>JAECXS010000123.1:10697500-16439483 GCA_018153105.1 Drosophila rufa | reverse complement strand
TCTGCCTATTTTCGCTATTATTTATACTTTGGGCAACAATTTCAGACGGTTAAAGAAATGGAACAGCGGGTAGAATCAGCAAATTGTACGTACGGATAGGTGATGAAAAAGCCAACAAACACATCCAACCATTAAGCTTAAAGCTCACATTTAAAGCACAAAAAAATGTATCCGCCTTTGCATTTATTCTTGTCACCTTCTATCAATTACATTTATAATTATTCATTATTTTTATGTATAGATTAGTATATGCATATGTATTGCCGTATGTAAATATATTTATAACTTTTGTTGCAGATTGATCCAGCTTGCTAAACGCGCCTAGGAACCAATGGAGGCTGAGTCAAAGGGGAGTAACAGTTTCTACATTCGTATTAGAGACGGGTCATAGATCAGAGATTAAGGACCAGTGTCCGAAAACTGAGACAGGAATTGGAAATGGAAATGGGATGCGAAAGAGTATACCAGATACAACCTTGGGCCCAAGTGGGTTTAAGGGGGCCGTTCTACGTAAATACTAAACTACCTCGATCTGCGCCGATCTTGTGTCGGGCTGTGTCTCTAACACCTTAATCAATTCTATATGGCTTTGCTTTCGTTTTGTTAACTAACGCACTGTGTTCTTAAACTAAACTGAAGTTAAAACTAAATGTGGCTTTCGAAAGGTTCCTCGATCGACGGGGACGGGAACTATTATCGTATTACCGGGGATCGGCCACAGTGCGTCGCCTAACTAAATCAATCGTAATGCGAACTAATCACTATTCTTTAAATAATGCTCACTTGTATTTCTAGGTATCTCATTCTTGTTTTGGGCTTTCACATTTTGGCAATTTAAGGATCCGCGTATTTTAGCTTAACCTCTTAAAAGGAGCTTCATCTCGACTTCTGGTTTATTGTGTGGAGCTAAAATCAATTATAATAAAAACACAAACTTATTTGTTTTGCATTTCGGATGACCGACAACATACATATGTACTTAACTGGGAAAATAATTCCCAGCAAGCAAGCGTTTAATACTTTGGCCTGCCAAAGATAGGATTTACATAAATATATATATATATATATATATATATATATATATATATATATATATAGTTATAGTTATAGTTTATATATATAGTTTGTGTTTAAACAACCAATTATACACACAAACACAGATATATACGCATAATTGATATTGTATTATTTGCTTTTGCTGGAATTAAATAATTACATAAATTCTTTTAAGTTTTCTTCGTTTTTGTTTTCGTTTCGCTTGCCACACATCAATATCCAATATCCAATGTAAGATTAAGTGTTGCCTTAGTATTTGATCAATTTATTAGTTAGTATTTGAATAGTAATGCAGTATATTAGTATTTGAAGTATTTATTGTAGCCATACATATAAATTTCTGTTTCATGGGGTTCTGCTGGTTTCATTGTACCACAAAAAAAGTATGTGTGATGTCCGATGTTCCGTTTGTAATAATAACTGCGTTACATTTTGGCCCGTTTTACTTTCTTCTGGATCTGAACTATTCTTAACACGACTATAATCTGGCATTCCGTAACAATTCCATATATTTTTCTTTATATCAATCTATATTCAATCTTTAGTTGCATTTGCTTTTGTTTTTAATTTTGTCTTTCGTTCTTTGGTGTTTTCATTGCGTTTCAATCTTAACCATTTGATTCGTTTTATCTTCCTGGCATTATGCTCGCCTGGCTTGCACACTTAACCAGCACTACTAGCTAACTTTAAAAGGTATATAATTAACTGAAAAAAAAGAATAAATTAAAAAATACACTCAATATGTTTCTTCAGATAGGGGTTTTAGGTAATCATGCTTTTGACAATCAATTACTTTTTACCTATGCATTTGCTTTTGGTTTCATCCGTTTCAGGTTTCGTTTTTGCTTCTCAACTATATTTTGATTTGCTGCTTGGCGAGCAGCAGAAAAAATCCGGTTTTAGTGACCTATTGTTTACAAAAATATGTCTTTGGTGTCCATAAGTCCGCGGGGTCGGTCCTAAGTGCTCGCTACACGAGTATAATCTCTACACGCTATATATTGTATATGTCCAATTACCATACGGAAAATGGGGAAAATTCTGACTAGACACACACACAACGATCGGGGCTAAAGGTACACGATATAGAGACACGAATAAGAGATTTCTTTGTATTTCGATTCCAGAAGCCGCACGGCAATGTATGTATATATGTATATATAGTAGTTTATGGTATTTATCTGATTAAATTATAGCTGTTCAACGATTTGATTTTTCCTACACACATAGGTATATATTCATTTAATATGCTGAGCTGAGAGCTGAGTTTTGAGAAACCAGAGGCTTGAGAGAGGTACTAAAGTAATTGGAGTGATGTAAGCAATATAGAGAGGTACATTTGAGTAGGGGTTGCTCTGCGATAGTGTGGGCCAATTCGGTTAAATCCGAAATGGTAAGAAATCGAAGGAGCGGAAACCAATTTTTGGGCATTGAGTAGGTCAAAGCATCGATTTACAATAAAACAAAATTTTTTAAAACCATTAACATGAGAATTTAATCCTAGTTTTTAAGACAAAGAAAATTTCTAAGATAGCCAGATGACCAGAAACCTAAATAAATCAGGGATTTAATTTGGGTTTATAATTTTAGGCAAAGCACTCACGATATTTGCTCAGAAACTTTCGTGGCCTAACCTCTCCAGCTAATAAATGGTTCCAAAAAAAAATCTAATTTTGGCTCTAATGGATAATTACGTAAGAACCCAAGAAAGATTGGTTGCCACTCCTTACACTGGACAGATTTGTAGACTATACATCCTATACATTACAGATTTGTAGATTTTTCTGTTGCATTATTAAAGACGTACTGAGAACCGTTTGTAGGAGACCTTTTAGTTTACTTTCAGTGCGACCCTATCTGACCCGATCCTTAGGAGATGCTGCACGAGTTCCGCTTAGCGCCCAGGCTCCGCTCTTGGATGCGCTGCAGGTGCTGCAGTTGGGCGGGTGTCGGGGCATGGGATCCATGGCCGCCGCTCCCGGAACCGGAACCGGACGCGGCAGCTGCCGCCGCCGCAGAAGTAGATGCGGATCCGCCACCGGCATTGTGCTGGTGTTGCTGCGTCTGATGGTGATGATGGTGGTGGTGCAGCGGGGTGCCCGGCCCATTGTTTCCAATCTGCTGCGGCAAGGACTGGCGGCGACGGCGCAGCGCCGGACTCAGATTGTAGGTTATCTTCGCCTGGGCCAAAAGCTCCTTGAACACCTGCAAACGAAACAAAAGGGATTGTCAATGGTTTACTGATCCAGTGCTTCATTGGTTTAGTGACTCACCTGAGTGATGTTCTCGTTATTCGCAGCGGAGGCCTCTACAAAGCCGTTTTCCCAGTCCACCGTGACCACCGACTCCGTGGTGGCATACTCAACCTGCAATGAAGGACACAAAAGATAAGCGCTGGTTACACATTTTTGGGATTTACTTGTATCCGGGATGCATCACACATATGTATGTAAGCCCAATTTTGGTTGAAGAACTAGATCTTTTGCTATTGGTTCGATTCAAGAACTTAGCATCAAAGATAAATGAATCCGTGACATAAAACTAGTTTCAAGAGATGTTTCTTCTCGATTCGACACAAGCTTTTTCAGTTGGTTAAAAGAAGCTGGGTTGAGAAAAATATGTTTTTTTTTTCAAATCTGAAAGGTGCGGATTTTTTGCCCATTCTTTGCTCACTAATTCTTTGCTTGTCCACGTGTACCATATTTTTATACCCTTGCAGAGGGTATTATAATTTTGACCAGATGTTTGCAACGCAGTAAAGGAGGCATCTCCGACCCCATAAAGTATATATATTCTTGACCAGCATCACCATCCGAGTCGATCTAGCCATGTCCGTCTGTCTGTCTGTCCGTCTGTCGGATTCTACGCGAACTAGTCTCTCAGTTTTTGAGCTATCGAGCTGAAATTTTCAGCATAGTCTTATTTCTTTAGCACGCAGTATATATGTCGGAACGACCGAAATTTTAACTTCTCTGTTTTTCACCGTATTTCTATAAATGTTGAGATATAACAGTTTTTTATGGTTCTAGAATTACGGTTTTAATTTCATTAAGATCGGACTACTTTATCATATAGCTGCCATAGAAGCGATCGGTCGATCTATATGAAAATGTTAAATTCTACATGTAAAATGTAAAATTTACAAAATTCGATATTTTTTCAACATTACTAAAATGGTTCGATTTTCAATGATCCAATTGCAGACTGCAAGGGTATACCAACTTCGGTTTACCGAAGTTAGCTTTCTCTCTCGTTAAAACTAGACGTGGTCACAAAAAAAAAATTAAATTTTGGGTAAGCATGGGCAAAAAAGGTGCCCTACCTTTCAGACTTCGAAAAAAAAAAAATTCTCAACCCAGCTTCTTCAAGGGGGTAGATGCACTTAGAATTTTCGAAAAATCGATTTTTTTTAGCATTTTCTTAAAGTACATATATTTGCCTGTTGTACAAAAAAAAAATTGATTAGGATTCGAGAAATATTTTTGAAGTTACAGACAAAATTAGAAAGTCGCACCGTGGGGTGTAGAACTGTTTGTGAAACTTTAAACGCATTTTTCTGAAAACTGTGTTTTTCATTCGGTGACCACTATAACTCAAAAACCACTCGGTGGATATTGATAAAATTTGGATTAAAAACTAGTCTTTAATCGAAGGATATAGGTTTTTGGTAAAAATTACAATTATTTTTATACAATTATCTTTTGATTTTGTATCGAAATTCAGAGTCTAAAGTTTCGAAAAGCGCCATGTGAATTTAAAAAAAAAAAAAAAAAAAAAAAACAGAAAGCTTTGATTAACGACAGGATTGAATATTAATTAATTAATAGATAATCCAGAAGGCTGCTGTGAAGGTCGCCGTGGGGCATTACTCCCGAGAGAGGGTCCAACTAAGATGGCGACATTTTAACAAATAATAATTTGCTTTTTTTTTTTGTAAAAATTAAGTTAAAGCATTGCATGAAACTCTGTATAATTTATTTTGTAAAATAAACTTAATTACTATAAAAAATAAATGTTTGAAAATATACAATTTTTACGCTTCTGAGTGCATCTACCCCCTTAAGCTTTGCCAGCATCGTTTTGTTTACCAAAACTTCTAAGTAACTTATACTTTAATATAATATTCTTATATTCTCTGAAAAAGCTATTTAGTTAGCTTGAACTTGTATTTGGTTCATTTCAAACGTTTTTTTAGTTCGATTTCATTCTCCTGTCAATGATCCGAAAAAAAAACAAAACAAAAAAGTAATATAGTGAAAAAACTTGTCATACAAAAAAAGAAGAAAGCTACAGTCGAGTGTGCAAAAAAAAAACCACAAAAGTTTCGTTTTGGATAGACCCAGATCGAAACCACGTTTCGAGACTTGACTACCCATCTGCGGAGAGTCTGCGGGATGGAGATAAAATAACTTTAATGTGTAACGAGAAAGAAAGCTAACTTTGGTAAACCGAAGTTGGTATACCCTTGCAGTCTGCAATTGGATAATTGAAAATCGAACCATTTGAGTAATGTTGAAAAAATATCGCATTTTGTAAATTTTACATTTTACATGTAGAATTTTACATTTTCATATAAATCGACCGATCGCTTCTACGGCAGCTATATGATATAGTGGTCCGATCTTAAAAAAATTAAAACCGTAATTCTAGAACCATAAAAAACTGTTATATCTCAAAAATTATAGAAATACGTTTAAAAACAGAGAAGTTAAAGAAGAAGAAGTTTTTGTTACATTAATTTCGCCATCATTCCTATGGTAGCTATAGGATATAGTAGTGTGATTTCGGCCGTTCCGACATATATACTGCGTGCTAAAGAAATAAGACTATGCGGAAAATTTCAGCTCGATAGCTCAAAAACTGAGAGACTAGTTTGCGAAGAAACCGACAGACGGACAGACAGACAGACGGACATGGCTAGATCGACTCGGCTGGTGATGCTGATCAAGAATATATATACTTAATGGGGTCGGAGATGCCTCCTTCACTGCGTTGCAAATATCATGGCAAAATTATAATACCCTCTGCAAGGGTATAATAACTTCCGATTTTACTCAAATTGTTAGAGCATGTCCGCACAAAGAATCAAGAATCAACCACAAGTTAGTTTTCTTTCGTTTTTAAATTTATGACTATCTTAAAATTTGTCGACAGCCATAGTAGGCCTTGGTCTAACACGTAAACTTTGAATTAGACTTTTCCCACCGTGTTTCGAGCGCTCATGCACAAATCTATTAGAAAACAAAAAACATTAACAAAATCTCACAGAAGGACCTGAGAGCAGGGAAGCCATCATGTACATGATTCCAGCAGAGCATGGAAACGAGATTCGTCCTCAGGCGGCCATAGGTTCGGAGCGGGCAGCCCGCCTAGGCCCCACACAGAATCACAAGACCAGCCAGAACTCAGCAGCTCAGGACAAGTTGATATTTAACCTCCCACTGGGCGACCGTTGGGTAAACTCTTCTGGAGGAGGAGAGACTCCAGCACCACCGCGTGTGCTGGCTGCCATTGGCTCTGAGAGGGCTGCCCGCTTGGCAGCTTTGAAGAATCCTAATCTGAGACAGAACTCTTCAAAGAAAAAAAATACAGGTGAGCTACGAAGCCAAGGTGTACAAGAGTTTTGAGGGGAGATAGGTGTAATATTTAAGATTTTTACGTTATGGGTATTTTCTGTATTTATAAGAACTTTTTTCTTTTTATTTTTTTCTCCATTTGTAACTTTAATGGGTATCTCAGTGGATTAATTATTTTCGGCGCCAGCCAAAGTGGGCCGGGGAATAACATTTAAACTCTTAATTGGACTACTGTTAGTGTCATAATTTCTAGCGCTTAAGCAATAATATATGAAATAACAACAAATTAAGAAAAAACTAAAAAAAATTCACAGAAGGACCAGAGAGCAAGGAAGCCATCATGTACAAGATTCCAGGGGCAAATGAGAACAAGAGACGTCAGCAGGCGGCTATAGGTTCAGAGCGGGCAGCACGCCTAGCAGCTATGGAGAATCTAGGTCCCGGCCATAACTCAGCAGCTCAGGACAACCAGAACATAAACCTCCCACTGGGCGACTGTTGGCCGAACTTATGTGGTGAAGGTGATACTTCTGCACCGCCGCACGTGCTGGCGGCCATTGGCTCGGGGAGTCTCGATTTAAAACAGAACTCGGCCGTTAGGCAGTTGGAGTCATCGCCGCAGTCGCTACCTTTACACGACGACGACGACGACGATCTGTCGTTCTGCACTACTCCCGCCGCCCACGGGTCTTGCATGAGCATTCTGCCGGGCTGGCAGAAGGATCCACTGAAGGAGGTGCACTCCCGTCCTGGTCACACGTTCTCCATCTTCCCGCTGGAAGAAGCAGCTGCACAAGGGCTGGCAAACCAGCAGAAGATGAAGTCGATACTTCAGCCGGAACGGGCGCCGCATTCGGATAGTGAGCCACTAACGACTCCTGCTCCGACTTCGATTCTGTCTATTAAGCCGAAAGAATTGAATCTCATGTTCGACAAGACTCCCGTTCAAGCCAACAGTTCATTGATGAGCACGCTGTCGGGGTGTCAGGGGAAGGGGAAGGAAGAATTAAAGGTCCAGCTTGAGCTGCCCTTCTCAGCCTACGATGATCACGTATTAGAGGACCTGCTCCGCGTCCAGGCCAGAAATGACATGCTGACGGAAAGCATCCTCAACATAATACCCAACGAGCAGCGTCGTCAGCAATTTCAGCTCGAGATAATGCAGCGTCGTGAGCAATTCGAGCTCGAGCTAATGCGCCGCAAGCTCCGCAGCGAGAAGCAGCTGACCCGTTTTCTGGAAGGGAAGCTGGCCCAAGACGCGTCCGAGACCTAATTGCAGTGCGTCTGGATTTCTTGGCTTGGAAACGGAGAAGATACAGCAGATACAGGAGCGAAAGGAAGGGGACTCGGAGGACGTTCTAGGCCTGTGCCATAGTTGCACGTGAGAAGCAGAGCAGTAGGGGCACCGAGTTGAGTAATGGGAAGCACGGCTTGCACTTGTCTGAAAACTAAATTAAACAGCGCGATTCGGATATCATAATTCATTATAAACATCTAAACTTTATTCAATAAAACCCATACCTAACACGCGTAATATCAAAAATAAATTTTGGTAAAATTGAAAAAATCTAAGTTTGTAGAACTTGTAGAATTTTACATTTTATATAAATCAACCGGTCGATCTTATGGCAGCTATGAAATAAAGTTGTCCGATCTAAATGAAATTAAAGCAGTAATTTTAGAACCGTAACCGAACCGCTTTATCTGGAAATTTATAGAAATACGTTGAAAAATAAATATAAAAACGAGAAAGCTAACTTCGGTAAACCGAAGTTGGTATACCCTTGCAGTCTGCAATTGGATCATTAAAAATCGAACCATTTTAGTAATGTTGAAAAAATATCGCATTTTGTAAATTTTAAATTTTACATGTAGAATTTTACATTTTCATATAAATCGACCGATCGCTTCTATGGCAGCTATATGATATAGTTGACCGAACTTAAAAAATGAAAACCGTAATTCTAGAACCATCAAAAACTGCTATATCTCAAAATTTATAGAAATACGTTTAAAAACAGAGAAGCTAAAATTTTGTTTACTTTAATTCGCCATCATTCCTATGGCAGCTATAGGATATAGTAGTCCGATTTCGGCCGTTCCGACATATATACTGCGTGCTAAAGAAATAAGACTATGCGGAAAATTTTAGCTCAATAGCTCAAAAACTGAGAGACTAGTTCGCGTAGAAACCGACAGACGGACAGACAGACAGACGGACATGGCTAGATCGACTCGGCTAGTGATGCTGATCAAGAATATATATACTTTATGGGGTCGGAGATACCTCCATCACTGCGTTGCAAATATCATGGCAAAATTATAATACCCTCTGCAAGGGTATAATAAATATGACTATGCTGAAAATATCAGGTCGATAGCTCAAAAACTGAGGGACTAGTTTGCGTAAAAACCGTCAAACAGACGGACATGGCCAGATCGACTTGGCTGGTGATGCTGATCAAGAATATATACTTTATGGGGTCGAAATTATAATATCCTGCAAGGGTATAAAAAATGCCCTAAACAAATAAAAAAAATTAGTATGGGGGGCTCCTCATTCTGCGTAGAAGAGATGCGGAAGAGGGAGAGATGCGCTAAGCCAAGGAACACGACAGTTTGGCGTTTGCCGGCAATTTGCATTTTTATTATATCAGAACTTGGTTTAAGTCAATACACCCGAAGGACGCAAGACAGACCAAGCCCTGCCCACCTAGTCCTTAACTACTTATGCATAACTACGTATATAGTATAATGGTAAAAAACGCACCAAATAAGTGACAATAAGAACAAAAATAAAGCAAAGAAAAGCAGGAAACCCCAAAACCAGTCAGGCTGTCAGACCGGAGACCGACGAGAAGTTAAACAAAGGCAAATTGGAATTTATAAAGCCCCAAATGAAGTTGACCAACTGTGACGACTGTCGAACGAAAAAAGCTAATAAATAAAATAACGAAAGGGATTCTAAATTGATAAATATATATATAAACCAAAAAAACCAATGTTTGTCTGGGATGGAAAACAACAGCCAATTTAAAAGCCTCTCGACGCAATGTCCGTCCTCTGGTGAAGTCGACCTGTATGTTAAGTCATTCCGATTGATACATTATTCCATTTGATAATCTACAACTTTAATTAGAATAAATTAGACCGAACGGGCAACTTTTTACATTTCGGTTGACCAACTCACATTTCCGGTTTCATTTCGGTATTTCGCATTTAACATTTAGCTTTCAAGTTTGTCAATCAAAGCGGAGATTCCTCGGCAAACTTTTCATGTGTTCGCATATTCGTACCTTTTTGGTATTTTTTTGTTGTCGTCTTACTTTTTCGCGCGTGTTTTCTTTTAGTTTGTATGCCCCCAATTTATTATTATTGGCCGAGCCCGGGGCCAGAAACTTATGCGGAAAAATTCCCTTAAACCGTAACGCGGCCCGGCCAAATGATGCTCTCTTAAGATATGCAAAATACTTGGGGTCGGGTTTCGCAACAGCCCGCTAGTATTGTTATTAAAACATTTAAGGTTATTTTTGCTTGCGGTTATTTTAATCCCATGGGGGCTGATTGGGTTTTGGGTTTGGGTTTTTCGTGAAACACAGAATTCACAAATTAATTTCGGTTAACGGGCTATTGAACAAGTTTACATTGAGTTCACTGACAATAAAATACATTTATTTAAGTTCCTGGGGTTTGTGAATATAGAAGTTGAGAATTTTGAAATAAACACTTTATTTTTCAGAAACTGCACTCAAAGGAATTATCTTCGATTGAAATTCTTAACATCTACAAACAAATTCTTTCAGTTCTAAAGTAATCTCAGACGCTTAAAAGCTAATAAAATGGTTGAAATTTAGCTTGATACATTAAGTAAGTTGCCTTGCCATTCATAGTCATTGCGTAACAGTTGTATAATGTTAAAATGTACAAATATAACTTGTAAAGATCGCACTTCAAATTAGCTGTCGTTGTTGCCATTTAAATAATTTGCATTCTCCGACTGCTTAGCTTCCTTTCTCATTTCCCTTTCGTCCGTTACATTTTCTCTGTAGCATTTCCCTTTTTTTGTGTCTGTCAAATTTTAGCACGCTTCTTGCGAAGGAACTCGCAATGAAGCTGACAGCAAAAGTTCTGCAAAGGAGGGAGAGGGAACCGCAGTTGCAGCTCCAGATCTGATGATGCCCAGCGGCTACGTTACGTTCTTTTGGATGTTGCATACTTTTCAGCTCTGGTCGCGCACTAATTATGCAAAAGCTGCCAAAGGAAAGCAGGTAGCCGAGGAGAAAGCACAGCGCAAAAATATGATTTATAGACAATTCGAGAATGATTTTTCTGTTTTCATGCCAATTAAGACATTAATTCAACCAAAAACAAGGAAGCTACAGTCGACTGTGCTCGACTGTGAGATACCCGGAACCTAAACGTTTTTGCTCTACACTAAAAGGCAATTTAAAATTGAACATACGCTATTATACTCTACTTCGATACTTCTTCAAATAACTCGCCTCTCAAATTAGCTCCCGACCTAAACAATTTAATGTCATATTTGAATATGAATGATACATTTTATAAGCACACATATAATCGTTTGGCACTAACTTATAATACCCTTGTACCCTACCGGCTATAAATATATATTTAACCAAAATATAAAATTATAGAAAGAAAAAAAAACATTTAAACCGTATGTTACACAGATGCATTCAGATTCTTTTATAACGATACATCTTATTATTGATTGTAGAGCGCCAGAGTTTCTTTTAGGATTTCTAGCAGTTTCGCCGCCACACTTTATGCAATTTCATTTTGTGTGACTTTCGCGCATGTTTTGCACTTTATTCGCGAGTCTGTATGCTCATTTTGTCGGTGCGATATTCTGTTGCTGCCTTTGACTGACCGACATCCGACCGACCGCCCGTTTTGACATTTTAAATGTTACACTTCTTTTGAAGGTGAAACATCCGAAACAGTTGTTTTTAATATCCCTATTTCGCAGTTAAACCTGCTGATGCTCCTGCTGCTCATATTGAATACTTATTGGATGACAATTTAAAAATCTGCACTGAACCGTTTTTCGAGCCTGCCTTCGAAATTGGGACAAATTGTTTAACTGACTTTCGCCCCGCCCCAAGTCGTGGGCTAGGAAAACTTTTGATTAAACTGTTAGTCCTTTTCACCACACCATTCTTGACAAACTTTACATAATTGCTGAAACGCCCAAAAAAGCAATTTCCCTGGGTTGATGGAGAAAATGGAGCGGTTATTGTAAAACACGCCTTGAAGCACTGCTACAGACAACAATCAAAGCGGTCGTACAACTTGCCCTTACCCCTTTTCGCTGGCAATTAAAATTAATGCAAATTAGCATGTGGGCAAATGACCTCTGTACGACCTACGGATGGTGCGGCATAGGGAATATTCTGCTAACAGTTGCAAACCAATATCCAAGTATTTAAAAATATAATTAAGGGTTCAATTGCGGTTTATGTTCGCTGTAACACTTTAAACATCTCTGTGTATTCCAACAGAAACTGAAGCTATCTTTGGTAAGCCGAAGTTAGTAATTGTGCAATTGGATCATTGAAAATCAATCCAGTAAATTATACCCTTGCAGAGGGTATTATAATTTTGACCAGATGTTTGCAACGCAGTGAAGGAGGCATCTCCGACCCCATAAAGTATATATATTCTTGATCAGCATCACCAGTCGAGTCGATCTAGCCATGTCCGTCTGTCTGTCCGTCTGTCCGTCTGTCGGTTTCTACGCGAACTAGTCTCTCAGTTTTTGAGCTATCGGGCTGAAATTTCCAGCATAGTCTTATTTCTTTAGCACGCAGTATATATGTCGGAATGACCGAAATCGGACTACTATATCCTATAGCTGCCATAGGAATGATGGCGAAATTAATGTAAAAAAAATTTAACTTCTCTGTTTTTCAACGTATTTCTATAAATTTTCAGACATAGCAGTTTTTTATGGTTCTAGAATTACGGTTTTAATTTCATTAAGATCGGACCACTATATCATATAGCTGCCATAGAAGCGATCGGTCAATTTATATGAAAATGTAAAATTCTACATGTAAAATGTAAAATTTACAAAATTCTATATTTTTTCAACATTACTAAAATGGTTCGATTTTCAATGATCCAATTGCAGACTGCAAGGGTATACCAACTTCGGTTTACCGAAGTTAGCTTTCTTTCTCGTTTTTATTACATTTACCTACACATTTTAAATGTAGAATTTTACATTTCCATATAAATCAACCGATCGCTTCTATGGCAGCTATATGATATAATTATCTGATCTTAATTAAATTAAAACCGTAATTCTAGAACCGTAAAAATCAGCCATATTTCGAAATGTATAGAAATACGTTGAAAAACAAAGAAGTTATATTTTTGTTTCCATTAATTTTCCGATCTTTCCAATGGCAGCTATAGAGTATAGTGGTCCGATTTTGGCTTTTCCAACATACATACATATAAATATACTGCTTGCAAAAGAAATACGACTATGCTGAAAACTTCAGCCCCAAAGCTCAACAAGTAAGAAAGCTACAGTCGACTGTGAGATACCCGGTACCTAAACGTTTGCGCTTCACACTAAAAGGCAATTTAAAATTGTACGTACATTATAATAGTCTACTTCGATACTTCTTGAAAATAAATAAATAAAATAAATTTAATGTCATACTTAAAATTCTAACCTTATTGCTAATATTTCCCATGCTTATCATCCGATTTTACTGAAATTTTCAGGAAACGTCCGCTCTATTTTATTTATGTATTGTATCTATTAACTTTAACCCGAAAATAACGAGTATAGCTTGTTTAACGTTTTTATGGATTTTTGAGGGCGCAAGTGGGCGTGGCCAAATTTTAAAACAAACTTGATCTGCGTGCAACAGATTCCAATGTTGTCACCAAATTTGGTAACTCTAGCTCTTATAGTCTCTGAGATCTGTTGTTTCACACGGACGGACAGATGGACATGGCTAAATCGACTCGGCTGGTGATGCTGATCAAGAATATATATACTTTATGGGGTCGGAGATGCCTCATTTTGCCTGTTACATACATTCTCGGTTGGCACTAACTCATAATACCCTTGTACCCTATGGGTACCGGGTATAAAAACTGAGAGGTTAGTTGGCGTAGAAACCGACAGACAGATTGACATGGCCAGATCGACTCGGCTGGTAATGCTGATTAAGAATATTTATACTTTATGGGGTCGGAGATGCCTCCTTCATGGGTTGCAATTTCAAAATTGGACAAAGGTAAGCAAAGGGGCAGACTAATTAGAAAATAGAGTGGTTTAAAATTTCTGTTTCTATGGAAATTTGTATGGACGCCTTGGCTAGCACTGGAGCGGTAGCATAAATAGTCATTGGCAATAAAATTAAAACAATAAAATTAACTAAAATTTTTTTTTTAGAATTTTAAATTTTAAAAATGTAACACAACCTCTAAATTTCATACAGATGGTAGAACTTTAAGTTTGTTTTGCTTTTATGTAAGCAATTATTACTGCATAATTTAAGCCAAATTTGGATTACAGCCAATAAAAAAAAGCCTAATGGTTGAGTTTTGAACCTTAAATTCAAATTTACAAAACAAAGTTTCGGGTGCAAAACTGAAACATTTGACCTTCTTTACATTTTTTGTTTGCCATATTTCTTCCGGCCAATCAAATTGTTTCAAATTTTCAGAAAACATAGTCAAATGAGCCCCCAACAAAATAAAACTAAGATCTTTAGCATGCATTATATAGAACTAAAGATACAGACCGTTGATATAAGAAATCGAAAATGGTATTACAGTTTTGCTCCTCAGTGTACATACGTACATCGAACATAAAATTACCTCCGCTCAACCTACACTAAGTTTGGCTCCGAGTGACCTAACAGAGAGGTTGTACTTCAGAGTACTTCAGAGGTTGTACTACTTGAAGTTTTTTTTTTTTAATTGAATAACAATGTCAAACCTTACCCTCCCCGTAAGCCCATATATATTTATATTGAATCAACCCGGATGTAAATATTATTCATTTCCCTAAAAATGGCAATTCTTTAATAGGTGGATATTCCAATTTTTTGTTTCGCATTCTTAGAAGTGGCCTATGAAGGACTCACCTCGCGCTCCGTCTCTCCGTCAGCTAGGAGGTCGATCTTGTTACCAACGACCACAATGGGCACCGCCGTGGTGGCCTTCGTCTCGTGGATCTGGTCACGAATGGCGCGCACCTCCTCAAAGGTACTGGCATCGGTAACATCATAAACCAGAATAAACGCATCCGCCGAGGATATCGAGAGAGCTCGCATCGCCGGAAACTGGAGAGCAAGGGAGAAGCATAGAATTATAATTTTTTTTTTTTTAGTATTATAATTTATTTAATAATTTGTACATTTATTCCAGACAGTTTGAAAAATTTCACAATAATATAAAATGTATAAATGATTTCCGTATATTTATAAGTAAATGAAATTAAGGCTCTGTTCATTTAGAGTTATTTGCTTTGTTGAAAGAGTGCTTGAAATGTACACAAGTTTCATATATTATTATTATACCCTTGCAGGGTATTTTAATTTTGATCAGAAGTTTGCAACGCAGTGAAGGAAGCATCTCCGACCCCATAATGTATATATATTCTTGGTCAGCATCACCAGTCGATCTGGCCATGTCCGTCTGTCCGTCAGTCCGTTGCTACGCAAACTAGTCTCGGTTTTTTAGCTATCTGAATGAAACTTTGCAAATAGTTTTCTTTCAATATATACATATATACTTAATAATAAATGAGCTCACTTAAACAGACATTTATTAGGGAAATATAAATTAGTTATGTAAATGTATGTGTTTCGGTGTTTTAATAATAAATATAACTTTTAATAAAGTCCAGGGTGGCGTAACCTCTTAACAGTCCATAATTATTTTTACTAAATATATTTGCGTTTACTTTCTTTTTTTTTATAATAGTTTTCGCGAACTGTTGAGTTAAATATGAAAGTCAGAAATATTTTACAGGCTCTGCATACCTATTTAGTTTCGTGGAGATTTTAAATTTTTGTTTCATTCCACATTGCAAATACAAAGTGGGAGAAGATAAAAATATAAATTTTATTTGGGACTGTCTCATTAATCGAAGAGAATGTTGAAATAATAATGTCACATGTTTATATTTGTTTTCCTGCAGTTCTTTGACGCACTACAAATATTCCAATGTTTTCGATTTTAATATTTTCCACTGACTTTCCACTTGGTAAATAAATATAGGAGGAATTTCCGTCATTTAATTGCCATTTGGTTTTTGACAGCAGCACGTTTCCTTTTTAATGTATCTACTATATATCGACAACGATGATTACATTTGGTGAATAAGCTGGTGGTTATGCCAACGAGGAACTTGAATAATAAACCTAAACGAAAAAACATCAGAATGTTACTTTTTCTTCCCGTCCAAGGCCCTGAATTAAAAATCCCTTAAAAAATTGATTTTGAAATCGAAGAAAACGACTATATCTTGAGTTTTATGTGTATATCCTTAAAAATATTAAAGTTATGTTAGTTATAAAAAATTGCCATATCTCAGATTAGATGGGAATATGTTGAAAACAACAAAGTTATAATTTTTTCAATTATAATATATATGGACGGCAGAAAGGGGCGTGGTCGCGCTAACTTCAAATTGTGTTTACAAATTATTATTGATACAATAAGGAAGTCTGCGAAGTTTAGAGCCTCTACCTTGACTGGAAGTATTTTAGGCCGCTCACCACACACAACGCCGACCACTGTGCAACGGCAACGGCGACGGCAGCCATCAACAACAATTGTTTCCTCAACGATAATTTGCATATTATTATTATTGTCACACGCACACACATACGCACATATTTGAATAATCAGAGATAATAATGTAAATTGCGATTTCTATGCCCGCTCAACATTTTCACACTTGGCGAGAACAATTTTCCTGCATTTTCCTCAATTCTCCGTCAAGTGGAAGAAAGAGCACATTGAAAAAATTTAATCGCTTTGTTGTACGTCGTGTGTGCATAATTTTCTAATAATGTCCCGCCGAAGCGCGCTTCAGCACTTGCGGAACTCGTGAAATCATCAGACTGGATATGTCTCCTAAAAACTGGCGCGGAACCAACGAAATATTCACAGGAAAGGGCTCATGTGCTGTGCCTGTGTGCCTGCGTCCGGTAGTTGCTTGTGTGAGTGCCTGGTTGCATGCCATCATTAAGTGCCACTGTGATTTGAACGCTGCGTTCCCCACGAGCGGTCGCTCTCCCCGTCACATCCGCTGGATATCTTCCTGGCTCCTCGTCCAACAACACAAGCAGCTGGGGTCAAGAAAATTGCATTTTACACAATTCATTCAATTTGAGGATGGTTAGTATTGCCAGGGAATATGATTATTTAATCTTTCTTCGGTAATATATTCCGATATTGCTAGGATGCCCCTCATTCGATTGGCCAATTGGGAGTCAGCCTGCTCTTAGTTTGTTCTTAAGGAGTTCATTAACAGTTCCAAGCATTTTCTTGGCTTTACACTGGAATTAATGGAACACACCTAGTACTGTTTATCAGTTTTAGCAGCTTTTACTTCATCGTATTTCACAATTGCTTCCTCTCTGCATGGAAAAGACCGGCACCGCATTAAGCGAAGCCTAAATGTCCTTATTTAATATTTACACAAAATTGTGTGCCCCGGTCGTGTCTGTTAGTCTCTGGTTTAATTAAGGGTCCTTGATGGGCGGCCCCACCGTCGACCCTGACCTCTGACCCCTGACGCTGTCATTGCATGTTCACAATTGTGGCAGAATGCCCAACCCAAGTCGAGTACGCGTCTGTACCATTTGTGAATTGTGTTTTGAATCTTTCAAAGGACCCAGGACAACTGCAAGTTTAGTCCTCATGTTAATGGCACACAATGAGAGTGCACAAAAAAAAAAAAAGACGGCGATCACTTCGGACCAAGGAATCTAAAGAGCATCTTGTTTTCCACCTGGGATAGTAAATTAATTGCTACGAAGTAATTGTAGAGGTTATATAAATTAGAATTTGGTAATTCAAGCATTTTGTTCATCATAATTTTTTTTCAAGTCTGTCTGTACGTATACATATATTTTTATGCAATGCTCCTTATACAAGTGGTCACAAATTCGCTGTGAATTGAATTGCTGGCGAAATGAATCATAACATATATGAAACGAATTAGTGCAGAAGGGAGAAAGAGCGGATGGCAGGAAAATACGAGCACAAATTAGGGAAAGCGGCGACAGTTCACTGGCATCGTCGTCTTCGTCTCCATTCTCGTTTGTCTGACGTGCGTCTGAAACCGCAACCGCAGCATTTTGGTAGAAGATACACACACATGTACAAGTGTGTGCCGGGAAATCCGAATGAGTGTGTGGGTTTTCCAGGGGTGGGCAAAAGTACTGGCAGCCGCCCATTTAAGCCCCGCCCTCGCAGCACTAATGGCTTTCAAAATCATGTGCCTGCCTGCGGAGTTAGTTCATATTGAATGCGCATACATACAGAGTCGGGTAAATGGGGTAGGGCAGTGTCCGTGTTAATAAAAAGGCTACCATTGAAATGTGCAGGTCTCTGAAAAATTAAAATCCAAATGAAAAACCCTGCGAGGAAAAGTCCTCGAAAAAACGGAAACAAAAACCAAACGAACACAGAAATAAAATAAAAGGAATGGCGAGAGAAACAATGGCCGGGCAAGTGTCGTGCCGTTCAGATAAACCAATACATTCCCAAGATGTTGACCCTCTGGTTGGGAAAAGATACAATAGATTTGTTAAATTTTAAGTTTGGATCTTGTCGTTTATTAAAATATTAATGGTAATTGTTTTAGCCTTAAAAAAGGTGATAAGTTAAGCCCTGCAATAATATAATAATAAATATAAGTTTTAGTTAGTCTGACGCTCTTCAAGCCAAGTATTTTTATACCCTTGCAGAGGGTATTATAATTTTGCCATGATATTTGCAACGCAGTGAAGGAGGCATTTCCGACCCCATAAAGTATATATATTCTTGATCAGCATCACTAGCCGAGTCGATCTAGCCATGTCCGTCTGTCTGTCTGTTCGTCTGTCGGTTTCTACGCGAACTAGTTTCTCAGTTTTTGAGCTATTGAGCTGAAATTTTCCGCATAGTCTTATTTCTTTAGCACGCAGTATAAATGTCGGAACGGCCGAAATCGGACTACTATATCCTATAGCTGCCATAGGAATGATGGCGAATTAATGTAAACAAAATTGTAACTTCTCTGTTTTTAAACGTATTTCTATAAATTTTGAGATATAGCAGTTTTTATGGTTCTAGAATTACGATTTTCATTTTTTAAGTTCGGACAACTATATCATATAGCTGCCATAGAAGCGATCGGTCGATTTATATGAAAATGTAAAATTCTACATGTAAAATGTACAAAATATATCGATATTTTTTCAACTTTACTAAAATGGTTCGATTTTCAATGATCCAATTTCAGACTGCAAGGGTATACCAACTTCGGTTTACCGAAGTTAGGTTTCTTTTTCGTTTTTTTTGCAACTTGTTAGGAAAGTTCTGGTACTCCCTGGATTGAGCATATACTTGTATGTACTTATAATTAGTTGTTTCCTAGGGAAAGTACTAGTTTCTCGAGAGTTAAAGCAGAATACACGTGAGCATACATAGTTCTACTGGCTTTTGTTTCTAGTCCTGACATTAAAGATCTGAAAATGCAGACTGGCAACGTTCATTCATTTTTATCTGCTTAAATAATGCTTTAAGGGGCACTTGTTTTGGTTTCACCCTTTTCCTGCCCGAGAGAGTCATTGAAATTTGCTTAGCTTGATGTGCTGCCGAATCATTTCCATGTGGTAGACAATTTCTGAAGCGAAGCTCAAAGCAACTCCATTTAGGGAACTTCCTTTCCTTTCTTTACCTCCTGCTATTTGTGTGTGGTTTTTCCACACTTCAGTTTATTTCATTTTCCCGGTCCTCGGCCCCCCCTTTTCGCCATGGAAACCCTATGATTTCATATCACCAGAAATGAGTCGGGATCTTTTTTTATACACAGAACCCATAGGGTACAAAGGTTTTATAAGTTAGTGCCAACCGAGAATGTACACGTATGTAACAGGCAGAAGGAGAAATATCCGACCCTATAAAGTATATATATTCTTGATTAGCGTCACCAGTCGAGCCGATTTAGCCATTCCCCTCTATCCGTCCGTGTGAAACAACAGATCTCAGAGACTATAAGTGCTAGAGGCACCAAATTTGGAGACAGCATTCTAGTCCGTTCCACGCAGATCAAGTTTGATTTAAAATTTGGCCACGCCCGCTTCTTGGTGTGCTTTCTGTTTACGCTTCTTCTTCTTCTTCTTCTGCGCCAATGCGTGTTGTCTCACCAGTTTTCCAGTGTTTTGGGTGTTGCTCATTTCTCTTCATTTGTAAAAATTTTCTTTTTCCCATATATGCTATTTAATTTCACCCGTAATGCCTTGAGTACCGGGTATCTCACAGTCGGTCACACTCGACTGTATCTTACCCACTTGTTTCGTTTTGTTTCCTTTCCTTTTTTTCTCCTGCCGTCGGTGGCTGAGCTGCCTTTGTTATGATAGCATATTACTGTAAATAACACGCTCAAGATGCCATCCGAGGGGCGGGGGAAAATAGGAAGAGAGAAGAATGGAGGAAGAGTGAGGAAAGGCGATGAAATGCTGAAATGCCCTTGCAGCTCATCTTAATTTTACCTCTAAACTTTGCTCTCGAACATTTTGTGCACTCGAGAGGTTCCCATCGTAGGTACGCCTCGTATTCCGTGTCCCGTAGGTAACCTCCACTTTCATTTCCACCAATTTCATCCCCATTTACCCCTTCCCTGATTTGGTTTCCGCTTGTTACACATACGACAAGCCAGTCACAACACCACAAGGATACAGGGATCCTGGTCCCGGGCCAGAGTCTGAGCCTGTTCGTGGCGCTGTCAGCTCTCCTTTTCTACACCGAGAGGAAATATCGCCGAAAATGCTTCTCCATTCGGTATGGGTTATTTCGCATTTAACGAAGACAGTGCACGAAGTGTCTGCTAGTGACTTGCCATCACTTGTTGAAATAATCAAATCTATTCAATGAAATATAATTATGGTGTAAGCCTATTTCAATGCATACCTCGGGCAGGATTATAATTTTCTCAAGTCTGTAAATATTTGAAAATACTATATAACAAAGAAACAAGCTATCTACGAGTATGTATTTTTCCCGGTATTTACCCTTTGCCAGTCCCTTGTTGGGAAGCTATCCACTTGATTTCTCAGTAGACTCCCAATGCTTGCCACTTGCCGTGCAGATTGTGTGACTTTTGTTTTGCGTTCCTCAATTGCGCTTTTCATTCATAGAGTTGGCAATGGAAGAAAGTGCGCCACCGAAAAAGCTGTGATGAAATGGAAAGATGGAGAAGCCCAAACACGCCGACGTGCAATCATTTGGCTAATATGGCAGGGAGAAATAGGTTTCCTTCGCAGGAAATGCAAATCCCGCTTGTGTCATCCATACCTGCATTTCCCTTATACGTGTACTCAACAGATACTAGAAAGCAAGAAAAGTTATACACAGGTTTATTTAATTTTGGCCTGCAGATGGAAAGTGATACCAGCATTTGGTGGAGGTACACACTAATCAATAAACACAGACTCACTACACACTCAAAACCAAAAACTGAAAACGAATTGCAAAAACTTTAACTGAGTTTCGAAGTTCCCTAACTCGATTCACACGAGTCTGTTTGTGTCTGAACCTCTGCATTTATTGAATTTTAAAATATTTTGTGGCCGAGCAGAGCGTCAACAAGGAAACTGCATATGCAAAACAAGAAAGAAAGCTAGCCGAAGTAAACCACTCTTGCAGAAATGAAAATTGGTAGATGGGATGTAAAGATTTACATATGTATGTACCTACATATATATGTAAATGATACAAACAAAAATCAATGTCAATTTATTTTTATTAATTTCGAGATATAGTAGTTTTTAACGGTTTTATAATTACAGTTTTAATTTCATTAAGATCGGACAACTATATCTTATAGCTGCCATAGAAGCGATCTGTAGATTTATATGAAAATGTAAAATTCTACATTTACAAATTTCGATATTTTTCAACATTACCAAAATGGGTCGATTTTCAATGATCCAATTGCAGACTGCAAGGGTATACAAACTTCGGTTTACCGAAGTTAGCTTTCTTTCTTGTTTTTTAATTAATAATATTTGAAAGGCATTGGAAGTAACCATATAGGACAAATGTATGCACAAAAGAATATATCCCCGGATACAAGCCAAAGGCAAATGAACAAAATAAGATATGATATGATGTATTCTCTTGTTCTCTTGCTGAGATTGTTTATATTATATGATATCCATAAAAACAAATTAACAACACACAAATAATATCTGCGTGGTTTTTTTTAAATATCTGCAGTTAATCCGATTTATCGATATAATCAAACACAACATAATAAAAGCAGCTTTTATCTATGAGACCGCAGAAACAAGGCGGAAAGAGGAGGAATACCCAAATAAAAATACATCCTTATTCCGGAAAGCCTACCCATTATGAACTCATAACGTTTGTGTTATTGATTCGCCAAAGTGCAAAATGAGGGATGAAAAATGCGCGGAATGGGAGGAAAATTCATTTACATGTAAGGGGCGGGGCGGGGGCAGATTTTAGTTGGGGGTTTTAAGCCCTCACTTTGGTCCTTTTACTGACCTTTAGCCTGGGAAGTGAATTCAATTACAATTATCACTATTTCTGCCATAGGACGGGGTATTTCGCGGTCGAACTTGGGATCGGACGAGTATACATATTTTTTAAATATTTGCAAATTGGAATTTTTGTGCAAATACCATTTGCAGCTGGTAAACATCAGAGGAGTATTCACCTTCCTGCTTTGCCAGTAATTTCAGTTGCCGCTGGGAAAATGCGAAGCAAATATTGATATAGCCCGCCGGCGTCGGTGGTGGTAGTTGTTCAGGGGTTGTGAAGATGGGGTTGCTGAAGGGGGGACGGAAGTGTGAGTGTGAGTCTGTGTGTGTGGCCTGCGGTCTGTTATCTTTTGGTACACGCAAAAATATCACTCATACGCATGGAGGAGCCTGGCGGCACTAAACCAGCGTGAAAACTATTTGGCCGAACTGCGGTCCAGCCAGCAGCACTCCCTCCTGGTCCTTTCAGTCCCTCATTTTGTTACGCCGCCCCTTTACTGGGCGAACGTGCGGAATGCGATAGTTTACGGCCCGAGGCGGGGACATGGCTTAAACTGGGTTTCACGGGTCTAAATTAACAGCCTGGCTTCCATTTATTTAGCGGTTGTGTTTTTCGCCGAAAAATAATAGAACAGAACATAAGGTCAAATTTAGTTCCAAATTTTGTAACTTCTTTGCAATCCTCTGCTTTCGGGAACTCTTAATCTATCTCTGTAGACATTTTGGTTATTGCAGGGCGTTGATAGCCACCAAACTAGAAAGCACTGAATGGAGAAAATAAGACTTCAATACATGATTCAACGTAATTTCTTGGTATTTACATTGCAAACAAATAAGTGTAAATATTTGCAACTAGTACAATGTATAAGCAATGCCTTCTCTTTCAATATACATTTGTATATTCTTGCAGGGTATTATAATTTTAGTCAGAAGTAAATACGACCCAATAAAGTATGTATATAAAATTGCTCAGCATCAACACCCTGTTCTTAAGTTTCATAAGATTATTTAAAAATAAATATCAATAATATAGACAAACCCACATTTTAAATGGACCTTTGTGACTAATGTAAATGTGGTTTTTACTGCTTTAAACAATTAGAAGGTTAACGGTCCTTGACCTAAATTGATTTAACACCACGACAATAAGTTTGTCTCCCAAGGCCGATTAGGCTGCATTTCCCCAATAATTGTATCCGCCTTTGATGACCAAGTTGATGTGCTGATTAAATTGGCTTCGTTATTTTACATTCTTAGGGGCAGCGCTTTTCTGACCAGATTCCCTTCACCCCTCACCCACGTTGTGTGTGTTTATGGAATTACTTCCTCAATTAGTTGGACTATTAAATTTCATGAGTTTGTTAGGTGGCTTTCTGGGTAAGCTGCCTTTAGGCCATGACACGCACTGCCCTCTGTGAATGATGGTATTGTCCCTGTGTGTTTATCATGTCTCCCAGTGCTGGGAACAATGCCGCCGCTTATGGCCACTTGACCACTGCAAAATTATTGCGCATCCGCATACTGAGCCGCGCGAAAAGATGACGAACGCGGGCAAACAATGGAAAATGACAACTGGGCGATCCGAAGCGGAGCAAGTGAAGAAGATAGAAAAACTGCACTGCAGAAGGACAGGAGGAAGAAGGGGGCGAAATGCCCTCGCAATCAACGCATATATTAGGATTATGTGACACTAGAAGACCTGACCTGCTCCCAGGATCCGGACTACTACTATTATTAACCCAAACAACACATGCACACACGCGCCCATGATGTGACCTGCCACTGGGCGATTTATGCTTTTTGCCGCCGCATCCCTCCCTAGATATGCCCCGAAGGGCTCGTAAAATTTATGAGCAATGCGTGAATGTGTTAAAATTTATGCCTAGTGCCTGGCTTCGTTGTTCCTTTCGTTAGTTAGTTGACTGACAAAGGGTGCCGGTGCCGGTGGCGGCTTGTTTATTTGGGCATCCATCAAGCAGAGGGATGCCTGATTTTCCGAGTTGATTTTGGCGCCGGGCTTTGGGTCCCTCATGCGCCTCTTAATGATTATCCCGCTGACACGTCCACTTGTGTAGCGCTAGAGCTGCCAAGCGAATCCATTTCGTTAGTTCCATTCTCCGGCGCCACTTTTTTTTCTTCTGGCCTGCATATCTGTTGTATGATTGCATTGTATTGTACATAAATCGAATGGCAGATGCCGTATGGCACACGCTACATGATGTAGGCCGTGCACTTGGAGAAATAACATCCGAACATCTGGGGCAGACAAATAGAAAGACAGGCAGATGGTCGGACAGAACCAGATCGACTTGGCTGGTGATGCTGATCAAGAATATATACACTTTATTGGTTTGGAGGTGCCTCCCGAAAAGTGACGTTCTGCTAAGTGCCGACTATAAAACTAATTAAAACGAGAAAGAAAGCTAACTTCGGTAAACCGAAGTTGGTATACCCTTGCAGTCTGCAATTGGATCATTGAAAATCGAACCATTTTAGTAATGTTGAAAAAATATAGAATTTTGTAAATTTTACATTTTACATGTAGAATTTTACATTTTCATATAAATTGACCGATCGCTTCTATGGCAGCTATATGATATAGTGGTCCGATCTTAATGAAATTAAAACCGTAATTCTAGAACCATAAAAAACTGCTATGTCTGAAAATTTATAGAAATACGTTGAAAAACAGAGAAGTTAAATTTTTTTTTACATTAATTTCGCCATCATTCCTATGGCAGCTATAGGATATAGTAGTCCGATTTCAATCATTCCGACATATATACTGCGTGCTAAAGAAATAAGACTATGCTGAAAATTTCAGCTCGATAGCTCAAAAACTGACACTCTAGTTCGCGTAGAAACCGACAGACGGACAGACGAACATGGCTAAATCGACTCGGCTGGTGATGCTGATCAAGAATATATATACTTTATGGGGTCGGAGATGCCTCCTTCACTGCGTTGCAAACATCTGGTCAAAATTATAATACCCTCTGCAAGGGTATAAAAATAGCTTGTTAAGAGGTTTATTTGTCTGATTTTTATAAGCGTTGATTATCCAATCCAATATTTTTCCCCAGTGAGTGCTGGATCATTTTTCGCCAAGGACAAAGCGAAATGTCGAGCAGAGTCACAGCTCAGTTGGCTTCACTGGGCTTGCACTCTCTGCCTGACTGACTCCATTTGGAGCCATCTCCATTTATGGATCCGAATCCCGCATTGTGTGCCTGCATTCATAAGGTATATGGCATAAGGTACACGGTGTGTGCCACGCCCACCTGTACAGTAAACTCTTCCAGTCCCACTCCCACTTCCACCGCCTGCTGTTCGTTTTCACGAACAAGCTTTTCAATTCACGCGCGGCGGAAGTGCCAGCGAAATTGAATCGCAGGCTGTAATTTCCGCTGCACCCAGGTGGATGATGATGATGATGATTATAAAGCAGTATCCAGGATACGGAAGCCAGCAGCTGGGCCCACCTGGCTAGTTGTCGCTCCTTAAAATATTGAAAAGCAAATAAATGCTGCTGGCGCCCTGTTGCAGCCCATTAGAGTCGGTTATTTAAAATTAAAAGCCCGGTCCGAGAGAACCACAAGGGAACGGGAGGGAGCTGGCGGTTCAGGCGAGGCAGGGCCAGCGCCAGCAGCAGCAGCAGACACAAAGTAAGCACTTCTCTTCTTGCCGAGTGTTACCTAGGTCCCATGTCCCGAGTGCTTTCTTCTTATATCGCTGGCCACAAACAATTTGATTCGCTTAATGAACCCAGCGTGGAAGAGAGCGGAGCAGCCACTAATCCTAATAGCTACTAACTGAGACACTGTTTGTTTCTTGCTGAGGCTGGCATTCTATTAAATTAGTCGGCCTTCTTCTTCGCTTGTTGTGTTGCCGTCTGATTCATGTATTCCGGTGGTAATCGGAACCAAATCCCGCCTCATTATTTCGTCGAGTGCAGCGTGTATGGTGGGGAATAAGGGGGGGAGGAACTCACCTCATAGGAACCGGCGGTGTCCAGGATGTCGAGGGTGAGACTAACGCCGGCGATGGAGAAGTTACCCTGGTGCATCTCCTCGATGGTCCGCTTGTACTTGGTGCTGAATGTGTTGTACAGAAACTGTGTGATTATCGATGTCTTGCCAACCTTGGCTGAGCCCATGACGACGATTTTGTGGCGGGCGTTGGCCGGTCCAATGGCGTCATCCACCGCGTTGTTTCTGCCCACTCTACATATGAGTGATGCGATTTTCGGAAGGAGGCATGAAACAGGAAACGTAAAACGTGACTTGAGTGAGTTAAGTTTGGTGCAATTCAATTAATTTCCGAGCCATTGCTCTTCATTTTGATGCATGATTTAATAACTGGGAAAAGCCGCCCTGCCGCCTGCCTGCCAGCCGGTTCCTGCTTTCTCTCTCCCTCTCCCTTTTTGCAGCCATTTCCAATCTGCGTCTTGGGGCCGTGGCTATATCCCCTGGGCGACTCATTAATCTGTGCGCCACATTTAAAATTAATCATTACGGCAATATCACAAAGCGTCAACTACAGCGACAGCAGAGCAAACAAAAGGACCTCACTCTATAAACACACTATACAATACGGCGTATATAGAGTATATATAAGCTATACAGTACAGGTGTGCGTGCTGGGGCAGCTCGGGCTTGCTAAATAATTGGTAATCGTGGGAATTATTTAACTTTTGAGTGGTGTCCCGGTTTAAGAATCCACACCCCCACCGATCCCGAAAATGCAGACTGTTCATTTCAATTCAACAAACAACGAACAAAAACAAAAAAACAAGAACGGAAGCTAACTTCGGTAAGCCGAAGTTTGTATATCATCGCAGTCTGCAATTGGATCATTGAAAGTCAATCAATTTTGTAAAATTGAACAAGTATCGAAGTGTGCACATTTTTATAACATTTACCTACACATTTTGTATTTTACATGTAAAGTTTTAAATTTTCATATAAATCAACCGATAGCTTCTATGGCAGCTATATGATGTAGTTCTCCGTATATGATGTAGTTAAACCGTAATTATAAAACCGTAAAAAACAGCTATGTCTCGAATATGATCAATAATATATATTTTTTATGAGGCCGCAGATGCCCCTTCACTTCGTTGCACACATCTACTCAACACAATAATTCCTCTGCAAGGGTATAAAAACAAACGTTAACAATGTAATAATTTAAAGGGCTGATATTTAATTAAAATTAAAACCATTAAAATGTAACAAAATAAGAGGGAACTTTGACATAAAACCTGATAAACAGCTAAAGTTACCGTTTGGAAATTTTGAACATATTAAACAAGCACATTTTACTACATAGTTGGCTGTATATAATGAGAAAGACTAAAAATTTAAAGCATTGCTTGCCAAATTGCCAAAGATATATACCAACTTACGGAATCTTTTGGGAATATTTGCTGTCTGCAAAATGTTACTCATGCTATGTGTGTCAATGAGGACCTTTGTTATCTCTTCGGCTGACAGAAAGTGTGAATGGGACACAGGACAGGAAATATCCTGGTCAGAGGACATAAGTGTGGGCACATCTGCGATGAAATCCAATGCCATTTCCGGCTACACAATGGACTTGCGGCCACAGAATCCGATGCTCTTTGCCGCTGACAGCCTCCTATACTCCATTTCGTTCTTTCTCAGCGGACAATAAATCAGAGAAATCAGGAAAGTCGGGGAAATCTCTGGGAAAAAAAGGGGCATCTTCGGACAGAAGTGGCATAATTGGCCAACAGCGGATTGGACGGATTGGAATTTGACTTTAATAAGCGCGATTTTGTCGTGGGCCTGATTTCCTGCTTTTCTTTCGTTTGCCTTATTATTTTCATTTCTTTTTTGTTTGTTTTGTTTGGCACCTTCCCGGGATTCCATAAAGGTTTGTTGGGGCAAACCGCGGCGGGCAAGAAACAAGAAAGAAAATGTAATCAAAGACCGGCAGAAACAGAAGCGGAGCAAAGAAAAAGCGGGGCGAACATGAAATTCTTGTCATGACAGGCGAAACAAAGGGAAAGTATGCAAACTACAGACAAAACGGGCAACGGATGGACAGCCGGACGAACACTGAGTGCCACTAGGATATCAGGCGGGAAACCGTGGCTTTCCCTTTTTCGACATTTTCCCTTAACATTTCCCTATTTCGTGTACATGGTGTCTTCCTTTCATGTCTCGTCCTTTGAACTTGATGTAGAAATGAAAATGCTTGCCCCAAAGTGAAAACAAAGATGCCCAACTATCGGCTCGGGCATCTCCCCTCTCACCAGTTAAATATGAGATTGCCAGCTTATCTGGCTATATCTTTCGCCGATCTGGCCAACCGACCACAAGGGTCAAAGTTTTTACTCTCCGTCGTGTTGGCATTTTTCCGATAAAGTTCAGCTTGAAATTCGTGCGTTGTGCAACAGAGGAAATTCTTTAGCAATTATTGTGGGCAGCGATTGAAGTGAGTTCCCAAGTTTGTGACACTTTTACTGCCTCGCCGAAACGTCAGTTATTATACCCTTGCAGAGGGTATTATAATTTTGACCAGATGTTTGCAACGCAGTGAAGGAGGCATCTCCGACCCCATAAAGTATATATATTCTTGATCAGCATCACCAGTCGAGTCGATCTAGCCATGTCCGTCTGTCTGTCCGTCTGTCTGTCCGTCTGTCCGTCTGTCGGTTTCTACGCGAACTAGTCTCTCAGTTTTTGAGCTATCGGGCTGAAATTTCCAGCATAGTCTTATTTCTTTAGCACGCAGTATATATGTCGGAATGACCGAAATCGGACTACTATATCCTATAGCTGCCATAGGAATGATGGCGAAATTAATGTAAAAAAAAATTTAACTTCTCTGTTTTTCAACGTATTTCTATAAATTTTCAGACATAGCAGTTTTTTATGGTTCTAGAATTACGGTTTTAATTTCATTAAGATCGGACCACTATATCATATAGCTGCCATAGAAGCGATCGGTCAATTTATATGAAAATGTAAAATTCTACATGTAAAATGTAAAATTTACAAAATTCTATATTTTTTCAACATTACTAAAATGGTTCGATTTTCAATGATCCAATTGCAGACTGCAAGGGTATACCAACTTCGGTTTACCGAAGTTAGCTTTCTTTCTCGTCTTTTTGGATAAATTTGTGCAGATACAACTAAGCAGTTGCCAATTACGCACTACACGTGTCCCTATCTTAGCCCCCTTCGCCCATTTGTCAACGCTCTTGGCTTTGAATTTAATATGGATATTTGGGTGCTGCTACTGCGAAAATTGCATTGCATTAGGTGAGGTTCGCTTATAATAATCGTCTCGAAGTCTGAGCTAACTTCCTTCGCAGAGCTAATGTTTTAGGTTTGCAACATTTTCATACTGCATACTCAGCCCTATTTCGTTTTTATGAATCATAAAAATTGGTGTGCCTTTTTGGGCCAACAAGCATTTGCTTCTTGGCCACCCGAAGGTGTGCGTATAGTTTAAGTTTTGGTTGCTGAAAAGTAGCTGCTGGGCCAGGTATAACCTTGTGAGATGAAGGGGTCTCCGTGCATACGTATGTGTAAGACATACTTATATACGGTGTATATGTTGTTATGGGGGCCATGTTTTGTTCTTTTTTGAGTTTCCTTAGCCATAGCTTACTTGTCGCGCTTGGGCTTATCCTCGGCGTTGTCATCCTTCATGAACGAAGGCTGCAGGCTGAAGCGGCGACGCAAGTGACGACCACGCATCCTGCTATCCTTTTGCGCTTGTGTCCTGGTTAGCTGGTGTTCTCGTTTCCCCGTGTCCCCGATTTACTGCCGTAAATCAACGCCCCGTTCTTTGGTGCTTTTGTTTCTCTCAGTGTATCAGTTGGCCGCTTGTCAGCATTTGCATACACATAGGACGACGCGCGCGACGTTTTATTATCTGCAAAACAGAGAGTGTATGTAAGTGGAGCAGTAACTGTAGCGGTAACTGTAGCGCTAACTGGCAACTGTTATGGGCACGTTAACGGCGGTAGTTGGGTCCTTAGTTTATTATTAGCCCCACCAGCGTTCTCTTCTGCCGTCGTTCCGGCCTGAAAATGCAAATATTTGCCGTTTGTTGTCGCTGTTTCGCCTTCTTGCTGGCTTCGCCTGGCTACGGAGTCTTACGTTTCGTTTTAATTACGTGACTCGATGATGATAATTTCGCTCGCAAATTCCTCGTGTTTACCTGCAAATTGAAGATGGTTCTGGATTAGACAAAAGCCATAAATTACAGCCACCTGCTTATCTTTTTCCGCTGCTGCGGAGTCGGAGTTTGATAATTGAAATTAAAGCCAGAGCCATTTGGCCCGCAACAAAAGAACAATAAATTCCAAGCAAAGAGCAATGGAATGGGCACTGTGTGTGATCATCATTTCTGGGCCAGTCGATTTGGTCATGTTCGTCTGTCCGTACGAGCCCCCAAGTTTCAGAGACTATACCTTTTTGTTTTTAGATCCCTTTACAGGGAACAGGTGTTAATTGAAGTTAAACTTCTCTGAAGCTACCGCAGCTCGGGCTAATTAAAAAGATTTATATGGGGCGAGAAAGTGAAATCTGCAAATAAGAACTGCTTTCGACTGCTATCTTCGCGTGCAGGACCCTCTCACTAAATGCCCTGCTACTTGTTTTAATTTTATGGCTATTTCTGTTTCAGCTTCCGCTCTTGCAAAACTTAGTTTATGTTAAGGGAATGAAGAAGGCTAAGAACGTGACTGCCTTACATTAATTAGACTTTAATGCAGTAAGCAGCGAGCCAGCGAGTTTAAGGCAACTAGCGCTGCACACTTTTTTGGGGAAAATGAGGAGAAGTGGCCTCCTCAAATGCATTTCAGGCGATTAAATGTTACTTGAAGTGAAACTTAATCTGGGTACCGTGTTACATACTCAAAGCGACTCGACGCGCGAAAAAAAAAAAAAAATAAATAAAATTTGAGGAAGGGAGGCTCTGGAATAAAATGCGAAATTTTATCTCTGCTCGCAAGTTTTGCCTTTCTCCTTCACCTTTCAGCGGATTTTCCTTTGTGAGCTGTATTTAGCACAATGTGCAACAAGCTGCAAGAAGGAAGCGGCGGAAATCGCTGGAAAATGCCTTAAAATCACTCAGCATTCACAGCAGGAAGAGCAGAGAAAGAAAAACCAGCTGATGCCCGGCGAGACGAAAAACTAGACGAAATCCAACGCCACTCGAGGGCAACTGAATTATGGGGCGTTGTACATATTCTGTGGCCCCCACTGGACCAACTTTACCTCCAAAAATAATTATTTAAAAATTCAACAAATCTAAAATAGAAGGAGAGAAATATCTTCAAAAATGGGGCGAAATTCCAACTGGATTCTATTTAAGGAATGTCAATAAACAAAGGTAGTTCAGTATTTTACTTATTCAACCATTTACTACAAGATATTACTATTGGACTAGTAAATTAATCGATTGCCTATAACTTAAGATGTTAAAGATTTTGGGATCATAACGTAAATAATAATGTAATAATAAAACGTAATAATAATAATAGCTGTAAAGTCCGATACCATGCGTCAGTAAGTAACATATTCCTGTACTGCAGTCTTATTTATTTTTTGTTTGTTTTCTGAAAATTGCTTAAACGTTTTCCCTGCCGACTTTTAGAGTCACTTTGGTTAATTTTCTTTTCCGTCTGATTTTTTAACAAGACTGAAAGGCTCCCAAGCAAGTCAAACTTTGACAGCTGAGTGTGTGCCACGGAGTGGTCGTATGCAGTGTGGGTCATACGACCAGTTGATCCCAGATCCGAACTGCCAGCAAAACTTTGGATGCGGCTTAGGAACCCGAAAATTTGCTAAGCGAGTTGCGGCATATTGACTGCAGTCAGCTGAGTAAATCGATTATCCTAGACCAAGGCGACGCTAGAAAGGACCAGCTGCACAGGAAAAAGGGGTTAGGAAATTGCCTGCGGTTCATGTGTATTGTCTTAGGGCCCACCTCCCCCGCCTCAGTGGCTGCGGTCTTGGCCATTTTCCTGTTCACAAAGCCCCAGCAGTTGCTCTAAACTAAATTAATTTGTTGAAATTTTTGTTGTGGTCCTTCCAGCTTGGTTTAACCTTTAGAAATAATAAAAAATAGCACAAAAGCAGCTTAGACAGAGGCAGAGTTCGTGGGCTAACGGCTTGTGAGAAACGGTGGAAGAAAATGCAGCTTTTCAATTGCACTTGAAAAATTGAATATTTTGTATCCGAAGGCTATTTTCAAGTCCACGTTCAGCGGCTCCTTTTTCCGCTGTAAGTATTTTTCTCCTCCTTCCTGTTGCTGCTTATTTTATTATCTGGAACATTTTCCGCATTTCATTTAATGCAATTTATGAATAAACATAACGATAATAATAATAATAAATCATAAGTGTGGCCGGGGGAGCGGGGATCGTAAAACGTATGTATTTCGAAATAAATAATCATGAAACGTAGCGGACATAAAACGAAATGAATTGAAAACCAGAATTGCTGCTGTTGCTGCCGGGAGAAATTCGACAAGAGGTGATAAGGTGGTAACGGAGCTAGCAGGTTTTTGAGAATGTATGTATTTGAATTTGGTTATGGTGGAAACATGTTCCAATTTGAAAAGAAAACGTACATAATAAAAGGTGGCGTGCCAGCTGAACACTGGCCAAGTCTCGGCGAAAATTTCACGGCTAAATGGAGAACGGAAAACTTTCCGTTTGTCCAGAGATTTGGCCATTTCTTTGCAATTTGTGTGGCGGTGGTGATGGTGCTTGCTAGCTCGTATGCGCTAGATTAGCCATCGGCTGCTCCCTTTCCTATATTCCTAGGTTCGTGTCTGGCCCTGAATGCACTGGCTCACGTGCTTACCAGGTACACAGCATCCCTACATCCCCGCATCTCCGCATCCCTGCTTTCCTGCTTCCCGGCATTCAGCCAGGTGCACAACTAAAATTGAAAAGCATAAATACTGGTGGGTCTGTGTATAAAAATAAAGCTCCCTCTGTGTGAAGGGCCTCCGGTGTGTGTGTGTTGTGTGTGCGTGGGAGGTGCTCTCCTGAAGGTAACCACAAATGCCGGGTGTCCTCCACTTCCGCATCCTGCAGCTTTACCTGATTTCTGCCATTTACCGGGGATCGCGAGCTCCACTGTTGAGGGTCTTAACAATTGCGGAACTACCAGTTCCTATGGGGCTGTCCATATATTAATTATTTTTTAATTATTTTTTTATCATTTTCGATTTTTTAAAATATATTTTGATATAAAATTTAATATATGGACAGCCCCTAACATATTGTATTTTACTAAAGTAATTTAAATCATTCAAGAGCGCAAACACTCGAATAAATTAAGCTATTTATTTGGGGGCTTTTAAGGGGATCTCAAAAGCAATAGAGAACTACAAGAAAGTGGCGAAAAAAACTACAAAATCTCCGGAATTTTGTGGAGCTGAAATAATTAACCTCCTTAAAAACTGACGAATAATAAGGATATTAATTCGGACACTGGAACAAAGTACAGCAACAATTGGCAGAGCAACAGGCAGGGAAAGGACAGAGAGAGAGAGAGAGTCAACAACAATGGAAATGGGTAGGGACAAACATTAAGGAATCCTCCGGAGTCCCCAAGTAAATTTCCTTTTCTTCCTTTCCTTTCCTGCTTTTTGGTTTTTCGCTCGGGCCAGAATGCTAATGAATCGCAGCGGTGTGGGCCGGACTGGCCATATCTATATAGAGCCAAGCGTCTAAATATCGGGGCTGAGGACTGGGCAGCATGCCGTGGGAAATCTGATGAAAAACAAATAAACAATCAGAGCCAAGACAAAATTAAATGTCACAAAAGGAAACCAAGGCGGAGGCGCTGCTTTTCGGGGGAATGGCGAGCTGTAACACCAACACCAAGACCAACAGCAACAATAACCACAAATAAATGACAAAACAATGACACAACCTGAGGGACTGAAGAGCAGGCTTTAAAAATGTAAATTTTGTACATTTATCTGCGTGTACTCAGAGCCCCGAATCGGACTCTAACTAGCCGGGGGATTAGACGACTCAAAGTCTTCGGTTTGAAAATAAACATAAAATAGATATAAACAAGAAAGGAAACTAACTTCGGACAGACAGAGAGACGGACATGGCTACTTTATATGAACATACATATACTTAAATAATCACTGACTAAAATTATAATACCCAGCAAAGGTATAAAAATAGAAACGAGAAAGAAAGCTAACTTCGGTAAACGGAAGTTGGTATACCCTTGCAGTCTGCAATTGGATCACTGAAAATCGAACCATTTAAGTAATGTTGAAAAAATATATAATTTTGTAAATTTTACATGTATAATTTTACATTTTTTTTACATTCTATATATTATATAAAAGTCCGATTTCGCATGAAAGTTAAAATCTGCTGTTATAATCATACGCAAGGGTATAAAAATAACAATGTAATGTATAAAATTTTACATTTAACATGATTTTACATTTTCATACAAATCGACCGATCGTTTCTATGGCAGCTATATGATATAGTTTTCCGATCTTAATCGTAATTCTAGACCCAAAAAAAACTGCTATATCTCAAAATTTATAGAAATACGTTGAAAAACAGAGAAGTTAACATTTTTTTTACATTAATTTCACCATCATTCCTATGACAGCTATAGGATATAGTAGTCAGATTTCGGTCGTTCCGATATATATACTGCGTGCTAAAAAAATAAGACTATGCTGAAAATTTCAGCTCGATAGCTCAAAAACTGAGAGACTAGTTCGCGTAGAAACCGACAGACGGACAGACTGACAGACAGACAGACGGACAGACAGACGGACATGGCTAGATCGACTCGGCTGGTGATGCTGATCAAGAATATATATACTTTATGGGGTCGGAGATGCCTCCTTCACTGCGTTGAAAACATCTGGTCAAAATTATAATACCCTCTGCAAGGGTATAAAAACAGGCCAACTAGAAATTAAAAGTTTGCTAACACTGCAAAAAATTAAGTAATTAATGGAATGCAAGTATTTGAATAAAGCATAATCATGAAATCTCCGGATATATGTATGTATATGTATTGCCTTAGTTTTATTAGCTAAGAAGTGTACATTGTATAGTACCATTTTTATTTAGTAGGATGTTTGGAGTGCAAGTAATTAAACAGACTGTACTCATGCACATGTCCGTAAACTTCGTCAGTCAGATGAAAACAGCATTTCAGGCATCTAAAAGTAATCGCGGAAAATGTGAGCAGTATGCTGAGTCAGTAAACTAACGAATAAGGAGCCTCATGCCTGAAATCTCACGAGGATAAAAAACAATATATACATACACAAGTGCCAAACGTATGCTAAAAACAAGAAAGAAAGCTAACTTTGGTAAACCGAAGTTTGTGTACCCTTGCAGTCTGCAATTGGATCATTGAAAGTCGATCCATTTTGGCAATGTTGAAAAAAAATGGAATATTGTAAATTTTGTAAATTTTACATGTAGTTGTATCTAAATTAGATTGAAACCGTTATTCTAAAAACCCGCTGTATCTCGAAATTTATAGAAATGCGTTTAGAAACAGAGGAGTTAAATTTTTTTTACATTAATTTCGCCAACATTCCTATGGCAGCTTTACGATATAGTAGTCCGATTTCGGCAGTTCCGAAATACATATATACTGCGTGCTAAAGAAAAAAGATTATACTGAAAATTTCAGCCCGATAGCTCAAAAACTGAGAGACTAGTTCGCGTAGAAACCGACAGACAGACGGACATGGCTAGATCGACTCGGCAGGTGAAGCTGATAAACAATACATATACTTTACGGGGCGGAGACGCCTCCTTCATTGCGTTGCAAATATCATGGCAAAACTATGTTAAGCCCCTCTAATCAATCCTAATTAAATATTACACCCCGCAAACGAATATCCAATTCTTTGTGACATTTGAAATTCCCGTTCTATTTGCCCATTGAGTAAACTGGGTCTAAAGTGATTTCGAAAGCGGGGCGCGCGCCGAAGCACACTTTGGTATATGTCACAATCGGCCGTTGTGGGCGGAAAAGGTAATAAGGCTTACGGCGCGCTGCCGGGACTGGGGATGGTGGCTCAGATCGTCTTAATCGCAAAGCCGCAGCCAAAACGAGGGCTCAAGTAATTATAAATGCCATTTTGTGTCGGTTTTGTTTAGCATGAAGAGATAAGAGAGCAGTTGTGTGCGGCAAAGAGCTGGTCTACGGCTTTTAAGAGTGGGTTAAGGGGTGCAGGCGGAGGACGCAGTGGAGGGTTAACGTGGCACATGCATATTTATCATTTACGTAGGCACAAATTTGTGTCTGTCCCATGAATGACACGAAAAAGGCAATTTAAACAAACACACACACGGCCAGGGTTATTCCATAAACAAGGGCCCACCGAGTGGGTGGGATAGGGGGTTGACATCTTCCCCGCAGGCATTACAAAAATTTCACACACACTCGGTGCAGAAAAAACAAGAATGAGCAGCAGCTACGGTGGAAGGTTCGACTATAAGATTCCCTATTCTGGCCCTTGAAATTATCTAATTTAGCTGATTTCTTGGCAATTCATTTCTACAATTATAATTTCTGTAGATAGTCAGTAAATAGCCCTGTGCGGACGTGTTAGAGAACAATTGAATTATAAACTGGGAGTTACTAAACAAGACAGTTACTGTGCAAGTATCCCAGACACATTTGCTTACTCACTTTATCCCGTGTATTCCGCCATGTTATTTAATTATACCCTTGCAGAGGGTATTCTAATTTTGACCAGATGTTTGCAACGCAGTGAAGGAGGCATCTCCGACCCCATAAAGTATATATATTCTTGATCAGCATCACCAGCCGAGTCGATCTAGCCATGTCCGTCTGTCTGTCTGTCCGTCTGTCTGTCTGTCTGTCTGTCCGTCTGTCGGTTTCTACGCGAACTAGTCTCTCAGCTTTTGAGCTATCGAGCTGAAAGTTTCAGCATAGTCTTTCTTCTTTAGCACGCAGTATATATGTCGGAACGATCGAAATCGGACTACTATATCCTATAGCTGCCGTAGGAATGATGGTGAAATTAATGTAAAAAAAATTTTACCTTCTCTGTTTTTCAACGTATTTCTATGAATTTTGAGATATAGCAGTTTTTTATGGTTCTAGAATTACGGTTTTCATTTCATTAAAATCGGACCACTATATCATATAGCTGCCATAGAAGCGATCGGTCGATTTATATGAAAATGTAAAATTCGACATGTAAAATGTAAAATGTACAAAATACGATTTTTTTTCAACATTACTCAAATGGTTCGATTTTCAATGATCCAATTGCAGACTGCAAGGGTATACCAACTTCGGTTTACCGAAGTTAGCTTTCTTTCTCGTTTAACTTTCATTTCTGGTACCCATAATTAGACAATTAGTTTATGCCCTGTCCATCGGTGGCTTATTTAACTCACAAAGCTTTGGGTAACGCGTAACTCACAGTCGAGCACACTGGAGTCCAGTAACTGGACTGTCGCTTTATTACCCCTTTTTTCGTTAGCATTGCGTTACCCAACTATTCTAGCATCTAACATACATAAGTCTGCCCACAGACCACTTTTTTGCCAACGAGTAATGGGTGTAATGAAAACAGAGCACCCGCACTGTCAACAGGCAACAGCTAGCTACAACAACCAAGTAGTATAACAACAACAAAAAAGGGGGCAACAATTGCTGGCTCTTATCATTGGCAACAAGAATCGAGCCGAAAAGCATACACATATATTCAATAGAGTGAAGCCAAACTGAACTCAACCGAACTGAAGGGAACCAAGTTAGCAGCGAGCTGAACTGAAGTCTGGAGTTCTTAAGTTGGGCTGTTTTTCGCACGAGGATAAGAGGGAAGAAAGGCGGGGAAAAGCCATTGACCCAAAGCAGCCAAATGACATGCCGGCACCTACACACCCCAGCAACACGCACACATACACTGCATCTTATCAGCCAGCGGCCATGTGCGTGTGGAAATTGAGCTTGTTGCTGCGAACAGTGGGTCAAAATGATCGAAATATAGTTCCGTACCCGTAAGAATATTTAATATATTATAAATATATTTACTTTCCCCACAAAGTTGGCTTATGTTCGTAGAATTTAATGGTGCGTGTTTTTGATTTTCTCTTCCTTAAAAATTGTAAAAACGATTAGTTAAACTTTTATCCAACATTAACCTATTTAGCTTAACGATAATATATAAATTTAAAAAAAAATATATATATATAGAGTATAAGTTGATTTTAAAGCTAGCATGTGGCTTGGGCTTTTTGTTGTTCAAGCTCCCGGGAAAACTTTTTTAAGGAACCTCAGGACACAGTGGACGGAAAAAGTTGTCCTTTGTTTTTTTTTTCTTACTAGGCTTTTTTGTTGTTGGTGCGGCTTTTCTTTTTTTTTGCAAAGTTGTCGCTCTAGTTTTCCGTTTCCTTTCGCGTTAGTTTTGCTGCCTGTCAGTTGGCAAGGCTTCGGGTGTTTAACTTCATCTTTATGCCTGCAACAGATTCAGCTAAAAAAAAAACAGGACAAGGACAAGAAACAAGGAACAAGGAGGAAGGCGACTAAGACGACGACAATTTGTGACGATTTTTATAGACAAGAGAGCGTATTGGTGGGAAATGATGGCCTAGGCTCTTATGCGAATGTAATACATATATGTTATACTAATGAGACAATTTCCACTAGTCCCGCGTGTGGCTTGACTTCTATGCCCTAATGAACTGTCCCTCGACTTGTTGCGCTGCCGCAAGCCCCAGCCCTTGAACTACGACCTTACACTATTCAAGGGTGTCACACTCTTGTCGTTTCAATTAGTGTCCCGGTCGAAGGGGAATTGGATTCGGAATTGGGACCGCAATCGGAATCCTGGTCGGAATTAGAATGGAAATGTCCTTAGGGGCAGTCCTAAGACAGGGGAATTGCCATTGTACCAATTAGTCAGAAAATCAGTGCTTACATTTTATGTACACAGCTTTCTTAATCTCGCGAGTCGTGGATTTCAGTGGAGTAGGAAGCACGGAGCACGGCGTGGCCAAGTCGAGCTGGATATCCGAGTCGGCGGGGAGTTAATCTGCATGGCAGCCATTACAATGAGTGAGCGATTGCACACGAGACGGATAAGAGAGCCGTCGGATCTCCGAATCCACCTCCTTCCGCTGATTGGGGCTGGTTTAATGGTGGCCTAAATGTATATGTGTCTAAGACAAAAGGCCATTAAAATGGCAACAGCAGCGGGAGCAGCCACAGCAGGAGCTCGAGTGGATCCGCTGCTGGGCCATAAAACCAACCATTAAGCGATCCGAAATTTCCACTTCAACGGAATCCCCGCCCCTAAAGGGGATTCCCAAACAGACCCGAAAAAAAAAAAAAAAACGATCGAGCAGAGAACAGAGAGAAGGAACACAGTAACATTGATGACTAATCGTAATCGGGTGCAATCGCCAGTTTGACCATGACAATGGATACATTGGCAGCCAATAGAGCAGTTTATCTTTTGCGGAGAATAAATACTTTATCGCATTATCGATTGCGATTACTCAGTTAATGAATTAAACATACACAGAGACAGACATACTGGCACACTGATGCTTGCTAGGGACCTCCTTCGGTTTGGTTCGGCTCCGCTCGCGGTTTAATTCCAAAAAAGAATCCCAGCCAAGCAGGCAGGCAGCTGCGACAAGTGCGATAAGAAGTCAGCCAATAATGGCATAATAATAAATCATCACCCGGGCATAGACACACAACACACAGAAAAAAAAAAAAAAAAAAAAGTGCAATTTAGCAAAAGTTTGTACACAAAATGCCGAGCCGAGTGAGTACTACAATTTACGATTCGATACCGAATATCACAGAGCAACGAACAAACGACGGACAGCAACAAAAAAACTTCATTGAATTAATTATGACAAGCGATGAGTTTATTTATGATCAATGTAGATTACCAATGAATTAGCGTCGTTGCCGGATCGGATCCGTTAGGCTGGGAAACTGGGTCTGGTAAAAATAGTGCGGAAATTGGTCAGTATTTTGCTCATCTCTTTCTATCCCAACCCAGGTATTTCATCTCTAGTTACGGATATGAAATACACCTTTGCTTGGAATCTATCACTTGAAAATAATTTTTAAATGACTGGCATACATACAAATGGATACGGATATATTATTTTGAATTATTCACTAAATTATTCCGATTTTAACTCACGGCCAATCCACAATTCCAATGTGTTATATAGAAATGGCATTTCTACATTCAATATACGTATGTATGTGAATAGAAAAATTAGTTTAAAAAAAACAAAACACACCTAAAGTTATTCAGTACCTGTTGTTCAGGCTGTTTTGTCGGCCATTTTTCTCTTGATTTCTTATTTTTCGAAAAATTAAGCTACTTGTTTCAAAACACACTTAACAACAAAATCACAAAGTTCGCAAAAAAAAAATGTTTGTTGTTCACACTGGATGAGAAGAATTCTGCGAGTCCGGCGCTTTTCCTCCGATGTCTGAGAGTGGACTGTTGCTGCTTCCGCTTCTGTTTCGGCGTCGGTTTCTGTTGAGATGAAATGCTGGGAATGCTGGACAGCGTCGCCAGTACAACACGAAGCGTCGAGTTCCCGGGAAAAACTGACAACGTTCCGATGTTACACTTGATGCATGCACGAAATCGCAAAGCCGAATACTAAAGCCGAAACGATCCGAACCTGAATCCGGCCAGCCGAAGTGTGCCAAGGTAAGAGAGGATTTCGATGGTTTGGGGTTGCTTTTGGGCGGCCTTTTTGGGTGACTCTTCAGGGGACTTTTGGGGTGGGACGCGGGGCGGTGGAAAAACGCCACAAGTGCATGCCGAAAACCGAAGGGAAACGAAAGTCGCGAACTCAGCAAGGAGCCTCTAGCTCTGCAAGCAAGCAAACAGCAGCCAAGGGGAGGGCCGGGGGAAAAGCGGGTCGAAACTTTGGTGCTGAATGCGCACTCAGGGAAGCTTTGTCGCCGCTTTTTCATCGCCAGACCAGAGCTTTTTCCTCGCAATGGAAAACGAAATGCAACAAACCCTGGCTCCGGCTCCGGCAGATACAGATGGAATAAGATACATTCGAATGCTGCGGAAAGGTTAACTGCAAGCGATATGATAGATGGCAGCTTATTAAGTTGCGAGGATGGAGCACAGAGCATAATAAATGGGCGTACATTCGAAAAATGGGCGGCAATTATTTAAGTTAACAAAAAACGCACTGGAAGTGATACAGGAGCACACATGCGGACGATGGATTGTTCGCCTATGATGGATTGACATGCAATAGAATATATTGTTAATGGAAACCGAGTTATTATTATTTACTCCGTTTTTTTACTCCCCTCCCAACTAACTAACTGAGCGAGAACAATTTATTTAAAGAAATTGTTTTGAGCTAATGATTAAGCGATGCAGCACTGTTATTCGTCAATTAAGTGAATCGGCCTCAGGAGCGGTGGTCACACCAGGGAGGTGGTGTACCAGTGTCCCCAATCCCCCAACTCTGACCAGGCAATACTATGTAATCCGATCCCAGGATCCCAGCACATAGCCAGCCCAAAGGGTCTGCAAGTCCGCAGTGGCAGCGTCATAAATCTGGTTAAATTAGCTGTTAAACAGGTATACGCGGTAGAGTTGCACCGGTCTTATTCTGCTGCAGGTTGTTAGTTGCAAGGTGCCACACACAACGAAAATATGTAAGTCCTACAATGGCATCAACACACCATTCATTGACACGATATTTCTTTATTACATACACGTAAACTCTTTTAGACTGAATTAGAGAATGTTTTAAAAAACAAAGTTGGATTAATTTATCTGGCGTAAGTTGTGGTTAATAATAAGTGGCTGTGGCACTCTTGAACATTCGTTTTTTAGCTTTTCTTGACCGAGCTCAGGGCAAGTTTTATAATCGGTTGGGGAATGCTGACTTATAAAATGTTATATATATTTAATGCTGGGTTTAGAAAAATTAGTTTCCCTAAAATCAATATCAATAACATCAAACACGTTTGTTTGAGTTTTAAAAAAATATCAGCCGTTGTTGACTGTGCAAGTATAAGTTCCTGTGAGCCCTCTTTCTGATAACACCTCATGTTCGCGGGATAATCTTTCCACCATTTCGCCATTGTCATAAGAGGCTTATTCCAGGCTGCTTCTCCGATCTGGAGCATATGGAACGGCATCCCTGCGAGATAATTGCCACCTGCCAAGGACACAACACAGGGGCAGTTATAAATCCCATGAAAGGACCGCTCGCGATGCGAGTGGCAGAAAAACATTCGAATTGAGACCGAAACAAAGTTGCAGTTTACTGCGGCAAGTGCTCTCGCTCCTCCTCGTTCCTCACTTCTTCTTGTGCCTCCATTTTATTCCTCCAGCGCCGCGCTCGTCTTCGCCTTGGGAAAGTTTTTAATTTCCATTCGTAATTGTGAGACAGACCATGAAAACGACAATTGAGTGTAGTAGCCGCAAAAGAGAGATCGACGAAAGTTCCCCCGCTTATTTCAAAGTTGCGGCTGCACTTTCCGCCCCGACGGGGTGAAAATGCGGAAAATGTGCTAGGGATTGTAAACACTGATTGCGATTGGGCTGGATAAACAGTGGCCACATCTGTAAGTACCTAACTGCATGCCCACGGATTATAATATAAGAAATAGTGAATAGTGTTAATTGAGCTACGTTCATTGGTCGACATCTGTGGAAGTGCCAAAGCATATTTTTATGACAAGCAATTAAAATTTTTTTTTTTCGCGAAATCCCAATTGGAAAGTACGAGAATAACATGAGGCAAAGGGAAATGGTATCTAATATTTTTACATATTTCTTTATTTAAGTTGTGCTTTCTTAGAAGTAGGTGTCACCGAAAATAAGGGGCAATTAGGAGATTACCAATAAGCAAGTGGTCAACAAAAGTCTATGGCCCGAAGAGCCTTGACTGATTCTCGGCACTGCTTACATCCGCTCAAATCCGTACGCCAGAGGGCTGTAAGCAAACTTGAGACGGTCTGTGCTTCTTAACCTGATCGACAGGCGGCAATCACATCTGTTGACAAGCAAATCAAAGTTAGCTGCAGCATCTGTCGAAGTGTCTGTTAACAGGGTACATACATATGTACGTATGTACATACATATGTATGTATGTATGCACTTGCGTGGCTTGCAATATTTATATTTCGACGCTCGCAGGTAAAGCCGGGGTGACGTCGCTACTACCGACAAGGGCAACCCAAAGCATCTTATTACGGCCTCATGGAATCGCACACATTTGCTTTAATCTGCACCCGGCGTCTGAGAAAACCGCCCAGAAGGCAATCCACGTGCGTGCTTACCTGAGAGATCGGAAAACCACGCAGCAGCTCCTGATCCTGGAGCAAGCACACACTTCTTTGGGCTAGGGGCTCATCTTAAATGTATTAGGGCTCGACTTTACTCTGACGGCTCCCGCTTTTACTCCATTTTCCGTTTTTTCTGCACCCCGCGTCTGAGAAAACCGCCCAGAAGGCACCCCACATGCGAACTTACACGTTACGCTTACCGGAGAGATTGGAAAACCACGCAGCAGGTCCTGATCTTGAAGCAAGCACACGCTTCTTTGGGCTAGGGTCTCGTCCTGAATGTATTAGGGCTCAACTTAACCCTGGCGGCTCCCGCTTTTACTCCTTAGTTCGTTTTTTCTGCGCACACTTGTCCGGTTTCATCCAGGGTTGAAAATAACTGAAAAAAAATAACTGAATAAATAGTATATGTATATGCATATTTCTGCATCTATATTTTAGTGGTCGTCACTTTCGAAGAGCCTGTTTGTTGTCAGCTGTATTTAATAAACTTTCCTCTTCTTTTTGTGTTAAGCTCCCATATAAAGGCTATATATATTTTAGTGCTTGTACTGTTTGTAGCCTGGCAGCTTCGCCTCGCTTTTGCTTTACCGTCTGCGGCTGACAAAAGTGTTGCCAGTACTGCCACCTGCCCACATTCCGCATTTTCCGCTTTTCCAACTTGTGGGTGTGTGCGTGTGTGCAGCATGTAAATGAAGTCCTCGCCTGTCTATCCGTCTGCACACAGGCACACACATGGATACACGGACGGACACGTAGTAGAGCTCGACCCCAAGTCGCCGCAGTCGCAGTCGCAGCCACCTGATGTGTATTAATGCTGTGCGGGTGCCACATGCCAGATGGAAACAGTTCAATCATAATAAACTCTCAGTCAATTTTTAATGATACAAAAAGACAAATGTGCGCACCCCCAACCCCGATCGCTCTTTGCGGGTCAAAGGCCAAGTAAAGCGATATAAATGTGCGCATATGTTGGGCGCTCTGGCTTAGGCGCCTCGCTTTTATTTGCTTCTTTTTTATTCTTTTGCGTTCGGTAAGTGTGAAACTGTTTCGCGGCTCGGTATAATGCCACCTAAAATTTGTTGTTCTGCCTGCTTAATTTTATTTTTATACCCGGTACCAAGCGAGAATATACTTACTTATACATATATGTACATACATATGTATATCATTAAGTATATACATATGTACATATATTCTCGGATGATAAACATGGGAGATATTAAGAAATAAAGTTGTTGTATATGTTGAACTTGTTTCGAGAAGCCGAGGACGAATTGTCCGATCGCAGCGATACCTAGATAAAGTGATACGATTTTAGTAAAATTAAAAACATTATTTAAAACTGTTTCTTTAAATCGCATTCGTATATGCGAAAGAAAGGAAACATCAAATTCAGTTTGTCCAAAAAATTAACTGGGTTTCTAGATGACAAATTATGCAGAAATACTTAATGTATTATTTCTGTATTCCAGTTAGTCAATATATACGGATTAACTATTGAACCTATTCACAGAATTCACAACGGAAGAACGGCCGAAAGCTCATTGCCCTATTATGGCGTTATCCTCGCCGAAACGATTCAATTAAACCAATCCTGCGAGTATATCAATTGAGTCAATCGCTGGCCCACTTTGGCGGTTGTCCTGCGGCTGCATGGCTGGCTGATGATTGATCATGTTGTGATTTAAATGGTCTTGACTGAGCCCTGAATTATTAATGACGTCGTTGGATAACGGCTAGTCCATTTCCCTATCCCCTGCTGTATTTGGTTTGCCTTGCAATAATTTTATGTGGCGCGCATAAACATTTTCATTTCAGCTCGTTAGCCATGGCGTATACGCAACAAGCTGAAAGCCGATTGGCGAGCGCCGAGCGCCTGAGCTGAATGAAAAAATACGTATACGTATGTATATGTACATACATACATATATGTATTTGTGTAAAAGCGTGCATAAAACTGTACGCCCAATTGATTTCGATTTCGTTTTAATGAATTTTGCGGGCTTAGCGCAATTTCGGGGCCAAGCCAGGTGGATTCCAGCCCGCGTGCTCTCTCTCGCTCTCTTTGCAGTGCGTATATAGTTCGCTTTCAGGTGTTTATTTATGCCGCTGCCCTGGCACAAACGTTCAATTAAAATTTCAATTATTAGCTGGCAAACAGAAGAGCGGGCGTGGGGGGGAGAAGAAAAGGAGTGAAGGCAAAAGCGAGAGCCTCAGAAGCAGAATACCCTGACAAAATGTATGTAAAATCAGAAGGGAGAATGGCAAAATATTATACATTAAAACTTAAGTAAATATGCACCCCTCCGTAATGTAGAATATTTAAGTGTAAGTATAATTAGCTTTTTAGCATAAAGCACGTATGGTCTTGAGCAGAAAAGTCGGGTACGCTGCAACAGAAACAGGCTCCAAAGACTCGCAATTACTTTAAAAGGCATCTAATGGTATATTAAGCAAATTATCCCTATGATTCTTGTAATTAAAAAAATAGGTAAAATATTGTGTAGGCTTCATAGTTTCACCAGTGGCGGAATGTGTTTGATATCCACTTCTGCTGAGCAATTTAAGCCCCTGACCTACAGTGGTGAGCGAGTAGCGCCTGAATAGGGAATTTAATTAACGGTCTAGTCATCGGTTTGTTTTTTGGTTCGATTACAAAATGAATGGGACAGGAGCAAAGCACGGGCGGCGATAATGATGGAAATGCTAGTTGGACTTCAATTCACAACCCTTTTTCGAGTAAACAATGAAATTAGACAAGAGCCAAGGCGGCTGGGTGGCGGAGTGGCGGCTGGCTGGATGTTAAGTTGAAATTTCAGACCAATAAGTAAAAGGCTTAAAGTTTTCCATTTTGCAAGGGCCGCGCCTCGTGTCTGTAATGATGAGGATCGAGTGCTGTGAAGGAGGGAGTGGAAAATCCGGTCACGCTTGGGCAAGGGGTTTAATCTAAGCTGTGGCCACTGTAAGAGTTTTTGTTCCGCATTTCATGTTAATCTCTATATACACATGCATGCGTATTTATCTGGCACCCTCGTTGTTGCTGTGTGCAGGCGGCGCTGGAAATGTGGAACTGTGAAAATGTGCCACAAGCTGTCAGCGGGGTGCCAGAGCTCCCACTTGTTTTTATTTTTCCCCCGGTGTTTTCTCCGTCGTGGCCAGCTTACCGTGAATTACAGGTGAGGCTAGGAGAATAGAGTGTGGCTGAAAATATTAGCCAGGCCTTCATCGACTGCCCCAGGAGGAAGCAATAGTGTATTATGTATATCCCAGAATATATGGCACCTCTCTTGAATGATTTTAAATCTCTAGTGATTTTCTTTTAGCCTTTATGGTTTTATTCTTGCCTTAAATGACTAAGAAATTTAAATAGGAAGCAACTAGTCGTAAAGAGATATTTGAAACAAGTGTGCCAGATGTATATTTTAATAAACCGATTAAATATTTACGGGGCATAATGTATTAATTATCGAATCAAGTATGCAACACGTAGCCCAAAGGTGCATCACTTTGCCTCTCTGAATTGGCGTGACAAAATTAAATATGTACAAGGAAATGTGCAGCACAAAGCGGCTCTTTTAATTGGCATTTCTGGAGAAGAGAAAGGAGGATGAGCACCGATTATTGTAGGAAATATTCCACTTTTGGCCACAACTGTGTGGATGGATGCCCGTTGACAAAAGCTGTTGGCCAAATGGCAAAACAAAACTCACGGCAAACCCGCATCTGTTTGCGGTTTGTCCTTTTGTCCATCTCGTCGTGGAAGCCCTGGGAAGCATGGGATGGGGGCGTGGCAATTGTAACGTGTACACACACATGTGCAGCCGTAGCTCCGATAAGCACTGGGAGCGGGGAGCGCCAAGCAAGCGGCAGCTGGAAAGTATGCAGAGCGCAATTCGTTTATCAATTTCTCGGTACCAAAGCGGCCCCGAAATTGGAGTGTAAATGTGTAAGAGAGTTTGTGTGCGGGTGTATGTTCATGTATGTGAGGCGGTCGCTCATCGCTTCTGCTCTAATTGCATTTTAATTTGCAACAAATTTAATTTTAGTTGCAAACATTTAATGTAGTTGATTAGATTTACCCGACTGCAACCAACGGTGTTCCAGCGTGAGCAGCTGCTGTGTATTCGTGCGGATTTGTATCTGCGCCTGAGCTCAGCAGATACATTTGTACACAGAGCCAATATCGAGGACATACTCGTAAGTGCTACACTTTTAAAATTCGAATGGCATATCCGGCTATTAATAAATAAATAAATTCAATCAAAATACGCTAATAAGTAATGGCAAGCTAAGAGAAAACTCAATTAAAACGTGAAGTTGTATTTGGATGTATCAAGAAGACGTATACAGTGTTGTCCCTTTCTGCGGTAAAAAGGTAGTGTCGTAATATGTCTGAAATCCTTAATAGTCCGTAATTTATTCATTTTGCGCTGTGCACCAAATCGTATACAAGAGAGAATAACTTTTGAAAAGTAACAATTCATTTTCGGACTGAAGTGCTTCATCTCCAGCTCCAGCTCAAGCTTCCATTTTCCCCGACAGGATGTAGGCTCTGATGGTCCAGCTCGGCCTGCAAAGGCTCCAGAAATCGTTCGATTTATAAGCCCGCTATGCAAAGGAGTTGGCAAGTTACACTATGGCCAGTGCGGTCAGGGGTCGGTCTGTGCACCAGCACATCAATAACAATAAGTCCCAGGTCTACGTGCACCGATATGGGATATGGAGCAGTCGGGTAAATCTAATTTGAAGGCAATTCGATTCGGGGCAACTCATCATCTAGACTCATGTCTCCTCCATTCGTTGACTCCTTCCCCAGCTACTGCACACCCATGCCCAATGTTCCAGTCTCCTTCCATTCCCTGTGTCCCTATCTACGCGCGCACAGCATTGGCGCTTATCTCACATCGCACTACATCGCTGCTGCCCATCTGCTGCTGTCTGCTCTTGGCCCTGGCTTATTATTGATGGTAATGAAAATTTGGTGATGGCCAGCAGACTTTGTCGGAGACTCTACATCGTCTCCTGCTCCCACTTCTGCTTCTGCTCCTGCTTTCCGGAGCATGCTAATGCTAATGATAATGACAATGACGATGATTGATTGATGTGTTCTTTTTGGTGTTCGCCTCGGTTCTCGTTTTGGTTTTGGCTTGTTCTTGCTGCTGTCGGTGTGTCTGTGTGTCTGGCTTGCTGGCTGCCGCTTGTTTTTCCAAGGATCCGCCCTTTTCCCTCTCTCGGAAGTCAGTTAATTAGTGCGAACTGACTTGGCACCGCTGAAAATTCAAATGAAGCGTCAAATGTTTTTTGCTCCTGGCTCCACTCGCTCCTAAGAGCTCCCTGGGGCAGAGTGCTGCTTGCTGGTTGGTTTTCACTTCTTCTGACACCACTTCTTCAAGGCTGCCAGTTTCTAGCGCCGCCTTCATGCATGTAATTATGAACAGATCCTTAATAACTCTTTCAACTTTTCGAAGGTTGCCGACACAAACACGCACCAACCCACGACCCAAAGCCTTGGCAGTTTGAGTTCGAGATGTGCTGCAACAGACTCGAGAGCTATTTTATTTATTATTTTTTTTATTTAAGTTTTCGGGTGCTTTTTTCACTTGGCCAACAAAATCTTTTCCTTCAGAAGCAACAAGTTATGATTGCTCGTTGAAGTGGCGAGACCCTCGAATTTCAAGGGACAATAACTTGTCTATCTAAAGTTGGCCGAAAACCGACAAAAAAGTTTTATTTGTCATCCCTATTATCCCTACCTACTTCGTATCTGCTTAAGGTTTTGATGATGTGTAGTCGCAACTACTAGCGAATACAATTTGGATCTAGAGTAAGCCACAAGTGGACTCATTTCAAATATTTATGCCTCTTAGCAAAGTAATGAATGGATATCAAGAGCTGATCAATAAAGGCGCCGGAAGAGGTCTCCATTGAGAACCGGGTGGCCAAGGCCAAGGCTCATCGAGCGGTCCTATCATAGACTAAATATAACTTCGATTGTTAGAAAAGCGCTCAGATTGCCTTCTTTCGCGTACAATGGTATTTAAAACTTTCCAATTCGCCACTTAGTACCCCAGCAGTCATAACTGAATAAATGTAGGTAGCTCCTTTAATAGTTTTATGCATGCATCGCCCTCTTGTTTTTCCACCGATTTTCGGGCTGGTTGCCCGCGTGCAAAGGGGCTTTGCAATGGCGACACAGGCCGCATATTAATTGAAATTTTAGTGCTGGGCCAAGATACAACACGATGCACACACTCGCTGCCACACAAAAAACTTGTGTGTTTACTTCCCGGTGCTTGCAATGCCTGCAACTTGTTGTGCGCTTTGCTTGACTAGCGGCTTTTGGTCAAATCCCCCTCTCACCTTTAGTTAAGAGAAAACACCCTAGCCACAAAAATTAGATGCCAAATCGGAAATCGGTTCAACGGTGTATATTATTATAATTACCTAAATGGGCCTTTAAAGGCACATTTATTTCCGTTCGCCAGAGGCATTCCTAATGCTATTATTTTGACCTCGGCTGTGCCGAATGCCAAATTGTCGCACGACGTCAGATGTTGTTGATGCTCTTGTCGATATTGTTAGCGTTCGCTGTTTTCGGGGATGTGGCCTAAATCGATACATGACTTGACAATGCACTTTCCCAGGCAGGCGGCTGCCCACGGAAAATAGTTGCCAAATTCCAATTAATCGAATTACAGTGCGGGGCTCGAGGTTCGAGGCTGCATTCTAAGCTCCAACAATGAAGCCAATTAGTTGTAATATTTGACATATCATATATATTTGACATATTATATTTATTATACCCGGTACCCATAGGGTACAAGGGTATTATAAATTGTGCCAACCGAGAATGTATGTAACAGGCAGAAGGAGGCATCTCCGACCCCATAAAGTATATATATTCTTGATCAGTATCACCAGCCGAGTCGATTTAGCCATGTCCGTCTGTCCGTCCGTGTGAAACAACAGATCTCAGAGACTATAAGAGCTAGAGTTACCAAATTTGGTGATAACATTGGTATCTGTTGCACGCAGATCAAGTTTGTTTTAAAATTTGGCCACGCCCACTTGCGCCCTCAAAAATCATAAAAAACGTTAAATAAGCTATACTCGTTTTTTTTCGGGTAAAAGTTAATAAATACAAAAAATGAATAAAATAGAGCGGACGTTTCCTGAAAATTTCAGTAAAATCGGATGATAAACATGGGAGATATTAGCAATAAGGTTAGAATTTTAACGCACCGCCCTAAGGCACTGCTGTTGCAAGCTGTAGCCGACAGGTGGCGCATTCGAGCCTTGGCCGTGCGATATAATGGCTCCAATGTACATATGTATGTACAATGTAGTGTATGTACAATTTTAAATTGCCTTTTAGTGTGAAGCGCAAACGTTTAGGTACCGGGTATCTCACAGTCGAGCACAGTCGACTGTAGCTTTCTTACTTGTTTTTAACTTGCTGATTTGCCCTTCCAATTAAAATAAGCATTCGCTCTAATGCGAATTCTCGCACAATTTGATTGGTCTTTTAATAGAAAAAAGGAAACTATTTTTGGGAAATTCCCATTGTGATTACTTAAACACAATTTTAAAGACAGTAAAGTGCATTATTTTGGCCTTCTTTCGCAATGAGGAATCGGCATGCCTCCGTTTAATTACGCTCTGTGAATTGCCTTTTGGGTAGCTTGACAGCTTTTTCTGTTGACTTGGCATTGCATTTTCATTCAAGGAATTTCCAAATCGAAATGCAAATGCAATTTTCTGATTATTTCATTTGTTTGAATCTCGGCCTGTGGTCGAAATTTCCAAGAAAATCCGGATTCAGGACTCAGGAAGGTGAATATGTGGGTCATGTGGGGTCGTGATTAAATGCCAATGGCCAATCAAGAGTCCTTCTCTTACTCTGCCCTCCCACATACCCTTTTGGCTCCACGCATTCCCGTGCATTCATGGCCGTAGGATGTGGCACGGTATGGCAGGATATATGGCTGGACGAGGGATAGAGAGCGAAAAATGTCACCGAAAAATGGAAGGGAGCGAAGAGTCAGGAAGGGAAGTTCTTAAATTCCTGGCATTTGGCTTTGGCATTTCCACAGCGCAGAGACTTAAATCAGTCATACAAAAATAAATTTCGTAAAATGTGAAAAAATAATTTCAGTATATGCTTTTACATTAATTTTGGCGTTCCGAATAAGCTGGGATTCTTGAAAAATCTCCTTGTAAGACGTTCGGTGCTTATTCAAATGTTTAAAAAGCATTAAAGTTAATAAAAACAAGTATTAAAGTCCCAGCAGCAATGAACGAAAACCTCCCCTGTAGCTTAAGTTTACAACTATTGTCTCCAGAGAAAAATAAAGAAAGTAAACTATTAAATTATGTAAAACATGTAACCGCCTATTTATTTTCTGTTTTCTTTCAACCATCATCAACTAAGATTATGATTTCCCTTGCGTTCTGTTTGGTTTCTCTCCGTCTTTAATGGGCCTCGGTTATTGTTCTGTTTTCAGGCCACACTTTGGTGAGTAAGCAAATTGTTTAGTTTTGACAGCTGACCCTCCCATTGACGCTTATATAAGAATGTATATATTTATATACATATATCTGTAGCATCCCCCGTACACGGAGTAATTCCAAGTGAAAAGCGGCAGTGAAAGTGAAGTTTGCCTAGGCTTTGCTGGCGATGTGATTTGAATGCCAAGTGTAATGAGGGCCAATCCTCGATGCCGACTGCCGGACATCGAGTGTCCGGAATGGTTCCGATGGACTGGGAAAGGGATTGGGATTGGGAATGAAAGCGGGTCTCTTGGAAATGAAAGGCGGTGCTCAATAATTTGCCATGATTCAGCTGCGGTCACAGCTGGCGACTGCTAGTGTGAGTGCCGGGCCTCATCTTCTTAGCACCCGAGCCCTAGACCCAGCTCTCAAACCCAATGCCAAGCCCAGCAGAAAGCACCCAACACAAACGGAGCGAAGAAAGGAAAGGAGGAAGCCACCGGTTTATGGCCGCTGATTAACGTGATTTTATGAATCACACAAAGTATTTCATAATAAAGTCTAACATTCGGGCTATCAAATTAATATGCTGGAAAGTTCTTTGGAGAGCCGTATTGAGTAGGGAAAATCACTTTAACTTCACTAAGTTCCAAGAGATACTGTGAATCCTTTTGGGCCTATCAAAAACTAAGGAAAAATTATTTATTTACTTTTTAATTATTTAATGAAGCTCTCATTTTTTTTTTTTTTTTAATCTGTCTGACGAAGATGTTATTGTGTTCATTTTTTTCGCCACGCATAAACTTGAGTATTTCCCTGGCTGGCGTCTGCATTTGCGCCTTGGTCTCGAGACTTGCCCGAACAATTTATCGTGGTCCTGCGTTGTCCGGAGCTGGCAGTGGATCCTGTTGCTTTTTCTGTTCCGTCAGCTGCTTTCCGCTCCTGCCCATTCACTTTCCTTCCCGTTTTTCCAAACGGGAACAATCGATTTTCCTGGGGTTTAAGTCGAGTAAAACTCAACCTTAAAAATGCGCTTAAGTTTTATTGTATTCCAATCTCATTAACTTCTTTTATTATTATTTGTGTTTTGCTTTCCTCCTGCTCCTGCTCCTGCTGCCGCTTCCGCTCCCCCTCTCGCTCACGCTGCCTATTCTCGTCCTGTTTATCCCTCGTCCTTTGGCCCAATTTACGCGTCTTTAACTTTCCCGCTTCGACTGCGATGGACGTGCGAGTCTGTAGACAATATTGTGTGTGTATTGTGTATTTTTGGCCTTGGCTATGTGTGTGTGCGTGCAAATAAAATCGCATAAAATAAGGCAATATCCTTCAGTTATTTGACATTTTGGGCCTACATTAATGAGGCCTATCCCCAGAAGTTTCAGTGCGAGAAGTGTGCGAGAAATGTGTGCCTATATCGAGACATTTTGATAAGTGTCTTATGATTAATGAGCGTTTCGGTAGTCATGACCAGCCAGAAACGAATTGAATTTAATCAGATTGTCATGAGTTTTGATTTGAGCTCCAAGGAAGGCCAGATGCCTTTTGGGATGGATTACACAGTCCCAAAAATGATCAGTTTCTCACTTTTTCCTCTCATTAAAGGTCAAACTATCAGGCAACTAGAGCCTTGCTAGTATGCAAAATTAAAGCCTAAGACATGCGATTTCAAGAAATTCCCCAACTCATATTGAGCCCCGTGTATTATGGCTGCTTAGAATAATATTCTAACACACATATATACCTCAGTATCTCCGTATCATTCAATATGTATTCGGGATGTCCCTCGCTTTTCGTTCTGGTCCTGATCAAAATCCCTGACATCATTAATGTCAATGCCTCCTTTCCGTTTGTCAGAAGGCAGGAAGGGAGAGTCCGCACATCGGCAAATCGAAAAAGAGGAAAAGAGGAGCACTTGCGGGTGGGGGTGGGGAAAAATCGGGGGATTACACATTGTCAGCTGTGTCAGCTAACTGTTGACACACAGGCCCCTCCTACACCACCCCCCTTGCTCTGTGCTGTTTGCCTTTTGTTGCATTTTGCATGTTGTACTTCGATTTGCATAATCTTAATCTTTTGCACTCGCCAGGGATTTGCAGGCACATGCTCGGAGAGAGGCAGAGACGGAGACGGAGACGGATACTGAGGCGGAGACTGAGACTGAGGTCCTGCAGAGAATGGCAGAGGGAAACAAAGGCAAGTGGCTGCGACAGAATCATCTGGCTAAATTTCATCGAACATTGACCAAGTTGCCGCAATGTTTGGGACTCGGTTAACGCCTCACCCCCCATCAAGCTTCTATCTTTCATCTGCCACTTGCACCCGGATGAATTGCAACTGTCGTCTGGGCCCCAAAAATAAAGCCCCGAAATCCGGTAACCGCAAACTGAGATTCAAAATTCGGCAGGCAAGGAAGCGCCCTTTCTGATAGGGTCTCCACAGTTGCAGCCACAATGAGGGGCCTTAAATGTTAAGCTTTCGTTTGGAATTTGACAAGTCCTTTCCTCTTTGTACTTTCCATCTAGTTTCATTGGGTTCAAAGTTGAAGTGAGTCGATCGCTGTGGAGCTCAATCTATGAATGGAGTGGCATTTAGGCGCCGGCTAAAGTCATGTGGGGACATCAAGGGCAGGCCCGCGATGGATGCTCATTTCGAGCCCGGATCCGGATGCGGGGGATGATGGATTGGAATCCCTTAATTAGTGTGGGTGGCAACTGGCAACAGCATCAGTCTCTGAATTAGCAGCAGAGAGCAGGAGGACAGGATTAGCTGCAATCCATAGCAGACAAAGCCGCCCACTCTTGTTCAATATTTAGACACGCCGGCCTCATTGTTTTCCTTATCCCTTTTCCCTCGGATTTTTTCCGCTCTTCTCCTCGATTTTCCCATAGAATTTCCACCCAAGGGGCGGCGGACATCCCCTGGGTGCATTCGGAAATTTACTGAACCATGCGCTTTGTTGGTTTTCAATCAAGAGTTTGTTTATCAATGTTTTGCCGGCAACAAAAGCTAATGGCTAATAACAAGCTGGAAGCGTCATTGGTCCTCGCAATTGCAGCCCCGATCCCAATCCCAAACCTTTTCCCCACCACCGAGGCAATGAACTTCATCCTCCATCTCAATGCCAAGTCGAACGGCACCGCAGAATGTGCCCCCGTTTCAGACCCAATTGGGGGGTAAGTGAAGATATATTGTAAGCAGTGTACTCGTATGTAACACAGAGCAAATAACTACTTATTTTCGTACATTTATATAATCATTAAGTATAGTTTCATTATAATTATTTAAAAATTAGCTTTTGAAAACTATATTTCCTTATCATTAAACCAGTAAGAAAACAAATCAATACCTGCACATGGCTAAATTGCTAATTAAATTAGTTACGAGCATACCGGCTGCAGGCCAGTGCAGGTGTCTTCATACTTATTAATTTTTCCATCTCAGCTGGCGCTGGTTAACGGCTTGTATTTGTATAGTCTGCATAGGTCTGTCTAAATGCACTGTGTACGCAATAAAATATATATTTAATTGATTTAAAGAACAAGGAAACAAGGAATTTCCGTAACATACTTTTAGGCATACTTTTCCAGCGCGAGCCCAAAAGATTGGACCCTGCAGAACCTCCGGGGAAAGTCATAATTTAATCACACCTGAGCGACAGTTTTGTGTTAAAGATACGCCTATAGGTTCGCCAAGGATTCGTTCGGCAATCATTTATAAACAAACATCGCAAGTTCGACGTGCGCTGGCCATAAAGTCCGTGGCAAATTAGCATAAAGCAAAGCTGGGAAAAAGTTGAGCTTGGAATGCCGGTGCGCGGCATGTGTAGCCGTGGGCCGGGGTTGTTTGTACGTTATATACACTCAAAATAATTTTCGTCCTATCTTCAAGAAAACCGCCATAACAATTTATTTTTTCTTAATACAAGAAAAATTTTTCTAAAAACAAGGAAATATTTATTGTTTTACATATATGTAAATCTTTGTATATATATATACACATATATTAATATATATAACCCAAATCGCAGATGAACGAGCGAGGGACTGATCTGGATCCAGGATGTGCCGGGGAGAGCAACAGTTCGCGGTGGCACGCAGCTTTCAAGTCACAGTGGCATTTAATGGCGGAACACAACCACGCACACAGACAAACAACTACCAGGAGCGGGCACACATATACACATGCACAGTAGTACACAGACATAGATACAACAGCTGCGCTTAATGTCCTATAATGTTCAGGAGGTGCGTGCTGGGGTGCCTGCGAGCTAAACAATTCAATTAATTATTGTCAAATTAAATGCAAAATATCAAAAAGTTCCTCGCGAAGCTGGGCCATAATTTCATTAAATAGATCGCCTGCGAAGAAGTGCTAAGAACTCGACCTATTTCACGAGCACTCAAACGGCAAAGACATGCTATCATTAGGAAATCATTACAAAACGTTTAAGGCTTGAATTTCGTTGAACAAAAGATTGTTTCGCTTTTTTCCAGCTTTCTGTACTGTTTTCAACACATCTGACTGGCAGCACTGGGGCTGGGAGCTCACCTGACGGAAGCGGAAGCAGCGAGGGAAAGTCGTTGACATGTCGTCAATGTCACAAGTTACGCAGGAAGCCAGGCAGCAACACGACCAAAAGGCAGCAACACGACCAACAGGAGCTCCAGCCCCCAGCCCGTCGCATTCATCATCGCTTACAAGTGCCAAGCCCACATAGCCGCCAACGCCTCCGGCCCCTTCAGCTTTAGCATCAATGTCAACGCTTCTGTCAACGCCGCTGAGTCCTGTCAGGAGTCAGCCAGGAGCAGGAGCAGAAGCAGGAGGTGCATGGGCCATGACTTTGATACCTGCCTGCAACAATGATGCCGGTCTGCCACCGCGTTGCACTCAACGAATTTCGAAGCAATATAGTTCAAAGTTTTTAAAGATGGTATTGCATACGCTGCGGCCCATGAAATCATTATTTGAAATCTCCAGGGATTCAAAGTATCGAATAAAACACAAATAGTCGTAGCTTATCATCCAAAGAATCCTCAGATACTTAATCATTCGGTGTTTACGTGAAGAGGTGAACACTAACCGGAAAAGGGCAGATCGTATTTGACTTTATATGGCAAGAAAGGCTATTTGTATTCCAACAATCAGCTATAAGATTTATAACTTGGTTACCATTAGGTTGTGATATCGAGCCATTTAATATTTAAACAGCGAAACCCCTGATTCTAGCCTTCCTCTTAGATGTACCATCAAAAGGTGCACCTGGAATTCGTCGAGTGTGATATTGGCTTGATTGCTCGGCGGCTCGGATGCAGCCAGGAGTCATAACATCGATCTAATCCTTCACTTACGCTCTATTAGCGCTAATAACTTGATGTAGTTAGAGACACGTGTGCGAGGGGTGTGAGTGGTGAGGTGTAAGGAGTGCCATTTGCATGCCGGAAAATGGAGCATGGGGAATGGGAACACGAGACGGAAGTTTGAAAGCCAAACCCATGTCGTGGCTTCGCCTACGGCTTTTGTCCACTGTTATTCCAGAGAGAGAGTGTGGGCTGCATGATAGCGGAATGGCATTTGGAGGACACTAAGTAAAGGGGAATGTGCGCGGCGCATCCTGTGACTCCAGCGGATGTGGTTGTGAATGCGGATGCTGTGGCTTCAGCTTACTCGCCTGTAATTATACAGCTAATTTGATGAATGAAAGACAACAGTGGAAGCTCGCATTTTCGTTGCTTAGCCGGGGAGCGGAAAAAGTATCTTAGATGTTGCTGCGGATTAAATTCCCCTCAAAATGTTTCCATTGAAATTGTCATAAAATTGAGCTTGACAATTTAACTGATGACTTTCTTGCCTGAAATTATATCTTAGCTTTAAATACATACTTATTTATATATATATATATATATATATATATATATGATATGTATTTTTTTATACATATATATACATATATGTATTTTTTTATACATATATATACATATATATGTATAAATATATATATATATATATATATATATAATATACATATACATATAGTGACATATTCACATATTCACATACCAAGAAATAAGAATATGCAGTGTAAGCGATCCCACGCTGAATCAATGTAAACAATCCACATCCGGAGCAGGCGATGCTGCTCCTCAATAACATAAACAATTATTGCAATGACTAAGCCCCGCTCCCTGAGTGGCACTCTCGCTCTCAAACTTATGTACAACCAATATCCCAAACGGGCGCTCTCGCTCCCAAACTAATGTAAACAAAGGGCAGCACAAGAAATATTTTTGTCACCAGTTTTTAGTCTTAAGCTGAGATCCATCAAATAAATACGTAAACTTCAACTTCGTGTGTTTGTACTCAAGCGTTGTCCTAAGTCTATCGACGGGACATTAATTCGACTCAACAATTAAAACATAAACATTTTACTGGCGCAGTCGGTAGGATACAAAAGTATCCGAAAAAAAAGAACCTCGAGTGGAAAATAAATTAAATTTTATAATTCAGTTCTCGAATAATAATTACGCAACCCATTTCAAAATCCTTCAACTTGGATTATAATTCCAATTCGGTTGTCCAACAAAAAGTGGAAGAACAGAAATACAACAAAAAACACAATAAGTCCAAAGGCACCTAACAGTTAATAAAAAAATAAATTTTAAGAAAAGTTAAAATTAAACAAACACTTAAACCTTAATAAGTGAAATCGAAAATAAAGTAAAACAAAAAACCCAATAAGTCCAAAGGCACCTAACAGTTAATAACAACATATAAATTTTAAGAATAATTAAAATTAAACAAACACTTAAACTTTAATAAGTGAAATCAAATAAACAAAAACAAAATTTTACCATAACAAAAAAAATTTTGTACTTTAACAATGGCACAACCAATTATCGCCGCACCCCAAATCGTTACGCTAAGCGACAACAACCTTGCTGAAGCTCGTCGACAGCTAAAAGACATCATGCCATTTAAGGGTGATCCAGAAACTCTCTACACCTTCGTCAGCAGAGTGGACTATGTAATTTCACTCTACCCAACTAATGATGTGCGACAACAGAGGATTCTTCTTGGAGCCATCGAAAGAAACTTGGACGGACACGTAACACGATCATTGGGCCTTCCGAACATTGAAGATTGGCCTACCCTTAGATCGAGACTAGTTGCAGAATTTAAACCCCAAACACCGAACTACAAACTACTGGAGAACTTCAGGGAGACACCTTACAAAGGAAATCTGAGAGCATTCTGCGAGGAAGCAGAAAGACGACGTCAAGTGCTGATTTCGAAATTGCATCTGGAAGGTAACCAACCAGATTTTCTTATTTATGTTCAGGCGATTAAAGATTCCATTAAAATATTGATCAGAAAATTACCAATACAATTATTCACAATTTTGGTTCATCATGATATTGCAGACTTAAGATCGTTAATTACTATTGCACAAAATGAGGGAATATATGAAGAACATATTAATTTTGAATTAAATAAAAATCCAGAAAACCGAAATAAAAACTCAAACCCTAATCAGAATTCTAAACCACTCAAATTCAATACAAATACCCAAACCCAATATCGACCAAGTTACCCACAATATTCTCAGCCATTCCAACCTAATTTTAATCAATACACGCCATCATTTAGACCCACCTATACACAACAGATGCCTAACAACCAAGCTATGTGGCACGCACCAAATTATATCGGACCCAACCAATACATGAACTCACAACCATTTACTCACAAAAATCCTTTCCCACAATTTTCCAATAAAGTTCAAAATCCTCAAACAGCATATTTTAAAGGAAATAAATTCCCTCAACATCAACAACCCTCCACATCTAAAAATACTAACTTCCCGGTTACCAAACGACTAAGACCATCGGACAGTGATCAAACCAAAATGTCTATTGACGAATTGAGATTTCAAGACGCGCACGAATACGAAGAAATACAACCTAATTATTATGAACAACAGTATTATGACCAAAATCAATACCATGGGTTGATTAATGAAGGGCAACAACAGGTACAATCCACCCAAAATAAAGATGAACAAAATCCAAATAGCTCAGAGACAAATGAAAATTTTCGGTTAACAGCCCCGGACAACACCAATACATAGAAATAGCATACAAAGGTTGCACATACAATTGCCTTATAGACACAGGATCCACAATAAATATGATCAATAAAAATATATTTTGTCTTCCTATTCAAAATACTAAATGTGAAGTTTTGACATCAAATGGTCCTATTACATTGAACAACGTAATTATGTTACCCAGCAATTGTATTTTTAAAACAAATGAACCATTTTATGTACACAGTTTTTCTAATAATTATGATATACTGATTGGCAGAAAATTGTTAAAAAATGCACAATCAATTATAAATTACAAAAATAGCACAGTTACTCTTTTTGATAAAACATACAAATTAATAACTTCAAAATCAGAAAAAGACCAAAATTTTTATATCCAAAAGGAACTAGAACCAATTAAAAAATCACCACAGGAATCAATAAAAAAATTAGAATTTGGATTGTTTCGATTAGATCACCTTAATCAGGAGGAAACTTTAAGGTTGAAAAGTTTATTAAATAAATTCAAAAATCTTCAATATGAAGAAGGAGACAGTTTAACATTTACAAATACCATTAAACACGTACTAAATACAACACATAACTCCCCAATTTATTCAAAACAGTACCCACTTGCTCAAGCGCATGAAATTGAAGTCGATAACCAAGTGCAGGAAATGCTTAATCAAGGATTAATTAGGGAAAGTAATTCACCATACAATAGTCCTACCTGGGTAGTACCCAAAAAAACGGATGCTTCTGGTAAAATTAAGTATAGAGTAGTAATTGACTATAGGAAGCTCAATGAAATAACTATTCCCGACAGATATCCTATACCAAACATGGACGAAATCCTTGGTAAACTAGGAAAATGCCAATATTTTACAACTATCGATTTGGCAAAGGGATTTCATCAAATAGAAATGGACCCAGATTCAATATCTAAAACTGCATTTTCCACTAAAAGCGGTCATTACGAATACCTTCGAATGCCATTTGGCCTTAGAAATGCACCCGCTACTTTTCAACGGTGCATGAATAATATCCTTCGACCGTTGCTCAATAAACACTGTTTAGTGTATTTAGACGATATTATAATTTTTTCCACATCCCTTACCGAACATTTAAATTCATTACAACTAGTTTTTTCCAAACTTGCAGAAGCCAATTTAAAATTGCAGTTAGACAAATGTGAATTCTTAAAAAAAGAAGCTAGCTTTCTTGGTCACATCGTAACCCCTAATGGCATAAAACCAAACCCCCTTAAAGTTAAAGCCATAGTTTCATATCCAATTCCAACAAAAGTAAAAGAGATCAGAGCTTTCCTTGGATTAACCGGTTATTATCGTAAATTTATCCCAAACTACGCAGACATAGCAAAACCAATGACCAAATGTTTAAAAAAAGGAGCAAAGATAGATACACAAAGTCTCGACTACATAGAAGCATTCAAAAAACTTAAAGCTTTAATAATTAGAGAACCAATTCTCCAATTACCCGATTTCGAAAAAAAATTCACTTTAACCACAGATGCCAGTAATTTAGCCCTTGGGGCCGTACTTTCTCAAAACTGTCATCCTATATCCTTTATTAGCAGAACACTTAATGAACATGAATTAAATTACAGTGCTATCGAAAAAGAATTACTCGCCATAGTTTGGGCCACAAAAACATTTCGACATTATTTACTAGGACGACATTTTCTCATTGCTAGTGACCATCAACCTCTTAGATGGCTGCATACCTTAAAAGAACCGAATGCCAAGTTACAAAGATGGAGAGCCAAGTTAAACGAATACCAATTTAAAATCGACTATATTAAAGGAAAAGAAAATTCAGTTGCTGATGCTTTATCAAGAATTAAAATTGAAGAAAATCATCACAGTGAAGTTACTCAACATAGTGCAGAAGAAGATAATAGTAACCTAATTCATTTAACAGAAAAACCAATAAACTATTTCAAAAAACAAATAATTTTTATTAAATCCGGTACAAATAAAGTAGAGCATTCAACAATATTCGGTAACTCCATTACCACAATCCAATATAATGTAATGACACTCGAAAAGGCCAAACAGATTTTACTTGATCATTTTATTCATAGAAACATTACCATTTATATCGAAAACGATGTAGATTTTGAAATCATTCAAAGAGCATACAGAGAAATTATTAATACCACTTACACTAAAGTAATTCGCAGCCTCTACCTATTAAAGAATGTTTGTTCATACGCCGAATTCAAAGAAATTATACTTCAATCACATGAAAAACTTTTACATCCAGGTATACAGAAAATGACTAAATTATTCAAAGAAAATCACTTCTTTCCAAATAGCCAACTATTAATTCAAAATATAATAAATGAATGCAACATATGCAATTTGGCTAAAACAGAACACAGAAATACCAAAATGCCTTTTAAAATCACACCCAACCCTGAACATTGTCGAGACAAATTTGTGGTAGATATTTATTCATCTGAGGGAAAACATTACATCAGTTGCATTGACATTTATTCTAAATTCGCAACACTTGAACATATTAAAACAAAGGATTGGATAGAATGCAGGAACGCGCTAATGCGCATTTTTAATCAGTTAGGTAAACCCAAATTACTAAAGGCAGACAAAGACGGAGCTTTTACCAGCCTGACTTTAAAGCGATGGCTTGAAGCAGAAGGAATTGAATTACAACTCAACACGGCAAAAACGGTGTAGCAGACGTTGAAAGACTACATAAGACAATAAATGAAAAAATCCGAATAATCAACTCATCCGATGATGAAGAAATAAAATTAAGCAAGATAGAGACAATTCTTTACACATACAACCATAAAATAAAACATGACACCACTGGACAAACACCTGCTCAAATATTCTTATACGCTGGGCACCCAATATTAGACACTCAAAATATTAAAGAAAGGAAAATAGATAAAAATAAATGGAAGCAAAATTATTAGAATAAAACAATGTAGAGTTAAGATTGGAAATGTTATTTTAAGCGAAAATTCGTTAAGTCCAGAATTTGATTTAACAGCATTGTATTCACCGATTAATGTAACCAAGATAAAGATAGTAGAACATAATGACGTTTTAAACCTAATTTCAGAAAATAATACCACACTTTACGTAATTATAACATTAGTAGTTATTGTTCTTATTATTTTTCTTCTCCTATCAAAATTTTGTACACTAAATCCACTTACCTTTTTATATACAAAAATTAGAAAACAAGAAAAAAATAATCAAGAACCACAACAAAAAATAGAACCGGCACAAAACGAGTTGCCTGCATTGTACCCTGAAATGCCAGCCCAAGCATAAGCAACCCTTTTTAAGGGGAGGGAAGTGACATATTCACATATTCACATACCAAGAAATAAGAATATGCAGTGTAAGCGATCCCACGCTGAATCAATGTAAACAATCCACATCCGGAGCAGGCGATGCTGCTCCTCAATAACATAAACAATTATTGCAATGACTAAGCCCCGCTCCCTGAGTGGCACTCTCGCTCTCAAACTTATGTACAACCAATATCCCAAACGGGCGCTCTCGCTCCCAAACTAATGTAAACAAAGGGCAGCACAAGAAATATTTTTGTCACCAGTTTTTAGTCTTAAGCTGAGATCCATCAAATAAATACGTAAACTTCAACTTCGTGTGTTTGTACTCAAGCGTTGTCCTAAGTCTATCGACGGGACATTAATTCGACTCAACAATTAAAACATAAACATTTTACTATATATATGTACATATATGTATAAAAAAAAACATATTTTAGGTATATTTTTCTCGCTTAGGGATCGAAATATGACCTTTCAAAGATTTTACACTTGCGGCAATACTGGGAACTCGTTAATGTATTTCCTTTTCAGCTCAGTGCTTGCTCTGCCGCCCACAATTGATTGGGTCACTTACAACATTTCCCTGTGTTCCCCACCGGACTTTCAGGCTTATGCAAAAAGGTGTTTTCGTGGTGGTAGCTAGAGCAAAGTTACCACCATTTGTTGGCCATCAAAAAAAGTTGTGGCCGCGAGTTGCCTGGGGCATACTTTGCCAAATTGTTTTGCCGAAAGAATGTTTTCTGCTGGTCTTTCTTTCCGCCCGACCCGCAGCATTTGCTAGGACTCCCAAGCTTTCCCCCTAGGAGGTTCTCCAAGTTTCCGTGTCTGAACTGCAACTACTTCTAGGGCTGCAGTTGAGGCTGTCAGCTTGGCTTCGGCCTGCTTACCATTTATCAAGCGCCCGGCGCTCTGCGACACACGCGGCGTATGATTAATGCGCAGAGCAAGGGACGCGAAGTTCGTTTGGCAATTAGATTGCATTGCGTGCAGTCGCTGGAAGGGATTTCCAGCAGAGGGACAGCGGGGATAACCAGCGATGGCCTGGCATCAATCACGACAGCTCAGTTCCAGTCAGCTTCGCTCAGTTTAGCAGAAGAGGGACAACGCGGCGTATGCGTGATGCTAATAACATGCCATAAATTATTGACGGCGTGCGATGCTGGCGACAGCGATTTGTATGCAGAGCCAAATCCCTTCAGGGACCCAACGCCACCTTCCTGTCCAACCCCATTGATTCGTCATTAGTCACCTGGCCGGGGCAGCAGAATAGATGGGAAAGCGGAGGAACAGCGCCAGAGAAAACGGCCCATCACACGCAGGCTACAGCTATAGCGTAAAGGACATACGTATATGTATACGGGCTGTACAGGATATCATTAAGGACAGCACGAGTGACTGCCTAATTACACATTAGCATTTAGCCCCCAATGCTTGCCAATTGGCTCAACGACATTGATTCTGTGTCGTCAATGTCATCCACTGGCAATTAATGCTGGATGCACCACAAAAATAATTACATTAAATGGCAACACAAATAATGATAAAATTTTTTCAAATTTTTAGGTTAAATTTGAAAAAATATCGAAGCTTTTCTAGTGAAATGCCGATGCCTAACGAGTCAAAAATGTAGTTTATTTTCTTTGCGTGTATTACAAAATCCAATCCCCAGAACCGAAGGCTCGACGTTACATGTTCCATGTTCGACGGTGCCCCCAAGAACGTTAAGTTCACAAATGGGGACCAATTCTACCTTTAGGACGTACTTATCCATTGGGAAACTGTGGATCCCCTGCAGCTCGAAAATCACACTGGTTGTGATATCTCAAAAAAAGCTCTTTGAATAAAATTCAACTAGCTTCAACACTCTATGAATATGTTCGAGAATATTAAAAGCACTAGTAATAATTGAGGCAAATGGTAACTGCCATCTCAAGAATTAATAAGAATAGGAAGTACTAATAAGTATTCGATTTGAGATATATAGTCAACAAAATAAAGTTTTAGATTAAGTATTTGCGTTTTATTTCATAGAAAGTTAATTGATTCAGATTATACTTTTCTTTCATAGTGATAACTCTTAATAATACTTCCTAATGATAACGTAAAACGAGAAAGAAAGCTAACTTCGGTAAACCGAAGTTGGTATACCCTTGCAGTCTGCAATTGGATCATTGAAAATCAAACCATTTTAGTAATGTTGAAAAAATATCGAATTTTGTCCTCTGCAAGGGTATAATGATGGGAGCTTCTCTACACATTAAGGACGCTCTGTAATTACCCCAGGTTTTAGTTTTTTGCACATCAAGTGTAAGAACACTCGCATTTATGTAATTTATGCGCTATACTCGAAACTTTAGTGCTATTACAGCAACTGCAGCTGTTCCATGTAAATCGTGGCCACTCAATGGTGCCTTCGCCCCACTGTGCCGAGAGAGCGACAGACGGGAGGGACACTTGTGCTCCGGCGTCGTCTTTCGCCCCGGCATTCTGCTACTTCGCTTGCAGCTTGGCCAAATAAGAGCCTCATTCCCAGCCAGCTCTCGCTCCTTGTCTCCTCAATTGCTGCCTGTCGAGCAGGCAACTGCCGGAAATGGCTTGTTTGTACGCACACACCCACACGCCACAACACTGACTGACACACTGACAGCCAGACAGACACACCTGGGAGCCACACTTACGCACACATGCCTCACTCGTGGTGGGCGTGGCTAACGCCTTTGTTTTGCTCGGCCAAATAGTCGACTTTTTTCGCCCACCGAAGTTACCTTGCGTTTTCTTCGCCTGATGGATGATTTGAGACCCTGCAACTCCCGGCGTAATAAAAAGCTACAGAAACAGTCAGTATTTGCTGCCAGTCCTTTGGAATTGTTGAGCGAAGATGTTCTTTAATGCAAATTAAACCATTTACGATAGAACAAATGGGGGAACAAAGTATAACATGTTTGTATTTCAGAATCTGTGCAGCTTATCTGAAATAAGGCAAAGTTTAGCTTATTTTATAATTAATGTTGTCATTGGAACGCTTAGATTGAATTGCCAAACTTCGGCTTCCCGGATAAAGCTTTCATCCTTGTTACGCTTAAAATAGAATGATGAAATGGTTATTTTATATATACTCGTACTCAAGGAATATTGTGACTATGTTGCTATAGGCTCGGTAAGGTTCGAATTGGGTGAGGATATATAATATTTAAAAGGAAATATGTGTATTATAGTATTCTTGCTCTATCCAACTCACTCCATTCTGATTATTGCCAGGACTAGACACGTGTCCAGGTCATCTGCTCCTTTCGCTGAGCCACGCAGTTTAGCACTCCGCCTTGGCTACATCGCTTTATCATCAACACCTTTAAGAACGGCCAGGTGAAAGGCAGACAGAGACGAAGGCGGAGGTGGAGGTGGAGACGAAGACGGAGATAAAGAGTCACCGATATTGGCCAAGTGATATGGGATTTGGATTCACGTTCCTTCTTTTGTCCGAGCAAACGAGACGGCCGCAAGTTTGGTATTTGGTATTTCGCATCCTCTCCTTCCTCCTGCCTCTTGATGATTTGCATTAATATGTTTACACAGCTCCATGCGAATTTTGTTCGAGTGTGCCGAGGTCCTTTGTTCGCCTGCTTGTGTGTGTGTGTGTGTTTGCATATTTCTTGCGCCTAAAATAAACGGGGAAAAAAGCAAACGCAAATTGCACGCAGCCAAACAAACACAAGCCAAAAAAGCAGAAAAATGTGAGGGGAAGCTGGCTGAATTTCCAATCATCAGCCAAAGGAAATTCCCTCTTTTCCACCCGCCACACCGTCCTGGCAATTTGGCATCTTTTATCATTTACATTTAGATGCGACACGACAAGAGGAGAGGAGGGAGGGAGTTTCAATTTTCGAGTGTCATATTTATTTTGCGCCTGGCTCAAACCAAGTAACCCAGCTGCTTTTGCCGCTGTTTCGCCATCGTCTTTGGAAACAAATCCAAGCTGATGCCACAAACGATTTCGGCGTCAAACACAATTGGAATTTAAAAGGCATTTGGCATGGGCAATTTAACTCAACAGCAGCTATATAAAGTGCGCAATTAGCTGGAAGACAATAGAGGCAATTGGTAATCATTGAAATTGGTGGGTTTTAAAGGTCAAGTAATTAGCGCAACCGATGGAGCTAATCCCGTAGGTAACGAACTTTAAATTCCCTCAAAGGATGCGTTAAAATTTTAGGGAAACATTGTCCGTTGCCCACCCAAAGGATAACTACACCAATTCCAAATTTTTACTACTGTAGGCCCAACCTGAGGATAAGTGCTGTGATGACGAGATATTGAACTAAAACCTTTGATTTATCCAGAAGATAGCTACAAGCTAATCCTAATATAGCAGATTAAGATAACCTTGTATTTAGATTCATTAAAAACCTCGATGCAGGAGTTGTACTGAAGTCGAGTTAATTATAAACCTAGGCAAATGGTAATTTGAAGTACTCGAATATCGTTTTCCAGACACTTGAGTTAACCATAAGGCAACCTAACTAATCCCAAGTTGCGAATTAATCAAAGCACTTGGAAGCAGACTTTCTTGCCGTACACACATTAAATCCATACGTAAGCCAACAAACAAAAAAGTTCACCTCGAGCGATATTTAGAAAAGTTTTCAATACTCGTGGGGGGATTTGCGGAAATCCCTCGGCTTTTGCCGATTGCGCTTCATTACATTGTTAATTGTGAGAAATTGTATTTCAAAGTGATTTTGCCGACTTAAAGGTGACCCCGACGGAAAAAGTTTATTTTAAGGGTATGGAGAGGAGAGAGCGCCTTTAAAAATATATAAAGATAATCACGCCCACACACACGCACACGATGTCGGGTCAGGGTCTGAGTTAAAGTTTGAGTATGGGTCGTCGGCGAGTCATCGAAAAGAGCAGACAAAGGAAAAGGTCCTGTTTCGTCCGGCCCTTGGTCCTTGGATTTTTAAGGATGGGGACGCTACGGCAGCACGTGCAGCGGCATTGAGCAGGAAACTCGTAAAACAGGCAACGCCAAACACGCCTTGAAGAAACAATTTGGGATCAAGCATGCCGCCGCCGCTGCCACTTAAAGAAACTTCAACCTTTTGGCTGCCCAAGTACACTCGGATTTCGGAACTGAAAACTGGGAGCGGGAACTCTGTATTCGATTTTGCATATTGTTTATTTTTGCAGTCCCAGTATCAGGTCACCCAGTTACCATCATCCTTGGCCACCAGCCCAGGGCAACTCGAGAGTTGCAATAAAAATGCTGGCGCCAGGGAGTTCGCCCCGTTGGTTTTTCCCTTTCCTGGTGCCTTGCTTTTGCTACATATTTTTTTATTATTTGGCCAGATCGAGTGACTTGGCCTGGTCCTCGTCCTTATTTTTATCTTGGCCCAGACTCGCTGGCGTCGCCACCAGTTCGTTGCACTTTTGATGGCCTTTCAATGGCGGTGAACTACTATCCTAGAATCGGAGTTCGACTGCATATCAGATATTTACGAATTAAAATGCAACTAAGCAAACAAAAAAAAAGAGCTCGGAGAAGAAGGTGTGCGAAGGGTGTTCCTTTGGTTTATCCCTCACACTCACATGGATTTTTTCAACATAAATGATGGGGCAATTGCTCCTCCGCTAAACTCATTCAGCAAAAACTTATTCAGCGCAAGCTTATGCTCGTTTACATTTTTCTGTAAAAGCTTCTAGTTGGTTTCTGTCCGGGCTCAAAGCCTGGGCATTGCTAGCAGAAAACTTGTTACCAAAAATGGTTTAAACTTAAACTTAAAGCGTGTGCTGCTTCTGTGAAAAGTTTCATTCACAGGCCAGGAATAAAATATTTATCTTCAATTTATTCCTGTCTAATCCACTTTAAGTATTGTTATATCCTTGCAGGGTATAATATTTTGAACTAAAAATTAAAAGTTGGCGCCGCATTTTTGGAACTGCACTTTGACACCTTAACACCTGTGCCGAAAAGTATTTTCCTTTATCACTGTGGACGGCAGTTTACGTGTGACGATGAGCACCGAGACTGGTGCGCAAGGAGACTACTATATAGAGCCGTAGAATTGAAAATCTGCTACGATAGTCCGATTAGAACCATTTATAACTTAATCGACAGGTATTGTAAGCCTCTTTGAAAATTCATATTAAAATTTTCAAAAACGGTTTAGTTCAGAAAAAATGCGAATGAAAGTGATAAATTAACAATTTTGAAATTGGAGTTGTTGGGGCCGGTGGAGCAAAAAACCCAAAAATTTTAATGTTATTGTGATCTAGTTTTAAATACGCATCGAATGACACCTCAATCATCCCGATCCGATACTCAGTTCAAAAGAAATTCAATAAACAAGATTTAAACGACCTTTTCGAAATGAATAAAAAAATAGCCATATAGCCTTGGAATTGCCCTACTTTTGTTTATATAGCACATATCTGGGAAAATTCGCTTTCTTGGGATATTACTCATTAAAATTAGTAGCAAAGATCCCATATACTTCACTTTGTACATGCATTATACATACATTTATGTAAAAATACATGTGCACAATTACAATAAAATTTAAAGCCATCAAACAAATCTTAAAATAATTTTGGTAAATTTCTGTTAGTTGGGCCCCTTCCAAACAATTAAAAAAAAACAAGAAAGAAAGCTAACTTCGGTAAACCGAAGTTGGTATACCCTTGCAGTCTGCAATTGGATCAATGAAAATTGAACCATTTTAGTAATGTTGAAAAAGTATCGTATTTGGTAAATTTTACATTTTACATGAAAAATTTTACATTTTCATATAAATCGACCGATCGCTTCTATGGCATATAAATATTATAGTAAAGGACATACAGTTTGATGAGGTAAGTGAGAACGTAAAGCTGCGCCGCAGGCAGTTTTAAAATCATCACGACATGCAAAAGACAAGCACTGCTTTGTTTTTATACCCGGTACCCATAGGGTACAAGGGTATTATAAGTTAGTGCCAACCGAGAATGTATCTAACAGGCAGAAGGAGAAATCTCCGACCTTATAAAGTATATATATTCTTGATCAGCGTCACCAGCCGAGTCGATTTAGCCATGTCCGTCTGTCCGTCTGTCCGTCTGTCTGTCCGTGTGAATCAACATATCTCAGAGACTATAAGAGCTAGAGTTACCAAATTTGGTGACAACATTGGAATCTGTTGCATGCAGATCAAGTTTGTTTTAAAATTTGGCCACGCCCACTTGCGCCCTCATAAAGCATAAAAAACGTTATTAAGCTATACTCGTTATTTTCGGGTTAAAGTTAATATATAAAATAAATAAATAAAATAAAATGGACGTTTCCTGAAAATTTCAGTAAAATCGGATGATAAATGACATAATTCATTTTTTGACGCCGATCGAGCGGGTTTTTATGTGTTCCTATAAAATGAATGATTCGTATTTAAGTATGTCATTATATTGTTTAGGTCGGGAGCTAATTCGAGAGGCGATTTATTTTAAGAAGTATCGAAGTAGACTATTATAATGTATGTACAATTTTAAATTGCCTTTTAGTGTGAAGTGCAAACGTTTAGGTACCGGGTATCTCACAGTCGAGCACAGTCGACTGTAGCTTTCTTACTTTTTATTTATATTTTTGAAATTAAAAACGAATTTTCCAACTGCGAAAAGGATGCGAAAGTAGAACTAAGAAGAAGATGACACATCGATATCAATGGTTTTTAGAGCAGCCATGTTAAATAATCGATCCATCGATATTTCTCTCAAAGACTCAAACCATTATTATTTCTCTTAAAAACATTTATTTTATTATTTTATGAATCGCTAAACATAAGTACAAAACAAATTTAAACACTTTTAAATAAGATATATGTATATTGAATGAGTTTTAAACTTTTTTTTTTTAATTAAATACTTTGTTAATTAGTTGTTTTTCGAAAGTCAAACCCAAATGACAGCTAAATACCGTCTCCCACATTGCTGATATTATTGGCCCCTGGTTATATAATCACCCCGATGAGCACCCACTGAACACGTATAAAATCCACATGGGAGGCGGCTGCCGACTCACGTTGCCGTCGAGACAGGTTGCCCCAAGTTGCCCCATTAGCCGATAGTTTTGCAATACTCGTAGAAGTGTGCCCCCCTAGATCCGACGGATCTCTTAGAGCCACCAGTGAACCCACTGAACCCAGCTGGAGCTGACAGGGCTGGGATTGCGATTGCCATTGCGGTGTCTTCATCGCAATAGCATGTCAGCCATATGGGTGACTCTCCGCAGATAACCAGGCATAATTTACAGAGCATGATTTTACGTGCCTATTTCGATATACGATATACGGTACAACCAAACTTTTAACTTTAAAGAAAAAATAAAAGTATTTTAATATATATAAACATTTTTTTATTGTTTTTTAATTTTATTCAATAATTAATTAAAATTCAATATTATTAAAAATTAAAAAAAAAAAATTGTGCCAGTTTGGGATCAAAACGCTCCAACCAACATGCTCATCTGTACATAGCTATCAGGTGCAAATGGTGTAGCTCTGTATGCCGATCCCGCCCAAACATATGGCATTCAAAATATCTAAAGAGTTTTTTTAACCTCTTAGACTTGTTTTTGAAAATACCCTCATTCCAGAAGGATATTGAGCAATTTCTGTGCTCGATGGCAAATTTAAGTGAGAATAGTCGAATTTTCTGCCTTGTAAATGGCTTCTTTAAAGTTACGTGGCCATTAAAATTATGTTCTCACAATATTCGGTAGTCGGTTTTCACGGAATATTTTTTTTCCAGTTCACTTTCAATATATGTATACTGCTTGTTTGGTGCCGATATCTTCGGATTAAGTGTACGTTTAAGGATAATTCGTGTATCTTCATGCTCACTGAACAATATCATATATAAAGCATTGACCCTTATCAGCCACTTATTATTTTTAACTTTAATTTCTTATATTACTAGGCCCTTAATCAATACCATTTAATCAATATTTTGCGTAGTTGTGTTATTTTTAAAACATTTAAGGACCGATTCCCTGTGTTCAATAGTTGAGCAGGGGCTGATTCTTCTAAAACAAACAAAAAGTTTGATGTTAAAAAATTAGCTGGTATTGTGTTGAAAAAGATTCAATTAGATTCAAATAAGAACAATTTACGAAATACATTTACCCAAAGTTCTTGCACGAAATAAACTGTGACATTGAATATTATTGAATGAAATTGAAAAACAATAAGGATTTTTCTAATTTAGAAATCCAATAAAATATCAAAATAATGCACCTAAATAAATTATCTCTCTTTTACTCTCTCTCTCACTCTTGAACCTCGAATTGGTTTCGAACCTACTTTGTTGTTGTTGCTGCTTCCTCCTTCCAATTCGTTAGATCGCTCTCTCTCGCTAATCCTCTCTGCAAAAATTTTCGGCGGGAAAAGTCGTACAAATCGCGCTCCGTGAAAAAAAAAAAAAATCAAATAATAGCAGATTTCTGCACGGAAAATAGTGAAAAATGTGTTAAACGATGAGTTGAAAAGTCACCGCAGTGTTTGGTAATGAATTTAAGTCGTCAAATTGTGTTTTATTATAAAAAATCAAACAGTTTGCATATTCTGCGCACTAGCGCTTCGCAGGCCACCTACACAGCGATATGCATATGTATGTACATACAAGTACATGCATATGAATGAGTGCGTGCTAAAAAAATAAGACTATGCTGAAAATTTCAGCTCAAAAACTAAGAGACTAGTTCGCCTATAAACCAACAGATAGACAGACGGATATGGCTAGGTCGACTCGGCTGGTGACGCTGATCAAGAATATATATGTACATATATACTTTATGGGGTCGGAGATGCCTCTTCACTGCGTTGCAAATATCATATCAATATTATAATACCCTCTGTTACAACTGATTTCACTTACTAACGGCATTCGCTAACCCTTATTATTTTGTTTCGTTCTGTTTGTAATCATCATTAGTGACTCTCTCTCTCTCTCGCTCACTCCTTATTCCATGCCTAACTCAATCTGCCCTTGTCGCTTCCAATAAGAATCCCCGTTATTTGTTTGGCTGCCAGATTAGCCTCACTTGTTGATGTGCTCCCTTATTTTCACACACACACCCATATAATATCAAGGAAAAATCTTTGTTTATCTATATTTTTTTCGTCGTTTCTTTGCACTTACCTTCTGTTTCTCTTCCTTTTTGATTTCTAGACACTTAACACTTTGGCGCTTGCATTACTTTATCTTTAGTGGCTTTCAATGGAAAACACAGAAAAAAATAAACAAAAACAAAAAAAAACTACTTTCCAATAATTAGTATTTACACTTCCAGGTATTCCAATAAGAAACACACGCACAACATGAAAATTAAATACCGAAACAAAAGCTGAACTTTTTTTGCTCTTCCTTTTCGCAGGTGGTCAACAGTAGGCAATTTTTTTATTTTGCTTCTTAATTTTCAAATTAAAGACGAAATACTTAACACTTTGCGATTTTAAACTTTTTCTTTAGTTTCTTGCATTATTTATTTATTTATTTTTTCAATAATAGCAAACTTCATTTTGCATTCACTTTCAATGGGAAACACAGAACATAAAAAAAAAAAAAAAAAAAAAAAAAAAAAATGGTACCACTTTCCAATAATTAAATCACGACACTTGATTGCACTGAATATATTGGGCGAGCCATTCCATATTGGAATGTCTTTAAGCAAACACACCAACATATATTTTTGGGCCAAATTAACACTTAATTTGACTTCCAAGAAAAACCACACACGCAAAAAAAAACGAAAAACGAAACACTTTCCAATGCTGGACTCAAGTCACATGATTGCATATTGGAATATCGTTACGCATGCGAGACTTTTCGCACCTTTCCAAGCACATGTACACTTGAGTGACTCTGTGTGGGTGGCCAGGGGAGCGCTAGTTATTCTTGTGATTTTTCTTAGTAAAACACAATTTCACGATTTAAATTCATTGTCAAAACTTTTTAGTCGATCAGTAGACATATTTTTCACGTTTTTCAATGCACAAATTTGATATTTTATTGGATTTTTAACTCCGAGAGTCTTTTTCGCCCTTTTATGCACTCATTCATTTGCATATATGTATGTATGCATATCGCTGTGTAGGTGGCCTGCGAAGCGCTAGTGCGCAGAATATGCAAACTGTTTGATTTTTTATAATAAAACACAATTTGACGACTTAAATTCATTGCCAAACACTGCGGTGACTTTTCAACTCATCGTTTAACACATTTTTCACTATTTTCCGTGCAGAAATCTGCTATTATTTGAATTTTTCTTGTTTTTTTCACGGAGCGCGATTTGTACGACTTTTCCCGCCGAAAATTTTTGCAGAGAGGATTAGCGAGAGAGAGCGATCTAACGAATTGGAAGGAGGCAGCAGCAACAACAACAAAGTAGGTTCGAAACCAATTCGAGGTTCAAGAGTGAGAGAGAGAGTAAAAGAGAGATCATTTATTTAGGTGCATTATTTTGATATTTTATTGGATTTCTAAATTAGAAAAATCCTTATTGTTTTTCAATTTCATTCAATAATATTCAATGTCACAGTTTATTTCGTGCAAGAACTTTGGGTAAATGTATTTCGTGAATTGTTCTTATTTGAATCTAATTGAATCTTTTTCAACACAATACCAGCTAATTTTTTAACATCAAACTTTTTGTTTGTTTTAGAAGAATCAGCCCCTGCTCAACTATTGAACACAGGGAATCGGTCCTTAAATGTTTTAAAAATAACACAACTACGCAAAATTTTGATTAAATGGTATTGATTAAGGGCCTAGTAATATAAGAAATTAAAATTAAAAATAATAAGTGGCTGATAAGGGTCAATGCTTTATATGATATTGTTCAGTGAGCATGAAGATACACGAATTATCCTTAAACGTACACTTAATCCGAAGATATCGGCACCAAACAAGCAGTATACATATATTGAAAGTGAACTGGAAAAAAAATATTCCGTGAAAACCGACTACCGAATATTGTGAGAACATAATTTTAATGGCCACGTAACTTTAAAGAAGCCATTTACAAGGCAGAAAATTCGACTATTCTCACTTAAATTTGCCATCGAGCACAGAAATTGCTCAATATCCTTCTGGAATGAGGGTATTTTCAAAAACAAGTCTAAGAGGTTAAAAAAACTCTTTAGATATTTTGAATGCCATATGTTTGGGCGGGATCGGCATACAGAGCTACACCATTTGCACCTGATAGCTATGTACAGATGAGCATGTTGGTTGGAGCGTTTTGATCCCAAACTGGCACAATTTTTTTTTTTTAATTTTTAATAATATTGAATTTTAATTAATTATTGAATAAAATTAAAAAACAATAAAAAAATGTTTATATATATTAAAATACTTTTATTTTTTCTTTAAAGTTAAAAGTTTGGTTGTACCGTATAGATGATGATGACCATATCGAAATAGGCACGTAAAATCATGCTCTGTAAATTATGCCTGGTTATCTGCGGAGAGTCACCCATATGGCTGGCATGCTATTGCGATGAAGACACCGCAATGGCAATCGCAATCCCAGCCCTGTCAGCTCCAGCTGGGTTCAGTGGGTTCACTGGTGGCTCTAAGAGATCCGTCGGATTGAGTTGAAAAGTCACCGCAGTGTTTGGTAATGAATTTAAGTCGTCAAATTGTGTTTTATTATAAAAAATCAAACAGTTTGCATATTCTGCGCACTAGCGCTTCGCAGGCCACCTACACAGCGATATGCATACATACATATATGCAAATGAATGAGTGCATAAAAGGGCGAAAAAAGACTCCTGGAGTTAAAAATCCAATAAAATATCAAATTTGTGCATTGATAAACGTGAAAAATATGTCTACTGATCAACTAAAAGGGTTTGAATATCTAAAGTATTTCTTAAATTTAAATATTATTTAATGAAATTGAAAAACAATAAAGGATTTTTCTAATTTAGAAATCCAATAAAATATCAAAATTATGCACCTAAATAAATGATCTCTCTTTTAGTCTCTCTCTCGCTCTTGAACCTCGAATTGGTTTCGAACCTACTTTGTTGTTGTTGCTGCTGCCTCCTTCCAAATCGTTAGATCGCTCTCTCTCGCTAATCATCTCTGCAAAAATTTTCGGCGGGAAAAGTCGTACAAATCGCGCTCCGTGAAAAAAACAAGAAAAATTCAAATAATAGCAGATTTCTGCACGGAAAATAGTGAAAAATGTGTTAAACGATGAGTTGAAAAGTCACCGCAGTGTTTGGCAATGAATTTAAGTCGTCAAATTGTGTTTTATTATAAAAAATCAAACAGTTTGCATATTCTGCGCACTAGCGCTTCGCAGGCCACCTACACAGCGATATGCATACATACATATATGCAAATGAATGAGTGCATAAAAGGGCGAAAAAAGACTCCTGGAGTTAAAAATCCAATAAAATATCAAATTTGTGCATTGATAAACGTGAAAAATATGTCTACTGATCAACTAAAAGGGTTTGAATATCTAAAGTATTTCTTAAATTTAAATATTATTTAATGAAATTGAAAAACAATAAAGGATTTTTCTAATTTAGAAATCCAATAAAATATCAAAATTATGCACCTAAATAAATGATCTCTCTTTTAGTCTCTCTCTCGCTCTTGAACCTCGAATTGGTTTCGAACCTACTTTGTTGTTGTTGCTGCTGCCTCCTTCCAATTCGTTAGATCGCTCTCTCTCGCTAATCATCTCTGCAAAAATTTTCGGCGGGAAAAGTCGTACAAATCGCGCTCCGTGAAAAAAACAAGAAAAATTCAAATAATAGCAGATTTCTGCACGGAAAATAGTGAAAAATGTGTTAAACGATGAGTTGAAAAGTCGCCGCAGTGTTTGGCAATGAATTTAAGTCGTCAAATTGTGTTTTATTATAAAAATTATACAGTTTGCATATTCTGCGTACTAGCGCTTCGCAGGCCACCTACACAGCGATATGCATACATACATATATGCAAATGAATGAGTGCATAAAAGGGCGAAAAAAGACTCCCGGAGTTAAAAATCCAATAAAATATCAAATTTGTGCATTGATAAACGTGAAAAATATGTCTACTGATCAACTTAAAGGGTTTAAATATCTAAAGTATTTCTTAAATTTAAATATTATTTAATGAAATTGAAAAACAATAAAGGATTTTTCTAATTTAGAAATCCAATAAAATATCAAAATTATGCACCTAAATAAATGATCTCTCTTTTAGTCTCTCTCTCACTCTTGAACCTCGAATTGGTTTCGAACCTACTTTGTTGTTGTTGCTGCTGCCTCCTTCCAATTCGTTAGATCGCTCTCTCTCGCTAATCCTCTCTGCAAAAATTTTCGGCGGGAAAAGTCGTACAAATCGCGCTCCGTGAAAAAAAACAAGAAAAATTCAAATAATAGCAGATTTCTGCACGGAAAATAGTGAAAAATGTGTTAAACGATGAGTTGAAAAGTCGCCGCAGTGTTTGGCAATGAATTTAAGTCGTCAAATTGTGTTTTATTATAAAAATTATACAGTTTGCATATTCTGCGTACTAGCGCTTCGCAGGCCACCTACACAGCGATATGCATACATACATATATGCAAATGAATGAGTGCATAAAAGGGCGAAAAAAGACTCCCGGAGTTAAAAATCCAATAAAATATCAAATTTGTGCATTGATAAACGTGAAAAATATGTCTACTGATCAACTTAAAGGGTTTAAATATCTAAAGTATTTCTTAAATTTAAATATTATTTAATGAAATTGAAAAACAATAAAGGATTTTTCTAATTTAGAAATCCAATAAAATATCAAAATTATGCACCTAAATAAATTATCTCTCTTTTACTCTCTCTCTCACTCTTGAACCTCGAATTGGTTTCGAACCTACTTTGTTGTTGTTGCTGCTGCCTCCTTCCAATTCGTTAGATCGCTCTCTCTCGCTAATCCTCTCTGCAAAAATTTTCGGCGGGAAAAGTCGTACAAATCGCGCTCCGTGAAAAAAACAAGAAAAATTCAAATAATAGCAGATTTCTGCACGGAAAATAGTGAAAAATGTGTTAAACGATGAGTTGAAAAGTCACCGCAGTGTTTGGCAATAATTTTAAGTCGTCAAATTGTGTTTTATTATAAAAAATCAAACAGTTTGCATATTCTGCGCACTAGCGCTTCGCAGGCCACCTACACAGCGATATGCATACATACATATATGCAAATGAATGAGTGCATAAAAGGGCGAAAAAAGACTCTCGGAGTTAAAAATCCAATAAAATATCAAATTTGTGCATTGAAAAACGTGAAAAATATGTCTACTGATCGACTAAAAAGTTTTGACAATGAATTTAAATCGTGAAATTGTGTTTTACTAAGAAAAATCACAAGAATAACTAGCGCTCCCCTGGCCACCCACACAGAGTCACTCAAGTGTACATGTGCTTGGAAAGGTGCGAAAAGTCTCGCATGCGTAACGATATTCCAATATGCAATCATGTGACTTGAGTCCAGCATTGGAAAGTGTTTCGTTTTTCGTTTTTTTTTGCGTGTGTGGTTTTTCTTGGAAGTCAAATTAAGTGTTAATTTGGCCCAAAAATATATGTTGGTGTGTTTGCTTAAAGACATTCCAATATGGAATGGCTCGCCCAATATATTCAGTGCAATCAAGTGTCGTGATTTAATTATTGGAAAGTGGTACCATTTTTTTTTTTTTTTTTTTTTTTTTTTTATGTTCTGTGTTTCCCATTGAAAGTGAATGCAAAATGAAGTTTGCTATTATTGAAAAAATAAATAAATAAATAATGCAAGAAACTAAAGAAAAAGTTTAAAATCGCAAAGTGTTAAGTATTTCGTCTTTAATTTGAAAATTAAGAAGCAAAATAAAAAAATTGCCTACTGTTGACCACCTGCGAAAAGGAAGAGCAAAAAAAGTTCAGCTTTTGTTTCGGTATTTAATTTTCATGTTGTGCGTGTGTTTCTTATTGGAATACCTGGAAGTGTAAATACTATTTATTGGAAAGTAGTTTTTTTTTGTTTTTGTTTATTTTTTTCTGTGTTTTCCATTGAAAGCCACTAAAGATAAAGTAATGCAAGCGCCAAAGTGTTAAGTGTCTAGAAATCAAAAAGGAAGAGAAACAGAAGGTAAGTGCAAAGAAACGACGAAAAAAATATAGATAAACAAAGATTTTTCCTTGATATTATATGGGTGTGTGTGTGAAAATAAGGGAGCACATCAACAAGTGAGGCTAATCTGGCAGCCAAACAAATAACGGGGATTCTTATTGGAAGCGACAAGGGCAGATTGAGTTAGGCATGGAATAAGGAGTGAGCGAGAGAGAGAGAGAGTCACTAATGATGATTACAAACAGAACGAAACAAAATAATAAGGGTTAGCGAATGCCGTTAGTAAGTGAAATCAGTTGTAACAGAGGGTATTATAATATTGATATGATATTTGCAACGCAGTGAAGAGGCATCTCCGACCCCATAAAGTATATATGTACATATATATTCTTGATCAGCGTCACCAGCCGAGTCGACCTAGCCATATCCGTCTGTCTATCTGTTGGTTTATAGGCGAACTAGTCTCTTAGTTTTTGAGCTGAAATTTTCAGCATAGTCTTATTTTTTTAGCACGCAGTATATATGTTGGAACGGCCGAAATCGAGCCACTATATCATATAGCTGTCATAGAAATGATGGCGAAATTAATGTAAACAATTTTAAATTCTCTGTTTTTAAACGTATTTCAATAAATTTCGAGATATAGCGATTTTTTACGGCTTTAGAACTACGGTTTTAATTTAAAGGTTTTCATTAAGATCGGACAACTATATCATATGGCTGCCATAGAAGCGATCGGTCGATTTATATGAAAATGTAAAATTCTACAACATTACCAAAATGGAACGATTTTCAATGATCCAATTGCAAACTGCAAGGGTATACAAACTTCTCTTTACCAAAGTTAGGTTTCTTTCTTGTTGAAATAATAAATTTGTCCGTTTTCTCAAGAAGTTTGTTTGAAAAAGATAATTTTTTTTCGCTTCTAACTAGCCCCTTAAATAAAATAAATTGCAAGAGGCTACTCGTCAAATAATGTTAAAACTTTTTTTTTCTGTGAACTTCAATGGGTGAAACTATTTTGTATCTCAATATTTATAAAAATTGCATTTTTGCCAAGAGGTTTTATGTATTTAGTATTGTAGTATATAAATATTGGTTTATATTTATCTGACAAAGGAAATTGTGGTGGTTCTCTATTAAATTTCAAGCATCGTCTCGTAAAATATATTTTATGGATTTTATTTTTAAACTATCCCTGCAACTGCAACTTTTTAAATAAATATTCGGGCACGTACATACATATGTATGTATGTATGTACATATGTACGCCGGCTTCTATTGATTACAGCGCCAAACAAATTAATGCTGCAAATTGGGCAAAAAGAAAAAGTGGCCAAAAAAACCAAAGGAACACGACGCCCAGAGCCAAAGAGTAAACCCCATAACCAGTCGTCCAGACCAGGGACAGACCAAAATCAGCCTGTCAAGAGTCATTTGTGGCTTAGTCAGCGATCTCCGGGGGGAATTTGAATCTAATATATTTGCATGCGATCATGCCAATTGCACAGTGGAGAAAACTGTTGTGCCAAATTATCGAAAGCCACGAAGCACAAGCTAAGATATGTGTGGCAGTCAGGCGAGGGTCTCTATCACTTCTTATTTCTGAAGCCTATAAATACCTATTTTTAAATAAGCTTAGACATATTTTCCAGTTAGTTTTATCGATAACCTTTTGTTGAGAAACAAGACCTTCGACAGTTCCTTAGATTCCCATAAATTCCGAAATCTCCAAGATTTTTTGTTTGCTTTTTAATTTCCAAATTGAGTTCACTTCGAACTACGATCCACTGTGCTGGAACTGGATAGCCAGGTAATTGCACTTCGTCCAGTGAGCAGATCGACACTTCTCTTACCATTGTCCAGTGGTTGCAACAGGTTCTGGCGCTTAATTGTTTCTATATTTCCATGAGATATATCTTGTGAATATTTTGTATTTTGAGTTTCCTCTTTCAAGGGTTCCGAGTGCACAGTGGGCACACTTTTAATTGCTTTGACAGCCATTCACTTTTGGTGCCTGTGCCCGTTGCTGAGGATCCTTCTGCAATCGCACTTCCCACCCGATGATTGCCCAAGAATGTGCCTTAAAACGCGATGTGTTGTTTGGGCCTCCTTGGCAAACACAACTTAATTAAGCTGCCTTCTGGCGGCCGCGGGCAATTGCTTAATTTGCATTTATCTCTCGCAGAACGGCTCCTCAGCCAGTTGCGATCACAGACACTTAGATGGATAGATTTGCAAACAGAGAGATGGATGACTAGACGCCGGCCAAAGAGTCTCTTATTCGATACGAGACAAGACACCAGGCTTCATATGAATGGATGGATGGATGGATAGTCAGTCAGAGTGCTTGGGGGGCGGGCAGAGCTGAAAGTCGGAGCCTGATGAAATTCTAATTGAATTTTCAAAAATCCTAGCAGCAGCTGACACCTCGTTCAGATTTGACTTGAGGGTCAATGAACTTGGATAAATAATTAAACTATATTATTATACTACTAGAATATAAGAATTTTAAAAATAAGAAACATATCTCAAGTGCTATCTAACGAGTTAAAATCATTTTATGATTTAAGGAATTCTAAGAATGACCTGCATATATTAATTTATTTGTTTTTATACCCTTGCAGCGTATTCTAATTTTAGTCAGAAGTTTGCAACGCAGTGAAGGAAGTACCTTCGACCCCATAAAGTATATACATTCTTGATCAGCATCACCAGACGAGTCGATCTAGCCATCCGTCTATCCATCAATCCGTCTGTCCTTTTCTACCCAAACTAGTCTCTCAGCTTTTGAGTTATCTGAATGAAACTTTGCAGATAGTTTTCTTTTTATTTCTTTTAGTATATAAGTCGGATCGCGCCAGATCGGACCACTATATCTTATCGCTGCCATGGGAACGATCGGGCCAAATTAGCCGACTTTCGTTGTTTTTAAGGATATGGGATTAAAATTATATGATCCTTTGTTTTAATTATAGCAATACATTTTAAGTTTCTTAAATTTATCTGCAAGGGTATTCCTACTTCGGCTTGCGGAAGTTAGCTTTCTTTCTTATTTATTTATTTTCTTAGTTCTATACTTTTTAGGCAACACAAGGGAAGTATAATATGCTTTCCCTTTTTCCCGCCTGCTACCAGGCGTGACTAAAATTCCCTTGTGTTTCTTAATTTTTTGAATCAAGTTGCTTTGCCGAAACTGTCAGTATGTTGGCTAGCCTGCAACCAGTCACAGGTCAAAAAATCAGAAGTAAAATCGTCGTCTGTGAACACACAAAGACACACCAGAAAAATCGGAAAAAAATTCCACCAGAAATCTTCACAAAATTTCTCTGATTCGATTTCGTTCCGTCCAAAATTTCCTTTCGGCCCAAACCAAAAAAGATTGTGCAAGTAGAATCGAATTGGCTAGAATTTTCCGTCGAGTGTCGAGAAGGTGTAGAATTCAAATCGCATTTAGCGCTTCTCCTCCAGTGTTCCAGGTGAGCAACTTTTTCGTTTCCCTTGGATTTTTAAAGTCTAAAAGCTAGATAGGGCTAGTACATAAGTCTTAGTATTGAGTGATGAAGATCCAATCCATAAAAACTGCTGACTGTAAATTAAATGAATTTTTTCATTTAATAACCTTGATTTCCATGTCGTCCAGTAGCTGTCTTGGCCTTTTGGGACAATATGTGCGCCTGTGGTTCGCCGCTCTCCATAAGCAAGTGATCGATAGCGGATAGAACAGATAGCCCCGACCTGGTCCAGATCCCCTAGTTGCCGTTTCAGATCCCGCTCCAGACAGATCCCAGTTAAAGCCACCACTTCGCCGCCATGGGAAAGAAAGGCAAGGGAAAGAAGGGTAAGGGCAAGAAGGGCAAGAAGTCGCTGGCGGTTCTGCCCGTGGAGCCAACTCCGTGTCCGCCATGTCCAGAGCCACCCAAGCTGATGCAGCCGCTCGACGTGTGCCCAGAGTCCGCTGGGCCGCACGACGTGCACCGTGCACAGCCGAATCACTATCCGGCCCTGCTTCGCATTCCGGAAACGATGGCGGTGGTTGGGTCGGAGAACGGGTGCTACGACAGCATCTGTAAGCTCCTCAGGGCCGGCTTTCGGTGCGCGGAGCGTGTCTTCGTGATGGCTCCATGGGGCAACTATGTAGTGTTCCGCTACCATAACAACAATGATTTCATATACTTCCTGTACGATGGCTGCACCTGCGACGTGAACCGATTCCGATATCTGGATCTCAGTTGCGGCACTGCCGGCTTTCTCTTCATGGAAGCCTTGCACGACGTCATCAGCTACATACTTCAGTCGCGGAAGACTCGTCTCTATCTGGAGAATCTCAACAAGATTGCCATCGACCAGATCGTCGAGGAGTACGGCGCGGTCACCTACACTCAGAAGTCCAAGTGCATGCGGTTCGCCTGAGGTGAGGTGATCCCGAACTCCTGATCCTGTAGGCCTCGTATGGTGACCCGACAAATGAAACCAGGCTGAAACCGATCAACCCATTAACCATTCGAATCCAATACTCTGCTCGACACGACATGGCCAGGTCATAACCCTCCACCACGGCAGCAAATAGTCCGAACTCTTTCAGTAAATAATTTAACTAATTTGGATATAAGACGGGTTATAAGCATTTGTTTTGTTTTATTTTTTGTACTGGCAAATTACAGATTCCGGATTTATTTTGAAGACTAGGTAGCCGAGTTCGTAGAAATCAAGAACCAAGGAGAACCCAACTGGGGTTCCTAAAGGGTTCTTCACCTGCTAAATGTTTATTATTCATTATTCATTATTGGTTCATTATTCAAGTAGTAAAGGGCCAGCTTACGATCCGAAATTCTGGTGGGAAACCAAGTGGAGAGCTGTGCTTTACTCCGTTGTGCCGCCACAACATTCCACTTGGCTAGCCAAGCCGCCATATCCGCCAGTTGTCGGCATCGATTAAAGATTGGGGAAGAGAACAATGCGTTAACAAATTAACCGGACAATGACCATGCTCGTTTCCTAGCTAACTGCCCATGCGCTGAAGCGCGTAACGAGGACCGAAAGGGGCCGAGTGGCAAGTGGAAGGGAGTGCTAGCCAGAAGATTCCCCAGATATGCAGGTACACCTCCTAGAAGCCAAGGACTTTTCAATTGCGCTTCCCCGATTGCATTAATATTCGCAAACCACTTTTTGTTCCAATTGCTGAACACGTAATAGCTTATTTTCATACTTACCAAGATGTGATTATTTAAAAAAAAAAATTAAAAAACAGCGAAACTAGTAGAAGAATTTGTGTGTGATTTAAAGTCCATGATGTGTTACCAGCACGAGTATTTGTTATGATATAAAAGCAACGTTAACACGTTAAGGCCAGAATAAGTTGACAGCGCACACTGAAAGTCGTGCTCTCGAAATCCGTATTTGGGATCGAACCGAGGACCCGACCCCGGCGAGTCACAGTTCAGGGACGAGATCGATCGACGTTCGCACAGATATCTCTATCCATTAGCTGACAAATATCAGCTCATCCCGAGAAGTACAAGCATGTTCATTTACATTTACATCTGTTTCTAATGCTGCACTCGGAAAAAATAGCTTAAAATCAAATTAAAATATAATTAAATTCAATTATAGACTGTCATAGACTGTCAGACATTAAAATATAATTAAATTCAGTTATAGGCTATATTTATAGACTGTCAGACATTAAAAGTTAAAGGAAATTTTGTAAGCGGTTTGGAAGTGTTTATTTATTGTGAAAAACCTCTAAGTTAAGAACCTTTTATTAGTCCAAATATTTTTTTCACTGTGTGCTTGCAGCTGTATCCATATCTTTGGGTTCGCTGTCGATGCAAGAACATCCTTGAGACTCTTAAAGCATAGTGTGCTTTTTCTGGGACAGGGACAGGGACGGACAGATGGCTGCGTTATGTAAAACATGAATAAATAATTATCCAAAAGCGAATGCCGAGCAAACAGCGGCGAACACTGAACACTGAGCTTTGCGTTCGCATTTGGGCTAATAAACTAGCCGCAACTGGCAACCGTATTGAGCATTTGGAGCAGTCGCGTTCAATGCCTCTGACTTTGACTCCGGCGGAGATCGGCGGAGACCGAGACCCCCAGATTAAAGACAGATGAAATCCAAGCCGAAGTGCTCAACTAGATCAGCTCAATCAGTAACAGAAGGTAAACACAAAAACACAAAACATAGGAGGCACATAGAAAAAAATTGTGTGTGGTAATGATCAAAGACAGACTTGTATTCTTTGAAATTTTTATTCGAGAAGGCTTTGTTTTTTTTTTGCTGTCAAGCAGAAGCTAATTATGTAATATTATTTTAATAATTGCTTAATGATCTTTTCGATAGAATTTATAAATAATATGTATTGATCAGTAATTGATCAGTAATTGATCCGTAATTTGTTGCTGTGCAGCGGTGCACGGCTTTGGAAGCAATTGATTTTGAGTTGAGCTCGTTAATTAAAACAACAATCGCTGCATATACAGTCGACAGAAGACCCCAGTTGCAGACAGAAGACTTCAGACAGCAAACATAACACTGCAGAGCGGAGACTGGAGACGAGAGCAGAGGTAAGCGGTACTTGATGCAGACAACTTGATTGTGATATTCAATTTGGAGGCATCTCGAGATCAACGCCTGCACCAAGAGCGTCATGCGTGGGCACTGCTAAAAAGGCCTGTTAATTGCTGCCATTTGCCGCCATTTGCACCGCCGAAACCTTTATGACCATCATCAAATGGCAGGCAATCAATGCAAATTGTTACCGCCACTTCGATGCGGTTTCGGATCGACCTTAGCTCCAGCTTTAGCTTTAGTTTCACGTTCTGTTCTGGCAATCAAGTGGAATCCGAGTGCGAATGCGAATCAGGTGCAGACAATGTCAAATGTTTGTCACTTGATTTAGATGGAGAGATACGGCTGACATGCGCACGAATAACTTGATTATGGAGTAACTAGAGGCAATCAGCAGTTCGATCCGACCCGATCCGATCCGAGAAGCGGACTGTGACTGGTTCTGTCTTGAGTTTGCAACAGCTTCGATTAATTTCCGAAGTCTTTACTATCTGTAAAATATGCATGTCGTAAATTGATCAAATTAAAAATAAAAAGACATCAAACCTGGCCTATTTCCTGCTAAAATAATATTAAATTCATTTGCTTTGAACAAATGATCTATTTCCTCTAGAGTAAACATTTTGTGTTTTTGCATATCCAATTTTAATTAGGTGGATTACTTATCATTTCGGTCCTTAATATACATTTTCTACTGACATTTTATCACCATGAACTGCTCACCATATGATAGCAAATCTTGAAAATACACAATTTTTGCCTTCAAATTAAGCTTTCCCTGGCGGTTTCCTAGCCCCCTTTTACAGCCGACTTGGCCAAGGCAAAACGGAAGTTCATTAGGCTGTGTGTTGCCAAAAAGATGATCAGATGCGATTAGCTCGGCGGTTTGGGTTTTAGCCTATTCTGTCGTAATGGGCAAATTAAATATTGAAATTCGTGGCTGGCCGCTGTCCCACGTTTACGAGTATAACGATACCTGCAATAAAATGGCAAATATTTACGCAAAGAAGCCCCAGAGACATTGAAATGCAAAATAAAGCAGCCAGCAGCGGTGCGCTGCTGATACAAAATAAATTAAGAATACAAAATATAAATAAACAAAGTATAAAAAAGTACACAAATTATTCAGCAGCATTTTGTTACAAATCGCGATAACGGCAGGCCAAACACGACGATTGGATGGCGACAGAGTTGAATTATGAAGAGCAGCCGAAATCCAACTCGGGCCATGCAACATGCAGCTGTTGTTGCTGTTATGCACTCCGCGAAAATAACTTAAGGACAACTTGAGTGCCCCTTGTTCACAAACTTGAGTCACGGGGCCAGGCTTGTAAACGGCTTGCGGTCTGTGCAGTGAAAAAAACTATATAATTTAAAAATTTTCTAATAATTTCGGTTATGTTGAGTGTGGCCACATGATATCCAATTGGCTTTGCGCGTTAGTTAGGTAGTTAAGGGCATGCTAATTTCTATTATTTGTATTTAGATATTTTTTCGAGTGCCACTGCTGCCTTTGGCTGTGTGTGACCCACGACTTGAAACCAAAATGAGCCGCACCTCTGGGTTTCGCACTCTTCGGCGTCAAACCGCGCAGAAACTGCCTCGATCTCGATCTCCAATGATTTGTCATTGCTCGAGCATTTCTTGTTATGCAAATTTATGCAGTTATTCTGCGGCAGCCAAAACAGTATCGTATCATTTCGTATCGTCCTTGACATGTGACAGCGAATGATGACGGCTGATGGCTCCTCTCTGGATCGGGGAATACTTTTATTCAAACGTATATACGGAATTGTTCAGTCAACTTCAAGTCAGTCACGTCAGTCAATCAATCAGCGGGATGGTGTCGCTCGGCATCCAAAATAATAGAGAAAAAAGGAAGTAACTGCGTTACAAACTTCTGGTCAACATTTTAATACCCTGCCATGGCAAAAAAACATATATTTAAGTCTGCAAAGCTTTTCTGATTCTAGTTTTTATTAGCTTATTTAATTTGCATTTTAAAACAATATTTTGTCTAAGTTTTTAAAAAGTTTTATAAAGTTATATACAATTTTGACAAATTTGTCCTGATTTTTTTTCAAAATTTTGATTTGATTTTAAATAATTAAGATTTTAATGTCGAATCGGAAAATATGCGGCATTTGGCTAGCACTCCGTGTTTTATAAAGTTATATACCATTTTGACAAATTGGTCCTGATTTTTTTTTTTCAAAATTTTGATTTGATTTTAAATAATTAAGATTTTAATGTCGAATCGGAAAATATGCGGCATTTGGCTAGCACTCCGTGTTTGGCTATAAGAGAAAGGCTCTCAAAAAGACCTCAAATTTTGCCTACAAAAGGATAAATTCGACTAAATCATATAGATGTTATAGGAAAGATCGGAAAATGAATAGGACAATAGAAATTTATCCGTTATTTTTTAACATATTCGCATTAATTTTTTATACGATTTCAAGGCTAGGATCATTTAGCTGCCATATGATAGATCGGTCAATTAAATAACAATCTGTGTAAATCAGCAAAACCTGTATAGATGTTGTATATAGTTTTATAATTGTTTTATGCACTTCCAGTAAATATAAACCTACAGTAATGTTTACAGCTTGGGATCCTGCAAGCTAAAAGGGTAAAGAAATTACGGCTTTCCGAAGCAAGATTCCTCTCTGTTCAGTTTTAATTTTGGGGTTTTCTACCCTTTTTGTTGCGTTTTCAGATTTTTTGATTATTCTGGTCTGGCTGCGTTGGCGTTGCGCATAATTTGTCCGCAGCTTGGCTCGCATTTTGCCTAGCTTGGCTGGGGCTCAGCTCACTTGAGACTCGCTTCGTTTCCTCACTTGAAGCCCCAATCGGAGTCGCAGTCGCATTATTTGTGTGTACCATACATGCAGCATGAGTGTGTTTAAAGGGGAACAAATTGAAGCCAATCGACCAGCACATGCCACATGCCCCAATCTGCAGGACAGTGGCTCCGGGAAGTGTGCGGACAGACCACAGTCACCGCAGGAAGGAAGCTGTCCACTTCTTTTATGTGGAGGAAGTGGGGATTAGCTGTTGTTCAATCATTGATGGCAAGCTCTTGAAAAAATGCAGGCAACAAATGAAACCATTTGGGATCAGAAATAGGGTGGGGAGATAATTTGAGTTTAGGATTAGAGTATCTATATATAACATCCAATTTATAAAAAAAGTTTTATGAGTTATAGTACATCTTTCTTTCATTATTTATAAAATGAAGAAATCACACAAAGCCTTAAGAGGTCTGGCCAACATGGAAGTTTTTAAAAATCGTTATTTTTTTGTAATTTCTTAAAAATTGTTTTACTATGAAAAATAGTTTAAGACTTTGGCCACAACTCAACTCAAATTAGTTCAGAAGTTATAGCGCTTTTGTACTAGCATACTCCTGCAATGTTTTTTCATTTGCGTTTATCTCGAAACTACACTTTTAGAACTGCCGTCATCAAAATCTAGTAAACTATCGTGCCGATTTCTCTGAAATTTTAGATGAATACTTTTAAATATACTCGTATTATGCAGAATGTAGCGTACGGTTTTTGCGATTACTTGATTAGTTTTTATCTATTGACGTTTTTCATCGACACTTTACAACAAAAAAATTGTGGAAAATTAAACTTTTGATTACACCATAATTTGTCGTTAATATTTATTCGTTGAAAAAACAATTTTCTGTAACATTTTTTACTTTATTTTTTAAGTTTTTTTTTTTTAATTTGCCCATTTTGAGCCACTGTGCCTCAGCTTAGGAATGTGTTTGCCCGAACTTCCACAGCCACTTCTGGCTCCATTTTGGCCAACGTCGGCGTCTGGGTCTCTTGGCGTGGGCGTTTACTTATTTTGGTTTTGTTTCTTTTTTCTTCGGTTCAGTTCACTTCAGTTCAGTTCAATTGGCCGCCCTCTAATCTTATCGCTGGAATTAATCTCGCAATGGGTCCGAGTGTATAAGAACCGCTGATTTTGGGTGCGCCGAACTATAGTAGCCCTCATTCCGCTCATTCCACTGGAGATATCTTAGTCGGAACGACAATGGACTTAAAAGCGCTTCGAGTGGGCCTCTCGGCTGTCTTATCGTCCATCAATCAATCACACTCGAAACGGAGCTGGGGACATTGGTCTCCCTCTGATAAATCTCCAGATACTGGTATCTGCGGGATAAGTTACCAGAACGGGTCAATTAAATGGTAATGGAAACACATTTAATGGGAATTGTTTGTAATTTGTTTCAGTTATTTATTTGTTTAGTTTTTAATTTGGGCATGGGCTGAAAAAACCTCTCAGCCTAATGAGAATATGGTAACAAAGGTACGTTTAAGCTCGAAGTTTGTATGTATAACTTATATTCAAAACAAGTAAGAAAGCTACAGTCGACTGTGCTCGACTGTGAGATACCCGGTACCTTCACACTAAAAGGCAATTTAAACATGTACATACACCCAGAAAAAATTATGGACTACAAAGCTGCCAAATTGCCTAAAATTTTAGTCCATTTAACCTAAAACGCAAGTCGAGGCAGTTATTGCCTAAAAATTGTCAAAAATTCCATATTTTTAGGCAATAGAAACAGGCCTTAATTTTAGGATTTTTTTTTCCAAATTGCCATATTTTTAGGCAACTTTCGTCCAAAATGCAATATTTTTAGGCAATAGAAACATGCCTAAATTCTAGGCATTTTTTGTACTAAAACTTCATTTTTAGGCAATATAAGCCTAAAACTTGATTTTTATATAATATTGATTTTATATATTAATACAACCATTTAAAATAATAAATGTGTATTTTAAAATGCATACAGTATTTATTTACTGTTGCAGTAGAGACTTGCTACTTCCGTAGCAAAAACATATCTAAGAGTTGGCCGTTAACCGTCACTCCATGCCAGGAATGTTAGAACCAGTTGGGAATTAAATGCACACTCGCGAGAGAAAATTTTTAGGCATCCCATGGCCTAAAAATATGGCATTTTGGCATTATGACCCATTTTTTAAAAATTTTAGGAATTTTTTTTTTCTGGGTGTACACTACATTGTACATACATACATTGGCGCCATTGTATCGCACGGCCAAGGCTCGAATGCGCTACCTGTCGGCTACAGCTTGCAACAGCAGTGCCTTAGGGCGGTGTGTTAAAATTCTAACCTTATTGCTAATATCTCCCATATTTATCATCCGATTTTACTGAAATTTTCAGGAAACGTCCATTTTATTTTATTTATTTATTGTATCTAAATTTTAAAACAAACTTGATCTGCGTGCAACAGATTTCAATGTTGTCACCAAATTTGGTAACTCTAGCTCTTATAGTCTCTGAGATCTGTTGTTTCACACGGACAGACAGACGGACAGACAGACAGACGGACAGACGGACAGACGGACAGACGGACAGACGGACAGACGGACAGACGGACAGACGGACAGACGGACAAACGGACAGACGGACAGACAGACAGACGGACAGACGGACAGACGGACATGGCTAAATCGACTCGGCTGGTGACGCTGATCAAGAATATATATACTTTATAAGGTCCGAGATTTCTCCTTCTGCCTGTTACATACATTCTACATTCTCTAACTCTAGCTCTTATAGTCTCTGAGATCTGTTGTTTCACACGGAGAGACAGACAGACAGACGGACAGACGGACATGGCTAAATCGACTCGGCTGGTGACGCTGATCAAGAATATATATACTTTATAAGGTCGGAGATTTCTCCTTCTGCCTGTTACATACATTCTCGGTTGGCACTAACTTATAATACCCTTGTACCATATGGGTACCGGGTATAAACAAACACATAATTAGAAGTGCGATTATTGATTCCGAATGCCACAAGAAACAAATAAGTAAGAACCTATTTATACTGCTGCGATCGTCTCCAAGTCCTATTTTCTATTCCATTCGATCGATGCTATTAATGCTCGCCTTGAGATCATTGATGCCGTGCCCCTCCCCCTTTATAGGCAATGGCATTATCCATTATTTCCTCTCCCCGCGAGTCAGTTTGATCCGTTTAAAATGTACAATTTGTACGGCATGTCCAATTGATTGACTGCGAATGTTTCTGTATTTTGTTTCGCTGGCTTCTTTGTGTGCGCGTCTATTTATTTGCTGACTATTGTTTTTGGCTTTATTTATTTCTACTTTTATTTGTACTTTGTATTTTGATTTTGTATTTATTTGATTATGTGCTTGGCGTGCCCAAGTCATTCCCCTCGCCTGGCATTTGCTTTGAAAGTCAAGGTTACCCTGCGATCCATGTAAGCTCAACGAAATTGTCAATTTGACTTAGTGATCGCTGATCTGTGATCTGTGATCTGTGATCGGTGATCAGTAATTGGAATGAATTCTCCGCTGGCGATGCCATTTGGCCGCTTTGCATTGACATTTTGATGGCATTTGACAGTCGTAGGACGTTTATTATGCGATCTGCGATCACCGATCGGAGATTTGACATCCCAGATCCAAGATCTGTGTGGGGTGGCACATGTCGAATGTCAAGCGGTGTCCAAATGCCAGATCGGACTGATCAGTAGCCGTTGATGGATTCTTTTGAATTATGATGATAGATTCCATTCAAATTTATGCGATGCGAAATTGCCGCATAAATGCTATGACTTGCAAAGTTCAGCCTGTTTTTTCGGCATTGATCGGCCAAGAAGACATCGCCGGATACAAAACAAAGCCCTAAAGTTATATCTCCATAATTTAAGATAGCCCAAAAATGAAGAAGAAACCTCCAGAAGCAAGGTGAGCCCGAAAAGGGTAAATTTTTTCGAGGTCCGTGAGTTGCGCAAACCCAACAAATAAGAAAAAACACACGATTTTTTCCCAAGTCAAGCCATTAGTCGACTTGGGGATATCCTTTGAGGACAAGATTTTGCTTAATTTTCAGAGCTTTATTTATTCTTAAGGCTGGCAGGTTAATATATTTGAACTCCGTTCTGGTAATGGTAAAGCCATTAATGATTGAAGATTAATTACTGGCTTAGCTTGATCTTTTGGCATTGATTGAGTTAAGCTATAACATTTAAGAAGCCAGAAACTAAGGTCAAAATTTACGACTTTTTATTTTTATTCAAGTTTTATTTTTATCGGATATGAAATTATATTTATTTTTTATCATGTTATGTTTATATTTATCTATTTATATTGAAGGGCTCTAAGTAATTTATAATAATAATTTATATAATTTTTGGAATTTCATTTTTGCCAGATCCAAAATGGATTCAGGAAATAGTGTTTAAGTCGACAGTCGCAAGGACCCTTGCTACCCTCACCGTTGATGACTTACACCGGGTTCAGTCAGGGGTTTGCTACTTTTTGTGTTGGAAACTGCCTGTCTGTCTAATAACCCATTTTGCTTCTCGAGAGGAATGCAGCTTTGTTTTCGCCGGTTTTTATTTTATTTTATTTATTTCGATGTGATTCTTTGGCAATATTTTACCTGACATTTGGCCGGGGCTAGCGAAGGCTCGGCTAGTTAAGCGAATGCTGCCGGTGTGGCAAGTAATAAGCAGCAAGTGGCCGGTTCTCCTTTCTGGTACTACTCCTTCCTAAACCCTCCTAGTTCCCCTTGTGGCTACCCAACTCCATGGCCAGTCAGTCCTCAGTTTTGCCTTTGTGTTGTCCCATTTAACATTTTGGCACGCCGAGTGGCGCATCGAAGTGGCAGCTGAAAAGCTGAGGCTGCATCGATTCGTGGAGCGAGATTAGGAGACACATCGAAAAATAAAAATCGTAATTGCAGAAAAGGGGAGGAAAGCGTCGTAAAAAAGTTAGTGGCAACTTGAAACGCATTTCCCAAGCTAGCATCAAAAATTAGCTCTGAACATTTGTAGTAATTTCTTCAAGTAAGATCACAGGTTAAACGATTTTATTAAACATTTAAATGCTGTTTATATCTACAGTCAACTAAGTAAAAAAAAAAGGTAATTGATCAAATTCGAAAGTACAAGGAAGCGAGTGCCTCAAGCCCTAAAATACATACTTTTGATGACAACAACAAAATTATTTTAAATTTCAAGTGCCAATATATAATAACTGGTACTAAGATTTGTTCCTGTGCACTTAAATGAGAAAACAACAGACATCGACGACGAATGTTTCTATTTTTGGGAAAATATCTGTGTGCCCTTTCACGTTTGCCGACAAATGTCAGGCTGGCTGGTATAAATACACCCCGCCCACGTACAAATTAATCGCAGCGCCCAAGCCCCTTCTCCACCCCCTCGAAAATCCCCCCGCTGGTGACCCTGTTTCAACCTATTCACATTTCGAAGATGTCTGCCGAGCGGCATTAAATTATAGCCAAGCCATCAATGCGGGGACAGCGAAATACACTATACCAAATAATCCAGACTCTTTAAATAACATTAGTATGTGTTTATATATATTTTTATCTACCATATTTATTTTTATAAAGCATTCTTTTTTTTTTCCTATTTCTAAATTCATAATTTTTTCTGTGTGCGGGGCTGGGCTATGATCATCCAAAAATTGGATTTCTGAGCTTGCCAAAACAGCAGCAACTTGCGACTTGCCCGCGAGTTCGGTTCTATTGTTTCGGTTTTGGTTTTGGGCTTGAGTTCGAGTTTCGGCTTCCATAGATTGGATTTTTGGTTATTGTGGTTACCTCTTGCCTGCTTTATGCGCTTCATGCAACATTAGTCAATGACACTCGTCGCCGGTTGCTGCTGCTGCTGCCGCTGATGTAGCCGTCTTGCTTGCAACATCATCTTGCGTCAGGCGCTGAAATGATTATAGATATTTGCCTTATCCCTCCCTTTCCCCGCTATGTGCAATTTATGCAACAAAGTTTCCACCGTCTTTTATAGTATTTTTGATGTTTCTGTTTGATGGCTTTTCTTATTATTAAGGAATAGTCTCACCAAAGAAAAAAAACCCTTTTGCGGACGTGTTCCAATAACTTGAGTAATTTTCATATAATTTAAAATATTTTTTTCTAAGTACTAAGGCGTGCCTTAACTTGTATCGGTTATGATTTACCATCCATGTTAGTTATTAGACAATACGCCGTGCATGCTAAACCTGTGAAACACTTTCGTGTGCATTCCAGCATATTAGCTTTATTCCGTAGCCCATAAGCATTTAGTTAGCGCACGCGGCTTTGGGTCGCGGGTATCTCACAGTCAAGTTGTTTCTCTCTTATCTGTTTTAATTTTTTGTCAATCTAAAGGGACTGAGCTTGGCAGGTTAATTTCCGATTCCTCTGGGGGGAAATGTGTTGTGCGAAACCCATTTGTCGCAATCTTCTGTTGTGACAACCAACAACAGCTAATTAGCAACAGCAAAAGCAAACCCACTTGAGCTGCTGTAACATAATGCAAATTCAAATGAAGTGCACATTAGCGAAATGACAGGAAGCCATCGACATTAGTAGCAACAGCAGCTGCAACAACAGCAGCAGCAAAACTGAATTCAGCAGCAACATCCACTGTGACAACGTGTTGTCGTCGTTATCGTCTCTCGTTCACTGATGTCATCGAAGAAATTCAATAATTGCAAATTGTGAAAAATTGCTAACCAGCAGTAGCAACGCTTACGCGCTTTTGGCCAACAGGAAACTTGTTTTTACGTTGCTAATTGCCTTCATCACCCCTCCATGCCCCTTGACGCAATGTAATCGAAGCGAATTGCATCGCTTTGAGTCGATTGCAATTGCAACTCTGGCCTCGCGCTTTCCTTTTCGTGTTGCGCATTTCACTCTGCTCTCTTTTCGCGTGCACTAGCCGAAGTTAATTTCCACAGTTGAATAATGCTTTTCTTAATAAAAGAAGTACATATATGTACATGTGAAGTTATTTATCTAGGGCAGGCAATCTAAACATATAAAGATATATAAAATATTGCACATTGCTTTGACTAAACGAAATAAAAGTTGAAGTCCGAAGGATTTCTACGATTTTTACAGCTACTTAAATTTCTACATTTAATTCCATATTTTTTATATCTTGTTATCTTCGTAACTATAACCCTTTATTGGTGTTTTAATTTAACTTGAACTGAAATCAACAATTTAATTGAATTTTTTCAGTGCAGGGTCCGGGTTGACACATCTTGTCAATTGCCATGATTATGTTGTCTCTGCTGCTTGTTGCAGTTGTTGCAAATCTGGCTGCTGCTGCTGCACTCATAACTAAGACTGGCAAATGCATTTAACTCGCCGGCAAGTGAAATTGGTTTCGCTTTCCAGTAAAAGCGTGCGACTTTTCTTTTTATATTTTTGTTTGGCGCCGACCGCTTTCGGTTTTTGGTTTTCTTCTCTCGGCCGACGGTGCAACATTGATTTCCTCTTTCATGGCCGGTTGGCGATGCTCAAAACGCGGGACTCAGGTCTCGAGAGGCTGCAAAATGTTTCCTGCTCCGCAGCAAATCGTGCAACGGAAGGGGGGGTGATTCGGGATCGCTTGGAAATTGTCAACATTTGGCGAGTATTTTTCAATTTGCATGCCAACAACAGCGAAGACTATTTCACTTTCGCTCTCTCTCAGTTTCCAGTATCCAGCATCCAGCATCCAGCATCCATCATCCAGCATCCAGCTCCAGCATCCGAAACGAACAAGCTCTGCTCCAAATAGGCAGATTTCTGGCTTTCTCTACCATGAACACAACCCTTATGGCGCTGTTCAGTTGAATAACCCAATTATATTACCCAACGCAAGGATTTTTCCTACCCGCTGAGATTCAAACAATTAAATGGGAAATATCCTAAGGGAATAGAAACTCAAATTTGAAAATACCTAGGAAAGGAAGGAGTATATCAAGTATATGAGAAGGTATGTATTCACAAAAAAGGACTTGAGGACTTGACTTGACTTGACTTGACTTGAGCTTGACTCAGAGATTCCCTCAAATTCATCACTGGCCAGCAATCGGCGATAATATATTGCTTGAGAAATAAGAGAGATAATGCAACTCAAAAGGGACAGCAATTTAAAGGGGAACAGCAGTAAAGCTCACTGGTAATTTAGATCAGAAGCGATAATTTGTATGGCGCAAGCCCCAAACCGAAGACCAAGCGAGACAAAGTTCGTGTCTTAGTCTTTCGTTTTGCGAAATTTCCTCTGTGTCGCATCGCCAGCTCGTTTAAGCGGCTTCCCCTTCCCGAGGAAAAATAAAACTGACGGCAATAAAGCACGGCGCATCTTCAATAAATTTCATGCAGCTGCCGACAAGATAAAGCTGTAGAAATTATACAACAAAATCAATTGCAGTTCGGCTGCCTCCGTTTCTTTGTTCGCTTGTTGCCCGTAGCCTGTTGCCTGTTGGTTTCTGGTTGCTACCTCTTTGACGCTTTCGCCGCATGCCGACATCTGTCTTATATAATAATTGACATGAGTAATCATTATGATCGCTTGTTTAAACAATGACCATTAACACTTAGCGGCCTCCACCTTTGTTGCACTCTGCAGAACAGGGCAAAAGTTTTGCGTAATGCAGCACGACAAGAAAGTTGGCCTTTTCTGGTTTTTGTTCATATGCAAAGAGACAGAATAAAGAGAAAAAAAAGAGAGAATACAGATTATTTTAAGCACTATTTTAGCTAAATATTTTATTAATGCAAATGCAAAATCGTCTCCGCTGGCCCAGTTGACAACGCATTTATGGCACCGCGACACGTGCTGGCTGACTTGGCAATCGATCGAAACGTTCGAGTATCCGATTGTCTGATTGACTGACTGACTGCGCGACTGAGTGACTGACTCATCGGCCTGTCAAATGTACAAAACAAAGAGTGTAAAGAAATAACTACAGCCAGCTTGGGTTTGCGAGTCATCCGAACATCTGCGACATCTTAAATCTACAATTCCAATTGCACAAACACAAAACAGAAAACAAACGATGGCAAATGGCGGTCGACGAACAACAAAAGAATGTGTTGCAATTGAAAATAATTGTTTATGCTTGGCATTAAAATCATTACACAAACGACAAATACTCGGCACAACAATTGTAGCTGCGGGGCTCTGCGGCTCTTGTTGAAATTTTTCAAGTTTCCAGCATTAACATTGACAGAGAGAGGAAGCGTGCAAAACCTAGAGCCAAACACCAAATAAGAACGGCAAGCAATAATCGGTAGCTGCGAGAAAACAGCATTTAATCCTTGGACAAAAAACAAATTAACCAAAGTTGTCCTTAAAGGGAGCTCAGAACTATTCTACCCTCCAAAAATATCAGAAAATATTTTTTTTCTTTTTGTAGTAATGAATATAGACTTTAAGGCTGTTGGTCAATAAAGTTAAAAAGCTATAACGCTATAAAGCTTTCAAAGGCTTTGAGAAAATGATGTATTATATTTCAGTGGTTTCAGGACACATAAAATGTAACGTAAAATTATCATAAAATAATTATTTCACAAGGTAATTTTAGCAACGACAACAACATGCTAATATTTTTCCAAGTGCATTTATGCAACCGAAGTGTGTACAGGTTACATCCGCCATCGCAGACTCCAAACTCCAAACTGTGCTGTTGAGGGACACCCAACAATCCACAATCGCTTCCTTAGCTTAGCCGAAGCTCCAGTCTGAGACTGCGGCTGCGACTGCGTCTCCGTCTCCGTCTCTTCTGGATGACGGCCAGAAAAGGCAGAAAAGCAGAGGGACAGAGGGCTGACTTGATGAGCCCGCTTGACAGGTGACTGCTCACAATTTATTTGCATTAGTTGGCAACTGTGAAAGGCTGAAAGGCTGAGAGGCCAAAGAGCTTAGACTTCAAAATGGTTGGGCAAACAGAAGCCGCCGGCGGACTAGAAAAGTCGACAGAATGACGGAGAAGTCGCGGCAATGATGATGCTGAGGCCACAAAATTCAGATCGATTCAATAAATATTTGCTTAATATTTTTCGGTCTGTTGGTCTGTCCGTCTGGGTCAAAAAGGGCTTGAGAAGAACTTGAGAACTTGAGCTGTGCTCATGACTTACTTGAAATGGCTATTGCAGCGCTCTACTCACGGCTCTATGGATTGGCCAGTTCTGCACTCGAATGGGGCAATTCCACCCACCGATTCTGTCACTCAGTCGTCGCAGTCTGTCACCTTAATGAGCGCTTAAATGCCAAATTAATGACACCGATCTACAGAGTTACAAAGTTACAGATTCCCTTCCCTTCCCTTCTCTGCTCGTGAGTTTTGTGGGCGATTCGGATTTCGAGCACATTTCGGATCTGGATTAAGCTTCAAACTCTGATTCTTTCGTGTCAAGTGGCCGTAGTTTCGGTCTCAGCCATAATTTTATTTTCATTAACAATAAATTTCAATTAAGCTCACGATTTGGATATTAATAAAGTTTTCAGCGGCACGAAACGCAAATAGCCCGAAAAGCGAAAATGCCGCACCGAAAATAAGGCCACAAACGGATGCCAAGTGTGTAAACCTTTTTTGTTTAAGCCAATCTGTTTTTTTTTTTTTTTTTTTTTTTAAGCTGTCGCCTGGTTTGTACTCGTGTTCGAAAAAAAAAATAAACCGATCCACGGCTTGTACAAATTTTCGTGGCCCAAGTTTATTAGCAACACGACAAACACAACACATCGATGGCCGTGTGGGTGTTCGTTCGAGTGGCTTTTCAACTCTGGATTCTGGTTCTGTTTTTGGGGCCTTATAATTTTTAAATATTTCGTTTCGTTCTTAATTTCCGCACTCGCTTCTCGGCCTTCCTCATTTCAGTCGCTTATTTAGGCAGGGCGCGTTGACAAATGGCCTCAAAGAGTTGCCAGAGGAGTGCCTGCCTCTAATTCCTAACCATGTGACATTTTCCCTGCCCAGTCTCGAAATAATACATGCATACACATAAAATCTATATATTTTATAGGAAAATATGTTATACCCCAGTCAAGGAATCGAAGAGTGTCTTTAACTCCATTCATCATTTACACACCTTTCCCACAGGCACTATGACTGCCCATAACTGCCGTATATTTTGCATATCAATTAATTAAGGCATTTGCAAGTCAAATCCAAATCATTCGAGTCGCGCTGGCCAACCCATTAATAAGCAAATTGCTTATATGCTTAAGTGCAATTCTTTGCACTCCGCACGCCGTAGTCCTCATTAAGCATACGCAGCGTGGGCCTGTGCATTTACTGATGATTTTATGACTGTTTTGTTCAGCGATTTCGCGCATCCATGCTTGAGCAAATTATTACGAAGAAGCTGCAGCTGCTAGTCTGCATTATTTTTATTTAAATTCTTTGTTTCAATTTCGATTTCGATTCAGATTTTCCCACGATCTGGAAGGGGGCGGCAATTGACGTTTAATTGAATTTCTGTCAGGCCGGAGGCGAGCCGGAGACTTTGTTTTAATTAGTTTTCTCAGTTAATTAAAATACTTTGTGGGCAAAGCGACTGTCGGTGGCGATTTAGGTCCATACGCACCGCCAGCAGACAGATATCTTTATATATAGATTTGTATTTGCACACAGAACCAAAAGATCTTAAAAGCTGGGTTAATTCTTGATATTATAGTGAATATTCTCTAGCTTACAAAAATCGTAAATTACCAAAAGCCCAAGCAAAGTGTGTTAGATGATGCTTGCTCTCATCATATTGCTATTAATAATTAAAAATAATATATAAGTAAACACTTTGTACTTTTTTGACAATGGTAATCCACGGTACGAGATAGGACTACTGATATTATTTTTTTTTTCTGTGTATCTATACCTTGCGAATGGGGGAACTTAGGTGAGGCCGTAAATTAAGTGCCAGCCTCCAAATGTCAAAACATATGCCAAAGTCGGGAATTGTGCGGCTGCCGCGTCAGTAGATAAACAAACGCAATGCAAAGCCAGCAGCAGCAGCCGCCACATCAACCCACGGAAACAAGAACCGCTAGCGGACAATGACCATGACTGCAGTGGCCATATAAAAGAATACGTTTACAAATACGTACGACTGTACATGTATATATGTATGTATGTTCAAACGAAAAAAAAATGGGTAAAACTAGCAGCAAAAATGTTACCGTTATCCATGACAAGCAGTGGCACAGTGGGTCGAAAGTTGCAGCCACATAAGCATAAGCAAGCTCAAAAGCAATTTAATTCAAACTGGGGGTGTGACCATGTAGCGAAAGAAAAATATAAATAAAATACAAATACAAATTCTTAAACTGTTTTATAACTAAAACAGGTGCATTAAATAATCACAATTATTTTGTTATAGTTTTTGTAGTACTCACCATTTTTATTCTGCTAATGCTTGAAAATAAAGAAAGTAATATTCCAGCCAGTTCTTAAATATTACACGAAATGTTTGTTTATTTTATTGTCCAAGATCATAAAGTATACTTTACGTACATACGCCCTTTGTTGGTTAAAAAAACTCCACTCGTTAATTACAGTTGAACGCTTATTAACAACATTAAGCGCAGTAATTATTACAGAAATTGTATTTATTAAATGTTTTTAAATGGCTACAAATGCAAGCAGTCAACCTATTTAGAGATAAAACGAGAAAGAAAGCTAACTTCGGTAAACCGAAGTTGGTACAACCTTGCAGTCTGCAATTGGAGCAATTGAAAATCTAACCATTTTAGTAATGTTGAAAAAATATCAAATTTTGTAAATTGTACATTTTACATGTAAAATTTTACATTTTCATATAAATCGACCGATCGCTTTTATGGCAGCTATATAATATAGTTGTCCGATTTAAAAAAAATTAAAACCGTAATTCTAGAACCATAAAAAACTGCTATATTTCAAAATTTATAGAAATACGTTTAAAAACAGAAAAGTTAAAATTTGTATACCCTTACACGGACATGGCTAGATCGACTCGGCTGGTAATGCTGATCAAGAATATATATACTTTATGGGGTCAGAGATGCCTCCTTCACTGCGTTGCAAATATCATGGCAAAATTATAATACCCTCTGCAAGGGTATAAAAATGGCTACAAATGCAGGCAGTCAACCTATTTAGAGATAAAAATAAAGGCAATAATAATAATAATAATAAAGACAGTAATGGCTAAGAAAGTAAATGGTTTAAAAGTTTAGTAAGCACCGTTTAGTCCAAGGGTCTCACTTTCTAATCGAATTGGTAAACTATAAATGAATAAACATCTTGCCCAACCACTGTGCCGGCCGGACAGGTGTGGCTTGGCTTGGCTGAGAGCCTAAACTTTAGACGTACAGACGCCCCGGGCGTGTAATTAAATCATTGCTGGCTCGGTTTCAGTTAACCAAGTCTCGCTGCGAGCCAAATTAAGTTGTAGTTAAAGGCCCAATTAGGCGACAGCGCTGTTCCAAAGTTTTTCCACTCCACCCCCGGCGTTTTTTCCCTTTTAATTGATTCTTTAATTGGCTTCCTTCCGATGGATGATCGGTGGCGACCCAGACCTCAGTTGGCGGCGAAATGTCAAAGCTAATCGAGGTCTGCCTGGGGAATTTGTGGACGCAACGCTTCACCTTTGCCCGGATGGGCTTGAATCTTCAGCCGACGACAAAGGGAGGCGTCCTGCAATCTCCAGTGCTCTACGGGATTATGGTTCTCTCCACCGGATTCGAACTCTGCACCGTCTGCGCCTTCATGGTCAAGCATCGCAACCAGATCGTGCTCTGCTCTGAGGCATTAATGCACGGCCTGCAGATGATCTCATCGCTGCTAAAGATGTCCATCTTTCTGGCCAAGTCCCGCGACCTCGTAGCCCTAATCCGGATGGTACAGGCCCCGTTTAACGACGATAATGTACTCGGGAATAAGGAGTGGTGGTCGCAGAATCGCAGAGGCCAATTGATGGCCGCGGTTTACTTTGGCATGTGTGCCGGAACAAGTGTCTCCTTCCTGCTGGTTCCGGTGGCACTGACCATGTGGCGATACCAATCCACCGGGGAATTCGTGCCGGTTAGCTCGTTCCGGGTGCTGTAAGTTGAGTGAGAGGCAGGTCTCTTGTCAAATGACACTATTTGTTAAATATATATTTACATGGCCAAGAATAATTATTATTATACCCTTGCAGAGGGTATTATAATTTTGACCAGATGTTTGCAACGCAGTGAAGGAGGCATCTCCGACCCCATAAAGTATATATATTCTTGATCAGCATCACCAGTCGAGTCGATCTAGCCATGTCCGTCTGTCTGTCCGTCTGTCTGTCCGTCTGTCTGTCCGTCTGTCCGTCTGTCGGTTTCTACGCGAACTAGTCTCTCAGTTTTTGAGCTATCGGGCTGAAATTTTCAGCATAGTCTTATTTCTTCAGCACGCAGTATATATGTCGGAACGACCGAAATCGGACTACTATATCCTATAGCTGCCATAGGAATGATGGCGAAATTAATGTAAAACGAGAAAGAAAGCTAACTTCGGTAAACCGAAGTTGGTATACCTTGCAGTCTGCAATTGGATCATTGAAAATCGAACCATTTTAGTAATGTTGAAAAAATATAGAATTTTGTAAATTTTACATTTTACATGTAGAATTTTACATTTTCATATAAATTGACCGATCGCTTCTATGGCAGCTATATGATATAGTGGTCCGATCTTAATGAAATTAAAACCGTAATTCTAGAACCATAAAAAACTGCTATGTCTGAAAATTTATAGAAATACGTTGAAAAACAGAGAAGTCAAATTTTTTTTACATTAATTTCGCCATCATTCCTATGGCAGCTATAGGATATAGTAGTCCGATTTCGGTCATTCCGACATATATACTGCGTGCTAAAGAAATAAGACTATGCTGAAAATTTCAGCCCGATAGCTCAAAAACTGAGAGACTAGTTCGCGTAGAAACCGACAGACGGACAGACGGACAGACAGACGGACAGACAGACGGACAGACAGACGGACAGACAGACGGACATGGCTAGATCGACTCGACTGGTGATGCTGATCAAGAATATATATACTTTATGGGGTCGGAGATGCCTCCTTCACTGCGTTGCAAACATCTGGTCAAAATTATAATACCCTCTGCAAGGGTATAAAAAAATTTAACTTCTCTGTTTTTCAACGTATTTCTATAAATTTTCAGACATAGCAGTTTTTTATGGTTCTAGAATTACGGTTTTAATTTCATTAAGATCGGACCACTATATCATATAGCTGCCATAGAAGCGATCGGTCAATTTATATGAAAATGTAAAATTCTACATGTAAAATGTAAAATTTACAAAATTCTATATTTTTTCAACATTACTAAAATGGTTCGATTTTCAATGATCCAATTGCAGACTGCAAGGGTATACCAACTTCGGTTTACCGAAGTTAGCTTTCTTTCTCGTTTTAATTCGTTTTGGGCCAACAGACTCCCCTACGATGTCACCCAGCCCCATATCTATGCGATGGACTGCTGCCTGATGATGTTCGTGCTAACCTTCTTTTGCTGCTCCACCACCGCAGTGGACACCTTGTACGGATGGTGTGCCTTGGGCCTGAGTTCCCAGTACCGTCGTCTGGGACGGCAGCTGAAGCTTCTCTGCGATGGCCACTCGGATCTATCCCGCTCCGATCTGGGGTTGAGCGAGCTGTTCTCGGAGCACGCGCGTCTCCTGAGACTGGTGGAGCACTTCAATGCCAGCTTCATGGAGATCGCCTTTGTGGAGGTGCTCGTGATCTGTGTGCTATACTGCTCGGTGATCTGTCAATACATCATGCCGCACACCAACCAGAACTTCGCCTTTCTCGGCTTCTTCTCGATGGTGGTGACCATGCAGTTGTGCATCTACCTTTTTGGAGCGGAGCAAGTGCGTCTGGAGGCTGAGGGCTTTTCCAGGCTGCTCTACCAGGAGCTACCCTGGCAGAAGCTCTCGCCATCGCACCGAAGACTTCTGCTCTTTCCGCTGCAACGGGCCCAGAGGGAAACCATCCTGGGGGCCTATTTCTTTGAGCTGGGCAGACCTCTACTCGTTTGGGTGAGCCTTGGTTTGCAATTAGTAGTACCCGTATATGCTATGGTATTTAATACTTCCTACTTACAAGGCTTTACCAATTATTTTCCTTAGATATTCCGCACAGCGGGCTCCTTTACAACTTTGCTGAATGCCCTCTATGCCAAATACGAGACGGCTTAATAATAAACGCAACATCTTATTCTTTATCCTGATTTTTCAGAATTATCATTTATCGCTCAATAAATGGACTATATTATGTTTTATTTCGTTTTTATTTAGGTTTACAATTACATTTAACATTTCTCGTTTTATGTACACACACATAATAAAATTATGTTCAATTAGACAAAAAATAATTACATTAGATAGGCATATAAGAGATATATATAGATGTCTGCACATCTTACATATATACATATATAGAGTAGACTACGGCTAGGTTTAAGAATTAACAATCGATGCGAGACAAAAAGCAGACAGACCAACAGAAAAAAAACACTGGTATATAGTATTCAGTATAATTGCAATACGCTCGGGGGTGCAGGTGAAAATGGACATGGAAGGAAAAGGGGATTTGGATTTGGATGTGGATGTGGATATGCATGTGAATATGAATACTGGGATACATACTGGGGCAGAGGCGGGGCGGGTCTTTTGTGGTGGCTTGCATTCATCTCGAAATAAAATAAATAAATCTAACAGAGGAAATCAGAAGTGGAAGTGGTAGTGGCGATGGATGGGGATGTGGAGTTAGCTGGCTGGCCTATTTAACTGAGGGCCAGCAGTGGCTCCAGGTCCAGCGGGTCCTGCAGATTCTGGGGATCTTGGGCTTTGGGTCCCGCCGCCTTCTTCCTATACTTCTTTTGCAGCTTGGTCTTGGCTAGCTTGGCCTTGCCCTTGGACGAGCTCTTGCTCGAGGTAACTTTGGGCCTGGCCTTGGCCTCCAGCTCCTTCTCGCGGTCCAGCAGCTCCAGCTGTTCGAATATATTCTTCGGATGCGGATGTGAGTTTGGGGCCGTAGCATTCTTTGCCGCATACACGACCACGAACTGTGAGAAGGCTGAGTCTGCCGGTGTATTTATGTCGGCGAAGTCCCTGAAGTTGGCAAACTGCTCCTCCGGATATGTGTACTTCTGCACGAATCCTTCGGAAGGACGGCCGTGCCCGTTGTTGGCGGAATCGCCGTATATGTAGTCGCTATTGTCCTCCGGATGGTAGGGCATCTCCTCCTCCGGATAGAAGGTACCGCCGCGCAGCACCCCGAAGTCCCCACTGCCCAAAATGCTGGCATCGAAGTTCCTCTGCTGATGCTGCTGCATCGGCTGCTGTGGCTGCTGCTGCGGCGCCAGGAGCGGCAGTGGCAGGGATAGGGGAGTACTCTCCGAGACGGGACCGTGGCCAAAGTAGGGCCTGGAATGACCCAGAGGCGGTGCTTCGTGGTAGAACGGGGGATAGAAGTTCTGGGCCGCCTGCGTGTGCGAATCGCCATCCGATCTGGCCACAAGCTTGCCCGGATTAGGATTAACTATCGGGCGGAACTGCTCCTCTCCTGTATCCTGGTGCTCCTGCTTTGTGGCCACCTGAAACTGCCTTGGCTGTGCCCGGGGCTGGATCCTGGCCTGATTCTGGAGCGGCAGCGGCTGCGGCTGCGACTGCAGCTGCGTGGATGGCGGCATGTGGAAGTGCTGCTCGTGGGACCGCAGCACCGTGATCGGGGAAAAGTCATTCGGCTCCATCAGCATGTCGCTGTCCTCCTCCGGAAATTCAGCTGAAAATAAAGCAGAGATCGAGAGGAGAAATCAGAGATCAGAAATCCGTCAGAGAAATCCACTCGACGCGAGCCTCGAGTATTTTAGGTACTCGATGGGATGGCTCAGCGCGATGCCTGACGTCGAGTGGTGAAATGTGTGGCCGAACATGCGTTTCGAGCGCGTCGTTCGCGTTCGTCTTTGGCCTGGCCAACAGCATTCGACCCAACAGGAAACCCCAGGTGAAGATGGCATTTCCTCTGGCGAATCCGAGGGCTTAACAGAAACTCATGCGGATGCAAACATGAAAGGAAATTTCAGCCGAGGCTTAGCTTAAGTTCATATACACTAGCCGACTTTAAAATGCAAACATATTGACTCCTCGGTTATTAATTTACCGATCGTTCCTATAGAATCAGCAAGAGATAGAAGTTATATCCACTTAACGCGAAAGCTGAGAGACTAGAAACATACACGGACATGGCTAGATGTAAGTAACCTCTGCAAGGGTGTTAATATCCGAAACAATTATATCGGTATTTCTGTGTGCTTTTGTATTCCAAACAACAAAAGGTGGCAAAAATTTCATGCATAATATCACAACGGGTGTTCAGTATAAGTTTGAAAAAAGTAAGTGAAAAATTCGATGGATTTTCTGGCTTGCATTGGCCCAAGTTCTGGCACTCTTGGTCGCTCAATTTGGGCCAGAATCAAAGGCGATGCGGAGTCGTATGAGAAACTCAATTACATTTGGTCGGCGACTCGGGTTTACGGACTGGGTTTCGCATTTCGCATTTGAGTTTGAGGTCTTTTTATACCCTTGCAGAGGGTATTATAATTTTGACCATATGACCCATAATGTATATATATTATTGATCAGCATCACCAGCCGAGTCGATCTAGACATGTCCGGCTGTCGGCTTCTACCCAAACTAGTCTCTCAGTTTTTGAGCTATGGGGCTGCAATTTTCAGCACAATCATATTTCTTTGCGAGCAGAATATATGTTGGAACGGCCGAAATCTGACCACTATATCCTAAAGCTGCCATAGGAATAATGGCGAAATTAATGGAAAAAAGATTATAACTTTTCTGTTTTTCAACGAATTTCTATAACTATCGGGATATAGCTCTTTTTTACGGTTCTAAAATTACGGTTTAAATTTAATTAAGATCGGACAACTATATCATATAGAGGCGATCGGTTGATTTATTTAAAAATGAAAAATTCTACACGTAAAATGTAAAATTTGTAGGTACATGTTATACAAATTTACAAACTTCGATAACTTTTCAATTTAATCAAAATGGATCGATATTCAATCCAATTGCAGACTGCAAGGGTATACAAAATTCGGCTTACCGAAGCTAGCTTGCCTTCATGTCTTCTATTTTGTTTTTCCTTTTTCGGAGTCTGATTGGCTGGGCGGCAGGCAAATGTCGATCGATAAAAGTCGATAATAATGTGAGCGATTGGTCGGGCAGCTGGCATAAATTCGGTGTGTGCCTTGGCTTGTGTTCTAGGCATATATGTTTTGGCCTCCCAAACCACCCTGCTTCTAAATACTACTTACTATATAGTATAGACCCCACCCACAGCCAGGAGCCTTTCATATGCTCGTACGCGATTTTTGTTCGTTTCAACACAATTGGTGCTGCTGCTTGTTTTTCGTTTTTTTTTTTTTTTTGTGCATTCTTGCAGAGTTTTCACTGCTTGCTATTTCTTGGCCTGACACCGGCTGGTAGTTTTATATTTTTGGTATTTTCCAGTTCGCTTCTCGGCTGGCAAATGCCGAACATAATGAGTTTGTTAAGTGTAATTGGGTAGTGTGCCGGTGCCGAGTGCAAAGGCCCAAAATTATACAAAATTGCCGAGCAACTCGACTCAATGGGAGGCGACTTGGTGGTTCATCAATCAAAGTCGAAATAATGGATATGGAAATGAAAATGAAAATGCCAATTCAAATGCAAAACAAAATCAAAATCATAGCAAATAAAGCATCACGAACGAACCACCCGACTTTCTCCTTACCCCTTCTGCTCTCTTAAGAGCTCTCTTAATCTCTTAATCTTCCGAAAACAATAAATAAAGTAAAAAAAAGGCCACATGGAGCTACATTCATATATATGTATATATATGAAGACCCGTCTCCAAATCAAAATTTCATACATAGAGTAGCAGAATCAGTATCTTGACAAATCGCTATAATGATGACAAAAAAAAAAATCCTTCGTGATAATGTGTTTTCGCAGTGGAATCGTCTTTCAAAAGCCCTATAGCTTTGCTAAAGGAAAGGATGTCGGACCTTTTCAACAGTAATATTCTCAAATAAAAGTATTAGCTGTTGTTGGGATAAATCACGCAGATTTTGCCAAGAGCATTTCTTTTTTTTTTCACCCCAAGGAAACCATCAACCTTTATTTTTCATTTGAAAGGCTTTCGAGCTTTGGTTCCATGTATAAAAAGCTGTCACTCTGCACAGCCATCCACTTTGAATGGAGAATTTTACCGCCATACTACAGATGTAACGTCTAGACTGATATTTTTCACTTCATTAGGTGTATGCTGAAAGTGATTTTATCGCTACCGCTACTAATGTGAGTATCTACCATTTCCAAGAGGGGGCGGTTTATAGGGAACGTCCCATCGAATATTAATATCATTGTTTTGAAAAGTGGCAGTTTGCTAACCCTTGAAAATGGAAATAAATAATCCTGTAAAAGGCTTAATTCGTTCCAGTTGAGTTATCTTAGACCACCGGGCCTGAATAGTACGTATTAGTTATATGTACGTACTTCTAACCAATTATTTATACTAAGAGATGAATTGTATGTATTTGATTGACAGTCGTAGAAATGCCCACTTCAAACATAATCTGATTATTTTCGACATCACATTGAAAACCTCTAACTACACACACAAACAAATTTATTTAAATCGGATCAGCCGTTTAGGAGGACTACACTTTCAAAACACGTACACAAAGAATTATATACTTATAAATTAAAAAATATGAAAGTTTGTAATTTGTATACCATTTACTAAACATTTTACATGTAGAATTTTAAATTTTCATATAAATCGACCGATCGCTTCTGTGGCAGCTATATGATATAGTTGTCCGATCTTAATGAAATGAATCCCGTAATTCTAAAACCGTATAGAACCGAAATTTATAGAAATACGTTGAAAAACAGAAAAGTTCTAAAGTTGTTGTACAATTAATTCGCCATCATTTCAATGGCTCAAAAACTGAGAGACTAAGTAGTTCGCGCAGAAACCGACAGACGGACAGACAGACGGTCGGACATGGCTAGATCGACTCGGCTGGTGATGCTGATCAAAAATATATTAACTTTATGAGGTCGCAGATGCCTTCGTCACTGCGTTGCAAATATCATGGCAAAATTATATACCCTCTGCAGGGGTATATAAAAAAAGATAGAAATATATATATATATATCGTCAATCTAATTAATGTGTGTTATGTATGCTAGAAGTATATTATGTTCTACTTGCGAATTTAAGGTAATTTCTTCGGTCTTCCGAAAGTATGCACTTTGCTTTGGAGTCTTCTAATTGAAGTTGCATTCATTACTTCTGATTTCGAATTATACAAATAAACACCATCCAAAGCACGTCGCGCAAAACCCCGAAAGTTTCTCGTATTTTTACTTATCGAGTGTAATTCCTAAACAATATTCACACGAGTGATTCAAAATGGGTTCAAGTTTAATGGAACAACTTTTGGATTACAGATGTGTTTACGCCCGAGTACACATAACTCTGCTAAGCTGAATTAAGTTGTTAAATTGAAGGTGAGGACAGCAATTTGATCTATGTACATTAAAAGCAAAAAAGCAAATGAAAATTATTTCTAATTTAAACCGAAATTCGAAAGAAAGAATATCTTGTCTTAACTTAAATATTTTAATTAGGCAGAAGCCGCTTTATTATTTAATTTGATAGAGCTTTGTGAGAACTCTAATTAGTAAAACCATATCTAATGGTGAAATTGATCGCCCAGATTGGAGTTTTTTCCAAAATGAATGGCCATGTGGCAACTCCTTTCATTCATTGTTCACCCAACCATCACAAAATTGTCTGCCGAATGTTGCCTTTTTTTTTTTGGCTTTTGTGTGGAAATAATGAAAGTGCTAAAAAGACAAAGCGCAATTAAAATCAATGGCTAAACTAGCGAAACGAAGAGAGAGAGAGCTGACAACAGGGGATGGATAGTTTAACTTAGTTATAGTATATGTGTACAAGTGCTCATAACACGATGACCCTGATGACGGTATAACTCCGCTGATGTAGATGGCGATGTTGCTGCACGACTCCGGTACGATGGGGCGTATGCGTTAAATTGAGCGCGTCGTGCCCAAAACAAAAAGACCTGGGTGTGTGTTCAAGTGTACTCCTATTAATACACCCTGGCAACTACAGCTACCGTCAACATAATAGCAGCAACTGGAATATCAGTGTGTTTATTTATGGACTTTCCACTTACTAAAATATAATGAAAAATAAGACGAAGCAGTGGCTCATCATAATCATAATCATTAAGTGTAATGACTTATCGGATATTCCCTGGAATAAAGGGGGCTATTGGATGATATTATTTTGACGATAGCTTTTCGAACTTGCCTGCGATCACCGTGACACCGAGAACATGTGTCCAGTCACTTACAAAGCAAAAATTGCCCACTGCGAGTTCAGCTCCTCACGGAGCTCGTCTTCAGTTTTAGTCCCGATTGTGTCCGCTTATAAGTGCGGTTGTATCTGATTGCAACGTGGGCGTCAGCCGTATAATTAACACATTGTTACTGTATCTGCCGTGCCGTGCCGCGGTTGTCTTTTGCAATGAGTAATGAGTAATGGAGCAATGGGAACCGTGTTTAAGTGGGCGTTAAATGGCCGCTTCAATGCGTCCATCCTCGTCATCGTAATCATCATTATCATTATCGCCATCGCATCATCTTGGCTAAGCCCGCCTATCGCGACACCCGAAAAAAAAAAAAAAAAAAAAAAAAAAAACGGCACGATAAACGATCGGTGTAAGTGCAGCGAAAAATGTCAAGTGGGAATCCACAGAGGAGACTCTTCAAGCAAGGCGACAAAAAAAGATGCATACGAAATGTTTTTACAACACTGGTTCGAATGCTGAAACTTACAAGGAGTGTGTTCGAACTGCATACAATGGGAAACCTGAATCGCAAACGATTGTCTGTAATCTATATAGCATTAGTGAAAATGTTTCAATATATTAATACTAAATTGGGAATAACTGTTTTCTGTAAATTAATTATATTAATTAATATTATAAAATTAATTATAATTATTGCGTATGAATGATTAAGTACATGATAGTCCCGACCATCCCAGAAATATTCGCAAAATATAGCTGCAGCATTTATCTCTCCCAGCCTCTCGATCATTCACGGCTCTCACTCGTTTTCACCGGTATTCGTTGCATTTCTTATCCATTTTTCCATCGTCTGCGCATTCGAGGCTCTGGGGCACTCCCCATTCACAGTCGACAGTCTCAGTCTCAGTCTCAGTTGCAGTTGCAGTTGCTCACCTATCCTCACCTGTCTACAGCATTTTCCTCTCCCTTTTCCTGGATTTTCCCCTCTCATTATCCACACGGCATCTCCTGTGGCAACTCATCAGCGGCGGAATGAAATTTTCCGGCATTTTGTTGGCACTTACAGCGGCGCATGCGTGTAAACACAGATCAGTTCGTGGGCTGTTTTTCTCCCCGCCTGAGCCGCCTCCTCCGCTGGCTGAGTCTCTTTTCTTTCTGCAGCTCATAAATTTCCAAATCGAAAAAATCAAAACCAACTTTCACAACGGATTATAATTAAGGGGGTGGCCGGCGCAAGGATAAGTATGAATCATATCTTGGGATTGGTTTCAATGCCAGTTTTTATCAAGGAACGAATTCGTCAAAGAATTATTAATACAAAATAGTTATTTCCTATCTTTCAAGCTATTAAGGCTGAAAAGTAGGAATTAATCTAAATTTAAAATAGGTAGTATCGAAATTAAGCGATTGAACATATTAAATATTAAACAATCGCCATATTCTCCATACAGTTCATTCCAAGTAATAAAAGTCGAGAGCTGGCTTTACATAGTATAACTTTTTTTAGTAGTTTCTTTATCCCGCAACCTTTGATATTTTAGTACCTTGTTACGGGGCTGAAAAAAGAGTTGAGGGTGTTGGGTTTTCACAAAGAGACAGTTGTTGTTGTGTCGTTTTATTTATGAGGTCGTTTCAGCAGCTTGCATACACAACTAAATGTTTGCAATTAGCTGCTTTTTATGTTACATTTTAATGACAGTTTTGTCTCCGTCTCCATATATCTATCGGCCTGCCGTTTTATTTCCCTTCTTATCCGCGACCACGACGACTTCTTGTCATGTTTTCCGCATTGAGGCGAAGCAAGGCAACCTTGGGGCTGCAGCCACTTCATTTGTCTTCATTTGCAATTCGATTGCACTTGACTTGGCCGAAAAGAATCTAGCTAGCACAGCATCGGCATCGGCATCGGTATCGGCCACAGCATCGGCAACGGCAACAGCAACATCATGGCTATAATGATGATGACTCAGCTGTAAGCTTAGCCGGCCGGCAATGCAAGCGGTCAATGTCAGTTCTTTATTTTAGTCTTTTTTTTCGTTTCTATTTTCTGTTTTGTGTTTTCAGCTTTAATTTCTTGCGAGGGGAAAAGCGAAGAATCTGGCTGGGAAAAATCCACTCGGACGAGTCGAGTCGGCGCTGTCGAGAATCGTATTTCAAGATAAACCACTTGGCCGGCAAGCACATGCTACCCATTAATTGTCAATAATAATTGCTCGCAGAGATGCTTACACGAGTAGTGTGGCAACACGGCGTATGCGCGATGCCATAAATTATTATTACTGAAGGGGCTCCGCGTTGAGTGGGTGCGCTGCCTTGTTCATTATGTTAGATGCTAGAATGAGCCCGGGCATGCGAGCATACGAGCATACGTATGTGGTTTCTATGCCATGGTCTGGGACAGCTGGGCTGTGCCTCGCAGTGACACCGAAAGCCAAACAACCAAACAGCCAAATTAATGAAAAGTGTACAACAATACCAGAGATACCACACACCACACCGCACAAAGCAAAACACAACAAAGCAAACATCCAAGTAAACTTGACTGCCATTTACGAGATGTTTGCCGCTGCCGTTGTTGGGCATAATTAAATTTGCATTTTTCTCATCGCCTTTGGTGGCTGTGAAAATCCGTCGGTCGAGGTTGCCACCAGCGATTTTGGGAGGGGCCAGCCACTGAAAGTGCGATGAGCACGAGTACGGAGACCCATAATTCATCAGAAAAATCTACCCTTGGCTAAAAATTGCAGATGCACACAGAAAAACTAAGCTACTAAATAAAAGGCAAGCCTTAATGATTAATAGTAAAACAAGTATTCCAAAGTTTTTCTAGTCGAGACTACGTTTAAGTTCCCACTTCGCTGTGTCCTTTGATTATTATTTTATTTCCACATTTAAAGTAAAACCTATTTTCTTCAAGTGGGAAGACCTATCCATCATCCAGCTGGGAGTGCTCCATTTGCCTTGGTCCTGTCGCATCTTTAAGCGCTGATCCGAGTATATCTTCCCTATTGCCAATCAGAGAGGAAGAGCTTCCGCATTGGTCGGCACTTGGAGCTGCGGGTCCAGTAAATATTTGGACACACAACTATAATATACCCAACCCATCTGGGGAGAATATTAATAATAATTGTGGCTTTGCGCAGCACACTCTTGAACTTTAAAGTTCAAAGCAAGCGGATGACATTTAACTTGACCGAACAAAGGCAGAAGAATTCTGGCGGCCCGACAAAATGTCAAACATTTTGGTAAGACCGAGGCGAAACAAAAGACTCAAGACACGAACTCCAGCTCGGCAAGGACATTCACGAACGGGGCGGGGGGCTTTGTGGGTGGGAGTGGTTCGATTCCGCGTGCAGATGGCAAATGGCGAACGGCAAATGGCAATTTCCAATTCAACTCGCTGCAAGACAAATGACATGGAATTAAAATCATTTCTGCCGTTTAGAATGGCTTTGTCTCTGGGTTTTCCATTCTTTTTCAGTCCGAGACAATTATGGCAGAGATGAGGCTGGCTCGCCATAATTGTTTGGCGCTTGATAAATGAGCTCGCTCCGATTTGAATAACGTGCTCCAACTTTAGCATTGGAGTTAATTTCTACACAGGCACACGTCGTTCGGCAATTAGCCATCTTTTAACCGTGAGCTAAGCCAAATTGGTTTCGGTTTCGGTTTCGGTTTCTGTTTCGGTTTCAGTTTTAGTTTAAGTTTCAACTTGAGCTTCAGTTTCTGAGCTTGAGTTACAGTTTCGTGCCTGGCATGCCAACATGAGTCTGAGCTATGCATAAACAATTCGACTTAATGTACGGGCAGGTACACTCCACACACTCGTATAAATCTTCTACTCAACGGTGTGTTGCTGTTGATTTATAGGTCTGCGGAGTGCTTGTCTTATAAATAGCATCCATAAAGTGTCGTCGCGTCCCTCCGTGTCGAACTCCGTCTCCTACATTTTTCCTACGCCTTGAAATGTCTCCGGCTACCGTTTATTTTCTACTTTATTTATGACAACTTCACTGCAACGCCTGAACTTTAATTGAGTTGCCGCAGTCTCAGTCTCAGTCTCAGCCTTAGCCTCAGTCTTTCTCTCGCGCAGCCAGTTCTGTGTTAAGCAAGCGAGATAAATCAAAGTAAGTCACAACACGATTTTTCTTTGAAAGCCAGTCGAGAGGGTTTCTCATCCGGGAAATGTATCATGCGATGTAACGAATGTTTATCAAGATATTTTTCTCGCATAACTCTAGTGAGTCCAAGACAAACGTTAACGCTAAAGGATGCCTTTACGTTCTATGACCTGATGCAATTTGATTTCGATTTATGAAGGAAATTAACCTCCTTAACTGAAGATAGTGTACGAGTATCTTTACATTAGGAGCAAAAATATAAATTTAATGTCAGGTCAGCTTTTGTCATTGAGGTAAATTGTTTTTCGGAGTGAACTAGTTGTCCAAAATCATGCTTGTGTTCGATTTATGAAGGAAATTAACCTTCTTAACTGAAGATAGTGTACGAGTATCTTTACATTAGGAGCAAAAATATAAATTTAATGTCAGGTCAGCTTTTGTCATTGAGGTAAATTGTTTTTCGGAGTGAACTAGTTGTCCAAAATCATGCTTGTGTTCATCTGACGGACAAACTTGTAACTAGAGAAGTTCCTCTAGAAAGGAGTTGTTTGTCAGATAAACGCAATTATTACATTTGGGGGTCAACATTACGCCGATTAACAATTCACCTCAATGTCAAAAAGTCAACCTGACATTTCAATATCTGCCCTGAAATAGATATAACTTTCAGATGAACTTTTTAAGTTCAAGACATAGAAAGTACCTGTTAACTTCCCAACTTAATAGGTTGGACTATACTTCGATCATGCTATTTCTCTTGAAAACCCATTATAAGTCCATATGGTTTGGTTTTCAATTAATTTCGTGTTGTTGGCCAAATTACTTTGTAAATGTCATTACATTCTCATCCAAAACATCTGAGCTGTTTTTCAAGCCCAAGGTGACCTTTAGAGGTGAGACTCTCGAATCGAAATTTAGTTCCAGTTACCATTCTTGAGTTCTCATTAACCCCTGAGACTAAGTGGTGTTATCATTAAGTTGATTTTGACCCCGGCATTGTCATTGAAGTGATTCATTAAGCTGCAGTTTTACGCCAGACCGAGTTTCGCTTGCTTGTAATTAGAGCCGTTGCCCCCCGTTGCCACCGGCCATATATTTCCGGCTGACATCAGGGCTATTGTCTTGGTTAATGGCTTACAATGCGTTAAGTGTTGTAATGCCCTAAGCCCGGGGCCTAACATCAGGCTGGGAATGGAAATGGTAGTAAAAATGGTTTTCGTTTTGGGAATGGGTTTTTGGGTAGTTGGTAGTGGGAAGTGGAGCGATGACACCTGCTCTCCGGCTGCGATAACTCAATTTGTTAACACCACTCATTGGCTGGGGTCTGCGATCTTCGCCTGACATTGGCCTGATCGCCCGATTGCCTAATTGAACATGACATTTTCCAATAAACAACAATTACTTAATGCCTGACCTTAGGAAGGCTCTGCTCGAAAATGCTTGGTTGTGAAAATGCCATAAATTATTTGCGGAGCAGAGCTGTCTACCGTACGATCTCCTCGTGCTCCTCGATGAGCTTCAATGTCAAAACCATGCCGAGAAGCACAATGCCACAGATTCACGGATCCGCAAAAAAATGGAAACAACAAGAAGTCTTAAATGTCAAACATTTAGCTCGTGAATTCTCGGCCAGCATCTGTGTGAGCAGCGATGGAAATAGAAATGATTTGTTATGCCTTTTCACGAACATCAAAATGCCATCGCACTGAGAACACGGTACATTAGCTGATCCAACGGATACGATAAGTCACATTTGTGTGTATTTAAGCGAGTACTCAAAATCGAAGGCGTAATATTTTATGATGTGTGAGCGGAGCATTAAAGCAGTACTAAAAGCCCAGACTCAGTTTAAGTTTTTATTATTTAATCGAGGTCATCAAGAGGTTCTGGGGATGCATAGCAAGGCACTGCTATATTGACTAACATTTATTTACACAAAATATTAGAAGTAATTGACGTTAAAGTCAGGGTCACAACAGTGGGTAAGATGGGTTACGAAAATACACAGCTACCCAATCTTCTCTAGGAGAACTCTGAAAACACTGTAGTGTGTTCTTGTATGCTCCTTGGAATCTATAGAACTCGACAGCAGTAATAAATGGTCGTTGTCTGACAGCTTTCACATGTCCGATCTAAGCGTGAAAAATACATTGCTTAAGCAGGAAGTTCTATTCATTCGATATTTCCCCAAAGGCAAGTGCCTCGATCTGATTGCAGGGTATTGGCTGGCAGCCAAGCACTTGATCTCCATTATGTGTATTTGTTACCATTATTAATTTAATGAAACTGCCAGTTAGTCACTCATTCGGCGAGTTGGCTGAGTGCCTCGGTGGTTGGCCAAGCGCAGTTGCAGTGGCTCAAGTAGACAGGCTTCGAGGTAGAGGTAGAGGCACTGTCTTAGTCGCTCAGGCGCAATAATAGCATTTAAATGGCTCTTTTAAATATTATTTATGAATCTGCTAACTGTTGCCCGACATAAGTGAGTGTGTGTACTCGTATGTGTGGTGACCCTCAGGGTCTGTTTTCCACACACGTAGCGAAATAATTGTGAAACGAGGGAACGAGACAATTGCCTTATTTGTAAATTATGTTGGATCACAGCTCTCTCGCTTGGCAATTACTGTATCGCAATACTCTTCCCATTATTAGGGTCCGCCTTGGAGCGTTGTCTTTTGTTGTGGGCTTGAACAGAACGAAACCTATCGTTCTTCCCAATCGGAGTCTCGCGATCGCATCGCATCATGATCGCAGAGAATGAAGAATGAAAAATTTGTAGAAATAATTATATATAATGCTGACTGGCCAAGGACGGGCTAGTTAGTTGCGTTTTGATACTGAGGCTTTTCGCATTTTCCATACATTTTGTTCTACAGACTGACTAACTGGCTGAATGATTAACTGACTGACTGACTGAATGGCTGACTGTAAGACTGACTCTACATGCCTCACTGATCATTGTGCAGTGTCTGAGCGCTTCGCTGGGCATCGGATCTTATGAGTACCCAGACATTGTGTTTCTGTTTGCACATAGACATATTTATTCTCAAACTGCAGGCGCGGAATTATTATGCATTCATGTACTTCTCGCTGGCTTTGGCTTGTGCAATGTTCCGAGCTGCGCCTCTGAGTGGGTGCTGTCACTCGGGCTGCCTGCTTGCTGGCTGGGCGCGGTAACTGAGAATCTGGCTGACTCCGACTCCGAGTTCGGACACGGGTCCGACTTGGCAACAATCAATATCCCTACTAGCCAAGTCAATCAAAAGTGCCTAAGTTCGTGTGTGCGCGTAACCTTGCTACAGTTGCCAGTTAAAGCCTCAGAAAATGAAATCGAAACGCGCATTTAAGTGGCTAACGCAACACTCTTAATGACTGGGCAGTGTTGTAAATGGCTAAAACGGGGGGGTTTCATTTCGATTGATTAGTCAGATATTGGCAAACGAAAATTGGTAAAAGGTAAAAGTTATGGTCTTTGAACGCGTAATTAAATGGCTATGAACTTCACCCAAGATAACAAGACAGTAATGTAGAAGGGCTGAATAGAGGTTTTCAGATCTACTACAGGTGCTCAAATATAAAAATATAAAAGAATCTGGCCGAATTTGCATACTTCAGACGAGTTTAAAAACATAAAAATATGCACCTTTTCAAAGCCTGCACACGTGCTGCGCCTTTTCACGGCCTAAGAAATTCAGCGGGCTAAACAATCGCCACTGGGCTTATAACGAGCAAGTAGAAAGGCAAAGGAATCAAAACCGAATCAAAAACAAATCACAATAAATTCGAAACAATCAGACACCGCAGTCCACACATAGACACACTCCCCCGGCGAGCTGTGTGCGAAATGCCGCAATAATTAACGATGCGGCTTTCGGACTCGGATTTGATTCGACTTTATTTGATTTCTGGCTATCTGATTGGTCTGCAACCCTTTCAAAATATTTACAGACAAGGGCGCACGCGCCCTAATAACTCACTTTTTTCCTGGCAGTTTTTGACGGTCAGCGACAAGTGAAATGAATTCGAAATCGAGTCAAAAGCGAAGCCGAAACCAAACCGAAAACCTAAAGCAAATGAAATTAAATGGAATACGGGCGAGAGATCATTGCCGCTTCGTACAATTTTGGATTTGGTCTTTGTCTGGCCGAATGGTTAATTAGGTTGCAATTGCACACTTGGCGTATGCGTGATATATCCATGATATCTCATTCGCCCCGGCGGACACTGAGCACATTGGGCATTGAGCGGCGTAAACATTGGGAGCACACTGAGTCAGCACAACAACGCTCGCCGTGCGGCAAACACGTTTCCAGGCCAAAAGCCCAAAACTGGCAGCATTTTGGCCTGGAACTAGAGACCGTGGCACGTACAGCGGACACATGAACACATGGACAAACGTTCAGTGGACATCGGACACTGTCGAATGTGTAGTCAGCGATTTCGCGCAATCCGTTTTGTTATCGTCATTTTGGCCAACAAGGTGAAGGTTAGGCGACAAAAAAAAAAAAAAAAGCGCCACCAGCAGTGAAAACCACAGGCAAAAAAATGTATTTTTAGTTAGATAGATTAAATCCTTTTCCACCCATTAACCTTTATACGTCAAAGAAGCGACGAAAAAGTAATAGATTTAATGATTTGCCATTTAAAACATTCCTATAATTATTTTAAGAACTTACACCACTTCAAAGTCAGCAGCTCAGAAAAGCAATCATTTTTAGATACAGCAGACATAGTTTTAGGAAATCTCTTCATAAATTAAAGTGAACTTCCGATCACTAAATTTCGTTTTTTCCCGTGCTAAAACCGAATTCCGTAAAAGAATTTTAAAAGCGTTAAAGCGCTTCGGAGTGACGTCGGAGATATCGGGCTAGTTTCTTACTCGATACTTGATACCACACACATGCAAATGGCACTTTTTTACCATCCAAATGCGGGGCAATTACTTAGTTGTATTAACGTGCCACGTCTGAAGCACATATACGGCTTTATCTGATGGCCGATACCTTTTCCGCTTCGACTTTGTCGCTGTGGCATTTAGTGGTAATTTGTTATGCAATTAATCTAATGGCCGAGCAGCTTATAAACGCGGCCAGAAAGACACGAAATCGCTTCAAGTCAACTTGGCTCGAAAGTGTCAGCCAAAAAGATCTTAATTTGACTTCATGGTGGTTTATTTCGGACTTCAGGCCGTAGTGGGAAAAATGTTGATGTGGTATTTTTGAAGTCCTCAAAGAAATTTGGTGGATGCTAGTTGGCAAATAGCAATATAAATGAGCTACATGTTCACCTTCAATAACTTTTAAAGAAACTTACGTATACTTCACAGCCTTTTAAAAATGATCTTGTGATTATTGCTTGAGATTTAAAATTAATAATTGTTTATCCTTAGCAAACATCGAAGCTAGTCTCGAAGCTCAATACAACCGTCGAGCTAAGATAATGATCTAGTGATCTTTGATTGTTTCGCAGCTTAAAAATCATACATTTAATGAACACAAAATGATCTCTTAGCCGCCTGTGTGATATCCGGCAATCAGCTGTCGCTCTAGCATTGCGGCGTCCCCATTAATAATGATGTAGTTTGTGGTGGGCTCTTTTGAAACATTATAATCAGAGTGGAGCGCACTCGATGCCACCGTCGAAAGTGGGGGAAACACTAAAACAACTCTCGAAGACTCCATCTGGCCTCTGGCATCTTCCACCTCCCATCTCCCATCCTGAACCCAAGCCCAAAATTAAAACCAAAATCGAAGCGAGAAACATCCCAACCCCTTCCAATTGATGGCTGACAGCTGGCAGTGCAAACAGAGCCGCGATGATTGCTGTTTGCCCAATGGTTGGCTCATCCTCAATCCTCATCCCAAATCCCCGAAGTCCGACTCCAACTTTCGTCTGCTGCGAAGCTGATGGCTGATTGATTTTCTGCTTTTCTGTCCGTGTGAGATCTTGAATGGGGGGAGACGATGGGGCGATGGTTACAACATTCGGTGAGCGATCATTATGATCATAACGCAATTTGCATTCACCTCTCGCGTTATTTGGTTTGTTGTCTTTACTGTGTTTTTGACTTTCGGGAAATGGAACTTTGCAGCCATTTGATTTGATTGATTGCAATGGCCGGCGGTGCGTGTCGAAAATGGCCAAAAAATGCTTTAAATGTCCAATCCAATGATCCAATGGGCAAACGCACCGAGCGAGCAATTACGTTATTTCACGGTATTTTTAGTTATTTTCCATCGCGAAAGCCAAAGAAGACATCATTAAGTTCAAATTAGTCGATTGCCACACCGTTTTGTTGAACAAATTGCGCCAAATATCCGACACCGACTCAGACGCAGACACACAAAGGAACTAAATAAAATGGAGCCAAACCTGAGTGCCGGTAACTGCAATAGCAAGTCGCAGATATTAGGACGAAAGCGAAACACACAAAACGCAATTAATCAGCCGGAGGAAGTGTTTTAAATGAAAGTGAGCAGCGCGAAGTGGAAATACTCTTGCTGCATCAAACACTGTTAACCATATTTGTATTAACTACCATCTTGAGAATTTTTACCAACTCTGGCTAAACTTTAAAAATGTTCTTTCTAATAATTTCTGAAAACATATTAAAATAGTTTAAAAGTATTTACATTTTTCGCGACTGCAGAAGAGTGCTGCAAAATCGAAGAAAGAAACGTAAAGCCCATAAACTGAAGCCATAAACAAACGTATAACTCAATATCCGACACCCCACGAAATAAAGTGCATATATATTCATAGCGTTTATATAAAGATCTCCTGGCCCAGCGTGTCGCACATTTTCATTAATTTATTTAATGTTGCAAATAAAATCGATCGATGAAAAAATGCAAAACAAAAGGAGGCAAAAAAGTGATTTCAAATGTGCCGCAGCTTGCGGATAGCTGTGCGTTGATTTTGATTAATTTGCCCCGCCACTTTCGCCCAATGTGGAGCATTGGTCCGCGATCGGTATTAATGAGCTGAGCTAATTATGCAAAGGCAGGCACCCACAACCAACCAACCCAGCACCAACCAACCAGAGAGCCTGAAAATCTGGCCGACTGGGCTGATATTATGTAAACGATTTGGATTTTCTGGAGAGCCGCGGCTAAGGCTAAATTGAACCATCGAGTGTTATCGATCGCCGCCGATTTGCATAACTCGATGATGTACGATCAGTTCAATTTCGAGTTGTCGCTACTGTTTGGCGATGTCATTTGTTTTCCCTGCCAGCCGTGCCGCCCATTGCCCAATTGATTGATGGCGGCATTTCTCTCGGCCTTTATTTAGATTTTGCCTCCAAGTCCGAGTTCGAGTTCGATTTGAATTTTGCATTGCCCAACAACGAAACGCAAGCACAGAGACCGACCCCAAGCCCGAGCCCCAAAATGTGTGTAATTACACTCGGTCGAGCGGTTCCCATTCAAACAGTTCGCCAAATTTAAAGGTTAAGACTCACCATTTAAATTTAACAGCCCCTCTAACACAATGCCCAGCAACTGACAAAGACAACACAACGTCTAAAACGGACTGAAGCCAACTGGGGCTTTGTTCCAATTTTTATGTACTTAGTTTTGCCTTTGGCCAAAGTTCAAAATGTTAATTGCGAAACGCCTTCTTGGCAAATGGGCAGCAGAGAAAATACCCTAACACCAAATTGAAGTCAAAAATTACAAGAAAGGAAGCTAACTTCGAAGTTCCGAAGTTAGTATCACCTTGCAGTCTGCAATTGGATAATTCAAAATCGATCTATTTCGGTAAAATTGAAAAAATTGTATCCCATTGAAATTGATAGTTTGTAAATTCGTATAACATTTTACATTTTATATTTTACATTTAAAATTTTACATTTAGAATTTTACAGGCTGATTTATAGGAATATATGATATAGGGGTCCGATTTCTGCTGTTCCTACAACCTGCTTGCAAAAAAAAAATCAGACTATGCTAAAAGTTTCAGCCCAACAGCTCAAAAACTGATAGACTAGTTCGCGTAGAAACCGAGAAACGGACAGACAGACAGACGAACATGGCTAAATCGACTCGGATGGTAATGATGATCACTGCATTGCAAATATCAGTCAAAATAATAATACCCTCTGCAAGGGTATAAAAAGGGTAAGTCAAACAATCCCATTTATATTAAGAGAAATATAAAGAGTGACTTACAAGTACAAGTTTTCCTTCAGCTCTAATGTGAATTGTATTCAAATTCAGACCACAATTGAGGTTTCCTAATGAGAAACCAAAACTCCCACCTCCCTTTTGTACGTTGATTATTTTCCAAAAATTAGTCAGTATGTTTTTTAATCTTTGAAAGAAAATAAACGGTAGAATAACCCTTAGCAATCAATATGTGTTAAACTAACATGGTTTTTTCTTTACAAATAAAACAAAAAACTACTTATAATTTTTGTGAACTTTTTTTAAAAGATACGCTTTATAATAACAATTTTGTATACTTAAAAATAAATGGGATAGAAACCTTTACCAATAAGCGCATAATTTGTAATTTTAATTGTAAATTAACAAAAGAACAGTTTTTTATACCCTTGCAGGGTATTATAATTTCGGCCAGAAGTTTGCAACGCAGTGAAGGAAGCATCTCCGACCCCATAAAGTATATGTATTCTTGATTAGCATCACCATCCGAGTCGATTAAAACTAGTCTCTCAGTTTTTGAGCTATCTGAATGAAACTTTGCAGATAGTCTTCTTCCTACTGCAGTTACTATAAATGACGAAACGCCTGGAATCGGACCACTATATCTTATAGCTGCAATAGCTGCAATAGGGATGATCAGAAAATTAATGGAAAACAAATTATAACTTCCCTCTTTTTCAACGTATTTATATAAATTTGGATAAATAACTGTTTTTTACGGTTCTTGAATTACAATTTTAATTTCATTAAGATCGGACAACAATTTCATATAGCTGCCATAGAAGCAATCGGTTGATTTATATGATAATCTAAAGTTTTACATGTAAAATGTAAAATGTGTTAGTAAATGTTATACAAATTTGCAAACTTCGATATATTTTTAAGTTTACCAAAATGGATCGATATTCAATGATTCAATTGTAGACTACAAACTTCGGCTTACGAAAGTTAGCTTTCTTTCTGGTTTTTAATTTGATTTGTCATAAAACTTACCATATTTTTCAAAATGCGCCAACTTGAGGTATTTTTTGGAGCCTCTAAAAGCCAAAACGGGAGCGACAGCCAAAAGCCGTATATTTTCGGATTCGCCATTAGAATCTTAAATATTAACAATAACAAATATAGGTCGTCTAATATACAAACATTAACCCTCCAACATTAGCCCAGCCGAAAACTGACAACGCAAGAGTGGCCGCTGCGATTCTTAAGACTGGATTCAACGCCGCGCTTGCTTAAATAGGTACTTCTGTTGGGAGTTGATCGCCAGCTAAAGTTCACTGATGAGACTCGATGTGGTTATGATTATTTTTAGCTTTGACTTGTCAAAAAAAAAAAAAACTAAATATTTTTTTAACTCAAAAATGCTCAAATTTAATGTTTTCTTGATATGAGTTTAATATGTCCTATGTATTTGTTATTATTTATATTTTCCATATTTTTCTTTGTTTGACTATTTCGTATCGAATTTCCCACAGCAATCAGATGACAGCATGACCATTTTCCTTCCACCTCTCCTCAACAAACACCCATCTTACCCCAATCAATTTTCCCATTGGAATTGATCATATTGGGCTATAAAATCCCCCAACAACATCCACAAACGCCCACAACAACGCCCCCGGACCACGAAAAAATATCAAATCAAAATACAAGAAGCCAAAACCCCAAAAGTGGTAAGCAAATTCAGTAGCTGATGATGGCGATCTAAAATCAGGCAGCTGACGGGCCCAGATCTCCGGGTCTTCGGATCTGTCTCGTAAATTGTACAAATAATAAATCGAATTTCGCACACACTCAAGAAAATAAATTTCATCTGGTAAAATGTTACTCTTTGATGGGAAACCTATAATATACTGCTGATATTAATTTTTCATTAATTGTTTAATCTGAGAAACATGAAGGAGGCACACGCTATCACCCTTTTTAAAATATTAAACTTTTCTTTAACATGTGTATGAAAGAAATCAAGATCCTAAGCTTTTCATTGGGTATTATCTCTATGTTTTCAAGTTGCATATTAAGCGCCTAGTGGATCATCATTAAATATCTTTGTTTTTTGGACACTCATATGTTCGGCTTGCTGAATCTTAGTGTTTATAAAGTTGCATGCCACATCGATTTTATGGCTTTAGCTTTGGTTGTCGGCTCTTTTCTACCTCTTGGCCATTACGCCGTGCCCAAAATTTGTTTGGTTGTTCCGTCTCATTCTTGTACGAGTAGCTTTCGGTTGTGTTTTGTATTTTCTGTATTTTTTCAAGAGGCTGTTTCACTTATTATTTCGCGCACTTATTATTTGTATTATACGAGCCGGGCGCTCGCTCATTAAATTTCATTCATTGTGCAAATGAATGGCAATTGTTGTTCGCTCCGGTTGCATTTTACCGCCTCTTTTCTCGCATCTCGCATCATTATATGTCTGAGAGCTGGCCCGAATTGGGGGCGTCATAATCAGTGCGCCGATTGTTAAGATCTGGTATTATCTGTACCCCTTTGACAAGCCGTGATGGCTGCTGCTGGGAAATTGTCACAAGGTAGCTGCCGCTGCGGTCCGTGATGCAATCGAATCTGTGGCTTCTTTGACTTTGGCCCAATGAGCATGCTTAAAAGAGATTGGGACACATCTGCGGTGCAGGAGTCGCACAATTGATCTCATCTCATCTGCGGTCTGATCATCTTCTGTGGGAATACCTTTGGCTAAGATATTGGCTATTGGCTATAAAAGCCTTTAGAGATGATTACTCGTTCGAAGCAATTGTGGTTGAACATAAAATAAAATAAACATTTAATAAGACCTTGCCTTGAGTGTTCTAAACGATCCTACATTTGCATAAATACCAAAGGTAATTAGTGTTTTTACAAAAATAATAATGGTTACATTTGGGTTTTTGTTCAGAGGAGGAGTATTTCTGTCAAGTAAGAATAAATTGAAGAGAATGTTAAATAATGTAAAAATGAAATGTGTATGCTGCCTAATTTTGAATTTCTGGCATTGTTTGGCTCTAAGACTATTCATTAATTTATTGTTAGCTTGAATGTTTGAGTAACCTTTTCTTATGACTTGTTTTGAAAGGTTGGGCAAATACTTTGGCGCAATCCCGCCACTATTTTGACCACAACTGTCTCTTTACAGGGGAAAGATTCGAGTTTCTTAATTGGTAAATGGTACAGGCAACACGGTGCCACTCGTTCGGTGACATAATGAAACATAGAGATTGCGGGGAAAAGGTGGAAGGTTGATGGTAAAAGGCAGATGAGCGAACGGCCAGAGGGAGATGTCTTGCCATAACAAAGGAAAATTAACTCCAGCCAGCATACACGGAAGCCAGGGGAAAATGCGGTCTGTGGGTCTCCACTCCTTTCCCCTTTCCCCTGTGCCTTTTTCTCAATTTTCCATATAATATATATGTGTGTATGTATTCCAGCGGTTCCAGTAATTGGTGAAGATCTCGTAAGAGCTGAGACATGTCTGGGAAAATGTTTTTGGTGCTTTGCATTTGATACTTTTGCTTTGTTTCTACTTTTTCTGTTTTTTTTTTTGTGGTCTCTGGCATCGCTGCCTGCTTTTTTATTTTCTTTTTCTTTCCTTCTTTACTGCAGATTTATTTGTTGTCTTTCTTTTGGCCCTTTTGTGATATGGCTTACTCAACTGCTACTGACAAATTAGCGACTCGCGCTCTGTTTTCCCCGGCGCCTAATTGAATCGAAACCGAAATGAGAAGTGGTGTAATCGCGAAATTGGCGCTACATGTGTGAATAGATAGATAGAATTAACCTTCATCCACATCCGATGGGCTCCCAAAACCAAAAAACCAAGAAATGAGAAGAGGGACAATCCGTGAGAGAGACAAAGGCTGGCAAAGTGAAAGCGCTCTGCCACAAATCAAAGGCGACTGAAGTTGATCCGAGTCGGGTCTGGCCATTGGCCGGCTAGGTTGATGACTCCGAGCCCCATAATTCTCGGCTGCCAAACAAAAGCGCAGCGAAAAGTTTCACTTTCACAGCTAGCTAATTAAGTCGAAGTCCGGCGACTGCGAGATACGGCAGATACATATACAATTCGAACACTTACCATGGTGATGGATCGCTTCCTGATCCGGCGGCTTGGCCAGGGCCATGGATGCCAGTGAGACCACGGCGATACAGCTACAGATCACCAGATGGCGACTGAGTGTTAGTCCTCTGCTGGATCTCGGCGTCGTTGTTTCTAATAATTTTGCTGAAGATTGGCTGCTCCTGCAGCTCCGGCTTCTCCGCGCTGTCATTTTCTATTGTTTCGATATTAGTTTCTTCTGCGGTGTTTTTGTAAGATTCTGGCAAGATATTAATTGCATTTCACTTGTATTTATACATATAAATTTATATATTTTTGTTTGGCTGAAAAGGCAGCTGCAGCAGCAGCAGCAGCAACATCAACATCAACAACAACAACAACAACAAAAATAACAACGACAACAACAGCGCCGCAACGACAACTGCAAAGTGAAATTTCACTTTCGGACATTCAAGTGGATTTAACGCTCAGACTCAGGCTAAGGCTCGGTTGGGGTTTTGGTTTTGGTTTTGGTTTTGTCTTTGGCTTTGGCTTTTTAGCTGCCGAGTCCAAGAGCAAGTCTGGCCAACAAACGGATATACATATATGTATACAGATACAAACACACACAAAAATACAGGCTGCGGTGCACATGTGAACTGGGGTCACGCACTCCACTCCGGTATTGAACACCCTATAAATAAGGTCTGGTACACTGTGTTTGTTATTAACAATGATAATTGCTATATCGGTAGGTACTTTTTTTTTATTATAGATATATTTATAAAAACATAATAAACGAGAAAGAAAGCTAACTTCGGTAAACCGAAGTTGGTATACCCTTGCAGTCTGCAATTGGATCATTGAAAATCGAACCATTTTAGTAATGTTGAAAAAATATAGAATTTTGTAAATTTTACATTTTACATGTAGAATTTTACATGTTCATATAAATCAACGATCGCTTCTATGGCAGCTATATGATATAGTGGTCCGATCTTAATGAAATTAAAACCGTAATTCTAGAAGCATAAAAAACTGCTATATCTCAAAATTTATAGATATACGTTGAAAAACAGAGAAGTTAAAATTGTTTTTACATTAATTTCGCCATCATTCCTATGGCAGCTATAGGATATAGTAATCCGATTTCGGTCATTCCGACATATATACTGCGTGCTAAGGAAATAAGACTATGCTGAAAATTTCAGCCCGATAGCTCAAAAACTGAGAGACTAGTTCGCGTAGAAACCGACAGACGGACAGACAGACAGACGGACAGACAGACAGACGAACATGGCTAGATCGACTCGACTGGTGATGCTGATCAAGAATATATATACTTTATGGAGTCGGAGATGCCTCCTTCACTGCGTTGCAAACATCTGGTCAAAATTATAATACCCTCTGCAAGGGTATAAAAATTTATCAGAACAGAAACAAGAAAGAACTATTCGAACTATGAAACGCCAAAGAATAAATCGAATTTATAAACCTTATAGAAACATACATAATTCCCTATTTATTTCTTTCTGAATTTTAGAATTAAATACGGAACTTATATCATGTATAACTCTACAACAGAGTCAGTGACTCCGTAGTGATTCAAATTAAATAAAAACGAGAAAGAAAGCTAACTTCGGTAAACCGAAGTTGGTACACCCTTGCAGTCTGCAATTGGATCATTGAAAATCTAAACATTTTATTAATGTTGAAAAAATATCGAATTTTGTCAATTTTACATTTTACATGTAGCATTTTACATTTTCATATAAATCGACAGATCGCTTATATGGCAGCTATATGATATAGTTGTCTGATCTTAAAATAATGAAAACAGTAATTCTAGAACCATAAAAAACTGCTATATCTCAAAATGTATAGAAATACGTTTAAAAAAGAGAACTTAAATTTTTTTTTGCATTAAATTCGCCATCATTCCTATGGCAGCTATAGGATATAGTAGTCCGATTTCGGCCGTTCCGACATATATACTGCGTGCTAAATAAATAAGACTATGCTGAAAATTTCAGCTCGATAGCTCAAAAATTGAAAGACTAGTTCGCGTAGAAACCGACAGACGGACAGACAGACGGACATGGCTAGATCGACTCGGCTGGTGATGCTGATCAAGAATATATATACTTTATGGGGTCGGAGATGCCTCCTTCACTGCGTTGCAAATATCATGGCAAAATTATAATACCCTCTGTAAGGGTATAAAAATATATATTTGAAAGAGTATCGACACCTCGGTATTGCATCAAATATTATTTTCCACTTGCGGCTATTGTATTGCAGTTGTTGCCAAAAATATTGTTGCTGCTGCTGGTGTTATTGTTGTTATGGCTGTCATCTTATCGGCTTCGTATAAAAGTCATAAAAATAAAATTTATTTTGTTAGCCGCGGAGCAGCGGCAACAAGTTAACTAAACATGGCGCAGCAGCAGCAGCTGCTTTTCTGCCACATGCAACGCAGCAAAAAAAAGACTTTCGCAACAATTTTATTTGGCCAGTTTGCCAGTTTTGTTTGTTCTTTGTTGTTTTTGTTTTCGTTTTCATTATTATTGTTGTAGCAGGAAACTATTAGCGCGGAACCGCAACCAGCACACACTCACAGAAATCAAATCCAAACATTATTTCATTTTCGGTTATTTGTAATTAATTTGAATTTCGTTAGAGTTTCGAGTAGTAATTATTTTAAGCACTTGAGAGTTTCTTTTCCTTTTTATTGCTTAGTTTCTAATGCGGAAGTGGCGCTCCATCAAACTTCGAACACTTGGAAAAAATGTGAAAAAAAAAAACAGCAGTGGTAAAGTGAAAATGAAAATGAAAGCGAACGCGTCAGGACTTTGCCTATTTTGTATTTCTGTGAAAGCACTTCCTAGGTAAAAAGCACAGGCTTACAGAGTGTAATAACAATTTGCAACAATTGTGGAATCGGGGAATTGGCGGAAAAACGCACGTTTGAAATCGCGCTTAAAGTCTCGGCTAAAATCGCGACGTGTGACGAGCGCTCCCAACGAACGCCATCAACGGTCTGAGCTTCGCGCAGGCGCCGTCGTAAACTTTTAAGCCCGATTCCCATATTGCAGCCAACAGAGAATTAGAGAAACATAGAGAGAGCCAGAGAGGGAGAGCGAGCGTGCAAGATCTCTGGTGAATTGCCACGAGAAAACGCCTGGGAGAGCGTCAGGTTTTCATGAATGGAGCTCTGGCAGCGATCAGCTGCTCGCTTCTCGCCTTTCAATGCGTGTGCCCCATAAAAACCTGTAAATGTTGTACAACTGTTTTTTTGGCTGCCGTTTGCAGCTACCGCTTTGCTCTTCGGCAGCAGCAGGCACCCCTGTGCACGTGATGCGGTATGGAAGAGTGCCGATTTCAAGGAAAATAAACGGACCTTAGTGCAGAATCGAATTATGAAAAATTAAACTAGTGAGGGGATGACGCTAGCAGGACAATAGAAAACACATTTACAATGCAAATTGAGAAACTTAGAAATGGACTCAAATATAAGGATAAGATATACCGAGGGATATTTGGTATATTTTATTTTTATTTATTCCCTTATTAATAAACTCACATAGGTTGAGGCTTCAAAGGTAACCTTATGATACATTATTGATTGATATGTAAGAGGGCTATAATTTATTTCCACCTCAATTTGCACTTCACTATTTCGTTATCAAAAATTGCTTAAAATTGGAAAGACCCTGCCCGGGGAAATGTTGACTGGTACATCCCAGAGGTCTTTCGCCATTCTCCAAGACGCGTGGCAATTATTTAGGCTGCCTCTCCCGCACCTTCACCTCCGTCTAAATCCCGTTCTGCGGCTAATCAATCTCTGGCTTATAATGGGCCCTAAGCGATATAAGTCTTGGCATTTGCGTTAACAAACACGCACTCGCGCGCCAAAAGGGACAAGTTAACAGGCCTGCGAAACTCTTGTATAAGGCAAATGTCGGACATCGTTCAAATCGATGGCCATAACGAGATGGACGGATGGATTAATTAATAACAAAGTCTTATCGAATGGGCTTCATCGGTGCTCATCGCGCAGAGGCCACGAAATAGTTTCTAGCGTTCAGTTTTTACGCCGATTACACACTCCAGATTCAGTAAATCTTATCCGGCATCGAACTTGGACTAGTTGTAGTTAATTTTAATTATTCGTTTAATTTATTTATTCGGCTGTGTAAGCTAAGTTGACGTGAGCTGAGACAAATCTGAAACGACTAGATATCTATCTGAAAGCTGCAACCCTAGGAGATTCCAAATTAAATTAAATAAAAGTACTTAATCTGCTTTGATTTTGTGCATGTATTGCTTTACTTGGAGGGAAAAACTGACCACCCTTTGGCTGCATTTCGGAGCACACTTCGTGTGCGATGTGGGTGTTTTGGGGCCGTCGTCTGCCATCTGTCTTCGGTCTTTTCGGGGTGCTTACTAGCCCGACGACAAGGCGACGTTTCTTCCGCCAAGGCGCCGTAATCTGGAAAGCTCAGCTTTTAGCGCTAATAGCAAGTAAAAATTTAAAAAATCACGGGGAGGGCGGGAAAAACGAGGAAACTGGGAAAACCAGGGCGTGCCTATCGACTCGAGGCTTAAAAAGCAATTACGCACTCTTCGCAGTTGTCGCCGATGTCGATGTCTGAGTCTCGGGTCTGAGTCTGGGTCTGCATTTCGCGACGACTTCCTGCTCCAGGCCTCCTCCAGCAAATCTATTTCCCGACTCGCTCTGCCCCTGCCCATTTTTGAGGCTATCATTAAATAGATAGCTTTCTTTTTAATTTATTTATTTATTTTTTTTTGGCTATGATTGCTTAGACAAGTTTTTGCCTCGTCCCGTCCCTCCCAGCGGCCATGACCAAATGGATGTGACACGTATCCATGTACCGCGGGACACCCATTTGTATTTTGTCTACCCTACGGACACTGGGTGCTAGTGCACTAATATCGCAGATTTTATGATTTAGAGATTTATGGCACTGGCGCCGGCACTGCCAGAAAATTCACCCAGGTAACACATCAAATTTTGGAATTTGAAATTAATTGGAACGTTGTCCGACAAGTACACAATGGATTAACTAAGTAGCAAATTGTGAGGCTTCCTTTGTATAGCATACGCCTAATGAGAATAATAATTTTCTTAACTTGTATTTTTTTTCAGCAATAAAAAATACGGAACAAAAAGGTAAGTCAGAAATCAACCATCGAAGGAGGAAACGCAAATTGAAAATCAAACTGGAAACGAAAATGCAACTGGAATACTGTGTTTTAATTCATTTTCGCAATCGCCAAACCCAAGAAAATGTTTGAAACTATTAATAATCGGTGAGTTGAAACTAATGATTGATTAAATGAGATAAATGATAACATTCCATTAAACAAATCGGGAGATCTTGATTATTATCGATCCAGCTAAGATTAAATCGTGGCCAGCAACATTTTTCTATTTTTTAAACCGAGTAATTATTTATAATTATTAATTATATTAATTAATACAATTATTTATAATTATTAATTATATTAATTAATACAATAAATATAATAATATAATTAATTATTGTAAATAATTACTCGGTTTAAAAAATAGAAAAATGTTGCCGGCCACGATTTAATCTATTAAATTTTTTTATATTAATTAATATAATTAATTAATTATAATGCATTAATGGAAGCAAAAAAAAAAAAAGGTTTATCATTATGCAGCACGATTACCAACATTTCAAGTAATGCGTTCCACCAATGCGTTATTATATTATATTATTTTATATTTTTTATATATAATATTATTTTTTTTATTCTTATTTATTTTTAAATATATTTATATAATTGTATGTTGTTCAGCTGTTATTTACGAAGTTTGAAAAGCTTTCATAAAAGCTCTGTCTTTTAAACTTTATTAATATTGTAAACAAGAGGACTGTAAAATGTAAACCAATTTTTTTCTACATGGGTTTTACTTGTACATACATTTTTAATTACTTACTTGGATCGAAACTTGGCTAACTATCGCCAGGTGGCGCTAAACTGTGTTTTTAGCTGACCGAGAATAAAATTTAAAAATGAATTCTCAGGATTTATGAAGTATTAAATGTACATATGTGCTATGTTTATAAAATGTATTAATATTTATTATACCCATGTATAAAAGCTAGCCTGTTCTTACCTTAATCTCTGGCTGAACGGCCAAGTCAGTTGATGCCAGCAGAGATGCCCAATAGGGCAGGCGATCTAGTAGATATGGATCTAGTATCTAGTAGATATGGAGTACAGCTATCTTATTGTATTTTTAATAAATTCACATTATTTTCGCTTTCCATTGGAATGATAGTCAAGTTTATTAACTATTTGATAAACCATTTGAGGCATTCATTTTTTTTTTTTTTTTTTTTTTTTTTTTTTTTTTGCTGCCTCCCTGATTTTATTTTGAGACTTTTCCCCATTAACATTGCCATAGACATTGACGAGAGCCGGGCTCAGTCGAACAAACGATCAATCGATCAATTCATGACTCACTCAGACCGCCCCCTTTGAACGAGTATGAGTTTTTTTTTATTTTTATTTTTGTGGAAAATAAGCGAAATAGGCACAAGAAACCTGAAATATATGCATACCCTCAGATCTTAGGTGAATACTATCTTCGGGAGCAACATAAGCGTTCGACTGTGGTCCTAAAACTATGTATCTTATATAGTAAAGGATACTCCCTTCAAAGAAAAGCATATGCTAAAAAATTAAGCCAGATAACTTCTACCTCATAACTGAAAACATGCTAAATTTGTAAAAATAATTGAATACATTTTTGGAAAGGGTATCCAAAAATGGAGAGGGATTTAGGATGGCCAAATAAAACACAAGATCCGCATATTAAATCGGGTAATAAAAACCGCTGAAGTAACGGCAACAACTATCAACGGGCAACTGGCAACATGCAACACATGCGACAGTTGCCAGTTGCAACAATTACAACATCAGCGATTCTGGTCGCGACTCTGTCTGTTTTTCATTTACTTTTATAATTTTCCGTCTCTTTTTTTCTTATTCTCTATGTTTTGTCTTATTTTTAAAGTTGTTTTTTAATCCCAGTCACAAGACACGAGGCAACCCACACAAACAGAGAGAGAGAGAGAGAAAGAGAGAGGAGGGAAGAGTGTCACCCCCATTCTGCATTATCCATTCTCCGTCTCCAAGTCCACATCCACATCCATTCTCTATTCCAGCTGCAACTGTGCCCCTCACTCCATTCCATTCCAGTCGCATTTTCCGTCTTCTGGTTTTGGTTTTTCACTTTTTTAATTTTTAGTTTTCCTTTTCTTAGCTTGTTTCGTTTTCTGGTAATACCCTAGGAAATGGGTGTATATTAATTTATTAAAATATATAGCATTAACATGTATACATATACATATATATACATATATATTTACACATGACATTAAGAGAAGGGTAAGGTTTGACAACTTTTTTAATAATATTTTTTTGTTGTTTTTGTTTCTGGAAGTACATCTGAAGAATATTGTATTCAATTTGAAACAAACGAAGTTACAGTAATTAAAACGAAGGTCATGTTATGCTCGATATATGAGCATCCAAACCTCTAAGGCACATTCCTAAAAAGAGCCATTTTTAAAGACGGTGACCAGCTAACAAAAAAAAAAGTACTGAACCGATCGTATTGAAATTGTATACACATATTGAACATATTCTACATAGATATTTCTTAATTATTTACTTTAATTACTTTACCATCCGTCTGTCTGTATGTGTGAAATAACAGATTTCAGAGGCACCAAATTTGGGGACAGCATTCTAATCCGTTGCACGCAGATCAAGTTTGTTTTAAAATCAGGCCCCGATCATAAAAAACTTCATATAAGCTGAAGACGTAATTATATTTAAATAAATATATAAATATATTTGTGCGGACGTTTTCTGAAAATTTGAGTAAAATAGTACAATAAACATGGAAGTTATTAAACAATATAGTTTCTGTGAGTGTTTCTTCTTCTTCTGTGTTGACAGCGCCAATGCGTGTTGCTCAACATGTTCCTAGCAACATTTGTCTTCATTTGTCAACACTTTTTTTTCTCCATATTCATTTGCTATTTAATTTCACCAACAATGCTTTGGGTACCGGGTATCTCACAGTCGGTCACACTCGACTGTAGTTTTCCCACTAATTTTCACTTGTTGTGCCTGCGGAGACTTGAAATAATATCTTTGAAACGAAACTTTTATTTATTATTCTTTAAATATTGTCTTTGCATAAAACAATAGGTAAAATAAACCTGCCATAATTAAAACTTCTTTAAAAAAATCATAAAAATGGGTCTATTTTGACGAAATAAACTTTACCATCCCCTTCAAAATTGTCATATTTTATGTCTGATTTAATTCAAATGTTTTTTTTTAATTTACATGTACACTTATATATACTTTTGTAGAGGGAAAAAGAGTATCCGAGTTTCCGGTTTTCCTTCTTGTTTTTCTTTTCATTGTTTTTGGCTTTTCTGCTGCGAGTTTTTCGAAATTCGAAACATTAACGGAAAGACTGTGAAGGTAATTGGACGCGTTCAAGGCGGTACCGGTGGCGGTGGTCTTCGAGGGGAGCAAAGCAGGATGGCCAGATGGGAGACGGAATGCATCCAAGTCCCACCTGCTGTCCCAATCCCTCTACGACCAGGGCCAAAAACAAAATAGATATTACTGAACAACAACGTTGTTTGCCATTTATTGTTTAAATATTTATACAGTTTTGTTTTTAATTTTGAAAATCGATTCGAAAGTGCAACTAGTGACCAAGTGAAGTGACTCGTTTATGTTAAATTACAATATTTTTTTGTTTGTGTTTAAATCTTGTGAACAAATAGCCATGCAAATAAAAATGCACCACCAAACCGTGTTCAAGCAAAGGAAAAATACTTAAACATTCATACAGTTTGGTAGAAAGAAAAAACCCCTGAGAATCATTCTCGGAAATTCGGCTAAATTTGTACCCAATGGCCCCAGCTCAGAATATTTAATACACAAAAATATTCATAGTATAAATTAAAAACTCTACGTCAGAGAGATTCATAAATATTTTTCCAAATCAATAGTGTGAAATAATTTAACGAGATCCATGTCTATTAATGCAAATTCGCTTGAAACTGTTATGATAATGGAGAGTCTAACTCGTTTTAAGGTTTGGGAAACTTTGAAATGTTTGTGACATTTCCGAAAATATTATTTCTTTGCAACCGGAAATATTGTGTTTGATCTGCACATAAAATCTGCATGTGCTTCTTGGCGAGATTGGCCATTTTAGCGGGTTTTTGTTTCTATGTGCCTTCCGTTTGAACCTCGCTATTTTGTGATCAGTAACAGGTAATACGGAAGTCAGCGTTACTCTGCGCCCTTGTGTATGACAAACTGCCACGATCATAATCATCGCTTTATGTATGCTATTGATGATTTATTGATTGCTATTGCCATTGCCGCGATCATTTCTTCGGCTCTTGCCAATTTTTAAAAAAGAAAACACAGACGCACACACAGCACTCGGTGCAGAAATAAAACTAGGATGGTTGTTCAATCGGCAGACGAATAATGAAAGTAGTCGTCTCTTTCATTTTCTTATTGTGTCCAACCTGCAACGAGTTTTCTAATCAGCAACAATGACAAAAGTGACAGTGATCGCCGCCAATTGTTGACAGGAAAATGCACGAGATAAAAGGCTGGTTGTGAGGATGATTGGCAAAATGGGGAACTTCGGATCTCGGATTTTCGATTTTGGCGTGGTCTGCTATTTAATAGATTCCGAGTTATGCCCACGATTTCTTCGGGGAAACAAATGGGGTAAACGCATAAAAATGGAGCCATTAACGTTTCGCGTTGGGAAACCTTAGTGATCGCGTGCATCGTTAATCGCCAATCGATGATCGTTAATCGGCGATCGTTAATCGCAGTTATCTTTTCACTTGTTATGCCGCACCGGGTTATCCCTAATCGATGTTGACTTTGGCTCCCCTTTGTCGCTTTCGTCGCAATTAGATGTGGCCAAAGAAGCACTTTCTTCACATATGTATATTGTATATAATATAATGCGATGCGAGCACTCTCTCCGAGACCGATTTAGTGCCCTTCATTTCGGGCCTTACGTCAGAGCGGTCGCCTAATTAGTTATCAGTGTGCCCCGCATGCCAAATGCATAACTGGATCCGATCCGCCGATCGTTGATCACTTGAGCCAACACCGAGAGAAAATAGGCTGGCATTTTAGTTATTTAATGCTGGAATTAGAACTAGCAAATGTTGTGCTTTTGCTGATTTATTTTGTTACGTATTATTACTTATTACATGTTTATTTATTATACCTACTTAATAGAAACCCACTCACCTTTCACATAAAATATGCTTTTGGACAGTAAAATCTACACAATCTGTGGCGTTGTATGGGTCATCTTTTCTTCCTGTGCAATGGTACCAAAACGAAACTGAAACCAATACTAAATAGAAAAAACCCAAACCGGAACCACTCCAATCCCAAGGCATGTGTAGGTGTTGACAAGTAGATCACGAACACGATCGCGATTACATATATAAGTGCATATATAGTACATACTCGTATATTACTCATCGGACATTCTTTCCAAAAGTCCCAAGTCCTCCTATAAAGTATAATCCATAGACCGGATTCGAATCTAGCTCAACTAGTTAGTTAACATACCGAGTCGTCTTTGGGCTTAAGGCTTCAACTTAAAACTTAAGTCAGAAAACCGAAAACTTAAGGCCTAACCTTGGGCGCTTTGCGTTTGCCGGCCATTAAGTTCGATCATAAAAAATAGACCAAGTTGCTTGTTGTTGCCCAATGCAAAATAGCAAAATATTTAATGAAGTTGTCGGGCGGTGCGGTTATTCGGTGATCAATGATCGCCGTTTCTGTGGCAATAATGTCAAAGTGTTAAAAGCCGTCGAAAGACGGATCGAGAAAGGTGAATTGAAGTGAACAAAAATGCAGAAAAAATCGGAGAGGAAATGCGAAGGGAGCTGAAAAAATGTTGTTCACCTTTCGGCCGTCCGTCCGTCCGGCCGTTTGTCTGTCACTTGCAGCTCATGTCGCTGTTAATGTTCACCTGATCGCACGAGACGTAACACACGCACCCGTAAATATAGTGTCGCCTTGGGAAAATGTTTCGAAAGTGAAAACCATTTTAAAAATATACAATTTCAAAATAATTCATAGTAAGGAATAAAAATTTCATTTCTACTTAATTCTGTTTATTTCTAAACATAATTTTATTTATATTAATTTAATTATTTATTTATTTATTTGTACACTCTTTGCTTAATTGAAAAATAAATTACAGGATTGGTAGTTCTATTAATTTATATTTATGTATTTACATACATTATTAATATTCCCTTTATTAGAGATTACTTTAAAGAATAGTGTTATTTATTAATCCCTTTAGGAGATACTACCATGAGTGTTTTTTTTTTAATATCTGGATCTTTTAACTAACACTGTATTTAGGTAAAAACTTTCCAAAGGCGACCTAAAACTCTCTTTGTGCTTTCAAAACAAACCCTTGACGTTACCCCTATTGGCCTGCCCTCGGCTGTGACGGCACATCCATGTACACACACTTGTATGCAAATGCCAAATGGTCGTTCGTCTCGGTTGCTTCAGGTTTTGAGGCTCAAAACTCGGGACTCCGGCTCGGGCCAGAGCTGGCTTCGATCTTTGAATCGCTTTAATGCCAATTTATGTAACTCTCGGGCAGCGCAGCCGCCGTTTCCACTTCGATCTCCACTTTGATCTCCGCCTCAGTTTTCGATTCAGTTTTCGCCTCAGTTTTTGGCCCCCAATGTCTGCGCCTCCGCCTGCGTCGACGTCGTGACTGAATTTCAAGTTAAACAGTTTAAAATTAAACACATTTTCGTAATAAAATAAAAGCCGCTGCAACAACACCCAAAGCGAGACCAAAATCAAAAGCCAAAAGCACTCCAAAGTGGGTCAAAAATGATTACAACAAATAACACCGATAATGGACAGCAACAAAATAATATAAAGAGCCAGACTATAAATAAAATTAAGACTTTACAACTGCAGCAAACTTGATCATAATTTAATCATCAATATGTGATTTAAAATGTTTCGCTTTTTGCCACATCTGACTTTGCTGCATAATTTCAATGGCGCCGTTATTGATGGCTTGGTGGGCGGCCTGACGTCGGGGGACCGATCAGAGTTTCAGGCGGAGGATGGGTGGTGAATGTCAGCGTCTGAAGTTGATCAGCTTAATGGTTTTAACTCTTTATATAAATGTGAATAAATTTAAATAGAAACTCAAACGCAATATGCGTAGTTCATCTACGTAAGTCTGATAAGAATACAGATATTACTTTTCTAAAAGTAGTATTTTTGGTAAGATTAAACTATGAAAGAATATTACTTGAATTATATTTTTCCTCGATTTCTCGATTTTGTATTCCAAACAATTATGAAAGCATGACAAAAATCGTCTGAAAATCAGAAGCAACCGTCAAAAGACGCTCGAAAAAGCGTTGAACTTTGCATGTTTAAGCGTCAATTTAATTACCATTTCTCGGCAAATGAGGAAACCTCATCCACCTACTGATTTAATATCTGCCCACTGATGTCTCCAAATCGCTGCTTAAAATGGCAAACGATCGCGATGAAGTTGCACTCGAGATTCAGAGGCTTCATTATTCATTATTATGCATGTGCCCAGAGATCGAACGGTGGAAAACGCACTGCTCGGCAAGGTATACTCGTAAAACTGAAAAATTAAAAGCAAAACAAATTAAAAGCCTTATTCGAGCCGGAAATCGCTGGAAGGTCGTTCAAAGTTCTCGAAACCAAAGCGAACAAAAAATATTGTCCAAGTGAATCATTTAATTGCAGCCTACATGGCAGCAATCATGATCATAATAACGATGATCGCCGAGATCTTTATCATGGTTATTGAAATGTTTTTCAACGCATCGCAGGCGTTCTTGAAAGGCCAACAATTGACGTACATTGAACCTGGAGGCACTCCTCAGGGCACGACCGAAAAGAAAAGCAAACAGCAGAAATATAACGAGGAATCACAAAAAGAATCAGGGAATAACTCGAAGAAATGGCCCATCAAACAATGAGTGACAAAAAACAATGACTTAAAAATTGTCTTCATTAACCGCAACATAAAAACAGACAAAGAACTTCGCCAGAAGTGGTAAGAAAATAAAGGAGTGATACCCCGGGGTGTGGTCAGAGAGGGGTTTCCAGGGGGCACTACGTGTTCCGATTATGCGAGTGGCTCGGCGTTTGGGAGGCCGTGGGAGGGAGGTGTTTATGGCCCGGCATCGGGTATTTCCTGATTGCTCTGTGAGAGGAGTCGCCCCTCCTTAACACAGCCCCTTCGCCCGCTGCCCAAGGCACACACAACTCTTGCATAATAATTGACAGTTATAAATTTTACTTGGTTTAACATGCGCGCCCAGGTTGAACAAAAAAATATATACAAAAAATACAAAATATAAGAAAACGGAGAAGAAAAGTGAGCCGATTATACACACAGAAAGAAAATATCTTTAGAGAATCGTAGGAAAACTTTAACAAATTTTGAATTTGAGTGTAATGTTTACTACTTCTTCTAACCTTCAGCTCACAAGATATCAACAGTCTAACCTAAAATGTATACCAACTAAACTTAAAGGTAGTATTATTGGGTTGCCTTTGAGATTACGAGGAATATTTCCTAGGTGGGAATGGGTCTTTACCTTTCCATCTATCTCTCCATATTTGGAGAGTGTTTTTTTCTGTGTGGCGCTGGGGAGTACTTAATTCTTTTGGCTCTTGTCCAGTTTGCCGGTCAGTTATCGCCCTCAGCTCAGCTCTTTTTTGGGCCCAACTACTGGGACTCCCTCCCTCGAAGTTCACGTAACTCCCATCGGCAGACAGAGACGTGCGAGTGTCTCTTTTTTCAGAGCGGAGAGGCTCTCGGGGATCGAAGATCGGGAGTCGGGGACCGGAGATCGGAGATGTCGGCAACGCCAACGACGACTGCAGGCCGCATTAACATTCCAAGTTGGCCACTCCTGTTTGCGTACATCTGTATGCAGATATGTATACATACAGTGTCTACCATATACACTCTCGAACACTTGAAATGTTGGATAACAGTTGTTGTTTCTTTCTTTCTTTTTTCTCCCTCCGCTGGCTTTTTGTTTTTATTACAGTTTTATGAGTTTTTTACAATACATAAAAAAGAGTTGGTGTACCCGCGCCAAAGTGCTTTTATCTCACTGTCGCTGCCTACGTCCCTGTTTTGGGGTTCCTATAAAATTGTATCGCCTTTTCTTTATTTTTGGCCCATGAATTGGCAAAACTCCAAAGAAGAAAAAACTGGAAAACAGGCTGAAACGGAGCTGTGATGTCATCGGACTTGGCTATGGCCTTAAGTCCGGAGACAACGGCGCTTATTGCTCTTAAATGTGTGATCTTAGGATTACAACATTCAATTTCGTCCAGTTTTTGGCTCTTGCTAAATATTCAATTTAAAGCACGCTAATTAATGGATGATGGAATGTGTCAATGTCGCACAAAACATTCACACTTTAGCTTATTATATTATAAAAACTTAGCCGAGAACTTTTAGTTACAAAACTGAACATATTGTGCAATTTTTGTAAGCTTAATTTGGTAAGAAAGTTCCACAGATCTTAAGTAATTTTTTGGAATTTATTTCGAGCTTTGGTGCATCTATTTAGCTAGAAATAACTTTAAACTGAAATGTGGCGCATCTGGCCATGCCTCTCCCTGCATATTTTCCTTAAATGTATTGTGTTTTTTTTTACGCCTGATTTACGCCTTATGCAATTACCAAAGAGCCCACTCCCCGGCCTTAATCATCGCCGTTGTAATTATAATCTGCGTCATTACGATCAATCATCATCATGGCAGCAGGCCATCCGATAACCAGCATCCAATACTCCAGTTCTCCTGTCTCCGTCCTTGGGTCACCTCGCCCAGCTGCCACGCCCCTCAACCAGCTGTCATTAGCACTCGCCTTTATTATGAATATTTTTTCTGGTTTCAACGCAACTCAAGTCGACTTATGACCTCGAGGCGCTCCCCACGATGCATCCTGTTTGTTCCCCAGCTCGAGACTTATTTTTCTTCTTGTTTCGTACATTTTACTTTACACTTTTTATATAGTTTTTAGTTGGGTTTTTTATGTCCGCATCGTGGCATCCATAGCAATGTGGCCGGTAACTTGATCAACGTGACCTCGACATAGCTTGAGTCACTTATATTCCCCCGAACGATCGCTGGAAATTCAATCCATGTCCATGTCCAGGCAGTTGCTACGGGTAAAAATTCGAGAGAAGAACCCAAGGCCAGAAAGGAGTAAAAATCCCCAATTATACGCATATATACGGCATAAGGGATCACTTCCCGGTTCGCTGGACTCGCCTTCTCCAAAGAAGGAAGCCCTCCCTTTTCGACAGCCTTTTTGATACTGGCAAAATTTGTCACATAATGAAATGTGCAAGCCACAAATATAAATTAAATAGTTAATAAATAATAAAAAACGGAGGAAAAAAGTAAATAAGCGAACATTTCGTTCCAGTTTATCGATCAATGCTAATTAGAAAATCGATTGATCAATCAATTGCAAAAGTAAATAAAACCAAAGAGAAGCAAGCGACATGGTAATTGAGAGAAAAATTGCTTGATTTTTGAACACTTTGTGGGGATTACCAAATCGAACTAAAGCCATAACTAAAACCTAACAAAAAACGGCCAAAATAAATAAAAATATATATAAAACTTTACATACAACGAATAATAAGTATCCCTTAAAAAATAATTTGTACATGGGGAAATTTATTGGGAACCCAGATAATTTCCAAAGTTAACTTGCTGAAAGAGTCAATTAATGAGCAGAAACAAACAAATAAGAAGAACATTCTGTTTCGTTATGACTTGGCCTACCCCATATTAGGGTGAAAGATAATAATAACATTAACCATAAAAAGACCATCAAAATTAAGCTAATGTAATGTATTTTGGCTATCACAATTAGAAGGGAGAGACCCAATTGTTATACCCACAATTACCCTGCATTGCTAGCGAGCGCGCGCAAAAAAAAGGTGTCAGTTGGACACATTTGCAGTGGACCAAAAAGTGAGTGCTTAGCCCCACCTTTTAAAGCCGGACAGAGCCAAAGCTCCGACTAACGCATCCAGTTGGCTGGAAATCTCACCAGCCCGGCTGAAATTGCATAAATACTCGTAAGCAAATAAGCAACGGTTAATCAATAACAGATTGGATAATATTTTTTTGGGGCGCAGATCAGGGGGAGCCGAAGAGGGGTGATCTTGTAGCTGACTTGCATATCAGTTGTTGCGTGCCCTGCTAATTGCAGTCGAGCGGTCGAGCGGCCAACGCCGCGTATGTGTAATGCGGTTTATCAACGATGGGCGACTAACGAGGAACGGCGAACGACGAGCGACGAACGTCGAACCTCGAACGAACGAACAAACGGCCTTGAGACCAGCTGCCAACCAGTTTTAGCTTATGAAATCAGTTAGCAGAGGGGTTAGCAGCCAGAGGAATGGACAGAGACGGGGCCGAGAGCATCCCAAAAAATGCAAGTGAATGTCGGCGGCTGCACAAAGAAAAAATCAGAAAAAATACCCCTATAGGCATATCAATTTCATACTGCTAGCTCAATTTCTGTCCAACGATATAAATAAAATACGTACACTAATATTAACAGTAATTCTTACTATTAGAATAATAATATAATAATAAGAATAATAATAATATAATAATAAGAATAATAATAATATAATAATAAGAATAATAATAATATAATAATAAGAATAATAATAATATAATAATAAGAATAATAATAATATAATAATAAGAATAATAATAATATAATAATAAGAATAATAATAATATAATAATAAGAATAATAATAATATAATAATAAGAATAATAATAATATAATAATAAGAATAATAATAATATAATAATAAGAATAATAATAATAAGTTCCATTTGTAGGGATTATTAAAATAATACAGGGTCAAGTAATGTGAGGTTGAAATAATAGGCTTTTAAATCCTAAACACTTTACTTTCGATCACAGACCTCGAATCGTAAAATATGAAAAATAATAAAGTAATTTCAATGACTTCGGTCAGCCAATAAAACATATTTTAACCCCAAAATATGTTAGTCAAGGAAAGTAATATTTCGGATCTCAGGTTTTTTGCCTTCTGGCCTTTGGCTTTCCCCTGCAAGTCCGGCCCCGAGCCGAACACCGAAACTAGTGCAGTTTTTTGCAACAGGCAGCATCGAAATGGCTTGAACTTCCTAGTGGCCAAGTGGCCATTGAAAGGCGGCACACACACACAGGCATACCCGCGAGATGCTCGGCAAACAGGTGTGAATGATTTAGTGTTAACATGGCCGTAACCAAAGCAGCGAACGCTCCTGTCGATCGATCGTTCTGCTTCCGTCTCTTTCCCACCGACGGCAGATTTTACAGCCGATTTTTCGGCCCGATGTTAAAGCCGAAGTTAAAGCCGTAGTCTCCGCGTCGCTGCCGCTGTAGCCGCCGCTGTCGCCGCCGCTGTCGCAGTCGCAGTCGCTGCCCGAGTCGACAGAGGTGGCAACAGCAATGGTTTTCGATGGTTGGAGCGTTCATCATTTTGCCATTTCACGTTCAGCTGGCAGCGAAATCGAAAGTGACTGCTCCCCAAGACCCGGCGATATATACGAGTACACCGACCGATATTCGTATATATAAAGAAGAAAAGTTAATGGTACTGGGAGATCCTCTTCGCAGGTGTGTGTGCCCTGTGTGTTGTGTGTGTTGGTTGCTTGCGTTGGCCGTATAAAAGGCCAGTTCCCAGCGGCTAAATAAGTTAAACGCTAGTTAAGCGCCAGTCAAACGTCGCAGAGAGCGGCAAAAAGTGCTTTATCAATTAGCAATTCTTTTTTTTTAATATTTTTTTACTACTTTCTGTGCAAGTTATAACGAAATAAACTCCTGCAATTTCTGGCCAGCTAATCAGCACACACAACACACACTTGAGCGGCATAATTGATTCGATATTGTTTGCTGACCAAAATGCAAAACACAAATACAAAATTAAAAAACAAATAGTGTCCGAAAACGTAAGATAAAAGTGAAAAGTGAAAGTGCAACTTAAAAATGACCAAAGTGAACAACATCGGCAACAAAAGCAACATTGCACGGCAACGGCAAAAAAAAAAACATCAAGCAAATGTCTAAAAACACACACACTGCAAAAATACAAAGTGCATAACAATTAAAAATTGTTGTTTGAAAATCAATTTCTATCATTCAATTTGTTTTTATTTATTTTTACACCAATTTTTTTTCTGTTTTTGTTTTTGTTTCCATTGAAGCTGAAGCAGGCAGCAGTTGACTTTCAAAAGTGTCAATAAAATTTATGAAAAAAGTTAACGAAAAGTTGATACAGCAGCAGTAGCAGCCACGAGGAGAGCAACTTAGTGAGCCGCCAAAGGAGCAGCTACTACATCTCAGCACCGACAAACAGGTCAAAATGCTGCTCAAAATGTAAGTATGAAAAAAAATTAAAGTGAGGGAATTACAGCAGTCTCAAGGTCAAGTTAACGGTTAGGCGGACTGCGCAATGTTTTTAGGGTTTATAAGCACCTATTATAGTGCTATGATAATGACCAACTTATAAACTCTCCTTGTGAAAACGCCGATTTATTTTTATAAAAAATATTAGTCGCTGCAGATCCCACATATACATTTTATCGGCTAACTAATTTAATATCTTTTCCCACAAGCAGTTTTTAATTGGTTAAATTTAGAGAAATAAAATAAAAAGTCTAAAATGGCTTTAATGGGCTCATCGAGACCATATAATAACTTAAGATATTTTCCAAAGGGTGAATCCCCATAATCCTCAGTTTCTTATATAATTTTTTTAAAAACCAAGCCGATTACGTATACGCCAAGTGGATACAGTTATCTGTTTATGCTCGTTCGGAATTTGGACTGCAGCGGCGGACTGTTAACCTTGGTCTCGCACTCGGCGACTTGGCTCAATCATTCGGACAGTTAGTCAATCAGTGGGTTAATGTGCATGAATTATGTCCAAATCGGCCCAATCGAGGCGTGGCAATGAAGTTGGGTTTTAGTAGTATTTTTATTGTGTTTATTTTTTCTTTGGTGCCTGTGCAAAAGGTCGAGCAGCCGGCGAGGTGCCGATCTCTCTTTCGGAAAGGTCAACTTTGCAGCAAAATATACACATTAAAATACGTATATCTGTGGCGGAAAAATGGAGAGGGGCGAGGAGTCAACAAACCTTTTGGCAAGACGACGACGCATCCATTTAACAATGCAAAACTTACTTTACATTTCATGGCTGCAAATGTTGCTAATATATTTTGTTTGCTTTTTCGCTTTTTGTTGTGCTTTTTTCTTATTGTTATTGTTGCTTCAGCTTGCTGCTTCACTGCCTCTTGAAAGCGTCAATGGCCCCTGAATCGGAATTGAAAATACAAACGAGATCCGAGATCCGAAGTTGAAGTTGAAACGGCGGAACTCAAAGATATTTCTTCTCCCGTTTCCCTCTTCTTTTTTCGACTTTACTGGCTCAAATGAATTGCCAAATTATAATACAAATTGCATGCCACACCCGCTAAAAGCCAAAAAAGACAGCACAAAATTAACAACTTAAGCACTCCCACTCTCTTGCTTCGGATTTCCAGTTGCACGACCTGCAGCGAGGAGAATCGGAAACCGTTAACCGGGGCTTGCTGGCCAAGACAATGGGTGTGCAGAGGTTAAATTGGTGGAACAGTGCGTTGAAGTTACCAACATAAGTTTGGATAATAAGGAAAACTGTTTCAGCATTGGTGCAGTCAGTGAAAGAGGAGAACACAAATAGTCCAGCTTTAATTATTAATTATTATTATCAACTACAACTGAAGCTGCATTTAGGGTCAGTATTCAAATTTTTATTTGAAAAATGCCACAATAATTTTCATTAACTAGTTTCATTCATTAAACTCGTTGCTGTTGACCAAACGTCAGCGGGTTCCGTTAAAAGTGAGCTCAAAGTGGCAATAAAAGATCCAATTTGGCTGAAGGTGTTTAATGGCAATTCAAGTCAAGGCAATCCTGCCACAAATGGGTGCAAACGATTCTTGGAATTCAATTCACACATTCTTTGTGCTGCCAGGTTATGTCTGGCCAAAGCCAGTCGCGGGGAATTTTTGGGTGAGCTTGTAACAAGATATTATATGTGGCAATGCAATTAATCACATTTTAGACTATTTTTTAGCCAGATGCATTCAGTTGTAATTGCGAGTAAGTAAATTAAATATTAAATGTCGGTAATTATTGGTTTCATATTATTTCTACCAAGATCGTACACTAGTTAGCATTCTGTAATTTATTTTTGCTGCAAAAATGTCAGTATTCAGCCTTAATCTCACCAGTTCTATTGAAATATCTCAGCCTATTTGTAGTTCTATTATATTATTTAAATGCACGGATGACATTCAACTCTGCGGTCTCCGGTCCGCTATGATTCTCCGACGCAGACGGCATATATATATATATATATATTTGCGCGATTGCAGCAATTGTGAATGGGAATATGTATATATGTGCAAGTTCGGTGTTCGGTGTGCGCATTGTCACCTCAAGCATAACATATGTGATCTGGGCCCAACGGAGACCCTTGTCCGAGGAGCTACCATCTATGTATGCGCTAGCTGCAGTTATATGGCATACAGCATAAAGCACATAGCATATAGCAATTTGCACGGCGATGTGGCCATAATTATAACTTTTCTTGAAGGCAACTCGCCGACAAGAGTCGCCGACTTATGGCTTATGGCCATTGTTGAGCCGAGAGCTGCCCGTTTTGGGGCTGTTGCAATTAAAATAAGTTGAAGTTGTCTACCTTTGCAGTAAGGTGTTGCCTTTGCTTTTTGCTGCTTGCTGTTGCTTGGCTGTTGCTTGTTGCCTGTTGCTCATTTTGCGGCAGTCCCCGAAACTTGTTCGACCGCGCCGAGAAGAGAAGTGAACGCCAGCAGCAAGCAGCCAGCAGCCAGCAACCAGCAACCAGCACATAATTCAAAATGTTAAAAGTTATCGTCAAGAGCGCTCTGTGAGCAGTCCACAGAAAGAAACGCTGCGGTCGGAGAGCAATCTTATCATAACGCATACATTAAGAAAGCAGCAACACTGGATTTCAAACCTCCTATAATTTCAATGGTTTTGAATTGTTTTTGCCATCGTCCTTTTAGTGGAAAATGATTAGTTAATCCTTTTATTCTTGGCTCAAATTGTCCCAAGTTATTATAATTACATTTTATCAAAAGTATTTTAAAATAATTTATAATAGTACACATTCATCTGACATTTTTTCCCATGTATTCTGGCGGAGAAAACTGTTAGCTTGGGACCACCGGATCTAGTTTGCTTTGGTCTGGAATCGAAATGGGTTAACGTTAACACACATTGTCTTTTTTTTTGTTCATGCTTTTTATATTCAGGCAAACCGGTCGGTTGCCCGGCCAATTCGCGATTCCTGGCTCCAGTTTGCCTTGAGCATCGCTTTCATTGCATTGCAATGCGGATTCGCAGAGCCCAATGAACTATTGTGGAGCTGTTTACATTGTGTGCTCGGTGGTGTTGTGCTGTGTGTAGATTGTTGTGTGTGGCTGGTGCACGATCCGCTGGAGCGATCCACTCGGTGGCCAGACATGACCAAATCGCATGCGCAATCGCCTCCACCGTGTGGCTAATGAAATTGTGAAAGGTTTTTCATGCCAGATTAGAGATGGGGCAGCACAACGAAAAGCTCCGAGCTCCGGGCCGAAACACCAACTGAAAAGCTGGACTGGAACCGGCTAGCCGTGATGGCTGATTAAGAGCACGCGCCGATCACGCCGCCCGCGGAAAACTAGAAAACCAGAAACCCGAGAGAAAGGCCAAGCTATTGATAACCAACTAGTTAATACTCTATACAAACTATGAAAATATCTAAACCTATCTAAATCTACAGCTTAATAAAACTATCTTATTATATATTATTTTCTTTAAACATTTAACTACATTTTCTTATTGGTTTCTATTTGATTTTGTACGATTTATATTGGCAATTTATCCAAATATTTAAACTACTATAAATTTGCATTTGACACCTACTCTCTTACTAAAATGTTAACTATTTAGAAACCGAAATTGAACTCCAAATTTCTTGGTTAAAAACTGCAGTACTCGCCACTCATTAATAAGGTTTGGACCAATTATTTCATAAATATACCTGTACCTTAAGTTTTAAACTTTTGGCAACAGAGTACAATAAATAAATAAATAAATAAATAAATATATCTAAATGATATATATAAAATTGCTAAGGATTTGATAGTGTCCAGTCAATAATAAAAAATGTTACCTCTTATATTACCTTTTCCCCGATGCCATCATACCCCATTTGAAGTGAACTGCGGCTGAGGTTGAAGTTAAAGCTCGGTCTGATTATGGAGTTTTTGGCGGAAGATTAATTGGGTTAGTCATGGCTGAATGCACTGAGCCACGAACGAGAGATGGGGCACTGATAATGATAATGCCGAGCCGGCACTTAAACTATTAGACTCTGGAGAGATTTTGATCGCTGGTGGAGTGAGCCCATTATACTCACATTAATTTCACATCGAATTATCCAAATTAAAGCTAATAATCTTATTCAGAGGAAAGCGTATTTGACGCGTTGCTCAGCTACTGGGATTTGTGGAAAAATATATTATTTAAAAATAAAGGTACTTAAATTTAACCCTTTCATTAGGTTGACCCAAAATGGTTTTTACAGCCCAAGAAAGTAGTTTTTATCTAACCTATTTGGTCTCGCCCTTCTTATCCAAAACAGCTGCCTTTTGGCCATTTTGTTCACCCATTCATCGGCGGATACTAGCGATCCTATTATCACCAAGCCCAATGAGAGCCAGGGGAAGTTAGTAGAGGAGAATCCAGCTCCGGCAATTCCCTTCGAGACCTCGCACAAACATCCGGAGGCTGAGGCAAGGGAGGAGGGATTCCACACCTCGCACCGGATTAGCATACGGGCCACCGACCCTGCCGACTACTCCATGAACCTGCTGCCCACCAAGGAGCGTCCAGAGCTGAACCCCGTCCTGAGTGCCCTCATCAACGAGGATGTGATGAAGAGCATCGAGGCCAAGCGGGCCATCGAGGAGGAGGAGCTGGCCGAGGTGAGACGTGAGATTGAGGAGGCAGCCCAGGCGGAGTTGAGCCAAAGGGCCACCGCCACCACAGAGGCGTCTGCTCCGCAGCTGACTACTCTGCCGACGGCAGGCAAGAAGATCGATAACTTGGACGAGGACATTGTGGTGGATCCTCACGAGGAATTCGTCAATCAGAACTTCGCCCTCGAGGGTGCGGGCAGTGAGAATAGCAAAAAGTCCAGGATTGAGATCAAAAAGGGACCCAATGGCCAGGACTATGAGTACGAGTATGTCTACTATTACGAGGAGGACGATGAGCCCAGCTCCTCGAAGGCCGAGGCTCCAGTGGAATCGCCGGAAACCCGGGGCAAGACCAGGTACACGAACATCGAGAGGAGCACCTCGGCCACGCCCAGCGAGAACAGTTTGCAGAGCGGCAAGGCCAAGGGCAGATCCTCGGAGACCGCGGAGAATATCGAAGCAGAGCGCCTGCCTATGATCACACGTTTCCCAAGTCGCGGCAAGAATATCGAGGTGCCGCCGACACCAGCCCTGGACTCCCTGGAAACGGCCGCCGAGCGCAAGAAGATCAGTGTGAAGCGTCCCAGTCTGGAGCTGGTGGATAGCGAGACCTTCAACACCGACGAGAAGCAGACCAAGGCATCCCGCAAGGGTGGAGAGAGCGACCTGAAGCCGGTGATTGCCGTCGAACAGGAGCAGGCAGCCGCCGCTGCCGCCGCCGAGGCGGCCAGGAAGAAGGAAAAGGAGCAGAAGGATAAGGAGCAGGCGGAGAACAAGGAGGAGGTGCCATCCCCCGACCAGGAGGAGACTGAACAGACCACGCCCTCCATGGAGAAGGCCGCCCTCGACCTGTACGCCATTCTAACCAACGAGAACCTGAACAACGAGCAGACCACTGCCATCGCGGACACTGAAGGAGCCGCCGATAGATTCACCACTCTCATCCCGGACACCGCCAGCACCGACGAGGACGAGGGCCTGACCACGCTGACCGATGAGATCTCCTCCACCAGCAGCACCACCACTACAACCACTACCACCACCACCACGACCACGACTGAGGCGCCCACAACCACAACGACCACAACAATGGCGGTACCTTCGCTCTACGGCGGCCGCAGGTCGGGATTGAATGGGTTGGCTGGACGCAATCGCTTCAAGCTGCGGGAGGGCGGCATCAGCACCACCACTAGCACCACTGAGGCACCGACAGCCACCGAACCCACAAAGACCGGCAGGAGTAAGTGTACCCCTTAAAACGACCTAATCTAAAGCGACAACGGTGTTCAGTGTCCTTAGGTTGCTGCTAAACGGCTATTTCTAGAACAATTTCCAGAATGCTAATGTCGTGTATCCATTACTTCAGATCGCTTCTCCCGCCCTTCGATCGGAGGACGATCTCGTCCTGGTGCGCGCACCACCGCCAGTCCAGACACTGCACCACCTGCTGCCCCCGCCAGCGAAGAGGATGTGGTGGTTGCCAAGGAAGTAAAGCCCATCAGCTCTGGCTTCGCACGTGGCAGACGTAAGTAGAGTAAACCACAAAAATAGTCAAATTTCGATTCAAGAAAAAAAAAAAATAAATAATAATAAACTATTAAAAATTATGAAACTATAAGAAATACATATTCTAGTTGAGTCTGTAATATCCGAACCCGATAAAAACCGCTGGCATAAATACTTATTAATATTTTAAAAATCGTTCAAATTAAATTATTAAATGCAAACACAATTTAGGCTTTCTTGTCAACAAGAATTAAAAAAAAAAAATCACTAACAAGCTGCTTCTCGTTTTGCATAAGCTTAATGCTATCAAAACAGTTAGTATTTACCTTTTCTTCATTTAATTAACCATCTGATAGGTTATTAGCATTTCACCTTTGCCTCAAATTCAGGCACATTTACTGACTGGGTCAAGGGCGAAACGCTTAAGTCCGAAACTAAATATTAAGTGGTTGGGAAAGTTAATTAAAAAATTGTGTTTATTGCTAAACGATCTTGGAACGAATTCGTCACTACTCGAGCGATATTAACAACTTACTACCGGATCGCCTGCATCAAGAAATATTAACACAACTAACTCAGCATCGAAAACCTTGTTGCCAGAGTTGGTTGTTTTAATTTTTGCTCCGATTTGATCTTTAATAAAAATATTCAGCTCCTCTCCATTTTAAACTACCAGGCAAACATGAAAATTTGTAAGCAGCTCTGCGTCATTACTGTATTCCCAAAATGTCGGATATTTCGAGCTAAAATTTTCAGAAAAACGCTAATTTTCTAACCTAATAAAAACTAACTCAGAGAAGCATTCCAAATTAAACAAGTAAGAAAGCTACAGTCGACTGTGCTCGACTGTGAGATACCCGGTACCTAAACGTTAGCTCTTCACACTAAAAGGCAATTTAAAAATGTACATACACTACATTGTACATACATATGTACATTGGCGCCATTATATCGCACGGCCAAGGCTCGAATGCGCCACCTGTCGGCTACAGCTTGCGACAGCAGTGCCTTAGGGCGGTGTGTTAAAATTCTAACCTTATTGCTAATATCTCCCATGTTTATCATCCGATTTTACTGAAATTTTCAGGAAACGTCCGCTCTATTTTATTCATTTTTTGTATTTATTAACTTTTACCCGAAAAAAATGAGTATATCTTATTTAACGTTTTTTATGATTTTTGAGGGCGGAAGTGGGCGTGGCCAAATTTTATTTTTACAATGTTGTCACCAAATTTGGTAACTCTAGCTCTTATAGTCTCTGAGATCTATTGTTTCACACGGACGGACAGACGGACAGACGGACATGGCTAAATCGACTCGGCTGGTGATACTGATCAAGAATATATATACTTTATGGGGTCGGAGATGCCTCCTTCTGCCTGTTACATACATTCTCGGTTGGCACAAACTTATAATACCCTTGTACCCTATGGGTACCGGGTATAAAAATATGCGCTTTTATCCTAGTTATGCCTTTATAAATATTAAGCTGTCCAAAAAAACAATTTCAGGTGAGATTTTTAATAGCCTCCAATAGCCAAAACGAGACAGCAAAAAGCCGTATATTTTCTGATTCGCCATTAAAATCTTAAAAATTAATAATCAAAATATTGAAAAAAAAATCAATAAACACATTTTCACTAATTTTTCAAAATTTGATCATTAAATTTGTCAAAAACGGCCACAATTTTTCTTTTTTTATTTCCTAACTTATTATGCAGATTTTGAAACCGAATGAAAACTAGCTCAGAGAAGCATTCCAAATATGCTATTTTAGCTTAGTTGTGTTTTATTTTCAATTTGATTTGTCTTAAAACTTATCAAATTTTTCGAATTCTCAAAATGCACAAATTTGAGGTATTTTTGAGAGTCTCTAATAGCCAAAACGGGAGTGATAACTAAAAGCCGTATATTTTCTGATTCGCCATTAAAATCTTAAATATTCAACATAAAAATATAGAAAAACGAGAAAGAAAGCTAACTTGGGTAAACAGAAGTTGGTATACCCTTGCAGTCTGCAATTGGATCATTGAAAATCGAACCATTTTAGTAATGTTGAAAAAACATCGAATTTTGTAAATTTTACATTTTACATGTAGAATTCTACATTTTCATATAAATCGACCGATCGCTTCTATGGCAGCTATATGATACAGTGGTCTGATCTTAATGAAATTAAAACCGTAATTCTAGAAGCATAAAAAACTGCTATATCTCAAAATTTATAGATATACGTTGAAAAACAGAGAAGTTAAAATTTTATATACCCTTGCAGAGGGTATTATAATTTTGACCAGATGTTTGCAACGCAGTGAAGGAGGCATCTCCGACCCCATAAAGTATATATATTCCTTATCAGCATCACCAGCCGAGTCGATCTAGCCATGTCCGTCTGTTTGTCTGTCCGTCTGTCGGTTTCTACGCGAACTAGTCTCTCAGTTTTTGAGCTATCGAGCTGAAATTTTCAGCATAGTCTTATTTCTTTAGCACGCAGTATATACGTCTTTATGGGGTCGGAAATGCCTCCTTCACTGCGTTGCAAACATCTGGTCAAAATTATAATACCCTCTGCAAGGGTATAAAAAATAAGGAAACCAATTTTTACAAATTTTTAATCTGTGCCTCTCTCAAAATCACGTTCAGAATAATCGTAGATTTGCCTACTGACTCTTATATTCGCCTGGTAGTTTAAAATTGAGAGGAGCTGATTTGGCCTGTAATAGGTAAACACATAATAAAAACGTTACAGCAAATAGTTAACCATTTACGGAAAAATAAATTCAGATTTAGAATTTATTTTATTTCGAGTCCTTGCACATCTAAAGTTTTTAGTTTTTTAATTTTACCAAATCTAAAAAATCGAACTAATTTTTACAGCACGCAATCGCTTTAATCTGCGCGGATCCACCACAACGAGCACTACTGAGAGGCCCAGCGAGGAGGGCGGCGCCGCCGAAGGACACGCCCCTGTCGAGGGGGCCCTGTCTTTCTCGACCACCGTTCGCAGTACGTTGCGTGGTCGTCCGGGACTGGGATTGCGCGGACGCAGTCGCACCACGACAACCAAGGCACCAGCCGCCGAGGGAGCCTCCGGTGACTCCGGTTCCGAGGGCGGAAATAGCTTGTCAGAGGAGGGTAAGGCCGCTGCCCCAGCTCCAGCTCCCGCGGAGCCAGTACGTCCGTCCCGCTTTAATCTGCATCGCGCCGGCGGCAACCGTCTGCTGACACGCGGCAAACTTGGCCGCGGCGCTGCGGTCACCACCGAGGCACCAAAGGAGGCGGCGCCGGCGGCGGAGGACTCCGCCGCGGACAGCAGCAGTCACCACAACGACGTCAAGGAGGAGGAGGGCAGCGACAAGGAGGCGTCCAGCGATGGTAGCGACGCCCCAGCTCCAGCGGGCCCCGTCACCGGGCTGAATCGCCTTAAGACCCGGCCACGTCTTAACGCCCTGCACAAGACTGATGCGGCCAAGCCGAAGGCTGCCGCAGCACCCGCACCCGCACCCCGTAAGATCAATCCGCTGCTGGCCAAGCGACGACTCCACTTGGCCGGAGCCATCTCCACCACAGGTCAAGGCTCATTTTAGATATTGTTTATCTAAAGATTTATCTGAAGAATTAGTTCCTAACCAATATTTATCCCTTGCAGAAGTGCCCGCTGAGGAGGAGCACTCGTCGTCGGACGCCTCTGCTGATCAGATTGCCAAGGAGGATGCGCCCGGCGGTAGCGATGAGTCTGGCGCCGATGGAGCCAAGTCAGAGCAAGAGAGCGCAACAGAGGCGGCGGAAAGTACCACCAAGCAGCAGGCCCGCGGATTGGGTCTCCTTGGCCAGCGCCGTCGTCTGCCGCTGCGCAAGCCCGGCACAATCCTGTAAGCCGTTCTAGCAGCCAACGAACAGCAGACGGACGGACGAGGGGCAAGGGACAAATGGACAAGCATCCCCTGAAACATCCTGAACTCCTGGAACCCCCGGTATTCGTCCAGCTGAATCCTGAATATAATACTCGTCATGATTCGTTGCTGCATACTCCTAACTTGGATGGTCCCTAAGCGATAATAACTCTTACAAAATTGTTTGATATATGTACGTCCTTTAAGTTTGCTCCTCACGCTCGTACTCTTTCTCCGGAACCCGTTGCCCCGTTAGCTTTGTACACATTACACTAATTAAACTACTGATAATGCGGATATAAAATGAGATACCATTAAGTAAGATCCCTTGCGCCAAGAGGAAGTCACCAAAACGGAAAAGCGGACACGGAGCGAGATGAACGAGGAGATCCAAGCCACTCGTAGACCACTAAGCCCTAAACCCCCGAATTGTAACTGAGATGCGAATGCTACCCAGCCCCTTCTCCTGAAATGCCACGATATATATATATGTATATCCCCCGACCTTGCCTAGGCCCCTCCCCTTCCGCCCTTCTACCTTTGTGTGTATAGCAGATACATTTATAATTATATTTTTTTTCTGAGATACAATTATGAACAAAAACGACTTTTAATTATATATTGAATAAAATCGAAAGGAAAAACAAGAAAATTTAATCACAGGCGTTTCTCTAATGAGGGAGAGGGTCTAACAAATGGTTTTAGGGTTTATTATACCCTTGCAGGGTATTCTAATTTTGTCCAGAAGTTAGCAGCGCAGTGAGGAAGCATCTCCGACCCCATAAAGTATATGTTTTTTTTATCAGCATCACCAGCCGAGTCTGTCCGTTGCTACGCAATCTAGTCTCTCAGTTTTTGAGCTATCTGAATGAAATTTTGCAGAACTATTGCAGTTAGTATACAAAATATAAATGGGCCCGATTTTTCGATATTTGGCTCGCTCCTAGGATCCTGGCAGCTAGATCCCTCAGCTCCCTCAGGTGGCGAATTCCACAATGAAATTTATGACATTTAATCACTGCATGACTGGGCTAATTAGTCGTTCTGCGCTACGAGTATATATGCGTCGAAATTCACTTTTGATTTCATATGCATTTCATCAAATTGCCTGCGCACTCGTATTAAAAAGTGGAGTGGTCGCCAGTGGAGATAAGAGACCTCGAAAAAATACACCAACACAAACAAGTAAGAAAGCTACAGTCGACTGTGCTCGACTGTGAGATACCCGGTACCTAAACGTTTGCACTTCACACTAAAAGGCAATTTAAAATTGTACATACATTATAATACTTCGATATAATACTTCGATACTTCTTAAAATAAATCGCCTCTCGAATTAGCTCCCGACCTAAACAATATAATGTCATACTTAAATATGAATGATACATTTTATAGGAACACATAAAAACCCGCTCGATCGGCGTCAAAAAATGAATTATGTAATTTCTTGCTATATTCTTCTGCAGTGGCGCCATTATATCGCGCGGCCAAGGCTCGAATGCGCCACCTGACGGCTACAGATTGCAACAGCAGTGCTTTAGGGCGGTGTGTTTAAATTCTAACCTTATTGCTAATATCTCCCATGTTTATCATCCGATTTTACTGAAATTTTCAGGAAACGACCATTTTATTTTATTTATATATTTTATCTTTTAACTTTAACCCGAAAATAACGAGTATAGCTTAATAACGTTTTTTATGATTTATGAGGGCGCAAGTGGGCGTGGCCAAATTTTAAAACAAACTTGATCTGCGTGCAACAGATTTCAATGTTGTCACCAAATTTGGTAACTCTAGCTCTTATAGTCTCTGAGATCTGTTGATTCACACGGACAGACAGACGGACAGACGGACAGACGGACATGGCTAAATCGACTCGTCTGGTGACGCTGATCAAGAATATATATACTTTATAAGGTCGGAGATTTCTCCTTCTGCCTGTTACATACATTCTCGGTTGGCACTAACTTATAATACCCTTGTACCCTATGGGTACCGGGTATAAAAAGCACGGGCTGCTAAAAATATATACACACAGATATACGATATATATATATATATATATATATATATATATATATATAAATAACAGCAAAAACGGGTTGCAGCCTTGCCAATTAAATGTGGTCCAGTCCACGCTCCCTATCCCCGATCCTCGATCGCGGCTCCGAAGTTCGTTGTCATTGCCGCGGTTTACTTCAAATGGGAGACGCGCGCGTCCAGCGCCAAAATGGCAATGCCGTCCCGATCATTTCGCGCACGGCCGTCGGAATATATATTCTCCGGAGAGCAGCGGCCAAGATTTTCGGGAGTTACCGATTTGGTCGACGGCGCCCCGGCTTAACCGGTAGCCCAATGCACTGGCAAAAAGTCTAGGAACTTTTTGTAGTATATTGCAAATATCAAACTGAGGCTATAGAAAATATTTCTACACACTGCAAATATTTGTAAATGTAGAAAAAGTTTCTTTATGGAAAAAATAGCACTAAGATCTTATCAAAGACAAGTAGGCTTTGATTTAATAATTAATTTAAAATTTGGTTTTTCTGCAAATATGGAAACCAATTTGCCAATACTTTCGCGCTGTGTGCCAAGTGGAAACTCCAGCACTGGGAGCTACCGAGAGACCTCATCCGGAGTCCCAGAGCAGAGTGCACTTTCGGGGCATAGGAAATTATGGCAATGAAATGTTATGACCGCGCTCGTGACAGACGACTTTCAATGATCCTCCGTCTCCGTCTCCGCCTCCGTCTCCGCCTCCGTCTCCGCCTCCGTCTCTGTCTGTTGTTACTCCTTTGGCCAAAGTCGCTCCGGCGGCTCTGATTTTGAAGCTCCTCTTGCAATCGCATAAGCCAGTTTTCGCCAGGGATCGCCTCCAGCTGTGTGTGCAAACTGGACAGACAGTCAGTCTGTTTGGACTCCTTGTTCTCCTTTCTGGGTGACAGTTATGCATATGATGTCCTGGCTGGAAAACAAAAAACAGACAGAGAACGGGTTACAGGAGACGTAGCGTGTGGCGAATGTCCGAGAAACCCATTGGCACAAACAAACTCATGACATCCTTTTGCACGTGGCTCGAGAATAATGCCGTGTCCCGACTTGATCCCACCGCCTTTGTGCCCGTAACTATGATAATGAAAAGTAGTCAACGCAAATTACATAAGGCTCTCGCTCCTTTCACCTTTTGAAGTAGGGTTGCATGATATTTAAAAAATATCGTATCAATGATATTGTCATTTTTGAAAAATATCAAAATTATTTTTTTAAATATCAAGAAAAAATATCGATATATCGAGTATATATGATATTTAACATTTTTTTTATTTTTAGGATCAGAAAGCCTTTAGAAATCTCTTTCTCTCTATCTCATTATTCGTATACATTACCTCTCTATTGATCCTAATGATCCACATGAATTCATTCAAACAAAACTAACAACACAAATACTTCATATTAAGCTTTTATTACTTAAAGCAATGGAAAATACTGTAAGTTAAAGTTAAAGTTATTATACCCGGTACCCATAGGGTACAAGGGTATTATAAGTTTGTGCCTACCGAGAATGTATGTAACAGGCAGAAGGAGGCATCTCCGACCCCATAAAGTATATATATTCTTGATCAGTATCACCAGCCGAGTCGATTTAGCCATGTCCGTCTGTCCGTCTGTCCGTCTGTCCGTCTGTCCGTCTGTCCGTCTGTCCGTCTGTCCGTCCGTGTGAAACAACAGATCTCAGAGACTATAAGAGCTAGAGTTACCAAATTTGGTGACAACATTGGAATCTGTTGCACGCAGATCAAGTTTGTTTTAAAATTTGGCCACGTCCACTTTCGCCCTCAAAAATCATAAAAAACGTTAAATAAGCTATACTCGTTTTTTTCGTGTAAAAGTAAATAAATACAAAAAATGAATAAAATAGAGCGGACGTTTCCTGAAAATTTCAGTAAAATCGGATGATAAACATGGGAGATATTAGCAATAAGGTTAGAATTTTAACACACCGCCCTAAGGCACTGCTGTTGCAAGCTGTAGCCGACAGGTGGCGCATTCGAGCCTTGGCCGTGCGATATAATAGCGGCAATGTACATATGTATGTACAATGTAGTGTATGTACATTTTTAAATTGCCTTTTAGTGTGAAGCGCAAACCTTTAGGTACCGGGTATCTCACAGTCGAGCACAGTCGACTGTAGCTTTCTTACTTGTTTCCAATATTGTTTCGCCAGTGACTTTAAAAATACACGATTTGTTACGTGCCGATCAGTCATACGGCTGCGTGAGTCGCACACTACACATTTAATTGCCGAAGCCATCCTTTCTGAGGATACCGAGCTACCTGATATTATCAGATAGCGTAGTGCTTACTTAGACAAATGTTGCATGGTCTGCTGTTGCGAAGTTCAATACTGTATTGGGTCAGCTTCCCAATTACTATTTGGCAAAGAAATATATAAGTGGAACTCGTTTTCGTAGGGGCTGACCGAAAACAAAATATCAGAAAATATCAAAAAAAAAATATTTATATATCGATATTACAGCTTAAAAATATCGTGATAAAAATATTTATTTTTTTGCAAATATATCGATATTTTGATATTTTGATATATTTTCGACAACCCTATTTTGAAGGGATACAGGACACCGGGCACAGGTCAAGGCGTTTGTAAGCCTCTTCAGAGGTTGCGCCCAGAAAATCGGTTTCTAATTCCCTAAATTCTTTAAATTCTAATTTTCCCTTTCCGGACAGGACACGCGGCAGGAGCAGAAGCCACAGAATTCCGCCCTTTCAAGTCAGGACGCATTAAGTCGGTGGGTAGCCCTCAGTTGAATGCTCATTATGGAGAGTTCAATGGCGTTCAATGGAGTCCACGAGTTCCAGCAGTTGGGCAATAGTAGTGCTCGAAGTTCCGCTGAACAACTGCAAATTACTAATGGATGAAAGTCGGCATCACAGCCTTCAAAGGCATCTTGCCGCGCAATATGCGCAAAGCAGTGACACCAGAGCAGAGTACTATTCTTACTATTTTACCACAATTTCCACCAAAAAGGACTATGTTTAAGCATATCCTAACTTCTTCATTTTATTTCGCCATTCATTCAATTGAATTTAAATAAAGAAGTAAAAGCTTTATCCGCCTTAGTTGCTGGAATTTCCTCGCTTTACCAAGATCCCCGAGAGAGCTACCACGTAGCCGCTCTCGGCGCGTGAGCGCCTCCAATAGAGCGAGCTCCAGACACGGAACGTACAGAGCTTGGGCAATTAATTTAATTCCGATGATGGAGGTGTTTTTCAATCAAAGTTTATTTTAGTGCACCAACAGCTCGAAAACGTCTTTCGCCTCGATGTTTCCGTTTTTTTTGTTGTGTGTGTGTGTTTGGGGGCGTAATCATGTTACTTCTATGTAAGGGAGTGGATTACTTGGGGGCCGCCATGGCTCGAGCTTGATCTCGCACTCTCTGTTCATAGATGTGGCGTGTTTGGGTGTAGATGGCGTAAGCGTCGGCCTGGGCCGGACAGTTGATGTCGGGCTCGTTCAGCAGGTCCTGGATGCCCAACAAAATCTGTTTGATGGTTATGGCCGGACGCCAGCCCAGCTCCCCATCCAAAAGACAATAACATACTGTGCCCGATGGGAAGACGTTTGGATGGAAAAGTGGCGGCTCAAACTTGCATTTTGGCGGCGAAGTGGGGTAATCGTTGTGGAAGATCATCCGGAGCTTATAGAGGCCGCCCTCCCATGGCGTCGACTCCTTTCCGGGAATGGCGCACTCCCAGATCATAAGGTTTAGGGTGCCGTCCGGGTTCTTCGCCGGGCGGGCTATGAACCCGATTGGTTGATCTTCACGCCAGGCTTTGCGCTCCTCCCCCAATCGTGTTATGGTGATTTGAGACATTTTCGACTCCTTCTGTTCCTGTCTTCCGATAAATTTTCGCAGCTCTACATGCGCTTCTGTCTTAAATGCAAACTGCAACCGGCAGCTGTGAAAACAATTAGCATTACGAGAAAAAAAATTTAGTTTCAAGCTTACTAACTTATCATGTGTATTAGATGTTTAATTTTATTTTTATATTTATATTTCTATTTACCCGAATACTCGACGTACAGCACCTGACTCGACGAGCTCTGGAAGCACACTGAAAATATTCCGGCCCAGCTGGTCTACATGCTGTTGACAGGACGTTTGTTCGATGACACTAGGCTCTTGGACTACGCGATGGCTTTTTCGAAGCTCCATCGCTTTCCCATCTCAGTTGGCTTTGGCAATGCTTTCCTAAATATATTTAATATTCAACTTATATATTCTTCTGCAGAAGCAATTCGCAGTTTCCCCATGACAAACCGTTTTGAAAACAGAATTTGTCGCTGGGATACTACTCCGGCTCCGACGTGCGTGTGAATCTATTAAAAGAGCAGCCGTCAGTGGGATCGCCGCCCCTTAATTCCACAGACTCGCCGCATCCTTCACCTGGGATACGAAAATTCAATTAAGGAAATCGAGGCGCAGGGCAGCGTTTCTACGAAAAGTCCTCTTTATTCCCAACAGGTGGATACACACGCACATCCACACCCGAGTGTGTCGAAAGAGTGGGGTGAAAAAGGGAATTATAAAAACAGGAGAACGGAGATCGGAGAACGGTGCCAAAGGGTTTCGAGAGTCTAATTGTTATGCATATGATCTCCTGATCGGTGATTGGTGATCGAAACAGGAATATAAACAAAGATAATGGGCGCAGAAATCAATTTCGGTCGATCGATCGGAAATCTGTTGCTGGCCGGGATTTCAACTCTTGATGTGGGTTGATCTACGGCTCGGCACTTCCTCTGTTATCCTTCGCGTTTCGTGTGTTTGCTTAGCTGTGAAAACCGTTAAGCCGAGAGAATTGATCTTTCGACATTCCGATTTCCGGTTCCGATTTCCGCCCAGGGCTTATGCAAATATTTGGCCAACGGTCCGGGCCAAGCGTCCTGGGTGAATTGAGCGGAGAGAATCCCTGGCTACAAGCCGTGGGAATCGATTGCCACGCAGTGTCATTAGTGGACATTACATTGGGGGCGTTCAGGGACAAAATATCCGTAGATCCTCCTGGGCTGAAGTCGGCCTAACAAGCGTCTACGCGGTTGAGGATCAAAGGACCTAAATGGGGCGTACTAACCTCAATGCAGCGCGGAGATTCAACAATAAGCGGGAGAAATTAAAAGAAATGCCGCGCAATCGAAAAAAGCCGAGGAAGAGAAAGCCGCAAGATAACGTGGAAAATGTAAAATGTGTAAGTAAATGTTATAAAAATATACAAACTTCGGTATTATTCCCATTTTACCAAAATGGATCGATTTTTAATGATCCAATTGGATACTGTAAGGGTATACAAACTACGGTTTACCGAAGTTAGCTTTCTTTCTTGTTCAACGTATTTTTTAAAATTTCCAGATATAGCTGTTTTTCACGGTTTTAGAACTACGGTTTTAATTTCATAAGGATCGGACAACTATATCATACAAGTATAGCTGCCATAGAAACAATCGGTTGATGTATATGAAAATTTCAAATTTTACTTTTAAAATGTAAAATGTGTAAGTACATTTACAAACTTCGATATTTTATTAAGTTTACCAAAATGGATCGATATTCAATGATTCGGTTGCAGACCGGGTAGACAAACTTTCGCTTCCAAAGTTAGCTTTCTTTCTTGTTTTATACTAGTGAAAGAACATACATTTAATATTTTTGGGCCTTCCATTATCAAATAAAATAAAAGATATAATTTAAAATGAGAAGACTATAATCCAAGGGTGGGTTAGAAACGAATATAAGAATAATTTACTTACATTTTATTTATTGTACTCTGTTGCCAAAAGTTTAAAACTTAAGGTACAGGGAGGAATCGGCCATAGTTGCTAAGACTTTCGGCCGGACTAAATTGTTCTTACAGGTTTACTTAATAACTAGAATTTTACATATGAATTCGAAGAGAAGGAGATTAACAATTTAAATTAGTTGAAGCAGGTTAGCTGATTTGAGAAATTTAAGGATTTGCTGAACATTTTCAAATGAAGGGTTAATTAAATGATCAGATAGTTTTATATTTGAGTTACTAGGTCTATGTGTTTGAAGTGCGGTGCAGTACATTTTATTTATGTACGATTTTTTAAAACCTTTGAGCAGCAACTTAGATTATATTGGTTATCTTATGTTGGCCTTATGTTGAGCTCTCTGAAAGTAGACTCTGAAGCTTGGCCAAATATGCAATTGCATACTTTTCGCATCTTGACTGAGTATGGAATTTAATTAAGCTTTTCCGAATTAGGTATGTTTAGCCCTGAGCACGGCCGGTGTTTGCATTACTCCAATTAACGTTTTGCTGCGATCGCTTCTGGTTTTGTGTGTTGGAAACAAACATTAGGCCAACTCTGTTTTATCTGAATTAGGTAACGTTTGGGGTTATACATACAGAACCAAACGATGTCAAGAGCCGTCCAACATTGAACCGAATAATTGAAGCGGCGCCTATTGCATTATAAATAATATATGCACGCAGCAGCTACGTATCTTATCTGTTTATCTGCTCCACTCGAGTGGAGCTTCGCATATAAAAATGCGGATAAATAGCTGGGGACAGCTTAGGTTGAGTGCAGCACTATGACGAGTCGGTGGATTTTTCTTGCTTGCGTCCTTTTGGTAGCGATTCTTCTCACCTCAGCTAGCGTTGAGGGCAAGACAGATCCCCTGCTGGAGGAGGGTGATCAGCAGTTGGATTTACTGTTGGAGGCCATCAATGAACGTGAACGTCAGCGCGTACAGGAAAACATGGGAGACTCGAGCCATAAATTGGATATTGCTAAACAGCGACCGAACAGCAAGAGATTGAGATGGAATCGCAGCCAGAGTAATACTTTAGGGTCCGAGGGCCCGGAGGATCGGGGATTCGCCGCCTATTCGTCGTCGATTTCGTACCCACCCAATCCCGATTACATCAACGTGAAGGATCATGAACCCACTCCGGCTCCGTGGTGGTTTAACATAAATTAATTCATGTGGAAGTCAGTGGCATTGATCTTTTTTTTTTTTTTATTTATTCAAGTGCGAAATCTCTGTTGAAATGTGTATCCAAAATGTATATTTATTTTACGTCTATTATACTCAAAGGGGACACGATGTTTACTTAACTTTTAAGTAGTTGTACTCGATCCATTCGCTACCGAGCTTTTTAGTTTCAGACCCAAGACAGTCACCATTTCAAATAGCTTTGAGACAATTGATGGCCAACTTCAATTAACGATAAAACCCATAGAGAAACTCCATCGATGCATTCTACCAAAGCTAAACAGGTTCTGATCGGAACTTGAGAAATGATCGGCGATTTTGTGGGCTCGCCTGCTGTGTTTTTTTGGTTTTGCCTCAATTTGTTTGCTTTGATTCGATCCAATCTGTTTCGATCCGATCGCAAAGTGAAATGTTAGCATTGATTGATTGATGGATGCATTGGATTGTTAGCAGTTTCAGCCTTGTTTTGAGGGCAGAGGGCCAACGCAAGAAACGGGGTGTGCTGGGTCACTCAGTCGTTCGGACAGTTTGGCCACTTTGTTTGCCACTTTGCCATTTTGCAGTTTTCGGGTAATTCGAGTACCCTATAATAAGGGTTACAAAATAAAAACATTAAAGGTAGCAAAACTAATGCTTATTTCACTATCTTAACTATTGAATTTAACATCAATGCGAAGTAGGTGTATTTACTGAAAGTTTTTGCATAATATTGTTAAATCAATCAGTTTTGGATTTAAATTTTTAAGTATATCGTAACATTTTTAGTCTTATTATTTCAGTTCTGAATGGAAACTCTCTCCTCTATAAGGAAAGAATAATTTTTTAGGTAATAGTGACAATAAACTTGTTTAATGGGTACTCGAAGCTTCCATAATCCATCCATGTTAGTCTCCTCTCGCCGGCTCACTATCCAACTGAATTTAGTGGTAGGAGCACATTCAATGCGGCACTATATTCATTTTTAGAGCAAATCATTGCTAGCCTTGACACCGGGGCGTATGCGTAATCGCCAAATAAAAAAGATAAATGAAAAATAAGTAATTCAAAGCGGAACTTTGGGCTTACTGTTTCTTAGTATCCGATTCGCAATTGGCCAATTTGTGAATGCAGTTTTTGGCTGTCGTCAAAGACAAGCGGGAAGCAGAGCGTGGCCATCGCAAGGTTGGTCGTTAAGCTTGGCCAGAACTCGCTGCAGCTTGGCCAAATACCTACCTATCCATCTGGTAATTCCGGCGTAACACTTAGAATACCACCCCACTTAGATCTCCGTTTAGCAGCAGTTGTTCAAACAGAAATTAGCTGGCTTCTTGAGCTCCGTGTTCAGCTTCAGTTGATAATTAAATAAGTTGTTGTTGCTGTGCTGTTGCTGTGGCTGTGGCTGCTACTGCCGCGCTTTCTTATTGCTAATGTTTTAATTGGCCAAGACAAAGGCACAGTTTTTATGCATAATTAGAGACTTAGAATTTGGACTTGGAAATAAAACACCAATTAGTAATTACACTCAAAAGGCAGCGGGGAGTGTCCGAAAAGAGTGGATCGTTTCGCCACGATGAGCGTTAGAACCCCCATCGATGCCTATGCTAACCCTGGACGAGTTCAACCACTTCCCTCCCGCTGCTATTTATAAAGATTAACCTCTGTAATTCTAAACTTCCAAGACCTTCCAGCCGAGACCTTGAACCCCAACCCCATCTTACTTAATCAATTCATATTTCAAATTTGCAAGAAGGAAGAAAGAAAATGGTTCACTTGACTAAAGACTCATAAGTACAAGTTAAAGGAGTTTGCTTGTGTTTAACTTGCCAGCTTCCCAGAAGTGCTTTCGCTTGGCTAATGATACCATTAACCAGATACGGCCAGGAGGAGGAAGCGACTGATTTAAATATTTTGTAATTGATAACTAATTGTGGCGAGGCGAGTTCCAAAACTCGACATTGGACGACGTGGCTGCGACGTTTTTCTTTTCGTTTTCATTTTCGGTTTGTTTTCGTTTACAATGTTGCAGCATGGCAACTCTTTAGCCGGCTAATTGGCGGAAACAACAACTTTTCACCAGGAAATCAGTAAGCGCTGGAGAAAAGCGAAAATAAAACACGCACACCAACATTGGACTCTAATTTCAGTGGCTTTATCTGCAGCATAAAGTGTGAGATAGAGCGACACCCAGACCCTGACCTAACCAGCTCAAGCGAAGGCAAACATAGCCCAATTTAAATTGTGCTAAAAGCCCAACAACTCTGCCAGGAAATAACCGGCAAAACATCTGGGTTCTGTTTTTTCCATTTCTCTATTGGCTTCGCATATAAAAAGCCGCAGCAGACTACTTTCTCAACTCACTTTCACTCCAAGGTATTCCCACCATGAAGCTGTTTTGGCAAATTATTCTCGGTCTCGTCCTCGTCTTCGCCGTGGCGACCTCCTTCGCGAGGGCTGAATCCCTTGAGGAAGATGAGGAGGCGGATGATTCCCTCATCGGCGACTCGGAATCGGATGAATCCGGAGCGAATGGGGCTGACGTCCAGCACGATTACCTGAATGTCGGAGACTATGTGCGCCCTCCACCTCCATGGTGGTTTTAGGCTGAAAATGGATTAAATTTGCATATTATTTAATTTTCATATATTTTTTTTTTGTTTCTGTATTATTTGTATTGTATTATTGTTAGTTGTTTTTGTTTCGTATCAATAAAATAATTAAAGCACCGATCTTTTGGGGCAGTTGAATTTCCACGTACCATGTAGAACCACCAGATCCTACTTGCCTTTAGTTTTGCACCATTGTAGAACCTCGTATGAAATGCATGAACCCTTTAGAGTACTATGTGCAAATTATAATGATTTGTACAAAATAACCTCATCTGTAGATAGCCTTCCTAAACTAAAAACATTAATCTTAACCCACTTAGTACACATGCAAGATAGCAATCGAGCTGCGCGCTATTAGTCTATATGGTGGAGGGTAGTTTCCTCGCATTCTTTTACCTATACTTTTCTTTCGCGCCTATTAACACCTAACCCTAACAAGCACGTGCTTGTTTTCGAAGGGCCACTTGAGTGTACTGACCGTACTGCATAAACGTCCATATATATATATTCTCTTATTCTTTGAGAAGTCGAGAAGAGCCTTTTATAAATAGTTACAATACATGTTTTGTTTGTCCAATAAATTATTGCATTTTAAATCATTAAGAATCCTTTGTGACTAAATCTTTCCCAATCAATAAGAAGACCGTAATAGGCAATACATGGTGAAGTGTATATAAAATAGTTACAGTACGTCAATACCTAATATTAGTCCCCAGGCCAGTAAGTGGTTACTTATACAGATTAGCAATTATTAAGTTAGTATACCTAGATTCCACAAGAGCTTTTTTATTGACATTTTCCACTTACTTATTTTTATTTCAACTAAAGTTATTGCTTGCAAAAATGTGATATACGTTTGATAAAATCTTTACTGTGGCACTGCAAACTGCGTTGGTCTGTACTAAGTACGTAGCACGCGAAGGCGTTTCCGAGCCAATTCGATTATCTTTAACGCACTTTCCGAGACCGCCGACTAATGGAAATGTTCGCCTTGCTATATATGTATGAATATTATTAATCGATTATCGGTCGATTACCACATTGAGTAGCTTAAGGAGCCATAAGAAATGCAGCTTACGATGGCTTAAGATAAATCGCGTCGCTCATAAATTTCGAAAGCAGCCCGCTGATTTATGCCAAGTTACTTATCCCCCACAACGATCTCTTATCCGCACCATTTACCCAGCGTTTTCGACTACTACCGCCGCTTTTCCTCTTGCGCCGCAATTGCGGCCAAATTGATGCCTGTTGCAATGTTTTGAATGCAACGCAGTTGCACGGAAAGTAGTTGCAGCCTGATTTATTTACTTAGTGCTGCCATTGAAAAGGAGCATGTGCACTGGCAAAAATAGTGGGCAATGTGTAAGAATTTCTACACTTTGCATTTCATTTAGTTTCATACCGATACACGATGGGGTACACAGGTAGTGCCCAAGATGTATGTAACAATAATATTACATAACATGGGCCCCAATAGATCCGGAATTTAAAATCAATAGCCAAACCAAACAGATTACATTTAATAAACAACTCTATATATATTAAAATTACCTATTACTTGCCGCAGTGCATGTCAATTTCGATCGCCAGGAGGACGGAGTTGTGATGGGTGCCGTCGCCGGTTCCCGTGCCTGTGAGCAGGAAATCTTTCTGGCCCCGCCGATTTTGGCCAAGAGAAATAAGTCCGGCCAACGGTCAGGGCCATGGACGTTGAACTTGAAATCGAAACGAACGAAACAAATGGAACACTGAGGTAAGGGGAATTGTTGTGTTGGGCAACAGGTTTGCCACCGGCCGGGCCAAAAAGCGTTCGCATCGAACCCGAGCCCCCGAACGGGGAATGGCATTCGACGACTCATAAGCGGATGCCTGGATATCTGTAAAGAAAATAAAAAAATTAAGAAATTAAAAAAACCAAAAAAGGAGGAGGAAAAAGACATCGCGGGCAATGTCATTCGGAGCTCGTTGTGTTGTATTTTCCGCTCAAGTCAACAAATCCGCTAATGTCGCTAAAGCCTCGTTGGCAGGTTGCATTGCATAATGGCATTTATGCCAAAGAGTGCGGATCCGTATCCATCCAATCCGATCCGATCCGATCCAATCCGAGGGGAGTTTTGGCCACTTAGCGGGACTCCCGCCACATGATAATGTTGTTTTGTTTCGGTTTTCGTCGCTTGTCGCCGCCAAACTCGTTTTAAATATTGGGAAAAGCGCTGCGTATAAATCAAAATTAGAAACGAGAAAAAAGCTAAAGCCGACGCTAAACAAACACCGCATCCCACGACAGCCTGCGAAAACCATTAAACGAGCCAATTCAATTTAAATTCAACGGTTCAACGGCTGCTGCTGGCGATCGCATCATTAATTGCATCTAGTTATGCAACCGTCAACACCAGCATCCAGCGAACAGCCGGCCAACCAGCTACATACAGCGTCCACCAAACTGCGGCAACACACACAATTAATTAATAAAACGCACTGGTTATTTTAAGTACGACTTTTTATGGTCCGATCGCCCGGTCGCAATAAATTTAGGCAGCATTAGCCGTAATTATGTGGAGCATATTTCGTGTGCTGCGTGTCTGCGCGGATTTTGTTGTGTTTATTTCGCTGCAGTTTTCTCCTTTTTTTTTTTTTTTTTTTTTTTTTTTTGAAGTGGGTGAGCACCGAGCTACTGAGAGCTAGAATGCGGCCAAGGGATCAGGTTGTACGGCTTTTCTGCGCTGGCATGCAATTTGCATCTTAAAAAGTCACAAAATTAGAGCGAGAAATCCCATAAAAGTTACCTCATTTTGCAATTTAAATGAATATGCTTGTTTATCACTCACAGTTTGTAAAACCCAATACTCGAAGTCTTAATAATGTATATAATAAATACTTAAGTGTCCAAAGTTGTGGGCCTTTCAGAAAAGTATTATAGGATTATGGAATTTATATCTATAATTTCAGCCCCAAGAAGACAAAATTATTTTTATTAAAATAGGAAGCTCCTACCAATATTCATATTTTATTATCTGTAAATTGTATGTAAAGGAAATCGATATTGTGTAGTTTAAAAACTCTTGTTTGTTCAAGTGTAGACTCGGTGTTTAGGATTAATGCAAACCACTTCATCAGAGGAGGTCGTATTACATATAACCACTCCGCGGCCCCTCGGTTTCTTCATTATGCGTTATTCTTTTTCTTTTTTGGCATGTTTTTACACTTTTGGCTGACCAGGTGCATTGGCCCAAGTGTTATGCGAACGCCTTCGGGTGCCGAGTCTTAACTCTTCGCGTTCGGTTGGTTTGTCAGATCTTGCGGCGATGGCCATTAGAGCAGAGCAAACCCCACTGTTACCGTTACCAGCTCTACGCACTAAGGGGATGCCCTAAAAGGCAGGTGTGGAGAGTGACGGCTCAGGACCACAAATTGCAAATCTCCGCCAGTTGGGCAGTGGGTTTCCTCAGCCGATACCGCGATACTTCTTCTTATACAATAATAGTATCTGGAATCGCCGTAACGCCCCAAGACCCAGCCCATAATTAGCGGAAACCAACCGTTTGACCCTCGCCGAATTGTGAATCATCGAAAGCGCCCAATCGAAACCCAAACTAAAGTAATTCAATCGAAAACGCCCAAGTAATTCGAAATTTTAATGGAAAACAAGCCTCAGCACTGAATACTCTTTTGGTCCGTACAATAATTAATGAATATACACCAAAAGTAATTGCACTGGCCAGTGGCCACACAGTAAGCGATTTTTCCTGTCTGTTAAGCCTAATTAAATTGTTGACATGATTATGTTAATGCAAATTAACAAACTCGGAGGTGACACTCAACTAATTGCACGTTCGGATTTACTAAATAAGCGTTTGTAGATGTTGTTCTTAGCTTGATACTAATAACACACTATTTACACCAATTTTTCCGTTTCAAAAATACATTTTGATCGGCATCTATTGAGGCCAAAAGGCAATAAGAATTGTATTATTTGAACATTATATTATCGTGAAAACATGCACTAATATTTATTTATTATTTGATAATCGGTTTTATCCACATGCTATCGCTGTAATTCATTATTTAAAATATAAAATATTATTTATAATTTTTTACTTTCAATTTTTTAACTGATTTGCAAGCAAAATAACGAGCGGAGGCGCACGTAACATTTATTGGTGAAGGTCAGGAACCGGGTTGATCTCCGTACCCCTTCTACAGTGTATAGAAAATGGCGAACCTGTATCAAAGAGTCCACCGGCGAAAGGTGTCGGCGCTGATTCAGTGTGGTTCGATAGGTATTCGTTAAAACGGAACTCAAGCGGCCGGTAAACATGCGTGAAAATCAATCATGGCAGACAAAGCCAGCAGCAGCAGTAGCCACGCACAATCCCCCGGAACGCTCCATGGGAACTACTGCTACGCCCGACCCGATATGATCCAAATTAACCGAGCCACGCCGAGCCGAGTCGAGCGAACGCGATCCAATGTGATCCGAAGCATGTTCAGCCGAAGCTAGAGTGGCCACGCGTTGGCGCCTTCGTAGTTTCGCCGTTGGTTTCGCTTGCCTGTCTTCGTCATCGTCTTCGGAGCAAAAATGCCTCATATAAAACGTGGCCGACATATTGTAGCCAACAGTCGTAAGCGCGCCACGGTCCACAAAAGAGGATAAAACATAAAAAAATATCAGAACTAGCTCCAAGACCTCAAGGAGTGCTTGTGTTTTTTTTTCGCATTGCCCACCCGATTCCGGCCCAAGTGTCTGTGCGTTTAAGCTAAGTTTGAGCCCCGAAGTGTGCCATGACGTTGTTCCAGGACAATGGAGGCATCCTGCCGTTGCTGCTCGTCGCTTTGCTGGCGTCTCCCTCGTGGGCCGCCTACAAGCTGCAGGAGCGCTACAGCTGGAACCAGCTGGACTTCGCCTTCCCGAGTGCCCGGCTCAAGGAGCAGGCTCTGGCCAGCGGCGACTACATCCCCCAGAACGGGCTGCCAGTCGGCGTCGAGCACTTTGGCAATCGCCTTTTCGTCACCGTTCCCCGCTGGCGAGATGGTAAGTTGGGCTCCCACTCCGCGATCCAAATCCAGCCATAGCTGCATGCAGATTGCAGTGGTGACATATCCGACTTTTGGGCATCATTAGCACTTGCTAATTGGGTGTGGAATCGCCGTGATTGAGGAATTGCTGGCTGATAGTTCAATAATATGGCTTGATTGACTAATTCTGGTTGTGAAACCAGTGAGGAGTGATAAAAAATACCCCAGAGATCGGTGGCTGTACACTTGCTGTAGCTAGCTTAAGTTGTGCAAAAAATTATCTTGTTAAACAAATTGACTTTTTAGGCACACAATTCCTAAATTGATTTACTGTTAAAAGTCAGGTTATCGAGTTCTTGAGAATATTAGGGATCTAACATTTTATATAAATGGTATAAATGATATTTTTTCGTATCATTTATCTCTTAGTTTGTGAAATTACTCTATTCTTACAAATATTAAAGTGATTTCTTAAGGATTTAAAGAATTGCAACGATTATTTTCATAGTTAAAACACAGTTAAATCAAGGATGGCATTGGGTTTATTTAATAAGGCTTCTGAAAGACTTCTATCGAGGTTTCTTAATTCACACATTTCCGGCTTCCAAGAACCCCGCAGAAAAAATGTGTCAAACTTTTTGAGCCGACTTTTGCTTGTGATGGGTACGGCACGCGCATTGACCTCTCGTAAATCCGGTTGATACTTGCGGGGCGCGCATTCAGGTGTTGCATTTACATTTTTTAAACAATTAACCGTTGTAAAGTGGATTCGGAATCGGAATCGGAGGCAATGGCGTGGCGGCATTGGCATTATATGGTATTATATGACGACCATCCGAGCCGACGAGTGGTATTATACAAATACATATCTGGCAATTGTGAAGGCTTCTTCAGGGTCGCCGGCGTTACACAATTGGAAATGGAAATCCAATCACAAACAATAACATATTATATGGCATTATGCCATTAACCCATGATTAGCTTTCGGTTCAATCGGAGTGAGAGTTGCACAAAGCCGTTGCCCAAATCTGTGTCTAAATACATTCGGAGTCATTGTTCTGCAGCTTAAAAAAAAAAAACACACACCAAAATATTTCACCAGAAATAAGCAAAGTTTTATTTTTGGCAATAATATATAATAATGGGGAATTTCACAATTGATTCATGTTGGCAACAGTCCGAGTTTGTACAACTGGACAAATATCTAGAAAAAACCCTATTTTGGCTAAATCTAGAATTCAATTATGGCCAACTATTTAATCCCGATATTCTGGTGGAGCCTTGAGCTCCTACCTTCCCAGCTCGAGAATGCCATACAAATGATTTCGAAAGCCCAGAAGGCCAAAATAAGACAAAAAAGGTCAAAATAAAGCCCAAAAAGTACGTGAAAGTTGCGGCAAGGCACGCTTCAATGGCCATCAAAGCAAATCAATTAGTCAGAGCAAATCGGCGGTGGCAACAACACAAGACAACAGGTTAACAGGTAGACAACACCTGCAGTTGACAATAACGAGTTATGATTTATTGAGCCTCTATACTTATGCCTCATTATGCAAATTCATTAGGCCAAGCGCGGCCAGGCAGGGCAGCAACTAGCAGTAAATCGGCTGAAATCAGACAGATATTGCAATCAGACGGATTGTGGGCCTGTTGGCTGTTCTCACATGCGAAATGAGCTATGCGACAGGATTACAAATTGAAATCGAGTTACAGGCTATGAGTCAAAATCGAAATTGAAATTGAAATGAGAATGCGAATGCGAATGCGAAACTGTAACTGAAACTGAAACCGAGAATTGCCAACATTAATTGGCCGGATAACAAGTCAACAGATCGGCAGAGTTTCGAGACAAGCCCGTATTTTATAGAAATTCGTTAAGCCACACAGCCACTGAACCACCAACATCCATCCAGCCTCCGGTCACTTGGCCATTGAGCCATTGAGCCACTGAACTACCGAGTGGATGTGAACATTAGCCGCACGATGTGTGGCCCATTCCAAGTCACGGGCCAGGCCTAATCTCAATTACAAATGAGTTCGTAAAAAATGGTTGACTTTGGGGGGCGGAGACTCGGAATCTGGAATCTGACTTACAGATTAGCGTTACAAAGTTGCCACGCAGCAAAAAGAAGTCTTGACGAATCAATTAAGAGCACCTGATATCAGCTATCTTATGCGAGTATGGAGAGACTTGTTTACTATTATTATTTATTATGAAATTATCATGACAATTCGTAGTTTTATTGACCCGCTGCATTTATATTTTTATGGCTGGCATAAACTTAATGGTTTTTATTTTCCAATAAAGTTAATGGGACATTTCTGTACTCTAGAATATATATGGAAAATATGTTGTTATTTAAATACCTTAATTCTTATAATTTACTCAAGTCTTAGGTATGTATATAAAATAAATACTATGTTTTCTGTTTAAAAGCGATTCCACATAGTTTCCATGCGAATAATAACTAAAAGGACATGTGGTTCGGCTAATATTACTAATTCCTTTAAATCTATTTATTAATTCCAAAAGGATACAACAAATTACCCTGCAAAATGCAACAAATTTATGACCTTATGTATTTTTGGCATTGCTCAATGCTTTGTACTATCTACTGGACTTGGACATCCGATCCATTTGATTTGTTTTTCATAATTTTTCCGCTTTGCGGCTGCCCCAATCGATTTGTTGAAATTTACGCGAATTGAAAGGCGTTGATCGGGCGGAAAAATCGCTGTCAGCGGGTATAGCCTATGGCGGTGATGAATGGGGAGTATCCGAGCTCGTAGGTGCCACAAAGGGGCGTGGCAATGTCGCCCGCTACCAGAAAACCAGAAATGCCTGAAAATTGGCCAAGAGAGATGGAGTCGGTGGCTCCACCGAGGAGCAATTGGAGCGGAAATCGGTGGAGACCCGCAGCGATGACGACGATGTATTGACGATGATGTCAGAGCTCCTCAGCGTGTTGATTCAGTGCGGGCTAATGACATCGGAAATTGCACGCAACTTGCAAACTTGCAACTTGCTACTTGCAACTTGCAACTTGTGACTTGCAGTGTGGTGCCGCAGCACATGAGCCAATCCGTGGCACACGTTTGGCCAAAAGCAACGGGCTAACCAAATATAGAACATCCTGAATTTTGTCACTTTTTTTCCAGTAATTAATTTCCCTTTCAAGTTCCGCGCAAGCCAACTTTGTGGTGAAATTTTTATGCCCAACATGCAATTTTTTTGCGATCTCTTAAAGAGCTTTTTATTTCTTGAGGAATATAGATAAATTAAAATAGCCATTTGTCCATATTTTTTCATAATTTGAAGTAATTGTTGTAGTTAAATATGCCAGAGAAACTCCCATAAAGTGGCTACTGCTGAAGGCCTCCAATAACTATTGAATAAATCAACTAGTGTATTTATATTTAAAATAATATTTTACTATGAATGCATTTGCGTCTCAATTTGTTCGCGAATATTGCTCAACGGCTAATGGAAATAAAAAAATGCACTTGAGTTCCATTAAAGATATAGTAACAAGTCACCAGAGTCATGAAATATTGAATTATGGAGGGCAATTCTTAGATTTTTATAGGCGAAATTTGATAGTGCACTTAAAAGACATTACAAATATTTCAATAAGCTTTAATAGATACAATCACTTTCGATTTCTACAGGCATCCCGGCCACTCTAACCTACATCAACATGGACCACAGCCTGACGGGCTCGCCGGAACTGATTCCGTACCCGGACTGGCGGGCGAACACGGCCGGAGATTGCGCCAACAGCATCACCACGGCGTACCGCATCAAGGTGGATGAGTGCGGTCGCCTCTGGGTACTGGACACGGGAACCGTGGGAATTGGCAACACCACCAGGAACCCCTGTCCGTATGCGGTGAATGTGTTCGACTTGACCACTGACACCCGCATCCGGCGCTACGAGTTGCCGGCAGTGGACACCAATCCGAATACGTTTATAGCCAATATTGCAGTGGATATTGGCAAGAACTGCGACGATGCCTACGCCTACTTCGCGGATGAGCTGGGCTACGGCCTGATCGCGTACTCCTGGGAGCTGAACAAGTCCTGGCGCTTCTCGGCGCACTCGTACTTCTTCCCGGATCCCCTGAGGGGCGACTTCAACATCGCCGGCATTAACTTCCAGTGGGGCGAGGAGGGAATATTTGGGATGTCCTTGTCACCCATTCGCTCGGATGGGTTCAGGACGCTGTACTTCAGTCCCTTGGCCAGCCATCGGCAGTTCGCCGTCTCCACGAGGATCTTGAGGGACGAGACCCGCACGGAGGATAGCTACCACGATTTTGTGGCCCTGGACGAGCGCGGTCCGAATGCCCACACCACGTCCCGGGTGATGAGCGACGATGGCGTGGAGCTGTTCAACTTGATCGATCAGAATGCCGTCGGATGCTGGCACTCCTCGATGCCGTACTCACCGCAGTTCCACGGGATCGTGGATCGAGATGATGTGGGCCTGGTCTTTCCCGCCGACGTCAAGATCGACGAGAACAAGAACGTGTGGGTCCTGTCGGACCGGATGCCCGTGTTCCTGCTCTCTGACTTGGATTATGCGGACACCAACTTCCGGATCTACACGGCCCCGTTGGCGACTCTCGTGGAGAATACGGTTTGCGATCTGAGGAACAATGCCTACGGGCCACCGAACACGGTATCCATACCTAAGCAGGCTGCCCTGCCCATTGGGCCTCCGTTGTATACCAAGCAGTATCGTCCTGCGCTGCCGCTGAAGCCGCAGACGAGCTGGGGACCGTCGCTGCCGCCACCGAGTCGCACTTATTTGCCGGCCAACCCGGGTCCCGTCTCCAGCGTTAGTGTGTCCACGAACACAGTGGGCCCGGCCGGCGTGGAGGTCCCCAAGGCGTACATCTTCAATCAGCACAATGGCATTAACTACGAGACCAGTGGCCCACACCTCTTCCCCACCCACCAGCCCATGTCCCCGGTGCAGGACGGTGGCCTAAAGACCTACGTCAATGCCCGCCAGTCGGGATGGTGGCATCACCAACATCAGGGCTAAGTGTGCGGAGCGTGGACAGGAAACTGGGTAAAGGGTACAGCACACTTCACTCACTCGCTTCTTCTAGGATATTTAAGATACAGAAAGGACAACCATGGAGAGAAACCATCATCAGCACCAGGAATCAAAGCGGATATTTAACAAATTCACAAATGAGAATTTCACCTAGGTTTTCGTTATTTAAGCAAGAAATAAAACTATTTTTTTTGTAAACATTAAAAGTGTAATTTGTTGTTTTTATACCCGGTACCCATAGGGTACAAGGGTATTATAAATTAGTGTCAACCGAGATCTTTGACGTCACAAAGTTAAAGTTAAACAAGTAAGAAAGCTACAGTCGACTGTGCTCGACTGTGAGATACCCGGTACCTAAACGTTTGCGCTTCACACTAAAAGGCAATTTAAAAATGTACATACACTACATTGTACATACATATGTACATTGGCGCCATTATATCGCACGGCCAAGGCTCGAATGCGCCACCTGTCGGCTACAGCTTGCAACAGCAGTGCCTTAGGGCGGTGTGTTAAAATTCTAACCTTATTGCTAATATCTCCCATGTTTATCATCCGATTTTACTGAAATTTTCAGGAAACGTCCGCTCTATTTTATTCATTTTTTGTATTTATAAACTTTTACCCGAAAAAAAAACGAGTATAGCGAGTATTTTTGAGGGCGGAAGTGGGCGAATTTTAAAACAAACTTGATCTGCGTGCAACAGATTCCAATGTTGTCACCAAATTTGGTAACTCTAGCTCTTATAGTCTCTGAGATCTGTTGTTTCACACGGACGGACAGACGGACAGACGGACATGGCTAAATCGACTCGGCTGGTGATACTGATCAAGAATATATATACTTTATGGGGTCGGAGATGCCTCCTTCTGCCTGTTACATACATTCTCGGTTGGCACAAACTTATAATACCCTTGTACCCTATGGGTACCGGGTATAAAAAATAATTGAGTTGTATATAACTTTTAAGATATTTAAAACACCGAACTTTTGCCAAATTTAGAGTTTTTTACAAAGAACGATCGCTCCTATGCCAACTATACTCGTTTATGTATATATTTGAAATAGAGTCTTAACTGGGATTTACCGCAGTAAAGGACACACAGTTATCTTCTTCTTCACTCCACTGACTTGGCTGGGATTCATCGATGGTTATTTCCTTTAAGTGCTTGTGGTGTTTTGCATAACTTCAATTAGGATTTCACAGATCCAGTGAAGCGAGACTTCTCGGGCTACCCAGATGCGTTAAGATGGTCAAGTGATATGTTTGCAATATCCTTTATACTTGGACAGGAGGGTGGCCGAGGGCAGAATGAGACTAGTGCGACGATTGGGCCTGTACTTATAGTCTCTTTTTGTGTAGAGAAGAGCAGTCAGAGAGAGAGAAAAGTTCTTTGAACGTGCAAATAATAGTTGGTTGTGTTTGTCAATAATTGTTGGGTATTGAAATTTAGCCACGTTATGTCAGTTTTCATAATATATGATATGGTCGGTCTCTTTATTTATACCCAGTACAAGGTAAATATTACTTAGTGCCAGTATATTAGCCATGTCCATGTGCCTTTCGTGGGTGAAACCCAGAATTCATTGGCTATCGGGTATCTCACAGTCGGTTACACTCGACTGTAGCTTTCCTACTTGTTTTAATAGACAACGAAAATGTAAGACTACATATAAAATACTTGAGCTTAGAGGGCCCTCTTTCTATTCAATTCATATGACTAAAATAATTTTAGCGCTCAACGAACTTGTTTATTACTCGTGTTGCATACTTTTAAGCCTTAAATCAGGTTCAAGACTTCCCTTCCACCGTTTTCAGCGCCTACTTTTCGACACCTTGAAAATAAATTCGGCAGCCCCTCATGACTGCTTTAAAAAATAACTGAACAAGAGTCAACAACGATTTTACTGTCACATTTAGTTTCACAACTCAGCAAGGCAAAAGTTCTTACATTCACAGTTATTTCCTCAGCTCAGCCACATCAACAAGGTAAATTTCTCACATAAAAATATTATTCTTCAAAAAAGGAAAAGTTGGCACATTTTATCTTGATTTTATATTGAGTAACTATCTTGACCGCCTTACGCATTTCCACCTCTCTTATCGATTTTCGGTAGTCTCAACATCTATACTGCAAAACCAAATATGACTGAGAAACGCACAATGTCGACACTGGAACTCTGCGAAAAATACTTTGGAACTCGAGATATCTACAAGCTAATGAGCCTGGACAAGGCTTCCGGTGACCAGGAGGTGAGAAAGGCCTATCACAAGTTGTCGTTGCTGGTCCATCCCGATAGAGTGCCGGAGGAGCAGAAGGAGGACGCCACTGAGAAGTTCAAGGTCTTATCCAAGCTTTACCAGGTACTTATAAGCAGCCCAAAGCGCGCTCTATAAGACGATAAGGGCATCATCGATGATGACGATGATGAAAGCGTGTCCCAGCTAACCTCGTAGCTGGACCTATGGGGCAAGACGTTCAAGTCCATAACTGAGGAGGACATCTGCAACTATGAAAAGGAGAACATCAACTCGGAGCTGGAACGCAAAGACATCGCAAAGTCCTATCTGGAGGGCAAGGGGTGCTTCAACCATTTGATGAACCATGTGCCCTTCATTACGGTGGAGGACAAACCACGGATTAAAAAGATTGTCGAGGCGATGCACACTGGGGTAACAGCCGATATCGGCGCTGAATGTTAAATTTTTTTTTTAGATTTCGCAAAAATTTTTGATGCCAACTTAAAGCACATAAAATGCTCTTTTAATTTCTGCAAAGCATTTTGATTTATATATTACATGACCACCACAATCCTTTCACAAAGATACACTTTTTTTTTTTCCAAATTTTAGTTGAAAATAAAAACTATATATTTTCTTCATTTTCAAATATGTGTTTTAAAAAACCTGTTTAAATAAATAAAAATGTTGGTATCCATCAAAATATTTGACGTATAAACTAAATTTGAATTATCATATAATGTTTAAATATAAATATTTTATATTTTTAAAAAATATTTTTGTTAAACCTTCAATTAGGCTTTATTTCTACAGAACTATAGAGAATTCTCGAAAGTGCCGGTTTTTCCCGTCTTCATATTTTAGTGAAAAATACTATTTGATATAAACTTTCATATTTTGTGCCTTTTTTGAGAAAATCAATTAACAGTTTCCTAACCTCAAAAAATACGAATTTTCCCGAAACTTTTTTAATCTGATATTTACCATTTACAAAGATAATCTAGCAAACTGAAATTGTTTTATAGTTAATTTGTGGTCGCAGAATTCGAATCTGTCAATTTTGTTTGCTTTAGTTTTATAGTTTATGAGTTATTTGCATATATATAAGAAACTAAGGGTCCCTTACCAAAGTAGCTCCTGTGAGTAAAAAACTTAATTAATTTCAATCAATTGGAGCTTAAAACGTTGTTTTCTTAATAGGTTAAGTTATAAATACACAAAAAACGTTAACAGTCGGGCAAAAACTGGTAAATACTTACTTCAAAGTTTAAAATATTATTTGAATAGCAAATAGTAATCGCACTGCCTTGTATCGATATTAAACTATCGAAATTGAGAAGCTTGAGAAGAAGAAGAATGAACGAGGTCCTCTTTCGTTTTGTGTAATCATATATATTATATTATATATTATATATTATATATTATATATTATATATTATATATTATATATTATATATTATATATTATATATTATATATTATATATTATATATTATATATTATATATTATATATTATATATTATATATTATATTAATTTACCAGATGTTAAGCTCCATGTAAATTTATTTTGATTAAAATCTTCTTTAAAAATGTATTATGAACTTAAAAAATGTTTTTATTTTTCATTTTTTTAAAATTTATATTTAGTATATTAAAAATGAGTTTAAACTACTAAAGGCTAACTAATTTTTAGCGAATATATCGTAAAATAGAACAATTATAACGTAATCTAATTTTTGCAAAATTAAAAAAAATAATTTAAAAAAAAATTAAATAAAAAATTATTTTAAATATTAAAAAGAACTTCTTTTTTTTGTAACCATGTTTTTTTATAAGTGAATTAAACTCGATAAGAAAAACTTACAATGGCTCCTCTATCACGCTTGGTTGATTTGATCGCCATTTTGGTCTCTGTTACCCCAGTGTGCGCCGTCAGCGCGAATCCAACTTTAGCGCGATGATGGATCGCCTGGTTGAGAAGTACGGCGACAAGAACGATTCCGAGCCTGTCGATATTAGCGTCTTTCAGCCCAAGCAGAAAAAGCCGAAAAAGGCCGCCAAGCTGGCTTCAGAACAGAAGCTGAAAGGAGTCAAGTCTGGTCGCGTTGAGAAGACCAAGCACTAGAGCTATGTTAGCTGTGATTTTGCTAAGCAATTTAAAACGATTTCTTTTCAATTTTTGCGTATTAATTGTATTAAAATTTGAAAAATCTGTCATCATTGGTTTGCTGATTTTTTTCAATACTAATAACTAATAAAAATTTGATGGTGAACCTGAAAACATACAGCTATCACTTTTTTTTTTTGACTCTCAAAAAAACTTCACATTTTTGCTTTTATTTGTAAAAAAATATTTTGAACGAAAATTGAAAATATTTTTGTATACCCTTGCAGTCTGCAATTGGATCACTGAAAATCGAACCATTTTAGTTATGTTGAAAAAATATCGAATTTTGTAAATTTCACGTTTTACATGTAGAATTTTACATTTTCATATAAATCGACCGATCGCTCCTATGGCAGCTATATGATATAGTTGTCCGATCTTAATGAAATTAAAAGCGTAATTCTAGAACTATTAAAAACTGTTATATCTCAAAATATATAAAAATACGTTGAAAAACAGAGAAGTAACATTTTTTTTTACATTTATTTCGCCATCATTCCTATGGCAGCTATAGGATATAGTAGTCCGATTTCGGTCGTTCCGACATATATACTGCGTGCTAAAGAAATAAGACTATGCTAAAAATTTCAGCTCGATAGCTCAAAAACTGAGAGACTAGTTCGCGTAGAAACCGACAGACGGACAGACGGACAGACGAACATGGCTAGATCGACTCGGATGGTGATGCTGATCAAGAATATATATACTTTATGGGGTCGGATATGCCTCCTTCACTGCGTTGCAAACATCTGGTCAAAATTATAATACCCTCTGCAAGGGTATAAAAACTGTATGTTAAAGATAGCTGCCTCGAAGTTGCGAGCAAAGTACTCAAGGCAGCTAATAGTAGCAAAAATATTTTTATTTTTTGGGTATAGCGTTTAATTTCCCCTGCTTGACCGACTGCAGATTGTGTTAGCACAACACTTTCCGTTCAGTACTTTCCTTGGAGCTGCATACTTTCAGGCCGAATAGATACAAGATACAAGATACACGCGAAACACGTTTCCCCTTGGCATGCAAATGCCAATGCTCACGCCTTGCGAGAGCAGAAACTTCACACATAATTACAAGTGTGGCCCAGGATCTCTGGGCTCCTAAAAACCAACAAAACCAGCAGCGATTATTCATACGGGCAAGGCAGGCAGAGAAAAGCCCCCACCCAGGCGATGATTTATGCTTCTGTTCGGGGGCGTGGCATTATCCGTTCAGCGGTGGGCTGAGGGCGAAACTTTCGAAAACAAACAGAAGGGTTCGAATTTATTTACTTAGTGATTACGGACACGAGGACGGACGGTGGGTCCCTCCTGTGCGAAACACTTAACGCCAAAAGTGAGCAAAACAACACTTGCTCTATTAACACGGCAGACGGGGACCTGCGCCTGGAGAATCGTGAATGGAGGACGCGGCTTCCGACTGCCGACTCTCGACTGCCTGAAATTTATTGAGAAACATTAAGGTATTCCAGTCCCGTCGACTGCCGGCTTAACGAGAAACGAGATGTGGCTGGAATTGGACGGAACGGACACACCGGACATCGGGCAGTACGTGTGGCTAATTTGCGGTTGAGCGCCGCATGATTTACATAGCCAAAAAATAAAGCCAACCGGCCCGACCAGCACACCAGGCCAAATCCAGGTTCAATGCAAATTATAGAAATTTCCGTCTGTTCGCGCTCGCGCTGACCAAAACAAATATTGGTTTAAGCCTTCCATGTATTTCTTGCTTTTATATATTTTTTGTGCAGCAGCACTATCATTAGGCAGAAGCAATGGCAATTTGAGTTATTCAAATGCCATAAATCCGCGCTGTTGGGGCCACAACGAGCTGCTAATTTGATGTTAGACGCCCTTAATTTCACGCTGCCATTTGTGGCTTCCGTTTCGCATGAGTTTAGGGATTGGATTTGCATTTTGGACTCTTTAATTCCTTTTCGCTGGAGTGATGAATTCGGTTCGTAGGACATCCTGCGGGTTCGTAAAAAAACACATAACTACAGCCGTCAAGCTTGCAGCTTCATCAGCGCCGACGATGATGTTGATGATGATGATGCTCGCTGAATTTAATTGAAGGCGCCAAATAAGCTGCCAAGTGAATCTCATTCCTAGTTGTGAATGTGCCACCGCTGTGCCGAACAGCAGTGGCTACAAAGTCCAGACTCAAGCTGTTTTCCCTGCCGCTGGAAAGGCAAGTTTGTCGTGTAAGTCTTTCGTTTTGCCGCTGCTGAAATGGCATTTAGCATGCGACTGTAAAGCAGCAGCCCTTACGAATCCATCGCCGAACTCAATTATATGCACAGCAAATCAAGAGTTTTATGCTTGTTAATCAAAAGCCTAATTGATTCCACATATCAGGGGATCGGAGCAAGGTCACAGGAAGGCGTGAAATGCGATCTCAGCCCAGACGGGGGGCTCGAGACCGAAATTATCGTTGCGCGGTGGAAATAAAACGTAAAATGACACCGGGGGACCTGCAAAAAAGACCTGTAATTGCAGACACCCTTTTTATAGGTAACCGTTGCTTTGGCAGCAAAATATCACTTTTAAATATGTCCCCTTAATATTGCCTTAGTTGCAGCACTAAGTACATTTATAAAGAAAACCCCGAATTATATACTTTTCTAAGTAATTTGTTTGTATTTATTCATATTTTTAACAATGGTAAATAAGCATTCAATGAAAATAAAATACCACTCACGTATAAATGTTTCACTGGTGCACCCTTAATTTCGACCGTTTTAAATATGTTTTCTTTCAACGAATAAAACAGAACTTTGGTGTCAATTCTACCCATTTATTGGACATTTTTCCAAGACATTTTAGCACAAACGTGACAATGTCTTTGGAAGTACGCAACCACTTATTGAATTTAATAAGAAGAGAGATCTCGATTGGGAGCAAGGGAAAGTGCCAGTTAATCGCTCAATTCGCGATCGCTGACCGCTTGGGACGGCCGGGCAATGCGGCTGCAATTGAAATTTCGCTTTAAATGGACCCGGGGAGGAAGGAACCAGAACCCGGTCTCTTTCCGGCCTGAAATCCTTCTTGGTTGGTGGCAAGCTCGTAAAAGAGTAAAAGAACCTCACAAAACCGAGATACAGAGATAGCGAGCGTGTAGCGTGTAGCCGCACAAAGACATACAATTGTATCTGCAGGTAGATGGTGAGTCGCAGCTGGGCCTTGGGAAACTTGACTAATGCACTTGCTCCTGCAGTCCAATCTAATCGTTTGCCAAATGTCAAACGAGTTTCATTCATGGAGTTGAATCCGGAGTCCGGATAAGGCGAGAGAGTCCGAGTCCGCGTCCGTCGATAAGTCCGGTTCTGCGTAGATTAGTGCGTGGTCTCTGTCTCGGTCCCTGTCCCGGTGCCGGTCTCGGCCCCGGTCCTTCGGTTTTTATTATTTTATTTCCGATATGACAAACACGCGTGAAGAGCGTCAAACGTTTGTCGTTCTATTGGCCCTTATCGCCATGGTTTAATTAAAAGGTTATTCTTGTATGTCGCCAGTTGCGCAGGATAACGCGATTGAGTTGTCTCCGCTCCGAGCTCAGAGCTCAGCGCTCAGCGCTCCCCTTATCTTAAAGACTTTCTGGCTCGATTTCCAGAGCCCGACCTTGCCTCAAACCCAAAACTGAGCATTGAAAACTGAATACAGAAAATCGAAGGCAGCAAAACTGAAAGTCAACCGCAGAGGCCTCCGCCTGTATCTGTGCACTCACACGACCACAAATATTTTACTCGCAGTACTCGCAGCCAGGTGAGAATTGACAAATTTCCATTTCGTCAATTCGATCAATAAAGCTAAAACAGCAGCAGCAGCAACACCTCGCAGCGAAACGGCATACAGAAATAATAATCATACAAAACAGAAAATGCAGCACGAGAAAAAAATATAGTATATGAGAGCTGGGAACACACCGCCGCCAAGGCCGCTCGAAAACCGCTTTCAATTAAATTGGGGCACACTTTTGCCTGCGGTCGCCACCACCATCATCACCATCATCATCATCGCCGTCGTCATAAGCCACTGCTGTCCCCAGCGGCCGATCCCTTGTTGCCCCGGGAGTGAAAATGAAATTTTTCGCTGCCCCAGGCCGCGGTCCCAGTCCCAACTCATCCTCCTCGCAGCGCGGTAGCAAAAGCAAAAAAAGCAAGAGAAAGGATAGCTGCATAACTGGAATCTAAAGCACCCTATAAAATGAGAAGTTCCCACGGGACTCTTAAGCTTAGTTTAATTATTTAAGATTTCCTTATTCTAAAAAGATTTTAAATATTTTTTACGCAAATAAAAGCTTTTTCCAATTAAGTTGCATACCCTGCCTCTTGCCAGGGTATCAAAATCAAGAAAGAAACTAAATAAAATTTAAAAAGACGGAAAAACTGGTAGTTAGCTACTTTTACCCGACCCAAGGGATATGAAGCACCGGGCAGGGAGTAGACGTACATACGAGTACATGTACTCGTATTGAAATTGAAACTGCTGGAAGTTGGAAACTGATGGAAAGTTATGGCAGCCACCGGCAGCATAATGATGACGAGCCATGATCACTGTCGATCGCTCCAGATTACGGGGCGGCCCCGTCGTCGTCTATTCAATCGATCACGGGCGAGAGCACGACGGAGACAACAAGGGAGGAGCAGGTGGGGGCCATTAAATGGTGGGCCCCATCTGGGGACAGGAAATATGAGAACGTGTGAATGAGATCTGCACTGAGAAATGAGACTATCCATCGGGTGAATGGGATAGAACGCAGCTCAAAGGTATGTGCAATTAAATTTAAGATGCTGCCTCTAGATTGGGATTAGATCATGGGCATTAATTGGTGCTTAGCTCGATGACTCGATGCTGGCGTGATGACTATATCACTGCAACGTGTATAGGTCTTAGCACTAATTTAAGCCCAATTTAAAATCCTTCAGTTTACAGAAATCACTTCATTAAGGTTCCGATAACATATAGTAATTGCAGATTTATAGGAATAACGTAATGTATGAATAGGACGATACAAGGCAATAGGTGTTACTTATCAGTCGGCTGCTTAAATCTGAATTTAAATACGTGTAATTTAAATGGGATCAATCAAAAGATAATTTTGCCAGTCAGGTGCAACAAGGTAGTATGAAATTTGCATTTAATATTCAATTACGGTTCCCAGGTTGCCCTGCCATTATGTGCCTCCCAGGGAATGTGGCTCTTCAACTTTGTAGCTGCCCTGCTGCATGCATCATTATTGTTATGATGGCTGCTGATGGCCCATCCTGCTGCTCTCATGGGGAATGGTCTAATAAACTTGACAGTGCCGCCCTGGCTTCCGTACTCATAATGTAAGAAAGGATGCAGAATAAGGTATTTGCTGGCTGATTGGGCTGCGTGACCCTGCGCAAGATGGACGTGTAATGGATTTTCTCAGTTACGCGAGGATTGCGTGCGCCGCCGCCCCGAAAAAAACAAGGGGAAATGCATATAAAGATACGGGACTCTGGATACTGTCGACTTGCGTGCCTCATTCCCTTTTGGCCAACAATTTGTTAACAATTAGCGCTCTATGCCAAAAAGCACCGGGGGAATCGAAGCCACTTGCATTTTAAGGCGCTGAGCGGCACTGTAAGAGCTCCACATTCCAGCTCCTTCCTCTGCTCTCGAGGTGAAACTTCGCCGGTGGTCCGCAGCCTTATAGGTAAAATATGTACATATATGTGTATAAGGAGGCACTTGGCCATATCCATATCAATCATGCCGTCGTTGCCGTATGCTAATGATGGCAATTAATCAATGAGAATCAGTTAAGACCTGCAGCCCCGAGAGGCGCACGCAATCGGCCCATTCAGGCAAAAATAACTGAAACTGAACCGAAACTCGGCTGAAACCGAACTGCGATCTGCGAAATACGAAATACGGAACACAAGTATGAGAAAAATAAGCCACAAGATCTGCGCACTCCTAATGATGTGCTGAAGTGAGCTCTCGGGAAAATTAATAACCTGGCAAATGGAAAGCATTTGTAATCGGCCCGGAGCCCAGAGTGACCCACATTAAATTGACAGACAGACAGACAGGTCTGAGGATCTTGAGGCGTCAGGTGTGTCTGGGCTTATCATTCCAGTTATGCAAGAATTACTAAAATGCTAAAATTAATTAAATATAGTATAAAACTAATCGCTTTAAGGATTTAATTTGCAATACTTAACTTAACTCCAGGCTTTAAAGACTTTTCAAAGCAAAAGCAGTACAGGATTGTAAATAGTTTATAACCGAAAATATGTATCCCAATAATAATTGTAATCTTCTTTTGCGGAACCTATTTTAACACAAATAATTACCCTGAAACACTGCACTACAATATATTACTTACCTAATGATGTGCTGAATTTGCAGGGGCCCGGGTCAATTAATATCCGGGCAATTGGGAGAGAAAACATCGGTAATTAGATTGGCAGACGAGGACGACGCCTTCTCGTTCACTCCCTTTATGTCCTCCCTAATCTCCGTGCTCCGGTCACAGCGTGCTCCCGCCTGATCAGAGGTCCTGGCTGACCCTAATTGTCCACTCCTCCATTGCGGCGGCTGCAAAACTAGACGGCAAAACTAGCCCATTCCATTCCATAGTACAAGTATATTGCCTTATTCCATTTCAATTTGCACGTGGCACGGTCGGGGCGAAAAAACCAGTTCGACGCATGCAAATAATATAAGTTACTGTGTCAGGCAACAGGTGAAATTGTCGCCCCAAGTCCACGCTCCCCATTCCCATGCCCCGTGGAATCCCAATCCCAGCCTCGCCAAGTCAATGTCAAGTGTTGCCCCGGCTGACTTACTACAAAAGTTAATTGCACTGCACGCGCACGCCAAAAGGCCCGGGTTCGAGCTCTCAGAGTGAGGCCAAGACGACGACAGGCTTGCATCCCAGTACTTGGTATTCGGTCCCATCCCCATTCCCATACTCATTCCAGACCTCAGACCTCAAGCGAGGGCTCGGGCCACGAGGCGCGTGTGTGCAATATCAGGTTTCCATGTCAACTGCCACAGTGGTTCGGAGACGTTCCAAACGAATCTTAGCAGAGGAGGGAAAATGTATAGAAGGAATATATACCTTTGTTAGCAATGCAAACTTATTAAATAAGTATAGTTGCTTTGAGAGATGTCAGCTGAATACTCTGAAATATAAAAAATCTCTGGTTTCTGCTATATTTCATGTGAAGCCCACTGTCCGTGTGCAACTGCCACCGTGGTTGTCATTAGTCCGCTGCACTTGCTGTTGTAATTGTGACAGGAGCAACGAGCATGGATCGCTAAAGGGTCGATCCGAAGGTGCACTTGGTCACCTGTGCGACTGCGGCGGCCGCACCGGGCTAAGGGGCCGCCGTCGGGGGGTTAAAGGGGGCCAAAGTCAACTGTCGACTGTCGGGTTTTGCTGGTGGATTGCCGCGTCGTGATCGTGAGTGCCAGAAGCTGATTTCAGCGCGGCTACCGATAAGTAACCCACCGCTTCCAGTTGCCTTCCTTTTTCCTTTTTATTCTTTATATTTTTTTTGTTTTCGCTTTGACAGACGCGTTGATTGGTTTTGTTGGGCGGCAGGACTTGATTCCGAGACATGTAAATTGTTGAGAGCTTTGCCGGAAAATACGAAAAAAACTGGTAACATTTTTTCGGCACTTTTTTTTTGGGCTTCGTTGTATTTTTATACCCTTGCAGAGGGTATTATAATTTTGACCAGATGTTTGCAACGCAGTGAAGGAGGCATCTCCGACCCCATAAAGTATATATATTCTTGATCAGCATCCAGCCGAGTCGATCTAGCCATGTCCGTCTGTCTGTCTGTCTGTCTGTCTGTCCGTCCGTCTGTCCGTCTGTCGGTTTCTACGCGAACTAGTCTCTCAGTTTTTGAGCTATCGAGCTGAAATTTTCAGCATAGTCTTATTTCTTTAGAACGCAGTATATATGTCGGAACGACCGAAATCGGATTACTATATCCTATAGCTGCCATAGGAATGATGATGAAATATAGCAAGTTTTTATGGTTCTAGAATTACGGTTTTAATTTCATTAAGATCGGACCACTATATCATATAGCTGCCATAGAAGCGATCGGTCGATTTATATGAAAATGTTAAATTCTACATGTAAAATGTAAAATTTACAAAATTCGATATTTTTTCAACATTACTAAAATGGTTCGATTTCCAATGATCCAATTGCAGACTGCAAGGGTATACCAACTTCGGTTTACCGAAGTTAGCTTTCTTTCTCGTTTTTCTTTGTTGTTGATTGTATTTTGTTGATAGTCATGCTGTGGCACGCCCCTTGCCTCCCGTATTTGACAACTTTTTGCATAATTGCAATTGCCAGCAGACGAATGGCAACGAAGAAGTTGCTGCCGGTGCACGGCGGAAAATAAGAGTAAATAATAAATAAATTAATTCAGAAGATGTTTGTAGCCTCATTTACAACTTATTCCACTCAAATACCTCCATTATTTTTAATATTCAATAGGTATTATTTCATAATTTACACGAACTTATTTATTATATTAATGTTTTTATGATTTATTTATTCCATATTTATTAGGTTACTTACATACATAGTTCATCTGAATGCTGGATTTACATGAGTAGCTGCCGTTGTCATTTTAATGTTTTTCTCAATATTTTTGTCCGTGATTCGCTGAAGAATGAGCGGTTTCCTCGCCGAAGCGATGACGCTGATGACGCCTGATGGCCGTCGAGGCCAAAGCCGTGGACCATTCATAAATTTCGGAGGCAACTCATAAATACCGCAGAAGAGGCTATCGAGGTGTTGGCCTTACAATCTCACGCCGAGCTGCTGCTGCCGATGGATGCATCTTCTTGCCCCAAAAGGCCCCTTTTCCCCGAAAACTGCTGCCTGATTTAATGCAATGCCAAAACAAATTGTTATGTTGGGGCCGCTTGCTGCCCGCAATTAATCAAAGTTCTCGCATTACAATTAATCAAAAATCGCCATTGAGCTGGCTCTCTGGCTGGCTGGCTGGATGGTCGGCTTTCGGGCTTCTGGCTGCCTTCTCAGCTGGATTTCTGGATTTCTTCTGCTGTCTTCGATCCATAAATATCGGAGCGGCAAATAGAATTGGCGGCGTCAAAACGCTCACCTTAGATGTCGCACCGCATCGCTGACATTCGGCGGCGACTCCACATAAATCAGATATATTTATATATATATATACCATTGCTTTGAAGGGAGTGGGAGTAGGGCGGGAATCGTGCATTGGGCATCGGACGTCGAAATCGAAATAGAGTGCGGCTTTTGCCCTTTTATCCTGAGGCGCGATCGATGATCAGGCGGCAATTTGATGGCCATGAACAGTTGACAGTTGACTTTTGATTCGACTCAGCAGCATCAGGAATAATTTGCCATGATCTCTGGGCTCTCAAAAGAGACAGTTTGATAAAATACTCCTTTCGTTCTGAACTAGTATTTATAATTATATCTGCAGTGCCTAATCAAAATTATTAAAATACCATAATAATCCGATATTAAATTAAATTTGTAATCTGAATGAATCTGATGAATGAATGACCATAAATCTTCAGTATCAATTGATCCAGTTTAATGTTATTTTCCCTCTAGCCCTGGTCTGGCGGAACAGTGGTAACAGATCACAAATAATCTTCTAAAAATGATCAAAAATCAAAAAGTATGCGATTTTTGCTAATCATCTAGAAGTTGCCACCGCTCTTTAATCAAAAACTCCGCGTGGAGATCGTGAGCCAGCGGTTTCCTGGGCCCAGAAAGTGACACAAGCCGCAAGTCGAAAGTCGCAAAAATGCAAAGTGCAGGAGGATCGCGATCGCCGAGAGTAATGACAATAAACTGACCTTGGACTGGAGCGTACGCCTGAAATTGGATCGCTAAATGTTTTCGGCTCGATTCGGATCGGTTCGCAGCGAGACTCCACTGTGGCAAAAGGGTGCCGCTTTAAAGAAGTGTGGAAAAAATGATGCGATGTCAAGCTATTGACAGGCCGAGTCGATATTAATGACGACTTCATCTTCATTCGCTGGATATGCCATATTGCCTCCTCTTCGCTGTTCCCCTCTTTCGTTTTGCTGTCGCCGTGTCTTACTAGCAATTATTGAACTAGTTAGTCGGCCCCGAGACAGAAAAACGAGAAGGGAGAGCGGAGAGCGGAGACGAGAAGAGAAATTAAAAATAAAGGCGCGATCCTCGCTCGATTCAGTTCAATTATGATCGTAAGCAAATCAGGGGAGCAAAAGGCAAAAGGCACAAGGCAAAGCCAAAAGCCGCGCGGACGTACGTACATATTTAAGCCAACATGTCAACATAATTTATATTAAATTTTTGTGTCTGATAATGATAGCGCCTCCTGCTGCCGATCGCCGATCTGCATGGAGACGCTGCAGGCCAAAATGCATCGAAAAATAAAAATTGATTGTGAAATAAATATTTCTTAGACAAATGTAAGAAGTATTTATTAGAGAACATAAATGCCCACAGCGAATTTCTATTGCGTCAACATGAATTTTGCATGACCGAACGGATGCGATCGATTCAACGCACATCTGGGCAGAACAGGGGAAGTCCTGGGCGACCTGTGGTCCCTGACCTGTGCTGTGCTCAGATGTCCCTGGATGTCCTCGGACCCTGATGCAACCCCCGCGGCTGCAGCAACGAAGTGTTAAACGCGGCCCAGCGTGTAATATATTCAATGCCAATATCTGTTTCGGCACGGTTTCCTAGCGTGCAACCAGAGTCCTCCAGCGGCGATTGCTGTGTGAACAATGGAAACCAGACCCAGACCCAGCCTGCTTGGAATCCCTACTAAATGCTTTCCAAATGCTTTTGACTTAGCCTGCTGCTGCCGCTGCCCTGCTTGCTACGACGGGCATAAAGGACCACGGGGCATTAGGAGTGTTAATAGAATAGTGCCTCCGGCACTTCGGGATCGGTGCTCTATACGGGATTGGATGGGTCACCGTTTGAGGTGTTGACGAGTTGGCCTTGGGAGTGCCATAAAACTTTGGACTCCAGCGTGGTCCAAGGTCTAATTTTCCATGATCACAGAGGCCTCGAGAAGGTCATCCATAGGCAGACCAGTGGTGTTTTTTGGGTGGGAGAGAGCAGGTCGCTGCAACGTTTTTGTGGCCTAAGCTCAAGATATATTCTTGCGAGATCTTTCTTTAATCGAGTATAGTTTTCGATTTGTTTTGGCCGAGTGAGTTGACGAGTCTCTGATTTATTGCGGCTGAACAATTAGAGCCATAAAAGCTAGCTTAGGCGCTGGGGCTCCTCCGATTGCTGCTTGGGGTCTGCGGGATGTGTCTCTGAGACCTTCCTCTTGAAACCGGTTGGCAGCCGGCACGCGACAGAGCCAAGTTGAAGTTTTCGGTCTGGAACTGCGGGGAAGAGGCAGCTGAAAAGGCCTGCAGACGAAACTCTTCCCACTCCAGCGGCAGGGAACACTCAACGCCAGCGGAGCAGCTGCAACTCGGAAAGAGATTGAGTGAGTGAAGCGACTTGGTCGCTCTTTCTCTCACTCTCGGATAGGTAGAAAAATCTGAAGTGTGGAGAGGTTGGAGTGGCCGCGTGGTTCACTCAAGAGACGGAACGATCCTTGATCCGATTCTGCCGCTGTTGCACCTTTTGTCGCAGGTAGATAATGTGCAGGTGAGATACGAGTAGTGGGCCCTTGGGCCCCTATATATAGCTGCAACGGCCCGGGGAAGGGCATCAGAACGGAGCCAGCTCTCGAGCAGAACTCACCAGCTGAACCTACTCTCTATCTCCGAAGCAATAATCTCAGGAAACTTCAACATGGCTCTGGGCAGCGAGAACCACCAGTCACTGTACTACGAGGACTCCTCCTCCTCCTCCGGCTCTGTCTCTGGCTCATCCTCTCCAATCTGCGGTCCCTCGGTTGTCCGGCGGAATGCCCGGGAACGGAACCGCGTCAAGCAGGTCAACAATGGCTTCAGCCAGCTCCGCCAGCACATTCCCGTTGCGGTGATCGCCGACCTTAGCAACGGACGACGCGGCATCGGTCCAGGGGCTAATAAAAAACTCAGCAAAGTCAGCACTCTGAAGATGGCCGTAGAGTACATTCGTCGGCTGCAGAAGCTCATAGATGAGAATGACAATAGTCAGCAGCAGCAGCAGCAGCATCAGCATCAGCAGCAACAGCAACAGCAACAGCAACAGCAGCAGCAGTTGCAGCAGCAACATCTGCACTTCCAGCAGCAGCGTCTGGGGGAATTTGAGCACCACCAGCAGCACTTCTACGCATGGCAGCAGCAACTGCAGCTCAGCTCGCCCTCGGGAAGTGTGAGCTCCTGCAGCAGCAACAGCAGCAACTACTTCCCCGGAGCAGGAGCAGCAGCCACATCAGCTCTCCCGGCAGCCTCCTCCTCCAGCTCCGCCTCGAACATCGTCACCAAGCTGGAGACCAGCTACGAAGACTACCGCAACAACTCATGCAGTTCCGGTGCCGAGGATGAGGACATCCTCGACTACATCTCCCTCTGGCAAGATGATCTGTAAGGAGTCCTGGTGCTCCTTGTTCTGCAATCGCTAGTCGCACACACATATCGAACCATTGATTGCCCAATCACAAAGTATTACCTCAGCCGCCAAGTATTTATATTCCCCAAAAACGAACACTTTTTTTTTGTCTGTACAAATTAGAGCGTAAGGTTTTTATGTAGTTTATACGATCTAGTTACTTAATGGAAGACAGCTAGCTTAATAATCGCTTTTTTTTATAAATATACAAACAAACATGGAGGACATTAAACTGATAATTATAATGAAATTCCTTTGAGTTCTTTTTTGGGCAATGACGGGGTCTTGAAAAAATAAATTGCATGTTTATATTTTCTTTGAACTCTTGCTGGATTGGGTTCAAGTAAAAGAAATATAAGAAAATAAAGAAAAATTTATGGTGAGGTTTTTGGTTCATAGAATCTTTGTAAAGCTATAGATTCATCGAATGTATAGCTTTTTAATTAAAAATCCAAAAAACTTACGTATAACTTTTAGTTTCTTTTCTTTTTAAGCATTTGATCAAACTTTTTGGGTTGCGGCTTGTTTCGACCAGATTTTTTCTCATTTATCTTCAGTTGTTTCGAGTTAAGTAATTTGATTATTGTACAGATCAGACTAGAAGCATGAGGATTTAACTGTATTTCTATCCTTATATTCTCTTTACCTCTAGTTCTTCCAATTATAGTGGCGAGAGCTCAAATATCGAACTGCCGATCACCGGTACCGTTAAGTATTTACAAGATCACCGATCATGGCCGAGTAAATTATCCTAACAATTTGTCAGAGACCCTTTTGCGGGATGGGAGAACAAGCAGGGAACAGAGAGCCTTGCATAATCGAGGGCAATCAGGATCGAGGACTGGGAGCTGTAAGTAATTTACTGGCTGCATTTTTGCATATGGTCAGGGCCAAGTTGATCAGGGCCCGAATGCCGCCGATCGATCGATCGATGGATGCCCCAGCTCCATCCTGTTGCTGAACTAATTTTGAGTTATTTGAGCAATGCAGCGCTGGCAAAGCCTGACTCTCTGGCAATTGTTCAGAGATCGCCCCCGACACAGGGGTGCAAGACCGAGGAATTCGCTGGGATCGTTTGTGCAACGCAACGGAAGCCGCTGAAGCCGATGAATTGGTCAGAGATAAGCCAAGTACCAAAGCCACAACGACATTGTCCGGCTAGGCATTCTCTTGTGCGTATAAATATATATATGTAAACAAACTTACATATATGTGTAGATTTATATTCTAGATCTCGTATTTCCCCACAGCCATCCACATCCGCTGGTGAGCCAGCTAGCAACTCCCACAAGCATTTCCTGTTGCACGATCTGGACCTCATTAATAGATCTGCGAATTGGGGATACGAATACGCACTTTCGTTACCCGACAGCCCTGAGTTCAGCACTCGCAACTGAGGTCATCATATTCGGCATACTGTTTTCTGTATTCTGTACTATAGCGGCTATAACCGATCTCCTGTTCGCCAGAGTTTCCATGGCAATCAATTCGCCATGCGGTGCTAAGGAAGAGCGGTGAACTGAACGGTTAACTGGGCACTGGGAGAAAAACAAAGCATTACCAGGAATTTGAGAAAAACATTTATACAGCACAATAAATTGGAGAAGGCATTATTTACTATATTCACTTACACCTTAGGAGATTGTCTAGAAGAAGGACCTTAAACTTTGAAAATCGGCATTCAAGTTTAAATGATATTAAAGTGACTTTAGACTGTAGTTATTTTTGTTTAATTTGTTTTAAAAAAATTAGTTGCCAAGGCCAACTGTGATTAAAAAGCGATGGGGCCATCTAGTAGTCCATGCCCTCGAACAAACGTCCTGTCAACAGCATGTAGCCCAGCTGGGCCGGAATATTTTCAGTTTGCTTCCAGAGCTCGACTGGAGCGGTACTATTTTCGGATTTGTTTCTTCAAAAAAAAAAAAAAATCAAAATTCAAAGTTTTTTCACTTCGGGTGAGTAAAAACAAAACATAAAAGTTTATTAAATTGAAACACAGTGTATACCTAGCAGGAAAGGACCCGATAGCCACACTGCATGCATAATGAAGGCCAATTAACCAATGCATCATAATAGATACACTTGATCCATTTGGTGAGTTACTGAGCTTTGAACTTAAGTCCACTACTCCTAATGGCAATTATTTTTAGAGCTCCCCTCTTCTGTTTGGGGGACGAGCATGCTCTGATGATGGAACCAGTCCCGTTGGACCGAAGATAGCATCACAATTACAAACCACTGGAGTGACACACAACTGGTCAAGAGGATGCAACACAACACTGATAAACACAAACGTAACCACTGATGAATACGTTCATAACCACTGATGAACAATACATAGCCACTGATGAAGACATACATAACCACTGACGGGTGTTAACACAGAACCGATGACGATGTGTCGGCATAACCTATGCTAACGGGACATAGCTTTTTTTGTTCGGTTCGGTAAAAAATAAATGGAAGAAGTTAGGATATGCTTTACATTTTTGTTTTTCTTTCGAAATGTTATAGAATGATTTTACAAATGACAGAACTAGCGCTCTATACCTTCAATTTCTGACAGTGTTCTTTGGGGGCAGCTTTGGAGCGCAGAATCGAACGGTTCTGAGGCCCACAGCTCTCTTCACGGCGCATTTATCGAATTATTATTTCCGGCTCTTTCCTGTTTTTGCATTGCATAAACGGCAAGTGAGAAACCAAAAGGGATTCTCCCAGCGAGGGAGATGCTGATTTCCACGAGGGGCTCCTCGAAGGGTCAGAGGCACTCCTCCATTGGCGGTCCCAATGGGCGACATACGACAATGTCCCGGCGACAGCAAACAGTGCAAAATCAAACGCTTTTTGTGTGAAGTTAATAATATGTTTGACATGGCCCCGAAAGGGGGATCGATCGGTCGGCCGATCAACCGAAATATATGCAGAAATATGTAGCAGATATCGCCCCGGGGGCCCCGCCGAATCCCGAGGCCCAAGGGCCTCTGGCCCGGCTATATCCTCAGGGCTCGGCCGCGCTCTTATATATTTTTGTGGGCTCTTTACATGCAGCGAATAAATTTATGATTTATTAAGGATGCTCTGATTACAACACAACCGCCCCACAGCCCATGGCTCCGCACACCGTCTGGACTCCGGGGCTGACTGATGTCTCGTAAACAACCTCCCCAGACCCCAGACTGAGGCGGCGATGGAGAGAGAGTGGCCAGCAAGTGAGTTATTTGTTTAACATGAACGCGTTTTTGACTCACAAATGTTGACAAAGAATAATGTAATTTATGTTCGGCCCTGACATCTTTCCAGGATTTCTCTCCACAGCGCTGTGTGCCCATAAAGCATCTCTCTCCTGGTCTGGGGAGAGGCGTGAGTGCTAGAGATGGCACTTGCTCTTGCAATTAGAGATATTCGCACCGATACTCGGAGGGGAGTACCTCTGGCTGGGCGGGTCCCTCAGATAAAATGAAATGCCGACGAGTGGCAGCGGCTCTTTGTTTTCAAATTTCGATCTTCGATCGCGTGCACAATTGTCCACGCACTCGTAATTGTGATGTTATGTAACTTTCTGCGAAATGCGTACAAGTGCAGCGACTGTGGGGAATAAAGGAATAAGGTGCACTTGTCGCTGGCCTCGTCATTGTTACAGTTTTACCCCGGACTCCGGGTCTTTCAGTCCCGGCAATTAAACGGAACGCCCACCAGACTGGCATTCCAAAGCATCCTCTCCCCTAGTGTGTGCGCTCGTTGCAGGATCGGAAAGGACCTCTGAAGTTTTCATTAGCTAAGCTGATTATACTTGACAATGCAGCTGAAATGATAGTGATGCGTTCTGGGTCCTCGGAGTTCGTAATGACAGCGAGGGACCAGAGAATAGAGGGGATTACTGGTGGGTCCGGTATCATTTGACGGCCATTAAAAATTATTAAGGAAGAGCACATAAAACTATCAGGGCGGATTATGTTTTTGAGAGAGCTCACTTACTTTTACTTTTAAAAATATCCAGTAAGTGGCGTAGAAACAATTTAGCGGGACGAGACGAAGAGTGCCGCTTTCAGTTTCCTTTCTTCTTCCAGAAACCTTTGGCAATGTCTTAATTACCACTGGAAAATGTCTCAATTCGACCGTGGGGCTTTCACTTGGCCAAATTATTTAAATTAATTACCTCACGTGCGGCGACCGGCGATCATCAAAAGCGTTCTTCTGGCTCCTTTAATTATAGACTCGTGCGGGGAGCAGCTTTCTTTAATTGCCGCCGAGCAAAAAGTGAAATAAAGCCAACAAACGAAGCGAACAAAATATAAATGGGCTCATTTGGGTTGGGGCAACTTTTATGTGGTAATTTGGGCCTTAAGTTCCCTGGAATTCTCACAAGGAATTGGGGTTAATTATCCGCATAAGTAAATATTTATTAATAATATATTATTAATATTTAAGAAAGGAAAACCCAAGAGAAGATTCAAGCGCATCCTAACTTCTTCCTAGTTTTCTATGAGAAACCGGTTTAAAAGCCGAGCTTCTCTCAAGGATAAATACAACCGTTGCTTATAACTTGTGCATGCTTTAAGGAGAACATTAACTTTAATTAGGTATATAATTTAACGAAAAAAATCACTTCATAATATAAAGAGCCTGTATTCATATTATTTCCTCAAAATGGTTTACTCTTTTATTGGTTATCAAAAAGAGCGCTGGGCTTGAAAGGGACTCGAACCGCCGCGTTTTTTTGGTGGGCCGATTTTTCGATATTTGGCTCTCTCCTAGATCCTGCCAGCTAAATCACTCAGCTCCATCAGGTGGCGAGTTCCACAATGAAATTTATGACATTTAATTGGATCGCCGGCGAGCTGAGAGCTTAGCTGAGAACAACCATTTGCCGGCGGCGCACTCCACGAGCAGGAGCAAGGGCAGGGACTAGACGAAGACGCGTGGCATTGCGAGACTCTCTCATGTATATATATATTTTTTTTTTTCACATTTAAATGCACTCGGATTCACTGCGTGACTGGGCTAATTAGTCGCCCTGCGCTCCGAGTATATATGCTTCGAAATTCACTTTTGATTTCATATGCATTTCATCAAATTGCCGCTGCGCACGCGCATTAAAAGGTGGAGTGGTCGCCAGTTGAGATAAGAGACCTTGGTTTGATTTGAAAATTACTCGAAAAAAGACACCAACACAAAAAAGCACGGGCTGAAAAAAATATATACACACAGATATACGATATATATATATAAGAAACAGCAAAAACGGGTTGCAGCCTTGCCAATTAAATGTGGTCCAGACCACGCTCCCTATCCCCGATCCTCGATCGCCGCTCCGAAGTCCGTTGTCATTGCCGCGGTTTACTTCAAATGGGAGACGCGCGCGTCCAGCGCCAAAATGGCAATCTTTCTGAAATTTATGATGAAAAAATGAACACTGTTTTTGAACATTTTAATTATACACAGACAGACGCAGCGCACGGCCGTCGGAATATATATTCTCCGGAGAGCAGCGGCCAAGATTTTCGGGAGTTACCGATTTTGTCGACGGCGCCCCGGCTTAACCGGTAGCCCAATGCACTGGCAAAAAGTCTAGGAACTTTCTGTAGTATACTGCAAATATCAAACTGAGGCTATAGAAAATATTCCTACGCACTGCAAATATTTATAAATGTAGAAAAAGTTTCTTTATGGAAAAAACAGAACTAAGATCTAATCAAAGACAAGTAGGCTTGGATTTAATAATAAATTTAAAATTTGGTTTTCTGTAAATATGGATACCAATTTGCCAATACTTTCGCGCTGTGTGCCAAGTGGAAACTCCAGCACTGAGAGCCACCGAGAGACCTCATCCGGAGTTTGGGGTTTTCGGGGGGCATTTGGCGAGTAATTAATAAATTCGCAACGCTGCCACAGGATATTTGCATAAGAAATTATGGCAATGAAATGTTATGACCGCGCTCTGACAGACGACTTTCAGTGATTCTCCGTCTCCGTCTCCGCCTCCGTCTCCGCCTCCGTCTCTGTCTGTTGTTACTCCTTCGGCCAAGGTCGCTCCGGCGGCTCTGACTTTGAAGCTCCTCTTGCAATTGCATAAGCCAGTTTTTGCCAGGGATCGCCTCCAGCTGTGTGTGCAAACTGGACAGACAGTCAGTCTGTTTGGACTCCTTGTTCTCCTTTCTGGGTGACAGTTATGCATATGATGTCCTGGCAGGAAAACAAAAACAGACAGAGAACGGGGCACAGGAGACGTAGCGTGTGGCGAATGTCCGAGAAACCCATTGGCACAAACAAACACACGACATCCTTTTGCACGTGGCTCAAGGATAATGCCGTGTCCCGACTTGATCCCACCGCCTTTGTGCCTGTAACAATGATAATGAAAAGTAGTCAACGCAAATTACATAAGGCTCTTGCTCCTCTCACCTTTTGAAGGGATACAGGACACCGGGCACAGGTCAAGGCGTTTGTAAGCCTCTTCAGAGGTTGCGCCCAGAAAATCGGTTTCTAATTCCCTAAATTCTTTAAATTCTAATTTTCCCTTTCCGGACAGGACACGCGGCAGGAGCAGAAGCCACAGACTTCGGCCCTTTCAAGTCAGGACGCAGCGCCTTCGCAGGAAGTCGGTGGGTAGCCCTCAGTTGAATGCTCATTATGGAGAGTTCAATGGCGTTCAATGGAGTCCACGAGTTCCAGCAGTTGGGCAATAGTAGTGCTCGAAGTTCCGCTGAACAACTACAAATTACTAATGGATGAAAGTCGGCATCACAGCCTTCAAAGGCATCTTGCCGCGCAATAAGCGCCAAGCAGTGACACCAGAGCAGAGTTCTATCCTTACTATTTTACCACAATTTCCACCAAAAAGGACTATGTTTAAGCATATCCTAACTTCTTCATTTTATTTCGCCATTCATTCAATTGAATTTAAATAAAGAAGAAGTAAAAGCTTTATCCGCCTTAGTTGCTGGAATTTCCTCGCTTCACCAAGATCCCCGAGAGAGCTACCACGTAGCCGCTCTCGGCGCGTGAGCGCCTCCAATAGAGCAAGCTCCAGACACGGAACGTACAGAGCTGGGGCAATTAATTTAATTCCGATGATGGAGGTGTTTTTCAATCAAAGTTTATTTTAGTGCACCAACAGCTCGAAAACGTCTTTCGCCTCGATGTTTCCGTTTTTTTGTTGTGTGTGTGTGTTTGGGGGCGTAATCATGTTACTTCTATGTAAGGGAGTGGATTACTTGGGGGCCGCCATGGCTCGAGCTTGATCTCGCACTCGCTGTTTATAGATGTGGCGTGTTTGGGTGTAGATGGCGTAAGCGTCGGCCTGGGCCGGACAGTTGATGTTGGGCTCGTTCAGCAGGTCCTGGATGCCCAACAAAATCTGTTTGATGGTTATGGCCGGACGCCAGCCCAGCTCCCCATCCAAAAGACAATAACATACTGTGCCCGATGGGAAGACGTTTGGATGGAAAAGTGGCTACTCAAACTTGCATTTTGGCGGCGAAGTGGGGTAATCGTTGTGGAAGATCATCCGGAGCTTATAGAGGCCGCCCTCCCATGGCGTCGACTCCTTTCCGGGAATGGCGCACTCCCAGGTCATAAGGTTTAGGGTTCCGTCCGGGTTCTTCGCCGGGCGGGCTACGAACCCGATTGGTTGATCTTTACGCCAGGCTTTGCGCTCCTCCCCCAATCGTGTTATTGTGATTCCAGACATTTTCTGTTCCTGTCTTCCGATAAATTTTCGCAGCTCTACACGCGCTTCCGTCTTAAATGAAAACGGCAGCTGTGGAAACAATTAGCATTACGAGAAAAAAATTTAGTTTCAAGCTTACTAACTTATCATGTGTATTAGATGTTTAATTTTATTTTTATATTTATATTTATATTTACCCGAATACTCGAAGTACAGCACCTGACTCGACGAGCTCTGGAAGCACACTGAAAATATTCCGGCCCAGCTGGTCCACATGCTGTTGACAGGACGTTTGTTCGATGACACTAGGCTCTTGGACTACGCGATGGCTTTTTCGAAGCTCCATCGCTTTTCCATCTCAGTTGGCTTTGGCAATGCTTTCCTAAATATATTTAATATTCAACTTATATATTCTTCAGCAGAAACAATTCGCAGTTTCCCCATGACAAACCGTTTTGAAAACAGAATTTGTCGGTGGGATACTAAGTAAACCCACAAACACACATCGAATATTGGCTATAATCTTTGCATATTTGTCTCTCCTGAGGCTCAGAAACCGTTGTGTAAACAGTCGGTAGGGCCTTCACTCCGCTTCCCTCTGCGGAGACTTCGCCGTACTCCGGCTCCGACGTGCGTGTGAATCTATTAAAAGAGCAGCCGTCAGTGGGATCGCCGCCCCTTAATTCCACAGACTCGCAGCATCCTTCACCTGGGATACGAAAATTCAATTAAGGAAATCGAGGCGCAGGGCAGCGTTTCTACGAAAAGTCCTCTTTATTCCCAACAGGTGGATACACACGCACATCCACACCCGAGTGTGACGAAAGAGTGGTGTGAAAACTGGAATTATAAAAACAGGAGAACGGAGATCGGAGAACGGTGCCAAAAGGGTTTCGAGAGTCTAATTGTTATGCAGATGAGCTCCTGATCGCTGATCGGTGATTGGAGATCGAAACAGGAATATAAACAAAGATAATGGGCGTAGAAATCAATTTCGGTCGATCGATCGGAAATATGTTGCTGGCCGGGATTTCAACTCTTGATGTGGGTTGATCTACGGCTCGGCACTTCCTCTGTTATCCTTCGCGTTTCGTGTGTTTGCTTAGCTGTGAAAACCGCTAAGCCGAGAGAATTGATCTTTCGACATTCCGATTTCCGGTTCCGATTTCCGCCCAGGGCTTATGCAAATATTTGGCCAACGGTCCGGGCCAAGCGTCCTGGGTGAATTGAGCGGAGAGAATCCCTGGCTACAAGCCGTGGGAATCGATTGCCACGCAGTGTCATTAGTGGAAATTACATTGGGGGCGTGGGCAGTTCAGGGACAATGGATCCGTAGATCCTCCTGGGCTGAAGTCGGCCTAACAAGCGTCCTCGCGGCTGAGGATCAAAGGACCTGGCTGCACCTGATCCACCGCAGCAAAGGTGCTAAATGGGGCGTACTAATGAGATCAATGCAGCGCGGAGATTCAACAATAAGCGGGAGAAATGAATAGAAATGCCGCGCAAACGAACAAAAGCCGAGGGAGAGAAAGCCGCAGGATAACGCAGGACAGTGCAAGGATGCCACTCCGAGCCAGTCAATTGGATAATCGTGAGTAATGGGTTTATCATTGGCTTGGCGCAACAAGTGCTAACAATTAAAATTCCCGAATAACAAATGAGACACACCATTGTTCGCAAATGGGTTTAGGCCTTTGATAGCAATGATTCGATGGCAGCCTATAATGAATTGTTGATCACTTTTTATGATCTCTCCTTCTCTCTTCCCAGAAATTAAACATTTCCCCTACCCCATTCCCGGTCATCGATTGCACCGGCAATCCGCTCACTTGTCACCCAGCCGGCCACTCAACAGCTTCTTAGTGCGATCGGATCGTCTTGCCACCACGACGCGGACTGTCAGTAAGCGGATCTTTGGCGGATTAGTGTCGATCACTCGGCGATCTTGTAAGCCGGCCGCTTTTCGGGCAGCCAACAAGCAACTGGACATGATCACCACCCAGAGAGCGGGATCTGGCGCAGAAGCGATAGTGAGGAAGGCTGGGAAGGCTTCTTTCCTGAAAGCCAAACTTGTTCGCTAAATATTATTAATCATTAAATTACTATAAGGAAAATATTTTCCACGTCTCTCTGATACATAAAGAACGATTTAAGGCACTACGATTAGTATTGATTCTGACTTAGTTTTAATCCTAGGATACCCCGAGAAATGTCGGGAATTCTCTCTACTCCGGTGTTCATAACTTGGCTAAAAAGGGCTCTATCTTGGACTATCATAAATTTTTATGAATGGTTTTTAAAACAGCATAAATTGGCGCTAAGTTTTGAAAAATCTGAAGACATCAATTTTTCTAAATTTTTCCATTTTTTTATGACAATTATAAAAATTGCGAAAAAATGACAAAAAACGAGAAAGAAAGCTAACTTCGGTAAACCGAAGTTGGTATACCCTTGCAGTCTGCAATTGGATCATTGAAAATCGAACCATTTTAGTAATGTTGAAAAAATATAGAATTTTGTAAATTTTACATTTTACATGTAGAATTTTACATTTTCATATAAATTGACCGATCGCTTCTATGGCAGCTATATGATATAGTGGTCCGATCTTAATGAAATTAAAACCGTAATTCTAGAACCATAAAAAACTGCTATGTCTGAAAATTTATAGAAATACGTTGAAAAACAGAGAAGTTAAATTTTTTTTTACATTAATTTCGCCATCATTCCTATGGCAGCTATAGGATATAGTAGTCCGATTTCGGTCATTCCGACATATATACTGCGTGCTAAAGAAATAAGACTATGCTGGAAATTTCAGCCCCATAGCTCAAAAACTGAGAGACTAGTTCGCGTAGAAACCGACAGACGGACAGACGGACAGACAGACGGACAGACAGACGGACATGGCTAGATCGACTCGACTGGTGATGCTGATCAAGAATATATATACTTTATGGGGTCGGAGATGCCTCCTTCACTGCGTTGCAAACATCTGGTCAAAATTATAATACCCTCTGCAAGGGTATAAAAATAGTGATCGATTTTAAGAAGCAGGAATGATCGCCTATAAAAACTAAGAAGAAAAAAGCTAACCGAGCCTCAAAACATTTAGCCAATTTATGTTTATAAATCTGAATAAAAAGGTGCTGGCACAGGAAACACCCTGTGGACATGGTGTGGTCGCGCTAGGAGCGGAGCTCGAGCCTTGAGGAGCCTTCGGCGACGAGCACTTGATTTTTTGCCAAGTCAGCGAGGTGCGAGATCGTTTAACGCCTCTCCCCCCACCCGAAAAAATGCCAGAGGTCGGCTTTTCGCGTTAATTGGGCGAGGAGTGCGGGTCGCGTCGGCGGCAGGATTCGTTAGCACATTTGCGGTTGTTCGCCAGGATAACAAGGATATGCCACCGAAAACCGAAAGCCGAAAACCGAAGACCCGAAGTCCCGAGGACCGATAACTAGGGACTGGGAGCGGGGAACCGGCGGCGTCGCCATGGGGCGAGCGGCTGGCTACAAAGGCCGCAAACTCGCGCCACTCGAGCTCTTGGAATTTGAAAATGCAACATAATTGCGCTGATTATGAGGCCGGCCATCGGTGCACCATAAATGCCATTAACAAGCCCTCTCGGCCTTCCAGGAACGGCTGCCGCCTCACCTTTCCTCCTCGGGTCCCGCGCTGTACCCTTTCGCGCTCTCTTCCAGGTCCGAGGTCCGAGGAGAAAGTGAAACGTGATCGCCGAGGTGCTCGCAGCAGGCGTGCTTATTTCGAAATTGTTTACAAAACGTTTGACCACAACTAGGACTCGGACTAAGGACCAAGGACTATCTCAGGCTCACCATCTGAAGCCGGTGCACTTGGAAAAATTCCCCAGATTATTTTAAAAAATAAAAATAATTATTTTTAGACGAGTAGGAAATATAATTATATATTTCGAAAGGTATTCTCCTAAAATAATTATATAGCCAAGCACCAAAATGTGCGTTTTTCCTCAAAACCTCTTCACCCATTTTGGCTCTAGGGTTAGCCCCTTCCTATTAACTTTAATAAAACTCGCAAAGAAAAAACAAAATATTGAAGCATATCCAAACTTCTTCTATTTATTTTCTCCAGAACAAAACATCTATAAGCCCCATCAATTGAGGTAGTGCATAAACATCAGCTTTGTCAGTAGTCATGTGTCATCACCCATCCGAGGTTATGTACGTATTCATCAGAGGTTATTATATATACATCAGTGTTAATGTATATATACATCAGTGTTTCGTGTAAACATCCTCTTGATCAATCCAAGCGCCTCATTATCAAAGTGTGTAAATGTGATGTCAGACTGCGAGTCCAACGGGACTGGTTCCATCAACAGATCGTGTTCTCCCAACAGCAGAGGAAGCTGTCGAAACAATTGGCATTACCCTGGACTTAAGTTTCTCGTTCATAAACTCACCCAAGTGTGTGCTATGTGTGCCTATGAGGACACTGAAAAGGTATCCTCACGTAGAGCCAGAGTGTGCTGAAGTGTAAGAGGTCGCAGCCATCGCCATTATTCGTTAACTAAAGATTTGTTTTAAATTAAATTAGCAGTTTTGTAATACTTTTTTACTCACCCCACCCCGTTCACTGTGAATTTTGATATTTTTTGAAGAACAAGTCTGGAAATAGTTCTGCTCCAGACGAGCTCTGGAAGCAAACTGAAAATATTCCGGACCAGCTTGGCTACAAACTGTTGACATGACGATGACACTAGGGTCAAGGACTACTCGATGGCCTGTTCGAGGCCCCATCTCATTTCCATTAACCATGCCTTTTTTTTGAAGACAATTCAAGAAGATTTTCATGTATTTAATTTAATTAAATTTAGTGACCACATATTTCTCCAAGTGCCTCTTCCATGGGTCACCGTTCCGCTCATTTTTGGGGGCGTGTGACTATTTTTATACCCTTGCAGAGGGTATTATAATGTTGACCAGATGTTTGCAAAGCAGTGAAGGAGGCATCTCCGACCCCATAAAGTATATATATTCTTGATCAGCATCACCATCCGAGTCGATTTAGCCATGTTCGTCTGTCCGTCTGTCGGTTTCTACGCGAACTAGAGTGTCAGTTTTTGAGCTATCGAGCTGAAATTTTCAGCATAGTCTTATTTCTTTAGCACGCAATATATATGTCAGAACGACCGAAATCGGACTACTATATCCTATAGCTGCCATAGGAATGATGGCGAAATTAATGTAAACAAAATTTTAACTTCTCTGTTTTTCAACGTATTTCTAAAAATTTTGAACGTATTTCTAAAAATTTCAACGTATTTCTAAAAATTTTGAGATAAGCAGTTTTTTATGGTTCTAGAATTACGATTTTAATTTCATTAAGATCGGACCACTATATCATATAGCTGCCATAGAAGCGATCGGTCGATTTATATGAAAATGTAAAATTCTACATGTAAAATGTAAAATGTACAAAATTCGATTTTTTTTCAACATTACTAAAATGGTTCGATTTTCAATGTTCCAATTGCAGACTGCAAGGGTATACCAACTTCGGTTTACCGAAGGCAGCTTTCTTTCTCGTTATTATTGTGATTCGATTGGGGGTGCACTTTCACCAAATAAAGAAATAAATTCCCAGTCTAGTCGGAGTCGGAGTGTGGAGTTTGAAGGCGTAACCGTTGTTCCCTTACCTCCAAATCGAAGTCAAACCATGAAAATTTATGATTTAATTATTGTTTTGGTACGGGGACAAGTCGGCGCTGTCCCGCTGAGCGTTAAACGCCGTCTAATGGCCAAATGGCCAAATGGATGGCATCAGCATCCAGAGGCCAAGGAGGACCAACTCCAGTCGCAATCACAGAGTCACAGCAGCGGATGCATAAATCGATATGAAAATCACCAATTATCTTATGCAATACGGCGACAGTCGCAGCGAGGGCGGAGGATATGTATCCCCCGTATCCTCACGTATGGACTCATAAGCATTGACATCGGCATGATGATGATATACAATAATCGGGCAGCGGCAGCGATCAGAACATTGCGCTAAACGAGCAACTAACCAGAAGAGAAACGAGTTTAAGTCTCCGAATGCCAATCTGGGCCAAGATGGACACCTGACAGGTGACTCGGAGATGCTCTGCTGTTCCGTTTTGGAATTATATCATTAGCAATCTGGTCACTTTAGTTGAATTTAATCCTAATTAATTGGTTGAATTTAATTATTTGGGATCAGAATATATTAGGAAATACATAAACAAGGGAATAAAGTTCTTCCAGTCGCGACTATACCCGTTGTGCCGTCAAGAGCATCTCCGATCTGCTTTGGTTGTTCAGTGATGCAAATGGCACTGGCAGAGACGATAGCCTGGATGTCAGACGTCGCAATGTCCCATGTCCAGCTCCAGAGAAGTCAACGAAGACGAGCCTCTGCCACAAAGCCCGTTAGTGCGGAGGAGAACGAACGATGATAATGGTGTTCGATAGCTGGTCAGCGCCCTCTCTGGGCTCTTGGAGGCCCAAGACTGAAGACTGCTGACCGCAGACTGAAGACTGGGCACAGGAGACTCAGAAGACTGGACGGAGGAGATTGAGGATCTGAGCGGCGGCAGCAGCGCGATCATTTCCCTCTCAACGCACTGGGCTCAAATATACAATGATATAATAAATTGAATGACATTCATAAATAAACAATATATCGCAGCCGACGGGACTGGGTCCCTGGCTGGGTCTCCTGCTCCTGCTCCACGCTTATTTTCCTCGGGTCGCAGCGGCGTAATGAAGACATTAAAAACTGCTGCTGCTTCGCTTTTTCTCACAGTTTGCGCGAGTTGTGGGAGCCGTGAAGTGGATCCCTTCTCGCGAAGGGGAAGCCCAGGCCAGGCTCCCTCCCGCTCGAGTATTACATGCAAGAACAACAACGTCTTCAACATCATTACCAACAATAACAAGAGCAAGTGCGCCCACCCAAAAGAACCCATGGAATGGATGTACACACGTGAAGGGAGCGAGCTTCGCACACGGCAACAAAATATCATCGATATCAGTTCGTGCTTAATATGTAATTACTAATTGTTATTAAATACCTCGCTACTTGCTGACCAGTTATAAATATAAATATCTGTATTTCCTATTCTTTATTGGAAATACATGCTCCTCCCAAGGTAGTCCTAAGTATTTTTTGTTTTCGGTGTAGCACTAAGACCAACCCGGTAGCCAAGTTAATCCAGTTTGCTACTTGGACCTTCCGGCGATGCTGGCTGACGATCGGGTAGAGTCCGGCGACTAAGCCAAACTGATGTCTCATTTACCTAAGCAGCGGGACACCACTAACAACACTGCAGCAGCAGCAGCCAGGGTTAAGAAATAAGGAAAAAAAAACCAAGAAACAACAACATTTTTGGCCAAAATGCAATCATAATAAATGCGCTCGCTGCCTGGGTGGTGACGACATCCACATCCATAGCCAGAAGATAGCCAGAAGACCGAAGACAGCAGCCAGGAGACGCATCCATTTGACTACATGCCGGTGGCATTAACATATGTACATATATAAGATCGGAGGAGCGGGTTTCGGCTCGGGATTCGGAATCAGAATTGGGATTGGGACCGGGATTGGATCTTTGCCATGCGCTCTTGATGAACTTAATTGACAACTTTTTGTCAGCGCTCAGTGTGTGCGGATTATGATTGCTTTTATGCTAAACCAGAAAGGCAAAAATAAAAAAAAGCATTGAATGTGGAGAACCTGAAAATCGTAAAGTTGCGAGCTTGGACTTAAAGATACCCTCTGTTTATTTCTTATTTTAGTAAAACTATTTTTATTCGAGTCAATAAGGATATTTTCCCATAGACAATTTTATTTCATTTATTTTCTAAGAATAAAATGGAAGAGTAGCTTTAGAATTAGTTTCCTCTTCTTTTTATTGTAGATTTAAATTAATTAAAATTTGATCAATTTACTAATAAGTAAGGTAATTAGCTAATTCCTATATATATTTTTTTAGCAGCTTAACATACCTCTCGATCTTGACGACTTTAGGTCTCAGCAGGGACTGGATCGTTGTTGTTAGTTTAAATATTCCCCGATCGAAGCGCATCAGTTTGATTGATTTGATGCAGACGACTCAAAGTCAAGACGGCACATTTTATATTTATTTATTTAATTTTTTTAAAGGCTTCCCTCTCCTTGATAAATGCAAAAGAAATGCATGAATGTCATTGAGGCTTGCTCTAGGTCCTTCCCTTAAAGCCGAAGAAGTGAGCGACTTTGGGCGAGCTAAACCGCAAAATCTACAAATCGGATATGGATCAGCACTCCTACATCCTGCAGTGCAGGACGCTGGGCGACAAAGTCAAATTCCAGATGTTGACAAACCACCGGAGGCCGGACAATTCGTAACCCAATTTCGCTAACTAGATCACCGAAGATCACCAGTTCGCTCTAAACCCTAAGAGTCCTAATTGCCTTTTGACAAGCCCATGGGCCGAGGACGATTTCCTTGGCATCCGCCCACAAATCAGATTCCGATGGCTTTCGAGTGGCAGACAATGGGCGGCAGGACAAAGGACACAATACCAGCCTCATGTGACAATTGTCCCGAGACCCAAACACACACACTCATCCGTTCGAGAGATATGCGCTCACGCCCTGGGCTGGCCGGCTGACCAGCTGGCACTGCGACAGCTCCTGGAATTCGAATTCGCATCCAAGTCCGAGTACGAGTCCGAATGTAAAACAAAAACGTAATTATGCCAGGTCCCAGGAGGTGGGCGAGGCACAGTAGTCGCCGACTGCCAACGCCAGTGAAAGCCAACATACCACAGTGGGACCTGATAGAGGAAAATTATCCTCCAGGATTTACTCAATAGCAGGAACGGATCTAGGTAACATTTTCTGCGGTTAATTGGGGTAAACTACTTGTAGGTATTATTATGGGTTTTATATAAAGTAGCTATGGTATTATTGCAACTTGATAAATATTTGTAATCCCATAAAAGCCTTGTTATTACTCCTGTTTTATGCAATTTCCGACTGGTTTCAGCCCAGTGTGCTGCGTGATCCGTGATGAATGTCCGATGGGCTGGCCCGGCACCCGAAAACGAAATCACATTTTAAAAATTATGCATTTTTCTCACGCTGCGCCGCAGCTTGCTCGCATCTTGCGTCGTATGTTAAACTGTCGCTCGCAGCCAAAACGCAATTAAACAAATTTCACGAACATTTCGCGAGAGTTGCGAAAAAGCCAAAAGAAAATGTATATAAACGGGGGAAAAAACCGGGAGCCAGAGAGGAGCTAAGAACGTTTGGAACGATTTGCTGAATTATTTAATTGTCCGGGCAAACGACTTAATTATTTTGGCAGTCAGCCCAGAACGTCACAGGATGGCCGCAGGACATTCGGACATTGGCTAACTGCAGGCGTGCCTCGCCAATAATTCCACAGGGAATCTGAGGAAAGATGGGGTCCCAGGGGATTTTTTTTTTTACTGCGTGGCTCTTTGGGTTCTTGATCCCTGAATTCCGGCTGACTTTTGTGGTCAGACTGAGTCTGAGACGGCGACGTCTAAGAGTTTCAGGTTACACAAACTGTTTTGCATGCAAACAGAAGGCTGCAGACACACGTACACATATCCTGGGCAGCCGGCAGAAAGGACCTGCCAAAGGAAAACCCATCGCTGGAAAATCTCCGATCATTGTGTTTTCTTTCAGTTTCAGCCTCCGTTTTCCCGAGAAGCGGGTTTTGAAATTTCGCCGACAAAGCACACACACAAGAACAGAGAACGAAGAGATCGTAATGAAAATCTCACGCCTAAGAACATTGTTTAAGCCGCATTTAGTTGCGGCTAAGCCGCCGGGGTCCCCTGCTTTTACTTTTACAATTGCCTTTACTGCCTTACTTTTTGTTTTTGCTCCTGCCCCTGCTCTTGGATCCGGCCTAATCTTAGCGGCAATCTCTAAGGAAATTTGCATCATTTGCGGCTGCGCGTAATGCAAATCCCAGTGATCCCGCCGGATCAGGCCACCGAGAGTCTGGCTGAGGGAGAGAGGCTGAGCCACCGCAAGACCACCGCCACAAAAAACCGCCCTCCGCCTTCCCCTCGGCAATTATGACAAATGGATCTATATATTCCCAGACATATCTACACATCCAGCCCAAAGGCGACGACGAGACAGGCATCTCTGGACCCATAAATGCGGCATAGACTTGGCCGATAGCCAGAGCGTTTATGGAGTTACGTGTCCTCGTCCATGGAGCAGCCACAGAGCGGAGTTGGTCTGCTCTAACCACCTGCTCTAAGTACCTTAGTTAATTAAAATTATAAATATTTATTGATCTTGCAAAATTAAAGTACTTTTCCCCAAAGCTTGAATTAATTTTCGAAATTAAATATAAATAAGAAAGAAAATCATTATTAGGACTGGCAGAGCATTTTTGGCTATTTTATTTGGATTTTGTTCTTGCGCCAGCTCTTCTATCTTTTATCACCTTGCATGTCAGCAACATTGTATCTATCCATCTGCACGTTGCACCCGGAATCCAACGGAATCCCAGCCCGAACCCTTTGCCCGTCCTTCCGTTTCGGTTTGTCAATCCGCTGCTGCTGTTCAGGGAATCAGATTCCGATTCCGATTCAGATTCCTAATCGCTGCAAGCTGCAAAAATCGTTGCACATGTCGGGGGCGTTGCTGTCAACTGGCATTTGCTCCTTGATTTCGATTCCGACTCGATCTCCCTGATTTCTTATGTCATTCCCGAAGGCAAGGTGTGTGTGCGATGGGGTTAGCATATGCCGTGTGGGTTCGGTTCCGGGCTCTCATATTTACTTTGCTTTTTGTTATTGTTTTTGGCGTGCGTGCGGGGACTGCAGATGCAGATGATGATGATCGGCACTCGGCATTCGGAACCCTATTTTTACTGCCCTTCTTCGGGCTCGGGCTCGACCCGTACCCGTACCCTTTTTATGCCATCGGGACAGCTGATACTCCACTCCACTGTGTCTAGTGTAAATTAATATTTTCCCCGTATTCTTCGGAGTGCCGGTTTGCGCAGGCCTTATCACTCTCAGGACAGGCGCACGCTCTGCACATTGGCACGTCTTCCTGTGCGCCGTCCTTCTCCTCCTTAGGTTCCATCTTCCAGTTGCAGCTTGTCTAGGACGCGTGTGTGTCCTGGGCTACCTCACAGATGCAAATACCCCGTCGGACACAAGAGTAAACAACACAGACACGAGTAAGGGTACACACACTCCAAATCGAACTCGAAGTCGTGTTTGTTTGCACATCCTTGCCCCACCACAGTCCTGGTGTGTTTGCTCAGCTTTCGGCAGAAACTAATACATGAGATATATATCGACTTCGAGTGGGAGATTGCAGATCACGGGGCTATATCTCTGTTCTATATAATGCCAGCCCTTCAGCTCGTAAGTAGCACCTCTTGCGCTATAATGTATTTCCTAATGGGCATAATTCCAAATTGACGACTCACTAACCTTAAGAGGTTGTGTCAAGCTCCTGCCAAGTGAAATCCACCTCAAATTTAGCGCACACCGAAATCTGTCATTAAAAACGATCGATCTGCTGCGGCATTTAAAGCGCCAGCCCCCTTCACCGCCCATCAAGAGCCCAAATTCCAGGCTCTCGAAGGGCAAATTGATCGCTAATCATTGTAGATCTTCTATTAGGGCGCTACCGCCAGCTAGCCAGCCCTGCTAGACGGCATCACCAATGGATGTCGCTGATGAACTGCAATCTATAACTTCCAGGCAAGTTGGCTGCCGGCCGATGCGTCGATCGATCGGAGTAAATGAGATCCCAGCCAAGTTGCAGTTCCAGTTCGATTGGCGTTCGGTGATCGGTGATCGGGAGTTGCAGCCCGTCATTATGGTCCATGGACTGAATGGCGACCTTGATCGCAACACACACATACACACAGCGCTTGATTAATATTTTGTTGAAATGCTATGTTCCTGTCCGACTCGGACTCCGAGTCCGCGGAGAGGCAAATTGATAATGTTCATTAAAATCAATAAATTCATAATTAAGTATTTTGCGTCAGCAACTCCCTTCCCCGTTCCCGTACCGCTTCCATCGATCTGTCGGCCAGAACTCAGACCGATTCGATACGGCCACCAATTACAGACTAATCAAACAAGCCTGACAACAATTGCCATTGAATGGAGGAGCGACGGGCGCCTAATTGCCAGCAGCAATGTGTCCTTGCGCTTGACAAATTCCATTGGGTCCCAGGATAGCAAAGCTTTCAGAGTAGCCAAGTAGCAAAGCAGCCTAGCAGCCTAGCAGACTGGCAGACTGGCAGACTGGCAAAATAGCAAAAGATGCGGCCGACAAAAGCCATGAAATGCTTTTGTTCTCAACCGCAGCTGGGTGGGACCGACAAGTGTTTAATCGCCGCTAATTATACCAACTAGTTGGAGTCGCAGATGGAGTTGCGATCGAATAATTTGCCGACGATGTCACTGAGCAAAAATATTACAAAAATCTCCTGCCAAAGATAATTAATTAAATTATTCGGTGAGTTGTCATCCTTCCTCTTAAAATAGAGAAATGCGCACCACTTAGATTTTAATAATTAAATAAAACAAAACTGGAGGAAAATCATAGCCTTGTGGTAGCATCTTGAGCAAAGATTCCATTTTTGGCAAAGACTTTCCCGCAGTGTGGAGTCTGCGCGTGTCAATGTCAGAGGAGTGGACCCGACTTGGCCTGGCTGGAATGTCAAGCGTCAATTTAATTATGCGAACAATACAAATTGCAGTGGCCGGGAAATGATTATGTCGCCGGTTGGTCGGTCGGTCGCCTGTCCGGATGGCAGGAGGGCAACAAATTGCCGCCGCGAACCTCCACTAATGGTCCCACATCGGTCTGATAAGAGCCGCGCCGTTCCGTAATCACAAAAAAAAATAAATAAATTAAATATATGAAGAGCAGGCTGGACGCAGAAATAAATCAAGAGTTGGCGGCGAGACAAATTAACACATAAATTCTAGCCGAGATCGCGGCTATGGCTATCCAATTAATAATATGCGGGAAACTGGCACGATGACAACGCCAGATACACGTAAAGCATTGCGCATTACATACTCGGTGCGAGGATGAGGACGAGGACGAGGACGAGGACGAGGACGAGGATGAGGATGTGGATGCTGATCGAGATCTGGGGACTGGAACTTGGACAGGGACTGGGACTGCGACTGTGACTCCGACTCGTCGGCTCAGCGATCATTGATCATCGTCAGCAGTCGGGGAAGTGGTTTGGCCTGTGCACAAGCTTTGGCGGCAAAAGTTTCGCAGCTCCGCTCTCGTAATCACGATCAACCTGCTGCCAAGATCAGTTATACTCCCCGCCCCAGGAAAACCCACAGAATGTGATTCGGAAATTTAATTTTAATTAAATTGTTGAATGTCCAAGTTGCCGCCATTTAGTTGGGCTAAGTTCGGCCGTGATCCGCATCCGAATCGGAGTCCGAGTCCGAGTCCAAGTACTCAGAAATCCGGTTCGGGCCGCGATAATATCAATGCAACGGTTTATTACGAAGCATTTCGCTCCTCAAATTACATTTTAATGAGCTGTGAAAGAATATTTGTACCACTCAGTGCGGCGATCCAGTCCAGATTGGGGATACAAGGAATTTTTTGGGTATAATGGGTATCCCCTTAAATTGGCACCAAGTCCAAGACCTTAATCGTAATGCCAAAATGACTTTATAAATAAATTAAAGCTAATGATAAATGTGAGAAATGGGTATCTCCTAGTCGCAATACTTAACCCCCTTCGAGGGCGGATTGGCCTGAGAGATTTGTGACTGCGGTTAAGTGGAAGCAAATTACTTGGTGGCCGGGGTTAAGCAGTATGTTTATGATGGGTTAATGAGTAGAATCCTCACAAAGGGCTGTGCTTGGATACCGAGTCCCCCAAACAAGTGGAGATGTCATGCAAATGGACCGATCAAAGGATATCCCAGATCCCAGATCCCTGATCCCTGATCCCTGATCCCCGAACAAACAAAAGGAGAGGCCAGCCCATCAAAGTCCGATTGCTTTATGTGGCCGATACAAACAATGCCACGATCACAATATCCCAGAGCAACACTCGAATGTGGCACTTGGCATGATTGACTTATCAAAGGGAGCCCAAGGAGGAGTAGTTGTTGAAATGAAGTGTTGACAAGTGGCAAGCCAAAGGAATGTGTGCCGTGCTCGAATCAATGAGCCGCGTGATGACAGGTGAGCCAGCTTCGGCTTCAGCTCCCGCTCCTGCTCTTGCTCCATCTCCTGCTCCATCGCCTGGTCGCATGAATGAGTGAGTGAGCTTGCATGGTCCGTCGCAGCTACGTGTTGCATGCAACTCAGCCCCATATGGAGTTGCCATCTCTGAGCTGCGACTCTGAATTATGCGCACGCATTGTGCGCACGTCATGACAGCGAGCTGCGAACCAGAAGCGGCCAAAAGCCAAGCCAAAAGCTACCAGGCTGCACATTCAGATTCAGGCCCAGACGCAGACGCAGGCCTGGCTGTGGCTCAGTCTCGGATTCAGATTCGCTTCCAGCAGCGGCACTTCACAGTTTCGGTGGAAATTTACAACAAGTGCAGCAGACAGAAATGCTAAGGAGACACGAGCACGGACACGGACATCGACATGGCGATGGCGATGGAGATGGAGTTGCCAGGCTGGAGAGTTGGGAAAATGGCACAGGAAGAAACATAGTAGTTTAATCAGCCAGGTATTAACTTAACTAAAATTCCCAACTGGAAATTCGGCAACGGATACTAGTGAAGAAGGTGGAGGTGCATCCCTCCTGAAGCATATCCAAAGCATTCTCTTAATTTAATTTCCTTCCGTCGAAAAGTATTATTATTATTATTATTGTTTGCGAATCTCAATCAGCATTCCTCGTGGCATTTTTGCTGCGTGTAAATCGGGAGTTGGAGATACTGTTGTCGCTTAGGTGATTTATGATGTGCTTTACACAGATCCAGCGATCCAGAGATCCAGCGGGAAACGGCAGCAGCGACGGCATCATCCACTTCGACATCAAGTGAAATGGCATTGATCGACTGAAAAGCGCTGTTGTGACAAGCGACCAAGGAAAGCGCCTTCGAGGCGTCCTTTCCCTCCTTGCTCCTTATATTTTACCCTTTTTATATTCACCACTGCCGTTTTCTTAATTAAAATGTAAAGCGCAGTCATGTAAAGCTGAACGGCATTGCAATTACATAACTCAATCAATTTGTAAGTCCGAAGCGGCTTCAGGCGGCCCTTAGCTATGCCAACCGAACAGTGCGGCCAGTGTGTGTAAGCACCTTGGTAATATTATTAAAAATAAACACGAAAAATACCTGCACAGAAATCACTCTCATAATATTTTCAATAAATATTCACAAGAATATTTCTTTATTGTTGCCTAGCCTTAAGATATCCTTTACATTGGCGCAAGCTCCTTCAACATGTGTCGGGACCTCCGATAGCGAGCATCACTGTACGCGAGCATCAATTTTTCGGCAATCACTTAATCTGAGCCGTAGCTTAAAAACAAAAACCAAAACAAGCCAAACTGATCGCTTTTAAATGATTTTGGTTGCCGCTGCGACGGCGGCGATAAACGAATTTATTGCAACAACGCACACAATAATTGGATCGAACGGATCAGGAGTATCAGGAGATCGGAGAACCGGCAGATCGGGAGATCGGTTCCCGATCATCAGATGGCCCCCGATCGGATCCTTAAATTTTATTATTGCCGCTGCTTCGTTGGTGTGCCGCTGCTGCCTGTGTCCGATCCCATTGTTTCACTACACGACAACAGAGCCATAACAATAAGCGAATCGATTGAAATTAAGTTGCACCAGCGGCCACCACCGGAGACGAGAGGATCCCGCTCCAGCTCCAGCTCCAGGTCCAGCTCCAGACTTTGGCGTGTAATATATCACGTTCTTTATTAGCGACAAAAGCGACTGGGAAGCTGAAGAGGAAAGGGCACCCGCTGCTGCTCTTAATCGATTAAATTTCTTAAATCAGCCTCGCATTCGGTGTTTCGTAAATTAGTGCCCAGTCAGAGATATTGTCAAATGATCCAGATATCCAGATATGTATATGCGAAAAGGGCTGGACATGGACGTGGACATGTTCGGGAACATGGACTGTCTGGCTGGCGATCGTAAAAAATGGCAACAACATAATCACAATCGATCGACTATCGGCGACTATTAAAAGGAAAACTCGCGTTACACAGCAACCAAAATAGGGAACATGTCGGATATTTGATATACAACTGGAATATATATTCTTGGTGCTGCAATTATTTATTCAATATTTTATATTAAATTATATGTTAGCTTACTTATATTTTATTTAAATTATGTATAAAGGTACATATTTTTCGTTCTGTGCACAATAGACGCCCCTCTGTGCCGACAGGCCCCCCTTTAATTCCCTTACGACAAGTGCCAGATCCCATCAAGATGATCAATAATGAATGAGTTCCCCACTCGCTCGGCCATATCATCAAGGGGGCAAATATTTAATGAAACCCATAAACTGACACTCGCCTCTTTGGTTGCCCGATCCCCCGATTCCCCGGTTCACCGATTCCCCGGGCGATCGGGCGATCGACGGCGACGACAAGCGGTGCATATAAAATTCATCAAAACGTTATTAAAACGTTGGCAAAAGGCAAGAAGTTGTAAATTTTAAATACAAATACAGGCAGGAGGATGGGTGTATTCGATCTGGAATCGATAATCTCCGCGGGCCGCTGGATTGCTGGACCGCCGACCCTGGCATACTTTTGCTAACGCTAATTTAAACGAACCTTTTCGCCGGAATAAGCCCGCCGCATAATTTGCATATCAGCTTAATGTAAGCGCAGGATCTGCACTTTGTAAGGCCCGGCGTTATCGCGTCGGCGATCATGTCATGACGACAAAACTGCATAAATGCCGGCCGGCCTCTCGCTGTGGACTGTGGACTGGAGACTGCAGAATGGGGACTGGGACTGGCACTGGCACTGACACTGGGACTGGTCCTTCGGGGACGATCGACGACTGAATTAAATGGAGTGGGCCGGGCCAGTTTTGTCCCTGGACGCCACAGGCTGACACTTTAATTTTCAATTACAACAAATTGCCTATAATGTCTATGCTTATCGCCCCGAAGTGTGGTGTGTGGTGTGTGCTCTGAAAAATGCTGCCTAATTGTGATCGAGATCGTCTAATGACAGCTCCAGTGGGATCGGGAAACGGGAGTCGCGAAACAGGAACGATCTCCCTTATCGAGCTCCGCGCAATCTCAAATCAATTCATCAAAATCAAAACTTACAATTGATTTTGGTGGCTCTTCCGCAATGGCTCTCTGTCGCTCGCTCAGTCTCTCCGCATGGCCACTCTGCTCCTGCGAGTGCCAGGATCCATAAATAAATGTAGATCACTCTGCTGCGTGTGCAGCATATCCGGTCCGACGCTGCAGCCTCATCAAAATGTGCAAAAAATAAGCAGGAGGAGCAGGGGAGCGAAACCTAACCTAAGCTGGAGAAAACCCAGGCAGACGATCGCCGATCGACGATCGAGCGTGCCCTATAATAATGAAATGGCACAGGGAACATTGTCTCAGTACACTGGAAAAACAGCAAGCGAAATTGTTCACCTACTTAAAGAGTACCTATTAGATTGCTTACATTGTAAACATAATTATTGAAGCCACTGCCGTCTAAGTTCGATCACTTTTTTACTATAAATTAATATTAATTAAGAGTAATTACACATTTTCACAGTGCAGACTCCGGTTTCCAGTCAGCAGTTCTCTCCTCCGATCGTGTGTCTCTGCCGGTGATCGATGTGGCAATAATTTTTAAATAAATGATCGTGCCCTGTAAATGATCGCCTCGTTCCTGAGCCGGAGAAACAGAAACAGAAACGAAGCCAGAGGCGGAGACGGAGACGGAGACTGAGACGGGACCCTGGTGTTTTGCTACCTAGTCGGATGGACAAGGGCAGGGGCACTTGGAGGGACAAGGGGAGAGGATATCTGTTTTGTAGGTGTTGTCATTAGGTTGCCGGTTAAGTAATTTGCCATGTACAGGCAGATAGACCATTAAGCTCCGCCATCGTTCCCTTAGGGAGCCACAAACAAATAAGTTATAAGGGAAAAGTTTTTCAACGTTTTTCACACCTTGGCGAGGCGAGGCGGAGGATGCCCGCGGCGCTACCGATCTGTAGATGAAATCCGATCCCAGACCAGGGACCGGAGAGTCTGCAGTCGAGGCAGCCACTCAACACCAACGCCTCCGCATGAGAGTGGAGTGGAGAGCCAGTGGATTCCGCGTGCCCCGAGTGCGGCATGGGCATGGGGCATGCGTGACCCGACGACTTAATCCAATTTAGGCATATAAATTATGGCCACGAATACACAAATAACAAATGGCTTTATTAACCAACGCAAACATTTATCGCAAAAAGTATAAATATTTGTTATTGCATTAGGCAATCCGTTTGCAGTCCGCCTCCGTCTCCGACTCCGCGAAGACCGCTTGCCTCTTGTCTTCGGGAACGAGGCGAGGTTCCACTTCGCGGCCTGGTGATGATGACAATCTGGTCAGCAGCAAACGCAGGAAAACGAATCCCCATCCCAGGTGTCCCTGGGCGCCCAATGGTGAATTCGAGTGGATCCTTTGACGAGCGAAAATTAATTTAAATCCTTTACTGAGCAATGAGAGGTTTCTCTTACTAAAACTAAGAACTCTAAAAAATGAATTTGTGATGCTTAAAATTCTGTAAGGAAAGCAAAACAATTTTAGGCCAATTAAAAGACCGGCGAATGGGAAAAAATCAGCAAAGACCTTTGATTTAATTCCCCAAATTCCCCACTGACCTCAAACCCAAAACGGAGACGCAGCTCCTTAATTATATATGCAAGAACCGCAATGGCAGATATATCACCAGACTGCGAAACGATCCGCACACGCAACTGGCGAGTTGCAACTTGCTCTGGCTCTAGAGCGGATCCGAGTCCGGAGTCCCCTGAAGAGGAGTGGGATCGGGATCGCGGCACATCCCTAATCAGAAACAATTCTGAGGCAGAGCCAAGGGAGGAGCGTTCGGAGGCCACGTTACCATAAACATGGCGAAGGTGTTGAAAGTTCTGACCAGCTCCGTTTGGGGGCCGCAGGCGTGAGTTCTCCAGACGCTGCTGAGTAATTCTTTTGCATATATTTTATGCAATTTTATTAGTGAAAATTGCAAGAAATGCTGTCCAGTCCGCACTCGACACGATCTCTCTTCTCTGCAACGCATCCCTGTGGGTGATTTCAAGTGATTGATGGCTCTGGAGAGATCCAGGGATCGAGGAATCGAGGGATCCAGGCAACCAGGCATTCACGCATCCAAGGGTCCAGGGATCACAGAGATCGAGTCATCCTGGTAGGGGGCATCACATTAAAAGCCATCGCCATGTCAACTTCGTTTTGGGCTTTGCGTCAACGAGCGTAACGTTTTAATTTCCCGGCAATCAAACGGACCAGACACCCATCGATGTGCTCTCGAATTCGATACTGCACTGCGAGAATGACTAATAACGAAAATAAAGGTCACAAAAAATCATAAAATGAAATATCTTTGAGAATTTTTCGGGGATTCTGGCCTTTCTTTTATGAATTTCTCTAAGCTCAAGTTTCTCTCTCAGTTTCCTCTCTGATTTATAACTTATCTGCTCACGCTCTTTCGAAAAAAACTCAAAAGAATTATTTATTTTTTGCCCGATGGTTGGTTTCAATGTTTATATTTCGCTCAGTGCACTCGGGCACGGTCAGACAGTGGCTCAAGTTTTTTCTGGCACTTTCGGGACACCGGAGTAAATCACCCGAGACTTTGACATCTTGTGACAAAAGTCCGCTTGCTTTCGCTGCGAGCCCCTTGGCTGCCCCTTTTTTATGGGTCTGCTCGTCCTAAAATTTATAATGTGTGGTCGTTGAATAATTTGAAGGCACCTAAATTGGTGCATGTCTAGATTTTAATGGTTTAATTGGGCTGCTGAATATTGAGTTACCGGTGGCGGTGGTCGTAAAGGCGGTGCGGATCGGAGCCTAGCGCAGGGTCCTGCCTTCAAATACTAGAAAGGAAAGGAGCTAAGGCTTTCTGGGAGCCTTCGACGGAGCTGAAATCCCAAGGTCAGGTCGCTGAGCCGCTGGGTGATGATCCATTAACTTGGCGCCGGCAAATGCAGAATGCAGCTTGCTTGCGAGAGTCCTTCCCGACAGTCCAGGGTAATTTCCGCTTTAGTAGGCGTGAAATTCATAGAAATTAACCAGGGCTTGGCCTGTCTCTACCTTTTCTGCTCTGCTTTTTTTTTTTTTTTTTTTTTGCTTTTTGACACGTCTGAGGTGCAAATTGGTTCGCACCTTTTTCGCCGTCCGTCTGTGTTTCTTTTTTGCAATATTTGGAAATCGATCTGGGGACCTGGTCGTGGCCGTAGTTAGGCGGGTGATTAATGAGTTTTTAAGAGGCTCAGGCGAGAACTTTAATTGGAACATGCTGCTGCGTAAATCAGCTTAAAATTGCCACTAATAGGCTGCCCGAGTGTCCACAGAGTCCGCCATTGAGAAGTCCCAGTCCTGCGCCTTTATTTTACTGGATTTCATTTTATTTTCCGTGCTCACCTGTATCTGCGTCTGTGTCGGTGTATCGGTGCATCTGTCCCGTGTGGCCGTTCACACCTCAGGAGACTGACTTGGGCCGGGGATTAGCACAAATTTGAGGCTCACTAGGAGACGGGGACGGGCCTCGTACTAATGCCGCCGCTGATTGATGATTTGTTGGCAAATCTATTGGGCAGACGTTTCTTGCTGCACTCCCTGCAATGCCACAGTCCCTCGTACTTCGGCACTTTATTCGCATGCCATTCGCTTCATTAAAAATCAATAAACGGCTGCCGCTCAAAAAGCGTAGCGCTCAAAAAATACAAAACAAATGAAACAGAAAACCAACAAAAAATGTTTCCAAGTAAGGGGAGACTATACACTAGGAACAGACACCCTTTTTGTGGTTTTTGAGATTTCTAAATAGCAATATTTCAATAATTACTATGGAATGTGTTGCATTTATTATATAAATACTAAATAATTAAATTTGTAACGTGGCATTTTGCCTCAAAGTTGAAGTATATATTTCTCCTAATATAGCTCCCTTAATCACTGAATAAGTTTAATGTTAAACCCACTATAACTTCCTCCAAAAAGAGTATTCAAAAGACAGACAAACGAGTTCGAAACCGCCGCCGCCGTCAAGTTCAATAAAAGGCGCAAAAAACTTTACCGAGCCAAAGATAGTCTGGGACCGAATGGTTTTTGGATTCCGAATGGGAATGGAAATGGATGTGGACTTGATCGTGGATGCGGATCATCGCGACTAGCAGCGACATTGTTACAAAATTTTATGCGTTTTTAAATTAAACGTTATATGCACTAATCCCGAACTAAACTGCGATTTACGGTCCCATCCGTGGAAACGGAGCACGAAAAATTGATTAAAATTTAATGAGGCCCAGCCGTGTAAGCCATAAATATGCCCGGCCAAATGGCTTCATTTGCATGGCATCCTCGGGAATCCGAAGTCGATATTGGCTTCTAGGGGATCGATCGTAGACATATCCCGAAAACACTTTTCATTTCGAAAATGGCGCACGCCACTCGGTCCTCGTCTCGCCCCTCCTCTAGCCCTGCTCCATTGTTGGTGACCCCAAGAGGAGAACACACAGAAGAGCAGATGTTTCCATGTTGACCGCATCTAATGGTGCGTGCTACTGCGTTTGCTCAGCGCTCGCCTGTGCTGGCGGTTCGTCCATTTTTTCTTTAGAGTTTTCTGCTTATAAAATTTAAGCGGAAATTGGATTTTAAATTATTTTAAAAACTCCTTCTAAATTTACAATACCAGGCCTAATGGATTTAGTAATCAAATCGTTTTAATGGATACATCTTCTAATAGGTTTATCCTTTTCCAAAGTTTTCTCTATAAAATATATCATTTAACTTACAATTTTTCGGCAGCTATCTGATCACCCATTTTATATTAAATATAAGGCAGGTGAAACATTAGTTATTTGCTATTTATAATACGTTTAGTATATTTAGCTATGATTTTGCAAGGAATAGCAGATTGTTGCCATCACTGGCGATCATCATCAGCCATTGGCTGCGAGACCACAGAAAGACGAGACTGAAACGTGGCAGCGGCAAATGTATTGGAATCTATATGGACACAAAACACACTCCACTGCGGGTAATGATAGTTATCAGCTGGGTCTGGTCCGAGCCCCGCGTCTCTGGGCCTCTCAAAACTCTTAACTTGGCCTGCCGTCTGGCCTTGCCTTGGTTGGGCTCTTCGTCGTTCCGCGACTCTATACTCATAAGGCAGGAGCCACCGACAAACCCCTAAACACAAAACTGAAAAAAAGAAAAGTCCGAACGCAGAATGCTCTAGAAATGAGAGCCAAATTAATAGGATAATTTGGTATATTTGATATAGAACTTTCTAAGCTGCTTACGTTTTTCATTGTTGTTTCACCATTTTGAGGAAAATAATACAATATATGTTTATTTTGAGATGAAAAAATTCTATATAATGCCTAGAAAGACAATTTCCCCTTAAACAGTTACCAAAATGATCCTTATGCCATGTCCAAGTCGAACTACCCTCAGAAGTTTCCGAAAGATCTCGAGCAACAAAGATAAATAAAATCAAAATCCCCCTCGATGATCCCCGGGCTTTCGGTTTTTGTTTTTCGTTTGATTTGGCATGACGAGCTGAACTTTTGTTCCGTGCAAAGTTCAATGCGCCTCTCGGAGCTTGGAATATGTATCTTAGCTTAGGATCTGTGTATCCACGCCGCTCTTCTCGTCTCTCGCTCGGTGACTTTGACTTTGGCTCCCCTATTTTCTGGATTTGCTGCCGACGTACAGATGGATGCATCTCGGAGCGAAGAACAACCCCTAGCATTTTCATTTTATTTTTGTGTGTGCGCGCGGGCTCGTTTATTTTTCAGCTGCAGCCGAAGTCGACGCCGGTACCGGGGTCGGGGCCGGGAAAAAGGTGGAATCGGGGCATTAAGGCCCGGTAGTAAGGTAGTGTGCAATGGCTCTGTCTAAGCCCGTGCGCGTGCCCGTGCTGACTTCTCCCTTCACGATCACAATTCGGTCGCTTAAATACACCTGCCACGCGACGCGTCGGTTCGCTCGCCGATCGACGGGAACTTTAAGGAGAGCGAGTCCTGCTCCTGCGCCTGCTCCTGCTCCTGCATTTAATTAAAATATTACCTACGAAAATGAGCAAGCCAAAATGGGGAGAGAGAGCAATAACTGCGCTTCGCTGGCTTGAATACACTCGCCGAAAATAATAGTAAATAACTGTTTTTTTATAGAAGATCCTTTATTTTAATTGAAGCTTCCTTTCTTTTTTTTATATATTAAACCTGTAGTGCCTGTACGAATCTCGGGTTTCCTATAGAAAATTCACTGAAATTGGATAATTTATAAAATAAGTGAATAGATTTAACATTATTAATAATCCAAGTATATATAATACATATATATATAATATAATATATATATATATATGTATTTTTGCTGAACTTGAAGAGGAATTAACAGAAAATAGGGAATAGGTTGCGTATTTTTTCGAGTGTGATCAAGGAGCACGGCACGTGAAGAGCCTATGTAAGCGATATACACCTCTCGCTTTCTCCTCTGCAGGTCCTGACAACGGGAACTCGTTCAACATTCATTCTTGCATTTCAAGCTTCGTTGGAAAACGCACGCGTCGTACCCCGGCGATCGCGCTATATGGTAGGATATGTGCCAGACACTCTATATACTATACTCGTTTATATCCTGCTCGCATATATCTTGTGTGCGCCCCATCTCGCTTGCACGCAATTAACGCACGCGTATCCTGTTCTCGCGGCCCGGAACTATGCCTCATATCAAAGTAATTACGCATTTAAATCTTCCAAGCGTTGCGGAAAAAACACAAAAAAAGAAAAAAACAAAAAGGATATAAACAAATAAAGTGCAGCGCAGGGCGGGCGGCAAGCAACAGCCAAAAGTTGTTTTCTGGTTGTCGGGACAACACAACAAGTTACAGGTTTTCGGTTTTTTTTTCTGCCTGAATAAGGACGAACATATTATGCCTTTCAGGTAATATTTCAAGTACTTTTAATCCTGTGACTTTGAGAAATATCTATAAATGGGGAAATATTGAATAAACGAAAAACACGCATGTGGACCAAGATGACAAGATCTTCAAGACCAAAATCTATTTCGACTGCCGAAGATCTGCTGGGCTACCGGTGATCATGCGATCTTTAGGCTCCGCCAGAGATTAGACATGCTCTTGTACACGTATCCGGGGATCAGGTAGGATCTCCGGATAATGATAAAATCGCTGCCGGCACGAGGTAAGATTTGCATGTGAGTCCTTTTCGCATTTTTGACTTCTGAACGACCACACTATCTCCCGATCAATGGGTACCACTCCTATCGGCTTCAGTGCTCATTCTCGCCAGAAAATCTCCATCAATCATTGCGCAAATGCACTCCACTTCAGCCAGCGACCCTGACCAGAGAACAGACCATCCAGCCGACAATGGCGTCGGGACTTCAACCCTATTCTGGGCATTTCACCAGCATTCCTGCAGGATTTTCGGAGCATTTATCATCAAAACTGCAACAATGGCAATGGCAATGGCATGCGGGGAAATGCGAAAATTTGAATAGAAAGCGAACGGATGGACGGCGACAGACTCGGGACAATGAACGTGTTAATGATGCCAAAATAATGGAATTCAATCCAAGTCCCGATCCCCGATCACCCGGCATTACAATGCAAAAAAGAAATGGAAATGAAAAAGAGTGGAAATGCAAAGAAGGTAATGGAAATTGTCAAAGGATAAAGTACACAGAGTAGCGCCGTTCCTCTGGTCATGGTTGAAAAGGTTTTTGTGGGTTTGTTCGGTTTTTGGTTTCGGTTTTCGGTTTTCGCATTAGTTTTGGTTTCGGTTTCGGTTTTGATTCTGATTTTGGAATTTGAAATTTCGGGCAAATTGTTGGCATGATGATGATTTTGGCAAAAGGGAAATGCTGGCTGACTGGCTGGCAAAACAAAGGGAACGAGTTAATGCGACGGCGTCGTGGAAAAACAATAAAAATCCCGCTTACACCTGGCCAGTACTCGCTCTCTCTTTCTCGCCGAATGTGGCCCTCTCTGTCTCGTCTGTCGCCGATTGATGATCGTGACAAAATAAGAGCAAGGCCTCTCTTGCTAGGCTATATAGCCTGACCATTTTTTGTATTTATTTTTATGTTGTGAAAAGAGCAAGCGGAAGTTGCAATTCTGCGTCGGCAGCCACAGTACAGTATTGCAAGCTTCTGAAGTTTCTGATTTTCTGAAAAAATTTCTTGGAAATTAAAGCTCGATATATTTGAGATTTGGGAAAATGTAGCCAGTCTCCACTTGATTATTTTTAAAGAAATTAACTTGAATACAATACAGAGTGCCTACTGTTTTATTTGTCACATCTCCAACTCGTCGCGAAGTCGCGTGTTTTGGGTGAAAAACCCGTGATCCTTTTGATCATTTAATTAGAGGAATATGTGAAATTGTTCGAACACCTTCCGAGGCCTGACTCTGCATGGCTAATAAGGAGGATCTCTGGATGGCTGGCTCTCCCGGACTGGAGACTGGAGACTGGAGATCCCGGCGCTAATGAATAGGGGCGTGCGTGAGCTGCACATGAAATTCGCGATCGCGACTTTTGCTAAGTTAATTAACACGGAAATCAAATTGCTGGCATGCCGCAGCTCCTCGCAGGGCTTCTTCTCAATCAGAGAAGTGCAGTCGCAGTCGCAGTCCCGATCCCAGTCCGCGTCTCCCTCGGGCCTTGAGTGCTATTTTCGAGTTGAGTTTTATCGGCGAGTTTGAGAGTGGGAACAGTCTTGAGCGCGGGCAGGTATGCTTTCCACTCGGAGAGACTCTCTGGCGGGGCTACCTGTGGCTCGGCGCGACTCACTACCTGCGCAGGTAGCTCTCTTTCTCCGCTTCTCGCGCTCTCTCTCTCTCGCCAACTCTCTGGCCTGGTCTGGCGCTTTGAAGGGTACATAACGTCAGGGTTTAGGACGAAGGGACTCATTCTTGTGCAAGGTGTCAAACGATCAAGTCCAAGCCTTCTCTCCTGCCTTATTTTTTTCTGTTGAGCAGTACAACGACTCTGAGCCCATCGAGTGTGTGAAACCTAATAGAATAATAGAGTTTTTGCTAAATAATACCGAGCATCATGTCATCGAGTGTGCTGATCCCGAACGACCTCTTCCCCACGACCATCAACACGGCCACGAAGATCTTCCGCTACCAGCACATAATGCCGGCTCCCAGCCCCTCGAACGCTGGCCACCAAAGTCCGGGTAACGCCACTGCGATGCCCATCAAGACGCGCAAGTATACGCCGCGCGGAATGGCCGGGGTCTTGGCCAGGTCAAGCTCTGGCTCCGGCTCCGGCTCCATGTCCGCTGAGGGATCGTCCTCCTGCTCGCCCGGCTCGTCGCCGGCGCCGTATAACGTGGACCAGTCGCAGAGTGTCCAACGGCGGAACGCCCGGGAGCGGAATCGCGTCAAGCAGGTGAACAACAGCTTCGCCCGGCTGAGGCAGCACATCCCACAGTCCATCATCGCCGATCTGACCAAGGGCGGCGGCCGGGGCCCGCACAAGAAGATATCCAAGGTGGACACGCTGCGCATTGCCGTGGAGTACATACGGCGTCTGCAGGACCTCGTGGACGACCTCAACGGAGGTCCCAGCAACACCAGTGCCAGTGCCATGTCCCAGCTGCAGCTCTGCCTGGACGAGTCCAGCAGCCACAGCTCCAGCAGCAGCACCTGCAGCTCCTCCAACCTGTACTACCAGAACGGAGGCAGCACCACGACCACCACCACGACGACGACAGCGAATCCCCTCCAGCAACAGCAGCAGCTACAGCGCCAGCAGTTCCCGCACCAGCCCCTGACACCGATATCCCTGAACAGCAACCTGGCAGCGGTAACTTTGTCCACTGTCGGTGTGGCCAGCGCCACTGCGGGAGCCACCTCGCCCACGTCCTCCTTCAACTCCAGCATGTCCTTCGATTCCGGGACATACGAGGCAGCTCCCCAGCAGCTCTCCGCCCACCTGGATCACCTGGACCTGGACGGAGAGGCCCATGGCCACTCGCACAGCCACTCCCATTCGCAGCTGCAGCTCAAGTTCGAGCCGTACGAACACTTTCAGCTGGACGAGGAGGACTGCACGCCCGACGACGAGGAGATCCTCGACTACATCTCGCTGTGGCAGGAGCAGTAGCTCCCAGATCCAGATCCAGCCCACCACACATCCTGTTCTCTTCTAGTCAACGTTGAGCAGAACCGAGTGCCTCAAATTGTAAATAAGAACTCAGCCTAAATCATAATCATAAACAATTCGAACACGAACACAACTATTTTTTTTTCCTATGCTAAGTTAAATTTTTTTTTCTATGCTAAGACCACGAGACCAGTATCAACATATATTTATGAAATAAATGAATACAAATCAAGAGAAATGCTGATTTTTTTTCGGAAAAAGGTTCCATGTTAATTAGTTGTTGGCCAAATCGGAGCGAGTTCCTCCTTTTTGTGGGGCCAAAGCGCCGGAGGAGCGCCCGCTTGATAATCAGCGACCAGCGACCAAAACATGCGGGTAGCACTTGCACATTAAATGCGTTTTACAGCGATCCTGATCACGATCGTAATGATGGCCAGAAAGTAATAATATAAAAAAAAGAGCCGCGGAGTGATGGGGAAAGAGCAGGCCAATCAGTTCGACAGGATGTGCGGGTTGTGGTCGCTGCCGTTGCCGTTGCCGTTTCTGACTCTGATTCTGTTTCTGTTTATATGGCCGCTAATGCAGATTGTTGTGCATAATTTTAATGCCACGCTATGGCAGGCCTCGTAAAGCCTTAATACTAATCCCAAATAACCGGCCTCGGCTAACCCTTTCTCCCAGACCTGGACCCCCTGCCTAACAGGTAGTCTGCCTAGGTAGAATCACCTATATATTTAGCTATATCTTTACTTGATTTCCACAGCTGACACGTGCTACGAGGCCAGAAGTTGCGGGAGTAGAACAGAACCTTATCGCAAATTGACCGAGCGCAAACAGCTCTGGACGATATGCTAATTCAATTGAATTCTCCTTCCCAATCCAAATCGTAGCGGAAATGGGCATGGCCAGAGCCTTGCCTCGGAACACGTCATCTTATTCTGAGGAAAAGAGCGGGAGCCACGGTCAAGGCCGGGGAGTTCCCCGGAATCCGGAATATAAATACCCACAAGAACTTATCTAGAAGCGGAGAGATTTGCACAAGACGAAAGATAAAGTATATTTAGAATTAATTATGAAAAGGCTGGAGTACAGGGGAAATTGTTTTAAAAGTGGACTAAATAATACATTAATAAATAATAACAAGTAAAGAAATACATTTATTTCGAAAAACTTTTCCTTTAATTTTCGTAGGCTTTACTCTTTTCTAGTCATTTTGGTTTAGTTTTTGGCTATAATCCGATCATCTTGTGTTATAATTTCCATTCTCTGAGAGGGCTTAGCCCTACTCCTGCCTGACATCTGCCTTTGTTTCGAGTGTTTTGCCCTACAAATTGATGGCTTTATAATGTAGTTCGTTTCCCGCACCACTTGGCACCACTTTCCAATTCTGGAAAGCCTTTCTCCTCTCCCAGAGAAAGCAGCAAATCCTTCGCTCCCACGCACCAAGATGTCAGATCGCCGGAATAAATAAATAAGACCCTTGGCCAGGGACAATAAATCACTTTGCATTTGAAAAAAAAACAACAAGAAAGACGCCTGGATCAGACTATATTTTGACACATTAAAGGGCAATGCGAACAAAGGACCTCGCATTGTCCTTGGGAAATCTGGATGCTCCAAGGAAGTGAGAAGGGACCGGGAATTCAGGCATCTCCTCCTGCTCCTCCGCCGCCTTTATTTCAATGTCAACGCTGACACTTGACATCTCAATGCAGTTGTTTCTGTTTCTGTTTCTGATCAGGGAAATGGGTTCCTGGCTGTTGGATTCTCCATAGACAAGGCTTATCGCCCAGCGCCGGAAGAACTTTCACCTTTTCACAAAACTCAAGTCTCTCCCGCGGGGAGTCTGACAAATGCCCATTTGATTCGGGAGTTCGTCCTCGTCCCCGACCCTTTTTGTCCATCATTTTCAGCTGCTTTCGGGCGTGAGTTAAAATGCTCTTTAATAGATTTCTTGGCGCGCCAGCACTCCGGCAACAATGTGGCCACATAAAAAGCCGCGCCTGCATCAATCAGGTCCAAAAATTTGACCAAATTATAGGCTCGTCCAAGGATCCCCAGATTGATGGCTCAGCCAGTTGCCAGTTGCCAGTCGCAGGTTAGCTCATAATTCAGCTCTTTAAGAAGTTGTTACTTGAAACATTTATTTTTACACCTAAGGCGCGAAGCAAACAACAGCCAAGGCAAAAAAGAATAAAATAAAGAGGAAACCAACCAAACAAGGAAAGCCAAACTAAATAATACAACGGAAATTTTCGGAAAAGGCGAAGACGAAGCTTCGAGTACCCTAATATCACGACATTAATTGTCTGCGAAATATTTATGAAAGCATATTACATTAAAAATGATTGATCTAGCTCAATCTTCAAGAAAATATTTTAATTTACATTTAACTCAAGCTTTAGAGTGCTCCAATCCCTTTCGGGTCAAGTGATGATATTAGAAGGAGCAGGGCATTCGATGCAGGATCGGTGTTCAGCGTGGCAGGCAGATCGTTCAGCGTTGCCGATTTATTTGAATTTCAATAAGGCACGATGGCGCGCTGGCAAAGCCCTTTTGGTTTTGGGGTTCATTATCCTGTTATGCTCCCCGGCCTCTCGGCGGCATTCCGCCTTTCATCTCGGGCACACGGCGCACGCAACGCATTTGAACTGGGGCGTTATTAATTAGCGTTATGAATTATTGATGCCAGACCCTCGGGTGGGGTCCTCGCCCACACACTTTTGTTCTGCTCTTCAGCTTTCCCTCCAAAGAAATGGGTTCCTAAACTATTCCGCAAAATGCAGGGCTCCAGCGGCCTGATATCTTTATTTTTCGGGAGGTTTCTGCGAGGATGCTCCCAGAGGATGCATAAATCGCAGCATCGTACATCGCGTACGTACATCCATCCATCGGGGGGAGAGAAATATGTTCCAATTAGCGAAGTCAAATGTGACAAGCCGACCAGCCAAGAGGAAAGAGGAGCCAGGCCAGCAGCGGACTCCGCAAGGCAAAAGTTATTTGAGTTGTCATATTAAGTTGTGATAAATGTAGTTACATACTAAATGTGATAACTCTGTCGCGGACTCGGACTCGGAATCGGAGTAGCTTCAGATTCAGTTTGAGTTTCAGGTTCGCGGTCCTCGCTTAGGTAGGCGCCTGTCGCCTGTCCTTCCCATGATGATGATCCGCGACTCCTCCGCGTCGGCGCTCCTTCCTGCGATCATTCAAAACACTTTTATAGCCCGATGGAAATTCCTAGAGCCGGCGTTTGCGCTTTATGGCCCGCGATTCGTGACCCTGACTCCGGAGCGACCTGACCTGCCTGTGATTCCACCTGCCGGGTGGAAGAAGAAACCATTTTCTTTGGCTTACCTGCCAGAAAAGGGGCCTAATAGGCGTACAATTGGCGGAATCGCGGAAAACTCAGCGCTCTATTATTATTAACCCTTCGGCGCACCTTTTAAGCAGACTTATTCGACTGGGAAAATCCTGGCCATGGGATTACAGCCAAAGTAAGTACAATAATTTTTACGATGTGCCGCTCTGGAGTTATTCCTTCTTCCTGCGGTCTTTCCAGAATACATATCCATACTTCTAAAATGATAGTAGATACTCCATAGTTTGTGTGATTTTATTGGTATAGCCTCCCTCTGAGCAGTTCCTCCCCTTCAAATGTAATTTGTTTATTCAGTTCTTCGACGACCACCGGCGTTGTCCGCCTCCCAATTAAGTTCTTGAGTTTGCGATTATCCCAGAAATGGTTATCCCTAATCCCATTAGAGCGTGCAGCGAACACACACCCCAGCACCAAACACTGGCTGCTACTGGGCGTGTTCCAGTTCGCACTAGAAATACTTTACCCTACTTTTCCTACCCTAATTGCCACTGCCCAGCCACTTGAGCATATTTTTGGACCGAAAAAATCCAAGCTCAGCCATGACAACAACGACGACGATGACAACCCAATATCTTGGGCCATCACACGTGCCCTGCCCTGCTGCTTCTCACCCGAGTCCCAGTCCCCACCAACAAACAGAATTTGAACGCAGATCTCGCATTGAAATTCCGCAACACGTAGTGTGGAGCGTCTGAGATGTTTTCTGATGGATTATATGGATTTTGCCCATAAACACCAAACAATTAGTTCGTTCCTCGATGCACAGCAACCAAAAAGTCCAAGGAAAAGAGCATAAAATACATAGAAATAATATGCACGAAGCATTCATCGAATAAGCTTGAACTAAAGTCTTGGATATAAAACAAATTACAATAATTAAGATATCTTAAGGTGAGCTATCGCAAGGCTATAGTTTCTAAAGGGCTAAATTGACCAGCTTGTCAGTATCAAATCCGTGGCCTTTTTTTCCTGTGTAGAAAGCGGCAAATAGTTTTGAAGTCTTCGGGCCTTTGGCTCCATCAATCTCTGCGGTGGCGTTGCTGCTCGCGATTCCCGACTTTTGTCAAGCACACATCTCTTCCTGCAGGATGGCTCTGCTCCTTTTATTTGCATAAAATAAGGAAAGCAAAAACGAAAAATAACAGCAACAAAAAGAGACGCATCTGCAGCAAAGATGTAGTTGCCCCAAAGGGGCCAAAATGGGCGGACAGAGCCGAACTGATCGATCGATGGCTGTAGCTCTGGCTCTGGCTCTGGCCTTAACTTTGGCTTAGCTTTTGGCCCTGGCCTTTGTTTTGTATTGTTTTGTTTGTTGTGCGAGTGTGTGTATGTTGTGGTCTTTACTTCTTACTTTTCGGTGGGGCCGGGTCAGCTGGCCATAAATCATGATCTGTAATTACCCGTTGGCGCAGGATGCGGCATCTCCACATAAGCCACGCGTACACGCGTACAAAGGAGTCCCGCGAGCCGACATCATGCCAGAGCCAGGGCCAAAGCCGAGTTCAAGAGTTTATCATTATCGGAGAGTTTAAAAGGAAGAATGTTAGAAAGAAAGGATTGCGCCATGACCAAACACAATTATACCACTTAATGTCGCTAATGTTTTAATGGCCATGCAGAGCCAATCCCTTGATCCCTTTCGGATCCCGATCCTTCACTCCTCGGCACACAGCACAGCCATAGCAAATATTTAGATGCATGGATACCCATGTAGACAGGAGAGATGGCGCTGGACAAACAAAAGAGCGCCAGTTCCTCGAAACCGAAACCAAACCCGAGACCCCTTCCCTATCCTCATATTTTTCTCTATTTTTCCATCAGTTCTCCTTATTGACCGCAGCACCAAAACCTCAATATTGAATCATTTGCACAAATGAAATGCAGGCGGTTGCGCCGAGAAACTCTCAGGATGCTGGTCTTTTTTCATGAATATACTCTACCGGAGAGTAGGCTTCCTTGCTACTTAACCTACTCACTTAAAAAATATCTGGGAGAGTGCAAAGTCTTCATTTTTGAATGGCGCATAGGTGAGCTATTTATTATATTTACTGCTAATATTTTTTGAATATTATTTTATCATAAATATTTGTTACTGTAATTATTATTCGCTTAATTTTCAGAACATTTCCCATTCGTTTTTCGCGTGGCTCAGCACTTCCTTTTCTGTTTTCCGTTTTTGTGCAGTTGCTGTCGCTGGTCTTGCCCACTTCCCGTTCCGAGGGCCCCAAAAACGGAGCGAGAGACGGAAAAAAGCCCACAAAACTGGCAGGTTTTGTCAATTATCAGGTGCGCGCAGCCTCAGCTTGAGCTGGGACAGCCTCTTCCTTGCCCCGGTCCCGACCTCGATCGCCGATCCAGTCTCCGTCGCTTTAAGCGTGCGAAATTTTCATTCATAAAAGCTGTACATGGAAGTTGGGTTTCTTTTTATATCTTTTTTTCCTTTTGTGGAGGGGAAAAAGTGCAGTAAATGGAGGCAGTTTCGAGGGAGAGGGAAATCGAGGTTCGAATGAGGCAGAAACATCTCCCACTGGGCGCAACTGATTTGTCAACTAACTGTAGTTAAATTAATTTCACATTTGCATCGACTCCGGTGTCAATATTTGGACTGGCCGTGAAATTCATGGCCAGCAGTTTAGTTCTGGTCGCAAGGTCAGAAGTCGGAAGGGACATCTGTGAGCCGCACCAGCTGCTGCGGCCCATACACCTACTCGGATTCGTTGCACAGTAGCCAATCCCTGCTCGGGGTGTGCTACTGTACTGTCTTCTATTCGAAAATTCGAAACTCCCAAGGCCGTGGCCGTGGCTAATTTTCCAGGGCGAAACACAATGGAGAGTCCTTGGCATGTGCCCAGATCTCAAATTTCCCAACGAGAAAGGAACAAAAAAGTACAAGAAAATTAAAATGAAAATAAAAAGAAAAATAAAAAGAGATTTTTATTGTTCGAGCCCTAATTCGCAGGCTCTCCTTTATTCCCGCCTAATGGCCATGATCAAAAGGTAATTGAAATCGCCTCGATTCGCTGGCCACCCAAAAACGTAATTGCACCATAATTTTGATCCCATTTTAATGACTTTATTTACCCAAGTCCAGTCTGGTCCAGCGCAGTCAAGCGCAGTCCAGCGCGGTCCAGCTGCTCCTCCGGAAGATCCCTGATCCATGGATCCAAGCTGGCGGCAGTGCAGCAATTGATGTCCCCCATCCCCGCTCGCAAATTGCATTTTAATCAGCTCTATTGTGTATAATTAAAATGTGTTTAGCGCATTTCCTGTGGGGTCCGCTCAGTCCCCAGACTCAGACCGAGTCTTAGTCCCCATTTTTTCTGCTCAACTCTTAAACTAGCCGTTCGGCTGAAATGAAGTTATCAACACTTTGCCACAAATTTTCTGCCTTCTCTTATTATTTGGGAAAGGGCTAATTGGTCTGGGATCGCATGACAGCCACGCGTGTCCATCGAAAGGAGATCGGCGATGGCATTTAAATAGCCGGCAAGCACGCAAATAGCTCGAGCCCATGGCTCTGGGATCGGAACTGGGAACTGGGAACTGACATCGCTGGCTGCATGCTGTCCCAAGGAAGACATCTTCGGGAGAAAGCCTCCTCCTTAGCAAAAACCAATTAAGCCAGCGGCTCAGGAAAGTAGGGCTTCTCTAAATTTATGATGGCTCTTAATTAAAAAAAGAAGCCTCAGTTTTCTTTCTTGTTTAATATTTATTTTTGCAACCTACACGCTTATTCCTTCATTTTTTCTTAATATCTATTAGTAATACTTAAATATTTTCAGGACGCAGATAATCAGTTGAATAATCCACCATCTCTGATCCTTTGCTATTATGTGAAGGTCGATCATTAGGCCGCATAAATGGCAATTAAAGACAGCGACACGTTCCAGCACTTTGGACTCCGCCCAAGTGAGAGGGATCGACAGCAGGGCCATGGATATCAATAGCCTTTGGAGAGATTCTCGGCAAGCGATACGTGGACGGTGTAAATTTCCACAAACTGCGATGACCAAACACAAAAAAGACACAACAAGAAGGGCCAAGGGCCGAGGACCGGGAAATGAAATATGAAATTATTAAACTACACAGAGTCCTGCGTCCTCGTTTTCGTCCCTTTTCCCCCGCCCCTCGATAGATGCGCCGAGATAAAGCAAATGGAGAAGAAATAATAATAAAAAAGTAACAAATACCAAGGGCTATTAACGACCGCAGGATCGGGGCAGGATCGTCGAGGAAAATGTGCCTAGTCACAAAGACAGGATAAATAAGATGTTATAGTGCATTCCCAGCGTTAAGTAAGTCATAAATTTCACTGCGACTTTATCCTGGGAATTCGATCAATTTTTCATATTTAACGCCATTGTCCTTTAATCCTTTTGGGGCCGACATCGAAGCGAAGTGACCGACCGTCACCCACCGAAGACGGAAAATCATGCGGGATCCTGGCTCCCCTCTTATGTAATTGTTTGATTTTTCGGGTGAATCAAGTCGCCATAAATCGTCGTGACTTAGAGATACTTATCGATGGAGTGCAGTCAGTGCTTCCCGGTTCCTCGATTCGAGGGTGTGTGGTCGGATCTCCTGAACTTTATTTCAGGGGCTATAGTAGGATATGCAGTAAGTACGGGCTTCCAATCGGCTTACCTATAAGAGAGGAGTCTTGATGGGACAACAGCTAAGCTGGGGCTTAGCGAAGGAATCTAAGGCAGATGTCTTCCTGAGATATTGGTGAAATTCCCCTTCACTTAAGTAAAATGATGAAGTTCTTAGGAGAGCATATTTTAATGGAAGAAGCCATTAAGAGTGATAAAAATATATATAATTGGAAAGGGTAGTAAGCCTTTCAAAAAAGAATCCTCGTTTAGGAAAATTGTGAAAGTAACAACTAAATATCTAAATAAATGTGAAATGCTACAGCTGAGATCTATAATGGATTGGATCTTTATTTTTCACAGCCTTCCATAGAGAATATTTAGCACCAGAAACCATTAAAAATATATATATAACCAAAAGGCAGGCATAGTTTTTCCGGTATAATAAATTTCCATTGCACTTTCCCTCCCCTTCCGTAGAGCACTAGTGGCTGCACTCTTCTCTTTCCTTTCCTTTTCTTTTCTTGGCTCACCCTGGAGGTTAGTCAAGGGGTAATATGGCTCAACACCAATTTAAACACATCATGCATCTTGTTAGCTGCAGCAAAACGATTCTCCAAGCCCCACATCCCGATCCCCACTCGAGCCCCACTGGAGCTGGAGCTGTGAGCGTAATATGATACGCGCTGCGTCCGAGTCGGAATCCGAATCCGAATCTGAGTCCGAGTCTGAGTCTTGGCGATATGCACATACATACCCTCGGGGGCCGGCGAGAGGAAGTGATCCAGAGTTCCCCCAGAGACCGCTGCCAAACGTATTGATTTCAGTACAAAAATCGAACTCCGACTCCGGTTAATGGTCGGGCCCAGCCTGACCCGCTTTGTCTTATAATTGGATTTAGATTAATTGCATCTTCACCGACGGGGATCGGAGGAGAGAAAAACTGCACATGAAAAATTACAAAAGTGCTAAGGAGACCGAACACCAAAACCAAACAAAACAATCATAATTCTGATTCGGTTTCTGTTGCTGTTTCCAAGGAAATCGAAAATTGTAACAGGAGAGAGCGCCGGGCATTAGAGGTGATAAGGGATCAAGGATCTCGTATCTCGTATCTCGTGGCTTTCTGCGAAGTGCCGGCGTGTGCTACTCGTCTTGGGTTAAGTATTTCTTTATTTTCCCCGTCCTCCCGCTGCGATCTTTGCCATCAATATCTGAACCGCAAACTCATTCGGCATCTCGGATATTATTATTTTTGTTTGTTTTGGGTTTGGGTTCGGGGTGCCCGTGGTGCTCCCTTACATAATTTTCGCCGATCAACGGGAGCCCTTTAATCATTAATTAGCGTTAGATCAATCCACTTTGCTGTGTATCTCCCCGGGGAATCAGCGGCATCTCTCGCTGCCCATCTTAACTCTCTTGTTTGTTTATTTTTATTTCTTTAGCTGGAGACAACTTCGACGTTGACGGCAGTCATGTTACTTTTAATGATAATTGCCGCCTCACAACTAATTTTTCACATTGATAAATACGCTTTGCACGAACGATTCGCGTTCGCATCGATGTTGCCACTTCGGGCCCGGCTTTCCCTAGCTTCCAGCGATTTGCATGAGGTCCTCTTGCAAGGTCAGTGCTGACAGCGACTCACAAAGATAGTCTGCCAATTACAAAAAATAATTAAAAATTGTTTTTAAAGCGTACAAATAGCTATACTTGGATTTTAATGAGTAATCTAGATTCCTTCAATGGCAGAGCTATTTGTCCGGTTTTTATAAAATGAATATATTAATTTGAGTAGCTGAAGATACGTTTTCTCATAATTTTCCGATGTTACCCATTCACTGTAGTTTTTTTTTAATTACTTATTTTATATATTTTCATTAATTTTATTGCCTACATATTTCATTTATTCTTGAATTTCCTACTGTCAAAAGTATTATCTGATTCCACATCAGTTTCAGGGAGCTTTTTCACTGTCGCCCTGCCCCAAAGAGCAAGCGACGCACTCTGGTCCTCCAAGGAGGAGATCTTCCAAGCTGAAGTGCCCAAGAGCAACAGGGGCATTCGCATCCAGTTAACAACAAAGGAGATCCGCTGGCGAGGAATAAGGGAGCAGAGCAGGGGAGCAGAACAACAAAAGCCATCACAATTTGTCTTGATGGGACCCAAAACGGCCCAAAGCGCTACCACCAAGGATGCTCCTCACCTTATATCCTCCTTTCTTCCCTTGCCACCCGGGCTGGTGCCATAAACCATTTAAACATTTTCGACTTGTTAGCAATTAATTAAATAGATCGGCCTCTGGCTAACAGCTTCGACTGTGTCATTTTTCTTCCCGATCTCCGCTCGCTGCGAGCGTCCGCGTCTCTCGCGTTAATTACGGCGACAGCATTCAATTTTTATGGAGGAGACACACGCCCCATTTGCATTTCTCTTGGTGTACCTGGGCAGTCTGGCAACGCTGCGGCACGCTTCACAAAAAAATATTAAGCAAAAAAAATTAAATACAAAAATACAAAAAGGAATAAGACCGACAAAGGTTCGGTTTACTCCTCGGCCCGCCTGCTTGCCTCGTTGCTAAAATTTATTTCGCTGTTTTTGCAATTTAAGGTAATTATTATGTACCTTTGGGGTAATTTTAACACCTCGACACCATCGACAAATATCATCTGAACATCCTGTTATATATCCATATACACGCATACACGCACATATAGTAGCGGCTATCAAGCCACCGAAATCGCAACAACAAACGTTTCTTAGAAGCGCAGGGCTTTCAACACCTTCGATGCGTGCCCAGCCGAAGGAGCACATCCTCCAGATCTGCAGGTCTCCAGGTCCGAGTCCCCCAGTCCCCCACAGCCATTAGCCCATAACCCCTGCCGTCGCCACTAGCCCCTTCCTGGGCCCAAAGTTGGCCAGTTATTTTTCACACCTCGACAACATTTTTTCGCACTTGGAGCCGCGCGCGAGCAGAGTCGAGCGGCATATTCGGTTACCACAACAATCGAGCATTGCCGCCGCCGCCACTAAAACACTGAGAGAAAAGTAGAGGAAATGCTACCAGATATTGACAGAAATTAGCAGATTTTATATTTTAATTTTAAATTTGAAAAATATAGAGATTTGAGGCCGATTTTAAATGTATTTTCAAAGAAATGCCTATTAAATTTATTTTAAATCTCCCATGCACCAAAGCATATTTTAGACTCGTATTGAAGTAAATTGAGATTTCAGATGATCTTTGTGACCCTGCTAAATATTATGATTATTTTTTTACCCTTTCAAGCTATTTTTCGGTAAATTTCTTTTTTAATATCCAGACAGATCTAAGGGGCACTTTGCGCCCAGTGTACATCTGCATCTCGGCAGGTCCCAATTCCGACTGCCGTTTTTAATAACCAAAGCTCGACTGCCGCTGATTTAGCTGGCTGTTATCTTACTCAGTTCATCGGGACTCGCGGTTCGACTTTGACTTTGGTCTCGCCTCGGTTCGCGGTTCCCGGCTTTGGATTCGGTTTCCTTGATGATCCCCAGAAGGAGTCTCGTATCCTGTGCCTCCCTCTCAGTCTCCCTGTCAGCACATTTGGCGTCGCAATTATCGCAAGTAGCGTCCGAGTAAATTACCCTTATTAGGTGTGATCGTGCGAAAGCCACTTCATCTTTCGGACTCATCTCAAGTCTCAAGTCTCAGCTCTGGACTGGCAGCGGTTTCACTTTACTTTCATTTCGCATCATCGAAGGGTAAAATATATACATAAATACGAACGATATGGTATATAAGAAATCACTGGGCGAAAAGCGACAATTTCCGCTTGTCGATCCCGCCGCACGGATCACAGATAGTAGAGACCAGTGGCCACGCGGAACACCCATAAAAAGTCAAATTAATGTGATGACAATAGAGATACGGATCTGGGCTCGGGATGGGGATCGGGATCGGGATCTCAGCTGACAGATTTCACGCTTACGATATCGCCAATGGGTAACTGTAAGAGCCGATCCAGTCCATCACGTCTTACACTTGTCCAGGGCGAACGTGATTCGACTCTCTGTATTTTTAGCCCGTACTTCCCGGGTTCAGGGGTCATGCCAGTAGCTGGTGTTTTGAATTCCAATTAGCGTTAATGAACAGCGAGGGCACATAAAATATATAATTAATTGTGTCGTTCGGCGCGATAAGATTTTTGGCAGCGACCGAGTCGAGAAAAGGATGCTGGTGCCTGCTTCCCCTTCGCGCGACTTCTGGGAATGCGAGAGTGAGTTTTCGATCTTATTCACAGATTAATATGGACTGGTGTGGAAAATAAAAACCTTGGTGGGGGTTTCTTGAAATATAGATTGGTATTTGGCCAACTATTTAATTTGTTAATTAGTTGGTGAGGCAATAAAGTTGATATAGCACTAGCTAATATTAAAATATAATAAATTAAGCAATAGCCTAGCCTATGCCAATTGAAAGAGTCCATCTTCTCCTACCAGAATCCTGTAACCACCTAACACGACCAGCAGATGTCGCTGCAGTGCCGCCAACTAGAAAAACGCCGGGCAGCCAATTGGAAAAAAACATACTCGAACTGCAGAGAGGGCGCCACAGTTGATACACCTTTGCGCACAGCACCTGACAACCCTGGACAGCTGCTGAGATCCTGGCAGGTAGCAGGCACTCCGAAATAGATCGGGATCAGCACTTTCCTCGTCTCATGCGGTTTAATTAATCACTCACGGAATCCGCGGCTAATTAAAATGCTACCAAAACATTTTTACCCCTCGATTCTTTCCAGGGGTGTGTTTGGAGCAAATTGAAGAAGGATTCTCAGCGCCGAAAAAAGGGTTTTTTGGGATCCTTTGGGGAGGTGTACAGGTGATGACGCAAAGGATTTCCTTTCAGGATATTAGAAATGCATTAGGATTCGGTGGCAGATTTAAAAACCAATTATAATGTAAACGATTTTGATTTCGATATTCTTCGCTTTTTTTTTTTTTTTTAGGAAGGGGATCCGTTGAGTCCTCCTACTATTTTCTGATCTCGTTCTGGCAGCTGCCCCTGGCCGCGGCCTCCTTTTGGGTTAATCAAGGGTTTATGCATTTATTGGGCGCAATTCTCGTTACCCTCTCGCTACCCCTAACGGTACTGCTCGGAGTCGCAACAAAGTTGCGCCTCTTCTGGTCCCTTTTACACTTGGATATTATGGATGTATATTTCTGTGTTTTTACAGATTTATGAATGCTTTATGGCGCAGGGCATCGAGGGGGCTGGAAAGAGCGAAAACTTCACTTGTTACTGCTGGCATAAATACTGACTGAGTCACAAGTCGATGCGGAGGAGTCGAAGGTTAATGCTAATACGTTCTTACACTTGGCCAAGTAATTATTACCTTTACTACGAAATAATCTTGGGAATTTGTGAGTAACAAAAAAAGTTTAAATATTCTAGAAACTATAATAAATTTTTTTCTGGTTCAAAGGACACCTTATTTATAATTGTAAAATAATATGTATTTCCATTTATTTAACCCGAATTTCTTTTATAATAAGTGTGATTTTTAATCTATTTATTTATATTAACAAGGTTCTTCCATCAACGCTGTCGATTTTCCTATTTATTTTCCAATGGCTCTCATGGTCACTGCATTGCTTTATCTTCTTTGTATTATTTGTTAAATTTTAAATGTCTTAGTCCCATTTTTGGTACTTTAATTACATTTTGTACATTTTGGCAAGTGTAGCGCCGACATGCAGATCGCACCAAGGAAGGTCCCAGTTCGATTTCTGCGGCTGCTGTCATATATAAAAAAATCGCGACGAGGCCCACGGAAAGTCTTGTTGTTTTAATTTGTTCGCTACGTTTTCTTGTTATTATTATTTTTCAGGACCCCAAAAGCCGGCCCCTTAGTATTCATGATGCGGCACACACTTGTGGGATTTGTCTGGACACTGTTGGTTGTTGGTTTTTGTGTTCTGGAGCTTATGTAAATATATATATAAATATATGTACGATTCAGGCTGATCGGAAGCACGTGTCAAAACCAAAAAGGGGTCGCGAGACATGGGAAAAAGTTCTGCGATCGCAGCCAAGGCCACAAACGAGAGGGAATATATGCAAGTATATATGAAAAGATATGTGTCTGTATGAGAAGAGGGGAGAGTTGGAGACAGTGAAAGTCCCTCCTCGGTCTCTCCTTTTCACTTGGGTTTCTTTCACATGATGGATCACATTTTATATCAAGTTCCATAATGAATGCTACGTCTCCGTCTCCTCCTGCCACTTTTCTTTGGCTGCCTTGACAAAATGGGAAGTGCATTCAAGTCGTCTTCTCCTTTTCATTTTTTTCTTTTTTGCCCATGACAAGGATCTCTGAGATTTAAGTCTCGATTTTCCCAAAACGCAAACGCAAAGAAAAGGAAAAGGAAAACAAGGACAAAGGCACACACACACAGAGCACCCACAGGCAAGAATTAGAGAGGGAAGCAGCGATCACTTGTACTTGCTCGAAGGACTCGGGCTCGGTCTCGGGTCTCGGGTCTCGAGGCTCACAGGACTCTGGGTAGCGGCAGGTAGCGGAAAAAACCCCTAAGTAACCCCTGTTGCTGCCGACCTCTGCCGCTGCCGCGGCCTCTGTCGCTGGCGCAGTCGCTGCCGACGAGGGAGTAGGTATAAAAGGCGGCGCTGGCAGGACGAGGTTTATCATTGCGGAATCTGATTCCACAACAGCAACAGCACAACCTCTAGCCAGCGTCAACCAGCACTAGAACGGATTACCATGACGAGCATCTGCAGCAGCAACTTCCAGCAGCAGCACTACCAGAACATCAACATGCTGCTCCACCACCACCAGAATATCCAGAGCCAGCAGCTCCTGGGCCAGCAGCAGCACCAGCTGATCGCGCCCAAGTTGCCGCTGGGCAACAGCCAGCTGCAGAACGTGATGCAGTCCGCCCAGTCCCAATCCCAGTCCCAGTCCCAGCTGGGGCCGATGATGAAGAAGAAGTACAACTACAACACGGTGCCCTACGGCGAGCAGCTGCCCTCGGTGGCCAGGAGGAACGCCCGGGAGCGCAACCGCGTCAAGCAGGTGAACAACGGCTTCGTCAATCTCCGCCAGCATCTGCCCCAGAGCGTAATCAACTCGCTCTCGAGTGGCGGCCGTGGCGCCAGCAAGAAGCTGTCCAAGGTGGACACCCTGCGCATTGCCGTCGAGTACATCCGCGGTCTGCAGGACATGCTGGACGACGGCACCGGACCGCGTCCCATCTACAACTCGGCCGACGAGAGCAGCAACGACAGCTACAACGACTTCGACGGCAGCCTGGAGGACGACAGCCCGCAGCAGTTCCTGGTGGGCCAGCTCAACTCCTACCACTCCGCCTCGCCCACGCCCTCATACTCCGGCTCCGACGTCTCCGGCTCCAACTCTGGCTCCAACTCCGGTTCCGCCGGCTACGTGAAGCAGGAGCTGCCCGAACACGACCTCAAGTTTGAGTCCTTCGACAGCTTCAGCGACGAGCAGCCCGACGACGAGGAGCTCCTCGACTACATCTCGTCGTGGCAGGAACAGTGAGTCGATCTCAGGACCTCCGAAAGCCAAAAGAAACCTGTACAAATTGTAAATAACTCCAAAAACGGTTGCCTTAGTGAGTGAGAGAAGAAACCAAGTCCCAGATTCTATATTAGCCCGTAAGATACCGACCCACCTTCTATTTTTTTGTAGCCTAAGCATGGAAGACAATGATATAAAACCAATTTTTTTCATAGTTCTAAGTTTGTTATAAGCATGGAAGACACTAAACTAACTAGTTCTAAGACCCTATTATTGATATGCAATAATACAAATAAAACAAACACATTTACAAAACATAAATCCAAGCCAATCTTTTTATTTAACGCAATTTCAGTGATCAGTTCAGTTAAAGGTAACTCCAAGAGGTAAAGATACCTAAAAATATGAACAAATGTTAAAACTAGAGGAAAGCAGGACAATTATTGCTGATAAATTAATGTAAATTTATGAATTCCTAAAACTTATTAATAATAATGCAAAAGATCGGTGGTAAAAAGACTTAGAAATACGGCAATAAAGTAATCGATTTCTTGAAAAAAATATAAGATTAAAATTAAAATCTTTATGGATAATATGCCATAGATGTCAAGCGCTTACAAAGAGAGATTCCACTCTAGTCAAGTGATTTCGAGGACCTTCTTGACCAGGATCGGCATATTCAAACAGCGAGCCAGCGCTATCTTGCCCTCACATCTTGGGTTTATTAATGGGATTTGAGGACTTCAAAGTGCTTGAAACCTATATATTCCCCTTTGATCCCCTATAGATCACGCTAAGTTAGTTAGTTCCAAGTGACTCACGTGTAACCATGGCCACGCAGCCCACCAGGAACTTAACACCCGACCGGAAGCAGCGGCGAATATGTACTCTGTGTTCCCTAACGAGTTCCAATTTGGCCAGGTATTGTTAATAGTCCTGCGCCGCGAGCGGAAATAGGCAGTCACGCCTGAGGAGCTGGAGTGGACTAGGACTCGCTCCTGGCTATGCATATTCCTTCTCCCTGCCGCAGGATCGATCCACGTGGCTGGCGCACCCCAGCACCCCAGCTAGACAGCTTTCCATCCGCGCTGGATGCCGTCGCCGGTAATCACGAGCCGTGAAATGCACTTCCGCTACCCCCTTGGTACACTGGCAGAAAACCCAGGTAACTATTCCGCGTTCCTGCATCTACATTCTGCGATCTGTCTTGAAGGGGCGCCTATTTTCTTCGCGTGCATCCTGTCGGGGAGTAAACCCACCCCCGGACGGGACGCAAACTTTCGGGCGTGTGCCAGGATGATATGCAGGAATGTGCGTCGCCTAGGCAGATGCAGGGCGGCGCCACGCCCACTGCCACATTATGCTAATGCCAATAGCGCGCTGGACACGTGCATTGAGCGGGGAGGGAGGCGAGAGGTAAGCGAACGACAAGGATCGCTGACCCCGCACCATGAGGATATGAGCAGGAACAGGAAGCATATCGTCTTGCCGAAAAATTTTAATATTTTTCCTTAAAAACCGAAAAGGAGAAATAAAGAAGCGGCAGGGAGGGGGAAGAAGGAAGCGCAGTCGAGGATGAGGAGGAGGAGGAAGGAATAGGGACTCGTACGTAGGTAGTGGCCGAGGACAATGCAAAATGTGATTGTATGTCAGCTTAAGATAAAACCAGGAAACGAATCCGTGGCTGAATGAGAGTGAAATTCCCGTCTCGTCCCGGCTCGTCTCGTGTCTCATTGTTACCGGATATCAGAATGAGCTTACCATCCTGGATACAGGACCTGTCCGGCCTAGGTGTCAAAATACGGGACTAAGCCAATGTCCTTTAATAGGCTGGCCCGAGTCCGGGCCAGGGGCCTTATGCAATCTTGGCTCATGGCTCGGAAAGAAACTATAAAGGAGATCCATTTTCGCTTAGCCGATCCTGATCCGTATCCAGTCGCAGTCTCAATCTCAATCTCATATGACAGAGATCACTGAACCGAACGGAGCAAGAGCAATAAATTCATTCTCTGGCCTCTGCCAGGAAGTAACTTCTTTAGTTATCCTTGTCGCAGGAAGTGCGTATTTGTTTTGCATCTACTTCGGACCTAGGACCTAAGACCTCGGACTGCCAGACACGGAAAGTGTCCCCGGTCGTCTGTTTATTTTCATAGATGCGCCCCTTGGGAAATACGAGAGGCAAATGTTATTCTATCATGTCGCAATTCAAAGGAAACCCGAAGGACACGCCAGTTGTAGTAGATGTACTTGTACTTGTTCCTGTCTCAGTCTCGTAGCTTGAGTTATGCGACTTTATGACGGCGTCGGGCGTCGCGAGAGAGAGATTTATGTCCCATGTGTCAAAATACAAGAGAGGTCGTATTGCCGCGCTCCAGACCTCCTGAACTTCCCCTTTCCCGAGCACCCGAGCACCAGCCATCGATCGATCTTCCTTTGGCCTCTTGTCAGATTTCGCACTTGGCCAGGCGTCAAGTGGCAGCGGCGGTTCCATCTATAACTCTGACTTGCTTCCTGGTAGCTTGTTAATGAGGCGACACCGAGTGGCTACCACACTCCAATTGAGTCATCGACGGCGTCCAAGTAATTCGTCGAACCCGATCAAGTGCTTGGATACCAGGAAGGTGTGGCCAGCAGGAAGGATCTGCGATGCCAAAACATTTACTGCCCAAACCAACAAGGAAGCGAGTCATCAAATGTGTCTCAAAAAATAATAGAGATATTACGGGATATTCGAGGGAAAAAACTTTATAGTACGTATGTCAGTTTCTGGGTTTTCATTATAGGCTAGAATCTCATTAGGAGAAAGTTATTCTAGGCAAGTTCCTTATATCTACAAACCACCTAGCTCCTCTCTGGCAAGCAGACAACTCATTTGGCCAGTCATCTCCACAGGCATTCCAGTGATTAGCTAACAGCGTGACTTGAGCCAGGACTCCAGCCATGGCACCCTCGCAGTCCTGTTTCTCTATCATCGAAATGTTGGATATATATTATCCGCTGCGATCTCTGCACGCCACATTTGGCAGAGTGTGAAGAACCGGCGGCAGTTAAGTGACTTTACAGCGCACAGCCCGGGAATCGTGATTCGTGAATTGCTGGATGCACTCTCTATTGAGGATCGGATCGGATCGGATCGGGACTTTGACTCGATTGTTGACATGACGAGATGGGAACCTACAGGCGCAGATATGGGGGGGGAGAGAAACTAACCGCAGGGGCAACAAAGGCGCAGATCCAGACAATGCCGGAGCAGTGCTCGGCTGCACACGTGTCCGATTCGGATTCGGATTCCCTGTTCCCTCTTACTTCCCCCGCAACTATGATGGTCCCTGGGTTCCACGCGGGTCCAATAAACTATCAGAGGCAATCAATGTCAGCGCGTTTTGTAGAGCGAGCAAAAGCCAGATTTCAATGGCGCGCCATCGAGGATCCGCTGAAAGGACTTTCCTGGAATACCCTGCGGCCCATTGTCCTCGGAATAAAAAGTGATTTCTTTGCTTTCATCGCCGAAGACGAAGTGCGCGTTTCACTTTACACACCGGCAATGGTTCCATTCTCGGTGGATCTTGGATCTTGGGTCTTCTCCGCTGTGGAAGGGGTTTCCATTGGGGAGTCAAATCTACGGGATTCTTCGGGATTCTGCGGGGCTTCATTACACGCTATTCCCGGCCATCCTCCTGGCAGGACATTAGCATTTTAGGTATTCGCAGCGAGCGTGTCCGATGCGAAGGTGTCGCAGGAAATCGCCCACCGCTGGGCACCGTGGCCAATCCTCTACCTGTCCTCTCCCCGTTTCAACTTTTCCCTCTCGTCTTTGGGAAACTTGCGGGTTTTCACGGGGAAATTTGCGAAACAAACAAGTGAAATGGCGTGAAAAACCGGAACCGTGTCCTGGCCCCGATCGAGCGGACGAACACGTGTTCGTTGCTAAAGGAGCGACAATGTCACGGCCTAACGATCTCCGGCAGCGGGATATATCGGGCTATTCGTATATATTGTTTTGGCAGTGGGAGGGTTTTGGGAGGGAGAATATGCTGATGTAAGTCGGGCTTCCTCGATAAGTACATTTTATTCATTCAAATATTAACCAAGGTCCTTTTGTAGGCTTAAATCTACCTAAAATATTCTATGATGAATCGTGGTCTTTTTGTTAACCATAAAAGTCCTTCCTTAGATATTTTTGAATGCAACTGAACTTCCCAGCTAATTTCCATGATTTTATCCATCGGACCCGACTATGGGCCTTGGTCCTGGAACCTTGGTCAGAGATCCGCTAATACACTGCGGACAAAAACCGCACACAAAAACATACTAAATCGGAGATTAGGAAAATCAGATCAGGCAGAAATCAGGCCCAGACACAATGGCAGCGGCAGAGAAACCACTGAGGTTGAGGTTGAGGTTGATCATCGAGCTCTTCAAAGCGAAGTCACCGACCGAAACGGAGAAAATGTCAACCGCAAGACTGCGATCTAGATTCATCATTCAGCCGAGTCCGGAGTCCGGATAATGATCGAGATGATGACGTTGGCCATTCCAGACCCGGGCCCCTTTGATCTGGCCCCGTTCTTATGCCGAGTTCTGTGTCCTATTTTTGTTTTTGTGACTGCCTCCTACGATGCGATAATCGATTTATCAACTAAAAGCAGGGCGAGCTCGGGCTCCGAAATGCGCTTTGCAAAAAGTATATGTGGGTTACTTTTGTCGCAACTCCAAACGCAGACCGCCGCCAATTTTTCATGTGCATTGAGGTGCATTAAGACGTGAAATTGTCACCATTGTACCGGCCATTGTCCCGCCTGCATGGCCCACAGTGCACATTCAACAGCAAAGAGAGCAGCGGCCCAAGTCGGACCTCGGAGGATAATAAAATCGGATCGGGTCCTGCGGCGATGACAGCATCGAAGGGAGAGCCAGAAAGAAGACTTCTTTCAACGATCTCTGCTCGCATTTATGCAACCCAGTTTCCATGGACCGCATGCCACACCCACAGCCGGGAAATGTGAAAAGCAAGAACTGTATAGGGAAAAAAGGGAAAAAGACTCGAAAAACGGGGCGTCTACGCTTTAACACCCGAAAAAGAGCCATTCCCAAGCCAGAATGCACGTGTACCGTGGCTAAAAAGATACATTTGTTGGGGATTGCGCATTCACGCAAAGATCCAAAGCCACAAAAAAAGAAGAAATGTGAGAAATAGTTGCGAAAATAGGGATTCAGTACGAGGCACATAATATAGAATCCTATATTTACCTTGCAAATACATACAAATATTATTATACATTTTATGCTGCCTTCTATATGATATGGTCGGACCTGGCAGCAGACACCGGCGTGCTAATGAGTCGAGAAACCAAACTACATCTCCACATAGATACAAATACATATCTGAAGGATCAGAGAATATAGACACGTGTTCCTGCCGTCCGATGATGCGGGACTATCTAATCGAAGGATGCCGAGTGACAAAGTCCTCGGGGCTAATCGCAATTCTCAATCGCCCTCCAGTTTATTTTTTCCTGCGAATTCGCCAGCAAATTGATATCTCGCAGATATCGTATCTTGTAGCTGCAATTACGACTAACAGCGGGCGATCCCGGCCCAGCAGGTCCTGTCCAGGTCCCTTTTCTGGTTATGTTTTCGCCATACCTGTTCCTATTTCGATTTCCCCTTCGATTTCAAACCCAAAGCGAGCGCACACGCTTCGGCATTCGAGTTTCTCTTTCGGAAAGTATCTCCAGGCCAGGACTTTTGGGCGAGGTAATTAATAGTCGCAGCCGGATCCGAGTCGCCGCCGATCAAAGCGTTTCTATTAGACGGAGACGGCCGAGGCGTGAACAATTATGCCCTAAACATTTGGGTCAAACACTGGTCACTCCTCGATTCCGACTTGGATTCCGGGGCTTCCGCCAATTTAGAGCATTCAATTCGGAGCACCAGTTCGCAGCAGGTTGTCCCTTTAATTGAGGTTGCCCTTCCCAGTTCCAAGTTCCCAGTTCCCAGTTCGTGGAAGACCAGCAAGTGCTCCGGCGGTTTCATTGAGCACTAGAAGATCCTCCCCTTCCCATTCCCATTTAATTCTATTCGATCCGCTCCGATCGCAGTATCCATTTAGGGGGCGTGATCGAGGGAAGCCAGCGAGACGGCGCTAAGAGGGAAGCACTTTGCATAGGCCGCGAACCAAAGCCAAACCCGAGAGCAGAGCCGCCACCAGAACCGATCGCAAATGGGAATTGGAAAATGGGAAATGGGAAAGAAAAGCTAACAAAGCATGCCGAATCGTTGATACGCTTCAGGAGGGATTCGATCTGCAAACAAATGTGTGTGTGAAGAAAAATAGATCAAGGGATACAGGGTACAGGTGGTGAGTTCCGAAGGGAAGTAGGGATTGGAACGTACACGTAGAGTGATCAGGAGAATAGATCTTCTCACAATCATCATAAATAAGTTACTAACAACAACTTAGGACTATACATTTAACCCTGCAGATAAAGAACCACAAATAAAGCTGAGATATTGTCTATTGATCGGATACTAGTACATATACATGGATACATGTAAGGCGTTAACCCACTGCTCCTCCTTAAATATATCTCATATTTCCAGCGATTTTCGGGGGAAACGGATTGCTCAACCCTCCCCGAAGTTAGAGTGTTCTCCAGATCAACTTTTCCAACCAAACCAAACAACTTGTTAGCTCCTCCTCGCCCCTCTATCTCCGACTAATCTCTATTGGTCGTCCGACTGACTGGATGGCTGATTGACGTCTCTCTTGAAGCAGCCACGAGCTGTGAAAGAGTTTCGAGCCGCAATTGACAGGCAACACGCGCTGTCATCGCCTCCGAGAGCAAACAAATTTAGATATCGAGTCGGGACGCTGACATGATCATGAGCACGCGGGACAAGTAGCAGGCAGGGCAAGGGAGCAGATCTCGGTTCTCAGTCAAGTGGTTCCGTCTGGCGCTCGCCACCGTTTGCTGGAAAGTCCAAAAACTCTTGAGGTGGAGTGTCAGTCGAGAGGCGCAGCATTTTGACTGCTAAATTATCTCTCGCTTGAAGGTTAAAAGTAGTTCGATTTAGGGATTGTAAAGGGATAGATTAAGTAGGTTTTTAGGGGAGAGTAAATGTACAAAACATACGCTTGAAATTACAAGCCAAGCGGAAGGAAGTGCCAGCCGCAAAATAATTATCAAGCCATCATTTTCCTTCTAAAAAAAAAAGAGAGGGAAATGCCACAGAAATGGTGTTAAAACCACAGAAATTATCGAGGTGAAAGGAGGAGCGACCCTCGTCGCACAGGATATGCGCGCACAGCAAATTGAGTCGTTTCCTGCACCTTGAATTGCACACTCACCCACGATCCCGATCCCGATCCAAGTCCCGGCGTGGCAAATATGATTACTGTTAAGCAGCGGCCTCCCCTCCCCCCTGGTCGAATTACACACGCCGTCTAAAATTTCGGGAACTCGACATTTTCAAACGGCGTAATCAGAGATTTCCAACACCTTGTCCCTGGCCGGCCATTTCCACAAACTAATTAATTTTGATCCCCGAGGCGACATGCGCAGCGAATGCGCTTAACAGCTTTCTCCCGCAGACGCTCTTCACACCAGATCAAATAAAGAAAGTAAGAGAGACTGGACATGCCTGACGTAATGGGTTTAGAGCCCCCGATCAGCACGCGCGCCGCCTCTGCGATAATGGATAATGCCGCCTCCTGCGCCGCCGCCGAGTGAGTGCTCAGAAAATCCAACTAATTTGGAAACCCTCTTGGCGCCGTCGAATTATGCGCAATTTTCGGATAATCCCAGGCCCTGTGCTCTACGCCAAAATTATCTAGACATCATCAGGGCTCGATCAGTTTGCCGAGATCTGCGTTAATGACTCTCTGAGTTTGTTCTATTTAAGGCAAAGATAAAAGTGAGGCTTCGCTTATTTATGCAAACAAACATATTCGGCAAAGAATGAATGTTTTGTTGCATGAAAAATTATAATTATAGAATTTGGAATTTGGAAAATACTTGTAGTCTCCAAAGGTATTAATATTCGTAAAATTTGTTACGAGCTCCGAGCTGAAGGCCCTAGCAGCTAGGGCTAGCATTATATAAATAAATAAATAAATATTACGAATTAAAAAATCTTAAGGTCACAATTATTGAGAACTAAAGTCCCATAGCTTCTTGGCAATATTTTACGACTCTTCGGTAGCTAAGAAATTTCCAGAAATCCAGGCATTACTGGCCTCACTCCCATAATTGATTTTGCGGAAATTTTTTCGCACCGCACACGGCGAATGCCACCGCAATCACGCCTCAATTGTCTCCGGGGATATATACAGATATATATATCATTTTCTATATAGAAAAAAGGCAGATGCGCCGCGCAGGACAATAAATGTGCCACTGCGCCAGCGCGTCTTTATCTCGAACCGGACTCGGACTCGGGTCAGGACAATGAGGACTCAATACAACAATTGACGAACGCCCACGGAAATCGAGGTAAATAAATTGAATGGCAATCGAATTGAAAATGAAAATGGGAAAATTCGGAAAATGGCATTGAGGATCGGGAAAAAGCCCGGCGAGGCCTGGGCCATAATAGAGACACGACGAGACGACGAGCACAGCCAGAGTAAGATGTCACGCATATCTGTAGTAAAACGCGGCCAGCAGAGAGGAGGGAGGACCACCAATGTCCTTTGGCCTTTTTCGCCCTTTGTCTGCTCACAGCACCGAGCGCGGGGGTCGCCGAATGGAATAGCATATATCTGGCAGATATATACGAGTATATTTTGGTTTGGCAATGCGGTCAAAACATTGTCTCCGAGAACAATGCCGGTCCATGGGACATTTGGGACCGCCCAACACGACAGGACCGTCGGGATATGCAGGATCGGGGTGCTGTGCTCGAAAATACCTTGAAATGAGCAAGGAATATACGAAATATCCGAGTTCTTAACTGCCATTAGCATGCTGGGCCAGGGATGAGCCCCTGGCCCCTGGCCGAGTTCGCAGGACACAAAGTTAAACAGTTTCTAATTGTCGTGGCAAATCGATGTGGGCCTTGGTGTTTGTTTTGGCCAAATATTTATACACAATTAGCGAAACTGGCACGAGTCCGCCAGCTGCAATGGCCCGACGCACACCTGGCGGAGCCGGGAGAGCTGGGACTTGTTGCGGTCAATCCGAGTCCCCGAAGGCCCATCTACCAGCATCTTCGAGTGCACGAGCCAGCGAATTTGTATGTTTGTTTGTGTATTTTATGCTGGTATCTACTCATTAGAGTGCTCCTCCTCTGTTCCTGGTAATGTCAACTGATCTCCTTGCTTTTCCTGTCTCCCTTGCCGAAATCCTTCTTCTTTGGTACTTGGAACTGGCCTTTGGAATCGGAAATTCAACTCAACTCTTCCATTTTCCACCGAAATATTTTGACATTCAAGCAGCAGCAGCAGCACACGCCCTCACAATCCTTTCGTCCTTCGTCCTTTCTTGCCACCTTTCGGCGGAAAACAGAGCTACTGTTTGTCCAGGGAGCTGTGACCACTTAAGTGGCTTAGCCATTGTCTCTGGGCTTCTCTGGGTCCCTTCCCCTTCCCACTTCGGCTGCCAACTGTCGCCAATAAAAATTTGCAACTAATTTTCCTACCGCCTTTTTGGCAGCAGCTTCCGCGCATGCGCAGACACCGCAGAAACAAAGTAAAATAAAATAAAAAATAAGACAAGAAACAAACAAGAAATCGCTAAACTTTAAGCTGACGGAGCGGCTCGTTAGTTGCCGATTTTATTTTTGATTTGTGGCGGCATATTTTGCATACATCAGCTTATGCCGGCCAGCGAGGGAAGTTCCACGAGTCCCTGACTCTTTTCCAAATCGAAATAAGTATTTCACGAACTGTTCACACATAAATTAATATTTGTGTCTAAAAACCCTTTAAGTATTCAATCTAAACCACTTGTAAATCCAAATAAACTTTAATGTTGTTTTTCAAAGAGATAATAATTTAAAACTGGGCAAGTAAATGTGCAAGCTTAAAGAAAAATTATAAACTATGTAAAGAACTACCAGAAATGTACTTCCCTAAAAAAAAATTCCTATCGCTTACTAAGATAATTCTTTTCCACTCCCCCCGAAAAATTCCCTTAATAGAACCTCCGCCTCCGCGGAGATCAAAGAAAAATATTCCTTCACAACTTTCCATTCCACTTATGAATTGGACCTGGGACGCGACATCAAGAGCGGAATCCCTGTATAGGACCTCGCCCCGAACCCGAAATGAGGACCAATCAACACCGCAAAGGTGGCACTCGGGAATTATTTCACAATCAATTCGGCCCTGGCGGCATTTTGCCATCTAATTATAATCGAAGCGGATCTGAAGGAGCCGCCGACTAACTAAGGGAAAAGTGGAAGAATTCCTGCCTGGGCTACGAGTGGAAATGCAGATCGATCGCCAGAGAGAAAGAGGAGCGGAGATGCTCTAATTAAAATTGAAATGAAGTGCCCAAGATGCAGAGCAGCGAAGAAGGTCCTTTCACAGGTACAGAAATAGAACAAAAAATAGGTAGGATACGTTTGAGTCAGGGCAATAAATTCCAAGGCCCGAGGCCTTAGGGGTGGTCCTCCGTTGGCACGTTCGTTGGCCTCGGCTTAGGAGTTGCCCAAGATATTACAATAAAAAACGCATTTCTCCTGTATTTTCGTTCGCTCTTATTATTAGAGGATTCCCTATTCTGTGTGGATGCCAAAGTGCATCACATCGAGCTCTAATCCCGCGCTGGCGCAGCCCACACACGTCTTCTCCGGCGGGAAAGGATTAGCATGCCCGCACTGCCATGGCCGGTATTATGGACCTTCTCCTTCTCCCTGCTTTGTATTATTATTTTTATTATTATTATTATTGCTATTGCCATGGCGAATGGCCAGGACAATGGCCAAGTGTGAGGGCCGAGGGCCAAGACAATCGGAGAACAATCAACGAATGCGCCACTTTCGCCATTGAAGTGCAATTGCGCGCACTAATCGATTCGGGCCGAATCCGAGCCGAGCCGAGCTGAGCGGAGTCCCATTCCCATTCCCAGATCAACTTATTTCATGCCCGGAGAGATCGGACCTCGATCGGACGTCGAACGGCGGCAAAGAGCGAAGAGCGCGCCCTGTTATTGTTATTACAGCTGCGATTAATTAAGCAAACAAATCGAGTCCGGCTATATACGGTAGCTGTAAAAACAAATAACCCGCGGCAACACGATCGATGCAGTTCGATCGCCATTCGCATTCGCAGTCGCAGCCACAGTCGCATTCGTGCGTTTTGGCCTAATTAATTGCCAATCATAAAGGCGCTGGCTCTGGCACCGAGTGCAATGCGCTCGTAAAGCGAATCAACTCTTTAAGGGCCCCCAGTCCCGCAATTATTCAAGTTTGCGCCTCGAAGGGAAGGTCGCCGCTTTTTATGGGAAATGTGTGTGTTTGGCAATTAATTAAATTAAGTTTTCAGCGAAAAGGCCAAAGGCGTGAAGCAACAAGCATAGGACTTGCAACTGAAGCCTGTCGAACGATCGATACTCTGCCGGATAATTTTCGGACAAGGAGCTTTACAAAAATGTTAAGAGTTTGCTTATAACTTCCAACTTCCCTTTCAGGATAATTTATTTTATTTAATTGTAGCAAAAACAACCGCTTAGAGGTATATCTTTAATTTCCAACTCCTTTTCCGGTTATGCGTTTTCTTGAGAGTATGTGCCAGGAGCTGTAAGAAAGCCAGAGTAATCACTCTGCCCAAAGAGCATCGACACAGGAAGTGTTTGAAGCCTCTTCGCATTCTCTCCTGCTCTCTCTATGGCGGCTCGTCAACATTAACAACAAACAGCGATAACATTTTAATTGCACTGATCTGCTGATTTGCAGATCTGCTGATCTCTTGATCTCCTGGCCAGTTTGTTAATGTCTTTTGGCAGCAGGAGCAGGAGCAGCGGAATCGGAATCTGATCGCATCGAATCGAATCTGGTATCGTGTTAAAAGGCTCTAATAAAGTTGCTCGATGGCCAGCCAGGCCCCTTCTCCGAATCGGGGCCCATCGATCTGTTGCAATTATTTATCGGCTTGAATATCTTACATCATCTTATGGCCGCTCGATGATATTGATAATGAAATCAGCGGCAACACCAGCCTGGCACTTGGCTACTCTTAAAGTTCGCCTCTTTACGGCCTCGCTCCCCGCTCCCCGGTCGGTCCCGTAAGCGCGGCAAACATGAGAAATCGATTTAAGCCGCCTCTTCTAGAGCGGGACATTCGTTCACTCATATAAGTATATCTCTGACGTCCCTACATGCAAGTTTATCAGCCGGCAATGAGCTTGGGGATAAGTGAAGCAGATAGGAGATGCTGGTCCCGATTGCGCTGGTGCCGCTGGCTTCCCGAGTGTCCATCAGATTAGGAGACAAGTTCCCGATATTGCAGCAACAAGAAGCTCGATCGTGAGATCGTACTAATTGTCAAGGGATCATAAGCCTCTTAGAAGTCCATCATAAACTCCTCCAAAATACCTCTCTAAGGGCAAGGTAATCAGTTAATGCGAAAAGCTTCCCGGCTAATCCTGCCGCCTATCCTCCAGTGACATCAAATAATCCTCGAATCTTGCCTAGTCCAGAACCATTTCTTATCGCGATGGGAAACTCCGTACCTGCCAGGTACATCCCTAGGGGCCGGACAGCACGTGCAATTTGCGAACTGCAACTCCCCGGAGCCCTATGATCTTTGACGATGATCAATGGCAATCTGCACACATGCAACGTGTCCCGTGGTCTCGTGTGAGTTTTGCATAAACATTAAGGCACATAAGTGATGATTGGACGGCGCAGAGAGTGGCACTTCATTAAAACATCTTTTCGGCTACCTGGCCGTTGTTACCAGCACACAAAGCATCCTCCATGATCGATGGTACCGCAGAGATAGCGAGTGACTAGCTCCTGCCGATGACTCAATCGTGGGCACACATCATAGCAGTTCCTGGCGTGCTGTTAACTGTGCTAATTACCAGTCAGTTGCAGTCCCACGTCCTTGCGGAGCAGCTGACCGGCGATCGGTGATCGGTGATCGGTGATCGCCATGCAAATGTATGCAGGCCGAGAGATGGCCAGGTATTAACGGTAACCCGGTCCGGTCCGGTCCAAGTCGCAATATCCCCATATCCATCTCATATGCATATGCGACCGAGGAGCGACTGCAATCAAAAATCAATTCATAACCATTTGCAAGGTGCAGACGGCGGCGTCAGGCGACGGAGAACCGGGCAGGGAACGGGAGCTGCTGGGGCTCAATCAAATTTGTTATAAAACTGTGAAAGTCTGCGACAGCGATCGGAAACAGGACTCAAAGTCGCTGCCGATTTGCATGTGATCGGATCGGATCGGGGGCAACATTATGCAAAAGACGCAAAAGAGCCCTCAACTACTCATTGCTTTGCATACAAACCCATTCCGATCTGCAGCTCTCCGAATCCAAATCCGATTTCGATTCCATTCCCATTGCCAAGAACCTGTATCGCTGGCCGGCGATCTGGCTGCCCGATCGACTCACGCACTGATCGACAGCGAGACACAATTCAATCATTTCATTTCTGCTGCTGCTGCCTCAGACTCCGCAACGTGGGACGTGGGACGAGCGACGACGACGACGACGACGACGACGACGATGACGACGACGAGGTCGCTTGATCTTTAGCGCTAGATTAAACGATCAGCGGAGACAGCCATTGAAAGACGACGCATCGTCCTACGATCGACGAACCGGACTGGATCGGGATCGGAATCGGAATCGGATGGGATGTACTTGTTTTTGCTTCTTCAACAGCAGCAGCCTCTCCATGCTGTGTAGGCTGATCGATCCACCGATCCACCGATCGATCGTGGGCCCAGCAAATTATTTCACTTGCCGGGTCTGCTGGTGGTCCCCATGTACAACTTGATTTCTGTTTCCTCTACCGCACTGGCAGTTTGATTTGCTTAAATTTAATTATGCATCGATTGTCGGGTCCCAGCGTAGGTAGATCCGATCCGCAGTCCCCCAAAATCAGAGTCGAACCGAAAACCTCAAGGGAAAGGACGCGACACAGGTGAAATTATGATGGTACTGTCTACTGTCCCGGTGCCTTTTCCTTTCGATCTCTGATCTCTCTGAGAGGAGTCTTTGATTTGATTATCATCGTCGACGTGCTGATCGTCAAACCGCCAAATGATGATCGATGCCAGCGTTGGCTCCGTCTCCGTGTCCTTTCCGTTCACAATTCCTGTCCATTTACATTTTGTACTCTCGTTCTTTGTGCAACGTATGAAGCGATCAATCAAAAATGCAAACCACAAAGCCATCGATCGGAGGAGGAGGGCCTCGGATTCAAGGAAGACAAAATAGTTTATGAGCGTTTGATATGAGCAACGTGATAAACTGCGGCCTCTGGCCTCATTTCTTTGTATGCATATACGCCCAGGCCCGGTCCTCCGGTCCTCCGGTCGGCATCATAACGATGTCACCCTGCCATGATGTACAGTTTGTTAGAATTTGAATTGTGCGAGGCGCATCGTAAATTGTCGCTGGGGATCAGTGGCTCTGAAGCCCTAAAGGTCCTAGTGGTGGCAAAAAATCGATAGAGGTAGAGATGTTCTCGATATCTTGTCGGGATACGATTTTCTAGCTCCTGAACAACAGGTACATTAGGCAAAGATATCAAATATTTAATGACTCTTACTCTTGGATTACAGACTTAGATTCCGACTATTTTAGACCTCTGAGAGGAGAGCTCGATAACAGGATGCCATCGATCCCTAAGAGCTGCAATTGATTTGCCTATCGATTGGGTGACACAATTCTCGGGCATTTATTTGCCACTTCCGCCGAGGCAAAGTCCAATGCAATGTAAACCACTTGGTTATGCAAATATGTGCCCGGCTAGAGATAGTGACGGTGACGTCGCAGATAAAGATATCTGGTGATAGGTATAGAAAGGAGAAGGAGCGGAGATAATCACACCCACGCTCGTGGCATTTCCACCCACGACGACACCCGGCAATAGATCGGGTGTTTGAGGAAGATTTGGCGCGAGTCTTGCGTTTTATGATCCCAACTTCGGAGCCGATATCGGAGTGACCCGGCTTCGGCGGAATTGTTTGTTTGCTTCTCTCTTTTATGTAAATACATGTGAGTGGATTCGGGAACGGTATCGGAATCAGTTAAGTGACTCCGATGGCGACTCTGCGTGGGTGTTATGAACTTGCATAACTGTGTCAGCGATCGTCGTCGCTCCACTGGCTGTGTCAACAAGCCGGGCTGGAGTCGCGAGTCAACATTTGCCGAGTGTGCCGCGTCTCCCGATCAATACGGAGCTGGAGAACTGGAGAACGGCAAATTTTAAATCAATAATTCCACATGCCTGGCCGGCACGCGATAAGCCTTCACCTCACTTTCCGGCTCTCCGAATTCACTTCACCTTTCGGGCCGCCCTCGGCGCCCCAGCCGAGACTCTAGGCCGGGGCACACGTCATTATCATTAGGGTCCCGCGCCATATATCACAGCCGGGCAGTGCCCTCCTCCTCCTGCTCTTGCTCCTGCTCCTGCTCCTATTTGATGTACGACGACTCGCCCGCACCTAAATTATGGCCGAATCTGCATAGTGCAAATAGCCGCCAGCTCCTTGGGGCTACAGACAATTGCTTTGGAACTCTGGAGCCGAGACGGATTGGTCCTGTCCGGGAGTTCCGAGAAGGTGTGCGGATCGGCACGCTTCCAGTGTTGCAATCCTGCAATAACACCGCCTGGCCGTCTAATGCAGCTGGCAAAAAGTTAATTGAAATGGATGATCTGTATTTCGGGGATACTATGATACAGTGGGGCGAATGGAGGCTGTTCTTTGGGTATTAAGTGTAATATATAAGGAAAGGAATCACACGATCCTTGCTTACCCACCAATCACATCACTCTCTCCCATGCCTCTGCCCGAAATCAATGAAATTTAATGTTCCCTGACCTCTGGCTGTGGTTTTTTCGATTTTTATAACGCCTTCACGCCCACTGTGCCGCCCCTTTACCTGGTTATGCGGCCATGCCCATGGTTCATATGGTTTCAGCACACAGCATGTAGTCAGTCGCCCGGAGCTAGTCGGAGTACATCATCCAGGTTTCGGCTCCGAAAGATCAGTCTATCATAATCATCGATGCTGCATGTGGCATGGTGGATGGTGGCGGCTGAGGCAACAGCGGCGACATCAACCGGCGAACAGCAGTCAAAACTCTGTCAGACAGTTTGTAAACAGTTTTCGAAGCCAAAGCATCGCGATAAAGCCCCAGCCCCGCCAGCCCCTGCCCCATCCTCATCTCCTCCCTTGGACGTGGCCCGAACTGGCTTTAAGCCTAAGACGCGTCGCGTCGACTTAGATGATGATGATGGCTCTGGGGCTGTGAGGCTGTGAGGCTGTCTGGGATGGCCTGGTCCATTTCAGAAACTGTGTCCGACATTTGCACCATTATAACTTTATCGCTTTTGGACAGATTGTTGGCAGCATGACGGGGTCCAGAGGATGGACACCAGCCCGGGATACCGGGACGTCATCGTGTCCGATCTCTGCGGTCAGAGTGAGTGATGTACCTGCTGCCAGAATGTTGATGATCATGAAGGCTTAATAGCATTAGGCCTGGCTCAGGCTCAGGCTGCTGCTTGGGGGATGTCAATAAAAATTACCCACGGTGCCCTGCCGGGTAGCAGCCTCCATCTCCTCCCCATGGCTGGTTGGCTGGGATGTGTGCCTTGTCGGCTTTTATCTGCCCTGCGACTATCGATCTACAATATCCAATCTTGAGAGCTACTTGTAATTGCTGCGCTCAGCGCGGAGCGGCTGCTGTGCGGATTATTATTAACTCGGATGGCTTTGCATTTGGCCAAAGCCAAAGCCAAGGCCCGGCCCAGGCGCAGCTCTTTAAAAAACCATTTCAACTTACAAGCTTGTTAAGCTTGCCCCAAATCTCCTCCTGCTGCTGCCGCTGCCGCTTCATTTCACCATTGGGGGCATGCCGTTTAATGCAATTTCACGTCGCTTTTTATCGCCGCCTAAGTAGCCACTAAACGGCAGCTCTTTAATCTCAACGACTTGGCGCGAATTCCCCAAAAAACACAGGCAAAAACAGAGTACTCTGCGAAATGAATATGAACTTTCTTCGGGCGCATCGGCTCCCAAAGCACCGAGAGTCGCGCCCACCTTGTTAAGCGCTAAGGACACGGAGGAACTGGTCTTAACGAGGCGCACACTTGCCGGAGTGGCTCCGATCTGCGATCGATCAATGGAGCGATGGAGCGATGCATCGATGGATCGATGGATGCGAGGAAGCCTGGGATTTATTTTTAGTTAACGCTAAATTGAACCGTGGCCAGTTCGGCGGTTCGTTCGGTTAGTAATTGCGGATTAAATGCATCGGGGGCCATCATCATCAGATCTCGAGTACGCCGGGTGAATCTGATTAAGAATATTTCAATTAGCCCGCTTGCCAGGCTGGGTGCCACCTTCGTATCCATCACCAGGCAGCAGGCGGCAGGCTCCTGCAGATCCTCCGGTTAACTTTCCAAGTTGAGAGAAAAAGGGAAAGAAAGTTGGCATACTTTGTAGCGTTTGGATCATCGTTTTCCTCCGTTTTCCGTTTTCCCCTCCCTTTTGATTTTTTTGTACAACTTTTGATTGATTCGATGGCGGGCTGCCTTTTTGGCATGCTAATTAAGTCACTTGACCCAAGGGCTGATGGGATGGCATCGGGAGATGCATAACGAGGCCCCGATTAAGTGGGCGTGCTCCGCCGCTGCCTGGGACTCGGACTCGGACTGGACTGGACTGGGCTTTGATCTGGGTAAACGATTTTAATTGATTAACTTTCCATTTAATCCACATCCTGTTGCATGTGGCATGTTGCATGCAGCATGTCCTTCGGCCGCGAGCCATCGGCTACTGTTGCTCGGACGATGATGATGATTGCTCCGCTCCGCCGCTGCTCCATAGTTATATATCTGTCCCCGCTGATGAGACAGAATTATGCCATAAATGCCAAGGGTAAAGCCGGTCCAAATTTTGCTTAACTAAATCGTTGCTCAGCGCGCTTCCAGGCAGTTCATCTCGTAATAACCCTGCACGGCGAGAAATACTAGGGACTGGCAAGGAGAAAAGCTAACCACCTGCAAGATTCAGCGAGTATGCCCTTAGTTTTCCGATAGAATCCCTTAGAAGGAATTAGTAAGCATTCTCCTGATATTTCCCAGTTTTAGGCCCTGCTTTCTGGCCGTGCAGCTATTGCCATATCATAATCCAGCAGCGGGGCAATCAAGCCATCAAAATATCGCAGCAACCGAAAACACTTTCATTAAACTAAATTTTTATTGTGGCACCGCCACCACTCCAGAGACCGAATTTAAACTGGCGGACGATGGACAACGCCTTGGATTCGCGTCATTTTCATTTATGGCGAGATCCCAGCAAGATTCAGCAGAGAGACGACGACGACGACGACGACGACTATAAAGCTTTGACCCAGTTTCCGCCGGTTGCTATCGTATTCCCTTGACTGCACTGCAGTTGCAGTTGCAAGTTGGCTTTCAAGCAAAATTACTACAAATTACACAGTTTTTCGGGGCGCAAAAGTGTGCCGCATGCGTGACAGGAGCTGGAGCTGGAGCTGGGACTGTGGCTGTGGCTGGAGCTGGGGCTGGGGCTGGGGCAACTTTTCCTGCAGCCAACAACTTTGCAATTAAGTTGGCCGATGCAACAGATTAAAGTAAATAATATCTGATGTCCGCTGCCTCACAATAACTCATAAACTGTAATCACTTAGGCCGCCTGGCAGCAGGCCAGCCGCGAAACTAGTTATCCTTATCGGTGTGCTCCACAATAAGGCCCCAATATAGTCCGAATTCCCCCAGTCCCAAGTCCCGATTCCCGATCGCATCGAATCGAATCGAATAACGTAACGAAGCGAAGCGAAGAGGTGCCGGCCGAATCCGCAGCGAAACGCTTTTTATCGCCGTTATCCCCTTGATTTATCTCTCACTTGCAAGGGCCAGGCCGGGCCACACTTTTCCCGGTCATAATAAACAATTTCATAATTGCAATCGCAGGGGATTAAAAAATAACTTTAAAAAACTAGAAGGGAAGCTAGTTTTGGAAGGCCGAACTTTGTATACCCTTGTAGTTGGCAAACGTAACTCAATCGTTCCTAAGACATCGTAAAATATTTACATTAAATTTAAAATAGAAAATAATGGCCATTTCTCGGAGTTGAATCAATGGTATAATCAGTATTGAATTACCGACGGCTAGATCAACTCGGTTGTTGTTACTGATAAAAGATATACATACCCGACAAGTTCCGAATGAAATGCAAGGGTATAATTAAACCGACATCGGTCGGGGGCTTTCTACTATATTTTCCTTTCGAAATCAATCAGTTGGCTTATCTAAGTGGTAATTGATCGGTTCTGAGTGGCCTTAAATAACTGCCACACTTTTGGTGTTTATAATTAGGGCGTAAGTAGTTGTGTCTTAAACTTGTAAATGCAACTTAATATTAAAAATAAATACCGTGGCTTGGGCTGCAAGTAATTATCATTAAATAATTAACAAAATAATGGGATATATCAAGGCCCAGCATTCGATTCAATCAGATGATTCATCGCTGTCATCTTCCTCCAGGGCTGCCAGCCCGGCACGGCGAGCCATCTCGGTCAACTCGGGGGGATTGATGAGTAGGAGGCCATTGGTGAACTGACCCACAATGCCCATTTCGAAACGGAAGTCCTTGTCCTGGGGGTCATTGTGGATCTTGTAGATGATCTCTCCGGCAGTCTTCACGAGCTGCTTCCGCCCCATGTACTTCAGATTCAGGCCTGCGATCTCGTTCAGGGCCTGCTGCTTCCACTTGCCGCAGGCATCGGCTTTGTAGCCATAGTATGCGCCCGACGGGTCGATCTTGAACAGCTGAGGACCGTCGTCGTCGTCCCACGCGGCCAGAAGGATGGTCAGGCCGAAGGGACGGACGGCGCTATACAAGGTGTAGGCGTGCACGTAACCGCCGACGCGCGCGGCCAGCTCCCCAACGGTAATGCCAGTTCCAGACCCGAGGTTCTCGCGGTAGCTCATCGCTTCCTCGCGGGCCATCTCCACGACATAGTTTCCGTCGGGCGGAAAGCCTGCCACGGCCATGCCAGTGGTCAAATCGATGTTGAAGATGCGTTCGTCTGCGTCCGGCTCGTACAGCGGGGTGGTGATGGCCTTGTCCACGGCTAGCACCACGGCGTCCTTGCCCACGAGTCCGATGATGGTGTAGCTCTTGTCCACCGCCTTGTTGGCGTAGTCAATCTGCAAGACTACGCCCTCCGGCGTGTACTGCACGGAGGATAAATCGTATCCGGAACTCATTTTTGAAATTTGCTTCGCTTTTTAAACTTTTGAAAGGCAAAAAGACAGAAAAAGTTTTTCGATAGACGACGATAATATGGCAGATAAAGGAAGAGTCCAGGCCTAAGTGATCCCCTTTTCGTTTAGTACATAAAGCTACGAATTTATCGATTTCCAAATTAGAATTCAATTTCAGGGGCCAGTATTGAAGTATTGGCGCACTTACCGCTTTTGTTGCACTTTAATTCCCAATCGGTTTTTGCTGTCAACAAGTGATAAACACGCTGATTCTCTCGCTGATCTTCCTCTCTCCTCTTCTCCTCTAACCTTCCTCTCTCCCTTATCTTTCTCCTCTTCCTATCTTCTCTTCCTCTCTCACCTTTCTTAGGCGAAATCATCACCCTTATCTTTCTCCTCTTTTTCTTTCGCTGGCAGCGAGGCGAAATCATGGAATACGAACGATTTTGCGAAAAGAGATTAATCGCAGAATTTTGGTAAATAGTTGCAAGCGTATTTACATTTTATTTGCATATTTTGACGGAACACAACGACAACAACACAGACACACCCATGCGCAATCAAACACAAACACAGACACACGCATGTGCAACCGATTGAAGCTGCCAATAAATGAGAATGACCGAGGGCTCGGACGGAAAATTGTTAGTTCAACTGCAGGTAATACGTTTTAGAAATTAATGCACTTTTAACGTGCTTAACATACACACATATTTTTAGATTACTTCTATTTTCGATTTTAGCCTATAAAAACGTAAAGGTTGTGCCAACATTTTTCCTTGGCCGTTATTTCGATTGAAAACAAAAAGAGTCAGGCGAACGCAACAACAATTTGCATAAAAACGGAAAAGTTGTGCTAACATTTTTCCATGGCCGTTATTTCGATTGAAAAGAAAAGGAGACAGGCGAACGCAACAACAACTTGCAGATGTACGAAGCGACAAAGCCGTTATCAAAGATTATTTCGTGTGTCTTTCGGCTTTCGACTGTTGTCTCTTCATGTTGCTGCGACTTATCGATATACCGATAAGCGAACGCTGTTGCTGTTTAAATGCGTATTGATAATCATTAGTTAAGTTGTTAACTGATTCCGTTTAGAGATTTGTCAGCGGACAACAGCGGCCCGCAGGATTCCGATGCCCGGCTTGTGAAATATTTTAATGTGATTTATCTGCCCGACTAACAGCAACAACTGAAACGAAGCGAAATGAAACGAAGCTGGGAACATGGCGATTGGCAATTGGCGATTGCCGATTGCCGATCTTCGAGCAACCATAAATCAGGCGGAGCTTTTGCGGCTAATGAGACAGATTGGCCCGTTCTCCGGGTCAAGTGCCGGTGGTCCGTCCCTCGACAGAGCATCAGGATCCGATCGATCCATCCTCGACGCAATTGGTTCAAATGATATTTTATTGGTATTTGATGAGCTTCGGCGTTGTTGGTGCAATTGTCGGGTCAATAAATCTAAAGCCCGATATATCGATATCGGGCGTATACGCGATCATTAGAGAGCGATCTTCTCGGGGGTGTGCACTGCGAGAAATCGAATATATTAATTCTTAAATACGGTTCTATTAAGTAAGCGATATTCATACAAATATATATAATTCCCTAAGAAATTTGAAGAATTTGGCTAGTTTAACTGACCCAAAAATCATATACCTTGGACCTTGATAAAATAATGATTTAAATGTTAGAAATGCTCTTCTACTTAGGAATTAGTTTCGTTTTTAATTAGTTATGGATTTTCCTAACTTGTTTTGCAGTGCATCGGGTCGTGATCTGGCTGGGAATCCGACCACCGGGCGAGTTCCGTGTGGGAGAGCGGCGAGTCCTAATCCCGGTTAAAGCACAAAAAATAACATCACATAAATAATACGCTCATTGAGTTCCAATTCACTTCAGTTTCTGTTTGAGTTTGAGTTCCAATTTCGGTACGAGAGTTGTTTTTACGAGGGCCTCCCCGTCATCTTCATCCCGGACCTGCTCAGCCGGTGTGTGTGTTTTTTTTTTTCACAATAAATCACGCGACAGGCCAATTAGGTCCGCACAATTTGCGATCACTGATCCCCGAGGAGCCGAACTGAACCAAAAAAAAAAAAAAAAAACAGAAGACACATCGGCTCAGAGACCCGAGAGAAGAATCGTTGCCAGAGCCGCTTGTCCAAACTCCAATTGCAACTCAATTAGGTCAGTTTGTGGAGCGGCGAGACTTAATCCCTTGTATGTTTTTACAGAAATTGATAGTAAAAAGTTGGCAGGAGAACGAAATATTTATCTATAGCTCGTGTTATCTACATGAATAATGAGGTTGGTTAAGGTACACAGCCGTGAATCACTGTCGGTCCAAAATAAATCGGTAACACACAAGAAATACAAATCAGAAACTGGAATTTGATTTAATTTTTAGTTAGCTGCCAATAATATACCAAATTTTTTTCGTGATTTGTGGATATATTTTAATTTCGTTTCGTACAGCAGTCAGAATAAAATTATTTAAAAACGAGAAAGAAAGCTAACTTCGGTAAACCGAAGTTGGTATACCCTTGCAGTCTGCAATTGGATCATTGAAAATCGAACCATTTTAGTAATGTTGAAAAAATATAGAATTTTGTAAATTTTACATTTTACATGTAGAATTTTACATTTTCATATAAATTGACCGATCGCTTCTATGGCAGCTATATGATATAGTGGTCCGATCTTAATGAAATTAAAACCGTAATTCTAGAACCATAAAAAACTGCTATGTCTGAAAATTTATAGAAATACGTTGAAAAACAGAGAAGTCAAATTTTTTTTTACATTAATTTCGCCATCATTCCTATGGCAGCTATAGGATATAGTAGTCCGATTTCGGTCATTCCGACATATATACTGCGTGCTAAAGAAATAAGACTATGCTGAAAATTTCAGCCCGATAGCTCAAAAACTGAGAGACTAGTTCGCGTAGAAACCGACAGACGGACAGACGGACAGACAGACGGACAGACAGACGGACAGACAGACGGACATGGCTAGATCGACTCGACTGGTGATGCTGATCAAGAATATATATACTTTATGGGGTCGGAGATGCCTCCTTCACTGCGTTGCAAACATCTGGTCAAAATTATAATACCCTCTGCAAGGGTATAAAAAGGTATAGAACTACATAACATTTCTCACAAAGACATTAGATCCTCAACTTCCAAAGACCGCAGGCCATCGCCAGTACCAGGACCCTCCACAGTCCACCTTGCGACAGGGCAACCGCCGAGTTGACCGGAGCGAATCCCAGACGCTGGTTGCCCACATCGAACTCCGTGTAGAAGCGGCCCAGGAACACGTCGCCCAGAATCCAGAAGTCCTGGTTTATGGACTGGATGAGCAGCTGGCAGTCGTTGCCAACTCGCTCGATATAGTAGCTGGGCGGGATCCTGAACTCCACACCCTGCAAGGTGATAAGAAGGTCGGGCATGGAGCTGGTCGAGGTGCAGTAAAACACGCCGCCGGAGTTTGCGTAGAAAAGGTCGGCGATGGCGTTAAACTCGGCCAGGGGTGCAATGATCAAGGAAGTTCCCGTGTCCGCAATCGCCGCATCGCCAACGCTGACGACTGTGCTCCCGATCTTGATGGAGTCCGTGAAGAACTGCCAGTAGGCCGGCTGGCTCACGGGCACGTAGGTAAGGCCGCCGCGATAGAGCGATGGGTCCGACCCGCCCAGGATGAGCTCTCCGCCGTAGTTGACAGTGGTTCCATTGTCGCGCAGATAGAAGGAGAACACACTGTTGGCCACCACGCTCTGGCTGATCATGTTCTGGAAGACGGGAATGACACCGTCCGCCGCCAGAGCCGGGAATCCCATGCCCAAGATGCCATCGAACATGGCGTCCGCGAAATTCGTGCCGATCTCGGTGGTCACCTGGCCGAAGATCTGGTTGGTCACCGTCAGTCCGCCCACGGATACGGAGTCCGCCGAGAGGTTGCCGGAGACGCTGCCCGTTCCGTAGGTGATCGAGAAGGCCGTTCCGTTCGCCCGATATGTGCTGGAGCTGGTCTGGTTGTACGTCTGGTGGTCAAGACAGCCCAGACTCGTGCAGTTGACACTCGGAATCCAAAGGTTCGAGGAGCCCGTGTCGAACTGCACCATGAAGTACTGCGGCGGAGTCCCGATGCTGATTTTCCCGTAATACTGGTAGTTGGCATAGTTGGACAGCGGCTCCACCGGATAGCCATTGGCCCTCTGGCTCAAGTTCTGGCCGTACTTCCTCTGGACGAAGTTCCTCTCCGCCACAACGGCCTGCTGGCTGCGATTGAAGTTCGGCGACCGATGAACCGGAATCCGGTGGAGGCGGGCGTCGGCAGACACCGCCCTTGCCGCCTCACTGGCCGCCAGTGATGCCAGGAGCAGGGTCAGGGTCAGGGCCAGTATAGCCACCGTTGCTGGGAAGTGGGAAGCCATGTCCACCGGAGCAAGTGTCAAGCGCGACTAACTGCCGCCTCACTATCAGAGCGAGTTCTTATAAAAAAATTAAAAAAAACAGTGCCAGCTTATCGATAACGATAACAGCGAGCCGTGTGCATGATTCCAGAATCAATCAAGGTATTTTCTAAATCTTACACAGATAACTGGCCAGGCAAACCGAGGGCATTGTATTGCTCTTGCCGGTGCAACGCGGTAAACAATTTCGATATTTTCAATGTGGAGCATACCTATCATGTTATCTAATTCCCAACTTGAGCAGAGCTTCCTGGAAGAGCTACCCCGAAAGACACTCGATATATGGTTTATCAATTTCCCCTCAAGATATATTTCACAATTTCCCTTACTTACCGCGATAACAGGTGTTACCTTCCTATCTGTGTGTTATCAAACGGAAAAGTGAAATCGAACACGCCATGAATCAGTGTGCGTGTTAATCAATAGAAAAGCCACCTTGTGTTAATCCTTGATTGAGAATTCGAGGAAATGACGAAAATTAACTTCATTTGCCTCGATTGTATAGGTGGCGCGACCTCCTTGGATACCAAAAACATATTTTGATGACGCCACATGCGTCACTCAATAAATCATTCAATAGAAATGCACAAGTCAGCAAGCTCAAGATAGTTGGCTGAGTAACCAGACGCTTGCCTGCGGCTGTTTCTTGTTTCTAGATTATTTAATAATTTATTCTCTTTTACTATAGTTTATTAAGTAAGATATTCTTTTCTTTTGCCGATCACCCAGGCAAACCTTTTAGGAAATCCGTATTCAAATGGAAAACACTTCCTGTTGGGCATATTCGACACGGAACCAGGCTGTGTGTCTGGAGAAATGTTAATTAACCTGGCTGTCATCCCATTGGGCTAATATAGACGTCAGCCAGAGTGTATGGGAATATGCATGGTACCAAGGCCCAGACCCACCAAGACGTACCAAGGATGAATGAAACAAAGAGTTATTGTTTTAATGTATGCACGGAGCTGGGCCGCCGGACAAAGGTCAAGGGACCGGGACCAGGACACATAGCAGAGGCACTCCGTGGGGTATCCACCCTCAATGTCCTGGGTGTCGGCCACTTGATGAGCCGTGACCTAATGTTGCACTACACACAATGGGCCATGATGAGGCTGCTTTGTCGCCCGTGCGGCAGTGCCAACTCGGATTGGACGCGCTACCAACGGATTCCACACACATAGTCCCACGTTTACGAATCTATATATATCCACCGATCGGTGCTCTGCGTGGGCGCTCAAGTCAAACAAATTGAAAATTTATCACCCAAAGCGAATGGCACCACACACCGCACCAAAAACAAAAAAAGGAATAGGCACCGATGATCACTTTGGTTGGCGCAGAAAATGCATTTTTTACACTCCCGAATGCACTGGACCATTCGCAAATCGATTTCGCTCTGCCCGAGTGTCACACGAACAATAAATGCAGTACTAAGCTATATCCGTATTCACATACCGTATACACATACACATATCGCAGTATGTTCTCTGCATTTATTCCTTGGCTCTTCTGGGTTCTATCCAATTTCAAAGGAGATTCACACGCAAATGCCGCCCAAGGAAGCTCGTGGAAGTCATTGGCCCGCTGTGAACTGGAGCTACACTGCCAGAACGGGGGTCTTACTTCTAATTAAAGGCTTTTCGTATTGTTAAGTGTTCATAAACATTTATTATATCAAAGTCGCTGGATTTTTGTGAAGTGCACCAAGTTCTGTGGCTGCAGTCGGAGATATATATCTTGTGCATGCTATATGGCCCTCGGCCCTTGGAACGCTGCGTTTTAGCTTCAATTTCATTTCGCGCTGATCGATTTTTGCACGCAAAGTGTGAGGGAGTCCCCTGGGTGCCCCCGCCTGCCTGGGTGCCTCTGTACTTAGGCACTGAATTTATTGTGCAGTCCGATCAATATTTTATTGTTTTCGCAAAAACTTCTGCACCTCCTTGGAGCAGTTCTGGTGCGTTATCAGTTGAAGGAACCTCTTGGTTCGGCCATGGTGCAGGCAGGCAGGCTTCTTCAAAGCGCCAAAGGGGAGTTCTTTTTATTTTTCCTTATTTATTTTCCTCGCCGCTTCGTTTGTATCCGTATCGGTTTCAGTTTTCAGTTTTCGGTTTTCGGTTTCGGCCACATGCAAAACAATAATCAATGGCGGAGACTCGCCGCAGTCATTCCATTTAAAAACGTGTTAAAGAGTGCGGTACTCGGGACTCAGGGGGTTGAGCGGAGCAAGGGGCTGGGATCACGCCCACACTTATTTGCACCGCCCTGGCTTATTTGATTTTGGATGCGTTCATTCCGCGCCCCGCGGCTGCACTTCATCCTCCGCCTTGAATTTATGATGTGATTTCGATCATTTGACATAATCTATTTAGCGTCTGCTCTCGTGCTCCTCTGGGCTCGGATTCGGATTCGGTTTCAGCTCCGGAGTGGATCGCCCGTCGCTCCCCCATTCCCCGTCCCCGCCCGCATTGGAGGCATAATTTGTAATGAGATAATTTTATTTGCTTTGCCCAATGACTTGTGCTGGGCTCTGGGATAAAATCCGGACTCCGAGTAGGCGGAGGCAGAGGCGATGGATCCGCGCAGATATTCAAGTTGGTTGCTTATTTATGAGTGCTGTTCGGTCGATCACTTCCTCGATTCAGTCGAGGGAGGAATTTAAATACTATATATATTCCCTAACGCCCAGATGGGAAATTGATACTTTAAAGGCTTCATAATCAATATTATATTAATTTTAAGAATGAATCTAATGCTAATATAAATAGGATAAAATATACAAAAATGGCAGACAAATAAATATATAGACATTTCAAATTCTAGGACCATCGTCGCTGCACTTCCTTGTGAGTCATCCCGGCAATTAGTAAACTCTTTCCTCGTATCTAGAGAAATTTGTTTTCCCCGATAAGGGACACACGCAGCCCCTAACCGAGTCATAACTTTCGCTCAAGTGATCCTATCGACATCCCATTTTATAGTGGCTACTGCGCACAAGATCGAGGATCCTCGGGTCCTTGGAGGAAGCTGCGTTTTCTTTTACGAGCATAACGAATGTCCCCCGATTTTACGACTTTCACCTACCGCGGTGACAACACTCAGCGCTGTTAACCCTTGAGGGGTTACTGCGGGGTTACTTAATTGATAATACGGTAGCCACTGAAACCAAAAAAAAAAGGGACACGCGCTCTGCTTAGCGATCTGTATCGGCGGCTAGGCCTACTAATTAAGGATCTCCGAAGGACCCACCGCACAGAACTCTCCGCCGCTTTCCTTACCCCAACTCCGGTGTAATTAAACTCTTCCCAGTTTTTCCATCCACACAATGAGAAATATTGAGACTTTCGTAAAACCGAAAAGTTAATTTGGAGTGAATATTATTTTAGTTATTATTTAATTATGAGTAGAGCCATATTAGAAAACTTTGATTGTTAAATAAAATACATTAAAAAGTATAAACAAGTTTGCAAATAATAAATATAAGGTGGTAATAACGTAATAAGTACATTTCAATTCTGAATTCAGTGAACTTGATTAGTAGTTGCTCTTAGTTCTTACTACAAAATACATAAATGTTTCCCTGAGTGCAGCCAACATTGTTTCCAGGCATATGAGCAAATGAAATGCCTGATGGCATACAATGTGGGTCAGAAGAGACGAAAAGTCCAGTTAATGCCAGTGCTGATAGTTACTAATTGTTTGTTATTAGCGTTCGGTGTGCGGTGTGCGGTTCTGTAACTGTTTTTTGGGGCCGGGCCTTATCCCGCAATCCCCGAGCAGATCGGAGCGGGATTACGCCCCACCTGAGTCCACCAGCCAGCCATTGATCGCAATCAAGCAGGAGTCCCTGGGACGGAGTTGGAGTTGCAGTTGGAGTGGAGAAGCCTTAGCCAAAGTCTGGAGCAGAAAGGCGCACATTGATCGATAGCCATCACTGCTCTCTGTTGATGGTCGCGATCTTGATGGCCAACTTGTTTTTCTTATTTCCAATGCCCTCATGAAAGGTATGATCATTGTTTTAAGACAAAATGCGTATTTCTACTCCATTAAAAATTAATTACAAACCCTAGAACATGAGCAAAAGACATCTGAAGACATCTTTGAAGTCCTCTTAAAATTCCTTTAATTACAACTCACATTTATCAGAGTTATATAGCCTGATTGTGACTTTACAGGAGATTAAATCATTTGACTTGTGATTTCTTTTAGTTAATGAACCCCATTGAGAGTATTTCGAGCTTCGATTCACCGATATTTGCTTTACTTTCCAGCTTTTTGTACATTTTCCCTTTTTATTTTTTACCTTATCTTTTAGCTTTTTTCTCATTTCGTTTTCTTTCTTTTTGCATAAAACGCGCCTCATTTGCTTTACATGCCAGCGAACCGAGTGGATTCTTGAGAAGAGCTGCGATGCAGCCGCTGTGCAGCGGAGGACCACCCAAGTGGCCGACGTATTTGCCACCAAGGCTGGCCGGCAGGGAGAGGCAGCGATCTGCTACCTCTTCGCATTCATTTCGGGGCTGCAAATTAGAAAAATGTTGCACGAAAATCAATAAAAGGCTAATGGATGGACCAAATTGCAAAGCCACCTTCGGCTGGGCGGCTGACTGGCTGACTGATGGCAACAATGTGCAGATAATTGTGAGTGGAGAGTGGAAATGATTGGGGGCAACCATGGGGCAGCCATTCCCCTTCCTGTGCCCGTGCCCGGCCTGGTTAAGTGATCGTTTAGAGATCATTTGGCCTGGCCTCGTAAATGAATGCAAAAATGCTCATTGCCATTAAGTAATAAAAGGGGAGGGATTGTGGAAATGAGGAGGAGACCCTCGATAAGGCACAAGCACCATCGGTGATCAGTGATCGGTGATCAGTGATCCAGGGAGCGCCGCTGCCATTACTGCTCTTTTTTTATCTGTCAGTCGCCTTTATGGCCAACTTGCCAAGTCATTTTGTCCACACAAAAATTAATTATGCTTTCAAAAGAACAGGAACTATGTGTCATGCAAAATCGTAGCGATTGAGCTATATTGTCCCCAGTTTAGCCTCGACCCCAAACATTATTTTTAAGGACCTCTTGAACTTCTTCACTCATTTTTGCAATGTCCATTTCAATCATGATAAAAATTTTAAAGGACTGAAAGGACTGCCATTAATGTGAGCGACAAAAATTCTACAAATTGTTTGTTCAATTAAATTGACAAATTTTTATGAACTACCAGCAACGCGCTAACTGCGCGGCATAAATCAGAAAATATTTACTCAACAGCCGGGGAAGCCGGGGTTGAGGCTGAGTTGGCAGTAAACCTGACTGGCCAGCGATTAAAAATGCGTATTAATTTTTATGCGCGAAACGAGCAGATACGCGGAGCAGTCCCCTGGACTCCCAACTGCCGGGGATCGAATGGTAGTTAAAGGCTAATTGTGGAGAGGCATCGGCGAAACAGGAAGCGGAATGAAGCTGTAGGGAAAGGCACAAGATGACTGGATTAGATGGGTGCAAAAAAATATATATACTATATATATTCATTAGCGTGACCAACAAAAAGAAAGGCAAATAATTTCATTAATATTGTAACAAACTTATGTTGCCGGAAGATTCTTAACTAAAACACTTTACACGTACAAAAATATGCAATATTAAAGTAAATAAAATTCATTACAAATTAAATCATTCGTAAATTTTATAATATAGAAACTTATTTTAAAATCACTTTTAATGTCATAACAAATTTCTTGGAGGATCCACCCATTTCCATCGAAAGATTTCGGCTTCCTATTGACTTTTGCAGGCAAAAAAAGAAAACAATTAATATTGTCCGGGATTTCCCCAGAGGAAAAGAGATCGGGTCGGGCCGTTTGGACAAAATGCGATTCGAAACTCATTCGAAATGGATTTGATATGCAGCACGCTCGGAAGGACAATGCTCTCCTGCGCCAAACAAAAGCCGGACAATCGTAAATTACTAATTGAAAACGTATTTGGCCCATTGTCCACTTTTCACACGCAAAGATCGCCGAACAATAGATGTTTTTGTTTATCGACTTTGGCATTGTCTCGGCCCGGCCTCTCAGGATTTTCCAAGGAAAATGCCAACGCGTGTCAACGGCCAGAGAAATCAACGATAAATTAAGTGTATGGATTTTTTTTATACATAGTGCAGAGAATTATTTATTTTTTTGTAAGTCAGTGTAAATTATAGATTCGCACTTTTATTAGTGAGATTTATTGGGCAGATGATTTAGGGCTCTGTTTCGAGCTACTGGCTCCTGGTTACCGGACATCCGTCCCGGGCCAAGGATCTGCACAATTAAGTTCCAAGTCCAAGTTCGGTGGTTCCCATTCAGCAGACTCATTCTTGTGTCCATCCTCTCGCTGACTAAGAATTCAATTACTTCTCCTCTCGTATTTTTCATGTACTTATATATACGAGTATGTGTATTTTTTGCCCTGGCCGGAAGCCCCGACAGCGGACTTCCTCGGGTCACTGCCTACTTATGCATTTTCGGCCGGGTCAGTTAATTGAATTGTTCGTCGTCGCCGGCTCTTTATGCAATTCATGGCCGTGCATTGTCCTCTGGGCAGCATATCCTGCTGGTCCTGGTCCTGGTCCTGGTTGACGGACCACACACTGTCCGCCTCCGCCTCCTTCGCAGCACCGCCACTTGGCCACGTTGCATCGCTCCTGCTGAGCGCAGAGTCCTTTGTGGCAGCAGCAGCTCCATACCCATTCCCATGCCCACATGACGGCGGAAGGATAATCCAGCCTCTTATCGTTGGGAAGAAAAAGGGAATATAATATATATAGTATTAAACAATTAATATACAAAATATTCTTCGCTTTTAATAATAACTTTTTGTGGGAATTATTATTTTAAAGTGTAACTATAAGATTCGTTTTTATATGAAAACTACTAGAAACTGATCGTGGGAATTATAAATTATACTTGCATCAAAAGGCCGCTTTAAATTAATCGATAAACGATAGTCCCGGGTTGTCGCACAAATTGTCAACACCACCGATAAGCCATCGTTTGCCTGGAATGGAGCGTGGAGCCAATCAAGGCTTGCCTTTGGCAGTGAGTTCCCCCTTACACCCTTACAGATGCGATCCGATCCTGCCCAGTTCCTCTTTGTCGTGCTGAACTGGCATCAATTAAAGCCGCACCAATGTTTTCGCACCCGCAAATCGATTAATTCTGCGCCTAAATGCGATAAGACCACCGCTTCCCTGGGATTGGGATCGGTTTCTCCCGGATTCTCTGAGTTCTGGGCTGGGTGTTTGCTATATGGGATGATGTGGGGACCCCGGCTGGGCAGTCAATATTTAACTTTGAACTAATTATTTCAATGGAAAGGCAAATAAGTTGATTTCGCTGTTCGCAGGCCCACAGCCACAATCCCCCTCTATGCCTCTTGGGCATGTTTTTTTAATTATAAGCAACACGCAGGCGGCCCACAGATTTGGCCAGACTTTGGCCAGAAGACTTCATTCACTGGGCATGCGCGTGGCCACGTCGACAGTTTGCCCCCTTCCACACGGACAGTGCACGGAGAAAATTAAATCCATAGTTTGACTGCGAAAGTTGTTTGGAATTACTTTGAAAATTAAATATGAAATAGCCCTCAAGAGGTTACTTTGATCAATCTGACATTTTCCAGTCATTATCATTATTTATATTAAAGATTTAAGGGATTTTATGTGATTTTTCTCAGTGCTTACCCCATTCCCAAAGCGGATCCAGTTCGCTTCTTCGGGCTTGTCTTCGACTTGATGCGCGCGCGATTTTTGCCACTTAATAGCGCTTAAACACGAACATTTTGAATTGTGTGTTGGCGGGTTGCGGGGCTCGTAGGGATCCGGAGGGATCCGAAGGAGCTGGGAATCAAAGCGCAGCGCGTAATTGCAGCAGCAGCATCAGCAGCAGCAGCAGTGGGATAGGGACCTCGGCTGGATCGGGAATCGGGAGCAGCCGCAGAAACAAACAATGAAGTCCCGGCACAAATTGCGGTGTGAACCGGCAAGGAATGCCGTAATGAATCGCCGAGTTATTTCGACCCAAGGGATACCTGTTACCAACGCGACACCTATTGGGGAGTCAGCGAGGCCACAATATACAAATCCGGAATGAGTTTTTTGCTTATATTAATAGAAATGGCTGAGTGGAAAATAATCAAATAATAACATCAAAACGAAGTAAAAAATGCTTAAACAATAATGGGAAATATTTCGTATACTTAGAGTCTTCTTCTGGTCCCGATAAAATATCATATTTATAATATATTTTATATACTTGATGTGAAATATGAATTTATCTATTATAAAATATTTTTAATAGGTCTCTCTGGAAAATCTATATGCCCTCCCTCTTGGTAGGTACCTTCAGGATGCACCCAGTTAGACTCGTGCACTTCTCCTGCTGGTGTTGAGCGCCCCAACTCGAGCAGCCTCACATAAATTAATTTGTGTGCATAATGCGCCATAGAGTCCTGGTCCGACTCCGATTCCGATCCGAGAACTTTGCGTGGCTGCGGAGCATTCATCACCCGGAACTCGCATTTGTTTGCTGACAATGAATTGCACACTCTGGCGTTGCAGTTGGGAGTCCCAACTCCCGGCTCCCGACTCCCGAGTCCGAGTCCAAATTAAAATTCTACTGGAGAGACGGGCATAATTAAAAGATCCGAATGCCTAATGAAGTGAGGCCCGGCATTAGACGGCGGCCACAAAAAACTGGCAACGGGAATCGGAATCGGAATCGGAATTAATTCACAACCGGCAATAAGGCCAATATATCAATGGGGGCAGTGACAACTGCGGCCACGCGACTCCGTCTCCTGGCATAAATCCTGCCAGAGCCAGAGCCAGGGCCAAAGATTGAGCATCAAAAAATTGGATGCCACAGAGAGAGGGAGCTAAAGCCCTGTGAAAGGTGCGCTCAATATAATTGCCCGTCATTATCGCTGATGAGCGAGCGAACACATCATGGAGCAGGATGGAGCTACTTCCTTCGCAACACGTGCAGCACCACCATCAAATATCGCCTCCAAATCAAACAGTGCCAGTGCCAGTCCCAGTCCCAGCCCGCGTCCCAGTCAAAATTGTGTTTAATGAGTGACTCGGGAGGGCAGGGCCCCGATTCCGCCGCAGATCGAGGATGTGTGGCTGCTGCTGCTGCTGCTGAGGTAGCTTAGCCCATTATTCAGGCTTTATTTATTTTGTGGCTCTGGCTCTGGCTCCGGCTTTGGCTGGGATCGGTCCTCGTTCGCTGATGCCAAATTAAAAGTTCGGTGCGCCCAAGTCAAAAGTGCAAATTTTCGCAGCCGCATCAGACGTCATATTAGCGAATCAACTGACAAAGCATATGAATATCAACAGCGTTTGAACAAGTGGATTAAGGACGGATCAGATCCGATCCAGAGCGACCACGGCTGGCTCTGCTCCAGACAGGAGGATCCCAGGTCTCTCGACTGCCTGCCGTTCTTTATAATTAAAACAGGAAAGGGAACTCCTAAACCGGTCTGGCAAAACCATAAATACTCTACAGAACACAAGCTTTTTGAGTTTTCATTTTTAAACTACCTAAAAATCTGCTTGGATGTGCTCTTTTTCTAAACTATCGTATCTACATATTTAACATCACCCTTAAATATTATTTTAGGGAAATATTGATTTATATTTAATTTCTTTATAGTTTTTTAGTGCCTTCATTAAATTCTTAATCGAAATAAAATAAAGACAATTTGGTTAATGGCTTTCTAAGCTAAAAAATGTAAAGCACATTTTTATACTAGCTATGCAAAGTCGGCCTCTTTATTTTATATTTTATTATTCAGGGAACAAATTAAGTTTTGCTATAAATAACATTTAAGAGATGACTCCAAGTGGGAGGATAGTTAATATATTTAAATATAGCTTATAGTTATATAGAATCACTTAGTTAGTGGACTCTTCCTGAGAGAGAGGCACACCTCGGCACCGTCTCAATGCTCTGAGCTGAGCTGCAATTCCAGTTTTAGTTGGCAATCGGGTTTCGATGCGTTTCATTCATGGACCTGGCCCTGGCGGACCTAAGCCGCTTAAGTTCTCCCGACTCATCGGCCTCGTTGTATTTGTATTTGTACTTGCCGTATATATACTTCTCTTGACTAATGTGCAGCTTACACTTGACTGGCGCACAATCAACACCATCAACGGGAGCAGGAGATTCGCGCGGCTTTAGTTTTGGGTTTCTGGCTGCCATTTCGGGGCCTCATCATCATCAGAGATCACACGGAAATAAATTCGTACAGATCAAGCTCAAGTTACTAACTGAATTGTACAATAAATTGAGTAAATTAGGCTGATGTTATACAGATTATTCATAACATTATTTATTATTATAGCAATTAAAAGAGAATATTTAATAGTGGCATACGTAGTGTGTTTTTTTCTCTGTGCCCTCAACAGATCCCGATTACTCGTATTAAGGCAACGCGTGTTGCCGCAGCGTAAAAATTCACAAATTTTCTGATCCCTCCGTCGATAGCCGATCACTCTGATGGCAGTCACTCTCTTGGCCTCCTGGCCACATGTACCGTTTGTTTTATTTGACTTGGACTACGCCCAACCCGCGAAAGGGAAGGCCCCAGGCGAAACATCAGGTTTGGGGCCTCCTCGGGCTCCAGTTGAGATTGCCTAACGGCGCTTCTTCAGATTTGCCATCGCTCCGTCTGAGCCTGACTTCCCAGGAAAGGCATTAACAGCCCAGTCATAAGGTCCAAATTGAAGCCACCGTTTGGCCAGATCGCGATTTACGGAAATGAGTTACACTCTCGGCTTGGTTTTGTCCAGGCCAAACAGTAGCTTATCTATGGCTAATTGGGCGAAGAAATTGTTATTATTTCAAATAATTTAAAGTTGCATTTTAAGCTGGAAAAAAATAAAAAAATCCTGCAACGGAAGCCGCATCTTCCAAGTACGTTCCCCCGTCGTGCTGGCGAGTTAACCATCTTGAGACCATTATGTTAATGATATAATCAAACAGTCGCCCCTGGAGCACCTTTTTAGTCCGAACCTCGATTGGAATTGGCCAAAAAAGTCGACAAACAAACGAAGCACAATCGATTGAACCAATTTAAAAGCCATTAGCCAAATGACACTAAATGCTCGCCATGGGGTAAATTCTGGCGCAGATTCCGATTCTGGGATTTGAAGCGTCAATTTCCTCGAGAATCGAGAAACGAGAAAGGGCATTTGCAGCTCATAAATTAAAACATTAAAGGAGAAGGAGCAGGAGCAGGAATCAGTTGATCAAATGCAAATTGAAAAGTCTGTGCGGGGTGGAGTCCTTGTTGTCCTCCGAGAGCACTTGGCCAAGTATTCGCCCGCAGTAACTAGTTAAATTATGCCAAGGATCTGGCTATCGCCCTTTCCCTGGACAATTACCAACGGGCACCAGCATAAATGCGCAGCGGGACAGGACCCATGGGGGGCTTCCTGCGAACCTTGAAGGGACTGGGTGGGAAATGGGAGGGGCAAGGAGACAGAGGCGGCGTCTCGCGAGGCACACGCAACGCGATCGCGACGTGGGCCGCATGCAAAGTGGAGTCGAGTGCCGCCGCCGCCGTCGCTCTTCCACTGGGGTAGATAGGGATCTTGGATAGATTGGAAAGATCTGGGAGCTCTGGAGAAGGTGTCACAGAACAGTGTAAGTTAGCTGTCAATATATCTTAGAAATAAGTTTGAAAAGCTTTATTGTCGCTTAGATCCAACAAGAAATGCTCAAAAACCCGCTGATGAACCTCTTAAAAATAGCTAAAAATATTTAAATATGCTTATTTATATTATAAATAAATCTCCATCGCTTATAGACATAAGTAGTATCCCCTGCTATGCCCTAGGTATCCTCAGTTCGAACTTACTTCCCTCATTTTTTGTTGTTAACTTTTTTGTTTTATTTTGCCTTCCTTATTTTTGTATTTTTTTTTAATTTGCCGGCAGTCGAGAGCAAATACGACAGCGTTGATGATCATGTTAATGAGGGGCAGGCCAGTCCCAGTCGCAGTCCCCGGCTCAGGCCCAGGAGCAACTCAGAACCCGTTGTCGCTGTCGCTGCTGGTGTTTGGGATCGGCGCTGTCCATATGCAAAACGTCAGCGTTGACGCAAAATCAAAAGATCACACAGGATCAATTACAACTAATGATATGGAGACGAGGCTGCCAGGCGAGCTGTAGATGGAGCTGGAGCTGGCTTGACTTGGCTGCGTCAACGGGCTGACAGCTGAGATGAAGTCGCCGCATGCGGGACCCGGAGCTGAGGAGCTGAGGAGCTCCTACCCTCGATACTGGGGACTGGGGACTGAGCAGCCTCGGTGTGTGCTAACAAGTTGCACTCCAGCTGAAATTGCCCAATTGACGGACTGAGAGTCGGGAGCAGGGGACAGCTCACAGTAATGGTTGAGAAAATAAGGTCTGCTTGCATAATAAATGTATAAATAAAAACGTAAAATATAAATATGCAATTAAATGTAGAGCTTGGCATACTGATGAGGAATAGGTGGCTCTAGCTCCTACCCGAAACAGTTACAAGTTCAAGACTCCTATTGCTGTAATCGCGACTGTTCGACGGAGCGGAGAGAGCTGATTTTGAGCTCTTCATCATGTCGCATCGTTGTCACCTCATGCCCAAAAGTTGCCAGTTTTTTCTCCCGGTCACTCACTCCATCCCCTCCCATCCCTGTCGCGGCATAATTAAACTAATTGTTCCGATAGCCGCCGTGGGTCGCCGCCATCCGTTTGATGTTGATTGGGCATTGGGCGACGCGGTCAATGATCTTGAACTTGCGGCAGCGGAATCCAATCCAATTCCCGATGGTCCAATTCAAGTTCAGCACTTGCACTTGGAAATATAAAAATTATTGACGACACACACACACAGCAGTTATGTCATCAATGTGGCATTTCGAACAGTCGTCGGACAGACAGAGTAATCAGAGGGCAAGTTAAGTAATCAAAGGGCTTTATTGAGCACCGACCATCCAGAGGTGCTACCCAGTAATCGAGGGATTGCCAGGATATATTGTACTTCAAATAGGTTTATTTTGGGAAAATCTCCCGAATTATTTGATTATTTCCAGGTCTTTTTGAGAGCCTTTATATGGCCAAAACTGGAGTAACATCCAAAAACTATATATTTTAGCTTAGTTATTTTAGTTATTTTCTATTTGATTTGTCTTAAAACTTATCATATTTTTCGAGTACTCAAAATGCGCCAATTTGAGGTATTTTTGGGAGCCTATAAAGCCAAAACGAGAGTGACAGCCAAAAGCCGTATATTTTCTGATTCCCCATTAAAACCTTAAATATTTAAAATAAATTTATTTAAAAAAATCAAGAAAAAAAATTTGACCAATTTTTCAAAATTATGTAAGGGGTTACATCATTAAAATTGTCAAAAACTGACACAACAAAATATTTTTTTTAATTTCCTAACTTAGTATGCTGATTTAGTAACCTAATAAAAACTAGCTTAGAGAAGCATTCCGAATTGAAATATATACCATTTTAGCTTAGTTATCTTTTATTTTCTATTTGATTTGTCTTAAAACTTATCATGTTTTTCAAATACTAAAAATGCGCCAATTTGAGGTATTTTTGGGAGCCTCTAAAGCCAAAACGAGAGTGACAGCCAAAAGCCGTATATTTTCTGATTCCCCATTAAAACCTTAAATATTTAAAATAAATTTATTTAAAAAAATCAAGAAAAAAAAATTGGACCAATTTTTCAAAATTATGTAAGGGGTTACATCATTAAATTTTGCAAAATTTGAGTTCAATTTTTTTTTTTTAATTTTTTAACTTGGTATGCAGATTTTTTAGCCTAACAAAAACAAGCACAGAAGAGCTTTCCAAATTAAAATATATGATATTTTGACTTGGTTCTGCCATTTTTAAACCTAGATTTTCGAAAAAAAACGTTCATATTTTTCGAGGGTCTTCTTGAGAGTCTCTTATAGCCAAAAATAAAATAATAAAAAGTAATAAAATAAATACTAAAAGGTATCATCTAATCGCATGTGGAGCTCATCCACACCAGTTTTCCAACCTGTACCTTTGTGGGTTCCTTTACCTTTTCTGTTTGTCATCTCGCTCACGGACGGCTGTCTCCCCGTCCGTGAGCGACGCTTGGAAGCTGGAAGTTTCGTAGCAAAAATGATAATAAATAAATATGCCGAAACACTAATAACACGCTTAAGAGATTGGCGCAAGTCGGCGCTTCCTGTCCGTCGACCATTCAACCCCAGCCTTCCATCTCGCTGCGCTCCCCTGTCGTTGCCTGGTTTCTCTGGTCGTCTTTGGCCATCTTTACATATGTATGTATATATGTATATATTGGTATACTCTCCCCCAACTTGGCCATATCCGCCTGCTTCTGCTGCTGCTTCTGCTTTTCTCCTCTCTTCTGCCTAGGCTCGGCCTGGTGTGTGTGTCGGATGCGATTTAATACAATAAAATATCACAATAGTCCTCAGGTCATTTAGTTAGACTGGCAGCTTATCATCCACACACACGCAGATACACACACACTGGGAATCCCCCCTGGAATCCGAATCCGAGTCCCACAGCCTTCTTTCAGTCTGATCTGCAAGATTGATGTTAACGGAAAGCGTCGTTTCTTTCCACGTTCAACGTCTGATCCCGCTGTATCTGCATCTTCTGGATGGCATCTCTTCTTCGGCTCAGGTGGCAAAAGTATCAGAAAAGTATCATAAAATGTAGTCATCGAAATATATCTCCATCTTTGTTGCCTCAACCATATCAATAACCACATTCTCCCCCACATTATCTCTTACTTTGTAATTACCAATTGGTCTTGTAAAAAAAATATATTTTATAAAAACTTCAAGTTCGCAATTTTAGAATACATAATTATTATATTTTGATATTAAATACTTCGATTTATATTGATCGATTTTTAAGTATTTCTGACCATTTTGTGGGGTGCACAAAAGTCGGACCGAGAGTTGGGTCTCTGAAAGTTGTTGTTTTGGCCTTTGTGGCTTATGCAAGCGGCAGTGCAATGTTCAAGTGCAGCGTAATTGCTGTTGTTATTGTGGCGGCTAGTGTAAATTTTATTGCATTTCAATTTGGCAAGCAAAGGCGATTTCCCCCTTTCTTCAGATCTCACCGGAAAACGAACTCATTTTTGTGATTTCCGCTCGATGCCGGGCAGCAGGAAATTTCATAATAAACACGCGCAACGCGCTGACGTCACACATAGAGTAAGCGCGATTATCATGAAACTAAGGAAAATATATATCAAAAACCTTGAGTATAATTTTTATATTAAATGTAAAAATATATTAAAATGCACTTTGTTGAATGAAACCGATTTTAAGGCAGATACATAGACGTAATCGATATGAAATTGTTTATAACTCCCGATAAAAACGGAAATGGCATCGATAATATTTTTAAAATGAATGTTTGGCAAAAATAGCGTTGTAAAACCATATTAAATCACAAGTTATTTGAGAAAATAAAGAAATTTAGTTCAAAATATACATCATTTAGAAGCTAAAAGTTTATATTTGCCAGAAATCCTATTAATCAAGTGTCGGAAGTTGATATATTGATACTCTGTCCCGTCCCGAATCGGGGCACTCGGGGATTATGCAAATTAGACGGGGCGATAAGCATCGGGCACACGCTCGCTGGTTCCGTCCCGCTTTCACTTCATTAGGCCGTCGTCTCTATCAACGTCCCTCTCTGTCTGGCTCCCTTCGAGGGTCCTTCCCTTCCTACCTTCTTGGCACACGCGCACCTGTAGCAGGAGCAGCTGCTCCGATCGCGAGAGGATGCCCGACTCGGCCAGGATCGTCGCGCTCACTTTGGGGCAGGTGGAACATTTACCGTTCGCGCCGGCCGCGGGCCACAACTGAGTAAGGGGATGGGGAGCCAGGACTCAGGACTCAGGACAATGCAGGTGATAGCTCCATCAAGGAAATCCCTTGTGCGCTTCATTAGGGGAAGCCATAGAGCAGGAGGGTTTCCCCAGGCCACGCAAAACATTCATATTAATTAGAGTAATGATAATTAGGGCTTTTAGAAATGAGTTTTGCTAGAAAGCCAGACTCCTGTATTGACTTAATTTAATATTGATTAACTCCAGGCCTCTGTCCGGTTTTGTTTTATATTTCTGAATTACTATTTGCACTTCCTCAAGAGCCTACACAGAATAGCCTTTAATTATTCCATAAATCTCTGAATATAGAGGCTTATTTTTCTCCCTAACTTCTTTATATTAAGTTTACACCTGATTCCCCAGCCAACTTACACAAGTTTCCACTCCAACAGCCAGCGGTATAAAGGAAATTTGTAATTTATGTTACAAAATATTTTCATTAAGGGCACTGAAGCTGGGGATGGCGATCTCTCGATGGAGATCTCTCGATGGGGGCAGGGGACCCCGTCCCGCTGCGACGATGACAATAATAACATCAACAAAGCGATGAATTTATGGGCCCAGGGCCCAGAGGACATCTAGCTGGATTCTAATTAACCCGGAGCCGAAGGTGGATGCAGATCGCTGAGATATCGAGCGGTGGCAGCGGTTCAGGTAGCCCTTGTAATACCTGTAATGCCATCCTTAAGGACTCCTTCTGTATTATGTATGGGCCGCAGGTGTGTGCTGGTAGATGGTTCATGGGACTAGAACTCCAAACAGTAGGTGGTGCCTCCGCTGCGATTTGATTTATAAGATCAGGAGTCCCCGCACTGGGTCTGTTGATAGAGTTGGACTTGTGGGGCGTTTTATTGTGCAATCAGTAGCCAAAATAGATAGAAATCTCTGGGATTGGATTTCACTTTCGCTGTGACAACAAGAACATTTTCCGTCGAAGGAGCGCAATTGATATGTTGACATTGATATCCATTCGGAGGCGGAAACATTCCAGGAAAGAACGTAAAACGATTTGGGAACTGAGCAGCGATTCCCATCCATCCATCCATCCATCCTGTGAGCCTCGTATCCTTTCGCTGCCTGATTAATTGAGCTGCCTTGTCATCAGCTATCCTCTCTGAGTTGCAAAAAAACAAGGAAAGAGCCGAGAAATTAAGGGAATACAGGTGGTCGTTCCCTCGGCTGCCGGCCAAATCAATTAGCCTAACAAGACAGCCGACAGCCGAAATGGAAGCGGAATCCGTGGCATTCTAACCACCGAAAGGCCGAAGGAATGAAGGATCTTTTAGGCCTGGAATCGAAGTCGGAAGTGGTGGCTGCGGCGGGAGCAGCTTCCCCTCTTTATTCACTCACTTCCAGCGGCTGAATGTGTGGTCTATGCCAATCATGCACTTTACGCGCAGCCTTCATTAGCCGCCAACAATCTTGGCCAGTTTATCGCATGCCTTAGCCCCTTTCCCTTTCCCTCCACCTCCACTCGGCTTAGCCCAAAAGGTTCCCAGATAGCGCCGAGCACATCAAACGATGCAACCGATCCACCACAAAGGCCACGATCCACGATCCACGATCAGCGAGCCGCGGTCTTGGCCCATTATAAAACTGATTTGCGAACTCAAAGACTGCATTTGAATGCAGAATTTATGCAGCCGCGTTCCTAAAGCAGCTCCTAGAGCATTCACAGCACTCGAAAAAAAGGAGTAAACCTTCATAGATACGAGTATGGAATGCAAATTATATTGTTCAAGGCTTTTTACATTTAGCTTTACTTTAATGAGCAATTAAAACCAATTCAAGAATATATTTATTACTAAATCAAAGGAATCTGTTGAAGAACGCTCTAACTTTTAATCCTATAAATAAATTATGACTCAAAAAATTTTATTTTCCATCCACTTTCTATAGTATAGAAAGTAATAAATGCTAACAATTAATAGAATATTTTTTTTTGTAATATATGTGGCTCAAAAATAATGAAAACTACCTGTTAAAGCTCAAAAACTAAATCAAGAAATGAAGAATTTATTAATATAAGAAACGTCGATGCTAAATTATTAAATTGTTAATTGAAACCAGGAATAACTTGGGAGACATTTTATATAAGTATGTAATTAAATAACCAGCATTTATATATTGATTAATATTAAGCCTTACTTTATTCTAGAGCTTCCAAGAGTATATTATAAGCAAATGAAAATTGAATTAATAAATTGATTCCCTTCTTGTTTTATTAGAATAAAATATATTTCCTTGTCTTCCCTATTGTTCTTTGATATATTTATTTATTTTCAATTTCCTAGATTTTAGCACACATTTTTTCCCCGAGTGTGCTCCTGTTTTTTCGCTGTCCATGTAACGAGCTGGCAAAATGACTTAATTAGTGGTCTCTGCTCGCGCTCTCCCAATGGCTGGCAAAATGTTTCAGGCCCAGACCCCGGCTCCAGACAGAACATCTCACTCAGCATTAACAATTAAGTCGGGATTTGGACGGGATCAGCCGGCGGCGACCTGCAGCGGCATGCTGGGCAGAATGTAGATCTCCAGATCTGCGGGTCCAGGAATGGAGCAGACGAGGAGCGCTCTTATCTAAATAGGCGCGTCCCGAAGTACAAATGGTCAAGTGGATAGATAGTGCCCCGTTCCGGGGAGTCTAATTTGTGAACAGTTAAATAAACAAACATCTGAGTCGGCCAGGACACTTGTCGGCGGTGTCCTCTGAACAGAGAGAGATGAGGAGATGCTTCTGCGCTTCCCTTTGAGGAACAAGCCGCCGCCTTGATAAGGACTCGACTCTCCCGTCTCAAGTGTCGGCGAGACACACGCGACATGGGACAAAGGACACGGGACACGGGATAGGATCAGTGGATCGGAAGTGCTGTAATAATTCAAGCGATCTCCTGGCTCGGAAACGAAATCCAATGCTCGAGCAGATGTGGAACTGCGCTGCAAATGAGGCAAAAACTATGCAGAAAGGAAAATAAACAAAGGTCCTTAGTCAAGTGATTAGGTTACAGGCTCCAGACTCTCTACAGACTAAATAATAAATTCTAAAATTCGTTTACTATTTTATTTCTCTGAAGCTATATGAGAAAGGAAGAAATATATTTGATTCTGATCAATTTCTGATGAAGCATCCCACAAAGGCGCAAAAATCTATCCCTTCTCAGGGACATCGGCAGAAATAAGCTGTGAGTTCGATTGTGCACCAAAAAAGGGTTCGTTCCTCTTATTGCCTGAGAATTAATCCTTTCGCAGTTCTCAGAACTCCGACTCTAAGCCGGCGAGAGAAATATTGCATAAAAGCCGGAAAAACCCGAAAGCGAAATGCAACAAAATCGCAACATTCGATCGAACATCACGCACCGAGCACGGCTCCAAAAATAAAAAATAGGTGGAATTGTGAAAAACCTTTTCCCAGAGCAAACGTGAGAGAATTAACAGGACGAGATGGATTCCCAGAAGCTGGGACTCGCTCTCTCTGTTCCATTTTTGTGGCTTGGACCAAGACAATGGCAAAAAGGACGATCGATCCTACAATGATATATCTTATTGACACAGGCTGGCATGGTGCAATATTTGCGCAATATTCCTGATCCTGGAGCTGCAGCTAAGAAAATGTTTTGGCTGCTGCTCAAAAAGGATTAGACAGAGCCAGCACGACTAGACCAGAAGTCCTGAACGTAAACATTATGCCTGTATATGCACACATGTCCTGGGCACAATCGCAAATAGGCCAAGACGCACAGAAAAAAATTGCAAATGAAATCGGTGAGTAGATGGGAGAGGAGTAGGTCGACTTGAAAGTACCCTATCTTTAAGTTGTGAAATAATTATTAAAACAATTTAATCACCTTAAAGTTCACTCAGAGCATTAATTCCAAGAATAACAAATGATAATAATTTTTATAAAACTAAAACCATAGTTTGAACTTGTAAAAAAAATGATTATAGCTCGGAGTAGTTAAAGATACATATGTTGAAATACTTTAAAGATATTTAATGGACATGGCTAGATCGACTCAGCTGCTGTTGCCAGGGTATACGAAGAACGCTCGTTACTTTGCCAAGAAATTTCGGTGAAAAGCGCATAATGGCCAAGAATGGCGACCGAGGAAATTGCACAACAATGCACAATTCTCCCCCGATTTTCCACAGTGCTTGCTGGCAGTACAAACACACAGCATGTGGGCACATTCAGCATTCAGATGCATCGATCGATCCTCACAGGACATGCCAGACAAAGTCAACAGAGGCTGAGATTGAGTAAGGAAAAGCAAATATCACGAACTACTGTGAATAAGCAGTGGTGGAACAATGGGCCGAGGATCACGGGGCCGGGGCAGCATTTTTAATTGATCAGAAATACAAACAAGTGCAAAAAGTGAAAAAATAAAATAATAAAGGAGACGGAGGCAGGAGCACAGGAGACAATTGTTTCCACGGGGCGTTTGTCCTGTTTCCCTGTCCATTCCCACTTTGTTTGGCCGTGTGTTTGGTCATGTTTTGTGTAAACACTGCCCCCGTCTAGGACAGGCATCACTCCCCTCTCTGCTCGATCGAGGAGGCACAGTCCTGAATTCATAAAAAGGAGAGAGACAATTGCCGAAAACTGAATTCGAAATTCCATGAAATTGCCAAAGAATAGAACATTTCTGATCAATCACAGCCATTCAGGAAAGAAAAGTAGCATAAAAATAAATACAGGAGTTATACAAAAAATTTATTGAGGGAACTATGTCCCTTTTTCTGGGAGATCAATTTGTCAACTAGTTTGGACTTCTGTCATTGGTTCAATAACAAATTATTTAGCTTACAGAAAACACTCTGAAATACTTAACCTCTTATTATTAATATTAATATTATTATTTGAAAAATATTTCTTGAAAGAAAATTATATGACTTACGAGGCCACGAGGCCAGCAGCTGCTGGGCCCCGTCGACTAATCTAATCAGGAGAGTCATAATTCGTGCCCGGATAGGCTGGAGTGCCAGGAGGACTGTGAGTACTCGTGTCTTATCAGCGGGGAGCTGCAGGCTGCAGTCCTCAAGGTCCTTGGCCGCATGCCAAAAGTGCCACTGCCGGAGCAGCGTTAACGGAATGGAATCATCTTTGGAAACTACTCCAGTCGGCGGCGGCGGCGGACTTCAATTGCCGCCTAATCTCCGAGCTGCAATTCACTTTTGACGCATTCCCGAGCCTGGTCCTGCCAGAGGCTCATTCAAGTGCATTTAAATCCCCATCGGAGCCGAGATCCTGTCTAACCGCAGCTTGCAGGCTGCAGGAACAAAGGACATGGAAATAGGTATGGAAACGTGGAATATTCAGCGGTGCGTAAATTTCGTATTCCTCTTTGCCAAAAAAAAAAAAAAGAGAGAATCAGGCAGGAAATCATCGCTTGACACAGAAATCAGGGAATCAATAAAGCAGCCTTATATATTTTTTTTAATAGACAAGCGGGGGTGCGTTTGGGACAAAGAAACAACCGAAAAAGGGTGAATTTATATAGCGGCCAGACCTTTGTTGCGAAAACTCCAATTGATCTCGTTGATTTCGGGAAATAGGTTAGAAAAATAAGAGGATTCAGGGATCCAAGGAGGCATTGAAAAATTCTGCATTGATGCCGGCCGAGTACCTTGATTTATTTGTTAATTGCCCGGACATTTTGGCATAGTTTGTGCTCAAGTACGAGCAAGATTTTGAGAACGTTGTTGGAAAGTTGTAAAAAGAAATTGTATTTCAACAAATGTCTAAGCCCTTGAGAAATGTGCACAATGGGTTGTGCGTTACATTGAAAATATATTAAGGACTTTTTCCAGCCATTGAGATATCAAAAGAATGAACTTACAAAATAGATCCAACTTGCATTTAAGTTTTAAAGTATAAACACATGTCTTTCCTATTTTCTTAAATTCCTAGCTAAAATCTATCTGAGTTTTATACTCCAAGTTCTGAATCCCGATCCCGATGATGTAAAGGGCGCAAGGCAACCAGTTCACTTGACACCTGCTAGGAACTTGAAAAAAAGGGGAAAAACAGACAGCGCGTGCGGTCAGCGGACTTTAGAGGTGAGACGAGGGATATATGCATATTTAGGGGCTATATCTCCAGAGGAGGGAATGGCAGAGTCCAATCGATTGCCCTCGAGTCTTAACCAGGAGCCCAGCTCATTAATATATGTATTGGCAAGGTCACTCAGAAGGCTCTACAAATTAAAGTGCTGGAAGAGCTGCCCTGAATACGCTGACCAAAAGGGTATTTATGGAATATAAGACTCTATTAAAATATATTAAAATATTTATACCCGGTACCCATAGGGTACAAGTTAGTGCCAACCGAGAATGTATGTAACAGGCAGAAGGAGAAATCTCCGACCCTATAAAGTATATATATTATTGATCAGCGTCACCAGACGAGTCGATTTAGCCATGTCCGTCTGTCCGTCTGCCTGTCCGTGTGAAACAACAGATCTCAGAGACTATAAGGGCTAGAGTTACCAAATTTGGTGACAACATTGGAATCTGTTGCACGCAGATCAAGTTTGTTTTAAAATTTGGCCATGCACACTTCCGCCCTCAAAAATAAAAAACGTAAATAAGCTCTACTCGTTATTTTCGGGTTAAAGTTAATAGATACAATAAATTAATAGGCTCGAGCGGACGTTTTCTGAAAAATTCAGTAAAATCGGATGATAAACATGGGAGATATTAGCATTAAGGTTAGCATTTTAACACACGCCCCTGAGGCACTACTGTTGCAAGCTGTAGCCGACAGGTGGCGCATTCGAGCCTTGGCCGCGCGATATAATGGCGCCAACTGCTGAGGAAATCAGAATAGAGAGAATAGAGCAAGAAATAACAAAAGATAACATATTTAATTTTTTGACGCCGATTTAGCGGATTTGTATGAGTTCCTATAAAATGTTTCATTCATATTTAAGTATGACATTAAATTGTTTAGGTCGGGAGCTAATTCGAGAGGCGATTTATTTTAAGAAGTATCGAAGTAGACTATTATAATGTATGTACAATTTTAAATTGCCTTTTAGTGTGAAGCGCAAACGTTTAGGTACCGGGTATCTCACAGTCGAGCACAGTCGACTGTAGCTTTCTTACTTGTTACATTTTGATTTAGTTGCCAAGATCAACTATTACTTGTAAATATTTAAAATGTATTCAAAAATGTTGTAATTATTTTTGAAATATTTTTTTGCGTCCTTCCGCTTTTTGGCGGAATGTGTGCGCGTAATTTGCATAATTTTCAATGCCGCCGGCTCCGTTTCACGTCCTTTGATCAAGGACCCTCGCGCGTGCGCAGCCATGCACCCCTGACAACAAGTTTTTATACAGAAAAGCTCTGCGATTCCCCCTCCCTCCTGCCGAAGTAATCATTTACTCAAATAGATTTCATTTCATGCGCGATTGTTCGCTATTGTCCTTTGGTCCTGTTGCTTCTACGCACTCACCCTCGATCATCGTCATCGGATTGCAAAAGTAACAGCTTCGGTTTGCACTGCAACTTTGATTTCCACCTTCGAAGGGGGTTGATCGGGAGTTTGCTGTTGACCCGACTTTGCGATGCCCTCTAAAAGGGAAAATAGATGAAGTAAGACAGCGCTGGAATATTCCTAATTAATATTATAAGACATTTGGCATTTTTATTTAGAACTTTGCCGTTCTTCAATTAGATTTCATCTCTGTATTTAGGTTTTACCTGAAGTTAAGACAGTTAGGCAAAGGACACACCTATATTTTCAGAACCATTAAAAAAACATAAAACTCATTCCGTCAATTTTCACTTCCATTCATATTTCGATGCGATCCCATAAACAAGCAGCAGCCGAAGGAACCCAAGAAAAACAAACGCCCAAAGCGGGCTGGAAGAGAAGGATAGGCCAGGATGAAATATGACGGCACATAACCTATGAAAAGGACATTAAATTTAGTGTGGAAACCCAGGGAATCGTGAGGGGACGGGCACTCCCACTCCCCTGTCGATATTTCGTGCAGCTTTTTGGCTGCTGTCCAGATCCTTAGAGCAAACACTCCCCAAACATGTGAATGCGTGCTAATCCTGCCGGAACTTAATGCAACGCCAGGACCTACGAGGACATTGTTATTGACAAACTCCCAGCGACGGCGACGAGGGTTGTTCAGGCGCCTGGCCGCCAGAAGAGGAGAGCGGTACGGGAGAGGGGGCGACAGTGAGCGATGGCTGCAGCAGGAGCAGATGTTTTTCGCGGCAGGACGATGATGACGATGACGTTGGCGATCAGCGACCCCAGCACGGGACACGAAACACGGACCTTAAAGGACAACAAAGGAGTGGGAGCGGAAGAGGGAGATAGAGATAGAGCTAGGGGAGAGAGCCCAAGAGAGGGAGATCCTTGAGCGTCGTTCCAAACCGGTCCTATGGCCAAAAATTCCCGGGCACTGAGAAAAATATTTACTCAAAAGCGAAAGCGAAAAATATTTAATAAATAATTATAAATTTTATAAGAAGCATAAATAAATTTTTAAAGCATACTTTTAGCCACTTCTTCAGGTGATTTCAAAGCACCAGAAATTAGTATTACTACAACTCATGATTTTATCATTTCTCCCTCAGAAATAATACATACATTAATTAAATATTGTTGTTTCTAAAACATTAACTTGTACAGAAACTACTGAACATAATTATGCATGTATTTGGGCTTATTCCTTTACTGTTGCCTACTTTTAGACGCCTTCCTAATTAATTGTCTCGCAACCCACGTTTTCCGGCCATTTCGAAACACCAGAATAGATCGCTGTTTTTTTTTAGCAAAGTCTGCTATTTTGAAGAGTGTACTCAATTCAAAAATTACCGCTTTTTATGCACATTTTCGCCTGCAGCGCTATATGCCCAGATTGGATCAGGATCGGCAGCAGGATCAGCAATAGAAGCAGGATCTGGTCCGAAGTTGAGGGAGCGAGCGAGGGAGAGAGAGTGAGCCAGCGAGGGTGAGGGTAATTTATTGTTGCTTGTCAACCCCCGAAAAGCGCGCCAAGGGGCCCAGCTCTCGATCCCAGGTCCCTATGTACAAGTCCTGCCAGAGTCCCGTTCCCAGGTAGAGCACGATCCCCTAGGTACACACACAGGCACACAGGCATATTATATACAGGGCGAGGCACGTGCGCACGATCCAAGGCAGTTCCAACAGTTCCAGCAATTCCACTCATCTGCGCTCGACTTTTTAGGGAAATTCACAGTTTTCGCTTTTTACTGGAACTGTAACTGGAACTGGCCGCGACCGCACACTTTTGGCGCATGCCAAGATCAGAAATGTAATCCTGTAATATTTTATCACAGATCAATGTAACATATTTAATATTTAAACGCATAAAAACACAGTTTTTGAAGCTCCAATGTGGCTGGTCCTTAGTATCCCACAAAATCTCCAACAAAATCTTCAACAAATCATTTTTGCCTGATACCCCGCTGAGCGCTATCGCTCCTAGAGAGATCCTCAAAGTTCTTCGTCCTGGTCCTCTATCACTTATCCTCCGCGGGCTGCTGCTGCTTGATCCCCGAAGCTATTTCGAGGACTTCCACAGCAAGACTTCCGTTCTCCTTCAAGTTTCTGCCGCGCCACTCATAAATCCGAAGAGTGGGCTCCTATAAGAAAAATATACATAAAATACATACATAAAGGGAAGGAAAACAAGAGCAGGAACGAGGCGATTTATGAGCGCACAACTGCGCACAGATGCCGCGTCCTGACGACGGATCCCGAGGCACTTGAGCCGACGACAAGTACACAGGACTCGTACTCGCACTCAGTCAATCGGCGCCTGCCTCCGGTTACACGGATTTTCGTGGAGGAAAGGAAAGGAATAAAGGAAAAGCCAAGCCAAAGTCAAGGTATGGAGGAACGCCCGATTGATTTACGGTTGTGCGAGCACGCAGAGGATGTGAAAGGATCCCAGGATCCCGGCAGGACTCCTGTTTGCTCACCACTTTCTCCCATTTTAAATTTCACTCATCATCTACATTCATATTTTTCCTCTTCTGTTTTCGGGGATTGGGAATTTCGTTCCCATTGAAATCGATGCCTTCTCGAAATGCAAATAAGCCAGAAAACCATCGGAGTGAGGCCAATCCCGATCCCGATCCCGATCGAACGAAATTAGTTTTTGTTTGCCCAAATTGTTGTATTTTCTCAGGCCGCCGCCGAAAGATGAAAGTCAAATAAGTGGAGAGAATAAAAAATAGAAGAATGCCAGGATTTGGACACAGGAAGTTGGACGATCCCACATCGAGGATTTCGGAGTGGGAGTGGGAGAAGCTTTATAATTAAAATTACAAATTTTAAGTTTTTAAATATAAATCAAGGCAAGTCGACCTCTGAACTACCCCTTAAAGCAGGGTTTATTCGTACACAAATTAACACCCAAATTTCAGCTCTGAGAACTTTGATAACTTGACAGATTCCTATATATATTCTGTTTATATATTTCTCACTCTGTCTGAGTGAGAGAATTATCCGAGATTCGGGAGAGCTGCATTAATGAGACTTTCAACCCCGTGAGGGAATCAGACAAATTATAACTCCGCCGGGGGTTGCATAGGGTTCCAAATAAAATAATATTATTTATTTATGATTATTATTAATTTTGTTACAAAAAAACAAAAAACCCAGAAGTCTAGCCTACACAATTGAAAATATAAACTCGATTTAATTAAAGAATTCAAATCTAAAAAATTATTATAACTGAATAACGGTTTACTTCTTTCTTGTTTATTAACTATTATTTTCTCAGTGAGTAAAGCATTTTCTCTCAGTGCAAACAATTTTAAAAAGCAAAGAATTTTAAGACGTTATTGCCACTACTATCTGTGTTTAATAGTCTTAATGTTCTTGGAAATATCTTGCTCTTTCTACAGAGGATTCTCATCATTTTCTCGCTGTGTAGTGGGAAGGAGTAGGGGCAGAGGGCGTGTCGTGTCGCGTTGCGTCGTCAAAGTGGGACGCAACCGAGTCAAAGCCTCGAGGACAACAAAGGACTCGTTGGCCGCTCTCACAACTGTTGACTCTTTTTTCCTCCTTTTTCGGCAGGGAGCAGGGAGCAGGCATCCTCGGGGATCAGAAACCGGTAGTCGGTAGTCGGTAGCCAAGTCCGCCTCGTTCCCTTGAACCTTTCAAGTGAACTCAAGTTTATAAATTGTGCAGCAAGTACACACAAAGGCGAAAAGCGAGAGGATCGCAGAGCGAAGGACTCGGGCTCGGCCTCAGACTCAGGTCTGTTGGAAACTACCTGAAGGCCTGAAAGTTTAAAGAAACTAGTTTTCACATAGACAGGGATCTGCTCGTAAGCTTAGGACTCGAAAGAAAAAAACTAGGAGTCTAGGTAAAATTATTTTCCCACACCAGCCAGCCCGAGCTCTAAGATTCTAGTCCTTGATGAGAACGGAGGCTGTAGTTTCTCACCCCTGTGGCATCTGTGGCAGCTCTGGCATCTTGTCAATTTTAATTAGGATTTATGGCCGAACAAATTCGCCAGGAGCCGTGCCAGGATCATCGGTTCTCGCCTTTAATTTCCCTTAATTAGCTCGACAATTGGCAAATGATTTTGCACAATGCCGAGGCCCTGATTGGTTTTGGTTGCCGAAGAAAGCCCTTATGTCTGGGAAATTCCACAGGACACGATAGATAGTCCTGGCTTTGTGAGTATGTGGAAAAGTTAAGGGCAAATGACAAGTCGCTGATTCAAAATGATGTATGGGCAGGCTATGTCTTGGGATTTTAACTGGGAATATAATCTTGGCTAAGGGATTTCTTTATTTGTATTGCTAATTTACTCATGCATTCTTTCTATAAGTATTATTCCCAAGGAAATAGTTATATTTCCTTCACAATTATTAATAATCAAATGTGTTTTTTCTTTAAGTTTTCCTGACAGAATTCTTTTGAGCTAAGGTGATCTTCCCGGCAGTGTGTGGGAATCCAAGGTACTGGCTCCTCAGGTAACCAGCCCAAGGACCAGGGCTGCCAAAGCTCCCTCTCACTCCGAGTATTATGCATATAAAACTATATCGAGGGGCGGTATATAAACACGGGGCTCTATATAGTAAATACCAGGCGAGTGAGAGAGGGATATTCCGTATTCCACCCTTATGCCAATCGATCAGATGTTAGTTTTCCCAAAAGCCGTAGCTCGGAGCTGAGGTGTGTGCGTGCGTGTGAGCCGGCGAGTGAGTGAGTGTGAGTGTGATCCCCGATCGAGGGAAAGACACCCCAGACTAGGGGATGAAAAGTCAGTGAGTGAGGGCTTTACATAAGGACGCAGGACCTTCTGCAGTTTGTTGTGTGCGCGCATTGTGTGTGTCAGTCAGCGAAGTCACTTCCGTTGAGCCATCGAGTCCTCGCCTGCCGCAGTTCGAGTTCGGAGTTCGGGGCACGCGACACACAACGCCAGCAGCTGTCCTCAAGCAAGGACACTAGTCAGCCAGCCAGTCACCAGTCACTAGTCAGTCACCTCCAAGCGCTTCGCTAGCAAAGGAACCAGGATCAGAGCCAAGTTACCATGGCCGCCCTGCCCTCACCGCCCAATGCCGCCAGTGAGAGCAAGGAGAATTCCCAGGGACAGGGACAGGGACAAGGACATGGACAGGGACTCAAGGCCACCCTCAAGCCCTTCGGCAAGATCACCGTGCACAACGTCCTCAGCGAGAGCGGCGCCAACGCCCTGCAGCAGCATATTGCCAATCAGAACACCATCATCCGCAAGATCCGGGACTTCGGGATGCTCGGCGCTGTCCAGAGTGCGGCGGCGGCCCAGGCGGCTTCCTCCAGCGGCAACAGCACCAGCACCACTCCCATAGCCCGGAAGCGGCCCCTGGGCGAGTCCAAGCAGAACCAGCAGCAACAGAAAGCGCTGCCCGCCGCCAAGCGGGGCAAGTCGCAGAAGAAGCTGCAGGCGGAGAAGACCCCCAGGACGCCCCAGAGGAGTCTGGGCCAGGCCAAGGTCCAGCTGCAGCTGGAGCAGCTCGTGGAGCAGGATCAGGCGGTAGTGGTGGGTGGCACGCCCGGCAGGAAGGGCCTGCCCTTGCCGCAGGCCGTGGCCCGGAGGAATGCCCGGGAGCGGAACCGCGTCAAGCAGGTGAACAATGGATTCGCCCTGCTGCGCGAGAAGATACCCGAGGAGGTGTCCGAGGCGTTCGAGGCCCAGGGCGCCGGCCGAGGCGCCAGCAAGAAGCTGTCCAAGGTGGAGACACTGCGCATGGCCGTGGAGTACATCCGCAGTCTGGAGAAGCTGCTGGGCTTCGACTTCCCGCCGCTGGGGCGCTGCGCCAACAGCTCCGGCTCCGGCGACGACAGCTTCATGTTCATCAAGGACGAGTTCGATGGCCTGGACGAGCACTTCGACGACTCGCTGAGCAACTACGACATGGAGGAGCCCCAGCAGCAGCCGCAGCAACAGCTCCAACCAGCCGTGGAGGAGGCGGTGACCAGCCAGCCACAGCCACAGCCCCAGACCCAGCCTCAGCCCAGTCCCAGTCCCAGCGACCTGCTGCCCAGCCTGACCACACTGAATGGGATGCAGTACATCCGGATACCGGGCACCAACACCTACCAGCTGCTCACGGCCGAGCTGCTGGGGGAATTGAGTCAGGAAGCAGGATCAGGATCAGGGCCAGGGTCGCTGGCCGTCAATGCCAGCAGCCCCTGCTCCTCGCCACCTGCTGCTGTCGTGGCCAACGAGCTGCTCTTGGTGCAGCAGCAGCTGATCAAGCAGGAGTCGCCGCCAGGAATCCCAGTCAATTACCATCAGCCAGGACAGCAACAGCAGCACCAGCAGCAGCAGCAGCAGCAGATGCTGGAATCCTCGCCCATCCTACCCGCATTCTACGACCAGGAGCCAGTGAGCTTCTACGACAATGTGGTGCTGCCCGGCTTCAAGAAGGAGTTCAGCGACATTCTGCAGCAGCAGGAGCAAGCGCCCGGGGCCAGCGGCTGCCTCTCGGACGAGAGCATGATCGACGCCATCGACTGGTGGGAGGCGCACACGCCCAAATCGGACGGCGGCCCCTCCTCCTCGAACCTCTCGAACGGCGACACCTCGGCCGTGCTCCTGTAGAAGTCCCCTTAGATTACTCTCTATATATATATATTTTTTTTTTGCAAGCAAACCCAAGCCTTGACCGAGTCATTGTGTAAATGTAAATAGCTGAAAGTCGAGCCTAAGCGAGAGAGAGTCATCTAGTGATAATCTTCTTCCTGACCTCCAACCACTGTCCTCCACTGCCCGCCACTCCCCACAATAGTTATGCCGATTAAGAGCTACATGTTGAGCCAGTCCTAGTTCGTAGTCCTCCTTGTTCCCCCCTAATTGTAACTCCTGCTTAAGGATCCAACTTTTTTTTCATAGACCTAATTGTACGGATGTTCAGTTGAGATAAGATTAAATATATATAAATATATGCGAAATTTTAAAAAATCAGATATATGTCTATGGTTGTCGGGGGTTAGGCATAGACTGCGATATGTACTTTGCATAAAAGTTATGTCGATATTCCTATTTATTTCTAGATTTTTCGTATGAGAGCTGTATGATATATTATACCTTTAATAGAAAGAAGTCTTTTTGAAAAGCAAGAGGCATGTTTATCTCAGCTGTATTATTTAAAGTTCCCGTACAGTTCCCATAGCTTCGATCTCGGATATCCTAACGGTTTCGCACACCATATACATAGGTAGATCTGCAGATAGATTGGGTTTCGGCTAATGGCTGCCAAACATGCACACTCATCGGATCTGATCTGTATAAAAACAGAATGGGAATCGGCGTATCATGTTCATTTTCATAAGCGTCCAAGCATGCGATCGTACGGTAAATGCCACATATATTTGCATACGGGGCAGGGAAAGGTCCTGCGAGGCACTCCGCTTCACTGCCTCGCATCGCTGCTCCGGCAGCCCGATGATATTCAAATGAGCCTCATGTCCCTGTCCGTGTCCTGATAAATGACAGTGCCTGGCCCAAAGGGAAGGGAATCCCTATCCCTGCGCCGTAAGCCTGCAACGTGGGAATTGGAAAACCGGAGCCGGCATCGGGAAACTGGGAATTATGCTGCAAGTGCCTCTAATGGCAGAACTAATTAAAAATGCGGCAGACGGGGCATATTAATTAGGGATTTAACAGGGGCAACCGCAGAGCAAGCGGATTCCACTTAAAAGTTGAGGCCTTACGTGTCCTTGCCAGAGTCCTTGATCGATTAATTCAAGTAGGAGTGTTGAAATTTGTATAAAAGGGGAAAATGGGTAATAAAATGTATGGGAAATACATAAGATCTACTTTATCTTAGCGAAATGTTCTTTATCTGATACTGATAAAGAAGAGTTGTATATATTTTCATTTCTGTATATATTTTTAATCTCTAAATGATGTTTCCAGGTATATGTATATACCGATATTTCCTTTTTCATTTAAAGTAGCCAAAAGAAAATCTTGACTGCCATTATTTAGAGGATCTTTTCTCACCCTCACGCTGACTTGGCGCTCCGATCTCTTGGCTAATTGTATGCAGGACCTCATTGTCCTGTGCCAATGTGTCTCTCTCCGTCCCTCGTCTTCGGACAGCTGCCAGGAGACAGGACTCAAATGGAAGAAAAACATCGAGAAAGCCGAGAAAAACGCGCCAATCCAAAAAGGATAAAAATGATGCAAAATTATCCAAGACGAGGACGAGGAGAAACAGGATCGAACAATGAGGAAAATCAATTGAAAATCGTTTGGCCATTAAGGAAAGAGGAGAGATGGCCTGTGCCAAAAAGGATCTGCCGGAGAAGTGCATCTGCGGCTGCCAGACGTTGAGTAATACGAGTGTGTCCTTCTGGCGATCCTACACTCAAAGAAAAATAAGAAAGCGGAGCCTGGATCAAGGATATTATTTGAATTATATTTATTTATTTATTATTTAACATTTAATTTTATTCTAATGTATTAAGCTAACTTATTCAAACACAAATTTATACCACCGCATATAAGATTCTTCCACCTAAGCTAAACCATAGAAATAAATACCTATAAGATACCCTAAAAAATAATAATTTGTACAATTCGAGCTGAAGGCCCACGTCGCTATTGCTTAAATATAAATAAATAAACTTATTCAAGAAATCTTTTACTTATTACAAATAGTTGAAAGAAGCTCTGAAATATTTTTTTCCCGTGCACAAGTCCCTCTTACAGCAGTTTCCCATTTCTAGATCCAGGTGCAAAGGTGCACTTTTCTACCTTCCTTTTTTATTTGTTATTTCTTTTTTTATTTGTGGTGGGTGCCCCGTTCACCGTTCGCCGTTTGCCGTTCACCGTTAGCAGTGAAAATCCGCTCGATCCGCACCGTTATAATTATTAAACAAATATAATATAATACGACACGCCCCTCTCCGGGGCCCGTACACCTTCGATTTTGCAGATCAATCGTATTTCGGCCTGAGATCCCGTTGCGATTTGGCATTAGAATGGAAAATGGAAAAGGCTTGAGGCAGAGGCATATGAGAAGCAGATGAAATCACCCTTTCGCCGTCGGGTTCGGTTTCGCTCTTTGATTCCTCTTCCCGTTATGCCCGGGGATCGCGCCCCTGCGAGGGCACATGTCACCCATTGAATATTCATAAATCATTCGCTGTAATAACTCATTATTATTGCGACGGGACTCGTGTTCCCCGCCCTCGCTCTCACTTAGCGTGTGTCCCGATCCCATCCGATCCCGTTGGAGGCATATTGCATTACCATTAACCAGAGCCAGGTGGGGCCCAGTGGCACAGATTACGTATTAGTAGTATTATTATCTGGGATTCCAAGAGATCTTATCACAAATTCAGATTACTGGAAACTTATTCTTCCATTAGATACATCGTTCATTCATGAACCGCATCAAGGGGACTCATTCAGTTTACCTTAGTTAAGGACTTAAAGGATTTGAGCACTTTCTCGAGTGCCTGATCCACAGAACCGCTGATCCTTTGTCCGATTCCCGTCTTCATTCAGGTTTCGTGCTCTGATTTCTTAACCCAGTTTTGGCAGGTCCTTTGACCGCAGAATAAGCCGCAGGATCTGTATTCAGACTTGAGCAGACTTTCTAGTCATTATTTCGAGGATATTGCCTTCGTTTTTTCCTCGAGTGGACGCACTTAAGGCCACAATAGCTCGCACTTAAGTGCCTCTTTGTGGCTAAGACGCTTAGGCGCTTAAGCCGGGACTGGACCTCGGTTAACACTTTCTGAAGCCCTAAGACCCCCGACCATCCGAGATGATCCTGCGGAAGGATGCGGCCGACAGAACCGAGTTAATTTCATTCAGGACTCGCGTCCCGCTTCCATATTGCGTCCGCCGCATACCACGTGCACTGGAATGAGTGCAGCTCCAAATGAAAGGCATAAGGACGACATGTGTTGCCTGCCCGGCTCTCCAGTTCCCCCGTTTTCCCAATGTAGAGTCCCTAATTGAAAGTGCTCCACTGAGGACTGGCTGCACATGTTTTCCAGGACATTCTCCCAATGTCACCAATACCAGTCTGCCTCCACGTGGGTCCACCTTGTGTAGTTTCTAAATATAGAACATAATACCCTGTATTCCCCGTAGCCGTGTGTTTTGACTACTGGCACTCCGGGGTGGCCAGGGGCATTCAGGACTCCTTTTGGCATCGAGAGCACTCGGCATTGAGTCATCATCGATTGTGTGACTCACACAATTTTGACAGGCTCTTTCGGCCAAATTCTTGGCGAGGCAGCACTCCAGGAAGCCAGTTTTGCATTGACGATTGAGATGTCCTCTGTGCTCGACAATTCCCCTAGCGCTCTCTTCTATGCACTAACTAGACAAAGATCGAGGCAAGGTGTGGGGTCCCTTCAGGGAAGGCCTTACGAGAAGAAGGACATCCCGGAAACAGCTCAATCAATGCAACAAGACTCCCTTTCAAAGAGATCGAGAGTTTCGGCAAGAAAAATGATGTGGCAGCTATTACAATAAATTGCAAAATAATTCAAAATAAAAACGGAGAAGGTCTCAAATAGAAAATCTGTTGAAAAAGTTATATAAAGTACTCAAAAGTTTGTAAATTAAAAGAATAATTTATGACCCATCTTAGTAGAATATTGTTATTAATATTAATTTATAAAAAATTCCGGAATTTTCAGACAGACAATTCAGAAAATTCAGACATAATTTATGAACCATTTCCTTCCGCACAGCACATGCCAAAATAATAGGAAAACCCTCTTTTAGGGGAAATGTCTTATAAAAACCTCAATTTAATGGCCTATCAGTGGGAGATGCGGCTTGCGGCGGTCATCAAAGGGTCAAAAGGAGGCTCGAGTGTCACGCTTAAAGGACATAGGCATGTCCCCTATGAAATTCACAAAACCAAAAGGATTCCGCCATAAAAAGCGGAATGAATGTGCACAAACATCCGGAATGGAACCGAAACGCTTGATTGGATTACCGCCGCCGATGATGATCACCCAGAAGATGCCTGGATCCTAGCAGGTAGAAGCGTAAAAAACACTCGGCTATTTGGGCTATTTGCCTAGCGCAAAAAAGGACAATGGCCAACACAGAATCGATGTGTATCGCCGAATGTCCTTTTCTCTCCGCTTTTCCTGGCTACTTCCCGAACGGGTTCATTAATCGTGTTTGGCAACAGGAAACGCACCGCGAAAGAAACCGAAAGGACTTCCGTTTCGTAATTCGATGCTTGTTAATCGAACGGAAAATCGAACGGAAAATTGCATTACATTGCGGAAAAAGACCAAAAGTGAAAGCCGACTCTCCGTTCCGGAGGAAACAATAAAGCCCAAAAGAGCTGCCGAAAAAAGGAGTGAGAAATTCCATGACAGGGCGAGAATCCTCCATTATTCCGCGATGAACTGCCAGCGATTTTGGGACAATAGCATTTGCATTTGTCATGGGGCCCAGGTCCGATCCGAGATCCGATTAATCGCATTACAAATCGACCAGCGAAATGAGGTGTCGACTTAAGTGAGCGCGCAGGTTCAGCGATCAGCGATCGCCGCCGATCAGCATAATGCTAACAAATACGAGCAGCTCTATACACTGAGAAAACCAACGGGTAAGCATTTTGGCTACAAAATTATGGAAAATACATATTATTATATGGCAAATAGTTCTCTGATTGAATAATGGTGTTGCCATAGGTCTTCAGATAGTATTTAGTTGCAAGCTTCCCTATATTTGTTAGTAATATTTAGTATTAATTTGTATTATTGTTTATAGTAATATTATTATATTTTACTATTTGTTAGTAGTACTTAGTATTTCTCTTATTGATAGTGCATTAGTATTTATTTTAATTAGATTTTTAATCATGGTGCTTTGAGCGTGAATTGATTCTTTATCTGAATAATATAATTCTCACATACAATTCTAATTAAAACCTGATAGCCAACTTTTGTGTCATTTTTCTCTCTCTCTGTAAGTACCTGTGCGCGAAATACCTTATACCTTGTACCTCATACCTTTTACCTTTCGCCAAGGACAGAGGGGCCTGCATCAATATTTTGACATTGCCGGCGGTTTGGTTTCGCAAACTGCCGATTGCAACGCATTAGCGCATTAACGAGGAGGCAGGGATCCGCGATGGTCATTTCGCAAATCATGAAGCACATATCGAATTTCAAGGTTCTGTGGTAAGGCAATGATGATTCCCATACCACCTTTTGGAGCACCCAAACTGGCACCAAATTTCAAAAATAATACAAAAAAACAAGAAGAGGAGCTAGTTTCGGAGAGTTAAACCTCTAGAATGGATAATAATAAATTAAAAACCTTTTTAGACTCACGGAGAAGCACAGATTAGGCTCCAAGTGATCTAAAAATATAAGAACTTTGTATTCTATAGAATTCCTTACAAACTTCATCTCTATCTCTAAACGAAATGTCAAAATTTAATATTAAAATATAGGAACTATGTATTCTATAGAATTTCTTAGAAACTACATTTCTATCTCTCCACGAAATGTAAAAATTTAATATTAGGCCGAGTTATAACCGAGTAAAACCATATATTAGATAATGGTTGTATCTGTGCTTTTAATATATATTTAACCCTTTTTAAGCCCTCTTTTCTTGAAGATTAAATAATGAAATATCTATGTATATACTCCCCTAACTCCCCTCACAAATAAATCAAACTTTCAATTACAGTTTTTGCAGCTCCATGGGCTGCGCTTGCTTTTCGTTTATATTTCATATATTTTTCATATTTTTTGGGTTTCATTCAAACCATGTGACTTAATAAATACTAGAATAGAGGAAAAAAAATCACACTACAGGCTAGGAAAAAAAAGGTTGGCTATATAGGATATAGGAAAGGAATAGGAGTATAATAAAAGTGTAAAAACGTGCAGAGTACAAACAGTTGAGTAGTAAAAAGATAAAGATATAGGAGATAATATGGGGGCACCACCCACTAGGGACCAACGAAAAGGAAAGAAAAGTAGTAAAGAATAAAAAAAAAGAAAAAGGATTGGAATTGGTTGACTCTCTGGCTGGCTTGTTGGGTTTCTCGGTTCGGATCGGCTCGGTTCGGTTCGGTTCGGTTCGGATCGGCTACGGGTTCGTCATCGGGTCTATGTACAGGGCTCCAGGATCAGGATCAGGATCAGGCTGGGCTGATCGGAATCGCACTTAGGCGGAGGCGGTGGCGTACTGACGCTTCTCCAGCGAGATGTTGAAGCCGTTCTCCAGCTTCAGGATGATGTCGGCCTGCAGCTTGAAGTCCGCCTCCGTGTCGGTCGAGTGGACGATGTAGTTCCTCACGATGGTGGAGAGGAGGACCTTCAGCTTGAGCATGGCGTACTTGCGGCCCACGCAGCTCCTGGGTCCGGCGGAGAAAGGAATGAAGGCGTAGTAGTGCCTGTTGGCCATGCGCTCCGGCAGGAAGTTGTCGGGGTCGAACTTGGTCGGGTTGGGATAGATGTCGGGGCGACGGTGGACGCAGTACTGCAGCACGATGCAGGTGGTGCCCTTGGGCACAGTGTAGGGACCACTGGCCAGCTTCAGGTCGTAGTCCAGGCGGCGGGCGATCAGGGGTACTGGAGGGTACAACCGCAGGGTCTCGAGGATCACGCGCTCGAGGTACTTCATCTCCATGGTGTCGGCGAAGGTGCAGTCGCGCAGCATGTTGTCGCCGAAGATGGCCTTCTGCTCGGCGAAGACCTTGGCCTGGATGTCCTTGTGGATGCCCATCATGCAGAGGGCGAAGCTGGAGCCGGCCGAGGTGGTGTCGTGGCCCTCGAACATGATCGTGTTCACCTCGTCGATGATGTCCTTCTCGTTCCACTCGATGTCCGGGTTCTTGGCCATCTCCACCATGGCGTCGAGCAGGGCCAGGCGCCGCTTGGCGCCCACGTCGTTCTCATCGATGTCGTCGAGATCGTCGCGGAGACCCTCCTTCTTGGTTGCCGGGCCGCTGCCGCTGGACTGCGGGGCAATCTCCTCGACGATGGCGCGCGACTCCTCCTGGAAGTTCTCCTTGCGGTCCCTCACCACCTTGCTGGTCATGCCCAGGATGATGTCCATCATGCGGTCGCCCTTCTCGCGCAGCTTGGTAAACTTGTAGATCGAGTCCAGACGGTACAGGAGCTTCACCTGCCGCTTGTGGATGATGTCGCACATGTCAACGACAGCCTGGGCGTACTCGAAGCTCTTGTTGCCCTCCGGCAGCTTCTTCACGCCCATCGCCGTGGACAGTAGGATGTCGACGGTGGTCTGGGACATGTAGTCGTGCACGTCGAAGGACTTGCCCGCCTCGAGGGCCATGCGGCCCACCACGGTCTTGGAGTGGTCCACGAAGGTCGGCACGAAGCTCTTGAGGATGCTCTGGTGGAAGGTGGGCGCGATCATCTTGCGGTGGTGGCGCCAGTGGTGTCCGTTGCTGATCAGCAGGCCGTTGCCGAACCAGGGCTTGAAGTAGCGGTACTCCTCGGCCTTGGTCAGGTGCTGGTGGCCGCTCAGGATGAGCTCGATGTCGCTGGGGTTGGTGAGGAAGACGAGCAGGACGTTGCCCAGCCAGGCCTTCATCGTCTCGCCGTACTTGTTGAGGTATCCCAGGCCGACGGCCAGGATCTCGGCGTTACTCAGTCCGGCCGCCACGTGAGCCTGCCCCAGGATGGGCAGCTCCGGCGGCGACGGTATGTTGGCCACCATGCGGTACTCGCGGCTGTTGCGGCGCCAGTACTCGTACAGGGCCATGGCCACCAGGGTGCCCACCAAAGTGGTCAGCATGGGGCTGAAGCCCAGCAGCGATCCGCCGCCAGTTGCCGCCTGTTGCAGCGTCTCCTGCACTGTTTCCACTGCCATGATTGCTTCTTCGTTGCTCTCTCGTATCCACGGGTCCTCTTAGATCCTCCTGCTTAGATGGCACTGTTGCTATTCCAGCCGCCAGCACTCAACTGTGCCTTACCACCGACGAGTCCACAATTTTATACGGATCGCCCCGTGGGGTGGTGGCCAATGGTCTGGAGGCCAATGCGGGAGTCAAGTGTATGCCGCGCGATCCGCGATCCACATTTCCACTCCCATTCCCAGTTCCAGTCCCGGTCCGAGGCGATTTGCAAACCAAATCCGAGTCACGTAGCCGTCCGACGCAGCGCCCTTTGGAGCCGCTCCACTGCGTCATTCGATTTCCGATCGCCAGCAGCGCCGTCATCCTCAGTCCGCCATTAGGCGACAGTTGGCACAGTGGCTTCGCTCCTTCTCTCCTTTCTTTCTCAGTTGATTACGTGCTCTGAGGCATTCCAGTTCGACTCACCTTTCACCCGAGGACGTTCTTGAAAGCGCCACATTGTGTTTTTTTTTTCATTATTTTTTAGTGAGAATTTTAAGGTGTTTCCCGATCTCCCAGTATTATCTGCGCTTAATCCAAGGATGTTTCGGTGTAGTATGTATGTATCTCATATCCAACAGTTGTCTTTGGGAGTAGGGACTGTATTAAATATTTATATTAACTAATAATAATTATAATATGCATATCATAGTTAGTTTTTTTATTAAAAAACGAGAGCTGCTCTCCTCTCCTCATCTCCTCGTGTTTCCTGCGGAAGTGCACAGGATGCTAGGATCAGGGGATCTCGGGATATATGCAAAGTGCCACTACCTGTGCGCGATCACTTGCAGGCAGGACTTACCTGCCGACAAGCGGAAGTGGGTGAGCGCAGATCCTCGCCGGGTCCGCTTTCGCTTTTCATTAAATTCAATTTCGCCGCCTTTGTCCCCGACACCTGAGCAGCATGCAAAAAAGGGAAAAGCGAATAAATAAAGTAAATAAACAATAAAAACGAGGAGACCGCAGACAAAGGAGAGGAAGCTGTCGCTTTTGCGATCTTCCTCCACCGCCTCATTCATCGTCGTCGTCCTGGTTTGTTGTTTCGAGTGATCCTCTTCGCTATTTATTTTTATTTGCAATTAGATTATGGGCTGTGCGCGTGTTCAAAGCGTGGTATGTCCCTTCATTCCAGCCAGACGAGGCATTCCAGAACCAAGTCCCCCGGAAAACATTGTAAAGAATTAATTAAAATTGGTAGAAATAGTTTTTATTGAATTTCCGATTGAAGGGACTTAAGCAGTTCGAGTTCAAATCATTGCAACGATGTTGAATCGATGGGTTTTCTTGTGTTTCCTTCTTGTGTTTTTTTCGCTGAATAAATTACATGAATGTGTGGCTGTCCCCCTTACTTGGTATACTTTTCACTCGCTTACAACGTAACTGATTTACACATTGATGTATGCTAATTAATTTATGCGTATATATGTATGTATTAGATGCTAGGTAGATTATATGTAGGTATGACTTTTATCGATTCGCGACATCGGCGACAGCGGAGAAGCGTGAGCGTTATGCAATACGTTATGCGTAAGTAAACATAAGGTAGGGATTAATGGTTCTGAATACGTAATACGTTACAGCTTATGTTCTTTCTCAGTTATCGGAATCGCAGTTACGAACTAACAATGTCTTTTATCCTTATCGAATGGATCGTGTCCGAAGCACACTCGTCGCGTCGCACACAACGGAGAAACACAGGCACGCAGATGTACTTGATGGGGGGGAAGGAACAAAACGCAATCTGGCGGAGATTTGGGGCTACATATAAGGTGGACATGGGACATGGGACATGGGACACGGGACACGGGACAGGGGGCGCTGAGCAGTGACACACAATAGTCACGATTAAAATATGGCATACGAGAAGAAGGCGACAGCATGAGGAGTACGCGTACAAATCAAAATCAAAATCTAAACGAAAAATAAACAAAAGTATTTACAAGTAAGTCGAAAGAGTGGGCGGTCGGGATGTAGTTTGCAGATGGGGTGATGGGGAATCCCTCGTGGTATTTTACATGTAAGATCCTTACACACGTCATTTAGTCGAAAGAGTGGGCGGTCGGGATGTGGTTCGGGGATGGGTTGTGGGAACGGGGTGCTGGAATCCCTCGTGGTTCCTGGGTAAGCGCCTACGCCGTCTCATTGAGATGCACACACTGGGCGTCATGCATGAGCTGCGTGAGTTTCTGCGTAAACGTTGGAATGTCCTGCAAGCAAAGAAAAAGACAGAATTTAGTTTTAAGAACCCGCCTTAGTCCCGCCTCACACTCACACTTGTCTGACAGATCTCCTCCAGCGCCGTCTGGGCAACCGGCAGCGAGGCCTGCGCAAAGCTTTCGAGCAACTGACGGCGGTCCACCTGGCCCATCGCGTACAGCGCCTGGGCGATCATGTCGAAGTGCAGGCCGCCCTCGCCGCTGAGCAGCAGGTTGAGCAGCGCCCGCTGGAAGGAGGCCAGCAGCTGTTCCTTGAACAGCGCGCGCTGGTACAGGCGGCTGCGCTCGTTCACGTTCTGCATCGAGAGGAGGACGCTGCGCACGTTGCTGGGATCTGTGCCGCTAACCAGCATCTGGCCATAGGCATTCAGGATGGCCATAAAGTGTGCCGGGTGCAGGTTGTCGCTGCAGTTGAAGTTGGCGGTGTTGCCGCCGGCGGCGGTGTGGCCGTTGGAAAGCTGGTTCTTGTAGAAAAACTGCCACTTGCAGGTGAGCACACTGCAAAAAACCAGTGGGTGAGTTTCGGAAAGCCCAAAAAGAGATGACTCGAGGCCTCACCTGTCAAACAGGGCGTACAGCAGGCTGGTTATCTCGCTGTTGTCCGTGGCCGCATTCTGCTGCTGCAGCAGCGGCAGGATCTGCTGGCTGCTAAAGTCCAGAATGGAGGGCAGCAGGCCCAGGGAGGCGCTGCCCGGCTGCTCCACAATCAGCTTGAACATCTGCAGCACCTTCTCCATGACCGCCAGCCTGCTCAGGGTGAGCTGCTCCCTGAAACCGAGAGAGAGCGAAGATGCAGCTCATTACCGAAAGAGAAGGAGAAAGAGCGAGAGAGAGACGAACCTGCTGCTGACATTGATGAACAAGGTGACCATCTCCTTGATGAACTGGGCGCCCAAGTGCGTGGGCAGTGTGCGGAGCATGCTGAGGCTGAACTCGGCCACCGTGATGGCCATGGCAATGCTGCTCAGTCCGAAGCTGTTGAAGATCATCAGGGCCTTGGTCAGAATGGGCTGCAGAGAGAAGGATATAATTAGATCTCTGTAATCAGAAATCTCTGTAAAATTCATTGGAATAGACTCAAACCTTGAAGGTGTTCGCCAGCATGTCCTTGGCATTGCCGCCCGTCGCCTTAAAGTACTCAATCAGCGCCGTGAAGGTGCCCAGCAGACTCAGGGTGGTGGCCGCCACCTTGCTCTCGTTGGCCTGGGCGAGATCCAGATCGAGGAAGTTCTGCGCCAGCCCCTGGACATACTCGCGCAGCATCCAGAGCCGCCGCTGGTAGTCCTGCTGCTGCTCGGGCACACACTTCCACGGCAGCACCATGTAGCTGACAAGCGAGATGTGCACATTGATGCACACCTGCCGCGGCAGCTGGGCGCCCAGGCGGGAGCCCGCCTGCAGCAGGCTCTGGATCTGCGGGATCTCCAGCAGGCACTTGGGCCGTATCACAGTCGCGATGAAGAGCAGCAGCTCGCTGGCCGCCTGCTGGACGATGGGCGAGGCGGCCGACAGGGATCCGCTGCAGGCGAAGATGCTGCCCAAAATGGCAAACAGGCGATGCAGCAGCTCCTCGCCCACCATGGCCTTCGAGAGCGGGAAGACGGTACGAATGGCCAGCAGGACTTGAGCATACCTAGGAGCACGATTAGCGTTTAGCGATTAGCACTCGAACGAAGAGACCTTGGTGGGCACTCACAGGTTATCCAAGTCAAGCTGAAACGTGGCCTTGTCCATCTCGTTGCCGCCCTGCATGCGGTTGCTCGCCAAGAACTGCAGCGTCTGCAGCAGGCTGTCGGACAGCATCTGCAGCTGGCACTCCATCTCATCCGCCACGCCGGGCGCAGCCGTCGACGTGTCCATCAGCGGCGTCAGGCGCACCACCGCCTGGCAAACGGTGGCGAAATCGCGCAATATCTCGCCCATGTTCGCCGTCTTGAGCTTGCGGGCCGCCTCGTAGCTGCGACTGCTGCCGTGGTCCAGGGCGTGCTCCAGCGACAGCAGGTACATCATCGGCCGCGACCAGTGAGCAAAGACTTGTGCGAAAACGACGTGGGGGCCTCGGGTGGTGGCCAGAAGCGCCAGGGACTCGAAGCATTGGTCCAGGAACTGCTGCCACTCGGTGGCGGAGGTCTGCAAGAATGGGAAATAAGGGAAATGGATAAGCGGAGTTAGTAGCCACTGAGGCCAACCCCTTTCTCTACTGCCAAAACAAGTGGCAAAAACCTGCACATTCCAAACAAGGCACAACCCAAATCAACTCACATCGTCCTCCATCAGCTCGTTGTCCAGCACCTCCAGTTCGGGCTTGTTGGCCTCGAACTGTGTGCGCCGCATGATCTCATCCACCAGCTGGGTGAGCACATGGTTGAAGCGCGTCACCTTGGCCGGCTGCTGGGAAATGCCCTTGATGATCGGCGTCCATATGTCCAGCTTCTCGGTGAAGTCCAATGCGCCGTGCACTTGGGAGGGAGTAAGGCCAGAGTTAGTGGGATTTCATTCAGTCCCGGAAGGGGACGGGGACAAGGGGCTTTTACCATGCGACTCACATTCTGTGGTGCAGCTGTACAGCAGATTGAGGAAGGTCTCCAGCAGCTCCGCCTCCTGCATCAGCTTGCCGGCATACTTGGTGGTGTAGAGACGCAGCAGCTCCCGGAACTTATCGCTATACATCTCGCTCTGGCGCCGGTTGTTATTGTGCTGCTCCAGGAGGCTGCTGACGCCACCCATCAGGGTGCCCGCGTAGGGCAGCGGCTTCTGCAGGTAAAGGAGCTCGTTGAGGACCGACAGGGCGGCCAGGGAGATGGGCTCGTTGGCCGGACGCCACTGGGAGAGGTCGAGTATGCTCATGAGGAAGTACTCCGAAATGAGTTCGGTTCTTATCCAGGAGACCAAGTGCTGCACACAGCCGAGCAGCTCCAGAATGGAGGAACTACAGGGATACACATACATAAAGGGAATTAATGTCAACAAGTAACTGGGCCAGGCTGAGAGCTTCTACCAGAACAAGAACCTACCTTAATTGATTGTCATTTGGCAGCGCTGAGGTTAGACTAAAGTCCATGAGTGTGTTTGGTATGGTCGTTTGGATGTCTTTGCCATTGATGTGGCACACAGCGATTAGTAGATACTTGGTGACCAGGTCCATGACATCGGGTACACACATGGAGATGCTACAGAGACACGCGGCACAGAGGAGGACGGGAGGATTAGGATTGGTTCTGGCTAACACCTTATATAGGGGCTCCTCTTATAGGGACTTATAGTACAATGTTGAGTCTTTAGCACATGTACTATTGAAAATATCGGAAAAGAAGCGTAAAACTCAAACAGAAACGTTCGGAAAACAAAGAAAACTGATTAGAAATGGGAAATTTACAGGGAAATACATTTCTGATAAGAATTTGAAAATGTTTTTAGAACAAAAGGGATACAAAAAGGAATTTTTAACACTGATATTTACACTGAAAAGAGGGAGGAGGGATCTGCACAAAGAATCATAAGAGGAGCTACTCTTGGGATTGGACAGGAAGTACGCACCAGGAGTAGAAGTACTGCTTCCATTCGGTGGTCAGATCGCCGCGATTGCTCACCACCTCCTCGGATGTGACGCGCAGCAGGTTGATGCCCAGCTGGAAGCGTGTCTTGGTCAGCTCCATGCAGTGCTGCATGTAGTTGGGATCCTGTTCGGGGAACTCCCGCTTCCCCATCAACGCTATGAGCTGCGCCAGCGTGTCCCTATGCCGCCTGGCCGCCCCCGGTGCCAGCTGGGCGTATGTGTTCCACAGCGCCTCGCGCAACAGAGTCTTGTCCGCTGCCGTCAGTTGGGTCCATCGTCGGGTGATTGTGTGCTCCAACGTAGAGGTGCTGAAGAACCAAAGGAACTGATTCTCGGTGCCTTCGGGGGCCGTGGCCACTCGCAGGCACAGCTGCCACGCCTCCGGCTGTGACTTGAAGGCCAGCAGATTCGTCTCGATCTCGCGCTTGCGGGCGTTCGATGTGGAGGGCTGGTAGAACTCCTGCAGCAGTCCCTCTACCGTCGTCATGGATGCGGCGTGCTGTGCGCGGGCGGGGCGGGGATAAACGAGATAAGTCAGTGCCCAAGATAAGTGTGGAAGCCTCCGCTGCTGGCTGAATCAGCGGCAGCGGCAGCTGAAGTGGGCGGAGCGAAAGGGGAACGGAAAGGAAAGGAGCAGAGCAACACTCACCATTTTCCCCCCTGGCTGTTCGCTCGCGGATGGATGGATGTGTGTGTGGAGTGCCGTGTGTGGGGCGTGTGTGTGCGCCGCAGCAGCAGCAGCTCTTCCTGGCCTGGCTGTCCCGCTCTGGTTTCACTTCGCATCAGCAGCTGGACGCAGGCAATTTCATGTTTTTCTTTGTGTGTACACGAAGGTGTCCAAAAAAAATTTGGTATGAATCTCTGAAACAGTGTTGCCAATTTAGCTAGTTTCCCACCAGATTGCGGGATTAATGGAAAAATAGTGGCTAGCTGGAATTATAGCTATTTTTTATGCTAAATTGTCTTAACTTAATTAACCAATATTGAACATATTTCAATACTCGCACGTCTACTTATAAAAGGCATGGTAAACTTCGAAATAAAATTGCCATTTAGATATTTATTTAAATCTCCGCAAAAGTGAAGTGTGCTCGCCAGATTCTCCTATTACAATGCTGAAAAACGCCAGAAAAAGAGTGGATGACCACAGCTATAAAATATCTTAAAAACAGCTAAAAATTAGGCTATTTTGTTAGCTATTTCTAGCTGCGTTCATAGGCTAGTTTAGCAGCACTGCTCTGCAGGCAGACCCCGTCGCATTAGCCAACACTTACTATGAAATACGAGTATATTGCCCCGTCGATTTTTATCATTATCGGCTAAAACATTTAAAATTTTACGAAACTTTGAATTTTTTTTTACTGAAATACTTTTTTAACTGAATGTACTGCTGGATACTACAATATGATATGAGATTTTACAGTTATCAGACTTTTCCCCTTTTTTTTTGCGCCTCAATTTCTACAGGCACGTAGACTTTGAAAAATTAATATTTTTGCAGCAAGTAGGCCTCGTTTTTTCATTTCCATTTCAAGTTGTCACTTTATCACAACCAAACCATATTATTCATTCTACACAGATCGATTGAGCAAATAGGGCACACGAAATTCCAGTTTATTTTGCCATTAATATCCACAAAATTTTGTAGTGAACTAATATTCCTATCCCGTATTTTATTTTGTATCACCATTTTAAATTTATAACGGGATTTGTATATAACTGAATACTTAAAAAGGTAAATCATTTATATCTATAAAAAATAAAATTCCGAGTGCACACTGCCCTTGTCCACGATTTCGTTAATACTGGCCTTTTTCCTGGATACAGCCATATTGCAGACAGAACTCTTATTCGTAGCCTGTCGCCAGCAGAAGGATGGAAGAGCTAACGAAGAGTGGTGGCATTCGTCCAAACGAGGACCGGGACAACGATTTGCGTTCATTGAAAAGCTTATTAACAAATTCAAACTACTGTCTTCAGTACGAATATGAATTAGCTACGCAAAACAGGAGGCAGGAGCGCAGGCTTCTGCGTCAACGTGAAAAGCAGCAGGAGCGGAGCAAACAGGCCATTGCTGATCGAGAAAGACTGGCTGCAGTTCGCTTGGAGCGAGAGGCAGCTGCCGAAATTCGTTTGGCTAAAAACAAGGCAAATGCCGAACGTCGGTTGGCCGCCAAAGAAGCCGCCGCCAAATTTAAGAAGCGTCCCATCGAAAAGGTCAAAATGTGAAGACCGAAAAAAGCTGTGCGCTCCACGAGAATTTGAAAACCAAATTCAATTCGATGTCCCTAAATGTTTTATAAATAAACGCCACAATGTTCAAGTCAACTGACATGATTTGCAGGGAATGTGGTTATTTCTCCGCTTTAGTAAAAAACCACAAGGACTTTTTATTTTAAATGAACTTAAGTTCCCGCCCAATTCCAAGATGCAAACGCTTTCCAGCACTGAGCTCCGTCTTAGGAAGCTCCACGTCGCTGTCCAACACTGCCGCCGGCAACAGGTAACGGAGAACTTCGGAGGAAGATCGGACTAGCAAAAGAAAAGTTTAAATCTATGGAACACAAGGCCGCTAAACGTTCGCGATCGGCGGACGACGGCGACGACGATGCCAACAACAATCTCATACAGCGCAAGGTCTGGGTAAGCCAGAAGATAAGCGACGCGCGGGACCCAGAAAAGATGCGGGAAGTGCACGGTGAGTCTGTCAAAGGCGTAGGAAGGGGCCCCAGCAGTTAGCGAGGGGGCTGGCTTACCCCCTTCGATCAAGTCTTGGCTGTCTGAAGGATTTCGTTGTATCTGCTTGTCATATTTTTTTTCTTATTAAAAACGAATTTAATTGGGTGGCTGTGCTTTTAAAGTTTGAGCCAAAGAATGAAATTTAGGCTTTACTATTTCATTTATATTCTAAATTCTTAGCAGTCAGTATCGAAAAATTATCTTGTACTTCAGAAGCGAAAAGTAAGCAATTATTTGTTTATAAACACATGCAAATCGTACTCTCCTGAGCCCGGGTTATGATCACCGCTAGAGCTGGAAGAAATATCGATACACATCGATGTATTTCCAGCTCTAGGCAATTCAAATATTTTGAGCGCCCACCATCGTTATTTTGCGAAAATTTGCAGAGAGAACTACGAAGATGCTATTCGACGGTGCCGCCAGCCAGAAGCAGACAGCTGCTGGGAAACAGGAAGCGCCTGCCCTGCACGAGCATTACCAGCTGCTGGGCGATGGGAGCATACTGTTGCGCGACATGCGTCCCGACGCTGCCAATCCGTGCCTGGAGCGCCGGAACTCGCGCTGCTGCCAGCGCCATACACTCATCCACGGCAACTGCATCAACTGCACCATGGATCTCTGCGAGGAGTGTGGCTATTCCTGCACCGAGTGCAGCAAATTTATTTGCCGCAGCTGCGTCACCGTGTTGTGAGTAGATCTCCATCGTGGAGCATTCCATTAAGCACTAAGTACTGAGCACGCATAACTCATCCTTGTTCCTTATACCAGTGATAATCGCCCCGAGAATCCGTTGTGCGAACGCTGCCAAATGTTCCACGCCTGAGGAGGCTTCCTCCAGCTATTAGATACAAATAAGCACTCGCTGTGTTCATTAGACTTTAAGCAGAAATAGGCAGTTACTCTCATTTTCATTTTGTATTTTAAGAAGGGAATAAAAAGAAAGCACATTTTAGGAAGAACAAACTGAAGGTGTCTACACCTTGCCCCTGAACTTGTGGTACTTGTCGTGCTCCTTCACCAGTCCCTCGTACATGCGGGCGCCCGCCTCGCTACTCGAACGCAGGATGAAGTGGCCGGCGCGGTGGTCACAAATGCCGATCAGCTCGTGGCACACGCGCACTATGTGCACCTTGACCTACAACGGGATTATTATTATTACTAGGCTCCTTTCGAGCATTAATATGTCGCCAGCGCTACGCACCTTCTCAAACAGCGTGGTGGGCCGTTCCGAGGCCACCATCTGGCGGATGGTGAAGATGAGCAGGAACGGTGCTACTCGCTTCACGGCCAGCGCTTGGGTCGCCGCCACCGTTGCCATAACAGTGGCCAGCTTCAGGCCCAGCTCGGCCAGGCCGTCCAGCTCAGTTTCGCTCAGGTCCTGTGCCTGCTTCCGGTCCGCCCGATAGCCAACGATGCCCTGCACCAGATCCTGGCACAGCGCACTCAGCTGGGCGGCTCTGTCGGACATTAGGTTGCTGTGCTGCTTCAGCAGCACCACCAGGTTCTCCGTGATTGCACCGTACAGGTCCACAAAGTCCTGCCACGAGTCGCCGCCGCCGCCGCGAGCTATCAGGTGCTTGATGTCCACGTCCAGCATCGCGCCCAGCAAGCAGTCCAGCGTCTCGCCGGTCAGCGGTACGGTGCGGTTTCCGGCCAGATTGCGCTGAGCCTCCAGCAGGCGGAGCGCATGGCCGCGATACGCGGGGTCCTTGGGCTCGGGCAGGCGCAGAGCAACGCTCACGCTGATCAGTTCAAAGTGCTCATTGAGCATCTGGGACAGAGAGAAGTTCCATTTATTGCGATTGCCTCATGTCTTAAGTAGGGATAACTCACCGCTCCCTTAACGCTGCTCAGCGAGCACTTGGCGAACAGAGCGAGCAGTGTGAGCACGTTCCGGAGGGCCGTGTGCTGCGCCGGCGACTCTGGGCGCGGCATCTGCTCCACTTGGGCGGAGAGGCGGCGCAGGAGCAGCAGGAAGTCCTCGTTGGTCTTGTAGCCGATGATCAGCTTGATGGCGGCCTCCAGACACTCCAGCGCCTGGCCCGAGCCGATGTCGCCACCCGCCTCGATGTCCGCGTTCAGTTGCCGCCAATAGCTGCTCAGCACGAACTCGATCTCGTCCGGGTCCAGGTGCAATCGCTGGCGATGGGTGAGGGCCACATTCAGCAGCCGGATGGCGTGGGCATTCCGATAGTTCAGCTGGCATGGAGGCATGGACATTAGTAGGGATGGACTGCTTGAAGGAAGACTAAGCTCACCGAGTGGCCAATGTAGATCTTGCAGATGCGCCGGAAGTTGTCATCGATGGCTTGCACCGTCGCCGTCGCCTGCTGATCTCCTGGCTGATGGTCCGGGTCCTGCTTATCCTTCTTTTTCCTCTTGCCAGCTGGCTGTTCCTCCTCCGCCTGACCCTCCGTCTGCTTCTTGGCCAGCTGGTCCTTCTCCCGCTCCTGCCGGGCCAAGCGATTGATGCAGTTACTCACGTAGGTGGCATACCCGGCCAGCGTGGAGTCCACGAACTCCTTGTAGGCAGCCGCCTCCTTCTTCTTCGACCGGAACTTGTGGGCCACCATCTCGCCGTATATCTCGAGCAGCGGCTGGAGCTGCCGCTGCATCCGTCTCCCCTGCACTCCCGTGGCACTCGACAGCGTTTCGATGGCCAGCAGCAGGAGGCGGCACTGCTCCGCCTGCAGCTTGCTGTTGGCCGCCAGTTGCTCCCTGAGGTGCTCCGTGCAGCTGGCAAGGAATGCCTCACAGCCGGCGCCCTGACGCCGGATGCAGCGGGCAAAGAGCGTCTCGTAGAAAGTCCAGCCAGCCGTCGAGCTGGTGGGGATCAGGTGGAGTAGCTCGCCCAGCTGCCCGAAGTAGCTGCAGATGGGCAGCGGCTGGCCGAAGTGCATTAGATCTGCAAAGGGGTTGAGCATGTTAAATGGGCACTAATGACTTGACCCCCGCCTGATCCTTACCTATCAGCAGCTCCAGGACTTGCTGGGCCAGCTCCTGTTGCTGCTCGGTGCAACTGAGGTCCCGGTAGAGCGTGAAGATCACCAGCCAGAGGCGGCAGCGAATGGAGCTGGGCAACTGGGTCAACGGCAAACGCTGCAGAGACTCCACCAGTTGCCGGGCACACGGCAGCTGCAGCTGCTTGTCGCTCGAAGACGAGCCCTTCTCCTTGATTAGGCCGATCACGGCAGCCTCTTCTAGGGGCTCCTCCAGCTTCAGCTTGGCCAGCAGCGAGCCCTTGGCCTTTTTGGCTTCCCTGGCCGCCTTGCCGTATTCGGTGAGCAGCTGCAAGGCGAGCAGCTCCACGCACTCGGGATCTTCCAGGTGAGCCTCCCAGCCCTGGTCTGGCTTCCTCAGCTGATGGAGCCGCAACTGCTTCTGGGTTCGGGAGAGCCGGAAGAGCTGCTGGGACCCCATTGCCTCGGCCAGGGCGTCGGAGCAACTCGATCTGCGCTGCTCCTCCTGCAGCAGCCAGCCACTCTCCGCCAGCTGCAGCTCCAAACGCTGCAGTCGCTGGCGACACGAGCTCTTGCCGAAATTGTGCACCCTCTGCTGGATCAGCGTCCAGTCGGCGGGCGGCAGGAAGCCTCGCAGCTGCAGCTTCCGCTGGCTGGCGGGGTGGCCATCGGGCCAATAATGCGCCAGGAGCAGCTCAAGGCCACTGGCCCGCTCGGTGCACTCGAGGAAGGCGTTCATCAGGCGACGGTTGTGCTCCTGGCTCAGCAGACGGCGACCGAACTGCTCCAGCACCTGGGCAGTGTGCTGCAGCTGCTGCTCCACCTCGGCCTGATGGAGATGCACCTGCTCGGCGAGCCGGGTTCCATTCAAGTACTGACACAGCAGAGCGGCGTGCAGCTCGCGGGCGAAGTCCAGGTTCCCAGGCAGCGGCATTCCCGCGGGCTGCTGCTCCTGCTGCTTCTCATCCTGCAGCAGTTCCACGAACGAGTGCAGCAGGGTCTTCCAAATCACCAGCGATGGCTTGGTCATCAAGTGGCTGACCAGGCGCGTGAAGGCCACGCCGGCCGAATGGCTGGGCCAGGTCTGGGAGAGCTGCTTAAAGGCATCGTTCGGGAAGGGCGTCGCCACCGTGGCGGAAGGAGGTGATCTCGCAAAGATCGCGCGCACATAGTGCTGTCCGTCGTCCTCCTCCTCAACGGAGCTCGAGTCAGAGTCCTGCACTCGCCGCTTCTTGGCCTCACCGCTGGTGGGACTGGGCATTTGATAGACGGCCAGCCACTCCTTGAGCGACTTCAGGAGGTTCATGACGAACCTTTCAGCCCGACTCAGGCGGCGGAACATGTCCAGCAGCAGGACGAGGTACTCCGAGTAGAGCTTCTCCTCCTCGGCCGTGTCCTTGTGGGCTGTGAGCAGCCAAACGGTGATCTGGTAGACACTCTGCTCCAGCAGCAGCGGATTCAGCCGCAGGGCCGAGCACAGCAGCACGAGCAGCTCCTTCAGATGCGTCTTCCTATGCTGGCGCGCCAATTGGAGCAGCTGCTCGGAAATGAAGTCGAAGGCGGATAAGGCCTTCTCCTTGGGCTCCTCCTTTTCCTTGACGCCCTCCTTGGCCTTCTTCTTCTTTTCCGTGTCCCGGTTAAGGTTGAACTGCAGGGATATGTCGTACTTGCGCAGCGACATCAGCAGGTAGGCAGCCAAAGGAAGTGGCGCCTCCAGGTCGCCGTCGCCCTTCGGGAAGACGGCACGCACGATAGCCGCCAGCTCGAGCGGCTCGTAGCGACTATTGAAGACAGCGGCCTCCAGAAGCAGCAGGCTGACATGCAGCGGCTGGCTGGCAATGCGGCTAAGGTCGAATGTGTCCTTAAGCTGCTTCTCCAGCTCGGCCAGCTCTTCCACCAAGGTGGCGGACTTCAGGCTGAGCAGCAGCTCGACCAACGGACGCACGGTCCTGGCATTGTAACATTCGCGAAACTCCGGGAGCTTCTGGGAGCGTCGGGCGATCTCCGCCAGCTGCTTGATCACCGGCACTACAAACTCTGCATCGGAGGACGACAGGTGCCTGTCCTGCTGGCATTGTTTCCGCTGCTCCACGCATCTCTGGTGGCACTGGAACAGGCTGCCGTAGCACTCGCACAGCAGTTCGTAGTCCGCACGGAGGGCGTCCTGGAGCAGCTCACAGTTCAGCAGGCTGGGCAGCAGCTCGAGGGCAGCCACATTCGCATTCTCCTCGCGGGAAACAATCGCCAGGAGCGCCCTAATTAGCCGAGATTTGCACTCCTCAGTGACCAAGCCAGGTTGGGCGCGCAGCGCAAACAGATCCTTCAGCTGCTGCGTGGGCAAAGACTCTTCCTTGCACTTGAGCAGGGATTCGCCCAGCCATCTGATGATGATCTCGTACTTGCTGGGATAGGGAAACTCCACGGATTGCCAGACTCGGAGGGCGAAATCAACACGTGCCGCATAGGGCTTGCTCTTCTCCAGCAGCCAGGACTTCAGCTCTGCGGATGGGTGTGGTTATTAACGGGTCCCTCGGGTCATGGCCAATCGCCTGCTCCCCACTTACCTTCGCCGGTGTCCATCTTCGCCTCGTCCAGGTGAAATTACAAATGGAAAACAACAATTTCGAATTCCGCACGTGTTATTGTCGCGGGCGTCAGTGTTGTATAGCGCGGATTGGCATCGGCAGCGATGTCTTTTACGTTTTTTTTCCCGTCAAATTCGGATTTTTTTAAATGTGATTGCGGGAAAAATTTGAAAACATGGGGTAGCGGGTTTAAGTGATGTTTTAATTAAATTTGAATGTTAAAGTGGTAAAAATTTATTTCTTTCGGAACAGTATCGATATTTTACTTATATAGAATAATTTCTATCAAAAGTCCACACCTAAATTTGGCGCGTATTACATCGTTAATATTGTGAAATCCATTTGTGAAACCGAGAAAAATACATACATACTTATGTAAATTGACGATGCCAAAACAAAATGTCGAGTTTTCAGCCAAGTACATTTGGTTAAATATAAAATTCGAAATAGACTAAGCGTTGAAACATTAAACGCTATTTTATGTACATATAAGGTCCATACTTAGATTTATATTTACAAAAATGCTAATTTGATTACCAGCTACCAAACAGCTGCTTAAGCTCCGTACTCAGAGACGCGAAAAGTGTTCCTAAGCATTGAGCCAAAACGAGAGGACAATATTCACCCTCTCGCTCTATCGTACTGCTTAGAAACACTTTTCGTGTGTCTGAGTACGGAGCTTTAGCCACACTAGTCCAACGTGATTATTATCCGCCCGAAGAAGGAAAACATTTGATCGATGTATTAAATATAATTTAATTTAAATATAAAATTATATTTAATATAAATATCTATGAATTTCCTTTGTTTTCCTTTTTGTTGTTTGTTTTTCTTTGGTTTTTAAAAATAATTTTCCAAATATCAGCATTTTTCTTAGCTTTTTCTCCCTGGGATTCCGCCTTTTTAGCTGTTTTTTTTTTGTTAATCCAACTTTTTTTGGTCAGCAAAAAATGACATCACAGGGCATCGGTGCTGGCACGCTTGCTCTAGCTACAGCTAAAAACACCTGCCAAATCTGAAAAACTGTTATTAAAAAAAAAAAAATATATATAAATTTATTGTTTATATTATTTTTTATTATTATAAACAGTAATTTTAGACATGTAGCGTGGTATCATAACTCCTGCATCTATATCAGTTCTCGGAATCATTTCCTCCAGTCTTGAAAACATCCTTGAGCATGGTAAGCAGTACAATGGCTTCAGAGTTCTCCTTCCTCTGGGCAAGCTCCTCGAGGGGCTTCAGCTGGCGTAGAGCATCCAGATGAATCCTCATCATCACTAATTTCTATTATTTCCATGGGTGTTTCTATTATCACACACTCGTCAGGGTCTTCGTTTTCTTTGTCATTGGCCTTCATCTCATCCAGTTTCTTTTCGGGGGTCAGGCTTATCCCTTGCTCATTTTGGCTACAAGAGCGGACGATGTCGTGGAGATCCAGAGTCACGTTTCGGTGGACTGGGGGCACATGAAGACCCGCCGAACGGGAGGCCTCGTAGTGTCTTTTAAATTGGTTGAACCAGGTGGCGTCGTCGGAGTGGGGGTTATAAATTTCTAAGATGTTCCTCAAACAGATGATCACGGGCTTCAACTCGTTAAATTGGACTCGCCTCTTCTGACCCATATACCGGCGTATGAGGTACTCGTCGAGGCACTTCTCCAGGAGAGCGATGCGCTGGCTGTGGCCCCCATTTTGCACAGGGGTGGCCACCCGAGGCTGTGCGACGCCTCCTTGAGCGAGCCCCAGAGATATCAGGTCCTTGGACGTTTTCTTACTCAAATCCATCGCCATCGTGTGTCTCTGCCTAGAGTTACCTACTAATATGTACAAGTAACAAGTGCGCATAGAAACTAAAACGAAAATCAGCGCCAGCCACCTGTGCTGGCAAGCTTTTTGCTGTCGGACGCTGCCAACACTGCCACTTTTGGCGCGCTGGGAAGGATGAGACGGCAACTCTAGACCCAACAGCTGGGTTCCACAGCACAGCTGGTCAGAGGGAGAAAGAAGAAGAGAAATCACCTGGGTAGATCTCTCCTCGGTCGTCGTCTCCACTCAAATTCAAAATTGTAAACTTCATTCTAATTCCAAATTAAAATTGTTGTCGCTCGTTGTTCGGTTTGCTGAATGAGACAGGAATCACAATGTTGTTGAACTACACAAGGCTATCACACGGCTGCACGACTCTCCGGGTCTCGCAAATCAGTCGCCTCGCAAAGACACCCTTCGCGCTGCATCCGCCACACAACACATATAACCAGCACCTGGGCCGGTGCCTCCAGCGGCGGCATCAGAGCGTCAGGCTGCCAGCACAGCTGCCATCCCGGCCACCATCGTCCTCTAGTCAGCCGCTCCTGTTACTGCAAGCGCTTCGCGTGCCGCTGTCGTCCCTGCGACGCGGCCTTCACCAGAGCACCAGGCTGTTCGTAAGGAGCACCAAATTGTCACTGGCCGAGACATCACTAAAGCCGCGCAAGAAGATGGGCCGCTCCCAGTACGCCCGCCTGCTCAGCCTGACCAAGTCGGAGAAGTGGGTGCTGATAGGTGAGTGGAGTGCATGCGGCTTCTGGTTCGTTTTGCTCCCGTAACTCCCATTTATCCATTCTCCATTACAGCGGGCATTGCCTGTCTGGTGGTCTCATCGGCCATCACAATGTCGGTGCCGATGTTCCTCGGCATCACCATCGATGTGGTCTTCAAAAAGGGCGACGGCCTGGACACCGCTGCCCTGAACAAATTAGGCGAATACTCAATGCTGCTCTTCGGCATCTTCGTGCTCGGCGGACTGGCCAACTTTGCCCGCGTCTATCTCTTCGGCAATGCATGTGAGTGAGGATTGAGAGGTTCTTAACCCATCTACATCTCCGTTTGAGTCTACATTACTATTGCCACTCTATTCGTTCGATTTTATCTGTGCGATAAGATAGTAATGTTAAACACACGTTGGTTTCACCAGGAGGCGATAGAATGCGACCATGTTCCCTTGAAATTGATTATTTCGGGCACTATTGTACAGCATTATTCCACTAATATGGATAAACTCAGACTCCTGAATGCACTGCAAGTCCTCAATTATTATTCATTCGTAACATTTCAGCTCTGCGCATGGTGCGCCTGCTAAGATCGCGCGTGTACAGGGCCATGCTAATGCAGGAGTCGGGCTGGTTCGATACCAAGGGCACTGGCGAGCTGATCAACCGACTGAGCAACGACACCTACATGGTGGGCATCTCGCTCAGCCAGAACGTGTCCGACGGCCTGCGCTCGCTGGCCATGATTGCCGTAGGCTCCGCCATGATGGTGAGTCCGCAGTAGTTCACCAGCTGCCATCCGCATCATCCAAGCCTAGTTATGGTTCTACCGATTCGCTTGACAGATCTACACCTCGCCCCAACTGGCGGCAATGAGTGCCTTGGTGGTGCCTGCCATGGCCGGCCTGGCCATTGTCTACGGACGCTACGTGCGAAAGATCACCAGGATGGAGCTGGACATGTACGCCCAGATAATGAAGTATGCGGAGGAGCGGTTTGGAAACATTAAGACGGTGAAGATCTTCTGCCGGGAGCAGCAGGAAGCAGCTATTTACGACAGCAAGCTGGACGAGGCGCTAAAGATTGGCTACAAGGAGACCCGTGCCAGATCCATCTTCTTCGGATTGGTGAGAGTCCTCCTCCCCGAACATGGCTCTAATAACATCCTGTGATCCCAACAGACCGGCTTCACTGGCAACTTCATCATCATCACGGTGCTGTACTACGGCGGCACTCTGGTGCTCGAGGAGTCCCTGACCATCGGCGCCTTAACCGCCTTCATGCTGTACGCCGGATACGTGGCCATCTCAATGAACGGGCTGTCCAACTTCTACAGCCAGCTGAACAAGGGTATTGGCGCCTCGGAGCGCATCTGGGAGATCCTGGACAGAGAGTGCACCATACCCATCGACAAGGGCATTGTGCCGCCGCACAAGCCCGTCGGCGAGGTGGGCTTCTCGGGCGTGCACTTCACATTCCCATCGCGTCCCGACACCCCCGTTCTCACCGACTTCTCGCTAAACCTACTGCCCGGCCGCACCACGGCGATTGTGGGTCGCTCGGGCTCCGGCAAGACCACCATAGCCCTGCTCATGCTGCGGCTGTACGATCCCCAGGAGGGCACCATCACGGTGGACGGAATGGATCTGCGCAAGGTGAATCCACAGTGGCTGCGCCACAGCATCGGTGCCGTTAGCCAAGAGCCGGTTCTCTTCTCCGGCACCATTCGCGAGAACATACTGTACGGCGTGAATCCCGGCGACTCGCAGGGCGAGGAGCAGCTACGAGTCGCCGTCGAGGAGGCGAACGTCAGCGAGTTCACCGACCATCTGCCGGATGGCCTTGACACCATCGTTGGCCAGCGCGGCATGATGCTCAGTGGCGGGCAGAAGCAGCGCGTGGCCATCGCCAGGGCATTGATAAAGGTACTTGGCCTGGGCAGGACTTCGGGTGAAAAATACAAATGTTATAATCGTTATATGCCTTGCAGAATCCAGCCATCTTGATCCTGGACGAAGCCACCAGCGCTCTGGACGCAGTGTCCGAGCATCTGGTGCAGAATGCCCTCGACAAGCTCATCCAGGGACGCACCGTACTGACCATCGCCCACCGACTGAGCACCATCCGGAATGCGGACCAGATCGCCGTGCTCAGTGGCGGCAAGATCGTGGAGCTGGGCACCTACGACGAGCTGCTGGGCATAGAGCAGGGCGTGTTCCGCGAACTGGTGGCCAGCCAGACCTTTGGCTCGTCCTAAGGCGCATTCTGGCACCGACGGAAGGTGTGCGACTTTTAGGTTATACATACACATAGACACAAATATTTGGCTGACCTTTTAGACCTTAGACGAGATCCACCGCTGGCTGGTGGTGGGCTTAAGATGGCGCAATCGTACGAGCAGCGCCAAAGACATGACAAATCAAATGTTTTTACAAATTTCGTACGATACCTGCCCCTGGCTATGTGATTTATAAATCAACTGTTTTTAATTTTGTACCAGCTTTGTACAGAATCACGAGAATACACCACCACCACCTGACCATTGTTAAATATTGGGTATGAATTGTTCATTGCTGGAGAGGAGCAGGTGAGCTAGACGTAAGATAGCACTAGGTTACTCGAAATATAAAGAATGTTATGTGATGGGAAAAATCATTTACTCCTCTTTTTTCTCAACGTTTCTAGAGTTTCTTTGAACTAGTTTTGTAGAGTTTGAGTACGAATTCCTTCTTTGATGTAATGTGTATGCATAAAACCCTAACAAAAGGAGCTCTGGTTTCTGAAAGAGCTGTAGATCTTGCTGTAACCACATCATTTCTTAATCGCTTTATAATTAATTGTTTCAAACTTTTTATTGTTATCGTTTACACTTCAGCTTCAAGCTTCAAGCTTCTCTTGGTTGTCTCCAACCTTCGTCTTAAATCTAATAAACAGGCACAAAAATAAATGCAATAATTTCTTTGTATCTAGCTTCTAAATACGTCCTGTGCATACATATATATCCAGAAATTCAATACGTGGAACAGCTCGGGGATCAGGGATCTGGGATCAGGTGGTGTCCCCCTACTTCATAGTGGGCATGGCCACGGCCGCCTGGGTGTGGGTCACGTCCGTCTCGCGCCACAGCTGGGTGACGGTCTTGGTCTGGGTGTAGAATTTGATGCCCTGCTTGCCGTAGAAGTGATGGTCGCCACGGAAGGAGCCGCGCGTGCCGGTGAACGAGAACATGGGCAGGGGCACCGGAATGGGCACATTCACGCCCACCTGGCCGGCATCGATCTCGTTCACGAACTTGCGGGCAGCGGCGCCGTTGGTGGTGAAGACGGCGGTGCCATTGCCGTAGGGATTGGCGTTCACAATGCCGATGGCATCGTCCAGGGTGTCGGCCTTCAGGATCACCAGGACAGGGCCGAAGATCTCCTCGGTGTAGCACTTCATGCTGGGCGTAACATCGCTCAGGATGGTGGGGCCCACGAAGTAGCCATCCTCGTAGCCGGGCACACTGATCTTCCGCCCATCGAGGATGAGCTTGGCGCCCTCCTTCACACCGGACTCGATCAGGTCGTTGATGCGCTGGCGGGAGGCGGCGCTGATCACAGGTCCCACATCGGTGCCGGGAACATGGCCGGCGTTCACCTTCAGCTTCTGGGCGCGCTCCACCAGATCGGGAATCCAGCCCTGGGCATCGCCCACGAAGACGGCCGTGGACAGGGCCATGCAACGCTGGCCGGCAGCCCCGAAGGCGGCGCCCGCCAGCTGGTTCAAGGTGTTCTCCTTGTTGGCATCGCTCAGGATGATGCCGTGGTTCTTGGCGCCCATGTTCGACTGCACGCGCTTGCCATTCTTGCCGGCCCGCTCGTAGATGTACTTGCCGGCCTGGTCGGAGCCCACAAAGGACACGGCCTTGATCTCGGGAGCATCACAAATGAAGTTGACGGCATCGTGCTGGCCATGGATGACGTTCACCACGCCGGGCGGGCAGCCCGCCTCGTTCAGCAGCTCCATCAGGAGCATAGTGGCGCCGGGCACACGCTCCGAGGGCTTCAGCAGCATGGTGTTGCCGGTGGTGATGGCCACCGGGAACATCCACAGCGGAATCATGGCCGGGAAGTTGAAGGGAGCCACGCCGGCGGTAACGCCCAAGGGCATAACCAGCGAGTAGGTGTCCATGTCGCGGGCCACATTCGCCACCGTCTCGCCCATCTGCAGCGACGGGATGCTGCAGCAGTGCTCCACCACCTGGAGGCCGCGCAGGACATCGCCCTCGGCATCGGCCAGGGTCTTGCCCTGCTCCTTTGTAATATTCTTGGCCAGCTCGCCCATATTCTCCTTGATGAGCGCCTGCAGCTTGAACATCACCTGCTGGCGGGTGAGAATGGACTGGTTGCTCCACGACCGGAAGGCCTTCTTGTTCGACTCCAGCGCCGTCTGCATCTCGTCCTGGGTGGCCTTCGGCACGCGGGTCACCACCTTGTTGGTGGCCGGATCGTGCACATCGATCCACTCCTTCGTCTTTGACTCCACGAACTTGCCGTCGATGAACAGCTTGGTGGTGGGTGCGGCCGAGGAGTACGTCCTCTTCGCCATCTGGCGGGCCTGGTAGGGTAAATATTGAACAATTGATTTAAGATTAAATAATAATTATCTAGTAAATTTGACGAGTACATAAAACTAAGGATTGAGGCCAAGTAGAAAAGGTTAACAAAAAAAGCCAGAACAGTTAAGATGTTATGAAACTGCTTTCGTCACTAAGTAAAAGGAGAGATCTTTAGCAACTTTCGTCACCAGCCTGGCCGTGCTCGAACTCGAGTGCCCCTACTGCGCTTAATTTGTTGCACTTGACTTTCGTTTGCAATGCAAATTGCGAAATCCTAACCTCAACCCCCCGTTCAGAGTGTGGGGTGTTTTTTATTTCTTCTTGTTGGAGAATTGGTTGATAACCGCCCCAAAGAGGGCGGACACGCGGGGGGCGCCACGCCCACGCTTATCAGCGTCCATCTGGCCGACATGCGTTTGGCTCAAGTGGAATTGTTTCGCCAACTGTTGCCCGTCGCTTATCGCGTTTTATTGGATTTTATGCCGCTAAATCCCCCGGTAATTGTTTTTGTTTTCGCTTTATCTTCTCTCTTCTGCTGTTTCTGCTTCTTCTGCTTCTTCCCAGCGGGCCACAGCGGGATTACGTAACATGTGTTGTTGTCAATTGGCGATTTCGTTTTCACGGCCATCCATCCCTCTTCTCTTTAATTAATTGATTAAAGAGTGAGAGTGATGGCAGGTAGTGCCATTGCACTTGCACTTCCAATTGCACACGTGCAACTGCATGCCTTGCAGCACTGGCCTGGCCCCCGAATAACTGTTCTTATAAGCTCGTTTTTCGCAACATCACTGGGGCTGGAACTTACCTCAGCGCCGATCAAACGCACAAGGGACATCTTGGGGATGGATGGAGCAGGAGAGAATTGGGTGGACAATTGCCAGCAAGGAAGGATCGCTTCGGTTTGGAAATGGCCGGGGATCGCGTGCTCTCCAAACGGTGGTTCCACTAGAACTGAACGCAGCCGCCGCCTTTCAGAACTGCTGTTCCGAAGGGGGCCCGTGTATTTATGCCCATGTAGTGTGTGTGTGCGGCGCTGCGATGGTGTGATTGTTGATATACGAGTCAAAAAGTGGACTTGGCGGCGGAGGAGGTGGCGAAGACCATGTCAAAATGTGCTTAACGATAGTAAATGGGATACGCACACACACACACACACACAAGCTCAAGAACTTGGCGCACCAACTGTTGTTTTTGCTATGTTCTAATTGTTGCTATTGTTATTGCTTTTCGTTGGGGGCTCGTGGCTTGATTGTGTCCGTGAGTTTGTTTTGCGATGTTTGTGTTTCCATTACTTTCTTCTCTTCCGACAAGTACATAAGCTAGTGAGGAAAAACCAAACTGATCTTGTTTTAATTATTTATAATTTGAAAAATTTAACTAAAATAACATATTTGCTGGTGATTAAAATCGAATTAATTAATCGCTATTAATATTAATCGATAACTACAACTTACTAGATAAATTTCCCACCCGAAAAAGAGCATACAATATAAGGTACTGGGAAAAATAAAAAACATTTATTGGGTATTTATAAACAGCCGCGGAGATACCAAATCAAATTGGTATTGGTGCATGTGTGTATTTTTCCATTGGGCATACATATGTATGTACATCTACATATATGACGGCACGCGTGTCAGCCGGCATTAGTGTGGGGGAAACTAGAAGTAGATCCAATTAAATAGTTATGGTGCTTCTAAGTTCAAGTTGACAAATTAATAAGTCACGAGGACTTATCAGTAATTAGAGCTGATCTGCCTTAATTAAATACATTTAATATCATAACGAGAAAGAAAGCTAACTTCGGTAAACCGAAGTTGGTATACCCTTGCAGTCTGCAATTGGATCATTGAAAATCGAACCATTTTAGTAATGTTGAAAAAATATAGAATTTTGTAAATTTTACATTTTACATGTAGAATTTTACATTTTCATATAAATTGACCGATCGCTTCTATGGCAGCTATATGATATAGTGGTCCGATCTTAATGAAATTAAAACCGTAATTCTAGAACCATAAAAAACTGCTATGTCTGAAAATTTATAGAAATACGTTGAAAAACAGAGAAGTTAAATTTTTTTTTACATTAATTTCGCCATCATTCCTATGGCAGCTATAGGATATAGTAGTCCGATTTCGGTCATTCCGACATATATACTGCGTGCTAAAGAAATAAGACTATGCTGGAAATTTCAGCCCGATAGCTCAAAAACTGAGAGACTAGTTCGCGTAGAAACCGACAGACGGACAGACGGACAGACAGACGGACAGACAGACGGACATGGCTAGATCGACTCGACTGGTGATGCTGATCAAGAATATATATACTTTATGGGGTCGGAGATGCCTCCTTCACTGCGTTGCAAACATCTGGTCAAAATTATAATACCCTCTGCAAGGGTATAAAAATACGTTAAATCTGGCAATCCACATAACGGTAAACAACGGCACCAATGCACTAAAAAATACCAACGGCGATCTCAGATTGTGGAGTAAATAGAAATCGTGTTGCCTACTTGTAGGCTTCATTCAAAAACAGCGACTTAGCAGCCGCTCTTTGGCTTTTTGTGTGTTCTCAGCAGATTTCCATTCCATTTTCACTTTTCCATTTTCCCTTTTCGCCGGGGCCAAACAACAAGTTTAGTTTCGCTCGGACTTCCGCTTCCTGGTCAACATAATTAAAAGTACTTTCCCTAGAGCGCGCGGCATTCACAGCCATTCACAGGATTAGCACACGCACACACACGCAGGATAACCGAAGGAAACAACGCGCACATGTCGCCGGGCTTTCTCTCTTCGTGCGGAGCCTGTTTGTTTTGACTTTCAATGGGACGTGCCGTGTCCTGTCTCTCGCCATTCTTTCTCGCCTCAGTGATGCTCTCCTGGTTGAAAATAAATAACTTAATAATAAATAACACTTTAATGAGATAATGAGAAACACTTCTTCGGTTTATGACCTCTAATAAGCCAATTTTGCATTCTTAGTAAGACAACAACAACAAAGGGAACCCCCGGGAAACCCAATCCCGAAATGGCTATAAATCGCAACAGAATGGTGGCAGCACTGTCGCTCTCTCGCGGAAGCGGAAGCGAGCATGTGTGCGTGGAAGCAGCAGCAGGACTAGGAGCATATAAATAGCACGGTGGCCCACAGGACTCGCTCACTCTGCCAGCGTCGCTTGGAGAGCTTGGTGTCTGGAGTCTGGAGTCCCGAGCTCCGGCCGAGACGCCCTCGAAATAAGTCAGCTAGTTTTTGCGCAGTTCGGAATCGCATCTTTGAGCCAGCTTTAGCATTGGCTATTGTCATGCCAGGCGGCGGAAGCGGAAGCTAGGGAAGCCAAGGAAGCCGAGGAGAGATGGAGACCACGGGCTACCAGGACATCAGCGCCCTGGAAAAATCGGTGAGTTAATCGACCAGCAAAATATGAATAGCATAGCCACTTATCAAGACACAGGGATAGGGATAGGCCCTGGCCCGCCTTCTCCCTGCAGTGAGAGAAAATTGATACGTTCAACGGGGTCAATTACAGGGCAAGCCATTACAATAAATCAAGGGTCGCGGAGCCTTTGGTTTGTGGTTTCTATAAATAGGCTTAATCCGGCCATCCATGACAATTTGGGCACATGAAACTGGAAAGAATTTCTTCAATTTGAGATCTAATATTAAAAACATCGAGAGATGTTTATTTATTTGTATGACCCTTCATTTTGTATGTCCCCTAACGAGTTACATATCTTAGCTTTGCTGTAATCGAGATCCTTCCATTTTGAAGAAATTGCTGTGGATTTGAAAGCACTTAAGTTCTGGCCAAAAAAAAATGCTACAAAATAGTTTACCTTACAAAATAAAATATATTTATATTGATTTTGCCTCCTTACATATCATTAGATACTTTTAGATACCTTTTTAATTGCTTTTAAATGTAAATCTGTAAAGGAACAGTTTTCCTAGGAGGTAGTAAGTCTGCTATTTCCCGCCTAGACTTATATACCCCTCGTTGAGTTTACAGTGTAGACGCAGTAGAGAACCGAACGTTTCTCTCCGAACTTTATTTTTCTGTTTTTCGTTATTTTTTTTTCGTATTTTTGTGGAAAGGTGGCCAATGCCGGTTCGCAGCTGTACACGATGGCCCACAAGCTGCACGCGGTGGAGCGCAGCCTGGAGCAGACGACGATGGAGCAGATGGACGAGATGGAGGTGCTGGAGCTGCTCGAGTCGATGAGCGAGGTGACCAACGAGTACCAGAACCTGCGCAAGGACATACGGGAGGTGCAGCAGCTGCAGCGTGACGTCAGCAGCTCGATTCGCTACCAAATGCGCAGCATGCAGCAGACGTTTCACACGCTGAAGCAGCGGATAGCCAGCTCCCAGAAGAGCCGCAGCGGCAAGCCGGAGTCGGAGGAGGAGCGAGCCAGGGGACCGAAAGCCAAGTAGGCGGAGCTGGAGGAGCCACCTCATTTATGAATAAACCATGAACCTTATTGATTGGCCGACGAGAGAGGCCCTGAGAGGTGCTGAAAATGTGTCAAAGGGGATGAGGAATGTGAACGAGGGACTGGAGCGAGGAGGAGGGACACCCAACTGAAGCAATCAACTGTGTAACTATATCGCTAGCATACACACACACACACCAAGCATTTAGACTCGAAAGCAGATCCTCTACTTTATAATATATACACTTTGAAAAGCCCATAAACCCGAATGTAAGCACACGGCACACACTTTGTAGACGGGAGATAGCCTATATATATCCCCGAGTAGGAATAGGGCGTACTTTACGACGAACCGAATGTCTGATGCACTTTTCCAAAATTTGCCTTAACATTATATCGTATTTGAGCTAGTTTTTGATACGACACGTTTTAAACCAAAAACATAAAGAATATAACATATTAAGCTACACTCACACACAATGGCAACCTGTTTTTGGTTATTCTTGTGTTTTTGTTTCACTTTTTGGACAGTCGTTTGTTGAATAAAATAATAGAAATACAAGTTAGTTAAGCAAAATATTTGTGCTTTTATTGTATGCAAATTATTTGAATTTACCTTTAAAAAGTTAACTTTATTGTGAGGGAGCGATATCCTTATCTTTGTTCAAAACTCCCGCCTTATCGATAGGCTTATCGTATTTACAAACCTGTGGCAACGCCAGAAGATCGTGCTGCACCTGCTGGCCTTTTTCAGCAACATCGATAGTATCGATGCCCCTAGATTTAGGGGTTTTTTAATGTCCTAGGGGGAATTTTAGGGACCTTGTTTGTGTTTGTGAAGTGAAGACAATTGCAACTGTCAACATTATTACATTTTTAATATAAATTTGTTTTGTAAATCCAATTAATAATTGAATAAATAATTCAAAGACCTATTTCGTTTTTGCATAAATATATTTGTAAATAGCAATTAATACAAAATAAATAAATCGAATTTATTGAGTTTTGATTTCATTAACATATTTTTTTAAATTTATGGGGAAGACTGGATTTTTTAGGGGGAAATAATGACTATTTGAGATTTTTTAGGGGGAAAGCAAAATTTTCATCTGGCAACACTGAGTTCGCGGTTGCGTTCGCGTAGTTCGTCATTTTTCGTTGGTTGTTTTAAATTGTTTTTATTATTGGCATTTAGTTATCGTGTGTGCGGGTAAATAAGTTTTGAGCGACAACTGCAGCAAGAGGAGCAGCGGTTGGGTGGAGTTGTTCCAGAAAAGAGGCGGCGCGCCGGCTGCCAACGGGGCAATAAAACGGCGAAAGAAAGGAAAGCAGTGAATATTCAGAACAAGTTCGTTTCGGCGTTGCACAAGTGAGTGTGTGTGTGCTCGCGTGTGAGTGTGTGTTGCGTGTCAACATTTTTTTTTTTTTTTTTTTTGTGGCAATTACAAATGAATATTTGCTTCGCGCAAAGAAAGCAGAAGGTGTTAACGCTCCCGTTGTAAAGTCTCCCGCGCCAAGTTACCTTTATTATATCCATCTCCTTTGCTCTCGTGCGCGCCTGCGCCTGTTGAGGTGCCTGCTTACGTGTCTGCAATTAATCGGCAAGAAATACGCGAAAATAGGCAACAATCCCCATAAAAATGAGTAAGCTCCTGAGACTTGTGCTGTTCTTGGCACTGTGCCTCCTCGCCTCCGCTGCAGCGGAGTACAGCGAAGTGCAGGTGATCCAGGAGACGGAGAACTTCCTGGAGAATCCGCACTACTTGGACAATGCGGAGATCGGTGATCTGTTCGCTCAGCTAACCAAAGACTACCCGGAACTGGCGCAGACATACACGATAGGGGAATCCCTGGAGGATCGTCCAATCTATGCACTGGCCTTGAGTGCCCCCACCTCGGAGGCCAAGGACGGGGACCTGCTGCGTCCGATGGTCAAGCTGGTGGCCAATATTCGCGGCGACGAGGCCCTGGGCCGGCAGATCGTGCTCTATGCGGCCGAGTTCCTGGCTAGCCACTACGTGGCCGACCAGGAGGTGCAGCGTCTGCTGAACACCACCGAGATCCACTTCCTGCCCACCTGCAATCCCGATGGATTCGCCGCCGCCAAGGTGAGTCACTTGTAAACACTCCTTATATGTACATACAACTGCGGAGAGAATAATAGCATTAGTAATGATAGTTTCAGCGAAATGAAATAATATATTGTCCTACTATTTACAACTACTTTTTCCTCTGAAACGCTAAGACGACAAAAATCTGAGCTATGCCAATCCTATTGTCGTAACCGCAGCTGTATTTCTCTGAAATCGAGCAGCGATCAAAGCGAAATCGGTCGTAAGAAAGGTGTAAAAACAGCTGCTGTCGCTCGAAGGGTGAAAATGTGAATGTAAATGGGTTTCAACTGCCCGCCTCGCCCCTCTTTCATTCTCCCCTTTGATCTATAATCTATGATGAAGCGATTAACACCGTACACGTTGAGAAAATAACAGAGGAATGCAATCAATCTTCTGGTGTCAAAAAGGTCTTATCTTTTGGGGAAATTCGTCTTATTATGAACAGTATGGTTTCCATAACATGAACATTCTTATAAAAATTATTGATTTTAATTGGAATTTGAGGAATATAACTTAAAAAACCTATTTATTTAAGCCTAGTTTTGCCTTCTTTTCGGTAAATATTATTAATATTATTAGCTATCCCTAAAAATACCTAATGCAATCTTAAAATCGCAATACATGTTCAAGGAAACAATAATCTTGTATAAGTTATCATCAAACCGTGTTTTTATATACACAAAAATGTAAATTTAATCAGTAAAATTGGTATTGACTCTCCAAATATGGGTAAAGATTTTGTAAATGGTCTGTTCTTCAGGAAGAAAAGAATAATATTAAATCAAGTTTGAATAGAGTTAAAATATCATCAAGTGTTTTCTGCTAGTGTACGGCAAAGGCACCGCCTCGATTTCGTTTATATCACCTCCACCTCAATCTCAATCTCTGCCCCTGTCTCTGGCCACGAATCTCTCTCGATCTGTGTTCTCTGCATGCGATATGCTGAGCTTTTGTTCGAACTTAGCCCGCTGTGCTTTTGTGTGGCGCTGAGAAGAAAGAGCAGAATTACCTCCGCACAGTCTAGGGTAAAACAAGATCTTTATCCCAAGCCCCCCAACAGATCAACTGAACATCCAAACCACCAACCAACCGCCATGATCGGAATGTTTGACCCAGTTTTTGTAGCCGACTCGTATGATCACTTACTTAGCGGCTGAGAGCTCTGTTCTAAGCGCACCTAATCCGAGCCGAGATAATGCATTTCCCCACCGATCTGCTCCGCTTCTGGGCTCTGTCAATGTCTCAATGTCTCGGCCAAGTGCCTTTCGAGTGGCCCTCAAGCCCCGAATCGTTTAATGGATCCAAAGAGTCTCTTCAATGAAGAGTCAAGTGATGCATTATAAGGGGTTTTCATCTGCGGAGCCAGATAAATATACAAGAAGTCGTAAGTGTAATTTTATTTATAATCCAAAAACCACAGAATTCGGTTCGGTTACGATGTTATGACATTTAAAAATATTAAGTATGAATACGATTTTGTGCTATTCAAGTTGTACTTATTATGTATTTTTATATTCTGGCTTCAAACCGGTTCTGAGAATATTTAGGTAATATATTTCTTGGAATTTGTATGAGTTCCCTTATCTGTTCCCACGGGAGTTGGGAAAGTTCCCCTTGCTCTGCTTGAATTGTTTCTGTTTACGAATCGTTGGGGAACTCCCGACGAGAGCAAGTACATTATTTTTTTTGACTCAATTAAATCACTTTCATAAGCTCGTTGCACTTTTTATATGCTGATTGATGATGCTTATTAACGAACGAAAACTTTTGCATTCTCAAGGTTCAAGCTCGTGCTAAAAACGGCGCAAAAGTGACAATTAAACGTTCATTATTATTAGTCTTATCAGCCATCTGCTTGTTTAAGATCATTGTGGATCTGGGCTGGCTCTTATTTATTTTAATGGCCAGGCTTTGCATGAACAACGACCAAGACAGCTGAGACAGCGAGCTTGCCAGTTGTTGGCCTTTAAGTAACGAATTGATGCATTGCATTCTTACTAATAAAGTCTATCTAATCCGAGGAGTATTATATGTATATGGCCTGGCCTAACCTGGCCTTGTCGCCTCTACTTTTTGACACTTCAATGGGCACTTTCGAGGCACTGATTAGATTAAGGTAATGGTAAACAAATTTAACAGGCTGTTAAGTGCGACATGCACTTGAACAAAATATAGGAGCAATCTTGGGTCAATATTACATGCATATTCTGTCAAGCAAAAATAATATAATCCTACTAGTCCTTTAAATTCTTTCTTAAATATTTCTTTGTATATTCTCAAATATCCATCATAAGTTTTAAGTGGATGTTTTGGCATTATTTTGCCAGCAAACAGTACTTGTTTTTCGCCAAGTGTGTGGGCGTTCGTGCGTGCGTATATCTTCGATGACAGTTTTATGGCCTCACCAATAATCGGGGTAATAAAGAGTAAACCTAGTTACTTGGTCCGCTAAGCCGCCAGTTGACGTCACTGTTTCGCAATTGCAGCAGAGTTAGTAACAATAACTGAATGAATAAGCAACAGACTCCAGGAGAGGGTGGCAGAACAAGAAGGATCGGCAAGGGGCTATTACGTTGCAAGAAACTGGTTAGATGTCACAACAATTTTCTCGACGTGTTGTGGCTGTCGCTCTTTGGTTCAACTTTATTCACTTTATTTAACTGCAATTGAGACACTTTATTGACAACCGGTTCTGTTGTTGTTACCGAGGAAAAGTTTGCCAATTTCCGCTGCACACGCTGCATGGGTTGACAAGTCTCTTATTTATTATTTTATTGCCATAAAGTTGGTGATGTGTCTGGGTGTGTGTGCGTGCAGCAGCTGTGGCTATTCGCGAGCATAATGCAGATTATATAAATCAGGTGCTGTGGTGTCCGCTGCAGACGCGTAAACATAATGCAGATTATACCAATCACCAGGCCAGAAGCTGGAGACGAGAATACTCAATTCTATTTTTGTGCTCGCCTTTTCTTGGAATTGCGTGATTTCTGTTCAAAAAATTATTTAAAGTAAGATGATTTATGTTTATTTTTGAGCTATTAAACTGGGTTTCTAAGAAATCAAGTCTACTCAAAAATTAAATTAAAAAAAATTGTGCTTTCCTATACTTTCAAATAAAATTTAAGAGATTTCTGGTGCAAAAATCTAATACAAAAATAAAATAACAGACTATTTTATTCTGATATTATTAATCTTTTGAGTGGAAGCTGCTTATAGAAGTATTAACCTTAAATATTTTGTCTTATTTTTGTTTACTTCCTAAAATAAACATAAAAAAATTCAGAAAGTGTATACAAACGTTCAAATAAAGTTTATCACAAAATTGCATTAAAATAATATGAAATTAAATCCCTGCTTGTGGATATGTAATTGTAGGATATCCAAACTTCGTTATTCTCTCTTTCCCATTAGACCTCAATCTTTCAAGGAACTGCAATGCACTCAAAAGTAGCTGTAGGGTATCCAAACTTCGTTACTCTCCCTCTTTCTTTTCCATTGAACCGCAATCCCTCAAGGAAGTGCATTGTCCCTCTCTCCCTCTCTTCGGTGTGAGCAGCTTTGCCATAAGCAGATCGGAGCTGAGCTTTTTGTATTTATTTATTTACCACCCGCCGTTAATCAATGGGGAATGGTGGTTAATGGCAATGCGAGAGAGGAGAGGGAGAGACGGAAAATGGCCATATGCCATTGTCCCGTATTCTCTGATAAGAACAATTTGCTCTCTCTCTCTGTGCCAATTTTCGTTTGCTTATCGATAAGGCGACGGGCAACTCACCCACACTTGGGCACGTATATACGTACGTGTGCTCGTGCATGTGCCTGTGTGGGTGGCCTTTGAACCCACGCAGGATGGTCGTGACGTCATGACGCCAGGGTGTGGGAGTGGGAGTGGAGTTATCGATTTTCGTGTGCGTCGCTAAAAATATCCTGTTGACGTGCAAAGGCAAGCGATGCGACGCGACGTCTCTCTTTTGGCCGCCCACTCGCTCTCCTCTCTCATTCCACCCAAATCACACACCTACATGCGCAGGCGCCCCACTTTTTCGGTCTGGCAACACCGTAATGGCACAATTAAAAGCGCCTAAATAAACCATTAATCTACGGCGCCCGACAAAATACAAAACAAAATAATACAGACGTAAATTGAAGCTTTTCTTGAACAAAAATTTACCGAAAGCGCGGCGTGTGAGTAGTGAGTTCGCAACGGCGTGTAATTTCCCTACAATTAGCGCCTGTCAGCCGTGCCGTGGCGGGCGCGCTCTCTCTTTGGGGAGTGTTGTGTATTTTGTGGCTCTCTCTTGGAGCCAGCAGCAGCGGCGGCGGCGGCGACTGAGCGGGCAATGGGCGCTTAAGGCCAATCAACGCAGCAAATTTTCAAACAGTTGATTTTTCGAGGCTGAGCTGCAACGACGACATTTACACTGGACTAACTAACGAACGGACGAACGGGGACGCCACCGCCACAGACAAGAGGGCCGAGCGCGCGCGAGCAACCGAAAGGCGCGCAGAGGAGAGGAGCGGAGTGTGGAGCAGAAAAATAACTGTATCGCTCAATTTACACGCCAGTGATAAACGGCAGCAGCCGGAGCCGGAGAAGCAGCAGCAGCTCCCGAAAGAATCGTCAATAAACACAGAACTCAAGATCAAAATATCATCGAGATGCTGGCTCTGTGGCTATCAGTAGCCCTGGCTCTCGCATCAGCCAGCAGCGGCTATGTAATCAAGGAGGATGAGTCCTTCCTGCAGGAGCCGCACTACGCCAGCCAGGAGCAGCTGGAGGACTTGTTCGCCGGACTGGAGAAGGCCTATCCCGACCAGGCGCGCGTCCACTACCTGGGCCGTTCCTTGGAGGGCAGGAACCTGCTGGCACTGCAGATCTCGCGGAACACCCGCCAGCGGAACCTGCTGACGCCGCCGGTGAAGTACATTGCCAACATGCACGGCGACGAGACTGTCGGCAGACAGCTGCTCGTCTACATGGCCCAGTATCTGCTGGGCAACTACGAGCGCGTCCCGGAGCTGGGGCGGCTGGTCAACAGCACGGACATCTACCTGATGCCCACCATGAACCCGGATGGCTATGCGTTGTCGCAGGTAAAGTGCGGTCACCTGTTGTGGCGTTTGATTGTCGTTTGTCGCTTTTTTGGGAAAAATCAATAAGTGGAAGCGGGAGCACTGGAGGAGCCCAAAAATAACAGTAGTCGGTGGCGTAAGGAGGTGGGAGAGGGAGCACAGCACGAGGAGTACTGTTATTTCAAAAGCAGCGGCAGCCAGGATAGACAGAGAGAGGCGCAAGGAAGTGGGAGTGGAAGTGGAAGGGGAAGTGGGCGCAAAAGATGTTATAGCAGTAAGAAGAGAGCCTCTCTCTCTCTGCGACAGAACTTGTCACTTTTAAATGAATTGCGTGAGGCCAAGTCTCTTTCTCCCTCTGAAGAGCACACAACACGAACACACCTCGTTTGTTTATCATTATATTTATCACTAACAACTATCATATTCGTCTTCTTGAGACATCGTTGGATAGTGTGAAGTTAAAGGCGCAAACACGCAATTATTAGTGTGTGCTCATTCGCCACAACAAAGGTCAGATTAATACAATCTGGATGAGTCTCTCGCTCCCTCTCGCTGGCTGGTATTTCCCATTGATTAGCGAATATGCATTGCAACAGCGAACACCTAATGCGAATTTAATCCACTTTTTCCCACTCCAAAAAGTGGTTCCAATATGGAATGCTATTTGCTCTTTTACATATTGCATTTGTTCAATTACAAGCAGGTTTTTCTCTAATAGAAAATTCCATTTGTTTCTCCGAGAAACTTCGCGATCGGTCCATCATATCACGTTTGCAAGACCTTGATAACAGACGTTCTATGCAGTTATCACACAAACTCATTAAGAACTCATTAAGAAATTTAGTAATTACTAAAGGTTGGGCTTTTTTCGTTACGTTTCTGATACAAAAACAAAACCTAATTACATGCAGGCTTTTCTCTAATAGAACATTCCATTTGTTTCTCTGAGAAACTCCGGGATCAAGTTTGCAAGACCTTGATAACAGAAAAACTCATCAAGTTTGGCAGAAATTACTAAAGGTTGGGCTTTTTCAGTTACATTTCTGATATAAAAACAAAATCTACACATCGTCTGAGGCAAAAGCAGCGCTTTAGGGTTTGCTGTTCAAAGGAGCAGGACCTTATTACCACTGTTAACTTTGGTGGCTCAGTGCAATGCCCAAACTCTCCAAGTTCTGTGATTTCCACACTCCAACTCACTACCCATTTCGGCCACGTGAGCTTCTGGGTTACCGAGCTTCTGAGCTTTGGTGGCGTGCTGCGATCATTGTGGCTACGATGATGACATGATCCACTTAACGTGGCCCATCAATGGTGTAATTTGTTGGTTATGCCACCGGCCTGTTCCGTGTTCCATTTGTCCATCGGCCATCCGTCCATCCATCGAGATGTGACTGCTTTGTGTTGGCTCCACTTTCCGATGCGATGTGCTGTCTTTGTGGTCTTTGCTCTGATTGATTGCCTGTCCCGATTAGCCGGGGAAAATGCGAGGAAATCACCATTGCCGCTGCGTTCTGTTTTCCTGCTTCATTGCACAATATGGTATTGTTTTATTATCGAATATCGAGCGGGGGCCGCCTTTTTTCCGGTCTTTCACACAATATGCTGTAATCACTCGGTTGACACCTGACTGCCATGCTAAATGGCCAATTCCGGTCAGGAGTGACCTGCATGCCAATCAGCCCATGACAGCGAGCGAGACGGCAGCCGAAAAGAGAAACTTGTTGTACTCTCAACTTGCAACTCCAGCCTAAAAGTGAAGTAAATTTACCAGATCTTGTGCATAATGCGCTCTAACTGAAGCTAACCTAACCAAGGAGAAGGCTTGGAACTAGCTCACAAGTTAAATACAAATCCAATAAGACTGCAACTTGCAGTAGATTCAGCTCGAGTCACAGTTCGCACAGTTCGTAGAAGAGCAATCAAGTATTATTGATTACAGGCTAGTCGTGCCACTGAGATAAGAGTGGCAGGACTTGCAGAGCCAATCTCAATCTGTTAATTAACCCAAAAAAGTAATCTTTGCAGGAGGGCAACTGCGAATCGCTGCCCAACTATGTGGGACGAGGCAACGCGGCCGGCATCGATCTGAATCGCGACTTCCCCGACCGTCTCGAGCAGTCGCATGTCCACCAGCTGCGCGCTCAGTCCCGACAGCCGGAAACGGCGGCCCTAGTCAACTGGATTGTGAGCAAGCCGTTCGTGCTCTCCGCCAACTTCCATGGCGGCGCTGTGGTGGCCAGTTATCCGTACGATAACTCCATGTAAGTCAAGGGCTGCTCCCTCTCACGAGTTGATCAATGATCACTGAATTGGTCTCATCGTTTCCAGCGCCCACAACGAGTGCTGCGAGGAGAGCTTGACCCCGGACGATCGGGTGTTCAAGCAGCTGGCGCACACCTACTCGGACAACCATCCGATCATGCGCCAGGGCAACAACTGCAACGACAGCTTCTCCGGCGGCATCACCAACGGCGCCAACTGGTACGAGCTGTCCGGCGGCATGCAGGACTTCAACTACGCCTTCAGCAACTGCTTCGAGCTGACCATTGAGCTGTCCTGCTGCAAGTTCCCGGCCGCAAGCACCCTGCCGCAGGAGTGGCAGCGCAACAAGGGATCGCTGCTGCAGCTGCTGCGCCAGGCGCACATCGGCATCAAGGGTCTGGTGCAGGATGCCAGCGGCTATCCGATCGCCGAAGCCAATGTCTACGTAGCTGGACTGGAGGACAAGCCCATACGCACGTCGAAGCGCGGCGAATACTGGCGTCTGCTGACCCCGGGCCTGTACAGCGTCCACGCCGCTGCCTTTGGGTGGGTTCCAAGCGCGCTTTTGCTGACTCTCTCCACGAGCTCCTTATGCTAATGTGTTCCTCTCTTCTCTGTGCAGCTACCAGGCCAGTCCACCGCAACAGGTGCGGGTGACCAACGACAACCAGGAGGCACTGCGCGTCGACTTCAAATTGACGCCCGTCGAGACGAACTTTGATGGTATTAGCAGTTTTTACAGTCCCTATTATTTCTAGAGAGGAGGGATGTGTCGTCGCCCGCCCGCTCGCTAGTTATATATGCAAACAGATATATATATATATATAGCAGCAGATCCAGCTAGAAACACACACACACATAGCCATTAGCCATGCCATGACCTGCACCTAGTTGCGCCCGCTCACCTTGCACTTTGCCAGTTCCCCAGTTCCCCTGATCCCCTGTTTCCCTGTTTGTACTATATGTTAACTGCCTCCCCCAGCTCCCTCCCCGGCTCATCTTCCCACCGTTGGCATGATCATTTCCCCATTGTTTTCCCAAGACTCGTTTTCCGGCCGTTGGCCGCTTGAAAATATAAAATGTTTGGCTTGCGAACGGTGGAACGAATCGGCTTGGAGTCTGTTTTATGTATTTCCCTCCCTACTCCCTGTGCGTTTTCCGCTGCATTTTCACTTTTCCCATGCAACCTCTGGGCTTCCTGCCTCTCTACCCCGCTCTCTGCCCATCACGCATACACACACTCGGCGAAAAATCGTTTGATTTGTACATAGACCTCGGCAAGGAACAAAACAAAAGTGCAGCCAGAAGAAGAGCGAATGAATAACCGAAAACCGAAAACCAAATAGAGAAATAACAAAATAGCGAACCAAACACAATAATCGAATATAAGCCAATTGTACTTAGGAACTTGTAAAGAAATCGAGAATCGAAAATCGAAAATCGAAATCACAGCCCACTTGAAGGTCATCGAATGGCCGATGAACAAAACTATGAATAGACGAACAAAATATACACGGTCTTAGCTTGATCTTTCTTTTTTTTTTCTCTGTGTTTCCTGTTGTAAGCAACGCATATACCTATGCACTATACACATATATACATATATACGGCTATATAGTATCACTATCGATATGTAGATTGTATGCAAATCCTATCAGATATCTGCTATCAGAAATCGCTACTGATAGGCCACGTAACCTCTCGAAGATAAAGCAAACTTGATTAATGTAGCACACATGCGAGCGTTATGGCTTTTAATGTAGATATATATACCTATATATGCGATTCACACACGATGTTGACGAGACTTTGGCTGGAAATCGAATGGATCGAACGAGGAAGAAGGGCCTGAGGGCCTGAAGAAGCGTTGATCAGCAAGGATTGGCATTATATCAGGCAGTCCTTGGCCAAAGGATGAATAAAATTTTGATTTTCGCTTGGTGCGTTTTATTTTCATCATGGTTTTTATCATTTTGGTGACCCTCCCTCATCCTCATCCCCTTAATTCTAGTATTCATTTGGATTTCTGTGTCATTTCCCACCTCATTTAACCTTGAACTTTGCCTTGTGTGTGTTTTAAACCTCATATCATCATGAGATCTCGATTTTTGTGTTTTCCCCCACCTTCTTTCACCTTGGTACCTTGTTTTTGTGTTACTTCTTACCATGTTCACCCTTTTGATTCGATTTTGTTTGGTTTTTCATCCAAATTCAGTATTTCCCTGAGGAGACTGATGGATTTCTCAGTTTGTTCTATAATTTCTCCCTTGAATCTTCAGTTTCCCTGGCTGTCATCTGGGCATTTGCACAAGTCCTTTGCCTTGCGATCAGGTGTAAGATGTAAGAGAGGAAGATCCCACATCTGTGTATGTTGAAATTTTAATTGTATATTCCACTAAGTACCTAAAAAACTAAAAAAATCGACAAGAAACGATTGAGATGCGTGTGTGCCAAAGGTCAAACTATAGATTCCCGATATATGGACATGTCTTATATATATTGTATGTATCGCACTTAATCGTACAAGAGTCGGGAATTTCTTTGGCATTTTACTTGGATTTTATCTCGAAATAAATGTGAACTATGGAAATTATGACAAAAATAAACGAACGAAATTATACTATATCTGCATCTGCTTGTGCTTGTGATTCAGCTGCTGCTCTAGCTACACCTAGTCCTGCTCCAGGTCCTGCTCCTTAACCTTTTCCCTAACCTTAACCTTAACCCAACCTCCGCTGCAACGTAGACGCACCCCTCACCTGGCAACCGCACTCGCATGTGGCACCCCTTGAAGTCGAAATCGAAATCGAAACTGGCATGACACACACACACCCCGAAACTCTGACACACACACACACGCACACACAAACGTACAAGATCCTCACCCATTTCCGTCTCCGCTCTCCCCACTTCCTGCAGGCAACTTCCGGAAGGTCAAGGTGGAGCGCTCGGAGCCGCCGGAGAAGCGCAAGGAGCAGTTCAATGGCTTCCTCACCCACACCAAGTTCGAGCACCACAACTTCACGGCCATGGAGAGGTGAGCAACTCCCTGGGGATATACAGGGTGTGGTTGGTCTTCTTCTGGAATTTCAACTTTAACAAAGGATAAAGTACCTTTAATCTTACCCGACCTCTCCTGCCTTTCCAGCTTCCTGCGCGACATCTCCGCCAGCTATCCCTCGCTGACCCGCCTCTACAGCATCGGCAAGAGTGTCGAGGGCCGCGACCTGTGGGTGCTGGAGATCTTCGCCACGCCGGGAGTCCATGTGCCCGGCGTGCCCGAGTTCAAGTACGTGGCCAACATGCACGGAAACGAGGTGGTGGGCAAAGAGATGCTGCTGCTGCTCACCAAGTACCTGCTGGAGCGCTACGGCAACGACGATCGCGTGACCAAGATGGTGAACGGCACGAGGATGCATTTCCTGTACAGCATGAACCCCGACGGCTACGAGGTGTCCCGGGAGGGCGATCGCACCGGCGGCGTAGGACGGGCCAATGCGCATGGCATCGATCTGAACAGGAACTTCCCGGACCAGTATGGCACGGACAGGTTCAACAAGGTGACGGAGCCCGAGGTGGCTGCCCTGATGAACTGGACCCTGTCGCTGCCGTTCGTCCTGTCCGCCAACCTCCACGGCGGCTCCCTGGTGGCCAACTATCCGTACGATGACAACGAGAACGACTTCAACGATCTGTTTATGCGGCTGCGCAACTCGAGCATCAATGGCCGCAAGCCCAATCCCACCGAGGACAACGCCCTGTTCCGGCACCTGGCCGCGATCTACGCCCAGGCCCATCCCACCATGCACCTGGGCCAGCCCTGCGAGCTCTTCCAGAACGAGTACTTCGCCGAAGGCATCACCAACGGGGCGCAGTGGTACAGCGTCACCGGGGGCATGCAGGACTGGAACTACGTGCGGGCCGGGTGCCTGGAGCTCACCATCGAGATGGGCTGCGACAAGTTCCCCATGGCCGGCGAGCTGCCCAAGTACTGGGAGGATCACCGGGAGCCCATGTTGCAGTTCATCGAGCAGGTGCACCACGGCATCCACGGGTTCGTGCACAGCACCATTGGCACGCCCATCGCCGGGGCCGTGGTGCGCCTGGACGGCGCCAATCACTCCAGCTACAGCCAGACCTTCGGCGACTACTGGAAGCTGGCGCTGCCGGGACGGCACAACCTCACCGTCCTGGGCGACAACTATGCCCCGCTGCGCGTCGAGGTGGAGGTGCCGCTGGGCGAGCCCTTCGAGATGCGCATGGACGTCACCCTCATGCCGGACGATCCGCAGCACTGGGCGTCGGCCAACGACTTCCGGATCATCGAGAACGTGGTGAACACGCGCTACCACACCAATCCCGAGGTGCGTGCGCGCCTGGCCGAGCTGGAGAACCAGAACGGGCAGATAGCGAGCTTCGGCTACGCGGACAACGAGTTCAGTCGGTACTTTAACTACCTCAAGATGACCTCGGACGTGAGTACCTCCGCGCATGCCTGCCGAGGCCTCCCTAATCCATTCAATGTTTCCCTTAGATCGGGGAGCCCGAGGAGCACAAGTACAAGCTGCTGGTGGTGAGCTCGCTGTTCGACACGGCCGCTCCGCTGGGCAGGGAGATCGTGCTCAACCTGGTGCGCCACCTGGTCGAGGGATTCAAGCTGCAGGACGTCTCTGTGGTGCAGCTGCTGCAGCGCAGCGTCATCTACTTCCTGCCGCAGACGCAGAAGTTCCAGCAGGTCTTCGACATGTACAATGTAAAGTGAGTTATCCCCGCGTGCCTCGCCTCCCCAAGTCGTGTAATCAATCTCTGCCGCAGCTCCACCATCTGCGACCCCGTGCTGGGCGACGAGCTGGCGGAGCGCATCCTCAGTCCGGAGACCGAGCAGGCCAAGGACATGTTCCTGCAGTTCCTGCACAGCGAGAAGTTCGACCTGATGCTCACCTTCGGGGCGGGCAGCTCGGAGCTGAGCTATCCGCGCGGCGACTCCGTGCTGGAGAAGTTCGCACACAGCATGCAGCGCACGGAGTTCAACTACTCGCCGCTGCAGTGCAGCAGCTCCGCCACGCGGCAGCTGCACCTGGAGACGACGGAGCGCCTGACCAACCTGATGTACCGCATGTACAACCTGCCCGTGTACACGCTGGGCATCGCCTGCTGCCGGATGCCGCACCACAAGCAGATCGCCGCCGTGTGGCGCAAGAACATCGACAAGATCAAGAACTTCCTGGCCCTGGTGCGCACGGGAGCGAGTGGCCTGGTGCAGAGCGACAAGGGGCAGCCGCTGCGCGAGGCCTTCGTCCGGCTGCTGGAGCACCAGCGCGTTTACAACGTGACCAGGAACGCGGCCCGCTTCCAGCTGATGCTGCCGCACGGCACCTACGGCCTGGAGGTGACCGCGCCCAACTACGAGTCGCAGATGCTCAAGGTGGACATACAGGACGGCCAGGTGACGGATCTGGGCACCATCCACCTGCATCCGTTCACGCTGATCCGCGGCGAGGTTGTGGAGCTGCCGAATAAGTTGAGAGGTGGAGCTGGAGCCGGAACCACCACCATTTCGGGCGTTGTGCTGGACGAGAGCAACCATCCGGTGCGGAATGCCAAGGTCTCGGTGGTGGGCCAGGCGAAGCTGAGGAACTTCACCAACAGCATGGGCCAGTACCAGCTGGCAGCGGTGCCCCTGGGCGCGGTCACGCTGAAGGTGGAGGCGCCGCGTCACCTGGAGGAAACGCGAGTGATGCGCCTGAGCCAGGACGGCCTCTCCAGCATCACCGAGAACGTGGTCTTCCGCCTGAAGGTCAACGAGCACGTGTTCGGCCTGCCGCGCTTCATCTTCATCCTCTTCGCCAGCGTCCTGATCATCGTCAGCGTGGTGGTGTGCGTGCTGTGCGCCCAGTTCTGGTTCTACCGCCGCCACCGGGGCAACAAGCCGTACTACAACTTCTCGCTGCTGCCGCAGAAGAGCAAGGAGCAGCACTTCGACCTCGAGGACGACGAGGCGGGCGACGACGGTGAGACGGAGCTCTTCCGCTCGCCCATCAAGCGTGAGTTTACCTGCTTACCTTTTACTTTACACAAATGTGGTAATTTATTATCTGTTTTGTTCAAAACAAAGGTGGCATGACCATTCAGCCGTACTTTGATGAGGAGCAGCTGGAGCGCATCTTGCACACGGATGACGAGGACGAGGACGACGAGGACGGGCCGCGCATGGAGCCGGAACTGGACGTGGCCGACGACAGTGGCGACGAGATTGTGATGCTGCACAATCACGGCCAGAAGCGTCGCCACTAGGGATGGCAGGAGGAGGTAGGAGGTGTCCCAACCCACGACAACAACCACGACAAACACACAACATAACTGTGATTCAAAACGTTTTCAAGCGAAGAGAAGCAAAGGAGCCAACGCCAGGCACTGATCTGCCTTTTATTTATGTTTTCCCTTTTTTAATTTTTATTAATGTAAATGTAACTGAATTAATCGCGCCCGCGCTTTAATGTTTTAATGTTAATGTGAGAAGTGAGCAGAGAGAAGTGAGCATCACAATCGTCAGCTTTAAATAGAGAATGTTGTGCCCCGAAAACGGAAAACCCAAAACCCAAAACCAAAACCAAGCCGGTGAATCCCCCGAATCTCTCTCCCAGCCCCAGCCCTTAGCCCCGTTTGTTGTATCTGTCCAGCCAAGAAGAGAACTGTAAGCGTTATCGTAACTTAACTTAAGACTGAGAGCCTTGCAACTATATAGCAACAAAAAGAAAAGAAAAAGATATAAAGGTGATGGAGAGGAGGAGCGAGTACGAAAGACACGAATCTAGCGAAATAGTTAATTGTAAATTAGAGAGTTTTCCCCCGAACGAGAGGCAGAAAGTTAGTAGATTAATTCGGTTCAGTAAAACGATGAAAATTGCTCAAAATGGGTAAGAACTCACTCTCAAATTACGTTGTCAGTGTGCAATATGCCTCTAGTTTTTGTTTAAATGCAAAATCTCATTTTAGTTAAGCCCAAAACTACGCTGTATCCATCTGGCTTCCATAAGAAAGAACAGCGACGAGCGAAAACCAATTTTGCAGCTTTTCCAAGCGAAAGATTAGCAACAGAGTTAACAGCTTTTGTAATATTTCCCTTGATTATCTTAATACTAGACGTACTATATATACACCAAACAAGCTATATATTTACTGCACGATTTTAACCGTATTGTAACCGTAAGCGTAAGCTAGAGCACACGGCCCAGACAAGAAGCGATGCAAACGAAAGACAGATATTCCACACACACAAGGTGCAGCATTTACCTATATACTATATACTATATACCATATACCATATACCCTATACAATATATATATATACCCGTATATCGTATACATATCCACAAAGTATGGCAATTATATATCTACATGTGTGTAAGCAACAACTATCTAAATAAACGAATGAATAATGTACGTTCCTGGCCAGAAAGGAGGCGATGCGGAGGCTTCCTGATCGGATGAATCACATAGAAAGTTTCCTCCAAGCGAAGTGTATATGGCATCGTCACTGCACGGAGAGAAAAGAGCCTCCATCGAACGGCTGTTCGATTCTTTCTACGATAGACAACCGCAGGCTGGAATGTTTCGGAAGGTGGACTCAACGGCAACTACCTTTTGGGCTTCAAAATACGGAAAATCGATGCGGAAATGTGTGACCTGTTTCTCCGTGTGCTGCCTTCGTAGAGAGTGTCGTCGCTCTGGCCATCATCATCGTTGTTATAGCCGCTGTGGGGTTGTCGTCAGAGCCAGGATCAAGGTCATCTGGCGATAGCCGCCTTATCGCCCAACCAGCGGCCCTCGCTCCATCCATCCACACTACACAATGTCCGGCTGAACTGTCGTCGGGCTTTATCAGGGGGTCCAGAGCCCAAGAGATAGTTGTCGCTCGAGCACAGCTCACCAGCTCACACAGCAGCAGCAGCAGAGCAGCCGTTGTCTTCTCCGCCCTCGGCTCAGTTGCGCAGCTTCCAGCGTCTCGCACAGATCCCACCAAGCAGCAACATTATGTGGTGGAGCCGTAAGTTAGCCACAAGGTGCCTCCGCCTTCATCGGGCCAAGAGCACCAACTCCACCTTGGAGCCGCAGCAGACTCTGGGCATCATCGGCGTGCCCTTCGCCAAGGGACAAGGGAAGCAGGGAGTGGAGCTAGCGCCGGATCTGCTCCGGCAGAGCAGCCTGCGGCAGGTGCTCCAAAGCAGTCATGGTAAGTGTAATCAGGAAATCAGATTTTCAAAGTTGACCCCCATGTGGCGAATTAGTAAAGATTTCACAAGTAAGTTTCCGAAACTGACGAAATAGTTTGCTTAGCAACGGATGGACATGGCTAGTTCGACTCGGTTGTTGATGCTGATCGGGAAAGATCGGACATGTCTCCGTGCCATGTTATCCATAAATAACCCTTTTTTACGCATATTTGAGATTTTGATAGCCAAAAAGCGATTGATTGCCAAATGTCATATATATTCTGATTTGTGAATAAAATCTTAATTATTTTATCAAAATATTGAAGAAAATCGAAAAAAAAAATGTTTACCAATTTTTCAAAATTTCATAAGGTCAAAAATTAAGAAAAATTTATTTATTTGTAATTAGTAATGTCAATTTGCAGACTTATTAATTTAGGAAAAACTAACATAGAAAAGCTTTCCGAATTGATTTTAAAACTGTTTTGACTTGGTTATGGCTTATACCCTCGCATGGTACTATAAATTTGACCAGAAGCTTGCAACTAAGTGAAGGAAGCATCTTCCACCCCATAAAGTATATATATTCTTGATAAGCACCACCAGACAAGTCGATCCAGCCACGTCCGTCTGTCTGTGCCAAGATTGCCTGCCTTAACCAACAACTTAGGTTTAAAACAAGAAAGAAGCTAACTTCGGAAAGCCAAAGTTTATACACCCTTAAATAAATATAAAATTTATTCCTATATTTAAAAAAGGGATAGATATCTTTAAAAACAATTAAATGCGATACTCGAAATGGGGAACTTTGAAATTAAATAGTATGTTGTTGTAGGCAACATCAAGGTCGCCATCTCGGGTTTCCGCAGTACAAATTTACTAAGTGCAGGATTTCAGGCACTAGGCGCACAGAAGGCAGCAGCAGGGCGATTATCTCTGTGCCAAAATATAACAGTTCTGGGTCGTCTGACGTCAGCGTATAACAGCGCATAGATGCTCTACGTTTTGCTGCGATCCTATTGGTCGTTTGACAAAAAAGGAAGCCATCATTGTTTTAAAGAACAGTTACTTTAAGACAGCACATTTGTATAACAGTTTTCAGCAGCGATCAATGCAGAGCACCGTCGCCCTATTGAGTTCTGCTCGCCTGTTACTCGAAATGGGGAAGCGGGCAATTTGTTCGGTGATTTCATGAGCCTGCGTAATAAAATTGTTGTTGTTGGCGGCAACCAGGTCGCAGTCATGAGTTTTCGCAGTACAAATTTACCATTTGCATGATTTCAGACACCAGGCGCACAGAAGGCAGCAGCAGGCCGATTATCCATTTATTATTACAGTTTATAACAGTATGGCGCACGGCCCCCAGTGCTGGCAAATTGTAAATGCATAGCTAAATCTAGCTTTTTTTTAGCGGGAAATAGCCATTTTTTTAATCATAGCCATTTGTTATGCCATGTAAAACAAAAGTTAGCTATTTTTTTTCTCATATCTATCATTCTCATTTCTTGCACACACGCATGGTTGCATTTTAGGATGCCGCGATCCTATTGGTCGTTTAATCAAAAGGAAGCCATCATTGTTTTAAAGAACAGTTACTTTAAGACAGCACATTTTTATAACAGTTTTCAGCAGCGATCAATGCAGAGCATCGTCGCCCCACTGAGTTCTGCTCGCCTGTTACTTGAAATGGGGAAGCGGGCAATTTGTTCGGTGATTTCATGAGCCAGCGTAATAAAATTGTTGTTGTAGGCGACAACAAGGCCGCTGTCATGAGTTTCCGCAGTACAAATTTACCATTTGCATGATTTCAGACACCAGGCGCACAGAAGGCAGCAGCAGGCCGATTATCCATTTATTATTACAGTTTATAACAGCGTGGCGCACGGCCACCAGTGCTGGCAAATTGTAAATGCATAGCTAAATCTAGCCTTTTTTAGCGGTAAATAGCCATATTTTTAATCATAGCCATTTATTAAGCCATGTAAAAAAAAGTTAGCTATTTTTTTTCTCATATCTATCATTCTCATTTCTTGCACACACGCATGGTTGCATTTTGGGATGTCGCGATCCTATTTGTCGTTTAACCAAACGGAAGCCATCATTGTTTTAAAGAACAGTTACTTTAAGACAGCACATTTTTATAACAGTTTTCAGCAGCGATCAATGCAGAGCATCGTCGCCCTACTGAGTTCTGTTCGCCTGTTACTCGAAATGGGGAAGCGGGCAATTTGTTCGGTGATTTCATGAGCCTGCGTAATAAAATTGTTGTTGTAGGCGACAACAGGGCCGCTGTCATGAGTTTCCGCAGTACAAATTTACCATTTGCATGATTTCAGACACCAGGCGCACAGAAGGCAGCAGCAGGCCGATTACCCATTTATTATTACAGTTTATAACAGCGTGGCGCACGGCCACCAGTGCTGGCAAATTGTAAATGCATAGCTAAATCTAGCATTTTTAGCGGTAAATAGCCATTTTCTTAATCATAGCCATTTGTTAAGCCATGTAAAACAAAAGTTAGCTATTTTTTTTCTCATATCTATCATTCTCATTTCTTGCACACACGCATGGTTGCATTTTGGGATGTCGCGATCCTATTTGTCGTTTAACCAAACGGAAGCCATCATTGTTTTAAAGAACAGTTACTTTAAGACAGCACATTTTTATAACAGTTTTCAGCAGCGATCAATGCAGAGCATCGTCGCCCTACTGAGTTCTGTTCGCCTGTTACTCGAAATGGGGAAGCGGGCAATTTGTTCGGTGATTTCATGAGCCTGCGTAATAAAATTGTTGTTGTAGGCGACAACAAGGGCGCTGTCATGAGTTTCCGCAGTACAAATTTACCATTTGCATGATTTCAGACACCAGGCGCACAGAAGGCAGCAGCAGGCCGATTATCCATTTATTATTACAGTTTATAACAGCGTGGCGCACGGCCACCAGTGCTGGCAAATTGTAAATGCATAGCTAAATCTAGCATTTTTTAGCGGTAAATAGCCATTTTCTTAATCATAGCCATTTGTTAAGCCATGTAAAACAAAAGTTAGCTATTTTTTTTCTCATATCTATCATTCTCATTTCTTGCACACACGCATGGTTGCATTTTGGGATGTCGCGATCCTATTTGTCGTTTAACCAAACGGAAGCCATCATTGTTTTAAAGAACAGTTACTTTAAGACAGCACATTTTTATAACAGTTTTCAGCAGCGATCAATGCAGAGCATCGTCGCCCTACTGAGTTCTGTTCGCCTGTTACTCGAAATGGGGAAGCGGGCAATTTGTTCGGTGATTTCATGAGCCTGCGTAATAAAATTGTTGTTGTAGGCGACAACAAGGGCGCTGTCATGAGTTTCCGCAGTACAAATTTACCATTTGCATGATTTCAGACACCAGGCGCACAGAAGGCAGCAGCAGGCCGATTATCCATTTATTATTACAGTTTATAACAGCGTGGCGCACGGCCACCAGTGCTGGCAAATTGTAAATGCATAGCTAAATCTAGCATTTTTTAGCGGTAAATAGCAATATTTTTAATCATAGCCATTTGTTAAGCCATGTAAAACAAAAGTTAGCTATTTTTTTTCTCATATCTATCATTGTCATTTCTTGCACACACGCATGGTTGCATTTTGGGATGTCGCGATCCTATTTGTCGTTTAACCAAACGGAAGCCATCATTGTTTTAAAGAACAGTTACTTTAAGACAGCACATTTTTATAACAGTTTTCATCAGCGATCAATACAGAGCATCGTCGCCCTACTGAGTTCTGTTCGCCTGTTACTCGAAATGGGGAAGCGGGCAATTTGTTCGGTGATTTCATGAGCCTGCGTAATAAAATTGTTGTTGTAGGCGACAACAGGGCCGCTGTCATGAGTTTCCGCAGTACAAATTTACCATTTGCATGATTTCAGACACCAGGCGCACAGAAGGCAGCAGCAGGCTGATTATCCATTTATTATTACAGTTTATAACAGCGTGGCGCACGGCCACCAGTGCTGGCAAATTGTAAATGCATAGCTAAATCTAGCATTTTTTAGCGGTAAATAGCCATTTTTTTAATCATAGCCATTTGTTAAGCTATGTAAAACAAAAGTTAGCTATTTTTTTTCTCATATCTATCATTCTCATTTCTTGCACACACGCATGGTTGCATTTTGGGATGTCGCGATCCTATTGGTCGTTTAATCAAACGGAAGCCATCATTGTTTTAAAGAACAGTTACTTTAAGACAGCACATTTTTATAACAGTTTTCAGCAGCGATCAATGCAGAGCATCGTCGCCCTATTGAGTTCTGCTCGCCTGTTACTCGAAATGGGGAAGCGGGCAATTTGTTCGGTGATTTCATGAGCCTGCGTAATAAAATTGTTGTTGTAGGCGACAACAGGGCCGCTGTCATGAGTTTCCGCAGTACAAATTTACCATTTGCATGATTTCAGACACCAGGCGCACAGAAGGCAGCAGCAGGCCGATTATCCATTTATTATTACAGTTTATAACAGCGTGGCGCACGGCCACCAGTGCTGGCAAATTGTAAATGTATAGCTAAATCTAGCCTTTTCTAGCGGTAAATAGCAATTTTTTTAATCATAGCCGTTTGTTATGCTATGTAAAACAATAGTTAGCTATTTTTTTTTCAAATCTAGCCCAACGCAATTTAAAGGCAATTCTAACAGTAACTGCAAGTCTCTCCCTCTAACCAAGGCAACAGCAGGTTGATGATGTTCATCTTGCTGTTGCTGGTCTCTTATTCAAAATAGAGAAGAGAACAATTTTAGGATGCCCCGGTCGTTTGACCAAATGGAAGCCATCATTGATTTCAGAAACCGTTAGTTTAAAACAGCACATTTGTATAACGCTTAAACTTAAAATTGACCAATAGGAAGCCAGCTTTGTTTTCAGCATGTTTTTATAACAGTTTCAAGCAGCGATCAAAGCAGTGCATTGTCGTCCTACTGATTTCTGTTCGCCTGTTACTCGAAATGAGAAATGCTGGTACGTGTATTTGCTCGGTAATTTCATAAACTTGGAAAGTAAAAATGTAGTTTTAGGCGCACAGAACGCAGCAGCAGGACGATGAGCTCTGTGCAAAATGAAAAGCTGGTTAGGTAAATGTTTTCTTTTCGTTTATTATTGTTTCAGATGGATTGGTCATCCGGGACTATGGGAACCTGCAGTACACGGTAGACGAGTCGCTGCTGCAGCAGCAGCGGGTGCACTATCACCACATCCGCAACTACGCCGACTTCATGGCCTGCAATCGGGCGCTGATCGAGCAGGTGCAGCTGATGCTCAAGGAGAACTCCCAGTTCCTGGCCATTGGCGGCGATCATGCGATCGGGTTCGGTGAGACTCTATTTCCGTTTCCGCATCCATTTCCAGTTTCTCCTAATGCCTAATCCTGCTCCGCTGATTCCCCGACAGGCTCCGTGGCCGGCCACCTGCAGCACACGCCGAATCTGTCGCTGGTGTGGATCGACGCGCACGCGGACATCAACCTGCACAGCACCTCGCAGTCGGGCAACATCCACGGCATGCCCGTGTCCTTTCTGCTAGAGCAGCTGCGCACCACCTGGCAGCACGCTGGCCTCCAGGAGATCGCTCCCAACTGGTGAGATCGCTTGCTATGCTTTGCTTTGCTCTTGCTTTATTATTATAGCGCCAGATCGGATCAGAGATCAGATCGCTTACAGCTAGACAAGTTGCACTTAGTCTCTAGGGTGTTCGGCTCCTCTAATCTGTCTCTCGTCTCGCGGGGGGCTCTGTTTTTTTATGTTTAATGTTAAATATAACTAATACTCTTTGGTTTTCAGGGGGGCTTGGGGTGGGGTGTTGTTGGCTGGGTGGGGTTTTGTCGCCTTATCACAGTTGCCTCTCTTAACGAACTAAGAATTGTTTGCTTTGATTCTTTGCTTTCATTTCAGTTTCAGTTTCAGTTTCAGTTTCGTTTTCGATTCTTTTTGGATTTTTTTATTTTGTTAGATTTTGATTTTGTTTTCTTCTCACTCCGCCTCTTGCTCTTCTTCAGTCTTTCGGGTGTTTTCTTTTTAAGTTGCTATCAACCTTTAAGCTGCTTATTAAGTAGATTATTTAATTACACATTGCTTTTGCTTGCGGCAGTTCGTTTGTTTGTGTTTCTCTTTTTCTCATTTATTTTCTATAAAAAGTGGAACGTCACCCAGAGGTTCGAGAACGGAAAAAACAATGAATTTTAAGTAGGAACTAAAGAAGACTGTTTTTAGAACAACTTTACAGGGGGTTGGGTGGGGCGAAGTGCCCCCGCCGGAAATGAAACTATAACTGGAGCTCTACTTCGCTTTGATCTTGCCAACTATATAGGATCTATATAGCGCTCTATTCTATATGTTATCAGGGTGGGTTTTTGGTGTTTGGTGCTGTTTGTTGGTGACATCTCTACGCGGAAACAAATCGTTAATAAACCGAAGAATCTAAACTGAGAAATTCCCAACTTGCGTTTGAACTGAAAATATATATACTTGGTTGGTTGGAAGACTTTATACACACGAAAAAATCACAGAGAGCGGACGGGACACAATGAAACCGAAATGGAAACGAAAATATATACAACATTATACATCAGAGACTATAAAAGAGTCCTGCCCGATACTCCTGGCTACTCTGGTTACGTGGTGGATCGTGGATCATGGATCGTGGATCGTGTGGGGATGGTGGATTGTGCATTGCTCGATCAAAATCAAATCTATAAACTATAGAAAAAGCCGCAAATTCAAATACAAATTGAAACTCTTCGTAATTCCTGAAATCATAACTCAAAATGATTCAAGTATCGGTGGCTCACTAGGGTTTTCATCCGAAATTACATAATACATAAAGTAAGGTGTGTGGTGTCGGTGTCTCGTGTGTATGTACATCGTATGTACATCAATTGGGGTGGGGAGGAGGGCAGGGATCGGGACATCTGTGGTTTATGCGTTAAATAATTACAATCAATATTAAAGATTAAAGTATCAATGAATCAATATAATTACACAATCATTATCGTTTTTAATCAAGTAATCAATTAACTAAATGTGTTTCTTTTTTGTCTATAGTATTGTTTTTTTTTTTTTTTTTTTTTTTTTGGCATAAATTCAATTCAAAATCGAACGAACGAACAAGAACACACTCCTGAAAATAAATCAAGAGAAAGAAACAAATTAGAAAATGCTTTATAAAAATATTAGACGTTTTTGCTGCAGGATTTTTGTCAAGTGTTTAAACTTTATAGTTCTTCTTATTTTGTTCATTGCTACAAAAAAGAGGAGAGATCAATATTAATAATTAATATTAATAAAATGAGAAAGAAATCCACTTAGAGAAAATCATTATCAGTTTGTTTTTCGCTCTGACAAAAATGTATTTATTTGGGAAGATCAAAACATATGTGTGCCGAAAAATTGTACAGATCCGGGACCGGATCCTCTCTCCTCCAGCTCTCAAAGCTTCTCTCCTCCGACTTACTTACCAACAAAAACCACACGAAACAATAAAAGTGAGTGAGAGGTACGCAACAATACAACAATATATATATAGATATAGATAACAACGAACGAACGGCAACAAGGAACTGAAAAATCGAAAATCGGGAAATCGATGGATATAACCACATATGGGAAAAGTAGAATGGAACGGAAATTGAAACTCGAAAATCGAAAATCGGAATCAACTCAAACGTCAAAATCAGATCGGATGGGACTCTCCTCCCTTCAAAGTATCATCTTCCTTCTTCATCTTCATCTTCATCCTCATCTTCTCTTTCTTTCTCTCTGGGGTCTTCCTGCTCGGCTGGGACCAAAGAAGCGTACACTGAGCGACAAAATTATAAGAGCAACCAAAGAGCAACGTATACTCTTCACTCGAGAAGGGGGCAACTTTTTAGCACACAACAAGAAACTGAAACCAACTTGGAAATGGAAATGTAAATGTAAATGGAAATAGAGAGTGTGTGTCGTTTGTTACTTGTGTGTTGACTAGTGTAATATACACTGGAAAGAAATACGTTTCGAACAAAAGAAGAGACCATAGAGAAAACCGTCTAAAACAGGAAACAGGAACTAAAGCAGGGTCCGAAAAGCAGAGAAAATACGAGCTAAGGTTTACCAAAGAAAATATCGAAAACAAAGGAATATATCGAAATAATCGAATCGAAACAAAGTCGAAAAATCCAAATTCGAAACTCGAAAACCGAACCACTGAGCTGAAACACAGGAACAAAATGAAATGAAACACAGAAAAGCAGATCGAAAGAGAATTAAATAAAACAAAAGTTAGGTGTGTTCTGATAGATATATACTATATAGAGAGATATACATATTATATGGCAAAAAGCAAGAAAAACTCATAATCATATATTTTGAAATACATTTATAATATTAATATCTTTTTCTCGTTTGTTTTTTTTTTTTTGGTTTTGTATTGTTTTCATTTTGAAATATCATTTGAAATGTGTGATAAATATTATTAATTAATTAATTAATTAATTGATATAAATATGTTAATAAAATAAATTAAATAGTTTCCTCCGTCTCCTTCACCTTCACCTTCATCTTCGCTTTAATAATAATAATAATATATATATCGAAGTGTATATATATTCTTGCTGTTGTTGTCGTGATTATTAACTGTATCATTGGTGTAATCGTTATCGCAATCGCTATATCGCCCGCCGTTCATCGAAATAATCGCTCTCCCTCTACCTCTCTCTATCCGTGGAACAAATTAGGCGTTTTACAAAATTACAAAAATTACACACAATTAATTAAGCAATACAAAGATACAGATACAGATACAGATTGGAAATTATACACAGAACATATCATCCCAATGCATATACATGTTCCTTTAAATGTATATATATCGATAAATCGAGGGAGTGGCTGAGTTGAGTGGTGACTGTACTTGCGTCGCTAAAAACTAAACTAGGACAAGAGTCGAGGTCGAGAGATTCGTGTTAATCATAAATATAAGCACTAATCATAATGGCATTACACAAATTAAAAGTATTCTCTGGTTTTTGCACACAAATAATATCGCTAATCGCTAATTGCTAATTGCAACACTAGGCAGCGTCTCTAAACCGAGCAACAAAAACGGGAGATCAATTCTGGATTTACTCCTGGAGTGCATGTTCTTTGGATTTTTGGTTTTTGTTTTTTTTTTTTTTCTTGGGGACTCGGGATCTTGACCGATCGGGAATGCCTTTTCTGATTGAGATCAATGGGTTCCGTTCGTGCCTCCTTGCAGACCAAGAAGGCCCATGACTAGATCGATTCCTATATGTCTTTTTCTCGTTTTTTCTTTTATTTGTTTCTTGTGTGTGGTGAAATGGAAAGAGAGAGACTGAGAGAAAAAATAATCTAAGATCCTTGGGGTTCAGGAGGTTCAGAGGGTTTATAAGGAGCAAAGTAAAATCATACAGATTACAAAAAATCAAACGAAAACCAAAAAGTAACAAATAAATCAAAAAATTATGCTAACAGTTTTGCTTTTTAGGTGGTTTTTCCTTTTTTTGTTTTTTTTTTTCTGTTTTTATTGAAAGTAAATTTGTCGCTTCGCTTTTTCTTCGCAAAATCAAATGGGAAATCATAAGAGTGTAAACATAAATCGAATGAGAACATATAAATCGTGGAAAAAATACACAAAATCAAGAGGAAGGAAATCAAACATACTAAATAATAATAAACATATAATGGTAATCATAATAGTATTGCATTCGATGGGTCGGAGATTCACAGGAATCCCTTCTCTCTGTCAGAGCTAACATTACACATGTATCGTCTATCATCTACATATATCTAGATATATCTAGAGCTAAAGCCGCCGTTTTCGCTGGGCTGTGCTGTGCTGTGTGCTGTCCTGTCGCTGCTGCTTCTGCCAAATCGAATGAGTTGAACGTAAAATCATAAGTTAAAACTAAAACTGAAACAAAATCAAAAGGGTCGAAATCGGGGATGCGGGGATACAGAAAATACAAATTAAAATTAAACGTAAAACGTAAATAGTAGAGAGTCTGAGAAAGGGGGAATTCGAAATGGGAGAAGGGCGAGAGAGACAGTTGGGAATTCTAAGCTCTAGAGTTGTTATATCTCTTGATCTCGATCTCGATCTCTCTCGCTCCCTCTCTCTCTCTCTTTCTGTTCATTGCGTGTTTTTTTTTTGTTTTTGTGTATGTGTATAATTAGGCTAATTCTTCATCAGTATCCTCTCATTGTTCATCTTGTTCTTCTTCGCTTTGCTCACAAATCAAAGGAATTAAATTAAATTACGTAATTATAAGAATACAATAAATAATGTTTTTGTTTTTCGTTTTCTTCTTGGTTCATTGCTTACTTAAATAATTTAAAGAAAAATCATGATGAGATATATAAATATATGTGTGTTGTGTCGCTTAAATTGTAAATTACACGCAAAAAAATATATAATTGTCGCTCTTTGTTCATTCCTCGCAGTACTAATCGATTTGCCTTGTTCTTTAGGTTACATTTGAAATTTGTAATTTGTAGTTTTTGAGATGCTTGATGCCTTGTTTAGTTGCATTATTTTAAAACTATTGCACAAGAATTAGAATTAATACAATTAATAAGATCCATCGATGACGCAAAAAATATAAGCATAATTATGTATATATACGTTTAAGGGATAAGTTAATTAAATTAAATATACATATATGTGGGTGTAGGTGTAGGTGTGTGTGGGTGTGTGTTTGGTGAGTGACAGAAAATTGAAATGAAAGAAAATCAAGTACATGTAATCCTCCTTCGCTGCCTCCTTCTTGTATAAATAAACTAGCAGATTTGTTCATATAACTTATTGCAAATTCGAGTCGGGGAGGAGCGGTGATCCTCCCCAGCCTTTGCCCCCCATCTATCTTCCGGGGACGACGATGGATGCCTCTTCAAGGGAAGCCTTCTTAATCTTTGGAAAGGGGAGAGAGCAGGCGCCTTGTTTCTTCTCTATTCTTGCTTTTCTTGTTGGCCTTCCACAGTTCTCCTCTCTTTGCTTTATCTTCCTCCTTATCCTTATCCCTATCCGCCTTGTCTTCCATCTTCTGACTAGATTTCTTGTTGCGATTTAAAAAAAAAAACAACGATTTCTTTTGTTGGCCGCCTAATAGTTACACAAAAAAAAATGAATAATTCTAAAGAGATATATATAGGGGATATCGGCTGTATATCATCCGATTACACATAGGGCTAGGTATCCTAATAATAGTCATAATTAAATAAATTTCTACGTGTTTCCGGTTCCGGTTCTAACTCTTAAAATTGAGAATTCACTATATTCCATATTCCGTTGAGAAGGAAACCAAAAAGTGTGTAAATCAAACACAAATCATTCGTATAAATATGCATGGTTGGTTGTTGGGTGTGTTGCAAGTTCTATTTGTTGTTTACTCTTGGTTGCAGGATGCAGGAGAGCCGAATGTCGAAAAATCAAAGCAAAGCAAAGAAATCAAACGAAAACGTAATACAAAATTCCAGAAAATATATATAGATGTAGTAGATAGATATAGTATCTGCTGAATGGTTTTTTTGTTGTGTGTGTGTGCCACTCTCTCGCGCTCTCTCTCGAAAATCAATCAAAAAACGAACAGAAAAACAAGGAAAAGAAACAAGCAAAGAAAGCAAATCGAAAAAGAAAGTTTGGGGTATTATATACGAGTACTCAAAGGTTGTAATTGGGGATTGGTTCGGTATATCCTATAATGCCTTTTCCCTCTTCTTTTCTCCTTTGTTGTTGCTGTTGTCAAGTTACTTAACTATAGAGAAAACGCTTTGCTAATGCTTTAATGGCTTGAATGCCTTAAACCCGTCCTCATTCGCTCGTTTTCATATCGTTTTTCAAACTGTTTTTTGTTTTTCTTCTTTTCTATTCTTTTTTTTTATATATAAAAATGATGCTTGGTTGCTGCTGCTGTTTGTTTGTTGGTTTTTTGTTCTGTTGTGCTAGGCCTTTGTTTAAACGCTAAAAATTGTTGTTATTACGCTCTCGCTCCGTGCCGCGTTCCGCGTCGCTTGAACTATAGAATATATATATTTATATGTATAAAGTATATGAGAAATTACAGTATCTTTATAATATTCACTAACAATTATTTACTTTTTGTAGTAAAACGTTTCAAATTTGCGCATAAATTATTGTTATTACTTTTTGTTTTTCCCTTTTCTTTTATTTTCTTTTCTTTTCTTTCCGTTTCGTTCGCTAATCGTTCCTATATAAATGTTGTCTACACGATTCCTGGGCTCAAAGGACACGAGTTCGACCGGGGCCTTCGGCTTCTCTTTTCTCGTTACTCGTTACTCGTTACTCATTACTCGCTTTTCGTTACACTTTTCTCGTTTCTTTTCTAAATGTAGAAAACACAATCGATGCTCTTTAAAAAAGAGTTCAATATAATAAATGTCTATATATAATAGGTAGATATATAGAATTGCATCGCATATATATATCTGAGATATACATGTGTATAAATATGTCGATCTTCGTTTTTAAGTAGCTTTTGTTTTCGGGGTTTCCTGTGGTAATACTGTAGCAGCCTCCATGTTATCAATAACTATATATACTCTATTATTTTATGAATACTTGGCCCGCCCCAGGAGCCGAACTCGTGTCCTGTGAACACTGTGTCCTACTGCATGTACATCCTAGACACTGAATCCTCTCATTGCTAATTCCTGCTTCATGCACTTGCCTCTTAATTGGTTTTTCTTTCGTTTTTTGTATCGAGTTTTCAAGATTTTAATATATGGTAGAAAAGTTTTTGTTCTTATTTGTTTTTTTTTGGAGTGTAACTAACAGAGTTGCTTGTTGTTTGGAAGATTTCATTGCTGCGTTTACCTTAGGTGTAAGTTTAAATTTTTAAAATTTCTCATTTTCCCTTTCTTTTTGTTGTTGTTTTTCTTTTCTTTTTTCGCTAAGTTAAGTTAAATTTTCTTAGTTTTTGTGTGTTGATTTCTTTGTTTCGCTTTTGTGACTCATTTTGACGGCGGCCGCAAAGAACCAGAGCTGCCCGAGTTCGAGTTTTCTCTTTAAATATATTGCAATTGTTCCTTATAATCTCATTAATCATTATCCTTTGCCTCACTCGCTCTCTCTCTCTCTCTCTCTTTCTCTCGCTTTCTCAATCTCAATTCTCCGTTTCACAATTCTCATTCTAAAAGCAGCTCTCGTCCTTCCTAATTTTTGGTTTTTCGTTCTTCGATTTTTCGTTTTAGTTTATGATTTTTGTTACTTAAATGCTAAACAAGAAGAATTTTGCTATTGCAACGCTTTTGGCCGGCGCTTTGGGGGTCTCAGGGTTGGATTTCTTGGGGGATTGGCAAGGGACTTGGTTGCTGGATTGCTGTGGGTTGTTGCACTTGCACCGCCGTTTCGTTGTGTCTCGACACGTGAGAGAGAGTTACTCCTCCGCCTGCCTGCTTCCTTCTGCCTTCTGCCTCTGTTTGTCCTGCCTTCGTCCTTTCGTCTGGCTCCTAGTTTCTGTTAATGGTTTCTCGTTTCTTGTTTCGTGTGTGTTTTACACATACTGTTTGTTGTTGCGCTTAGTTACCGTTATACCATGCATATTTATATATGTGTGTTGAGTGTGTGCTGTGTGTGTTTCGAGTGCTTCGAGTGTGTGGTGTGTGTTGCGAAACGATTTGAGGGGACAAAATCTCTCGTTCTCGTTCCCGTTCCCGTTCCCATCTCCGATCCCGCGTTGCCGCCCTACTTGGCCTTGTTGGTCTTAAAGCTGACCTGCAGCACCCGGTTGCCCATGGTGTAGCCGTTGAGCGCCCGTATGGCCATGGCCGCCTCATCGTAGTTGGTCATGGAGACGAATCCATAGCCCTTGCACTGGTTCGTTGTGGGATCCTTGACGATCTTCACCGATTGCACAGCCCCGAAGGGACCAAACAGCTGCCACAGCGCTGCCTCCTCTGTTTCCGGTGCCAGGTTGTATATAAATATCGGATACGCACCGCCCGGACCGCTGGCAAGGGTCGTGGCAGCCGCCGCCGCCGCACCGAGTCCGTTCGGCAGCATCACGTCCAGCATGTCGCCGGCCATTGGCGAGAATCGAGCCAGGCCCTTGTTGACGGGAGTGTGCATGGCGCCGCCAATGCGTCGCACCAGCTGGGGATTGAGGAAAGCGGGCAGCTGCGGCTGGATAATCTTGCTGGTGCTGCCCGGCGTATTGGAGAACTTGACGACAATCGGATCCGTGCAGCTCGAGGGCGTGGTGCCATTGAGGGCAATGATGGCTCGGGTGGCCTCCTCCCGCTTGTCGAACCGTATGAAGCCGACGCCCTTCGTCTGTGTGTCGTTGCCGGCGTTTTGCAGTATGCGCGACGTAATGATCGCTCCGAAGGGCGCAAAGATGGCCTCCAGTTCCTGCTGGGTCATCGTCTTCGGCAGCCCCGACACATACAGATTGGCGCCCTTGATGGCATCCGACGAGGGGCGGGCGAACGACACCTTGATGGTCTTGTTCTGCAGCCGCAGACCGTTCAGCACGTTCACCGCTTGCTCCGCATCCTGCGGCCGGACATAGTTGACAAAGCCGTAGCCAAGGCTCTGGCCCTTGCTGGGCGCCTGCGGATTCAGGGGATCGATGTAGACCTGCGACTTGTCGCGTATCAGCTTCACCGACTCGATCTCGCCGACGCTGGAGAACAGCGACCGGATCTCGTCCTCGGTCATCGTTTGCGGCAAATAGTTCACGATCAGGTTCGTGCGGGTCTCCGTGCTGCCGTTGCTGCCGTTCTGGGCTCCGGCACCGACGCCGACTCCAACTCCGCCGACTCCGGCATTTCCGTTGGTATTGGGCTGCGCCTGCTGCGGCTGAGGCACCACCGCCTGCTGGACTGCCGCCGCCTGCTGCTGCTGCACCACTGCCGCCGCTGCCGCCTGTTGTTGCACCACCGCCGCCGCCGCCTGCTGCTGTTGCTGTTGTTGCGCCTGCTGCTGCTGCTGCTGCGCGGCCACCGCCTGCTGCTGCTGCTGGAGCTGCTGGGTAACGGCCGCCGCCGCCGCGGCCACCGCCTGCTGTGTCTGCTGCTGCTGCACCTGCAGTATTGCCTGCTGCACCTGTTGCTGCTGCTGTTGCAACTGGGCAGCGGCGGCCACGGCGGCCGCATTCTGTACGGGAGCGGCGGCCGCATTGGTCGCAGCCACTGCCGCAGCAGCCGCTGCACTCTGCATCAGCTGCGCCTGTGTGTCCACTCCGCCGCCGGCTCCGGTGTTTGCCATCATAAAGTCCACTGGATTGGGTTCGAGTTGGAGTTGGAGGTGCGATGGAGTTGAGTTGGGTGACACGACGACCAACGCAGGGGCAGGCGCATGGAAAGAATAGTTAAATGTCAAGATTAAACCATTTGCATGATGTGTTAGTAATATCTACAGATGCGGGCCTTTGGTTAGTTAGTTGGCCGAATTAGCTACTAGTTGGAGTTTCTACGAGGGGTTAGGTCAAGTGGTCAGGATGTGGATTCAGTTACAGTGTAGAACATATCGAAAAGTCGATTTCTAAGCACTTGTTCGAAGGGTTATGCTAGTTTTGGTGATATATGTACAGGGCCCACTCCTGGGTTTTCAGAGAACACTTCCATAAAAATAGTAAAAAGTTTCCGATAAACACCATTTTCCAATTTATTGAAGACTAACTTGAATTTATTTTTTTGAAATGTTTATAATTTTAAGTACATCCTTTTCTTCCTATTAAAACCCGGAAATGTACGAAACATAAACGAAATCAATTTAAAATTCGTTTAGAAAATCCCTTTTATGGTTTAATACGCCTATGGAAATGTCAATGAGAATGACCTTTGGTAGGAACCATGTGTAACCCGGAAATATCTACGAAAACAACGAAGTTTCTTGCCACCCAAGGCTAGCATTATATTAGTAGTTTTTTTATATTAGTTGGTATTAGTTAGCATTGCACGTCTTTTAAGGACTCGAGCTGGGAGCTGGCTGGCATCCCTGGTTCGCTCTCATTTTTGGGTTAGCGGTTAGCGGCAAACGGTTAACGGTTAACGGTTAACGGTTGGTTAAAGGAGCTTTGCTCATTGGCGCCGCCCAGCGGCCCACTTACTTTGCTTTCGTCTCACTTAAGTGCTCTCACCCGCTCTCACTCCCACTCTACCTAGCTGTCGCTGCCTCGCCCCCAGACACACCCACAGACACAATCAAAGCTCGCAAGGCAGACACCGACACACACACACACACACACACACACCGGCACAGGAACAAACACACACACACACCTCGGCGAATTGATGAACACTTTACTGGATTCGCTTCTGCTCTATGTCTCGCTGATTTATGTGCTTTCGTTGGCTTTTGTTTTAGCGGCGCCTTTGATTTTATTCCCGTTCAAGTGATAGCGTTTTATTTCGGATTGGTTTAGGTTTAGATCCGCTGCGTCCCAGGCACACGATGCTTCTGAGACGAGCGCAGAACCTTCTCGCCAGGCTTTCGCTCTAGCCGCTCTTTGCTCTCGCTCTCTCTCCCACTCCACTTCCGCCTCCTCGCGTTCCTTTTCGGCAAACTGTTACAGCTCTCTGCATATGTATTTGTATATGTATATGATGTACACACCCCGCCCAGTTATGTAATGCGGTATCAGGAGGGTTAACAGGGGGTCGGCCAGGATATGCGAGAAATCGACTCGCACCCCTTGGAATAACACCAAAAATGAGCAGCAGGCGAGAGACCCACCCTTAGCCACACAAGTTGTAATATTTCCTTTGCGAAAAAATGAAAAAGAATACATATACGCGGCAACGGAGGGTTCTATGTACAAGCGGAACTTGGCATCGCTTAAGGGTTAAACGCGCGGCACTGCCACCCCCTAAGCCCGCCCAGTCGGACTTTGCTTCTTGTGCTCACCGAATACAGATAGAATTCTCTGTGTAACGGGGAGGATCTCAGGGATGCTCCCCGTTACACAGAGAATTCTATGCTCTTTGCTCAGGAGGGATTTTTTCTTTTGGGAAATTTTTGTTTTTTAAGGCGTGCGCTGATAAAAAAGCACTAAGTTCTCTGTAATTAACTTGTGATTTGCATTTTAAAGTAAATAGAGTTCATGAAAACACGAACTGAGTAAAGTCTAGAGAATATTTTCTTTAAAAAAAGATGATTATTTTCAATGAAATAAATGTATTAACTAAAAAAAAGGAACACAATTTGAAAGATTTTGTGGCAAATTTGATTAAAGTTAGTTTTTGTTTTAATACTTAGCAGTACCTTTTACGACATATTTTCTAACTAAAATTAAATATTATTTTTATCTAACAAGTAAAGTGCAAAAGTATTCTCATTTGACTATTTTCTGTTATATTTAACTTTTATGTATTTGAAATATTGACTTCCAGGATAATTTCATAAATTCTTATAATTTAAAATTCCTTACCTAAGGCTTTTTGAAACTATTACCTAACTACATTTACACATAAATAATAAAACAATAAAATAAAAACAGTTAACAATTTTGTAGAAATTAAGAAAAATTCTGTTTGGGATAGGACGCGTTGAAAAAATCGTATTTATGTTTTCGAAACGATCAATTTGTGTTGTTTAATAACTATTAAATGTTGATATAGTTGATAACGCGAGATAAGTTTGGTCACACGTATATTGCAGTCGCGATTATGCAAATTTACCATAACAAAAGAAGGTCATACCAAATTGCAACGAGGGCTGCATTTAAGATCGCGATGCACCCCTAGATTTGTGAAAAAGTGAAAAGTCAAGTGAAACGTTTACTCAACTAAAAAGGTATGTATTTAGCCTAAATTATTATATTATTATAAGTTGTATATTAACTATAAGTTAACTACTATATGCCTCACATTCTAACAAACAGTAATATTAATTATATAGCTGCATTTAACCCTTTTTATTGTCTCTTCGTTTTTTGTGTCCTTTTGTGCATGTATCTATGTCCGTGGGTGTCTCACATATGCAAATCTATGTCCGTGGGTGTCTCACATATGCAAATCTATGTCCGTGGGTGTCTCACGTATGTAAATGTATGCGTGGCTGTCTTACACGTTTTTTCTGTTTTCTTTTTACAAGCAATTGTTTATTACTAATCGCAAAGAGAGTGAATTAAAGGCACGAGGACTATTTCATTATCCCCGTGTGGCAGGTGTAAATATTTAAATGAAATTTCCGCAATTGAATGATTTTCAATTACTTCGTCAACATTGGCGTCCACTAAAATTATTCCTATTGCCGAACTCTCCATTGGCAGACTGAAAAAATTTCGTTTGTTTTCAAATCGCTGTCCCTTTACATAACAAACGCCGTCAATATTTTCGAACTCTAATATTTTCATCGGAATTCCGGACTTGAGGCAGCAGACATTATCGGGCATTTTTGTCGATAATGTAAATTCTGGAAAGTAATACTTTTTAATAACTCCATGCCTATCACGCTTTTCCCCAATTGTCCTCGTTTGGATAGATGGAATCGGCGTGGAGAACTTCTTCACCAGCTGCTCCAAAATTTTGTTCGGCTTCCTAACATTTTTCTTTACCTTTTGTAAAAAATTCTCAAACTTATAGGCAGTAAACTCAGCTAAGTGCCCTTGCTCTCTAACACAGTCTGTCAAATGAAGTACATTATGTACATTGTAAGTTAAGGACTCTGGAGGATACACTTCTGTAAACTGGCTAACAAAATAATCTAACATATTACCTGCCATATTCAGAAAATTAGCATATTTTTTGTCTAATAATAGACGATATGCACAGGTGAAAACTAAAAAGTGTCTGTAGCACTCTTCTGAAACAAATGGTTTTAGAATAACCAGACCTGTATAAACTGCTACCTGTCTAAACTCTATTGCTTTCCACCTTGGGAACTCATCTAGGGATCTGGGCTTCCTACCAAACTCAAGGGGCAGAAATGGCTTTAGCTCTAACAATTTTTCGGACATTTCCCCTAGCTGGTTCTTGTTTACCTTAAACCCAAGAGTTTTGCCTTCTATAATGTACTTAAGCATTTTTTTGCAAACTCCTAAGTCTAACAGGTGCATTGGGTCTAGCGGAAATCCTTTAATCATGTCAATACCTAATTCCTCTATACCTAAGGTAAGATCCTTAAAAAAGGGCTGGTGATGATTTAAATAAACCCTATTTCTAAAGTCACTATTTGTCATTAAAGTACCTGCTCTATCTGAAAATACTGTTACGTTATTGACCCTTTTTCCTACCTGGGTACACTTCATACAGCCATTCAGTGCATTTGTCCCAAGGGTGCCGCACATGAATGCTCGGGCTGGAGCATCACATATAAATGAGTTGACCCTAACTTTGACCTGTTTTGAGCCTACCTGAAGAGGGTTGCGAATTAATTCCGACATTTCGTTAACAAAATCGTGAAGATATTGATTAACATTGGTCGGTTTCGAACTACCTGAGTAGGAACCTATTAGAAAAACTTCTGCATTTTGCAAATTTTTGAAGAATCCCAGAATTGGCCAAACACACGTCAGTGAACTCTTAAAAAGAGGCAACCCATCGACATTAATATCCAGGACTAGCTCCATTTCATCGACTAGGTGTTCTTGCATCGAATGAAGGTACGGTTTTATGCCAATATGTGCGTAAGTTCCGGGACTTACAGTTCGAATAACAGCTTTTTTATTTCCTGATTTTAAAAGACCCTTAGCGGAAATAGGAACATTAATGTTTTCCGATTTTAAAATTATTAAAAGTTGCTCCAGCTGATTTCTAGTGACATTGCACTGTTTGTACCATTTTATTAGTTTAGTTCCTAATGTCGAACTCGGACGAATATCGGACAAAGTTGGACAAATATCGGACAAAGTTGGACCTGCTGTGTTTGTTTCATCTTGAAAGTCTGCATTAAGAATTGAATCTTCGAAACTAAAGCTCTCTTGAAAATCTGTACTGTTAATGGCATCTTCAAAACTAATGTTATTTTGAAAATCAATTCCCCCATCTAAACTTCCACTTGCCTGTTCAAAACCTCCTAACGCCTCTAATCTTACTTTTTTTGCGTTACGCCTTACGGTCCTTTCTGAAACACCACTCATTTTGTATAATTTAAAAAAAACGTTTAACACCAAATATATACGTCCGCACTCGGCTTGTGATTTTCACAACTGATTGCCTTTCAATGCATGCTTAGCGTTTTATAGGATTTGACACCATATCCTGTACCTGTATCTATCTTTCCTCTCTACCTGTGTCATATCTTTCTATATAGTGCCTAACTTTGGAAGTTCTTACCTGCTCTTAGACTAACCATAACCCTAAGATTCACCCTTAGATTTTAAAGAACCCAAAAATTTTTGTTTACCTATTTACTAATTATGTTTATTGAACACTCAGATATGGACCGCAAATTTGAACTGAGTCAGAACCAGAACCAGAAGTCATGCCAAGGGTGCGAGCAACTTAAAAGTAAGTACAACATTTTTCACAATATATAGTGCATTTATTTAATATATTTTTGAACATTTTTTAGCGCAACTGGAGGACTTCAAAAAAACAATGCAAACAGAACTCGGCGAAATGAAGAGATCAATGGAATCAGAACTCGGCGATATGAAGAGATCAATGGAATCAGAACTCGGCGATATGAAACGGATTAATACGGCAATGAGTGCCAGGATAGTGGCAAACTTGGAAGCAATACGAAAAAATTTTGTGGCTCCAAAAAATGATTTCCCGATAACAAATTTAGAAGCACTTGTAGACTTGGAAAATAAGGTGGCGGAATCGCCGGAAAATTATGTGGAGGCATTTCGGCGAATGGTGGGGCCCGAAGGCATAGAAAAAAACTTGGAACGCTTTTTTTCTAGGGAGTTCATCATGGGCATGAGCTACGCAGGCGGGCCTGGAAGGATTGCGCTGGAGTCATATACTCAAATCAACCATTGTTTATATGAGGCATCCCGGACTGAAGGCCGAAACTTTAAAGATTATGTCAAAACCGTTAGAGAGGCCTTCGGAAAGGTGAAACAGCGTGTATACAAGGCGAAATCTAAGGCCAACAAGCTGAAGCCGTACGATGTCCCACCACAATGATTTTTTATTATTTTTTTTATTTATGTTTTTCTAATTTTAATTTTTCATTTCGTTTTTCTTCTTTTTTTTTTTTGCTTCATTTTCATTGTTATTATCATATTCTTCATTATCATTAGTTCCTTAAGTTCCTTATAGCTTATAATATTATAATAAACATTGAAAAAAAAATAAATAAAAAATTTATTCAAAATAATTTCGGAATGTTTTATTTCGCTGGGGTTTATTGAATTCTGTATACCCCAGTCTACTTGACTTTCATGCTCTCTGCTACAGAGGAAATTCTTGCTGAGCGCTCAGTAGGGAAATTCCCTATCAGAATTTCCCTACTGAATTTCCCTACTGAGCGCTCAGCAAGAATTTCCTCTGTAGCAGAGCAGCGACGGTGCGAGTACACGAATTTCCCCGGCCACGCATGAGTAAAAGCGAATTAGAACTTTACATAAACGGTGAGGACCTACCCCCTGAGCGATTACACGAGAAAAGAGTACTATTTTACAGATCGAAAGTCCCACTGGGCGGTCGCCGTTTACATGGCGGCTGCCCTTCTCTTGTGTCTGGCAATGCTGTAAGGGCAGCAGCGCAGAGGCAGCGGGGGAGGGAGAGAGACAGCGGCTGTTGCTCGAGTCGGCCAGCGGATGTGTCGTTCGGTTCAATGAACTAGTGCGACAGAGACCAAGGGCTGCCCAAAGTGATGATCGCCGTGGAGGCGCCAGAGAGCAATTTGAGTGATTTGCATGGCCGCAGTGGAACCTCTCTAAGGCAATCGTAGAGCAACTTAAAAATTGACATCCTATCGCTATAGAAAATGCTGAACATTTTTATTTTCCCAGAGAGTTCAGAAATATGAAAGATGATTATAAGAAAGCTGATCTAAAAATATGTATGAAATTTGTAATTTAGTTTCTGGCCATTTTTTAACCCAAATAGCGACATAACCATAGAAACGAATTTATCTAGGCAAATTATAAAAAACCACCCCCTTTATATAAATATGTCCATTATCTCGATTTTGCATCGGTCGCATTAGCCAAATGAGTCTGTAGTTCCGTGCTCACCAACTTTTGCCTTTGCGCCCAAAAGAGTCAAAAGGTCAGACACTCACACACACATACTCGTACCTTCACCAATACCGCCCACTGGCTCAACTGCTCGCCTCCCTCTAACACCCACACCCACCCATCCAAGCAGACGGTGGTCTCGCTGACTCAACTATTGCCATGGCAACCGCGGACACCGCACCCTTTGAGAGCATCTCTCGTCTCGTCCTGCTCGCGAGATCACCGTTACAGATTATGGCTAAAAGTGGTTCGTCTTCAAATACTCACTTGTTTTGGTTTACAGCGAGTGTGTTTTTGTGGTAGTTGTGGGGGTTGTGTTGTTGCTTTCGACGTTTGGTTTCCAAACGAATTTAATTAATTGCTAAGTCGTCCTCTCTCTCTCGCTATATATCCTTTTTGGGCGGACTCCTTGGATTCCTTGCGCGCGCGCTCTCACGGCGCTGTCTTCGTGCACTCTCGCGCTCTCGCTATCGTCCTCTTTCACACTCGCCGGTGGTCCAGGACTTGTGTTCACGCGATTCGGCGTTTTTGTTGGTAATTCCAATCGTTTTTGTTAATAAATAAACGCTGGCGTCGCTGTCGTCTGATGGGGACAAAAACAAAATAAAAACAAAACGAAAAAAACTGTAAATTCAATGTGTTTGCTGGTTGCATTTGTTATGGGTAGTTGTTGTTGTTATAGGGGTGTTGTCTGTTTGTGTGCGTCTGTTCTTGTGTTTCAGCTTGTTATCGCAAATCGATTTTATCGATTTCCCCCCTCCACATCACACATCATTCATATTTCACTGGCAAAAAAAACGCACAGAAAATAAAACATATAAAGTAGCAAAAACATTTTGTTTTTGTTTGTTATACAATTCTATTGTGGTGTGGCTGCTATTTTTGCGTTATTTCGAATTCCCAAAATCCAAATGCTCATTATAACGGTATCTCTTTCCATCAACTCTCTCTGTGGGCCTGCACTGATTTGTATATTGTTTTTGTTGGCTAAATTGACGCAGGGCGGTGGGGGTGGCAAGTTGAGACTCTCCACACTCCTTTCCTTTCCAAATACATTGTATGGCTGCCTCAGCTGCTACGTACATACATACGCAGAGGAGGTGCGTATGTATTTGATTTTGTTAAAACACGCACACAAATCTACGTACTCTCCGCTCTCCGACACTCACACACGAACACTTAGTATCTATAAGTCATTTGTTGTTGTTATTCTCGTTATTGTTGGAACTAAACACGCGCTAATGTTTTTTTGTTTTTTTTGTTTTTTTGCTGGTGTCTGCTGCTTCTTGCTCTAATTTTCAAAAACCGTTTTTGAATCCACATCAGATTATGTGTGATTGTGTTTGTGCGGCGGGGGCTGTGGGAACTGTCCTAATTTGTATTTCCGCGCGTTATTTCATTACAATTGTGTTACTACATTGTACAACCACTGCATGTGTGTGTGTTTGGGCCGTGGTGGTGTGCGTTTTGCTCTTTATGGCAACCGGCGTTTTGTTTACTGCAAAATCTTCCACCCCCGCGCTCGCTCGGTCGCCCCCAACTCGCCCCTCTGTCGCCTAGCAAAATGTGTCCACTTCTAACTGTTCTCGTTTTTGTTGCTGGCTCCGTACAATGCTCCTTCCATAAAATCAATACGTTAGCTGCGCCCTTTTTGCTACTCGCGCTCTTGCTCTAGCTCAGCTCCCTCTCACCATAGTTCACACACACCACACAAACACAGGCACGCGGAGAGCGTTTACAGATACACAGCACAGAGGCGGCGGAGATTTTTAACACTACTATCTCCAGTCCAGCCGCCCCCTCCTACTCCGCCCCACTTTCCTTGGGGTTTGCTGAACTTTTTCGGCACCCCCGCCTCTCCACTCTCCACGCCGTTTAGCGCCGAATTGCACATTGTTGTTTTGCCTATTAATATTTGTGTTTTGAATGTATAAAACTTCCACCGTACAGCACACACAGACGCACACCCACAAGCAAGTATAGCGAGCAGACAAAAAAAAACAGAAAGAAAATACATTGATATACATAGAGGCACTCATATACAAGATATACATATGTACACATGTGTATAATTGCACAATTATGCAGCGCGGCGCGGATCATTTGGCAGAATTGTACAATTTCATAGTGTTTGTTGTTTGTTATTATCGCTGTTGTTGTTATTATTATTGTTGTTGGTTGCACAAGTCGGAGCGGAGAGTATCCGTGGGATATTCTTTCGTTTTTGTGTTTGGTTTGAGATACTCGTTGTTTATTGTTGTTGCAGACTCTAGGCTGAATTCGTTTTCCTTTCAATTAATATTGTTTGCACTACTTTCGGAGAAAAAAAAATCAATTGGCGAATAGCACAGAGCACGAGATTCCGAAAAAAAAGTAAATAAAAGCTATAGTAACCGTGCGCAAAAGTTACTAACAGTGCACAAAAGTTACCGTGGAGCGATGTCGAATGTGGAAGTGAAACCAATTCAGCTTTTTCCCGTCGAATCTGGCCCTTTTCAAAGTCAAATGGCGGGAAGAACTGTTCAAAACTCACGCCACGAAGAGAATCGGATCGAAGATCTGTAGTGTACCGGCCGTGAATTCAAAATTTTGAAAAAATCGAATTTTTTTTTCGAAATGTTGCTTGCACTCGTACTTATAGGCTTCTTGGGTCCACAAGTCCCACGTACCACTTGGGAGCCACACAAAATCCACCGCTCTCTCGACTCTCTCCCGCTCTCTCTGACATCATGGCTATGAATTGTGGGGATGAAATTCGATTTTGACGAAACAGGCCGAATAAAAGTGACGGCGTAAAATGTTAGCAGTAACAGTCTACATTCTACACGAGTTAACAGAAAAGTGAGGGCGTAGGCAGAAAACATCATTGGGTGGTGGGGGGTGCCGACTCACGCATAATTTTACTTGTATTATAAGAAACACCGTAAGTTATACCAATGATTTCCAGTTATATACGCTATAACCATATATGCTGATTTAGAAATCCCATTGGCAGAATTGAAAAATACTAAGGACCCCTTTTTTCACCCCCTCACTACACCCCTGAAAGAAAAATCAAACTGGGTTCTCTCTCTAGTTTGTTGTATCATAGTTCAAACAATGTTTGCCGCAACTGAAATCAACTGATCAACGGTATTATTGCTACCCCCAATAGTTAATATAATATAATTTAGTCGGATAGTTTAAATCTTACATGAACTAAGTGCAATTGGTGCGTTTAATTGACAGTTTAAATCCAGGGTAGAAATGGAGGTACGGACAAGAGCGAGTAACTGGAAAACAGGTAGAAGCAGAGTTAACAATTCCAGTTCCTGGAAATGTTTGAATTCACGCGCGCTCATTCAGCAACTGACAAAAGGCTGTAATTTTTAAATGTTGCATTGATTTGGGTCAAGCATTAAGGAAGAATAAGGAGATGGTTTAAACATGGTTTATTTACTATGCAAGTTACACCGCCTAGGCTTTTCCGACGCCTGACTATCGTCTATCTGTCTATCGAATGAGAGCCTATCGATCGGAAATTCAAAAAGGCAAATGTTACCCAGATTTCTAGGCGTTTCAACGATCTCGTTCGATGGCTTTAGGTTTCGATTTGGCAGGCGAGGTCGTCAACCGTTTTATGATGCACGCGACCATTATCCTTGCCAAATAGCCGCTGTAGCCCGCTGCTAAGGGCTGTTTTGGCTTGTCGTTTTCGCCTCTTTTTTTTTTTGCACTAGTCAAAGTAAAGCCAAGCCACCACCACCAACGCTTGGCGTTGGGGTGGTTTCGGTATGGGTTTCCGTGCAGCATGCTTCGCCTCCGAGCACTACACTACAACCAACACCCCCTACCGAAGCCAAAAGGAGAAAGGAACCCAGAACCCACAAACCAGGACCCATTTTTCCAAGAGGCGGTTCAATTTCAACTGCAATCCTGTCTCGTTTCTCGTTTCCCGTTTCCCTTCGCCTGCGTTGCGTGCGTGTGCTTAATTGCGCTTGTATTCGGCACTCGACACGCAGGATGTATAGCTATAGCCACCCCCTGGCTACTTCCTGTTCCTGGGCCTGGGCCTGTGCCATGAGCTGATTTTGTACCCTGTTCCAGTCGCCGTACCGCCGCATGCCGCACGCTCTGTTCCAATTTACATGGCCGCCGGCGGAATTGCGAGAATTGTAACGCCACTTTTCGCTGGATTGGGGGTGGTTTTCGTCCTTTTTTCCGTCGCCCTTGCTGCGGAGACAGAGGAGGGGTGGCGACACCACCATCATCAGCACCGGCGAGGCTTGTCCTCGGACTCAGACTCGGACTCCGATTCGCATTCAGACAGATCGGCGTCGCAAGTGTTTGGATAGCCCACCCAGAAATCTGCATATGAATGATAATCCCAGCCCGAAGAGAGTGCTAGTCGAGGCTATGGGGATGGCAAGTACAAGCTGGAAATCCCTATAAGATATTTGAAAAGGTTACATAAGTAGAGAGTCTATTATTTTTTAATATTTTAATATATCCTTTTAATCTTGTTTTGTTTTTTGTTTGATGATAATAAGTAGTTGTGATCCTTGAAAACAGCTTGTTCTAAATATCTAGAAACTCACCAGATTATCAGTTCTGAGTTTACAAAAACCTTCCACAATCCCTACTTAATTTTTAACTACATTTTTCGCTTATACCCAGTAATATTAATATCCATTATTATTACTATTATTATTTTATTAAAATGTTATAATTTTATATTCAAATTGAAGCTTCTAGGCTACTGATGAAGGTTTCTGCTGGCTAGTTACACATAAAATGTGTGTAGAAGGAGTACATAGCATACACAGCCCATAATGAATAAGTAATAGCCTCCAATTAGCAGATATTCAAGTGGATTTTTGGCCTTATCTGCAGGCGCATATGTACATATGTATGTATTATAGATACTCATTCGTATATCCATCATCGGATCATTTGATAATGCCATTAAAATGACATCAGCTTTTCTGCTGATAGATAGCCTTTGGTGGCCACGTGCTCCTCCTGCTTGTGCAGCTTCTACCCCGAAACGGTAGGCAATACAAATTTGGATCGGGAAATGGAAAGCCAGCTCGGAGTCGCAGCCAAAAGGGTTGCCTAATCCGTTTTAGCCACGGAATAAGACAAAACATCGGGACAACAACAGGGCGTTGCAACAAAGCGGGTTTTGGAAAACAAAACAAAAAAATAAAGTAGGACCAACACAGGATTACAACAAAGCTGGCAATAAGAATGGGAGTGGAGGGGATGATGGTCTGTCTCTGCTCTTTTTCCCGGGGCGGTAACTCCGAGGGGAGGAAGCCGGAGCTCGGAGCTCGGAGCTCGGGGCTTGGAACTCGTTGCCCACCCTTAAGTTACGTAAACATTACGAGGCGAAAGTCCTCCTCCTCCTGCTGCTGTCTAGGAGAAAGGAACAGGATCAAGGAGTCGCCGAGAGGCCAGAGAAAGGGAATATTGAAACTTGGTCCTGACACACTCACGAAAATCAGCAAGAAACTGAAATTCTTGACAGGAACTACAGAAATATGAAGTAATTAATTGTAAACGAAGCAAATATTATTAATATAAAAGCTACAAATATCATATTACATCTCCCTTATCAGTATCTATCGCTGATATTGTTAGCAGCGTACATCGCTTGTCTTAGGTGCAGCTCGTACCGCTCCGTTTGACTGGCAACTTATACCGCTAACCGCCGAGTCCCTAGTCAAAACACATCAGCATTTCGTTAGGAACTGATTCTTTATTTGGCGCTCACGCCTTTTTATAGCGGTTTTCACTTATATACTAGTTACAGATTCCTTATGTATAATCCCAGCTAGGGGTTATCTATGCTAGATAGTTTTTGGACATTCTTAGACTTTCCAGGGGTTCACAAGAGGATCTTGTGTATTCTTAGATCGGTATATATGTGCGTGCTGTTACACTTGATTACATGTACATATGTATATATGTTGACAAAAGCGCAGATGCTAGCGCATTTGTATACTTTATAAATCTTATATATTAGTGTGTGTATTCTTCTCACATTAGTTCTTACTGATAGGCGGCGTGTATATAATTAGACTACTTGAGCCCTTTATCTGCCTGTGATTTCCAGCGGTTCTTTGGGTGCGGACAATTATGCATGTTCACCTTTTTGAACATTCTGCGCGGGGCCTTATTGTCTTTAATTTTACTGTATTTATTTATAGCTTGCATTCTAAATTGATTTGCTCTTTACCATTTTAACATTCAACTTTTTAGGTTGATTTAACTTGTTACAATTATTACTATTACATATAATATTGCAGACCTATGCCTGCTAGCATTATCATTATTAATATCCATTCATTAAACATTATCTTTTCATAAGTTGACTAATAATTTTAAGTACGTCATTTGAAATATTTATTCATGTTGAACCCATTAGATTACTTTTTCTTTCATACCAGTAACAACTATTTATAATTAGTGACGCCACAGGATCCTGATAATCGTCTTCTGTCGTGATCTCGTGTGCAGCTGTTAGGAGAATGAGGGCGGTGCGTTTGCTGCGTAGGCTCCGTAATCCTTGTACTCAGATTTTCGTGACCTGGCAGTGATGACTTCCGCATGTCCATTCTAAGACCGGATCATTGAAGACATGTTGGCAATGGCTTTGTTTTAGCACCGATGACTCATTGAAATCCCGGGCCAAGTTCTCTCGGCGTTGCTGTCGTATCTCCATCATATAAATTCCAGTCGCTGAACCCGGTAGTTGGACGCTTCGTGATAGTTTCTCCTTCCATTTCGGCCAGAGAATCTTTCCAAATTCCTCCAACGTGAGGACTTGCCGGGGAAATTTCCTGGAGGGATTTTCTTCCAGCTTCCCTTTTTCCTCCAATGTGAGGACTTGCCGGGCAATCAAGTGCAAATGTATGCATTTGTGCATCATTTGTTCTTTTCCGAGCCGCTTCCAACATATTTTTCTTCTTTAGGTTCATATCCGTTACGGATGCCGTCTCAGGAACTTCCAGCATGGTAATTGCTGATAGAATGTGTTTTCTACCAGGAGTTTGTACGATTCCCGATAGTATCCATCCCAGCTTAGTACATTGCCCAATCATGGTTTCATCCTGTTTCAATCCTTGTGTAATAATTTCGGCCAATAAATCTCCACCGATCAGCACATCAACCTTACTGCGTTTATTAAACGTTGGATCCGCTAATATATCATCTTTCCATTTTAGTGAGTCATACTTAAATGACATTGATGGCGTCGCATTTAATAATTTCGATAAAACTACTGCTTCGGTCTCAAATCGATCTTTACTTTTAAATCTTGGACGAATTTTTAGCTGTATCGATGCGTCAGATGATCCAACTAGACTGTCTCCTAGTCCATAAATTTGGGTATCCCTTTTCTTCTTATGTACTCCCAACCTTTGAACTGCTTCTTCAGATATAACTGTCATCTGAGATCCTTGGTCAATTAACGCTCGTAGTTTTTTCCATTTTCCATTGGCATCTTGCACTTCAATCTGAGCCGTGGCCAACAAGGTGGTTTTCCCCGTTTTAAATTTATTAGTTGATTTCGGTTCTTTTTTCTTGTGTAGCAACATGTGGTGGGGTCTATCATAAATTCCAAAATGTTCTCTTTCGCTTTGACAGTCCTTGTGTGGTGTAAATTTGTGGCACAAGCAGTTGAAACATAATCTTTCTCGACATGCGAATTTCCACTTCTCCCTGATCGAGAGATGACTGAATTTGATGCAATTGGGTAATTTGTGTATTAGATTTCTACAATAAGGGCAGTTCCCACTCATAACCGCAGTCAACACTTTTGGATTTTCCTGTGTCCCATGCCTTGGTTGCGCTACTGCTTTAATGGCTTGCAGATGTTTTTCCAAAAATTCCAACACAGTTTGAAGTGTCTGGACTTCCTTTGTCGCCTTTGACGTGTGCTCGTAATTTTGTTGTCCTTGACGATCAAATTTCCTTAATAGTATTCCAGCAATGAATACGTCTGTGCCGTCTAATGGGATGCCCATACCCTGTATAGCATGAGTGCATTTTTGTGCCGTGTCCAGCATGTTCTGAACACTCCTCTCTGATTCGCTGTTCATCATAGGCAAATCCAGAATCTTATTATAATTTATCATAAAGAGCTGACGCCTGTTCTCGTATCGATTTCTTAAGATGTCCAAAGCTAATTTGTAATTTTCATCCGTTATCATCAAATGCTTTATTAAATTTGAAGCTTCGCCCTTTACAACCTCCTTCAGTCGCATAAACTTTATTTTGGGCTTCATGTGTTCATCATTGTCTATAATTTCTTTAAACATATCGAAAAATCCCGACCATGCCGAAATGTTTCCAAAAAATGCAGGGATCTCCATCTCCCTTACAGATATCCGACGTTCCTCGAATATATTCTGGTGCATCAAAATTTCTTTCTCCCTTCTTTCCATCCTTATTTTCTCATACCCATCTAAAACCGTCTGGGTAAGTTGTCCATTTACTTTTAGTTCCTTGAAACTATCCGTAAGTCGTTGAAAATCTTCTTCTATATATTTCATATATATCCTTTGTAATTTCGGGTCTTGTCCCGCATTGACCAAAGTTCCTTGAAGCGCAATTCTTGCTTGATGGTACTCGCGTAATCGCATTTCCTGTTCTTCCATTTGGTTTAATATTGATTGGCCAGCCGCCAGGGCATTAAGTGAATCGTTTTTTGATCTCATTTTAATAATATAACAATTCTTTTTTTCCAAAATATTCTCATGTTCACAATTATATTTTTAATTTGTTGCCTCGTATTTTATTTATTCGTCTATTAAATTCTATCTCAGATAAACCTTTCGTTTATAAGCGTTTTCCTTGACTATTTTTCAACCTTCACACGCCTTTCGTGGACCTTCCACGCCGATGTATTTGCGCTTCCGACTCAAACCTCCACTGGCACTTTTGTAGAAGCCGTGGTCCGACGCTTGATCCTTGCTGCTATTTCGTGGACCTCCCACGCCGTTGTAGATACTCGATCCTTTTAATTTCGTGGACATCCCACGCCGCTGTAGATTCTTAGGGTTAAAAACCTCCGCTGTCGCTTTAATGTAAGTCGCGGTCCGATACTTTCTCCTAGTAATTTCGTGGACCTCCCACGCCAATATATTTCTTGATATTTCAAGCCTCCATTGGCTTGATCCCTGCCGAGTTCATAAACGTCCCACGCCGTTTTAACCGTGAGCTCTCTCCGCTGTCGCTCCAAATAACCGATTCTCAATCGTTTTTAAAATCGTGGACCTCCCACGCCGTTGTAGATTCCTCTGGATTCAAGCTTCCGCTGTCGCTTTAACATAAAACGCGGTCCGATACTTGATCCTTTGTTATTTCGTGAACCTCCCACACCAATTTCTATTACTGAAGTAAAAGCCTCCACTGGCGCTTTTTCATTAGCCGTGGTCCGACGCTTGGTCCTTACAGTTTTCCGTGGATCTCCCACGTCGATATATTTCTTTGATAATTCAAGCCTCCATTGGCTTGACCTTGCCGAGTTCGTGGACCTCCCACGCCGACATAGCCGTTAGCTATCTCCGCTGTCGCTCCAAAAAAGCCGCGTTATGATTTTTGATCATTTTTAAAATCGTGGTCCTCCCACGCCGTTGTAGCTCCTCTCAAGTCCTAAGCTACCGTTTTAACTATACATTTAGCCGCGGTCAGGACCTGAACCTGTCCGTTCTCTCGTGGACCTTCCACGTCGCCGTTTGTATGTATTCCAGATATCCGCTGTCACCTCCTCATAAGCCGCGGACCGTCGCTTGCCTTATATCCTTTTTGTTTTCCTCCCACGTCGACCACCAGTCCTGTCCATCGCAGCATTCTCAGGACGTCACTGTAATTTTGTTATTGTTTCCCTGATCTTGCCGTAGTGCACTCAGTTAGGTGCGCCTTGCGGACTTTTCTACCGTGGATACCGATAAAAGTATGCCGATCGGTTTGGCAGTCTTCGTGAGCAAAAATTTCTTTATGCTCGAAGGACCATATGTTAGCAGCGTACATCGCTTGTCTTAGGTGCAGCTCGTACCGCTCCGTTTGACTGGCAACTTATACCGCTAACCGCCGAGTCCCTAGTCAAAACACATCAGCATTTCGTTAGGAACTGATTCTTTATTTGGCGCTCACGCCTTTTTATAGCGGTTTTCACTTATATACTAGTTACAGATTCCTTATGTATAATCCCAGCTAGGGGTTATCTATGCTAGATAGTTTTTGGACATTCTTAGACTTTCCAGGGGTTCACAAGAGGATCTTGTGTATTCTTAGATCGGTATATATGTGCGTGCTGTTACACTTGATTACATGTACATATGTATATATGTTGACAAAAGCGCAGATGCTAGCGCATTTGTATACTTTATAAATCTTATATATTAGTGTGTGTATTCTTCTCACATTAGTTCTTACTGATAGGCGGCGTGTATATAATTAGACTACTTGAGCCCTTTATCTGCCTGTGATTTCCAGCGGTTCTTTGGGTGCGGACAATTATGCATGTTCACCTTTTTGAACAGATATTATTATTATTAATAGTAAGGATCTTATCTCACGATCTCTCTTTTGGAGCAAGCCACACGCTTTTACCCTGATCCTCCATTAGAATCACCATCATCGCCTAGATCTCCCACTGCTGCTGCTGCTCCTCCTCCTCCTGCTGCATTTGCATAATGATCCTCAGGGCGCTTTTTACTTGGCACGTCTCACTGCACCGCTCCCTCCCCGATCTCGCGCCGGATCCGGAGTCCGCAGCTGAGGCCACCGACAGATGCAGTTTTCCCCGAAACTAAATAGTAATAATCATAAAAATTACCATAAGACACCGGGCTTGGGTTTTGGGTTCTGGGAGTGCGGAGTGCGGAGTGCGGCGTCCAGGAGCAATGCACGATCGCTGGCAGGGAAACAGGGGTGATCGCAGGACATTCGGCACTGAATCGCGGCATGTGTTTCCCCTTTCCACTGCCACGGCGTCCTTTTGGCTGCTCCTGTTCCTGCTCCTGCTCCTGCTCCTGCCATTGTTATCCTCCCCGCTTGTGTTGTTGTGTTTTTGTTGCCGTTTTTCCTTTTTCCTTTCTTCCTTTCAGGCATTTTCAGCATTGTCGCAGTGCAGCCTGCTCTCGTTCTACTTTAACATTTCCCCCGCTCCCGATTTCCCGAATCGGATTCGGTTGCAGTTGCAGGGACTCGCCACCTGGCATACTAATCAGGATCACGAATGCGAATGGCGAACGAGGAATGGCAAGAGTTTGATGAAAAAAAGTGGAGGGGGAAACTCAGAAGAATCCATCAGGATCTGTGAAGAATTCAGTTTCGATAAAGTTGGTTCCTAGACCTAGAATCGTCCGAACGATCCATGTTCTTTACCATAAATGCTAGCATATAAGGTCCCTGAAAAGTCTAAAGTTGTCATTACTTATGACTTCTTAAGATGGTGGAAGGAGGATTTGTACAAGATCTGCTGATCTTCCATGATCTAGGCTCTAGCAGGGCAGAACTTTGGCCTCAATATCCAACTAGTTAGGGCCTCTTTTTTCTGTAAAAGAGAGCACCTATAGTATTTTTTAATACGAAATTCTTCAGAGGATTCTCGCCTGACCTAACCCAATCCCTTGCAACTAGGGTAAAGTTCAACGAAACTTGAGGTGCGATTTGGCACTCTCTCTTTCTCTTTCAAGGATCGGTGACAGAGGGGACAGATCCCTATAGTATCCTCGCACACAGACACACCAGTGCCAGTTGCATGTAAGACAGCCCGCACTTTAGGGGCTTCTCCTCCTTCCGTGCTCCTTGGCCTGGAACCCACGACTATTTGTTTACACGTCAGCTGTCTGTATTGTAGGATATAGCCCCATCTCCATCTCCAGCGCTATCGCCACTCCCACTCCCATGCCACGTACTGTTCCGAGTTCCATCCCATTGATCCTCACTCTCTGTGTTCTGCTTGTCATTTCAGTTTGCCCAAGGATCAGTTGGTCTACATCGGTCTGAGGGACATTGACCCCTACGAGGCGTTCATACTGAACAAAGTCGGGATACGCTACTATGCGATGGACGTAAGTACACTCAGAAATATGAATAATAATAGATTATATTTAAAAGAACCATCAAACCATTAAAAGGCGTCCCAGAAGTATTGCATAAAATATATATTTGACCTTGTTGTAGCATTTTGGGTGAAACTTCAATGTAATTCAAACTTGGCCCTGGATAATAGAACTCAGGATAACTCTGACTTATTAGTTCTGCGGGAAAATAACTACTAGCGGGAGTGAGTACTTTTTTCTCTGCGTGCAGAGACTAGAGAAAGGTGACCTAGGTAGATGTAGCCCCGATGAGATCCCTTTGGCCCAAAACGCCGTGCACTCTCGGATCCCTTTTCGGTTCAGTTTCGCTGGCAGTTGTTGTAAACATTGTAAAATTCCGGTTTCTCCCCCTGCTTGGCCAGGATCGGATGACGATCGTGCGTGACTGCCGGCGGGCACACACACACACTTACAGAGAGTCCTGCATCCTTCGTGTGCGTTGTAAGCTTGGGCATTTATAGGGGTTGAGAGGGACAGCCACCCCTTGCTGCCTTGCCATTCCATTCCATTCCACTGGCCCTGTTACAGGACTTCCCTCCCATCCGATCCGATCCGATCCGAACGGATCCTGGCGAGTGACAGTCGTGGTGGTGGTGGCTGCGGCTCTCACGGGAAACTTAATAGGGAAAACTACGAATTACGTGCCCGGCCACATCCTGCCTGGTGGGCATCCTTGTCAGCGTCAGCGTCGGCTCGTTCCCTGGCATTATTTATGGCTCGTGCAAAATCGACGTCCGTTGAAAAATGGTCCTAATGCCCCTGCCCCTGCCCCGGCCCCGATTTCCGAGCCAAAGCTGCAAATTTATGATCGCTCATTAGTTCGATCGGAATCTGAATCGAAATTGGAATATGCGAAAAACCAGCCGTTGAGGTGGAGGGAAATCGCAGGAATGCGTCCCGACTATGATGTTGTACAGTTGTGATGACACACCTAGCCTTAGCTCTCATACCGTCTGGGGAATCATTGGGAATACTCTTAAGCGTCATGCTCAGTCTTCTCCTCCTTAACCCCCTTTGACTCCTCGTCTCGAACACAGACCATCGACCGTGTGGGCGTGCCCAAGATCATTGAGATGACGCTGGACGCCCTGGATCCGTCGAACAAGATCCATGTGAGCTTCGACATCGACGCCCTGGACAGCAATGTGGCGCCGAGCACTGGCACCGCGGTGCGCGGCGGTCTCACCTTGCGCGAGGGCATCAGCATCGTCGAGGCGCTGAGGGACACAAAGCGGGTGCAGGGCGTTGACCTGGTGGAGATTAACCCGAAGCTGGGCAGCGAACGCGACGTGCGCACCACCGTGGAGTCCGGCCTGGAGATCCTGAAGAGCATGTTCGGCTACCGGCGATCCGGCAAGTGGAGCAACATCGACACCGGCATCCTGGGGAGCGACTAAGGACCAAGAACAACAGTGCCGACAGCTTGAACTTATCAATATTTATGTACAACATTTCGTGTGCCTTTTTTTTCGTATATTAATGAAGGAATAAAAAACTTAGCTTAACTTTTAGAGCTCAGGTTGGACTGCAGATTGAGATTCGGCTAGCGGCCGGCCTTGAGCTTGGGCTGCGCCGCCGGCAGATAGGCCGAGATGTCCACGCTGGCCATGAGGTTCGCCGTCTGCAGCAGCTCGTTGACCGGCGGCGGCGGCGCTGTAGCTACTGCCTGGGCGGAGGGAATGGAGGCCGACGTAGCTGGCGGGTGAGCGGGCCCCGACTTGGCCAGTCTGTGGTACAGCTGCGGACAGAAGGCGCGCAGCAGGCGCCGTTGCACGCCCAACAGCAGCGCGTTGATGGCGCCCGAGATGACAATGATGCCGGAAATAATCGAGCAGAGGCGGATGGCGAAGGTCAGCAGGTGGTCACGGTCGTTGTCCACCACAATCTTGAGGGCCGACCAGTCGTACTTGAAGTAGATGCCCGGAGAGCCGTACGAGTTCCGCTCGGAGTCTGTGGGAGCCAAGTTTAAGTCCTCAAGTTCATAAGAAAGCACACAAAATCTCACCCAGCTTCCGCACGTTCTCCGTGACGGCGTACTGGAACGTGTTGATGGTCCTGAACGTCTGGTGGATCTCCGTGGGCACCACCTTGAGGAAGTACTGCACGGTGGTGGCCTCCTCGTGGATCAGCGTCTCGTCGCCCTCCAGCGGCTGGACGATGCGCCGCGAGTACTGCCCGAAGCTGAGCCGGTTGATGCGGTGCGTGAAGTTGGCCGGCATGCGGCGCAGCTCGATCATCCAGTGGTCCTCGAAGAGACCCACCACGGGCTGGGCGCCGCCCACCAGGTGCAGCACGCCGGCCACCTTGTTGATGCCCAGAGTGCCGTGCAGGCGGCACGCATCGAATTTGCTCTCCGACTCGCCCGGATTCTTGTGGAAGTCCAGGGCGACGGGCAGCAGGGCGCCCGGCGGCGGTGCAGCGGCCGGGAAGTGTGGCGACGCCGCCGGACTCTCGTGCATCGGATGCGGATCCCGCATAATGTCCTTGAACAGCACATCCGCCACCGAGTGGAACTCCTCGCGCAGATAGTGGTTCTGGATCTGGATGGCCTCGAACTGCAGGCGGTCGTGGTCGGACATCTGCCACCAGACGCCCTCGCGCTGCAGCGTCCCGTAGGCGAACACATCCTGCTGCGTCTCGTCCATGAGGTCGATGCCCGAGAGCGAGGCGCAGGGCATGGCCACCGTGATGTCAACGTGCATCTGCACCTGCTCGTCCAGGGCGATGTCCGGCTCGAACTGGTAGACGATGTCCGTTTCGTGCCAGTAGTAGTGCAACTCGGTGTACACCAGGTAAACGATCAGCAGCCGGCTGAGCAGCGAAACTGGGGGATAAAGAATAGGCACACATTAGCCACGGCTCCTCACACTCCAAACTCCAAGCTCCAGACTCCAGCGCTTACGTGTCCCGCCGATCTCTGTGGTCTCCGTGTACTTCTCCGGCACCTTCTTGAACGCGTCCAGGTTCTTGGCGAACTCCAGCAGGTTGCTCTTGTCGCCCCGATACCGCAGCGTGGCCGTCATCTTTGCCAAAACTGTCCAATTTGCACGCTCAGATCGCCTTTGTCCGCCGTTTCATTGCCACGTCGGACCCGCCTGCCTGGTCTCTGCCTCTGCGCCCCGCCTCCTCCGTAATGTGCGCTTGTGCGGGCAAGTGGCTCCTGGCTCCTGGCTCCGGTTAGTCGCTCTGCTCGCTGATTCTTATATTATCTTAGAGGTAAGGGTAAATAAACATATCTTATTGTGGAATTCAACTTTCTTCTCTTTTTCTTACAGCCGGTGCGTAAACAGCTGACTGTAGCCATGTTTCCATCCATTCTCGTCACGGTGTTGGGAAATGTGAAAAGGAAACCAAAACTGTCATAAAGCGGTGGATAACATCGAAGTCGAGAGGGTGGAAAACTCTGCTGGAGGAAAGGTGAGTTGCAATAAATACTATTAAATACAATTTCCGTATATAATATATAATATAACTTACATTTTTCAATTTGTGTTGCAGTCTATGGTATTGTGTTTAAATTAGTGACGCGTTCTCCTCAGCTCAAGAAAAGTGAAAAGGAAACCCGTCATAATGCTGTGGATAACTTCGAAGCCGAGAGGGTGGAAAACTCTGCTGGAGGAAAGGTGAGTTTCAATAAATACTATTAAATACCATTTCAGTATCAAGAAATACCACTTACACTTTAAAATTTCTGTTGCAATACATGGTATTATGTGTTTAAATTAGTGGCGCGCTCTTCTCAGCTCATGGTTTTTGATGATTACTTAAATTAGTAGTTCTGTATACTATGTATGTTCATTTTAAATATGTATTAACCTGTATGGTGTATTATGTCTTTAGATTGTGTTAATGTGTTCAGATACACGGCGTATTGTGTATATTAAGCCATGGCACGTGCATCACAGGTCGTATTTTTGGTTGTTTTAATGACCGTCCTCGAGCTGGCTTAGGAGTACCAGGGCTTGCTGCTCAGTGGCAAAGCTACAGGCCACACGCTCCTCTACGCCAACGGCGGTTATGTTGCCCTCGCCGTCCACCAAATTAGAGCCCGTCCACATAAGGGTCTTCGCCATGCTGGGATTCCAGTAAATTTTCGTCGACCTTTTGACACTCATGTTGAGCAGCAGCTTGTCGGTCTGCTCCTGCCGCACTTTAAGGCGGTATAGGCCTGTCACCAATGGATGCTCCAGCACACTGAGATAGCCGGGGCCTGTGATGAAAATAAACGCAAAGGAAGAAAATGAAAATATCAGAAGGCAGTGGACTTCCGCCTATTCTGTCTACTCACCACACGCCTTCCACGTCAGTGCAGCGTGGTCGAAGAAATAGAGCTCCACCTTATCGCCAAATACCAAATCATCCACTATCTGTGGACCACTCCAAAATATCTCGATATCGCATGCGTCACTTATGTCCTGCTCCTCCTCTGGCTCAGTGCCATCTGAGGCGGATTGGTCCTCCAGGGGGTCTTCTTCGATCGGGGCCGTGGTGAACGGAGGACTGTTGGTGCCGCTGTCATCGAAAGCACCGTCCAAGAAGAGGTGGTTTCCAAAATTGGCGAATGCCGAAGGAGCCAGAGGTCCAGATGCTTGAGGCGGAGCAGCGGTAGGCAATGATACGTCCGCCGCTGCCTTGAACTTCTCCTTATTCTGGGATGTACTGGTCACAAAGCTCTCGCAAGGACTATTTGGAGGAAGTGCGTTCGTTTGCTGGGCCTCGTCGATAGCTTTTTCAAAGGCCACTCTAAACTCCACCGCCCTTTTAGGCGCTGCAAGCCTTATAAGGAATTTCACCAGTGTCAGTTGCTCATCCGCAAAATCATTGACTGCCCAGAGGAAGGATTGCTGGTCCTCGTCCTCCTCGAAGGGTGACAGAGTCATGCCATGGGCGATCTGGTAGTTTGCCAAAATCTCGCCGGTCTGATGTCGATGCATGAGGACACGCGAGACGCCAGTGGTTTTATGACGCAAGATCTTGACCAGCCCAGTGCCGCAAACCTTCCACTTCTCGCCCACATACAGAAAGAGCTTGGCCCCAGAGCTGAACTTGACCTCCTGCTGGTCGTCGCAGGCGTGAACTGGCCCGTCATCACTGCTGAACACAGGAACGAGACTGTTTGCTGGAGCCCATGTGACCATGGAGTCGACTATAGGCGTATTCTTCAGTCTCTGATCGGCAACATCGGCCCAGAATATGGGAACTCGAGTTAATATTGCCGGCTGGCTGCCCGTAGACACCATTGAGCGCTTATCCTGACCGGCAACATCGGCCCTGAACACCGGGATTCGGCTATTTGTGGGCGCATACAAGGCCATGGACTTTGCTAACATGGCATTCTGCAGCTGCTGTTCGGCAATATCGGCCCAGGACATTGGCTGTAAGCTTCCTGTTGCCGACTGACTGCCCGTAGACTCCATGAAGCCCTTATCCTGCAGGGGCTGATCGGCAAAGTCGGTCCTGGATATTGCCCTTTTAGTTGAAGAATGGCTTTTCGTGGACTGGACAAAGGGTGTATCCTGCGAAATGATGGCTGGCACGTAGGTTGGCCGATCGAATTCATCCTCCTTCGAAACGGAAATCTTCATGTCCAGGCTTCGTATCAAGTCCACTATGGCTGTATCTTGAAGGATGGCCTGGTCGTCAGAAAGAGATTCGATTTCGCCTACAGCCTTGACAAGTTCTTCCGTAAGCTTTGCCTGTTGGGTTTTTAGTGTCCTGAGCCCCTTCCTAAATTCGAATATCACTCTATTATTTAACTCCCGCTCCTTTTGGAAGGCTTTATCCTGCAACGCCTGGGATATTTGTATCCGCATGACTGCTCGCTCCATATGGCGCAAGCATGAATTGTACGAGCAGCCGTTGCTGTCTGCGGGATCCACACGCATTCGCAGGGCAGCGACCAGTGGACCAGTGCCTTCAAACTGGTCGATTAGTGCCAGCCAGTTCCTGCCAAACCTCTCAGCGGATTGAATGTGCTCCAGGAGCAGCCTGCTCACATCTGCTATAAGATCGGGCTGACAAGGGTTGAGCTGCATACTGCGGTTAAGGTGGTACAACCCCCTTCTTAAGTCGGGGGGCTCTTTACGGATATAACAGTGGCCCATCAAACCGTGGGCCAGCGCTTCATTCGACGATCCAAGATATATCTTGAGGTAGGATATGGCCTTATCATAGGCCCTGACCTTATAATAAAGGTCTGCCACCTCGAGGCACACAAAATTGCGCTATGGATGAAGGTTTAATTTATATATTTTATATGTTAGTCAAGGAAATACAGAAAAAAAATTATTAGCTTAAACACAAAAAAAAAATCGAGTGCCTTTAAATAAGCTCTCCACTTACTGCCCATATAACCTCACTTTATCCATTTCTATATTCAGCGAGAAAAAAAAAAATAAAAATTAAAAAAAACCTCAGACACTCAAGGAAATATGTACAATATGCAATATATTGCAATATATGCAATGGGCAATATGTACAATACTTTCTAGTAGAAAGTTTCTACTATAAATTTGAAGAGTAGCATATTCTCAAATACACACACACACACACACACACACATAAAGGGTAGCTTTTAATGGCAGCGTCGTTTCCCGGCAAATGCAAGAAAAAAAACTTGAGTGCATTCAAATGAGCCGTCTACATAACCTCACTTTTTAATTTTGATTTTTCGAGAGAACATAAAAAAGCGTTTAGACACTCGGAGTAATAGATGTGCATTTTTTTCTTGCCCAAATATAACAAATGAATGAACATTTCTGCGTTATATTTTTATTTTCAAGTACACACACACACTTTTCAATTTCGATTTTTCGAGAGATCAAAAAGCCTTGAGACGTGCATGAAACAGCATGAAATTTTAATTTTTAAGTACGCACACACGTGCATAGGCATGCTTTCAATGGCAGCGCTGCACTATCGGGAATTTGACCACTTTTGGTGACCAAAACCCATTTTCTGAAAGTCGGAAAATTAAAACAAGTTTCGGTGCAATGCATTCACAATACACCAATCTTCAGTGTTGCATAACAGAAATGTTTATAGAGGGCGCCACAACAAAGGAATCAGCTGATAAAACAGCTGGTTGCATTTGCAAAGCACGCGCCTCTGCCATTTTAAGTTTTGTTTGCTAAGTTCAAGAGATCAGAAGTAAAAAACTAAATATAACCAAACATTTTGAAATGAATTATAATCTGTGTGGTTTGTATTATGTGTTTGTGAACGTCATTTAAAGAAACAAATCGTGTTGTCCCCTTAATAGATCAAAAATGTAAGAAGCCTTGCAAATGCATATTTTTTTGAATAAAGTCTCATGTTCCATAAGAGATTTAAAGTGAGTCCAGAAGAGTCCATCCACCAGATGTATTGTATGTTGTAGAGTATTAAATTCTTGTTCAAATGAATGTTATTAAAAATATCACTTTTTACGATTTTGCGAAAAATTTTCATTTTTAGGACATTACCTTTTGTATGGCAACGCTGTATTGCTTACCAGACGGGAAGCAGTTTTTGGTTAGATTGTTTGTGTAAAAATTATAGGAAATCATCATCAGATCTCGACAAAATTTTCTATATTCTGTTAGAACAGTATGTATTTAAAGTTTCCAAAGTTTTATGCCGATATCTTAAATTTTACCCGATCTCTCCTATGAAAGCTATAGGATATAGTTGTCTGATCCGGATAGTTTTCATTAAGAATTTCGATTGGTAAAGTTTCATGTTGATATTTAATAAACTGAGCGAGTTATTAATTTCGGTCAAAAAAATCGGTCAAATTCACCATAGTGCGCTGTTTCGCCTGCGCAACTGTTTTTTTTTTTTTTAATTCTAAAGCACAAATTCCATAAAATGCACGGTCCACGGTGCATGCACAAGTGTAAAAGTTTGTTCCGATTACACAAACACACTAACAGAAAGGAGTGCTTTTAATGGCGGCGTCTTTCCGCCGGCACAACATCTTTTTTTAAATTTGTTTTTTGTAAATTATGATGCAAAATTACACCAAATGCACGGACCACGTGCACGAAACACAGTGCAATTTTTATTTTCAAGTACGCACACACTTGCAGAGGCGTGCTTTTAATAGAGGCGTCATTTCGTCTGTGCAACTGCTTTCTTAGAAATTTTTCTGAACCACAAATTCACGGACCACGTGCATGAACAATTTCGAACATTTTTCTTCGATTTCCCACACACACACACACACACACACACACACACACACACACACACACACACACTTGAAAGCGTGCTTTTTAATGCCGGCGTTGTTCCGTTTGTGAGGGATTTTTTACAGAAATTCTAATGTACAAATATTTACTTACCTCGTTCTGACTCGACGTATAGTCCATAATCTTCTGGACATAATGGTCCACGTATTGACAAATGTGGGACTCGTTCATGATTCTCCACGAGTTTGACACTATATTATGCTTAAATATGTTGGCATGCACAATAGCAGCTCGATGCACGATCAATTCGAGTTGTTCAAAGTAAAAAAAAAACTTCGCACTACACGATGTAAGCAGATTGTTTTTTCACCACAAAACACGTCCGCTCGGCTCCAATAAACTCCCAGAAAGGAAGCTTTCAAAATATCCATGCCAGATTTTAACATTCGAAATTCGAATGGAGAGTTGCCAGATCGAGAAAACCGTAGAACCAGGGCTTTGTACTCGGAGAAGCGTAACAGTGATATTTAGGATATTCTTTTACCGATAAATGGCTAATATTCTTTAAGAGACCTCGGCTGACCTAAATATTGTTCAGCTACAAAAGTTTAGGAGGAATTATCTGTTTTCCTGGTGTATAACAGCGAAAAATTGCAAGATCCACGTGTTTGGAGCTGACCGCCAGCACGTAGTCACCTGCTCATAGGTGTACGGCGTCGCTTTTATGGTGCTGTTAATTCACGCGCGCTTAACAGTACGCTGTAAGCAATTTTCAACGCGCAAAAAAAACGAATCCGTGGACATTCCTATTGAAATTTCGTTTATTATAAGAGTAATTATGTACACACACGGGCAATAAGAGCGAACTACCTATTGGACAATCAGCTGGAGAAGTTGCTGAACCTGCCCCGGTGAAGCCACTTCTGGACGCGCTCCTCAAGACGCAGCCGCAGCCGCCGCCACAGCCGCTCGGCGAGCCTCCTCCTCGTCGTAAGGAATGTAGTAATACGCGATTACCACGAAGACCAGCATGTCGACGAACATGAGGGCGGCGAATAGGAAGAACTCGCTGGCCTGCGACTCGAAGAACTTCAGCTCCGCCACCACGACCACGATGACGTTGCCAAAGGCGACGGTCAGCAGCCAGCAGGCCTGGAGCACGCTCTTCATGCTGGGCGGTGACTGCGAGTAGGAGAACTCCAGTCCGGTCACCGAAAACATCACCTCGCCGAGGGTCATCACCACGTACTGTGGCACCAGCCACAGCATGCTCATCGAGTTGGGCGCCGTGACCTCGACCAGCTGCGACTCGAATCCGTCGCGGCTCTGGCCGACCAACAAGGCGTAGACGCCGCCGGCGCGCAGCTCCACCTGGAGTAGGGGCTGATCGGCCACCTGGACGCTGTACATTCCGGTAGAAAGTTCGTAGAGATCATGGTTTCGGGCGGGCAGGTCGAGGGCCACCGATCCCGAGGACTCCTCCGTCCACACCACGCGCGTGGTGGCCAGCAGATTGGCCAGCGTACGCACGAAGGCCAGCGAACGGTTGGACTTCTGCACCTCGTCCTCGTACCAGTACTTCCGGATCGCGTGCGCCGGACGCAGGAACAGCGAGTGGGCGGTGGCCTCGTACAGCTGCTGGCTGCCGCCCTCCAGAGCGGTGCAACCTGCGGACAACGTAGCAAGGAGATCTGGTGAGTCCAAACCCGAATTACATTATTGAGCCAGAGTATTTGCATTGGGATTACTCCATCCGTGTCCCACTCACCCTCTGTCAGCGTCTCCACGGTATAGGTGAGCGTGAAGGCGCCATCCGTGCTCGTGGGTAGGCTGCCCGAGGCGTAGGAGTCCAGTCCCCGCAGCGTAAAGCTCTCGCGGGCGCCCAGATTCGTGTTGAAGCGGTACTCGCAGTCGGGAACGCCGCTGAAGACCCGCAGCTGGCTGTTGCCGCTGCTGGGGATCAGGGGGTACGTGTGCTGGAAGGGTTAAATCCATCTTAGCCTATGTTCTCAGTTCTGAATGGGATACCTGCGAACTTTAAGTGGGATATCTGGAGGGGAACACCCTTCCACACAGTGCAGTATAAGCGGCTGGGGAGGAACGAGCACTCGGGGACAAGGAATAGTTTGTATCAATAGTTTCTTTTATTAGATTAACTAAAGGGATGTCTTGTCATATGCAACGGCGCCCCGGACGGGGCTTCACTTACACTTAGCTGGGGAATGGACAGAAGCCACTAAGGATTCACATATACACATCTACAAATACATATAATACACAACGCAGGAGCGAGCAGGATTAGATCAGACTGGATGTGGATGTGGATGTGGATGGGGATCCGGGGGATCCCGGGCGAGCTACTCGCCGTCCTTGATGTTGATGTCCTTGCCCTTGTTCTCGATGCCGCCCTCGAGGGGCGGGATCTCGGCCCTGGCCTCGCCCGTCAGCGGCTGGGCCTCGTCGTCATCCTTGAGGGGATTGTTCGGCTGGTAGTAGTAGGCCATCACCATGAAGAGCAGCATGTCCGCGAACATGAGGCCGGCAAACAGGAAGAACTCGCTGGCCTGCGACTCGAACAGCGCGGCCTCGGCAATGATGACAACGATGACGTTGCCAAAGGCGACGGTCAGCAGCCAGCAGGCCTGGAGCACGCTCTTCATGCTGGGCGGCGCCTGGGCGTAGGAGAACTCCAGGCCCGTCACCGAGAACATTACCTCGCCGAGGGTCATGATCACGTACTGCGGTATCAGCCAGAGGATGTTCATCGAGTTGGCATCCGTCACGGTCACAATGTTGGCGGTGTACGTTCCGGCGGCGGCGGCGTTGTCGACGATGAGGAGCGTGTACACGCCGCCCGTGTGGACGTTGAAGGTGCCGACATTGGCGTCTCCTACGAACACGTCGTACTCGCCCGAGTTGACGCGCGTGAGGAGCGTCTCGTTGGCGAGGTCGTCGTAGACCACTTCGCCCTTCGAGACACTGCGCCACACCACCCTCTGCGTCGGGTCAAGGTTGGCCACGTTCCGGATGAGCGGGTGGCTCTCGCTTGGCTTGTCCACGAAGTCCTCCTCCCAGTAGTGGGTGTTGCTGACATTCCTGGGGTTGAGGAACAGCGACCAGGCAGTCTTCTGGGTCAGCACCTGGCTGCCAGTGTAGCCGGCGCAGCCCGCCTGAGTGCTGGCTAGCGTGTAGACCAGGGTCGCCGTGTTCTCCACGTACAGGTCCTTGTCCGTGTAGACGTCCAGTGCCGGCACCTGGAAGCTCTCCAGCGCCGCTCCGTTGAGGGTTCCGGTGAGCGTGTACGGGCAGTTCTCCGCGTTGAACACGCGCAGCTGCACGTTGTGGCTGTAGGGCAGGTCGGGATAGGTTTTCTACGACAGCGACAGGCGACAGCAAGCGTGCAACGAGAAGAGCAGAGGAGACGAGGGTGGAAAAGGTGCAGGTGCAAGTGCAAAATACAAGAATACGATACGAAATACACGGGCCATACACAGGGCCATTGCCTCGGCTCGGCTCCACTCTAACCCACAAAGCACTCACCTCCAGATTGAGCTCCACCACGCCGGAAATGATGAAGGCCACGCCGGCCAGGATGCCGCCCATGGTGAGCTTCTGCAGCGGCCGCGAGATGCCGACGAGACGCAGGGCCGGGTAGAAGGCCACGTCGTACAGCGGAATGAAGAGCAGGATGAGCAGGGGATTGAGCACCTGCAGCTGGTCGGGCTTGATGTCCCACGAGCCCATGTCGCCGTCCATGCGAGTGGCCTGGAAGGTCCAGCGGGAGCCCTGCTGGTCGAACAGTGCCCAGAAGACCGGCAGCGGCAGGTAGAGGAAGAGCACCCGCATCAGCACCTTGACGTCGTCGATCAGCTTGCGGTCGTACTTGACGTCGGCGTAGTCCAGCCAGTGCTCGCGGGGATTGGTCTTCTTCTCCTTGCACTTGGTGGTGAGGGCCGTCCAGATGGTGCTGCTCACCAGCACCACCATGTTGCCGGCCGGGGGCTTCATCTTGTAGAGCGACCGGCCCAGCACGAAGATGATCACGGAGACGATCATGAGGACGGCGGGCACGCCGAAGGCCAGGGGATAGCAGTTGATGTCGTCGAAGCAGGACACGTCCTCGCGCAGGATCGGCGTTACCGTGGTGGAGATCAGCGAGCCGGCGTTGATCGAGAAGTAGAAGAGCGAGAAGAACGAGGTGATCTGCTTCACCTGCTCGGGCACCTTGAACTGATCGCCGCCGAAGGCCGACACGCACGGCTTTATGCCGCCCGATCCGAGGGCGATTAGCGCCAGGCCCAGCATCGTGAACGTCTCCACGGGCAGGTTGAGGGGCCCGATGGCGCCCAGGGTCAGCAGCACGGATCCGCATATGTACACCATCGACAGGTACAGGATCGTCTTGAACTTGCCCAGCCAGGAGTCCGAGATGATGGCGCCGAACACGCAGAGGAAGTAAACGAACATGGTGAAGACGTGGAAGGTTACGGTGGCGGTGTCATCGGAATAGCCCAGAACTCGACTCAGATACAGGACCAGGACAGCTGGAAGGGACAGCAGAGAGAGAGAAAGAGGGGTTAAGCGAGGGATTCAGCAAGGGACGCCGGGGATCAACGCACTTCGCATGCCGTAGTAGTTGAAGCGCTCGCAGAACTCGTTGCTGATGATGAAGAACACGGACTTGGGGTAGGGCAGTTTCTGGGGAAGATCAAGAAGGGAGGATGAGATAATTCCGGCTGTCCGTGTTCAGGTCCAAGCTCACCTTCTGCTGACCCTCGGCCTCGGACACGTTCTTGAACGCATCGTCAGCCTCCTGCAGCTCCTTGCCGTTCTTCTCCAGCTCCTTGCCATTCTTCAGCGGCGGCTCCGCTGACACCTCGGGCAACTTCTTTGCCTCCACCAGGGCTTTGCCGTTGGGTTGGTCATCAACGACGTCGGCAGCAGCAGATCTCGGCGTTGCGTCCTCCACAACGGGTGCAGCACTTGGTGCGACGTCCTGCACGGGTGCAGCTCCATCATCTACGGCGGCGGCAGCAGCAGCTGGGGCTGGGGCTGGGGCTGGATCCGCAGGAGCGATCTCTGCCGGAGCAGATGCCACCGGTTCAGCAGCGGCCTTTATTTCTGCGGGCGAGAGAAGGACATACCGATCAGGTCAAGGAGCTGACTAAAGTGGCCTGCAGGCGGTCCCACCCAGAAGCGGCACTTCCTCCGCTGGCAGTTCCATTGCGTCTGTCAGCGCCACAGACACGACTCTGATCTGGAAAGCGATCTCGCGAGGAGATCGCGACATTTCATCAGAACGGGTAAGCGGAGAACCGAGAGGCGAGACTGTGTGGCCTTGTGCTTGACACCTCTGACGCAGATAAGGACCGCTCTATATTTGGCCCGGCCAAAGCCCGTAGCCCGTGGGCGTGTGAATTCGGTGGCCAGGCATAAATTTACATGGATTAGCCGTAGAGGCACCTCGGTTTATGTCAGTCAGTCCGGATAGATAGCCCGGAGAAGCTCTCTCGCGTTGTCTACTAGCTGGGCCATAAGTATGGCTCTCCACTCCATAAATCGCACGCCGATGACGCTGAGGATGAGGATGCCGTGTCGTCTGGAGCGGCCTAAATGGGCATGTCCATGTGCAATCGAAGGGTAATTACGGTCATGTTCGGATAACTGGATCGGGATTCCGCCCAGGAAGCAACGCGGGGACTGATCAATGACCCTTATCTGGTTGGGCCGATCCAGAATCGGCTTCGGGGCTAATCCATCGATGCTTTATCAGCGTTTATGGCGACCATTAGTGGCCGTAATGTGTGTAGCCATCACATGGCCACCATAAAGCCTGGAAACAACGCCATAGCACGCACCTCCACACTCCACACTCCACATCAAACATCCATTAACATAAAGGCCTTATCACAGGGAAACGGCACACAACGTCTGCGGACGTGTACAGCATTGACCCGCTGCGGTGGCTGTTTGAAGTCGTTTGGAGGCACAGCTGGAGTAGTACTCACTCATTCATTCGCAGCACTCAATCGCACTTGGATCTGTGTCAATGCCGCTGTACAGGAGTACCTCTGCGATCTTGCTATCGATCTTGGTGGCCAGAGCCACTAAGGAATCCCTAAACTCGCTCCCCGGAACCCACAATCAAGACGCCTGAGTGCGGGGTTTTTTCTACGAGCACTTAGATAAGGCTGGCAAGAGGCGAAAGTGAGGGAGTGTTCTCGATTTCACTTTCCCGAGATTTCATTACAGGCTTTTAGGGTTCACAATGGAAAGCTGATTGATTGATTGATTGACTAAAAGGTAGCTCTGTGGCCTGTAAGGTTGGGTAATATAAGTATATGATGACAGAGATGATTACATATTATAGATTGAAGAGGGGGAAAGCCAGATGAGTGGCAGGGAGCCTACAGGACTAGAATCTAAAAGACATAAAAAGATATAACCAATCTGGATATCATATATAATGATAAACATGATCCTAGTAATTCCTGCCAAGTGCGTACGTGCTCGTCTGAACTGGATTGGGTACTGGAACTAAAACAGGATGACATGACGCATTCCCAGCGCTATCGCAATCGCGGCAAACCTCCCGAGTCGGTTGTAAATTCATCAACAGGCCCAATATAGCACGGATAAGGATTCTGGCAGAGCTCCAGCAGCCTTATCCCACTGTTTGCAGGCTGATTTATGATTTACAAGCGATTTAGTGCGGAAGGACGACCCTCGTCGCGATTCAGTTTTAATTACAAATGTCTTGGGCGGAAAACATAAACAGAAATGGAATGTATCTGCCAGATAAGTTTGTGTATCTACCTGCCTCTGATATTCGGTAGCGCAACTTTGATTGTCTTGTTCTGTTCGGCGACGTTCGTCGCTATCGATATATGGCAATTCTGGAACTCAGTCTCGGCTCCGGCGGAGTGACTGCCAATGGAATGCCGCAAAAACTACCCACTAATTGTCGACATTCCCTCGCTCCCTGCCAGCGATTTGTCAGCATTGTAATTGCTGGCGTGGGGAATACCGAAAGTAAAGCCAGAGTCAAAGCCATAGCCAAACCCAATCGCAGCTAGCCCGATTTAGTCATAGTCAACGCCCGCCGCCTGGCTGTGAATATGGAAATGAGCTTAGCTGGGCGCTGACATTGAAATGCAGTCTCGTAATTATACGAAAATCAAATGGGTTTGTGTATAGTGTACGCATTTCGTGGCTACCCAAGCAAGGTCTGCCCAAAACTGGCACTTTTGCCAAAAAAAGCCAATCCGCATTCGGGCCACAACGAACTAACCACCAACTCAAGTGGCTGAAAACAGCAAACAACACAAGGCGTCAAGAAGGGGGGCAAGGTGCTAAGCCAACCCACTCGAAGTCCTTATCGGAGCGATTAGATTCGCAGAATCGAGAACGAAGAACGAAGAATCAAGAATCGAGAGTCGAGTGTCGTATTCTCGGTTTTGTCACTAATGCCAACGAGTGCCAGCAGATATCCGCTAATCTTTACAACTCGAAACGTTACCCAACGGCCTATATTCGCCGCATGTCGAACAAAACGTTAAATACAGGCTTGAGGCCCTTTCATTTCGACGGCAATCTCGTGCGAATTGTGTGCCCAGAGAACTAATTATGAGTTATACTGACTAGGTTTCGGGCTTTCTTCCATGTACCAATATCATTCTCCCAATGAGCGCAGATTCATTGATTGGATTCCAATAGAGTGACCTCAGCACTTGCAAAGTGCAATTCATTCACTCACCGATATCGGGGCAATTGAAATTAGACGCAGTAAAATAATTAAACTGGCCATATAGAGGGGCTCTGAAATCGAAAGTACATGCACATACTCGGAGGCTTTGCGGCCAGTAATCTGTCGTTGCAAAGCCAAGTTTCCGTGCCCAAAAGTTCAAAATGTGGGCCATAAGTGTCGGTTCAGTGGTCTGTATAATTACCACCCCTTACTACTTGCTATAAATAATATTATGATATTGTGAATAGAGTGTGAGTAGTACCATTTTCTTTATCCGTCATTTTATGGCTCGTCGGGGAATCCGCAGTTCACTTTACATCCGTTACGCGTCACTTGAAATCGAAGAGAAATATTTATGGCATTTATTCAAGAAATAATTATTGTAGATGGCGACGTCGGGTTGCATAAACGTCGAGCTCCCATTCGTGTTGGCCTTTTGGTTGACAAAAAAAAGAAAACATATTTGTTGTCGTTTATTTGCATTGAGAAACAACAGGCATGTGTGGGTACGTGCTTGGCGCAAACAAAACAGAAATAATCCTGGCCCCACAAAGCGGTCAGTAACATAAGATACTTGGTATTTTGATTATAAGGTATTCAAGGCAATTCTGATTTAAAAAGAAAGTACAAAAATGCTGTCTGATCTGATCTTTTTACACAATATTTAAATAATTAAATCTCTTAAGGAGTATCAGCATTAATTGATTTTTAGTTCAAGATGTAAGCAAACCAAGTATGCATATCAGATTTTTGATTCAATCAAATATATATTTAAAAAAATATATTGAGATAGAGTTGAAATATTTCTAATTTATTAGAAATTGATCTGCTTATTTTGTGGCTAAGAAATTAAACAGAACACTAGCGACTCATCAGATTTTACAATTTCCAGTTTCAGTGGTTTAAAAACTATTTTACACAACTGTTCTGATTATATATATATATATAAGAAAGTGCTTTTAACTGCTTTTGTTGTCTGTTTTCTCTTGCCAAGTTGGGATCAGAGCTCGGATTCTTTGGAGTGCCATTGCTCTCGCTCGCGTATTACCGTCTATGTTTCTATGTCGCGCACTCTCGTAACTCACATTAAAACATTTAACCAAAACTGCAAAAAAAAAAAATATGCAACGGAGACGACGTTTCGATTCCGATCGGTTTCGATCGATTTAATGCGCGCCTTAAGTCCGCCAGCGCCGATCAACAGCCTCAGACTGAAGTCGACTGCCGGCGACAAGAAGCCGTTAACGGCTCTGCTCTGCCCGCAGCCGCTGCCCGCGGCGACTGCGCGCGTGCTGCTGCCGCGGCCGGCGTCGGTGGCGACCGTGCTTGAAAGGATGACAAAAAGCGTTAAGTTAACAGCGATAAGTGGAAAGCGATAAGCGATAAGCCTAATCGTAATCGTAATCGCAGCGCTATGTTATCGACAGCGGGTGGAAGTATTTACGACCCGGTGTTCGCTTACCCACAATGAATGGATCCGAGTCAGCCTCGCTTGCCTCTCGCCTCTCGCCGCTCGCCCGTTATTTATGGCCATCTAGCCAGGCTCCTACCGCACTTTCCTGTTAGCCCTAAACTGAGAGTAAAAGTCGATGTGTAATTGAGAAAATGTAGCTGAAAATCGGCTAAGAAGTAAATGTGGAAAGTGCGCCTTGGCATTAACTTTTGGGAGTTCGATCAGATCCTCTTCTGAGCGCCACAAAGCTTCAGAGTTTTTATCGCCTATGTTTGCTCTAAAATTCCCAACAGTTTCTAACCTAATCAAGTAAAATACTGATATATATAATATAACATAATATTTTATATTACTATTGACTAAATATGTATATTCACTAAATAAAGTACAAACCGACGAGTGGCTATAGTTCCACATAATTCGTACCCTTTCAAAGTATTTTTTCGCTGAGTGTACACCTGTCAATGCCAGATCATCGTCCATCACAATGGCTTTTCCGACTGCTTTAGCGGGCTGCTTATCGCCAGTGCCACGCCCCGTCTGTTATTAGCCGGTGGGCGTTGAAGAGTGCCTAGTCATTAACTAAATATTTTCGACGCTCTTACTAGTTATCTATCTTCGGCCATTACTGGCAGATCTAGAGGATGAGGGCCTAGACACTGCTCACTATTCCACCGCCACCCGTCTATAAGTCATGAATCAAACTACATATATGTACATACTATATGGTCTCGTGATAACGAATAAGATAGCTATGGGGTTTATGCATCGAGAAGGTGAATATTCTGTGAAAATGAATATAATCAAAGGAACCTTCTTTTTCCCCACTTTTTAGTGCGTAAATAAATAAAATTAAGACCCGAATGATTGGCAATATTTGGTGTCACTACAAGTGGGAGATAATAATTAGGGCAATTGGGAAAGACCGGGCTTAATTCGAACGTATTGATCGTTTTATTTGAATTTATAACTGAAGTGCCATTGAGGAAAGGCCTCATATGGAGATTACAAAATGATTTGGCATAATTATAATCGATGAGAATATGGTTGAATTAATTACGCTGAAGTCTGACTGGCTCAACCTATGAGGGAGGACCTCTGAGGGATTTTCCGCTTAACCCTTTCTCTCGATGATTTCGATTACCCCAGCTAACCCCCTCTTAGCACCGATTGGCATCTAATCGGACGTGTACGCGGACTCGTGGCGGTTTTGTTTTATGGACTTAATCGCTGTGCCAGAGCGATAGCTGCGAATAGTATTTATGGCCGCCTATCATTATTAGCCATGCCCAGAAACAAGTATAAACATCTATTGCCCATAGCCGATTGCCGAAAGCCGATAGCCGCCGAGTGTCGAGTGCCGAGTGCACTGTTATTGTAATTGTTATTGTTACTGTTACTGTTATTGTTATTGTTATTGTTTAGTTGGTGATGTTGAGCTAACCATTATTAAGTAGTATGCGAGCCCTGGCTGGGCCTCAGCGATAAGTGAGCGCTTTTTGTCTTGCTTCTCGCTTTCGATTTTACGATTGTCATTTGGCTCGAGATTGCATGGTGTCTGGTCCTAATAGTGCAAGCTGTGCGATCGACCGATTGAGTAACACTTAATTAAAGCCATCAAGACAACGCCTGTGTGCTGGCCAAGTCAAGTCGATCGGATTGCGTGTCGACACACATAAAGATATGGCTATCGACCGGGCGAGGAATGCAATTCCCATGCAGTCTATATAGTAGCATAGAACCCGTCCAATATTCCCCTGATACCGATGAGGAAATGCCAAGAGCAGTGCCTCGATGATGGTGGGGCAGATTTGAGAACAAAATGTAACAAATGAATATTAAATACAATACAATTCCCACGGAGCTCTGGTATTAAAGTGAAGAAAGAGCAGGTCCCGGGGACCTCTTGCCAGGCGATTGCGATGATGATGGTCAGGTGGCCGGAAGATTAGATTAGATCGAAGCCAATCCAACATGAGCTTGCCAAACCGCTCCTTGTGGCGATTAGGTAACCCGGTCCATAAATATTAATCGAGGGCAAGATTGTCCCTAGATCGGATACGATACGCAGAGACTGAGTCATCGCAGATACAGACACCGGAGTGGATTGCATTCGTAGGACAATGTCTCAAGTGGGTCAGATAGCGGGGTGCTTGTGGGGCCGTGAGATATCGATTCTGATAACTGGTGGCCTGTTTGTCCAATTGATTGGATTTGCACACAGAAACAGTAATAGGGATTGCATGCCGCCAGTTTGCCTAATTGCCATTCTAACGTGCCATTTAGCTCGCATTTGGAGTTACAACATTCCGTCGAATGTTCTCACCCGATAAATTGAGATAAACACTTAAATAGTTTGAGAAACTAATTAGGCTTTTCGGCTTTATTTACGATAATTAATTTTTACACGAAGAGTTAAGAGTAGTTATTGAATACACACATTGAGCTTTGGACTTTAATTTGACTTCGCCTCAGCTTTTACAGATCCGGCCGGTATCGGGGCTCCTTCCAGGCACTGGGACCAAAATGAGTAGAATGCATCGCTCTCCCTTTCGCCAGAAGTGCACGAGGTGAAGAGAAGGAAGAGATCAAGGAAAGTTCGGTTCAGCGACGAGTGGAGGCAGGTGAGTTACAACCTATTCGATCTTGAATCCGAACAGAGCCGCCCAACTTATAGTAACTAATAGTCCAATATGGCGCTTAGCAATCTCCGTTTTAGGCGAAAAACCTCAGTAATCTCAATGGGAAACAATAGCTAACACGGATCGTAAATCATTACAGCAGGATAGATTTATGGCTGGGAAAGTCCCACAAATTGCTCAAAAGCCGTAAAGAAAACAAACACAGATAACGGACGGGCGACAGGCACCAGGCACTTGGTAGGATCGAAGAGAGATAAGATAGATCGAGAGCTACGATTGTGTTGGCCAATTCAAAAAGCGAAAGACAGAATTAGGAAAACGAGAACTTGAGTTTTTTAACCGTTCAACGGCTAACAACTTATATACTTTAGGTCCTATTGGGTCCTATCGAAAGATTTATAAAGAAACCTCTAATAGGAATTAAGTAATCTCTCAGGAAACAGGTGGAAAGAAGACAATTCTGGGAAATTGGTATTATGAGATAAGGGTGAAGTAATCTTGAACAAAGTAGAGCCCCGTCTCTCTGGAAAAATGCAAGCAAATTGGCAAATACCACTGGAAGTGGATAAGTAGTGATAAGAACACAGAAAGTGTTGTTAATACAAACAATAATGTGCTCAAACCTCCTGGAAAAGATGTTAGTTAATCTCGCCGTGTGAAAAAGTGGCAAGCAAACAGCTGTTTCCCTGTTTCCCCAAATGGAATATTAGTGGACTCCAGCCGTCCAATTAAGGGGACTCCGAGCGATAATGCTAATCGGCGGCTTATCCACTCATTCCGAGTGCCACAGACACAGACACACGACACACGAGCATTGTCGTCATTTGGACAGCATTGAACTTGACTGCCGGATAGCCTTTCACAGAAGAGAGCAGGAGAGGGGTTGTTCTCGAAGAGATCGGTGCAGGTTGAGCTGCACTGCTGATCTCTAAACGAGGGATGAGAAGAGTAAAAAAGGGAAACTGAAAAAAAAGTGCAATTATATATATAAATTATTATATATAAACCATTTTAAAACTTTGAAAACCTACAACAATAAAGCATCTACCTAGAGTTTATCTTTGGTGTAGCTTTGGCCAAGCACAATATTTATTTATTTATTTGCGAAAGTTAATAGAGCAAAGGTAGACCTCCCGTCTCTAGGTAGATCTCCCATTTTTCCACAGTGTAGAGAGCGCCAGTTTAAAGCGAGAGTGAAGCTCGACTCAAAACAAAGTTTTGAGTGAGCACTGCTCTCTTCTCCTCTCGCGCGTCTCCACTCGGCACACTCTCCCCATCTCCAGCGGCTGCTGTTTATCTAAAAATTGAATTTGATTTTTGTTCTTGCTCGATTTGTGGGGTTTTTCTTTATTTTTTGTTTCTTTTTGGGAGGGAGCGCAGCCTCTGTCATCGTCGCTGCCTGCTTTAAAAGCGCAGCTTGCAGCTGCAGAGCATCATTTGGCGTCGGGCAGCGGTGGCGATCGTTTTATGGCGTTTATGTCAACGTAGCCATCATCCTCATCAACTCACCCCGTCTCAGGCCCCACACCCGCGCTCATCTTAATTACACCTGTTTTTTTGTTTTTGTTTATGTTTTTTGGAAGTTTATCAAAAAATCTCTGTGCAAAAACCTTTTGTGTTCTCCGTTCGTTCTCTGTTTTCTGTCGCAGCGAAAATGGCTGCAATTAGTAACGGTAACGGTAAAGGCGGTGGCGATGCCAAAGCGCAGGAGCAAGTGGAAAAAGAATTGGAGTCGAATCCAAAGAATGTGGTAAGTGGCAAAAAGCTTGAGTCGCCGCGAACGGTAAACGGAATGCATACAAAAAGGGCAAGTGGACAAAGAGAGCGGCGAGTGGGGAGAGGAGAGAGCGGGCTACTTATTATCACTCTACTTTCCTCCGTCAATTCAGAAAGTACAGTGCACACAAAAGCACACCCGCCGCCGCGCATCGGTGTACGTGTGTAATTGTCGTGTAATGAGAAGAAGAGAAGCTGCGAAACTCATAAGTTCCAATGACTTTGCTGCTTCTGCTTCTGCTGATTTCGCTGCTCCAAGGCTACTGATCGCAGCAGCGGCGACGTCGCAGCGCTGTCGACCTTGAACGTCCGCGAAATGTGTGTCAAGCAAATCGATATTGATATCACTATCCTTTTATTGCCTGCAAATTGATTGAATTAATCAATTGTCGGGTGTCAGTTGGAATCAAAACAATAATCGAAGGGGAATCATTTGCCTGATGGGAAGCCAGTGAATACTCTTTTGGCCATAAATCTGTGGCGAAACATATATCTTAAGCAAAGACTTCCTCAAGCCACATAGTATTCGCGTACAAATGGCATTTAGAGTAGCTTTAGAGATAGCTCTTTTTTGACCTTCCCACAAAACGTGTCTTTTACCAATTTTCTATCTATCTATCCACGTGCCAAATTTTACCCAAATCGGACACATATTTCGACCTCAAGAGTGCGTTTATTATTTTGGGAAGTGTGCAATAATATGCAGAAACAGAGGTCTATTTCAGAACTGACATTTATTGATCTTAACTTTCGATATACCCCGAACCTTCCAGTGCCCGAGGGTGTTAATGATGCTGACCCACTTCGCATTGCGCGCCACGCGAATGCATTTACCCCCATCTTTTGTAAGGGATGCCCCTCTGCCGAACTCCCTTTTCTCGGTGGCTGTCGTGGTCGGGAGTCTAGACAAATCGGAGACCATCAGCTGCTCATTGGGGTAATCAGCTGGAGCTTCGATCGCGGCTCTTGCCGCTCCCAGCCACATACTATTACTATTCGTTCCGATTCTCAGCTTCATTGTTTGTTAATTTATTTAACAACTGTTTTGCGGCCAAGAGAAAGGGGAGAAATGCGAGGAGAAGGCGAGAAATCGAACTTTAAAGCTCGGTCCCAGCGCCGGAGCATTCTTAGTTCGATGCCGAACGCTGTCTCCGCCGGACCAAGCCAGTTTCTATCTCCATTCTTTCCGATTTCCGAAGCAGAAGTGGAGGCCATTTGGAAGTCCGACTGAAGCTGCCCAATTGGAGTGCAAGTCCAAATAGGCTCCCGAAACTCTGACCAGAGCGAGTATTACGCAAACAGCTGCGGCTATGGCATTTGTGGGCACTGCACTTGGCCCGCAGAATCGCAAATCAGCAACGGTGAGTCGCAATCGGAGAGGGAACCGATCCCGATGCCGATGCCGATGCCGATGCCGACCTAGGCCGCGCTGTGCGCAGAATTCTCAATCATCAATGGATCGGCTCGGCCGGCTCGAATCACCTGCTGGCAGGTGGACTGCTAGACTACGACTACGACAACGACGACTAGATTACACGGAGAAAACCTGTTTGCATTCCGTCGCTCACCTTGGCCAAGAGACGCGGCAAATCAAAACAAAAAGCCAAAGAGTCAGGCTAAAACAAAACAAGACAAACGCAACAAAACACAACAAAATCGAAAGCCGAAACGAAAACGACAATAGAGACGAGACGGAGCCACAATTACCATGAGAATAAGCATAGAAAAGATAAGAGTACCCCGTCCAATCCGAATCCCGGTGTGCCCTAACCTGAGGATCTTGAAACTGAGACTCCCGGCAGATCTCAAGATTCCTATTGAAATCTAGTAGGGCCCTTGCGGGACTCGGTAATTGTTTTCGCAAGCTAAAATATCCCTGGATAAGCATGTTAAAAATAATATTAGTAATTACTTGACACTAAAAAAATACGAATGACATTTAATATTTTTCAGATGTCATAACCACTTCAAATAATGATCTACGACTTCAACATTTAATTTAAAAACTGACAGCTAATCGCACAAACCTAGAAATGACAGAATTCTAATCATAGTTAACCTATTTATTTTATCACCACTCCCGGCAGATCTCAAGATTCCTATTAAAATTAATCGGTAATCGTTTTTGCAAGCTAAAAGATCCCTGGATAATCAGGTTAAAAATATTATTAGTAATTACTTGTTACTGGAAAAATACGAATGGCATTTAATATTTGTCAGATGTCATAAACACATCAAACAATGATCTACGACTACATTCAGTTTAAAAACTGACAACTAATCGCACAAACCTAGAAATGACGGAATCTAATCATAGTTAACTTATTTATTTTATCACTACCTAATTATTAGCGGCGAAAAAAGGGAAGAACAGCAATCGGTATTTGTTTTCCAATATACTAGAAAGTTAGTTCCAAAGATTCGCACCCAGCTAAGCCTGCTTACTTTTAATTATTACTATTTTAAACTGGTTGTAAGTTGTACAGCTTAACACGGCTCTGCATAAATCGTTGAATTTATTACGCCCGCTGTCCCTAGTCAGAACGTCAAAGTTAACAAAAAGTTTTTGAAGCCGAAACCATTCATTCAAACTAAGGTAGAAAGTGGTACAGCCCTAGAGTCAGACTCTCGACAATGGAATGTGTGAAGGCTCAGAGAGTCGAGTGTTATATGGGCTTCCACCCAAAACTAGACGTAATTTTTGGTAATTTCGGGGTCCGAAATCCGTCCAGTCAGGGCATGAGACGACATTTTTTCAATGGTTGGGGCGCATCGATAAAGACCCGAGAGATACGGCTCCCGCGATCTGATAAAGCAAACCAAGATATTTGAGTGACTTTGGTTCGTTCTCCTTTGCTTGTTTCAGGTGCAGGCACAGGAACAGGCATTGGCACCCACACCCACTCCCACGCCGTATCCCAAGTCGGTGGCCTTTATCGTCAGCAATGAGTTCTGCGAGCGCTTCAACTACTATGGCATGCGCAGTAAGTAATTCCGAGGATCTCCTCTGCCTGGCCGTAAATATTAATCTCTGGTGCTTCTTTCTAGCCGTTCTGGTGCTGTATCTCACCAACAAGCTGGGCTACAGCGAGGAGGCCTCGACGGTGGTCTTCCACACGTTTTCCATGCTGGCGTACATCTTCCCGCTGATTGGAGCCCTCACTGCCGATGGCTGGCTGGGTAAGTACAAGACGATCCTTTATCTGTCGCTGGTCTACAGTCTGGGCGCCATGGTTATCTCCTTGGGTGCCGTTCCCCTCGAGGGGATGCCCGTCAAGTGAGTCTGAGTGAATATTTAGCAGAGGGAAAGGGCACTGATAATCTCTCCCTGGCAGAGCGGTGACGATAGTGGGCTTGTTGCTAATTGCCATGGGAACTGGCGGGATTAAGCCCTGTGTGGCGGCCTTTGGCGGCGATCAGTTCTCGCTGCCAGCCCAAAGCCTGCAGCTAGCCAAGTTCTTCTCGCTCTTTTACTTCGCCATCAATGCGGGCTCCATGATCTCCACTACACTTACCCCGATCCTGCGAGCGGACGTGCACTGCTTCGGGGACACGGACTGCTACTCGCTGGCCTTTGGCGTCCCGGCCGTTCTCATGGTCATCTCTGTGCTGATCTTCATGGCCGGCAAGCGGTGGTACCGCTGTCAGCCGCCGGCGGGTAACATGATCTTCGGAGTGTCGCGGTGCATTGCGGACGCGTTCAAGGGATGGAGGAAGAGCCGGCGCACGGAGCCAGAGGAGAGCTTCCTGGACTACGCGAAACCGACAGTGGGAGAACGGACGGTGCGGCAGACGAAGACCCTGCTGCGGCTTCTGCTCCTGTACCCGGCCTTCCCCGTCTTCTGGACCCTCTTCGACCAGCAGGGCTCCCGCTGGACCTTACAGGCCACCCGCTTGGACGGCATGGTGCTGGGCTATAAAATCAAGCCCGATCAGATGCAGGTGGTCAATCCGGTGCTCATCCTGGCCTTCCTGCCGCTCTTCGAGTACGTGCTTTACCCCATTCTCCGTACCATTGGCATCCGGAGGCCCCTGCAGAAGCTCACCATTGGCATGCTACTGGCCGCATTCGGCTTCTTCCTGTCCGCCGGACTCGAGATGAAGATGGAGCAGGCGGCCTTCGAGGTCATGCCCACAAAGCCGGGTACCGCCCACCTGCGCCTGTACAATGGCATGCCCTGTCGCTATGAGTTTACCAGTGACTTTGATTCTTCCTCGGACCCGAGAACCATCGAACCCCTAAGCATGTGGGCGGATCTGACGCTGTCTGTACCGGAGCCCAAGGAGTACTCCTTCGCGGCGCAGCCCACGTCGGGCAAGTGTTCCGCCATTACTGGGAAGCTACGCCTGCAGCCGGGCAAGTCCGTTGGCTACTTTCTGGCCCAGGATAAGCTGGTGGAGTTTGCTGACGGCCTGCCAAAGGCATCCAGCGAAAGCAGTCCTCCGCTGCTGAGGGCGCTGCTGAATACGCCGCCTGACGAGGGACCCGTCCTGCTCTCGGCATCTAACTCCGACGCGAAAGCCCTCTCGCTGGGCAACAGGAATGTGTCACAGCTGCACAAGATCGCACTCGGCCTGGGCCAGGTGGACATCAACGGAGTCAAGGCGGCCAGCTTCGAGGCCAGGGGCGGCAGACTCTACAGCCTGCTGGTGGAGGGAAATGCGCGCGATGGATACCGATACAACATGCTCGAGGTGGTGGCCCCCAGCGCTGTGTCCCTGCTGTGGCAACTGCCCCAGATTGTGGTAATAACGGCGGCCGAGATAATGTTCTCAGTGACCGGAGTGGAGTTCTCCTACTCGCAGTCACCGCCCAGCATGAAGAGCGTGGTCCAGGCCTGCTGGCTGCTGACAGTGGCCATCGGCAATGCGCTCGTGGTGGTCATAGCCGAGTTCAAGTTGACTAACTCGCAGTCCGGCGACTTTACGTTCTACGGCTGCTTCATGCTGGTGGACATTCTTTTCTTCTTGTGGCTGTCGCGCAGCTATCAGTACAGGGATCAGTCGGAGGACCTCGAGGAGGAGCAGGAAGCCCAGCAGCCGCCGCCATCGCCGCCGCCAAAGCTAAATCCTCGCGTGCCGGAAGAGAAGCCGTGGAGGCCCGGCGGCATGGATGCGGAGCCGGGCCATGGAGCCTATCGCAATCACGCCTACGATAACGACTTCTCTGAGGCCTAATACGTCCTAGTCATAGTCCCATTTAGTCCTAGTCGCATTTTCGTATTTATTTTATTTTTTGTTTGCATTTATCTTGTATATTTTCCGCTGTAAATACGTTCGTTTGTTCGAGTATATGGCTCTTTTTTACCCAATTGTTTTGTAAATAAATAATACATTGTATACATTTTATTTAGTTATATAGTCTAATTTAACATAATTAAAAACGAAGAATAACAAGCGGAAGAAAGTTTAGTGTCTTGCACACTTTTTACCCAGACAGTGGCGACATCTGGCGACGCAATCGCGACATTGACATGAGTCGAGATGGCAGCTGCGATAGAGTGGTGGTAAACTTGGCTGGCTTATTAACAGAAAAATACCGGAAATGTACCCAAAAAATACTACATGTCCCGGTCGATCACGCTTAGCCAGGACTCAACCCATTTTAATAGATACTAATGATTTCTTACATTTGAGTTATTAATAATTATAAGATTTTAATTTAACTCGTGTTTCTAATTTGTTTTTAACTTAACTTTATTATTTTTGATTAGGTGAGGGGAAAATATACCAACAAGGTTTTTGGAGTACTGCCAGAGACATGACAGAAGGGGGGTCGCTCGTGGGGGGACTACGACAAGTGGCAACCCCAAACGAGAGAGCTCTAGATGTGTCAGAGAAGTCGAGGCGAAAAGTTGCAGGAACTGCAGGCTGCAGCGAAAAGTTTAATATATCAGTGCTAAAAGTATTAGAAGTGTTTTAATAAATCAGTTAATCATGACAGTGAGGTAAACTAGTTGGAGAGACAAGAGTGCTTAGTTAAAATTGCATAATTCGAGGGGAAAACTGCTGAAATCGGGGACAGAGACGTCACGCCAGGGAATGGCATTGCCAGAAGTGCAGAAAATTCCGGAGTGCGAGCGAGAGAGCAAGCAAAGTTGCTACCTACTGAAAAACTGGCCTGACCTGCGTTGCAGCTGCCGCTGCCACTGCATTATTGTCGGTATCCGAGGCCTTGAGAATAATAGAGCCCCTGGGAACCGAACCCAAACGACTTAGGGGATGGACTTCTACCTAAGCCCGTCGTCGGCTACCTGGAAAAACACAAGGAGACGAAAACCGAGGCTACGTTCTCGCCTCCGCCGCAACATGGGGTGTCAGTCGCTGCAGAGCGCTGCAGGCAAGCGGCATGGCGATAGAATCTTCTCGTAAGAAAAAGAAGAAAAAGTTTCGTTCCAGAAAGTGTACATATATTTTTTAAATTTTTTTCTAGTGAACATGTGATTTTTTTGACTGTGAAACCGGGGACTTGCCACGGACTACGGAACCGAGATGTGATCCAGCGGGCAGGGGCGGCTTCTTGGCTCCCCACCCCACTCGAATTTCACCTTGTGCTGCAATACTCGTGACCAGAACCGCCACTTTACGTGCATCTTCGCCGCATCGAGTCATCAAGTGATAAGCCGACCCGTTCCTCCGGGAACGCCTAAGAAGTAAGAGAATCCCCTTCCGAGTTGCACTTTTTCAGTTGGCGTCTCCCTCCTTTCGGGGAGACGCGGCGGCGTTGACGCGTTTCGTTGGTGCGAGTGGTGCAACATGTGCTGCGGCGAGACGAGTGGATCGGCTCAATGAACCCAAACCTTGCAGTCTAACACCAGCTCCTATGGCCCTGTGGAGGAGTCCCCCAGGGGACGCCACCAACGATGTAAAGACAACGCTTGCGATGGAAAATTCTGACCGGAGCGAGAGAGAGGCAATCGAGAATCCAGAGCGTTCGCTTGGCCCCACTTGCGTCTCGAGACGACGCGTACGCATACTTCTATCGGGCGCCTGTGGGTTCACGCGAATGCGAGCGAGACGACAGTACTGTAGACATGGGAGAGCCCGGCTCCCGCTCTCCTCTACCCTCTGGCGCGTCGGACAGGCGTTTGCATCGCAAGCGGCAGAGCGAGATGGCCATAGGGGCGCACTGCAAGGCACCAAAGTGAGCGCTAACGCAATACAAACCACATAAACTAGACAGAGACAACACGCATATGTGCATAACGATGCGTGTATAACGGACGGGCGTCCCTCGGCTCGCACACACGCACAAACCGCACTCACAGACACCGGCTGCGTCGTCGGCTGTTCCTGCCGAAACCGATAGAGGAGCCTCCGGAATGGGGACTCACCGTAAACTCAGCCAGGATCTGCCCACGCAGATATAAGTCAACAGCTCCGAGCTATCAAAATCGAGCTTGCGCTCCATAAAACCCCAAGTGTCATCGTAACTTCACCCTTCACATTAACCATTAAACCTCATTTCTGGCCTTCAAATGCTACGATACTGCTTCGCTTAAAGTCCCTAAGAACTCGATGCCAAATTCTTGCCAAGAAGCTGCTGTTTCCCCAAGGATCACATAGTTAGGGTTAAACATGGGACAAACCGGGTCACCGTAAACTAGTATTGTTAAACCTAACGACAGTAGGAGCCATGCCGCTTCCCCAAATCCAAGCCACGAAGCTGCGCCCAGAAGAAGCTGCCTCTGCATAGACTCGGGGTTAACCAAGATTTCAGTCAGCTAAGGGACACGTGTTGCACCCGAGTTTATCCATAAGTAACCTCAAGCTAAGCCCCCAAGAACTTACTTCATTCCACAGTCACAAGCAAAGCCAGCTCAAGAATCAGTCTAGTATTCATTGGCACCTTCTTTTTTGAACTGCAAGCTCCCAATTCTCCAATCTCAGTGTCTGGAAATCGCTCAAAGACGCGGCAAAGGTTTATTTTGCTTTGCTTCAGTTGTTCCTTTTGGTTTTGATATGATACTAACCCAAAGTTGCTTGCAGCCAATTATTCAGTTTTATTGCTGAAAAAGCCTTTCATTAGTCGACAGGAGGTGAGTTTTTGTCTTCGATCCTTGGACGCTTAGTTAGTTCCCAGTGGACTTTGCCAGTACCTAAAACAATAAAAACATAACGAAGTGAAAAAGCAAATGTTCTACGAACTGATCATCAGTTGAGCGAAAAATAATCGAAATAAGTGCTTGAAAAGCGTTCGCTAACGCTTAAAAATGCACTGGAAAAAAGTGTGCTTCGTGAGCAAATGAATGAAAAGAATACAAATAAAGCAAGCCTTCTGCTTGGTCAACGTTCGACCTGCAGCCGGCTTGTTTGCCAAGGCAACCGATGATCACATTCTTTGTTTATGAACCCGAAATATTCGCCTGAACTAATGACAGAACTCGTGACAAATAATAATAAAATAAAAGGCAAAGTCAAGTCTTGCGACTGGAAGCTGGCTAAGCGTTTCCCCCAAGGTGCTGAAAGAGCAAAAAAAAAAAATAGAAGCCTTGCTTGGTCCTGAATATTAACCTATTTCTATGCTGTGTGTCCTTTCAGATGTGTTTTAGACAGAGACGAAACTTGGAGCCTCTCGGAGCCAAAGTTTTCAATTAGTGTTTTCATTTCGTTTGCTCTCGTATATACGGGCGATTTCTAGAGTTTTTAAAGAGTTATTTCTTAAAAAACATTTTTCTGGCTAATTCTTGAACTATAGTTTCCATTTAAAGTCATTCTCATTAAGATGGGTACTTGCTTGAGGTCAAAGCTTGTTTTTCGTAAATATCAGTAATTTTTGAACCCTTGTTGCCATAAAAGTTTCCTGCAGTTGGAAGGATCTACTATGGGCCTCCGAGTTTGATATGCAAGCAGATCCGAATAAAAGATGTTGAAAATTGGAGTCCATCCCCAAGAAGTGGCCACAGCCAAGAAGCTCCGCCAATTACAAGAGAAGAGATTTTAATTGACTAACCAATAAACTTGCTTTCAGATCCGCCATGGAGGAGTTCCTGTTTGTTTTTGTCTGTTTTTTTAAAACCTTAGCCCTATTTTCTGTTGCTCTGTCCAATCTGAACTGTCGTCAAGTGTGCCCCTCTTTAACCCAAGACCCCGGTCTATCCATCCATTTATGTGTACCACTTACCATATTTTAAGTTGTCTAGCTTTTTACTCTTCTAGTTCTTACTCTGCTCACCAGACACCATCCTAACCATCCTAACCATACGACACTCCTCACCCGAATCCGATATATGCTGTGCATGCCCTCATGCTTCCTTCCGATTCCCCATTACGAAACACAACCCACATACGACACAAATTCGTCGCTATTTGCTCGGTTCGTGTTTCGGTTAACGCGTCAAAGCGCGGTTTTGAAACGTTTTCCGAAACAAAAGAAAAAAATATATATTTTCGAATTGCGAAGAACGATCGTTAAGAACGGCACTGAAAGCGTACGCTTTGAGTACGGTTCAAAAAAATAATGAAATATGATTAAAAAAAAAAAAACTAAAACACATTTACTAACAATAGAATAAGAAAAAAAAAATATATATATAAACAACTTGCTAGCAACGTTCTACGCAATTCGAAAAAAAGAATTACCCAAAATCAAATACAAAAAGAGAAAAAAAAAAAAAAAATGCAAGTATTGAAAAATGTGTGGAAACGTTATACGAACCTTCACAAAAGGGCTCCCAAAATAATGAGTATTTACGAAAATGTTATACGCCTGTGCCGATTCGCAAAGAAACGAAAATGTTTATTTCGCGGAGCCCTGTATTGTGAATTTTGTGTTGCTTTCTTTGAGAATCGGCATGGGATTCAACTAATTAAACAAACATACTATATATTTAACAAGGTGAATCTTCTGTTTTTTTGATTTGGGGTGTTGGGGCTCTCTTTGCATTTACATTCCAGGTAAGTAACTGATCAGCAAAACGTAGAAAAAACAACCCAGTCAACACAAGATATTTTTAATATGAGTGACGTGATACATTTAATATAAGCATACAGAGCATGAAAATAGAAAACCAAATGTAGAGTCAATTGATTGGAGGACTATCTATTCGGTCAACTTAACGTAACACAAATGAATTAAGTCAATTTATTGTTCGTCAAGCTAAAACATATCAAATAGGATGATTCCTAAATGATAGCCATTGTTGCTCACTACTTAATTATATGTACAGATGTACAAAGAAAGAAAGGTGACAGAAGAATAATCTGAACTACAATTAATAATTACAATGCCAGCACGTTTTTATAAAAGTTTACAGCAGCGCACAGATCGGCGGATCGTCGCCCTACTGATTTCTGTTCGCCTGTTACTTGAAATTGAAAAGGAGCACAATTTCCTGAAATTGGAAGCTTAAAATGTTGTAGGCAACAAAAACTCCTTAATCATGAGATTCAGCAGTACAAATTTATCAAATGCATGACTTCAGGCACCAGGCGCACAGAAGGCAGCACAAGGTGGATGCTCTAAAATTTACTCTGCGCTCCCTAAAAGTATGCTATAATTAAATAGAAGCAGTGCACATATGCGCCACCTGCATGGATTTTTTCTCAACTTTCCCACCCACTATACGGATGACGTCAGAGCATCGTCACCCTGCTGCTTGCTGCTCGCCTGTTACTCGAAATGGGGAAGCGGGCAATTTGTTCGGTGATTTCATGAGCATGCGTAATAAAATTGTTGTTGTAGGCGACAACAAGGCCGCTGTCATGAGTTTTCGCAGTACAAATTTACCATTTGCATGATTTCAGACACCAGGCGCACAGAAGGCAGCAGCAGGCCGATTATCCATTTATTATTACAGTTTATAACAGCGTGGCGCACGGCCACCAGTGCTGGCAAATTGTAAATGCATAGCTAAATCTAGCCTTTTTAGCGGGAAATAGCCATTTTTTTAATCATAGCCATTTGTTATGCCATGTAAAACAAAAGTTGGATTTTTTTTTTCTCATATCTATCATTCTCATTTCTTGCACACACGCAGGGTTGCATTTTGGGATGTCGCGATCCTATTGGTCCGTTTATTCAAACGGAAGCCATCATTGTTTTAAATAACAGTTACTTTAAGACAGCACATTTTTATAACAGTTTTCAGCAGCGATCAATGCAGAGCATCGTCGCCCTACTGAGTTCTGCTCGCCTGTTACTTGAAATGGGGAAGCGGGCCATTTGTTCGGTGATTTCATGAGCCTGCGTAATAAAATTGTTGTTGTAGGCGACAACAAGGCCGCTGTCATGAGTTTCCGCAGTACAAATTTACCATTTGCATGATTTCAGACACCAGGCGCACAGAAGGCAGCAGCAGGCCGATTATCCATTTATTATTACAGTTTATATCAGCGTGGCGCACGGCCACCAGTGCTGGCAAATTGTAAATGCATAGCTAAATCTAGCCTTTTTTAGCGGGAAATAGCCATTTTTTTAATCATAGCCATTTGTTATGCCATGTAAAACAAAAGTTGGATTTTTTTTTTCTCATATCTATCATTCTCATTTCTTGCACACACGCAGGGTTGCATTTTGGGATGTCGCGATCCTATTGGTCCGTTTATTCAAACGGAAGCCATCATTGTTTTAAATAACAGTTACTTTAAGACAGCACATTTTTATAACAGTTTTCAGCAGCGATCAATGCAGAGCATCGTCGCCCTACTGAGTTCTGCTCGCCTGTTACTTGAAATGGGGAAGCGGGCCATTTGTTCGGTGATTTCATGAGCCTGCGTAATAAAATTGTTGTTGTAGGCGACAACAAGGCCGCTGTCATGAGTTTCCGCAGTACAAATTTACCATTTGCATGATTTCAGACACCAGGCGCACAGAAGGCAGCAGCAGGCCGATTATCCATTTATTATTACAGTTTATATCAGCGTGGCGCACGGCCACCAGTGCTGGTAAATTGTAAATGCATAGCTAAATCTAGCCTTTTTTAGCGGTAAATAGCCATTTTTTTAATCATAGCCATTTGTTATGCCATGTAAAACAAAAGTTGGATTTTTTTTTTCTCATATCTATCATTCTCATTTCTTGCACACACGCAGGGTTGCATTTTGGGATGTCGCGATCCTATTGGTCCGTTTATTCAAACGGAAGCCATCATTGTTTTAAATAACAGTTACTTTAAGACAGCACATTTTTATAACAGTTTTCAGCAGCGATCAATGCAGAGCATCGTCGCCCTACTGAGTTCTGCTCGCCTGTTACTTGAAATGGGGAAGCGGGCAATTTGTTCGGTGATTTCATGAGCCTGCGTAATAAAATTGTTGTTGTAGGCGACAACAAGGCCGCTGTCATGAGTTTCCGCAGTACAAATTTACCATTTGCATGATTTCAGACACCAGGCGCACAGAAGGCAGCAGCAGGCCGATTATCCATTTATTATTACAGTTTATATCAGCGTGGCGCACGGCCACCAGTGCTGGTAAATTGTAAATGCATAGCTAAATCTAGCCTTTTTTAGCGGTAAATAGCCATTTTTTTAATCATAGCCATTTGTTATGCCATGTAATACAAATGTTAGCTATTTTTTTTTCGCATATCTAGCCGAACGCAATTTATAGGCAATTCTAACAGTAACTGCAAGTCTCTCCGTCTAACCACGCCATCCGCAATTCCAATGACGTCAGCGCACAGATCAGAGAATCGTTGCTCTGCTGCTTGCAGTGCGCCTGTTACTTGAAATGGAAAAACGAACCATTTGTTCGGCGATTTCATGAAATTAGAAGTAGAAAAATGTTGTTGTAGACAACAACAAGGTCCCAGCCATGAGTTTTCGCAGTACAAATTTATCAACAGAATGATTTCAGACACCAGGCGCACAGAAGGCAGCAGAAGGGCGAATGTGCTAACAAATTTTGTAACAGTTGCAAACTTTTGGGGCTACCCAGCATATGCCCAGAAAATATGGCATACTTGTAGGCATTTCTACAGTTAGAAAAGTACTGGTTCCAGTGAGTATCTATTTTAACAGTTTTAGAGTTATTGCAGTCATTTTCAGAGTTATTGTATCCAAGTTCCACGCCAAGGTAGCCTGAGAGAATGACAAGTAATTCGAAACTTAGCCGAGACTTCCACCTAGCATGGAGCATCGGATTAAGCACGTTGAAAATATTGAAATAATCCTGCAATAAATTCTGAAAATATCTCTCAAATAACAAGACAACTTTGTTTATTTTTAATTTTTATTTATTTAGAAAAAAAGTAATTCTTTACCATTTTTTGTGGATGCTTGCATCTCTTTTCGTCGTCACTCGTATTCTGCAAGGAGAAATCTTTTAAAAATCATTATAAAAATATGTATGTATCGGTGTAAAAATAATCTGTATAATAGGCATGTATGTATGTATGTAAAAGTAGGTGTAAACATAAATGCATAAGTCACGAAACAATAGCTAAGCCTAATTAAGTACGCAATATTGGTCAATATAAAAAATAAATGCTACAGTAGATGATACAAAAATGGACGCATACAAAAATTTGTATACCTATATTTATGTGTAAAAAAAAGGGGAATGCGAGTGTCGTTAAACAACAGCCCGCACAAGGAAGCTCAGCGACTGAGTTTCAAACTTCTGGCTCACACAAAAAAAAAAGATACTATTACTACAAAAAAATGTAAAAAAATCGTTGGAGTTCGGGATATTTTAGTAGGTTCCCCTAAAAAGGCGCTCTTCTTCGCGGTTACTTCGAATCTCAAATAGAAAAAAAACACTTAAGGCTAGGTGGAAGCGAACTGCTGGCCAGGAATGCATTAGTCGGTGTCAAGTGTTAGTGTCCTTGCAAGTATATCCGTGTGTTGGGGATGGGCGCGTGCACAATATGCTTGGGGACAGATGCGTGCTTGGATGTGGACGTGAATGTGGATGATGGTGGGTGGATGTTGGGTGATGGGCTGGCACAGCGGGAACTTCTCATGTGGGACCATAGAAGGACTGTGTTCCCTCTCGCTATCCGTTGTCCTGGCAGCACCTCCTCCGGCAGCTCCTGGACCAGCTGCTCCTCCTGCTTACGGCTAGTTATCCTGGCTATGTACATCCTTGTGGCAGCATTGCGTTGCTTGAGATTAACGGGTTCCATGTACGGCTAGAAAGTTGCACTAGATCTCGGGATCTGGATCGGGATCGGGATCATCACCTGCGCTGGTTGAGCATCTGCAGGTAGTACTCGCAGTTGGTGCAGTACACCGCCGGAGCGATCACATGCCGCTTCCGGCACAGATTGCACTCGACGGCCTTGGCCGAGGCCTTCACAATGGCATTGTTGTAGACGCGGGTGGGTATGGCGGTGATGGCAGCCGGCGCTCCTGCTGGCGCAGGCCCTGCTCCCAACAGCACTTGAGCGGGGGGAGCAGTGCCAGCAGCCGCTGCCTCGGGCAGTCCGTTCTGCAGCGCCAGCTTGGTCTGCGGCGGAGGCGGGGGCGGTGGCAGGCTCTCGGCTTCGCCCTTGGTTCCCGGCTCGAAGCTCACCTTCTTGGCGGCGGGCTTGCCGCTGGCTGCCAGCAGTTGTTGCTGCTGCAGGAGCTGGAGCTGCTGCTGCTGCTGCTGGTGCTGGTGCTGCTGGACGTTGGGCAGTGGGAAATAGGGTCCGGGAGCCGGTCCTGGAGCGGGAGCCGCTGCCGGGTAGCCATGTGGCAGAGGCACACGCTGATAGGGCGAGGGCAGGGGCACTTGCTCCGAGACCGAGCCGTTGCTGAAGTAGCCCAGGTTCAGTTGGGGCGCCTGCTGCTGCTGTTGCTGTTGTTGCTGCTGGAGTTGCTGGTGCTTCTGCAGCTGAACGGAGTAGCTCTGGGCCAGGATCTGGTTGTGGTGCATCGGCCTCGGCATGCTGGTGTACTGGCTGTCCATCTGCTGCTGCAGATGCTGCACCTGCTGGCTGGCCAAGCCGTTCATGCTGGTGCGATGCTGTTGCTGCTGCTGCTGCTGTTGCTGCTGTTGCTGCTGTTGCTGCTTCTGTTGTTGTTGCTGGCGGATCAGCTCCTGGTGCTGCTGGATCCTCTGGACATAGCGCTGCATGTCCGCGTTGGGTGCTGCTGCTGCCGGCCTGCCAAGCATGGGCGATGGCTGCTGCTGCAACATCTGGGGTTGCTGCAGCTGCTGCGGCTGCTGCTGCCTGGGCTGCGCCTCCGTCTGCAGCCTGAGCATGTTCTGCTGCTGCTGCTGGATCATCTGGGCGGTGACGCCGCCCACCTTCTCGTTGGGATGCTGGGCCGTGCGCAGCACCCGCTCCAGGATGGGGTTGGGTATGAAGTCGTCGTCCTCCTCGTTGCCCGCGGTGGCCACCAGGATCACCTGGTCGCAGAAGGACACGCTCTTCTTCTTGACCCGCTTCGGCTGCTGGCTCTGCTGGAGACTCTGCTGCACCATCGTGTTGAGCAGCTCCACCTCGCGGATCTCCTCCGCTATCTGCGACTGGCTCATCTCGTACTTGGGCTTGGGCAGAACCAGCTGCTGCTGCTGCTGCTGCTGCTGGTGGAGGCTGGGCCTCGAGTCCACCTCGTCCACGTCGAGCTTGGAGCTGGGCAGGCCGTTCATCTGGGTGCGCAGCTGAGCCGCCGGCTGCGAGAGCAGCTCCTGGGAGGCATACGAGCGGATCTGAGGGACCTGCGAGGTCTGCTCGAAGCGGTGGGCCAGGTCCCGGACACTGGACGGCGAGGAGGCCTCCAGCTTGCGCTGCATGGCCCGCAGATCGCTGGCCTGCTTTGCCTGGAGCTCCTTCAGCCAGGTGGCGTCCGCCGGGTGGCCGCCGCCCGGCTGCTGCTGCTGCTGCTCCTTGCGCAGCTTGAGCAGGTGCTGGCGCTGCTGCAGCTGGGCCAGGATGCTGGTGGTGCCCTCCAGGGAGTCGAGCTGCTGGCGCTGTTGCTTGCTGGCCGCCTCCAGAGCCTGCAGCTGGCACAGCTGCTGGTTGAGCGGCTCCAGATCCAGTTCCGGGGGCGGGGGCGGCGGGAAGTCCTCGCTGGCCTGTCGCGAGTGGCAGGCGGAGTGCGGCGGACTGGGATACGGCGGCAGCTCCATCGGCGGCGGCAGGGGCAGGGGCAGGGGCAGCTCCTGGCCCTGGAGTAGCTGCAGCTGCTCCTTGAGCGGACTCTGCTCGGAGTGGACCTGGGCGCACGTGACGATCGTCTGGCAGGAGTCCTCGCTGATCGAGGTGTTCGAGCTCATGGCGGACAGGTTGGAGAGGTTGGCCTCGTGGTGGAACTGCTGCTGCTGCTGCTGCTGCTGCTGCTGCTGCTGGGGCGTCAGCGCGGAGCTGGTGCGCATGGGCGGCGGCGGGGCCACCTTGGGCACCATGGTCAGCTGGCGGCCGCTGCCGTGGAAGCTCTTGCGCATCAGCTTGCTGCGCTCCAGGTTGGGATTGGGGTTGCTGCCGGCCCCGGCACCGGGTTGGGTGGCCGCTCCTCCGCCGGGGTAGTCGAAGTGTCCCTCGGAGATGTAGCCACTCATGGCGGCGGCGTGGCCGTGGCCAAGGCTGTGCTTGCCCAGACCCACGGCGCTGTCGTCCACGGAGGTGCCCAGGAGCAGCTGCGAGCCGGGGGCGATGGCGGGATAGTGCGGGTGGTGGGGATGGTGCGTGGCCTCGGTGAGATCCGCCTCGGTGAGGTCCGGCATGGAGCGGTTCTTGCGGCGGATGAGGCCGCCCATGAGCAGCTTGCGCCGGATCTTGTGCTGCTTCTTGCCGCTCTTGTCCTTCTCCTTCTTCTCGTCCTTGTCCTCCTTGTGCTTCTTCAGCGTGTCCTTGGCGTTGACCAGCAGGGTCTCCGTGAGCGAGAACTCACGCGTCAGCTTGTTGCGGTCCTCGCTCCGGCTGCGCTTCTCCTTCTCCCTGTCCTTGTCCTTGTCCTTGTCCTTGCGTCCGAACAGCGAGCGGCTCTCCCGCTCCGGCTTCCCGGGCGTCGCCGGCTTCTCCTTCTCCCGCTCCTGCTCGTACTCGATGGCGTTGTCGTCGCAGGCCGAGGCGGAGGCGGCGGCGGAGGCCAGCGCCTTGAGCGGACTCTTGCGCTTCGGGAGCGTGGCGTAGATCTCGATGCTGGCGGGGATCTGCTGCATCTGCTGGATCTGCTGGAACTGCTGCTGCTGCTGCTGCTGCTGCTGCACCTGCACCTGGAACTGCTGCTGCTGCTCCTTGTCCAGCGTGCGGTCCTTGCTGTTCTGGCGCACGTGCTTCACGCTGCTGGTGCTGCCCTCGCGCATGTGCTTCAGCTCCGGCATGGCCTCCGACTCGGCGCCCTTCTCCACCAGGATGCGGCGGTGCAGGCTCCGCGCCCGCATCACGCACGTGTTGTGCTTCATCCGGGCGAAGGTCATCGTGTGCGGGTTGCTGTACGGGGCGTCCATGGCGGCCCGCGCCCGTCCGGCGGCGGCGTTGCACAGCACCAGCGCCGTCTCCAGGTCGTGCGACTCCTCCACCAGCCGCGACTTCTCCAGCAGCTGGTCGGCCTCGTGGCAGAGCTTCTCGCAGTCCCCGGACAGCGCCAGTCCGTGGCCTGGATGGCCGGGATGCCCTGGGTGGCCGGGATGGCCTTGGTGGCCGGGATGCGGCGGCATGGCTGCCATGCCCATGGCCGCCTCGGGGATCTTGGCGAGCTGCGGGTCGCGCAGCGTGTGCTTCGGCGGATAGGAGTCCGTGGAGCTGAGCGAGAAGGAGTCGTAGCCAGGATCGTAGGGCAGGCCGTGGCGCGTGGGACTCTGGGGCACTGCGCCGGCCACGCCGCCGCGCTTGGCCACCATGTACAGATAGGGGTTGTCCAGCGTCGTGGAGCTGGCGGAGCTGGCGCTGTTGCGGTCGCCGGACCAGTTGCCCGAGTCCCGGCGGCGCGGCTGGTTGAGGTGCTCCGGCATGGTCAGGCCGTCGCTGGGCGGCGAGCTGCCGTTCGAGGAGGAGGAGTGGCTGCCGTGGCCCGAGCTCGACTCGGCGCTGTGGCTGCGCTGCAGCTGCAGGTGCTGGCGCCGCGCCAGCTGGGCACTCAGCACCGCCTCGATGGGCTTCCGGCTGAGGAAGCCGCCATCCTTGTCCGCGCTCTGGAGCGGCTGGAGTGGTTGTCCTGCGGCCTGGCCCTGTCCCTGGCCCCCGATCTTGTCCTGGATCACGCTCAGGTTCTGGTACTGGGCACTCAGCACGTGCTCCACGGTCTTGCGGCTGATGTAGGCGTCCGTCTCGTCCGAACCGGGGAAGATGTTCTTCTGGATGACGCTCAGGTTCTGGTAGTCGTTCGCCGGCGTCCGCAGCGGCGTCGGGGTGATGGCCCGCCGCGTGTTGCCCAGGCAGGGCTTCTCCGGACTGGGGGTCACCGCCCGGCGCACCACAGAGGCCGCCACTGGGGCGGGAATCGCTGTGTGTGTGGAGGGGAGCATCGCCTCCAGGCCGCCGGCGGAGGAGCTGGACGCGGACGACGGCTGCTGCGGCACGGCGTAGAGCAGGAGCAGCGGCTGGTAGCGGCCGCGGCTGCACTTGTCCACCACGCCCTCCCAGCTGGGGCCCACCTCCTTGACGTTGGCGTCGTCGAAGTAGACCCACACCTTGAGCTTGGTGTGGAAGAAGAAGGTGGTGTAGTGCTTGCCGTAGTAGGACACGATCCCCACCAGCTCGTGCTGCGTCTGCTGGGCCCAGCGCTGCTCGCTGACCTGGTGGAAGACGTCGCCCAGCCGGAGGCTGGTGCCCACCGCCTTGAGCACGGCGTGCACCTGGTCGGCCGCCGGTCGCTCCGAGTCCCACACGATGCCGATGGACACGACGTCCGGCCGGTTGAGCAGGGCCCGGCAGATGCCGATCTTGGCGCCACACGTGTTCTGCGGGGGGGAGATGGGTCTCGTTAGGATCGGGTTACGGGCTCTGTGGGATGTGGGAGGCGGAACACTTACCGGACAGTCGCGTATGTCGCCCATGTTGCCCGCTGCCCGCAGGAGCTGGCCGAAGCTCAGCTGCTGGTGGCTCTGGAGGGCCAGGCTCTTCTGGGAGGTCAGTGCCGAGGCGGAGACGTAGTGCACCATCTGTGGGGGAAGCAGAAACAAAAGCAATTAGCCAGCTGCCGATATGGTCAAGACGGAAGCGGTGCGCCCACGAGTCCTCCTCTGGCACGTGCTGACGTCAGTGGTGGCCCCTTTTAAGGGTCCGACTGGCCATAACCCGTTTGCTAACTGTTCTCGGAGCTCGGACACCGATCGGAGATCGCAGAGCGCAGATCACAGATCACAGATCGGAGAGACAGCTCGGCAAGTGCAACATGACGGTGCTGCAGGTGTTCCAAACTGGAACCCACGCCACGAGCTCGGCTCTGATTGGAACACCTATCGGTCGGGGCAAGAAACGGGTTCTGGTACACTCGCAGAAAAAGAGTAAACTATGCTCGCCGAACAGCATGATAATTTATGCATAAATAGTGGAGAGTCAGAGGGGAAACGAGTAATTCTAGTATCCAAACTGGCTCAAGAGAGCCTTCCAGCTGTCAATATTATTGACTTTAGTTAACAAATTAAATCCCCATTTTCCCTTCATCTTAAAGGAGATTCCTCCCCCAAACTCACCTGGGTGAAGGGCAGCTGCTCCGAGTTGGCGCCGCACTTGCAGACACTCTGCTCGATCACGCGCATGGCGAAGCGGCGGTGGGCAATGCAGGCCGCGGACTCGCAGGAGTCGCCATCGTCCGGCGAGATGTGCGAGTGGACGCGGTGGAGGAGCAGCTCGAAGCACTCGGCGGCATCGCCCAGGCAGCCCAGCGGAAAGCGGCGACCCGCCAGGGGACCGCTGGCCAGGGCACGGCGCAGTGGCTCCGGACAGAGAGCCGGCTCCGAGCTGGTCTGCAGCTGCTGGAAGAGTTCCTGTGCGGAGGGAGAGAGAGTAGGGATCAGTTGGAGGTCTGGTCAGGTCTGGCGGCTTGGCTGAGAACCTTGGACTGATCTTAGATTGCTAACTTAGCTTAGGACTATAAACTATCTATATTTTATTTTATTTTGGGAACCTATTTCTGGCACTTACGATAACCGCATTGATGCAGCGGTCTCGCTCCGCGTTTCCATTGATGTTGGCCATGTTGGCCATGTTGCCGCCGGGGCTGCTGCTGGCACTGCTGTAGCCCAGGACGGCCAGCTCCACGCTGCTGGAGACCTTGGCCAGGTGGCTCACCGACTTCTGCTTGGACTGCTGGCGCGTCAGGGTGGCCGACTTGTCCGCCAGCCCGGCATCCAGCATCAGCTTCCGCGGACTGCTCCGGGGCAGGGTGCCGCCGCCATGGCTGCCACCCATCATCAGGTGGCCCAGCTGGGGATGGTGCAGGGGACTGGCCCCGGGAATGGGAATGGGAGCGGGCGCGGGCGCTGGAGTGGGTGTGGGACTGGCTGCCGGCTCGGCTCCTGGAGCAGCTGCTGCTCCTCCGACCACATTGCTGGGCTCCTTCCGCTTGTACCTGAACTTGATCATCTTGCGGTCTCAATGGCTCTTATCGGCGCCCCACATTGCACTGTGAAAGTTAGGGTTAAGTTTCGTGAAAATGCTTAGGCCAGGTTCCGGTTCGAGTGCTTATTCTGGCCAGAAAGGGTGGCAGATCGATAATTGCCCAAGTCAGCCCAACAAAGTCCAAAGAAATTAAGAAATTGGCAGCGGAAGTGCAAACAAACTGCGGCGTCAGCCCCCAAAAGGTAAAAAAAAAGAACAGAAAACTGCAACCCCCAGCAATTAGAGAGGAAGTTGGCCCAAAGGGCAGGCCTACATTGAGAGAAACGAACACTGATGGGCCTGGGAATCACATTTAATTGGAAATCTGCAAGAACACCTCCAGATGTCCAAGGAACTTGAGGCTTTTCAGAATGATTTTCGCCTTTTTCTTAACCCTTGTGGGTTTTTCCCTGTGCATTGGCCTGAACTCGGACTTCTCGTGGGCACGCGTATCGATAACAGCTGCGACAGGTTTTGCGGGCCATTATCAGCGGCACTTGGCCTGGCCTGGCACACCCTGAGTCCAACCACTGGACTTGACTTTCGCTTTTCGACAGATCTCGACCTCATTTGCGGCCAATCGAAAGTTTCGCCGCCGCGAAACCGGTCCACCAGGCCAGAGTTCTCCCCGCCAGGCCGATCCGTGCCAGAAACTTGAACTCCAAACTCAAATCGAGTCGATTCAGCGCCTTTTCTGCATGTTTTTTGTTTCAAACTGCGAACAAGCGACCTGCATGTGCAGTTTGCAGTTCGCAGTCTAAAGTCTAATATTGCCATAGCATATTGCCGCCTGACAACCGCTGACGCCTGGGAAATGAAGTGCCGCACGATGGCAACCCGAGCCCCATGTCCACATATCCATCCCCACGGCCAAGTCCAAGCCAGCTCCAGTTAATGACTGGCCGGAGTTCGATCCAGGGAGCGTCACGGAATGACGCCATATGTCGCATATGGCTGAGATCTGTAAACGCCTTTTGTGTTTTGCGTTTGCATTTCGCATTTAGTAAGTTCTGTATTTCGTTTCTTGGCCCCTGCCCCTGTCCCTGGCCAATTACAATGGTGTTGGCCCAAAGCGACAGCGGCTACAGTTTGACACGAACAATGAGTCAATGCAGAGATACACAGGGAAAAATCGCATATTAATACGAAATAATATCGAGAACGATGCTGCCATTAACTAACTTCGATATTAAGCAGATTGACCTCTTTAAATATCAGTACATTTCCCTAGAATAATCTCTAATATATTCTCCCTTTTGTATTGTGAAACTTTATTTTGTTTTTTCCCCAGTTTCTGGGCATCTGTCTTAAGCTTTTACCTGAACAAATTGAAGTACACACAAGTAATACCTGGAACCAAGTGGGGAATCGGCACAATTAACACTTGTCAACTGTTTGGGTTTTTGGGGGCGAGAAGAGGGAAGTTGTGAGTTCATCAGCTTGCACTTGGAAAATAAAGGGGGAACACCTTCACTTTGAGTAAATTTAAAACGGTTTTACATTTAATAATAGCTAGAAAAACGCACAAACAATCTTATCTCCACAGAACACACACCAAACACAACAGAGGAACACATAGAGCACTTGGAATGGAGCTGGAAGTGCACTCTTTGTTGGGTGACATTTCTGGATTTCTGGACTTTATGGATTTTATGACCCTGGGTTCAGGCGGGAAGTGCCGTCGCCGAACATAAAAAATGTTTAACAAGCGGAAAAGCCGACGACGCTGGCGAGCGGAAGTTGGGAAGTCGGCGGGGAGAAAACCCAGGGATTTCCTAATTGTTTTTCCTACCTGCAGTGGCTTTTTACAAAATGTAATTGTCCATTCAGTGGACAAAACAGTTGCATGCTAATTAGTCCGGTTGCAGGCTCCCTTGCGAGCGTCACGCTCTTTAATTCCCAAATTTCCACCTCGGGACTGGACCACAATGGGAGCTGTCTCTGGGCACTCATTTGGGCCACACAATTAGCCGGCAGTTGGCCAACCATTTGGCCAAAAAAGATAAGATCCCTTTTAATTTAATCGAAATTGCGTACTCGAAGCTGACTAACTTTAGTTGCAATTACTTTGCGGTTCCCTGAAGCGCAGAGTTTTGGGGGGGAAGTGAATGATATCTTAATCTTAATGCCAGGTTCTTCTTGTTGAAACTATCAAGATATTAGGTCATTATATTATGTGGATCGTATTACGAGTTCGAGCTTTGATTTGTATTTGATTTTGGCTTTGGCCCGCCAGCGCTTTGATTTGCGAGTCTGGGTAACTGGCAGTCCTTGAGGCCGCCACTATTTATAGATCTTTGCGCACCTCAAATGCGAACGCAGAGCGAGAGACACAGATACAGATACAGATACAGGTACAGGTACAGATACCGCTTTGAGAGACCCCCAGCCATGGCTCTCAAATGCAAAACAAGTTAACAAACTGGCCTGCAGCTACATAAATGTTTTCATTTATTATTATTACTTGCTGGCTGCTGTCTTGCCTCGTTTTTTCTGGCTTTTTGTCATGATTTACGGGGCTTAATTGTTAAACGCTTGGCTCTAACTGAATTTTATGGCCGAATGTTTGCCGCTTCCGCAATTACGGCCGACAACAAAGCCGAAAGAACTGACCTTTTTCCCAGCCAAAGTGCAAGTTGCCAGCGAGAAGCGAGAAGCGAGAAGCAGACTGCAGATTTTCCCGATTCTGCTGATTTCTCAGATTGCAGCAACAGGTAAGAGCTGTACTCCGATGTGGGAACAACACACGTGCAACCTGCAACCTGCAACCTGCAACCTGCAGCCTTTGTGGCACACACAAAAGATGGAGAGAAAGAGGGGAGTCCCGCGGCGAAGTCAGTTAGATAAATGAGCCATGGCAGAGGAGGGATCACACTGGCAGAAACCCTTGTTAAAAACACTAAATTAAATATTCACAACTAAGTTAAATATTCATTCTTCAATGCGAGACCTTAGATGCCGGACTTAGCACAGAGAAAGCAGGAATGCTCAACCTGCCGAAAGCTTCTCGATATCAAGAAACCCAAAAGGGGCAGCCCCAGTCACGTTCCGATCGCGTTTTTGGGGGAAAACAAAGAACTAACTTAGTTCCAGGCATACGTGCCTTTAAACTAAATATTTGTGGCTCCAAAGAGATAGTTTCTCGGCTGAAGTTGGGTAAGAGAGAGGGATTATCTCTGACTAGAAGCCCTATATGGCATTTTTCAGTGTAAAGAGGGGCTAGAGGGCCAGCAACCTGCCACTGACAACGCTCAACACGGCGCACGTGAGGTGACTGGCGAGCTGCTCCTCCATCTTATTCAAATATTTACATATGCCAGGCATGCGCCTTGGCCCAAGAATTAGCCATAAATACACATATCTGCCGCTGCGCTCGGGCCATTAATATGCGACTTGACTTGGCCAAGAAGGCGCGTATCGATGGCTCCAAAGACGATCACAAGAATGGTAATGATGATGATGGTGATGGGAATAGGTAAGGCACCGACTGCTGCGGTGACATGTGGTTCAACAAGAGGGTTGGGGAACGGGAACTCTCCCTAGCTGATGGCTTGCATTTCAATTGGAGGAGTGTCCCGTCCCGGGTCGGGTCCATGCAAATTGGAAGGCCCAACCACCGCTCTGCGCCCCAAGAAGACAAGGCAAAAAATTGCACTTACGAGCCAGTGCTAGAGACATCGCGTGATTCCCTGGACTTTCCCTAGGGAAAGACAAGTGGCACCGGCTCCGACTGGGCTGAGAAAATACGAAGCCTGCGTGCGGTGCGCAGATTAATCTTTAATAAGCCGCATAAATGCATTAGCATTAGCGAGGGCCCACTGTGCGTCTACAGGTTTCCACGAAGGCTGCTGGTGCTGCGGGCTGCCAGGCATTTACATACCAAAAGATCGCTTCACAAAGGCCAAGCCAACGGAGGAAACAGAAACAAGTTGCGACGGACCCACATGGTCGAAATCGAACTCAGAGATCCGATTCGATCCGAGATGAATCAAAGAATCAATAGCCCAAAAACTGGCTCCTTTGTTGAGCTTCTCTAATCCCCGCGACTGGCCAGAGACTCGTTCAAGTTCTCAACTCACGCAGACAAGGTAGGTATTCCACATGCGCAGATCGCAGATCGCAGGTCGCTTAATAAATCCAATGGTAGCTTTTTGTATTTTGTACAATTTCTGCACTTGGCCAGTCAAACAAGTTTGTTTGTGGTTTGTAAACTTTTCGAGCACTAGGAAAAAATAATACGGGTACGTTTCGGTTGTTTTTTCTTTGAGATTCAGAATCAGCGTTCTTTATTTGCCGCGCGCGGGATTTTGTGTGTTTGAGCGATGCTCTGGCTGAGGCTGGAGACTTCTCTGGAGAAAGAACCGACTGAACTGAGAAGAGCGACCGCGAAGAAACACGTCTGCACTGCGTTGGATTTGCCTCGCAACTGAAACTCGTTTGGGCCAGAGTCCCAGAGCCAAGAGGCGAGGGCTCTTGGCAGAGAGCAAGAGAGCTGGTCAGAGAGAAACTGGTTTCCAGGGGAACTCAGGTTCTGGCTTCGGTTTCAGTTATATCAACAACAGGCAGGCAGAGCAGGCGAACTCACCTGAGCAAACCCAAGCCCAAAACCCAGACCCGAACCCGAACCGAACCCGAACCCGAACGGGGGAGTTTGTCTTGCGTTTGCCAAGTGTACCTTGTTGTGGGCCCAAACAGGTAAGCGTCTTGGCCGAGCAGGTAAGCGATTCGTCGCTCTCTCTCTCTTGATTCTCGGTCGTGATTCGGCCACTCGAGGCACCCTGTGTTGTGATCTCGGAGCTGCGAGTGACAAATGCAAGCAGCAGCCACGGAAATGTCCAAATCATCATCCATTCCAGATAATCATCCTCTTAGATAATAGGAGTCTGTGGCCATGGTCAGAGTTGGCTCTCGGCGACTGCAGATCTCTTCAGATTCACTTTGTGAGGGCTGACTCACTGCCAACATGAAAAAAAGCCAGCAATTCCAGCGAAAATCTTAATAAATGGCACACAGAGAGAAATCGAAACCTTAAAATCAAGGATTAGGTCTCGAAATTCAGCTGTAAACCCAAGTAAACTTTAAAGGTACAATTTAATGAACTCAACGCCTCTGATTCTAGACATAATCATCTAGATCGTGTTGGTTTACCCACAAAAAACCCAGAAAACAAAATGAAAGATTAATTTGGGCTTGCATTGGAGTTGCGGGTGAGTGGAGGCCAGAGGAGTGGGAAATGCAAGACACGTTCCAGTTCGGTTTATCGGGTCATAAAGATGCTGCACCACTATCTCCCCGATTCTCCGGCTCTCCAGCTCTCTTCTCTTCTCCGAGCAAAGAAGAATGCCGCCCTTTCTTTCTTCGCTGGGTTTCTTCTTCGCTTTTATATGCTTTTTATGCTCGACACCCGCCACAATTTACATGACTCAAGACCAGAGAGTTGGGGCAGTGACTCATCGCGATTGATTGATTGCCTGATGGGTCTTAAATCAATTGCACTCCGAGATGCAGATGCAGATGCAGATGAGCAGCAAAAGGAGTCATTTACATAACAGCTGCAGTTGAAGATGTCGCAAAAATATTTAAAATTATATAGAAAAGGCCCCAAAAGGGGGGTCTACTAAGTTCAAAACTTAATATTTAAATATATAAAGCAGAATAAATTACCTATAATTAAAAATGAACATAAAAAGCCTTTGAAACTGTAAAAAGTCCACAAACTATCTTCGTTCTCTACCAATCTACAGAACACTGATCAATCAACCTCTTGGCTGAAACGTTTTGACCAAAGCCATCTTTGGGGAGCATTGAAATTGGATAGCAAACACAAAGCCCGAGCCACTCTCTGATGTTTGATGGATGGACACGCCGAGTTCTCATTCTCCGAGATGTCAAGTGAAAAATTAGCCAAAATATAAATAATAATTAATAGAAGAAAATATGGAGGGACAGAGGCCAGAAAACTATTCAATAATTTCTTTCTCATAAATAAACAAAAAAATATAAAAAATTGCTGGCTAAAAAAAACCTTCGCGTCGCACGTCGAACGAATAAATTGAAGAGATAAAAGACCGAAATAAAGCGAAACAAAGCTTGACAAAATTAAAGCTAAAGAGCCATGCGTACATGGGTTTTTGTCTGGGCCAACAGACAGTGAATCATAATTCCGCAAAAACGGCCAAGATGGAGATCTCGGCTCTGAAACATGAGGCTTTTACGGCCTGCGGAGGAGCCTGCGACCCCCATTAGCACCTGCTCCTCCACGCTCGTGCCCAGCCCATATCAAGCCCATGTACATATATGTACAAATATACACATTAAAGCCTCCTATGCAATCCCACCTCGGTTCATGTTAATTTCGTTTTTATGGCCCCGCGCTTGGCAAACAAAAAACCCCGAAAACCCTCGAGAAACCCGCCTCAAAGGCTGCACTCGAAAATCTTTTGTTTGCACTTACTTAGATGCGTTCGAGATTAGGGAGAGGAAAATCTGGAGTATCTGGAAGAGCAAATAGAGCCTCTGATAAGCGAGTGTGGTGCAACGAAACCGTTACAGAATAGAAGCAACCATAATTATTGAGGCTGCTTAATTATTTAAAGTTTAACAACACCCAATACCTATGGGAGACGATTTGAAATGAATTAAATACAATTACACAAGTGGCTAGCATTTCAATTCTGCGATGATGTCGTCCCTAAATGCGGTCTAGACCGCCTGAATGATCCTTTTCCCCGTAAAGAGGACACTGTCTTAATGACTTTGTCCTTGTCGCTGATCTCTCTGTCTTTGTCCGGGGTTTTATTTATTTATTTTCGCTGTTGCTTTCAAAGCGGATGAGAGTGATTTTTCGTGAAAAGTGCGGGGAGGAGCCTCCGTCCTCCGTCCTAATGGGAATTGTGCATTGAGGCATAACTGAAGGCGGGCTGTCGGAGACGATTCTTGGGCCGTTCTTAACCCTCCAGTGGCCACAATCGTGGGGAACGCCGAGCGCTGGTCAAAATGCGATCGCAATCGTGGGAGTTTCCCAGCCAAAAAGGCCAATGTCTTCGACGATTTTCATAATTAAATAGTCGTCGTCGTGGACGTCTTCCCGCGGGAAATGGTAAAGCAAGGTGGAAGGCGGAAGGTGGAGGGAAAATTAATTTAGAACGCCGGCATAATTAATGCAAAAAACACACAAGACAAAGGCAACCCTACCATCGTTTAATGTGTGTTGCCATGGATTCTTCCAACAAACTTGCACTCGTATTCAAGGTGTACAGCAGTCAAAACAAAAGGGGGAAAAACACAAACAAGCCCAACACTTTCCACTGACGACGACGCCAACGACGACGACGTCATCAATGTTTGAAGAGCTCACAGCAGAGAGCCACTGAGCCGAGAGAGCGCACAGTGCACAGCGAACACCCTGTGCTAAAAAGTACAGTCCCGCTCAGTCGTTTTCTTTTTCTTGCCGTTGTTGTTGGTGTTCTTGTTGCTGTGTTTTTTTCGTTCAGAGTTTTTCCCGAACGTCACGAGTTTGTCGCTTGCCCGCGGCCCAGCACGATGGCAGAGGAAGATGTTCCTCCACCTCCTCTCTGACCATAACGATGATGATGAATCCTCCGGTCTGGTTTGTGTCTTAGGCCCGAGGATCCCCCTGACCGGAGAGAGGGCTTACTATGCTTGTCTCTACACAGTTTTTCCCCTCATGGAAATTCTCGCTCTCGCCAGCTGTGCCTTTTCGCATTTTGGTTAAGAGCTAGACTCGAATTCGGCTTTAATACTATCTGTTTAAATATTATTTGTAACAAGTAGTGACCCTTTAATGGAGTTATTATTTTTCTTTCGGGCCAAAGTTTATGGACTTTCCCCCGCAGGATTTTCATTTGCATAATTGCGCGTTGACTCCGGCTTAATGTGGGTTTTAACGAGGTGAGAACAGGACAAACGAGCCGCAATTAATAGGGGCAGGCACCGTCACGCTACACGGGATCGGGGGTTCCGAGTGCCTGCATTATCCTGGGCCAGGATCTCACCACCTCTGGACATGCGAGCATGTGGAAAACCGGCGGAAAACCGGTGGAAGTCCTGTGGAGGGGGTGTGAACCTGACGCCAGGTAGAGCGGGAGCGAGGCAATCGAATGTTGCATTTCGGGGATTGCCGATTTGAGGATTTCTCCAGTGCCTGGATTTTCCGCCCCGGCAATTGTGTGTCGGTGGGAAAATGAAAATTGGAAAAACACAAAAACGCACTTGAGCAGCTGACATGGACGAGGCTGCGTGTGAATAAAGGATGGTTCAGCCTGGCTCCTTCTTTACTTCTTTTGTGGGAATAAAATAAAATAAAATCAAGCAACGGAAATTCTGCAATTTAAGGTCCTAGAGCAGCATGAAAAGGAGTTGGAACGCCGTCAGCATTTCGTTCACAAGGACAAGGCTTCAAGTTCTTATACATGTATATTTATTGCCGGGTATTACCAGGATCTGGCATCCGAGTTCTCGTGACCATACGCAGCAGATCTCTATATACTCTGGCAATTCGGGGTTACAGGGCTAGGGAGTGTGTTTTCCAGGGAAAATACAGAAAAACAGCAAAAAGAGTTTCCTTTCTCTTGAGCCTTACCATCGGCTGGCGCCATCTATTAAAAGCCTTTGGCGGCATTTGGAACTAGCGCTGTTCGACGGCCTAAAAGAATGCTGCACTTTTTGTTCACTCGAAATTCGAAGTTGCAAAGTTAACTTAAAATGGAATGATAAACCTCAAATTAATTATTAGGCAATGCTGCTTATGTTATTAAAATATAAATTTATATATAATTAAAAGGTTAAATATTCCTCATAAATTAAGCCAGGTCTTAGGATATATTGTGGCATAAATATATAAATTCAAGCTAGTTTTTCTTATTTATAAAATATTAGCTTAGATATTATGATATCCATTACGAAGTATTACTTGTATTTACACATTTAATTAAGTTTGTAAGCATGTTTAAGTTCCCTGAAATCATTTTATACGCAGCTTTTGAATATCTAATAGTAATTAAATAAAGATCAAATTACGTGGTAAAATCAATAGGAAGTAATGTATATTTAAATGCAATAAACAAAACAAGAATTCTTCTTTTTAAATTCTGATTCAATAATATTACATTTCGCTTCATTTTCTCGATAAACTTCGAAATGTAAACTGTTCTCAGCCAAGTCTGTGCCGATCTCAGCGAGGTTGGTGTCTCGGCTGACCAGCGAATATCGTTTTCGAACTTACCTTTAGAGCGCAAAAGATACAGTCTTGGCCGCCGCAAACGTGCTGATTTAAGCCGCGAAACGAGCGTCGAAAGGCGTCCAAGTGCCACAAGACCTGCAAGAGAGAAGAAGAGAGAGAGAGAGAGCGTTAGCCAAGGTGGGGAAGGGGGCCAAAGAAGGTAAGGTGAGAAATCTCAGAGTATCTGGGATCTCAAGGTGTGTATAACATCAGAAGAGCGACTGGAAAACCAGTTGGGACGACGCCATCTTGTCAAAGATCGGAGACAAAGGCTCAAGAGAGTTGAGAGCCAAGAGCCGCATGCCCAAAAGTCGCGCCACAAAACGAGTATTGGTGTAAATGTGGCCAAAACCAGTTTCGTACTTGGCCACAAAGCTGCAAAGGCAAAAGCCAAAACAAAAGCCGAGCCAGCCAAAATCTTGCTAAGCTCCAGACTCGCGCCGAAGCTGAGTTGCGACAAGACAGGCCTTTGAGCTGCTACACCGCAAATATATCATTAAATTTTAATACATAAATAAAATAATAAATAAATAAAGTACTACAAAATAAAATAAATAAGTAAAGAGCTTACACGACTCCTGATTCTAATTGGTTTATAGCTTTATCACAGCTGCAGAACTCCTTAAACATGGTAAATAAAACACAAGTCTCTTTGGGTATGTAAAATAATAATAGCCAAGTTAATAAAGCAAGAAATATATATATATTATTTCTTATAATAATAATAATTATTAATATTAATAATACGAATAATATTATGTGCAAGAGAGACCTAGTGTTCAAGATCCAAAGGTTGCAGTATTTTCGGACTCATAAAGTGGCTGAGTTTGAGTCCATACTTCCTTATTTTAAATTTTATATTAACACAGACTTTTACTGATTTTAATTTATTTATTTACTGAATCACCATTTGAGCTCCTATGCTTTTTTTGCGGTGCACCTAACTCCGACCGAGACTGAGACTCAGACTGGAAAACCCGTCTCTCTCGCCAGCCCAAGCCGAGTTTCTCCAGCTCAATTTTGGCGGCCTTTTTCGCCGCCTGGCTCCGTTTCGTTTCGTTTGGAAGTCATAGTTCATCTGCGATGAATCATGCCCCCAGTGGATCTATCAATTAGGGCCTGCCAAGGCCTGTAATTAACATTCGGTGAAAGCCCCGCCGCCGCTCCCTTCACTAATACTTTACTCGATCTAATGCCCGAAAAGTACCATTCAATTTGGAGCACTTCGCAAGTCAAAAAGCCCGAAAACCGAACACCAAAAAGCGAAAACCAGTTTGGCGAGCGGTTAGAAAACCTAGGCCAGGCCTGGGCACCCATAGTGTCCAGTCGGGTCCAATCCAATCCAATCTGATGCGATCCCAGCTGCACAGATCCGAGCACGAGCCTGTTTTCGTGTTTTTTCTCTTATTTTTTTGGCCAACCAAAAAGAAATGCCTGGTCAGCCAAAAAATAAAAGGGGCAACTGACCACAGATGTGTGTATGTACACTCGAGCCGAGACTGATGCAAAAACCATTAGAAACCAAATGGAAGTCTAGGAAAAACTCAATTCAGGAAAGGGAACCATGTATCCTTTGGCAGGGCTTGCAATTAGACTTTAAAGAAGGTATTAAGGTGCTAAAATGGGTTAAGCTTAACACGAGTATGTTAAAAGCCATCTAAGAGGGAGCTTGGAAGAAGAATAGGGAACAGGAAGCCCAAGAACACAAAGAAAGAGATGCAGAAGAAACAAAGGCGGAGGCAGGGAAACTATTTCCTGTCTTTTTGGACATTTTCAAGCCAATTAATCCCCGGCCCATCGATGTCCAAGTCCAATTGACAAGTTCACCAAAATAGGAAGTCATTAGTGGCCCCTGTTCCCTCCACTCTTCTCTTCTCCATATTTTTCCTGCTTCTTTTTCCGCCACAGCACGTGCTACTGGAGCTACCGAGATCCACGCCCAGTTGCAGCCCACACACCAGGCGATAGTTGGCTTTAATTAATTAACCGAGAAAAACACAAATCGAATTTGAGTTTGGCCAAATGTGGGTGGCTCTTTCGGGGCACAGCCCACGTGCTTCGCCAGCGGAAGTGCAACTGCCGGACTTGGTGGGTGTCCGCTGGCTATCTGTGTCGTGTGGATGGCTGAACTAGCAGCCAGGTGATGGATCCACGACAGGTGCCACCTGGCTAGCCAGGTGCTGATGTATACTAATAATAATATACTAGTAAATAGCTAATGTGAAGTCCTAAATGAAATGGATTACAAAATATGGGGACTCTAAGAAAAATCTACTTATTACCAATGATTTCTTGATTCAAGTGTATCTGCGTCTAAAACGAACTCTCTCATATTTCTTATTTCTTTTATTAAGTTAACAATTTGTCTTTTATCTTTACTTTTGGCCAACTTATCTCGCTTCTCCCCTCTGTTCCATTTCTCCCGCATTTTGGTGATTTGTTCAAGCGATTCGTTGGGTCTCTTGGCCATGACTTGGCAGTGTCTCTGGGTTACATAAGCGGCTTAGTGGGCCAGCATCAGCACCAGCATCGGATGAGGAAGAACCAATGCTAATGGCAACGCGGGAACCATCGCAGCCAATGACTTAGGCGACAAGCTGCCAGGGAAAGAAGACTGGTCTTTCTCCAGTGTTTTTCTCGCATTTTCCTTTCGGTCAAAACAAACGAATAAATGTGCTTGTGAAAGTTACGATAAACCGAACAAGCCAACCAAAAAAATGACCGAAAATTTCCCTTTGAGGCAGCAACAACTGCGATAAGTCGGCCACAGACGACGGAGAGGCAGGGGAAGCAGCGGATAAATTGAAAAAACTTAACTTTGATCATAATTTATGCTCAACGCGGCCCAGCCAGCAACCTGTTGCTGCGGCTTCGAGTGTTTGCTGGCCCGGCTAGCAACATATTGGGATTTTCTGATTTTCTGATCTCTGATTTCTGTTCGATCGCCGCAGCTGCGCATATTTGCTGTTATTGTTAAGCCCTCGCAGCCACTTGGGCACTGGGAAAAAATCTAGTACCATATATTTGGGGGTACTTGTTTATTTGGAATGCAATGTTATTTGGAATGCAAAGAGGTAAAGTAACAACTCGCCAGTTCCCAGGAACATATTAAATATTAAGTTGTTATTTTAGATACTTTAAATAATAAATAACAACGTGGTTCCTAACTTAATAAAGGTCTTTAGAAAAGCTATTGTTTATGAGTTAGTGGTAAACGTGTTAGAAAATTACCAACCTAAAGGTCAAAAGTGACCAAAAATAGCGAAGATTAACTTAAAATGTTGTAAAAAACTTAAGATTTCCCAACAAATATTCAAGAATCATGCGTTCATATCTTCAACGGAATTTCCTTGATTTCAAAAGTATATCTTAGCTTTGTTCTCACTTCCATCATATTATTCCCCCCAGAAAGCAACATTTTCTGTCTGTGTATCTAATATTATCATGCCATGTGGACCCCACCTCCGCCGGCGGATCGATCCGATCGCAGCCTCATTGGAATTGATTAGCATACGACGTCTCCGAGTTGTATTTGTGGAATTTCTTTGGAAATAAATGTGAAATATTTCCAAGTCCCCGACTAGTTGTGATCACTAACACTAGTACCTCCCCGCGCCTGCGCCTTAACCCGTGTGAGTCGGGTCTCTTAGTCGAGCGTAAAACAATTGCGGCACGCTGGGGTTAATGCTTGCAATGCGCTGGCTGACATAATTAAGTTAGGCGGAAAGGCAGAAAGGCTGGAAAAGCTGAGAGAGCGGAGAAACAGCAGAAACAACAAGAGCACGTCGGCGTAGGAAATTCAATTAAATTAAAGCGAAATGTTTAACGAGACTTGTGACAGCGTCGACGGGGCGGGGAAGGGGTTGCTGGTGGCTGGTTGCTGGTGGCTGGTGAGTTGGTAATAGCAACAGTTTTAGATATTTCCCAGGATAAACACACACTGGGTAACCGTGACAGGTAGAAGCGGAGCAGGTAGCTAGCTGGGCCTTTGTCCCTTATTCCGAATCGAGATCCCACATCCCAGTATTATTGTGTCACGCTCGGCACAGGGAAAAAAGGAACCAATCCGAACCAGGAAACAAAGATCCATCTGGGGCTTCGGCCTGATCTCAAGTGGTGCACCCGCTGAGAGAGCCGGGACTGGGACAAAGGCAGTGCTAGTGCCACAACACCATCGATCAACATCAACCCCCGCACTTGTGAACCGAGAGTAATAAATAATAAGCCAGGAACCAGGAACAGAACATGATCAGCTTGATGTTAAAATATCAATTTAGTGAAGTTGGGAAACTTGAAATTACCTCACATTTTCTGGCTGTGCAATTATAAATAGGCGCCAGTCACAGTTTCGCTTTGGGGATTATGCAAGATGCGTAAATGGAACTGGTCGCCTTATAAACGCTTCACTTTTCGTCTGTTTACTTCTCTTCACGGGTCTCAACTTTCGGGTGCTTTGGGGGTTGGGTAAGGTCCGTCGTCGGTCGTTACATGATCACCTCAGCGACCGTCGGACGACACATTTGCACCTGCCCAGCCCCGACCACTCCAGGGAGACGGATCCGAGATCGTTGACTTAATTTGCACGATAATTGCCATCGATTTGGCACACGACTGCTTAATTATATCTCCGGAGAATCAAGCCCTGCTTTCTTTTAATGTCAGCTACTTGATGATCGCTTAAGCTGCTCCCAACATCTAATCAAATTCATATTTCTTTGTCTAAACTTTCTTTGGGGCCCGTGCTTATTCCCAATGATGGATCACAGAAGATTGGTTCTGTTTCAGAGTTTAAGTTGAAACCTTTGGGGTTTCCCTTCTCAATATTGAAGCTTGTGCAACCTTTCCCTGCGAGTTCCCTCTCTCTAATCCCTGTGATCTCCTTAAGCCCTTTCCCGGAATACTTTTACTTCGATATATTTTATGATCTTTCCGCTGAATCTGGCTCGGCCTGAGCAGAGATTTGTTTGATTACTATATAGCTCGTCTGTGACCATACATTCTCCTATCCAGGGTCGTTCCAGAACCTTTCTTTCTGCCTCGTTGCACGCCACTTGACCGAGTATTTTATTTGTATATGTTTTGTTAGTTTTTTCGGGAGGGATGGCGGCGGCATTTCAGAGACAATTAAAAGTGCGCCCACAACAAGAAGAAATTGTCTCATTTTGGTGGCTTTATTGTCAACTGCAGTCGCGTTTTAATTTCTTACTTTTCTCGGAAGTCCAAATGCGACAGAGAACTGGGAATTAGAGAGAGAGCCCGAAAGCAGGTATTTTCCGTGGGGAAGTTGACAGTTTCGGAAAATGCTTTTTATGGTTCTGGTTTACGCGTTGCCGCCAGAACTGCCAGAACTGCCGCTTGACCCCGGATGACCTCATTTTTGAGGCTCGGAAGTGGCGTTGTTTGGGTTTTTGTCTTACCTTGCAGGTCTGAAAGAAGGCGCCAATATTGTTTTTGGCATTGATGGCCGAGCCCGTGGCAATTGTTGCTGTTTGCTGTAGTTGCTGTGGTTGCTGCAACATTAGTTGCTGCTGCTGCTGTTGGGCCGCCAGCGGGGCATGTGGCAGCGACGTCTTAATGGCCACCGTATCCATGTTGAAGGCCCTTTTTGTCGATGTCTCGAGCTCGCTTGCTAGCACATTTTTTCCCGTATCCTTCGCAACTTCCGCAGCCGAAGAAGCAGCAGAAGAGGAAGCCCAAAAGGGAAGTTGCCGCAACCCTTTCGGCTCTTCTCTGTTGTGTTCTTGAGCAACTCGAACGAGTCTTCTCTGGCTTTTTGTACTTTTCGCACCTGTTTGCGTTTAGTTTGGGGTTCTTTTTCTCGTGGCTTTTCCACAGCTTAGTTTTTATTTTGTTTGAGCTCTAATGTCACGCTCACACACACTGCGACAGACACAGACATCGCTGAAGATGCGATGCGAGAGCTTCTGGGCTCTCAAAGTAATCCAGCGACTTGGCTTCTTTATTTCGTTTTTTATCGCTTCAAGGCACCGAACACACACACTCTGCACACTGCACAAAACAAAATTGTTTCATTACAAAAAAAAGCGATTGTTTCTTCTCAGTGGCTTGCAAGCAAGAAAAACGGCAGAAAAAATACAATAAAAATAAATGAAACTGCCGGCGAGACGGCAGCGAACGTCTGTCGTTGTTAAGAGCAAAAACACGACTAAGCGTCGCACAAATTTCCCCTCAGCTCGAGTTCGAACTCGGCGGCGCCTCAAGTGGGAACTTCCCGCGCTCTTTGGGACATTTTCGAGCTGCCAGCGGAGACACCAAATCCATGGCATACTTTTGGGTGCGGCCCTTAAAAGCGAGAAACATTTTTTAAGCTAGACTTAAATAGGACGGTAATAAATAATAAATTGTTGAATTTCCACTTTAATTTAATATTAAAAAAAAGGGCTTTTTAGTTTAATATATTAAAAGTCTTTTCACTACAGATTTTATATAATAATTACATTTTCACACTTGTTGTATCTTCTAATGTATGTTCTTGATTTAAATATAGCTTAAACAAGACAAAGGGAACCCTATTGTTGTTCAAAATGTTTGCTTCTATGGGAATACTTGAATTAAAAACTAGAATTATTTGTAAAAGTTCGAAAAACTTCGAAGTTCCAAGCAAGTTCGAACTGCTCTCAGCAAAGCTCACAGCCAAGCTGAGCAAATTACCCGAAAGTCAGGGAAATTTACTCTTTCTCAAGCCAGTCTTGGCTCCCCGGCAAGTGAACTTTTCGAGCAAGCCAACTTGGAGCTTGTCCCAAAACCAGAAATCTCCAAGAGTGGCTTGCTTTGGACTCAAACCCAAACACAAAATGGCGGACGTTAAGATCGTAGCATAGAAAACGAACAACGAAAAGCAGAAACACAGAAGAAACACAGAAAATACGTAAATGAGAAGAAGGCGCAGAGCGAACGAAAAACACGTTTACAGACTTCAACTTAACGAGTTTTGTCCGCCGTTGTCGCCGTTCCAAAATCAACGTGCAACAAGCAGCAGCAGCCGCAGCCGCCAAAAAGGTAGACAATCGAGAGAAACGCGAAAAGACACGGACAAAAATAAATGTTTTTAAAAATGTAAAATAAAATAATTTTAGCATAATGTATTAATAATAAATCATCTATATTTTGTAAATTAGATTAATTTGAATCCTCTTTCTATGAAAATACATTTTTAAACCCTTGAAAGTTTTAAATGCAAGCCTACTTTTTGCTAAAAACACTCGTTATGATCGTATATAAATTATATAGTTTGCTCTCTAATTTACTCATCATTTTTATTCGTGTAGCGACACAAAAAATATTGTTATTGAGGTTGCCAGCGGGGAAGGGGGCTGGGCGGGGGCGATTTGGGTTCTACGGGTACCTATACACACAGCAGCAGATATGCTGCTCGTGATGCTGGAGACCCGGAGGCCGAAGTGGCTTCTTCTGCGCCACTGCATCTTTATCATCTTCTCCTCTGCTCCTTTTTGTTTTTGTTTTTTGGCTGCGCATTGTTTTCCTTTCTTTCGTGCTCGGTTCATGGCCCATTAGCTGCATTTGCGCGGCTTTTGTTTTGGGGGCCAGTTTCTCCAGGGGTTTCTCCGCTTCTCGATTCCCGATTCTCGATTCTCGATTCTCGGGAGAAGCCTTGTTTATGTGGCACTCGGGGCGGTCAGGAGAATATTGCGCGCCAAAAGGCCACGAAAATCGAAGCCAAGCCGAAGCGCGCCTTCAAGACATAGGGAGCTTATCATTAAACAAAAGACTCGAGACGCAAACGCGACCCAAAAGCCGCTTAGGGCTCCATCTCCACAGAAAGAATATACCGCCATAAATCGGTCATAAATTGGCCGTCTTCTTCCGTAAGTAAATAGCTTTCATTTCGGGGATTTAATATAAGAAGCTATGGCATTAACTTCTGCCTTTGTGAGTTAAAAGTTTCACTGAATTCCTAGGGAATCCTTTTATAGGTTTTTCCTTTCAAGTTCAGTCCACATTCCGTGATTTATTAATTCGGTTTGTATTTTATTGAGTCTTTTCCCGTGTGACACATTATCTCCCCACATTTAAGTGCCTTTCAATCGTCGGCGGCTCAAACTTTTGGCAATTATGATAATTCTTTGTCGTGCAACAAATTGCGGCAATTACACCGACATTCCTGCACACACCTGCACCTGCAGCGCCCGCTGGCTAATTAAATTGAAATTCGAAATTCAGAAATTTGAAATTCATTTGGGAAAATCACTTGACGCATTCGCTCCCAATAATTTGCAATTTTCCACGAGAACGGCTCGTTATGACCGGGCCCGGAGAGTGGGCGCAGTTGGCTATTTGGGGGCGTGGCCGTGGCAGTTGCAGTTGCAGGAAGGTCGCCTCCAGTCACCGCAACTCCGCGCCAGTTGATCTACATTAGCCGCTTGCCCAATCAGCCCCTGGTCTGGCTTCGTTTCGCCTCGCCTGGTTAGATCAGGTGGAGTTGGGCTGTGAGTTGCTACCCACTACCAAGTAGGGGTCCCAGGGATTGGGATTGGGGCAGAGCAAGAGAGAGGGGGTCCGATCCACTCCCAGGGAGCATGAGCTGATGGGAGCTTTCAAGAATATTATACAACATTGTACAAGAAATATTAATTACCCAATAAGTTAGCTATGAAATTATTTCCTTTGAAGTTAATTTTATACTTAACTCGTCTGCTCAGGTCACTCAACCTGACTTTCAGCTACAATCCTCTATAATCATCTCTCCTGATGGCCCTATCAACACATTAACTCACTTCAGCCGCAATTAACCCTCTTGAAAACGGAGCCAAAAAATACCTGTCAAGTTCCTTCTACTTGTTTCAATTTCGGCCAGCCATCTGCATTTGCAGGACACACTCGCATTAAGCTAAGAGTATCCTCTCGGGCAGCTGAAATTGAAAAGGACAAAACAGTTTGGCCCGAAGAAAGAGCAGCTGCTTTTGGTCAGCTCTGAAGCTTCGAAGTTTTCGCAGATAAAACTTGGCCAAGTGATCGGTAAAGCAGGGGAACCTGGCAGGACTCGGGCCTAGAACTCGGCGGCCAGCCAATTTATGTGCACAAATTAAGGGCCAAAAGAGCCAAGAGCCTGCTCTCGAAATAAATACAAAAAAAGGCTAGCCTTATGAATACGATTTTTCTGCAAGTGTACACGCAAGAGAAACGGAAAAAAACGGCAGCATAAAGGCAATCAAAAGGCTGCCACATAAATTTATGAGCTGCGTCAGCCAAATCCCCGCTCTGGCCAAGACATGGACGCGTGCTGCTCCGTAAAAGGGGTATCGAGAGGGGGCCTCCCCGGGGGTTCCAAGGAGATCCCAGCGAGCGAGCGTAAAACTCGAAACCAGGAAAAGGAGCCTTCGCGGAGCTGGCCCAAACTGGTTTCGCCCCAACTCCTTTATGCTGCCACGTTTGCCCCGAGTCCCTGCTCCTCCCTGGCTAAATTTAGCACGAGCTGGCCACCAAGCTCAGCTGGCTACGAAGAGCCAAGGAGCCGAGGAGCTGCCAAGCTAAAAAGCTGGCAGAAAGCCAATAAGGGCCCGACCAACTAGGGTTCGAGCCAGGCCAAAATAGTTTTTGGACTTTGTACGCCAGCTTGTTGTTTGGCTTGTTGTTTTCTTAGCTGCTCAGCCGTTTGCGCGCCATTTTCCAGGCCCAAAGCGATTGCAATTGCAGTTGGCCATCCAAGTACGTGTGTGTGCCTGTGCCCAAAGTTGGACATTGGCCACCGAGGGCACTCACATCGGTGGATAGGCGGAGGAGGAGAAGCTTAGGATATGTACTTGTACTTAAAACCTAGAAGAACTGTGATACTCTAGGACTTTAAGATACAATTAACAATAATACTAGCTCCATTTCATTGCTGAATTTAAATAAATAATATAGTTTTATGATTAATTCTTTGACTTTTCAATCATTTTCCATTCTTAATGTTTGCCAAGATAAATATTTTTCACCTTAAAGCAGCAAACTGTATTTAATAACCTTTCAGGGAGTTACACCTTATAGGCTTGTTATATTTAACTCAGTTTAATATCGTTTCCGATATGATATTGGCCTTAACTGGGCTTGGCCTGGTCTGGAATCGGATTAGTACTCGAACTCGTACTCGCCTGGGTTTGGTTTGCCTTTTTCTTAGCTTGTTTGTTTGTTTGTTTGGCTCGCCTTTCGTTTCGTTTCGTTTCGTTTGCTTCCTTCGCCTGTTTGTTTGTTTATTTGTTTTGGTCTGGTTTTGGCGCGTGGACTGTACCAAGATCAACATCGCAACTGCAGCAGCAACAGCAACTGCAGCATGTTGCACTGCGGCTGCTGTGCAGGCAGCTTAATTGACGCGGCAGCAGCAGCGTCAGCAACGTCGTCAATTAATAATGGCAACAACGGGCCAGCTCCGCCGCTCCGCTCCCTTTCTCCCATTTCCTTGGCTTTCCTCCAGAGACACTGCCGGCGTCGCCAGTCGCCGCGACAAGCAGCATAAATTGCAGTTGCCATTAACAACAGCAACAGCAGCAACATCAACGAGTCAATGGAAAATTTATGTTTGACTCGTGCCCAAGTCAACAGCTAAGCTCTCTGAGAAGCTACACGGAAAACACAAATGTGATCTCTAAAAAAAATATATAAACAAACAAATATTTTCCGCCTTTTGGGGAATTTCAGAAGTGAGTCCTCTAACCTCTGACTAATCGAGCTATTAAGCTATAGTTTTTCCTATATATCATTCTCCTAAACTGCTCTGTGTACCTCTCCAGGCCCAACCAATCCTTGGCCAGTTATCCACAGTTTGGTCGGTCATCGTCATCGTCCGCATCGTCATCCTCCGCATCAGCGATTCCCAAATGAAGGAATGCGATTGCAGATCAAATTACGAATAAAAAACATCAGAAACAATGCAAACAGAATATAAATGAAGCTGATGAGGCTCTTTAGGAGTCACATCCTTTGTGCTGGCTAATCCGATTGCCTGGCTGCCTGATGGGATTAGACTCATCACCATCGGTAGGGATGACCCCAAAGGAGAAGAGGTCTTGGCCTCGGGTATCCTTAATTCTCAGATAAGACTATTAGGGTCTGAAAGCATTGAAGGAATTGGAACCATTGTCTGCTAAGAGGATTGTGAACATTACTCTTCTTATTCTTCGAAAGTGAGTTATATTCCCTATAAGCTGAACATTAATTAGTTTGATTTTGTTTTTTCTATTTGCGACGCAGGGTTAATTAATGAATTAGCTTCTAGGGTTATGGAGAAGTAGAGCAAACCTATTTCCTAATTTGTAAATATTTTACTAACCTAATAAAAATGAATATCTTCATTAGAGATCAATCTGCAAAATTTAGCACATCTTTAAGATCTTTCTAATGAGCACCAATAACCCAAAGAAATCTAAAGTTAATATTCAATGGAATATCAAACCGTTTCATAAATAAATATAAAAAGCTCAACTTATTATTAATTCCTTGGGAGCTGGGTAATTATCCGATGGAAGGTAACCCCAAAGTCTGTTAGAATCCAAGTTTTTATACAAAATGAGATGTACAAAATATGCAACCGAAACGAATGGCAACGATGAGTCTTGGAAGAGCACAGCCCCCTGGGGCTGCCTTTCTCCTTCGCCAGATTAGAGCGGCTGTAGCTCCATCTCCATCTCCTCCTCCCCGCCTTGGCTGGGCTAATTACGAGGCTAATCAAAGCTCGATGCGAGTCAATTAAGAGACGGCGATCCGTGATCAGGAGCTCCAATGAGGATCTCCATCGGCAATGACAATTGTTACCTGGCCCAGAGACCGAGGGAAGGGAGCTGGCGGGGACCTGAGCCGCTTTTGGGTGCAGCTGGACAACCGGTTTGGCGCGTGCCCGATCCGAGCTCCCTTTCCCAGTTCCAGTCGCCACTTCTGCTCTGTGCTTTGCACAAATGAATTAATTAAAGGCGACGACGGACCCCAGAGAGACACCAGATATGACCGAGATGAGCACTGAGCTGAGCTGAGCTGAGCTGAGCTGGCGCAGCTGCTCCTAGAAGTACTCCTTGGACAGGCGAGTGCGCAGCTCGGGCTTCCGCCGGTTGGAGACGCCGTCCGACTCGTCCATCATGCTCTCCAGCATGCGCTCCTGGCGAGGATTCAGCTGCGCCAGGTGGATGTCCCGCGTGGCCCTAAACTGGCCGCAGTTGTACAGATGCTCGTGCTCCAGGCGCACGTAGTTCCAGATGAAGCGTCTGCCAGGGGGGAGGACAGGGGCTACACTCAACAAAATGGGGAAATTGTGAGCCACCGAGAGAAGCGCCTTCACCCTAAACTTGTAGAGTCTTTAGGGGTGGGAAAGGCGCTTCTCTGAGCAAACCGACGCTCACCTAGTGATCTCCGCAATGCTGGTGATGGTCCGGAGGTTGTACGGCGCCACCAGGTTGTGGTAGAGCAGCGCGAACTCCGCGGCCCACAGCCAGCGCAGGCAGAGGTTCTCCACGATGACGAAGTAGTAGAAGGCCCGCGGGTAGACGAGCTGCTCGCGCAGGAAGAGGCGGGGGCCCTCCATGATCTGGAAGAGGCCGAAGTCCATGAGCACGTCCCACAGGTAGCCGTAGATGGTGGCCACCACGCAGCTGGCGAGGAAGAGCCACGTGTACGGGTTGCTGAAGGGGCTGGCGTAGCGAGCTGCGGAAGGGAGCGGGCTCGGTTAGGGAAGATCCTTCAAGGACTCAAGGAGGACTACCGTCCGATCCGTGGCGCAGCGTGTCGAAGAGGACCACGAGGAAGGACATCGCGTACTTGCCGGCGTTGATCAGGTAGCTCACAGACTTGGAGCCGCTGTCCCGGAAGCGCCGCAGGCACTGGGCGAACCGGAACCAGGCGGGCAGGCAGCGCACGAAGGGCACCATCAGGTCCATGGTGAAGCAGTAGGAGTCCGGCCCGGGGCGCAGCCAGCAGACCGCGAAGAAGCGCACAATGAGGTAGTGGTCCACCAGGCAGTTGACCAGCGAGTTCAGCTGGTCGCCCATCCAGAAGTCCGCGAAGCCCACGTAGTGCAGCGGCGCGGTGATCACGCGGCCGAGGAGCTTGATGGTCCACCAGCGGGCCGGCCAGTTGAGGATGGGCAGCGGCACCACCAGCAGGCCCGTCATCGTCAGGATGAGGGCCAGCGGGAAGACGAAGGGATCGGCCAGGCGCAGCGCGTCGTGGTAGAGGAAGCCCAGGATGGACAGCGTCCACAGGATGCCGAAGACGCTGGCGATCTCCAGGAAGCGCGCCGGCAGCAGGTGGTTCCGCGGGTCGATCTCGAAGATCAGGATGTGGTTGACGCCCGCCCGCTGCCAGCCGGCCACGTTGGCCGCCATGAACAGGTTGAAGATGAACCAGGTGAACGGGCCGCGGTACAGACTCATGAACGTGGCGGTGTGCTCCGCGGAGGGAGGCCGCTTCCAGTCTGGGGGCGGAAAGGCGGTAAGGCGGGGGAATCAGGCGACGGCCCCAAGGAGGCACCTCAACCACACAACCTACAACTGATCGCGGTGCCCAGGAAGAGCATGAGGAACATGCCCAGGGCGAATCCCGCCATGAAGACCGTGGCCGGCGGCGAGGGTCTTCTGAGCGGCGGCACCCGGAGCTTGGTCATCGCCAGGGAGCGGTTCCCGTTGGCCAGGTGCGTGGTGTACAGGTCCTCCACCTCGCGGATCATGCGCTGCAGGAAGCGGCTGTCCGTGAAGACGGCATCCTCCACGTTGGCCTCGAACCAGCGGCCGGCGGCCGAGGAGCGCAGGTTCTTGTCGTACTTCTTGCAGATCTTCCGGAAGCCGGTCTCGTTCAGCGTCTGGTAGTTCTGGATGAGCACCAGGCTCAGGTAGAACTCGCTGTAGGCCGTCTTCAGCTGGCCCTGCGTCCTGGCCTTCTTGGGCGCCGTCAGGTCCACCGGCACCTGGACCCTCTGGCTCCGATCGCTTCGTTCCGAGCGCATCGAGAGCTCGCTGCTCGTGAAGCCCGGGGCCCGGGAGAAGGCCAGCAGCTGGAGCTTGAGGTGGGCGTGCTTCCGCTTCGCCTCCATGAGCTTCTCCAGGAAGAAGTTGTTGACCCGCGTCAGCTCCAGCTGCACCTCGACGAGGAAGCGCTCCTCGAAGGCCCGGTAGTAGCTCTGCACCTCGTAGTCGGGCGCGACCATGTTCGAGGGCGCGTCCTCCAGGGCCCGCCTGATCATGAGCTTGAGATCCTTTCCGGAAAGGGATAGGATGTTAGCCGGAGGGTCCAGCTGCGTCCAGCTGCTTACCCAATATCGCATGTACTGCTCGCGCCACTCGACCGTCAGGTGGGACTCGAAGGTCTTGCCGAACTTCATCCTGGGGCACTCGCGCCCCAAGGCGTGCTTCTACGGCTCGGATCTCAGACTGCTATCCGGCCCGTGACATTCGCATTCGTATTCGTCAGCTGCTACGAGTTCTGACATCTTTCTCCTGGCAGAGCCCGAACATCTGATATTTCCAAGGAGTATATTTACCCCAAATGTATCACGGAAATCGCCACAACCACCAATGTCTCCTAAGAACTGTTGTACCCCACAGAAAAGCAATCACTTCAACTAAAAATAATGATCTTTGCGCACTTTTGGACCTATTATATGTGGATTTTTGAATCTATAGCAATTTACAGAAAACCATTTTAAAGATTGTACAACTCCTAACCTTACCTTTTTCAAACGTTTTGTTTAAGGATATGCGATGCAAACGGTGTTTAAAGTGTAAAACATACCTGAAAATAAACGAAACAAAGGTTTAAACATTATTTAATTATTCATTCATAGAGCTTAATACTAATTGCATTATTTGTTATAAAATTCACCCTTTCATAAGCTGTTTCTTTTAAAAAACTAAAACTAAATAAAAGTCCTAGTAGAATACATTCTTCGTGAGTTGTAATTGGTGGATATATAAATTAAATCCAAGTCAGAAGAGGCAGAGGCAGAGGCAGAGGCCCTTGAGTGAGTGGCTTTCGCAACTTCCCCCGATTGTGATTCACTTCCTCGATCTCATTATGCGTTCGCACGCTGTTCTGTCCCCCGGAATAAGATCGTCGTCGTCGTCTCTTCCTGTCCAGCCAAAGCCAAAGCCAAAGCCAGAGCCAAGACCCCGACCAGCCGACCATCCAACCATCCAAGAAGGTGAGTCAGAACCTACACTGAGCGGCGCACTCCGGAACCCAAGCGAAGCGATAACGATCCCACTTATCAGTTGCTTCCGATTAGAAATGCCAATAAGGCAATAAAACATAAATAATAATTAAATAAAGTAAAAAGGAAAAAGAAAAAAAGGTACCGAGACTTGGGCTCGTCCGGGAGTTGAACCCGGGACCTCTCGCACCCGAAGCGAGAATCATACCCCTAGACCAACGAGCCGGCTCTGACGACTGCGAACTTTTTTCCTACCACTTTTGGCTCGTAGCTCTGGACCTCTCAGTGCCAAAAAAATACAAAAAAATAAATAAATAAAGCAGAAGAACTCTGCGCTCTACTCTGTCCCTTCTTCGCCTTTCTCCGCTCTGCGTTCTCCGCTTTTCGGATCTTGCGGGGCTTCCGAGGGCCGCTCGAGGGTGACGATCAGCCGCCGCCTACGACAAAAACAAGGGCCGCTGGAATGGCAACCGCAAATACAGAAACAATAAATAATAAAGAAAGAAAGGGATAAACAATTCTCAAGATCGCCTCTTTTGTTGTTACGCAACAGTTAGTCGCCGGCACAGACAGAAAAATATTAAAACAAATGACAATAAATTGCTTCTACATTTGAATTAAATTTTTAACTTGAATAATTCGGGGATGAGGTGTCAGGATTCTTCGGATACAATTTCTGGTAGATGAAAATTGCATTATTTATACTTTTTGTAATAATACATTTTCCTACAAATCAAGTTTGTAGTGACTTTCCACAAATAAATAAGAAATTAAGCAAAAGCAATTTAAAGACTGTAATATACCTTAAAATTTAATAAAAAAAGTTGGGTAATTTAAAATTTAAATTTTCTTTACTTATTTTATTTTATTTATTTATTTATTTTTGGATCTGCGTGACTTCACTGGACTTGCTCTGGCTCTCATAATTTATGGGCCACGAGGCCGTGAAACAATTAATTGACAAAAACCGGCAGCCACCGCAAATCGATTTGTTACTTTTTGTACCATTTAACCCGAAGCCTTTATATGTGGTATTAATAAAAAAAATAATACACTCTGATTGGGGTCGCAGGGTAGTGCCCCTTCGCGGCCAATTGGAATTCGGGCTGAGCTCCGATTCGTAATTAATTAGCGGCCTGGGCGAGGCCTGGAGCTAGACAAATTGTCCAGAGGTTTGGTCCGGCACTAGACTCGGCTCTTGGTACCCTGTAAATGCGGTTATTTTCTTAAGAACAAATACACACCGCTGTCAGATTCGATTATTGGGTGGGGCAAAAATGAAAGAAATACAAGTAAATGGTAATAAATATATATTAGATTAATGCCTAACTCTTTTCAAGCGTAATAAAAAGTAATAAAAGTTGAGGTAAGCCTTGCATAATTCTAAAGTAAGAGAAAATGGGGGAAAAACCATGAGCTGGGGCCATTAAACCAACGACTTCTTTGTACACCTCACAATTAGCATGGCAGGCAATCGGGAAGAATATTATTAATAAGACATAATCTGCATGGCCAACAAAGGAAGCCCAGCCCCGATGGCATCTTCCCGCGACGAGAAAATCCAGAATCCAGAATCCAGTTGGCCATTCTCAATCATTGGCAATCAATCAATTAGTGCGGACGCTCGGACGAGCGCTTCCTCCCCGGTGCTCGGACAATGTGTGGCGCCAAAGCGGAAGCAGATCGCTGCACATATGCCATTAGGCACAGGAGGACCCAGTGCCAGCTTCCGTTTTGATTGGCCAGGCCAACAATCACGGCTAGAACTTGTGCAACTTCCGCGCGCAGCCCATGGAAATTATGGCATCGCTTTGGCAGCTCCAGCTCCGGCTGTAATTACAAATGTCAGTGCCTCAATTGCCAATTGGCAATGCGTAATTGGCTAATTGAATTGCCATTGATCGCTGGATCGAGAGTCGCAGTAACTGCCACATCCGATCATCCATCTTGGCCGCAGACCACGTCGCGTCGAGTCGCGTCGCCCCATTATTAATCATCCGAAATCCCTCACAGAAAACATGAGCCAGCGCCTCTCGGGGGCAAGCTCTGGTGGTGGTCCAGTGCCCTCTGATCCCCTCGGCTGTGGGTGGTTCTTCGCTCCAAAGTCCCAACTAATGACGCCCCCGTCCAGAGACCCAAAAAAGAGACCACACATCATCATCATCATCATCTGAGCCGAGGCTTTTCTGGGGATTTCTCTGGGAATTTCTCGGTTTTCCCTCCATGCGGGATGCTGCGGGAGAGGCGGGGAAAAGCGCTGGACTCTGGTCAGTGGCTGCGAGCTGGAAAAACTGAAAACTCGACTCGGCCACCGAATTGCAATCGGAAACTGGAGCAAGCTGACGAATTTATTTCGCTAGCAAGCTGGCCACAGTGGGTTAAGGCCCTTGAAATTTGGGAAAATATCAAACTTTAAGCTAGGGCAAATGAGATGTTTAACAAAATTGTTAGAAATAATATCCCTTTCATACTTGAATTCATATTAAATTCAAATATAAAGCCTCCCCTTTATCTTAATCTATATTTTATAAAACCATCGGCTAATGGTATTTATTTATTAAGAAAAACGGCAAATTTTGAGAAAATCCCAGCCCACTGTGCGAATGGCCAACCTGTTGCTGGACTCGATTATGATTATGTGGCCGTAAAAGGCCCAAAAGAAAGCACAGCGCCAAAATAGAAATTGAAATACTTGCTGGAGAAATAGAAAAGAGATACTTGTATACATGCTCCGAGTTGGGATAGGAGAGTCGCAGACAATACAGGAAATGGGCATTATTCTGGGCCCGGCAATAACAATTACGGCTGCAATAACCATTACAATTACCACCAAACTCTCTCGGAATGCCTAATCTCTCGCTCTCGGCTTTCACATTTATCTCGGACCGAAATTCGGTCCGATTCTGGGCCGGCCGCGGAAATGTAAATGTAAATGGAAATGTAAATGCCGTGTAAATACACGGCGGCGAGCGGCTAATTGAAACTGCAGCGGAAACGGCGGAAGTGCAATCGGAATTCGACTCGATTCGATTCGAATCGATTTCGGGCCGTGATTGATTGTGTCTCAATTAGAGCCAAATTACCCCGGCAACTGTGACAACTCAGCACACAACACACAGAAAGTGGGAAATGGTAAGGGGAAAATGGAAAACAAACTCGGATCCCTAATGAGCAGGCCTGGACAATCGATTGATTAGCTAATGAGATCGCATCCAACGGATCGAGTTGGTTAACATGCAAATGGGCATTTCGAAAGCCGGCTTTCGGTGGGAAAAACAAGGCAACGATAGTGTTAACAGGGAAATTAAAGCCATCTCACTTATTAGTTCAAGAAAGTGCGGATTCCCACAGAGTATGAGTCAAGTGTGGCCTTGTTTGCTTGAGCCAAGGCAAGAGACTTGAATACTCGTACAATATGGATCAAAATCGCTTTAAATCGAGTTAAATTGCACGTATACTCTCACTAGTAAAACAGCGAAAAAATCGATAGTGCAAAACATCGATTTTTTGCCAGCTCTAATGTGCTTTATTTCGTTTATTATTTTTATATATTTTTATTTCTTTGCTTTACATAATCCTAATTTTCTTAATGTATTATCTTATCTCAAATTGAAACAGCGGAATTGGAACATAAATGCGGAAATTCATATTTACATAATGCTACTTTTACAAAATGCTAAAAAAGCTACACTATGCCATAGTTAGTATTCAATTAATGCTTACAATATACTTGTACTTCTTCTTCTCTCGATCTCCGACGACTGTTAATTGCTGTTCACAACTCATCAATGGCTCGGTTAAGCAAAAGACAGACGGGGAAAAAATGACAAACTTTATTTAAATTCGGTAATTGTGGCCAGCATTGCACAGTCACGATGTGAGCATCATGGTCAGCACTGTTGTTTCAGGGCCAGAGAGCGAATGCTGGCGGTAACACCCGCATATTTAATTCCGAACTTGCCCCGTCTTCGGTCTTGTTTCGGTAATTGTGTGGCAACAACAACGGACAACGAACGAACATCGAACGAACAACGAACACCATGTTCAGCCATTTGAAAGTTGTCCGTGTTCAATGAACCGCTTAAACTGTTACCATTTCATGTGCGCGCTGTTCGTGTCCGCAGTCTTTCGTTTCATCGAAATTGAATTCCTATGTCGGCTTCGGCGCTTCGTGGAAATGGGGAAAAACGGTAGTCCGAATGGAAAGTGTTTTCCGGCCAGACCTCTGCCCGGTTTATGGCTCAATTAGTCTGCCCAACGGGCCTTCGTCGCCTAATGAAGTTGCCCAGAAGGGGGAAATTAATTCTGATTGCAATCCCATTCGGGAGGCTACTTTGTAGGGCTAATGCATGTTTATTATGGGCCGCTTCCCCTGAGATCGCCTCGTGACTGCCAATTACCCAAGATTGCATAATGGGAACCCAGGGTTCTGTTCGAAATGCCTGCCAAGATACAATCATAATTTCTGGCTTGGCTGTGATACAAGTTAAGAGTTGAATATATAAGTTCAGAATAATATATCAGTTCTCTGACTCGCTCACCACTAGCTCATAGAGAACAATCGATAGTTCGGAAGGAAACTCGATAGATGACTCTACGATAGATACAGCTTTTTGCGATATTCAAAACGTCAACCTCGTCCCGCGTTCAATCTCACTTCTCAGTTAGCACTCGGCCTTCACATGGCTCACACCTTATTTTCACTTCTGTTCTTATTTTGGGTTATTTATTTGTTTATTTATTTCAATTAAATATTTTTCGTCGTGTGGGCGTGGATAACTCGGTGTCCGGCATTTTCTTTTTCGGGTTGAGCCTTTACCTTCAACTCCACCTTCATCAACGTCGTAGGTAATACCTATTAGGTTTTTTTTTTTCATACTCTCTGGGTATGTTTAAACCCAGACGATGAAGCACAAGGGTGGAGGAGGAGGCCTTCTTTCGGCCAAAAAGAGTTCTTCTTTTCACAGGCAACGCCCTCGAGCGGAACAGTCTTGGATCGACTTGTTCCTGTCTGCCGGTGTCTCTGCTTATTTTATTTTATTTTGGTTTTCTTTTGAATACGTTGACTCTTGGTTTTATCCTTTCTCAACTGCAGTTCCAAGATGTTGCCAAAGCTCCGAGAGAACTCCATAAATATAACTATACTCTGGATCTTTTTATTTTATTTTTGGATACTTTTACTCTTGGTTTTATCCTTTCTCAACTGCAATTCCAAAATGTTGCCAAAGCTCTGAGAGAACTCCATAAATATATATATATATATATTTTTTGTTTGATACTTTTACTCTTGGTTTTATCCTTGCTCAACTGCAATTCCAAAACGTTGCCAAAGCTCCGAGAGAACTCTGTAAATATACTTATACTCTGGATCGAACTCGTTGAAATCAAAAGGGACTCTCTGTTTCTTCTTATAACTTCGCATTTCTGGCCTTTTCCATCATTTTTCGGCCAACTTTGTCACGGAGCTGGGGCTCTGAAAGTTTTCTCACATTCCTAATGACGGCCAATGGGCAGCCGGCCACCGCGGGGAAATCATCATTTGCTTTTGGCCATAAATATCAAATTCATATTAGTTGCCAGCCAAGTGGAACCCCTTTGGCTTATCGTGTGAACTAATCTGAGGGGAGTCGCAGTCGGAGTCTCGGAACTGGAGTCGTAGCTGTGAAATGATGTGCGAGTCCATGAGCATAGTACTTCCCCTTCCTGGGACCCCTGGAGTACCAGGCATATACATATATATATACAGTATCATGGACCGATTGTTGACCGTCTCGTCTTAGCCGCTGAAACTGAAGCCCAGGGAAGTGCCGCGACTGCCGGTTGTTTGCAGCTACTTTATTACACCACAAAAGAGCCAAGACGCTGGCGGAGAAGCGACTTCTTGAAGGTTTCTGCCCTCCACTTGATTGTACGTACACTCGGGGAAAAAGTTCAATAAAGAAATTAGCAACAAATATAATATATACTTCAAGATAATGGGAAACCTAAGAACTGCTTTCTTAACTAATGAATTACTTGAAAAAAAATACATCATAGGAAAATAATTGTGAAATATATTCCAGAATATGTTCCGCTTTCAGGAGATACCCAAGTGGAACCCAGAATGTCTTCGAGTGCACTCTTGCCAGTATATGCTTTTTGTCGCCGAGGGTCTCTCGTTGCAGTTGAGTGCCCCCGACTCCGTTCTGGCCAAAAGAAACACATTAAAAGCATATCAGGTGAAATCATCGGTCTGTTCTCAGCGATTGTCAGTTGCAGGTTGCAAGTTGCAGGTTGCCAGTTGTTGCCAGTTGCCACGCACTCGGCGGAAGCAGAGACCCTTTGGCTTTGACCAACAATTTCGTAGATAGCCAAAAAAAAAAAAAAAAAACAATCAATTCACATTGTGCCCCGCTCGTCTGTTTGATCTCTGTCGCCTCCGAAGATCTCTGGCCAGACAATGGATCTGGGGAGCCGAAAGCCGAAATCAAAGCTAGCAACTGTCGTCAGATGTCTGGGCTTTGGGCTTTGGGCCTGGCCCACGCGATTTGGCCACATTTGATTGCCATTGTCTTGTCGCGCTGATTTGTTTCCATTACCAGGCATTGTCTCCGCCTCTCCGCCTGTTTGGGAGCCCACGAGGGGCATATTCGGCTATTAGGGGGACTGCGCCTGGGTTCTCAGTAACCGCCTGGAGATATGGTAACCCGGTATTGTTGGATTTTATTGTCAGATAGGGCAGTATGCGTTTTGCGTTTAAATGGCAACCAAACCAACCAAGAAAACGTCAACAATAATCAATGGTGAAAGCAGAAGAGCGAGCTTAGTAGAAGCACAGGAAGCCCAGTTGAAAGGCGCGCTCGTCGAAGTCCGGTCTCTCCAAGTCCTCGGGCTGCGGCTCAAGCTGCAGCAGCTCCTCGGCGGTGTAGCGTACGATGACCTGGCCATCCGGGCCCGTTGGGGACAGCGGCTTCTTCGGAAGCTGAAGGGTCCAGACCGGCAGGCGCTTCCAGTGGGTGATGTTGCCCTTGCGACGCTCGCCCGGCAGACATTGGCCCGGCGGCAGGTAACGAGGACTGTCGTGGTGCTTGGCCTCATCTGGTGGCATCTGCTGGGTCTGGACTGGACTGGCCTTCTTGGCCTCGCGCTTGGCACGACGCTGCTCGTCCCACTCCTTGACGGTGGGAATGTATCGCTTGGCGGCGGGCTTCGGAGGGGATGGTGACGGTGTGGTTGTGAATCCGGACGAGGTTGAGGAGTCCTTCAGCTCCTGCTTCTCCTGGGCGGCTCTCTTCTCCTCGCCCATCTCGCGCAGAATCTTCTCGATGCGCTCCTTCTTGGCAGTGCGCAGGGCCTCCACGCGAGCCCTCTCCTTGGGAGTGTAGCGCACGGGAGAGCGCGAGAGATGCACAATCTGGCGCGGCGGATCCGGAGAGTCGTCGCTCTGCATGTTCGGGACCAAGGGAGCGCGGACGCGCTGCTCCGCCAACTTCAGGGCCTCCAGGGCCACCTTGCGCTCCTGCTCGCGGCGCTTTTGCTCGGCAGCGAAGCGCTTCTTCTCGGCAGCGAAGCGCTTCTCCTTGCGGGCGTGATCATTGTTCGGGAGAGCTTCCTCGGCGGCATCTGGCGGAGCCCTGTCGCGGGGCTTCCGGGCATTCTTCTGGCTAGGCACAATCATGTATTCTTTGTCGTTTATGAGAACCACCTGGGAGCTGTGGCCTACTTTAAAGATCATATAAATTAATTGTTAAAATGGGAACAAAATAGGAACAGGGCTCCTCGCTACCTTTCGTTCGCTTCCTGGGAAAGCCCTTCCAAGGCAGCATCAAGTTCTCATTGGCATTGGCCAGTAGTGGTTCCTCCTCGGCCTCTAGTTCCTCGTCGGTGTCGGCGTTCACCTGGGTCATGGCTTCCTTCTGCAAACGCGGCACGAACTCCATTGCGTTCACGTTCGGATATGCCTGCATGTCATCGTCTTCTTTTTGGGAACGCGGCACAAACTCATTGGCATTCGCATTGAGCTTCACTGCACCGCCAGCGGGTCCATCTCCAGCAGCTCCAGCTGCTCCGCCAGTCTCCTTCTTCTTGCGAGAGCCCTTCATCGAATTTTTCATGATTCTAGGCTTATTTTCGGGTTTCCGCTTCGTTTTCCTGCTGCTTACACACAGCCCCTTTCGAATACTAGCTCTGACTCTGATTCCAGCAGGGAGAACGGCTTCACAGGGCCTACTAACAAAACTGTGTAAACAAAGCCGAAAAGTCAAGGTCTCCTTGAATCGATTCATCGATAACATTTATCATGGTTCTTCATGTGTAAGGTGGCAACATTCTTGCCATAACTTTCACTGATCTGTTGCTTTTAAACTCTAAACTCTACTCAAGACATTATTAGGCAGGGTATTTCCTATCCAAACTCCCCGCGAGTCACATCTCAGAGGGTAGAGCTGGTAACACGTATCGTGTCGCCCGTGCCACGCCCTGGGTTTTCGTAAGAGTGGCATGTAAGCAATAAAACCGAGTAAAAACCGACATACTCGTTCGGAGCCGCTGGAAAATAAGAAATAAGAGCACACGCCGGCCGTGCAATTAGTTTAATGTTAGTGGCCGCACCTAGGCCTCGCCCTGCCTCCCAAGATCCCAAGATGCCAGCTCCCCGATCTCCGATTTCCAATCCCCTCGAGCTGCCAGCTTCGAACTGGGACCGGGCGGCGCTAACTACTGTATCTGGGCTGTGCCAGTGAGTCATGGCGCCCGAGATTTATCCAATCGATAATCGAGCAAGGCCCGAAGACAGTTGCACAATGTGTGCAGCACTCGATTATCGATCGATGCTGAGAGGTGTGAAGATGCCTTCGTATTCATGGCTGATTTGGGAGACTTATCCTGGCCCAATTGAGTTGCAGGAATTTACCAACTTATGAATGATTTATGTTATATTATGAATTATTACTTTGACAGCCGAACGAGGGCCTTATATTTCCGACGAGACTACCTTCTATAATTGTATCATGATCGTAGTAGGCCAAATTCTGTCAAATTAGGCTTTAAATATTTTTGAATTTACAATTTTCTTTGACTATCTTGATGGATCTTTTATAACGCGTTACCGATAAGTGGGAAAGTCTCAACGAAAGGAGACTGCCTTCCATCCATCCCATTTCTGGTTGCAAACGGACTAATTGCTGTACGAACTCTCGGCTTTTGCATAATTCCCTGCCACATAACCCCATTCCGCTGCGAGTGTATCATTAATATACAAATTTATGTTTATTAAGCGAGCTGCTCACTAAATTTATGCAACTGGGGTGGCGCTTTCTGCCTGGCAAAAGAACAAGCCAACAAGCAACAGCTAACAACCAACAACTAACAGCCAACAACCAACAATTGGCCATGTGAAAAGTTCGCCTTGACTGAGAACTGAAACGAGACACGGAGCCCACTCAGGAGCTGGGGCTGCAGATGATGAGTAGGTGCTGGGGGCCTTATATGGGGCACTTGTGGCGCCCACACCGAGCCAAGACTCTCCAGGTGAATTTAACAACAAAATTTAACAACAAAACCCAACGAAGTTCGGGGGCCAATTAACACAATTCGATGGATGATGCTGGGGCTGATGCTGAAGGTTGCCAAATATCTACTAGAGGCCATCAATGAGTTACTCATCCACTCAAAGCTCACAACAAATTCAGCTAAAGCCCTATCTTTTCTGTATGTACAATTTATAGTTTACTTACATAGCCAAAAATTGCTTATTGAGTGCTAAAGAATTAGTTTCTAACCGAAAATTATCAGATTTTACCTCTATTTATCAATATTAATATTAGTTTTCATTAATTCAAGTCTTACCTGTACGGCACAGTTGAGGAAGCAGTTGTTCTGCCCGGGTCCGTTGAGCAGTCCCTTCGAGGAGGGCTCCAGGCTGGGCGACATCAGGCTGTTCGGGGCCCGCAGCAGCTCCAGGATCCGGTTACGCTCCGATCCGCCTTGGAGCGATCCCACGGCATAGGCCTTGGGCGGCTGGGCGTACAGCGAGTTCGATGTGACGGTGGCTCCAGTTGCCCCGCTGGCCAGCCGGTACAGGGTGCCCGGGGTGGTCATTCTGCGTCCGCTTCGGGCTGACGACATCCAAAGGGATGATAAGCGAGCTGGAAGGCAGAGAGAAAGAGGTTAGAGACAAGTGTCACTCAAGCAGTCTTCCATGTCGCCATGTCATCGGTCACTTGGACCCTGACAGCTGCAGATGTCGGCGGAGAAACCGAGGGATCCCAAAGATTTGAGTACCCAGATCTGAGATTCGAGATCCCAAGTTCGAGATGATGTGGGTTGGCCCTGACGTGTCGCCGTCAATTAGTCGCAGCTGTGAAAATTTCCCCATGCCGATGCCGAGGTAGAAGCGTGAGCACGAAGGCGGATTATTACACGGAATATTATACGGATACCCTAGTTTCCTCCGCAACATTCAAGACTTGAGAAAATACTATCAAGTTACCAATATTTTATACAAGAAAATTACCCACTAATTGAGCGGAAATATTTTACATTTTCCAGGTGTAAAATTAAGAAATCTCTACTTTACTTGCAAATTAGCAAGCTTTTAATAAAGGCATTAGATGGATTGACCTTTTTCCTCTAGTTTTGATCCTCTTAGTTGCTTTTATATATTTTTTTAAAATATTTCTTGTAAACTAATTAGCAAGTAAAAAGCAGATATTACTTATTATGATTTAATTTGTTAATAATAGCTATGGGATAATAAAATAAAATATACTTGAAAACTTAGAAGCTCTGTATGATCATGACACTTTATCCCACTTAACTCCCTAGATAACTCTGCAAGCACTTAAACTCTGATCATTTGAAATCCACTTGACCGGCCTCGAGTTTCTTTTTTTATTCGCTATATAAATATTGATGAAGCGAAATCGATGGCAGAAATCCTTAAGAACGGCGACCCTCCCTCCTCCACTCCCAAACCGGAATGCGCGGCATTTCTAATGAGAAATCCCCCCGAAAGTCACCGAGATCCCGGGTTCTGCGGGTGAAAGTCACCGCGAGAGATACCACTATTAGTGGTGTCAGTTGGCTCTGCGTGGCCCCGGTATTTGTGTCACTCGGAGAGCGGAAATGGCCGACTCGGATTATGCAATCGCTAATTGCAGGCCAGCCGTTGTTGTCACTCGCATTCGCATTCGCATTCGTATTCGCAACTCATTCATTCATTCATCAAATTGCACGGCCCGGTACTGCCAGCATTTTTATTTCTTTTAGATGTTTTCATTCCAGCTCGCATTCCCCGGGCTTTGCCCACATTTTCTGCCTCGCAATGCGAGCACAAATGAGTTGGGCAACAGATTTCGCGGCGGAGAAAACTTTCTCAAGCGAGTATGATTTCTAAATTTTAAAAACACAAAAAAAAAAGGGGGGAAAAAAATCCACACAAGGTTCCACCGAGATTTGAACTCGGATCGCAGGATTCAGAGTCCTGAGTGCTAACCATTACACCATGGAACCCACATGCTTTCGTTCATCTCTGAAAGGTAGCACATTTTTCCACAATTCTATTTTTAGCTGTCGCTATAGATTCAATATATTTATACGAGTATATGCAAAAAATAACATTATTAATGCTGAAATAGCACAATTTTTAGACTTCACTAGAACGTTTCATAATGTTACCATTCGAACTTATAAATCGGATCGCAGGATTCAGAGTCCAGAGTAAAACGGAACCCTCTACCTAACAGCTAGCCTTACTTTAATAATATATTTCCAAGAATTCTTGAATATTAAGGCCCTTTTGTAGCTTTTACACATATTTTCCAAGGGCTGCACCTGACCGAATTTGAAATCTCTCCAATTTCTTATTCCCAATTCCACAGCTACTTATAGCTATTATATATTAAATGTAAAATATGCACACCAGTTCGAGGTTTAACTGGAATCTCATATTTTCGAACAGATATTCTTCCCAGAAGCTGCACCTGAGCCCCTGTTTAAATATTAAATAAATCCATATTCCCCATTCCGAACACAGGTCAGCTTGATAAATATGTTTCAACATTTGAATATTAATTTTGGGGCCGGAGCTAATTCCCATTGCGGGCTTGCCCTCAATACCCGGGAATCGATTTTCAAGTGGAAATCGGAGAGCCGAGAAGGGCTAGGGCCGCCCCGAGTGGAAATCCGAGAGTCCCAATGGTCAATTTGGGTTTTATGCTAATTACCGAAATGCCCCGAACGTTGCTAATTGATAAACGCTGCCATCGGGCCATTGGGCGACGTGGAAGCCCCTCCATTAGCATAATCTTGCCCAGAGAGCGGCAGTTGCATCTGCACCTGCGCCACGACCAACTGTTTTGCATATTAATCGAGTTGGCCGAGTCGGAGAGGGGGAGAGTGGGAGAGGGGGAGAGGGGGAAGAAGGGTAGCATGGAGGGGCATTTCAATTGCTGTTGCGTGAAATGCAACAATTTGTGGCAGCAGACAATCGGCATTCGACATTCGAGATCCAACGTCGTCTCGCTGTCAATTCAATTCGGAATCTATCATTGGGCCATGCAACATCATCTGGTAAATGCGGATAAACTTTATAATTTTCCACTTCGTCTTTCTCTTCTTTTCTCGTATTATTCGGATAATTAAGAAATTCTTGTTAAATTACAAGCTGCGGCACGCAATGGCCGGGCTCTCTTCCTCGAAATTAATCACTAAATATTTAGTAACGATATTGAACACGAAAGTGCTGTATCAATATGGTATGTATAAAATAATTCATAAATATAGCTATTTATTGCCTCTTTTATCTAGCGGAAATAGTCTAGTCTTCATATACATCTACCCAGAATAAAATAATGACTTAAAAATAGCTCTTAATTTTGTATCACATACTTAAAACAATTAAAATTAACTGGCAATATTTTTAACAAACTAATTTTAGTCTTATAACTAAATAAATAGATTTTCTAGTATTAAGTGACTTACTTTATGCTCCTTTATCAACTTACAAATATCAGATGTTTGGGTTCAGCAAACTGCAAGCAAGCCCTTTGAGTTTAAATTTAAATTTCAAGACAAGCTGTGCAAAACAGCAGTTCCTCGGCATACATTAAGCCCACTGCAAATGGCCAGGAGCGACCGAGATCGTCTTGGCCACACACACACACACACACACACACCTTTCAAGCCCAGTCACGCACTCGCATTTTCGCGACAATTACGCCGACTCCAAGCTAATGGGATTCTGGACTCTGAATTCGGGCCCACTACCCTCCGCTCATTATGTCCGAGTCGTAACCCATGCTGGCGCCAGCAGCTGGCGGGCTCCCCGAGATCGCTCCATTAGTCAGCGCCGACGAGTGGTGGCATGGAGCATGGATGGTGGATGGTGGATGGTGGATAGTGGAAGTGGATTGACCTCGTCGGAAAAACGTGACATAATGCAAATCACACGGGGGCCACCAGGTAGATAATAGGCCTAAGCCCAAGCTCTGCCTCTGAGCTCGGGCCACAATGGAGCTGGAAGCCAAATTAATTGGACGCTGCTGCACTGGGGGCTCCGAATGGATTTGTGGATCATTTGAGCTATTTTAAAATAATATTTTACTATTTTATATATCCCAAGGTAAGCCTGCTTCTTAGGTTCTTGAGCTTACATCCCAAGATGAGAGTATTTGAATATTTTCTGAACTTTCTTCGCCGCCACAGATTCCAGTCTCCAGTCTCCAGTCTCCGTCTCCTCGCTAGCATGACTGACAATTACAATAGCTCAATCAAGTACACAGCCACCTGCCTGGAGTCGTACTCCCCGTTTCTCTCGATGATTAGGCCCCAATTGGTCTAGAAACTATGCCAAGAATGCCAAGCACCTGTTGGCACCATTTTCTGGCACAAACGAGTTCCAAGTTCCGACCCTGAGAAATCAATGCAGTTTCTTGGCTCTTTCGGCCTTTGTTTATCGACTGCACTGCGAATGAAACGCTCGAACGTGTCGGAGCTCGGAGCTCGGAGCTCGGAGCTGGCTTAGAGCTGGGAGCTCTCAAATTGACCAGCTGCTGCTGCTCCGGATGAAGCTAGAGCGGGGAGCCCACGTGATTCCCCCCATTTCGTACTTAATTTGACAATTTAACGGCCGGCGTTTTGTTGGGGCAATCATTGCGATCCGATCCGATTCGTTTCGGAACTTCCTTCCCACTCACAAGAGTAGCCATAGAGATAACGCGTTTATCCATCGAAACGCCGCCCACGCAACGCCCTCACACCAGAGTGCACTGAAAACTATTTTACAGAGAGCCGATCCAGCGGCTAAAAAATTCTAGAATGTAACTAACATGAAGCATAAGGTAAGCCACGTTGAATGATAGGTAAAGTCCAGCCAAAAGACGCCGATGAATCTTCAAGATTTCTGCGAATATTTTTGTTTGATATCTTCAATATAATTAGATCTCGTAACTGCAAGAAGATCATTATATTTCACCATAATCTACTCACTGAGCAGCGGCAACTTGTTCCTACACAGTGTTAGGCCGCCAAGTTGAGCGGATTAATCTCCGGCGAACCGAATCGAATCGTATCCGAGTCGAGATCCATGGAAGTTGGCACGAGTTCGGAGCACGGCCAACAAATTGCGGCGCATTCCTGTCGCGCACACAGGTGCGGACATTAATTTGGCATTCCCAATTGTCGCGCATCAAATCCGAGTTCGACTTGAAGCTCACAGTCCGCGGCAGCTGCGCAGCTTAATTGCAGAACTGATCGAGACCGAGAGGAGAGCCTCAAGTGGAGTGATCAACTGGTTGATACTCTGGCCGCGCAGAACTAAGGCTAATAATTATTTACACAAGCCCAACTTGAACATTTCAGAAACTCCCTAAAACCAATCTACCCCCCACATCCTATTAAAGAGTCTTTGAGCGGAAAATGTTAGCGCAAAAGTGCCACAAAGAGGGAGAAAACAATCTAGGCTTCAAGCTTGGGTGAAAGGCTGGAGGGAGTAGGAGCGAGCTGCTGTCTTATGGCGACCGCGAAATCGAGAACTGCCAAGACAATGGCTGATTGTGACTGACAGCATAATTTATAGTTTTGCGATTTGAACTGCGTCGCGCAGCCGGACAGCGTTTGACTTGTATGCCGACAAAGCCAGCTCCGACCCGAGATCCATCTCCGCAGAGCTCCTCCGGCTTTGGTTCCACATCCCAGACCGAGTCCATGTGTCCACTCCAGCGTGAGGAGCCAATCAAATGGAAACGTAGCGAATCGGAACTTTGTGTGTGGCAGAAACCGCAGCTGTCATAACTGACAGCGGTCATCTGAAGCCTCAAATCTTGGATCGGATCGGAGCTGGGATCGCCATCGCCATCGCCATTATCATCGCGATGGAGCCAAGGTATGCAAATTGACTGCGGAGGCCTATCAGATGTAGGCCTCATTAGTGGATCGCTTTGGCACTCTGGCCATTAGCAACACCTTCGACTAGTTAATTATGGCACTGGTCATAAATCCGCGATAGATGCGCCCAACAAGATCCAGCCGAGGAGATACGGATACACCGAGAGAAGCCCCTGAAGATATGGGATATGGGTGAGAGAGAGACTGCCAAGTCAGTTTCTTTCGGTGTACCTCTTTTGATGGACTCGGTTCGATCTTGAGCTGTGGGTGTGTTGTATGCAAATGCCAACGAAACTCCAGCCGAATTCTGAAGCGATAAATTCCGCACGCAAATAAAAATAAAAAATGATACAAGCGAACAGCCAACTTACAGACACAGCTTTTTGTCTTGCGAGCATTAACGTATTTTGTGGCTTTTAGCCACGTGCGGGGCTCTGCCGTTCTCGCTCTCTCCCTCTCCCCTCTCGCGAGATCTCCGTAGTCGGTTTCATTTTATGGAAATTAACATTTTTTAATGGATTTCTTTTCCAGGCCAGACCAAAGACCGAGCGGAGAGCCACCGCCTTGTCATGCTGCACCATGTGAGAATTTGTGGCGTCTCGAGATGCTGTGTGCCGTGATTTCCCCGCCAGATCAGTCAGATCGGCAGCCGAAAATGCTACATGTTGCGTGTTGCTTTGGGGAAAAGTCCAGCGCGCCGGCATCGATCTGGACAGGTTTGGGCCACCCGAATGCAGTTTTAACGGTGGCTCACTCAAATTGGCGGCGGTGAAAGCGGTCGCGTGAGAGAGAGACGCCAACTAGCGATCGATCTGACAGCGGAATAACAACTTGGGAATTATAAGTCAAATTATAAGTTAAATTAAGAGAAGCCTCTAGTAAATCTTGGTTTCTTTTAAATAAATATATCTGCTACAGTTTAAGCGAACTAAAGAATTAAATTTACATTTTTATGAAATTGTACTTCGTTAAATTTTTGGTATTTATAAGATATGACCCATCATTTATAGTGTGACACAAAAACAGCAAGAATCTTTAGTCTTGATATTTTTCTCCCTATATTTGCATAACAAAAAAATTAGATTAATTGCCATCGAAATCAATTTAGACATTTTTGAAATCGATGCTAAACACCGCGTGAAGATCAATCAATCAATCATAGAATGTGGCATTTGTCTGTTCGAAGCGGGAAAACTCCAACGATAATAACAACGATGCTGATCGAGATAATGATCGCTTCCACATGGAACACAGTGCTGCCCGAGGCGTATCCAATTTTCGGCAATATTCGAATGGAAAATGCGATGGGAAAATGCAACTGAGCGGCACTCGAGATGGTTTTTTTTTTTCGAGGGAAATGCATCTCAAGTGGCCACCGAAGAGGGGGAGTTTGACAAGTGCAGCGATCGCATTACACGATGCAACATCGGATGCTGGAAAACCAGTTCAGTCCCCGGCTATCTCGATCAATCAATCTGCAATTTAAAATCGATTAACAGAAAAGCAAACGGAAAGCGACAAACGACAAACCACAAACGGCAGCGGCAAGGAAACCGGCTGCGACTCCGACTCCGACTCCTGTCCTGACCTGTCCTCCGCTCAGTTGAGATGTTGTTGAAATTCGGACGCCCCAAGCTACGGCAGAGCCGTATCCCCGAAAAAGAGCACGCAACAGCCACAACACAGATCGAACATAATTACAAGCCGGCCCAAAAATGGTCTCGAGTCGGGTTCCCCGTGTGCTCTGCTCTGCCCTGCTCTCCACTCCACTCCAATTCCAATTGTGTGCTGTCTCTGGGAGCTCCAAGATCCAAGATCCAAGATCCAAGATCCGAGATCCGAGTGGAAGACAATGGCCTGCGACGGAACCAACAGCAGGTTCAATGACAGCCCGCGATAGATAATCATCATCATCATCGCCGCCACTATGATAATTCATTAAAATTTTGTCGTTTCGCCGTCTCCTCTCGAGTCTTGAAGCCGTTTCTTGAAGGCTAACCAAAAAAGAAAAGAAAAGAAAAGAAAAGAAAAGGGGAGAACATGCCCATCCCCGCCAAATAGTGATGGTTTCAACGGCTCCAACGGAATATTCTTTGGTTCCCTAAATTCAACACCTATTAAGGCTCTTCGAGGTATAATCTGCTACAAATGGGCTCTGAAAGTGTCCTCTAGTACCTACTAGTACCATAGAATCTCCCACAACACTCTCTGTTTTCTTCGGATCCCGAGTTTAGCCAAGTACTACGGTACATACTCAACCTAATGCCCCGAGATCGGAGATACACACAAGTGAGATGGGCCTGTGTATATGCCCCTACATATATTATGTACTCCCTGCCCCGTCGGCACATGTGCAGCGGCAATCAAAGATCTGTTTATTGTTTACAATGGTCGTCGTCACCCCTTGCCCCACTAGCTCCTGCACTCCGGCGTGCTCCAGCGCAATACCGGGATCATTTTTAGCTGGCCAGGCACGTGCCCTTTCCGCCAGCATCGCCACCATAGCCACCATCGCCACCATCGCCACCATCGAAAAGTGCAGATTCGAACTTTGGGCTGCCGTCCGATCATCTCGTTACAATTAAGAATTTTATTTAGAGCAAAGCAGAGCTGATATTCTGTAAAGAGGGAAAGGGGAGCGAGCTGTTGCACTCAATAATGCGGCTAGGAAGTGGAATTTAAAGGGGAATATGAACGAACGAGGGGAGGGCGCATGCTTTTGGGAATATTGTGTTTCATTTCGTACATACCAACTACTTCCCTGTTCTCTATTTTTCAACAACAAGGGAAACTGATGATATGGCTAACTGTACAAGCCTGTCCGTTTTATTGGACATCGAAGGATGCAATTAAGTCTAGGAGCAAAGAAGTCGAGGTCTTCGCAGAGTGTCGGAACCATGTTCCTGGTCCTGGCGTCAGTTACCATACTGCTGCCTCTTGTCAATTCCACCCGGAGGTGTTCCCGTACCGCTTGGCCGGATAACGGTCGTAGGGCCGTTCGCCGAGCCACTTGTGGGCGAAATGGCGCAAGCGCAAAGGCATGGCACGAGGCTCCAGCTTGAAAGGATTAACCTGAAAATTAGTTGCGGCGACTGGGGGCTGCAGCATCAGAGCCAGCCTGTTCTGGTCATCATCACTGTCTGCGTCCATCTTCTCCACCCCGTCAGCGTCCATCTCCATCATCTCCGCGGGCCAGAAGGGCACCTCGTACGGCATCTGGCTGCCACCCTGAAATTCGTAGTCCATTGTTGACAAACAAGGAAAAGCACATGAGTCTCCGGGTTGTATTCGCTTCCAAAGGGCTTCATAGTTGCCAAATAAGGAAAAGCTCGTGCGTTTTAGAGCTGTTTTCGGTTAGAGGAGTAATCGATATTTTTCCTGGGAACAACGCCTCGGATCCATGGAAAATACAATTCAGTATACTTCCAAGTAGCGACTCTCTTTCCGCTCTGACCCATAATTCCTCAAATGTCGCCATTACTTTAATCCGAAAACTACTTGCCTTAATGCCTCCTCCCGGCTATAACTCCAATTCGTATGGAATGGCATTGGGTCAGCCGCCTCAGCTCGTCGACTTCAGCCATAAGCCTCAACTCGTTTGAGTCTCACGCAATTTGCTTTGAACAATTGCTGAATTGACATTTGCCTGTCTGCTGGCTGTATCTTCACAGACCCACACACATGTGTGCCTGACTTGTTGCTCCAATTGAGCAGAAATAGCAAATTTCGTCTAAAGAAATTTCTTCTATCCGTTGCCTACTCTCTCCTCTCGCTTTCATACCCTACACATTCCGCATACAGCTGTTATATGATAATCTCGATATTACTTAAATATCTCGAGTATTGAAAACAAATTCTGGGTGATTTCTTGGATTTCCTACACTCCATAGAGCTTTTAGTTATTTCTTATTTCCTTTTTATTTCTGTTTTTCCTTGAGAAATCGGCGAACAACCTACGATGATTGCTGATGGTTTTTAATTACATGGCAGCTCGCGCAGACTCAGCCTCTCAAACCCCTCGTGTTGCTCCTTCCCATGACCACAATATATAGTATATTATATGGCATACGCATATAGTGTACGGGTTTGGCGACCGACCAACAACGGCAATTAACAATCTTTTGGCGGCGACAAAACCTAACGGGACAGCATTTTGCGAACGCATCGATTACCAACCAGAGCTCAGAGCTGGACCGAGCCAAGCGGGGCTACGCACCTGAAGGCGTTGCTTGGGCAGGTGAAAATCGAGTCGAGATCGGGGAAAAAATCAACAAAGTCGCGGCAGCAGCTACGCAAATTTTACGCAATTGGGGACACGGCAGACTGCACAGTGGTTAAAAAATGTATATGTATCTATTTCTTAGGGACATGTTGTGGCACTAGATTATTAATAATTTTAATAATTATATGGCTACAAAAAATGGCATCTCTGTCACTGTGCTTTGCTGACTTAACCATATAAAAAATGAAGAAAAAACTGAAAACTTCAAAACTGAAGCAAACCTTAGCCATCAATCAGTAGCACTTGAAATATGGCAAGAATACATCACGTATGCGATCGCATCGAGAGCTGGCTGGCCGCTGGCCGCTGGCTGACCCCGAAACCCCAACTACTTGCCTGAATGAGAGCCCGGGGAAGCCAAAAATCCAAACACAAAAAATATAAAAAAAAACATTTGCCAAAACGAAACAAGAACAGGCCAAAATAAGAGTGGAGTTGTAGCCGAATAAAGTAACGAGAAAATACACATTTATAGCTGTAAAGAGACCTTCGGAAGCCATGGATCTGTCACTCGGCTTTTTCTGCATTCGAAGGCCTGATAAATGTGGAATTGTGCTATAATATAGACTCTATATTATAGAGTAATAAATAGATTTTAGCTTAACTATTTTCTGAACCCAGAGGTATAATCCGAGGAACTGTCAGCAACCTCAAACTTACCTCTACTGATCCCTGCTTGAACCCGTTTCCATCTTGCTTTTCCATTCAACTACACAGAACCCAAAAAAAATTATAAAAGATTTCTATACAATTTTTTAGAATCTTTATAAAGATCTCCTTGAAATTAGTTAATTTTTTTGTCAAATTTCTAAGCTGTCATAGCAAACTTATATATTCAAACGTACATACGTACAAATATAAGTTCTTATTTGATCATAGTAAGATTTAAATTGATTCGCTTTCAATGTGCATAACTATTTATTTCAGTGCAGTGTAGTTCTCCGATGGGAGAACCACTTCCCAGGCAAAACGGAGATCGGCATTTGATGGGATGATTGATGGGCTGCTAGCTAATCAGATTAGCTGGATGTCGTAACCCGGCGTGCTATCGGACCGTGGCCAATTGGTCACCGATCTTACCCAGGGGTATTCTCTTACCTGGCTGCACCTGCGGCTAAGACGAAGGACTGAGGCTGCGACTGTGGCTGTGGCTGTGGCGATGCATCAGTTGCGGTTTCATATCGACCGGAAGCTCGATCTGGCCACAAGACTGGCAGGATATGGGAGGATGTTGGGGGGTCACCGGTCTCCTGGTCCCCTGGCCTCTTGGCTCCCAAAGAGGAAGAAGAGGGCTTCAACCTCAAGTGTTGTTGGCCACTTTTCACACGCTTTCACTTGAACAAAAAACACACAAAACAAACCGCCGATGCTCTTTCACGTCTTCTTTGCTTGGTTCTTCTCTTTCTCGCACTGCGATTTAGTTTTCGTCACCCAAAACAACAGTAAAACAATCAAACAAACATCCTCGGGGCCAGCGGCCAGCAAACAACAAGTGATTTTCGAGTACGCAAACGCAAACACAAACAAAGCCACCGATCGCGCGCACGTAATAAACAACAGTGGCGGCAGCCAACACAAAGTCAAACAACCAAAGACCTGCCAACCTAGCGCATAGGGTCTCTTTCCCCTCCGGCCTTGCCAACTCGATTTCGGTGCGCAGTCCAGGCGATATTTCTATTTCGGAGTTGGCCGCTCTGGTCACACTGTCGCGAAATTAGCTTTTCTGATTTCTACGCGCAGAAATCGTATGGGCATTTCGTATGGGCATGTAATATGGAAATATTTTAAAATACATGCCGATTTTATACTTTACATGCGGATTTTACATTTTACTTGTAGAATTTGCAAACATAGCGGATCGACGATCAGTTACCAACTCAGTGTTGCCAGATGATATTTCACCCTAAAAAATCCAAAACAAAAACGTAACGATCTACAACGTAAGTGAACAAAAACGTGAAGATTTACGACGTAAGACGCTCAGTGTTACCAACTTTTGGTTGAGAAAAAAGCTGTTTTTGACGATCGCTGCTGCCTGTATCAGCTGCCGCTAGGTAGCGCACTCTTAACACGCCCTCTGGCCGGTTGCATTTTACTATTCACTGATTCGAAAAGAACTCAACCTTCCGATAACAAATAAGACGACAGATCAGTATTTAAGTGGCGCCGTTTCTCTCCAGCGGAATCTTAGAAAAACATAGCTTGCTGAGTAATCGAAGTTCTTATAAAAACTTAATCTCTTATTCCTAAAAATTAAAACAGATCCATATTTTGTATTAGTATAATGAAAACATTTAAATTAACTGCTCCAAACTGCATTCTACACGTATGCAACGCATTCATGTCTCTACAGCTTGTTTTACAACCACTTCCAATTGGTTGATGTCTCTGCTGCGGGTAGCTAATTTTAGACATAAAAAAGTCATGCACTCGACTTTATAATTCTCAAGTGTGGATTCTCCAATATGTGAAATAAATAGCGCAAGTATTCATCTTGGATTACACAAAGACGGGATCAGTGACGCTTGTACCAACAAGTGGCATTGGTCTTTTGCCTTTTTTTTCTAAATGTATATACAGGATATAATGGGGCGATATTGAGAGGAATACTTAGTTCAGGAAACTGGAGCTGTAATTATAGATAGAAATAGTTTTAGCTAACTAAATATATAATTTGGCATAAATACAAATTTTTTTTACATTTGTTACATTTGAAATATATAATTTTGCAATGAATCAAAAATTTTTTTACATTTGTTACTGCTTTTGGACAGTTTTGCACAGAACAATTTAAAAACCATAGAAAGGGCCGGAAAAACAAAAGTAAGCTGGAAATATATGTATAAACCCAATCCAAGGCACTAAATTTCCGGAACGTTTTCACATTATGTTGCAGTACTGCCAGACTTCAGATCGCGAAGATTTTACATTTCCAGAAGATTCCTCGGTCTCCTCGGTAGTCTCAGGGTCAGTCTTAGAATTGGTCAACCTTTCCACCTCCTCCCTTAGCAGTCGGGTCTCCTCCTCGTAGCGCGCCCTCTCACTGTCGATCTCGAGCTGCAGATGTTTGTTTCTTGCCTTAAGTGCCACGACCCTGTCGCCGTCCTCCTTGTCGGCCGCCATTTTGGAGATCTCCAGAGAGCCGGCGAAGCTGCTGTGGTGCTCCTTGGCCACGGGCTTCCCAGCCACGGGCTCCTGGGTTACGGGCTCCTGGGTCACGGTCTCCCTGTACACAAGGTTTTTTGCTACGGAGGCAAAGTGGAGAACATTCAAGTTCTCCTCGTAGCACGTGTCCAGCGGCGAGACATTCACAATCATCGCCAGCTTCTCCTGGCCCAGCAAGGCGCCCTGCAGTAGCATGGTGAGCTTGGAGTCGCGACAAGGCATGACGTTCGGAGCCTTGCAGGCCGCATCCAGGCACCGGCCCAGGGTCATCAGAGATTTATTAATGGTTTTCGCTTCGTTCAGGCGCTTCCCGGTGGTCCGAGTACTATTTATTTGATCATAGTAAGATTTAAATTGATTCGCTTTCAATGTGCATAACTATTTATTTCAGTGCAGTGTAGTTCTCCGATGGGAGAACCACTTCCCAGGCAAAACGGAGATCGGCATTTGATGGGATGATTGATGGGCTGCTAGCTAATCAGATTAGCTGGATGTCGTAACCCGGCGTGCTATCGGACCGTGGCCAATTGGTCACCGATCTTACCCAGGGGTATTCTCTTACCTGGCTGCACCTGCGGCTAAGACGAAGGACTGAGGCTGCGACTGTGGCTGTGGCTGTGGCGATGCATCAGTTGCGGTTTCATATCGACCGGAAGCTCGATCTGGCCACAAGACTGGCAGGATATGGGAGGATGTTGGGGGGTCACCGGTCTCCTGGTCCCCTGGCCTCTTGGCTCCCAAAGAGGAAGAAGAGGGCTTCAACCTCAAGTGTTGTTGGCCACTTTTCACACGCTTTCACTTGAACAAAAACACACAAAACAAACCGCCGATGCTCTTTCACGTCTTCTTTGCTTGGTTCTTCTCTTTCTCGCACTGCGATTTAGTTTTCGTCACCCAAAACAACAGTAAAACAATCAAACAAACATCCTCGGGGCCAGCGGCCAGCAAACAACAAGTGATTTTCGAGTACGCAAACGCAAACACAAACAAAGCCACCGATCGCGCGCACGTAATAAACAACAGTGGCGGCAGCCAACACAAAGTCAAACAACCAAAGACCTGCCAACCTAGCGCATAGGGTCTCTTTCCCCTCCGGCCTTGCCAACTCGATTTCGGTGCGCAGTCCAGGCGATATTTCTATTTCGGAGTTGGCCGCTCTGGTCACACTGTCGCGAAATTAGCTTTTCTGATTTCTACGCGCAGAAATCGTATGGGCATTTCGTATGGGCATGTAATATGGAAATATTTTAAAATACATGCCGATTTTATACTTTACATGCGGATTTTACATTTTACTTGTAGAATTTGCAAACATAGCGGATCGACGATCAGTTACCAACTCAGTGTTGCCAGATGATATTTCACCCTAAAAAATCCAAAACAAAAACGTAACGATCTACAACGTAAGTGAACAAAAACGTGAAGATTTACGACGTAAGACGCTCAGTGTTACCAACTTTTGGTTGAGAAAAAAGCTGTTTTTGACGATCGCTGCTGCCTGTATCAGCTGCCGCTAGGTAGCGCACTCTTAACACGCCCTCTGGCCGGTTGCATTTTACTATTCACTGATTCGAAAAGAACTCAACCTTCCGATAACAAATAAGACGACAGATCAGTATTTAAGTGGCGCCGTTTCTCTCCAGCGGAATCTTAGAAAAACATAGCTTGCTGAGTAATCGAAGTTCTTATAAAAACTTAATCTCTTATTCCTAAAAATTAAAACAGATCCATATTTTGTATTAGTATAATGAAAACATTTAAATTAACTGCTCCAAACTGCATTCTACACGTATGCAACGCATTCATGTCTCTACAGCTTGTTTTACAACCACTTCCAATTGGTTGATGTCTCTGCTGCGGGTAGCTAATTTTAGACATAAAAAAGTCATGCACTCGACTTTATAATTCTCAAGTGTGGATTCTCCAATATGTGAAATAAATAGCGCAAGTATTCATCTTGGATTACACAAAGACGGGATCAGTGACGCTTGTACCAACAAGTGGCATTGGTCTTTTGCCTTTTTTTTCTAAATGTATATACAGGATATAATGGGGCGATATTGAGAGGAATACTTAGTTCAGGAAACTGGAGCTGTAATTATAGATAGAAATAGTTTTAGCTAACTAAATATATAATTTGGCATAAATACAAATTTTTTTTACATTTGTTACATTTGAAATATATAATTTTGCAATGAATCAAAAAATTTTTTACATTTGTTACTGCTTTTGGACAGTTTTGCACAGAACAATTTAAAAACCATAGAAAGGGCCGGAAAAACAAAAGTAAGCTGGAAATATATGTATAAACCCAATCCAAGGCACTACATTTCCGGAACGTTTTCACATTATGTTGCAGTTCTGCCAGACTTCAGATCGCGAAGATTTTACATTTCCAGAAGATTCCTCGGTCTCCTCGGTAGTCTCAGGGTCAGTCCTAGAATTGGTCAACCTTTCCACCTCCTCCCTTAGCAGTCGGGTCTCCTCCTCGTAGCGCGCCCTCTCACTGTCGATCTCGAGCTGCAGATGTTTGTTTCTTGCCTTAAGTGCCATGACCCTGTCGCCGTCCTCCTTGTCGGCCGCCATTTTGGAGATCTCCAGAGAGCCGGCGAAGCTGCTGTGGTGCTCCTTGGCCACGGGCTTCCCAGCCACGGGCTCCTGGGTTACGGGCTCCTGGGTCACGGTCTCCCTGTACACAAGGTTTTTTGCTACGGAGGCAAAGTGGAGAACATTCAAGTTCTCCTCGTAGCACGTGTCCAGCGGCGAGACATTCACAATCATCGCCAGCTTCTCCTGGCCCAGCAAGGCGCCCTGCAGTAGCATGGTGAGCTTCGAGTCGCGACAGGGCATGACGTTCGGAGCCTTGCAGGCCGCATCCAGGCACCGGCCCAGGGTCATCAGAGATTTATTAATGGTTTTCGCTTCGTTCAGGCGCTTCCCGGTGGTCCGAGTACTATTTACCCGTTCCGAGCCAGCCAGGTCACAGAACTTGTAAATACCCAGATTCCATTGGCCATTGATGCCTTTGCGCTTTATCACTTCCACGGTGAAAATGCGGTGGGAGCGGCTCGAGTTTCTGTTCACCTCAGTGGTGGCGGATGCGGACCGCTGTTGACCAAGCCGGAGCAGACGCAGCGCCTGCTCGCCGTTTTGGACGAAGACCTTGGTCATGCCCTGAACATAGACCTTGCCGTTGTTCCATACAACCTTAAGCTTTCTTCGCGGAGCTTCAGTGACCACCTTGGACTCCAGGGGAACTTCCAGAAGGTCATATACCATTTCGTTGTAAATTTCAACGAAGCTAACCCAGATCATGACCCCTTCCTCAGGGTCGCAGCTCTTGGCCGAGAATGTGTGATCCTCTTCAATTTTCTGCGCCAGATCGTGGCCAATGTCCGGGCACAAGTTGAGAAGTTTTTGCGTTACTTCCAACTCCCTGTGGGCGGCGCCAAACCGCAGGAAGGCGAGGTAGCCATCGACCGGCTTCCTCTCCGGCCAGGTGTGCACCATGCTCCCGCGCATGGAGAATATGTTGTACAACGCACGGGGAATGATCCCGGCGCTCTGCTCGTCCCCGAGCAGGGTGAAGGTCTTCCCGGACCCGGAGGTGCCATACGTCATAATAGTAACACTCTCATCTTTGCAGATTCTAGCACCAACGCAGGTGTTGTAGATGGACCGCTGGTCCACTGAGCTGTCAAATATGTCTGTAAATCCGAATCGCTTGACCATACGGCTGGTCTTGTTCTTGGTGATGAGAGTGCTTCCGTCCGCGGCGATCGAGTAGGAAGTTGAGCGTTCGCCGACGGGACGCAGACGCAGGTAGACCTGTGGCCTTATCTCCCCGGTTGTTCCCTTGACCTCGCTCGCGGTGCCAGGCGCTTCTCCGACCAGACCTCTGGCGACGAATCCCTTCCCTGTGCGTGCGCTCTTCTCCGACGACACTGGGGGACAGCGGCGATCCAAAGAGCACGAAGGCATCTCCGACGACACTGGAGTCCAGCGGCGCGGGGTACAGATTCGGTTCAAGGAGCATGAAGGCAGCTCTCCCTTGGGCTTCAAAGACTTGACCTTATACATGCTGAGACTGCGTGATCTGGTAAAAAACAGAATAATGCGAAGCAACACTGAATCGCTCTAAAATATCAAATATTTTCGCTTACTTTTTGTCGAACTGTGAATCGGTCTAAAATATCCAATATTTTCGCTTACTTTTTGTAGAACTGTGAATCGGTCTAAAATATCAAATATTTTCGCTTACTTTTTGTCGCACTGTGAATCGGTCTAAAATATCCAATATTTTCGCTTACTTTTTGTCGAACTGTGAATCGGTCTAAAATATCCAATATTTTCGCTTACTTTTTGTCGAACTGTGAATCGGTCTAAAATATCCAATATTTTCGCTTACTTTTTGTCGAACTGTGAATCGGTCTAAAATATCAAATATTTTCGCTACACTTTTTGTCGAATATAGAAACAGATTTGTATAATAATTTTTACTTAGATGTTTAGAGCACAAAGCACAAAGAGAGAATGAATCTTTGCTGGCCCCAATCCGACAGGCCCCAAAATTTTGACAGGCGCTCGGAGCGGGGCCTACTTGATGCACTAGAATTTAGAGTTATGAAAGATTCGTCGCCAAGATTTGGTTTTTAATAAAAAAAAGATTTATTTTGCCATGAGGAATAAAACCAGTTTAGGTGCCATTAGTTCTACGGACATGGGTAAGGGTAAACAGTTTCCCTACGCACTAGGATTAGAATTGCTCCGTTCGCTCTACTGCGAAAAGGTCTGGTATCGTTTGCGGATATTCGGCTACTTGTAAAAACACTTAACTAAGTTCGGAGACGGTCAAGGGCTAGGTAAGTACGTACAGATAGATATAGGCATATGTACTTAGGGCTAGCAAGCTACTTATCCTCTAGGTATTCAACTAAAGTACTGACAAAAAAAAGGGGCTTTTGGTACACTCAAGACTAGACTATACAATTACATAGGGGGTTCCATAGGAGGGGAGTACGAAATGGGAGGGAGAGGGTCTGGGACTGGTCGTTAGGTGGTTACTGGTAAGTGTGGGCAAAGTGTGACTAGTATTCGTTTAGAGTTGGCTTATGAGTATCGGCTACAGTTACGATTGTTGTCATGGCATGGAGCAGGATCAATGGCTTGGCTGAGTGGGAACGGCAGCGGGAGCTGCAGCTGGAATGGGCATTGGAACTGGAACTGGAGCAGCGCCTGGCGTCTGTGGCGGCCTGTTGCGCGGTCAGGCGACAATGTCGCTGCCGGGATTGTAGCCAAAGTAGTTGAGGTTGAACTCGTCGCTGAAGAGCACCTCCTCCTCGGAGGGCTCCACCTGGTGCGACATCTGGATGCCCAGCTCCATGGGATCGATCTCGGTGATGTAGTACTGCGAGCTGCCGCCCATGTGGCTGCCGTTGCCCAGACTACTGCCCAGGTTGCCATGCTGCTGGCGCAGACCGCTTTCCGTGACCACGACGTCCTTGTGTATGGGATTGAGATAGTCTTCTGAGGAAAGGGAAAGTGAGTATGGAGAATGGCTTGTTAGCGAGTCAATGTCCCCCTCTCACCATTGTCCAGCAGCACATCGTGGTAGGTGCTGATGATGGAGTTGACCGACTGCACCTCCACCTCGCGATGGATTCCATTCAGGATCTGGCCCGCCGTCTTTCGCAGCTCGTCGTCGCTCAGCAGATCGTTGAACGGCAGCAGCCTCTGCTGGTGATGGCTGTGATGGCCATGGGCATGGGTATGGTGCTGGTGCTGGGAGGCCTCACTGCCGCCCCCGGGCGTCTGCTGCAGCATCTCTTGGGTGAGCGTGGCGGCGGCCACCGCCGCCTCATCGTACAGACAACTGCTGGTCTGCGCGGGGTGCGGCTGCTGCTGCTGCTGCTGCTGTGTCTGATGTTGCTGCTGCTGCGGCGAGTGGCAATTGTGTTGCTGCTGCTGCTGCTGTTGTTGCTGCTGCTGTTGGTGCTGCTGATGCTGCTGTTGCTGATGTTGCTGCTGGAGCTGCTGCTGGTGCTGCTGGATGCGCTCCCGATTGATGGACTCCATTTTAAAGAACAAATCCAGGCGCTGCTTCTTCTGCAAGGAGTTTGCGATTACTTTGGGCTTGCTGCGGCCTCAAACTGTCACTTACATGCTCCCAGGCCAGCACATTCTCCGCCGAATCGCCGCTGGAGATGGCCCACAGGTGGCCGGCACCTTGGGGCGCCTTCACGCCCTTGCGGAAATGCGGATTAATGGACAGATTGTGTCGCACCGAGTTCTTCCAGCGGTCGTCGTTCGACTTGTAGTAGGGAAAGCGATCGCTGAAAGGCACAGAGCATGGGATTTGGTTTGATTAATTAAGTTGTTGGGTGTCCCCCTCTTAGCCATGCGCCCTGCATATGGCCAAGCGAGTCGCTCACTGGCCAGTTGGCACAACTTATTGACCAATTGCAGTAAGAGGTTGCAGCCCCTTTTTGGACCAACCAATCCCGGACACGTGAGCGGACAGGCGGACAGACGGACAGCGGAAACGAGGCAATTTCCACGAAACACGTCATCACAGCACAGCACTGCGGCAGACTCACACAAATGTGGGTTCGTCGGAGGGAATACTTGAATGAGGGAATACGGACATGGACACGGACACGGACACGGACACGGACACGGACAGGGACATGGACAGGGACACGGACACGGACAGCGCCACTGGCACAAATTATGCGTCGTTTCTTTTTGCGCCGTCGTTCTCTCCGGCTCCGGCTGTGGCCCTGCTACTCCGTATTTGGTAGTCAGTCACGAACAGGCGATTTCGGAGGCGGAAGAAATGGATGGGAAAAAAATGGAGTATGCCCCCGTGTCTGGGTGGCAGCCAGCCCGCAATCAGCCCACTCCCCTGCTGGATGTAAAGAGGAAACAACGACGACCGGAAAGGACATCGCGTGCCAGGAGTCCTGGCAAGGGTCTGGGCTCGGGCTATGGATAGTTCGGAGGTGGACTTGTGGGCGTGGGGCGTGGAGCGTGGAGCGTGGGGTGCGGGCAACAAAATGGAAAGTATTTCAAATTACGGCACAGCGAGAGCGAGGGAGAGAGAGAGGCAGAGAGCTGGAGGGGCGGGCGACACGCGCTGCTCGGAGGTGGAAAAACAACCCCCGTGAAGGGCGGAAGGGTGGAAGGGTGGAAAGGGGGGTGGACCGGGCTATGTCATTGGTTAACTGCCACTGCCCCCGACTGATCCACGCCCACGTTCCGGCTCCGGCTCCGGCTCCGGCTCCGAAAGCAATCCAAAACATTTCAGCACGCGACCTGAACCGAAAAATCACTGGTCTGGGCCTCCGTTTCTTTCGCTTCCTTCAAATCGTTTTCCCCGATTTTCCTTTTCGAATTTTCCTGCCTTTATTTGGGAGCAATGACGACTCATAAATGGAGTGAAATATGGAAATCCGCGGAGCAGAGTGGAGTCCTTAATGACCCCCGCACACAGAGCACACACAGCACACACAGCACACACAGTCCACACATGGAGCAGATACGTGGCACAAGGATCGGATGGGATCCGCGGACTCGCGATGATTTGGCACGCAGCCCGTCATGACGCATCAACCGGTGGGGTCGTCGAATGATGTGGCACTTGAAATTGCCTCCGCACCAAGGATTGCGGGAGCAGGGAGCGGGGAACAGATAAATGGATTCAACTCCATTAGCCATTAGGCGGATGGGTTTCCCTGTTCGAAGCAGCCTGGCTTCGATGTGAGGAGATTGAAGTGTGAAAGTATGTCAGACAAGGGGAATAGCACATCTTAACCTCCAGTCTCTAGTTCTCTCTAGTTCCCAAGAAATCCGCAAATAATCGATTCTGTTAAGCCTGAAGCTCTTCCTTCAGTTATCAGCAAGGATAACTTTAACTTCCAGTTCCCCAAAAATCCCCTTAAACACCCCGCCCTGCCTTCAAAAAATAAATTTCAAAATATTAAGTCTGCAAATGATAGTTCCGAGGGGATAGTTTATGGGAGCTGCATGACTGTCTGGGCTTAATCATCATCGTGCACCCCCGGCCAATCGATATCCGGTCCTATCTCGCCAGATATCTGCCTTGGTGGATATAGCCGGAGCCCTATATACACCTGCCACCTGCCTGTGTATGTATCCCAGTTTGTCTGCCGCACTTGTCGAATTGTCAACGTGGCTTCAAGCACGTAGTTCCCCACTCGAATGGGACGAATGGGACGAATGGGACAAGGGATGGGACTCCGGGTGGCAGTGGATGGTTGCCTGAGTGGCTTTGTTAAGTTAAAGGTAAAAATCAAATACCCGCTATCAGCGTCGTCATCGTTGTCAATGAATTTGACTGACTGACTCCGAGAAAGGAGGAGGCGGAAAGGCGGCTTTTGCTTCGAAATTGTCGAAATACACGGCATGTCCTCGTCGCTTCCAACCCCCCTTTTGTGCCGCACTCCCAGTTCCCAGTCCCAGTCCCAGTCCTTTGGTAATAACCGCCATTTGCATATATACATATAGTTTACTTAACTGTTTCGGTCAGAACATCACTCCATTAGTAGCTGATATCTTTGGGCTTTCCAGTTCTCAACCCCCAAAAGATTTTCAGAGGTTAATGAAAGGTGCTATAAAGTAGCTTCAGAGGCAAGAAAAAGGATAAATACTCGTTAAAAGAAAATTAGGTCCACTGATTGCTGGCATTTCTTCTTTAAGAAGGAGGGTATTTCTGTTTAAAACTGCATTAAAGTGGCAAACTAATGTCTATCTCTTTTTTTTTGCAACGAATGCGAACAAAATAGTCGTTTGAACAACTTAATATCATATAGAAAAGCAGACATTCCTTATCATTTTCTAGTTCAAAGCCTTTCGGAGGGTTTTACCACTTTAAACTGCTCTAAAGTGGTTCTTCCACCACACAAGCATACCTTATTGGCCAAAAAAAATGATGAATACGCGCATTTAGAGCTCAAAAAAATAAGTCTCCAGCTTTGAGATGGCTTTACCATTGATATAAAGTAAAAATTATAAAACTTGAGCTTTCCTAATCGCAGCTCTGAATAAATCATAGAAATAAGAGTCGAAACCCCACACCTGATAATCTCTAACAGATACTCAAATTCTTTAAAAAAAGCCAACTTGCTTCAACTGCTATAATAATGTAGTTTTTGTATTGTTAACTAATTGCTACTCGTTGTTAATATAATGTAAATAACTGTAACTATATATCTATACAACGTATGTATAATACGTGTAAATAACTAAGAGTCGAAATACTCGTGTAAACAGTTCTATAACTCAATGGGGTCTTAAATGGGGATTTAAGTATTTGGCAAATAGTATAAATATGGGTTTTATATTTGTTTAATCCTAACAGCTCCTTAAGAGTCTAGCTATTCCATTTCTTCAGCTTATTATGCTGGGACAATCGGTATACGAATCATTCCTATTGCTGATATCCTTATTTATCTAGGGACTAAGGACCAGGGGCTAATAGGAGAATAGGAGAATAGGAGCGAAGGGTGTTGTACCTCCCAGGGTGGCTGTCCAGCACGATTGGAAATGAAATGTAATTGACTATCCGTGCCGTCCTCCGGCCTCGGCTCCGCGTCAGACATGGCTGCCAGCTTGAGGATGGGGCCTGATAGGCTGCGATGGTCGCTCGGACTAGTTGGTTGGCTCTGGCTCTGGCTCTGGCTCTGGCTCTGGCTCTGGCTCTGGCCCGGGCTATGGCTACGGCCGGGTCGGGCCGTGTCTGGAAGTGCCTGGCACGCAAGCCAGCTCTCCTCGCACACACTCCTCACCGCGCCTCGCCTCGCCTCGCTCTCCGGCGAGAGCTTCATTTTTTTGACATGGCAGCAAGGACCGGGCCGGGCCACCAGACTGGGCAACTACTTCTGGCCCCGGCCGGATCCAGCTCTGCATTTATTATATATCTGCATATATATAGTGTGCGAATATATAGTATATATCTGAAGGGGGCGGCGGTTAGTTATTGCACTGCGCTATAGTCAGTTCATAAATTGCTGCGGCTCGTTGGCTCGTCCACATCCTGCTCCCTGCCCGGCCAATAAAAGAAATTGCTTGGAGAGCACAGAGCACAGAGCACAGAGTGCAGAGTGCAGAGTCGAAAGTAGAAAGTTGCCTCATTTCGGTTGGGCAAAATGAAAAACTTTTTAATGGCAATTGCCAATTTTTGTATTCCTGCGCCCAACTGGGCGTAACTTCCGGCCGGCCACGCCTCCCCGAAGGCAAGGCAAAGCCAAAGTTATCCCAAGACCATCGGACTCGATCTTGGATCATCGCAGTCAGGCGGAGCAGGAGAAGTTGGCTTCTTGAACGGTACGACTCTCTGCTGAGCAGCCAAATCGATATTAACCTTGGCTACCAGACATGTCAAGCCCTCGAATATGGAATATGGAGCCTCCAGTCGCCGCTTACAACGCCTTATTATATCATTTTCTATAAAGACGAGTGGGAAAACTACTAATTCAAGAAGGTTTGATGGTACTTTTATCTCTTACTTGATTCTGGTTCTTGAAATCAGATCATAGAGTTGGGAAAACAACATAAGGTACTTATTTTTGCAAAAACTAAAATGGTATTTCGATTAACGAGGAAAAAGTAACGTTTTTCCAACTTCATTTCAATATTTGTACATTTTACAAGAGCCGTAAATTCTGATGGTTATACCAGTTGCGGTCGTTCCAAGGGAGTGTCTCGTTCGATATGCCACTGATCCTGCCACATGTCCTTCCTGGGCGATCAAGCATGATCCGCATCCCATAAACACTCAATAGCATTTCGAAATTGACCGGAAGAAGAGGCGGAGGCGGAGGCGCAGGCGGCGGACCAACCCCCGCTTAACCCACTTAACCCCTTAAACCCTGGTCGGGTAATTGCTTCGGAAAAGGGCATGGGCATGGGCATGGGCACTGGCATGTCAAACACCTGATCCCGTGGATGCAATGATGCATGTAAAAGGTGTAGAAAAGCCGGAAGGGACGCCTCCAACCCCCGCAATTAATAATTATTGTGAGCGGCGAACGGCGAGCGGCGAGGAAATTTCATGGGCAATTGCCAGGACCCGGGGCGAAGGGCGAAGCGATTAAGCTGGCACGGGGTGGGGGGCCAGGTCGCGTGGGCGAGTTGCAAGTTCCCTAAATTGCCGTGGGAGGGGGCAGCCAGGTAGGTGGAGCGGGAATTGGCAGGGCGCAGGCGCCAGTTTCGCCTTGACTGTACGAGGACAAGTCCCTGGCCAACCAGCCAGCCAGCCAGCCAACCAGCCCACCACCCAAGGCGATGGGGCAGAGGGCGCGCTCCCACAAAGTAAATTTGTGAATGGTTAATGAAAAGTTGCTCCGAAGCGCCGAGCCAGAAACTTGTGGCAGCAAGGAGCAGGGACAGGGACTGACTGCCTCGGACTGTCGGCTCATTACACTAAATGCAGGGGCGGCGGCGGCGGCGGCAGGTGATGGGCAAATGTCATAAATTATTTGCCGCCCCAAACCCGCGAAGGGGTGGTTTTGTATGTAAATTTATATAGGATATTTACACGCAACATTTTCGGCTGCGGCTTCAAATATTTACACTGATTCCCTCCTCCTGGGCCCCCAAGCAGGTGCAGGAGCAGGAGCAGGAGCGGGAGCAGGAGCAGGAGCGGGAGCAGGCAAGGGAAATGCCAAATTAATGAACCTTGAAAAATGTGTTAAAAGTTTTCGGTTCTCTTCGTTTATGACTCTTGTCGAATTGATATTTTCCAACTTTTGGTTTTTTGGGAAACTACGGAATGGGAAGCGGGAGGGGGCTTGAAAGTAGGTAAAGAATTTGAGGGGACACGGGGCATACATATGTGGCAGTAAGGGGTGGAAGCCGATGGGTTTTGCATTTCTAACTAATAATTTGAATAAGAATATACCTTAAAGACCTCCGAAGCTAATGCTAATGCTGTCGGTATTGAAACATTCATAAGAACTAATAATTCCTATTTAGGGAGATGGTTTTTAAGAGGGCACTATGATCAGGCCTATCCATAAGGCCGATCAAGCTACTGTGAGATCAAATAGACATTCATGGGTCAAAACCCAACCTAAATCGTAGAAACCCACTGAATTACAGGTATTTCCTCGTGGGAATGCCATAAATTCCTCGAAGTTAACCCAAAAAAGACCCAGGCAATGGATTTCTGCAAGAGGTACGAGCAATAAGGCGTTGCACATATATCCCCATACCCATATCTGATAGGTAGAGCCAAGAAATGCCAAACAACTTGTTGAACAACCAACTAATCGCAACCTGGCAACATTTTTCGACTGCTCACTGTGAGCCCCGGCCAGGGAAATGCTATTTTCCGTGCCCATAAATCGCTCGAGCTGCAAACTTTTGGCACTCTTTGGCCGCTGTTGTTGCTTCTTTCCCAGCTTGTTGTTTGGTTAACAACCAGGAGGAGCACCACCGACATGAGCAACACCTCGTCGGCAGCAGGCAGCAGGCAGCTAAGCCAAATGGCCAACGGGAATGGCCAGGAGAAATGCTTGAGATTTGTTTAATTGCATCCGGCTGGCGCGCAATACGTACACATGCCAAAATGGCGTCCATCAACGGGGGTGGATTCAGGGGGCGGCCGGGATGGGTGGGTTTTGGCTTGGATTGGAGTACTTACGATATCCACTGGTATATGCCCGACACAGTCAGCTCACCCTTGTCCTCGAGGGCGTATTCGATGAGCTCCGTGTAGGTGAACGGTGGTTTCTTTGGCCTGCTTGTTTTGCGGTGGTTGGTTTCGGATTCGGATTCGGATTCGGGTTCGGGTTCGGATTCGGGTTTGGGGTGAATCAGTGGTCGGGTTCATTCATTCGTCGACGGCGGGGGTGCGGTTCGTCGTCGGCATCGATTGGAGGACGGAGGCACAAGGCAAATGGAGAACGCACAAATCGTAAAATATGTAAAGAATATACAGATATTAGAAAATCGGATAATATTTACAAAATAAATATAAATAAGGGCTTTACCATAAATGTAAATATAAATATAATTATATAAATAAATATATATAGCTTTGATTCATCAATATTACCTCACAAAGGTTCAATTCTGTTTGCCAAATTATTTCCTTTCGAAAAAGCCTCGAAATTCATTTGGGAATAAACCGGACCACAGGAAAATGCAATGGGAAATCGCCAATTGAACAGGGAAAATTCGAGTATGTCAAAGGGTAATCAACAAATTCACTTCCCAAGTGAAATATTAGTAACTTTGTGTTGCATTTAGTGATTAAAATATATCCAAATTATAATACGATTCGGGAATTCAATTAGTGGTAAATTTCTATAATATTCACACAACTTTCTGTAATTTAAAGTTCAGATTTAACTCAATAACTAAGTATAAAATTCCTACTAAGTATATAAGTATATATATAAGTATATATATAAGTATATAGGGTTTATATTAAATACGTTTTTGATTTCCTCTTTAATTATTATCCTTAGCTCTCCAAAGTGTTGTATAATTAGCATATTTATAATATTAATAAAGCTTGTTAACTTGTTTGCTGGATAAAGTGAAGATAGGAAAGATAGGAAAGGCTTCTTATGGAGCTACTGGTGGATACAGGGAATCCCATCCCGTTTGTACTCACGCCTTCGACGTTGTATCCTCGACGACCACGTGCTCTGCGACGATCATATCGTTGCCGTCCAGCTCCGAGGTGACCTCCATTACCAGCTCCTCGAACTTGCGCCCCGTTTTGGTGGAGCCCACTCCGGCAACGCCGCCTCCAGTAGCTGCAGCAACACCACCACCACCACCTCCTCCTGCTCCTCCGCCTGCATCGCCTGCGCCAGTCGTTGCCATCGCCGTGTTGGAGCAGCTTTTGGGCGATCTGACCCGCTGATCCATCACCGTCGATCCCAGCGAGTGGCTGGAGTTCGTGCCCGAGGCGGCCGACGCTGAGGCGGATGTGGGCGAGGCGGCGCTGCAGGGCGATGTGCTGACCGCCGCCGGAGTGGCACTGCCCTCCGGCAGGCCCACCGCCTGGTTGTGGCCCTGATTGTGCGGCGACAGGTGCGGGAACTCGTCGAACTTGAAGTTGAGCAGCCAGGAGAGGTTCTTGTCCTCAAAGTCCGCCTCGGAGGCTTCATTGGCCCCAGTTCCAGTTCCAGTTCCAGTTCCCGTTGTCGTTGCCGATCCCGAGCCCGTGCCCGAGCTCGAGCCCGAGCCCGAGGAGGTGCGTCTGCCCGCCGTCAATGTCCGCTGCTTCTGGGGCACCAGAAAGTTCTGGTTCTGATTGGGATTCTGGCTCTGGTTGTGGCTCTGGTTTTGGGGCGGCGCCGATGTGCTCTGCGCTGGCGGCGACAAGGTGGCGTTCAGCTGACCCAGCTCGGCCTGCAGGCCGGAGTTGTAGCGATGATCCAGCTCCAGCAGCTCGCCGCCCGTCCAGCCGCCGTTGTCCTCCAGCGGAGCACTCGCCGGCGGGCAGTGGGAGTAGGCGGCGGCGGGCACCAGGAGACTGCTGTCGTAGGCGAACAGATCGTTGATGAAGGAGGAGGTCGAGGACTGGGCGGGGGCAGCGGCAGCGGCTGTGGGCGGATTGTGAACTTGCGGCTGTGGGCCGCCAACCGGCGGCTCCAGCTGCAGATGGAACTGCAGGTCGCCGGCATCGTAGGCGTCCAGGTGGCGCTTCTTCCACGGATTCGCCTCGATGGGCTCGTAGTCGTGGCCCAGGGCCATCTCCTGCTCCTCCTCGTACTTCCGCTTGAGGAAGTTGTAGTCGCCGGCAGCTCCGTTGCTCGCGCTGTTCTGATTGGTGGCCTGGCTGCTGTTGTTGTTGTTGTTGTTGTTGTTACCGTTCGCACTGAGGCTGGACGCACTGCCCGCGCCATTGACGGGCATGTTGACAATCATGGTGATCACGTCCTGGTGATGGCGCACCTTCACGCAGGCCACGCCGCAGGTTACAATAAGCACACAGAGACACACACGGAAAAAAATTGACGTCGCTTGGACTGGCAGGCTGACAGGCGTCGTCCGGAGTTGTGTCGCCGAGAGGAAGCTAGAGCAATGGTCCGACCTGGCTACCGTCTCGCGCTGCGACTGGCCACGGAATGCGACGGTCTGCCAGGAGCCGAGCGGAGCACAGCTCGGAGACGGAGACACGTACAAGGAGACCAGCTGAGCTGTGCTGCGCCTGCGCCCCGCTCTTCATCCCTGCGCACTCAGTGAAGCACATAAAAACGTGACGGAGGCAGCGACGAGCCTCCCCCCATCCAGTACTCGCGTCGCGTCCAGGGATGAGGGATAGGTACCGCATTTCCCTGAAATAATTAAACAAAAGGTACAATAATTACGTTTGATATACAGCAAGTGGACAACCAATTGTTATTATTATTATTATTTATTTCGATAGTATTTCTATCATTATCTGTTACTATGTTTTGTTACTATTGTAGAGGACCAATGCTTCTGCGCTGTTAAACTTTGCAGTCCCCGTTGTAGAGGGTACCCATGTTAGCTATACGAGGAGAGTGCGTGCTCAGGTACAGGTACACCCACCTAGAGATACCTGCCACCACTGTGTCCAGGTCATGTGCCGCCGGTTCTGCTCGGTCGCTCGGTCGGTCGATTCGGCCATAATCGAACATGTGCGCCGAGCTGTCCGTTAGCCAATTTCGCGCTGACAGGGAGAGCAGGGAGTTGGACTCCTGGGCGCAGACGGCAGGGTGCAGCCATTCAAGCGTCTAATCGACAATGCTTTCGGGACACCCTACGCACCCCGCCGAGCGCTCCACCTCCCACTCCCAGTGCCCGCACAGGTGTTGCACCGGCTAGTCGTCAGGGGCTACGCCTCCATCTCTGAGTCCTGGACGAAAAGAAAGCAAAAGTTATTGCAAAAGTTATCTCAACTATAGAATGGGCACAATTGTGTTCGGTTCACATGGGGGATGCGGGGATCGGGAACTTTGATCCTCAGGAAATGCAAATGTACACAGCCTATAAGAACGTTTCAGAGTATGCGAGTTACTTGGAAAGATAGACAAACGAGTCATAATACTGCTCGAGTCATGTGATGCAGCCCCAGAGCGCGAGGATCCCTTAAAATAGATCCGAACTATCATCGAACGGAGCTGTTCCACAATGGTATTGGTTAGAGGCAAAGATGCAACATACAGGGATCACTTACTCCAACTGGATTAGAAGTAGATAGCTTACATATTAATTGGGAATCGCAGCTTTCTGGCCAATAGTATTCTGTGATCCGGCAGCTCGTGAAAAACAGACGCGGCACCGATAACCGATAGACAGCCAGCTGAGATTTACAGCTACGCATGGCTTTCTCACATAAAAAAAGCACATGTGGCAACGCTACAACAAAGTGCAGCTTCCACGTGCAGGATTTGAGGTTATCAAAATAAAAGTTCATTCGAGGTTTTTGTTGCGCGGCAAAAGTGCGTAAATTAGCGCGATTATCAAATCGTTATTAATTGTTTCTCCCTCTCCAGTTCCAGATAAAACAAAAAGATGAGCGACGCTGCTGATGTTTTGAACTCGGCCCACTTGGAGCTGAATGGCGGCGGTGACGCCGAGGTGCGTCGTCCCTTTGATCCCACGGCCCACGATCTGGATGCCTCTTTCCGCATCACGCGGTTCGCCGACCTCAAGGGACGCGGGTGCAAGGTGCCGCAGGATGTACTCTCCAAGCTGGTTTCCGGTCTGCAGCAGCCGCAGTTGCGCAACGTGGCCATTCCCCGAATTGGCATTGGTTTGGATTGCTCCGTGATCCCTCTGCGACATGGCGGCCTCTGCTTGGTGCAGACCACTGACTTCTTCTATCCAGTTGTCGACGATCCGTACATGATGGGCAAAATCGCCTGCGCTAACGTGCTGAGCGATCTCTATGCTATGGGAGTCACCGATTGTGACACCATGCTGATGCTGCTGGCGGTCAGCACCAAGATGACCGAGAAGGAGCGCGATGTGGTCATTCCGCTGATAGTGCGCGGCTTCAAGGACTCGGCATTGGAGGCGGGAACCACTGTTACCGGCGGACAGAGCGTCGTCAATCCCTGGTGCACCATTGGTGGGGTGGCCTCGACCATTTGCCAGCCCAACGAGTACATTGTGCCGGATGATGCTGTCGTCGGTGATGTCCTGGTGCTGACCAAGCCGCTTGGTACCCAGGTTGCGGTCAATGCCCATCAGTGGATCGATCAGCCGGAGCGCTGGAACCGCATCAAGCTGGTGGTGTCCGAGGAGGATGTGAGGAAGGCCTATCACCAAGCCATGAACTCCATGTCTCGACTGAATCGCGTCGCCGCTCGCCTCATGCACAAGTACAATGCCCGTGGAGCCACCGATATCACCGGATTCGGTTTGCTGGGACACGCTCAAACCTTGGCCGCTCACCAGAAGAAGGATGTGTCGTTCGTCATTCACAACCTGCCGGTGATTGCGAAGATGGCTGCCGTGGCCAAGGCCTGCGGCAACAAGTTCCAGCTGCTGCAGGGCCACTCTGCGGAGACCTCCGGCGGATTGCTGATCTGTTTGCCGCGCGAACATGCCGCCGCCTATTGCAAGGACATTGAGAAGCAGGAGGGCTACCCGGCCTGGATCATTGGCATCGTCGATAAGGGCAACAAGACCGCCCGCATCATCGAAAAGCCGCGCGTCATCGAGGTGCCCGCCAAGGATTAAGTTTAGATCACCCAGAGAGCAACGGAACGAAACCCCAGGCGCTTGTGTTTATCTTAAGTATCGTAGTTTTAAGGTAACCGCCGTCATCGGTCTTTGTTTTTCATAAAAAAGCTTGTCAACTAATAACACAGAATCAATCAATGATCACTGTAAATACGAGTGAATAAAAATGAAAACACTTGACTCTTTTGTATCGAGTAAAAAAATATTACTTAACTTGTAAGTAGCGGCAAGTAGGCCTTGGCTCGTCGATTCAATACTCCCTATATTTAACGTTCATCAGTAGGCTTTTGGTTGTCACGTCAAAGGTGTTCCCTTCCACTCTGCCATTTTCTAACTAACCTTCAAATCATACGTATCCATTTTCGTAAAAAAACCTTTAGGACGCTGCAAAATTTCCAAGTGCCATTAAAACGTAGAGAATCCACGAATTCGCGAAACCCACAGACAAATCGAGTTGAAAACCGACTGAAAGTCCGGCCAACATGTCGTACCAAATCAAGTCCACGCCGTACTTCCGGCGCATGTTCAACAACAGCAAGAAAAACGGACAGCTGCAGCGGCTTCGGGAGGAGTACGAGCGGATCCAGGAGTTCAACGATCGCACCATCGAGCTGAAGATGCGCCAGGTGAGGCTGAAGCGGCTCTTTCGCGAAATCGAGGAGATCAAGGAGGGCGGTGTCCCCGTCGCTGGCGGCTCCAAATCCGCCAATACTGCCACCAGAGCCGGCGGCGGCGGCTCCCCCTCACCGACTTCGGCCAGCCAGAGTGCGCACCGGCGCCATTACCATCAGCAACATCCGCATCAGCGATTTGGCGGCATTACGCCGGAGCAGCGGCGTTTCCACCAGCGTGCCGAAGCTCTGATCCGTTCCCGTGAACTGGGCAAGCAGTTATCGCGCCGGAATGCCCAGATGACCGATGCCGGCATAGGCGGATTTCTGCGCGCCGACCTCCGGGCCACGGCCAAGATGCAGGCGGTGGCCGATGCCAGACGCGATGCCCTGGAGCGGCGGGAACGGGCGGCGAAGCGGATATCGTATGGAAACGACCAGTCACGTCAGAATCTGGAGCGCCAGCTCAAGCTTTGCAAGCGACGCCTAACGGCCAAGCATCAACCGGAGATGGGGTAAAGGTTTTTCAGATCAGATCAGATCACACTTCTATAATGCCTACCTCTTGTCTCGTAGTCCTGTAAACATAATCACATATTTTGGAAAAACTAGTAGATACTATTAGATATAAATGTTTATATTAGATATAGGCTGGATCAGAAATTAGTTAAGATAATTAGATATAAATATTTATATTAGATATAGGTTGGATCTGAAATTAATTAAGATAATTCATAAACAAGTTTAGAAGAAATTAAAGTCAGGCAGTGTCAAAATGTTTCTTATAATAAATCCTCTTATATTAGCACATTATTTTATGCATTATTATAGCACACCCCTGTCATGACATAATATCTCTCTTGAATGTCTATTTTATTATATTTGTTATTTATTCTATATGTTTCTCATATGTTTGATCTTCTTTTAGCATAATTTAATAATGCTATTTAGCCGTGTCCGTCTGTCCGTTTAAAGCCTTAGAGCTATAGCTACCTGGACAGATATTCAAATACTATTATTGATACATATTATAATATAAACTAAGGTTAATTAGGTAGTAGTTTAATTTATTATTATTATATATTATATATTATTAAAAAAATACTGATAAATAATACATTACTCACTAATATGGAATATCCTCGTGTGTCGTTGCAGACAACAGACCCTTATGCGTCCGGACTATCGGCACCTAACGGTCAGCCAGCTGGATCTGCTGGTGGACGAGGAGGAGCTGGCGGCGGAACAGCAGCGCTACTTTAGGGAGCAAGAAGAGGACGAGCTGCAGCTGGCCGAAGAGCGTTTCAGGCGCGAGGAAGAGCGCCTTAGGCTGCAGGCTGAATACTCCGAGGAGGGGCAGGAGGATCCAGAGGAGCTGCGCTTCCTTCGCGGCGAGCAGGCACTATCGGCGGCGGAGGAGGAGATGAACGATGAGAGCGCGAAGGAGCGGCGGCAGCAGCCTCAGCTCAAGCGAAAGCAACATGAGCGCTCGTTCAGGGGTCAGAAGGAGGAGCTGGAGCTGGCGAAGGAGCGCCTCAGGCGGCAGAAGGAGGCCGATTACTCCGAAGAGCAGGTGGACGAGAAGGAGGCGGAGCAGCAGCGGCGGCGGCTGCACATGCGCGAGAAGACCTCGCCCTTGCAGCTGGGTCGCTTCTCGATCAGCTCCACCCCCACTGAGGACCCCTTACGCCACGTCAAGCCAGCCCAAAATGCCCGATCCCATCACCATTACCGCAACCATCACCCTCAGTACCAGCAACTGAGCTTGTCCTCCGACCAGGAGATGCGCACAGCCCCCTTGGCCACCGAGGAGCACTTGGCTTCCCTCGTGGGCACTCGATCCCCACAGTCAGTGCCCCAAGATGCAGTGGGTGCCGAGCAGGACGTGGACTATCCTGAAGCGGATCAACTGCCCGCCCTCAACAACTGGCGTCGCGTTTCGCTGATGTTGCCCTGGTTCAAGGCCTTTTCCGGACGCAAGCCCGCCAGTTCGATGGACCGAAGCTTCGATCTGGAAGCGGCTGAGCTGACTGACCAGCCGCATCAGCAGTAGCACCAGCCTTACCGAGAGTACTCGATGTCAAGTCCTCCGCTTGTGCTAATTTAGAACCCTATTCCATCAGTAGAAGGATCCCAAATGGATTTTCCAAAGTCTTTCGCACCCCCGCCGCCTTGGTCCGGCGCCGCCCAATCCCCGCCAGCTGTCACCGCATAAAACTAAATTCGTTGTTCGACTTTTGGTCAATAAATCGTTTGGTAGAAATACAGTTTTATTGAGGTCGAATTGGGAAGAGAAAAAATGAAAAACATGAATAACAAATAGTTCATGCGTCTGCTATGGCTAAAGGCCATATACAACCCTGTTGTATTTACCAAGTCAAAAAAGGGAAAACCCCTTTGGTTCTGTGAGATCAGATAATACTGTTGTTTTTGGAGATCTTGGAGATATTATATATATATGGATATATATGGATATATATAGGCATAAACTTCGTTTTTAGCCAAAGAGATTCGTTAAAATGAGTGCTTAAATCCTGGGTCCTGTTCCTTACTTCGTCTTGGTCTCAGGCTAGAATGTTCCTCAAGGATCAGTGTGACTGGGATAATGGCCTTATCAATCCACCATATCCATATCCCCTTCGGGTCGCGGGTCATCCCCCGATGACTCATCCACATCCATATCCCCTTCGCGTCGTGTACCTTCTTCCTGATCAAGCTGCTCATCACCCGATGGCTTATCCACCTTCTCTACGTTCGCGGAAACTCTACCTGAACTAGTGATTACCACTAGCTTGGCCACCCACTCCTCTCGGATCGTACGCTGAGCCTCCATGCGTTTGATTCTCTCCTCCTCGTACAGGCGGCGCCACTGCTCCGACTCCCTGCGGTAGGCCGGCATCCAAGCGACCAGCGCTTGCCTGAGGGCTCCATATGGGGCCTTGACCTTGGGCACTTTGTATCTCCCAAAGGCGGGGCTAAAGATAATGCCATCGAACTCCACTTCGAATTCGTCACCCAGAACGGGAAACACGCCCGTCTCCAGCATCTCGTGGCTAAAAAAACCAAAGAAACCGAAAAGGGATTTAGGATCGTTGAGGGAGCTCGAAGCTCGAAACTTACGTCGGCAAGCGCTCCCTCAGATAGCGTTGGCGTCGTCCCAGATTTTTCTCAATATACTGTGGGTCATAGTGGGGGCTCTTGCCCGCCAGCCTGGCATCCACCAGCATCTTGTTGATCGACGGTTGAAACTCCTGGTTTTGTGACAGGCATAAGAACACAATTCCTTCGACGAGGTCCACTTCGTTTATGTGTGCGAACAGTTCCCTGTCAGACACCAGCCGCCGAAACTGCTGCGTGCTGTCCGGGGTCCAGTGGGTGTCAGGTGGACAGATAAAGGAGAGAGTACCTCGCACGGCGAACGGTGGCCTCTCCACAAAACGGGTGGAGAGATAGCGAAGGTCACCGGCCGAGACAGAGGCATGGGAGCCGTAGTCCACGTAGTATATGGAGACCGCATCCACGTCTGGCGGCGGTGCCCCCAAGATCCTAGCCCGGCGCCAGGTGGCTGTGGCTTCAGTCTTTATGGCGCACAAGAATCCAAGCTTCAGCAGACAGCCCGGCAGCACATTCAAGTAGTCGGGATTCCGGGCGTTGTAAAAGTTACTGCGGAAGGGAAAACAAGGACGATGAGCCTGCTGGGGATGGTGGGGATGGATCCGCCAAAACTCACCTCAGCTCCGTTTCCATTTCGGCCAGCAAACCGGCGCCACCCTCAGGCTGCAAGTTGAACCAGAACTGGAAGGGGGTGTACACCTAAGGACAAGAGAAATATCTTTACACATGGAACGGTCAGGGCTATTGGCTATATGTCTTGAACGCACGTGGGACACATGGATCTTGATGAAGGCGCCGACCTCGTAGCCCTGCTCCAGCGACAGTGGCGGCAGCTTGAAGCCCAAGGGGACGGCATCCGTGGGCTTGTTCACCAGGAACGCAGCATCGCTCTGCAAGCAGGTGAAAGGAAGTTCTGTTGACAGAAAGCCAGAGCGCCCAAGGGGGGGTAATACGAACCAAGCAGCACTCCCGTATGGCCTCATTGAGCTGCAAGAGACTCTTATCTTCTCCATCCGGCTTGTCCTCGCCCTCGTTCGGCTTTTGCTGCGACTCATCCTCGTCATCCTCATCGTCGCATGACATAGAGGTATTCTTTGGGAGCGATTCCACTGCCCACTGACTCTGGTCCGAAAGCAGACACTCGTTGTATATCCAGCGTTTAACTAGCTGTTCAGTCGACATTGACATGTCGTCCAGCTTTTCATATATGTACATATAAGATGCACCCATCTTAGAAACGAAGTTGTCTTCTAATGAGAAAAGTCTTAGCTTACTTGATTTTCTTGGTTCTCGGTGCCGCGTCCATCCGCGCCCCTGGACGTGGCAAAATGATCCCCCGAGCTTTGCTCACTCAGATTCTCGGATTGTCCACCGACTCCCTCTAGCGCAGTGGCGGCCTAATATAAGGATGCATTTCACACAGACCGAGATTTAACTTTATTGAAAAAAAAAAAAAAAGCACGCTCACATTTTCGATGGCGTCCTTGGCGCCACAGCTTCCATCGGACTGGTTTGCATCTGTCTCCACACGGGGCAATACCTCGGGGGTGCGGTGGTTATGAGCCCCAAGTGGCTTGGGCTTCATCTTCTTTTCTTTCATGGTTTCTTACTCGAAATTTCTTACAACTTAAAACACATGTACTGCTCCTTGTCGCGTCTAGCACTAAAAGAACTTAACTGTAGTTTCTGACTGCCAGTCTGGCAACACCGCCAGCGTGACTGCGCCGATAACGATAAAAAATACTTTTTGGCCCAACAATAAATACCCCAAACTACCATTTCAATTTCACAAAATAACATCACAACAAAATATTTTTCAAGGCTTATTTTTTATTAAAATAACAATTTAATTTATTGTTTCTCTTTATTACCATCTAAAAATAGATAAGCAGTTTGTTTTAGTTCCATATAATATTTATTTTTAAAATTTTAAGAGTCTTTGTGTGAGAACAGTCTTCATTTGACTTAAATATGTATTTATTTAAATTGTTTCATAGTTTATATTGAACTTAAAAGTAATATGACTTAAAAAATAAAAATTCTTTGAAAATTGAACTTATTTCATATTGTCAAAATTTATGTTTTTTGATAGCAATGAAGGGTTTGGCTGATAATTATAGCACCCCTCAACATCTCTTGGGCCCTGCCTAATCTAAAGCAAACTAGATATATTTTCATCTTTAAACCTATTACGGGTTTTTGTTTTTATCGATTTTATTTCAGAAAAAAACCGTTCGCATGAGGCATTTGAAACCGGCAAAATAAGAAGGCTTTTAGCAAAATTGGCCGTTTTGGTGACAAAATTTCGAACTATTGTTCTGTTGTTTTGCAAATTCCTACCCATGAGTGCAGTTTTTCCCAGTATTTTCTGTACTTTTGCTTGCTCATTTTGACCGATTGCACTTGATTTGCCTTGCTTGTGAAGCAATGCTTGAGATCTCCAAAAATGACAAGATCAACAAAATATCACTAAATACCATGAGATACTGTTAATAAATCAGAGTATTTTCCACCAATCCGCAATGTTCTCAGCTCTCTCCTTTAACCCACGATGTATTTATTTATGTATTTCCACCAGTAAAATAGTTTAATAATTCGTTTTAGCAAAAGACACTTTATTTCTTATAAGCTTGTATGTTCGAAGTTCAAGGGAAGTAGAGAATTAAGCGGAAGTACCAAAAAGTTATCGATAAGTTCATATGTACATATATACTATTTTTGCTCTTTTAAGATGTTCCAACCAAACAACGTTTACTGTGTACTCAGTTCAAAATACGTTGTTCCAACTTCACCTTCTTTAGTTTTTCAACAGATACCATTGATCATATATACCAATATATAACATACAAAAAATATACTTTTCACCCGATTTTGGCTTCGAAAAATACCATAAAGTATACAAAATACCATAAACGGTCCCGGTGAACACCGCCTCGGCCTGCTTATCGAAATCGTCGCTGAAAACTTCGATGTTTGATAGTTTCGATACTATCGGTACTTGTAAATTACAGAATTTTTTAGGTACAGAGAAACCCAATTCTAAACCGTAGAATCCAGCATTTAAAATTGTATAAATATTAAAGAAGCGTATGCCTGTATGTAAATATAATAATAATATACGCGACACTTTGTATGCTATGCTTATTTAATGCCAATTCATTGATTCGGCAGTCTTTTTTTTTAATCCAGTAGGTAGTTGGGCCAAATCGCACTTGGATAATATAAAATATTAAAATAAGCTGACATTTTCGGAAGAAACTTTATGATTATCGTAAGTCACGAAATGTCGCATGCATTTTTTAATCGCAAGTTTTTGTCACCACTATCTTTGCTCGATTGTTATCGCTATCGCTATCGGTAGGGTTTGTTTACCGCGCACGTGTTGTGCGTTCGTAGGTTTTATTTTGCATTAGATTCACTTAGAACGTTAGAGAATGGACAGCGAAGGGGACGATTACGAGCTGACCGGCTCCGATCACGATGAAGAGGAGCGCGAGATCCTCAAGGAAATGCGTAGGCAGTGGAAGCGCCGCCGGCAGAATAATCCGGGCCAAGAGGTACTCGTCTTTAGCGACGATACTGACGAAGACGAGGAAAACGAGGAAAACGAGGATGTGGCGGAGCTGATGCGCGACAGCGACATCGAGGGTGCGGAGGACGAAGACGGGGACTTACCCAATACAATGGACTGGGGTAGCAAGCGCAGCACCTACTACAATACGGACTTCGTGGATCAGGATTACAGCAGCTACAATGCCCAGGAGGAGGAGCAGGCGCGCGCCGAGGAGGAGGAGGCCAAGAAGATCCAGCTGCGCCTGGCCAAGCGTCTCAGCGAGGCGGACTTCCAGCTGGACGATGTCCAGGCTCTGGGCGCCGGCAGCAGTGAAGACGACGACGTGGACGACGAGAAGACCAAAAAGAAGGAGGCGACGACTGGCATAAGGGTGACCAGCGATCTGACAGGTCTCTCGGCCCGCGAGCGCCTGCAGTTGCTGCAGAAGGACTCACCGGAATTCATTGGTCTCACGCAGGACTTTCAACGGCATCTCACGGAGGTCAGGGAGCTGATCACGCCCGTTCTCAACTATGTGCGCAACCACGGAGTGCCCATGGTGCCGGCTCTAAAGTTCGCCAGCGCCTACCACACCGTGCTGACCACCTACTGTTCCAACGTGGCCTTCTATCTGCTGTTAAAGGCGCGCCGCGCCAGCGTCAAGTTCCATCCAGTGGCCAAGCGATTGGTGCAGCTGAAGCAGCTGCGAGAGCAGCTAACACCGCGCTACGATGAGTACATACGGCCGCAGTTGGAGGCGCTGCTAGAGCGGATTCAGGACGGCGATGCCTTCACCGTTCTAGATGTGGCCCAGCGCAAGGCCAAGCTGCAGATCCTCAACAAGTACAGCAACGGCGAGGCGGCTGATGTCAGCGAGGACGAGCAGAAGCAGCAGGAGAATGGGCAGGTCGCCGACGAAGAGGCGGCAGAGAAGGGCGAGGATGGGGACTCGGAGGAGGAGGATGAGGAGGCGGCCCGGCGCGGAATCACCTACCAAATGGCCAAGAACAAGGGCCTGACGCCCCATCGCAAGAAGGAGCTGCGCAATCCGCGCGTCAAGCACCGCGGCAAATACCGAAAGGCGCTCATCCGTCGCAAGGGCGCCGTCCGCACCGTTCGCAAGGAGACGCAGCGCTACGGCGGCGAAATGTCCGGCATCAAAGCCACCGTCAGCAAGAGCGTCAAGTTCCGCACGTAGCCCAAGTAGCATAGCCATTATGTATGATTAAATTGCACGAGGTCAGCAGAAGTTGAAATTAAAAACAAATTCGTTCTGTTGTTTATTCTCTTGTTTACATTTAAAACTTGTAATATTTAAGTTTTGCCGGCGAGAAACCAATAAAGAAGATGGAAGGATAAATGAGGGGCATCCCAAACAATAGGTGTCTTAAGTCTGCTTGGATTTGTACATTCAATTACGGATTTGGTTCAGTGTTTCGCATGCCTAAAATCATTTTCATTCGGTTTCCAATTTACGTCTTGTTCGGCCTTCCAGCTCCCTGCTCGGCCGGCGCCCTACTTATCCTTAATAAAGAGCTTCCTGAAATCATCGTTCGATTTAGGAGCAGCTGCTGGTGTAGACTCTTCAGTTTCAGTGCTAGCTGCCGCTGCCGCTGCAGCTGCTTTTCCATTGGCCTTCGACGACGAGGATGGCTCGTCGCCGTCATGATCCATGGCCACCTCGATGCGGCGCTTCTTGGCCGCCGCCGCCTCCTGGCGCACCAGAGTCGTGGGTATCAGTGAGGTGAGAACGCGCCTTTTTGGCGCCCCCTTGGCGCCATGCCCATCACTCGCTGACCCGGCCTTTGGCGGTGGATTTGAAATAGCAACGAATATCTGGAAAGATGCACTACAGAGATTGGGAACTCAATGAAGGAGACACTGGTACTCACGGCAAGTCCGTGTAATTCGTAGCCATTGCGTTCGGCAACCGCCTTTTGAGCTTCCTCCGGCTTCTCGAACTCCACATACGCTATGCCCTTCATGTGCTTTCTGTTGGACGGGGAGGAGAAATGTTGGACATGAGATGCGGCAGAGCGGGAAAGAGGTCCGCGACTTACTGCTTGTGGACGAGGCGCACGTCCTTGACGTTGCCATAGGGCGAGAATAGCTCCTGCAACTCCTCCTTGGTGCAGGCTGGGTGCAGGTTCTTGACGAAGACCTTGTTTGTCTCCAAGTGGGCTGAAAGAGGAGGAGAAGCGTTAGATGGCCGGCACAAACACTTATGACTTTATGAACTCCATGCGACTCACGCGAATACTTCAAATGGGATTCACGGACTTCTACAGCCGTTTCAATCGGACGCGAATTGGTTTTGGTTACTGGTTTCTCTGCGGATGCGGATGCGGATGCAGATGTAGATGGAGCCGTTGCCTTGGGCTGCGGCTTCTTGGACCCCATCATCTCGTGGGCCTGGCGACGCCGCTGCTCACGATTCAGGGGCTGCTGTTGCTGTTGATTTGGGGGAGCCTGTTGCGGGCGATTGTGGCGAGGAGCCTGCTGCAGCTGCGGCGGCTGAGAAGTAGGCTTGCGTCGCGACGCGGATTTGTTCACATACTCCGGCGGCAATTCAAGTGCCTGGCAAGCAGCAATGGACTCGTACGTGCCATAGCAGCGCTCGTAGCGACGGTACAGCTCCTGGACCATCAAGCCATCCTCCAGGCTCGGCTGGGAGAGGGCCTCGCGCAGCACATCTCGGGTGCCCTGGCCTGCATTGTACTCGCTCTCCATTTGGGCATAGCCCAGCCAGAGCAGGCCGCGCTGTGTGCTGCCCGGATAGCCTGGAAATGGAGCTTTCAAGTGGAAGTGCAAGCCTTGAGTTCGGACTTGTGCTTACCCATAATCTGTCGCCAGATGGTGGCTCCATTGGTGGGACTGCCCAGATGCGTGTACTCCACCTGCGCCCACAGCTGGAGCACCTCGTAGCGGGTGTCCGCCTGGTCGCCATAGAGGGACGACAGCTCGTCCCAGATGCGAAAGAAGGCCCCGCGCAGACTGGTGGCCTGCTCCTCGTCGCTGGCATTTGTGTTGCGAACCCTGTAGGCCAAATAGTCCAGATGCAGCTCCACAGTCATGGTCATCTCGGGGACGATGCGCTGCAAGATGGTACGGATCTGCTCGTCCACCGCCGGCTGCTCGAAGTCAGCGCGCTCCATTAGGACCAACAGCTTGTGGTTTAGTCGGATGCTGGGGCGACAGCGAACGCCGCGCTTGGCCAAGTCGAGGACTGTGCTGCGCAGGAAGCCCCTGCCCAGACGGCTAGCCCGCTTGGCGGCTGCCTCGGCATTCTCATCGTCATCCTCCTCGGCTTCGCCCTCGCCCTGGATGAACTTCATGTAGCCCAGCCAGAGGGCATCGGCGGTGGGAAACTTCGAGACGGAGCGCTCGAAAATGAAGCGGATGAGTGCGTTCTGAAGGTCCTCGTCCAAGGACAATGCCAGCACCTCCTCAACGTGGCTCTTGTGTAGCTTGGCCCAGTCCCAGTCGTTGTACTGGATCTTCATATCCTCCAGGTGACGCTTGAACTCATCGACGACCGTCTTGATGGTCTCTCTCTGCTCGGGACTGCAGTTCCAGGTGACGCAGTGCTTTTGCAACAGCTCCTGGAAGGCGGCGCTCTCCTTCTCATCTGTCAGCGTGGCCAACAGCGGGCGCAGCCTGTTGCCGTAGTCCGGACGCTCCACGTCGTAATCGGCCAGCAACTTTGCCCACAGCACGTGGTTCTCTATCTTTCCCTCAAGGTCCCCCAGGTAGCCGACGATGAACTCGGACAGCGGTATATCTGCGAAATAAAAGGACATTATTGTGAGCCCCTTGGCTCAGGCTAGCGAGCTCACTGTAGTGGTAGCCAAGGGCCGTGGCGCACTTGTCAGCGAATTCCTTGCACTCCTCCGGCGTCTGAGTGACCACCAGACGGGCCTTGAGATACTTCAACCAGATATGGGCTGGCACAGTGGCATCGTTTTGCAAAGCAGTCAAAGCCAGCTCGATCCTTGCCAGGTCGTTGAGTTTGCTGCGGGATGGAAGATGGTTATTACCTTAAAACTAAACTACATTTCGCACGAGAAACCCCGAAAAGAGGCACAGATCAGAGCCCTTATCTAGAGATTGGGCTATGGATTAACATAAAATTGCAATAGTAGCCTGTTGCCAGGGCAGTGTCATGAAACTGGAGCCGATCTTAGGGCTCATTCCCCCCTCCACACTATTTGCGTAAACAAACTTATTGGAATGGAATTCGAACCAGATATCGAACAAGAAGACCTAAGCCAGGGGGATATGGAAAATTTTGCCATCAAGTGAACAGCGGCGCCAGGAAGCGAACGCCGAATATAAATAAATAAATAAACTTGGGCTTGCCGAGTGCAGGGGCATGGCTTTGGAATCTTGGAATCTTGGATGATCTTGGGTTTCACTGATTCGATAAAAAGGGTAATTGGAAACAGGGTATCCAAGGGAGACTAAAAGGGGCACTTACAAGGCAATCTCGCTGAGCTTCACCAGCTGGGCAAACTGCTTGTGGGGCTGGGCCATGAGATCCTCAAAGGAGCGCTCCAGCTGGGTCACCTGCCCAGCATCACTCTCGCTGTCCTCGCTGGAAGAGTCGTCCTCGCTGTCAGAGTCCTCGATCACGCCCACCTCGTCCTCTTCGTCGTCGTCGCTGGACTCGTTGAGCGAGGATGCCTGGCCAGTACGGCCTCCTTGGTCCGATTGCGAGTCGTCGTCATCCGAGGACATTATCTCGATGGTGGTCAAATCGTCGCCGCCGCCGATGGCAGAGGGGGAATCTCGCATCCTCTGGAGCATGGCCTCTCGCTCCTTCCTCCGGGCTTCCTGCTTCTCCTGTTCCGTCTTCGGAACCTTCGGCTCCTCCTCGTCCTCGTCCTCATCCTCCTCCTCCGAGGAGTTCGGCACTTGCTCAGCCTTTGGCTGACCGGGAATCACGATCAGATCGTACTCATCATAGGCGTCGTCGTCGTCGTCGTCGTCGTCCAAGTCCTGCACCGGCATCGCGTCCAGCTCCTTTTCCAGCTCTCTTTCCAACTGCGAGGCAAGCGATTGAAGTCACCAATCCGCCAATCCCCATCCCCAGTCCCAGCACTCACCTGGTTCTCGTCGTCCATGATACCTTCTAGTCAGCAGCAGCCTTTTTCCCAAAAATCCCCGATTAAGTTTCGCTCAGATTGTGCTTTCGCGAGGAAAACAAACGAAAATAAACAAAACAAAATAGCACTGCACTAATATCGCGACACTAAGTAGTAACTTTCAGACACTTGTCTCGAATACGACTGGATATGCTTGAAGGATATAAGGATATATAAGTACCCGTTGGCTTTTTTTTAATAACGGAAATGGGTTTTTACGCAGCCCATTTCGACAAACAACTTCTGTTTTCTTCCTCTGTTTCTCAATCCAACTGTCAGCGCCAGTGTTGCCAGATGAAAATTTAGCTTTCCCCCTAAAAAATCTCAAATATATTATTTCCCCCTAAAAAATCCAGTCTTCCCCTAAATTTAAAAAATATGTTAATGAAATCAAAACTAAATAAATTAATTACTTTAGATTTATTTTGATAATGAATCACGATTAGTGCCATGGGGCGCCCTTTTTTTAGCAGTGTATTTGCTTGGCATTATCAACCAGACCGGTCAACTCGGTTGGAAGGTTCTCTAATTTTAGGTTCTTGGCTAAATATATCAAAGTTCCGAACTTCTAAAATAAAAGTCAAGTCACAAACCATTTTCGAGCACTTTCGTTATCGTTATCGTTTTGTTATATAAAAGATTGTGAACTTTGTTGTAAAAGGTTGTGAACTTTGGTGTGAAAGGTTGAGAACTATGCTCTAAATAATTTTGTTGTTCCCTTACATAGTTTAATTACGTTCGTTTTTTGAAATATGAAAATATATTCTGGCTTCCACGGTGTCACCTTTATACCGCAAATAAAATTAAGTTATCTGAAAATCAGCTTTCCACAAAACGAACTCTTTAACTCTTCAAATTTTATATATTTTGGACTTTAATGGGGTAAAAATGCTTCAAAGTTTAACAACACAATACACAGAAATGGACAAACATTGTAAAATTATACTTTTGCTGCCTACATTATGGCTTTCCAAGTAAGCTGAGCTAATTTTTAAACACAGAACTGGTAATATCATTATTCGCATACCATAGCCTCGCATAATTATCATTGGGAAGGAAAAACACTTCTAATTCGCACCTATTTCAGGCCCATACTGGCCTCGAACTTGCGACGTCCCTGGATGTACCACATGGTCTCGTGATAGGAACGTGGCAGCACCTCGGTTACCGTGTCCGGAGCGGAGAAGGTGTAGTAGAACGTGTTGGTGGTCACCTGGTTGCCCGTGTGTGTGTCCAGCACATCGGCCACGGTCATGATTTGCACATAGTTGAGCTTGGTGTACACCACGTAGGCCGTCATCTTGATGAAGCTGTCCACGCTCACCGGCTTCTCGAAGCTGATGTCCGAGATGTGCTCCAGCTTGGGCCGCGTCTTGCAGTAGAGGAAGGCAGCCGCCCAGCTAATCTCTAGGGCGCTGCGCATGAGGAATCCTCCAAAGACCCTGTTGTGGTGATTCCTATGTTCTGGAAACGAAGGAATCGTGCTCATCTGGAAGGAGTCCTCCATCCAGCGGCAGTTGGGCGGCAGAATGCGTTTGTTCAGCTCAAGAGTGTTGCTGGGAGTGGTCCGCTTGTACAGCTCGTACATCAGCGTCTGCTCCGGGTCGTTGGGCTCCACCTTGAACACAGACTGGGCGCAGAGAATCTGGCGTTGCTTCTTCCTATCTGCACCGCCAGCCAGAATCACCTTCTCCTCCTCATTGGCCGGCTGAATGGGATTCACCGGCGCTGCAGACGTGTTGGTGGCGTTTCTGGCCGCCATCAGGAACAGAGCACGGGTGAGCTTTTGATACCTTCCGGCCACAAGCTGTTCCAGCCACACGACCACCTCGATGGAGCTGGTGCCCACCCAGGAGACGTGTCCGGATAGGCGGATGTCCTGGGTGCCGGATGCCAGCACATTGGTGAAGTCGATGCGGTCCACCAGGATGGTCACAAACGTGTACGGCAGGTGCACTCCCTCCGGCAGATTGGGCAGCTTCAGGTGCTTGTGGCAGCACCAGGCTAGGGGGAAAATCGAGTATTATTTTTACGGGTTTCAAAAAACATGGAAAATATTATGGCTGCGTAGCTTTTGCTTTTGTACTCTCAAAACCGCTATTTACCAGCAAACATGTCCATATCCTCCAGGAGACGACCCAGTCGCACGTTGCCCAGAAAGGTAACATACTTGTCCTGCAGCGTGCGATCCGTACTCAGCGGAATAATGGCCGAGGTGAAGGAATCCTGCATGGCCCGAGCCTGCAGATCCTGCAACTTGGGTTGGTACTTGAGCAGATGCTCCCGGGACTTGGGCAGCGGATTGTAGCCTGGCTCCAGGCCCAGCCGCTTCATCATCTCCTCCTTGACTAAAAAGGGAAGCAGAGTCCTTGGTTATTAACATGGATATCCTTAGGAGTCCCTTGTACTCACTCTGCGCCATGGTTCCGGATTCATTGGGCACCGCCGATTGCTTAATATGGGTGGGAGGAGAGTAATGACGCCTACCGGAGCTGGAATAAACATTTTGTAAGGAAAACAACTCACTTTCTATTGGTTGGTATTTACCTGGAAGCCGCCCAGGTAATTGGAGCCATCTTGGCGGTCACCTCCATGGGATTTCTGGCCCGCACTAAGGTCCAGCACTTTTGTGCCGCCAACAAAGATCGCAGCATTTTAGTTTTATTTAATTTTTAACTTATTCTTGGGCCTTTTGCGATTTTTGTGTGTAACCTGTCTCCGAAAACTGAATATCAGCTGGCCGCCGAAACAGCTGATTTTTGGCACAGTGTGTCACATCAGAGCGTGGCAGCGCATAAAAACCTTCAACAATTTATTATTTTATTTTTATATATAGTTTTTTTTTCACTTTTAATGCTTTGCTTTGATTTTAGTTGTTTGTATTTGAATACTTAAAAATAAGAAATTAAGTTTGCCAAATTAATAATAATCCAATTCTATTTACTAACGCTAACGCTGGCCCACTGTGCAGCTGTGGTAGCGATAAATACATACAACGTATGACGTCATCGCCAGCGTTGTTAATTTTTTTGGTCACCTGGATTCCCCTCGAGATAGCGGGAGAAATGCCATTCAAATTAACACAATTAAAATCTAGGTCAATATTCGGATAATTGATCGGTTAGATAGGGAGTTCCGATGATTAGCATTAATTATTGGTGATTTTACAAGCATTTGACGTTATGTTATTAACGTAGCTAAGGGAGGTAAAAAGTTTTACTAAATGTTATTAAATAATATGTAGTCTTCCGATAATAAAATAATAATACTCTACCTATTTCTATTCATATAACTTGATTTATTTATACATTTTAAGAGGAAACAATCTAAAATATCAAACTTGCCGTTTAGAGATTCAATTCTTTCTTACAAAACCAAGTTGTAGCGCCAAATTATTAAGCGTCTCCTTGCGATGGGGGACGACCGATAGTTCGATACCTAACTAACGGCCGATAGCAGTTAAATATAAAACAATTTAAATGGTCTTAATTTTTAAATTAAATATTATGCATACTAATTAACGCCTTTACTAGTTCTTTAACATTTATTTTATAACATGTCCTGGACGCCTGGCGTAAACGTATAAGAGTGCATCGATACTCTCTCTTATACAAAATAACAATTGTGACCAGCTGACGCGAAGCGTGAAAATCCCAAAATCCTCAAATTGGCGCTCTGGTATTTCGCCGGCTGGTCACACTACACAGCCGAGTTCCCGCCAAAAACACTGTGTACGGCGTGCAATTTTGGCACTCCGAGTTTTGTTTGCGTTTGTGTTTGCTTCCGAACGGAACGAAGCTGCCCTTTCCGATTCCATTCCCCTGCCAATAGAAAGCGAGAACAATGGCCCACGACGGGGAGCAGTTCATTAAGGACATCCAGCGCGAGTATGTGGACTTCCTGGACGACGAGGAGGACCAGGGCATCTACGCCGGGCACGTCAAGGACATGATTGCGGAGAAGAGCAAGCGCCTGATCGTGAACGTGAACGATCTGAAGCGCAAGAATCCCCAGCGGGCGCTGGGCCTGCTGGGTAACACGGCGGACGAGCAGCTGGCCTTCGGGCGCGCCCTGAAGGAGTACGCCTCGACGGTGGATCCCAGCTATGCCAAAATGCACGAGGATCTGTTCGTCGGCTTCGAGGGCTGCTTCGGCAATCGGCATGTGACGCCGCGCTCCCTCACCTCCATTTACCTGGGCAACATGGTCTGCGTCGAGGGCATCGTCACGAAGGTCTCGCTCATCCGGCCCAAGGTGGTGCGCAGCGTCCACTACTGTCCGAACACGCGCAAGGTGATGGAGCGCAAGTACACGGACCTCACCTCCTTCGAGGCCGTTCCCTCGGGTGCCGCCTACCCCACCAAGGACGAGGACGGCAATCTGCTGGAAACGGAGTACGGCTTGTCCGTTTACAAGGATCACCAGACGCTGACCATACAGGAGATGCCGGAGAAGGCGCCGGCGGGCCAGCTGCCTCGCTCTGTCGACATTGTGTGCGACGACGATCTCGTGGACCGCTGCAAGCCCGGCGACCGTGTCCAGATCGTTGGCAGCTACCGCTGCCTGCCCGGCAAGCGCGGCGGCTACACCTCGGGCACCTTCCGCACCGTGCTGCTGGCCAACAACATCTCGCTGCTGAGCAAGGAGAGCAACCTGGACATATCGCGCGAGGACATCATGCTGTGCAAGAAGCTGGCCAAGAACAACGACATATTCGAGCTGCTCAGCAAGAGTCTGGCCCCGTCCATTCACGGGCATGCGTACGTGAAGCAGGCCATCCTCTGCCTGCTCCTGGGCGGCGTGGAAAAGCTGCTGCCCAACGGCACACGTCTGCGTGGCGACATCAATGTCCTGCTCATCGGCGATCCCTCGGTGGCCAAGTCGCAGCTGCTGCGCTACGTATTGAACACGGCGCCGCGGGCCATTCCCACCACTGGTCGCGGCTCCAGCGGTGTGGGTCTCACGGCGGCGGTGACCACCGATCAGGAGACAGGCGAGCGCCGGCTGGAGGCGGGCGCCATGGTCCTCGCCGATCGCGGCGTCGTCTGCATCGATGAGTTCGACAAGATGAGCGACATTGACCGCACGGCCATTCACGAGGTGATGGAGCAGGGCAGGGTCACCATCTCCAAGGCGGGCATCCATGCCTCCCTCAATGCGCGCTGCTCTGTGTTGGCCGCCGCCAATCCAGTGTACGGCAGGGTGAGTACATGGCCCTAATTACCTTTACCTTTATCCTATCTTTCCCGCACTTGCAGTACGATCAGTACAAGACGCCCATGGAGAACATCGGGCTGCAGGACTCGCTGCTGTCGCGTTTCGATCTGCTCTTCGTCATGCTGGACGTGATCGACAGCGATGTGGACCAGATGATTTCGGACCATGTGGTGCGCATGCATCGCTATCGCAATCCCAAGGAGGCCGACGGAGAACCTCTGTCCATGGGCAGTTCCTATGCCGATTCGCTGGCGTTTGTTTCCAGAAACGATGAGGTGAGCGATGGTTGTCAGCTCATCCAGCTTTCCTTTGTCTAAAACATATCGTTTTGTCTTCTCTGGGATTCCGCAGAAGAAGGACACCGAGGTGTACGAGAAGTACGATGCCCTGCTGCACGGCAAGTCCCGCCAGCGTCACGAGAAGATCCTGTCCGTCGAGTTTATGCGCAAGTACATCCACATTGCCAAGTGCATGAAGCCCAAGCTGGGGGAGCAGGCCTGCGAGGCGATCGCCAACGAGTACTCCCGCCTGCGGTCCCAGGAGGCGGTGGAAACGGATGTGGCCCGCACTCAGCCGATTACGGCTCGTACCCTGGAGACGCTGATCCGCCTGTCCACCGCCCATGCCCGGGCCCGCATGTCCAAGACGGTGACGATCGCTGACGCCCATGCGGCCATTGAGCTGGTCCAGTTTGCCTACTTCAAGAAGGTGCTGGAGAAGGAGCGCGGCAAGCGCCGCCGGAACAGTGGCGCCTCGGACGAGGAGGATGGCGATGCAGCAGCAGCAGCCAGCACAGAGCGATCGCCGTCACGCCGGAGCAAGCGCACTCGTGTCGAGGTGGCTGGCGCCGACAGCGATGAAGAGGATATCGAGACCCCGCAGCCGGATGCCGGCGACCTGACGCGCCGCGAGACCCGACGCTCTCTGCCCGCCAGGCAGGCGGCCTCCTCCAGCGAGGAGCAGTCGATGGGTGCCACGCCGACGCCATCGACACCGGCGGAGCCAGCCACCATCAGCGATGCCCGGTTGGGGGCATTCAAGAACAACTTGCAGCGCCTGTTCCGCGAGGCCCGCGAGCAGAGCTTGCCGCTGGCCAGGATCACCACGGCCATCAACGACGGCAACCAGGAGCCGTTCAGTGGCGGCGAAATCCAGGCCGCCGTCCATCGCATGACCGAGGACAACCAGATCATGGTGGCCGACGACATTGTCTTTCTCATCTAATCCAGCATTCCGCCGAAGCATCTCTTTTCTCACTATCTCCATCAATTATCCATTATTAATCATTGTATCGGTTACATTATAAGTTATATTTTTTGTTCATAATCCTATGATAATAAACAGCTCCTGCAAAATTCAATGACTAATTACTTTCATGTTTGTGAAATGAAGCAACCAAGAAAACCCTTCTCCCTTTGATTGATCTCACGTTCTCTCAATACTTAGTACACACAATTAAATCTGCTCAAATCTGCCTTATGGCAGTGCATATATCAACATAAAAGAAATCTTATGCACACTTGTAAGAAACCTTTTGTGTTATTTCAAGATGTACACTGAGATAAATACAATCCATCGCTCAATTTACCAATTCACCTCAAAGAATGCGAATGAATCAAGCATAAAGAAGAAAGAGATGTTCAGTGTAAAAACAAAAACAAATTACATTGGGATTAGCGGTGAGAAAAAATATCAATGAAATTGTGGTTGGCTTGCTCGGTCTTATCAGTATAGGATGGCGCCGCAAAGAGGAATGTGCAAATTTGTTTGTGTACAGCGCCGTGGGATGGGCTCACACTCACACAACGCCTATGCTGTGGGACTTTACAAAAACAAATGTGATGCGTGGGCAATGGCTTGAGCATCACGGAATGAAACCCATTAAAAATGATCCAATTGAATTAATAACACAATCTGCGGGGTAAGGTATTCATAGATTTCTTATATTTGAGACAGTCATAGACATGAACAGTACTGTTGGCGATCTATAAGGTTTCACATAATGTTTCAAGAAGACACGATTAAAATAGAAGAGAACAGAAAACAGGAAATAGAAACAGAACTGGCTTGGAATCACAACGGGTCAACATCCCTGACAATCACTTTGAAGAGCGTAACTCAGCCAGAGATAAAAAACAATGGGAAACGGGAGGGGATAACTTAGAGCTCCAACTTTCTGTATAAACACTTGTATTCTAACACTTAACTTTATCATCCAACGAATTAATTTTGAAAATTCCGTGTTGCAAAAATTCGTATTGGAATAGGTTGCACCATTTCCACTTCAAGGATAGATGGATAGGTATTTCTTATTTGAGACAGTCAGAGGAGACATGAGCATTTTTGTTGGCATCCGAATAGATTAGAATTTAGAATTTAGGAAGAAGGGATGTACAAGAAGGATGTACACACATATCGCATCGATTATACTTAATACTTGGCTTGGACTAACACTCATCGTTCGGCTTCTGTTCTGGTTTTGGGTTTATTTTACAAATTAAACTAGGTAACTAAACGGATAAAGCGACTAATCTCCGGATAAAACTTATATACAATGATCAAGAGCACCACTGCACCGCCCAAGGATCGCTGGCAAACACACACTCAGACACACAGGCAGACAGACGACGGTGATCCTTGGGGGGAAACAGGAGCTGCGAGCTAGGAGCTGCCAATGGGTAATGGGGAGGGGAGGGGACGATTACAGAATTTAGCTAGACAGCCGCAGCTAGGATCAGAGGTTCACCACATTCTTGAGATCCGGCGGCAGCAGCCCCTTCATGCACTCGATCTGCGCCCGTATCTGCTGCCCCGTTGAGTCCAGCTGGGAGCTCTTGTCGCCGTAGAGATTCAGTTTCTGCTTGAGCTTGAGTATCATGTCAATGATCTCGACCTCCTGCTTGTCGTGGGCCCAGTGCTCCAGATTCGCCTCCGAGAGGGCCTGGAGCTGGAGGTCCTGCAGCGTCAGCTGCAGCTCCCGATGCCGGGCCTCGTACCAGCCCCGGAAGTTTGGCGACCTGAAGAAGCGTCGATACAGTCCCTTCCAATCGCCCTTGAGCGGCGAGGTGAGCTGTGGCCCGGCCGTCTCCAGGGTGGCCAGGAAGTCGTCCAGCTTGAAGCTGCTCGCATTCGGCGCCGACTTGAACGGACTGATGTCCTTCTGCAGCGGCATCAGCGAGGCCATATAGCGCTCCAGCGGTATCATGAAGCTCTGCGTTAGCTCCAGCAGATGCCGCCGGATGAGGGCGGTCTGCACGTGCTCCGGCCGCTTGGTCTTCATGCCCAGCAGCACCTTCTTGATCAGCGCCTTGTCCTTCTTCAGGTACGGCCTGTACTTGCTGTGCAGCCCGGCGCTGGAGCTCTCCCCCGAACCGCCATTAGAGCTGCCGTTCAGGCTCGCGGTGGTCTTGAGGGCCGCCGATCCCGATGAGCTGGAGAACGAGGTGGCCGAGGCTATGCTCCTTGCGTGCTTCTGTCCCAGCAGCAGGTGCTGCTGCTGTTGCATGTTCTTCTGAAAAAGAGCGAGACGGAGATGGTTATTTATTTGGTTTATAATTATATCCACCATTTACATACATACATACGTACATAATTAAATGTTTTTAATGGCATAAATATCTTGAAATAGAGATATTGTTCAAGGAATATGACTTGGGTGTATATATTCATTGCATGCTTAAAGCAATGCCTTAAATCATGTTTGTAAGCCTTTTGGCTTACTATCGGTCTATAAACTATTAAACAAATAGATAGAATTTTTTTGTTTGGTGAATTGTTGATTAGATTAAGCTCCTAATCAAATATAAAGCGTGAGCATGTGTTTTTCCGTATGCCTGGGGTATAAAAATAGCACTAGTTTTATCTCTCCACTTAAATCGAATAAATTAATATTATTTTCTGCATAAAAAAATGAACGTAGGTTAGAATTGGAAGCTGATATTGAAATAGCTCAGCTGTTTCTCAGTCATCTTTAAATATAAAAGGACTTTGCAATACTTTTTGAGAGATGAGGACGATTTCCAGATTTTTTCAAGATCCAGAGGTCTTAAGCTCACCTGGTTATCCACCAGCCGCAGCATGTGCGGCCAGGCCTTGAGCAGCTTGACAAAGAACGGATTGGTCACGCCCAGAATGCAGGCGGGCACGGTGGTCGTCGTCTTGCACTCCTGCGTAAACTCGCGGAACTCGCTGTCGTGGATGGTGAAGTAGGGTCGCGCCTCGGCGCAATACTCCAGCGGCGCTATCAGCGCCACCAGGGTCTGCACCATGTGCGTGCAGTCGGCCGGCGAGGTGCCCACCACAACGATGGGCTCGGCGGTGATTACCAGCTCCCACAGCGTGTACAGCTGCTCCATGACAAAGTCCAGGGAGCGGAAGAGCTCGATTTCGTTGACAGAGGGCAGGATCTTGGCCGTTGTCGTCGGACAGGCGGCGGCGGCGGCAGCAGCAATGGCAAAGGCTGGCGGGGACTCACCTGACCCGGCCGATGATGCCTCGGTGGTGGATTTACGGCTGGTGGTGGCGCGTGGTATGCAGATCTGGTAGCTGCACTCCAGCAGGGGCAGCTGCAGCGGAGGGCCGACACGCAGCGAGGGCCACTGGCGGTTGATCTGCTCGCTGGCCAGGCGCAGGATGTCGGTGCCCTCGTCGAAGTAGCGCGGCGCCAGCTGGGCGAGTATGTCGTAGTAGAGGTTGAAGAACGGCAGTCGCGTGATGATGATGAAGCTCTTCTGGAAGTAGCCGCGCGGCAGATTCGCGTCGCGCTTCTGCCGGAAGTAGACGAATCCCCAGTAGTGAGATACATCCTGTCGCAGCGCCGGCGAGCACTCCGCATTGTAGTGCTGGAGCGAGTCCTGGCGCGTCGTGCAGCGGAACCGCATGTGGAACTTGGTGTCGCCCATGCATCCCGAATTGGAGTCCGGGAAGGCCATGTAGCAGATGTTGCTCACCTCCTGGTCGCTGGGCATGAACGCCGGCGGATAGACGTGCTCCAGGGCCTGGCCCAGGTTCAGATCGAAGGTGACCACGCAGAAGCAGTGCATCCATTGCGAGAAATTCACCCAATCGCTGGCGCTTGGCTGAGAATTCGAGTTGGACACGTCCGTGCGGCGCTGCTCCTCCTCCTCCCCCTCCACGGTGGGCAGCGGCGGGGGCGCGGAGCTGTCTTTCGGTGGCGCCATTTCCTTGATGCTGGCACCAGCGCTCATTTTATTATTTTGTTATTATTTACAAAAATGTTTGCCTGGCGACATTGACAACTGCAATGGAGAATAGGGATGAGCGATAGTTCACGGCCTACATACCCGTTCACGAAATATCGGCCGCGGGGTGTCACGGCGACTTTTCCATTTATTTATCTGTGTTGTTTAATAAACAGGTAATTTGATGCTGTTTGAAAATAAATACGCTTTAAAGAAATCATATAATTATGTACATACTTTAATCACAATTTTGTTTATTTTTATTATATTTACCCCTCTCGCCTTATTTAAACATTACTCATCTCTAATTTTATAAAATAAAAACTTTCACTCTTCGTTGTTTCTTTATTCTGCACTTTCTCCGGCCGTTGCCAACTTGTTGGACTACGTAAATTTATGTAATATGGTTAGATAATATATATATATTTTATATAATTATTTACTAAATTAGACCTTTTTCCATTTAATTGCTCGAAAATAAACGAACTTCCTAAGAAAACTTATCTACAGGAATGTAAATCTTGATTTATGGATTTTTAAATGATTCTTATTAGTTTTAGAGTACTTGGATTTATTTCTCTAAGCAGTTGCAAAATATAGCTAAGGCTTTAATTTTATATATTAATATATTAATATAGAATAATAATAATATATAAATAATACGAAAATGGATGTAATAAGGTTCGATAATACATATATTTAAAATAATTATTTACGAAATTATTAATTTCCGTATTTCCATTACATTTCCCAAGGATTTCCTAGATTATTGAAAACTAATTTGAAGAAATAGAAATGTTGATTAATGGATTTTTGAATGATTCTAATTAGTCTTAGAGTACTTGGTTTAATTTCTCTAAGCAGTTGCAAAATGCATATTTGATTTTAATTGTATATATCTAAAAATAATGAATAAGGCTTTATTTGCAAGCAAATGTATTAACTAGCTAAATGTGGCGAGAAAAAAAGCTAAAACCGCAGAACTGTTAGTGGTGGGCGATGAGCGCGCTCCGATACAGGGTTTATTTTTAAAATGTTTGTCAAAACAGAAAGAACTCAGTTTTTATAAGTTTTTCAATAACAACAAATAAGACAATCAAGCAGATTTACATGTAATTCCACGGCCAATTAAATTATTAATTAATTAATACGCCGCCCAAATATCGAGGAACGATAGAACGAATCGAGTTTCCCGCCCAAATGAGCGGCGTCTGAGTTTTTTTTTGTTTTGATCAAATTCAAGCAATTGCGAAATGCCAATAGCGACTTTTAAAACAGTTCGCGAAGTGAGCAGCGAGGATGCGGTGAGATCGGGCCCTATACCTATATATAGATATATATATCATCCGGAATCATTCACAGGCCCATGCAGCAGACAGTCTGCTGAAGGAAAGCGCCGGCAAGAAGTGGCGCACCAAAGCCGGCAACGAGAAGTCCGCATATGTGGTTCTGGAGTTTCAGGAGCCGCAGCAAATCACCGGCATAGACATCGGCAACGAGCACTCGGCCTTCATCGAGGTGCTGGTCAGTCGCAGCGGCTGCCAGCCGGATGACTTCCGCGCGCTGCTCCTGTCCAGTTCGTTCATGACTCCGATCGAGAGCAAGAACTCGAGCAACCAGAACCGAGTGCGCTGCTTCAGTGGCCCGGCGCTGGACCAGACCGCTCTGCCGGGGAAGTGGAAGCTGCTGAAGATAGTGTGCACGCAGCCCTTCAATCGGCATGTCCAGTACGGCATATCGTTCGTCAAGGTGCACGTGGTGGCTGCGCCTTCAACAACATCCGCGGCTGCAGCTCCTGCCAAGGCGAAGTCTCTGCTGCCCGAACGATTAATGCAGTTCGGCGCGTTCAAGCTGCGCGAGGAGTCCCCGGACTCCGAGTCCGACAACCAGCTGACTAGGTTCCAGAGCTGGAAGAAGGAGGCTCTCCTAAAACAGCAGCAGCAGCAGCAGCAGCCGCCGGCAGCAACGACCACAGCGGCGGCCATTCGGGATGCCGAATCCACGGCCTTGAGGAGACTCAGCATCGGCAAGGTCTCCTCCAACTTGCCCAAGCGTTCACCTAACCCGTCGCCGGTTCCAACTGCCCGGCGTTCGGAGTCTTCGGATGGGGATGTCGTCAAGCCCTTGGATCGCAATCGAGCTTCCCTGCTGTTTGGCGAGGACGAGGGCGATGACAACGATCAGGATGTCGATGAGAACAATGCCAAAAAGCGGCGACTGAGCAAGCATCTGGAAGCAGACAAGGATCGCAGGCGACAGGAGCAGGAAAAGGAGAAGGAGCGCGGGAAGGACAAGACCAAACGACTTTCCCTAGACAGGTCCAGCAGCAATGGCGACAAATCCATCTCTAAAGAGAACAAATCCTCCGCCAAAGAGGATAGACCCTTATCTCAAGGCGACAAACCGGCTAAAAGAGTGGATGAACACGACGCCAAGCATGAGAGTAGATCCAAGGACTCTACCAAGCACAGGGATGCCTCCAAGACCAGAGACAATTCTCGACCACCCGCCCAAAAGCGTCTGTCCTCGCCTTCCGGCAACCGTTCTTCTGCCACGCCCGCCAAGAAGCCCAGGATCAAGGATCCCGTTGTCCAATATCGTCCCTTTAATCAGCTGCTCAGCGGCGTGGTCCTGGTCATCAGCGGCATACAGGCAAGCTATATTGGTTAGGGATTAAATAATGAACTAAGATTATTTCCTTACAGAACCCGGATCGTGCTGACTTGCGCTCAAAGGCCACCGCTTTGGGGGCTAAATACAAGGCGGACTGGGAGCCAGGATGCACTCACCTGATGTAGGTTCCTTAATGTGCATAAATCTAAGAACAAACTTATTAATTAAATGTTAAATGCGTATATTCCGATCGTTTCAGTTGTGCCTTCAAAAACACTCCCAAATACAATCAGGTGAAGGGCAAGGGCAAGATTGTGACACGCAGCTGGATCGAGAAGTGCTACGACCTTCGAAAGTATCTTCCCTGGCGTCGCTACGCCCTGAACACCATGGACCTTGGCCAGCCCGAAAGCGACGAGGAGCTGTGCGACGAGGCACGGAAGCCCAGTTCGCGAAGAGAGTCCAAAGAGTCTAGCGAGATGGAGGATGATCAGACCATCAAGGTGGCAAATACCTATGATGTAGATCCCAAGGATCAGAAGAAAGTGAATCACAGTCAAGAGGCTTCCTCCGGCATCGATACGGAAGATGAACTGGAGCGTGTGGCTGACGGTAAGTCTCCCTGCCAGCCATTAGATATTTAAATTCTATTTAAACTGTAAATATATTCTAGAGAACCGTAAGAAAAAGGCCAAGCATAAGGCTCCAGTTAAAGCAAAGTCCGAAGATGATATATACGATGTTAGCACCGAGGAAGAGGATTATCTGGTGGAGAAAAAGAAGCAGATAGTGTCGATTGTTGTAGATTGAGTGTCATATTAGTATTTCCTTGGGTTTAAATAGGGCTTAAGTTAAATTAAACATTCAAATTGCTAAGCTCGTTTCCGCTCGATTTTGTTCAACGCTTGAATGATCGAATTAATATTTTTTAATATTGCCTAAAATTATAAATAGGGGCTACTAAGAATATTCCACATATTTCGAAATCAATTGTTTATTTTTATGTTTATATTTCCGTTTTGACAATGTTTATTAATAAAATAGGATTGATGCTCAAAAGTTAATTTTTTCCATATCAAAAATTTCCTAACGCCTTTTGGAGTTCCTTATGCCAAACGTAGGCCATAGGAAGTATGCTTTTCACACGAAATGATAGAAAGACAAGCGGAAGGAAAAAAAGACAGCTTGCAACCCCAAAAACAGGTGGGAAGCAACAGCTGGCTGCCTTTGACAGATGCGCTCTCCGAAAATAACGGGGCTTCCTCCAAGTTGACACTTGCGCTCTCTGGAAATGACAGGGCTGCCTCTCTCCCACGAACACATACGTGCGCGGCCAGGCGAGCTAACGGTGAAAAGCGCTCTCCCGTCCACAGTCGTGTGTTTGCTGTCGAGCGAAGAGTAGAGAGCGTCTTTTGGGAGTTAACTAAATCAACGGCACTGTTTATTTATGGTAAATATCTTAGGGAACCGAACCTCCAAATAGCGTTGAAAGGACGCTGCTTGCTGCTTGAGTTCCCGGAAAATCACAAGCCACACTCCGAACATCCCGTGAACTTTGACCACGAAATTCCTGCGGAGCGGAAAAGTGACGGCTCCCTGGCAAATTGGAAAATCGATACGATTGAGCCGTAATTAAAAGTATGCTGATAACTTGCACTCCCCCATTTCTTTTTCTTTCTGTCTCCAGAATGCGCCAGTCTTTGCGAAATTAAGCCTTTGAACGCTGCAGGATCCGCGGGACGAAGACCAGAGCAGAGGTGAGGCGGGGTCACACTCTGTACACAGAGAGAAAATGTCACCGAAATCGCTTGGGATTTTGTTGCCTTACATTTTACCCCAGATTTTCAATGTATCTGGTATATCAGCTTCCGTTTTTTCAAGGATCAATATTATATCGAATTTGTACAGTTTATGTGAAAGTTTAAAAAGTTCTCAATAAGAATTTCGTAAAACCACTCTTTAAATAAATCTAATCTTATTTAAACTGTTTAGAAATGTGCCTAAAAGTTTGCAGATGTTCCGAAACCAATATCTTTGGATTTTAAATCAATTAAAAAGGTGTCAGAAAGTAAATTTAAAAACTCTGTGGAACCCCTGATAGTATAACCTCAAAAAAGGTGGTCTAATACTGATACTGATACTGATATAAAAGTTAAAGCTTATTGTTTAAAATGATGCTTGGATTCTTTTATAGGTTTTAAAGAGCTTGAAAATGTGTATAATTGTATCAGAACAAATGGTATTTTACACTTTTTGACAACTTTCTCTAGAGATTTCCGTTGCATCACTTAATAAAGCGAGGATTTTTTTAATTTGGACTCCATATTATTCTATAATTTATACAATATTTATCATACAAATATAAGAGATCTTTAATTGTTCAAAGTCCCCTGCGATTTCTGTGGCTATGTAGTATGATTGTGCCTTAACCTCTAAAAGTGCTTACTCCTTTCAGAGATCACAGCGTGAAGCCACCCATTTTGCAATTTAGTTAGGAAGCGAACCAATCTTCGGCCAACAACATGGGTAACGAGACCTCCCTGCCCATGGACATGTGCTCCAACTTCGATGCGGACGAGATACGTAGGCTGGGCAAGCGATTCCGGAAACTGGACCTGGACAACTCCGGGGCGCTGAGCATAGACGAGTTCATGTCGCTGCCGGAGCTGCAGCAGAACCCGCTGGTGCAGCGCGTGATCGACATCTTCGACGCGGATGGCAACGGCGAGGTGGACTTCAAGGAGTTCATCCAGGGCGTGTCGCAGTTCAGTGTGCGCGGCGACAAGCTGTCGAAGCTACGGTTCGCGTTCCGCATCTACGACATGGACAACGACGGCTACATCTCCAACGGGGAGCTCTTCCAGGTGCTCAAGATGATGGTGGGCAACAACCTGAAGGACACGCAGTTGCAGCAGATCGTGGACAAGACCATCTGCTTCGCGGACAAGGACGAGGACGGCAAGATATCCTTCGACGAGTTCTGCTCGGTCGTGGGCAACACCGACATCCACAAGAAGATGGTCGTCGATGTCTAGATGACTAGGGCATACGCGCATTATAGACACATAGAGCATAGAGTTGGCTAGCCAATAAGCCAATAGGACCCGGGTCCCCATGTGTGTGTACCTTCCGCTCAACCCGTCAGCTTTATATATTAAATGGATCCCGTGTATGTCTGTCTGTCGTCGGTCTGCGTGCCAAAGAAGCAGTTCACTCGATTCTTACTCGATACCTATCTAGATATATATAAATGTATGTCTTATATATATTTATGCACTTACCTGACCGATCTCTCATCCTCAGAATGCTATGAATTGTGTCTTATACTCATACGAAACCACCGGCAACGGACCACTACGACAAAAAATCATCTCTCTACGCGTCCCAGAGTTCCTGGAAGTCCTTGACCCTTGAAGATCCCAGAACTCTCCCCCACACGATCCCATAGAGAAAGCTTTCCCCCCTTCGATAAGTATTCGCTACGTATAGGTGACTCAGGATTGACGACATCCGACATCCGACATCTCGCTCGCATCATCTAACTCTAGTTTGTACTGTATCCTAACTCTACGTTCAATTCAAGTCTAACACTTAAGTTCATCTATCGACTAAATGTTGTGTATAAGATATGTAAAAACTACAACTACAATTAAACAATGTTTATCGGAAAACCAAAGAACTGATCTAATGTTCTAGCAACTGGGATGGGCTTTCGGCGGCCGGCGAATGTCCTCGAACCTCGAACGCACTGCCGGGTCCTTGGACAAAGAACACGTGCGTGTCTCTTAGCTCGTCGTCTCCCAGAGCTTCCAGAGTCCCCTGCTCCTAGAAAACAACAAAAATAACCAAAAATAAAAGGAAAACCCAAAGAAAAGCCCTCGTAACGAAAACCAGAGCCGAACGCAAACGAAAACTTTTTGCCCGTTGGCAACGATTAACTGTTTTGTAGGTCACCGATTTTCCCCCACGTGCGAGGCGTGAATACATGAAAAGAAAATACAACAGGTATTCTGGTTAGCTAGTTAGTTGCTAGTTGCTAGTTGAAGCACCTCAGTTGGGAGTCAGAAGTTACTAGTCCACTTATCTAACTTTGAATTGCCTAAATTGGTTGCCTTTAAATAATTATTGTTTAACTAACGCGTATGATTTAATATAAATTTAAAGTTATGTGCAATTTATTGCTGAATATAACGTATACGCCTTGTGGTACCTGGGATATACCGTTCATATTAACCCAGTTTAATTACAATTATGATTACCTGTAATTAATTAAAACGCACTTAAATACTATTTAACTCTTACTTATGATTTAATATGAATTTAATTTTATGCGTGAAATTTCTTACCAAACATAACGTATACATACGTTGTGGGGTACTTATGACTTACCATCTGTTTTCATCGATTTCAAATCCATTCTAATTAAAACTATTAGTTCATAAGCAGACAAAGTTGTTTTGAAATAATATAAAAAGGCTAGAAAGCATTCAACGCACAAGATTCCCTTACTTTGGTGGAAATAATTGTGAAAAATATGACATTTTCTAGAGATAATCCACAAAAATGCAAGTTAACTGATTACTCGATAGAACTAGAACCGAACAATTGTTACAATACCGATTATATAACATTATATCGGCTTATGTGTATATTTAATTACCTGGTATTAAATATTTTGTTGGCCTTACTTTTGTATGGTAAATACAACGCAAGGACATTTTCTCTTACTGTTTGCAGGAAGCCAGCAAACTAGCTGCCGGGTCCGTGGAGAACTTGTACGGCAACGGCAACTGAGCCCTTGACCACGGGAGTCACCTGGCGAGCGAGGTCTCAAAGGTCCTGCGAGAGTCCTTCGCCGGCATGTGTGGGTGTGTGCACCCGTGGGTGTGAGAGTGCGAGAATGCGTGAGTGTGTGCGTTGTGTGTTGTGTGTGCTTGGTATCAATAAATTATTATATGCTGTCTGTCGCAAGCTGGTTCGTTAATCATTTTTCGCCCCGTCCTCCGTTATTCGTCCTCCGACCTCCGACCTCCGGCGAAGGCATTTCCATTTTGAAAATTAGTAGGGTTAATGCCGGGCCTGGCACCTTGAAACTTCCACCTTCTGCCGACCGCCTGGGCTCCCCTGATTCTCCATGGAGCCTCCGGTTGACCTTTTCCGTTGTTGCTATTAATTGGTTTGATTAATGTGCTCCAATTTTCGGATGGTACGTAACTGCGCCGGGCCCCAATAATCGGGCATTTCCTTTTCCAGTCGCCTCTATCATTTTCTTCATGTTTTGAGGCGGCTGGAGTTAATATATAGAATGATGTGACAGATACAATTTGTAGCCTGCCAGGATCTATATAAATATCTATGTCAGCAAGTAAGGACATGTCTGAATCTGAAAAATTAGGTCTTATAATTCCATGAATTACTCAAGGTATTTCTTGTTTATTCAGTGAATGTTCATGGCCACTTAAGGCCCATAATTGCATTGTAATAGTGGTTAACCACTTGCGGGAATTCCCTTATTGAATAGTGATAGACTGAGGTACATATATAGTATATTATCATAAGCCCTATTGATTCCCCTTGGCTGCTCCCGTGTATTTTTGGAAACAAGGAAGAAAGGAAGGAAGGGGTCCGTCCCAAAACTTATTTCGCTTGAATAACTTTGTTTCGAAGCCAAACTACGTATTTAGTCCGGGGCCTGGGGCCTTTTATAAATTATGTACAACGATTTCCCCAATTTTAATGGCTGAGGGGCAGAGGGGCGACCAATCAATATATTATATATTATTTGTGTGTGTGTATTGAAGCTTGGACGGGCAGGTAACCAGGTAAGAGGCACATCAGACACATAACCTCAAATCGAAGTTGTCAGCCTTCGTTCTTTATTCCGGAATCTCGCTCGGCTCAAGCGCTGAGCCCAGTTGACTTTGGCATTATTAGTTCCGTCCCCCGTCTACCTGGGAGAAAAATAAAAGCTTTTTTAGTTTATGCTGCTTGTTTTGCCACTTGTTTTCCTTTTGGGCTGCGCTGTGTTTTTGCAATAATAATCGCGGCATTAAGTCAAAAGCGGCCCAGCAAAAACAAATGCCAAATCAATGTCCATGTTTGCCTGGCCTCTCTCTCTATACGTACAGCTGGGTCCAAGATAATAAGGTTATTAGAACTTTCTCCAAACAATTGTCGATAATTGTTGATAACTCAATCAATATGCTATGCTGGGGGTGGCCTTCGCGCTTGAAAACTTTTGCACATACGAGTATTGGCAACTTTTCCAATCAAGCGATTGTAATTAATTACCTGAGAGTTTGTGGCGAACCTAATTAGGAAAACTTTATTAACTGCTAGGAAACTGTCAATTTTCGGCTGAAAGATGGCAATTTAGAGTTCACTGCTGCCCTGTAGGCATTAAAGGAGTCATCTCCGAGCCAATAAGATAGTATATGTATACTTGATCAGCATTGCCAGGCGAGTCGATGAAGGGCAATTAAGGGCAGGCAACAAAGTTGCTGGGCAAGCACAGCCTCAGCAACATCGATCGATGCCAACATGTTCCTAGGTTCGTTTCGCCCAGCAACATGCGCTCGAGTTGGCAGCACGAATCGGTGTTGCTCAACATGTTCCTAGCCTGCCCTCGCCCAGCAACATTTTCTTGTGCATTCCGCCTTGGTGGTTTTAGTTTCTCCGCAATTTACAAAGAATAACCAGAAAGTAAAGGCCAAGTGACTTTCGGGAAAGATTTCATACACTATGTATTTTTTGTAAGCTCTTTTCATAATATTTTGTTGACCGCTTCTGTGTGCGGTTGAGTGGCATGTGTGTGTGTATATTGTGTTTTTTCGTTTTTTTTTTCGTTTTTTTCGGTGCGATAAAAGTTGACTCGTGCCAGTTTCGAGCTGTAACCGAAAACGCATACAAAACAAAGCAGCGAAAAACGGAAGAACGGTAAGTGGGAGGAATGGGAGGAGTGGGAATTGGTGGGAATGGGGATACAATGAGAATGGGAATTACAAAAACAAGCATCAACAACCACCGTTAGCGCCAAGCGCCAAGCGCCAGGCGTTAAGCGCCAGGAGCGTTCTTCTCTCCCACTTCCACTCTCTGGCGCTCTCCTCTCCCATCTGTTCCCGCCCACAGAACCATAAATTTACCATTACCACGCAGCTACCTCAACACTGCACCTCCCACTCCTCACTCCCCATTAAAAGGTGGCAACAAACAAGCGCCGGTGACGCAACGGAACTCGGGGAGTCCGATTTCGAACCCGAATCCGCGCCCGAATCCCAAACTCGACCCGAACCCGAAGGCCAGGGACGGACCTGACCCACTAACCCATCGCAATAAATGGGCCAGCGATTCCAGGTGACAAAATGCCAGGTGCAAAAAATGGCCAGAGGGAGCAGTACTAGTCTTTACCATTAAAAACATCATATATTATAATCTTGAATGAATTTTCTTTATCATATTACGTCTCATATGTACTGCATAATGTTTGATATATTTTAGTATCTTACTGCTTTTAATTTACTTTAAGCCCTAAAAGGCAATTAATGTCTTCAGTTTATTGAAATATTATGCCAAAAAAGGTGGTAACCTTTGACATTAATGCGTTATTTTGCTCGGCTTATTATCATTGTTTGTGGTTTAAGTTAAATATCATTATCGTTTTTATCATTTATGACTTGCCTGTGTACAGATATCGTGGGAAGTGAATTATCGTGTAACTTTATCTGTATCTGCAGAGTACATTAAATAATTTAATGTATTATCATTTATAAAATTAATAAAAATATCATTTTTTCAATTTCTTTTTTTAAGTGCTTAAGACTTAAGCATTGAGTCTTAATTACTCAGACACTTCCCAAAGATTGCCCTTCAGCAGTCCGCTCCTGTTGTTCTGGAGGCACCAACTTCGTCGCCAACTCCGATTCCGATTCCGATCCAACTCCGGTTCTTTTTTCAATTCCGATTCCGAGTCGCGACTCCCGATTCCCGGCGCTGCATGCACCCAACGAAGTGCCGTTATATGCTGTTTTTTTTATTCCGGGGCACACACAAGTGGCAAGTGTGGCGCAGTGGCGACACAGGGGTTTTCCGCAACGGGGGGTTGCTTCCCCACGCAAAGCCTGTAAATTTATTAAAATAAACAATGAGCCACAAAAATAAGTTTAGTTTGTTGCAGAATTATATTACGCATACGAATAAATTACTCATACGACATGTGAGCCGTAGTTAATATTTTTAAAACCAAAGGAGTACAAATAATTTAAATTGTTTAGGAACGTGCGACTTGAGTTTAATGGTTCAAAACGAAAATACGAACAAATTCTTTTGTAAAAAGTAGCATACCTTTATGGGTTTTTCCTGTCAGATTATATGGTTAACGGAACCCCCTTTTTTTTAAAACAAAGTTAAGTGTCGCCGCCGCTGGGTGGACTGAACGACTTCCCGCCCACAAGAGAATGAGGCAGCCGGGGAGCAGAAGGAGAAAGGGGGAGAGCGACCGACCGTTAGACGAGGCGACCCCGCCGACCAAACGACCGACAGCCGAGTCAGAGCGAAGCAGTGGATGAAGCAGCAGAGCTGAGCAGAGGCAGCACAGCAGCAAGGGAATGCGTGTGCCGACGACGACGCTATATACACGGTGCCGAGCAACAAATTGAGTCAGTATCGCACAAACAACACTAACGGAAACATCAACGTGAAAGCGAGACGGACGCCCTCCGTCCCGTTATATGCTGTGTCTGTCTGTCTGTCTGTGTGTTGAGAGCTCTACGTCTACGTTGTCGTCGCGCACTCCAAAAAACCAAAATACCAAAAAAAAAAAAAAATTAAAAAGAATACCAGAAACAATAAAAACGACACAAAAAAAAACAGAAACTTTAACAGGAGCGCACTCACACACACACACACACACAACTCGCACACACCCGCATACAGAAACGTATGTCAAAACAATTAAATAAAAAAGAGAACAGCAACTTGCAGCATCAGGACGACGAGAAACAACAGCTTAGATCAGGGTATCCAGACAAAGGAAGAGAGAGCGAAAGAACGCAACACTAGTCAGAGAGAGGATCGCCACCAATCAGAGCGGCTTAGGCCGGGCCAATTACCGTTACTTTTGAGCCAGTGAGCAAGCGAAAGCCCGAGGGCAGTGAGCAAAGTTTTTGACGTTTGCCAACTGCAATCAGCACTTAGCACTTGGGAAGTTTGCAACTCTCCCTCGGGCCAACAAACAGTGAAGGCTGTAAAAATAGACACAGGCAGAAAGTCAGGAATGCATAAAACGAAAACAGAAAAAAACGTCCAAATTAAAAAGAGTAAAAAACCGACAAAAAATCAGCAGCAGCAGCAGAAACAGAACTAACAGCAGCGGCAGCAGCAGCAGCAGCGGCAGCAGCAGCAGCAGCGGCAGCAGCAGCAGCAGCGGAGTTGAGTTGAATGCTCTTTTCGTCGTGAATCGTCGTGGGTGTCGCGTCCTCACACACACAGACATACACACACGCGACACATACATAGATGCTCAAAAATAAACACATACAAATTAATTTTTTTTCTTGTTATTCTATAGTTAATATATATAGTTAAAAAAAAAAAGAAAGAAAAGAAAAAATACAAAGAAAAGTAAGTGCAGGCAAAGGCGCCCAATGCGGCCGATGGAAATGCCAAAGAAAATGCAGCAGCGAAAAATTCGACAGCAACAAAAACAGCAGCAGCGACTGCACTTCCCAAATACATAAGTCCACCGAATCCGAATCCCAATACCGTTCTGTGGTCCGTCTTTGTCGCGCGCGTTCACACACACACCACACACTCACACCGGACACACGCCGGACACATACACACACATGCAAGTGCATAAATGGCAATATGGACGAGCAGCAGCAGCAGCAACAGCAACAGCAGCAACCGCAGCAGCAGCATTCGCCTTGCATACCAGCACAGTGACACGCGCGTGCCAAATATTGCCGATTTTATCATCGGGCGAATGCCAGCAGCAGCAGGAACAACAACTCCAGTGGGACCAGCTATTAACTGAAAGAGTCATAGCAATAATAACAGTAACAACAGCAACAGCAACAGCAACAACAACTACAACGACGACAACGAACATTGCTAAAAGGCGTCGCCAAATATCAAAGTGGGTAACAGTACAGCAACTAATATAACCACAACAATAGCCACTACATACTTACTACCTACTACTACTACCACTGCAGAGCACATCAACAACAAAGCGCAATAAGATAGCAGCACACAGCCACTCACACGACACACTGCACCACAACAACACACACACCGCCTGCACCGCACCGCCCAACACCTCCTCCCGCCAAACAATCCCGCATACCAACACGAAACTATTATAACTGTAACCAAAGTGCAAGCAGGAGGGGGCCGGCAGAAAGGAGCCAAGGAGCATGGGAGCAGGTAGCAGGGAGCGAGTGCAGAAAGGAGCAAGGAGGGAGAAGCAGCGTGAATGCTAAATGAGTTATGTGTGCGCATTCCTCAATTCACAGCTGCAGTTGGCACACACTCACTAGCACACTCGCAGACAGAGAAAAGCCCGGCTAAAACCCAGATCAAGTGGCTCAAACAGAATTAATTAAAGACTTAACACATATACTTGCACGGCTAGTGTGCTTAAGAAGCGTAGAAAGCCAGTTGTACTGCGGGAAATCCCATTTACACTAGTTTTCTGCAAGTTCGAGGAGTTGAAAAAAAAGGAGACTAAGAGAAAACCAAAATAAGGATACATATAAAAAGACTTTAAGACTTAAAACACTTTTAGGGGCTTCTTTTCCAATGTATTTGCTAAGACCAGAATCAATACTAGAAAGTACTCCCAATTACAACTGCTTTGAAAGTATATTTTAAGTTCTAAAAATCTTATATAACGTAGAGCTAAGGATCTTTGGATTATTTTAAAGAAAATTACAAAACTTTACGCCATGGCCCTAAATAGAAGTAAGCTTAGCCACTGTGCCTATTAAGTTTGAAGTGCGGGAGGGAATGGATTCAAGTGCGAAATACTTGACATTTTGGCTCTGTGCAGTATATGCAGATTAGGGCAAGCTGGCCTGGGCAGCCACAAACCACAACCGCAACCCGAACCAGAACCAGAAGTTGAATTAGAACAAGAGCAGCTCCTCGGGAGGCGGAGGCGGTGGCAGTAGAGGCGGCGGAGCAGTAACAGGAGCTTTCAAGTGCTGTGCAATCAAAGACGGCCCAAAGAGAAGGTCCTTCCACGCCGATGACACGTTCGCCAGCCAGCAGCAGCAGCAGTGTGCAGCTGGCTTGCGGTCATGCAAATGCATAAGGATTAGGTCCTCGAAAGTGGAATATGAGATTTAACCCCAGCCAAACAATGACTGACAGCCCTTTTCCTGCTCCCGCCCCTGCTTCTGCTCCTGCTCCTGCTTCCGCTTCTGCTTTGACGCACATGGAAAATTCATGAAGAGCCAAATTGAGTTTGTGGTCGAGCCCCGAAAAACATAACTAAAAATAAATTATTGAGCATGCTGTGCAACTTTAAGACCATTTGGGGGCTTGAACTTTAAACCCAAACTTTATGAAGGGCTGACCTTTTCAGCCACCAACTCGGTGAAGAGGCACCCGAAATAGGACAATTACTGGAAGTGGGTCAGTAATTGAATGCGGGCTCAGGACTGGCTCTTAGATCTCGAATAGTTGTTAAAGTAGGCTAATTTGAAAATAACTTACCCTATTAGTGAGTAATAGTTAGGGCAATTGAGGAAAATATATTAAGGGAGTGCTTGAAACTGATTGTGATTGTAGTCAGGAAATCTTCGCAAAGTACGAATAGTTTATACAGAGAAGAGCCTAATCCAATTTTATCTTGTAGCCAAGTTGTTAACAGCTCTCTTAATGTTTCGAAAGGCACTTAAACGGCGAAAGTTCTGCACATCAAATGATTGTTAATTACCCCATCATGAACCATTGCCTAAGCCCCGAAATAGACATTCCTGACTTTTATTGTAAATAACAAAGATCATAAACCCGATGTACATACAAATATAATACGAAAGGCCCGCAACTAATGTAAATAGAATGTCAATTGTGTTTATTTCCCAACCCATTATCCAAAAATACATCAAATAAACTTTTTATGAAAAGAACACAACGAGTTTTGAACGCACAAACACTTTGAAACACTCTCCCATTTACCAAAAATTTTTGTTTCGTTTTGTTTGCCTTTTTCCTTGGCTTTTTGCAACTCATTCGTCTGGATGTCGCTGCTTTCGCTTTCTACACGTTCCCGTTTCAGTCCGTTTCCGTGCGTCCCTGTCCGACGCGTCCCGTCACGTCCCATTCCAACCCATTCCGCTCCCATCCGTCTTCGTTCCGTACGAGATACATCGGAAGGCGCTCGTATCTGAAATACGTCTGCGATGCAGGAATTTGCCATAAATAGATCACGATTCCGATCGCAGTTCCCAGTCGCGTTCCCAGTCCCGTTCCCAATTCCCATTCCCATTCCCACTCCCATTTCCATTTCGAGTGCCCAGAAATATCTATACACTTAGCTGTGCCCACCAGGAACTCCCGAGTATCTGTCCCCTGGGAATCTTAAGTAGCTTCGTGTTTAGCTAATGGAAAATTGCATTTTCCGATCGAATCTTGATTTATTTCGTTAATCTTTTGAATTTTAAATGTCGTCACTCAGCCGGCGCCCCGATTTCCAATTCCCAATTCCCAATTCCCAATTCCCGATCCCTTTTCTCCAGCTGCCTCCGCTGAATGGTTAATGACCAGAAAAGCGAGCAAAGTGAGCGTAATTAATGGAAACTGTAATCAATCATGCGCTCCAATTAACCGACCCGTCCCGTCCAATATTCTTGATATTCTTGTCGAGACGAGAGGAGGTACATCCCCGACTTTGAATGCTAATGGCAGTGATGAGGTCGCTCCACGCCGTAATGACACCGAACGGTCCTGGTGTACATTTCAAAACTCATTACGATTCACTCACTCGGCTGGGATGAGACGGAACGGGAGGTTAGGAGACTGGTGTCTGCGTCACATACGGTGTATATATGCTTTGTGGTCATAGCCGACGAGTCATCATCTCTGATTTCTTAATTTTTCTCCATTCACCCAGCTCCATATTTCAATAACTTTTTGCCTTTGTTTGTTCCCTTTCCTACTTGCCATATTTTCGTGGGAAACTCGGAACGGAAAGTCAATTATTGGCATGGCACGCCTCAAAACTGTGGCGAATTTGGGTTGCCTTGATTTGGAATAATTATATTTCCCAGTAACAGATTTTTATTACTTTGGTGGCGCTGATGCATTATAGATTTTTATAGGTTTTCATATTTCAATAATTTTGTTTGCCAATTTTCTGGGAACTTTAATTGCATGGCCCTGATTTTAATTATTTTAAAATGTCATATATATAGATCTTCAATGTAAGGGAGAAATAAGCTAAATTGTATCTTGTTTTGGTTAATTTTCTGGAGAATTAAGGAGAATTAAGCCAACAATGCGTCACCAATTGCTAATTTGGCATTAGAACCTGGCTCATACACATCCTTGTGGCCCAATCTGAAAGCCAATAATAGGTTATTGTTATAATTTGGCTTTCCCGATTCATCATGGGCTTTTCTTATCTACAAAACATTCATAAATTTTGCCAATTATTTCGTTTTTTTTTCTTTCGTTTATTGATAAAAAAAGTCGCACAAACAAAAAAATACACATCGTTATCTCGTTTATCGATAATTAATTCAGCAAAACCACTTGAGTCAACTTCAGTTCGGTTCAGCAGCCTCTTTCAGGCTCAGGCTCTCGCCCCTCGAATTTATGAATAACCGAGAACTTAGTTTCATTTATATGGAGGACTTTCGGGGCCTGACAAGATTGCTATTCATAAAAATCCAGCTGGCCAAGCTGGCCGTCTTTTATTCATACCGATAATTGTTTGAACAATTTTGGTGAATACCAAAAAAGAATTCATCGATTGCCTGCGGGCTGAGGGCCTTTTCCTTTTCTTCTCGCCTTTCCCGCTTTTCGTTTTCCGTTTCTCGCTTTTCGTTTTTCGCTTCATTTGCTTTTGGGGTCCTGTGGGAGAGAGGTGCCCGCAGGACCCGCATAACCTTTACCCCCGACGGCAAAATCCTGGGGCGGTGACGGTGATGGTGAGTATTTCACATTTGCTGATTTTTGACGCGTCCATTCACTCTTGATTGATTTTGTACGTATGTATGCGCTATATATGTGAATATATGTAAATATGTGCGCCTGCATGTGTGAGTGGCGGTTGCATCTACTTAAAAATACATTTATTTTTGCGGCCAACAGTGCGCGAGAAGGAATGAACACTGATCAAATATTTATACAGTTTGCATAGTCAATTTACATAAGTCCATCAACAGTCCGTGTCCGTCTGTCCGCTTGTCCGTCCGTCTGTCCGTCCGCGTGTGTGCTTTTGTGAGTGTTTGTCCACAGAGAAAATAAATTCTGGTTGAAATAATATTACTTTTTCAATAGCTTTTAAGCTAAAAGTTGATCCTTAATTATATTCAAATTTCTGAAATAATGTTGTATTTATTTTAAACAAGTTTAGAGCGCACTTTCACACGTTCACTGACCTTAAAACTTTAAAACAGAGCTATAGGGAGAGCCATAGTAAAGAATAATACATTTAGTCTGTATAATATATAGAGAAGGTCTAAGTTATTTGATTGCCTACTTTTAGACGTCGATTCAATTAATTTTAAATCGGACATGTTTTTTGTGACATACTTTTAGACAGTTTCATAAACGATTTTGGGTAATTTTAATTTGATTAAGTGATTTTCCTGGAGCTTAATAGTTTTCTAATTTTCACAGTGTGAATTTTTGACCACCATCCCTTGGCCTTGCCCGAACTGCCTGTGTGTGTGTCTAGCCTTGTCCTGTCTCATCAATGTCAAAGCAATGAACCCGAATATCCATATTGCCAACGCTTCGCTTATTCAATTTCCCCGTCTGTCTATCCAACTTTTGCCCCCCAGACCCGGACCCAGACCCGGACCCAGACCCCTAGAACCCCCAGCCCAAGCCCAAATCCAAAACTGAAGGCCCAACCCCCGCTTTCAGTCTGTGGCTAATACCCTTTTCAAAAGCCTGGCAGTTGGTCGCGCGGACGCGTGGGTGGGGGGCATTAAGGTATTAACAGCTTCGACTTGGCGCAAAAGGAAAAGAGCGTTTTTGTTGTGTGTTTGCCCAACATTGTTAATGTGTCTATATAAGCATGTACACAGGCGTACGGCTGCGGACAGGATAATAGCACTGCAAATTTGCATTGTGCTCCGCCACAGAAAGGAGCGCAGCCGAGGACCGCGGCGGGTTAGGTAATTTCCCTATTGTGTGCGCCACAAAGATTTGATTAAAATGTTGGGATTATCTGAAAGAACCTATTGCTTCTGTGATTGCAATGCTATAAAAAATGCCTGGGAATACATTATTAATGGAGAAAATGCTTCAAAACGACAATTGTTGGTTGCATTTTCTGTACGGCTTGATTGTTAATTTTATTCAACCGAAAATCAGTAATTAAAAAAGTAAAATATTAAATCTTACTACCAATTATAGTAGGAGTATACATACTACAGTATACAGTACATACAGTATACATACTCGTATGTACCGTAACTACAACATTCTTGATAATTATATACTAAATACTACAAAATACTATAAACCTACTTAAAAAGATACATTTAAAAATACAAAAAAAAAAAACACATTTAAAATTGGTAGTATAAACTGTACAGTAAACTGGTTCTTGCAATATACATATGTACCGTAACTATAAAATTCTTTTTAATTATATACTAAAGACTACAAAATACTATAAGCCTACTAAAAAAATACAAAAAAAAAAACACATTTTTGAAAGAGATTTCAAAAATCGAACTCGCTGCTTCCTTTATTTCTTTCACCGCCGCTGTACGCGTGTGCATATGCTAAGTATATACGCACTCAATTAGAAAGGAAAATGTGGAAAATGGTAGAATCGTTTATGACTCAGCATAGTGCGTGGAGGCGTGGTGCCCCCCGCCGGGCCGCCAGCCCGCCAGCCCGCATTTGGCCATTAAAAATGCTCAGACATGTGTAATTGTTTTACACACAGGAGAGATGCCCAAGATATCGAGCGTGTGTGTGTGTGTTTGATGTCTATAATGTACATTATATCGCATGCACACGGGTATATACCATATGATATATGTATATATGCGGGTATATCGGTAGCATCCATCTTGACAGGTGCCGACAACTTTTGGATGGCAATGTCAATTCTTGTCAAAACAATTTCTTTGCCTTCTGATTCTCGGGTACGGGGTTACGCAAGAATTCCCCAACTCCAGAGGGCTAATGTCTACCATATCCCGTAGTCTATATATAGATGGCAACTCTGACACACGTAAAGTAAGTAGGGTTTACCGTTGATGGCTTCATTAACTTGCTCCGGCATAACACTAGGATCTCTCCTTCGAAAGGTTATTAGGACTTGAAGGAAAAGTTTGCAACGCAATGAATATATATATTTTTTTTCAAGTATAGATTGATAGGATATTAGTATTGCTTATTTTATTTATAATTCAAAAGTAATAAGCACTACTCTGGTAAGGGATACGTCTCTACAGGAGCTTGAGTTTTTCCCATGAGTTTTCTTCATTTTCCCTACCTTATTATTTATATTGGGATAATAAATAAATTTGAATGAGAGTATAGGAACGGCGACTTTTCCTAGACAATACTAGCCACCTAGGATTCGCTTTCCTATTCTATTTCCAACGGCTGCCTGCCAGCCTGAAGCCTGTCCATCAACTATTGTGAGCTGGCCCGTGTTCTTTGGACACTTCGTGATGGAGTTGCCAGGGGCAGCCGCTGTGCCGTTGTGCGGTGGGTTAAGTCAGACCCATATCGAAAATGTCAGGATTTGCAGTCTCGCTCCTCAGTTCGCAGACAACTTGGCAGGCGGGCACGGAGCTCCTCCAGGCAAGTGTTTCAATCATTCAATTCAAGTTTGGACAAAGTCTAGGGCCCGGGGCCGACGAAGTGGATTAACATCCTTTGTGTTTTAAACGAGGAGGTAATGCGCGGGGTATCATATCTACAGGAAAATCTTTTGGCTGTCAGGGATAAGTGAATAAAAATGTATGCGATAGCGGGATGAATTTAACAATTATTTAAATATTAATTTAACAATTTTTAAATATTAATGAAATACTTTTTACAAGACACAGAAAATCGTTAAAGGAACTCTGGTTTCACATTGAAAATTGATGGGAAGAATCACATGTTTGCCTTCCCAATTCAATCAATAATAGAGATAGATATATAATCTTGGGGAAAGGAATAACTTTAAGCAGTTGCTGATTGAGATTCCTCCCTAAGGTCATAGGCCAAAGGCAACTAGCTTGGCCCTGGGATTATTGTTGGTCCAAAGGCCTGCATCGCCGGGAGGCTTGGGGGTTGAGGTTTTTAATCTTTGGTGGCTTTTGTCGGGGATTTTCCGTGCAATTAGAGGGAGACCCCTTCTGTGGCATTTTCATCATCCTTTCTCCATATTTTTTCCCCCATTTCTGCAGTTTTGTATTATTTCTTTTCGTGTTTTTTGTGTGTTTTTTTGTGCTAACAGCGCTTTTGACGAATGCAACGAGGTCGTCGTTGTTGAGGTGAGTTTCGGGTGCGGAGTGGACGTTTTTTTTCTTTTTTCGGGGCTTGGGGGCTGGCCCATAATGTTTTGTGTGTTATCCTGGCACACAGGATAAAACCGGGCCAAGTTAACGATTTTCTTGTTTCGCCCCGTGCTTGTTTTTTGCTGTTGCTTGACTGTTTTCCGACTTTCCTTTGGCTTTTCCTGGTGGTGTGCGAATGAAATTTATGTGGAGGGTCCTGGCTCCGGCCTCGCCGCCCTGATTTTGAGTTGTGCAATAAATTTTTATCTGTACACGCGGAGTCCGGAGCTGTCCGGAGTCGGTCAGACCGGCAGATTGGGGATTGAAGGGTTTTCCCAGCCCGTTGCCCATTAAACAACGCTGTCAGGACTCGGGCAATGGCCAACCTGAAGCCATTACACAATAGAAGTTACTTCTCGCCCTTATTTATTTCGTATTTGGCGTCAGTGTTGGCGGCGGGTTTTCTTTTCTTATCTCTCCGAGATTTCCAGCCTTATTTAATTATTAGAATTAATGGTAGGGAAATCGTTAAATTATAACTAAAGAATTCAAGTAAATCTTGTTTTTTAGGATCTTTCTGTATTATTTTTGGGATTGTTTATCGATTTTAGTTTATTTTCTATCTAATTTAAAGAACATCTCCCTACTGCACTTAGTTTTCCTCGTTCTTGTCGTGGATTCTTCTCGGTGAACTAAATTGCAATTAATCGAAGACCCGGAGAAAGGCGTAATTTGACGGGAAATATGCCAAAGTGACAGCAGCTCCTCCTGTGAGAGGTGCTCGTTGGCCTTATTGTTATTGGCCAAGCTGCGTTTGCGGGCCATGTTTTAGCGCTGAGTGCCGAATGACATCTGGGTCACCTGGGCCCTTGGCTCCTGGCTCCTGGCTCCTTGCTCCCAGTCCCATCCGGAGCAGAGCACAGGATGTGTCCTCTGACCAACGACGAGGCCATTCACACTCCAGGACAGCAGAGTACAGAGTACAGTGCAGTTCAGGGCCTTAAAACGATTGATGGCTTAATACTGGTGGAGGGCGTTGGGCGGGAAAACTTGGATTACCGTGATTTGTGTGCGCCGAACACTCGAATTTGATTGGCCATTGCGAACAGGAAAAGTAAATTATCATTTTAAGTAGGCGAGCTTAGGGATAAAGGACAGTTATTGATTAATATTTATTAAGTACAAGAGCAGCACAATAACAATAATTACTATGATGTAAGCCTTAGCTTTTCCTATAATTTGTTGTGAGTTAATGATATATTTAGGGGGAGTTTATAATACATATTTAGAAAGGTTATGTTTCTATCTATATCTAAAAGGAGTTCAAGTGTCATTTCCTGCTCCTCCAAATCCTTATCACGGTGCAGCATCACGTGAGGTTGAACTTGAGTAAGCTGGGCTTTATAGTTTTAGAATTAAAATCAGCTGATACTTAAAATGTTTTTATAAAATAGTTTAACGAAGTCTTATCGTATTTATTTCTTTGATTTATTTTCTTGGTTTAACTTTTTTAATGTGCTTTATTTCGTTTTCCATTAATTAATCCTAATTTTCTTAATGTCGACGAAATCTTAACTTACAATGCTAAATGCTAACAGAAGGTAACTTGAGTGCATTTTAATTGGATTAAATTGGATTAGTAAACCATTACTAACAGCGGAGTCTTCTTTTTCCCAGCTTATATTCATATTTCGCGCTCAATGTTCATAAATTAACAGACAAATCAAACTGTTGAAATCCGTATCGAATTAACAAATATTTATGAGATGATAATCGGCGGGCAATCCGAATGAATTACACTGCTGGGCCGCACTGTACGCGCCGGTGCCGGTGCCGTTGCCGGTGCCTGTGCGATAAAGCAATCATTTTAATGGCGTGATTAAAATTTCATCAGCCGAACTCAACGGGGCAAAATCGAAATCGAGAAATCGCATTGAATCGAATTAAGGCGAGCCGCAACGAGTGCTGCCCGAGATGTTTATCAATTATTCCCGATTCGATCTAGGCGGGAATCTTTCCCTTCGGCTTCTCAATTTTCTGCCGATTCACCCCGCTCGCTCTGCGCTATATTTTTTGTTTGGATGGAGACTGACAAATCAATCAATGGATATTTATAGAAAATCCCATCAAGGGTGGCGCTCATAAACAATTGAATTCATTTGCGGCCCGAAATGCGATTGCATTTTGCTATCGCGAGGAATTTTAACCCAATTTGAAGCCACAACAACACTCGAAGAAACAAGGCAGGCGCGGCTTTTTTGTTCAGGTGTATTTTTGTGAGCCAAATAGGTGTATAAATATATAGTTGAAAGTCCCAGCTAGGATCTCGGCGTCTCGTTTTTCAGAAGTTCGCCCTCTTTGGTCCTGGAACTCCCTATTTGGAGACGGATTTACCAATTAGAGATAAGTACAAGCCTTACCAACTCGATATTGGATACTTACATTATCTTTCTCGCCGGGAGGCGTACCTCCCTCCGATTACGATCCTCTACCAGTTGCTGGGACTCGAATTTTGACATTTCGTGTTGCCGTCACAGGATTTTGAATAGAGTTTTTCTTTGTAGTGTGTCTTTCTTCCTTCCATCTGTCGGTAGTGGCCTCCTCTTCGGCGCTTCCTTGGAACTGCGGCTCCTATCTCCATTGCCTTTGCTACTCATTGCTGTTCTCGCTATCGCTACGTATAAGCTCCCATTGCCCTGAATTTAGCTTCTCCCATAATGTGCACTTTATCCGGTTTGGTCTTAGCTGCGTTCGTGTTTTTTTCTGCGTCGATTAATTATTAATTACGATATAGGAAGGAACTAGTTGTTTTAAATATATTCACCTTTCTAGGTTGCTCTTTCTTCATCCATTGTGTGTGCGTCGCTGTGCAGCGTTCGTGTATTCCTTTCTATATAGGGTTATGCTATTAAAGGGTGCACCTTTTTTTTTCGTTGAATATTTACCTGTCTTTTTTTTATGTTTAATGTGCGTTATTCCACTTTATGCTTAATCCTAACTTAGCCTAGGAAATTCACTTTATGCTTAAACCTAATAAAAAAATCAACAAAAACATGAACTATAAAAATTTGTTGACCAAAAATTTGGAAGAGAAAATAAATTTTATTTTTATTTTTTGCTCTTGATGTTGCCGGTAAGAGGTGTTGGTTGAAACTGAAATCTGTTGGAGCTCGTCGAGCCTAGCCACATGACACCCACGACAAATCGGAGTCAAGGCTGACTAGATCGAAAAATGTATCTTTTTACAAAAATAATGCATACTTCTCTCAGTAGGCTGGTTAGACGATTTTCTGTGAAATATTGTGAATTATATCATAACCGTATAAAAGCAGTAGTTTACTTAATTAGTAATACTTTTCTTTTCAACTTTAAAAATGTTCTACTTAACTTACCTATTTCCTCCGCCAGGAACCTTAAATTAGATTTACTCGAACTAATATTATTTATAATAATACCAATTACATTCGATAATTACCAAATATATCGATATCCCATATTCATATCGACTGGACTTCTTCGTAAGATTTGTTTCGATTCAGCCTAAGGACCAAATATCTCATTAAAGAACGTTTAATCAAAGTTCACTATAACAATGTACATATCGATAAAGCCGATAAATAGCATATATCGACCGGATATCGATAATTTTTCCCAATTAAAGAACTTCTTGCCTAATTTAAATGAAGTTTTTTGCTCCGTGCAGCTCGCATTCTTACCTGTATCCCGCTCCGTATCCCTGTCCGTGTCCGTATCTGTATCTATGGCGTTCCGCCTGGCACGGACTCGCCTGTTATGGTCCGGACTGTGGACTGTGGACTGCGGACTGAGGACTGTGGGGGCCCAACTATTATTAGCGGCACGCTCGACATGCAAACGTATAATGGATTTATATATGCCGTCCGTACTGTACAGAGTTACATACCTGCATGTAAGGGCCTTACATTGTCGCTGGGAATACGGCATACTCGTATATATTCGTGTATGTCTACTCCATCCATTGCTCTGCAGGTGTTCAAATTTTCACATTTTTGCCTCTGCCATCCCAGGTGCCTCAATTGTCCTTTTTTCGGACTACGAACGAGCACTGGCCAAAAAGGAAGATGGAAAAGAGAAACAAAATTCTCACATGCTGTTATTTTTTTGATATATTTTTAATTAAAAGTCAACAAAGGGTAAGGGAATGCTTTTCATATTTTTAAAACGCCTTTTAATTAAAGAGGAGAGAGACCTTTGATTTCTCCCGCGAAACAATGCCGACAAAGAACTCCCTCCCGTGACGAAGTTTATTGGAAAAGTTCTCTCAAAAATCAAACCAAAATGCAAACAATAAAAATCGGAAATTTAATAAAATTTCTCCGTCTGCAGCTCCCTTCTTGCTTTTAATCTACGAACCTCTGCATAACTTTAAATGCATAATTTACAATTCTGCTTCGTATTTATAGCTGAATTATTGATTTTTATTTGTTACATTTTTTAGAGCTGTTTCGAATTGTTCTTTTTTTTCTCGTTCTATTTTTTTGTGGAATGTGGCATTCCCCCCAGAGGACCCTTCACACATAGGTGACTTGCGGTCAACAAGCTTTCCCGCCACACTTTTCCTCGCCACATGTGTGCCGGTGGCTTTGAAGCTTTTGTGGCTTATCACTTCTTTGTCAGTGTCCAACTCCTCGAATTTAGTTCTGCCCTGGAAAGCTTGGCCGCAGCTTTCCAACCTTTTTCCTGCATTTTCTTTATGGGGCATCTAAGCCTTTCGGCCCACCCTCCTTCACCCATCGGAAGGCCTTCGATTTGTTCTGCGTTTTATGATAGGAGCCGCCTCTCTGTTTTTTATAGTTTCCCTTAAGCTTTAGTTCAAGATGGCTTTAGTTTTAAGGCGTATTTTAAAGGGAATGCAGAAATGCATCACTCATATCACGCATACGCACTGTGGTCCAAAAACTGCCTTTATTGGTAAAGTTCAAACCTCTTAAGAGCCGATATTTCAATGTCAGGTTAAGAAATATCATTCATTTTAATTTAAAACCTTTCAAAGCCGCACAAATAATACCCTTACAATGTGACCAGCTGTGAGGGAGGTCTAATCCGTGTGACCTTGCTTTTCAGGTTAAGAAATGTCATTTGTTTTAATTTAAAACTTTTATAAGCCGCGCAAATAATACACTTACAATGTGACCAGCTGTGAGGAAAGTCTAATCGGTGTGACCTTGCTTTTCAAACATTTAATTAGTTAAGTTTAATGAAAACTTCTTAAGAGCCGATTTGTTAATGTCAGGTTAAGAAATATCATTGGGATTAATTTAAAACCTTTAAAAGCCGCGCAAATAATATACTTACAATGTGGCCAGCTGTGAGGAAAGCCTAATCGGTGTGACCTTGCCTTTCAAGTATTTATTCGTGACTTTTGAAATTTTTCCTTGCAGATGTCAATTCAGAAGCTGAACGACACCGCCAACTCGGGTTACGTGAGCTCCGAGGAGACGGACTCGCTGCTGGTGAGCCAGAACCCGAATCCGTCGCGTGGTGGCGGACGGACGGCGCTGCTCCGGCAGGTGAAGAGCAGCTCCACAAATGGACCAACCGGCGCCTCCACCTCCTCGACGGGCTCCGGCACGGGCTCCGCCACGGGATCGGTCACGGGCTCCGGAGCGGGCTCCGTGGCGGGATCGGGCACGGGCTCGGGAGCTGGCACCCAAGCCTCCAAGCCGACGCTAATGCGGCAGGATCGGACCTCCACGTATCTGACCAGTCCGCAGCAGTCGCAGCAGGCGAGGATGGGCTCCGAGGAGAGTATGCGCGGTGGCGGTGGCGGTGGCATAGCCAATCCCCACGACGAGGACGTGGAGCAGGGACTGCTCCGGACAAGCCTAGTGCCTGACATCGAAGTTCACGAAGAGGACCAAGACCAGACCAACGACCAATCGCAACAGCCGCAACCACAGACCATATCAATTATGAATTTAAGCCTGAAGCCGGGGGACAGCCACAGCCACAGCCACACTCACAGCCATAGCCACAGTCCCAGTCCCAGTCCCGGCGGACCGGGCAGCCACCCGAACCTGGGCACATCGTCATATCAGAACCTGGCCTCGAGCATCCCGCCCAGCGCGCCGAGCCGGTGTCGGGCGTGCCGCAACTGCAGCCGTCGTGCTTCCACCACGCCCATGTCAAGCTCCGGCATCGGAACCGGCCCGGATCGCAGCTCCATCGCGGATCGGGGCCAGATCGACAGGAGCGCCTCGCGGGACAGCGTCAAGAGCGCCTTCCAGGGCCAGGGCAACCTCAGCGGATCCATGCTGCTCCAGCTCCAGCAGCAGCAGCAGCAGCAACACTACCAGCACCAGCTCCAGCTGGTCCACCATCAGCAGCAGCAGGTGCCGCCTCCTGTCCTCATCACGTCGTCGCCAACGAACGGCTCCCGGATAATCCGGCAGAGCTCGCAGCCGGAGTCGAGCACCACGGCCATCGTCTGCTGCGGACCGCACGCCGCCTGCGTCGGCCACTCCCACTCGCACTCGCACACGGTGCCCAATGTGTCGCTGAAGCAGCTGCGGGAGAGCTCCGGCGACGGCATCGCCGGCATTGCGGCGGACTCCTTGAGGATCAACGGCGGGATGCGGCCCTTCAAGCAGGTGAGCGGCTGTTTCTATCAAGTACTCGTATCTGTGTCCCAGTGCCCCACAGTCTCCCTATTTTAGCTAGAAACAAGACCTAGTCCTTTATCAAAAAATGGCTACTAGAGACACCACACTTGCTCCTCCTTGCAGTTTAAGCAATGGAGGAAAATGTAATTTATTAATTAAAATACCAAGTACTGCGAGCCGTAGAGTGAATAGTGTCCTTAGTGCTACCTCCCCACTGGCAATAGGCAGGAAACTCGCTAAAAATCAAGGAAAATATCACAAGCTTATAATCTTTTCATCTTTATTAATTTCCACAAAGTGATTCTTAGCGAGTGCCTTGAGTTGCTTGTACATACATACGTTCCATAATTCATAAATGTCAGGCCATATCTATTTTCATATATTATATATTTAAGTATATACCCGTACCGTGTAAATGTTTAGCAGCCACTATATATCGCACTATATATACATATATATATATCGATGTTCTGTGTTCATAATCCAATTCCCAGATCCTTTGCATAACTAAATATTTGATGGGGTCTCAGGCAGGGCGCAAACGTTGATAGTTCCTTAAATATTTATTTAATAAGTTCTAAGAAAATATAATTAATTTAAACAACATGGGAGAAAGCAGTTACCTTAGCCTAATTGTTATAAATATTATCTTATGCTTTCACCATCATAAGTGGAGCATACACGAAGTCTTTAAAAGTCTAACAATCAGCTTAGTACATAAAATCGTAAATAAAAGTGTGAAAACGTTTATCTATAAGGCAACTTAAACTAGGATATTGTTTAGAAAATGTAAAACTTATAAAAACTAAAGACAAAACTGGAGAGCTTCAAAAGTTCACCGGCGTTCTTACATCGCTAATCAATATTTGTATTTAAAATGCTTACGAATTGCGTAAAATTCTAATGTGACCGGCTCGAACCTTAAAAAGCTTAAGAGGTGTGACCCTGATTATTTATAAAGCAACTAAAGTCATAATATTGCTGAAGCAATTACGTTCTTACGCCGCTAACCAATATTTGTGTTTAAAATTCGTACAAATTGCGTGAAATTATAAATTATATAATTAAAAGGTATGATCACGTTCATTTATAAAGCAACTAAAATCATATATTACCTTAGGAAAGGTAAACAACTTGTAAAGCCTGAAGACAAAACTAGAGTAGCTCTTTAACTATCAAAAATCACCGACACTTGTTCCGGCATTAATCAATACTCGTATTACTCATAAAGATCTCATTCATCACACGCAGAGATGCCAATGGTGAATCGCTGGCCAATAACTCATCGCCATAAACACCAGCCTCGCCAAGATGTTTTTTATGTCCAGTCTCGGATTTCAGTTTATTTATTTCATAGATGTTTTCTAATAATCATAAAAACGCTGGACCGACCCAGGGAGGGGCTATTCGTGATTTGCTTACTTTGTTGCTTTTGCAATTGTTGTTGCTTTAGTTCTTCTCATTTTTTTTGTTGGTTTATTTTCGTTTTTCGTTGAATTTATTTCTTGTTCTTGGCTGCGGGTCCATTTAGCGTTTTTCGCGCGCTAAAATCCAATTAGTGAAAATCAATATTGCTCATACGCCGCGTTGGCTCAACAATTATTTTGCTTTGCCGCCTCTATTTTTTGTTTTTCCTTTTCTTTCCCATTTTGTCTTGCGCTGGCATTATTTTTTTGGGAATAATTAAAAATCTGTTTACTCGAGACTTGATCAAGGGGTGGGGTCTGGGTCTGGGCAAGTATTTTCCTTAATGCACGGGATTTTCTTCCCCAAGAACGGAAAACATAATTAAGGCATTTCTCTGTCGGTGCAAATTGATTATTCATGTGGCAATTGAATTGTTAAGTGCTCCAGAAATGCCAAAACACCGAAATACCGAAATACCAAAAGGCCTTGCCTAGTCCTAGCTCTTCTATATCCATATCTTTCATCTCTCATTCCCGCCCGGGGAATATAATTATAATTAATATCAATTTACGCCCAAAACGTCTGAACTTTTGCCGCTTCTGCTTCTGCTGTCTTCCATAAATATCCCTCAAAACACAAAAAACGGAAAAGAAAATATAATATATATAGATTCGGGGGAAGACAACAAAAAACACGAAAATAATATCGCTTTCTCCATGCTGGAAGAGTGACCTTACCATGATTGATGAATGTTTTCACTCTTTGACATTTGCCGTCGCGTTTTCCTATTTTCCCGCCCCTCGCCTTCCCCGCCTTCCCCGCCTTCCATTCCCATTTTCAGTTTCAGTCTTTATAGATAATTGCGTTGGGCTGTCTGTCCGTCTGTCCGCCTGTCAGACACTTTCGGCAATAGTCTGGGGAGAAACGCGACGGCGTAAAACATTTATGAAAGCTTTGCGGCAAAAGCTCTTCGTCGCATAAATACGATTCAAAAAACTAACGTAAAAAAGGCAAATAGAGGAGATGGCCGGGGAAATAAAATGGAAAATCGCCGCGCTTAAGAGCTTTCAAGCCACATTAAACTCGAATGAAAAAAAAGTAAAGCGGCAACAGACAACATTTTGTATGCAATTCCCCGGCGCACGCTCGGTCACCCCTTCTTTCATGCCTTCCCTCCTCCTCGGGCAAAGCTTTCGCTTTTGGCATTTTAAGCTGTATCTCCGAGAGCTTTCCTCGTCTCGGTGTGGCAAGGGCATAAAAGCTCGTAACGTATTTCAAGTTTTCAATTGTCTCTTCCGCTTCCCGTTATCCATTTTTCATCCGTAACATGACCTATGTATTGTTTCAAAGCTCCGCCAGTTAATTATGCAACTTGCAGTGAACTTTTCATCCACATTCCTCCTTCCCTAACCTCTTGTTTCTTTATATATGAGTAAATGTAGAGCCAGGATCACCCATATCCATCGTAACTGATATCTAATCGAGTATCTATTCCTTAGTCCCTAGCATTATCAAATATCGTATATACTAAGTTGGTCTCTGTATACTCTCTATGTAGTTTCAATTGTATTATCCTTTTCACCCTATTAGCCATCTATATATTTGTGAGCAGTACGTTTTGTCAAGGTGTTTCTTTCACTTACCAAAATCGCTCTTGGATGCACCCAAAAGTATGACTTAAAATATTTTAATGCATATTTTTTGGCATCAAAAAAAGGGCTTTAGAGACTCGATACACCTTGGCAACGCACTGTACTCGCTGTAGGATCTATGTATGAGTATATCTGATATTTCTATGTATCCGCCGCTGCTATATCATCCTACCAGATCCTATGTCTACTATGTTTCCCTCCCGTAAAGAAGTCTGAACCGGAACCTAGCTTAGCAACTAACTAAACTAACTACAACTTAAACTTAAACTTAAACTCTCTTAATCTGTACTAATCGCTATCGCATCCACTCTCGCAATCTGATCTCTCCAGGGCGTTCTTCTAATGCCTCGCACCTTGTCCGAAAGCCGAAAGTTGCGCCTTCGAAGGGCCTTCACCGAGGCCACTAATGAAACGCTCCAATGCTCCAAAATGGTATTTAACTGCAAAACTCTAAACTCTAAAACCGTTTAAACAAGTACCCAAGCCGAAAAAAAAAACAAATAACAAAAACCGATACCAAAAACCCATTTGGCCGACGATAAAAATATTGTTTAATGTGTACATAAATATTTAGAATGAACTAAAAACAAACAAAGTTAAACCAGCTCGTAGTTCCAAAATTAAAAAAAAAAAAACGTTTTATTTCCAATGGCACCGCATTTAAGCTTTAAGTGAGCGAAAGGCACAAATCGATTTATTTTATTCAGGCTTGAAATCGATTTTAAATGCCCCCAAAAGTATGCAAAGAAATTTGCATTTTGTAGCACACTTTTGGGCACACTTTGAATGGATTTCAAACCTCTTTTTACTTATAATCCTTGATTTTATGCAAAACAGAACACCCTGTGCTCGCTCACTTATGGTTTAAGCTATGACCTTCCGCCTCCCAGCGGTCAAGTAGTTTGTTTTGTTATCGATAAAATCAAAAAATGCAACAATGCAACAATGCTAATGCCCTCCATGTGCAATCGGCTTGCGTTTGGCCTTCAGTTCTTCCTAGCCTGCACTGCGTCCATGTCCACATACTCAATCTCCCCTAGACATTTCACAAAAACTAAAACAAGACAACCAAGTTTCAAAGGCGTTTACCTGAATGTTGAGCATTTTGGCCGCTTGTAGCCCGAGTTTGAATTTGAACTTCCGCATCCGAAACTCGCCCCCACTCCACAGTTCCACCTCCACCTCCGCTTTGCATCCGTTTTGAATGTGTCTAGATCCGTAGATCCGTAGTTATGCCATATATCACCCCCAATTAGTTTATTTATAAATATTTAGCGATGATCTATCGCCGCAGGTAAGAGGTAGTTGCAAATATATTTCCATTTCCATTGCACCGATTGTATTTTCCTGTGTGATGAACGCAACCTGCACCGATTAAAAATGTTATTAGCTTTAATATTTACCATATTGATCTTAAAAATACTTTTTACTGATTTAAGGGAATATTTCAATATCAAAAGGAGAGGTTTTTAATAATAAAATAGTCTTACTTTTATGGAAATACTATTTAGTAATGGGTTTCTAGATATAAAAATATGCTGAAAAAATATTATATATTCTTAGGAATTATAAATCCAGCAAAACAATGGGGGGAAACGGGATAAATCTAGTAGTTTTGACCTTATACATTCTGCAAACTAAAGAATATTTTATTATATTTATTTTTCTATTATTTAATAGCTTTGTGAGAAAGGAAAACTTTATTTAGTAAAGCTGGGAAGTATCAATTTGGGAATTCCTTATTACGTCTCCAGGGTATTCAAGTCGCTCGGCATTATCTCTCATTTTTTGTTTCTTCCTTGGAACCATCAATTAAGTGGCGAGCAGGAAGCATTTAATATTTCCCCGGGGGAATAGATGCGAACTGTTCACTCCCATGACGTCGACGCGATCAGGTGTTCGATTCTCACAGTTCTCGCCCATTCTTCCATTCTTCCCAGCGGATATCTCTCTCATCAATTGCTCTCTTCCGATCTCTCTGCTTCGCTCAGCAAAGGCTTCCCTCTCACTTTTATAATTATTATCCACCTGCCGCTATTCCTCCACTTGGGTTCCACACGGTCCACAAATGCTTATCGGGCTCTATCAGTGGGCTGAATTGAATGAATTTGGAAAATATTCCATAGTTCTCGTAAGAAAAGGCACCATCTACTCCCATACCAAAATTCAGATCAATGAAGCCATTGGAAGTGCTGCTATGCTTATAAAACTGAAGAGATACCAAAATTCAGATCTCTTGAACAATTAATATGTAGGATATCATTAAGTCGAGAACTCAGCCAAGTTCGCAGAATGTTCAGACAGAAGACCAAAAAGGCAGGGGGCATAAATAAATAAAATGTTCGGTGGGCCTGCCATTTGTGCGTCGTCGTCGGAAGGGATCGCTCTCTGTGTGATCCAGTCGGAGAACTTGGCATTCCGCTCTCCACACATGTGTCGTGGCCGGCTCTCCAGATCGGATCGGATCGGATCGGAGCGGTCAGTGTCTGAACGGGTGGAAATGCTGAATTGTGTCTGCTTCCCGTTCCGATCTGTTTACATTTTCTGGACAATTACGCAGTCGAAAGTTTGCCAGAAATAATCCGCGCATTCAAATCAAAATCAAATCAAAACCCATCGGTTTTTCGTCTGCTTCGGTTCTCGTGTGTTTTTTGGTTTTTTTTTTCCCAGTTCCTATTTTTGTGAAAAGTGTGCCAGGGGATATCCTTCTTGAACTACGCAAGATGGAAAAGAAAACCAAGAAGGCGAAGTCCTTGTGTAAATATTGCGGTTTTAAACCGTTTAACCTGTAAAACGGGGAAAATTTCAAAAGAAAATAATTAAACAAGCTAAAGAAAATAAACAATCTGGAGTTCTGTGAAAATCAGAGTATTGGAATTACGAATTTGAACTACGAGCTCAAAAATATTGCCACAACACTTGTGTTATTTGTTAAGAGAGAAAGAATTTAATATTTGTAACTTATTTCTTGGATTCTAAACTCTCCTAATTGGAATCTCAGTTCAGCTGGCAAAATGCTAAAGTGAAAGTGGAAAGTTGACAAGTTGAAAGTCGGAAAACCGTCACACTCTTTGGACAGAGGATCCACGTGGACCTTGGACCTTGGACCCTCTTTTATTTGAAACCCGATCTGTGGGGCAGAGCATGTCGCCGGCCTTTTGCATGGCGAACGATTGCAATCAGAACCCGGATCTCTACCAGAAATGCCTTGTCACGGCCATGCCTCCGCAACAGCCACCGCCGCCCACGCCCACGCCGGCCACCGTTGTCCTATCGACGTCAACGCCACCGCCACCGCCGCCGCCGCTGCCGCCGCTACCCAGGGGAGCTACCCCATCTCCATCTCCTTCCCCCTCCCCGTCCGTGTCGCCGGCGCAATCAATGACGCTAATGCCGCCAATGGCGATGTTACAAGCGCCGTTACAAGCCCCGCCGCCGTTCAACGCGGCCACCGCACTAATGACGCGAGCGGGCAGCGTCGGTGGCGCCACGAGTGCCGCCCGCAGGAACTCCCTTTGGCTGGAAACGCTGCGCAACACACGCAAGCTGTCCTACGCCAACGAGCGACCGATTCTGGTAAGAACACATCCCCAGCAACATAAGCAGACACTCGAAAAAATAAAACCAAAAAGAAGGGAATTCGAGTATTTTTAAGTAATTATATTCAAAGTTTCAAAGTCTTCAGAGATGTAACAAGCGATTATTGGGACACATATAGTAATATTTCGTACAATCAAATGCCAGCATTGCATTTGTAGAGTGAAAATTGAACACTCCATGGCTAGATATGAGAAGAAAGAAAAGCTAAGATTTATTGTAATATGGCAAAAAATAGCTATAACTTAAAAACTAGCTATTTAACGCTAAAAAGGGCTAAATCTAGCCACAAAATTACAATTTGTCTGCACTGATTCTTCTCTTCTCCTTTGTGCATACTGTGCGTGCATACTGTGCATTGATTCTTCTGTTCTCTTTTGTGCATACTGTGCGTGAGCGGCAGCGATGCCGACTGTGAAAAATCCTATTCCACGGGACCGGTGAATTAAATATATAAAATACACTCTGCACACACTTTTCGCTCAGTGCAGCGCCAAGAAACTATGACGTATCTAGCTTATCTCAGCCATTTCCATTCGCCATTTCGTTTGGCGGCTTCCACGTGTCCCGAGTCCGACTATAAAAATAAATAAATCGCTGGCGCTCTCTCGCGGCCGCACTGTTCGCTCTTTTGTCTCCGGGCTCTCCTCCGGGCCTCCTCCGGGCCTCGCTCTCTCGAGCGATTCGAAGTTATTTTCAACCAGAGCATCTGCGGAAAACAACAAAGCCAGAAGCGAATAAGCAAGACGCACACGATGGAGCTCTTGGGGGAACGAAACTTTTGTACCCTGCAAAAAGTGCGGCCAAAAGTGTAGCGCAAAGTGTGACAAAGTGCCACAAAGTGGCGCAAACTTTACGCCACATCCCGTAAAGGGCAAATGGCGAAATTTGCTTTAAGATGAATTACATTTTTGGGGCGAAAGAATATAGTGAATACGAATATATTAGAGAAAAACATAAGAAACTGAAGTTTCAGCATTATTAATTTAAAAACAATTATAAAATACAAGTAAAATCTTAGGAAAATGAAATTTTAGAAAAAAATTACTGCTGTTCATGTGGCGTATGATTAATATTTGAAACGAAATTACTCATACGACTTGTTGTCAAAGGCTAATTTTGGAGAAATCCCATTAAAGTGACATATAAAGTGACTTTTAATGATCAAATAACAATAAAGCGCCACTGATGTCTCTAAATAAGCTATATTTTAAATGTAAAGGCTTTTTAATGGTTTTTTTCGATTATAAAAGTCCCAATTCGGAAAATGTTCTTTGAGGGAACTAAATACTGATTAAATTAATCACTCTTTTAAATTTAATTGATACATTATATAGCTAACAGATAGATATACCCCTTGATCGGAAGCCAGGATACTGGGAGAGTAGAGCAGCTTGGGGGGAATATGAAAGCAATAATACGAATAAAAAAAACAAGGCGACTCCTACCAATCGAACACAAACAAACAAAAATCATTTAGAGAGGGGCTAATGTCTATGTGGCTATTTGGGTATTCCATCAACAGCATCTGAATCTGATTCCGAATCCGAATCCGATCCGACGCGCCCATAAAGACATAAAGTTCGCTCAAGTGTTCGCATCGGATCGTATCTGTATATATCGCTTTGATATATTGTTTACACGGTCCGATCGCCTCATCATCATTATGGTCATTATATTTTGGAAATCGAATGGGATTCAGGGTCAGAAGCTTTCTCTCTTTTCTTTTTTGGCTTTTTGGGAGCCATAAGTTATCCTCCTGCCTGGGCAGAGTTCACCGCCTGTCGTCGGGTTACATCAGAGATATATGCCCAGTGTATATAGTACACTTCTTTGATATACGGCCTGGCAGATTGAGCTGTTTAAACAATGCCAGCTCGCCACCTCGTACACGTAATTAATGGCATATGCAATATGGAGCAAAGGGAACACCCGGGAACGGGAACGAGTCCTCAGATATCGGTCCCTCTCGGACATGAATTATCGATGTATATATACTCTATATCAAATGCCAAATACGAGAACCGAAAGCCGAAAGCAAACAGTATGCAAATGGGCAGAGAACAACACATGCGTGCATATTTAGATGATGATAAATATTATATATATGCATTCGGACTGCTCCCAATGGGTATTACGGGGTGTCATCTGAAATATTTAAGGCATTTGCCTTACCAGCGCGACTCTCTTGGCGACTCCCTCCGCACACGGCGCACAGCACACGACACACGACATACCAGCCATGTCCTTGTCCATATGTCCGCTTTTCGAGGACTTTCAATCGACCAAGTCAACTATCAACTGTCAGGACTGGCACAAAGGACCAGCACCGCACACAAAGGAGGAGCGCAGCAAGGTGCCGGTGCCGGTGCCGGTGCCAGCTCCGGGTCCTGTCCTGGGCAGTGTGGTGCCGTGAAAAATGCTCTGGCCAGGTGGCCTCAATAGTCCAATAACTTATTGCCTCGGCATTATGCGGCGAAAATAGACGAGGAACTTTTTAAAATTTCATGATAATAGTCTTCGACCCGCGACTGCAGTTTTACCGTTTTACCGTTTTACCGTTCGAATGCTTTCTGCACTGGACGAAAAGTGCGTAGAATTCAACAAAATTAGAATATACAAAATCAAGCGAAAAAATATGGGATTCTAGGGTTAAATTAAAGTAGTATCTGTAATGTCAAGAAATTAAATCTGGATTGACTCTGGAACCATGTCTTTCTTGTCGCCGTGCACGATTATATACAGCTTATATATATATATATCTGTTTAGATAGATGTGCCCGGCCGTATATCTTGGCGAGTGCATGCATGGCGACTCTAGATGTTTGCCCAAGTGTCCATCAATAAAATATGACAAGAGCCACTTTCAGCGGACTGTCCCCGAGCCGTAAAACTAAAGACCGGACCCGGACCCGGACCCTGCCCGGACCCGGATCCACTTGGCTGGCCACGGAATCGTCGCCGTCGACGATATACTCGTAAAGGTCGCGCCGCAGCGAACCGAACCGAACCAAAACGAGTCGAGAATCCATTTACAGCTGTTCTGAGTCATTTGCCAAGGTACGACTCGGTCTCGGGGCTGCGATTATTGGGACCAGATGTCCGGTCTTTGAGGGCATGCACCTGTGCAACCAGGTCGATCTATGATTCATTCATTCATCCATGCACCGGACGACGATCTTGGGAAGCTCTTAGCGGCGGAGGTCGTTGTCTGCTCTTTAATGTGTTCTGTCAGTTACATATATGTAGCTTATCGACACGATTTTCCATAAATGTATGCGATTTAATGATACCGAGTTAGAGAGGTATCATAACATATAGCTGAAGCCACAAGGAGGATATGATATTGACATAAATATGATTTCCATTAAGAGTTAGAGATGATAAAGTAACATTTTGCCATCCGGCAGTGCTAAGAGTTGCCTATCTATATCGAAAGAAGAACATTATAAAATGTAACTCAGGAAGCATGCCTCATGACAGTAGTAATCTTAATTAAGTACCTGACTTAGTTCTAGCTCTACTTTTGCCAAATGAAATCGAAGGTAAAGCACGACTCACGGTAATTTGAGGCCGCGCAACAAGTTTACAACTTTTACACGGCTTGCAATTAATTTCCTCAACGTCAAGGGTAGACAAACTTTGTATTTAAGTGGCAATTGGCCGATTTAATATTCCGAAATAATTGCGAGTTTATGTTTGCGACTTTGCAGTGACTGACAAAAAATGCTAGCAATTCTTTGAGTATATCTAGGTAGCCAGAAGAGATCTTCAAAACTTCTTTGAATATCAGAAAAAAGAAAACTAAGTTCCTAGAAATTAGAGAAATCTCCTAATTGTAGTAGTTGTTAACGGAGACACACACAGGCAAGCAGGTCTAAGCCACCGCTGAAGACGGATCCGAAATCCCTGCCATCAGCGTCTCAATCCCCTATATAGAAACATACTATATATATATTCCGATTTTAAAACGGAGGAAGAGCTGGGGGCATTGGCAATAGCAATAGCAATAGCAAAGGCAAAGGCAAAGGGGATTCCGGAATGGCAAATGGCTGACAAATGCATAAAGTTTTCATTTCAATGAATTATTCAAAATCCGACATGACAACATTTTGACTATCTGTCGTTTGCGTTGACATTTCCATTTGATATCTGGGTCGGACTCGACAACGCCGGCGAGGATTGTGCAAGGAGCGAGGCTTGTGTGTGTGCGTGGGCTTCAGGCTTCAGGCTTCGGGATAAAGGATAAGGGATACTGACTGAAGGGTGGTGAAGGCACTCTGGGATGTGGCATGTGTGCGACTTAGGTGCGATGTCCTATGTGCGCGTTAATATCATTTTCAATTGATGGCCACTCGGGGCGGGGCGGGATGACAAGTGGCATTGCAATCGTCGGGAATTGCGGGGGAATTACTGCGCACACAATGCATAAATTTATTTAAATGAGTGGGCTCCTTAATAAGGCTTTGCGGCGGTGCCAAACAGGTGGGGCTTTTCAGATTCCGTTGTAAGGGATTTCACAGGTACAAGTTGTTAATGATGCTTTTGCCCCCGCCCACACCCGGAAGACAAAGCTGCTTTGCTGCACTGCCCGAAAAGCTAAATAAATAAGTGAATAAATACATACTCGAGCTGCGTCAATCGATTTTCATAACTATTATATTATTTATCACAGGGGAAAGTCTCTTTTTTATTATCCCCTTGCAGAGGGCTTAGATTAAGATTGTATTCCTATTAAATATATAAATAGCTCAATTAATAATTATATGTTGCTTCGATTTATGAACAATTTTCTCCGGTATAAGCCTGGGATGCTAATTAGTTGGGATAAACAAGAGGATGCCATGCAATGGCTCGCTTCAATTAATTGGCATGCACAATATGTTTTTAAGTTGTCCTCCGGGGGCTCGAGCGATCCCTAATGAATCCCCAATAGGAATCGGACTTAAAGGCTTAAAGGCTGGCCAGGGTCCAGGGTCCAGGGTCCAGGCCGGGGGATGCTGGAGCAGTTGCCTCGCAACGCCATCAACTTCGGTTGCTGGGCCAATTCATTTGTCAGTTCATCAGCGCCAAAGAATGCAATCGTACTCGCAGCCACAGGGGCGTATCTGTGTGAGCGTTATTCAAGTGTGTTTGTGTGCCAGTACTGCCGTATCTGTGTGATGGTTGCGTGAGCGTGTGTCCACAGTGAAGCTCTCCTAAGGAAACCTTTATTTATTGCTACAAAAGAGATATAATGGAAAATACAAGGATTATAAGGTACTATTTTAATTTAAATTCAAGCCTGAGGAATTCGATTCGTGCTCAGCAACTCCCATCACAATACATAAATAAATTCCCAGAGAAAGGTGTCTTAAGAATGTCCAAAGTTGGGCTTAGTGAAAAGTAGTTCATGGCTATGTTTCTAAATTGGATTTGTGATCAGAAACTTCCATTGGAATATGTTTTCATAAAATACCTTCTGAGGAAAGTGTTCCTTGCACCCAAAAAAAAAAAACAAGTGTTTAACCTTTCTACGCGTTGTCTTAAAAGTATACTCAAGCAGTATAACGAGTTTAGTATAAATATTATACTTCAAACTATCAAATGTATACTCCAAAGTTTAGTTTTTATACTCTATAGTTTCAATTGTGCATTTTTGAGTATTATTTTTATACGAACCTACATCGACAATTCGATAACATATCGCGTTAGCTGGAATTTAGTGCTTTTCTGTTTGTCGCGTTAGTGATTATTATGAAATATTGGTGCGATGAGTATAAAATTTATACTTTCGTAGTATTAAATTGATAAGCATCTTATTAAGAAATTTTTCATACTCAGGAGTATAGAATTCATGTAACAATCGTATAGGTTCTATGATGATTTTTTTTTGGGTGTGGGCTTGTAGTCGGGTACTACTAATATTAGTTAAAAACTGTGCCCAGTGGGTACGTTTCGTGTTCAGAATTTCTCACAGGTAGAATGCAGGGTTTACTGTATGATCTGCTCTCCGTAGCGAGGCTGGCCCGTACATCCGTGTCCGCATATCCTTTGCATGCACAAAATATAGCCGAACAACGTGACTATAGTCGAGTGTACGTATTATGTGTGTACGTACGACTCGGGCAGCGGCAATTGGCGATGACAATGAAATCGCGTAGCTGGAACTTTGAATTGAGCATCCATTTGGGAACGGTTGGATGATGGAGGGGGTGCAGGGGGTGCATGGGGAAGGGGGAGCCGAGAAGGAGAAAGAAAGGAAGAGAGCTGAGGAGACACCGTCACCTTACGCAAATCGGAGTTGGCCAATGCGCAGGTCCGACCAAAGGCCACGGACAAAGCCGCTCTCTTTTTCGCTCCCTCTCGCTCCCTCTCGCTCCCCATCCCCATCCCAATCCCCATCTCCCTCTGCCTCTCTCTCTCTCGCTCTCCGTCTCTCTGCCCATCTCTTTTTGATTTCTAAAATGGAATTTTGAATGCCCAGAAGGAGTATCTCTGTGGGTGTGTGTGTGTGCGTGGAACCGCAAAAGGATTAACTTGTAAAGTTCAATTTTGATTTTCGTATTGCGTGTCATTCAACCATTATGCCGCTAGTTATCAGCGGAATGAAAGGACAAAAAAGGGAATATACTTTAAGCAAAGCTCAAAGTTCAAAGAAGAAGAAGCAGCGGCAGCAGCTTCAAGCGGCTCCTCTTCATTCCATTACTCTTTCTTTGCCGCAGTCGCCGCTAGCGTCGCGTCGCTGCCTTCAGCTGCATGTGTGGGTGTGCTCCTGCCTCGTGCGTGTGTATTCGTGGGTGCGCGCAAGCAAGATGGCCATATTATATGTGGTGCAAAAGCCAAAGAGAGACAGCGCGCTGCCTGACAAAGTTGAGTGGATTGGAAATCAGCCGTAAAGAGAGCGAGAGAGCGCCGACTCGCTCTCTCGTACACACCTCCGTTTAGTTTAGTGCTCCTTTCGTGTGCCGCCAAATTAAACACACATGACAATGCCAATTCATTATGGCCGAAAACGAAATTGCAATTGCAGCAGCCGCAGTCGCAGCGGTCGCAGCCGTAGTCGCAACAGAAGTGGCAGCAACGACTACGACGCTGGCAGCGGCAGCGACAGCTGATAAAGACAGTTTGACAGGCAAATCTGGGCCCAAAGCGAAAGAAGAAGACCGCGGAGAGAGGCGGTGGCACAAGCTGAGGAAGAGAGAGGATAGGAAGGAGAAGAGCACGGCACCCACACCCTTTTGTCAGCTGCTCGCTTTCCCAGTTACAGTGGAGCTTTTATAACGCTAAATCTACAGTACAGACCTCATTTAATTTGCTTTCTCCTCAAACATAAGCAGAAGTCTACTCATTGTCACTTTGTTTATCCCTAACCAAGAGAAAGAGAGAATCAGGGGATACTTCCGATTTACTTGATGCAAATAAGTATGCTATAGAATGTTATTGCTGTCATTATCTATAAATATTTAAGAATATCTCCTCAAAAATAAGCAGAAGTCTACTCATTGTAACTTTGTTTATCCCTAACCAAGAGAAAGAGAGAATCATCCCCTGATTCTCTCCGATTCTTCCGATTTTACTTCCGATTTACTTGATGCCAATAAGTATGCTATAGAATGTTATTGCTGTCATTATATACTAGTCAGTGAATACAAATAATTAAGAATATCGGATAATCTCGAACTTCTCCCGACCAAGCTCCTTTTTATTTAGTATATCTGCAATCTCAGATTTAATTATAACTGAATAACATATAATTGGCAGTTAAGAGCTTTAGCTTACAATCGTTGATTATAAATATTAAACTCCTTTTATTTATGTTTAGTTCCTGCGGGTTACCACCTCTATGCGTTCCATATGAGAAAATATTGACTGTAGCTTGGTTAATGTGGATCACATTGTGGGGCTGCACTGTATTTTACGGTTATTTATCAACCGCGGCTTGGCAACGGATCCGGGAGAGAAGAGATCGGGTGCCTCTTGTACCGTTAGTCGCTTCGTGTTCGCTTTCGCTCTTCGCTCTGCTCTCTTCTTCTTTGGCGTGCGCCTCCTTCCGGTACCGCTGCCGCTGCCGGCTTCGCTGTCGACGCTGGCATTGTGGTCGAGTTAATTCGAACTTGGTCCGTTCGTTCGGCGTCTACGGCGACGTCTGCAGCGGCAGCGCCAGCGACAGCGCTTTGGAAGATTCCGTCCGTTTCGTTTCGTTTCAGTTTTGTGTTTCAGTCTGTATTGTGTTTACACCCATGGCTGACGTAGCGAGCGCAGATGAGCTAAACCTTCAAAAACGAATAATAATATAATAACAACAATTGACGTACGACAAATTTAACAAACTCAAGCAAATATATAAAACATACAGCAGCATATAACGAACGACAGCAACAGAAGCAGCACGGCATGAACAGCAGCAACAATAATAATAGCAACAGCGACAGCGACAGCCACAACAATTACAATAACAATAATAAATACGATTACAGTAATAAGAAGAACACCTGCGGTCACCGCCACAGTCACAGTTACAGTCAAAGTCACCGTTACAGTTACAGTTCCCGTTACCGTTACCGTTACACGTACAATAACGTTTACGACTGCCGAAAAGCGAGCTCAAATTTTTTTCCAGTGCGTGCGTGTATGTGTCGGTGCTCAGTCGGTGAAATATCAATTTCGAAACCATTCCGTTGCTGATTATAATTATTATTATTAAATCGAGAAATAGCGGCACATTTACCGTTCACCTTGTTTTTTTTACCGGATCCCGGTCACACACATTCACACATCACACCCACTCACACATCATACACACACTCAACACACAAAGTAGAAGAGAACAAACATTGAAAATGAAAGCCGAAACAATGCGATAACGGGATAACTGACAAACCAAACCCAAGACGAAGAAAAGAAGACGAAGGAGGAGACGAGGACGAAGACAGCAGCAGCAGCAACAACAACAGCAGCCGCAGGCGAAATAAGGTGAATAAAATATGATTTAATTGAGGCAGAAAAGAAAAAAAACAGAGACAGAGAAGAAAAGGGTTCGCCGAAAAGAACAGCAGCAGCAACAACAACAACAACAACAACACAAGCAACTGAAATAACAGTAACAGTAGGCCAAAGTACTGGGAGTAGCGCTGTTCGCGTCGCTGTCGACGTCGCAGCATTCCGTTATTCCGTTAGCATTGCCTCAGGCCAAAAAGAAGTAAGGGCAAAAGCAGTATAAAAAGTAAGAAAATAAGAAGAGGCAAACGAAGGGGCGCATACACAAAAAAGACACATAAAGCAGGCGAGAAGGGAGGGAACATCGCGAAGGAGCTGTGAAAAAAGCCGAACAATGGCAAAAGTAATATATCACAATATTTCCCATCCATAGATAAATATCTCAACACACTTTCCATGGAGATGTTCCAGAAAGAAGCGCGGAAGGCAGCACATAATAGCGCAGAGAATAAAGAATTCTTATTCTTTGGGGGAAGAAAAGAAGCTTTCTGTTGTCTTAATATTAAAACTCTATGAGAAGGGACACATTCTGTAAATTTGTTAGTTAATGTACTCAAAATAATAACAATAGAATTCCCCACATAATTTTATTTTTTTTTATTTTTATTTAAGCTCCAACTTTATTGAATATATATTCAGTGTAGAGCAAAATCGTCATTATTTATTATCCTTTCTCTTACCCAAGCCTCCAATAAAGGCTCATTATCCAGGCTTCTATCAAAAGATTTTTAGTTAAGGTCTCCTCTTACAAATATTTATAAAATAATGAAGTATTGGCAGGGAAGTTTAAATATAAACATAAAGAAATATAAATATAAATATAAAGAATTTATTGGAATATTAATAATATTCAAAATTTACTTGTCCCAAACTCAAGTGGTACACGTAAAAGCGTGTTAATTAGCCCTAGTCACTCAAAAGCTATGGCTAGATCCATTAATTTATCATAAATCTTAAGAGACCAAATTCAATTTTCCTTCTTCCCCAAAAAAAGGGATCCCCATAATGTTCTTACACAATATCCCTCTAGCGCTGATGGAAAACGTAGCATATTACTCGGGGCCGCTGCTCGCACCATGAGAGCAGTAACGAAGAGGGAAAACTTTGAAGCGTAGGCCAAAAATTTATGATTTTCCTGCATATGTGCGTACGAAGTACATATATTGCAATATGTGTGCTGGTGTAATGAGCACAGGGCGACGAAGCAGGAAGGGGAAGTCAGAAGGGACGGTGGGGCGGAGGAAGGGCGGCCAACAAAAAGGAAGAAGCTCAAAGAGTGATTCAAACTTTTGGTTCAACCATCAACTTTTTTCGCCTTGAATATTTTATGAAAGGGAGATGAAGTATAAGTTGGAGTAAAGTCCATCATTAAGCGACCAATATATATATTGGACTATATAAATTGTCGTCGTCGTCTCATGTAAATTTCACTCGAAAGTGAAAGTGAAAATGAAAGTGGCGGAGGGCAGCCCGGGAGAGAGCGGTCGGCGCAAAAGTAAAAGTAAGAGTGATAATATTAATATAATTAGACTTTGTTTGTCCCCCACTGTCAGAACTCGTGCATTCCAGCGAAAGTTACGACACATTCTGGCACCAGTGTTCTCCCTCGCCGGGCCGGGCCTTCCTCCGATTTCCGCACCACTTTTCTCGACCCTTTCCCCCCTGATATTCCTCCTTTTTTCACCCCGTTGTTGGCCTCACATCTCCTTGTCGTGGGGCTCAACTCAACTTGAGTTATCCTAGAAATAGCCCTTGGAGACTGGCTCAAGTCAAGCCATTTAACCGGCAGCACATGGCCACATTTCGTCCTATCCCAGCGCCTCACCTGCCAAAAAGTAGTCTCCTCGTGCCTTACCGCGTGTATTTGTTCCGTGTATCGTCCTCCTCCATTGCTCTGTGTTTGTCTGTTTGTCGTTTTCTGTTGTTTTTGGCGTTGGAATTCCAAGCCGGTTGCATTAAGTTTCAGTTCCGGCTTGTTGATTGACATTTCCTCTGCTCGCTCTCGCTCTCGGTCTCTCTTTCACTTTCTCTCGCTCGGTATGTTGTGTGTGCGTTAGCCGGCTGACAGTTTTTGACAAGAAGAAAAGGGGGAAAAACCTAGGGGTAACAGCACTTTTTTCGTAGAAACTCTACTGGCAATGGCAGTCGCAATCTTATGCAACTCGCTTCGTTTGATAAACCGCAAATGCCACTGTGTACTGTGTGTGTCCTTTTTCTTTTTTTGGACACGGAGGGGGAGGGGATGATTGTTATGTAAGGACGTGGCTGTAACAACAAGCGACAGGAACAACAATGGCCAAGCACCCAGCAGATAAGAGCATCGAGCCAGAAGCAAAAAATACCAAAAAAAAAAAAAACACAAAAAACGCAGAGACGGAAACAAAAAAAAAGCAAAGCGCCAAAAAGAAACAAAAATAAAAGATAAAATAAAGAGCAGCAAACAAAATGAGCAGCAAAACGTGAAAAAACTCCACATAATCCACAATAAAACAGGGCAGGCACAAATCGCCAGGGGAAACCGAAGACTGTGTATCCTTGTAGTTATGTCACAAACGGATTAGATTAGCCAGGTTTCTTCTATGAAAACTAAGTCGGCTAGGGTTAGCCAAGTCCCAAGGGAAGCTCTCTTGATAAAGTCTCAGAATGACTCTGGTTATCCGTTGTCTCAATTCGATTTAGTCTTAAGAAGCTTCCTGAAGCTACGACTAATACAGAATATAGCTCGATCTGATCCCAAGGATATTGTTTAGAAATCTTCTCTCTGAAAATAAGGCTTCCCGCTGCAAGGGTGTATAAACAGCAAAGAAAAAATGGGAACGGGGCGGATGGAGGATATTGCGTATACGCCATGTTGCCGCGGACTCTGGCAGCGTTTACCTCTCATTGACATGTTGTTGCTGCCTGTCTGTTATTGTTGTTATTATTAGGCCTGGCCAAGTGGCCAGGTTTCCGCCGTTATGAACGGCAGGCCAGAGATAACGCATACGCCGCATGGGTCCACGCTGGCGGCTTTAAAAGATGCAAATCCCCACGAGGCCGAGGCTGGAAACAATTCTGAATTATTAAGTTACTCAATCAGGCTTGCCCTAAGACCTTAAACTCACTTGAAATGGGATTTGGCCGAGGGTTTACGTACGTCGCACTGCCGCTTTAGTTGTTTTCCTCCCTGCCTCCCCTTCGAATTATATTCAGCCAAGTTTGGGCAATTGAAGGTGGAAAACAAAAGGAAAAATCCGGCCCAGTTGAGGGGAATTTTCAATTAACAAATTTTGCTTTCATTTTGGACTCGACCATAAAACAGTTCGCCCAGGTGAAAATATCTCTTATTCGCAGCGGGGTGAAAAATGATCTAAAAACAAGAATAAATTTCTTGATCTGCAACATTATGTTTGTGTAAAACTGGAATGGTAATATTGCTTAATCTTAAAGGCACAAAAAAAAATTGAAATATGCTTCACTGAATGCGAGGGGACTAGGTTCGTCTGCGCTCACATAAGCACAAACGTGGAGTGACACGTGGCCGGGATAGATGCCCCTTCGGTTTGGCTCCCATTAAATGTTTTTTTTTATATTCCCCAACCTTTGTCACATGTGCGCGACGCCAGTTGAAAGTTTCGTTATGTGTTATTGTTTTCCCGGGACGACAGGACGTGGGGTGGATGAGCACGTGGCCATGACCGCCACATTGTCCTGTCCTGTCCTGGCCCTTTTCGATATGGAATATGGAATAAAAAAATAAGGAGAAACAAAGGCGGAAAGCAGAAGGCAGAATCAACAACAAATTGAACTTCAATTTCAATCGAATTGAGGTGAATCGAATCAAATCGGGCTTCGTTACCGGGCGTGTGTGTGTCTGTAGTTTGTCATTTGTTATTATGGCGGAAGCAAATCATTGTAAATGAAACCAAATTGCTCTTGGCTGCCCATTCCATATCCTGTTCCCCTGTTCCTTCAACCTTTTGCCGCCCTTCGAACCTTTGTTCAGCAGGTCCGCCCGCTATTTGCATTTCTGTTGCTGTGTTGCTGTATTTCTGTATTTCCCTCTGGATAATTGAGCGAGCATGCGACCCTTGGCTAGGTCTAACCTTCAGCTAGCCCTAGTCTAACCCGAACACTAGCCAGCGCCACTCGGCCCACTCCGCGGAAAATTGAACGGGCCTTTGCGGCTCATCCAAAAGTGAAAACATTCGAGTCAAGGCCAAGCGACTACTGACTGGGTCTGTGTCTATTTGGTATCGTTTGTTTATTAATTATTTGGTTAGGCTTTCATGCCGGCCCACCAGCTACACTGGGCGAATGCATTGTGATTATTTTGGGGACTATCTGGGTGATTTTTACATTCTATCTTCTTGATTTGTGGATATAAATAAAGTTGCTGCTTTATTAGACTGACCAATAGTTCTAAATATTTGTAAATAAATATTATTTACCTTTTGGCAAGATGCGAAAAGCATTACATTTTTTATTGACAAGTTGTTTTCTCTCCAAATTTTAGTATTGGCACAGTTAGTTCCCTTTTTGATAACTATTTAAGGAAATATTAACAGGAGATCCATTTAAATGTTATTCTTAATTAATAGTAGCAAGCTTTTGTACATTTTTAAACGATTAATAATGGCAAGTGCCCATTGTTTCTCTGTGTAAAATTGAGCAGTGCCCCCCTTCTAGTTACCTACTTACTTGTTCCGTTTTTACCTTTAAGCCACCTTATTTACCTTTTCGTTTGGCAAATATTTGAGTTTTTGCCGTATTTTTCTGTTTGCTTTTTGTGCGACTTGTGACTCTTTTTCGTTTTTCATTTTTAATATGTTAGTTCGTTCTCGTTATCGTTTCATTATGCAGTCACTAAATGTGTCAACTTTGGCGCACAAGTCGAAAGTCAACAATTGGGGCAATTTTCAATTCGATGACTTTTCTTTGGCATTATTATTTTTTGTTTTTTTTGTGGGTTTTCCTACTTGAGTCACCTCAACGTTCTTGCGCTTGTCTTTTCGCATTTCCAAGGTGTGTGTCCCTGTGTGTGTGGCAACAATAGGGTTAGATATATTGATTTTCGATCATAAGAACCTGCAACATGCAAAGCCCAACTAACACCTCCCACACTATATATATTCATATATATCTACACTGATATTGGTTTATATCGGCCCAGTGACACGCCCCGCCCATTGACATTAGCCACATATAAATATAGTGGAGGCGCCTTCTAGGAGGGCCCTGTCCTCCAGTATAGAAACTTGAAGAAGAATGTTCCTTGTCATTGTCGAGTTATCATTATTATATTAAATGAATGCGCCGCTTTGGCACGCTCCAGCAGCCTTCATATTTATGCATACACAGTATAAAGTATAGTATATAGTATATAGTAAATAGTACATAGTACGTACTATATGTGCTATATCCGGCAATCAATCTCCAGCCAGCAGATCTTTTGTGCCAAGAACGGGAGCAGAGCAAATGGAACCGATTTGATTAGCGATGAAGGGCCAAACCCTGCTGCCAGCTAACTGGCTCACTAAGGCGGCACAGAAATAAAGGAAATAATCATAATAATAACCCCGCAAGTGACCGAATTGTGCACTCAGAGTGAACTAATTGTGTAATTCAAAGTTTTTGAGGCCCCGAAGCACACACACACACATCAAATACACAGAGATTTATTTTTATTTATTTATTTCAATAGCAAAAACGGCAGTTGAATCTTTAAATCATAAGACGGTCTTAGCAGGTCCTAGGAAAAGAAACATATTAAGCACTTAATTTTTAAGATATTATTGGTACTGACGACCCTGGGAAAGTCAGAGACATTAGGATCTTTCGTCTATAATATATAAATATAATATTTATTTAGTTTGTATGTGAAATTCAACCAGTTTTTTTGTTTTTTCCTCTCGTTGAACTTAAGAATATTTTCGTTAATCAAAAACATGAAGAAAAACTGTTGTTTATTTATTTTTATTTTTATTTTTTTTGGCGTGCCTGTGTGAGAAAATTCTTGGGGGTGCGCGCTCCTAAGGCAAGGCAAGGCAAAAATATTACTTATCCGCCTAATTAAGCTTCAACAAAGCGAACACTTCATTATATATTTCCTGCACTCGGCAAACAGCCAGCAATCAGTGCGGCAGAGAGCGGTTTCCTGGCGGGGAAAGGGACAGGGAAAAGAAAAGAAAACGTAACCTTAATGTAATGTGAATTACGCTAAATTTATTAGGCAACAACAAGGCACAAGGGTACGACGGAAACGGAAACCAGAGCAGAGCAGGGGAAAACCGCACACACACACTCTCACACATCTGAGCCTAATCGTTATCGTTAACTCCAACTTCAGGGGGCCGGGCCCAAACCCTAGGATTTTCGGCGGTCGTTACCAATTTTCGTCTCTTGTTTCATTCTCTCATAGTTCGTTTCCTTTTGCTTTCGCTTTCATTACGTTACGTTTTTGCGTGCTGGACGCGTTTTGTATAGGAAACTCGATAATTTCCACCAATTTCCTTTCGCTGCACATGTGTGCGTTAGAGTCCTGGTGTGCTGTGTGTGTGTGCGTGTCCATGCGAAGCTCATAAACTGTGTGTCGGCAATGAGTATGTTAATTTGGTTAGAGGTGAGAACGCAGGTGAGAAATAATTTCGGGGCGTGGCATCGGCTAAATGCCAATGCCAACAACATCTCCCCAGTGTGCGTGCTCGGTCGAGCAACAACAAAAAAATTAATAAATAAATGGAGTGACAGATAAGCGGGGAACGGGGAACGGGTAACAGCGGAGCCAATAGGCAAATAAGAAGTGGAGCACAGAAAAAGGGACGAAAATGGGACACAAATTGGGTGCTCAAGTACTCGAGAAAGTGACCCAAAAAACAAGTCCTTGAACTCTCTCCAAAAGAACTTGAAAAACTGATCAACCGAAGGGTTTCATCTTTAAAACATCCTAAATAAAACATTTAAGTTTACAAATTCGGTTAAAATATCATTTTTAAGCCCCTTAGGAATCTAACAGAGTTTTTTATATTTTTTTTTAAATTATTTTATAGCTTAAGAAGTGGAGAATGTAGCCTCCAGAAAATAGTAATAATATTAAAAGCCTGTAGCATATTCTCTCTACTCTCTTAAAGTTAAAGTTTATTTGTTTAATAAACTATAAACTTGCAGTTAGGAAATATATTTCAGAAATTAGTCATCAGGCTCCTATTCCTAAAAAGAAGCTGCAATGCATACGCATACTTGAAATGCAAAATGTAATACAAAAAACTGGCTCATAAATATTCAACACTTTCTGATGAAAATCCTTTAGCCTTATTTAACCAACAACAATCAACTCGATTAGCCTCATGTGGGATAGCGCTGTTGGCCGCTAATTACATTGATTGAACAATGTTTACTGGTCACTTTGTTTCCGCTTGTATATACATATCTTTAAATGCAATTATTATTGCTTCATATTTCGCACATATTTACAGAGATTTAATTGAATTCCCTGAATGCCATTTCACGTGCAATTGTTGAAACTCCATCAGCGCGGCTGAAATAATTGTGCATTCTATAGGTTATCCTTTTCATAAAATTCCCAACATTTGTAAGGCATCTCGTGGCCTCGGTGTTTGCAAATGGTAAATGGAAAATGGGAAAATTCAATAGCTATGTCCTGGCTTGGCTGCGTTTTAATTTGGGCTTCTAATTTATGTGCATGGAATCCGTCAAGCTCTCGTAAGCCAACCCTGGAAACTTACAATCAAATTGGGCAAAGATTTTCAAGTTAAACGACTTCTTTGAAGGAATTTATTTAATCTTCTTTCGCTCTGCCAGCTCCCAGCTCCCAGCTCCCAGCTCCCAAGCTATCCGCTTCCCGTTACGCTTTTCAACTTAATTAAGAAATCCAATTAACATCATTGACATTAGATGTCCTGGTCCCGGAATATGCGCAATTTGCTTTGTTTTGTTTTGCTTCAGTTTTTGTCCAACGCCGAAAAACACACTCACGCATCTGCAGCAGCCGGAAAATAGATTTTTCCCCTCTATTTTCTTTTGTTTTAGTGTTTTTTTTATATTTTTTTTTGTTTTTTGCATATGTAGACCAGTACCACCCCCTTAATCTCCACACCCTTTTTGCCGCTGACAAGTAGGCGTTGATGTTGATGTTGACGTTGGTCTCGTGTGTGTCCCACCCCCAGCGACGACCTTTCACCCCCGCGTTGCGTGTGCCCCGAATTGTGCGTGTGTGCGGCTTTTCCAAAGGGGGTGGGGAGGGAGGGAGGAGGCAGCACACGCAACAAACAAACGATAACAAACAATTGTGGCAACGACATTCGGATACTTGTGTGTGTGTGTAAGGAGGAGGCGCTCTCTCTTTCGGGCGAGCTCTCTCTCCTCTCTCTCTCTCTCTCTGGCATCTCCTGCCCTATTTTTTTGGCCATGGTCTTTCCCTGATTTTGGTCGGGAATGTCGAGGGTAAATGCTGATTGTTAATGCTGCTGCTGGGGCTGGGAATCGTGTTTTAAGTCATGTTTAGTCGAATGAATTGGCACAAATGCCTGCCTACCCCTACATTTTCAAACCGAGTTCCCCACACACACGAAATCTGCTTTTTATTGACACTGTCATAGGAAAAGCTTAAGATGTTTCCTTAAATTTTGTATAGAAATTTCGAGAGAAATTGTAGGGAATTTTCCAGGAATCTCTTAACCATTTACTTAATAATTTATTCGCTTAGGAAGGACTGTAAATCGTAATTTGAGATGCAAGAAAATATAATTTCAAGAAATTTTGGTTTGTTTCTTTCTTTAATATATAAATTTGAAAGCCTTAGCTTAGATTAAATGATTTATTCAACAGAAATATCAATAATACCTTTCATAAAATAGTTTATCAGAAGGTACTCAAAAAAGTATGCTATATTTTTAGCTGTTAAGTCAAGAGAAATTCCTGAAACGTAAATCTTATGCAAAGATTACTCCCAGAACTGTTAATAGAGAGTTCTCCTGGGGAAATCACACGCACAATCGACTGTTGGCCCACTCACTCAATTATGATAACACAGGCGGGGTCAAAGGCCATGCCTGACGCCCATCAATCCTGGGTGTGTCAAATTATCCACATGATCGCCCCGCGCCTGGCCACAGGAAATCCCAGTCAAGTCGGTCAACGTCGGCTCATCTCCCCTCTCAGCCGGGCTTAGGCAGTGACACAAGTAACGCAACTGCACAAGAAACAAGGACCAAGGACCAAGGACCCGGGACCAGCCGGAGCGGGAGCACATTCAAGCAAATCTACTTAGCATAAACCAATTCGCACACAAACACACATTCTGAGAGACAGACAGAGAGCCAGCTGGCTTTCATTACAGAAGAGTGGCTCCTGGCCCCTGGCTGGCTGCTTTCAACGACTGACAAACTGCGAAAGCCAAAAACTGATTATGGCTTTCAAGCCATTCAAAGCGACAGCATTCTGCACTTGCAAATAGACAAGCTGTGTGTCCTGTGCCCTGTGTGCTGTGTGTGCACACGTGGAAAAATAAAGGTAGAAAATGCTCCAGCCAGGAGTTTGTTATCAGCAAACCCTTCGCCTACCGTAATTACACTTAGTAATCGGATATAAATGGTTAACTTTTGAATAGAAAGAGATGAATAGAGAGGTTTAATGAGTTGTATTTAGTAAGTGAGAATGCGTGAGAGGGAATCTGGAAGCAAACTGCAGCTCAAGTTCAATTTCGCGTGAAAATTGAGACTTTTAGCCGATACTTAAATTAAAAATTATGCCATGTTATGTACTTAGCACTCTACTTCGCTCTGGCTGCCTGCCAGCTAGCTCTCCTATCCTATACACTCCCTTCCCCATATAAAGTGTAGTATATTTTGCCACCGTAAGTGAAGTACAAGTTAAGCCCGGGCTTGGCCGCCCAGTCACGTAGCCCCCGCATCCTGGCCGGAGCAAGGAGGCAGGCAGAGGACTGAGCCGTTCTTTAAAAACAAATATTTGGATTTGGCAACTGAGTGAGCAGTGGAAGGACCCAGGACCAGGGCGGCTTAAATTCGAGAAGAGAGAGGGGATCAAAATAAGAGGAGCAAAGGAGTCAGCAAAGAGGAGCAAGAGGAGCCAAAGGAAGGAAGGAATTTTATTTCCAAGCCGAATTTTAGGCAGTCCTGTGGGTGTCCCTGCTCGAGAGTGTAGTATACACACACACATACGAGTATATGTATATGCTTCGGTATGTGTGCGTCTAGTTTACGACTTTTACTACTTTTCGTCCTTTTTCTCTCGCTCTCTATCTCTCTCTGGCTCTGGCCATGTCCTATGCAAAACCGCACCCATATTGGAGGACAAGTAGGAAAGCAGATTACTTATCTTTTAGTTCTCATTTAAATATGAAGACCAAATAGTACACACACGCTCCTTTTAGTCCTGTTTCCACGCACAACTTCAGTGCTCAGTGCTTTGCTTTCTCTGTGCTTTTTTATCTGAAGATAGAGGACAGCAGATAGAACTGCGAGTGGATTTCTTTTTATTCCGTCCCTCCCTTTCAATTCCACGTCCCTACTTTACTCTACTTTTACACTACTCTTTTCTATTTTTGGTTAGACAAAAATAATTGGATTTACACCGAATCAAGAATCGAGATGAAACTAGAGGCGGTTGGGATAATATGGGGATGTGGATGTGGCTGTGGCTGGGGCTGTGGCTGGGGCTGTGATGATGTCGTCATTCCGGGGATAAAGAAATGATGGCCGGAAGATGAGTGGATTCCTGGCTGCCTGTCCTGTGCTGGCTGGGCTGTGGGTTGTAAAGGGAAACCAAATTGGAGATATTCATAAGTGAAATTTGTTATTCAAATGGAAAGATGACGGGGAGCACAGGCTCCTCAAATGGGAGCCATAAAGAAAACGGTATTGCAGGCGTTATTTTAAAACGGAAACCATAAAGAAAGTCATATTCGGGAATTTAAATCTGTTGGAAAAGTGAAGGTTTAAGGAGAAATCAAAATATATAAAAGAGTTTAAGAAAGAAAGTTAAAGTTCCCTAACCCTCGAAGGGTGAGTTTAAACAGGGTTCCATTTTATTATTATTGTTTAAGTATAAATCTAAATAATAGAAGTATACCAACTAATTAACTTAATGCCTGCACAATATCAAAGCCACGACTCATGGTAAAGTATATGAATTAGCAGTTACTTGTGTAGACTCTCACCCAATACTAGTGCCCAAGCACACTTTGCATTTTTCAGAAACACAATACACCAATTAATTTGATTTTGTACTTTTACTATTTAATTGAATCAGTAAATAATATAATAATATAAATTTTAGCTCCGCAAACCGGCGTCGACACTCTCAATTCCTGGCTCGATGAAAACACCTTCCATTGCGAACCGGGAACAGATCTCATCTGGATGCAACGAAGAAGCAGCCGAGGCACTAGTGGGTATCCACTCAGACTACCCTAGGTATGAAATGTATGTATAGGCCGAGCCACCAGTAGAGTATGTATATATATACAGCAGTGTACATTCATTAACTTCCCCCCTCCCCGCGCCCAAATAGAATCCGTACTCCATACTGGGGAAAATACATAATCCATATGAAATCATCTAGCAATCGATTGGTTTCCTCTTCTGTAGACAGAAGATTAGTAAAAGTGGTGAATAAATGTTTATATAATATATATAACTATTTGATTCTGAATTTCTTAGTTTATACTTGATCATTTTTGGGATTTTTTAAAAGCCTAAATCACTTTTTTAAACCTTAGTTCAATTCGAGATAATATGCACATATTTTATAGAAGAAACCTTATAATCAAGCGTATATTTCAAGTTGTTTCAAAGCAAAAGGCTGTCAAAATCTCCGCTTGGGAATTATAAGATTAAGCAATTCTCTTTTAAATACTTTTTCTTTGTGCTAAACTCTTCGCTCAGTGTCCGCTTTGAGCCAAGGTGCAGTGCCAAAGAGGCCTGACATTAGGAAGTGGAAAACGATAACTGTGTAACTGCGGGGCAATTCATTGAGTGATGAACGGTTAGATGGACGGACGGACGGACGGATGGATGGATGGATGGATAGCCCGGGGACAGTAATTAGCTGTCAATGTCAGGACAAGTGTCCCCGCAATGATGATTTTGGGGACCAAGCCAAAACGGCAGAGAGCAAAAAGCGAAAAAGCAGAAGAGCAGACGAGCAGCGAAGCGAAAAAGGGAAAAGCACAACAAAAAATGAATTGGGCAAGGGATGGAAGGGAGGGACTTGGCCTCGTGGAATATTCATTGGGGAGAGCTTGAGCTTGAGCTCGAGAGCCTGATCCCGCGGATTCAATTTGGAGCACTCTAAAGTGAATTCCGCTCACGAATGCCCCACTGTGTCCGGCGTCCAGTGTCCAGTGTCCAGCATCCATAAATCTCTATGAATGTCGGTGGATGGCAAGATATTTTCCTGCAATCACGTTGGCAATTTGGCACAGTTCAGCAGTTTATTGAGAGACAAATGGGGGGCTGGATGGATATACTGCCACTGTGCTACTGCTACTGCCAATATGGGCATCGAAAACGAGGACAGCCCTCCTCAATATGTGTGTGTTTTCATTTGTCAGCACAATTTTTATTGGCCATCTTTTGCTCATCCATATGTACGAGGGCCAGGGACAGGGCGAGGCAAGGGTACGCTCCGAGAACGGATGAGTGAGCGAGTGAGAGTGCCCCCCAGTGTGAATCCATAAGATACAAATTGATATGACACATTTAGGAAAGCCGGAGCAAGGCGAAAACACACAAATCTGTCATTCAGGCCGTAAGATTTATTAAGGTGCCGACGACTATAGTCGGAGTTCGATTTGGATCCGCTAGAGTTGAGTTCCGTTGAGCTGGGTTGACTTAACCCCCGAGATAACCCCCAGAGCAATCTTGAATCGACCACCAACTGGGCCGACTCTCAACTTGTGCATTAGTCAGCGATCTGTGGAAAGTCAGGAGGAAGGTGGGGTCAAAAGATTGAACAAAATGCTTCTGTAGATTAAGGATAAGTTCAAGTTGCAAAGCATAAATCAATGGGATCAGAATTCTAAACGGAAATTACTAGCTCTCAGCTTTGCTAATTTCTAGCATAAAAAAGGGAAGCCTTGATACAAGTAATAACTATAAATAGTATATGCAGTTTATATTTACACCCAGCTTAATTAGCGGAAAACACACTAGTAAACTATAAATAAATTGACACATTCATGCCATCTAATCCCCCGCAAAATGTGTATTATACTCTCATAAGTAGCTTTTCATTTGCAGCCGTAAATAGAATCATACAGGACGTGCAAGCTTAGCAATCTATAATTAGAAGTACAAAAGGGTCAAGCGATTATAATAAAAACTGTGTTAATTAGCTTGAGTTAAATATTCTAAAAATAATTAAGAGTGACGTTAGGGAGATAAGTAAAAGGAAATGATATATCATATAAATCCCTGTGTATATTCCCCAATTAACGTAGCCTATAACCGATTTAGTGGTATTGAATATCTAGTGGAACCGTGTCCGTGGGAAGGGGATTAGTGAGTGTAGACCTGCAGAGTCCGGGGCCAAGCTGATCGTTCGTTCTCTCGATATTCCCCGAACCACAACAGGTATATGGAAGAACGTGCTCTTACTGGCGGCAATACGTCCAGGAAGCCATCGACAAACTCGGCCAAACACAAACCCAATGTGGGCTATCGCCTGGGCAAGAGGAAAGCCCTCTTCGAGAAGCGCAAGCGCATCAGCGACTACGCCCTGGTTATGGGCATGTTCGGGATCATCGTGATGGTAATCGAAAACGAGCTGAGCAGTGCCGGTGTCTATACAAAGGTGAGTGCTTCTAACATATATTGTACATAAATCGATAACGTATCGGAAACCCAAGCATCAAAAGATATCGAACGCATTTCAAAACAATAGCAGAATTGCCAATATAATCAATACTCGATAATCCTATTTCGACTTTCAAGTAACCAATTTGTCTAATACTAAAAACATTTTAAGCTCCTCTTATAAATATTAAAAATAAACAAAGTACGTTATTCTTAATCTATTTATCTCTCTGTATCTTTCACAGGCATCGTTCTACTCGACAGCGTTAAAAACCTTAATATCTGTTTCGACTGTGATTCTTTTAGGACTTATAGTAGCTTACCATGCTTTGGAAGTGCAGGTGAGAGTGAGTGCAAATTGTATTCTTCTCTTCCAGATGTTATTGATGTTCTTGCTGATGGTCGTCATCGTTAACTGTTTAACGTTGCCGTCGTCACTCTCGCTCACTGTCACCATATAATCCGTTAGTTCCCGTCCCTGTCCCCGTCCCCTAGGGCCCCTAAGCCCTCTAGATGGTCATGCTACCTACCCCCGTCAAAACCCCAACAAAAAAGAAGAACAAATCCCCAATATCATCGCCATCTCGGTTTGTTTGTACGTTTGTTAGTTAGTTAGTTTGCTGTTTGAAAACGTTTCCTTATGTCCGGTCATTATTTTTGGATTTCGATTTCAAATTCCTTTTTTTTTTTTTTTTTTTTTTTTTTTTTAATTTTCCGCATATTGAGAGAGTGCACTCAGAGAAACAAAAGAATCGCCGTGAAGTTGAAAGTATTGTTGTAATTATATTTATAGGAATGCTACCAAGGCTTTTAAATGATTTTTAATGGTAATAATTTTTTTATTTATAATTAATAAATATATATAAATATATGTAAAACCTATAAAAACGGACTATAATTTAACAATAATCCTCAACATGTAAAAGAAAAAAATCCTTTTGGAAACTATTAAAAAAAAAAATGCTTAGAATTGGGAATTTTAAAGTCTTTTTAAAAACCGAAAAAATATACGTAAAAAAAAGTGTTACGTTTTATAAATAAGAAATATTTTTTCAGTTAAATGCGAACAGTTTTTGTTCTGAGTTATTTGGTGGCTAGTGAAAAGCACTTTGACTAAAAAAAAAGTTATCTAAACACATTAATAGCCCTTTAAGATAATATCTCTTATCTAGGGAGTATATAATTATTTTTGTAACTCCAATATATTGTTTTTAATTTGATTTCAAGAAAATATTGGAAACTTCAAGGCGATTTTACAGAAGAGTGCTAAAAAAGAGTATGGAAGAGCGACAGAGTGCGAGTGGACGAGTTCATGTGCCATTGGTGTGAGTGAGAGAGAGGACGCCCTGTTTCCGGTTCCGGCTTCGTTCCGTTCCGTTCCGTTCCCATACGCTCATCACAATCACATCCCACCCGTATCCCCCAGAGCGCGCTCCATTCCACCATTTCTCCGAACATCTTTCAGTCATGTTTTCCCCCCGTGACAGAATCCAACGATAAGCCCCCATTCATTTTACCAGACAACCAAAAAATAATATAATGTGATCCATTCCACCTCAATAAATATATGAAACAACAACAAAAACTACCAAAAAAGTGAAGAAAGCTGAAACACTGTACATAAAGCTAACCATTCTCATTCACCCAACTCACCTTAACCACACCCACTATTCACCCACGATGTTATTCAATTTTCCAAACCCTCGATCGCTTTAATCCATCCGAGTAACGAGAAAATACCGATACCGCCAGCCGATGGTCGAAGGTCCGATTTGTTCCGTCGCAGATCACATCCATTGATCCTTTCCGGCCAATTGGCACTTTTTGTTTGATTTCGTTTCATTTCCATTCCAAACGAAGTCGCAGGCGACCAGATATAGACCGGAACTGCTATAGTCAACAATATATATCCATATTCCATACCGAAATCGTTCTCGTACTCGTTTATCTCCAATATGCGCTTAAAAAAATACCAGTTGCATGTACAGCACTATAATTTATTTAATTTGCTCAATATCTGATATATATGGTCCATATATATACTATATATATATATATAATCTATACAATTTCCACTTCTACTTCCTCTTCTTCTTCTACTTATTGGTTTCGTCTTACTTTACTCGTTTCGTTTACCTTACAATCTTACAATAAAAAAAAAATAAAAAACCTATATACCAAACACAAAACAAAAACCAATAAATTTAGTTAAGACATGTGTTCAAAAAACGATAGTTGGCATGAGTTAAATACCTATATAATATACCTTAAATAGGTCCTTTCACCGGTTTTCCCTTCTGTCGGTTTCATTTCGAGTCAAGGATGGATAAATCGGTGGGAGGATCTCTCGTTTTGGAACTTAGCGAACCGTAGAGAGCATGGGAGCATTTATTTGCCTAGTACGTAATTCAATTGATTCCGTCTTTGAACATGAACCAAAACAAATGAAAACATAAATATATATACTTACTACTTACAACATGATTGCTAACAATATTATCTATTAGCGACGAATATACTCAAGTCAAATCCGAAGAGAAGTGGAAGATACTCGAATCCCTGAACTTTCGTTAGCTTCATCGAAACTGATACCGTTTGCGAAATACTGCGATGCCTTAGGGACAAAGTCAGAGTCCTGTGTTCAGTGATCGAATTTGGATTGGTAATTGATGTCTCCGATATCGATATCGATATGGCTATCGATAGTCAGCAATAGCAAAAGCAAAAGCAAGAGCCCAACTTGAAACCCCAACAAAATCCTCACAGCGCATTTACCCATATCCATGACTCCATGATTCAATCAGTCAATCAACCAATCAATCAAGCCAGGTCATTCGAATCAGCGTTCAATCAGTCAGCCAATCAATCAGCCAACCAATCAATCAATCAACCAGTCAATCAACCAGTCAACCAACCAAACCAAAACCAGTCAGTCAGCTGAAATACTTTCTATATATAAATACAAACTGAAATCGAAAATCAATAATCGAAATCAAAACCAAAATCGAAACCCAATCTCATAATTCGTATTCTTCACACAACTTGTTCTCTTTCTATATAATATATATAACTCCGACTAAATGTTTATATATCCCCCCCAAATTAATGTTGATGTTTAAAAGTAAATTTTTAATATGTAATTACCTTCCATTATGCTTTGCAGAATTCAGTAAGTAATACTTATTATAATATCTACCATACATACTTCAATATTTGTGAGTAAATCCAAAAAACCAACCAAACCAATACCATGCATAGTGTAATGTACCATATACGGAAGCAACCAATACCAAAACCAAAACCAAAAACCAAAAACCAATACCAATACCAAAACCAACTCAAATCAAACCAAAACTAAACCGAACCAACAAAACATGCCTAGAGTAGATAAACAATAGATCGTACCTAGATCGGCTTTATATATACGTATATAGTACATGCATATGCGTATATATAGTATATAGAGTATATCCGAAAGCCAAATGCATACCGAAGCCAATGCAAACTTCAAATCGATGTTTAGTTGAACCCGCGTCTGTACCTATATCGTGTCTATAGTGTATATATACCATCTGTTTTTTTAATTTTTTTTTTTATCCCTCGTTTTGTTTTCTTTATAACCAAAACAACAGCTACAGCTACAGCTGCAGATACAGAAACAGAAACAGAAACAGATACAGATAAAGATACAACTGTCACACGCTGTCCCAAATTAAAATTCGAACAAATCCAAAGGCAACTGCTTGGCTGATAAAAAAAAAAAAAGAAAAAAACAGAAAACTGTGGCTTAGCTTGCACCACTTAAACCACTCAACCACAATCTCACCTTGTCCCACTGTACAGTATACACTGGCCATTTGCGAGCCGATTGCGGAACTGTCATTACTCTCCAGACGGTGAAGAAGGTTGTACGGGTAAAGTCCTGAGAGCTTCAATATTCTCCAATGAGATTTGAAATAAATTTTAAGTACGCCGAAAAGTATGCAATGCAAACTGCAATCCGGCTAATAGAAGAAAAATAGAAAGAACTTCGAAATTAATTACAAATGAAGTTTTTTTGAGCATGGTTTTCACTTGGTCTTGGAAAGAACTTGAGTTATTATAAAAAACAATACAAATGTTGATAGAACTCCCTACAAATCCTTTTCTAATCGCCCCTAGAGAGTTTTCCAAACTGAAATTCTGATAGAATGAAAGACTTGTGCAAATCATTGAAAATCGGCTCGCAAATATATAACATAGATGTACATGGGCACTTACATACATACATGCATACACAAGCATACCGCATACATATGAGCATTCCCATTGCTAAGTCGATACTGAATATATTAATCTATATACAATCGATATCGATAGACATCCCCCATCCCTATCACCAAAATTCCAAGCGATCATCGGAAGAAATTAATCAATCGAGTCGAACACAGGACTTTGTGACGATATATTTATATATATACAACATATATACATATAGGAGAGACCTAGCCCAGAACCTTTGTCCGCGGAGCGATAACTATCGATATATCGAATTGAATCGATGAATCACCATCCAAATTCCATCACTCAATCAGTCAGTCGGCTTAACTTGCGAATGCCTCATATGCTTTTGTGCCATCGAAAAACGAATAATACACAAAGTCCAAGCCCTGAAAACTAAGAAATAATTGCACTTCTCTGCCTAAATGTTGTGATATATATATATATATATATATATATATATATATATATATATATATATATATATAGTGTATATATGATGTATAGAAACAGCTTGCCCTAACTGCACTGCAAAATAACGGGGATTGTGGGACTCAATCGGGGTGATATTCGAGCTTCGATTCCAAATTGATTTGATAACGAAAGTAGAAAGGCTGCAGGCATAAAGAACAGAGAACAGAAAAAAGAATATAAAAAAAGGTAAACAATCAAGCAACCAAGAACAAGAACGAAATCGAGTGAAATATGTGCTAATTACACGAGAACACGCACGCTGCTTTCTAGTAAGTACTATGCACTCACACATGCACCGGCGCACACACTACATCCTACTACACCCTGCTACACACACCGGTACTCGCCGAATTTCGAAGGACACTCCATGTACTATACTATGCTACACTATGTACAGAGAAAAAAGCAATACCTGAATTATTAGTTGAATCTGTTTAAAATCGATCAAAATTATACGTTTTCATATCGGGCAGAAGTGTGTTTATATCAGCTTTTTATGTTATCGTAACAAATTAAATAGGTTCGATTAAAATCGATTATGTTTAATGGTATTATCGATATTGTTGGCCTATCGGTCAGTCGTTAGGCGGCGCCCAAAAAGAGATATAAAAATACCAAGTTTTCATAGAAATTCTTATTAACATGATTATTATTATAATGAATAATTATAAGTATCTATATTTCATATCAGAGGTTTTGCTTTTCTCCCTGTGTGTATATTCTTTTATGTCCTTTGGCTTACGATACTTGAACTTGACTCGGAAATTGCTTTTACCAGGCACCACTTGCAACTTGCAAGACATGAGCCAATAACACCCACCTAGGCACACACACCATACACCCACACCTACACACACAGCTCATTGACGTTGTACTTGTCAAATAATTCATGCTCGTATATATTTGAGTGTAATTCATTTTTGTTTAGTCGCAAAAAACGAAGCGAATCAATAAACCTCCAATTATAATTAATAAACGATATACTTGTTCTCTTTTTTTTTTCTTCCCCTCTTGTCTTCACTTTCAAACTAAATGCGATCGAATCCAATCAAAATCGAAATCGTAACAGTTATTCATGATAGATAACTGCGCCGACGATTGGAGGATCGCAATGACATGGCAACGAATTAGTCAAATAGGGTTAGAACTTTTTATATGCGCTATACATCCAATTCCTGGCGAATACTATTTCCAGTGGACGACGAAATTGGCCAATAAGAATAAAACAATTGGCACCGAAATGGTGCCGTATGACGTAGCTTTATCATTACCTATGTTCCTTCGATTATATTTAATCTGCCGCGTAATGCTGCTGCATTCAAAGCTATTCACAGACGCATCATCACGGAGCATTGGCGCTCTCAATAGGATTAATTTTAACACAAGGTGAGTGTATATAATGATATATATGAGAATTAAAAGGAAATCTTGTGTTTCTTGAGATTGAAGATCCGAAATAATAACTAACCTTATATTTAATTTTCCTGCCTCTAGATTCGTTTTAAAAACTCTAATGACAATATGCCCGGGAACGGTTCTATTGGTCTTCATGGTCTCGCTGTGGATCATCGCCTCCTGGACGCTACGTCAGTGCGAAAGGTAATGACCTCATTTCCCCCTATTCCGAATTATATATACCTATATATATTTATATGATATTTCTACTTGTTCAAGTTTGATTTTGATTACATTTGATTACCAAGCTCTTGAGTTGCTTATCTTTTATTCGATTATTGTTTTTGATTTTGAATTTATATTCCTTTTGATTTCGGTTCTCCGTTCTCCGTAATCCGTTTTGCGTTATCCGTTTACCCGTTACCCGATACCCGTTATCCGTTCTTGTTTACGTTACTCTGATGCCACTTTTTACCGTTCGAATTCAATGTGTTTGCCACTACTACTAATACTTTGACATAACTATTAAACGTATGTATTTAATATCGATGTATGTATGTACATAAATGTATGTGCTAAGCATTACGTAATGTCTTCTCCAAGAAACGACTCTAACTCGAAACTCAAACTCAAAACGCAAACTCAAAACTCTCCGTTCACAGTCGTCACAAGTGGTTATTTCTTGTATTCCTTCATTTTTTTCTACTTACTTTTTGAAGCTGTACACAATCGATTTTTTGATTTTGATAAAAGCTGAAGTCTGATTCAAAGAAAGCGGAACATGGGGTGGGGGAGGGCTGGACTTACAGAATGCAATACAAAATAGAGAGAAAGCAAGAATGCACACAAATACTGAATGCGCATTGTTGCTTATTCATACGTGCTGAAGCATTTACATGTAGCTTGCATTTTCCACAAAAAACGACGTAAAAAGAATAAACTCAATCTGACAAAAGCAAGTAACGAAAAAGCATAACTGGTACAATCGAAATGCAATTGTCACTGTCACGTAGCGAACGATTGGATAATGGATAATGCTTGCATGTGTTTCAATTTATTTGCATTTGGCATTCGGATTCGCTTGTTTTCTTTTTTTGTCTGGAAACCCCCTCGAAACACCACCCCCTTTCCCAATTTTCCACACAATGTCACTGCTCTGATTGCTGATTGCTTTTTTACTTACATTTTTCTCGCTTGTTCTGTGTTTTTCGGTTCTCCCCCCATAATCACGGCTCCCCCACTCTTGACAACTGACAATTTATCGATATATATTCGATAAGTGTTGATTGAAGTCCTGCACTTATCGACGAAGGGGGGATGGACAACAACAACAACAACAGCACACAGACAGACACACCGTGTAGAATTGGAGAATGCAATAAGAAGAATTGAATTGAATGCCTAAATATGCGTATATACATACATTCCATTTATATATGTATGTTACTATATATACATATATTCCATTTATATATGTATGTATATACTACAAGTAATTTTTGTTCCCGAAAAACCCGCATAGCCCCATTTTGAAATTTCTCAAACTCAGTTTTTCTTTGTTTTTCAACTTTGGATCTTTGTGTTTTAAACGTTGTATGCTAGCTCTGTCTCTTTCTCTCGCTCTCTTGCTCTCTCACTGTGTTACTCTTTTGCTCTTGCTCCTCTTCAGCCGTTTCTTCTATATTTTCTTGAAGATTCTTGACTTTGAATTGGCGCACCATATGTTTGTCTCTCTTTATCTTAGCCTTTGCCCCATCTATCTATCTCGTTCCGTTTTGGCCCTTTCTATCGTCTTTCCGATCTTCTCGTCTCGTCTCTTTCTCTTTCTCACTCTCGCTCTGGCTCTCACACTCTCATAATTGATCTTTCCGTTTAGTTCTTGTGATTCTTCAAGTTTTGATTTGTTTTTAACGACGTTCCTTAATATATTTTTCGTTGTTGTTGTTGTTGGTGTTGTTGTTGCTGTTCAGTTTTGGGAAAACCAAAGAAAACACAAGAAACATAACATGCCAGCAAAAAAAGAGAAATAATAATAATAAAAGAAAAACTTTCTTATAAGAAAATCCGTACTCAAAATAAGAATAGTACGAGTTTGAGTACGCGGATTCTCAATTTCCGGATCCCATAATTCTCTCTGTGTTCTTATTGTATATTTCTCAGTTCTTTAATTCAATTAAACTGCATCTGCTAAAGATCATGATATGTGTGACCTAAAAAAACTTGAAATCTTAAATATTAACCCAAAGAAAACAAAACAATCAAACAATCAATCAATCCCTGAGAACGAAGAACACCTTTGGCGGCCATGCAGCTGGCTGTGTTCAGGCTAGCGACGAAAGAAAGCATCTTCTACACACCACAACCACTACCACATCAGTTATTATTGTTGCTGCTGCTGTTGCTGTTATTGTTGCTGTTGTTGTCATTATTGTTGCTTCGTGATAAAATAAAAATACAAAAAAAAACAAGAAATAGAGCTAGCTTCGGTAAGCCGAAGTTTGTATACCCTTGCAGTCAACAATTGGATCATTGAAAATCGATCCATTTTGGTAAAATTGAAAAAATATCGACGTTTTTACATTTGTATAACATTTAACATGTAGAATTATACATTTTTTTTATATAAATCAACCGATTGATTAGTTGTCCGATTTTATTGAAATTAAAACCGTAATTTCGCCATCATTCCTATGGCAACTATAGGATATAGTGGTCGGATTTCGACCGTTCCGACATAAATATGGCTTGCAGAAAAAATAAGACTATGCTAAAAATTTCAGCCCGACAGCTCAAAAACTGAGAGACTAGTTTGCGTAGCAACGGACCGACGGACAGACGAACATGGCTAGATCGACTCGGCTGGTGATGCTAATCAAGAAATGAAATATAAATACCCTCGGCATGGGTATACAAATGAAGAAAAGAGAAAATGAAAGTTTACTAGTAAGTAAATTATTTGAATACTCCCTGCCCAGGCATTGGCATTGTTGCAGTCGGACAATCACAGACAGAGACAGGACCTACTCCGCCTCCTTGTCTGCCCTCTGCTTGGTCTTCCACTATATAGTAATAGTATGCCATATATTCTAGATTTGATTTCCATTTTATTTCGTTTCGAGCAAGATGACTGACACGTATTGATTTACGTGTCACATCCTCCGCTCGATTTCATGATGTTTTCTGATTTCACTTTCGATTACTTTGTATTATTTTTGGACTGCGCCTGGCTGGCTGGCTGCCTGCCTGACGAATAAAACAAATGCAAGCTCTGTGAGAAATATAAATGAAAAGTAAATACAGCAGCGAGCGGACCTCTTTCAATCTCGAGAAAAAAAAGAAAGAAAAAAATCAATAAGAAAAATACAGAAACCAAACACACACCACGTACATATGTATGTCTATGTATTTTCTCGTAACGATGTTGAATTTTGTTTCGGAATCCGTATTATATTTGTATCTCGATGTTATTCCGTAGAAATTGGTAGAATTTTTCATTTCCGATCTGTCAGTTTAGCTGGGAGCCCTTCCTCCCCTCCCACTTCCTTTTCAAAATACTCTTTTAATATTTATTTTCATGTTTTGCGTGTCTGTACGTGTCCGTACGTGTACGTCTACGTGTATGTGAATGTGTATGTGTATGTGCGTATTGTTGGAGATCCTGGAATTGTATCCTAAGCACCCATGCATGCTCTGCTCAGCTCGGATCAAATCTCTGTGAGTTAGGATAAAGGCAGGCAACCAGCTGGATGGGAGGGAGCAAAAAAACACGAGATTTGTGCGGCTTTAGGAGAGTGTTTACCAACACTGAACACACACACACACACACACGCAGACACAGGCACACTCATAGGGACTCCTGGCATTCATTATGATTTTCCTTTGCAAATTGCTTATACCATCCGCATTCGCATTCACACACAGTTCTCACACTCACTCGCCCTTCGAAAAATGGCGCCCAACGGAGCAATGCCAGAAGGCATGAGGCATGCCCCAGCACAGAGGCGTGCGCAAAACGGCAAAGAGGGGGCGATAAAAGGAATATTTTAACTATGTTCAATTGTGCACTAGACTTCTGCTAGCTGCAATATAAATATAAAAATAGAATACATCAATTGAAATTAAACACAAGTGCAATTATTAAATGATTATTTATTAAATTGAAAACCCCCTTGGGCTTGCCGGAGTCCTGCGTACGCCGCCGCTGCCCAGCATTTAGTGGCACGTCTCTGGGGCTTCAGGTGGTAAGCCTCTTCAGCTGGAACTGTGGCCGGGGGTTTTTTCGGGGCCAACTCTCTGATGGGCCATTTCAGTCATTTTGCATGTAGTGTTGCTCGAGAGTGTGAGCTGAGAGCTGTGAGCCTGTGCCTGCTTCACCCAGATCAAGAGTTATCGCTTAAAAACCAAACAAATCCCATTCCCAGTCCCCCGATTCCAATGGCAGTCTAGCAGGAAGAGATGCAGAGGAGGAAGGATTATGAGATTCAGGACAAAAGAGTAAATGAGAGGAGCAAGCAGGAGTGAGATGAGAGGAAAGCAGGCTTTGAACCGATGCCGATGCAAGTGTTGTACTCGAAATGCCAAACTATCCAAAAACTATATGATTATTCACTATTATTCATGTCATTTGTATATTCAAAAATATTCGTATACTATATTCCTCTGCCCCGCCCTCGCCCCCTATCAATTCTATCTATCTATCTCTATCTGTATCCTTCAATCTATCTATATCTCGCTCCTATTTTTGATATTGAGGACTTATGACTTATGATTATATAAAAACAAAATCCAAAAAGATAAAGCAAATTATTATTCGTTTACTTTCCCTCGTTCTCCGTTCTCCGTTCTCCTCGTTTCCCCTTATCAACTTTATTTGTTGCCTTGTGTTTTATTATCATTTATTTCTTTCTTATTATTTCTTTTGTACTTATACGTATTCTTTTGATACTTGGAATTTTTCGAAAAATAATCAAAACGAAAAAAAAGCAACGAATTTCCTTACAAAATTGTATTTCCTGATTTTCTTCGTAAAACCAAAAAATAAATAGAAAAAATTTAAACAAAAAATGTTCACATAATTTCACATCTGTTTATTTGTTTACTCCACTTCTCACCCTACTTCTGTATCCACAAATTGCAAAAAAATTAAAAAAAATAAATACAAAAAAAATACCAACCAAAATGTATGAATCGAATATATGAAATACAAAAAAAAACATCAACCGAAAAACAACCAACCGCAACTTGAATACGCAACCGAAATACGCACCATATATATATATTTTTGTATACTGAAAATCGCTAACGAACAAAAATGGCTAAACAAAAATAAAAAACAACAATTTAAAAAAAAAAAAAAAAAAACGTATCATAAATGAACAACAAAACGATATGATTGAAATTCGTATACCCCATATTTCCCACATTCAAAACCGAATGCCGAACGCATGCCGAATTTCCGAAAATTCCAAAAATTACCGTATACGAAACGATAACCGATGCGATACCGATACCGATACCGATTCGATAACAATCAAAGGTTCCACGATGAGGAGCACGCGAATTTGCTAAACTCCATGTGGCTAACGGCCATCACATTTCTGTGTGTCGGCTATGGCGACATTGTGCCAAACACGTACTGTGGACGCGGTATCACCCTCACCTGCGGCATGGTGGTAAGTATTTCCTAAAAAAAATACCAAAAATACCAAACAAAAATACCAGCCCCAAAAAAAAACCATTTATGATACTGCAAAAAAAAAATCAAAATCAAAACTAAATCCAAATAAAAACAAACAAAAATATAGAACAGTACAGAACAGAACAGTTGCAAAAATAACAGAACAGCAAAAAATACTCTCCCTAATGGGGAAATCTATAATAAAACAACAACAATATAGCATACATCATCATCCAAGAACAAAAACAGCAACAACAACAACAAACAGCCAACAACAGCCAAAATTCATGCATAAGAGAATATAAATGAGAAATCGAAGGAAATACTATATATTATAGAGGGGAAGGTGGAGGAGCTAAAGAGGGGGTTCCCAGAAAGTAGACGCCATTGAGGCGCCTACGAAACATACGAAATATATATACTTACCATATACATATATATTTTGTTTTAGAGTAATTGTACCTGCCAAATCAGGCGCTGTGTGGGCGGAGATCTCTCTCGTATTTAGTTTTGTTTCCCTCTCTCCCCACCACCCCCCTTTGGGCATGAGTGTATATAAATTCAAGCTGGAAATTCAAATATCCCAAAAATCCGTTTTGATGGCAGGCACACACACACACACACACACTCGACTCCCACACTCACATGTTCATTTTTCGTAGCATACATTTCAGCGCACATACTGTATATTTTTGATGCCGTTTTGTCTGCCCCCAAATCGTCGCCAAAAAAATAAGAAAAATAAGAAAAACCACCGAAAATAATCCGGAAAAAGCGGAAAGCAAAAGCCAAGCGATAGTTCTTCTATCTCCCCCTTCTTCCCCTCTCTCTCTCTCTCTCTCTCTCTCTCTCTCTATCTATCTCTATCTGTCTAACTGTTGTTTTTTTCACAAACACACTCACACCCACATCCACACCCACACCCACACCCACACCCACACTGGCAATCTGTTGTAAATCATCACAAAATAAAACAAAAAAAAAAAGAAATAGTACTACTTTTATATGTATGGACACCCACCCGAAACGTTCTGTGTCTGTGTGACAGCATATAAGCATACATTATATATGTATTTAAATATATGTACATTCACATGTGTGTGTGTGCGTGAGTGTCACAATTTTTGAACGTTTCTTTTTTAAACAAGAACAACAACAAAACGCCGATAACAAAACAGTAACAGCAACAATGTAACTTTTTTCTTTCCTTTTTGTTTGTTTCTGTTTGTTGTTTTTGTCTTTCTGCCGGCAACTAAACTAAATCAACAAAAAGCGATGAATATGAAAATGAAACACAGAGAGAGACGGCCGACAGACAAGGCGGAAGCTGAGAAAAGTTTTCGCTTCCTGCCTCTGCCGGAAAACAAAGGAAAAAGAGCAGAAAAACAAAATCAAAACAAATCTTTTCTGACAGCTCCCGGCAAATTCTATTAATGTAAATACATGTGTGTGTGTGCGAGAGTGTGTGCGAGTGTGTGCGAATGTGAGCCATTGAAATTAAATTGAATTGTTTTGTGCACCCTAGAAACGCTCCTTTCTTAAATAAACAAATCCAGAACAAGGCAATAAGCAAACATCACTTGCTCACTTTTGTTAATGCGATGTGCAGGCTATACATATATATATATATATATATCATACGAGTATAAGCGCCCTGTACATATATACATATATATTAACGGTTACGTCGCTCTGTCCCCCCATCATAACCTCAACCTGAACCTGAACCCGAACAAATTCAACCCGAATCCGCCCAACTTTTGACCACTGTAACCACTGTGTGCTGCTCTCACCCCGTTTACTCGTCCAATTTCTTGTTAATCTCGTTTTCCAATATGCCGAATGCCCGATTCAAACTTTTTCTTTTCCTTTGACGCATTTCTTTACTTTACCTTACTTTACTTACACACTTTCGTTGTGCTTTCCTTTGTTTCCGTTTCCGTTTCCGGTTGCGTTTGCGTTCACCTTTTGTTTTGTTCGTTTTCGTTGTCGTTTGGTTTAAGTTAATTTAACCTATATGCCTGTTTAGTTTTTAATGGATTTTTATAGTTTATTTTTGAACATTAAGCCAACAATACGATATTTTTCTCTATCTCTCTTTCCCTTTCATTTAAAAAAAAAAAAAAAAAAAAAAAAAACGCGTGTATTCAATTTGCCCTTTGAAAAAACTGAAACTGAAACTGATACTGAACCTCCAACTGATCGTTGCAAAACCATAATCAATGTCCTATCAAAAATCAATTCAAAAATATATATATTTCCACCCGACATATACTATATATATCTCGTAAATGTCGCGTGCCTTGCCGGTGGTTTTATGGAACAACATTCATGAGCAGATTTCATGATGAAGAACATGCGAATCTTTTGAATGCAATGTGGCTGATAGCGATAACATTTTTGAGTGTTGGTTTCGGTGATATTGTTCCGAATACGTACTGTGGACGTGGTATCGCTGTCAGTACAGGAATAATGGTGAGTTTTTAACAACAACTACAACTACAACTACCAAAAAATAAATACTATATATTACAATTACCAATTACCAACTACCAACAATTGCACACAACATAACCCAAAAGCAAGAGCAAAAAGTGAAAGCATAGAAAAGAACTAACAACCATCATTATCGAATCGAAAAATACGTTCAATGAGAAAAAAATAACCAAAATCACGTGTAAATAATTACATAAACTGCATACGAATGTTACCCCGCCCACCACAACCGCCCCTCGCCGCCACTTTTAACCAAAAACCAAAAAAACCAGAAAAAAACCAACCAATTTTCCCAAAATGCTGAACTCACCTATAAACCGTTATGTTCCTAGTTAACTGTACATACACTCACCACTGAAGAGTTGAGGAGGTTCCTGCATGTGCTTAGGTGAAGCCGAGACCTCAGATTGAGCGACTTTCCAGTCAAAAATCCAGAATTTTCGATATATTATCGATAGGAGTTAGCATAGAACTAGCGCTTAATAGTACACGCCTAAAAATATTCTAAATGCCTCTTTCGCCTTCTATCCACCTATCTGTCTACTTCAAATACTATTTTAATGCAGCTCTGCGCTTCTGTGTGGCTTAATTTATATACTCTACTATATCCTACACATAGTTATCGATATCGATCTCGATTTCGTCCTCGATTTCCATCCTTTCTCTCGGTCTATCTGCTTACTTTTTTTTAAATAGACTTTTTGAGATATTTATCATGTTGTAGTGGCCAAAGCAGTAAAGCTATGATAAATAAAACAAACGTATATTTGCGCTCCTAATTATGACTATGACTATGAATTATGGTTTCCATATTGTTTCCTAGCTAATCGTTTCGTACTTATGTGTGTATTATGTATCTCTCTCTCTCTCTCTGCCAGACACCTCTAACTGTTGTAATACAAATAGATATGTGAACCGAACCCCCAGTTAAATCCATCAACCCCCAAATAGCTATCGAATCTAACCCATCTCGAAATTCTAACAGAATGTTGTTGCATTCCAAATCTATCGGAATTCATCCGTTCATCCGTTCATTCACTCTTTACTCATCATTCATTCATCCATTCAGAGCCACTCATTTGATGTGAAAAATCATCAAGAAGCAAACAAATAACAAAGTGATCAAAGAAAAATGCAAAAAATTATAAGAAGAAACTGAAAAAAACATAACACACTCGTTGTAACACCCATAAAAGTATTTTAAATCAATTCTGAGAGCAACAAAAAGTTCTGGACTATAACTCGATAAAAGAAACAAAAGAGAAACCATTCCCATTTGAATGCATAAATCAAAAGTGAAACTAACCAACTGACATTACAGATGGCCGTGTCCGGCCGGACACCCAACTCCTAGAACTTCTAGAACTACTGGAAAAACAACCCCCCGAGTGAACCGTCATCCATTGAAATGTGTGTGCAATTGTGTGTTGCTACAATTAGGAAAATTGCCTTTGACTATTGGCCAATTTCAGTTAATTTGCTCATTTCGAGCGCATTTGGTCAGAGCCTTCCGCGAATCCCACAAGCAAGCGTGGAAATTTTCCTTAATTTGGTGTAAACTCAACTATCGCCTACAAGAATTTCTAAAAGCAATTTCCTTAGAATTTAAACAAAAGGAACTTACGAAATTGTATTTGTTTTAGGGATACTTAATGATCTATCGATTTAGCTAGTGATGTGCCAATGCTCTTAACTGTGTATTCGATTACCAGAACTATCGATATCTTATCGATATACGTTTAATTTAGAATAATGACTTTTTGATTATTTATAAAAACCACGAGTAAAATTAATTAATGAGTAAATCAGACTTACGGTATGAAACGGAGTTGGGTGTCCCGTCGATGGCATAGTTCGAATTAGAAAACTCACCGCCGTTGCGCGCGAAAAACGAGTCGAGGGCAAAGTCTCACCACTCTCAACATCGTCATTACAGGGCGCCGGCTGTACGGCCCTCCTCGTGGCCGTCGTTTCTCGGAAGCTGGAGCTGACCCGTGCCGAGAAGCATGTGCACAACTTCATGATGGACACGCAGTTGACCAAAAGGGTATATAGATCGTGTTCCAAGGATCCAAACGGATACGGATACGGAGTATCGGACCGACTGACCGACCGACCGACGAACCCAAGGACGAAGGACCTACATTTACTCGTACCACGCATCCATGTATATCCATATTGCATTCTAATTACCTTTGTATACGTTTCTTCTTTGAACCAAAATTTAGCTGAAAAATGCTGCGGCGAATGTCCTTCGTGAAACTTGGCTCATTTACAAACATACAAGACTAGTAAAACGGGTTAATCCCGGCCGTGTAAGAACCCACCAAAGAAAGTTCCTTCTAGCTATATATGCGTGAGTATTTTTAGAGATCTATCAACAACCAACCAACCAACCAACCAACCAACCAACCAATCAATCAATCAACCAATCAACCTACCAACCAACAACTACTACTACTTCCAAGCAAAAGAAAGATAATAATAATCGAAAAGTGCCCAAGAACTAGCGAGAAGAGGACCTAGGGAAACTATTGGGATATTAGGTTATTGGGGTTACAGAAACTCAGATATCATTGATCGTTTATGTTCCGTTCTCACTCTCTCGCTGTTTTTCTGTCTGTGTACATGTTTGATCTCGTTTGTTTTGGTCTCGTTCGTCCTGCCCGGAAACTAACTAACTAACTCATTTGTCTAGAAATAAACCACACATACTCGTATGTCTCTGTATGTAATACGTTTATCGGATCAGCTCCGAGACATCAGTCAGCCTTCAAGCACCCAAGTCCTGCTTCCCGTATCCCGTATCTGTGATTATTCATCGTATAATTAGCCTCATAACTGTACCCATCAACAATCGTAGGCAAAGAAGTGCGAATCATCATCGTAGGCAAGCTTTTTTTCGGTTTGGGAAAGCATCAAGTCAAAATCCTGTACATATAAAGTATAAAGCAGCAAACTAATCGAAATGCCCAATGCGATAATTACTACCAAGTACTAAAACCTAAAAACTGAACTGAAAAACTGAAAAAACTGAAAAACCACAAATGATTGAACTCGTTTTACTAGCCTGTAAATAGGTTGTAAAGCCCTGTTTTTACGTTATGCAATTAACCGAGATTAGCCACATAACCTAGCATGCTGCGTTAAATATTCTAGAATCTCGTATCTAAAACTATCGCAATATCATCAAGCGTTTGCCTGGCCAAGTGCCATTACTAGCCTCATCCTCATCCTCACTAGCATTGCCAATATCAACCACCAGGTCCTTGTACTCTGTCCACAAATTTCAACCCCGTCCCTGCATCATATCGGATCTCATATCGGATCGTGTGACTTGTCGTAGTAACTCCATCGCCATCCAGAGAACAGGGGGAATCAGTGGCCCAGGGATCTGCCGTATGATATGATGATACTTTCACGATACGATTTTCTGCAATTTTAACGCCCAAAAAAGAAATATGGAAATTTTGTCTAAGCCCTAACTCTAATCTATCTATCGTAACTACGGCACAATAAATTGTACACACAACAAAAGAAAATATATAATAATCATAATAATAATAATAATAAATAACGTTTTCAGTGAATATTACCTATAAGGCAGTGCGATTTGAAACTTTAACTGATTAACTCACCCAGCACTTGTAATATTATCCTATGTACCTCTTAAAGTTTCAAAGCCCGCTGATCCACGTTTGTCCGATGTTTAAATACAGTATTTTTTAAGTTCTTTTGACTTGAGTTGGAAATAAAGGAGGTTCGGCTTGTCGAAATGCTACGAAATATTTCTCCCACGTGTGTGCGTGGGAGAAAAAAGGCCTATTATGTAACGAGCTTAGTGTTTTATGTCTGGCGATTAATCATATTGTACTTGAATAATTTTTTCCACAATATTGATGACTCTTCCAACGCGATGCAGGTTGCGAAAAGTTAAAATGGATCAGCGCAAACTAATGGATAATGCAAACACAATAACTGACATGGCCAAGGTAGCTAGCAAATAGCAAAAGAAATGCAGGAGAGCTTCCGTGAATCAAATTTCGGACGAGTATTAGATGCCTATAGAAATAAAATCGCTTTATTTCGAACTTAGAAAGTAAAGGCTTTGATCAAATATTTTTCGATAAGCGATAAAATTGTTATTAACCTATAACAATCATAAACACAAACAAATACAATTGTTTTCGATAACAAAAACCCGATAGTTATCGATTAAAATTCCAAATCAATCCAAATCAAAGTTACGGAAGCTCTTCTGTAGAGCAATACATGTAGTTGATACAGTACTTTAGAAGAAACGAGTCAATGAGCCATGTTTACATGCGAAGTTTGTGACCTCTGTGTTCCTCCGTACCATTCGCAGACACAAAACACGGTCTACGAGATAATATCGGACATGTCTAGCCGTCAGGATGCCATCGAGGAGCGCTTGACCAACCTGGAGGACAAAATGCAGACCATACAAGTATGACAAGCAAACAAGTCCCAGTGCCAGGTGTCCCATAATAATGATGACGACCACAATCCCCCATCCCCAATCCCCAATCCCATTCCGCGATTTCCCCTTTGCAGGAGCACATGGAGAGCCTTCCGGACTTGCTGTCGCGCTGTCTGACCCAGCACCAGGAGCGGATCGAGCAGCGGCGAAACTTTCTGCATCCGGATACAGCGGCGGCGGCGGCCCCGATTGCGGCGCCGACCCCCCAATCGATGTTCAACGCGGCGCCCATGCTGTTTCCGCATTCTAGGTGAGCTCCCACTCTCTTTCTCCGCTCTTTTTCTTTCTTTCCTTCGTCTCTGTCTCTTTTCTCTGTCCGCCTCTCTCTCTCTTTACTCTCTCTTCATACACTCAGAGCAAAAATCTGTCTTTAGCAGCTTTAAGTTATAAGAAATTATAATAAAACCGGTTTTTTAATCAAGTTTATTTTGTGTTCTTAATTTTTTGAACAATTTTCAAATATTTATAATTTGTTTTTATTAACATTCCTTAGCGATTTTTGTTCTGAGTGTACCACTCTGTCTCTGTCCCGCCTCTCCATGCCCATTAGCCTCATCTCAATCCAAACACTCGCGTCCATTATCCGAGCGAGACTTGTGTCAGTGCCAATCCGTCATTTCAATTTGTTTTCGTGTCCGTGAGTCGTTTGTCGTGTATCCTTTTTGGGTGGTCTGGTCTTTGTCTTTGTCCTGGTCCCCGTCCTGGTCAGTATCCCCATTCCCCTGTCTTGTACAATCATTTGTAAATATTTATATGTAGCATATGTGTTCCCTAGATGTTCACTGCACACACTTGACTCCTTAAAATTACATCCCACAACTTCGTGACTCCCACTCCGTCTTCTATGCAAGATTCAAGTGATTAAAGACTGTGATTAAGGGCATTTCCGCTGATTTTTCAAACAAAACTAAGACAGAATAAGCCTGTCTGCTCCTTTAAGTAAACTCAATTTACTCTCCTACTGACTCGCCACGGCTCTAATATTTTCTATTCATTGCATCCAATCAAAGCATCGCCATCAAAAATGATAATGAAAAGAAAAGAAACCAAATTTGATTTGTTTTTGATAAGCGTACCAATGATAACGAGAATTAACATACTGCTTTTTGCATAGAAGTGTTCCCTCATCCAATAACGCCGCTGCTACTTACCATTGGCCAACAAGCCCTATTTTGCCACCTATATCTAGTAGAACACCACATTTAGTGCCTGATACTCACATGCCATCAAATGGATCTGCAGTTAATAGCTACGCATCTTCCAACAAATACGGCAGCTGAATATCAGAAAGAGAGCGCTCCAACTCCGTGATCAACATCGAGATGCTAACAATAAGGCCGGATCGGTCCGTCTGGCCACCACCACCACCACCATCATCGTCATCAGTAATCGCCGCCACATCTACGTCTACGTCAATGTCAAAGCCCGAAACCGAATTCGGAATGGCCGAAACAGCGCTGAGGCAACGCTTGCACTCGCCGTCGTTATCGTTATCGAAATCACAGTCGCAGGAGCACCTGTTCCAGCAAATCCCCGTGATACCCGAGGATGCCGAGTCGCTGGCGAACACCAACACGAATAGCAACAGTTCGCCCGATCAGATAATAGGGATCACTGTACCGGGGTCGAGTTCCACGCCCGCGTTCACCGCCATCACCGCCATCAGCGAGCAGTTATCGATAGGCGACGCTAGCGGTGGCATCGTCAAGTCGATAACAGCCGGCGAATCGATGACGACGGCAGGCACAGCGATTGCCTCGAATAAGTTTACTAGGAAGAGAGAACGTGTATGCAATAATAGTAGTAATAGTGCTAGTAATAGTAACAATAGTAATAATAGCTTTAAAGGTAATATTAGTAATTCTACAAGTCGAATTTCGAACTCGGCCTTTTGTAAATAAGCCTCTTCGAGATGAGAAAAAAAGTCAAATGTTAGCATATACCCCAAAAGCACGCGTATATATATGTATATACCTGTATCTCCTCTGAAAAGGATAAATAAGGAAAGCATATACATATATATACCGAGGTGTCATTTTTTTTTCCAAGTCTTAGGCTAAAACGTATTTATAATTCTCACCTTGGGCCAAGGCAGCCTGTACTTGCATACTACAAATACATAAAATAAATAGAGTGTGTGTGTGTACAGAGTGTGAATGCCTGTGTACTTTAAGGTCATCATAGGGCATAGATCATAAACAAAAAGAACGCTCAGAAAGCTGAAAATCAATGGAATAACGATTAAAGCAATCAAAGAAATCCTGAAATCCAGCTATTCACCCCGTTGGCACTTCCGGTTCCGGTCTTTGTGTACATACATACATCCCAAGCATGGCAAATATACTCCAGCAATCGTCCGTCTGTCCCAAGAACTTGTGTCAAGTCCAGGATATATCCCCAGGATGCAACTGTCCGTTCTGTCTGTCTGTGTGTGTGTCTGTGTGACCTGTGCAAGTGAATTACATAACCACAAAAATAAAACACAAACAGTAAAAAGAAACTACAGAGAACCCAAAACCCGTAACCAAATATACAAAACGAGCAAAAGTCACAAAAAACTAAAAGAAAAAGCCAAGTAATAATAAAAAACAGAACCCAAAACCCAACCAAGAACAAAGAGAACCTATCTAGCTGTAAAATGTATGTTACGAGATCTAGAAAACATCAGAACCAAAAGAGGAAAAACGAAAAACCCAATGATAAGTGAAAAGAAAACAAACCGAAAGCAAACCACATGAAAAACAACTCTTAAAAAACTGTGGAAAAACATAAAAGCAAACGGAAGATAAGACGAAAGATAAAGAAAACACAGTAAATAGGAGAGTGCAAGTTGCACTTACTTACGTCTACTAGCTCTGGCTTTAACTAAACTAACGAAACAAGTTTAAAGGAAACAAGTTTGTTGTTGTCTTCTTTTTCTACACATATATATATATATATTCTAAAATATATATAGTATACATATATATACATATATATTTTCGTTGTTGCTGTTTTTTTTTTGCCTTTCTTTTCTACCAAGAATTATCTCAATTAAGAACCTGACTAGCTTTCGAGGGCGTTACGTGATGGGATAGTAGAGTAGACTCTAAGCCGAACTAAATGAGAAACGATAGATGGGGAACGATAAGCGATAAACGATTAACGATTAACGGTAACAGAGAGAAACGCAAAAACTAACGTTAGTCTAGCATAGTAATCTACTACGAGTACTAAAGTGAACAATTTTAATTGAACTTTTGTAACATATTAATGGTAATTCACATTAACATATACAATGCTAGCTGGTAAAAATAAAACAGAGAACAAGCTCCAGATAGAAGACATTAGAAACGAAACGAAATGGAACGCTGGGAACGCCAGGAAACGAAACAAACAGAACGATTTGAAATGAATTGAATTGAAATATATTGACATGGATCGCAGTGGGTAGAGCAAACATAGTGTGTAGGCATACATAATAGCAGAAGTGGCCGAGCTACGTAAAGATTTTCTAAAGATTCTAAAAGGAACATTATATATACATACATACTTACTATAAAGTATAAAGTATTAAGTGAGAGCATCGAAGTTATTTAAAAGAAAAAGCAAAAGCAAAACAAAACTAGGTAAAACGCAACCTTTTAACGCTTTGTTAGGACTCCACTCCACGGAAGGCAAGAGATATACAACTGAATTCCCCGTATCGTGCCCCCAAGCCCCCCCCAAAATCCTGTTCCTAGCTCTCCCGTCATTAGGACCAAAGCTACTCTATACTCTATTTATGCCCATAATCTTCGGTAGGACTCTGCAGACTCTGCAACTATACAGAACCAGGGCCAGAAAGGATCAAAATATGTGTAGTCTATAGATTATATAGCCATAGATGCAGTCCACGTAAGCCAACAACAAATTGTATTCAAGTTTTGCAGTTGATTTCCCATTTCCCTAAACCATTTCCACACTCCCATTCCTCAAGCTCAAAACAAGAAGCGATCCTACCTCCTCGATCCCCAAACTGTCTGATAGCTCTTAGCCAATATACAGCAGACAAAGGAGAAGAATTAGAACGAGTTAAAGGAGAAAAGCAACAAGCGAACAAGCAAACTAAACCAACCCTTAAAAATGTGTGTATACCTATTTATAATATTGAATATTTAAATTGAAATGAACGTTCAAGACTGCTGTCAAAATAGCTTTATCACAATAAATAACAAACAAGATCTACACATTACACCAAACAGAACAGAACAGAACCGATCACAAGAAAACGTAGCGGATATCGGAGTTATCGGTGTTATCGGATCTGTTATCAGAACACACACACAGAGACACACACCGATTGATACCACGATATGATGGAATGCAATGCGCCCAGCTTTAACGTTATGTATTGATGCATATTTGGGTTTCAACTCTACAACACCTTAAACTACCAAGAAAACAGAGCGATAAGCGATAAGCGATATACAATATATATCGATCAATCGATATAATTGGCACACGATCGAATTCCTGTTTGAACTGGTTTCCTACAAGCCCCACAAGATACATTAAACACGAGATAAAAACGAGAAGAAAAATAACTTTGATATGAGGGACCGAATTTCCAAAGACAGGTCTTTATTATACAAAATACCGAAAACCAAACAAGAGAATTCCTAAAATTAAAAACATAAATCAATTAATAAATGAATAAAGGAAAACTGAACCCCCAACAGAAACAATTTATAATACAGAAGACTTTTAGCCGCCTTTGAGCTGGGATACCGAATAAAAGATACAACATCTTAAACCAATAAACACAGATAAAGATACTACAGTTGAAGGATCGTAGCGCACAATGTCCTCGTTTGTCATAGGTCCAAGTCCTGTCCCGTCACCTTGCACCTCGTTCAAATAATGTGTGGTTTCCGTTTTTGTGTTCTCTGTAATCCAGAATCGAATCCAAATATTCAAATCCTCCCTATTCTTTTCTCCAGCGAATCGTAGAGCTCAAGGGGTACTTCGAGAATCAGAAAGCTTCACTCAAAAGCACACTTCTAGCCAAAGCAGGTCCCATAGAGAACATACAGCCAATACTCCGATTTAAAATGGGATTTGAATGCCGAACCAACCGAGAAGCAGCCTAAAGTCACAGGTCCTTCTCCCCAGCAAAAAGTATATTCCAGATAATAACCACTCCCCCTGCCCACGCCCACGCCCAACTAGAGAGGTATGCAGAATATATAAGGTTGCATATACAATATCTAGAGATATACGACACACCACAAGTATATATACATACATGTACAGACGGTCTATAAGGCATGAACCCAGAACAGGCCAGAACAAACCCCACACTAATAAGATCGTATTTGACTTTATATGTATTATAGTAACGTATTCAGTAGCTAAATCGAAAGCCGAAGCAAAGACCAATTTATTAACAAAAAGGAAATGAAAAACTAACAAGAAAACCAATTATTATGTTAAAACTAAACTTTAAAACATTAAGAGGAAAGGCCGAAGATCTAGCGACGAGAGAAACAATTTTTTATTGAAAAACAAAATGAGAATGAGAAAATTAAGAGAACTAAACTAGAGTGCATTGCATGAATTAAACAAAGAGAAGAAAAACTAAAAGAACCCCAAAACCTAAACTTAACTAAAGCTAAACAGATGTCAACTTAAACTAAACTTAAACTAAAGCTAAAACGGAAGTAAAATAAATTAAACTAAAATGGAGAAGGGAATTAATTTCTAAAAGAAATAAAGTAATAATAAACAGAATAAACAGAAGAAAAACCAAACACAAATTCAGTGGCTAATGAAATAGTTTATTTTGAATTTACTGTATTGTATATTTAAATTTAAACGGGGTACCCCAGACCCCGACAAAATATATTGTTATATCTTATCGAGGAACCGTGTTTTGCAAAAGCTTTAATATTTAGGGTGCCTACATTTGCTAAATTAGTATATTACGATTTAAAAAACGAAAAACAAAATGCAAAAATACAAAAACCAACAACTACATACACGAAATAGAAAGAGATTAAAAATAGTAAAAGATTTAGAAAACCAAAGAGGGAAAGCTAAAAAAGCTGGAAATACGACGAAGACTTCGTTCCCGTAACCCGAAAATACTTGGGAAATAGGCTAATAATGCTAGGAAATTCTATTCGCGGCGAAAACCATTAAGAAACCTAACAAAACAACAGCTAAAGCAAATATTGTATTTGTATTTGAGATATGAATTTTAAGAATGTTTATTAGACTTACGATTTGTTATTTTGTATACATATATACCATATATTATATGTATTATGTATGTAGCATAAACTGATCTGATCTGACGACGATTGTAATTGTTTTTTTTTTGTTTTTTTTGCTCATTAAGCATTTACCTCGTAAGAATTCCCACTATTTATAGCAAATTTACCAAATATTACATAAAATCAATTGCTGTACTGTTATAATGTACAACCGATAAAGAAGGGGATGAAGCTAAAGGTAGAATGGATAGAGGAGCTAGCGGAGGGTAGAAGAGAACTCATAAAACTGTAAATTATTAATTAACGAACCGAAAACCAAAAGAAAATAATTGAAATTTTAACAATAATAAAGGGCTTTGTATGAAAGAAAAACAAACTGAATAAAAATAAAATAAAAGTAAAAACTCGAGGCCTCTGTCTTTACCTTTTGGGGATAGAAACTAAAGGTAAGCATACTATATACATACGTATATAAACAATAATTTATTTATTTCTGTCAAACATTATCACATTGGAATATATAAACTTTGTACATGGAATAACAAAAAAAAAAAACAGGCATTTGTTTATTTATATTATTGATGCGATATATTCGGTTGCGGGATTGCTTCGCTTTGTGATGGCTTCATGGAGGCTATAACTAACAGGCGGCTATGGTAATCGTAATCTCTGATATCCCCCCGGTGATGATATCCCCCCTCTAGATGTTGCTGCCGCAGAAATTGCCGATCTTCTGCCAGAAGTGACCCAGCTTCGACGACTCCTTCCGGGCGGCCCTCTGGGCGGCCTTCTGGCTCTTGAAGATCTGCCACTCGCGCTTTACGTCGGGATTTGCGGGGCCCCATCGATCGCTGGGCTTGAGAGAGGCTTTCAGATCCTACAATTTAGGGGTAAGTTGTAAATATATAAATATATGGGATATATATGTTACACCAAAGTCTAGTAAAGATCATCTTACCTGCCAGACACTGCCTTCTCTGTGCTGGGAGATGTACCAAATGCCCCACAGCGGGAACTGGGCAGCTCCAATGGCGAACAGCAGCCAGCCAGCCACTGCAAATATTTTAAATATATAAAAAGGGAATGGGAATTATGATTAAGATTTCAAAAATTAAAGCTTACCATTGGCGGCCTCTGGAAATAATATCTCGCTGTACTTAATGGGCTCTATGGTGGCCATCGAGTAGATGAAGATGATGATCATCATCACGGGCGTGAAGAAGGACCAGCACACCCGCCAGTACAGGGAGACGCGGCGGTTGCACATGAACTCGATGTCATCGCAGAAGTTCTGCAGACCTAGGGGAATATATAGAAAATACATGAACATACATATATCTCAAATGTATGTATCTTAAATTTTTGTGTATTTCTATGGAAGTAACGTCGCATCTTTTAGGCTGATGCGCTGGCTTCTGTTGGCCTGGTGCATAAAATCAGCAAGTGGATAATATTATACTGCTGAAAGTCAAGATTATCGAGTTACAAGGTCGAAGTGGCAACTTCGTCACCGAGGGGGCAACACCGGCAACTATCGAATTAAAATCCCGAACTATGAAATCATAATCCCGAAAACGGGAACACAAGGAAGAGAAAGGGGCTAGAAGAAAGGGCAGCCACACTGGCCCACTTGCTCGAGTCAACTTGGAAAAATTAGCTGTATCAAGGCTCATTCCGTGTTCACCTGCCACGGGGTCAACATCTTATTTTATTTTGCCTTTATTTATTTTAATATTTATTTACTATTTATTTATTTTAATTTATTAATTTCTACCTGAGCTGATTCTGAGGATCAGCGCCGACCAGGTTCCACACGCCCACACGAATGGTGGAGTGCACTTGAGGTCAGCAGATCGAGATCTTAGGGCATCTAGGAGCAGCGCGCGCAGTTACTCTTGTTTGACTTGATGTTATCTGTTCTTATAATTTTATTTTATTTATGTATTGTTTTGACATTTTTTTCGTTTTGGTTTTTCTCTACTTAAGGTCGTAACTCGACCGCAGAGAACTCACCAGGAACATACATAGACGTCGCTTTTGTAGGCCTTACTTAACTCGTCAAGCTGAAGCTTGGTCGAAGTCAAGCGTCTAATGGCCCTTTTTATTTTATTTTTTTATTTATTTTATTTTGTATTCTCTTTTTATTCCGCTTTTAGTTTTGACTTGGTGAAATAGTTAAAAGCGCAAAAAACCAACTTGGTGTTTTCCAGATCGTAAGATTTCTTTGCGTCCATCACGGGGCTAAATGTGGCAGTCTGGTACGCGAGCACGAACCAATAATAGAGCAGAAATATCTATGTATGACTGATTGGAATAAAGTCTTATCCTTCTCTTATTTTTAATTCCCATTTCATGAAATCACCAAAGAAATGACTTGCTTTTTCCATTTCGTGTAACAGGAGATCAGCAATTAGTAGAACAATGATCCTCTGATATGATCGCAGCTTTAAACTGTTATAAAAATGTGATGGGACCTTGTTGTTGCCTACAACAACGTTGTTCCACTTCTAATTTCATGAAATCACCGAACAAATGGTTCGTTTTTCCATTTCAAGTAACAGGCGCACAGCAAGCGGCAGAGCAACGATTCTCTGATCTGTGCGCTGACGTCATTGGAATTGCGGATGGCGTGGTTAGACGGAGAGACTTGCAGTTACTGTTAGAATTGCCTTTAAATTGCGTTGGGCTAGATATGAGAAAAATAATAGCTAACTTTTGGTTTACATGGCATAACAAATGGCTATGATTAAAAAAATGGCTATTTACCGCTAAAAAAGGCTAGATTTAGCTATGCATTTACAATTTGCCAGCACTGGTGGTCGTGCGCTACGCTGTTATAAACTGTAATAATAAATAATAATAAATGGATAATCCGCCTGCTGCTGCCTTCTGTGCGCCTGGTGTCTGAAATCATGCAAATGATAAATTTGTACTGCGAAAACTCATGACAGCGGCCTTGTTGTCGCATACAACAACATTTTTATTTCTCAGGCTCATGAAATCACCGAACAAATTGCCCGCTTCCCCTTTTCGAGTAACAGGCGAGCAGCAAGCAGTAGACCAACGATGCGCTGCATTGATCGCTGCTGAAAACTGTTATAAAAAGTTGCTGTCTTAAAGTAAAACAATGATGGCTTCCTTTTGGTTAGACGACCAATAGGATCGCTGCATCCCAAAATGCAACCATGCGTGTGTGCAAGAAATGAGAATGATAGATATGAGAAAAAAAAATAGCTAGCTTTTGTTTTACATAGCATAACAAATGGCTATGATTAAAAAAATGGCTATTTACCGCTAAAAAAGGCTAGATTTAGCTATGCATTTACAATTTGCCAGCACTGGTGGTCGTGCGCTACGCTGTTATAAACTGTAATAATAAATGGATAATCCGCCTGCTGCTGCCTTCTGTGCGCCTGGTGTCTGAAATCGTGCACTTGGTAAATTTGTACTGCGGAAACTCATGACTGCGACCTTGTTGTTGCCTACAACATTTTTATTTCTCAGGCTCATGAAATCACCGAACAAATTGCCCGCTTCCCCATTTCGAGTAACAGGCGAACAGAACTCAGTAGGGCGACGATGCTCTGCATTGATCGCTGCTGAAAACTGTTATAAAAATGTGCTGTCTTAAAGTAGCTGCTCCTTAAAACAATGATGGCTTCCTTTTGGTTAAACGACCAATAGGATCGCGACATCCCAAAATGCAACCATGCGTGTGTGCAAGAAATGAGAATGATAGATATGAGAAAAAAAAATAGCTAGCTTTTGTTTTACATAGCATAACAAATGGCTATGATTAAAAAAATGGCTATTTACCGCTAAAAAAGGCTAGATTTAGCTATGCATTTACAATTTGCCAGCACTGGTGGTCGTGCGCTACGCTGTTATAAACTGTAATAATAAATGGATAATCCGCCTGCTGCTGCCTTCTGTGCGCCTGGTGTCTGAAATCGTGCACTTGGTAAATTTGTACTGCGGAAACTCATGACTGCGACCTTGTTGTTGCCTACAACATTTTTATTTCTCAGGCTCATGAAATCACCGAACAAATTGCCCGCTTCCCCATTTCGAGTAACAGGCGAACAGAACTCAGTAGGGCGACGATGCTCTGCATTGATCGCTGCTGAAAACTGTTATAAAAATGTGCTGTCTTAAAGTAGCTGCTCCTTAAAACAATGATGGCTTCCTTTTGGTTAAACGACCAATAGGATCGCGACATCCCAAAATGCAACCATGCGTGTGTGCAAGAAATGAGAATGATAGATATGAGAAAAAAAAAATAGCTAGCTTTTGTTTTACATAGCATAACAAATGGCTATGATTAAAAAAATGGCTATTTACCGCTAAAAAAGGCTAGATTTAGCTATGCATTTACAATTTGCCAGCACTGGTGGTCGTGCGCTACGCTGTTATAAACTGTAATAATAAATGGATAATCCGCCTGCTGCTGCCTTCTGTGCGCCTGGTGTCTGAAATCGTGCACTTGGTAAATTTGTACTGCGGAAACTCATGACTGCGACCTTGTTGTTGCCTACAACATTTTTATTTCTCAGGCTCATGAAATCACCGAACAAATTGCCCGCTTCCCCATTTCGAGTAACAGGCGAACAGAACTCAGTAGGGCGACGATGCTCTGCATTGATCGCTGCAGAAAACTGTTATAAAAATGTGCTGAAAACAAATCTGACTTCCTATTGGTCAATTTAAAGCTTAAACTATTATACAAATGTACTGTCTTAAGCTAACGGTTTTTGAAAACAAAGATGGCATCGTCTTGGGTCAAAGATGGCTTCCTAATGGCCAATCAAATGAGGGGGGATGATGAGAAAGACACCCAAAACTGTTATATAATATGTTAGCACAGGTTTAAGTTGCCTTCTGCTGCTCTTTGTGCGCCTGGTGCACGTAAAATATTTTGACTGCTGAAAGTCAAGACTCGGACCTTGTTGGTGCTATCCAAATTAAAATATATGCTATTTTAGCCTAGTTATGACATTTTTAAGCATAATTTGGCAAAAAAAACTAGCATTATTTTCAATATATGTTTTAAACCCAAAAATGCGAAAATATGAGCGGTTCTTCAGAGCCTCTTAAAGCCAAAAAGGGAGCGATAGCCAAAAGCCGTATGTTTTCCGATTTGTCATTTAAATCTTAATTACTTAACATAAAAATATTGAAAAACGGCAGAAAAAAAATTTTGGTCGATTTTTCAAAATTTGATAAGGGGTTACATCATTAAAATTGGCAAAAAAAAAAAAAAATTTTCTTTTGGAACTCAATATGCAGTTTTTTTAACCCAATAAAAACTAGCATAGAAAAGCGTTCCGAAATGAAATTAGAGCTTTTATGGCTCAGATAAATAACTTATTAATACTGAATTAGAGTTAGGAATCAGTACTTACCATAAACCCATATAATGCCAGCCAACTCGAAAATGGCCAGAATGAAGACCACATAGGTGCCGCCGTAGAAGTCCACCAGAGTGAGGATCCACTGGCCTCCCTGGAGGAGCAAGGAAGTGAGTAAATAAATAATACTCGGTAACAGATTGAACTTGCCGGCGTCACGTAGACCAATCCCATCAAGAAGCCACACACCGAGGTGGTCAGCGCCACCTTCCAGTACTTCCAGCCCTTGAACTGGTCGCAGATGATCGTGACAATGGTGCTCTGCAGGGCCACAATGGACCCGATGCCCAGGACGAAGAGCATGAAGAAGAACAGGACGGAGAAGAGCTGCGGCACCGCCTGGAACTTGGAGATGGCGTCCGGGTACGAGATGAAGGCCAGCCCGGTGCCGCTGCGCACCACATCCCGGATATTCTCGATCTGCAGGTTGTGCGCCAGGTTGCCCAGGATGGCGAATATCGTGATCCCGCCCAGCAGGCTCGTCAGCGTGTCCAGCGTGGTCACTATCATGGCATCGCGATAGATGCCATGGTCGAAGCGATTGTACGAGGCGAACATGATGATCGGGCCGGAGCCGACGGCCAGCGAGAAGAAGCACTGCACCACCGCCTCCTTCCAGACCTTGGGGTTCAGGAGCTCGCCCCACTGCGGCTCCAGGAAGAAGATGATGCCGTCCTTGGCGCCCTCCAGCGTGACGGCGCGGATGAGCAGGACGAAGAGCACCACGTAGGGGAACAGGGCCAGGAAGTAGGCCGCCTTGCCGGAGCTCTTCACGCCGCGCATGATCACCAGGAAGATGACCACCCAGGCGACGAGCAGCGCCAGCGTCAGCTTCCAGTCCGGGTTGCCAATGCCGTCCGAGATGTCCAGCTTCTCCTTGATCACTACGTTGCTGCACGAAACCAGATATAATATAATACATAAATATAATCATAAATACGATATTAAATTAGGATCAATAAACAGAGATGTGATACATGTTTAGGTGGATCTAATATAATATACAATATCATTTAATTTATGTTCTAGGTAGGCATTACTTAATTTTTTAATGCTGTATCTTAGTACCATAAACAGTATATTATGTTAGTAAATAAATATTAATAGGTAACTGAGTAAAATGCTGAGTAAAGTGACTTTAAGTAATATTTTTTAGCAAGTTAAACAGTCGTAATGCCAGTTTGTTATTTATCAGGAAGCATGACTGCATTCCCTTAAGCTTATTTATTGCACTTAGCACTTAAATAGCAAAACAGATGATGCCTGCCACTATTTATTATTTTGCATCATGAGTGCAATTAGATCTGCTCCACAGATTCATGAGAATTAGGCAGAAATCTGGCACAGATCAAGTGGGGAATTATTCAGAATTATATCACGGACTTTCACTTACAGGAAGTAGAGTTCAGAGCTGCTCTGGAGCTTCTCCTCGCTGGTATTGGTGGCCAGAGTCGCATTCGCCGCCGAAATGCCGGTGCTGCTGAGCAGGTTCTCCACGTACTCCGCTGGCCGGGAGTTGACACAGTTGGTCCACTCGTCGCGACAGGTGGACCAGGGCAGCTCCGATTGGAAGGACACCGAGAGGTAGTAGAGCGTGAGGGCCAGCAGCGAGGAGTAGTACGAGATGATGCAGATGGTGCCGAAGGCCTGGCCATAGCCCACGCCCACGAAGCCCGGCACCACCGACCAGATCTTCACCGTGCCCTGGCTGGTGAACTGGCCAATGATCATCTCCAGATAATACATGGGCTTTCCTGCACGCAGGATCGATATATTCCAGATAATTTAAATCATTTAGGAACTAAGTGTAAGGCTGCCTTACCTATCAGAAAGAGCACTATGATGTAGGGAATCAGGAAGGCGCCTCCTCCATTCTCGTAGGCGGTGAACGGGAACCGCCAGACATTGCCCAGGCCCACGGACACGGATATGCAGGACATGAGGAACTCCAGGCCATTGCCCCAGTTGGTTCGCTCCGCAGTCTGCTTCTCCGCATCTTTCTTCTGCGAAAACCAAAGAATTTGCTCAGCAAATATGTGCGATTCCGGTTAATACGAAATTTATGACAGCCCCAGATTAAGTCCCAGACTCATGACTAAATATTTGGGCATTCCATCATCCATCCAGTCAGTGGCACGAGCATGGACTCTTGGATCATGGTTCTTGGTGCTTGGTGCTTGGTGCTTGGTGCTTGGCTCGTGGGCCAACACGATCGCGGATCCAATGCCAAGATAACCCGCGGACTGATAGTGCATATAATGGCCCATTATGGCATATTTATCTTAGAATGCCCCATTGTGATTAGATTAGGATCCCTTTGAAGTAGCCTGGCGAGACCCTGGTGCTTGATAGCCTGAAATCCGATATGGTGATATGATATCGATCATCGTATCGAACATTATATCGAAAGTAACACATGGCCATAATAGTGCTTTACTAATATCTCACCAGAATATATATAGATACTTACATTCTTGTTCGATTAGTTATATTATTAATTATTATAATTCGATTAACTTATCTCTATGACTTAATATCTGTAAAAAGAGACTTTCAAAGGGTTTTGTCACGAACCATTAAAGTGTTCATGATCATTTTAACACTACCATATTACCATAAATAATCCAATGACTTCACCCTTTAATTAAAATCTCATCCATCTGAACTAGAAACTAGAATCAGCTCCCATCTGACATGAAGTCTCTGAATCATACTTATAGTAAACAAGGCGGGACCTTACGTTCCTAAAGCGAAACCGCCTACAAATGCAGTTAGATTAGCGGTGATTAAGCTGGTAATTCTAATAATAACCATTACGAATTAAGTATATGCAAAAACGTTTTTAAGTCTGAGAAATCCCCCAAAACTTAAATACCTAACAGGCTTTCCAGTTTCCATTCGATCGGGGCATTACCTACGATGGAGTATTACTACTACACAATTCCATAGACCCATTGTCTGGAGTATTTCTCACGTTAATTGGACAACTAAATTCCTACTAATGACTGACTAATATTTAACTGCACAGATGTACAAATACAAGCAGTTTCCATTAATTAAAGTCGACAACCAAACATCTGTCGCGCAGAAAAGCCCGGGTAACGTTTCACATTTCATTGGGAGTTCCGAAAAAACCTCAAACAAAACCCTCAAGATTAAAAACGAGCACTAAAATCAGTAATTAATTAAGCAGCTTTAAATAATATAGTAACTACTTAGAAGTAAAAAAACAATTAGCTCATAAAATATTGTAAAAATTTTGCTATTTGTAAATATTAATATTTTATTACTGCTACATGTTTCTAGCCAAAGCACCTGGGAGTCGCTTTTATCGCAGAAGCAGAGAGCAAAGCACGAGCACGAGCACGAGCACTGTTGTTGCCGCTTACATATTTGTACTATTTGGGGAAAAAAGCTGTTTAAATAAAACAATAACTCAGCTGGGGAGGAGCGACGGTAATTACGGAGGTAAATGAAAACGAAACTGCATTGCTGGGAGTACTTATATATCTACACCTGTATCTCTGTATCTGTATCTGTTTCTGTTTGCTTTTTCATTTGTCAATGGAAATGTGTAACATTCGGACACTCGTACTTGAACATATATCACAGACATTGCTAGAGACTCTGGAAATGGATTTCCCAGTCTTTTTGTTAGTCTTAATTTTTGCATTTTTTTTTCCCAATTAAATATTCCTCAGCTTGGCCCTGGGAACCACCTTAGTTTTTGTAAATAAAATTAAAGTTATGCTGACCGCAATTTAAGGCCGCTTTGTAAGCTGGGAACTTCCACGCCAACACTGCAGGGGAAGCCCATTATTTAAATGAAAGCGTTCTATTATTAAATGCCATATAAATGCAATATAAATGCAATAAAGGGAAGATGACTCTTGGGAATACCTCTGTTTAGGCATTATATTTGCACAAATGCGAAATAATTCAATAATAGATCTTTGAATATTTTGAAAATGAAAGAGAAGATTCAAGAACAAGTCTATTAACTGGTTTGGAAATAGGTCTAAGCCGAAACTGATTTAAAACTAGAGAGAGTATAAAATTACTAAATTCAAAACTCTAAGTAGATGTATGATTCAATCTTTAAATCAAACAAGTACAGGATGATCTCCCGACTTCCCTAACCCCTAGTATTCAAAGGGCCTTGACACTCTTGTGTATCTTCGCCATAATCTATTGCATTATATTATATAGTTCTGGGAAATTTTGTAATCGAGGAGGAGACCTGGGAATGTGTCACTCTATAAAAGGCAGTCACAGCTCTCACTTGTCTCGTTTTATGGCTGCTGCACTAAAAACGGGTTTCTATTTCCAGAGCTCTTCGATACTATACTATATGCACGAACTATACTATATTGAGAGCGGCGGGGCTTACAGTTTATACATATAGTTTTGGCAGATCTAAGGCGGAGTGGGGTTGGCCAGATAACTAACGGTTTTACGGGCATTATGGTTAAATTATATATACGAACGAACGAATGAACGACCGAACGTCGTCGTCATTTCGTAGAACGAGTACTAAGATATTTATGTGGCGGGGTCGTAAAGCGTATAAGAGATATGCATATAGTATCCGCCTGACACCGTCTTCTCAACCGGGTTTTTTGTGGTGGACCGTAAATCGCATTTCGTTTGTCGGTCGATTAGCCAGCGCCTGCCATTAAGGCCCAACAACAGCCCTAATGATCATAACAATGATCATAAAGCCATTAAATTAAAAACAAAAACTGGCGCACACTGAGCAAAATAGTGACTAAGGGTCCAAGGCTATACTATATTGAGAGTCTATACTATATGGATTGCAGGACAAACGATTTCTTATAAGGCTGTGTGACTACGGTGCGTATACTTAATGGTGCGCATACTTAACCGTGCGTATACTTAATATTCGAACTGTTTCGCACGCCGCTAATCGGTGGGACACTTGAGATCTGGAGTGGCCATTAATGTATGCCATTAGGCAAATGAAGAGTTCCTTGATTTCTTGCTATTTTTAATTGTTGTTCTTATTTTTTGGGGCACACTTACCTCCGGCGTAGGGGTTGCCGGCGGCGGGGGAGTCACCGGAGTGCTGCCATTGCCCGCTGCTGCCTTCATTTCCATCTTGCAACTCGACTCGACTTGACTTGAACTTGACTCGCCGCCGCTGCTTGAATATTATTATTATTTGGTTTTCTGCTTTTCGTTTTTTGTTTTTTGTTTTTTAATTGCACTTGGACGGTAATTAGCGCATTGCATTGACCAGCCCTCGGTTATGGTTGGCAGCTCCGCGCACTTTCGCTTCTCGCTAATAACTAATATAATTAATTGGCCACTGATGAGGATTCTGGTGCGGAGCTAGGAGCTAGAACTGGGCCTGGAACTGGGTGTGCGATCGGTGGAGGTGCTGGAGGTGCTGGAGGCGCGCTTGTGGTGCCGTGAATGCCGCGGCTGGAACTGAGAGTGCTCGGCGCGCTTGGCGCTTTAAGAACCGCCAAAGTACAAGTACGAGCAGCAGGTAATAAGCGTGAAATTATTCACACACACACACCCAGCTCAGGTACAGCACAGGTACAGTACACCTGTACACGGCTCGAGGCAGAGGCAAGAAGGGAAGAACTTTGGTGGCGTGCTCTCGTGCGGATTCTTCATGCGATAGCGGAGATCGTGGTGGATCGGGAAACCCATTGGAAAATTAACAAGCATCCGATGCGAATATGTACCTAAACGGGAACAGGGGTAGATGGTGCACTACACCTTTGTCCTTTATTCTTAGCTGTTAGTAATATTAATAAAGTTAATTGAGGCTTAGTCATTTATTCAAATTTGTATAGTGTACAAAAGCGAAATAAATAATTTTGAAAGCTGGAAGTAGCTAAGTTTGTCGAGTTAATTAGTAAAAACAGCTTTCCTTCCGAAATGAGGTAATGTGTTTTAAAAACTTATTTATTGTGAGGCATTCCGATGTTATTACTCTTTTAAATTTATTACTTTTGTGAGGAGATAACTCTTGTTAATATAGTCAAGTATACAGAATAACATTACATCCGCTTCTAAAGCCAAGTAGCGGTTAGCTTAACCTGCACTTATAATTCCCAAGTTGTATCGAAGCGTGTATATATTTCGATATTTTTAGCTATAACAATTTATATTATTATATTAAAAAGACTATCAGAATACTAATTAATTATGTTAGCAGAACAATTCAATTAATTTCATAAATATTTTTCAATATTTAAAGCCAAGTAGCGGTTAGCTTAACCTGCTCTTATAATTCCCAAGTTGTATCGAAGCGTGTATATATTTCGATATTTTTAACTATAACAATTTATACTATTATATTAAAATTACTACTAGAATACTAATTAATTGTATATCTATCTACAATGTAAGCAGAAAATTTTTTCATTATTTAAGGCCAAGCAGCGGTTAGATTAACCTGCACTTATAATTCCCAAATGCTGTATCCGCACACACTTGTCCCACTGCGATAGTAAACTTAAATAGAATAAATGTAAATATAAATAGGGATCGCGCGAGTTTGTTTTTCCGAATGAAAGGGAACTGGAAGCCCTCTCTCGAAGATCGCAGATAAATCAGCAGATGCTTAGATACAGATACATGTGTAGATAAGCCAAGGGGGACTGGGTCTGGGACTGGGACTGGGGCAACATACTGGGGCTCCACTGTTCGGCGCTAAGTAGGAAAACACTTGACTTAGATAAAAAGCGGCAGGCAGGCGAAGAAGGAACCCGAGAGCACTAAATGGTCAGCGGGCCGTAAATACCTTCTGATAGACGGACCCGCAGACGCAGACACCGTAAAAAAACACTTTGGCTTTACGAACTTATCCGAAACCGGCCGTGACTGGTCACTTTCGATATAGATTAGGCTCGATGCCAGAATGACCACCCAAAAGAGCGAGCCAGAACTGCAGACCTAACCTATTAGGAACCGATAACTGCGAATCGAGAGTCGGAGTGGGACCTATGGATTCGGGAGAATTCCAATTGTGGTCAATGAAAGTTTTACGGGGCCTGCTCTATGAGTGTCCGGACCTGACCGGTTCGTCCAGCAGCAGCAGCAGCGGCACTCAGTCCAAGCGAAATCGAATCTCGTCAACTCTGACGCAGCGTTCTCCTGCGCCTTGTCCGATATCGTAATCGCGGCCGTAATCGCCGATTTATATCTATATAATGTACAGTCCATCGCGCCAGACGGACCCAATAATGCGACGCTTGTTGGCAGGTTCCTTTCCACGAGCGCTGCATTGAATCATGCGGATCGAATCGAAGAATCTATATGTATTTGCTTCAATTATTGGGGATCACAAACCGTATCGTAGTAGGACGATGACTTCAGCTTCCTTATCGAGCCTAATAACGTTAACGTCAACCCCCAACTTTTGGATAAGGACACCGCTCGTTCGAGTACTTTGTTGGCAATTACCCCCTCTTTCTAGGGTTGTAAAAACTATGGTTCCTGGTATTCCCCTTGGTCATTGGCCATTGAAGAATTCCACTGTTATTTTAAGATACACTACGCTCAGACTAGAATTCCCAACAGGTTCTACTTGCAATCGATATTATCGATGTTTCCTAAGCCATACAATTTCTGCTTATAAAAATTATATTATCGGAAGTTGAAGCCTTGAGCGATGCTATTTTCTCACTTAAAACGATTCCGGCTTTAAGGGATTCATTTCCCTTCATGATCTAGCCAAATATGTTCCTTCCAATATTCAAGTCTAATCGGTCCGTTCTATATTTTTTTTAGCAATATTCCTTTTTTAAAATGGCAACGCCTGAATACTCAAAACATCGATAGTGCGAAAAACAATCGATGGTTTTAAAAAAAGTTCAAAAAATCGATAGTATCGGTGATGCTCCAATGTTTTGCCAGCCCCCGAAACAGCTGTAAGGGCAAGACTGCTGGGCTACTCTGGACTCTCGCTCTCCCTCCCTGATCACGGTACCACTGGATGATCCTTTCTCCACATCGGACTTATCGGTCGTCGTAGCCACCTTATCCGAGTCCGACTCCGAAATACCAAGAGTAAATCCGAAACAAACTGCAAGAAAACCGAACACCTCCAATCCAATACAATCCCAACACGTGAGCCATTTACTTTTCAATAATGTTTTATTTTAATGTACTTGCTTTATACTTAGTTAATAACTAGATTTGTAAATTATTCTCACTTGAATGCGTCTATAAATTAAATCTTATTCGTAACTCTTGTCTCAGCATTACTAGATAAGAAAAAAAAATAGAAGTACCACACACACGAAGGACGACTCTGGGGTTCACTAAGATTAGTTGCAAATTATGTATGTGCTCTACCTCATGTCTCTTGTGGTTGTTGTTGCTGTGTGTCGTGTTTTTAGCTTTATCTCTGTCAGTTAATCATTATCAGTTATCAGTTTATCAACAATTGTACAAGTGACAAAGCTACAATGAAATCGAGGAAATTAGGTTAAATTTAAGTTTAAAGTTGACTTTGACCTAGAGTAAGGATAATATTTGTTTAAAAATTAACCAATAATAAGTAGTGTTCCATAGACTCTTCTCTCTAAATGTAATTATTTTTTCTCATTCTTTTTATTAACTTTCTCAAGTCCCGAAGGGGCGAAGGCGAAAGCTAAGAAGACATTATACGAATTTGCACTACTGTGTGGAAGGCAGCGGGAGGGAAGCCTCCATTGGCCCCTCCGAAAGGTCTCTTGATCAAGTCAGTGAATCACTTTAAAATTTAGCAAATTAATGTTAATTAATTACACACGAAGGAGCTAAAAACAAACAGGAAAAAAAAACGTGTTGTAATAATAATAGTGATAATGACAATGATAATAATGGTAATAATAGGAGTAAACTATCGTAAAAGAAGAATAATAACACGCCAAGTCTTTCAAGCTGACACATATATATATTAAGATATATAGTAGATACCGATATACGCGTAGATATATACAGATACACTTGTATAATCATCACTTGTACGTTTTATATTAACTAAGTTATTTAATTTAGCCCGTTCCGGCCATGACGATGACGACAATGAGAACAATGACGACGACGACGACTATATCAAGCTGATTACAAATTATCCTTCACATTTGCATGCGTACATGAATCATACATTGCTTCGTCCTTTGCTGCTACCTGCGAATTTAATTAGCTTCCTTCTTCTCAACAAAATAAATATGTTTAACATGGTTCTTGTTTGTTTTGTGTGGTGAGTGTGTGTGCTGTGTGAGTTAGTGTGTTATTGGATATAGTGTGTGTGGATATAGTGTGTGTGTTTCTGCGCTTTTTAGACTTGCTCAAGTTTGCACCCACAATTGGTAACTCTGCAAGCGAGTCCTTGCATTACATTAAATAGTTTCCTTGTTTCATTGCCTTATTGCTTCATTGGTTTAAGATTTAAAGAGTTTAAGAGCTGCGTTCCTTAAGGGAGTTTTTAAAGAAAGAAAGGCATTTAGAGGTTTCCTCACTCCTTTTACATAGCTTTGTTTCTGTATCTGCTCGCTAATATTATGATTTTTGCTTTCGTGGCTTTTATTTACAGTGGACTTGCGGGGGACTGAACAGATTTAAATTTCTTTTTCCTCAGATGTTCTATTTGTTTGTTTTGTTGACTAACAATGGCACACACGCATATACATATATATATGTATCTACCTATATATGTAGAATTTATTGCTTTAATTTGTTTGTATTTTTAGTTAGTTGGTTCAGGCATTCTGTGGCTTTAGTGCGGGTGTTTGCTTATGTTTTCTCAGGGGCTGGTATTTGGTTTTGGTGTCCTGCTGTCGCTTCCCCCTTCGGCTGCTCTCTGTTCTGACATTTTCTTGTACTTGTCACGGTTTGAGTTGTTTCTTTACGAATACAAATTTAAAAACAAAGGTATCTTCGATGAATGTAAATATATAAATGTGTATATAAATGATCCGACATTGTCATCTTCATTCTGCATAGATATATAAAATGTATCTATAAAAACCTCCTATACTATATATTTACAACCAAATATCTTTAAAATTAAAGCGAACTGATTCTATTTTTAGCTCTTCTGCTTTAACTTGCCAAAAGATATTTGCCTTTGTTATCCTCCTTTCCTTTTGTTCTTTTTTTGTTTGTTTTCTTTTGTTTTTCCGTCGTTTTCGTTTTCTTTCGCGGCGAACACGCTTGATATTATTATATTTTAGTTTAGTTTAGTTTAGTTTAGTTTGTTTTTGTGTGTATTTCGTTTTTTGCATTTTCCGTTAACGTTATAAAAACTATTTACACTAGAGGTATTTATATGTATGTAAACTATGCACTTATAAACTGAGTATGGTAATATCTTAAGCGGTTCTTATTTGCAGCTCGCAGGCGGCGGCTCCTCTCACAGTTCTAGTGGCAGCTGATCCTCTAGGGATGCTTCATTGGGGCGCCTTACCTAACCTAACCCTCTCCTACTCCTACTCCTTAGCCTTAGACTGGGCCTGGGCCTTTGCCTGGGCTGGCTACAAACAAACGTTCGCACCTCATACACCTATGACTGTGACTGTGTGACTGTCCTTGTGTTGTGCTGTGTGTGTGTGTGGGGGGGGGTTAGTTGGGCCGTTAGGTGGTGCTCTTATACATATATGCGTGTGTGTATGGTGTGGGGTGTGCTGTGTGTTATGTACGATTATATAGGGGGGGCTCTCTCTAGGCTCAGTCGCATTCTACACAACTTAACGAACAATTTGGAATTTGAAATCCGCTTGCAAGCAATTTGTATGCCATGGTGCAGCCTCAAGCTTTCTACTTGTGCTGCCGCATTTCTGTCCTCCAAGTTGCCTTGTTGATTATTTGCTGCTGTTGTTGTTGTTGTTGTTGCATTGCTTGCATTCAGTTGTTGTAATATAGTTCTTTGTTACTTTAGTTGAGTTGTTGTTCGCGAACGGCTGCTTTGTTAGTCACGCATCTCCACCCATTTCGCGAGATTTCTGGCGACCAGCTCCTTATTGATAAAAATTACATTCTGTGAAAAGAAGAGAGTTCAGTTAATGAGGGTAACTTGCAAGGGAATCAAAATAGGCAGCTAACTTTGGGCTTAGCTTAAACTGGACACAGATTCTTTATAGTTTCGATCAAAGTTAGAAGAAGAAGAAGAATCAGTGCATACAAAATTTAATTGTGTGGCTAGATTTAGCCTTTTTTAGCGTTAAATAGCTAGTTTTTAGGTTATAGCTATTTTTTTTTGCCATATTACAATACATTTTAGCCCTTTTTTCTCATATCTAGCCATAGAGTGTTCAATTTTCACTCATACAAATGCAATGTTGGCATTTGACTGTAGTGGTGCGGGCCACACCAATAAAAGCAAAGAGAGAAACCCTTTATAGTGCTTATTTCTTGTCATAATTAAAGACTTTAAGAACGTCTCTCACTGCTGATGATTTTTTGAATTTAGTCAAGGAAAGTGATCTGAATTCCTCAAAGATTTAGACAGACTATCTTGCTCCATATCACGCCCCTGGCCCTATAGGCCGTCTCGCTCGGATCGGTGCCATACTCACATTTGGGCCTAGAGATGCGAATAAATAGATTTCTGGTATGTTGTGACTATTGTAGCCGGCGACTTGTGCTTGCAAGACAATGCCTTTGGTAAGTTTGTTGAGGATCTCGGCCGCCTCAATGGACCAGGCCGCATCTGCAGGGGCGAAAAACAACGATGGAAAGCGTCAGCATATCAGGTTAAACCAAAGGGAAAATAAACCAAAACGAAGTACTCACCGATGGGCTCGATGTTGGACAGGATGCACTCGGTGGCCTGGAAGGGCACACTCATGAAATCGGTGCGGATCTGACGCAGCGCATCGAAGCAGACGTTCATGTAGCCCCCAAAGTCAAGGAACCTAACCAGGCAGCGCTCCTCGTCCTCCGAATCCGTGTCGACAATCTGGACACGGTACCACACACCGTTGATGGCGATCACGCACACGGCACTGATCTCGAGGCTGGGCAGCTGTGGTGCATCCATCGAGGAGTAGCTGTCGTACAGCTGCTTCTGCAGCATCGGCAGCGACGGATGCGACGGATGCAGCGGATGCTGGACAAACATATGCGATCCGGACAGCACTGCACTTACCACCACGTCGTTGTTAATGCCCTCGATCAGTTTCAGCTGCGGGGAGGAGGTTAGGGTAGCCAAGGCATTAGGACACGAATTTCAGGGATGGATGTGACTCAAACTCTGTTGCTCGGGATGTGCCGACACGACTGGAACAGTGCATTGCGTGACCGAGGGAGAGGACACCACGCCCAGCGTTCCCAGCGGGACACAACGCACTTAGAGAACAATTTACTCTCTGCGTATTCAAGGGGGAATACTAGCTCTAGGTATCATCAAATCAAATGTGTCGCCAGCCAAGTCGTGTCGGCTACACCGCAGTCGTCGTCATCGTCATCATCATCACCGTCACCACCACACGGACTCACTTGTAGGTTGTAGAGGCTTTCTGTCGAAAGAGGAACTATGGTCTGCGGAAGCGCAAAGTGGATGCGTTGCATGGTAAAGTTAGGATAACGCTTGGCCGGCAGCCGTTGGCGAATCATGGCCAATGCGGCATCGATCTCGCTCTCCGTGCCCTCGATGGTGCAGATGCGCACCTTGCCCGAGTACGGGTTCTTGCTGAGCGCCACACTGGCGAGGGTCTTGGCCTTGATCTGGTTAATGAACGCCCGCTTGCGTCCGTACAGCTGTCCGATCAGGCTGATGGGGAAGAGGAACTCGTAGGTGGTCTTGGCGCGCGTTGCCTCCGAGCGGGGCAGGCTGGATCCCTTGCCAGAGTCGCCAGACTGCACGCTGCATATGCTCAGCGAGGGGCTGGCCGCATCCACGTTGCGCTTCTGATTGCCATTACTGTCCGCGTGTTCCACCTCCTTGAGCACCGCCGTCTGCTCCTTAGAGACCTCTTGATCCGCGGCCACCTTGCTGCTGGTGCTGCCGGTGCTGCCGGGCTCGCAGTTATTGTTCTGCTCGCACTCCTTGGTATAGTTGGTCTCCAGGAACGAGTTCTCCGGCGATATCTTGGGTGTGCGCGTGGCCTTGATCACCACCGGCTCCACTGTCTTCTGGCTGGCCTTTCTGTTGTAAAACGAGGCAAGGGTATTTACCGAACCTGGCAAGTCCACTGGCGACGACAAATTCTCAAAGGCTTCGTCTATGGAACAGAGCTTCTTGTGCTCGGCATCCTGGATCTTTGACTTGAGCATCTCGGAGTCGATCTGCTGCTGCTGCGGCTGATGCTTGCCGTTCGAGGTGCGCCCGTTGCTCTGGATCTTGATGGGTGCTGACTTGCCGTACAGCATCGTGTTGGGACTGTCACGCTCATCGCTGCCACTGCCGCTGCCGCTGCCGCCGCTTCCATTACCATTTCCATTTCCGTTTGCTATAGTTCCGTTAATGTTCATCGACTTGCTGACTACCGGCTGCTGTTGCTTGCCATTCTGCAGGACTCCGTTCGCCTTGCGGACCTCCGTGGTCGTCGCCGCATCCTTCACCGCCGACGTGTCCTCGTCATCGGGTTTGTCTAAACGATTTTTATTTCTACGCCGAAACCAAAAGACGCCGAGTATAAATGCTACACCGGGCAGTGACAGGTAGAGTAGAGGACGACCGGATACCATTTTCGCTGAATATTGAAGAATCTGCAATGAGATGGGATGCAGATACCGGGTAAGTAAGGCTCACTAATATATTATTATTTTACTTTTTCAAGAACACTCCCGTATGGGTCTGTTTTGTAGAACGTTGAGTTGAAATGAAGTGCTTACAAGTTGAGACATTAATTAAAAGTTCTTGGCTAACTTTGTGCAATTTTTATCCCCTTAAATACATAACTATTTGGTATGGTTTTTTCATATTTAATGATTTTTCCACCCATTGGGCATCACCCTTAAGCAGAAAGCCCTCCGCACTAGCATGTATGTATATGTTTTGTTTTTGTAATCCTAACCTCTGCTATTGTCCCCAAAAATGTGTGAGTCTGCAGAATTTCCCGCAATATTAAAGTGGGTTCACCGTGTGAACTTTGCTCCATACAAATGTAAAGATTTACGAACAGCAATATAAATAATGCAAATACTGGATTTTAATATGTATAAGATTATAATGAAAACTAATACGAAAACCCTTAGGTTGGCATTTTTAAGATTACTTAGTAATTGATTTTTTTTTTTTTTTTTTCCAATATATGATCATTCAGATTGAGCCTGCAACGCCTATATTTAAAGGTTCTTATCAAGACAACAATTTACAGCTCCACTACAGAACGCCTGCAATTATTTACAATTATTAAAAAAGCTTGTCACGACAATGATAAGGAAAAAGTAATGTTTTTGTTTATATAATTGAAGTTTGAATGCGACTTTGTGATTATTTCAATTGAAAAACTTCAAACCATTGCATGTCAACTGTTAAGTAATTAAGTTAGCTCTTAAAAATAATAAAAAGGTTTAGATTGTTTTTTTTTTTGGGAATCACGAGACCGACCCACCGCGCGCCAGTGTGAATGTGCGTGTTCGCTTTTGTCTTTTTCCTTTCCGAACTGAACTTTTGCGTATTAATAGTAACAAATAAAAAAAACGTAAATATAGACAACAAAAATGTCGAGAGCAAATAAGGTGCAAAGCAGAGCGGAGGAGGAGGAGCCGAAGCAAAGCGGATTTTGAATGCCACGCGGAAGGGAAAAAGGCAGAGAGAACGAAAGAGAGGAGCGCGAGCATACACAGATCGCCGAGAGCGACTGCGCAAGAACATCAACAACAACACGATGCCAAGAAAGCGAAACACCGAGAGAGAGGAAAGAGTAATAGTACGAGAGTGCAAGAACAAACCGTTACGTTTACGGCAACGGCAAATGTTACGAAATCATTACAAAACAAAACTAAAAGTTATGAAAACACTTTGCAGCCAGCAATTCATCACCTTCCTCGCCGCCGAAAAAGAACTGATCAATCGATCTTTATATTGGATATCACTAATTCAGGGTTCTGGTTTAAACTGGTTCGTTATTGTGCTTCTTTGTTTTTTGTGGATAATTCGTTTAAATATTTGTCGTTTATGGCATTAGTTCGTTGGGCTTTTGGTTTTTTTGTTTTTTGGAGTTTTCTATTTTGTCTCCGTTTTTGTTTTTCCTTGTATTTAATTTATTTTCTGTTTTGGGGATTCGGATTTCGAAATGCCGGCGAATTTGTTCGAGAGATTTAAGATATCGACTGCTCGATATACGAAGGGAAACTACTTTGCCCGCCATCTAATTGCCATTTCTTCGGGCATTTCGCAGCCCGCTTCGCTTCTCCTTTCTCCGCTCTCCGCTCTCCCCCTCCTCTTCTCATTTAGTTCACTCCATCCACCTCCCAACGCTTACCCCCGTGCCCCCACCCCCACCGTACCAAAGAGAAGCTGTCGACGGATGCGTGGTCGCAAAAGTTTTTTTTAGCACCTCTCCACCCACTCACACACACACATACATATGTACTTTTACCGTTAAATGCGGCACGCAGTGGAAAGATATCCGAACTCATTAGAACAAAGAAATCCATTTAATGAAAGCAGAGCTGCACATTTGAATTTTGTCAACATCTACAGTGGGACCTACGACCGCTGATTATGGAGCACAGTGGTAAAGTAAAGGGTAAAGGTATACCTGAGAAAATATTCAAAACAAACTTCGACAAATAAATAATTTCAGTGACGCTTTTCCGTACTTTTCACTTAAGCAATATATTAAAATAAGATTTTCAGCGCTTGCTTGCACACCTTGCCCACTGTAGCCGACGACGCTTCCCCCTTCGTTGATTTCGTCACATTGTTAGCGGCCCAAAGGTCCTCGGCCGCACAGTGGACAATGTGATAAGAGCAATCTCCAATCACGAATTGAAAGCTCCAAACAACAAATAACGAGATTGTTGCCTATGAAGTGCCCATGGAAGGGCATTCGGCCAGACAGCTCAGCTGTGGCATTTCCTAATCGTGAAACCGGGTGACGGGAATTTTTTTTCAACTTCTTCGTTCGACTGTAAGCTTGTTTACACATGCATATTAATGTGTGTGTGCCTGTGTGCGTGTGCGCTGGCATGCAAACAAACATGTTTCGGCATGTTTATTGCCGACTTTGAACTTGCATATTGTTGTTGGTACGCGGAGCTGGAGGCCCAAACCTCGAAACTTGAATTTTGAATTCAGACATTCAGAAATTCCCTTCCAAAGATAAAGAGCGAAAGAGCGCGCAAGAGAGCCAAGAAGAGATTACTATTAATACGCACACACACACGAGCGCGCATCAAAACAACAATAACCAGGTGCAACAACATTGCCAGCTAGCCGAAAAGTCCACATTGTTATAATCTTGGCAACGTGGTTTCCGATCATATGGTCGCCAAAAATGGGCGGGGATTGTATAATCGTTGGATATAGCATATAGACTTTTGCATATTCTGTGGGAGTGGCAGTCGCAGTCGGCGTTTTTTTCCTTTTTGCGCTCTACCTCCTTTTTGATTGATAACACAGCCGAATTTTAACGGTGAAAGCGGCAATAACATTCAGTTTTCCTGTGTGTGAGTCACAAGCACACACATACAAACGGAGTCAGAGAGGAAGAGAGACACAGGCCTACCATGCTTATGCATGTTGTGTGTGAACAGTGAGCACTCTTTAAAACTGCAGGAATTATTACAAGAATGTATTTTAGCGATTCTATACAAATCTTGGAGTTCTATAGTCCCCTTGCCATTATTTTTTGCCCTAACTAACGCAGAAATATGAGTGAAACAGATTATTAAAATAGACACATTTTTGTAGCAAATACCATAGTCGCCGCAACGAGCGGTCTCTGTCTAGCTTTATAGATATGTATGTGCGAGTAGCACATTGTGTAATCGTCCATTTTAACTCAAAATTTTCCACTTTGCCACCCACTGTCACTTCGCCGGAACAACAACAACATCAGCGGGAAGCGGAGGATGCACTCAAACAAAAAGGAAGAAAAAAAAGAAAGGAGGAATGCAAAACGCATTGCGGAGTAACGGGAAGCAACAGTGGAGTGGATCCGGAAAATAGCCAAGCAGAACGAACGAACACATGACACCATTTTCGATTCGATTCGTTCTGTTTTGGCAAACACACACACAACTCTACGCTTTGTGCGCCTTTGTACTAGGTTATGTTCCGCGTGCTTCGATCTCTTACCTCTGGCAACCGCTTGGGTAACTTATTTTGCCGACTGTTTTCGCTTTGCGCCGCACTCGCGTAATTGGGTAAGTGTTTGTTTGGTGTTTTCACTAGTTTTCTAACGCCCGCAACGGATAAAGAAACTGCACGAATATTAAACACGTGTCGACGTCCACCTTTTACATATCATAATAACTTGGCCGGCGTATGCAGTGTTGCCATCCGTTCGCGATTCTCGCAATTGGGGCTGCCGCCTGTCTGCAACGTTCCGTTTCGCGGTCTCCAAATCGCTCAGTTGCGCGAGTCACGCATTTCAGGCACTGAATGGGATAAAATTGCACTTGAATTGTTTGTACAAAGCCGAAAAACGTGTGTTAGTTTGGCAATCGAACTGACTGGCAACACATGTAGGGGCAGGGATGCTGTGATTGTATCGATAGGTGCGATAGGTTATCGCTAGCAACTCTGATGTGTCAACTGGTGTCGGGGCGTTGCCAATGTTCTGGTAAAAAGTGTTGGTAAGCGCGCCAGTTTGAAATGACGAACAAAAATCGATAAGTCCCCGAGCTTTCTCGTTCATACTTTCATTCCCCCTTTGATTTAAAAGAAAATAAAAGCCACATCCCTTGTAAAATTTGAAATAAACAAATTTCAGGTTGCTGGGCTGTGGTGAAATTAATTTTACTCTAGTTTAAGAGGTGGCCATCTGGCAACGCCGACAAGTGCTTTGTTAATTTACCTTTTTGTTACCTTAATATCGCCTTTTTAAACCCTAAAATTCGTATATCTTTATGGTACTTTAATAATAAATTATTCTTTGGCTTATTATATATTTTTAGCTCGTAGGCAAACATTGCGAACTATCGTGATAGTCTGAACGCAATCGATAGATGCCATCATCGATACTTTTTTGACAGCTCCATACTGCAGCCACATTAATTTGTCTTTCTTTTACTTTTAACGTTTCCGGTGAGTGGCATGTGCTCAGCGAAATCTCCGAATTTTTTCTCTGCAATAATCTGAATTGAGAAATTAAGTCTAATTTGGAAAGCGAAACTTGCAGCCGAGGTGTTTGTGCTTGCTTTGGCTGCAATAAAAGAACAGTAGCAAACCGGGACGAGTACTAATTGTGTGTGTTTTTATTTTATTTTTTTTTTGTATCGGCAGCAACAATGGCAGTCCGCTACGAGCTGTGCATTGGTCTGAACAAGGGCCACAAGACCACCAAGGTTAAGAATGTGAAGTACACCGGCGACAAGAAGGTCAAGGGTCTGCGCGGATCCCGCTTGAAGAACGTGAGTACAGAGAATCCGTCCGCTGTCGTCCTCCGCCGCCGGCATTTGTTTACATCCACTTTTCGCTCCGCAGATCCAAACCCGTCACACCAAGTTCATGCGCGATCTGGTGCGCGAGGTGGTGGGCCATGCCCCCTACGAGAAGCGCACCATGGAGTTGCTGAAGGTGTCCAAGGACAAGCGCGCCCTGAAGTTCCTGAAGCGCCGCCTGGGCACACACATCCGTGCCAAGAGGAAGCGTGAGGAGCTGTCCAACATCCTCACCCAGCTGAGGAAGGCCCAGACCCACGCCAAGTAAGCGGACTGCGTCACATCGCCGCACCGAGGAGGAACAACTGAACGCGCTGCTCTGTGTGCTTCTTTTTTTTCCGGTGTGAAACTGAACATAGAAATTTATGTCGTCGTTACTTGAGAGCGAGTCTCAGCATCCCAGAATTAAACGTAAAAAACCATTTGAAAAACCGTACATACCACGCTTGTGTTTATTTTTTTTCAAGTGTCGAGGAGGCTAACCTCACAAATTGCCATACAAAATACAACAACAAAGTGGCAAAAAATCAAGCGCCGAAAATACACGGCCTAAAACCAGCAACGACCAGTAATCCTGGGAGCAGAAATCGATCTTTAAAAGGGAATCCATATTCCAAGTCGAAATTAAATAGTTGAGAAAGGAATGCAATTACTTATTTTGTTTTTTATTAACATTATGCAGTAATGTTCTCCTTATCTTGCTTACGACTCGTCAGGCACTTTAAAAACAAAGTAGACGAGACTGTTTTCACTTAAATGTATTTTTATTTAAATACCAAAAGTAGTTTGCTGTAAGAAGACCTTGTTGATAGTTACTCTTTGATTTTTGTTTAAGGCCAGAAGCCATTTTTTTTTTAATTGCTAGATATTCAGCACCTATCAGTTTTCCTCATCCTCGTTTTTCTTCTTGATCTATTTTCATCTACCTAAAGCTAAAAGTGATTTTCAATTTCTGTAAAATATAGATTTCCAAATAATTTAAAGGAGCTTACAGTCAAGTTAAATAAGTTAAAGACTCCCCAAGATCAGAACCAATCGATTTTTCTTGTTCGCTGGCTTTTGGTTTATTTATTATTACAAAATAAAGTTGCTACTGGAAATTGTCAATTGATGCTTAGAAACTAAATGCCGAACGGGATATGGGAATCGATTTGACACACACCAAGAAGGGAGAGGCACAAACGACATGATGGGATATGATTCGCGAGAGACGGTGATCTGTGCGGTTTCCTAGTGGCTAAGTAGTAGTAAGTCTAGTGTGCTAATGCTGGAGTTAGGCCAGTCAAAGATGAAGGGCACGAGATCAGAAGTGTTGGGCTGCTTGTCGCCATCACAGCTCCTCCTTCAGGCTGGGCAGCGATATGATCACCTCTCCCATTAGCTGCGCCTCATTGGCATCGTTGGAGACGATGATGCGCTCGAATTCCGAGTTTGTGGGGTCCACTATCTCGAAGCAGGATCCAGTGCCGGGCTTGAGGTCGACTTCCAGTGCTGGATTGACCTGGGGCGACAGTATCTGCTGCGTCACCTCCAGGCTCTCGATACGCGTCGTCTCCAGGCGATAGAAGCCGTTCTCGTCCACCCGGTAGGTGAACCGCTGGTGGCCCGACGGCAGCCGGAAGCCGTGCTTCTTGATCAGGTGAGCGGAGAGGGATTTGCCGCTCTTAAAGAAGCGCTCGCAGCAGTGGCAGGCATACAGGATGGGGTTATTGCCGTGAACCTCCAGGAAGTGCTGCGGAAGGGAGGCTTGTGTGAGGGCTCTCTGTCTGATTGAGGGGCTTCGTTTCTTACCCTGCGCATCTGCGTGTAGGTGCGTACGGAATAATGGCAGTCCGGGTGCTCGCACAGAAGCACTGTCTTCGAGTGAACAATCTGGATGTGCTTGGCCAGGTCGGACTCGCGGACGCAGCGTGTCTCGCATTCGCTGCACTTGAGCGGCTTGTCCTTGAGGTGGCGGTATCGGATGTGCGTGGTCAGCGAGCTGGACGAGCTGCAGGTCATGTCGCACATGGTGCACTTGTAGCAGTTGACGTGCCGCACCACATGGTTCTTCAGAAGCTTCTTGGTGGCGAAGAACTTGAAGCACTGCGCGCACTGGAAGCTGTTCGCTGCGTGGGCAAAGGAATAAACAGATTAATAGGGCCATAGAAGGTGCCAGAAGGTCGTGAAGCAAACGCACTGTTGTTCTCGGGCTGGCGGCGAAGGTGATCGAAGAGCGTGGTCTTGGTGCGGAAGAGCTCGCCGCAGTGGAAGCAGGCCACCTGCTTCTTGTTCGAGTGCGTGCTGATGTGCTCGATGAGGCGGTACTTGTTGCCCATCTGCTTGTGGCACATGCTCCAGTTGCACTGCGTCTTGGGCCGCTCGTCGTCGGGCGTCTTCTGGATGTCGTACTCGAAGAGGGCGTGCTTGACAATGTGGTCCTGGAACTCTACAATCGAGACGAACTCGCGCTCGCAGTCAGTCCAGCCGCACAGGAAGTTCTGGCCGAGATGGGGCAGCCTGTTGGTGTGGCGGGCGGGCGCCGTGCAGGCGGGAATCTCCGGATGCAGGTCACACTCCAGCTGACCCTGGAGCAGCAGGTGCAGATAGTAGCCGTGGTAGTACGAGTGCCGCTCAAACTCCTCCAGGCAGCTGCACCGGAAATCGCACTCGATCCAGCAGCACTCGTGCTCCTCCGCCTCTGCCGCCTGCTCGCGGGCATACTGCTCCAGGTGCTGGCCAATGTGGCTGTTCAGGTTCCACTCCCCGCACAGGATATCCTGGCAGCCGCTCCATCCGCACTGCAGTTGCATCTCCAAGGGCTTCTTCCGCTTCCCGTTCGCCAGGGGCAGCGACAATGGGGGCTGGGTCCTCAACATGGTTCTCTGGCTACTGTTCGATGGGCTGCGACTCCTCTGGGACCAGGATTATGTGGAATTTTGGGCGTTTCGTGCGAAAAGCGAGGGAGCCCAAACTAGCGATGACACTTGCTCGGAGGCTTCGATATCGCTACCGGGCGCAGCCGATATCTATCGATAGCGATGGTACGAGTATTCGAAAATCCTTTTTTGATTGGTGACTTTATTTATAATTCAAGAATAAATTAAGACAAGATTTTAATTCTTAAGAACCATTACTAAATTGGATTAGATTTCCTTTTTATTTTGTTGTCTCATTTGAATATCTCTTTGTATATATTACCAGGGAATTTGTAGTTGACTGTTGTTTAATTAGTAACTTTTATAATATTAGCAAAATTAAAGGTGGTACATTGGCATTGGTTTAAGGTTTACAGCTTGCATTTATTCAAAAATCTCATCATTTTCAGTTTCAGGCTGTTCCGGGTTTGAAAATTTCCTCCAGTTTATTTTTTTTTTGCTATTTTCCATAAAAATAAATAAATAAAATAAGGCATACTCTGACTACTAGTATATTATTATTTACAACTAATTTTTCTGCATCGATAGTTGAACTTAAATGGATGTTGTGGCCAAGCAGAGGATGTTTCTTTTGGGACCTTTATTGTCTCCCTCTAAATGTGAGCAAGAAAGCGGCAGAGAAATCGTTCTTAAATGTTCCGGAACTGGGAAAAGGGATAGACCCAAAGAAAACAGCTTCTTTTAGCGAGAAGAGGCATTCGGCGGAGCTCTTATGCAGATTGGTTTACTTATTCAAGATCGAGATACGAATAGCTTACAACTAAGGATACTTAATGGAGGAGAAGTTGCCTTTCCCAACGAGAGGAACCTATAACTTGCTAGAAAGATGTGGAGCGCCCCCATGGAAGCACAGCTGCCTGGCAGAGCTTGTTCTATCCCTCCTCACAGTCCCGGCATCACGTAGGCAATGTTGTCCAGCGTATTGGCAAGATTCCTCGATAGCTGAGTCTTGTTCTCCAGGCCGGGTATCTGGGTAGTCATGCAGAGAAGCGGGCCCATGGAGCAGAGCAGGCTGTCGAGCAGCACGGACAAGCTGCCCGACAGCGCCACGTGGCCGTTGTGCTTCTTCAGACGCTCCCCAATCACCGTGAGACTCTCGCCGAGCAGCTTCAGGTGCGCCGCCGCATCGATCGCCTCGATGCTGCTAGGCTGCGGCGGAGCCTCCTGCTGGTGCTGCTGCAGATGACGCGCTCCAGTCCGGCTGCTACTGCTGCCGCTCACATCCGTTTCCGCGGGCGGAGTTTGCTTTCCACCGCCAACGAAAGCACTTCCTCTGCCACTCCGTGTGCTAATGCTGCGCCGCTGTGCTGTACTCGCTGTCGCCGCCGCTGCAGCGGATTCCAGCGAGGATTGCTGGCGATCGGCGGCCAATTTCCTGGTGCGACTCGTTGTCGCCCGATTCTGGAAGATAGTCTCGTTGTGGGCCGATTCCACGGCCGTGCTCCCCCCGTTGCTCGTGGGATGGGTGGGCGTGCTATTTGGTCCAGTTCTCTCCCGCGACCTGGCCCTGGTCGCCTGCACCTTGGCCTTGCGTCGCCAGCCGTTCTTCTCCCGGTTCGACACATTTGCCCACAGCTCGCTGAGGCGTCTGGTGGCACTGGCAAAGTCTGGAGAAAGGAGTGGAAATTGCTAATGCGTCCAAGCATTAAAGGGCGCTGTGGCAAACGTACCCATATCCTGAAGGTCCCGCTTGCGGACGTCCCTGGCCCACAGGCTGTAGGCGGTATAGCGCTGCTTGCCCTTATCCTTGCGTTGCACCTTTGCGGTGACCACCTTGCCGTCCTTGAGCACCTTGCGCTTGTTGGCCTTCTCGCGCATGTATAGACTCTGGCGGACGGAGGACTCGTTGTTGGTGGCCTCCGCCTGGACCCCGTCGACGAGGTCCTGCACTAGATTGTCCAGCTCGTCATCGGAGTTGAGGATGACGGCAACGGAGGCTGGCGCCGGGGCAAGCGCCTCGATCTCGGAGGCGTTGTGGTCGTCGAAAAGCAGCATCTCCTGGTCGAGGTCAACGTCGCGCAGGATGTTGGGCGGCCTGCCGCGGGCCGCGTACCTGGCCGGCTGCCTGCTGGTGCTGTGGCGGCGCGTACGCTTCTCGATCTCCTCCGGCGATTCAAAATCCAGCAGCTTCGACGACTTTTTGCGGACGCGTCCGCTACGCGAGACGCCTGTGACCTGGAAGTCTAAATCGGTCGGATTAATGGCCTTCGTCTCGAGAGCAGCGCCTGTTTTGGGACTTACCCCTGGCCACCAAATTCGACGTGGGCGATTCCATGTTTGGAGCCCGATCTCTTCCCGCGATTGGAAGTATTTTGGATTTTGCAATTGTTTTGTAGACGACGCAATAGTGTGGCCAGAGCGCGATGTAAGAGGGATGGGAGTATCGGCAACCCATATCTTGCGATAGTTGTATTTGCAATTTATTAACAAAAATTAATTAAAAATAAAATGTCATTAACATTAAGGTACTTGCAATTGTTAGATAGATAAATAGTTATAATTACAATATATTAAAAAAAAAAAATTAAAATCATTAGAGTCAAGGTACTTGCAATTGGTGCGAAAATTTCATTTTAAATCCTACTAATAAGTTATTTATTAGGTTATTTTTTTGCTTAGGAAGTTTCGATTATACTTATTTAGTTAAGTTAAAGGTAAACATACATATTTATAAGGAAATTCTCCAAATTGGTCAGCTAATGTTTAATATAAATTCAGCTCTTAGATTCTGAAACTATAAATAAAGTACTCATAAGAAAAAGAGTCTGGACTACATAGTTACACAAAAAGTGAGATATGGGGTTAAAGTTAGGAATTGATTTTTCCTATAACAATGTTTAATATATTACAACGAATAATAAAATTTCATTTTAGTTTTCATTATTTTTTGTTAACGGAAGAAACGTAAGAGCCTATGTTTGGGTTTTACTTACTTAGTTAAAAACATATGTACATATACATATGTATGTATATATATATATTATAATAAATTAAAAAATATAATACAATATAATATAATAATAATATTGACAAAATGTAATCTGCAACGTCTTGCACAGTTCTGCCAATTTAACTCTTTTCCCGTAAAACCTGGATTTTTCCAAAGTCGAAATGCAGAAGAAATTAGGGAATTGCGGAAGCAGGAATTCTGGATTTGCATTCCGATTAGCAAGATAAGCACTGTTCCCATATCAGGGGTTTTCCCCTTAGATTTAGGTGTTTTTTGACGTCCTAGGGGGATTTCTAGGGGCAAGTTTAGGGTTTTTTTTTCGGAACTGAATGATTTAAAATTTAAATAATTTTTTTTTATAAATATTGCCAAGCACAGAAATCACCAAAATTGGCGAAAATATCAAAATAAATATTACACACGATTTTCCAATCGCTTAAAAGTTTTGCAATCGCTTAAAGTTGTTGATGTTGGCGCTTTCCGAGAACCCACCTTTAAGATACTAATAACTTTTATTTCACTGACATGTTTTCGTCTTGCAACGTTCTAACGTCATAATAAGATATTTATTCTTTTAATTATTTGAAATTAACAGTTTTTTTGAATTTGGGGGAAACGCTGGGTTTTTTAGGGGGAAATATCGACTGTTTGAAACTTTTTAGGGGGAAAGAACAATTTTCATCTGGCAACACTGAAGATAACGGTGCTTTGATCAACGAAGACGCAGAGAGAGAATACGCAAATTGCGCATTATAGAATTAGCTTGGCCGCGAAAAAAGACGCTATCATAAATACAATTCCCAATTCGTATTTCTTGAATTAATCAAATGTCCCGAACGGCGCTGTCGCATCATCTTGTTAAATTCCAACAAGATGAGGAGAAGATGGTGTTGTCTGTTACCGACGACTCTGACAGGGAGGCGGTGATGGAGTGGTACCACAAATCGAAAATCAAACCCGAGGACATGTTGCGCGAATACACACCGGCGGAAGTGCGGGAGCTGTGCGAGCGCACCAAGGTCCGGGTGAAGATGTACGATATGAATTCCGCGTGGGACGCTAAGAGGCGGCTTGTCAAGGAGGAGCGGCTGGAGAACAGGTCGGAGAGTTGGGTGAACAGAATGCTCGTGAAGGCGGAGAGCCGAAAGTGGGTCCTGCCGTATTCGAAGCTGGAGAAGGAGAAGTACAAGGTCCTGGCCGCCTGCCAGACTAAGAAGGACAACAATATTCGGCTGGATCGTTGGCATCGCCAGCGGGCACAGGCGGCCAAATCCAGTGACGTAGAGCATCGCGCCGAATCGTCAAGCAGCTCGGCATCACGATCGAAACCAGCAGAGTCTCAAACACAAGAGTCCCCGGAGTCTAATCTTCTTGTGGAACAATCTCCAGCTACGTTGGAGTCCCAGCCACAGGCTGAAGTGGATGAGGCTACCATGGAACAATCTCCAGCTACGTTGGAGTCCCAGCCACAGGCTGAAGTGGATGAGGCTACCATGGAACAATCTCCAGCTACGTTGGAGTCCCAGCCACAGGCTGAAGTGGATGAGGCTACCATGGAACAATCTCCCACTACGTTGGAGTCCAAGTCTAAATCTGATAAGGGTACCATGGATGAAAATATCCAGCCAGTCCTTCAACGCCGGCCAAATAGTGATAGTGAGCCCAACTTGTTGGGTTGGGACAATGGCGACCAGGATGAAGTGGAAGAAGCAGCAGAAGCTGGCAACGACATGCAACCCGATGGCGTGGATTCCTTTAATTGGTTGAACCTCGTAGGGAATATCAACTCGGAAAACCTCTCCTTGCCAAACACACAGGCCCTGGATGAGTCGGATGATGAACCATTCCTCTGAAGGATGGGTTTACTTATGAATATTGTAAGTTCTAAGTTTTTATTTGTATTCGTATTTTGTAAAATCTAAGATTTTCATTTATTATAGATCGTGATTTGATTTAAGAGAGCAATGGAGCTGGACCCAGTTGGTTTCAAGAGAGTATAAGCCATACTCCTAGATCGTGAGTCGGATGATGAACCATTCCTCTGAAGGAAGGGTTAACTTATGAATATTTTAAGTTCTAAGTTTTTATTTGTATTCGTATTTTGTAAAATCTAAGACTTTCATTTATTATAGATCGTGATTTGATTTAAGAGAGCAATGGAGCTGGACCCAGTTGGTTTCAAGAGAGTATAATCCATACTCGTTGTTGTACTTGACCTTATTAATACAAAATAAAATAATCAAATAAAATAAAATTAAACAAATTGTTCAAATTGTCATCTTTTGGTGGCGATAGTTGTGCAGTAGGTTGGGTATTGTACCGCTCCCCAGCAGCTGGCCACACTGCCCCTGTTTTGTTTTGCTTTTGGGCGTCGTTTGTTTGTTTGTGTGTGGAAGCGGCATTTGGTTTATTGATTGCACCTGAACGAGGCCTGCTGAGTGCCCCATGGCACGCGACGACGCGAGGCGACTGTGAGTAGCCGGCCCCCAACCCAAGGACATCGGCCCCCCAGGCCCGCCATATTTGGCGACCCGTTCGCCGCGTTTTCATTACCAAAACGGCGGCTGCGATTCAAACGATTCAAATATCGAACGGACCGCAAGGCATTCGCGCGAACTCAATCATCCGGAGCAGTACTTAATCGGCTTCAAAACGAAAAAAAACTGGAGCATGCCGCTGCCAGCGAGTGATAACGTGGGGATTACGACCAGCGAAACGGACAATGTAACCGCCCTTGAACTGCAGAGTAGCAAGCGCATGCTGTACTTCAGCGACGGCGTCATGGAGGAGCCGTCCTCGGGCAGCGAGGACGATGCGGAGGCGGATGTGACCGACAAGTGCTATGCTGTCCAGCTGGACGAGGTGCGTCATCCCTTTGTCCATTTGCCCATGCTTTACCCAGGCTTTCAGACCTGTAATGTGCTCCTCCTCCGATGACCCATAGAAAACTCTGGATCTCTGCCCTTAATGACTCATTTCATGCCTCCGTGCCCATCCCATCTACGTTTTTCAGCGCGAAATGGCACTGGGACCACGCCTCCGCTATAAGGCCAGCCGAATGGGCAACCGATTCCTTGCCGGCATCGATTATGTGGGCGGCGGACTGGCCACCATGCTGGGCATTACCAACAGCAAGTATGCCAGCGAACTGGAGAATAATCAGCGGCGGGCCAAGGAGGAGCAGGGCGACGACCAGGAGGACCTTGACAATTGGCGACCGCGGCCCCCCGTCGGGAGCACTAACAACAACGGCAACAACAGCAATCGGAATGAGACCATCGTCATGTGCGGGCCAACACGCAGTGAGGCGACCTTGCCGCCCACCAGGCAGTAAGCGAAGGCCGCCCATCATCGGACCTTCTTCTTGTTCTTCAAGAGCCGGACACGTATTAAAACAATGCTCATGGAGACCCTTCTTTTCACTTGGTAAAACCAGACACAAATCAAAGCGAGGTCTTAACTTTTGGACACTTTATTCGCTAGCAAATAAGTTACATATAATAATAATAATAAAAAAAAAAGACACACATACATACTGTTGGTTCGTTTTCGTATAAAATGTTAGTTCTGAATGATAGTTTATTCAAGTATTCAAGCCTCTAATCTAAATCTTAGCTTTGAGGCAATTGGAATAGTTAAATTCAAAGATTTCACCGAGAAATTCAATCGATTCAATTTCTGTTTCTGTTTGTGACCTGCTCGGGGGTCCTTGGAGTCCTTAAAGCTAATGGCACACTGAATACAATTAGGCATTTACGGATACGCTAGGCTACGATTGCAATTGCGATTTGTTTAGCTTTTTAAGTTTAGGTTTACCTCAGTTTTGTTGTTAATTAAGTACACTTGTTTTCAGGCATCGTCGGGAGAAGGAGACAGCAAAGTGGGTCCAGTTCTGGAGACATGAACATATGCGTATCACAGTATTTGGTTGCTGCGCTCGTGTGTTTCTCTCTCTCTTGTAAAAAAGATGTATAAATGCTATATATATGTATATATATACTCGCAAAAGGCGATATATTCAGGCTAAGGCGTGTAAAAGGCAAGAGCGATGATTATTGGTTATTGGTTACACCAAAAACGGTAAGAAGGCGACAGCTAATTAGGAGCTTAAACGGCATTAAGTACACACAAAATAGGATATGTTGCGGCCCCATCCCCATATCCGTCCGCCTGGTCTGGGCCAAGCAAGAGGACATTTCCCGCTCCTTTTTCTCTAGCAACAACAACGGGCTATATACACAGTACATAGATATAGGGTTTCCAAGGGAGGACCTCATCGTGGCTGACGGCCGCAGGAACATTTGACTGGAAGCGCGGGCACCCTGAAATGGCACCCTGAAATGGAGCTGCTCCTAGAGCAGCGTCTCATCGCCGTAGTGCTGCAACGGCGGATAGTAGCTGCTGCCGCCCTGCTGGCTATATTTCTGCGAGGCATAGCTGCCCGGTGGATAGTACAGGCGATGGGACGACGACGAGTGGTGTGGCTGCTGCTGCTGCTGCTGGTGCTGTGCGTGCTGATGGTGATGATGCGGCGAATGCCTGTGCTGCTGGTGCTGCGAATGGTGATGGTGATGATGGTGCGTACTCCGGCCCAGCGAGTAGTTCGACATTTGGTTCAGCGATATGGAGCCGGCCCCCGGCGATGTCTTCAGCTTGTAGGGACTCGGCGGCAGCGGAGCGCTGGCCATGGAGGGTCTCACTGAATGGTAGGAGACGACCGTACTGCTGCACGCAGCATGCGATCCACGCGAGCTGCTCTGTCCGTCTCCGGCCACGGCTCCTCCGGTGGCCGGTTTCATCATCATTTTGCTATTGCCGCCGCCCGCCTGCCGCTTGTATAGCGTGGAGATGCTGGGTCCCAGCACCCAGGCGAAGCAGCAGATGCCCAGCATCAGTTCCATGAATGCTCGCACCAAGAAGGGCCACAGCGGTGTGCTGGTATCGCCCGATCCCAGCCACACATCGATGTTGGCAAACTCATAGATGACGGCCAGCAGGAGCAGGGCGCACGCCAGGCCGTAGATGAAGAGGAATATGCCGATGCCCGAGCTGCTGTGAGCACTCAGCTGCTGCAGCTGCTGCTGCAGGCTGAGGGCGTTGCTGTTCCTCAGGATCTCCTTGGTGCGGCAGTGCACCAAGTAGCCGGAGATCAGGTTCATGGAGCCAAAGATCCAGTAGCAGAAGACGGGCGTCGCCACCAGCACCTGCAGAGCCTTGTCCGACTGATTGCCCACGAAACAGGCGCCTGCCAAGGATTCGGATTGGTTATTTGGGAAACCCAAGGGAGGGGGAGGAGGGGCATGTCTTACCCAGCAGCTCATCTGCGTCCACGTAGCGCGCCACAATCACCGCGGCCGTTTGGAAGGCGGGCAGTCCCCAGGCCACGAAGCACACAAAGTTATTCTGCGTCAGATCCTGCTGGGCAGACTTGGCGACACTGCTCCTCTTGGCCGGACTGCGGGCGAAGTTGGAGGGGGGAATGGCCACATGGCCCTTGGAGTCCGGACTATGCCGACGAATGTCGCGGTGCCAGCCCAAACAGAGCACAGCCCACCTGGTGGTAAGGAAGGGAATTAGCCTTGGAAAGCCTCAATCAGGCTAGGATCCTTACCAGGCACAGGCAGCCATGCCAAAGTAGTAGCGCATCAGGAAGACACTCGCACAGGAGGCGTTGGACAGCCCGTCCACGCTGAGCAGCGACTCGTTGGGCGCCTGGGGATCCGTGCCGCAGGCGGTGCCCGTCCTGCCGACTACAAAGCGCACCGTCCACCCGACCGTGACCATGTTGTGGCACCAGATTAGCGGCGACAGCAGTCGCGACCACTTGGCACTGGCCACACGACTGCCATCGCTGGCCAGCAGGCAAACGGTGGCGACCAGGGCCAGTCCGAGGGCGGCATACGCCCAGGTGGAGACCCACACCTCGGCCAGGTGCTTCTCGGAGGGCGTGAACAGGATGTCGGCCTCGCACAGCGGTGCACAGCGTCCGGAGCGCGGCAGCTTGACGTACAGATGCGACTTGGCCAGTCCGGAACAGTCCAGCGGCAGCTTGCCAGCACCGATCCCGTTCGCTCCCGGCGCCCCGTACAGATCCTGCTCCTGCTGCGGCTGGTGCAGCTCCCCGGGGCCCTCCATGCACATCGTCTCGTGGTTATTCACGCGCGGAAAACGCTCGCAGTCGAGGGCCAGCGGCCAGGGGAAGCCGAATCCCTGCAGCACCGGGTGACAGCGGATGCGCACCGATTCGCACAGGCTGCGACAGGGCCCGATCGCGTGCACTGGGGCCTTGGGCGTGCACATGGGCACATAGGCGGCGCAGAGGAAGAGCTTCAGCTGGGAGCTGCAGTCGTACTCGATCAGCGGAGCGAAGGTCTGCAGCGTGTACTCCACGTCCGTCTGCATCTCGTGACCCACCAGGTTCGGCATGGAGGTCTCGTTGTAGCCGATCTTCCGGCACATCTCGATGCGGATGGTCTCGCACTGGCGGAACGGCGGTATCTCCGGCGGCGGCGCTGGCGGGGAGCTGGAACTGGAGCTGGTGATCGAGCTGGGGCTGCTACCGTGCTGCAGGTGGAGGTGCACCAGCAGCAGCAGAAGGAGGCGGGGCTGCATTTTGGCCCTAAATCTGGCTCTGCCTTTTCACTTGCAATATGCAAAGTGCGCTCCTGGCTGGAACGATCGGAAATCGGGAATCTAGAATCTGGAAAGGTAAAAACCTGTTCCACAGCCCAGGTTCTGCGCACCGGCCCTCTCGCTCGCACCCACTGTCTTCGGCCTTCCTTCTCCCTCTTGTTATTGTTCTTATTCTGGTTTTTGTTGTTGATCTTGTGCTTCCTGTCCCCCACTCTGTGTTTCAACTTAAATTCACCGCACAAAACTCGAACATTTCCACTCCGCGCAGGCGCGTCTCGCAAAATAATCGTAATTCTAATTTGACTTCGTTTTAATTTCCAATTTCTTGTTTTCGGTTCGATTGTTGTTGTTGGACAGTGTGGCCGCCAGGTTTTTCGTTTATTAGGCAGAAAATGTTGCTGAAGTTTTCAGAAAAAGTGAAGAATTTCTCCTCTGCGGCAACTGGTCACACTAAGCGTAATCGCTTTTAGCTATTTTATAGCCAGATCTGGCTAATTTGATAATGAACAGAATAGGTGGATAACTTTGATAGAAAAAGTGGAAAACTTGGCTTTGAACAAGAACTGTTGGTTTTTGTATTAGCTAACTCATTAGCGCCCTCTGTGAAATGAGTAGCAAGCGCCCTCTATGGGGTTTTTAAGTGACAATTGGCGCGAATTTTAAATTTGTATAAACTTTTTTCATCTTTAAATATAATCTAAGTTCAAGAAATGTAATTATAAGAAAAGCAATAAAGTACAGACTTCCAAATGTCTACACTAATTAAATAATTCGAATATTAAAAACAGGGAAATGTAGTTGTAATTAAAGTTGGAGGATTACGATTTTTGACATTTGAAGCAGAAACTCGAATATTAGATATTAATTCAAAGAAAACCAAGTAAATTAGCTTAAATTATATTATTTAATGTCTTGAGATGACCAAAAAGAACCGAAATTAATTAATATCAATTATTGCCCACACACGCATTCCCTTTTGTGGCTGTTGCTTTTGGAGTTCTGCTCAAAAAATAACCAAAACCGAAATCATTTTCGTTATTTTCTCTCTCTTTCTCTTTCTCCTTCACACACTCGCAGTTCAGGCCACGCCCATATTTGTGCGCTCGTTTCACCCCCCGAAAAACACACACACACGTGACATGCTAGGCCCTATATGTATATGGAAGTGAAAGAGACGAAAGCAGGGAAGCAAGGATGTGTGTTTATGTATTTCATGCAGGACTCGCATGTGTGTACTTTGTTGTTGTTCGCTTACGCACACGCGCAGACGTTGGGACACACACACATGGACACATGTTACATACGAAGGATACACATATCCTTTAGCTGGCTTTTTCAGCGAACTAATTACGAAAAGGCAAAGGAAAGTTTTTCAAGTTTTCCATCAATTTACGAAGCGTTGATAAGAGGGGGCAGGGCGCAGGATGCAGGCACATCCTTTGATGGCCTCTCATAATCCGATTTCCCGAAGTAAGCTCCCTTTTTTCGTGAAGAGTCACCTTCTGCTTTGAACTCCGGGAACTCCCCTTTAACTGCTGGCGCTGCACTTTCACTTTTCCGCTGCAGATTTAGAACAATTCCCGGCATTTTTATTTCGCGCTTCCCTTTCATTCCTTTTCATTCTTAAATAAAGTTCATTTTCTTACTTACCGCTTGCGCCGACCACCCTTCACTTGCCCCTGTATATATGTTTTTTTATATAGTAAAAGGACGACGAGCCGGGGAGGTGCCATAAAGGCCCCCAGAGAAGTCGCTGTCGAAAAAGAACGTAAAGTGTAAAGCGCATCCCAAAAAACACTGCTGGTCACGACTTTAGCAGTCTTTTCGTCATGAAAAATTATACAGGAACCTTGTTAATTAAAATATATAAATTAAGATAATTTTCTAGTAACTTTAATCTCTTTTTAACATAGCCATCTATAAATTATGCATTTCCCAAGGCGCTCAGCTTGCTGAGACAAAGAAATATTGATTTTAGTCTATAAATTAAATTAATTTAATTTAAATTAATTATGAAATAAGCCAAATACTTATATAAGTATTTAAATGAATTTATTTTATTTGTAATTATAAGGAAAATAAGACAATCTCTAAGAAAATGCCATTTGTTGTGGCCAAGAGTCTTCTGGCATTTCTCCTTATGCAGTCGAAGCCGGCGCGTGCTAAGGGGGAGATCCCAGGCAAAGGAGGCCTGGGGAAGGTGGGCCCAGAACCAGGACCAGGACCAGTCAGGGAAAAAAGTCAGGAGGAGAGAGAAAGAAACGAGTAGGAGGAGGGCGCAGCGCGTTGATGCACAAAAGCATTTGCTGCGTGTAAACTTGACTTTGAAATTTGCCTCATTTGCACTTGCCGGTGCAGTTTGCACCTGCTATATATACATATAAAGAGCCTGGATTTTTTTCTATATATAAAAGAAAGGCTTAACTGTTGCATACTCGCCGAGTGTGCCGCGGATTTCCTTCTGCTTTTTCTCGCGGGATTATTGCGGCGTGGACTCGAAATGAAAATGGAAACAGAAACAGAAACAGAAATTTCAATCAACTCGTTAACGAAAACCGGTCGTTATGCATTACAATATAACAACATAACAATGCCAGGGATCTCGGATCTCAGATCATAATGTATGCAGGCCCTCCTTGTAAAAGGATCAAGTTCGTATAATATCCGGCAAACACATATTTGCTGAGCTCCGAGCTCGAGCTCGCGCAAAGGTCGTTGCTACCAGGTCGCACGGATATATGCTTACACTTTTACCTTGCACTTGTCACATTTATTTTTCCCTTTTCGCCGCGCTTTCCATTTAATATGCGAGGTGTTGGGAAAGCGCGGAAAAAAGAGTAAGTAAGGCAGCGGAATTTCACGGCCTTCGCGGCAATTTAAAATCGCTTTAAGACTAAATTGTGTTTCCGAGGTGAGGGTGTTTAAGAGTGTTGGGTTTTGGTAAATTCAAGTATTCCCTATTTAATTGTATCTGTTTTTTAATTAAATAAGTAATACAGAACCAAGAATGGTACTTACAATCCTTTTTAATAATATTTAAAAATGTTTTTCGAACTAAACCTAAACGGAGTTTCAGAACTTTTGCAGTTTATTAGTTGAAAATAAATCTACATCGTAATTATGTTCCTCAGCTATATCCTCTTGGACTTATAGACACCCATTCGATTGTTGAGGCCTTCGATTAATCATTTTCCACTCGCCGGTTCATAAATCATGCTTAAACTGTGGAGTTTTTGGGCGCGGCGACAGCTTTTGACCGCGGCGAGTGGTTCGCACCACTCCTGTGCCTTCGAGGTTGCAACCCGGATGCGGATGCGGAAGTGGCCATGGACGCGGGCACGAACGGAGCGCACGCGTAACCTTTGCCACCCAAAAAAAAAAGAGGACTCAGGCCCAATTCCGAGACTGGCCGCCGGACATGCGAAAAACAGTATGTAAATTCGGTCGCGGACATCTGGGGAAGTTGTCAACCCGATTTGCCGGCTTATTTTGAGTTCAGAGGCGGAGCACACCAAGGGGAGGCTATTTTCGAGCACTTTAAAGAATGAATCCAACTGGGAAAACTAAGAAAAACTATTAAAAAATGTAAGTAACTAAGACTTCTAAAGCTTGTAGATATTTTCTAATTTATTTTTTAAGAGACAACTAATTATACAAGTAAGTTCCAGGCTTGGAAAGGCGGTAATATTTTATTAAATATAAATTTAAATTTTAATTTGTGATATTTACTCAACAAAAAAATCAACATAAATTCGATGGGGAGACTTTAACCCCCTTGCAAAGCCTGCTCACCTCGCCACTGTCCACCGACTGTCCGATTTCACTGACGACCCACCCGACCCGATGTCCGAGAATTGGACTTTGATGAAATAGCGGACAGGGGTCACTTGCGGTATTAAATATTTTGAAGAGGGTCGTTGCCGCTGCCAGCCCCGCCAGTAATTTCCAGCCTGATTTATATTCCATATTTTTACTCGAGGGGTCGGAATCGGAATCGGAATCGGTCAGTCGCAGTTCAGTTCCTGTCACGCCCAGCACTTCATCAAGGGGTTGGAAGTGGAAACTCGGCCGGCTTTGGCCAGTTCGGGGTCTGGAGAGACACAGGTCAATTCCTTGGTTAATTAATTTGGCCAGCGGGACTTGCAGCGCGGCGCCTTTAAGGGAATTGAGTCCTGATTATGATTTGCATTTATTACGGCTTGTTATTTGTTGCTGTTGTTCCAGCTGGAGTTCACAAGCCACCCGATGTGCACTCTAAGAAAATAGAAAATATAAAATATAAGTAAAATTAATTTAAAATAAAATGGTTATACAATTAAAATAATTAGATATTAAAGTTAGACACAAAAATAAATAAATATGGCAAATAAATAATTATGCTAAATGTATATTTATGAATTCAGAGTAAAGATACCTTTCCTAGGCTTCAGAAAATGTAGAGAAAATATATAGATCAATAAATAACTTAATTAATAATTAATAAATAAATTAAATTAGAAAAACACTCAATTCTTTAACCAAAAATCCCTTATTCGTCTTACAAAGATACTTTTGTACGGCGATTAAATATTATTTTTCAGCATGGAACCGATAACCGAGGGCTATGGTGGGGGGCGGAACATTTTATCGGGTCAGCCAAGCATGCAATGTGCCCGGGCTCCAGGCTCCAGGCTCCAGGACTCCCCCGCACTCACAACCCCATTTTTGGGGCTATCCAATCTGGAGTCCTTCGATGGCAGCAAAGGAAGCGCCTTCGAACGCACATCAATCTGGGCATAATGGCCTCGGATAATAGTGTTTGTTTGTGTGCCAAGGTATGCGTATGCAAAATATACACACACATCCATAGATATAAATTCACAATGTATACAAATTCGGAAGTGGGATGGGATGCCAGGGAAGGGATGTGAGTTATGGGCTCGTGACTGTAAAAGCGAATATTTTTGGGCACAGATATGTGCACTCTCATCTTCACATCATTATTTACAGAGGAAAAGCCCTGAAAGGAATCTTTAAACAGTCCAAATATGGTTTCTTTCTGGACAGCAACTTTGCCAGAAGTTATAAACAATATCTAAGCCTTTGGAAAATCATAGAAAATCACCCTCTTATTGTTATTCAGTGATTAAAAGAACGTGTCACGCACACATCGCCATCTACCTCAGGTGTGTGCGCTCCTATCCTGTCTATCCTGGCGAGCACTTTTCAATTTGCCGGCAACGCGGCGTATGCGCGATGGCAATCTGTTCGCCCCGCTCCCCCACCCTCGCTGGCTCCTTGAGCTCCTTGAGCAGTTTTCCGATTTGAGATTTCAGCTTTCAGATTCCGCTTTTGTATATTTTATATTTTATGCATGATTGTTATTGTTTGCAGTTTGCGTTGGAATAACGCTGCTCGACTTGATCCGAAAGCGGCTCATGTGCCTCCCTGGCCTCCTTATCTGCCCGGCATAACCTGCTCCTGCTCCTGCTCCTGCTCCTTAAGCTCCAGCCACTGCTCTACATACAATTTTCGGCCGCAATTACCGAGCGTGTATACATATATATTTGTGCGTCGAGCGAACCGATTGTACGCATCATATTTTATTTATTTTGTTTTCTTTTTTTTTCATAAATATAAGCGCGCCCATCTCATTTGCATATAAAGCCGGGGTGCCGGGGTGCCGAGGAGCGAAACCCATTCGAAGAGCCCATTTTTTAGACCCGAGGCCAAGCGAAACCGAAACCGTAACCGAAAACGGGGCAGATGTTTTCGCTCACGTCGTAACCTCAGATTTGCGATGCAGGAGCCAGGAGCCAGGACCCTGGACCTCAACCCGAGGACACACCGGACAGCCTACAAGTGAGCCTCGTGTGCCTTAATTGAAAACGAACTGAAGCGGGTTCTTTTAGAGGAAATATACTAATAGAAGGGTTCATGTTTGCAGTTAATTTCGTAGTTCAACTCCTTAATTGTCTAATTGAGCATTCATATTTTATTTAGATTTTATTTATTTTTACTCCTTGCCTTGAACAATATTTAGCTCTAAGTAGTGAGTAAAAAATATAAAATATTAATACAATAATCTTGTTCCAAAAGGATTTTACTTTAACTCGATCAATAGAAGTAAAGCAATAATTTGAAGGTGAAGCTAACTCGAGGCCTAACCGGCTTAATTTCTCATACGTAAATTAAGACTCGACTTTCTGCCAAGATCACACACAGATCTTATTGTACAGCGGGTTATCCAGACATCGATACCACATCGATTCTCATCAGTGAACTTTGCTGTGTAAAAAAGTAAAACCATAAAGCTATTTTTAGGAAAATTATTAACCAGTCTTGATATTATTGTTTTGAATATACGTGTATTTTATTTCCCAAAGCTTCCCAGTTGTATCGAAATTTCCAAGAGCTCATCAAGTGAAATTAATGCAAGTATGTGAAATAATCCTTTGGGATTGAGCTTATTCCTTAGAAATAATATGAATGGCAAAAGTTGTTAAATTAAATGAAGACCGGAACGATGCTTGTACTTAATGTAAGCAATCGCTTACTACATAGTCCTTACAACCCCTTCAAGGAGGCCTTCTTTTAATCAATTTGCTCAAGTCCGTGCTAAAGACTGGGCTCGTGTGTGGATGGATGGATGTTTTCGGGGCCAGGGATTACTCCATTGGTCACGTGTCTTGAAACGCTGCAAACATGCGCATATCCAGCAAGGATACAAGGATACAAGGATACAAGGATACAGGGATACACAGGGATACAGGGATACTAGGATGGGGGAGTCGAGTATTAAGTGGGGCAGCAGGCTCTCAAAAATCAACGTCGAACGTCGGGGGCTCAGATTGTTTAGCACGGCGGTTTTGGCCACTGAGCGGGCACCGAAGCCTAAGGACAACCGATGGCAATGGCAATGGCTGCCAGGATATACACACACACGCACACCCGCACTCGCACACACACACGAGGCAAGGAGACAATACATATGAGAGAGCAAGTACATATGCCGAAAGACGAAAGAGCGAGCGAGTGGCTCTTGCATTCCATCCTGCTCACTCACTCAGCCTGTGTGTGTGTGTGGATAATTGAGTATCAGTTTAGTGTCTGTGGTACACTGAGAGGAATTTTATATATATTTTAAATTTATATATTTATACTGTTATTTTTGGTAAATACTTTATCATTGTTCTTTGTTCTTTTTTGATTTAATTTATTAATGTTCTCCAATATTTTTTCTTTAATCTGAGTTTATAGAGTAGTCTTAAACCCTCTTTATTTTTCCAGTGTAGCTGCAGGGGGGAAGGTGCTACTTGGACGCTGGCAGCCAAAGTTTTATTAATGTTTGGCTCCGCTGGCTGGGGTGGCTCTCCCTTCCTTCCTTTCCTTTCGCTTCGCAGTTGATTTAGCTAACTCGTAGTGGGGGCCGACATATCCTTTGGTCCTGCCATCATCGTCGCCCCCCCCATTGTCATTTATCATGTGATGTACATACACAGGCACATACACATAAGAGCGTGTGTGTGTGGGTGGGTGGGAATTGTTATCAGTGGCATTGCGAAGCCAAGTGGAACACACGCGCAACTCGAACCGATTGCCAATACACACATCCCTGCGCATCTGTGTATATATTTATATATATGTACACATATTGGGGGGGGGCAGGTGAGAGTGGAGGAGGGTTTTTGGTTTTGTGTCAGTTGTTTTTGGGCTGCAAAAGTTTATCTTTTCAATTTCGAGCTTGCGGGGTTGGAGTGTGTGTGTGCCACATATGTGCCATGTGTGAGTGGGTGTCCTGCGTCCTGCGTCCCTTATGTATGTGTTGGATTAGGGTTGGTCCTGCCGCGGCAGTTTATTTATCCACTCGGCACTCGGCACTGAGGACTCTCCTCTGCGAATCGGACAGTGGCCATATCAATCATGCCCTCTCACCTCGCCCATATCCTTGGCCTTATATACTTGGTGCTAAGCATCCTTCCCTGGAATATTGATGCGCCTGAGAGTGCTACTGTACCCACTGGGGACCTTGTTAGTATTTAATTGAATTAAATATGAAAGGAAACATTTTTCGTATCCGAAATAATTAATGCAATGTGCCTAGCATGTTTTAATATTAATATAACCTAATTCCAGCTTCCAAAAGGTGAATATTTTTGGTCGGGAACAACAGGCGAGTGGATTTAGCTAAGTTGTAGCTAGCTGTTTTAAATATTTACCACGAAAATCATGAAAACACTTATAAATAAATAATAAATAAATTAAAATTTCTTTCAGAAAATGTTAGAAATCAGAAATAATTAATGCAATATCCCCAACATGCTTTAATATTAATATAACCTAATTCCTGCTTTCAAAAGGTAAATATTTTTGATCGGGAACCACAAGCGAGTCGATTTAGCTTAGATTTAGCTAAGTTCTAGTTTGTTTTAAATACTTACCACCCAAGGAAATCATAAAAAAACACTTATAAATAAAGAATAAATAAATTAATAATCCTTTCAGGAAATTTAAGTACAATTGGATGATAAATATCGAAGTTATTAGGCAATAAAATTGCAACATTCGTCTGAGATGATTAATTAAGTTAATATTTGTATATGAATATCTTTATTATTTCTAGTAGCTTTATTTATAAAATCGATAAAATTATTAATTTCAGAGACAGAGATCCTCAAGCCTATATATTTTTTCCTTTATATATTTTGAGTGGAAATCCTTTCCTCTAAGGAATAATAATAAGGCAGTGCTTGCTCAAGTCCCAGAGTTATGTATGCCATAGCCTCGTTCTCTATACCCAAATATCCCGATTTTGGGGGCGTAAAGCTCTAAATCCTGCGCCCACGATTGGACGCATTGTGTTGTGCGGGACACAAGTGGGTGTGATGGGTGTGTGCGGGTTCAAATACTAGTTGAGGACCTCCATTCCTGTACGCATTCATTAGCGCATGTCGGATCGGTTCTGGATTGTAGCTCCCTGCTCCTGCTCCTGCTCCTGCTCCCTGTGGCTTTTGGGAACTTTATGCGCGCTGTTCAAGTTCTCGGTTCGGCAATTTATGGTTAGAGGATTTCGCATATGCCCCAAAACAAAACACATTCCCACTTTTACCCCGTTTTCCGGCAAGGATTCTCCTTCCAGTTACCCATGGTTTTCGGGGGAATTTTCGGCAGATCTTCTTGGCCATTTTCGCGCTGCTCTAATGCCGCTTTTAATTGGCGGCCCACACACATAGATATATGTGTGTATATATGTGTATACACACACGTATCGGTGGGCGAGTCTGTGGGCGTGGCATGTGTGGTAATTTAACTGCAAGCAGCCAAAGTTTATGGCTAAGTGCGAGTACATAGCGATGGCCATGTTTCCCCCTTTCCCAGTTTTCAGTCCTCCGTTCAGATTCCTCCGATTTCCAAGTCATACCCCCTTCCATATTGCGGCCCCCTTGGGTTCTTTGTTTGCCTCTTCCTCCTCTTTTAGGCACTGGGAAAAGTTGAAGATATATATTTTATTTTTAAAATTTAGCGTAATAAGAGTTACAAGAGGTTGAAGGTGCACCTTTTTACTATTAGCAATCAATAACATTTTAATATTACATTTATTTAATACATTTATATTTTCCCAGCGTTCTTTTTCAGTGTATTTCCCCCTTTTTGGGTTTCCCCTTTCGATCCCCTCTCCGCTTCTCCTTCTCCTTGCTCCGCTCTCTGTTTAGACGACGACCGATGACGAGGACGATGGCTCGACGAGGACTTCGTGGCTCCTCCTAATTGCAAAGCCTCAGCCCACTTCGCCAGTTTTGCCAGTTTCGCAATTGTGGCTACCAAGTGGGCTAAAACAGGGGCTGTGGGTGGCCAAGTGGGCAATGGGTGGGCCACCTCCCTCCGCCTTGTCTCGTGTGTGTTCAATAATGCGAGCTTCATGTGTGGCCCCAGAAAGTGCAAGAAGGGTGTGGCCTCTCGTTAATTTTCTGGCTTTGCTGGGATTAATTATAATACCTTCAGGCTCTACAAGAATTTCAATTCAATTTAAATGGAAATATGTTCCTATATTTATCGATTAATTATTGATAATTTAGCTTAGCCAGATACCAAGTGATCCTGATCACGGAAAAGTGATTCCCTGATTCCTCCAATTAAGAAACGATGTCTTACCCTCAGAACCGAATTCGTTCAAGACTTACAAGAGTTTCAACTAAATTTAAATGGAAATACGTTTCTATATTTATCGATAATTTAGCTTATACAGATACCAAGTGAGCCTGATCAATGAAAAGTGATTCCTTGATCCCTCCAAAAAGGAAACAATGTCTTACCTTCAGAACCGAACTTCTTCAAGACTTACAAGAATTGCAATTAAATTGCAATGTAAAAAGTTTGCATACTATCGATACACTAGCTTAAGATTTCCAATTAAGAAACGATGCCTTACCTTTAGAATCGAACTCCTTCAAGACTTACAAGAATTTCCATTAAATTTCAATGGAAAATGTTTGCATATTTATCGATTAACTATCGATAAATTAGCTTATCAAGATACCAAGTGCGCTAGATCAACGAAAAGTGATTCCTTGATTCCTCTAAATAAGAAACAATGTCTTACCTCCCGATCTGTATTCCTTTTGCTGCCAATCGAGCTGCTCCCTTGGCCTAATAAAGATGTCAATCCCTCGATAGGAGCAAGCGATAACGATAACAGTGACAATTGGCAATTGGCAATTGGGAATTGGCAATGTCGAGGTTGTTTCGGTGTGAAATTGAAATTTCACAACGCTGACATTTATTGACGAGAGGCGCCCGCTGATTAATGATAAGAATCTGGAGAATCCGGCAAAGAAAAAACATAAACGCAAAGGGGGTACGGAGCTCGTTTGAATTCTGACATAAATCAAATAGCTGCATGCTCATCCGCATTTTGAATTTGGAATAAAAAATAAAAAGTAATATGGAAAAGGGTTACGGGTAACGGGCTGTGTGCAGCATAATGGAAACAACCGCGAAATATCTATTGACAGTCGGGTGTCATGTTTATCCGAGGTTGTTATCCCATTTTGGCAACACTGCGATTTATGCTCGCCGCCCCGAATATTTCGCATTTCGAATAACGCCGAACGGGCGGATCTTCCCGGACAGACAGATAGATTGAGGGACTCACAGATGCAAAGATACAAGGATGTATAGAGACACACAGGGGCCGCACAATAGATACAAATGCGCATTTTGCATTTGTTGGCTGGCGCCTTTTTTTTGCTTTTTGTTTTATATGAGATTTGTGTGTCAAATTTCCATTAGCCCCGTGCACCCTTTCCACTTCCACATCCACTTCCACCCAGCCAGCTTTCCCACCCCTTTGGCCGCGCAGCATGCAAATGCTGCCAGGATCCAGGATGCGTGCGCTGATTGCTCCTGCTCGGCATGTCCTGGGTTGCGATGGGCTACGTTTTTTATATTTTATTTTTTTGCACCCAGTTACCCCGGGCTCGGAGAGGGGTAATACAATATCCTTCGGCTTCCTTGTCTATTCTGGCTGTTTTTTTTTGCCACTGCAATTTCGCTGTTTTCTGTGGCTGGCTGACTGCCCCTTATGCTGCGAATTTTTTGTTTGATAATTTATTATTTTGTAAGCATTCAAATGTGATTCTGTCGCGGCTGCTGCTGTCGAACAATGAAAGTTGATTTACATACCGAAACGATGGCAGTTTGATGTCCTGTCCCAGTCCCCGTTGTCCTTTACCCTTTTTCCCTGTGACACACAGCGAGAGAGAGAGGATGGCTGCACTCGGGGAAAATTAATAGTAAGTATACGAAACCATAGATATTTGAATTAATATATATTAATAAGTATGATGAGGGATTAAACTTACCGAAAACTATATTTCTTTATCTTTGAAACCATTGTTTTCTTGTTTAAATAAATATTACTAGCAATTGTAAGAAATAAGGAAGTGTATTTAATATTTGTATTAATTAGAAATTAGATTAAAGAAGTTTCGTAATTTATTTGCTAGTTTGGAACATTTTATGGCAAAGATAAATACATTTGAATTTAAATCATTAGCTTTCTTAAGTAAAAAATACAATTATTAACCTAAACAAAGGGTTTCTTTTAAATATATTTGAAAATTATTCAGAAATAATTTCATATTTATTACTATTAAAATTTTAATATTAATAACCTGCTTATTATACGTTTCAAACGTTTTTAGCTTTTTAAAACTCCTTTTACAAAGTAGGTAAATTTATAAATTTAAATTATCTTTGATATATAATATGCTGGAAAAAATATTTAATATTTAAGTTCTCATAAAACCCTACTTAATACATTTTTAAAATGCTTTTAGCTTCCTAACATTCTCCTTCCAGTGTAGGTAATATTTATAAATTATTAAAATAAAGACTTATATTTCTTTCAGTGCCAAGTGCATGTCAGGACACGGATGGAAATGGAAATGGAAGAGGTGAGGCGATAGATATTTATGGGTTCCTACACAGTGAGAGACAAAAGTCAGCGGCAACAATGGGCGCTGGCAGCGATTTTTATGCATCGCATCGGCGCCGCCGGCAATCGCACTTGATTAGAATTATTGATTGCGTATCGAAATTGGCTCTGCACACTTTGTTACTCGCACATGTAGCTTCGATCTGTATCTGTATCTGTAACCGTAACTGTATCTGAATCTGAATCTGAATCTGTTTCTGCAACTCTGCCTCTGCCTGCTCGTCGAAATATGTCACTGTCGCTGCTCGCAATTTCCATTCAAACAATTCAAAAATAAATATTCCATTCGAACGAGATTGGCCCGCGTATCCTTTATATATTTTTGCGAAAATAATCATAATAAATATGCAAGAGCATAAAGTGTGCTGGCAATCTGGAGCTCCTGCAAGTCCTTAAACTGGGAATATATTCCCAGCATTGGGAATTTATGTTTTGAAAGCTAAGACATTTTGAGACAATTAAAATAGGTACACTTAGTTCTCTAAAGCTTAAACCCTTGAAAATCTACGCGTTAAACATATTCAAATATCCTTCGAATCCTCTTCATCTCCGAGTATGTTTTTCCTGTAGCCACTACTGCAAAGTAGGACATAGGATATTATGAAGCAAAATCTGTTTTCACGGACAGACAGGCGTATCAATCATTAGCAGGCAGAGGGATCCTGCGAGAAAGGGTTGGCCAATCCACCGCAAATGTAGAGGATCTCGCTCGTTAGGATGCCGCGGATGCCGAGGATGCCATGCAGTCTGTGTGACCCTCGACCTTTGAGCCCCGAGTCACCCTCCCCTTGCCTGCAGAGGACCACAAACGAGACCCTCATCCTCAAGCCCGTCCTCATCCCCATACCCATCCCCGTCGTGTGTTTGTTGTTTGCATATTAATGTTGGCTTTTGTATCTGTTGCGGCAGCTCTCGAATTTTGATTGCGAATCTGCGGATTAAGGTATTTGCGCACGTATAATTAATTGGATGGCACGCCGGCTACTGGTGCACGTGTCCCTGTCCCAACTCTACAGATGCATGCAGATATATCTGTTTTATAGAGGGAAACTGTGCCGCAGTAACGCAGCGGGAGATGCAGCCGCGAGTGCAAGCAGCATTTGCATTGGAAGCGGAATTCTTAAAAAGGATCAGCTGGCGGTCCCTTAAGCACACAGATTTTAATGTGATTAAATGCAATAATCATTCTAGGAGATATTTACCTTCTTTGTTTATAATAATATGTAGAAAAAACCTTTATTTTTCATCATATTAATTTATTCCCATTTAAGAAAGAATAATTGCTTTGTTTATTCTAATAAATCATAGAACCAAGTTTGAGATTAATTTATTTGTGTTTATTTTACATCCTTTTTAGGCAGTCTTTCAAGGAGGAAGGCTAACCCGCCTTCGAATTTATCCCCCAAACATAGTTTCTGCATTATGGGGTTTGAAGTTTGGGTTTAAATTCCTGCCAATGGAATGTGTTTGATGCAACACAAAGCGTGCGAATAGTTTGGTTTCCTGGCAAGGATACACAAGTATCTAAGGATAACCTTTGGGGAGGCATTCGGAAAATGCCAGCTCCGCTGAGGCCCGGCGGTAATAAATAAAATGAACTTGGCCACGCATCATCATCATCATCAGAAGCAGCAGAAGCATCAGGATCAGGAGATGAAGGCCCAGAAGCAGCTACAAAGAAATGCAATCAATTTAAAGTTAAATTTTTGGCATATCGAGGCTTAAACACACACACACACACGCACACACTGGCATATTGGCCCAAGGGGAGTAGGTAAAATACATTGAAACACTGCGAGAAATTCGAAGGCCCCAAAAATAGAGCTTGTATTTTCCAAAAGTAAGAATTTAGAGTGGAAAGTTCCTTTAGTTTGCTTTTGAAATGGATTTCTGGCACACAACAAATCATTGCATACTTTTAGACAGTTTTTCTGGTGATTTGAAATTGGTAAAGATTTTTCTTTTTTAAATTATATTATTTCTAGCATTATATTATATTATTTTATGCTTTTTGCACTGTGCAGGCTGTCACGTTAAACCCACCTATTGACGCGGGGGCCGGGCCATCATTGGAAGCAGCTTCCCCCAAGGAAAGGAAGCTTGGGCATGGGGAATGGGAATGGGAATGGGATTGGGACACACACACAGGAGCCGGGAACATCCCCGTTGAGGATGTCGCTGCCGGATGGCCACAAAAGACATCATGGCTGCCACGTCCTGACGCTTCACTGGATACTTACTGTGAAAGTAGACCCATTGAAGCTCGCACACATACGAGGGATTATGTGCGTGGTGCGGGTGCGGGCGGGGGTGTGCGTGTGTGTGACAGCAAATGCCAGAAAACCCACCCCCTGGGCGAAGTCCACCCTCGCCAGCACACACACACACACACACACACATGCTGGCAGGCAGTATAAGCTAAATCCTTAGCCTCCTCTGCGAGTGTGCGAGTGTGGAGAGTGTGTGTGTGGCCAGCGAAGCATCATGGCGGCAGTCATGTTGAAATTTTAATTCCTCGCCCACTCAATTTGCTCACCACCCCCCTCCACACACACCACACACACCGCACACCATACAGCAGCCCCCAACCCCTTATTGTTGCTGTCTGGCACTCAAAAGTTGTCCCCACATGCTGGCGAATATATGTGCATGTGTGTGTGTATATAATGCCCCTCGTGTGTGTGTGTGTGTGTGTGTGTGTGTGTATATACCTCTTTTGGGGGGTGATGGTTATCGGGGGTGGTGGGGCTGGGACAGTTGGAACAGTTGGAGGACAGCTCTCGTGTTCGATAGCCAGGGCACAAAACTTGGCACACTGGCAGAAAATGTTGGCTTACTTTCCGAGGTTAAAATAAATCTCCAAGGGCTTGAAATCAATTAAAAGTGTGTCCATAAGTATGCTAAAATATATTTAGCTCTGGCAGAAAATGTTAGCCTACTTTCCGAGGCTAAAAAGAAATCTCCCAGGGTTTGAAATCAATTAAAAGTGTGTCCAAAAGTATGCTATAATATATTTAACTATTTGCTGCTTACAATTCCCTGAACTTACTGGTTAGAAACAATATTGTTTTACTTTTAGATGAAACTTAATTTAAATTGTATTTAACAGGGCTGCCACAGAATTGGCTTGGCACTCGAAAATTATGTTTTAAAAATTTGTAAGCAATGTAGGTTGGTTTCTTTTCTTTAAACTGGGATCTAGGATTTTTGTTGATGTTTAAATAAAGAAAAAATAAAGACAAAATGTTTCTATTTACGGAATTATTTCTTCCGCAAGATATATTTTTAATAGCATTTCATTTTAGTGTTATTTATTGATCTCTTATGATATTTATCTATATAAATATATAGAGTTTTCTTATAAGAAATATTTTTAATAAGGTTCATATTATTAAGGTTATTATTATAAAAATTATAATTACTATTTTTATTAAAATCCCTTTATTTTTTCGGTGCATTCTTTGACGAGTGCTGGAATCTCCCCTTTTGGGTGAGGGACGAGGCTTTGGATCCGCTGGATATTTGCAAGAAATGGCAGTTAGTCCTCCGTCCAGGTGGTGCCTGGCATCTGTGTCTGGTCCTTGCCAGCGGTCCTTTTCCCTCCGTTTTGCTGGTTTTATTTTCGCTTTTTTTTCTTCTATTTTTTACTTTTTTTCCCTTTGCTTTTTGCCTTTTCTTTTTCTCCTTTTCTCGGTCGTTTTCCCATTCTGTTTCTGTTGTTTTTGCTTTTTCTTCTTCACTTATTTTGCTTACATGAGTGGAAGCGACAGGAATGCTCAGCGCTGTCCTTAAAAAGGAGCCAAGGGGGCTGGGGGGAGGCTCTGCGGTTAGCAAGGACCCAACTAGGACAAAAGAGCAATACTATTCACACACACAAGCATGCGATGAGGCGACGGCCAGGACATATGTATGTGTACACACACACAAATTTGTATGTAAGCCGCGGCACATAAGGATTGGCATTACATGCTCATAGCACTCCCTCCCTCCCTCTCCCTCCCTCTCCCTCTCTCTCTCTCTCGCTGTCTCTGTCTCTGTCTCTATCTCATATGTATTCGAATGTCCTGTCCCCATGACAGTATCCTTTTGCCGCCGCCCCCTCCGCGCAGGTCCTCTCTCGCAAAAATGAAACACCGCAAAGCGTGTTGCTTGACATGTGATTGAGGACGACGTTTATACGTATCTCGTATAGAGACAAACACACACACACACACGCAGCAGGGTGGACCTTTGGCTAGAGGATAACCGAATTTAAGGACCTACCTTCCACCTACAGGAGGAATATACATATGAGGGATATGGCCCGGGGGAGAGCATAAATTAGAGCAGAAAGATCATAGAGATTGCTCTAGTGGAAGGAATGTAATTTTATGCTTGAGCAATTGATTACATAAGGGGGAGGCAAGCCTGAAATATACTTAAAAAATATATAAGCTTTAAAAGAAAACCTAATTTCACACACAGAGTTCTACATTAATTTCAGATTTCCCCATAAAGAGATAATTGATTACATAGGGGGGAGGCAAGCCCGAAAGCAGTAATATGATTAATATATTTTATAAATATATAGAAGAACTAAAAGAAAACCTATTTTCACCCACAGACTGGTGTAAGATTGTTTTCTACATTAATTTCTGCTTGCCCAATAAAGAGAAAATGATTATAATAATCTAATAATTGTAATAATTACCTATAGATAATTGATATCCATAAATAATTGCAATACTTTAAGCCTCAGCTTATGTGAACAATTGATTACATAGGGGGGAAAAGCAGTAATATGATTAATATACTTATAAAATTTATAAGCATTAAAAGAAAACCAATTTTCACCCACAGACTGGTGTAAGTTTGTTTTCTAAATTAATTGCTGATTTCCCAATAAAGGGAAAATGATTATAATAATCTAAACAAATATATATATATAATAACTACAATACTTTAAGCCTCAGCTTGTGTCCACCCTAGGACACATCCCCCACATACTGGGGCATAGTCAGTCATGGAGAGTCGTCGTGGGTTAGTTAGTTCGTTAGCATTTATGCACTCGCTTTGTATGCACACATCCACAGCCACTAGCCCCCCCTTGCTCCGCCCCTGCCTCGTCAGGGGGATAAACTTGTTAGCGCAGAGAAATGTTAAAGGTAATAAATCCAAACGTGACTCGCGAGTGGCCCCCAAAAAAAAAGAGGAGAAAAATGCAAGGAAACAAATAGAAATGAAGTGAGTTCTGGTTGCTGGAAAATGTATCATAAATCAATTGAGTTTTCATTTACTTTTCCGAGTGAGCTGGCGGTACATGTGGAAGCCATGGAGGCAGTGGATCCTTGGGTTATCGAGCCATTGACTGGCGATGAATGCGGAATGCCTTCGCCTCGCGCTTATCGGAGCGCGGTAATCCGCAATGGACTTCGGATTGGTAATTGCGATTGAGCTGGGATTGCCCCCCGATATTGATGCGATTTCTTAGATTTCTCAGCTCAAATTTAGATGTCGATTCAAGACTACAGTTTGTAGAGAACATGGATCTTTATTCTTAAAAGTTCTGGACAGTCACTAGAAGCTAAAAAAGTAATGTTTTTTACCAAGCTTAAAGGGCTACAAAAGTATCTGCAATAGTTTAGGTTTACTGCTAGAACCCGTTGTTGAATTTTAGTTAAAAGCAAAAATGCCAAAAAGGCATTTTCATATTTTTTAGTTCTTTATCTTGGCTTTTTATTGTTCCTTTTCTTTATCGACTTAATTTTTGAATATTTAAGCTGCAAATGTACTAAATAAACTTACTTAATATTCGATGCTTATTTGTCAAATGATTTCTCCCAATTAATTGGTAAATAAATACTGAAATATTTTCTTTTTATACTGGTTAACTCTTGCACTTAAAGTTGAATAAAAGCTAAGCCAGGCTTGCCATAGTCCCGCTAGTTTTCTCTAAACAAAATTGTATTCCTAAGTCTACCTGCAGGGCATTCCTTATTCCTTATTTCATAAATACTTAGTGCAGGATCTTAAGCTGTTTTCTTTTTATTTTTTTCCAGCTTCCGTTGAGAAGCTGCCAAGGGTGAGAACCTTTTAAGGGGGGTGAGAGGCAAGGGGCAAGGCAAATAGGGGTGGTGTGGAAAACGGCGAAAGTAAAAACACATCAATTGGCATGTGCATGGAAATGACACCAGAGAACTGTGCAAAAATGTTATCTTTGGCTTCCGCACCAAGTCCTCTCTCCTCGTGTTTCGTGGGGGGATTTAGAAGGTAACCACCACCCACCACTCACCACCACCCCGTCGTTTATTTTTTCGCCAAGTGTAAGCGTAACAATAACAACAACGACAGCGAAACCCATTTTAAATAACAGGCGATATTGACGTCAAAGGCGAGGGAGGACGGGTGGATGGGTGCTTCCTCCTCCTTTTTTTTTCTCTGTGCAAAATGGGCCGTGAGCCCTCTTTGCGAAATTGCCATAAGATAACTCCGACAGGCGGCTCAGGCGCGGCGCAGAAAATTGGCAGTTGGATAAGCGAAAAAACCAATTCACGAATACTTTGCATATATAATATATTCAGAAATTTGCCAAGAGCTGCCCAGGCAACCGGAGAGCCCACCGATATGGTGTACACCACGCGTTAAAGGTAAACACCCTTTCAGATAGACTCCGGCGACGGGGGAGCTGCGCGAAAAAAACCTTAGTGTGCGGGGTCAAACGCCAACCGATGGGCGATGGGTGGTGGCGTGATGGGTGGAGTGGTGGTCTGGTGTGGCTGCTTCCATATTTCCACGATGGGCTCATACTGTTTGCTAATTCGCTAAAAAGCTGCTGGTTACCTCTGCCCAGATGTCCTTTATAAAGTATTTATTGCCTTTTCTTTATGCCACCTAAATAATTCGGGCTTCAAAATAATTACGACATAAAAATACGCTTCTTTTTGGATCTTGATTTGGGAAAATATTATAATATTAATATTATATACTCTCTTATGTTTATTACCTTAAGCTTTAGCTACTTATTTTTTTTTAAACAGCAGAATATTGCGGACTATCACTTTACTTGATGTATCTCAAACAATGTATCTTTTTCCTATTGTATGAGGTGAAACCTCATCCCGATGACAGACTGATCATTGCGCGAGCATCGATTTTCGATAAATTCCTTTGTTATCGCTTGGCAGCCTATCAGAAAATGAAGGAAGTCGCAGTCGAAGGCGCTGTGTATATCCTTGACAGGCATCACTAAGCCTGACAGGACAGGCTGCCGGGCGAAGGTACGGCCGTAAAAACGGACGGATGGGGATGGAAATGGAGGCAGGGGGCAGGGCAGGGGAACTGGGACGGTGACATATGAATGTGCACTGTAACCCAGAGGAAAATGGAAGGTGTCACAGGGCAGGTGAAAAAAGTGCTGCATATTGTTAAAAAAGTATCAAAATTATAATTTAAACTACTTAGCATAAAGAATTTAGTGCAAAATTATTGATTTAGTGCTCATAATATTAATAATATTAAACCAACAGCAGAAAATATAATGGTTTTTATAGAAACAGCTGATTTTTTAGTGGCTAGAGGTGATAGTTGATAATCGATAATCGAGAAATAGTCGGTAAATATAACCGAAATAAGTTATCGATTATTTCTTTCTTGATTATTTAATTTTTGACAATGTTAAAGTAAAACTTAACTTTATTATATATTAAAATTAAAGAAACTGAATAAAATGTAAATATTTCTATATAAGAAAACATTTTTTTATTTTTTAAAATATTTTTTTTGGCTGTGTGCCTTTGATTCGTTTTTTATAGGTACGTGTGTGTGTTTGTGTGTGGCTAAGTGTGTGTGCGGCTAAATGGCTGATAGCGAAAATAAAAGTGGCACACACACACACACACATACTACTTTTGGCGGATGTGGGGAGGGAGGAGGAGGAGGAGGAGGAGGACGAGGGCCACCGTCATTGGCATTTGGTCGAGTTGCTGGGTACTTTTCCACATTTGCCTGCCGGGGCTCAGGCGGAAAATAAAAAATGATGATCCAGTAACCCCACACAACACACACCTCACCCCCCCCGCTGCCGTAACGCACCGTTGGTTATCGCGGGGAGGGGGGGTACTGAGGGTGAGCCTTCTTCTGGCCATGCCCCGGCTGACTTGGCTTTTGCGAATTCATGGGAATAACCGTAGGCCTGCTCCGCGTTTCTTGACATGCGGCGGAAGCTCGGGTCCGGGTCCGGGACTCTTGGTGAGCAAGTGAAGTGTAAAGAGCTCTTTCCTTTATTGGTTTTGTATTTTATTATCACATCTCGTCTGTATATAGACGGGACAGACAGACAGACAGACAGATATCTCTGGCCATGTACTCACACTCGCCCCTAGGCCTTGATGACACTTTGCGACGCCGTTTACGGGCCATATGGGACTTTGATATGACAACGCAAATATCCGTTATGGGACAACAGGCACGCACCATCTACCATCTTTATGGGAAATGGGGAGATGCCATCCATCCCTCGACTTAAATGTTGCCAGGGTGACATCCAAGAGGGATCTGGCATCCAATTGGTCATTGGTCTGTAACTCGCTACATAGTCCTGGGTTTGGCATAAAATATATGAAATAATAATCAAAAGTTCAGCGAATGTTGCTTCCTTTTATTGAACGCTTTTATAAATATTTTGAGGTAAAAACCTAAGGTATTTTAGTTCTTAGAAACATTTATAATTGAGCTTTTAAAATATATATTATATATTTCTTGCAAATATGTTAGGCAATTTATAAAGAAAATTCCAAAGGGTTTCTGAGACAATTTAATTCTTTTATTAATCTAGAATAATTCTACAAAATTCTATAGGGTCTATATATCATTGAAATCCATTTATTTTTAAGGAGAAAGGTTTTATTAATCTAGAATAATTCGACAAAATTCTCAAGGCTCTATTTATCCTTTCAATCCATTTATTTTTAAGTAGAAAAGGTTTATTGATCTAAAATTATACTAAAAAAAATTCTCAAGACTCTTTTTATCCTTTAAATCCATTTATTTGAAAGCAGAAACTCCAAAGCAAAAACCAATTACACTTTGCAAACATTAGCTGTGTGTGATTTTGAAGGCTTTCATGTTATTTTTGGTGCAAATTTCTTCAGGGATTTATTTTGCTTAGTTTCCTAGTTCCTCATTGTTTGCTTTATTTTGTACATGGTTTTCGGATGCATTTTCGACTATTTGTGAGCTATTTCTAAGCTTAATTTTGGTTGGCTTAGCTCTCGGGACTTCCATGGCAGCCCAGAAATTAAGTATTCAGTATTACCAATCCCGAAAGGAGTGAATGCAATTCAGCATTTTTGCCGTTTAATTACTCAATCCAAAGGGAGCTCCCTAACGACGACGACGACGACGACGACGACGACGACGACGTCGAGGACGACTCCACCTACTTACATATGTAAGCCCAGGCTCCCTCCCTGCTCTGTGATATATATGTACATATATGCACATATCTTGGGTAAATGAATTGTGGACGCTGAGAGTTGGTAATTCTCGCATATGCCACGAAAGTGCACAGCCCGACTCCGAACTATTGTCGAGTCCTCGTCCTCATCCTCGTCCTGGTCCTCGTCCTTCGCCCGCACATATCGCAACTTTGCTACGGGCAACAAAATTAAAACAAATCCTTTCGTTCCATATTAATGGTCGCCATCTTTGCAGCAAATGACATTCGAAAACATTTATTGCGCCCGCATGTGTGTGCGAGTGTGTGTGTCACCCCCTCTTTCCTTTCCGGGAAGCCGCCCACCAAGCAACCCTTCACCTTCCCTTCCCCTTCCCCTTCCCCTCGCCATTCGCCATTACAAGTCCACCGAAAACGCACACACACTCGATACATAGCTGTGTGTGTACATGCTGGCTGCTTGTGGGTGTTCATTTGGTGGCTGTGTGTGTGTGTGTAGTGTGTAGCCCAACAGGACACATTCCTCACGAAAGGATGCGAGCGAGAGCACCCCCTCTGGAATTTAACAGCCAGAAACAAAGGCATGTGTAGTGCGTGTGTGCGTGGTGTGTGCGGGTGTGCGGGTGTGAATAACTACTACTCGCATGTACAGTCATTTCAGTTTACATTATTTACCCATTTTACCCCGAAAAACTTTACAAAGCCCCCTCGCACTGCCGCCCTCCCTCATTGCCTTAAACTTTCATTTAGTTTTCTAATTACTTTTTTAATCAAGAAACCAAAGATTGCCAGAGCGGAGCAACCCTTTTCGGAAATTATTTTCGGGGCAGGAACACGGATTTTGTATAACCATTATCCTTTACTTTGTAAGACCAAAGAAGGATTGGGATCCTTAAGAGCTCTTTTGAATTTAGTTTTAGGAACTGATAATATAAACTAAATATTGATATATTATACAAGAACCCATTTATATTTTATTTATTATTCTAGACATTTAGTTTCGACTGATATTGAACTGAATATATTACTATATCTATTAACTAAGGTAGTTGGTTTAACTAATGAAGTAATGAATCAGAGCTTAATTAAGGATTAAATTCACTAAGATTACACTTAGAGAATATCTGAAATAAATACATATGTTTTTCAAAGACATAAGCTCATTAACAAATCAAACAAAGAGAATTTTTAAATAAAAATTGACTTAAAATAAGCAAAAACGTACTCAGATAACTACCGAGAACATTTGTACTTACTTAAAAGTGGTTTTGTACTCAGTTCAAGTGCAATTTTTAAGAATACGAATACTTATATTAAGTATTTAATTTAATTAATATATTAATTTTCAATCTTTAAGCAATTTTTAATATTAATTATTATTATATTATAAATTAAATTCTAGATTCAATTATTTACTTAAAGACTGCCAAGTACTTAACTCATCCGATTTTAAATATTAACTGAAGTACCTTGCGGCCACAGCTTTCATCTGTGTTTCCGCTTAAGATTTTTCCGCAATTTTCCGCAACTCTTGAGGGGGGCGGCATTTGTCCGGCTTTCCGGTGGGAGTGTACGTATAAGGGTAAGGAAACTTTCCACTCGCAATTTGATTTTCCAGCTGGACAAAGGTCTAGCCGTGGTCGGCCATTTTGGATTTCCCACCCCCGCTCGTCTGTGTTTGGGTTTGTTTGCTGTTTGCTGTAGTCTGTGCCCCAGCCCCAGCCCCAGCTCCTTCTCCAACTCCTCCTCTGACCAATTCCCAATCCCAATTCACAGATCCCCTTCCGGATGCCAGAGCCCAGCCTGTTTCCAGGGGTCTGTCACTCAGCAGAGTCATCGCCATCGCCTTCGATTCGCTTTTTATACCTCTCATCCCTTCCGACGCCGATAGTTATTGAGTTTTCCATCTCCACCGACCCCCGACCTCCGGCCGGGGGGCCTTGTGCCACCCACGGCAATGTAATGTCAATTTACTTCAAATTGAAATGATTCAAGGGCGAATCCGAGCCCGAGCTTGTCTGTCCTGGCTGCCCAGCACTGGGAGAAATATAAAATATTTTATAATTTATATTAATATCTCCAATATTATTTTTTATAATTTTAAATGGATAATGATATTCAAAACTCTGTGAGGCACTAGAATCCTTAACTGGTTCCAGGGGCAAACGGGTACTATTTACGCTGCTTGAGGAAGTTAGTCAGCATTGGATATTGAAGGGAAGAGTTATATTTTGAGAGTGATAATTTCTCCTCTCTGTAAACTGTTATTTTATGACTTAGATAATCCCTAAATGAAACCCTCTTTCTCCCAGTGCAGCCAGTAATCTACATTGCGTTTCGCTCGCTATTTTTGGTCCCAAGTCCGAGGGCTAACTCGCGGCGAACGTCTGCTGTCCATGCGCAGGACATCGTGGCGGACGGGACCAGGGCCAGGACCAGGACCAGGACCAGGACCCGGACCAGAGACCAAGGACAACAGGAAGAGGAAGGGTGGCCGAAGGATGACAGGGCGTGTATTTATTGTTACCGCTTTTGGTGGTCGCGTCACACGAAAAACTTGGACACTCCGAACTTTGTTTATCGGACAGCCGACGACGACGGAGGAGGATGCCAGGACTCCCTCTGGGTCCTTGGGGGCACGAGTCCTGGTCCGAAGTGCGGGTGAAATATTTATTACTTATCTCCCGCTGCCGCTCCCCCTTCGCGTTCGTCGATGTCCTTGCCCCCAAACGGTAAGGGTAAAATATGAACGGCAACTCCGGAGTCCGGACCCAGACCCAAAAATAGAGTCCACTGATTTCCTCCTCGTCTGGAGTTGTTTATGCGTCTGGGTTCGTTCGTCCTGCGAGTGGTCCTCCCCCGGGGGCTGGCGGCAGCTGCGGATGGGGGTTAATGTACAGTTATGGCCAAAATGACCATCGCGGGGCCTTTGTGGCCTTTGTGGGAGTCAGGTGCGTCTGAATTATTGATTTCATCAGCGAGCGAAAGGAGAGGTATAGAAATAGTCCTGAACGGACTCTAACGTTTCTGGGGCTTACAAATTATCCTAAAATTATTAAAATTTTTGATATGAGCCCTGGTGTGTGGGAACTTGATACATTCGATTTATTTTGAGAAGCCCAATGGGTCTTGGCTATTAGGAATAATGAAATGGAGGGCTGTACAGCGAAGCATGTGCCCGAAATAAATAAAATGGATGTTCAAATGTCGCTGGCAGACCACAAGCTGTCACAGGGCTCCTGCTCCTCCTCCTCCTCCCAGGACATCATCTCATATGTACTCAGGCCTCGCTCTCTCTCGCTCTGGAAGACAAAAAAGCTTTGAGGGAAAACTTCCCGAAAAGTGGAAGCAAAGGGTTGAAGGGGAGGAGGAGAAGGGGCATATGTGAGTGGGGGGCCACCGGAAGAGTTCCATTCCGCCGTCCATCCAAGCCTGTGCCTCTGCCCGTGTCCTTTCAGCCCCACCCACTGCAGCCCCATCCGCCATTAGACCTTTTGTTGTCTGCAGTAAAATTCTCCGTACGTGTGTACACACAGGACCTGCTCCTGCCCCCTGCCCCTGCCCCTGCCTCCTGCGAAAGTTTAATTCAAATCACAAAGACACACACATGCGCTCCGCGCTCACACACAAATGAAAATCTCCGCGCGAGTGCCTGTGTGTGTGTGTCTGGGAAAAGTTTGGAAATTCGTGCGGTGGCAAACCGACTGACGTCCTTACACTCCATGGCAAAATAGGATCTAAAATCCCTTTTAAACCTCGCCTCACCCCAGGCCCCAACTAACCCCTTTACTTTATATACCACAACGCCCCTGCATGTGCATATGTGTGCCTGTGCGTGAGCGTGTGTGTGTGCCAGGGTTTTCGGGACAAAACTAATATACGAGAGCAGGACTCCCAACTAACTGCTACAGTTTCACAATTCCCAAAATTGTCTTATTACGCCTTTGGGTCGCTGCCATCTCTGGCTTTTGCTTAAATATTATTTTTAATATGTTATTTCATTTCATTTCTAATTGAAGTAATATCTTATTGATACACTATCGTAGAACACAATTAATACTTTAATCGAATTGTACAACTGGTTTATAGAATGATATTCGAGGCTTTGATTGGATTCAAGGCTGGCAATGCCTGAAATGTTACAGCTTTTCTGATTAAGGTTATATTTTGTATTTCATTTCCATGTTCCTATTTTATAAGCAAATAACAATTACATACACATATATGTATCTATTTTATTGCACTTTATTTAAAGGAATAATAAGCCCCTAGTTATATTTCTTAAGTGATGCAAAGAGTGTTGCTTTTCTTAAAACTTAAATTCTAGGTTTAATTTCCATGTTCCAATTTCATAAGTAAATAGCTAGATTATTTTTAAAATTAAGATTGAATTTGATTTAAAGAGCTAATAAGATCACAGTTGTATTATATCAGTGATATAAATTATGTTGCTTGATTTGTTGTTTCATTTACATGTTCCAGTTTCATAAGTAAATAACTATTGCATTAAATTAATTAAATTTGATTTAATGAAAGTATTTAAACGTACTAATATTAATCTTGAACTATAGAATAGAAATAGAAAAATAAAATCAAGGTATCCCTCTCTTCTAACTTTAATTCTATGTCCCATTTCCATGTTCCAAATTTATTAATAAATAAATGTATTTAACTTCTAAATAAAACTTATACCATTTTAAGGTGATGGAATAGATGTTGCATAAAATCTAGGCGACTCTGTCATATTACTATAATATACTGCATTTCCATTGAATATAAATTGAAATGAAGAGATGATAGGGCCCTAATTGCTTTCAAAAACATGTACTTCCAACTGATGGAACGGAGAACGGATGATGTCTGAAATGCTGATGTCTTCCCTTTGAGGAACCGAAATGTACCAGTATGTACATGCCCGTCAGATGTGCAGAAGTTAACTCGACCATAGAGCAGGAATCGGTGAAGGAGGAAGGAGCAAGGAGCAAGGAGCCAGGAGGAGGGAAAACGAGAACACATTGTTATTGGAAGCTGGGAAATCGGTGACTGTTAAAGGACTCGCGAGCTGATGGAGATGCGGGACCTGGGCGGCGGAGGACATTGGTGGGTCGTTAGGCGAACTGTGGATAGTGACTGAGGACCCCTTGAATATTTCGCTGGAGGAAAAGCCAGGCCAGGCCAGGCCAGGCCAGGACGAGGACGAGGACGAGGGATGGCAAGAAGGAGCCGCAGCGGAAGCAGACGAAACAGTCTTTTGCTAAAAGTTCGAGTCTGACATGTGCAGCTGTAGCTGTGTGTGTTGAGGAAAAGGAGGAAAAGCGGGAAAAGCTATGGGCGATGGCAGTTAGGGAAAATGAGGAGTGGAAAACAGGACCACTACCTCTATATACACATATACATATATATATATATGAACGTATGTATATGGCATGGCCACATGTGGGTGTGGGTGTGGGTGCGTGTGTACATGTGTATACATATTTATCGACTTTGTGAGCTCGTGAAAACATCAAGCGAACGGAAGGCAGGAGCGGAGGCTGGGGCGGGGGAAAATGCGGGGCTGGGGCTTATTTGAGTGGCAGGGAAAACTGTCGGACACACATAGTCCGACGGATGCCTAAGCGGAATGCTGCCGCTGCTCCTGCTCAATGTTCCATTAGTCCTGATGTGGAACGAGTGGGAGTGGGTTTTAAGGGAGAACTCTTGCCATTCCAAATACCATTTACAGTTAACGTTTCCCGCCATTTTCGGCGTGGGAATGGCTGGAAAGGGTAACGATGTTGCATGTTCATAAGAGGAGTTATCAATAGATTCGTTCTTTATTATATTCCCAGCTTCAAAGTGAATTAATCAATTCGAGTGCCTTGTAGGGACATGTATATCATTTTGATTTTCCCTATTCCAACTTAGGTTAGCTATATATTTTAATTTATATCTTCAGGAAATGTTACTTTGAACTAACATTTCCTGATAATCACTTGCTATTAAATATTTACAAATATATTTGTATATAAATATGAACATGTTCGTTTTCTTTGGTTTATTGCCCTGGAGAATCTCAACGTGAAGAGCTTGCTTAGAAGGCACTTACTGTTTTTTTTTTTTGCTTTTCTGTTCCTTTACTTTGCCTCTGTCTTCGCTTAGAAGTAATTCCCATATAATTCAGTCGTTCCTTGTCATTGTCTTGCTCATATCCGTGATGAGGACTTAGTTTTAGGTTCCTCCGCCGCCGCAGCAGATTTTCAGTGGCTTTTCGGGTGAGCAACGAAACCCTAGGGAGACTACGTGGAAATCTTATAAGGCTCAAGGAATATCAGATGCCCTTTATTTATAAATATATTGTTATAGTAGTTTTTATATAGATTATTCTTTATTTCGTCGATTCCTTTTACTTGGTTAAACTTGTCAATGTGTTTTATATCGATTTCGAAAATTGTAGTGTGACCGCAGCCTTCGTTTTACTTAAACCTAATTTCCTTGATCTCGGCGGAATTGTAACATGCCAAATGCTAAAAGCTAAATGCAAAATGCGAAATGCTAACAATAAATATATTATAAACATATAATTTAAGGAATTATGTTTACCTTTCTTGTGTTTGTTTTGTCTTATAATTAAAGCTATACAAAAGATGAAAAATAAAATATTTAAATTAAATTCCCATAATTAAAGGTATAAAAAATATAAAAAAATAAATATATCGAATCTGTGCTCACATTATCCATTACCTATCCAAACCTATGCCTGCATATATGCTCTATATATGTAGGGTGCCATACCCACACACTCGCACACACACTCGCACACACACCCGCACACACACTCGTGCACATCAACAAGTCTGCTCTGAAATACAATTTACTTTTCGTTGGGATTACATTTTGTGTGTGTTCTTTCCCATTTCTCCTCAGCTTTCCTTGTTTGCCATTCGCTTTTGTAAATAAAAAGAGCTCAGGCTTAGTTGATGGGTGGCAGGAGGCGGAGGCGGAGGATGCTGAGGGGGCGTGGCCGCCGCAAGCAGTTCAAGCAGTTGAGGCGGAAAGTACGCATAAGCTCTGTCAGTGGCATAGTTTTCCTTGTTTTCCCTTATGTTTGCCTCCCTAGTCTAGTTTTATTTTATTTTATTTTATGTTTTTTTTAAGCATCCGTGGCTAGGGATTATTATTTGCCATATTATAAGAAAACGGTTTTAGTTCAAATGTCAACAGCATTTTCGCCAGTCCAAAGGGAGGGAGGCATGATGGAAGGATGGATTTATTATTCGGTTGCTGGGCGCGTTGCCAGCCGTATGTGCATTTGATCAAGATCAGGAAAGGAAAGGAACCCAAGTCCCCCTTCGGCGCTTCATCAGCTTAAATCCTTGACTTACTCTGCCTCCGATTTGGTATTTAAATTCTTATTAGTTCAGGTTGTTCTTGGAGTCTCTATTTGTTTTCCCTCCAATTAAGCTCGTATCATTTTCCGCCCCATAATCACTTGACCCGATGCTTCTCCAGTTTCGAGTTTAATCCGATGAGGGACGATGGCCACAGGACATCCCCTCGAGATGACCAATTCGTTAATAATTCACGGATGTAAGCAGTAAGTCAAATATTTTCAGCACATTATGGCAACCAATGTTGTGATCGTGTGCCCAGCCCACTCGGGACCTATGCTCCTTGCTTTATCTGTATCCTTGGTCCTTGCTGCTGCTTCTCCCCCTGTTTACACGCGAAGGGATGTTGCCCCATTAATTCCGTGATTTATGTTCTGTTTAATGTGAAAAATGCGATGTTTTTACCAAAGAGATCACTCCCCGAGCACGCTTCATTCGAAGGAGGGTTGGCCACTAATCAAGTTGACCACTGGCCAGTTCAGTTCAAGTCACCCCTTGACCAGCTCCGACTCTGTGAACCCGAGAACCTGAATCCAGACCTGAACCCGAACCCGAACCTGAACCTGAACCTGGGACCCCGTGACCAGTGACCAGTGACCAGTGACCAACCCCCGGACGGAGACGGAAATTCATTAAGCGCACGGGGATCGGGGCAGGGAGAAGTTTACTTCAATTTGCATACCAATTGCTCGGCCTGATTTGCTCAGTCACAGGGTGGGAATTATACAAGGGGGGTTGGCCAGGACCAAGGATAAAAAAGATTCAAACGGAACTGGAACGGAACGGAACGAAGCGGCGGACTTATAAGCGTGATAATGATGATGGCTGACCTCTGGCTCGGCTCGGCCAGCTGGTCGAAAATGGCCGACGCCTTAACTTTTGACCATTGGCCATCGAAGGCAGCAGGACTTGCAGGAGCAGGAGCAGGAGCAGGAGCACGTGCTCAAGACGCTGCCCTGCAATTGGAATTAGACAGCCCATTGACACTGCAGGCAGGGGGTCCTGCAGGATCCTGTTTTCCCTTTTCCCTCCCGGTGGTCAGCGCCTGTCAACATTATTTCTCAATTAATTTTTCATTTCTCACGAAATTAACCCAGAAATCGGCTGGGCAGTGACCTTCGCCACTTGGCACTCTCGCGTGCCCCGGGGGCACGTGTTTGGTCATCGGCCGCTGCCACTTCCACTTCCACTTCCACTTCCACAGGGGGTACCTAACGGAGTCAGTCCTTCGTCCTGACTGCCAGCGATTGGATTATTGGGAGTTCCCGGAGTTCCCGGAGGGACGACACTTGTTGAGGGCGTGAAATTTGTATTTATCTTTTATTACATTTATTTTATGCCCCAGCCATCGAAGGGGATTTGCACGGAAAGAAAAAGATGTTGTAAAGGCTACTCCCTTTGTTTTTCATTTTAAAATTAATTAAATATAAAAGGCACATTTTAATTAATATATTATTATGTTATTACAAAGAAAATGTATTCGAAATTGGTAAGGGAAAGGTATTATTTTTATGTTATTGAATACATTCAAAATTGGTAAATAAATGGTATTTGAACAATTAAATATATTCCTGCTTTATTCTTTAGGAATATCAATGATATTTTTACCATAAGAATAAGTAAAGTTAATGTAGTTTTCCAATGCTAATACAATTTCTCAGATGATAGTTAATGTAACTCAATATTTAGGGCACTCTGAGAGTTTTTAAGAACTTTTCTGATCATTTTTAGAGGCACTCTATGAGTTCCTAAGAAACTTCAAAATATATTTTTAATACATTTCCTTGGCGCTTTCATGATGATATATTTTAGGGGCGCTCTAAGAGTTTCTACTAAATTCTTTATTCTGATTAAATATTCTGAATAAATTCTAATAAACTCTAAAATAAATCGTATAATTTTTTTTACATTTAAATTGTGCTATTTTTGAAAAGTGCAGAAAATCCATCCCGAAGCGAGTCCTTAAATGAAATTAAGTCCGTGTCGGCATGCGCTGCTGTCGCTTCTTTTTCTGCTGCAGCCAGGAAGTGATAGAATGAATGGCTGCCACTGCAGTCGACCCCCTTTAGGCCCCCCCCTACCCACAGCCAAGCAGAGCCATACAGAGAGAGAGAGAGAGAGGGGAAAAATGCACAGACAGACTTCCTGTGGATTTTCCGGAATTTAATTTATTAAAACAACGACGGACAAGAGCGAGTGCGACTGTGACCAGCTTAGAAGTCCCTCAACGTTTTAGATTTCGATTTTTCCTTTAGCTTTAACCGATCTATATACCCATTATCCTCAAATAAAAACAGAATTCAAGCATGCCAGGATTCAAAACTCATTCGGTTTCTTTCATTCCCGTTTTTCTTGTGACTTTTGTTCCAACGAAGACCCTGGCACAAAGGCTGTCAGGAGTTCAGGAGGACATCGGGACCTCATGGGGCCAGCTCCAAGTAAGGCAAGAACGGCACAAAAAGGGTTAAGCTCGGGGATCATGAGGAAGTTGAAGGGTGCAGGGAATCAAGGACGACACGATCTGAATTAAGCGAAAGTGAGGCGAAGGCAGCGCTTGATTGACACGTTGACAGTCGCAGGACGACGGAAGCAGGACGCAGGACGAAGCACAGCCGGTTCCGAATCCGGATCCCGTTGCTTTTGCGATCCGGGCAACGAGATTGCTGCCCAACTTCCTCTTTTCTGTAACCCCCCGCCGCGGAATTGTTTTAATATTAAAATCAAGCGCGCAAAAAACGCAAATGAATGTCCTGCGGCGCCGCCGAAGGTCCTGATCGGGAGAATTTGGTCATGAACGGCATTTGAAAGTTTTTCTTTGTTTTTAATTACTAAATAAATAGTTCACTTAATATAAGGTTGGTTTTTCCGAAATGGAACTCTTAACAATTTCAAAAAGCTTGATTAATTTATTTAATTAAGTCTTTAGGAAAGTTATCTAGAAAATATTTCTTTCTTTATTTTGCATGCAGTTTCATAACGTTTAAGTTTAAATAGTTATCATATATGTTTAAATATCAAGGATATTTTTTAAGGATCTTAATTGAGACAGGAGTCTCGAGTAAAAAAAAACGTTCTTTTTAAATGTATATAAAATAAATATGTATATTTTACCTTGGTGATATTTTGATTTCTTTATTTATTTGTGGACTTATTTGATTTGATTTTATTTACTTTGCAGCCGGCGATGTGTTATCCTTTGCGATCGTCTGGCAACTGTTTTGGATTGCGATTCGAGGTCCCGCCGAGGAACCGTCTCCGATTAGGCACGCACATCCTTCGGCAGGCAGGACCGGCAGGACGCAGCACGCAGGACATCTGTTTTCGCGCTTTTTTCAATATCAATGTGGAATATGCAAATTTGCATTTTCGGATTTCGTTTTTGTTTTCATTTCGCCTTTCTATGGGGATTAGAGTAGCGGAGTATGTGCCCCTTTCGCATGGTCCCACCCCGGAATGCAGTGGGAAATAAAGGATTATAATGATGGTGCAGATCGGGCATTATAATTTGCATTTCTCCGCGGGACCAGGAAGTTGTCACACGAAATCCTCCCTGTTTCCGATCAATAAATATGCAAATTCGCACTCGCACTGCTCTCGTTCCTGTCGCTGTTATCCTTTTGCAACATTGCACACAATGTAAAAAGGGACTCTCAGTTCGGGATTCGGGATTCGGGATTCGGGATCGGAGAAAGCCCTCCCCTTCCGCCGATGCATTCTAATTTCCATCGTTTTCGCAAATAATTGATTTGTGTTCGGCACACACATCCATCGGTTTTTCGCGAGTTTCAATATTCAAATTACGGGCATTGGCATTCAAATTGCACATCCGGTCGCTACCTACTTTGCATATATATAACACATGTGTATAGGTACGCAAGGACATGTATTAACCCTTCGCATCCCCTTGCCGAGAAATCCAATTTTCCATTTGGCTTCGCCGACTGATTTTGTTGTTGTTATTTTTTTAGAACCTTCAGAGGTTTTGGGCTCGGAGCCCGATTGTTTTCGCTCTGGGAAGGTGCGAAGTGGCCGTGATCTTCGATAAGACACGACTCCTTTGGCTAATTTAGCCAGGCCTGTGATAAGGCATCGAAGTTGATCTGTGATGTCCTTTTGTTGTTTCGAGGGTCCTTGGCCAGTGACATCCAATAAGTTGATTGCTTTTATTACAATTTTTTCTTGAGAAAAAATGCAATTTATTATTCTGTTATTCTATTTATTGAAAGTTATTTACTGGAAATTAAAGAAAAGAAATGATAAATATTTTTCATAAGCAAATAAATCAAACAACAATATACAGGAAATAACAAAGCATTTTCTTACTTTTAAAACTTAAATCCAAGACTGTTCTACATTCCCAAAATTATTTATACCAAAAATTTCATTAGACGTTTGATAAATAAGTAATTAATTACTGGAATAATATATTAATATATTATTATACATATTATTCTATTAATTGAAAGTTATTTACTGGAAATTAAAGTAAAGAGATCCAAAAAAATATTTTTCATAAGTAAATAAATGGCAAATAAATCAAACAACAATATACAGGAAATAACATAGCATTTTCTTACATTTAAAACTTAAATCCAAGACTGTTCTATATTTTCTGAAATTATTTATACCCCACAATTCTATAAGACGTTCAATAAATAAATAAATAACGCATTTACTTAAAAAATGTGTAATTAATTACTTGAATAATATATTAAGAAATAGAGACTTAAAATTCTATAAGATGTTTGATAAATAAGTAGCAGATTTACTTGCAAAATAAGTAATTAATTACTGGAATAATATATTAAGAAATAGAGACTTAAAATTCTATAAGTTGTTTGATAAATAAATAACAGATTTACTTGCAAAATAAGTAATTAATTACTGGAATAATATATTAAGAAATAGAGGACTTAAAATTCGAAATAATTCTTCGAAATTCATGTCCCGCTTGGCTCTGGGCTTCTGCATTTTTAATTAATTGCCACAGGTAGCCGTCAAAGGACTCTGTATCTCCTCCTACTATCTACTGGCTTAATTTCCAGTTTCTAATTAATGGTCGCAAATGAGACTCGAAGGGAGACCGTACTATCTTTGGCAATCGAATATGAGACGTATTTCAGATGTGGCTTCGTACATATAGGGACGTATGTATTTTTGCACACATACTCGTATGCAGCAAATGAATCGCCCACACACACACACACACACACACACACACACGCACACAGGCAGCCGAAGTGCTCACATAAATATCGCGCATTGTGCATATGTATTGGCTTACATAAGCCTCGGCTTCTGCCCAGCCTGGTCCACCCCTTTGCACCACCCCCAGTGCCTTCTCTTGTGTCTCTCTTTCGATAGCACGAAATGTGCATATGCTTCAAAGTGCTCTCCACATCCACATCCACATCCACATCCATTTCCAACTCTCGCACACACATGTGCGCAGGCCACACACACCTCCGAACTTATATCACACACACACACAGGCCCACCCGCAGGACATGCCCGTATATACATATATACGGAGGGACAAGACAATAAGGAGGAGTGGGTGGTGGTTGGTCGGCCTGCCTGGTCGGTGGTGGCTCAAAGGGCTACTTTAGGGATGTATGTGTATGTAGGCAGCATCCGATAGGATGTATCGATCGAAAAGTATCGATAATTATCGAATGCAAATATTTATATTTAATACTCAAAGGCCTCCTTTATCGATATTCGAATTTATCGAGATTTTAGCTATCGAAAAATTAATAAATAAAATTATGTACGAGTATGTGTATGTAGGCAGCATCGATTGAAAAGTATCGACGTTTTTGTTATCGAAACAATATTTATTTAAAATATAATATATTTATAATGTTTAATAAGTCAATAATATACTTAATATACTTAATATATTCTTTATCGATACTCGAATTTATCGAGGTTTTAGCTATCGAAAATAAATAAATAAATTATTATTATTATATATCCCATTTATTTTAACTGCAATATGTGCTTGCCATCCCTAGGACTTTCGAACTGCTTCGAGCTCCGCACACACCCACACACACACACACACACCCACCCGGTGCCTTAGCCACCTCTCATCTCGCGACTCCCCACCTTGGGCCACCCCAGCCTCCTTTCAGGACCTCCTCCTCCTTCGGCGTTGTCGCCCGGGCGACCATTATAAGCATGAGATATTCATTTGCTTCATTCTTCACATAGCCACTGACATGGACCGCACCGTTGGCCAGAGCGAGGCGGCGAATCGGGGCTGGAAAGAGACGGGGCGATAAAGGATGGAGTCGCATGTGTGTGAGCTGCGCAAAAGTCCTTCAATTAAAGATACGATGGCGAGCGAGATGGAGATGGAGATGGAGATGGCGAGGGAGCTGTGGATGTGGATGTGGAGATGGAGAGCGAAAGTTCAAAATGTGCAAAAAGCAGAAAGCACAACTCCAAACTTCCACACACACACACACACACACACATGTGTGTGCCTAAATGCGTGCTGGTAAAAAACCAAGTACAGTCGATCTTCTATAAGCCCGTCTCTGCTCCAAGTGAATTTCCAGTAAAACTTGTCTTGAGCCAACTCTTCCTGATTATAAGTTAGCAGAGTTAGCAGTTCCTAAAAAGGATCTTCCCCGGTGTCCAGAGAAACCAAAATCTTTCTTTAGGGATAAATTCGAAATTAAGTAGGCTGTGGGAGGTTACATTTTGCACGGCTATATTGATTGAATTTCACTTTTAGGCAAGTATTTTGTATTTTTGCGATCTAGTCAGCCTTGACCCCGATTTGTGGCGTCTGTCATGTGGCTTGGCTCGACGAGCCCCAACAGAAATCAGTTTCAACGAACACTTCCAACCGGCAACAACTAGAAAAAATAAAAAAATATATTTTCCTTTTTAAAAATTTTTGGTCGACAAATGTTCATACTTTTTATTTTAAGTTAGTTAAGTTAGTTAAGCAGAAAGTGGATATTTTAGTTAGTTGTTAGGGTTAAGCAGAAAGTATATTTAGCTTAGGTTTTTTTTTTTCACCGAGAAGTTTTAGTTTTGGTTTAGGCATAAAGTATTTCGAAGTCTTGTGGAAAATATGACAATAGATCCTACACAGGTAAATATACAAAGAAAAAGGTAACTATTTTCTCTAATAAAAAAAAAGTAAACCACGTTAAAGGGAAGGACCCCCTTGTTACACAAAAAGCACACAATCGCGACACGACTCAAGAATGATAGATGCAAAATGGTAACACAAACACAGGTAAGTAATCTAAATTATACCTTTACCTTTCTTTAATCAAAAATAACTGGCAGAAAATATAATAAAATGAACAGTACAATATAAGGATGATAAACGCTATTGCCTCTACTACTACTAATACTTATGACACAGATTGGAAGCTCTGCTGCTTGATGATTACACCCTGACTGGTAAGTATGCTAAGGAAATGGTATATCCTTTCTTTCTCTAAACCAAAGAATCATTTAAGGGAGTATGGACATAAACAGCACAGCAGAAACACATAGATGCTACAGGAATTTAGACATAACACAGGTAAATATACAAAATATAATTATTTTGTTCTCTTATAAATAAGACATAGGAAAATTAAATAAAATAAACAGTAAACATAAACTAATAGGTTGATGCTTACACCGTGACTGGTAAATATACAACAAAAAATAGCGTTATTCCTTTCTTTAATATAAAAACCTCTTTCAAAAGGGTAAGGGTATGCAATTGGACACAGAAGATCAAGGACATCTACAGTACAGAAAATATAATAAAATAATCAACAGTATATAAGGATGCTTGACGCAAAATGACACGTTTAAGGACACCCAAAACATACCTGGATACCTCTGGATACCTAAATGACAAAAAAAAAAAACTGACAATAAACTCTGAAGCTCGATGAAGACGGTAACTTTATTCAAAAAATTAAAAGTTAAATCTTTTCTCTAATCAAAACCTCTTAATAGGGAAAGGACATCCATAGCACATCCTAATACAGATAAATATATCATATCATAACCTTCCTTTTACAACAAAAAAGGAACGGGAAATAAAATAATATATATAAAATACTAAATGATACGATGGAGGCAGGTAAATATACTAAAATATAGAAATTCCTTTGTTCAATAATTCAAATAATCGAAACAGAAAATATAATAAAATAAACAGCAATATATAAGGATGATTGACGTAAAATTACACTGTTAAGGACACCCACAACCCAGATAAAACACACGTCTCTGGACACTGGACAATGACACAAAGGGAGCTGGTAAATATTTCAAAAATAAAAGGCAATTCCTTTCTTTAATCAAAAAACATCTCAACAGGGAATGGACATCCATAGCACATCCCTCATCCAAAGCTCATTGGAAACACCTAGAGAGGTAAATATTCTAAAAATAAAATAATTTTGTCTCTAATTAAATGAATAATAATAGAGCTGGCTCACACAAACTTGCGCCATTAAAACCGAAGATCCCTACACACTTCTGCCTAAAAACTGTGAAAACCGAAAAAAAGGAGTACCTGGAAACACTGGAAACAAGGAAAGACGAATATCAAAATTTGGACAACACGGACATCAAAAATCCCCTGAAAGTCCCAGCAGTTCCTGTTGATTATCGAAACGAGAATGTGAGTACCAAAGATCTAGATATTTTATAAATTCCCCCTTAAAAATCTTTCTCCACACAGGGAGTTCCAGGACCATTGAGCTGCCCCCAGAGGAGGTCGGGCTTCCAGAGGGGCCGAGATCCTAGCTGGGACTTTAACCGCCTATTTATTAACCTATATTTGGCTTACAAAAATACACCGAAACAAAAAAAGCTGCGCATGTTTTCTTACTGGGTTTCTATTCTGGGGTCTTGAAGTTTTTTATTGAAATAAAATATTTAGAGAGGGAATTCGAAATAAGAAGCTTAAGGAATAGGTTCCTTCAGTTAATAATTTCAATAAATAATATATGGCTTAAACTGTCTTATTCTTAAATTTTCTTTAATTTACAGAGAGCTGGATAGATTTTTTAATTACATCTGTATATACAAGTATATTCCACTCTTTGTGAACCTATAAAATATCTGGAGAGTTTAAATCGCCTTTTTGACATTCTTTTGAGACTGGACAAATTTCTTAACTTAATCTTTTAATATTCCGTTTCTCTGGAGTTGGACTGTGTGTCCTTCAATTAAAGATACGATGGCGAGCGAGATGGAGATGGAGATGGCGAGGGAGCTGTGGATGTGTGGATGCAAAAAGCAGAAAGCACAACTCTAAACTTCCACACACACACACACACATGTGTGTGCCTAAATGCGTGCTGGGATACAGGAAAAACCAAGTACAGTCGATCTTCCATAAGCCCGTCTCTGTGCCAAGTGAATATCTAATTTATTTGAGTTTTAGGCCAGCGCTACAAGTATAAACTTATGATTATTGCACTGGTCACAATAAATTTCGAGTAAAACTTCTCTTAAACCAACTCTTCCTGATTATACCAAGCAGAGTTAGCAGTTCCTAAAAAGGGTCTTCCCCGGTGTCCAAGAGCAACAAAAATTGTTCTTGCGGGGCTGACTCTTTAAGGAAAAATTCGAAATTAAGTAGGCTGTTTTGCACGGCTATATTCACTAAATTTCACTTTTAGGCAAATATTTTGTATTTTTGCGATCTAGTCAGCCTTGACCCCGATTTGTGGCGTCTGTCATGTGGCTTGGCTCGACGAGCCCCTACAGAAATCAGTTTCAACGAACACTTCCAACCGGCAACAGCTAGAAAAAAAAAATATTTTCCGTTTAAAATTTTTGGTCAACAAATTTTCATACTTTTTAATTTTAAGCAGAAAGTGGATATTTAAGGTAGTTGTTAGGATTAAGCAGAAAGTGGATATTTTAGTTAGTTGTTAGGGTTAAGCAGAAAGTATATTTAGCTTAGGTTTTTTTTTCACTGAGAAGTTTTAGTTTTGGTTTAGGCATAAAGTATTTCGAAGTCTTGTGGAAAAGATGACCATAGATCTTACACAGGTAAATATACAAAGAAAAAGGTAGCTATTTTCTCTAATAAAAAAAAAAGTAAACCACGTTAAAGGGAAGGACCCCCTTGTTACACAAAAAGCACACAATCGCGACACGACTCAAGAATGATAGATGCAAAATGGTAACACAAACACAGGTAAGTAATCTAAATTATACCTTTACCTTTCTTTAATCAAAAATAACTGGCAGAAAATATAATAAAATGAACAGTACAATATAAGGATGATAAACGCTATTACCTCTACTACTACTAATACTTATGACACAAAGGATACACAGATTGGAAGCTCTGCTGCTTGATGATTACACCCTGACTGGTAAGTATGCTAAGGAAATGGTATATCCTTTCTCTAAACCAAAGAATCATTTAAGGGAGTATGGACATAAACAGCACAGCAGAAACACATAGATGCTACAAGAATTTAGACATAACACAGGTAAATATACTAAAAAATAATTATTCCTTTCTCTTATAAATCAAATATAGGAAAATTATATAAAATAAACAGTACAATATAAGGAAACTGAAAGAAAACTTGATGCTTACACCGTGACCGGTAAATATACAATTCTACAATCAAAAAACCTTTCAAAAGGGTAAGGAGATCCACAGTACAGATAAATGCAATTGGACACAGAATCATTTAGAACAATAAATGCAAGTGGAACCACTAACACAGGTAAATATACTAGAATATATTAATTCCTTCGTCCTATAAATCAAATAAATCGAAACAGAAAATATAATAAAATAAACAACAGTATATAAGGATGAATAACGCAAAATGACACGGTTAAGGACACCCACAACATAGATAAAACACACGGATCTGGATGACACAAAAAAAAAACTGACCGTAAACTCTGAAGCTCGATGAAGACGGTTGGCTGGTAAATGTATACAGATACATATATCAAGATATAGCTATTCCTTCCTATTACAAAAAAAAAAAAAAACGGAACAGAAAATAAAATAATATATATAAATTACTAAATAATACGATGGAAGCAGGTAAATATACTTAAATATTTAAATTCCCCTGTTCTATAAATCAAAACGGAAAATACAATAAAATAAACAATATATAAGGATGATTGACGTAAAATTACACGATTAAGGACACCCACAACATAGATGAAACACGTCTCTGGACACTGGACAATGGACACAAAGGGAGCTGGTGAATATTTCAAAAATAAAAGGCAATTCCTTTCTCTAATCAAAAAACATCTTAAAAGGGAACGGGCATCCATAGCACATCCTAACACAGATAAATATATTGAAATATAGTAATTTCCTCGTCCGATAAATAATATAAACCGAAACTGAAAATATAATATATTTATTGGAAACTCCAAAGCTCATTGAAGACACCTTGAGAGGTAAATATTCTTAAAATAAATAAAATATTTTCTCTAATTAAATAAAAATAATAATAAGAGATCTGGCTCACACTTGCTATATAAAAACCGAAGATCCCTACACTCTGCCTGCCTAAAAACTGTGAAAACCTGGAAAAACTGAAAACACTAACAAGGAAAGACGAATATCAAAATTTGGACAACACGGACATCAAAAATCCCCTGAAAGTCCCAGCAGTTCCTGTTGATTATCGAAACGAGAATGTGAGTACCAAAGATCTAGATATTTTATAAATTCCCCCCTTAAAAATCTTTCTCCACACAGGGAGTTCCAGGACCATTGAGCTGCCCCCAGAGGAGGTCGGGCTTCCAGAGGGGCCGAGATCCTAGCTGGGACTTTAACCGCCTATTTATTAACCTATATTTGGCTTACAAAAATACACCGAAACAAAAAAAGCTGCGCATGTTTTCTTACTGGGTTTCTATTCTGGGGTCTTGAAGTTCTTTATTGAAATAAAATATTTTGATAGTCAGGGAGTTTGATTTCTAGAGAAACACAAACAAAAGTAGCTTAGGGAATAGGTTCCTTAAAAAAATACTCTGTTAATAATTTCAATAAATAAAAGGTGGCTTATCCTTAAATGTTCTTTATATTTTAATAAAATATCTGGATATATATTCCACTCGGTGTGAACCTATAAAACTTCTGGTGAATTAAAATCTCCTTTTCGACAATCTTTCAAGACTTGACAAATTCCTAAATTAATCCTGTAGTAATCCGTTTCTCTGGAGTTGGACTGTACACATTTGGTGGCCATAGGTGTATGTATGTAGCATGCGTGAGTGTGTGTGTGTGTGTGTGTGTTCAATACTCAATGCTCATGTGTGTGTGTGTGCTAGCTTCGAGTGTGTGTGTGTGCGAGTGTGTGGAGCAGCCGCCATCTTCGTGAACGGAGGTCGCGAGTAATAAAACACGAAGCGGCTCGGACGCGACGGACTAACTAAGGAAAGGGTGGTGCTGGTGGGGAGGGGGAGGGGGAGGGGGAGGGGGACAGACAGCAACAACGATGCGCATGTGGGAGTCAGCTCGCACACACACACACACACTCGGCGGGCACACCCACTCACATGCGAGTGTGCACGGAATGGACGCAACATGTTCGTCCAGCTCCATTGTTCTGCGGTGACAGCGACGCCGGTCGCGGCAGCGCCCGCTGCCAGCTGCGGCAGCGACGTCAGGACGTGGCAGGACTTCGAGCGAGCGGCGCCGAAACGACGACGACGACCACATTCGATAGCCTTCGATGAGCAATACATTTTGCTTCCCTTAAAAACGAAGCTGCTGCTCACTCGCTCGCTCGCCTCGCTCTGTCCCTCTCCCTCTCCCTCTCTCTCTCTCTTTCTCTGTCGTGCTCTCTCGCTCTGGCTCGCTTCCTCCCACATGACACACACATGGCGGCATGTGTGTGTGTGTGTGCGAGGAGCAGGACGTGCATGTGTGCGTGGTATGTACATATAGATGCCTGCCATTGCTGTCACTCTGCGAGCGAACGAACGATAGACGTCGCCGGGAATCTCTGCCCACACACGCACACCCGCACACCCACACACGCACACATCCATGCAGGGTCCACAACAACCACTCAATGACCTGCCCCCATCCCCCATCCCCCTCTCTGCACCCCCTCAAAAAGTAGCCCCAAAAACGTTGCGCAGGTTTCTCAGTATTTCGGTTAAAAGGGTTCGCCGGCGTCGCTGCCTCTGCCGCTGCCTCTGCCTCTGTCGACGTCCTTGTTGGCCACTTGGTAGCCCAGGATGAAGAAGAAGAAGAAATGTCGCCCACTTACCACCCTGTACCACCCTCTTTGCTAAGCACCCCCCTAAGTTAGTCCCCCTTTCGTATAGGGAAAATAGATGTGTTGCCACAAATACTTTCCCTTAAACATATTTAAAAAAAAAAAAAATACAATAATTAAAGACTCGAAATCGCATAGAAAATTAAAGCACATTAATTAGGAAATTGAGATCGGAAGGAAAAGTATGTTACGAGTGTCAATTATTGCATCGCATACTTTTTGGCGCCTTTGGAAAACATTTCAAATCTTTTTATATATACCAATACCAATATTTTCATATTTCCTCTGAGGGGTAAATATATTATAGCTGGATCGGAAGTTCATTTTAATATTTAAGAGTATACAAAATACTAATACTTCTGCAAGGAAATTATTTCAAATCTTTTTCAAAGGCACCTCTGATAGATATAGCCTCTACTTATATATTAAAGACATAATTCAATACCAATATTTTCATATTTCCTCTGAGGGGTAAATATATTACAGCTGGATCGGAAGATCATTTTAATATTTAAGAGTATACAAAATGCTAATACTTCTGCAAGGAAATTATATTACAGATCGATTGGAACCTAGTTTTGGCCTTTAAAAGATAGAAAATGAGATGCAGGACTCAATATTTTAATAAAATCTTTCCAATGTAAAATCATTTTACGGTTAATATGGGGGTATTTTTTTAAGATTTCTACCTAAATACCACAGGTTGACCTCTATGTGTATTATTCTGTTAGAAATCATGCCTCTTTATTCCCCGCAAAGCATACAGATTTAAGTACCGGCTGTTCCATGGTCTAAACTTATCTATTTTCGTACTCTCTGTGTCAGCCAAGACCGTGACTAGCCCTAAATGTACGACGTTTACTCCCCTGTATCCCTGAGCAACTCGAGTGATTAGGCCCGCATCCCTAATTGAGCTACCCCCCGCCCCCTTCAAACTAAGGGAGCTTGCAAGCTGCCAGACATTCGCATAGATTAGTTTTGGAAGTGAAGGCTGCTTCGCACAGTTCGTGGGATTTTCAGCGAGCGCCGAGCGGCCATCTTGCCAATATGTATGCGAGCATATGTGTGCGGTCCACACACCCACACATGCGAGCGGAAATACATATGTGCACACACACACACACAGACAGCGACTCGAGTTTTCATAGCATACAGAAAAGAGCGTTCTGACCAGAGGGCCACTCGCACATCTGTGCATGTCCTCGTACTCGTATGTGTACATAGAGGAGCCAGGAGCCAGGAGCCAGGAGCCAGGAGCCAGTGTACATATGTGGGAGTTGGCCCCTAATTAAGTCCACAGCCACTCCCTCCCTCCCTCCAGCTCGGAGAGCTTCCCACATGCAAATCGATTTCAATATGTTAATGGCGCAAACTTTGAGCAAATGAAGTGAAATTCGCTGGCTCGGCAAGGGATATGTGTGTTTGTGGGTGTGTGTGTGGCCTGGGGATGTGCAACAATATCGACACCGATATAAGTAACTAGCAGACCCTAATTCGAAGCCGTTATATAACCCCAACTTCTTCGAGGCAGCGTTCCATTTCCAAATAGAGTATAGTCCTTGCGAACGGATTGCTTTCGCACGTAGAACAGAAATTTGTCAACGTTGTTGCTGGTGTAAGTAATATATCGCACGATTTTCTATAGAATCAAAAGCCTTCGAAGGCTTTTGTTTGCGATCATTTAAATATAACGAATTTTTCAACTTTTTCAAGTGAACCTTTCCGATCACATCATCAAGTAAATCCTCTCTTAAGCCAACTCTTACTGATTATAAAAGGATCTTTCCCTTGTCCACTGCGTACAGGGATATTCCAGGAGAGCAACCAAAACCATTCTTGCGGGGCTGATTCTTTAGGGATAAATTCGAAATTAAGTAGGCTGTTGGGAGGCTACATTTTGCACGGCTATATTGATTGAATTTCACGTTTAGGCAAATATTTAGTATTTTTCCGATCTAGTCAGCCTTGACCCCGATTTGTGGTGTCTGTCATGTGGCTTGGCTCGACGAGCCCCAACAGAAATCAGTTTCAACGAACACTTCCAACCGGCAACAACTAGAAAAAAAAAAAAAAAAAATCGTAAAAATTTTCCAAATTTTCGGTCAACCAGTTTCTATACCAACTTTATAAATAGTTAGTTACTAGGTTTAAGCGTAAAGTAGTAGATTTTCAGTTCAGCTTTATAGTTTAGCTAAGTTTTACACGCTTTAGGATTAAGCATAAAGTTGGTTTTGCTGCACACGACGCGGCACGATGTTTAGAATACATACATAAAGCGCTAAGCACAGGTAAGTGTACCCAGAAACAACGGTGAGGTGACTCTCCCTCTGATCAATGGATCAATCAAATTCCAGACATCAGAAGAGACATCCTAAGCACGAAGGAGACACGTAGATAAAAGCACCGCAATAAGATACCAGAATAATAAAAGCTGCACACCACGAATGAAGTATGGCGTATTGGGGACGCACTCAAGGGGCGAGAACAAGAGATCAGAGGAGAAAGGAGAAAGGAGAAAGCAGAAAGCACTTTCCACTTTCCACAAAGGAGGAGGCGACAGACGTATTGGAGAAAAGCAGGCTGAGAGAAGACCGGATTTAAGTCAGGAAAATACCTACATACATAGGAAGACGAAAATCAAAATTAAGCAACAGCAACACGAATATCAAAAAGAACGGTCTGGCAAGTTCTGGAGGATCGAAATCGAGGGGCGCTTGAAAAGAGAAAATGTGAGTAACAAAAAATGTAGATCTTCAGGCTTCATGGAAATCCTTCCTCCAATAGCAAGTTCCAGAACCAGTTGAGCTGCCCCGAGAGGAGGAGACATCTCCGAGAACCTTTCATGGGGGACCGAGATCCAGCTGGGGCCTTCACACCATTGGCTTACACCATTTGGCTTACAAAAATACACCGAAACAAAAAAAAGCTGCGCTTGCCTTATTTCTGGGTTTAGATAGCGAGGGGTTACTTTACTTTACTTACTTTACTTTTTACTTTCCCTGATACACATCGATGATTGATTTTAAGCTTATGTTTTCGATATTTTCGGTATATATATCTATAGAAACCAGAATGAATTCCCTACAAAAATATCGATTACTATAGATTTTTTTCCGATAAAATCGCGTCCGATAAAAAAAATGTATCGATAGTAAGCGGAATATATGACTTACAAAGCAAAAGCAAAATAAAATCCCTGCTACACATCGATTATTCATTTCAGGCCAAGACTTTCGATATATATATATCTACAGAAACCAGAATGAATTCCCTACAAATATATCGATTACTATAGATTTCCAATAAAATCGCGTTCGATAAGAAAATATATCGATAGCAAGCGGAATATATGACTTACAAAGCAAAAGCAACATAAAACCCCTGCCACTCAATTATTATTAATTTCAAGCCAAAACCTTCGATACTTTCGATAAAATCACACATCCCCATTCCATTCACACACACACACACACACACACACGTGTTCGCTTCTAAAAACAAGGAAAGCTTAGGGGCGTTAGGGGTTGGGGTCTGGGGTCCGGGGGTTGATTCATGGCTCGTCGTGGGCGTTTTATGGCTGGCTGGGTGTTCGAGTTAAAAGTCAATACCTTCCGTTGACGTGTGATGTGCAGCTCCCCCTCTCTTTCTCGCTCTCCCCAGCTATTGCCATTGCCCTCTCTTTCTCGTGTGCAGACACAGGTACAGTTTTCAATTACGACAGTTGAGTTCAGATCCTTTGACAGGCGTCGAGATTCCTTTTTCGCTTCGATTTCGAACGAGGGGCGTCAGGCAGTTTTCAACTTTAAATTGATTGCGTTTGGCAATTTGCAGATTGATTGTAATCAATATAATTAACGGGAACGAAATTGTTTTCTTTGCATTTTTATTTGCCAAATGTGGGACAATCGATTCGGAAGAAATCGATGCTTAAATATGACTTAAGGAGCTCTGGGTTAAAGTTTAAGCTGATTTGTAGGGAATTATTAATTGTATTTATTTGATAGTTAACTAATTTTGCCTGCCATCTGCCTATATATTTCCCTATTTCATTGATTTATAGTTTCATATTCCTGCAGACTTAGAGAAACTCTCCCGCGGCTCAATTTTCACATTTTCCAATAACCAATTTCCCTGCGCCTGTCAATCACGTCCTGGAATCCTTTGGCTGGCATGCAAAAATCCTTGAGGGAAGCCCAACGGACAGATCGCCGATCGTGCGAAAGAAATAAGTCTGCAAATCCTGGTCCCTTCACCCGAATTGCATAATTTGTGCATGTCCTTTGGCCTAACTCCTGGGAACTCCCTGCATGGCCTCTCACCTGCATGCCACCGTTACGTAATCAAATTACACGCTGACGGCGAGAGGAAAACCGCACCCCAAGGAGGGAAGGGGAAGGAGGAAAGGGGTGTCTTCTCGGGAGGAGGATGTGTGAGCTGAGGACCTGAGATCGGGGCAAAGGCAAAGGGTTAGGGATAAGGACAAGGGGTGCATGTAAATTTTCTCGCCGTCAATTATCTCGAATGCATCGCCAGGATTAGGGCCAAGACGCAGGGAAAACCCTTCCTCGGTTGGCATTTTCCTCTGCGTATGTGCAATTAAAAGGAAGGCAGCCTCGCATTTACATTTTCCGAGAGGGGAAAAAACTCAATATGCAAACGGAGAACGGCGACCATTTAATTAAAATTCGGAAAAGGTATAAATTTCGCTTTGAGGGGCGATTGACAGGCAGGCCGCCGCCGCCGTCGCCGACAGAATGTAACGGTTCGCGACAGTTCCCGAAAATTATTACCCATGCAAATTGGCATCCTTCTTCCTGCCTTGCATCCTTCCCCCTTTTGTGGAAGTCCAAAATCGAACATAAAAAACGCCAGATGGGACAGAGCGAAGGAAGGGTGTTGTGTGTATGCGATGTGTGTAACTCGACACACACATAAACGGCGCACAAATTATGGCTCCTGCGAAGGACTCACGTGCGAGTATCCCATATCAGGGCCACGTCGCATCCTCGTCCTCGTCCTTATCTAATTCCCGCGATTTCACCAATCCATCCAAAACTGGAGCGGCACGAATGTGCCGGGAAAAATCAGGAAAATTAAAGGCAAAGAGGTGGGAATATTTAATAAAAAGCTCTGGAGCTTCGTTTTCCTTGATATAAAAAATATAAATAAGTAGTTCTCAGTTCTTTATATTTTTCTTTCAGGTTTAACTCCCTTTTCTTGTGATTTTTGGCTAATGTATTCGGCGTGGCTGCCTATCGCGATTCCAGAATAAGGACAAGGACTCGTCCTGCTCCCTAATCGCAGATCGCAGCATGATTCGCCCACTTGAGTCCGAGCTGGAAGCTTCTTCACACTTTGTCGCCTGCCAGGATCATCGATAACGGACTCTGGCAGCTGCCACAGCACACCACCAATCAGGAGCAGCATCCTCGGGCTTAGCCTCATTATCCTCGTATGCGAATGTAAATTATTCAAGTGGTCTTCACGCCATTCCAATCGATTCTGGAAAACTATTTAACATTCGGCGACCCCGTCGCGATCTTGAGAGTCCTCGCCACACTCGGTGCTCGGCATAAATTTCGCAATCTCCTCTTATTTTTCCATCTTCTGATTTCATATTTTATTTAATTTAATTTTTTCGCCTGCTTGCCGCCGTTTTTCGACTCTTTTGGGACAGTTCCGGCCTGAAGGTCACTTAAAGTTTGGCCAACTGTTGCGCCGGCAACAAGTTGCCTCATTTTAATGGGCCCCCTCCCCCTCGTTGCCACCACGGCAAGAAAAAAAAATAAAATGGGGGAAAAAAAAGAAATGCGACACAAAAACGCGCTGAAAAAAAAAATTGTGTAAAAGAAAAGCGAAATGCAAATAGAAAATGGCTGGGGAGGCGCAAAACCTCGGGGGTGGAAGGGCCAAGGGCGCAGGACGAGGGGCGGGGTGTCTGGCACGTCCTTGCCAAGTCAAGTCTCAATTTGAATTTTAATTTTAAATGCCACAATTTGCCATCTATGTACAGTCTGCGGCAGCCACGACGGCCTTGCATAGTGGAAGCTGTAGTGGCTTTTAGTGCAAAAAACTAAGAGTCTCTTAGTGAATAATATTATAAGTATTTAAGGAAAATAATTAAAAATAAATAGAAAATATTCAAAACATTAAGGTTCTTCATAAGAAAATTTAATTACTTAAAGGAGAACATTTCGAGAAATAAATTCTAACTAAGAAATAATATTGTTAAAATTTAAAGGGACTTAGTTTCAAGCACCTTGTTATTTTAGATTTAGCCTAATTATTGTTTAATAGAGGATACTTTCTACTCTCCAAATAAAACCCCTGCCATTCTCAGCCCCCTCAATTTAGACGCTTACATAACTATACACAGAAAGGACGACAAGAAGCACTCTTGGGGAAACACCAAAAGTTGTCCAAGTTCCTCTCCTGCTTTCTTTTTTATGAATGAAACAATTTTTTTCTCTTTCTCTTCTGCTAAAAATAAAAGAAAAGCGACTGAATGGGATGAGGGGAAAGTGGAAAAAAGCAGCGTCAAGGAGAACACAAAAAGGAAACAATAAAAGAATGCAGAAAGAGAGCAGGATAAAGAGGAGGAAAGGAAAAAAAATTAAGTCTGCCCGCCGTCTGCAATGTTAGCGTAATGAGTCTCTAATTGACGACATTGAGCCGAGCCCCCTCGCTCTCGCGGCACACCGCCGCCATCAGTTCCCCTTTTCGATACTCTTTAAGTCGCGGAGGACAAGGGTATATACCCTGTAACTACTAATGAATAGCTAAGCTATAAAAATTAAACAAAAATATTTACTCTCCTCAATAAACAAATTTAGATCAAAATTCTTTAATAACTTAGAACATAAACTATTTTGGATGGTATATCCCAGCATATAAATAAATATAATACAAAATAAACAAATATCAGAGCTTGCTATAGTATTTATTATACACTCAAAACAAAATTAACCCTAAAATCAAGAAAATCGCCCAATTTTTGTCCTCCAAAAAAGCTCACCATAAATATTAGGGTACAATTTTTCTTATATTTAGGACAAACTTTCTGAAATGTAAAAAATTATTTCTTAAAATTAGGGCAAGTTTTTCTAGATTTTTTCTAAGCTTAAAGACAAATTTTCTTAGGGGATTTTCTTGAAAATAGGGCGAAAATTATTATGAGAGTACCCACTCTAAGAAACTTCACTTGGGCCCTATAATTCCCAACTGGTTAGGGCAGCGTTAGTGTGCCCAAGACTGGGTAAGCCCGTAAATCTCTCTGAAATCTCTCTCTCCTGAGATAGCCAAGTTGCTCTGGGCATTAAATCTATTGCAACTAACATTAAAATGAAAGTAAAAAATTTAAATATTTAAATTAAAATTAAAATTAATAATTAAATTAAATTAAGAAAAGGTATATCCTAGTCGAGGCCTTTGACTCGATGGCTTCTTGTTTTTTATGCTGCCAACGTCTGCGGAAGTTTTTTCCTTGGCGCGCTCTCTCTCTCTCTCTCCCACTCGGCTTGTTGTTGTTAGAAATTACGCTAAGCAGTGGAGGGGGGGGCGCTGGCAGACTGATTTATTTCGCTGGCGCTTTTCAGCCATTTTTATTATTATTACGATTATTATTTCTGTTTTGGCTCGCGTCTGCTCACTTTTGTTTGGCATTTTTCAAGGTCGTCGCGCTGGAGAGTTTAATTTTTCCGCTTTTATTTTTTTTTTTTTACACGCGGAAGCGGAAGTGGGAAATGTAATGAAAAAGTTTTTTATTTGCCGTGGCAAGTGGGGGTGAGGCCGAGCATTTATCCCGGGAGCCGGTTGCTCTTTCTGCGATTTTTCCGCCTTTTGTTCGCATCGCCATTAAAGCAAATAATTCCAAATGAGATAAGAAACCGAGGCAGGAGGCGGAGGAGGTCCTTAAAGGACTAAAAAAATACTATGAATGTGAATAAAAATAGCCAGAAATGAGGGTAAAAATGTGTCAGCAACAAGTTGGCAAGTTCGCGCTGGCAAGACAAAGTGAAAGTGATGAAGAGCGCCGCGTGGAAAATCGTTGGGCGTTGGGGTTCATTTTTTTCTTATTTTCCTTATTTTTTTTTTTGATAAAATGAACTTGGGAAATTGCAGAGCACCTCCGCCTCCGTCCCCTTCGGTCACTGCATAATTTATCAGCTCGCCTTTCCGCGAAAAATGCTTCGGAATTGTTGCCTGTCTCTCAAGTTTTTCCGCTCTTCGCTTGGCATTTCAGGGTCAAAGGTTAAGCGTTTGATGGACTTAATTACTCCAAGCCGGCAATCGAGGGCAGGGGAAGCACACAATTTAATGGGCCACCAGTTTCCTTTTTAATAAATTTAGTAAGCAGTAAGGGAGGTTAAGCAATCAATAAATATTTAATAATGTAGACAAGCAATTGCCAAGAATAAATGCAAATGGTTAAAGATTTATACTCAACAATACTCAATAGTTTTTTACAATATTTATGTATTTTTAATAGGAAATAGGTGTTTAGTTTCTTTTTAAATTAAATTTCAGGCCTCAACTCAAGTTCGAGTACAAATATGAGTTTTCTTTGAACCAAGTTCCATTTGTAATTATTTTTTTTTACATTTTCATACATAAACTTTAAAACCCTCTAGGAAGTGGGCTTCTTCATGCTAAAAATAATTCAAAGGATGCTCGCAAAGTGATTTTGTCTAAGCGAGTTAGCCCGATTTAAATGCATTTGCCTGCGCCACGAAAATGCGAAAAATCAGAGCGGCTTCCTTGGCGCCATTGCCGACAGACAGGCAGCAGGATGTAGCCTTTAGACTGCATCCTGCAGCCTGCATCCTGTCTGAATCTCCGGTCTCGTGTGCAGCCAGCACATTGGTCAATGTGCCCGTGCCCGATCGGGGCAACTACCCATGTACATGTCCTTGCTGCATATATAAGGGATACTGCCTGTGCGTGTGTGCCTGTGTGTGGGATTAGGCTCGTGTCCTGTCAGAAAATCATCGGGGAGGGTGTGGTCATCTCCCATTTTCGGGGTGGAAAATCGCGCTATTTTATTTGGTATTTTCGCCTGGCTCGCTTTTAGCTGAAAATCGCAGCGAGCACACAAAATGGTTGTCATCCGATGAGGGTGCTTCGATTTCCCCAACATTTTCAAGTATTATCAAGAGCAAGTTTTGTTTTTATAATTATTGGAATTAAAGGTAGATAATAATCGCGTGAGTTTGAGTTTTAGGTTGAGTTACCTAATTAATTTGTTTTGTTTTTGACTCAAAATGACGGTTTACTCACAACAGTTATCATTTTTAATTTATAAATATATTAATTGTGGTATAATCTTAGTAAATGTCTCAAATTTATTAAATATATAATTTATGGTTTAAAATAAATGGTTTCTATTCTTAAAAACCCCTGAAAATAAATGTTTGAAATTACTATTAGTAGTTCCTCTGATTTAATTTGATTTGATTAGCCCTAGTTCATTCAGACACTGACCTCTTGAGTTGCCAGCTCTCCTAGCTTCCAATTTTCCTCGTCCTCGTCCTCGTGTGTGTCCTGTATATCGATGTGTGTGGGTGGTGTGTCCGTGGGTCCGCCGTGTGTGTATGTGCGCATGTACAATACACAATGGCGTCGCTTATACACACACATGTGAGTGCTGTGTGTGCGGGGAAAATTCCATTTTCCATACTCAACTGTACCGCGGAATTTGAATTGCCAACCGAAACATTCGCGGCAAAAAGGGAAGGGGACTTGGGGCTCTATCTGTCGCTCCTTCTGTGGCCTGGCACAAAATAATCTGGGTGAATTTTTAGCATTCGCAAAAAGTTTGCAATGTTCACGGTAAATTCCCATTCGATGGTCGTGTCCTGTCCCGTTCCGAGCCCGCCTCCCATCGCCTGTCCCTGGGGAGTCAAGTGGCTGCTGGGCAAACAAGTGGATGGTCTGCACGGGAAATAAAACTTTGGATTTTTATTTGCTTTATAGGATATTTAATAAGGCTAAACAGGAGTCAGTGAATGCTGTGATCTACCCAGCCTACTTTTGGCCCTGCATTTTATTTGATTTATTCTATTTAATATATTTTTAAATCAGTATTTAATATTATAATTTAAATACTTATATCCCCCGATATTTCTCTCCCTGCAGATGGAATATAGAATGCTTGATGTGGCAGATCAGCTGGAAGGGGTCCTGGGCAGGATTCGGTTTGCCTGGACGGAGGGCTTCCTCCCGTTTGGCGTTGTTGGCTTTGGCTTTGGTCTGATGCCAAGTGATTTATATTTCTGATATGCAAAACACTCGCAAACACTGCTATAGCATATACATATATATATTCAGATATATATATATTTATATATCTGCAGGGACCAAGGACCGTTGGCTGGATTTTGTGCGAAAATCGGGAAATTCGCAAGAGGCGAATGACAAATATGCGAAGGACATAAGCATAAGCAATGGCATAGGGACACTGGCAGTCCCACCAGGATAAGCAGTCGAATAAGGAGTCGTCCTGCACCCACACAGGCACACGCTCTCTTTCGTCCTTCTCGTCCTTGTGTGTGTTTGTGTGTTTGTGTGCCCGGATGTGGTCGTTAGATTAATGCGCTTTGGCAACTTGCCAGTACATAAAATCTATGTATGAGCTCCCAACTACGGCTGGCTGTGTGCGAATGTCCTTACATACATCCTTCGTATCCTGTGTGCCTGTGTGTGTGTGTGCACAGTATCCCCATGCATCGGAGGCCCACACACACAGGAGACTTGGTCGGAGCACACGTTCCTTCCCTTTGAGAGAGAGAGAGAGCTCTCCCTGGACTCTGGACCGAAATAGAGTCGAAGATATTGGGAAAAAGGTTTGGCTTGGATGGGGGGAAATTGTGGCAAAAGGGGGGGAACATATCAAAGGAAAAAGCCAGGGGGAAAGAGTGATGGGTGAGCCGACTTTGGCCAGCATTAGCGACCATCGAAGGAGTAATCACCGCCACGGGAAGTCGCAGGATAAATGCTCTGTAAGGCAATCTTTTTAATATTTTAATAACAAATTATAACAAGATTTTTGTAGCATAACATCCCAGCTACTTGGGCTAATATTTTTGTTCTATATTTAAAAGCAACTCAATGAATAGCATTTAAATCCTTTCAATTAACAAATAAAGTGAAGTCAGCTTACCAGAACTAAACAAATATATTTTTGCCAGCTTCTGCCGTGTTTACTTTATGTATTTTATGTACTTTACTGTATTTACGCCTTGGCCAGCCTTTCAAATGAACTCTCGTCGTCACCCTCGGCGAGTTGGAGTGTCCTTCCTTATATGCTCTCGTTAGTCCAGATCCAGAGCCGCTTCCCTAGCATTATTGGATTTGAATTTGCGTTCGCCCCAGACTGAGGACAAAGCAGGCAGGCCGCAGGACGCAGGACGCAGGATATTGATGGCTTTCAGCATCGGCAGCGAGCTCATTTGCATATGCCGCCTTTTTGGAGTCGGGACATAACGAGCGATAATGCTAATGCCTTTATGGTGCACACACATACTCGTATAAAATGTCCTTTTTTCGCGAACATTGTTGCCGCGCCCGGGGGAATATATCCTGCCGGCATATCCTGGCGACTCAGCCATTACGCCGGGAACGGGGAGGAAGAGATTCGCGAATGTGAAATGTGAATAACAAACCCACCACTGGCCAGTGTTTCGACCACCACCACCCCACCCACAGGAAAGCAGCCGGAAAAGCGAGGGAAAACCCAGGCAAACACCGCCACCGCCACCACCCCCCGGAAGGATGGAAGGAAGAAGGAATGCCACCCCCAAGAAGGCGGCACCCTTCCTTGGCTTGCGAAAAATCCACCGGGCATTGGCATTGTTGCCAAAAAAGCAACCCGCCCTGCTCGCTACTTTTCTGGCCATATGTAAGCGGCGAGCTTACAGCGAGGGTGGCTCTGGCTCCTTTGGTCCTTGGTCTTTGGTCCTTCGTCCTGCGTCCTCTGGTCCCCGTGTCCCCGTGTCCCTGTGTGTTATGTACATCATGCATGGCCTGTCGGTTCTCTATGTACTCTGCATGTCCTTTGGACGCCCGTTTAGGGGATGCTCGCCAGAGTCTCGGCAACAACAAGGCACAGGCTGGCCCCACCACCTGCCCACACACACATCTCTCCTCCCTTTTCCCCTTTCCTTCCCCCAAACACCCAAACACCCACACACACACTCAGACCAAAAATCGATCCACTTTTGATTGGGTTTGCGACTGTACTAGATTTTTTATGGCTGAGCCTCTGGGCTTATTCTTTTTTATAGCACCGATCGTGCGTTGCCTACTTTTAGGTGCTCGATCGTAGAGGCCCATTAAACATTGATTTGTAAGCCATAAAACTAGATCTTTAATGGATAAAAAGCACAACAAAATGTTCTTAGAAAGTGTAAACATTTGATTAGTTTGTTTTATATAACTTGCAAATTCAATTTTTGAGGTTAACTGCTATTTATGAACTAGTTTTTGATATAAATCTAATTTTCAGGATTTTGTAAGTTCATTAAATAATGAATTATTATTTTTTAAGCCCCTAGAAACGTAACTTCATAATTTGTTCGATTAATATAAAATACGATTCGTATGTCGATCTTTGTTTAATAATTTGCCTCTCTCAGAAATACGATTTTTCTTTAATAAATGCGAAAAAATATTATTAACATTTTGTTCTACTTTTAGATCTACCTTAATTTATTTATTATTTAAAGATTGGGCTAGTTTTTTAAGGTTATAGAACATTTCCTTATCGCGTGACCACCAAACGCCACCTAGCGGCCGCACTGGGGCTTCGGCCGGTGGCCAAGAGATGGCGACAGACGGCTTATTGGACACGCGCAAACGTAAATGCCAATTGGAAGCCTCGAATCGCCGGAAAATCGGGGTGGTTTTATGGCCAGGCACACACATGTGACCCACACACACACACACATGCCGTTCACACATGCAAATTAGGATGTACATACACACAGCGAAAGGGAAGGCAAGGAAAGGGTCGAGAATTGGTCAAGGAACTCAAGGCGGGGATTTCCTTGGAAGAGGCTCGGAAAAGGTGCGGAAATTTGATAGGTTCGCAGGGTAAATCGACCAGGGGGAAAAGGGTGAGAGGTCAGAGGACAGAAGTGAGTGAGATCTCCTAATTGTCCATTATTATTATTATCTAAGATTGCGCAGAAACTGAAAGGAGGCAAACTCCTCGAAGGGTTGAGAAAGTTACGGACTTTCTTTATTTATATATATAAATATAAAAATAATAGTCGGTGCTTTACTTTATTTTATATTTATATTTTTAGCCATAATTTGCATTCACTTTTAAAGCTAAACTCAAGACAGATTAATTTTACCTTTCATGCTTCTTGTTGGTACTTTATTTTATAATATAATATAATATAAAATAATATATATAATATAATATATATAATATAATATATAAATATAAAAGAATCCTCTCCTTTTTAATTATTTCACAACTCCACAACTGTACCTTTCCTTAAAGGAACTCCATCGAAGGAAAGCGGGATCTCATAAATAAAACGCATTTGTTTGGAGTTGCCTCTGGTTGGAAGATGGAGCGTGTTTATGGAACAGTATCTCGTAGCACATGTGTTTTTCTTTTGGTTTTCCCTTTTGGGCAGGGGATCCTTTCCCGCAGAACACGAGATCCAATTGAAAATGATAAACATAACATAACATCCTGCAGTTGCAGTTGCAGCCTGTCGCCAGCCCAGATCTTAGGGATTTCCATATCCAATCCGATTTTCAAGTGTTCCTAAAAAGGGTTGCCCTAATTTATGGATATAGGATATAAACAAGTGCTGGTAACGGTTTCCGTTTGAAGATTCCTTAAAAACTATTTACTTTATAAGGTTTAAGTAAAAAAAAAAACAATAAATTGGGTTACAAACGAGGGCTTGAATGCTAAAAAACAAACAGGAAGCCTAGCAAGGACTTTTAAAAATATATTTATAGTTAAAAACCCCTCTAATTTGTTGTACAATCTGATTTGTTAGGAAGATATATGTATGTATGCACTACGTATTTTTTTATTTCCTCCACATGGACACTCCAGATGTCCTTAGGTCCTGCGGCTGTCACAGCTGCCTTTTTCGCTTTTTCGCTTTTTGCACACCGGCGGCGACTCCATCATCGAACCCCAGTGAGCCAGTGAGCAACAACCCATTCTTCCCCTTTTGTTGCCTGGGTGGCCATCCTCGAATCGGAATCGGAGAAGAAGTCAGGATCAGGACCAGATCCTGGACCAGCCTTGTGCGGACCTTTTGGGAGGCTGTCAGGGGAGAGAGGGAGCGGGAGCCAGAGCGGCAGCGGCAGCGGTACGTGCAGAAACCCGAAAAACCTAAGAAAACCATATACGTATATTCCTATATGGCGATTTCATATTTGGCATTTAACATGCTCCTCGCCACTCATTTTTTACGAGTATTTGCGTCAGGACAATGCCGCCCCGAAAGGTCATCCAGCCCTCGCCTGCCAGCGTCCCTTTCCTCCTTATTTTTCCTCTCTCTGTTCGGAAAGAAATCCCATTGTTTTGGAGATTTTTTGCGGTTTTTATGTAATCTCACGTTTGACGTATTGGTTTCAATGCCCCGATGATCCTGATGCCATCCGCTGGGTGGTCCAATTCCCCGGCAGCGGCAACACGTACCCTGCTCTCGACAAGGTCTTGCCCAGTTTCGCTCAGTGCAGTGAGCGAAAATGAGGAAAAACAAGAACTTAGTTTTAACTATAGGCTAGCATTATATAAATAAATAAATAAATAAATATTCTAGTTCAGGAGTAAAATTTAGCCGTAATTGAGTTTCTTCTAGAATTTGTGTTGCATTTATTTATATACAAATATTTTTAATATTATTTTTAAATATTCCTGGGTTCCATAATTAAATTTAATATATTTAAATTTAAAAATCAATAATTTGAATGGTCAAACCTTCACATCTGATTCCCTTTACGTTTCCTTTAAGCCTTAACCCCTTTGGAAACCTACTTTTTAGAGATCTTAGTCCTTGCTGAAACACAACCGTATTTCTCCATTAATTTTCAAGAAAATCTACGCTTTTTTCCCGGTGTATTGTCCCTCATCCGTCCATCACATCGGAATCAATCAGACCGGGGCTCCTTTGTCCACGTGATCGACAGGATTCGCCATGGTCGCACCACGCTGCTAATTAACGCAATCTCTCCGCAAGCCCTGCCAAGTCCTGCCTGCATCCTCCCACAAAATATGAGTACATGATGGTGTGACATGAAGGTCTGTGTTGATATCGACATGCCAGTCACACAATCAGGCCCATTGTCCTCGCACTTTTGGCGTATGCAAATCAGGAGCGGGAAGGGGAACGGAGATCGTAAAACAATTGTCGCACTTGCCAGGCGATTCGATCCGGATTCAGGACTCTCAGTTGCAGTTTCTACCCCCAAACAAATCGATGAGAAAATTGTGCCGGGAACTGTGACAATTATGGGTGACAGAAAGCACTAAGAAATAAATGTAAAAACAAGGCCAGAGTCAGAAATAAAATTAGGAAATAGAAAAAAGGAAGAATTTGCTATGGAATATATTATAAAACCTACAAGTTTAGTAAGGAAAAAAAACTTAGTCTAAGAATTTGTAAGAAATCCGTACTCATAATAAGAATAGTACGAATTTGAGTACGCGGATTCTCAATTTTCGGATCCCATAATTCTCTCTATGTTCACTTCAAATTTCGTGGGCTTAATTATTTATTTACAAAGATCCCATGAGCACGATACTTTTAATATATTTAGTTACTTTCTGTCAGTTGCAGATACTATTAAATAATATTGATATAAAAACAGAGACTCTATTCGTAGAGATTAAAACGCTATGTAAACATCCTGAAATATCCTGTGCAACTGCAAAAAAAAAAATACAAATGTTCGCCCCCCTGGAAAAAACACTATTCAAACACACCGAATACCATTCGCAGTCCTCGAGGTTGTTGCCTAATTTTTGTTGGCTACTTTGTTCCCTCGTCGCAATTGTGCGCAATTCAATTCAATAAAAATAAATCTCAACCGCAAACACCGCCTGGACAGCGGCCGGCTGCCTCTGTCTGCCCGACTGCATCTGAGGGATTGTCCGGAATTTGTTCTTTTTGCAATTTGAATATGGATTAGGCAAATCGTGCGTGCAGCGCGGCGGCGGCGTCCGACGTCAATTTTGCCTAGGCAAACACTCGTCGCACCTCACGCCCCTCTCTCAAAGGGATTTGGTTTCAAAAATCTCGGACCCTTGGACACTCGGACCCTTGGTGGTGGGAGAAGAGATTGATTTTATTGCCGCAGCAAATGCGTCAGATGCCAATAAAACGATTTGACGGTTCGTCCACCGTCCATTGTTTGAATATGTGTGTTCAGGAAAGTCTCTTCCTCATTTATTAATTTAATAGAAAATGATCAAGGGATTTGGTTAAATATACAGCAGAAATATCTGGGTTTTGGTTTTATATTCAGGAAAGTCTCATCTTCATTTGGTAATTTAATAGAAGATGATCAAGAGATAAAAGTAAAAAGTTCTTGAAATTAAAAGAATACAATTGTAAAATTGTACAAAGTAGCCTTTCCCCGAACTTATTCAATAATCTGAGCTCCCGAAACGTTTTATTTTCCATTTACGAGTGCTATATGTTGCCCAAGGATGCATTTTATATTTTCGGAAAATTCTAAAACGGGAAACTGTGTGCGATCGCCGTTGAACTTGACTTTGGCATTGTGGGGAGTGCGTGTTCGATGGGTTAGGGGGGAGAGCTGGCATTTTGGTACCGAAATAGATAGATTCTTATGACTTGTGGGATGCAGTGCATCCACACACACAGACTACACTCGCTTACACTCCAAATACTTAAATAAACACGAGCATCCGTCGATGTGGAGAACGCAATCTCCAACTTCTGACCGTCAGGATGCGGATGCCACTGATGCGACAACTCCTGCGTCTGAAGATACAGGGTACAGTGGGGCGTCGGCAAGGGAAGTCTTAATTTATTTAAAAAAAAAAACAGTTACTTATTAATTATTACTATAGCGTTAATTTAGTGTTAATTATCCCCAAATAAATCTCCACAATTATACATTAAACAATACATCTCTAGGAAACCAATAAAAAACACCCTAAGATGCTTTAAAGTTCATAAATAAAGCTTACAACCTATACTTTTTAGTATTTAAGTTTATTCCTAAGGCCTTTTATTGTTTAAAAAATACTTAAAACATTTTTTTTTCGAGTCTTCACTGTACCTTCTGGCGCAGAGATGGGGATGCGTGGGCGGGGCAGGACTGGTGTCCACACGGCCTTTCTTCTTCCCGTTACATGGCCACGCACATGTGCCCAACGCCGACTGCGACGCTGGCAGAGGCGGCAACGTAGACTGCGACTGCAACAGCGGCAGCAACAGCGGCAGCAACAGCGGCAGCAACAGCGGCAGCAACAGCGGCAGCAGCAGCGGCAGAGGCAGCGGCAGCGGCGGCGAGTGCGTTTGACATTGACATGGTTGCTAGTCTGTTTACTTAATGTCGTTTCGAATGTGTTTCATTTAGCCAACCGTCCGGCAGGCAAGCCCCCTACCCCTCCGCCCCTGCCACCGCCCCTGCCACCGCCCCTGCTTCCCTTCCCAACCCCCCTCCCCCAGCTGCTGGTACCCCCCCTTCTGCAGCAGTTGCCATGTTGCGCAGCGGTCCTCGGATCTCAGTGCATGTGCCATCCGTAATGCCATCCATTTGCAGCGCCATCCTCAACTCCTTTTTACACTGTCATAAATATTACTTAAAAAAATATAACAAAATTAATTTAAAGTCCTTGAAATAGTAATAAATATGTATACTAATATGCATTAATGGATAACACTTCAAAAGATATTTAAATCCCTTGGGAATTGCTGCTAAAAAGATCCCCAGATCAGAAATTATCGAGATATTCCTTGATTAAATCCCAAAAAAATATTTTAAAGTACGTTTTGCCCAAGAAACCTCTTCTTAATTGTTCCATATTTAATTCTTAGCTTTACCTTATTTTTCGAGTGCAGCAATGGATGGATATTGATGCGCCACAGCCGTCGCCGTCGTCTCCGTCTTCGTCTTCGTCGCGGAGGGTGGCTATTTATAGTGTCCGCTTCGATTTGTGTTACTGTACATTGCAGGCCGCTTTTCTTTTCCACGTTTTCCCAGTTTTCACGGGCACAGACCACGCGCAACAGGGAAAAAACCCATGGATCTGGCTTGATGTAACCCCATGAGTCCGTAACATAACCTGTAGCATAATGCAATCATAACCTTAACCTTTGCTTATGCAGGCAACTCTTATGGAATTTTATGTAAATATTATGTTTGCATTGTAGGTCGTTATGGAATCATAATCTTGTGAAATAGAAATTGAATTCGATTCCCTTAAAAAGGAAAGGACTTATGGTGCTATCATTCCAAGCATTGTCCTATTCTATATAGTTTTCTCTGTAATTAAAAAAGAAGTTGACCCAGTTTATTTTATATGTCTTTCTATGCCAAATAAAATAAAGTATCAAATAATTAAAATATTCAAGTAATTTAATAACAATTTCGAACTGTACCTTTTCTAGCTACAATTATCTCCCCAAATATTTGTAAATTTGCAGCTTAGAAAACTCCGCTCGGTCTGAGATCTTTGAGTAACGCAGAACACATTGACCTAGGCTCTAGTTACTATTAATAGAGGGCTCCTCGACAGGATATGCTGCAGATGGGGATCGTACTCCGACCGCCCTTCTTGGAGACACATATGTGTCCATTTGGGAGCCTCCGGCGATATCTGGGGAATTTCTTTTCTTGTGGGGCAGCGAGGCCTGCATCCGCTCGCTAATGATGCACTCGCATCTGTATCTGCATCTGCATCTGCATCTGTATCTGTGTATGGAGCCGCATCTGCCCCTGGCGCGGCTGTACTGCGCACTTTGATTTATTTACTCGGACGCCTTTCGATTCCCACGAGAGAGAGACGCCATGCAGATGCAGAAAAGTCCACACTATCCATATCCACTTCCTGTACCCGCGAATATTGAATAACTTCCTCCTTCCCCGGCCTCTCTATTGGAAATTTCAATTTTTTTTAATATGCATCCTCGTCCCAAGTGGTGCAGTGTCCTGCCAAAAAAAGGGATGCGCGAAAGGGTTTACCCCCGATAAACCGGAACTAATGGAAATGAAAGGCAAAAAAAAAACGCATCCCGAAAGGTCGCATCTATTTTTTACGGGGTGACGGGGTGAGAGGGCCGCATTAGTTGACTATAATTTATTAATTTACATGCGTCCTTTGCATACTGGCAGGACCATAAGGGTGCCGGGAGAGGGGTAGCTCGAACCAGTTGGGTCACCGCATCCTCAGGGTAACTCCATTGGCTGACCCGCGACTACTATCTGATCGCAGCCTCATCCCAGCCGGATCCAGGCATCGGAAACCAATTTCGCACCCCATTCCCACTGCGATCGGGTTCACAGGTCACACACTCCATATAAAAAAAAAATTATAATAAAAAAACAAGAGAGGGTCGAGGCCTGATTTCCATATCCGTGCCTATTTATTTCCGATTTCCCGGTTACTTTATGCTGGCCAGCGATGCAAATTTGTTGTTTCTCTAAATGAATCTTTTTTAATGAACCATTTTGTGGCTAAAATTCTCGTAAACATAAAACAGTTGGCAACACTTAGATATAACTTTTAATTAATTTAATCAGCTTAATAACCAATAGAATTTTACAAAGAAAAATTTAAATCAATAAGTTAATTTCCCTAATTTCCACATTTTATGCCCAAATCAATGATAAATAAATAAAAATTAATTTAAACTTAAAACAGTCTGCAGCATTAAAATATAACGTTTAATTAATGTAATCAGCTTAATAACCAATCGAATTTCACAAAGAAAAATATAAATCATTGAAACCAATGATAGATAGTCTTTAAAATAATTAAACATTTTTTTCCCGACTCCAACTTAGTCCTGGGTTCCTCACTCCCCCTCTGGCAATTATCCTTTTCTCGTACCTTTCCGTTCAATGAATTTTCTGCCGACTTTTCCCCCTTTGTCCGGTCAATTGATTTGGAATGACCAAAGCGATTGACTCGCCGTCTATGCCATTAGTTAATGATCCTTTCTTTCGGATGCTGTCTGTAAATTGCATTTCCTATTTGGTTCCCATTTTTTTCCCCGGCAAAGGCTAAGGCAATTAAGGTGTAGATCCGCCAAAGGATCAATTGTTGGACACTTGGTCGCTGTGGTTTTCTCTCGTTTTTTTTTTGATTTTGCCGTCAAAAATTAGAAGGGATCCTCGGTGAGCTAAGCAATTTTCGCCGCTGTGAAATACAGATTAGGGCCAATGTCCTGGCCCCGGCAGGAAGTGTTCTGACCGCAGAAATGGGAATGAAAATGGGAATGAATCGCCTGCCAAGTGCATTCGGTTGGACCTGCGATGACCTGCTGTGTCCAGTTCTTCGGGTCAGGGGTCAGGGTTTGCCGCTTAACGGTACCAGATGTGCCCCGAAAAAAAGCGGAGAAAAACTGTATACAAAACGGAGCAGAAACTCAGGTAGACAGCCTCATCCTGGCGCTGCCATCGAGTCCTGCGATCTGTGTGTAGCCGTGATGTGTTTGTAAACACGCTGAAAATATAATAATAGATCAAAGCCAGATACAGGCTACACAGGGAGAAATATTGTACATTTTCTAATAGGATAAATAGCAATGTATTAAAGTAATATAAAGAAAATATATGTATAAGTATTTGAGTATTTATAAAAAATGAGAATACTTAATATATGCTTGAATAAAATGTTAATATTATAATTACATTATAAATAGTTTTTAAAGAGTTATTTTGGGCCTGTTTCTTGTCCAGAAATATTTGTTTATTAATTTGGGATTTAAGAAGGTTCATTTTAAATTTGAATAATATTTTAAGGATATATTTGCATTTATTTATTTATTTTTTTATTTATTTATTTAATTATTTATTTATATCCCAGCTCATTTATTTATATTTCTTTCAGTGCCCAAATACGAACGGGATCAGCATAGAGAAAGGAACAGCCTGGCAGGAGGAGGGAGTATCCTGCAGATTCTGGCACTTGTGGATGCGGGCGTGCATGCGCCGAAGGATGGCAGGATCGAAGGATCATCAGCGAGCGATCGAGAGTGTGGGAACCACCGGAAATCAATTCCCAGTTCCCCCAGGAATTCCGAATTTGTAACACACATGTTCCTACTCCGAAACGGATCATTTATTCATCAGGTGTGTAAGGTGTTTTCCTCGTCGAGGGGCAGGGAAAGTGCTCTATTAGAATAATTCCCACGCAGAGGTCAAGCGGAGTCCGAACAGATGGGATTTCTGGGTTTAAAGGATGATGGATGGGACGTGGTCAAAATATAGGGTTCTATAAGGCAAATCAAATTGGTTTATTGATCATATTTAACCCCGGAAACCTGCACAAATTTAAAATTTAAAGTATAATAAAATATTTAGTGACTTATTATATAAATAGAACAAAAATTACTATTCCATTTATTTATCACCATTAATAGTAATACCTTTATTAAAGTTAAATCAAATATTTCCCACAAATTACCAGAGTTCGCCTCCCTCAGGATCTCAGGAATTTGTCTATCCCCTCTCAGTATTCCCTATTTGATCCTTGAGATACCCGCCGTTTTTTTATCCTCAATTTTCTCCCATGACCAGCTCGGGCCTCTGACCCCGCTGCCCTTCAAAGAACAGTTAGTTTTTGGGCTTAATAAAAAACAAGGGAACACAATGGCCAGAGTGAGTGGGATCCACCGAAAGGAGCAGGAGCAGGGGCAGGGGCAGGAGGCTATCCCTGATTGGCCTCGCAAACTGGCGAATTCGAGGACATGAATAGCGAGCGACGAAAAGAAAGGAAACCTAAGACGCTCGGTTCGTTTTTATAGCGGTACCAACATCCTGAACGGACATACTTGAGCCGCAGCGGAGGCCTAGCGGTTTCTCTCCATTCTTCTCTCTATTTTTTTACAAATATTATACAATGATCTAGGGTTTCCTTGAGTCCTGAGTCCTGCGTCCTGAGTGCCTCACCCCCTGCTCCATACTGCTCCATAGATTTTCGCACGCCGCCGCTCCGTTCTTTGTGCTCCGATAAAAAGTAATAACAAAAACCGATGAGCTGAGATGGGATTGGGTCTGCCAGAGAATCAAAGGAACGCCATGATGATCATGGAGTTCCTTAGGATCCTTCCAGGCCGGGTCTCTGATGATGATTATCTACTTACGGCCCGTTGGAAATGTGATTGATTTTAATTGGGGTTCCCGAAAGACTATTTGCCAAAGTGATCCGGTTCCCGATCCCACACACTCACACACATGCTGTGCACCGGTCGGCACAGGATCTCTATGGGATTTGGGATAAGATCTGGGGACATCTTCCGCTCCCTTCTGGGGCATCTGTTGGGCAATTGTATCGGATCTGCCCGAAATGTGTGCAAAATCCATTGGATATGTGAGATCGTTGCGATGGGATTACGATTGGGATTGGGATTGGGAGGAGGGACGGACGGAGGCTGAGCCCAGCTCCTCGCTAATGGACTTTCCCCGGATCCCCGACGACTAATTGAGATTCTAGAGGGATTCATTTACATGCTAACTTGGCTCGGACACGATCTCCTACAGATCTCCGACATGTGTAAACAGGAAGCCGAGATGGAGGAGCATTTACATTTCCAATTATGTCACAGTAAGAGGGAAGCTGGGAATACTTCTTAAAGTTTAATAATATTTTATTTCTGAAATGCTTTCACCTTCCCTGCGGGCTTTTTTCCAAGAAGTTCTGCGAAACTGGCCAGCTGAGGCTGCTTGGCATCGGTGCTAACACTTTCTGGGACTGCCTCCCCCTGGATTCCCCCCGGGACTCCTCCTGTTCTTGGCCCAAAGAACACATAATGTGACTGCTGTGAATTTCACGACTCGCCAGTTAGCTGCCTGTTCCTGTTACTGCTCCGGCTTGGGAAGCAGCGAGGGAAGAGTTCAAATTGCTTGAACTTTATGGTGTTCCAAATAGACCGGCCGACTGGACCCGACTTGGACGTGGACGTGGACCTGGCCAGGTTGTGTCCCTTTTTGGAGCTGGGAGAGGGACAAGCACCAAGTAGCTGTGAGCTGGGAGCATGCAAGCATGACCAGCGGTCATGAATCGCAATTGAAATTGGAATCGTTCTATGACCAGAGTTCGGTTTTGGTGCGGTTTTTCCTCTCCTCCGTTTTCTGACTATTTTCTCGTATTTTTCTTTATTTTTGCCTGCCCTTGCTGAGGGTATTGTGAATGTTTTAAAGTGTTTTCTGTGATTTTAAGGACACTTGTTTATTTATTTTCCTGATTAGTATGTCTCCCAAATTCCTAATCAGTTTGTTTTTTAGTTTATTCAATTATTTATTAGGTTTTTAAGATAAATTATTAATTTAACTTTTGCAGAAAATACATATTTAAATAGATAAGCTTCATATTGTTGATTTCAAGTTACAAATTAAATCCAAGTGCTTGTTAAAGTATAGAAAATATTTATAAACATTCTGGGGTCTCCTCCGAGACTTGAATAAATTAACTAATACATAGAGTATTATTTATTAAGTTAATAATTTTAATTATTCATTTATATGCTGACTTGAAATAGAATTTCTTCTGTAGAAAATAAAGCATCTTAATATTCTCGGTTTTATGTTTAAAATTAAATATATACAAAATATTTATAAATATTCTCGGGTCTTCTCTGAGACTTAAATAATTAAATTAATGCCTTTACTCCTATTTAAACAGTACCATTCAAACTTAAATATATTTAAAGGGCATTTAACTCTCCGACAGCCTGGCTTCCTCTTAATTTTTCACTCCTTTTCTGCGTTTTTTTTTGCCGCTTACAGCTTCGTTTCGGTCAGACTTTTTGGGGTTGACTGAAATTTGCCTGGCTGAGGCTGCTGCGGCTGCTGCTTCTGCCGGCAATCAAAAGTCAAAATCTTTTTGGTGGCTGGCCAGGGAAAACGTGATGCAGTAGGAAATGCTGACGATGACTCTTGGTCCGGCTCATGATGGCATTTACTGGCCACCACCGACTCTCTGGCTGACTGACTAACTCACAGTCTGTGAGTCTGTGAGTCTGTGAGTCTGCCCGACCGACTGAGGAGCGTCTGAGACATGGACAGCAAATGGCACAATTGCTTTTATTGGCTGGCAATGGCAGATGCGATGCGATGAGTGCAGAAGCCGCTCCCGTTGACAACTCGAACTGGAGAATTATGAGCATTTTGCGGGCTTGGCCCCGACTCTAGACTGCGCCGGGCTGCGCCTCTGAAAAGCCACTGAAAAGCAGGCCTTTGAAAAGCATGAAAAGCGGAAAACTGGCCGCCGCCACAGGCGCTGGTGCGAAATCTCTCGCCATCCAAAAAAGGCATAAAACATGGGCCAGAGAAATATGAAAAAACTGTACAAACTTCCTGGACAGCCTGTATATAGAGATAGATTTCCCTTGTTCTCAAGTTCACAAATTGCAGGTAGATGCAGATACAGATACAGAAATGCAAATGTGTCAATTGCTTCAGCCTTCAGCCGGACACTTATTTGGTATTTATGCAGCTCCACTTGAGTCTCGACTCATCGCTGGGAAGCCCACAGAGATCCACAGAGATCCACATGCAACTCGTGAGCCGCTTTTTGGCATACAATATTTTGACAATCCAAAGGATTCTTCACCTTTTGCCGCCACTGCGAGCGGGGGAGAGGCAGATGCTCGCTCGTGCAGAGTTATATATGTTATGTTGTCTTGCGAAATGAATGATTTTTTCGGCGAGAGGCCTCTGCCTTTGGATATTGGTTGTTGTAATTTTCGGCAGTGACTGGCACAAAAAATCCTTGCCTCGTACCTTCTATTTTAAGAATTTTTCGCAGTCGCCAAACAATTTGGCAACGATCTCTTACCTTGGCACAATAACGTCGCACCACCAGCTAAGATGATGATGATCATCGGCTGCATCGAACACATTCGACAGTTGCAACTTCAGATACGGAGATACTGCACAGATGCAACGCTCATTTACATGCACTCGCACTGGCTGAGAGCCGGGCCCAAACGGAGCTTGGCCGAAAGTTCGGCAACATCTCTTGGGCAGTCATGAACACGCCAGCACCGAGAGAAAAAGTTCTAAAATAAATGAATACTAATGAAATTAACCCTTACCTCTAAATATGTTTAAAAATAATACATATATACATATAGTTTTATTTATTAATATAATTACTTTAATTATTCCTTTATCTACTGACTTGAAATGGTATTTCTTCTGTAGAAAATATTTTTCTATAAAAATGTTGGTTTTAGGTTTAAAATTATGTGCAAAATGTTGCGTAAGTATAAAAAATATTTAGAAATATTCCCGGGTCTTCTTTGAGACTTAAATAAATTAACTAATATATATAGTATTATTTATTAAGATGATAATATTAATAATGAATTTATCTGCAAACTTAAAATAGTATTTCTTCTAAAGAAAATAAATAAACTTAATATTGTTGGTTTAAGGTTTAAAATTAAGTATTAAAAATATTAATAAATATTCCCGGGTCTTCTTTGAGACTTAAATAAAATAATTAATACTTTTATTCCTATTTAAACAATACCATTCAAGCTTAAACATATTTTAAGGGCATTTAACTTTCCGACAGCCTGTCTAAGGCAGAGTTCAAGATAAAGAAACTAACCCTTAGCTCTTAAAATGTTTATAAAGAATTCAACCTGATGAATGATATTGTTTTACAATATCTTTTTTCTTATTTATTAATTTATTTTTATTCACTTAATATTACCTTGATTTCCCTCAGTGCACCGACTGCCCGACTCCAGCCGCCTAAAACACTCATCATCATGTCGGACAAACAACCTTGTTCCCTCTTGGTTGGAGTGCCCGCTATAGACCATAGTATGGGGCAATGTGGCCTGGCAAGCGGTACGTGTATTGCATGTTGGGATTCCCCTTAACCCTCTGCTGCCCTCGGGGCTCCCCTCCCAGCCAGTGGTTACTCGTGGCGCTAATGTGGCCGTACTTGCAAATCGCATAGCGGCTGCTCCATTAAATCCGAGTCCAAAGCCAAAGCCAAAGCAAAAGGCAGAGGCAAACGCAAATCCAAGAGCAAAAGTCGAGGGAGAAGGCGCGATTTGAAGCCGAAACCGAAGCTCAAGCCGAGTTTGAAGTCGCAGCCGGGGCCCAAAGCCAAAAAGCCAAAAAGCCTGCCGCTTATGACAGGCGATGCCGACATGCAACCGAACCGACAATCGCAACAAGTGAGAATTGTGAGCGCGGAAAGATGTTGAGGACTGCAGGAATACCCTGGATATTTTTGTATTTATAATATAATAATATTCAATTAATATAATATATAAAAATATGTTAATATTCCGAGCTTACAGCTCTCTAAATAAATAGAATTTGCTTTGGGAGCACTCCCCAGCTTAAGTATATATTTCTCTTTGATTCCCATCTGGTTAAGTTAAGTTTAAAAGCAATTTTATGCATTGATCATAAAAAAAAATTTAAGTACGCTTCAATTTAATGAGAGCTACTTCAATTTAACGATTTTATTTCAATTTTTATTATTGTTATTAATAAAACAAAACTCAATCAAATATTCCTCTATAATACCTAACAGATTCAGTAAAAAATTCAATTATATTAATTTTTCTTTAGAATACATTTTAAATATATTGAAAACTAGAACCTTTTAATGCATTAATAGCCATAAAATGTTATTATTGTTGTTATATTAATATAAAAAAATTCCATCAAATTTTTATATATAATTCCCAACTAGTTACGTCCAGGTAAGCTACAATTATGTGTATCTTGCTTTAGAAAAACTCTGAAATATAATTTCCTTTGAAGAAAACCCTTTCAATTATTTCATAAAATATCCCTAACTTATTTTTAGAAATATTATAAATATAAAAAAATTATCTCCCTTCCTGACAAGTAGTCCCATATACCCGAAAACCATATTTAAATGCGCTGCGCGAAATATCTCGACATGAATACAATCTTTTAATGATCGTGTGTAATTTAGAAACATGTGGGGATGGGGATGGGGATGGGGATGGGATGCGATTGGGGACTGGTGAGCATGTGGAAGTGGATTTGGATTTGGATTTGCAGTCGTCCATCACCTGACCTCCACTCGACTGGCTGGCAATCAGTCATTGAAAGCGGCTGCACTTCCACTTCCAGTTGCAGTTGCAGTTGCGGCTCTGGGCATCAGTCAGCCGCTAACCTGGCTCTCTGGATCCATCTCCAGCTCCATCTCCATCTCCATCTCGCAGTAGTGCCACAAATCCACATTCACGTCCAATTCTACATCCACATTTACGTCCTGGTCGCATTTCGCAAGACGTTCGTTCACATGCCACTCAAGAAGTCGTGGCCCTGGAAAACCCCCCCACTTTTCACCCACCTCAGAGACACAGAGCCACAGAGAGAGAGAGAGAGAGAGAATCAGAGAATCGGAGAAACCTGGAGAGACAAGATGGATTTCGAACGTTTCGGGCAATTACAATAACTCAATTTGTACTGCCAGCAATCGTTTGTCAATGGTTTTCCTTCTGGCGGGAAAACCGGGGGCAAAATGTGGGGTTTTTCAATATTATTTTCCTTTTTTTTTCGGCTGCTCTTTTCGGTTTCAATTAGCCGCTGCCTTGCAGAGCAAAGAGAAAGGCAAAGAGAATGGTCGGACTTAATGGGGTCCGACTGTAGACGGCAGAGCGATTGATGAGAACGAGAGCCAAGCAGAGCCAGAAGAATAATTGAAGGTTTAAAAAATATTTAAAAAATATTAAATTAAGTAAGTAAATTAAATGCAAGTGATTCTTGAGGTTTCTAGCTTAAGGAACTTCCTGAAATTGACCAGATTTTGTAACAATTTACTGTTAAAACATTTAGATAATAAATTCTTAAGAGATGGATTTCACAGAGTGACCCGTAAGTGGCTCCCAACCCCTCAAAATTCACCCTAGCCTTAAGGATGAACTAATTTAATCAAGTCTTCAGACTCTGCCAAGCTCCTTGAGTTTCTGATCCTCTGTACGTTTCCCTGTATCTCAGCTGTATCTGTATCTGCATCTGTATCGCCTATCTGTATCTGTATCTATGACTGTGCAGCAGCAGCAGTTTAGGTCGAGTGTCTGGCGTTTAGCATTTTCAATTTACATATTACACGGCGAGTCGAACAAGCGGAAGATTTGTGACCGACTGAATGCCAGCACAGGGAGAAAAAAGAGGTCTTAATTAAGCAGCTCTGTGGGATATTAATTAATTTATTAAGCAACTTGACTTGGGACGAAAGTAAGCAAGAATGTTTGCCTCTTTCTGAAAATTCTATAAACTTATATACAAATTCTTTTTGATATTTAAATTAACATGAAGTTATCTTAACACATAGCTGCATATCATTTCTTTCTCTGCCCAAGTTTTGGTGGGTCCGATTGGGCGAAAATCGAAACAATTTATTGTGACACGAGGTAATTGCCTTGGGCAGATATTGCTGCTGCTGTTGGCCGTTAGCTGTTAGCTGTTAGCTGTTGGCAACTTGCAACTTGCAACTCGATAAGGGCATTGTACCGAGTCCGGCAACTCGAGCATCACTGTACTCTCCCCTCGGGTTTTCGGGTCCAGACCTGGCTGTGGCAGTGGCTGTGGGAATGGAGATGGAACTGTGGGATGGGGCTGGGAATTTGGCCAGAAACGGTCATCAGGGCCCCCAGATAGATCAAGGGGCCAGCCAGCACGATGGCTAAGAAGCGGCTAAGAAGCAGCAGCTTTGCCAGGAAGAAGACATAGAAGAACTTATTTGGTGTAACAATTATTTCGTGATTTAATTTCGACCTTTAGCGACCAATTTAATCGATCCACACAGCGCCATTGTTGGCTGCCCAACAGCGTTGCCTGCACTGGCCTGAGCCGACTTGAGCTTCAGCTTCGAATGTGGCTAAGACCATGGCCAAGACTGGGAGTGGGCAGCACTCGGCAGCTAGCTGTTAGCTCTTGGCTCTTGGCTGTTGGAAAAGTGGGAACAGAAGTGGGAGCAGCAGCCGCAGCGGCAGCACCTCGGCTCTGAGCAGATTTGCTTTTGGCCAAGATCCGCGGCGGACGGCCCGGCCAAGCATTGTCTCATTGCCCCGCAATTCGTGCGCGATACTCTGCGGCAAGCCTAGCAGCCCACGGCCACTGAAGCACTGAGAGAAAAATCTAAATAAATTATAAGCAAGAAAATAAAAATATAGACAGGCAAGGCAAGTCAAGGAAATTACCTAATTTAATAAGTAATTCATTTATCGTAGATCTTTTTGTGTTTCAAAAAATATATATTTATTATTTAATGAATCATAGGCAAGAAAATAAAAATATAGACATTCCAGACAAGTCAAGGAAGTAACTTAATCTATCAAGGAATTAATTTATTGTAGATCTTTTTGTGTTCCAAAAATATTTAATTTTTTATTTATTTATTTATTTATTATTTATTTATCTATTTATTTTTCGAGTGTGGCCAGCTTGCAGCAGCGTGCAGAAGTTGCAGGAGGGACGCTGGCGAGTTGGCGAGTCGGTGGCTCCCAGAGTTCCCACGTCCCCGCCACGGCGAGGCAAGTGGCTCTCGCCCAGAATGTCGCCAGAAGCGTTTCGAGCGAAAAATTTAAATTTCGCACCGTTGCCCTCCTCCTCCTCCTCCTCCTCCTCCCTGCCCAGGGTCAGGTTTTGTGGTCCAGGTCCAGGCTATGGTCAGCGATCTCTGGCAATAATTGTCATCGATTTGGATCATGGATCATGGGAGCCAATCCAGAAGCCCAAACCCGAAGCCGAGGCAATTTGTGAAATTACATAAATCAGCTTTTATTTATTTAGGAAAGGGTGTCGTGTTTGGTTTCCTGCCATCTCCATTTCCATTTCCATCTCCACTTCCATTCCCACTCCATTGATTACTTATTTTCCCAAATAAATATGCACAGTAAATTGGCCTGCTTGGTCGGGGGGAAAACTCATTTGAGGCTTTGCAGTTGCAGTTGCAGTTGCAGTTTTTCCTCTTGCTTTTGTTTTTCCCTAAGCGGTTATCGAGTGGCCATCTCGGCGCTGATGATGCTGCCCGGCTGAGTTATCGTTAATCGATCGCCGGCCTACACAAAAGCCAAATCGCATATAAATAATTGAAAAGCCAATGGGCGTGAGTTCGGAGTGGAGCCAGGACCAGGTCCAGAACACAGAGATTTTCCCTTGATAAGCGGCGGAAACTCAGCTAAATTATGCATGCAACATTATTCGATTAATTAAATTAGGTATCTCTCGTTCCTCAATTAAAATTAGTTAATATTTGTAATTATAAGAGAAAGAAGAAGGATGCAGGAATGTATTTGTTATAATTTCTTTATACACAAATTTAGTTAAAAGTTCCATGCTAATTTTTATTAGTAAAATGTGGTTTTAAATTCAAGATTTATTTCTTCTTGCAATATTATCTCTCATTCCTCAATTAAAATATGTTTATATTTATAATTATAAAAGAAAGAAGAAGGAAGAAGATTATTCGATTAATTAAATTAGGTACCTCTCGTTCCTCAAATAAATTTGGTTAATAATTATATTTATTAAAGAATGAAGAAGGATGCAGGAATGGATTTTGTATAATGTCTTTATTCACAAATTTAGTTAAAAAGAATTAGATATATTATATTGTAATTATAAAATAAAGAAGAAGGATACAGGAATGTATTTTTTACAATTTCTTTATACACAAATTTAGTTAATAATTCTATGTTAATTTTTATTGGTAAAAAGTAGTTTTAAGTCCAAGAAATATTTATTCTTGCAAACCCTAAGTTCTGTTAGTAAACGAGTGAGTTAGTAAGGCCAAAACATTAGCTGGCAATAATTATATGGCCACAAATGATGGATTTAGCCTACTTACCGATATTTGATAACCTAATCGCTGGCCATTTGCGGCGATTTATGGCCACCATTCGTATCCCTCGCACATTTGTCGTTTTAAATCGCCTACATTTATCGATTAATCACCTGTGAAGAGTAGGAGTCGGAGACGAAGCCGGGTGATTCAATTACAGATCCCACCGCTGACCAACTGGCTGGGAAAATGATTTCCCAGGTGAAGTGGAGAAGGAGGATTTATGAACTCGTAGTCGGAAGTGAAGGAGGCGAGACAGTCTTGTGTTTTGTGGAAAATAGAATATATATATGTGTCCGATTGACACGTTCCAGCAACGATTTCCCTCCGCTGGAAGGGGGCTTACACACGCAGAACGGGAATGCGAATGCGCAGACGCCAAATTCATTCATTGAAGTGGAGCTGATCCTCCTGGATCGAGAAGAGCTGGAGGAGGAGCTGATCCGCTGGAGTCGTGTCTGCGCCGAAATTGAATGAGTTGTGCGCGTGAGCCACGATCGCTCCACGGATGCAGATGGGAAATGGCTGGGGGAGAGGCAGGTTTATGCACTGGGAAAAATACAGAAAAATAATTGATAGAGCAGCAAAGTTTTATAGGTTTAACAAGCCTCTTTTCCGAGATATAAAATCAAATAGTAATGGCTTTAACATTTATATTTAAATATATTAAAATCTGAGGCTAAGAATACTTTTTGGACATTATCTAAGACCCATTAAGGCCATGTTTTTCTCTCAGTGCCAGCCAGAACTGTAACCTGCACAGTAGTGGCTCGGTCCATGGACAGGCGGCTGATGACTGGGCCCCAGGCGAAACGCCTTAGCGGATGCCCACTGTGCCGGAGCGTGGCCCAGTCGAAGCGTGTGGCTTTCGGTAATGAAGAATTATTGTGGCTCATTGTAAATGTCTCTAATTATGGTTCATTAATCAATAAAATCGTTTGCCCCGTTCGAGGCTCTCGGGATCTGGTTTGGCTCTGTGGCATGGCCTAAGCACCTAGCCACTAAATATCGCCTGGATCAGTGATGTCATATGTGGGTTTTGGTCTCTAAAATATTATATTAAGAGGTATTTTCTGATATTATATAAGATTGTTATGGGTCTTTCAGATTAAATTATTATGTCTTACTTTCCGAAAAATAGAGATTAAATATAAATAATAAATCAATAAATTATATGTTCAAAATTTAATTTATTTATAATATAAATATATGTAATATCACATTTATTATATTTCTTTTTCCTCAATTCTATATCAAAGAGGGGGAGTCTTAGATCCATATTTTCTCTTATTTTTTGTGGTCAGCACTACCTCCGATCTGGCTTGGATTTGGCTCTGGATCTGGGATCGCCATTCGCCTGGCGAAAATTATGTTTTGGCGCTGAGCACGCCGACCCCAAACGCCTTGTGTTTGTCTAGCGATGCGAGTACGAGTACCAGTCCGAGTTCGAGCCTGGGTACGAGTATATCCGCACCATCGACACATGTCTGCATGTTGGGCCAGATCGTGATGCCTCTCGTAGTGGACACACGTTGCTCCACGTTGTCCCCAGGCCCCCTCTGCATTTTAATACCTCTGGCAGGGACAGTGGCGGTCAAGATAATAAAGCTAATCAATTATAAAATGTATTTGTTTTTACCTTAAATTTTATCTTTAAATTATGAACATTTAATTCATGAAATGGTAACAGATAAAAGTTCGCTATGCCTTGTTCTTTTGTAGTTAAATTAAATTATCTGACTAAAACGAATATATAATTCTTTACTTGAAATAGAAATAAAAAATTTGTACTTTCAAAATTTTCTTAAGGGTTTATATTATTTATTAAAGATGAAAGTAAAGTTTACAAAACTAATACTAACATAGAAGGATTTATAAACTTCGGTTTCTTTCTTGTTTTTATATTGTTTTATTTTTAAAATGCTGCCACAAGCAATTCTTAATATAAAATTATCATAAGATATTTTCCCACTTTAGCTTTGACCGCAATAGTACCTACATACATCATATACATCATATATGTTGGTAATATGGCAAAAGCCAAACTAAGCCTGAAATTGCTCGCTTCAGTTCCGCTGAACTCTCTTATCGGCCTGCATTTAATGGCCTAATATGCGTTGCTCTCTCTATCTCTCTTTTTGGCCAGCGCCACCATTTGATACTGATGTGGCCAGGGCCTAACCCGAGTCCATATGCCAGAGATCTGGGGTCTTCTGGGGTCTCGGCTCGAGTCTCCTTCGCGCTCCACTGACTGGCTAGAAAAGAAGACCCGGAGTCGGAGCACTTTTGTCGCAGTCCAACTGTCATTACTTCCATCTTCTAGGGTCCATTGTCTGCACTTGGAGAAAAATAAGAAGAGAAAAATAAAGAGGAATTATACATTACAAATAATTTAACAAAGTTCTTAGAGCCAAAAGAATCTGTAAACATATTTATACCTACACAGAGAGAATTATGGAATCCGGAAATTTAGAATCCGCGTACTCAAATTCGTACTATTCTCATTTTGAGTACGGATTTTTGTATACAAATGTTGCTGGGAACATGTTGAGCAACATTGTACATAGTAAAGCAAGTATGTTATGTTATTACTTTATTTTAAAGCTACCATTTTGGTTAATGAATATTATATATGTATTTATAATTTTATTTATTTTTATTTAGCTTGTTCCTCTGCTTATTTATTTTGAATTATCTAAAAGCTTAGCTCCTTGTGGCTGTTACTTTAATTTTAATTAGAATTTCCCTAGCTCTTTCCTTCATTTCTTTCAGTGCCGTGCCCGTGCCAAGTTCCATTCCGCCAGAGATCACAGCGCGTTGGCGACATTCGCCGGCGAGTCGTCCAAAAAGTGTACGTCATGCGCATTTAGCCAGGGCCAAGGGCCGGCTCCGTCGCCTCCACGGGGCTGCTCCGACTCCTCCGACTCCACCGACTCCACCTCCTCCTGGAAGGTTCTGCAACGCTCTCGGCTCTTGGCGCTTTACCGGCGTGAAATTGGTTTAACCCACTGGTCACAATTGCACGCACAGATAGCCGGAGAATACTTTGGAGCACATTAACATGAACATTAACTGAGCCGCGAAAGCGACAAGGGGCAGCCAGCCCAAACCGACCAGGCCAAGACCCCGTCCCCACTCCCCGGTCCCCAGTCCCCTTCCACCCATGTTAGTGTTATCTTTGTCTCGGTATCTACACACACACTGTCCAGGGTCGGTCTATAACAAAAAAAAAAAAAGAGACAAACCCAAGCCCAAGTCACATTTAAGTGGAGTCTCTCCGCGGAAGTCATTGCACTTGCAATTAGCCCCAACTCCATCTAAAGAACACATCCATCCCATCCCTCCTGGAGTTGAATTTCGTCCGGGTAATCGGTAATCACCGGGCCAGATCTGGGCTTTGAAGTTCTCGGGGGTGGGTTCCAGAAATTGCTTTTAAAGTGTCCCACATATGACGGTCGTGTCTGCATATTTAAGACAATTATTTGTGTTTGGTGTTCCAATTGGGTTAAACATTAGAGAGAGCTTTAAAGTTAGTGCTTAAAATAATCATTAAATTGTAAAATATATAAGGAAGTACCTTTAAAACTAATAATATCTAGGAAAATATTATTTTTTAAGCATTTCTTAGCTCTGGTCCTTAATCTTGATAATTATTTAAATGATATTTAATCTTAACTCTCTTAAAGATCACTAAATATAAATCTTATAGGCCTTAAAATGAGCATTGAATTGTAAACTATATAAGGAAGTACCCTTAAAACGAATAATATCTAGGAATATATTATTTTTAAAGCATTTCTTAGCTTTGGTCCTTAATCTATATAATGATATTCGATCTTAACTCTCTTAAAAATCATTAAATATATGTCTTTTGGGACCTAAAATGATCATTGAATTGTAAAATATACAAGGAAGTACCTTTAAAACAATTAATAATATCTTTAATCTTGTTATCGTGGTTCCAATGTCGATTATTCTTTATTTCTTTGATTTATATTCTCTTTTTAATTTTAAATGTGTTCGAGTTTTCGTTCTTAAAGTTGTAGTATGACCGTAGTCTTAATCTTTTTTAATCCAAATTTGTTTTAATCTTATCTTATCTCAAAGTGGCACAGCGGAATTGGAACATAAATGCGGAAAATCATATTTACATAATGCTACTTTTACAAAATGCTGAAAAGGCTACACTATGCCATAGTTATTATTCAATTAATGCTTAAAAATATATTTAATCTTTATAATTATTTAAATGGTATTTGATCTTAACTCTCCCCAAGATATCACTCTTAATTTTGCCCAGCGCTTTCCCTTTGGGCCCTGCTTTTCTTTTCTCCATTTCGCTTACGTATTCCTGCTCATTAATCTGGGTAGAAACTGCGGACAATGTTGGCTTTTATCTGGCCACAGGCATCTGGGCAGGGGCAGCGCTTAGATGCGCTTAGCCCGGCTAAGAGTGATTTTTAATAATCGTCATCATCATCAAGACTCTGACTCCGACTCTGGCTGTCAGCCCCATCCAGCCATCCATCCAGTCATCCAATCTGAGAGGCCGATTAAACGAGGCAACGTCACCTGCACACGGCTCGGGCCACAATAATAATAAATATTTCTAAACAGTTAGTTACATTAAGAGCCGCAATGAAAACAGTAACTCACTTGTGAAGAAATAATTTGACTCGCACTTGGACTTTGCTTTAATTTGCCGCCAAAGCCAAAGGGGCACCGAGAGAAATGAAGCTCGAGAAACATTTCTATATAAGGTATGGTAAGCAAATAAAAAGATCAAGTTTCTTGCAGTGGATTTGTGTTGTTTTCTTTTTTTTTTGGAAGTGTGGGTACAGGGCATAACGCTCTGCTTGCCAGGAGCTTTCCAAGGGGGGATTGGTTCGGCGACAGTCAGCGAAGCCAAGCGACGACGGCAGCTCTTTGCGAGGAAGCCACTCACACGAGAAGAAGCCTCTTCGCTTTGTCTCTCCGCTCAGTTCCGATCTCTTGATGATAATCAGCGGCTGTCCTCGGGTACCATCTCCTCCTCGGCCCTATCTCTCTCTCTGCCTGCTCCCTGCTAAATAAACATTTGCTTTTGGCTTTTCTTGGTGGGCAGCGAGCGTGGAAACAGTTTTGGGAAATCACATGCGACATTTGCTCGGGAAAAGGAGCGGTGAGCGGCAGAGGTGGTAATCTTGTGCAGATACAGATACAGATGCTCCGCTGGGCAGGCACGATTCCCCCCGATGCTCCGATGCTCCGCGGCTCCGATCCTCCTGAGCAACATCAACCACCCGCCCTGTTGGCCCCGTTACATTGCCGTTTTGGCGACAGTTTCCAACCGGGCTACTGTGCTGGATTGTTGCATTGCTGTGCTGGATTGTTGGATTACTGGCGACAATTTGCTTAAAAAATAAATCACGAAAATGCGGCAGAAGCGACGGTTTGCAGGAGCGACGCCGACTGCGACCACGACAATTGGCGGCAATAAAATGCTTGGCCATATTAATAATGGCCAAGACAGAAGGCCACTAAAAGGCATTCATGGATCAATGCCTCAACACCTTGAGAATAGGTATACCTAAAAAACTTAGTCTCCGAATTTTTAAGAAATCCGTACTCAAAATGAGAATAGTACGAATTTCAGTAAGCGGATTCTCACTTTCCGGATCCCAAAATTCTCTCTGTGTAAGTGAAAAGTACAGGTCCCGAAAATATGTGCATATTTTATAAATAAATATTAACTCGATAAGAAAACCTATCGATAACTAGGAATTCAATACTTGTCCTAGCATCCCTGATAATAATCCCAAGGTATTTTAGAAATTAATTATTCCTGGAAATTAGTTAATCTTATTTCAAATGAAAAATCGTAATTTTCAATGAATCAAGGCATAAATATCAACGATAATCAAACCTATCGATAACGAGGAGTTCATGATTTTTCCTGGCAACCCTGATAAGTAATCGAACTTATATATTTTGTAAATCAATATTAACATATATTGTTTAAAAAATATATATAATCGATTAGAAAACCTATCGATAACTAGGAATTAAATACTTGTCCTAGCATCCCTGATAATAATCCCAAGGTGTTTTGGAAATTAATTATTAGAGGAAATTAGTTGAACTTATTTCATATAAAAAATCAAAATTTCCAATGAATCTAACCATTAATATCATCGATTACCAAACCTATTGATAACTGGGAATTCAATATTTTCCCTGGCAACCCTGATAATTAATCGAACTTATCGATAACAATTAATTGGACTCGTCAGCCCTTCGATGTCCGCCGCCCACACACATGACTTTCGAGGATGAGAATTGGAAAAGCCTTTCCACTGCGGAGGTGTCAGATCCCCTACCGTCCCCCCTAGGAACAGTAGCACCTGGAAAATACAAAAAATAAAAGGGGGGAGGGAAGAAGAAACAGAAGGAAAAAGGCACACATAACGTCGTCTGCGGAATTGTCAAATGATTTACATCCGACATATGTATGCTAGGCTCACGAATCTATCTGCGGCACGATTAGGACACAAGCGCACAGGCCGCTGCTCGTGTTGCAGCTTCAGGGATAAAACAACAACAACAACAACAACAACAACAGCCACAACAGAAATAAAAATATATAAAAAATAAAATAAATAAGAAATAAAACAAAAAGTGAGGCCAGAGCTGAGTCTGAGCCTGGGCCAGAAATCGTAATCGTGGTTATGACAAATTTCGATGCACCTCTCCGGGAGTCCGGGAGTCAGTCAGTCAGTGGGTGCTCCACTGTACAGTGCACACTCCCTTGATCCCCCCTGGGAGTAATTGGGACCTTTCTCACTTTCACGCGCACAAATTATACGGTCGCGCAATTTTTGGTGTCTGCCCGAAATAATGTACAAACTTTCTTATTTTCCATGGCTCGACGTGGTGCCCCCCCCGGAGCCTACCTGGCCTCATCCTCTTGCCAATTCCAGGCCCAATCCCCATCTCATCGCTTCGTGTTTGGCTAGTCATGACTTCCGCTCTGCACTTTGGCACACATCCAGACAGCGGCGATGATGCCCCATTATGTGGCATGTAGAGCGATGCACAGTTGAAGGCAGGGAAAAATAAACAGATTATGGCATAAATAATTTCGCAAAAGAAAAACTGAGAAGGGAAAGCCCATATTTAATTTTACAAAAATTAAACATAAAATAAAAATTATATTATCTCGGATATTTATAGGTCTAAAGTGGCCACAGATTTTCTCGAGTGCAGTTTCCATCTCCAATTGCAGTGGCTGTGTTCTGCTGCCCACACAACAATCGCAGCCTGGTCCAGATGCCATCGAATCCTCCTCCAAAGTCCGTTTGGGTGATTAAAAATTCCCCTCATCACCCCTCAGCACACACACATCCTCCGGGGGAGGGAGTGAAAGGTCCAGGCATTAATATTTCATACGGGGCCAGGCCGGTCGTCTTGGCCAGGTCATCGTTATCTGGCCCCCAGCCTGTCTTTTCACCTTTTCAAGCTGGCCGAAATTAAAAGTTTTGTTTGCGTTCGCATAACTTTTCAAAGACCCTTTGAATTCCACCATGTCATGTGTGTGTGAGTGTGTCATGTGCGTGTCCTCCCGCCCCCCGCCCTTTAACCTTCTTCTTTTTCAAATTTCCTTTCAAAACTTTTCAATTCTTTTCGCCGCTCTCCTGTATCTCCTGTACTTTTTTCGCCTCGCATTTATTTATTCCCGTTGTGGCTTTGACAAAAAGAAAAGAAATGCAGGAAGGCTTATCAGTTGGCCAGTACGAAAAATACAGGCTGTATTTTAATTGTGGGCACTCGAGTGTGAACCACATGGAAACCCCAACCAAACCCAAGCCCAAGCCCTGACCCAACAACCCGCACAAATGGCCAGCAGGAAAAACTTCTGGCGTTTAATCGGCATGCGACTCCTGTCCGCAAAAGCCCAAATTGAGTTTGGCCCCGAAGCAAGTGGACATTGAGTCCATTAGCTAATGGTTAAGTGGTTAGGGGGGCTCAAAGTTCCCAAAAAAAGTGCACCTGAAGAGATTCCAGGCTTTTAATATGAGTTACCGGAGAGAGAGTGAGGTGTCTTGGCTTTTAAAGAGCCAGGGAAATATTTCTGAGAAATGATAAAAAGCTTCAGAAATAAATATCAAATATTTAGAAAGGAGTTTCCTAAATAAAAATATACATAAATACATTTATTGATTAAAATAAGTTAAGTAAACTAAGTCAGAGATTTGTAACTTATTAAATTTCCATTCAAAAATAAAAAATATTGAATACAAAGGTAAATAAAGCTTCAGATATAAATTTCAAATATTTAGGAAGGAGTTTCCTAAAAAAAAAATGTATATATAAATGTATTGATTAAAGTAAGTTATGTGAACTAAGTCAGAGATTCGTAATTTATTAAATTTTCATTCTTCAATATAAAATATTGAATACAAAGGTAAATAAACACATGAAATATATGTGGGAAATTATATTTTAAACACAGGAAGCCGAATAATTAAATCTAAAATATTAAGAAATGAGCTTCCTTATCAAAAATATATAAAACAGAATTTATTGATAAAAATAAGCCAAGTAAACTAAGCCAGAGTTTCCGAAATAATTAAGTGTACATTCAAAACGGTAAAATATTAAATAAAAAGGTAAATAAAAATAGTTTCAGTTATCTTAATTTAGAAAGACATATAAATTATAAAGTATAAACAATTATTTCTATAGGTAGTCAGTCTTAAACATTCAAATTTAAAGTGAAACCAAGTAGTATTACCTTTGAATTACAGCCTAAAAACCACAAACTTCTTGAAATTAGTTTGCCCTATTAATTAATCTGGGAAACACGTTTCCATCTCCACCTGGACCAACCTGGACCAACTTCAGTGGCTGAAACAAGTGGACAGAGGCCCGGTTAGCCGGGAATAACCCCGCACAGGAGCCCAGAAGATTCCTAATCTCTTACAACGAAATCTCGGCGACAATCTGGGTGTCGTCTTTACTTTTTCGGGATCTCCTCCAAGTGAGTTGTGAGTGAGTTCCCTCTCGGAACTGCGACTGCGACTGCTCCCATCCGCCTGTGGCTCATGGGGTCTCGTGGGTGCGGTTGAGAGATCTGGCACTGGATCGGATCGGATCGGATCGCCACCCACTCACATTTGCATGAGAGACGAGATCCGAGGCCCGAGAGACGAGAGACGAGAGCCAAGCCCAGACCGGTGGTCAGCATCATTGGCCAGGCCCGCTGCCTTATTGATGACTTTTAACAGCCGCGGCAGCGTCGTTTAAATAATGAGCCCACGGGTCGAGGCCACCAACCGGCTTCATCGAGCTCGAGACGATGATCATCATGGTCTCTAGTCTCTAGGTGCACACCTCCGCATCCGCAAGTCATCAATGGATCGGATCGGAACCGATCCATCTCCCCTAGGTTCTCCCATCAGCTGTCACATTGGGCAATTGCCACAGTTGCCGCCGCGATTGCCCAACAACACGGACACATGACTAATCCAAATCCTGGGCTGAATGCAGAGTGCCCCGTCATCGGAGTCTCTAAGGGATCTCCCTTAGAAGAGACAATGTCCAGCTGATTTTTCGGACTCACTCTCGATTTTATTCGTGAATTTCTTTGCCTTTTGTCAACGCCGTTCAACCGCGAAATTGATGCAAAAATCAGACAGCTGGGAAATGGGGAAAAGTCGGAGGTCCAAACACTTCCCAGCACTCGCAGAAATGTCAAGTAATTCCCTTTTGAATTTATACGATATTTGTTTAAATAGGAGAAGGAAAGGAAATAATATTTATTTGCTTAATTCAAATGTTACAAAAACGCAAAGTATAATAATTACTTGCTAAGTACGTATATTCTAAATAACAGATAGTAGACAATAAATATTAGATAAATATATTAAGCAACTCAAGTTACCAAGTAATTAATAATATAAATAAATAAATGCTTGATGGGCAGACTTCCCTGTTTAATCGTTTGTTAATACCAAAAACTTACTTTCAAATGCCATATTATTCCATATAAAATTACCTAATTAAAACAGACATTGCTATAGTTTTTTAAACAAATTGTCCACTCTTAATATAGGTGTTTAATTCTGAATAAAACATGTAAAACAAAAGAAAGCTTCTAACTGTACAAAAATAAATAAAAATTCTTTACGAGTATTTTTCAGTCCCAAAAATTCCACAACCTCGTGGATTTCTTCAAGTGAGAGCGGCTCCAGCGATGAGTCCACGCATATTGGTGCCATATGATTAGCGGAGCGTTGCCGATGCATGACAATCCATCAGATGGCGATGGCCATGTGCCCACACCAGCGTCACCCTCGCCCGTCGCCCGTCCTCCTCCAGCTACAGCTACAGCTACAGCTCCAGCTCCGACGAACCTCGTTTCGGATTCCGACTAAATCTTGGCCCAGGCTTGCCGCCACCAAACGAAATAACATCATCATCATCGCCGTCGTAGTCGTCGTCGTCGTCGTCGTCGTCGTCTTGTGCCATTGATGACCAGGAAGGCTGGGCGTGGCCGGCATGCCCCGTCAATTGCCCAACTTGGGCAGGGACGGCACTCATGGGGCCCTGCCCCTGCCCTGTGCACACCCAAAACAAATTCTGTTTCTTTTTTTTCTACTCTTTTTAATAACGAAAAAAATGAGAGAAAACAAAACAAAACCGAACCGAAAAGTGCGATCGCTTACAAGTACAAAATTGTCCCATCCTACGCTCGCCGATCTCTCGCCCCATCTCTCCCGCGGGGACAGTGGCGCAGCCTAGGGATATCTTCAAGGGGGTGGGAGTATGTATATGTATGTTGGAGAATTATTATATTTATCGAGAGAAGGCTAACCCTTCTACCCCCAAAAGATAATAAAGTTATTTATTTTGTTTGAACAATTGATTATATTAGGGGTGAGTGGGTAGGAAATGAAGTATCCTTTTTTTAATTTATATTAGATATTTTAATTAAATACTAAGCTAATTTTTTAATGATGTTATCTATATAATTTATAAAAAACCCGGATATTTTTTCTGAATTTATTTATTATTCAGGTCCATTTTAGAAGAGAAGAGAAGGGTTGGCCCAAAAAATAATCTTTATTTTGCTTGAACAATTGAATATATTAGGGGTGAGTAGGTGGAAAATAAAATCTCCTTTTAAATGTTCTATTTAATATTTTATTTAAATAAATATAAAAATATATTAATATACATTTTAAAACTACAGATATTTTTTCTTAATTTATTTACTTATTAGATCCATTTTAGCCCTCTTTAAGACCCCCTCTTAACCCTTCCCTGCCACGGGCGGTGCGTGCAGATGCAGCAGCCGCGATATCGGGCCCAAATGGGAGCAAAGCAAGACATAATGCCAGAAAAAGCCAGAGCCAGAGCCAGAGCCAGAGTCAGATTCGAGTAGGCCTCCGCCTCATTTCGTATTCATCGATGTGGGGCACGGCCAGGAGATCGCGGCTGGATCTGTGTAGGATCAGCAGGAAGTCTCTCCTGGGCCAGAGAGAGAGAGAGAGAGAGAGCCACCCCTGGAAACCCATACCTACCTATATATATTTAATCAACTCTGGCTAAATACTTGGACTTGGCCCAGTAGTTGTATGGCGGTGTCATGCGCCACCTTAACAGCATTTGCCAGCCAGCCATTTGTCATTGGAGCGCGGGCTAGGCCCCAGCTGAAAATAGTAATAATAAAGCATGCATCAGCACAGGACACTGAAAAAAAAATATTGAAATAAGTAAAATATAAAACTAACAACAAGTAGAGTAATTGATGCTGATATAATCGAAAGCAAAGTCATCATATCTTTATTTTTCTTTGCTCCTACTTAACTCTAGCTTGCTTTCATATCACTTATATTTCAAAAAAGTGTTTCAAGCTTATAATTTAAATTTTACAAATTTAGTTAAGACCTCAAAGAGTGGCCAGTTTGCTCAGGTAATTTCAGGTAATTTCTTGGGCCGTGTACCGGCCAGGGAGCGATTCATTTATTATGTGGAAGATCTGGCCGGGGCAAGTCATTCGAATTCATAGCGCAGACTGCGTGGGATGTCGTCGTCGCCTAAAAAGCCAAAGCTAAAGAGCAAGCACAGGCGAAAAAACAGCAAACAGCAGGGCGAAACAAAAGATTTTTCGGAGTTAATAATAAGTAAGTGTGGAGTGGAGTTCAGGTGAAGTGCGCATACTCTAACACAGGCCAAGGAGAATCTCCGGGCAGCCCCCATTCGAGCCAGGTGACACACCCACAAGGCCGGGGTCTCGGCGACAGATCAGATATAGATACAGATATTATAATAGGGTATAAAATACCAGATGGATTGCCATCGGGAGAGGCGATATTGCAATTAAGATAAGGTGGCTTTTTGGGCTAGGGAAACCAAGCCCCCTTCGTTCGTGACTCTGTCTGCGACTCAGTCTTCGCTTTTCCAGTCTCCTGCAGTCTCCTGTCTTCAAATTAAGTCCGAAGACACGCAATGAAGGCGCTTAGCTCCTGGAATTGACCAACCCAAGGCAGCTAATGATTAATTCATTAAATTAAATAATTAAGGAAACTCTTACTAGCAAAATAGGCCATACAACCTGCATTTTATTTACCCTAAAACTAGCTCTGGCATTTATTTAGTTTTACCCAAAGTTCTATTTAGTTTCCAGAAGTTCCTCTTCACTCAGTCACAACATAACCTTGGAAATATAGGAGAGCGATCGGGGAGAATTAGAAGACCCAGACACCATTTCACTCCTCCGATTCTCCCGATTCTCCCGAGAGAGAGAACTATAAATAATAAATGTGAAAATGTGTATAAAAATACATCTGTGTGGCATAGAGCGACGGGATTTTCAAGTTCACCCCCTGCTATGGCTATGAGTGGCTGGCTGTGGCTGTGGCTGTGGCTGTGGCTGTGGCTCCCCTCCGCATTCCTCGGGGGGATGGCTGGTCAAATGTGGAGCGTTGCGAGAACTGAAGCGACTGAAACCGAAACCAAAAACCATTTCCATGCCAATGTCAAGCCAACTGACAGTGTTCCATCCACAGTCCACCGACACAGCCACAGTCCCCTCTCTACAGGAATGAGAGATCTGTGATCTCCACGACGTGGTGGCGGCGTGGCTTAAAATAACATTACGAGGGGTCTTGAGATCGGAGACCGGAGACCGGAGACCGGAGACCGGAGACCCGGGTCCGCTGCTTGGCCTGAGTTGAGTTCGGCTGCTCACATGTGTCTGCCATATGTTTGTCCGTGTCCGTGGGACAAGACAAACGCCCATCGGCTTGGATGGAAGGAGCACGGACTGGCGACTGGCCGTGGGGCTGTACCATACAGTTAGGGAAAATATGATACTTTTCGCTTTGATAATTATTTTATTTTACTTCAATTTATTAATAATAATGCAATAAAAATCCCAAATAAAGAAATATGCAGAGATACATCTTAATCTTTCTGGAGACTCCTATTATCCCCTTCTCAGTTGAGGAAAAATATGATCTAAATAAATATTGTATTATTATAGAAATAAAATGATCAATATAATGGTTCTAAAATCTAAAGAGTTCTTAATGTTTTAGCTAATATATTGTTAATATAAAAATCACAATTAAATTAAATATCCTAGAACACATCTAAATTTATTAATTCCTCAGAATAAAGACAAAACTTGCTCTAATTTTCCCTCCGTGCATCTGCGATCTCCCCTGGTTTTCCGACGATCTCCCCATGGATCTGCCGCCCCTGCGGTGGCCCCCAAAATGGCCGCCGTCTCTTGGTGAATCGTTCGTTCCATTTGTGGACACACTTGAGATTCCATTAATTCCCAAATATTTTCATTTTGCTGGAAACTGTTCAAGACAGCCCGCAGCGAGCAGGGCAGGCAGGCAAATCAAACGACATAGCAGCCTATCAAGTGCCCGTTGTGTTGTCACTGGGTTTTATTTATGGCCGCTACTGTATGCTGTATTCCCCCACCAAAAAAAGGAACAACAGAAATTGTCACTTGGACAGTCAGCGATCGCATCATCTTGAGAAATAGGGGGAGGAGTGGAAGGGATCAATTGGGTTCCCATACAGACAGAGTTAGAATAATGGGTCAGCCTTTTAACCGATAGTTAAAGGTATTAATTGAATATGTTTTCCCTCAAAGGATTTCTTTATTTATATTTATTAAGCTTGCCAGAGAACCAGAATAAACTATCTCCTTCACTCGAATACCTTAACACCTTACCTTAACACTTGAGGTTAGAATTATAGCAGATTTTCAAAAGGTTTTGCAACATATAGTTAATTTAAGAAGACAAATTAAATATATGTTGAAAAACCCATTTAACAATCTGCTATAATTCTGACCTCTGGTGTTCGAACTCTGAACTCTCTGAAGTGGGTGACTTCTCCGCCTCTAAGTTAACCGCACTGAAAGGCGAGGCTAAATGTAGGCTGGCGATTCTCGAAAGAAAATCCGATTGGAAGGGATCTCCGATTACCGATAGGAATACAGCCAGGACATCGCAGGACTCTCGAGTGGGCTCAAGTGCTCGCGCCTGCACTTGTCTCTGATTTTTGGGATTTCAATTAACTAAAAATATTCTCACAAAACCGTAAGAAGTGCCGACGCTTCGAAGGGGGTAAAAGGTCGTTCCCAAGCATGGGAAACCTAGAAAACCAGATGGTAATACCAGCTGAAGGACCTCTTAAAAATAAGGAAATAAGTGTTTATCCCACATATTGAAATATATTGTTTTTACTTTTAAAGTGGCTCTGAAGGTAATATAAATTAAATAATAAATTACAACAAAAAGGGCCTATTTTAAATCTTAAGCTTTTGTGGGTCAGATTTCCTAAATTTCAGAAATCCTAACTCCAATCCTCAGGCCATCCGCCGTATTCCCTCACCTAGTTGGGGCCCCGCCGAGACTCTGGTTAATGGCCCAGAACAAGGTCCGATGGCGGAGATGGAGAGGAGGAGCAGCAAGCAACCAACGCAATGAGGAGGCAATGAGGACAGCCGGTGGTTTTTCGCCGCGGCAAAAGGACGAACGACAAACGACGAGGAGGTGGAGGCCTGTTGTTAGCCTTCATGGCCATCGAATGTATAATCGATCACTTGGGTGGCCAGGACACAGGCCGAGTTTGTTGGGTCATCTAAACAAAGGAAGTCAGCGGGTTGGGGTCCCGGGAATGGGGGGAGTCGGGGTCCTGGAAGGCAGAGCAACTCAGAGACGCGGACGAAAGACTCGAAATGTGGCACTCGCTCTCGTTCGCCGCCTCGGCGTCGTCGTCCTCCGTGGCTAAAATTTGTTAAATCGATAAACTTTGTTTAGTGCGCGGAAACAACAAGAAGTCAGCCAGTCAGCCAGTCAGCCGGTCGAATCCGGGCTATTTCGACCCCGGCTCAAAACCACAAAGCCCCATAGACCGACCATTCTTACAGATACACCATCAAAATCCGTACAAGCCTTAGACGATCTTTAAATGATTTTTAAAATATTTTTATCGGGCTGTTATATATTCTACAATCTTAAATAAAGTTTGAACTGCATTCAAAGTAAAGATTACAATTATTTTAAATATATTTACCCTTTGAGAATGATTGGAATCATATTCATATTCCTTACAAAATACATTCTCCTTTTTCATTTTGTTTATTATGTTTCAAATATTCTATAACCTCAAATGAAGTTTAAACTGCATTTAAGGTAAAGATAAAAACTATATAAATATGTAATTACCTTTTAAAAAGAGCTTTTCATTGGAATCAAAGGGAATAATCCAACTCTTTCGGCGTTATCCCTGTCAAAAAAAGGCCAACCAACTCCTTGGATACATGGCTTTCCCTTTGATATTTTTCTATATATATTTATACACATTTTTTTGTTGTTGGTGGATTGCGTCAATCAACAATTTGTCAGCGGTGCGAGCGGACCGCAGCGGACTCCTTGGTGTGACATTAAGCCATGGCTACCCTCTCGCCTGGCCACCTCACCTCCTGCCCTCCCCCGGGTCGTTTAATCGATCAGCGGATGGCCGCTGGCATTGAGGAGCCACGCTCGGCATCGGAATTGGTGCCACCAAATTTTTTTTGGCAGGTGGTGGGTGGTTGCCTCAAGTGGGTGGTTCCAGTGGTTGACACCGCGGCGGAGTATAGATGTATATATATGTTCCTGACCCCCAAATCGATCTAACAAAGCTGTTCACGCGACAATTAATGGTCGGGAAGGGGAGGGCAGAGCAGCCCAAAAAAAAAACGAAGGGGAGAAAAAAAACCGTAAGCCCAGAGTTGGGGGATATTTCCCCCTAATATACAGGCGGAACTGCACACAGAACCGGTAGCCGTGATAATGGTCAGCCGTTGGCCAAAACGATTTATAACCAACCAACGATCGCTGCTGCACTGCAAATAAATGCTTATCAAAGAAAATATTCAACAAACAGCCAGAAGAAGTGAGTCATTTTTATTTAGTGAACGAATATATATTTTTCAAGGCCTCTTATAAGGTAAATAATATTTTTTTCTGCCGAAATATATTTTGTATTTAATTTAAAAATATCAGGTACTCTTTTAAATATGTTAATTACGGCTTGTTCTTAAATGAAGTAAATTTTGCACTTTCGGTGAGCATAAAAGTTCTCAAAAACGTAATAAAATACTTAATATGAGTATTCGTATTCTTAAAAATTGCACTTGAACTGAGTACAAAACCACATCTAAGCAAGTGCAAATGTTTTCGGTAGTTATTTGAGTACGTTTTTGCTTATTTTAAGTCCATGTTTACTTACAAATTCTCTCTGTGTGGGCAAAGGATACCCTTGATAAAATTTTCGGCCAGTGTGGCCTAGCCACTTGGCTAGCTGGCCACTTAGCCGAGCGGCAATCACGGCACGCAGCGGCTAATGGAGCGAAGCTGGCCGAGAACTGGCCGTTGGCCAAGTGGGGCAAGCTGGCCGCCTCGATGATGGATCACCGATTGGGTTCGGTTGGGTTCGGAGGCTCTTGGGCAATTTGTCGACACTTTTGGACGGCGGTGGCGGTGGCGGTGGCGATGGAGTACTGGACCTGGCAGCCGCAGGACCTCCTCCAGCTGACATAATGATGCAGCAGTTGCCGCTGCAGGGTCGCTGCCGCTGCTGCAGTTGCAACTGCATTTTCGGAGTGCACTCTAAATCTCAAGCATCGCTTCCTCTGCTTTTTTTTCTGGTTTCTACCTCACTTTCCCGGTGCGCATATGTCACAGGCGGCCGCCACCCCCTTGGTCGTCCCTGCCGGTAATTGCCGGCAATTCTGCAATTTTCGTTATTGTTAAATGGCGGTTTTTGTGCTCGTTTCTGCAGCTTTATGTTTCGCTTTTTATTTTCAGTCAGTATTCAGTATTCAGCTTTCGGTTTTCGGTTTTCAGTTTACGGTTTCGTTGCTTTTTATCCGTCGCGAAAAATAACAAAAATAACGAAATTCTCACATCTCGCCGACAATGATCGGTAGGAGCAGGCGTCCATCGATTGCTGACAGAGCCGGGCCTTCATCTGCATATATTACAAGGTATGAATATACACTGTGAGAAAGGGCTTTGTAGGTCGGCAATATATTACATAAACTTAGCTAGTGCTGTCTATACGTTAAAGATGCGGATATTAATTAAATATAAGAAGATTCTAGTTATATTTGGAACGGAAAGCGAATCTACAACTTCCATAAGTTGACTTTTTCGTCAAAACTGAGATTTCCTTTCGTTGGAAGTCATGTATCAGTACAGATTATTTTTTATCGTACAAATTATCTCGTTTGCCCTAATTTCTCTGGTTTTCACTGAGAAATGGGGTACCAATTCGCGCGATTTCTCTCAGTGCATGCATGTGTAATGAAATGTATGAAAAAACGCCGCTTTGATTGCGTACACACGTTGAAATTGCGAAGGTTCCTCTCGAGTGGCGGCTCTGACAAATTCGCACTCGCCTTTCGGATTCGCGGGTAATTGCTCGACTCTGCTTAGATTGCCCACCCCTGCTCCCGCTTTATTTGTTTTTGTTTCTCGATCCCTTTGATCTCGCCGAATCGGATTCGGAATCGGAATCTTACCACCCCCAACCGAAGGAATTTACCCTTTTGCATCGGAAGTTGTTGCAACGAGGTCAGAAATCAGACAACTTGGGATAATCATAGGAGTTCGAGTTTATGGGATTCGACTCAAATGTTAAGGATAACCCTTTGACATTTTGTGTCGATTTAAATCGAATTTGAATATAACTTAAAGCTATTTTCAATCGATTTTATATAGACTGCGATTCATATGCTTTATTCTAGATCCTTTCTAAAATTGTTTTAGTATAAAGCTTTGTCAGTTGTAGTTATTAAGCATTTCTATTTCCTTTTTGTTTACAGTTTCTTAACATGGATAAAAATAATCAAAATATATTTTAAGTATAGATTGAATATAAGTTATACCCCTAACTACAAAATATTAATACTGTAAATAAAAGCTTAAGAAGAAGCCTATCACTTTGGCCCCATTCCTGTGCCAATTCCATTTCATTTCCATTTCCATTCCAATTCTATTCCTTGCCGTTGCGCTCCGCTAGCCGGCTTCGTCGTGTGAGCGGTCTCCGTTCGACTGATAACAGTTGTAGCGATGCCCGGCGACCCCTACTCCACAGCCCCCACCTGCCCCCGCCCCTGCCGGCCAGTAGCCCTCACCTTGGCACTTCGTGGCACACATTGTTGTCCCCCATCCCCCTTCCCACGCTCTCGCTCTCCACCTTTGCGGGGTGGCGCTCTCTCAAGCTCAAGCGCTCTCTCTCCGGCAACGCCGGCAGAGCCGCTCTCTCGCTCGCTTGCTCTCCCAGCCTGCCGTCTCTCTGTGTATGTGTACTACCTGTGCGTTGAAAGAGAGCTGCAGGTGGGGGAGGGGGCTGTGTGTGTGTGTGTGGATGGGTTAAGATGATGGGGAAGGGGTAGATGGACCGCGGGGGTGGCAGCGGGCGATTGTCAAACACAAATGTGCGAGAGCAGAGTCGGCGGCCAATCGATGACGAACGCGCGTGTGCGACGCCACACATGTGTGCGTCTCAGTGTGAGTGTGTGTTGGCGAGAGTGTGTGAAAGTGCGTATGTGTGTGTGTGTTTGGAGTGCGAGTGGGCTTGCATATATGTAGGGCTATAGCGCCAATAATTTGTACATAAGTTATGTACATATATCTCCATATATGTACGAATATTTTCGAACCCAATATATAAGATCTATGAATTATACTAGTTTTTGAGATTGATTATTATTCGAAACAGGAATGGGATCTTGGATATGGGATCAAAGAGCTACGATTTGGGATTTGATGAATACTGGATTTATTTAGACATGGACTTTGAATCTAGAAAATAGAATTATAAGGACTCAACCCGATATAAGATGATATACTCCTTAATATTCGGTCAAAGTTATAGAATAAAGATTAATATTAATATATAACATTTCCCCTGGGATATTATTATTGTCTTATTTGAAAATAGCTATTTATAACATACAACCGAAATAGTATTGAATTAGATTAGAGATAATACAAATATTAAATATTGATTAGCAAATTAATTAGGATTATTATTTAATATTTTGGAACTGGTTAAAGGTTAACATTGAGAAAATGATATTTTTGAGAGGCTCAAACACGAAAGACATCAAAACGCAGATTGGAAAGCGAGTGCAATTCAAATGATAATAAAACTCGGACCCTAGAGCTCACACACACACACAAATCACACATCACACATCACCCAACTCCCCACGCCCCCTCCCCCTCCCCCGCCCCGCCCGCGAAGCAATTAACAACAACAACAATTCGCACACAAACTCACACTCGCAGCATTTGAAGCTCTCATGTGTGTGAATGTGTGAGAGTGCGCTGATTCTCATATCAAAGAGCCTGACATTAATGGCAGCAGCGACGCGACGCTGGCCGCGGCAGCGCTGCCCGGCAGAGGCGTCCAGTTTTTTGCTGCTTTTTTGGTGGGGGACGAGGGAGGCCAGGCCGGCAGGCGAACATGTTCGATGTCGCGGTTGCAACGGGGCCAAGGGGGAGCACAAGCGGAGGTGAGGTGATCATTCATTAAGGGATGCACCTTAACCCCCAGCACCGCTATTATCATCCCCCCCCACCAATGGCATGACCTTTGGAGGCGCTTTGTCGTCGATCTCTGCGAGCTTGCAACGTGTTGGAAGCTGTGCAGGTTGCGCGCCACTTCGGTTGCATCCTCCAAACCCGAAGACAGCCGCCACCGGCTCCACCAGACGCTCTTGGACACGGGCCCGACGAGGACGTGCCCCAAAGAGCGGAATTCGCTGCGATTATGCTTTGTGTTCCCATTCAAATGAAGGCTTTTTATTATTTAATAATAGCAAAAATATAAATAAGCTTAATTTATCGTTTAATTTTAACAATGACAAGTAAATCTTTCGATTTATTGGAAGAATTTTAGAGAATAAAATGGAATCACTGATGCCAACAATACAAAATTCACATAAGGTCATTATTCAACTTGACATTACTTAATTAATGAAATAATTAATAAATGTTTGTACAAGTAGATAAAGGCAAAAGCACCTCGCTTGCATTTACCTTTGTTTAACTTTCTTAAATCAAAAATATGTAAGTAAGAAAGTAATATTTTATTCACATCCTGGAAGGTGCGCGCGCGCTTTGATGCCCTTTTCCAAAGTGCTGTTGTTGTCCTTGTTTGGTGTCCTCGCTCGTGTTGTTGTTTTCGCATTGACTGTTGTAATTGCGAGAGGGTTGTAAGCGCGCCCGCAGCTTACACGTGCATGCTTGTGTGTGTGAATCCAGCGACTGACCAGAGTGACCAGCCTGAAAGTTTCCACCCCTTTGCGATTTGCATGCGTGTGCCGAGCTTCGCTCTAGCGCTGTCCCGCTTTGGCCAGTGTGGCCAGTGCCACCCCCACATACGCACCAACACACACAGATGCACACACATGGCCAGCGGCAAATAAACAAACGCCGGCAGCGACGCTGGCAGAGAGCGCGAACCCAACCCACCAACCCACCACCACCGGCACCACTCGAAGACACCGTTAGGAAAGGGCTGCGTCGGCGGCAGCCACGGCGGCTTCGGCGTCGGCGTCGCTTAGCCAAAATCAAATTGCCAGATTGGCATTAAAGTGCAAAAGCCTGAAATGAAATTGAATTATCTGCAGTCGCTCGCAGGACATCGTCGCGTTCGGACATGTTCGCCTAAGCAAGCTCGCTCTTCCACTCTCACACTCACTCACACCCAGCGCCAGCGCCGCCCTCTCTTTGGCCCGCTCTCTCTGGCTTGGCGCTCTTTCGCGTTTTTCGTATTCACGTCTGTGTCCGAAGCGAGCTTTCGTCACACTTGCAACGCGTTCGCTGGCGTTCGGTTCGTTCGGTTCGTTCGGTTCGTTCGGTTCGTTCGCTCGTCCGCTCGTCCGTTGGTTGGAACTTGGGCGCTTTGCTGTTGTTTCTGGTGGGCCCTGGACAGCAGGAGGCAAAGCTGCGCAGCTTTCAGCGACCGCGGCTGAGGCAGAGGCAGAGACGGCAGCGAAGACGCGCTCGCCGCTAAAACGTCGCAAGTAGTCGCGTACTTCCGCCGTTACCGTTAGCACCGCACAAAAGCCGGAGCCGCTAAAGCACACACATACCGTTTACCGTTTACCGTTAGCCGTCGCGGCAAATAATAACAGTTTATCGAGAGAAACAAAATACCAAAAACGAAACGAAACGAAATAATACACTGAGAATGCAGCAACCCTACGAAATGGGAAAATAATCAGAAATCAAACGAAGCCAGGCTGCAATCGACACATATAGTGCAATCTTTTTTTTTTTCAAGTGTCTCGGAGTGTGCTAACAACCAATTGGGTTTTTTTTTCGTTTACCGACTCCAATTGGAATTTTTGGAAAATGAAACCGCGTGCGAATCTGGCAACGACAACGACAACAACAACAGCAGCAAAACAGACACAGCTGAAAAACAAAGCTTGACAACAAATGCAAATACAAGGAAAAGAAAACCCAAAACCGGAGTGCAAAGGTTCCTATAAGAAAAATACAACAACAGAGCGCACACAGATCACAAAAAAGTAAAGAAAAAAGTCAAAGGAAGTGAAAAAAGTGCTCAAGTTTTCTACCTATCAAAATTTACAATATCATCCTTGTATTTTGTTTGTTTTGTTCTGGTTTTCCTCTTTTTTTTGCTCTGGCAATATGGCAGCCCAAGAAAAGCCACCAAAATGACAAAAACAACAACAAGTAATACCAAAACTGAAGCTGTCTGATTAGCAAATAAAAAACAATTTTTTTTAATAACAACAAAAAACGAAACAAGTGCAATAAGTAAACAAAACGGAGAGCAGAGCAGTAGAAAAGAAACCCTAGAATATATTAGAAACTTTCGCATCGGGATTAAGTGGAATCCAAGTGGAAATCGCGCAGAGTCCCAGTTGGAGCTTGGAGATCGGCAGGACATTGCCCTTCGTTGGGTTCTGTGTGCCTGTGTCTGCGCGAAGATTGAATCACCTTCGGAACCTGGAAAGAAAAATGAGAATTAAAATGCCCGCGGTTCGAATTGCACAAGGTGAGTGTTGCTGTTGATGCTCATGAATAAGGGGGGTTTAACCACAAGGGTTAATCCCAATTGGGACAGCGACAGCCGAAAAATAAACAGCTGTCTTGGCAGGTTTTTCAAATAGAATCAGTTGTGTCTTGTGGCTTTTGATAAAGCCAATCAAATTACTTAAAGATTTCCTTTACTCAGAGTTTCTTAATTTGTAACCTTACTAAATAATGCTACATATTATAATATTATTAGTATTACTTCTTAATTTGCTTGCTAGCACATGAGCTTTTTGAGTTTATATTTGTATACTTACTAAGGTATATAATGATATCTTTCATAAATTAACATGACTAAATTAGATTGAATAAGATTTTACTTTTAGTTTTTACTATTATATTATTAATTATAGAAATATTCAAATCGTTACTAATTTTAAACTGACCAAGTCAATCAAGTGATAAGGATTACTAGAGTGACCAACGCCGTAAATTGTACAGAATAACTGGGCAAGGTGACCCTGCCATGAAAGAGATGATCTCAACACGGTTTCGGAATGTGTGTGTTAGGCTGGGCCCTGTGGTCAGACCATATCAGTCGACCATGTCGCACCTCTCCGCGGCCACACCCCTCCCTCGACCATATGGAAGGTCTCCTTATTTTGCTCTACTTTTGTTGTTGTTTTTGTATCTAGTCGAGTTATCGCTGCGATATCGCCATGTCTAAATCAGAGCCACTCGCCCGCCTAGGTGTGTTTGCAATGATTTTTCAGATTTCCTTTCCCCACCCCGCCAATTTATTGTTTTTTTTTTGGGTTATTTAGAGCCGTAGAACCGCTGATTAGCGTTCTTCGTAATTTCCCTATCAACTTATTTGGCAATCCCCTGTGGGACCAGCGTCCAAGCTGCATTGGGTTCCGATTGTTAGCAGAGAAAAAAAGAAACACGGCTTAGTTCAAAGGGAAATCAGGGCCGTAAAGCCATAAAGCGCCATACAATCGGCATATATCCATATCATTGTCATAATATGGATTGTTCGCGGCCGCAATAAAGTAAGTCATATTTTTTGCTTTTTTCGCTCGTTTTCGTTTTCGGGCTGGTTGGGATTTTTTGCACAGATTTTCCATTTGGGGCCGGAGTGAGCAAGCCAGCCAGCGACGTTATCAATCTTATCTAGATAGCGTCGGCCGCGGCAACTGGACAGTGACGCACTTGAGTTGGCCTGGCCAGTACCGGGTAGTGCCAGGGCCCGTACTGGCGGCTCCACTCCCCCACCTGAGGCGGAGGAGCCCTTGTGTCGTCAAACAATTTTAATTGCTCGCAAAGTTGTTTGCTGTTGGTGTTCTTTCTGTTTCTTTTTTTTTCGGTCTATTTGTCTTACAAATCAAAATCAACAACACGGCGAGCGGCCTTTTCCAGGTAATTTCCAGGTGATAAGAGGAGGCCTAATTGCTGACGATCGGAGGAGGCTTGGACCCGATGCTCCGGACCTGGATGGTATGCCTACAACGCCCCATATGACATATAAACATGGTAACCATCCTTATCGATATCTGCTCGCTCTGTCCCCAAAATTGCTGTTGTTAGCTAGCTCCCCTCTGGCCCCTCTGCCACTTTCCCCGAATCACGTCCCCATTTCGTCGTCTATCATAATTAATTGCTACAATTTCAATTTCGATTCCACCTCCGCCTGCACCTCGGCTCCATTTTTCGCTTGTACTCTGGGGGAATCTTTTTGATCTCCACAAGAAACACGAGCAGGAACAATGCCCGAGAGTCTTACAGCATTTCGTCATGCCGCCCATAGGTGATGGGTGCTGCTCCTCTTATCAGCGACACTGCCGCCCGTGTGGGGGTGGCATGGGTTAAAGGGGCTAAAGGGGCTAAAGGGGGGACAGTGGCCTGATGAGTAATTTCCGAGAACAAGTCGCAATGCTCCATGTTCGACAAGTGCCATTGAGAGTGCCTAAAAGAAGAGTAAATAAAGTCTTAAAAAATTCGAAAATTCTAGCCACGCAATTAAGTGTTTGTAAGCAACTTAATTAAATAATAACAATACAGAAATAACCCCTTAATCACTGATCTTGAAGCAATTAATAAGTTCGATGAAGGAGCCACTAGAACTCAGCTGCCGGCCAGTTGATATCCTGCCGACCGTTGAGCTTCGCTGCACAAACATCCTGACGGCGCGAGGCCGGAATAGGGTTCGATATGCCGCCGATATGGTCAGCGTTAATCGAGCAGGACCTGCACCTGCCCAGGGCACTGGGTAGATAGAGGGGAATATAGTAAGGTAAATGGGGAGGTGAGCTCGCCACCCCATCAGTCCGTCACACCTTGAGCCCTGCGTGACCCACCTGGCTGACCTGGGTGGCCATCTCATGGTCGTCCTGGCGCCTGTTGGCTCTTTTTTCCGCTTTTTTTTCTTTTTTGATTTGAGCTTTTCTCGTACCTTGGGCGTTCTTTTAATTTGATTATCGACCAAACAGTGTCCATTAAATGAGCGGCCGACCGACCAAGCGACCGCTGCCTTTTTTGTGTTATCCTGCTCCTAATCGCCATGGCAACGTCCTCCTCGCGTTTTCAGCATTTGCAATTGTTATAACAAATAACAGAGTGCCTCCTGCCTCCTGCCTCCTGCCTCCTGCCTCGTCCTTTTATTTATTTATTTTGTGTGTTTTTTGTGTTTTTGCGCCCACACCCTCCACACACCCGCAGTGTCAACGTGTCGTCATGTGGACGTCAAACTTTTGTCCAGCTGCGGCTACAGTTTGGTGACGTTAAACTCCAAAAGCGGCCAAAACATCAGGAGTGAGAGGGGGGAATCCGGGGATCTCTGGGCGGAATGCCAGCTCTCTCTCGGTTTTATGTATAATTAAACTGCTCACATATGTATATGCCACGGACGACACGTGGAACAAAAGCCACGAATACGAGATTCCAGAAGTATATTGTCTGTAAATCGAAGGTATCTCTTGGATATAGTTTGTAAAAGGTCTCAGAGATGTTCCCTAATTAGCAGAGATAGTTAGATCCTTTTGGGATTGTTTAAAGTAAGAAAGAGTTGTATTATTAAAAAATGTATTATTGTAAAAAATATAAAAATAGCAGATAATAAAATATTCTTTGAACTAATTAATGTTTAAAATCAATAAGACCTCTTTTGACCTTTTTTTCGTTTCAACTTATTTATTGAGCATCCCTTTTGAAAGACTCTTTTTAAACTGTTTATTTTATTCTTTTAAAAAAATATCTCGAAATGTGAAAAATGATTCATTTGGAAGGGGTTTATATAGTATATATATTTTTCTTGCGGTGCATAAGGGGGAACTGCTGCTGCTGCATTTGAATGCTTGCGGGGGGCAAGGACATGGCGGATATAAATTGAAACTGGCCCGTTATGCCGACGCAGCGGGAGAGACGCCAGCGCCGCCGCTCACATGGTCCAGACGGATGGACGGCAGGCGAGTCCCTTATGGGAGGCTGAGGCTGAGGCTGAGGCTGTGGAAACCCCCCTGGAGCCCCGTGCCACTGCCAGCAGCAGCAGCAGCAGCAGCACAGCATAATCAGCCACAACAGCGCTCAGCAAGTTACTTCCGCTGCGGCGAGTCTGGGCCTCAGACAGAGTCCTGGAAACTGGATACGGAGTTCCCAGGACCTGGTCCAAACTGTCGCGCTAGGTGCATCCGTTTTGGCCAGCCCTGCATGTCCTGGGCGATGTCCTTCTGCCTCTCCCCCTCCGTGGCCGCAGCCCCTTCGCGTTCGCTGAATTGTTTTGCACTTGCCTTTTGTTTTCCGCTCGCTTTTCGCCTTTTGTTGTGTTTTTTTTTGTGTTGTGCTGTGTGTTTTGTGGGTGTTTCCCATCAACCATCATCCATTCGGATTCGGTCTGACTTTTGTAGTTTTTAAAGTTTTTTTTCGGTGATAAAAGTGTGAATGGGTTTTGCGTTTTAATATCCCGACTTTTATTGTTGTTCTCTTCTTTCACCTGAAAACCTGGAGAGAGTCGGCTTAGCTATCTCGCAAGAAAAATGTAATATACAGGCCTAAATAATGTACTTAAAATCACGGTTTAATCGAATTTCAACCTTAAATAGATGTGTAAATAGGGAAAATAATTCCCAAGTTCCTTTTTCCAAAACCTAATCACAGGTACCACGTAAATTCACTTACCATTATTATTTCATGCAGACGGCCAACCGTGCGTATACTTAACATCGGCTCAGGGTCTGCGAAAAAGGCGGAAAAAGAGGCAGAAGTGAAAACGGGGAAACCCCGAAATGACCTGAAACAGAAGCTAACAAGTTAATGAATCTTTTACACTTTGCCAGCCAGCGTTTGTTTTGACGCGCATTTTCTTTTCTCCTTTTTTTGCATTTTGTTTTTTTTTCTAGTCGTTTTTTTGCCGTTTTTATTTTTTTATGATGTCCCGCCTCGCACTTTGGCAAACTTTTCACTTTCAACGGGGGGGCAGGAGGCGGGAGGCGTGGGGGCAGAACTTGGCACCTTTGTCATAGTTAGAAGCAAATGCCCGAAAAGGGGGGATTTCCTTGCATTTCTTGCTTTTTTTTGTGTCTCTGCAAACACCATTTCTTTTTGCTTTCTTTCGCACCGCGCGCTTTTCTTGCTTTCTTTTGTAAGCGCGTAGCCGGCGAGCAAAACAAACCGCAAAATGTTCGAAGGCGAACATCTGACTGTGAGCGATGATGACGATGGGGTGGAGTATCCTGCCACGCCCCCGCCGCCCTGCTTTTCCTCCCCCCTGTCGCAGTTTTCCCGCGCTCCCTGCGCACGCGCCTCGAATTTGCCTAGGCGCGAACGAATTTCAATGGATTTTCCTCCGGTTTTTGTTTACTTTTGTGTGTTTTTTGCGCTCGCTTATTTTTCGTTTATTTTATTTCACTGCCAGCTCATTTTTCTTGCACTTCCACATGGCATCTGCTCCTGAGCTCATCCCCTCGCTGCGAGCACGTGCCAAAAGCGAAGCACCGGAAATGCGGAAGATCCCAAGCGCGAAATACGAAATTCGAAATACGAAATACGAAATACAAGAACTTTTTCCACACAAAAGTTGAGATTGAGAATTATGAGGCGAGTGTGTGTGATAGTAATTATTTTGCATAAATTAGGCCAAGATCAAATAACTCAGCTGCCGAGGGCGGGGTAGCGTGATTAGTTTCGAGCTGGGGAGAACCGAGCACCGCGTACCGAGTCATTCATTAAGATCCACGGGCTTGGCAGCGCCTACGCGATGTCAAAGAAAAGACCCAAAGAAATCCACAAAGTCGTCTCGAAGAAACCCAACTGGAATCGGAATCAAACCCCCGAAGAAACCCAGTGAAGAGGAGACGACGACGACGGGCGCCGCAACGAGGCTTCTTCTCCAGTTGACGGCCTTTTGTCTTTCGGGGCGAGTCTTTGCTGTCTTCAACTAGGTTCGGCATGGGGTCTGAGCTCTTCTCTCTTTTTCCCCCCTTTTTCCATTTATTATCCGCTTTTCTTTTCATTTTTAATTGAGCCAAGCAATTATTATTTCTTGGCTCATTCATTGATCCGCTTGCTGCCCATTCATTGCGTTTATAAATAGCTCGGGCAAGCAGGGCTCAGATTGGAAATGCAAAGCCCACGCAATTCGCTGGATTGCCGGACCTGCAAGAGCCCCGCGATCTCTATTGCGGCTCCTCCAAGCCCAAGAAGTCGGTGCACACACCCTTTGTGCAGGGTACAGTGCGTTTCACAACTATGTGGGCTTTGGATAGCTAGATTTAGAAGCTTTGTAATGATATAAGGGTCCCTAAGCTGGCAGGAATCTTTGGAACTTTGCTTTAAATAGAACAACATTTTATTAGAACCATTGACTAAGCAGATGGCGAAAGGTAAAGAGCTCTAAATTGTATAAGAAGTTATATATAACTACAATTTATATAAATAATATTTAAATAGTGTTTAGTATTATCTTTAATAGATTCTAGACCTAGAAGTACTTGACATTTTCGTATATCGATTCGGTTACAGTGTCGGACTCGGCTTCGCATTTGGATTTCGGATCTGGGATTTTTTGTTTCTCCGCCAACGGGCACACTACATGGGCTATGGGCTATGGGTTATGGGCTATGGGCCATGGGGCTATGGCATGTGGGTGTTTTGGCAGCGAATTCAATAAAAACTTCACAGCCAATATTGTGGCTGTTGTTTCCAGCCGATTTTGGCATGTGACCAGCTCCTCCTCCTCGTACTGCTCCCCCAGCCTCCTTGTCAGTGATTACCGTCTCGTGCTTTTGATTGTGGGTGTGGGTGCGGCCAACGGATGGCAAGGAATGGGCTGGGATGGATCTCCCTCGGGATCTGGGCATCTGCGGATCTTCGGTTTCCATCTGCTCATTTCGTGTCCCAGCCCGGGCATAATTTAATTCAATGATTACTGATTTAAAACGAAACCAAGATGCGAATCCAAAGCCAAAAACCAACCGTATGTGCGTCGCGTCGCGCCCGGCTCAAATAAATAAATCAATCACGACGAGCTTCAGTGCAGAGATTGAGGCTCTGAGAGGGGCTCTGAGAGGGGATCTTCGAGGGGAAACCCCCGGGAGAACCCAGGGGGACCCCACCTCGAATGCATGCAATGGTTCTTTGGGTCCACGGCACTCCCCATTTCCGTTTGCCAGCGATTTATATCAGCAGTTGGATGGATATGGATGCCACCATCTGGCCCTCTCCGCCGCCCCCCCGATATCCCTCCTTCCTCCTCCAACGCATCTTATCAGCATAATTATTATCATTAAGATGCCATTGTCACATTGCATTGCACACCTTAAAGTGGAGCTCTGGGATCGAGGGACCCATCGAATGGATGGATGCGTTGGATGATGCTGGCCTGGATGTGGATGGATGCGTTGGATGATGCAGGCTGGATCTGGATGGTGTGTGTCCCCTCCCCCGCCTTCTGCAAAAAAAAAGGGGGATAAAAGGCGAGCAAGAGGGTGGAGTCTTGGTCTTGGTCCCATTTTCTGTGGGCGGAGTGGGTGAAGCTGAGCTCTTTCTCCTTGCAAATTGCTCTGCAGAAATGCGCGAACTTGCCTGCATATTAAAGGTTTATTTTAGCCATCAATATTAAAGGCCTTATTTGCATTTCTTCTCCTTCTTCAATGCGAATTCAGTATTTTATAAAATAAATGCCATTAACATGTGAGGCATTTTATGTTTAGTTTTTACTGTTATAAAGTACTAGTTAAAAATGAGACTCTCTAAAAAAGCAGGTTTTGAAAATTTCCAGCTTAAAGTACATATATGTAATAAATGTTTTTATTCTAATTTTATTAAATCATGGAATCAGCACACTTTTTTCTTCTATAATTAATTAATCTCTGCCTCCAAAGGTCTCTTCATCTGCCACATAAGGCTATATAAAGTCTCTGATGTCTTGCCCAGCCCAAAAAAATAAAAAATAAGTAAAGAGGCAAACATAAATGCGTCTGTCTTCATTTTCCATCGGCACGCGTTTCTCGATTCCCGCAATTCTCGCGATTCGCTCGCTCCCCATTCGCTGCGCTTCCCCGCCTCTTCTCCACCTTCTCCTCTGGCTCCACCACCCAACTCTCTGTTGGTATTTGTGTGTAGTCTCCAGTCTCCAGTCTTCACACTTGAAGAAAAAATCTTAATTTGTGCTCTGTTTACTATTATTAAAAATACAAAAATTCCAAATCTTTAAATAACGAGCTGACCTTAAAAACTTAAAAAAATGACTAATTTGATGTTAAATGTTTATCTTGTGGCTATACATATGGAAATATTAATTCAAAATGCAATTACTTTAACTTTTTTAAAATTTTAAAAAATTTTAAATATTACGTATACACATTGACTTGATATTACGATCTCTGGAAGCAATCGCATTCTTTCTCTCAGTGCAAGTCTCTCGGGATCCCCGAAGACGCGCTCTGATCTTTATTATCGCTCGGCTCGGCTTGGCTCTTGGCTTTTGCTTTTTATTTTTTGCCCTGGCTTTTGCTTTGCTCTGTTTTGCCTGGCTCTGCGTTTTCTGTTGACGCCTCCCCCTTTTATTTATTCATTCGGTTTCCAGTTACAAATCCGCCTGATAACTTATTTACTCCGCTTTGGGGCTTTGTTTCGTTCGCTTCGGTTCGGTGGGGCTCGGCTCGCTCGGATCGGTTCGGTTCGCTCGGCTCGTATTCGTCTTCGTGGCGATCGTGTGCGAGCGAGAGGCGGCTAGCGAGAGCGGGAGCGAGATGGAGACAGGGGCGAGTCGAATTGGGCAAGCGAATTGAATGAATATCAGTGGGAAAAGCACCAACAACAACAACAACAAAGAGCAGGTTTCTCAGTTACCTGTCTTACCCTGTTTCTTCTTTCGCTGTTATCTCTGCCCCCAACCGCCCCGGTATTACGGTATTTGTTATTGTCGTCCGCTGGGCTCCGAAGCTAAGTAAGCTAAGACTGCTTCACACCTTTCTGTCGTCCGTCGTCCGTCGTCTTCGCCGATCGCCGATCGCCGATCGCCGCTACCTCACTCGCTCCACCGCCCCACCGCTGAGAGCGTCTCTTTCTGTCTGATCTGCCCACTCTTTCTCCTCATTTGGCGTGTGCGTCTCTGTGTCGTTGGACATTTTGATTGGCCAGACCTTGATAAAGCCAAAGGCAAAGCGGAAAGCAAAAAAAAAAACTAAATAAAACTCGGGCCAAGCCCAGCGGTCTCGCTCTCTTACTCTCTCTCCCGGTCTGTCCCTCTCTTTCATGGGCTTGGCCACAGCATCGTCATCGTCTGCGATTTTCCCCAGCGATTGCGCAGCTTACTTACACACACACACACACACACACTCGCAGCCGCCATTTTGGAATGCATTTAAGAAATATTACAACAAAAAAGCACAAAAAACAACAACATAAATGCACAACAATTTACATCTTTAAGTTTTCTTTTTTTATTGTTGTGTCACAGCTTGAAGTCCCTGAAACTCATTGGCTGTCGGCACAGAAGGGTTAAAAGTGGGTTAGGACTGGACAAGATCGTACAGTGCAAGAAAAATAGGTTTAGGTCGATATTATGGGGGTATACAAATAAAATATATATTAAAAATGAGTATAGTTATGGTTATGGTTATGGAAATATTTTGTTTTAAATTTGAAACAATATTTAAATCTTTCCTACAAGTGAGTTCTAAAAGGTTGAATACCTAGTTTTTCTCGCTGTGCTTTCAAAAGGATCTCAAGGCGCAAAAAGCGCCCTAAAAACGGGGTGAGTTGCGCTGACCTCGGTACGTCGAGCGGTTCCTAATTGAATTCGCAGTTCCCAGCTTCCCAGTTCCCAGTTCCCAGTTTGACTTCCCGGGCAGTTGCCAACTTGGCCACTTTCCAAAGACAGGACAGGACAGGACAGGACTCTCTCTCACCGAGGAACTCTCGAGGGCAAAGGCCTCTCCTGTTCTCAGCTGGAAAATTGCACATGGGATGCTCCTTTCCTTTCCTGTCCTTGCCTCCTTGGCTTCCGTGCGTATGAGTGATGTTACCATCTGCATATGTGTGCTGGGAATTTATGCATCAGCAAACACACAGACGCAGACAGGGTCCTTTTGGTCCTTTTACAGCCTCATTTGGGGGCAACCAAGAGGCAGAGGAGAGAGCGCCATTGTTGGGCGCAAGTTGCGCATAATTGAAACATAAAACGCTTGGACACCAATTCACAAAAGGCCAAAGAAAGAGCCACCCAGAGCCATCATCAGTGGCCGCTTTTTGGGGAGTCACTTGTGCATTGTGCCCCGGCCAAAGAAAAGAGACAATTGTGTGTAAGGAAATGCAAACGGAGCCACCAATGGCATGGTATACACACTCTGTGTGTGTGCCCGGGACCCGGGTGTGTGTGATTTATGGCGGCGATGTTGTTGTTGCTCGTTGTAAATTGAAGAGTGCCAAACCGCACATTCGAATATGGCAGCTGTGACTGCTGCTGGCTCCAAAGGCAGTGGGTTAACATGGGCATTTGTACGCAAATGATCGAAACTTTAAACTCAAAGAAATGGGGCTTTTAACAGACTCCAAAAAATTGTAGTAAATACCCAAAATATTCCAAACTCAAGACCCTTACTGAATAGTTATCCTAAACAAAGTAGAAAACATTTCCCTTGCCTTCAAAGCACAAGACCTTCATGGCAATGATTTCAAGACCCGTAAAAAGCATCCTCTGAAAGAGTAGAGAGAAGGATCCCCAGGAAACCAGAGGATAATGCGTCAGCAAGTTGGTTGGATGCTCGTGGCTTGTGGTGCTCTCTTGACCTCCAGTTAAACTGCAAAAAAAGAAGAGGGAAATATCCTTCGTTGGTAGATTGAAAATAGAGGCAGGAGCAGGAGCAGGAGCAGGAGCCGAAACTGAAACCGAAACAGAAGCAGAAACAGGAGACGGATTAAGACCTAGACCAGGAAGTACACATGTACAGCCAGAAATGCACTAAAAAAAAGGGAAAAGCCTCCAGATAAGCTATAAATATATGAATCTCTTTGAAAAACGCCTAAAAATCTAGATTGAGCTTTAAAATAATGATTTAAGATGGCCAACATTTTTATTTTCGTTTTTATTGAATTATTTTGATTAGTTTTTCGGACTGTGCAGCGGATTCGCCGCTCCAGTCGAACGTTTTCGCTACTTTCATTTGTTCGCCATTTGTGTCCTGCCCTGCGGTGCTCCTCAGCCATCGTCCCTCGTCTGTCGTCCCTCGTCCTTGGTCCTGCCAGTTGCGGTTAAGTTCTCCAAATTGCAGTCAGCAGTCTGGAGCTACAAGCTACATGCCACACAGCAGTGGTATCCCTCCTCCTGTCTCCCGGTTCGGGTGGGGCATGGGGTACAGGCGAATACATAGCATCCTCCGCCTCGTCTGAGTCTCGGATCCTGGATCCAGGATACTGGAGACTGTCCAATAAGTGGCAAAAACGACGCGTGCTATCTAGTCATCTGCAGATGGAGCTGGGAGTTCGGCGCTGGCTATGCCAATGGAAATGGAGATGAAGCAGGCGCTGGAGATGGAGACGGACGGAGTCGATGTCTCTCCGCCAGACAACGTCCAAGGTCCACTTTTGTGTGTGGGGGGGCCAAGTTTTCGGGGAATGGGAGACAGAGGCACGAATCACTCAGCCGCAGCGCATAAAGTTCAAGTTGGGCGATTCCCGGGAACAGTTGCCAGGCAGCCGTGGCTACCAGGATCCTGGCTACCGGCTCCCGGCTCCCGGCTCCCACGGAGGATTTACGCGGGCGGAGGCGGTGGCCAAGCTGAAAGCTGGATACCAAAAACTCCTAGCTTCGGCGCTGCAAGCAAATAAAATCAACAAAATTCAAGTTTTTATTGTTGCCCCGGGAGGCGAAAGGAGCAGACAGAGAGTGAGCGAGAAAGCGAAGAGGGAGAAGGATTCGCCGCTGCACATATGTATCCCGGGCATCCCGGCTATATCTGTATCTCGGGGCAGGCATGCATGTATGTGTGTGTATCTTCTGGAACGTGTACTATCAACGTCATCGGCCACATTTGGTCGGCAGCGTCGTCTGTCCCTGGCGGGTTTTCTCGGTTTCCATCTCCGCCTCCTCCTCGCTCGCCTCGTTGCCACCCCCAAGTACGGAGGAGAGGAGCATCATCGGCATTGCACATCGTTTAAGTGTCGCATCCGGGTGTCCGAGTTCGACTTCAACTTCAGCTCCGAGTTCGAGTTGGAAGCCCAGTTAAGGAGCTCCCTCTGTTCACAGGAAACAGCCCCCAAAAACACACATATAGCCCGGCATTGGGGCGCTATTGATTTTGGCCAGAGCTGGGGGCTGGGGCTGTCCACACAGGGGATGTGGACTTAGAAGAACGCCCCCGAGGGGTTGGGAGCCCAAAAAGGCAGAAACTGGACGATTGGACGATTGGACGATGGGACAAAGGGGCGTATGAGTGTTGGGCGAGTTCGTATGTGTCCAGTTGTGGGACTCCGCCCACTTCGATTTAGTTTGAAATCGATTCGAGCTCCATATTATATTAAATTTGAATTTGAATAGCCAAAGTATATAGCTCTTACTCTCCATTCATTGATTTGAACTGCTTGGAGAGCACACACAACCCTTTGGCCAGAGGAGAAAATCAATAAAAAGCCAACACCCAACCGCAAGACAACCTATAAATAAATGGCCATCTCTTCTCACCTGTGCCACCGGCAGCACCCGTGCCCTGAAGCCATTTAATTGCCGGCAGACGGAGATGGGAGATGGGAGATGGGAGACGGAACTCCTGACCACTCGACCTGCGGCTGGCGGAGATTAGCTCTTCGGCGCGGGCTAATAGCCAAGCCATAAAACAATACCAGGAGGCAAATCGCGGACGGGATCGTGTAACCGAAATGTAACCGAGACCGACCGGTACGGTACGGTGCCCGTACCACGTTCCACACGTCTTAACCGAAGGAGGCAAGACCACGTTGCACTCCAGACTCGAGACTTCCAGCTTCCAGCTCCCAGACTTTGGACAACTTTGACTTATTGCTGCGACAGATACAATTACAAACGATGGGCCATATTGCCATATAGCCCGGACTGGAGCCTGGAGCCTGGGGACTGGGGACTGGGGACTGCGGCCTGCGGGTCTTGCGGTCAATGAATGAATGGCGAATGAATGAATGAATGAATGAGTGGTCCAGACTGCAGGCAGTTGTCTACAGACTCCAGACACTTGAAGAAAAACAAGTTATCAAATATAGGGAAATTGGAAGGGTAAGAACGGGGAGTTACCTTTGTCTATATGATTTTTCCCGATTTTCTTTAATTTATTTTCATTATCTATGGCTCTGTAATTTAAAAATATAATTTCTCTCAGTGCAAACTCAGCCAGACTCCTCCATACACGCCAAAGCCCTAGGCCAGAGCTAGAGTCAGGGCCAAAGTTTTCTCACCTTTGTCTCTGGGCCTGCGATCGATCGGAAGCGATGCCAATCGCGATTTGTTATCACGGCTAACGATGGACTGAGAGAAACCCTATCTATATATATCCATATCCGAGTCGAGTCTAGGATCATCGAACTCTGGACCTGCGGTGGGGAATCCTCCTCGGCCTCAGCCATTGTCTTACTTGGATAATGTGGGGAGTTGGGCTTTGGCACTCTTGCCACTCTCGAGTCTCGCCTCTCGGCCTATTGCGGTTAACCGAAAGTTGTCTATAAATTATTAAAATTGTCTCATTATTCATATGGAATACAATAGATTTCATTTACGTTTCATTTTATTGCAACAAACAAACAAACAAACAAACAAATAAACAGCCGCAAGAACCGCAGAACCGGTCCCCAGAATTACAGCAGAAGCGGAGAGCCCCAGAACCGAAGGTGAACTGAACTGATCCGAGAACCAGACCAGGTTCAATTGCCTTTGTTTTGTTTGCATTTTAGGTTTGGTTTTGGTTTGCCTTTTGTTTTGCTTTTACCTCGAGATCTTGGCCAGGCGGGCCACTTCAGACCTGACACTGAATGCGTGGGAGAAACTTAATGACACGCACACACACATGCCAGCTGAGGTTAACCCCAGTTCCAGTTCCAGTCCCAGCCCAGGCTGGGTAAAAGTTGGCCAAAATTAAAGGCAAGAAAGCCAGCAAAAGTCCATGAAAGGCTCTGCTTTGAAAAACCCTATATAAGCTTATTTTATTTATGTATTATTATCCATTTTGAAGTCATAAATTAGCCCATTTCTAATGCCAATTTTGGTGTTTATCTCTCTCTTTGCAGGTGAGTTACTTCTTGCAGTTTCCCAGCCTATTTTGAGTTGTGAGTACTTGGGGGTCCTTGGCCCAGGCCTCGGCTCTGGCCAGGCTGTGTCAGTTGTTCCTTTTGGCATTTCAATCAGATGGGCGAGATGGGCCCGAACATGGCCCCATTACATGGCCGGCGCGTGTAATCGTCTGGCGAGCAGCGAGCAGCGAGCAGCTCTGGCACTGATCTCCTCTCCGCCTAATTATGTAAGTCCAACGAAAGTCCTCTCCTCCTGGCCCAAACTCGTTAGCCGACCGATGACATCTCAATACGGCCAAGTCGCCAACTTGGCCATGTCAAAGCCTCTCAGAGGGCGCATTGTCAATGTCCGAGGTGGATGTCAGGTACTTGTTCCTCCGTATCTTGTACACTGGGAACTGGCAATGGCAACTACAGGGAGCTGGTAGCTGGTAGCTGGTGGCTGGTAGCTGGGAACTGGATTGGAATTTTCGTGCAGCGAAACGCAGAATTTTCCAGAACAACTTTGATGCATCGTCGCTTAATTAGCATCGGAAAAGCCGAGGAAAAGGGGGTGCAGGTAGAGCAGGTAGTGCAACCCCCTCGACTACACCTAATTAGTGGCCTTGACTGGCTGACTGATGGATGGATGGATGGCTAAATGGATGCATGGATGGACGTTGAATGACATTTAGCTTGGCCAAAAATCCAACAGCAAGACCTCTCTGGCCACACTGGGGAAAAATCAAGGGTCTAGGAATGGAGGGTACTTCTTTTAAAGGTTTATTTTAAGTGTACAAAATATATATCGAAGCTTTACTTGACTTGTAAAAAATATATAGTGAAAACTATGCTGAGCACATTTTGGATTCCAAAAATATACACAAAAAACATTGACAGGGAAAAGTTTAGACAGAAATGTTGGTAATTAAGCATTTTAAATATTGAGTTTAGAACTCTTCAGATAATATATAATTTGCAAAAGTGAAAGCTCCCATTTTCCGAGTCAAATGACATTTTCCTGCTGTGTGCAGTTTGTTTGTCATCGACTGACTTACACGACATCTGAGTAGCCGGAAAAGTGAGGGAGAATCGGGGGGAAAATCGGGAAAATGCGGGACTGCAACTGAGAGGGGGGGAGTTGTGGTAATGTTGCGTGCATGTCTTACACAATCCAAATCCCAGCGACGCCGTACGCAAATTTTCCACCGTCGGGCGACGAGGGCGAAAACTAAGTGAAACAAATCGCAGCTGCATCGCTACCTGCACACCCGCACACACACAGCACACATCCCCGAAATTATTGGGAGGTGTCAATGCATGGCGTGTGTGTGCAGAGCCAGAAGTTGGGCGAGGGGGCTGTCAGGGGTTAAGCGCGCTGATTTAGCAAATGTGCAAAATATACGTATCACAAATACCCAGAATAGTCCGCACAAACACTCAGTCTGTCGGCGGAGAGCTCATTGTTGGCTTAATTTAATGCTTTAAGGTGATTGAGGAATTTTAAATATAAATAGCAAATATTTAAAAATAAAAAATGGTCATATTTAAAGCAAAAATGGCTTACTTTTAGTTAAAAGAATTTTAAGTTCAAAATAAAGTTAGTAAATATTACAAATGATTAATTTTTGACTTTGAATATATAAAAGGATTTATTAAGTTGAGTAATTTGAAAGATTTTTCGTTGATTTGCTTTCAATATTATTGTTTTGTATTTAATTTAATTAACACACGTTTTAATTAACTTTAGACTAATAAAACAATATTTATATTAAAAGCTAATTTCATTTCAAATTATTTGACTTTATTTTTATGAGTCAAGATCTATTAAAAAAATGATTATGTGCTTTTAAAATAGTTAACTTTATTTTCTAAACACGAATCCAAAATGCAACCATCACTTCAGGTTTTTACTTTAAAAAACAGAGCTAATATACTCTATATTATTCGCTTTGTGCGAACCTAAGAACTTAAGCTCACTTCTGCTCTCAGCCATTATTGTCCTTTGGCCGCTTTCAAAGCTCAAATCCGATTGATACCCGCTGTGTGTGTGGGTGTGTATCCCTGGGTGGTGTGTGTGTGTGTGTGTGTGTGTGGATTGCGGCATGTCCGACTTGCGGCAAGTGCGTGTAAATGCAAATGTAGTCGATGCTCAGCCGAAAATTGGATTGCCAAAAGGGCAGGTCAGGAGGAGGAGGCTTTAAGTTAAATGCTCCATGTTCTCCGTTCTCCGTGCTCCCGCTCAGGCCAGACCGCAGACGTGTCCCTAAATGTCGTCCCCATTCAGCTAGCAAATCCTTAATACAAATTGCAAAGGCAACCGCGACCAGGGCTCAGCTCATGGTCTGTTCAACATTTGTTGCTGCTGCTGCTGCTGCTGCTGCTGTGGATGTTGCTGCAACTATTGCTGCTGCTGCTGCTGCGGTTGAGCAAATCAAGCCTCAGAAGCCTCACTCTTTTAGCCGGGCATTCAATGAATTCAATTGCCGGGGACGACCGCAGACGAGAGCCAAAAGTCGCTGCCTGGGATGGATGGACCTAAAAACCCAGGGCAAATAACACGGCAAGAAAAAGCATAAAAAATAAACTAAGCCAGAGTCGAGCGACGGTGAAATAAAATTAAATAAAATGCATTAAGTCCAGAGGCAAAGAGCGGAGACAAGAAACTGAACTAACACGACGCCATCGACGCTGCGCTTTCAATGTTACCTCCGAGAAGCCCTTTGTTGTTGTGGCACAGTGAGAAAAACTTGATTAATTTACGACTTTTCTGTATTAACAATTGGTAGAAAATAGGAGGGCTTAGTTAATAAGGACTTTTGTAAGGAAGAGTAGCTGAAAAACAGGAAAATATTATTAAATTAAATCAAGTTTTTACTTAATTCCACTTGACAGCAACCTATAGGGTCCTTCTATGAAAAAGTCCCCTTACTCACCTTCTCTATGATATTAATCTGCACAGAGAGAATTATGGAATCCGGAAATTGAGAATCCGCGTCCTCAAATTCGTACTATTCTCATTTTGAGTACGGATTGTTCTTAAATGAAGTAAAGTTGAGCATAAAAGTTCCCAAATACGTAATAAAATACTTAATATAAGTATTCGTATTCATAAAAATTGCACTTGAACTGAGTACAAAACCACATCTAAGTAAGCACAAATGTTCTCGGTCGTTATTTGAGTACGTTTTTGCTTATTTTAAGTCCATTTTTACTTAAAAATGATCTCTGTGTGTATATCTATTGCCTTTATTTATTTTTTGTGGGCAGTGTACACGTGATCGCCGCTTTGTTTATTCTATAATGCCCCAGTACCCCCCACTGCCCCGTTTCGTCTCCAATTGCGTCACACAAGCGACGACGACGCACTGGGCTGAGATACCGGGATACAAAGATACTCGGATGCGAGGCAGTTGCATCTGCACTTGTGGCACATGCAGCCTCTTAATCGTGCACCTCGAGACGTCACATTTTATTTTTGGCCACATTGATATGCAAGTGACGACAGCACCGCTGGTAACGGTGGTAACAACATTTCAACTGCAGCGGCGGCGGGTGGCAGCAAGCAGCCAGCAGCCAGCAGCCAGCAGCAAGCAGCGAGGCAGGTGCCGCGGCGGCAGAAGATATGCAGATACGAAGAGTATCTGCAACATGACTTTCAAACGTAATACAAACAGCTCATCCATATGGATGCCCTATGGCTATGGCACCTAGGTCGCATTCATTGTCCGCGAGCCTGTCCGGGTCCGTCCTCCTTGGGTCCGTCCTCCAGCTGGCCGCTTCGACAGTCGGTCGATCACGCGGAGCGGAGCAGAGAACGCGCATCGTTTCAAGTATCGCCGAGTATCTGAGTATCTGAGTATCTGAGTATCTGGCTTTCGGCTCAAGTGGCGAGGCGACGCGACGCGACTCGACTTCAACTTTCAACTTTGCATCTCTCGATGCGATGCGATGCGATTCGTTTCGTTTCGCTTCGTTTTGTGTACGAATTTGTTGAGTTGTTTATTTATTCCCTTTTCGGGCTGCATTATTTCTATGAGTTATATCTGGCGGGCCTTTGTAGGTTAGACTGGAGCCTTGAGTACAGTTAGTGTTCCGCATGTTGCAGGTTGCTCGCTCGTGGGTCGCACGTCACTTGGGCTTTGTTTGCTGCCGTTCGAATTGAAGGAATTGAAGGCTTCGAGTAGAGCTCTTAGACAGGAGCTGGGCAAACACTCGCCTTGGATGCGGATTTGGATTTGGATTTGGATTTGGAGATGGAGATGGAGATGGTGCAGAGGCGGAGATTGTGTGTGCCACATTTCGATTCTCACCGTTCGCCGGTCGCTGCTCGTTCGGGTGACCTTCAGCGGCGTAGTAGCGACCCGATTCTAGCCAGGACAGGTTCCCATGACACCTGCCCTGCCCTTAACACTTTCGGCTGACATTCATCAATCAGCACACAAAGAGAAAAAGAAGAGTCTTCTTCTCCATTCATGGGCACAAAGGCACAGGGGCCCTGGCAGGGCGAGTTGTCAACAGATTGGATGGCTGCTGCCGGGAACTGGACCTAGAGGTGGAGGTGGAGGCAGAGGTAGAGGTAGAGGTACCGTTGCCTCCCAGGTCTCCCCCTCCATCTCCAGGCAAGAGTGTGGGAATCTGTTACCCTTTCTCTCAGCGCGCCTAAGCAAATACGAAATAGCTTTTCTGCAACGGCAACGGCAGCGGCAGCGGCAGCAGCAGCTCAACGGGCCAACAACAATGAGCGACGACCAACCACAGAGACCGAGCGGAGCTGACATCCAAACACTTTCCAGCCTGCACTGGGAGAAAACATGAGTAAGACCTGGCTTACTAGGCTTTTAAGCCCCTTTTTATCTATAATTCCCAAGTGATTAGTTGGCAAGTGTAAGTCATTGAGAGAGAAAAGCAAGCCCGCCTATAATAATTATCCAAATAATTCAAATAATTCAAATATTACAAAAAATACCACCCAGCTTCTTAGAATTTATTTAAAGCTATTTGCCTATGCTAATCGTTTTTTCTCTCAGTGTGCGGAGGCTGCCGTCAGGTGCATTCCGAGTCCGAGTCTGGGCTTGAGTCTGAGTTGAGTTTGCCATTGTTTCAGCCAGAGTTTTTGAGGCGCCCCCGCACTGTCAATGTTTTCGGCCGTCGTCCCAAAAGGGTGAGACCCCAACACCACCTCACCACCAGACCCGATCCCCGGCCCACGGGGAATCCGCTCGAGAAACGGCAGCCAAGAAAGCTCAGCCAGGAGAAGAAAACCACAAGGCAGATGGAAAGAAGAGAGGAACAGCCGGAGAAAAATTCGAAATACAAACCAAAACCAAAAGCAAAAGCAAAAGCAAAGTTTGAACGTGTTGTTCGGATTATCCGTGAGATAATTTCTTCTCTTCGCTGTGGGCACCGAAAACTGTCTTGTTCGCATTTGCTGCCTGTCAACGCCTCACCCTCGCCCCCCCTTTTTTCGAGTGTATGCACGTAGTGTATGTGGCCCTGGCTATTATTCCTAATTTCGCTTTAAATCAGATCTAGCAACATGCCCGCCGCCTACAAAAGCCCCATGACATTCCCAAAAAAAAAAAAAAAACCCAGAAAACCCCCCAAAGGCCTGGCGCTAGCAACTACACAGGGAAAAATATTGATTATAATATCCATTTCATACTGGGAGGGTTAAGGACAGAGATCTTCAGGAATCACATCATAATATTGATATTAAATACAGGTTATTGGAATATTTGCTTATGTTTGATATATAATTATTTGTTTTTGTAGTGTGGGATTTATATATGGGGTTTATGGGTTTTATTATTGTATAATATTAAATCAATAATATTTCAATATTTTCGATAAAGTCCGATAAGATCGGTTTCCCTTTTTAGAATTTTTAATAAATACATAAACTATTGGGACGTTTTAACTATTGACATAAAACATTTCTGTACTATACAATATCAATATTAGTGATATAATCGATAAATGTCGATATCATATATTTTTTAAATTAGCCTTTTAAATGCTAGTCTTTATTATCCTTGTTTTTGCAGTGTACAACTTGCAACTCGTCCCAAAAAGTCTTGAAACTTCAGCAAACTGAGGGCCATTGCATTGTCCGATGTCCGTCCATTGTCCAATTGTTTCAATGTTGCTGGTGGCTGTGGCTGTGGCTGCCGCTGCTTCTGGTATTCATCGGGCTTTCCTCCATTTAGTATTTGTTATGGCTTTTCTCTTAATTTGAGGTCGTGAGAATCATGGCTAATTAATTGTCCGCCGAACAACCAGCGCACACACTCGTCTTTTGTTCGGGAAAAACCGAAGTACATGTGTGGCAGGACTTCTCTTTGACAACTTTATGAATAGCCAAAGTTTCGCCACTAAATTACTATAAATATAATGCTATACTTTAAGTCTTTGGCAGAGTGAGAAAACTCTTTCTCTGCCCGTTTCTTTTGTGCATTTTAGAACTCCCTTTGGAAGAGTTTTCCTCCAGAGTTTTCCCAATGTTGCCAAGGCTGCTGCTGCTGCTTTCCCAATGTTTGGCTGTTGCTCATGTTGATGGCGTGTTATTTAAATATATTTAAAGCAGGTAGCGGCAGGGAGAGCGGCTCCAAAATTACAGTTAGACGAATTGGAGGAAATTCCTCTGCCAAAACACAGCAACAATAGCCATGGCCATAGTCATGGCAGTAGAAAAAAACAAAAAACAAGAAACAAGAAAAAATAAAACAAAGTAGCTGCTGCTTGAATTTAGTGTTGTGCCTGTGTTGCCCTTTTCTGTGCTGTGTTTGTTGCTGCTTTCGCATCGATTTTCACATTGCTGCCGCCGCCGCTGCTGCTGCTGTCTCTTCCTTTAGTTCATTACAATTTATTTTTATGTGTAATGCAATTATTGTTGTTGCCGGCAGGGAGGGGGAAAGGGTAAGGCGGTAAGGCGGTAAGGCGGTACGGCGGGGGGCGGGGGGCGTGGGCGGCTGGCTCTTCGCCTGGCATTGGGGATATTCAGTCGAGGTCTTTGTTACACTCTCGGACATGACAACGGAGGCACGACCACGACACGTTGCGAATTTGCCATGAACATTTGTTGCTGCTGCAGCATGTTGCACACTGAGAAATATTTTAGGCACATTGCATTAATTTTTATATAAAAAATGGTTTTCGAATTTATGGATATTTGTAGCAGTAAGAACTGTAAAATCTTTCTTATTAGCATAGATAAAATGCGTATTTTCTTGTCCCTTTCGTAGAGTTAGTGTGACCAACGGTGTTTGTGTTGAAATATGTCCAAAAGAAAGTGTTGCCAGATGGCGAAATTTTAGCATAACCTCTTTATAATAATTTCATTATCAGGAGATGTCTTAAATATACATCAAATACAAATTAAAATTACAATCACAATTTTATTTAAATTCAAATATAAGAAAAGGTTAAAGCCTTATTTTCTGACAGTTGCCTAGATTTTCTCCCAGTGCAGTGCAGCTGCGGGGGCGAAAGGGCGGAGTTGGCTGCCGCGTTTGGGTGCAGAGTTGGGTGGTGTACTGACCTGGCGTTGCACTAAATACAAACACACACTTGCGGACACGGACGCGGACGCGGACACGGACACGGACACATCTGGCGCTGAAGATCGCGCGATTTCTTAATATGAGAATATTCCCACCATTGTCTCCGCTGATGGGGCTTCCAGCTGCACAGCTCCAGCTCCAGCTCCAGCTCCAGCTCCAGCTTTGGCTCCAAGCTCCTCTTTATTTTTATTTTATTTTTTGTTTTCGGGGTGACTGACTTGGCGCTGGAGTTGTCCACTTCGATTGCATGCGAGGAGGAGCAGGAGGAGCCCCTCGTGGCCCATTTAGCACATGCGCTACCCACGAGCCCAAGAAAGTGTGCAGCAGCCGCAGCAGCAGCAGCAGCAGCAGTGGCAGTGGCAGTGGCAAGTTGCAAGTCGCAGTTACCGCTGGCGCTGCTTTAATTCCAGTTATGCGAACTTCTTTTGTCTTCCGCAGATCGACTCAAGTGCAGTGTGAAAAATTCCCCATTCACATGAGCACACGAACGGTGTGGGGTCATTACTGGTCACTGTCTTGGCTGGAGCGGGAGCCGGAGCCGGGTTGCGACCATATATTACCACCATATATGTATACCATGAGTGTGGGTGGGGTGTGGGTGGAAAGAACGGTTCTTGCGTGTGCCACACGTGGTCGGAATCGGAGTCGGAGTCGCGTTCCCACCTCTCCGCTTCGCTAATTTATTTGCACTGGAATCCGCTATTTGCTCTCGCTTCTATTTAATTCCTAGCTTCCCCCCCCCCCCCGGGAACACTTCTTCTTCTTAATTAATAATTTATGCGCTCGGCTTTTCTCTTTGCAGGTGAGTCTAACGGTAATGGTGGCCCTACCAGGTTCCCAGGCCACGAGTTGGGTCCGAAAGTCAGTGGAACTCCATCTCCGCCATCCGCGATCTCAGCCAGTGAGTTGTGATCGAGCATGGATTTTTAATTGGCAAAGATCAGGTTTTTATTAATATATATAAATAATATAGGGCTTCACTGATCAGTCAGGGAACCTACTAATTTAATTAGGATTTTTCTTGGTGACTACAGACTTTAGTACTCAGCATTCAGTACTCATCGATCAGTGATCAATTCTTCTGTTTTTTAAAAGGCTCTTACAAATCCGATTGCAGTTCAGGTAAAGATCTTTAATGCATCCAAAATTAGTGAAATGATTAAATATAAGAGCTAGTTCTATACCCCATCCTCCAATCTCGCTCCTCGCTCCTCGCTCCTTGCAATTGTGCAAATCGAGACCAGAGATTCCGGCTTAGCCCCAAACAATGGCGATGCACCTGCAATCGATCGAACAATTCATCAGGCCGAGGATTAACCGAGATTTTCCCACAATTTCCCGAGCAAAATACCATCAAAATGTACAAGTATAAAATTTCATTATCGCGCACTTGTGAGAAGGGATGTGGATGTCGATGTCGATGGCCTTCAGCTTATCCCATTACACTAAGCGCATATGCAGGAGTCCTGTAGCTCTGAGTTCTGAGTTCTGAATTCTGAGTCCTGCATCCTGAGGCCCGGACACTTGTTGGCCGCTTCATATTTCAGCAGAAAAGACGCAGACAAAGCAGCGTCGGTGGAAAATGCGAAAAGATCCTTGGGACAATGTCCTTGCCGCTGCCCCGCCTGCCAGATGATTAGCCCCTACACGTAGAGAAAAGATTTGACTTGTTTTCTTTTTAAGGAAAAAGAAGAATAAAATCATTTAAAGTTTAATAAGATGAAATTCGTAGAAAATTCTTTAACATTTAATTGCTTATTACAAAGCAAGCATTTCTCACTGTGCAAAATGTCCGCGGAAAGCGGCAAGGTTGCCAAAAAAATATAGAAAAGAAAACTCGCTAGTTGTCATGGGAAAGCAGGAGAGCAGGTGACGTGGCTCCTCTTGCGATCCTGCGATCGTCCTGCTTGGGGAGTTGGTAATTGAATTGATCGTGATTCGGATTTGTGGCCATTGTTGGCATCGCAATGAGGATGCAGATGCAGCAGCCGATCATAATGATGATTGCTCCGCTACCTGGATGCGAAAAATATACAAAAAGCCGAGTAGGGAGCGAGGACGAGGACGAGGGACCAAGAAACAGGGGCAGTTGTAGCGAAATCGCCAGGACAATGAGTGCGCATTTTGTGGGCTGTCCGATATTTGCGACGTGTCATCGATCGAAGAATGCTTGAGAACCTCGCTCTCTTTTTATTGAAGGCTCTCTGGATTTTTTGGTGCGTGAGAAAAAGGATTAAGCAGGACTCTGTCGCGTAAAAGAGGTGAGAGGGAGAAATCCTTGCGGACCGGACCGAAAGGCAGGGCAGCTGTGTGTGGAGACAGTCGGCCGTCGACGACATTTTGACTGTGGGAAATTCTGGTCTCTGATTTTGATCCATTTCAGGCTAATCAATGCCATGGAAAATACCCACCTCCAGCCATTTTCCCCCCTCAGTCCCGCCCCGTGGCATTTTCCAAGTGGATCCCGCTGCCCACAGAGAGCGGCATTGTCTGCAAGTTCAGTTCGATAAGCATCAAGTTCTCACGAACTTTTATTGTCCTCAAGACGACGACGGCGACGACGACGGCGGCGAAGACCTGGAATTGGAACTTGCAAGCTGCACGAGCATTGCCAGCTCCCACTCGCCCGTAAGGTGCCCCTTTTTAGGGGGCGCCCCTGACCCTGTCCCCCTCCGAAGAGCGACATTTTCCAAGCAATTAATGCCAAATTTAGACAGGGACTACGACGAGGCTCTCTTTTTCTCTATTTTTTTTCACTTTGAACCTGAAATAATATTAGTTTCTAAATTGATTACGTAGGAGTTATTATTTAAATAAATAAAGAAAGTAAAATAACAGGATAAAGTTATTTTAAGTCTTTATTTATATATTTTTTCACATATATAACACTCTTGCTTATTGGGCTAAGGAGTTTAAAGTAAAAAGATAATACAGAGACCCTCCTTTGATCCCCCATTTAATATATAATACATTTTCCTACCGCTTACGCTTTCCCAACTGCATTTTCCACCTCAATCAGCCGTGAAATATGAGTTCAAACTGTGTTTAATATTGAGAAAAAAGGCCGGAAGTGAGTACGCCCGCCCCATTCACGCATGACAGTCTACTTTCGGCTCGTAAATACGTATATCTTTCTTTCCTTTTACGTTATTTTTGCTTTTGTTTTTGTTTTATTTTTTTGGGGGCCCAGTTTCGCGGCTATGACCCAATTCCGCGGGGCCTTACCTTGACTGAATCATCCATAAGATAAGGCCCCGGACCTTCGGCCAAGCCCAGACCCAAAAACCAAAAAACCGTAAACTAAATACCCGAAAAGAGGGCGAAACGCATGCGCGCAGGCAGCCTGCGTGGCCAATAAATTCGTTCGCATGCGGGACATGTAGAAATTCAAACAAATTAAATTGTAAAAGCGAAATTAGCTTAGATAATTTAACCCTTTCGGCCCGCATGCACTCGCAGCGTGACACAATAATGCATCAGATCGGAGATCGGGCCAGCAATTCGATATGCAGCCGTTGCAACCGATTTCGATATCGCCTGTCGATTGCAAATAATTTAATTAATGAGTTTTGGATCATTATTACAGATTTTAAAGGGTTATCTTGACGGTTCAATTAAGTAGAGTTGAGGGATTTAAGATATTTAATTTAAAATATTGAATTATATCATTTATAAAGCCTGCTTCGCCTAATTTTCCTTTTTTTTATTAGTTAACATATTTTTCAAAATTTTTCTTCGTTTGTTTTTTTTTCTCTTATAAATATTCAAGTTAATAGGAGTTGGTAGGTGATATTTGTAGTTACCCCTACTATTATTATTATTATTTATATTGATAAGTTCCTAACGCTACAGTATTTCTACTTGTTGAATTTCCATTTTGGTTTTAATTTGATTTCAGCTTGATAAATATTTATGTTACTTATCTGAGTTTTAGTTCTTGAGTTCCATTCATTCCGTGTTTCGCCTGAGAGTCGATTTTATTTGATTGGAAATAACACGCAGCCTCCCGAGGCGCCACTTGTCGCTGGATTTTCCGGCATCCTGCATCCTAGATTAACCCCCTGCCACCTGTCAGGCTGTCGGCCTCTGCAGTTTGATCATGATGGTCACGGCGAGGTCCTTTTCCACAATTTGTGCAATTTATTTATGATTACGACTGTGCTGGTGTCCTGTGTGCGTCTGCCGCCTGCCTGTTGTTTTGCTTTTGTTGTGACTGGTGGACATCCCATCATCGGGATTCCGTATTCTGTGGGCGTTGTCCTGTTACTCCATTGTCCTGAAATGGTCAGCCTGGCTGCCAGGTTGCCGCAGTTTGGCACATCATCTGTGTGCCGGTGTTTATTATCCTGCTCCTGTGTTGTCCTCGATTTTATTGCGTATAAATCATGGTCGGGGCCCAGGATGTTGCTATTTGTATTTGTATTTCGTATCTCTTGTGGGTGTTGCAGGCAATGACACGCCCTTCAGTCCATTAGGACTCTAGATGGGGCAAAGGGATAAAGCGGATCAAGTGAGGGGATTCCATATGGCGCGTTCTGGTGGTTCAGTTTTTATTACATTCTTGAAATCGTTGTGCTTGCATTGGCATTAACATTTTGATTTATTAATTGATTTATCAAGTGTTGATATATTATTGAGGTTCTAGCTAATAATTGTTATTTCTTAAGCTAGTTTTCTGGCATTAATGGCCTTGCTTCTTGGCTTTATCAAATATCAATACCTCTCTATTACCTAATACATCAGCTTAATTTCTAAAATTTAAGGTAATTTTCTAGTTTCGATTTCTTGAGATACATAAACCCCGAAAGGATGATAACTCTCGCTAGGAAAAGAGCTCAATCTCGACAGAGCTCCCATATTTGGCCAGCTCTGAGCCATCGCATAAATCGATGTCTCTGATTACTCCATAAATATCGATTCGCCGTGGAATCTCTCGCTCTCTCTCTCTCGATTCTATGGCTTTCGGGTGGAAATGGATGTGGATGTTCAATATGCGAGACACGTACGAAGGGAACAACCGCATTGAGGCCGAATGCTGCGGCTAAGGCGGCTAGAAAAAATATAAAATAAAATCCAAAATGGGGCAACACCTACAGCAGCCTGATGGCCAAGTCGAGGCCAAAAGATGGGCACGTCCGCGAGTCCAAGTCCACATCGCAAGTCCACGTCTTGGCCGCAAGATCTCCGCTCGCTGATGGAAATGTCACTTGAGTAATTGTCGTCATACACTCCGAGCTCCCAGCTCCGACTCCGAGCTCAGCTTATTTTCCTATAGCCATTACCTGCCGTCACACAAAAGCCGCCAGCGAAGAAAGTTCTCACTGTGTGACGAGTGTGTGTGCAGAGAGAGAAAATATTTTCTTGGTTTTTATAATTTTTAATATTTCATAAACTGAAAATGCGAAGCTCTAGAAAAATGTTGAACAAGTTCCATAAACTCTTCATTTGTTTTTAAAATTTGTAACTGTAACCTTAACCTTTAATATCAGGATAAGAAGCTGAAACTGAAAAGATTTTGTTGTAAAAAACATAAATGAAAGCAGTTTTAATACACAATATGTATGGGAGTCTTATTAAGTTTACAAATCATAGCCTTTGCTATGTTTTTTAGTTCCTGCTAAATTCCCCTTAGTTGCTTATTTTTTTCTCCTTGTGTATTTTTTTTTTTCATCTCTTTCGGACGTTGGCGTTGGACATTTGTTGCCCCAAACCGAAGCAAACTGAACTGCGCCTTTGTAGTTGCACAATCTGCGTGTCAATGATGACGCTGCTTGGTCTGCTCCCTGGTCCCTGGTCCCCAGAGGTGTCCCCCACTCCACCTCCAAGTCCGAGACCTACTCGAGCTCATCCCCGATCGTTTGGCATGTCCAAGATGCGACTGGCTGGCCAACGTGCAGCTATTTAGAGGCCTTTGTGTGCTCGTCGCCCCCGCAGCTCCTCGCCAGTATCTTTGTATCTCTGTATCTCTCGGTGTGCGTATATCTGTAGCGCTGCGTGTCTGGTATCTGTATCTGATGCCCCTGTATCGCTGTATCTCAGTATCTCAGTATCTTGTGGGACCTGTGTCCACGTCCGCCGACAACATTTCATCATCGTGATGATCGTGAAAGGAGCACCTCGAACAATAATTGTCAAAAAGGGAGGAGAGGCAACAGAAATAATAATAATTTCCAGGCCGAGAGAGTGACGTGTTTCACCTTATTTTTGGGAATTAGCAAAACGTCTCCCAGGGCCACTCAGCTCGCACAAAGGTGGAAAATCTATAGGAAAATGCCGAGGAAAGTGCGGGAGAAAGATGCAACTGATTGATTTGACCGACACCGATGCGTGAAGATGACAAATCCAATCACAACAACAAAGGAGTCCTGCGAGGATTCAGGATGGCCAGCAGGTTGCGATAGTTAGGCCAAGATAACGAAGGTTGCAACCCAAAAAAACCGACCAAAGGCCTTGGTGAAACGGGATTTTCTTTTATAAAAAATGAAACTAGAAAAAATAAATTCAAAAATGGATTTCCAAATATTTCAGAGAATTACGATCCCTACTTTAGCTTTATTTCTTGCACAAAAACAGCCGTTACAAACTGATCAAATTTCCATATTCATTCTTCGTTGTTTTTTTCTATTTTGCTGCTTAAAAAAATAAATTAAAACTAGAAAAAAGCCTTGCCGCAAGGATTTCTATCTGCAACACGCAGAAACCAGCCAACCCAGAAAACCAAGAAAAAAAGGAGCAAAGGAAACCAAACCGGTCACCCTTTCCAGGACCCATAAATTTTCCGTTAAAAACGAATGCATTTCCAGTGAGAGATTTGCTCATTTAAACCGAAACTTGGGCAGGAAAACGTGAATATCACGGGGAAATTATCAACAGACAGGATATCAGGCAAAAAAAAGGAAGGAAAAAAATCGGACGACAATTGCCCGTCTTAGGGTGAATTTCGGGCACCCAGAGGGATCCTGTCTTCCTTTTTATCATTGTTTGAATTGAATTAAAAAAGCGACGGTAATCAATGCGAAGCTGCGCCGGCTGCAGGACCCTCGCTGTCCTGTCTAAATCAAATGCAAAGGAGCGGCGACAAAAAACCTTTGCCTGCCTCACGGCCTCACAGCCTCCCAGCCTCGCACACACATGTGACACACCCCAACCCTCCGCCGGCTCGTATCTTGGGAAAATCTTGGTTTTGGCCACCACCCAAAAGGGAAAAAAAGGAAGCCCGGGCGAAGGAAAAAAACGAGAAACGAAAACAATAAGGACACGCACGAGGGGCATAAAAAATTAATATCGGGGAAGGAACAACGAAAAAAATTTGCATAGAACAAAAAATGCCGTTACACACACACACGACGCGCTACCTGGACTCGCAGGACTCAGGACTCTGGACTCGCAGAACTCTCCCCCTGCAGATCCCTGTCCCGGCCGGGGGTTGCAAAATCCTGAGGAGGACGCGAAGGAAAAAATCACACTACATACCTTCGGGGGACAAAAGAAAAGAAACGGAACCCGGGCGAGAAATAAAAAAGGAAACTTTGAGGAAAGCAGGCGGCGGCGATCGCTAAAAATTGCATAAAAAATAATTGCAAGGCGACAGGACGCGGGCCGGGATCAGAGTCCCGTCCTCGTCCTCCCTTCGATGAATTGCGTTTGATTAAAGCGCACAAAGGACGAGGACGGGGACGAGTTCTGCTGTTTTTTCTTATCCTTAGCGGGGCAGGACATTAGCAGCATCCTTTTACAGCTGCGCAGGCGCCGCGTCTTGCTGCTTGGTCCTGCCGAGGGGTAAAGCGAATGCGCGCGCAAAAAACCATCAAGCAGCGGGGCTCGCCCTGCTATATAGTATTATATATAAATCCAAGGCAAGACAGGGATAAGAAAAAAAACAGCAGAAAGGAAAAAACAACACACAAGCGGAACAAAAAAAATCGTTTACCCCTGACAAAAAAGAAAAAGAAAGGATTAACAACGAGCAGGAGCAGGAGAAAATCTTAGAAAATGTTACGCATCCTTTCCCTCACCTAGGGGAAGGGGATTTCCACGAAGGAGATCACACTTATTGCGCAGCTTCCGCGGAGAGCCAAATCGCTCTGCTACTGCGCACATCACATCCTGGGAGAAGAGAGAGAGATAGGGAGAGAACGAGGGCAAGGAACTCCGGGCAGGATCTGTGGAGCATTCGCTTCCAAAAATAGCTCAGACATCTCCATCAACAAATACAGCATCCCCTCTGCGCCCAGCAAACTGTACCGAACTCCAAGAAGGTTTCGATCTCTTGGAACTGAAAAATTATCTCCAGAATCTAGGGAGAACTTAGGGATCCTAGAAAGACTACGCTTAAAATATATATTATTAACTAAGCCTCATATTTACCAATGATTTTAGGGAATTGTTATGGTTTCTTAAACTTCTTTGTCTTACTTTTATAGGAATAAATACATCTAGTGGCAATTTCTAATATGTTTTGGTATTAAATTTATATTATTTTGGTATTTAACTAATATTAATTTTGGTATTTATTTATTTGTATTTTTATTAATTTTTTCTATATATAAAAATTTATTATTTATTATTTGAAGTATACTTCTTTATTGGTTTCTCTGGGTAGGATCTCACGATTGACCCATTTTCTACTTAAGATCATATCGTTCGTGGAAAATTAAAAAACCTAATAGGATTTGGTATTTATTTACTATTAATTTGGTATTTATTTAATATTTACTGAAATATTATAATATTCATGGATGAGCCATGACTACCGTGGATTAAGGTGAAGTTTAAGGAACTTAATAACCCTTAGGAACCCTTGACCATGACCCCAAGATATTACTAACATTGTTTCATATTATAAAACAATAATAAAAATTTATTATTTAATGGAATTAATATTTAAAGAGTTAACCAACTTGAAATAGTTATCCTCTCGATATCATTACTTAGAAGTGACCATCCCCCAAGTGGCGGCTGCTGCCATTGGTCAGTTGGTCACACTGGTCTGTCGCTCCTCCAAATAAGGTCCGTGACATAACTACATATACCATATACTATGGACCCCCAACCCTTTGGCTACAGACAGACACACAATCCCCGGCTGGGTAACAGCTCAATTTGGGCAGCGATTAGCAGCGGACAGTCGTCGTCTTTCATGTGTGGAGGGATTTTCCGGCGGCAGATTTTCCAAGGAGATGGGGCAGACTCTTGTGAGGGGGGGAGCGGGGGACAGCGACGCTGGCAGAGAAGCCGGCAGCGACGGAGCCGTTTTCATCCCCCTTTTCGCCGTTCGCCGTTCACCGTCCACTCGCAACTCGAACATGTGTGTGCGCGAGGGAGAGCGGGCGAGCGGCGGTGGCCGGAGCAAGGGAGAGGGAGCGACAACAACCCCCGGTTTGTGCGTGTAGTTTTTTCCTATTCTGTATATTTTTTTTTATCCCCGGACCTCGAGGGTCAAAGGGAGAGTGTGTGTACGGGCCCCGAGTGTGTGGATAAAAAATGTCGCTGTCGCCGTTGCCGTTGCCGTTGCCGTTGCCGTTGCCGTTGCCGTCGCTGCCTCTGCCTCAGCCTCGGCCAGCGTCGACGGCACAGCCTCTGTCTCTCAGGAAGTCGACCGTCGAGCAACCGGCGACCGTCGACCGTCGAGCGTCCCAGGAAGTCAGTCCACGTGAAGCCTCCGAGGGGTCAACAACACACGCGCTCTTAGATCCTTAGATCTTTAGATCCTTAGGCCTCACGAAGCTAAACGAAACGAAAACGAAAACGAAAGCGAAGGCTAACCACCAGTTAACTAACTGTAACCGTAACCGTAACAGTCGCGTCTTGAGTGAAAGTGCCAACCTATCGATATCGAAACAATTATCGCCGACAAACACACTGAGGACAATTGGATTACCTGCGATCGTGTGTCTTTGTCACCTCAAAGAAATTATTATCCCTCGTGCCTTGCCCTTAAATATATATTTATATATATATGATTTTTTTTTGTCGAAACCACACACATGATATATTTTTAAAACAATTTTTTTTGAACCAAAACTTGTGATGTGTTAAGAGCACAAAACGTTGCAACAATTGAAACAATTTTTTTGAAACCACACCAAGATGTACAACAAAATGCTGTCGATCAGTGAGGATCATGGATTCCGTTCGCTGAGCCGTAAGTAAAATATGGAGAACTATCCAAAAATCTTCTCCCAATCCCTCGCTGATAGTGTGTCCGATATTTCCCAATAAGCAATTGCCCAGAGGTTGCTCCTCGAAGAACGTGTATCTTGGACGGAGATAACCGCAGCATTTCTGGGAATTACCCAGAAATTCTTACAACAGGAAGAGCTGTTCCTCGCGGAGCGTTGGTGTCTCTTTAATCATTTGCCGTTGTCGCTGGCTTGTCCCCCAAATAGATACAAAAACTACAAAAAAAACAAAAAACCAAAAAAAGAGGCAAATGTGCGGACAATTTTTGATAAGCGACTTGTACTGGGAAATAACAAAAGCAATAAGCCAACGCCCGCACCCATAGACATGCCATATAGACATATATATATAAGGACAGACCTACTTACCCACCTATATAGATCGCAGCTATATTTACATATGTCCGTCGGGGCTGTCGTTGACTTTTCGGGAAATAAAACAAACTCCACACAGCCCAGCTATCCACCTTGCTCACAGTACAAATACAAATACAAATATTTTAGCGACAAAAAACAAAAAGAAAGAACTGAAAATAAGAAAGAAAAGGTACGAGTGCGAGAGTAAAACTTACAGGCCACATGTCTTATCAAAAGAAACGCGGAATGGGAAACAACAATGGGAGCATTTCATTGGCTCTGGACAAATATAGAGCGGTTGCCCCATGGGTTTTGGTCCACCTCAAGCCCAGGGTCTAGGCCTGTGTTTCGGTTACAAACAACGCCGACTTCAAAGGCCTAAACTTAGAGCTAACCGAAAGTACAGTTTAGCAGATCAGCAAGTTAATACTTTAATGAGTTAACAAGTCTGATAAAATATACCATATATATAAATATAACATATTATCAGCATAACCATAGATAGTTAGTAAAAGTTTAAAGCTGTAACTCAACCGGAAGTACAGTTGAGCTTAGCTTTCTGTCAAGGATTTTCCTATTGGGATAAATGTCATAGTTTATCTTTCCCCATCATATTTAATCTCTTTATAATTAAACGGTATTTAATCTGCTCTTGAATTAAGTTTAATTGAAATGCTCTCGTTGTTGTTTTCTGATTTTTATATTCTGTTCTTTACTTTCCGTTGTTGTTGTGCCCATTTCCTTTGGGCTTATCAGTCGCCGTGTGTGTCCAGCTTTAACACACAGCGGCACACACACGTGGACTATATGTTAATGCCCGATTCCAGGCCGCGACCATATTTGCATATGGCTCATTCACTCACAACCTGGCTGGCCTGGCTGGCCCGTCTACGGGTCTCCTCCACGGCCCTCCAGTGGTCTGCGGCCTCTGGGTTCCAGTTTGTTTGCTCATTTGTTTGTCCAGATATCCAGAGTCGCTTACCTTGCCGCCGCCATATGCGGGTGTTATCAGCGCTAGCTTTTGGCTAACCGACGCTCCAACTCCTGGTACCATGGTTCCATGGTTCCATGGCTCCCTGGCTCTCTGGCTCCCTCCTGGCTCACCAACGGGGTCTATTGGGGGACAGTAGGCAAATAAAACCAAATTTTGTATGCTAAAACACTTTGCGAAGGCGGCCACCGCCCGATGATAAGAGAGGGGGAGTTCACCCACACACAACAGGAATCATTGTGATATATGTATATACATATATATATTCGTATCGGTGTGTTTGTTATAGTTTCAGCTGCTAAACACCTTTCCATGTGGCCATATCTGTGTGTGTGCACGGTGCGAGTACCCTGCCCTGGGGGTATATCAGAGGGTATATCTCGGGATCTTTTCAGTCTTGAACAACCAAATTCAACACACTTGTTATTAAATGATTTATTTAGCCACATACCAAAAATCAAGAAAATTTATTAGTTTCCAGCAAAGTTATTTGATGCCTTTGGGTTATGCTATAAAGCGGGGTATTTCACAGTCGTTACCTGACTCTGGTGACCCCTCGTATCTGTACGTAATTTGTTTAAACAAATTAAGTCGGAGCTCCAGTTGATTTTGAGTTTTTCAGCTGCTGACGTCGCTTTGTCACTGTCAGGCCCGGCGTGAACTATGCCAGTATTGGTAGTGGACTCACAGATACGCCCCCGCCGCCTGTTATCGCCCCAACTGAACCACAAAAAGAATTTCGAATTTGTTTAACCTTTTTTTCCGTTTTTTTGTGTCGCCGTTAAAGTTTTTAATGAGTTGGCCAAAAAAAAAAAGGGGAAAAAAGTGTTGCCTTTAAATATTTACTCAGCATTTTCTGGGCGTTCGTTATTAATATTTTTTGTCATTGTTTTTTATTTAACAAGCCCCAGACCCAGACCCGTCAGCGAAGTGGAGCAATTGCCGTCTTTATAATTGGATTCCCTGTTCGATTTAATTCTATAAAATTAAAGAGATTGACAGGGAAGGGATAGGAATTTATATTTAATTTTTTAGAGAAGGTAATATTACATAGTTCCTTTAAGGCTTACTCTTCTCTGAACAAACTTCTCAAGTTGAATCTCTTAGTTCCCAATGAGGGTCCTTAAAGCCGCACAAGTTTCCCTATCCCCTCCCTTTGATTTGGTCCAGTTTTTCGTGGCTGACGCCATTTTTCATTTGGGGTCCTTCGACGAGGGCGGCGAGCACCTAAAAACAGGACGACCATGTGGCTGGTTTTTATGGCATCCACAGCCAGAGCCACAGCCAGAGCCAGAGCCACAGCCACACATAGGGGAGATCCGCCACCCCCCGAACCGTAACCTTTTGGCCATAAAACCGAATCCTTCGACTTCGACTCCCAAGTCCTGCCCTATGCCAGGATGGGGGCATAAATTAGCACAATCAACGTATTGTTTTCGGCTTGCCACGCCCCCTCCCAGCCACCCAGTCTCTCAGAACAGTCAATAACACGAGAACGTTATAAATAACAAAAATACAAGGAGAAAGGCAGAAAGGGAGGCCTGGCTGGAATTTCATATTTTCTTGTCCTGATAATTTGCGCAAAAGTTCTATTAATATGTTAATTCTTAATTGTCCTACTTGGCGCTATGCCCCCTTCGGATATAGACAGATATATATGTAGATATTAATAGCCGGAGGCTTGCATTAAATGGCCAGGAGGGCTTTGGGCCAAAGTCGCAGCTCGTAAATATTTGAGTTAAGCTGCGCGGTTAACAAATCGACGCACTTCAATTTATTTTCCCGGGGCAGCTGCCGGCTGCTGAATTAATTACGCATATCCCGGAGTATATAGAGGGGGATATATATCTGTATAAGGAGGGATGCCAATGACATCACACAGCAGCACATAAATTGCGAAATACTTGCAGTGGCTTCATTAAGAGAATAAAAAGAATGCAAGCCTTAATAGAGGAGATATATTTATTATAAGAACTTGAAATTAATTAAATATAAAAAACTATAAATATAATAACAGCAGAACTTCTCTTTATTAAATCCCAGAGATACTCCTTTATAAATCCCTTAATTCTTCATAGATAAATACACACTACTTCCGATCGGTTTATATCGCATTCGATTTGGTCAACTCCGCCCGAAAGGGGTTAATGCAATTTATGACTTCTCTTTAGGTGGGTAAGCTGGCAGTTTTATGAAATCTATTTGGCAAGGACTCTGTTGACACTTGTCAGGCGACTCTGACACGTTTGACAGTTGCCGATTTCGCACCCTTTCACCTTTTCCTTCCGGACAGCAGCTGCTGTACGAATTAACCCTCTTCAGCTCTTCAGCTCTTCAGCTGGCGCAATATTGTGCATGCTGTCAATAAGTTTCTGGCTTGGGCCTGCCTTTCTGCTCTTCATAAACATAAATAAAAACGTAACTTGCAGTCCGTTTGCTAATCTGCTGGGCAAACATCTAATCTAATCGCTTAGGCAAATATCGGGCAACGCCCCCGTTCGCTTCCTTGCCCCTTCTGCTGGCCACGCCTCTGGAAAAAAAAAACAGGTAATAGCCGTCGCCGCTTACCTGCTCTCGGGCCTGGGCCTGGCCAATTGCGCGCTGGCCAATCAATAAATACCACAATAATCAGCCAGGCGGGGGAAAAAAACATATTCTTTATGGGATGAAAAAAGCATAAATTGAAGCGAAAATTGAGCGTGGCCACCCAGGCAATCAGCAGAAATTACGGCGATGTGTGTCACCCCAGAGCAGGACAATCAATTGATAAAAAAGCAACAGCAGCCAGGGGAGGGGGAGGGGATAGAGAGCAGGGAAAGCGGTCACGGACAATGGAAAAGCCAGGCAGGGGCAGGGAGATATCCCAGATATCCCCGCTTAGGGCGCATTAGTTATTGTTTGGACCCGGGCAAACCGCAAATTGCTCAAACTGCCCTCCGGAATGGACATAAAAAACGACAAAAAAACACACACACACCCACAGAATATGGAGGAAAAAAGGACAAGTGGCAAAGCGACAGGGAGTCAATAATTCATAGATCTATTTCCTAATTGACAACTGTGTGCGGCATGTCCTGTAATTGAGGATGATGTCCTCCAATTGATGGATAAAAAGTAGATAATTATGTCAATTAAATTCGAGCAAAGAAAAATATAGTAAAAATCATAGTAAGCTCGGAAATATTATTTAGTTTCTAGGTTAATAAATAAATTAAATATAACTTATAGTTTATATTCTATATTTGAGATTAAAAAAAGAGTAATAAATAAACAGCGAGACTCCCGCTTGACCGGAAAATCAAAATAAAAACTTGTGCATTTTCGATTTCAACTTTTTTGTCTCCCCCGAGTGTCCTGCGGCGATTATGTGCTGTCCTTCTTTTCTCTGCGGACTTCTGTGGCATATTTCCGCACATTTCCCATGCATATATATGGCAGGATATATTCCCCGCCCACTCTGGTCAATCAAGTCCTGTCGATGGAATCGAAAACAAAAGTTTAACTGCCTGCGGGGCGGTTAAGTTGTTTGTTGGCTCTCGTATCCTCGAATATGTATATTTGCCTGGTGTTGCTAATTTCTGGGCCAGAGATAAGCCATGACAACCGCAGCAGCAGCAGCAGCAGCAGCAGCAGCTACTGCGAACGCCCCGAATTAATTGCAGGCTGTGTGTGCCACTGGAATTTATGGTCATGCCCCCGGAGTCGGAATCAATCCACCACCCGAAAATCCTGGCCAGAAAATCCCACACCACATATGCAAATAGGGGATGGGGGTGGGCGATGGTCTAGATTTTTATTGTTTTGTTCAGAGTTCCCCGGCTGGCATTTGGCAAATAAATTAAAGTGCACTGAGATTGGCATTCGCTGGGGTTTTCGCGGCTTCGCGGCTATCGGTTTTGTGCGAGTGTATATTTGCTTATCTGGCCGTATGTAAATACACTGTGCGAACAATTAATGAAGCAGCCATTCGGGCCATAAAAATGTGGGCCAGCCGCACGGATTCAATTCCGCGAATACTTTTCGAGGGAAATTAAGCCAGAATTGATGGGTCCATAAAATAGGCTGCGAGTTAGCTGTCGTTTCTTTTTGTTTTTTGGATAAAAGAGGAACTAAATAAATCAGGGAAGCCGGGAAAGTGGTTTCCTAAATCTTTAAACAGAGTTAACAAGCTTAAAAATTAGTAAAGCATGCTTTTAGGCAACTTTAAAGGCGATTTAAAATATTTCGAAAGGGAAATCATATTTCCAAGATATTGTTAGCTGCCTTTTCTTTTTGTTTTTGCATAAAAGAGGAAATAAATAAATCAGGGAAGCCGGGAAACAAGCTAACAAATAATAAAGCATGCTTTTAGGCAACTTTGCAGGCGATTTAAAATATTGCCAACATATTTTCTCATTTAAAAAACATTATTAAAGACAATAAACTTATCCTCCTTCCCTCTTAATTACAGATTCCGACTCTACAGAGAACGATGCCGTGGCCACGCAGGACATCCTCACGTGCGGCGCCTGCCAGAAGGCGTTCGCCCTCTCGGACATTGTCAAGTTCATCCAGCACAAGGTGCTGCAGTGCAACAAGGAGAACTACGGCCAGTGCGCCACCCAGAATCCGCAGATGGACCGTGACGCGGAGGAGGGTCGTCCGCTGAGCCTGGTCAATCGCCGCCCCTCGATCTCTGCGCCCATCTCCGCCCGCAAGTCCGCTCCAGCCTCGACGGCAGCAGCAGCAGCAGTCGCATCCGCAGCATCGGCGGCAGCGGCGGCCGCAGCAGCCGCAGCAGCGGCGTCGGCGGTCGGGGGCACGGCGAGCGGATCGCGGATACACACACCACCACCGAGTCCGGCGGATCTGCTGGCGGACGGAGCCAGCAGCACGCCCAAGCGGCTAGTAGATGGTGGGTCCCCCTGCTCTTAGACTGGCCTTGATCCTCAACTAACTCTTGCCTCCCTTTTTTTTTGTCCAGAAAACGACAATACCACGCCCAAGGACAGCGAGACGGCGGCCACCACACTGGACTCGAATGCCGCCCCCGCGAGTCCAGCGGCCATCGAGCGCCAGTCGACCGGCGACAGTAGCTGCGAGCTGGAGGATCAGCAGGATCAGCAGCAGCAGGATCCGGCCAAGGTCAAGCAGGAGCCTTGCGAGGAGGAGCGGCAGCAGGAGCAGGAGCAGGAGGACGAGGAGGAGCAGCGCGAACAGTCGGCTGCCAAGCGGCCCAAAATGGAGCTGGTCGATGCCGAGGCAAACACAGTCCACACAGGTGAGAGCCACATCCTTATTTTTTACGCTCTCCCCCTCTGGCATAAATATTTGGGTGGCAAAATTAAAATTCCCTCCACAATTGAAAAATGTGTTTGATGTAAGGTTATGGCTATATATATGTGCGCGGCAATGCTGATCGGGCCGCGGGCCCTCGGCGATAAGCTGCAGCTGCATTATGAACCCTCACTCCCGTCTCCGTCTCCCGGAAATCCCGCACAAAAAATCCAAATAAAAATGTAGAAAAAGCGCGGACACTGCGGGCAAGGACTTCAAAGCCCTGCTGATAACTGCAGTGTGTGGCAGGACACGGACGCGGACGCGGACACGAACACGGACGTTTTGTCGAAAAAAGGACACTCGGACAGCGTGACAATCGAAGCCCCTGCCTGGCCTTTGACTTTGACATTTCAATGCAAATGCAAAATGATGATGAAAAGCCAAAGACAGCAATAAAAAAGGACTCGACGAGGCAGTATGGGGGATATGGCAACGAGGGTAACCAGGCAGGCAGGCAGGACAACAAAGCCCAGCGCTGATGCTGAAGCTGAAGCTGAAGCTGCCCTCGAGGGTAATTTGAATGCCTCAAAAACAGCCAAGGAATGTCCTCGGCAAAAAGGAGTGGAACAAGCTGAGAAACGGGGAAAGGGGCAGGGGCCACTTGACTGGACAAAGGACATCGCACTGGACTTGACACACGCACAAAAGCGATAAAAACACAGGCAAAGGACCGGGGTCAGTTGGAGATTTTCTATATGAATACATGTCCAGGGCTTTCTTTATTTTTCTTGTTGAAAAAACATGGACTTGGACACGTGCCAGGACTTGTAGGGGCAGGCAGAGAGAGCAGAGAGGGGTGAAGAAGGTGCCGGGTCAAAGGTCAATTAGACAGCACACACAGGTAAACACACAGGAGGACGCGTAAAGCGCGGCGAAGGTCGCGTGTCAGCGCAAAGCGATTGACTCGCAACATCGAATAGGCCTTAAAATCCCAATGCAGCCTCACCCATTAATACACAGAGAGAAAATGGAGTTTAGAGTGGAGTTTTGACAATAAAAAATACATAAAAACAGCTTTAAAAAGGTTTAATCAACCAGACTTTGACTTTTTACCCTAGAACTTGAGGCGAAGCTTAGATTTTCGTTCAGTGTGAGGGTTTCGGGGGACGGGGGCAGGGGGCAGGGGTTAAAGAGACATACGAGCCCAATTTAACCCTTGAACTTTTGCGCTTTTGACACGAACAGCGAGCAGCGACAAGAAAACAACAAAAGTCACTGACAGGAGAGAAAAAATAAAGGGAAATAAAATAACAAAAAAGTTGTTTGACTCTGACAATGCCAACTGACAAGTCGCAGATACATCCAGCTACAGATACAGATACAGATACAGAATCAGATACAGATACAGATACAGAGACGAAGTATCTGCGTTAATTACGCATTGTTTTGCGCTGCTTTTTTTCCGTTTTTACTTCGCCCCGCTGGCTGTCGAACCCAACTCCCCTCCGTCTTTTCGGGCCATTGTTGTCCATTTGGTAATTATAAATATGGAGATGGTGGCCATGGCAACCAGCCATCCTTCCCAGCCTTCCCAGCCTTCCCAGCCATCCATCCAACATTAAAAAAGCGGCGACAACTGTCAACAAAATGGATATTTGTTGCAAAAATATACACATAAGTGCAGCGCATACGTGTCCTGTCCGTGCACGAACTTTTTCCCACCTGTCAGCGGCGAGTGTTAATTATCAATTTCGAGGCTCAGCGTGTCGCGACCGCAGCGACAATGAAACACCATCAACGGCTGAGTGGGTTAAGGGTTACGGCTTACAGGTTACGAAGGGTTAAGGCTCAGACCGCAAATTCGCCATTCAATTATTGACTCATGCTGGCACTAAGCCAGGCAGGATCCCAGCATCCTTCCAGCGAATGGTCGAATGGTCGAAATCAATGGCTAATGCCCTCGGCTCATGCAATTTCACGTCCTGCTGGAGGATTAGATGTCCTTTGTGTAAAAAACGGAATAGGAGAGAGAGCTTAGACGGGCAGGGACAAAAAAAAGGATGCTCCATGCAAATGCTCTCGGGGATGCTGACAGTTGGCAGAGAGCTAGCTGCAACAATTATCCCATTACGGGCAACCCTTTCTGGCTCCGGCCACCCGCTGGCATTGCCCATACGCACTGTGAGCCGTACTGCACTTCCTGGCGGTCAATTTGCCGCTTCCGGTGCCAAGCGCACATCCGCCGAGGCACAGAGAGAAAATAGTAGGGCTTGAAGATGTATAAATAATATTAATTACCTCTTCCCTTGCTTATTTAAATATTTAAATATTTAAAAAAATCGACAGCTGACATAATCAGGGTTTGAGTCGCGAGAACGTGCCAAGCCCGCGCCCTAAAGCATCCTTTTGCATCCTTTTCACGGGGTTTCGGTTTCGCTTTCGTTCTCGGTTCCTGTTTGTTTTTTTCTACATAATTATTATGGTGAAGCGCGTGCGCATCGCGAGCTGCGATCAAGGATCAGACAATAATAAATGCCTGATGTTTTTCGACAACTTTTACCTCTTTTTTTACGAGCGCAAGCAACCCTTCATCGCCAAGCGTATTATCTGTCAGATTCATTTGCATTTCCTGTGGCATGCGGGTCGTCCCGAGCTACCCCGATCTCCGGTCTCCGGTCTCCGGTCTCCGATCCGATCCTTGATCCCGGCCAAAGGGTCGCGGCGAAATCATGTTAAACACGGCTCACCTTTGACAGCGCGCGCGGAAGCTGTTCCCTCTCGCATCCTGGCATCCTCGAAGCCATAAAAGAATACCATATTAAATGGGGGGGAAAAAAAGGAAAAGTGTGTGGAGAATGCGTGTCCTGTCTCGTGTCCGCCTCGCTTCCATTTCCATTTTTTCGGGAAAATTTCATTTCGTGCGTTTTAAAGGCGTCATTTAAATGCAGAGGACGTCGTCATGCCCACGGGGGTAGTTCCTTGTCCTTATTCGTAGTAGTTTCCAGGCATTAACACCTTGTTGTCCTTTGGCGACATGTGGCCAGCCCTCGTTATGGTCGCTTTCCATTTTTATTTATTATAAAAATACGAAAAACTGCGTCTTCGAAAGTGTCCCGCACATTTTTCATAAATTTTCCAATTTTACATCTGTTGCTTAGGAGGGGGGAGGGGCAGGGCATGTGTCGCAGGACATGGGTGGTTGGCGGCTTCCGTTTCCGCCATGGCAAATTAACAAATGTCGCGACAAAACCGCAACAACACGGCCAGCAAACTAAAAAGGACACACATGTGTGTCCTGCGTGTCCTGTGTGTGCTCTGTGTGTGCGCGGGGCAATATCCTTCGCAATATTGGCAATCTCCGTCCGCGTGTAATGCGTGTCCTGGCGCATTTTGGCATGCCAACCGCTGCAAAATCAATAAATAAATAAATACTGCCCGTGCCTGTCCCTGTTCCTGTCCCTGTCCTGGCTCCTAGCTAACACATCCTGTGCCCCCGAAAAGCTCATTAATAATTAATAACGAAATTGCCAGGCAACCTCTGGCGCTCGTATTTGGCCTGGAAAAGCATTTAGTTTCCGAATTCTGAGAGCCAAGCGGGAAAGCATGCCTAAAAAGATTAATTTCAACCAGAAATTAAGTGTAGAAATTAGTAGAAAATAATTATGGGTTGAGATTAGGTCAATTCCTTATTCAATTAATATTTTAATGTATTTAGGAAGAAAAATAAAATGCAGTAAAGCAAGTTCAGGGACTGTAAATCCCCGAAAAGGGCGAAATATTTTAGAAAATCTATTAAAATAATTAACTAATTAATGCTGGGGGGGAAATATCTTAGAATTTTTATTACATATAATGAACTAATTAATTCTGGCATGTAAATAAATATTCTTTTAGTCGGCTTTTACCCGAATTAATTGCTAATTTATGCCTCCCTTGGTCTAATCTTCTTCCAGAGCCCAGCAACTACACCTGCTCCACGTGCAAGACCCGGTACACCTCCGCCTGGCGCCTCATCCAGCACGTCCAGCACTCGCACGGCGTCAAGATCTACGTGGAGAGCCCGGGCGGCGGTGCCACCTTGACGGTGGCCACCCCGGCGGCCCTCAACAACAGCGCCCTCGCCCTGGCCGCCGCCGCCGCAGCAGCAGCGGCCGCCTCTGGCCTGGCGAGTCCACAGCCGGGAGCGGTGAGTCCCAGTTCCGCCGGCAAGCGGAGCAGTCCGGCAGCAGCGGCGGCCATCCTCTCCAGCTCCGTGAGCTCCGCCTGCTCCAACTCGCTGGCCAACACCAGCGGCGGCAGCAACAGCAGCAGCAACAGCCTCGGATCGCCGCAGCAGCAGCAGGCCCAGCAGCAGGCGCAGCAACAGGCGCAGCAGCAGTTGCAGCTGCAGCAGGCACAGCAGCAGCAGCAGCAGCAGCAGGCGCAGCGCGTGCAGCAGCAGCAGCGCGAGAACCTGGCCTCGGCCATGGCCGCCGGGATGAGGCACCATCCGCTGCTGCCGCCGCCGGAGGCGATGCACGCCAATCCCTTCCAGCTGCTGCGCATGCCGCTGCCCGGCAATGTAGTTCCTACGGTGGCCCCGCTCTTCGGCCGCCCCTCGCCCGCCGACCACTACCGGATGGAGCAGCTGGTCAGCGAGCAGTTCCGGCACCACGGCTTCAACCTGGCCGCCGCCGCCGCCGCTGCCCAGGCGCAGTTCAATGGCGCAGTGCAGCAGCAGGTGCAGCAGCAGGTCGTCCAGGAGCCGCGTCCGCCCTCGTCCAGCAGCAGTGGCAGCCAGCGCGGATCCGTGCCCCCTGCTGCCCTGCCCCCAGTGTCCCTGAGCTCCCAGCAGCAGCAGCAGCAGCAGCAGATGCAGGCGCAGCAGCCCCAGAACGTGCAGCAGACGCAGCAGCAGCAACAGCAGGCGCAGCAGCAGCAGACGCAGCTGCCCTCGAATCCGCAGCAGCAGCTCACGCCCGGCCTGATGGGCGGCAGTGTGGCTCCTGCAGGAGCAGGACCCGCAGGATCTGTTGCTAGTGGAGCCTCCCTGAAGCTGGAACCGCAGCAGATGGATTTTTACTCGCAGCGATTGCGTCAGCTTGCGGGCACAACAAGCCCTGGAGCTGGCAGCACTGTTAACTCGAGCTCGCCGAGTCCCCGACAGAAGCAATCGCCGCACTTCGCGAGCCCCTCGCCCTCGCAGCAACTCATCGGGGGCCACCCGACGCGCCCCCACTCGCTGACCCCGCCCGAGAAGGTGGCTGGGGCGGCGGAGAACGGCGGCCTGGGCCTGATCCTGGCCAGCACCCCGCGCTCGGCCAGCACGCCGCCCTCGAAGTCGAGCGGCCAGGAGCAACCGCAGCAGCAGCTCCTGCAGCAGGTGGAGCCAATGGCGATGCAGTGCTTCGCCTGCGGCTACTGCGACAAGAAGTTCCGCTTCGAGAACAACCTGATCATCCACCAGCGGACGCACACCGGCGAGAAGCCCTACAAGTGCACCGCCTGCGACTTCGAGTGCTCGCACATCCAGAAGCTGATGAAGCACATGCGGGTGCACCGCAGCCCGGCGGACGAGCAGGACGACGGCAGCAACGACGGCGCCGATTCGCTCGAGACGAACGAGGCGGACAACGACGAGGACCCCAATCCCGACGAGTCCGAGGAGGAGATGGGCGACAACGATCCCGACAACGACGGCGACAACGATGGCGACCTCGATGGCGAGGAGGAGGACGAGGACGAGCTGGACGAGTGCGAGGACATGGACTACAAGGCCGAGGACCTCAGCGTGAGCAACCGCATCGACGGCAAGAGCCAGAGCCCCAAGACCACCAGCTCCGGCGCCACCTCCCTCGTCGGCGAGCTCATGGACAAGTTCGGCCTGTCCAACATTGCCCAGTACAGCGAGGCCTACAAGCAGGCGCTCCAGGAGTCCGGACGCAAGGAGGCGGCCGCCGCCGCTGCAGCCGCCGCAGCTGCCGCCGCCGCCGCGGACAACAACAACCGTGGCGGTGCCGGCGGAGGGCAGGACAAGCTCAATGGCCTCCCAGTGGCCGCTCTGAGGCTGCGCGACGAGTTCGCCAAGAACTGCAACATGTTCCAGCAGGCGTCGCAGGAGGCCGGCGGCGCTCCGTCGCAGGTGCCGCTCTTCAACCCCTTCCCCAATCCCTTCGAGCTGAGCAAGCGCATGAAGATGGACGGCGGCGACTGGTGGGGCATGTCGCAGGCCCTGCACCGCAACGAGGCTCTGTTCGAGAACCTCAAGCTGAAGCCCCTCGGGCTGGGCGGGGCCAACTCGCTCATCCAGGGGCCGCTGCTGAAGAAGGAGAGCCGGCAGAGGAACGACACCTGCGAGTTCTGCGGCAAGGTGTTCAAGAACTGCTCCAATCTCACCGTGCACCGGCGCAGCCACACCGGCGAGAAGCCGTACAAGTGCGAGCTCTGCTCCTACGCCTGCGCCCAGAGCTCCAAGCTGACGCGGCACATGAAGACGCACGGCCGGACCGGGAAGGATGTGTACCGCTGCCGCTTCTGCGACATGCCCTTCAGCGTGCCCTCGACGCTGGAGAAGCACATGCGCAAGTGCGTCGTCAATCAGGGCAAGGCGGCGGCCGCTGCCAATGCCGTGGCCGCGGCGCAGGCAGCCCAGGCGGCGGCCCAGCAGCTCCAGGCGGCGGCGCAGGCCCAGGCCCAGGCCCAGCAGCAGCAGCAGGTGCAGGTGCAGGTCCAGTCGCAGCACAGCCAGCAGCAGCAGCAGCAGCAGTCGATGAATCCCCAGCAGCAGCAGCAACTGTCGCCCATGGGCGTGGTGGGCTACCCGCCGCAGTTCAGCGTCGGCGGCCACAACCTGTCGCTGCCGGGCAGCGTGTCCGGCGACAACGACTCGAACGCCTCCTCCAGCATTACCGGCGTCCACGCCATCTCGCTGAAGGAGGAGGCATGACTCTTTGGCGGATTCCCCATACCCCTGGCCCCGCCACCGCCCCCGCAGCAGCAGCTGCAGCAACAGCAGCCGCCGCATCCCCATCCGCAGTCGACCAGTCGCAGTCGCATCATGTCGCGCATCTTCTAAAGATACAAAAAAAAGAGATATAGGACCCCTGTAAATAGGACTTTTTGTGAAAAAGTTTCGGCCCCGCTCCAGCTCCAGCTCCTTCCAGGCGACAAACCACGACCAGAGGCATTTAATACCAAAGCAATAACCGTTATGTAATATAATTTTAAAGATTCAAACACCTTTTTTTTCGTATTTTGTATTTTGTATTTTGTTTTTTGAGATATGAAACCTTCCCGGTTCCCCCGGAGGAAAAACCACCCCTTGAAAAGAGACCCACATCACACACACCCCATTTTTTTTCGTGCTTGTAATTTATATTTAAACATAGAATATATATATATATATATGTATGTAGGAATAATACGTAACGAATAATCGGACACACGTTTTCCAGTGTATTTTCTAGGCCTAAGCGAATGAGAGAAACTAAAAGCAAAACCAACTACGACTACATCAAGTAATTAACATTAAAGAAAAATATCTAAACAAAAAATGCAGCTCCCAGCGAGCCACAAAAATAAGCAAAAATCATACTCTAAACTTAATTACACTATATATATATGGATATATATGAATATTATGTATATGTGAGAGCGAGAGCGCGAGCGAGTGAATGAATATTTTTTTCATCGATGTACATTTGTTTAGAAAATCTAGAACCCTAGCACTAAAGACGAACACTTGTAAAAATCCCCTAAGCTCTAATTATCGTACGCGTATATAGCCCCTATATTTATCAGTTTCACTCTCCTCGTTTCCCCCCTATTATCATTATTATTACTCTTCCTTTTTTTTGCCTAGACATAATTCTATTATTAAATGTAATTTAAAGCGAAAACGAAAAATAATCAAATTTTTTTACATACATAAATAAATATATAAATGTAAAACACAAATTTTTTTTTAAACAATTTTAGACGTAAGCTGAGAATGCAAAAAGAAAGCGAAAGTGAAATGAGGAAAAAATTGGCGAATACGAGAGAATTACAGAGGAAGAGATGCAAATTTGTACGTAAAACTTCAAGTGAAAGAGAAAATACACAGAGAGAAAGCAATTAACGAGAAAATACCGAAACAACAACAAACAAACAAACAACAAACAAAACTAGATTTAGAAGACTGAAGAACTGAGAACAAAATTTGTTTTCTTGCTAAAAAAAAAAATAAAAGACAGAGGCAACCGAAAGAGACAGGACAAGGACACCCAGAGAATCGGACCTTAAGAGAGAGCATTTTTTTACTGAATTGTTTTTTTGCTGTTGATTTTCGTTATTTGATTGAAACCTAAAAACCTAAACAAAAAAGATTATTGCGATCCAAATTTTGATTAATGATTAATATTTAATTGTTTGTTTTTTAGTGAAAAATACCAAATTCTTTGTAGTGAGCAAAATTACACACAAATTGGACATTAGTTTAAACTTTGTTTGTTTTTTGTACACACATTCCCCCCTCCCACCCCACTCCCCACAACCTTTGATCCCACCAAGAAGTAGAGGAAATCCCCCTGCTACTGCGATTTTTCCCGAATGATAATAGATAATTATTCCGGAATAGTCGCATTAGCACCGGCGATTTAGTCCGATTATCGACGAAGTTTACCGTGCATAATTTACGTGGAATTCGAGATGTACTAAATTTAAGAAGTTCTACTAAGAGGTTCTACTAAGCATTGTGTTTCGAGACCCCGACAAGCTATACACACACCTATATATACACATATAGTACGTATATGAAGCAACAAAAACTGAATAAACAAAAGCCCATAAAAATTACAAAAAAAAAAAAAATCAACCACACGAGTTATGTTTTATTTTATGGAATATTATTATGCTTATTTCTTATTTATTTGTTATTTACAAAGCAGAAACAGATGAACAGCGGGATGAAACGGAAACGGAAACGGAAACCGAAACCGAAACGAAACGAAATGAAACATAGCCAGCAAGCAAACTAAAACTATCATTAAATCTTAGAAAATTAATTGTAGCTATAAAAACAAAAGGAAACTTTATACTAACAAAAACAACAACAAATCAAGCAAGTTGTTGCTGTCTCACTTGGCCGAGAGCAATAGCAAGGGAGAGGGGACACGGAAGAAGAGGAAAAGGATAAAGTATAAAGCTTGGATTCCACATTTATAAGAGAAGCCAGAAAAAAAAAAAACAAATATTTTTCAAGTGTGTGTAATTTTTTGAAAGTAACAATAATGAATACGAAAAGAAACACAAATCGAAAGCCCAAAAACAAAAGCAAACCGAAAACAAAAGAACAAATTTAAAAATTAATAATTAAAGGATAGTTGTCTGTGTTACAAAAATACGAAATACAAACAAAAATACAATTGCGAAAACTGTAACCCTGCGCCTTTTATTGGCCTTTTATTTGCCATCAAAAGAGGAGGAGAGGAATAGGGGATGGATTTTTTATAGCAACTTACAGGGCCGCCTAAAAGTAGGCAGCGCATAAACGGAAACCGAACGAGGGAACCGATCGTGGCGGCAAAATGCGTTGCCTACTTTTTGGGGAACGCCAGGTGGCGCCACCCCAGGCAAGCCTGAGGGGATGCAATTTCCACTCTCACTCGCACTCTCCGCTCTCTCCCTCTCTCTCTGTCGAGAGAGGCGAAGGCCAACCCCGGGTGACCACTCGGCCAGGAGCGAGCCCGAGTTGACCAATCCAGCGCCACTGGCCGCCCCCCAATTGTCATGTGCGGGAACTTCAATTGGCATCTGGCACACATCCACATATCCACACAGCCACACATCCTGCCAGCCGAACCTCACACATGCCATGCTGCCGGCAGCGCTGTCGCGGCCAGCGTCGCAGCCAGCGACCTTGCCCACCGCCCACTCCCACCCGCCTCGCAGTCACGCAGTCCACTGACCAGTTCTAGCCGCCGCGGTCGAGCATGTTCGACGGCGCTCCTGACAGAGGCTGCCGAGGTTGCAAACGGACATCGGCAAAGGTCCTGGCGGGGCGGGTTTTTGCCTTGAAGCCAAAAGGTACATAAGTACTATTAAATTTGAGTAAAGGGAAACGGGGAAAAAACCGGGGAATTTTGGTACTTGTGAATTTAATTTTGGCAAGTATTGTTACAAGAACATTCTTAAAAGTAAATATAATAAATATATTCATAATAATTTATTAATATTTTTTCTTGTTAATAAAACTCGAGATTGCACTGTTGTTGTTGCCTACAACAACATTTTTACTTCCCAAATTCATGAAATCACCGAGCAAATAGCCGCTTTTTCCATTTAAAGTAACAGGCGAACAGAACTCAGTAGGGCGACGATTGATCGCTGCTGAAAACTGTTATAAAAACGTGCTGAGAACAAAGCTGGCTTCCTATTGGTCAATTTAAGCTTAAACTGTTATACAAATGTGCTGTTTTAAACTAACTGATCTTTAAAACAATGATGGCTTCCTTTTGGTTGTTTCTCTCTCTCACCATCCGCTACTAAGAGAGAGAGAGATTTTAGCACAAAGATTATCGGCCTTCTGCTGCCTTCTGTACGCCTGGTGTCTGAAATCATGTACTTGGCAAATTTGTACTGCGGAAACTCATGGCTGGGATCTTGTTGTTGCCTACAACAACGTTGTTCCACTTCTAATTTCATGAAATCACCGAACAAATGGTTCGTTTTTCCATTTTAAGTAACAGGCGCACAGCAAGCGGCAGAGCAACGATTCTCTGATCTGTGCGCTGACGTCATTGGAATTGCGGATGGCGTGGGTAGAGGGAGAGAGTTGCAGTTACTGTTAGAATTGCCTTTGAATTGCGTTGGGCTAGATATGAGAAAAAAAAAAGCTAACTTTTGTTTTACATAGCGTAATAAATGGCTATGAATAAAAAATGGCTATTTCCCGCTAAAAAAAGCTAGATTTAGCTATGCATTTACAATTTGCCAGCATTGGTGGCCGTGCGCCACGCTGTTATAAACTATAATAAAATATGGATTATCGCCCTTCTGCTGCCTTCTGTGCGCCTGGTGTCTGAAACCGTGCACTTGGTAAATTTGTACTGCGGAAACTCATGACAGCGGCCTTGTTGTCGCCAACAACAACAATTTTATTACGCAGGCTCATGAAATCACCGAACAAATTGCCCGCTTCCCCATTTCGAGTAACAGGCGAGCAGCAAGCAGTAGACCAACGATGCGCTGCATTGATCGCTGCTGAAAACGTTTATAAAAAGTTGCTGTCTTAAAGTAACTGTTCCTTAAAACAATGATGGCTTCCTTTTGGTTAGACGACCAATAGGATCGCTGCATCCCAAAATGCAACCATGCGTGTGTGCAAGAAATGAGGATGATAGATATGAGAAAAAAAATAGCTAACTTTTGTTTTACATAGCATAATAACTGGCTATGAATAAAAAAATGGCTATTTCCCGCTAAAAAAGCTAGATTTAGCTATGCATTTACAATTTGCCAGCATTGGTGGCCGTGCGCCACGCTGTTATAAACTGTAATAAAATATGGATAATCGCCCTTCTGCTGCCTTCTGTGCGCCTGGTGTCTGAAACCGTGCACTTGGTAAATTTGTACTGCGGAAACTCATGACAGCGGCCTTGTTGCCGCCAACAACAACAATTTTTTTACGCAGGCTCATGAAATCACCGAACAAATTGCCCGCTTCCCAATTTCGAGTAACAGGCGAGCAGCAAGCAGTAGACCAACTATGCGCTGCATTGATCGCTACTGAAAACTGTTATAAAAAGTTGCTGTCTTAAAGTAAAACAATGATGGCTTCCTTTTGGTTAGACGACCAATAGGATCGCTGCATCCCAAAATGCAACCATGCGTGTGTGCAAGAAATGAGGATGATAGATATGAGAAAAAAAATAGCTAACTTTTGTTTTACATAGCAAAATAAATGGCTATGAATAAAAAAATGGCTATTTCCCGCTAAAAAAAGCTAGATTTAGCTATGCATTTACAATTTGCCAGCATTGGTGGCCGTGCGCCACGCTGTTATAAACTGTAATAAAATATGGATTATCGCCCTTCTGCTGCCTTCTGTGCGCCTGGTGTCTGAAATCGTGCATTTGGTAAATTTGTACTGCGGGAACTCATGGCTGGGACCTTGATGCGTACAACAACATTTTTCCATTCCAAGTTCATGAAATCACCGAGCAAATACCCACTTTTTCCATTTCGAGTAACAGGCGAGCAGCAAGCAGTAGGGCGACGATGGTCTGCACTGATCGCTGCTGAAAACTGTTATAAAAATGTGCTGCCTTGAAGTAAGGGCTGCTAAGAATAGAGCTGGCTTCCTATTGTTCAATTTAAAGCTTAAACTGTTATCAAACAAAAATACCTCTTAACGAGGTGAGATAAAAGTGACGATGGCACCTTCAACTTCAAAAGTTTCTGATAACTAATTTTGTGATCATGCACTCAGGCCATACAATGGTGAAATTTGGGTCGCGATTCTAGAAAGAATATTAAGAATATTGATATAAAGATTCTATACGATTTGTGGGCTTATGTATATTAAGAAATTTTATGGAAACAAAGTATTTTAAGGGGAAATAAATGTGACATTTTAATGTTCAAAATAATGTAATTTCTGATTACAAATTTAATAATTAATTATTATAATTATTGAGACTTTAATATTATTTGTTTCATATTACAAAGAAAACTCTCAAGGTCCGAGTAGGCTGCAGAAAATGCATTTTTTCGATCTAGTCAGCCTTGACTCCGATTTGCCGTGTCTGTCATGTGGCTTGGCTCGACGAGCCCCGTTCAGAATTCAGTTTCAACGAACACCTCAAACCGGCAACATCACCTAGAAAAAATAAAATATATTTCATATTTTTATTTTCAACAAAAAATTCGGTCAACAATTTTACACAATTTATATTTAGCTTGCTATTAGGATTAAGGATTTAGGCTTAAGCAAAGTGTTCGTGTGATTTTATTATAATAAAGAAAAACGGAACATTGAATATTGATATGGAAACGGAAACAGGTAAATATATACAAAAAGTAATTCTTTCTCTTAATAAAAAGCAAATATCAAAGACAAACGCTGGATATTTGAAGAACTCTGACGAAGCCGAAATAATAGAAACGACACAGTAAATAAATCTATGCTGTAAGTATACTGCTAAATGATAATTCCTTTCTCTAATTAATTTAATTTAATTTAATTAAGGACTCTCGCTGAGGAAACATTTAAGAAACGGCTGAAAGCCTAATGTAAAACGACAAAACAGAAGATAGAGTAAGAAAACAAAAAAATATTACAGGCACCAAATATCAGAAGGAAATATATAAGGACTGAGTATTAAAGAACAGAGACACGTACGCTATAGAGAACAGGAGAAATCATAAACAGGTAATATACTAAAACATAAGGAACTCTTTCTTTTAATAACAGAATTAACAAATAAACATTAACTAACTGTTTACAGGAGCAAAAAACAATAAAAATACACCAACGGGGCATCTCTCGCGCTTATATTGGGGACACAGATCGATTCAGAGCCACTATACTTATAAATGAAATATAAAAAAACCCACACAGATAAAAACAAGTTGGAAAACGCAAATGAATGGAGACATTGTGGACGAATACAAGGTAAATATACTAAAAAATAAGTCATTTTCTCTTTAATACAAAAAATTAAATTAAAATTAACTAGCGGTTCACAGGAGAGAAATGCAATTGGAGTACGGACATCTGGGCAACTGGAATTATAAATAAAATATAAAAAACCCACACAAATTACAAAAAGCTTGAAGACGCAAATTAGAAATTGCATTGTGAAGAATACAAGGTAAATATACTAACAAACGAGTAATTCTTTTAATAACAAAATTAACTAACGGTTGACAGGAAAGAAATACAATTGAAATACTAAACAATCAAAGCATCTCGTAATATATGACTAAACCTCTAATTAAATATTTTGAAGAAATAAGAATTTACTGAGGATTAGGAAACTCACTGGAAAACAAAATATTTGAAAACCACAGACTTGATATATGGAAAGACTATAGAGAAACCACTCAAAACAGGTATATATATTTATTTATAAATAACAATTCCTTGCTCTAATTAATTTTTAGAGAATAGAAAATCCAAAAACACGGCAGGGGCTTATGGGGAACATAAAATATAAAGCAACTGACATTATAAATGAAATAAGAAAAAAAACCCACAGTTTGAAAACGCAAATTAATGACGCCATTGAGAAAGAATACAAGGAAAATATTCCTAAAAATATGAATTCCTTTAACTAAATATTCCCATCAAAAGAGAAAAAGATGACCTACGAAAATAATAATAATAAATCCCAAAAATACGGCTAAGGGCTGGGCGGATATATGCAAGAAGTATATATGGAGATCTACAGATGGAGCAAGTACTGGATATATGAACGATAAAAGAAAAGAAACTAGACGCTACAGAGAGAAACGAACATCCAAATTCGACAGCGGTGTGAGGGGAGTGACTGACTTGACTAAAAGTGATATATCAAAATCCGCTGTAGGACCCAGCAACCTTCCAAGGATCGGAGAGTGGCCACCAGGCGTAATTCCTAGTTCCCCGAGGAGCTGGGGCTTTAAATAATTTTGGATTGTATTTATAATTTGGAATACAAAAATATACTTCAACAAACAAATTTTACCTGCCTCGATTTTGGGTTTTTATGTTAAACAAAAACTCCTCTTAACGAGGTGATTCAACTCCAAAAGTTTCTGTGGCCAAATTACCAATTGAATCGGGGTATCAGGTGATATCGCTTCTCATTTCAAGTACCTTCTGTGCGCCTGGTGTTTCAGATCATGAATTTGATCAGTTTGTACTGCTGAAAAACATATTATTTAATACTACAATAATATAGATATATGCTCGAGTTGAAATGGTTTCAGTTGGGGTGCTTTCTGCGCGGGATTCGGGATGAGCGGCGTGCCGCGGCCTGAAGGTGGGCAATTAATAACATGGCGCTGCCGAATGTATGTGGACCCCACTTGGCGAGCATTATTCATTCTCCATTTGCATGGGGCACTCGTCCTTTGGTCCTTTGGTCCTTACTGCTCTCTCCTCGTGCGAATACAAGGACTGCGATTCGGTCTGTGGCTTTAATTTCTAGGCGGTGGCAGGGCGGAAAGGAGACAGGATCTGGGAAGGATGTGTAGGCGACCAATTCAAGTGTGTGCGCGCCTGCCGCCTCTCTGTGTGTGTGATATATAACGGTTGGCAGCCACACACACACACACACACACACGCACACATCGCCTCCTTGTAAGGGGTGAAACTTTTACAGTTAGCTGGCAGAGATTCTTTTCCGATGATAAATTAATTTATTATGTTCGAATTGAAGCGACTGCGAGTGCGAGTGCGAGTGCGAGTGCGACTGCTACCAATGTGAGCGGCGGATGTAGCCAGTATCTGTGCCTGTAACCGGGTAACCGGAGGAGAGTCTGCCAGGATATGCGTGTATATATATGTGGCGTGTGTGCTTGTGTGCATTTCAACCCCGTTCGAGTGTGCACAATTACAAGAACAACTACAGAAATAATGAACAACACCATCTGACCACTTGAATAATTTCAAAGGGGTCGCCCGACCGCCCGGGTGATGTTTTAATTGAAAGCCATGGCCGTGGAATGGCTGCCACAGCCCACAGCCCACAGCAAGGCCTTGCCAAACCACCCACCGGAAGTTCGTCCGTGTAACGGCAAAAGGACTGCCAAGGAAAAAGGACCCGGGGACCAAGGACTCTGGGTGTGGGCACCGTTAAGCAAACATGGCGGCGACCCAGAGAGTTCCTCGAAAGAGATCTTCACCAGATCCACAACTTTCTTCCCTTTTTTATCATTTAAATATATTTTTTGTCAGCTTTCCTTCTTGTTTTATGTTTTTATAACAAAACAATAAAATGCCGCCCGCTCTCCGTCCCTGTCTCTGGCTTCCCCAATGCCAATGGAATGGATACCACAAACTTCGCGCACAGACGCGAATCCTACAGAGCACTGGCTCTGACTCTGGCTTTGGCTTTGGTCAGGCCAAAAATTGGGGGTGTGAGTCCTGTGAGTCCTGTGAGTGAGTGTCTAACCCCGGAAAGCATAGGAAAGTCAAAGAACAAATGTCTATGGCTCCGAAAGGAAGAGCACATTCATATTCGCCGGTCCAAATTGAATGCAGCTACGACAGAGTATCTTGTAATGGATGATTTTATGAATTTCTCGTTTCTTTCTTATAATTAAATAATTTTTTTAATGTTACTTTAGTTTAAATTCGAAATAATAGCCATAAATACCAAAATCAATTCTTTATGGGCAAAATCAAAGCCAAACTAATTTTTTAAAGTGGTTAATTTCAAAAATCAGAAACCAAGGCAAAATCCAGACAAATACAGTCTCAAATTAATATTAAAATTTTTGTTACATATTTTTTGCGCATTTAGAAAGTTTTTTAAGCCATTTTGAAATGAAATAAACTAATAATGAACACATAAACTACTTATATATTTAATAAAAGCAAAAAGCATTCTCAAATACAAACTATTCTCAATTTGAGTACGTATTTTCTTATTTTAAGTCAATTTTTCCTTAAACATTTTCTCTGTTTAGCTTTTGTCCCAAACTTTCACGTTTAATTTAATCAAAAACCATGTTCAACCTGTAGTTTTAAATTAATTAAAACTCCTTTTTATTATCTCGATAACTCTCTTCAAAAAGTATGTGTTTTTAACCAATTTGTGGCAACTAATATGGCCAAAATGTAAGGGTATTTGGACAAACCGTAAAGGATGCACGCGCATTGCCGCCACAAGGAAGACGGCAACCGAAAACGAGAACGAAAACCGAAACTGAATCCGAATCTGAGTCTGAGTCTGACTGTGGATGTGGATGTGGAGAGTCGCTGACTGCGGCTCCTTCCTATACTGGGCAATGGGAAGCGGCTTCATCCCGCATTCCGCATTCCGCAGCCATCCGCCTTCCGCCTTCCGCCTTCCGCATCCTGGCAGGACACCCACCCAGGACGGCACATGGGCACATTATGTACCATCGCATCCGTGCATGTGCATGTGAGCGAGTGTCCTGGTCGCTGGATATGCTCTAGAGACCAAATGGAAACTTAAGCCTTTCTTTTGTGCCGGCTAAGGACTCTCATACTGTCCATGAACCTTTGTGGTGTCGCAAGGGGAACGAGAGCGGGAGGAGCGGGAAAGAGCGCCAGAGCGGATGGTCGAGGTCCTTTCAATGCATCCTTTTTGGTGCGAGCGAATTTCGTGCGGTGTCTGCGCCAGTGTGTGCGTGTGTGGAGTGCAAGTGCACATTGTCTTTACACACACACACACACGCACACACACACTCACAAAGCGCACACATAGTGGCCCGTGCGAGTGTGTGGACACACGGCAGGACACACACAGGACACACAGGACACACAGGACACAAGGCACGCTCGCTCGCGCACTCGCTGGTTCGTTAATAAGAGCCCCAAAGCGCAGCTCCGCCGGCAGGGGAGGGGAGCACGGAGTTGGGCTGGGGGCTGGGGCTGTCCTGTGGGGAGTCCTGGCCCCAGCCGCCCATGGGATGCACCCCCCGGACATTTCACCGCCGCCGCCAGCGCTGGCTAACTTTGCGCCACTGTCCACACACAGACACGCACGCATGCACTGCGAAGGAAAAGGATGCAGGACTTAATCCATTGTGCAGAAAATAAATTAGTTAAATTTAAAAAATGTTTTCGTTAGTGGGAAATTATTAATCTTATTTGTTTTAGCTCTTTAACTTATTTTTTTAGAACAGAACAAAGTCCGGGATAGGCAAGAGCCCCCTCAGAAGTAAGAACCACTTGCAATGCCTTAGGATTCCCAACGGGGTCTAGCGACAAACTGGTGTTAACTAAGCTTAATTTAAGTAGTTTATGTGTTTAACATTAGCTCATTTCATTTCAAAATGGTTTAATAAACTTTCCAAATTCACAAAAGATATGTAAATAAATTGTAATGTTAATTGGAGACTGTATTTGTCTGGATTTTGCAGTAATTCCTGATTCTCGAACAATATTAACCACTTTAAAAAATTAGTTCGGCTTTCATTTTACGAATAAAGAATTGATTTAGGTATTTACGGTTATTATTTCGATCGGTGGCAATATCAGAAACAGAAAATTAAAGGGAATAATAACATTTACAAATTCAATACAAATATAAATATTTAAATATAAATATAACAAAAATAAAAACCGATTATGAGGGATTGATTTAAGGAAAACGAAAAACTTGTACCTTTTTTTTCAGATTCTCCCAATTAGCCCCTATTTTTCTTGCCGTGTTGGAAAAAAACTAAGGGTGTGAGACAGTGCCGAGTGTAAGAAAGGAGAAATAATGAATAAAAGAATCATTAAGCCGGCGAAACGAGTATGTGTGTGTGTGTGTGTGCAAGGGGGGAGAGAGGGGGGATGCCAATGGAAAACCTGGCCAGTGGAGAGTGCAACTTTTCCACCTGCCCCCGCACCTCCACACCTCCCTTCACTCCTCGCTCGTCTCTGCTCGCTTCTTGCATGGCTGACATTCAATGACTTCTCTAACTTTTCACTGGGTTGTTTGCATTATTCTCCGCCACCCCCCCCCCGCTCCCCCGCTCCCCGCTCCCTTGGTTTTTGCCCATATTTTCCTCCCCCCCTTCAGCGGTGTTTTTGTTGTTCTTGGTAGCTCTTTCAAACAAAAACGCGAATGCGAATGCAATCCCGAGTTGGCTTTGCCTTTGTTGTCCTCTCATTTTCCAAGCTCACTCCTCTTCATTTTCTTTATTTTTTCCCCGTTTTTTTGTGCCTTTGCTTATTTGGAAAATCCATTTGTCCACCTGGCCCACACACACCCGGCTAACACACACCTGTGCACTGCAATAATAGGCTTTGTTGCGAGAGAATTTAATATAAATTAAGACAGCATTCTAAGTCGAGGAATACATTGTGAAAATCGATCAAGGTTCTTTTTTCAAAATTCAGGAGATTTATATTAATAATTTCCTTTAAAATAAAAATGTCTAAGACCTTAAGAAATATTTTTTATTATTAACATAAGGTTCTTCCTTCTTATACGACTATATAGCTTTTTCTGGCATTGCCAGTCTCAACATCAGTACTTAATTGTGGACATATCTAAAAAAAATAAAAAATGTATTAATAAGTTAAGGAAAAAAACTAAATTAAATTCGTTTCACTTTCAAAGTAACCTTAGAATTTATTGATAACTTCTTGCCTATTTCCGTTCAGTGTTGAAAAAAATCCCGTAGATTCTGTGAGCCGGACTGAACTTTGTTGCACAATTACAGGACCCAGGCGCCGGAGATAGATAGGCTTGGAAATTAAAACAAAATATGCTAAATAAAGCGGGGAATAAAAAAGAAAGTGTTGCGTTTAAATAGTCCTTTACGAATTTCGGGCTGAAAAACACACACAGTTTTGTGTTTAATTAAACTCTAATTGCGTGATTAGAGTGAATTTAGATGGGGCGTGTGCCTATGGCCCTGGCGATGTACTCCAAGGACTCTGGTCGGGGACACATGTTGAAATTTTTATGGAAACAAAAGAGTTGAGCTGCGATTTGCATTCTCTCAGGTGAGTGCCAGCGAGGACTAATTAAATTCCGGCACCCCCCGAAGGGATGCTGAGTGCCGGGCGAAATCTCCCTAAATTGCAGGACCAAAGGTCAACAGTTATTTCACACAAAACACGGGCAAAACCCCCCGAATCCTGGCTGGCAGAATAACCCGTTTTCTGGCTCATTTCGAGAGTGATCTGTGGCCCAGCTTCCGAGATCAGTTAATTGCTCTCTGTGATCCCAGTGATCCCCGTGATCCCCGTGAACCCTTTAATGAGATGAGGATGCTGCATGGCAGAGGATAAAAACCCCGCAAAAAATGGGCAGAAAAACAGCCTCTTTTGCCCCCATGGAAAAGCAACCCCTGCGAAGGTCCTGCGGTCTCGGCTGCCCCTTTGTGCGCTAATGTCGCACTATTTATTAGCCCGAGGATTAATAAATTTTATTTGGTCACCGTCCTAATGAAATCAGGGGGGAAAAGCCATTTCAATCTGCTTTTTTGGGGCTGCCCAAAGGGCAAAGCCCAAGCACACACACATGTGCCTCCTCCCTCGGTTAGTGTGTGTGTTTGTTTGTATTCCTCACGCAATGGCAGTGCCAAAGGATATTGTATCTTCACACACACGCACACACAAACCACACACCCACACACTCACATGCGGAGAGAGAGCTCAGAAGTTGCCAATTTGCCTTTTTGAATTTACGCATAGCCAAGAGTATCCTTTCGGTAACCACAAATATTTACCCAGCTCAAGGCTCAGGTCCTGCGGTTGCCAGTCTCCGCCAGTGCTGTCCTCGGCCAATTTCCCAGTAAAGGGCCAGCGAATAAAGGATCAAAAACGGATCGAATTTTGTCAAAAAAATAATTTACCAAAAGCGGGAGTAAGAATTTCGAATTATAAAATTAAGATGCTATTTAAGAGATTTTTTTAGAGATTTGATTGATATTTTTTTATTTTCTAAAGACAGTAAGCAGGATCTTATTATTATATATTATATTAAAAAATTAACATCTATTAAAAATATATTGAGTTTTCTTTAATAACAAATTTTATAATTTATTAAAAAGAAAAACCAATTTAATAATTTCTAAAAACTAAAAAGGATCTCATTGACTATTTTCTTAAGAGAAACTGAAGACCAAATCTGGCCAGAAAAAGGACAACTCGACAGCACTCTGTCCCTGCCCAAAGCGGATCCGGATGCGGATGCGGATGTAGAGATGTCCTGTTCCCTTGGCCTCGAGGCAATCCTGCAACTTGCCCGCCGGCGGGCTGGCTGGTTGGCTTTTGGTAATTTCCAAAATCTGTCGGACCATCATTTTCAATCTCGCCCCCTTTTGCAAGAACTTATTTTTCCATCGCCAACTTTCGGATTGGACCAATGCTCATATTTACACACTCTAGCCAGTGTGTGTGTGCGTGTGTGTGTGTGTGAGTGTGTGTCGGGTGTGTGGCAGGGACTTTCGAAATGAGATTAAAAACGGCAAATTCCTGGCTGCGGGCCTGCTGGGCTGCTGGGCTGCTGCTCCTGGCTAAGAGTAATGAATGCGGTTTCTGCCCAAGTCAAATTTTAGAAAGTGTTTTATTTGACTAGGTCTGTCCCTGCCCTCTGCCCCCTGCCCCCCACACACACACACACATGCCACATGCCACTTGCACATCCAGACGAGACTCACACTTGGATGCAGGGTGAAAATTGGAGAATTTGCTGGTAAAATCTTAAAAAAAAAATAAAGAAGAAACTCACTTGTAAAGTAGTTGAAGCGAAGTTGGGAATATTGAGTGAAGCAGCGGCTTTAAGAATCAATTAGAGGCAATGCAAACAATTTGAAAACCTTAAAAAATATCCTTAAAAGTATGCAATTATTTCCATATTCTTTTAACTTAAAATATTATTGCTTTTACTCATTTTTCGTCTTTTGGAAACTACTTAAAGCTATAATTAGATTTAAAAACTTTTGGAAATATGCCCTAAGGTATGCCATGATTTTCTGCAAACACCTTATATGTTGTATCATGTTAACAAAATATTTGGGAAGTACTTAGAGTGAAAATGAGATTTGATATCTCTTAAAAATATGCCGCAAAGTACACAATGATTTGTGGAAGTAAATTCAATAAATAATATTATTACTTTGACACTTAATTTTACCAAGTTACTCAATTGTCTATTCACCTTTATGTTAATTTAAGGGAGCGGGAGATATTTCAATATTCAATTTAAACTCTTGTGGGTTTTTAATGTTATATATTATAGTAATTTTAGCTCAGAGTGCTTAGAGTAAAAATGAGATTTGATATCTCTTAAAAATACACCACAAAGTATACAATGATTTGTTAAAGTAATTTAAATAAAAAATATTATTTAACAAAGTTACTCAATTGTTTAATTTAAGGGAGAGGGAGATATTTTAGTTTTCAATTTAACTTTCGTTATAAAATAATGAATAAAGATTAATAATGATTAATTTTCTCATTAAAAACTCTCGTATAAAGTACAACCTAATATTTAGTCTTCCACCAAAATAATCTTCACGTTAATACTAAGCCCAAAATAACATGTAAATATTTCGCCAGAGTGTCCTTGTATCTTCTGCGAATCGCGAACCGCGGAGCAAAGTTCACGAGCAGCTCTGAGCGTGTTATCGAAATATTTATCGGATGCGGCGGCCTATAATCGAAAACATTGAAACATTTTGTAGGCATTTATGCAGCTCATAATGATTTACGGCGCGATTTCGGGGCACCGAGCACGTACATGCCACAAGCTGCTTCCCGGCTTTTCCTCCACGAAACATTTCCATATTTCCATATTTTGTTGCTTGTATTTTTTGGGCAAGGTCGCGAGTGGTAACCTTTAATCTCTGCGTGCGTGCCTCCCAGTTTTTGCCAGTCCCGTTCGAAGTCCTAGTCGGAGTCGGAGTCCTTTCGCGATTCGCAGCTGAACGTTTCGGGAAACAATCGCCATGACAGGACCCGGACTCGGACTCGGACTCGGACCCGGGGGCGGGGGGAGAAACAAGTTTCCACCGAAAGTTTCCACCGGGAAATAAAGGGGTTGCAAAACCGTAAGGAACCGGCAGGCTGGCTGGCAGGCATCAAATGTCCTGAATGCAAAGCTGAAGCTCAACAAATTACCAAAGGCCAACATCCTGGATGACCGGACAGCCGACCAGCGGCCAGCCTACACAACGCACAACCCCCTGGTACACACACACACACACACACAGAGCCACCCTCAGCCCTCTCCTTCGTCCTTTAGCGATTCCTTGGCCCGTTGTGTGTAAATATTTTGAGGCACGCGTGTGTTCCCTGCTCTCATTATAAAGTTTGCCCATCAACCCCGGACACAACTGCGACTCCGAATGCCAGCCTCGAATTTATTCAAGCACAATAATCATAAAGCACTCGCATTTGTATTTGAAAACTATCAAAAATAAGGTATTTTAGCTTACAAATATTATTTACATTTACATTTTACATTTTAACAAAATAAAACTAAACATATAGACAGAAATAAAGGCAAATCCACACTTTCTTCAAGTACAAACTAATTATATACAAAATAAATTAATTGTTTATTATTTTACTTAATTACAATTTTTTTTAGATTAGTTTCAAAATCGGTGCACTGCTTTAAGTTTATTCCTTCTTTTTAATGTTTAAATTTTTTCAGCTAAGTGCCGATGTTAAATTTATTTAAAAGTTTGCCTTTTTTTGTTTAATAATATAATAATAAATATTAATATTCCCTAAACTTGATATCAGAAGGTGTTTTGGTTGAAAGTGAAATACTTTATTTTACCTTGTTGAAAGGCTTTTTTAGTTTAATCTTTATACTAGAGACTTTTCTTTTGATAACTTTAACATTTATAGTTTCTAGTGCGATCTTTGACGCTACTATGTATGTATTTCTCTGGTATTCCAGAGTTCATAAAATGGTCAACATAAATGGGAAACTCAAGTGGTATATTTTTTCAAACTTCCATTTTTTCAGAACTTAAAATATTAAAGAAATAAACAATTAAATTTAAAAGTATAAAATATAAGTAATACAAAATAAAATTAACATCATAAAAATCGGGAAAAATTTTAGTACTTATACATAATATAGATATTTAAGATTAATTTCCTTATCGAGTAACATTAAAATTAGCCATTGAAAACTATAGCAGTAGAAAACATAATTAGAGAATTAAGTTTCAGATTGTTATTTTATTTTATTTCTTATTTTATATAATGTTAGAGTTGTTTGTAAAACTAAAACTAACATATAAACTTATAGTACTAGCTGCCAGGGCCATCGACTATATACATGGTTGTTAATAGGGTCTTATTTACAGGGGCGTTTATTTGGTTTTAATGGGTACAAAATAAGTTCTTTTATATTTATATATTCAGATTGTTTTACTCACCATACATGGGCTAATATAATATATTATTAATATTATTATATTATTAATATATATTAAAAGAACATTTATATTAAATTTGAGTATAAAGAATATGAAACGTATTCAATTTTAATAAGATATTATAATTAAAATGTCAAAAATATTGCTACAAGTTAACAAGTTACATTTTAAAAATAAACGCTCTTATAAAAAATATATGTGAATTACTCTAAATTTTATATAAATTTATAAAATATATAAAAATGTATTTTGAATTGTATTTATATAGAAAAATATATATACACTCTGGCGAAAAGTGTCAAAAGTATTTTCAAAAATAGATGTGATTATTCTGAATATGATATATATATAATTTTATTTATAACTGCCAAAAATATTGCTACAAGTTGACAAGTTACATTTTATAAAATTCAGCATAATGGCATCTATATTTTATATATTATTTATTTATTTATAAAATGCAACTTGTTAACTTGTAGCAATATTTTTGACACTTTCATATACAATTCAGAATACTAAGTAAATTACTAAGCAAATGAAAACTCTTGTAATTAGTTGTTAAATAATGTTTTAAATATCGAAGACATTAATATATAAAATTCTACTTAAAAAAAACACCTCTATTACTTAATATTTGTTAAATCAAGAGCTCTAAATACTTTGTAATCCAAATAATACACCTGAAAATGGCCAAAGCTGCTCATTGATGTTGGAAGAAGCTACCGAAATACGTTTTCTGAGTAACTCCATTACGTGATTAGGGGATAGTGCCGGCCTAATCGGAACAATTGCCTCGTAAGCCCCCAAATGAGATGCGTACATGCCGGAGGGGTTAAGTCGCGCTCTAATTATTGGTAATCCGAGGGCCAGAACGGACATCTTGAAAGCCATTTGGGAAAGCGAAGAGAGAGCGAGCGAGCGAGCGACAATGGCGGCAGCGGGTGGATTTGGTCCTTGGTCCTTGAGTCTCGTATATCCCCTGTGTCCGTGCATGTGCCCACACACATCTCTATGTCCTGTGTCCCTGCTTATATACGAGTATATCCTTGTGTGATCTCTCCCCCGTGTCCGTGTATGTCCGTGCATTGTGTCCGCTTGTCCGCCAAGGATGGCCATGGCCGGTGGTGTTTGCTTGCCGGCAGCATTAACCCTTTATGGACACACTCACAGGCGCACAGGGAAGTCGCTGCCTTTGTGTTGGTCACCCACTCAGTGCGCCTGCCTGTCCGCCATCATCAGGAGCCAGGATACAGGCTACGGGCTACAGGCTACAGGATAGAGGACTAAGGACTTAGACCCACACTCATTAAAAGAGTCTGACCATTTGAAAGCGAATTTAACCTTTTGTTTTTCATCCAGCCATCCTTTGGCTCTCTCTCTTTCTCTCTCTCTCTCTCGGTGTGTGTGTGCCACATCCTTTCTTCCTTACATGTGTGTGTGCGTGGCTTTTTTGCCTTCTAATTGTCACTTGATGGCATGCGTGTGCCTGTGTGTGTGCTCGTTGGGTGTAAATTAATTCGAGACTCCTTGAAAAATATTTAAATAAATATGTGAGCGAGAGTATTCCAAACAAATCAAGAACAGATATTCGGCATTCATTGTTTTTAGGTCTAGACAACATCCATCGCCAGGATATCCGAGGACAACCCATCAACGAACGCCCCACGTTCAACCCTCCTCCTTCGCACACACATCACTTTGATATGCCTTCCAGGATATTCAAATATCCTATGTCTTTCACGGGGACATTCTTTTTGGGCTTTATGAGAGCCAAGAATGCCATTCGCCCCAAAAAGTAGGCTTTGGAATTTTATTCATCAAAAAAAGCAAAGAATTAAATGGAAAATAAATATTTCAGGGGTTACAAAGCTAAATATTTAGAGTATAATAGTTTGCTTACATTTTTTTAATATATTTAAATAAGAAGAAAAATTAATGACTTTAAAATGCTTGGTTTAATTTCACTAAAACTCTATTATCAAATGGTAAATAATTACATTAGGACAGGAGCTTCCATTAAAAATACTTAAAAAATATATGTAACCATTTACAGCAAAGAATTAAATGCAAACAAAATATTGGAACGGATTCTGACTTAAAATGGAAAATTGTTTAATAGGATTGTTAAAATTATATTTTAATTAATAAAGAAAAATGTTACCTTGGAAAACTATATTATCACATAATAAATAATTAAGTAAGGACAAGAGCTTCCTTTAAAAATACTTAAAAAATATTTAAAGCAAAGTATTAAATGCAAAAAAAATATTGAAACGGATTCTGGCTTAAAATTGTATGGAAAATAGTTTACTAGAATTCTTACAAATATATTTTAAATAATAAAGAAAATATATTCATTCGAAATGCTTTCTTTAAACCTATTGAAATATTATATTATCAAATAATAAATAATTAAATTAGGACAAGGACTTAAAAATATATCTAACCATTTAAATATATTTTATTACTTTATTTTATCAAAACTTTACTTCATATTGTAAGAAATAAACCTAATAACTTCAAAGAAAACCCCAAATAAAATTCAAAAAGCTACAATAATTAAAGAAATCTTTGTGTTCTTTGAAACCCAAACCTTTTTCATCAAAATTAAACTTTTAAATACATAAAATTGTAATTTGAATTGAAAGATCGCTCGCTTTGTTGAGCGGAAATGATAAAGTTGCTGAAACCAAAGCCGATTATGTAAATATATGGCAACGTACGAGTTACACCTTTTATTTTAAGGCTATTTATCATCAGGGAGAAGTAGTGCCTACCTGGCTCTATACCTTATATATATAGTCATCCCGCTCTCCGGCTTAGGGGTTGATCACGCAGCCAGGGATCCTTGATCCTGAACTACCCCCGAGGACTAGGTGCGATTGGTGGAATCCAGTTCTGATTGGATCTGGGAGTTGACTTTCGAGTGACCCCGAAATTCCGGTTTAGGGATCAATATTTGGGACGCGACTGTGGCCCAAGGATCGTGCAGGAATTTCGGGATAACAATCATAATCAGTTGTAGACTTTACCTCGAGCCATTAAGTAGAGCCGAGCCGCTTTCTGCAGTGAGTTTGAGAATTGTATTTAATAATATTACAAATTAAATATTAAATATAAACTATTAATACTTAGAACTTATCTAAACTATTTAATTAATTAAAAGAAGAAATATTTTATTCAAATACAAGGAGATTCCTAATATTTTAGATTTTATATAATCCACCTTCAGCAGGAAATAAATTAAATTCTAAGTTTTATCAACATTATATTTTCTAGTTTCATGATTACTTTTTATTTTGAAATTTCTTGTGTAAAAAATAACTTCCTAAAATCCTAGAAACCCAAGCAACCAAGTTTTTAAAGCTCTTAAGGTAAAATAAAAATAATAGAAACAATTAACTGTAAGTTCAACCCCCGAAAGCACTTTCTTTTCTTTGAAACCCTTCAACGCAATTTTCTTAACCCTTCAACGCCGTAATTAATTTGAACCCTGAGCCTGAGCCTAATCAAGATGACCGACCCAAGGATGGTGACCAGTGATCTTGAGAGTCCAGAGGCCAAGATGACCATCATCAACCCCTGGCCGAGAGGCGTTGAAACGGGTTTGCCGACGGTCCTTGGCAGGGTCCTTCGACCAATGGTCAGCGAAGGAAAGGAAAGGTGGCCACAAGCCAGGTTCAAATGGCGAAACCCCAATTAGGCTTTTCATTAGCGACGGCCGACGGCGGACGACGGAAAATCCCGGTGATTAATCACATTTTTCCAGCCAAAAACCAAAGACAACTGACAACTGAAATCAGCGCTGAAATTAATCATGTTTGTCCAGCAAAAAAAGAAGGAAAACAAGGACCAAAGACAGGAAAACACTTACAGGAAAGCAATGGCATTGGTGTCGGGTTTCCTGGGCGGCGTCAATGTTGTTATTGCTTTTTTATAAGCCATAAAAAGGCATAAAAATTGCAACATTTGCCTGCTGAGCCGGCACTTGACGCTCCGTCCCGTCCGTCCGGCCAAATTCCCGCCGGGAATTCCATCGACCCAACCCAAACTTTTCGGGGCCATAACTCTCCGAGTAATTGACAGATCGCAATTAGAAATCGATGCAAAAAGCCCAGTGGTCGACGCCTCGGAACGCCAATTCCCCGGAAAGTATCGAGTTACATTCTTTGGAAAATGTGTGCCGTGCCTCGCACCTTTTTCGCCCGAGTTTTCCCGCCCGTTTTTCCTCCTCCTGTGCGCCCAGCAAAAGTCAGGAAAAGCCAGGCGTCGCAAAAAAGTTGATTTCGCTTATGGATTGGGATCGGGCTCTGGGCATTGGGTCAGTTTCGAGGCTGTCAGGCTGGAGTCCCGCTGGGCTTAGCCAAAAAAAAATGTACACAAGCTTTAACTTAAATATTCAATTTGTTAGGCAAACACTTCAAAAGTGCATGAAATACAGAAATAATTGGGAAACTTGTGGTTTAAATATTTATATTTATTTTTAAACATTATTTATTAACCTAAACTGCTTTTAAAAACTAATACCTGTAAAAATAAATGGGATATTGCATATAAAAGGAAAACTTCTTTGGTAAAATTATTCGAATTTAGTTATTAATATTATTCTTTACGAAAATTTAAATTTAATACATTGAGAAAGTAAATTATTGATTTAATTCGTTAAAGAAATAAAAGCATTTCGAAATGAAGTCAGAAATCTATAGATTTAGTCAAAGAAACTAAATATTTTACAGATTATTATATTTGAATTTAATATACATTCTAAAGTAATAAAATATATATTTAAAGGTCTCATGCATAGTTAAAGACAATGTTTAGAAAAATATGTTTTCATAGAGATTCTTAACAAACAAAAACACACAAAGAAACAAAAAACCACTTCTTCCTCATCAGTATCAGCGTATATTATTTTTAAATAAAAGCTAGAAATAATTGAGGGAAAAAATACATTAGAAATGTAATATTAAATATTATTTAATTGCCTTTAAAGTCTTTCAGTTAACACATTTAATAATAAGTAATGCTAACTTCAGACTTACTTACTTTGAGCTTATTGAACTGAAAATAAATCAAGCAAAGTGATACCAATCGAAAAATCAAATACCAAATCATACTTTTATATTTCCTGACGTTAATTCCTTATTTTTTGAGCGAATCAAGTCCATGAAAAATCAGAACAATCCTATTTACATTTTTGAAAAGGGCAAACAGACGAAGTGCAACCCTTTCTTCTGCTTCTGCCGGCAGACAAAACCATGGCAATGGCAATCCCAATGTATATCAATTCAGGCGCCGCTACATATGCTTGTTACCAATCCAAAATGCGTATATCGAATTTCAGTTAATCACAAAACGAGCCAATATCCTTTGGTCTTTGGTCGCTCCGTTAGGACATTCAATGGCCCGGAATCGGAATTGGAATAGGAATCTCCCCGTCCAGGACGGCCAACAGGACTATTCAAATAAGTGAATGATGGACGCCGCACGGGGGGAGTCTGAGGCTGAGTCTGTGTGTCCTGCCAACAGGATCAAAAGGCGCGCGGGGCGAAAAATGCTTGTTGCCGCAAAAAGCTTTAACAGCGGCCATAAAATACGCCACCCCCAAACCCCAACCTCCCCCCTAAAGTGACAGACCAAGCGCCACCCCATGTGAGTGTGCGAGTGTGTGTGTGTGTGTGTGTGTGTGTGGGTTTATCCCTTGTCCCACGTCCAAAACCGGCCGAAGTGACCGGCTGAATCGTAAAAATGTAAGACGAAAACGAGCTCGAGAATAAAAACCCATTAGATACAAGCAAATATCCTTTCCGCAGTCGCATGTCCTTTGCCCACACACACACACATGCGCCAGTGTGTGTGTGTGCAAATTTATCTCCATTTGACCCTCTTCAAAGTGCTTTTTATAGTCATTTAGTGTTTTGGCCCTCCCGTCAAGTACTTTTATTATACACGTATAAATCCAATTCGGCATTCGGCGGGCCCTAGACACAGACATACATATACATATAGGGTCCAAGGATCCAGGGATCCAGGGATACCCGGGCCAAAAAGGTAAACCAAACGGGAGTCCGACTAATGAAACGGAACCAAGTCGGGGACACAAGGACACCACAGCGGCGGGTCCAAGGACTCGGAGATCCGGGACTCCGTCTCCTTGGACGCGGCGCGGGCAGCGCCCAAAAGGACCACAAAACACATGCATACACAATGGCCCCCCGGCAAACAGCGGGAACAGCAACAATTCGGTTGTCAAAACTACACCCGAAAATGGCAGCCCACACGCATACACGGCGAGAAAATGTGAAGCTGAATGGTATACAAAAAATTCCATATTCTTCGATTCTTTAAATTATTTTACTCACTTCAAAAGAGTTTATAATCTACGAGTACTGCTAATAATAAATATTAATAAGTTGGTCACATTGAAAAATGGTGCACAGCTGGTCACACAATTGGCTCAAATTTAGATTTATTTATTGCCTTGAAATATTTAGTTAAAAATTAAGTAGTTCACATAAATAATAATTTGTTGAAGGAAGGAAATACACACACAGTGTGCCCAGCTATAAAGTATTTTTAAGTATGACCAGCGTCAATTATGAAACATTTAATTGGTTTTTAAATCAAACATATTTCTTGACTTTTGCCTTAAATTTTTTTATCTAACTCAAAACCTAAATGAATATTATTTAAGTTAATTAATTTGTTGAATGAAGAAAATATATCACAGACAAAGCACACAGTGTGCCCAGCTATAACGTATTTTTAAGTGGGACCAGCGTCAATTATGAAACATACAATTGGTTTTCAAATCAAAAATATTTCTTCACTTTTACCTTACATTATTTTACCTAACTCAAAACCTATTTGAATATTATTTAGAAAATTAATTTGAAACAAACTTAATTTGTTTTATTTTATTAAGAAATCAGCGAAAAGGGAATTTAAATAAAAACATTAATATTCCTAGCCTTGTTTAGTTTTCTAATTGCCTGATACTTATTTTTTTAATAATTAGCTAATTAATTATTTAATTTAAAAAGAAAACATCTATATAAATATTCTTTTTTTCTTGGTGTACATATGCAAAGCAGATGGCAAGGTCCTTTTCCAGTCGGCGCTAGCCCCACCCTGAGAGTCCTTTTTAAAATTTTAAGACATGTAAATATAAAAGGTCCTGCATCGTCCTGCGCGCGTTCGGCAGTTCGGCAGTTCAGCTCTGTTCCAACCCCCCAAAGGTCCAAGGATGGGCCCGGTCGGTCCGTTCTCTTGCATCCAAATACGTATATGTATATGTATCGCAGGACTCGATCTATAGTCCTGCGAGTGGGCATGTGTGTGTGTGTTGGTGAGTTTATGGCCTTGTATGTTGCCAATGTTTTTCGGGTTTCGCTTCTTGGGGGCTGGGATATCTGTTCATTCGTTTGTTTGCCAATGCCCAAGCCCCTGTCTGTGACTGTGTATGCGTATGTCCTGTGTTGTCCTGTCCGGCCTTTTCCGTTTCCTTTCCCTGTCCCTGTCCCTTTCTCTTGCCCTTGCCCCAACTCCCAACCCCTTTTGGGACACTTTCCAACCCAACATCACCGCAACGGGGGCGGGCGCAGAAATATCTGCAAATGTTGTTTTCCTTTGGGTTGTTATTATTTTAAATTTCTGTTTTCGCTTGTATTTCTTTTACTTCTCATTTCTCATTTCTTTTTTGTATTTTTTTTTGTATTTTATTTCACTGTCTTGTGTTTTTTGCCCTGCCTTTTGCATATGGTTTTGGCCATTTTGCCCTTGCCTTTGGGTTTTTGTTTGGTTTTTTATTTAATTAGATTTTGGCCAACCTGTTTGAGTTGGGTTTTTTGTTTTTAATATTTTATAATATTAACTAGCAAATGCAGATGTTTTTTTTATTAGGTAAAAGCTTGTGGAAATATTTTATTAATTACAAGACAAGGCACATCTAATTTTGAAATTCTACTCTTATATAAGTTTAGTGCCTGAGGCATTAATAATATTTTAATGAAATAAATTAAACGTTGTGTCGTAATTTAATATATCTTGGGAATAAATCACATATTTTAATATTTAAAAATATAATTCGAATTTAAATTCCACATTTTGCTACTCAGTAATAATGTAGTTCCCTTACTTTAACCTTTATAAAATTAAAAAAAAAAGGTTTTCGATAACTCAATTTAGTTTTATAAAAGTTTTTAATATTTTTACTTAATTTCAAATGAAATGTAATTTCCTGTTTGATATATTTAATCTTCTTTCTTTAATTTACTTAAGATAAACTCTCTCTCTAAAATCGAAGAAGCCAGGCTGCTAACAAAAAAACCTCATCTTCAAATGGAAGCCGCAGGAATGCAGGACTAACGCCCACCCAAAAAAAATCCTACCACCACTCCTTGCAAAAAGTACAAAGCAAAAAAATGGAAACCCTTTAAAAAACAATACACGAGCTGTAACGGGGCCATTAATTTCCCAATTTACAGTCTATTCGCAAGCCGTTGCCAAAATTGTTTAAGGTTTTAAAACCCAAAAACACACACACTGCTGATAGATAGCTGTGGGTGTGCGGGGGTGCGTGTGTGTGGTGTGTGGTGTGTGGGCCAGTGGCCATATGTCCATTTTGGAGAGGAATCTCCAAACGAGGTGAGTGCGCCTCGGTTGTCTTCAAGGACCGCCTGCGAATGGGGTGGTAAATGCTGCCCAAGGGACTTGTAGCTGGATACCAACAAAGTTTTCAAAAAAATATAAAATAAAATAAACGAAACGCAGAAGAGAATAAGAACGAGAAGACGAAGAAGCTGCCAGGATATTCGGTTGCAGGATACCCTTATTTAAAAAAAACAAATATATTTCCTTTAAACTGTTTTAAACAAGAAATTAATATCAACATTATGATACAATTCTTTCCATACTCGGTAAGAAATGTAAAATAATAGAAATTAAATGTTATTTTTCATTATTTAAAAAAATAAATTTTATGCCTGCTATTTGTCTCTCTAAATATTTAATGAAGTTTTAGATTTGACCTTTTTCCATATTTATTTAACCGACTTAAAAATATTTCAAATATTTAAAGAAGGGTAAAAATCGCAGGGCACTGGCAAAGTCCTCCCAGCTGAATCCCTTGGCCAGAGGCGGCTGAAACGCAAAAGAAACGCCACCACATGGTTTTATTATATTGTGAATGTGATTACCTTAAGGATATGCAATAAGCACACACCCATACAACACACACACACACACACTGAGGAGAAGGACCTGGGAATGATGTGTGGAGATAACCAGCGTCGGCGGAGCAGCAAGCAACCCATTTTGAGGCTGGACAGGCGACGACCCATCTCCATCTCCGATCTCTCCGCCTCTCCGCCTCTCCTCCTCTCCCCCCGGCTACCATCGTCCTGTCCCTTCTGTTACTTGCCTTTCCTGGCCGCTCCTCTCCGTTGCATGCCCAGCAGTCAGTCGTAAAAGCCTGAATGAAAAGCCGGCGAGAAAGCCACAAAGATACACGAGATACGAATGCAGAAAAAGTATCTCACAGATACCGCGCTGAGCGAGCGCTGCATGAGCATTTTCAATTAGTGCAGACAAAACGCGGCTGCCAAAAGCGAGGGGTAATTGAGGAGTTTAGCGAGGTGACAACAAATATTCAAAATATGTATATTACTATGATGTATATAAAATAAATTATGAAGGACTGCAACCTCTATATTATATTATTATTTATATTTTGCTTATTAAAACTATATCAATTATTTATAGACTTATCTCTGGGCAAAAATTAAATTAAACAAAATAAATTAGAAAACAAATATTAAAAATATGTATATTACTATGATGTATATAAAATAAATTAGGAAGGACTGCAACCTCTATATTATATTATTATTTATATTTTGCTTATTAAAACTATATCAATTATTTATAGACTTATCTCTGGGCAAAAATTAAATTAAACAAAATAAATTAGAAAACAAATATTAAAAATATGTATATTACTATGATATATATAAAATAAATTAGGAAGGACTGCAACCTCTATATTATATTATTATTTATATTTTGCTCATAAAAACTTTAGCAATTTTTTATATAATTATCTCAGGCCAAAAATTAAATTACATAACCAATAAGCATAAATTCTTAAAAAAAACAAGTTATTTAATCATAATAGTTATTAAATTAAAAGGAAATATTCAATCAGATTTTATATACATTTCCACACAGAGAGAATTATGGGATCCGGAAATTGGGAATCCGCGTACTCAAATTCGTCCTATTCTCATTTTAAGTATTTTTTAAATTCTAAGATTAAGTTTTTTTTCTTACCAAAAAAATCTCGAAACATAAAAGAAAAGATAATGCATTATCATAATTTATTCGAGAAATCTTAAAAATCGTATGTTCTTTAATAAAATATTTGTATATATTGGTAGAGATTTTAAGGCACTTAAGTCATGATTTTCTTAATTTTTTTAACGTTTATAGTCAGCTTCAAGGATTTTCTTTCTTTATATAATTTTTAAACCTCAAACTCACTGATTTTTGTTTGTTTTGTTGATTATTTGTAGTAATTAAAGAGTTAGCTCAGGCGTTTATTTGTTTATTAAATATTAACTATTATATTATTTACTAAAAATTAAATTTGCATAAATCCCCAAAGGATTATGGCATAAATGAAGCCTCAAGCGCCCCTCGCCTCGGGGCGAGTCCTTTCTGTGCACCGAATGAGTTGCAGTTGAAGCGAAATGCGGAAAGAATGGAAAAAATGGATGCGGATGTGGATGTGGATGTAGATGTGGATGTGGCCGGTGGAGTGGGCTGGCCATACATATATGCAGATGATGCAGAGATGCAGATGTCATGTGGACCGTGTGCAGCACGTAGCCGGGTCCGTGGACCACCTTGGCGAGGAGTCCTGTGTCCTTGCAGCAGCAACCCGTTTTTGCCGCCTTTCTGCACGTTCATCCTGCCAAATGCAGCGAGTCCTGCCAGAGGGAAGGGTAAAAACCGAAACCGAAAATCGAGGATAAGAGCGGATAATCTAATGTCGCAAGTATGTGCCACTCACGGCCACGCCGAGTCATTGGCCGAATGGGGCTGGCGGCCTATAAATAACTGCAAATAAATCAAAATCCATCAATGCGAACAATTCGATGTGTTACAATTGACTTCACCGATCAAAGCCGTCCTGCCTTCGTCCTTTCTGTTTTCCAGCTTCGCTTTCCTCGTTTCTTTTTTTTCTGTCATACCTTTTGTGTGGAGTGCGCGACCAGAGAGTATCCTTTGTGTCAATATTATTAGCAGAAAGGATAATGGCCGAAAGGGTGACAGGGCACTAGGACCTAACATATCCTGCTGGATATATGGCAGGATATTTCCACCCCACCCCACCCCACTCCACACCTCTCTCGGCGGCCCAGTGAGTGTGCGAAATTTTACAGTAATTTAAAAGGGAAAAGAGAAAAAACTGTTTCACCAATTTAATCAATATTACACAATCCATTCGGACGGAGACAGCGAGAGATGCACTGCAAAAAAAGGTGTCAGTTTCAGTGCCAGAATATTCTACTAGCTAAAATAATTTAGATAATATTATTTAATTATTTCAAGGAAAGACCTTCTCTAATAATATTTGTTTGAGGTATTTTATTTAATATTATAATCAAACATTAATACTGCATCATTAGCTTGTATAATATATTAGTCTTTACCTTTTTAAAAATAATTTAGATAATATTATTTTATTATTTTAAGGAAAGGCCTTCGGGCGGTACTAAAACTTTAACTTGAAGACAAGGAATAAGCTTGAAGTTGGAATAGTTTCTTGCTCATTGGTAATTATAATAATATTTTTTAAAGTTATTTTATTTACTATTGTAATTAAACATTAATACTACATCATTAGCTTATATAATATATTAGTCTTTAGCTTTTTATTTTGGCTTTTTCTTCCTCCGAAAAAGGTAAACCAAAAATAAATAATTAAGCAACTAATAAATTCCTTAAAATTTCCTAGCTAGCTCCTATCTTCCTCCAGAAAAGGTAAGCAGAAATATACCTTAAAATTTCCTTAATTATTTCCATTTAATTGGATTTTTGTTTCAGTGCCCAGACAGGGCACAGCCACACCAGGCGTATCTGATATCGATGCGCTCCTAATGGGCCCGGCGCTCTAATTTTATTTATGATCTAATGTGCCGAGCGAGGGAAAATCGGGAAAATCCGCGAGCTGGGCTGGGCTGAGGTGCAGGGATGCTGCAGGATGAGTGCAAGGACGAGTGTGAAAGGGCATGTATCTGCGGACTGATATCCCGTTGTCCGCCTCACCAACAACAACAAGAGCCGCCGATTGCCGATTGCCGATTGAATTTATGCGCTCTGTTTGCCATTTGGCCTGTGTCCTGCTTCCTGCGTCCTGCTTCCTGCTTCCCTTTATCCTGTCACTGGGCGGTGGGCAATTTTTTAAAATAATTCTCCGCTCTCCGCTCTTTGTTTTCTGTTGGCTCAACTCACCGCAACACAAACGAAACTGAATCAACAGGGGGGAGCAGGGAGAAATGGTTGCAAAAGGTTGCCCAGGAGCGCAGTGAAAGTGAATGATCTTGTGACTAATAAGTGGAATTATTATGGAATTAAGTAAACACTAAAGGAAAGGGGGTAAGCAGGAAATTTACAGGAATTTCTATTGATTTTTTAGAAACTTATTTTGGGCTCAGTTCAATAAGAATAAACTTTAGAAAAGGTTAAGGGGTAGTTATATGATATCCTTACCATTTTTCTGTGATAAATATTCCTTGAATAAACTTAAAACTTATTTTAAGCTCAGTTTAATATTAATAAACTTGAGATTTCTTTTTAGAAAAAGGTTAAAGAGTTTCTAATATGATTTCCTTACCATTTTTCTGTAATAAATATTCCTATAATACATTCCAAAAATTATAAATAATTTAGCGATCAACTGTAACCTAAAAGAACTCCTTGAAAGTACGCTTACCATAATTAAAATGATTTTCTCCTTGGCCATTAGCTGCAACCCCTTTTTGCAGATCCCATCTGTTTAAGGACTAATCCCAGTAAAGTGGATAAACTTCTCAGGGTGAATCGGCCAGCTCCCATATCCTTCGAATGACCAAGAGGCTAGACATTCCGCAAAGTCCTTAATCAGGAAACCCACACAGGACACAGATCTCGAACCGAAACCAAGAAATGAAAAACGAAAAACGAAAACCAAAAACCCAAAGAAACCTCACCTCACTTGGGCCCAAAAAGGATGCCCCCGAGGGCCGTTTTGCACTAATTAATAACAGTAAATTCCCAGCAGCAAGGACCCTGCCTCGCCTTCCGTCTTCCATCACTCTTTCGCCGCCGCTGCCAGGACATTTAAGGACACTTTGGGCCCGCACACACCGACCACTGACAGCATAAAAAATGTTGCATAGTTTTTTACGTCTTAACGAGTGTCAACCACCGGAGTCACAAGTCGTCCTGCTCCTGCCAGGATGTGTCTCTGCGCATGTGTGTGTGTGTGCCCGTGCCCGTGCCCGATGATGTGTGTCCACTTGGCAGATTCTCCCTTTTAGCTAAATTGGCAAAATCCTAGACCATCCAAGGATGACCCGCACCCGCACCCGCGCAGGACACACACTTGGTCCTCGGTATCCTTCTGCCTTCTGGCATATTCAAATGCGAAACGCTGCTAATTCATATTCAAATGAATGCGCGGCGAAATGAACCCCAATCACAATTATTATGAGACATGTTAAATGGACCAAAAGTCCTGACAGCCAACAACAATGGCCATCGTGCCCCTCCTTACACACACTTGGCCACCTCATGTGAGCAAGGATACTCCGCGCATGTCCGAGTGGACATGGACATGGGGACATGTCCTGGCCAAAGGCGAGCCCCTGGCCGGGCTCACAATAGAGACTTTCAGTTGGGAATGAGGGAGGCAGAGATAAAGGGAGAGAATTTGCATTTACGGAATTATTTAAATAGTTTTGGATCACTAAATAAATTTACATTACAAATAATAAATATAGAAATAACTGAAGCAGAGGTACTTCACTTATTTATTGAATTTATTGAGTATATCACATTGTATTTTATTGTAGAAATTAAATATAATGTTTTTAATATTTAATTTGACATATGGAAAGATCCAAATATGGAAAAAGGAATAAAGCAGGCTGAATATTTAAATTATTTTAAAGAAATATTATCGTTTTATTATTTATTAATATAATTAACAAGAAAGAATGCTGATAAAGGATATATATATTCTTTATGGGGTCGGAGATGCCTCCTTTTCAATGCGTTGCCAATATCATGGCAAAATTATATTACCCTCTGAAAGTGTATAAAAACAAGCCTCCTCTATTTTTCTATTCTTAAAATTGTATGGATAATTCCAAGGCTTAAAAAATAAATTGCAATTGATTTTTAAACCAATTAAATATAAATAAACATAGAAATAAAAATAAATATAAATAAGTTCGTATACATTAAATAAATAAAAGTAAATGTGATAACATTAAATTGTCATAAAATGCTATTGAGAACTAAACCAACTTGACCTTAAAATATATGATAATCCTTAAAGGCATCTTTATGAAGATGTAAATTAACTAATTTAAATAACAATGAAAATATGTATATCAAATTTTTTATTCAACTTTCAAATCACTATTAAAAATCAAAAATATATGTGTGAAACGAGGTTTAAAATACCTTAAAAATACGCTGTCCTCTCTGTTCCTTGTTTCCTAATTCAATTTAACTTTCTAAATTCCCAGATTTGGATTTTAAATCGAGAAATCACCTTTAATTTCGTTTTCTCTTCCTTTTCGAAGGGTAGTCGTTAATTCGTATAGAATTCTTCCCCGAATTAAGCCGACAGTTGGGCATTTCGGGGGGAAAAGCGTTGGCCTGCGTTGCGGCAAACAAATAAACATGCTGTCAACTGCCGTCTGACATCGCACGTCCTGTTCGTCCTTTTTGCCAAAAGCCACATCCACATTTGCATACGTGCGGCACCCCCGCACACACACACACACATGCGGAAAAGCCGTAGAAAGTTTTTGGGAAAGAACTTTCATTAAACAATGCGACTCAGCCGCCGAAGGTCCAAAAACTCCGGACCCCGGACTCCGGCCCATTCATCAGCCTCCTCTGTCCGGCTCTCCAGATCTCCGGATCTGCACTGTAAGAAATAGGGAGTAACCTCCAAGCCATAAACTCCGACTCGCGTTTTAGGTAGAGAAAGCCCATAAACTATCTTAAAATATCCATTAAAATAAAAATCCAAAATAGAGGCAGGTAAATTTTTTTTGTTGAAGTATATTTTTGTATTCCAAATTATAAATACAATCCAAAATTATTTAAAGCCCCAGCTCCTCGGGGAACTAGGAATTACGCCTGGTGGCCACTCTCCGATCCTTGGAAGGTTGCTGGGTCCTACAGCGGATTTTGATAAATCACTTTTAGTCAAGTCAGTCACTCCCCTCACATCGCTGTCGAATTTGGATGTTCGTTTCTCTCTGTAGCGTCTAGTTTCTTTTCTTTTATCGTTCATATATCCAGTACTTGCTCCATCTGTAGATCTCCATATATACTTCTTGCATATATCCGCCCAGCCCTTAGCCGTATTTTTGGGATTTATTATTATTATTTTCGTAGGTCATCTTTTTTTCTCTTTTGATGGGAATATTTAGTTAAAGGAATTCATATTTTTAGGAATATTTACCTTGTATTCTTTCTCAATGGCGTCATTTGCGTTTTTAAACTGTGGGTTTTTTCTTATTTCATTTATAATGTCAGTTGCTCTATATTTTATGTTCCCCATAAGCCCCTGCCGTGTTTTTGGATTTTCTATTCTCTAAAAATTATTTAGAGCAAGGAATTGTTACTTATAAATAAATATATATACCTGTTTTGAGTGGTTTCTCTATAGTCTTTCCATATATCAAATCTGTGGTTTTCAAATATTTTGTTTTTCCAGTGAGTTTCCTAATCCCCAGTAAATTCTTATTCTTCAAAATATTTAATTAGAGGTTTAGTCATATATTCCGAGATGCTTTGATTGTTTAGTATTTCAATTGTATTTCTTTCCTGTCAACCGTTAGTTAATTTTGTTATTAAAAGAATTACTCGTTTGTTAGTATATTTACCTTGTATTCTTCACAATGCCATTTCTAATTTGCGTCTTCAAGCTTTTTGTAATTTGTGTGGGTTTTTTTTTTTATTTTATTTATAATTCCAGTTGCCCAGATGTCCGTACTCCAATTGCATTTCTCTCCTGTGAACCGTTAGTTAATTTTAATTTAATTTTTTGTATTAAAGAGAAAATGACTTATTTTTTAGTATATTTACCTTGTATTCGTCCACAATGTCTCCATTCACTTGCGTTTTCCAACTTTTTGTTATCTGTGTGGGTTTTTTTTATATTTAATTTATAAGTATAGTGGCTCTGAACCGATCTGTGTCCCCAATATAAGCGCGAGAGATGCCCCGTTTGTGTATTTTTATTGTATTTTGCTCCTGTAAACACTTAGTTAATTTTTATTTGTTAATTCTGTTATTAAAAGAAAGAGTTCCTTATGTTTTAGTATATTACCTGTTTATGGTTTCTCCTGTTCTCTATAGCGTACGTGTCTCTGTTCTTTAATACTCAGTCCTTATATATTTCCTTCTGATCTTTGATGCCTGTAATATTTTTATTTTTTACTCTATCTTCTGTTTTCTCATTTTACATTAGGCTTTCAGCCGTTTCTTAAATGTTTCCTCAGCAAGAGTCTTTAATTAAATTAAATTAATTAGAGAAAGGAATTATCATTTATCAGTATACTTACAGCATAGATTTATTTACTGTGTCGTTTCTATTATTTCGGCTTCGTCAGAGTTCTTCAAATATCCAGCGTTTGTCTTTGATATTTGCTTTTTATTAAGAGAAAGAATTACTTTTTGTATATACTTACCTGTTTCCGTTTCCATATCAATATTCAATGTTCAGTTTTTCTTTATTATAATAAAATCACACTTACACTTTGCTTAAGCCTAAATCCTTAATCCTAATAGCAAGCTAAATATAAATTGTGTAAAATTGTTGACCGAATTTTTTGTTGAAAATAAAAATATGAAATATATTATATTTTTTTTTAGATGTTGCCGGTTTGAGGTGTTCGTTGAAACTGAATTCTGAACGGGGCTCGTCGAGCCAAGCCACATGACAGACACGGCAAATCGGAGTCCAGGCTGACTAGATCGAAAAAATGCATTTTCTGCAGCCTACTCGGACCTTGAGAGTTTTCTTTGTAATATGAAACAAATAATATTAAAGTCTCAATAATTATAATAATTAATTATTAAATTTGTAATCAGAAATTACATTATTTTGAACATTTAAATGTCACATTTATTTCCCCTTAAAATACTTTGTTTCCATAAAATTTCTTAATATACAAAGCTTATAGAATCTTTATATAAATATTCTTAATATTCTTTCTAGAATCGCGACCCAAATTTCCCCAGTGTACGGTCGTCAGTGGCTGAGTGCGTGATTGTTGACAGTGCGTGTGTATTCCCTGTGTGTGTTTGTTGTGTTTTGTCAGCTTCTAAAGGGGGTCTAAAAATTAAGGGGAGCCAGCCAGTCTGCGTCCCCAAAATGGAAGTAAAAAAAGAATGATTTTAATATTGGCTAATGGATATCGCGCCAACACAAACATGGAAGGCGCGGAAAGCGGGGAAGCCCCGATGCTCCCGCATGACGGTATGATATTTCAAATGCCTAATAATAGCACTCGAATATATGCGAATGTGTAAGGAAATGACACAGCCATTATTGCGCTGTGCTCTTTATTTATTTGTTATTTTTCCCTTTCAGACTCGCACTCGCACTCGCACTCGCACTCGCACTCGTATTCATATTCATATTCATGTATTCAAATCGCTGACAGCGCCGCGCTTTTTGTGGCCCAATTATTTGGAAATTGTCTGCGAAATGCAAACGTTTAGTTTTCGCAAATGGCTGCACAGGACACCAGGACACACAGGACACTTGGATGGGGTCCCATTTCCCACTAAGCCAACAAGCCGCCATTAATAATTATTTAAAAGATATTTATAGTAAAAAATGCAGAAATGGCTGGAACAAAATTTTAAAATTAAGAAATATCATAAAAAAAACTCCTCTTAAAATATATTTATTATTCATTTAATCCAGAATCCTGATGTTCGTCAAGGAATATCTTTAAATATATTAAAACCCATAAGAAATGCTTATTATTAATAATTACGAGAGCACTAATTATTTTTAATAAGCATTTATTATTGGTTTTAATATTTAAATAAAGTTTTTTCTGGCAGAACATTAGCTTCAAAAATGTAAATGCCTTCAAAAAATTAATTTTAAGTTATGATCCTAAATGGATCATAATTGATAAACCATATAATAATTCCCCTAAATTTTAAATCATTGCTAATAAACTTTTAATAAAAGTACTTTTAAACCATACTTCAATATAAGTATGTTGGACACAAAATATAAACCTTCACTTTTATTTATTTCCCATAAACCTTGACCTCGAGCCGGGTAAATTTTGTATAAAGCAGTAGAAAGGTCGCCAAAATACATATTTATACATATGTTATAATTCAATAAAATAAAGGACATCTTTAAATATGTAAATGTAATAATCCTGCCACTATAATACCCCGTCAAACCTGCCTGGACAATCCGAATATTAGCCTCAAAAAGCCGGGGATTCCCACTCCTTCTTGACATTCAAATGCCAAATCCAATCGAGCGTATAAATTATGGCTAGTTAACCTCTCTGCTCTCTGCTCCCAGCTCGGGCAAGGACACCCACTCAATCCTGATCAAGAAAGCCAAGAAAGGGCCTTCGAAAAGTATTTACTCGCATCGCCCCCGAATTATGTTTATCCAGCCTGCATATTTCATGGCCCTAATGGGGAGAGGTATCATCAGGTGAGAGCGGAATGCAAACAAACAGGATCTGGCAGCCAGGATCCAGCCAGCCAGCCTGCAGGAGCAACTTATTCCGAATGCTAAATCGTTCGAATCCTTTTTCCGGCACACTCCAGCGAGCAGCATACGGACCTCGCCACGCTCAATGGCACAAGGACAAATGCAACTGGCCCTTGGCAGGACAGGCAGGCAGTCTTAACCCCAACAATCCCCAGCCAAACGGCACAACCCTTAACCCCTGGCTGCTGCTATCATTCCCTGGCATTCCAAGGACCAAGGCACATGTCCCATCCATCATCACACAATCACAAAATGAGTATCACGAGTACACCCAGTCCAGTCCAGTCCAGTCGGTCCTTCGGTCGCAGCCAGTCTTAACCCCGTTCTGGCAGGAGGGCTTCCTTAACCCCCTTAAGACCCCGGTGCGAGTCGCACACGTAGCATTCTAAGGGCATAAAGCGTACTTATCGGCTTTTCCCCGAGCCCGAGCGAAGAAAGACCGCCTAAACAGGAGCTGAACTGCTCAAAATACCCAAAACCAAAATCTCGAATGTCCATTAGCATACGGACGAATCCCACCTATACTCAGGGCCAGGGGCGTGGTCTTTAAATGCAGAAAAAGGGGATTTTCTAAGAATTCATACAAATTTGTACTGAAATACATATTGTTTATATTTTGTACGAAATATATTCTGATTAAACTAAGAAATTTATTATGCTGATTAAGAATAAAAACTACCTTCAAGAGTACACTCAAAACAAAATTAACTAAAATAATTAATTAAGGCGTGGTCTTTAAATACAGTAGAAGGGATTTTCTAAGAATAAATCAAATTTGTACAAAATATAATCTGATTAAACTAAGTGATTAATTATGCTGATTCAGAATAAAAATACCTTAAAGAGTACACTCAAAACAAAATCAACTAAAATAATTAATTAATTCTAACCATAAATAGTAGGGTAACATTTTTCTTATATTTAGGACAAGAAGCCCTAAAAGTAAAGAACAACTTTCTAAAATTAGATTTTAGGAATTGTATTTCTGAAAAATTCTGTTTATGGTCAGCTTTTTCTAGTTTTCAGAAAATAATTTCTAAAAATAAGAAATGCTTTTCATAAGCTTAAAAAATGTTGTCTTATTTCTATGGCGATTTTGGCTAGTGTTAATATTCTGTAATATAGAAATTTATTTCTTATTTTAAGAAAATATTCCTTGTTTTTAGAAAAATATTTCTTGTATTAAGAAAAAATAAATTTTATTGAAAGTAGGGCGAAAATTATGGTGAGTGTAGGAAGTAACTACTGCCTGGAATTAAGTTTAAATTTAAAAAAACATAAATCCGATGCTTTGCTTAACCCCTGCTGGCCCCCAGAGCCACTGGCCTTAACCCTGCCAACGAGGACGAGGACGACGAGTTATCCTGCCCACGTCTGAAGCGGCAGCAGCAGCAGCAGCAGCCTTTCGCTCGAAGTTTCTGGCGCTGCTTTTTGCCAACTTGCCACCCACACACCCAGCAGAGAGAGGGGGGAGAAAGGGGGAGGTCCTTGCTGCTCCTTTTTGGCCAGTACGCACACACACACACCCACGTACACACGGTCAGGGGAAAATCCACACCATCTGCCACACACACCTTACACCTAACCCAACAATCCAATTGCGAGCCAACAATATGCTCGCAGGATCTTTTTCCGACTGGCTGAGGGGGGGGATTTTGGGTTAAAGGATACCGTAAGAGGGGGGAAGGTCAGGGGCGGCACAGGATAAGGGGCAGCAGAGCCATATTGCAATGTATGGCCAGGACCTAAGCTGGAAGCACGCAGCCAGCAGCGAATGTGGACGTGATGCTCGAACCTGCCGCAGACCCTCCCCCCCCTCCTCTTTGGAGATCCCCCCCACCCCCCTCCTTCATCATTTCAAATTTAAATTTAACCTTTTGTCTTAATATGGCCAGGCAGCCATCGAGCACGAGCTGGAGCTCTTCCTCCGTCCTGGGCATCATAAAAACATCGTCAAGTCAAAGGGATAAAGGGGACTGGGAGTGGGAGTGGGAGGGGATTGAGGAGGAGAGTGCGTGGTCCTTCGTCCTTCGTCCTTCGTCCTTGTCCGAGAGCAACCGGACCGGATGGAGACGTATGTCTATAAGTATGTGTGCCTTAGATTCCGCATTATTTTCGGGGAAAGGCAACTAATTTACGGATTTTCCAGCCATTCATCCGACAATGGAGTTCAGAGTGTGTGTGTGTGTGTGTGTGTGTGTGCTGGGGTGGGGGGGATAAGCCGGAGCACGAACTGGTTATGAAGTGTCCAGAAGGAGCTTCGGCTTAGGGCTACTTTCCTATCTGGGAACATCTTGACTTGGTTGGCCAAAAAACATATTTAAAATATAAATAAATTTAATAAAAAATATAATAAAATATATACAAAATTGCTTAAATATTAGCACATATTTTTCCACAGTGTATGACATGAATATTTTCAAGATGGTCAGCTGATTTGGTAGCTGCCACGACCCCTTGAAGTTCTCCAGGAACTGCTTAACAATTGCTATCTTGGAACATCTTGAGTTTGTTGGCCAAAAAACATATTTAAAATATAAAAAATATAACAAAAAATAAAACAAAAATTTTACAAATACTATTACATGTTTTACCACAGTGTAGTGAATATTTTCAAGATGGTCAGCTGCTTTGGGAGCTTCCAGGACCCCTCGAAGCTCTTCAGGAACTGCTTAACAATTGCCAAAGTTGCGTTTACCTCAATCGATGAAATGCGGGGGCAAGGCGGAAAGGGGGGTTAAAGGTTAAGGGAGGGGGGAAAATAGGGGGTGTAGGGGGCATAGAAGGATCTATAGAAGGAGCTGGATGGGTTTTTGAGGAGCTGAGGAGCTGCCAGCACTGTCCACCCAGGGAAATGGCCAGGAATTTCCAAAATGGCCACTCGAGGGGTGAGTGTGCCAGCGGAAGGCCGTTGTAGTGGACAGCTACGTGGGTTAAAAGAGAGTGGGGGGGGTTGGGAATAAAGGGAAGAGGGGGTGGCAAGCCAAAGAGGGTGAAAGGGGGTACAGGGGGTGGCACACACACAGCGACATCGGAGAGTTATCAGCATAAAAGTCAATCTGAAGCTGAAGGGGGTTGAATGCCAGAGAGAGATAGAGAAAGAGTACAGTCCAGACCCAGTAAAAGGGGTGGGGAAGGGGGTGGGGGGGTTCCGAAAGGGGTAACCTGGGGGGTGGCTGCTGCTAAGGCCCCCGTATTGACCCCTTTCCTGGCCTTGCACTGCAAAGAAAATAAATAGATTTAAAGTCTGTTTAGTCTCTAAAATAAAATGTAAATGTAAATGTGAAAAAAACGGAATATATTTTTAATTAAATAATAATAAATAATAATAAATAAAATTAATAAACTTCTGATTAAATAATAATATTAAAATGGAAATAGAAAACTTATTAATCATTTAAAGAGGCAAAAAACGTAATATAGTAATGAATTTAAGGATTCCTAGAAAATTGAGTTTATGCTTATTTATTTTCAAAGAAAATATATATAAAATATATTTAATATATATATATATAATATATTTAAAGTATTTAAAGTTTACTCTTGAAAATAAAATGTAACAAAAATACTGAATATATTTTGAATTAAATAATAATATTAAAATGGAAATAGGAAACTTTTTATTCATTTAAAGAGGCAAAAAAGTAAGAAAGATAGAAAATTAAGTTTATGGTTATTTATTTCCAAGGAAAATAATAGAAAAAGGCCTAAAAAAAGTGTAAATATATTTAAGAACATGAAATATACTAATTTTAATTTTAATTATTATCTAATTATTATCTCTCTAAATTCTCTCTTTTCACAGAATCGAAACCATTAAATATTTTCTGGGTACAAAAATATATATAAAGTCGGTTTACTCTTGAAACAAAAATGTAAAAAAATACGGAATATTCTTAATTAAATAATAATAGTACAATGGAAATGGAAAACTTTTTAATCATTTAAAGAGGCAAAAAACATAATATAGAAAGGAATTTAGGGATTCCCAGAAAATTGAGTTTATGGTTATTTATTTTCAAGGAAGGCCTAAAAATATGTAAATATATTTAAGAACATGAAATATACTATTTATTTATTTATTTTTTATCTACCCTAAATTATATTATTTTTGTATATCTCCAAAATCTCTCTTTTTATCCAATTTAAGAGGGAATTTCACAACCAAACCCCTTTAATATTTTCTGTGTACAAAACTGGACTCGCACTCTCTTGTTCTGGCTGTAGCTCTGTCTCTGTCTCCCCATTGTGACCACCCCCCTCCCCAGCTGTGGCAGCAACACCACCCACCCCTCCCCTGGGCAGGACATTGTGCTGAGGAGGAGGAGGAGGAGGAGGAGGTGAAGTGGCTGCTTGTCCTGCAGCATTTGAAATCTCACATATTTCACCTTGTCCGCCGCGCCGTCTAGCCGTCCCGCTCGCTCCGCTCCAGTGGCCGGCACTCGTCCTGGGAGTCGTCCTTTCGTCCTTTTGCAGCGCAACCGAAAATCGAAAAGTCCACCCCTAATGGCCAGCTATATTAGGAAGTGGCTGGTAGAAAGCTTCGGCGACCAGCAGCGGCCATTGCCGTTCAACCCTATGAGTCCTGCGAGTCCTGCGGAACAGCCCACACCCCATCGAAATTATACAATTACATTTATAAATGCCGCGCTGCGATATCAAACAGAAGGACCAGGACAACCGAAAGCAACCAAGTTGTTCGGATTTGAATACGGGGACTGGGAAGGGGGTTAGCAGCCCCATTAACCCCCCTTTAGATCCATTCCCAGCTTCCTCTTGGAGTCTGTAGGCTGACCATTAACATGTGGGACTGATGCCCAAAGGACTCCCTTTATAGCTTGAAATATATATTTATAATGATGTTTCATCAAAACTATATAGCAAAGAGAAGGAACCTCTTAGTTTCCTAAAGTAAGTTAAGGCAAAATGTTTTCAAAACAAAAAAGTTCATAAACTTCCTTTAGTTTCTTTGGCAATAGTTTCTTTGGCAATGTATCCTAGAACTTTCTTTATATTTTAATAATATATATTTATCATGATATCAGAAACATAATAATAGTATACAATTTCCACAAGTTTGTAATAAAGAATTTAATTCAAATAAAGATTATATACGATTTTGTATATTAAGAAAATGTATGGCAACAAAGTATCTTAAGGGGAAATAAATAAGACAATTTAAAGTTAAAAGGCAATATAATTTCTGATTACAAATTGAACTATTAATTATTATAATTATTGAGACTTTAATATTATTTGTTTGATATTACAAAGAAAGCCCCCAAGGTCCTAGTAGGCTGCAGAAACTATATTTTTTGGATCCAGTTAGCCTTGACTCCGATTTGCCGTGTCTGTCATGTGGCTTGGCTCGACGAGCCCCGTTCAGAATTCAGTTTCAACGAACACCTCAAACCGGCAACATCTAAAAAATATTTATTTATATTTTTCGGCTTCCAAATTTTTGGTCAACAAATTTGTACAGTTTTTGTTTGTTTTTGTCTATTAGGTTTAAGCATAAAGTTTGTTTTTTTACTAGGCTAAGTTAGGCTTAAGCATAAAGTAGAAAAGAAAAACCCTTTGACGTTTATGGAAAAAAAGAGGTCGCCGAACAAATAACAAATAACAAATAACAAAAAACACGAACAAGTTTCCAACCACCAAAAAAGTAAACCAAACATGAAATCAGCAAATAACAGCGAACGCAATAAGGTAAATATATTCATAAAAAATATAGTAATTCCTTTCCTTTAATACGAAATATAACCCAAAGAAAAAGGCCAGAGACAAATACAGAGTAATGAGAACAAAGTGCAACATACAATACAAGCAAGAGCTCGACAAGGTAAATATTAATATGAAATATTAATTCCCCTTAAAAACAGTTTGTCCCCCCAGAAAAGCAACTACCAAAGGGGATTATGCCACCACACGCGATAGACAAATGGAAGAAGTGATACATATAGCATGTTGCTGGGAAAGCAACAAACCAGCAAACCAACCAACAAACTACCAAACAAACATGTTATAGGAAGAGTCTAAAATCAAGAAACACTACAGAGGAAGACGCCAATCGAAATTCTACAAGGGACGAGGCCGTGAGCCCCAGCAGCTTCGAGGGACCGAGGGATGGAGGAGGCCCCTTTCTTCCAGGAGCTGTTCCTATTGGAACTATTGCAGCGGGGCTTCAACTTGTCCTGGATTAATTTATTTGGAATACAAAAATACACTGGAACAAAAAAACTGCGTCTGCCTTGTTTCTGGGTTTCTAATTTCATTCTGGGCTGTTTTTAGGATGAGGGTTATCGAAGCAGATATTTGAAGAGGACTTTGTGACTAGTGTATTAGTTTATGAGGATAAGGATAACCCTTTTAGCACTGGTATTGAATGTCAGCAAAAGACTAATTTGAAATAAATAAGAACGAAAAGCAAACCAGCCATTTGTCCCTACATTAATTTAAGTATTGTATTCTAGATTTAATTGGTTAAAATTAAATAAAATGCCATACAATATTTACTTTGGTCGTCTACATTTATTCCTAAATATTACGCAGTAAAATAAAAAAATATACTACAACAAAAAAAAACTGCGTCTGCCTTGTTTCTGGGTTTCTTATTTAATTCTGGGCTGTTTTTAGGATGAGGGGTATCGAGCAGATATTTGAAGAGGACTAATTTATAAGGATAACCCTTGTAGCACTGATAAATAATTCAAATAAAAGAAAACAACAAGTATTGAATGTCGGCAAAAAACTAATTATTAATAAATAAGAACGAAAAGCAAACCAGCCATTTGTTCCTACATAAATTTTAGTATTGTATCCTAGATTTAATTGGTTAAAATAAAATAAAATGCCTTAAAATAATTCCTTTAAAATAAGTAAAATATTTAAATATCTTTTTTGGAATAGAAAGTACTTAAAATTTGTGCATTTGTGTCAAAGGTGCAGGCTAGGAATCGATTTAAAAGTAATTCCACGGCAGATATTTGAAGAGGTATTTGTGACTAGTGTACTAATTTATAAGGATAGCCCTTGTAGCACTGAGAAATAATTGAAATAAAAGAAAAAAACAAGTATTGAATGTCGGCAAAAAACTAATTATTAATAAATAAGAACGAAAAGCAAACCAGCCATTTGTCCCTACATAAATTTTAGTATTGTATCCTAGATTTAATTGGTTAAAATAAAATAAAATGACTTAAAATAATTCCTTTAAAATAAGTTAATACAAAAAATATTTAAATATGTTTTTTGGAATAGAAAGTACTTAAAATTTTTGCATTTGTGTCAAAGGTGCAGGCTACGAATCGATTTAAAAGTAATTCCAAGAAAATAAACAGGTATTGAATGTCGGCAAAGAACTAAATAAATAAAAACGAAAAGCAAACCAGTCATTTGTCCCTACATTAATTTTAATATTGTATTCCAGATAGAAAATAAAATGCCATAAAATATTTCCCTTAAAATAAGTTAATACACAAAATATTTAAATATCTTTATCTGGGATAGAAAGTACGTAAAATGTTTCCATTTGTGTCAATGTTGCAGGCTAGGAATCGATTTAAAAGTAATTCCACGGCAGATATTTAAAGAGGTATTTGTGACTAGTGTACTAATTTATAAGGATAGCCCGTGTAGCACTGGGAAATAATTAAAAGAAAAGAAAATAAACAGGTATTGAATGTCGGCAAAGAACTAAATAAATAAGAACGAAAAGCAAACCAGCCATTTGTCCCTACATTAATTTTAATATTGTATTCCAAATAGAAAATAAAATGCCATAAAATATTTCCCTTAAAATAAGTTAATACACAAAATATTTAAATATCTTTATCTGGGATAGAAAGTACGTAAAATGTTGTTAAAATTTGTGTCAATGTTGCAGGCTAGGAATCGATTTAAAAGTAATTCCACGGCAAATCAGGAAAGTTCTCCCTTTCTCCTAAGCGTTTGAGCTACCTTAAGGTCACTCCTTGCCTCTTGAATTCGCACAAGTGTAGAGATTACCGAAAGAGGCGGTTCGAAAGAAATAAAAAAAAATATATATATACAAAATTATAGCCCAAAACCAGCACCTAAATCAAATATATATCTAGTGCGCCTTGCCCCAAATCTTTTTACAAACAAGTAGCTTGGAAAACAATGTCAGTCCTGGCCTGTCGATGATTCAAGGGTCAGACTTACTACTATTCACTTTCGACACAGACTCCAAGCTGAACGTTGGGGCTGCTCTCGAAAAGTAAAATTATTTTTCCTATATTAGTGTTTTCTACTGAAAAGTAAAAGTTATATTTTGGACTGTACAAAAATAACTGAAGGTGGACCAAAAATGATCACCTACAAATGTGTCCTGTTGGGCGACGACGGGCCCACAAAGAAGGCCTTCATCGGGCGGCTGATGGAGGGCGGCTACTCGCAGAAGGAGGTGACCTGCCAGGACGTGGACATCCGTCCCCTGGTCTTCTACACCACCCGCGGCCCCATTCGCTTCAATGTCTGGGATGCTGCCGGCGAGGCCAAGTTCGAGATGCTGCGCCAAGGACCTCTCATCCCGGCGGACAGCGTTGTTGTTTTGTACGACAGCCAAAGGAGTTGCTACAGGAAGTTGCAAAAGACATATAAAGACAAACCCACCATTATCTGCGGACGCAAAGGAGATCTCATGGACTTAATTAAGAAGAAGAATAAGAAACACGTGAGTGGAAGAACTTCTTCTTTTGCCAGTATCTCTGGGACTTAAACCCTTCTCTTTGGCCAGTATTTCTTTGATATATCTTCGCCCAACACTTTCAACTTCATATACCCATTCCTCTGGCTGGGCGCCCAGTTGCTGGGAGATAAGGAGCTGGAGGTGGTGCCGATGCCGGCAGTGGTGCCCAAGGGAGTCGAGTGGACCGAGGAGCAGCGGCTGCAGATGGAGATGGAGCTGGAGGAGGCCCGGGAGATGCCCCTGCCGGAGGAGTAACTTCCTTTGACAGTTATTAGTTGTTGGTCCAAATTGGAGTCGTTCCTCGTTACATATTAAATCTATATACAAGACAATCCCTTAATCCTTAATTTCCTCGACACCTTGTCGGCCTCTCAAAGGACCTCCTCTGAATTTGTGCTATCTCCCAGGCATCTCTTTCCTTTCCTGCTGCCGCAAAGTGATCAAGGATCGGGGCTCGGAACAATGCGAATTGGCTAATTGATGGCACTTGGGCTCGGGGCTCGCCCAAGGATCACTTGACTTGATCGGGTCCTCCGATCGGATCGGATCGAAACCCGAAAAGCGCAAATCCGAGATCGCAGCGGACCGATAACCGATGCCCGATAATTGCCGGCCGACGACCGATAACGAGCTCACATCCGATCTTGGCGGCCGTCGATCGTCATGTGAACTCGACTGGAATCGGCGGGATGACTCGCGGATTTGCCTACCAAAAGGCAGGACTCCTCCTGGACTCGTGGAAAAGGGTTAAATGCGGCGCAGGACGCAATTTGTAAGCACTTCGCTACCCCTAAAAAGGGGTTGCAGTCCCGTTTTGCTACCTGAACCTGGGGAATGGGAATTGAATCTGTTATTGGGACATCGAAGATCGCGTAACCCCTTCCGGGGTAAATCGCGTTAATCCCGCAGATAGGCCCAGGTACCCGCGAAATTATCATTTTTCATTTTTCATTCCCAAGCCCAAGCCCAAGCCCAAGCCCAAGCCCAAGCCCAAGCCCAGGCCCGAGTCCTGACATCTGGCCGCACGGGGTTGGACTTGGCCCATGTCCTGTTCCAAGATCGCTTCCTGAAGTGCCCGCCAAAAAAGGAAGGAAGTGCGAGTATAAGAAAAGGGGAAAAGGGAAAAATGTCAACGCAAGGACACGGCTCTCTGTGTGGAAGTGGAAGTGGAAATGTCAGGCCCATCAAGGTGAGCATGTCGCCCGGTCAGAAGCTCTCTGACTTATTCAGCTCGCCTCCTAATTGAGAGAGTGGGCCATTGTTTCCGCCACTCAACAATGAGCACGCCGACCTGTCACATGTCACATGGCTAACAAATAAAAAATAAGCAAGCGAGGCGAACAATAAACAATAAACAATAAACCACTCAACGTCCACCAAATCAAAGCAAAATAATAAGCCGCGGTCTTTCACATTTCATTATTTTAGTTGCTGAATTATAAATAATAAATTAGTAAAACATAAAGCTAATAAGACTATTAAGGCCTAAAATTATTAAGAAAGGAGCGTAATTAGACATAAAATATAAGGAAAAACATAAACATAATTAAATATAAAGAATAAAACATGCTTGCAGAGGTTAATAATTATTATTAATCTTCGACACCATAAAATATATATTTTTTTGATCAGCATCACCAGCTGACTCGATCTAGCCATGACCGTCTGCAAACTTGTCTCTCAGGTTTTAAGTATCTACTAATATACTATCGGACTAAAATTTTCTTTTTTTTTTCGTTCTTGTTTTTAAGTAAATTCTTTTAAACTTAAACAAGTGATATTTATGTATAGTTCGATATATTTAATAATGAACTTTCTCGTTATTTTATTAATATTAACTTATTGATATTCTGCAATATTTTAAATATATTATCGTTTAATATCGTTAAATATTTATTGTTTTTTATGTTTCAATTCATATTTTTAAGATAAACTTCTTTTTGAATATATATGTATATAGAGATTTAATTTCATTTACATAGATAATGTTGCTTTATATTACTTTTTGCTTTATATAAGGTGCAGAATGTCTATCGAATGTATATTATATATATATTCATGAGTTACTTCAAAGAAAATTAACTAATACTTTTTAGGACACATATCTTTAAGCTTAATAATTTTAAAAATAAATCAAAAATGGAATACAAAATAAATAAAAAATAAAAGCTCAAATAAACAACACTTCTTGTTCGCAGTTATTTGCTAAACTTAAATAAATTAATTAAATTAACACCTAAAAGCCAGGTGGGCTAATAGCCGAACCCCTTCCTTAACCCTGCCAGCCAGCCAATTTCCATTTATGCTAGTTTCCATCCAGGACCAAGACCAAGTCCACGTCCAAGTCGGAGTCGTCTCTAATCCATGAAATATGTAAAGTAAAAAATTGAATCGCTGGCAATTGTAAAAATCAGGCGGTGGGGGATGGGCCTGTGGGGTTAAGGCGCACGGACAGCTGAACAACAGGGGCTGTATGGGGTTAAGAGTTGCATAGTCTTTGCCGCTTATCGACGAGCAGCAGACAAGGCCGGGGCATCAATCAAGCGTTTCCAATGAATGGCTATCGACTGAATTAGACGACCAGCTAGGATATTACCATTGCTTCGTGCACTGGGAAAAATTAGTAAGAGCTTAACAATGCAAAGAAAATGATGCAGAGACAATTCAAGAAGAACCAATCTCTTAGAGAGACTTAATAATAAGTTTTTTAAATACACAACTTTTTTTTTTAATACAGGAATTTTTTTTCCTAAAATAAGAAATAAATTTCTATATTACAGAAATGGTTATCATAAGCCAATATCGCCATAGAAATGGGAAAGAATTTCTAAGCTTAAGAAAAATATTTCTTATTTTTAGAAATTATTTTCTGAAAACTAGGAAAGCTTGCCATAAACCGAATTTTTCCGAAATACATTTCCTGAAATCTAATCTAACCATAAAATATAAATAACCCTAAATAATAGAAATATGTTCTAAAATGATGAAAGTTTCTAGGAAATTGAAAATTTTTCTAAAACCGAAAATAGTTTTTGTCGCTATTATTTAATTTTTCCTTAATGTCCACTCTATTTTTTTTTTGCGTGTATTACTTCATTGCTCGCTACTTTTTGCGTCTTTTGCAAATTCTGGACAGAAAAAAAGAAGGGAATGAGAAAAAAATGAAGGAGAAGTGGAAAGGACAGGCAATATTTTTGCGGCTTAATATGTGTTAAAAAAATGGAAATAAATAAATGCGAACCGCTGGCGAAGAATGTTTTTTAGGGAGGTTCGGCGGTGGGGTGTTTCCTTCTTCTTTTTTCGCAAGGAGGTGGGCGTTTTTTGGGCGTTTTTGGGGGTGTGGCTGGCTTATCGCTCGACTTGTAGCCAGTGACAGGACATAACATAACCCCGTGGTATCTCCAGCGAGCCATGCGTGGGCGCTTTTCCTCATATTTCCTTGTCCTTCCTTTTTTGCATGTGTGCCCGTGTGTGTTTGTGTGTGTGTGTGTGTGTGTGGTCACCCCGCAGAGGTCGAAGGGCGGCCAGGCTACTAAAACAACAACAAAGGCGGAGGGGTAAAAGTTGCTGACTAAGTACTTTGGAAAATTGTGAACATGTCTGCTATCTCTCCTGGCCGCCGCTGCCCGCCTTCGTTTAGCGGCGATACATTGTCATTTATGTATCATGGGGGGGGGAGGTCCTTTGGAGGGGGAGGGGAGGGGCAGGGGAGGACCTGCCTGTCATCTTGGGCCCTCTCGCGGACCCCTTCCCAATCCATTTGCCAGGCCAGTGGACAAGTGTTGGGTGCCATGTTTGTGTTTTCCCGTTGTCTATCATTGAGTTTTCTTTTCTTCTAGCCTTTTCTTCTTTTTTATATATTTTTGTTCACCCCTCACCCCCCTCACATTTTCCACAGCATCAACACCCTGTGAGAATTTTCCTTTTGAAGCCAAGTTCGCTTTTCAATTCTTAGATACTTCCCCGAAAAACGGGTATATTGGAACTTGGAGAAGGACCTGTACAGGGTAATTATAAATATAATATAATTATTTAAATATGATTATAAATTTACTGTAATATGAGCAACTTAATTAATTATAAATATCTTTGTTCATTGATAAAGAAACGAGCTTTTCCTTAGGCTTACTTTTTTATAAAAAACAAAATAATCAAGACTTTAGTCTTTGCGATGCTAATGCAATGAGCAATTCTATTTTATTTTTACTTGAATAAATAAATTTGTAAATGAATTTATTTTATTTTTACTTTAATTAATAAATTAGTAACTAAATTTATTTTAGTTTTACTTCAATTAATAAATTAGTAAATAAATTTATTTTTCGTTTACTTTAATTAATAAATTAATAAATAAACAAATTCAATGGCTTATAATAAATTATTATCAATAATGCATTAATGAATACACATACCAAATTGCAGCTCGATCCAGTAAAAGCTTTTGGTTTTGTTTCGGGTATTTCATGGTCGGGACACACTCTTCCTCTTTCATTATTGTTTCTTCCCTTTTTTTCCTTCTTTTTTTTTGTTATTGTTGTTGTTGCGAGGGTAATGTAAAATCCACAAACGCGACGAGAACTTCACATATGACAACCGGGGACAATCGAAGGAGGAGCGCTCTGCGAAGGAGGCAAAGGATGAGTCGGAGGACCTCCGACTCCGCTGCCTCTGCTCTCGTGTTTGTGATTTTTGAAGCGGAAAATCAAAGTTAAGCCCTGTTTACACAATATGAGAACTAAAAAGAAACGAACTTAGATTAAAAACAAATTAGTACTAAGCTAAACAAAATCATATAATGTATAAAAAACTATAACCAAACTATAACCTTAAACTCTAAAAATGAATTGTATAAACAATTTTAAACAACAAATTAAAGTATTTTGAAATTTATAATATACGTGGGCTGCTATATATATTTCTGGCCTAGGCAACACTAAGTGTTGTTAGGTGGAATCTGACATTTCCATTGAAAAGTTCGACATTTTTAAGCATAAACGTACTCAGAACGGTTTGACGTACGACTATCATTTGTGTTGTTTACAGTTACTTAAAAAAATCAATTTCGCAAAAAAATGGAATTAACTCGTGAACATTTTCGTGCGATCATTTTTCACAACTTTCGGCGTGGATTATCACGACAAGAGTGCAGCGATGAACTTAAATCTTTGTATGACTATGAAGCACCATCCTATAGCACTGTGAAAAACTGGTACAACGAATTCAATCGTGGCCGACGCTCCCTCAAAGACGAATTCCGCGAAGGTCGTCCAAAAACAGCCGTTGTGCCAGAAAACATCGATGGCGTACGTGAACTAATAATGCAAGACCGTCATGTGACATACCGTGAGATAGAGGCATCCCTAGGCATTTCTTCCACCAGCATACATTCGATATTGCATGAGCACCTGGCTGTAAAAAAGGTTTGTTCTCGTTGGATCCCGCACAATTTGACAATCGCTCAAAAGAAGGCTCGTGTGGATTGGTGTAAAGAAATGCTGAAAAAATACGATCGCGGTGCTTCAAAAGACGTTTATAAGATCGTCACAGGTGACGAATCATGGATCTATGCGTATGAGCCCGAAACAAAACAGCAATCGACCGTGTGGGTCTTCCAAGACGAGCCAAATCCAACGAAAGTTGTTCGTGGAAGAAGCACTTCGAAGCAAATGGTCGCCTGTTTCTTCGCAAAAACTGGTCATGTGGCTACTGTTCCTCTTGAGCAACGTAGGACGGTCAATTCTGATTGGTACACCACCATTTGTTTGCCTGAAGTCTTCGGTGAAATTCGAAAAACGAACAAGGGAAGACGAATCATTGTGCACCATGACAATGCGAGCTCTCACACATCGGCTCAAACCAGCGCCTTTTTGACTGGCCAAAACGTCGAATTGATGGGTCATCCGCCGTACAGTCCTGACTTGGCACCAAATGACTTCTTTTTATTCCCTCACATCAAGAAGAAAATGCGTGGTCAACGATTTTCGTCGCCAGAAGATGCTGTTGAAGCATTCAAAAACCATGTTTTTGAGGTGTGTCAATCAGAGTGGAAAAAGTGCTTCGAAAATTGGTTTGAGCGCATGCAAAAGTGTGTAAATCTTGATGGAGAATATTTTGAAAAACAATAAAACTATTTTCCTTAATAAATATTCGTATTTTCATTATTAGGCCAGAAATATATGTAGCAGCCCACGTATATTTATGGAGAGTAAAACTTTTTTAAATTAAATTAGAGCAAAGAAGGTTTTAAAATAACACATATTTATTTTCGTATTTACTGTATTTTATTTATTTTTATATTAAATATATGTATGTGTATTTTGTTATACATTTTTTGATCACCCATATCCTTGCTAGTGTAAACGGAGCCAGAAGGCGCGCAAAGGACACACACTCCCCTCCTGGAGCGTTCGTTCGCGAGAGTTTCAGAAAATTGCATTTTTTCATATCATTAGGTTTTATTGGTTTCTTCCTGTTAAATATTCCCCGCCGCCATGGTCCACGGTGTGTCCTGCTCCAAGGATGTCCTGCCCGGCTCCTGGCTCCTTTTGTCTCGCAAACAACAACAACAACAACAACACACGCACAACAGTACACGCTCCAGAAAACAGAAAACGACACCACACACACACGGCCACATATATTACATTTTTATAAAGCACATACATAGGGGGATATATGTACACAATCTGATACATACGGACACACATGGGGCACGCATCATATCACTCGGAAGCAGCTCGGCACCGCAAGTCCTGCGACAAGCGCCTTGGCATCCTGGGCGTCCTGGGCGTCCCGCAAGGCGACAAATGCCAGATCCAAGAACTGAGAGCTGAAAACTGAAATCCAAAATCCAGGGACCGCGCAGAACAATGCCCCAATTAAAGGCCATCAGTGGAGCGCGAAAGGGGTTAAGAGGCACTGCAAGAAAAAATTGTATATAAATTCAGGTAATGGAAAAAAATATATATATTTCAAATATAAATACAGCTAAGAGGAACATGATCACAGGAAAACGTAGAAATTTAAATATAACAAAGTTATAAGATTATTAAATTATTATATTATTAAATATGTACACAGAGAGAATTATGGGATCTCATTTTGAGTACGGATTGTTCTTAAATGAAGTAATTTTTGATCTTTCGTTGAGCACTTTTATCTCAAAAAAGTAATAAAATACTTAATATAGGTATTCGTATTCTTAAAAATTGCACTTAAACGGAGTACAAAACCACAGCTAAGTAAGTACAAATGTTCTCGGTTGTTATTTGAGTACGTTTTTGCTTATTTTCAGTACATTTGTACTTAAAAATTCTCTCTGTTGACAAATTATAAACGCTCTTAATTGATTTATATATTTTTTATTATCGATTAATTAAACTTGCACTAGAATTCTCAACGGGTTCTAATGGCAAGGCCGCGTAATAATGAACTATGATAAGCATAGGTTACTGAGGAGCCTGCCGCTGGTGTTTTTTAATAAATATTTCCTTACTTTACTATTTTTTACCTTCATATCTTATTTATGGTCTCTTAATGGCCTTTTCCTGTAGTTTTAAATCCCAAACAAAAAAAACCTTGCAGATTATTGCCTGCTGAATTTTTTCCTTAATGTCCTTGTCCTGTCCCGTCCCGTCCTGACAGTTCAGCTTCACTCCACTCCACTCCATTGACCAACTTAAGCCACCGACTCGGCGCAAAATGTTTGTCCAGGCAAAACACATTATAAAAATCGTATTTCCATCCACCACGGCCCGATGCCTATGTAAATAGAGGTGGTTATATAGTGGCGTGTCCTGGCGAAGGATACATGCAAACGTGATACATGTGGGCGTCCCACATCAAGATGGGCCGCAAATACAACAATGCCAATGGCAGTCGCTGGCTCACCTGCGTAAATCAGGATCTGCAGGACCTCTGATTGACTGGCTGACACAGCCAGCCGGGTGCGGGGGTGTTATCCCTTGAAGGGATAACTGGTCAAGAGCCAGGGTTACCGGAGACAGTTTGCCCCAGCAGCCACCGCCATGTCAGCGCAATATGCCGCCAAGATGGGTCCTTTGGCTATCCTTGGGATGTGCACTCGAACAAATGGACTCGAAATAATAAATAATAATAGAAATATTATGTCTTGAAATTTTTATGAATTCACAGAAGCTTAAACTAAATTATTCAATTATGACTTAAGAAAATAAGTATCCGGGCACTGAAGTTTGCAGTTGAAGAAGTAAGCCTTAAATATTTTTTACTTTTAATTAAATGCATGCTATAAATACATATATAAATAAACAATATTTAAAACCTTTCTGATATGCTTTATTTAATTAATTAACATTTATTTATAAAAAAATAAGTATAGTTATTTTCCCTCTGTCTCGAAGGAGTCCTTTCTCCACATATGTGTGTGTGTATGTGATGCGCTTCGGTGGACGCCGCCCAGCGGAAAAGGAAATGAAAAAAAAAGAGAAATATTATATGTATGTATATACAAAGAAAATATATATATTAAAAAAAAGGAAAGGTATGAAAAGAAACAGGACGAGCTCTTGCCGATTCCGCTCGGTTGGCTTGCAAAATTTGTCGAATTGGATACTCCCGGCGACCGTTCGCCAGCTTCCATCCTTCCATCCCTGCCAACGGACGGCTGTCGTCCTGCGTCCTGCGTCCTGCGTCCTGCGTCCTGACCAAAAGGCATCAGTCGCAACTGTGTGTGTGCTTATGGCCATGTCCTGCCTGCGTGTGTGTGCCCGTTGTATTTGAAAATTTTGCATATTAAAATATTGTTGTGCATGCAAAGGTCGCTCTCGCCGGTTCCTGCTTTCCGGGCCAAAAAGGGAAAAGGACCAAGGACCAGGCAAAAAGGTGCTGCCTTCACAGTGGCTTCAGTTAAATTTTAAATACAACATTTTATTTCTTATGTATTTTTTCTTAATTTAAGACCCAAGCAAGGCCACAAAGATATATATTATTAAATAAATAAAACTCAAATCTCTTGAACTTAAATATATTTCGGGATATTTCCAGACCACTGTGCTCGTTGTTGTTATTAGAACTGTTGGTTGTCGTTGGGGGCGGTGGGCAAGCTGGCAGGGGGCGGGACCATGTTGGGACACAGACACATCGCCTGTGGTAACACAATAACGAATTTCCGTAGCAACTTCATCGCCGAGTCCTGCTCCTGCTGCTGCTGCTGAAATGTTATCCCGCTTACATGGTCCTGCTTCATTTGGGACTTTTCTCCACGCTTTTTCCCCGATTTGCCTTCTTTTTCTGCGCTAAGTTTTGCAAGGACGACAAGGACGATGCAACACACACATATGCCAATAATAATAATAAAAATACTAATAGTAATAATAATAATGATGAGAACTAAATGTAAATAGGAAAAGTTGCCAAGAAATTAAGATATCAAACTCGAAAAAATAAAGGTTTAAAAATATATAAGGTTTAAAATATGCTACAGAACTTTCATTGTTTCTGAAGCGATCCCCCCTGTGTAATTAATTGTTTCTTGAGCAAAAAATCGAAAACTGTCAAATAAATCTCAAGAAAAGTGCAGATGCACATTCCTTTCGTTTCTTAAAAAAGGTTCGAACTCGATCATAAATTCAACTGACAAACACTTTTGCCCATTTGTCGAACGTCAGTCAATGGGTGCGCCGATTTTCTATTATTTTTTATTTTCTATTTCCTCGAGGGGTTAAAGAAACCCGTTACATTCGATAACAAAGAATTATGGCGCTGTTTTCCCTCGATCGTGAGAAAGTTGTTAACCCCTTCGAGGCCACATCTATAATTTATAATGATTAAGGTGAGGCAGAGCCCGGCAAAAAGGTAACAGTTGCTCCTTTTTTCATCTTCAGAATCCTTCGAGGGATAACGGAGGCTGTCGACCGCGACTCACAGAGGCGTCATCCCTCGGCAAGGGGTCTTCGGCTTCGTCTTCGTCTCCGTCTTCGAGGGGGAAGACTGCCAGCTGTGATCCTTAATTTCGCAGGTTCCCGGCCAGGATCAGGGCGCCGAATAACAGCAGTCCTCGAGCAGCAGACAATGGCTCGAGCCAGCGGTGCAAAATTCCCTAATCGGCTTCAAGGAGTTTTTGCTCTGAGGCTGCAGGATATCTGGAGTTCCTATTGCAAAATGTTCTTAATTTAGTTTCCTTCAGATGGAAGGATAATGAATTAATCAGGCCATTAAAAAGGATTCATCAATCATTACTCAAAGGTTGTGCATGTTTTGACTTAATAAAGAAATTTAAATATTAAAAGAATATAGAATAAATGCATTTTCTGTGCAAAAAACAAGAATTTAACATTTTATTATTTAAAATTAGGTAAATGTGCTCTTGCGGGTTAAATACAATATATTTAAGAAATCGGAAAATTTCATTAACATATTTAAGAGATATTTATATCAAGATATCTTGAATTTTCCGCCACTTCATACATTTTTGTTTTACAATTTCTTTTGTACATTTTAATAATAATTCTTTCTTGTTTTCCTTCTATTCTCGGTAAAGCAATGCATACACAGAGAGAATTATGGCATCCGAAAATTGAGAATCCGCATTCTCAAATACTTAATATTCTCCATTTGAGTTCGGATTTTTTAAAAAATGTTAGCTAAGTATTTTTTCCTCACTTACAGACCAAAAATCAAAATGAATACAAAAGCACAAATATTCTTGAATTGAAATGGTTTTATCTCTAAATTGAGAATGCTAAATACTCAAGTATATTATTATAAATACTCATAAATAAATGCTTAATTTAAGGCAGAGAAATATATAAACGTGTAAGAAAAATTATTTTAAAATATAATTACATACCGAAAATGTTAAATAGTATAAAAATACCAATTAAAAAATAAAAACCCATCAAGTAAATGTATTAAAAGAATTCATACAAATCACAAAGTCATACAAAAACCTTTTATTTCCTATATAAAACGCACTGCTGACCCCTCCATAAAAAGAAACCCCTCCAACTCCGATCGATTGGTTAATTAAAAATGTTTATTAACCCACCAAGGGAGGCGGCGGCGACTGACCCCGTGGCGTCGTCCAACCATTGTCCAGCCCCGTAATATTTCCGGACAAAATCATTAATCAGGCAATTAGTCAGGTTTAAGTAGCTGCTGCCAAAACAGAAACAAAAAACAACACAAAAAACATGGGGAGAGCGGCCTTATTATACCATAAACGTATAAATATCAATTTGATCTGTCAAATATTGACACATCAAACCCTAAACAAACCAATGACAGGCTTTCTCCCCTCTCAGCCAGCAGCCAGCAGCCATTTAGCGGCAATTTATGAGCAACAAAACACCCAAAAAAAAGGACAAAAAATTGGTGGAAAAATAATGAAAGGAACGGATCATTTCAAGGGTCCTTGACTTCCTGCCCGGACCCGAGCCCGAGCCCAGCCCGAGCCCAGCATCCCATGAGCCGAGCAATTATGCGTATTATATAACATCATGTTTGCAGTTTAATGTCAAAAACTTGGTTTTTTACCCCAAAAAACAGGACGAGCAGAGAGGTTAAGGGATGCTGCCCCTGCGGATCCCGAATCCTGTTTTTTTTTTGTGGATCACACACAGGGTTCAAAGTGCGTGTGAATTTGAGGATGCTGGATAGATTATGGTTGTTGCTTCTCTGCGGTATTGTTAAGGTGTGAAGGCAGCGATTCAACAACAATTGGGCTGAGGCGCCAATCCCCGATTCGCAATTATCCCATTGTGATCTCTCGCTCTGTATTTTTTTATTTTTTGGGTGGAAAAAGGTAAAAATACATTCGAGTTATCCTCGCTGATCCTTTGAGCCTCGGCAGCAATTAGTCAAGTGGTTAATGAGTTGAACAAAATCGGATTGGACTCAGCAAATGTTATGTATAGTCAGGACTGTACACCTCTCGGCTGGATTTTCGGGATTTCGGATTTTCCGGATTTTCGCTTTTCGCTCGTGCAGATTTTCCGGCAGATTGGCAAAACTGCAGTTGCAATTCGTGTCGGGATGATGGGCTGATGGCCTGATGGGTGGGTTACATTAAAAAAAGGAGAAGGAAGAGGATTGGGAAAAGGGTTAAGGGCTTTAGGGGGTTGCGGACAATGACAGAAGGCGAAAAAAATTAAAAAATGGCACAACAGGCAAATTTCGCTGAATTTCTTCATTGTTTTTAGGCAGAGCACACAAGGGTTGGTTTGGAAATGGGAAATTGGGTTTTTCAAAAACTCTCGGTGTGTGTTTTCGAATACACAAATTGAACGATGCTAATGCCCATCAGCGTCAGGCACTGAGAGAAATACAAATATTATATATTCGAAAGGAAAAAAAAATGGAACAGCTTTAAACAAGTAAGAAAGCAGTACGAATCTGATAAAAACCTCGTTTTTTACCTTAAGTAACATTTTGTTGACCAAAGAACTAATATCTCTGTGATTTCCTGGTATTAATGGGACTTTTACTCGTACTAATTTAATTTAATTTATTTTAAAGCCTTGTCAAAAAATAAAAATATTTAAAGGTACAAATAAGTACTCTTCGTGGCGCCCAGTCGGTACTCAAACCCCTGTACCTGTACCTGTACCTGTACCTTGCACTGCAACTCAACAAAAATTTAAAAAAACTGAAAAAAAATCGAAGCACAATTTGTGGCGTCCCTGTCCTCGTTCCCCTTGCATAGCACAACAATTCCCAACTGATTCTAGCTGCAAATTAGTGGTAACCAGTCTGAAACAGATGTAAATTATTCATTTTATTTTGTTTTTTCAGAGTTTTTTGTGGTTTTGAGTGTCCTCGGGCCTTCTGATCTGCAACCAGTCTGAAACTGGTGTATATTATTCATTTTAATTTATTTTTATTTAATTATTTTTTGATATATTTTTTTTTGTTCGGTTCTGTCTTGCTTAGCACGGATTCATCGTGTGGGAGTATTTGTTCAGACAGATCCTGCTTTGCTCAGTTTCTCTTGCTCGGATATCAGATTTCTTGTGCGAATACTTGTTCCATAGCCAGTCTGAAACGGGAAGTATATTATTAATTTAATTTTATTTTTTTAACAAAAAATATATCTTAATATGGAGTTTTTAAAAACTTTGGCAACTGTCGGCCTTTAAAGACATATTTTAAAGTTATTGTTGCACTGATTTATCGTGTGGGAGTATTTGCTCAGACAGATCCTGCTTTTCTCGGATTCAAGATTGGTCCGTAACCAGTCTGGAACAGGATGTATATTATCAATTTTATTTTATTTTTTTCCATTCCGAAAATATATCTTATGGCTTTTAAGACTTTGGCAACTGTCGGCCTAGTTAGGCCTTTGCTCAGTTCTGCACGGATTTATCGTGTGGGAGTATTTGCTCAGACAGATCCTGCTTTTCTCGGATTCAAGTCTGAAACAGATGTGTTTATTCGTTTTATTTTATTTTTTATTGAATATATCTTAATATGGGTTTTATGGAGTTCAGCAACTGTCGCCTGAGTTCAGCCTTTACAGGTCAATTATATTTATTTTGACTCATTTTAAAGTTATCTAATTTTCCCTTAATATGGGGTTTTTAAAAACTTTGGCAGCTGTCGGTCGAGCTAAGCCTTTACAGATAAATTACATTTATCTTAACATATTTTAAAGTTATTTAATTTTTGCTCACCTCTCCAAGATAGGAAAACGCAGGAGTAAGGATGCCCAACCTGCATGGCGGGCTCATCAATTCAAATCAAACGAATCACCCCATTCCCGTGGCTATAATTCAAGCTCCTGCTCCTGCTCTTCATCCGATTGAATTTCGGCTAGCAACTGTCCGCGGATATTGAGTCCCTGTCCGTGGATATCGATTGCCGATGTCGGCCAGGTGTTGTAAAAGGGCCCATATCTGCATACGCTCTCATGTATGTTTGGTGGAAAACGCGACGCAGGACCCAGGACCCAGGGCCCAGGACTCCGGATATTGGCAACAGCTAGCTCCTACCCCTGCTGGCCGGGCACCCCTTTCCTTTGCCGCGGGAAAGGGGCAACCCTTAATGCCCACATATTGTATCTACATACATTTGCATGGCCTCATTTCTTTTCATCCATAATTTCAAATTGCGAGCAAATTTTCCTCCTGGCATAGTTTTTCCGCACACACACACACATGCACGCGAAAAGGATTATTTATTTATTACGAAATTTTCGTCATTCGATGCGCGGCTGTGTGGCGCGTGGAAAGGTGGAAATCAAAGGTGGAAAGGACTCGCTGGGCCGCCGCTGAAAAGGACGCCGCAAATGTCGAATTATTCAAATGATGATTCCAACCCCCGAGCGCCGCCACCCTACCTCCCCTATACGTGTATGATATGCAAAAAAAAAGGAGAAGAATAAAAAACGGAATAAAATACGCACACAGGACTCGCAGGACACACACAGGACATGGGAGATACAGGAATACCGAGCGCGTCGCGTTGATTTTGTGTGAACTCCTTTTTTTTTTACCTTGCGGCAATCTGGCGGCACTCACACACGCACACACGCACGTGGTGTAGTTGGAATGGCCCTCATGTCCTTGCTCCTGCATCGTCCTTTGTAGTTGGCATGTCCCGTTTCGTCATATGAGATCGCGAGCGTTTACAAATTTTTCATTTTATTCAAAAAACAAGAAAGACACGTCATTAAGTTTTTCCTGGAATTCCAAAATAAATCACAACGAAGCGGAAATGCCCTGTAAAGGGGGATTCCCAATAAAAAAATACACCACTTTATTAGCTTTAATTTAATGTTTACTCATTTATTTAGGGCTTTAAATTACTGAATATATTTATTATTATTTTCTTAGCTTTCTTAAAAATATATATCAGACTTGACCTTAAATATTACCTTTCTGTATTTAATATTAATATTTAATTGGCTGTACTTGAATTTTAATACCTTTAATTAGGCCTTATACATAATTATTTAAGTTTAATTCATTTAAGTTTTCCTTAAAAATCCCCTACAATACTAACTACCAAGATTAATTTTTTATTTTTTTACAACACTTGACCTCACTTATTACCTTTATATATTTTATAACTTCCTTTAAAGTTAGTTTTAGTTTTTAAATCAATTATAAAAATATTCTAAACAAATTCCAAGGCTCTCTATATTCGCTGTTCCCTACCTACAAACAGGAACTGCAAAAAAAGGACTCGCTTCGAAGGACATCTGCGTATTGTCGCCATCCCGTATGGGTGCACCTATTGTGGCGACCGCAGTCGAAATTTGAATTCATTTCATTTGCACCTTGTTGGGCAATTTTTATTTATTATTTGTTTTGTTGTCATTTTTTGTGCTCTTTTCTTTGTTTGTGTGTTAGTAATTTCATATATATTATGCTGGCTGGGCTGAGCAACATCTGGTTCTTATTGATAGGGATAAATAAAATATATAAATGCAGGAGACATGCTGGCTGTGGGATCGGTACAGAAAATAAATAAAGGTGCACAGAGCGGAGTTCATTTAGTTTGCTTAAGGTTCGCCATTTATATACTGGAATACATTTATTTAAGTTTTAAAATAAGTAAGAATAGAAATGAATAAATACAAATAAATATAAGCAAATACTCTAAAAACAAATACTTTTAGGACTATATCAAGGAGCATTAACAAAGATTTTAATGCAAAATTATCAACATTAATACAAGGCTATTATTATAAGAAATAATCCACTTAGGTTAAGGCTTAATCTAAAGCAAGAAACATTATTTATTATCAATATAATTCTTATTAAACTTGTAGCGCTATTAAATAAATATATAAAATAAAATAAAATATATTTTGGGGTAAAGGTTGTTAGCAAATCAAGCTCACGTAAGGGTTAGCAAATAATTATAGCAAAAATCAAAGACACCCTTTTTGAGATGAGCAAAAATAGCATAAACTTCCTAAATACATTTAGTATAAAATAGCTAATTTAAAAATCTTTAAAAATCCCATTTAAATATAAGAAGCTCTAGAATAATGTTTTGATCTCTGCTTGGGATTTTCTCCCCTCTTCCTGCCACCCAAATCGAATCTAAATCAAATTTGAGTAAAAGCCACCAAATAGACAAACATACAGAGAGACCTTAACCCCCCACTGCCGCCAAGCCACACATGGTGACTATCCCAAGCTGGACCTGGGCCCTTAACCCCCGGACTTCCACGCAAGGCAAATGCGCAAAAAATGCGAAAAGTTTGCATAAATGTCCACAAACATGTGGCCCAGTCACAGTTGCCTTCATTTTCGGGGGAATCCCCGAGAGCCCCGCCCCCAAATCATAAGCAACTCTTTTATTTCCCTCCTCTTCCTATTTTCTTTATTTATTTTCTTTTCCCTTTACTTTTCCTGCTCATTGGCGTCGTCGTTGTCGGCGACTTTATAAAAATGTTTGCCCTTCGGTTTGTTTGTTTGTCTATGCCTCGATTTGTTTGTCTGTCTGTCCACTGAGAGAAAATTGTATGAGTAAAAAATAATACAAAAAATATAAATTGAATTTACAATGGGGTATGAAGAAGTTAGTTTGATTATCATACATTTTTTAGATTTAATCTATTATTAAAGTTTGATTTGTTTAGACCTAAAAAAAAGAGTATTCTGTATATAGAAATCGTATTCTGTATATGATTTGTAAATCAATTAAAATACGTTTCTAAAAGTATGAAAATGTTGCTTTTTAAGAAATACAATTGTATAGCATACTTTTAAGTACCGCTTTTATTGATATTAATTTCTGAACTTGCTTTCAATAATAATAATAATTATAAAAATATAACATAAATAATAATTCAATGGTACATATCGTTATTATGTTTTTTTTGAAGGAGTAACTTTCTTAGCATACTTTTAGACGGTTTCTTTAAGTGATTTCAAATTTTCAGCGATTTTTGCCATCCATGCATTAAATTCAGTTTAATAAAATCCAAAATAATAATATTAATTCCATAACTCTTTTTTAAGCATAGTATTTATCCCTTATTTTATTTCTATACATGTCATATTTTTCTCTCTCTGTATGGGAGTGCGTGTGTGTGTGGCCCGACTGCGTTTTGGGTCGTAAATTTAATGGGCAGTGGCGGAATCGAAAAGGAATCGAATCGAATTGAATGGCAAACCGGGAGCCATGCATAAAAAATTGCCAAAGCCAGCGGACGTGCGCTGGTTTTGGGGTTAAAGAGGCGCCCCCGCTTGGGTCCTGGCGGAGCAGGCAGCCAAGGGTTAACTTCGATTAGCCCCGAAAAAATGCTGTCATGGCCTGTGGTCGCACATATGTGCCATGTGTGTGTGTGGGTGTGTGGGTGTGTGGGGTGTGTGTGGGGGTGTATTTTGCATCTGTGTGTGGTGGTCATAAGGCCAGAGCACAAATAATAGCAACAACAACGCCCGCGAATCGCCCAGCGAAGTTCTGCAGACGCGGCAAAAATAAATAATAAAAAATATAAAATACCGAGCGACGAAGTTAAACGCGGCTAATAAAAAAAAATCTTTAAAAAGGGGGTAGAGATAGAATAACAGATACCCTAAGCTAGTTTGAAAGTCTGTTAATTTAAGGAAAATAATAAACAAACTGGGGGAAATAATATTAATTTAATAAATAAAATAGCTAAATTTATTTTTATTCATTTTTTTATTTATCTGATACATTTACGTTCCTAAATGCATCTGATAAAAATTACATTTTCAGTGAAATTTACTAATTTCAATTTAATCATTTTAATAATAACTTTACAGGTACATTAGGAACTTATAAAAATGCTTTTTATGCTTACTGCTTTTAAAAAAGAATATTTAATTGGAAAATGGTAACAATACGCTCATAGTCATGTTGATTCTTTCTATAAAAATCCAGATATCTAAGAATAAAATTCTTAAAATATTAAATAATTTATGAATTAAACACCTATGTTATGCTTTATGTTTTTCATTATTTTAATTCAATAGTAAATATCCTTTCCCTTAAATGATTAAAAATTTACAGCGATTTTTGTGGCATTTTTAAAACTATGCATATATAATAAGTATATAACTATATAGAGACAAGATATTTCAAATCTTAATCGTTTTAACTTTGTACAATTCTCTAAGCTAAAATAGCCTTAATTAGGGGTTTCTTTTCAAGTCCTCTGGGTCCCCATATATGTATATATCCCGAACTAATGTCAAAGGCCACCTGCAGGTCCTGCGTCCTTCGTTCCTAGTGCTTTTTGGGTCCGAAAAATAGGGCCATTGATCAAAATTGCCACAATAATGGCGAAAAAGCCACCCACCCCGCACACACACACACAGCCACCCGGCAAGCTCAGAGTCCGGCGCGTTTGGCAACCCCCTCCCCTGGCCACCTCGTCCTTAGTCCTTCGCTCTTCGCGCTTCGTCCTTTTTCGCCTCACATTTCATTTCGGTTTCATGGCGGAAAGGAAAGCAAATATCGCCATTGCTGTCCAACATGGCAACGGCAAAAACGGACAACAGGACATGCAGGACTTTGAGGAGTGGGAGTGAGAGTGGGAGTGGGGGGTGGTGGCTTGTGGGATGTGAAAAGTGGGCGGGCAGGACCTCTCATCTACCATTGAAAGCCTTTTTGATGGCGGCTGCTGTGTGCGGCGGCGGCGGCGGTGGTGGAAGTCGGAGGAAGGACGCTGCTCCTCGGCAAAGGTAGCAGGCGGTTGCCAACGCGCCTCGGCACGGAATGTCCAACAAGGACCAAGGGACCCGCTGCACTGCAACAAAATAAATTAAATAAAAAACAGGAAATAAAAATATTTATTTTACATAATTTTTGAAAAATGTTCGAATAAAATAATTCAAACTTTACATGTAACTCATACAGATAACATTTTCAAGTGTTTTTATTATGAAATTATTATTAAATATTCACTAAAACCCAAAGCGATTAAAATCTTTACATGTAACTTATTAAATTGTTATTAAATATTCACTAAGACCTAAAAATATTTAAAAACAATTAAAAAACCTCCCCAAAAGTATGCATTGAATTGTTTAAAGGTCCCAAAATTAAATACTAAATGCAAACTTTACATGTAACTTATTAAATTATTAATTTATTTTAAAATATTCACTAAGACCTAAAGAGATTTAAAAACAATTAAAAAACCTCCCCAAAAGTATGCATTGAAATGTTTAAAGGTCCCAAAATTAAATACAAAATTCAAACTTTATTTGTAACTTATTAAATTATTAATTTATTTTTAAATATTCACTAAGACCTAAAGAGATTTAAAAACAATTAAAAAACCTCCCCAAAAGTATGCATTGAAATGTTTAAAGGTCCCAAAATTAAATACAAAATTCAAACTTTATTTGTAACTTATTAAATTATAATACAATAATACAAATAATACAATAAATTGATTGTTAAATATTCACCAAAAATTAAATTGTAAGCCTACTTCTGGGCACCATTTTTATGGAAATTGAATGGCATGCATTTTCTTCCAGTGTCCACACACTCACATGCGCTGGCTTCGTAATGGCCACAGTTGTTGTTATGGCCAAAGTTCGTACGTGAGGGTCGAGTTGAGTCGCAAATAGCGGAGGACCAGGGGGGGATCCTGCTCACAGGACAGCAGCAGCAGCAGCCATTCGCATTTGGTCCTTTCTGGTGGCCGTTAGCTGGTCGGGTCGTTTGTACATTGCATCAAAGAAAACTTTTGCCTCGGCGAAAATAAAACACACACACACACACACGCAGTGGGGGAGGCAAAAAAAGGAAACGGCTATGGCAACAAACGGACAAGGGACAACGCCAAAGGACATGGCCAAATACGTGTGCGTCCACATATGTACAGGCATATGTACACATGTCCTATGTGCAGAGTGTGCTCCAGGGGAAAGGGAGGGAGTGATAGCAGGGGGGAAGTGGGTGCGGTAGTGGGTATTCCAGCCAGGAGCCAGTAGCCAAAACCTCCTCCAAGTGCCGGCCACGCCTACTTGCCACTCTTGCGTTTATCAAGGCTTGGAAAAAGAGAGATATCTTATCCCAAATTCCATTTAATTTTATTTTAGATTTAAAAAACAATTAAATACATTTTTTAAGCCCTAAAACAACCTAGGTATATTTAATATTATTTGGTTACGGAAAATTCTTCCTTAAAATATATAATATCAGAATAATAATCTGTTAACCCTCTAATACTGTGTTTACACTAGACTGCGTTTTGGAGTTTTTGCGTTTTGAGTCAAACGTACATCGATTTTACTTTATATATGTAGGTTTTGAAAAGGTTCTAGTGGTGGGAAAAAGTTGCGTTCATGTTGCGTTCATTTCGATTTGTACTAGTTTTTATCGATAACTTCTCGATTTTCGGGATATCGAACGACTCTCACCACAACAAGCTGTCATCACAAACATTTGTCCGGTGTAAACGTGCATTCTGCGTTATTGAGTTAACTCCGATATCGATAGGTAACTCGTTTTAGTGTAAATAGGCTATAAGAGTACTGAAGATGTGCACGATTATTATAATTTCCAAGCAAAAATGTTAATAACAAGAGTATTTTGTTATTTAAATCTTTTAAAATATAAAAAAAGGCTTGGCCTTCAATTTGCTTCGGTAGATAGCCCCTGTACTTCATCAGTATCCAGAATTCCAGCAAAAATGTAAATTTGTTTTCAGATTTTTGAAGTTTTCGAGTTCCGAGATCCACACAAGGCCCCCATACGCAGCAGCCCCAACCTCAGGCTCAACCACAGACTCAACACCAACCCCAACGACCGCAACCCCATCTGCACCACACCCCCTACCGCTCTTCCCCACAGTTAAGCAGGCAATCAGAGTCCAGAAGAGCAGGCCAGGCCAGGACTCGACGAGGACATGAGGAACAGGACCACGACCAGGGCTGATCTCTGGGACAAAATATTAGTTCTGTCAAAATAAATTTCTTTGAGTAATGTAATCCCATTTTGCGGTCTTCGCCCACTGATGCGAGCAGGGATGGTCAGGGGCGGGGCTGGTCTCATTTTTTCCTAAGCAGCCAATCTAGGCTTAAAGGGGCGAGCGACAGGGGGGAAATGCACTTAAAAAAATGTGCTATGTGTAAATAAAATATTTAGGAAAAATGTATATAAAAGAAAACCAATAAAAAAACTTGTGAGAGGGTTTTAAGGTAAGCTTCAGATTTATTTTCACAAATTTTATATTTTTTGTGAAGTTGTTTAGGGAAGGTAAATTATTCAATCTTAAATATTCTTGTAAGCTTACTTTGTTTGCTAAACTAAAACTAAAATAATAAAACTGGGAAATAATTAAAATAAAATAAAATAAATAAATACAAAAGGAAAAAAATCGAAACAGAGCTACTTATTCCCCAAAAAGGGCACTGATAATAAGACGATCGTCGCTTTTTTCTTTGTGTGAAAGCTAAGCCCTTTCCCAGAGTCTTATTCATGGGTTAAAAACTAAAAACTGTATCATCAGTGTACGCATTATTTATTAATTAATTATTCGTGGTTTTTAAAATGTAATTCAAGTTGAAATATATCGAAAATTTGCCAAGTGCAGCCCAGAGCGAGGAACTCAGTCGATTACGGACACATGTATTGTCGTTTCACGCACATGGAGGACGTGCCCAGGTGGGTGGATTGTCCCCCTCCCAAGGACACCAAGGAGGACAGAGTATGGAGTGTGCTCGGTTCTTGACTTGGTCGCTGGATGATGACAATGTCTCCTGACAGCTTCTGCGGCCTGTGCCTGTGATTGCCAAAAATGCGACACGATGACGGCAACAAGGGATTGCAAAAAAAAAAAGAAAAACGCGTAGAATAAACCATAATACATATGTGCATGTATAAAAAATGAAACCCCGAAATGTAATACACTCCATGGAGGGGGAGAGGCCACACACAGGACACACACCACGCACACACAGCAGACATTGATGAGGCCAAATTTCTGTGATTCGTCATCTAAATAGGTTTTCCACGACACACTCACGCACAACACACTGCTCGGAATTGGCTCGCATTACAGACACGCACACACACCCGCACCACCGGACCGGGGAAAATTGTCCAATCTTTGGGAAAAGCGCTCGGCAGCTGAGCAGGTTTCCTCCATGCCAGAAAGTGCCAGCCGTATCGCATCATTTAAATATTACTTCTATTTTTCAACACAAAAAAGAAACTTGTTAAAGATATTTTAAAATATTTGCGTTAGAATCAAGGACTTTTTGCTACTCCTTTATCCAAAGCTTGAATCCAAAAGGATCTCTAGGATTTATATTTCTACATGTTCCTTAATTTTTGCGGTTTTTGTCTTGAATTTGCACAATTTGTTTACCTTTTCGTTCGGCGTTGCCACCTTATTTAAACAGAGTGAAGTTGGTTGCGCTCCACCAATAGACGCCCAGAGTTTTATTCGGCGGTTGAAGTTTGAACTCAAAAAATTTGAGCTTTGTTTGAAAATATAGTTAGATAGCGACCTTACCTCAAAATAATACAACCCAGATGAATAATTACCCAAGAAATGCAGCATTATGTGGGCCAAAATAAAGGAAATTATCGGAGAGGCTGAAACAATTTTGTTGACCTCTGTTTAGTGCCCTTTTTGGTGATCTTTCTTATCGATATATAACATCGATAATACTGTCAAAATTCGACGAAGACGCCAACAACTACAGAGGCACTTTCAAAGTCAACGTAAGCTTGGACGGCGTGCTCTCTGGAAAAGAAAAAAAGGAAATAAAGAAGAAACTGTGGAAAAATGGCTGAAGGGGGAGAAAGCCCAATCCCGACATTCAAGTGCATTCTCATTGGAGACGACGGCCTAGTTAAGGAGATGCTCGTGGAGCGCTTGAAGAACGGCGGCTTCCTCGACTCTAAAGTGAACGCGCAGGGCGTTGAGGTGCGTACCCTGGTATTCTACACCACCCGGGGCCCCTTGCGCTTCGATGTCTGGGATGTGGCCGGCGAGGAGAAGTACGCGAAACTGTGCGAAGGCGACTGTGTCGTAACCGATTGCGCAATCATCATGTTCGAACACGCAGAGAGTGAGCATGTGGGGCTGCGTACCGCGTACCAGAACGTGCCCGTCATTCTCTGTGGCGACGAGGACGACATGAAGGATGTGAACAAGAAGCAGACCAAGTTCCAGGTAAGTTCCGAACCAGGTGGTTCCGAAAATGCATATTTTCGCATATATGGAACTGTCTCTTCCTGCAGTACTTCTACGACATTGATCCGCGAAACATGTTCAGTTTCGTGTATCCATTCTTGTGGATTGCCATCCAGCTGTTGGGGGATGACCAATTGGAGTTCATGCCGGTGCCGGCCGATTCCCAGGAGGCCAACGAGCCGCGCCTGCATTTGGAGCGCGACTTGGAGAAGGCCGTGAAGACACCCCTGCCCCCAGACGATGGCAAATGGTAGCCTTGAACAGCAGCAACTCTGGAACAAGTCACAAGTTGTCTCCACTTATAAATGTCTCTAAATATGTAAACGGAAGGAGATAAATACAAATAAACATACGATTTCTCTCATATCGCACATTGGGATCATTACGGCGTCACGTTTTGGCAAATGGCGTTGCCAGATAGGTGGACTACCACGTGTCTTGACGTCTCTGATAAATATGTAATAATATGCATTTATATTTATTTTATGAACATATATCCGATGCGGTAGCATTAATGTCAGTGCAGTGATTTTCCCAGAGCTGGTGCGCGTGCGCACGTGGTACTTGCATCCCGTTCAAAGTGCTGGCGAATGACGTTGCCAGATTGTTGGACTATCACATGTCGTGACTTGTTACGTGCATACAGAAATAATATAATATATACAATAGATTTCAATCAAACCTCCCGTTCTGATTAGCATTATTTATTTGTATTCCCAAAACTTAAGAACAAATAAACAGAGTTTGTTAAGTGTCTCTTTAAGCGCAAACCGCAAATTTCAAAATAGTTTTTATTGAATTAAGAAATTAAATATATTTCGAAGTTCTTCTAGTTTTGGAACTGTTTTAAGTAAAAGAAAATTAATGAAACACTTGATGAATATTAGGAAAATCCCCTTCCTTCTTTCTTTGACTTGTCCGGAAAATTACAGAAATGAAAGTTTTACATGTTTTTATCATCCTTTATTTATGATCTATTATAAACATAATTTTACTTGTTAATGCTCCATCACGGGCTGGTGGTGGGGGTGTCAGAAGGAGAAAATAAAAAAAAGGAAGGACATTTTCAGAACTTTAAACCTAAAATACATTGAACTGATAAATTGCCATCGCTGCGAGGGAGCAATATCGAATCCGATGCGAATGTTGCGTTAACCACTAAGTATTGATTGATCCGCCTGATGATGGGATATGGGGTGGGGTGTGATCTTGGGGAAGGGAGCTCTTGCAGGGGAGGATTAGGTCAGCTTGGAGCGCTTCTTGGCAATGGCATCCTCGACGGCGCGCAGTTGCTTCAGCAGCTCCTCGCGGCGCGACTTCTTGCCACCGTCCTTGTCCTTGCCCTGGTCCTTATCCTTGTCCTTCTCCTTATCCTTCTCCTTCTCCTTGTCTTTATCCTTGCTGTGTGGCTCCTTCTCCTTGTCCTTGGCCCCGTGATGGTGCTGCTGCTGCTCACTCTCCTTGTCGGAGCCGGCTGAGTTATTGGGCGAAGCCAGCGCCGACACTCCCATCATGTTCGACGTCTTCTTAATCTCAATGGAAATGGGCGAACGCTTCTTGGTTGCTTGTTCAACGGCTGTGGGAGGGTAACCCAAATAGTTAGGAGTGTTACATGGCCAAGAACCAATACTTACGCTTCTTGATTAGCTTGCGCTCGTTGAGCGCCTTGTCGGTGGCCCTCACTCGCTTCTGGGGCGTATCCCGCGATCCCGACGAGCTCTCCGACGACGAGGAGCCGGATTCCGACTCGGAGTAAGAGGTCTCCGACGAGTCTGCAAAGAAATATGGTTTATTAACGTGTTAAAGTGAATCATGTCTCCTTACCTGATTCGGATGAGCTGGATGAGCGTCGACGTCGCAGCTTGTCAAACTTCTTGGGCACCGGCGAGGTGAGCTTCTTGCGCTTGGAGGCGGGACTGTGTCCGCCGGCTCGCTTGTCCATGGCCGGGCGCTTGTACGATGGCGAGAGGCTGCCCTCTATTAAAGCAATAAGAGAGTTTAAATCAAAATGTTGCCAGCAAAGTCAAAGTTCAACTCACTGGAGGTGTGCCTGGGGCGGCGCGGTATCTGGCTGGGAGAGCGCACCGCCCTTCCGCCTAGGCGACGCGCCGAGGCCGCCGCCAGCTTGTGCGAGCTGCTGCCGTAGCGCCGCTTGTGATCCGGCGGACTGCTCGAGCGCGACGAGTCCGAGCTGGAGTCGCTCTGCGAGCTGTTCGACGTTGAGTACGACGAGTTGCTGCTGTAGCTGCGTCGGTCACGGCGCCGGCGCTCGTCACGCTCGTAGGAGCCCCGTCCCATCGACTTGGAGCGCATCCAGGGATCGCTCCACTCATCGCCACGCCCGCCGGCTGCCTCTACGCGCTGCACGATCACCTCGCGCGCCGGTCTCAGCCTGCGGTCGTCCTCGTAGTGCGGCATCCGGTGTGGCGGCAGCTCGCGATATCTCGCCATCCGTCCGTACGCGTCCACATCCTCGTAGTGCGGCGCCATGTACTGACTGCGGCCGTAGCGATCCGCGGGGGGTCCGTAGACCGAGTACTGCAGGGGCAGGAGAGCGCGAGGACTCGCGTGGGCCACGGCATGCGGATGCATGGACATGGGCATGCTGAGCGGAGGAAGTGGCTGTTCGCGGGCCGACGACGATTGAGGGGGCGGCGAACGGGCGCTGCTGCCGCCACGCTCCTTGAGGTAGTACGGATCCTTCTCCAGCTCGTCGGGGGAGAGGGTGAGGTTCATCTTCTTGTCCTCAAAGTCCATGTCCTGCTCCTTGCGCTTGTTCGCCTTGCGCATCATCTCCTTGGCGGTGCGCAGGCCGCGCTCCCACGCATTCTCCGGTCCGTCGGGCAGCAGCGCGCGGGCATCGTGCCCGCCATGGGCGCCGTAGATACTGGGCGCATGGTGTAGTGCCGGGCGATGGTGCAGGGCCGGCCTCTCGTTGCGATAGTCATGATAGTCGGCCGCCGAGGCGGCATGCGAGCTGTAGGCACTGGCGACGGCCCGCGAGGCGGCGGTCGAGGATGCAGCGGCCGCGGAGGAGGAGGCCGCACCACCGGCACCGCCCTGCATGGGCACGGATCGCACCAGGCTCTCGAACATGGTGTAGTTGCCCTTGTCGGTGACACCGGGATGCAGGAAGCGACAGCTCATGCCCCAGGTGCACTGGCCGCGCGTGTAGAAGCGGCACACCGGCTTCGGTTCGGTCTCCTCCGGGCGCTTCTCGTCCTCGTCGGACACCTCGCCCTCCTCCAGCTCCTCTTCGTCCTTCTTCTTCTTGGCAATGGCCGCTGCCAAGGCCTTGTCCTTGTCCTCCTCGCCGTCCTCCAGGCTACCGCTGCTGGCACTATCTTCGTCCTTGCCCTTGCCATTGGCATCCTCATCCTCGTCATCGTCGTTAGAGTCGCCATCCACCTCGCCATCATCCTCATCATCGTCCTCGTCGTCATCTTCGTTATTCCTGATCTGCTTGCCCGCCCATTCAGGAGACTTGGTCTTGGCCAGGTTTGATTCGTTTGCTTTGCTCTCCGCCGCCGCCACTTCCTTGGCGGAAGCAGGGATGGGCTCGGGACACTCGCCCTCCTCCGCCTCAAAGTCCAGGGCGTCATCGTCGTGCGGCTTGGCCAAATCCTCCTCCAGGCCATTGGAGGAGGCATCGTCGCGCTGAAAAGGAGTGTGGGATTAGTGAGGAACAAGCGCAAGGACCCAGCTATCGAGTACTTACCTTGGCATCCTTGCCGCTCGCTGGCTTCTGGCCATTCTGCTTGACCTGCTTCACCTCGTCATCGTCCTCGCCCAGGGCCGACATTGAGTCATTCGATATGGCGCCATCCTCATCCTCCTCCTCCTCCTCCTCCAGCGAGTCCTTTGAGCGCGGTGCCTCGCGCTTCTCCTCGGCCTCAATATCGCTGACGTCGCTCAGGTCCTCGTGACTGATGTTCAGGTCCCCGCCCGCCTGGTTGTACAGCTGCGGACTGTTGCTCCGACTGCGAACGGAGGAGAGGAACGAGCTGGGCTGCGATTTGGCGCTGGGCGAGCCGGGTTGCTCCGGTTCCGAGGCCACTTGCTCTTGCTCCGGCTCCGGCTCCGGCTCCGCCTCAGCCTGCTGATCCGGCACTTGCTGCTGCTGCTGCTGCTGCTGCTGTCGCTCCTTTTCTGGCTCCTCATCTTCGCTGGATGAGCCGCTTGAGGAGCTGCTGCCACTGCCGCTGCTGCTGCTGCTGGAGCACTTCTTCTGCTTCTTGGACCCATCGCTGCGACTGGAACTGGAGCTAGAGTTGGAGGAGGAGCTGCTGGTGGAGGGGCCTCGAACAGAACGGTGCAGCACGGGTTCATCGGCACCTGCTGCGACTCCCGCCTCCATGGCATTCTTGATGACGTTGAGGTTCGTCTCGGAGTCCGCCGAATGCGAGGAGTTGGAGTTCGGGGAGCTGGCACGAGAATCGTCAGACTCCATGTCGAGCACCATGGGTTCGCCTTACGCCGTTGCGGGCAACTCGGTCGTCCCACGCGTTCCTGCAGGAGATTTGGAAGGAGGCAACGATTAGTTTTGGGGCCAGGACTGAGGCTACAAACAACCTTGGGCGATAAGCACACACATCTCCTCGGTGGGCGGCGGGAACCGAGAGGAAGCTGGTGGAGCAAGTCGATCATTTGTTGGGAGGGGATAAGGCCCTGGTCCCTGGCCATTCAAGCGGACATACAAACTAATCCACAGATCCTGAAACCTCAAATTAACCCGAAATCCCACGCCAATCTATCGTCTTTAAGCTGAGTTTAGTTTTTAGGTATTATTCCTCAGTTTGAGCCCTATTTAATCTAATATCTGGAAAGGGAGTTTCGAAATTCAGACAAATAGGAAAATGCAACAAAGGTCACGGTCAACAGGCCCCAACTTGAGCCCAACAAATGTCGATAACTGTTTGATTGCTCCGATAACGCGATGGGCATTGCAATCGATATCTTGTTTATTTTTTCTTTTATTTTTTGGTGGAAATGAGAGGGGGAAGAAGAAAAGTTTTGATCGAAATATTTGTTGCTGTTTGTTGGCTTTTTGTGGGGTTCTTACCTTCATTTCGTTTATTAGCATTTATTTATTTTTAATTTATTGATTATATCGTGTGTGTGTGTGCTACTGATTTTTCGTTTAATTATTTTTTGACGCGAGCGAGCGAGAGAGGGAGAGGGGGAGAGAGCGAAGGAAACACTTTGTGAAAGACAAAAACAACAACAATTACGGTTGGAAATACGGGATAACTTGCGCTATTCCTCTCCACATTCTCATTCTAAGGGACGGTCTGTCTCCCTCTCCCCTAGGTACACACACAAGTAGGACACGCACACACACAGGCACACACACAGGAGAGAGTTAATTACTTTCGGACTTTTGCGCACTTTTCGCGACCGACAGACAATTTTTACTTAACAACTTTATCCACTTTTCACTTACTTTCAACTTTTACTTTAACTTTTGCTTTACATTCGATTTTTTCTCATTTATCTTATACTTATACTTTTTCTTTTCGTTTTTTTTTTTGGAGGGGAAAGATAGAATACTTGAAAATATATCAATTTGTTGGTCTGAATTTGCAATATGTACATTTTGTTGCTGCTTACCTATGGCTGAGTGGGTGCGAGTGAGAGAGAGAAGTACGGAGAGCCAACGCCGCCGCCGCTACTGCTCGGCCGCCGCAGTCTTCGCTACCACTGCCGTCTGCTGCGCTTTCCCCCTTTTTCGCTGGCGCTGCGCCGATGGTAATCCTGGTTATCCTGATGGCGCTCGTTACCTGGATCCGATTGCCACTTGCCGTTCCTGCTTTTAGCTGGCGAGAAATGCGTTCTTTTCAGAAAAACAAAACCTCTGTTCCGCTCCTCTGTGTCCAAACCGCAGAAAAAAAAGGCTGCCAGATGGTTGAACTGACGCTCTCGCCTCGTTTGACGTTTGGCCGGCGTTGCCAGACGGCTGTCAGAGTGGCGCTTTCCAGCACACTTTACAGTAGCGTAGGGAACGGGGATCCGATTAATTAAGGAGTTAAAATTAATTTTTTAAGTAGAAGGAATGAAGCAACGATTACATAAAAATAAATCCAACCCTACTTAGAATATCATATTTCCAAATCTTTAAAATATTTCTGCAAAAAGTCTCTAAATATATGATTTATTTATTTATGTTAACAATTTATGTTATATATGTAGACAAGATTCTATTAAAGTTAAATTTATATATTTCCTCGCCAAATCGTTTAAATAAAATCGAACCCCCTGTATATTTATTTTAGCTGCGCCCCTAACGATTCCCTTACACTTGTAAATAGCCTAATCTAATCTCGGCCAGCTTGACGCCTAAACAATAATGGCAAAGCATTCAAAATTAACATTTTTTTAGCATAACACTTTAATTACGCAATAAACCGAAAATAAACCCCTACCAGCCGCACACCACTGTCCCCATGCCCGTCGGACGTGTGTACACACTGGCCACCAGATGCAGCTGCTTACGAAATCGTTACGTTTCCTGCCATCCACCACTGGAAACCGGCCGCTTCAGGCGCTCCTCCTGCGGAACGGCTTCCCCTCCTATTCCACGTCCAGCGACGAGCCGGCGCCCGTAGAACTGAGCTTCGATGTGTACCAGGGCGAGGGGCAGCCCACCCAGGCGCCGCTGATAACCATACACGGCCTCTTCGGCTCCAAGCAGAACTGGCGCGGTATCAGCAGGGCGCTGGTCCGTAAGCTGCCCAGGAAGGTGCGTATCTCTGGTTCCTGCCTGGTCTCCTTCTGCTAATGGCCCCGTTCCCTCCCGCCAGATCTATGCCGTGGACGCCCGGAATCATGGCGAGAGTCCGCACTCCGATGTGCACAATTCGCGGGCCATGAGCGAGGATCTGCGTCGGTTCCTTGAGCGGCAACAGGAGCCAAGGGCCGCCTGCATGGGCCACAGCATGGGCGGTCGCTCCATGATGTACTTTGCCCGAAAATATGTGAGTGGCTGCGAGAAGCGGACTGATTTTCCGGAATTAATAATTATTTCAATTATCTTTCAGCCTGAGTTGGTGGAGCGGCTGATTGTGGTGGACATCTCGCCCATAAGTGTGCCACGCGGCACCGTGGAGATGAAGCACATTTTCGACGCCATGGTCGACCTGAATCTCTCGCCCTCCCTCTCCATGTCCGAGGGCCGGAAGATTGCGCGGGAGAAACTGATGGAGGCCACCGAGAACGAGACCGTGGACTTTATCATGCTGAATCTGCGCAAGGATCCCACTTCCGGGGAGTAAGTATAAGTATATATAAGCCATAATCCTTATGTATTTATATACATATATTAACTCCTGCAGATTCTCTTGGGCCTGCAATGCCCGGGTGCTGCGCGAATTCCTCACCCGCTTCGAGGATTACCGAGCCCAACTGGACGAACTGCCCAAGTACACGGGCCCCACCACTTTTATCTGTGGCGAGCATTCGAGTTACATGAGGTTGGGTCATTTTATCGGTTAATATATGGCTTCCAAACTAATGGGTTTCCTCTTTTAGACGCGAGCACTGGCCAGAGATTGAGGAGATGTTCCCCAACTCCGAGATCCACTGGCTGGACGCCGGCCACCTGGTGCACTTTGAGCAGCCGCAAGAGTTCATTTCCATAGTCAGCGAGTTCCTCAATAGAACCTAATGGACCACCAAAATTTGTTATGTAGAGAAGTTTACAAAGATGAGTCAATAAGAATGAGGCATTAAGCCAAACTAACGAACCAAGCTGGTGTTTATTTACAGTTCACATTCATATTACTGGGATTTCTTACTTATTCTTTATTTTTCGGATTGAGGCATTTCTTTGGGAATTAAATCAAAAGGGATTCGGGCAGTTGTTGATTTTTATACCCTGGCAGGGTATTATAATTTTGGCCAGAAGTTTGCAACGCAGTGAAGGAAGCATCTCCGACCCCATAAAGTACATATATTCTTGATCAGCATCACCAGCCGAGACGATCTAGCCATGTCCGTATATCCGTCTGTCCGTCTGTTCGTTGCTACGCAAACTTGTCTCTCAGTTTTTGCGCTATCTGAATGAAACTTTGCAGATAGTCTTCTTTCTATTGCAGCTAGTATATATGTCGGAACAGCCGGAATCGGGCCACTATATCTTATAGCTGCCATAAGAATGATGGAGATAATAATATAAACAAAATTATAAACTCTTCGTTTTTCGGCGTATTTCAATAAATTTCGAGATATAGCAGTTTCTTACGGTTCTAGAATTACGTTTTTAATTTCATTAAGATCGGACCACTATATCATATAGCTGCCATAGAAGAGATCGGTCGATTTATATGAAAATGTAAAGTTCTACATGTAAAATGTAAAAATCGATCGATTTTCAATGATCCAATTGCAGACCAGGGTGACCGTTTATGGTATTTTTTACAATGTAAAAACAGGTCTCGCTGTCCATAAACGAACTATTTTGTTCAGAATTTTATTTAATTTTATCATTAGCATGGTGTCGAACTAAATCAAGTTAAATTTTTAACAATATAATGCGTTTAAGGACAGCGAGAGCGTTTTTTACATTGTAAAAAATACCATAAACGGTCACCCTGTTGCAGACTGCAAGGGTATTCAAACTTCGGTTTACCGAAGTTAGCTATCTTTCTTGTTTATGGATAAAATAAAGGTAAATAAAAATGAATCATATTCTGAAAGCAAAATAAAAATTAAAATACTTTATTCTTATTTCATACCATTTATTTTCTTTCGCCTTCAAATAGAGCGAGACGGAAATACGCAGAAGCTAATAAAATAATAATAAAAGGCCACTTTAATGGGCCATTTAATTCATTAAGTGGTTGTTATTTCCGAGAAAAATGACGCAAGCTCTATTACTCATGTCCTTGGTGGTACAGTGGCTATATACATATATGTATATATAAATGTCTAGGAAACTTCGTTAATATTTCATAATGAGTTGCTTTAAAAATACTTTCAGTTCCTGGGATTATTTTGTATTTAATCCGAGCTTCTCTCAAAGGAACTTCGGATTTTTAAGCCCACAGAAACAGCTCTGGGATTTAAAATAGCCATAAGGTGCCCATCCCTGCTTTAAAGTCTGTGTTAAAGGTTTTGAGACTTTTTAAACTAATTTCAATCCATTTTAAAAGCAGCTTTCAGTTGTTCTTCAATAAAGAAAGGAACTTCGGTTTTTTGAAGCCCACAGAAAGAGCTCTAAAATCGAAATATAGCCAAAGCGTGCCCATCCCTGCTTTCAAGTATATATTGAAGGTTTTCGGGACTTTTTAAACTTATTTCAATTAATTTTAAAAGACGCTTTCAGTTTTTCTTCGATTAAAAGGGGTTTCTTTGATTTTCATTAAAAATTCCGCCCTTAACTTCCCATTATATGGGATATACATATGTATCGTGCAACAACTTGTGGTCACGGAATGCACTTGGCGATTGACGTCACCCACTTGTTAACATACATTTCCCCATTTTCCGCCCCATAAAAACAAACTTTAGGTAGTGGTGTATGTACATTTAAAATGTAATTTAATTTAATCATTCTTGTTGTTCGGCGTGTGATCTCTCGTTAGACTCGTTCGATTTTCAGATTCTCCAAAGGGGGCTTTTCTTATGCTTCTGCTTACCCCTGTCCTGTTTTTTAGTTCTTCGCTTAAAAAATATACATACACAGACACGAAAAAAATGCCATATTGAACAGAGAAGCTGATAGAATGTAGATCGTGTCGTATCCTTTTCCTTTTCCGTTTCCTCCTCCTTCCTCCCACAAAAAATTGACAGCAAGTGATGCTTCGTTATCCTTTGGTTTCGTGTGTGTGTGTGTGTGTGTGTCTCGTGTGTGTTTATGCATATGTGTGGTTCACTTACAATTACGAATAAATAAATATGTATAAGTGTATATATAAGAGATACCAAAAAATCAGGCGAAATCACATTGCACTTAAAATTAAATAGAAATCATTGAATAAATGAACACAGTTCGCGTGCTTCGGTGTGTGTATGGGTGTTCGAGTGTTGTGTGTGTCTTTATCCTTGCTAAATACATCAAACAGGAATGGTGGGTAAAACTCTCGTGCTAAGGCTAAAATGGCTGTGATAATTCCCTCAAATTCGATGTGTGTGGAGTGTGTGTGTGTGGTGGTGGTGGTGTGTGCGACAAGTCATGGGATTTTGTCTCACAGCTTTTGTAGTTTTTAGTTTTTCGTTTTTATAGTTTTTAGTTATTAGTTTTGCTCTAGTTCCGTCGCTCCTCCTTAGTTTGTTTTTCGATTTTCATGTTTAGACTATAATGCCGCCGTCGTAGGCGTAATCGGCCTTATTGTGCATGACGAGTCGGTTTTCCACAAAGTAAAAGCTGTCCGAGCGTGTCTCAAAGGGGCTCGATATCATCTCAGCCACTGCAAGGGAGAAATTCATATAAATTAAGCATAAATAAATAAATAAACAATCAAAGAAAGGCTACATTTCCCTTAGAGGCATACATTTTCCTTAAAAAACCCATTAAAGTTCATAAATTAAGCATAAATAAATAGGTTAACAATCAAAGAACAGCCACATTTCCCTTAAAGGCATACATTTCCCCTAAAAACCCATATAAGTTCATAAATTAAGCATAAATAAATAAGTTAACAATCAAAGAAGGGCCACATTTCCCTTAAATGCATACATTTCCCTTAAAGGCATACATTTCCCTTAAAAACCCATATAAGTTTATAAATTAAGCATAAATAAATAAGTTAACAATCAAGAAGGGCCACAGTTGACTTAAAGGCATACATTTACCTTAAAAAACCAATTTAAGTTCATAAATTAAGCATAAATAAATAAGTTAACAATCAAAGGGCTACATTTCCCTTAAATGCATACATTTCCCTTAAAAACCAATTAAGTTCATATATTAAGCAAAAATATATATGTTAACAATCAAAGAAGGGCTACATTTCCCTTAAAGGCATACATTTCCCCTAATAAACCCATTTAAGTTAATAAATTAAGCATAAATAAATAAGTTAACAATCAAGAAGGGCCACATTTCCCTTAAAGGCATACATTTCCCCTAAAAAACCCATTTAAGTTCATAAATTAAGCATAAATATATAAGTTAACAATCAAAGAAGGGCCACATTTCCCTTAAATGCATACATTTCCCTTAAAGGCATACATTTCCCTTAAAAAACCAATTTAAGTTCAAAAATTAAGCATAAATAAATGGATTAACAATTGGGGAAGAACGAAAGTTGAGGTTTAGCCTTACTACCTTATTAACTAAAAAAAACCAATTTAAACTAATAATTTAAACATAAATTAGTGTGTTAACAATCGAAAAAGGGGACACAGCTGAGCTTAAAACCTAAACTTCCACTAAGTGCCAATAAAAACCAAGATTTCCCAGTGTCTAATGATGTAAATAATCAACTTTTCGAGTTATGAGGGACGCAGGACGCTCTTGGGAGAGCCACTGCTCCCGCCTTGACCTACTTATAGGCCCCCATCGACAGGCCTAGCCCTATTTGTTGGCTGCTGGCCCAGAGGGCATTACGCAAGGCGCTGCACTCACCTAGGTCGGGTGGAAGGTTAGGAAACTCGTAGATGTGCTCGCACGTGTTCTTCGAATACGGAATGCAGTAGCCGAACTCAAAGTCAAAGGTCTTCAGCAGGCGGTCGCGAAAGAAGTGGCGCTCGATCATGCGGAAATTGTTGACAGGCTGGCTGCCCACGGTGAATTCCACACTGCAGGGAAGGCGGAAGTGAATATATAGTTCAAAGGTAAACCTCGTTGCTCCTCTCTTACGTGGCCCCCACTGTTTTGAGGTTGAGAAAGGCCGGCGTGAACTGATAGCGGACGTAGCGCCCGGCATTGGGATCGGCAGTGTCGTCCAGCGAGAGCTCCTCGGCCGCCGCCAGCATTGTCTCCTCGACGGACAGCCCGTCCGGATACTGCTCGCTCGGCGGCTTGGCGATCTCGAAGAGCACGGCCCCGCTCTCCAGATCGCGGATCTTGAAGCGCGTAAAGTCAATCTCGAACACATTTGCATTGGCGGAGCACAGATAGTCGTCCGTTATCTTGGTCAGGTGCAGCACATCCTCGGGCGTCACGCTGGAGGGCTCCGCCGATCGCTTGGAGTCGCCCTGGGCGCCGCATCCTCCGCCGGCAGCCGCCCCCGCTGCCGCTGCTGCCAGACCAACGCTGCCGCCGCCATTGGCCTCGCCGTTGCCGCCGCCATTGCCGCTGCTGCTGCTGCCGCCGCTCGTGGCTGGGCCGGAGGAGGAGCCGCTGGCGCCGGCTCCGCTGGAGGGCTGCACGGGATTCAGTTGCTTGCCCACGACACTCATCTTGACTAGGATTCTCGGTTCGAGTTCGGGTTTCGGGTTTCGGGTTCTTGTTGCGTCTTCTGAACAGTTTCTGGTGGAGATTTAAGGCTCCTGGCTGGCTGGCTGTGCTGGGGCTATCGATGGCTCACTCTGCAAGCACGGAGAGGGAGGTCATTATTGAAATTGAAGGATTTTAAGCGATTTTAAGCGATTTTAAAGCAATTGAAGGGGCGTCCAGAAGTAGGCAATGAAAAATGTGTGGTGTAAATGTCATTGAAAAATACAAAGAAATTGTATCTCTTAAAGAAAGCATAATAAAATAATATGTATCATAATATTCAATCCTTAAAAAATGAACAAAAAAGCTGAAACTCAGCTCAAAGAAACAAAAACAAAAGAAAGTTAGAACAAAGAATAGACTCCAAAAATAACTGCACACACAAAGACTTACCCACACATACACACACTCCGGGAGTTGCCATCAATTGGATCAGGATTTTGGTAAGGTTATATATAAGGCTTCCTTTCCTTATTTGGCGTTCTATTGCAGAGCCTGGCGGCCAATCTCCTCAATCTTTGGGACGAGAAACGGAGAAAAACTTTCGCTTATTAAAAGAACTTTATGCGGGGGAAACCACAACCAAACGCAAAAAAAAGAAGTAATAGAAAAAGGAGAACGGTAAAAACTGCAGACGAGCACAACTACTACTCACACTCACCCACACGAACGCAGGCTGCAAGTGTTGCCATAACATTCGCTCGCTCTGCCAGCAACAACAACAACAACACAGCCACAGTTACAACAAACAAACCGACAAGAACAACAACAGCAACACACACACACACAGCGAGGAGCACAAGAACAATGTATAAATACAAATCGAGGGAAAATCCAGCAACAAGCTCGACAGGCACGACCCAATTTCTGGAAAAGCTGTCCTGTCCCTGCTCTTTGTGTTTGTTTTTCCGTTGGCGTCCTTTGTGTGTGCGTGTGCCAAAAATGTGTTTGTTGCGTGTGTGTATTGGCTTTGTTTTTGTGCGTTTTGTTGTTGCTGCTGCTGCTGCTCTGCCGCTGCGCTGCTCTGCTCTGCTGCTCCGCTGCTGCTCAAATCAATTCGGCTGGCATGGCACTTGCAACATTTAGTTAACGCGCTTAAACGTTAACAATTGCATTTAATCGCCCACTTTTCCAGCCTTCTGTGCAAAACCCGTCGTCTTCCAGCCCTGGAAGTTCTCGCACGCTCATTTCTCATAGCCGCGCACCAATTGCTCATGCTCATCATTGCGTCGAGGGCTCTCAAAACATTTCTCCCTTATGCAAGGGGGTCACACTGGTTTGCGCGCGCACTGAAAAAGGTTTTCAAAACTAATAAGGAATCCAAATCAGTGCAAAAATATACGTTATTATAATAATATTTACTATAATTCTGTATGCTGCACGAAGTTTACCACAATGTTTTACACAAACAGGTTTTAGTACGTTTTTGGTAAATACTAACAGAAAGTGTGGTTACATTGTTGGCGGGCCGTTGAGAAATTTTAAAAATCAACTTAAAAATCAAAGAAAAGTATGAAACTGAAAGAAAACAAGTACATAAATCCATACTTCTTTGATAAGATACAAAATAATTACTTGTAGTTGCTTAAGTTATAGGATTTAGGGATTAAATCGTATAAAAGTATTAAATTGTAAAGAAAAGTTATACTAAGTATTATTCACTGGCGGGCATCAAATTGCAACCATAAAATAAAAATATAAAATCGAAAGGAAGTACTTTTCGAGGAGGCAAATGTGTTAAGTGGCGTGTCGAGCGCGTTCCCCCGGTTTCGTGGCCAACAATTAGTTAATATCCATGCCGTCTCGTTCTCAAGTGCTATACCATCTGGATTTAAGAAGTATAGCACTCGGCGCGGAGATAGGAAGCGGGCTCCGATTTGGATTTTCATATTCAGACGCACGGGCGCCGCGCCGGTGCCCAAAGAAGAGTGTGTGCACACTAAAAAAAAAAAAATAAGTAACGGATTCTAGAAAATATACTTTTAACCAATTTTAAATAACTTCATTGTTGAGAATTGAATTGTAATTAAATTTTAATTATCATTATTTTAGCTTCGATTAAATATATTTCCTAAGCTTAATTTTAACTATTATTTTTACTTTCATATATTTCTAGAAAACTTTACTTATTTATGTTTTCGTTTAAACTTTGAACAATATAAAATTTTTAGAATTAAATTGAATTTTCATATTTTATTCGTTTTTACTAGTTTCCTAATTCGAGAGTGCACTGCAAATTTCTTTATTTTTTTTTTAGTGCAGGAGGAAACTACTTGAGTTCAATTCTAGCTCCTCTTTTCGTATGCTTATTTTCTCCGCTTCTCGCCGCTGTTATTGTTGGCCCTTAAGTGGGTATTTTAATATTCGCAGCCGGAGCCAAAGAAGTGTTAAGTTTCAGGGGCCACATATGCACTTATCCCCTTGTCTTCTCCTTCGTTCGTTCCCTTTGGCCGTTGCCCACTCCTCTTTTTTCTTCTTCATCTTGTACTCCTGCTCCTTATTCTCTTCTTCTTGCGGGACAGTGGGGCAAAAATGGCAAAATACGTGACACAGGCATGCCCTAGCTTATACAGCAGAAAGCACTAGGTCACACGTCCGCTTACATAATATTAAGAACGTAATATATTTCTCCTAAACTAAAATAATAGTAAAATCCCCGAAATTCTACAGGCTCCGCCCTCCTTGGGAATCCCACTTGTTGGCTAAGTTGAAGGTTAAAGAGGGCTTTTAAACTCGGTTCATAAATTAAAAGCCCCATTAAAACATTTTCAATATTTGTTTAGTCACCATAAGTTATTCATAAAGTAATTTACCTTAAAAAAAGAGGCATGAACTCTTAAAACTTATACAAAGTCTAAATCTTTATATTTTGTAATGCATTGAAAAGTGCAATCTTTAGTTATCCGAAAATCTGGATCGTTAAATCTATGTTTTTTGCCCACTGTGCCCTGGAGTCCGCGTTTCCTGTATAGCGATATATTGGAGTCTGTTTATGTATGTGTTTAGTACAGTTTGGCTGGAGTCTGAGTCGCAAGCCCCAAACAGCCCGTCCATCCCCATCTGAAAAGGAAACCCCTTTCCTGATTTATGTCCGAAACTCAAAGCCAAAACTGCAGACAGCCGGGCACCTGAGGAATATGGAATTTGACAGCCCGAAAGGGTTGAGATCCCAGGAATTCGCGGTATAATCCATCTTTCGGATCGGTGAAATGCCAAAAAAGGCGGCACTCGGTTCGGTTTTTATTTCACTTCAAAATTTCGCAGCTCACTGGGATCTCAGATCTCAGTTTTCAGATTTTAAGCGATTACAACAGGTGGCCCTTCCTCACACAGGGTCAAATTTCAACGATTTATACTATTATTTATACTATTATTTAGCTATATTTCGAAATCAATACATTCCTTGGCATTATTTATTATTCCAGCTTTGGTAATGTGATACTTTTTTACAGGTTAATAAAAACCTTTATAAAATAGAACTTGATTTCCATTTGGATCGAACTGCATTTTTATTTAACAAAATAACTCAAAAACTTGACTAGACTTTAATGGCAAGATATACGCGTGTTTTGAAAGGAAGCCGTTCTTCTTCATCAGTATCCATATCTTATGATGTATTCTTAATTTCAAACATTTGTACAATCAAGATATCATTATTTTTTTAATCACAATTGAATGTTTTTTTTTATTTTCTAAAATATTTTCAGTCGAAAAATATTGAAACTCTTCGATTAACATTACTATTACTTCCATTCTTGGGAGAATTTATTTGAATATTTATTTGCTTCATAGGCGGGGAATTGAAGGGGGCTTGCCAGCAGCCAACATAGACTTCGAGTGCACCAGCCCCCTCTGCATGTGCCCGTTCACGTGAGTATGTATGCATGTGTCTATGTGTGTGCCTGGGTATCGAAAACAAACAGTAGAACAACAACACCAACCGAAATCGTGGGCGATAAAATTCGTACTCGAGAGGGGGACCAGGGGTGTAGTAAAAGGGGGGTCAGAGTGCCAACAAAATTGCTTCGACTGCATCGTAGCATACCTTTTGACAACAGTTAATTGTTTATCCTGAACAATTTATTACGTATACGTATTATAAAAGAGCCAAGTAAAATGTATTTAATTTGTCAATTTTCCTCAGCTAAACAAGTGGGGTTTCCCTTTTTTAATTTATGTCCCTGCCCTCACTCATTTGTTTGGTGATCCCCCTTTCTCGGGGCGACGCCTCTGCACCTGGCTCCGGCTCTGCCACTGCCACTGCCACTGCCTCTGTTGCCGTTGCCGTTGCCGCCGCTGTCCCAAGTGGCGATGACGTTATGAGCGGACGGTCTGGCAAATGCAATGCACACTGCAGCCACGCTCACAGGCACCCCGCGTCGAGTGTTCGTTTCCGTGCACGTGTGTATGTGTGTGCCTTTCTGGGGTTCATTGTGTGTTTGTGTATTGTAACACCTCCCAAGCAGCGCGTTCAGTTCGTCAAAAGCGCCAACAACAACTCCAGAGCGACACACTGAGAGAAATACTATGTTAGTCTTTTTAATGGTTTAATATTCATGTTCGAATTCCATTACATTAGGAGGCAGGGATATATTATATAGGGTCGGATGTGAAATTTCTGCACCATTGAGAGCTACGATATCTCGAAAACGAGAGTTACCTGCGATTTTCTCTCTGTGTATTTCCAAGAAGAAGAAGCAGCAGAAGAGCATAATCTAAATGGAATTTTGCTTTGCTTTGCGCTTCGCTTTTTCGAGCGATTTCTCAACCAAGATACACCAATTACAACAACACATACAAGAGCAGTGAGCAGTTGGCAGCGGCGTTGACGCCGACGCCTCGCTGCCCACTCTCCTGCCTTCCAATCGTCTCTCCCCCACCCCCTTCCCATCCATTGTCCCTTCCTCCACCCACTCCACATTCCATCCCCCACCTTTTCCTTCCCCAGCCCTTCCCTTCCAACCTTTCATTCGCCTGCCCTCGTTTCGACCGCTGTGCGATGTGCACCAGTGTGTGTGCGTGTGTGAGCACTCTGGCGGTGTGTGAGTGCGGATTTTTCTGGCGACAGACTGTCTGGCCTGACTCTACCGCCGCCGCCGCCGTCGTCTTCTCCGTTTGTTTGGCTTGCCTTTATATGGTGACTGTGAGTGTGGCTATAAGGTACAGCGGTGGTCACAAAAATAGCACTTAAGCAGTGAGTAACTTCAAGAAGATCACCAGCAGAAAGCTAAATACAGTCTTAATGTCAGAGCTTTTTACAAAAAGAATTTAAAATTAAGTTCGAGTATAAAGGAAATACGAGTTCTCCTTTAACCCATAAAATGTTAATAAGGGATTTAAAGCCGCTTTCTTTTTAATTTAAATAAAAAAGAAGTTAATGTTTGTACAATAAATTAACGCGAAATGGCTTTTCCTTTTCTATGGAAGCTTTATGTAATAATCACTGTGGACGGCAGTCCACGTAGTGACGATGAGCACCGAGACTTTGGTGCGCAAGGAGACTACTATATAGAGCCGTAGAATTAAAAATCTGATACGATAGTCCGATAAGAACCATTTATATTTTGATCGAAAAGTATTGTAAACCTCTTTGAAACTGCATACTAAGATTTTTCAAAAATGGATTAGTTTAGGAGAAATGGCAGGAAAAGTGCGAATTTGAACATTTTTAAAAATTTGAGCTGGTGGAGCCACTTTTATTGAATTATTTGTAATTTATTTTTGTTAATGTTACTATTAATTGTCAGAAAATTTGATATCAGAAACTTTTGAAGTTGAAGGTGCCATCGTCACTTTTATCTCACCTCGTTAAGAGGTGTTTTTGCTTAATTATAGGATTTTAAAAATATAGTCATGTGATCCCACTCAAAATAAACATCACTTAACCCTTAAGTTCACATATTAGAGGTAATAACACCGCAATGCTGATACGAACAAGTATTACCTTCTGAAGATCTACATAAACTAGCATCTTGGAACTAATTTCTTGCCCGCTACTGTGAGTGTGCCTTTGCCTCCAGAGTCCGTATGTATGTAGGTGTGCCGGTTTGTCCGGGACACGAATGTTTTGTTATTGCTGCGTTTTGTTATTGTTCCTCGGTGCTGATATGGATTCTCGATGTTGGTTGCGACGGTGTGAGTGGGTGCATTATTGTAGTACATACACTCACAGGCACACTAGTACTGCCTCTGCAGAGCTTTAACCCTTCAAAGGGTTGCTTCCTTTGGCATTGCTTGACCTTCAGGAGAGAGAAGAAACCCAGGAGTTTCGAGTCCCGGAGCTCCCTAATTGCCTCTTTCACTCTTTTTTTCTACTCGAAAAAATGCAACCTCTACTGAACCATAAATTTCAATACTTTTAGGGCTTGAAAAATCAAAAATTGTATTCGATTTTCTTTCGTTTCTATTTTATAATTCGAATTTCACAGTTTTGAATTCGTTCCTTGGCCACAACTAGCATATTCTGGAACACGTAAATATTTACTTTGAATGAAATATGTATGGATGTATGCCCAAGCTGCAGCTACATTCAGAAATAAAATTCAAAGCGAAAAAAAGCATACAGAAAAAAGCGGAAAACTGAAATAATGCTCGTACAGCAACATAAATATTCAGAATAATGCATGTACATGCACGCCTGCAGAGCCCAAAAGTTTATTTGTATGCCTTCCCAAGGAATACTTACTTTTCCCCCACCCCCACTGCCCCACTGGCAGCCGCACCAGGCCACCCCCTTTCCGCCCACTGCGCCTCCGAATGCCTATGCTCCCATGCGCCCCGAATGGGGACTGTTATCAGACTCCAAATATTGGATTTACATAGATAGTTGACCCCACAGACACACAGTCGGACCCGGTAAACAAACCCCTATGGAGCTGATACAGCTGTACAGTAGGCACTGGAAAAGTGTGCCGACAGAGGCGGGGTTAAAGTGGAGGGAGAGGGAGTATATTCCATATAATAATGTGAAAATACCAGGCAAAGCTAGAGAAAACTGATCTATATGTGTAAAAGAAACGATCCTTAAGTTCTTTTGTAGATATATCTAAAGCCCCTTTAGGACAGGATTCTTCCTATGGAATACAACTACCTATCCTTTCAAGAACTCAAGAAACTATCTTAAAATTCATAAATTACTGAATTTTTATCATCAGATCAAGTGAAATCGAATCCAGACAAGTACTTCCTATAGACCCCAAAGAAGTATTCCAGTCAGAACCCCCGACAAATTCAGCCACAAATCAAATTCAAGATCTGGGGGCTCTCATAGTGAAGTCCTGTCCGAAGGAGGGGTTTCCCCTAATGCGAGGACCCGCTGACAAGGGGCACTGGGACACAAATCATCCTCGGGATGCTTGGTATGCAACCGATCGCACCGCCCCCGTCAGATCAGTATCAATAATCTCTCGGGTTTCGGGACTCTGGTTCCGATGTAACGCCTGCGCGAACGGATTTTAGGTTTGATTTATGGGCCCCATAGACTTCATTCCCATAATTAGTATTTCGGGTGTGTCCTCTATAGGCTATAGGCTATATGTCTCTGAGCGATTTATGGACAGGTGGCGGCGACGGCGACGGCGACAGCTACTGTGCACCCGATATTTTCGATTTTCCGATTGCTAATGCCAGCCGCGTACCGCATACAGCATATAGCTTATAGCTTATAGCTTATAGATATGCAGAATAGATGGATGGACTGATAGATAGACGACGTGTCTGGTGCGTATCTAATGAGGTCTCCGTATGCTAATTTAACTTTTAAACGAGAGATACCGCCGCCTAAATTATGGCCACCTGTGCGATGTCCCCAGCTGAATCACCAAATATATCGCCGGGGGGCGATAGATATGCATAAACCCGAACACGTATCCGATAATCTGGCCAGCTACCGGATATGGATCCATTCATCATCCGAATTTCTCTGGAAGCGAAGCGAAGCTACTTTCAAGATCTTAACACTTGGGAATTATAGGAGAACTTGGGAACCTTTTGGAGTAAACATTTAATGAAGGGTCCTTTTCCTTTAAGCCTTTTTTGAAGTCGGACTTTCCCCTCCCTACTTTTTCATACTGCCCTCAGGAAGTACTTAGTACCAGATGTCCCTAATAATGGATCATACATACGAGTGGATGTTGCCTAACTATCCTCACTGAATTCTACATTCTCAAACATTTAATTACATTTAATTTTAAATGCCTTTCATTTAAAGATGGAGTATATAATCCCAAACAAGTTGTGCGATGATCGAATCAAAATGAAGATCCAAGATCAAAGATTGCGGCAGGTAAGAAGTTGAAGATCTGGATGGGATATGGGATCGATGGCTGTATGGTTTATGGTGCGGCCGTAAACGCAAGCCAAGTTCTTTACGGCTTCTCCGACACGCACCCTAAACGCGGATTACGCTAATATTGCCCCCTAATAAAGCGACCTGGCCCAGGGCCGAGTGTTGCGTCTGATTGGTTTTTCCCACGATTACAATTAGCCGGACAGCGGACGGACACCGTCGCCCCGGACTGACCTGCTCCGGCCTGACCTGAGCTGACCCGCACTCGGAACTGAGGAGAACTAAAGGAAACTGCGCAGGCAGTTTTTGCACTTCGTTTGGCCTAATCCGACGGGAAATCCAAAACACAACCCGCACTCCGCACTCCGATTTGCCGAGTTGTTGAACTGACTCTCGACCGATCCGATCCGATCCGATCCCGGGCTGCGATCCTAAGCCAAAGTTAGAGGCACAGCACAGCAGAGGACACAGGACACACATGTGTGTTGGCTCGGCCGGGAAAGCCCCATACTAAAGCTGGCCCTTTGGGAACAACACATGTTGCAGGGCCTACAGGTTCACGTGAATGTCTTCCCTGGAAGGATGAGTCCCGGGAGTTTCCCAGGACCCGGGACACCAGAGAGGCCAGAGACCACAGCCTGCCACAGGTCATGTCCTGGCGACAGCCGCCATAGGGAGCCACTTGTCAGGGAAATCGGGAAAATCGAAACGAATGCGGTGATCAAGTGGCGTCTAAAGAACCGCAGATCCTAATCATTTACCTAACGCCCCACAATAAAATACACGTAGGGAGTTTTCAGCTTCGGAATATATGGAAAAAATTAAGGCAAACGGCATATAGATAACTACTTTAATATTAATATATCAGATTATATTGGGTAATGATACGATTTTTATTAAATGGTCGATGCTAAAACGTTGATCAAATTTAAACTACAGCTACACATAATAATAAATCCAAAGGATCACATAGTTAGGATATTGGATTACTAACTAATCACAATTTAAAAGATCACTAAAATATCAACTAGTTAAGATCAGGGATCAGTGATCGCGCAATCTGAAGAGCCTAATCTATGCCCAGTTGATCACTATTTGGATGCCTAATAATTTGAAGGTAATTCCTAACAAAAGATCACTGATCAACTTATCTCCATAAGGCCTGACTCTCACTATAGATTAATCCGTTTATGAAATGATCGATGCTGTAGAATCTTAAAGTTTTTAAGGCGTTGATCAAATCGAAACTACAACTACAGGGGATCAAATAGTTAGGATATTGGATTACTAACTAATCACAATTTAAAAGATCACTAAAATATCAACAAGTTAAGATCGGGGATCAGTGATCGCGCAATCTGAAGAGCCTAATCCAGTTGATCACCATTGGTATGCCTGAGTCATAGTTTGTGGTCACACTATTTCCTAGCAAAAGATCACTGATCAACTTATCTCCATAAGCCCTGGCTCTCACTTTTGATTACTCGGTTAATTATCAATTCTTTATGAAATGATCGATGCTGTAGAATCTTAAAGTTTTAAGGCCTTGAACAAATTTAAACTACACCTACAGAGGATCATAGTTAGGATTAACTAATCACAATTTAAATTTTAAAATATCAACAAGTTAAGATCAGGGATCAGTGATCGCGCAATCTGAAGAGCCTAATCCAAGCACCGTTTGGATGCCTGAGTCACAGAAGAAGCCCATGAATATCTGAAGATATTTCCTAGCAAAATATCAACTCTGATCTCCATAAGGCCTGGGCTCTCGCTTTGGATTGCACAACGGTCGGACAAGGGCAAAGGCAACGGCAAAGGCAACGGCAAAGGCAAAGGCCAGGAGAAGGTTGGATGGATGGATGGTTCGGTATCTGATCTCCACTCACTCTTGATTTGATTCGATCGACGATCGCCGATCGCTGTGATCGATGGCTGATGTGAAAACAAGTTTCGTAACTATGTAAATTAACCTCCATACGGCCAGATCACGCGTTGCCAGTTACCGCTTCAGCTGATCACGAAAGTGCAGTTCGTTGAAAAAAGGGAGAAGCTCGGAATGGTGACACCGAACTTGACCATACTCTCCATGGGTTTTGGATAATATTTGGCTCTCTTTATAACGATTTTTATAAGAATTATAACCCTAAATGATCAAGGGAAACATTTCTTATCTTTCCCATATTTTATCTATAGCTCAAACTAAACTTATCTTATATTATCACCTCACCCTTAACCAAAGAGAGTATCACTATAGCAATAACCCCAAAGCACCAACCTAAGCAAGAAAAATTAATGTTAAAAATTCAGCTAAGTAGAATAGATCAGGAAACTACCGAAAAATTAAGTGATCGCCACCCCCACGCGCTGGAAAGAAATGCTGAAACTGGCAGAAAATATTTGCTGATCGAGGAAATGCAAATGCAATGGCGAAAGTGAAAGTGAAAGAACTTCTCGGGGGCGCTGGCTGCACACAAACTATACTCTATATATCTCTATATATACAGGCACTATACAAAGAAACATATTTAGCTAAATTTATGTTGACTGGACAGAAATATTGCAAGTTATGGCCGCAGCGAACTCGCAAATTCATTGAGAACGTGCGTGTACATATAGATACTATACATACATATGCGAGTTGCTTTATGTGCAAGTTTTGGAATATATATATCTATATGTGCATATATATGCGAGACCCCAAAAGAATTGCATGGCAAAATGCCTTTTTATGGCTTTGTTTTATTTACACCCATTTAGCAACAATGTCTGCTCATATACTCTCATATGATTGTGTGTCTTGACATGGAAGAGGTTTCACATAGAGGAGCTTTTGACTGTAGTTTGAGCATTTTTATCAATCTTTAAAAGATCAAAAATACTTTAGTATAAATGTTATAGCATCTGGAATCTATCTAAATCGAAGAATAAATTAGATGTCCAGTTAATTTAAGGTAGAAGTATCCCAGAAAAATCGGAATGTATCAATAATTCTATATGTATACATTTTTAAGGTTTCACATAGAGGAGCTTTTGACTGTAGTTTGAGCATTTTTATCAATCTTTAAAAGATCAAAAATACTTTAGTATAAATGTTATTGCGTCTGGAATCTATCTAAATCGATGAATAAATTAGATGTCCAGTTAATTTAAGGTAGAAGTATCCCAGAAAATCCGAATGTATCAATAATTCTATATGTATACATTTTTAAGGTTTCACATAGAGGAGCTTTTGACTGTAGTTTGAGCATTTTTATCAATCTTTAAAAGATCAAAAATACTTTAGTATAAATGTTATAGCATCTGGAATCTATCTAAATCGAAGAATAAATTAGATGTCCAGTTAATTTAAGGTAGAAGTATCCCAGAAAAATCGGAATGTATCACTAATTCTATATGTATACATTTTTAGATAATAGTTTCAAACGATCTCTCACCGATTTAATTCTTAAATTTTAAAAGAAAAAGTTTAAGGTACAGTCTTAAATTAATTTGGGTTATTCCTTGAAAGAATGTACTTAAAATTCTATATATTTTCAGATATGTCTTTAAGTAATTCCCATATTTGATTTCAATTCGCAAACGATCGCACAGCGATTTAATTGATTGAATGGGCACTTTTGGGGTTCCCACCTTTTCTTTCTTGCTTTCGTTTCCCAGAAGCTATACTAAAATGATGAATATATATAGAAATGCACATATATAGTATAGTAGTGGTCATCGGTAGAGTCATGCCCGCGGGTGGAAAAGTACCGGGCCACATTCCGAACTTGGCTGATAGTTAGTTGGCTGTCAGTTCGTAGTTGGTAGTTACGTGGTGGTGCTGAGCCATCCATCGATCGATCGGTTTGCCAAAGTCGAGGTCGCACCACAAAATATATACATATGTATGTATGTGCGTATATAGGTATATATGCGAGGGTATATAGGGTGGCATGTGCATGTGCAGAAAGCCAAAACCCAAAGGGGAAACTGAGATACAGTAAAGCCCCAAGAACTGAAAAAAACGAGCTCTTAACATCAATGTAGATGCTGCAAATCAGCTTGTAACGTCGTTTTTGAGATTTATAAAAACCAGCGGATATATCTCTTAAAAGTTAGGTAGATTTTTAAATAGAGATTATCCATTTTATTATATTAATATAGAGTGATAAAATCAGAAGAAAGCTCTAGCCTTGTACGTAGATTCTCATACATTTTGATCTTTTCCTATCTTTGATGAATTTTAATCTGAGAAGATCCATCTTTAAAGATCATTGTATATTCTTCAATTCTTAATTCTTAGATTCTCCAAAGAATATCAGTTTCCAAACATGTAGATTTATGTATTCCTCTTGATCAGATTCTTCTTTTGAAGCTTCGAAATGGTTTGTGGGAATGCTTCAGTGTTGTAAATGAATTTATGAATCGAAATTTATGCAGGATATATGTATTAATTAAAGGTGGAAAACAATTGCATATTATTGAGAATTATAACTCCTTGGAGGTCTCTACAAATGTAGATTGTTCAGATATAACCTATATATCGGGCATTTGTAAAAGGGATATATTTCGGGGTTCAGAAAGTGCATTTCTTGGAGGTTTGCCTGTAGCGGGGATGCGGTGGGGGTGTGGAGGGGTCAGGGGGTGGTGTTCCTGTTGTTTTGGTGTGGACAGCGATCAGCGCAGGCAGCGACTGCTGCGCCGACGTCGACAGCGAGAGCAGCCGCAGCAGCAGCGACGGCAGAGTGTCTGGCGGCGTAGCATGAACTGGCGACATTCTGTCTGGTGGCGATCGGTGGCGACGTTGCCGATTTTCAACAGCGGCAGCCACAATCGGAATCGGATTCGGAATCTCGCTCTCTTTCGGCTGGCTCTCGGTAGCCCTCTCCTCTCTATCCCTCTCTATCCCTCTGGCTCCTTGGCTGTGAGTACCTGTTGGGTGAGCTTGCTCACTCGCTTGCTCTCTCATTTTTGGAGCAGACAGAGCGACGTCAGCGAATGAACAGGCGTTGGATGAATGTGGCTCTCTGTCTCCCCATATCTCGCTAGCCCCCTCATTCTTATGCTCTCCCTCTCTCTCTCTCTCTCTCTTCCTCTGTCGTTCTTTCCGTTCATTCTCCGGACCGCATTCATCCGCACACAGATACGAACTTTGGCGCTTGCTGCCTACGTCCGCTATCCGTCGGATAGCGTCGGCCATCCCGCTCTAGCGCCTGCAGTTAACCGAAACGTGTGAATACGAAATTAAATTAAATAACATTAGCTTGGTACACCTTGCCGATTGCCACTGTGCAGCGCTCGCTCGTTCGCTCGTTCGCTCTCTCTGCTGCCGCCAACGCAGACGTTGAGGCGCCGTTTTGTTGAGTATAGCTTTTTGTTGTTGTTGCTGCTGCTGCTGCTGCTGCTATCGCTGCCTGCGAACGTGGCACGAAGCCGTGATCCTTAAAGCTCCATCGCTCTCTCTCCCTCACACACTCCTGGCATTCCAGTGAGAGCGAGGTGCACAGCTACACGTGTGGTGGTGTGTATTTCCTGTGGAGCAGCCAGGGCTGACGCACAACAAAAAAGAAACGAACATGGCGCCAGGGCTGGCCAACTTAAATTAGCTAAGCTCCCTCTACGCCCCCCCTCTCCATCTCATTGATTGCCGCGCTGCCGCTCTGTCTGTGTCTTTCCAATTGAAAATCGACAACGGCGCAGCAACCACTGCAAGCGGAGGCGTCGACTCCCGACTCCCGACATCGGCGTCGGCGTCAGCATCGACGTCGGCGTTGCCGGCATACAAAGTGTGGCGCTGCAAAAGAGTGGGGGCAGCCAGCAAGAGAGAGAGTGAGAGGGGAGCCGGAGAGTGGAGAGTGGAGAGAGAGGAGCTCGAAAGACGAGTTATGTGTGGTGTGTGCGGTGTGCGGTGTAAAAAAAACCTGTTTGTTTAAACAACAATTTTGTACTAAAAATACAAATGCCGCACAGATACACACACATAAAGCTGTGAAGTGGAAGAATAAGAAGAAGAAGACGCAGAGTGGTAGCCAGCGGGAGAGGAGGCCGGGAGTTCCAACGAGCACGAGTGCGAGAGTGAACTCGTAATCGCATACGCACGCACACCACTGCAAGTGTGGCGCTTTATGCTGCGCTGCTTGGGGCGCAGCCAAAGAAGAAGAAGTGATGGAGGAGGAGGAGGAGGAGGAACAAGCAAGAAGCAAAAGCAGCAGCAGCAGCAGAAGCAGTGGAGAGAAGAAGAGGAAGAGCCGCCTGCCAGTTTGTCTGCCAGAGTGCGCCACACAGTCTTCGAAACGATTCTCTCTTCGTCTCCCCCACCTCCTGCTCCCCCGCCTCTGGCTCCCCTGGCACCGCTGTGCACAGCTGCATCGGCAGAGGCAACTTTTCGTTCGCTTGCTGTTGTTGCCTTCGCCTTTTGTTGTTGTTGTTGCTGGCTGCGCACGTAGGCGTCCGCTGGTCTGTTGCTGTGTTCACAGCAGCGGTCACACTAATAGCAATGGTCACAAAAGAAAAGGATCGGTTAAAAAAAGCTCCGAAAACTGAAAAGAGAAGAAATGATAATCGAGGATAATCTTTTTATGGGACGCAATTCTTAAGATATTAGCGTAAATTTTCAAATAACCAAAGGATTACTATAGATTTCACATTTAAGTTATTTCATATTCTATTGCAATTTTATATGGTTTATTTTTGATTCGATTCCATCATCTGGCATGACTAGTGTTTTAGGTATAAATAAATCTTATAGCGATAAGATTAGATCGGTAATCGAAACTAAATAACATAAGTACGACTGAAGAGAAAGATGGAGGCTAAATAAAAGGACCGAATTGGTACTATTTCCCCAAAATTGCATTGATTTGAATGCTGCCTTAAAGAATATAAAGTTGCTATCCATTTGACTTCAACTGTAGGCGCTGGGCTCTGTGGTTCGGTATGTTTTTCTTCTTCTTTTTTTGTGTTTTGTGTGTGTGTGTTACGTGTTCGTGTGCTGGCGTTGGAGGGCCCCAATATTTGAGGCACAGGCCCCAGGCAGCGCCTTCTTCTGCCCGCTTCTTCTGGCTATTTCCTTTTTTTTTTTAATTTTTGTACCTTATTTATGCGCTTTGTTCATTTTGGTTCACGTTCGACTGCAAAACAAAAATTGACGCAAATCGACGGCGGCCCCCTCCTGACCCCTTCTGGGCCGAGACCGCTCTGAGCCCCGCCCCTGGCCAAAAAGAATGCCGCGAACTGCAACCGCAAAACTGCGACGCCGGCAGCGGCAGCAGCAGCGACGTTTGCTAACTAGCCAAGCTCCAAAGAGGAGACTTAAAGGAGACGCAAAGGAGGAGGAAGCACAAAAAGGAAGAAGACGACAGAACACCTGAAGCTCCGAGGTGTGTGTGGCTGTGTGTGTGCAGCAAGAAGAAGACCCTTCGCGAAGGAGAGAAGCAGATAGAAACAGAGAGAGAGGACGACGAATGGAAGGAAGAGGAGGGCAGCGCATTAAAAGTCAGGCGAAGCGAGTCGAAAAACAGGCAACACAAGGATCCAAGAAATTCCAATTCTCGGAAAAGTTAATAAAAGTTTTGCCTTCGCGCATTGCCTTTCTCATGTATGCACTGTGCAAAATGAATGCAAGCATCTTATTCGAAAAGCATCCTTAGGAATGTAAGACATCAAGATCAAATAATAAATCTTTTTGAAAACTTTACGTTACCATATCGAAAATGATTTGATTTTATAAAAAGCTCAAAGGATTGAATTTTATACAATATCTTAACCTTACATTAATTATTCAGAGCAGATCGTTCCTTTTTCTTATGTCTCATTCCGTGATTGGGGCACTTACATTTTGCATTGCTTACTTTTATACTTTTATCGCAGTGTAGCCCCTCTTCCGCCTCCTTTTGCTGCTTCTCCTTGGCTCACGGACACACACACACATACACACATTTATGTGGCGCGGTTTTTTCCTTTGTATATGGTCAGCGTGCATTTTTATGCGCCTTCCAAAACCGCCAAGTCGGCGGCCCAATGTCTGGCCCATAGGGGCACCAAACACCAAACACCAGGCACCGGGCACCGGGCACCGGGCAGCAGCGGGAACCAGGAGCGGGGCGGCGTGGGATGGAAGTGGGCTTGGAAGGGGGAACGACGACGACGACAACGTTACTTTACCATGACGCTGGCTTTTTGACTCGCAGCTTTGGCAGGCCGCTTTCTTTTCCGAGAAGAACTATCCATTAGGCGCCTGAGTTCGCTTCGGTTCGTAGTTACCTGGAATCGGACTTGGAGTCGGAGTAGAAGTCGAGGAATCGGGAATTGGGAATCATAAGGGGACGGAGACGGAGACGGGGAGCGACGAACGACGAACGACGAACGTAACGATCGTGCTGGCGAACGATCCTTAATGCCGCCATTGGAAGTCGTTAAGATTTTGAAGGGGGGGTGGGGGGCACTGATGGACTGAAAATGGATATTTCACACATTCCCAGTAGCCCAGCAAATGATGAACCAGAAAATCGGAAAATGCAGGCGTCATACGAGTGAAAAGACCATAAATGGCTTGGGTTTTCGAGTTACATAACCTGTAGTTACTCAGCATTGGGAAAAAGCACAACAAGAGATCGAAATCAAGAGGTTAGGTAACTGAATAAGGTACAACGTTCCTGGTAGCAAAGATAGCAAAGATGGGTGATTCAGAAACTTGGTGTTTAGAAGGTTGTCATGGTTGAAGCTTTGCTAACCTTTCAAGCTGTGAAATATTCCAGTAGCTGTAGGAGAAAAATGTATCATATATCATGACGCCATTTCTTGAAAGTGGTTTAGGTAACCATAGATCCTGGAAGTAATACTGAAGTTTTACCTTGAGGAGGTTGGCAATTTAGCTTTGCTAACCTTTCAAGCTGTGAAATATTCCATATTCTAGCTGTAGAAGAAAAATGTATCATATATCATGACGCCATTTCTTGAAAGTGGTTTAGGTAACCATAGATCCTGGAAGTAATACTGAAGTTTTACCTTGAGAAGGTTGGCAATCTAGCTTCAATTGCGAGCAGTAAAACGATGATCTAGCTCTCGTTGAGCTTCTTGAGAGAATATAGCCTAATCAATTAATTAATTATATTAAGCTGATAGGGAGCGATCAGAATATTTGAAAGACAGGCTTTCCGCCCCAGCACTACAGATAGTTTAACAAACCAGACAACACACAGATTGATATGAATTAATCTGAAATGCAGCAGAGACGTGTTATAGTCAAGATCGGATTGCACTGCAAAAACGCTGGTGAAATAAGAGTAAAACATGCAATTTGCAATAATAATAATATCATTTAGGCCTTCTGCTGATATAATTTAGCGGTGGGTCGCACAATGTTTTCCTGGGTCTAGTTTTTGTTCGGTACCCAAAACGTGATCGGCCCACGTGGATCGGTGGGGGGTAATAGGGTTTATTCGAGGGGTGACGTACCCCATAAAGATACCCAGAGTGGTTGGTCAGTGGCAAAGAGATAACCCCGGGGGCACTACGTGTTCAGATAGATAGTGCCGATATGAGTGGGCACCGAGTCCATATAATATATACGAATACATACATATATGGGTATTCCGATTCCGATTGTCGACGGACACTATAGTGCACTTTGTAATTGCTCGAGCCCCATTCCCAGTCCGTCGAAAATTGTTTACAGAATCGACTTTTATTGGCCGACAAATAGAACTTGGCACTTGAATCGCCTTTGTTTGATCTTATCGCCCGATAAGGCTCGTCTATATACAAATATATATATTTCGCTCTGGGGGTTTAGTCATAAGCTAAATGAGAGTGCCTCTTGTTCATAGTTCAGGAATTTCCTGCTTTTCTTCGTTTTGCTTCCCAAAAGGGCTTCTTAGGTAAGCGCTTTCATAACATGATATTCGTCCTTAGGTGATCAATGATTGCATTCCTGGGAATTAACTATCATTGACTTAAGTTCCCTAGAAGTAGTGTTGGGAAATACATTGTATTTCAGCTTGAAGCTCCGTACTCGGACACACGAAAAGTGTTTCTAAGCAGTACGATAGAGCGAGAGGGTGAGTATTGACCTCTCGTTTTGGCTCAATGCTTAGGAACACTTTTCGCGTGTCTGAGTACGGAGCTTGAAGAAGATTCTTGCAGGAGACAAAGACGGACTTTGTAGAAGATCTCCTGTATTCAGTATATAAAGGATATATGCACATATGTTTGTATATATAAAATCTATGTAGGTATATACATATAGGATTTTGAGTCTGCCAGGACACGCATTTGTGATTCTTTTCTCTTCCTCTTCGCAGAGCTCCATCTTGTGGAGTTCTTCGCGCCTTCTCTTACGTGCCCCGTTCTTCTCGGGTCTTCTCTCTCCTTCTGTCGTTCGGTGTTTGTTTGTGTGGGCTTATTCAAACGCAGACAGCGCGGCGGCAGCGTCGGTCAGCAAAAGCAACCTGAGGCCTTCTCCTCGTTCTCCGTCTCCGTCTCCGTCTCCTTCTCCTCCTCCTCCTCCCCATTCTCTCTCCACGATCGGAGATCATAAGTGCCCCAGCACGTCGTTCTCCTTCTTCTCCTCCTCCTTTTTCGCTGCCGCGCCCTTTCCCTTTCCCAATTTTTTATACTTGTTTTTTTTTTTCCTCAACTTTTTAATCAATTCATGTGTCTGCGTGTGTGCGTGTGTGTGTGTATAGGTTTCTTCGATTTTTACGTTACCTTTTTATATTCAATTTTTATCTCTTTGCCTTCGTCTTTTCCGCTTCTATTTTTTTGTTTTGTTTTTGATAAATCGATTTAGAAGCCGACGGGGTCTAAATAAAAAAAGTGGAATTCTTTTGATTTTTATGTGAGATTGTCAGTGTGTGTGTGTTGCTTTTGAACTTTTTTGTCGGTTGAATTCGATGCATGGGTGTGTGTGCGGTGTTTTTTTCGGCATATTTTTGGGTTGTTTGTGGCCGGTTTACTTGGAAATGCAATTCAAAAATGTATTTTTCTCGCCTTATTTTTTTCGAGATTTTTCACATATTTTCCTTCATATTTCTGAAATATTTTTATTGGCAACCGACTTAAGCTCCGTACTCAGACACGCGAAAAGTGTTCCTAAGCATTGAGCCAAAACGAGAGGTCAATACTCACCCTCTCGCTCCATCGTTCTGCTTGGAAACACTTTTCGTGTGTCTGAGTACGGAGCTCTAAAAAGGGCATTTTTTAAGCTTTGCAAGTGAGTTTTGTATATTTCCTTGAGCTTTGTTTCAAAATGTATTCATCAAAGCGAATTTTAGATTGCATAATAATGCAATACAAAATTGCAACTGGAAAGTAATCAGAAGAAAGAGACAACAAAATATATTAAGTTTAAAGTTCAAGTTCTTGGCTTTTCTCTTAGTGTACTGAAGTGTTTTTCGATTGTCTTCCCTCTTCTTCTCAGTGTATTGTATTTTTGGTTTGATTTGTCTAATTTAAACCTTTATTTTTTCAATGTACCACTTATTTCTCTTTTTCTGATCCTTTTTTCAGGCTCCATCTTGTATGGCCATCTCTGTTGCTCTGCCTTGATCTCTCCATTCCCTTCCAGACAGTCCGTCGACGGTGTGTCACAGTGGGTCCAAAGGGGCGGGCAGAGAGCGGGCTGCGCTACAGTGGGGCGGGACAGAAGCGACGTGGGAATCATCTGAGGCCCAGAGATCTATCATCGTTTTTTCAGCTAGGTGACTCAAAGATCTTCGCTCCCTTGCTCCCCCCCTTCTTTCCCCCACCATCTCGCACGCGCAAATTGATGTTCACCACACACAATATTTTTTGTTCTTCTTTTGTTATTTATGAATTTGCATACACACGCAAGCAAAGCAGCCCACTGTCCCGAACACAAACACTATCGCATAGAGAAGGTGAGCGGGAGAGCGAGAGAGCGAGAGAGGTGGCTGCGTGCATATGTGTTTCATTCATGAATTCCAGATTTTCGCCGAAGCAGGAGAATCCACAAGATACAAGATGAAGAACGCTGAGCAGAGGAGGAAGAAGAAGAGGAGGCAGCAGGCCGCAGCAGCAGCATTTTCGTTTGTCATTTGCAACAAGTGCGGGGCGCTCTTGTTGTTGTTCTTGGCTGCATTTATTGCACTCTGGTGTTGTTTTTTTCGAGCTTAGACAGAACGGCGGCAACGTCGACAGAAATAAGCTATGTATATACCACATATACATACATACATACTTATGTACATATGGGCACCCACGGCCATAACAGCGAGTAAAAAAAGCAAGATAGTTGGAAATGTCCGTATGTGTGTGTGTGTGCGTGTAAAAATATAAAAAATGCAGCGCTCGTTGCATTGCACATTCAACAGTTGATTTGAGAGAGTGAGAGAGCAGCTGCCGCCGCTGTCGGCCTCGCGCTCTCCACAAGTTCGGGCGACGATCTGTTGTGTGGTCGTGCGCGAGAGCGGGCGAGTGCTCAGGGGTGGGGGTCAACAGGGGCGGGGGGCGTGGAGTGGCAGTGCCAGAATGTCTGGCAGCCACGACTCTGGCGCACACACACTGGGCCACTTGCTAGCACTCGTGTGCTGTGCTGTGTATGTGTGAAAAACTGGCAGAGCCAGCGAATTTGTAGCGCAGCCAGGCATCAGTGAAACAACAACACGACACACACAGCACACACGGCAACAGCAACCGCAGCCGCTAACGTCGTCGCAGCACAGTGGGGCCAAAGCAAAAGCAAAGTGGTTTCGGCTAAGGGCATTCAAGGGGGAACCTTTATTTTTAAGCCCACTGGAAAATATGTACACTTGCTTCGATAAAAACATTTCATGTTCATGGCTAAGTGATCTTTTAGCTTTTAAGAATATAATCTGACAGGTTTTCTAAAGTTTAGAAATTCATACCTAAAACTAATGTCTTTTCATCTAAAATAAGCTTACCTAATAAACTTAACTTTTTAACTAAAACTTTAATTATACCCCTGCAGAGGGTATTATAATTTTGACCAGAAAGTATATATATTCTTGATCAGCATCACCAGCCGAGCATCACCAGTCGATCTAGCCATGTCCGTCTGTCTGTCTGTCAGTCTGTCCGTCTGTCGGTTTCTACGCGAACTAGTGTCTCAGTTTTTGAGCTATCGAGCTTAAATCAGCATAGTCTTATCTCTTTAGCACGCAGTATATATGTCGGAACGACCGAAATCGGACTACTATATCCTATAGCTGCCATAGGAATGATGGAGAAATTAATGTACAAAAATGTTTACTTCTCTGTTTTTCAACGTATTTCTATAAATTTTGAGATATAGCAGTTTTTTTATGGTTCTAGAATTAGGTTTTTAATTTCATTAAGATCGGACCACTATAGCTGTCATAGACGCAATCGGTCGATTTATATGAAAATGTTAAATTCTACATGTAAAATGTAAAATTTACAAAATGCAATGTTTTTTCAACATTACTAAAAAGGTTCGATTTTCAATGATCCAATTGCAGACTGCAAGGGTATACCAACTTCGGTTTACCGAAGTTAGCTTTCTTTCTCGTTTTAATTTTATTTGTATTTGGAAGAAGCTTAAAAGCTTTTTATTTAAAATTTGTCGAGGATCTTTAGAAAAAATCAAGATTGCATATTTAAGCTATAGATTTTTGCCTGTACAGTTAAAGCTAGGTTTTTTATCAAAAAGCTTACAATCTTAAACTTAGGATTTAATTAACTTAACTTATATATATTATGTCAATTTAGTTACTGAACTAACACATGAAAAAAGTGACTTGGAAGCTGAAAAATAGTGTAGAATATACCAAATATAGCTGCAAATATTAATTCCACAGGATGGGAGGGGAAATGAATAATTTTGTATTATTCCTTGGAATACAAGTGTTGTATTGTCATTTAAATATTTCCATAGCCCCCCAAAAAGTCCACATTCGTAACGCTTTTGCCCCACAGTGCCGCCACTGCGGTGTTTGTCAGTTAGTCAGTCGAGCCGTCGGGTGACTGTGGCAGCGCTCCGGAATGGAATAAGGAAGGGGTGCCGCCAGGGGAGGGGGCGCGTCCGTCCCCTGCTGTCCATTCGGTCCCACCGTGCACGAACAACAACACGGCGCACAAAAGCGCCGCAGCAGCAACAACAACAGGAACGGGTACGGCCACTGGGGTCTGGCGTCTCGCTCGCTCGCTCCACACGCACACATGGAAGCGCAGACACCTCGCCGACGATTGTCGTCAGTTTGTCTGCAGTGCTCGGCGCCGTTGTTGTTGTGGCGCGGCGCGGAGCGGCGCGGCTCTCTCGCTCTCAACACACACGCACACTGCTTGGCACTGGCACTCTCACTCACACTCACGCACACCCACACGAACGCGAGCAGACAGGCAGGCAGCAAAGGCGGCGCTGTGCTGTGCTGTGCTGTGCTGTGCCGTGTGTGTGTGAGTGAACGAGCACGAGCGAAGCCGGCAGCGACGGCGACGCCGGCCGCGACTGCGACAGCGACAGCAGTCTAGAACGTATCTTCGAACTAGAACGCCAAGGGGCAGAACAATTGTGTTTTGGATTCCTTGCCGTGCGGATCGCAACGCGAGTTATGAGACGAAGCGAAGCAACAGAGTGAACTAACTCAGAAAAACTGACAACTGCGCTGGCAAAACAATTTACATTACGTTTTTTTTAAGAGTGCAAAAGATTGAATATATTGAACACAAAATATATTCGTAAATAAAAACAAAAAGAAACCAAAACGAAACGAAACGCAGCGGATTTTTTAAAGTGCGAGCGTGTGCGAGTCGAGTCGAGTTGAGTTGAGTTGAGTTTTTTTAAGAGAGTGTGTGTAAGCGTCGCCGTCGACGTCGCTGCTGCCGTGTGGAACAGAGCTGCCAGATCGCGAGTTATGAAAGCGCAAGCGTCGCACGCAAGTAGCAATAACAGCTACAACAACAACAGCAACACCAAAAGCACCTAAGAACACACTGCGAGAGAGAGGGCAGAAAACAACAAAGATATACCAGCGAAACACCCATATATTTTTGCTATTCAAACGTTTTTATACACGCAACGAAAAGGCCACAGAAAATACTTCAAAGATGGATAGCAGCAGCAGCGATCAGGGCCTGGTCAACGGAGCTTTGAATTTCAAGCGGCCCAAGGATGCGGCCCCAGAGAGCAACAACAACAATAACAGCAGCAGCAGCAGCAACAGCAACAGCAACAGTAACGGCAATAGCAACAGCAACAGCAACAGTAGCGGCAACAACAGTAGTGGCAGCCCCAAGATGGGCAGCCGTCGCATCTTCACGCCGCACTTCAAGCTGCAGGTCCTGGAGTCGTACCGCAACGACAACGACTGCAAGGGCAACCAGCGGGCGACGGCCAGGAAGTACAATATCCACCGCCGCCAGATCCAGAAGTGGCTGCAGTGCGAGTCCAATCTCCGCTCCTCGGTGGCCAACAACCAGCAGCAGCAGCAGCAGCAGCAGCAGCATCAGCATCCGCATCACCTTGCCCCGCAGCAGTCACAGCAGCAGCAACTGTCGCCGCAGCAGCAACAGCAGCAGCCATCGTCCGTTTCGCCCACGCCCGTCAAGGTGTTCCACCAGCTGAGCCATCCCCTGGTCCACCAGCTGCACCATGCCCACCATGCCCATGCCCATCACCACCACCACCACCACCATGCCGCTGCAGCGGCAGCAGCGGCGGCAGCAGCAGCCGCAGCAGCGGCCGCGGCCCACCATGCCCATCATCTGCTGGCCAATGGCATGGTGCCGCATCCGCACCAGCACCAGCACCAGCATCCCCACCCGCTGGCGGCCGCCCATCCGCACCTGCATGTGCCAGTGCCAGTGCATCCGCATATCCAGCAGCAGCAGCAGCAGCAGCAGCAGCAGCAGCAGCAGGAGCAGGAGCAGCAGTTGCAGCAGGAGAAGCTGCACCAGGAGCAGCTGCAACAGGAGCACCAACAGAAGCTGCTGGCACCCACCACCAATGGCAGTGGCAGCAGCAATCAGCTCTCGGCAGCCAAGATCGCCGCCGTGGTGGCCGCGGCCATGGCCACCAGCAACAGCTCCAGCTCCGCCAGCAATGGCAGCCCCCATCCCCAATCCCAGCCCAGCCCCACCAGCGCCAACACATTGCCATATAGCAGCAGCGGCAGCAGCAGCAATCCCAGCAGCGGCAGCAACAGCAGCAGCAGCAACCAAGTGCCAATACAAGTGCCAATCCTGAGCGGCTCCCCGGGCAGCAGCTCTCACATTCCACACATGCCCTATCCCTACCATGCCGCCGCCGCCGCCTATCGCCTGGAGAGTCGCCTCGAGGCGGTGGCCACGCCTGCGCCCATGGACCTGTCCCTCGGCTCCTCCGCTCGCCGCCAAATGCAGATGCTCGAGAAGGATGGCCAGGATGGCGGTGCCCCCCAGGCGCTGGCAGGCGCCGGCGTGGACCTGACCTTCAGGAAGCGCAAGGTGATCACCATGCCCGTGCAGCCGGACAAGATCAGCAAGCTGGAGCAGGCGGCGATCAAGCTGGAGCCGGAAACGGAGACGGAGACGGAGGCGGAGGCGGAGGCGGAGAACGAGGACGTGGAGGTGGAGGTGGATGTGGAGACGGAGCAGCCCGAGGAGCACAAGCTGCCCTCCAAGCAGGTCAAGCTGTTCAAGCCCTACCTGCTGGACGATGAGGAGGAGCAGGAGCAGGAGCAGGAGCACGAGGAGGACAGCAGGGAGGATCTCGACGCGGAGGAGGCGGCCGAGGAGGAGCAGGCTCGCGATGCCGATGCCGACGACGATGAGGAGGAGTCCGAGAAGCAGCAGCAGCAGCGCCGCCTAAAGAAGAAGGCAACAACGGCAGAGCAGAGGGATCCCATCATCTGGAGCAATCATCCGTATGCGGCGGTCTCACCCGGACGCTCCTCCAGCTCCAGCTTTCACTGCCCCCTGCAGACATTTCCCGTTAGCGCCAGAGGGAGTCCTCCTCAGTTTCAGCACGATACGAAAGCCATTCTTAGCAGCACCCCCCTCAGCCCCTTCTCGGCGCCCGCCCTCTCGCCCACCGGCTTCTGCTGTCCCAAAGGATCGCCCGTCTCCGGCTACGAGAGCAGCTCCTCCACCTACAGCGACAACAGCAGCAGCCGGAGCAGCAACGGCAGCGCCAGCGCCAGCGCCAGCGCCACCGCCACCGCCAGCGGCAACTACAGCCTCAACCTGCAGCTGCACGCCGTCTACAACGACAACCTGATGTACATCCAGCAGCAGCAGGCGCAGCACCAGCAGCAGCAGCAGCAGGCGCACCACCAGCAGGCGCACCTGCAGCGCTGGCTGGACCAGGAGCAGGCGCTGGCGCTGGCCAATGCCAGGACAACGCCCCTGATGCTCGTCTCGGCCATGCCGGCGGCGGGCAGCCCCACGGCGCCCACGAACCTGACCCTGGTGGCCTAAAAATAAACTTTACGGACTAAGGACGAGGAGGAGCAGCAGCAATCCCACCAATCGGAAGTTATGGCAGTCACTGGGCCTGGCCTTTTAGCAATCTAAGCCATCATTTTTTTTATTATTATTACTCTAGCACCTAGGTCTTACCTTAAACGATCCTAGGATCGATCTTAAGAGGAACAAACATATATCTTCCAAGCATATCAGCAAAAACAAAAAATGAAAACCGCAAAAATCGAAAAACAAACCCCGAAAGCAACCCGCTAGGCCTTAAGTTTATATATCTTTATTTTTTTTTTTTGCTACCAACTAGGAACAAATTAGGCGTAAGTCTGTATTTTTTTATGTGTCTGTACTTTTTTTTTTGTGTAAATAATTGTGTAGAAAAAAACAACAACAAGAAGCCAAGCGAAACATTTGAATTTTGCTAAAAAACAAAAAGAATTTCAACGCTAAAATTAAATTTGTGAGGAGAGAGGGGCAGGAGGGGGTTAAAAATGTGAGAAAAATGCAACTGGAGAAACTGAGAAAAATTGTTAAGAGTAAACAAGCTTTAAACACACACACACACACCTTTACATCCAACACACACACACATTTGGAAATTGAAAATTGAAAATGGAAAATTGAAAATTCTTGTGATATTGAAAAACAACAAAACAAAATTTTGTAATAAAGAAAACCTTGTTGAAAACTGAAGCTTAATCAATATATTCTATATAAATATTTACAAGCATGGACGAGAGCAAGAAATAAATGTACATTTATAAGGAGTTAAATCTAAAGAGTTAATTTTAATGCTTATATACAATATACATATATACAATATATTTATATACATACAAACCGCAGAGGATAATGTTTTCTTTTTTTTTTGGGAGAGATATATGCCTATACACATACCTATATAGAAATATATATAAAGATCAGTATTTTTCTATATATCAAATATTTGACAAAACAAATACAATAATTGTGTGACCATAAAACCGAAAAGCAAGACCAACAAAGCGACGAAAAATCAACAACAAAAGCGAATTGATTAAATTAACAGCAGAAAACTAAAAAAACATTTAATTAAACTGGTTTTATCATTGGATTTTGGGCTCCGACTTAGCCATGGAAATGGGCGTGGCCTTGATGGGGATTACATTTTCAGATGGATCGAGAGCTTGCAGTACCGAAATATGATCTTTGGGAGCCTTGACTGGTTGATATCCACTTTGGGTTCCTAAACTACTTAATGTGGCTTTCTTATGAGTAGGATTCGCTTTCTTCGGATGGATCTTAGGTTTACACACTTAAAATATGATCTTTAAACCATAACTTGATGATGGATACTAAGTATTAGAACTTCAAGAGGAGTCGCCAGCAGAAAAATAGCTGCATATTGCAATACAAATGTATGAATAAGAGTGGCTTTATCCGAAAACATCGGCGTCCTAATTTTTACGTGGATTTTGCATGTTAATTGTTCACTTTTCATTACAAAACTATGATCTGGAAGATAACTCCCCTTGGATGCTGATAAATAGGATTGGCTATCTCCGAAACACCTGTAACTTCATTTTTAAGAGATTTTTAAAACAAAGAAAGGATAAGAGAATAATAAAATATAATTATAACCACATATTAACCTAAAGGATCATCCGTTTGTAATCTTTTAAATTCTACAACGCTTTTAAAGTATTTTTTAACAAACAAAGTAAGAACTCAAACTATGTATGGATTATTTCCGATGTCCCTCGATCTTATATATTCCCTCAAAGCAGTTGAAAATATAACAACTATCCTTGCTTACACAATTTTCTTAATACAACCACTTCCTATATTTCTGATATTTCTGATATTTCTGATATTTCTGATCACATCGATTTGTCTAGATCTTGCCAGAAGAGCACTTAATCTAGACATATCTCCCCGGGCTTAGCTACGTAATTCCCCCGCTGAGGCAATGACTGTGCTAGGGACTTATAGAACCGGACAGTGACAGTGCCCACCGATTGCCTTTTGATCTCGGCGATGGATATGCGTGAGTGCTATATAGACATACAGCCCGACATGTGTATGGGTTTGCGTGACAACTCACGGGTTATGGCTTAAGGCTTTTGGGGGCTTTCCAATGCCCCCATCATCCCCAGTCACCAGAGGCAGTACTTATATCAGCGGGCCCCCTGATCGGATCGCTCTGCTGCTGCTGCTGCTGCTGCTGCTCGGTTTCTGGTCAATTCGCTTGGCACATTTCGGCGGCGGGGTATGACTAAGCCGCAAATTCTATAATGATCGTATTTTTAAAACGTTTAAAAATAAAGTGCTCTCGTTTGCCAATGTGTGCGCCAATCACGAGCCCCACAGCAGCGGCGGCACCATCACCATCACCATCAGCAGCCCCACCACCGCGATCCACACATCTCCACGGGCACAGTCGTAGCCACAGGCATAGCCACAGCCACAGCCACAGCCACAGCCACAACCACATCCACATCATCGTCAGAAGCGGCAGCAATCGAATTGGATGGGATCCGATGGGTTTGGGGCTTGGTATCGTATTTTTTTGTTGTATTTTTTGCTTTTTTGGGGGGTTCTCGAGCCAGAGCGGGGCATACTCATTGTTTTTCACTTGACGCGCTTTCCCCGCTTCTGCTGCCTTTGCGGAGGGAAAAGCAAATCCAAGTGATCGCTGCCAAGGAATTTTTGCGACATTTCGCGGACAAGCGGACAGCGAAGCGGACAGAGGGACCCCTTGGGACACCCTAGTCAGGCACAGAAAATAAACCATTGGAAGAATACCTTCTTCATCTCCGAAACAAATCTCCATTATAATGCAATATTACACAAAATTCCAAAGTATTTCCGCTAAATTTTAGAGATGTTCCTCATTTTTTCCCCTTTTTTTATGCCCACTTATTTTTAACTGTGTACAAAATTGTTGTGGGCAGTCCGATCGTAGCAGGTGACCATTCCCACGTAGGCAACGCCAAAAGGTAACATTTTAAACTAAATATATCAGACAAAGAAACGAAATGGAAACGAAACGGAAAAGGATATGGCAATTGGCTTGAAAGGGAGGTTGGAATATCAGGAACAGAACCGGAAGGGAGCAAGCGAAAAGGTAATGGAACACCTTTAAAGGGCTTAAGGCTTAAGGGACTTCTAAGGATGCATTCAAATGATAGGTAAGTTTTGAACATTGACTTTACTAGGGTAAATCCTTCTCAAGCTAGATAAATCCAAGAGAAGGGGTGAATTGGAACATAAATAAAAGGAACTAAGGGAACACTTGAGACTTAAGCCCTTATTGGAAAAGTATAAGAAAGAATGCAGTGAAACAGTAGTAGAACAGTGTTAGGGGAACAGGGGGAAAAGGAACTCCTGCAGAGGAACAGTGGCAAAGGAACACAGAAGACTTAACCCTTATTGAAATGATATATGTATAACTTAAGTGGTTATTTTCCACAAGTAGAAAAAGTAGGAACCATAAAGAATTTCTCAGAAGGATGCGGACCAATGGAAAAGAAACAAAAAAAAAGGGGGACTATTATATAGACTTCTCCAGTTATATTTGACAAAACCCCTTCAAAAGGGATAAATCCCCACAAAGGGAACAAGTTAACAGGAATTGAAAATGGAACAGCGGCAGAACAGTGTCAGGGGAACAGCGAAAAAGGAACTCCAGCCAAGGAATAGAGGCAAAGGAACACAGGATCTCTACAGGAGAAGAGCAGGAGGGGCATATGACCTAACCGAAGCATGCCACACACATCAACTAGTGATCGCGGGTCCGTGGGAGGAGCGACCGACCGATCGCAGATGATTGCAAAATTTCGATTTATTTTCGTGTTGTTTTCGTCGAAGCGCGTTGCCGTGTAAGCTTTTGCTCGCCTTTTTTTGTTTGCTATTATTTGGTTTGGTTTTGTTGCTGCCGGGTTTTCTCTGTGATGCCACGTGACAAATTTCGATCGCTTTCGGACGTAACAGCAAAAAATAAATATATATTTTGATTTGCAGCCAGCCAAAAATTGTACAAAGTAAATACGGATTGGCGCGGGAATAGATTTCACCTGAGTCCCAAGTCTCGAGTCGCGAGTCGCGAGTCTCGAGTGCTTTGCAGATGGCGAGATCGAGATCGCCGCCTCCGCCTCCGCCTCCGCCTCTATATATCCACACACATGTGCAGCATGTACGCGATGTACCTTATATACCTTCTGCCATCGATCAAGCAAGTTTTGCGCACCGCGATGTTGTAATCACAGGAACGGATCTCGCGCGATCCGATCGGATCGGCGATCGTGACATAATCATGTTATATGAATGATTTGCTAGCTGTGAACTGTACCGATTTTGGTTATATCTTTTCGGTTTTGTGTGCACTGATGTGTTGGAATTTGAAATATCAGAAAGTGGAAGTAATTCTGAGAGAAAGCTTGATATATGTATGACATAGGCATTTTAATAACCAGGTGGTATTTTACCTTAACTCTGCTTAAAAAGATCCCAAATTAATCTAATATAGCGATTTAAATAAAAGATTTAAAGATCGTTGATCTTCACTCAACTGAGAAATATATAAATAAATATAATTATACAATAAGAATAAGAATAAAATATCGGTGATCCTCAGTCTGTGACCTTTATAAGGAGTTAAGATCAAAATATATAAGACAAATATATGCATACCTGTATGTAAGATCTAATTAGACCATCTAATGTATGAATATATACAGGTAATCATTAAAAATACTATAAACTCGATATTAAAAATAAATAAATAATGCAATGTAGGATGTTCATATTAAATACATAAATATATACCTCTTAAGTCGTCAGATCAGTGATCCTCAGTCTGTGACCTTTATGATATAAGATCTGAATAATTAATTTATAAAATGGGATTTATTTAATTATTTAACTTATCTCTTCATCAAACCAAATAGTTGTGATATCTGTAAACTAAATAAAGATAATATTATAATAATTAATAGAGACTTATCATCCTTATCCTTTTAATTTAGCTTTAGCTCATTAAATATATATTACTATACACCCATTAAAGGATCACTGATCCCCAGTCTGTGACCTTTATGATATAAGATCTAAACAATTAATTTAACCTATTCATTTAATTATTTAACCAAATAGTTGTGATATCTGTAAACTAAATAAAGATAATACATATATATTAAAGGATCAGTGATCCTCCGTCTGAGTAACCCCAAGAAATCTACGCGTAAACCCGGGAAATAAGGTGGAAAGAAACCCCGGCGAGTTGAGATCGCTGATCAATCAGTGGGCGCTGACAGAGCAGCCGGGCAAGGGATCCATCAATGCTACGGGAGCGGATCGGCGGATCCATCAGATGCCCGACGGAGATAGCGAGATAGCGAGTGTGCCCCCCTTTCGCACACAATTGATTTGTGCTAATAATTCATAAGAAAATTGATTTAAATTCGGCTTGGCTTTTTATCAGATTTTGCAGTTTATTTTTGGACTTTTTTGGTACAAATAACAATCGAATAAATCATTCTCGAGTGGCTAATTATAGACCCCAGAGACAGGACTGTGACCGGGCCTGACAGTGTCAAATCGATGCTCTCCAAACACAATTTAATTCATTGATCGGTACACGCACTAGGAAAACAGCCAGATCATCGATTTCGGCGGCTTGGTCGAAAACATATTGTGTAAGGTCGACCAGATATAGATACGGCAGTTATAGCACCACGTCCAGACCCAATTCCAGCACTTTTGGGCGCTATCTTGACAGGCGGATAAATGGCGACCGAAATTGATAACCTTCCCGGGGTTCTCTTCAGTTAGTTCGCTTAGTTAGTGCGGGGCTTGGCCAGTTTCCGGCGGCTTAAAAGTATCTAACGGCGGTTGATCGATGAACACCAGCCGATGCCAGCCAGCGATCACTTGGCGACTATATACAGTCGAGCTTCGCTTGATTTTATGGGATTTTAGGGTTTTAAAAACTAAATATCCAAAGAAACAAAATAAAACAGACTAAAATCGGGGAGTAAAATGAAGTTCTTGTAGAAAATCTAAATAATAAGAACTTGAAAAGAAACCTTTTGTGCTTGAGCCGTTGATTACATAGGGGGGGAAATGTAAAAAGGCCATTCAAATGCTTATTTATGTGAACCATTGATTACATAGGGCTATAAAATAACAAATTAAACGGTTTCTCCATGAAAAAAGTTTAATTTTTAGCCAAGACCATTGATTACATAGTGCAGAAATATAGCAAAGTCATTTGCATGATATTACTTAAGTTAAAAAAAGAAAATGTTAGTTGAGAAAGCTTTCTATTATTATTAATATTACAAAAGTGTAAAATATGCTTTACAAAATGATTATCCAAGTAAAAGAACTATATACCAGCTTAAACCATTGATTAGATAGGCCAGACAAGTAAGAAAGCCAAGTAAGAAAGCCATTAATGTGACCTTAATAAACCTTATATTCTGTGCGTTTAAGAGCTAACGAAATTAATATTTTATTATGATCCCCCCTCAAAATAATAAATAATAAGGCTGATTACTTTCCAATTTGTTATCTATATATTTTTGATTATAGTCATTACAAAATAGCTTATAGAAATCATAAACATAGTCGGGTGATGTAACAAACAAAACTAACATAGGGCAAGGGAGGAATAATATTTGTAGAGGGTTCCAAGTAAAGAAGTTCGACTGTATATAATATACATGTATAGGTATAAATATTATTGGTTTAGTGGGTAGTTCCAGTAATCGTTTGGTTTGCGCTGCTCGCTCCCTTAAATGCTGTGGCATATTTCATAAATACAGATTAAACTTAAACTTATGGTTCTATATATACTCGTACATGCACGTATGCATATATATATCGATCGCTGAGGATCGCCCTGGGATTTGCTGGAATCGAAAAATAGAATTGCACGCACGGACACGGACAGGCACACACACACACACTCACTCGCGGACTGGGCACAAACATGGAGCATATATAAAGTCAATTTATATATAACATATACGGGGGGCAGCAGGACTAGACATCCTTGTAGTCCACCGATAAATGCAGAAAATTGTCGGGATAACTCAGGTGCTCGGACATCCACTGCAGCTGCGTCTCCTCGTGAAGATCGATGCCATGGGTGCGGACTCCAACTGGAAATAAGGGTTATATAAATTATATATATTAATTAAATCATGCCAGAGATGAGAAATGATCACTTTGAGGGTTCTTAAAGGATCATAAACTCTTCCTATATGATCAATAGATAAGCCCAAATATGTTTTTTACATTATTTAGTTAAAATAGTCCTTAGCAGGTTATTTATTATTTATAGAAAATAAATAGAGGACTAGCGGCACTATTTATTTATTCAAATCAATAAAAACATAAATAACAAAGGCTCACAAGTACACAACGCTTAAAATATAATAATCTCAAGTGCTGGATTTATCATTTATAGATATAGCTTGTTGGCGGTTCTATTTTCGTTGCCAGTTCAAATATAATATTTATGGCTATTGCTAACCAGGTCCTAATCAAGGTATCAATCATCCAATAAGACCGCCAATGATCAAAGTAATTAGACCGCCGCGAGCCAGTCTGATAATCCATAAAAGCTTAGGCGAAATCTTCAACAATGACTGATCATGGGACCTTAATACTCCCAAAGCACTAGGGGAAATACCCATTAAAAAGGGGGGTACCAAAACCATTATGTAAAAAGCGATCGCCGATCATTATAGTTTATTAATGAGAGAGACAGCGCCTATATTATAATGAATGAGATCAGCCAGCGATTACTTAGGGCGAGATAAGCCCGACAGCGAGACCATATAGAATAATATTATATAGAAGTACGGGCAGCGGATCTGATCATGATCAATTTGCGAGCCACAAAGATTAGCGAAGAGACCCCAGAAAACGAGGCAGGGAAATCAGAATCAGAGTTTAGGCGCCTTATCTACGAGTGTTCTCCGCTCGCTCTCTTTTCCTTATTTTTTTCGGAGTAATCATGGTTCGTGACGAAATTTCGTCATTTTTAATTTTAGCATATGAATTGTAATTATAGATTGGCGATCACCGCGATTCTGCTCGATTGCCGTTGGAGTGGTCGTTGTCGCTGTCGCTGTCGCTGCCGTTGTCGGTTATGGCGTCCCGATCGGCCAGTCAGTGCCTCTAGTATATATAGTAGCTGATAATGGCTGATTACATGCGGTGGGAGGCGAATGAGCGTGCTGCAGATAAGATTTTGTGCAACGGGGCGAGTTCAAGTAGGGCGCACACCCATGCCATGCCCGTGCCCGTGCCCGTATCGTTTCGTTTCGTTTCGTTTCGTTTCGATTCCATTCCATTCCATTCCGCGCGAGTCACGAGTTTAATGACCAAAGCTAATGGCGCTACCCCCGAAAAAAATATAAAAATAATAAATAAACGCCGCGAGGGCAAGGGGCGAAACGTTTGCTAAATTCAGGGGCGGCGAATTAATCAAGCCTCTACCTCTAGGGGGGCTAAAAATAAGAAAATAAAAGGAACACAAAAATATGCGGAGGAAAGTAAGAAAGATATAATAAACAAAAGTACGAAAGATATAATATAGTACAAGAAAGAGTAAATCAAAATTTATTTCAATATTATGTATACGTAAAAGCATTCACACTAAAAACATAACCAACTAAGAAAGAGAAATAAAATACAATAAATAATAAAATAATAAATACCAAAATTATTTATACTTAAAAAGAATCACAATTAGACTTGGCATAAGAAATATTCCCTTTTCTAATAATAGTAATTATATAAATAAAAGTAAAATATGTATAAGGTAAATGTATATGGCTCAAATATTGTTTTAAAAAAATATAGAGATTCACAATAAGACTAGGAATAGAAACTCCTTTATTTTGCAATAAGAACAATTATATTATTAATATAAATAATAGTAAATTAAGGTAAATGTAAATGTCTACTGCTCAAATATTGTTTTAAAAAAATATAAAGAGAACCTTACAATTATTTATACTTAAAAACATTCACAATGAGACTAGGATAGGAACTCCTTTATTTTGTAAAAAGGACAACTAGTATTAATATAAATAATAGTAAATACCGCTCAAGCATTATTTAAAAAAATAGAGAGGAAATTGTAAAAAAGAAAAGGTATGCACGAAAAAATGTTCTTCCTCAAAGTCTACTTGTAGCTTGAGGCTGATTACATTTATGATTATAATAAAAAATGTTTAATAACTTTTAACGAGGCAATTAATACAGCCATTTGGGATTTTAGGGCCCTCGAAAAACGTTAAGGCAAAACTCAAACGTTCTGGCAAAAAGTTCAGAGGCCAAAACTAAATGAAATAAAAGTTCTCCAGAGAACACTATTAACAGAATCTATAAAACACCTAAATTATAAGACAGTCTTAAGCAGTTTAATGAAATATCTGGAAACTAGATACAAGAACCTCCTTGGAAAACAGTTTAAATGTAATAAAACCTGGAAACTTGACCTGTATATCTCGGAAAAGACACCTTTCGTTCCCCAGAGAGATCGTAAAACTATTAAATAGTTTAACGAAAATTCCGGAGACACGCGCGCTGATCTCCCCCGATAATATGTGATTAACAACAGCAACAAGTCCGGACAGGGGCGCCCCTTGCGCGCGCCAAGTGGCGCCAAACCGTCTGAAAATTTATTGATCCCATTTTTTATTATCGTCGTCGGCGACGGACGAAAAAACCGAAAAAAATAAACGTGGGGCGGCGGAAAAGCGACATGGCATAGCTCATGGCTAAAAATAAACAAAAATCGTTCCACCGATCTCTGATAAGGCCGCCCCAATCATCATAATCACTTAATAGATTGTGTTCCCATAAAGCCATTAAAGAAAACAGTGTGGAACTGAACTCACAAAATAAACCCCACCGATCCGATCCAATTCCAAACGTTCCGCTTGCACTGGGAAAATAACATTTTTGCAGTTCAGTGACGCCATTAAAAATTAAAAAAAAAACTCAGCTAAGCTAAGGCGACCGAAAAGTGCTAATCAATTGTTTTTGCTTTTGTTTGCCTTGAGTTTTGGCCTTTTTTTTCCTCTGGGCCCATAATTTCAATTTTAATTTCAGTTTATTTTCATGCAGCTACAAAGTAGGGAAACTCAGGGGGGGCCCAGGGGGGCAGCGGATGTTTAGCGAAAAAAAAGAGAAAAATAATAACGAATTTCGTTGACGGTGCAGCCGAGCTGTGAATTGAAGATTGCAACTGATTATTGCCGATCAACCAGACGAAAAAACAAACAAACTTCGGGAAAAAACGAATACGAAGAGCGATAAAAAGCCGATGGATAAAAGTGGAAAATTAAGTGGGTGCCGAGAGAGGCAGGAGGAGGAAGACGACGAGTCAGGGTGAGAACCCAGAAGTGATCTCCAATTGCAGTGCCTCTGCGGGGCTTTAATAACAGAAATATAATGCAAAAAAAATAATAATAAAGATACAAAAACGGGGCCAAATGGAAAATGGGAAATGTATTTCGAAAAACAAAAAAACAGGCAAATGCATTATGAGTTTTTCAATTAAATAATTTGTATAAGAATGAACTGTTCATTTTTGCAGCTCATAAACTAATGATCACCCTGATGAAGTGCAATAATTTCAACGAATGAATACAAATAATGAACAAATCTTAGGTTTTGGTATTGAATCAATTATTTCGGATTGGTTTTGTGTTAGCTCTTTACCTAATGGTACTATTGAAAATTTAAGATGAACTCAAAATGCATGAATTTAAAATGAACTCGAACTGTAGACTTAATTTTAACAATATTTACATCAACAAGGATTAAAGGTCACTTTAAATTGAATTCTCCAATCATTAAATGTTACAAATAGGTTCATTATAAATTAATAAACGAATGAATTGGAAATGAACTCGAAATGAAGCGTTCATTTCGGTAAATGAACGTTACTCCAACTATGATTGAAGGCCTCTTTTGTAGTACCTACAGTCTAGATTGAATTACGATCAGTTTTCCGGCCGACGTTAAAATGGGAAAAAATAAAAAAATAAATAAATTATTTCGGATTGGCTTTATGATAACTTATTTACCGAATTTAATTTAAGATGAACTCAAAATGTATGAATTGAAAATGAACTCTAAATGAACTCGAAATGCAGACTTAATTTTAACAATATTTACATCAACTAGGATTAAAGCTTTAAATTGAATTCTCCAATTATTGAATGTTACAAATAGGTTCATTATAAATTAATAAACGAATGAATTCCCAATGAACTCGAAATGAAGCGTTCATTTTGGTAAATTAACGTTACTCCAACTATGATTGAAGGCCTCTTTTGTAGTACCTACAGTCTAGATTGAATTACGATCAGTTTTCCGGCCGACGTTAAAATGGGAAAAAAAAATAAATAAATAAATTATTTCGGATTGGCTTTATGATAACTTATTTACCGAATTTAATTTAAGATGAACTCAAAATGTATGAATTGAAAATGAACTCTAAATGAACTCGAAATGCAGACTTAATTTTAACAATATTTACATCAACTAGGATTAAAGCTTTAAATTGAATTCTCCAATTATTGAATGTTACAAATAGGTTCATTATAAATTAATAAACGAATGAATTCCCAATGAACTCGAAATGAAGCGTTCATTTCGGTAAATGAACGTTACTCCAACTATAATTGAAGGCCTCTCTAGTACCTACAGTCTAGATTGAATTACGATCAGTTTTCCGGCCGACGTTAAAATGGGAAAAAATAAAAAAATAAATAAATACATTTATGTAAATAACACACACACACACACAGCTGCAGCAGCCCACCCAAAAAGCAGGGCGTGGCACGGCCAATTGTCGCACCATTGCACACACACACACACACACACACACACACAGGCTCGGACACCTCGCACACCTCACACACACACACAATGGCAAGTCCAGGTTGCAGTTTGCAGGTTGCCATTGTTTGTCTGATTGACGAAATGCAAACGAAAATGTGTCGAAATGGGACTAAGCAAATGCGACGATGATGCCAGCGCACAAAGAGGGGAGGAGTGGGGGGCACAGGTAGGAGCAAGGGGAAGGAGAGCCCATAAAGAGATGCCAAGGAGAAAGAGGGAGAGGGAGCGAGAGGCAGGGTGATAAACATTGAGGTGCGATTTCCGTGCGCCGCCGTTTTCACCGGAGTTTTGGAGTGCAACGAAAAAAGCAACAAAAAAAAACAGAAAAAAATAAAAGAGGAGGGGGTGGAATACTAGAAGAAGAGGAGGAGGAGGTGCGGAGGAGTAGAGAAGGAGGCGGGGGACGAGGTGCCGGCCAAGGTGTAAATACAAATAAGCGGAGGTGATATCTCAAAACTTCCTTTTCACACATTCGAGAGAGAGAGAGAGAGCACCCTGCATAAATACAAAGACAAACACAGTGCAGCCTGCATAACGCGCACACACACTTCCAGCCACACATTCAGCTGCGCAGGTAACTTTAGCTATTTTCCCGCCACATTTTAGCTTTATTCTAATATTAAGCTTTTACAAACTTGAAATCTTGTAAATAAGCCTTGCATCAACTATGATTAAAGGTCTCTCTTGATAGAATTATGATCATTACAATACGTACTAATCTGTATCCGTTAATTCATACAAAAATTTTAAAGCTCAAAGGTCTATCTTCAAAGCTTTCAAAACTGGACACATTTAAAAGCCCAAATGCTCTTCCTAGTTTGTATTAGAATTTTCTATACACTTATCTTTTAAAGAATGCACAGTCCTTAAAGGATATACAGTATGTAAATTATTGCAAAACTTTTGGCCAAACCTGGCAACACTGAACGGCACTTGCATTTTATTGTTGCTGCTTTCCGGCGACGCGGAGAGCGCAGCTAGCGGCGCTGCCGGCGGCAAATCATGAAAGCAGCAACAACAAATGAAGCGAATGCCAATGCAGCAGGAGCAGATGCAGAAGAAGAAGCAGGCAGGAGAGCCAGCAGAGGAAGAAGGTGAGGGAGATCGAGTGATAGAGGGAGATGGAGCGAGAGAGGGAGCAGGAGCCAAAGGCAAAGCCAAAAGAAATGCGTTTCTTTTATTTTTGACGCGTCTTAGATTCTTCCTCTTCCTCTGCTACCGCCGCAGTTGCTTCTTCTTTCCTTTCCTTTCCTTGATTTTTTGTTTTTTGATTTCTTGGAATCGCATCTACTTTGAACCTTCCACGTTCCGACTGGAAAAAAAAAGAACGGGGGGAAAAAAACGAGAAAAAGTGAAAAACTCCGAGAGACGCGGCTGCATTGTATATTTGAATTTCATTTCAATTTAAATACGATTTTCTATGAAAATGCACGCACCACAAACACTACGTGCAATCGTTATCCGCCTATATTTCCCCCCGTCCTCCCCCACCTCCTCTGTCACTCCTCTTCTTTCACGACAAGGAAGAAGAAGATGAAGAAATTGATCATGTTTTGAATGCATTTTTCAGTTTGATTTGAATTTGGATTTGTGTACTCGTGAAAAGAAAAATAAGAAGGAAAAATGCGAAAGAGATTCTCCAATCAATTTGTCGGAAGACAAGAAGAAGATCAGAAGACTGGGCAGATCGAAAAGAGATTAAAGGGAACTATATGTTTATATGATATTGGGGAGTAATATCCCCAGTTTACAATTCCCACTTTTAATTCCCTTTGAAATTCAATTTAATCAGAACAAGAAATTAGGGAATTGAACCATTGATACATAGGCATAAATCCAATTCTTGTAGTACAGTTTAGTTTAGAATTATTCCGTTTATATAACAGTTTATAATAGAAATATGAACCTGATTAATCCCAAGAATCTCAGTTTAGAAGAGGTCTTTAAATTACCCTTAGAACACTAGATCTAACAAAATTATTGAACCATTGATTACATAGGACTGGAAGTGAGCAGGAATATAACAGCATTCCTATGTATAGGACTGGAAAGTGAGCAGGAATATAACAGCATTCCTATTCATAAGTTTTAGACTATTAAATTTGATCAGAAAAAGAACTAGAGATAATGGGAACTTTCTTTTGGTTGAACCATTGATACATAGGGCATAAATCCAATTCTTGTAGTCCAATTTAGTTTAGATTTATTCCGTTTATATAACAGTTTATAATAGAAATATTAACCTGATTAATCCCAAGAATCTCAGTTTAGAAGAGGTCTTTAAATTACCCCTAGAACTAACAAGATCTAACAAAATTATTGAACCATTGATTACATAGGGTTGGAAGTGAGCAGGAATATAACAGCATTCCTATGTATAGGACTGAAGAGTGAGCAGGAATATAACAGCATTCCTATTCTTAAGTTTTAGACTATTAAATTTGACCAGAAAAAGAACTAGAGATAATGGGAACTTTCTTTTGGTTGAACCGTTGATACATAGGGCATAAATCCAATTCTTTTAGCCCAATTTAGTTTAGATTTATTCCGTTTATATAACAGTTTATAATAGAAATATTAAACTGATTAATCCCAAGAATCTCAGTTTAGAAGAGGTCTTTAAATTACCCCTAGAACTAACAAGATCTAACAAAATGATTGAACCATTGATTACATAGGACTGGAAGTGAGCAGGAATATAACAGCATTCCTATGTATAGGACTGGAAAGTGAGCGGGACTATTACAGCATTCCTATTCTTAAGTTTTTGAATATCAAATTTGATCAGATAAAGAACTAGAGTTGGTTGAGTTGGTTTTGGTTGAACCATTGATTACATAGGGCGGGAAAGTGAGCAGGAATATAACAGCATTCCTATTCATAAGTTTTAGACTATTAAATTTGATCAGAAAAAGAACTAGAGATAATGGGAACTCTCTTTTGGTTGAACCATTGATTACATAGGGCGGGAAATTAGGTAAAAGTGTGTTTAAGAGCCAGTTTCTCAATGACATACTAGATAAAAGGACCTTGACAAAAGTATTAATTTTATGAGAAAAATGTAATATAAATAATATTACAGATCTTACAACTATAGATTTGCATAAATTCCGTTTCCTATCTTGCTAGTTTGCTGAATCTTGTACGATTTAAAAACCCTAAAAAACGTATTTACTCTCTGTGAGTTCAATATGGAAATAGCTTTTTATGCCATCCCATTGATTTTAGGACAACTTGCTTGACTTGCAGTCCCTAGATCCCAAGATCCCTAGTTCCCTAGATCCGGGGAGAGATACCTAGAGCTTAGACGCCCGCGAATGTCAGGGGATTGCCTTGGCTGGCCCACTTAAGCCAGGCGTGCAACTGAGCAACTCCTGATAGACCCGAGTACCGAGTACCGAGTACCGAGTACCGGTACAAGGACGCCGCGAAGAACATGTGACCTTTGGGAAAATACGTGTTGGTGTTCCGTGTCCATCTTGCCTCGGTATCGTCCTCATCCTCAGCCTCGCAATTGTTTAGAGTTCTCCTCAAATCTCTCACCTTTCGAATGGGAAATTCCTTGGATCATCGAGGTTGCACCGAGGCCGTGCCGTGCCAAGCATGCAAATACAAATTTCACACCTCCGACCCGCACCCGCAGAGATCTCTCTGCTGAACAGGACAGGACACCTGGGAAATACCCAACCTGCACCGGGGACAGGACCATATGGACGAAACTCTCTGAATGGAAACGGAGCCGAGAGCTGAGGCCCGAGGCCCGAAGGAGGCCCGAAGGAAGCCCGAAGGCGAGCCTCGAGAACTCAACAACTGATGGCTGTGTCCCTCACAATATAATTCGTAAATCCCAGCCGCAGGTATTTAGTTCCGCCTTTTGTCCGTCTCTGGAATTCCCAATGCTATTATTGCACCTAAGCCGTGGCATCACGGAGTGGGAGTTTCTATTGCAGTTGCAACTCGCTGGCCACCATCCCTCTCTCTCCCTCGCTAGCTGTCTCCTGCCATCTCGCTCTGCCTCGTGTGTCGCCGGCGCCGCAGGTCAGCCAAGCAGCAAACCATGCAAACCTGAGGTTCTTCTGGGGGTAAGCATACTTAGTAGGGGAATTTAGTGCACAATTTAGCAGAAATTGTAAACCAAAACATCACTTTAGTTGCGTTTTCTTTGTGGGAAATGATTACCCTTACTTAATCCCATTTAGCAGGGTTTTTTAGCCTCTTTTTCGCAGATATAAATGGAAATCATAACTAGGAACCTAGTTGGGTTTTTAAATCCCTAAGTCCCATTTAGTTTACCTTTATTTCGTGTTTCTTTGACAGTATATAATGAAAATACTAACTTGATTAATCCCTTAATCTCTGTTTAGAAGAGGCCTTTAAATTAACCCTATTACTCACTTAAGCTGAGTTTCTTTTCAGTTTATTTTTAAGCATACAAAAGATCCAAGGTCTAACCTAATTAATAATAAAATAATAAACCTAAATTTCGAATATGATTCTTCCTATAGGTATATATTCCTCTTAATCTTGTTGATACTGATGATACTAACATTTTTCTGCTTTTTCCAAGGGCTATTGGCTTTAGGTTACTATTGCTTATGCTGTTATTACCTATCTCTTGTGAAGTTATTAATATTTAAGGGTTTGTTCTATATTATTCTGTTAGTAATACAGAGCTATATTTAGGCTCAATCTAGCCTGTATCTGTGCCCTATAAGTAATGCTTATAAGTGTATTTCAGCCACTCTAGTTCTAGTATTAAATATCGCATTACTAGTAGTATTAAATATACTAGCATTAAATATTACTAGTATCAAATATCACATTGCTTATCCCGCTCTATCTCCCTAGTTGTTGAGTTATTAGATCTATTTTTAGGCTTATTTTGGCTCATTTCTCCGACTATCGCCTGCTGGTGCTTCTCTAAATGTTATTTTAGCTGTGGCTTGGCTGTTGTGCCTGCTGGCACTTCTCTTCATTTCCAGCCGACAGACAAAGAGAATATTTTTCATTCCGTTCGAGTTTGAATGGGCCAGCCAGCGAACGCTGCTCTTGGCCATGGCCAAAAAGAGCACAAGAGACCTGCCTGCTACGGATACGATCCGATCCGCTCCGGGGTCGCTTTTCCACCCCGGGGGCATTGTTTTCCACCGAGAATCTCTTCGCTTCTATACATCTTTTCCTTTCTTTCTTCTTTTTTTTTTTTTTTTTTTTTTTGTCTGGACAGAGGGACATTGATGAATTGAAGAATGATTGCCGACGAGAGTGCCGCAGGGCGGATTTCTCGGCTTTCGGCTTTCGGCTTTCGGGCTCTTGGCTCGTTTGTGTTATTCAATAGAAAAATAAATAAGTCAGAGGAAGGGGAGGGTTAGAGCAGACATAGACATGCACTTGGCCATGCCAGACTGACTGGCACCTTTTTCCCTAATTTCTAAGAGACGCTGCGTCTGCCGCGAGACAATGGGTTGGGTCTGGTCTTCCTACGTTTTCTTTCTGTCCTCTTTTTGTGAGGAGTATCGTGAGGAGTGCCTGTGTGGCAAGGTAACTCACCCGCTTTGCGCACAGGTGTCGATAATTCGGCCATCAGATCGGCCAGGCTCTTCTTGTGTCCACCCTCGCCGATCGGCGAAATCAATTTCTGCGTGTACGTAAAGTCCTGTGTCAAAAGATCGGGGGAAAATCCATTAATCTCGAAACCGAACTGAACTGAACTGAGCTGAGCTGGGGGGGAGCGGCATCCTTACATCGTCCGTGTAGAGGCGCAGGGGAATGTTCTTGAAGGACTCTTGGTCGGCGTACGGTTCCATCAGCCGCCGGTTCACGGCCCAAAACTGATCGAACTTGTCGTTGACCAGGCCCAGCCACAGTTGGTTGTGGTCCTTCTTCTGCATGGCCGAGATCACCAGGCCACGGTGCTTCAGCACGTCCGCCTCCTTCAGGCAGGCCAGGTAGTGGGACTCCAGTAGTTCCCTGAAAAGTTAAGGGGTTTATCAGTCGATTCAGATAAGAGATATTAGGGGATTGCATATAAATTCCTAGTTTAAGTCTGTTTCTTAAACCAAAACTTATTTTATTGGGCTAAAAATTAAGTAAATATTTTAGTTAGATATTAAAAATTGTAATATAAAGCCTGAATTTTAGCCTGTTTAAATATAAATCTGTATTTATAAAATAAATAAAAAGAGTTCGTTCGTAATTCACATAAAAAGTTAACAAGCCTGTTGGAAAAAATGTTATTAAACAAAAAATTACCTAAATACAAATTTAGTTAAACTTATAACAAAGTTCTTTAAGAAATCAGTTTAATACTTGGGCTAAAAGCGCAAGGAATGTGACTTTAATAATGTACAAATTTAGTTTAACTTGTTTTAAGTTATTTATGAAAATAAATTAAGGCTTTTAAAGAGCTGTTCCTATAGAAATTTGATTTCAAAACAAAACAAATACGAATTTAACAAAAAAAACCAACTAAATCTTCTCTCATTCTTGGGTAAATACTTGGAATTGAGCTTGACGAGCGTGTCCTCGGGAAACTTGGAGTAGTGAATGGTAAGGCACCAGGGCGTGCTGTCATCGTCCGGATGCAGCAGGTCATACAGCACACCTGCAGAGAGAGAGAGGGAGACGGGCATGCCCCTTAAACCATTGGAAAAACTCTAATTAGAGGCAGCAGTCAGTCCCCACCAATTGGATAGTGCAGGCGCAGGGGCGTTCCGTTAAAGTCGAACCACACGGCGCCATCCTGATGCTCGGCGGTTATGTAGCGGGAGAAGTACTTGCGCACCTGCGGACAAAGGAGATGACGTTTAGTTGCGTCGGATATCCAGACCAGGCCCCATTGTTTACCTTGTCGGTGACCAGTGGCAAGTAGCTAAGTCGCGATATCATCAGATAGAAGGGCTCCGGCTTTATGCCCACGATCTCGTCGCGGTCCGCCTGGAAGCAGATGCCTATCTGGCCCTCCCAGATCATACGCAACACCTCGCGGTCGTGGGCCATGCTTCAATTTTTGATTAAATTTCCTTAATTTCCACTTCTTTTTTTGCACAATACGACTTGGTAATAGTGATGGAACTGCCCTGTTATCGATAGACACTGGGCTGCCAAATAGGGATGGTTCAACTTAGCTGAGTTCTAAACCATTAATTAGATTTGCAATCACTGCTTAAAATGTTATTGGATTTTCATATTCATTCTAAGTGATATGGGTAAAAGGTTCTGTAAATATAAACAAAATATTTTGCTATTAGCTGTTATTTAATTATATTTTCGAATGAAATCGACAATAAGAAAATTATCGATTCTAACTGAAAGTTCTATAGCAAAGACTGCAACCTTTTGAGCAAAGTTTTCCTCCTATTATTTGATGATTGGCGCCAAGGCATATAAAATTTAGTTATTGTTGAACACCACTAATTATATTATTATGAATTAATTATTTCATAATTTATAAAAGGATTTTTAGGCATTGCTTTCCACTTTTTCGAAAATCCTTTATTATCGCGATCATGATGCAATTATACAAGGTAGTCTCATCGAGAGAGCTGACTCTTTTGAGGACTATACAGAGAGCTGAAATGTTTCCTCCCCATTAAAACTGAGTTTCAGCTGCTGAGACTATCTTATATAATAATAATATTAATAATAATAGTATCCATAATCCATACATGCATTGTAGTCTCCTTATAGCTTATTTCCAAACCCTTTTTTATCGGGATAGTTCAAAAACAATCGATGTGCGGGGCAGAGCTAAGCCGATGATCGATATCGATAGTGCCATCGATAATTCAGCGATAAAATAAATAAAGTCGACGTGCCTCTGCTCGTTTTTTTTTTGTGTTAATGCTTTTTTTGTGCTGCGGCTGCGCTTTTAAATCTCCGCGTTCGCCGTGCGATGCAAATATGACCGGCGATCGCCCGGCCAGTGGAAAATACAACGCGAATCGATCGGAAACTGTGAAAATCGGATGAAAAGCGCAAAACTCCAGAAATTGCCAGCAACTGCAGCAACAACAACAACAATAAAAAGTCGGAGTCGGAGGCGCATTGTGTGAGAGAGAAGAGACGAGACGAGATCGCAGAAGGAGAGGCCGAGGCCGAAGGCGAGGGAGAGAGAAGGAACGAAGGAGACGGAGAAGAGGCGGAGGAGGAGGAGGAGTGGAGCACAGAATGGATGTTGAAATACCTGTTTTGGCTGGATATCTTAATGTGCCGACCCAAACTGGATTTTCGCTAAATCGCATCTCAAAAAAGGTATGGAAAATGGCCAAAAACCTGTGTTTTTCTGAATTGAGTTTCCGTGGGGGTCTTTATGGTTCCTTTGGGTTCTCGCCTTGGCAGAGAATTTCTGAATTTTCATCAAGTGCGTAGTTTTTCGATAAACAGGACTTACAGGGAATTGTGTGAGTGTGTATGGTGCCTGCGCGTACTTGTTGCATACAAATGAAGTCCCCTGTGCGAGTGGGAGTGAGAAAGAGATTCCGCTCGCTACAGAGAGGGAGAGAGAGAGAGCTAGATCGAGTGCGGCATACAACAGTCATGGTCAAAAAATTAGAGCCCAAGAGACAGGCTAAGTAAAATATGTATATCTAAAGGTGTCGAAAGCCCTTGTATATATGGTTTGTTTACTTGCTATTTGTTTTAGTTATTATTATTTTGTTATATTTTAAACATAATAGGTGTGTCTATTATTTTAACCGCAAGTGTTTCTGAGCTTCAGTGGAAATACACGCACAGCTGGGCGATTCATGTTGGCTTCATGGTATTTGTGTTTATGTGCGGACAGGAAATTCTTGAGCCAGCGAAAAGAGTGAGAGCGAAAGGGGCTAAAGAGGGGGAAAAAGGGGAGAGAGAGTACGGAGGGGATTCAGCCTGAAAGGGACATTGTTTTAAATGTAAAATAAAATAAATAGGCTTAATTATTAAGAATATTTTACTAATCTTTGCAGAAAGCATGCAGTCGCTACTGCCTGCTGTTCAAGGCCAGCCGCCATGGCATCGCCCGCCTGGAGATGTGCGAGAGCAAGGAGGACCGCAACCCGAAGATCTTCACCCTTGAGAACTGCGTCAAGATCACGCAGGAGCCGCCGCCCGACCGCCTCATCCACATCGTCAAGCGGCATGGCACGCTGACGCTCAGCACGAGCAGCGAGGAGGAGCTCAAGGATTGGATCACCGCCCTGCAGACCGTCGCCTTCTGTGACACCTCGCCATCGGGCGGCATCGGCGGGGCCATCGAGGAGGACAACGACCTCTACTGCAGCTCCTTTGTGAGTGATGATTCTATATGTATTTTGCTGGGGCGTGTCGCCTGGGGGTAATGCGACCTCTGGTGGAGTGAACTCGCTAATTCTTTTGATTTTGGAATTAATTATGAAGTTTGTGGTTTATTTTGTGAAATTATTCATCAGTTAATTATATTACCTGGTATTCGCTGTACCTAATATTTCATTTATATTGCCCTTATAAATTCCTTGACCAATTTTGATAAAAAATGCCTCAATTTATTATTGGATTGCACAATTGTATCATTATTAATTTCCCAATTACTGGATCATGGTTTTTATTTAGAGTTCAAAGAGTTTAACTCCCTAAAACCCCAAAATCAAATGATAAATAATGAACTAACCTAATCCCTTTGCTTATCACCTTGCAGGATGGCCTGTTTATCATCACATTGATCCCCTCGGAGGCCTCCATTCGCTGCAGCATCGAGCCCAAGACGTACATGCTGCAAATGACGCCAACGGAGCTGCAGCTGAAATCGGAGGACTTGGGCGCCACCGTGGCCATGTGGCCGTACCGCTTCATCCGCAAGTACGGCTATCGGGATGGCAAGTTCACGTTCGAGGCGGGACGCAAGTGCACCACCGGCGAGGGCGTGTTCACCCTGGACCACACCAATCCGCAGGAGGTCTTCCGCTGCATGTCCGCCAAGATGAAGTCGATGAAGAAGCTGATCAGCGGCGACAGCAGCCTGAGCACGCTGGAGTGCAACGAGAATCAGTTCAGTGCGGCCGCCGGCATGGAGCCGGGCTCACGCAGCCCCCTGCCGCCGTCGCCCTCGAGCAATCCGCATGGCGGCGGCGAGTTCGAGATCAATTCCACACAAAGTTGCATCTCCCTGAGGGGCTTCATCAGCTCGAACGATTCGCTGAATAACTTTTCGTCGGCCAGCGGTGCAAGTGGAACGGCGGGCGGAGCGTCATCAATATCGTCGGGAACAGCTGTCACGCTCTCGGTGCCCGCCGCCGCCAACAGCAAACAGCAGCACAGCATTCCCAAGAAGCCGCCTCGAAATGTGGGCGTGAGCCCAACAACACCCCAACATTGTGATAAATACAGGAACATTGTGAAATATGAGCCTGTGGCCATAACGACATCCTCGCCCTCCGCCACCAGCGACGGCAACAGTTCGGTGATACTCAAGCCCCTCGACACGGAGCCCACGGAGATGTCCCCAGACCTGCCGCCCGATCTGCCGCTGCGCAACGAGAGCGCGGCGAAGGTGGCAGCAGCGCCGCCGCCCGAGCGGGACTACGAGTGCATCGAGAACATAACGGAGGCGTGGCGCACCAGGGGCGTTGGCGACGTCCGCCACTGCGAACGGATACTCTGCGACACCTCGGAGCTTGTGCGCCAGCGATCGCTGACCAGCGGCACGCCCAAGATCATCGATATCGATATTGGCGAGGGGCTGGGATCGAATGCCGCCAGTTGCAATGCCGCCGTTGCTGCGGAGGGGACCTACGATCGCCTGGACTTTCTGTCGCCGAACAACAAGACCTCCAGCGGCTACAAGACCATTGTGAATGTGACACTGCCCGGCAATCGGATACGCTGCAGTCCGCCGCCGCCAAACGAATACGAGTTGATTGCTAGTCCCGACACGGAGAGTTTCCGCAAGGCCGACGACAGCCATCTCGGTTATGGGGTGCTACGCAAGTCCAGTAACACCGCCACTAACAACAACAACACCCTGGGAATCTCCAATAGCAACATGGAAGCCACAGCGGCCTCGGGCACGGCGGCCATCGATCATCGCAGCTACAATGGCCTTAACTACACGATCGTCAGCAAGCCGAAGCGAGTGTGAGGTACGGACGGAACTGGGACGGGGACTGGGACTGAATCTGAATCTGAAACTTGGGGTGCAATGTGGGTGGAGAAGTGGACTGTTGCTGTTTCCAATTTCCATTCAAAAGCCATCTAAAATGAAAAGAAAAAGCAAGAGGAACTCGAACTATTAATATTATATCTTATCCTCTAAAGCATAAACCCATTGATTCTCGTTTTGAGCACAAATGTACTTAAAACCCTTAGTTAGCTTACTAAAAAGCTATAAGAAAACATGGCTAAATATTTAAATCGAACACAAGTACAGGCGTTTAGTTCAGAAAACTATTTCACAAGCCATTAAAACTAGAGTTTTTTATGTTAATGAGGTCAAGGATAAAAATTCATAGTTGTGGTGAATTTTAAACGATTATTAGCTACAATAGTGCTGGCAAAACATCGGAGCACTATCGATAGTATCGATTTTTTGAACTTTTTTGAAAACCATCGATTGTTTTTCGCACTATCGATGTTTGATTAAGCCTTTGAAATGATCATGACGATGCTTGCTCGAATGCTGGAAGGGTATTTGGTGAGATCCTGAATGGAAATGAATCCCTTAAAGCCGGAATCGTTTTAAGTGAGAAAATGGCATCAGTCAAGGCTTCAATTGCCGATAATATAATTGTATGGCTTAGGAAACATCGATAGTATCGATTTTTCACTAGTAAAACATCGAAAAAATCAATAGTGCAGAACATCGATTATTTTTGCCAGCTCTAAGCTGCAACTATTTAATTGCTGCTAAGTTCTATGTATAACTATTCATAAATTCAAGATATAAGCAATCTCCATCAAATAGTTAAATGTTTTCAAGCCTCCACAACGATTTTAAGCTTACAATTTCATATATTTTGTCACAAAATAGAGTATTTTGTATAGAATCTTAATATACCTTAACATTGGAAACAGCAAACAGTTTTTAACCATTTTAACCAGTAAAATGCATTTAAACAATAAGTGAAAACAGAAGAGACTGCCGAGGTGCCTTACTACAGTTCTAAAAGAAAAAAAAGAAACAAAAAATTGTGGGTGGCGGGTTAGTCTGTGGAAAGCCTTTGTCAGAATCTCGGAAATCAAAAAATATTCGAATACAGCCCTCGCTATCCCCGCCAACCACTCAAAACATCAATTTGTTGTTCACTTGTTTATTCCCTTTGTTTTTCTTTTCTTGTTAAATTCGTAATCTGTGATTATTATATAATTGTTAATGTGAAAAACTGTTGAATTTGTAGCCAGCACAGCACTGCCACCGCCACTAGCACTCGAGGAATTCCCTAAAAAGAAACTCAATTGTAAAAAAGCACAACGAACACCTTAATTTATATTTAAAATGTGTTTTTTGTATGTTTTTAACAGTATATATCCCTAAATTTGTAATTATTTCCATCCGTCCGTCTCGCGCATAAATTATTGCGCTGCCATATCTCGAATTGTTTCTCTATGATAAATCATATATATATAGCGGCCATAGGAACAAGCCATATACAGAAAAATCTCCCAGCAACAGTTTATAATCCAAAAGCCTTAAGTGTACGTGTTCGTCTCTAAGTGTTGTGGAACTCTCTCCCCAAGACCCCAGGCACGTTCGAGTTCTCAAGCCAGGATCCGTGGTAATAACAATATTCTTTGGGTATTATGCAAAGGTCACAAAAAAAAAGACATAAAAGAAGAAATACCAAAAGAAAATTGTGACGTACATCTTACTCGAAATAATCATTTTTTTACTTACTTTACGATTACGATTATGACTATTGTATAATTATTATTTTTTGTGTCTGCGAACCTATTATTGTGTAAATAAAGACCAACAACAAAATCGAACGAAACGAATCTAATGGGTTTTCATTATTTTAAAAGATTAAACAATAAAATTCAATAATAAACTATCGGATAATGCCCGATTTTCTTACAATAATATGATCTATATTTTCAATGTTTACCTTTTTCGATGAATACTTATTGCGATATCAATTTTCATTTTAAGTATATCGAAACGAATCTAATGGGTTTTAATTATTTTAGAAGATCAAAAACTAAAATTCAATAAACTATCGGTTAATGCCCGATTTTCCTAAAATGATCGACATTTTCAATGTTTACCTTTTTTTCGATAAATACTTTCGATATACATTAAGTATATCGACTTCTTCCTACCCTACTATTATTATTTTTTGTCTGCGATCCTATTATTGTGTAAATAAAGACCAACAACAAAATCGAACGAAACGAATCTAATGGGTTTTCATTATTTTAGAAGATTACAAACTAAAATTCAATAATAAACTAAGTTAATGCCCGATTTTCTTATTTTCGATATTTTCAACGTTTACCTATTATCGATTAATACTTATTTTCGATATACATTAAGTATATCGACTTCTGCCTACCCGCGTCTAGTATTTTTCTGGGAAAACCCAAAGTGTGCCCTGGAAATAAAGCCATAGTCGTTTTGGCTTTTCAAACGAAATAGCCACCGGAAAATCGTAGTTCAGTTCTGCTCTCCGCCTCAACACCCATTTTTCTACTCAAACAGTACAGTACACCCGCCATTCCGCTGAATTTGTTGCAGTGTAAATAAATTAAATTAGAAAAAGAACAACAAAACAAAATGCTCCTTCTGCGCCGTTGCCAACAGCTAAAGCTGCGTCCATGGGTTCGCCTCTGCTCCGCCGAGCTGATCCATAAGGTGAGTGAGAACGAGGGTTAATTGGGCCGTTAATAACGGGTTAATTGGATACCGCAGGATGGCTTTATCGAGAAGCTACGCCACAGCTTCGACGAGGACGAGCGCAGCAACCTGGTGGTGCCCACGTTCAAGCGGGCCATGCTCTATCCGGACGAGATCGCCGTGAAGGACATCAACGGGGAGTACACCTACTTCCAGCTCTATCTGGTCGCCAAGCGCCTGGCCATACAAATCTCCAACATATGCGGTGAGTCTTAGTATAAAAGAATAAACTATCTGGGAATTTAATCCATTAATATATTTCCCTGTCATAAACCTACATATGTACATATATATATAGTATGAAGCGTTTTCTATACATTTTTCCTATCATTTTCATACATATCTTTTAGGATCCTCTCTCTATATATAAAAATTCACATGGATCCGAATAGATTTGGGGAAACTTTAGCATCAATTTCCTTAAATATCTATTAATATATCCTACCCTATAGGAAGTGCCTTGGTATGATCATTCCTTAAGCCCTAATCTCTCCATATACCAAAATTCACATCGATCGGACTGCACTTTTAGCTACTTTTAGCAAAAGTCCCCCAATAATCCCTATAAATATTACATTATAGTAACAAATTCCTATAAGTTCTCATGCATATCCTATAAGCTTCGCCATGATCCTTCCTTAGGCTCTTATTTCTCCATATACCAAAATTCACATCGATTGGAAGCAAAAGTCCCCAAATAATCCCTCTAAATATTACATTATAATAACAAATTCCTATAATTTCTCATACATCTCCTCTAAGCTTCGTCATGATCCTTCCTTAAGCACCAATGTCTCCTTATACCAAAGTTCACATCGATCGGACTGCACTTTAGCATTAATTCCCTTGAATATCTATTAATATATCCTTCCCTATAGAAAGTGCCTTGGTATGACCCTTTCTTAAGCTCTAAAATCTCCATATACCAAAATTCACATCGATCGGACTGCATTTTTTAGCAAAAGTCTCCAAATAATCCCTATAAATATTATTGTATTATAAGAAATTCCTATCATTTCGCATACATATCCTATGAGCTTCATTATGATCCTTCCCTAAGCCCTAAGCTCTCCATATACCAAAGTTCACATCGATTGGAATAGGTTTTCACAGAAAATTCCGCAAATAATCCCTATATAGTAATACCCACACCCAACCACCCACAGGCAGTGCCTCGCTCTCGAACGTGGCGTACCTCTGCTCGAGCAACGCTTTGTGGATCGCCATCCAGTGGAGCTGCTGGATCTCGGGCCAGGTGGCCGTGCCGCTGGAGTGCGGCCAAGCCATTGACCAGCTGCGGCGCCAGGCAGCGGGATGCAAGGTCAAGCTGCTGATAGCCACGCCCGAGTTCGAGCAGATGGCCCAGGAGCTGTCGCTGGGCCTGCAGTCGGCCACCATTGTGCTGGACCACACCTTTGTGCCGGCCGCGGAGACGGTGTCCTCCACGTCGATGTATGCCAAGCAGCTGGTGAGCACCCAGGGCGACCTGCTCACGGAGAGCACGCTGCCGAGCGAGTTCTATGCCGGCGCACCGGCCATGCTGATCCACACACCGAACGCGGTGAACAACCCGAAGCCGGTGCTGCTCTCCCATCGCAACATCGACGCCCAGGTGCGCTGCCTCGTCGGCAGCTGGCGCCTGTCGCCGGCGGACTGCCTGCTGCCCATTCTCTCGATGAACCGGATGAACGCCGCCGTGGGCGCCGTCCTCAACGCGGGCGGCACCGTCATCCTGCAGCAGAAGTTCGACGGGCACAACGCGTGGAGCGCCCTGCTGGGCATCAACAGCCCGTCCAAGCAGCGGGTCACCCTCTTCCTGGCCATGCCCATTGTGTACAAGCGCCTGATCGCCGAGTACGAGAAGATGTTCGCCAAGGACTCCCGGATGGTGGAGTACATCACGAACCACTGTCGCCAGAAGATCCGCCTGATGGCCACCGCCTACGCCCTGCTCCCGGACTCGGTCTTCCAGCGCTGGCGCCAGATCACGGGCCAGAACATCTACGAGTACTACGGCATGGTGGAGACGGGCCTGGTCCTGGGCCATCCCCTCGACGAGAACAACAACAGCGAGGCGGCCCCAACTCCGCCGAAGACTTCGAAATCGACTTCGACTCAAAGTGCGGCCACTGTGGACTATCGTCCGGGGACACTGGGTGCTCCGCTCAAGGGCGTGACCGCCCGGCTGATCAGCAACAAGGGGGACGAGCTGATAACCTGCAAGAACGAGCTGGGCGGCACCGTGGATCACGGCCTCATCCAGGCGGACTTGGGCGGCGACACACCGCTCTCGCAGACCGTGATCGGTGAGCTCCAGATAGCCCGGTCCTACCTGGTGTCCAGCTCCCTGGAGCCGGGCAACACTAGCCGACAACTGAGTCCGGATGCGGTGGGCTCCAAGCTGGAGGAGACCCCGGACGGCTTCGTCAAGACTGGGGATATCTGTGCCTACCAGAACGGCAACTTCTACTTCCTGAGCAAGATCAGCGACGTCTTCACCGTCGGGGGGTACAAGGTCTACGGATCGGAGATCAAGAAGGTCCTCATCTCGCATCCGTCCATCAACGACGTGGCCGTCCTGGGCATCCCAAACAAGGTGTGGGGCCACCGTCTGGGGGTCATCTGCATCGTCTCCCCGGACGCCGACATCGACCTGGACGCGATCAAGACCTACTGCTATCGCCACCTGCCGGCCCACAAGCGCCCCACCGTCTTCAAGACCCTCATCTCGAAGTAGGCCCTTATCCGTACCACAACCACACACTTACCACAGTTCCAAGCCATGCCCCGTTCTGGCATGCCCTGGCCAGGCTACAAATTCATGTGATTCCACGCGACATTCTCCCGAAGATCGTTTTGTAACGTAATAAATGTTTCTTTTAAGATAAATATTAATGTTGTACCCTTTGATGGCTCAGGCACACAGGGGCGGGTACTGGGTGCTTATGCCACTGGGACACTTGCTGCCTGGCTGGGGGCATTTGGAGTAGACATTCTGGTCCAGCCTGTTGTTGGCCGCGTAATTACAGGCCACGTGGTAGAGTCGGACCCTTTTCTTCTTCTTGTGGGTAACTATGGCACATCCCACCTTGGAGTTTGTCTCAACAATCATTATAGTTGAGTGGCCAATTTGCCTGTAAGAAAAGGAATTTTAAAATACAGATATTTCGTTTTAAATAACCGAGTCACCCAATATGCCTACTGTGACCAATGGAGAGAATTACTTACTGTAATCTTGGCACAGTTTCGATTTTCTCCAAGTCCCCATATGTGATTTGGCCTTCGTCCTTTGTGAATTCACCAAATGCCATCTTCAAAAGTTCTAAAGGTGTCTGCTGCTTGGTGTATCTTATGGTTTTAAACTGGAAGACATTCTGGCCAGATTCCGGATACTTTTCCGTGTTGCGGCAAAGATCGTGCTCCATGGTGCAGCTGCGCACATTGAGCTCCGCCAAATGGGCCAGCTCCTCATCCCAGCCCATGGTGGCCATTTTACAGGCTTTACGTTCGGCATTCCCCTTGCCGCTGGCCCACTTTTGTCTAAACAAATTTTGCTCATTGACCAGGTAGTCCTTGGCACTCTGGTCGACCTGCATTATAGCCGCACTTGCAGGACACTTGCTGCCGAAGGTCTGTGTTTTAATTTAATTATTAATTCATTACTTAATTAATTCGTTTAGTATATTTTCAGTTGAAGTATATTGCTTACCCCTTTATTCATGCAAGCGATATGAGTGAATCCTTGGCGACACAGATCATTCCTGCAATAATCCTTGCCTTGGCAGTAAGTCAGGATGGACGAAAGGATTAAAGCGGAAACCTTGGAGTTGAGGCAAAACATTTTACAACTTTGTTCCACGTGAAGCGCATACAATCGCTTTTAAAGCAAATCGTGATGACATTATCATCGTTCTGGACTGAAGGCGAAGAAATACCTGGTTCAATTACAATGTTATGGGCCATTTAAGATTAGGACTAGAGATGGGGTTACATTGCGTATACGTAATACAAGGTAAACATTATTTAAGGTTCTTTTAAAATAACTGCTTTACTTAAGAGATGTAGTAATTGTGTCTTTAAATTTTTAAATCTAAAATTACTACAAATATCCTTTGATTTATTTGTAATCTCATATTTCGTGAATAGTTCGTTTTAAAATGTATCTCATCAAAGTTATCCACCTTTTTATCACAGCGTATAACAGTTATAACAGTTGTCAGTTTATAACTGTTTATACAGCTTTTTTACCCGCGCTATGTCTGGTCACACTACTATCGGCACTGTTTTGACAGCACTTTGGTTTTATATTTTTTTTCATCGTGGTTTTCGACTTTATGTCTTTTATTCAAAATTACTAAAATGGATTATTTTTTAAATTTAGAACCCCCAAGCTATGGTGAATCGTTTCCACCCGTATCTTATCAAAGTTATCTACCATTATTCACTGCTTATAACAGTTAATCCCACTGTTCTATGACAGTTTAGCACAGTTTACGAGGGAATTCTGACCGCGATCAGTCTGGTCACACTGCTCTCGCCGCTGTTTTGACAGCCCTTCCGTTTTCTGTTCTTTTTCTTCGTGGTTTTCGACTGACAAGATGGCTCCAACCGTAAGTGCGCAGAAATCGCGAGTGTTCCGGCCCATCCCACGTCCAAAGTGTGCCTCAATGGCGAAATATAAAGCTGCAAGCTAGCGGGCACATGCTGGCCGTGGAATTGCGCCGAATAAGTACGCGAAAGTGACTGAAAAACGAGATCTAATTTGTGCTTTTTTTTCTGTTCTGTTATGTGATTAGGCCAAGACCAACAAGGGTGATTCCAAGACGGCCGCCAAGCCGGCAGAGAAGAAGGCCGCTCCCGCCGCCGCTGCCGCCAAGGGCAAGGTGGAGAAGCCGAAGGCTGAGGCCGCCAAGCCCGCCGCCGCTGCTGCCGCCAAGAACGTGAAGAAGGCTCCGGAGGTTGCCAAGGCTGCCGCCGCCGCTGCTGCCAAGCCCGCAGCCGCCAAGCCAGCGGCCGCCAAGCCTGCTGCTGCTAAGGATGCCGGCAAGAAGGCTCCAGCTGCTGCCCCGAAGAAGGACGCCAAGGCTGCCCCAGCTCCCGCTGCCGCCGCCAAGGCTGCTCCGGCCAAGAAGGCTGCCTCCACCCCGGCTGCCGCTCCTCCGGCCAAGAAGGCTGCTCCCGCCAAGGTTGCTGCTGCTGCCACGGCTGCCGCCGTCGCTGCTGTTCCCGCAGCGGCCGCTGCTCCCGCCGCTGCCAAGCCGGCACCGAAGCCCAAGGCCAAGGCTGCCCCCGCTCCCAGCAAGGTGGTGAAGAAGAACGTGCTGCGCGGCAAGGGCCAGAAGAAGAAGAAGGTCGCCCTGCGCTTCACCATCGACTGCACCAACATCGCTGAGGACAGCATCATGGATGTGGCAGACTTCGTAAGTAGCCAGTACCGTGCCGCCGGGCACAATCAGCATCTGTCTTACCGCACCAAGCTTTCCATTGCCCTCCAAGTTAGCCAGGGGCTCGGGATAAAAAGTTGTGGTTACAGTGAAGCCTCATCCATTTAGCGATAAACTGCTCGCGGACTCTTGCCGTGCCGCTTGCGGTTAACAACTTCTGGAACAGCATCACTAGCTTTGCTTTAGGCTCTTCCGTCCGATTTTAGGGCTCCTTTTCTATCCCAAATACCGTATCCTTCGCTGCCTTTCATCCTGGCACACGCGTTCCCGCCGCGCCTCCCATTTGCGCGCGCATTCTTTGACAAGGGGCTCTGGGCACTGCACAACGGGGTAGCCTCTGACCGCCAGTGACCTGGCACTGGCCAGAGGTGCAACCGTCTGTGAACAGCGTCAAGCCGTGCTATGTGTACCGCCACGTGGTGGGCCCTGGAACTGAGCGCGTTCACACCCGTGGCGCCTCAGGCCAAAATTCATAGTGCGCCCTGCTCAAGGTGTCTAGTCTCGGACACTGCAGGTTTTCCCACCTTAGATTGCAGATTACTGGAGGTCACTCCCTCTTCCTTCCCTTGCACACTCTCCAGAGAGTTGAGACGAAACGCAGACACACCCGCTAAGTGGGCAAACCGAGTGCGCTGAACGCGCAAGATTTCAGAGCAGGGCGCAAGGTGGAAACGTCGCCATGTGGATCAGGTAACTACTATTAACTAGGAAATATTGTAACTGCCAGCCTGTAAAGGCCACGCCGATTTGCCGTCAGAGAGTGAGCTTGATGCGTCGCTCTGATGGCAGTGTACTCAGTGGCACATCAAAAAATTGGTCACTCTTCTTTATTTGGGCCTTCCGTTCTACTCACTCGACTCTTGGCCTTAACAAAGAAAGAGACATTCAAAACTACTACTCCATAGAGTCCACACTCTATTCTTCACTTGCAAGCGAAGAGAACTAACCAGATATCCCCAACTATTCCCCAAACCCGCAGGAGAAGTACGTGAAGGCCCGCCTCAAGGTCAACGGCAAGGTGAACAACCTGGGCAACAACGTCACCTTCGAGCGCTCCAAGCTGAAGCTGCATGTCAGCTCCGATGTGCACTTCTCCAAGGCCTACCTCAAGTACCTGACCAAGAAGTACTTGAAGAAGAACAGCCTGCGTGACTGGATCCGCGTGGTTGCCAACGAGAAGGACTCCTACGAGCTCCGTTACTTCAGGATCAGCTCCAACGACGACGAGGACGACGATGCCGAGTAAACAACACACACCACTCACACACAGCAAAAAGAAACAATACGTTTACAATGATCTTGTATGCCTGATTCGTTTTTATTAACCGCGCTTTTACACCCGCAAACAACAAGTTGTGAACTCTGGAACAAGAAAACCCTTGAGGGGATGATCGCCGCAAAATAAAACCTTGTGAGGTGACCCTCGAGAAAAACCACTTGCCTTTTACTTGGGGGATTTAATGAGTACTTGCTTGGCTGACTTAATTGGAGGCAGCCTAAGTTATTATTGAGCTATAATCGGTTCTTATTAACTAATTAATTATGCATGGTGTCGGGGAAATCCGCTTGATGCGATCATCCATTCCATCAACACATCTCTGTCTCTCTGCATTAACTGCACATTTTAGATAGTCATTGCAAAAGCTTCGTGATGCCTAAACCTTTGCCCACGGATCACATTTGTTTTTGTAAAATCCCACAGCATAGGCTTTGTGTGAGCCCATCCCACAGGTAATACACAAACAATTTTGCGATTTCCTCTTTGTGTCGCCGTCCCTTACTGATAAGACCGAGCTAGCCAACAACAATTTCATTGAGTTTTTATTTCCACCGCTAATCCCAATGTAATTTGTTCTTGTTCCTACACTGAACATCTTTTTCTTTTTGATTGATGCCTTTCTCTCAGTGTACATCTTGAAATAACGCAAAAGGTTTCTTACAAGTGTGCATAAGCTTTATTTTATTACCCCTGCTGTAAGATATTCGCTAATGTCTAACGTGCGAGCAGAAAAAGCTCAACCCGAATGCTGCGTGCCTCTATCTCCCTCTATTTCGTGATTATGTATTTTCTTTTTTGTTATTTTTTATTATTGTTTGCCATTGGCAAGTATTTGGTGAAAGTTGTTCAATGCCCTTTGAGAGAGTACCACGATTGGTGGCACAATCTTGTTTTTAAGTTGCTGGAGTGATTGATTGTGGAAGTCTAAAGATGATTTATTCATTTCTACAAAAATACAGCAAAGATTATTTTGTGTGCAGGTTAAATCTCTAGGAAACTGAGGCTCTGAGAGTTTTGAGGAAGATATACCTAAAGCTTGTAGTTATAAAAGCAAAACCTGCACAACGTCGGATGGCTTAGGGCTTACAAAAACGAAACAAATATGATATTTGTGTAATTTATGGGACTTGTGACTTCAAGGCTTGTTTTTGTTGCTGGATTCCAAATGATGATTTATTTATTTCTACAAAAACACTGCAATGATTATTTTGTGTGCAGTTTATATCTCTAAGATAAACCTAAAGTTTGTAGTTACAAAAGCAAAACCTACACAACGTCGGATGGCTTAGGGTCTACAAAAACGAAACAAATATGATATTTGAGTAATTTATGGGACTTGTGACTTCAGGGCTTGTTTTTGTTGCTGGATTCCAAACTTGTTTTTAATTATTCTCGATAATTGAAGGGTTCTAGCTAACTCGAGGTCATAATCGGCTTAATTTCTCATACGTAAATCAATGCCAAGATCACTTACAGATCTTATTGCACAGCGTGGATAATATATTTATTAATAATATTGTTTTTAATCTCTGAATTTTATTGCAGGGCATTATCCGAGCCCGACTGATATCAGGCGACGTTTGGCGATGTCTCCAAATATTTGCGACTTTCATGCCATCTTTCTCCGGTCATCCGTTTTGTTGTTTCTCCACTCAACGCTGGAGAAGAATACCTTTTTGCCGGCTAAGATAACACCCAACTGGCTGTTGAAATATGACGAAGGCGGAGGCGGACGAGCAAACGCCGTTGTTATTCATCGCCCAGCGGAATGGAGGAAAATAACGACCATTAACTCAGGCAAGTCCATATTTAGTTTAGCCAGAGGCTGGGGGCTGAGTAATGGGACCCGTGAAATGAAACCACCGGGTACGTGTGTCGTTTCGAGTGCTATGGGTGTAGGCGAAAAGCTTTTATTTCAACAATTGAGAAGTGCAACAAGTAGGTTTGCTTACAACAATACAAAAAAACAAGCAACAATTACGCGTAACAATTCTAGCAAAAATATACACTCTATACTCGTAGTGGGAAAACGTACATCGTTTGTCTTTGAGTACTAGTTACGGGTTATTACATATATATATTTAGATATTCAGATATTCGAATGTTTTCAAGCGCACACTGGGACGAGATTCACGTTTCGCTGTCGAGTGCTGTCATCACAACTGAAGGCTGAGTGAGTGAAGAGGGGGGGAGGTACGAAGAGCGGGGATTACACGGAATACGGAACACGAAATACAGAAAAAAGGGGGAAATACTGGGGACCTGCTGGGCTTGGACCTGTGTTTGTCCACGAATACTGTAATCGGAGATGGTGCGGCATAAATTAACAATTTTCGTCCAATTAGCGCCTGCCACTGGTCACCGCGCAATATCGATCTTGGCCAGCGCAATGGGGTTGACAGCAAGCACACACTCATTCGTTCCAAGGCCACGCGAAAGCTGGGGAGGTACAGTTGGTACAGTTGGGTACAGAGAGTAGCGTTGGACAGGGGGATTCCGGATAGATGGGGCTGGAACGTTCCTCTAGTAGCCAGCGAATCGCTTGGCCAGGAATCCGCACACCAGTGCCAGGAACATGCTGCGCCCCAGCTGGCCCTCGATGGTGGCCCGGGCGCCGCTGGTCGCTTGGTTCGACTTAACCGAAGCCTGCACTGGAGCGGCCACGTCCGGTGCCTGCTGCACCTGCTGCGATCCCGGCATCACTGGCGGGGTCATGGGCGCCAGAGGAGCGGGTCCCTCGCCGGCGGGCGCTGCTGGTGGCGGCGGCGCCGGATAGCAGGCGATCTTCTCCACCTCCACCATTTTCGAGCTGTCGGTCGGATCCGTTTCGTTCACCTTGGTGGGCACGCAAATGATGCCGCCAGCCGGTGGTGGTGGTGCAGCCGCCGCATCAGTGGTCGTATTGGAGGCCTCCGGGTTGAAGGGTGCCATCGGTGCCGGGGGTGCGGCGGGCTGGGCCTCTTGCGTGGCGTTCGTCATTGGAGGAGCTCCGGGTGCCGCTGCTGCTGGAGCGGCTGCCACTCCTCCGGCATTGATCACTGTGGTGCCATCGGTGGCATTCACCGGCACGCCGTTGTTAATGATGATGATGCGATCCTGGCCAGCGGCTGGCGCTGCGGCAGCCGGCTGCGAGGAGGAGGAGCTGCCACCGGAGGGCGTGAGAGCGTGGCCCAGCAGGGCGCCGCCCAGTCCGCCAGCAAGGAGGCCAGTGCCTGCGAGCAAATTAAAGATTGAGCATGGGAAACGCACAACAAAGGAAAAAGTTAGAAAACCTACCGAAGCCCAGGCCGGAGGAGGACTGCTGAGGTGGCGCCGAGTAGTAGGTGGCACCCGGCGGCAGGGCAGAGCCCGCCTGATAGTAGGTGGCCCCCGGCGGCGGAGCAGCAGCACCTGGGTGGTAGCCACCGGCCATGGGAGCATGTCCTGCCGAAGGATAGTAGGTGGCACCGGCGGGCAGGTGTCCGCCAGCTGCGGGATAGTAGGTAGCACCAGCCGGCACGCCCGAGTACTGGTTGCCATGATTCTGGGTGGCCATAATCGGCTGATGCACATTGGAGCCGGTGGCGGCCCCATAGCTGGGCGGAGCGGCGCCATAGTTGGGCGCATGGTAGGCCGGCGGCGCCTCGTGCATGTTGGGTCTGGCTCCGCCGGCGGGATTAGACGCGGAGTAGGCAGGCGGCGGGCCCTGCGGCACATTCCAGCCGGGCTGCGGAGCGGCTCCGGTTCCAGCTCCGGCGCCAGCGCCAGCTGCCGCTGGTCGATTCGGCTGCGAGTTGTAGTTGGGGTAGCTCAGCTTGGCCACATCCGCGTGCGAGTTGCCGCCGGCGGCATGGCCGTTGGTGTTGTAGCTGGGCTGTGTCACATGGCCGTAGTTCGAGGACGAGGAGCCGGAGCCCGACGAGGAGGTCTTGCGGTTGCTGTTGCCTTGGTTACGGCGCGCATCCACAACATCGCCGCCGTGCGTCAGCAGGAGGGCGCACACCGTCCAGGCGACGAATGCGACGCTCCTTCTACTACCACTGGTGGCCATAATGGGGTCCAGATGCCAATCCTTGCCGAAACGCTGACGTATAGCTATAGCTGACTACAAAAAGAGAAGAGTCGTAAAAAGCGCAAAACGTCGAGCGTCGATCAGCGATCAAGTCAACTGACGTGCATGCTAATTGCACAAACCCGTTTTCGATGCGACCGCGGCTTCTGTTGCTTTCGCTGCTTCGTTATAACGTTTAATTGTTGTTGCCGTTAGCCGTTGGCCGTGAACGTTCGTTGCTTGCGGTTTAAACGTTTCGATTTGACTGACCTTTCACTGATTCCGATCAAAAGCTGAAGTTCGCCAGAAAAGCGGGAGGTTTTTCTCCGCCACGGCAGCTGGGCACACTAAACGAACTTTTCGCGAACAGTGTGCCCGTTTCGAAACTATCGTTTTTCGATAGTCGATACATTATTATCGGCTTGAAGAAAATACTAAATGAGAGCCATAGCAGCGAGCTTTCAGTGCGTGAAGTTACTTGCCCGCTCTTCTCGTTTGAATTTAAAAAGTTCGCCCCGAAGTCCACAATTAAAAATAAGAAACTCGCTGGAATTTTTTGTATACACATTTATTGCAAGTTGGGTTGTTATATTGTAATTTACGTGTATGCCTCGCCACCTGTAACTACCACAACAATGTACGCATATTCCATTTGCTTAGTTTATGTTTTATGTACGTGAAACGCTCTCTCCCGCTCGCGCTGCTCGCTCTCGGGCGTGTGGTTAAAAAATGTTGTGTGTGAGAGTGTGTTAGTAACTTATGTACGATCTGCTGGCAGTCCCTCTCGCTCGTCCTGGACAGTTGTTCTTTGTTACTTTGTTGAAATCAGATTCTGCCTTCGCGGAGTTTGTAATGTCTTTGCTTTTAAAAATTGATTCGATTCCGATTTACTCGCTATGCCTCATTCTCGTTACTTTACTTTATTCGTTTAACACCTAACCAAATGCACTCGTTATTTGTGTGAGTGTGGCTGTGGGTGTTTGGGCTCGGACAGTGTGACCGTGTGGGTGTTTGTGTTTGTGGAGATGACGCTCTCATTTATTCGTAACTTAATAACATTAATAATATTTAAAAAAAACATCTTTTGTATACATAAACCTTTGTTTTTTCTTTTTAGTTGTTAGTTTTTTGTTTTTTTTTGTTTTGCTTTTAGTATCATTTGTCGTGATTTCGCTTATTTTCTTTTTGGGTTTAGTTTTAAATTACTAACTACTTATATAATGTAATGTTAACTTGTTTTACTTGTTTTAATTTGTCCGTAAAGGTTTGTTTTCCCACTCCTCCTCTCCTACTTTCCTCCCACTTTCTCCTGTTCTCTTCTACGGCCGCCCGCTTCGTTTGTCTTTTCGGGTGTTTTGTTCTTCTTATTTTTTGTTGTTTGTTTTAATACTAACTTGATACTGCTTCAAGTATTCGTTTTTGGTTTTTGTTTGGTTTTAGTTAGTACTCGTATAATAAATCTGAACAATTTGTCTTAAAAAATATATACATATACGTAATAATTAACATTTCGCTATGTTCTCCGCCGTGCAATCCATCCGTAACTTGTGTATAAAATATTTTTCCACTACAAAAAATCACTCTTTTGCAAATAAAACTCAATAAGTTCCTTTGTTTTCCTTCTTGATTTGCTGTTAACATTGTTCTTGTTGTTTGTTTGTTGTTGTTGTTCTTGTATTTGTTTCGTCCGTTTTATCCGTTCGTCGTCCTGGAGTGTGGGTGTAGTTGGTAGTGGTAGTGGTAGTGGTAGTGGTAGCAGTGTTGTAGTTGTAGTTGTGTTGCTGCTGCCTCGCTCTCGCTGCCGCTGCCGTTTTGAACGGAAACGGAAGTCAGAAGAGTGGAACAGAACGGGACAGAGCGGAACGGAACGGAACCCATAACGGTTTAATTGAACAGAGATGACGTTAACGAAAAAGAGTCTCAAAGAAGCGCGCACACACATCAGTACACAGGCATACGTGTGTGTGTGTGTGTGTTGTGTTAAATTGCATTCAAGCATGTGTGTTTTTTTATGTTTGTAGTTTGTAGCACACCGACTTAAGATTGTTAGTTAAATTTTCTCGTTTACAATTACAGTTTGCTTTGGCTTTCGTTTTCATTATCATTATCATCGTTTTCGTTTTCGCTTTCGTATTCGTTTTCGCTTTGGCTTTCGGTATCGTTTTCCTAGCTTTTTGAGTATAGTAATCCTCGCTAAACACTTAGAAGACACACACACACATAAACAAATACCAACACAAATCCTTCTCCTCCCTCTCCTAACCTTTCCTTTAGTTTAGTTCGCATTATTTACCTTGATTTTTGTTATTTTATGTCGTTTATGCCTTTAATTGTTTGCTTTAACCTTTGTACATATTTAATTCGATTTCGAGTTTACTTTAATTCTGTGATTTAAGCACGTTTTGCTCGCCACAACAACAACAATGCACATTTATAAATATTCCTTTTATCTCTCCTCCCATTCAGGCGTGCGTGTGTGTGTGTGTCGAGAGAGGCTGTGCTGGGTGGGGTAGAGAGAGAGAGTTTGCATTAACCGTTAGGCCACATGCAGAGGAGAGTGCCGAACTAGAAAGCAAAATTTCCATTTATTTTGGCTTTTGGCAGGGCTAGGGGCGAGGGCGGGTGTGGTGCTGGCTCTCTCTCCGGCGAGCAGGCGGAATGAAAGTGAGTGAAACAAAAGAAACGCAGGAACACGCGGCAAATAAACGCATCTCTAGCCAAGCGGAAAAAGGAGCAACTGAAGGGAAGCCTCGAGGTCGTGATTATCTCTCCTAGCGAGAGGAAAATGTAGCTAGTGTGTTTGATTCGTTATCTCTCTCTTCGCCTTGCTGCTTTTGTTTTTGTTTTTGTTTTGGTTTTTAGTTGTTAGTTGTTAGTTTTTAGTTATTACTCATTAGTTAGTTGTTAATTTTGTTTACGTTTTTAGTGTTGGCGGCACATAAGCTTTGTAATTTGTAATTTCCTTATCAAAATCAGAAAAAATATAAGTACATACATCCATGTATATTCATATGTAAATACTTGTTGTTTTTTTTGTTCTTTAAATGTATATGTATATGTATATGTAGGTGTATATGCAATAACATTTATATCGTCGTAATCATATAGCAAGGTAAATACATATAAATCTGTTAATGTGTATATCTTATAATGGGCGTGGCAGCCTGCGCGTCCCTCTTTCGGGTATGATTTCTCGTAAATATTACTATCCAAAAAGAAGACAACAAACAAAACAACGATTACAAACAATCAAACGGATTACATACACATACTTATTACTCCTCTCTTCGTTTCCCATTTTCTACTCTCTTCTGCCTCTTCCTTCTCCTCCTGCCTCTTCCTTGTTAACGGTTAACAGTTCAATCGCCAAAAGTGTAACGATTGATCTCTCGCTCTCGCTACTTCGCTCTACGCTCGTCACTCGTCACTCGTCGCTCGTCCGATTCGCTTTAAAACTTATTATATGAATTACTCGTACGGCGGCTGCTTTGGTTGTTCCTTCCTCCATTTAAGTTAAGTTTATGTGTTTTCTCTTTTCTGTTTTTACTGTTTTACATTTAGTTTAACTTTATACAATCTTTGGGTTTCATGGCTGCGGTTTCTCGTCGTCTTTCGTGTGAGGCGCTTTGGGTTCTCGCTAACTCGTTAGCTCGCCAGCTCACTAACTCGTTTTTTGGCTGTCTCGCTAGTTTGCCAACTCGCTAACTCGCTAACTTGTATCTCTTCTCTAACTTTTCGAAAGCTTTCAGTTTACATTTTATTTGAAACGTTGTTTTTGATTAGGCGCACTCGTCCTAGGATGGCATTCCTGCCCCAGTAGTGCTGAGAGTGCGGATTCCGGTGCAGCTCCTCCTCTTCCACTTCACAGCACCGTCTCCATCTCGGCGATTTCCGTCTTGTACGACCTGCGATCCGAGAACGAGAACGGGAACGGGAACGGGAGCCCGTGGCGTTAGTGGAGAGTTCTAGGGGGGATCTAGGCTCTATATACGACAGCTATAGCTACTGCTACTCCACACCAAGCATGCTTCACGGATATATATGTGAGTATATAGAGGAGGTGCGAGGTACGAGGCTACCAGAGTGCTGCACTGGCTCACAGGACATGCGTTCTGGGCTATGCTAATTAGCCTGCCAGCCAATGAAAAATGTGACAAATTGTAATCAGCCGAGGCCCCTGGCCGGGATACGGGATGCGGGATGCGGGATGCGGGATGCGGGATGCGGGATGCGGGATGTGGGATGTGCGGTGGGAAGCATGCTTGCTTGCTTTGATGGCCAACAAAAGCGGATGTGCGCGTTGAGGAGGGGCTTGTGCAGGGGGATATATGTGAGACGTGTGTGCGCTGGCAACATCGAAAACATTAGCTGGAAACGGCGACGGTAACGGGATTAAAGAGGGACTTTCTCTGGCCCAGGACCTGGGCATCATCAATCAATCAGAGTCCAACGGGGCGAGCAGCACTCAAGGGTTCGCATGTAAATAAATTAGTGCCAAAAAGTAAATGCGAAAAGCGTATCATCGCGTGCGAGGTGCGGGTGGGAGGAGGATGGAGGATGCACGATCGTGCCTCTCACAATAAAGGGTTTTCCCTCGGGTATCATTGCTGTCCCTGGTATCCATCATCATCCATTTATCAGGGAACTTTTCGGCTTGCCAACTTTGAAGTGTTTTCCACGTGTTTCCACGTTGGCGCTGAATGGAGCATGTGCTGGCTGTGTGTGTGTTTTGCTTTAACAATTCGAGGCAAGTCCTTGAACTTAATTCGCACGATTCGCTGAAAAAATTACCTGGCCTCCATAATGATGAGAGCGGACATGGAAATCGAACCCGGCAAAGCCCCCACTCCCTGGGAGTTTGGTTTACCCTCTACTCTATAAATCTTGGCACGCCATAAGCCACACAGAACGCAGAACGGAAACCGGAACGGAACAAAGGACACTGGCTTGCACACGGACAGGACATGGCAACATGCAGCCGCAACCTCAGAGCATAACGCATCACCTGCTTCACTATGCTCCAACCCCAGCCAAAGCCCAAGTCCAACCCCAATCCGATTGCCATTCCCACAGACCATTCCCAAGCCCACACACATGCCTCAAAGCTCTCGGACTGTTTACTTGCCAGTAATTAATGCAAATGTGGCAGTGTGTGTGCTGGGGGAGCTGCCCCAAGAGCATCCTTGTAGCACCTTGTGTGAGCACAAGGACACACATAGACCAGACTCCGCACATATGATGAAGACAATGGCAGAGAAACCGAGGCAGGTTGGGCACCAGCTCCATCTCTCTTAATTAGAGATGTCAAACTACCGGTATTGGCACCATCGATAGTTTCGAGTTATTTTTCGCAAACTATCGCGATAGTAGGTGGGGTTTTCATCTAATAAAATACTCAAAAAAGTTGAGGTTATCCCTCAGTAATTTGATAAAGATTTGTAGATTAAAGATCTAATATAGAAATAATTTAAAAATTAATAAAAATATTCAGGCAAATTGTTCAGTTTTGGTATCTTGTGATTTACATGTTCATTTTCTAATTAGAATTGGTTTGGTTTCAAGCTAACAAATATAATAATGTATGGGGACGATACTATTGCGATTGGTCAGCTGAATACAAACCATCGATACTATCGATAGTGCCACCGGTAGTTTGACACCTATACTCTTAATTACAAAATGATCTTGGCTGTGGCGAGTGTCCAGGGACTGCCAATATAAGCACCTCTTTTGCCAGCTAATCAGCTTTCAGCACAGCAAAAACCTTTTAGAAACTAAGAGCCATTATCGCTCGGTGCAGATTTATAAACCTAAAAACCATATGAAGGGCAGCCAGGCCCAGATAAAGGTGTTGGCCCCCACACACACCCCACACACACACTGGACGGGTGAGTGATTGACTGGGTGACTAGGTGACCCTGCCTGGGAGGCGATGGTGTAAGCGATAATGCGGATGCCGGCTGCTGCTGCTCCCCCGATCCGTTAATTGCTGGTCCTGCTGCCCGAAAGGGGTTGTGTGTGGCAAGGACTACTGAGGGTCGTAAAGCTTTCCCACATCCGATTACCGCCCCGCCCATTGTAAGCGACGATATGCAAATGGAAGGACCCACACAAAGCCATAGCTGCTGCTGCGAATGAATGACAACAGGAACTGTCGGAAATTGTGCTATAACTAAGACTATAACCGGGGACTGTCTCTGCTGCTCCTGCAGAGACTGCCATCGAATCAGGAACCGAGATAAAGTAATTTAATAAAGTCATTTCCATATATTTATATTAGGGCGGCAGCCAGAGAATGCCCCGAAGGGATGTAGCAGCTGCCCGGCATCATTAGCGTGGCCAGCAAGGACTCCCGAGAACGGAAAGAAAAACACAGATAGACAGGGACAGGGACAGGGACAGGGACAGGGAATGGAGATGGCGCTGGAATGTTATCTCAAGCAATTGCTTAATTTAATTACGACCACGGGTGAGCAGGATGCGGATGTGGAGGATATAGGTGGCAGGACTCGTGCAGGGACAGGCGGCATGCACAAAGAAAACTTACCACCTGTATAGATCTTGGGCGCTGGCGGCGAGACTCAGGTTGCCCAGCAGCGGCGGCCGCTCCTTCAGGTGGTGGTGGTTCAGCAGATCCGAGGAGGAGGCCAGCCTGCAAGGGAGAATTAATTGTGGTTTCCCTTTGAAATGAATTTCCAAGGAAAACCCACCTCAGTTGCGGCGCCTTGATCCCATGCTTGTCCATGACCTTCTCCAGCTGGCGGACCCGCAGCCGGGACATGTCCAGCTCGTGCTTGACCTTCCACAGGTGCGTGTCGCAGATGGGATCGTTGCAGCGATGCTTCTTCAGGATCTCGGTGGCCTCGTAGACCGCTCCGCGGAAGGTCAGCGACTTGCCCATGGACAGCGATATGAGGGCGCAGCAGTGGCCGCCGTCCTTCTTGGCCAGCCGCTTGCGGATGTACTTGAAGTAGACGTGCTCCAGCAGCAGCAGCAGCGCCGCCAGCAGGATGCCCGCCATCAGCAGCAGGAACGCCGAGAGGAACTGCTCCAGCGCCAGCGGATCCGAGGACTTGTGCTCCTGCTTACCCGGCCGGCAGGTGCCGGTCATCCAGTAGCGACGCAGTCGCTCCAGATCCCCATTGGCCCGGAACTCGAGCAGTCGCTTGTTGAACATCTGCACGTACTTGGAGTTGCGGCTAAAGGCGAGGCCGTAACCTGGTTTGGTTGGCAGAAAGCACAGTGGGGGTAACACAGTGGGTAGTTTCTCGAGTTTTTATCGATAAAATATTCTTAATTTAGATGTGAGATATTGAGTAAAATATTTATATAATTTGGGTTCCTCTTTTTAATGAGATTAGTCGCTGTTTTTTGGGATAATATCAAATATGTACTGCGTTCTTTTACATTTCAGTACAGTCAACAAAGTAACCGGAAACGGTCACGTTTTTACTTAAATTAATCGATAAACTTATGGATAAACCACGATATTTGGTTTAAGAAAGCATTAAAGGCTTATTATACAGGGAATCTTTCCTCATTTAAAATGTAATTAATCATAAGAAGAATACTGAAAAATAAGGCGTTCTTCTACATTTTAGTAGCATCCAACCAACCGGAAATGCCCACGTTTTCATTTATATTTATCGATAAACTTATCTTTATCAATAAAATATTAATAATTTAGATATGACCTGTTGAGTAATATATTTATTTGATTTAGGTCCCTGTTTTCTGAGATAATCTCAAGTATGTAAGGCGTAGCAACCAAGCAACCGGAAATGCCCACGAATTCATTTAAATTGATCGATAAGCTTATCGATAGCTATTTTGTGTAAGAAAGCATTAAAGGGCGAAAAATACAGCGTGTCTTTCCTCATTTAAATTTAATTAATCGTTAGAAGAATACTGAAAAATTCAAGAATGTTAAGTAGGAAAAATTCAAGAAAAACTTCCGAAAATTCTAGAAAATTGTCAAAGACTGTCCAATTTAAACGGCAACTTTGGCTAAAAAGGGCTCAGCTCCGGCTCTGGCTGCGAGGAAGAAAAGTTATATCTCAGATGTAAGCAGAGTCGCATAATCACAATACCCAGGCCCCATTATGAGGCCCCATTGTGCGGCTTGAACTCTGGCCTGTTGTTGTTTAAGGTCAACTCTCTGGCAGGCAGGCACCTTGAGGCAGGCACACCCCTCCTCGCATGTGTGTGTTGTGCCAAAAGTTTCATAATCTGCCGTTTGATAAGTTTTAAACTCGTTTTCGCATAGTTCGCACTTGGGCAAATGCTTTGTGAGCTTAATAATAACTTTTAATGACAAACTAAATTGCTTGGGAACTTAAGAGCGAAGGGGGAACTCACCTGTCATGGCGTACCAGCTGCCCACGGTCATGAGGCGGCAGTCCTCGTCCTGGGCCACCAGGTAGTCCAGCACGGTGCCGTCGTAGATGAAGGAGTCCAGGTTGCCATTGAGCACGGCGGCCACCCCATCGGCCACGCTGGTCTTGTTGTACCTGCAGGGATCAGGATCAGGGAGGAGCCTCTCTGGGATTAGGATTAGGATTACTCACTGGCGCATGTAGTTGTGCATGACATTGAAGTACTTGTGGATGGTGGAGTCCGTGTGGCTGTACGGGATGGTGCCGAACTTGAAGGAGGGCTTGTGCGAGAACGGATGCACCAGGCGGCTGTCGTTGAGGCCGCTGAACTCGTGGAACTCCTCCCTGGAAGATAGGGTTGCGAAAATATGTCAAAAATATCGTATCGATGATTATTATTCTTTAAAAATATCATCAGGTTTTTGCAATATTTATCACCAAAATGAATAGATATATCTGATATTTTTGATATTTTTTATATTTGTTTGAGCTTTTTTTTAATTAAAAATAAAACAATAAACTGTTTTCCATTTAATAACAGAGATCTTAAGGTTGAATAGTTTAAGTAAGGATACGAGAAAAAACTGAAAAGACTTCATTTCATTTTTTAAACAATGAAAACGTAAAATTTTCTAGAAAAATGACATATATTGGTAACATGATTTTAGCTCCAAAATTCCGCTCTGAGGGAACCGAGCTACATGGCCAATTTTGATAACTTCGGAAAAGTTTTTTTTGTCAAAAAATATATTTCCAAATAATATCGATATGCGATATATTAGGAAAACAAAATATTTCGATATAAATATTTATTTTTTTGTAGAAAAATATCGATATATTGATATTTTGATATATTATCAACAAGCCACCTGGAGGAGCAGGGTTAAGCTACGTACTCAGACACGCGAAAAGTGTTCCTAAGCATTGAGTCAAAACGAGAGGTTAATAGTCACCCTCTCGCTCTCTCGCACTGCTTGGGAACACTTTTCGCGGGTCTTAAGAGCTAATCCAGAGGGTACCTAAAACGAGCTTACCTGGTTATCATGAAGGCGGCCAGGTTGGCAGTGTAGATGGCCAGGAAGACCACGGCGAAGAGGGCCCAGACATTGGTCATGAAGCGCGAGGTGAAGCCGCGCGGGGAGTCCACGTGGACGGCCGCCTGGAAGAGGACGGCCCACACCAGCCAGTAGGTGCGGAAGAGGGAGAAGCGGTACGGGGTCACATTGGTGTTCTGCAGGTACAGCTTCATGTCGTAGCCGCTGGGCGAGAGCCACTCGAACAGGAAGATCATGAAGGTGGCCGCCTGGATGGCCACGATGCCCACCTATTACCAAGAGAGAGAGAGAGAGCGATCCAGACTTACCCAGTGAGTACTCTGTGTCAGAGGAGGAGCAGTCGGAGCAAGGACTTACCAGCATCCAGGAGGCAGTGTCAAAGGGCTCCAGGAAGGCCGTGGGCGATATGATGCCCGTGCGCTTGGCCACCACAATGGCAATGCCCGTCTCCATGAAGGGCTCGGAGAAGTCGACCACCGCCTCGCGCTCCGTGTTGATCATGAGCGAGGTGAGGACCATGTCCGTCTTGCGGTTGACCAGATCGGCGATCAGGCCGTTCCACTTGCCATTCTCGAGGGTACCCCATTTACCATCTTCGACCCGCACCAGCTCGTAGGTGAAGCCCAGCTCCTCGGCGAACTTCTCCAGCAGGTCGATGCAGAAGCCGCTGCAGCACTGGTAGAAGGACTCGTTGCGGTGTGCCTGGCCCACATCGATGTCGGCGGCCATCTCGTGGTCGGCGGCCACCCGGCACAACACGCCGCGGTCCATCAGGCACTTGCCGCTCACCGGATCCGCGGGCGACAGATTGATATAGGGTGCCTCTTCGAGGAATGTGATCTTCAAATGGAACTTCTCCGGCACGCCCTGGGGCGGGGCATGCGAGTTGCCCGGCCACGCAATGTCCCTGATGTCCAGCTTCTGTGTCTCCCACGACTTCCACACTCCAATCTGGGTGCGGGCCAGGAGTGGAGGTGGATTTGGAGTTGGAGTTGCAGGTGATTTCAGGTGATTTCAGAAAGTAGAAAGCCGTGCAAGATCGGTGCGGGATCGGAAAGTGGGAGAGTGGAGAAAGGAGAGTGAGCATTGGGACTAGTGCTGAGTTGCTCATGAGTAAGTGAACAAAAAAGAGTTGTTCACTAACTGAGTGTTATTTTTTGCTCACTTGTTCAGTTTTGCTCACTTGCTCTTTTTTGCTCACTTGTTCAAATTTGCTCTTTTGCTCACTATTGTTTGATGGTTCATTTTGTTCACTTGCTCTTTTTTGTTCACTTGTTCGTTTTTGCTCAATTGCTACTTTGTTCAGTTTTGTTCCTTAGCTCATTATTGTTCAGTTGTTCAATTTTGTCCAGTTAATCTTTTTGCTAATTTTTGTTCAATAACTCCTTTTCTTTTGTATTAAGGTATTTGCTCATTGTTCTCCCTCATCTTTGCTTTTATTCTATTTCGAATTCACACTGACGATCTTAGATCTTTGCTTAATTTAAAAGCTAAACTTTAACAAAACTTATATTTAACGTATGGGATTGTTTTTTGTCGTTGAAATGCAGTGCTCAGTGGTCTATTTCTGAACATATAATATATGGGCAACTGAGTAAAGAACAGTGAACAAGTGAGCAACTGAGCAATGAGCAGTAAACAAGTGAGCAATTAGCAGTGAACAAGTGAGCAACTGAGCAATGAGCAGTAAACAAGTGAGCAACTGAGGAATGAGCAGTAAACAAGTGAGCAACTGAGGAATGAGCAGTAAACGAGTGAGCAACTCAGCAATGAGCAGTAAACAAGTGAGCGATATGAGTGAGTTGATTCTTTTGAAAAAAAAAGAACAAGTGGACATGTTCACCCAAATGAGCAGTATTTACCCAACACTAATTGGGGCAGAGTGAGGATCAAAGAGAAGGCATGCAGGAAGCTGGGCGCACTTACCTCCTCCCACACGAGGTTCTTGTTGTTGGCGCTCGGCCGGAGGTTCATGATCTTGAGCTCCGCGGAGCGCAGGTCACCGTCCGCCGTGAACTCGATGTTCGGCTTGTTCAGGTCGCCCTCGATGGACACATTACGCAGATACTTGAAGAAGCTAAGGAAGCAGAAAGGGAAACGCAAAGGGAAACGGAAACGGATCAGAAGGGTTAATATTGAGTAGAGCGAATTCTGGGCCTACATCTCCCCATTATCCCAGCGACCGCGGCCCTCGTCCTCGCAGGACAGCGACTGGGTGGTGAGGCGGCGATCCCGGTTGGCCGGATCCGTGAGGTAGGCCTCCACGCCATAGCTGTAGATCTTGATCGCATTCGATATCTCGTTCATCAGCGCCGCGCTGGAGGTGTCAAAGTGCACGCCCAGCATGCCCACGGGGAACTGGGAGTGGGCATCCTTCTTCTCGATCACCGACTGGCTGACCACCCACACATAGTTCTCCCCGGTCAGCTTCATCTCCTCGGCGGCCCTCAGGATGGTAATGGCCTCGGTTTGGGTGGCATAGAGGAGCATCACGCGAGCCTCGCTGTTCACCAGCTCCATGAGGTCACTGGTCCGGGTGACCACGATCGAGTTGAGGATGGTGAACTTGAAGTGCTCCTGCATCTCGGCCACCCGCTCCCGCACCGCCTGGACGAAGTCATCGTGCCCGGCTATCTGCGAGGTGACCACCGAGAACTGATGCCACTTGTAGCGCTCCAGGATGCTCAGCATGGCGGCGCTCTGGTGCTCGATGCTCGGCGCAAGCTGCAGCTGCAGCGTGGACTGAGAGGCACGCCGCTCCAGGCCCGAGTTGTCGGCGTTCCACGAGATCACCGGGATGCCCAGGTAGCCCGCCAGCTGCAGGAAGTACTGGGCCGAGGCGGTGCTGTGCCCGAACTGTTCGTTGTTCATCATGTACAGGATGGCCGAGACGTTGACGCGCAGGAACTCCTTGCACAGGGTGCTCAGGATGGCTGAGAAAGGGTATTAGGTATTAGAGAGAGTATTATATATATGTTCTTATTTATTTCTGAGATATAGAGGAGAAAGTCAGGGAAATTTCCCTCTTCTAGAGCTCGCTCCGAGTTAATTTGCACGCCTCACCCACTGACAGGACCCCCCCGAGCTACTTCCACATAAACTCCTTGCACAGGGTGCTTAGGATGGCTAAGGGGGAAGCCAAGAAGATACATATAATATCTAATATCTTCGTATCTATCAGATATATAGGTAAAGTTCGGCTCGTTCTGAGTTAATTTGCAGGCCTAACCCACTGACAGGACCCCCCCCCGAGCTACTCCCAGCCACTTCCACTGGAACTCCTTCCACAGGGTGCTCAGGATGGCTAGGGATGATAGGGAGACAGTAGTATATATATCTTCTTACTTATCAGATATATATGGGAGAAAGTCAGTGGCATTTCCATCCATCCTATCTTCCTATCTACCAGATATACAGGGGAAAGTCCGAGGAATTCCCCCCCTCCAGACCTCGCTCCGAGTTAATTTGCATGGCCTGACCCCCCCCCGAGGTACTTCCCACTCCCAAACCCAATCACCAATCTCAGCTCGTCCCAATCTCAGTTCGTGCGTGTCTGGTGTACAGATGTGTGGCAATTAATGCCAGATTAGCCACCTTCCGAACTTGTTTTACGATTTGTACGATGGCTACCCCCGCTCCTCAGCCTTTTTATGGCCCACTCGCTAATTGACCTACTTCGCTCCCAGCTCCTGGTAAATAATTCACGTGCAATCTCAGTTCAGGCGGAAAAGTGGCTGCAAGCTGCGGGGTCACGACTCGCCATCGATGACATTATTGTGACCAAGAGATAATTCGGTAAGTTTTGTCGGAGTGGGAATGGGAAAAAAGGGAGCTGGGGAATCGATGACAAGACATTGTCAAGTCGCAGGGACGTGCCCCTGCCAGGCGTCCGTCGTCTGTCGTCCTGTCAATGCTTTGGCAAAATGTGAAATCTCATCAAAAAGTTTAATTAACTTTTTCATCACTTTACTTCTGCTCTCTGCATTCCAGCACTAGGAGGAGGAGCTGGAGGAAGAGAAGGACCTTGGGTCTAGCTAATTTCCCCTACCCTCCCAGCCTGCATTCAATTACCCATTGCCATGTCCTGGCCACAGAGATATGGAGATGGAATGGGCATAGGCTCAGCTCGGAAACCGCACGCCGGATGATGGATCGATGCAGGATGGACGATGGATGCCTGATTGGAGGCGGCTGTGAAGGGCAGAGTGAGTGAGAGACCTTTGTTCGCATTTAACCGAGGATGGAAATTCACTTAATGGAATTAGGTCTCCGAAATTTAATTTCATTTTCGGGATGGAACATTAGGAATTTAATTGCAGCCTCTGAAAGGGCATTATCAAGTGTCGGGGATAGCGATTGGGATTGGGTTTGGGATGGGTTAATACCCCATTCCGAAAAGTGCGTAATGTTCCAGGTAATGTGAGCAGCAATTCATCAAGGTTGGCAAGGACTCCCGGAAGTGACTCGCTGCCACAAAGGAGCCGAGGCTGGCAGAGCTTTTGGGGCTTTTGCGTGATGTGTAAATTGAATTTTGACACACAGCCCACCCTGCTCCTGGCCAGAATTGAACTCAGCCAAGAAGGAGGAAAGGAGCAGGAGCTGGAGCCAGAGTCAGCTGACAGCTGTCAGCTGTGGCTTGGCTTCGCCTTTGAGTTCCGAGTCCTGAGTCCTGAGCTCTGACAGCAGCCCGAGGAGCAGGAGGAGCAGGAGGAGCAGGAGGAGGTGCCTCTGTCAACTTATTATAACATCCATTAATTTCATTTAAGCATCATTCAATTGCCTTCGGTTTTTATCGCAAGTTATCACAAGTTCCCGACAATGCAAGCGATGGAGTGCAGGGAGGACTCCTCCCCGTTCTGGTCTGGCACCCCCTACGGGTGTGGGTGTGGGTGTGGGTGTGTGTGGCCTCCAGCCAAGCAACCATCCAAGCATCCAAGCATCCTGCTCGCTCTGGGGGCAAACTTTTTACATTACGCGCCAGGCAGGCAAGTGGAAAAAGCGCTGACAGGGAGGCCGAGAGGAGATGGAGACACACGACACACTCGGAGTCCGCTCAAGAGTCCTTGCTGGTTGGAAGAGGAGTCCCTGCCCGAAGTGGCATAAAGCACAATTAGGAGTCGCAGCTGCTCCCATTCGCCATTCGCCATTCGCCATTCGCCATTCGCCATTCGCAGTCGATAATGTTGAACTACACACTCGTTCTAGATGCGGGTTCTAGAGGGAAGTCAGGGATGGGCACAACAAGGACAACCCGCATCACAATCCAATCGATGGCAAGCTCGCACAATTAAACATTTGCCGCGATAATTCCAGCCGATTGAGCAGCGTCCCAGCTCCAGCTCCAGCTCAGGCTGTTTCCTAATTGGAACATCGGATTGGTGAGCCTTAAACCTGGCCAGCCACTGACCCGGCTAGCCACCAGCAAATCGAATCGAGTTCGAATTGGGGTCAAGGTGCGAGGGTACTACTATTGTGGGAGGTATTTTTGACCATATCTGGTTGAAACCTATTCATATTAGCAGAATAGTATCATCTAGTTATCATGGGAAACTGGGAAACCACTGAGTTCGAATTGGGGTCAAGGTGCGAGGATATTATGGGAGGTATTCCCAAAGATATCTGGCTGAAACTTATTCATATTAGCAGACTATATCATCTAGTTATCATGGGAAAATCAACATAGTTTCCTTATTTAGGTATTCCCAGGTATTCCTTAGGTATTCCCGAAGATATCTGGCTGAATAATTTTCCTATTAGAAGACTATATATCTAGTTATCATAGGAACATAAACATAGTTTCCTTATCCTTCATCCTGCGGATATCGTTATTTGTTCCGGTTATTATTCTGGGAGGTATTTTTGACTTGGATTCCTGAGGATATCTGAATGAAACTTCATATTATTCATATTAGCAGACTACATCATCTAGTTATCATAGGAAAATCCACATAGTTTCCTTTCATTTATCTTTATCTTTATCTGGCTGAAACTTATTCATATTAGCTGACTATATCATCTAGTTATCAGGGGAAAATCAACATAGTTTCTTTATCTTTCATCCTGCCAGCATATAAGCCGGAATATAGTTATTTGTTCCGAATATTATTCTGGGAGGTATTCCTGAACATATCTGGATGAAACTTAATCATATTAGCAGACTATATCGTCTAGTTATCATGGGAAAATCAACATAGTTTTCTTATCTTTATATTTATCTTTATCTGGCTGAAACTTTTTCATATTCAAAGACTATATCATCTAGTTACCCTAGGAACATCCACATAGTTTCCTTATCCTTCATCCTGCCAGCATATATCTCGGGCTATAGTTATTTGTTCCGATTTAAGTTCAAAATCCTTAAGTTCCACTATTTGATTGACTGGAAAATCCATTCGAAATGCGTATAATCTCTCCTCCAACTGCAGTTCGGCTTTAGCTCGAGTTTAGAGTTCAGAGTGTGCTCCGTGCTCCTGGGCTTTGGCATCCTTCGCATTCAAGCCCAAAGCTCACGCACACGCACAGGATCCGACATGGGCGTGGCAAATGCCAATAAAAAGGAAATGCCATGTGTATGCCCGAGAAAGGAGCAGGAGCAGGAGCAGGAGCTAGAGGCAGGGAAAGGAAGCAGGAGTCAGAAGCAGGAGCAAGGAGCAAGCAGCAAGGAGCAGCAGCAGGAAACTAAAGGAAGCTGAGGAAGCTGAGGAAGCTAAACTAAAAACCAAGGAGACTGGGGCAACTTGGCGCATATTTTATAACTTGACGTCACTGGGTTCCTCGCCCATCCTTGGCTCTCCTCCCACTTACATGCGGAGCAGCCGAAATCCGAAATCCGCATGACGACAAAATGACAGGAGCTGGGGGCGGCCAGGAGTGGGTGTGGCTCAAAGGACGACGACAGCGACAGCGCCCAAAAAACATCTTATCGAATATCAAAGTGTTGCCAGATGATTTTTCGCTGTCATGTGTGCCGGGGAAGGGTAGTGGGAACTATGCCAGGCTCCTGTCAGAATTCCAACGCTGTTGTTAGCATCGAATTAAAACTGATTCATTCGAGCAGCAGGCAAGGAGGCAGCCAGGATGGCAAGGGTTAGGGAGTGTCCTCGGCAGCGACGACTCAAGGACAGCTCGAAGGAAGGTGAAACTTTGGTGCAAAGTGAGGCGGCAAAGTAGTTCCACCATCCATCTCCGGGAGACCACACCCCAAACGGGTTTCGGGTTTCCAACCTGAGAGCCTGACAGCCTTGAGCCTTGAGGAGCAGCTCCCCCGAAGAGAGAGAGAGTGGAGTGGAGTGGAGTGGAGTGTGTGTCGCCCACAACCGCAACCACTTGGCCAGTTGGGCCATTAGGCGTGGTTTTGTGCCGGACTGTGCGGAGTGGTCCATCATTAGCAACCGAGCGTGTATAATCAGGCAATGCCAGGATATGCCAGGACAGCATCCTCTCGTTGTCAGCACTGTCGCCGCAGGCATGTGTGCGATGTCAACAGACTTAAGCGCAGTTCATAGTTTGTAACCCGAAACCGAGGCAATTCCCCAGGCAGGCACCTCCCTTGTTCAAGTTCAAAAGTCTCCCTCCAGGGGGAGGAGCATGTAGCACAGGACTAAGGACACAGGACACAGGACACAAGCCCTTGGGCCATTCTTGACCTGGCTGTGACTCCAAGGCGGCTCTGGCGGCGCCAATTAGTGGGCTTGGACTTGGGTCTGATTTGGGATTTAACTTGGCCTGAGGCATCTCCGTTTTCTTTTCTTTTCCTTTACGCTTTTCTTGCCTTTTTTTTTGGGTGGAAAATCTGTGTGTGTATGTGTTTGTGCACTGGCAGAAATGGGATAAATAGGGGAAATTTCCAAGGAGGAGCGTATTCAAGGGAAGTAAGCCAGCCTTTGTCCTGCTAGCGGCCAACCTGGACCTCTTTTCTTTCTTATTTTTTTGGCCATTTGTTTGGGCCTTGTTTCGGGCGGGAAATTAAGGATGCAGGAGGTGGCAGGAGCGACCAGTGTCTGGCCTTTTGCAGAATCAATTTACGGCCAACGGCAGCTGCGGCTGAATATTTGCACGTTGCCAATAAATACGGCCCAGGGAGGGGCCAGGATGGCTCCCATCGCAGGACAGCCAGCCACTTTCATATTCACTCAATCGAGCCCTCCTCCACTTGTGCTCTGTGAGCTGCACTCTAACACCATTAGGTGGGGCACACAGGACACGGGACGGACACAGGATGTAGGATGTAGGATGCAGGATGAAGGAGGTGACTGCAGCCGGACACCTGCTGGCAGGTGTGGAAAGCGCTTGCAGTTACCGACAGGACCAGGACGGGGAACAGGCTTCGGCAGCAGCTTATTAATGCGAGACCAGCATGGATGTGGCTTCCGATGGCTGCTGACCAGCCAGGAGGAGGAGGAGCAGGAGGAGCCTGCATGTAGACAAGGTGTAAACAAGGTTAACGGCGGCTGCTGGCCAACGGATGGATGGTAATCGCGGGTTCAATGGCTAATAATAAAGGATGTGGAGCCCAGCATCAGTTAAGGGTGGCCTCTCGCTCCTCCCATAACCCAAAGGGGCTCGCTGGGATGACAAGAAAAATGACTTACGGCTGCTGGGGATCCCAGTTGTCGGACACTGACAATGGAGTGATATATGGTTGCGTCGTGGGCCGCCGTTCGCTGCCAGTTCGATTCCAACTTAAAATGTCATTTAGCAGAGTGGGAGCGTGGAGAGCCTGGGATCATTCAATCATTCATCCGCTCCTTGACAGCCCCAGTCCCAGCCTCACATTGCATATACGCCACGTATGGCCCACGTGCTGGAACTCGGGCTCAAGTGGCGCTTAAAGAGGTTTTCCCAGAACCCCAGCAATTAAGAGCCAGCCAGGATAATGGAAACTGATAACTGATAACTTATAACTGATAACTGATGGCTGACAGCATCCGAGAGGGATACTTACATCGAACACCTGGACAGGAACATTATCCTGCTGCGTTATTGTTGGGTAATTAATGCAAATTAGCCGGATGACCGGGTTCTAATGCAGGAGCGGAAAGAACATGCTCTGCCGGCGTGTGTCCATGGAAATCGGATAACGGATGGACATGCCTTGTACACAGACAGCAAACCTTGTCGTCAGCAGGATAATGGGAGTCCAGTGTTGACGGCACTGACAGCTAACCAGGGAATCTGACAGATGACGTAAATATTTCAGCAAGCCCTCTATTCTGGTTTAGTTTATAATATTTAGCTGTAAGTAGGTGTGTAAATTGGGCACACTATTTGCGCTTGTACTTGAAATTTAATTTGGGATTCTATTTATTATTTAAGCATGTTTCCCCTCTATTTACACAAGTTATTTTAAGTAATTGTTGCTTCAATTTCATTAAAATGCATTTCAAATGCGCTAGTTTAATTAGGAATTATGTGTTCGGCTATGACACTGCATTGTGGCTTTCCTTGCTACAAGTTATTCTTTCCAAATTATAATTATTATTATAACAAAAAAAAAACAAAAATGTGACACTTTTGACAAACAAAAGTAATGCAAAATTTCAGAGTAATAATATTTACTGAAAAAGAAAAGTAAAAAATGCCAGGACTGTTAGATCAATGAAGATAATCATAATTCTGGTTTCCAGAGTGAAACCTTAATAACAGAGCTATTGCAAATATTTAATGTTAAACTAGAGAACTACATTAATTATTTAATCTATAAACTCTCAGGCTTTTATTTCAAAATAATAACGGCGGATGGCTTTTTTTTATAACTTTTCCTTTTCTCGATCCGAAACGTGTCGATCGCTCTTTTTGCCAAAATTCAAGTGGCCGTATCTTCTTTTCTTAAAATCCAGCTTAATTCTATGCGATAACATTATAACAAACGCCCAATACAAAATGAGGTGTTTACAAATCACAAATACTTGGACTTTAACTTGGGCTTTCCAAAGCACCTGTGATAAGCAAAAATAAATTATTTTATATAATAATTTCTATAGTTAAAAAAAAAAGAAACTAGGTTTCAGAGAATACTATCGGGAAAGAAATAAAAACAAACCTGGACTGATAGATGAATACAAGTATAATCAAAACTCTTTTCCAAAGTCAAACGTTAGCAACAATGTAGTGTCATATCACCATAATCCCAGAAATATTGCCAGAACTTGATGCTAAACTAAGGAATATTTATTATTTATAATCACAAGTACTTGGTCGTAAGCAAGGATAATATCAGTAACATAAATATGGTCCTGGGACTCCAGCTATCATTACTCTGCAATTACAGAGCTCGCCTGGGGAAATATACGTTTAAAAGCAATGGGCTTTTACCCCATAGATGGCCACAAAGACATTGACTCTGGGCATCCTCCCCATCTGAGCATTTGAGGTGATTGTCCGCCACTTTTACCCAACGCCAATTTCGGACCGCTTTCCATCGCCGCAAATGAGCCAAACTCGATAATCAGGCCATCAAAGTTGATGGTTTTAGCCGAAGAAAAGGGGCAGGCAGCAACACAACAGCACACAACAACCTGCTCCTCGTCCTGCCTGCTTCTCGTCCTGCCGCCTCGGTAATCGTTTGTTGTGTCTGGGAGGTTAAAGTAATACAATTTCATATGAAATTACTTTGACACAAAATCATCAACTGCGAGGCAGAACTTGAGAGCTTCGTCCTGGAAAGGAGGGCAGGCCAGGACACTCTGGCTCTGGGTGAGGGATCAGAATGCAGACCGCAGAACCGAATTCAATTTCCATATCCATGCGATTATTACACGACAAAGAGTGCAAACTATGGCGCCCTGGCAATCGATGGCAGCAGGAATGCTGAGTGGCCCGGGATTGGCCAGGATCTGGCTCCGGCTCCGGCTCTGGCTGAAGCAATCAAGCAGAGGCAAAGTTTGCTCCAGCTCCTGCCTCCTAAGGGGAAGAGAGGCAGAAATCAAGGCAAACATCCTCGCGCTCATTGTTCGACATTCGAGAGAAATAACAATCGTCTGAACAACTGAACAAGCTCCAGTCCCAGTCCCTCTCCTCCAGTGTCCCTGAGTGTGTGCCAGCTATGGAAATCCATTATAAATTCCCCACAGACTGCCACTCGACAGAGACAGACAGACTTTGTTTGTTATGTGTTGTAATTTGCGTACAACACACACACATCCTGCCAGAGCATCTGCTCAAGGTCCTGCCTGGCCATAATAAACATTTAAACATCATTGGAAATTCGTTTTGGGTTTTTGTTTGCACACCCTGCCCTGCGTGAGTGTGTGTGTGTGTTTGTTTTATCAATTTAGCCAGCAAAAATTGTGGAAATGCAACATAAAATTTCAATATGGCCCGGACCAGGACATGGCTGGCGCGGGAGCAATCAGTCTTGGCCCCTTTTTTATCGTTCTGCATACTTTTCTTCCTTTATTTTCTTTTTTTGGCGAGAGAATGCAATTTGCAGACAGCCCTGGCAACCCTGGGCAGCCTTTGAAATGCAATTTTGCACTTGCAAAACGGAATCGAGAATCAGGAATCAAGAATTCGGTTTATTCACTGCGAGCATAAATTGCTGAAATCACATTGGAGCAACCCTGCTAGCTGTCACTCAATCAGGGCCCAGAGTGAGTGCCTCAGGCAACTCTGGCACTGCCTGCGTCTGGCAGCTTTGTCAACTCTGGCCCCTAGAATGCGTGCTCAGTCTTAGGCACTTGGCAACCCTACAGCGAATACAGTCCGGCCTGGACATTTATTTATGTCTGCCGACTTTGCATTAAGCATTAAACATTTTTCCTTCGCTTTCCATTTTCCTTTCATTTTCTTTTCATTTTCGCTCTGATTTTCATTTTCATTTTCGTTCTCGTTCCTGGCTGCTTTTATTGCGTCTTCGTGGGTGGTCCTTTGGTAAGATTGTCGGCGGGGGTTAAGAGCTTAAGTAGCTCAAAATGAACGGTCATTAAAAGAGTGCGTATACGCAATTAAGACAGAGCCGGGCAGGTGTCGCGAGTCGCGACCTCTTGACCCTTGAACAAGCGAGATGTGAACTATAAGCAGCGAGACAAGCGAGAGCAGCGAGACCCAACCCTACCCCTTACTCCTATAGATATTATTTCGCCTTTGGATTTAAGAATAATTCGAGCAAAAATTTAACTTAATTTATTTAGTTCCCCAGTTACTTTAACTCATTGAAGTAACGATTAGGGAGTAGCGAGTAGTGAGTATCAGGTAGCGAGTAGCGAGTAACAAGTAAGAACAAGTAAAGAAAGAGTGTCATGGAGTCCCTTCAATTCCCTTTTTGTTTTGATAATAATTCTAGCAAAAATTAAACTTAATTTATAGAGTTTCCTAGTTATTTTAATGCATTGGAGGAGCGAGTATCGAGTAGCGAGTATCAGGTAGCTATCAGCGAGTAGCGAGTAACAAGAAAGATTTGAGATTAATTCTAGCCAAAATTTAACTTAATTTAATTAGTTTCCTAGTTACTTTAACGCATTGGAGTAGCGAGTAGTGAGTAGCGAGTATCAGGAAGCGATTAGCGATTACCGAGTAACAAGTAAGATTTGAGATGAATTCTAGCAAAAATTAAACTTAATTTATTTAGATTCCTAGTTACTGTAACGTATTGGAGGAGTGAGTAGCGAGTACCTAGTAGCGAGTATCTAGTAGCGAGTACCTAGTAGCGAGTAACAATAATATACTCGTAAAGATAATAATTCCCTTTAGATTAGAGATGATTCTAGCAAAAATTTAATTTAATTTAATTAGTTTCCTAGTTACTGTAACGCATTGGAGTAGCGAGTAGCGAGTATCAGGTAGCGATTAGCGAGTAACAAGTAAGAATAAGTAAATGGAAGAGTTGCCTTGACTCACCTGTCGGACTCGGCGTCAGCGACATCATATCGAAGTGGATGTTCTTCTGCTCAAAGGAGTAGTCCTTGAGGAAGGTCAGCTTGGCGCCGCGCGTCTTGGTGAGTCCCGTGACCGCATTGTTGATGCTCCTCAGGTACTCCCGCTTCCCGAAGTTCGTGTGCGGCGCTATGAGGCCAATGTTGAGCTGCTCCTTGTTGGCCGCGGCGCTCTTGCTCAGGCTGCCGCCTCCGTTGGTCAGCCGGAGGCCCTGGCAGCCGTCCAGGATCAGCAGGCCGAGCAGGCCCAGCAGGATCAGCAGGGTGTGGGTGTTCAGAACGGGAACGGAGACGGTGGCATAGGATCGTGTGTGGCTGTGGCTATTGCTATGGCTATTGTGCTGGCTGCTGGCAGTGTTCCAGGTGATACTGTTGCTGTTGCAAGTGCTCCCACTACGCTCCCTCCGGGGACTGCTCCATCCGCATTTCAGCTTGACGCGACTGGGCATCATGGCTTGGACTGGGACTCGGACTCCTGCGCCTGCTCCTGCTCCTGCTCCTGCTCCTGCTCCTGCTCCTGCTTTCTCCTCCTCCTGCGCTGGCCTAGTGCATCTGCCTGGATGGATTATTGAGTGTGTCTACGTCCTGGGTGCCTGCTCCTCCTCCAGCACCTCCTCCTTTGGTTCGCCTTCTGTCCCCCGGCAGTTATCGAGCTCGTATTGGCCGCCGCTGCGCATTGCTAAATTTAAACGTCGGAAAAGCACAAAACGAGCAGAACAGGAGGCGGACTTGTTAGTGTTCAATGTGAGTACATCTGTGAGAGGGAAGGGGGGGGTACTACAGTCACACTCCTAACACACACCCTACACCCCCACACACAATGCGCACACACCCACTCGTGCGGCAACGGCAACATCTGCATTGGCAACACTCGTCGTTGACGTTTTCCGCCATTTCCGTTTCCGCTACTAATTTGTTATGGCCGGAACACTGGAACTGTGCGACACCTGCCCCTCTCCTGCCGCCTCCTATGTGTATGTAGGGACACACACCCGCACACCCGCACACCCGCACACTCGCAGGCAGGTGCCACTTTTCCGGTGAGTCTCGAACAGAGAGAGGCTGCTTCTCTAGTTTCGCATCTCAAGATGTCCTTTAATGAATATAATTTAAGGAGGAAAACCCTATAGCCTCTCTGGGCAAGGAGTTATCCCAGGGTACTCTGGCCTTCGCATCCTAATCCTACTCACAGCATCCTGGACTCGAATTCGGATTCAATTTGAGCCTTGCGCCGCCTGGCATTCTACATAAATTAAATGCGACATTGGTCCGCATAATCGCAGCTCCACACACACACACACACACACTCGGGGAAGGGGAAGGGGAAAGGGAAAGGGGGTATGGGGTATGGGGAAAGAGTGTGCGCCGCCTGGCTCCCCGCAGGGAATGCGGTAATTGCTCGTGAAATTTTCACTTTGAATTTTGAATGTTTTTCGCCAGCAGCAGCGGCAACAGCAACGACAGAGAGCACAGTCGAGAGCGGAAACAGAAATCGGGAATCAGGAATCGGAACCAGCACTGGGACTGCGACTGGGACTAGGAGGAGGAGGAGGAGAGGGTATCGGGTATCGGGCCCAGGATTTCCAGGGTGTGGCTTGGATAGATAGGGGATAGGAGGAGGAGTTCCTTTATGATAGTCATCATCATTAATATCCGCACATATTGCGGCTGCTGGTAGTTTCCCTGTATCTCATCCTGTTTTTACCCGGCATTGTTTGGTTGCCTTAGATGTGGCTACACCGAGAGAAATTAGGGGTAAATAAATAAATAAATAAATACAAAAATAAGAAAATAAATAAATGAATAAATAAATAAATAAATAAATAAATAAATGAATAAATAAATAAATAAATAAATAAATAAATAAATAAATAAATAAATAAATAAATAAATAAATAAATAAATAAATAAATAAGTAAGTAAATAATTGAATAAATAAATAAATAAATGAATGAATAAATGAATAAATGAATAAATAAATAAATAAATGAATAAATAAATAAATAAATGAATAAATAAATAAATAAATTAATAAATAATAAAATAAAATAAAATAAATAAAATAAAATAATAAAATTAAATTAAATTAAACAAAAGAAAACAAAGTAACAAACAAACTTAAGAACCTTAAGTCAGAGCCTATATTATTAATTTATTTATTTAGATATATTATCTCCTGGATTCTAGCTTTCATAAATTTAAGTAATTATAATTATATATATAATATAATTACAACAGTTAGTTGTCTGTTATCCTGTCATCTTAGTTTCTATATCGATTCTTCTCTATTTCTGGCTAGAATTCCCAAACAAACTATTTATTTATGGAAAATAAGACCACAAATCAGAATTCATCTTGAGTGTATTATTTATCACTAATTTGAATCATTTGGATTATTATTATCGAGTCAAGAGAAGCCACCGTAAAATCATTTGTTATCATAGTTTTTATATAGATTGTTCTTTATTTCGTCGATTTCTTTTTTCTTCATTTAACTTTTCGATGTGCTTTATTTCGTTTTCCAAATCGTAGTGTGACCGTAGTCTTTGTTTTTACCTAATCCTAATTTTCTTAATGTCGACGAGATCTTAACTTACAATACTAAATGCGCAATGCTAAATGCTAACAATCCCTAGATTCTTCCTGTCAATCTTCCCACTTTATTTTGGCTTTCTCACACGCTTACAGTGCGCACAAACGGCGCTGTTATTTCTAGTTTCTTCTTCGTGCTATTCTTCCCACTTTATCTTGGGCTTTCTCACTCGCTTTTCTCCCCGTGTAGGGCCATAGCTCTCTGGCTTTGGCTTTGGCTTTGGCTTTGGCTTTGGGCGTCGCCTGCTGCGGCCTCGTGTCATCATCGAATATACACAACCCCCTAAAAAAGGGGGGCAGGAGCTGGAAGCTGGGGGTCCTGGGGGTCCTGGCTCCTGCGTCAGCAAAGCTGCTCTGGCTCTGGCTCGACTTTATGTTTCGTTTCGTGCTCTCGTCGTCGCAGCTCGTGGCTCCGCTGCTTTTTGGGCTTATAATTTGTCGGTTGTCTGGCGGCAGCCACCCCTGGTCTTTGGCTTAAACTGTGTTTTGACACTTAACTGCCGCCTGTCGGCCTGTCCGCCTGTCGGCCTGTCAATAAGCGGGCGAGACGCGTGTCGGCGGGAAAGAGTGATTACTCGGCGGTGGCCCAGGACCAAGACAGGAGCAGGAGCAGGAGCAGGAGCAAGGACTCATTCCAGGAGATACAGCCGGAATGCTGCTCACATGCAATGGCCGCCAAAGACGCCGAAGGTCATGGGCTAGGGCTCCTGTTTAGCCTGAGCCTCTGTGTGTGTGTGTGTGTGCTTCTTCTTCCTCTTCAGCTATGTGTGTGTATGTGGTGCGTGTGTGTGTGTGCGGCTGTGTCTACATGTGTTTCGTCCTTTTTCGTACATGACGGCCGGCAATAAATTGTATCTTGTATGAGAAATAAGAAAAGAAACCAAAAAATAACAGAGACTAGCAGGCTGGGGCGTTGCTGGGGTCTTGTGCGGGGGTCCTGCGGGGGTCCTGCGGGGTCCTGCGGGGGTCCTGCGGGTTCTTGGGGGCATCGTCATTCATCGGACGTGTAATGAATTCACGGCGTATTAAACTTTTGATTGAAAATGTTTGTTGTTGCTGGGCTACAATGGCATTATCATCATCCTGCCTCGTCCTCGTGTGTTTATGACTTTTGCCGGACATCCTCAAGGCTCAAGTTGTATTTACTTGGCTTCTACTTTTATTTCGGGGCGACAGGACACACACACAGAGGCTCAGCTCGCTCACACTCCTTGGGCATCCTTGGGCATCCTTGAGAGACGGAGCGAACCCCTTTTGACAGTTATTTACTTTTTTCCTCGCTCTCTCTGACCACGCCCACCAAATGCAATCTATTTATTTATTTGTGTGAGTTTCCTTCCCTGCTGGGTCCTTTTTTTCCCCTTTCCGTGCTTTATCGTTGCTTTAGCCTCAAAGGATCCTTGCCCGAAAAGGGACCAGGACGCCGAGAAGCGCTGTCTAATTTGACAGTGCGTCGACCGCTGTCAGCTCCCTGGGCCTCGTCCTGGCTGTCTGGCTGGCTGCTTATTAGTTTTGGCCCAAAACGAGCTCTCTGTCAGCGCTTTTCGGCAACGTTTGTGCCCAAAACGCGACATTTCCCAGCCATTTCCCTCATATTCCGCCCCCTTGGGGCGTGAAAAATTGCTGCGTGTTATCTCCCTGACACTGATGGCATTTCCCCTGCTCTGCTCTTCACTCTGACTCTGCCAGGACCTCGGCTGGCACCTAATTCATTAGATCAGACTCAGTGCACCCGCAGCAGCCGCGGAAGCGTCCTGTTTACGGCGTGTTGTGCCGCCAAAACAACAGACAAACAAAAGTTTGCTCTGCTGCCCAAAGTTTGGCCGAATGCAAATCCCCCAAACACACACCAGGACACCGACACCAACAGGACTCGCAACAAGCAGGCAAGGAAGGAAGCAACAACGGAGACTGCCTGCTGCCTGCTGCCTGCTGCAGTTTGTCACTGGCCAAAATAAGTGTGTATTTGCGTTTTGGCCAAAAGTTGCAACTTCTGACTGAGTTGTTCCCAGCTTGTTGTGTTCTTAATTGTTGGTTTTGTGCTGTTGGTGTGTTGGTTGGTGTCCTGTTGTTGCTTTTTGTGTTGTTGGTTGGTGTCCTGTTGTTGCTTGTTGTTGTCTTGCTGATTGTTGGGTTGTTTATTCTTGGTTTTTCTGCTGTTTGTCTCATTGTTGGTGTGTTGGTGTGTTGGTGTGTTGGCTTATGTTGCAGGTTTTTGTGTTAATGATTGTTGTGTTCTTAATTGTTGCTTTTTCTGCCCTTGGTTGTTGTGTTATACGTTTTTGTATTGTTTTTGTCTTGTTGGTTTCATTGTTGTTGTGTTGTTATGTTGTTGGTTGGAATTGTCAGTCTTTGTGAGGTTGTTGTTGTTGATTGCTGTACTGATTTATTGTTCTATTTTCGTTTTGCTTTTTCGCTTGGTTTTCGGTTTGTTGTGTTGTTGATTTTAAGTTATTGTAATGTTGTCTTGTGGATTTTTAGTTGTTGTTATGTTGTGTTGTTGATTGTTGTATTATTGTAGTGTTGTTGTGGGTAACTGCTTGCTCACCCTGTCTGGATGTCTGAAAACTTGAGGCGGAAGTGCCTTTAGAATTAAGAGCACTTTTGGGAAAGACTTAAGATTTTGAAGAAATTAAATATGATGAATGCCCAAATAAAATATATGTTTAATACTAAAAAAAGTATGTAATGCAGTGACCCCGAAACGTTCAAAAAACACACTTTAATGTGATTCTTTTCCTATTCCTATGCTATTTCAATATTTTGTGATTTGTCTGGTAGCTAAATAAGCCAGATAGTTGGTAAAAAAAAGGTGAAAGTCTTATTTTTTATTGAAGGTTGTTACTATAGGTGTTATTGGTGAAAGTTCAAAGGGTCTAAGCTCCTTAAAAAATAAATATCCAATGTGTTGGCATTTAGCATTTTGCAGTTAGCATTGTAAGTTAAGATTCCGCCGACACTAAGAAAATTAGGCTTAGGTAAAACGAAGACTAAGGTCACACTACGATTTGGAAAACGAGATAAAGCACATTGAAAAGTTAAATCAAGCAAAAAGAAGTCGACGAAATAAAGAATAATCTATATAAAAACACAAGATTCTGCAGTGGCTTTTCTGGGCTCCGATAATATTAAACCAAGTGATTAAAATAAATGATAAATTGATTAAATAAGTGATAAGTAATACACTAAAGATTTATCCTGATTTGTGGACTTATTTTCCATAAATACCCATAATTTGTTTGGGAATTCTAGCCTGAGATTAATCTTGACTTAAGGTTTCCTATCTGGTAATCTAAGAGGAGTTGGCATCATCAAGAGTTGGAGGAGTCCGGCTCCGAGACTTGATTTGTTTACATAGAGAGATGCGTAGATTGCAGAATGCAGAATGCGCTCTAAATTTCCAAGGCCTTCCCTCTCCCTCTCCCTCGCTTGGCCTGCTCCTCCTTCTCCCTCCTCCTCCTTCGCCATCGCCTCGAATTAGTGCAAATTTCATAATAGTAAAAATCTCAGACTTGTTGTTGTTGGGGGCGATTATGGAGAGGGAGAGGGAGCGGGAGAGGGAAAGGGAGAGGGAGAGGCAGAGGGAGAGCAGGGGCGTGGATAGGCATTCGGCGGGGGGGTTGGCAGCGGCGCTGGCTCTTAATTAAAATGTGTCGCAGGGGCCGTGGGGGCAGGGGCCAGGCTTTTGTTTTGCTTTCGCGCTGTTTTCCTTCGGCACTTTTCCATGCACTTTGCCATTGTTGTTGTTGTTGTGTATTGGCACACACACACCCTCCTCGCCCACACTCACACACTCACACACGCACACACTTGAACAAAAACAAAATAAAGAGCGACAGCAACTGCACTTGTACCCTCCACACATATTTCAGCGCACTTTTGCCGATTACTTTTAATATGCACACAGAACCCACTAAGGTTTTTCTCTCTCTGGGCTGCTACTTAGCGAGAAAGTTTTGTTGGGGGGCGGCGGTCGAGGGGGGGGGGATGCTGACGCTGACGCTGATGCTGAAACATGAAACAAGTCCACACCCAAAAATTCAAAGACACGACACAGCCACCAATACAGCGACGCGGGGACACAGCGACAGCGACAGCGATGACGACACACACACACACACACACAGACAGTACACACACACATTTATACACGCCCAAAAAAAAAAGAAAAAGGAAAGTTCATCTACTTTTTCGCTCCAGCATCCCCATCCTGCCGAGTCCTTTTTCTGTTGTATTTTTTATTGTATTTGCTATTTGATGTTGCCGCTGTCGCAGGTCTTTGTTATAAAACAAAGCCCAATCGGATTGCGAGGTCCTTAGCTTACGTTTACATCCACATTCGGTTTCGCTTTCGGATTTGGAGGCAAGGAGCTTGGTCAGTCGGTCAGTCAGTCTCTGGGCCCGCGAGTGATCGATTCTGGCTGCAACACGTCCTCGTCCTAGTCCACTTCCCGGTCCCGCAGTCCAGACCAAGCCGAGCTCAGCCTCTGACTCCGACTCTGGCTTTGGCTCTGGCGGATGCGGAGTTCCGAACGTAACTCTAAAAGGAGCGCAGCGGATCGGATCGGTTCGTTTCGGTTGTGTTTCAGTTCGGTGCGGTTCGGTTCGGTTCGGAGCGGAGCGGAGCGCGCTCTGCGGACTGAATGCGACGAGCCACCGAATGGCACTGAACGCCTCAGCGCCCGGGAAGAGGAACAGGACCCAGTCAAGCCGTGGTCCAGGACAGCATCCGAGCACGAGCACGAGCACGAGCACGAGCAGGCACGAGAGCAGCCGAAACTCACACAGGCGCAGGTCCTGCGAGGAGGGTGGAATCCTGTGGAGCATTGTCAATGTCACCGAGCGAGAGAGAGAGCGAGGGAGGGATTGACTTGGACTCGGACTCGGTTTCGATTTCGATTTCGTTTCCTTTCGGCTCGCTTTGACGCAACGCCTGTAACACGCCCTCCTGCTGCGTATACGTAATATTTCGGCTCTCTCGCTGGCTCTCTGGCTCTCTGGCTCCGCCGCCGCAATGCCAAACCCAAGGTGAAGAGTTGCCAGGGTTTTAACAAGAGGGAATTCCCAATAAATTTGGGTCTTCAGATAACAAAAATATAAAAATAACTATATTTAATCAAAAAAAATAGTATGTTTCACTTTTTTTTATGAAAAAAATTTAATTAAAATGAAATATGCTCAAGTCTAGTTATGCAAGTCCAGTAATTGAATTACATTATTTAATTCTTTATTATTTTATATTTTCAGTTCCCCAAAAAGTAGTTGGGAATTATCATTTCTATATTCCTTTCAAATGGTTTATTTATTATATTTCCCTTTTTTCCATGTGAAACATATAAATACAATGAAATAAATACAGTAATTTAATTAGATTAAATATAAGTTACAAGAGTAAACTTATATTTATTGCACTAGTCAAAATATAATTATTTTCTGTTTTTAGTTCCCCAAAAAAGTAATTGGGAATTATAATTTCTATATTCCTTTCATTTATTATAATTCACTTTTTTCCATGTAAATAATATAAATACAATGAAATATGCCTAAATTATAAAATTAAATTATAAAATTAATAATATTTGTAGCTTCCAAAAAAGTAGTTGGGAATCATAATTTCTGTATTCCTTTCAAATGGTTCATTAATTATGTTTCACTTTTTCCATGTGAAGAATAAAAATACAATGAAATATGCTTAATTTAATTATATTATTTCATTTTATTTTTGTTTTCATTTTCCAAAAAAGTAGTTGGGAATTATAATTTGTATATTCCGGAAGTCTGGCAACCCATCAAGTTCCGCCTCTGGGCTTCTGCGTCTGCGTCGCTCTCCCAGCGAGGTGAAGGCAGGTCCTGCTTCTGCTGCTGCTCCTGCTCCTGCTCCTGCTCCTTCGGTGGCTCCTGGGCCTCGCCTCGCTTCGACCTCGACTGGTCCACTGCTCGACTGCTCCAGTGCCAGTGCTCGAGTGTGGCCAGGAAAACCACGTGTTGATTTGTTTTGATTGTGCGCACTTGGTGGCAGGTTCAGCGTCTGGTCTGCCACGGCCGCCGCTCCTGCCAATACTGATGCTCCCGCTGTCTCTGGCTTTCGTTTTTGGCTTTGGCTCTGGCTCTGGCTTTGGCTTTGGCTTTGGCTTTGGCCCTGCAACTTCTCTAATTGAATCCTTTGCGGCTTGCTCCCTGCGCAGCCAGGCGGCAGCGATGGATGCCCGCTCCCAACCACCCAACCACCCAACCACCCAACCACCGTGGTGTGTGGCCGGGTCGAAAAATGCCGCTATTAGATTATCACGCCTCTCGCTCACAGCTCCTGTCGATGCAAAAAAACGTTTTGCCTGCTCAAAGCAAGAACGGTTGCCCAAGGAGCTTTGTTTTGGGGAAAATATCTATATTTTTTGAGCTTAGTTTGGTTAAGAGATTGAGTTTGGCTTACATGGCGTATGCGTAATATTTCCCTCCTCGCAGACCGCCAGCAGACAGCGTTTTAGGCGGTCCTTAAGCCCCATTATGATGCGGTTTCACGGGGCGTATGAGTAATGCTTGGCTGGCTTTCGAACCACTGTGGCTGGCGATGCTCATCGTGTGGCCTCGGCCTCGGTCTCGGTCTGGGCCAGAGTTTGGAGTTTCGGTTTTTCGGGTTTTCATAGGCAAAGCCAAAGCCAAAGCGAAGGCAGCGGGTAAACGCTTTGGCAGCCTGAGCTCCATCCCTCGTGGCAGTTGCCAGTCGGCTGTGTGCCTCCTAACTTGCCAAATTAATAAATTGCCTGTAAAAACGCATAGGCAGAGGCCCGAAGATAGCAACGTGTATTCCTTGATTAGATTCGAGTGGGTGTGGGTGTGGGTGGGGAGCAGGCCTATGATAGATAGATTGGATGCCGCTGCCATGTCTCCTGTTCCTTATCCTGTTTCGGCTGCTGCTTCCTGTTTCTGCTTCTGCTTCTGCTTCTGCTTATGCTTTTGCTTATGCTTATGCTTCTGCTTTTGCTCCTGTTTCGCCTTCCTGCCTCCTTCGATCGCTTGTCTGCGAAGTTCGGGGCCTTTGATGGATGCGATTGCGAATCGTTCGCATTGAAAACTCGATTAATTACGCCAGCCGATGATTTGGGGGGGCAGGCTGTGTGTCCTTGGGACTCCTCCTGCTCCCTCCTGCCTCTGCCTCTGCCTTTGCCTTTGACTTCTTCTTATAATTTCGTTTGCATTATATTCCCTTTTTGCCAGCATAGTGTGTGTGCTGTGTGCGTGTGTATTTAGTACAATTTTGTTTGCCCGACGCTGATTTCATTTCGCCTGCGAGGCACCTCTGTGAAGTTGCGAATCTGAGCTCTGAAGGCTGAAGGGCTTGCCCAGCTACCAGCTCCTTGCTTCCAGAGAGAGAGAGGATGAGAGCGAGAGCAGACTAGAAGCATTTAAAAGACATTTCAGACAGGCTCCCTCTCCTCCCTAAACACATGCAGGACACGGCGAAATTTGGTAAATTCGAAAAATCAGCATAGAGTGTGGGCACAGTGGGCGTGGCAGGAGACGGGGGCATTTGATGACCACGTTTAAAGTAATTTTCCGCATCATTGGACACGGCTCAAGTTCTGGCGGCGCTTGGCCCACACAGGACGTGCGTCAATTAGGCCGGATCCGGATGCGGATGCGGGCACCACTCCGCTGAGTCGGAGCCTGGGACTCATTTGCATAAATTCCCACGCGCTGCATACTTCGGGGCGCCACAAAATGTAGCATCGAGTGCAGAGCAAACGCTAACAGCGGGCGGATGACCAACTGCATCCCAGTCCGAACGCGACCCAAATCCGCAATTAGATCACGCCCAGCCACGCCTTCTAACCACACACACACACACACACGCTGGCACAGACACGGAACAAAACAAATCCAAACGAAACAAATGCGAGCCCTAATGACATTTCATTTCCCCAGCCAGGCCTGGAATTGGATTGGCATTGTGTCGGGCATCCCAGAGCCTGTCCCAGAGCCTGTCCCCTTGATTAGGAAGCAATATGTAGCCACAGCTCCCCCGATGGCGGTTTCCCTTTAAAGTGAGATACTCGCTGGATTACGTTTATTAACTCCGATTGGGGAATGGCCAGGGATTATGAGCTCCGAGAGTGTTGACTGAAATTACTCTGGCATATATTTAAGTTTTTGAGATAATATAAATGTTTATTTTACGTTAAGCAACCAATTTAATGGTTATAAAACGTAGAGACTGTATATAAAAGTAACTTTAAACAAGTTCAGCCTAAAGCCTGAGGATTGAATGGGATTTATAATCAATTGGAAAAGGCTTCCAAGAAGGCGGTATCTGTGAGGTTTTTGTATTGATTTTATACGGGGATTTTGAGGCTAACTAATAAGTAAAATTAGCTAATATTACTAGCTTAATATGATATATAATATCACGTTTATGTCACCTATTTTAATCCGCCAAGAAGGCAGTATCTGTGAGGTTTTTGTATTGAATTTATAGCCGGATTTTGAGGATAACCACTGAGTAAAATTTGCTAATATTACTAGCTTAAAATAAAAATATTACTAGCTTAATACATAATATCACCTTCATATATCCTATTTTAATCCCCCAACAAGGCGTTATCGGTGAGGTTTTTGTATGGATTTTATAGGCTTTTAGTATAGGGTTTTGAGGCTAACTACTGTGTAAAATTAGCTAATATTACTAGCTTAATATAATATTTAAACCCCTTCATATCACCTATTTTAATCCGTTAAGAAGGCTTTATTTGTGAGTTTTTTGTATTGGTTTTATATAGGCGAATTACTGAGTAAAATTTGCTTAATATAATATATAATATCCCTTTCATATCACCTATTTTAATCCCCAATAACCCTCTCTGGGATTAAGCTTATTCCTGAAAACTAATGAAGCAAATCATAAGCAAATCGTGTACACCTCTTACAGGGATTATTCTCGGATTGCTTGCCAAATGGCTTTAATCCGAGCCCTCCTCCAAGCCCTGTGTGTGTGTCAGGTGCTGTTGTCTTTGCCGTAAATGAAACGGGGAAAGGGAAGGGAAGGGCAGGGAAAGCTCAGCGAAAACGATTACTTCACACGTCATTCGATTTGACATTCGATTTTGATGGCATCTGTCGCCGACAACAACAGCAAGAGCAAGCACTGGAGCATCATCGTCATCATCATCAGCGTGGGCGTATACGCGATATTACCATACGATATTGAATAGGCGCAGCTATTAATTGCTTGCGACGGATCGAGCACAGAAATCATATTCAAGAGGCGAGTGAAGAGGATGGGAACTGGGAACTGGGAACTGGGAACTGGAAAGTGGAACGGGGGCAGAGTGACAGAGTGACAACATCATTTATGTGTAGTTTACACTTCTCCTTGTCGCTGGCACTGAAGCGGAGGAGGTGCTGCTCCCCGCGTAAACTTGGCATGACAGACTTCGACTATCCTGGGCGTCCCGCCTGCCTGCCTTTGTATTCAAATTAAGCACGTGCCCGGGGCGAGTGCACAAATAGCGAAAATAGCGAATAGTTGGCTGCCATCGCCACCGTTTCCGGATTTGAGGCCGCTTAATCAGCCGTGGCTTGGCTCTGACAAGGTACGAGGAGCGGGAGCAGGAGGAGCAGTCACCTGGTAGTGACACGCTCCTCTGCGGCGGCCATGCAACTTGTGACTTGCTGGTGACAGCCGCATTGACGGCTCAGCACAAAGCGGATCACAAAGAAAGGCAAAGAAAGGAAGGGAAAGGAAAGTCTTACCTGCCTCCGAGTACGAGTCCTGCAAAGAGGCAAAAGGACAGCGGAGGGACGGAGTGGCTGGCCTCAAAAGCATGCACACGTCCACGTTCACGTTCACGCCCACGCTTTCTTTGAGGCGCTCTGATTTTTCAGCCTCTGACCAGAGACCAGAGACCAAGGCCAAACTCAGTAGCAAACTGACAGTAATGTCCCCCAGCAGCTGCGCAGGTTATCCCATCATAATCATCGTTATCCCACATCCCACATAGCCCAGTTCCCGGCTCAAAGCTCCCTGTCCGGGGCCGGGGCCTCATTAGGTTTGATTCGATTGCGTTGACAGCAGACATCCTTCCGCTCGGAGCAGCTTCCTGCTCTTGCTGGCTGATTCTTTGGTTAATCTCTGGCCAGCGGCAGAAGCTGCGTCATCCAACCACCACGCCCACACAGGCCCAATTAGGCCGAAGACGAAGCCAAAACAAGATTCGGTTAGTTGTTGTTTATTTCCAGCACCGCCATGACATCAGCATCGTGCCACTGCCACCACTTGGTCCGGTCCGCCTCCGACTCCGCGCCTCAGACGGCCTTGACTTTGGCCTTCTCCAGCTGCGACTTTACTGCAAGACAAGCTAGACTCAGAGGGATCGGGGCGATCGAGTGGGCCGCGACTCACCTGTGATCAGAGCGTCAGCGTCCACGGCGGCGGACTGAGAGAGGCCCACCAGGGTGGGGGCACCCGCCTCCTCCTCCGCCGGCTGCCGGCCCTTGTCCGCTCGCTGGAGCACCTGCTTGCGCAGCTTGCGCAGGTAGGCGGCCTTGTACTCCTCGCTGGGCTTGCCGCCGGCGCCGTAGCTCACCTCCAGCACAGTCAGCGGAATCACTGTCGAAGATACTGCCACGAGATCTGAAAGGAGAAGCGATCGGTGATCCCCATCGAGCTAATCTGGGCTTGGGCCACCTACCAGCCTCGTATTTCTCCTCGGGATTCAGCTTGTAGAGCATGGGAGCTGGCGAGACGGCGGCACAGGCCAGCAGGAGCAGCAGTGCTAAGGGGAGAATGTCCATGGCGATCGTCTGCACTGTCCAAGAGCTGCAAACCAACTAAGTGGCTAATATTTCGCTTGCCTTTAAGTTAGCCACGTTCGAATTCAAAGTTCAAACTTGGCGCTGGGCGTTGCAGAGTTCAGCTTTTGTCCGTCAGCCAGAACCTATCGATAAGTGCAGCACTGCATTCGGTTAGTATTTATTGGTCAATTATCTGAACCTATTGATAAGTCTAGTACTGGGCTTTGTATGCATTTTGTTTGATTATATTATGATCTTAAGTGCCATGAAACCTTTAATTTGCGAAATCCTATTGTAAAAGCTAGTCCTGGTGGCCGTTTTTCTTGCTTTGTCGGTATATTTCCGATTACGTGACGTGCTGGTATTTTTCTGCAGGTGCTGGTATATTTCGACAGCCGCCGCACGGTCACTCTGGCGGAAATGTGGTAATGTAATGGTATTCTCGGCAGTGTTTTTGTTTGGTAAATGAAAATCAGCGCAGCAAGATTGAAAACGAGACCCATGGAACGGACGAGCAAGTGCCCAGCAGCAGCAGCCAACGAGACGTGAGTGAACCGTGAACGGAGCAGCAGTGGAAGCAGTGCAGGCAGTGGAATCAGTACCAGCATTAGCGCACCTACGCGTCAGCAGAGGCAGAGCAGCAGAGGCAGCGGCAGAGGCAGCAGCAGAGGCAGAACAGCGGCAGAGGCCAGACAACAGAACGCAACAAAGACGCGAACGCAGAAGAGCATGAAGCGCTGGACGAGCTGGGCTTAGAACGGAAACAGAAGCTGAAATCGAAACCCAATCCGCCACAGCACCTGGAGGAGCAGCAGCAGCAGCAGCAGCAGCAGAGCCAGAACGCTAGCATCAGCAGAGCAGAGCAGGAGCTGCAGGTGCAGGAAAAATAGCAAGTCCTGGAACTGGAACTGGACCTGGACCTCGATCTGGACTCGTCGAGCAGCACCAACATGAGCACGGTGTTCATCAACTCGCGGAAGAGCCCCAATGTGCTGAAGAAGCAGGGCACCGACCAGTGGGTCAAGCTGAACGTGGGCGGCACCTACTTCCTCACCACCAAGACGACGCTGTCCCGTGACCCAAATTCCTTTCTATCCCGCCTGATTCAGGAGGACAGCGACTTGAATTCGGATCGGGTGAGTCTCTTTCCCCTTCTATCTCTCGATTCGCACATATACATAGGTATTAATAGGTTATATAGCGCGCTCGGCGCTCGGCGCTATAATTATAGTAATAAGCCCAGCACCGTCTGGGCACTGGGCACTGGGCAGCGTGCCCTGGGCAAGTAGGGCAAGAGCGGAGCTGCCAGTGACCCAATGCAGGTCATGCAGCGGAACAGCTTTTCTGGGCCAGGGGCCGTGGCGAGAGAGCGCCAGAGAGAGCGTGTCCCACATTAACAGCAGCTGCAGCAGCAGCAGCAGTAGCTGCTGCACAATGTGCCCTGATTTCGCTGCTGCTGCGAGTCCTTGGAACCGTCGAGTGGGCGTTGGGAGCTGGCCAGAAGGTCACGCGACTCGCAAGAAGCCAAAATAATCATCATGACACTAATCACAAGCAAACATTTTGCCATAAATCCAAATACGCAGCGCCAGCAAGCGGAATTCCAGACACAGCCAGCGGCGGCAGTGGGAGGCTACGTGTGGCTAATATTCCATTTTGTGTAAACAACTCACCCTCGTCCATAGCCACAGCCACAGCCACAGCCACATCCACATCGACAGCGCCACCCCCTGCTGCCTGCTCGCTGCTGCCTGCCCAGTGCGCCTCGAATAGTTTTTAATAAAAAGTTTTGCACTTTTGGTTCGCTTTGGTTGCTTGCCGTCCGCCGCCTTTTGCTATTGATTAAATTCTGTGCTCTGTGCTCGGTGCTTGGTGCTCGCCCACCAATTAAGGTCCAACCCCGACCACATGCACATCCATCCGATTACCTTTGCCTAAATGGGCGCTTAAATTGTTTGAAGCCCGAATAAAGCACTGGCAGCGGCACCAGTTTGTCAGTCATTGGGGGTTGACTTGGAGGGGCTGCTGTTGTTGCTGCGGCTAATAGACAGGTAGACAGGCAGGTGCACACGTAAACAATTGCATGTGCAGTCCCGGGGAAAGCCCGCCTCGAAAGTTTGAAAGTCGAGAGTCAGACCAGGAACTGGCAGTGACACTCCGCATTAATCAGGAGTGACACATTTCCAATAGCTGCGGGTGGATAGGGAGACGCGGATACGGATACGGATACAGTGACTAATTCGATTGGCCTTGCACCTTTTGCACCTCTTGCACCTTTGCAGGACGAGACTGGCGCCTACCTAATCGACCGGGATCCCAAATACTTTGCGCCCGTTTTAAACTATCTGCGGCACGGCAAGCTCGTGCTCGACGGCGTCTCCGAGGAGGGTGTGCTGGAGGAGGCCGAGTTCTACAATGTGACGCAGATGATAGCACTGCTCAAGGAGTGCATCCACCACAGGGATCAGGTGAGTGCCAGCTTCCCTTTTCGAGCTTTCAGAGCAGTTAGTAACCCTTCCCTTTGCAGCGACCACACGCAGACAAGAAGCGAGTGTATCGCGTGCTGCAGTGCCGCGAACAGGAACTGACCCAGGTGAGTGCTTGGCCCAGACAAGCCTCCAGACAATCGATCTCTCACTCCACCCCACTCCTTAGATGATCTCAACGCTCTCGGATGGCTGGCGTTTCGAGCAGCTGATCAGCATGCAGTACACCAACTACGGGCCCTTTGAAAACAATGAGTTCCTGTGCGTGGTCTCCAAGGAGTGCGGCACGACGGCCGGCCGCGAGCTGGAGCTCAACGATCGGGCCAAGGTCCTGCAGCAGAAGGGATCGCGAATGTAAGCAAAACAAGGCCTCTTACTTTCTTATTCGATGTTCTTGTGACCCAATAAGAACCGAGAACAGGCAAATCGCTGGCCTTTGGCCATACTTTATTTACTTTACATGCGAGTAAAAGACGACGCATATCCATGGACTTACCAGACGGAGCGCTTTACTAGCAACGCACAAAATGCTTAGATATATATATATATATAGAGTCTAGATGTGTACAATGAGTGTTTCATAGGACGTAGTGCTGGCAAAACATCGGAGCACTATCGATAGTATCGATTTTGTGAACTTTTTTGAAAACCATCGATTGTTTTTCGCACTATCGATGTTTTGATTAGACCGATTAGACTCCATTTTAAAGCTACGTACTTAGACACACGAAAAGTGTTCCTAAGCAGTGCGAGAGAGCAAGAGGGTGACAATTGACCTCTCGTTTTGACTCAATGCTTAGGAACACTTTTCGCGAGTCTGAGTACGTAGCTTAAGCCTTTGAAATGATTATGACGATGCTTTCTCGAATGCTGGAAGGGAAATATTTGGTTAGATCATGAATGGAAATTATTGCCTTGAAGCCGGAATCGTTTTAAGTGAGAAAATGGCATCACTAGTAAAATATCGAAAAAATCGATAGTGCAAAACATAGATTTTTTGCCAGGTCTAACAATGAGTGTTTCATAGAACTTAGAACCTAGATTAAGTGCAACTCCTTGCGTGTGTGTGCGACTGACCCTCTCTCTCTCTCTCTCTCTCTCTCTCTCCCCTTTCTCTCTCTGTTTAATTGCAGTCTTGGAATTTAAGCAGAATCCCTGAAAAGTGAAAAGTGCGAAAGTGAAGTACCCATCATCAAGAACAACAAGTAACCAGAAACCAAAATCCCAACTCATCCCCAATATCCCCAAACAAGAAACAGAAAAACCAACAAAGAAACACCAATTGGAAGCCAAGGAAACTAGCCAAGCCACAGCCACTGCACAGCACCGCAGACAGCAGCAGCACCCATCACACCACCACCAAAACATACTGGATACACACCACACGAGATCAGTTCAGGTTCAGATCATCATCCCACTCAGATCAGAGATCGACACGCTTCAATTTGCATTCGAGACTAAGTTAACAGCTATTCACTGCGATTCTCTCTTTCGTGTGCGTGCGTTGTGTGCGTGTGTGTGAGTGTGTGTGAGTGTGTGAGTGTGTGTGCTTGTTTCCACTGTAACGTAGGTGTACTGTAGTCCTGTATGTGCGGGAGGAGGGAGTGCATGTGCATGTGTTCAACCCGAGACGTGAGAACCAACTGATGCCCTGACCAGACCCAAGCTAGGAACCAGCCCCTGCAGCTTTGTCAGCTTTGCCAGCTTCGCTTTCAGAGTTTCGAGACGCGCAGCCCGGGATCCTTCCGCGACGAAGACGAAGACGAAGACGAAGACGAAGACGAAGACGAAGACGAAGACGAAGACGAAGACGAAGACGAAGACGAAGACGAAGACGAAGACGAAGACGAAGACGAAGACGAAGACGAAGACGAAGACGGAGACGGAGACGGAGACGAAGACGGACACGGATACGGATACGGGGACATAGCGCAGCTGCTCGGGGCATACAACAAGCTAGCGATATATACACATTTAACGGGCGTTTTTTGTAGGGTTAGTCTTAGTAGTTTTTATCGTGCTTACAATAAACATAATCTAGACGGTACTGTCGCGATTCCCTTGGTTTAAGCCACATACTTTCCTTGACCGTACACTAAGTTCGAGCTGCATTTACACATGTCCGAGACACGGGTCCAGCCCCATCCCATCCCGCTAACTATAAACTGTAAACCGTAGTACGTGCGTGAGTGTGTTGTGTTCCGTGTTGTGTAGGCCCGGTTTTTAACCTACCTTGAGCTTTATTTAAGATTTAACAAAGAGCAAAGCAAAAGCAAACGCAGAAACAAAAACAAAGATATCAACTTTAGTGACGAGAAAGAACAAAAACAAAAACGTAAAAAAAAAAAATTGAATCACGACTGAATTTATGTGAACTTGCACACTCAAAAAAGAAAAAAAGAGGAGGAGACGAGAGAAACATTAAAATTGAGACATTAGAGAAGATGAGGAGTGTTGAGCGATAACCTATCCGGCGACGTTTTGTACAGACACAGACACTGGCTTGATATATTTACGAGGATATGATAAGTACATGAATGTATATAATTTTAAATAGATACTAATTTATACACGAAAATTCGATGATAACGGGGTAACCAGAACGTCGCCACCTACTCGTACTCGTACTCGTACTCGTACTCTCGTACCCATTTTGTATCCATTTTGACTTATTTTACGTGCGCACGGCACGGCAGGTGCAGTGCCGATTATATAGATTATATATAAACTTATATGCTTACGAGGATTGTTGTTTCCGCGGAGAGGAGGAGAACCTTTACACTAGCAAGTAGAAGCGCAGCGCCCGAGTATTAGCAATACAAGACGAGAAGAAACGAACCGAGAGGAAAAGAAAGGAAAATAAAAGAAAAGGCAACGGCAACTGCAAGTAAATATATATACAGAAACATATACCGGATACCCAGATACCCGGTTCAGATAACGCTAAGCTCCCCCTAATTGTAACTGTAACTGTAACCCCCAACAAGGATGTACTCACCCAGTCCACCTCCACTCACGTCTTTAAGCCCGTATATAAACTCCACACACATCTCTCTACACACAACCACACCAAGCCACCTATCCCGCAGACAAGGAGGATCGGACCTGGAGCGGATCCTCGCCCGATTCCCACACAACAAACAATATGAATATGTATGAATAAACATGGAACCCTTTTCTAAAAAACTAAACCAACGCTGTTGCACTCCGAGAATAACTGGGAATAGTTTCAGTCAAACTCGCGGTTCTGCTCGGGAGGGGAATGAAGAGCAAACAACGCGACTGGGAAACATCTAGAATAAAGAGCTTGTGGCGAAAAGTTCCAAGTATACACTGGCAAGAGTATTGGATATGAAGCTTGTCTCAAAGCTTAGCAAGGACACGTGGCAAGCCTTGCGAAAGCTTCAAATAAGGGATTTGACTGCAAAGCTCGACTAAAGTCTAAAATTTCTAGAAGCTTTAAATGAGTAACAAAATTCTTGGCTGGGCAGCAAGGACAACCTCTCACCTAAGGCACATGGTTGTGAATCCTGCGTACAAGGTGAGTTATTGGAGCTTTAAAGGAAGTTTACGTTAGCAGGGACATACGGACAAGGATTACTCAAAGCTTCAAAGCTAGATTGCAGCAGTTGATTTCACCAAGCAGCATTATTTGTTTGGCCATAAAATGCTGTGAATGCTGGCGGAACTGAAATGGCGGCACCAGGCGCACAGAAGGCAGCAGCAGGCCGATTATTTCTGTGCTAAAATATATTATAACAGTTCTTGGCCGTCTGACGTCAGCGTAGACGAGCGCAGCGATAATTGCTTTCGTCTGTTTTACAAAATGGAGAAGAGAGCAATTTTAGGATGCTCCGATCATCTTATTGGTCGTTTGACACAAAGGAAGCCATCATTGTTTTCAAAAACCGTTAGTTTAGGGCAGCGCATTTCAGCACATTTTTATAACAGTTTTCCGCAGCGCTCATTGCGGGGCATCGTTGGTCTACTGCTTGCTGCTCGCCTGTTACTCGAAATGGGAAAGCTGGCAATTTGTTCGGTGATTTCATGAGCCTGCGTAATAAAATTGTTGTTGTAGGCCGCTGCCATGAGTTTCCGCAGTACAAATTTACCAAGTGCATGATTTCAGACACCAGGCGCACAGAAGGCAGCAGCAGGCCGATTATCCATTTATTATTACAGTTTATAACAGCGTGGCGCACGGCCACTAGTGCTGGCAAATTGTAAATGCATAGCTAAATCTAGCTTTTTTTAGCGGGAAATAGCCATTTTTTTATTCATAGCCATTTATTATGCCATGTAAAACAAAAGTTAGCTATTTTTTTTTCTCATATCTATCATTCTTATTCCTTGCACACACGCATGGTTGCATTTTGGGATGCCGCGATCCTATTGGTCGTTTAACCAAAAGGCAGCCATCATTGTTTTAAAGAACAGTTACTTTAAGACATTACATTTTTATAACAGTTTTCAGCAGGGATCATTGCAAAGCATCGTCGCCCTACTGAGTTCTGTTCGCCTGTTACTTGAAATGGAAAAAGCCGGTATTTGCTTGGTGATTTCAAGAACTTGGAAAGTAAAAATGTTGTTGTAGGCAACAACAAGGTCGCAGTTTTGAGATTTGCCCAGTACAAATTTACCAAGTACATGATTTCAGACACCAGGCGCACAGAAGGCAGCAGCAGGCCGATTATTTCTGTGCTAAAATATATTATAACAGTTCTTGGCCGTCTGACGTCAGCGTAGACGAGTGCAGCAATAGTTGCTTTCGTCTGTTTTACAATATGTAAAAGAGAGCAATTTTAGGATGCTCCGATCATCTTATTGGTCGTTTGACACAAAGGAAGCCATCATTGTTTTCAAAAACCGTTAGTTTAGGGCAGCGCATTTCAGCACATTTTTATAACAGTTTTCAGCAACGATCATTGCAGCGCATCGTTGGTCCACTGCTTGCTGCTCGCCTGTTACTCGAAATGGGAAAAACGAACAAACTGCTTGCAGACTCTCCTAAATTTTAAGTTGTTCGTGTATGTCGTCGTCCAAAGCTTGAGCTCAAGGAAAATAAACAAACAAAATTGATCATTAAATTAAATAATTCGAATAAAAAACAAAGACTGGTGGAATTTCGCAAAAAATCAACACTATTAATCCAAACAACATTAAAACAAAATAAAATAAATAAAAGGACCTTCAAGCACTTGACTTCGGCAGATCGTCAGCAAATTAACGAACTGAGGCTTACAAAAGCGACGTCTATGTAAATATGTTCCGGCTGAGTTCTCCGAAATCCTCAGGATACTTTCTGATACAAATTGATAAATAAAATTAAATTAAAAGCAAAAGTAAAATAACGGTCAAGGACCGCCTTTACTTCGGCATAAATCCTCAGGATACGTTCTGATGGAAATGAATAAATACAAATGTTCCGGCAGAGTTCTCCGATATCCTCAGGATACGTTCTGAGAGAAATTGATAAATAAAATAAAATTAAAATTAAAAGCAAAAGTAAAATAACGGTCAAGGACCGCCTATACTTCGGCATAAATCCTCAGGATACGTTCTGATGGAAATTAATAAATACAAATGTTCCGGTCGAGTTCTCCGAAATCCTCAGGATTCGTTCTGATAGAAATTCATAAATAAAATTAAATTAAAATTAAAAGCAAAAGTAAAATAACGGTCAAGGACCGCCTATACTTCGGCATATATCCTCAGGATACGTTCTGATGGAAATTAATAAATACAAATGTTCCGGCTGAGTTCTCCGATATCCTCAGGATACGTTCTGATAGAAATTGATAAATAAAATTAAATTAAAATTAAAAGCAAACGTAAAATAACGATCAAGGACCGCCTTTACTTCGGCATAAATCCTCAGGATACGTTCTGATGGAAATTAATAAATACAAATGTTCCGGCAGAGTTCTCCGATATCCTCAGGATACGTTCTGAGAGAAATTGATAAATAAAATAAAATTAAAATTAAAAGCAAAAGTAAAATAACGGTCAAGGACCGCCTATACTTCGGCATAAATCCTCAGGATACGTTCTGATGGAAATGAATAAATACAAATGTTCCGGCCGAGTTTTCCGAAATCCTCAGGATACTTTCTGATACAAATTGATAAATAAAATTAAATTAAAAGCAAAAGTAAAATAACGGTCAAGGACCGCCTATACTTCGGCATATATCCTCAGGATACGTTCTGATGGAAATTAATAACTACAAATGTTCCGGCTGAGTTCTCCGATATCCTCAGGATACGTTCTGATAGAAATTGATAAATAAAATTAAATTAAAATTAAAAGCAAACGTAAAATAACGATCAAGGACCGCCTTTACTTCGGCATAAATCCTCAGGATACGTTCGGATGGAAATTAATAAATACAAATGTTCCGGCAGAGTTCTCCGATATCCTCAGGATTCGTTCTGATAGAAATTCATAAATAAAATTAAATTAAAATTAAAAGCAAAAGTAAAATAACGGTTAAGGACCGCCTATACTTCGGCATATATCCTCAGGATACGTTCTGATGGAAATTAATAAATAAAATTAAAATTAAAATCAAAAGTAAAATAAATAAAAGGAAACGAAAATAAGATGTTGATCCCGTGGCAGGTGAACACGGAATGAGCCTTGATACAGTTGACTTTACCTCATTTATTTGACCAAGTGGGCCAGTGTGGCTGCCCTTTCTTCTAGCCACCTTCTCTTCCCAGCGCTGGCGTTTTGGGGATTCTATCATATTTCGGGATTTTAATTCGATAGTTGCCGGTGTTGCCACTTTGGCCTTCAATTTCAGTTAACCGTTTGACTTTCCGTTTCAAATGGGGAGAAAGCCCATCGGTTCCCACTAGGATTTGATGCAGGAACCTGGGCAGGTTTTCGGTCTCCGTTGCTTGTCGGAATCTTCTCGTTATTCGGACTCCAGAACCTTTGCACCCCATGGAAAACTCGTCAAATTATATATTACCATTTTTTTATTTATTTATTATATATATTTATATATTTTATTATTGCATATTTCTGTACAGTTTCAGTCATACAAGGGGGAAATGAATATGGCTTAGGGAAATTACTAAGTACAATTGGGCATACACTTATGCTACTTATTATGCGTTCTATCCAGTAATAACTGACAGCAGTTCCAACTCCCTCTCCGTGCTCCGGATTACCAGGACTCGCCACCTGGGCCAGCCCATCCTCGCTGGGCGGTAGGTATTGATTAGAAGTCGCGACATTGCGAATTTATGCAAAGTACGAGCGTGGCCTCATGCGATATTCATAGGCCTGGAGGCTAGAGGCGTGGCAAGTGCAGCTGCCACTAACCTTCAGTTCTGGCCCTTATCACGACTGCGCAGCCACTGGAGCTCCATCAGGAGGCGGAGGAGCAAGTGACACGCGAGCGAGCTCTCCCGGCTTTTATAGATTCCGCCGGAGCAGGCCATGCACGCATATCGATATATGGGCGCATTAAAATTTAACGGCAATGGCAAGGTTCTCCCCCTCATCCAAATCCAGCGGCCTCTGCAGTAAAGTGGAGCCGGAGCCGGAGCCGGAGCATGGCCGGGACACGTGCGCATTTATGCTTATTCTAAACAAAGGAATAAAAACTTTGTCGCCGCGCACATGAGACCGCCTCCGCACCGCAGACCACGACGGGCAGCAGGACGAAACTTTTATTTTTTTGTCCGCAGTCGCGGAAAAAGGACATTAGTGCGTTTCTGGTCCTTCCAAGCACTGGGCGAAAAATAGGCCGAGGAACTGCCAGCCACAGCCTGGAAAAAAGAAGAGAATAATGGGAATCAATTACTAGGAAATATATATAGTACATTATTATATAGATAATGAAGCTGTATAGTAGAGGTGTCAAACTACCGGTGGCACTATCGACAGTATCGATGATTTCTATTGAGCTTGCACAATCGGTAGTTTGAAAACAATCGCAATAGTATCGTCCCCATTATTATATATGTTAGCTTGAAACCAAACCCATTCTAATTAGAAAATGAAAATATAAATCACAAGATACAAAAACAGAAAAATTTGTCCGACTATTTTTATTAATTTTTAAATTATTACTATATTAAATCTTTAATCTAAAAATCTTTATCAAATTACTAAGGGATACCCTCAACTTTTTTTTAGTATTTTATTAGATGAACACCCCTTTTGTTTTACAAAATTAAATAGGTCGGTACTATCGCGATAGTATCGGTAGTTTGCGAAAAATAACTCGAAACTATCGATGGTGCCAATACCGTTAGTTTGACATCTCTACTGTATAGTCATAATGTTATTCCGAATCAATAAAGAGATAATATAATATTATTACGAAAGTGAAAATCGGAGCCTGCTTGATAATAAATTAAAATTATTACAATAAAGAAACCTTAAACCTGAATACATTTAAATACTTTCTCTTCGCCCTTCTGTGGCACATTTTCGCCCAGTGCCTTGTCCTGTTCCGTGTCCTCCCAGTAGCTGGCTTCGGGGAGGACTCGTAAAGGAGCGCAGCGAGAGCCTAAGCGAAATTTCATTGGTTTTTATGGCTTTCACTTTCCTTTCCTCGACTTTCCTCGACTCGGATCTGCCTCGTCTTGAGACTGCCTCCTACTGCTACCTACCAGCTCCAGCTCCAGCTCCAGCTCCCTACCTTCCATACTCCCTGCCCGTGTCAGGAGCAGAGCTCTCAACGACATTGACAGTGGCACTGGCTGGGGGGAGGGAGGCATCGCCATCTTTGCATCTCCCCGGCAGAGATGCAGCAGCACCCCTTCGATGGCAACCCCTTGTGGGGGCAGACGTGTCGCCTCGCGTACGTCCTTCAACCCATTCGGCATTCAGCACCCCCAGACACCAGTTCGCTTTTGAATAGTGCAGGAAAGTGCATGCTCCATCTCCGACTCCTTCGGAGCCGCCCCGGAGCACACACACAGAGCCACCACCGTTTCACTTTCGTTGCAGCAGCCCCTTTTGCTTTTACACCTGCCAAGGGGCTGGAGGAGGTGGTGGTGGTGGCTTCGTCTGGTGGTGCAACTAAAGCCGCGGCCAGCCGAGGATTCTATGTCAACATGACAGGAGTCTCGTCCTCCTCCTCGTCCTCGTCCTCGTTCTCGGCTGGCGTCTCAGCTGCGGCGCAGTCGGCACTCTAATGCATCCAGGATTCCAGGGGTGGAAAAGGGTTAGAATCCTCCGCTTTCGTTTCGTTTTGTCTCGTGCCCGTCTAGTGCATCTAACTGTGCAACTCCTCCTCCTCATCCCTGGGCTGGGGATGGGCCCGGGCCTTTGTGCGCCTCAAGTGCATGTCGTCATCGCCGACGAGGCCGTGTTAAGTGCTCCCAAACAAAGCGGCATCCCTCCCTGAAGCTGTGTGTGTGTCTGGGGGGGATGGGGCAGTAGTGGTGGAGGTGGCGGTAGTGGGTAGTGGGGTGTACGTGACGCGTGATTTCTGTGCAATTTAACCCCATTTTCAGGCAGGAACAGCTGCAGCCTGCACTGATGACGCACACTTCCTGCGAACTCCCGTCATAGCAGCTTTGGCAACCCCCAAAAAGTCAACCCCTCGAAATCTCTCCAACTCTCCCCAACCCTTTTGACGCCTCTCCAAGGCGCTGGCAAATTGGGCAGCCGGATTAGGAGGTCCCTCTTCACACATGTCTCCCGTTTAATTGCGATTCCGGGCGGGGAAGGGTATCAGGATCCTGATTCCTGATTTCTGATTTCTGGCTACAGGGAATTAGCCAAGGTTCAAGAAAAAGCAAGAGCAAGCTGCCTAAATAATTCCATTTTAATCAGTCTTGATAAAGACTCTCTACAAAGATTGTGTGGAATCATTCAGGTGATGGCAATCAGCGAGGGGAATGGATTCTTCTTGGACAGGACCAGCTTGTTGTGGGCATGCGAGATGTAGCCCTTGATCTTGCCCTCGAACACCAGATTGGCCACGATGCAGTGTGTCTCGGCCAGGGACACAGTTGTATCACCCACAAACTGCAACGCCGCCAGCAAGTCGCCCATGTCCAGCTGGTTACTCTGCCGAATAACAAATACCTTCTTGAAGAGATTGCGATACACAATGAACTTGAGCTTCTCCACCAACAGGTAGATGCCGCTGCTGATCAGGAACAGCTCCTGGGCGAGAACGATCTCCTCGAAGTGGCCCACGTTGCCCGCCTTCAGGGCCACCGCCAGATCGTGGAAGAGCAGGAGATCGTAGCGCTGGAGGAGCGACTGGGATGGCATGTAGCCGAGCAGCATCTTCACCGGCACCAGGTAGCTGAGGATCATCCGCTTGTTGGCCGCAAACCGGGCCGGGCAGTGGCGAAAGGCGAACTCCAGATCCTTTCCGGCCGCCCCGTAGTCGGAGTCCAGCACGGCCCGGCGGCCCACAAAGTACTTGTAGGTGACCTGCTCCCTCAGAGGGAAGGTCACCTTGGCGACGGCCCCATCGACGGCCAGTTGGAGGGGCTTGAAGAGGTGCAGCTTGTTGGTGCGCACGTAGATCTGGAAGAGCTGGTTCACCAGGCCCATCATGCCCAGGCGCCTCGACTCCTTCCGGGAGGTGCGCTTGTCGGCCACGCACACGCGGAAGCAGGCCATCAGGCTGTCGGCGGCCTTCTCCAGCACCTGGCCGCGGGCGGGTCCGCGGCAGTGCTTCTCGCAGGCCTGCGCCAGGTGGCGCAGGTCCAGGCACAGGCGGTACATCAGCGGCAGGCACCAGTTCTCGTCCTTCAGCTGCTCCAGGAGTCGCCCCACAGCCCCGCAGGCCGCCGTCTGTTGCTGGAACGCCTCCATGTAGTTGGCCGGCTTCCGGGTCAGCTGGTAGACCACCTTCAGGTGAGCGGACACCACCTCGACCATCGGTGGCTTTAGGAAGCGCTCCACCAGCTCCTCCGGCTGGGCGATGTGCAGGCTGCGGTCCCGCACGTGTCCATCGCGAAGGGAGAGCTGGGTGCTCAGGGAACGGCCATCGGAGGCTTGAGTGGCCTTTAGCACGCCGGATAAGTAGTTGCTTACGTTGCGATACATTGTTACACAGTGAGGTCGGTAAGTTAAGTAAAGCTAAGTGAAGTTGAAGGAAACCAACAGAGTGACCTAAAAAATCAAAGGTAACTACGGTTCCAGGTGAGGCATGTTGTGAGGCTGGCTCAGACCCAGGCATCTAGGATCAAGTAAACGGGATAAGTGAAGCTCGTACGCCCAAGTATTTTGTACACGGAGATAATTTTTAAGGAAACATGGTCTTAGTTTAGGAAAATACGTACTCAAATAACGACCGAGACCATTTGTTCTTACTTAGAGGTGGTTTTGAGGAAACATGGACTTAAAATAAGAAAATACGAACTCAAATAACGACCGAGTCCATTTAACTGCAGGTAAGACCACAGCCAGGACCAAGAACAGAACTAGGCCCAGAGACTAGAGAGGCGCACCGAGAGAAATACTCAATTTTGATTGAATTTAAGTTTAAAGTATCAAAAATATATCATAATAGATAGATATAAGATATTCTTGAAAATTCGAGTTTATATTATCTTTAATACAGCGAGAGATTTCTTAAGGAAACATGGACTTAAAATAAGAAAATACGTACTCAAATAACAACCGAGAACATTTGTTCTTACTTAGAGGTGGTTTTCCTTTTATTTTGTTTTATGAATGCCTAACATCTTAAGAATATAAAGTCCAAATTTGACATCGATCGGAGCAAAAATAACGAAGTAATGGGCAGTTGAACGGAGGTCATTCTACATATGTTTGATGTATGGGGAGCCAAAACTTTAAAGCGCTCCCCTGAAAAGTGCCATTTTCAAAGTCGGTGTACACGATTACTAATAATCTACTTGACCAATCGTTTTGAAATTTGGCACACAGCTTCTGCAACTAACTCTCCGTCGGGGTTTTTTTAATTTTATTTTTTATTGTATTTTTTATTTTACAAATAAACTTTTTTTTTTTGTCAGGAATTGAATGTTTGACTTCAAACTTTCATGAAAAATCGAATGAAAAATAAGCAAAACTCCACGGTGATACCTCCGGACAATTATCCTTTAATTAATGCATATTCTGGTTTTCATATCGGACGATTCTGTGGACCGTTAGGATGTGCACCGCAAATCAACTTTTTCTGGAGGGGCCATGCGAGATTCCCTATAACTCCTGTATCTGCACATATTTTTCAATGAAACATTTGTACAAAAATTGTCTAAATGTTACGTTATTATATGTAATTTAAATTAATACACTAGCTTTATCCGTTTCGCCACAACAAATTTTTGAAAAGTGGCCCGTTTCGCACCGAATTAACCCTCCTAAAAAAAAAATTAAAACTTTTTTAAAAATCCGTTCACAATAAGAATAGTACGTATTTGAGAACGCGGCTTCTCAATTTCCGGATGCCATAATTCTCTCTGTGTACAGGCCACGAGGGGAAGGGATCCTTGGCTAATGAATGTCGAAATACGTAAACAACTTCAGATGCAAGGGGTGACAAAAGGGGTGACAGAGCGGTGACACGGGGTGTGAGGTCAAGCTGCAGGGAACAGAATCGCAGCGAATCGCAGCGAAACGAAACGAAACGAAAAGTTTGAGACGCTATTGAAGCAGCAGCCTCCCCAGGAGCGGAGCTGGGCCTGGCTTGTCTCAGGGAAAGTGAATGCCTTTTGTTCTGTGCGTCCTGCCCCGGCTCCTTTTGTGCCTCGCCTGCTCCCTGCACTTGTGCACATGTGTCGCTGCCTCCTGGTACGAACTGCACTTGAACTACACGAACTGGGGAAGCTGAGGACGACAACTGTACCTGGAGGAGGAGGGCCACCAAGGTGTGTCTGTGTGGCACGTGTTCGTGTGCGATGCCGATGCCGATGCCTTTAAGGGATGCAGCTGGAGCTAGAGCTAGCTGGCCGTCAGGATGCAGTGTCGTTAGGGGTTTCTTTGTGTGTGTCATCTCTGGAGCCCAATCCCTGCTTAGGCAAACCTCCCGCAGCGACTGCCCGCGGGCGGTGGCTGGGAGCAGGAGGAGCAGGAGGAGGATGCTGCAGCGTTCTATTTGCATATTCATATTCACATATCCAGGCTTATATCCTTGTATATATCTTTGCTTGTGTGTGTGTCTATGTTTTCTCGCAATATTTGCGTTGTGTAATGAGGAGACCAGGTCCTGCTAAATGCGTGCGTATTAGTGGGGGTCCTGGCTATGTTTGTGCAAGTCCCTTTTTCGCTTTTTTTTGTTTTATTTTTTTTTTAGAGTTTTCATTAGAAACTTTTTTCGCCAACATCATGCTGCAAAGGCAAAGCCAAAAGGGTTAGCTCCCCTTCCGGCTTTCAGCATGTACAGTCCGTACCTAATAGTATGTACAGTGCGAGCATCGGGGCGAATGAGAGATAAACGCGGACGGCGATTTAGATATTTTAGACATGCGTGGTCACCCGGGGTCTCTGTGCCTGACATGTTCGGTGTCCAACTGACCCTTCCCTGACCCCGCTCCTTCCGCGTAACCCTCGGCAACTAAGCACGCTTAATTAGAAAGTAGCTGCGGTCGCGGGAAAGGAGGAGGAGGGAGCTCAAGCTGGGAGAAGGTGCTCATTTTTCAACTGACCCTGCTGCCTGGCTTCCTTTTTCTGCCTTTTTTTCGGGCTCGAATTCGGCTGGAAATTTCTGCTCATTACATGACTTGCCTCGGGATTGGGCTCTGGCTGGGATGGGGATTGGGATTGGGATCGGGGGTGGCTGCTGGCCAGCAACACACACGTATATGAATATTCGCATGTTGAATTAATCACTTGGGCTTTGGGCTCGCTTTCGCTTTGTTTTTCGTGTCTTTTTTCCTAGTGCCAACCCTGATAGCCTCCGCCTCCTCCTCCTCTGCCCAATCGCGCGACCCTCGTGGCCAGCAAACATTTGACGTGGCCGCCACACTCTCTAGGCATATTTTGGCGACCCATCTCCAGGTCCAGCTCCAGGTCTGGCTCTCCTCTCCCATCTCATTACTATATAGGCATATAGCCATGGCGGCAGATCGATAAAAAGTTGGTCCACCACCGCAATCGTCGACATGTGTGAAATGCGCACATTAAATAAAAAACGCGCCCAAAAAATACAAACAAAAAAGGCGAAAATAAATAAGGAAAATTAAAGGGTTGCCACCCGGCTGACCGGGTGTGATGTGTTCCCATTGTATTTTGGACCGAACCCCCACTCGTTTTAGATAAGGTGACTAGCGGCGATTGTTTGTTTGGGAATTTTAATGCACAAGTTTTTATGGCTGCCAGTTTGGGGAATGGTCAGCGACAGGGTTGAAGCCCACTCCCAACAGTACTGTGCGGAGACTGTACTTTTGTCGCCCAGAAACTATGCCCAGAAAAGCAGAAAACGCCAGAGCCAGAGCCCTGCCAGTTTTTCGGGACAAAGTCAGAGCAGCAGCGGACAAACGCTTTTTAATCATCGCGGGCTGCTCCAGGCAGCTCCCGGAGAGAAGATGAAAGGCACAGCGAGCGGCGGCGTGGCTAAAATCAAAGACACATTCGTGCATCAAAGTTGGATTTTAATATCCCGGCCAGGCTGCAGTTGCATCCGAAATGCAGCCAGTCGGAGGAGGAGGATTGGGGTGTCGCTTTGAGCTTGTCTCCTGTCACACGAGCTGCAAAGCGTCTAACATGATTTTAATTACGGCGACAAAGCCTAGGAAACTGGCCAAGTGGAGCACTTGCTCCGCCTAGAGCTCTCTTCTTGCTCTGGCTATGAATCCTCCTTTTTTTAAAACACATTTAGATTAAGTTCTGGGCCCAGGGAGGGGCTTCCTTTATAGATGTAACTATATAGGTTCCCATCAAGTTGGTAAATTAAGAAGAACATCATAAATCACCTTCTCTTGAAGGAAACACAGGTAACTTTTACTCAAGTTAAGTTGAGTTAGGGAATGGGCCCCAAAAAGAAGGCAATGAATCTCGCAATCTGAGTCCTGGTTGAATCAAAACCCCTTTTAGTAGTTTCACAAACCTAATTTGATTGTGGTTGACTCGCCCACAATTAAAACAAAATATAAGGAATAATATAGGAACATATAGAACATAGAACATAGAGTCTCAGCCTTATTTTTCTCAAAGTCGGATGACTATACGTTAGCTGAAGGGCGAACCTCCCCTAGTTAGCATTCCCTTTCTTTCTTTTATAAAAATCTCTCTCAAAATTCTCCAACTATCCAATTTTTCAAGAAAATTAATCAATCTTTTAAGATCTGCTTTGCCAACTGGCATCGCCAAGAGCTAGCCTTTTTTTTAACTTTTTAACTACGACGTTTTCCCTGCCAACACTGACTGGTCACACTATCATTGCTAAAAAGATAGATGAAAAGATCTCTTAAAAGCAAACACCAATCCCATATCCCAATCATGAGTATATTCACAGTAAAACAAATATATAAATTGTTAAATAAATATTTTAAGTTTGAGTTACAACTCCTTCCTTTCATTTTGTGAAGCATATAACTTATTACTCTAAGGATAACTGTACCTTCTGTAGCTTTAAGTGGCAGTTGATGGTCACATTGAGAAACCCTTTAGTCGATTCTTAAACGATTTCATAGTATAACACTGACTGATCACACTATCACTACCATAAAAGCACACGCCTTGAAAAGATCTTTTACAAGCACAAACCAATCCCATATCCCAATAATATGTATATTTACAGCAAATTAAATTCATAAATTGTTAAATAATTAGATTAAGTTTGAGTTACAACTCCTTTCTGAAGCGTATATGAAGCATATAACTTATTATTCCAAGGATAACTGTGCCCTTTGTGGCTTTAACTGGCAGTTAAGTCTTAAGTTAAATGTTAAGATTAATTGTTTGAAACCCTTTGTGACTAGCACATTAAATTATAAGTTGTTATAAGTTATAAGTTAAGTTAATAAATACAAAATACAAATACAAAAGCAGAAACCAATCCCATATCCCAACATTAAGTATATTTACACTAAAATAAATATGCAAATTGTTAAATAAATAAATAAATATTCATTTTATTATTATTTTAGGGATAACTGTACCTTCTGTAGCTTAATCTGGCAGTTAAGTGATGGTTAACACTGACTGGTCACACTAGCACTGCCATAAAAGCACACACCTTGAAAAGATCTCTTAAAAGCACAAACCAATCCCATATCCCATCATAAGTATATTTACAGTAAATTTAAAACATTAATTGTTAAATAATTAGATTATGTTTGAGTTACAACTCCTTTCTGAAGCGTATATGAAGCATATAACTTATTATTCCAAGGATAACTGTACCCTTTGTGGCTTTAACTGGCAGTTAAGTGAACATAAGCATATTTACAGTAACATAAATATATAAATTATTAAATAATTAGTTGAAGCTTCAGTTACAACTCCTTTCATTCATTTTATGAAGCATATAACTTATTATTCCAAGGATAACTGTACCTTCTGTGGCTTTAACTGGCAGTTAAGTGATGGTCACATTGATTTAAAGGATTTCTTAGTTTAATTTAAATAATGCTGGTTACAAAATTATTCGATCTACGCGCAGATCTTTTGCTGTTCCGATTATATTCATCATCTGATCCCCGATCTCCCTGATCCCAGATTGAGGGAAATCCGGCCGACCCCCCCTCCACACATTTCCATGATACATTTTCGAGTCGCTGTCAATGTGTAGCTGCCGCTGCTGCTGCTGTTGTTGTGGTCCCAATCCCGGTCCAGAGCTGAGCAGGGAGATGGAGATGGGATTGGAGCTGACGTTGGTTGGGGGTGAGAGAGCTGGAGCTGGTGTCGCACGTAATGCGGGCGCGCTTCGTTTTATTTTTGAACATTTTTCGGCCGCCAAAAAAGTAAACGAAAACTGCGCGCTGCAGGGAGAAAAAAAAGGGAGGCTGCCTGCCACACACACACTTGCTCACAGGGCAGTACATACGAGGAGCCATAGTTGTGTGCGAGTGTGTATATAGAGGCGCGTGAGGAGGCGGCAGGAGCAGGAGCAGGAGCAGGAGCAGGAGTGGGAGCAGGAGCGGGAGCTGGAGCGGAAGCGGGAGCCGGAGCTGTCGAAAAATAAATCGAAAAGGCAACACGTCATTGGTGGCATGTGCATAATCAAGCTCGTCCGTGGTCCGTGGTCCTGATCCTGGTCGCTGGTCGCTGGTCGCTGGTCGATAGGCGTAGGCATAGGCTTGCGCGTTGCAGCTGCAGTTGGTTGCAACTCTGGCCAAAGTGCGTGGCAAATGAGCAAAAAAAGGCCACGCCCGCTGGCCCAGGGATGGGGCATCCTCCTCCTGCTCCTCCTTCTCCCTTCCCTCTGCCCTGTTATCCCTTTTTTTTCGCTGAGGGGGATGTGTGTGTGTGTCTGCTCCTTGTTTTTTGTTTTTTTGTTTTTGGTGGCGATTTTCCCTCTATTTTTTTGCTCGCTTTTCTTTTCTTTTTTTCTCCTTTTTTTTTTTTGTTGATTATATTTCCTGCACAATTTTAATGGATTTTTTCGTGTGTATGGGGGGGGGGGAGGTGTGTGTGTGCTTTACTTCATGAGCTGCTGCTGTTGTTGTTGTTGCCCTGCCATCGTGATGAGCATTTTTTGTGTTCCAAGCAGATAATTACATTTAAATAAAATAAAAATTTCATGTGCCACCCCAGCCACTCCCACACACAGCCCTCCGGAGAGAGTCCTGTCCAGGTCCAGGTCCTGGTCCTCCGCTGACCGAAAGGGGTTGGAGAGGAGTCCCCGCTTTTTGTTGCCATGTTGTTTTATAATTCATTTCTCCGCGTTGTTTGACTTACGCGCACCCCTTTCCTTTCCCATGGCGGTGCCAGTGCCAGGTCCTGGTTCTGGTCCCTGGCCAGAGCCAATGTTGTCACTGGGCCGCAAATTGCGCCGCATGCCGCTGTATGCTCTTAGGCCAGAGAAGCAGCAGGAGCAGGAGCAGGAGCAGGAACAGGAGCAGGATCTGGCCCTTGGAGTGGCCCAATATACAAGTCATTCGCCTCGCGCTTTGTTTGCGCGCCAACTGCAGTCAAGCCGGTTTGTGTTAATGCTAATTGCCGGTCCACTTGGTCCTGCTCCTGCTCCTGCTCCTGCTCCCCAGCCTGATCTGCGGCTGGCCTTGGGGTCATTTCGGATTCTAAGAGTGTGCAGTGATCCAGGGGATGCCCAGGTGACACCAGCACAAAATTGAATTGTTGCCGAATTTTTAAAGGCGCCAAAAAGCGGCCGCGGCCTTGCTCTGCTCGAGGGGTGTGTGTTTGGGGTGTGTGTTTGGGGTGTGTGAGGGGTGTGTGTGTGGCGCAATAAGAAGGCAAAGAGTGCGTCTGTGTCTGTCTCAGGCCCAGCCAGGGGTAGCTCCTTCCCCATCTCCATCTCCACTTTCTGTTTGTTGCTTTTCCACACTTCAAGGCCAGAAGCGGACAGAAGTTGGCCAACTTCTGGGACGAGAGTTCTCGTTTTGTGCCAAGGAACGTGGACCACACCAGACAGACGCAGAACAGAGGCAGCCCCCTTGAAGCTCTGTTCCTGGTGGAGAGAGTGACACATTTTGGGCCAATCGATTCAGGTGAGGAGTCGCGCGTCCTTGACCCCTGAGACCCTTTACGGTTTGAGTTGGTTATTTCGGGACTTCGGGCTGGAACAGAGTCCTGTTCCTGTTCCTGCTCCTGCTCCTGCTGCTATCTGCTTTGTCTTGGAATCGCAGCCTCGTAATGTATCCTGTCATCAGGCCGTTATCCTTCCGCACCTGCAGCTCCCTCGCCCCATCCCTTTGTCCTGAATTGGGTCTCGCTCGTCGCTCTCTGCAATTGCCATTTCCCCTCGGAAGAAGGCTGAAGGAGGCGCCTTTGTTCGCTCGCAATTAAATTAAAGTCCTTTGTTAGCCCGACCGGGTGTTTGGCATTATGAGTAATTACACACTTCTGCGACAGTTGCCGGGACTCGGGACTCGGGACTCAGGACTCGGCTCACAAAGCCCCGTCCTTAGAGCCGGAAAGCGCCGAGCCGCAACTGTACTCAATGCGGTCCCTGGAACCTAGCCGCTATCTTCGGGTCTCTGAGGTCCACCCGGGCTCTGGATGAAGCTGAGGCCCTGCTGAGTAGTATTGATATATAAGCAGGTCTCTGGTACTAGAACTTCCTTTCTCTTGGGGCAAATAACTGCACGTGTGTGTATATCTCCCTGAGCATCAGTTATTTTCAAAAAAGATACTGTTCCTTGGCTGTAAAGCTTTCCACACCTTCAGTAAGTACAAAAATGTACCGATTGTTTCTATGGCATCTATATGATATAATCAACAGCGTGATGTTGTAATATTTGTAAAACATTAACTATATCACGTGTAATATGCAAATATGTTGAAAAATAAGCTTAGTCAATGTTCATATAATTTTCCTCTTCATTTTCAAATTTCTCGTAAGACAGCTATATAGTCTCATCCTATTTTTACTATAACCCTAGAAGCGAAACTCTGAAATCGTCAAAAATTACCATATCTCTGAGTAGTTGGAAATACGCTGAAAAGCAACAAAGTTATAGTTTGTTTAGTATTGGTTTTATGTCAGATATTTCAATGGCACACCCCAAAAAAAAAGGTTTAACCTTTTTACGCGTTGTCTTAAAAATATATTCAAGCAGTATAACGAGTTTAGTATACATGGTATACTTCAAAATATCAAATGTATACTCCAAAGTATACTTTGTATACTCTATAGTTTCAATTGTGAATTTTCGAGTATTATTTTTATACGAACCTACATCGAAAATTCGATAACAAATCGCGTTAGCTGGAATTTAGTGCTTTTCTGTTAGTCGCGTTAGTCATTATTCCGAATTCTTGGTGCCGATGAGTATATAATTTATACGTTCGTAGTATCACATTTTTAATACTCAAGAGTAGAGAATTCATGTAACAATTGTATAGTTTCTATGACGATTTTTTTTGGGTACAGTTATACAGTAATGATAAAGTTATCACATTTTTGTCAAATTATTATATTAAATATGTATTTTAGCGACCTTTCTACTCCTAAACAAAGAGTTTAGCAGGCTAAATTTATTTTATTAAAGTTTAGCCGGCTAAACTCTTTATTATTATTATATTAAATTATTTAAAATCGTTTGAAACAATAACTAGATCTCAAGTAATGTTCAAATATGTTAAAAAATAACAAGACTAACTCTATTAGCATATTATTTTCCTATTTAGGAACATGAAATACTGTTCCGACTTTTATAAAATCATAACCAAACTCTGAAATCGTTAAGAAGTCATTAAAGATAAAATATGTTGAAAAAAACCCAACGTTATTCTTTTCCTTTGATTTTAAGATCATTTCTATGCCTTCTATTCAATTTAGAGATAAAACCATTTCAATTCAAGAACATTTGTACTCAATTTTGGTGTGAGTACTTTCGTATTCATTTAGATTTTTTTTGGTCTCTAAGTAAGGAAAAAATACCCAAACATTTTTTTTTTAAAAATCCGTTCTAAAAATGAGAATAGTACGTATTTGAGAACGCGGTTTCTCAATTACCGAATGCCATAATTCTCTGTGTGGAAATCGTATAAAACCATAACTATATCTCGAGTAATTACTCGTAATGCTGCAAAAATTTAAGAAATAATAAGACAAAGTTCGTTTTCATATTATTTTTCCTTTAATTTCTCCCATGTCAGCTATATGATTTTTATAAAACTAAAACTGGCACTCTGAAATCGTGGAAAGTTATCCACTTTCCCGGAGCTGATGCCCTTAACTCCTCTACTTTGGGGAAGCCTTTGAGTTGGGCAAGTAGTAACTGGTTAATAGATTCCAGGAACACACTAGATGAGGCTCATATATATTACAGCTGGGCAAGGAAACCCTATACTAAAAAGCCTAGCCAAGATTAAGGATCTGATGGGACCAGGCTAGAGTCTGAAGGCTGGAGGCCCGGCCAAAATTCAGGCAACTAAATGAATTAAAAATGGCTCCTCCTGGCTGACTAGCTGGTGGCTGGGTGGGTGGCAAGTGAGCAAGTTGGGCCGGGGTAACGGGGAACTAAGCTTGTTAGCAACTTGGCAGAGCCAGCCACACGCACTGCCGCACTGCCGCACTGCCCCGCATCCGCATCCTGGAGCCCCCGAACCCGATCCCCTGGAGATGCGGGGAGTGAGAAGTTGGCACATATGCATGTATTATTGTGAATATTATTATGCATATTTTATTTCGGGTTTTGGGCCGCGCTTTTCCTTGGCTTTTCCTTCTTTTTCTTTGGATTTTTCTTTGGGTTTCTTGCAGTTTCTTATTTTCCTGCACTTGCTGCGCTGCTCTGCTGCTGCAGTAGTTGTTGCTGCTATTGTTGTGCTTTCGGGCTGCTGCGTCTCCTTTCAATTTCCCGCACACTTGTTTCGGTCGGTTCCCCCCCTCCCGAGAAATTTCCCTGCTCTCATATGTGCTTGTAAAGTTTTTACTTCGTTAGCATAATGAGAAACCGCGTGTTCATATCCCATCCTGCCATCCTCCTCCTCCTCCGGAGCCGGAGCCGGAGGAGGAGCGTTCCCACGCAAGGCAGCCATATTCTTGGCCAAGTTGATTGTGCGCCTTCCTCCATGCGCAAGTATTTTGCACGAGGCTTGGTCCTGCTCCTGCTCCTGCTCCTGCTGCCGCTCCTCCCGCGGAACACACAGCAAATTCTATTTAAATTGTGTACAACATTATTAGAAAGTTTTCTCCACAAAAAGTGTGGGGGGGAGGAGGAGCTCGCTGGGAAGCTCTGGGAAAGTTGCAAAAGAACGCCGGGTAAAAAGTGAGCATAGAGAAAAAGTCGAGAAACGAAATTTTTAATTTGCCTCGCGGCAGGCGAAGAAGCACACGCGTAACCACACACACAAGTCCCCCCTCCCCCTCCCCCCCAACCCGACACACACTCGCACAACACCGAAAGTGTCCTGACAACACACACACACACACCCTCACCCACTTGTACCCCTTCCCAGGCTTAGTCCAACGGAGCGAAGCCGCGCAATTGTTTTTTGCCAGCTGCGTGTGCACTCGATTTTTATTCACTCCTCAAAGGCCGAGGCCGAGACCCAAAGCATGTTCCAGGTCCAGGACTCTCTGCATCCCTGCACCTCCTGTAAGATGAGCAGCATCCATCATCCATCAGCCATCAGCCATCAGCCATCAGCCATCAGGCTTCGTCTCTGGCGATTCCAGGGCTCTGACTTTAATGAGCCAAACTTTCTTACAATTCCTACTTTCTTTCAATATATGGTAAGTACACAGGGAGAAAAGGAGCAGCTGCTTATGATGGAATATTATTGGAATAAATAAATTAAAACCAAAGTCTATTTATATATGATGATATGTAGGAAATGTGGGCTACAAGGATGATTTTAAAATAATTTTTAACTAATAAGATTTAGTTTAAATCAAGTATAATCTCAATTAAAAAATTGCAGGCCTAATTCTATAATTTCAAGGCTACACAGAGAGAATGATGGCATCCGGAAATTGAGAATCCGCGTTCTCAAATACGTACGATTCTCATTTTGAGAACGGATTTTCAAACAGAGAGAATTATGGCATCCGGAAATTGAGAAACCACGTTCTTAAATACGTACTAGTCTCATTTTGAGAACGGATTCTTATATAGATTTTAGTTTAAGTATTTTGTCCTTACTTAGAGAGCAACAAATCTTAAAATTAATACAAAAGTACTCACATTAAAATTCTTCTATAGAAGTCTGCTTTAGAAGCATTATTTTCTTATGATTTTCGTGGACGTGCTTTAATTTTAAAACAATCTTAATCAGCGTCTGAAATATATGAATATTTTTATCAAATATGGTGATGGCTCTTCTAGTCTCCGAGATGTGGGAGTTTATAAAGACAAACGGACAAATCATTACTCGCTACTCGCTACTTTATATGTTTAAGAATGTTGTTACCAAATTTGGTAGACTTAGCTCTTCTAATCTTCGAGATCTAGGTGTTTATGCGGACGGACAAACGGACACTCGCCATTAGACACTTATTTCACTCGCTACTCTATAGGCTTAGGAGTGATATTACAAAATTTTGTAGATTTAGCTCTTCTAATTTTCGAGGTCTAGGTGATTATATGGACGGACAATCGGACTCACCACTACTCGTTATTACTCACTCGTTATTACTCACTCGTAATAACTCACTCGCCATTATTCACTCGCCATTACTCACTCATTATACACGTAGTCGCTACTTTACGTGTATAGGCTTAAGAATGTTATTAACAATTTTGGTAGATTTAGCTCTTTTAATCTTAGAGATCTATATATGGACTCGAATCACTCGCCATTACTCACTCGCTACCTCATAAGTATTTCTCTCCCTGTAGAGGCGTTTTTTTCGGGGATGGAGATGTGAGATTCGGAAGGAATTAAAACCGCAAATGTTGCTGCGACATTAGTAGAGAGCTGTGTGTGGGTATGGGGGTGTGTCTTTTTTATGGGGTTAGCACGCCGCACACACAAAAAGAATTCTTAACAAACTTTTCATATGCTTGTTGTGCCTCCTCCCCGTCCTCCCTCTGGTCCTTGGAACTCCAGGCAGGCTGCGTAGGCAACAGAGCCCACTCCCTCGTTCCCCGCAGATGAGCTCCAAAAAAGTTAAACAGATGAGTATGGAAGGAATGGAGCTGGAGCTGGAGCAGGAGGAGGAGGAGCACTTCTTAAGCATATTTCATTACATGTGCCACTTGCCGGGGCTTCCTCCGGCTCCTTCCCAGGACTCCAACGTCTCAGATGTCAGGCAAGATCGTTCGTGCCCATCATCAGCCAGCTCTCTGACAAAGGAGCCCATCATCCAAGCCCTGCTCCTGCTCCCTGTTCCCTCTTAAGAAAAATTAACCGCACGCTCGCAGTCAGCTAATTTAACCCTGAAAATCCTTGACACACACGCACACCAGCCCAGGGATCCGGGGTGTTCCTGGGGCTGCCTCTGCCTCTGCCTCTGCCTTTGTCTTGGCCGGGAATTAAGCTCCTCGACTGCCTCGTTTCCTGCTCATGATTATTTTGAAATTAATTTAAATGCCTTTCGCTCCAAACTGTCGCCGAAATGTAGCCCTTGATGAGTTGCCTTTGGGGACAGAGGTTTCTTGCAAAGAAGGTAAGATCTCCTATGGAACCTCTAACCAACTTAGATCGCAACCCTTTGGCCACGATTGGCTCGCAAGCTCGGCTTCTAAGCTGACTCCCACTCATATGCAAATCATCAGCGTCGTCCTCGTCCTCGTCCTCGTCCTCGTCGGCCTATCACGCCAACTAAACACACTCGGTTCGGTCGGGCCAACCACAGCACACACACAGAGGCCCCACTAGTTGGGGAGGTGCGGAGGAGGACCCTGCACTATTCGGCACGCATTTAGGTCAGGCTAGGAGGAGGGCCCACCACTGCTGACAGCGCGAGAGCTCTAAGCATGTGCAAGGCTCCCATTGGCTGGCCGGCCCACAGGCCAATCACACTATCGCAAAATAATTTAAACAAATCTAGGACAGCTCTGCCCCCTCAGCCGCCGGAGCCCTGCGGTCGGAGCCGACGCAGAAACAAGCGCAAAACACACGACGCCGCCGAGTGCAGAGCCGAGAGCGTGGAGCCGAGCGAGGAGGAGCGAGGAGGAGCGAGGAGGAGCGTGGAGGAGGCGAGGGCGAGCACCACAGGATGTGTCCTGGCGAACACACACACATGGCTCTGGCTGGGGGGAAAGGGGAAGGAGCTTTCCCAACTATGCCAGGCGGAATAGAGCAGGTCGCGAGAGAGCGAGAGCGAGCAACGACAGCCAGGACGATTTGCTAACCGAGAGGTCCTTCCCTCACGCCCCCCCTTGCTGATTAGAGAGGCTAAAAAGCAAAGCGCACACACACAGAGCCGAGGGTCCTCGGCCCGAGCCCGAGCGAGTGCGTCCGACAAGGACGAGGACAAGGCCTGCCGACGAGTGTGCGGATGCAACGATTTGAAAGGCTTCTAAGTCCCGCTGCCGGCGTTGATTGGCCACGAGAGTTGGCCTAGTTGTTGGCCAACTAATGCAACCGCCTAACGCCCCCAACCCGGAGCTAGTGCAGCGCCATGTGGTTGGCTGACTAACCAGACTAACCATCCCTCGTCCTGGGAGCCTAATTCATAGGCAGGCCATGCATGCCCGCCTCGATAAAAGTCCGCGAAATTAGCACTAAACGGGAAAGGCAGATGCTCCAGATAGTCCCTCTTTGGCCCACACAGACTCCCTGGCAATATGCGTAAAATGTATTTATGATAATGCCAGAGAGAATTACGTTAATGTTAATGCAAAACTGTTACGACAAACAAGAACAATACGAGAAAATGATGACGAGGGCGAGGCAGGAGGCAGGAGCAGGACTCGTGGCTCTTGGCACACATAACGTTATCATAAAAGCAGATAAATTCCCACAGCCGAAAGACAAACTCATAAAGGCAAAATGTTTCATTCTATTAAAAATTTTTATTGCAAATTTGTAATTTACAATTTGCATTTCGTGTGTTTCGCCTCGCTTTTTATGTGTGTTTGTGGTCTTGACTTGCGACTGTTGGCTCCTGGCAGAGCCCGGCTCCTTTGTTTCGCCGCGCAATTTTACAACCGTTATTCATAATAAAAATGTTATAGAACATCATTTTGGCAATACATAAAAATGCAGCCCAGGATAGATACAAGGACACGGAGGACAAGTAATTTTTTTCTAATAAGCTCGGATCGTATCGAGCCCATTCCCATTCTGATATGTACGAGAGAAGCACCTGACCTCCTCCGCCTCCTGTCGATGCCAAATTTTAATAACATGTCATAAAAATATTTGCCTGTGTTTGGGCCTCTTGTTCCGACATGGCCATAAAAAAGTCATTACCCAGCCATACGTGCACCCGAGAAGCACCAGCTCTATCTCCACCTATCGATGGCGACTTTTGGTAATAATATCTCGCGCTATCCCCGACAAAATGAAATTGCACGAAAATAATAAATATATTGCTGCCTATTTTCCATAGCCATCGTTTTACGATGATCCATAAACGGGTTTCGAGAGCTCCGGCTCTGGACACTGGGCAGCTGGCCAACTGGGAGCCATGCTTTAGACGGTTCCGAGTTCGGAGCTCTTTGTTTTACGGCGCCCAAGATTTGTGTCTGGCGATAAGGGGAATTGAGAGTTGGACCCTTCGGGAGGACTCTGCCATGTGCCATGTGCCCTGTGCTGGGTTCTTTGTGAGCCTGGCAAGAGCGCTTCCTTGGGAATTGGCTCCTCATCATTGTGATCCATGATTTTTGGGTGGAAAAAGTAAGGAATTTATAAAGGATTTTGAGTTTGCTTTTACTTTATTAGCACAGAAGGGGAGCTTGAATAGATAAAAGCAGAAGATCTCTTTGGGAGAACTGATTGGTATTAGTTTGGGATTATAAATATTAAATAAGCCGAAAATTGATTACTATATTATTAATAGCAGAGATAGAGGAAGAGTTGTGACGTTTGCTTGCCACAAAAATGTTAAGGGAAACACTCAAAGATCTTGTTCAAAGACAAGAGCCAGACAGGCTCTGATTTTTACCTAGAAATAATCCTTTTTACTCAAGCTAGAGCCCCAGAACTGATCATAATTGGCAGAAAATATCAGGAAGTGAAGGTTTTCTAGCGAAAAACTGTAGCAGCAGCAGGTCCTGGACTATGTATCTGGCAGAAGGAAATAATCAAAGGTGCAGGAGCTCTTGAAGCCAGTGCCTGAAGGTAGCGAAAACTGCATCGATATAGTTCTGTGAGGACCATGATTCCTGCCTGCCTCCACACATAATAATTTTAGCCCTATTTTCAAGAAAATCGCCATAAAAATTGATTTTTTCTTAATACAAGAAAAAAGACAAAAATTCTAAGCTTAAGAAAAATATTTCTAATTTTTAGAAATTATTTTCTGACAACTATGAAAGCTTGCCATAAACAGAATTTTTCAGAAATACATTTCCTAAAATCTAATACCCTAACCATAAAATGTAAGTAACCCTAAATAATATAAATATTTTCTAAAATGATGAAAGTTTAGAAATATTTTCTAGGAAATAGATAAGTTTTCTAAAATCTAGAAAAAACCGTAGCTCAGAGCGCTAATGGGTTGTGCAAATTCGCCTTAAAATTAAGAAAAATCGCCCTAAATCTAAGAAAAATTTTCTTTAAATTTAGAAAAAATCTAGAACATGTTGCCCTAACTTTAAGAAATAATTCTCTACGTTTCAGAAAGTTTGTCCTAAATATAAGACAAATTTTACACTAATATTTATGGTGAGCTTTTTTGGAAGACAAAAATAGGGCGTATTTCTTGATTTTAGGGTTAAATTTGTTTTGAGTGTACATCTTCGATTCTTCAAAGAAAACTAACCCTGTTCTTGGCTTCTCCTGGAACAACTTTCAAAGAAAATAGGGAATAATTTCAGGCGCTTAGAGACATTTAAGGACTCGATCATAGGGGCAACCTGAGGCCCACATAGAGCGCGGGACTTGGGCGTCCTTTGCAAGGACACATGTGCCGGAACGTGAGCTTTGAAATTTGCGCAGAGCGGAATCCGAGGAGTTAGGAAGAAGGAGCAGGAGCTGAGGAAAATTAAGCATTTTCAACGTGCCTCTCCGAGGATTAATAGGAAGGGATAGGAATCATTTGTCTCTTGGGTACCTAAGCAGAGACTAGTTGCCAGCTCCGCTTCCAGCTGCACCCTCGCCCTCACCCCTCACAGGCCGCTCTAGCATTATAATATTTAATATTATTTTCATTCTTTATTTTTATGGTACTCGAGGACATTTCGCCAAGGACGTGGACGGGGCCTGTGTGGGCGCTTATCGCGCATACGCGACGTGGGACCACATTCCCCCTCTCAGCCCGCCTAGGCAGGGGAAATCTTGTGCAATAAAATTCCTCTAAACACTCATAAAAATTGCAGGCATATTAAAAATTGTGTTTGTTTAAAAAGAGAGAGAAAAAAGAGCAGAGCAAAAAGAATGAAATAAAAATAAAAACGGTAACAACAAGGTAGCAGGAAGGAGCCCAGCCCCTTGGGTTTTCCGTGGGAGAGGGGAAGGAATTCGCCGGCTCATATGCGAATTTTGGGGCTTCAAAGGAAGCTCGGGGGTGGCCCATAAAACTGAATGGATATTTGAATAGAATTTGCAATAAAAAATCCCGTTAAAAGCCAGTGTGTGTGTGTGTGTGTGTGGCAGAGTGCCAGTGTGCCAGTGTGCGTGGGTGGCAATAACAACTTGTGCGTTATGAAAAACTAATTTCTCTAAACATATGCGCTTCGCAGGCTAAACACGCCATGGACCGCGAGCAGGGAACAAGGACGAGGACGAGGACTGGCTTTTTACGATGCGATGCGGCTCTGGGTCCTGCTCCTGCCCCAGCTCCTGCTCCTGCTCCTGCTCCTGCCACAACTCACATCCCGTTCATGCGTCGCGTTTGTTGACAGAGGAGCAGGAATGGGTCGGAGCTGGAGCTGGGGACCTCGCCTCGAAATTGCAAATTTACGAGTATTTATATTGATGCCATTTTACTTTGATTTTAATGCGCGACCAAAATGCGTGCGAAGATTTTTAATACTTTTTTGCTTGTCGCCCAACGATGTCCTTCGCTCCCTTCTCTCCCTTTTCGACATTGTTGTTGCCGGAATATTGGCAACGTTGCTGCAAAATATTTATTTATTTTGCGCCGAGCCTCTGAGCCTGAGCTCACCAAGGAAGAAGGAATGCGTGGCGTGGAGTGCCCAGTGACCCTTTCTTAAAGTCGGAAAGTCGGAAAGCCAAACCGACTGGCCTTACTGATGATATCTGGGAAATCATACTACTAATTTGATTTCATTTTAATTATAAAGAATCAGACACCAGATAGGGACAGTGTGTTAATATATCAAGAAAAATTTAACATTTAAATATTAACCTAGAGAAATATTCATTAAACAAAAAAAATATATATATATTCTGCCTAGAAATGGGAAAGAACTTGCCTTCTTAGTCCGACAGAAGCTAAGAAATCGCTATGCAAAGTTTTCATATATATTCGCGGTGTGTTTAACTTATGTTAACATTTTTGAAATAAATGTTTTCGTTTTTACTTTAAGCAAAAAAATAATTCAAACTTCTGAAGCATTTTTTAAGAATGATATAACTCTTCAATTTCTTTTAAATTAACCCGATTATGAGTTAGCTAGAACCCTTCACAAATAAATAAGACGTCGCCCATGTAAGCATTTTAAAGAACGTTTATATTGAACTAATTTGTCAATATTCTCTGAACATAATTAATTGGAATTGTATATATTATACTCGTATATTAGTTTAACTAACATTATATAAATAAATAAATATATTATACATAATTAAATATTTTGATAAAGTTAACACAAACTGAACAGATAGTCTTACGACATAACGGAAAGGATTTTACTTTGAATAAAGAAAGGTACTATAATTTAAATAAAGTTAAAAAGTTACTATAATTTATTTTGAATAAAGAAAAGTTGCTATAATTCAAATGCGGAAAGATTCAGCTTAGTTGCCCTAATAATGTCTTCTTAAACACAATAGTTATCGGTAAGTTTATCGAAAAATTAAGTGGAAGCGGTTGATTGCTTGGCTCTGAAAGGTAGCAAAGCGATTTTAAATTGTTTATTATTATTACTAAAATACTAAACAGTCTTTGAAATACAATTTTAAGATATATTGGCAAAATACAAACATTTTTCTGTTTATTCCAACATGATCACGAACCTTCAAAAACTCATCTTCAATAAAACTAAATGGCAAAAGGAATAAATAAAGAAAGTCTACACAGAGAGAATTATGGCATCCGGAAACTGGGAATCCGCGTTCTCAAATACGTACTATTCTCATATTGAGAAAGGGTTTTTAAAAATAAATTGTAGTTGAATTATTTTTTCCTTACCTAGAGACCAAAATAAATCAAAATGAATACAAAAGTACTGAGAACAAAAATTGTTGAATTGAAATGGATTTATCTCTAAATTGAGTACGTCTGTACTCAAGTTGGAAGAGAGATTTAACTTTAACATATTAACAAACAGAAGCTATGTCATTTACAGCCGACACTGCCTAATCCTCGACTGTGAAGGATCCCCTCCCAACACTGGCCATCCTCTCTCAATTTTACAATATTTTTTTACCCAGTGTCAAATAATTGAGAATGATTCGATGTAAAACTAAGAACTTTTTGTAATAAATTGAAAATGATTCGTTCTTTTATGATGTATTTGCACTTTCGTTGAGCATATATATATATATATATATATAAGCCACCTCTAAGTAAGTACTAATGGTTTTGGGCATTATTAGCGTACGTATTTTCTTATTTTAAATCCATTTTACCTAAAAATTCTCTCACTGTATGAATAATCTTTATTAAAATGTTATTAAAAATTAAGCCTGCATTTCTGGCACATTTTGCTGGGTTAAAACCACTGATTTCCCTAAGTCTCTCTATGTTTTCTCCCCTAAATGAATCCAAATAACCTGATACTCTGCAAATTAATAATTATCCTTGGCTTTTCTCTCTTGTATTTCTCCTCTTTTAATTAATCAAAAATGTTGAGCATGAAATGCGCTGCGCCTCGATTGGCTTTGCTCGAGAGATCGATGGCTGCAATCGATGCCCCCGGCTAAGGTCAGAGGTTGCAGGCTCCCCAGCTACCTTGATACCTAGCTTCCCCCCCATCCCTGTATTCCTGGTCAAGGACAGAGGCTACCCCGACCCCCGCTCGCCACTTGAGCTGCAACTAAATGGTGGAAATTAATTTGTGTTTGCATTTTGCACTTGCCCCAAAGGGTGGTGGCCATAGATGGGACTTGGCTGGGAGCCCAGGATGGCAGGATGCGGCTGCTGCTGCTTGTTAGGAGCAAAACAAAGGAAGCAAAACAAGAGGAACAAAACAACAATAGTTTGCCAAGCACCTGAGGGGCAGTGCTGGATGGACTCTCTTTCAGGGGTTAGAGAGCCGCTCTTTTGTTGGCCTTGTTGCGGCTACTGGCTACTGGCTACTGGCTACCAGGTGGCCGATGGCCAGGAGGCCAGGAAGCCAGGCCCCTCTGCTCGCCACTTGACAATCAAAGCGTTGGAAATCAATTACACACAAAAGCGTCAAGTGGCAAAATGCAAATGTTTGAAAAGCAAAGCACAAAACGCAGCGAGTTTGAATGCAAAAAGGGCAAATAGCCGCGAGAGGTGAGTGTGGCCAGGAGCAGGCCTGCAAAATGTTTATCGACAGCTTAAGCTCAGGGAGGGGGCGGGTGCGGGGCTATCAAAATATCGGTAATTTTGTAAAGAAGCGAAATTGATGTGAAAAATGCACAAACAGCGCAGGAGGGAGTCTTGGAAAGAGTCAGACAGACAGACGGAGGGTGCCCCGAAAAAAACGTAAAATGTGGACAAGTGGAAAGCGGAAAAGCAGGGAAAGCAGGGAAAGCAGGGAAAGCAGGGAGGGAAATGTGCAATGGAACACGACAACCGAAATGCCAGCAATCGGGCTGCATGCAAAATGCCGAAAAAACGATGCAGGAACCAGGACCAGGACAAGGACCAGGACCAGGGATCGGGCTGCGTGTGAAGCCGGCGATTATGCGACGCAAGCTGGCCAACAAAGACAGCAACAAAAAAGGCGGCGACCCACATTCGACCCACAACAAGCGGCGCCCCATCAGGAGCCAGGATGAGGATGCATCCTGCAGCCTAGAGGAGCGTGGGCAGTTTTTAATGACTGAAAAATAAAAGGCGTTATCTCGGGAGCAGGGACTGGGACTGGGCGGAGGCATCAGCATAATGCAAGTCAACGCAAACATTTTATTTGCATTAAGCGCCGCAGCAGCAGCAGCAGCCCAAAAAAATGTGAAAAATCAACCAAAAAAGCCCATGTCGATAGCTAAAATACATACGCATGCAAAACATACAACAAAAAATATACAAAAAATATACAAAAAAAACACATCAAAAAATATATAAAAAATACAAAAAAATACAAAAAAAAAAAGAGTACATGCATAGCACCTACTTATGGCACACACACACACACGCAGGCCGGCAGGCAGCCAATAAAATCGCAGCGCTGCAAGTTGCGTGCAACAGGAAGGCGAAAAAAGCGCGAAAACCAAACAAAAAGCCGCCCAAAAAGCCGCCCAAAAAGCACAAAAGACTAAAAAAAACACAGGCTATAAGAAAAAAAAACAAAGAAAAAAAAATGAAAAAAAAATCACAAAAAATACACACACCGAAAAAGAAGGACTGGAAGGAGGTGGGAAAAATCAAACAACACATTCCCAATCGCAAACGGCCTGGGTGCGAGTGAAATGACAGCAGGCTGCACTGCGCTGCACTGGCCACTGCAGCTGCCCCCTGCCCCCTGCCCCCCGCCACACATGCCGCATGCCACAGCGCCTCCTCCGGTGGGAGGGGCTCTCGGACTGCACTCGGCGGCCGTCGGCAGCCGAAGCTCGGACCTCGATGGCCCTGAAATGAAAATAAAAATAAAAACACACAAAAAGAGGGAGCGCGCGGCGCGCACACAAAAAAATCCTAGAAATATATAAAAATTGGCCGAAAAAGTGCAAAAAAGCAAAGGCTCAAAACGCTCACACATCCTAAGCCCTGGGCGAGAGCAGGCCGGCGACAGCCGAGCGAGCGAGAGAGAGAGAGGCAGCACAGCAAGTGCAGTTGCAGTTGCAGTTGCCGCTGCAGTTGCGGCAGTGGCAGCTGCAGCGCGGCAGAGGCCGTTGTTTTAGTTGTTTTGCCAGCAAATGCATTTTCCAGGAGCGCAGCCACGGCGCCGCAAGGTAGGCAATGAAACAGTAAGTAACTGGCGCCGAAAAGCAGGCTCTCTTTTCAGAAAACTCTTGAAAATAATAACTAAAATGAGTCATTAATTATATAGTGAACTAGTTAGCTAGTAACGATAGACATTGCCCACACAGAAAGAATTATGGCATCCGGAAATTGAGAATCCGCATTCTCAAATATACGTAATATTCTCAATTTGAGAATGGATTTTTAAAAGTGCCTGATCCTCTTCCAAAACTGGTCATTTACAGCCTTCCTCTCAATTATACGAATATTTGAGCATAACTCGTTGTTAAACTAAGAACTTTTCGTAATCAATTGAAATTTATTTGTTCTTAAATGAAGTGCATTTTGCCCTTTCGTTGAGCATAAAATTTCTCAAAAACGTAGTAAAAATGTTAATATTAGCATGCGTATTCTTGAAAATTTCACTTGAACTGAGTACAAAACCACATCTAAGTAAGAACAAATGTTCTCGGTAGTTATTTGAGCACGTTTTTGCTTATTTTAAATCCGTTTTTCCTTAAAAATTCTACTGAGCGAAAAAGGACATCGGCACCTATTATTCCCTACAGGGAATACTGCACCGTGATGTGTGCCTTGATGGGACTTTATCTACGTTTAGTTATTGATGAATTTGAAAAGGTTCCATATTAGAATAAATATATTCTCAAGTCTTCCCTAGCTTGGTGTTTATAGAAAAGGATAAGATGATGCAAGCAAGAGCAAGTACCAAAGAGAGGATCTGTAACCCTTTTATTGTTATTTAGTTTTTACTGAATATCCTCCACCAAATATCCTTTACAAAGAAAATATTCGAGTTTCGAAATATATTGCTAAGCGACCCCAAAGAATGAAGTGACTTTTTTGTAGCATACTTTTGAATGTAATTTCACAAGATTTCACTATCCACAGCGATTTCTGTCAAATTTCTAGTTTTCTAACGATGTTACCTAACAATTTATTATTAAAATTTCAAAATTAATTAAATATATATTTTTTCAAAAGCGAAAATCGTTAAGGGAGTTTTTTGTAGCATACTTTTGGATGTAATTTCAAAAGATTTCACTATCTGAGGCTTGTATTTATATAATTTAAGGTTTTATCTATAAAATTACTAGTTTTCTAACCAAGTATTTTTTTTTTGTAAAACTTAGTTAAAAATACAATTTTTCAGAACCGAAAATTAATTTTTTTTTTATTATTTGTTAATTAACTTTGTTGCACTTACAGAGCTCCATGTTCCTCCTGTCCTGTTCCGCTCCTGTGCCGACAATGCAGTTTATTGGTTCCCCTCCCCTCCTCCGCCCGGCCACGGATGCAGTGCAGCGCGCGAGCGAGGTGCGAGCGAGAGGCGGCGGCGCTGGGATGAGACGGAAGATGCTGCCGATGATGATGGTGGGAGTGGCATGTGGCATGCGTGTGTGGATGCGGATGCGGATGCGGGCCTCTGGAGCACCCAAGGGGGGCGCAGCGGCTGTCCGGCGCAAATTGAAATAAAAAAACATACAAAAAATGTATAAAAAACCATAAATAAATAAAATTAAGCAGAGAACCCAGGGGGAGACGGGAAAAAAGGAGGGGAAAAAGGGGCTGAAAACCGAAACGATGACAGCGAAAAAAAGGATGCAGGATGCAGGATGCAGGATGCTGCTGCAACTGCAACTGCAACTGCACTTTACATAGGAGCAGGGGGAGGCCAGTGCAGTTTGGCAATTTAGTGGGGGAAATGCAACGAAAAAAAGAAATGTGTGTGTAAAAAAGTGTAAAAAACATGCAACAAAAATGACAAAAAAGGCGAAAAACAGCGAGAAAAAACGAAAAAATATATTTAAATGCGAGTGGGCGTCCGAGCGGAACAGGGACAGGGACAGGGCTCGGCCGCCGGCTCGCTCGCTCGGACGCATGCAAAAAAATATGTAAAAACTCCGCCCTAAAATGCGAGGCAATAAAATAAAAATCAATCTAATGAACGCCAGCAGCCCCCACTCGCGCTCCCACTCCCATCCCTACTCGCTGCTTCCCACTCGCTGGAAAGTTACCGCCGAAAACGAACAAAGATGGCGATAGATGCGGCGAGTGGGTGTGCGAGTGGGTGTGTGTGTGCGAGGATACGCTAATTTAAAATGCGCAACTATGACAGCTCCTCCCACGCCAGCGCCAGCTCCTGGCTCTCGATCTCGCCTCTCCTCCACGACCATTTATGGGCAACACAAAAAGTATTCGATTAAGCGGGTTCAGAGCCACAATAACAGGAGGTGGGAGGCAGGAATCGAATCAGGACACCCCCGGATTGGGAATCAAAGGGTTTAATTACAAACCCAACTGAAACTGACTGTGGAACCTACACCAAAAAAAAAAACAAGAGCTTAACCTTTCTACGCGTTGTCTCAAAAGTATACTCAAGCAGTATAACGAGTTTAGTATACATTTTATACTTCAAACTATCAAATGTATACTCCAAGGTTTAGTTTTTATACTCTATAGTTTCAATTGTGTATTTTTGAGTATTATTTTCATACGAACCTACATCGGAAATTCGATAACATATCGCGTTAGCTGGAATTTAGTGCTTTTCTGTTTGTCGCGTTAGTGATTATTATGAAATATTGGTGCAGATGAGTATAAAATGTATACTTTCATAGTATTAAATTGAAAAGCATCTTATTAAGAAATTTTTCATACTCAAGAGTATAGAATTCATGTAACAGTCGTATAAGTTCTATGAGGATTTTTTTTTGGGTGTATGGCAGCTCCGGCTAGAAAGTTTTCTCGAAGGGCTAATGGAGTGCCTTGCGGCGCTTGTTAATTTCCAGGATTAGGAAGGACTCAGCCTTATAAAAAGCAGGGGAAGTAAACTAAACCGCAGCCCTTTTATGGCTGCTTTCTTTCTTTCTTTTTTTTTTCTCTGACGAAATGCGCGCCGATAACTTTTTTTATTTCGAAGCTCTAAAAATGAGACATTTCTTATTACTTTTACGGCAGCAGCAACTGCCGACAGGACTCTCTCAGGAGCAGGAGCCGGAGCAGCCTTTAGTGGGCTCAAGTTTGTGTTCCGTTTCTCCTTTCTTATTTTTTGGGGTTACGTTACGCTCAGCACACACACAACACACACACACACTTAACGGCACTCAACGCATACAAAATTTCAAAATCATCAAAAAGTAGAAAAATACGCGTTTCATGCACATTCGCGGCATTTATGAGCCCATCAACGTCGCTCATGGATGAAAGTAACGCGTTTTATGCGTCGTTTGGGTGCCTGCCAAATGTATCTTTTTATGTGGGTTCTGGTGGTTCCTGGTGGGTTCCTGGTGGGTTCCTGGTGGTGGTGGTGGTGGTGGTGGTGCTCCCCATGACCACATGAGATGTGGGGGGCAGCACACGGCATCGCCGTAAAAGCGGAGAGAAGGCAAACCCATCAAGTTCAAAGTTTTTGGGCAACGTTTACGAGTCCTGCCGCTGCTGCTGCTGCTGCTGCTGCTGCTGCTGCTGGCCAGTAAAAAGTGAAGGGCACAACGATCTGGAGAGAGCGATCCTATTGGTTGGATGGATGGCCACCACCTGACCTCCTGAGTGGTTACTAGGCTAAGGGCTAAGGTCTAAGCAGGCCCGGCTGGGCTCCTCCCCTCCCCGGTCTCCTGCAACTAACAAACAGTTTTTATGCGCTATTAAAAATATTCTTTTTATAAGCCCTATAAAAAGAGCAACTGCCACTGAGAGAGGCCCAAGGAAATCGGCGGCCGTTTATTTATTTGCAAAGCGCTTTCCGTTCATCCCCCGCCGTTCTCTCGGCTTTCCTCTAGAGACAGAGACATTTTATGCGCACCTAAGTCATTTCGAACAATTTCGATTAAAAAACTCATCTAAACAATTTATGGCGAGGCGTAAAAATCAAATCAAAGCCCTGTCGGAGGGGAAAAGTGCAGCGTTCAGCGTTCAACCCTCACTCACTCCCCATTATTCACATTTTCCCGGTTTACAACTATGCGGGAAAAAGCATAAATTTGTTAAATTAGATGGCTCTCTACCCAGTGCCTGTTGATTAGCCATTAAACGTTTTGCGAGGAGAGAGGCTCTAATCGGGGATCTGGAAAAGAGATGGGACAGGAGATCGAATGTAGTGCCAAGAATATAGAGCAGGGGTGCTCAAACCTGCCTTGTGGCAGTGCATATACCAACACAAATAAAAGAAATCATATGCACACTTGTGAAAACACTGAGAGAAAGGCACTTGCCAATTCATTGCTCAATTTACCCATTTACCTCAAAGAATGCGAATGAATCAAGCATAAAGAAGAAAAAGATGTTCAGTGTAGAAACAAGAACAAATTACATTGAGATTAGCGGTGGGAAGAAAAGAAAAGATCTTATCAGCATAGGACGGCCACACAAAGAGGAATGTGCAAAATTGTTGGTGTATAGCAGGGGTGGGCACGGCCATATCCCGTGGGATAGGATTTTTCTCAGTCGTCGTCGCTGCCGATCACGCACAGTATGCACAAAAGAGAACAGAAGAATCAGAGCAGACCAATTGTAATGAAGTGGGTAGATTTAGCCTTTCTTAGCGTTAAATAGCTAATTTTTTAGGTTTTAGCTATTTTTTGGCATACTGCAAAATATTTTAGCTTTTTTTTCTTCTCATATCTAAGCATAGAGTGGCCAATGTTGGCATTTGACTGTAGTGGTGCGGACCACTGGTGTATAGCAGTGATCCCCGCGGGATAGGAAACTTCTCAGTTGGCGTCGCTGCCGATCACGCACAGTATGCACAAAAGAGAACAGAAGAAGAAGTATGCACAAAAGAGACCAGAAGAATCAGTACAGACAAATTGTAATTGTGTGGCTAGATTTTTAGCATTAAATAGCTAGTTTTTAGGTTATAGCTATTTTCTTTGCCATACTACAATAAATTGTAGCTTTTCTTTTTCCTTTTTTTCCTTTCTTGCCAATGTTGGCATTTGACTGTAGTATCTCCTATCGTATCCGATAGAAAGCCTTCTTCTGCCATTACAAAGTTTCTAAACTTTACGATTAAATATAAAGAAGGAGCAGGAGACAAGACAGCTCGCAAGGAGCTCCTGGCAGGAGGCAAGTTAAAACCGTGCGGGATATTAAAAAGTGCACGGAATAATGTTTCTTTTATGACTAAAGTGGCATCTCGGACCAAGGGGTGAAACGTGAAGGTGGAGCCATGGAACCAGAAACCCCAGCCCAAGGCGGGCGCGCATGAGCGCTGGTTCCTGTCCCATTCCCTTCCCTCTTCCTGGGTTGGGAGATGCCTGGTTCAAGGCTCATTTCGTTTTTAATTTCCGTAATTCCGTCAGCAGAAAAATTTTTGCAATATAAAAAGTAAATATCGAAATTTATAGACCTGCAGATGTGCTGCTTGCTGCTTGCTGCTGGCTGCGTTAGTGTGTTCCTCCAAGGAGGCCGGGGCTGAGGCGACATTAAAATGTTAAATAAAAACAGTAACAAAATACACACAAAAACAAACCAAACCCGCGGCCAAGGACGAGCCAGAGCTGGTTCAACCCCCTTACTGGTTCGGGGAACTTACACGAGAGGAATTTAATGACAACACTAAAAAGTTTAAGCGTTATTATTTCTAGGGTAGCCACCCCCACCCAGCCTCTGCCTCAGACCGAAAATCAGCTTAGGCGGCGGGGGATGAAGCTCAGGCCCAGATGAAGATGGATGGAATGGATGAATGGATGGGAGGATGGAAAAAATACGACGGCTGTAAAATGGCAAATTCATGACCTGCAACTGCCGTCCCAGCCCCCTTGAGTGTGCATTCTAACGGCAACTAAAAGCGAGCGGAAGCGGAAGCGGAAGTGGAAGCGGGGCTCTGAGCGCGATTGTAACGATTGGGTTATTACCATTATATTGCCGAAACAGCGCGCTCCAGTCCCCAGTCCCCAGTCCCCGCCGAAACAAAGTCGAAACGCACATAACTCAATCTTCGAAGGGTATGGTCTCGGTCCCCGTCCCCATCCTCATCCTCCCCAGCTTCGTGCCCGTTCCCCTTTTTATTGCTAATGGCAAAGCCGAGACGGAGGCGGAGGCGCTGCTGCAGTTTATGCGCCGCTGTTAAACTTACGGTAGTTTACCGCCCAGACCCTTACCCTTACCCTTAGCGCATTCCCCCCCCTGGCTTAAAAACGAAACAATTTTTACAACTTTGTTGTTTCTAGTTCCCCTGCCCCGCCCTCCTCGCCGTAAAGTGAATGTAGTAATTTTTCACAAAAATCTTTGTCTTTAATGGACCATCAAGGAGCGCTCTCTTTGGACCGTCCTTGGTCCTGCTCCTTGGTTGCAAACTTGGCTCTTGGCTCTCTCTCTCTCTCGAGGGCATATCGCCAATATTGCGATTCGGTTGTTAAAAATGCGTTTTAATGCTTCAATAAAATAGAAAAAGTTCCAGGAGGAACTGGCCAGGATTGTCATCCCAACAAAGCAATTAGCGTAAAAAAGATGCTGGAAAGTAACTCCTTCCTGTTAGTTGTGGAAACTTTCCGCAGACACACACACTTTTAGGCCACTCACCTTAGAGGGGAGCAGGCTCAGAGGCTCATCCTCCTCCAGACTGAAATCGATTTGCATTTTGCATTGTGCATTTTCGAGGCACAATTAATGTTTAATCAACAAAGTGGCAGAGGGTCCAGGGTCCCAGTCCCGTTGGAAAACTAGCGAAATTGCATCAAAGAAACGAAAATATTTGCAGTGCGTGAAAAGCGAAATAAAAATGGGAAATCGGATAATGCAAACAGCAAATTAAAAACGAGAGAGAGCCTGTCCCTGTGCCTGTGCCTGTGCCTCTGTCTGTGCCCATCCCTGACCTGATGTTTGGTAACGCTAATTGAAAGCCACTGCCGCCTTTGCGCTTTGCAGCCAAAGACAAATATTGGATGGACCGCAGCTTTATGCATATTTAAAATCAATTAAGTCAATAAATAATAAGGACAAGCTTAATGCGATTGCACAGGAGGCAGGTGAGGAGTTGGGGCTGGGGCAGGACCCGAGCGAGGTCAAGATACGGGACACGCCTGAAGGACCCTCCAGTGGCACCCACTCAACGAATTTGTTGCCGTTTTTCGCACACACAAAGCGCTCGCCGGAGCACGCCAGCCGCGATGCACTGGGCCACGAAATCCGGGCACAAAGCCCTCCTCCCTTTCGGGTTAACTGGAGCGGTGGAGGAGCAAGCGGAGCGAAATCAAACGAAACAATCGGCTAAAACGAGGCACTCCTCTGCCTCTGCCGCCTCCTCCTGCTCCTGCTCCTGCTCCTTTAAAGGAGCCGACTCCGACTCCAGCTCCAAAAGGAGCAGCACGCGAGAATGTGGCACACAAAAAAGAGGCGACTTGGGGTTGGGTGTCGGTGGCAAAAGCCAAAAGCAATCAGAGTGCCAGCGAGTGCGTCGGCAGCCCCAAAAAGAATGCAACGGAGATGTGGCAAAAGACGAGTCCTGGGGGGGAACGGGGACTGGAACCGGTTTCATTCATGACGATGAGCTCGGAGCCCCATCTCCAGTCGACAGCCGCATGTCCTTGCCACCCCGTGTGTGTGTGTGTGCCGCATCTTTTTGCTTTCGTTTTAGAAAACTCCGGCTGGCTCCTGGCTCGCACGACACTCGAACAGAGCCAGAGCCAGAGCCAGAGCCAGAGCCCGAGCCAGACCACTCGCCGAAAAAGAAACTGCAACGAAGCAAGGACGAATTTTTTGGCACACACGGAGTGTGCCACATGTCCACCCACTCCGAGGAGCAGGAGGATTCGGCTGTTGCTCCTTTTTTCGGATGGAAAAAGCAAGCATTACGCCATAGATGGAGGTGGAGTGGCCTCCATTAGCTGGAACCGCTGACGCGGGTGCTAAAAAGCAATGCCACAAATAAACCAGGCCCAAATCTGGACACTATCCATTGAGGACTTACTCCTCTGCTCATGCATATGTGATCTTATGAGATGCCACATGTGGCATGCAAAAGAGGCAAGGCTGAGCCGCCAACTAAGCCTCGCAACAAAAGGCGCCAAAAGTCGAAGCGAGGCGAGAACACAAATCCCGGTTTGTAAGCCAATTTGCACTTAGGCTTATCTAATGTCGTATCATTTGTATAATGCTCTGTGTCTTGGCCTGATACTTCTGATGTAGTCAATACCGAGTCCTGCCTCCCTGCACTATGCCCGGTTCGAACGGAGAGTGTGTGGGCGTGTGGGCGTGTGTGCGAGAGTGTGCGCGCCTTATCCTGCGGGGTTCATTTCTAAGCTCATTTATGTTTATCACAAATGCGTGCCAAAGTGTGTCGTTATTCTTCCCAGTCTCCAGACCCACATACTACATCCTGCCTCTCCTTTTCTGCCTTGCAGGATGTTGTCTTGGCGCGAACAAAAACATTTCAAATATTCAAAAAAGCCACACACACGGCCACGGGCACACCCTCCTTGGGCGTCTGGGATGTGGGACTTGGAACTGTACTCAACTAGTCGGAGCATGTACTGGCCATAGAAATTCATCTAACGGCTGTAACAGGTAATTGAACTTGGTTATATGGCCCTCGGAATGGCGTCGCGGATGGAAATGTGGAAATGCTACACATGCCAGGGCGTCGCAGGAGGAGAGGTTAAGGGTGGCGTAGAGGGAAAATACCAATGGCAAGGGCAATGGCAATGGCAATGGCAATGGAAATGGAATTGAATGACGCGCGCATCGTGTGCCAAATGTGACGGTCTCTGGTCTGACTCGGTGCGAACTATATGATGCGGGCATAAAAAGGATTTGCACAAGGACAAGGAGCAGGAGCAGAGGCAGGAGCTGGAGCATGTGTGTGTGCCAAGTCAATTTCCAAGACTCCACCATAGTTCCCCTCCAACTGTTGAACTGCTGAATAATTCATGGCCAACCGGAGAGATTTGTCCAGGGCATCAGAGTGGCATCAGCAGATGATGATGTCTGAAGCCTTCTCTGTGGCACGCATAACTGTAAATCGCCGCGAAAGCCGCCACAGAAATGCTGAGCCAGAAGCTTAGAGAGGGGGAGGGGGAGAGGGAGGGAGCAGGACTCGTGTCCTCAGGTTCTGCTCTATTTGCCACTCGCCGACTCGCAAACTGTGCCACAATGAAGACAACAAAAGCAAGGCAGCAAAAAAGAGCCAAACCAGCCCGCTGCACTTGCTCCATTTGTGCATTTTCTTTTGCCAGCAAAAAACACTCACAAAACACAGAGGCCACCCGCCGCCAACGATGGCTGTCGTCACTGGGCGCCTGGTGTCCGTGTGTGCCAGACGGGGGGCAGGATCAGGAGGCAGGAGGCAGGAGGCAGGAGGCAGGGAGCACACGGCATGCATGCCGACTTTGGCTTGCTCCTGTTGTCCTCGTCGTCGTCCTCCGCGATTGTGTGTTAGGGACTTCTTTCTTTTGTTTGGCATTGGCAACAGGTGGCACCTGGAACTGAAGCTCTGGACACATGCAGGCGGCAGCCACAGGACACGACCACCACGACCACCACACGACCCACTGCCCACTGAAGGACGTTTTGCCTTCCTTTTGGCGAGTGCAGCTCTTTTTTGTGTGCTGCATGGCTGCTCTCTCTCCTTTTTGCAGGACGAGGCAGGATCCCCTTTACCAACCAGAGAGTGGGATATGGATTTTAAGTTTATTTATTTAAGCATAATTCTTGGACTGTCTAGGTGCTAGGGGGTAAAAGTTAAAAGTTAAAGTTAAAAGTGCAACTAAAGGGAGCTCCTAGGCCGCATTCCGGAAGCTGGCAATGTCGCTTAGCTCTAGGGGCTTCCACTGGATGTCCACGTGCTTGCGGACCTCCTCGTCCGCGCAGTTTCCGCCGGTGCAGCTGGACACGTTCTTATGACTATCAGCTGGGTCTGAGGATTGAGAGGAGGATTGAGAGTTGAAGTCAAGTCTTTATTCCTCCTTCTGTGTACTCACCGAATTTGTGGTCATGGTCCTCCTCGCAGGTCTTGGGACAGAACACAATCTTCAGGTCGATGGGCTCGTACACCTTGACGATGAGCTGCGGCACCTTCTCGGTGGGATACTCCTCGGGGCTGGACACTACAGGGTGGAGGGTCGAACTGTTAACTTGGCTCACTGGGTGGGTGTTGGTGTTTGAGGCGATGGCTATGGGTGTAAGGTGAACGGTTTGGTTGAGCGCCGAAAGCAGCCAAGGCCTGCTGTTCACCGAGAGCACGGCCCGGCGAACGGTGGCTGCTCTTGGCGTGGTTCGTGTGGCTGAATTTGGAGACTGAGGTTTTCCCGATGCCTTTGGAGCCTCAGGCTTTCCCGCTGCCTTTGGAGGCTCAGGCTTTCCCGCTGCCTTTGGAGGCTCAGGCTTTCCCGCTTTCTTGAGCGAGTTGGCCAGAAAACTTCGGGAAACTCTTGTGGGTGATTCTGTGCTGGTTGTGGATGATTCTGTGGAGGATGCAGGTGGCTGTGTCGCTGTCTCTGTGGTGAGTGTGGGACTGGCCGTGGCTCTGCTGGTGAGTCGTAGGATGCGTCCAAGGAAGCTGAGTCTCCTGCTCGCCTCATCGGCCAGGGAGTTGCTGTCCGCTTCGCTGGACGACTGCCTCAGGAAGCTGGCCGTGGGCAACTGTGAATGCTCCAAGTCTCCTGCCTTTGCCAAAGGTGCTACTTGGTTGGAAACAGTAACCGGAAGCGGAACCTGTGCCTGTGCCTGTTTCTGTGGAATAATGGCTATGTGTCGCTTGGCTGTGGCTGTCGTCGGTGGCTTCTTCGTGCCTTGCTCCTTGCTGCTGCCGTTATTAGCAGAGCCACTGGCGGGCTCATCCTCCATGTAGTCATCGTCATCGTCGTAGTATTCCGAGCTGCGTTGGCCCTTATTTCGAGCTTGAAGCGTGGGCTCTGCGATGATTGGCGGGGCAGTCGAGGTCGTGGTGGAACTTGTACTAGTGCTAGAGCTTGTACTAGTGCTTGTGCTTGTACTAGAGCTTGTACTAGTGCTTGTGCTTGTGCTAGAGCTTGTACTAGTGCTTGTGCTGGAACTACTGCTAGTCTCTAGAGCTAGTGATTTAGCAACGGGCACTGGCTGCAGCCTTTCCTTTAGCAGGCTCAGCAGCAGATTCTTCCGCGTCTCCAGGCTCTTGACTCCGCCCGGAATCTCATTCTCGGCCGCGGCATCCGCCTCATCGTTGGCATAGTCAGAGTCGGAGTACTCCGAGTCACCCCTGGGAGTCGTTGTCGTCGTTGGACTTGGCCTGGAACTCGTTTCGAGGCTTTGCTGCTGCTCGGTGGTTGCTGGTGGAAGCACAGCAGCCACCGTGGTGCTGCTGGCCATGGCCTGGGTAGTGTCCTTCCTGGCCAACACTTCGTTGTCCTCGTCCTCGTCGCTGTCATAGTACTCCGAGTCCTCCGGCTCCTTCTGGGCAGCAGCAGCTTGGATGGAACGCTTCTGCGTGGAGGCCAGCTGCTGGATGGACAGGCGCAGCGAGTGGGCGATGAAGGGCTTGGAGGTGGCCAGGTTGTGCTTGGCCATCTGGGAGATGGTCACGCCGGGCGGACGCTGGCTGGGGGGAGCACGCTCTCGACTAACCGGCGTGGGCGTGGTGGTTGAGATCACGTGGAACAGCTTCCGCAGGATGTGGGCAGCCGCCAGCGTGGACATGGTCGGAACCTGGGCGGTCGTCGCCGCCTGACCCGCTTCCGCGGAAGACGAGGGCCCGTCGTCCATGTAGTCCAGGGAATCCTCCCTGGAGTGAAGGCTGTTGGCCCGCAGGGGCTGGTGCAGCTCCTCCAGACCCCCCGCTAACGCTGTGTCAGTGTGTGTGTGCTTGGGTGACTGATCTCTGGACTGTTCTGGCGATGGCTTCAGGTGTTGTGTCGGTGTGCATGCAGGGTGTGTGTCTGTCTCTGCAAGGCGAGTGTGTGTGGATTAGGTGTGCCCTGTGTGTGTGGGCTCGGTGTGTGGTTGGCTTACCTGAGGTGGAGTCCGGGTCGGGACAGTGGGGCCGAGTCGTCAGATCCGTCGTGGAAGTGCTGTTCAGCTCTGGCACAGTCGTGGTCGTCACTGTGCTCGTCGCCGTGACTGATGTCAGTTTCTCGGTCGTGGTTGTTATTGTCACTGTCGATGTCTTCGGAGTCGTCGTCGTTGGCCTTCGGGTGGTGCTTATTGTCACTGTAGTGGCTTTAGGAGTCGTTGGTGTCGACTTTTCCGTAGTTCTTGTGGTTTCCGTTGGCCTAGGAGTCGTTGTCGTTGGTTTCTGTGTCGATGTAGACGTTTTCGGAGTCGTAGTCGTGGGTTTTTGAGTCGTTGTTGTAACTGTAGTAGTTTTCGGAGTAGTTGTAGTTGGTTTCCGAGTCGTTGTTGTAACTGTACTAGTTTTTGGAGTAGTCGTGGTTGGCTTTTGAGTCGTAGAGGTCACTGTAGTTGGTTTCAGTGTTGTCGTGGTTGGTTTCTGAGTGGTTACTGTCACTGTAGACGTTTTAGGAGTCGTAGTCGTGGGTTTTTGAGTCGTTGTTGTAACTGTAGTGGGTTTCGGAGTCGTAGTCGTGGGTTTTTGAGTCGTTGTTGTAACTGTAGTGGGTTTCGGAGTCGTTGTCGTAACTGTAGATGTCTTCGGAGTGGTCGTTGTTGGTTTCTGAGTGGTTGTCGTCACTGTAGTGGGTTTCGGAGTCGTAGTCGTGGGTTTTTGAGTCGTTGTTGTAACTGTAGTGGGTTTCGGAGTCGTTGTCGTAACTGTAGATGTCTTCGGAGTGGTCGTTGTTGGTTTCTGAGTGGTTGTCGTCACTGTAGTTGGTTTTGGAGTAGTCGTTGTTGGTTTTTGAGTCGTTGTAGTAATTGTAGTTGTTTTCGGGGTCGTTGTTGTAACAGTACTAGTTTCCTGAGTTGTCGTCGTTGGTTTTTGAGTGGTTGATTTCTCTGTAGACGTTTTAGGAGTCGCAGTCGTGGGTTTTTGAGTTGTTGTAGTAATTGTAGTTGTTTGTGGAGTAGTGGTTGTCACTGTACTAGTTTTCGGAGTAGTCGTTGTTGGCTTTTGAGTCGTAGAGGTAACTGTAGTTGTTTTTGGTGTCGTCGTGGTTGGCTTTTCCGTGGTTGGTGTCACTGTAGACGTTTTAGGAGTCGTTGTCGTAATTGCAGTTGTTTCCGGAGTGGTTGTAGTTGGTTTTTGAGTGGTTGTCGTCACTGTAGTTGATTTTGGCGTAGTCGTTGTTGGTTTCTGAGTGGTTGTCGTCACTGTAGTTGGTTTTGGAGTGGTCGTTGTTGGTTTTTGAGTCGTTGTTGTAACTGTAGTTGTTTTCGGAGTAGTTGTAGTTGGTTTCTGAGTCGTTGTAGTAATTGTAGTTGGTTTTGGAGTAGTTGTAGTTGGTTTCTGAGTCGTGGTTGTCACTGTAGATGTTTCAGGACTGGTCGTCGTTGGTTTCTGAGTGGTTGTCGTCACTGTAGTTGGATTTGGAGTAGTCGTTGTTGGTTTTTGAGTCGTTGGTGTAACTGTAGATGTTTTAGGAGTAGTCGTTGTTGTCGTTGGCTTTTGAGTTATTGTAGTCGGCTTTTCGGTCACTGTTGATCTTTTCTCAGTAGTCTTCGTTGGCTTTTCGGTGCTTGTGTTCACTGTAGATGTTTTAGGAGTCGTAGTTGTTGGTTTATGAGTGGATGTCGTCACTGTACTAGTTTCCTGAGTTGTCGTTGTTGGTTTCTGAGTGGTTGTTGTCACTGTATACGTTTTAGGAGTCGTAGTCGTGGGTTTTTGAGTCGTTGTAGTAATTGTAGTGGGTTTCGGAGTCGTTGTCGTAACCGTAGATGTCTTAGGAGTGGTCGTTGTTGGTTTCTGAGTCGTGGTTGTCACTGTACTGGTTTTCTCAGTAGTCGTGGTTGGTTTTTGAGTCGTTGTGGTAATTGTACTAGTTTTCGGAGTCGTCGTTGTTGGTTTTTGAGTGGTTGTTTTCGGCTTCTCGGTCGAAGTCACTGTTGATCTTTTCTCAGTAGTTTTGGTTGGCTTTTCGGTTGTTGTTGTAACTGTAGATGTTTTAGGAGTAGTTGTTGTTGGTTTTCGGGTGGTTGTTGTAACCGTGCTGGTTTTCGGAGTCGTCGTTGGCTTCTGCGTTGTCTTCCGAGTGGTTGTTTCCGGCTTTGTCGTGGGCAAAGTGGGACATATGTGTACCGGCGGCTTGCTCGTCGTGGTCGTGGTCTTCGTAGTTGGCATAATAACAATATTATTGGAAAGACCCAGCACCTTTCGGGGATCCTTTGGCTTGGGGGTCTCGGTGACCTCATCCTTGCCAGTGGCATAGGTGTACCGCTTGTATTGGTATTTGGTGGTCTCCTGCGAGGACGGGGCCGGAGTCGTGGGCACGATGACAACGTTCACCGAGGGCCTGACAATTTTCTCCTCGGCGTACAAGCTTTCCGGGGCAGGCTCCTTGCTGGGGTAATAGGAATCATATGAATAGGGAGGATAGGGCTTCGCTGTGGTCGTCGTAGGCAGTATGACTCCCGCTCCCGTATCGTAGTCGTCCTCCTCGTAGAGCGGAGCAGCCGGATATGGCGGATAGTAGGGATAGTAGGGCAACGGCGGGTAGTCGTAGCAGTCGACCTCGCTGCGGGGCCGGCAGAGCTTGCGCTCCGTGTCAAAGCTGTTGCTGCCGGGGCACTTGAAGCGGGTCTGCAGGTAGTTGCCGCTCTCCTGCTGGCGGCACGTGTAGTAGAGGGCGCAGTCCGTCGGCGAGCGGAAGGTGCCGTCCTCGGTGCACACGGGGAACTTGAGCTCGCAGTTCTGCGGAATGTAGCTGCCGCTGCCCGATATCTCCGTGGAGGGGCAGTGGTCCCCGGGCACGCACTTGCGGACCAGCGGTGAGAAGATGGTGCCCTCGGGGCAGGCGAACAGCCAGGGCGTCGTCTGGTTCTTGTCGCACCGATAGTACACCTTGCAGTCGTGGGGATGCGGGAAGCGACCCTCCTTCTGGCACTCCTTCGGCTGGTGCGGCGGCGGACGGGGCTGGAGAGCGTGCTGCGGCACACAGCGGCCGCTGCTCGAGTCGAAGCTCTGTGTGCGGGGAGGAGGTATCCGGTTAGGGGACTGACTGGAGGGCTTAGGCCTTCAGCGGACACTCACCTGGTGGCTGCGGCACTTGCTGAAGATCACGCAGTTGGCCTGGCACACGTAGTAGTACTGCTGCTGGTCGGGATGCGGCTTGATGCCAATGTAGTTCCGCGAACACCGATTATTCTGAGATGCATTAAGTCGGGGAACACATTAAGACATTTTCTCTCTTTTTTTTTAAGCTCACTTAATGGCAAATGTGACTTATAATATAATATTATATATTGAAAGAGGCAGCTTAACTTAATAATTAATAAAATCCATTTATACTTGGCAGGTTTTCCATGCATTTGAGTGAGAGAATATTTCCCAATCCTTGAAAACTATGGACTTCTGACTTATTCTAAAGTTCCTGCTTTCATTTACCCAAAACAAAAAATTTATGGTTGTCTGAAGTACAATCTCAAGCTCAATAAAAACAGAGAATACGAGTATTAAAACAGCTTTCATCAATTTTATGAAAATAAAAGAGACAAAGAAAGCGAATAGGAAGAGGAATAGGGTTTGTTTTCCACCTAATAAAGCTTTTTCGAGTCTCTATTATGATAATACATGTAGAAATCCATAGTTAGAGGCTAAAGTGATTACGCCTAAAAATTCATATTCCACGACAGATTTAAGATTTTCCCCTGCCTAAAAATCTAATAAAAATAACAATAACCAAACTTTGACTTACATAATCGAACTGGATGGGGTCGCCGCCTCCGGGAAAGCTCTGGTAAACTCCATAGTAGTTGCCAGGCGGGCCGAAGCCATGCGGCGGAGGTGGTGGCGGCGGTACATAGCCGCCATAGGAGTGCGGATAGACCGGATAGGGGGGCTGGCCATAGTAGCTGCCCGGGAGTACCGGCGGGTATCCGCCGGGCGACGCTTGGCGCACCGAGCGACTGGTGGCCAGGGCGAGCAGGGCCAGCAGACCCAGCAGCTGCGACCAGAGGCAGTGCGTCATGGCGGTAGCTTCACTACAAGCTGGGCTTCGAGCTTCACTTGGTTTGTTCACTAGGTTCACTGGCCGCTTGACGGAGTCCTGGGCACATTTGATGAGGGGCTGCTTTCTAATCCTGGAACTCGTATCCTTCGCGCTTCTGGGAACCTTGGCTGCTACCGCGGTCAGCTCTCTGGTGGCAGTGGTGACTTGGAGTGGGTCAGCGCGTCTTTAATAGGTCGCTCGCGGCCGAGAATGTTGCATAACTTGAATGCCGCCGCTCGACCGCCGCTTGTGACTTAAGTACGGAGATCTTGGAGAGAGCTTGGCCCTCTGCCGGAGCACAGGCCGGAAGATAGCTGAAGCCACCGTGACCGCATGACTAAACCGCACTTTGGCTGCCCCGGAGAGCGACGTGCGCTACTTCCGCACCGGAGATGCATTCGCTGCATTCTCTTTTCTCCGATCTCCGATTTAGCAGCTGGCATGAGTAATCTCGCAGCCCCCAGCTCCAGCTCCGACGTGATCCATAATCCGGAACCGATACCTGCAACGATTAGGGGAATGCGTTAGCATCTCAGCACGCAGTTGGGGCGGTCTTGAGGTCATGCAACTACCGAAAATTGAAAAATTCAAGCCACTCACGACTCTCTTCTACTTCCGATTCTTACACGTACGACGCGATGCGATGCGACGCTCTGTGGGCGTTACGCATCCGAAAAATTCGAAATTCCAATTTTCGTGGCCGTAACCCCGTTTAACACGTTCGTTCATCGTTTGTTGAGGGCTGCAAAAAGGGCACGAATCGGAGGCCTATACGTAATGTCCAACCAATATCGCGGGCACGTCGCTGGCCATTAAGGAACAAAAGTCTACAAGGTATTTCTGACAAAAACTAAAAATAAAAGAGAAAAAACGTAGAGTCCCACGCTCTGGATTCGTAGTTCCTAATCTCTGACAGGGCCTTGTTCTCCACCTGGTAAACATTGCGAATTACACTTCGAATCGATACTAATCAGAAGATTAAGATAAGAAGATACAAATGCGTGTGTTCTCCCTTATTTTAACCTGGCTTCGGACATGAGTTTTTACGGTTCATAAAGCTCTGTGTAAGCGATCTGCACTTCCGGCCATGCCAGATAGCGTCTCCAATCACCTGAAGAGCTCCCTATCAGCCGGATTGGACTGGACTGCACCGGACTCTACGTGTTACTCGAGGAGGGAACAATGGAGGGAACAAAGCTGGAGCCACCGAAGCTATCGCCATGTCATCCATGTCGGACAAGCCAGCGACATTAAGCCGACGTTTTGTGTCTGCGCTGAATTCTTGGGATTCGAACACGTCTCGAGTCGGCAAAAACAGCGAAAGATATAGAGAGAGATCTACCAAAGCGATTGCAGTGACGCCAATGGTGATGCTTTTTGTGCTTCTAAGTCTGCGGAGAGAGTCTGCGTTGGAATCTGCTGAGATATGCGCCCAGGCACGTGCGAGAGATTGTGGGATTCTTTCAAAATCCAAAAAGACAGCCAGAAGTTGCAGTTTCATTCATTGTTTGCTGTTTGATTTTTGCGGGGTTCGAGGCTCCACTTGCGATCGTGGGAACCTAGCTAAGACTCGCACCTAGTGCATCTTAAATGGTTACTTAACGAATATTGGGTTTGAGGCTCCACTTGCGATCGTGGGAACCAAGCCAAGACTCGCACCTAGTTCATATCAAAAGGTTATTTAACGCATATAGTGGTTTGAGGCTTTACTTTCCAGCGAAGACTCGCAGCCAGTGCATTTCAAAGGGTTACTGCAGCGATCGGGGAGAACAACAGCCAAGACCCACACCCAGTGCACTTAAATAAACTGTTTAACAAAAAATTGGGTTTGAGGATCCACTTCCAAGCCAAGACTCACAGCCAGTGCATTTCAGTCTGTTATTCAGCATTGAGAGCATCGAGGATTAAACAATTTGCCTCAATGACAAAAGTGAACCTCCCTTTACTGAATTTTACAGTGAATTTCAGTCTGATTTAAGGCAGAGATTCAGGTTTTGTTGACAACTGAGCCGAGACCCGCAACCAGTGCTCCTCAAATAGTTACTTAACGTAGATAAGGGTTCGTGGCCCCACTAGCGATCGCAAGAGCCCAGCCAAGACTCAAACCCAATGCATTTTTAAGAGGTTCCCAGCGAAGAGAGAGGTGGAGGACTCTACTGCATTTTGCAGTGCATTTCAATCTCTTATTCAGCAAACGGAAAAAGTCTCCAAATGATCGTGAAGCCGCAGCCAAGACCCGCACCCGACGCACGAAAGCTCTTGGCTCCAAGCTTTCGGCAACCGAAAAAAATCGAGGAAACCTGATGGAAATAAAGTGAAAACGGATGTGGAGAGGTGGAGCACCTCCTCTTCCTCCTCCCCCGATCCTGGGCACCAGCTCGGCCTCTCTTCGGCCATGCCCAACTATTCCTTAAGAGCGCCAGGCACCCGGGTAACAAGAAAAAATGAGAGAAAAAGTTGAGAAAAGAAAAGTTTGCTTTTGTGCCTGCAGAAGACGAAGGAGCACACGAAAATAAGAAAAATTACTCCCAGCAGGAGCAGGAGCCGGGGCAGGTCCTGCGACCAAAATAAACAGTGGCAGAGCAGTGGCAGAGCAGCGAAAAAAACAGAGGGAAAAGCGAGCAGAGGAAAAGTGAATAAAAAGGCAAGGGCAAAGGCGAAGGAGCCGGAGCCGGAGCAGGAGTCCCTCGTGCTGCGCTGGTATTGGTGTGCGTGCGTATTGGTATTGGTGCATCGGTGCTGCCCGCGTCGCTGTCGAAGTCACAGTCGACGTCAGCGTAGGCGCTGTGTGTGTGTGCGGGTGTGCTGGTTAGTGCGTAAGGCTTCGTCCCCATTTCCCCATGTGGCCAGGACGACTTTCACTCTCGTTCCGCCACAGCCACCGCCGCCGTCGTCGTTTTTCCTTCAGCTCGACGACGGCGCCGTCAGGTTTTTCAAGTTTTCCTCCTTTTTTCCCAGCTCAGCTTTTCCTTTTCTGTGTGATGCTGTCAAAAGGGGGCGGGCGGGAGGAGGGTGGGGATTCGGTGCTCGTCAAGGAGTGCGGCGCCCCAGCAAGCGCTAGAAAAAAGCATGCGAAAGTGCGGCAACTGATACATTTCCACGGCGCCAGGCACCCCAAAAAAAAAGGAAAAAGAGGAAAAGCTGGGAAAAAGAAAAGAAAGGTTCGGTTTCAAGGTAACACACAAACAGGGTGGCAGCAGCAGGCGACCTTGAGCTGGACCCGGCTCCCCGACTGACTGACTGACGGCAGACATCGTTCCAGGAACGCAGGTAACCCAAGACCCAAAGCCAAGACCACGGACTAGGCCCAGAGACTAGAGAGGCGCACCGAGAGAAATACTCAATGTTGATCCTAATTTAGGGTTCAGTATCAAAAATATATAAAAATAGATAGATATAAGAAATTCTTGAAAATTAGAGAGCATTTTTAAGGAAACATGGACTTAAAATAAGAAAATGCGTACTCAAATAACGACCGAGGTGGTTTTGTACTCAGTTTAAGTGCAGGAATATTTGTTCTCAGTTTTGGTGTGAGTACTTTTGTATTAATTTTGATTTTTTTTGGTCTGGTAAGGAAAAAATACTTAAACTAAAATGCTTTTAAGAATCCGTTCTCAAAATGAGAATAGTACGTATTTGAGAACGCGGTTTCTGAATTTTCGGATGCCATGATTCTCTCTTTGTGTTAATATCTATAATATCTATAATATCCATAATATCTATCCATAATATCTATAATATTTATAAATCCTTTCTCAAAATAAGAGTAGTTCGTATTTGAGAACGCTGATTCTCAATTTCCGGATGCCTTAATTTTCTCTGTGTGTTAATATCTATAATATCTATAATATCTATAATATCTATAATATCTATAATATCTATAACATCTATAATATCTATAATATCTATAATATCTATAATATCTATAATATCTATAATATCTATAATATCTATAATATCTATAATATCTATAATATCTATAATATCTATAATATCTATAATATCTATAATATCTATAATATCTATAATATCTATAATATCTATAATATCTATAATATCTATAATATCTATAATATCTATAATATCTATAATATCTATAATATCTATAATATCTATAATATCTATAATATCTATAATATCTATAATATCTATAATATCTATAATATCTATAATATCTATAATATCTATAATATCTATAATATCTACAATATCTACAATATCTATAATATCTATAATATCTATAATATCTATAATATCTAAAATATCTAAAATATCTATAATATCTATCATATCTACAATATCTATAATATCTATAATATCTATAATATCTATAATATCTATAATATCTTAAAGAATCAATAGATTATCTATAATATCTATATCCCAATCTAACCTATCTTTAATAGATTAATCTAACCTATATCCTCTTTCTCGCCCTGCACCTCTAATTACTCCCACAGCTGACACACACACACACTGGCGGATAACCACCTGTAGTCCTGCCCGAGTCCTGCCGCCGCTGACCGGAGATTAGGGTGGGGTGCTGCCACCTCCAACCCCTCAAGGCTGTGCTGCTTTTCTTTTTTCTTCTATTCTCCTTCTCCTGATCCTGCTCCTGCTCCTGCTGTGTCTCTGCAAGAAGGATTTTCTCGCGCTTAGCTTTTTCTGCTCAGAGTTCTTGGCTCTCAACAGGTTGCAACTGCCTGCGTGTGTGTGTGTGTGTGTGTGTCTGCGAGGGTGTCCTTTTGCCGGAGCTGTGCTTTAAGGCGACTTCAATGCCGCATTACCCAGTGACCTTGAGTGCTGGGCTAAGGCTAAGCGCTGTCATGACAACAGTCGAAGCCTCCTCCCGCCCCTCCAGCTCCCTCTCTTGTCTGGGCCGTAATCCTGGCAACCAGACATGTGTGTGTGCGTGGGCGCGTGTCCCGGCTGAGGATGTGAATGTCCCCGCCAAGCAATCAAGTGGAACCAGCCAGGGCCAGGGGCTGCCTGTTGAGCGTGTGGCTGTCTAGGTCGGGACGGGGGATAGTAGCTTGATGAGTGCCCGGATAGTGTCCAGCCTGGCCAAGCCCTGCGATTAAGCGCCCCCCTGATTTATGGTCGCTATCGGTCAGGTCAGGTCAGGTCGGGTCGCCACCGCCACTGATGAGTTAATCGCCGCCACTCTGGGCCCGAAAAATCCTGTCCCTGTCCCTGTCCGAAAAAGAAACCTGTTTGGCCAGCAGCAACTGCACTGCGTTGAATTTGAAAAGGCCAGGCATTAGCCAGCGAACCAGAAACTTGGCCAGAAAAGCCAAAAGTCGAAGCCAGGTCTAAGGAGCGACGGCATATTGGATTGCAGCGACCTACATAGAAAGAGAGTTCGAGTCGGAGTCGGAGTCGGAGCTCGAGTGGGTTCCCTTGAGTGGAAGTGGAAGCTGCACATGTGCCTGCAACGTGGCCAGGGCTCCAGCTCCAGCCTGGTCCACAAATACTGCAGCAATGCAGGCGCGGACGACGCGGAACTAACAAAACGAGTTTCGCCTGGCCAGGCATTCGCTTTCCTTGTGATTTTTTGGGTTTTGGGCAGCCAAACCGGTTCGGTTCGGTTCGGTTTGCTGGCTAGCATTTGATTGAAGTCCCAGTTCCCAGTTCCCAGTTCCCCAGGCCCGAATTTCGGATAGAGACCGAGACCGAGACCGCTTTGGGGAATTCACAAAGTTTTCCACTCGAAAATGAAATTAAGCTCCCTTTCCCAAGGCGACACAATTGACTGGGAAAATAGCTCCCTTGGTCCTGCGTCCTTGGTCCTTGCTCGTGCGTGTGTGTGTGCCCCAGCACCCTCAAGTATTTATCATGTAAAACACCAAGAAAACATGTCAAACATGCCAAATATGCATGACCTACAAATTATGCGAAGGCGACACCCGCACGCAGGCCCAGAAATCTGGGATTAACCGAGAGACGCAGAGACAAACACAGCCCAACCCTTGGGGTAAGGACTAAGGACTAAGGACTAAGGGCAAGATGTCCACCACATCCACTTCCCCATCCACTTCCGCTTCCGAGGAAGCCAAGGACTTGACCCTGCCCGGAGCGTGCGAATCGCCTCTGCGGCCTCCTTGTGTGTGTCCTGCGGCCATATGCGAGCATTCAAATTAAGCAATAACACATCCTTGGCCCTGGCACAAGTTTATTAAATAAGTCTAAGCCCAGGCGCCACGTCAAAGGAAGTCATAATTGGAAATTACACACATAATCATGGGGCCAGAAGCCACACCACACACACAGGAAGAGGGAAGAGGGAAGGGGAATGGGAAAGGGAAAGAGGAAAGAGGAAACTGGGGAAAAAGGGCAACACACACTTAAACGGCTTTCCCAAAGACGCCCTTCCCTTCCCCATGAATTTATTAGAAATTCAAGAGTGAAACTCTCGGATTTCTCCGCACGTCCTCGATTGACTGACCCACAAATGTGCGTTTGGCTTTTAGTGGGTGGTGGCTAAGGGATGGGACGGAGTCCTTGGACTCCAGGCAGTGCGTGCCAGAGCTCCTTCTCCATCTTCATCTCGCAGGTATCGTGTGAATTAATTAGCAGGTCTCTGGCCTCCTCCAAGTCCCAAGGAGGCGGAAATGAACCCTAAAATGATTTGAAACACTTTTGTGCCCGTGCCCACATGAGTGAGCATAAGCATAAGGTCAGGCAGGCCCCGCCCCTTTCTGTCCAAGTTTTATGGGGTGTCCGGTTGCCGGCTGCCGGCTGCCGGCTGCCGGTTGCCGTTATCCGAACTCCGAACAAGAACCGGAAGCCAAGTCAAACGAAGGCGGCTGTCCGCAAATTAGCATGATATGCGTCGTGTGTGCGTGTGTTGAGGACGGGCAGCGATTAGGCCCATCAAAGGATTAGACAGGACGGGGACAGGACAGGATGAAGGGTTGCCGGGGTCAGAGGTTGAAAAGTTTTGACACGCAATTACCGGGGATCCGACCATGTGTGGGATAGGTCTAGCCCCCGTCCCCGTCCCAGTCCCAGTCCCATTTAAAGGGGGTTGTTAATGCCGTTTTAAGTGATTTTATGATGAATTTTCTGCCCTAAAATTCTAGCTCATTTGCACACACACACACACTCGGGACACACAACAACTTCATCATCATTAACTTGTCCTGGTTTGGGTTGCGGCTTCGAGGCGAAAGTTTTTAGTGTGAAATTTTCACAGCCATTTTATAGGCGTACTTAAGTGGTTTGCCTCTCGGCGGCACTTCTAAGCCCAACCCCAGCCCAGACCCAGACCCAGACCCAAACCCAATCCCTTCCTGCTCTATTAGGCACGCACACACACATGTGTTGAGATGGTGTTGATTTTGTGGCATTTAAGCCTTTTTGAACTTTGAACTTGTCGGCTGGGGTAATGGGTTGGTGGCTTGTGCCGGGATTGGCGGACTCGTCCTAGCTGGTAGTTTTTGCCGCCATTTGTTGCTTGTTTATTTTACGGTCTCCTGTGGGTGTCCTGGAGGGTGTGACGAATCATTTAATACCCATAATCCTCCGCCCTAGTGCTAAGAGCTTAGGGTTTTAGAGAGCTCTTACTGCCTGGAAGTGCCTCTAAATTGGCGGTTAACCAGCAGCGTGATTGATAATGAATATGGAAACAAGTTGTTTGGGCCCCACAGATCCCATCTCGTCTCGGCTCCCTCTGTATGCCGGCGTTAATGACACTCATAGGAGCCAGCGAGGATGAGCCCGAGTGCGTTGATCCCGAGAGAGTCCCAGTCCCAGTCCCAGTCCAATTCCGACCTTAAATCAGAGACTCTTCACTTGTACAGTCGCTGCCAAAGCTGCTGTCCCGGCTAGGGCCTCCAAACTCCAAAACTCCAGCGATCTGGAGTGGAGGCTTCTCTGGGGGATGGGGGATGAGGCAGAGGAGCCAGGGACCGAGGCAGAGACCGATCTATGTAATGCAAACGACAAAGAGCTCAGGGGATGAGGGGCAAGGAGGTAGTGACTCAGTGAGCCAGAGCGGGAGAGAAGCACATTTTTCGGCAAAGTATTTTCTGGGTATTTTTTGGCAAATTTACTCAGCCGCAGAGCAGGAACGAGCGGAGCTTGACGGCGATCGCTGCCCTGCCGCCTGTCCTTGTCTCGCTCTGTCCATAGTTTGAAATGTGCATGTTCCCACACACACACACTTCCAGAAAGAAGCAAACAAAGCCTCTCTCTCTCTCTCTGGGTTTTTCGGGGGCTACTTCCTAAATTTTGTGCGCTGCCCTCGCTAGGTCGCTGATCGTGCTGCGATCGTAATATATATATGTATATACACACAGAGAGGCAGTATATAGAGTGTGTGCTCAAGCATGCTTGTGTGCGTTGAGAAACCTCAAAAAAGTTGCATTGAAGCCGTTAACCTCGGCCGCGCGTTCGTCGCCCGAGTTTGTTTTTGGAAATTATAAGTGCTCCGTGGCCCTGAGGGGCCTGGGGCAGGGCAGGGCAGGGCAGGGATAGAGTGAAGTCATTTGCCGAAATATCCGCAGGACGGACGGACTACAAGCACATGTGCGGCAGAGAGACCCATGCAGCGCCTCTGCTTTGTGCTTTGTGCTTTTTCGCCTGTATTTGTGCCTGTGTGATCGTGAGTGGCACTAAAAATTACACAAAAATTACGCAAAATAAAAACAGACAGAGCAGAGCAGGGCAGAGCAGAGCAGAGAGCTGAGCTGCACTAAAACGAGAGAAGACAGGGGCCAGAAGACCGAAGACAGGGGCAGCACACAAACTCGTTCGGGAAAGAAGATTTGTGAGTTTGCAATTTTTGGCACACACACAAACTGGTTTTCCCCATGTATATTCCTTTCTTTGGCTTCGTTTTTCGGGCATTGCAACTCTTGGTCTCCATCTCCGGCTCTGCCAGCATTGTTGGGCAATTTGCGCACAGCTTTCTATGGCTATGGCGCAGGCGAGGATCTGGAGAGGCGGAGGAGATGGGTATGGGGGCCCTTAAATCATGTAAGATCGATGGGGAGCAATGGCTGTGCGAGTGTGCGAGTGTGCGAGTGTGCGTGTGCATTCCTCTCGCTGGCTGGGTGGAGTGCAGGGTAGGAGGCTGGGGCATGATGTTCCAGTAGAAAGTTTTTGTGCTTTGTGCATCTTTGGGATTTGGAAAGACTTGTGGCTCGGGCGATTTCTCTTTTCGGATTGGGAAAGGGTGCCATTGTATAGGTCCCACATCAACATCAACATCCACGGCCATGTCCATGTCCATGTCCACGTCCAGTGGCAATTGCATTTCACCTGCCTAACGGAATCAATTAAAATCGTTTATGCTAATTTTTTCGTGTGCGTTGTGTGTGTGTGTGTGTGTGTGTGTGTGGTCCATAGCATTTTTCATTAAGAGCCCGGGTAAACATGGTAGAAAAAATAAAATCAGAAAAAAAAGAAAGAAAAATCCAGGCAACCACAAAAAAAGAATACAAAAAAAAACAGAGAGTGGGCGTGGCCCAGGCCCCTGATCCTTCCACCGAAAAGCAAGCACGCGGATGGGTCTAGCGTTACATTATATTTTTAACATTTTAAAAATGGCTGCCTTTTTGCACACACACACACACATACTCCGCGAGTGTGTGTGTGCATTCAGACAATATAAGCGCATAAATATATATTGGATTGGAAATTGCACAAAAAGTTGCACAAAAATCAAAATAAATAACCGCGCGCGTAGGCATAACAATTTATTGTTGGAAAAAAAAGAAAGAAACGCCGAAAAAGGGGAAAAAGTGAGCTAAAAATGGGCAGGCAGGCAAATTGGCGATGCTGTTAACGTTAATATGATCCGAAAGTATGGATAAATACGAGGGCCACCCGCTGCTCCATTGGAATCCCTGCGAGTCCTTGCCCCTTCCCCCTGCTAATTCCCAAAATCAAATGCGCACACACGCGTCATCGGAGGAGAGTTGGGGGTGGAGCCAGAGAGCCAGCCAGGCCAACTTACGCACTACCCCTGCTAGGCCTTCTAGGCCTCCTCTTTCTCCTTCTCTTTCTCTCTAGCTCTCGCTCTCCCTCTCCCTCTCCCTCTCCCTCTCCCTCCGTCGTATGTCATTTTCATAATACGCACGGCACGACGCCATCGTCGTGGCATGTATTGATGCATCATGTACCACGCGGCGTATGTGTAATTTGTACAGCGCCCACCCACTCGCAGCCCACCGCCCACTGCCCACCGCCCACTGCCCAGTGCAGCGCTCGCAGAAAACAAAGCAAAACAAAAAGTGAAAACAACGCAAAACAAGGCAAGGAAAGAGGAGAAAAAAAACGATGTCAGTGGAGAAAACGAGCAAAACAAACGAACGCGCGAATGCGAGCGCAAAAGAGGAAAAATGAACCAAATAAATGGCACGTGTGTGTGTAGGTGGGTGTGCGAGTGTGCGAGTGTGCCTGCCTGTGTGTGATTAACAAAAATGCATTGGCCTTATGGCGGACAGTATATCCGGCATGTCCTGGCCCCCCCCTCCACTGCCTCGGCCGCCTGCATTTGCATTTTATTTTCGTGCGTGCGAGAGAGGGAGAGATTTTTCCCATTTTTTTTTCATTTTTTGTGTTTTTTTTTTTATCATTATTATTAAACTTTTGTCAATTTTTTTGCGTATATTTATTTGTGTGTGCGACTCTCCGCGGCGAGTCCTTTTTTGTACATTATGTATTACGGCGCAGAGGGGGGCGAAGCATGTCGTTGATGTTAATGTGATATTTGGGCGATGGCGATGGCGATGGCTATATGTTGCATTACCGCGTATTTCGGGGAGCCCAGCGTACATAACATAGACAGCCCTCCCCTTCCCCTTCCCCTTCCCCCTCCTGGGGATGATGGATTTTTTGTACTTTTTCGGTAGGCCGAATTCGAGCCGAGTTCGGGGGTAAAAAAATGTTTTTCACGCAATTTTTCTGCCGCTAACGGCAATTTGGACATCAGCAGGGAAAATGTGACTGCCAGGAGAGAGCCTGGCCAGGATTGGGAGAGGGAATGGAGGGAAGGGAGGGAAAGGAGGCAGCACAGGGACTGCAGTTTCTCGACTCTTCCAGAATAGGCGCGAAATTGGTTGCTAACAACAAAGGCGACTGACGACTGGCGAGAATAAGGCGATCTCGATCCCTTCGAGGCTCCCAAGCGCACAATGGCCCCACACTCGGTGTGTCATGGGGGGTCATGGGGTGCAGGACACTGGGATTCCGCGCTGCATCCATAATCGAGTGGCAACAAAGCCAGGAAAGAGCTTGCAGTCGGCCAGGAAAAAAAGCAGCTCGAATGCAGTGCAGCCCTCTGCCGGCCGCTCCTTTGAATGTCCTGTCAATTGCCGAAAATTCCAAATAAATTGATACAAAAATAACCTTGTTTGCGTTAGTTAATCTGCGGTTGGCCAGTACAGATCGGGAAAAGGAGGAACTTAAGTTTGATTTGGCATTAATGACTGACTATTTAGTATAATTATTTGTTCATTTAGAATTAATTACTTATTTACTCATTAATCCGAACATAAAATGAGATTATAATAACATGTATGATATTTTGATATTATTTCTGGTTAAACTCTATGGATACCTTTAATACCGAGCCTACGGCCTAAGAAGTATAAGTTCCTAATTAGTTATTATAAATAAACATAGTTGATGCGTAATAGATTATATTAAATAAAACAAAATTCTTTTAATCCAACCCAATTTTAATTTGTTTGCAAAAGGAATCAATGTAAATCGATTTTGAATCGACTTGGCACAAATAAACAATGCAGATTATTTCCAAGGTTCTCTATAGAGAGATATATCTCAAAACCTACCTCTCATTGATAAGATCTAGCATAATCGCAAAATTCTAATAGAAAAAAATAAAAGGCAAAAAAAATAAACAAGAAATAAAGCTAAGTTCGTTAAGCAGAAGTTTAGATACCCTTGCAGTCTGCAATTGAAACATTGAAAATCGATACATTTTGGTTTATAAATTTGTAAAACATTTACCTAACCATTTTACATTTTACATTTACAAGTGGAATTTTATATTTTCATATAAATCGGCCGATCGCTTCTATGACAGCGAAAGGATTTAATTTTAGAATCCATCCATAATCAAATTTAATAATTATATTCAGCCAGAGCATTATTTAAGCTTTTCAGCTCACGGAGATAGCAATAAGATCTTATATCAATTTAAAAACCACATGAAAAATTCAATTTAAAAATTGGACCAAAACTAAAACAGAAATTGTATTTAAAAAATAGCTGCAATCAAGTTCACAGTATCTTAGCGTCACAAATAAAAATGTAACAAAAATAGCAGATAAATGGGCGTTTTCTCTAATTTTTTCTAATAAAAAACCGCCTCAGCTGTCTCAACTTCCTCTATGCCAAACCCGTAGGTCACTAGAGACTCAACAGGTGGCTAAGAACCCCCCTCTAACACTCGAGTGGCTGCAACTGCAAAGGCAAAACTAGATTTTCCCTCAAAGCCAAAGTTTATGGAGCTCTGGCAGTGATGCATTGACGCATTGCCACACATCGCCCACGCACTCGGGCTAGGCCTATTAAACAAACATATTACCAGGACTCGCAGGACAGCCTCCCACACCCACACCCACGCACACACATCGCACATCCCTATCCCTATCCCTCCTAGCCCTAGCCCAGCGGTTGGCCTGCTCACACTCGGGCTCTCTTCCAGCGGCGCCCGAAAGCAGGCAGCGAAAAAAATGCACAAACTGCAGTCCGCCAGAGTGTGTGTGTGTGAGTGTATGTATGTATATAGCTAGGCGTTAGCTGTGTGCGTGTGTGTGTGCGTGGGGATTTTAGCGCATTTTTATATAATTTCCACTTTGTTGCCTCGCGCGCGCATTTATTTATTTTGGTTGTTTTGTCCCCTTTTTTATTTTTCCTTTTTTTCTGATTTTCCGATGTGTTTTTTTTTGTTTCAAGCGAGTTCGCTCTGCCACACGCGCCGCGACCTTGCCGCACCACACCCGCCTACTGCCATTAACTGCGCTGCATTCTGGCTGCACTTTGCTGCACTTTGCTGCTGCTGCTGCTGCGTTGCTGCAACTGCAACTCTGCCGGCAGCAGCAGCAGCGCTGCCTGGCTGGTTGCATTTTTATAATATTCGGCTTGCACACATTTTTTAGTTTTTTTTGCCATCACTTTTTATTTTGTTGCTTTTTTGTGTTTTTTTGCTTTTTTGGCGCACAAAAAACGCCCATAACTGGTCAGGACTGGCCAGGACACGCACACGCACGGATGCGGCATGTCCTTTTTTCGGGGGTTGTTTTGCTCACACGCACACGCACAAGCACACGCACGGACACGGACACGGACACGGACACGATGCATCCTGGGATTTTAAAAAATAGGGGAATGCCACTGCAGCGAGGCGGCGCTCGTGTGTTCGTTCGATTTTCCGTTGACTTATTTTTTAATTTTATTGGCGCCACAGCCTCTGCCGGCGTCGACGTCGGCGTCGGCATGGGGACAGGAGGGGCAAAGTGCATCCTGCAAAGCTGCATTCAATGTCAGTGCATCGGCCGGCCGGGCTTTGGTTTTGTTTTGTGTTGCCTACTTTTTGTGCGCGTTGCATTTATATTTTCGACGCTCTTAGTCCTTTTTTTGTGTGCTTTGTTTTGTTTTGTGTGTCCTTTTTTTGTTTTTTTTTTCTGTTTTCTTTTTTTTTTTTGCCCGTGTCCGGCCTGTGCGTGTGCGGCTGGAAAAGTGCGTGCGCCAGAGCGAGGCGGCTGCAGTGCCTGGCTGTTGCTTTTTTTTACGCTTCAGCCAGCGCCTCCTGCTTTGCATTTTCACATCCTGCTCGCTCTCCCCCTGCCTTTCCCATTTTTTGCACTTTTTGCACTTTTTGGCACTTTCCCATTATGTGCTTCGTTTTGCGTGACTGCGACTTTTTGATAGGCCTACACATGCGTCGCGTTATTTTGGGGGGATTTGAAAGGTTTGCCTATGTACGAGGCGCTGCGAGCTGGGAGCTGGGAGCTGGGAGCTGCTGGATGATACATGCAGTCCAGGCCAGGTCATTGCCGAGTGTCCGAGGGACGAGGGCAGGCGGTGCGTATACGTAATGCTATGTGCATTTTTATCCTTTGGCTGCATTCTTCTTTGCTTTTTTTGGAGTCATAGGCATAGCGCCACTCGTGTGTGTGTGTGTGTGTGTGTGTGTGTGTGGTGGTGTGTTCTTAACTAAATAAATATAATGAGTTGAACAGTGACACGCGGACTGTTAAAATGGTGCGATTAATTCGATGAATTGGAGCTTGATATAACTATAACTACAACTATAACTATAAATATAACTATGATAAATGCAACCAGCTTTCCATGGATAAGATATTAATTACAGGAACTCTCAAAATATATACTTTAAAGATAACTTGTAACGAAATCAAAAGACTAGGTGGCAACTTCCAATTATAGGCGATCGCGACAAGTGGGCAGCCCTCTACCTTTTCTCTTCTGGCAATAAAATCTCTTTATGGTACTTATGTTACGGGATAATGACTCTTAATTGGTATTTCAATTAATTGGAAATTCTACAAAACATATACTTAGAACATAAATTGTAACAAAAGCCCCTAAATCAGAAGTATAGCCAATTTTTGACTAGGTGGCAACTTTTAATGCTAAGCAACCACTTGTTGCGGTAGCTGTAAGTTATTTCTCTTTTCCTCCATGTCACGATAAATACTCTGTAATTGTTGCTCTCAAAAATTGTCAAAAATAAATACAGCAAAATTAACAAATAGTGCGATTTTATCCTAAAAATACACAAAAAGATCTGGTCGAAGACAAGCAGCAGGAGCAGTTCTTGACCTTACCAGGACCGAAGTTGGGACTTTGATCCGTTCTAGAATTCTAGACCGAACTTCCAGGTAAAAACCAGTAGAGCTTTGACTCAGATATGATGGTAAATTGATCTAAAATGTACAGAAAAAAAAAAACAAATATAAAGAAACCTTCGTTATTAATCCCTATATTATATTCCTAAATTGATAAAGAAAATATATCTTTAGAAATATTTCCATAAGCCTTGCTTCTTTACCAAAAATGTCGTAAAAACCCCTATAGAAACCCCCCCCCCCACTGCACCGAAAAATTCGCCATGTTCAGGGGCTCTGTGCTCTGAATTAATCCCGAACCTTCTTCTGGCTTCTCTTCCTGGATTAATCGCTGCGATTGCCCCACTGCCACATGGAGGGGGAGGCGGAAAAGGGCCGCGGCTGGAGAGTTGGCTGGGTTCGATTTTTAGCCAAAAAGGAAATAATAAAAATCACAATAAATATGCATTGAACTTTTTTCCCATTTGAAATTGCATCTCTGTTAGTTTTCTCCTTTTTTGCGATTAAATATATTTTATATATAAATATATATCTCTGCAGCATGCATGTGTTTTGGTGCAGCAACTGCAACTGCAACTGCAACTGCAACAGCCACTGCCACTGCCACGGCAACTGGTGTTTGTGCATTATTTCTATATAAGCGGAATATAATATAAAAAGGCTGTGCGCCGATTTCGTTTCCTTTTTTTTCTCTCTTTTTTTTTTGTTTTGTTTTATTTTCGGTTTTATTTTAAATGATTTTTTTTTCGACTTTTTTTTTCCTCACGCAGCGACGCCCGCTGTCGACGGCGACGTCGCCGTCAGTGTGGACGCAGCAGCGTAGGCCGAAAAAGGACGAAAAGCGTCGCTCATTTGCCACGCATCTGTGTGCGTGCGTGGATGGAGGGGTAGGAGGCTGGCACAAAGTGCACACATATTTTTATAGGGTTTCGATTGCATTTTTTGCCCTTTTTAGCCTCTTTTTACCAATTTCGAGTGTGCGAGTGTGCGAGTGTGCGAGTGTGTGTGTGTATTTGGATAACGCTTTGTGGCCTCTTCCTCTGCTTTTCTTTTTTTTATATTTTATTTTCTCGCATGTGTGTGTGTTTTTTGTGAGCGATTTTTGTGCATTTTTGCAGTTTTTGTTTTGGGCAGATTTTTATTTTTCGGCGACCAGTCCCGGCTCGTCCGACAGAGACAGCCACAGGCCGGCGAAAGAGAGAGAGGAGAGCTGCAGGAGCTTGACCAGGCCCGTCAGAAGTAGGGGTAGCTGTGAGGACTGTGAGGACTGCGAGGACCACGATGGTGATGATGATGATGTTGGCTCATTACGAGTGCGCTGCCGCTGCCGCTGCCGCTGCATATTATGTGCAGGCCGAGCGGTGCAGCGGCTCAGAAGCGACTTTGCCGTGGCCGCTGGAGGAGGCACAACATTGACAACACACACGCACAGGCACAGGCACACGCACAGGCACACGCACAGGGTGCTCAGGGAGGGATGAGTGTGTTTATGTGCTAACTACTACACATAGAGGACTCCAAATTCTGCCCCCACCGAAACCGAAACCGAATCCGAATCCGAATCCGAGTCGGAATCTGGAGCTGGAGCCTCTGCCGGCGACGACTGCGACTGCAACAGCGACGCTGATCTCAAAAACACATTTTCTGGGCAACATTATTTTCCGTATAGTTGGGATCCATTTAGATGAACATCAGTTAGCTATCGGATTGGACGTGCGTCGTTCGACAGAGCAGCCCAGAGACCAAGCCAGAGACCAGCCAAGTGAAGTTCCCCATTCAGCCAATTCCAATTCAGTTCAGTTTCCATCAGTTCAGTTTCAAGTGCACAAGTGCACAAGTGCAAGTGCGGCTTAGAAAGGAGCCCGCAGGACACAAACAGGACACTCAACTCAAGTGCAATATGCACGGCCAGAGACAATCCGCCGCTGGAGCGAGAGTCGACGTGAATCCCCTTCAAACCTTCTTTTTGTTCAAGTGAAAAGCTGAGAGAAACAGTTTATTTTTTGCAAGTGAAGAACCAACCAAACCCCCAACAACTGCTAACAATCCGAACGATCTAAGGATCAGCCCCAAGATCAAAACACACACAAAATCTAATCGAAAATCAAAACCAATCCGCCACAAACTGAGACCAAAAAGTGCGTGCAAAGTGCAAGTTCCACACAAACCATCGTTTGCCCCGTTAACGAGGACGAGGACGAGGACGAGGACGAGGACAAGGACACGGACACCCCGCAGAGCCAGCAGGTAGGTGCCCCCTTCTCCCTTAACTAGAGCAGGTTCCCCCGCTTAACCACTAAGCACCACTGGGCGGGCGGCTCCCATCCGGCGTCAGAAATTACAAAGTTATAACAACAATAACCGGAGGAAGCAAAACATTTACTTTATCATTTTTAACACTTGGCCATGGGAAAAAAGCCGAGAGAAACAGGAGCAGCCAGGTCCTGCTGCTCCTGCCAAAGGATGCAAAGCCAGCAAGGGCCGCGAAAAAAACGGCAGCAACTAAAACGGCGCTTAACACACACGCGAGCCTCCCCCTGGATGTGCCAGCTTCACCCAGCAGGCAGCCAGGATAGACATAGAAGGGCACACCCATAGACACACACCCAGACGCACACACACACACGAGCTACACACACGTAGCAGGGTGCAACAAAAAATGCAAAAATGCAAACACAGACAAAGTCAACAAAAGTGCGACCGCGACACAGGCGAAATCTGTGAGGGCGGCGAAGCTGGAGCAGGAGTAGGAGCTGGAGCCCCTCGAGGCCCAAGTGTCCAGGAGTCAATTGCCCAACAACACCCAGCAATTGCTCCCTACTGCCCCATCCCGTCCAGCTCTCATAGGGGGAGCTCTATATGGAGAGGTAGTGAGAGCCGAGCCGAGCCAACCACTAATGTCCGCCATTTAATTTCAATTTGTGCGGTGCGCGCTCTAAATCGGCTGCTTATTATATTAATTGGGCGCAAAATGTTAATGAAATGCACGAAAGGGGGTTGGGGGGATAGGTATAGGATATAGGTATAATCTCAACCCTTTCCCAGGGTTAGTTCCAAATGAAAACCCCCAAAAAAGTAAGCTTGTAATCCCAAATCTAATTAGGATCGATCGAGGCCTTAAATTAGAGAGAGGCAAAGTTCTGTGGGTTTTTAAATTAATTAAAAACCACAATTTTGGTCAGCCAAAGTTATTTATTTATTTATTTATTATTTGTATTATTATTATTTTTATTATTTTTCCACTATTATTATTATTTTATATTAATTAAGTTCGTGGCCTTAAATTAGGGCGAGACAAAGTTCGGTGGGTTTTTAAATTATTTATAAATCAATAGAAACTAGAATTTTGGCAAGTCAAAGTCCTAAATTTATTTATTATTATTATTATTTGTATTTTCATTATTACTATTATTATTATTATTTTATATCGTAGTTTTTTTATATAGATTATTCTTTATTTCGTCGAAATGCGAAAATTCATATTTATATAATGCTATTTTTACAAAATGCTACAAAAAACAACACTATGCCATAGTTATTATTCAATTAATGCTAATATATTATTATTATTTTGTATTAATTAAGTAATAACAAGTTTAAACTAATCTTCGAATACGAAAGACCCATTTTCCTCTGACAACTAATTGGTTTGAAATATGCAAATATTCACATATGTCTTTGTAAAAGGGAAAGATATTATTTGTATTTTTGGATTTAGTTCAATTTATACTTAAATCATCCTTTGATTCGTTTGAATGTATTATTTTCAATCTTTTCGAGTATTTTTAACCATAATCTCTGTTACTTGCTCTCTTGACCGAGTTAGGAAACCATCTTATCATGATCATGACAGCTTTTAGACATTAAATGTTATTCGAGGTTCTGGAAATTATACCTAAAAACTGTATTCAAGCTTCCCTTTCAGATATTCCCTCTTTCTCCATATTTAATGCTTTACTTTGTATTTTCCTTGTGTACAATTTCACTTCCTACTTTGACTTTTTTTGTGTGTGCGTTATCTCTCACTCTCTGTCTCTCTGGGCAAATTCCAGTGAAAAATTCACGCAGTTCCCTCAAAAATTGAGACTGCAATTTGTTGTTTTTAGGCAAAGAGCGACGCCAGGTTCGGGGGGTTCAATGACCCAAACAGAGCGCTCGCTTGATTCCAAACAAAAGCGATCGAGGGACCAAAACCAAAACCAAAACCAAAACCAAAACCAAAAACCAAAAAACCGAAACCAAAACAAAACAACAACAAAAGCTACACTCCGCCAGATTCTTTGGCGATCGGAGAACTGAGAGAGCACTGCATCGCCAAGATGACGATGTTTTCTCCGACTAAAAAATCCTAAAAAAGAACAACGAGAAACCTGAAATTTGTGCGAAAAATATCAAATAGCAAATTACTCATGCGAAGATCGACTCGGACTCGGACTCGGATCGGATCGGATCGAGTGCAACCCCAAGGATTGGGGAGCATTGCTCCCTCTCGCTGGCTTCCCATTATCACGTATACGCCACAGGGGCGCCATTAGAAGCAAAGCCCATCCTGTGTTCCCCCTGAAACCCCGTCGAAAAAGACATAACAACGGGGCTATTCCGATGCAAATGCAAAATAATGCAGCCAACCTTGTATCCGGTTAGACTAGAATTTCGGGTATTAAATGACAGCCGAAAGAGGGAAGAGGGCCAAAAACTAAACTTGCTAAAAAAAACACACAGTTTTCATGCGCAGTTTGGAATATATGCATATATGTATATACCTCGGCCTCGTAATCGCACTCGTTACGAGTATATATAATAATACGATATGCGATGATGGCGATGGCGACGCCTACGAAAAAATGCGCAACTGCATAGGCCTGGCGGAGATCGCTGCGGCAGGGGAGGATCTCTCTCTCGGAGAACCAGAACGACACTTGTATGGCTTCGGGTGCGTGTGTGTGCGACTATTCAGTTTGTGCAAAAATATAAAAACACAGCGCACTCTGTGTGTGTTTTTTCTGTGCTTTTTTGGCAGTCATTGACCCCCGCGACCAACGACTCGGAGCGATCAGGGCCAAGGCGGCGGCGGCGGTCGAGGAGCGGCGGCAGCGGCGGCAGCGGCGACAGAGTGGCGATGTAGAAAGATAGCAAACAAGTTAAACAGAGAGCGATAGTGTGTGTGTGCGTGTGTGTGTGTGTATGCACATGCACATATGGAACTGGGACTGGGACTCATGGTGATCTCACCAGGCAGCGGCAGCGGCAGCGGCAGAGCAGCTCGCTCTCTGTGGCTCTCTTGGACAGAGCTCTCTCTCCTGGGAACTCTGCTTTCTGCGTTCTGGGTTCTGGGTTCTCCTTGCTCCCCACATCAGTCTCCCTTCTCCCTGCTCCCTGAGATGGCTTAGATGCCACGGAGCATTGACTTGGCCAAAAGCAATGATTCACCTTAAACCCAATCGAAGCGATGATGAAAATGATGATGATCAGCGAGCGCCGCAGGGCGATGACTCCCACCTATGACTCGCCGCCCGCTGGAGGTGTTAGAAGCCTCAACCCCTACTCCCTGGAGCTCACACTCCCTCTTCTTCGCCACCGATCCCACCGAGATCCCAGCCAGCTTTTGCCGCCTGATAAGTGCGGTTCAGTGATCGCTGCACGAGGCAAACAACAAACCGAAAGCTAAATTTAGTATCTCGTGCACACAGGGCGGTCTTATCAGCCGGGATTCGGATTGGGATCTGGCTAGCAGTGGCCTTAGAAGCCTCTGCCACTTCCTTTTCCCGCTGAATGACAATCCATTGGAGCCCGGGCGGCGGCGGAGCTATCAATCATTCCCCGGCTCCTCCTCGAAGAAAGCACACTGTCAAATGACTAGGGGAAAATTTTAATGAAAAGCCTGGCCCTGAGAACACATCCTTCGACGACGACGACGTCAAATCCAAACAATATTAAAAAAGGGAACTAGAAGTTATTGCTGGAGGCCCCCTTGGCTTTGCCCTGATAAATCCGCCTCCCTTCCATTTCCATTTCCATTTCCATTTCCACCACTTATCAAAGCCAGAGCGACGTTATAGAAATTTTTAAACATGTTTGAACTACACACACGCACACCCAGCACCCAGCACCCAGCCAGGACCTGCAGACATCCTTCTTCTCGTATTTGAGTAACTCTATTCATCATTTCGTTCGTTCGTAACCAGAGAGAAAAAAAAGGAAAAGAAATTTCCACAAGTGAAAACTGCTTACAAAGATTTCTGCTACATCTGCACACTGAGTCCTCCTCCTGCTCCTGCTCCTTATCCTTAATAGAAAGGGAAAGGAGGCGCAGGCAGGGAGCATGCCTCGCATGTAAGTACAAAATTCTAAAAAGCGAACGAAACAGAACAGAACAAAAAACAGAAAGAAAAAAAGAAATAAAAAAATATTAATCCTTAGCTTAAACATTTGCCAACGTCGACGACTCCGCCATCTTCGTGTCGCCTGTCGTCCTCGCCATCGTCTTCGTTCTCGTCCTGGAGAGATACCCTCACTCCACCCATCACTCCACCTCTTCGGCTCTCCTTTCCTTTGTGGCGCACACATCGCGGCACCAGCCTCTAATACAGCAATCCTCTATTTACTACTATTTCACATTTTTCTCCCTGCCAGCCCCCTGCCAACTGCCCCCTCCTTGCTCCTCGCGACGCCCTTGCTCTTATTATTGATTGTGTTATTATTATGCCGAGGCAGTGGCAGTGACGCCGGCAGCGAGGCGACGTCGCCTGCGATCGTCGATGCTATTGTGATTTCCCAGCTTGGAGCGGGGTAAGGGGGGCCCTGGCAGCTCCGAGGAGCAAATGAAAAATGTAATGTACCCAAAAAAATGGAAATCAGGGAAAATAGCGCCAACAACTACAGCAGCGACTATTTCTCCCGAAAAAGAAAAACGCGAAACACCCACCCCAGGCAGCAGCAGCAGCTTCCCTGATCCAGGGGCGTGGAAACATAACTTGAAGGGGGGATGAGCTTATATAATTACCAGAATTGTGTCTATAAGCATGCTTTTCTAATCTTTGGTATTAATTAATATTCGGTAATAATTAAATTTCAATTTAAAGAAAGAAATTCTATTGTCCGTCTGTCCGTCTGTCCGTTTGTCCGTCTCTTCGCTTGTCCGTTTGATCTCAGGGACCATAGGAGGTGGAGCTACCAGATTTGTTAATTAATGCAGTTTAAGGTTGTTTCATAATTTACTAACTAACTTAACTAAACTAAACTAAAATTCAAATTTGAGACAAAACTTTCTTGTTTGTCCTTATTTTTAATTTTTATTTATTTATTTATTTATAAAGAGCTAACAAATATCTAAAAATTATGAGCTAGCAATGATGTTAAGCAATGGGCCTTCAGCTCGAACAGTACATAATATTATTTTGTAGGTATTTATTTCTATGGTTGTCCTTATTAGTATTGGAGTCTTCTAAGTTATTCTATTAAGTATGCTAACTTATTCATTTGCTTCTTTTCTTTAATATTGAAATTATTTTAATAATTTATGAATATAATAAATAATTAAATTATTTATAAATTAAATTTATTTTGTATTACTTTTCCCTATTTGTTTAAAAAATTGTCAATTAACAATATTAGGTTATAAAATCAAGGATAAATAATAAATTCTTATTCTATTAAATATGTTAACTCCTTTGCTTATTTTTTTTGTTTAAATATATTAATTTTCAATTCATTTTATTTTGTACCTTTCCCTATTTTATTTGATTGTCTAAAGAATTGCCAATTAACAATATTAGGTTAAATAATAAATTCAAGCAGCCCCCCTTCCTGACCACATCCATGGCCGCTTCTAATCCACCCAAGGAGCTGAGCGGAGCAACAACTACATTGTCAAGCGGCGCCAACAGCGACGCGGGCAGAGTCGCTGCCGCTGCCGCTGCCGCTGCCTTCGTATCGTTTTTATTCAAATTCATAATCGCAAAATTTTTATATTCTACTTATGCTCAAAAGACGCGCGTGTATCGCCGCCTCCTGGTGCTCTGCCGCTGCTCTGCTGCTCCGTGGTGCGAGCGAGAGCTCTGCCAGTGGCGGGGGCGGCTGTGGAAGGGGGCACGACTAGTGCTTGGCTTTTGTGCCGGGCCTACAATACAGGCGGGCGGCGGCAGTGCGCGGCCCCTTCCATCGGCCTGCCCTGGCCTCGGAACCACCACTGTAATCGGAAACTTTCCTCTTTCTTTACATTTTTCATCTTTTTACTTTTTCCCATTTTTTTTTTTTTTCATTTCTGCTTTTTTTTCTCCTTGTGCTTTCATTTTGCTTGTGCCAAAAATACAACAAAATAAGAGGGGGGGGAGAAAGAGAACGGGAATGAATGAATAATAAAAACGAAGCACTCGATGGCGTAGAATTTGAATAGAAGCTTAGTTTTTCGCTTATACAACAAAAACTTTCTTTTTTCGGGGTTGTTTCCAATTTTTTTCTACTTTGCGCGTCAGCGGGGGTGGCAGGACGCCGAGGACGCCAAGGAGGCCAAGGAGGAGTAGGTGGTGGCTGCCACGGGGAAGACATCGACATCGAAGCATCGGCATCGAAGCTGTGTGCACAGCCAGCGCTGGGAAAGGGGCAGGGGAGGGAAAGGAGGGAAAAGGGAAAGGAAAGCGCTTTGGCAAAAGGGAAGCACACACACACCGAGGCAGGCATAGACGCAAGACGGCAGAAGAAAAACTGAAAAGTTTATAATTACTTATTTTTTGATGAATTGGGTAAATATTAAAAAAGGAGCAGAGAGAGCAGGAGCGGCAGCGGCAGCGGCGAGGGTTTGGGCTTGGGCTTGGGGTTGAGCAGGAAGCGCCGGGGAGGCAGCCAAAAAGGTACGACGAGTGCTTAAAAAGAAATACGACTACATTAAAAATTATCGATCGATTCCCTGCTTTCCTTTTTTTCTTTTTTTTTTTTTTCTGTTCTATAACTTTTTGGTGGGTGGAAGGAACTTGACTTAGGAACCCCAGCGACGTGGGATTAGGAAATGCATCTGATGAGGCAGGCTCTTGTACCTGCTCCCTACCCTGCACTCCACCACCCTCAGGGAGGAGGAGGAGCGCATCGCCAAGACTTTAATTGCTTTGCCAGGATGTGGGCGTGGCCGGGCCTTGGGCTTAATTAATTTATTAAATAATTCAATCGACTCAACAGGGAGCGCGGACCAGACATCCTTATTAACTTTTATTGAATTTAAATTTGAATTTGTTGTTTGCCGCCTGAGACCGCAACGGCCTCCGCCTCGGAAGCCTCTGCGCCGCCGTTCAATATTTGTGTTTTTGTGTGCAGAATTTTGACTGATTTCATCGAGAGCCTCCATTCCCTCCCCCTCCCTTCCCCAACTCGGAACTAGTCATATTTCATCTTGCCCAGCCCTGCTCCCAGCCCTTGCCTGAGATGGAAACTGTTTAGAGCGCCGGCCACTTATTCTGTTGCTAAGTATTACGACTCCTTCGCTCTTCCGCGGCGGCAATCCCATCAAAGCAACGCCTCTCGAGTGGCCCATCTCGGGGTCCTGCTCCCTGCGCCCTCCTCCTTGCTCCTTACTGCACGCTGCAAAAGTTTGCCAACTATGAGGAATGGAGGACGAGACAGGGACAGGGAGGGTGGCACCGGCTTCAGCTGGAAATGCCAGAGCTCGCATTATCAAAGGCAGGTCCTGGACTCCCTTCCTCCCGCCCTGGGTTGCCCCAAACGACCGGGAACCGACCCTATAGTTCACACAAAGAAAAAATATGCCTCCTCTATTTCGATTTATTTGAAAATATAAATTCTAGTTATTGCTAGATCATAAAATATGCCTCCTCTATTTCGATTTATTTGAAAATATAAATTCTAGTAATTGCTAGATCCTAATTCGCACGTATTTCGCACGGGTGCTGCATTCCGTGAGGTTGAATTTGCAGCACAGTTCCTATTTCGCTCGTATTGGAGTTTTGTCCTACTTATTGGGCTTAAAATAGCTTCTTATAAGATTCCGAGCCCCAAACCTTGAAGCTCTGAATCCTTTTATAGGTATTTTAAAGGAGAAATTAATTTGAGCATTTAAAAATAAATAAAAAAGAGACAGAAAATGTATGTAAAACAAATGATATATTTTCTCTATATTATATTTATATTTATTTTTTATACTTATATTTTCTCTATATATAAAACCCTTAAATTCGTTTTTATATAGGAATTTATCCCTGTGCAGGACCCAGTCCTAGTTCTCCCCAAACCTCACCCTCACTCCTAGCTGTGCTCGGTTTTCTTAGCGCCAGAAAATCTGCGGAATTTATAAAATTTTCATAGTTACAACTTTCTTTCGGGGCAAAGAGTGAGCTGGGGCAGGAGCAGAGGGACGAGGCACCCAGTTAATGTGCAGTGAAGCCCAAGCTGGAGCTGGAGCTCGGAGCCTGCAACCCGCGGAGCTTCTTCTATTTTGCAGTTTAGTTTCAAATACATAACATGGCTGTGTGTTGTGCCATCCCTGCCCTGCCTTTTTTCGGCTATATTTTTTCTGCCCGCTCCTTCTATGCAGAAACATAAAACTTTTCATTATTATTATTATTATTACTATTATTTTTTTCTTTTTTTGTTGCTCGCTCTCTCATTATGCTGCTTCCAGGCCCCAATCCCCGCCAGAAACCCAAGACCCAAACGCTCCGAAGACAAGCAGACGCAAACTTCCGCAGCTCTAACAGTTTCTCCTACGAAAAAAAGGGGGTGCTGGTGCTGGTGCTGGTGCTGGGGTCTTGAAGATTCCAGATTGGGGGTTTTTCGGAGACCCAAAAGGGATGCAAGGGCAAGGGCAAGCTCGGAGACAGAGACAGAGTCATAGACGGAGAGGGATAGAGAGAGACAGGCAGAGAAGGAGAGTGAGAGAGCCAAGAAGGAAAATGTTCGCGCGCGAGAAATGCTAAAAAATATTTTTATAGCTCCGCGAACGTTAGAATAGTGTTTGTGAGGGGCTCTCCCTCGCCATCTCCCTCTCACCCGCTGTGTGCGCGTGCCACCCCCCATCATCTCAGCCCTCCTTCTTGGTGTTGTTGTTGTTAGTCAAATGGGGTGTTGATTGAACGGTTGTGCGGCTGTCCCAGAGCCCTGCAACAACCTACAACCTACAACCTACAACCTACGAGCTACAAGCTACGAGCTACAAGAGCTACAAGCTACTAGCGAAGAGTGAAGAGCTACGAGCTGCTTACGCCGTACACACAAAGAAATTGGGGTAAATATCTAGCTTGAAACCTAGATTACAAAGGGTGGCGGGGTGATACTTTCTTGTTATTGTATTAAACATTATTTATAATCTTAAGAACTCGTTACAGAAGGAAATCGGGGTAAATATCTTACTTGAAACATTGCTAACTTTATAATATATGTTTTGTATATTCTTTTAAATATTTATAATATAATTTTAGATTTAAAAAATCACTTTTTAAATAATCAATTATCTCAATTTAGTCAGGAGTGTAGCTCAGAGCATTTTAATTCTTTTGGAGGGAATACTTTAATTTTAAACTTTATTCATATAATATTAAATATTATTATATTTATTTAAGAACTGGATACACCAGGAAAAGGGAATGAGCGTCTTTCTCGAAACCTTGATAACTTTACTATTTTTATATATTTAATATGATTTTAAACCCCAAGAACTTAATATAATAAATACGTAAACTCTCTAATATTCAAGATAATATTATAATTCTAATAAACATAAATATCCAGCTTGAGACCTTAATTATAAGAGAAGCGGATGTGATACCTCATTATTAATTTATTAAATATTATCTTGAGTCTTAAGTACTTTCTAGTTAGTCAAATTAAACCTTCAAATAATCAAATTTCATTAAATACACATCGTTTGGTTCTGGTAATGTTTATCTCTTATCATAACAAAGATTATCTAATGGTTTAAATTTGTTAAAATTTAAAAAAAGGTATTATTAAACGTCAAGCATATCAATATAATCATAATTGATGCGAACAAGATACAATTAAATAGCTAAAAAGCTCAAAAGATCAGAATATAATTACTATTAAGTTTAGTTTTTTTTTAAAGCAAGCTAAAGGCAAGCAAATATTTTTCCCTGTACCACCAGCAGCCCAGAATCCCATCCCTGGGTCGCCGTTATATTTATTTTATTCTTTTTTCGCCTTGTTTTGCGTTTAGACACAATTTTTACAGCCCGCCCACGCGCGCGGCAGGACTCGGAACGCAGGACGCAGGATGGCGCGAAGGAGCCAAGTTTGCAAAAGTATTACTCGAGCATATATAAAAAAGATTGGCAATGTGCGGTAACTGCCAGACGGGGAGGCAGTTCCTTGGGGGGCCCCAACTCCTGTCCCAGCTCCCTGCTTCTGCTCCTGCTCCGCCTCCACTCCTGTCACTTCCAGTGTCTTTGCATTGAGCACATTGTAGTTGAGATTTCCGCTAAATGAAAATGATGTATTCGCATGGAATGTCACGCCTGAGACCGAAGATGGAAATTGCGATTTGCAGTTGCGAATATGCGGAGGTTAAGGGTGGAGATTTCTTAAGATATATATACTAGGGAGTTGGCTTAGAATCTTCTTGGAGGCTGGGTTAATGGGTCAAGGAAAACTGCAGAGAGTTGGGCTTTTATCTCCTCTCAGTCTGCAGACTATTTAAAGAGCTGAAACTCTAATATTTGCCAGTTAGACCAGCGAGATGATGATAAGGTACCTGGAATATGGGATAACCCCGAGATCTAAATCTAGAGATATCTCAACACAAAAAGGGAGGCATGTCTGTGATTTAAAGTGAAAAAGGCAAGTTGGGAAGTTCTAGTATATAATTCCCCGTTTTTCTAGATTTTCTTTACCTCTCACAAAAGGCAGATAACTTCCTTGGAGTTTATAGCAATTATTAAGCCAGAAAACTTACCTCCTTCATCCTCTTTCCGCTTAGACCTCCTCCTGGGGGCTGAGGGCTGGGGGCTACAATCTCTGGTTAGTCCTGCAAGGGAAATCAAACAAATTGCATTTGTAATAAATTCAGGCACAAGCTCAAACCATATATATCCATATTGTCTATGCCAGAGTCAGTTAGGGCCCCAGCAATTGGGGTTTTCGTCTAAATACCCAACAAAAAGCCCCGATAGAGGGCTAAAAGCAAACCAAACAAATGGAGCGAAAATGAATTGCATACGGGCGGGGCAGGAGGGCGGGTGGGAGCACAAACTAAATGCGACTTGTAAAAAATAATAAATACATAAATTACTTTGGCAAAAAGCGAGAAAAATGCACGAAATTAAGCCGACAAAGCGGCACGAATTTCGACGGCGCACTGCTTGCGGGTTCGATCCAGCGATACCTCGGCCCAAACTGTTGGTTAAGGCCGGGAAATGGTCGTAATTCACCGCGGCGATTGCAGGGTACGCAAATGAAATTAAAAGAGCCAGGAGTGGCAGGAGCAGGAACAACCAGTGCAAATTATAGTTAGCATCAGAGTTTTGGCTGTTGGCCAGGACCACGTTCCACGCCCCTTTCGGCTCAAACAGGTTCGTCTAAACGTTTGTTTGGCTGCACTGCGGCAGCCGTGTTACACATCGCGTATACGTGATACGAGTTCCCGTAGCGCCCCGAAATTTATACGCCTGACCTCGTCCACACACTGGCTTATCCCTCCTGCTCCTGCTCCTGCTCCTGCTCCTGGGTCCTGCCTCCTGGCTCCTGTGTGCTGTGTTTTGCCAGTGTCATTGTTGTTGCCCCGCCGGCGGCCGCTGTTTTGCCATTTTGATGCATATTATGCATTTTTTGTTGCTCTGGCCACACTCTCTCACTCTCCACACTCTCCACAAAGTTAGAAGACTCGGGGCTCAGCGCGAAATCTCATTTAATTTTTATCTCTTTCCCCTTTCCCTCTCGCTGTCAGTGTCTCAGCTTTTGACTTGTTTTAAAATATATTTTTATAATTTTACCTGGCAACTCTGTATGTCCGTCTGTCCGTTTGTCCGTTTTGTTTACATAAACTCTTAAAACTCGGATACTATAAGAGCTAGAGCCACCAAATTAAGTAACAACATTCGTATGCCTTAAAGGCAGATTAAGTTTGATTTAAAATAAAGTTACAAACATAACAATCATAAAACAATGAGTTTTATATTTATGTTTATAATTTTACCTGGCAACTCTGTCCGTTTTGTTTACATAAACTCTTATATCTCGGAAACTATAAGAGCTAGAGCTTTTAAATTAAGTAACAACATTCTTATGCCTTAAAGGCAGATTAAGTTTAATTTTAAAATAAAGTTACGTACATAAAAATCATAAAAGAATGAGTTTTTGCCTTGGCTTTCTTACTTGGCTTGAAATTCCTTTGAAATATAATATTAAAACTAAATAAAATAATAAAAAAGAGGGTAGGAAAAGGGTATTTCTGTATTTATATAATTCCCTCTTGTTTAGCCCCTCCTCTTCCTCTCTATCTCTCTCATATAAAGCTAAGTCCAAAGTGTGGCTGTGTTTAGCTTTCTTACTTGGCTTTAAGTTCCTTTGAAATATAATATTAAAACCAAATAAAACAATAAATAAAGGGTAGGAAAAGGGTATTTCTTGTTCACTCCTTTAAGTGTATATTATTCTATATATATAATTCCTTCTTTTCTCTCTCTCTCTCTCGTATAAAGCTAAATCTAAAGTGTGTCTGTGTTCTTTTCTTTTTTGCGGAAAATTATTAGTAATTTTTTTCTACTCCGCTGCCCGGACAGGGGGCGTGGCAGGCGGCCTCCGTCGGCAGCATTTTAAATATAATTATAATATAATTTGGCGCGGTCTTTTTATTTTTTTCTTTCTCGCTCCTCCTCTCACATTTTGTGTCTATTTTTTTGTCCTTATTTTTCCTTATTCGCCGGGCTGTGGCTTGCATATGTATGTGTTTTGTGCAGTGTGGATATAGAGGGGGGCAGAGGGGGGCAGAGAGGGGCAGGGGGTGTGTGCTCGCTGCATTGTTAATGCAATTTCGCTTTTGTTGTCGCTTTTTGTTTTTGCGCTTTTGTATTAAAATAATTATAAATTTTTTCCACTCATTTCGTTTTGTATCTGTATCTTTGTATCTTTGTATTGCTTTGTTAGAGTGAGTGTGTGTGGTGTGTGTGTGTGTGGTTTGGACATGTGTGTAAATTGTAGAAAGTCAGTTTTGATAGTTTTTTGCCATTGTTTGAAAGCCTCTGCCTGCCATTTCTCATTTTGCATTTTTTAAATGTTGTTTTTTCTGGCTCATCCTCCTCCTGCTGCGGTGCATTTGAGCTTGTAATTTCGAGCAAAGTTTAGCCTCTCCAGATCCCAGGAGGAGGAGCTGACGTAGCTTTATTGCATTTCCATGTTCTCCGCTCCGCGGCAGCAAAGTTTTTCAATAAAAAATCAAACACACTCCACACTCTGCCGCCGCCCACACACTCCACTAAAAATATCCGCATAATTATTATTGACAATGGTATTGAGCGGGCGAGGCCGAGACCGAGGCCATTAATTAGCCAGGCCAGGTGTGGTGACTTCTGTGCCTGTTTCCGGTACCTGCGCCTCTTCCTGTTCCTGTTCCTGTTCTTGTTCCTCTTCCTGCTCCTCCCCAAAAAATACTAGGCTCAAGTCTCTCTCTCTCAAGAGGCTTGCAACAGGTGGCGTTGCCCTGACCTAGAGAAGAAGCCCAAGAAGCCCAAGAAGCAAACAGCAGCAGCAGCAGCAGCCACCCAAGCCACCTCAGACCTCTGACTCAGTCTCAGTCTCAGTCTCAGCCTCAGCCTCCTTCGAGTGGCTGGCAGCCCAAGGACGTTGCGTGGCCACCGCGAAGGAGTTTGGTCGACAAACAGCTGGAAGCCGGGAGCCGGGAGCTGGTGGCTGGTAGCTGGAGACACACACACCCAAGCCGACAGACAATGCCAGCACGAACGCGGACGTTCGGCTGGCTGTGTGAGACTTGGAAGGAGCAGGAGCAAGAGAAGGAGCAGGAGGCGTCGCTGGGTGGCGTTGAAATTAAAATCCAGACTGTCCGTGCCTGGGCTCTCAAGTGTTTGTCGTTTGGCTGCTGCTCGCTTCTCCCGAGGTGCCCCACTTTGTGGACTTTTAACTTCCGGTTTCTCCAACTCCTGGCATCGCCTTGCCGCCTTGCCTGGCAACCAGCGCCGAGTTGAGCTCTGGCTCGACTTGACCTTGCAGCTGGCAGCTGGCATCTTGGGAGGCTGCCCCCCCACCACCGCCCACCGTCTGTCTGGCTGTCTGACAAACACACGCACGCCTCTCACCTGCCCCGAGTGTGCCGAGTGATAATCCGCATAAAATTACAAGGAGCAGGGAGCAGAAAGCAGGGACCAAGGAGCAGCCAAGGACGAGCAGACACACGCACGCTGCGGCGACGACAACGACAAAAGGCGAAAGTAAGGCCAAGGTCGTTTCACACCACCCATCCACACACACACACACACACACACACACCCGAAGCTACACCCACACACATACATGGCAATTGACCAGGCAAGTGAGTGAGTCGTCGACGTCCTCGTTTCTGTTGTTGTCCTCGTCCTCTGTGACTCACTTTCACTGCGTCCTGCCAAAAAAAAAAGCGAGAAAAAAATCCGAGAAAAAAAAAGGAGAAGAAAAAGAAAACGGCGAGCCAGTGCAACCCCCGCTCCTGGCTCCCGGCTCCCGGCTCCCTGCTCTTAGCTAGCTAGCCTCCCTCTGTCTGGGTGTGTGTGTCACCCAGCCAGGAGCATATGTGGATGCCCGAAAAAAAAAAAAAAAAAAAAAAGGCACACACACCCACACCCACTTGCCGTCTTGTGCGAGGGCTCCTTAAGTTTTTATGGCTTGCTGACTACTACTTCCGGCATCCGGCTGCCGGCAGCCGGCATCCGGCGTGCGGCCCCGAGTCCGGGCAATGAATACATTAACACACTCACCCAGACACGGCCAGCGAGCCAGACAGACAGAGAGACACACGGACAGACAGACAGAGCGAAGGACGAAAGCCACGAACAAGGACCAGAGGGTTGGGAGAGCTGAATTCCGAGTATTTTTCGGCCAACGCTGCCAGACAACGTCTTGTGGCCCCGTGTGTCCTTGACGTCCGGCATCGAAATACACATGCAGACGAAGACCGTCGTCGCCCCTTCCTTCCTTCCTTCCTTTCTCCGAGAAACACCCACTCGATCCCGGTCCCGCCTCCGTCCTTGGCATGCAACAAGTCCCGAGCCCAAATCAACAAATTATCACACATTGCGGCCCCTGCCCCCTGCCCCCCTTGAACTTCGATAATATGGAAATTTTCATCATTTTCTACCCCGAATGAAAAGCGTCGCCCAGACCAGACAAGTTGTCTCTTTACGCACACATGTGAGGGGTTAGGACACAGGACACAGGACACAGGACCAGCTGGCAGACATTGTTGACAAGCAAACAAAACCAGGACGAGGAGAAGAGTTGGTAGTGAAAATAAATGGAAATAGAGTTGAATAAATGGGGAAAAGTCGAGAGTCCGAATGCGAAAGTGAAACCGAAACCGAATCGGAATCAGGATTTGAATCTGAATCTAACCCGCATCGTGTGTGTGTCCTCCTCCTCCTCCTGCCCAGGAGAGGACAGGACAGGACAGGCAGTCATGAGCGCTATCACTTACTGGGGCGTCAAGTCAGACGGGTTCTGGGTTCGGGTTCGGGTTTGGGTTGGGAGGGTTCGGGTGTTGTCCCTGTCTGGGCCTTGTCTCGCTAAGTGTTTTAGCAAAGATTTCCACATGAGCTGCGGGATTGGGTTTGAGTTCATTCCGGTTCTGGGCAGGGGTTGCAAGGTCAGGTCAGGCCAGGTCAGGGGTTAGGCTCATTCGGCACTTGATTTGCATTTGGGATATGTTACGAGGGTCACACACACACATCCCCCGAACGATGATAATGGGTTATAAAATGTCGCTTTCGAATCGCTCACTTTTTGGAGGAAAAACCACTTTCGAGGGGGGAGGTTAAGCGGTTCTCCGAAGGGGTTAAGTGTTGACTCCTGGCCTATGACAAGTCAGGGTTCAAGGGTCGCCCCCCGCCCCGCCCCGACCACATAAGGAATCCCTTTTCGGACACAATGAGCTCTTGATTAGTGGTGAAAGCATGTTAGGGTTGCAAATGGCGTGGGGGGGGGTCCGCTTAGGCCAATTAGTCGCCAGCTCATGTGTGCGTGTGTGCGTGTGTGTGTGGTAACCAATAAAATGGCGTCTTCCCACTACTTCCCAGTGACCCTGACCCCCCAGAAGGAGGAGCTTGGAGCCTTTGAAGCAAAAGTTGAAGAGGTCCCAACCCCCCCCTTTGCTCTCATGTTAATTAGTAGCGCCAAATATTTTCCCCCGGGGGGTATGGGGGGGGGGGCACGCTCAGTTTAAAAGAAAAAGTTTTAAATTAATTATTAGAAAAAGCATCAGCTGCGGTGAAGGAGGCGGAGGCGGAGGCTGGGTTGGGGTTTGCAGGATGCGGTGGAGCCTGCCACATGAGCTCCGCAAAAGCTTCGTCAGCGTCAGAGGCAGCGCCAGCATGAGGGTTAAGACACACACACCCACACACACCCCATAATCATACATCCATGTGGGTGTGGGTGTGTGTGTGTGCGTCACCTCCCTAGGCAATTTCCGCTGCCAAATTGAAAAATTACGCGAGCGCAAAGTTTCGCTGGCATCGTCGGCGTCGCTGTTTCTGTCGCTGTCGCTGCTTTGATTTGCTCTACCGCTCCCGCTCCCGCTCCAGCCCCTCCCCCTCGCCCCTCGCCCCTGGCCAGGACCAGGACCAGGAGCAGTCTCCACTCACTACTTAAGCGGCGCAGCAAAACATTTTTACATTTTATACGCTCATTACATAATTTCAAAGTACATGTGCGGAATTTTAGAAAGCCGAAAGGAGAGAAGCGCCCGAAGGGGGTGGTGTGTGTGTGTGTGTGTGTGTTGGGGGTGGGATGGGGTGGCAAACCCGGGCGGGCTTTCCTCTTACTTTTTGTAATTTTTTTATATTTTTTTTTTTTTGGGGCCTTGAGACCTTTGAGTTTGAGGAGGCCTCCCCCTTATCCTTTGTCCCTTTCCTTTTCTGCCATGGAAAGCAGCAACAAAAAAGAGAAAAGACAGCTATCGAACACACACACACACACACCACGCACACACACACACGCACACACTCGCAGACAGCGCACGCAAGAAAAACGAGAAAAACGCTAATGAAAATTAAAATGAAAAATTGCAAACGACGTGTGGCATAAGAAGGCATGGGGGGCAAGGGGGGGACAGCACCCCCACAACACACACACACACACGCACTTACACTTGCATACATTAGACACAATCATCGCTGTGTGTGTGTGTGTGTACGCATTTCTCTCCTCGCGCCGCTGACAGCGGAAAACAGAAAAAGTAGAAACAAATTTTCCATTTTTACTTGCCACTCCCACCACCCAATGGCACCCCTTGCACCCCTCCCCCCTCCGGAAAGTTGTACTTAGAGGGAAAAGGCAGGAGGAGGTAAGGATTGGGGGTGGTGCCCCTGCCGCTGCTGCTGCTCCTGCTGCTGCTGGTGGTGGTGGCAGCGCCAAGCGCGAGCGTTTGCCATTAGCATACACTACTCACATTTTATAATACATTTCCCCCCCCTCCCCCATGAAAGAGAGAGTGTGTGTGTGTGAGTGAGTGAGTGCTGTGTGTTCATTTCATTACACAGTACATAATGGATGTGTGTGCCGGTGTGTGTGTGTGTGTGTGTCAGGACTAAAACTACCCTTTTGCCTAATTTTTAATCTCGCGCGTTGCGGAGGCAACGGCAAACAGCGGCTAAGCGACTAATGTCCCCTCCTCCCGCGACTTGTAAAAACAAGCAGAGAAAAGCATTTAAAATTAAAAAAAAAAAAAAGTAAGAAAGCATATACATTTTACCAGAACTAAAGGCTTTTGTCGCCTTAAAAAAAACACCTTTTTATGATTTTTATGGGCGTTAAATCTAGCTTGATCTTCCTGGTACCTATAAGTATGTTCCTTTCAAATTTTGTAGCTCTAGCCCCTATAGTCTCTGAGATCTAGGTGCTTATTCTCACAAACGGACAAGCGAACAGACGGACAAACGGACAAACGGACAAAGGCTAAATCAGCTAGTCTGGTGATGCAAATCAATGATAAGTATTAAATTTCGACTAAAACTAAGCTAGAATTCTTTAATTAATTCTAAGTAACAAGTATTAAAACAAAAGAAATATACAAAAAAATAAAGCAAGCATCAAGAGTTGGGAATTCGGGTTTCGGGATGCTAGTTTTCGGTACATAGATATACGTATATATATTTATACATATATACAACGATTTTTATCCCTTTGGACGTACAATTAAAAATGTAAATCAGCCAACGTCGCTGCCTCAGCCTCCGTCTCAGCCGCTGTCGACGTCGCCCTTTTTTAATTCTTTCGTGTTTTTATTTTTTTTTCTCTCTCGACATTTTTCGGCGACTGCTTTGATGGGTGATGGCTGATGGGCGGCCTCGTCGTCGTGGTGGGTGGTGGTTAGTTGGGTGGCTGCCTCCCGCCCCCCCAGCCTCGTCCTTGGCGTATGTAAATATTATATTTATTTATTTCGCGGATGACAACGACGCCGACACAGGAGGCCACAAGTCGCGAAACGCGAATCGCGAAGCTCTAGCTCTGCTCTAAAAAGGCACCCCGATTAGGAATGGTCCTGGCTCTCTGCGCCTTCGCTCTCCTAATCTATTATTAAAAATGTTAACTGAAAGCATGCTTCGTATAAATATAGAGCGAGGCCTGGTCCGCACAAAGCCCAGCCCTGAGCCCGGCCAGGACTCGCAGGAGGGGAGGACACAAGCGAACATAAATACATATTTATTGTTGGTACAAGCAATTTAGCGAAAAGAAATCCAAATTATATCATAACTTTGTGTAGTGCGCCATCTGGGGTTTAGTTGCTTCTGCCGCCGGCTCCCTGCTCCCCGCTCCCTGCCTACGCCTACAACAAGGCCAGGGGAGGCCAGGAAGGAGGCAGGAGCAGCAGCTGAATCTGATACTGAATCCGAGTCCCGAGCATAGACACCAGAAGCTGGGAGGCAGGAGGCGGGAGGCGGGAGGCAGGAGGCAGAAGGAACAGGAGCCGCAGCCAGAGCAATAATTCTATGCCGCCAACGCCATTGTAGCCACGTTAAAGATGTTGCCACACATTTCTGTAGCCATTCTCCGTGCTCTCTCCCCGCGTTTCTGTTTTGTTTTGGCCTTTCCTTGCTGCTCCTCGCCTGCCTCCTGCCTCCTTCCTTTATCCTTGCTCCTCGCTGGAGCCAAGGACTTGCTACCCCTACGCCGAGGAGGAGCGGGCACTGTAACAATGAAAACAATTACAACAACAATTGCGAATAAACATGCAAAAAGCAAAGTAGAAGATGAAGTAGCAGCGGCAGCGGCAAAAAGGACCCACAAGAAGGTCCTTTGCCAGAGTCAGAGAGAGAGAGCGAGAGCGAGAAACCGAATGAGAATGAAATGTTTTCTAATAAATTTTGCTTTATGTGCGCGGCGCGGGCCAGAGCGGGTGTAGCGGGTGTAGCGGGTGTGGGGGGGTGGTAAAGCGAATAAATAAAAATAAAGTTTTATATTCATGTACCGCACACACACACACACACACACACACACAACGCTTGCCACCCAATTGCCATTAATATGGCGGCTGCCTAACATCCATCTGTGCGCTGGTGTGTGTGCCCGGGTGTGTGTGTGTGTGTGTTTGTGTGTGTCTCTAATGCCAAGTTGCCGTTTATTTTAACTTTGCCACCAACTTTAGAGGCAGCAGCAGCAGCGGCAGCGGCAGCAGAGTCCCAGTTGGTGCCCCCTCCCCCGTACGCCGCCCCTGTCCCTGCTCAACTAAGCCGAAAAAAACTTTTTCTGCCATTTTGTTGCTTCTCTTTTACTATTTCCAGCCACATTTTTTCAATTTTTTCTGTTTTTTCCTCATTGAGCTTCTCTTATTTCGCCGCCGTGGGTTTTTTTCCTTCTTCTTTCTCTCTCGTCTTTCTTTTTTTATTTTATATATTTTTTTGTTAATTTTTTAACGCATTTTGCGTGGGCCGCGTTTACTTAGTTAGTCCGGGCGGTCACACAGAAAGGGAGGGAGTTAGAGAGAGGGGGGGAAAGAGATAGAAAGAGAAAGAGGAAGAGGGACAGAGAGGACAAGTCGCGGATTGCGACAGCTCCGAAATGCCGCGACAAAGGTAAAAGGATTTTTGTGTAAGTTAGACGCGGGCTCTGAAGGGCTCAAGGGCGTAGAAAGGGATGCGGGGGAGGGGGTTAAAGAAAAAGCGAAATAAATTAAATGGCCGTCCTTTTTCAGTAAGTGTGTGTGGGTGTGTGTTGTTGGGGGTTGGGGGCTGACACTCAGTCTGGGATCATCGATCGTTTTTAGGCTCCTCCAGAGAGAGAAAGAGCAGTTTGCAGCAAGTACAGCCATACTGAACAGTGTGACCATGACAATGATCATTTGCCACTGAAAGCTAAGATTCTAATAAGACTTTTCAGAGAGCAATTAATTTCTCTAAATTAAAGAAAAGAAAACAAAAAAAAAATACAAATAGTCTCATTTAATATAGAAATGCAGCCACACTGGACAATGTGACCATCCCACAATTAAGCTTTCTTGAACCTAAGATTGTAATTAGATTCTGGTAAAGTGTTCTAGGATGTCAATCATATCTAACCTCATATGATTATCAAGTTCAGTGTGACCATGTCAACGATCATGTAGCAATGAAAACTAAGATTCTAGTACAATTTTTTAGAGACAAATTCACGAATTATCAGCTAAAGAAACCAATTTGTAAAAAATATATGTATATCCTGATATAATATAATATAATATACAGTCACCCTAGAAAGTGTTACCTTCCCACCATTAAGCACACTTAAGGCAACAAATGTAATAAGCTTCTGAGGCAATTCTTACAGAAGGAGAAAGTTCTCAGAAATTGATAATTTATTAACCTGAAGTGCAACCTCACTGCGCAGTGGACCATGCTTCGTATAATATATAGTATAATTAATTTTAAAAATATTCTCTAGAAAGCAGCAACACTACGCAGTGTGACCATTCTACAAATCAAAGATAATAATTAGATTCTGAAGCAATTCAAACAGGGGAAAGTTCCCAGAAATTGATCACCTGGTAACCTCGCTAACCTCGGAGGATTATCAAGTGCAGCCACACTGTTCTGTGTGGGGAAGAAAGAGGGGGAGGTCCTGGGTCACTCACGATGGCCATCAACATTTACGCGCGCATAAAGCATAAAGGAAAAAGGCCCAAATTGGATTCCGAGGGGGTGGCCCTGGCTAGTTGCAGCGATGCGTGGCGTGGAGCGGCCTGGCATGGAGAGTTATCACGAGATGATCCCGGGGGCCATAAACCGAATAGAACTGCCGAATCTTTACTATCACTGCCATATTCCCATTCTCATTCTTTATGCGCGCATTAATAATTTCGTATTGGCCGCAATAAAAAGCAGGAGCGGAAGTAACGGATTCTGGGGGCAACAGGATTGTATGGATTGCGGATTGTGCGGGGACCACAAAGCGGAATAACAAAAATCAAAGCATGCTCAGGTCATTAAAGTTAACGCTGGACCAGGCACGGTCCAGGCCGGGCCAGGGTTGGTGGATAGTCGTCCTGCTGCCAATACAATTGAATCCCGCCCGAGTCCTTGCCCTGTCCCCATCCCTGTCGCTCCTTATTGTGTATGTACTACTACTTCTTCCTAATCAACCCTTTATGAACCCCTAAAAAGGCAAAAAAGCAAAAAAGCTGAAAAGCAAAAGAAGCGGAGAGGCAAAACAATAAAATGTAAAATTAGAAGCGACCAGTTTTCCATCAACATCGACAGTCTGTCAGAGTCAGAGTCAGAGTCAGAGTCAGCTTCGTCTGGCAACTGATACCGAATCCAACTTTGACTAAGAGCTATCACAGATATCGCCAGATATCAGCGATGATCGATCTGGAGCGGCTGCCGCTGAGCCCTGCCTTCCGCCTGCCCAATTTCCGCTCGCTGCCAAAGTCGGGCCCGAACTTACACTTACAGAAGGGCAGGGGCAGGGGCAGGGGTAGGGGCAGGAGCAAAGGTGAGTTGCGGGGCGGCGGCGGCAGCAGCATCCACCAGTCAGCATCATTAAGGGTAGTTTCCAGCATCGTAAAAAATATAGAGAAATAAAATTGAAAAAAGCAGCAACAACAACAATAACAAGGTCGGTGGAAGACGAAGGAAGTCGAAGTCGAAGTCAGCGGCAGCAGCCGTCGCCGTCGGCAGAGGCAGCGACTGTGACGCCGCCGCCGACGACGACGCACAACTACAAGCACAGAGCACAAGAAAGGGGGCTGGGGGGGGTAAAAGAGCGCAGAAACAAAAAGCGAAATAAATAAAAAGTATCGATATAGAAAATTTTTGAAGAAAACTGCGCTGCGGCGCAGCTGCTATCCTTGAATGAGTTCGCGAATAGGGTTTGCCAGTTGGGGGGGGAGGGGGAGGTTGATGAGGTGGTTGTGGGGTGTGGGGGGGTAACTACAATTTTAGAGCAGCAGCAGCCCTCCCCCCGTCGGAATCCGCGGCAGACGAAGACTCTCGCCAAAATCAATGAGCGGCATTCCAAGACAGCAGCCAGTGTGGGGGGGGTGTCTTAGGGATTTTAGGGTTGCCAGGGGCTTGCTCTAGGGGGGGTGCTGCTGTCACCGGAGCTGGGGCACTTTTAATTGTAGAGTGTCTCCTCCTGCTCCTCGCCCTACGTTGCCATGGATATATCTGGGTCAGGAGAACCCTATCTCCTTTGGCACCCCCCCCCCCCTTTCTCACTCTTTCGAAATTAAAAGAAATATGTTCCATTTCATTTAAATGCGGGGGGTAGGGGGGTGTATTCTGCCGAAATCAGGAGCCACCTCACCTTAAGCAAGCTCCTGCTGCCCACGCAGCTCCTTGGCCTCAGCTCCTGCTGCCTTGTTCGTGAGCGTCTTCTGCACCTTACCCCTTACCCCTTACCACCCACCCCCTTCTTGCCCCCCTCGCTACAGCAGCCATTAAGTTTTCTCGCTGTAATAAAAAATTTTTCTCTTTTTCGCCGCTCATCGGTGTGTGCGTACTTTTGTGTTTGTTTGCCTCGCTGTGTGTGTGCTGTGTGGGTGTGTGTGTGTGTGTGTGTGTAGATACTAAATTTTCTAGTTCGTTTTATTTCCTTTTTGCCTTTGCCTCGGCATTAGTGTTTATTTATTTTTTCTGCTCTCTCTCTCGTTCGCTTCTTACGTTCCTTTATTTCGCTTCGGCTTGCTTCTTTTCTTTTCTTCTTTTTTTTATTTTTTTTTTTGAAAAGAAGATTTATGTAAAATGCGGCGGCGGCGGCGGCAGAGGTGCGGGGGGATTGAGGAGAAATAGTCGCAGATGCTGTTGCTGTAAGTTTCACGCAGCTAAAAAAGCAAACTGCCGAAAAACCCATCCACCGAAGGCAGGGAAGACCCAAAGCCAGAGCAGCCACCCCCTTGGCCTCGACCGCCTACCTCAACTTGTGGCTCTCTCTCCCCCCTTACCGCCCCTCCCGCCCTTCCTGCGAAGGCTTCCTTTGACGCGGCTTTGGTCGCGATGCCTGTCGGGTTGGGGGTTGAGTCGGCGGCAGTCGGCAGTCGGCAGTCGGTGGTTGGCAGAAGTTTCGGGCAAGTTTAATGTTTAGATTTCTAAGACGCCATCGGATTTTCAACTATAAAATATTCTTTTCATTTTTTGTATTCCTCCAACCCACCATCCACCCACCACCCACCACCCACCTTGCACCCCCCTCCGCTCACCACCCACTCCCCCGAAAGCCATTAAAAGCAAACGCTGAATTATAGTACTCCCTAAATACATACACAGAGGCAGCGGAGGAAAATCCTTGGAGAGGGTTTGAAGTTTCTGGGGGGGTCAGATTGGCTGCTTGTTGCGGTGCTTAGTTGTTAGTTGCTAGTTCTTTGAGCTCCTCGTCCTTGGGCAGCAGGCACAGTGGTCTTAGACACGCAAGATCTTCAAAAAAAAAAAAAAAAACTCCAAGGCTGCGCGGGCTCGGGTTCATCGTAAAAAATAATACAATTATTGACAGACCAGGGACTATGGCTTGGTCTGTGCAAACACCCAATATTTGTCGAGTGTGTGTGGTGTGTGTGTTAGGCGCAACTCCGCACAATCGCCACTTATTGAAGCAGCTGGCGCTTTTCTTTTGCAAGCGCAACTCCAATGTTAATGATCCGCGAATTAGCAGAGGTGGAGCTACGACCTTAGGCCTACAGAGGATGCCCAAAGAAAGCTGTTTAAACATTAAGGCGAGTGTTGTTTCTTCTACTTTGCACTTGAAGAAATCTTAGGTACGCTTAAAGCCAAAAATATTAAGAGAAATAAATGCAGGAGCGAGACAGATGGGTAAGAATGTTCTCAGCAACTTTGGTAGCACTAGCTTTTAAAGTCTCTGAGATATAGATACTTGTACGAACCAAACGGACAGGCGGACAGGCGGACAGACGGACAAAAGGACAAACGGATACGAGTACAAACGTACAGAACTTAGAGAAGAGGGACTACGAGTCTTGGAAAAGCTAAAAATCAAATAGTACATATTTCTGACATAAAATCATATTAACAAACGCACATACGGACAAACGCGTAGACGGACAGACGGACATGGCTAGATCGACTCGGCTGGTAATCTTCTGATCAAGAATATACATACTTTATAAGGTCCTTCACAGCATTGTAAATATCATGGGTATAAAAACCAAATAAAATTTCAAGTAATACGTGTACATGTGATTAATCCCTAGTCTTGTCCCACTGTGCCCTGGCATTGGTCGAAGGCCACGTGCCGGGCGACGAGCAAGACGGGAGGGAAGTGAATGGGGATTCGAATTGGAACAGAGAGACTGGGATATGGGTGCTGCTGGTCCTGGTGCTGAGATGCGGTGGAGGTTCGGCGGGAAAAATCTAGCGAAATCGAAGCGAAAGGAAACCAAAGTTTTCGTTAACCCCCAGCCCCAGCCCACGCACTTTGTTGGTGCTTTTCTGCTCGAATGAATTTTAGAATTTGCCGCATTTTGTCTCTCAACTATGTGCAATAATATAAAGCAATCCACTCCCCCAGACCCAGACCCAGACCCAGACCCAGACCCAGACCGTGCTGCTGCTCAGTAGCCCCAAGCTGGAGGAGAACTAAAGTAGCGGAGGCAACAAAAGGAGCAGCAATCAGTGGCAAAGACGACGCAGAGAGAGGCGGGCGAGGCATAGAAGACGCATAGAAAAGGACGAGCGAGCAGCCGAAGGAAAAATGCCACAAAACGTGCTTCTAAGTTATTTTTCATTTGCCACGCTCAGCGCCAGATGACCCTCCTCCCGCTGCTTCCTCCGCGCTTTCATCCCCACCTAAGAGAGTAGTTAGGCAAAGGCAGTGGGCACCAGGCGAAGGGCAGCCCATTTTAAGATTTATGTCGGTGATTATTTCTAAGTTTTTGTGCGCTCAACGATGGCCATCGTCCCTCTGCCTGCCTCTAGCCTCTGCCTCTATTCCCGGTAAAAAGAAAGGAAGCTTTGAAAAGGATGTGGAGGCAGCAGCAGGCAGCAGGCAGCAGGCAGCAGGCGGCAGGTAACGGCCAAGGAGCCCTAATGCTAGACCAGGGCCAGGGACCTGAGATAATTCCCGGGCAAGCACAACTTTTAGAAAATGTTAGTTTTTGCCAAGGACTGGCTCCTTGCCCTGACTGAGCTGAAAGTTGCCAGCTTTTCGGTGCCGGCCCCCGTCCATAAATAAGTACGGATCAAGTCCAGGCACCAGAGCCACCCCCTGTGGGAGCTACTTACGGCGGCAAGTCGATTTATCTCGGATCAGGCGAAGGCCAGGTGGAGGTGCCTCCGATTGATAGTGAGCTCTCTCTCTCTATCCTCCATCCCCTCTCGCCTCGCGAAAGGTTTTCCGGGTCCGGAGGCAGCATAAAAAATCTAATCTAATCTATCTAATGTGCCTCCTCTCCCGGACATGCTTTTTTTCTAAGCACAATACTATTTTCTTTCTTATTTTGGTATTTTCGCTTTGGCCTCGTTGTTGTTGCTACATTTAAAATGTTTTATTTGGCCATTTGTATGTTTTATGGCATTCCTTGTTACCAGCGAGGAACGGCCTACCCACTTTGATGCCCTTCCAGGGGTTCCTTTCGCTGGCCCACCTGTACTCCCTCTTCGAGGTTACAATCCTGAGATCTTTCAATGGAAATATAGCCCGAAGAACGCTCTCCACTGATGGGTACTATTTTTTGTAAAAAAAAAACAAAGTGTAAGGGCATTTTCAGTTCGGTTTCCCAGCGAGATTTCCTCTAGCGCCTCCTTTTGTGTTGCGTTTTACTTTATTTAATTTATGGCTCGCACACGGAGCAGGCAGCGACATAAATAAATAATTGAAGCTTTATAAATCTAAAACAGTCGCCAGTAGTTGATAATTCCCCCCACCCTTGCCCCCTCCTATTTGTGCTATGTACACACACACACACACAAACACTTCGCTTATCAGCGAAAACTAAACAAAGTGCAAGGGACGGTAGCAAGGACTTCAAATCAGGGGGTTCCCCGTCCACCACCGACGACGTCTGAGCCCGCAGATTTTTTCCAACTTTTTCTACCGAGCTTCAGCTACAGCCTCCCTTTTCCCCTCCCTTCTTCTCTTTCCGCTTTGCCTCTGCTTACTGTCAAGTTTACTTTCGTTTTTAGTCTGCGTATGCCCATTCATTTCGCAAAAAAACAAGGAAGCGAGAGAGCTTAGGGTAGCCGAAGCTGGTACACCCTTGCAGATAGCCAAGTTAGCCCAAGCGATCCTAGGGAAGCTATATGAAATCGTCATCCGATTTTGATGAAATTAAAAATGTAATCTTAGTCCGGTTAGATATAACTATATACCAAATAATACAAGTACGGGTTCAAACATGTGGAAGATATGATGATTTTCCTATTATTTTCTATAGATACTATAGCAGCTATATGATATCATCCTCTGATTTTATTTAAATTAAAAATGCGATCTTGATATCGTGAGTAAAAACTATATCCCAAGTTATATTTATATATGTTGGAAAACTTGGAAGTTATGATGATACTCCTTAAATTTCATATAAGATCTATAGCAGTTATATGAAATCGTTGTCTGATTTTGATTAAATTAATAATATGATGTTGAAATAGATAAAAATAACTATATCCGAAATTATATGCAACTAGATTAGTAAACAAGGAAGTCATGGCGGTTTGGGTATTATTTTTTAATCGTTATGATAATATTTAAGCCATAGTTTGAGAATCGTAAATAATTACCATATATCAGAGTAGATGCAAATATCTGAAAAAACATATTAGTTACTCTATTTTCTCTATAAAATTTCCAATTGCTTTTTATGGCAGATAACTACCGACTTATATTACTACCTTTCATACAAAAAAAAGAGTAGTTTGGCAAGAAACGAACTAACGGACAAACGGACAGACGGACATGGCTAAATCGACTTGACTATTGATGCTGATTATAAAATCTCTCGTTTACTGCTTTGCAAGCTTCTGACTAAAATTATAATACCCTCTCCAAGTGCGGGGAAAGGGGGATGCGAATGCGGATGGGGTACAGGGTATGCAGGGTATAAAGGGTATGGGGTGCTCTACCCACACACACACACACAACTCGACTTAAATGCGACCACTAAAAAGGAGCAGACGGCAAAAGCACGAAAAAAGCACGCACACACGCACTCCCACACACACACTCGCCGTATACCCACACACAAACACACACACTTGCACACACATAAAGAGCTGCAAAAAATACGATATTAAAAGTAATAATAAGTGCCTTATGCGGGAAAGGGGCGGGGACGACCACCCGCACTTAGATATTGAAATGAGTATGTTTTTAAATATAAAAGGATGCCTGCCCCCGCGCCACACACACACACACACAGCATATCCCCTAATATCCACTTACAACAACAGCGAAAGCAACGGCAACTAATACCAGCGAAAAGAAATATATCAAGCAACCCTCGTGTGCTTTTTATTTTCAAAGTTACTGGAAATTCTCCGCTCCGCTGCGCCGTCCCTGTCGCGCTCCTTTCGTTTTCATTTCACCGCGTGTGCTTTTTTTTAGGCTGCTCCGGTACTTAGTTGTTGGTCTGCAGACTCCAGAGATGCTGCCGGGCTGTGCCGGGTTGCGGGGCTGCGGAGCAGAGTGTCTCATCTATTCAGCTCTCGGGCGAAAAACTCTCTAAACACCGTAGCGGCAGCGGCAGCAGCAGCAGCACATGACAAAAGGGCGTAAGGCGCGGGGCGAGGCGGAATATATGCGACCCCGCCACTTATCATATGGCAAAAATGCACTGCGAGAAAGTTTTAGGGATATATCATCCTAAAAATATCTAATAAAAAGCAAAAGAAGGGATAATACAGCATCACCAGACAATCTACATATTTATAGCATCAAAAGATTGTTTTAAGTTTGACATATTCGATCAATTTTAATAACCATTAACCATTAACAATAACCAGTTGGAAATTATAGGGTGGGTATCATGAAAATACGATTGTTTGAATAGTTATAGAAACAAAAGATCGTAATCTATGGCTTACTATCAATTAATAGAAATAAAATCATTTAATTAAATTAAAGACTTTTAGGATTCGGTTTTCCTTGACCAATTGGGAGTTATAGGGATGTAATCAGGTAAACGGGTAAGTCGAATTTTATATGATCCGAAAAACATATTAGAAAGAAAAATCATCGAACCAGTTGGGAATTATAGGATTGCAATCTCTTTTCTTACCCAAATTCATGAAAATAAAATGGTATGAGTAGTTCAACAAGTCAACGTTATTGCCAATTAATGATAACAGATAATAAAATTAAGAAAATTGTATTTATATGATAGGGAAAACAATAATGCTCGAACCAGTTGGGAATTTTAGGGCATTAATAAGGATTTCCTTATTATCTTGGACAAACTCATGAAAATACATTACTAACTTAATAATTAGCTTGTTTAAAATAATTTTCACGGATGCAAATTACAAAACCCTCCAAGATTTCGTTCAGTGCATGTGAGAACGCCTCTAAGAAATCACCTTTTCTCCACTACTAATTCCGCTTATCCCGCCGTGCACTTGTAAGCTCCAGACCCAGACCCAGACCCAGTTCCAGACCCAGATCCTGACTCATACCCAGACCCAGACCCCGTCTCCACCCCCTTTCTGACGCTGCCAGCGCCTCTGCCCGCCTCTGCGTCGCACACACATACCAGGAGGCAGGGAGAACAAGACGAGATTGTTTAACTACGAACACGTAGTTAAAAAACGAAAAATTGAGACCAGTAGCGGTGGCAGGGATGGGCGGCGTGTGGAAAAATGAGAGCGCTGCTAACTAGCGACTGCAGCGGCAGCGTCGACGTCAAAAATTGAAAAAATATACACAACTACAAGAACAGCAGCGACAGGAGCAGCGACAGGAGACTCCATTCTCCATTCTCCATCTCAGAGTCCTTAAGCACACACACACACACACACACACACAGCGACACAGAGGCACGCACACATGCAGAGGGGGTGGTTTTGCCTTGAATAAAGAATTTCGCGCAGTAAAATCTAAAGCGAAATTGCCGCGGCAAGGGGCCGAGGGAGGGGGAAAACGAAGTGAAAAGTAAAGAAAGAAATGGTGAAATAAAAACCTTGTTTCCGCGCAAGTTACAAGAGTACTCCCTCCCCCCAATCCCTTAGACTTTCCCCCTTTACGTTCGCCTAAAAAGCTAAGCTCCCACACACACACACCAGCACAGAAGCAGCAGCAGCAGCAGCAGAGAGACACACACACACACACACACACCGACTCACCTTCCCTCGCAGAACGAAGAAGTTCAGATATTTGCTAGCAATAAAAGTAGTAATCAGCTGGCAGAGGGAGCAGCAGGAGCGGGCGGAGCCGGAGCAGGAGCGCCCCCGAAGAGCACCGAGGCGACGTCGGACGGCGCTCTGCCGAGTTAGAAAGAGATGAGATGATTAGAAGCAGGAACGGTACAAAAGGGGGGGGAGGGGCGCACAATAAATGCGCCGCGTAACGAGAACTTTTCATTTTATGTAATTTGAGTTCGTTTTTTTCCGGCTCTGCTTTGTGTGTGCTTCCCCGCGCTGCCTGCTTCCCGGTCCCGCTCCCTACCCTTCGCTCCACGCTCCTTGCTGGCATCGTTTTTTTTTCGCCATCGTCGTGCTTTGCTCACTTTTCTATAACATTCGAATTTTTAAGTGAGTCTGCTTCTGCCGCAGTCGCCCCCCTCACTTGCTACACCCCTGAAAAAAGGGGGGTACTATTACTGTTACTTTTACCGGCATCGAGAGACTACGCTCCGCCAAGCTGCACTGCATTAAAATCTCCTCGGAATGCGGTTTAGTTGTCGTAAAAAAAATTACAAAAAATGTAGTTTGTAGAAAAGATTATTATTTCCAAACATCAGCGAAAATAATAGTTAAATAATGGAGTCTAGGATTTGGGGAAACCCCCTGCGGACAAGACTACTTAATTTAATTTAAAATATAGATTTTCCCTTTACAAAATACCTTGTATAAGTGTCAACTAAGTCTAAATATGTGGTTACCAAACTTGGTAGCTCTAGCTCGTATAGTCTCAGAGATTTAGGCGTTTATAGGAACTAACGGACAAACGGACAGACGGACAGACGGACAGACGGACAATGGCGATGCTGATCAAGCATAAGCATAAATATTTTAATAATTACTGCTAGTTAAATACATTTTCGGTTGGTAATGTATTAAAATATTAAAATTATTATCGATTATTGGGAATACAAACTAGGAAAATACTTTGTAATTAAAATTATAATCAATATTAACTAACAGAATTGCCTAAGAACTAGAATCATTCTTGGAAATACACTGAGCTATTATAATTTAAAATATATTTGCTCTAGAAAGCAAAACTGTTCACGTTATCAATTCTATGAACGATTTAATGGCAACTAGGTTCAACTTATGTTGATCTTTTTTCAGGGAACCTAATGTTCGTGGAAGCGACATAAAAATACTAGAAAAATGTAAAAATATGTTTCTAAGAAAATCTAATATTAAAAAAAAGAGAAAGAACATATCTTTTATTGAAATAGGTATTCTTTGGTATAAGTTTCTGTCTGTCTTTCACTTTAAAAAGAAGCAAAATGAGTTGCAAATTTATGAAATAGTTGGTCAGGGGAAGGTTTAAGGGGTTACCGGGCTGTGATCCATGATCACTCTCTCTCTAAGCTCTCCAAGAGCAATCACTCTTGCTCTAGATATCTTTATTATATCCTCGTTAACTCGAATAACTCCAGGGTATTCAAGGTGTTGCAACCCATCGCATCCCCTTTGCAACTGTCGCGATTCGTGGCGACACTTTTGACTCAGTCGCTGCCGCTGTTCAAATTACTGAAAGCGACATTAATTTTTTAGAATCGCGCGTACTACGTATATGCGTTCAAGGATTGCTGCGTTCGCTGCCACAGCTTCTCGAACTTCTCACTTCTCCAGTTCGTGAGCGAGGCTGGGGATGAGGAAGCTGTGCTGTGCCAGGAGGAGGCCCTGGTAATGGGTAGTAAACGCGCGTGTCTGTGTATGGCTGTAGTTGTATTATTTTTTACGAGCGCTATATGTTGTGCAAAATAGCGACTGGGACTCCCCCGCTTTACCTTGAATTTCCGTGTGTTTGCTCTCTTCTTCCTTGTTTTTTTTTTTCGTTTCCTACTCTCTACTCTTTACATACAGCAGTTAAAATATATTATAATGCCTTGCTCCACATAAAAAAGGAAATTGCCGGGCAGGGATGTCACTCCCTCCCTGCTCCCTGCTCCCTGCTCCCTGGCCCCTGTCTGTCGTCGCACTAAATAAAATGTATTTACAAAAATGTGTGCACACAACAAGCACAAATTATTAAGTCTCTGCTTTATTTTTGATGCAACTTTTGGTAATCAGAGGCGTTGGACCGCCTTTTTTGCCCCGAGAGTTCATTATTGGCTCGGTAAATATCAGCGGACGCCGAAAATGTAACCCTAATTCAGATTACAGATACCTAATAACACGCGCGAGAGCCGGCCCCGGGGACCTATCGACTAGAATCGGCAGATTGGATATATATTCCGGTTGCCATGGTTCCCCTTCCATGAGCCCCTGAAAATGATTTTATGTGACAATTAAAATGCATTTTTGTGCAAAAATGAAAGCCCCATGAATAATGGCAGAAAATATTTGGCGTCACTGGCTTTTTCTACATAATGCCCGACTTTTTTTACCGCAACATTTCTGCACACACACACACACACGTGCCAGAGGGGGTGGGGGTCCAGCCATATTTATATTTGCCTATGTAATGATTTTTTATTAAAAATAGAAGAGAGTCGACGAGTCGCAAATAAAAATGAATGGCGAAAATCGCAGCACAGACCCCGAGCCCGACTCCTCCTCCTAGTTGTCCTGCGAAATTTATCGATGATGCTCTTGCTCGGTGACTAAAAAAAAAGCGCCGCCAAATGAAATGTTAATTTTATTTTGATGTAATATTTAACAGCGACGCGGCGTCCTTTCGCGGACACTCACGGACACGGGCACACATGACGGTCTATCTGCTGGCAGCTGACATTGCTAACAAACAATGCAAATCACTGCCAGCACCCAGCTCCCAGCTCCCAGCTCCCAGATCCCATTTCACAGCTCTCAGCTGCCAGGACCTGTTCCCCCTATGACTGCCATCCTGTCAAATCATCATAACAACAGGAGGAGCAGCCGCAGCAAAAAGAAACACAGCAAGCGGGGGAGTGACTTGCACGGGCCAAAGTTGAATTCATCTATCATATTCCTCATTTTGTGGCCTCATAAGGTGCAAGGCCTCAGGCGATTCTAAATATCACAATCCCCATAAAGATTGAATTGCAAACTCATTTTCATTGTTAATATTTCTAAAAAAACTAAAAAAGCAGCAGGATAGCCTCTATTGAGGCCAAAATATTTGATGAAATGTTAATAAGGTTATCTTCTATTTAAAGGGATTTAAAAATAACATAGAGATCATATAATAATTATAGAAAATCACAATCTCTAAAACCATAACCGATTTTAAATTGAAATAGTTTTTTAATCTTAATTTAGATGGCTAAATAAATTAGCAATCAAAGTTAAACTTATTTAAAAATTACACTAAAACAAAATTTTTTATATTAAAAAAAAACATCAACAAAAAAATCATAGTATATCAATAGGAAAGTTTTGTGTCCACCTTAGAAACCTTTTAATACCAAAAAATTTTAATTGAAAATATAGAAAGGAATATGGAGATATTCTGGGAACTTCTGGAACTTCTGGAGATTAAACGCAATCTTTAGCTTTAAAAAGAAAAACAAATTTTTAATATGAATACTTCAACTAAGCTCGATGAATAATTTAGTAATAATAATTAAAATATTTTAAATGTTTTTAAAAATATATACATAAAATTAATTTAAAAAAAGACCCCACCAACAAAGCCACAAAAAGAAATTTACTAAATTTAAAAAAATTATTAAATATAATTTAAATTTTAATAATTTAAAACTTTAAATACCAATTGTGCTACAAAAACAGGTATTATATTTAGCTAAATGTATTCGATTTTCAGGTAAACCTTTTTTTTTTGGCCAGCTACACGCTGTAAGCACATTAGATGCTACCCTTACCCTTCACTTCACAACGTTTACAGTAAAAACGTTTATAGTAAAAGAAAGTTCTAGTATAAATCAGGTTCCATTCACGCAAAGGAAGTTAGACCATTCTAGTTATAAGTTTAAAGTTAAAACTGTAGCTTTAGGTATGAGAAACCATTTTATGAAGCGCCTCAACAATGAAAGAGGCTTAGATTTAAAGTGATCTTGTATTTGTCCCACTGATTCTGACCAACAGATTCAGAGATCCAAAGATGCGTTATGTTATCAGATGGCAGAGATGCTATAGTGCCCGAAAAAATCGCTGTATCCAGGGGGAAGGGTCTCCCCCTTGTAAACTTTGCTCGCTGCCGGGGAATAGGCTCACGGCGAGCCCTTACACTCCGCGCACACACAGCTGGCAAAGGACGAATGAGCGAATGAGCAGGCGACACTAACGCACACACACGCCCACACACACACACCTCAGAGCATATACATATTCATGTATGCAAAAAAAAGGAGAAAAAAAAAAGAAAGACTGTGCGCGGCCCCGAACGACATGCTAAAAATTTGTATAGAAAATTAGTTAAAAAATTACTCTGCAGACACGCGCACGCATGTGGTGGTAGTGGGGGGTGGGGGGCAATGGGGGCTCACTTTACATATGCGCCGCACACACACACACACACACGCACACAGTCAGGAGACAGAGACAGCGAGAGCCAGTCGCTGCACGAGTTAGACACAGTTGGCATTAGTGGGCGGTGTTAGAAGTGCGCGCATCCCCCGCACGCCTCCTTACCCCCTCCCCCCTGCAGCCACACACACGTACTTTCACCTACACCCCCCGCAGCAAGCACACACGCACACCCACGCACACACACTCGCCTGGGCCATGTACAATTTTAATGTTTAGAGTCGCGCGCGCTTAAAGTTTGTCATAAAGCACCCCATTAAAAAAAGGGCGAACAGCGAACCTAATGGCAGTGGGGGGGCAGGGGAGTACCCCCCTTCTGGGGGGTCCTGGCTTGCCAGGACGAAAGGCGAATATATGCCGAGAGCCAGAGAGAGAAGGAGCTCCATCAAATTAAATACAAATGCGAATTAGAAAAACTTTTCCCCCCTTTTCGTTTTTTTTCCTCCTTTTTTTTGGTTTTGTTTTTGGTTTTCTCTGGTTTTGTTTTCGTTTTTGCTTTGTGTACATATGAAAAATTAAATTGGCTGCTGCCGGCGTCGTCGTCGCCGTCAGCGGTTGCAGCAGCAGCAGCGGCGACTGTCACTAACAGACTAGCGCGAATGCTAAAGAGGCAAGCCAAAGACTTGGGGGGGCTGGGGCAGCGTACGCACATGCCAGCAGAAAAGCAAAAAACTTTTGCCGAAAAAGAAAGTGCTCGCGGAGCGACAGGATGTGGAGAAAGGCAAGGGATTGGGATTGCGTTTGAGTCAAGGCAGGGGAGGTAGGGGTTTAGGCGAGAGGGGAGGGGCGGTTGGGGAACACAAGTTAAAACAAACACAAGTCGAGTCAAAGCAAGCAGGAGAAGCAGCAGCCTTGGAAGAGGAGCAGAGCAGGAGCAGGAGCAGAAGGACCTGTCGAAGTCACAGTCGAAGACGATGATGAGATGATGAATGCACTTTCCGCAGCAGCCAAGGCAGCCACCGTCAGCCAAAGGGGAAACCGCTCCTCAAAGGGAGAATAATGCACCGAAAAAAATAAAGAAAGCTATTAAGAACTATTCAAAAATGTTATCCGTAGAACATAAGCAAGAAATGCTACCAGTTACTGATCACCGATATACTGAAACTATAAGCTTTAAATTACTAAAGAGTTTAGAAAAAATAGTTAAGCTTTCATATTTTCAAAATAATATTTAATACGAAAACATGTTTTACTATAACCTACTAAATAAATCATATTTTATCTTACATAATATTGAAGTATATAATATTAATAATAACCATATTTTATCTTAAATAATATTCAAATCTTACTAAAAAATTTCTAAGAATATTCTGTAAAAGAAACTTGATTTACCAGCAAGACTTTCAAATAATGGATCTCTAAAAAATAACAAAAATAAAAGAATCACCACTTAAAAAAAAAATAATAAATAAATCACTCCTTCATCATTAAATCATGAAAAAGAATCATTGAATGCAGAAGCTTCTACGATAGAGATTTTTAAATTGATTCTTCTCCGCCTGAGACTTATTTTTCCCCTGCCAAAACACCTTAAATGAGTGCAATCTATGTCTAAAAATGTGGTCACCAAGTTTAGTTGCTCTAGCTCTTATAGTCTTTGAAATTTCTACGAACTAAAGGACAAACGGACAAGCGGACAAGCGGACAAGGCTTACACCTTACGCCTGAAGATGCTTGACAAGAATTTGACTAACTAGAATTTGAATGTTAGACACATTTTTGGTTAAAATAAAGTTATAATAAACGTGTACCCCTTAGGTAACATCGGTACATAACCTGTACATCCTATTTATATCCAAATTAGAGCTCCACTAAATAAATATCTTGTTCAATTTTAATTTAGTCTTGTGAGATCTTGTACTGCCAAACAAAACTCCTCTAGCTCTTAGTAGTACAACCTTAGGTCCCTCGAAAAACCATACTAGATCTAAATAAAAGCTGACAGGTGTAGCAGCAGCAGAAGGATCCATAGTGTGGCTGACAAATCCTTCACCTACTCCTCCTACGTCCTCTTTACACCAAAGAACACCCCCATCGAGCACAGTGCGGGCAAAATGTTAAATTATTTGGCAAACGTTATGGGGGGAGGACAACGCACAAATTAAAAAATAAGCTTGGCAGCCGAGGTGGAGTGTAGAGTGTGCTCTTCATCTCTGCACGCACCACAACGCACTTTTCCCATACAAATACATTTGCAATTTATGTACCTTTTCCTTTCTTTTTTTCGCGCGAAATAATAAAAAGGGAGCACCACACACACACACACTTGCACACTCGCACACCCGCACACACACACGATGATGGCGTAGGCAGTGTTCGACAGTGTTCTATATGCTTACATATTCATATGCGAGCGAGCGAAAGGGAGCGACTGAGTTTACATAAGCCCCAGCAGCAGGAAGGGGGCGCCGACGTTGCCTCAACTTTCTTTGCATACTCTTCCGATGCGAAATGCGATATAATAAATATATATATAGACACATACAGCTCCCCGATCCGCTCCGTGCCGCTCCCTGCCGATCTGATCCCTTCGAGGGTATTTCCCAATTCGGTTTTCCGCTGCTCCCCGAACTGTTGCCACATTTCCCTCCTTCTGGTAGTTGTTTTTGGCAATTAACCAAGAGTGGTGGTGGCCCCTCCCCCTCCTCTCTCCCCCTCTGCCTGTCACACGCATGCTTTTTCGGCAAGCGCCCTCGTCGTCCTTTTTTGCGCCCACTTGAATTTTTTAAAATATTTTTAACTGCTGCCGACGAGCTCCACACTCCGCTCGCTCGCTCTGTTTGGTTAATATTTTCCCCCTCTCGCACTCTGTGTGTGGGGTGTGTGTGTCTAGTGTGTGCTACCACCCCCCCTCCCCCGCATATGCGTAATATATTAACCAAAAAACAACAACAACAGGGCGGCAGAGAGAGAGGAGCGTAAAAAACAAAGGCACCGCACCAAAAAGTAGGTGGAGCAACAAATTTCGAGCTCGCTTCTGACACTTGAAGCTTACTCTTTGGCAATTATACATAACACACACACCCATTCACACACGCACACCCAGTATGCACCCAAAATGCTTATATAAACACACACATTCCGGCCGGGATGTGGCATCCTTCTTCCTTTTTTTTCTGGGTTTTTTGTGTTTTTTTTTGTGCTGCGTACATAATTAATAACGACGGGGACTTACCAATATTATATACATATGTGGATTGTTCCAGTCTCCGTTTGCAAGGCGCTGAAATAGAGCGAGATGTACGGAAGTTAGTGGGTTTATCCATTGTCTGTGATCTAAGCTCATAAAGTTGAGGTTAACCTTAACCTTATTCATTAAATAAAAGATCTGAATCTTTGATTATAATTGTTTTCTCCCCCAATTGGCTTGTGCCCTTAACTATCGACTAAACAATACTAATTGCTTAAGCTTAACCTTAAGCATAACCTTAAGCGTAACTTTAACATCAACCTTAACCCTAACCTTAACCTTAAATTTAGCCCTGTCATGAAACTCCGCCTTAACCATTAACTCTTACATTAACCTTAACCTTAACCATAACAATTACCTTAAACTTAACCATAACCCTTATCCCTTACTTAAGTTAGATCTTACGCTTAACTCTAAGCCCTTATTTAACCTTAACCTTAACTTTAGGACCTTAACATTATCCCTAACCCCTTTCTTAACCTTAATAGTATCCTTAATCCTACCCCTTACTTATCCTAACCTCTTACCCTTATATTAACCTTAACCTTTACACTAACCCCAACATTAACCTTACCTTATTTTTAGCTTAACCTCAACTTTAATCTCAATCTTAACCTCTACCTTTAAATAAACATTATCCTTAACGTCAACTTAAGCCTTAACCTTACCCTTAACCCTCACCCTAAACTAAGTCTTTGATAATAAATCTTAGCTTTTACTTCTTAACCGTAACCTTAACCTTAACCTTAACCCTAACCTGAGCTTTAACCCCAACTTAAGCCGAAACTTTGAACCTTAACCTTAATCTCCATATAAAGCCCCTGGACCTTGTCCCCAATTTATGAATTTATTTATTCACAACCCAACTAACCGAAACTTTCTGCTCTGTCTTTGCAGCTCTTCACCAATCGCAGATCTACGATCGCAGGTGAGTGCCTCCTTCCTTCTGGCTTCCCCCCCCAAGGGGAAGGGTTCAAAGGGTGGACATTGTCTTAAGCTCGCTTGCGATAGGCAAGAAAAGCCCGAGTGACACCAGCACCAGGCAAGCGGCAAGCAAGAGCGGCAAGAGGGATGGCCCACACACACTCGCACACACATTCGGCACGCACTCACATACGCACCCCGGGCGGGACACAAGCTTGAGAGCTATTCCTATTGGCTAATTACTGGCAACCTTTCCCCACCCCCATCCCGCAGGATAATAATTTGCATGCGAGCATGCGAGTGTGTGTGCGAAGTGCGGTAAGTCTGGGGAAATATGCAGAAACTTTGGCCCAAGACGAAGCACAGACAGGCCCGAAATCTAGCAACACGAAAGGAGAATCTAAATTATATTCCTCGGTGTGCGTGTGTGTGTGCGATGCATCCCCGTTCTAAGATTTTAATGCAGCCAAAAGCCGGCAGGAGGCGGCAGGAGACCCTTCTTCGTGCTTCGTGCGCTTCACCACATGCAGCTTAAATAATTTGTCGCATTTGCCGGCTGCTTGGGTTCCTCCCCCGCCTCCGCCTCCGCCTCGCCGCGCGAAACTACAACGAAGACGTCAACATTCACATCCTTATCCAGCTTCGCGCCAACTCCCCCCTAACACACACACGCACGCACACTCGCTTAGTTGCTCTCTCGCGCGCGCCAGGACTCTCTGCTGCCACAAAAATATACAACAAAAAAGGAACAAAAAATACGACAGGAGCCTTCGAAGAAAAAAAGAAAGGAGCTTACTTCGGGCGCACTTGTTGGCATCTCCTCGTCCTCGTCGCCGTCGTCGTCGTGGCTGTCGTTTTCGTCTAAGAGAGAGCATAGCATACTTTTTCGGGGGGCCAAGGACGAAGGACGAGGCAAGGGGGTGGCCTGCGTCGAGGCGCTACTGGTGGGTACTTTACTTGATGATTATGGCGACGATAATGATGATTGGAATGGCTTTGATGGCGTTGAAAATGAAGATTGCGTGTAGTAGATTTGCTCCGACTGTGTGTCCTGTCCCGTCGTCGTCCTGCTGTTGCTTCGGCTCTGACTGCCCGCTGCCTGTGTGCGCTGTGTGCTGTGTGCTGTGTGCTGTGTGTGTGCGTGCTCTTCGAGGGTTTGGGCATAAAAGGAGGCTGATTTCGGGGGTAATGCGTCCAACTACACACTATCAGCATTTGATTTTATTACGCTCATTTGTATGCGCGTAGTTCTTGGAGGCTGTGTGTGTGTGTGTGTTTATAGGGGGTGTAAGGAGCTGCCAGGATGCTGAGCTTGTGGCAACTACTGAGGCCTCTCGAGCAACAGGGTGACGCCGTTTTTGGGGGGGCCCAACTTTGACCTCCTGCGGCAGCGCTGCCTCGGTCGCTGCCTCCGCTGGCTCCTATTACTGTTACCAGCTGCTGTTGTCCTCGTGACAATGAAGGCCATGCTGACTTTTGCCGGCTGACTTTCCTTACCTTCCCTCAGCCTCTCCCAAGGACCAAGGCTCTCAGCTTCAGTTTCTCAGCTCTCATCCAGCCTTCTCTGGGGGGCAGCGTCTTGGGCAGTTTTAGTAACCGTTAAGACGTCGTGGCTGCCTCGTCGCAGGACCTGCGTCGCTGCTGCTAGCTGCTTCCGTTTCCGCTTTAGCTTCAGCTTCAGCTTTAGTTGCTGCTAGGTGCTAGGTGAGGATCGCCAAGGATCTAACCAGGACTCCCTCTCAGTCCCTCAGTCCCTCTCCCTTGGAGAGTCTCCCTCTCTCTGCGAGCGTAGCTTCTCCCTCTGACTAGCAGCCAGCATTGCCTACTTATCGGCATGCCGCGCGCGAGAGCGAGAAGACACACAACAAATTAAAATTTAAAAAACGCCTCTCCTCTGGCACATGCCCGCCCCCACACACACACACACACCCACACACACCCACACACAGGCCATCCTTTTTATTCGCTTGCGTTATTTTTGTGCGTCGATTTCCCCTTTCGTACTTTGCTCGTCGTAGTTCTCCTGCATGTGCGAGTGTGCGAGTGTGTGTGTGTGCGAGAGTCCTTTTTATTTTCGTGCTTTACAAATTTTTGTATTTTTCATTTTTCGCCTCGTCCTGCGTCCTCTCTCGTGTCGTCGTGTAAACGCGCGTTTTTTAAATTTTTCCCACTGCTGCCGGGGGTTGTTTGTGTGTGTTTGTGTGTGTTGGTACTGTGGGAGGGGGGGAGGGGCCCAGCATGCACAGTGGGGTTGAGTTTTACGGCAACGCGATTTTTTCTCGCTCACGTATGTATGCCTCTGTGTGCGTCGACTCTTTTTCCTGCCGCCGCCGCTGCTGCTTCTTATCCTCCTCCTCCTCCTCCTCCCACTTTCCCGTTTTTCCTCCTTTTTCGTCCGTTTTTTTTTTTTTTTTTTTTGTTTCTGCCGCTGCGCTGCCGCTTTTGGTTTTAGCATTTTTCGTTCGTTTTTCGCATTTTTGTTTTGTTTCTGATTTTCCTTTTTCCTTTCGGCAGCTGCTGCTGCCGGCGTCGCTGTCCGCGTCGCAGTCGCATCCTTTTTTTTAGAGGCCGCACGCAGAAAAAAAGAGCAAGCTGTGCGTGTGTGTGTGTGTGTGTGTGTGTGTAGTTGCCGCTGCTGCGAAATGAGTAATGAGTGTTTAGTACGTTGTTTGGCGGGTGATTTTTATGGCAGCGCTGCGGCAGAGAGCAGGAGGAGCAGGAGGACCTGCAGCAGTGTCTCTCGTAGCACAGCATTTGGGGCCTTCCAATTGGAATTGCCAGCAACTAAGCACTAAGCACTAAGGACTTTTCTATTCCTATTCCTATTCCACGATTCCAACTCCAACTCCAACTAGGAGTCGCAGCATCATCGCCGCTTGAGCGCGTCACCAAAACAAAGCTCCGTGCTCCGGCTCCGGCTCCGGCTCCGGCTCCGTCGGCGTCGCTGCCTTCGTCCTGCGGGCGACTTCGGGCCACCTTCGGGCGGCTTCGGCTGTTGTGCCTTGTGCCGCCACTGCTGCCGCCGCTGCCAGCGCCTGCCGCAGCCGTGGCAGCAGCAGCAGAGCAGAGCAGCGGCGATTGCGACTTGGACTTCAATCGAGTTGGGTTTTAAAAATAACGTTAGTTGCTGTTTGTTGCTCGTTACGTGCGCGTGCTGCGACGCGGACCAGAAACCGAAATAACCGAAATAAAAACCCCAAAAAAAAAAGAATAACAGAAAAGGAAATCACAGGCAGACACAGCGGAAACGGAAACAGTAGTAGCTCTCAAGCCGAAACCGAAACCGAAACTAACGCGAAGATTTTGAACTCAGTCGGGCTCTGGCCTCTGTTTTTTTCAAGTGTACGCGCTAAGCCCGGCAAAGGACAGCCTCCGAGAATTGTTGATTGTTTTCATTTTTGTTTGGTGAACCGCAGAGAGGCCGATAGCCGACAGTCGATAGCCGATGCCGATGCCGATGCCGATGACAACTTGTGCAATATCCAAATAGAATCGAAATCGCATGGCATCGAAATCGCATTAAAGTGCAGTTAGGAAGACACCGCAACACCTACACACACACACACACCCCGGAACCCACACAGTGATATCGCCAGCAGCAGCAGCAGCATCAAAATCCGCTTCCGTAACCGTTATCCGTGCTTCGAAAACCCCAAAACAGATCGAAACCGAAATCAAAATCGAAACCGAAAAGCGAGCAACCGCAACAGAAACTCTGACAAAACTCTGCCGCCCCCGAAGTGAAAGTGAAAGAGAGTGAAGCAGGACCTGGAGCAGGCAGCCGGAAACGGAAACGGCAATCCCAGACGGGCGCCCGGTCCCGGGAGCAGAGAGCTGCAGGAGATGCACGTGGCGCAGAGCGCTGGAGGATCCCCACAGAGCAGGAGCACACGACACGTAAGTTTTGAGATTTCTCAACGGGAAAATTCTGGAGATTCTCCCAGATGGGAAGCGATTCTTGGGATGTCTCGGGTAGTTCCTGAAGCTTGTGGGGTTTCTCAGAAAGTTTACGAATGATTTTTTGGGTTTAGCTCTGTGACTGGTCTTTGGGGAGCTGCGATTTCTCTCAATCTTTCTAAATATTATAGAACTCTCCAAGAAATCTCTCCACTTGATAGGAATATGAGATCGTACAACATGGTTTTTGTGTCTATTTGGCTTTTATGTTACTCGGAAGTTTTATAGATATTTTCTTTAACATTCCTTTGTGTCTATTTTGCTTTTATCTTAGCCTTAAGTTTCTTTCATTCTTTCCAAATATTATAGAACTCTCCAAGATAAGAATATGAGATCCTACAACATGGTTTTTGTGTCTATTTTGCTTTTATGTTACTCAAAAGCTTTAAAGATATTTTTTTTAATTCCTCTTTGTCTATTTTGCTTTTACCTTAGCCCAAGTTTCTTTCATTCTTTCTGAATATTATGGAACTCTCCAAGATAAGAATATGAAATCCTACAACATAGTTTTTGTATCTGTTTTGCTTTTATGTTACTCGGAAGTTCTTTAAAATTCCTTTGTGTCTATTTTGCTTTTATCGTAGCCTTAAGTTTCTTTCATTCTTTCTGAATATTAAAGAACTCTTCTCTAGAGGAATCTCTCCATGGAATCTCTCCACAAAAAATTCTTTTTAGAATTTTTGTTTTTTCTTTTGTTGACAATTGGCCTATAAATTTTGAAACTATATTCGCAACCTAGATAATGGTCCAAATAATGAATGAGAAATGAATATTTATCTAATCAACTATTTAGACTAATTATCCCAGTTCTTTCATCATTTTTGTGATCTTCGAATTTCGCTGAAATTCCCCTTCTTACCCTCACCAATCCCTTAGTTCACTTTTCCCAGATTTATTCTGTGTACACAACCTGGGAATTATCTTTAGCCCCCATGCATTATTTCGATTATCAGCGATAATATGCTGCCCGAACTCCCCGACTCTCCGCCCTCTCAAGATCACCGGCGATATTATTCGCATTCCGTATTCCGCGTATTCCCAAAGTTCCCAAATGGCAGCGACTGGGATCGCGGCTGGCGGGCGTTGAACCTGCTCCGAGAGAGCTTTCCTCATGTAAACACACATGAGCGGAGGCGGGGGCGATCTCTAATGCGCTGGCGGCGGCTCCGTCGTTGACCTCCTCGCCATATTACGTATACGCCGCCTGATCGCACGCTCGTGCTGCTCCGCTGCTGCTCCGCTGCTGCTCCGCCGCTGCTTTTTTTCGCCTTGAGCAGCGGGCAATGCACGCATCCGATATTAGGCCTTCGCCGCGAGCGAAACGGAGAGTGAGAGAGGGCGATAACGAGTGCGTGAGCGGTTGGAGCTTTCTGTTTTTTATTTCCCTTTTTTTATACATTATTCTCGGGCTGGGGCTCTGGCTGCAAGTGCGAGCGGGACTAACTCGGTGCAGCGCCAATTAGAACAAACAGGCGACAAGTTCAATGCGATCGTTTCGCCTTCGCGTCGACGGCGACGCCGAGAGGTTGTTGTCGAGGTCCCCGGCACCTAGGGGTTAATGCCAGTTGTAATTGCAAAACAGCCAACAAAGGAGCAGCTTAGAACGCTGCCTGCCTTTGCCTCGGAGTTTATTATTTAACGGGAAAGTAAATGCCAGCCAAAAATATAATCTTTGTCATTAATTTCAACAGATTTTACATATTCACATGAAAAAGATCACCAAGGGCTCTTTTTGTTTTATTTTCAAATAATTCGGAACACTTTTAAATAATTTATGTTGTTATTACTTCTGAGTTTGTTATTTTAACTATGCCTAATTATGCGTTTAACTTGTAAGAATGTTGTCAACAAATTGAACAGCTCCAGAGTTTATAGTCCCTGAGATAAAGGTGTTTATTCAAGGCTAAATCGAATCGCTTTATATTTTTGTTCTGTTTATTATTTTAAATCTTTTAACCAAATTACATTCATAGACATAATTAATTTTTAATCAAACTATATTCATGCATTTATGTTTTCTTTTCCTTTGCCGATATTTATATTTAATATTTATTATTGAAATGGTAGTACAATTTTATTATTTAAGAGCCCTTAATAAACTACAATAACTTGAGCAAATCGGATATTATTTATATTGAAATAGTTACAAGCTCTCTTTTAGCTATTATTATTTTAAAATACATTTTACAGGCAACATTTAATAAACTTAACTTCATTTAACAAACTATATTTACTGAAGTATTTATATACATATTTAGTTTTTTTAACATTAAGTGCATTTTATGTAAGAGAGAAATAATTATTTATTTAGGTATTATTTATCATAGGCAATTTTAATGAATTTATTATTGGATTTTAATAATTATTAGGCATTCTAAGGGCTTCATTATTTTTTATTTTGTTAATACTAAATTAAATAGTTAGGCATTTATTATTTTATCTGATTAATAAAAACAAATATTTATGCATTTGTTGTTCGACTTCAATAATAATAATACATTTAATAGCTTCATTTTTTTTTTTTTATAATACAAATAATTGGGCATTCATTATTTGATTTAAAGGCAATTAAACACCATTGAGAGGCCTTCAAAGTCATACATAATATCGTTTTGTAATAAACTCCGACTGGGAAGACTGACTCAGAGGCTCTGGCTCTCCTTTTTTCCGGCTAATCTGCTCGAGAGTCTCTGTGACATTTGCGGTGATCTTGAAGCAGCCATAAACCGAACGAGACGCGCCAATAAAGACATTATAGATACGTATATACGTGTAGATACATTCACGAGTGCGAGTGCTGGGCCCCGTTCGTTTATGAATCGGATCGCCAAGAGGTCACATAGTGCGAAGGGAGGGGTGACGGTCTGCGAAACGGGGCGATTTGTGAGCAAAAACCTTAACAAAACAACATTAAAAACCATTCTTGAAAAGTGCGCTGGCCAGCAAGTGCGAGACAAGCAGAATTAAAAAACCAAAATCGCCACGCATGAATCTAGTTAAAAAAAAAAAAAAAAAAAACAAGGAAAAAATAAAATAAAAAGCGCAGCAAAAAAAAACAATGAACCAAAAAATCGCAGCACAAAAAACGGCCAAACAAGATGCAAGTGGCAACAAGTTTATCGAGACTCTCGGTTTCTCGGTTTCTCAGTTCCGCAGTCTCCGCGTCAGGGCCAGTCTTGAGTCTCTGCAGTCTTCCCTCTGCAGTCTTCCCTCTGCTGTCTTCAGTCTTCAGTCTTCGCTCTTTTGTGCGTGTCAGGAGAGGCGGGGAGCTGCTTCGGGAATCTGGGTTATGGCAAACAGGGGAGCCAGGCCAGGCCGGGCCATGTAATAAAATGCGGTAATGGTAATGGTTAATGCCAGAGCCAGAGCCAGAGCCAGAGCCAAAATATTAACCAACATCAGCAGAAAATATGCCGCTGAAGGGCCTGGAAAACAAATGCGAAACAAAAACAGGCCGAAGAGTGTTTCTGGCTGGGATTTGGGTTTGGGTTTGTGGGGTAGAAGGGCGACGGCGGTAGCGCTGATAAACGCTCCGCTCGGCCTCTGTATCTTTCAGTTACAGTTGCATATAGGGCGCGGATATATGCACATATATACAAAGATATACAAAGATATGCCCGCAGCAGCAGCGAAAGTTGCTTGTAAAGCCTCTATTTGCGAATTTGCGAATTTTTCGAATTTGCAATCTGCGTTCCGAGTGTCTCAGTGCCTCAGTGTGCGTGGGCGGCGATCGCTGATTCGCTCGTCTTACATTTCCCCCAGTTTTTCTGGTAAACAAAACTTCTTTAACAAATAACAAGCAGAACTCGGCGAAGAACCCCCGAAAAAGTTCGGTAAAAAACCCGAATGAGCGTACGCTCTTCGCTGGTTCGTTCGTTTTTTTTGGCGACCGCGCTGCTGCCGTCGCTGTAAAATGCAGCGATCACTCTGCCGCTGTCGCAGCCGGCGTCGCTGCACTCCAAAAAAGCAAAGGAAATATACGCTCGCCGTCGCTGCCGAGAAGTATATAACAAAAGCGAGCAAAAAACAGGGCAGAAAAAAAAAAAAAAAAAAAAAAAAAAAAGTAAAAAAGTGAAAAAGCGAAGAGCAAAAGGCAAAAGCGAGCGAAACATACAGGCGGCATAAGTATACACACGCACACCAGCGCAGGCGGCGGGTTCTCTGATTCAATTGGGCAGGCGGCACACTCGCACACTCGCACACAGTGACAGAGGGCAGCGGCACACACAACACACTTAACTGCATTTTTTCGGAACTCAGTTGAGCTTTTTAATTCGATCGGTTCAGTTACTAAAGTTAGTTCAGCCCAAACGCACAATTGCAGTTTCAATTTCAATTTCCAAATCCCCAAAGCCCCCACACACACACGCACACACAAGGATTAGACACCCACACACACACACACACACCAAACACCACAAACGTACTACGTTTTTTTTGTCCATTTTTTTGTCAAGTGTACGAAATTAAGAATCGAATCCAGCCATCAGCCTTTATCCCGAAAAAGGCACCTCAGTGCGCGTTCCTACCTTCAGACCACCTACGGCAACCAGCAAAGACCCAAGACAAAGAATCAGGAGTGGAGAAAGTCGGAGAAAGCGGAAGAAAGCCGCAGTTTTAGTGAATCCAAAACCCTGTAAAAAATCAAGAAATAAAAAGTGCAAATGCAGCGCCGCAATGCGCGAGGATGCGCCCGCTGCTGATGCTAGCCAGCCAGAAGGCCCGAAGCCCAGTTGCAGCCAGGTAAGGTCACGCTTCCTTGTGCTCCCCAAACTGTGGGAGGTTGCTCCTTGGGCACCCGACAGGGCATCCCTGTCCCCGAGCTTTAAGCAGGTACACCCAAAAAAAGAAAAAACAAGAGTTTAACCTTTCTACGCGTTGTCTTAAAAATATACTCAAGCAGTATAACGAGTTTAGTATACATTTTATACTTGAAAATATCAAATATATACTACAAAGTATAGTTTTTATACTCCAAAGATTCAATTGTGTATTTTCGAGTATTATTTTTATACGAACCTACATCGCGTTAGCTGGAATTTAGTGCTTTTCTGTTTGTCGCGTTAGTGATTATTATGAAATATTGGTGTATACTTTCGTAGTATCAAATTAATAAGCATCGTATTAAGAAATTGTTCATACTCAAGAGTATAGAATTCATGTAACAATCGTATGGGTTCTATGATTATTTTTTTTGGGTGTACAGATACACACACACACACTGAAATTTGATTCGGATTAAGGACATATTTGCCAGCTGCCTGCCCTGGTTCTCCCCTCCTCTCCTGCTCATTAGCACTTTGATGGCTCCTGCTCCTGCTCCGCAAATTTTCGGTGCATTTGCATTCAAAGATGTAGGGACAGGGACACACAGATACAAAGACACACATTGCAGGAAGTGGCGGGGTAGGAGCTTCGCCTCTTCGCCTCTTTGCCTCTTTGGCTCTTCCCCGCGCCTGCATTGCTCCGCTCCTCTTTGCTCCTCTTCGCTCCTCCGCCATTCTCCGCCTCTTCGGCTGCACTCGGACGCTTCGCGAAGCTCACGGCCAAGGCAGCTGAGGATCGCAGCAGGCACACCCGAAGGCCAGCAGAACGGCTCTCGCCTGCCTCGGCAGAGATCGGCTGCAGTTTGCTGTTCAGCGTCGCACCGAGCAAACGTCGTGTGGCAGCTCGTCGCTCATCGCTCATCGCTCATCGCTTATTGCAAATTGTTAATTGAGAATCGGCGCAAAGTGCAAGACGCGCTAAAGTTGAAGTAAAGCTAAATTCAAAGATCGGAAAATCACTTCCTCTTCCACCTCCACTTCCTCTATCTCTTCCCCCTTGCACGGCTTTTGTTTTCGTTTTTTTGTTCTTTTTTTGTTGTTTGTTACACTCGTTCGTTATCCCTGCTGCCCACGCAGCCCACGCACCTCTCAGGCTTAGTCAGTCAGCGATCGGTCTCAGGAACACACTCTCAGGATTAGAGCTCTCTAGAAGGTAAGTCACGGGACCCACTTTCGCTTTTCACGCAAAACGCAAAACGCAAAGCGGGAAAATGGGAAAATGGGACAACAACGGAGGCCAAATGGCCAGACAGGGCAGACGACACGCACTCGGGCTCCTCTGTCGTCTGCTAGCTCTGAATAGAGCCCAGCCTCCTCCTCCTCCTGCTTGTCAGCCTCCTCTCTGGTTAGTTGTTAGGGCGACCGCGACCGAGACCGAGACCGAGACCCAGACGACTCACCCAAGCGACGACAACAACAACAACCCACTCCACTCCACTCCACAGGCACCCCCAATACCCATCGGTGGTTCCCATCTGCAGAGGCCACAAAGACTCGCTCCACACGGACACGGACACGGACACGCACATGGACACGTGCACACAGACACAGCAAGGTGACGTAATGGCAACTACTCCACTAACACATTTTTCTGCATTCCTGCAACGCGAGGGAGCAGGCAGCCAGGAGGAGCAGGAGCAGGAGCAGGAGCAGGAGCAGGAGGGAGCTGGAAAGTCGCGCGACGAGAGAAAAACTGAATGAAAATTGCAGGCAGGCAGCCAGCGAAGCGTGCCTAGCGCAAAAAAGGAAGAGCGTGGAAAAAAGCATAAAACGGCAGAAACTAGAGACGCAGCCAGACGACGACGACGACAACAGGCTGCGAGGGGGGGGTGCTCACACACGTGAGACGTGCTGTGGAGCTCGGGATGCGAGATGTGTGTGGCTGTGGTTGAATGCTAGGAAAGCAGCAGAGGGGACTACTCGCCAAACTGGTGGCCGGAGACTACCCAGCCAGCATTTTATGTAAATTCCGGTCAAATTCGAATCTTTTTGGAGTCCCCTTTCCGATCATAATAAGCATAAATGCGCTCGTTTTCTGATCATAAAAGATACTTTGTTCGGGAGAAATTGGTATGCTAGCCGCGACAGTTGCATAAGAGTCAAAAATGGCCAATTTTCTGAGAAAAGGCGACTCGTTTTTGAGTCATATTTTACTCGAATTTGGCTCTTTTTCGAGTAATTATTGTAGTAATAAGCGATTCGTTTTCGAGTCTAATTCTAATCGAATTTAGCTTTCTTTCGATTAGTTATTCTAGTAATAAGCAACTCTTTTTGGAGTCGTATTTTTATCGATTTTAGATCATTTTTGAGCAATATTTAAGCTAATATGCTAATATGCTACTCTTTTTCGAGTTTTTCCATCGCAAAAAAACTGTCATTTGCTAACAATAATTGGGCTTGTTTTTTTGCCAATCTCCTCACATTGTTTTTTTTTTTGTCTGTAACTTCTTTGTTTTACCTTATTTTGAACACTTAGATTTGTAGCACTTAACACCTTTTCTCACTGCTGTGCACTTTCCGAATGAATGCAATGAAAAGAAATGCATAAATTTAGAGCGCGAACTTAAAATTTGTAAAGAGAAGTACCGTTTGAAAAAGATCAACGCGATAAGAAGTTGTCTCTCGGCGACCTGTTCGTTGGTTTAGTCGAGCAAAGCAACACCCCAATAATCACATTTCAATCCCCACGATGATTAGTTTTCGTTTGCCTTACATTTTATTTTTGTTACTTCAAGAATCATATTTTGCGAACAATTACGACTCATTTTCGAGTTGTTTTTAATTCTTTTTCGAGTCGCCCATAAAGTGAATCTTTTTTTAATAATTTTAACGACTCGAAAAAGACTCGTCTAGGTGATTATTTTAAAAACGATCTTCCAATTGCTGGCTGGGCTAGACGCTGTCTGCGCGTATTGGTATTGGTAATATTGCTGCCATTGTGTGCGTGTGTGCGACTGGCCGACATTCAAGGTTGACGGCTCATAACTTGTTGTTGCTGCTGCTGCAAATGCAGCGCAGGAAAGTACGAGAAGCATGCACAGGCTGTGTGTATGCCAGGAACCTTGTGAGTAAGAGTAAGAGTAAGAGTAACAGTAACAGTAACAGTAACAGTAGCAGTAACAGTAACAGTAGCAGTAGCAGTAACAGTAACAGTAACAGTAACAGCAACAGTAACAGTAACGCTGTAACTGCAGGGCTTCCCGAAACGGGGTAACGGGATAAGCAGAAAGTCAGAGAAAGAGAGTGGGGAGAGGGAGCCAGAGAGGATCTTGTGCCATTTACAGTTATATAAAGTTAATCGGAGAGACGGAGAGAAGCGGAGTTATCGTTGGCAATTAGAAGCGGACGAAGCGGACCAGCACTTCCGTTAGCCTTGCACACCAATCAACGGGAATCAACAACAAGGGCGGCCAATTGAGAGTCGTTCGCACAAGTGGACACAACACACACACACACACACACACAGAGAGACAGTACCCCATGTGACTCACTTCCAGTGCAGTAGCAACAACGCACTTGTTTGGCTGCAGAGACAGGGACAGGGACAGATGCAATAGCAAATGGGGATCACGAACATGATCAGCGCCCATGATGATCGTAATAATGATGCCATCCAAGGCCGCCGCAAGTTGCGAGGAGTTGCAAAACAAACAGAAACACACAGAAAGCGAAATGGAGACCGAGACACAGACAAAGACAGCGACAGCGACAGACAAAGTGCATAGTTATCGCTATAGAGGGGAGGGGTACGGGGGGACCTCTTCCAAGTTCTTGGAAACGGTTACTCCAAGGCCAAGAGCCGGATAGACAAACAAATGGCCAAGCAGCAGGCAGAGGCACAAAGACTAGGAGATAACTCTTCTTTCCTCTGGTATTTTCTTAGTTCTCTCTTTCTCTCACTCCCCACTCCCCACTCCCCACCCCATCCATGATTCGCAATGTTTCCATTTCTATTTCCAGGCACTACTCTTCTTCTTACTCCTCTTCTTCTTACTCCTCTTCTTCGTTTTGTGGCTCCTCTGCCAGTTCAGTCAGTCAGTTGGTCATGAGGTGTCATGTGCATAGAGTGGCGTGGCCGTGTGTGTGTATGTGTATGTGTGCTTGTGGGGGACTAGGACAGCCAAAGGAGAGGGGCTTCACCTTCTTCCTCTTCTTTCGCGATCCGATCGCCGTTCGTTTTCCCCGCTTTCCTGCACTTTCGTTGACATTTCTCACTTGCATGTTACACTCTGTTCTCTTTCATTATTTTCTACTTCTTGTTTTCTTATTTTTTATAAGTTTTTTTTTCAATTGGCGAGGGTCTCAGCTTACGTGGGGGGAGGGGGAGAAAGACTCGGACGAGACAGCGAGGGTCGTTTTATAAGCGATAAAAAAAGTAAAAAAGTAGTTGTAGCTTTGGCTTGGCTTTGGCTCTCGTTCTTTAAAGAATAACGGGTAATTTGAGACGACGTGATGGTTAACGGGGAATGTGGCAAGCAGTGACACTCCCCCTCCCCCTTCGACAGCCCGCATAGTGCAAGAAAAAAACAAATTAAAGAGTAGAGAAATTAAAAGTGTGTACCCTTAGTGAGCCAGATGCGCACTCCCTCTCCCCCTCCCTCTCCCCCTCCCCCACTTACCCATTCCAACAATGCAATGACATTCAGTATCCATTCGGCAAACAAGAAGAGGAGCAAAAGCAAATGCCACAGCAGAGAAAGAACGCCAAAGATCAACGGCCAAAAAATTTGCCAGTCCCGAAAAATACACGAAACTCGGGCAGCACACATGCATGCGAGACCCTGTGGTGTTGGTGTGTTGTGTGTTGTGTGTGTGCAGGGCCTAAAAATAAGTCCCAACCATGCCATGGCAGCAGTTGCTGCTGCTGCTGCTGCTGCTGCTGGCTTCCACCACACACCCCTTCCCCCCCACTGCCATCCCCTTTCCTTGGGCTCCCATCCTCTCTAGGTGGAAGCTCGCACACGAGGCCAGCCGAACGATCGGAGCCGAAGCGAACCGAAGCCCAGCGGAGACGACGCGCATCGGGAATTGCAAGAGAGTGCCGAGTGCAGGGGGGGATCAGAGGGAGAGCAGGAGCGGAGCCCTAGCTCGCTCGCACATTTTTTTATCTAATAACCTTGTGCAATGTTATTAAACCCAAAAAGTTTCTTAACCTCGCCGGCGCAGCGGCTGTGGCGTCGGCAGAGGCCGAGAGCGAGCAGCTTTTTGATGAGAAATGCTAATACATTGTCGCTGCTGCTGCACTCGTGTGCGTGTGTGTGTGTGTGTGTCAATTGATCGGGCGTCTGTGTGTGAGTGTGCCACATTGCGCAAAATTGTCTATAAAATTAATGAGCTGGCCACGCTACGCAGGCATACATACATACATATGTATGTAAATGCATCTTCTCAGTGTGTGCGCTGGAATGGGAATTGAAAATGGAAGCGAGAATGCGAAAAGCAAACAAGCTAAGTTCCCTGTAATGCGAATTGAATTGTGAGGAAAGAGAGGGAGAAAGAGCGCTGCACCCCCCGCCCCCTTTTCGATTTCGATTTCGCTTTCGGTCCCCCCTTTCGGTTTCCAATCCCCTCCCCTAGCATAGGCTTTTGTTCGCCTTTCCCACTCTCCGTCGACGACGTTTCCTTTTGCAAAAGCCAGCACTTCACATTTATTTCGCAAATTTTCGCAAATTTATTTGCTGCGCTGGCAACTTAGAAACCCCACCAACCTCAGCCTCAGCCTCAGCCTATTCCTATTCCATAAAACGCGATATGTACAAAATGTAACAAAGCAGTTACGTAGCGCTAATTTCGCCAACGTCAACTCCGATTCCAGTCCCTGGCCGTTCCCACACGTTGTGTTTCCAAGAGAGCAACCAGAGGCGGGGCAGGGAAAGGGGAGCGAAATGCAAATGGCCAATTTCGGAACTGAATCCGAAACGCAGCAGAAATGGCGCAGTTACGTTACTCGGTCCCCCTAGCTTTCGCTCTCCCCCACGCCCATGTGTTCGTAGACTACTTACGGCGATCATCCAGCAGATAGAGATGCAGCGCGTGCGAGGGGGAGCGCGTTAGAGGTGAATGCACTGAAAGCCCGTGCGTATGTGTGTGTGTCCCGCTAGAAAAGAGTGCGAGCGAGTGCGACGGCACTTCTCGGACCGTTTGTTTGTTATTTTCGTACCGTTTTTGCAATTTTTTGCAGTTCAACGTTCATTAGAGTGGCGGCGGCGGCGGGCCAACAACTGATTGCCAGCCGATTGCGACTGCGACTGCGACTGCGACGGCGACGGCGGGGGGGTCACACTTATCGGGCAAAGCGCGGCGATAATTCGGAACGTTCGGCGTTTGGAGTTGCACAGAACGCAGGGAACGCACGCGCGGCTGGGGGCGGGGTAGCGGTACGTGGGGGCGAAGCCGTTGAACGCTCGGCGCAGTTCAAAGCCCCGACGGCAGAGCGATGACGACAACAGCAGTAGCCGAAGTCGAAACCGAAACCGAGACCGAAACACGCAAAAACAAAACACAGATTCGGAATCAGAAATCCGACAATCACTTCCTCTTCCTCTTCCTCTTTCCTTTGAAAAGGCACAACACACAAAACTCCATTTTTGCACTTAATCCAGGAGCGGCGCGCGCGTCTGTCTGCGTTTGAAACGAAACTAAGAGACGCTGGAAAATGAACGCGCCGATCTAGCGCGAAAACTATTCGCACTCAGCCACTCAAGAGCAGCCAGTCGAAATCGAAACTTACATGGCTAGTTTTCCAAGAGAGCCAAAGCCGAAAGCACTCGGCTAGAAACTAGAGGCGAATAGAGGCGAATAGAGGCGCATAGAGATAGTTGAGCGAAAGAGGTTCGTGCAACGACTGCAGGTCTCTTCTCCTTCTCCCTCTGCGGGATGCTGGCACTCTTCCACTCACTCACTCCACTTACAGTTACAGTTAGAGTTACAACTCCAACATAGAGAGGTCCCTGTCTAGCACTATTGGTTTCTAAGCACTGCTGCTCTCGCCTGCTCTCAACCCACACACACATGTGTTTGTATGTGCTCACGTTCTCGTTCTCCCACTCTCTTCGCCTCTCGCTCTTGCGAGCTTTTCGACTTTGGCTCGCGAAATTTGCGCGGGGTAAACGACCGAATGTCCGACACACGATGACTAGGTTAAGGTGAAGGTCAAATTAGCAAAAATGCAAAACAACCAGCGCAAAGCTGACGGCGCAGTCGCAGCGCACTAACAATAGAAATCAACTTTGTCAGCGCGAATGTTGGCCGAGGGGGTTGGGGGGAGCAAAGAACGAGGGGCGGAAAACCAAAACAAAAGAAAAGGCAGCAAAACCCGAAGCGTACACAAAAGCGGATAGTCAGAGGAAGGGGGAGGAAGAATAGTAGGCATAGAAGGCAGACATTTGGAGAGGGGGGACCCGCAACTCGCAGACAGTCGTGCATTCTTCTTTGCCTTGTCTGGTCTGGTCTGGTCTGGTCCTCTTCCTTCCTTCCACGCCGCCTCCGAGTCCGTGGCGATCTCGCTTTGGATAGACAAGCGTAGCAGGAGGGAGAGCCAGAGAGAGCCCCGAGGCTGTTTGAGAGTGTTTGCCCACACGCTCGCGCCTCAACACCAGCACAGTTCGCCGCCTCTCTCGCTCGCAAGCTTTCTAACGCAGGCTTTCTCTCTCTCTCTCCCGTTCTCACTCTCTATTATGCGCAACTAGCTAGGCAGCAGAGACGACTGCGACTGCGACGCGGCAGAGCAGACGCGATTGAACGCAAGACCTTGAACTTGGACTCAGTTTACGAGTTGAAGAATTGGGTTTTGTTTTGAATGCTCTCTCTCTGTCTCCCTCTCTGAGTGTGTGTGAGTGTGTGCGCTACCTCGTCTGGCCTATTCCAGTTCTATTTGCGCTGCTTCCCTACCTTCCCACCCTAATTGGAAGCAATTAGCCTAATGGGCCAATTAACACGTGTAGGAGGCACGTTACTGTTCTCTTTGGCGGTCGCAAACGAAGTGTTCTTTATTTCATTCCCCTTAACCTATTACATGTGTGTATTGGTGCGTCAGTTGCTGATCGTGCGAAAGGGACATACAGAGTAGTGTTCATAAGCGCGACCTTAATGTGTGAGTGAGATGTATATATTGTTCTTATAACTATAGTATAATTCAGCTATGTATGTACAATAAATGTGTGAGTGTATAGGGTAGTGTGACTGTTTGCTACAATCGGTTAGAGTGGCTGCTTGCTACAATCGGCCATCCTGACCGGAGAGCTCCTGATCTCTTAACGTTAACTTTGACTTTTGCTTATCCACGGACGCATATTTGCTACAGCCCAAACTCCTTTATAAGGAAGTCTGGACTGTTGGAAACCTTCAACATCCTCCAGAACGTATCTATCATTCCGCAAAACTTTCGTTATTCTATACGGACCTTTGAACTTAGGAATTAGTTTTTTGAAACGCCTACGTGCGAGTCGAAATTCTTGATCATCACCAAATCTTCTTTTTCGTATTTACAAGGATCTTTTCTTTTAGAGTCTGTTCGTAATTTATTGTATTCTTGCAACTTCTCGATGTTTTTACTAGCTTTATCTCTAATTTTTCCCAAATTTATCTCTTCGCTGTTTTTATTTACTTCTTCTAACCTTTCTTTCAAACTATCTATAACTCTGCCTTTTTGAGATACTCCGAACAAAACTTTACTTGGGTGTTGGTTAATTGATCTTTGCATTGTATTGTTTAAAGCGTATTCAACTGTTTCTAAAACTGTGTCCCAGTACAACCCTTTGTCTGGTTCCGTCAACTTAGCGATCATTGGACCTATGTTTCTATTTACCCTTTCTACCTGACCATTAGCCTGTGGGGACCCGGTAGCTATCTTGATGTGCTTTACTTCGCTTTCCTCCAAGAAGTCCTGAAATTCTTTAGAGGTAAAACACGTACCGCGGTCTGAAATGATACATTTCGGCCTACTGTAAGCCCTAAAGTAGTCCTTCAACGCTACTATTGCTTCCCTGGATTTCGTTGTTTTTGCCGGATAGAGTCTAACGAACTTTGTGAACGCGTCTATTATCACTAATACGTGTTTGTTCGATCTACTTTTATCAACAGGACCATAATGATCTATATGTACGACATCAAATGGAATATTAACTTTGGGAATATTATGAAGGAATCCCTCTTCCTTTCCAGACTTCTCAGAATATGCAATGCATTTTAGACAGTTGTTAATGTGTAACTTGCATTTATCTCTAACTTTAGGAAACCAGTAGCTTTTTGAAATAACTTCTACCATTTTGTCTATGCCAACGTGTCCTAACTGATCATGATAATTAAACAAAACATGGCTTTCCATTTCACTTGGTACGTAAAACAAGAGAGCTTCTTTATCTTTCTTTCGATAAACTATTCCATTACGCATTTCAAAATCTTTGAGCTCTGTCCCTTGAAGCTGCTCAGCTATAGCTTTGATCTTTTCGTCTCTACTTTGACAAATAATTAAATTTTCCTCAAATGAGTTAGAATCAATTGTCAGTATGTGTGTGTTTCTACTAAGTGCATCCACGTGCTGCATGCGCTTACCGGCTCTATGTTCTAAAACATAATCGTAATCTTGAAGAAAAAGCGCCCATCTGGCTATCCTTGGACTTAATTCTTTCTTGTTTAATGCTAGGGTAAAAGCGCTACAATCTGTGACTATTTTGAACTCTATTCCTTGAAGGTAGATCCTAAAACGTTGCAAGGAGTAAATCACCGCAAGTGTTTCTAATTCGAAACTGTGATATTTCGCTTCAACATCGGTCGTTCGTTTGGAAAAGTAAAATACTGGATGAAACTTATTGTCTTTCTTTTTCTGCATAAGAATTGAACCAAACCCTAGAGCACTAGCGTCACAGTGTAATTCCGTTGGATCTGTCGGACTGTACAATGCCAAAATTGGGGCTTCTAAAAGATTTGTTTTTAATGTTTCAAAACATTCTAACTCTATCGCACCGAAATTAAATTTTCTATCTTTTCGTATAAGATCGTATAACGGTTTTGCTTTCGTCGAGAAATCTTTAACGAATCTTCTAAAATATGAACACAATCCAAGAAAGCTCTGAACTTCATGCGTTTTAGTTGGCACCGGAAAATCTTTAACTGCTTGCATACCCTTTGAATCTGGTCTAATACCATCTCCTGATATAATGTATCCTAAATACTTTACTTCACTTTGAAGGAATTCACATTTGTCTATTCTTAGTTCCAGCTTGTTATCTACTAATCGCTTAAATACCTCTGTTAATATTTCTAAATGACTCTTACTATCTTTTGTTGCTATCAAAATATCGTCCATGTAAATGAGAACTTTGTCCTCTCTAACCAAATCAGCAAAAATTCTATTTACAAATCTTTGAAAGACTGCGGGGGCGTTTCTTAGTCCGAACGGCATTCTAAGCCATTCGTATTGTCCCATTGGCGTAGTGAACGCGGTGTATTTGACCGAATCCTCATGCATGTGCACATGAAAGAATCCGTTTCTAAGATCTAGCTTCGTAAAAAGGACTTTTTCAGACAGTTTATCAATTAGATCGTCTATGAGGGGGTGGGGTAGTTGTCTTTTAGCATATTTTTGTTAAGTGTGCGATAGTCAACGCACATTCTTAACTCTCCTGACTTTTTCTTAACTAGAACAATTGGTGATGCATATTCGGACTCGCTTGCACGTATAATACCATCTTTTATATAATCGTCTAACAAATCTTGAACTTGGCTTTTCTCCGCAAACGATAGACGTCTCGGAGGGTAATTGAATGGTTTAGTCTTTTCAAAATTAAGTTTCATTTCCCATTTTATTGATGGGAGTACTGGACGTTTCGCTTTTACATAAAATTGTTCAAAAATATTTATCATTCTGTTTCTTAAATTCGCATCGCACTTTTCGTTTATGTTTAGCTGGCTGCATTCAGTTGTCTCGGGATATTCTATTAATAACATTTCTGATTCAAAGCTGTTATCATATTGACTATTCATTTTGCTTTCATTTTCATGACTTTGTTCATCATAATGTGACTTTACTGTATTTTGTATCGACTTGACATTATTTGTATCCTTAAATTTGTTATCATTACTTTTATTATTTAAACAATAATTTTCTAAATTTCTATAACTTGAACGATATTTTTTTTCAGTTAAACGATCATTTTCGGAAAAACTACCATTTGAACAACAATTTTTCGCATATCTATCATTTGAACAATAATTTTTCGCATATCTATCATTTGAACTATCATTTTCAGCATAACTATCATTTGAACTATCATTTTCAGCATAACTATCATTTGAACTATCATTTTCAGCATAACTATCATTTGAACTATCATTTTCAGCATAACTATCATTTGAACTATCATTTTCAGCATAACAATCATTTGAACTATCATTTTCTCTCACAATCTTAAAGTTACAAATGGTCATAAAATCTCGTCCCAAAACTGTTCCATATGCCATCGATTTGTTCGCCACAATTAGTAACTCAAAATTAAACATTTCTTTATTGATAATAACGAAACATGATATTTTTCCGATTATATCTAAGGGGCTACCATTTAAGCCAACGTAATTTTTGAGCATCTTTTCATTTGACTTGATATTTTGCTTCTCTAGTATGTGTTCCACGTATGACATCTTAACGAAACTAATTGGACTCCCAGAATCGATTAGGCATTCTAAAAACAAACATTGATCAGGTTCTGAACCAAAGTAAATCTTAAACGGTCTTACATATTCATTGCTGGGCACGAACTTTTTCTCAGTGCAGTGGTGAACCTGGTGATCCATACTGCCACATGCGTAGCAGGCTCCGTGCTCACGCTTGGGTTTGCGGCAGTCAGCAGCGAAATGTCCGATGGAGTTGCAGTTGAAGCACCTTTTTGGAGGGGCCGAAGCAGGTCCAATCCCGGCCGAAACTTTGGCCCGTCCTGACGAAGACAGTGGTGGCTTACGTAAAGCAACCTTTGCAAACGCCTGCAACAGCTGTGTAGACGAGTTAAAGCAGTGCATGTGTGCTTGTTGTCGCAGAAGAGTGTCGGGAATCCCCTCTATGATGCTGTCGATTAGTTCTTCGTCGTCCATTTGGATGTGTGTGGCTAGCAGTGTTTTTTCCTTGAAATATGTGGAGAAATCTTCGGACGGATTCCACTTGCGCCCTTGAAATTTGCGTCGAGACATTATCTTGCTCTCCTTACTATTAAAAGCCTCATCAATCTGTCGTAGTAGTTCATGAATCGGCAAAGTCAGCAAACTTTCGGATGAGTGCAACCAAACTTGAGCGCGGTCCTTTAGTTTCGACATCACTAACATGCGGATCACGTCATCGCTCAGCTTGTACATTTTCGTGATGGCATTAAGTTGTGCGATCCATGTGCTAACGGGAAGTTTGTTGTTAGCAGCGCCGTCGTATGTTGGGAGCATTTCTCTGGCCATGGCCAGCAAAGAGTTGTTGTTTACTGGTGTCCCCTCCGATCTGGCATCTCCGCCAGCGACGTTCCGATCTGGTGTGGAGACATTGTTCTGATTCGGTGTGGCAGCACCGTTCTGATTCGATGTGACAGCAATGTTCTGCTTCGGTATGGCATCACTGTTCTGTTTCGGTATGGCATCACTGTTCTGACGCTGAGCAAATTCCATTCTCAGAATCTCGTTTTCCAATTGGACTAGCTCTAGCTGACGCTTTAGGGCATCCAACTGAATCGAAACTTCGGGAAGATTTACCTCGTTTGCTGGTTCCCGATTGTGTTGGTTGTTGAGCTCCGAAGGCCTGGCGTTATCGTGAACATGCACGTTTATTTCAGCTATTGGGGAAGCCGCTCTGGCCTCATGTTCGATCATGTTGCTTACGGTTGCAATGATGTTGTCTGGCGCCGCTGCTCCGGCGTCGCCGTGCTCCAGACCGCTATTACCAGCGTCATCTTCTGATTCCGCCATCGCCGGGCAAACTCCACGTTCTTCGGGGGGCACCCCATTGAGTCTCGCCGCAAGCGTTGCCTTGTTTCCACTTTTCTGCATGTTGAGCCTTCCCAACCAATTGCGTAGTTCCGCCACGGTGTAATCGTCTGCACCGATGGTTTCCATTTTCTTTGTTGTTTGTAACACCACTTTTTATTTTTTATACTGTTTTATTCACTTTGTAGGTTGAGTGTCTGAGAAAAAAAATTATTCTCAGTTATCCCACTTCTGAAATTGTAGGAGGCACGTTACTGTTCTCTTTGGCGGTCGCAAACGAAGTGTTCTTTATTTCATTCCCCTTAACCTATTACATGTGTGTATTGGTGCGTCAGTTGCTGATCGTGCGAAAGGGACATACAGAGTAGTGTTCATAAGCGCGACCTTAATGTGTGAGTGAGATGTATATATTGTTCTTATAACTATAGTATAATTCAGCTATGTATGTACAATAAATGTGTGAGTGTATAGGGTAGTGTGACTGTTTGCTACAATCGGTTAGAGTGGCTGCTTGCTACACACGCATTAATCAGGTGCCCCAGAGGGGCGCCAATGCAAATGGCGGACGCACACACAATGCAGTCCAGTTCAGTTCAGTTAGAGGGGCCGACGCGGAGTGGGCGCCTTTTGCGTCTAGCACTTGTCTAGCCACACACAGACACAGACACAGACACGGCACACACACACACTCTGGCAGCCTGCATTTTGCATTCGTTGTAATGCTCTCCTTGCGGCGTCTTCCTCTCTGTCACTGCCTCGCTCTCCTCTAGTTTTTACACAACTTTCGCTTTCACTACTGTGGCTCCTGCCTCTGCTCTCTCTCTCTCGTAAGCCCCCCCCGCGTGTGTGTGTGCATTGGACGTTAGATTTTACATTTGGCACTCGGCACTCGGTGGGAAGTGGGAAGTGGGAGCAAGAGGCGAGAGGACTGTGTGTGTGTGTGTGTGTGCGATGCGATGTGGGCGCCACAGCGTCTAGCCGGCAACAAGTGGAAAGCGGAAAGCGGAAAGTGGATGTGGACTGACCTTGTTTAATGTTTTGTAAACTGTCGTAGACTTGTCACCACAGTGGTCCGGCCATCCGGCCATCCTGCTCGCACACTCCACAGGGAACGCTGGAATGGGAACAATTGGAACAAATTCAGCTGATAGTCTGAGTGCGTGTGTGTGTGTGTGTGTTGGCATAACTAAATCGCTTAACCTTGAAAATAGAAACCGCACACAGCAACAGCGACACACACACACACACACTCGGCAGAAAGGAAAGGCCAAAGCAAAGTCAGAAAGAAATCCGCAAAAGTTTCGGACAAACAAAAAAGAAAAAGAGAACAAGAACAAGAAAAAGAGGTATAAGAAGCAAACATACAGATAGAGAAATTAAGAAAAGCACAAACAAGTTTGATTAGACGACTCTAGGTCCGCGGGGGTGGCATGTACAGTCGCGTGTGTGTGTGTGTGCGTGTGCGTGTGATTCGCATTTAGTTTCGGTCTCAGTTTCCAACTGAACAAACTACCGCCGCTCTATCTAATCTCCCGCCCGTTGCTCTTTTAGCTTTTTGGCTTTTGCAGCTTTTTTCTTTTCTTTTTTATGGAGGCCACAACAGCAGCGCAGTCAGCCAAATAATTGCTTTTATTCAAACCCACACACACACGCACACACACACACGCACACTCGGAGCGCCGAAAAAAACGACTGCAGCGAAATCAACTTTTTTTCTAGAACTATTTCGAAGGCTGCTCTGCTCGGCTGGTGCGAGAGCGAGAGCGCTGGATGGCTGGCGAAATGCGCCAAACAAAAATTTAATAATAATACAGCGCCAGGGAGCAGCAGCAGCAACAATTTAGTATTTAGCCTTGAAAGTTCGTAAGCACTACGACCGCACGCACGCACACAGGCGCACGTACTTGAGATCCGTTGTATGCAGCGAGAAATAAAAGCAAGTAAGAAAGCTACAGTCGACTGCTCGACTGTGAGATACCCGGTACTAAACGTTTGCAATTTAAAATTGTACATTAAAATAGTCTACTTTGATACTTCTTAAAATAAATCGTCTCTCGAATTAGCTCCCGACCTAAACAATTTAATGTCATACTTAAATATGAATGATACATTTTATAGGAAAACATAAAAACCCGCTCGATCGGCGTCAAAAAATGAATTATGTCATTTCTAGCTATATTCTTCTGCAGCTGGCGCCATTATGTCGCCATTATATGTCGGCTACAGCTTGCAACAGCAGTGCCTTAGGGCGGTGTGTTAAAATTCTAGCCTTATTGCTAGTACCTCCCATGTTTATCATCCGATTTTACTGAAATTTTCAGGAAGCGTCCGCTCTATTTTATTCATTTATTGTATCTATTAACTTTAACCCGAAAATAACGAGCATAGCTTATTTTACGTTTTCTATGATTTTTGAGGGCGCAAGTGGGCGTGGCCAAATTTGAAAACAAACCTGATCTGCGTGCAACAGATTCCAATGTTGTCACCAAATTTGGTAACTCTAGCTCTTATATGTAGTCTCTGAGATCTGTTGTTTCGCACGGACGGACAGAGGTTGGCACTAACCCATAATACCCGTGTACCCTATGGGTACCGGGTATAAACATAGAGAATATAGAATGTAGAATATAGAAATGTAGAAATGTAGAAATGTTGAATATAGAAACATAGCGAAGCAGAGACGGCGAACTTTGCGATTTCGGGTGGAATGATCTATTGGCCGTCTCCCTCGCCCCCCCCACTTTTCCCCTCGCTCGCGCTGCCTAGCATTATTAGTTATTAGTCAGCCGGCGACGGCGACGTGTTTGTTTTGTTCTATGCACAAAAATCCGACTCTAGTATAAAGGAAAGGGAGAGAGAGCGAGCGAGAGATCGGCACTGGATTTTTTTGCATGCTTCTCTCGCTCTGCACGCGTGTGTGTGTGTGTGTGAGTGCTGCGTCTGGGAATTCTACATTCTACATTCTAAGACTTCCTTCCAGGGCCCCCGCCGCCGTCCTGTCCCTGTCTGGCGCGATTCGGCCAATCCTTTCGATCGCTCTCGCTCTACGCTCCCCCATTCTCCATTCTCCATTCTCCATTACTCTTGCTCTCTCTCTCGCTCGATCCCGCATCCAGACGGCTGGCGCAGCACGCACACAGACGCAGAGCTTGCCGAAATTTCGGGGAATAGTTTCGCCAGTGTGTGTGTGTGCCTTGACTTTTTTTTTCGGCTGCCTAATGCGCTTTTTGTGAGTGCTGGACTCCGCTGTCGCTGTCGCCGTCGGCTGCGACTGCGACTGCGGCAGAGGCAGAGGCAGAGGCAGCAACTGGCACGGCACTCTCTTCTTCTTTAGCGCGAATTCAGTTGAGTTTCTACGCTTGCAATCATCAAACGCAACAAACACAAAACACACGCAAATCGGACTAGTCGCCGCCGCAGCAGAGCAGAGCCCCAAAAAATCCGCAGATCCCTCTCCCACTCCGTTCTCACCGAGGTCGCATCCTGAGGCTCCGTCGCATCGCGATGGGATCGCAGATAGTTTAGTTTAATCTGAGAGTCGTTCGGTCGGTCGGTCGCTCCCTCGCCCCCTCGCTCCCCCAAGCTCCCTCAAGCTCGCCTTCGGTTCGGTTCGGTTCGGTTCCCTGCTAAACTAACGGTAACGCGCGTTTATGTGTGTGTGTGCGTGAGTGCCGTCATTTTTTGTTCTATTTTCTATGTATTTTTTTTTTGAGTGTTGAAAGCGCCGCACAAAAACACAGTTACACAGTCACTGTTCAAATTCGGCGGCAATTGGAAAGTAAAGGAGATAGAACACGACTTCCAGCATTGCAAGCCGCTGAAATGCCCCAAACAGCCGTTAGTTGTTACACAATCTCCAACCAGAACGCGTCCTACAGCTGGAAGCAGCTCCAGCTCCAGCTCCAGCTCCAGCTCCAGCTGAAGCGGCAGCCGTAGGAGTCGGGTTCCAATCAGAACGAGAGCGCCGGCGGTAGAAAGAAAGGTGAGCCTCGACGGAGCAACCGGAGTAGCGGTGGGAACGCGCTCACTGGAAAGCGCAGTGGGAATGGCAATGGTAATGGGATGACGTGCATATTCCCCCGTGTATTCCCGTAATTCCCGTAATTGCCGTAGGCAAAGACAAAGAGCTCCCCGTGTGTGTGTGTGTGTGAGTGCTATTTATACACACTCACTCACACAGGCGCTGCGTATATCAGCTTGTTGGCTCGCTAAATACACCACAAAAAGAATAAATAGTAAGAGTGTAGAAAATAAAAAAGTGCAGCGACTTATCTAATAGTTTTCACTTTCAATGTCGAGCGAAAGCTCGCTCGCAGCGCTTATCTGTGCGAGCGGCCCCAGTGTGCCCCTTGTCTCGCTCACACGTTCTCGGGGTATTCAAATTCGAATTCTGTGTTCGCTTTCGTTTTCGATTTCGATTTCGATTTCGGTTTCTGCAAGATGTCCAGATGCGAGCAGCAGTGCTCCCTGCACTCTCCACTAGCCAGGGGCGGGCTGCGGTTAAGTGCGGGTAGGGGCAGCATAAATAATTTCTAAAGCCTGGAAAGCTGCTAAATAAATACTAAAAATAAGATTAAAATAATTAAATGGAATTTTTTTTATAATATTCCCCCCTTCCCCAACACAAGTGTTCTTGTTATACTCGCATTTGTTATATTTTCGCTTTTTTCCCCCACTTTGCGTTGCGTCTGCTGTTTTCTTTTGCCTCTTCCTCCGCTTTGCTGCCCGTTTGTTGTTTCATTTTTTGTATTTTGAATTTTTTTATGGTTTTTTGCACTCGTTATAAATTTTTTGCGCTGTCTGCTCGAGCCGTCTGCTTCTTCTTTGGCTTCTGCGAGTGCTAATTGTCGTCTTGATAGTTTATTTAATTCTGATTCTGATTCGGATTCGCCGTGTGACATAGAAATGGTTTTTGCTGCTGCGTCGTCGCCGCCGTGGTTGACATTTTAAACTGCATTTGTTAACAATTTTCGAACATTTCGCATAGTTGCAAGTGGCAGCGGGCAGAGGGGGAAAGTAAAATAATAAAAAATGCAGAAAAACAGAGAAACAGAGCAGAAAAAAAGCCATGGCAAAGCAGAAACAAATGCTTAACTTTTCCGGGGGCTGATGGGCTCTGTCTCTGACTTTTCTGATCCAATTTTTAATCCGATTGCGACTCGCATTCTAATTGTTCCCCTTTTTGCCTTTCTCCTTTTTTTTCCCCGCTTGCAGTTAAGTAATCACTAAGTGAACAAGCACGGCCCAGGAAAGTACAAGCACAGCAACAACTTCACCAACAACTTCACCAACAACTATCAACAACAACAACCAAAGAGCATAGCAGGAGCCAGTAGCTGCCAGAGAGCTTTCTGTCCTTTGCAAGGACAGGAACTGGCACCGGCACACACAAGCCGCCAACATACGCAAGAAGGTGACCTCGAAGAAGGCCAGCGTTGTGACGGTTGACGACGATCACAACAACAACAACAACAGCAGCAACCAACACAACAACGACCACAACGCTCGGCAGCCAACACCCACACCCACACCCAGACCCACACCCACACCAACACCAGCTCAGTCAGTCACACCAACTCGCACACCCACACCCACTGACTACCAGGATCGGGATCAGGATCAACACAAGCAGGACCCCAGATCAAGCGACATGGACGACACACAGCACTTCTGCCTCCGCTGGAACAACTACCAGAGCAGCATCACCTCGGCCTTCGAGAATCTGCGGGACGACGAGGCCTTCGTCGATGTGACGCTGGCCTGCGAGGGACGCAGCATCAAGGCGCATCGCGTCGTCCTCTCCGCCTGCAGTCCCTACTTCCGCGAGCTGCTCAAGGTGAGTCTGAGTCCTTGAGGCTTTAAAATATATCAGGAAATATTCGGCACATTTTTAAACATCTAAAAATGATTTTAAATGTGTTTTTGGCGACCCCTTTGGGGCTACAAATAATTCAGCTTAGCTGGGTAATATTTTGGGGCGGTTTTAAAAGTGCTTGAGTCCTTAAAAAATATCAGGAAATATTTAGGAAATTTTTAAACATCTCAAAATTATTATAAAGTAACTAAAAATAATTCAGTTTAGCTTGGTAATATTTTGGAGGAGTTTTAAAAGTGGTTAAATAGGGATTTATTTTGTTTTTTCTATATCTTGTATTTTATTTAGGGAATATCAAGCCTTTATAATTGGCAACCTTGATTTACGCAAGTTTTCTATATCAGAAAATATTTAGGCAATTTTCAAACATCTCAAAATGATTATAAAGTGATTTTTGGCGAACCCTTTGTGTCTGAAAATAAGTTACTTTAGCTTGGTAATATTTTGGAGGAGTTTTAAAAGTGTTTAAATAGGGATTTATATTGTTTTTTTCTAGTTCTTGCATTTTATTTAGGGAATAGCCTTTCCAATTGGTAACTTTGATTTACGCAAGTTTTCTATAGGGATTTTTTTATTTTTATGGTTTAAAGTTGCCTTGAGATACAAAATTAGCAAAAAAAAAAGAAAAGATATACTTACTTTGAGTTTCTTTCCCCTCTTTTTGTATCAGAAATTATTTAGGAAATTTTTAAACATCTCAAAATAATTATAAAGTTGTTTTTGGCGACCCCTTTGTGTCTAAAAATAATGCAGTTTCGTTTGGAAATATTTTGGAGGAGTTTTAATAGGGTTTTATTTTGTTTTTTATACTTTTTGTATTTTAGTTAGGGAATATTAAGCCTTGCTAATTGGTAACCTTAATTTACGCAAGTTTTCTATAAGGAATTTGTGTATCTTTGTGGTTAAAAGTTGCCTTGAGATACGAAAGATATTATTTTTGTATTACTTTGAGTTTCTTTTCCGTCGTTTTGTACTTTTGTAAATGTTTTTACACTCGTCTTCATAATGATCTGTGTGTGTGACCCACTTAGGACCCACTCTCTCTCCCTGCCTCCGCTGGTGCATCCTTATCTCCCTCGGTTGCTGTTGCCTCTGAGCCACATGTGTGCAGCAGCAGTCGTGGCAGCTCCAGCTTCCTGCTTCCTGGGGGGATTACGCAGCTGTTCGTGCTCTAAATATACTCCTATATATATTTAGTGAAAATCCAAGAGAGATCGCTGAGAGATCCGTAAACCAAGGGAAGCCTAAAGGATTCCAAAGTATGCTTCCTCTAGGAAAGTTTCTTAGCTAAAAAAATATAGGACTTAAGGTAGAGAGGGGTTTGGCTGGGATTTTAATTTATTTAGTTGCAAATAAGAGTTGGAGCAACTGCGGCGATAGACACGCCAATTGTTGGCCAAAAAGTAACCCCGGAAGGAGGAGGAAGTGGCAGTCGCAACACGGCATTACCTCTGTTTATTTTCCGGCCGGGTTTTGCGGTGCAAATGAGTCGGACTCGGCAAGGACTCTTCTCTTTTTTATTATTTTTCTTTGCGGGACATCGCGGCGTATGATTGATTTGTGTGCTGCGATCATGCAACGCATTCGGCCAGCTCTACGCTCCCCGTAAACTAGAGCAGGTCAAAGCGAGACGGACTAATCCTTGGGGCCAAAAGTAAACTTCTTGCAACTAATGCAGCCCCGTCCCGGTCCCGGCTTGCTTCATTATTTTTATTATGACATTAAAATTATGTGAATCGCTGTTGTTGCCGACAACGACGACGACGACGACGACGACTGCGACGACGTTTGCCCGCCAAAACTTTGTGCCTGTGCCTCTGCATTGAAAATATTTGCACGCAATTGCGGTTTTTGAGCCAGTTAGAGTTTGCCATTTTGCCATTTTTGCCATTTGCATTGTTGGAGCTGTCAGCAGGGGACAGCCGGGACCGGGAGGGAGTGCTGGGGACTGCAGCAGAAATTATATAAATTACAAAGTGCCCGCCCTCCGCTGCCTCTGTTACTCTGTCTCTTTCGACATGATTTGTTAACATGATAGAAAACTTGCTGCGCTTTCCGTTTATTACAAACAAAAAGCGAAGAGAGCAGGCAAGTTGTTTGGTTTTTGGATCCCGGCTTTCGTAGGAACTGCAATTAGGAGAGCTCTAGATTACGCAATGGAGAGGGCAAAGGACAGACTGGAAGCGAAACAAGAACATGTCAAGTCGCTGGCAAAGTTTCTGCGATCCCCCACCTCCCTCTCAAAAAACTGCAAAAGTCGGCATTTAATTTGTTAAAAAGGCCAACTAAATGCAGCGGGACAAATACAAAAAAAATAATAAAAAAACACAGCGACGACGACAACAAAGGCAGCGCATTTTTTTCTTCTACTTTTTGCTGGGGAAATTATTATGTACCCAAGAAATTAGTATACAAAACTTTGCCTGGGCACAAAAAAGCGGCCCGGAACTTTGTAAATTCAATTTGAAATACATACAAGTGGGCACTGTTGGGCGCCAAAAACGTTAATGCATGCCAGGAGGAGGTACAGTCCTGCAGGAGGTGACTATACAAAGCAGAGACACAGAGAAAGAGAGAGAGAGAGAGAGAGACAGTGCAGGCAAGGGAACTGAACTGGACACTTGGCTCGGGCCCAGGGCCCGTACTTGGCGTCGCAATTGTGCGCGACTTTGCGCCTATGCATAAATATTTAATTAACTGCAGCGCATTATTTTAATTAGGTGTAAAAACTGCCAAAACAACAAAAGAAGCGAAACAAGTGCTGAATCCAAAGGCGAGAGGGGTCAGAGGTGGCTTAATAGCTGTTTGCTAAAAGCATTCTGGCTTTTGTGTAACGACCACGCCCTCGGCATTTGCATGATGACGATGATGCCAGCTGCAGAGATCGAGAGATCTGGCCCTGCCTGCTGCCTCCTCCCATCCAAGCTGACCTCGATTCCGCAATCTCTCTCTCCCAACTCAATCGCAAATACTCGTATCCAGTGGCGAGTGCGTGTGTGTAAATAAGACAAATAAGTTGCGACCCTCCGAGGGGGGAAGCGGCGAGACTTGACCCAATTTCTAGCCAGGCAGCAGCTCCCTTTGTTGGAGTTCCACTTGATAAGTGAAACTCACACGCAGCAGGCACAAACTGGAATGAGCTGGCCCTGAAAGCAGGCTGAGGCAGAGGCAATGCAGCTGGCGGGGATCGGGGAACAGCGAAAACCGCTTCTCGGGGCCTGTTGACATTTCAATATAATATTTTCTTAGCATTTTTTAGCGACAATTGAAGGTTGTCTGGGCGATAATAACTGACAGAGCAAACAGCAAACCGAGTAATGACTAATCCTTGTTTCCTCCTGCAGAGCACACCCTGCAAACACCCGGTCATACTGCTGCAGGATGTGAACTTCATGGACCTGCACTCGCTGGTGGAGTTCATCTACCACGGCGAGGTCAATGTGCACCAGAAGTCGCTGCAGTCCTTCCTCAAGACAGCCGAGGTGCTGCGCGTCTCGGGCCTCACACAGCAGCAGGCGGAGGACACACACAGCGTAAGTAGTCCTGATGAGAGTCCTCCAACTACCAGGTATTTAAGGACTCTCTTCCTGCAGCACCTGGCCCAGATCCAGAACCTGGCCAATGCCGGCGGCGGACGCACGCCCTTCAACTCCCACGCCCATGCCCACGCCCACTCGCACTCGCATCCACATCCGCACCACCACGATGATGGCGCCTCGACCCTGTTCAGCCGCCAGGGTGCGGGCTCGCCGCCACCGCCGGCGGTGCCGTCGCTGCCCACGCACATCAACAACCAGCTGCTGAAGCGCATGGCCATGATGCACCGCAGCAGTACCGCTGCCGGCGAGGAGGCAGCCGCCTCGCATGCCCTTAAAAGGCCACGCGGCTCCGATGGCAATGGCCTGCCGGTCTCTGGCGGCGGCGGCTCCGGCAGCAACAACAACAGCAGCCCGGACTTGCCGACGCTCCACCATGCCCGCAGCGCCTCGCCCCAGCAGACACCGGCCGACTTCAGCACGATCAAGCACCACAACAACAACAATACGCCGCCGCTCAAGGAGGAGGGGAAGCGTAAGTGTCTCTGCCGGGGGGATGCCAGGGAGTAGCCCTAATCTAACCTAACCTAACCTCTGACCTTCCAGGCAACGGACCCACTGGCAATGGCAACGCGAGCAACGGCAACGGAATCTCCATCAGCGACAAGCTGGGCAGCCTCACACCCTCGCCCTTGGCCCGGGCTGGCGGCGCCGACGATGTCAAGTCGGAGCCCATGGAGCTGGTCTGCTCGACGAACAACAATGCGAATGCCCAGGATGAGCACAGCAATGACTCCACCGGCGAGCACGATGCCAATCGCTCCAGCAGCGGTGACGGCGGCAAGGGCTCCCTGAGGTGGGTTTCCCCTTACAAACCTCTTAATTTCTTTAACTAATTAATTAATTAATTAGCTCTGGCAATGATGAGGAGATCGGCGACGGATTAGCCGCCCACCATGCCGCCCCGCAGTTCATCATGTCGCCGGCGGAGAACAAGATGTTCCAGGCCGCCGCCTTCAACTTTCCCATGAGCAATCTCGATCACTCAGCGTTGCTTGGTGCGTATATGCTGCCACTAACTTAATGACTAACTCGTTACTAACTAAGCTTCTCTGCCCTCTCTCTTTCCGACTCTCTCCGACTCCCTCCAGGTCTCAACACACAGTTGCAGCAGTCCGGTGACCTCGCCGTGTCCCCCCAAGGTGAGTCCGAGCATTTCTCTATCCGTATCTCTATTATTGTTCCGCTCTATTTGCGCTCAAAAAAGCTCATTATTACATTTTTTACATCAAATGCAAATGCAAATGCCAAAAAAAAGAAAAAAGAAAAGAAAAGAAAAGAAAAAAAAAGAAAAAGAGTACCAAAGATATACCAAGAGTCCAAGATATATCCAAGTCAGATACCCAGAAATACCCAAAGAAATGAAAGGCAAGAAACCAAAGCTAAAAGTAAACCAAAAACGTAAAAAATCAAAGTAAAAACACACAGAAATCCAATTTAAACCGTTAAATCCCAGACCCAGGACCAGGATCCAAGTCAAAATTGCTTGAAACTTGAAACTGCTCTGAGAGATCATTATTATTTCCCGTAACTGCCCGAAAAGTATTAATTTTGAGTTGAATTTTGCCATGTTTGGTCATGTTTCGTTTGGTAATCGTTATCGTTATCGTTATTACTTATCGCTTTCGTTGTCCTTTTGTTTCTTTCGATTTTTGTGTTGCCACTGACTTACACGCCACACGGACTTTTGATTTAACTTTCGATTTATTTCCCGTTTGACTCAACTCTTGAAACCGCACCCCCACCCCCCCAAAAGAAACACCCCCCACCCCCTCAATACGAATTCGAACTTGATCCTTGGAATCAGACCAGACTTGCGACCGATCAAAGACCGATACTGCTCCCTGCGATTCCAAGTCGAGTTCCGCCAAGCGTATGAATTTCTTTTCTTGTTTGATTGTTTCGATGGTAAATGTTTTCATTTGTTTCGGTCACACACCCACCGCCTACACCCATGACCATGCCCACACACGCCCACATGACCCAGCACATGCCAGGATGCAGTCCGGGAGCCGTGGGTTAATTGCCGAGCAAACACAACCAGGAGCAACAGGCTCTGGCCCTCACTCACTCCACACACCTTATTCCCTTCCGGTTTTGATGAACTTGCGCTAAAATTAATTAACTTCCATCCACCGACACCGCCGAAGCCGCAGAGTGTTTAGCAAAATTCTATCACAAGTCCTCGTCCTCGGCTGTGTGTGTGCCGCTGCGGTTAGGCCGCAACAATCCGGCTCGCAGTACCCCATCCTCCAGGGACTACTCCTGTTCGGAGCTGTTTGCTTCTAGTTTTTGGCAGCTGTTTGCTCCATTCAATCACACACACTCCCGCTACAGATATAGCTCTTCAATCCGATTTAGATACAGATCCACAACTACTACTACGAATGCTACACACACAATACACACCGTGACGCCAGAGATGAACTGTTTTCGTGTTTATGTTTCTTAACCGTTGTCAAAGTTGTTTCTAATTCCGTTTTTTAGTTTCCGTTTCCGTTTCGTTGTTTTTCGTTTTTTTCGTTCCGTTCCGTTACATTTTGTGTGCTAATTTTTCCTGTATTCGTATATTGAAAGCCAAAAGTAAACAAAGTCAAAAACCCCAGCTAAATGTTATTACTCACAAACCAACAAGACTCACTCACACACACACACAGCAAACACACGCCAATACACACACTCACACACACATGCTAAGAGAATTCCAAAATCAACAACCCAAAAGGTCCCTTTTTTTATTTCGAAAAAAGAAAATATTGTTATTATCAATTTGAGTTAAATTTATGATTTTCCGTAAAGTAAAAACCAAGTTTTCCGTATTTTGTTTCATTCCCATGTTCCCAAAAGAGGAAAATATGGATTTTTGTTCGAAAAGAAAAATTCTCACTTCCAATTTGAGTTCAATTTATGATTTTCCCCAAAGTAGAATACCAGTTTGCGATTTTCGTTGCGTTCTTAACGGCCCTGCTTTCGTTTTTTGTTCCATTCCAATGTTCCAGAAGAAGGGAAAACTAAGAAAATTGAAAGAATAACACTAGACGGGGCTCTTAACCAGAAACAGGAGCCTCTGTCTCTCTCAAAAAACACCGAGTACATTTTGCAATCGAAATTTTATTGGTGTGAACTTTTAGTTTCCATGTAAAACGCAACGCATTTGAAGATCGAATATATACATACCCTACATAATATATATATATATATTGAATATTGAACTCTTTCCTTTATTTGTACGTCGTCGTGCTTGTGTCTAAAACTATGTAAACCCAAAACCCGAAACCAAAACCAAGTTAACCACCCCCCCATCGACCAACCAACCAACCCCTGTTCCTTCCACCAACAGCAAAGTCAAAAGAAAAGCTTTATTTACAACAAATACAATTGCATTCGAACGAATTTCCACATTCATTTTCAATGTGTCTTTTGTTTAAAACAACTGTCGAAGCCCCCAGCCCTGACGGAGGGAAAGGGCACACGCTTGCACCGTGTTCCGCTTTTCGGTTTTGTCCCCCAGTCCCCCCCCTGGAAAGCCCTTTGCAGAGTTGTCCCTTTTGTCCCTTGAATTCGGCCTTACACATACATACACACACACCAAACACTACAGCCCCCCACTCACACATACAGTCTACAAATCTACAAATCAACAAAGTACAGTCTACACTCCAGTCCCAGGTACTTTCTCCGCGATCAGGGTCACAGGTCCTCTCAGCACACATATTGGCATTTGATTACAAAAACACACCCAAGTACAGTACACACCATTAGGCGCGTTCCGTTCCGCTCGTTCCGTTCCATTCCCTTCTGTTTCAAGGTGGAAAAACAAACAGAATCCGAAAAAACAGCAACTCGGTCACACTGCAGCTCACCCCGCACGCACACGCACTCACACAACACACACACACGCCACAGGACGCACACACACACGCACACCCCCTCCCCCCAAAATGAAACAAAGTGAAAGTTCACTGAGAGCGAACCCCCTTTTGCCGTTCGAAGGAGAGTCGTCCCAGGACCCACACACTCACCCCGCTCACACCACTCACACCACACACCACACACCACACACACACATTCCCGCCCCGCACACGCACACACATACATCTATTATGCGCTCCAACAGCTAACCAAAAGAAGATCACGCGATGGTAACTAACACCGACTGATCGCTGATCGACTAACGCTAACCTCTATTTACTTTCCAATTGTACTAACCAGCGACCAAAATTTAAAGATCCCCCGATAAACATATATTTATATATATATCTACTACCTACCCAAGATACAAACACACACACGCGCACCTCGTGCGTGTGCACACACAGATATTGTTAAGAATTGATCGATCTAACCCCCTGTATACGTATATAAATCCGCTTTACTAAACCCCCCCCAAAAAAAAAACCCGATACAGCCACAGGCGACCCAAGCAGACAACTCGATACATGATACAATCACACCCTATACCCCGAACCCTGATCCCTATCCCCAAGCGCCCCCCCAGCACTAAAGAACACAAACTGATAAAAAAAAAAAAGAATACAACAACTCAAGGCTTCAAGTATATAAATTGATTGACAACCGCTTTAAATTACGCTCTATATATACATATATATTTGTTGCTATTCCTATTATTAAACAAGAACACACACACACAAGAACACCACACACACAGGCAGAAAGGAGAATCAGTTACTAGTTTACGTTACGCCTAGCCTAGCAATACCTAGAATTAAACCCTAATTTAACTTTAACTCCCGTGCCAAGCATTCCAAATTCACTATTTTTAAGTTCCCGCAATTGGAAAATCTGAAAACTAGCATCAAAAAATCGTATAAACAAAAAAAAATATCGAAAATATCGAAAAATGTATCCTTACACCACCGATCACTGATCACCGATTACCGATCACCGATTACCGATCACCGATCTATTTAAGTTACCAACTAAGCACACACGAATTGAAGAAGAACAATGATCGATTGGCGGGCGGCGGATGGGATGGAGGATTGTACTCAAAACTATCGGAACACTGAGAATTGAAACATGAAAATGCAGAGCCCCTCCAACCCATCCAAAGCCCCCAAAAGATACTTAAAAAAGTAGAACAAAAGAAGAACAATGTAAGCTAAGCACAATGTAAATTTTACGAGATGGAACAATTGAAATTGAAACCAAAATCGAAAAATCGAAATCGAAATCGAGGTCGAAGTCGAAAAAGTACAGTTAAGAGCCCGGAGAGAGAGGATGGAATATATGGGTGAAGAAAGATGATGATGATGATTTGGCGAGGGTCTAATCTTAGTGCTTATTAAGTGACACATCCCCCCACCCCCAAAGCCCCCAAACACACACACCAATACACGCAAACACACACACACAGACTCCGAGGGAAGCCAGAGAACACACACAGAAACACACGAACACTGGAACAACTACTACTGCTAGAACTTAACGGTGATGGTGTTTGACACACATACACACACACACACGCAGGGGAACACGAACAATACACACACACAGAGACTCCTCTTTAGCTCCTCCTTCTCACGTTTGTATTTAAAAAAGCTCCTCCTCTTTCCCCTATTCTAAATCCTTTGTAAATTACCACACTGCACACTTGGTAATGAGTTACAACAACAACTACATCCAAACCAACCAACAAACCAACAACAACAAACAAAGAAACAACCCAAAACACCAGCCAACAACAACCTCAAACCCAAAAACCACAAAGACAAGAATAAAAACAGAAAAGAAAAGAAAAGAAATGAAACGAAAAGAAAAGAAAAGAAAAGAAGCCAGAGAAGAAGAACCCCCGAAGAATTGCGCGAATGTTGAGTCTTGATCAGATCGAGAAGAAAGCAAGAAATAACGCGTGTCACGGCTTTCGAGTTGAACTGCAACTAGAAACGTCGACGAACAATCAAAAAAGAAAGTAAATTTCTCATACTCTCTCCCCCCCCAACCCCAGAAGAATTCCCCAATCACCGTTTTCTTTTCCACATGCCATCTCCCGAACCCGAAACCGATTCTGATCGATCCCAAACCCATCTATCTATCTCCTTCGCCCCCCTATCTCTCTCTCACTCTCTCTTCCTATATGTATATCTCTCTCTCTCTCTCTCTGTCTAATGTCACGCACAAGAAAAAAAAAGAACAGAAAAACAGATTGAACAATCGAAAAATAAATCCAAAGTTAAATTTAGCCAATTAGCTGAAGCAAAAGCAGAAGCACAAGCAGAAGCTAAAGCATAAAAATGCAAGCAACTTACTTATATTTGATGCAAAAAATGCTAACGAAATTCATTTTTCCGACCACCAAAATCGAAAATCCGGCAAAATCCCCAAGCAAAAAGCAAAAAAGAAGAAAAGAAAACAAAGAACGAACGAATCAAAATTCCGAAATTTCCAAATTCCAAAAGCAAAAAATCCCAAATCCGAGACGAACAAAAAAATCACACGCAAAATTGAGGCAGCAAAAGAAATACCAAAATTCCAAATCAAATTCAAATAAATCAAACTCGTTGTCCTTGGGCTAATGCGACGTTTTCTGACTTTCTTCCCCACCTTGTCGTCAGGTAAACTGACGACAAATTCTACAACTACAACAATAAACAACAACTTGATTACCAACAACAACAACAACAACAACAACAACGATTACTCTCTACCAACAACAAACAACAACAACAACTCAACAACAAAAACTCCAACAACTCCAACAACTCCATCACCAACAACAATAACCCGAACTCCAACTCGACTTACAGCCATCACAAGTGCCTCCGGCATCTGTGGCCTTAACCTCTCCACATTCGCAGCCAACGGGAGCAGTGGCGGCAGCAACGGGGGCCTCTCGGTGACCGCTCTGTTGCCCCAGCAGCAGCATCAGCACCAGCAGCAGCATCACCAGCAGCAGCAGCAGACGCAGCACCAGACGCACCAGCAGCAGCACCAGCAGCAGCAGCAGGGAAGCAGCTCGGGCAGCCAGACGCCCAACGGGATCCTGGCCTGCAGCACGCCCACGCCCAACACGGCCGCCACCGCCCAGCAGCAAATGCTAGCGGCGGTAATGGCCAACATGGCGGCCTCGGCAGCATCCGCATCCGCCTCGACCAGCGGCAGTGCCAACAGCTCGCTGAACAACTCCAATCCCGGCCTCAATACCTCGGGCGGCGCCGGCGGAGGAGCAGGCAGTGGCAATGGCGGTGGTCTCAACAGTGCAAGCAGCGGCGGCGACGACTTCCGTTGCAATCCGTGCAACAAGAACCTGAGCTCCCTGACACGCCTCAAGCGCCACATCCAGAACGTGCACATGCGTCCCACCAAGGAGCCCGTGTGCAACATCTGCAAGCGCGTCTACTCGTCGCTGAACAGCCTGCGCAACCACAAGAGCATCTACCATCGCAACCTCAAGCAGCCGAAGCAGGAGCCGGGCGCGGTGGCCGCTCAGGCGCCGGCCAACAGCTTCTACCATCAGCAGCAGCTCAACCATCACTCCTCCTCCTCCTAGGGCTTCATGTACTTTGACTACCATCAGCCGCAGTCGCAGCAGCAGCCCCGCCGCCATCAGCCACAGCATCACCAGCACCAGCACCAGCATTCTCACCACGTGGCCCACAGCGACGGAGGGTTTTCCAGTTGAGGGGGGGCTCGCCTTAGTCGGTTCTTGTTAAGTCTGCCCCAAGGCCCCAACTGTATGTAAGGAGGCGTAAGGGGGGCATAGGAACACACTCACACAGATACCCAGAACGGTGCTCTTGTACACATTTTAACTTTAGGGGGGAAGGTCCAGGAGAGGAGACACGCAGACACAGTCTAGGCTAGTTACAATTAGTTGCCTTTGGTAGTTGCTAAGCACAGGATACACAGTTTATACAGAGTAATCGATAGTCGTAGATATCCAGTCCCACTTTCTGCTCTGAGAAACTCATTCTTATTACCAACCCATGCCTTACTCATTCCCAACCCATTCCCTAATCATTCCCAACCCATGCCCAACCCATTCCCAAACCCCATTCCCAACCCATGCCCAACTCCTGCCCTACCCATTCCCAACACCACCCATCTTCACCACATGTCGTCAGCTATACAAGTCTTAATACCATTAAGTAGGAGCTAGATTAGAAGCAAGAGCAGAGCAGAGGTGCCCGTAGTGAATTCTTCGAAATGGCTTTAACTAAATACAATTTATCAGAGGGACAGATATAGATAGGACACTCAGAGAAGAGCAGCTCTATTATACACCTTTATTATACATCGATTATCGATCACGTTAGACGTACGATTTATCTCTCTTTAGCACTCTCTCGACACACACTGAAATAAAGACCAAGCTACCGTTTTACAGTTTTTACCTTTACACACACACACACAAGCGCATATAAAAGCATATATAGTATATATAGAATGTTGATACGATTTAAACCAGGTTTAGGAGTAGCAGAAGAAGAGGCGCTGAGCGAGCGAGAGGGAGCGACCGACCGACCGAACGACCGACCAATTGCAAAGATCTTTTCTTTAATATACTCCAAGCTAGGTATCGACACACACCACACACACACACGCTAGGCTAAGAGAAATGTTTAACCGTAGTCTGTAAGCATTTTTTTTTGCATTGCATTTTTTTGTATATTTAATGTTAACATAGTTATGCGATTATAGATATCTAAGGCTAAGAAATGTTTGACCGGATACTTCGATATGAGTACACCTGTGTTCGTTAATGTTTAGTGCTGCTAAGAAAAGATACAGATAAGATAATACCTATGATACAAGCAACTATATATCCATACACACACACCACATCCACACAAGCCACGCAGTTGAGATCCATGTACGATGTACGATATACGATATACGAGCGATTGCACTGGCGCTCTGTATCCGATTCATGATAATTACAATAAACGTCTACACATCAAAGCGAATATTTCATTTATCCCGTTCCCAGAGTTTCCCCGAGTTCCCAGAGATCCCAGAACCCCACAAGATCCTCCTCGCCTCAATGTTGTATGCATGTCACTCGAGGCGTCGGCCTGGCCCAGGCTCAACTCACCCCTAACTCACCTAACTCACCTAACTCACCCAACTCACCCAAGTGCTCGACCTGCGCAGTCCTGTCCCTCCAGCGCCTCAGTGTTTCATTGTCACGTGTGCCGAACCCCGAACCCCGAACTGAATCGAACTGACCCCCAACACTCTCACTCTCAGCTGGATCACTTACTACTATTTAAGCCCCTGATGAGCGAAACACAACTACTAATACTCACCCCACATCCACATCACCCAGATCGCCCCTAGGTGACCCCCCGACCCCGATCCACACACACATCCGACCATTGGAGAAAGTCGTAGAGCTGTGTGTGTGATCCCCGCCAAGAAACCAGATACCAGATACCAGATACCAGTTACCAGCTACCAGAAACCCAAGCACGTTTATCTACCGCACATTTGGTTCCCCATCCCATCCCCTATCCAGCCCAAGTCGAACCCAATCGAACCCAACACAGGCAACGGTGCTGCGATTGAGTTTGAAAAAAAGAGACACTAGTGACAACCGCAAGAGAAAATTATTGACAACTTGCAACTAAACAAAAAATAGAACAAAACGAAATAACCGAAAAAAGAGAAATCTAAATAATACTAAACATATTTTATATATATACAAAACAAATCAATCAGGCCAAAAACAAATGTTTCAAAATTTTGCTAAAAAAAAAAAATCAAAAAAAAAAAACTTAACAAACAACAAAATTGAACAATCGAAATCGAAATCGAAAACGACAAACGAAAATTGAACGCAAACAAAATTGGAATTAAAATTGATGTCGAAATTGAATCGAGGATCGAGCAATCGAGCAATCGAGCGATCGAGAAATCCAAATCGATATCGAAGTCGAAGACAAAAACAAATTGGTTTTAAAGCATCCACGAAATTCGAAATTCGAATTACACCCAAAAATATTGGCAAGACCACAAAAACCACCAAATTATCCACCAAACATGTTTCCAAGGTCGTGTGGCGTTGCAATTTTGCAGCTGCCACCGATCGGGGGGCGTTGACTTTCGAGTTTCAAACTCGAGTTCGAGCTTGAGTTCGACTTCGAGCTCGGGTTCGGGTTCGGGTTCGAGTCGAGTCGAGTTTCGACCCACAACCTATTCTGCGGCACGAGAACTCTCCAAAATTCGAATTCAAGAACAACAACAACAATTATAACAACAGAACAAGAAACAGCAACAACAACAACAACAGTCAACAAACCGTTTTATTACCATTTTATTTCCATGCGTTTTCCCCAACCAAAAAAAAAAAAAAAAAAAAAGCAAAAAGCAAGGGAATGAGCAAAACCAAAACCGAAAACCGAAAATCGAAATCGAAATGCGAATTGCACTCCGAATCTGAATCTGATTTTGCAGCCGCAGCGTTCTTTCCACAAATTCCAATATTCCAATATATAGAACAAAATAGCAAGCGAAACCGAATCGAAAAGCAAAATAAAAGCAAAAATTGAAAGCAAAAAGCAAAAGCAACGAAAGCAAGTAAATGTACATTGTTTTGAGCCTGGATTTGTTAGTGTTATATAAAAGTAAACCAAAACAAACAGAAACAGACACAGAAACAAGAACAGACACGCCACATACGCACGACACACGGTCACACTAACCACAAGAAACACACCACACCACGACACCAATACACCACAGACAGACACACACACATACTAAAACAACAAAAACAGAGAAAACAGAAACAGAAAAAACCGAAACAAAAAATAACAACAAAGTCAAATATACAGAAAAGTCACTATTGTCTCTTTTTTTCTTCTCTTCCCGTTTTCTTATGACCGTATAGGTGGCAACACCGGCAGCCTACTCGGCGGCGTCATAGTGCCCGGCGGTAGTGGCAACCCTAGTAATAGTAGTAGCAACAACAGCAACAACAACAACAACAACAGCAACAACCAACAACAACAACAACAAGTAGACCAACAACAATCATCACCACCACCACCACACCACCACCACCACCACCTCCTCCAACAACAACAACAACAACAACAACATCATTCCAACACACCACATACCAACAGTCCACACCACCAACAACAGCAGCAGCAGTCGCAGCAACAGTCGCAGCAACAATCGCAGCAGCAGCAGCTGAAGTCCGGCAAGTCCGACCTGCACATTGCGGCGGGCAGCGAGCGGAGCCTCTCGCGCTCCTCGCAGGGCGCAGCGGAGGCGGGCACGCCCTCGCCCAGCGCCTACCTGAAGAGGGAGCGAGAGCGGGATAGGGAGCGCGAAAGGGAGCGGGAGAGGGAGCGCGAGAGGGAGCGCGAAAGGGAGCGCTCACTATCCCGCGATCGGGAGCTGGACAGCGGAGCCGGAGGAGGGGGCACGGGATCACCTGCCTCGCCGCCACTACCGCCGCCGCCGCCCTCCTCGCATCACCCGCACTACGGCCAGCATCCGCTCTCGCTCCTGCCCAGCCACCATCAGCTGCATGCCACCCACCACGAGCTGAGCGCCGCTGCCGCCGCCGCTGCCGCCCACCATGCCCACGCCCATGCCCATGCCGCCCATGCGCACGCCCTGGCTCGGGCGGGATCGCCGCTGGAGCACCACCATCTCATGCACCACCGACGCGCCTCCCTCTCGCCCTCGGCCGCTGTGGCTGCCTCCAATGCTGCCTCCCAGCGAGGTAGCGGCGGGGGAGGAGGAGCCGGTGGCCCTGGTGGCAGTCTCCTTTCCTCAGTGCGCGCCCAGGATGTGGCCCAGGCCAACCGCCTGCTGTTGCCCCTCCCCCTGAACGCCTGCCACCGGTGCGATGTGTGCGGCAAGCTGCTGAGCACCAAGCTCACGCTGAAGCGGCACAAGGAGCAGCAGCACCTGCAGCCGCTGAACAATGCCGTCTGCAACCTGTGCCACAAGGTCTTCCGCACCCTCAACTCGCTGAACAACCACAAGAGCATCTACCATCGCCGGCAGAAGAACCATCACTCGTACTTCCATCACGGCGCCGGCGTGGGTCAGGCGGGCAGTCCGGGCAGCCGGCTCCATCAGTCCCTGAGCTCCCTGAGTGCCGCTGCGGCGGCGGCCAACAGTGGGGTGAATGTGGGCGGCGGCAATGCTGGCAATGGCAATGCTGTGGCCGCAGCCGCCGCCGCAGCAGCTGCGGCCGCCGAGCTCCTGCTCTCGCCCATCGTGGGAGCCGCCGCGGTGGCTGGGGGCACGGCCAGTTCCACGCTCCAACTGGCGGCGGCGCACCAGCAGCAGCAGCAACAGCAACAGCAGCAACAGCAGCAGCAGCAGCAGCAGTCGTCGCCGGGCTTGGTCAAGCCGTGCATGGACTTCTTATAAGATCAGCAGCAACTCTTGCAGCAGCTGTTCCACGTGGCGCTCAACAACTCGGCGGCGGCAGCGGCGGCAGCAGCAGCGGCAGCAGCGGCAGCGGGCTCGGGACAGGGGCAGGGTCCGGGGGCGGGGCAGGGTCCCTCGGAGGCAGCGGCTGAGTATGGGTCAGGCACGCCCACCGTGGATCTGACGCAGCTGGAAGGGGGTGGGGGTGGCAGCTCTGGGGTGTTCCACCATCTGCCGCACCACCTGAGCCACCATCAGCATCCGCTGTCGCACCAGCATCCCCACCAGCTGCAGCCGCATCCGCATGGGCCGCCGCATCCGCACCAGCATCCGTACGAGCGCATGAATTTACTGGATCAATAAGGAGAGCATGCTGCAAGGATCAGGGATTAGCAAGAGGATAAGGATAAGGATAAGGATAAGGAGGAGCAGGAGCAGGAGCAGGAGTACCGACCGAACGACGAAGCAGGATTACACACCCACACACACATATTGTATATTTCGGATCTCACAGAACACGGAAAATTCAAAGACTTTTTCGGCCAGGACATCGACGGAACGGAGCAAGGATACCAAGGAACCGAACGCGAACCGAAGCGAACCGAAGCGAACCCAGGAGAGGAGAGGATGAGACAAAGAAAAAACCAATTTTTAGGCAAATGGAAAAACTGTGATTATATTTACGACTTGATTATAAAGCAAGCGCAGAAACAAAAGTCTTTTACGATAAAAAACAAAGCACACACACTCAGCTGGAGCAAAGGACTCGCAGGATACATGTATAAGGAACCATTTTTTTTTTAGAACCCCCTCCCAAATTGGGAGGCGAGAGTGGGTCAAGTTAGAACTAGGATAGGAGAAAGCAGCAGCAGCAGCCGGAGGAGAAGACTGTCAACCAGCACGCACACACACCCAATCACACACCATCCCATACACACACCGCCATACACCCGCACAACCCGAGTATTAGCCAGGGGCCAGACGCCAAGAGGATGCAGCGGAACCCGAACCCCTTTCAGATCCTTGTACAGAGCATTCTAACGACTCGTATCTCTTCATCATCCAAACTAATGCATTTTTTTTAATGATCAATGATCTTTTTTTTTCGGTGTATCATAGATAAGATATCAGAGATATATAAAGAATACATATGTGTACATTTAGCAGCCACTAAATATTCATCAAATGAGTAGAGCAAACGAAACGGTCTATGTAAAAACCCACAAGAAATGATGTAAACCTAGTACTAAGTAAGCCCCAAAAAAAAAGAGGGAAAAACGAAGAAAACTGTGTGTGTAATACGATTTTTTTTACTTACAACCCATAACTATAACTATACGAATATGATATCGATGGTACGCGTAAGACTATGACTCAGACACACAGCAAGGCCATAAATCAATTTTAGGGAAGGGCAGAGATTGTACATAGAGTGGGGGAGGAGGAGGTTGGACGCGCCCGGCAGACGGACTAGGACAAGGACTGACTAGCTTTAAACTCAACTCGAGGGCAGCGCGAACAATGAAATTGTTCACACACTACACTACACTACACCCATATGCTTTCCAATTGGCGTACAATCAAAATTGAAACCCACACACCTTTACATTAATTTGAAGACTGATTGATCATTCGAAGTGGAACTTTGGAGGGAGCGAGGACTAGGACGGAGGCAGAGGGATCTGGGAAGGTTATCTTAAGGCGCGTGCAATTTCATCTGGAAGAGAGGGGACTGACAATGATACTGATACCAGAAAGAGGTGATCAGTAGCCTTAGTTAAAAGCAGCAGCAGGGTATCTATACATACCATAGAGGAAAGGAGCTGGGGACAGAAGCTGTGTGCGAGTATAGTCGAATTTTATTTTTTATACAAAAAAACCTATTATAATTAGCACTTAGTGTAACACACACACACACACACACACATAATACCCCCATTGTATTGTATTTTTTGTATTTTTTTTTTGATTCTTGCTTCTTTTGGCAAACGAAAAGTCTGAAAAGTTGATTAAGTTGATTAATCATCCACGTTTTGATACCAAATTTTCGATTTACATAGCTTACGCCCATTATATACGACTATAAATAAGTTTAAAACGTACCGAATACTGTATACTGTGTATCTTACCTATAAGGAGAGCCCTCCGTTTGTTATCAGAGAGATCAAGGATCACAGATCAGAGATCTGAAATAGGAGTACCCTCCTCCGACCTCACACAATGTCACCTCGTTTTTATTTAATTATTATTATTAATCTATTATGCTCAATAAATGTGGAAATGTAAATGTAAATGTAAACCCCACTACAGACGTCGTCGCAGCTTTGCACTTTAAATGTTGTTTCCATATAACTTGTACTACTTACTAAAGAGACATGGCAGAAAGCACAGAAACATACAGACCACACAGTCCACATGTGAGTACAGAACGCAGGATAACGATAACGATAACAGCAACTCCACTAACTAACTAAACTAACTAACTAACTAAATAGCATATTGATACTCGAAATAGCAGCAGTAAGAAACCAGAAAGCATAAGCATACCGAAAGCAGAAACCAAAAACCAAGCATACCGTGTAATACCCGATACTATGGTTTTTTTTCTTCCTATTCGTGTAGTTGACCCCCCCAACCCCAACCCCCCATAACTTTTCCAGTTAAGTCCGTATTATCCAATGAACCATTAGCTCCAAGCCACAAAAGCTTACGATTACAATTACAACTACAATTACAATACGCGATATAAGAAATAAACTAACTACAGTAACAGTAACGGTAACAGTAACAGTGCAGTAACAGTAACAGTGCAGTAACAGTAACAGTAACAGTACAGTAACTACATGGATATACAAATACATATTTAAAATAGCAAATCCAAGGAGCAGCATTCAATCGAATATATGCATAGAAATAGCAACACAGACATGGTCCTGGAGTGCTTCCAAAGCGGAAACGGAAGTGGAAGCGGGGCAACCAGATTGCAGCTCTATGGCCAGGAATCCAAGGCAAAAGCCAATTCAATACCAATATCTCATCTAGTACAGGCGCTTAAATACTTAGAGCGATAGAAATAATAACTTACCCATAACCGAAACCGAATCCGCAACCGCATCCCAATCCGAATCCGTATACAAATCCATAGCCAAGCCACACACACACTCACATCGAACAGATCGAAGATCTAGCCCGATGAGAAAAAAAATAACAAACAATAGCCAAAGCATAAAACTGAAAATAGATACAACTTTAATTTTTGGCGACCGTGAAGCCCCAACTTGAAGTCAAACTCAAACTACTTACAATAAACAAAAGCTATTAAGTTTTCCACACTCTAGCCTAGTAAGAAATGTACATTTTTGTCTCCTGTACGTACACCTGTGTATATAAGCAAGGTGCCAGCACTAAGAACTAACCCAAGAAGAGCGGCAAGCCGATAAATACTTCCCACAAACATACATACATACATTACATTACATATATGTATATGCAAAGCAAAGCAAAAAAAAAAAAAGAAAATAAAAATAAAGAAAGTTTCCAATAATTAATAATTTTACGAATTTGTGTAACAAAAACAACAATTTATTTCGAATGAAAGACACTCAAAAAAGCAACGCGGACACACTTGGACACTCACACTCACACTCAGACAGACACAGGCGAGGAGACAAAGTATTTTCATAAAAATAAAACTGATATCGTGTTATTATTTAAATAAATAGAATGTATATAAGTGAACAATTGTATGTGCCGAGGCTTTCTTTCTTACTTGTGTGTTGCGCCGTGTCCTGTTCCCTAACGGGGTCTTGGGAAGCGGAAATGGGGTCCTCTACTAACCTTGACCTAACCTCAAACTCAAACTCCCTACTCATTACCTCCCAACAGAGCCAGTTGTGTCTCCGTCTCCGTCTTTGTCATCTGTTCTCGGTGTTTCTCCCTACCCATCGCTCCACCAACCCATCGAGCGGTGTCCCTGTCGCTCTCTCTCAGTGTCCCCTGTCGATCATCGGGCCTATCGCTATTTTAATCCCACCAACCCGACCTCCCCCCATCAACCCACACACACACACACCAACTACCACATACAAACCATGATCACCGATAACCGATAACCGTAACTGTTAACTGTTAGTCGATAACACGGGCTCTCACGTCCATCGTCCATCGGCCGTCGCCAGTGGTGGTGGTGCACCGCATCGCCTGCTCACTGCTTCACCCTTTCCAACCCTGGCCGAGAAGGGGTGGTGCAGCAGCTCCTCAACACTTATTTTGTTATGTATCTGTATGTATTGTTATTTATTAATGTCCTTTGCCATCACTAGAACACCCGAGAGCACGCATTAACGTGTCGCAGAACGTGTTCATGCGTGTTCATCCATCAAAAGCAGAACCGGAAGTCCATTTCAGTTCCCTTCCCTTCTTTTAGTGTAAGAACAGAGTGAGTGTCTCTCTTGCAGAATCTCCGAACCCTAAGAGATCCAAACTATTTGAGCACAAACCAAAACCAAATACCAATACCAAGAACCATACCAAAATCCAATCCACCAATCCACCAATTTGCAGGAAACTCGCCCAAGAAACTCTTCTCATGCCAGCTCTGCGGTAAGCTCCTCTGCTCGAAAGCCTCGCTCAAGCGTCACATTGCCGACAAGCATGCCGTGCGCCAGGAGGAGTACCGCTGCGCCATCTGCGAGCGCGTCTACTGTTCGCGCAACTCGCTAATGACGCACATTTACACGTACCACAAGTCCCGGCCCGGCGAGATGGAGATGAAGGACATCAAGCTCTACAATCAGTTTAACTCGTCGATCTGAGACATAACGCCGGGTCAGCCGCAGCCTCTGCCTCTGCCACAGACTCAGCCTCAAATTCAGCCACAGCCACAGCCACAGCCCAGCACGCAACAGCCGCCAGCGAAGAAAGCCAGCACGACCACGACCATGACCCCGACCCAGACCCTGACCGAGCTAGACTCCCCCAGAACCGGACCCGGACCCTATGCCCGGCTGACGAGTAGCGACCAGTACCAGCTGCTCATCCAGCAGCGTCAGATAATGACGCTGTACGACTACTACCTCTACCAGCGCACCTCCAGGGAGGACGGTCCCAGTCACGGTCACAGTCACAGTCAGAGTCACAGTCACGGCGGCTCTTCGATTGCCACCACGAGCAACTAGACTCGACAACTTAAAGCAATGCCATTACGTAGTGATATATATACATCTACCTACCCAACCTATTATACACGACGATCAAAGGGAGAGTTACGTACGATCAATAAGAAGAATACGAATACGAATACGAACAATATTATAAAGAAGAAAAACAAAAAGACACTAGACTTAGGGACTTAGGCTTAAGCATCCTAGACATACTTTTAGATTAGCCAGATATATCAACCTGTACATCGATGTTCGACCTATAACGTAGTAGACTTGCTGACTTTTTCACAACTCACGCCTATGGACCAGTATATGAAGCATACGGATATATACACTGTTTACACTCTGTGGCCTTCTTTTACCTTATACCTCATACAACGTATCATACGTACTCGTAGTCAATTTTACAATTATATAGAGCTCTCTTCGTGACGAACCTCGCACAAGTTGCCTTCTCTCCAATACCTACGTAACTTCCTCCACTCGACCTGGACAGAGCTGGACAGGTCGCCAAGTGCTTTCTTCCGTAACGTTAAAAGTAAATACTTAGGAGTACCTACTAAACATATATCTAAATATATAAGCTACTCGGAGATGAGTACTAGTTGATAATGGATAGTAAAGAACAAACACACATAGATCGTGTGACCTCAAGCGTAAGGGGCTCGGCTTGGTGCAACATCAACATCAACATTAACATCAGGAAGGAGCACAATTTTTGATCGAACGGAGCAAGAGATCGGCGGAAGGCAAGAGACAAAAAGAATCCCACACAGAATACCCACAGTTCCCACAGTGTCTCTCGCCCGAATCGGAGCTGGTTCCACTAGACCTCGGGCGCCACTGAAGCAGCTCTCCGCCTTAATTCGCTACCAGCCACCCGCTACCCGCACCCGCTACTCGTTAGTCAGTCAATATAGAAGATCGCGCGCTTGCTAAAGGTTAGCCCCAACATCTTAAACTACATTGGTAGTCAAGTATCCGACCATGCGCCGATACGTAGTTAGTACATTACATGCTATCTCCCTCTCATGGCCTTCTCTTACACTCTTTCTCTCTCTAACTCTCTCTCGCTATCTCTTTGCCTGAGCCCCGAATTCGGCTCTCGCTCTCTATCTATCTTTCTGCTACTCGCTACTCGCCATACACACTAACGATTCAGCGCTATCCGATATCTTCTGTACAAATTGTTTCATCTGCAAGCAGTCGCGTTGCAAGTCGGGTCCTACTACTAGCACTCTTCTCGTCTTTCCCCGCCGCTACTCGTATGTATATTGTAACCATCTCTTGCCTGCTCACGCGCTCCGAACTCGTCTCCCCGCTCTAGCTCTTGCTCTAGCTCTCGCTCTCGTTCTCGTTCTCGTTCTCGTTCTCGTTCTCGCTCTCACTCTTACTTTCCACTAGACTCGCCGTAGCTATAGCCTAACCACTCATGTACAAAGACCATCTGAGACCTGTAAGTACGACCCGCACACTCGCTACCGTAGTCGAACTCGCTCTCTCTCTGTCTCCTACTCGCTGAACTCTCTCTACTCGCCACACGCCTAACACTTAACACTAGAAGAGCGTAGAGCTCGTACGACTCTCTATCTTTCCTCTTTCTCCTCTCCTCTATCTGAAGCTGAATTAACCGTAGTGACTCCGCCTCCTCCTCCTTGATTGACTTGGAAACCTTTCAGGCACTCACGAGAAGATCGAAGATCCACCCGTAGAACTAACGACCGGATGCGGAGGACCCACTAACACCCTTTCTTAGCTCTGTTCATCTGATCTCCTTCGATTTTCCGCTCCTCCCATGCCGCGTTGATTTGGCATCTCTCTCTGCGTTTCTAGTACTCTCGTATTGTTGTCTCTTTCTCTGTTCCTGCTCCTCTCCTCTCTCTTTCTCACTCTCTGTCTCATCACCTACTGTTCCCGCTCTGATGCAACTGTACAAAGAAGCAAGAGTACTACCCACATATGTACAAAGATACTTACATCTATAGAATATGAATATGAATATATAGAAACCAAACAATATAATGGATAACGAACGCTGCAACTACAATATAGAACTCTATAGAACTCAGTCTACCCAAATATGTATATCACTTTTCGTTTTGGTAAGTTTTGCGTCGTCGGAGGGCCCCCCGACAACCAAGTACAAATTGAACTCAGACTCGCCACGCTTCCTTCACGCTCGAAACAGTCTCTCAGGACTAAACTAACTGCAATCATAGTTAATCATCATTTACTTACCGCTTTCGTTCTATTCGATTTCCCCAAAAAGCAAAGCAAAATACAACTAAAACTTAAACTAAAACTAAAACCTACCGAAACCAAACCGAAATTGAAAACCAAAACCGACGAGCTCACTCGCTCGCCACGACACATCTGAAATCCATATTCGAAATGCGATTAGCTTCTAACTTAGTCTAATGTTCATTGCTTTACTTTTGATTCTTTGCTCTCTCGCTTGCCTCTCTGCATGTCCTCGCTACTCGCTTGCCACACTCACTCGCCACTCGGCACTCGCCACTCGTTGCTTGCTTGCATGTGTGTACAGGCCAGGCCTTCATCTGCTTGCTACCCCACATCCATATCGAACACACACCACACACTCATCGACACCCCCACACGTACGTGTTGTGATTGCATGTGTACTTTGTTTGGTTTGTAGCGTAACTCTTTCGTACCTCGTATGTATATATGTACAATCGGTTGTTGACTCTAGCCTAACTTCCCTCCTAAACACACACCTACGAAGTAGTCACCAGTGTACAGTCACAGTGTACAGATCAGTTGGAAGCTCCCACTCGCTGACACGCCAGCGAGTAGCGAGTGGGAGCAACAACAGCAGCAGCCTCTCTCTCTCTCTCTTCAGTAGGACACACAGCAGTTAGTAGCATCAAGTAGCGATCCTTCTCCGCCATTACTCCATACATATAATATGCATAAAACATATAAAAAGAAAAAAAGAAAAGAAAAGTCGAAAGTCAAGGTCCACTTCCGTTTCCGTTCCGAGCCGTTTCCGCTGCGCAGAGACTGTACATTTGAAGAACGCAGGGGAAGCGGCTTTCGGAACAGGCAGACACACGCATTTATATCCTTACCTCTATATAAATATATATATATATCTCACATAATATACTCGAGTATCCAACTATATAACGCTTTACCTCTACTATTTGCTAGCAACCAAACTCAAACTCAAACTCAACTCAAACTCGACTTAAATTCAAACTTGAGCTCAAAGCGAACTCGGGAAGTTCCTAGTTCCTAGCTAAAATATAGAGCATTCAGCATTATCTATTATACTTCCTACCTGCCGTATTTTATTTTAAACATTTTCCTCTGTCCTCTGCCCTCTGCCCTCTATCCCCGTATCCCCACCCTAAACTTGCACTTTTATTTTCCATACTTTCCGAACCAAATCACCCACAACAACAGCAATATAAATACTTATATATATATATACCACTAAAGAAGCCCCCCCTAAGCTACCCCCTATATCCCCCCCCACTGATATATGGATCCCCACTAACACCTCTTCCTTCTCTCCTCGGCGCAGGACCGCACAGCATCAGCCGCTCCGCAGCCACCTCGCCCACCAGCTCCACCTCGTCGCCGCCATCGCCCCCGGCGGCCCTCACCTCGCCCACGAGCTCCCTCAACGGCAGCCTGGCCGCCGCCGTCTACAGCCTGCACAGCCATGGCCACCTCCATGGACACGGGCATGTCCTGAGCGGGGGGCATGCCACCTCACCGCCGCGTCCCGGCAGCGTGGGCAGCAGTGTGGGCAGCAACCTCTGCACCTCCACGTCCAATGTGGGCAACACGCTCAGCAATAGCAATAGCAACAATGGCTCCTCCAATACCACCTCCAATCCCACCTCCAATGGCAGCAACAATAACAACAACAATGTAAGCAGTCCTGGCAGCCAGGCAGCGGCATCCGCTGGCGGGGTGACGCAGGCGGGCACTCCACAGCTGCCGCTGAGGATGCCTCCGCCGACGAGTGGGGGCATTAATGAGCCGCAGGAGTGCCCCTACTGCCGGCGCACCTTCTCGTGCTACTACTCGCTGAAGCGGCACTTCCAGGACAAGCACGAGCAGTCGGACACGCTGTATGTGTGCGAGTTCTGCCATCGGCGGTACCGCACCAAGAACTCGCTGACGACGCACAAGAGCCTGCAGCATCGCGGCTCCAGCGGCATGCTCAAGCGGCTGCTCAAGACGTCGGCCATCAAGCACGGGTTGGTGGGACATGGCGGGCACGGGGGCCATGGCGGTGGCCACCATCAGCATCCGCATCCGCACCATCATGCGCTGGCGCATCCGCGAACCAGCCTGTTTGACTTCACCAGCGAGCTGGGACAGCCGCCGCCGGGCATCCAATAGGAGCTAAGTTGGAATGCCATCTTTTAGGTACGAGATATATAGGAGAGTCTGGATCGGGATCAGGATCAGGCTCAAAGCGAGACCAGCTACACACACTTTGCCCCATTGTTTGGCGCCGCCACACATAGGTCTTAGTTACCACAAAAATATCCTTAATTAAGCTAGGCATACTTTGGCGTCAACTGTTTTATTATTCTTATCCCCCTATGTTACGTCGAATTTTTTTTTTTATTGCATCTTGTATCTTGTAATTTGTAACTTGTATCTGGTAGTTATTACCATTAGTTATTCGTGCCGCTCCCTCTACTTAGTAGTCGGAAGCGCCTTCGCTGCTTCATGTGCAATACCTCAAGGATCGTGTAAATACTTTCGATAAATCATAAATACCTCTGGAGCTGCACGAGAGCAAGCAAACACAAAACACAAAAACAAAATACACACAAGCAGCGTGAAGTTGCGTTTAAGGAATATACTTATTAGATTTTAGAGTTATGTTAACCATTAACCACAAACACAACCAGAAACCGCAACAAAATGGGAAGAGAACAAAGGACTAGAACACACACACACAGACACGCACACTTGCACCTCAGGGGGTAGGGGGGTGAGCGGGCACTGAGCGGATAAAAACATAAAGAGTACATATCATCTGAATCTGAATCTGAAAGGAATCCCCAATTCGAATCTGAGCCACCTGTTCGTTCATGGCCCGCCCACACGCTCAACCATGCCCAACTCGTTGGTCCGACTCGCTCAAACACACACACACACACGCACACCAGTCTCATAAATAGAACAGAACTTCTTTTTTTTTCGTTAGTTTTACTTAACTTAACTTAACCTTATGTTATTTGCCAAGTGCGCTGCGCCAGCGACTCGTCGGAAACGGAGGCTGCGCCAGCGAGACCTAGAGTAAGAGTTAAAGAGAGCGAGATGTGTGTATTTTTTTTTTTTCTATTGCGAGGGAACCTAACTGTAAATGTAGGACTTTGTATAAGACTAGAGTTAAGATTAACGCAAATCTAATGTTAAACATGATGGAATTCGTCGCAAGACCGACGAGTGACGAGTGACGAGTAACAAGAGCAAACAAGCAACAAACAACAAACAAACAAACATACAAAAGTAAAACGTTATCAGGGATTAAATATCAAGTATGTAGTAGCAAAGTCCTCTTTTTCTACTTATACACATATACGACGAATAAAGTAACAGAAATTCAAATCATTTTTTTAAACACATACACATACATGTATGTATATGTGTATGTATGTGCATGTATGTGTATATGCGTACGCGTAAGCAAAGAGAAACAATTATACTAAAGTCTATGTATACATGTATATACTTTACACCATTTACCTTTACATGTACCACTATATATAAATATATATATACAGATATGCAGAAGATACACACACACACACACACAGGCGCAGAAGAGGAAGAGGAAGAGCTGTAGCAACAAACAATTTTGCAAAACAAAAAGTAACAAAACAAAACGAAACAAACCGTAAAGTAACTCAGTGATTTTTCACCAGCGAAGTACAAATGTTCTGAAATTAAATTTAATAACAAGAAAAAGAGAAAGAATCGTGAGAATATCGTAAGCAAAGCAAAGCAAATCAAATATCAGCGAGTTAGCCATAAAGCGAGCGAGTAACATCAGCGAGTAGCGAGAGAACAGCAAACAGTTGCACTGCCGGTACAGCCTGCCTAAGAACTAGACCTAGAACTGCCAGAGTCTGGGCCCCAGAGAGCAAGAAGAATTTCAACTCGATATTGCTATTAATCGCACGCCAAAGAGCATAGAAAAGCAGAAATCAGAAAGCTGAAAGAAACAGTAGTGTGGACGGGAGTATGTGTATCAATTCAATGTCTCAGGAATTTCTTAAAAATTAAACCAATTTACACCTTATATTATAGCACACATACTTACATACAATACATATAAACTGCAGTGAACACACACACACCTGCAATGGGGCATATCATCTCATCATCAGCAGTGCGAGAGTTTTCCGATTTCCTGTCGAAAGAAGCGAAACAAAAAACTAGATATTTAGAATAGCAACAGTCGTAGGCGAGTAATTAGTATTCTTTGTGCCATGCCGGGTAGCTCAGATGGCACGCATGAAAAGGAATGGGAAAGGGAAAGGGAAAAGGAACGGGAATGGGAACGGGGATCAGATGGTAGTCAGGGGCAGACCGAGGCGAGGTTACCTTATCAGCGTCAGCGAAGTTCCATCCAGGTTAGATATGTGTATGTGGCTTTCAGGTTCTCCGGTGTGGATCCGATGTAAGCGTTTTCGTAGTCTTAATTAATTTATTCAACCTTACAGATACACAGAGATACAGCTAGGGAATAGAAGTCAGCGGGGATCGGGAACTGGGAATTAATATGGCGAGTAGCGAGTAGCGAGTAGCGAGTCGCTAGGATTACCCTGACATCCGATTTTAAATACTTCCTTCACTTACATTCACTGTGTACACGTTTTTTTTTTTTTTTTTTACTTTTAGAACTTTAGAATTTTATTTTTAACACACATATTTTGTATTTTACTCGGACATAAACTACATTTAACATTCTATTGTTTAGTTTCTAACAAGAGAAATATGTAAGCGCCCGTAATCGATCCACTTTATGACTATTATTATTATTAATCTTATTATTATTATTATTTGAGAATTGAATAACGAATACGAGAAAAAACGAAAACAAAAAACGAAAAATAATGCAAATGCTAACTGCAAACAACAAATCTGTGATCTTACAAATCTTTGACAAAGTGAAAAAACTTGCATTTTCCTTGTGCGAAATTCCCTTTTGGCTGTTCTTTTTTATTACATATATATATACACACTATATATACCTTTTTATATTATGTTAAAGTTGCGAAACAAACAAAATTTATGTTTAGATACTCAACGACGACGAAACTGTGAATGCGAAACCTTTGTATTATTTTTTGTGCACTTTCTTTATACACGTATACGTATTGTTTATGTATCCAATTACACCTAAACCCTATTCAAAATTATATTGTTTTGGCCAATAAAAACCACCACCATTTGAACCGAAAAAAAACAACACTAAACACTATTTGGGAGTTAGATACATAAAGTATATATTTACCTCTTATTTACTTACCTAGTTTTAAAGCCTTTTGTGTTTGTTGTCGGGGAAAACTCAGGAAAGCCAACGATTGCTCAGGAAACAACCTATATACTGTCTATAATATATGTTAGTACTTGTAAGATGCCAAAGCCGATGTCCCAGCCGAGATGCCAGAATGCCGATGCCCATTCCCCGAGGAACCTCTAGCATGGCCAGAAGCAGCGGAAGCATATATTCATACCATTAATAAGTGGAGTTTTGAATCATATTAACGTAGTTGATAGCTCTAAAGTTCGTTTAAAGAGATATTCTTAGGCATAGAAACGTATATGTATGACGCACTTTCCCCAGCCCGCGCCCAAGCCACGCCCACACCCACACACACCTACACACACGAGAAACAAACAAATAAAGTGAAGTATAGACACCGGTGGTCACTGCGCTCCACGAATATCTTTTATCTGCTAGCCAGAAGATCAGTAACAGGATCAGGATCAGTATCGGAATAGGGATTATAGATGATGATGACAAATGCAACGCATATCACAAAAGGAAAAAGGAAAAAGGAAAGGGGAAAAAGAGAAAGAAAAAGAAGAAGAAAATGGAAATTAAATTAAATTACAAATTCGAAAAACGCACGAATCTTTAGATAATTGAAAATTATTAGTCAAAATTATTTATTATATTATATACACATGCGATACATATGTACGAGTATATGTGAATATATATAAACAAAGCCAAAAACAAAAATACATTTCGGAACTATGCTGTTTATTAATTGAACTTTTCGGTATTTAAAACAAAAGAAAATCTGTGATTAACTACAAAATTTAAATTTTAAAAATTAATTGTATAGCGCTTGCTTGAGCGATAACGATGTTTATACTTAATTACAAAAACACAAACACAACTTATCTACCAGTGAAAAAAATCTAAAAAAAAAAGAAAACAAAAACAAAGTATATGCGGTGGCATTTCTCAGATACTTTCCACTCAGGAGGCAGATACACAGATACACTTCACGCAGCACACACATCCTTCGCCAAAAACAAGAAAAGAAAGAAAGCACAACTCATGCAGTATACATATATTAGTTATACTTGAAAAGGACACCTGAATGAACATTTAAAATAATAATATTACTATTTTTTTTTTGTAGGATTTACTAGACATAATATATATATAAATATATATATATATACATGCAAATATATGTATATCTGTAATTTCGAACACTTTTAAAGTCCGAATTTATTAACAAAACAAAAGAGGAGGGAAGAGAAGGCGTACGAATAATTATGTATCTCGTAAAGTCAAGCAAATTACACGTTAGTAAATAAATTGCACAAGTAAGAAAAGAAAAGAAAAGAAAAAACCATTTCATGCATACGAAGCATACATGTATACAAACTAATTGTACATTTTTTTTATTACTAAAACACTATTGAAAATCAAACACCCCGCCACACGCCGCCGTTGCAGTGGCGGAACTTAGTCGATAGTCGATAGCCACACACAGGCATCATCGTCGTCGTCCCACAACATTTATTAAAGCATCGCAGCGCAGAAACAAAAAACAAAAGAAAAGAAAGCAAACAAGAGATGCAGAGAAAGAGAGGGAATGCAGGTCGGGAGCGACGGCATTGCGGATTGCATTTGCAGGCTCAAGTGTGCACTGAGAGCACGGCCAGAAGCAAAAACAAGCATCAAACAAAAATATATATAAATAATATAATTACATGTATACAAAGAGAACACTAATTATTAATAAAAATACAAAAAAAAAAGAAGTGGTATTTGTGTTATTTACACTTGTGTGGGAGTGGGGAGCGGGAAAGGGGGAGATTCTCTGCGGCCGTGATAAGAAATTTCAAATTCGATAGCGGCTATCGATTACCTGCCGTGCCCGACCTAACGAAATATCGATAGTCGTCTATCGACTGCCTGGGCCATGAAAAGATTTGATAAGGTGTCTCACCGAGAGAACTGCGCTCTTTTAAGCACAATATTTGTGCTTTTCATTTCTGGAAGGTCAATCTGAGAGCAAAGAGAGAGCGGAGAAACATAGAGAAGGAGCTGAAAATTTATCGCCTCGTCTAAGCTGATGAGACTGCATCATGAGATAGCTCTCTCGAGAAAGCAGAATTCTCTCTGTCAGCAGGGTGACCGTTTAAGGTATTTTGTACAATGTAAATACCGCTCTCGCTGTCCATAAACGAACTATTTTGTTCAGATATTTATTTAACTTTATCAGTAGCATGGTGCCCAACTAAATAAAGTTAAATTATTAACAAAATAATGCGAGAGGACAGCGAGAGCGTCTTTTACATTTTAAAAAATACCATAAACGGTCACGCTGTCTCTCACTGAACTTTCCGCTTGCATTGCACTATAATTCCCAACGGATTCTAGCTGTCAACTAGTGGTAATTACGCTGAATACAGATGAGGCGGGCCTTTTTCTTCCTCTTCTCTTCTCTTCCTCTTTTGTCAAATTCCTCTTGTCTTTTGAAACTGCAGTGTTTTCCCTTCATACGACTTGTCTCTCTGAGATCAGAGAGAGCTGAAAATGAATCATCCCCGTCGCAACAGATGAGACCACCTTATTTTACTCTACCATGGCATGGTGCATGGGCCACTCGATAACCGATAGTCTGTGGTGGAATCATTTATTTTTTTTGCTGTGTGGTACGCCCACACAGAATCTAAATTTTAGTAAATAAATACAAAGGAAGAGAGCGAGAGAGCTGCAGCAGAATGGCCCAGGGTATGCCAAAGTTCCTGCCCCGCATCGAGCGGAGTGCTGGCAGCAACTCGTACGTAGCCACCGCCTCCGGCAATCCCTTCGAGACGGACGAGGAGGAGGAGATCTTCACCAGGCACAAGATGGTGCTCCGCGTGCCCAGCGACTGCACCGGCGACCTGCAGCACCTGACCGTCTCCCGAAACTGGCTCGTCTGCGTCCTCGGCACAGCGGAGCGGACCACGCTCCTCCGCTTCTTCCTGCCGCGTGCGATACCGCCGGGAGAGGTGGCCCTGGAGAAGTACTTGTCGGGGTCCGGTTACAAGATAACGCGGCTATTCCTTGACCCCACCGGACACCATCTAATCGTGGCGCTGGTGCCGAGGTCGGCATCAGCCGGCGTCTCGCCGGACTTCCTATACATCCACTGCACCGAGTCGCCGCAGGCCCAGCAGCTGAAGGTGCGCCGCATCGAGAAGTTCAAGGACCACGAGATCACGGCCGTTGCCTTCAACCCGTACCACGGGAGCGACGCCACCACCGGCTCCATACTGCTGGGCACCAGTCGGGGCCTGGTGTTCGAGACCGAGCTGAGTCCCGCCGCCGAGGGCCATGTCCAGCGCAAGCAGCTCTACGACCTGGGTCTGGGCAGGCCCAAATACCCCATTACGGGCCTGAAGCTGCTCCGCATACCAAACAGCAGCCGGTACATAGTCGTGGTCACCAGCCCGGAGTGCATCTACACATTCCAGGAGACCCTGAAGCCGGAGGAGCGCTCCCTGCAGGCCATCTTCGCGGGCTACGTTAGCGGCGTGCAGGAGCCGCACTGCGAGGAACGCAAGACCGACCTGACCTACTCGCAGCTCCGCTTCTTCGCCCCGCCCAACAGCAAGTACCCCAAGCAGTGGGCGTGGCTTTGCGGCGAGGGCATCCGCGTGGGAGAGGTGAGTAGTCTGAGGGATCGATCGATCGATGTTTTGCACTATCGATTTTTTCGATGTTTTACTAGTGAAACATCGATACTATCGATTATATTATCGGCAGTTGAACCGTTCTCACTTAAAACGATTCCGGCTTTAAGGGATTAATTCCCATTCATGATCCTGATCATTTCAAAGGCTTTAAATGGAGTCTAATCAAAACATCGATAGTGCGAAAAACAATCGATGGTTTTCAAAAAAGTTCAACAAATCGATAATATCGATAAAGCGCCCATGTTTTGCCAGCACTTAGCAGAGGTCCTTTAATAACCCTTCATTGCAGCTCTCCATCGAGGGCAACAGCGCCTCCACCCTGCTGGGCAGCACGCTCATCAACCTGGACTTTGAGAAGGCCAAGCATCTTTCCTACGAGGAGCGCCGCCTGAGCATCCCCCGGGCCTTTGAGCTCACCGAGTACCATGCGGTGCTGCTGTACGCGGATCATATAAGGGCCATCTGCCTGCTCAACCAGGAGCAGGTCTACCACGAGTCCTTCGACGAGGCCCGCGTGGGCAGGCCGCTGGGCATCGAGCGGGACGAGCTCACCGGCTCCATCTACGTGTACACCGCCAAGACCGTGTTCAATCTGCGGGTGACGCGCGAGGAGCGGAATGTGTGGCGCATCTACCTGGACAAGGGCCAGTACGAGCTGGCCACCGCGCACGCAGCCGAGGATCCGGAGCACTTGCAGCTGGTGCTCGCCCAAAGGGCGGATGCGGCCTTCGCCGAGGGCTCCTACCAGGTGGCGGCGGACTACTACGCGGAGACCACCAAGTCCTTCGAGGAGGTGTGCCTGAAGTTCATGGTGCTGCCGGATAAGCGGCCCATCATCGACTACGTGAAGAAGCGCCTCAGCCGGATGACCACCAGGCCAGACCAGGCGGCGGCCGAGGACCAGGAGAACGCCATCAAGGCTCTGGTTATCTGGCTGATCGACCTCTACCTCATCCAGATCAACATGCCCGACCAGAACGAGGAGTGGCGCCGGGCGTGGCAGGCGGAGTACGACGAGCTGATGCGCCAGCCGCCGGTCCTGGCCTGCACGCGCGCCAATCGGGAGGCAGTGCAGCAGCTGATAGCGGAGCACGCGGATCCCCACAACATGGCACAGTTTGCCATCGCCATTGGCGACTACGACGAGGTGGTGGGGCAGCAGCTCAAGGCCGAGCGCTACCAGGAAGCCCTGCAAACCCTGACCAAGCAGCGGAATGCGGAACTCTTCTACAAGTACGCTCCGGAGCTGATGGAGAAGCTGCCCAAGCCCACCGTGGACGCTTTGATGGCCCAGGGCAGCCGGCTGGAGGTGGAGAAGCTGGTGCCCACCCTGATCGTGATGGAGACGCGCGAGCAGCGGGAGCAGGCGCAGCGGTATCTGGAGTTTGCCATCTACAAGCTGAACACCACCAACGATGCCATCCACAACTTCCTGCTGCATTTGTACGCCCAGCACGACCACAAGTCGCTGATGAAGTACCTGGAGATCCAGGGGCGGGACGACACGCTGGTGCACTACGACATCCACTACGCTCTGAAGGTGTGCACCGACCTGGACGTGAAGGAGGCCTGCGTCTTCCTGCAGTGCCTGCTGCAAATGTGGATCACTGCTGTGGAGCTGGCCCTCAAGGTGGACATGAAGCTGGCCAAGGAGACGGCCTCCAGGCCGGCGGACAGCAAGATGCGCCGCAAGCTCTGGCTACGCATAGGTAAGTTTATCTTTCTACCTTTTTCTTAAACGAAATTCGGAGCTGAATCCTGCCTTTAGCCTACCACGACATCAAGGACACCAACGACGTGAAGAAGGCGTTGAACCTGCTCAAGGAGTGCGAGCTGCTGCGCATCGAGGACCTGCTGCCCTTCTTCTCCGACTTCGAGAAGATCGACAACTTCAAGGAGGCCATCTGCGATGCCCTAAAGGTAAGCCGGGTCAAGCCCTCCTCCAAACCCTTCCCAATTCCCAATTCTTCGCACTCGCAGGACTACAATCAGCGCATCCAGGAGCTGCAGCGGGAAATGGCCGAGACCGAGGAGCAGTCGAACCGCGTGAGCGCCGAGCTGCAGCAGCTGCGCAATTACAGCATCAAGATGACCCCGCAGGACACGTGCGCCATCTGCGAGATGATGCTAATGGTGAAGCCCTTCTTCGTCTTCATTTGCGGCCACAAGTTCCACAGCGACTGCCTGGAGAAGCAGGTCCTGCCCATGCTCACCAAGGAGCGCAGTCGCCGCCTCAGCACCCTCAAGCAGCAGCTGGAGGCGGAGGTGCAGACGCAGGCGCAGTCCCAGCAGCAGCAGAGTAAGCTGACCAAGCAGCAGGCGATGGAGCTGCATCGGAAGCGGACGGCTTTGAAGACGGAGATCGAGGACATACTGGCCTCGGACTGCCTGTATTGCGGAATGATGATCGACACCATCGACCAGCCGTTCGTCGACGACTGGGAGCAGGTGAACGTGGAGTGGGAGTAGAGTTGTTCAAAACCTCTGCAAACAACCGCGGAGTGTATCGATACATCGATAGTTTTAACAGTCCTCTGCTACGCGTAAACCTAACAGCCCTCTGTTCCCTTTTGTTTAATATTATTTTTAAGCATTGAAAGTGGAGTTCCGGCAGGGACACAGAGAAACTTATGTACATATAGAGTATTTATTAATAAACCTACACAGATCACAACGCCACTAACTTCACAGTTTGCTGCTCCCGGTCAATCCACGATCTGCATGCGCAGCTCGTTGGAAACGAACGACATGACCGTGTTGAGCACGGCCTGCTGGATGGAGGCGTTCTGGACGATCAGGGGCAGGAGCATCACCACGTCGGTGGGATGGATCTCGGCCACGGCCTTGGACACGTGCTGCACCAGCTGCTCCCGCTGTGCGTCCGTCAGGTCGTTCAGTATGACCTCGCCCAGCGGCCTGAATGTGCCTGTAACGCAATAACAATGAGAATGGCGAAATCGGGGGCTCCCAGCTATAGATAGCTTACCGCTGGTCATCTTGTAGGCGGCAATGCCTCCGGCTGCCCCGCCCACGGCCAAACCCACGGGGCCGAGGAGCATGCCGCCCGCGAACGAGCAGGCGGCGCAGATGGCGGCCCCCTTCCCGGACTGCTTCACGGCGACGCGGACGTTGCGCTCGTCCGCCACAATGGCTATCGCCTCCATCAGCTCCCGCGTATCGATGGGCATCTCTCTTGGGGATACGTGGTCTTTGACTTCGTCTCGAATTTCGTAACACTCGCCGTCCCCGGGTTAGACTTTGGAGCTAGCTGCCTTCCGCGCGTCGAGATGTGTCACCGCGCCAGTCGGACGATGTGACGATGCTGATTGTTGGTGCTGGTTAAGCGACAGTTCTGGTTTCTGCGAGCAACAACATAAACAATAGCGACGTCGTCACCAAAATAGAGCACAGCTGAGAGCAGAGCTCCGAAAACAGCAGATTGAGTTGAAAAACAGCGGATTGCTCTCGAACGCGCCACACTAGAGCTGTGCGAGGCCCGATAGCACTATCGATAATTTGGACTGATTTTTAAATTACAAAAAAGGTCCGTTGCGATTCAGCCAGATGTGAAATATATTCAATATATTCTAGCGCTTGAAGAATTCTATATTCGCCTGCTACGACTGTATATCTTTGTATATATATATACAGGTTAAAGTTCGATAGTTAAGCCCAAGGCGGGTTCTGTTATCACTAATCAAAATCAGGGCTGCAAACAAGCGCGGCGTGTATCGATATATCGATAGCGCGGGACCGAACAGTTACAGTTTCAGTTTTAACAGTCCTCTGCTACGCGTAAACAGCCCTCTGTTCTCTTTTGTTTAATATTATTTTTAACGCCTTAAGCATACGCTTCGCAACGGGTCTTCTGTTTGTGTATGTCTCATTGGACGCGATCGCTTGGCACCGCCTTAACCCCGCCCACGACAAACACCAAAGTCCACTCTGCGCTGCGGACTGGGTGATGTGCGCACATCATTTAAATGGCAGCGCTCCTGGAAATGGACGTGTGATTGCTCGGGTCTCGAATTCCTGCCTTCAAGGAGTCCTCATCTAGCTGGTGTGCTTCCTTTCCGCCGTAGCAGGAGGCCGTAGTCCAGGCCAGAGCAATGTTCCTTCTCCGGTGCACACACGTAAGTCGAACGCGCATGCAGTTCCGCGTGTGTGTCTGTGTGGGTGCACAGAGCCCCCTGTACCGTAGCTGCTGTTATCGTATTTTTAATCTCGAAAACATTGTAAATAACTTATTTCGCGCATATCTCTCGGGTGGGTGGGGTGTATATTCTATATATTCTGTGTGTACCTTTTTTCGAACACTTTTACCTGTCCCGGTTGCTTAAATAAATAAACATAAATATGCACGCATCGATTCCGTTTGCAATAAAAGTAAATAACGTAACGTAAATAAGTAACGTATCCCTTGGTCCGTATTAATTGGTAATTCAAGCCCCAATTTACCACCAACTGGGTGCTCCCGACAATTAATCTTTTTATTGGCCTTTTATCACATTCCATTCGGCATCGGCATCGGAATCGGAATCGTTAATTAATTGCCGAATTAGCGTAGCGACGCTAAAACGCCAAGTGGGCCAAACAATTACAGTAATCCCCAGTCGGCGGCGAAGGGGGGGTGGCCATGAAGGGTTGCTTACTTACCGTAATTGCCGCAATGGGTCGGGCCAAGCCCTCGTCGGCTGCCTGGGGCGGCGGCTAATTCGCTGCGTCAACAGGCTGGCAAATATTTGCATACGTCCAATATGTGCACACTCCTCCAGTACTTTTCCCCTCCCTTAACCATTATCCACTATCCACTTACCAATATTTCCCCCTAACTGTCACTGCAGGGCTTAGCAGGGCTCCTCCTGCTCGCTCTAATGCTCGTGGCCCGCGCAGGCGCGCAGCCAGAAATGGCACAGTACGGGTCCTCCTCCGCCTCGGAGCCATCATTGCAGGAACCGGAACACCCGCTTGAGGAGCAAAAGCCTGCCTCCACCACCGAGTCCAGCTCGACCTCAGTGCCCGCCGTGGCGGCTGTAACTCCGAGCACCTCAGAGCCGGGCAGCACTCCCTCCCCGGAAGTCATGGCCACCACAGCCACCTCCAGCTCCACATCCACATCCACCTCGACCTCTACGACCACCTCGGCCGCCCCGCTTCCTGCGGAAGAGGCCTCGGCCTCGGCCTCCGAGGTGCCCGACTACCTCAGGCACTGCTTCTACGCCGAGGAGCACCTGTGCGAGTCCGCAGCGGAGGCAACCGAGGGCCAGGCTGCGACGCCGCAGCAAGCGGAGGGAGGACAGTGCCAGTGCAAGGAGCACCCGAGCAAGCCCAACGCCTGGTACTGCTGCAACATCACGCAGGTGACCATGATCTCCAGCTGCAGCAACATCTCCAAGTGGACCAGCCTGCACGTGCGCAACATGACGGTGCGGGACGTGGACCTGTCCAATCCCATCTTCCGATCGCTGCAGTCGCTGGCCGTGACGGATGGCAACATCACGCGGCTGGTGAACGCCTTTCCGCGCCTCTCCGCCCTCAAGTGCCTGAACATATCGAACAACAACATCTCCGAGATCCACTCGCGGGCGGTCAAGGACGTGCCCCACCTAGAGTTCTTTGGTATGTCCAACAACAACCTGTCGCTGGTGCCGCACCGGAATCAGAACAAGAACATAACGCTGGACATCAGTGGCAACCGGCGCATGCTGTGCACCCCCCTCAACGACATCATCCACACCGAGTCGATCAACTTCCTGAATCCCGGCCTCTCCTACTGCCAGTACAATGCCACCCGGACCTGGTTCCAGTCCACGGACAAGGTCTCCGTGGAGCAGCTGGAGAACCGGAAGCGCTGCGTGACAAACTGCCCGGTGATACCGAGTCACGGCAACTGCAAGTGCACTCTGGAGAACATCATGATCATCCAGGACAACCAGTCGAAGCCGCAGTGCCATGTGGACTGCTCCAACCTCGGCCTGGTGGAGCTGCCGCAGCGGCTGCCCGACAACACCTTCGTGCTGAACATCACGAACAACCGGATAACCAGCCTGGGCGACTACTTCCACACGAACCCCACCTACCACAACATCAACCGGCTGGTGGCCGACAACAACCAGATAGTCTCGATGAACGAGTTCGAGGGCACCAAGTTCATCGAGAGCTTCCAGCGCATCTACATGCGGAACAACTCGCTGAACAAGGTAAGCCTATCCAGAGTTAAGATTCCAGCTTATAGCCTTGTTCCACTGCCACATTCAGCTCCATGCTCGAGAATGGTCCATTCGTTTACATGGGGTCTCCCATGAGGGAGAATGGTCCGTTCAAAATGGATGGACCTTGCGTTCACCATTCGCCCCGAAGGTTTCTATACATACTAAAAATAATACCGAAAAATATTGATTATTAGACGATATTTCTTAAGTTCCTTCCCTAAACCTTCCTTCCCATCCCTAATTTCTTATTGTTCTTAAATTTATAAATATGTTTCTTAAGTTCCTTCCCTAAACCTTCCTCCCATCTCTAATTTCTTACTGTTTTTTAAATTATGAACCATTCGCCACAGAAGTTTCTATATATACTAAAAAAAATACCGAAAAATATCGATTATTGGGCAATATTTCTTAAGTTCCTTCCCTAAACCTTCCTTCCCATCCCTAATTTCTTATTGTTCTTAAAATTATGAATACTTTTGCAAAAAGATTAATGACGCTATGCTTCTTAAGCTGTGGCAGGGAAATATTTCTGATTTGCGGTCCGATTTTCCTTTGATATTCATGATTTCAAAACTCCAAGCATAGAATTAATAAGTCCTTGAATGGGTCGGTAAACTTTGAAGAGGACGTCGGCCGGGAGTCGCAAAAGAAAGCCTGAAACGACCGCTGTCCCAATTAATATGTAAACAAAGCCGGATCAGCTGTTCGTCCCATTCACATGTCGCCGGAGAATGTAGATGGAGCTGTGGAACAACCGAGGGTTAATTTTCAAGGCTATAAATCCTAATCTTGAATCTTGCATCTTAATCTTAAAGATACCCGAGTACTTCCTGAACAACGCCTTGATGGACTCGGGCCTGGGTCGCCGCATTTACCTGGCTGGGAACAAGCTGCAGTGCGACTGCAACTCGGCCAAGAAGCTGCTGAACTGGCTGAAGGAGCGCAGCTCGGACATACCCGACTACATGGACATACGCTGCCGGAACATACCGCAGAGCGTCATCGAGCTGCAGGAGGCCAAGCTGTGCCAGTCGCCGCCGGACTGGACGGACTACATCTACTATCTGATAGCCGCCGAGGTCATCCTGCTGCTGGCCCTGATCGCCAAGGTGTCCTATGACTACTGGGTCTTCAAGACGGCCGGCTACCTGCCGTGGCCGGCCAGCAAGATGCCCAAGTTGCCATGCGACTGGCTGTGCGAATCGTAAGGGGAGCTTGACACCGTGACACAATCACATGACAAACGAACTATCGAACTATATACTATATATACTATACTATATATTCTAGAGCGGAGCCTCTACCCACATGTGCCTTTTATATATGTACTCGTACATAACCTTTTAGAGTAGCCTTAAGGAGAGCCGCCTCTGGAACCAGATCGGATTATTCAATAGAGAACGCCATGTCTAGAGTCCATTTTACGAATGATATTTATTGTTGTGGTTTTTGTTGTGATTTAAATAGAATAATTATTACTTATTAAGAAAAAAATACGCACTTGTAACGCTTCTTCTTTCAGATCGTTCCTGCATGCGCAAATACCTTTTTAAGAGTGAGTGGGGATTGTGGAGTGTGTGTGGTGTCCTGTGGTGTGTGAGTGTGCCTTATAAGGAATATAATTAGGTGTACGATGTACATTCAATGCCATTGATTTTGCCACTTTGTTTAACTTGTTTCGTCTTACTTAAATATCTCTCGTGTTCGTTCATGTTCGTTCGCGTTCTTAGGGACCTTGCGCACAGTTTCAGTTTCAGTTTCCGTTTCGTTATTTATTATCTTCGTAATCATATCATGTATATATGTTCTCTTTAACTCTGTGTATTCGTTGCGTGATTTCTGTTTTCTCTTTAAATATATATATATATATATATGTTATACATATTCGTCGAATGCGGCTAAATAAATGATTGGTAAAAAAAATGCCCTAACTTAGGTGTAATACTGGTTGTCTCCTTTCCAGTCGGACTTTGCTTCTGTGTCGAATTCTATGTGCAACAGGGATGCATGCCCAAGTCTGCATGTGGTAAGCGAGAGATTCAGGCATACCTGATTCGTACACTGCTCCGTTCCGTATAAAATTCTGTACTTTTATGAGGAAATTCATAAGGAGCAGAGCAGTGATACCTGCTTCCAATTCCACATGAAAGTTGTACATATTTCAGGAAGCAAGTCCCACTGGCACACCTAAAGGGGTGCCCTAAACGCTATGCTCTCTGATCTGATAATGCGGGGGTATTTGAGCTATTGGATGCATAAATTCCTTAAGCTAAAACGTACAAATCTGGGCAGAGGTGCAACGAATCGGTGTTATAACAAGTTAGTCTCGAAATAAGCCTATTTAATACTGAAATGTAAACTGCAAAATTAACAAATCTATGTTATGTGTCCGTGCATGAGTGTGCTGGTATATGCCATAAGTCCTTACATGCTACAGGGAGGATGCCGTACGAATCTCAATTAACTATAAAAACACTTTGATTTCGATTTCGACTCTGATTCTAATTCTGATTTGCTAGCTTTGCGTGTGATATATTGGGTTAAAAACAATACGAGGAAGGAACCAAGATCCGTCGCTGCTCTGTCGCCCATTATATAGGCGCTCAGTCGTCGGTAGTCCGATGGGTAGGATAGGGAGGGCTTTCTTTCTTCGCCTTTCTTCTCTTTTCAAGTGGGAATAAAATTAGCTAGTCACATTTGTTTTTGTTATCAACAAAAATGAGTTTAAAGAGTACAACAATATCTTCGCGCCTTCATACTTGCATACTGTATCCTTGATGAGCTACATATATGTGTGTATATAGAACTATCAGTCTCACGTATATGGGGTATATGGGTATATATGTGGTTTATATATGGGGAACCAAGGCTAATAATAATCCAAAATCTAGATACTTTTGAGTACATCTGTACTCAACTGTACATAACAGTTGATCGCAAATCGGATACGTACGACTGACTGTGTGTAGTGTTGTGCTTCGGGATAATGCGATGCTTTCTTCGCGATTCTTCGCAATTCTTCTCTTGTGTAAGTGTGGAGGGTCCTGTGGCACACAGAACGATATATAATACTTATTGGGGGCCTAGTGCGGGTAGCTTAACCTTCTCTCTTCCTCTTACTATTCCTATTCCAGGAAGAGTTCTGCTTCTGCCTATCCCTGGGAGCCTCTCTCTATGTGCAATTTCCTTGAAACAACAACAAAAACACAACATGCAACAAGTACATCAATGTAAGCGAATACATACATATATAAATACATTCATCTGGGGATCTGGGGATCTGGGATGGCTCTACCTATGACCATGCCCATGTGCACAAAGTGTGAGTATGAGTTAGAGTTACGCTTTTTTGATTCTCGATTCGATTGTAAAGTCTGCCTCTGATTCTGGGGATTACATAGATGCTAGATGCTAGACGCTAGTAAGTACAACTAGGATGGTTGGTAGCTGGCACTAGCAAACGGACGATTAATATTCATTCGTGACTACAGATACAGATACAGATACAGTTAGTGGGGGGCTAGTGTCTGAGTTCTGTCAGCGTTCGAGAATGGGTTCTAGGGTTGCTTAAATGTCAATTTTTGCCTCGTTCCACGCCAATTTCCAGTTGTGTTAAAGTATCTCCGTCTCGTACACCTGCTTAGTGGTAGTCGTAGGGGCTGTCTGGTTCTGGTTCTGACCCTGGTTCGAGTTCGAGTGCGCAGCAGCAGCGCCTGGACCAGCCGCCCCTGCCTGCCCTGGACCGCCACCAGCTCCACCGATCGCACCGCTCGTAGCATCACTGGCCAACACGCCACCGCTACCATTGGTAGCTGCAGCAGCCGCAGCCGCAGCAGCCGCCGCCGCGGCTGCGGCTCCACTAGCCTCGCAGGCTAGGCTCAATGCGGCGATCTTCTGCTGGATATTGGTCTCGCTGCCCAGCTTGCGGAGAGTGCCTCCAGCCATGTCCTGCGCCTGCCCCTGGGGACAGGCCACATCCACCGAGGGGAGCTTGCTCATCTGCTGCAGGCGCTGGTACTGCTCCTGGAGCAGCTTCTGCTTCTTCAGCAGCTCCTGGTGTCGCATCTCGAGGGCCACCTGGCGCTGGACATGATCGTTGCCGGACTCATTGCCGCTGGAGTTGTCACCGCTGGAGGTGTCGCTGGCCAGGCTGGCCAGGAAGGATTCGCCTGGGTTGGCATTCGAATTGACAGTGGCAGGAGCCGGATTCTGTGGCACATTGGGGCTGGTGGGACTGGCCAGTGGACTGCGTGAGCTGGTGCGTGGCGGCGGAGGTGGCGGTATGCGCTTGTGGCCCACCTTGGTGATCAATTCAGCGTTTCGCTCGGGCACGGGTGGCTTAATGGTGCTGCTGCCGCCGACGCCATTACCACCACCATTGGTGGTCCCATTCGGGGCCTGGGGCTGAGCCTGAACCTGGGACAGCTCCCCGTCCGACTCGCTGGGGTAGGAGTGCAGGCGGCGCAGGCTGCCCATGTTGGTGTGAACCATTAGCTGCGACGACTGCGACTGCGGCTGCGGCTGCGGCTGCGACTGCTGGTGGGTGAGCACGCCGCGCTGGGCCGCTGGGCCCGAGGCGACTGCGATGACCATGCTGCCGGTGGTCGCCGCCTGCTGCATGTTCACAGTCGCCTCCGTGTAGAGACGGGCCTGCGATATCTGCGTGGTGACGGTGCTTTGTACTGCGGCCTGGGCGCTCTCATCGGATGCCGAATCTGCTGCATCGGGGCGAATCTGGGGGAGAAGACTTGGATCGAATGAGTTCGGTTGCGGGAAGGAGCCGGGTATGGCTGGATGGCCCAGTTCACTCACCTCGTACTGCTGCTGTTGTTGTTGCTGCTGCTGCTGCTGCTGCTGCTGTTGCTGCTGCTGCTGCTGCTGCTGGGCAATCGGCTTGGAGAAGGTCTTGAGCTCGTCTAGCAGAGCATCGAGTGCGTTTTCGGGTGCGAGTCCCCCGCCGAGAGTGAACGACCCCATCCTGGGTGTTGGGATTGGCTACAAGAGAACACACAGAGAGGGTGGCAAAAGGCAGAACAGGGGCATTACAAATATGAGTGGTACGAATACGAGTACATAGATATAGAGCATATATAATGGGACACCGATTACACATGGATACGGATACGGAAACGGAAGTAACCCAGCAACATATACATCGATTACATAGCCAAAACAAACAAAAGCTGGGAAGCGGGGAAGCGGGGAAGCGGGGAAGGAGGTGCTCTAGCTTGGGGGTCGTGGGTTCATGCAGTGAAACTTCAACCGAAACGAAAGGTAACACAAAGAGGTGTCCTCGCAGGCAGCAGGCAAAGGAAGCGGTCTACATAGGTGGAGAGTGGGTGGACGTGGATGGAGGCGATGCTTCTACAGAGCAGAGTACGGTAAGCAGGCAGGTATGTGAGTACAGAACGAAGAGCTTCGATCGAAGGCTTGGGGAGATGTGTGCGGTTGAGTTTAATGATGGCGACGTCTCCGGCTGGACTTGGTTGGGTTCCTCTCCTCTGGCTAATCCCAAACCACAAGCTATGTGAGGAAGTCAGAGGGTCTGGGGTCTGTTTCTGTGTGTCGTCTCTGATCGCTTAATTGCTACTTGGTTCTTGGTTCTTGGTTCTTGGTTCTCTCATGATGAAGATAATGACAGATGGGGCTTGGGAGTGGTGATTGGCAGGGGCAGGTGATTGATGGCTTGTCGAAACTTCAAAGACAACAAACGATGAGTGAGAACAGTGACTGAACAGCGATGACTGTTTGCAATACAATTGGCCGTTTCGACTTTGTCTGATTAAGATTAATTGTAGGCACTAAGAGTGGTTATGGTTATGGGGGGGGTTTGGATGTTTGGATGTTCGGATGAGGGATGTCTAGGAAGTGACTGAAGACTGATGGGTGTGTACGTACATTAAGGGGGGCAGGTGGCTGGGGGCACATTTACGGGAACGGAATGTATCTAATTTGTATATTTTCGTATATATACACGCACACACACACGCACTACAAAAGAATATATGCCATTAAATCCGTGATCATCACATTTGTTTTTGTAAAATCCCACAGCATTGGCTTTGTGCTATACACAAACAATTTTGCACATTCCTCTTTGTGTCTCCGTCCTATACTGATAAGAGCGAGCTTGACAACAACAATTTCATAGATCTTCTTTTCTCGCCGCGTAATCCCAATGTAATTTGTTCTTGTTTCCACACCAGTGGTCAACATTGCATTTGTATGAGTGAAACTTGAACACTCTATGGCTAGATATGACAAAAAAAAGCTAAAAAATGTTGTAATATGGCAACAAAATTAGCTATAACCTAAAAACTAGCTATTTAATGCTAAAAAAGGCTAAATCTAGCCACACGATTTCAATTTGTCTGCACTGATTCTTCTGTTCTCTTTTGTGCATACTGTGCGTGAGCGGCAGCGACGCCAACTGAGAAGTTTCCTATCCCGCGGGATACACAAACAATTTTGCACATTCCTCTTTGTGTCGCGTTCTTATACTGATAAGACCGAGCTCGCCAACAACAATTTCATTGAGTTTTTTTTTTCTCGCCGCTAATCCCAATGTAATTTGTTCTTGTTTCTACACTGAACATCTTTTTCTTCTTTATGCTTGATTAATTCGCATTCTTTGAGGTAAATTGGTAAATTGAGCGATGAATTGGCAAGTGCCTTTCTCTTAGTGTACATATTGAAATAAAGCAAAAGTGTAGTTACAAGTGTGCATATGATTTCTTTTATTTGTGTTGCACTGTCATAAGGCAGATTTGAGCATTCCTGCATTAAATGTTAAACCGATGAAGACTGGAAGTTATGGTCTTTGATCTTCACTTAGATAGTAATTCTTTAATTAGAAATCTTTAGCTGTTTCTGTATCTCTATCTATTTCTGTTTCTATGCGTGTTAATTGCGCGCCATTTCGTGTTTCCTGTTTCGTTCAATTAAACCAAGAACTGGCTGTGGGAACTAGCCCGATAGGCCTACTTTTTTATAGGGTCACGACCCCCCCCCCGACAATCAGGTTTCTTCTTGGGAGGAGGCAGGCGTGGTGTACACATTTCGGGGGGAAGAAGACAACATGTAGAACAAGGAACGAACACCAACGGAAGACTTGCAAAGCGGCGAACACTGAAAACAAAACTCGAGAGTAAGGAAACGGATTCGGAAGGGTTTAAGGGTTACAAGCTGGGTGAGAGATGAGTCGCAAATGAAGGCATAAAAAGACAAGGACTCGATGTCTGGACAAGATTCACTCCAAGCTCCCGAAGTTAGTGCGCGATGGAGGCGATGAATGGACTCGGGGAGAAGCGCGTACATGGACATGATCATAATACATCATCGGGAATGGATGGAATACACACATATCTGGTAGTCACATCAATCTTAAGTTAGATCCGGTATTAATATGTTAAAAACACACAGACACAGACACAGAAAATGTGGTGTCACACCAAGATGAGGTTGGAGGGGTTTGCGTGAGTTATGAGATCGTAAGTGTTAAGTTTAGTTAATTATTCTGATAGGCTGATACTGATACTTTTGAAAGAATGTCTTTACAAAATGTACATTTTCATACTCGGTTTGGTTTTAGAATTAGAATTGAATAGTTTAAGTTGTTAAGAGTTAAGTTGTTAAGTTGTTAAGTTGTTGGGAAATTAAATCTATAAAAAGGTGTTGCCTCGTAAAGCGATAGTTGTCCATCGTTTCCTACCTGGTAACTCTGGAAAAGATTCTGGCACGGGAAAGAAGTCCTCAGACGCAAACGGATGCTAACGAAGTTCGGGTTGGAGGAGGATCGGGGATAAGGAGGATGTGGAGGAGTAGGCACACACACACAGTCATTCAAATGGGCTTTATTGATACATATGTACATACGAGAACATGGACATGTAGCTGGTGGGTTGTAGGTTATCGGTTTTCTTTTTGGTTTGGTTTCAGGTTATTGGTTATTGGTTTCTGGTTATCGGTATCGGTATCGGTTATTGGCTATAAGGAGTACTCTTCTGGTGGCTTATGGACAGACAGCTTGGATGAAGTTCGATATGGGTTCGAGTTTGGTTTTAGTACGAGTATTAGTTTAGTTAGAAGTTGATAGCAGTAGTAAATAGTATACAAAATATAAACTAGTATGTTTAATGCAGAGCAAATTATGTTTAGCAAAAGGAAAATCAACTTAGTCTTATGATTTTGCATCTTTTTCGAAAAGGGTTTTGCTTTCTTTTTTTTTTGGTTTTGGTTTGTTGATTATTTTTTTTGTTTTCTTTTGTTTCATTTTCGATTTTTGATTTTTGGTATTTTTCGTATTTTTCGTATTTTGTTCATATATTTGGATTGGATTTTCAGTCATTACTCAGTAATTGCCTCTTTGAAGTTTGAACTCCATCGCCAGTTAAACTATGTGGGTTGTAGTTGTAGTAGTTGTGGTAAACGGTTAAACGGTTAAACGGTAAACGGTAAACGATATTCAAAATGTTTGAGAAAAGGCAAGAAGAGAAAACGAAGGTAAACCTCATTTTAAAAGACGTTTCAAGCTATTCAAGATATTCAAGATAACTGTGGTGTTTTTCTGTTTGCTTATTTGTAATTTCTTTTGGGGTTTTCAGCTTGTGATGATGATTATACATAAACTGGGATCAGGTTTAAACTGGGTTAATATGTTTTCTTGTTCTGTAATCTGTAGTCTGTAATCTGTAGTAGGACCCAACAAGGCAGAAGCTCAGGGTCAGAGGGTCTCAGGGACAGGGTCAGAGGTAGCTGGGGCTCGGATCGGTGCTAGGCTTAGCGGTGCTCGCAACGCCTCTCGCTACTCGCTACTAGCTACTCGTTACTCGCGCTGAATGGATTTGTTGTTGGTGTGAAATGAACGATGAACCAAAACACTATTTATGTAACAACAGCCAATTTGCAACTCATACATAAGATAATCGCACAAAATATAAACCAAGGGCTACAAACGAATAAAGGTTAACGTAAATCAAGGTCATATTTCAGTTGATACAACTAGGTGGGTTTGTTTTTCTTGGGGTTTGTATGGGTTTCAGGATGAGTCGCCGCTGGAACTCTGCTTTTATGTACACATCACTCCGGATATATAGATAGATAGAGCAGACGGACTGGATCTGATCGCTGGACAGGACTAGCTCTGGCTCCACTCGAGGACGTGAGGTGGTTTCGAAATGGCAAGCATAGCAAACTCGATACATGGTGGGACGAAAGCAACTAGTCTCTGCGATAGAAATAGTGGGAGCAATACTTTTATACATATGTATATATAGACATGGCACGTTCTGTAGCAGTATAATATGTATATAAGTATATGGGGAAGGGGTGGAGGTTAAGGTGGCGCTCTCCTAGACCGGGAATATTGGACTTGGCTTGGAACTAGCTTTTAGTGTAAACTGTAACTGTGGCAGCATCACCACGGGCATGGCGGGTCCTCTTCTCTCCTTGGTCTCTCCCTCCCCGGACCTCGGCAGCGGCTGCTTGGGGCACTTACCTTGTCTTGCGCCGAGATGTCCGCGGACCGCGGCGGCTCCTCGCTGATGGTCGGCTCGTTGGGCGGCAGCCGTTGCTCCTGGACGCTCGCCAAGCTGTAAAAGCAGAGGTTAAGCCAGGAAGGATGCCTGATCTGATTAGAAACAAACCGCTTGAGCGTCACCAGGGTCCCGGTCAGCTTCTTGCAGCGCCGCAGCGCCGACTCCAGGCGGTCGGGCTCTTCCTTGAGGAACTTTTCTTCGCGCACCACCTTCTCCATCTCGTCCGAGAGGATGCAGCGCAGGCCGTTCGACAGTGCCGGGAACTTGAGCTTCAGCTCCGCGACGGTTTTGCTACGGGAGAGAGCGGAAAGTACAGAGGAGGGTTGCTCCTTGGTAGAGATGTCAAACTACCGGTATTGGCACCGTCGATAGTTTCGAGTTTTTTTTTCGCAAACTATCGATTCTATTGCGATAGTACCGACCTATTTAATTTTGTTAAAAAAAAAAGGGTGTTCATCGAATAAAATACTCAAAAAAGTTGATGGTATCCCTTAGTAATTTGTAAGAGATTTTTAGATTAAAGATTTAATATAGTAATAATTTAAAAATTAATTTAAAGAGTAGGACAAATTTTTCAGTTTTGGTATCTTGTGATTTATATTTTCATTTTCTAATTAGAATTGGTTTGGTTCCAAGCTAACAAATATAATAATGTATGGGGACGATACTATTGCGATTGTTTTCAAACTACCGATTGTGCAAGCTGAATACAAGCCATCGATACTATCGATAGTGCCACCGGTAGTTTGACACCTCAACTTGGTCCTTGGTAGAGCTGGGAAAAAATCGATTCTCCGTGCATCGATTCTTTTCGATCTTTTAGAAAAAAACATCGATTAAATCGATTAAACTATTATTTATTTTTTTTAATTTATAGAAATCAATTAATGGAGATTATATACTAAAACATATAAAGAGCAAACCAAAAAACATGTCTTTAATATAAAGAACGAAAGAATTCGTTTTTATAACATGAAAAGCGAATATAAATTACGTTTCCGGAACATAAAAAAAAGGGATGATTTTATTATCAAAAACCATTGATGATGGTTCACGATACATCGATTCTGCCAAAATACAATCGATGTTGGACCGAAAAAAAAAGAATCGATAGTATCGATATTGGAATCGATTTTTTCCCAGCTCTAGTCCTTGGCCCAGCGGCTCTTACCTGGCCCGACTCAGCACCAGAGCCATGTCCTCCACGGCGGTCATGTTGACGCGGGTGCGGCGATTGATGACCTCACCGCGCAGATTCTCCACCGAAGCCTCGAGGTCACTGAGGTCCTTCTCCAGCCGGATGACCTCCTGCTTGTACAGCTCCTCCTCGCGCGATATGCGTGTGGTGTCCTGGTCGCTCTGGTGGCTCCAGAAGCTGCCGCTGCTCGCGAGGAGCGTGGCGCGGATGCGCATGAAGGTGCCCTTGATGTCCTCCCGCACGGCCACGGCCTGGGCCTGGGACAGGCGGCGCAAAGTGCGCACCTCCATGCGCAGATCCTTGGCCTTCTTCTGCAGCCCGCGCAGATGGTTGTAGACCTCGGGGGCGAGGGCGATGTCCGCCCGGTAGCTGGGATGGGCGGTCTGGGCCAGCACGATCGGCTTCGGGGGCGGTGGCGGCTTGAGGCGGTCGCGTTCTGGGATTGAAATCAAGTGGAGGTCAGGACGGGGTCGGGTCATGGGTGTGTGAGTGGGTGGGTGGGTGATTGGGTGAGTGATGCGTGAGGCATGCGTGAGTGGTGGGCGAGTTCTTACCTTGGGACGAGGTGCGTGGCAGGGTGGACGACTTGATTGCCGGCTTGGTAGGCTTCGTGTCAGCTGTCAGAGGGAAACGAATGGCTTTGTAGGATCTCTCCAGGACCCTCCAGCTAGGAGCTGGCCTGGGTATTCACCAGCTCTGATTTTGGGATTAATAACCACTGGGAAAAGGCATCTATGAGCCACAGAGGACCAGAGGGCTCTCCAATAACAGTTGAGCTCTTTAAAAGATCGTAGAGCGAAAAGTCCCACTGGGAACACTCACCAGAGACCGAAAGGAAGGATTCTGTTCAGGGAAACTGTTATTTACGAGCTCTGCTCTTGGGAAGCTCATCTTCCAAGCAGAGCTGTCAAACTAACGGTATTGGCACCATCGATAGTTTCGAGTTTTTTTTCGCAAACTATCGATACTATCGCGATAGTACCGACCTATTTAATTTTGTAAAAAAAAAGGGGGGTGCTTATCTAATAAAATACTCAAAAAAGTTGAGGGTATCCCTTAGTAATTTGATATAGATTTTTAGATTAAAGATTTCATATAGAAATAATTTAAAAATTAATAAAAATAGTCAGACAAATTGTTCAGTTTTGGTATCTTGTGATTTACATTTCATTTTCTAATTAAAATTGGTTTGGTTTCAAGCTTACAAACATAATTATGTATGGGGGCGATACTATTGCGATTGTTTTCAAACTACCGATTGTGCAAGCTGAATACGAACCATCGATACTATCGATAGTGCCACCGGTAGTTTGACACCTCTCCTTCTAGGCTCAAAGATGCCACTTTTCCCCAAGATAGTATATATATAATGATCACTGCTGGTAAATACCCCGGAGTGCAAAAGATTAATGACTGAAATTACCGGCATGTAGAGGGCTATGCGACTTGGGTATTCCCTGTATGTCATCGCTAAAGGATACGGACTTCTCAAAGGACACGGATTTCTCTGCAAGGAAGGCAATGTGTGATATTCTTCTGGGTTAGCCCCCCTTTGGGTCACACTTACGGCACGAGTTCTTGCCCAGCTTGGGAGCTTTCTCCCGAATGTACAGCTCGTCTCCGGAGCCGTTGGCTGGAGCGGTGAAAGGGAGATTGGAGAATATAAGAGAAGAGAAGAGCAGAGACAAGAGACGGTGAGCAAAGATGGGATCTGAGGCGAGGGCCAAGCAGTGCTCCGAGATGCTCCAAGCTAAGCGGGTGCCGGTTATTTATTTATTTATTTTCAATAGCAAATCATATCACATACCTCCGCCCAAAATTTGGAGTCATTTTTATAGAGTGGGCGGAGGCAAGGACAAATGTGTAATAATATTATTTACATTAAACTCAAGGGACATTTCAACATATAACAAAAAATACACGAACATAAAACGCGAAAAGGATCATGAAACTCAAAGTTACATCTACAACACATAAGGATCCATGGATCCCGCTTACCTTGCATCTGGTTGGGCACCACCAGATAGTTCGAGTCCAGCGTGGGCACCGACAGCGGCCCGATCTGTGGATTCTGGTTGACCAAAGCCTTCTGCACGAGACCCGTCAGGTTGGCCAGCTGGCGCTCCATGTGCTCCACGCGAATGCGATGCAAGTCCTCGGGTCTGGAAGTAAAAGCAAAAGCAAAAGCGAGATGGAAGTGTAACAATTAAGAAACAAGAAAGAAAGCTAACTTCGGTTAGCCGAAGTTTGTATACCCTTGCTGTCTGCAATTATTGAATTTCAATCCATTAAAATGCATTGTTATGTTGAAAAAATATCAATTTTTGTAAATGTTACATTTTACATGTCGAATTTTACATTTTCATATAAATGATCGATGACCGATCGCTTCTATGACAGCTATATGATATAGTTGGCCGATCTTAGTGAAATTAAAACCGTATGAAACCGCTATATTTCGAAATTTAAAGAAATACGTTGAAAAACAGAGAAGTTTACATTTTGTTTACATTCATTTCGCCATCATTCCTATGGCAGCTATAGGATATAGAGGTCCGATTTGAATATCGATCCATTTTAGCAATGTTGAAAATATATCGAATTTTGTCAATTTTAAATTTGACATGTAGAATTTTACATTTTCAAATAAATCGACCGATCTATGATATATGATATAGTTGGCCAATCTTAATGAAATTAAAACCCGTATTCTAAACCTATAAAAAACTGCTATAATTCAAAATTTAATAAAATTCGTTAAAAAACAGAGAAGTTACTATTTTTTGTACAACATGCCATCATTCCTATGGCAGCTATAGGATATAGAGGTCCGATCTCGGCCGTTCCGACATATATACTGCGTGCTAAAGAAATAAGACTATGCTGATTTCAGCTCGATAGCTAAAAAACTGAGAGACTAGTTCACGTAGAAACCGACAGACAGACGTACATGGCTAGATCGACTAGGCTGGTGATGCTGATCAAGAATATATATACTTTATGGGGTCGGAGATGCCTCCTTCACTGCGTTGCAAATATCATGGCAAAATTATAATACCCTCTGCAAGGGTATAAAAAGAGTGTCGTCACTCATTGCGTGTTTCCATGTCGCGCCTCTGCGCTTACTGGGCCACACATCCGCTGCTGCTGTCGCCGCTGCATCGCTCCAGTTGCTTAGCCAAGCCTGGGCTGGGACCGGAATCGGAATCGGAATCAAAGTGGCAGCAGGCAGCTCTTGGAGCGTGAACCGAAGCCGAAAGCGGCAAGAATGCGGTTGGCTATAGGTACTCCAAATCTGCGTCAGTCGCCAGTCGCTGGCTGGCAAAGAACCACTGAGCACCGATCACAAAGCACCTCTTTGAGGCAGCAAAAACCATGACTACTTGCAGCGGTATGTAGCATTCCAAGCCAATCCAAACCAAACCAATCGATTGGGCAACCCAGTGGCCCTGGTGGACTCATGAAACTCATGAATCTCTCACAGTGGTCGGCACGCCAGCGCGTTTTGCCCGCTGCCTGGCCAACTTTCAGGTGGACGAGCTGCTGCTGCTGAAGAAGTCCGTTCAGAGAATGGAGGAGCTTACCCAGGTGGAGGCTTGCCCGGAAGGAGACATCGAAGAGTCGAAGATGGGGTCGGAGCTGCCCGAAAGAATGGCCCTGATGGCCGCCGATCGGTGAGAGAGAGACACTCTTCTATAATTTATAACACCCCAGCTACTAATCTTAACCTTTTAGGGGTGGCGAACACGACAGCTCGGGTCCCAGCCATCCCTGGCATTCCAGTCATCCTGGGCACCCCACCTGGCCCGAGCCGAAGCCCTCGAAGCTGCAGACCCTGTTCCAGGTCAGCATCACCGCTTTGGCCTTCCTCTCCTTTGGCGGCTACCTGCTCTGCCTGATTGTCCAAGCCATCAAGAGCAAGGGCACCACCTACTTCCATCCCCAGCCCACGGCCGCCGCCGCCTCCACCCTGGGCAATGTCAAGAGGATCAAGGTGTACAGGCGGAGCAGGAGAAGCAAGGGTAACCTGGAGGACCTGCTGCTGCAGGACTACGCCTCCTACATGAACAACGTGCGCAGGACTCACCTGGTGGGATCGTAGATCTGGTTGTTGCGATGCGCCAGGCGGTTGGCTCCGCCGCCGCCCACCTTGATGCCGTACAGGGCGTACTGATCCTCCGTCATGGTTCCATCGCTAAGGATTTAAAGGGTTTAGGATTTAATTCCTTTAATTCATCTTCCTGACCCACCTCTGCTCCTCGTCTATAATAGGCGCCACCACAGTGCCCCTGGTTCCATACTGGCTGTAGTAGGGCTCCTCGTAGTTGCCGCGGCTGCTGCGCTCCGGGGAACTGGTGTAGCCATCTGGGAAAGGTATCGGATCTGGGTTAGCCTGACCTTCTCTCAACTCAATTATTTATGAATTATTTATTAATTTCGAATTTAATTTCGCAATAAACTCAAGGAGAACGATCGATTGGAACACAAACGGATGGGGGATGCATGGTAGATAGATTCTAGCGATGCCAATGGAATGGTAGCCAATGGATGATAGTCGTGGAGTGAAGTGTGTGGAATGTGGGCGAACTGACCGCACACTCTCGGCCACTTAGCTAGATATAGAAAGGCATATTCTCGTGTACCTGTACCTGGAATGCTGTATAACTGATCCGGGGTGTAGGGGAACAGGGGCTCCATGCTACCCCTTGGATTGAGTGATCTGAGTGGTTTCACAGGCGCTCCTTCGGGGTGAGTGTGGTTGTTGGGGTTAATGAATGGACATGAATCATATTTAGACACAAGGACTAAGTGAAACTCAAAGGAAGGGAGCTGGCTCAACTCAAGGAAGGGTCTACTCCGAAACGAAAGAATAAGGGACAGAGGGATACGCACCCATCGACACCTTGTTGCGTTCCGAGGAGTACATGCCCCTGGGCAGGGTCTGCGACGAGCCCACGTAGTAGGGCGCCGGCTGCTTGCCAATCTGGAAGACAGAGATGGTTAAACATGGTGAGTTAGTCAATCATTCATCACAGGGACAGGCACAGGCACAGGGACGGGGTAAGGGGCAAGGGGCAAGGGCATGATGCCAATTGGCCTTCGCTCAAGTAGCGAAAATGTTAAGTACGGTTTCTCCCCTCTTTAATGTCGATGGTTCGCGGCCTATCCCAAAGATTGCGCACCGACACGTAGTACCTGAGCGTACACGCAGAGAAAACTTCAAGTACTTTGTGATTGGAACATAAATTAAGTTGTTTGCGAATTTAAGTATAAAGTATTTCTAATATTTGTGGGAAAACCAAGGATATAAACAGGTTTCTTTATACAAATATTGTTCATTGGTTATAGTTGGGTTATATTATATGATAAAACACAAACAAGTTAAAAAAAAAAAAAAAATTACTTCTTTTATTGAAAAAAATTGCTTGCAAAATCGAGATTATTATATCATTAAAACAAATTCTCAAATAAAACGCCTAAAAATTTAAAAATAAAAAAAATCATAAAAAAATAAAAGAAAAAAAGGTCTGTTTTTTTTTCTGAAAAAAAAATTGCTTGCGAAATCGAGATCATTATTTGATTAAAAAACTTCTTAAGTAAAATGCCTAAAAACATTAAAAATCATCAACTATGTTCTTATCACTTTATTAATTTTTTTCTTTTCAAATTCAAATAAAATCCTTGATTATATTATTACCAATACAATAAGCAATACTTAAAAAATTGGCATTTTCAAGGAAATCATTCAAAAAAACAAAAAAATAAGAAATTAATAAAAAAATAAAAGTCATAAACATAAACAAATTAACAGACTTTCGGGGGAGGTTAACCCATCAATCCCAAGAGTAAATTATAAATATTGATGGCAAAAGGTAGGAGTTAAAGGTTTCAAGTACAAACAGATCTTCTTCATCTTTCTTTCTTTCCGTGCACTAACATGGGCTCGAACCTCGATCGCTTTGTTGTGATCGAAGTGGAAGTCGAGTGCCAGGGCCGATGACGCGTCGTGTCTGGGCAGTGGCAGAGTGGCAAGATGAATGAATACATGAATACCCGTTAATTGCCGCTTGGCCCACCCAAAGCCGATCGATCAATCCAAGCCAATCTCTGGGCAAATTTGCCAAAAACAAAGCCCTTTCCCTTTCCCTTTTCCCTGAGAGTTGGTAATGGGATTAGGGGGCACGTGCTCCTCTTTGCAGCAGCAGTCGGGGGGATGGACTCATCCGCCTGGCTATTACACAGATTACAGTTAGTGCATTGCCAAGCCCCGTACCCGCTCCCAGCCCCGATCCGCGGAGTGCAGCAAGTGCAAGTGGTTGGCTCACCGCCGCCTGCTACGCCTGCTACGGTCATAGCCGACAAACCTCAACCAGTTTCAATTTCAATATAGCAGTTACAGTTCGTAATTCGTTACAACCGCCGAGCGCGACGTGGGACCCGCTGAGCAGAGCTGCCGCTGCTCCGAGCTCCCAGCGAGCTGGCGTTGTTATTTTCGGCGCAACTCAACCTGGCCGCGGCGCATGCGTGGATGATTAGTGAAGTCCGAGACATCGCGCCAATCGGACGTTGCAGACGCGTGGAAGATTCGATCTTCATTAGCCCCGAGTTACCATCGATTCCAAGTCCGACATCCTCATCCACAACCCATGGCCATGCCTCGCGCTCTGGCCCTGCTCAGCCTGGTGCTGCTCAATGCCTGCCTTTCCATCCTCGCCTGGAAGCCCATCTCTGTCAGTGGCACCGGGAGCACCGCCGCCTACACCCTCAAGCAGTCGCACCCGGGTGCGGCGAGCAGCAGCCACGAGATCTCCACCAGCTTTGCCCAGTTCAGCGGCGGTGAAGAAAAGGAGCCCGAACCCGAGTCCGAGGTCGACGAGGACCAGCTGCTGCTGGCCCGTTCGGCCATCGTAAATGGTGTGGATTCTGGCGCCGCCTCGGCTGCTCATCCTATCACCTTTGGGGACCAGTACGAGTCCTACAGCTTGGAGGATGTGGAGACACCCAAGGAGCCGCTGACCTTCACGCGCACGCCGCTGTACGGCTCGAACCGGTGCAGCGTGAAGAAGTTCGCCTTCAACCAGGACGGCGAGGTGGAGTATGGCAACCATCTGCCCGAGTTGGAGCAGTTTACGCTCTGCTTCTGGATGCGATTCACCAACCACAGCGGGGATCATGTCCTGCTGACCTACGAGGGTGAGTCAGGGGGTCAAAGGGGTTCGAGTTCGAGTTCGAGTTCGAGTTGGGTGTGGACCTCTCACCATGACTTGCTTTAGTGGGCTGGACAATAGCTGTGATCTGAGGCGGAGGCTGGGGACTGGGCAGTGGGGCTGTTGCATAAGCGATCTTTTGATGGACCACAAGAGACCTTCGCTGTGGGCAATGAAATTTGTGGGCCACGCTCCGGCGCTCTCGCACCTGGTCTATGACTGCGAAAGTGAAAGGAAGCCCACTTCCTGATGCAAGTCAAGCCAGCACCAGCACCAGCACCAGCACCAGCACCAGCACCAGCTCAAGACGACAGGTTGATGGTCAACCTGGTGGCTCGTGGATAACCGCTTCTGGGACTGGGGCTGGGACTGGGGCTGGGACTGGTGCTTTTGTCTAGCTTCTCGTCTTCATTTCTGTAGACTTTTTATCTGCCCCATGACGCCGCCGTCGTCGCTGCCACTTCAAGTTGCTGTTGTTGCGGTCGCATTACATAAGCGATAATTTACCTGTTTCCAGTTGGATGTCGTCGTCGTAGCCGTCGTCGGCATTGTTGGTGTCGGTCTGGTGTCGGTCTGTGAGTAGCTGGAGCTGAGGCGGCGGCTTTAGCATTTGACATAATTCCAAAGCCAAAGCTAAAGCCCAAGCCAAAGCCTCAATTCAAGTAGCGGCGAGAGCGATTCAAGTCAAGCTTCCGCCTGGCTAGGAAATGATTTTCTGGTGATTCATATTTAAATTGTATGCAGCGCCAAGCGCCAAGCGCCAAGCGCCAAGCTCCCAGCTCACATGGTAAACAGCCTAACAGGATTTCAAAGCACTTCCAGCTGTACCGCTGTCCCAGCTCTTGTATAACCGGGCTTTCCTCAGGGGCTTCCTGATCGTGTCAGGGGGGATTCTGAGTCTCTCTGATTGCTTCAGATTTCGCAATATCAAACCTTAGCCAATCATGGCCATGTCTGATCCACTTATGCATCCATCCGATCCATTCACAGCTGGCAAGGAGCCCCGCGAGATACAAATCTGGGTCGCGAATGCGCAGAATTCCAGTTTCCTTTCGATGGCCATAAAGGGGCAGCAAATGTTCAGGTGAGTTGCCAATCCATCCATCATTGCGTCCCACCAGGTGACTAATCCCTCTCCCCCTGCCGCTGAAGACTGAACTATCCGCTGAAAATGCGCCAGTGGCATCACATGTGCAGCTCCTGGAATGGCAAGACGGGCGAGTGGCAGGCCTGGCTCAAGGCAGAGCGCATAGGGCGTGGCTTCCACAACTCGGTGAGTCTGGGTACAGCTCTAATTACTCCTAGTTAATTATCCTTGGTTACCTTAGCTCGTGGGCCACAAGATACCAGCGAATGGCAAGCTCCGCTCTGGCGGCAGCTCGGTCACCGGCGAGGTCAGCCATGGCCTGCACTTCGAGATGACCCTGGTCCAGGTGTACAAGGTGGCGCTCAGTGCGGGCAAGGCTCATAGGGATCACAAGCACCACCATGTCCATCACTTTGATCACGAGGGGCTGGAGGTGTCCAGCACCACGCGGCCTCCTCCCACCGTAAGGGATCCTTAATGAAACAAGAACTTGCTTCCTTAAATCCTTTCTTAAATCCCCTCCAGATCAACCGCCCTCAGCCCATGCACACGCTGCTGGCCAGTGGCCAGATCCCCACCCGGGTGAGGATCAACCTGGCCAACCCGCCGCCGGCCCCGAACGGAGCGCCTTCGCCCGCTCCCTCGCCTGGGGCCACTGCTGCTGCTCCTGGGGATGCCATCACCATCAACACGAACTTCGTGAACGGACAGATCAATGCGGGCTCCCGGCTGGTGGCCCAGCAGCTGCTCGGGCTAACCCCTCAGCAGGCTGCTCCCGGAGGCAACCGTAACCGCTTCCAGATGCTGAGCAACTCGGCCAACGTGCAGTTCATCGACGAGACGGAGACCCACATCCAGTTCAAGCGGGAGGCGGGCTCCAGCAGCAACAAGAAGCTGCAGAAGCGCGGCCTGGTGCTGCTCCAGGACGGGTCCGTGGTGGACGATGGCGCCTCCGGAACGGGGACGGCGGAGGAGGTATACAACGGCCTGGCCGACTTCGGGGGCCAGCAGTTCAAGCAGGACCTGACTCTGAAGATGAGCCTGGAGGAGGAGATCAGCACGCACGACCGCGAGCCCGCCGAGGAGGAGGTCAAGGCCGTGATGGGCATCTGTGGGAGCTGCCACTCGGAGCCCTTCCAGGGCGCCATCGTGTTTGCGTGGAAGGATGTGCGGGAGCACATGAACAATGCGCTCAAGGGCCTCACAGTGGGTCCCTGCGGGAACTTCTAGTTCTGACCAGTCCTCGTCCTCGGTTTAAGGCTCCCTTAATCCCTGCCTTAATCCTCTCTTGTATTATTTTTTTTTAAACCCGCTTTTCTTCGCTCTCCGCCTCCGTCCATGTGGGAGTCAATGCTTTACAGACCACAATCCTTGACTCGCCCATGGACACCCAACCTAACCTAAGCCACTACGCGGTGATATTGAATAAAGGATTATTTAAACCAAGATCAGGACTCACCTTGGACTTGTGGATGTGCTGGTGCTTGTAGTCCGAGTCGAACTCCGGCTCGCTGAAGTAGCTCTGATCCTGGTCCCAGTTGGCCGGCGCCTGGGCCTGCGGCAGGGGTTGGGGGATGCCCGGGCCGCCGGGCAGGATCTGGGGCGGCGCTGCCACCTCGGTGGACTCGAAGAGGCGCAGCACGGAGCGATCTCGGATCTCGCGCAGGTGCGACCGCACATCCTCCAGCTCGTAGAACATGTCCTTGCTGGCGTCGTGTATGTAGATCTTCACATTTGGGCCCTCCAGGTAGGACATGGTCAGCTGGCGTGGGAAGGAGCGCACAAAGAGAGCGCGCACCGTGTCGATCGAGGTGATCTCGTTGGGCAGCAGGGCGCGCTTCGTCTCCGAGCGGTACTGCAGGAATACCAGGCCCAGCGGCCGCTCCAGCGTCTTGGAGGGCGTGCGCACCACGGGGAGCGAGGAGCGCTGCTTGCCGCCCCTCCGGAATCCGGTGCTGGCCGTCTCCACCTCCGACATGATCCCGGGATCGTCGTCGAACAGCGGCCCCTGATTGACCGGTGCATAGCCCCGCATGGGCTGGTTCTTCTTGTTCCTCTGGGCCCGCGTGCTCATCTGCAGGAAGATTTGGGTTTCAAAGGAGAGCTGAGAGGGGGGGAGAGACTTTGGACCCACCTCCAGATCCATGGCCCGCTGCTGCTGGGGCGCCATCTGGTGGGCGTGCGGATGCTGGTGCTGGGAGCCGCCGTAGACCAGCATGTCGCCGCCGAGCGTGTGGCGCCGCGGATCGTCGCGTCGCATGGCCCGGCGTCGCTCATCCCCGCCGCCACCGCCACCACCTGCAAGGGGGAAGGAGACTCCATGTTAGACCTGCCTGTTAGGCCTGATGCCTGCTGCACCTGCTCCTGCTCTTACCCTGCTCGTTGGCCGGCATCCGTCCCGACTTGTTCTCATTCTGCCAATCTTCTTCTGAAAGAGAGGGTCGCGTTAGCCGCTTTGCAACACTGGCCGCCAGGAAGGCGTTAGGCAGTACTGCCTGTGTAACGGTTCCTTACGGTACTCTTCTCTCTACTCACCGCCATCGCGGCCCTTGCGCTTCTTCTTGGAGGAGGAGCTGCTGCCGCAGGCGCTCTGGTTGGAGGAGGCGCTCTTGTCTTTGCTCTTCCAGCGGATCAGCATCCTGCCGCTTGCTTGGGGCTGCGAAAAGTCACCAGGAAGAAGAGTATGTACATCAGCTTTAGCCACTGGCTTTGTTTACGTTTGGGCACCGGCAACAACACACACACACACACACCCGTAACCGTCTGGGGATACTGGGATTCTGGTGTAGATAAACCAGGTTCGTCGGCTACAGCTTCGGACTTTGCCAGCTTCGGAGTGCCAAGTGGCAAGTGGCAAGTGGGTGTGGTGGAATTTCTCGCAGTGTCCGCCGATGCAAAAGCATGCAACGGAACCAGGTGAAGGGAGTGCGCAAACTCCTGGTTCGGAGGCACAGAGGCACGGAGAGGAGCGGCAACGAGTTAGAGGCGTGACTTCAGATGGAGCTGCATCTGGATATGGTACGGGATATGGCCAGGCAGGCCTGAAATCCTCTTTTTTACAAAAAAACTCTTCAAAAAAACTCGCATTTCCGTTTTAACAGAGCTTTCTCCGGGCACAGGGTGCTCCCCCGCCCGATGTATGTACAGTTGCGGTCAAAATAATAGTAGTGCTGGTCTAGTGAAAAGTTTTTCGGCTGTATCTTCCCAATGGGTTGACGAATCCAATTCATTTCTTCATATTAGTAATTACCAATATCTGCTCTTCCAGTATATGAAGTGATGTCGTCTTATCACATCTCTTTCTATTTTATTTTGCATTATTTCCCAATTTAGCACGTTTTTGGCGCAGTCAAAATAATAGTAGTGTCAGATAAATTTTTTTTTATGATTAAATTTACTAAACTTTTCTTAAGATTTTTGGTCTTAAACATTACTTTAGGATGTTATCAAACAGTTTTTAGCATTTCTATATCCTTCGTTTATATTTGGTCCTGGCAATATGGAATGTGGAAAAAAAATTGCTGCCAAGAGGCAAAATCTGATTAAAAAGTTTATATCTGAAAGAAAAACCTACTTCAAAGGGTATATATTATTGTATGCTCATCTAAAATGATCACATATGCGATATGTTCAAAAAATCGAGTGGCCGACCAAGGATATTGACAAAAAAGTCAGGGGATCGCCAAGTGAGGCAGGGGATGCATAAGACACTCATGTCTGCTGCAGCCTAAAAAAAAAATGTTTAATCTATGCATATCTGGAAACAATAAGAAGCAACCTTAGAGAGAATGTCCTCATGACAAAAAGTTCCAAAAAAGGGCCTTATCTAACAATAAAGTATCTTGTCAAACGCTTAACGTTTGCCTCAGAATATCTAAGCTGGCCCTCGAAAAAATTTAGGAACATTTTTTTGCCGGAAAAGCCCAACTTAGGTATTTTTACGGCCGTGGGTCTCGAAAGTATTGAAAACGACCACAATTAAAACACTTTTTCCTAAAAATACTTGCAAAACCGTTAGGTACGGGTTTTTCGTCAGTTATGATTTAGGCGAGCCTTGCGTACCATGTAGGTAGGCCAGTGTATTGGCTCAGAAATATAATGGATCGACATTTATATGTCAAATTCTGAGTCGGCGTGATGCTACTATATATTTCAAAGGATATGCCACTTGTTTGGATGTTTTAAAAGGGCAACGATCCAGCAAATACGAGTAAATTGTACATAGAGTGGCTTGCAGCTAACCAGGTAAACGTCTTAAAATGGCCCGCACAGTCACCCAAACTCAATCCGATTGAGATTTTTTGGTGTGACATTCAGAAATAAGTCCTAAAAATACTACCATACAAAATTGTTTATCATTTGCAAGTTGTGGAACAATTTTTTCTATGAAAATATGCCAAATCTCAGTTGATTCCAGGGAAAATCGCTGAGGAGTCCTTATTGTCTATAAAGGATATTTAACTAATACTCAAAAAAATTCTTATCCATGGATCTATAATAATCAATCAATCAGGTATTCCCAAATAATTTTTTTAGGATGTGGTAATTTTTCAAAAGTTTCACTACTATTATTTTGACCGACTCAATTTTCGTCAAATTCAACATTTATATTTTTCCTTAATAATTCTTTTGAGTAATTTCAAGTTGTTATGTGTTATTAACATCTACTATTAGTTAAGCTTTAATGAAAATTAAAATAATTTTTTTAAAGAGCTTACAAAGTTATTTTTTTGTGGATTTTATATAGCCTTACTGGGCACTACTATTATTTTGACCGCAGCTGTACATATGCACGTACAGAGAGTACACACACTTTGCCTGTTGTACCCAAACAGATCCCTGGGGGGGGGCAGGGGCACAGCCTCAATATGTACACATGTATGTACATGCGGTAGATGGTATACTTTTCAGTGCACGCACTCCTCTTGGATACAGGACATGGACGAGGGTGCGGGTGCGGGGTGTGTGTGTTGTGTATACACACTCGCCATAATTGCGGGGCTCTGAAGGAATTTTAGATTAGATTTAGGTGCGGTGCCCCGTTTTCCCGTTTTCCTTGCCGCAGGAGAGCCCCCGCAGGGTGTCCAGTGCACCGCCGCCAGTCCCCGGTACCCCTACCTCTGTGTATGCACAGCGGAGGCGTGGAGCGTGGGCGTGGGCGGGACACTGGCACACTGGGACACTGGGACAGCACCGCCGGGGGTGCACCGCACTGCTCTACGCACTTGCCGATTGGGAAGGTTCCACACAACTAACGGGCCAGCTCCTGGGCCCCACCACAGCTCATAGCTCTCGAGCTCTCACCGTCAGCAGCCGCAGTGAGTGACCTGAGCGCCTTTAAAAACTTAAAAACCGTTCGATACGCTTGGGAATTGACTTGGATACCGCAAAATGGACACTCCGATACCGACACTCGACACTCCACAGTCTGCACTCTGCACTCTGCACTCTGCACTCAGCTTTCAGCACAGCTCCAGCTTCAGCTTCCAGCGGTCTGCAGCAGCTCGGCCAGCGTCGCAGCAGTACGGCAGGAGAGCAGAAATATTTCTGGAATATCTACACCGGAAAGCGTTTCCGCCCTAACCGAAGGCGAGCAAAGCCAGGCGGCTCCGGCGCATGCGTGAAACCAATCGAGTGGCCGTGCTCCCGGACCAGCAGAGACAGCAGTGGCATCCCCGTTACTCGAGTCGCTGCCCAGTCGTTGCTGGGGGTTCCCCGCGCTGGGTCCTGTGTCGCGGTGTCTATCGAATGCCTCAAATCGATAGCCCCTCTGACGCAACATGCTCTGCCTTCGCCGACTCCCTCCTTCCGGAGCAGCCCAGGCAGTGGGCCTCGCCAGGCGGCGTTGCCTCAGCCTGGTGCACTTCGCCGGCCAGTGGCCACCGTGCGAGAAACGGGAGTTCGAGACACACATGCGGGTCATCCAGGACTTTGTCACGGTGGACGAGGAGCAGCGCCTAATCCAGGAAATAGAGCCCACTCTCAGCCGATTGCCCTACGAGTCCAGCCATTGGGATGACGTGAGTAGGGAGTGCAGGATCGGATCCTCTTTAATCCTGTAATGGTAAACAGGCCATCCACGGCTACCGCGAGTCAGAGCGCAAGGACTGGAGCCGGGAGAACCGCCGCGTGCTGGACAGGGTCTCCCGGGCCGTCTTCAGCGGCAAGGTGATGCCCCACGTCCACATTCTGGACCTGGCCGCGGAGGGAGTTATCAAGCCGCATGTGGACAGTGTCCGGGTGAGTCTGGCCAGGCACACCCTGAGAATACAAGCTCGTAGTAACCATTTCCCTTAGTTCTGCGGCAATACCATTGCGGGCATCAGCCTGCTCAGCGACTGTGTTATGCGGCTGGTAAGGGTGGCCCCGGTGGAGGACCTGGAGCACTCTGCCGACCTGCTCCTGCCCCGCCGCTCGCTGTACGTCATGAGCCACCTGGCGCGCTACCAGTTCACCCACGAAATTCTGGCCAGAGAGCAGTCCTGGTTCAAGAACTCGCCCGTGCTGAAGGGGCGACGCCTCTCCGTCATTTGTCGGAATGAGCCCTGAGCGGAGGTAGGACACGGGCGATGATATGTGGCTTTATATACACCTTAAGCTTAATGCACTGGACACCCTTTTTCTTCTTGGGGAATATTAACAAGGAATACGTTAATATTCGCCAAGAAGGAACAGGGTGTCCAGTGCACCAACGACACACTGCTGCCGCGAGTCCCCCGGTACCTCTGTATGCACACAGAGGCGTCGGCGGGGGCAGAGGTAGGACACAGGCGATGTTATGTAGCTTAATATAGTATTCCTTATTAATATTCCCCCAGGAAGGAAAGAGGCATGTACAGGTATATACAAGAAAAGTTTATTCCGATTTGGTGATCAGTTGTAATATAAATGTAATACGATCCACTTAATCAAATTGTACATAATGTAAGGCTTACTCTAGCTACTTGTACTTGTATAAATATTGGGTTCACTTTCCCTTCGGAATTTTCCATGTCTCCGCATTGCTTCCTATTTCGACGGGGCACCCGGTATTCCGTCGGCCCCTCTCTCTCTCTCTCATGTTTCCAGCCTCTCACCGATCGCTGTTAACGGCCAATGTAACTTGGATTCATTCCATATATTCTCTATTTTCTCTCGTATAAATTTTACAAATTTGTTTACTCCTCAAATATACAAATACACAGTTATTATGTTATATGTGGGGCTGTAGCATTTCCACTTTCTTTTGTACGTTGCGTCTCGTTCCTTTTAAAGCTTAAAGTATGAGAAAGACAGAGACGGGCAGGAGGCCCGGGACATGGAATGGAAAGAGATGGAGAGAGAGATTAACTGGGAATCTGTGATGGGGAGCGGGAGCGGAGTGACTAAGCCTACTTCCATATTTGCACTATGCACCTGGCCGCTGCCAGGTAAAGTCTACAGCCGAGCAGGAGCTGCTCCGGGAATGATATTATGGCCATAAGTCCGACGGGCTCTCAGCCCAGCTTGCGGCGTCGCGGCAACTGCTGGGTGGGCATTGCCGCCGCCGCCGCCGAGGCGGACACAGGGAGCGCCAGTGCCACGGGCACCGTGAGTCCACCCCCCGCGTACTGCAGGTGCTGCACCACCGACAGCTGCGGCTGCTGCTGCTTGAGCAGCTTGGCGGCAGCGTGCGCCTCGGCCGCCGCCACCTTGACCGGGTGTGCCACAGGGTGCACCACCTGTGGGCCGCCGCTGCTCTCGCAGTCATCGTCGTCTGAGATCAGTGATATGCTGAGGTCGCTGGACAGCTTCAAGGAGATGGGCGTGGGCGGCGAGGGCGCCACCAGCGGAGCCACCTTGGCGCGCAACGCCGGCGACAGCTTCTGCAACTGCTCCGGCAGCAGGTCGTGCGAGTACTCCGGCACGCCGCTGGAGGCCAGGCCCTCGCGCAGCTTGCTCAGCGACAGCTCGTAGATGCGGTTCGCGATCACCGTGTGCACGGTGGTCTCGTCGGGGAGCGTGGCCGTGATGCCGCCGCCCACATCCACCTCAAGGTAACCGCTCGTATCACCGCCGTCCATGGAGACGCCGTTAGTGGCCGTTGCGGGCCCTCGGACGGGCTTGTGGTGGCCGTACATGTGCCGCATCCGCGCCTGGCAGTTGGCAGTGGTGGAGCTGCGCGGCACCAGCGACACGGTGACCTCCTCGACGGTCTCCGAGTGGGTGAGCGGCGCCAGGGGCGGGGGCGAGCGCGAGTGCATCGTCGTCGCATGGTTCTGGTGGTGCTCCTGGTCGTTGTGTTCGTCGTCGCTGGTTATCAGGATGCTCTCGGTCAGGGTCTGGGCATGGTTAGCGGTTGCCTGTCGCCGCTGCGATCCCAGGGCGGGGGCAGGAATCAGCAGCAGGCGGCTGTGGCCGGCGGCGGCATTGGACGGGCCAGCCGCCTCGTGGTCGTCATCGTCCGACAGCAGATCAATGGTCACGTCCGCGGGCAGGGCGGCTGCGGCGGCGGCTGCTCCATGGCGACGCTGCAGCTGCCGCCGGCCGTCGCGGTCAGTCTTGGAGGCGAGCGCCTGGGCGCGCATCTGGGCCATGCAGAGTCGCTGGCGCTCGTGCAGGCGTTCCATCCACCGGCAGCGGCGCCGCTTGAGCCGCCGGTTGTCGAACAGCCGGGGCGATATGTAGAATGGATCGGAATGTCTCTGGCTCATGTCTGGAAGCAGGGAGGGATTCAGACGGGTGCCGACTCCGACGCCTGCTGCGTACTTACCGATTGTGGGGGCTGATGCTGCTGCTGCTGCTGCTCTTCCGGAGGTGCCTCCTGGCTGTTCCAGCCCTCCCCCTCCTCCTCCCCTTGCTCTTGCTCTCCCACTTCCACTTCCACTGGCAGCGAGGCGAGTACAGTTGGTTCCGCGGCTGCAACTTGCATAATTGCGTGGCAGGAAGGGCGCTCCGGGGGCGGCTGCGCGGGTCTAGGAGCTGCGTCTCCCGCCGCAGGACATGTCGGGATGCGAGCGGAGCCGAGTTGCGTGGTTTTGCGTGCCCACAGCTGCCGAAGGTGCGCTTTTGTTGTATTTTCCGTTCTCGATTCTGTTTATTTTTTGGTAGCGATGTCAGAACTGCATCGATACACGCCATACATCGATACCGCGATAGCGATAGCGATTTCTCGATATCATGAATAATCTTATTTATTTAATTACTAATTTAATTAGTCGGCTTGGTATATTTGGACTATGCACAAATTGTATTTTGCCCAGACTGGTGGTGGTGGGACAAGGGATAATTTTCATTTCCGAATGCGCGCTCTCTGTATCGTTCCGCGTAGCTATCGATAACAGTCTTGGCTCGAATATCGGCTAGAGCTAGCAACTTCTAGTTTGGCGCGCGTTTTGAACTGCAAAAGCAATTGTATTCGTTTTATGCAAGGATATTTAAATCGAAATGCGAAATGCTGGAAGTCATTAATTAAATACCAAAAGGGCAGGCCCTAAAGTCCGAATCATCATCGTGCCCAGCGGCAAATAAAAGAAAAAAGCACTCATTCGTGTTCGTTTATAACGCTGGTAAACAGCTCAAGCTTACTTTGGCGCCACCCACAATTTTGAGACCCACTCAACCGACGCAGGCGCCGTAAGGTGTGGAGCTTTCACTCAGTGGGCGACAGCTTTCACTCCCCATCCAGCGAAGGCAACGATTAGAAGGTCCTCAGCTCCGACCGCAGTCGGTCGAGGATTGCTCTTGGATCTGTTTACTTTAACTATGATTACTTTAACTTTTTAGCGACTTCGAATTAGGACTCTAAATGTTAAAGTACACTTGCAACCGATTAATCCTAATAATCGAAATTTCGATACCCTTGAAATTTTAAAAATATCGAAATAGCTTATCAAATATTTTAAATTTATTAAAAGAAACCATTGCCAATTAAAAAATATCGAAATTGCTAATAAAAGAATTTAAATAAATTAAAAGAAACCCTTGGCTAAAAGATTAAGCTCTGAATTACCTTTATATCATTTATTATTTTATCATTTATTATTATTTATTTGTTGAAAGTTCATTTTTCGTGGATAATAGCTAATAAATAAATGAAATCATTAATTTTCTAAAAGAAATTGTAGCTTAAAACTTGTTCATGGACTCGTTTTGCATCTGGGGGAATCCCCACCGCCAATTGCAGGCAACTTTAAAGCCAAAGGACCCCCGGAGTCAGTCCAAAAAGTAAACTCCGCAGGGAACGCGAGCAGGGAAGATCCGATTTCAGTAATTCACGCGAATGGCTCATTTCCCTAGCTGGCGGCGGAGGAGGAGGAGGAGCTGGAGGAGCTGGAGGAGCAGGCGGAGCTGCTGCCCTTGTCGAAGGAGACCGCTTAGAGATAGAGCCACTGCAAGGGGCTATGGTAAGACAATAGACAGGAACCACAACAAAAATTATAGACTCGGTCGTCGTCTCTCTTAGACTTGGCTTTGCTTTTGGCTGCCACTGTCTCCTTGTCCTTGCCTGGTCCCTTTCCCTCCGCGGCTGCACCGGCTCCGGCACCTGCAGCTCCTGCTCCTTTGACTGTGCCTGTGTTTGTGTTTGTGCCTGTGTTTGTGTTTGTGCTCGTGTGTTGTGTTTCTGGATTGCACTTTGGCCGTTTAAATCCGCCGCCAAGGAGGAGCACCCAGGCAGGCAGCAGGCAGGCAGGCAGGCGCATCTTGGCGCACCACACGCAGCCGTAATCGACTCGCTCCCGCTCCTGCTCCTGCCTGCTCCTCCTTCTGTCTGCCGGCAAACGTTTCCTGGCTCAGACGACCCAGGACCCTTCCTTCTCCGCCGGTTTCCAGCCTTTGGCCGTGCATTAAAATGAATTCCTTTTCCCAGCTCGGGGCCAGGGAGGAGGAGAAGTCGATTTGAATGAATGCACGTCCTTGCTGCTCATCGCCGGTGCGGGCAAGGAGGAGGAGTTCCCGGAACCCCCATCATCGCTCGCGTCCTCAAGTGTTTGCCCCCAGCCCCGAGCTCCCAGCTTAGCCCAGGTGTTGAGTGGAGTCGAGAGTTGGCATTGTCTTTTTGTTTTCTTCGCCGTCTTCGTCCTGCCGCAGTTGTTTTGCTTTCGCAGTAGACATCCTTCCCGCGCCAGGCGGTGCTCTGGGTGCTCCTTTCTCTCTTTCTTTTTTTTATTGTGTTTTGGCATTACGCCAAATGTGTAAAGCCAACAAAATACCAAAAGATTGCACATTGCACCTGTCCTTGGAGCGGCTGGCGCTTTGGTTTACTGCTCGTTGCTCCTCGTTCCGTGTGCTGGCTCCTTGGAGCATCCTTTCTCCCTGATGGCCAGCTCATCGATGATGCTGATGTGTCTGTGCCTGGGAAGTTACTTTGAGGATATTTCCGAGTGCTCCGTCTCTGATGTTCCCTGGACATGCACGTATCTCCGTGGAGGCCGGCAATTTGCCGCTCACAGTTGCGGAATTCATTAACTTTGGCAACGCCTTTGTTAACCAGATGAAGCGGCTTTCCCCGGCCCCACCCCGAAGCCAGAGCAGGCGGGGAACAGTGACCCCCATCGGCATTATTATGTATAATTATCGAGCAGGCCTGCCGGACATATGGCGCTGCCGAAGGACATCTGCTTCGCCTAAGTGGACACCGACGACGACGACAGGCGGCAATCAAGGGTACTTGGCTCTACCTCTACCTCTGCAGGTGGACAGGTGGACAGGTGGACAGGTGGGGGCGCTGTATCGCTTTCCTCCTGCGGCGGCAACGGGCCACAGGAAGCGGTAAGTAGAAATTTGCGTCAATAGGATTGTTAAAGAGGCTTAAGTTAAATGGGAAAACTTCCGAATCAATGAACCGCAAATTGCATGCGAAATGCCAAAACGAAAATGTCGCCGGCCTGCCGTCCAACTGGGCAGCACACAGAAGTGTGCGTGTGCAGGTCCTGCCAGCCTGCATGTGTGTGTGGGTGTGGGTGGGTGAGTGTGGGCGAAGGACTCCGTGCCATAGTTAACTGAAAACGAAACCCAACTGAAGTCGCGAGGCAAAAATGTATTTATACAGATCCTCTCCATATGCGAGAGAAGAGGAGTGCCGGACTTAGTGCAATAAAATATCCTTCGGCCACTTGCCAGCGCTTGTAAATTCATCCTTCCGTGCCGAGCACAAACTTGAGAGACAGAAGAACTGGCAGGAGGTTGAGACGACGCAGGAATATATGGCTGAATGGCTGAATGGATGGATGGATGGATGGATGGAGTAAGTATTTCATAAATTCGGCTTGTTGTTTGTTTCTGCCTCTCTCGGTCTGGGCAGGGCTTAGTCCTCATCCTGGCATGCGAGTTAATGGCAATTTTATTTTCGCCCCGGCAAACTATCAGCAGATTCAATTTCGCGAGGAGCTAGCCGTCTTCCCAGAGACTGGAGCCTGGGAAGAGTCTTCTTGCCGCGACGGATCTCTCGCCGCCAAGGCAGGAAGCTGGGGTGTACTCCTGCTAATCTGCTGCAGGATACGTGATTCCGTTCTGCGTGTGTGTCTCTCTGTGCCGAAAGAGGAGCAGGAGCAGGAGCAGGAGCAGGCACTTGTCTGTGTATTATCCTTGGTAATGCATGCAAAGATGCTGCAAAGTAGCTTAATACTTTATGCTCGCAATGAAAAGCCTTTTTACGATCGCATTATGCTTGTACGTACTTATATTTCTGCAGTTATATCCATGAGTCCCTCTCTATTCGATACGCAGGAGGAGTGGAAAGGGGGTTGTGTGTGTTGTGCTGTGGCTGTGGTGCTAACTTGCTCGAGGTCCTTGCTGGAGTTCGCCCTGGCAACTTGTGCGGCCGTATCGCATTTTACAGCAGGGTGCATGTTAAATGTGCGACACCATGTCGTATGAGTGATATCTGCAGTACATAAACTATGCTGTAAATAAGTTTATTATCAGGCGGGCTTCGCGGGTATTTCGTATTTCCGTATTTCCGTATTTCCGGTGGCTCCTTGGATTCAATAATGGGTCCAGTCGTACTCCTCAAAAGAGCCCCTCTCTGGGACGCATTTACATGCCCTGTCCGTCCTTAAAAATATGCTCTCCAGAAGGAAGGCCGAACGGATGGAGTGCAGCATGGGCTTCTGTTGTTTCGGTTTCCCGTTTCCCGTTTCCCGTTGCCCATTGCCCATTGCCCGTTTCCCCTTTGCATTGTTGTAATTATTTTGCTGCCGCTACCGCTTCTAATTAATACAAATGGTTTGATACACAATAAAGATTTTTCAACTTGGCTCGTTACTGGTCGTTTGCCGGCCAGTCGCCTCCGCCTCCGCCTTCGTCCTGGTTGTCCTCTCCCGTTGAAGAAAAAAGTTTTCCCATTTCGAAAAGTTTTTATTTTGTGCCGCTACTTCTGCTTGGGCTTGTGCTTGTGCTTGTGCTTGTGCTTGTGCTTGCAGTTGCACCAGCAACTCGGTGACTGTCCCACTCACACACACACGGCCTCGTCCTCCGTCCGTTATCTCTCTTTTGTTTTTTGGGCTTTTGCTTTGCTCCTGCTTCTGGTTACTCTTCGACATCGCCGCCAACGTCATCACCATCACAATCATCATCATCATTTGGCCGTCTGCTGCTTGGCTTTTGTGTTCTGCATCCTTCCAGAGAGGGTACTAGCAGCAGTCTTGACCCACTGTGCCATTAAAACTGTATCAAACTGTATTTTTATATTTGTTTTTATTGAAATTAAGCAAGGAAGAAGGTATAAAGAGACAGCGGAGAGAGCTTTTTGACAGCAGATCATCTGACAGCCGAGGCTGCCCACTTGTTCCGATCGCCTGTCGTTCAGAGTTGCCACCTAGTTAAGCGAAGGAAAATGATGGTTGTAAATTAAAATATCTTTGTTTTCTTTTTGGATTAAATGATTTACCAATTCGGGCAGGATTATATTATTGATATTATAGATGCGTAATAATTGTCATACCTAGGGTATTCTCTAGCCTTTCATTCTTCGTTCACCTTCAGTTTTTGCTTCTGCTTCTTGGCCTGCTTTGCTGCTCTGCTGCTCTGCTGCTCTGCTGTCGTCTTCATCAACGTGCATTGTTTTTGTGTAATTTTGCAATAAACAGCAAAACAATTAAAAAATAGAAAGAACGAGCGAATAGAGGGAAAGAAAGAGCGGTGGCAGGAACGACGACAAAGCAAAGGATGTAACGTTTTGCCAAGTGGAGCGACACTGAGCTAACCACACCACCCGAGGACCGACCACGACCACTGCCCCTGGCAGGCAACGCTAAAAACCTAGTTAAAAAGTTGCGCCTGCCCCGCCCCTTCCTGTTCCCATTCCCTTCGTGCACTTTTAAGTGCGACCAACCAACTGTTCATCCGCCATTTGCCAGGATGTAGGCTGGCTGGGATGGGGCATACTTTTGGTTGCGTTTGTGGAAGGCAAATGTTATGCCTTCATTTAATATGTGAACTGGACCTCCGACCTCCCTGGCGGTGCGGAGGAGGAGGCCTGGCGCAGTTAATTTGTTATTGTTAGCGACTGGTCTCCTCCTCTAATTGAAATATATTTGCGAAAGTTTGCGTTCAATTTGCATTAAATTCCATTTAAATGTATCTCGAACTCGGCGAACTCGGCGAACTCGGAGAACTGGAGCACACTCATGTGTCCCTGGGCCAGCTTGTGGCGATGAACCCATTTTATTCCCGGCTAAAGCGGAGTTAACATGGCCCCGGAATGAGCTGATAGACTCAGTTCCCTAAGCACTAAGCCAACTTAATGACCACTCATTACCGCTAATTGATTTCAATTAAATCACGCCCAAGGAAGTGCGGAAGTGCGGAAGTGCGGCTGATGTTGCCACAACAACTTAAACAACAATTACAAAAATAATCAGGAAACCGAGGCAGCAGAGGGGAGACGAAGGAAATGTCTGGGAATAAAACAAGCCGAGGCCAAGGGGGATGTGTGTGCTGGGGCGCCTCAAGGGTTGGCCACGCATCGAGTGACCAGACTCCAGGATAGTGGCCACTGGTTCGGCCATAAATTAGGGCATCTTTGCATAACTTTGCCTTTGCCTTCGCTTAACTCAATAAAAACGCCAACACTTGGCTCTGACTCGGCCTAACGAGCCATCAGGCGACGGCGACGGCGACGGCAAAGATTTTCGGATAAAGTTAATTACAGCTCATTGGGTATGCGCTCCGGCAGAGCCAGAAAAGTTGAGACGACTCTGTCTCTCTGTCCGTGATGGAGCAATTAACAATGGAACTACACTTTCTAATTGGATGAAACGCTTTGCAAGTTCTCCGCTTTCCTTTATCCGTCATGCTTCGCTTAATAGCTCTCCGAAGGAGTTCCGCCTCCCTGCCTCCACTCGGCCTGAGCACTCAGAGTCCATGAAAGGGAATATGAATAATTGAAAGTCAACATTAGTGGCTGGCAAAGTGATCTGAGTACGATAAGTAGCCGTAATCCGTTAGAGAAAAAATAATAAATAGGCTCTCTCTCATAAATAAGCAAAGGAAAAAAGGGAAAAAAGAAAAAAGCTTTTGCATCGGCCGGGAATCGAACCCGGGCCGCCCGCGTGGCAGGCGAGCATTCTACCACTGAACCACCGATGCTCTTGTCTCTCTCTCGCCCAACGGGCCTCTAGCCATACTCTCTGCTCTCTCTCTGCCAAGGAAACTCTCTCTCGTTCGGCCGAAGGCGATCGTCGCGTTTCCGTGGTGTAGCGGTTATCACATCTGCCTAACACGCAGAAGGCCCCCGGTTCGATCCCGGGCGGAAACATGTCTTCTTTTTCTTTTTTTTTACTTTTGAACTTATTTTTATTTATTTAATTATTTTTAAATTGATTATAGAATATAATTAAAGATAAACAAATATTAAATATGGTTTTTTCTTTTTCTTTTTTTTTTACTTTTGAACTTATTTTTATTTATTTAATTATTTTTAAATTGATTATAGAATACAATTAAAGATAAACAAATATTAAATATGTTTTTTTCTTTTTCTTCTTTTTTACCTTTAAACTTATTTTTATTGATTTAATTATTTTTAAATTGATTATTGAATACAATTAAAGATAAACAATTATTAAATATGGTGAAATAATAGCATAGGTAGGAAACATTTTTTCTTTTTCTTTTTTTTTAGTTTCTAAGCTTATTTTTATTGATTTAATTATTTTTAATTATTTTTTTTACTTTAAAGGTTATTTTTATTGATTTTATTCATTTTAAATGTATTATTGAATACAATTAAAGATAAAAACATTAAATATTAGTACAATCCCCCTAAAATATCTAAAAGTCCTCCCATTATATTGCTTTTCGCTCATTGTTCGATTCTGTGGCCCCTCAGGGAGCATTCGCGGTCTTGGAAAAGCGGCTATTGGCCGCATCACTTTCCACTTCGACGCTAAAATAACGCTGTTTAATTAATCAAAGGGCTCTGAGGCTGGCCAAAACTTCCAATTAGCTTGTTAACTGAAAACAATTACGCTGCTGGAGAGAGGAACCACATGCATATCCTGCAGCCGGCGAGGAGCAGCTCCAGGTGCATCCTTTTTCGCAACTTTCCCAGGCGTCTGACGTGGCCCTTGGCATATGCCAGGATGACCAGTGGGGGCGTAGGAGGAGGAGGAGCAGATTCCAATGGACGGGGGGCGCCAGCCAGCCAACCAAGTCGCCGACAAGAAATTAATACAAATAGTCTGCAGTGGTCTGGGCCATAGATTACACTTTCGCAGACAGATTCGCACTCGACGCGGCTCGTGGCGGGTAGCTTGGACTCGGGACAGATTGTTTGTTGGCAGTCCGAGAGCCAGTTGAGAGAGTAATTGGTACGTCGCCGTCGGATACCGAGTCCTGCCGTCACCCGCAGTTATCATCTTGGAAAGTTTCTACAGCCACAACCCGCACCAGGCGGGTATACCGGGCCTTGGATCCAACCTTGTAGATATAAACCAACTACTGAGTATCCCTTTGTCGCCACAGGAGGCACTCACTGGGTGTGGACACGGCGGGAACTGGCTAATGCGCTTTAAGTATGCGGACAGGGGAGTACGGAGCACGGCGCACGGAGTAGTAAATTATTTATTGGGATATTTGGCTTTTGAATCGAACACTTACGGAATATGGGGCGAGAGGCGCTGGCGGAAAGTGAAAAAGTTTTAATAGAATTTCTTGTTTGATATCCCTTCTGCAGCGCATTGCTTTGTGTGCTCTGCCCCAACCCTACTCAATCCAATCCCAATCCCAATCCCGGATCCCAATGCCGGATCCCGGATCCCAATCAACTTGAATCCCGACGCCGCCATTCGAGGCGTTAGTTACATTGTATCCCCAGCTTTGTTCGACTCCCGGCATGTTTGTCTATTTGTTAGGTCTTTTTGTTCGCACTTAATGTTTTGTTATTATTGCCTTCGAAGTGTTGTCCAAAGGAGGTGGAGCTGGTGACTGGAGGCTGGGGACTGGAGGCTGGAGGATACCCTGGATTCGGGCATACCCCGGGCAACGTGCCTAGTCCAATTACATAATTACTGCAACTAAAGCCGCGGCTGTGTGCCGGTAAACAAATCCAGACTCCGGGCTCCGGGCTCCGGGTTTTGTTGCGATGCCGAATGCCGACTCTTGTTTGTCAAACATTTGATTTGATTGCCCAAATCTGGCGCACAATCTGCAAGGGGGACTGGGGGGGGCTAGGCCGAAATATGGCGTTATAATAATTTTCATTGCGAAATTTACACATGCATAATTAATTAGTATCAAAAATTTAATACTCACACTTTGTATCTGCTTAAATATTTACACTTCGTGCCAAATTTGTATGCAAATCGCTTTGCTACAGACTGACAATAACGAGGCACACACACACACACCACTCGCACTCGCACCCACACGCACACGCCCTCACAGACACCAGCACCCAGAGACACACACAGGCACACGCGAAATGTCAGACAATTAAAAAAGCATACAGCAGGGGGCACTCGGCTAGCTTCCGTTTTCCCTTAAGCCTTCTAGCTAAATCTGAGGAATATTAAAAGTAACCAAGTTCTGTGAAGCATCCTTTGAATTATTAAGAAAGGGGTCCAACTTAGCCAGCTTAATTCATTGCAAACTTTCAGGCAGCACATTTTTATAACAGTTTCAACTTTAAATGCCATTAATTTAAGACAGCACATTTATATAACAGTTTTAACTTTAAGTGCCATTACTTTAAGACAGCACATTTTTATAACAGTTTCAACTTTAAATGCCAATACTTTAAGACAGCAAATTTTTATAACAGTTTCAACCTTAAATGCCATTACTTTTAGACAGCACATTTTTATAACAATTTTATAAGTTTTTAATGCAGTGCAACGCTGGCCTCAAAATGGTTACTCAAAATTGAGAAATTAATCATTTGTTGGGCGCTTTCATGAAATTGGAAGTTACAAATGTTGTTGTAGACAACAACCTCATTGCCCTATTGAGTTTCAGCAGTACAAATTAATCAAAATCATGATTTCAGCCACCAGGCGCACAGAAGACAGCAGAAAGTAGGTTTTCTCTAAAATATAACAGTTTATAACAACAGTTTCTGGCACTCTCTACCGCTCTCCCACCATCCGCTCTTCCAGAAAACAGTTTAATAACAGTTTAGAACAGCGCACAGATCGCTACTTATTTCCGTTCGCCTGTTACTCAAAATTGAAAATGTCCCATAACCTTTATCTTTATTATTGTTTACTTCCTAGTGCTACAAGTATTATAATATCCTTAATTTAATGCACTATTCACTATACAGCGTTCATTAATTTTCAAAAATTGGTACCTTATATGAATTTACATTTTAAATTTATAGAACATAAAAAGATAAACTTTAATAAAATCAATAAAAATTCATCAAATTCATAGTTTCAGGCACCAAAATATGCAATATGTAACATTCAATTGCGGACTCAAGGATACACTTCGATTGGAAATTGAAAGCTCTATCAATAAGAAATATAATATTGAAGGAAAATAAAAAATAAAAATTTGATCAATTTTTTGAAAATTCGGTAAGGGGTTACATCATTAAAATTTTGAAAAATCACAAAAAAAAATATTTTTTTTTATTTGCAAACTTTTAACGTAGATTTATTAAGCTAGCAAAAACTGACACAGGAAAACATTCAGAAGTGAAATCAAGGCTGGTTTGATGGAGTTATGGTTGCTTTTGCTTTGATAAATACTATATACTGTATACTATACTATACTTCCTATAATAAATACTGTCTAGCCACTATCCAATATCTTGCATCCTATATCCCATATCCTTTATTATTTATCTCATATCTAATATTTAAAGTCCATTTGAAAGAGGCGTTCCTATTTGAATGCTCGCCACTGTGTTGCCCGCCAGTGTTGGGCAAACAGAATCGAAAACGGGTTGCCTGCCGCTGGCGTTCCTGTCGCTCTCCCATCGCTGCCCCTCATCCCAATTGGACCGTGGCTCTGGCTCTGGCTCGGGCTCTGGGATCTGGGAGCTGGGCGCTGGGAGCTGGCAGGGGGATTGGGCTTGGGCATGGGTTGCTGCTGGCGTTGATTGTTGTTTTTGAAAACCCTTTTGGTGTTTGCATTTAACGAACAGGGCCACAACGACATGGCAACAAAAGCAACAATAGAGCCAATATAACGGCCACGAAGGGAGGACGATGGTCTGGGATCCGCTGGCTGGGATGGGGCTACGCGATGGCATGCCAGGGAAGGAGGAGGAGGTCTGCCACTGGAGCTAATAAAAGGCTCGTTACAATGAAAACAAATCAAATCGCTGGCCCAAGCCATCATCATCCGTCGGACCAAAGCAAATCCGAGGGCGAAAATGAAACACGGCTAACGAATGCCACCGCCAAACAGGAAGTAGTTTGAATTTCCGGTGTCATTCGGCGGCCCACCCCCACTATTGCGCCTAAATGTTCAAATTGATTACGCCGAGAGGAGGCGTGGCTAGGTGGGAGGCGGCGGGGGCAGGCGGTGACCCGGCTCCGGGGTCAACTCAGCCTCACTTTGAAATGCCATTAAAATGTATTTACAAACGCAAATTGATACTGATTTCGGTTTGGTCGGTTTCGGGTCCTGCCTTGGCCAGGATCTCGTGGTTGGCGCGGCGCGTTGACGTTGCAGCTTAGTCCCTGTCCTGCCGATTTGTCAGCATGCGTGTGTCCTTTCCGGCCCGGAGGGGGACTCCGCACGCAGCCGGGTTTCCGGAGTTGAACGACCACTGGAGGGGCCAAGATTAGCCTCAGTTCGAGTGCAGTTTTTCGGCGTCATCTGGCAGAGATTCCTCTGCAGGATTAGGATGAGGAAGAGGGACCGCAATCAGACATCTACATGCCAAGTTTAACTGCAATTATTTTCAAATGAACTTCACTTGAAGAGCAATTCCAGGCATGTGTCTAATATATGCAAACAATTTGCCCGGCTGAGGGCAGGTCCTGCCAAGGACCCCCAGCTCCAGCTCGTGTGTGTGCGTGTGCGTGTGCGAATCAATATGCAGCGGGACCAGGACCAGCTCTGTGACGAGCCCGAGCCCGGGTGAACTTGGTAAACAAGAAGCGTGACAAAATGATAAAGTGTCGACTCGACTCCGACTCCACCTAAGGAAACAACAACTTGTTGGGCCGCAGGACAAGGAACAGGGAGAGCCATGGCAAAGTGAGCAATAAACATACGCGATTAAATTCATTATGAACACTTGAACAGCACACAATGCGAATGCGAAATGACAATCCTGATTGCGAGAGCATGTATGTCCTGGGAGCTGCTGCTGCTGCTGCTGGCTGAGCTCTGGCTAAGAGCGGAGAAGGAGGAGGGTCTACATCAATTCCACATTGTTTTCTTGGCTGAGCTGGACCCGGGAGCAGCTCTCTCTCTCGGGGACCACGTGCGTGCCTGGTGCCTGCTGCTGCTCCTTGGCCTTAATTGCATTGCCTGATATCAAATCAGCATGTTTCCGCTCTGATTTCTTACCGAGATTCAGCCAGGCCCTTGGCCGTGATCCCAGGATCAGGATCAGGACGAGTAGGAGGACGAGGCCCCTAATTGGCCTAATCAACAGTCCTGGCGAGTGCCCGAAATTAACCATGGCGAATTGTTGCATAATGTCCTGCTCCGCGCGGGTGTCAGGTGTGGAGGCAGGTGTGGGGACAGGTGTGCAGATGCGATAATTGCTGTCACAAACAGGGGATCCACAGCCAACCATAAACCGAGTGCGTGTGCGTGTGCGCGGGTAATGGCGCGCACCGCATGTCCTGCATCCTGCCATCCCTCCCCTGCCCCCGACTCTCGTCCATGTCCTCGTCTGTTTTTCAGTCAATTTTGGTTTGTCGTCTGCAGGCGGCCGAGTGAGAGACACTTAGTAGCTGCCACCGCCCCGACCGCCTGTTGAATGCATCACGCGGCGGTGGCGGCCAGCAGGAGCAGGAGCAGCAGCCCCCCACACCCTAGCCGGTTGCCGGAGTTCTCTTGGATCCACTCGCGGTAGTGATAGACATCGGTGTAGACCCCGGCCGTGTCCGGCTCACCGCAGCCCGCGCCGAAGGACACGATGCCCGTGATCATGTTGCCGCAGATGAGCGGGCCACCCGAGTCGCCCTGGCAGGTGTCCACCTCGTAGTCCTTGCTGTTCTTGGCGCAGAGCATGCCCTTGACAATGACATTCTGCATCTTTCTGCAGTCCGAGTTGGCCATCACCGTGAGATCGCCATTGATGGCCTCGTCGGGCAAGGGACCCCACTGGGGGAAAGGCGGCTTGCAATCGAAAGGATTAAGGATTAGGCTGGTCTCTCACCTGCACCACCGTGCCCCAGCCCACGCTGGTGCACTGCAGCCCCTCGGTGGGACTCTTGTCGTTCAGGGAAATGATGGCCACGGCATCGCCCGTGTTCAGCTCCTCCTTCAGCAGGACGATACCCACGTCATGCTTGGGCGCCCCCGATGGCAGCTTCTTGTACTTTGGATGCGGCACCAGCTTCTTCACCTTCCTTATCTGGGTGGAGTCCTCCTCCACGAGCCTCTTGGGCGTTCCAGCCACAACCGTTATCCTCCTGGCCTGGTGCTGGCGCTTCCTGCGAGAGGGGGTACGATTAAGGGGAGAGCAAGGATCGGGCAAGGACTAGACGCACTCGCCATACATACAGTGGGCCGCCGTGAGGATGGCCCGCTTGCTGATGATCGTGCCCCCGCAGTTGTGGTTGTCCCCGAAGTACTTCTTCTTGTCGCCCAGGCGGAGGGAGACCACGTACTTGACCAGGTCGTTCGTCTCCGGCCGGTAGCCGGCCGTGATCAGGAATTCAAAGTCGGAGGGCTTGGAGTTGGAGTTGGAGGAGTTGTCCCGGCTCTGCCGGTGCCGGTGCCGCTGGGTGAGCTCGGCTCGGCTCCCTTCACCAAGGTGTAGCTCAAAAAGTAAAAAAGTTAGCGAAAAACATGCAATGAATTTTGACGGACTCATTTTGAATTTATTTCATTACAAAAACTGTGACTGGAAACGACAACGAAAGAAAGCGAAGGGATAGTGAATGGAGTGAAATATCAGGGAAATATCAATGTGTTTTCATTTTATTGAGATATGACACTGCTGGCACTAATTAGAGTGACCTTTTGTGGTAGGGGTTTGAACTTGTATATCAGATCTCAAAGACTTCCTCTTTATTCGATTCGAAAGAGACTCGCTTACAGACCAATAGCGAGTTAGTTAACATAGGCTCAACATAAGGTTAACATGTGTATCGTATGAGTAACTATCGGTATTGTATTGTTATCGGGATCTGATGGCAGGGTGACCCTCTACGAGCCTACTACACTGTGTAAGTAAATTATTTCGTAAATATTAAATCTGCATCAAATATATGATTAGTCTTTTGTCTTGTTATTATATATTATTGTTATTTTATGGTTTCTGTCTGCGCTTCAATGTAGACTTCAATAAATGAAAGGAACATTGCAGTGTCATAACACCACAAGCTTAATAAACCCTTTTAATTAAAAATAGTTTATAAATTATAAATAAATAAACTAAACCTATCATACTTGAAAATAAATAAGCAATTTAAATTTGATAAAAAAAAAAAAATATTTCTACGTTGTAGACAAATGTTTTAAACTTAGGCTACAGGAGGATTCGGCCATAGCTACTGCGGCTTTTGGCCGGAATTTATCAATATTTACATAGATATGTAGTTACAGTTACTTACATTATATTTACAACAAGTAACAATTAGTTAACAATACCAAAATTACATTATTATATTATAATATTATTATAATTAATTAATAGTTGTCTCTTTTTAAGCTAAAAAGCATCAAAGCAGCCAAAAAGCAACCAAATGCGGATTCAGTGATACTCTTCGTTTGGCAATTTAAAGCTCAATCGATAAACAATATTATATTGATTTTTTTTTTTTTTTTTTTTTTTTAATGTTGCAAGGGGTTACATCATTAAAATTTCGAAAAATCATTAAAATTTTTTTTTTTTTTTCTGCAAACTAATTAGATATATTTATTAAGCTAATAAAAAGTGGCACAGAAAAACATTCCGAGTCGAAATATTGTCTGGTTTGAGTGAGTTATGGTTACTTTTAATTTGATAAAAATTGTTCACAAGCCATTATTCATAATCCAATATTCATAATCCATTATCCAATATCCAATATCCATTATCCATTATCCATTATCCATTATTCATTATCCATTATCCATTATCCATTATCCATTATCCAATGTCTATTTTCTTATATTCATTATCTTATAGACAAAATCTCTTTGGAAAGAGCGTTCCTAGTGAAAGCAACAAGGCAGTGTCATAGCACCATAATCTGTTGGGCTTAAAAAGAGTAAATTAATTAAAAAAAAAAAAGGATAACTCCGAATTACATAGGGGGGACCAGGTGGCCAGCGGCCTCGAGAATTTGATAATCTCCAAGCTCGCTCGGAGCAGGAAGGGTATGCCCGTTTTTGTGGGCCAAAAAAATGCTGTCAAATGGCACTGCCACACTGGCCGATGCTGATAGCCATTGCAGCGATCTGATAAGCTAATGAAAAACTCGTCTTCATAAATAACTTGCATGCGTGAATGGCCGAGTGTGTGTGTGGGGTGTGCGAGTGTGGGTGTGCGTGTGCGTGTGTGGGGTGTGCGGGTGTAAAGCAACAGGAAGCATTTATTTATACCCGCTGCAGCTAGCCCTATTCCGAGCCACTCAGTCAGCCAGTCCCAGTCCCAGTCGCTGTGTGTTGTCAGGTCCTCCCTGCCCGCCACACACACCCCACACACACCCTGCCCGTAAGTAGTTGGTTGTTTCATGTCACTTAAGGCGCCTGGCCTGGATTCCCGGCGTGCCAGGCACTCGACGCCCTGGGCTCGGGGTGAAGGTGTTGGCCGGGTCGTTATCATTAATTTGCAGCCTGCTTTTTGCAATAATTTACAAGATATTTCTTTTCCCCCCCAAGGACTCGAGGCAAGGAGTCTTGCATGGAGTATTTTTTGCCTGCTGCCTTGGCTTCCTGCCTTCCTGCCTTGGCCAACTTTTTAAGTTAAGTTGTCATTTCGCCCGCTTACTAGAGACAAATTTGTGCGGCAACAAAAAAAGAAAAAAAAAATGAAGAAAGCAGAAATGGTGGCCGTATATTTTAACCTGGAGAAGGAGAGTCCTTTCTGGAGTGAGGCAGAGCTCTAGCAATTAACAGAACTGTGGAAGACATCGAATTTGAATCGGATTCGAATTCGGATTCGGAGACGAAAGCTGCAGGAGCAGCTGCAGCAGTTCCCTAGGCGTTGGACAGCCAAACAATTATGGCACCTGACTGCCCTCAGATAGCAGGATACTCCTCCTCTCTTCAACCTCTTCAGCCGGCCAGACGTGTGTGCTCTTCGAATTACTTATCTGGCAGGGACTGTGCCGGAGCTGTGATTATTGTTGCCTTTTACAGTTTTAGGGGCTCCTGCTCCTGCTCTCCTGCCAGGATATTTGTTTGCATACATTGATTGAATTTGTTCACGCCATTAAATTTGCAAATTGCTATCGGCAATTTTGCATAAACTGCACTGTAAGATTTAACCGCACGACTCCCTTTGTCCGATGTCCTTCAGTCCCTGCATGGCTAATGCTCCAGCCAGGCCAGGCTCTTGACCAGTCTGGTCCGAGGCAAGGACAAGGCCAGGGCCAGCCTTGTGTGTGTGCGAGTCATTAACTATTCATATGGCAAACCGGCAAACCGGCAGCCGGCAGCCGGCAAACTGCAGGCACTTGATGACACATTTGATTCCGCCTGTCGTCGAGTGCGGGCCCAGGGAATTGTCAGCAACAGCAGCAGTCATAGCACAGGACTCCAGCAGCCTGTCCCTGCTCAAGGATTCGACGGGGCTCAGGCCGGATCAAGGCAAATGGGGCTGCTGCCGGAGCAGACCGGGCTGACCTTTATCTGATCCGCATTTAACAGGCATAAACACTGCTTAAGCTCCCACGCCTCGCCGCTGCCACTGCGCTGGAAAATTGAAATTATCCCTCCGCCGGGAGCGGAATCCGAATCGAAATCAGGAGCCGCGAACTGGGACACGGCAGCTGCGATTGCGAATTGCGAACTGCGAGCTTAAAGAGACCCTGCTGGAATGTGGCAAAGTTCAAGAGGCACTGCTCGGGGGTGATCGGGGAGGGGCCATATATTTACATTAACCTGAACTCTCCTCCGGAACTGCCTCGAATTTATGATAAAAGTTGTGCCCTTCAACTCGTGTGCGCTCAATATTTCTCATTTCGCGCGAAGGTCGGGAGTGTAGGTCATCATGCCAGGCCTGGAATGGGATCACCATTTGAAGGACGATCGAGTTCATCAGCGTTCGCTGCAAATTACTTTTCCGCTCGACGAGAGCCCCGTAATGGACATAATCCTAATTATCTCTGCCATTTGTCCGCCGCCATCCAAGTACATGGCCATCTTGTGCGTCGCGTCCTCTATGGAGCTCCTTTGCCGCCAAACTCCCAGCTTAATTACATTTTTCCCCTGCCTGCGGTGGCCTGGCCGGGAATTTTTCCACGGATGATTGAATTTGGAAATGCTGTTGGCTGTCGGCTGCACTCCGAGCAGCGGGTCTCTGTCTCCGTCTCCGTCCTTTCAAATTACATTAGTTGCAGTGCGGCCGCAACTTATCTTATTAAGAGCAGTCATAGATAGTTGGATTTTCGCGATCCCAGTGCATCCAGGAATCACACTTCCTTGCCAGTGACTGATAAGGGATCTTTCTCATTCAAGAAACCTACGTAATACATATTTAAGGAAAGGGAAACCTTACATTCTGAGAGTTTTGGGGGAACTTAATTATTATTAATTAATAAATTCAGGTTTTTTAAGGGAAATATGGGATATAGTACTAAGAAAACTATTCTTACTGCCGCAGTAAGACTAGGTGGCAACCTTAAGCGTTAGGCTTCCCGAACATGGTGGCAGCCCGGCTGTCAGGCAATAGCATCAAGTTGCCAGACTGCTTTCTCTCTAGAGCTTCTCTCTTGATGTTTAAATAATATTTAAAAACTTCAATAAATGCAGAATCAAATATATTTTTAGATTTTCCTAAGGCAGATATTGGATCTAGTACTAGAAAACTATTTAAAGAATAAACAGATATTCTCTAAAGAAAACTATCAAATAAGAAGCCATTTCCACTTTCTTGCCGCTATAAGACTAGGTGGCAACCTTAAGCGTTAGGCGATCCGAACAAGTTGCCAGATAACTTTCTCTCTAGAGCTTCTCTCTTGATGCTTAAATAATATTTAAAAACTTTAACAAGTCAGGAATTTGTCAGAGTTTTGACTTTTGACTTTTTCCGAGTGCACGCAATATTTGTGGAGCCCCGAAACGTCATCTGTGGCCCGCCTGCGCCCACGGGGAGTCGGCACAAGCACATTCAATCTGGAATAAGTTTGTGCAAACAGTTCGCTGGGCTCAGCCGCCTCTCGGCAGGCCGACGCCACAAAGTGGCTTATTATAATTTCCAAAATAAACTAACTGTATGCTTTGGTTACCCGCTTGTCTGTCTAAAAGTGAAAATAATATTGTAGTTGAAATATCAACATTGACGTGCTGTGCCGTGGGCCGTGGGCTGTGCGTGTGTGTCCCTGCGTCTGTCTGTGGCCTGCTCCTCCCTGCTCCCTGCTCCTGCGAAAAGGGTTCGATGGTGCACGTCCACAGCGACACCCGCACCCACACGGAGCTCACACCCACATCCACGTCCTCGTCCGTCTGTTTGGATATCGTGCCTGTCTCTCTCTCTTTTGGCTGCCAGACAGCTGGCCGGGCATTCAGCATAAGCATATTAGGCGTCGCCATTCGACAGCGGGCTGGGACTGGTCCTGGTCCTGGTCCTGATCGAGGTCCTGCTGGCAGAGGGGGGACTGGGGTGACACTAAAACGTGACGTTGAATCCAATGCGATGCTCAAGCGTGTGAAAATACCAGAAAGACGTGTTGCTATCAAATGGTTTGGATGCCGTCGCTCCGCCTGGCTCTTGGCGCGTGTGCTCTTGGCCGCCAAGCGTATTTATGGCGCACTCGTAAGTTAACAGACAGCGGAAGTGATACATCAAGGACACACTCGGAGTGGGTCCGCTGCAGCGCACACGTCCGTGAGCGATTCGTCTTTACACGTTTTGAATTAATCCCGCAGTTACTTAACTAACAGTTTTGAAACTCGTTCCGCCTACTTCGAACGAGGAACCAGCAGGAACTAGGAGAGGACCATAAACCGCACAATGCAGTGGACCAAGGACCGAGCACTGACACTGCTGACTCATGGAATCAGGGTCAAAAGTGTTTGCAGCATAGCATCCTTGGTCCTCGGGCTTTATGATCGCCCGCTCAATTAAATCTCCAGCCGCCAGCCGCCAGCCGCCAAGCCCCCGAAGCATGTCATCCTGTCAGCCATCTGGGCGTGGCCTGCCTCTGCTCAATTGCTTAACCTTGGCCGCCGCTCCTTGTCACCGCCAGATGACTGACTGGGCCTGGCCGGTCCTGCCTCACTCGCTTCACTGTGGAGTATCAAGATTAGCGCCTAATGTCGCAGGACCTCTGCCAGAGACTGAAACTGGGCGTAGGTGTAGCACTAGCCGGTTATCCTTTGTGTGCTCCTTGTTGTTGCTCTGGGCGGGTCTGATCCTCCTGGTGTGGGTTTGTGTGTATGGAGGGGGTGTGGCCATCAGCAAAGGCAAAATAAATTACCACTCATGTTGTGCTCCTTGGCGTGGTTGCGGCTGGCTGGAGCCAGGAGCCAGGAGCCAGGAGCCAGGATCCAGGAGCCTGGGGGCGGAAAGAGGGTCATTGTCGTCAACAAACATTTTGACACTTGCTCCGTAACCATAAAAGTCAGTCAGTGTTGGGGCTTAGCCAACTTTAAATACCTTTGGACAGATTAAAAGTCTCGTTAACCAAAATGTTTGCAGCTCTGCCTGCCTGCCTCTATGTGTGTGTATTTAGGTGTGCCAGGAAGTGTGTGTGGGTGTTTGTGGCTGGTGTTTGTATGGGTCATCGTGTGCGAAAACTATCGCCATGCATAAATTGCTTATGGAAATGGTTTTAGCCCTCGGGGCCGGCCCGGCCCGTTCGGCACGGGATTTGCGGCCACTTTTGCAGGACGACTGCAGTGTCCTGCCTTGTGTTGTTGTTGTTGTTGTGTCTACTGCGTATTGAAAAATTACTGAGCATTATACTTGAGGGTCACTTTTAATTACTTTCAAGAAGGTCAACATTAATGAGTGTCAATGGGCACCCTCGCCCTCTCTCTCAGTTGCTCTTGGATCCTGAGTGGCATATTGATCGGCACTGGCTCCAAATGTGTCGGAAATTAAAGCAAAAAACTTTTCACATTGGTCGCCCATTTTGCGGTTAGACATTTGCAACTTTTGGCCCGGACTTTTGTTGTTTTTGTTGCTTTCGTTCCTGTGTTTGTTTCCTTATACCCCTTAGCCTTGGGGTACAAGGGGTATAATAGGTTAGTGGCAACCGAAAATGTAGCAGAAATAAGCTTTTTCCTTCGTATCCCATGTTAGACTAGGTGGCAACCTTGAAGTTGACAGGCGATCGTGACAAGTGGGCAGCCTCGACTGTAAGCGAGCTCCCTCTGTTAAGAAAGCTCTGTAGCGGGTATCCCACAGTCTAGCACTCTCCGACTCTAGCTTTCCTTCTTTCTGCCCCTTCTTTTGTTTTTGTTTGCAGCCGCTGCCCTGTCAGCATGTGTTGTTTAGGAATTTGCATGCGTTCTTTATGCCCAGCCCGGGGTGCAAGGTAAGCCCCTAAGTACGCTACACTTTTTGAAGTTCGTCCTTGTTAGGTAGCCATCCGTTGGGGTCCTTCAACAGCCAGAGACAGGAGAGGAGACGCGCAGTGCGTGGATAATTGGCGGCACACCCCGGCTCCCGCCGTTTACCTCGTTAAATCCGACACACACACACACACTCAACCCGTGAGTGATGGAGGCGGGACAAGTGCGGAGGGGTGGCAATAATTTATGCGCGTTAAATTCTAACCGATTGACTTGTCCATGGGCAGCTGTTAGCCGCATCAGTGGTGGCCACTGGACAGGCGACGGGGCCACGGACCTTCTGGCCGCCATTCGGATTGTACTGAGGGAAATGAGCATTAAATTCTGAAAATTCTGAGTCAAAATCTATTGCCTGCTTTTTTGGTGTGAAGATCGGCTAACTCTGTTGGATCCTGTTAACTCAAGATCCTCTGTTAAAGGGTAATCGATAGCTCGATAAGCCTGTACACACACATAACGAAGATAACATAAAGAAGAAGCGACAAAAGAGAAAAACAACAATTAACGAGAGTAATAAATATTAAGAAAAAGCTTAAATCTTAATACCTTCAAGCTTTCTCTTAATATTTCATACTTTATTCAAATAAAAACACCATTCCTAAATCTATATTTAATTTAAGGCGAACTTGCCTGAAACTACGTTCCAATTATTTATTTCTTTCTCAATTTTAGACTTAGTTTTTTTTCTGTGTAGCGGCAAACGGGATTGGCTTTATTGGAAAGTTATTTTTGCGCGCGATGTTGTTGAGGCGTTGTTATTGTAATTTAATAAGCGGCTAATTGTTGTTAATCAATTGTTTAACAGTTTACAACATGTGGTTGTTGCTGCTACTTGCCGCAGCCGCCTGCCCCCGCTCCCCGCTGGCATCGTGAATTATTTGCGTTATTTTTTATTGTTACTGTTGCGTCGAGCACTGTTTTTGCACGCATTTTAATTGCAATTGTTATTGCAGTTGCAGTGGCGTTGCATTTGTGATTGTGTTTTTGTTTGTGTTTTTGCTTGTTTTATTATCGCAATTCATTGTTGCTGCTCCGCCACTGGCCACTGTTTGTGGACTCTCCGTCTCGTGTATTTTGTGGTTATTACAACGCCCTAAAGAGCAGCCCAGTCCGACTCCCAGACTCCCAGACTCCCAGGTTAGCAGGAGTAGTGGGAGAGCAGGCTGGCTGCCGAGGGCGTGGCTACATCAATGACATGTAGCCTTTGCAGCTACAGTTACCGGCCGCAATTATTCTGTTGCTTTATTGTCTGTTATAATTAAATCATTTGATTTCATTGTTTGGATTTAACATTTGTGTGTCGTCGCCCGGCTCCACACACACACCCCCCCCACACACACACCCCTCACACACACCCCACACACACTGCACATAATAAGCAGGCTCCGTCGCGGAGGGGAGAAAGCGTATTAAACTTTCACTATCTGGCTTTGCAGCACTAATTGAATTTTTTAGTATGTAGAAATGCCTGATGCCCGGCCAGGGGCGCCCCTGGGCGTGGCGGGTAATTACTTATTAAAGAGCCCATAAATGTTAATATCGATATGCACGAAATTTTGTTTACCCTTCGCCAGTCCGACTTCGATTTCGATTTCGCATTCGGAATTCCTCCAGTGGCAGGAGGACTGTCAATCTGGCGGTTTTCCGGACAGATCTTAAGGTGCTGAAACAAGCTAAGGAAAGCGTAACAGATCCCGTCTGTTAAAATAACAGAGGGAGCGTAAGAGGTTGCCCACTGGTTCCGATCGTCCCTTGCTTAAGGTTGCCACCTAGTCTAACATGGTTAACAAAGGCGAATTTCGCTTCCTTTTGTCTAATATTATTCCCCAACCAAAGCACCTCTGCAGGAAACACGGAAATTATCTTCCACTTTGGTTTATCCAGGCGCCACTCGCTGATGTTCGCGGGGGCGGGCACACGGCGTATGCTTAATTTGCTGATGAAAAATTTTCACGTACTTAGGGCAAATGGCAAGGTGTTGTTGGGCTCGTCCTGTGCAGCTCAGCTCAGCTCAGACACTAATGAAATAACGGTCGTCGGCCCGAAAAAGGTACTCGCAGGCTGGGGCTCTGGGATGTGGGGTTTGGGATCCTGTGGAGCTGTGTGTGGGCTCTTATCTTGAGCGATAACAATCCATCTTTTGTCTAGCAGGGCTACGTGTCGTTGTCGTTTTCATTTCGGTGTTATTCCGCTTCCTCGAAGCAAGTGGGGATGGGGCAAACTTATTTATATATCCAAATGAAGCAGTCGGAGCCGGGACGAGGCTGGGGCCCTAAGTCCGAGCAGACATGAGTTACCGTTGCCAAATTAAACATCACCAACATAAAATTTATGAAGCCAGACATTAAGTCTCGGGGGCCCGCAAGGAGCTGAAAACATATTTCCTTGGGCCCACTGGGGGCTTGGGTCCTGGCTCGTGGCTCCTGTGTGTGGCCTGTCGGCCGGTGCTTTGTTTAAAGCGAATTAAGGACACAACATTTTTACCGGCACTAATTCCCTACATAACTGATGCTTATCCCGGCTACAAATTAGGGCTGGCAACCGGGTCGATCCTCTCCTTGGGATCCTCGAGAGCTGTGTCTGTGTCCAGTGGTGTCTCTTCCGCTCCGGTATTCCCTGCGGACTGCCTTTGACTCCTCTCTCTCCGGGTCGGTGTCAACGGGTTCGACACGGGCAATCCCACTCAAGGAAACAGGGAAACCCTCCTGGGAGCCATGGAAGGGGACCAGGCCTGGCCACTGAAGCCACAATGCTTAACGTAATTACAAGTAGTTTTACGGTTGAGCTGGGAGCTGGCTCCGCTCCACTCCGTATGTATGTCTGAAATTCGGCAGCCCACAAGGAACTGAACCACAAGGACCACCCAAGGCTGGCACAGGCTGAGAAGGAGGCTGAGAAGGAGCCTGGGAAAGCAGCGCGAGAACAATGGAAATTACGAGTTTCAATTTGTAGAAAAATTTATTATATCCATTAAGTAAATGGGTTTCGAACAATCTACCAGGGCTGTCTGCTGCTGCTGCTGTTGCCGAGGAGGATGCCCCAAGATGCCAGCCTCTATGACTCATTTGCCGGGCGGCTCTCTGTCCTTGCTGAGTAAACAGGAGCGAGGACGAGAGCGAGACCAAGACGCATCCAACGCAAAATGTCAAAATTTTTGAATGGCCCTGCGCTGCAGCTGTGGCCCCGGGCAGAGCCCAACCGCAGGGGCAGGACATCAGTGGCACGGACACGGACACGGCCCGAGGCTCGTCCTCGTCCTCGGGAGGGAGTGAATCATAGACCGCAATATAAACTTTTATGCTTGGGTTATTTGTTTTGTCTGTTTGCTCTCCTGCGTGGCCTGGTGTTTTCGTTTCTGTTTTCTTTCCCATGACTTTGTCACCGTGTCCGTGTCCGTGTCCGTGTCCGTATCCATCCACCTCCACCAAGCCTGTCGCCGCTGTCAAATTGTTCTTCTGGCGCCGACATGTTAATACGTTTTGTGGCCAACATTTTAATCAGTTGTTTTTCGACCATCCTCCCAGGTAGCTCCAGGAAGGACAAGCAACAAGCTATCGATAGATGCCCCTCTAATTGCACTGGCTCAGACTCCGTCACAGCAGCCACGTTCCTTGCCATCCTCCAGCCTCGTAAAGCTTTATCGATACATCTGCACAATTTAATTTAACCGCAACTTTATTACTTTTGGCTGGGACTGGTGCAGGATGGAGCTCCAGCCTAAGCTCCAGCCCGAGTCCTGTTTGATCTCTCTACCATCCCCGCTCATTAATATGCACGGCACCAGAATCAGTTTCGACTTTCGACACAATTTCTGACTTTATCTGTGTGTTCTAGGACGAGGCTGGCAGCCAAAACAAAACGAAACATTGACAGTGTTCAGTTGACTTAAATGAAGGCACACGTGGCTCATAGTCTAAACAGCTGCTGCTGGAAATAAAGTTGCGCCTCTGATTGCGATTGAGTGGGAGGCGGAGAGACCCTTCCTGGCCAGGACAACGCCCCACTGCCATGACCCGATTCAAGTTTTCAATATGCTCTCTCTCAGTGCTTAAGATTTTCAATTTTCGTTTCGTAATCAGCAGTTTGTATTTGTTGTTGTGAACCCAAATCCACACAGACGCCTTGGAACACACCGCAGGTGTAGCAAAAGTCAACTCAAAGGTGAGATGCCAGAGGAGCAGGAGCAGGAGCAGGAGCAGGCACCTGGAATAAGATGGAGGAGCCGAGCATGCAAATGCAAATGTTTCCATGCGCCGAACGTCGGCGTTGCTTGAATTTTAATTTGCGCCGCCACCAAGTTACGCTGCAACATTGCAGGATTGCAGGCAGGTGAGTGCTGAGTGGAAGGATGACATCCATTTCGCATTTCGACATGTTCGCTGGCTGCTCATTGCTGAATAATTTGCATAAGCTCAACGCCGCCCCCGAGCTTTGTGAGATTTTATTTGTGGAACTTAGAGGTGAGAGCGTGAGGGTAAGCGGACTCACGTCCAGCACGGACCCATTCCCACCCCGATGAATAGAGATGTCAAACTACCGGAATTGGAACCATCGATAGTTTCGAGTTTTTTTTCGCAAACTATCGATACTATCGCGATAGTACCGACCTATAACATTTTGTAAAAAAGGGGTGCTCATCTAATAAAATACTCAAAAAAGTTGACGGTATCCCTTAGTAATTTGTTAGAGATTTTTAGATTAAAGATTTAATATAGTAATCATTTAAAAATTAATTGAAATAGTCGGACAAATTTTATATTTTCATTTTCTAATTAGAATTGGTTTGGTTTCAAGCTAACGATACTATTGCGATTGTTTTCAAACTACCGATGGTGCAAGCTGAATACAAACCAACGATACTACCGATAGTGACACCTCTACCGATGACTCGCTTCTCATTTCTTGAAGACAATTGAAGTGCAATTTGCACTCGCTCTTGACGCCAATTTCCGTCCACAATTAGGGGCAGGAGGCGGATGAGGAGCAGGAGCCACGCCCTGGATGCTAATTTGAGTGCGAAAGCGGTCAGCCGGGGCGCAGGGCTTAAATATTTATTGAATACCGAGAGAGAGAAGGCCAAGATGGAGCGCACATAATCATGGCCCCGATTGAGTGGACAAACAATACGTGCCGAGTTCCGGGTTACCAGTTCCAAGCAACAGATACCTCTGATTCCTCCAGGTCCTGGGCCATCAGTAAATGGTTACAAATTGCTCCAGACAGCCGGCTGGCTTAGACACAACTGTTGCCATTGTTGCGTCCGAAAAATGAACCTTGAAAAGTCACCCAAGAAGATGCGAAAGAGGAGCGACCCCTTCACATTTGGGAGGACACTGTATACATGTCACGTACGCGCTCACACCGCACCACAGCCCATTACACTTTCACGAGCAGACAGTTGTCCTTGGTCCTGGCTCCTTGCTCCTGGCTCCTTCGGCTTACTGTTTACTTTCCGCCGTCTGCTGTTTTGATTCCAGCCCGGCGCCTTATTGGGTTTTACCCAAAACCCATTTAATAATCTCATTTCTGCCACAATAACAGAAAATATGATTTCGGGCGAACAATCGCAGGCGCCCCAGACGACCTCCCCACCCACACCTCCACCTACAGAATGAACCCAGGTCCACCTAGTAATTGAATACATACGTGCCGCGCATTTCCAATTTCCAGTGACTTTATTTATTGCGTGTTATCCTTTTTATGATTCCTATTAGTGGAATTAGATTCGGGCCTGATCAGCGGGCCATTGTCTTGTGTCTGGCGGAGATTACTCCCAGTAATTACCCAGCTTGTGGCATGATTGATGGAGATGCATCAGGTGTGGAGGAGGCCTCCATCGTTTTCGTTAGCTAATTATGTGGAAATTAATGCTGAGCCTTGAGCACTTTACGTCCTTAATCCGGTCTCCGCCTCCTCCTCCTCCTCCGCCTCGCTGCAGATTTTCATGAGGGATTTAATTAATTTGTTTTTAATTCAATTTAACTTATTGCCTTTCCACCGATCCGAGCCCCTCTGTGTTCCGTATTTTGCATTTTGCATTACGTACTGCCTCCGCCTCCGCCTGCGCCGTATTTTTCGTATTTTCGCATTTATTAAATGGCACATTTACTCTGTTTATTGGCCTTAATGCCGGCTTGCTAGCGAAATTTACATTTTAAAACAGTTTGCTGTGTTCCTGCAGTCTCCAGGACCAGTCCTCAGTCACTCTCGCTCCAGTCGGAGTCGGAGCAGAAGAGGCCATTGTTGAAACATTTTCATTGGCCTTAAGTGGAAATTCATGTGTACAATAATTTGTTGCGGCAGCGCGAGTAAAAGTAAACCGAATACGGTCAATGAGCTCTGCGGGCCAAGTATAATTCGCGGGCAGTCGTTAAAGCTACTTTTCACTTGCCATTTGCCACTTTCCACTTTCCCTTTGAGCCTCTCCAGGGGCGTCCTGCCAAAGGGCGATTTATTGATTTTCTAGCCGCAGACAAAAAGAGACGCCACCGCCGACAAGGACAACGACGCTCAGGTCAATCCGCGTCGTCTTTCAATGTCGGACCGCCTGCAAAATTGATGGCTGTCGTCGCCAGGATCCATTCCTTCCGCCTCATCCGCCCCATCCTTGCCACAACACACCGCACCACACCACACCACTCGGGGGCAGCCGCATGTAAACACATTAACCCGTGCATTCATTAATACGACAAATATTTGCCAGTCCAGACGCCGTCGTTGGGCATTTTAAAGCAAACAGAATTAACAACAAAAGCCGGCAAGGCCGCGTTTCCGCGACACGCACATAATCACATCCACGTTCACGTCCACATCCTATTCACATTCACACTTACACCTCCTCCGACGGGCCGCAATCTCGATCCACCCATTAAAAAAGGGCCCAAGCTGAACCCAACCGGCTCTTTAAGTGACCCGCCAGCGCTCCCGCGGCTCCGGCTGAGCTGAGCCGTAACTTTTGCCGCTTTAACGAGCGTGACAAAACACTTTTTGACCCTCCAGGAGCGCCAGGATGGGTATGGGGATGGGGCAGGATGTCAGTCAGCCAGTTTAGTGCTTGCCTGCTCCTGGATTTCTGGAATCTGCCCTGAGAAGCGCGATGTGACTTGTTGCTGAAAGGAAAAAAGGTAAGAGAACTCATTGCCCCGAATTTAAGCAAGCAATATTGTGAAAAATGTAAGTAATATTATTCCAACCAAAAGGAATGAATTTTAACATTTTAAATATTTAAAAAAACATAAAGGAACGTAGGTGGCAACCCTTAACGATAGGCGATCGTAACAAGTGGGCAGCCCAGCTGTCAGAATACTTGCGCTCTCTCTTTCCGCGATTAAGCTACGTACTCAGACACGCAAAAAGTGTTCCTAAGCAGTGCGATAGAGTGAGAGGTTGACTATTGATCTCTCGTTTTGACTCAATGCTTAATAAGTAGACTCCATAAAATTGTTTCTTCTATTCATATTCAGTTTATTGACATTTTAAAAATTTATAATAACTTAAAGGAACGTAAGGATAACCAACCACTTCCCATGTGAAACTAGGTGGCAACCTTTAACGATAGGCGATCGTACCAAGTGGGCAGCCCAGCTGTCAGAGCTCTCTCTAAAGACTCCATAAAATTGTTTCTTCTATTCCCAGTCAGTTTATTGAGTGGCATGTAAGTCCTTTGCCTTGGATCCGTTGTCGGGCCCCACACAATGGCCACCAGGTGAGACGGGTGCATTAAAATTATTTGTGCTGCGTCTTATTGTTGGCCAACCGCCACTGGACACCCGTCAGTCAACACCCGAGACCCGAGACCCCATCCTCGTGCCCAGCCCCCGTCCCGTCGATGGGCATTTTTCATGTGACTTATTTGCGTTTGTTGTGGTCAGTGCTCCTGTCGTCGTCGTCGCTGTCCGTGGATGCTCTTGTTGCTCCTGTGTTGTTGCAGCTGCCATCAGTGCTTGACTTTTTTATGCACACATTTAAATGGCGTGGGCCAGGAGAAGTAGCAGTAGCAGGAGCAGGAGCTGGAGCAATTGCAACCACGGTGGACAGCGGCAACATCAAAAAGCGGAGAACCTATCCACACACACACAGCACTTTGTTGTTGCAGTGAATTTTAATCCCCTTTCGTTGGATGTCAGTCAGCGTTTATACCTGGTACTCGTGGTGGATCAGGGTATATTGTATTCCCATTTGAACCTCAAAACCCTAAATATATTGTTGGGTGGTTAACCCGAGGGAGAAGGGTTGCTTTGTTACAGTTGACCGCGAGGATATTTGTTTATTAAGTGGATTCTGTATTTCTTAACATGCTGAATGTTAGCCTAGTACTCAGATCGAAGAAAAGTGTTCCCAGGTAGTGCGAGAGAGCGAAAGGGTGATTGTTGATCTCTCTTTTTGACTCAATGCTTAGACACATTTATGGTCGATCTGAGTACTAGGCATTAGGATGACAAAGAGAGTTACCGGATGTGAAAGAGCTATTTGACGAGGGGCTGCCCACTTGTTCCGATCGCCTATTGTGCAAGGATGCCACCTAGTCTAGCAAAAGACAGGAGTGTTTTTGATTTGGCAGTTTTCATGTATTTGAAATGTTTCGATTAAAGATACTATCTTTTCAAAGAGTGAAAGTTCACAAGATATTTGTTTATTAAGTGGATTCTGCATTTCTTAACACGCAGGATGTTAGGATGACAAAGAGAGATGCCGGATGTGAAAGAGCTATTTGACAGGCGGGTTGCCCACTTGATCCGAATGCTTATTTTGTAAGGATGCCACCTAGAATCGATAATAAAAGAGAGAAATGTTTCTAAGTTGGCGGTTTTCTTGTATTCGAAGTGTTTTCGATTAAAAATACCTTTTTTTCAAAGAGAGAGATCACAAGATATCTGTTTATTAAGTGGATTCTGTATTTCTTAGCACGCAGGATGTTAGTATGCGAAGAGAGATGCCAGATGTGAAAGAGCTATTTGACAGGCGGGCTACCCACTTGTTTCGATCTCTTATCGGTCGTAAGGATGCCACAAAAGACAAAATTATTACTGATTTGGCGAATTTCGAAATGTTTCGATTAAAGATACTACTCATTTCAAAGAGTGACAGTTCACAAGATATTTGTTTATTAAGTGGATTCTGTATTTCTTAACACAAAGCATGTTAGGATGACCAAGAGAGATGCCAGATGTGAAAGAGCTATTAGACAGGCGGGCTGCCCACTATTGTGCAAGGATGCCACCTAGTCAGAATTGTTTTTGATTTCGCGGTTTTCTTGAGCTCGAAATGTTTTCATTAAAGATACCTTATAGATATTTTAGTTTTCTTACAGATTATTCTCCGCCTTGTTTCCCACTGAAAGTAGAAAGTAGGGTGTGTCACGGTCGCCACTCGTGGCCTTATTGGCCTTAATGCCAAGCACAAACCGTGGACTGCAGGCCGTTTCTTTGGCCCTCGTTTTTGCCGTTGCTGCCGTTGCTGTTGCTGTTGCCGCCTCTCACTGTTGCCTTTATTGCGCAGTTTGGCGCTGGTCGCCGCCGCTGTTATCGTTGTTGTCTTCATTCATCAGAATGGAACCTTGAATAATTAAAAGCAGTTTCTGATTACCTACCACATCGTTATACGGTCACAAGCCACACACACACATACACCACACCCCCGCTTTCCCGGGGATGACGTAACGCAAGGAGGATGTGCCTCTGTCTGTGTGTGTGCGAGTGTGTGCGCATCTATCTCTGTGTGTGTCTCTAATTAAACGGCAAACAGGATTCGAGTTGAGTTGGAAGCACAACGAAACAGGAAACGGAAGCCAGTCGCCATGCAAGCGACCAGCCCACCTACACACGCACACCATAGCCATCCGCAGCCGGTGTTTGCGTTTGTTTGTTGAGGCTAAGCAGCAGCATTGTTTGCCAGCCAACCAGCGTCGGCGTCAGCGTCCTGACCCTGGCAACGTCCCCAGCTCCTGCCGCTCCTCATCCTGTTCCTGCTCATTTCGCCATCATTGGTGGTGGTCCTGCTCCCCCACCGCATTTGATTATATCCCCAGCTGCCCCTCTTTGCAACGGGTGTCTTTATTTCCAAATCCAGTTAATAGCTGCCAGCTCCCTATATTTAGCGTTTTATGGTTTTAGAATTTGGTGTCGGGTGAAGGTTCCAACTAGGTTCCACCTAGGTGCAGTGTCCAGTGTCCAGTGTCCAGTGCGGTTCTCTGACCCCAGCTCTAATAAGACAGCCGAGCCGCAAAAATGTACTCCACGGACACGCATTAATTAAAAGGGAAGCACTGAAGCCCGGCTTAAAGCTGGCTGCTAATAAAACGATATGCTTTTAATTCCTTCGGTGGAAGGTGGCCGGCTGACGAGTTGCTGACAGGGCCGCCTCGCCGGATGTAATTATGCAGCTCTCGTTACGCAGGAGCCGCAGGAGCACCAGAAGCGAAGCCAACGGGGGGCAATAATAATAAAATCCTTTCACTTTCGCTTTCAGCCGGGCTCCCGGCTGAGCTGCCTCAGCGATTATTGCGCATTATACTAATCAAGGTGGTTAGCTGGGGAGGAGGCACCACACTAATCCGCGCCAAGGACCTGGGCCCCCATAATGTCGCATTCATTAAGCCAAACAGCAGGTGATGCACACCTGCGGCCACCACCTCCTGCCAGTGCCAGCTATCGCGAAATTGTTATTTAAACCAGCTAGCGGGCTTTCAGCTCCCTGCTTTCCCAGCTCGGCGCGTTCCTTTAATTCTCTTATGGCATCCTCGCTGGCGGCGGAAGCGGAAGGCGCTGTGAAAATGCGCGCTAAAAAATTTCAAAATAATGAATGCCTCCGCTCCCGATCCTCACCTGCTGATGGCCACTGAGCAGGAGGAGTCTCAGGTAACCAGTGCGCGGCCCACTTTGCGACTTATTGTCCTTGCTCTGGTCCCTGCTCCTTTGTTGCTGTTTGCTGTTTGCGCAATGCAAGGCAGCCTGGCGTATGATTTTGATTAAGGCAGGTCCTGCTCCTGCGAAATGCGAAATTAAAAAGGCACACAAAGCGGCGTCTCTGGAAATGCAAAGGGTTTGCTCAAGCGAACTCTCTCTCCGTGTGTGTGTGACCCCCGACCCAAGTTAGTGTCCGAACGACCTTCCGCTCCAGCGAACGCAACTCGTAAAAGATAGCATCTCGGGGCAGGCGATAATCTGCGGACTTTGGGGGCATCACGTGCTAATCCCCTCGCTCAGCAGTCAATAATTTCGTCAATATTCAAATAATCGGGGCAGTCAGTCCCTGTCAATCATTTAACTAAATATTTAAGCACTTTGCCCCTTTGGCAAATTCAATTTTGTGTGCATGTGGCCAGTGCTACTCCGCCTCCGCCTGTCACTCTGGGTCCTGCTCCTGCTCCAGCTCCTGCTCCTTCTGCTCTCACTCCTTTCAGTGCCATTGCGATAAACAAACCGCAAATGCGGTACACACGCGCGTCAGATTGGAGTCCGGCTGGGAGTCCACACCCAGCACACACAGCACACACAGCACACACAGGGCAGGGTCGTAAACATGTACACACCCGGCACAACCAGTCAATGTCATATTTGCGAAAGTGCAATAAATTTCGTATGAAGTTCGTAATCGATTTTGACTTATTGAAACATTATGATTGAAAGACATTTATGAGTGTACGAAAAGGTCTCCGGAGGGTCAATGCCAACAGAAACGCTGACAGGCCCGGGTCCTGACCCGGCACGCAACATGTCGATGAAGGAGGAGGAGGAGGAGTGGCTCTGGGTGGTGGCTCGGGGAAATCACACAATCAGCAGTTATTAGGGCTACCTCGGAAGTCACGAGACACGGGAAAAAAAAAGAAATAAAAAAAAGGGGGGAACGCAATGTAGCCATTTGTGGAGCTGGAGCTGGTAGCCGGATGTGGCTGTGGCTGGTCCTGAGACATGGCTGTAAGTGACTAAGCTCGCAGGATATACGACGATGTCGAACGGAAATCGAAAAGCAGCCGGAGTCTCCGTCTCCGTCTCCGCCTCCTGCGGACGTTCTCAAGAAATTGCCAACAAATCTTTCAAGACAAAAACAAGGAGCAGGGACTAAGGACGAGGGACGAGGCAATCATCGGGGAATCAAATTGGGATGTAAACACGTAGATAATGTGCTCATACGTTTCAATATACGCACACAGTTCGCCTCGCGGAGGATGGATACCTTCGAGCCAGGACCCACGTAAGTGGCTGCCATTGGGTTCGGGTTCGATTGGGACTGTGACCCAGTCTCCTTCCTTTGGCCATCGTCCTTATTATATGTATTCCTTTGGCGTGCTGTCAGGCTCCTTCTTCTTTCCTTTCCTCGTGTGTGTTTGCTTGCGTGTTTCTGAGCAGTGCTTGGTCCGGATTGGATTGGCAGTTGGGTTCCGTTCCCCTCCCTTCCTGTGGGTCCTGTATGTCCTGTGTGCTGTGTTGTGTTGTGTTGCGGTTCCTAAAAATTGAACACTTAAATGCTTGGCTCGCATGACCCTTGTTTATTCGCCGCCTCGTGTTTGCCAGCCCCAACTGACATTTTTATTCGCTGTCAATTGATACAACAAGCTGTTTGGCTTGGGCCAAGTCAAGTCCACAGAGCCACAGAGAGAGAGCAGGGACAGGGATAGGCTTAGGGACACAGGGGACTCCACTTGGTTTCCCATTAATTGCCGCAATTGGCCGACGATTTAATTTCCAATGAAATTATTATATTGAAATATGCATAAATTGTATCGGCGAGCGGCAATTATTTATTTATATTCAACATATGCAAATAAACAGACATTTTCGCCTGTAAATTCGTTTGGCAAATAAGCGTTGACAGGGCCAACAACAGCAGCAGCAGCAAAAACAGCAGCAACAACACAAAACAGGCCTTCGACAATGGCAATAGCAATAGCATGGCAAAAGCAATTTATTTTCCACATAAAACAACTTTGAGCTTGTTTGTTCCTAAGAGTCTATTAATTGTTACGACCGGACTCTGCATCTAAATCGTAGCTCTCTCCGATTTCCTCACCAGCCTGACTCCTAACTTGAACGGACTGACCAGCCTTAGGGACATTTGCTTAAGCATCTCCATGCATATGTGGCTCCTGGCTTATTTTGGTTTTCTCTACAGGACTAGGAAGAGTCTCTTTCAGTTGTAGCAAACCTTAAGTCGATGTACATAGGATAGATCGTTTGCATTCCGATTAAAATATATAACGCATTGCACTATAATATTTCTAATTACATTTAAATATATTTATATATATATAACTAACTTTGAATGTTAACAGTAAACACAATATACAATGGAGGGCGCTATCTGACAGAGGGGCTGCCAGCCAGGTAGATATAGTAGTCCGATTCCAGCCGATCCGACATATATAGTAACTGCAATACCAAGTTTTATTTAAATAGCTTAAAAACTGAGAGACTAATTTGCGTTGAAATCGCCAGACGGACATGGCTTAATGTATGCATCACTGATGCAAGTGAGATACCTTTTTGTCCCAATATTGCAATATAGCTAGGTGTGCATCACTGATGCAAGTGAGATGCCTTTTTGTCCCAATATTGCAATATAGCTAACTGAGCACCACTGATGCAAGAGAGATGCCTTTTTGTCCCAATATTGCAATATAGCTAGGTGTGCATCACTGATGCAAGTGAGATGCCTTTTTGTCCCAATATTGCAATATAGCTAGGTGTGCATCACTGATGCAAGTGAGATGAACTTTTGTCCCAATATTGCAATATAGCTAAATGAGCACCACTGATGCAAGTGAGATGCCTTTTTGTCCCAATATTGCAATATAGCTAGGTGTGCATCACTGATGCAAGTGAGATGTCTTTTTGTCCCAATATTGCAATATAGCTAGGTGTGCATCTCTGATGCAAGTGAGATGCCATTTTGTCCCAATATTGCAATATAGCTAACTGAGCACCACTGATGCAAGTGAGATGCCTTTTTGTCCCAATATTGCAATATAGCTAGGTTTGCATCACTGGTGCAAGTGAGATGCCTTTTTGTCCCAATATTGCAATATAGCTAGGTGTGCATCTCTGATGAAAGTGAGATGCCATTTTGTCCCAATATTGCAATATAGCTAGGTGTGCATCACTGATGCAAGAGAGATACCTTTTTGTCCCAATATTGCAATATAGCTAGGTGTGCATCACTGGTGCAAGTGAGATGCCATTTTGTCCCAATATTGCAATATAGCTAGGTGTGCATCACTGGTGCAAGTGAGATGCCTTTTTGTCCCAATATTGCAATATAGCTAGGTGTGCATCACTGATGCAAGTGAGATGCCATTTTGTCCCAATATTGCAATATAGCTAGGTGTGCATCACTGGTGCAAGTGAGATGCCATTTTGTCCCAATATTGCAATATAGCTAGGTGTGCATCACTGGTGCAAGTGAGATGCCATTTTGTCCCAATATTGCAATATAGCTAGGTGTGCATCACTGATGCAAGTGAGATGCCATTTTGTCCCAATATTGCAATATAGCTAGGTGTGCATCACTGATGCAAGTGAGATGCCATTTTGTCCCAATATTGCAATATAGCTAGGTGTGCATCACTGATGCAAGTGAGATGAACTTTTGTCCCAATATTGCAATATAGCTAACTGAGGACCACTGATGCAAGTGAGATGCCTTTTTGTCCCAATATTGCAATATAGCTAGGTGTGCATCACTGATTCAAGTGAGATGCCTTTGTGTCCCAATATTGCAATATAGCTAGGTGTGCATCACTGATGCAAGTGAGATGCCATTTTGTCCCAATATTGCAATATAGCTAGGTGTGCATCACTGATGCAAGTGAGATACATTTTTGTCCCAATATTGCAATATAGCTAGGTGTGCATCACTGGTGCAAGTGAGATGAACTTTTGTCCCAATATTGCAATATAGCTAGGTGTGCATCACTGATGCAAGTGAGATGCCTTTTTGTCCAAATATTGACTAAAACTGTTATATTAAATTTCAATGCAGAAGAATTTATCCTCTATCTAGTACTTCTGTTCGCCTGGTACACGAAATCCCTTACAGTGGGTTTTTCTATCAAATTTTCATAAAACTTCCTTCCAATTTCCCCTATCGACAGGTACGCGATACCAGGCGAACAGAAATGGCAGCTGGTACACGGCCTATTCTTCCCCAAACTAAAATATAACAGTTATTTTGGGACTCGCTTAAAACTGTTATATTAAATCGGCGTTTCTCTTCCATCAATGATGCTCGCGTAGCTATATTACGTATCTCTTCCATCAGTGCTGCACACCTAGCTATATTGCAATATTGGGACAAAAGGGCATCTCACTTGAATCAGTGATGCACACCTAGCTATAGCTAGGTTTAAGGTTGCCACCTAGTCAGAAACCTAATATGTAAACTAAATCCTTTTGCATCTAAGCTCTGCTCTCGTAAGTACGTTTATTTTTAGCTAAGGCCAAGTTAATGCCAGACAGACAACGTATCCTTGGCAAGGGTATAGCAAGGCAAGTGCAAATAATAAGGTGAATGGGCCAAAACGTTAACGATAAACAGTTGGCCGTAAAGTGTGAACGGGCGGATGTGGGACGGGAGCACGCACTGGCCAAATCCCTGAACGTATAATTTACAAAGTAGATTTTAATTAAAAATCCTCATGCAATCCTCAGCTATTTTAATTGAAGCTAAATGACGTCACAGCATATTTTTCGACGGAGGCGGGAGCGGGAGCGGGAGCGGAGACGGTAATTAAGCGTGCCAGCGAACTTGACTCGGAATTGGAGATAACGCGCCCAAGCCACGCCAAAGAGTTCATAAAAAGAAACGCACCGACACGGGACGAAGGACGAAGGACGAAGGAAGGATGGACGGGCACGCTTTGTGCGAATTCTTGAGAAACAAATTAAACGCGCTTCAAGACGTTGACGTCTACTCCTCCGGCATCCATGTCATTAAGCCCCCCAGTGCTCCATCTCATAAATGAGTCAAGTTCTGGTTCTGGTTCTGGTTCTGCGAGCAATTTAAGACGATGACGAAAGAGTTCATCCCGCGCCCGATTGGAGCAAGCTGCTGCAGCTGGTCATCCTGCTAAATTTGTCGTTACATTGGACACAATTACGTGTTATCTGCCAGCCATTCCCCACGAGCTTGTGCCATGGCCCTTATCAGGTCCCCAGTGCCGCTCCCCTGTCCAAAAGTCCGAGAGAGAGTCAGTGAAGCGTGCAGCTCCTGCCTCCGATAAGATCCGGCCGCAAGAAACTTTTGGGGCTCGGAGGTCCCTAATGTTAATGTTGGCTTGGCAAATTATTTGCCATTTGCAGTGCGTAAGCTGATTAGCAAGCGACAGCCACTAACTAACTAAGCAAAAGCAAGCAACTAACTCATGCGTTTACTACTAATGAGCCCCAGTTTTATGCTTTTCAATTAAGTGATAACAGCGGAGGATACGGGGGATACGGAGCACAATTCGTGGCAAGTCAACCGCAAAAGGCATTATTATTGGACAAACAAAAAGTGCTCTATGCCATTACTCGAAAGCGGTTCTTTCTTGTCCGCAAGCAAGCGCAAGCGGGGCGTATACTTGATACCGCGAGGGCAGGGCATTAAGTATACGACGGGAGTGCAAGCAGATGCAGATGCGACTGCAGCTGCTGCCTGCTGCCTGCTGCCCACTTCCCCCCAAAAGAGGTAACTCCCAGCTGGTCCCAGCGCGTCCGAGGAGGAGCCACCCACAAGTCACTGTTGTTGTTTGACCCGGAGAGAGAGCGCAGCGCCACGCCTGTCGACTGTTTATGGGACTGGCGGCTGCTTTGTTTAAACTTGTGTGTGCGCAAAACTTTAACAACAACAGCAAGAGCAACGGCAATACCAACAATAACAACAAGCGGCAGCAATGCCAAAATGCCATCATTACCAAGCGACAAAAGTTTGTCCTTTTGCCAGTGCCAGTGCCAGCGCCACCTTCCTCCTGCCTCCTGTCAGCGGCAGGAGCAGGAACAGCCGCAGTAACGACGCCTGCAAAAGTGCTCCTTGACTCGGCGGCCGTGTAGGCAAATGAAGTGAACGGCTCTGCGTTCTGCTGCCACAGCTAAAAAATGAAATACGTAATAAAAGGGGAAAAGGGGAAAGAAAGAAAACAAACGCTGCTGCTTCTGCTGCCTCTGCTGCTGCTGCAGGAGGAGAACAACAAACAAAGGGCAGACCCCGACCCGCAGTGGCCCCAGGAAAGTTTTCACCCACCAAAAGCCACGACGAAGACTCTGACTCTGACTGTGACTGTGACTGGGAGTGCGACTGTGTGCCGCTGACAATAGAAATGCGTTCGGCAAAGTTTATTTTATTTCATTTTATTTTATTTTGTTTTGTACTATTTCCCTGCTATTTCGGGGCGACGCACGAGTTTTTCATTTGATTTCCGCTTGCCACACTTTTTGTGACCTCCTCCCCGCCGTCCCGCCGCCCCGGCGCCCTGCGTCACAAACAGAGGCGGAACTGGGGCCAGAGTCTCGAGCAGGAGCTGGAGCAGCAGCAGCAGGACTCCTGGCTCGGTCAGCGGGCCAACGAGCGTATGTTTGCTCACAAAAGGATTAAGTTGGGACTAGCCTCCTCCTCCTGCTAGTGAGTAGTTCGAGCTGAATGGAGAAATGGCTTCATTTGCATCCTCAGTAATGATACGGAGCTGATATGGTGGACCCACTTTGGGCACACACCGATGGAGCTTTAAACACGTATTTATGCTGATATTCTACACTGCGAACAAACACTTCCTCTATAAAAAATATACAAAAGTTTCAATTAGCAAATTAGTAAGACCAGTTTTATTATCACAATTATGTGCGTGTTTTAGGGTTGTAGAAGCTCCCAAGGTCGAGGAGGCAACACTGGCATCTATTGATATAAAATCCCGAATTATGGAATCATATTCCCGAAAACGCGTTGGAAGAAAGCGCAGCCACACTGGCCCCATTTGTCACTTGCAAAAAAGCTGCAGCAAGGCTCATTCCGGGCTGACCTGCCGTGGAGTCAACATCTTATTTTTTGAAGCCTTGTGTTTTCATTACATTATTTTTATTTTTTATTTTTTTTTCTTTGAGCTGTGGAAGTCTTCTCAGCTTGAAGGAGTTCTTATTTTTATTTTATTTTCAAATCGTTATGAATATTAATTTAGCCATGGCTTTCAGCTGGAAGGCGTTTTCCAGGTGCTTTTACTGTTTTATTTATGTGAAATAACCACATTATTTTAATTATCTACATGTGTTTTAGTTTGACAATAAGGCTTTGGTCCTTGTATGACGTAAGATCTGTCCTCCCCGTCGGCCTTCAGGACATTCTCACCCTTTTCGGGAGTCTTATCCTTCGCGGCCTTATCGGCTTTCTTAATTTTCTCCCAGTGCCAGACTGTTCTTATTTTTTATTTTATTTTCAAATCGTTATGAATATTGCTTTCCGCTGGAAGGCGTTTGCCAGGTGCTTTTGTTGTTTTATTTTATTTTATTTATTTTAGCTTAATAATGAGGCTTTGTTTTCAATAAGTCCTTGTATGATCAATGATCCGTCATCTTTTTCCGTCTCCTGGACATTTTCATTCTCTTCTTGGACTGCTGTTGTCATTTTCTTATCACTACTCGGCGTTGGCGGTGTGTCCTTCTCTGCCGACGGAGACAATCGCGAGTCTTACATCGAATGATCGATGTTTAACATACATAAATAATAATTAATACCAATTATTATCATAATTTCCAATTCAATTGTTTATTTTCTAATCAGTTACCTCATTAACAACATTTTTAACTTAAAATTTCACGAAATTGGCGACCAAATTGGGCGCTCTCTCATTTCACGTAACAGGCGCACAGCAAGCGGCAGAGCGACGATAGCGGATAGCGTGGTTAGAGGGAGAACCTTCCAGTTGCTGTTAGAATTACATTTGAATTGCGTTGAGCTAGATATGAGAAAAAAAAATTAGCTATCTTTGGTTTTATATAGCATAACAAATGACTATGATTAAAAAAATGGCTATTTACCGCTAAAAAAGGCTAGATTTAGCTTTAAGCTTACAATTTGCCAGCACTGGTGACCAGGCGCCACGCTGTTATAAACTGTAATAAAATAGGTTTGCACGGGGATAATCGGCCTGCTGCTGCCTTCTATGCGCCTGGTATCTGAAATCATGTACTTGGTAAATTTGTACTGGGCAAACCTCAAAACTGCGACCTTGTTGTTGCCTACAACAACATTTTTACTTTCCAAGTTCTTGAAATCACCAAGCAAATACCGGCTTTTTCCATTTCAAGTAACAGGCGAACAGAACTCAGTAGGGCGACGATGCTCTGCATTGATCGCTGTTGAAAACTGTTATAAAAATGTGCTGTCTTAAAGTAACTGTTCCTAAAAACAATGATGGCTTCCTTTTGGTTAAACGACCAATAGGAACGCGGCATCCTAAAATGCAACCATGGGTGTGTGCAAGAAATGAGAATGATAGATATGAGAAAAAGAAATAGCTAACTTTTGTTTTACATAGAATAACAAATGGCTATGATGGAAAAAATGGCTATTTACCGCTAAAAAAGGCTAGATTTAGCTATGCATTTACAACTTGCCAGCACTGTTGGTCGTGCGCCACGCTGTTATAAACTGTTATAATAAATGGATAATCGGCCTGCTGCTGCCTTCTGTGCGCCTGGTGTCTAAAGTCGTGCAATTGATAAATTTGTACTGCGGAAACTCATGACAGCGGCCTTGTTGTTGCTTACAACAACATTTTTATTTCTCAGGCTCACGAAATCGCCGAACAAATTGCCCGCTTTCCCATTTCGAGTAACAGGGGAGCAGCAAGCAGTAGACCAACGATGCCCCGCAATGAGTGCTGCTGAAAACTGTTATAAAAATGTGCTGTCTTAAAGTAACTGTTCCTAAAAACAATGATGGCTTCCTTCTGGTTAAACGACCAATAGGATCGCGGCATCCCAAAATGCAACCATGCGTGTGTGCAAGAAATGAGAATGATAGATATGAGAAAAAGAAATAGCTAACTTTTGTTTTACATAGAATAACAAATGGCTATGATTAAAAAAATGGCTATTTCCCGCTAAAAAGGCTAGATTTAGCTATGCATTTACAATTTGCCAGCACTGGTGGCCGTGCGCCACGCTGTTATAAACTGTAATAATAAATGGATAATCGGCCTGCTGCTGCCTTCTGTGCGCCTGGTGTCTGAGGTCGTGGAATTGATAAATTTGTACTGCGGAAACTCATGACAGCGGCCTTGTTGTCGCCTATAACAACATTTTACTACTCAGGCTCATGAAATCACCGAACAAATGGCCCGCTTTCCCATTTCGAGTAACAGGCGAGCAGCAAGCAGTAGACCAACGATGCCACACAATGAGCGCTGCTGAAAACTGTTATAAAAATGTGCCAAGAACAAAGCTGGCTGTTATACAAATGCGCTGCCTTAAACTAACGGTTTTTGAAAACAATGATGGCTTCCTTTGGGTCTAACGACCAATAGGATGATCGGAGCATCCTAAAATCGCTCTCTTCTCCATTTTGTAAGACAGACGAAAGCAGCTATCGCTGCGCTCCTCTACGCTGACGTCAGGCGGCCAAGAACTGTTATAATATATTTTAGCACAGAAATAATCGGCCTGCTGCTGCCTTCTGTGCGCCTGGTGCAAGAAATAAAGAAGTTGGTAAATTTGCACTTCTGAATCTCGAAATTGCCATGCGGTTTCTGATGTTTACTAAGAGAGTATTTCTGCCAGTGCAGCCCAGGAGGTGGGCATAAAATCTATTTGCCAGACTGAGTTTCGGCCAAAGTATGAGCATTTTATGCGACTCTGTTTGTTTTCTCTCCTGTCCCTGACCCCGACCCCCCGCCGCCGGCCGGGCACGGCAGCAGTTACCAAAATTCAATTGGGCTAACTTTTTGCGGCTTAGCGCCTTTGACATTCTAACGCAAGTGCTGATTCTCGACCTTTTGGCAATTCGATTATCGGCACAGCCCTGGATCCCAGGGGACGCTAAGAGAGAAGGTGCGTTCCATTCAATTAGAGCGAATGCCGACAAACGAATCCGATTCGGTTGGTTAATGCCTGCAACATAAATCTCCATTCTGTGGCGGCAATTAAAATTTATCTTTAATTGGTCGGGGCAAGTCCTGGCTGCCAGCACTGACTTCTTGAACTTTGCCAGTCTTATCGCTGCCGGAGCTGGAGCTGGAGCTGGAGCTGACTGGAGCTGACTCTTTAGCCCAAATCGCACCGGGGAGCGTGGCGCTTGGCACACCTGCCGTTTAAGCCAACTCCCGAGCTGAGCACACACACATATGGCCGTGTGGCTGCAAAAGGAGCAAAGTGTAATTCGGATTTAATTGCCTGTTAACACGCACTCGCGCATAGCGGGCACGACCGGTAACAGCTCGTAAAAAACGCCGCGCGAAGCGGCAAAAGGCGGGGATACATGGCCGAAACGTGGATGCTCTGTCCGCCTCCGGGCGGAGCCAGCCGAGGGTCTGTCAGGGAAAGGGTGTTGCCTGGCCAGCCTAAGGCTTTGGGCCGGGTTAAGGCACCATGTTAAGCACGAAGTGAACAGCTCGTAACTCAAGCAGCAATTGTACCAACTTCCAGGTAGCACCTGGCTTAGGCCTCTGAGGCCTCTGGGGCGGGGTTGCAACTAATCAACTTTCCCAACTTTCACCGATAAGCTGCCCGCGAAAATGCAGAAACATTTTTACAGGCCACTCTCTCTGTCCTTGGCTCTGGCTCCTGCCGGCTTCCGAATGCTTTGAATAACTATTAAATTTCCCCCAGCCGCAACGCAATAAGGATGGCTCCCAGGCACATCAAGATCCTGCCGGATACACCACCAAGCGAACTCACACGGACACGGACACGGACACGGACACGGACTCGGCTGCGGACGGAAAGAAGTGCTGAACTGTGCATAAAGCGCAGATAGACACGGAGATATGTGGCAACTGACATTCATTACGACATAAATTCGTTTAGTTGTTTGGACCCGGGCCCGGAGATAAGACGGAAATGCCGATGCTCCCTGGAGCTCCAAGGAGCAAGGAGCCGTAAAGTAAGTGCGGTCTGGGTCCTGCAACCAAGTGCGCCTCTGGGCCTCTGCCTCTGAGCCTTTGCATGCGAGTAAATGAACAAGCCAGGGCCAGGGCCAGCTTCTAAGGAGGGCGGTGTCCTGGCAACCGGTGCCAGATGCAGGGTGCCGAGTGCAGGGATGTGTGTAATTTAATAAGTTAATAAATACTTGGAGCTAGACCGGAAATATGAGTTACCTTGCGTTCGATTGACGCCGACAGCTGATTGAGTGACCTGCCTGGGGCTGCTGTGACAGCAGGAGTCATCCAGGTCAGCGATGCCAACTCCAAATCCAGCCTGGGCACGCTGGCATTCCCTGGCATTGCCACGTACGTCCTTAACGATCAAAACATTACACAGTTTTGCCTAATTGCCCACTTAAACGTCAGTTAAGGCATCCCCAGCCCGCACACCTGTACATCTACACCTGTACCTGGCTACGTGCACACACGCACACTCCACACCCCGCACACCCCGCCACACTCCGCTGTCAACAGTGTTGCAACAACAATGACTTCGAGCTCAAGCGTTTTGTAAACAAATGAAACAATTAATTTGATTCCACTCTCCAGCCAAATCCTATTAACTGCAGCGTAAAAGAAATGCTTTCTCCCTGGAGTGTGTGAGTGTTCGCGTGTGTTCGTGTGTGTTCGTGTGGGGTGTGTGGCGTGTGTGTGGCGCTGCCACTTTCATGCATACTTAATTTGTCAGCTTGGCGCAGGTTTACACCCATTTTAGATACCGTTAACTAACTAACTGTTGCGTCCAACCCGCTCCCTGGGTCCTGCCATTAACGCCCTACAAGCTGAGGTCCTGGGTCCTGCTGAATTTACGGCCGCTCACATATGGCGCCGCAAGGTGTTTTCATTTAAATTTTAGGACGGCTTAAGACAGGTCCTGGGCCAAGGAGCAGTTGAGTTATGCATTGAAATTTAAACTATGCATGTGCTCGGGCCTCAGGGATGTCCTGGCAGGCGGAAGGGTGGAGGATGGAGGCTAGAAGCTGCCACGCGACTCGCGAAAGTTCCTGCCTAGCCTGACAGTTTCGAGGCGGCCGTGTGTGTGTGTGTGTGTGTGTGTGTGTTTGTTAGTGTGGTAATTAGAAAATTTTATGTGATTACTGGCTTACACACACACGGGGGAAGTCATAGTACTGGCAGGACGAGGGACCACGGATGACAAAAAGAGCGAGACACAGTAGCCAATGAGGAGGGAAAAGTACAAAAGCGCCTATTAGAATATTAATGGAATACTAAATATAACCGTCAAGAGTGTGTGCCGTCACCCCATGTGGATGGCATGGATCTGCGGTGGCTAAACTTGAACCCATTCGGCGGAGCAGCAGCCCCAAGTATTCAATCTCAGGAGGAGGACCAGGGACAAAGGCCAGTGCTGCCTGCGTTAATTGGGATGCACTCGCTCCATGGAGTCGCCGGTTGAAGCTTTCAAATCGCAAAGCTCCCTGACTCGCGTGCGGCAAGCTCTTTTTTGGCTCAAAGCGGTGGCAGGGCTCGCAGGGTTCTTGGCTCGGAGAATAACTCAATTTGGCAGAGCCCGAGGAGTCCTTCGTGTGCGGTAGTCGTCGGCAACTCCCACTTGGCCCGCCTAGGCTGGAGTCCCCATCATCGTCAGCGTCAGCGTCATCAGAAAGGAAAGGAACGGAGGTCCTTGAAGCGCTGTTCAGTTCGATTGAAGTGGCAGGCGACTAGAAGAAGGCGTTAACCAACGAGGAGCACTCGGCTTGAGCTCCTCGTTTGAGCGCTTTGGCCGTAAAAAGTGCGCACAATCCCGGCCGTCGAATAAAAAATCCGCAAGTCCAACCAATCCCGTTCCTGGCTAGATTTAGATTCAGATTCAGTTTCAGATTTAGTTTGCTGTTTATGTTTATGCCATGTATTTGTCATTAAGTATCTGTTGCTGTATTACAATATATTTGTGATATATTATATATAAAGACTCGTATATCCACTTTCCGTATAAACATTACGTTTCCTAATCGTGCTAAAAAAAAGGAATCAACAACTGAAAGCGCTCTCGTTAAGTTTACATGTACATACATTTATCTATTTATTTATATATTATATTTTCTTTATTATAGTTTATTTATTATATTTTATATTTTATATTTCATATATATCTATATATCAGTGCACTCGCACTTGACAAATTCAACGGCAACGTCCAGGCTCAACTCTATTAGTATTCGTATTCATATCCATAGTATCTGTATCTGTATCTGTATTCGTATCTGTATTCGTATCTGTATCGTATTCATAGGTTTAGATAGCTCTTGCGATTCATTGGATGATATTTCATTGTCTTCGTATTCGTATAATTACGGGGGATACACTAGATATAGTCGTTGCGAGATTATCTACACGAGACTCCGAGTTCCGAGTGGGGTCTATGGGCTATGTACATTACCTGTGGAAGTGGAACTGGAACTGGATAGGATCTTGGAAAGGAGGCTTATAGATGGGTCTGAACTCTCGTCTCGGCTTGCTATCAGGCGTAGGTGTACGATATGTTGCTATATGTCTATGAAGGATATGCCTATGTCTCTGTATTGCCTTTAGTATATATACTAGGTAGTACACAACATCCAAGTGTCTAAGAAGCTCTTGATTTTGTTCTTCGAATACTTTCGGGTCTCCCTGTGAATGGGTATTAACGATGCCTGGATAATCATATGTCTGTGTGTGCTAGTGACTGCCACTAAGTTAGTTAGTTAGCTATACTTTCTATGTTACAGTTAGCGTATAAATAATTCAACATTCGCTCCTAGTGGCCTCCAGTTCCGCCTCGAGCGGACATGGAGCGCTTGCCGCCGTGCAATCATCTGCAGACCGTGGAGTCGTCGCCGGCGCAAATGGAGTGGGGAGCGGCCAGGAAGAGCTTGCCGTTGGAGCAGGCGCACAGCTGGAAGACGCGATGCATGTGATCCCGGCTCTGGGCAGTGCCCAAGATGGGCGGCTGGGCGGTGCGCAGGTTGGGCATTAAAATCTTGGAGGACTCCAGGCGCAGCTACAAGAACAGAGGATAGGTGAGGATGTAGCGCTCCTGGCAACCTCTCTCCCTCCCAAATCATACTTACGCTTCCATCAAGTGCTCGGAACTTGACATCCTCCAGGGCCACCACCTCAATGCCTCCTGCCCGCGACTGCAAATTGATGTCCTTGGCCGCCGTCATCTCCAGCTGGCGGGTGGGGGACTCGAGTCTGTAATTAAATCAGGCTCGGCGGTTAGTATCCTGGCTATCCTGGCTATCCTGGCTATCCCTCTGCCTAATGAAATGGAAAGCCCTCCCCATGCTGCATTCCTGCGTTCTCTGCTGATTTAAAAACATTGCAATTTCAATTCGAAATCGCATCCATCCATCCAGCCTACCTGGTGGCCACACAATTTGTCATTTCCCTGAGCCAACACACAGGCAGCTATCACCGAATTTGTCAATGAAAATGTTATTACAAGCCGCCGATCCTGTTAATGGTTCATATGTGCAAACAGGACTCCAGCAGGACGGCTGGATGGATGGACAGCAGGACACTGGATGGATGGGCTCTCTGGCAGGCTGCATAATGCAGACAGTCCCAGTCCAAACAGGAAAAAAGGTCTGGCCCCTTTAGCGCTTTTTAATTCACTGCCGCCGTTTGTGTACATTCAGACAAATGTGTATAAATATTTTCGCTCCCCGGGCACGGACGCGGACGCGGACGCGGACTCAGTGAGCTGAATAGCGACACCTCGTAAAGAGGCAGGTCCTGGCACTGGCACTGGATGGGGCTCGGACTGGGGATGGGTGCAGGTGCAGGACTGCGGCTTGTTGTTTTTGTTTTGTTACCGCAAAAGGTGACGTTGACAGAGGCGCAACTGAACGCAACTGAACGCAACTGAACGCAGCTGAGTGTTTGCTTTTAATTTTTTATTTCTCAGATTTCCCCATGCCATCGGTGCCTGGCCAGGAATTCCTGCAAAATTTATTACACTCATTGAATTTCAACACCGCACCGAGCGTGCAGCAGCAGCACCAGATTGGCTTTCGATTTCATTTACTTTAATTGGCCAAGGACCCAGGATCGGAGCAGGACTCACCTCAGCTCCCGGCCGGGCTCGGCGCGGACATGCGGCGTCTGCACGGACTCGCGGAAGACGGCCCCGCCCTCGCCGTCGATCCGCAGGGCGTGGGCACCGATGGTCACCTCATTCCGGTTCACGGAGAACAGGCTCCGCCCGTTGGTGTCGTTGATGCGAAAGCCCGCTGACAGGCACTCGAACTTGTCGTGTCCCAGGAATAAATGATTCTCAATCAGACCGTTCGGGTCACGTGTATTGATTGAAAAATTACGTGATGATTCTGTGGGAGGGTCATAGAGAGAAGAGGAAAAGGTATTTAGGAGCGGGCTTGTATGACAAATGCGGTTAATTCTAGCAGTAATTGCAATATAAATAAGTAAACACCAGCGCACATGCAGATGGAGGTGCCCGGTTAAGATGGTGACAAGGCAGCGGAAACGGAAATCAAATCCCTGGCCCTCGAAGCCATCGCTCTTGGCTATCTCACATCTCCGCCAGAGTCTGAGCCAGAGCTGGCTCTCTCCCAACCCACTTCCGCGTGCGTGTCTGCGGCTGCTGCTGCTTATCGCTGCTGTCAACACATGCAGGGCGAAGGACGAAGGACGCAGGTCCCTGGGCCATCGCATCTGTCTTCTTTGGCCCTGCTTTCATATGGTTTATCTGTAATTGTACATCTTGCCAGGATGGCTGGCCAGAGCAGGAGGAGCCGCGATCTCATTTGCCGACGCTTAGCGTCTCTGATTTCCTGCCTTCACCTTCTCGTATCTGCTGATTTATGTCTTGACGGGCAACGGCACACATTTGTCCTGGTCCGTGTGGCCCCTTTCTCGTCCTCGTCCTCGTCCTCGTCCTCGTTGAATGCCCTCCGGCGCAGGTGGCCAGCTTTCCTTGGAGGCTGCATAATAGCGGCGAGTGCAGTTCATTAAACATGCGCCATTCAGGCCAGTCACCGTCACCGCCATCGTCCGTGACTTTGACATTCGCAGACCAAGTTCAGAGCCCACCCTCACCCAATCACCAGCTCATCAGGAGCGTGAAAAGTGGAAATTTATGAAATGAATATTAATGGCAGCTAATCGGGGGACTCACCTATGGAGATGGGCTGGCCATGGCGCGAACGGATTGTGGAGGCGCGGAGCATGTCCATGATTATGGCCTGACCCGTCAGCTGTATGCCGCCGGGCACGATTTTGAGCTGGCCCATGCCCTCCTGGAATCAATGGGAAATTCTAGGAGATCAGTCAGTTAACCTACTTAGCCCGTTGCCTACCGTTGAGAACTCCATCACCTTGAGTATCCAGAGGGTGAGCACCAGGTTGGTGATGATGAGCAGCATCAGGAGCAGGAGCAGCGTGTACAGGCACTTCTTTCGCCAGCCAATGAGGCCTAGGTAAGTCTCGATGCCGCCCACAAAGCCCACGTCCACGTTGGACCGGGTTCCTGCTCCGGCTCCGGCTGGGGCACCGCGTGATCCTCCTCCTCCTCCTCCTGCCCGGTGACCATGGCTGACCGTCGCCTTGCCTGTGGTGGCCGCTGCCGTTACCGTCGTCATGGCCTTGGCCCCAGAGGCACTGGCTCCACTGGTGCTGCTGCTGCCTGTCATGGGGCCAGGACGGTGGGATTGGGACTGGGACTGGGAGTGGGCTTTGTTGTGGCCCCGCTTGGGCGTGGTGCCAGCCGAGAGACGGTGCTGCCTGGCCTCGTCGGCGGAAGGTGCCGGCAGTCGCCGCAAGGTGGGTCCGTATGGGTCCGTTGTGCTGTCACCACTGCTGCCGCCAGCCAACATCGCTGCCGAGCTTCTGGGCCGAGCAGCTAGTGGACGCCGCTGGACGCCGTCGTCGCCCAGGAGCCGGTCATGGTTGTTGCAGGTTGCGATTCCCGATCCCTGTTGGATATGGAGTTGTCAAAGGGGAAATATTAATGTCACACGGGGGTCGCTTGACTTCTTTACCATCGAACTGGCAAAGGCTTTATCCGACTATCTGCGTACATATTTATATTTATATATTTATTTGCCTCCGCAATAAAAGCACTTGCTACCCCATGGAGCGCCAGTGAGGCCAGCAGTCAATATAAAAAGCAAAAAAAGCAGAAAAGTTCAGCGAAAAAGGCAAACGAAAGCGGCATTTAAAAAACAAACGATTCCCGTGCCCATTGTGATGTGTTCTTTGAGTGCGGTCGGAATGCGGTTGCTTCCAATCCCACTCGCCGTCCATTCCCGGAATTTAAATCCAGAAATGTTGACATTTTCAGGCGGAATATCTGATTAATGCATTTTAATGAGGTAGAAAGCAATTCTTCCCCATTCCCTTAGATGATAGCCTAGGTGGCAACCTTGGGAGCTGTCAGGCGATCGGAACAAGTGGGCAGCCCAGCTGTCAGATCACGCGACTTCCTGTGACAAAGCTGAACTTCTTTAATAATAATTTAGGGATAATTTAGTTACAATATTATTTCATTAAAACTATATAAATTTGAGATAAATTCACAAAATGTCCACAGTAACTCCCAGGGAAAATTCAAATTGAGATGAAACCAAAGCGGAATATCTGATTAATGCATTCTAATGAGGTAGAAAGTCGTTAAACCAGCTATCCTTCCCCATTCCCTTAGACGTTCGACCAGGTGGCAACCTTAGGAGCTGTCAGGCGATCGGAACAAGTGGGCGGCTCGACTTCCTGTGACACAGCAAAACTTATTCAAGTGATAATTTAGTTACAATGTTTTTTCATTAGGAGATCAGTGAGAAAACTTTATAAATTTGAGATAAATTCACAAAATGCCCACAGTAACTCCAAGGGAAAATTCAAATTGAGATGAAACCGAAGCAGATGTCCCTGTCTGGAGCTCTGGATGTCTTCGTATTTGGATACCCATAAATCTGCCCAGCAAGGGTAAGTCTGTGCTGTGCGGACTGCGACTATAAAATATGCACCAGGCTGTTGCAGTTAGCCTTCACGGGCAGCACCAAGGATCCAACAGAGTTGCCTCAGTGCTGGTCCTGGTCCTGCTCCAATTGTAACTGCAACTGCACCAGTTGATGACTTTAGTGGCGTCAGCTGTTGGCGACTTCACACGTGCAGCTCTTCAATTATGCATGCCTGCAGCTACGTACATTTATGTGCATGCAGGTGGATGTGCAGGTGGATATGCAGGTGGATGTGGATGTGTGGATGCGGATGGCTGCGAGTGTGTGTGGGATGCATTTACATGCATGAGCCAGCGCCAGCGAGTGTGTGGGCTCTCGGTGTATTTATTAAACCATTCTGTCAAAAGAAATCATAATGAATAAAATAAAAAGTCATAAATGAATAAATTATAGACTTTTTGCTCATGAGGCTCGTAAAATAAATAAATAAATAAGTAATTCTAGAGTAGAGCAAGTAAATTATTTTTCAGCCAATCTGCCGTCAAAGGTAATCGGCTGAACATTGGCTTTAACTCAGCATACAGCAAGTGGACAGCCCCCAGGCCTAGCCTCACGGAATGCTGCACCCAATTCAAGGTACGGGGCGTTGCGAGTGTCTAAAATTAGTTCGTTTCGCCACGGTATCTTGAGAATATACATTTAGCTTTTAGCGCTCTCAATAAAATATATAAATAAATGTATAGATAATTTTTCTGCCGCGGCAACTTATTTTTATGATACGTTTCGTTGGCGCAACGCTCCGGTATGAATGATGATGGTGCTCCTGGTCCGAGTCCAAAATCCGCGATCCAAGAGCCGAGACTGTTGGAATAGCTTCCACATGTGTACGCTGAGTAATTGCCCGTAAATATATATTCTACGATCTATACACTCCCCAGCGGATCTCCGGCCGCAATTGTTTATATTTTTCCTTTTTATCATAATGTTTATACAATTACTTCGATTGTTTATGGTCCATTTTAGTGCATTCTAAGTGGCGAAGAGCATAGACCAGTGGCCATTCGAGTTGGGGATCGGAGTCGGGTGAAAATGGAATTAATTTAAATCGCAACCCTTTGGGGTTTTTGCCATGGAATGCATTTAATTCCCACCCGAGTCCCAGCAATTAGCAGGCGAAACTTCCACACACTCAAATTGTATTATTTACTTTAGAATATGTTCCGACTAGAGACGGCAGCTGTAACCATTTCGCAGAGGGAATGTCCATGTCCGGAGCAGGGATCGTGCTCCCGGAACGGCTACCGAGAGTTGAAGTTGATTTAGTATCTGCAGACAGTCGGGAAATTCCGGGAGTCCTGGAGTTAGGGATCAGGGCATCACTGGCATCACGTACGGCACGTTACAGCAAAGTTGCCGCCACCGCTCTCGCTTAATTTTGTTGCTCTGCCACTCCTTGCTTGGGTCCTTGCCTTGCCACACGTTTTTATGCTTTTCCACGACGACTTGTGTCACGTTGCCTGCAGATTTTCCGTTTACATTGTGATATTCGTAGGAAATTACTGGCGAGGGCAGGAAGTGCTCAAGAGTAAGTGGCAACTGGCAGAGTCGCAGATCATGGCTGCGGCTGATATTGACGGCAGTTCTCGGCTCTCTCTCGGAACTTGCAACAGTTTGGAAAACTTCCTGCTTCGCACTAATTTAAAGCGAAGGCCCCCCTTCCTGGCTCGCTTATAGAAATGAACTCGTAAATGGAAAGTATTGCATTGTCCTGCTATTAAGTTATCAACAAGGAGCGACACCACACGGAGGCAGACATGGCCGGAGACCCATATGCATATGTGGTCGGACTCGGGCTCAAAGGGTTACCGCCAGCGCACGTTTGGGTCGGGTCCCGGTCCCCGTTCCCGTTCCCGGCTGGGTCGTGGTTTCGAGGATAATACTCCAACTCCAGACCCAGCACAGCAGTTCCATATTTTGCAACAATTTCATGTTGTGTGTCTTGTGTGGAGTGGAAGGTGGTGGAGGCACGGCAGTCGTTGTAGTTGCCACACTTAATGGCGCTCGTACGTTTTGGCAGCAGCGGCCACGGCGGCACAGACAACACTTGTTGTCATTGTTGTACTCGCATGTATACTGTTATGTCCTTGTTGCCGCCTGCAGGACATTTTTATTCCAATCATGCGTAAGTGGCAACCCAAACTTTGCCCTTGTCCCCTTCCCTTTCCTCGTTTCGAGAATAAACTAATGCAAACGAACCCTTTCCGGAGGGCTCCAGATGTGCTGGCAAGGAAATTAGGAAAGGACTCCCTTTGCTCTTTGTTTCAAGCAGCACTTGGCTCCGATCGCTTTTCTTCAATCTTTTTAGCACAAAATAAAATCTAAAAAAGAACCTAATTAATTGACACACTTGCATTCATCAGAAAATAAATTAATTGGCCTGTTGCCAATTGTTTCTGTTGCTGGACTCATCAATGAGTTATAGAGGAAATTGTCACACAGAATAAATATGTTAAATAATCAAAAAAATAATATAAGAACTGATAATAGATCGTGAGTGAAGTTTCCCTTTTTAAGTAGAAAGCTCACTCTATTAACTATATAAATAATCAAACTCCAAAACGGAGGCTAGAGGTTTTTATAAAAAATGGTTTCAAACAGCTATCGATACATTTTTCTTGAATCTTTTTAACAGAAAGTACAAAATTCTATCAACAAAAAATCTAAAAAAAACACCTAATTAATTGACACACTTGCATTCGTCAGAAAATAAATTAATTGGCCTGTTGCCAAAAAAGCTGGACTCATCAATGAGTTATAGAGGAAATTGCCACACAAAATAAATATTTCAGATGATCAAAAAAGAAAATAAAAACAAGAGACACCTGGTTCCCCTTTTAAAAGCCCTTCAAGGCTTAATTTTTAAGCCAAAAAAATATTTAAATAAACTATAAAACACACTCTATTAACTATACAAATGCTGGATTCATCAGTGAGTTATAGAGGAAATTGCCACACAGAGTAAATATGTTAAATAATCAAAAAGGTAAATAAAAACAGATAATATATCGTAAGTGAAGTTCCCCTTTTAAAAGCCCTTCATGGCTTTATTTTTAAGCCCACAAAATAATACAATAAACTAGAAAACTTACTCTATTAATTATATAAATAATCAAACTGCATAACGGAGGTTAGAGGATTTTTTAAAATGCTATCAATAACCCTTTATGATAAATATCACGCATACGTACTGTGGTACTCAAACTCTTGGCCGCAGATTGGAGATTTTCCTTCCCCCGATCGCAAACAGCTCACACACGGATTGTCAACAGAGGCCAGGCCAAAGGTTAAGTGTTGAGAAGCCAAAAGCCAGATGCCAGAGGCCAAAAGGCCTCCCAGGGCGATTACGACACACACTCCGAGCACTCGCACTCGGCGATCGCGATGAGGCTGACCTTCACAGTTTCTGGCGGCGATCCCGGACAACACTCAATACTCCCAGAGCACTTCTCTGCGAGAAAACACCGAGCCACACACAACACACAAGTACAAAAATAAAACCACACTGGAAAACAATTTTTTCGAAGCGAAATGAAGAGGAATTCGTTTCGAAATCGGACAGATTCTGAATACTTGGCCGAAGAGCGCTCCCGAACCGCACTCGCACACGCTGGCACAGCAACTGACGGCGCCGGAGTCGCTTGGCCGGAATTTCGGTTCAGTCAGTCAGGCACTGCCTTCCCAGATTCCGAGATTCCGCGATTCCCCGAGACCGAAAGCTTTTGCCGAGCACCATGCTGCCGAGGCAGTTTCACTCAAACATCGGTTGGCTGAGGCCCGCTGGGTTATGGCTCGGCCTGACTCGGCCTGGCTCGGCACCACTCGACCTCCACGAGTGGCAAGTGGCGGCCTGCCCTCGAAGTGGGCGGTTTGTTTACGTTTTGTGTGGCCGAGCAACACGTGGCTCCCGCGGTGGAGCAGCAGCCACGTGTTGCTCTGGTCTCTGGTCTCTAAGAGATCCAAGTGCGATCTGGTCAGCAAAAATGCTTAAACTTCCCTTCAGAACCCCTAAATTATTCAAATTATTCAGAGTGCTTAGCCAGTGGCATTCCCAGCTGTAAGTCTGAGCTCCAGGACCCCAGCCTGGCCCTTTTTTCATCCCTCCTTTTGTCTCGTATTTATAAATTAAAAGCGTGTTCATCTTTGGCCAAAGTTCATAATTTTTGCGCCTTCATTAGGAGCAAGCTGGCTGGCTGGCTGGGGCGGGGCCACACACACATGAAGGCTTGGGTCCGTGTCCGTGTTTGGGTCCTTCTAATTGTCCTTGCCAGCAGCAGCAGGAGCAGCAGGAGCAGCTGCTGTTCGCAGGCGGCGCTTTTCGGCCTGCAATTGTTCCCGGGACGATCCCTGCCCCTCCCCTCAAGCTGCACAAAGGCTGGAACAAAAAGGCGCCACGCCCCACACACTTGTGTGTGTTTTGTTGAAAGCTGCGGCCACTTTTTGCAGCTGTGCCGAAAGGACCTTTGTAGTGCCATCGCACACACTCGTCCGTATCCGGCTGCGGGTTAGATTTTAAGTTGAGACGCCCGCCTCCTCTAAACTCTAAACTCCCGGCCGCACATGTTAATTGTGCGCCGGATACGGATTCGGCTCCAGGCTCTGTCCCTTTATGCATTCATAATATTTTAACTTGTTTTCATTGGGATTTGCGCCTTGGATTTGGGTAGTTTTGTAGAAAATAATGAGGGGTTCTCCTTAGGTTCTTGGTAATTGGAAAAGGGGGGCAGACAGGTGACACTGCCACTGACAATTTATACGAATGCCGAGCAAACAGTCGTGCGTCACACACGCACACCCCACACACCCACTCGGTTCGGTGTGTTTACCTGGACACTGCGTGTGTGTGGCCAGCCAGCCAGCCGGCTCGCCGCTCGCCGAGTTGTGCAAACAATCATAAATAAAGCAAGCAATCAAACATGCTGTTGTACTCTGATTACCCTAATTTGTATGCCACAATTTGACACATGACAATTGACACTTGGTTACAATGGGCGGGGCAGGAGCAGCAGGAGCAGCAGCAAGAGCAACATCAGCAGGCACTGCACATATTTGGCAATCATTTATTTTAGAGCCAATTGAATTTTAAGTAGCCAAACATGCATATGACATAAGTGGGCACACACACGAACGGACAGGGACTCGGACTGTGTGCATGTGCTAGGTCGATAAAAATGGCCATAAATATGACAAGTTGAATTCATTGAATGGTTTCATTTCATTGTCGGTTAGCCCCTCGCTAATTGGCCAAACTATTTGGCTTTAACAGCCACTAAATGCGGCATTCCAGCACCCATTCCCTTTGGAAAGTGTCGTGCGAGTGTCATCGCAGATTAAAACTCAAAATTGATGGGGCCATGTTTGCAGTTTTATGATCATGGGTCCTGGACACGAAGGCCAGGCACCCAGCTCCTCTCTCTTAATTCGATTTTCCTAGCCAAAATTCCAGAGCAAGTCCTGAAGCAAGTCCTTTCTAGTCACAGGTCCATCAATTGTTTCGTTTCCAATGCGAGTTCGAAGGCAAAGTTATTGTTGTCGCTGGCTTTGACAGGAATGTCCTGGCATCGATGAAGGAGCTCTGGTGCCTTCCTGTTCCTGCTCCTGCTCCAGCTGTTGCTCTTCCTGCCCTGCAGCAAAAATCAACCCGCGAAGTCACCTTTTTTCTGCTGCTGCTGCTGCTGCTGCTGCTGCTGCTGCAGCTCCTGGCTCCTGGCGAAGCGAGAGCCCATGAATAATTCCACTTCAATTCCACTTTGTACATTTCATTTTTGCAGGCAGTGTTCGTCATACATACATCAACGACAGAGGCCAGGACAGACCAGGGCAATTGGCTTTGATAGCGCCTCTGCTCTCGACTGACCCCGACCGAGATTCAGACAAAACATTTCCAGTTGGCGTTATCCTCTTATTAATTAATAACAATTCATAGGCCACACCCATTTGCCGGGCTGGGAGTTAATCCCTCCGGACGGGCACCGATGACAGCAGTCAATCGGGGCCAGGACTAGATGAGTACCTCTCAGTCGGATCACTGTCCTGGTCCTGGTCCTGTTGTGGTTCGTTTATGCCATCGCTCTGCACTTAAATAAACTTTTGTGTCAAAATTTTATCAATTATTCAGTTAAAATGCACTGCAAATCCTGTTAAAAATCTGCCACTGCCATGCAGCACAAAAAAACGAAGAGCAGGAGCTGGGGCTGGGGAGGAAACCATGTCACTGGCCACATATGGCCATTTGTCAATTGAATGATGGGAATATGAATTTATGGCATTAAAATCTTTTGGTTTTTCGGCCGTTTGCACCAAGTGAAAGCGAAAATGGAACGAAAAAGCGCAAACCGGAAAACAAAGAGCGAATCGCTCCCGCTGCCGCTCCTTTTCCAGCATCCAGCATCCCAACATCCAGTTGGTGTGAAAGCGGACAAAAGCTGACTAGGATCAGAAGGCCCGGGACTGGGCCGGGCAAAAGCGGATTATTCGTAAAACAAAAAGCGGCAAGGGCAAAAAATAAAAGGGCTACAAAACACACTGCAAATAGTCGGCGATATGGCCCGGCCAAATGGCATTGTCGCATTCAAGTCAACTGAAAAGCCAGCCGATTGCCACTGCCACATTTGCGACGCGCAGGATGTCAGGATGTGATTCCGACCGACTGCCTGATGATGCCCAGGACGCGCAGGAGGAGCAGCAGCAGGAGCAGGAGCTGGCGAAAAGGTGAAGTGAGCCGACAGCATTAGCCACATTGTGTCAGCAGTCAACTGCCGTGCTCCTGCTCCTGCTCCTGCCCTTGCTCGTGCGCGTCATGAGTGCGTCATGAGTAAGTGCCGCCAGCAGCGAGGAGAGAGGACAAGTGTCGAGCTTGGCTTAGGGGCTAAGCTGGCTGAAGCCCCCTCGGAAAGCATACTGATATGGATCATTCCGATGAGCCTTATCTAGAAGTATCTATTACAAATTAAAGATATATTTTATACTTTCAACGAGTGTCAAATACTTTTCTACTCTAAATGTAAAAATAATATATATAGCCCTTATCGATTGCTTTTAAGGCCGTTTGTTATATTTTTCACTTCATATATTTAGCCCTAGACCAAAATGCCTTTATTTGCTTGGTGGCTTTAATTATAGGGCTATGACACTGTACTTTTGCTTTCATTAATTAAAGTAATTTTGCCTTAGATTATTTGGTTTTAATCAAAAGCGAGCTTTCATGAGCAAGCATGATGAAGACATTGCAAATTAATTTAAATTAATTAAATAAATATTTAAAATAAAAAATAAAATAAATATGCATGCTAGTTTAGCCATTTTATTTTTACACAAGCTCTAGGTAAAACATTTTAACTGATCTTAAATGCAAATTTAAAAACCAGTGTGACCATGCCCTCTTACAATGCAGTACCATAGCGCCATAAAGAGAAAAAATTAGCTCACTTAGGAATATTATTTAGATCATGGCCTTCCAGGATAATAAGATCGAAATTAAAAAAATAAAATGCAAATGTAATAAACCAGTGTGACCATGCCCTCTTACAATGCAGTGTCAAAGCGTCATAAAGAGAAAAAGATAACTCACATAGGAATGTTATTTAGATCAATGCCATCCGGGATAATAAGTTGGAAATTAGAAAGCCTGTGTGACCATGCCCTCTTACAAAGCAGTGTCATAGCGCCATAAAGAGAGAAAATTTACTCACATAGGAATGTTATTCTGATCATGGCCTTTTAGGATAATAAGTTCGAAATTAAAAAAGTAAAATGCATATTTAAAAACCAGTGTGGCCATGCCCTCTTAAAATGCAGTGTAATAGCGCCATAAAGAGAAACAATTAACTCATATAGGAATATTATTTACAAGTAGATCATGGCCTTTCGGGATATTAAGTTCGAAATTAGAAAACCAGTGTGACCATGCCCTCTTACAAAGCAGTGTCATTGCGCCATAAAGAGAAAAATTCGACTCACATAGGAATATAATTTAGATCATGGCCTTACGGGATAATAAGTGTACATCTTAAAAGTCCAGTGTGACCATGCCCTCTTACAATGAGTGTCATAGCGCCATAAAAAGAACAAATTAACTCACATAGAAATTCACTCACTTAGATCATGATCTTCTTTGATGACTTAAACCCTAACAAAAATTAAAGAAACCAACAAAAGCGTCGCCTAATAGGTGCTAAGCCTGGGGCGAGGGGCGCAATCCGGCTTAACCAGATGCATATCCCCATTGAGTTTATGTATCATTGTTCCTATGTATCCTCGTGTGTACGCATGTGCCTGGCTGTGCCTGCGTGTGTGTGCGGACAGGCCCCGGAGAGGGGGGTGGAGTTGGAGCAAGCACTTGTCTAAGCGATTTTTGATTACACTTCCGACGGAAATTATCATATATCCTTCTGCTTGAATAATTTTCATGGAAATGCGCGCGACAGCAGAGCAACGAGGAGGCGGAGGACGAGGAGCTGCGCCATCGATGGCGGCCTACACAGCTATTTCCAGATATCCGCAATCCAGTCAGACTGGTCCAAGGAGGAGCTTCCCTTTTGGAGCAGGATCGCGTAGCAGCGGAATAATCGGGGATCAGCTCGGCTATCAACTGGGATTGTCCGGTGGCAGACCGTGCTCGGAAAACTTGCCAACGAGGACAGGAGGCAGCGTGGGGAGAGGCAACGAAACCCGACGCTAATTAAAGGCATTTGTTGTAGCAGTTTCATTCAATTAATTATTTCGACTATCAACGCTGTCAATCTTTTTATCCAGAAATCTGCCAGCCAGCCAGCAGCCAGCAGCCAGGAGCCAGGACTAGGAAAGCACCCACCCAATTCCCCGTCTCGAGTTTGGAGTTCGTGCGCTGCAACTTATTTGTTTTCGGGCAGAAGGAGCGGCCAGGATGGCGAGAAACAATGCCTTCTATAAGCGGAGAGCGGAGAGCGTGGTATCCTAGTTACTCTTCTGGCTCTGCCGTCCATCAGCCGTCAGCCTTGTTCCACGGCTCTTCTGTTGTGCAAATTGCCTTTTGTTGTTTATGCCTGAGAGTTCCGGCGGGGAAGGGATACTTTGCCTCACAATCGCAGTTCGATTTGACAGTTCCGCCTTGAAGCCAGCAGCTTGAAGCTTTCAGCAATCCCCAAATGACGCTGACCAAAACTGCGGTTAAGCTCAGCCCAGTCACCATCACCCATCGCAGATAGCATCGTGTGCTTCCTCTCCTCAATGGGCGCCCCCACACACAGAGGCAAACACTGTGGGTGCCAGTGACCTTTTTATGCAAATATTACCCGAAGGCAGCGAAGGCAGCTAAGCAAGCACATAAGCGTTGACTCACCTGTCGTCCCACGTTCCGGGCTTATCCGTAACCCAATCTTTATCTCTCTCGGTGTCAATGGAAATCCTGCCAAATCATGTACAGGGACAGGCCTCAAATTAAAGCTGAGGGAGCTGCATTTAAGGCAGCTATAATTATGATTTAACCAATTGATCTGACCAGAGAGCCTGGGCAAGAGATCGGGCATAATTACGCTGGATGGCTGGATGCAGCGACTCGGACAAACGCCTGCCGGGGAGCAGCAGGCAGCGACCGACGCCATTGCAATCTAGATTCGAGATGAGAATCGTAAAACCGGAAATAAAACAGGAAAATTAAAAACGTACAAAAGGTGCAAAACGGAGGGAGGGCTGTGTGCGCAAACAGAGGGCGAAATGGCACACGGATAGACACAGTCCGACATCCAGACACCCGACCCGATGGTTGGGGGGAATCCGCACTGCCAGATTCTAAGAGCAACATTCAGGATTCAGGGGATTCAGAGGACTCAGTCAGGGGGCAGCAGGCCCAGGTAGTTAGGCAAACACACACAAAGGCAGTGAGCGAACGGAAAAAAATATGCAACTCCGAGGGCAATATGTAAAATGAAAATTGCAAAGCCAGGCAGGCAGGCAGATCCGCAGGGTTTGCGATTCCCACGCGACTCTTCCGGCCCAGCCAGGACTCATTAAAGCCGGTTACCTGTTAGCTGTTAGCTGTCCTCGGTTGACACTTCAAATCAAGACATCCCAAAGTGATTGCTAGCTAAACTCTTCATTATTAAAACAGGTTCAAATACGCGAATATGTGTGACTTCGAAGAGCTCCCCACAACAACGACATTATCCGAAGGGCGAACGTGAAAAGAGCAATGGCAAAAATGGCACAATACTCCCCGAACCAAACAGAACAGCACAGAACAGACAGGAGGCGAAAACAATTACTTAAAGCAATTCTTCCGAACCATTTGTACGAAATCCACAAATTAAGGCACTTGCTCTGCAGGGGAGCAGCAGGATGAGCAGGATGGGCAGGATGGGCAGGATGAGCAGGCAGCAGGCGGAGCAGGGTGTCATGACAGCTGTCGAATGTCGACTGCCAGCCGGCTGGGAGACACCTCTCCACTGCCACCGCCTTTGTGCTTGGCTGGTCCTCTATCCGCCATCCGACTGTTGGCTAAAAGCCGTTAAATCGCGGTGCAGGAGCCACAAAGCCAGCGCCGAAAGTAAAATCAAAGTCAATAACGTAGAAAGAAGAGCCAAAGAAATGATGAAAATCGAGGGGGAACAAGAAAAATAAAAATGAAAAGAGAAACAGCAATCAAATGCAATAAAAGTCAGTGGCGAAACAGAGGCAGGACCGAAATAAAATGTTTCGAAAAAATCGTTTGCTTTATAAGCTCTCCAAGTCAAGGATTCTACGAATAGAGGACAACAAGTGGCCAGGATCAATGACAGAGAGAGGGAGCCAAGCTGCCCACTTGTTTCGATCGCCTGACAAGCGGGCTGCCAGCTTGTTTCGATCTCACATCGCTTAAGGTTGCCACCTAGTCTAAGAGATTTACAATAATAAATTTAGCTCCTGATATAAGGCGCTTTTCCTCCCAATATAACGCTTATAATGGTTTTCGAATATCTCCTTTCGTATCGAATCAATTCCCAGCTACTTGCCCTTCCCCAAACCCAAATTCGGGACTCTCGAGTCCTATAAACCGTTAATTCTGCCCACGTTTCCGCTCAATTACCTGTCGCTGGTTGAAATGCAAAAGTTACGCGCCATTGTGGCCCCTCGCAGAGACGCCTTTTCAGTCCCAGGTCCCAGGTCCCAGGATCCCCTTCTAAAGCAAAAGTTTTCTGCAATTGATGCGGAAGTGTCGGCTGTATTGTCCAAAAGCTTGAAGCTGGCGTTTGAAGCACCTTAAAGCTGTCACTCCCGGAAATCGGAAATGGGAAATGGGAAATGGGAAATCGGAAATCCGAATAGCGAATCCAGAATCCACCGAGAGGGTGAGTGTGGGTGCACATCCTGCAAGCCTTTGCCTTTGCTCTCATTTATTTATGACAATTTATGCGACGCCGCCAGAAGAAGAAAACATCGCGAAAAGACAAGAAGAAAGGCGGCAAGAATCTTTATTCATTGATTATTTAACGACTTCTTAAGTGGTTTCGTAAGTACACAAAAAACTCACCGCTTATGTGCGATTAAGCCAAAGTAGAGCCAAGTAGAGCCAAGTCGTGTGAGTGTGCGAGTGTGCGGATGTGTGTGCCGCCTTCGTCTAGGCCAAGTAAGTTCGCAGTTCACAAAGGCAGTCAAAGTCAAAGTGAATTGATGAAGCGCCGAGGCAAACTTTTTCCGCACTCTCTTCCACTCTCTGTGGGACACACAGTGGTACTTCGGCAAACGGACACTTGCCAGTCGCAGGCAGCCAGTAACCCTTACTTGAGCCCCCCCGTTACGCATTTTCATGCAAAGTTGCCACACGAAGGGCCAAGGGCCGGCCACGAGGATTTCCTCGTGGAAGCTGCATAAAAATCGGTAAAAAGGTCAAAGCAACTAAGACGGGATAAACTGGTGGGTCGGTTCGGCTTAAGTTACTCAAATAGCATGCGGCCAAAGTTTTTCCCCAAGACGAGGATGAAGTTGGTCGCTGGTCGCTGGCAGGAGCTACTTGCATTCGCAGGAGTGTCCAGCTTTGATGGCCAAATTACCAAGGAAAGCAGGGCAAGGCACCAGTGAAGCATTACCCCAAAAAAAAAAAGAAATTAGGGGAAAAACTATGCCCTTTTTTGTGGCCAATTTTATATAAAATTAATCCTGTAGCAGTAATGATTTTATATTTATTATTAATAATAAAATTAGAGGACAACAATTGGCGAAGATCAATAACAGAGAGAGGGAATGCCCCCTGACAGCCAAGCTGCCCACTTGTTTCGATCGCATGACAGTGGAGATGCCATTCTGTTTCGATCTCACATCGTTTAGGGCCACCTAGTCTAGGAAACAAATTTAAAATCTTTGCTCCTCATATAATGCGCTTTTCCTCCCAATATAACGCTTATAATGGTTTTCGAATATCTCCAATCCTATCGAATGGTTTTATATTTATTATCAATAAAAAAATTACTCATACGCAGCGTAATGTAAGATGATAAATGGTGGATGGAAATAAACAAATATATCTCTAAGAAGAACAACCTGAACTCTGACAAAATATATCGCTTAGCACGCTAATTAAGAGTTCACTAAGAATTCGTTTCCGGCACTAAGCTGTAAAATACCTAGCCTTGAAACTAAAGAGCAGTGTGTCGAATTAGTTGAATTACTTGTAAATTATTTTTGTTAACGTTCTTGATTTCCTAACTTAGTCTGCAGATTTTGTAAACTAATAAAAACTAGCTCAGAGAAGCATTTAAAATTAAAATATATACTATTTTTTTCCTTAGTTATGCCTTTTTTAACATTAGATTTTTACAAAAAATTATCACATTTTTCAAATACCCAAAATACGCCAATTTGAGGTATTTTTGAGAGCTTCTATTGGCAAAATCGGGAGTGACAGCCAAAAGCCGTATATTTTCTGATTCGCCATTAAAATCTTAAATATTAACAATCAAAATATTGAAAAAAATCAGGAAACCAATTTTCATGAATTTTTCAAAATTTGATAAGGGGTTACATCATTAAAATTGTCAAAAACTGACTGAAAAAAATATTTTTTTTTAATTTCCAAACTTAGTATGCAGATTTTGTAAACTAATAAAAACTAGCTCAGAAAAGCATTTAAAATTAAAATATATACTAATTTAGCTTAGTTATGTCCTTTCTTCAATTCGGTTTGTCCCAAAAATGATCACATTTTTCAAAATATTTTTTTACAAATAAAAGCAAAAATGTTAACTTTTTTTGAGAGCCAAAAAAACAAAAGTGATAGCTGTATGTTTTCCGGTTCGCCATTCAAATTTTTATTATATATTAGTATTGAAAAAAATCAGCAAACCAAGTATGACCGATTTTTCAAATATTAATACAATTAAAACTGAAAAATTGATAAGAAATCGTTTTAAATTGCTTAGCAAAATCAAAGCTAACATAGCTCTAGTGCTTAGTCTTCTTAACGCGACCAGACTTGACTCCTTTCAGCTTCTGTTCTGAAGCCTGCTTGGCGGTCTTCTTTGGCTTTTTCTGCTTGGGCTGAAAGACGTTGATATCGACAGGCTCGGAGTCGTCCTTGTCGACGTACTTCTCAACCAGGCGACCCATCATCGCGTCAAAGTTGGATTCGCGCTGACTGCGCCGGGCTAGAATCATTTGCTGGAGGTCCACGCCACTGGCAGCCAGATCCTGTTCGTCCTTCGCCTTCTGGCGCCGTTGGAGGCTCTCCTTCACCACCTCGGACTCCTTGCGCTCGCGTGCGTACTTCCGGTGGCGCTTCTTGCGCTTGGCAGCGGGCTCCTCGGTGAAGATCTTATACTCCGGCACATCGCCGGCTGCAATCATCGCCTCGACAATCTTTTTAATCCGCGGTTCGTCCTCCACCTTAGTGAAGGGCACATGGCTCATCAAATGGTTCATGCACCCCTTGCCCTCCAGATAGGCCTTTGCGATGTCCTTGCGCTCCAGCTCAGAGTTGACGTAATCCCTTTCATAGTTGCAGATGTCCTCCTCGGTTATAGGCTTGAAGGTCTTGCGCCATAGGTCCAGCCACGAGGTTTCATCGTCATCTTCATCCTCATCATCGATGATGCCCTTCTCGTCGTATAGAGCGCGCCTTGGGCTGCTTATGAGTACCTGGTAAAGCTTTGATAGGACCTTGAACTTCTCAGTGGCGTCCTCCTTCTGCTCCTCCGGCACTCTGTCGGGATGGACCAGCAGCGACAACTTGTGATAGGCCTTCTTCACCTCCTGGTCACCGGAAGCCTTGTCCAGGCCCATCAGCTTGTAGATATCGCGAGTTCCGAAGTACTTTTCGCAAAGTTCCAGTGTCGACATTGTGCGTTTCTCAGTCATTTTCGGTTTTGCAGTATAGATGTTGAGTCTACCGAAAAGCGATTAGAGAAAGGCGGTCAAGATTGTACTCAATATAAAATCAAGATAAAATGTGCCAACTTTTCCTTTTTTGAGGAATTATATGTTTATGTGAGAAATTCACCTTGTTGATGTGGCTGAGCTGAGGAAATGAATGTGAATGTAAGAACTTTTGCCTTGCTGAGCTGTGAAACTAAATGTGACAGTAAAATCGTTGTTGACTCTTGTTCAGTTATTTTTTAAGGCAGTCATGAGGGGCTGCCGAATTTATTTTCAAGGCGTCGAAAAGTAGTCTTCAAGACTTCCTGATTTAAGGCTTAAAAGTGTGCAACACGAGTAATAAACAAGTTTGTTGAGCGCTAAAAGAGGACCCTCTAAGCTCAAGGATTTTATTTGTATTTTTTCGTTGTCTATTATAGATTTAAAACAAGTAGAAAAGCTACAGTCGAGTGCAACCGACTGTGAGATACCCGGTAGCCAAGGCATTCTGACTTTCATCCACGAAAGACACATGGACGTGGATAATTCACTGGCATTAAGTAATATTTACCTTGTACTGGGTATAAATAAAGACGACTATACCATATATTATAAAAACTGACATAACGTCGCTAAATTTCAATACACAGAGATTATAATCTAATAATTATTAATCTAATTATAATTATTGTCAAACACAACCAACCATTATTTGCATGTTCAAAGAACGTGTTGTTCTTATCAATTTTAACTTTATTTTTGACTAAATTAAGAACAGAAACCGAAACAGGAATTTTTGGGAGCCTCTAAAAGCCAAAACGAAAATGACAGCCAAAAGTCGCATATTTTCTGATTCGCCATTAAAATCTTAAATATTAACAATCAAAATATTGTACAAAATCAGGAAACAAATTTTAAAAATTTGATAAGGGGTTTTTATTTATTTATTTATAAAGAGCAAAAAAAAGATCAAACTGTGAGCTGGCAATGATGTTGAGCAGCAGTTGGGCAATAGTAGTGATCGAAGTTCCGCCGAACAACTGCAAATTACTAATGGATGAAAGTCGGCTTCACAGGTTTCATCAGTGACACCAGAGGAGAGTACTATCTCTACTATTTTACCACAATTAAGCATATCCCAACATCATTGTATTTCGCCGAAAACCCCCCAAAGGTTATGTATGATTAAATTAAATAAAATTATTCCGATGATGGAGGTGTGTTTTAATCAAAGTTTAATTTTAGTGTACCAACATCACGCATCCAGTCATTGTTGTCAGGTGTAGTGTTGCTTAAAAAGATGTGAAGTGTTCTCGAAAACGCCTTTCGCCTAGATCTTCCTGATTTCTTTTGTTGTGTGTGTTTGGGGGTGTAATTTCTATGTTATTTCTATGTAAGGGAGTGGGAGTGGATTACTTGGGGGCCGCCATGGCGCGAGCCTGAGCGCGCACTCGTTTCACGTACTCGTGATTGTTTTGGGTGTAGATGCAGAAAGCCTCGGCCTGGGCCGGATCCTTGATGTTGGGATCGTTCAGCAGGGCCTGGATGCCCAACAAGATCTGTTTGATGGTAATGGCCGGACGCCAGTCCTTCTCCTCATCCAAAAGGGACAGGCATATAGTGCCCGATGGGTAGACGTTTGGGTGGAACAGTGCCGGCTCGAACTTGCATTTCGGTGGCGAGTGGGGGTAGTTATCGGTGAAGAACATCCTGAGTTTGTAGAGGCCGCCCTCCCAAGGCGTCGACTCTTTTCCGGGAATGGCGCATTCCCAGATCATCAAATTCAGTGTGCCGTCAGTGTTCTTTGCCGGGCGCGCTACGAACCCGAATGGGTGATCCTTGCGCCAGGTTCTGCGCGCCTCGCCCAGTCGTGTAATGGCCAGTCCAGACATTTTAAAATAGATAAATCTTCTGTCGTAAATGCAAACTGCAACCGATATTGAGCTGTGGAAACCATTAGCATTACGAGGAATAGATTCAAGTTTCAAGCTTACTAACTTATCAAGTGTATTAGATGTTTCATTCTATTTTTATATTTTTATTTTTACTCACCCGAAAACTCAAAAAAGTCGAAACTAAAAAAATGATCCGAAGTACCCGACTCGACGAGATCTGGAAGCACACTGAAAATATTCCGGCCCAGCTGGGCTACATGCTGTTGACAGGACGTTTGTTCGATGACACTAGGTTCATGGACTACGCGATTGCTTTTTCGACTCTCCATCGCCTTTCCATCACAGCTGGCTTTGACAATGCTTTGCCAAATATATTTAATATTCAACTTATATATTCTTCTCACATCTTTTTAAGCAACACTACACCTGACAACAATAGCTGGATGCGAGAGAGAGGTTGGTACACTAAAGTTACACTTTGATTAAAACACACCTCCGTCATCGGAATTAAGTTAATTATACATAACCTCTGGGGGGCTTTCGGCGAAATAAAATGAAGTTGGGATATGCTTAAACATAGTCCTTTTTGGTGGAAATTGTGGCAAAATAGTAGGTCACTGCTTGGCGCTTATTATGCGGCAAGATGCCTTTGAAGGCTGCGAAGCCGACTTTCATCCATTGGTAATTTGCAGTTGTTCAGCGGAAGTTCGATCACTACTATTGCCGATTGTTAATATTTAAGATTTTAATGGCGAATCAGAAAATATACAGCTTTTGGCTGTCACTCTCGGTTTGGCTTTTAGAGGCTCTCAAAAATACCTCAAATTAGCGCATTTTGAGTATTCAAAAAATATGATACGTTTTTTGTAATCGTAGTTTCTTTAGTTTTATACAAAATGTATAAATGTCACACAATTTATGAGGAAATCTAACTACTCAGGAAACAGCGGAAACAAATATATCTCTTAGAAGAATAACCTGAACTCTGAGAAACTTTATCGCTTAGCATGCTAATTAAGAGTTCCATAAGAATTTAGCTAAGAAATACCCGGAGAAAAATAGGCAAAAATATGATTCATATTACAATTTATATTAAATGCGGTTTCCCATAACCCACTTTTGTATAGTAAGTGCGTTGGGTGATGCCAGAAATAAACAGTAAAATCTGCGAAAATACACAAATTAAATTAGGTGCCACAGCCCACTTCCCCTCCCATTACATCCTCCCAGCGCTCGTCCTTGTCCCGAAAGCCGCCTCCTGCGAGATTGCTAATTGAGCGCATTAAGCGAAGACTACACAGAACGAGACTCGGAGTCCTGGCGTTGGAGATGGAGCAGATGATGGGTGATGGGAGCTGGGCGCTGGATGTTTGTGTTGCCAAACACAGCGGAGCGCTGAAATAGAAGAACTTCCGGCAACGGAAAAAACTCTAACGAAAATCCCAACGTAATGCAATATTCATTTTTCTGGTCACGTACGTAAAGTAAATCAATTAAGTTGTCATAAATTGTACCATTGCAGCCGCCGACGGCGACGATGGTGATGGCGACACCACCCCATTTCCCCATTTCCCATCTCACATTTCCCATTTCCCACTTCCCATCCCGGAACAATGTCTCAGTCCCGCCGAGATCCGCTTTTTGTTGCTCGACTCTCTCGGCTCTCGACTCTTATTTGATTTGCGTTCTGTTTGTGCAGCAAATTGAGCGGCATTTGCTTTTTTACTTTTACATTTTGCGCTTTGCGTTTTGCGACGACTCTACGCAAAGTGTCTCATTTAATCCTGGCATTTATGCCCACAGGATACAGGATACACACTTACGCACACTTTTACATGGGCACAACGAACCAGAAACCACGAAATTTCTGGCGAATTTCCTTTTGTTATTAAACCAATTTTATTTCTGTGTTATTCATGGATCGCAGTCAAGTGCGACACTTGGCACTCTGGCACTCCACTTGCCACTCCTTCCTCTTAAAAACTGTTCCAGGGCTAAATTGTTTAGACGAGGTCACTTCATGCCGAGAAAGCTTCTAGGCAAAGCAAATGTTGACTTGAGGAAAAATTCACTTGGCTTTTTCGGACATTAAAAGAACGTATTTTCCCCGGCTGGGCTGCTCAATAGCCAGTTTAATATGAAGGTATAAATTTGAAAGACCCCACTCCCCCACTTGCAGGACGAACAATTTACGATGACACATTGTCATCGTATTTTTCCTAGCCTGGAGAGCTGAGGCATTCCGACTAACCAATTCGCTGTTGTCTGAACCACAACCCCTCATCCTTAGCTCCTGCTCCAGCCATTCTTGGCCGCAGACTTGCCGCACTTTAGTTAAGCTCAAAATGATTGCGTATAATTTGGCAGCATTTAGTGGGCGCCACTACCACCCAGCTTCCTCGCTTGCTCCTTGAGGACGCGACAAAGGCGCAGGCTGGGGGATGTATGAGAGAGGTTAAGTCTCCCTGGCAGAGCGTTTAGTCAATGCCTGGCTCCTGGCTCCTGGTTGGAGCCTGGAGCCTGGAAGCCACTTGCGGCCGCCAGGGGATTTCTCGTTCATTTCAACAAGGATTATTTACTTCGCCCAAAGATTCAATAACAATTTTGAAATGAGCGTAATTTCGCAGAGCTCTAGCTCGGCATAAGCCCCGAAATAATGTGGCATAAAGCGGCGAGTGCTGGTCCTCCAAAGGGTCTCTAGTCCAGGCCCTAGTGGAGTGTTTTGAATGTAATTCCAGCTGGTTATTTCCAGGACTGCGACAGTCACTGGTGAGTCATCGGATATCTGGGGTGGCCACACACACACAGCTCCACTTATCAATTAAAAGCTTTGCAGAGAAGCCACCGCACCGATAAAACCGCTGTCAGCCGAGCTCTCCGAGTTAATGGCGTTTTATCAAGTCGTTTTCGGGTTTTGTGTGCAATTTTAATTAAAGTTGATTAAATGCCCGGCTCGAGGTCGGATTCGGATTCGAATCGGATTGGGAGGTTACATGCATTATGACCTGCTGTCAGGCGAGCCGCGTGCCTAGTTCCCTGTCATCACGTCCTGTCCCCGTCCCCGTCCCCGTCCCCGCAGGATGCTTGTGAAATGATCCCATCGGCCCATCGAGGTGATAGATTCGTCCACTGGCCAGTCAATCACTGTCTCTCGTTTCGAACTCGGGTGGGGCCCAAATTAAGGAAATTAAACTTCATGATTTTAAACATGGCCGATGAGCTCTTGTCAGAGTTCAGGAGAGTCCAGATATCGTGTAATTGTTGGAGAATATCAAGGAAATTAGCTTTTACACTCAACTGTGGCCATCGTGTCGCATTCTTTTTACGGCCCTTGCCAGGCAATCACGTTTTGCATGCTCCCACTCCGACTCCCAATCTCATCCGGCCCCAATTTCGATTCGCAACCCTCCGGAGTCCGGAGTGCAGTATGCATGTGCAAATCTAATAATTCTTCGCCAACTGTCACTCCATTAGCGGCAAATCCAGCGGAATGAAGCACTGAGAGAGCTCCTGGAGAGCTCCTCTGGCAACTGCTTGGCCGACTTTTCAGGCTTCGGCCGAGGAAAGGTCAGATTTCGGGGCATTATGTGTAAGCATGCGTCTGCCCGGAATGGAACCCGGCACGGGTTAGTGCCAATTGGCCCTTTAAACTGGGCTTGGGTGCGAGTACATCGATCTTCTAGAGACCCCCGGCTCCTGGCTGTGTCTGTGTCTGCCTGCCTGGATGTGTGTCCGTATTTCGAGGTTTGGCGATTTATTTTGCACAAGTTTTAATTTCCGGCAAATTTCCTAGTACAATTTCCCTTCTCAGAGCTGCCATTGCGCTTTTTGCCCATGCACTCGGTTCGGCTGGGTTCGGCTCCCAGGAACCCGGGAACCCATCCCCTCGGGATGGGCGCACACCCACCCTGGGGCTCTTCTATAAATTACCCTAAGATGGCGACATGGCTCTATTTGGGGCACTGCGTGGGGGAGCACACACTGTCCGGGTCAAAGTACTCATATATTGTGCATTTCGCATTTCTGCATTTCTGCATTTCCATTTTATGTAAATTAGAGACAAGCGCGATTCGTGCTGCCAAATCCAATCGAACGGAACGAGTGCCAAGGAAGACGAGCTTCCTGCCAAATCCAAATCCAGTGCCTGCCAAAAGGTAACTCATGTCCGAGGGCTAAGTGCACACCTGTGCTCGTCAACCGAAGGCCTGCCAAAGTCATACTTTGATGCCTGTCCCCACTGGACTCCATCCAATCCCTCTAAATAAATATTTTCTCAAACTAGAATAGCAAGGAATATGGTTACTCCTATTAATTAATATGGTAAGCAACAATTGAGGAAGTCCTGTACTAAGCAAAAAGCGGATTCGACAAAACAAATTGTCCGAATGAAGGGCCAAAGGCTGAAGACTGAAGAGGAAGTGCCAATCATAGACAATAAAGATTGTACGATTTTGGTCCATTTTCGCGCGTCCTCGCCAGAACACGACTTTCTACTTTCTGCACCGGTTTTATTGCCCCACTGACTCTCTGCACTCCACACCGCCACTCTACCTCCAGCTCCACCTCCACTCCATCTCCACCTCGGCGGTTTCTAGCTGCAGACATTTTGTCCCAGGACAGGACTCCCGTTGAAATGAAAATACCAATGCCGCTGCCGATGCTAAGCCAACAACTGGCAAACGGCGGCAACTTGATCTGCTGCCCGAGAACCTAGAACGTTTGAATTCGCTCCCACAGAAGGCCCCGAACGATTGCAATGCTAAACTAAACGTGGCCCAAAAATGTATCAAAAGAAAAAGTCGGGCAAGAAAAACAATTGGCATTCAATTGACGGCAATCATCGGCAGGCCGTGATTCCCAGTTACAACGGCAGCTGTGTTTCGACCGCCGGTCAGCAGCAGGGCAGCAGGGCAGCCGGCAGGGGGGATCAGCGAAATAAAATCCTATTAGGGACTCGCTTTTGGTCCTCTTTTTTTGTTTTGGCTAATCGTTGGCCAACCTCGGATTGGCGATGGCTGGTCAATGGGCAGGCATCAACGCCGGTGTGCACTTTTTAAGGGCACACAAACAGAGTTGTTTGGACTCCAATTGAATTCAATTTTCGTGCCTCCCATTGAGCTGCAAGTAGGAATAAATGGCAAGGATGAATAAGCCTATAACCGATTAGTAAATTCATTAAAATACTGTCAAAATGAAAGAAAGCCTTCAAATCAAAAGCGATGCTAGACTAGGTGGCAACCTTTAAAGGCTATACGAGTGAAACAAGTGGTCAGTCCGGCTGTCAGTACAGGTACGGAGTCAAGAGATCTATTTCGTGCATTACCTTCATCTGCAGTCCGTGATCGTCTTTGTAATACCGCATTTGAACTACGCCTTCGCCTACCTATATGTGCTCGTCTAGGTCGTGGCATTTTTCTTCATATAAAAAAGAGAAAATGAGAAATGTACACGAATATATATATTTATACGAATGACAGGAAATGTTTGACGAAAATCACCTGACAATAATATCACCTAACAATATATAAAAATAAGAAGATGGCAACCTCTTAAGGCTATACAATTGGAACAAGTGGGCTCTCAGGCGATTGGGACAAAAGGGCAGCTCTGCTGTCAGATGGTTCTCTCTAGAAAAAGATACATTATTCTTTGATCTCTGGTTCTTCTTGTGGGAATTGTGTATTATTTTTACTGTACATATGATAATAATTATGAATTCTTCTTGTGGGAATTGTGTATTATTTTTACTGTACATATGATAATAATTATGAATTCTTCTTGTGGGAATTGTGTATTATTTTTACTCTGTACATATGATAATAATTATGAATTCTCCCCGGAAGAGGCTTAAATTGCTGGGAAGCAGTCTTATACAGAAATAAAATACGCCGGAACCCCCCATTTGTTGCAATTTTTCTGGAGGATTCATTCCCATTATCATACAAACTGCAATTGAAGTGTGAGGGGAAGGAAAGGAAGTTGCAAGAAGACGAAAGACGAAACGGAATCGCGGCCAGAACTGAAGTCAACCAAGCCAAATGGCAAAGTTTCGACTTCCGTCTCGTACAATTAAACTTATTTAAGTTGCCTTTTATTTTTTGCCCAGTTGTCCGTCGTCCGCGTCCGCCGGCTGCCAGCACACGCTGCTGCTGGCCATACAACTTGTTATTTAGTAGACTTCCGCCGGGGCGGGGGCGGGGCAGCGCCTGTCCAAATGGTAAGTATATCTTATTATCAGTAGTTGCCACGCAGAGTGGCAAAACATTGCAAAAAGCAGAGAAGCAGAGGAGCAGAGGGCGCAGCACCCTCGGCCTACAAGCAGAGTCGGAGCCCTCCCTCCGACCTCAGCAGCCGATAACTTTGGCCATAATTCATCAGTTGGGCGCGCTGTAAAGTCCTTTCAACTGCTGCTCAGTTGCCAAATATGGTTTTTGTGCTTGCCTCCGCAACTCTATATATTTTTCGGGGCATCCCAGAAGGATCCAGCGGGATTCGGGTGGTCAGGTCAGACCCCCTTCTTCCTGGTCTTTATAAGTTTATATTTCTGTCTTTCCCGTGTCTAAATATGATACATGCCCCAGCCACAAGTTGGTAGTTGCTACTGCCAGAGCCAGAGCCTACACCCTGCACCCTGCACCCTGCACCCTGCACCCTGCACCCTGCACCCTGCACCCTGCACCCTTGCATCCTGACAGCCGCCACCCTCGCTGATATTCCTCTGTTCTAGTTGACTGCCTGGCCTGGCCTGGCTGTGTTCAGCTTGTTTCAATTTTTCTAGCAAAGTTGATGCCGGGAAACAGATTGTTTGCTGCAAACACACCGCCCGCCCGGCAACAACAGGGCGCAGGAAAAAGTGCCGGCTCTGCAGAAATTTCCTTAGCAGTTTGAACTTCTTGCCATCGAGTCAGAGGAGGAGCACCATCCCATCCGGTGGTGCATCCGCCTGGCGTTTCTCCGTGATCTGGCGGCGCCACTTCGCCTACTGGGCATGACTCTTATCTGCTGATGGTGTAAATTTCTTAAAGTTCTCGACTTACCCATTGTTGCAGCTCGGGAGCTCCACTTTGTTGTTCTGCCAGAGCCGGGCTGGCTGCAGTCGATGCCGCCGTCGATGGTTGCTGGTCCTTGGCCGACGCGTCGGTTGCCACTGTTAAACATTGTGGCAGCATTTTCGAGCATTATCCTGGCCGGACAGTCTGCAGTCTGGCCTGGGCCTGGGTGTGGGCTGGGAGCTGGTATAAATAATATTGCCGCTAAATTAGTTCATAAATCATTGGGAGAACGCTTCGAAGGCGTTGACTCGGGCCGGGAGCAGGCACATCCGCTCTCGGAGCCCCATCGATACTGGCCACAGGCCAAGGGCCGTGGGGCATATGCGTTTCCACTGTTGATTCGGGCATTCCTGGCTGACAAGGCTGACAAGGTCGGGTAATTATCAGCTCGATTAAACATTTAGCGCGTCTGCGTCTGCCATCGCCGTCTGCTGTCAGTGGCGGCGTCAGTGGCGTCAGTGGCGTCGTTCGTGCTCCACTCGAATTCAATTAAAACATTTGCAAACAAGTGCCTGCGCTGGACCAAAGGAATGGCGACTGGACTGGGGTCCATCGCGGCGTCATGTCGCTGGGGCCGAAATACACTTTGTAAATGAGCAGGGTTGCCGGGGTGCGTGCATGTTTGCCGATTTACATTGCGAAATTTTTGTTTAAACACGCACACGCAGATCAATCAGACCCAGACCCCAGACCCAGTCTTCGCCAATTGCATCCTCCAATCCTCCGTTTGCCGCTGCTCTCGCTCTTCTTCTCTCTTCGCTCCTCTTCCACCCACAGCATTGCTGGCAGTGCTGCCAGACATGCACACACTAACACACTCGCACACATGTATTGGCACGCTTTTGACGGCTTTTTGTTGCTTATATTGTATTTGCATTTTTCCGAATATACGAATATACGCGCGTATGTACACTTGTCCGTAGTTGTAAAAAATATTCCGCATTCAAACGAACGAAACACGCACAAACACAAACATTTGCTTACTTTCCTTTTGCGATATTTAATTGCACCGCAACTTAAATTGGTTGGCGCTGGCGTCGGCGTCGGCGTCGGCGTCGGCTTTGCCGTTGCAATTGCGCATAACAGCCCCCATTCCACTGTTAACTAACCGAAGCGAAGCTCTGTAATCGATTACTCCGTAGATCATTTATCGATATTCAAAACCTTTTCATGTAACGGAATTCATGAAACTGCTGGTTAAATTGATATTTCCGCATCAAAGTAAAGTCCTAAAGCGCCTAAGTAGATGGCAAATATTCCGTACTTTCCACAAACACGCATTCTTGCGCTGCGCAAAAAGTTTCAAGCGGAACAAGGGCGTGGGTGAGGGGAGTAGAAAAGCGATAAGATAAATTTTTGAAGGATATAAAAGGAATTTTTAATATTTTAATATGCAGCGGGGGGCTGAGCAGGCTGGGAAGGTCCACATCCTTACTTGGTTCTGTGTCTTAAACGATCCGTAAGTATCCTGCTGGAGAGCTGGAGAGTGACGAGTGGCGAGTGGCTAGTGGTGAGTCCAGAGCCGCATTAGCAGCACCCAAAGAATTACGGCAGCACACAAAGGTAGGGCCAGGCAAGGGCGAAATTATTTTGCAATAAATTTTGTGACATATTTCCATGAATGTGAAAAACGCTTACAGGAGTAAGAAAACCTGTGAGAGGGCAGACAGGTAACATCTGGGGGGTTGTTGGTGGTCCAAACGCTGTCTGTCTGGGAGTCACACACACGCCTACACAGGAGCTGGGACAGGAGCTGGGACAGGAGCAAGGACTGGGACAGGGACACATATTAAATGCACATCAGGGCAAGGGCGACACAATGGCAACTTAAATTGTCTAAGAAAATGTCACCAGAGAAGGCATTCCTGACGTTTGCTCGCAAAATGAGCAAAATGAGAGAGAAAACAAAAAGTTTAGGACTCGGGGAACGTCAGAGCTTCTTCGCTTGGCGATTTCGCAATCTGCGATCCTGCGACTTTATGACAGTTTGATTTATACATTATTGAAAAAGTTTTGTCACAGGCGCAAAAATCAGTCGCCAGTACAGCGTACCGTACCGACAATCACGTAGCCAGTGGGACACCGGCACCTCCTCGGAGACGGAGACGGAGACGGAGACTGAGACGCCGACATCGACTTCGACAGCGACACGTTACGCACAGTAAGCCCATAAATAATTTTTACGCCAAAAATGTTGTCTTTGAGCCCGTGCCGAGCCCCGGCAATGGAGTGAAATTCATTTTTAATGCTCCCCAGTCCGGGCTCCTAGCTCCATCTATGCGTGCGCCGTTGCCTCCGCGAAAGTTTCCGGGTGTCCCTCCATTGCAGTCATTGAAATTAATTAAAAAACTTTGCAAAATCAGCCTTCGATGTGTCAGTCTTGCGAGCGGGAGTGGGAGTGGGAGAAGGAGCTCCAATCAATTAGCTCTGCCAGCATCAGCGCCAATAGGCGACAATAGACCTGGAATAGACCTTTTTCGTGGCACCTGGAGCTAGGAAGCCCCGCTCACATGGGGCATAGCTTCCTCCGATCAAAATACACAGACATGCCCTGCTCCTTTGCTCACACATTGATAAAAGTTTTAATTTATGTCAAAAGCTTTCACCAAGAATTTTAATATGCGCACAATTTTTGCAAAGTTGCCGCTCTGCCTCTCTGCCTTTACCTTTACCTTTGCCTTTGCTTTACTTACAAACTTATCGAATTCTTAAGAGCTGCCAGGACACGGAGGACGAGGACGAGGACGAGGGCTATGCTAATGCTGATGCCCAAGTTCGGGGCCGAGGAATAAAAGCGATTTTCGAATAGTTTTATTGCCTGCATCGATGCAGGCTCCGAGATCACCTTTTGGGCTCCCAAGGCAGGCACTCCTTACTTACTACCTTGTTTTTGTCGAGTGTGTTGTTATTCCGTCTGCAGCAGCTCCTCTCGATGTTGTGGCATGTTTGCTTTGCTACACTCTCCTCTGCCACTCTGCCGCAAATGTGACACACTCCGCCAGCCACAATCGCCCAATCCTTGCAGCCTCAGTCCCCAGTGTCTTGGCACTCTGCCTCCGGAGGAGCTCCGGAGGAGTTCTTCTTTGATTTGGTTTGCATTTGCAATTTGTACATTTTCTTTTCGCCTTCCAAGTGCGAATGACAAGAGGATTCTATATTTGTTCCTCGTATGCATATTGAGTTTGTCGACAAAGGTGCATGTCGGGGCAAACATTTGCTATTTATCTATTGACTCAAGGAACCTCTTCTTTATCCTACGAATAACACTTGGAACTTTGGTTGAAATAAGTTTGTAATATTATAAAATCAACACTGGTTCGACTCCACCCAAAGTTAATATATATATTTAAAAGAAGCCGTCCCTAAAGTATTCTCTCCATTGCAGGTTGCACTTATATAAGTCAAAAGGAACCTAATCGGAGGACTTTACCCTCTTCAAGGCTACCAAAACTATCCACAATATTTGGTCTCAGTAAATGTTCCTTAAATGTATTTGCAATAAATATAATGCAGCCCCTGTTAAATTTGATTTAAGCAAGAAAATCCAATAAATCCTTTCATTGTCCTAATAAAATAAATCATTAGCTTAAGAGCTTTTTTAACGTGTTTGGCTTTTAGTTAAACAAAACCTCATAGAGTTGTGAAATTCGAAAAATCACCGATGAATAATTTAAAACTTTTTCCCAAGTTACATGTAAAAGTTTCCAAATAGGTGAGTGTAATAGCTCCTTTTCCGTACTTTTCGCTTAGAGAATTGAAAGGCAAAACTCCTTGAATAATTAAGTTCTCTACCAAAGTCTGTAAGCATCCGAAACTTTTCCTGAACTTCAGGAACTTTTGTTGGGACTTGAGGACATCAAGGACATGCGCAAATCATGCAAAGCTACTGGGCTTTGCCGAGGGATGCAGGTCCTGACTAAAAGTCTTTCCCATTTTGCAAAGCCTTTATTTAAAAGCTACAAATATTTCCAGGCCTTGAACCTTGGTTAAATTAGTAAATAACTAAGGAATAAATAAGTTTAGTGGCTTTTAGGAAGCTTTTAAGCTAAGGAGCTTAAAATAAACTTACTCTAAAATACAACCTTAGTTATAGATTATAGAATTGATTATATTATATTTAAAATATTACAAGTATTTAAGTATATGAAGGCACCGTCAACGTCCAAAAGTGATCCGAAATCAGGAGCGGGAAAATTGAGACAGTCCACGAAGGATAAGACACCCGAAAAAGATGAGAATGTTCATGATATTGAGGAGGATAACTAAAATAAATGTTAATAATTAAAATAATGGTAAATAAATAAATAAACAGAAATAAATCTATTAAATCTATCCCCAGTGGTAAAAACCGCAAGGCAATTTCGAGATTCAGAAGTGCAAATTTACCAACTTCATTATTTCTTGCACAAGTTAAAAGTTAAGTTAAAATTTTTGTTAATAAGCTAACTGAATAGAAAATAAACATTTGTATTGGAAATTAAGTTAATAATTGGTATTCATTATTATTTATGTATGTATAAACATCGATCATTCGATGTAAGACTCGCGATTGTCTCCGTCGGCAGAGAAGGACACACCGCCAACGCCGAGTAGTGATAAGAAAATGACAACAGCAGTCCAAGAAGAGAATGAAAATGTCCAGGAGACGGAAAAAGATGACGGATCATTGAGCATACAGGACTTATTGAAAACAAAGCCTCATTATTAAACTAAAATAAATAAAATAAAATAAAATAAAACAACAAAAGCACCTGGCAAACGCCTTCCAGCGGAAAGCAATATTCATAACGATTTGAAAATAAAATAAAAAATAAGAACAGTCTGGCACTGGGAGAAAATTAAGAAAGCCGATAAGGCCGCGAAGGATAAGACTCCCGAAAAGGGTGAGAATGTCCTGAAGACCGACGGGGAGGACAGATCTTACGTCATACAAGGACTTATTATAATCAAAGCCTTATTGTCAAACTAAAGGCCATGTCTAAATTAATATTTATAACGATTTGAAAATAAAATAAAAAATAAAAGTAGGACTTGCGATTGTCTCCGTAGGCAGAGAAGGACACAACGCCAACGCCTAGTAGTGATAAGAGAAAGAAACTGTGGTCCAAGAAGACAATGACGAAAAACAAAAATAAAGTAAAGGAAAATAAAGAAAATAAAATGAAAGGCTTCAAAAATAAGATGTTGACTCCACGGCAGGTCAACCCGGAATAAAGCTTGCTGCAGCTTCTCGGCAAGTGACAAATGGGGCCAGTGTGGCTGCGCTGTCTTCTAACGCGTTTTCGGGATTAGGATTCCATAATTAGGGATTTTAACTCGATAGTTGCCAGAGTTGCCTCTTCGACCTTGAAAGCTTCGACAACCCTGAAAACAAACAGAGTCGCATAAAATGCAGTTACTTTGGCCGAAACTCAATCTGGCAAATAGATTTCATGCCCACCTCCTGGGCTGCACTGGCAGAAATACTCTCTTAGAAACCGCATGGCAATTTCGAGATTCCGAAGTGCAAATTTACCAACTTCTTTATTTCTTGCACCAGGCGCACAGAAGGCAGCAGCAGGCCGATTATTTCTGTGCTAAAATATATTATAACAGTTCTTGGCCGCCTGACGTCAGCGTAGAGGAGCGCAGCGATAGCTGCTTTCGTCTGTCTTACAAAATGGAGAAGAGAGCGATTTTAGGATGCTCCGATCATCTTATTGGTCGTTAGACCCAAAGGAAGCCATCATTGTTTTCAAAAACCGTTAGTTTAAGGCAGCGCATTTGTATAACAGCCAGCTTTGTTCTTGGCACATTTTTATAACAGTTTTCAGCAGCGCTCATTGTGTGGCATCGTTGGTCTACTGCTTGCTGCTCGCCTGTTACTCGAAATGGGAAAGCGGGCAATTTGTTCGGTGATTTCATGAGCCTGAGAAATAAAATGTTGTTGTAAGCAACAACAAGGCCGCTGTCATGAGTTTCCGCAGTACAAATTTATCAATTGCACGACTTTAGACACCAGGCGCACAGAAGGCAGCAGCAGGCCGATTATCCATTTATTATAACAGTTTATAACAGCGTGGCGCACGACCAACAGTGCTGGCAAGTTGTAAATGCATAGCTAAATCTAGCCTTTTTTAGCGGTAAATAGCCATTTTTTCCATCATAGCCATTTGTTATTCTATGTAAAACAAAAGTTAGCTATTTCTTTTTCTCATATCTATCATTCTCATTTCTTGCACACACCCATGGTTGCATTTTAGGATGCCGCGTTCCTATTGGTCGTTTAACCAAAAGGAAGCCATCATTGTTTTTAGGAACAGTTACTTTAAGACAGCACATTTTTATAACAGTTTTCAGCAACGATCATTGCAGCGTATCGTTGGTCTACTGAGTTCTGTTCGCCTGTTATTCGAAATGGGAAAGCTGGCAATTTGTTCGGTGATTTCATGAGCCTGAGTAATATAATTGTTGTTGTTGGCGACAACAAGGCCGCTGCCATGAGTTTCCGCAGTACAAATTTACCGAGTGCATGATTTCAGACACCAGGCGCACAGAAGGCAGCAGCAGGCCGATTATCCATTTATTATTACAGTTTATAACAGCGTGGCGCACGGCCACCAGTGCTGGCAAATTGTAAATGCATAGCTATATCTAGCTTTTTTTAGCGGGAAATAGCCATTTTTTTATTCATAGCCATTTATTATGCCATGTAAAACCAAAGTTAGCTATTTTTTTTCTCATATCTATCATTCTTATTCCTTGCACACACCCATGGTTGCATTTTGGGATGCCGCGATCCTATTGGTCGTTTAACCAAAAGGAAGCCATCACTGTTTTTAGAAACAGTTACTTTAAGACAGCACATTTTTATAACAGTTTTCAGCAGCGATCAATGCAGAGCATCGTTGGTCTACTGCTTGCTGCTCGCCTGTTACTCGAAATGGGAAAGCGGGCAATTTGTTCGGTGATTTCATGAGCCTGAATAGTAAAATGTTGTTGTAAGCAACAACAAGGCCGCTGTCATGAGTTTCCGCAGTACAAATTTATCAATTGCACGACTTCAGACACCAGGCGCGCAGAAGGCAGCAGCAGGCCGATTATCCATTTATTATTACAGTTTATAACAGCGTGGCGCACGACCACCAGTGCCGGCAAATTGTAAATGCATAGCTAAATCTAGCTTTTTTTTAGCGGGAAATAGCCATTTTTTTATTCATAGCCATTTATTATGCTATGTAAAACCAAAGTTAGCTATTTTTTTTCTCATATCTATCATTCTTATTCCTTGCACACACGCATGGTTGCATTTTGGGATGCCGCGATCCTATTGGTCGTTTAACCAAAAGGAAGCCATCATTGTTTTTAGGAACAGTTACTTTAAGACAGCACATTTTTATAACAGTTTTCAACAGCGATCAATGCAGAGCATCGTCGCCCTACTGAGTTCTGTTCGCCTGTTACTTGAAATGGAAAAAGCCGGTATTTGCTTGGTGATTTCAAGAACTTGGAAAGTAAAAATGTTGTTGTAGGCAACAACAAGGTCGCAGTTTTGAGGTTTGCCCAGTACAAATTTACCAAGTACATGATTTCAGATACCAGGCGCATAGAAGGCAGCAGAAGGCCGATTATCCCCGTGCAAACCTATTTTATTACAGTTTATAACAGCGTGGCGCCTGGTCACCAGTGCTGGCAAATTGTAAGCTTAAAGCTAAATCTAGCCTTTTTTAGCGGTAAATAGCCATTTGTTTAATCATAGTCATTTGTTATGCTATATAAAACCAAAGTTAGCTATTTTTTTTTCTCATATCTAGCTCAACGCAATTCAAATGTAATTCTAACAGTAACTGGAAGGTTCTCCCTCTAACCACGCTATCCGCTATCGTTGCTCTGCCGCTTGCTGTGCGCCTGTTACTTGAAATGAGAGAGCGCCCAATTTGGTCGGCAACTTCGTGAAATTTTAAGTTAAAAATGTTGTTAATGAGTTAACTGATTAGAAAATAAACAATTGAATTGGAAATTATGATAATAATTGGTATTAATTATTATTTATGTATGTATAAACATCGATCATTCGATGTAAGACTCGCGATTGTCTCCGTCGGCAGAGAAGGACACACCGCCAACGCCGAGTAGTGATAAGAAAATGACAACAGCAGTCCAAGAAGAGAATGAAAATGTCCAGGAGACGGAAAAAGATGACGGATCATTGATCATACAAGGACTTATTGAAAACAAAGGCTCATTATTAAACTAAAATAAATAAAATAAAATAAAACAACAAAAGCACCTGGCAAACGCCTTCCAGCGGAAAGCAATATTCATAACGAATTGAAAATAAAATTAAAAATAAGAAAAGTGTGTCACTGGGAGAAAATTAAGAAAGCCGATAAGGCCGCGAAGGATAAGACTCCCGAAAAGGGTGAGAATGTCCTGAAGGCCGACGGGGAGGACAGATCTTACGTCATACAAGGACCAAAGCCTTATTGTCAAACTAAAACACATGTAGATAATTAAAATAATGTGGTTATTTCACATAAATAAAACAGTAAAAGCACCTGGAAAACGCCTTCCAGCTGAAAGCCATGGCTAAATTAATATTCATAACGATTTGAAAATAAAATAAAAATAAGAACTCCTTCAAGCTGAGAAGACTCCCACAGCTCAAAGAAAAAAAAAAAAAAAATAAAAATAATGTAATGAAAGCACAAGGCTTCAAAAAATAAGATGTTGACTCCACGGCAGGTCAGCCCGGAATGAGCCTAGCTGCAGCTTTTTTGCAAGTGACAAATGGGGCCAGTGTGGCTGCGCTTTCTTCTAACGCGTTTTCGGGATTAGGATTCCATAATTCGGGATTTTAACTCGATAGTTGCCAGAGTTGCCTCTTCGACCTTGAAAGCTTCGACAACCCTGAAAACAAACAGAGTCGCATAAAATGCAGTTACTTTGGCCGAAACTCAGTCTGGCAAATAGATTTCATGCCCGTCTCCTTGGCGGCACTCGCAGAAATACTCTCTTGGTAAAAATCACACCTATTGTGTCGCCCCATTTGCTGCAGTAGCTCCTGAAGCAGCTCCAGAGGTGCATAATACCGATATCGATATATATTCCCTGTACAAAAACCTGCACAGAGCTTGATTCTGCCAAAGAAAACTAAACAAATATGTGAAAAATTATACGAAAGGAATACGGAATAATTCTGAGTGCCAGGACCAAGTTACGGATGTACCATTCAGCTCCAGAATACTCTGAAATACGCGGATCCGGTTCAAGTTGGACTTGGCGGCAATACCATAGACTTGTATACCGTATCTACAAGTGGAGACAAGGATGGTCTTGTAGATCCAAACTTTGTGGGTCAGGTTGTTAACTTTTAGCAGCCATTACAAGATTAAATTGCATTAGAAAATGTATATAATCAGTTCTTAAATTAAGTTTTAAAATATGTAAAATTATTATTATGTTTTGGCTGAGCTATGATTATTTGTAGCTTTAATTTTTCGATAAAAGGGGAATATTTTATCGAAAAATTAAAGCTACAAATAATCATAGCTCAGCCAAAACAGCCTTAATTTCAACTCGGAAAGCAGTTTTATGTTAGTTTTTAGTAAATAAATAAGTCTGCATACTGCGTTTACAAATTTAATAAAATAAATTTTTTGTCCATTTTTGACAATTTTAATGATGTAACCCCTTATGAAATTTTCAAAAATCGATCAAAATTTTTTTTCTGAAATTTTTCAATATTTTGGCTTTAGATAATTATAATTTTAATGACGAATCGGAAAATACACGGCTTTTGGCTATCACTTACTTTTTGGCTATAAGAGGCTCTTGCGAAGATCTCAAATTTTCGCAATGTTGGCTTAAAAATATATTTAAAAAAATGCATAATTTTATGGACAAAATAAAGCTAAAATAATCATAGCTCAGCCAAAACAGCCTTAATTTCAACTCGGAAAGCAGTTTTATGTTAGTTTTTAATTAATAAATAAATCTGCAAGCCGTTTTTACAAATTTAAAAAAATTATTTTTTCTCAATTTTTGACAATTTTAATGATGTAACCCCTTATGAAATTTTCAAAAATCGACCAAAATTTTTTTTCTGATATTTTTCAATATTTTGGTTTTAAATGTTTATAATTTCAATGACGAATTGTAAAATACACGGCTTTTGGCTATCACTCCTTTTTTGGCTATAAGAGGCTCTTGAGAAGACCTCAAACTTGACCATTTTTGCCTTAAAAATATATTTTGAAAAATTGCATAATTTTATGGCAAAATTAAAGCTAAAAATAATCATAACTCAGCCTTAATTTCTGATATTTTTTAATGTTTTGCTTTTAAATGTTTAAAATTTGAATGACGAATTGGAAAATACACGGCTTCACTTCCTTTTTGGCTATAGAAAGCTCTTGAGAAGACCTCAAACTTGCACATTTTTGCGTTAAAATGTATTTCGAAAAATTGCATCATTTTATGGACAAATTAAAGCTAAAAGTAATCATAACTCAGCCTTAATTAATTTAACTTTTAGTAAGTAAATAAATAAATTTTAATAGCGAATGACTTCAGGAAGACCTCAAATATGCCAAATATTCTAGGGACCTTAAGTCTATGTTTATGGGTATTTTTATACCCCCAAAATTATAATAACAAGATGAGATATTAAACAGGAAAATGGTTATCGAAGTAGCTCAGTATATTTTGTTTAAAACTTTTGAAAATCCGAGTGGAGTAACTGCAGGCTGTGGTCCTTGGTCCCCAGTTCCCAGCTCCCAGCTATTGTCTCGTTACGAGGACGTTTTTTGCTTGATAATTGAATTTAAGGAGGCTTCCATCGCTGGCCAGTGGCCGGGCAGTTACTTCAACGTGATTGCATTGTCTGTCGCGCTGATTGACAGGCATTTGATGGCCGCCGGACGAGCCCGAGTCCGAGTCCGAGTCCGAGATTTCTGCGGACAACTTGTTTTGCGAGTGACATTTGTATAACGGAATTAACGCGTGTATGCGGACAGCTTATCTGCATGCAGGACATCCTCCCCAGGAGCATTCAAATGGATTTAAAAGAGCGGAAATTTAGGGCGCTGTCCGAAAGGCGAAGAGGCATAACCTTCGTCCAAAAGCGGACCCATTGTGGTCCAGCTGCCAGCTGTGTGGCCTCTTCATTCCAATCCCAATCTCTGGCCTGACGTCTACAAGTTTGTCTAGCATCACTCCTGGTAACATCCAATCAAGGTTGATATGTGGCACCAGCACCAGCACCAGCTCCTGCATGTTTGGACAGCAGTGAGTCGGAAACCGAAGAGTTTCCCGGCAATTGAACACAGTTCCATCCCCATCAGAGACGTCATCGGGTTGGGGGAGATGGAATTTCGACATGACAGCGATCAACGGTATTAAATACTTTTCGCTTTGCATGTCCTGCGCGGATGGGGCTCCTTCCTTGGCCAAATTGGATAAATCGAAGCGAATTAGATATTTTGCAGTTCATTGAAGGCGCCTCAGCTCCATCTATGATTGACAAGGGTTGATTAGTAGTCCGAGTCCTGCTGCTTATTTGTTTAGTTTGTGCTCGCAAATGTTTGGCAACTGTCGCTCTCTGTCATCAAACAGTTTAAGTTGCTAATAAAGGAATCGAATCGTTTCATATTCAAGGGTTGAAGGCGCCACTCTCCCCCGACCGAAATGAACAAATGAGTTGTGCTTAGTCAGGCATCGAAAATTCATTTGTTGTATGCATGAGGTCTCCTGCTCACCCATCAGGACCCACTTGTTAGGCCACATATTGGAGCATTCGAGCGTCAAATGAGCCTCACAGATGACCAAGGACTAAGAACCTCCTCGGACTGTACGTGTCAATTATGAAAAAGTACCACTCGCCCGCCCACTCGCCACAAAGCATGCTTTGAGTTATCACTAGCAAACGTGAGGAGGGAGCTCGTAACCGGAGATAGGAAGCCTCACATGGTCTGGTCTGGGCCTGGCCAGGATTGATGGATCGCGGCAGACGAGATAGCTGCAGTCGTCACCTAACCCACCTGGCCAGGGGAAATGTGCAACCAAATACCTGGGCCTGCTCCAATGTCCTTTTCGGCAGCCAGCAGCCTGAATCCTGCAGCAAATTGTAACATTCACTTAAGCTGAAGGCGGGTCCTGCAAGATGGGATGACCTGTGCTCCTGGCTGGAGCTCCTCCTGGCTCCTGGCTGCTGGCTGCTGGCTGACCTTTGCTGCCCACAAAAGAGAGTTGCAGCTGGAGCTGCCAAAGGTTGCCGGCAAATACTAGAATATGACAATATTGCTCTTGATTTACGATGCCATAAATTGGCTCTTTCGCTTTCGCTCACATTTCATTGGGCACCAGGAGCTGGGCACCAGGAGCTGGGAGCTGGCACTGGGACTATGTCCTAGCTCAAATCCTGTTCCTTTTATATTTTTTAAACAATGCCAGAAGGCAGTCAGCCATTCACCCAGCGAAATCGACTAACTACAATGCTCCAATCTAAGCTTACCTAAGCCAAATTGTACAAGAATTGAACGAGAAAGACTACAGGTACAGGTTGTACAGGTTCTTAAAGGGCTTAAAAAGATTGCTTTGTATTTGGATTACTAAATTGGAGTCTATAAGAGGAACAAACTTATTAAGTTATTTGTCTGGGGTAATTTTAGGGTAATTAAAGAGCCTTGGGGATTATACTGTAATATTTTCTGGTAATTCGATTAACAATAAAATCATCCATCATTTTATTTAGGGTTTTAATATGAATAAATCCTTATTTATGGAAAAATAAAGAAAACAAAAAATATTTACATCATGAGAAGAAATATCGAGAAAGTCGGGAAAGCGAAAACTAAGCGCGGAAAGCGTTTCTATATAATTTCTAGGCATTACATCATAGAAAGCTTATTTTTTTCAAGAGTATACAATACTTACTTGATACCAAATTCTATCTGAATTGGGAAAATTTTTAATAAATTTTGTGATTCTTAGTAAGCCTGAAAAGTATCAAAAATATATTTTTAATCGATTAATATCGCGACTATATATAATTTTTAGACATTTCCCCAGAGAAAGGTTATTTTTTCAGAGTATGCATTAATAACTTACTTGATACCAACATTGAAATTCTGTCTGGAAAGGGATATTTTGAATAAATTTGTGATTCTTGGAAAGTATCGAAACTATCGATATTTTTTGTATGCAAACATTTATTTTAAATTGATAAATATCGCTGTTTTTCCATTAATAAAATTCAATACCTTAAAATTCTACCTGAAATTTGTGATTATTCGTAGTACTGAAAAATAATCTAATTTTTATTGTTTATTGGCAAAAATCTATTTTTTAATCAATTTTGTGAAAGTATCGAAATAATCAATATTTTTTGTATGCAAAAATATATTTTAAATCGGTTAAAATCGCTGCTTTTCCACTAAATATATTTTAATACCTTGAAACTCTCCCTGGAATTTGTGATAATTAGTAGCAATCAAAAATAACCGAACTTTGAAATATTTTTCTAAGCAAAAATCGATTTTTGATCGATTAAAATCTCTTTTCTTTCCACCTCCAATTATTAGGCCACTTAAAGCTTTTTAGGTAAAGCCAAAGAGCCTCTGTAAACTATTCATATGCCACATATACACAGAGCAAAGCGCCACTCGGTGACACACACTCCTTGCGTCCTGCTCCTTGCTCCTGGCTCCCTCCTGGCTCAAGCTTACCCCACTAAACGGAGCCGAGAGTTCAGTTTGATCGCTGGCGGCGCATTTTTGAACAATGCAAAGAAAACAGAATTGAAATGAAATGAATCAAATTGAAAAGCCAGCGACAGTTGTTGTGTAAACACACACACGGCACACACGGCCCCCACTGGCAGGCACAGATATGGGCAATCGTGTGCGGACACCTGCAGCCGTGTGTGGGTCCTGGGCCAGGACTCCTGTGAATGGATGCGACTGGATGAGTGACTTGTGCCCGCCGCCCAATTGAAAAAAAATCCTGCTCGTGGCAAGGACGAGCTCTTACCGACTGTGGATGCCTTGTCCTCTGGTTAAAATATATTAGAATGGGAAAGAGCATAAGGACTTCGGCTTTCAGGAGGATGTCCTCCTTTTTTTGCTGCTCCTTTTGGCCCGTTCTTGAAGCGCATTGTGCTGTGTCGGTGTCCGTATTTTTCAATTTATATAAACAAAACATTTTAATTTCAGAAATTTAATTAAACAACACACGAGCGAGCGATGCGATGATAGCATACGTGTCGTAGTCGCTGTCGCTGTCCTCGTCCTTTGTCCTTTGTCCAGCGGCGTCCTGTTGTTCTCGCTGGCATTGATGAGCGGCAGACCATAATGGTGCCAATAATAAATTAGCAGGCAGAGAGCCCAGGGCCAGGACGATGATCTGGCCAAGCGCGCCGCAAGGGGTCCTCATTAGGTACTGATCATACCTGGAAAAACCTGTTCCCGTTTCTGGTTAGGAATATCCTTAAGGGTAGGTAGGCCCACCACGTGCCACAAACTCAAATTAATCGGAAGGAAAACCCTTTTCGGCATGTGCCAGAGATTTCGGAATGCATATTAGTGCATGAGTACGCGGGGAACCTTTCGGTTAATTAATTACTAAATGGGAATATAAAGATCAAAGCGATTAAATCCCAGGCATACATGGTTACTATTTATGTCCTGTCTTCCACTCAAGTAAGCACGGACACGGACAGGGACACGGACACAGCAGGAAACCATCCTTGTTGGCGTTGCTTTGCTTTTGCTTTTGCTTTGCTTTTGTGCTCGATGCCGATGCCGATGGGTTTGTCGGTCCAAAGGTGTCGTCGCCTCCTGAGATTCACAAGAGCGAAACAAATCCCTTTACTCATAATTCATTAATTTCTGTATTTAGATTTGAGCGCCACGTTTTTTGCAGGAGCAGGAGCAGGAGAAGGAGGTGAACCCAACCCTTGGCTGGGCACATGAGGACACAGCCAGGACTATTAGAGGGAGCATTTTAAAGACCCGGGCTTATCCTAATTTATTCAATTCCAGTTTATACATCGTATAGAGACTCTCTCTGGCAGGCAGCAGGACATGTTCCCTGACAACTTTAATGCTGCGTGTCCACTCCAAATCAAATTATCCTGCCCGTGCTCCTGCTCCATGGTAAACTCATTTTTGCCGCGGGAAAAAAACCGTGTAATTTCGATCAAAAAAATGTATGCAAACGCAATGAGGCGCGAGCTGCCAAAGGCTATGATGGGACAGGAGCGGGAATCGCGGGCTACATCAGTGGCATCACTTGATGACTTTATTGCATGTCCTGCGCATGGACATGGGCTGGGCTGGGCCCTGTTAACAAAGTAAAAGAGGCAGGAACTCCGACAGCAACAACTCCGACAGCGTTTGCTTTTAACGTTAATTTATGCAACTTTTGTCAAACGCATCGGCTCGTTGTCCTGTGTCCTGTGTGCTCTCACTTGTTGGAGCGTTACAGTTACAACAGCCGGCAGGCGATGACAGGAGCAGCTCCAGCTCCAGCTCCAGCCGGGATGCTGTTCCTGTGGTTTTACAGGAACCCCCGGGAAATGGGAACCCTTAGCAAATGCCAAAAAGCCAGGCCTTTGAGGCAACCAGCGATTGGCTCAGGCCAGGACGACACTCTCTGCCCATTGTTGCTCGCTCCCAGGATATCTGGGAGTCTGGGAGTGTGCGTGTGCATCGCATTTTGTTTGCCGTTCGCCTGCAACCGGATGCACTTCCGCTCGCTCTGACAACAACAGCAGCAGCGGCAATAACATCTCGGTATCAGCATCAGGAACAAGAACAATAAGAGCCGTAAATGCCAGCAATTCAATAAAGTTTTAGTCCTTCCACAGGACCCTAACCACACTGTTGCCAGTTGCCAGTTGCCAGTGTCCCCAACAAAGAGCAGGTTTTATCTTGTCTCGCATATGGCTTTGGATCGGAGTGCGATCTTGGGTTTAATTCGCTAGTTGGCAGACTCTTCCCTTCACAGATTTGAATTAGAATAAAATAAATGTTAAAAAAACAACGTAGATTTTCGTATTATTTTGCTATTAAATTTAAAAGTGTAGCTCGTATTTTCTTAAATTAATGCATGTTAAAATTCAAACCCTCTGTAAATATTATATTTTGAGACTATGTGGAATTATAGCAAACCCACAAGCCATAAGCTATGGCTCTAACCCACCCTTAGCTCTTGAGTTTACATTAATATATAGCTCTAGATAGATAAATAAATGAAGGAATATTTGTCCTTATCTGTAAAGAGTTTTTAAGCTTATTCGGAAGCTAAAATAATAATAAGAGGAGGGTAACTCTGATTTGCTTCTAAACAATTTCTTTCATTTGTTGGGAATTCTAGAAATTAAATGAATATTCTAAAAGTTTAAGACTTCTTCTGATTAATTATTATTCTATTTATACTTTTTAGCGAATAAATTATTTTTCATGGTGTTAAAGTCAGGAGAAGACACTTCAACATCTACACAGAATACCAACGAGTAGTTCAAACGAATATTAAAGCAACGAGTAAAGTCAACGAGAACGAGAGTAGAAAGAGCGAGAAAGAAGGAAAGAAAGGAAGAAGTCAAAGTGGCCAAGAGACGAGAGAGTTTTTATTCTAGCTTCCAACTAACATAATACTTAAAGAAACATAGTATATAGTTAAATTAATAAAAAATCACACATAAACATTTCAAATATATCCGAAATAAATCTATGTAACCCAGAAACAAGTGCGTATTATTCTGTTTATACTTTTTAGCAGACAATTTTCTTTCATAGTCTTAAAGTTAAGAAGCCACTTCAACATCTACACAGATTACCAACGAGCCGGACAAACAAAGATCAAAGCGACGAGTAGAGTCAACGAGAATGAGTGTAGAAAGAACGAGAAAGAAATAAGCCAAAGATTTTAACCCCAACTAACATAATATTAAGTAAAAATATAATAAATAGTTCAATTAATAAATTAATCACACACAAATATATCAAATACATCCGAAATAAATGCATATCACCCAGAAACAGATTCGTATTATTTTTGTCACCAAAAAGAGGGATTTCCAAATGCAGAATTGATCGACTAATAAAAAATCAAAGCGACGAGTAAAGTCAACGAGAACGATAACGAGACTAGAAAGAACGAGAATGAAAGAAAGAAGCGAAAGTGGCCAAGCGACGAGAAAGTGTTTATTCTAACTCCCAACTAACATAATATTAAATAAAAGCATAGTAAATAGCTCAATAAATATTTCAAATACATCCGAAATAGATCCATATTACCCAGAAACAGCTTCTTATTTTTATTGCCACCAAAAAAGGGACTTCAAAGTGCAGAATTTATCCACTAACAAAAAGTTTGCAATCCGATCGAAGGCCCAACCTTCGGCCAGTTAATATCCAACGCGGGCTTTTGGCGATGAGCAATTAGGCGAGCCAATTAACGGCTTGGCCAGCGACAAATGTGGCATTTAAGAGTGCAATCTCCGCTGGCGTAAGTAGGTGCGGGTGGGGCACCTCCTCATGGAGGCTGGAGCCTGGAGGGTGGCATTCATTCGCACGACCGCACATCATAAAACTACGGTAATGGCATTCGCATGGTGGAACCTCCTCCGACAGAGGCGCACCGCTCAGGGGCTCATCCTGCAGCACATCACATGTGGACGGTCGCCTCCACGCCCATGTTGCAGGAGCAGGAGCAGGATCCTGATAGGTGCGACAGGGACTGCATCCTCTTCCTGGAACGGGGAGGAGGCTGGAGGCTGCCAGCGGGGCTTCTAAGCCGTCGGAGAACCTCCTTTCTGCGCATGACAGCGACTCCCCCTGTGTGAAAGTGGAGGTACCTGTTGCTAGAGAGCGAGGAGCAACAGTTGAGAGCTTAGAGCTGCTCCTGTGTGTGGGTGAGCCGGTTTAATGGTGTGCGTGAGCAGCCTGAGCCTGTGTGGGTGAGCTCGTGTCCTTGTGTGCTCGCGAGCCGGATAGCAACAGGCTGCACTCCGGCTCCAGCTCCAGACCAGGGCCAGCTCCAGCTCCTGCTCCTGCTCCTGCTCCTGCTGCTGCTCGGAGGCAATAATCAGTTTGTCACAGCGCTATGCTCCGCTGGCCAAAGTTGTGCAAACTCCGCCAGTGGCGCCAATCTGGTTGGAATACATATCCTGCATGCAGGGGGAGTACGTGTCCTCTGCAAAGTAAATAGGACAGAGGACTCTAGGCGGATTATCCCTGGCAGGGCACCTGGCTCCTGGCTGGCGCCCTGCATCCTTTCATTTGCATTAGGAAGGACGACGCCCTGCTCAGGCTCTGCCTCTGCCTCCATCAAGGAATTCCGCCTGTTGCGGAAGCGGATGTGTCGTGCCTGCCTCTGTGTGAGTGTATGGGGGTGGGTGCTGCGCATGTGTGTGTGTGTCCTGCCTGTTGCACACGACTCCTGCCTGCAACAGGCTGACACTGACCACACCACACCAGAGAGGCAGGCACCGCCACCGCAGACTGCATCCTGCAGCCTGGAGTCCTGACGGTGACATGGGTGGGCCTCGTTCAGAAATTAAAGCGCGGTACACGGATTTTCCAGCAGGACTGCGTTAATTGCTCAACTGCTAGTTCAGCCATCCATTTTCCGCCATTTGCCGATTTTCCCATTTTCGCATTTTCCCTGGGCCAGGATCTTTGTTTATTGTGTACACTCCTTGGGTGTGTCGTCGTCGTGTGCCTGTGTCTTCCTTCGTTCGTATTTTTTCGCAGCCTTCCTCACTTCTGGCCTTTGTTTTTCGATCACACACCAGTACATGCCAGCACAGACACAGACACAGGGACAGAGGAGGTCCTGCAGCTGCGACGCTGCTGCATCCTGCCTGTTGCGCGATTTGCAGGAGTCGGAGTCCCACTCCCACTCCTGAGTCCTCGCGCGAGTCGGGAAGCCACGACGAGTCTGCGTGTCTACGTTGCACCGTGCCAAGGTTCAGCTCAGTCGTGCCACTGCCGCGTCCCAAGGCAGTCCAGTGTCCTGCTGCTTGGATCCTGAACCTGAACCTGAGCCACAGGCGTCTGGCCAGAGCTAGGCCTAATCCTCAGTTTCTTTCTTTTTTTTCTATATTTTTTTTTCAAGTGAAGTGCCAAGAAGATCGATTCCCAAGGAGCTGGAGCCGAAGCCGGAGCCAGCTAGAGGTAAATAAATAAATACTATCAAGAGGAGTACATAAGCCCCAGTATCTGCTGGTATCTCCCAGTATCCTGTATCCTTGTGGCTCGTATGTACCTGCTGCTCTTTGCTGCATTTAATTTGCATGTAATCTAATTAGGCCCTGCTGGGGCCACGCACACTCCGGCAGCTTCAAGTGTCACATAGGCACACGCATATGCCATGTACTGGGTGTGTGTGTGTGGGGTGTGTGTGGGGTGTGTGTGGGGTGTGTGAGGGGTGTGTGAGGGGTGTGTGAGGGGGGCACATACGTGCCTGGTGTGCGGCAGCTGTTTCGGTTAGCAGATTCTGATTTATTTATTTATCTATTATTGCATGATTCATTGGGCATTGGGCTTGATATAATTTATACAAGGACCAGGACCTGGACCGGAATCCAGGACATTCTCATCCTGGCAAGTCCAGTATATGTTCCGACTTCTTGGGCTCCGAGTGGGAGGGGTTGCCCTGTGATAAATGCTTTTTACATTATGTATTCCGGAGAACTCTGAAATGTAGGCTACACTTTACAGATCACCATTAATCCTTTAAAAAATATATATATTTATAAATAAATTAAAAAAAATAATAATAAGAAAGACGACAGTTCACCTTTAAGCCCTTAAAAAGTAAATATATATATAAATATATAAATATGTTCCGACTGGGAGGGGTTGCCTGGTGATAAATGCTTTTTACATTAGGTATTCCTTCGCTCTGAAATGTAGGCTACACTTTACAGATCACCTTTAATCCCTTTAAAAAAATATATATTTATTTATTAATCTATTATTGCATGATTCATTGGGCTTGATATAATTTATACAAGGACCAGGACCAGGACATCCTCAGCCTGGCATATGTTCCGACTTCTTGGGAGGGGTTCCTCTGTGATAAATGCTTTTTACATTATGTATTCGGGAGAACTCTGAAATGTAGGCTACACTTTAAAGATCACCTTTAATCCCTTAAAAAAATATATATATTTGTAAATAAATAAAAGACAGACGCTACACTAGGCTACACTTTAAAGATCACCTTTAATCCCTTTAAAAAAATATGTGTATATATAAATAAATAAAAGAAAGACGACAGATCACCCTTAATACCTTTTAAAAATATATATATATATATTTATAAATAAATAAAAGACAGAACGCTTAGCCGGAAAGCCAGATAAAGTGGTGGAGAGTGGCTAAGTGAATCAGTGGAGGCCAGGAAGCGTCGGAGACTAAAGCTGGGAAGCTGGGCAGGAGGAGAGGCTGACCTCTGCCGTTGTCCGTGGAAGTGGTCATCCGTGGCCCAAGTGCGCGCACACTCGCGTAATCATGATTAATTGCAGTGTAAATGACTTTGCTGCAAGCAGCCAGGCGTCACATAGGGATCCCCTCGGTAGCCTCGGTAGCCTAGGGCAACCCAGGACAGGGAGACTGGGGACTGGGAGCACAAATTAAAAACCCAACTCGCTGGTAAGCTGCACAAAACTCAAAACAAAGAAATGCCTGGGATTCCGAGGAGTAATCCTGCCCCGAACCAAGGCGGAACCTGTAGCGCTGACGACTGTTCATCGTGATAAATAATTTACTTTGCCAGAGAATGGCGTTAACAATTTACGGCTGCAAATTGTTCTTGGTGACTTTCCGACTCCTACTCCGACTAGGAATAGTTGGAAGGAGTAAGGTTAATTGCCGGACGATGAAGCTAATGGAGATATACGAGCGGGCATTGGGAATCATATATGGGAGCTGTAATTACTGATTGTTCACCGAAGAGCAGCCTTTTAGGCCAACTTCTGGCTGTCAAAATTCCAGCATAGTGATGTCCTGGTCCTGGAAAAGTTTCAAAGTGAGGAATAGGTTTTTCGCCCATTTCGGACAGCCGCCATAAAACCCAGGGGGGCGCCGCCGCTGCCGCTGGCTTTGTTCAACTTTGCAAATGCTGACAACAGGAAATGTTATCTTCATTACTACAGCAGGCTGCCACAGGATTCGCTCTTCCCGGCCAGAATCTTTGGCACTTCCACCTGATGCGATGAGGCAGGGATTGGGAGCTGGGACCTGCAGGTGCCCAGTCTCGCCTCCGATGCTGTCCTTTTCAGCGCCACGCTTATCCTTCGCCCTCGCCGCGAACATTCATCTTCATCTTTGCTGCGTTCAAGTAACATTTTTAGCTAATTTACTCCGTAGTCCGTAGTCCTGCGTCCGTAGTCCTTGGTCCCTCGTCCTTTGCCTCAACGCGCATTCCGTTCGCCTCGCCACTTTCGCTCAAGTTTTACGAAACGTTCGCACAAAAAGCACTCCAGCTCCAGCTCCAGCTCCAACTCCCGCCCAGCCATCATCGACGCAAAGAAAAGAAGATTAATTAAGAAAAATATGAGAACTGTGCTCGGATCCGGTGCAACCCGACCCGAGACGACCCAACCCGACCCTAGACCCAATCCCAATCCCAATCCCAATCCCAGGGATCCCCTAGAAGCGATGAACTCTGCAATCAACCCTAATCCCGGGCAGCCTCTTCATGCATGTTTATGGTAGCGGAAGTCCGACAGATTCCACAGCCGCCACTGGCTTTCGATGTGTGCTGGGAAGCTGGGAAGCTGGCAGGCTGGAGATGAAAGAGCTCTGTAATCAGCGGTTAGAGTCGCGCAACTCTCCTCTCCCGGCTCTGCCGCCCCTGACTGGGGGCATAAAGGAAAAGTCAAACACAATTTGACCACAAATTGTCTTCAATCCGCCGGCCGCCTAAAAGTATGCAAATAAAATGGCAGCCAGTCCTTGTCACTTGCCAGCTCCCTCCCAGCCTCTGCCCTCGTCCTTGCTCATTTATTTCAATTGTTATTTTTATCTGCAGCCCCGCTAGTTATGCCACACCATTTGTATACGAGCACAGACACACACAGCGCACACACCAAAACACACACACAGCTGAAGCTTTCAACAAGTTTATGGACCGTGGTCGGAGCTAAGCCAAAACACAATCCTTGTTGCCCTGCCAGCATTTCCTCTGCCTCTGCTCCGCCTTGTTATTGTGTGGGACTCCTTTTCCTGCCAGCTCTGGCTTTTCGTCACCCATTCAAGTTCTTTTCGCTCGCGTATCCCATTATTTTGACTTCCACAAATGCACAAATACACAATGGCCTCAATAGTATCAATCCACCATTCAAGCCGCCACAGTGTGTTGCCTCACAAAGTTATGATGCCTGAATTTAAGGCCATTTTTATAGGTCATAAGTTGCAAGTTGCTAAAAAAAAATTTAATTAAAAGAGCTGGTTAAAAAAGAGGGAAAGTGGTAGCCTCAGAAGCAACAGCAAGGGAGAAGTCCTCACAGAATGCTGCACTTTTAGAGATAAGGAGAAAGAGACGGTAGGAGTTAACCTTGCTAAAATAATTCTTATTAAATTATAATTCAATATAAAATTAAATATAGCAGACAGCAAGTGGGCAGGCCTCAAGCTTAACCTCACAAAATGGTGCACCTTTAGGGATAAGGAGAAGAGACATGAGGACACATTGCTAAATTCAATATACAAATAAATATAACACACAGCAAGTTGGCAGCCCTGCTTGGTTACTAAGCAAACTAGCAGACTTTATGCTTCTTACAGCGTCTTAACCTCACAGAATTCTGCACCTTTGGGGATAAGAAGAAAGAGACGGTAGAAGACCTTGCTTAAATAATGCCGCACACAGAATGCCGCACCTTTAACGATAAGGAGGAAGAGACGGAAGAACACCTTGCTTAAATAATTATTATTACATTTAAATTCAATATAAAATTAAATATAACAGGCAGCAAGTGGGTAGTCCTGCATGGTTACTAAGCAAACTATCACACTTTCTGCCCTTTACAGCGTCTTAACCTCACAGAATGCTGCACTAGTGTTCAATATAAAATTAAATATAACAGACAGCAAGTGGGCAGTCCCCAAGCTTAACCTCACAGAATCCTGCACCTATTGTCTGCACTTTTTAACGAATTTTGCCTAAGCTTTAGGGATATAGAGGAAGAGACGTTAGAAAACCTTGCTTAAATAATTATTATTAAATTTAAATTCAATATATAATTAAATAAAACACACAGCAAGTGGGCAGCCCTGCCTGGTTACCAAGAAAACTAGCACACTTTATGGTCCTTACAGCGTCTTTTGCACAAACTCCACGGATGAGGAGAAAGAAGACATATCCCATCCCAACATAAGCTAAGGTAATCCTAAGTATATCTCTTACTTTTCGTGATCCTTCCACTTAATTTCTTTTAAATTCTTTAAAACTGGCTGCCTTTAGTCGCCTAATTACGGCCAATTCCCCGTGAAAACCCCATGAAAACCCCGTGAAAACCCATCAATTGCCACTTGCCATTGGGCTCAAGCAAATAAAGCAATTATAAGGCAGCGACACATAGCACTCGGTGCTCGGTGCTCGGTGCTCGGAATACAGTCGCAGTCTGGCCCAGTCTGGAGTGTCCTGTGTCCTGTCCACAGATTGGCTGCCCAAGTGGAGACACCACTTAATCGCTGGCGGCCTGTCCTCGGTTCCCGTAAAAAAAGGCGAGGACTGGCAGCGTTTCGTGTTGCACGTTCGGACTTAAATGTCGGCACGTGACTTAATTCAGTGTCCCCCCTTTCGCGAGAGTCCTTTGGCTATAGTAAACAAAATTTGGCAAGCCTTTGGGTGAGGATAACTGTGCTGGAATTAAATGCCACAATGAAAAACTGGCCATTAAATCGGAACACTTATGGGTCTGCCATTGGCAGCAGCCTGTCCATGTCCTGGAATGTCCTCCTACATACTGATCCCCAACAAGATCAAGGGACTGGATCCTGTCCCCCCCCCAGACTAGGCTGACCGCGAACTGGCACAAGCTCTAATGTTACACATAATTTGTTAAGCCAATTCATGCCAACGGCAACATGTTGTTGCTCTTTGTGGCTCTGTCATCCGATGAGGGGGCTGATCCTGCTCCTGCTCCTGCTCCTGCTCCTGCCCCGGCTCCTGCTCCAGCTGCTGGTGATAGTATTCTGTGTTCGAAGCAAGCCGCACAATTTCGGTTTCATTTTTGCTGCCCAGACCAGACTCTCCTCCTGACTCCTGTTGTTGCTCTTATTTTTGCATGACAAAGTCGAACAAAGAGCAGAGCAGAGACTCCGATTCTGTACAAATGTTTCACAATCAATTTTAAATCGCACATTCCATGCGATGCGACCGGACCCCAGGACATGCTCCAGCCTCCTGCGGCTGCTGCTCCTCTTCCTGTGTTGCCAATCCGTGCCAAAATCGATTGGCAACCATTCTAAAAGCATTTTATGCAGCAATCACAATTTCCTTTTAGCGCCGCGCGACCCACACACACACACACACACGCACCGCGCCGAGGGCGTCAGATTGCGTCCTGTCCTGGTCCTGGTCCTGGTCCTGGTCCTGGTCCCGGCCATTTGCACAATATGGCAACGATCATTCGCACCATGTGACGCTGGACCAGGTCCTGGCTCTGACTCTGACTCTGACACTGACCTCCTGCTGCTAGCCGGGCCCTCCTCCTGCTGCCGCTCCGGCTCGAAGGACCAAATTAGAGGAGCTTCGCCTGCGTTCGATGCAATTATACGGCGGGAGCGGGCCCGGACCCGGGCAAGCTGTGCCCGGAATCCACTTCATCCATGATTTAGCATTCTTTTTGGTTGTAGCTGATTTTTTTCTCCGCCTGTCTGAGGCGGGATACATACGTATTATATGTACCTTCCCGGGTCCCATTTATAGGTATATATACCCACTATTTATATATACAAACATGTACTGCCTTAGACTGTCCTTTTAACTTTGCGCTTGTTAGCTGCTGCGTCGCCCAAGGAGGCGGATTGCGGATTGCGGACGCAGGACTCCGGACTGGAGCTGGCGATGGTGATTGCTGTGGCTGCAGACGGGCGGCGGCAGGAAAAAAAATGCTGAGAAAATGTATACGAAATGCGTTTTCATTGCGTTTTCCGCTGGCCCTTTGCCGGGAAGTTGGCGCCGCCTTCGCCTTCGTCTCCATCACAGCCGTCGCAGGGAGCACTCGGGATGAATAGCCCCGCAAGTCATGGATGTTGCAATTTAAATGGATTTATTCATTTGGCATTGCCAGGACGAAGGAGAAAGGAGGAGCGTAGGAGAAGCTGTTATTGTTCTCGCGCTGAGCTTCATGACGTGGTGGCAGTTTATGGCTCCTCGAGCTCCTCCTCGATATGAGGTATTACTGATCAGAAACCCAACTGATCAGCTTGAATGGCGCTCCCTCTCCCGGTGTTATTCTTAGGGCTTTTGCCCCAAAGTCAAAAAGGGAAATTATGCAAAGTTCTGTGATTTCAACTTCAAGTCAAAGATTCATTTACCCCAATTTACATAGCCTGGCTTAGAGAGGGTCCTTTTTATTTCTTTTTGGGTTTTTTCGGTTTTTATCAAGCAATCGCATTCAGCGCTGGCTTTATTGATTGATTCATTATCATCAGTATTTGTATTTATTCCGTTTTTCGGCAGTTCAGTGATGTCTGAGTGAATGGCACTAATTAACAGTTCATATCCCTTTTTTTTTGTGTACCTTCCCCCAATTAAATAACCGGAAATCATAAAAAGAAAAAATGAAAACTCCTTCGCCGCTCTTCAAACTCATTTTCGCTCAAGGTAAGCCACCCCTAGCTTACCCCATCCTTAACGGATGCCATTTACACTCCATTACCAGACTCGCTTTTATCAAGTGGAATTTCTTAAAAGTTGATTATTTAATGGCTTATGAATCTAGACTATTCCGGGAAATAACAGAAATAAAGCCAACTAAAGTAGAGACATTTTTCGAATTTGTCTTTAATGCAGGCAGAGGCAGTCGCAGCTGCGATGACGCTTTACAGGAAAACAGGAAAAGCGGAAAAGAAAAATAAGGAAATAACCGTTTAGCAACCATACCCGACCCCGACCCGACCCTCCCCCGGGGGTTGTTTGTCTGGCATTTACGAGAAATATTTTCCGCGCATTTCCCAAATTTTCATTTGACGGCTCAGCCCAACACTTTGGCTAACAAGGCATTATCGCACGGCACAGTATGGCCAGGAATATGGGGTATATATCGGGAATATTATGGAGTTGAAAGCAGGAAAATGTACTTTATCTTTGCTAACCTTTAGAGTTTTTTGGCAATCTGTCGAAGTATTTAGGAAAGCCAATATAATTCGAGTTCGATTGAGCTACAGGTGTCACACTCCACAAAAGAATGTCAAACTAAAAGAAAAAGAGGGAAATTTCTATAGCTTAAGGTTGCCACCTAGTAAGGAAGCTGAGATTAGCTTCTGACTTGGAGGTTGCCACCTAGTTTAACATCGGTAAGGAAGTTAAGATTAGCTTCTGACTTGGCGGTTTCTGTTAGAGTATCAAAAGGGGTGTCAGAATTGCTATCAGGAATATTATGGAGTTAAAAGCAAAAAAATGTGCTTTATCTTTGCTAACCTTTTGAGTTTTTTTGGTAAACTGTCTAAATATTTAGGAAAACCATTAGGAAGGTAATATAATTCGAGTTCGATTGAGCTACAGGTGTCACACGCCACAAAAGAATTTCAAACTAAAAGAGAGAAAGAGAAATTCTTATAGCTTAAGGTTGCCACCTAGTTTAACATCGGTAAAGAAGTTGAGATTAGCTTCTGACTTGGCGATTTTTGTTACAGTTTCATGTGGTATATATCGAGAATATTATGGAGTTAAAAGCAAGAAAATGTACTTTATCATTTTTAACCTTTTGAGTTTTTTGGTAAACTGTCGAACTATTTGTGAAACTAATATAATTTAAGTTCGATTGAGCTACAGGTGTCACATTCCACAAAAGGAAGTCACACGAAAAGAGAGACAGAGAGAGAAATCCTTATAGCTTAAGGTTGCCACCTAGTTAAACATCGGTAAGGAAGTTGAGATTAGCTTCTGACTTGGAGGTTGCCACTTAGTTTAACATCGGTAAGGAAGTCAAGTAGTTTTTAAGTAGTTTAGTTTTTTTACAGTATCAAGTGGTTGTCAGAATCGCTCTGAGCGATATGCTTTGCGAGAGCTCTCACTTTGCCACGTAGCCGACATGCACACACTTGTATGCCTTCACTTATGTCCTTTGTGTCCACGAGACCGATTCGAAGCTAAATCGATCAAGTCGATAATAATTACTTTACATTGCCAAGAAGAAATTAAGCAGACATTGACAGGAGTCGGAGGCGGAGGCGGATGCTGATATATGTGTGTGCTGGGGAATTTATCTCTAGAACCCTGAACACACATGATACACGCTATATTGCATTTGCATTTAATTTCTTTTTTTTCTCCAGGAAAATAGAGAATACTCTAAAGAAATATATTCAAGACTGAAGCAAGAAAAATCCATATAGGCTAGAGAGTGGAAAGTGTACCGACAACACCGGATATGAGGCATGTGTGTACAAGTAGTGTGTACCTATGTGTATACGTAATCTGGAAGTTGTTTGCTGCGCAACATTGAAATTCAAGAAAAGGGATTTGTTTTGATTTATCGCACAAAAAACAGGGCTGTTTTCAGGCTCTTCCTTCGTATCCTTGAAGGCTGTATCCGTTAAGGTGCCACAGTGAATTAGGCTTATGGCTGTCACAGAGGAAATAATTGAAATTTAAATGTTGTGGCTCGCTGCTTGTTGCTCGCAGACGAAGTCGATTCCTCAAACATGGGAACCTACGCGACATTAAGTGATTGAGCTGAGCTCGGGAATGTATGCAGTCTCTCTCCTGCCTGCGGCTCATCAGTGTCTGGATGAGAGGCAAGGATGTAAGGACACACTCGTAACAAGGAGCAGCCCGACAAACATGCCTAACAGGCACCATTAGGCAGTCAGTCAGTCAGTCAGTTAGTCAGTAAGTCAGCCAGGGTCGATGGGGATGTCTTCCTCGGGGTGGCTCTGTCTCTGGTTGGAGGGTTAGCTCACTGGCACTTTGGCATAATAGCGCTTATCTGCATAAATCAATATCTTGGCTTTTAACAATCTTAATAATGCGAGAGGGACTTCTGACATTCGCCTCTGCCTGTTGTCTCAGCAGCAACGATTTGGTGTGAACCCCCCCTATTTATTTGACTTCTGCCGCGTTCTCACCTGTCACGAACTTTAGGGGCAGTGACAGCAGTTCATTTACATTACACTGCTTTGGTTCCCCTTCAAAGGCGCCAAGCGGCAGGCCTGCCCGGGGCTACCTCCTGCCTCCTCCTTGGGTTTCGGATCTGGGGTCTGGGGAGTGTAAAGTTGTCGGCGAACCAAACAATGGCCCCGGGCGCTCGCTTTTCATTTTCCATTCCTTTCCATTCGCCTTCCCCCAGAAATCCGCTTTCGTTGTTAGACCAAAATTATATTCAAATGCTCGTACATTATGCGATTTAAGCGTATTGATTTCGGCTTAGTGAAGTGTGACAATAACATGGTGGTCGTCTCTGAACACAGAGAGCTCTTTCTTCTCCATTGTCGCTGGACAGATTTTAAATTTCACTACGTTTGCATTGAAAACTGGATACCAGCAGGTACGCTTTTCTTGCTATTTAATAAAAACATAGAAAAATCATGTTTAAATTATTGTAATCCCTATTTTTCCTAGTTTCTTTAGCGATGTTAGACTAGGTGGCAACCTTAAGCGGCTGTCAGGGGATCGCAACAAGTTGGCAGCCCGGCTGTCAGCCGATCGCAACAGGCTGGCAGCCCAGCTGTCAGATTAGAAGAACTCTCTGTTATAACCATAATAAAATGTAAATGCATAATATATAAAATTAAATCTCTCATGGATTATTTTTTCTACAATTTCTTTTATATAATTTATCAATCGTTGAAATTAAATTTAAATTGGGCAACTTGAAGCATGCTTTCCGTCAACTTGACCTATGTTTCATGCTGCCACAACCCCCAAAACAAACATACTCAAAACATACCTGGCCCTCACGCGTAGAACACACAAATCAAGTGACTCTCCATTCCGTCTGTCGAAGCTGGAGGTAAAAGGAATATGACTTCTATGGCGAATAGAAGAGCCGCAAAAACTCGACTGACAATAAATGCTGTACAACTTGCCACAGTTTATTATGCAAGTTGCATTCAATAAAAAAGCAAGGAGCCAGGGAGGCGGTGAAACTTGAAACTTCACATTTGTTTGTTCGGGCTAGATTGGCTCCTGTCTAGGTCCTTGCACCAGCAGGATACGCAATGCCTTGACGCATTTTATCACAACTCAGAGCAGTAAAGACGATTAATCATAAATAAAACAAATACCCAAGGGTTGCGCATAAATTGAGGGCTGTGTCTGTGTCTGTATTATTGGCAATTTAAAGCACGAAAAGCACGAAAACTTTGTAATTTAAATGATACAAAAATGGCGACAAAAAGGGCAGTGAACCGGGCACAAGCAGCAACGCGGAAAGATGACCAAATCAAAGACCCCATTCCTGGTCAGACTCTGGCCCTTTGTAGTGTCTCTTCCAAGTTGGAGCAATGGAAAAACCGCCAAACATTAAAGGAGCGGAGCCTAAGACTGCTAAGAAGTGACAAAGTACTCCGACTCCGACTCAAAACAAAACAAGCTTCCTCCGATTTGGCTAAAGCCACAACTGCATAGCGCCCTGGGGGCGATAAGGTGGATGAGGAAGTTTCTCCGGACCGGAGCTTTGGTGTGGTTTGTTCATTTCAATTTGCACAGAGAACGGGCCCTGACCGTTTAGCTCTGTCATTGAGTTAAATATTGCAGATTTAAAGACCTTAAGGCCACTGTCAGGCGCTGGCCCGAAACTATGGTTACATCTCCAGAACCAACTCAATAAAATGAACCAAATATTAATATAACTTTCCCTGCACCGTGACGTTGATGGGAAAAACAGCAAGCAAAACAGGGAGAGCAGGCAGATTTCACAATGTGCTGCAGCTTGAAAATTTTAAATTAACTCCGAGCAACGAGCACCGAGCTCCCGACTTCCGACTCCCGACTCCCGATTCCATGATGATATCAAAATTGACAGCTGCACAGTGGTTCCGCGCTATTTGTTTTCCTGCTGACCCTATTTTAAGGACAGCTCCCGGAATTATTAATCTGTTAATCAAGGTGTTTTGTGGCAGCATTATCTCTTACTTTATTCAATAAAGGTGGCGGAAAGGGACTGGGACCCGACCCTGTTGACATTCCGTCATAGCATTAAAAGTAATTAACATTTTCCCCCTCGACCTTTTGGGTGGGAATTCAGTTAAAGTTGGAACGGTTGAAAGTCAAAGACTTTTGTTGTGCTTGGCCCAAAGGTGTCCGGCATCCTGAAATGCAATTAATTTGGTCCTGGCCCGGCACCAGCAACCCTAACTTAAAGCAACAGAATTTAAGCTCGATTTCGATTCGAGTTATCCGATTATCTAATATGCAGGGCCAGCCTATATGGGCTTGCCAGTTACGTTGAGCCTCTGATGCCTCCGGGATGTCGGATTCCGGATTCCAAGTGCCGGATTACTCCTCCTCCTCTCCTGACTGCCACTTGAGCCTGATACCACAAACGCGAGCGTGCTCCGTGCGTCACTTTTAAGCAAAAACTAATTAAAAGTTGTGAGACATTTTTTGCCTGGTCTTGTTGCGTTTTGTTTTCGATAGCGGCACCTGGCTGCTGCTGCTGCGGCTGCGGAGGTGTTGCAACGGAGTGAGCTCCATAGATGTCGACATAAATAAAAGGAAAAAAGCAAGGACCAAGGGCCGAGCTCCGTTGCGTTCTGTTCTGTTTATTATTTACTGTTTCACTCCGACACCCCAACACGGTGGCATATAACTGGAACCGATAAGCTTACTTTCTTGAACACGACCGGGGAATACCCCGTACTTGACTTCCCTGGAATCACTAATTCCAGTTAATTACTGGTTGGACCGGAGCGGGGGTGTCCTTAAATTAACATTGATTTTTTAACCATTTTTGCACTCGTCTGCCGTTTCAACTAAGCCGTCGTAGTCTGAGTCTGCCAGGTACCGGGTGTATAAAAAACGCTTTTAATTTTATCATCAAATTTTATCATCCGTCGGCTTAATGTACGAACAAAAGTTGGCCATTGTTGTTGCCATTTGAGTAACTTGGACTTGCACTTGAAATTAAAGTTGCAAAATACACACAAACATGCATAGAGACTGAGCAATTGCACTTGCCACTGTGACGGGGACTAGACCGGGTGTTGAGGAACTTTGAATGCCCTTCCAGAAAGGCTTTGTGGGTAATCAGTGGGTGAAAAAAATAATAATAGTAATATTGTATTCAGAAGCATAACTTGCTTTTCTTGACGTAACGAGTGGGCAGTCCGGCTGTCAGGTAGCTTTCCCTCTGTTATTCTGACTATACAAATAATAAATAATAATATTATCTCTCTTTAACTTGCAAGAGTCTTCAGATATTCAGCGGATGAAAAAAGATAAAGACTTGACATCTATTTCTTTTATTGTAAATATTGCCATCAGAATCATCACTTGCTTTCCTTAACGTTGCTGAACTAGGTGGCAGCCTCAGGCGATCGTAACGAGTGGCCACTATAATAATAATAATTAATAATCTTTTTATATTATCTCTCTCAGATATTCAGTGGATGACATATGGTTTTTTTTTGTAAATATTGTAATCGGAAGCATGACTTTCTTTCCTTACCTTTGTTACCCTAGGTGGCAAGCTTACGCGATAGACATTCAAAACAAGTTAGCAGTCCGGTTGTCAAATAGCTTTCCCTCGAGAGGGAGAGTTGAACTATTTCGCTCTCTTTGTAATAAAAATAATACATTTATAATAAAAATAATATATTATTAATAATGCAAGAGTCTTCAGATATTCAGCATGCAGTCATACACTTTCCACTTTGTATTTTGCCGAACTTTACCCATCAAGAAAAAGAGTAGTCCCGTCGTCCGTGACGCAGGTGGCAAATGAAATTGAAAATTATTCTTTTTTATTATTTTTATTTGCTTTGTTGTACGGATTCCCATCTTGCTTTAAACGCTGCTGTTACCCATTTTGAATGCGAACTGTAGGTTTTCGGTCAATCAATCCACGAAGTTAGTTAGCAGGGATAAAGCAAGGAGCACTCACGGAGTCTATGTATCTGCAATCTCGATTGAATCGGCGCATAAAACCTTTTTGCCAGCGTGTATAAAAAGATATAACATAATACGAAATGCGGGCCAGACCCATTTCCCCCTCTGCTCACTTGAAAGGAGCCAAAGCTGAGGCATGCAGCATTATTGGAGACCCTAAAAGGATTTACGTATAGCTTTGGGGGAGATTTGCGTAATGAGTTTCCTGTGCAAATAAACACGCTAAACAGATAAAAGCATGTCAAATGTGGATACTACCCCATATTGGCGGGCGGACGGGGGTCTAGTCCTAAAGGAAATGGCCTAATCTATGTGGAAGAACATTTTTAACTTTTGCTTTCTATCTCGTATCGAAAACTGAAAACAGTAAGCATACATATGTGCACACACAGCTAAAGGTAAATAAATAAAACAGCTGAAAGGATATGGGATTTACCTTAAAGTTAGTCGAAGCTAAGAATACCCTCGCCGAATTTTAAGCATAATTTAGGTTTAAGGAAAATACAAATTCAAAGCCATTTTTTTTTTTTATATATATAGCAACCTCTTCATAAATATCTTTTAAGTTATATTAAATAGGAATTTAGTCAAGGAAAGTGTATTAATTTAAAAAAATATTAGGACAGAAAAAAAAAGGAAATAATTTTTTTCCTTTTTTCTTTATTTTCACAAAAATGTTTATAGCAACCTCCTTAAAAATATCTTCTAAGTTATATTAAATGTCAATTTAGTCAAGGAAAAGGTATTAATTTAAAGAACTATTAGGCCATAAAAAACAAAAAAAAAAAAGGAAATAATTCTTCTTTTTTTTATAAAAATGTTTTATCGCAACCTCTTTAAAAATATCTTCCAAGTTATATTATATGAGAATTTAGACAAGGAAAGTGTATTAACTTAAAAAATATTTATTTGCCCCAAAAAAAATAATTTATTTAAACAACAAACTGTTGGTGGCATTTCCCAAGGACATCGCCACTCGTAATCATATACCATGCTCTTCTGTGCTTCTATGCTTTATATACTGGAACTCACACTTATTCATGGTCAAATAAATATAAATATGATTTGCTCTTTACTATGGCAGTAAATTCAATTTATATTCATATTCATGCACATTCTTCGTGCATTATTTGTAGATTTTCATAACTCATGGCCCGTCTCGCAGACACACACAACACACAGCGCACAATCTTTAGCTTCGCCTAGACAGTTATGATTTTGAACTTGTGATGCCTTTTCAGTTTCAATTTGTCACGAGCTGTGTGTGTTAAAGGTGTGCAATCACCGCCAGCCACCATCCTACATCCTATATGCCATATCCTATGGTTTCCCAACTTCACAGGTCGCAGGTACACTATTGCGCAGACAATTTCGGTGTTGAATATAAAGCAGGAAGCAATATTAAGTGAAATAAGGCAGGTGCAGGATGAACAGTGGATGCTCTTTCTCACTAAGAAAAATAAATAACATTTAACATTATGTATCAGGAAGTACTTCTTAAGTTAATAAAATCAAGAAAGCTCAGTAAACCCAATATATCCTTGAATATGCTCACTGATAACTTCCTCTCCACGATAAAAAGCATAAATAAATAGCTATATACTCTCACCCGTTTGTAAATGCAGATATTTTGCAACACACATGTTGGCAGGCCAGAAAAAGTAATTGCCAAATCGTAAATTTATTCCGTTCCACTGATTGATGGCGATGCTTCCTACAACCGTATCCCGAACCCACACCCACACCCAAATATTTCAAATAACATTTTCGCATGACCAGACGGCGAGACATTGCCACGGAAGTCACTTAATTTCTGTTCATTTTCCGCGTTCACAATTCATATCCGCCTGAGTTTTAGGTTTTCAGGGTTATCCTGGCTGTGTCCTGGAAGGGAAATGAGTTGAGGAAGGATGCCGCGCGAAATATTTGGGAAGCGAGAGCAGCTCTGGGATCTCCAGATCAACCAGACTGACCCGTCCAGGGGATCGAGTTCCATACTGACTCCGTATGTAATTGGCGCTTGTCTTGGCTGTGGCACCCAAGGACCAGGCACCGGCACTTAACCTAAGCTGTTGCCAGGGACATATGAATATATGAGAGCACATGGGGAGAAACATCCTTTGGGCACAGGAGCATCTATATCCATACATGTAGTATGTAGTCCTGGTCTGGCCCCGCCAGTTGTTTTTGCCACTAAACACTGAGAGTTTGAGTGTTGCCCACCTAATGAAAATACAAATTACTTCCACACATTGGCACGTTTTCATTCACAATGCTAACACTATTAAGCGGAACGGAGCAGGGCTTCTCCCTATTCCCCAAAGCGCATGTAAGTGCGCCTCAACAAGCATATATTGGTATGTGAATTGGGGTGAACCTGAAGAGTCGAAAAAGGGTTGATTTTTAACAGCAAAATAAATATATTAAAGCTAAAAATATCTTAGGCTTAAGATGTAAAGAAATTTATGAAAAATACTCATTTAGGATGAATGCACAATGGCCCATAAACGAGTTTTAAAGGAAGTCTAGTAGATGATTCAAGATGATTTGGTTTTTTTTTATGTTATTAGGTTTTAGTTTAACCATTGGCTAATAAATAAATAATTAAATAAATAAATAAATAAATAAATATTTAGGAAAACATATTTCTCTATATATATGTATATATATATTTCTTCGAACGCCAGAGTATTTTTGCCTACAATTAAGGTCCGCCCCAATGTGCATGATGGCAAATATGTAGCCGTGCACGTCCAGGCATCCATGTGTGACAGTCAGTCGATTGGCATATGCAATGAGCACTCTGCAGCTCTGCAACTCATTGCATATGGGAATACAATTATAGTAATTTCCCTATTTTTCCATCCCAAGGCAGATGTAAGTAGTTGGCACAAAGAGCCGTACAATCAAAGTGTTGGATTACATTCCATATTGTATTTATGCTTCATAACAGGCTTGAAACAAAAAGTATTAAAAATCAGAGTGTAACAGAAATAAAGCACAAAAAGAGTTTCCAGACACCCGGACTGCCCACTTGTTTCGATCTGTCCTATTGCTTAAAGTAGTTACTCAGTAAAGTATTACAAATCAGAGTGCAAATATATATTGTAACGGAAATAAATCACAAAAAGAGTTACCAGACCGAGTGCGGTGGAGAGACACCCCGGACTGCCCACTTGTTCCAATCTATCCTATTGCTTAAAGTTGCCACTCAGTCTAGCATCGGTAATAGCATCTGCCGTACTATCAAAGTGTTGGATTGCATTCCATATTGTATTTATGCTTTATAACAGGCGGAATTCAGTGACTTGAAACAAAAAGTATTAAAAATCAGAGTGTAACAGAAATAAACCACAAAAAGAGTTACCAGACACCCGGACTGCCCACTTGTTCCGATTTAAAGTTGCCACTCAGTCTAGCATTGGTAATAGCATCTGCTTTGACAGTTATTTCGTAACAGGGGGAATTCATGAAAGTATTACAAATCAGAGTGCAAATATATTTTGTAACAGAAATAACCACAAAAAGAGTTAACAGACCGAGTGCGATGGAGAATGAACTATCTGGCACCCGGACTGCCCACTTGTTCCGATTTAAAGTTGCCACTCAGTCTAGCATCGGTAATAGCATCTGCTTTGACAGTTATTCAACTTCTACTTATTTCGTAATTTCGCTTTCTATTTCCATTTCCTTTTTATAACTTATACAACTTACCCCTCAACCACTGACTGGTCCGAGTCACGTTAAGTTAAGCCAAAGGCAGACCAGCCACTGAGCTAAAACCTTTATCTTCATCATAATAAGCATCTGGAAGTGTCATAAAGGTGTCATAATAACATTTTTATACGCTTTTTGGTAACAAAACCAAACCAAACCACATGACATTTTGCGCCACGACAAAACGCGCAATGAAACTCCGGCAGGGCAGGGAATAAGCTCGCATTTTGCACATACACACTCGTACTATTATGAGGGCTGCGAAAATGCGTAAAATTATAAAACGTTCCTCCCGTTCCTCTATTCCATGTGTAGTCTGGCAACGGACGGGACTCAAAGTGCTGTGCAACCATGTCTGACGCGACGCGACGCGCTCGCTGCAATTAAGGTGTTTTCATTTAATTTCGTATTAAGCGTATCTGCTTGACATATTTGGAGGAGAGCGAGGCTGCTCTCGAGAAAATAAGCTGGCTGGCTTTAGTTGAATTCGATCAAGAACCGATGTTAGCCTAGGTGGCAACTTTAACAGGAGACGGGAGATCGAAGCAAGTTGGCAGTCCTGCCTTGCACCTGGCAACGGAAATAAAGAATCTGTCAAAGGCGTGTCCTTCGGTTTTAAGTCCGTAATCCCATTTTAATGAGGACTACTTACAAGCTTCACTGCATATGATGCCATATAGGTACTCGTATCTATGCCAGAGAGGCACCATTGAATAAATTCGTGTTTGCAGCAATGTGTCTGCCTATTTAAATGCATGTGTTCCCGCTCAATATCGGGCTAAGCTGCAGGATATGTATATGCAGGACGCGGACCCCCGTTAAAATGAAATGTGGCAGGCAATTAAGAGGGCGGAATTGTTAAATTATTGCAACTTTCCAACCGTCCCAGCAATCTGCAAGCCCATTACCGGGCGGCGGGCACCCAAACAGCACGTCTGCCGCTCAAGTTAATGAGATGTTAAAATGGAATCTTCTCAGCGCCTTTCGTTGTGTACTTTTTAGCTTGGCTCCCAGCATCCTAGTTGTTTGCCAACAACGCCAAAGCCAAGCCAACTCCTTCGCATGTTTGCCTTTACTTTTTGCTGAGTTGTAACGTCAACTGCTTGCTCCTGGATGTCCTTTGCTGCTGTTGCTGTGGCTCCTGCAGGTATTCTTATTGTTGTTGTTACTGTCTGCATCTGCGTGGAGTCGTCTAATGACGAAGCATTATTAATATGCGTGAAAGATAAGGCCACGTTGAAACCGGAGCGAGCGCAATCAAATTTATTGTACAAAAACACTTGCCAAATTATAAGGAGTCGCCTTATAATCCTTGCTCCTTGCAGAAGCAGTTGATTCCCCCCCTTTTGCCCTATTTTATTGGCACCAGCAATGTGGCCACAATGTGATTTGGATTTATTTGGATTAATAGGCAAGGTCGTAATTTAAATCTAGCCTTGGGATACATGATACATACGTGGGCTGCTACATATATTTCTGGCCTAATAATGAAAATACGAATATTTATTAAGGAAAATAGTTTTATTGTTTTTCAAAATATTCTCCATCAAGATTTACACACTTTTGCATGCGCTCAAACCAATTTTCGAAACACTTTTTCCACTCTGATTGACACACCTCAAAAACATGGTTTTTGAATGCTTCAACAGCATCTTCTGGCGACGAAAATCGTTGACCACGCATTTTCTTCTTGATGTGAGGGAATAAAAAGAAGTCATTTGGTGCCAAGTCAGGACTGTACGGCGGATGACCCATCAATTCGACGTTTTGGCCAGTCAAAAAGGCGCTGGTTTGAGCCGATGTGTGAGAGCTCGCATTGTCATGGTGCACAATGATTCGTCTTCCCTTGTTCGTTTTTCGAATTTCACCGAAGACTTCAGGCAAACAAATGGTGGTGTACCAATCAGAATTGACCGTCCTACGTTGCTCAAGAGGAACAGTAGCCACATGACCAGTTTTTGCGAAGAAACAGGCGACCATTTGCTTCGAAGTGCTTCTTCCACGAACAACTTTCGTTGGATTTGGCTCGTCTTGGAAGACCCACACGGTCGATTGCTGTTTTGTTTCGGGCTCATACGCATAGATCCATGATTCGTCACCTGTGACGATCTTATAAACGTCTTTTGAAGCACCGCGATCGTATTTTTTCAGCATTTCTTTACACCAATCCACACGAGCCTTCTTTTGAGCGATTGTCAAATTGTGCGGGATCCAACGAGAACAAACCTTTTTTACAGCCAGGTGCTCATGCAATATCGAATGTATGCTGGTGGAAGAAATGCCTAGGGATGCCTCTATCTCACGGTATGTCACATGACGGTCTTGCATTATTAGTTCACGTACGCCATCGATGTTTTCTGGCACAACGGCTGTTTTTGGACGACCTTCGCGGAATTCGTCTTTGAGGGAGCGTCGGCCACGATTGAATTCGTTGTACCAGTTTTTCACAGTGCTATAGGATGGTGCTTCATAGTCATACAAAGATTTAAGTTCATCGCTGCACTCTTGTCGTGATAATCCACGCCGAAAGTTGTGAAAAATGATCGCACGAAAATGTTCACGAGTTAATTCCATTTTTTTGCGAAATTGATTTTTTTAAGTAACTGTAAACAACACAAATGATAGTCGTACGTCAAACCGTTCTGAGTACGTTTATGCTTAAAAATGTCGAACTTTTCAATGGAAATGTCAGATTCCACCTAACAACACTTAGTGTTGCCTAGGCCAGAAATATATATAGCAGCCCACGTATTAGTGTAACTAAGTTAACCCGTGGCAAGGGTTGCCCTGCTTATTTATTAGTGTGATTCTTTAGGTTCTTCCGGGGCTGCCCACTTGCTTCGATCGCCTAACGCTTAATGTTGTCACCTAGCTTAACATGGGTCACTTAGAGCAGGGTTGCTTCCGATCTGACGCAAATCACAATTCAATTTCTGTATAATTTTAATCTAGCCTTAGGATACATGATACATATTACTGTAAGGAAGTCAACCCCTCGCAAGGGTTGCCTTGCTTATTTTTAGTCTGATTCTTTAGGTTCTTCTAATGTTGCCACCTAGCTTAAAATGGGTAACTTAGAGCAGGGTTGCTTCTGATCTGACACAAGCCACAATTTAATTTCTGAATAATTTGAATCTAGTCTAAGGATACATGATACATATTACTGTAACGAAGTTCGCCCGTGGAAAGGGTTGCCTTGCTTATCAATTAGTCTGATTCTTTGGATTCTTCAGGAAGAGAGCCGGGCTGCCCACTTTTTTCGATCGCTTCAGATTGCCACCTAGCTTAATTTCCAGATAATTTAGCAATTCGAATTAAACGCTCTTCAATACGTTTTAAAAAAAAAATGTAAAACACCTTAAACTGTTTTATTTTTTACCCTAAGCGGTGGATACATGTCAAACGCGACTATTCGACCATGCACCAGGGTATGCCACGGCCATAACATGTTTAATTTATGCAAACAGGGACGCGGCGCGATAAACTGGAACTAATTTAACATGGTCCTGGGAAGTGGACGCATACAAAGGATAACTCCAGTCCGTTAACCACCTTCCCACCTTTGGTTAGCCCAACCACAAGCCCCGAAACGTATTCAAGTGTATAAATGCGCACTTAACGCGTGAAGTGGCAAAGGGAGCAGCCCACTTGCCTGTGCCTGTGCCTGTGCCTGTGCCCACCCCTGCTGCGTGCTTCGTCATATATGTAAATAAATTAACAAATAGCTCGGACAGGGCTTCAAATCTGATGAGACTCGGGCTAATATGCGCGATTAAGAGGTATCACGGGCTGAGGCTGTATTTTTTTCTGTTACTCACCGTAGTTCGTCGTTATTGCTTCCCGATGTCTCGATGTTTTTTACACACAATCAGGCATCTGTAGGACAACTTTAATCCCTTGGAAAATTGTTGCATCAGTGTAGCCATCGCAGTCCCATCGCTCCTTCGTTGCTTCGTTGCTTCGACTGGGGCCAGCCTGCTGTCCTGCTTGTGTCAACAATATCAAAGGCACTTCGTGCACTCCCTCCAGCTTTGACACAGACTGATTGCCTTGCTGCCTCGCACGCCTGCCTGCCTGTCGTCGGCCGCCTTCGGTTATCATCTGCCGGGCACACCTGTATAAATATGCGAAAAATCTCCGGCACGACAATGGCTGGCTATAGCCATGGCCAATTGTTCTATTGTCATCAGAGCAGGGCAACTTGTTGGTGTTAACACCTTTGTCGCAACACGCAAAAGGCGTCAAGCACTGCCGAGTGCCGCCTCAACATCCGTGACTCTCGTCTCTCTGGCTCTCTGTCTCTCTGTCGCTCTGTCTCTCTGCACGGGATGTGCACACACTACACACACCACGCACAACACTAAATTAACAGACTCCGTTAAAGGCCACGCACACATTGACTTAATTATATTTGAACGCGTACTTACATACATACTTGTATTCCAGCGAAATTAATCCATGGGAAGGGTTGACCCCGAGCGGAAACTTATTTATTGAGTAGAGGTTCTCTTATAGATGGTCGATCGAGCTGAGAGAAAGTTCCGCTTTCTCGAGAACTCCATCTCGAGCGAAAGGGTAGAGGAAGCTGGAGGTGCCCATCATCAGTATTCAGCAGGGTTACCACTTATGGACAGCTAGAACCCGTTGGGAATTATAATGCAACGCCAGTGGTAGTACAGCAGAGTGCCTTGAAGAGGAAAAAGAGAGAGGAAGATTAGAGAGGGAGACAAGAGAGGAAGACAAGAGAAGAAGACAAGAAAGGAAGAGGAGAGAAGGAGAGGAAGAGCAGAAAGAAAGAGCAGAAAGGAAGAGAAGAAATAATATGAGAAAGGAACAGAAGAAAAGAAGAGGAGAAAGGAACAGAATAATGGAATAAGAGAAAGGAAGAGGAGAAAGGAAGAGGGAAAAGGAAGAAGAGAAAGGGGAGAAAGTAAGAGGAGAAAGGAAGATCAGAAAGGCAGTGGAAAGAGGAGGAGAAGGAGAGGAAGAGGAGAAAGGAAGAGCAGAAAGGAAGAAGGAAGGAGAAAGGCAGAGATGAAAAGAAGAGAAGAAAGGAAAATAAGAAAGGAAGAGAAGAAAGGAAAATATGAAAGAAAGAGAAGAAAGAAAGAGGAGAAAGTAAGAGGAAAAAGGTAGAGAATAAGGGAAGAGTAGGAAGGAAGAGCAGAAGAGGAGAACGGATGAGGAGAGAAGAAGAGAAAAGAAGAAAATTAAAAAGGATGAGGATGAGGAGAGAGAAAAAGGAGAGAAGAAGAGGAGAGAGAAAAAGGTGCCCCTCATCACTATTTAGCATGTTTACCACTTGCTGATAGCTAAAACCCGTTGGGCATTATATCTCAAAGCAAGCAGTAAATGCGTCAATACTGCCAACGCCCCCTTCAATGAATCATTTTCAATTATTCATCTCATGATACAAATATATAAGGTGGCATCTCTCTCACTCTCCGCTCTCAGAGAGACATAGTCTTCCCTTGTTTCGATTGCCTGACAGTCGGGCTGCCCACTTGTTTCGATCGCCGTTCGTTTAAGGTTGCCACCTAGTCTAACATTGGGCCAAGATGCTTCTGAGCTTTCTTACTTTCTTAAAATAATTTAAAATTACTTTAGCACTAGAAAACAACCCATCGAAGACGGAGGTCATTATGAGTATTAAAATAGATTAAATGAGAATAGTATATAACTCGGGGATGCATATCCCATTTTCTTTTGAATCGCAAAAACAGCACATAATCACGCAGAGCGCTTTGTGGCCACGCTTCCATATATATATATATATCTCTGGGCGAAATTCCAATTAACCTGACGAAAATAATTTTCTTGACTTAATGCCCGGGACCTTCTTGGACCTTCCAGGTCCTGCTGGTCCTCGCCTGAGTAAGGTATAAATTAAGTGCGCCCACAGCCAAAACGCCGGGCCAAGGAGCCGGCACACAGATAAGGCAAATTAAAAACCACGTCCAATGTGCCAACAATATGTCTGGATGGAATGGGGATGGGGATGGGTATGAGGATGGGTATGGGGATGGGGATGGTGGCCGCCGCAACCTGCAGTGCGACCTGGGAGCGCAGCAGCAGCCATTTGTTAGTCTGCAGCGACCACAAAATGTTTCTTTAACTTGCACCAAAGTCAAATCATAATTAATTCTGCGGTCCAGCGGCAAAATCGTCCTTGCCATATAAAAATATAATCAATTAATTAGACGCCAGCATTTAATTGGACTTTCTTTTGTCTCTTTAAGGGTTTAGCTACGGGTTCGAAAACCTTTGGTAATAAAAATGTATATTTCTTTTGAAATGTGTCACTTTTTTTGTATATTTTTAGAAAGGTTTAATGTGAATAATTTACAGCACTTAAAAATAGTTAAAACACTGATTTTTAAATTGAATATTATTGTATTATTCTTTTATTTGTATTGTTCTTAGGAAAGCATCAAGTGGGGACAAGGTTGCCTGAAGGTGCTTTTAAAAGCACACACAAAAAAAAATCGTCATAGAAACTATACTATTGTTAAATGAATTCAATACTCTTGAGTATTAAAATTTTTTTAATAAGATGCTTATTAATTTAATATTAATATTAATTTAATAATATATTAATTTAATATTAATTAAATATTATTTAATTTAACTCAAGTATAGAAACTATACTAATCTGCAACAAGACTTGAGAAAAATCACTAAGGCGACAAACAGCTATTCCAGCTAACGCGATTTGTTATCGAATTTTCGATGTAGATTCGTTTAAAAATAATACTCGAAAATACACAATTGAAAATATAGAGTTTAAAAACTATGCTTTTGAGTATGAATTTAATATTATTAATTACGAAATCTAAACTAAACTCGATATACTGCTTGGGTATATTTTTAAGATAACGCTTAGAAAGGTTAAACTCATGGTTATTTTTTTTTGGTGGAGGTTTAAAAAGGGAGTTAGAAAATGGAAAAGAATTCCTTATATTTTGTTTAATGAAAATACTTAAATTAAATGAATAACTTCACACTGTAATAATATAAAAAATATTCTCCACAAAGTATATCATGAATAAATGGAATAAATTGGTATTTTTAAGTCAATCAGTTTTTCTGTACTATTTATTTATATGTACACTGTATACTTAATTACAAATTAAGATACAGGATAAGTATCAGCCATAGCTGTGGCTTTCGGCTTTTTTCTGTATTCAAATTTAGATCTATGAGGTAAATACACAACTAAACTTATAGTTAATCCCCCAAATAAATACCTAACTAAACCTAAATAAACCCTAAATGAGGGGGCGGATAAACTGACCATCATCTAGGGTTATCCATCTGTCTTTGGCCGTTTTCCCAGGGAAATAAATTCAGCATTACACCCCGATTTGGCGATTTTTCGATTTTCCCGGCACTGCAGCAGCAAATCAAGCGGGGTGTTGTCCATGGGAATGAATGTATGCAAAGCTGTTTCTGTTTTATAGTTATAGCCCTATAGCCGTGGCTTAATGTGCTTCTGTTTCGATTTCACTGACCGCGTCGCGCCGTGCCACCACCCTGGACTTTGAATTTTTGTTGCCAAAGCCAAAGCCAGGCCTTGGCTGAGGTTGAGGCACCTATACCTATACCAACGGGACACGTTTTTATTGTCATGTGTGCCGGCTCTGGCTCTGGCTCTGGCTCTGGCTGGGTCCATTGATTCCACTCGCATGACCGTGTGCCCGTGCCCGTGCCAGTGCCCGTGTGTCTGCCCTGGGTACTTGTGTGTACTAATAAAAAGGTAAAAATGCCTCAATTTCGCTTTTTTTGTAGGCGAGAGTCAGCCAACCGACCGAGCGATTGTGATGTCGATGTCGATGTCGATGTCGGTGTCGGTGTCGGCGCTCGGCGTCGGTTGGGGATAAGTGGGCTTGGCTTGGCCACCGATTTTCGGTCTCATACTCCTCCTCCCATTGGATTCCATTGGATATCTGGGTAGTTTTGGCTAGAGCTTCGCTTGCAGCGGAGTGTATCGCATTTTGAATTTATTTTGTAGCAAAGTACTTAACCCTCTGAGGCCCATGGCGATGGAAAAATGTAAACGGCAGTTTAGGTTGCTCTAATTATATTGCAATTCCAGACCCTATCCCTGTGATGATCTTGGTATAAAAAAAAATATATTACTCTCTGTAAAAACCTCTAGTATTATGATTCTTATGATTTTTTCTTGCCAGTTATGGTTTGGAATTTTCCCGGAATTATGTAGATCTTCAAGTTCACTTTACAAGTTTAATTTCTAAAAAATGTAAAAGATAGTGTAATTTACTCTAATTATATTGCAGTTCCCGTAGCTCTGTGATGATCTTAGTTTAACAAAAAAAAATATTACTCTCTGTATTATGATTCTTATGATTTTTTCTTACCAGTTATAGCTCAGAATTTATAAAATATTTCAAGTTCCCTTTACAATTTTAATTTTTAAAAAATGCCCATCATAATTGGGTGATATTACTCTCTGTAAAACCTCTAGTATTATAATTCGTATGATTTTTTCTTTCCAGTTATTGCTCAGAATATATAAAATATTTTAATTTCTAAAAAATCACCATCATAATTGGATGATATTTGGCAGTTGGAAGCACTTAAAATAAGGAACACTTCAACCAAGATCCACATCGATTGAGCTGCAAAAGCAGAGCAACAGCTAGAAAAGATTTATGTCGTCTACGCGGCGCTCGCTGGCCGTTATTCCATCCATTAGACGGCTTGTCTGCTGCACTCGCAAAAATACAAAAAATACGCAGAGAAAAAAAGGAAGAAAATGATGAATTTCCATACTACCCAGGTCTACGTGCTCCGGCTCTGGCCCTGGCTGTGGCTCTGGCCAGTGGCTCTGACAGCACTGCTACCGCTACCTACCAGCGGCAGCAACAGTTCAAAGGTGCGCACTCCCGACGACGTCGTGCCTCGCGTCGTCATGCCAGAGTAGCTGGCTCCGATCCGAGTGCCAAGGGTGCCGCCAGTTGCCAGTTCCCAGTTGCCAGTTGCCCGTTGCCAGTTGCCAGTTACCCGCACGAGGCGCGGCTCGTGTCACTGATTTGGACTGAGACTGATGCTGCTGCTGGGTCGCGGAGCAGCGATGCAGTGCCACTGCCATTGTGATGCGGATGCGGATGCGTTGCCTCGCCTCGGGTCGCCCTCGGCTGGCTCGGCTGGCTCGGCTGGCTCTTCGTGCTCTTCTACCACCAAAGGTACGTGTACATATACGCGTGTACGTACAGCGTCCGTGTCTGTATACGGACGAGCCCTTGTGCCGCCGCTGCCCACTGGAATTGGGGGTTGAAAAAGCACCGAACTCCGAGCATCGAGTATCGAGCTCCGAGCTCTGGCCCTGCAAAAAGTTTTCATTATGAACGGAGAAACAGTTGTTGGTTCATTCGATTCGGGACGTTCGAGGCGGAAGTTTATGCCAACGCCAGCGCTCTCTCTCTCTGTTGGCCCACAGAAAAATCTGTTTACAACGCGTGAACCTATTCGGTGTTGTGTCAATATTTTTTACGAAATATATATTTTTTTGTCTGTGCCACACATATGCCTTGGTGCCCCAGAAAGAGGCATATGTGCCCGAGAACGTACTTCAGTCAAAATATATCCCAAGAAGGTATCACAGCTGTTGGGATCGAAGGCGACCATAACAAGTTACACACAATCTGGATGTGCCTTGAGGATAATCCACGAGTAAGTTAAATCGAAACCCGAAATCCAATTGGTGTTTAAATCCCGCAAAATGCTATATTTATAGTTCATAGAACAGAGCTTAAATATAGGTAATACTTGGTAGAAGCGGAGGCTTTTAATAGAGTGTTGGGGAAGCCGCATCGGAGTTTGATGTTAACAGGTGTCCGCAGGTGACAGACGTGTGGTTTTTGCTGCCCAAATCGGTGGCTAACCGTCGGCATTTCAAATTAACTATAATAGGGCTATGATTATTTAGAAAAAATTAAAAGTAGGAGAGAAAGTTAACCCTCTAATGACCAAATTAGGCCAGAAATTATCAACAAACTTAGGTTCTGCCCTTTAGTCCCAGAGGGTTAACCAAAGTTGGTCCAGGTATCAGCTTAACAAAAATAAATAAGCCTAAAAGTAGTTCAAAATAATAATAATGCTGTTTTGTATTATTATTTTGGCGGAATTGAGTTGTTTTTTAGATCTCAAAATCTTACTTATATTAAATATTTTCGTGTTATTATGTATCTTAAAATACAATTTTTTAAACAAAAACAAGAAAGGAAGCTAAGTTCAGCAAGCCAAAGTTTATATATCGTTTTAGACAAACTTAACAAATATAAATCAAGTTCTATAATTTAAATAAAATATGATATACTACATTTTAATCTGATATATTTAACAAAACATCGAACATCGGCTATTTTATCTTAAATATTAAATATTTTTTGCTTTGTTACAAAAAAAAGGGAAAGCTAATAGCTTCAACAGGCCCCTTGTTTTGATACCCTTGGATTAGCCAAAACAGAGAACTCCGGAACTGCACGAACGGCAGACACTCTTCGGCTTCCCGAAGTTAGCTCGCTCACTCTCTCTCTCTCTCTCTCTCTCTCTGTCTATCTCTCTCTTGTTTTAATAAAAGTAGCAAGCCCCTATTTTGGTGCCCTTCTTTTGGATAAAGCCGAATTACCAGGGACTGTAAATACTAATTATTTTGTTTTATTTTTTATCGAAAAAATCAAACACTTATAGTACTTATACAAGAGCAAGAAATATACCATTCTTCTTCTCTAAGGGCAATTTCTGCATTGCTACCATGATCTTAAAATCTGTAATTTTTATTTTTATATTAAAAAATAATCAATATTATATGAACGCTAAAGCAAAACTTATAAAATAAATTAAGTTGCTGCTCCATATATTTGGAAAGGCCAGTCCTGTGGCATATATAGGCTATAATCCTCCGATTTTTATTCAGTTCACAAAAAATAAAAAATTAAAGCGAACATATTTTTTAGTTGTAAATATATTTCTTTAATAATCTGAGCTTATTCCAGGACTGACCAAACTTACTTCGATTTATTTCAAAAGTAAAACCGGAAAAGTTTCAAGTTTCAAGAAGGTATTTGTGAGTTCGAAAATATCTCCTTAAATGGGTTACAGGCCTGTGATCAACATGATAATACCCTGCTAGATTACCCTAGGCTTACCCCAAACTCTGATCTAATCACGTCTATAAAGAAATATTACAAAAATTCCAAAAAAAAACTTTATCTTTCCCTATTCTCCCATTACTCTGTGTAGTAATGCGAACTTTTAAGTAAAAATTTACTTAAAATTAGCAAAAACGTACTCAAATAACTACTGAGAACATTTTTACTTACTTAGATGTACATACCCCTTGCCAGAGTATGATCGAAATAGTTGTCCAAGCAGTCAGGCGATGCTTTGTGAATGGGCACAAAAGCAGAAGCAGGCACGGGCACTCCGCTCTTGGCCTCTATGGGTTCGTTCTTGTTCCGATTGAAGCACAATTACAACCAACCAACCAACCAACCAACCAACCAAGCAGTCAGCCAGTCAAACAAACAGCCCAGCGCCATCCGGCCATCGAACTACATCTTTGTCCACTTTGTCCACGGTCATGGTCTATTGCCTTGGGAGTTTGGGAGTGCGCTTGGACTTGGACTTGGCAGGCCTGAGCAATAAAAAATAATACAAATCAGGGGGGTTTCACTGTATTATGGAAAAAGTTTAACATAAAAGAGGGTTTACACTGTAATAATAGTGAGAACACTGCTGAGAGTTTAAGTGTGAACACTATATAATACCAAAATAAGGCAAACTATCTGAAGAATAAATGGTCACTCTGGAACATGTTGCTTCCGGTGGAGACGATAAGACAATACATTTAATTTAATTTAATTATAAATAATTTAAAAGCTCTTGAATAATCTTTTTTAATATGTGATCAAGTTCTAGAGCCAAAGCTCTCAATGTTTTTTGAACTAAAATCGAATTAAAATCGATAAACATCAAAGTTTTTACCAGCTCTCTTAAATTCGATAAACCAAAAGATGATAATGTTAACTATTGCTGATATATTACTGATATTAACTGTTACTGATCAAGTTCTAGAGCTAAAGTTTTCAATGTTTTTCGAACTAAAATCGATTTAAAATCGATAAACATAAAAACGTTGGTTTTTACAAGCTCTAACAAGCTCGATAAACATTTTTGTGATAATGTTAACTATTAACTATGTTTCAAGCCTAGAAAGGGCTATAGCCGATCAATCGACTGAGTTTTTAAGGTTCTAGGGAAGATGTACATCCCTGATTATTAAGTATTAATTAAGTATTAAGTATTTTTAAAAAGTTTGAGTAACTGCGGTGAAAGTGGGAAACAAACGAAACGAAACGCAACGCAACGAAGAACTTATTTTAGGAACTGTCAACATGAAAGCCAGCATTGAGACAAAAGCTAGTGATAAATTTAGAGATACATAGATGGAGGGTGGACGGGTAGCACCGGAAATGTGCGTGTTACAATGCCACACACTCCCTCGCAGGCAGTGACTGTTACTGTTGTTGTGACTGTTGTGTGACTGTGACAGTACCCGTTACAGTACACGTTTGTCAACTTCCGCTCCACTTGTTGGTGTGCGTAAGTGTTTGCCGCAACAAAGAGGTTTCACAACATCCGCCTCCACATCCGCTCCGACTGCCTGTAGCCAGTAACCGGTAGACGGCACCCGGTACACGGCACCCTGTAAGGGCAGTCTGCAGTCGTACTCGTATTCTATCAAATGAAGTAGAATAAACTTTGGGTAGTTTTATTCGCATTCTTGTTGCCTTTGCGTATGTCTCGCCTTGGAGTTTCAGCACTCGTCTGCGTCTGTGTCCGCGTGTGTGTGGGTGTCGAATGATGCATTGTGCTCCTGTCTTCCTGTCTTCCTGACTTTCTGTCTTCCTGTCACACATCCTAAAAGTTTCAGTTACGTCAGAATTACTTGTGACATATATGTGGAAAGTATAGCTAGTATAGCTGGGACTGGGTCCCAGGCCTACATACACTGTCCACGGTATTTGTTCTGATTGATTTTCATTATTTTTCACTTGTAACTTTGTAGAATTTCAATACACTTTTATTAATTTTCTTGTGTTTTTTTTAATTTTCATAAACTCTATATCTTTTTTGTTCCTGCAAGCCAATGAAACTGTTTCGTTAGTTTTATTAACGAAAATTAATTATTAAAATCATGTACAATTTACTTAAAGTCCTGAAGAACGTTAAACGTTTCAAAAAATTAGCACTTTTAACTATTAAATATTCTATAAAATTTAAAAAAAAGAAAGAGGGCATGCTATTTCATACCGCCAAATCAGAAGCAGCCCTGTCCTTCGATAAAAATGTTTAACTAGGTGGCAACCTTAAAGGATAGGCGATCGCAACAAGTGGGCAGCCCGGCTGTGGAGCGATCGTAATCAGCGTGACCGTTTATGGAATTTTTTTTTCTGTCCATAAACGCTTATTTTGCTAAAAATTAAACTTTATTTAGTTCGCACCATGCTACTGATAAAATTAAATAAAATTCTATACAAAGTAGTTCGTTTATAGAGAGCGAGAGCGGTTTTTACAATGTAAAAAATACCATAAACGGTCACCCTGATCGTAATATAAGTAGCAGCATAATTTATTTATTTTGTTAAGTTATATCAGAACAATTTTGAAGCAATAGCATAAAATAAACCATATAAAACCAAGTTAGACCCATTTTAGATAGCATTTGCTTTGAAAAAACACTGTTACTGTTTTCTTTTAACTTTTCTTTGGCCACAAAATGGATATTTATACCTTTCCCATTTTTATTTTATTATTTATTTATTATTTATTTTATTTTTTTATTTAATTTATTTTTGGCCATGAACAAAACAATATATATTTTTATACCTCTGAAAGCCCACCATTGCGTTGGAATGGAACGCAACAGCGGCTAGGCCCGTTCGCTGATGCTGGTTTTAATGTAATTATGCACTGAAAATCCTATTATATTGTTATTGTATTGGAAACAAAAAAAAGCGCCAGCATTCTGATGTAGCTGACTTTGTGTCCAATAATTCGATTTATTCACTTTTTACCGAGAGCAGAAGAGCAGAAGAGGAGGCACCCGGCAAAGGCACCCGGAACCCGGCACCCGGTCAGGGCCACCCTTTTATGGCACTCTGAGTGCATTAGATCCAAAGTGGCTGCCAGCAAACTTTATTATTGCGGCTGAGTACCAATAGCCGTGTGTAACTACCTGTACTACCTGGCTATATGTGCGTACGCACTCAAATTAAATGTATATATGTATGTTTGGGCCTGCATACACCTGGTGGAGCTGCCTTTATGCCTTTTTAAGAACTAAGAGGGGTCCTTGTACAATTGAGGTAATTAAACAAGTGAAAGAGCATCTTAAAATTTATTTAAATACATAATTGCAGCTTTGAAACTCAAGAAGTTTCTTTTAAAAATTTAAAACTCCATAAAATCCAATATTACAAGTATAATGTTTGTAATTAATTTTTAAATCTGTATTTGTGCTTACATACCTGGTGGGTCGTTCATTTGCTTTAATTTGTTTTGTTTTTCAAGAACTAAACTGGTGCTTGTACAATTGAGGTAATTAAGCAAGTGAAAGAACATCTTTAAATTAATTTAAATACATAATTGCACCTTTAATACTCCAACAAATATTATCTAACAATATAAAACTCCATAAAATCCAATATTAAAATGCTTGTAATTAATTTTTAATGGCAACGCTTACTTAAATAAGTGAAAGAACATTTTAAAATTAATTCAAATACATAGTTGACATTTGAAACTCCACAAGCCTCTTCTAAAAATGTAAAACTCCATAAAATCCAATATTATAATGTTTGTAGTTAATTTTAAAATCTGTATTTGTGCTTACATAGCAGCTAGGTCATAGATTCACATAGTTGCTTTAATTTGTTTTGTTTTTTAATAACTAAAGGAGTCCTTGTACTATTTAGGTAATTAAACAAGTGAAGTTACATCTTAAAATTGATTTAAATACATAATTGCACCTTTGAAACTCAACAAAACGCTTCTAAAAATGTAAAACTCCATAAAATCCAATATTAAAATATTTGTAACTCATTTTCAAAGCAATATCTGTATTTATTTGTAAGCCCCTTCACAAACATGTTTATTGCAGTTTGTATTTTAAGTTGTGGGTTGTGACTGTGTGGAAACTCGGTAAATTCGAACAAGGTAAATGGTTAATAACACAAGGATCATGTTTCTCCCCCAACACGAAGACACAAAGAACACAAAGTGGAAGTGGGTGGCTTCCTATAGGCTCCCGCGGAGGCAGGCCACGACCACGAGCAGGTGGGCCAGGCTGATCCAATAGCAGAGGTTGCCATTGTGGGTGGGTGGCGGCAGTGGGGCCTGGAACTGCTGGGAATTGAGGGTTAAACGCTGCTCGGGGGATAGCAGGGCGGCCAGATCCGATGTCTGGCGAGGAGTCCTTCGACTGGCCTGCATCATGATCTCCTCGTAGGCCGGCTGCAGGATGGCCATTTGCTGGGCCAGGTTGCCGTCGCCCGGCATGGTGATCAGGGAGCCCTCGGAGTGGACGCGCCACATCAAGGGTCCGCCTGGAGAGACCCCCTCGAGGTGGGTCAAGTCGTCCAGGGACAGAGCTCGGACGGGGGAGCATATCCCCTGGACACTCGAGGGTAGATCAATCAAGCTGAGGCTGAGGTGGCCCACTTGGTGTCGGTGTGGGTCCTGCTGCAGGCAGCCAATCAGTAATCAGTAATCTCCTAAAGAAATAACTCCCCACTTACCAGGCCGCCTACCAGGCGCATGAAGGCCACGGGATCGGGCTTGGACTCATTGCCGGTCTGCTGCTGGAGGCGGCACCTCTGGAGGCTGGACTGGTTCTGACCCTTCTGCCCGGAGGATACTATTACCGGCCTCTGGTTGGCGGTGTGAATGTGTCGCATTAACTCGTTCATCGAGGGATTGGCCAGGTGCAGGCCCTCCGCTGGGTCCTCGTCATCGTCCTCGTCCGAGCTCAATGGCAGGATAACCAGCGGTTCCTGGACCACGGCTTGGTTTTCCTTATCCGGTAATCCCTTGTTGGCACTGGCACCAGTGGAAAAGGCGCGACTGGCTCTAGGTGCGTATGTGCGTATTTGTTTATTAATTATTTCAATTACCTCTAGTCAAGCTTACAGTTGCATCCACATTTTCTGGGTTTCCTTGGGTTCAGGCAGAGAGTGCCAGCAAATTTGGAAATTTTGTACAAGTTCGATGCAGAAGTGGGACTCAAATCGAATAATCTGACATTGTTGAAAAGAGTGACAATTTTTCCAGGGCCAACTGGGTTCGTTTAACAAACTGCCTTAGGTACTGCCTTTATACTTAATATATACATTTTATTAAAAAAAAAAAAAAAAAAAAAAAAAAAGCTCTACATTTAATTATTATATTATCTTTTTATCTTTATTATAATCATCATTTATTATTTATAATCATTCTTACAGAATTTTCTCTAACAAAATTATTTTGAATTTTGCAGGCAGAGCACAAGGAAAACCTTCAAGGCAAATGTGGCTTGAGAAGGGCGGCAATCCTGGAAAAATGTCCTGGATAATATCTCTGTTCGTTTCATCATTAGTGCTTTTCCTGATATGTTAGCAAAGTGTTTTCCGCGAATAACTATGCCAGAGAGTACTCACTAATCAATCTTATAGAATTCTCTCTAACATTATTTTAAATTTTGCAGGAAAACCTTCAAAGCACCTCCTTCAGAAAGGCGGCAATCCTGGATAATTTCCCGAAGTACCTGTTTCGAGAACAACACTCATCATTAGTGCTTTTCTTGATGTGTTAGCAAGTGCTTTCCGCGAATAACTATAAATAATTCCTGAGAGTCCTCACTGAAGTCGGGTTTCGTTAACAGCGGTCTGTTTTAATTGCAACAAGTTCGTTGTCGACGAAACCTGCATGCTGTGTGGGAAAAACAACGTCTGAAGGAGCCGAAATTAGGGATGTTCTGCGTAGTTGAACGTAAGTTACTCGAGGACTTGAGGCGTTATCCTTGAGCATGCATTAAAATGGCTAATAATCCTGTTACTTGCAAAGTTTTCGCAGCACTTTTGTGCCTATTTTCCTGGTTTACACAGTCAAAATCATTTTGAATCATTTTATTTAAGCTTAAGGCCTTAGTTGCTATAGATTTAATCATTAAGCTAGGCGCGGATTTATAATTTTCGTTTAGCTGTTAATAATAATAATAAAAAATCATTTATATTTGTTTAGTTTATGCTAAATTGGAGCTTTACAGTCCGCATATTTTTATCATAATTATTTTAGCGAATTCTTTAATAAATTTAAAAAACAGTAAAGGGCTAAATATCATTCCAAATGGCATTATTTTTAAATAAATAACTCCAGCCAGTATCTCCCTCATAGCCCTATAATAGGCATACCTGCTGTGGCCACACAGAAACGGTGAGTGTATTTCCCCCGATTTTTGCTAAAGACTGACTAACTCCAGTTTTACTTCGCAGGCACAAATTGGAGTCATCCTGGGACAGCAGCAGGGGAGGAGGAACAACAGCAGCCACCAGGCAGAGGATAGAGTTAAAGTTAGCACTGCCAGGGAGCTAAAGAAGGGAGGAACTGCAGAAGCAGAGCTCAGGTTGGAACACCTCCGATGCGCCGTACTCGCTGACAAGACATTTCAAGGGAAGACCACTAGGAAGGAACAACCTCTTTGAGATTCCAGGAAGGATTTATTGCCATTCGGATTCGAGGAGCACGCATGGTGGCGCTTGCCACACACACAGATTATTTGCTCTTCCCAGCTGCAACTTGAATTAAATCCTATTAGTTGAGAATGAAAACATTTTTCTATGTTTTTTTTACACAATAAGAATATTATTCACGATTTATTTATTTGATAAGATAACATAAAAAAGAAAATTTACAATACAATAAAACCAAAAGCTCTTTCAAGAGTTCAGCAGACGCTGCTTGGAATGTTTAACCTTCTTTCTGGGCTGTTGGGCAAACGAAGCGGATTGCTGTGAACTCTTCCATGGACACTTTCGCTGGAGTTTAGTTGGATTTCCTCAGAGCGCATAATGTAGAAGCCTCAAACAAAAAAACAATGATACTTTCTGAGAACGGGTTTATAGGCAGCGATTGCCGTAAGGAATTCGTAGGACGCTGCCCTGAGGGTCCTGAGTCTTTGACTTATCGATGCTCTTCCTGGTTTTCCGGACTTGTGGATCGTAATAACCCTCGCCGCTTTCCAAAAGACGACAGACAATCAGGAATGTCCGCGAAAATTATTTATATTTTATATAACATTAAATTATATTTATATTTATAATTATTTATATTATTTATATTGTCCGGCATGCTTTATTCAGTGTCGTTGCAAATCTATGAAAAATCAGGCCAAAGTTTGCAGAATTTAAGACCAGATTATACTTAGGTGATATGTTGAGGATTTCGGCTATATACGATATATCCCATCATAGATTAAACTATGTTCCGCTTAAGGATCACCTTTGGATTACCGTGGAACTTCCTGGCTTTCCATGTCGTTTCTGGAGGACCCCAGTAAATCAATAATAACCCAGCTTGTGTACTCTATATATTGTTGGTAATTTATTAAATCGTCATTTACAGTATTTGGAGACCGAACGATTTATGTAAATATTCATACGTTTATAAGGTTTAAATTTCGGCTCTCTGACCTCGAGATTATATTTATTATTGGCTGACGGTCGATTATAAAATCGCAAAATACAATTTGTTTTGAATTATAACAAAAGCCATCGTAAAATCTATATTAAAATTGTAAGTGATTGATACATTTTCTTTGCTGACTTTGTTCTTATTCTGTTTTTGTTGTTCTTTTTAGAGGTTAACAAAGCTGTTAACAAAGTCGTTCACTATTTTTTGCTCTGCTTTTATCTCGTTTATATGTACTTGCACTAATTTGTTGACCAAGAACAAAGTTTTACGTATAAGTTTGTTTGCGTGTGTGTTTGTATTTCTATATATTTAGGTATGTATGTACTCGTACGGTATGATTTAATGTTTAAACTTAAGGAAGGGCTGAGAGACTAGAGACCTGCACTGGTAGGAAGGAAGCTAAGGTAGTTGGGGAGTTCGATTTATAGGAGAGAATCGGGAAAACCTCGATATTAATCGGTTTTAAATAAATTTTTGCACACAAAATCATCGAAAGGTTTGATTTTTTTGCAGAAATTCATTCCTACTTCTTGCTTTCACTTTTCCAAGTAAAAAAATTAATTAAAAGGATCAAAACTCAGATTTTTGATATTAATCGGTTTTAAATCGATTATTGCACACAAGATCATCGAAAGCTTTGATTCTTTTGCAGCCACTCATTCCTACTTCTTGCTTTCACTTTTCCAAGTACTAAACATTTGAAAAATAAATAAAAAAGAAGAAAATTCACATTTTCGATATAAATCGATATTTGCACACAAAATCATCGAAGGCTTTGATTCATTTGCAGCCACTCATCCTAGTTCTTGATTTTAAAATTAAAAATAAAAAGTATGCAGATCATTCAGATCTATATTGGAAGGCTGTAGAGAATTGCTTAGGGCATTCACTCTATGTATCTATATTTCGATAAGTATCGAAAATATCGAAATAATCGCTAATCGGAATCACAAATTCGATTACCTAAAGGTATCTTTGTATCTGCAGGTCTCCGCCACATTATCCCCTCCCTTATTGAGTTCTCAAAAAAACAAAATATGAAATATTCAAGGCTTGGAGAGAAAAGAAACTACAATATCGATACCTTTTGCTGACTAAATTGCTCACTTGTTGTGGTTTTTTGGTTTCTCTAGGCTCGTATAAGTGTACGCGTGTGAGTAAACCTAATTAATAATTTATATATTCTTCATCTGCTGCTTGCTCGGAGATTACATGTCTTCAGAGTCGTAATAAAAGGTCTAGTAATGGAGTAGATTACTATTTATGTATCTCTAAGATTCAAAAGATGTGTGAAAGAAATTATAGCCTTTGTATAATTCTAACAAGTTTGATTTGATGTCTGATCTCGGCACTATGTTCCTCGGCTTATCTGGATATAGTCTTGTAACGCTCTAGAGACTACGAAATAAATAGTAATAGTAAGTGTTCACCTTCGATGTGGCTCGTGTTAGTTCTAAAGAATATATGCTCGTGTTAACCCAAGTTTGACATAAGTAGTCGGTTGTCTTATCGTGTATTCATAGAGTTACAAATGGAATAATATTGGCGTCGTCATTGGATATATCTACGTGTGTATGTAAGTAGTACCTGGTACGCCGGATGTCTCCCTGTTCTACGTAGAGATAGGGGAGGACCTCAGCATACAATTCTCTTATCACTGTGTTTGCAAATGGATTTTTCCACATTTTCCGGAAGAAAAATAGTTAATAACTTGCAAAGGGGTTGCGGCTTGAGCAATCTCTTGTATTTGCACATTGCTTATATATTAGGTTCGTTTAAAATTCTGTTCTTTGCTATTATTTTTTATATATTTACGAAAATAATAGTCCTAAACAACTGAAAAGTGTAAGAGTTTCAACCATTTGTTATAACAAGAAACAAGTATTTCCGTTTAATGACTAGCTTTGTAAATACAAAATATGTGTTTCATGTTCCCAACTTATGTTTCGACTGTAGATAGTAATTAATTTCTTAGGCGAAATATTGAACAATAATTAGCTGATCCAAACTAACCCTTATGTGTATATATCGTTTTATATATTTTCCCATACATATTTATATATATATATATATACTTTTAAAAGATGTTTTTCCCTTGCCTACTTTGCATATTATTTGCTTTATTAATAATATAAAAAAAAATAATAATGATACTTGAGAAACCCCAATTATCGCATCCTTGTGTAAAATTCCTTACTTGAAATTCTAATTTCGACAAGCATTGCTATTATTATTCGGTAATAATTTGTTGTTCGTTTCCTATATCGGTTATCGTGATTATTATCTGATGCTGCTTCTATAACATAGAATATTTAAGAATGGATAAAATGCAGCTATGCTGGAAGTACTAGTAAAATTTAGTATCACAGTATTTTATATAAGATCAACTTTTCTTTATCCATTATATATGCGGTATTTGTTATGCAAATATTACTTAAGTCAATTATGTCGTCACATTATCAGTTGTTAATTTGTTAATTATATAAACACAAGTAATGCAGAGGAATCTAGCACGCTGTTACTGTTTTTACTGTTACTGTTTTTACTGTTACTGTTACTGATGTTACTGTTACTGTTACTTTTACTGTTGTTCTGTTTCTGTGTGTGTTTCGCAATATTCTTTGTTGTTCACATGCTTCGGAAAAATGTTAGTAATACATTGAACTTGGGGGAAATACTTACACCATCGAGTAATGCTGCAAGTTCCCAGATCTAGGCTTGCCGTCTCTGTCACTCTGGTGTTGCATGCAATTCTCAAAGGATTCTGACAATGTCAGATCGGAGCATTAGGAGCAGTGTGACCGTTTATGACATTTCTTACAATGTTAAAAACGCTCCCGCTCTTAAAAATGTAACTTTATTTTTTTCGGCATCATGCTACTGATAAAATTAAATAAAATTCTAAACAAAATAGTTCGTTTATGAGCATTGAGAGCGTTTTTTACACTGTAAAAAATACCATAAACGGTCACACTGATAAGAAGCCCGAAAACAACGAATTTTGCATACGAATATTTCCGTTTTCTTTTTTTTTTTTTTGTTAAGTTTAGCTTATCGAGTTGAAACTATATCCATTATACTGAGAGACGAAAACTAGGATGCAGCTAAGTTACGAAAGAAGAAATGACATGGTGATAGTTGGATATTAGATAAAATTACGCTACAAGCTGCTCTTTCAAACTTTGCTCTTTCTACTTTGATATTGGTAATCGAAAAAGGTAAAGAAATCTACATAATCGTAATTTATCAGAGCATAATACCTCGAAAATGGGCGAAAGCTTGCTTGGGTATGATTTGGAGTTGGAGAGAAGTACGTGTGGAAGGTGTGTATGCAGATTCACCCTAAAGTCTACTCTGAGTTTATATTAAGCGTGACTTTTACTGGGTTTATACTATGGAATACATGTATTTCAATACATGTATTGAATACGTGAAATTGTGCGCACACCCGAATACATGTATTCACATTGACAGATGAGATGCCAGACCTGTAAAATTAGCATGCTATGCTGAATTATCAACTGGAGCTCTACCCCATTTGATGTATCGAGGCCGAATTCATGAATTCCCGAATACATGACATAGTGTTTATGCACACACGATTTTTCTAAACTGAAAGCATGTATTCGGCCCTGTATAAACCCAGTATTTATTAGTTATTAGTTATTATCATTATCGTTATCATGTCCTTGCGAATAAGATTACTTAACAACGTACATTGCTTAATGGTTACCACTGTGTCTGTAGTTTTTTGACTTTATTTCAATGATCTTACATATTTCTCAAGTGTTTCGTTTCGTTTCGCTTCGTAACAATATTTATTACCACATTTCTCGTCAAATAGGCACAAACAGAAGAAATCTAATGAAAGCCCACCGTGTTCGTTAAATCTAAGCAGTGTAGCTAAGGCGTATATATCTTTATTTGTATGATTTAAAAAACGAATTTTAGAGCGGGGTTGGGATATGGAAGAATCCGAATGAATTGATATTGATATCAACAAAAAACGCCATAATACTCCTTTACTCAGTTCCAGCATAAAAACTACATTCTATTCTATAAATATTCTAGAGCCGTTTTTCATTCTCATTATTCGAGCATTAGCATCTTTGTGCTTGCTGCTGTCGTCTTGTGGGGAATACAAGGTTGGCAGGTTGTCCTTCACATCTTTACACTTATCTCGCGAAGAATTGTACCTAAAATCTATGTCGTCTAACTCTATTAATTGCTTGCCGTTACTTTTGTCTTTTGTTATAAATATATATAGTATATATAGTATCGCTGAATGCAGTCATTCGACAAGCCCGAACTCGTCCTGTTCGATTGGTTTCTTCAGCCAGCTGCCCAGATCCTCGCGCTTGAAGGCCGAAAACAATTCGAGCTTCGCCGTCTGCCGGGAAATAAAGAATATAAATCATGCATTTAATAATTGTAAGCTCCACAGGCTTTTATTTTAAAATATTAACAGCGGATGGCTTTTATATTTATAACTTTTCCTTTTTCTCGATCCGAAACGTGTCGATCGTTCTTTTTTGCCAAGCCAAAGTGACCGTATATGCTTTGCTTAAAAATCTAGCTTAATTCTATGCGTTAGGACTAACACTCACCTGGTAGTCCTTCACGTTCGCCTTGGTCTGGCCATAGTCCGTGGTCACCTTGCGGCTGGGTATACCTGGCAGATTCTTCATCAAGAAACCATACTTGACGAAGAACGCCTGCTTCGTGATGCGCGACACCTGGCCGCCAATGGTCCGACCTGTGAGCGAGTTGACCACCTCCAGCTCCGTGTCGCCGATGGTCCAGTTGATGCCAAAGTTTGGGGCCTTGGCCTGGTTGCGGGGCTCCGCCGAGGTGACCAGCGCCAGGCGTGGCTTGTTCAAGTGATACGGCGGCGGCAGGCCCTGAATGGACTTCTCGATGCGGCCGCAGACGGCGCGGTACATGTGCTCCGGGTGCAGTAGACTGCCCAGGACAATCGAGTGCAGGTAGACGGGCTCAATAATGGAAGACAGCAAGGAACCTTGGATGCCCACGATGTTCCAGCGTGCGATTTTGTCCGAACAGGACATGGTCAGCAGGCGTTGACCCTGAGTTCGAGTCAAATCAATAAGTATAATTACTTATATTAAGTAAGTTTTAATTCTAAACAAACCTGCAACACCCCATCCCAGGTCTGTATGCCATCGCTGCTCTTGACTGGAATCGTGCCCTCGCCGGACTCTATCTTGGTGCGCAACTGGCCACGGGCTTTTCTGTTGGTTGATGATTATATTTCATGATGCCGCGATTGAATTGAAAAATATATGGGGACGTGAGAAAATATCATAGTTATTCGCCTGATCGAAATGGTAAGAGTTTCAGAAGTTTCAGAACATGCCAAGAGGTCTTATGGTGAACAGAACATTGTTCGTAGCTTACTCTTCACTTCCTAAATGCAAAAAAAAATTTCACATTTTGTGTATTTTCAAGTAAATCATTTCTTATTCATTTTTCAAATTAAATTTAAGTTTCTTTCCTCAAAAATGTCGTCACACAATTGTCTTCTATATTTTATAAATCCTGACTTGATCCCTTGTGTATCCTTATCACATTTAGAGAATGTATAGTAGTTCGGGGGATTTATGTGTTTACAATTGCTTTGTGTATCTTTTATGATCATAGGCAGACAGACAACTGGGGAACACATTGGAAATATTTAAAATATATTTTATTTTGATTAAAAAAAAAAATCTAACCCGTTTCTGTTTCAGGAATCTCTCTCTCTTCTCTCAACCAATCAAATTATATACAAATCAGTCCTTAAAAAGCTTCAGTCCAAGTAGCAGTGATAGAACTGGAAAAGAATCGATGTTTTCGAAGTTTTTTAAGGCGAAAATCGACTTTAAATCGATTAAACATCGATGGTTTTCCAGCTCTAATAGGGAGGCTATTGGAACTCTTGAAATTCAACCTACGGCTTCACAATCACTGGTTTTGTCGGATAAAATTGTATCAGAACCAGAGAATAGCGGTTGGCCTGATTATACAAATACCTGAACTATATTTATTTATTCATGCTTGTTAACAGATCGGCATTGACCCTATATTCATACATACAGTGGCAGCATATACATTGCAATGGCAAGAGTCATCTGGGGAATATGTACTAGAAATAACGTAATACCCGGTAGTGTTGGCAAAACATTGGAGCACTGTCGATACCGACTATCGATATCGATGGACTATGGACTATCGATGTTTTGAGTATTCAATCGTCGCCATTTTTAAAAAAGAAATATTGCTAAAAAAAAAAATAGATAACTGACCGATTAAAGTCAATTTTTTTTTAAATTTGTACAAAAGCCTGAACGATTATCGTCATAATCTAATAATTAATTTATTAATTAATTATATTAATTTTAATTTTTTCTCTGGAATATTAAAGGTAAAAGGTAAAATATAAATATATAGTTCCGTTTTAAATAAATGATTTATCTTATATTGCAGATTATGAATGAAAAAAAATTGTATAAGAATATATTTGATGGCTGAGTAGGTTCCAAATATATAGTATATGAAAATTATGGTATAAAGTTTTAAAATTTTTGTCAAAACGACTCGTGACACCTACAAATGATATATGCACGCAGCTGTATGTTCATACATATGTATATATACACGTAAGTGGGTATATATATAAATATATATTCGAGCAAGTAAATGTCTGTCAGCGAACAGAAAAGATGGAGGGGTACAAACATATTAAAATATCCTTTGACTTTCCTTTACAATTCCTGAGTGTAATAATTAACATAATATAAAACTATTGTTGTTGTTGTTGTTATTTTGTTGTAATAATAAATAGCAAGTATTTATAAAATATCGGTAGTACCAACCTATTTGGATGTTTATCAACACCTGTGTCGTTTTCGTGAGGACTAAATATCCGTGCATCCCCACAAGGTGCTGTATTTATATACAAATGGAAATGTACCCCGGATTTTAGTTTGTAAGGGTATTGCCCATCAGTATTCCTCACGAAAATCGACTGATATGCTGTGGCTAAATTTAAGAGAAAATTGAATAAGAGTAATCAAATGTAAATTAAAGAAAAATTATATAGATTTATGTTTTTTGTTTTGGTTTTTTTTTTTTAAGATTGCATTCGTTCTTTTCACCCATACACACGCAAGTATATATGAAAAGAAGTCCGACACAAAGCAATACAAGTACAAGTACGAAATACGAAATACGAAGCGGGGGGCAAACGTATAAAGCGAATAAAAAATAAACAAAATGCTACAACGGATCGGAGGCCTATATCGTTGCTTTGGAGTATATTGTTGGAGCGTTAACTTGTATAGATTCATTTAGGCTAGAGTGGCTCAAAATAACTGAGTACTGTAAACACCTTTTGTATTATACGGTCACATTACCAGTTGGTATAATGTTATCGATAATAGCTAGGTTTTTAAGAATAGGAACGATCGACACGTTTCGGATCGAGAAAAAGGAAAAGTTATATAAATAAAAGCCGTCCGGCGTTATTATTTTGAAATAAAAGCCTGGGAGTTTACAGTACAAAGAGATTAAATATACAAAATAGGAGTTTCAGAGGAAGGCAGGGAGAGCCAACTCTAAATACAGCATGTGCTTTGTTTTGAGAGATAATTAAATAGCAGACAGGATAAGGTCTTTCTAAATAATAATAAAAAGACATTAAAAACGTTTCTAGAACTATTATCTGGTGTAAAAAAAAATACTTAATACTGCTTAATACTGCTTTTGTGGTATACAAATCAAAAAAAGTCCAAGAAAGGGTATTGAATACGCCTAAAGTACGCGTAAGTCTTGCCCTCTGCTTATCTATGGTTTATATAATATTTTTTTAGAATAACTTAGCATTAGCAACAAACAACTATACCCTGATTGCACTGAAGATCCAACTGGGCATATAAGTACTTGAGAAGACAGCGCCTAGACACTATTTCGGCATGAGAATCATTCAGGACAGCTCCGTTCACACTCATATGTTCGCCGCTGACGCACTTGGTGCCCGTGGAAACTGAAATAACCTGAACGAGTGCACACATATGGCGGGATTATAGTTATTCATACGCAATTACCGAGCACCGACTATGGACTTACTTTGGCGTCACAAAAATTCATGTTTTCAGTCATTACAATGCCCGCCAATACCTTTCGACGCGAGTAAGCCTCCTGGCCCTTGATAACCTCCATGAATTTCTCCAGGACCAGCCGTCCAATGGTGTCCGCGTGGATCTGTGGCAGCTCCATCGACGAGGACTTGTCGTCGATGGGCAGCGGCACGTTCTTCTGGGGCACAACCATGGGACTGTACGAGATATTGCACAGCGAGGCCAGGGCTGCCTTGGCCGCTGCATTCTTGGCCAGCTTCTTCGAGGGGCCTTGACGATCATCAATTAATTAACTTAATTCTAAAGAGTAAAGCGTAGAGGCACATACCAGTCCCATCGAATTTCTTCTCGTTTATGGTCACAGTCATCTTGAAGCGACAATTGTTTTGAGCACCGTCGATGTTATTGCATTCGAAATTAACGTCATTGAAGAGCTCGTAGAGCAGCATCACAGGACCCTTGTCTGGGACCTTCTTTTGGCCGTCCACCGCAATGGCGCTCTTGCTCACATCTAGCAATACAGAGTAAGGTGAGTGAAAGTTAGTGAAAATAGTGGATTGTCCTTCATCCTGATGCGACTCTATAGCTTCTTAAACATCTAGAATTATGCCACACACAGAACTGTGTGCTTGCTCCAACCATATTATATTATTAGACGACAAATGCAAGGAAGAACATGTGGAATTAAATAATGCAAATTACGAATGAATTAATTAATTAATTAAGGCAGGTTTTCAATACAAATATATACATGATCCTCGAGATTATATGTATATAAAGGCATTGTCTCACCTTTTAATAAATATATATAAAAGTAGTAAATATACAAAAATGTTATACTTTTGGATGGACAAAAGTCTTTCACTTATTTACATGACAGGATTACAGGGGCGACGGCCGGAAATGCCAAAATAAGCGAGAGCCCTGGTCACACATTCAAACTGTCAGTCTAATAATACGGTCATACCTTTTCTAACCTATAAATGAATAGCAAAAAATGAAAATAAATCAAATGTTTATAAACTTGAAAACGACAGGAAATTCGATGTTTTCAATGTTTTGTATGAAAAAATCGATATTAAACCGATTAATATGCAAAAATCGATATCAAAGCGATTAACAATCAAAAACATCGATGTTCTGCCAGCTCTAATCGATAGTCTGCGATTCTTTCAATTATTTAAGAAAGTACAACTAGAAAAAGGCCTAATAGTTCTAAACATTTTTAGCAAGACGTAAAAATAGAAATTAAATAATAATTAAAAAAGATCCCAATAAAATGCACAATACATAAGGTAATAATAAATAAAATAATAATTAAAATCATAATAAAAACCTGACTCTATAGATTCCAATATTAAAATAAAAATATAAATGCAATATTGCTCCAATACATTTCAATAGTTATTTCCAAATTAGACTTTAATGTTCAAAATATAATCTTAGGTAATTCCCTGACTAAATTTAAAGTATCTGTATAAAAGGGAACCCAAATAAGTCTGTATTTCTCTAAAAATATAATTTATATTATTTACGAGAGAAAAATCTGCTCTGATCATTCTGAAAATAGATTTTGCGAAATAAATTTAATCAGTGGCAATTCCTATCTTCGATATATAAACCTCGTCCAAGTAAGAAGTAAATTATGATTAAATAATAAAATAAATAGATATTCAAACGAAAGAAAGGAAAAGGAAACAAAAAAGATCACTAATACTTGCTCTGACTCATGCAAAACATTTGAAGACGCAACGTGGGTTGTTCAAGCGAGGTAAGGTTGGATTTCTTTTCAGTCAACATCAACGTCTTAATGTGTTCGACCAACTTTTGATTGGACAAGTTTTCAATACCATTTTCGAGATGCTCATCGCTGGTAAAGTCCAGGTTGCCCGATGGCTTTAATGGCGACAGGACAGCTCCATCCTTGAACTGTATAAAGCTACGCAGTGCGGTGGCTGCTGCTTCGATACGTGCTACTTTTTTACTGCGTCCCTGGCCCAAATATTTCTGTCCATCGACCTGCGGGTTAAATAAATTAAAGGCCGTAGCATACGTAAGAATATTAAATCAGATATCATTTCGTATCATTCGAGCCCTAACGACGACCCTTTTTGGAGTTTACATATCGATCGATGTCCAACGCTAAGCAGATGCAAATATAAAAGCGCTTAAGCGTTGTTTTCCCTTTATTACATCAACTAGCATATACTAAGCGTACTAGTTGCTTAATATGCAATCTTAACGTTTAGCTGTCATGCACTTTTTTATGGCCTTTCCCTACTCACTCCACACACTTATTGATCTATTGATATGTCATTTCGTGGGGCTCACGAATGTGTATCACGAAAAGAGCGATAAACGAAATAGGCTTGAATATTAAGTGCTTTTCATAAATAATGCATATGTGCAGCAAACATATGTAAATAAAAGGCCATTTGTATCGAACGGATAAGCACACATAGATAGCTTTTATCGAAGAGAGTCTAGTCTATTTTAGAGAATTTTAGTACAACTCAATTCTTCGGATATTTTCACAGCTACACGAAATAAAAATCGTCATAGAAACTATACTATTGTTACATGAATTCTATACTCTTGAGTATTACAAATTTCTTAATAAGATGCCTATCAATTTGATACTACGAAAGTATACATTTTATACTCATCTGCACCAAGACTTCAGTATAATCACTAACGCAACAAACAGAAAAGCACTAAATTCCAGCTAACGCGATTTGTTATCAAAGTTTCGATATAGGTTCGTATAAAAATAATACTCGAAAATACACAATTGAAACTATAGAGTATAAAAACTATACTTTAGAGTATACATTTGATATTTTGAAGTATAAAATTAATACTAAACCCGTTATACTGCTTGAGTATACTTTAAAGACAACGCGTAGAAAGGTAACTCTTTTTTTTTTTTTTTTTTTGTCACATTTGCATCCCTAGTTCGAATCCCAATCCGATACCATGATTAACATAAATAGAATCAAATAAATCTTACCTCAACGGATATCGTAAATAAGGGTGCGTGCACCGGACCAGTCTGTGACTCCAATTTGTAAATCAGTCCATGTCTTAACTCATTCAGCATTGCTACTGTATTCTTCGGCTGTGGTATGCGTTCCTTGCTTGTTTTCTTTTTTGGCGGAACTGTAAAAGGAGTGCCATATTTACAGTGTATTTAATGTATTATTTACCAAGTAATATTACATTATTAATAGGTAATATGAGCTGACTTACCAGCATATTTTGGCATGTCATAGCGCCGTTTCTGTGGCGACTTTCGGTTGTAGCCATTCATGTTGATTTCAGAAGATGCTGTCACCGGCTATATGTAGATTTGTACGTTAATTAATCTTTAAAAATCCATTTTTATGTATTTAGTTCGATTTTGTTTTTAGAGACAATTATAGGACATGTACAGTACAACAACAAAGCATTCACAACTTCCTGTTAAGGACCTGTTTTCGTGTGCATCTATGTATGTAATAGCAACTACATTCCTTTTAATTCCCAAGCCCCTTTATTAGAGGTGGAAAACTTGTATTATTTTCCATCTCCTTAAATTTTTTTTTTATTCCTTAAAATCTTATTTGATTTGTATTAGTACTTAATTTGGAATTAGTGTAAAAACTTAAATACTCTACTTAGGAACACCAAAATTAGTTATGACACTACATACATACATACACACAATATTAGTAATTATTCACGGTTACGGCAACGGTTACAACATCGATACTATATTTATATATATAGACAGTTATAACAAGACGATTTTACTATTAGCGTAGCAAAAAAAAAAAACTGTAACTGTAACTGTAAGGCAAATAATCTGTATTTTATATCCTGTTTCCATCGAGTTCGCGTTGGAAATATGCTGTTTCCACTTGACTTTTATGCTGAATTTTCTTTATTTCTTGCCCTTCCAATATCTCTGAAGCTCTGGAGCTCAACTAGAAAACATTACTCACATTGAAAGCCATATAGGTCGGTCGAATAATTCGCTGTTTATAAAAGAACCGCGACCTTTTGCTAGCAAAGCTGGCAAACTGCTCTTGTCGCTGATAATAAATGGAAGTCTTGGCTATACGCATGGCTGAATGAGGATGATGGTGGTGACAAGATTTATGCCACACTCTCTGCCCTGGTTTATACGATACAGGATACATTTTTCAGCCACCTATGCCCTGTACTCGGTTCACACAAAATAAATAAGACTATCCGATGCTAGGACCGACGACCGACGATCGTGTTCAACTTAGCGACTGATGGTTTTCGAGTTTCCCGGCTAAGCACTGACATTTAACTGACAACGACAAAAGCAATCTGCAGCTAATTTTATAGAAGGAACTGAAATTATGAAGAAGAAAAAAAAGGCAAACTACATACATGTGTAAAACACACATGCTGGTACGTGTATAGATAATTTGCACGACTAGCTGTGTGTTTCGAGAAGCTCGATATTTATATACCCCTTTGGCGAAGGGCCTCCAAGTTTCCCATTAATATTCATCAAAATGTGGCTATTTGCGGGTTTGAAACAGAGTTAAATCGGTATTAAGGGCAGTAATTAAAATAATGCATACAGGGTTGACTTTATTCGTGTTCAAAGGATAATATCGACCGCTCTAATTTATTAATTTATTATTATTTGTGGGCAAAAGCACGGTGACAGTGCGCCGCTTGTCGTGCCATTCCGAGGCTGAGCTGATGCTTTGGTGCTGATAAAAAGCGCTTGCAAAGTGCCAAAAGAAGAAGGCAGAAGGCAGATCTGAGATTTGTAGAATTAATGAAAGGTCGAAACGAAATTGCATCGAAATTTGGATGCCGGTGGAGCGGTAATTGCTGCAGCAGCTGCAGCACAAACTCAGAGATGCATGAGTTGCATTTGCGTATCAAAATTTGCAGTAATCAACGACACAACATTTTTAAATAAATACATACGTTATACGTTGTGTGGAGATATGTCTGTGTTCGTGTACAAATTCTATACTTCGGGGTATACATTTTCAAATCTGTTGCCGAAGAAATTATATTTTTGGTCCCAACTTTAGTCCAAATGGAATGTGCGACTCTTGCAATTCTCCAAACAAGGAACAGCGGTATTAGTTTCATAAAAAAAATGCCCGGGACAACTTATAAGGAAAATTATTTGATTTACAATAAAACAGAACACCATCAACTATTTACGACTGAAAGCCAAGCATGCCGGCATTAGAACTAGTGTTAAATAAAGGCAAATTAATCTGTATATTATCTATATATAATTAAGGTAAGCTAATAACGAAATAAGCGAGATATCTGGAATGTATGTTGAATAAATTCGAAGATTAATCGAATTAAAAACGATTTTTGCTAGCACAAATCAAAACTCATTAGGCTCGAGCCTTCCTCTTAAATTGCATTGTTTTTTTGATTTCGAATTCATTGCAACATATTTTTATATAAGAACACACCTGTGTTTTGAGTGTCATTTGTGTCGGACGGACATGTGAGGGCACAAATTCGAAAAGTCTAATATAATCAAGATCAGCTCTCAGTATTTGTGCATTAATACAAACTAGAATGTATGGTGATTTAATGTAATTATTAATAATCTACACCAAACAAGAACACAGACCATTAAGTCTACGCAAAAGCAATCAGAGAGTCTAGATTGGATGGGAGAAACTATAAATTGCTAGAAAATAATTATGAATAATTAAAAAAATGGTTAAGAACATAAGTTGCTTCACAAATATAATATGAATATATTTCCTGGGCGTAGCTACAGCATATGGTTGACCTATTTTAATTTATTTTAAAGTTATCTTTAAAAACAACGTTTGAACCGCTCCCTATTGGAATTTGAACAAATTTATGTGAACTATTTCAATATTATATTAAATAGCACCTCGCCTGGGAAAATATAACAACAAAATGGCTTTGTATGTTTTAGTTTCTCTTCCCAACTTCCCACTTGGGAATCCTACGTTCATCTTTACCATTCAATACTTCCCTAGCACACTTCACTGAATAAGGCATTTTTTGCTTAGGCACCCTGTTAAATGTGTGGACTTAAATATAGTACATAAAATAATAAGCAAGAAGACCTTATTGAGCTAAAATCAAACCTTTACCAAGCTTGACAGGCAGAGACATGCAGTGCGCTAGGATGCGATAGAAGTATGCAGAAATGCAGAAATGCAAGAATGCAAGTATGCAAAAATGCAAAGATGCAAGCATGCAAAAGTATAAACAAGGCAAGGAAAATCGACTATTTAATGACGTTTTTCGTCTACTTACATGCTGGAGAGAATTGTTATTTGCGCTGTTTAACATGACTTTGGAATCGAATTTCACTTTTATGTACTTTAGATGTCTTTTGCTCAAATCTGTTGTGCTAATTTTTGATTGTGATTTAAAATTATGTCGATGAGATATATAACACCAATTTGTAAACTCCAAAACTCCGATTTGAAATTAAGAAAAAAACGGAAGCAGTTTCAAGAACAACAAAATAATTGCTAATTACTATTTATTAATTAATAATCAATCAAATATACAATATATACGACAACTTCTTGTTGAAGGGAAAGCCTAACTTCGAGATGATGCCAGCTTTTAGGTTAAATATGTCTGTTTCCAGGCCAAAACTAGATTCGTTCGATAACCATAAACTATAGCGATAGCTTTACAGTATGCAAAAATCAAGAGCATATTCTTATGTAATGTAATAACTGCTTTTTACAAAAGTCAAAAGATAGAACCAAAACAAAAACGTTTGAAATACCCGCAAAAAGATTTCTTGATTTCCTGACTTCTTGATTAATTGAATTCTTGAAAATGTGAAAACTTGACTTCTTGATTTCTTGACTTGGTATTATTCCCATCCGCCGGAATCGTGACATTTTTTGGTGTTTTTTAAACAACAAACGGTGAATATTCCAACACATACAGTGTTTGTATGTACGGGGAAATACACATGTATGTATGCTGTCTTGTATGCTTTCAGTTACATGATTTAATCGATTTTCATACACTCACTCACGGGTATTGTGGCGAATTGGCGCAGCCAGCCATCAAGTGCCGGAGCAGGAGGGCATTACTATATAGTATATGCTATGGCCAATACTTTGTGTGTCGGAGAACATTAGGTAATTAAGCATTACATACGCATATGTAAACTGTCAAAACTCACGCCTTTTGGCATGTAAAATCGGGCATCACCGCAAAAGTCACCTCCTTTTTATCTGTTTACCGCAATTGCAATCCGACAAAGATACATGTACTCTGGGCACGACCCTATTGAGTGGGTTAGAGAGAGAGTATGCGTATGCTGCCAAGAAGGCGAAACGGAAAAGCACCACTCACTGCAATGCAGCAGAGCAGCAACGGAGGCGATGGCGCTGGCGATGCAAAGTGAGGGAGAACCTTTTCCTCTTTCACGTGGGGACGGGACGTCGTAATGGGTTACGTCGCACTTTTCCACCGAGCAGCAACACGCAACACACACATAGGCACAGGCAGGGGCCGGAAAATTGCACCAGAGGCAAGGCAATACAGTGATTTTCTTTGAATGCGCTCCTAACTTCTCCCGTGGTCAGCCAGCATCAGTTTACATCCGCTTGGAGCGGATGGAGATGTAATGTAATGTAAATAAATGGTCCGCATGTCAAGTTATCACTCCACTCTGTATTTATCAACTCTTCTGTCCGTTCCTGCATCTTCGCCCTTATTTGCATTAATGCCCAAAATACAAATATACAATACATACAAACACTTGGGCTTCGTATGTACGTACGCGTGTGTACACACATGCATACTTTTCGTGTGTGTTGTGCCAATGGTTTTGTTCTTTTTGCTACTGCATACCTTTTTTTGCTTTTGCTTTTGCTTTGGGAACGAGCTCTAATTATTGATTTTTACTTCGCTGTATCGGTAGTGTTCTTGCATTTGTCAAGCCACAAATACGTTCTCTGCTCTCTTAATGTTATTATTGCCGGGGAAGAGGGGGATGCGCCGCTGCTAATGTTTTGCCCGTTTATTTTGTTTAATTCAGAGCGGCACTTCTTCGGAATAAAAATGAATGAAGCGCACACACACACAGCCGCCGAGCCCTTGCACTATGCTGGGTTTAACAAACAAACAAATCAACTTGTATCCTTCGATGCTTGGTGCTATCCTTCGGTTCGTTAAAGGATATCAGAGATTACAATCGCGCTGCACTACTTAATATTACTGATTGGCTCATAGAAAAAAATAACAATTAGTTCACGGCGTTAGCGATTTTCAGATGTTTGGATATCTTGTCGTATCGATATCTAGATAGCTCGGATATTTCGTGCCTATCGGCCGTTTTAAAAACATCGCTGGTATCGATAGTGGCATCGATGTTTTTGCCACTTCTAGCCAGACACACACACACACAGGAGTTCTTGCTCTGAGCTAGGTTTCACACCGTTTTTAGCAGAGTTGCCCACCCTTTTTTTTCTGGATTTCTTGAGTGTGACCAGCTGCCTTGGAGGCGGGCACACTGCACTTTTCGCGCCAATTAAAATTAACTGGAAACATCGAAAAAGCAGCTTTAAGATCAAAGTGGCTGAGTGTCTTATTGTTTTTATTATATTTGCATCTATTAGCGGAATAGTTGCATCCCTTGCAGCCTTTGCTCTTCCTGTGCCGGGTGGAGGAGCTGCACGCCACTCTCCAGGAGGGCTTTTTCGCCTTGGGCTGCTACTTATCCAGAGCCATCCTCCATCCCATCTGTGCATTCCAGAAGAGGCTCGGGCATACGGGGAAACCTAACTAAAGGACGTTATGTAAGTTATGTTAAGAATGAATTTGCTTAATAACTTACTGTTAAAAATTATAATTAAACAAATGATTTATCGTGGACCTGGATGCCAGTAAAGTTGTTATGTGTGCGGTATCGTGGGCGAACCTCACCCAGATAAAATATGAAAGACGAAGCATCCAGTTTCCGAGGACGCTGAACAACCAGATGAAGTTCCTGTAGATCCAGCCGCAGGTCCTTGAATCCAACACCTAGCACTACTCTAGATCCGCAGGGTGTGTGTCGGTGCCAAAAACGTCAACAGGTTGTGTAATTTGTGGTTGTAAAGGGTATAAAGTAACAAATAAATTTAACGGTAATATAAGGGCAATTGGAGGTCCGGGATGTCAGTCGACCTGGTTCAGGTCCATCTCCTGCTCGTAGGCCAAGCCCAATCTTTCCAGCGACTTCTGCATCTGCTCGTATTTTTCAATGCTAAAGCTTAGAAACCCATTGGTCCTCTCAATTTGGGAGAGTCTCTCCTGCAGGCGACGCACCTGGCGCTTCGCAATCTTGCGGGTCTTCCTCTCCTTCTCGACTAGCCGCCTAGCTCTGGCGAGCTCGCCCGTCATTTCCTCGATCGTGACCGAGTACTGGTCCAGCTGGTCCAGCTGAGCATCGAACCGCTGGGTAACGACTGACACCTCTTGGCGGATCATATTGCAGCGCTCCCGCCAGAACTTTGCTTCGGCCTCGGCGCTGTTGAAATTGGGAGTCCGCTCCATCTCGAACATTTTGTATACTGATATGGTTTAGATATTTTCCAGATTTTTTGGAGAGCCAAAATTGTCGGTGTTTACTGATACAGGCTTTGTTTGGAAGTCATTGACTGAACGGGTCAAAGGTGAAGTTAGAGTTAAAGGCCTACTTTGAAACTATATTTTCCTACGTTTCCCTATAAAATCTTGGTTAAAAATAGCTTGGGAGTCAGGTAGCAGTAGGCTTTTCTAAGACTGTATGAAATAAATTAAATTCAGCTCAAAATACAAATTTTGGCTCAATACAATTGCAATTTGAGAATCAATTGGATATTTGTGGAGCTATTCTAGGACGTAGGGTATTTCAGCCTGAAATTTTCAGGAGATTCTAGTCTTAAAAGGTTCTTAGACTTGCCTTTTTTTTATTTCCATACAGTGGTGGTCTCGAATTTAGCACTCCATGTTTTGCCTAACTTCAACTGTAATTATCTCCGCTCCCTGGAATATTTGGATACCCAACTTTTTGGTGGGTGTCTGTCACATATTGGGGAGGATTCACCGTTAATTTTGGGTTCCTTTCTTTAGCGACCCTTTTCATGGAAGCACTTACAAATTGGGCTGGTCACGAATTTAAAACTAATGGATGCAAGATGTCCTGGTGCTCTGAAGGACGATCTAAGAATACCGTACACAGGCAGGCTCTTAACAACAGCCAGCACATGAAAGTTTGGATTCAAAACTAACAAAAAGGCTTTCTTCCTATTCGATCTTATCTTTCTTTACGAAATAAGGCAGTACAAAATATTAATAGTTGTGAAAAAACAGCTAAAGTCCTCGAAAAATTAGGTATATTTTTAAGGTATGTACCTATTTTTAAATTTAAAATATTTAATAAAATTATTTGTTTACCTTATAATTTTGTATTTTATTACTAATGAAATTTCCAACAAAATGAGGTATTAGATTTAAAAAAAACCCGCTGGTTATTCGATTAATTAAGGTACCTATTTTGAAGCTTAAAATGAGGTATCGGACAAAAACTAGCCGAGTTACACATTGCTGAGAAAGCCAGATACTCAATGTTATACCATGACCATGCACTAAGCTAAAATACGAGTAACTAACAAATAAACAAACACCTTATTACTTTATAATTTTTTTTTATTGAAATCCAAAAACATTGATGAGGGAGGAAGCTGAAGCTAAGCTTGGGTACTGGTATTACGTGGGGTTGGGCCATGCCGTTGGTTCCCAAGTCGCTCGTCAGTCAATATAGTATGCAAACCGTACTGCTCCCATTAACACAAACTAATATAACATTTCTTCGTGTGTAGGATCGGATTCAGGATGGTGTTTCAGGCTCCGTATTGCTCCATGTGAGCCCTCACCAATCACGGCCGTCTCTTTTGCGTGTGTCCTCGCTCCGGCGGGTAATGTAGTGTCTTCGGTTCGGACTTCCCGTGGTTCTTGCTCTCGTTTGTGCCAGGTGAGCCACTTCACCACATTTGGGTATCGTCCCCTTGTGTTGGAAGAAGAACTTCGTGTTTCGGATGGGATGATGTGACTTCGGGCCTAGAGCATGTCCAGCTGGCCTTGTGCTATCTATCCTCCTGGTGTCTTGTGTCTTCGGATTGGAGTATAGGTGATTTCTCAGGCCATCAATTTTTCAGATCCGTCCAGACGAGCCTTGACCACTCTACAGTCGTCCTCCTGGTGTCGCTTGTGTTCGGATACGATGGCATGGTCTCCAGGCGCTTGCTTGCTTGTCCGGGCAGCCTTCACCACTCCATCGGTATCCGTGTCGTAGTGTCGTCATTGAACTTGGTAAATACAAACAGATTTAGCACGGAGAATTTTGATGCACACGGGTGCAGGCCGAGACTGATGCCATTCTAGGCTAAGGCTAATTGTTGCGGGCACATCGCTTGTTCATCAAACGCTGCGAGCGGCGCACCGGCTGTACTTCCGGGACGACATTCTGCAATGGGGCATTCTGTAATGGGACCTGGATCACGGATTAGGAATCATGGGCTCTGTGGATGTACTTACCTCGACCGGGCGCCGGGTGCGCCGGCATGCCCGCAGGATGAGGGCCGTCATGATGGCAGCCAACACCATTATGCCGTATGGCATCAGTTCCGGAAGCTTGATCTTTGAGACCTTTGATATTGTCATTGTCTTATGGACATCAAAAAATCCTGAGAAGCAGAGAAAAAGAAGGTTATGATTAGATTATATAATATAATAATCTGCTTTAGTTGGCTTTCAATAAACTATTACCGAAACCCTAACGTGAACTTACCAAAGAAAGTAGAAAGAAAGTTTAGATTCATGTTGTTTGTGTGAAAAAAAATGTCTTTATGAAAAGTTACTTAAAAAGAATCTTTGAAAAACCTATTCGGGAATATCCTATATTACTGAGCTCTGATGTGAATCGTTGTTAGGCTGACTATAGAATGAGGCTCTAAGGCATCTGACTCTATAAGGTGAGGTGACAGTTGTATTCAAAACTATCCAAGGCTAAATTGATCGGAATTTAAATTTTAAATTTGACCGAAAAAAGAATTTACGTTTTTACTTGGTTTAAACCGAGACCGAAAAGTACACTGGTTTTAGTACTCACCAAAAATATTATTGATAAAATCCATCTTCAAATATCAGATACAAATATTATCGTGAAAAAGCGGTTAAAAATATTTTTAATAATTGTTACTAGCTTTGGATCCTCTCTGGTCTACGCTTGGTAATAGAATGAGGCTTTAGGGCACCGGGCTTTATAAGGTTTAGTGACAGTTGTATTCAAGGCTATGCAAGGCTAACTTGATCGGAAATTGAATTTTAAAAAATCACTTGGAAAAGAGCTTTTGGAAAAATTGGAAATTATTATTTTGGAAGAAAATAACCTTGTTACTAGCTATGAGACGTGTTCACTCTATGAGACTGCCCTATTGAATGAGGCTCTAAGGCATCTGGCCCTATAAGGTGTAGTGGCAGTTGTATTCGGGGCTTTGCAAGGCTAACTTGATCGGAAATGTTATTTTAAATTTGACTTGACCGATAATACGTTAGATTTACGTTAATACTTGGGTTAAACCGAAACCAAAAACTCGAACCAAAACTCGAACCGAAACTAGGCAGAGACCGAAAAGTAAACTGGTTTTAGTACTCACCCAAAATATTTTTAAGAAAATCCATCTTCAAATATCAGATAAAAAAATGTCTTTATGAAAGTTTACTTAAAAAGAATCTTTGAAAAACCTATTCGGGAATATCCTATATTACTGAGCTCTGATGTGAATCGTTGTAAGGCTGACTATAGAATGAGGCTCTAAGGCTTGTGGCCCTATGAGGTGAGGTGACAGTTGTATTCAAAGCTATGCAAGGCTTACTTGATCGGAAATTTAATTTTAAATTTGACCTCTAAAGCTGATTTCTTGATTTTATATATAAAGAAATGCAGAGATTACGTTAGCAGATCACCGACAAAAAGGATTTACGTTATTACGAACCGAAGCTAGACCGAGACCGAAAAGTACACTGATTTTAGTACTCACCAAAAATATTCTTTAAAAAATCCATCTTGAGTTAGATAAATATATTCAGATACAAAGAAATAAAAACCTATTTGGGAATATTCTATATTACTGAGCACCGATGTATACAGTTTCGAGGTTGACTATAGAATGGGGCTCTAAGGCATCTGGCCCTATAAGGTGTAGTGACAGCAGGGATCAAGGCTAACTTGATTGGAAATTTGGTCTTGTTTCGACATTTAAATTTGACTTTTAAAGCTAAGGTTGATTTTGTGATTGAAAACAAGAAGTGTAGGGAGTAGATTACTAGATCACCGTCGCTTAGATTAACTATAGGGGTAAGGAAAACCTGACAATTGTTACTAATTTTAACAGAGTTCTTCGGCAGGGTATTTCTATATATTAACCGATTATTATCCGTTAAATCAAGGCCTACCAAGTGCGTAGAACCCAATACTTAAACCAAAATCGGAATAGAAACTCGAACTTAAACGCGAACCGAAACTTTCGAACAAAACTCGAAGCGCAACCGAAACTCTAAAATCTCAATCAAAAATTCTAACCGAAACCGAAAGTGTATTTTATTTATATTTTGTACTTACCAAGAATTTTCTGGATATAAGAAAACATCGTAAATTGTAGTTAGAAAATTGTAGTTTAGAAAGGTGTACTTGTAAAAGTTTGGAAATTATTATAGTGAAAAATTCCTTGCTACTAGCTACAGACTAGAGACGTGTTCACTCAATGAAGCAACGCGTTAGAATGAGGCTAAAGGGCACCGGGCTCCCTTAGGTGAGGTGACAGCAGGGTCCAGGGCTAACTTGATCGGAAATTCGGGTTTTCAAGGGTCACTGGATTGGAAATGTGGGATTCTGCTTCGATTTTTGAATTTGACATTTAAAATTAAGTGTTTTTTGCTATTTACTGAAGAAGATATTGCATAAACAAGGCACTAGAACTGCATTCTGAAGAAGCTTAAGCCAAGGCGTACCCAAAACTCATACTAACTTAAGATAAGTAACCACATAAATTCCATTTTAGATACCTATAACCTCTTCGGCAGGCATTGCGCCTTAATGGGCCGGTAGGTATATTTTTTTTTTGCCCAAACCTATCTCTTACAGGTGTTTTCACGTATTCTTACGCTACTTTTCAGGTAACCGCCCGTATCTGGCGGATAAGCTCACGTGAATGGCGAAGATGCAGAAAACCATGAATGACACACACCTGTAACTTATCGCAACTGCATTTATTATTTATTATTTATTTATTAATTATTCTTCGCGAGAAATTCAAAGCGCCGATAAGGGTAAAGGTGGAAAAATGCAGCCAGCGAGTGCCGGCGATAAGATGAGCTGCTGCATCCACTATAAAGCTGGGAAACACATCACTGGAGGGCAGCACAAGCACCCGAGATGCAGTCAAGCCACAACCACCAGCTGGGGATCATGCTGACGATCCTCTGGCTTGCAGCAGGAACCGCCACTGGCAAGTCCTCGCCGCTGGCCAACTGGCGCTTCAGCGATCCGCACTACACCAGCAACCAGTACGCCAAGATCCTGGGCGACTCAGGAGTGGGCCACGACCCCGACGACAAGGGTAAAACCAACCCCGGTCTGAATCTCAATCCGGAGCACCTGCAGATCCAGTACGTGGACTACCAGCCGCAGTGCCTGGCCGGCGGAGTGCCCGTCTGCGCCACCAATGGCTCGGATACCTTCTACTTCGAGAACGAGTGCCGCCTGGAGGCGCACAACATCAAGCTGCTCTTCCAGTACGGCACAGGTGAGTGTCAGTTGGATTTCGGGAAACTCAAGGAAGGAAGGAGGAACTAATCCCATCCCCCTCTCAGAGCTGGAGCCCACGGAGATGGAGCGCTGCCTGCCCAGCTGCCGGACCATGAAGTGCACGGCTGTGGAGCGGCCGGTGTGCGCGCTGGCCGAGATCGGAGGCGCTGCTCCCCAGACCTTTGCCAATGAGTGCGAGATGCGGCGACGCGAGTGCCACACCAAGCAGGGTTTGTTAAATAATAATTAATAACTAATCTAATTTTTACTTATATTTTTAAATTACACTTTTACCTCCCAGTCCTGCGCATCCTCCACCAAGGACCTTGCCAGGTTCCCACTAAAACTCCGCGCAAAAAGAAGCAGCGCCGCAACAAGAAGAAGCCTCCCATGAAGTCCAATTCCAACTCCATTTCCTCCTCTTTGAAGTCAACCAGCCAACCCAAGAAGGTGTACTACCTGCTGGTCACTCCTCGAGCTGCCTTGCCTGCCACAACACCGAGACCCTACAGGCGCATCCGGATAACCACCACGCCGAGACCGAAGCCCACAAAGGCCACTAGCACCAGTCCCTCGCCCATGCAGTTCCAGCAGCTGAGGGGGCTGGCCAATCCCATGGTCTCCGTTTCCCGGGCAGTGGATGCCTACAATGTGTACAACATCCCCGATGTGGGTCACGACTATGGCGAGATCACAGACTCCTCGCTGTCGCTCTACCTGCCCGGAGTGGGTCGGGTCACGGAGGCGTATACCAGCACCAGCACCATGAGAGGAGCCACCTTCCCACCAAGTACGAGCACCACCACACCCGAACCCCTGCTGACCACCAGACAGGCATTTGTGATAAAGAAACCTTTGGCCACCACCATCAGACCCTCGATGCCCAGCACCACGGCGGAGATGGAGGTGGCAAGCACTGTGGCGGACCTGGAGGCAGTCACCTATGGATTCAGCACCACCCAGGAAACCACGACCAAGTCCAAGAGCCCTTCGAGCATCTCGAGTGGAGCAGCCTAGTCTCAGCTATTTTATATATTTATTTCGAACTATATATAGGTAAATTATATAGATAAATAGCGAACTTTGTGCGCTTAAAAACTTTGAGAAACTCTCTATTTTTAATTTAGATTTCTAAAAGAAAAAAGAACAAGTAAGAAAGCTAGCTTTGTCCGCTGAAATCGGGCGGACAATGCTAATATTTATATATTTATTTTATATATTTATTTCAAACTATATTTATACAGATAAATAGCGAACTTTGTGCGCTTTGTTGTAAGTGCATGTTGGAGGTGGGAAAACATACTGTCTAAGATCCAGGTATTTATAAGGACAAACGGACAGACGGACACGGCTAAAACACAGTTTATGGGTATGAAAACTCAAATCTAACATGGCGAAATGCACAAGAAAATGTTTTTAGAAACATATGTTAGTGCTGGCCACACTTATTTTCTCAGATCAAAGTGTATACGGACAGACGGACAAGGCTAAATCCATATATTAATGATAATATAGGCCCCATTATCCAGAAAAAATCGTTCAGTTTTATAAGTAAAACACAATTATCAAATATTTTTTATGAACTTTTGTTTATTTTTTTTTTGTCGGTTTTTCCGTGTTTTTCTTTACTTTCTTTTTGTTGTTTTGTTTTCTTCAGTTTTCATTCTTCGGGTTTTTATTTAAATTTTAGTTTGTTGCTTTTGTCGTCGATTTCATTAATACTAAATGTGTGTGTGTATTAAAGGTAAAATATGTTTTGCTTTCATTGTTAATTGGGTTCCTTCCTTCCTTTGTCTGTTTGTTGCTACTTATATCCGCCCTCGTCATTAATTATAGACTTACTAAAAAGGTGTTGTATATATATTCTTGTATGTATTTGTAGGCTAAGAATGCTACGGGGGAGAGTTACAGCTAGAGTGGTGTGTAAATGTTATGCGATCCCAAAAACGGTTGTCGTCGAGGATTCCTCCTTTGTAATAACTAATTATGGTTTAATTATTAGTTTCCTGTCGGTAGCTTCTTGTTCTTCTTCGGATGTGTTAGCGGTAGGCGCTTAAGGCTAAGGATCGTACGTGTGTTTGCTTTTAGTGAGTTCCTGGCTATATGTTACATGCTTCTTGCTCTTGCTCTTGCTTACTGCTCTTGCCATCGTGCTTGGGTAACAACAAAAGTACAACAATTAATTGCTAATTAATGCCAAAACGCATCTTCTGTTCGAGAATTGGGCACTTTGATCAAAAACTGGACTCGAACTCAAACGAATACGAATCGCCGTCGCTAAAATATATCTATATATATATATATTTGTGTGTGTATATAATGCATAATAGTGTTTTCTATATATATATTCTTGTAATTCGTAATCTGTATATATATATATATCTCCGTTTAGCTGAATTAAAAACTTCCTTGTGTTTACTTTTAAATCGTTTTTTTTTTGTTTTGTATTTAGTTTTTATTTTTTCGTACATTGCTCTCACTTATTTCTCGCCTTGTGAATTAAATGCTAAAATTAAGTATAGAAAAAAAAAAGGTTTCTCTTTCTCCTCTTTGTATATATATGTGGTATTTCTGATGTATGCTTTCTATATATATATATATATCTAGGGCATATATATCTTGTTGTAAAACTAATTTACACAAAACGAAACGAACCTTGCCAGCGACATTATAACAACTGAGGGTCTTGGGTTGGGAATGGGATTATTTGTATTGGGAGAATCTCTGGGGCAAGACTCTACTATATACAAGATCATGCACACATCACACATCACACTCGCGGCTCAACATTGCTTGAATCATTTCGTTAGCTTTCGCATAGATAGTTGCTAGCATAATTCACATATGCAGTGCTACTTAGTATTTTAAAGTATTCAAATAAGCGTTCTGTGTGGCTTTTTAGGTATTTTTGGTAAGAGAACGAACGGGCACACTAAGCCGCCTAGCGACGCTGATCGCAAATTATGCAAAAAATTCAAAAAATTCAATAAAAATCAATGGAGCTATTTACATGGAGCGGGAAAGTGAGGCTTTGGAAGACGACGCCAAAGGACTGGCTCCCAGGCTCCAGCACACACACTAGCTTACTGAATTGTCACTGCAATTGGTTGTTGTTCTTGTTGTTGGGAGGAAGGTTCTCATAGAAAAGAAATTACAAATTATTTTATCCGTGTTTTGATTTGTTTTTTTTTTTGTTTTCTTTTGCTTTTATTACATATTTTTTCGTACTCTTTTACTTCTTTTTTTTAGTTTGCTTTTGGGGCGTCGTTACATACAAAAAATTTCGTTGCTACTTAAGAACTACGTTTTGTTGCCGTAATATAATCTGCCAACTCTGGCCACACTCGCGTGCTCTCTGCCTGGCGTGTGTCTGTGTGTGTGTGGGTGTGTACATAAATTACAAGTGTGTTTGTTTAGTGTTAAAATTGGCTTTAAAAAAAAAAAAGAAAAAATTCAGGGGGTACCTGGCAAAACATCGGAGCACTATCGATAGAATCGATATTTTAAATTTTTTTGAAAATCATCGATTGTTGTTCGCACTATCGATGTTTCGATTAGACCGACTAGACTCCATTTTAAAGCCACGTACTCAGACACACGAAAAGTGTTCCTAAGCCGTGCGAGAGAGCAAGAGGGTGACTATTGACCTCTCGTTTTTACTCAATGCTTAGGAACACTTTCTGCGGGTCTGAGTACGTAGCTTAAGCCTTTGAAATGATCATGACGATGCTTTCTCGAATCCTGAAAGGGAAGTATTTGGTTAGATCATGAATGGCTTCAAGGCTTTAACTGCCGATAACATAATTTTTATAAGCAGAAACATCGATAGTATCGATTTTTCACTTGTAAAGCATCGAACAAATCAATAGTACAAAACAACGATTTTTTGCCAGCTCTATCGGACTGCCTTCAATATGACATTGTGGTTGCGATTAAAATTATTCAAGGACTCTTACCCTTTTTACGCTTCTATTTTTTATCTCGCTTTGTTTCGTTTTGTTGCTTTTTTTTTCCGTATTTCTTTTTAAATTAGTTAACAAGTCTAAGCTTAGGTGTGTTTATACAATGAAGGGGAAAAAAAATATGCTTACGAACTAAACTTGCCTATACAGTGAATAATATTAAACATAATAAGCTTTTTGGAACCACAAGCGATCATCCCTATCGTTTTTGCTCTTAAAATATTAATATTTAATCGTTAATTGTTATTATCATCTTAATTATTGGTAAATACACAATCATAATAATCGTACGTGATAAGGGGTTACAAAAAGTGTGTGTAGTGTGTTGTGTGTGATAAGAATCAAATCAAAAAGGAAATTTGCCCTGCTCCGGTCGCTCCTCCTCCTTGCTCCTCCTCCCGTCTCTGCTTTCGTATATGTTTTAAGCATATATTAGAGATACTCACTAAATGTACGTATGTTTAGTTACGCCTTAGAACATTGCTTCTGTGTTTAGTTTGCTTTGCTTGCTGGTTGCTCCCGTCCCAGCTCCTTGCTTGTCCAACGTGGTCCGTTGCTGTCGCCTGGTGGAGGTGGTGCGGTTGCTTCTGCTTCTGCTCCTGTTGCTCCCCTTCTTGTGGGCCTTGGCCTACAGCGTCTCCTCAAAGGCAGCCATGAGATCGCTCTGCATGTTCATATCGATTTGGCCAGCCAACTGCAACAAAAGTGCATAAAATTTAAAGAAAACTTATCTCTGCGTTTGCCATTGTAAACTCTAATTTTTTTAGTTCAAAATAATAACAGCGGAAGGCTTATATTTTTATAACTTTTCCTTTTTCTCGATCCACAACGTGTCGATCGTTCTTTTTGCCAAACCCAAAGTGACCGTATATTCTTTGCTTAAAAATCTAGCTTAATTCTATGCGATCGGACTATTATCGGTAACATTATACAAAATGAGGTGTTCACACCATAAACACTTACCGCTTCGCGCCTGCGCCGCTCCTGCTCGGCCCGCCGCTGCTCGGCGCGCTTGGCCGCCGCCCGATCCTGCGGCGATTGCTGGGCCGGCGAGCTCTGGCCCTGGCCGCCCGGCGAGGCCTTGATGTCGTCCACCCGCGATATCTGCGGCTGGGCGTCGTGCACGCTTTTCCTTTAAGGTCCACAAAAAATTAGTAACGAAGCTTCCCCAGCTCTCTCGCTTCCCCTCTCTTACCTGCCACTCTCCATGGCGCCCAGGGGCGAGGCGGCCAGTATGGCCTGGGCGGCCACAGCGGCGGCTACATGCTGCGCCTGGGCGTGGGCCGCCACCTGCGTTAGGACCGCTACCTGCTGGCCGTAGTCCAGGGCGCCGCCGCCGCCGCCGCCAGTGCCGCCGCTGCTGCCCTGGCTATTGGAGCCGGGTCCGCCGCTGCCCACCATGGCGCCCACGCTGCTGTTGCTGTTGCTGCTGGCGGCGCCGCCGCTGCCCACGCCGCCGCTGTTGCTGTTGCTCCCAGCATTGAGCAGCGCTGGCCCGACTCCGTTGCCGCCTCCGCCGCTGTTGGGTCCGCCTGTGCTCGTGGGGTTGCTGCCTCCCCCGCCGCCACTGCCGCCGCTGCCCGCGCTGCCGGGTCCATTGCTGTTGGCCGAGTTGCTGCTGTTGTTCCCATTCCCAGACTGGCCGCCGCCGCTGCCGGAACGCTCACGGTCCCGCTCACGATCCCTTTCCCGCTCGCGCTCGCCGCTGGGCTGGTTGCTCGAAGGATTGCCGCCACTACTGCTGCCGCCCGAGGCTTGCGAGGCACTGGAGGGCACTGAGGCTGCCGCTGCCACCGAGGCTGTCGCAGCCGCTGCAGCTGCCACGGCTGCTGCTTGAGAGGCGGCAGCTGCTGCCGCCACCGCCGCTGCCTGCGAGGCCGCTGCGGAGGAGGCGGAGGAGGACGAGGAGGACTTGTGGTGCTTGCGCTGCTGCTCCTTCTCGGCGGCCTCCTTCTGGTGCTTCTTCTCCTTCTCGGCCGCCTCCAGCAGCTTGAGGCGATCGCGTTCTTTGGCTTTGTTGCGGAACTGCTGGAACGAGTCCATGGCCGGCTTGGGCTTGCTGCTGCTCGAGCTGCTCGACGTGTGCGAGGAGGGGGAGCTGGCCGAGGCCAGCGAGGACCACGAGCTGGCGTTCTTCAGGTTCTGCTGCTCGGCGGCCTTGAAGGCCTGCGCCTGTACCTGCACCTGCTGCTTGCCCTGGAAGTTGGCCGCTGCCGCCAGCATCATGTCCAGCTGCTGCTTCTGGTGCTGCTGCTGCATCTGCTGCTTGTCCGGCGGACTGGGCATCATCGACTCGATGGGCTTGGGTATGATCAGCATCTTGTTGCTCACCTGCTGCTGCTGGTGGAGATGCTGCTGCTGCTGCTGCTGGAGGTGCTGCTGCTGCTGGAGATGCTGCTGCTGCTGCTGCAGTTGCTGCTGCGTGAGCTGCTGCTGCTGCTGCTGCTGTTGCTGGTGTTGCTGCTGGTGGTGTTGCTGCTGCTGCTGCTGGTGTTGCTGCTGCTGTTGCTGGTGCTGCTGCGTGAGCTGCTGCTGCTGTTGCTGGTGTTGCTGCTGCTGCTGCTGCTGCTGGAGCGTGTGCTCCAGGTCGAGGAATGCTGAGGCCGTCATGTTGAGGCTATCGAAGCCGGGCATGCCAAAGTCCGCCACATTGAAGCCATTGTTGTGCGCCTGCTGCTGCTGCTGTTGCTGCTGCTGCTGCTGCTGCTGCTGCTGGGGATGCTGCTTCTGCAGGTTGGCCGAGGCCGCCGCCATGTCCAGCACAAAATTCAGCGGATGATTGCCGTTCATCCCGCTCACAGCGTCCGAGGATCCCTTGATCAGCAGCTCGTTCACATAGTCCATGTGGGCAAATGCCGGCTGCTGCTGCTGCTGCTGCTGCTGCTGGGCTCCGTCCGGCTGCATCAGAAAGTTATCCGTTAGCGAGGACTTGCCCGCGGAGCCGGCGCTGAACTCCAGCGAGGCCAGCGACTGCTCCACGGGATCGTCGAACTGCGGTATCTGCTTGAGGCCCGCAGACAGCGAGGCATCCCCATGGACTCCCACCGGATGACCGGGGTTGGTGCCCTGACCGCCGCCGTTGTTCTGGGCAACGCCCGTGCCCGTTCCCGTTCCCGTACCGGTAGACAAGAGGGCCGCCGCCAGCGCCGTGTGATGCTCGCCCAGGTCTTGGGGCTTGTGCAGATTGCTGGCTATCCGAATGCCACCGCCGCCGGCCTGGCTTACCACTCCTGCCCCACCTGGGTAGCCGTGCTGCGGCCCCAGGGAGACGGACACGGGCGGCACCTTGCCCAGCTCCTCGTTGGGTCCGTTCTTGTTGCCACCTGGCACTGGCAGCATGCCGCCGCCGCCGCCGCCGAAATTGCTGCCGGGCAGCGTCGTCTTATTGTTGTTGTTGAGCATGGCGGCCGTCGTCAGGGGATTGGTATTGCCAAACATGTAGGCTGCACAGGGGGAAAGGGAGGGGAGGCAGGGATCGGGAGAGATTAGTTACGAGCTACAGATTCACAGGCATCTCCCTAGAGACTCCTCGAAGAGCTGGGACTTTATACTTACACGTGTGTGATGTGGGTGTGTTGGCGTTCAGGACGTGCTCCAGGCCCATTAGCGAGATCGGCGTGAGGCCGCCGCTCGGCACGTTGCTGCCTCCGCCGAGGACTGTGGTCAAACTAGGATTATTTACCTGATAAACCGCCAGGGATGACACAAGGGAAAGCCAAGGGGGAGAGAGAGAGGGTAAAGAAATGCGATGATTAAATGTGACATTCAACGCCGGTGGTTATCACGACACAGTCACGGCCACAGTCACAGTCACAGTGATGAGTGCGATTTTTTGTGATGTATTTGTATTTTGTATACAAACAACCCACTAGATTTGGCAATGGAAATATTAGCAACCAGAATTTATAATTTATTAAAGGAAAATCTAGAAATAGAGCTCCACTGAATTCTAACTTTTATAATACTTTAAATTCTTTAAAGACTTTCTGTATTTAAATTAAATAAAAAGCTAAAATAAATAAAATAATACATTTGGTCGGCACGGCCCTATCCCGTTGAATAGGATTGTTCTCAGTCGGCGTCGCTGCCGCTCACGCACAGTAAGCACAAAAGAGAACAGAAGAAGCAGTGCAGTCAAATTGTAATTAGGTAACTAGATTTAGCTTTTTTTAGCGATAAATAGCTAGTTTTTAGGTTATAGATATTTTTTTTTGCCATATTACAATAAATTTTAGCTTTTCTTTTTCTCATATCTAGCCATAGATATGAGATTGCATACAAATGCAATGTTGGCATTTGCAGTGGTGCGGACAGTGGTTACGAATACCCATTCCCATTGCCAAAACTATAGTGGTGCTTTTTGCCAGCTTGTCTGCGGTTTTCCCCAAACTATTTATTATTAATGTTCACAATATAGATCTCTATATAGATCACTATATAGATCTCTATATAGATCAGATCCTTATAGAACTCGCTACTTACATTGCTGCCATTCGAGTCTCGGCACTTTTTTTTGCGCGGCGGTCGCTCGTCACCGTCACCTGTTTGGGGAAGAGAGGGCAGAAGAGAGCAGAGGACACGAATGAGAACGAATGATTACCAAAGGGGCGGAGAGGATGAAAAGGAAGAAAGCTAAAGGAGAGCCAGGCAAAGTACCAGGGTGGACCCAAATTCAAATGCAAGTTATTATATGAAGTATATAATTACTTATTGTAATTATAATATTTTCTTGTTTGGGATCCATCCTGGCCTTGGGATAGTGCTAGGGGCATTATATATGTGTACAAATATACCATACAGTTCGTGGATCACTGTGGTTCTACGGGCTACGGGTGTAAAGGTTATAGGTGTCTTCAAAATACCTCTTACAAAGCCGAGTTTCGATGAAGCAATTGTGTTCGTGGTGGGTTGGTGGTGGATGGTTATCGGGTTATCGGAGTTCTTCCTCTCTTCCTATCTGCCTGTCTCCGCCCACACTCACTCTCTATCTCCCACTGTATTTATCTCTGCCTTTCTGTTAATTGTCTAGACTGTAAATGAACGGGAAAAAAAGAACTCCAAGAGAGCCCAGCCCAAGGGTTCCCGTCCCATTGCCACTCCACCAGCGGAGGAGGCAGCCAAAGGGATATCAATCAATTCGGGGGATGTGATCGCAACCAAACCAAGCTCCAATCGATATTTGTTATCGGCTTTTGTTAATTAATCGTTATTTGTTTCGATTCTATCCTGTGAATAGAAATGGGGTTTTCAGGGGGGGGAATGAGGAAACACACGTTGTTGTTTTTTTTTTTCTTTTTTTAATAAACATTTTCTTTTCCATTTTCTTCTCAGTTTTTCGCTTTTTTTTTTTGTTGTTTGTTTGTTGTTGTATTCATTGCGTTCTTTTTAGTTAGTTTAGTTGTTGTTTGTTGCTTTGCTGCTGCGGTTGCGCTGCCATTTTGTAATAATAAATATTATTATTGTTTGTTTTTTACTATAAATATTTAAATGTATGCTTGTGTGTGTGTGGGTTTTCATAATGCTAAATGTGTTTACTTGTTTGTTTGTTGTGTTCCTGTTGTGTGTGTTTGTGTGTGTCTGTAATGTCGTCCTCCGCTACCTTTCGTTCTTTCCCTAAGATTTTCACTATTTATCTCTGCGTTTATTTTATTTTATATTTTATTATATGTCGGCTTTCCTCCCCATTGTTCTGTTCCTTTATTTTAAATATTATTTTGTGAGACGCCTGCGCAAATTGAAACCAAAAATGCACTGTTTTTTATTTTTTTGTTTCGATTTTAATGTTTTTTTTTTGTTTTTGTTTTCTTTACTTTACAACGTTCTTTACGAAATTAATTTTGTTTGTTACTCTTACAAGACTTTTGAGCGTGTTTACTGCCATTCTCCTCGCTAGTTCTTATTATTTACGGGCTAAAAAAAAAACACAAGTATTAAGCTTACAACAAAACAATCTCAATGCAATGGGGAGAGGGGATTTCGACTTCGATTTAGAATTGGAATTGGAATTGGAGTTGAAGAAGGGAAAAGTACAAGAGCTACGTCGATAATTAAAAATGTAAGAAAAGAAAACGCGCAAGTGTTCTCAATTAAAACCAAAATGTAGAATTCCTCGATTCATCTGCCCTTTCTTCTTGGTGTTATCGATTGCTACACTGCTTGACTCTGCCTGCACTGCTTGCTCTCTCCGAATATTGATTAAATTGTGTGTGTGGCTGTTTTTTTCGTTTTCGTTTTCTTTTGTCGTTTATCATTATTATCAGTTTGTTACTCTTGTTGGTTTTCGTTCGGTTCGTTTTTTTCCTCCTGGCGATTTCGTTTGATTTAATTTAATAGTAAAAATTTATATTTAAATTGATTTTATGCAATTTGTTTTGTTAATTTCTTATTTATTTTCATTGCATCATCATTCATCGTCATTCATCATCAATCCTCTTCTCCTCTTCTATGCATTTTTTTTTTTTTTTTTTTTTGTATATCTTTGTATATATATAATATATTTTTTCTTTTTTTTTATTTTGAAAAAAACGTGCAAACAATGTGTAAAGGGGAAAGCCGACAGCCGAAAAATAAATAATAAAATGCTTTCAAATTACATTTAATTATTTGTTTTCTTTTTTTTTTGTAGTTGTTTTTTTTTTTTTGTTTATATACCTCTCTTCTTTGATCAATATGTATTGCTGAGACATACGTCTATGTAAATATGTACACTCTAGAACTAGTTGGAGTTTAGCTATAGAGCAAAAGGACTCTATGTTACGTACGCTTGGAGAGCTGTTCCATTCCGATCCGTTCCACTCCTCTCATTTACCGTTATTAAACCGTGACTACTAACACTGACAGAGACAGACAGACAAGGACAGACAGAGAGAGAGAGAGGCAGAGAGGGAAAGGAGAGAGTGAAATGGCAGCGGAACCCCGATTATTGCTATTGATATCGATAGATCCTTGATCTTTCCCTTCCTTCTTCTTCTTCTTCTCTTTTCTTTTTCTCTTAACCAAGAAGCTAATCGGAGGGGGGGAGGTCATGGAAGTAAGTTGGAAGCATATTTCTGTCGTATTTTTTGTTTTTTATTTTTGTCTTATTTTCGGAAAACCTTCTCCCACATTGATGATACACATAAACTAAATGACAACAACAATTATAAACGATATATATAGGAAGGATAAAGACTGACGGAGGCGAACAAGAGTTCGCGAATTGTGCTAATTTTCGTGTTCCAGTTCCATTCGTACCAGCAGGGAGACACGGGATTTTTGAGGTTATAAACGTGTAAACAATAAATAACGAAGTTGTTTAGTCGTAATATCGGTTATTTTGGATGATTACCCCCTCTATATGCTCTATCCCACTCTCTCTCCCTTTCTGTCTCTCTCATTCCCTCCTTGCCACACTTTACGATTACTCTCTCCTTACGTATTCGCTCCTTACGTTAACGTTATGTTTGTTTAGTTACGCTTTTGTGGGTTTGGTGTTTGATTTCTTATTTTTATCTCAATTCTTGTTTTTCGATTCGAAGCTTTTCATACTTTCTTTGTTTTTACACATTGTCTGCAAGTGTATCGAGATTTTCAAATATATATTTTGCATATTGGCTTTCTGTATATACTCTTTAGACATATATATATATATATATATGGTACTTTTGCTTGCATTTGGTTCATTCAGTTTATTCAGTTTGTTAGGACTTTCGTATTATTATGGGGTTATTGTTCATTGTTTCATTATTATTATTATATTTTACACATAGTTCTGTGAGGTTATTGTGTGGTTGTGTGTGTGTGTTGTGTGTTGTCTAGCTTATTTCGAAGAGAAAAAAAAATACAAAAAAAAAAACAAGGTACTCTTTAGTTTTGAGGAACGATTGAAGAGGGTCGTGTGCGTGAGCGAGATGGATGGATGTGATACATCGGGAGATTAGACTAGAAACAATATGGAATTGGCACAGAAGGTAACATAGGGGGGATTTTCAAAGGGATGGGTTTGTTATAGTCTTGAGATGGGGATGAAGGAGTATCATCATGATCATGATCCTGATCCTATCTATTTCTTTGATGATGGGTTACCGTTATACATCATGAGGTGTGGGTGCGTGTGTGTGTGTGTGTGGGCGTGAATGATACGTTTTATAATCGATTTATTCGTTGATCTTTCTTAGTCAATCATGATGTTTGATTGCTTGCTTGATTTTATAGATTTGATGGAGAGTTTTGGTTGATTGATTGACTTGATTGGTTGGTTTTTGCTTGGTTGGTTGTTTGATTGATTGGTTGATAGATTGATTGATTGATTGGTTGGTTGGTTGGTTGGTTGGTTGGTTGGTTGGAGTTGGAATATTCATTACTTTCATTTTCAGATTGGCTGCCCCCAATACACAATTGCTTCACGATTTTTTCAGCATATTCTCATAATAATCATAATAATAATAATAATAATAATAATCATAATATTGGTAATAATAAGGTTTTGCTTGTTCTCTTTCTTTCAAGATTTGTTTTTTCCAAAAAAGACTTAAATGTAGTAAAGAGCTGTGTGTGTTCTCTTATTATTCTCATTTTAGATTTTAGATTTTAGATAGTTTTGTTTCATTTACAAATACAATTCGTTTAATACCTACAAATGCTTAAATACAATATCTATATAGATATATAGATACATGATATATATATGTGGTTGTGTGTGTTGGTGTTTGTATATATATATATATATATAATTAAGTATACGATAGACCTAAAATTTATATATATTTATATATAAATCGATTATATAAAGTTTTGCCGATGTGTGTTCGTGTTCGTGTTGTTGTCTCTGTTCCGTCGTAAAAGGGGGGTTTCTGTGGGGGTTTTGGGGGATTGGGATTAGAATAATATGTGGGCGCTCCTCTACTCTACACTCTACACTCTACACCCGCCTGACCCGTACCAACTCTGGCCCCAGCGCGTAATTTCTTCAACTATTTCGCTGTAAAATCTGAGGCATAATACATAATCTCTGCTTTTATAACTTAATTTCCATCTCGTTCTCATTGCCAATTAATGATTCGAAACTCCACATCTCTCTCTGGGTGCATTTGTTTTCTTAGAGTAAATGCATATTGCACTTTGTCATGAACTTGGTTCGCGGATATCTAAACAAATACGGATACGAAAAAATATTTAAAAAAAAAAAAAAAAAAAACAAGACCAGAGTTGGTTCAGACGGGTGGCTGGATTTCTGGTGGGTTCCCAATGAGTATAATGTTCCTTTGCTTTCTTTCCCTTTCTTTTAGCACACAAAAACATAAACAAAATGCGCTAAGTTCAATAAATTAATAAATGTGTGTGGTGGGTGTGTGTAAAATCCATTCACAAGGTTTATTAACAATAGTACAATTGGCCATCGCTCGCTATCTCGCTATCTCGCTCTCACAATCTCCCTATCGCTCCATCTCGCTCTAATTCGATTTCTCTGATTTTTGCAGCATAGGCATAACTTGATTTCGTGAGGATCCTGACTGGTGATACTGACGCAACTCCCGAAACACAATCGATAAAGCCTATATACTCGCTAGAAGGGGTAGGGGAGGGTATGGTATTATTACATTATAACTAGATAAACCTATATCCAATTGAATTAATTAAGCCAAAGAAAACGGTCTGTTCAAAATCAATCTCCTGAATCTGATCATTATTATTTTTATACACTCAACTCCTACGCGGTACTCGTTACTCTTTACTCGTTATTTGTTACTTTCTTCTTACTACTTTGCCCCCGCCCTTGATTTGTAGGGTTTTCAAGTGTTAAAACTGTATAATAAAAATTAAGAAGGGGGCTTTATGTGTTTCCGTTTCGGTTTGGGTAGAGGTTAGAGGGTTGAGGGTTGAGGGTTTCAAGTTTCCAAACGTTCTGTAAGTGTCGTTCGTGTATGTGTTTTTGCTTTTGTTTAGTGAGTTCTGTTGTTTACTTCTTAAACAACGCATCTATATCCCTACATATATATATAATTATATATATATAGAAATATAGAACTATATTTGCATATCTCTATGTATACTAGTAAAAAAAAGGCTTTATAAAATAAAACAAACAAACAAAACGCGTCCTAACCTGCTTCACTGTCGCTCGAGTCACTCGAACTGCTATCACTCGAACTCGACGACGATGAATCGCTGGAACTGGAACTCGACGACACGGGATTCGCCGGCTGCACGGCCTCGATCTTGTTGGACTCGTCTGCAAAGAGTGAAACGGGGGGGAGAAGGACATATAATATATATATAATATAATTCAAAGAAGATCTGGATAATTTAAAGATCTTCTAGAAAAATCCCATTTCTAGGAATACCTTACCTTTCTTGGCGGTTTTCTTGCTTGCCCCCAGCTGGCCGGTCACATCCTGCAGTCGCTTCTCTAGTTCTTGCTTTTTCTCGGCCATTTGCTCGTCCTTTGACTTGCCGGAAGGCTTTTTATCTGCCAAACGGAAAGAGGATATACAGGGTTAACAGGGATCAGGCTTCGCAAGTGATTGGGGGAGAGAAAGGCGGCAGGATTCATGCTCGATGAAAGAAAGGTAAAGCGGCAATATGTCTCTATATATACGAGCATATCAGCGGAGCATCTACAGCATTCACAAGCTACTACTGGTTACTGGAGGAGTGGGAGGTTGGAGATTGGCTTTATGGCATGCAACTACAGACAGAAGAATCGGTGGGAGAATAGCTCGAGAGAGACTTAAATCGTTATTTCTAGATCTATTTTGTTTGGTTTTCGAGTTTAACTAACTAAACATGACCACTACGGTTTTATATTTGGTTCGAAATCAAAATCAAATTTGGAGCGCAGTCAGCAAAGCCAAAACGGAAATTTCACTGATTCGGATTGGGTTTAGGGATCGGATCGGGTATGGAGGGTTCTCTGCTCTTTACTCTCTTCTCTAACTTGGAATATTTTTTGAATATTTGGAATTTGCTGCTGTTGCTGTTCTTGCTGCTTTTGCTTTTGCTTTTGCTTTTGCTTTGGCTTTGGCTTTGTTTTGGTTTTGGTTTTTGTATTTTTTTATGTGGTCTCGGTTTAGTTACAAACTTACAATATGGCTTACGTGTTTTTTTGCGCAAACACGACGCCACATAGCTTTCAAGCTCGCGCAGCGTCGACGGCTTCAGCGTCTCAAAGTCGATCTCGATTTCGTCGGGATTGGAGTCACGCAGCGAGGGTTCCCGATTCTGGATAATGTGAACGACGCGGCCCAGCTTGTCGCCTGCAAAGGGGAATTATTATAGATAATTGTTATTAGAATGAAACAGGCGTTGAGCCAGGTAGGTGGAGTGAGTTAATCTTTAGTCTTTACCGAGCGAAAGGTCAAGTGAAGCCGAGAAGAGTTGAATATGCACAAAAACTGAACTCTGTATGGGAATAAGGAGTGTTTTCTGGTAGCTGTAGCTCCTCACTTCAACGAATATAAACTCAACCGAGACAGAGACACACTTAATGTGATTTTCTTATTAAACGTCAACTACTTGACTTCACTGACAGCTGGAATGATTTTAGGATAGTGCTGACAAAACAAAGGAGCACTATCGATAGTAGAGATATTTTTAACTTTTTCGACAACCATCGATTGTTTTACGCACTATCGATGCTTTGATTAGAGTGACTAGACTCCATTTTAAAGCCACGTACTCAGACACACGAAAAGTGTTCCTAAGCAGTGCGAGAGAGCAAGAGGGTGACTATTGACCTCTCGTTTTAACTCAATGCTTAGGAACACTTTTTGCGGGTCTGAGTACGTAGCTTAAGCCTTTGAAATGATCATGACGATGCTTTCTCGAATACTGGAAGGGAAGTATTTGGTTAGATCATGAATGGAAGTTAATCCCTTAAAGTGTGAATCATTTTTCAAGGCTTTAACAGCCGAATATATCATTTTTATAGGCACAAATTGTATGGCTTAGGAAACATCGATAGTATCGATAGTGCAAAACAACGATTTTATTTTAGGACCTTGGCCTGCTTCGTTACATACCTGGGAGCTTGTTGATATCCAGTGACAGCTGACGCTTTTCATCGTATGACATTGGCTTGGCCGTGTCCTCCTCCTCGGAGTCAAAGTTCATCACCTGGCTGGGCTTCTTCTTGCTGCTGCCGCGCGCACCGGCGCCACCGGCATTGGCATTGGCATTGCCGCCGCCGCCGCCGGCACCGCCCGCTCCGCCGCCAGCGCCCGCCGAGTTGCTGCCCTTGGCCCGCTTGGAGGCATTGCCGCCCGCCGCTCCTCCCACAGCTCCAGCGCCCGCTGCTCCCACAGCTCCAGCGCCCGTTGCAGCGCCCGCTCCAGACGGTGCGCCGGAATTACTGTTCGCACCAACGCCGCCGCCGCCGACACCGCCTTGGCCCTTGGCTCCGCGCTGGCCCTTGCTCTTAGCACCTTTACTATTGCTGCCGCTGCCGCCGGTTGAGGTACCGCCGGCGCCCGCCGCAGCGCCCGCTGCCAAAGCGCCGGCCAGAGTGCCCGCCTTGCCGCCCGCCGCTGCCACCGCGGCCGCTACGCTGGCGGCGTAACCAGCTGGCTGGCCGCCGCCAAAGCCCATGGCCACGTCGTGCGCCTGATTGTGCAGGGCCCCGACATTGGGAACGCCGCCGCCGCCGCCACCGGGTACGGACGCGCCGCCGGCACCGACTAGGGAGCCGCTGAGCAGAGCGGATAGATTGGCGCCAGCCGCTCCGCCGGCGCCCAAGGCACCAACACCGCCTGGGACTGATACGACGCCGGGGCCCGGGCCGGCGCCAGGTCCGCCCGGGCCACCTGGACCTCCGCCAGAGGCGTGGCCGTGATGCGAGGCCGAACCGGAGCCGGAGTTGCCGCCGCCAATGTGCTTCTTCTTCTCCTTGAGTTTCTTCTTGGCCTTCTTCTTGGCGGACGCCTCCTCGGAGAGCTTGCGTATCTCCTCCTGGAGGCCGAGAAGCTTGGACTCGAGCATTTTCAGCTTGGCGCTGCGCTCCTCGTCCGAGTTGGATTCGTTTTCCGTGTCGCTCGAGTCCTCGCTGGACGAGTCGCTGGCGTCGTGCTTGATGGAGGAGGGGCCACCGTAGCCGCCATGGCCGCCATGTCCGTGCCCATGGCCGTGACCATGCCCGTGGCCATGCCCATGGCCGTGCCCATGGCTGTGGCTGTGATGGTGGGCTGCGTTCGCCACCGGCTCGTCGGGGATGTTGGCGTAGCGCATCTCGAAGACGTCCTGCAGCTTGCGACCCATGGCCACCACGTCGTGGTCTGGCGGATTGTACTTGTAGCAGTTGGTGAATATTAATCGCACGTCGGCGGCGAATTCCGGCGCGCTCTTGTACTCGCGATTGTCCATTTTCCGCTTCACGGTGCCCAGATCCATCGGCTTCTTGATGATGTCGTGGTAGTCGTGCAGGCCAAGCATCTCGGCATCCACTGGCTTGTAGAAGGGCCAGGCGTAGCCGGAGTGCTTCTTCGAGAAGAGCTCCTTCAGGATCTCGTTGCACGACTTGAGCGCGTCCGATAGCTTCTCCTTGGACTTGACCACACCAGCGCCGCCGGCAACGCCGACGCCCACCAGGCCGCCAATTCCGGGAAGTCCGGCGCCCAGTGGCGACAACGTGTAGCCCGAGCCCTGGAATGTAAGATCCTGTGGTTCAGAAGATCCCATTCGTTTTCGTTTGGTGATTGGTGGTTGGTTGTTGGTTGGTGATTGGTTGATTGATTCGTGTTCGATTGATTGATTGATTGAGTGCAAACGAAATCAACGTAATGGAAGAAAAGAAAAGAACGAAATAAAGGAGCAAAAGCGGCATGGGGTTAGCATCGAATGGAAATCAAAATAAATGATTATCCTGTCAAAGAGGGTGTTCCCCTTGCGACAGTATCAGTGATCGGTATCAGTAATCAGTGGTCAGTAATTAGTAATTAGAATCAGTATCAGTATTTAGTATTTGGTATATAGTATTTAGTGTTCAGTATTAAGTATTCAGTATTTAGTATCCAGCATCAGTTTTAGTGTTTAGTATTATGTATTCAGTATACTGTATTCAGTATTCTGTATTCAGTATCAGTATTTAGTATCCAGTATCAGTATTAAGTATTCAGTATTTAGTATCCAGTGTCAGTTTTGAGTGTCTAGTATTCTTTATTCAGTATTTAGTAATCAGTTTTAGTATTCAGTATATCAGTTTTAGTATTCAATATATCGGTATTTGTGTTCAGTATCATTTTATAGTATTCTGTTTTCAGTATTAAGTATGCAGTATTCAGCATTACCTATCCAGTATCCAGTATCAGTACTTAGTTTTCAGTATCCAGTTACAGTAAACAATCAGTAAGTAAGTAAAGTAGGTGCGTTTATTTACAATAACGTGAATAATGGCCATCGAGTAAGAGGCAAGGCAGCGTATTGTGTATGATTTATTCAATTGGGTTTTGAGTTTGGCAATTTTGATTGGTTGGTTTTATAGCTTAGACTAATCAATGATCTTTGGCTTAATTCAAACAAATACAACATTGAGTGATGGCTTTAATTGGGGAAATATTTGTACAGGGTCGGGCACCGAATACTAAGCTCGGAGCCTTCAATAAGTTACATATTCAAGCTTTCGGTGTACGAAATTATACATTCACGGTTTTAAATAAGCGAATAGATGGAAATTGACAATGATTGAACTTAGGAAATAGTAAATTTGATGTTATGAAGTTTAAAATTCAAAAAAATGGTTTTTCATTACAGAGAGATTTTGGAAAAAGATTATAAGTGGATATTTTATCTTTTTGTGTCTTTTGCTTTTAACATTAATACTATTACGAAATTGGACAAAATCACAGTGCAATATTTACAGAGAACTTGATAGAAATAAAGAAAATTATAATAAAACTGTATAGGAACGGGGAACGGGGATCATGATCATACGCATACTCATACGACTCGGCTCACGTCTTACTCTTACCTTCTTGCCAATTACCTGACGATTTGACTCCCGCCGCGTCGCAATCTTGGCCGATTTGGAGTCCATTTGCGCGTACGGCGACTCGAAGGCATTGGCCGTCGGCGTTGTGGTGTCCGCCTTCCGCTTGACGCCCTTCTTGATCTTGGCGGGTTGCTGCGGCGGTATCACGGTGTCCACACCGACGCCCACTCCCGCCGTACTATTCACATAGGCCTGCACCGCGTTGGCGGCATTCACGGCAGCCGCTGGTATTGTCACTCCTCCAACTCCACCTCCCGCTCCGGCGCCGACGCCTGCTCCACCGGCACCCGCCGCTCCGCCTACTCCTGTCCCCGCCGCCGCCGCTGCTGCCGCCGCTGCTGCTGCCACTGCTGCTGCGGCGCCAGAGCTGCCGTCGAGGAGCGATGAACTGTTGACCGCCGTTTGGCCGGGTGCTCCTGGATATGCGCCCGCCTGGGCCGTATTCAGGAGGCTGGCCATCAGGGCGACGGCATTGGGATTTGCTGCCGCTCCAGCCCCGCCGCTGGTCATCGCTGTCGTCGTCGTGTTGGTGCTGCCGGGCACCGTATGCGGGGGCATTGTGCTAATCGGTGGTATGGACGGTGCACCGCCGGCCGTCGATGAAACCGTGCCACCCATGGCGGAAACGGGTCGGGCGGCTTGCGCTCCCGGTCCCGAGCCCGTGCCGGTGCCGGGTGTCGCCGCGCCGCCACTCGCTCCCGTGGGCAACTGTTGCGCGGATGAAGCGGCTGCGGCGGCGGCGGCAACGGCGGCTGCTGCAGCAGATCCTTTGCCGGTACTGCTGCCGCCGCCGGATCCACCACTACTGACCGCTGCCGTTGAGGAGGCACCGCCACCGCCGGACGCAGAGCCCGAGGAGGCGCCGCCGCCGCCGGATGCCTTGGGCGTGGTGGGCGCCCGTTGTTTCTTCTTGCCACCCTTGGCCGTCACCGGCTCCAGCTCGAGCTCCTCCTTGGGCATCGATTCGATCTTCTGGAGGAAGACCTTCTCGAGCGTCTGGGCCATGACAACGACATCCTCGCCGGGCTTGTTGTAGACGTAGCAGTTGTTGAACATGGTGTTGAAGTCGTGTATGGCCTCCTTGGCGGACCAGTAGTAGTTGTTCTCCAGCCGTTTCTTGATCGTTCCCATGTCCATGGGCTGCTTGATGATCTTGTGGTAGTCGGGCAGGTTGAGCTTCTTGGCATCGACGGGCTGCTGGAAGGGCCACGAGAAGTGGTGCTTCCATATCACCTTCATCACCGTCTTGATCAGATATTGCAGTTGATTGGTATTGCGGCCAGGTCGCTCCGCTGGCGGCATCACCGGTGGCTGTACAATGCCATTGACTGGCTCCACGGGCGGCTCATACCGGGGAGGTGGCTCACTGGACGACATGGTGGTGGTGGTGGTGCTTGCTTGGTGTAGGTGGTGATGGTGGTGTGAACGGGGGATTGGTTAGCTGATAGATTGGTGGCTCTGCTGGACTGGTGATCCGTATCCTCTTCGCTCTCGTTCTCGACTGAGACGGCCGACACACACACACTCACGCACACACTTTGGGGGGCAGCACACCACACACACGCTCACGCTCACGCTCACGTTCACGTTCACGTTCGCGAGCTACAAACACACACGCCCGGGCCGTCTCCGTCTCCTCGCCGTCCGCCGTCGTGGCCTCCTTGCTCCTCCTGGCGCCCTGCTCCTCTGGATACCTCGCTTTCTGTGCGTGTGTGTGTGTGTTTGCTTTTGCCTTGGTCGCTAGTCTTGTGAGGCCGACCACCTCCTCCTCCGTCTCCTGGACGCAGCTCCTGCTGGCTCCTGACACCTCCTGACAGCGGCTCCCGGTCCTGCACCTGGTCCGGATCCTCTTCCTATTGCTTGCTCGTCACCCGCTTTAATCTTCGTCGCTGTGATTGATGAAAATCGGTTCTTAATCGAGGGATTGTGCTGTTGCTTCATGCTCAGCAATGTCTGTGCACTGTTTGGGATTGAAAGGAGGACAGAGTTAGTGACTGGAGATGTCAGGACCCTACTACTACTACTACTGCTGCTACTACTACTCACCACCCCTGCTCCAGATTCTCAGGGCCCAGGCTCCTCTCATTGGATGGCGAGTCCTGCGGCCAAGTATGATACGTCGTGTAAGGCAACGGGAGGCATTATTGCTATTAATCCGTTAAATACTTTCCAGCTAAGGCGAGGCGAGGCGAGGCGAGGCAAGGCGATTATCTGCAGATGGAAAGACCACAAATCGAATTAGAAAAAATCAACTTTTCGAATCAATCCTTCGGCTTCGGCTTCGGGTTCTCTTATTTCTCTTATTTTTATGCCGGCACATTATTTTGCAACTCTGGCCGAGATTTGCATTTCACAACACTTCCCACCTCGCGGCGGGTTACATAAACAACCAGAAGTACATAAATAAAACGTAAAATGAAATAGAATATAAGGGAGGTGGGGGCCGGAGGGGGCGGCAGGCAACAAAAATAACAAATTTACAAATCGCATAAACAAAATGCGACGACAACGAAACTGCGTGGGAATGAAAACAGAGCAAACGGCAAGAAGCAGAGAGACGACGAGAACAGAGAACAGCGAATGGGAACGGGAACACGGGCACGGGCACGGGCACGAGAATGAAACTACTCACAAAACTAACAGGCGACCCAAGTGCAAAACAATCAATTCCCGACACATTTCCACAACAATATTCGCAATATATTTGATTTATTCTTGATTATTTGATGCGGCCACTTTATTATTTCAGCTATTTCTGCTGTTTTTGCCGTTTTTCAACGTTTCCACCGTTCGGTCGTGTGTAGTTACTTTGCCGCCGTTTTGGCACTCACAGCAACAGCGAAAATAAAGAAGAGGCAACGGCAACACACACAGGCCGCAAATAGAGAGAGGAGCGCCGGAGAGAGAGCGGCGAGAGCCTAATTCGCTTTTCGAACTTCAGTTCGAAAATGTTCGACATAGAAGTGAGAGCGAGAGAACGCCCGGCCACAACACACACACACGTAGCCCATTCTAACTATATAGCCGTCCCGCCCGCACTAACTAAGCGGCTTTATCAAGGGGCAGCAAAAACCAGACAAATGGCGCTCGCAAAAAAAAAAAAACAAAAAAAAACTCAATAAACGTAAAAAAAAACTTTAATAAACACAATAAATATCCATTAATGCAAGCAAAATGTACGTACACACGCACGCACACTCGCACCTACACTGCTTGTGGCGTGTGTTGTGTTTGAACTGAGAGAGAGAAATTCACCATGCCGCCTTTTCAAGTTGAATATTCTTGGTCACACAACAAGCAAGCATGATTCACTCGCTTTGTTTGTTGTTGCTACTGCAACGCCAATGCAAAGGCTATAATATGCACGTAATTCCAACGTTTTCCAACGTTTTATTTTTTATTTAACACCCTCAACTACGAGTACGTGCGGTGCGGTGTGGTGAGGAGACGAGGCAGATGGGAAGGCGGACGGGGGCGAGCACCGCAGCACTGAGCACGCATACAGATGCACAGTATGATATTCCATATTGACAGTGGTACGAATTGCATTCACGGCGACCACAAATATAGTACATGTGTGTGTACACCCCTCTCGTACAGTTTTGATTCATAATTGCATTTGCCCTGATTGAACCCTCAATTGTTTACGCAAAAAATACAAGCACCTGCTCCGTTTTGTTTATTGTTGATGTTGCGAATTTATTTACACTCTACATATGAATGTGTGTGTGTGCCGGCCGGCGAGCCATGTTATTTTCACCGCTCTTTTCTTTTCAGCTGTATCGCTTTCACTTTGGGAGGAGTTCCAGTTCAAGTTCCAGTTCCAGGCTGCCTTCAATTGCGAGTTTTGAGTTTGTAGTTTTGGCCCACTGTATTTATGTTAGTTGCCAAGTGTTCGTATGCGCTTGTGTGTGCGTAAACGTGAGTGCGAGAGTGACGCAAAATTAAACGGAAGAACAACTCACTAAGGCCAGGCGAAAATCATGACGTATCCCACAATCTATTCTCGCCGTAGCACGCAAATAAAATTGGAATATTTAGGAATAACAAATATTAAATACACAAGAGCCAGGCGGAGGGTGGGAGATAGAGCGAGAGGGAGAGGGAGAGGGAGAGCGAGAGGTATGAGAAACGGCAGAATGCAATAGCGGGCGGCTCTCTCTGTTGCTCTCACAACAAAACAAAACATTAACTGGCACGCACACACACAAGCACGAACAGGAAGAGAGGAAGAGAGCGAGAGCGCGCGAACGTGCGGTTGTAATTATGTAGTACAGTAGACTTTGAGTTTTCAACAGAATTTTCGTAGAACGATTGCCAGCCAAACCGAACGAGAGATTCAAGGCAAACACACCAACAACACCAACACCAACACGACCCCGAGCACGAGCAATAGCACGAAGGCGAACACGATGACGATGACGTAGAGATGAGGGAGAACAAGAGCAAGGAGTACAAGGCGAAGAAGAAGCAGAGAATAAACAGCAACGGCATGCATTGGAAATGGTGATTCCACTAGGAAGGGGAAGAAGGAAGTGGGGAAGTGGGGAAGTGGAGAACTGGAGAAGCAGCTTGCTTTTTACAACACAAAAATCCAATTGCTAACCCTGGGCCATCCCTTCCAAATTTACTTAGAATAACCAACAATTAATTACTTCCTCAATTGCAAATAAACAAAGGTCAACAGATCGCCCTAAAGCCCAAATACATATGAATATATACAGATAAATAAACTAAAGGAAAGGGACAAAACTTATGTCATGAAAGTAACAAAAAACATGCCATAATTAAGTAGTGTTCCATATTTGTTTTCGCCAACATTGCCTGCACTTGAACTACGGGCAAATATTTCAATTTTATTTAAATAAATAAAATACTCAAGTGAAACACACATACGCTCGCCACTGAAAGTTGCAGCTGCTGCGACGTGCGGCAGAGCGGGACAACAATAGGGGCCTACGTAATGCAAATATGGCGGCATATCGAAACGAGAGAGAGAGAGAGGTGGTGGTGGCATTCGATTCGAACGTAGAGAGCAAGCGATTGTACTGTGCTTCTTCTGTGTATCTGCAAGTATGCCGCCGCCGCCGCCGCCGCCGCCGACGACGACGACGACACAGGGCCAGAGGAAGAGCAAGAATGGGAGAGTATGAAAGAGAGAGCGTGGCAGTCGTGGTGCCGATGGGTCAAGGGGAGAGGGGAGAGGGGCGAGGGAGCTAGCTGCTGCCTCTAGGTTAATAAATCGTGCTAATAGTGGCACGAATTTAAAGCCGGTTTACATGGCAACATGCAGCAGCGGCAGCAGAAGAGGAAGAAACGGCACCAGCAGCCGAAGAAGAAGCATCGCCCCAAAAAGCATCAATGAATTCGACGGCGAGAGAGAGCCGCAAATTTTCCGCTTATTTACGATAAACATATCTTCAATTTTCGCAAAGCAGCGACAAGTAAACAAACAAATTGCGTTTGCGTCTGCCTATTTACGCGCCAAATGCCCAAATCCAAATGCAACACCAATGACGACGGTTGCACTAAATCGAGAGCGACAACAAAAATAAATAAATTTATAGCCACAAACTAAAAAGCCAAACGCCGGTAAAAAGAGTGCAAGAGAGGGATTAACAAGAGAGTGTGGAACGAACGAACAAACGGACTTCAGGATATGGGATTTCTTCCTTCTTTGCAACTCAAATATACCGATATTTAAACATTAAACTGAGATCTTGATTCACATAATATTATAGCTATTTCTTACAGACGTTTGATTGGCACTAAACCTTTATTTGTAGTGAAATATTACAAATAACAAATTCGATTGACCATACAAATTATAATTACGCTAACAACTATTATCTGGAATTATATCTGGCAATAAAAACACTTATTTTGATTCATTTATTTAAATTTAAATGATTTCTCGACAAATCAAAGCTTATATTAGAAAGTTAACTTGTTTAAAAGGTGTGATAGTATAATTTGTAGCTCAAAAACAATAACAAACCCTAGGTAGTGAACATTACACCTTTAAATAGGCATTTTCTATACACAACTAACGATGCAATGCACTCTGTAATCTCTAACGACTTTCAAGAAGAATCTACACATTCGGGGAAGGAAACTCAATTGAAGAGAGTTTCCTCTTGCCCCGTATAAGGAAAAAGGGTTGGAAAAACCGGCGAAAAGCAGCTGTCCCTCAGAGAATATCCCTCCAAAAATGTTTTCCTCCATTTGTTACAGAAGGGCTTTGATTTGCTTTGGTGATTCAAATTCAAATTAAAAGGCTGAAGCTACGGAAATGCAATCTCCTATTGGGGGCGGAGTGGCGGAAAGGGGGAGGTACGCTGGAGCCACGTGCGCTGCACTTTTCCAACTTACTTTTCCTTCGGCTGCTTTTCACGTAAAAATGTTGTTTTCGCTTTTCGTTTGCTTTATAATCCGAAATCCGAAATCCGAAAGATTTTTGCTGTTTGGCTGTTGGTTTGTTGTGTTTACTGATGTTTGCTGTGTTATTATTGTTGCTGTGTGCTGCTGCGGCTGCTGCTGATGTATTGTTGTCATTTATTTTGAAATAAAACCATTCTTTGCTGCACTGCTGCTTCTGTTATTATGAAACAGTTGTATTTAATTCGAACATATACAACATGCAGAATTGTACATGACTGTTAAAAAGTGCAAACTGTGGAAATAAAAACAAACAAACATAAAAAAATACGAGTTTTAGCACATTTTCTTTTTCTTCCCGAGATTCATGAGATTCATTTGCGCGCGCGAGGGAGCCAGAGCCAGGAGAGCGAAAGAGAGAGAGAGATAGAGAGAGAGAGAGCGTGTGATGAATCCCCAGCGACAACGTAACCCACAACGTAAGCTACAGTCATCACGCGACGCGACGCAACGAAACGGAACGCGAGCAACGCGCTTACGTTGCGAACGGCGCCGCCAAACCGCAAAATATTAAATGGTACAACAATAACAAAACGAATCCAAAAAATATAGATTTTCCATGTTTTTTTCTCTTCTTTTCTTTTTATTTGATTTTCTTTGATACGTTTTCATTTTAACCAAACTATCACACTTTATTTTATTAGTGAAATTTTTTCGCATTTGGCGCGCGCGTGTGTATTCCTCTTTTATTTTCTCCTTTTCCGTTTTTTCTTCATTTTTTTAGTTAATATTATTCACTTGGTGACTACTACTACACACACACACTCATGCCCTCCTCTCACACACACAACTGCACGCTCGCACACACACGTCAGAGCCGTTTCTTCTTCTTCCTCCTCTTCATTCGCTTTTGTTCCACCACCAAAAAAAAAAAAGTAAAAAAGAAAAAAAAATTGTCATGTCCATTGAAGTCTCACATTTTTCAAATGTATTTTTTGGCGCTAAAATCGCGGAATATTCCAATAATTTTTATACGCATCGGATGGCCCGCAATTAGCACTTCACACTGATCACAAATTTATATAATTTTTGGCGATTTTTACCACAATTTTTTAGTAATTTCTACACACCGATATACGTACGCGCTACGATTTTCGACAAACGCGCGTTTCTTGTGAGTAAAGCAGTCGAGCCGTCGCTGTCGCCATCAAATATACAAAAATTTTTCGAAATTACTGAAAATGCGAATACACACGCACACACATGCATGACGGACGGGGCACGAGGCGCACGCGCCTGCTCCATACGGCTGTGCCGCTTTAACACATGGCGCCGCATCGGCATGTGTGAATGCGACAGATAGCGAGCGGCATGTGTGTGTTTGCCTGAGTAGTAGTGTGGTGGTGGTGAAGAGAGCCGAACGAGAGAGAGAGAGAGCGGCTGAGAGCGGAGAGTCGCGCTCTGATCGGGTGGTGAGTTTTCATATTTCGTTTTCAACGTGTAAAAAAGAGGGAGCGAGAGCGCGCATTAAATGAAAAAATAAACGTAACAAGCGAAACAAAATGGCGCATAGAGCGCGGAATGCGGTCCGGCGATTTCGATGCGGCCTCCACGCCTGCGAACGTCTGCTTCCGGTTTTCGGTGCTCCCGCTGCCGGGGGGGCCGTGGTCGAGCGTTTCATGGCCGGCGGCCGGGATTTTCAAGCAATAATCCTCACTTTTTACCGTGAAAATCGCCATGAAATGTTACCTTAACTGAACAACAACAACACCAGTGTGACCGAGGGAAAAATGCATAAATATACTGTCATAAATTGTTATAAGCTGTCAAACGAAAGGTGGCGAAACTGGGTTAAGTGACACATAAACTGGCATAAAAGGTTGAAGTCATTGCTGAAAAGGTGGTGAGCTTGGCTAAACTGAAACTTATTTTCTGAAAGAGGCTGTTAGTAGTCTGTGACCATTAAAAAACTAATTTCCAGTGAATTTTCTTTATAGAAAAGCAAATCATAAAGGTAAAACGTATAAATATAAAACATAAATTTCCCACGACTTTCTTTAAATAAATAAGTCGCATTGGTTTCAGTCTTCGTTACTCGAAATTCGAAGTCAGCAATGCTCACCACCGTTCAAAGTTTCCAACCTTTGGTGTGACTGTTTTTTTGTGTGGCTTTTTTAAGGCCTTTTACAACACATTTTTGTCTTTTTCCCGTCAAACACTGCGTTTTTTCAAGCTAAAGTTGACAGCACTGCTGCCTAGATATTTCGGCCCATCCAGTGTTCCCAGATCAGGTTTTCCCCCTAGATTTAGGGGTTTTTTGATGTCCTAGGGGGATTTTCAGGGGGGAAGAATTTTTAGGGGGACAGTTTAGGGTTTTTTTCGGAACTGATTGATTTAAAATTTGTAAGAAAATTCTATAAAATGTATTTTTTTATTCTAAATCCCCTAAATTGGCGAAAATATCAAAATAAATACTGCACACGATTTTTGCCTTTAAGATACTAAAATTTTTCCGCTTTGCAACGTTCCACGTCATAATTAAATATTTCTTCTTTTAATTATTTGAATTTATCAGATTTTTTTTTAATTTGTGGGGACTGGATTTTTTAGGGGGAAATATCGACTTTTTGAGATTTTTTAGGGGGAAAGCAAAATTTTCATCTGGCAACACTGGGCCCATCCACGAACAGCCACACTTCGGGACTGATTTGCGGACAAAGCAGTAATGTAATTATCAATCATCCAATACCAATTTCTTGCTTCCAATTGGCGGTCTTGCGGCTGTCGTAGTTATCTTAGTGTTTCTTCTGGGCCAAGAGCGTTAAATCGCTGACCAAGTTAACGAAAATAGAGAAGTGTAAAAAGCAAGTACGAGGAGTTCTGCAGTAACTGTAACTGACTCAGATCCGCTGCGTGTGTGTGAACAGTGAGAGTGTGCGTGTGTGAGCAAGCAAACTCCACAAGTGTGCGAGAGCAAATCAAAATAAGAAAAGAAACGAGGAACAAGAACAACCGCCCCTGATGGAAATTAATTTCGCGAATTACCAGCTAAAACGCGGCGAAAGTTAGACCAAAGTGCTGGCATTGGTCAGGTGGCGAGTGAAATAAGTGGGGATTACGTAAGAAATCAATGGATTCCGGCTGCATTTGGCCAAAACGAAAAGAAGAAACACTGAGCGCTCTTTTTTTTCCACTTTTTTTTTTTTTTTTTTTGATGATTTCATTCGCAGTGACGACACACGCACGAACACAGCGATAACGAGCATGGCCGATGTGTGTGTGTGTGAGTGTTGTTTGTTGAGCTAAAAGAGACGTGAATCGAATCCTCTGCACGAAACTTCCCTGTATTTTATTCCATTTTTTTATTTGATTTAAAAGCTGCAGATCGGCGACGCCTGGCCGCCAACTGCTGATTACGCTTCGGGCTCGGTCTTTATCGCTTTGCCCTGCCATGCAACTTCCCCCACCCACTCGCGCGATCTAGCGGTCCCACTCCACACCGAATGGAGTACGTAGGCAGGCAGGAGAGCAAGAGGGTGAGCGGGGCGGGGACCCCAACCAGTACGCCCACATGGCTATGTGTCCATGTGGTGGTGGGCGTCCGTCATTCACGGCAAAAAATAACACACAAAAAATTATAAAAACTGTGTGCTGCAGATGCTGTTTCTTTGATAGAGGGTATTATTCATAGGGGGCAGTCCCATTGCCGCCGCATAGTCATCCCTTCTCCGCCTCCCATGTGTGGAGTAACAACAACTGTTTCTCGCTGTATGCAAGCTCCCATTACAATCTCAAGTTTTCTGTGTTCTGTTTACTTTGGCGATTTTCTCGCTCGGCTTTCATGTCATCAATACGAAACTTGGCCAGTTGTCTGATGTTATTAAAAAACGTATAATGTGCAAATTTCAGGCTGATCGCACGTCTATTTTGGGTTGTACCATCATTAATTTGGGGTTTCGGAAGTTAACTCATAAAAGTAGGGCAACTATTGTGCCATAAGCTGAATTTATGCAGGGTATATCAACGAACAGTACGTTAGTTTTTTGTATTTCTTAGAGTATCGTTTATTTTTTTATTTTGATTTGGCGGCACACGATCTTTCATGCAAATTGCGTTCGGATGTGTGTGCGTGGGCGTCTAAATATAGATGTATTTGTGTGTACACATGTGGAGCAACACAGACGACAGACGTTCGGACATACAAACAGCCTGCAGCCCTTTCTGTTATTGAATATGTTGAATTTGAAGCATTGCTGGGTGAGCTGCGAGTATGAGCGATTCGATTCTGATTCATTTAAGCGGAAATCGCCTGCAGCCGTTCACAATGACTACTCATTCATTGTCCCGCTCCCTCTCCCTCCCACCTTTGTTTACATTCCGACAGGAGCCGGAGCGAGTGCGGCAGAAAGAGAGAGCGTGCTAACGGAACGTGCGCTGCAGCCATTGACAGCTTGCTGTGTTGCCTCTCTTCCTTCCTTCCTTCCTTCCTTGCTGTTTGTTTCGGTGTGTGCTTTTTTGACGCCACCTAAAAACAAAAAACACGCACACCCACACACCTTTATAAATTCGTTTATCCAACGCAGCGCCCTTGTTTGACTGTCTGAGTGTGAGAGATGAGTCATCTCCGCGGCCAAGTTGATGAGAAAATAAAATTAAACATTAAGGTAGAGCAGCAAAAACAACAAAACGAACGAAACACGAAGAAGAAGAAAGCGAAAAGGGGGCGGCCAGCAAAAGCAAGCAATAAGAGGAGACAGAGGACGGAGAGCAGTGCACAGCAAGACGAAACAACAACAGCATCAGCTGAAGTTCATTTACAGTTGTGGTCGTAATAATGGCACGGGATTAACTCCATGTACACTAGCGGCTGGACAAATAGGATTGGTTGCATTCATGTTGTGATAATTACGAAAAATAATGCTTTTTTAGGTTTAACAAAATGCCACCTTAAAGTTCAGTTTAAAAACTTATTACGAAATCTAGTTATTAAGTAATTAAAGTGAACGAATTCTCCACATTACTTAATATTTTTGGTGTGTTATATATTTTTGTGCCCGCCACTGTAGTTCTGGTAAAGACTGCACATATATTCTGATTGGAAAGCTAATCGCTTCAATTGGTTTCCCCATTGCAGCCGCGCGCGCGTACACCAAAGCGACAGAGAACGCCGAGAGAGCGAGCGAGACACACGGAGAACCCTCCTCCTGCACCATCCCTCCAGCACACACACGCGTCCCGCTCGCACACACGAACGAAAGATGATCCTCGAGAGCACGAGGATTAGTAGGGGAGCCCTGCTCCTCGCAGTCTGCCTGCTGGCCGCGCTGACGCTGGCCCAGAAGGCGGAGGCCCAGAAGGCGGGCAAGCTGACACAGAACCCGTGCGGGGCCAAGGACAAGTGCCACACGTGCATCCAGACCGAGAGCTGCGCCTGGTGCATGCAGCCGGACTTCAAGGGCCAGTCGCGCTGCTTCCAGCACACGAGCAACGTCTGCCCCGAGGAGTTTGTGTGGAACCCGGACACCTCCGAGCAGATCCTCCTCAACAAGAACCTAACACTGGCCGGCACAGCCTCGGCGGCGGGCATAGGCTATGGCGCAGGCGGCGCTGGCTATGGCGCAGGCGGCGCTGGCTATGGCGCTGGCGGCGCTGGCTATGGCGCTGGCGGTGCTGGCTATGGCGCTGGCGGCGCTGGCTACATCTCTGGCGGCAGCTCGAGCTCGTACCACAGCTCCTCCTCCTCGTCCATGTCCAGCTCCTTTGGCTCGGAGTACTCCGCCGGCTGGTCGTCGAGCGAAATTGTCCAGATCAAGCCCCAGTCCGTGAAGCTGAAGCTGCGCATTAGTGAGTATATCAAAGCCCCTTAATCCCAGACCCCAGACAAAAACTCCTATTGATTCCACTCCGAATAAAGACCAGAAGCACGACCTGAAGGTGAGCTACACCCAGGCGGAGGGCTATCCCGTGGATCTGTACTACCTGATGGACCTGTCCAAGTCCATGGAGGACGACAAGGAGAAGCTGTCGGCGCTGGGCGACAAGCTGTCGGAGACGATGAAGAGCATCACCTCGAACTTCCGACTGGGCTTTGGCTCCTTTGTGGACAAGGTGCTGATGCCGTATGTCTCCACGATTCCCAAGAAGTGAGTATGGACCCAAAATGATCAAGATGCTAAGAGATATAGTTACTTAGAGTTGGTTTTAAATTTATTGTTGAAAAAATCATTGTTTTACCTGCTTAGATATTAGTGTTTTAAGTTTAAGCTCTAAGAAACCCTCTGTAAGTATTTTAAGTACTAAGTATTAAGTATATATTTAGTATTTTAGGATTAGCTCCTTAAAAACCCTCTGTAACTATTTTAAGTTTTAAGTATTAAGTAAGTATTTTAAGTATTAAGTATTAATACTTAATACTTTCTTAGGAGCTAATCCTAAAACACTAATATCTAAGCAGCTAAAACAATGATTTTTTCAACTATTTTAATTCTTATTAAGTATATGTTTAGTATTTTAAGTTTAAGCTCTAAGAAACCCTCTGTAATAGTCATAGGCTGGAGCTGATATCACGGATTAGTCAGCTTTTACCCGGAAACTGCGCTGACTGACTTCCTTGACCACTTATAGCCATGAGTCATGAGTGCCGTCATGGCTCTGTTCCCGTGTTAACCCTCAAAAATAGTCTCTCTCTCGATTAATGCCAACTTCAAGCTAATGTATATCTAACTTGTTGAATATCTATGTACTTACAACCACACCATGAACACCAATCAACAACTACTCCAACTACAACGCGATGAACGAATAGACTCGAGCATCCCTGCGACAACTGCAAGGCTCCCTATGGTTACCGCAATCACATGCCACTCAACAATAACACCGAAAGCTTTTCTGTAAGATTCGATAATACTTGCCCGCTTAACCCCACATACCTCCCAGTAGCACCCATTCCGAGTCACTCTATGCATGTCTTCCCCACTCTGCCCTGTGCTTGCCATTACTATCTATTATTATGATCCCTCAGATATATCCCCTAGCCCTAAGCCCTAGCCCTAAGTCTGTGTCTCTGTGTTGTAAATCTGGACGCTGGTGATCTCAGCACATACTAGATAGCGTATATATTGTAACTATATCGTAATTATTCGCACCACTCGATGTTGTCAAAAGCAGTATTTATCCTTTCTCTATCTCTCTCTCTCTATCTCTTTTTGATTTCACTCATCCATCTATATATATATTGTACTTGTGTGTATTCGAAAAATTGCCCGATTTGCTTGGCTCGAAAAACTCGAAATTCTAAAACCAAAAACAATAGCCTGGTGGAGCCATGCCCCAAATGCGATGCTCCCTATGGCTATCGAAACATCATGGGCTTGAGCACGGACACATATAGATTCTCTGTAAGTGGTCATCGCCCCCACACCATCCATATCGGATCCATCATCGCACTCGGCTCGGCCATCCAATGCATTCCTAGGAATACTTATTCTAACATTCTCATTTCTCTCATTTCTCATTTCAAGTTTAGTTATTTGGTTTGCATTTTGGTGTTGGTTGTTATATATTAATATTAACTCTTTTGGTTGCCTGCTACTTACGTCTTAATGTTGAAAACTAATCTAGTTAATTGTAGTTTTTAAATAATGGCATGTTCTTAGCTTGGTTATTGGTCACCTGGCATCCCCTTTCTCTTTGTAATTGTTCCCACTGCGCTGGCACACTCTTGTTAAGCAAGGAAAAATGAGTAAAAGTATAACAACACTGACCTAGAATCACTGGATATTGTGTTTACCAAGGGCTTCAGGTTTCCCAAATGCCCGATACTCAGGGAGCTCGTCTGTCCGCTTGTCCGTCTGTCCGCCTGTCCGTTTGTAAGTAAAAACGCGTATAACTCGGAGACTATAAGAGCTATAGCTTCCCAATTTGGTAGTGACTGTCTTAAAGTTAAACGGAGATCATTGTATTAAAATAGGCCACGCCCCCTATTAAAAGTAATGCAAAAGGCGTTCTTAATGAAATTGTGTAGAAAGTAACCCGAGAAACCTGCGCCATTAATCATAACCTGCTGTGTATATCTTATCTTATCTTGCACTAATACTAACTATATAGAAATATTGATAGGCCTTCGCTGGGTTTCAAGTAGGTTTGCTTGCTAACCGAATGCCTAGCCACCTTCTTCCTTCTTCCTTGAGAGAACTAATCTTAGACCTTAGAAACGACCAGGATGTGTGCCAGCCTCCCTAATCCTTCATTTAACCCAATCACCCTTAACTCCTAATGAAATCCACCCCAAACCCAGTGTAACTCCCACGCTAATCCCCGTGAAATCTCCGGCAGAACGAGGTGAAGGACGCCGCCGTCTCCGGCAATCTGGATGCGCCCGAGGGTGGCTTCGATGCCATCATGCAGGCCATTGCCTGCCGCCAGCAGGTGGGATGGCGTGAGCAGGCGCGTCGCCTGCTGGTCTTCTCCACGGACGCTGGCTTCCACTATGCCGGCGATGGCAAGCTGGGCGGCGTGATTGCACCCAACGATGGCGAGTGCCACCTGAATCCGCAGGGCATGTACACGCACTCGACGGTGCAGGACTACCCGAGCATATCGCAGATCAACCAGAAGGTCAAGGAGAACGCCATCAACATCATCTTTGCGGTGACCCGCAACCAGATCTCTGTCTACGAGAAGCTGGTTGGCCACATCCAGGGCTCCTCGGCGGCCGTGCTCTCCAACGATTCCTCCAATGTGGTGGATCTGGTCAAGGAGGAGTATGCGGTAAGTGTAAGAGTGAGAAGAGCCAGCCAGGAATGTATAATAATAATAATCTCTTATGTAAACTCCTAGGATTTTATTTCTAAAAAATAACGGCGGATGGCGTTTATTTTTATAACTTTTCCTTTTTCTCGATTCGAAACGTGTTGATCGTTCTTATTCGCCAAACCCAAAGTGACCGTATATTTTTTTCATAAAAATCTAGCTTGATTCCTTTTCCTCGATCCGAAACGTGTCGATCGCTCTTTTTGCCAAACCCAAAGTGACCGAATATTCCTTTCCTAAAAATCTAGCTTAATGTTATGCGTTAGGATTATTATCTTTTATACCAACTGGTCACAAAATGAGCTGTTTACCCTTGGTTACTTGCAGAAAATATCCTCTTCCGTGGAGATGAAGGACAATGCCACTGGCGATGTGAAGATCACCTACTTCTCGTCCTGCCTGAGCGGCGGCCCGGAGCTGCAGACCTCCAAGTGCGACAACCTGACGGTGGGCCAGCAGGTGAGCTTCACCGCCCAGATCCAGGTGCTCAAGTGCCCGGAGGATCCGCGCGACTGGAACCAGTACATCCAGATCTACCCGGTGGGCATCAACGAGAGCATGCTCATCCACCTGGAGATGCTGTGCGCCTGCCCCTGCGAGCAGCCCGGCTCCACCGGCTACGAGAAGCACTCGCGGCACTGCAACAACTTTGGCACCTTCATGTGCGGCATCTGTGACTGCGACGAGCATCACTTTGGCAACAGCTGCGAGTGCTCCGTCTCGGACATGAACTCCACGATCAACAACGACGCCAGCTGCCGGGCGGACAACACCACGACGACGGACTGCTCCGGGCGGGGGAACTGTGTGTGCGGCGCCTGCGAGTGCTTCAAGCGCACCAACCCCGACGAGGTGGTCTCTGGGAAGCTCTGCGAGTGCGACAACTTCAGCTGCGAGCGGAACAAGAACCAGCTGTGCTCCGGCCCGGACAATGGAATCTGCGACTGCGGCCGGTGCATCTGCAAGCCTGGGTGGACGGGCACCAGCTGCGCCTGCAAGGCGTCCAACGACACCTGCATGCCGCCCGGCGGCGGCGAGATCTGCTCCGGCCACGGCACCTGCGAGTGCGGCGTCTGCAAGTGCACGGTGAACGACCAGGGTCGCTACTCGGGCCGCCACTGCGAGAAGTGCCCCACGTGCTCGGGGCGGTGTCAGGAGCTCAAGGACTGCGTCCAGTGTCAGATGTACCACACGGGCGTCCTCAAGAACGTCGACGATTGTGCAAGGAACTGCACGGCCTTCACGCCAGTGGGCGTGGACAAGGTGGTGATCGACGAGCACAAGGACGAGCAGATGTGCACCTTCTTCGACGAGGACGACTGCAAGTTCATGTTCAAGTACAGCGAGCAGGGCGACCTCATCGTCCACGCCCAGGAGGAGAAGGAGTGCCCGCCCAAGGTCTTCATGCTGGGCATCGTTCTGGGTGTGATTGCGGCCATCGTCCTGGTCGGGTTGGCCATTCTGCTGCTGTGGAAGCTGCTGACGACCATCCACGACCGGCGGGAGTTTGCCCGCTTCGAGAAGGAGCGCATGAACGCCAAGTGGGATACGGTGAGTACGGGGTTTGATCGATCTTTATACTCGGTACCCATGGATTACAAGTTTGTGCCAGCCGAGAATGTATGTAACAGTCAGAAGGCGGCACCTCCGACTAATTAGAATTGGTTTGGTTTCAAGCTAACAAATATAATATATATGGGGACGATACTATTGCGATTGTTTGTAAACTACCGATGGTGCAAGCTTAATGCAAGCCATCGATACTATCGATACTATCGATAGTTTGACACCTCTACGCACAATGCTTTGGGTACCGGGTATCTCACAGTCGGCCACACTCGACTGTAGCTTTCTTCCGTTTTTCTTGCTTTGAGCTAACTATCTGTGTCTTTGCAGGGCGAGAATCCCATCTACAAGCAGGCCACCTCCACCTTCAAGAACCCCATGTACGCGGGCAAATAGAGAGAAACGTCTCCTAACTAAATATTAGTGACAAATTACGTGTGTCGACAGCGACTGTGTCGTGTCTGTGCTTTTGAACCGCAAATTTAGAAACTAACCAGGAACCAGGAACCAGGAAACCCCACAAGATGTAACGTTCAGAACCGATAGCAATCCCGAAACAGGGTGCAAGAACCACTAAAGTCAAACTGCAAACTGCCATTGAAAACGCGTTCTAAACTAAGTCAAACCCCCATATATGTGGTATATATATTTATATATATTTACACACACGCAACGCCTTTATATACATTTACCCCAAACGAACGAGCAAACGATTTGTGCCTTGCAACATTATATATTTTAGACTTTATCTATATATATATATATATGAATATATACAAGAGCTTCCAGCTGGAGGCGGAGACAACGGACAACGCACAACATGAAGCCACACACACACACCACACACAACAGATTATGAATTATGATTTTGTGTTCTTTTATGTTCGTGCCACACATGAATTTGTATTTTATTTTTAACTCGTAACTTGTAATCTTTTGTTTGAACCTTTAATTTGAGTTAAGTTAACGGAAAAGCACTTAACAACCGATCTGAGCCCACTGTAAACCCTCCCCCGAAGAGCTAACTTTACAAATTAATATTTAAGCGTATTAACCTTAAGCTTGTAATTGTTAATTGTCGAAAAGCGCCAGAGTTAGTGCTGGCAAAACATCGGAGCACTATCGATAGTATCGATATTTTGAACTTTTTTGAAAACCATCGATTGTTTTTCGCACTATCGATGTTTAGACTCCATTTGAAGCCTTTAAAATGATCATGACGATGCTTTCTTGCATGCTGGAAGGGAAATATTTGGTTAGATCATGAATGGTAATTAATCCCTTAAAGTCGGAATCGTTTTTCAAGGCTTCAACTGCCGATAATGTGATTTTTATCGATAGTATCGATTTTTCACTAGTAAAACATCGAACAAATCGATAGTGCAAAACAAACATTTTTTTGCCAGCTCTAGCCAGAGTGTTTAGCCGCCCTTCATTTTTTTTGTGTATGTTCTTATTTATCCAATTTTATATTATTTTTTATTTTATTTTTACAAATGAAAATGCAGAGAAGGGAAGGAAAGGGAAACCGAGCGTGTTTTCTTGTGTGTGTTTTGTTTATTATTGAATTTTCGGATCATTAATAGTAAATTAATACTACCATATAAATATATATATATTTTTTTGCCATTTGTACTGATTACTGATTAACAAGATATTTAGAGCGAGCGAAAGTAATTTTTTATTAAAAAAAAAGAGAGGAAAACTTGAAAAATGAGAAAAATAAATTGTTTGATGCTAATTTTAGTGAAATAAAAATGAAAGTAAAGAGAAACCAACTGTACTCTATAGAGGCGATTCTATATACGGAGGGCAGGATCCCTGACCAGAAGGATTGCTGTAAAAGAAAAAGGAGCTCACTCGCCAGAGGAGAGCCTGCATACAAAGTAAAAAATAAGGAAACACCGCTTCCGCTTTCGCTTCGTAAAGTGTCGGATAACATCGCTGATCGATGCATGTTTAGCATATATATGATATATATATAGGATCTGTGGATCTGATATATATATTATATGATATATATATAGGATCTGTGCATCTGTGTGTCGTGTGTATATATCGTTGTATACATTAGGTTCTGTTTTCGAAACAAGTCTAGGCAAAGGTACGTACTACGTAGGGTTAAGGTATAAGGTTACGGCTACGTTTCCGCTTCAGGATCAGGATCAGGATCCGGCTGAGGATTAGCAGCGGCTATATATGTACAGGATTCCGATTGCTGAGTTCCGATTCCTGATAATATCAAGGAGGAGTACGAGTACGAGTACGAGTGCTGGAGCTGCGATTGCTTGGCTTAAGGCTTGGGCTTGGCTTGTCTTGAGTGGCTTCCTGGGATTCATGGTGGGCTTAAGTACCGGGTCTGAGGTGTGTGTAAAATGGGGGGCAGGCCAGCAAGGACTCTTGGAGCCACTTTGCCTGCCCCCCATCCCCCTCCCTCTCGCCGCAATCGCAGGAGGAGCTGGTAGGAGCTGAAGATCACTCTAGATCCCCTTCCCTCAGTGGAAGATGAGGTCCGCATCGGGGGCGCCCTTCTGGTGCTTGAACTTGTGCTTGTTCGGCTTCTGGTAGTAGCTGTGTGTGAAGTTGCGCTGCTGCGGCGGCAGCAGCGACTCCTGGTAGTCCTCCTCCTCGATCCTTTCAGTGATGTTCAGTGTGAGCCGCTTGACCTTCTCCTTCTCCTCGCGGATGGCCTGCTCCTGGCGCTTCAGGTTGATGGCCAGATGGGAGTCCGAGGCGGCCACAAAGGACTTGAACTGCTGCTTGCCGCCCTTGTGGCCGCGCACCATCAGGACGAAGGGCACCGCCGACTTGCCGCCATTGCTGCTGCCCTCGGGCGGGGTGTCGCTGCTGGCGGCGATGCTGGGCGAGCCGGGAGCTGCTCCATCCGCCTTTGAGATCTGCGCGGTGCTGGTTACCTGGTCGTAGGACTTCTTCTGCAGGCGGGCCATCATGGGCACCGGTATGTCCTTGGCCGTGGCCTTGAGCGGCTCCTTGAGGCGCTCCTGGTACGAGTCCGTGGTCATCTTCTCGTACATCTGCTCGAACTCCAGGTCCTCCTTGGACTTCTCCGGCGGCGGGGGCGGCGGCAGCGGTGGCTCCGTCTCGTTCTCGGTCCAGTCGTTGGCCTGCTCCGGCTCCGGCTCCTGCCCGGCCGCCTGGCGCTCCCGCTGATCGTTGGAGGAGCCCGAATCCTCCTCGTCGGTGGCCTAAAGGGAGACATCAGTTAGAAAGGGGAGAGGCAGCAGGGCAAAGGCAACCCACATTGTCCTCCAGCTCGTTGATCTCGCTGATGGTGGTCAGCGCGGGATCCTGGACAGCTTCAGCCTTCAGCTGCGGATAGAGCTTCTCCTGCAGCTGGTCAATGGCCGCCTTGGCCTGCTCCAGGCTCTTGTACAGCTTCAGCTTGGGCCGCACGCCCGCGAGGCAGTCGCGGTAGGTGTGGTCCACCAGGATGGGGAAGAGGTCGGAGGTGTTCTCCGCCAGGCTGAACACGGGATGGGACTTCTTGAACCAGTAGTAGTGCTGGAAGAAGACCAGGAAGTAGTCCAGTCTGTGGGAAAGGGGAAAGCGGAAAGGAGGAGCATCGTTAGCACCGAGACGTGGCCAAAAGCTGGGTAACCATTTGACCATTTCAAATTATTTAACTGCTATATCCGAATGATACAAATATGACCTGATTCGCTGTAAGAATGAGTTCCAGGATAACCCTCAACCGTTTTCTGCGTTCGTTAATTCGAAACGTAAGTCACAACAATTTCCATTTTGTCTTCATTTCAACACTATTTCCGCCTCTAATGCAAATGTATTTGCAAATTTCTTCCAATCTTCATATTCATCTGTTAGTTTCGACACTACCGCATCCTATCCCTACCCACTTCCTCACTCTAATTGTATTTGTATGCCACTGATTAGTGAGGGTGATGTTCTTCAAAATCTTCAAACTATTAAGTCTTCCTTCTCCTCTGGTCCAGATCCGGTACCAAGCTGCGTTTTAACAAATTGTGCTAAAGCTCTGAGTAAACCACTGGCAACACCTTTTCAATTATCCCTTCAGAATTCATTTTTTCCCTGACGTTTGGAAGGAATCTTTTATCATTCCGCTTCATAAAAAGGGAAGTAAAGCTCACATCGAAAACTACCGAGGGATAACAAAACTCAGTGCGATTCCCAAGTTATTCAAGTTATTCGAAGTTATTGTTACAAATTGGGCGGAGGTAATAAATATAAATAAATGTAACACTCACTTCTTGCGCGTGGCCTGGCTGGTGAAGTAGGGCCCGCAGGTGTCCAGCAGCATGCAGGCGAGCTTGAGGCGGAAGAGGCTGTCCGGCGGATCCAGGGGCGAGACTACGCTCTGGTCCATGGACACGCCCAGCGAGATGATCGAGTATAAAGTGTTCAGGATGTGCGTGGACTCCACCAGCTTGTAGTTGTACATCTCGCCCAGGTACTTGGCCATCGCTATCCGCCGCTGGGCCATCCTCGGCGAGTGGATCTCCAGCCCGGCGCGTATGTCCTCGAACACGTTATCGATGACGATGGTGACGGCACGCGGCTGATACGAGCTCAACCCCGAGACGAGGTCCGCGAGGCAGCGGACGAGGGGGAAGCGCAGCAGGTAGGCCTTGCTGAGGCACTTGATGGCATAGCTGTTCGTCTCCGCGTCCTGCCAGTCGATGCGGCGCAGCATCTTGATGCAGCGCTCCACGTTCTGCTTGCACAGCTCCTCGAAGATCAGGTGGCGGATGTACTCGTGCATGGGCGGGCGCGGAGTGGGCTCGCGCTTGGACGACTCCGGCGGCTTGACCAGGTAGTACACACTCTCGATCTGGGCCGAGTGGCGCGAGTCCATGGCCGTGGCCGTCTTGAGGCGCAGCATCTGGTCCAGGAACACGTTCATCAGGAGTCGGGCATCGCGGCAGTTGTAAAGGTACACCCCGCTGACCTCCACAAAGGCGCAGGCCATCTCGATCTGGTGGTGCTGGAAGTCCCTCAGCAGCATCTTGAGGCAACCCAAGGCATCGAACTTCTTGAACAGCCCGAACTTCACCAGCTCCCCGATGAAGCGGACGATCTTGAGCTTGGACTCGATGTTGAGCTGGTTCTTCTTGCGGATGTGCCACTTGAACTCCTTGCGCAGCAGCTCGGAGAGATCGGCGGCCATGTCCGTGTTGCACAGATGCACGATGGCCACGAAGCGGGAGAGGTAGGGCAGGATGTCCAGCCGGGTGCGCTGCACCGAGAAGATGGTGCGGGTGAGCTTCTTGCGCTGGTGCTTCGTATTGAAGTTGAGCAGGAACTCGATGGCCGCCGAGTCGATGAGCTCCTTGTTCACGCAGTTGAAGAGGTTCAGCAGGAAGGCGTCGAACTGCTGGCGCAGCTGGGTCTGGGTCTGCGACTGGCTCTGGCCCTGGCTGGGCTGCTGCTGCTGCTGGCGGCCCAGCTCCATGAGGGCGCTGCCCATCTTCTGGGGCTTAACCTCCTCCGTGGCGGGAGCTGCAACCTCCTCCACCGCATTCTCCTGCGTGGAGTCCGAGGCATTGGAGGGGGGGTCATCCAGATCCATCTCCGCATCCAGATTCGCCTCGATGGCCTCCTCGGTGAGCTCGCTGGGCTCCTCCAGCTGCTCCAGGTCCACCTTGGGCGCCGAGAAGTTGGGCAGAAACTGGCGCAGGTCCGGCAGATCCGTGTAGAACGCGCGCGTCTCCTCATCCCCCCAGGGATCCAATACACCAAAGGCAGCGCTGTCCAGCATATTGTCTATGACGGTGCCCGGGTTGCAGCCCTCCGACTCCTTGGCCAGCTCTGGGAGCGGCTCCCCCAGCAGCTCGGACAGCGACTGAGCGGAGGCCAGGAGCTTGTCGAAGCCCGCCTGCATGAGCTCGCACTTCTCGCGCTTCTCCGTGGAGATCTCGCCCTTGCACTCCATGGTGCGGCGGATGTTCTTGGTCATGTTCATCAGCTCGGCCTGCTCGGCCAGGACGTGCTTGCACAGCGCCCGGAAGTAGCCCTTGAGCATGGTGCGGAGGTTGGCCTGCTTGTCGGCGGTGAGGAACTCGGACTTGGGCACCTCCACGCCGTACTTGTCGGCCAGCTGCTGCATCTTCTGGGGCACCAGGCCGGCGTACTCCTCGCCGCAGTGGCGGCAGAAGGAGAGTATGATCGAGAAGTTGCTGTGGTCGTCCTTGTCCTGGGCTATCAGATGCACCAGCACCACGCCCAGCTGCGCCAGTCCGGGCTTCATTTGGATCACCCCCGAGCTTACCAACTCGGCAAACAGGCGGAGATCGACGCGCAGCTTGCTGGGATTGCCGATCTTCTCGCCGTTGGCCTTGATGTTGAGGGCCTTCTGCCAGGCCTCCAGGAACTGCACATCGAAGTCCGCGTAGGTGCGGTGCAGGCGGGAGGCCAGGGTGACCACCGCCGGGACATCGGTCATCTTCAGCTTGGCCTCCGCCAGCGCGGCGCATATCTCCGAGATGTACTTGCTCAGGTTGAGGGCCGCCAGCTCGCGGAGCAGGCCCTCCAGCTGGGTGGCAGTGAACACCTTGAGCTTCTTCACGAACGCCGTGTTCTTCTTGAGGTTGGAGTCCAGGCGCGCGAAGTGCTCCTCGCCGGGCAGCTCGAAGCTGGAGTTCTGCTGGCGCAGCTGGCGCTTGCCCTCGATCTTCTCACGCAGCTCGGTCACGAACTGCTGCAGCTCCTCGCGCTCCTCGGCCTCCAACTCCGCGGAGGCCACTTCCTCATCTCCCTCCACCTCTACTTCCTCCGCATCTTGGCCAGCGTCAGCGGCGACGACTGTTGTCGTGGTGCTGGCTGGCGGCGACTGCTCGTGTGCTTGCATGGCGGCGCGGTCGGGAATCGGATTCGATTGCTCGGCGCACGCTTCTCAGTTGCTCCGTTTTGAAATTGAATCTGCCAGCAGCGAGGAATCAGAAATCAGAAATCAGATTTCATCTATGTTTTGTTACTCGGTTGGCTCGACGTTTAGCGATGGCACTGCGCCGCGCTCTGGACTATCGGCCAAACGGGCACACTGCGGGCACCGTTTAGCGATAGTTCACGCGGGAATTTGCAGAGTTCTTGGAAAATTAAAACATTATTTGAAAACAAGCCGATATTCGTAAAAACTTGGTAATAGCTATTTTTCTAGATAAATACTATGACAGTCATTTGATAGGCTTTTACGGTTTTTTACAAATGATCTCAAGGCAAGGGAATTTCTTAGAAAACACCGATAGTTCCTGTGCCAGCTATAGCACATGGCCGAAAATGCATCCTTTTCTGCCTTAAAAACTTATTTTCACTTCCAATTTCACGAAATCGCTCACCGGTTCCCTAAAATTGCATTCTTTACCTTCCGAATTGATGAAATTCCCGAGCAAATTACCCGCTTGGTCCGTTTCGAGCAACAGGCGAGCAGCAAGCAGTAGACCAACGATGCACTGCTTTGATCGCTGCCTTAAACTGTTATAAAAACGTGCCAATTTAAAGCTTAAGATGTTATACAAATGTGCTGTTCAAAACGAACGGTTTTTGAAAACAATGATGGTTTCCCTTTGGTCAAACGACCAATAGGATCGGCCATCCTAAAATTGTTCTTTTCTCGCTCGTACACGCTTACGTCAGGCGTCGAAGAACCCTTATTATATATTTTGGCAGGGAGATGATCGACCTACTGCTGCCTTCTGTGCGCCTGGTGCCTGAAACCATGCATTTGATTAATTTGTACTGCTGAAACTCAAAACTGCAACCTTGTTTTTGACAACAACAACATTTTTTTGTTCTCAGGTTCATGAAATCGCCTCATTTCGAGTACAGGCGAACATAAATCAGAGGCGACGGTGCGGCGGTCTGGGCGCTGACGTCGTCGGTTTCTCACTCTCACCATCCGATACTGAGAGAGAGAATAAAGGTCCGTGCGCTCCTGTACGCTGAATTGTGGGTGGTGAGGATGGCGTGGATCATATGCGGATTATGTGTGGATCGTATGTGGATCATATGTACCGATAAACATAGACTTAAGGTCCCTAGAATATTTGGCATATTTGAGGTCTTCCTGGGTCATCTTATAGCCAAAAGCCAAATGTCATACATTTCCCGATTCGCAATTAAAATTTATTTACTTATTTACTAAAAACTTACATACAACTGCTTTCCTAGTTGAAATTAAGCCTGAGTTATGATTATTTTTAGCTTTAATTTGTCCATAAAATTATGAAATTTTTCGAGAAATATTTTTAACCCAAAAATGTGCAAGTTTGCGGTCTTCTTAAGAGCCTCTTATGGCCAAAACAGGAGTGATAGCCAAAAGCCGTGTATTTTCCGATTCGTCATTCAAATTTTAAACATTTAAAACCAAAATATTGAAAAATATCAGAAAAAAAATTTTGATCGATTTTTGAAAATTTCATAAGGGGTTACATCATTAAAATTGTCAAAAATGGATAAAAAATTTATTTTTTTAAATTTGTAAACGCAGTATGCAGACTTATTTATTTACTAAAAACTAACATAAAACTGCTTTCCGAGTTGAAATTAAGGCTGTTTTGGCTGAGCTATGATTATTTGTAGCTTTAATTTTTCGATAAAAGGGGAATACTTTGGGAATAATTTTACATATTTTAAAACTTAGCTTAAGAACTGATTATATACATTTTCTAATGCAATTTAATCTTGTAATGGCTGCTAAAAGCCAACAACCTGACCCACAAAGTTTGGATCTACAAGACCGGTATACAAGTGTATGGTATTGCCGCCAAGGCCAACTTTAACCGGATCCGCGTATTTCAGAGTATTCTGGAGCTGAATGGTACATCCGTAACTTGGTCCTGGCACTCAGAATTATTCCGCATTCCTGTCGTATAATATTTCACATATTTGTTTAGTTTTCTTTGGCAGAATCAAGCTCTGTGCAGGTTTTTGTACAGGGAATATATATCGATATCGGTATTATGCACCTCTGGAGCTGCTTCAGGAGCTACTGCAGCAAATGGGGCGACACAATAGATTTGATTTTTACCAAGAGAGTATTTCTGCGAGTTCCGCCAAGGAGACGGGCATGAAATCTATTTGCCAGACTGAGTTTCGGCCAAAGTAACTGCATTTTATGCGACTCTGTTTGTTTTCAGGGTTGTCGAAGCTTTCAAGGTCGAAGAGGCAACTCTGGCAACTATCGAGTTAAAATCCCGAATTATGGAATCCTAATCCCGAAAACGCGTTAGAAGAAAGCGCAGCCACACTGGCCCCATTTGTCACTTGCAAAAAAGCTGCAGCAAGGCTCATTCCGGGCTGACCTGCCGTGGAGTCAACATCTTATTTTTTGAAGCCTTGTGCTTTCATTACATTATTTTTTTTTTATTTTTATTTTTTCTTTGAGCTGTGGGAGTCTTCTCAGCTTGAAGGAGTTCTTATTTTTATTTTATTTTCAAATCGTTATGAATATTAATTTAGCCATGGCTTTCAGCTGGAAGGCGTTTTCCAGGTGCTTTTACTGTTTTATTTATGTGAAATAACCACATTATTTTAATTATCTACATGTGTTTTAGTTTGACAATAAGGCTTTGGTCCTTGTATGACGTAAGATCTGTCCTCCCCGTCGGCCTTCAGGACATTCTCACCCTTTTCGGGAGTCTTATCCTTCGCGGCCTTATCGGCTTTCTTAATTTTCTCCCAGTGCCAGACTGTTCTTATTTTTAATTTTATTTTCAATTCGTTATGAATATGGCCTTCCGCTGGAAGGCGTTTGCCAGGTGCTTTTGTTGTTTTATTTTATTTTATTTTATTTATTTTAGTTTAATAATGAGGCTTTTTCAATAAGTCCTTGTATGATCAATGATCCGTCATCTTTTTCCGTCTCCTGGACATTTTCATTCTCTTCTTGGACTGCTGTTGTCATTTTCTTATCACTACTCTGCGTTGGCGGTGTGTCCTTCTCTGCCGACGGAGACAATCGCGAGTCTTACATCGAATAAACGCTGTTTATACATACATAAATAATAATGAATACCAATTATTAACTTAATTTCCAATACAAATGTTTATTTTCTATTCAGTTAACTCATTAACATTTTAACTTAAAATTTTACGAAATTGTCGACCAAATTGGGCGCTCTCTCATTTCACGTAACAGGCGCACAGCAAGCGGCAGAGCGACGATAGTGGATAGCGTGGTTAGAGGGAGAACCTTCCAGTTACTGTTCGAATTACATTTGAATTGCGTTGAGCTAGATATGAGAAAAAAAAATAGCTAACTTTGATTTAATATAGCATAACAAATGACTATGATTAAACAAATGGCTATTTACCGCTAAAAAAGGCTAGATTTAGCTTTAAGCTTACAATTTGCCAGCACTGGTGACCAGGCGCCACGCTGTTATAAACTGTAATAAAATAGGTTTGCACTGTGATAATCGGCCTTCTGCTGCCTTCTATGCGCCTGGTATCTGAAATCATGTACTTGGTAAATTTGTACTGGGCAAACCTCAAAACTGCGACCTTGTTGTTGCCTACAACAACATTTTTACTTTCCAAGTTCTTGAAATCACCAAGCAAATACCGGCTTTTTCCATTTCAAGTAACAGGCGAACAGAACTCAGTAGGGCGACGATGCTCTGCATTGATCGCTGTTGAAAACTGTTATAAAAATGTGCTGTCTTAAAGTAACTGTTCCTAAAAACAATGATGGCTGCCTTTTGGTTAAACGACCAATAGGATCGCGGCATCCCAAAATGCAACCATGCGTGTGTGCAAGGAATAAGAATGATAGATATGAGAAAAAAAATTAGCTAACTTTGGTTTTACATAGCATAATAAATGGCTATGATTGAAAAAATGGCTATTTACCGCTAAAAAAGGCTAGATTTAGCTATGCATTTACAATTTGCCAGCACTGGTGGTCGTGCGCCACGCTGTTATAAACTGTAATAATAAATGGATAATCGGCCTGCTGCTGCCTTCTGTGCGCCTGGTGTCTGAAATCATGCACTTGGTAAATTTGTACTGCGGAAACTCATGACAGCGGCCTTGTTGTTGCTTACAACAACATTTTACTACTCAGGCTCATGAAATCACCGAACAAATTGCCCGCTTTCCCATTTCGAGTAACAGGCGAGCAGCAAGCAGTAGACCAACGATGCCCCGCAATGAGTGCTGCTGAAAACTGTTATAAAAATGTGCCAAGAACAAAGCTGGCTGTTATACAAATGCGCTGCCTTAAGCTAACGGTTTTTGAAAACAATGATGGCTTCCTTTGGGTCTAACGACCAATAGGATGATCGGAGCATCCTAAAATTGCTCTCTTCTCCATTTTGTAAGACAGACGAAAGCAGCTATCGCTGCGCTCCTCTACGCTGACGTCAGGCGGCCAAGAACTGTTATAATATATTTTAGCACAGAAATAATTGGCCTGCTGCTGCCTTCTGTGCGCCTGGTGCAAGAAATAAAGAAGTTGGTAAATTTGCACCTCTGAATCTCGAAACTGCCTTGCTGTTTTTGACTTTTACTAAGAGAGTATTTCTGCCAGTGCAGCCGAGGAGGTGGGCATACAATCTATTTGCCAGACTGAATTTCGGCCAAAGTATGAGCATTTTATGCGACTCTGTTTGTTTTCTCTCCTGTCCCTGATATGTGAAAAAAAATAGCTAACTTTTGTTTTACATGGCATAACAAATGGCTATGATTAAATAAATGGCTATTTACCGCTAAAAGAGGCTAGATTTAGCTTTAAGCTTACAGTTTGCCAGCACTGGTGGTCGTGCGCTACGCTGTTATAAACTGTAATAATATATGTTAGCACAGGGATAATCGGCCTACTGCTGCCTTCTGCGCGCCTGGTGTCTGAAACCCAAGATGCGGACGTAGTTTTGGCCTAAGACCAGACCCGATGAGTGTCCAGCCTTGGTTCACCCATAGTTAAGTGTCAATAACTATCGATATATTGCGACTTCAAGCTTTTCCGTTACTTTTGCGTTGACAGAATGTAAATTTGGGAAGCTAAACAAATGGAAACAATGTCAGACGGATGGACTGCCATTGCCACATCCCATAGAAACCAAACCCACACAGACCACACCCACCACATACAGTTACCGACATAAACCAATAAAAAGAAATAGGGAAACCCACCGAGGAGGACCATGTACTCCAACCAGTTCGTGTACACCCGCGAGCGGCGCCGCTTCGGGCAGCAATGCCTGTTCCAGGACCGCAACGAGCTGATGGTCAGCATCCATCCGAGCGGCAAGCAGCGGCTGAGGTACATCCTGCGCAACCCGGCGGAGCACGGCACCCAGCTGAGCAACCAGACGGCGCTGAGCGTGATGGAGACGGAGAACGTGACGCTGGACCAGCGGGGGCTGTACCACTACGAGGGCGGGTGGCCCAAGGAGGTGAACTCGCTGGACGAGGAGCAGACGCAGCGGCACCGCAAGAAGGTGGAGCGCGACGACAGCTGGGGCGAGCAGGTGCTGGACATGATCCGGAAGGTGATGGGCGTGGCCGAGCAGAACAATGCGCTGAACATCTACCAGGACTTCTTCGCGGACATGCCGCGGGAGCTGGGCCACGACCTCAAGATGCCGTTCCAGGCCCGCATCTCGAACGTCTTCCACGACCTGTGGCTGCCCTCGCGTCCCATGACCTCCATCGAGTGGATGCCCAACAATGACCGCCAGTTCATGGCGCAGTTCACCAACCATCCGCTGCCGCTGGGGCCGGGAAACAGGCGCAAGGAGCGGCTGCGCCTGCTCACCGAGGAGCCCATTGGCCAGCAGAACGGCTTCTACGTGTGGGACGTGAAGAATCCGCTGAAGCCGCGCATCTACTACGACTGCCACGAGTCCGTGGAGCTGGCCAAGATCTGTCCCAAGGACGAGGCCAACATGGTGGGGGGCACGGCACTGGGGCAGGTCTGCCTGTGGGACACCTTCAAGGGCGGGCTGCCGGTGCGCACCTGCCCGCTGGAGGTGTCCCACAGGGAGGCCACCTCCGCCCTGTGCTGGGTGCACTCCAAGTCCAACACGGAGTTCTACTCGGGCTCCCTGGACGGCTCCATCAAGTACTGGGACACGCGCGATCTGAAGATGCCGCTCCAAGAGCTGCTGCTCGAACCGGAGCCGAAGGAGCCGCAGGTGAAGATGGACTCGCACGGCGTCACGGTGCTGGAGTTCGAGTACACCATCCCCGTGCGCTTCATCATCTGCAGCGACATGGGCCACGTCTTTGTGGGCAGCCGCAAGGGCATGAACCCCTCGGAGGCCCTCATCGCCCACTATCCCCTCTTCGCCGGCCCCATACGCAGCATCAACCGGAATCCGTTCTTCGTCAAGAACTTCCTCGTCACCGGCGATTGGCGGGCGCGCATCTGGTCGGAGGAGGCCAAGGACGGGCCGAGTACCATGTACTTCCGCAAGCGGAACCAGATCATGTGCGGCGCCTGGAGCACAGGGCGCTGCTCCCTCTTCGTCACCGGGGACATCAAGGGCGTCGTCGACTTCTGGGATTTGCTGCTGCACCAGCGCCTGCCCATCCTCTCGATCGACTTCAAGGTGCCCATCAAGAGTGTGGTCTTTCGGCCGGACGGCGACCTGCTGGCCATCGCCCTGCAGAACGGCGACACTCAGATCCTCACCCTGGACGAGTCCCTGCGCACGGCCACCGGCAAGGAGAAGGCGCTCATCGCAGCCGTATGTCCTCCGTCTTTGTTATCCTTCTCCTTCTAACTCTAATTAATCCTGGCAGATGTTCGAGCGCGAGATCTCGCGCAGCAAGATCCTGGAGGCGCGCGTCGAGGAGATGAAGCTGAAGCGACGCACCGTGATGATGGCCGAAGAGGATCGGCTGCGTGAGCAGGAGGAGGGTCCGCCCGTGCTCGAGCTGGATCCCGACAACCCCGACCAGTTCGTGCTGATGATCGAGGGCGACGACCAGTTCCGGTCGGCCATCAGCGACTTCCAGGCCGCCCTGCTCAACGTGGAGCGGAAGCGCTCCAAGCGCCAACTGATCATGGAGCGCACCGTCTTCGAGGAGGAGGACCCCAGCGATGCCTTCTTCCGGAAAGAGGCAGAGGCTGTCGCCCGTCCCAAGCCACAGGTCCAGATGCCGAGGACGTCGCATGACACTAAGAGCCTCTCCAGCGGGAGGTTTTCAGGCGACCGAAGACACTCACAGGCCTCACAGCAATCACAGGGATAGGGTCAGTCGAGGGTCAAGGGGCAGAAAGTCAACATTAAATCATTAAATTAATATTTATTAGAAAACAAATTAAAATTCGGACAAAATTAACGATTAATTACGTGGCTTGCCTATCGATTTGCCTATCGGGTTTCCTATCGAACTCTAGAACTTGATTTGAGCTCTAGCTTAGTCTGCATAAACATTGGGGGATTCAAACAAATTTCCAATCTAATAAGATTATTTAAGTTATCTTTATACTTCAGGCTTTTCCCATAGCCTCTTTTGGGAATATTTTCTGATTAAAATTCGGACAAAATTAACGATTAATTATCGATCTGACTATCGTGTCTCCAATCGAACTCTAGAACTTGATTTGGATTCTCCTCCTCCCAAAGCTCTAGCTTAGTCGGCATAGTCATTGGGGGGATCCACACAAATCTCTAATTTAATAAGAAGATTACCTAAGTTATCCTTATAAATCAGGCTTTGCCTCTTTATGAGCTAGAGGTGAGCACGTCAGAAAATGGCCCATCGATAGTCCGAAAGAGTCAACAAATTATCGATAACATCCCTAATATCTATTGAGCTAAAGCTGTACTTCAAGGAGTTAACTCGGAATCCGGCTCAAACAATCTCCAATCCAATAAGAAGATTACTTAAGTTATATCCTTATAATTCAGGCTTTTCCCTTAGCCTCTTTTGGGCGCCACTCTTTAGAGTAACTGTACTTTGTTGCTAGAGCTAGAGGTGAGCAAAAAAATATCGATAACATCCCCAATATCTATCGAGCTTAAGCCGTACTTCAAGGAGTTAACTCGAAATCCGGCGCAAACCTTGAAATCCACATTACCCTCACTGGCTTAATTAGCAAACATATTAAAATAATATTAAAATAAACACAAATGCTCACCCATTTAACTACCGAAGATCAGCCTGGGGCCGAGTGAAACACACTTTATCACTTTATGGAGTACTCTTTGGAGACTTTTATTACGACAAATACAAATAGTAAAAACGAAAAAAAAAAACATAAACAATTAGCCCGACAACGCTCGCCTTTAATTAAGTAACAACCTTTCTAACAGCTAAATGGGCTGGCAAAGCTCGCTTTTCGTACGGCAATTAGCTGCACTCGCACAGCAATTAAAAGGAGACACTAATTGTTAGGAGTAGCGCTAGAAGTAGTGGTGGTTGCATAAAAAAAACATTGTTAAAGCTCTATGACCTATCCAAGCCTGGAACTGGGAGTCCTCCGGCTCTAGTTCTTGTCGGTGTCGACGCCCGTGTCAATGAAGTCGTTGACCAGACGCATCGCCTTGCGCGGCACCAGGCGACCAACCTTCTCCAGGGCCACAAAGTGGCGCGGGATCGCGGCCTCCTCCAGGCCTTGGCGCTGGGCCTCGATGATGGAGGCGGCGGCCACATCGGGGGCGATGAGCTTGAACAGGTTGGGGAAGCGGTAGCGGGGGTTCTTGCACAGACCCGTGTCGATCATGTACGGGTAGATGGTGGTCAGCTTGACCTGGAATATGAGGGGGTTAGGGTTAAGGGGTTAAGGGTTACTAGTATCCCTGGGTAGGAATGCAAAACCATCGCAAAACGTTCGCTTAGTGAAAACAACGATGTTGGAAAAAAACCATCGATGTTTTTCCATCCCTATCCATGGGTTTACTCACATTATTGTGCGGATTCTTGTGGCGCAGCTCCTCGGTGAGGGCGTACATGTAGCCGCGCACGGCGAACTTGGTGCCGCAGTAGGGCACCAGGTTGATCAGTCCAAAGAGTCCGGCGCAGGAGGACAGGGCCACAATGCTGCCCTCGTTGCGCTCCACCATCTCGGGCAGGAAGGCCTGGATGATCCAGTAGTGGGAGAGCACGTTGATGTCGTACATCAGGCGGATCTCGTTCTCGGTGTGCTCCAGCAGGGGGTGGCAGGGCATGATGCCGGCATTGTTCACCACCACGTGGACGAAGCCGTGCTCCTTGCGCACCTTCTGGGCCAGCTCCAGCAGCTCCTCGCGCTTGGTCACATTGCAGGCGTAGCCGTAGGCCTTGCCGCCGCCCTTCTGGATCTCCTTCACCGTCTGGTTGTTGGTCTGCTCGTTCACGTCCCAGCAGATGATGGTGGCCCCCAGCTTGGCGTACTGCAGGGCCATCTGCTTGCCCATGCCATGCCCGGTGCCGGTGATCAGGACCACCTTGCCGCTGACCTCCTCGAGCGGAGCCGGGCGGAACAGGTTGACCACGGACTCGACGATGGCGATCCAGAACTTGGCGATCAGCACCACAATGTCCACGACCAGGAGGACGATGTTGTAGATGTCATTGGTGTTGGTGTTGCTGGTGTTGCTGTTGCCAGCACTGGAAGGGGATAATAATGGAGATATCGATAAGTTCGATAAGTTCGATAAGTTCGATATGTCCGATAGGTGTATTTCGATACGTTCGATGTACATTTGCAGAAATTTTTGGTAGAAAGTCAGAAATTATACGAGAAGGTGCACCAAAATCGATATATTCAATATGCAATAAATGTATATTTCGATAAACTCGATATTCATTTGTAAATACGATATATAAAAAGGCAATTTTCCGACAAATTCAATGCATATCTTTTGGATAATATTATAGAAAAATATATATATACATATATATATAGAGATTTTTATTAAAATTCAGAAATTATACGAAAAGGTGCACCGAAATCGATATATTCCATATGCAATAAATGTATATTTCGATAAATTCGATATTCATTTGTAAATAAAAAGGCGATTTTTAGATGGATATCTTTCGATATTATTATAGAGACCAGAAATCACATGGATATGTGTATGATTAAAAACTTTGTATTCAAAGTTCCTTTCTTTTTTCTTAAAGAACTCCCGACAAACTTAGAAATTCTCCAAACTGCACATTTCCAGCTCGATTTCTGCGATAGTTTAAAAAAGATCAACTTTGGAATCTAACTCCACTAGAAATTTAAGTAATAAGCTTAATAATATTCCCTTTTAGTAACTGAGCTACAACTCGGTCAAGTACTTCATCTTGATAAGAATATAATTGCTGACAAAAGCTCGTTAGGAACCATATTAACTCAACAGAAAACGCCCAAATTATATGTGCATTTACTGCATGGCGCAATTAATCTTTTGTACTTATTTTAATCCGACCCGCCGCCTCTCACGTGGAGACTGTAGCATTGAACCCGGCCACCCATTTAGCCAAGTGTGGTAATTAAGCTGATGGGTGATATGTGTATATAGTATATAGATGGCGCAGAACCACCTTTGAACTGACTTGCGCAAGTAATCCTCGTTTCCTCGTTTAATACAGTGTTACGCTTTCAGATGATTGTTACATTGTTTCAACTTGTTACATTTCTAAGTAGCGCCTTTTTTCTGATCTCAAAATCGAGAGCATGGGGAAATCATGAGCTATAGAGGAAATTTTATGCTTAGTTTCTTTTGTGGGAAGTGCGTGACCCCTGATCCCCGCTTTATTATTATATATATAAAACAAAAAACTAAACTGTAGTGAAGTGGAGCGGAATGAGCTGTGGAGATGATGGGTATGGGTATGGGTCTAATCCGGAGAGTCCAACTCTTGCATGACCACAGCCATCATTTGGGATGTGCGTGTGTGGACCTTATCGCCAAGCCGACGACAATCGAGTGACCTTTTTGGCATCCTCTCTCCATCCTCCGCCTCTCTGTTGTGGGTCCAAAATGTTACTCGATGCACGGCGAGAAAATGAGCTATGATAAGGTCTAGAAATGTAGGTCTTACTATAGGCTACTATGCAGAGATTCAGTTTCCTAATACCTATCCTAAAACCCATCCTAATACCTATCCTAATACCTATCCTTATACCTATATCCTAATTCATGTTTTAATCTATTTAAGTCTACCTTCTACAAGTAGTAAATCAAGTCTTTAAGATTAGTATTACTTAGTTGTGAACTTTTATTACATGTTTCCTTTAAGGCTAACACAAGTATAAAGGTATAAACCAATCATTATAATAATCAGAATTGGGGTTTTATGTTTTTAATATTATATTATGTTTTAGGATCCTTTAAACTCTTAAAGCCCTTTTCTACTTACTTTCTTAACAGAGTTAAAATTAAGATTATATCATCTTTAGGAACCCCTCAACACCTTTAAACCCTTTTTTATTCACTCTCTTAACAGAGTACAATTTCTTTTTAATGCTTTTTTGAGTGTTCCGCCTTTAATGGTCCACATGGGTCTGGGTCTGGGAAAAGTGGGTGTTCAGCGCTTTTTCCCAGCTTGTTTTCGAGCTCTCTAATTACAACTGTGTTTGGCAGCTGCAGCTGCGTGCGATCTGGTCATATATCGGATATGGTACCAATAGCACCCAGAGTACATGTAGTAACTGAAGTAAATACGAGTATACTCGTATATGGAGAACACATGATGATCGTGCCACCCAGTGCTGACCATGGCCTCGGCTCCCACAACAGCCGTGAAAAAACCAAAGAAAAAAGTAGGAAAAATGTCGCTCTTATCGCCACACTTCTGGCATTCTATTTATAAACACACCTTCTGACTCCGAACCAATTCGTGACGAGCCAGCGGCGGATGCGGTGACTTTTCCGAGAAAAATGCAACCTACAAATTGGCTTAACCCCCCAAAGTAGGGGCTTAACCCTAGGCTGGTTATGGGTCTGAGCGAGATGAGGGTTTCAAACTTAGCTTGGCAAGTCTAGTTTTAATGAGAAAAGAAAATATCCAAGAAACTAGAAAACTAGGAAAATATACAGAGGCAAAACAAATTGAGTTAAGTGGAAACTCAATGGGTTTTTCGAGCATTTTCTGTATTTTTAGAAATAATATATAGTATTTCCTACACACTGCTCGCCTGACATGGAAATTGGATGAAAAACCCCAGTGTTAGGGGTTTCAGCTACCAGGCAAAGAGGAATTTTAGATAGCGGATGATTTCCTCTGTTAATATAACAGTTAAAGTTAAAGTTAATATAACAGTGTTAGGCAAGAGAGATTCCAACATATCTGTTATATTAAAGTTAGGAGAAGAGTTCAGCGTTAAGCAAACAAAATATCAGATTTACCTAAGTTTTTTGGAAGTTAATGATGAGTTTTACAAGTGCTTCGGGGTTTTTAAAGTCTGCTAAGGCTTAGTTGAGGTGCCCAAGTTGATTTTCTCGCGAACATATCCTTGAAGCGAACTTGTGTTCTGTTTCTTGTAAAGCTTTCTCTTTAAATATATAATATATTTAATATGTAATATATATATATATATTTAATATATGTATATGTATCTTACATAGAAGAAAATATAACCGATTGTTCCACGAATACCGTATAACTAATTACGATCGTTTAAACTCGATCAGAGGGGTAAGTAATTCTCTGCGGAAAATCCAGCTTTGTGGCGCTATTGCACAATGGTCAAAGGTGATCAGTGATCAGCGATCAGCTCCTCGGCGGATGGATCTGCCTCGGAAATGAGGTGTTCGCTTCTTGCTCCTATTTCTGGAGCACCTGCTTGAACCCTGCTCCTGGGGAGGTGGCTTTTTTTCGTGGCTGATAAGAACGTGAGCTATCGCTGGTAGAGATTATAATAGCCCCCTTAATGGCTGTGTAGTTCCACCGATAAGGCACTCGCACTCTCTCCCTTGATACATATTTGTGTGTTGCCAACAGCTCTGGCTCTGGGTTAACACTGACCTCTGCGACACTTTCGTCATGTTGGGTGGGGATTTGCGAAGGACTTGGACTAAGGATCACGGATGACGGATCGCGGGATCTCGGGGACTGCTGGCAAACCGTTAGCGGCTGTTAACGAATTCGAACTGAATATTGTACGGCAAAGTAAACACCGCACTACGCACCGCTCCGTGCCGCCGGTCGTATAAGTTATTATTTCAAATCTACACACACACTCGCGCGCCCAGATACTCGTACTTTCAGATACACTACACTACTCATAGATACAGCGTCGGCGACGGCGACGGCGACTGCGACTGCGACAGAGCGTTCTATAAACATCGCTCCGACACATGCTCACACTGTCAATCCATCCGATCCGATCTATATGGAACGAGCCCAAGTTCCGCTGCCACTGGGCCTCCAGCGTCGCAGCATGTGTGTGTTAATCAGGGTCCGATAATAGTAATACCGAGACTAAAAATGATATATGTGTCATATAAAAATACACACAGAGCCGGGCGAGCTGGGCGACCCCGTCGCTCAGATATACTCTAGAGGTGCTCTCGCCGGATTCGATATAGAGAAACGGGGTCCCGCAGTTCATCGATCAGCTCGCTCTTTTCCATATGCCTCAGCATGATCGATCGGAAACGAGAAGATAAGGACTCGCAGGATGATCTTTGGCACCCAACAACCCCTTTCGAAAACAAGCTAATCTCGAGACAAGCTCATGCAATTCATAGGCAAATAAGTCGGAGTACTCGAGAAGCGATTGTGAAGGTAATTCCCATGTCGCGCTAGGAAGATCAATGAAATACATAAATAAATAAATTTCGGGTGTCAGTAAACCCTCTGAACTCAGTGGATCTCGAATAAATAGGGATATTCAACAATTGTTCTTGTTTTAGGAACAATTTTTCTTGTATTAAGAAGAAATACATTTGTATGGTAATTTAATTGAAAATTATTATGAGTGTTGGCCTATTTTAATGGGTAATATTATGAAGCATTCAAAGTTAAAGAAAATATATTTATATTATAACTTTCTTAGATATCTTAAAATATATAATTAAGAAATTAGTAGTATCTTGAAGCATTCAAAGTTAAAGAAAATATATTTAAAATCAATTTTTGTTTATATTATTTATAATAGACTTTCTTAGATATTTTAAAATATATAATAAATGAAATGAGCTTGTTTTCTTAGACATTTATATTTATATTATTTATAATAGACTTTCTTAGATATCTTAAAATATATAATTAAGAGACTCTGAAATGAGCTTGTTTTCTAAGATATCTTTAAAGATGTATGCAATTAGGACTATACCCTTTGGTACGAGCTTGTTATCTCAGACATCTTAAAAGATATAATTAGCACTATAAACTCCGTCATGAGCTTGTTTTTTGGTAGTACCTCTTGACCCCTTCGACCCATCAGCTTTCTCCTATCTGAAGTCTTGCGATTAGATTGCAGTCCGTGGGTACGTGGGTCCTGAGGAGCTGCCAAGTCAGCATGATGAATCACTTTTACGCTGAATGGGTCATCGTATGGCCACCCCCTGGAAACATGAAAACCAAACCGATATCGCTAAGCGATCGGAGATTAGTCAGGCATGGAAATAAATAGAAAATAATACTAAATTGCGAGTGCATTTCTATCTTGATTACATATTTGCTTAACCGATGGTATCACCGTTAGACGATATACGTAATAAAGTGGATAAGTATACCCAGGGCATTTCCATATAATTGATATAGATGAGTAAGGCCGGGTTTATTTCTCATTTATGGCATTTTTTAATAACTTGCTGTCCTCGGGTGATTAGTTACTATTTTAGTGCAGGCTTTATTCATAATTTGTATTAATTTCGGAATAAATGTTTATTAAATAAAATTATGCAATAAATAAAAGAATGATTTCTTGTTTAGGCAATAGATTTCGACTTTATTTTGGTCTTGTTATAAATATCATTTTAATTTAATTTAATTTTATTTATTTAATTTTATTTTTTTATTAAATTGAATAATGCTAGCCTATAGTTAAAGCTAAGTACCAACAGGGGGTTTGAGCTATAGCTGCTAGGGCCTTCAGCTCGTTTGTTTTTGTTGTTAATTGTATTTACATATTAAATTTTTTTTTTTAATTATATAATAGTACTACTTTTAGTTTAACATTAGGTTATTTATTATCAGTATCAATTTTATTATTTTTAAGGCAAGTCAACAAAATTTCTGTGCCCAGCCTCTGCCCTTAAATTGTAAAGGCTTCAATAGGTAATTCAGTTCCATCGATTTGACTCTTGTCTAGGTAAGCATTATTATTTTAACGTGGAGTTTTATCTTTATCTTTAGCTTTTTCAATTATTGGGGAACCCTAGCTTCTATATTTAAAAAAAAAGATAAAACACAGATAATAATTATTACAGAAATATTAAAAAAAGCTCCCAAGCTTCCATGTTCATTTTTTTAGAAACCACGACGTCTTGTTATTATTTTGTGTAGACAAACTTTGATCCACATTCGAGTGTCAAGTGCTCGCTTATCGCAATGTCTGGAAATCGGATGAACTTAGAGCCCCCAGGGGCAGCCTCTTCCTTTCCGGCCACTCAAACTGGGACACCTTGTGGCCTGCCCACATTCCGGTTCGGTTCCCCCGCTGCTATCCGATCCGATCCGATCCGATCCGGTCCGGTCCACCTTCCAGCTGAGTGAAAAGCTGGCGGGGCAAGCCGAGAGCTGGGGAGCGGCGCGTGGAAGCCCAATGAAATTGAAACAATGCCGCCTGAAGCTTTGGGCGTTGCATGAATGCATCCAATGGATGAACAAGATTCGTGACAATTGCACTGACTTCCCAGTTCTAGGTTCTGGGTTCCAAGTTCTCGGCTCTCAGTTCTCAGTTCCCAGTTCCCAGTTCTCCGTTCTGGATTCCTGCGTGTGGACGCGGCTGGCTAATCGAATAAATTAGCTCGCATTACCGCAGCCGCAGCGCTTGACTGGCCAGCAAAATTCGCTATGACGCCTCAGCTCATCTCATCTCTCGGCCGGAGTATCCGTCAGATGCAGCGCCCCAATCAGCATCTGCAGCTGCCTCTGTATCTGTATCCGTGTGTCTTTGGGGCGGGAGAGATCCAAATGTGGCTACGTGCCAATTACGGCAAATATGTGTCTGGGTCGGGGTCACCTTCCGATCCGATCTGATCTGAGCCGATCCGGAGCCCCCAACAGATCGTTAGCCAGTTAGCTCCACTGCAATTTGGCGTAACTGTATCGGTGCACTGGGGGAAAAGCCATAAAAATTAGGAAGCATTTTTAAATTGATTAAGGAAATATATTTGGAGATATTCCTTTGATAAAAACTTGAATTTTAAGTACACCCCAAAAGAAATCGTCATAGAAACTATACTATTGTTACATGAATTCTATACTCTTGAGTATTAAACATTTCTTAATAAGATGCTTATCAATTTGATACTACGAAAGTATACATTTTTTACTCATCGGCACCAAGACTTCAGAATAATCACTAACGCGACAAACAGAAAAGCACTAAATTCCAGCTAACGCGATTTGTTATCGAATTTTCGATGTAGGTTCGTATAAAAATAATACTCGAAAATACACAATTGAAACTATAGAGTATAAATAATATACTTTGGGGTATACATTTGGTATTTTGAAGTATATAATCTATACTAAACTCGTTATACTGCTTGACTATATTTTTAAGACAATGTGTAGAAAGGTTAAAGTCTTGTTTTTTTTTATTTGGGTGTATGCTTCCCAACTCCTAATTCCCCAACATTCTCAAATTCTAGCTGGAACATTTCTCTATGTGGTGCAGTGGTTACTGATGAAGGTTTGAACTCTAAAAGAATTCTATAGCCAAGCGCAGTAGCTTCTCTTTGGCATCTTTAATATTTTCGCTTAAAATAAAGGTTACTAAGCAATGATACCTATAAAAACTCAAGATCATCTCATAAATATGCTAATATCAAAAGTGTTTTATTTTGATGTGAATAGTTCTTCTTTTATTACTTCTACCAGTTCATTATATACTTTTTTCTGTATGTGTATCTGTATCTGTTTGGGGGTCCCCGGTTCAAGTTGGACTTACGCTAATATAACGACCGATTGCATTTGTTAATACTTATATAGATATATAGGTACATACTAACATATGTGTGGCTGCTATAAAATTATTTTTATTACAGCACAATTAGCATAAACTATTGCGAGAAGTTTTGTTATGACAACTATAGTCAGAGATATTCTGCTCGGATTATCACTATTATTATTACAGATATTAAAGAAAATTATATTTATATTTTATAATATTTATTTACACTTATTTATTCACACTTTTATTCCTTATTATTTCTCATTTATTAAGTTATTTGTTTTAGTTATTTATTACTTTATATTATACATCTTTTTACAAGCCAAAAAACTCACACTAAAAGTCAGGAACCACAGTTTTTTTAATATATATATTTAATAAATAATATTAACAGATTTAATTTAATTTAAATATTAAAGATAATAATATTTATATTTTAAAATATTTATTTACACTTATTTATTCACACTTGTATTCACTATTATTTCTTATTTATTAAGTTATTTGTGCTATATATTTATTACCTTTAATTATAAATATTTTTACCAGCCAAAAAACTCACATTGAAAGCCAGAAAAAACGATATTTTTTAAGATATATATTTAATAAGTAATAGTAACAGATTTAATTTAATTTCAAAATTTGAAAATAGTATTTATATTTTAAAATATTTATTTGCACTTATTTATTCACACTTGTATTCACTATTATTTCGCATTTATTGAGTTATTTGTATTAAATATTAATTACTTTTAATTGTAAATATTTTTACCAGCCAAAAAACTCATATTGAAAGTCAGAAAGCACAGTTTTTTAAGATATATATTTAATTTATAATAGTAACAGATTTAATTTAATTTAAAACCTTAAAACCTCCCAGCTCAGACCTGCAGAGTGGAGAAGAAGGAGACGACGGCGCTGTCCGTGGGCAGGCACTGGCCAAAGGCCTCGATGAGCAGCGGCTCCGCGGTGACCGTGCCCATGAAGTCCTCCATGGAGACCTGAAAGGATGGTCCAGATTAACTTTCCCAGGAAGGACTAGAAGAAGGAGCACCCCACCCACCTTGCCATCCTTGTCCAGATCGAACTTCTTGAGCACAATCTCCACCAGATCCTTGACCCCCTCGTCCGGATCCTCGTCCTGCGGCTGCTTGATCAGGCAGTTCCTCAGCAGCGTGAACATCTCGTCCTTGGTGATGAAGCCATCGGTGTTGAGGTCATAGACCCGAAAGCAGAAGGCGGCCCTCTCCGCCGCCGTTCCCCGCAAGAAGGTGGAGAGTCCTATGAGCCAGCCCTCGAGGCGGAGCGGGAGACCCTCGTGGGCCTTGTCCCAGCTGCAGAAGATGCGCTCCATCAGGATCTCCTCGGTGACAATGTCGAAGGTGCTGTGCAGGAGCTCGCGGAAAACAATGCGATCGATGCCCTGGGATTTTGAGAGGGTATCAGGGGATTGAGTTAATGGGAAGCCTACTTAAAATGAGGTTAAATTCATAATAAATGTAAATAAATAAATAAATAAATAAATATAAATAAATAAATAAATATAATTAACTCTAAGTTAAGGGCTAAAAGGTATAGCATTTAAACCTTAATTTAACCTGACGGAAAGCCCTAAATGTTGCAAGACAAATGTTGCTAGGAACATGTTGAGCCACATTCTTTGTTGCTGGCAACACAGCGATGTTGCACAGGTTTAGGCAAATCAGGTACCTTTTTTTATTATTTTCCATGTTAATCATTTAATTTTATTTTGTATATATTTTTTGCTAGCTCCTGCTCCTATAGGCTCTGAGATCTAGAGGCTTATGCGGACAAACGGACAAGAGTACAAACGGACAAGAGTACAAACGGAGAGGAGTACAAACGGACAAGAGTACAAACGGACAGGAGTACAAACGGACAAGAGGACAGATGCCTGTAATGGTTTTCACTAAGTTATAATGGGTACATATATGTATATATTTAAAGTTTTTTTATTTTCAAGGTAAGGAAAAAAACTTAGTTTTAGAATAGTACGAATTTGAGTACGCGAATTCTCAATTTCCGGATCCCATAATTCTCTCTGTGTAGGTATAGGTATATTTGCTTGTATAAATTCCAGTATTAACTTGATAGTAATATCTATTTCCTCAATTTCAAAATAAAATATAAAGATACTTAATTTAAAATTATTAATAAAGATGACTTACCTCTACGGCGGCATGGGGCTTGGCTATCGCCGCACTCGAGGAGCTGGAGGCCAGCGTCTTGGCCGCGTACTGGCAGTTGGACACCAGCTTGCGATAGATCCGGCACAGGGCATCCAGCTCGTCCCTGCTCGGGGGCAGAGAGGTTAGGATAAGGAGGAGAATCACCTGGTAAACCGGACTCACTTGGTGAAGCGCGTCTTCTTGCGCAGGCTGTCCAGCAGCTTGGGATTGATTTTGCCGCTCAGCTCATCCATCCTCCGTTGCCGCTGTGCCCGTTTGTTCTGCAAGGCAGCCGCGGCGGCCTTCGACTGCTGGTGGCTCGAGTTGCGCTTGCCGCTGGCGAGGAACACGGATACCGTTTTCAGTATCGTTCTGCTCGCATGTAGCGTGGATCTGGCGCCACCTCCGCCTCCGCCACCGCCGGCTGTTGTTGCCACTGTTGCTGTGGGTGCCGCCGTCGCTGCTGCTGCTGCTGCACCTCCTCCTCCGCCTCCGCCTCCGCCTGCTGCCTGCTGGGGTGTCGGTGTGGGCGAACGACCCTTGCCGGCGGCGCCCGCCTTGCCTGCAGCAAAAAAAAACAAAAAAAAATAACACAAATTGCCAGTTACATATACACTTGCCACGGGCCTCCTCCTGCCCCTGCCCCTCGGGTGCGTGTCTCTGTGGGTTTGCTACTTTATGTGTCAAAGTCGACACGCTCACCCGACGCCCCTCCGCCCCTCCGCTCCGACGCTCCTCCGCTCCTGGAGAGCCGCGCTCCGACGCGCAGAAAAGCCCTTCAACTATGTTATGTGGAACAGAGCAAACAAAAGGCTGGGAAATGCAAATGCGGCGCTTTCATAGCCGCCGGAAACCCATTCGGAGCCCATCGAAATGGGTAATAGCGTTCACATTCTGCCCATAAATTGTTGGCGATTCAAAAGGCACTGAGAGAAATCAATTCTAAAGGGGGTCTAATCGTACAGGAAATAAATCATAAAATTAATATAAAATTTAAAACATTATCCAAATGTAAATTTGAAAAATAAAGGACTTTAGAAAACGCTATGCTGCCTTTTCATACAAAACTACATAAACAGGGGTGCCAAAGAAATCGTTATGGATTTTAAAATTATAAGAAACAATAAATTAAGAAGTAAATAAATTAAATTAAATATTAGAAACGGTTTATACTGTAGAAAATAGTTTCCCTGCAAATTGGTATCCTTTTGTAAAAGCTAACACTATGTAGCATACTTTTGGACCGCATTTCAAGTGTTTTCAAATCCACAACTATTTCTGTGGCACCCCTGTATATAAATCTTTTTTAAAACGTTTTCTTAAGACGTAAAATTAAAAAAATAGATAAATAACAATCTTGCCATAGTTAGTATCAAGGGATATTATAATAAATACGCTGTGGTCTTAAAATCCTTTAAAATGCCACCTAAAACTATGCCACAAATCATGACTTCTTCTAAAATACTTGCCATAAACTGCATAGCATACTTATCGATGCCCTTTCCGTTAGACTTCAAATTAGAGATGGGAAAGCAGCTATGTTAATTGTATTAAAAAATCGAAATTTGAATTAATAAAGGAATTTCTTCGCCTAAAACTATGCTACAAATAGTGACTTCTCTTTCTAAAATAATTACATTAAATTCCATAGCATACTTATCGATACCCATTCGGTTAGACTTCAAAGAAAGCTGCTATGTTAATCGATTTTTATCTAGACAAATCGAAACTTGAAATAATAAAGGAATTTCTTCGCCTAAAACTATTCTCCAAATCATGACTTCTCCTTCTAGAATACTTTCCATAAATTTCATAGCTTACTTTTTCAATACCCTTTTGGTTTGACTTCAAATTAGAGATGGGAAAACACCGATATTAAGCGATTTTTGTCTAGAAAAATATGGAAAACTTTAATTTCCAAAGGATTTTCTTCGAGTGCACTCATTTGCTGTTGTGTTCACTTTGATTTCAATCTGTACTCGTACTTTTCGCCTCCTTCCCGACCCCCAGGCCATTGTTTTGCTGTGTCGTGCTCCGAGGAGTGGGCTCCCTTCGAGAAAAATGCTATTATCTAGTGATTACCCGTATAAGTAGCGGAGGAGCAGCACAGGGAGAGCGGCCCGCGTCTATCTGTCTGTTTTGGCCCCGAGGCACTATAATTTTATTAGCATTTCCATTTGCCATTGTTGTGGGTTCTAGTCCTAGTCTAGGGACACGGACACGGATTTGGGGATACGGGCAACGTCTGTCTAGACCCGTTCCCATGTGCGGCATACGGTTTCATGTAATTTGTTGATATCGGTTGCCAAGAAGGACTCCTCCTCCTCCTTGTCCCCGACTCGGCCACTCTTTGGGAGCAAACAAATCAAACATGCTTGGACCTGGCAGTCCGTCAAAGCAAAAGGGCTGCAGTCGCTGCACTCCCTGCCTCCGGCTGCAATTTCCTGTCCCAGGACATGTACATGTACCCCGGCCGTCACATGTGACAGGCGGCCTGGACGGGCCATGTCCTTGCTCCATGTGTGTGGGGTTCCCTTGGTTTTTGGCCACTGCCAGTGACTGCCTCAGTCGCGATTCGCAAGCCGGAGGCGTGGATCTGTTCCGGAGGAGCTCTCTTTGGTTTATTTCGGAAAGTATTGGTAGTTTAAAAAGCTTTAACTGTTTGTTATTTCAGTTTCTTGTTCCAAAAAGTAAAAAGAAAGTTTTCCTGAACTTAAGTGAAGGATTTTCCCATAATCACCTTTGTTTTAACATACTTTGTTATATTGTCCCTTTTAATTATTTATTTTTGTTGCCCTTAGCAACGAGAAATCAATAATAAAAGCATTAAACCAATTTTCTTTGCAAAATATAAATATAAATAAGCATTAAACCTATTTTCTTTTGAAAATTTTACATAGAGAAATAACCAGAAAGCTTCAGAATGGACTGGGACTCGAAGAGAGCTTAACTTTTGGGTGGAATTTTGACAGTGAGTACCTAAAGCTCGGAGAATTAATGCCTTACATGTTTTTCAGAGGTTCAGGAATGTCTAAACATTATCCCGAGGGCTTTGGATTTGAAATCACTTAAAATGGCGCCCAAAAGTGTGCTTTCAACTAGTTTAGGCAGCCTTTCAAGCCATTCCTGTGGCACCCCTGTCCGTCTAAAGCTGCAGGCCCTAAAGCCCTATTACATCACAAGGAACTTCTTTAATTCTCGAAGAATTAATGCCTTACATGTTTTTCAGAGGTTCAGGAATGTCTAAACATTATCCCGAAGGCTACAAAAATCACTTTAGATTTAAAATCACTTAAAAATAGCGCCCAAAAGTATGATTTTTATTTAAAGCACGGAGATTTAATGCCTTACATGTTTTTCAGAGGTCCAGGAATGTCTAAACATTATTCCGAGAGCTACAAAAATTACTTTGGATTTGAAATCACTTTAAATTGGCGCCCAAAAGTATGCTTCAAGCCATTCCTGTGGCACCCCTGTCCGTCTGGAGGCCTTAAGGCTCGATTACATCACAAGGAACTTCTTTAATTACTTCAACCGCAGGAATTCCAGGAACTGGAGCCTCCCCTGAAACTGCAGAAAAGCTGGCAAAACTATTCCGTATTCCGTATTGCGATTCCAACTGGAAAGCCAGTGAACTTCCGTTGGAGGGCACTGCCCATCGCTACCCAATTGCCAGGGCAATTGTCGAACCGCCAGGAGTAATTACAGTCCACACTGACACACCGCACACCCGCACACTCGGCACACACACGAAATGTTGTTGTATTTATAGATCTTTAAAGTAGATACCCATGTCTGCTGCTGGCGTTGGTTCCTGGCTCCTGCCTCCTGGCTCCTGGCTGCACTTGTTGTTGTTTTGATTGCGCGATTAACTCCACGCAGGAGCGTTAAACCGTGTCCCTCGGCCCTTGGGCCAAAACAAAAAAGCCAAGGAATCAACAAACAATCGTGGTGCGCCTTCAGGCCAGTTTCCAAGGCGAAGACAGTTCTTAAAGGAGGAGACGGAGGAGTAGCAGCCACAGCTGGGACGTTGACAATCCGCAGGAGTTTGGTCTAGGTAAAGGTATGTGCGGCGAGAGGTAACCGTGCCAGGCTCTTATTGGGCCAAAACCAAACTTATTGACAAAACAGGGCCAAGAAGCGTCGCTATTATTATTCGCTTTTTCTGTTTCGTTTCGTTTCGTTTCTTTCTTTTTTATTTGTTAGATTTCACTTTTGTTTGTAACAACATATTTTTGTTCCTTCCACTTCTTCGATTGCTTGAATTACGTTTTAATTATTGTGTGTCCTGATAGATAGATCTGCATATATAGGCGCGTGTGTAACTTATATACAACTATCAGAGATTAACTCCATTAACTCTGCTGTTAGACTTAGGCGTAAGTTATAGTAGGTAATCGGTTAGCGGTAATCGGTGATGGGTATATATGTCTGCACTTTGATTTGATTGAAGGACCCCCGCAGAGTGCGTGTATCCGCATCCCAGCTCCAGATCCGGTCCAGGGGCAGAACATAATGAAGCAAGTACCAAAAGGGGTAAGGGTAAAGTTAAAGGCTAAGGAGGTGCAAGTAATAAGAATAAACAGAGTTGGTTTTCGGCTTAAACACGGCTGGCATATAAGTTAAGACATAAGAGTTATTGCATTTAATTACACGATCAATTCGAATCCTATTTTAAAACATTACATAATAACCGTACAATATAATATTAATTAACAAGAAAAAGAACTGCAACGTTTATTCTGTTCCACGCATTCGTCTCTAACGCAACGCTTCCTCTAGGATTTGTCTTGGTTTTCATCATCTATTTATTATTAGTTCTCTATTTACTTTCGATCGTTTTCGCTCCACTGATCCTCTGATCTTCTGGGCAGGGTCAAGGCTGCTAAGTCAAATGGGTTCATGTCTATGCACTTTGGATTCATCATCTTCCTCCGGTTAAAATTTCGAATAATATTACAAGTACAGGTGAGACACAGAGAGATACATTTAAATTCAAAGATCCTACGATGCTGTGTGTGTGTGTGTGTTTTTCGAACAAAACATAACATAATCTTAAGGCAAAAGCGAACTTTGCGGCTGCAGAGAGGGTCCGGGATTCGGGACTCGATTGGAGGAGGAGTAGGAGGGTTTCCAAAAACTCGTTTGATGGTGGTACTTGGTGTTTGCGATACGTTGTTTAAAGCCAGAACGCGGCCAAAAGCAATTTCGGGCTAGCACATCTCATTCGTTATTCATAATTCATTATTCATTAAATTGCGTGGGTGTCTGTGTGGTGTGGTGTGTGTGCACTTACTATAACCGTTTTAATTGCGTTTTTGCATCTAGGCTTTTATCTTTGTTATCTGTTTCGGTTTCTGCTTCTGCTTCTGTTTCTGCTTCTGCTTTTGCTTTTGGAGAAGCAGCTTCTGTTACAGTTTCTGTTGCTGTTGCTGTTTCTGCTTCTGCTTCTGTTTGCTTCCTCTTCGTTCCTCTCCGTGCTTCACTCTCATCCCTGCTCCAACCTCATCCTTTCTTTGTTTGTATCATCGCTATCCTTGTTATCAGCTACTGATGGCTAAACTAAGAGTTTTCAAATCTTGTTTTCGGTTTTACTTTCTGCTTACATTAGGTAAATGCATACATATGTGTATATACGTACATATATATGCATTGCGTGTATATATAGTGTATGTATATATATATATTTATATGTATGTATGTGCGTGTGTGCGCAGTTCATCACACGCCATCATCGAATCACTTTCTATCTTAAAATCCAATCATTTATCAATTAAATCGATATATATATACGTTATATATATATATTGTTGCTTCTTGTTTTCCACTGTTGTTTTGTTTCTTTTTGTTGTGTTTGTTGCTGTTTGCCAACTGAAAGTGAGGGGTTAGGGGTTAAGGGACTGGGATCGGGCGGGCTCTCGAAGCATTTTTGTATATATTAGGCTGTTGTCAGTGTTAGTGTTAGCGGTAAATCCGTAGTTGGCTGCTGGCGTTCCAACCGATATTATAACTCCATGTCCCGGGCCTCGTCCTCGCTGTAGTCGGACATACTCGACTCGCTGTCGCTGCTCTCCCGCTCCTGCTGCGCCGCCCGCAGCGCATCCTCGGTGGCATAGCGCTGCACGTAGTCGGCCACCTTGCGATGGTACTCCTCCGGCTCGTGCAGGTACAGGGCGGCCGCGTCGCGATTGAGCGGATCGACCGGATTGGGATATGTGAGCAGCTGCGGCAAGAACGACTCGAAGATGTTCGAGAGGTCGTAGAGCGCGGTCCAGGCCTGGTTGATCACATCCAAACAGACCGTGCCGGAGGACTCGTCGATGTTCGGATGGTAGATCTTGTTCACAAACCCAATGCTCGGCGACTTGAACGGGTAGTTGTCGGGCAGGTAGACGCGCACCTTCCACACGCCGCCCTCGTACGGCGTCTCCTGCGGCCCAAAGAACTTCACGTGGAACTCGTTGAGGCCGCCCAGGATGGTCACCTCGTGCTTCGACTCGATCAGCTTGATCACATCGTTGTCCATGCGACGCTTACCGGCACTTGGCGAGGACATTTTGTCTGGGTTTGGGCTTGGACTTGGACTTGGGCTTGGACTTGGATTGGGGCTTGGAAGAGGGAGTGGGCTTTTGATTGGTTTGGTTTTGATTTGATTTGGTGTCTATGTGGAGTCGTCGTCGTCGTCGTCGTCGTCTCCTCGTTGTCTTTCTCTAAGGCTAAGGCGGTGTATTTGTTGGTTTTTGTTCCGTATATTGCTATTATGGTTCCTCTATCCTCTTCCTGTTGCTCCTCGTCGTCTGCGTCTGCTTCTGCTTCTGCTGCTCCAGCGCTGGCTGCGAACTCCTCCGCATCCGTCAACTCTCACTCGCACGGTCCAGAGCGAAAGAGGAAGCTGCTGCCTGCAAGAGGAAGGGAAACGGAAACGGATGAGATATCTCTATGGTTTTTATTACAATAAAAATATTATATATAAATCTAGTTGACTTTTTCTTTTGGTTTTTACATAAAGTTAATAAATAACATCAGTGGAAGATACAAAGGGCTAGGAAGTAATCATCAGTTTTGGTTTACACTTACAAATAGGGCCTGAGAGAAAGAACAAGCTGAAAACGCCGAAAATGGCGCCAAAAAGTATGCTAAGCTGTGCTTTCGGACCTCAAATATTTCGTTGCATACTTTGCGAGGCCTTGAGCGACGAATCCTAATCGCCTGATGGAAAAATAGCGCGAAATGCATATCCTTGGAATAGGAATTCGGCCTTGGAGGGTTTGTCGATTCCAAGGCTGGCATTTACTAGTTAGTTAGTATGTTATAGAAACCCCTAGGTTTTAAATTCGACTCTGAATTGAATGGATTCGCTGTGGCTTTCGATTCCGATACGATCTGGAGGATGTCGCGTCGCCTTCCGAGTTGCTCGGTTATCTATATCCAGCGTACAGACATATACATATATTTATATTCATGACTATGTAGGTCACCGAGCTGAGCGAATCTCTTCTGCACACACACTCCCACCACCCACAAAACATACTCGTGGAAATGCATACTTGGCCTAAATGAGGAAACTATGTCAGCAATCTGTGACGTCGTAACCCAATCCCTCTCTCTTTCACTGTACCACAACCTCTCTGTCGCTCTCAACTACGTCATTGCCATTTGCAAAAATTTGTTGTCCTTCGAAACGGATCTGCTAACCGGAATCATGCTGCATACTTTCGGGATGCCGTTAAGCCCTAGCGCTGACTCCCCCTCGCCCTCGCCACCCGCTGCCATGGTGATTCCGTTTCAATTTCAATTCCTTTCCAGTGACGCGCCCTTCGTTGGGCGGGGAGAGGAAGGAGCGAGTGGAGTGTGGTGGAGTGGGGGCGGTTGCGGGGGCCAGATGGCTGGGTGGCTGTTGTTTTCAAACAAGCTCAGCTGTTTAATGTTGTTGCTCGCTCGAAAGTCACATAGTCAGAGAGAGAAAGAAGGCGCGAGAGAGAGCGGGAGAGAGCACGCGAGAGAGGCAGCCCCCACAATCATCTTGAAATCAACAAATGTACCGTGGGCCACAAGGAACTGTTACCCTTATTACTTCAGGCATTCCATTTGACCATACCATTTCACCTCTGGCTAAGGTTCAATTTCTCTGGTTAAATTAGCTATGGGCTTTAAGGACAAGAGATAAAGCAATGCATTTTAATTGTATGTTATTTAATAAGGTATTTTTTCCGATGTGTTAAGATTGCCCATTTCAGCAAAGAAAAACATATGTGTAATCTTATAATTACAAATAAAAACACAATACGAATTTGAAGGGGTTACAAATTGATAGCCTGCCTCTTGACTCGGTGACTGATTTGATCCACTGTACCATCTGGCTACTATCCCCGTTCCGTGACACTCTCTCCTTCGCCTCTGCATCTCCCACTCTCTCCCGCTCTGGGATGAGCTAATTCTGCTGTTACTTCGCTCTCCACTCTCTTGCACTTTGTGTGTGCCCGTGGTGCCTTGGTGTGCTTGTACCCGAGATCCCCCGTCATCCCGTCTCTTTCTCGCCCCCATCACATCAAAAGTCTTTCCGTTTCTGTCTTTGCCACGGTTTGGCTTCGTTAGTTTAACAAATTGTGAAATTCTCTTTCGATTTCTGTATAGCCTCTGACTGTGTGCGTGCATCTGTGTGCGTGTGTGGAGAATTACTGTTGTTGTGGCTTCACTGTACGCAATAACCGAAGTATTACTTTTCGGGCTCCATTTTGCCCTTGTTGTTGTTATTGTTATTGTTATTGGCTTTGCTTTTGTCTGAGAGAGTGTGTGTGTGTGTGTGTGTGTAGGAGAGTGATGCGCCCACATGGAATATCAACAATAACAACAAATAACAAAAAAGAAATATAAAAAAAATGCGAGTCAGCTGCAATTTGAAACAACAATTTTTGTCGTTTTTGTGCCTCTCTCTGTCTCTCGTTCTTTCTAACAATTATTTAAATTTGGATAGCACAAAACGTATTTCGAAAAACGTTTCTTATCATCACCACACAGAACACAACACACACATACACATTTATGTATGTTTGGCCTTTTGTAGAATTATGGAAAGCATAGTTATACATTTTGGTTATTTACTTGCAACTGCTGTGTTTGTTGGTGCTGTTATTATTGTTGTTTTTGTTGCTGTTGCTGTTGCTGCCTCTCCGCCTCCCTTATGCATATAGGAGCTGCTCTGCCTGCTGTGTGTGTGCGTGTGTGTTTTCGCTCGTTTTGTTGTCTACTTCAACTAGTTACTGAAAATTAACTGGCAACAGAGTTTCGAGCCCCCAAAGCAGAAAGCAGAAAGCAGCGCACGTTGGAGCAACGCCAGCAGCGGCAGAGGCAGAGGCAGAGCCAGCATGAAGCAGAGAGCGACAATCAGAAGAGCAAGCGCAAAGCAGAGAGTGCGAGGGAGTGAGGGCGTCAGGGAGCGGGAAGAGGAAGAGGGCTACCGATGCCAGTGCAGTACTCCCCACCCCAGCCCATCCTCTCCCTCGCACACCCAGCAAACCAAATCATAATAACAAAGCGATGGGCAGCAGAGAGGGACAGCGACAGAGAGCAGAGAAAAGAAAACCAAAGCAAAGTGAAGCAAAGCAAAGAAAAGCTATAATCAAGGACAGCTGTAAAATGCAGCAAGGCAAAGCCACAAAAACAAAAGCAAAAGAAAGAAATGAGAAACAACAGCAGGGCATCGGATAGGATGGAGAGGCCAAAGCCGAAGTGGCGATGCCCTTCAAAAGTGCTCGTGTGTGTGGAGCCTAGCAACAAAATACACACCACAATTGAACGAGGTCAAATGCAACGGTTTAGCGAAGGGTTAAAAGTAAAGCCAAGCCAAATCAAAGGCAAAGCCAAAAACAAAGCCAAAATTAGGGAGACATCTTTGGAGGTGTTTTTGCAATACACACTCACACAATGCCTATTGGGTCATTGACTGCATGTGTGCGAGAGGGGAGAGGTATACGTGCATACACATACATGATGTGGGGCCAAAAAATGTAGCAAATGAGTTTTACTCCGCATTTCAACACATTTAATTGTACGTGCTGATAAGATTTTAAAACGCAAAAGCAAAGGAGCGGGGCGGAGGAAAGCACACAACGCAATAAGCAGGCCAAAAGCAAAGTGCGTAGTTTTCGGGGAGGTGGGGTGGGTGGTGTGGTGCGCAAAAGGGATGGCAATAGCACAACAAAGAAATGTTGCACTCAACGGGAGTTGAAGAGCACGACCAACACACACGACGATAGGGCATTTGACTAACGGTAAGAGACCGAAATAGATTAGAAACCAATTGGCAAATCTAGAGCCAGTAACATGCATTGCAAATCGAAGTTTGTATTTGATTTGCGAAATTAGAAGGATGGAGCGAGGTGGAGAGAGGGATGGCTGGTAGTGGGTGCAAGTGGTAATGGAAGTGGAAGTGGAAGCGGGACGGAGATGGAAAACATTCACAGCTGTGCGGGGGTCAAGCTGCCATTGTTGTTGTCGCATTCTCACACACACACACACACCCAGACTCAAGCGCGCACAGACACAAAGAGGCTTTTACTCATATATACTTTAATGTACATATATGAAATGCAGTAATTCTATTTTTCATCAAACAATTATACATACATATACACACGCTCCGCACTCGCGTGTATTTGTATTTTTGTCGTATATTCTGTACCTTTTTATTTTGATTTCTCTTTTGTGTGTATTTCTGTGCTCGCTGTGCTGTATATTCTGTTGTTGTTTGGCTGTTGTTGCTGCCTCCTCCGTTCTGGCTGTTGTTGTTGTTTTTGTCGTCGCGGATGCTGATGGCGGCCGCTGCCTTCGATTTTTACGCTTCGATACTTCCTCTCCACATTGCCTTTTGCACCGATCGCGATCTGTGCATTTTCTTGGTCTTTGCTTAGACTTCGCTTCCTCTTCCTCTTCCTCCTCCTCCTACGCAAACTAGAGCCAGGGTGACCGCGCCGATAACGATAGAAAAATACCATTGGGCCTAAAAATAAATACCATTATATACCATTTCAGTGTCAAGAAATGCCATAAAATACCATTGATTTAAATAATTCGCTTCATGTTCTATCATATTAATATAACTTATTTATTTTTCGTTAAATTACAATATTGTTTGCCAAATTATGGCTTCAAAACTCCATTAGGAATTTAAAATGCTGACTAGTGTTGCAAATCGAATTTATTTCCCACTCGATATTTCGATACATTCAGTTTGTCCGCAAAAATCGATTTAAATGCACACCCCGCCGATTATGGAATATACCAAAAGACTCTGAAAAGTTTTTTATTTAATCAATTTTTCTTTCTATACTATAAGATCAATGATTGTTTTATTTATTAGAGTTTACTAAAATTCAATTGTTTACTTTTGCAGTTCAACTACTACCTCTATATTATTTCAACAAAATAATTTGGCCCTGGGCTCAAATAAAAGTCGTACAATAGCAGACACATACATAAAATTGTATTTCCTCAATAGAATTTATTACAATCCGCTTTTATTTATTTCTTACAACAGAGATTCGAAGAAAAATGTGAAAGTACAACCGTTGTGGCGCCTTTTTCATCCAAGTTCCCAACCTGCTGGATTATCCGATTATCTGGTGTATTTCCAGTATATACTGCACCCTGTTTTGGTATCTTTCCCCGATCCCGATGGTATTTAACCACGGTCTGGCGACGGTTCTCAGTTGTTGTTGGCCAGTTGTTTTTCGCGCTTTGTTTTTTTTTACCATCGCGACACCGCATTTTCGTTTGGGCCAAGTCAAGACAAGCGGCGTCCATTTCGACCACTTTTTATGGGCCGCAGTTCTTAATCTTATCGGGACTCAAACCGCGGGCGATGAGTCGAAGCACAAACTGTAATTGAATTTCGGCTAACGGTTTCGGTTTCGATTTCGATCTCGATTGCGGTACATTTAAGTGAGCAAATTCTTGGATTAGTTTGATTCCGTTTTTGTGTGTGATTTCTGCCCGATCTCGGCCAGAACCTCGTGTGAACCATGCCCGTGAAGACGGTGAACCGCCAGCAGAGCCAGACGCCCGCCCAGCAGCTGCAGCTGCAGCAGCAGCGGGACGTGGAGAACGGCCTGTATCCCACCATTCCCCCCGAGCGACGCTCGCCCCCCGCACGCCCACCGACGTTGCGCCAGGACACCATTGACATGGAGGAGATCCCGCTTAACCAGACCAACACCCAGGAGCCGGAGGATCGGCGCAAGATGCGCGAGATTTTCGACAAGGTACAGGGGCAAGCATGGAAAATAGGGGGAACTTGAAATTCCGCGAATGCAACTGTAATTATAAAAAAACAGCCGGCTCGCACTCACACGACACTCATGAACCCCACACACGTACGCTTCGCTTAGCGGTGAATGAAGTTGCTTGTGTTTGGTTGTCTGTCTTCTTCTCGCCCTTGGTGAAAGTTGCCTTTTCGGTGAATCATCTGCTAGCATCGATCCGCTACTGCTGCGCTCTTCGCACTCCCTAGAAGAAGAGAAAAAAAACCCCACCTTAACCCATTGGCGGCCCCTGGTCGCACACACGCTCCTTATTAAAATGTGTTTTTAATGGCCAAAAGCCACCCCCAAAAACGCAATTCACAGAAAAGCGAAATAATTGCTCACCTGAGTTTAACAGTTGGTTGCATTTGTGATGTGTGTATTTCTGTCTCCATGGTTTTTATTTGAAAAGCTTGGTTCTGAAAGGGCGAATATAATTTTTGAGAGCTCCAATAATTTTGTAGGCTATTTTTATTAATATTATTTCATTCAAGAATCATGGAAATAAGCAAAATATTGTTTATTTGTTATTATATTTATTTCCATCAGAAATTCTAGAGGCAAAATGTTCGTTTGAATATTTCAGCATCTTGTCGAAAAACGTGACTTTTGGAGACTTGGCAAACAGGCAATTAATTAGGGCGAAATACAATCTATAAACTGCTTAATTTTACACATTTAGCTTCCTAAGATAATAACCATTCCTTACTGGCCATTTCGTGCCGTTGAATTCATTGTTTCGAGAGGGCTTAACCCGTCACTGGCCCCCCTCTGTCGCTCATTTTTGCACCTCGTGTGTTATGTTATTCCATGATTTTTTTAGCTGCACTCTGTTTTCTTAACATTGAAAACTCTGGCGGTGAGTTTTCTTATCGTGACAGAGGGGCGGCGAATAAAAAAGAACCGGTTATAAATTATTGTTTGCTCGCTTTGAGTTCTGTCTCCGCTTCTCGTGTGTGCTGTGGCTGTCTCAGTGTGTGTTGTTGCCTTATTCTTTGGCGTGGCGTTAGTCACTTAACCCCTTACTCCTATCCACCCACCGCCCACCTGTTTGCTGGGTCTGTGGATCTCGGAAATATCTGTATTCCTGGAATTTATGGTTCATATTTATTACCCTCCGAACTGAGAGCGTTCAATGGCCCTGCGGCAGCGATTTCATCATTTGATTCCAACCAGTTGCTCCTCTGGTGTTAATTAACGCAAATAGAATAGAGTTGATTAGCATACTTTCTCCGCACTTTGCATACAAATCCAAGTTCGATCTGATTCTAGCCATTCCGGACGCACATTCCAGCCTTCGCTCCTCCTTGCCCGCAATCTTATCTGGGCTCTCTTGCTCCAAACATTCAAGCTTCCATTCAATAGCGCAATCTATCCATGATATAACCGAAATACACATGGAAACAGCACTATTATTCGGGCTTCTCAAGCATTACAACTCCGATTTGCGATATTACGATAAGCCGGGCATATTTAAGCCCTAATCTTATGGAGCCACACCCATATTTGATTTCCTTATAAATAGAGCTTTCTAATCATTGGTAAAACTTCCAGGTATACTTGACAAAGATATATCATTATAAATAATATTACCTGAGCTAAATACATATTTGTATTGAGAACCGTTTGATATTTCTGAATGGAGCCACGCCCTTTTACAATATCGCATAATGATGGAACGCATTGTGATTGATTTGCTTAAAATAGAGGGCTTTTTAAACATCTCTGTAAACTTAAGAAAGATATATCATTATATTATGTATAATATGAAATATTGAAGGTCATGCCTGAGCTAAAATACATATTTCCATTGGGAACAATTTGATATTTCTGAAATATCACGTTGATATGTCACAGATAAGCCCGAAATACCAGCTAGATGACCGCCTTTGTTAATATTTTTTGAGTGACTGCCGCAAATACCAGGTGACTAAGCCTCAATCCCCCGAGAAAGCGCTTATCGTCTGGGATGGGAATGGGATAGAGGGGCTCTGAGCATGGACGTAGCACATGAGTGGCGGCTATATCTAATTGTCCACAGTGCTCTCTATACATACATATCTCTGACGCCCTGCCTCTCTGTTTTTCTAAGTGCGAACATTGACATTTTGCTGGGTTCGTGTTGTGTTTGCTCTTTGTCTTTGTCTGGTTCTATTACTGGTCTTTATTGCCTGAAAGTGACTTAATAAATATTATTGGTACTGCCTTTAGATGTAGAAATACGAAATACTGCAAGAATACCTCCTTATAATAGTCCATCCATTGGAAAGGTAACCCCACAATCCCCCAAGCTCTCTCTGCCAAACATTTCTGGGCAAGGTCATCGGTCAGCTTATCGGGAAAAGCATTATTTTATGGCTTGCAATGCTATCAAGAGCTTTACAAGCAAACACCGCCATATATGGGCTGTAAACAATGATATCAGAAACGAGGAACTGAACTCTGATTATTCGTAATTATGCCACTGATATTTTAGCTTAACCCTCTAGGACTAAACTGGAGAATATTAGAAGGAACTAAGCTGTATTTAAAGGGGTAACTAATAAGTTCTCATAGATGACTTTTGCACTTTTCGTTGCTATCGCTTTTATTTTTTTGTGGCGACTTTTGTGCAACTCCGAGTGAGTTTCTATTTGTTTTCGATTAGCCCCGTTTTGGCTAGCTCGTTTCTCGTTTGGATCCCCTGCATTCCTGGCCATTTATGGCCACAATTACCTGGACACTTTTGGTGGCCATATGTTGCAAGCCTCGCCGCTGAGGCAATCTCAAGTCAATCAAGAGCCGAGAATCTCTTTTTGCTGTCGGCTACTGTATTTATTATTATTACTGGGCATTCTTGGAGGGTTTCACTGTACGATTTGAATTCACTGCTCGCTCTCGGAGGGCAGATCGAAGTAGGTGGACTCCTCAGCAGTCTCCTCGGCATCCTGCCAGTCCAGCAGCCCCAGCCTTTGCCCCTGCTCCCGGAGCTCCCTGACCAGCTTCAGCTCCTGCTCCAAGTGACGGCGCAGCCTTATCCGCAGGCGCTGCCGCTGATGCCGCGAACGCTTGGGTCTGCCCAGCTGGCGGATCAGCTTGACCAGTGCCAGGCCTGGGGCGGTGCTTCGCCACGGACGTGGTGGGCGGGATCTATCGCTGCTGGCCTTGCTGGATGTGCAGAAACTGGCCGCCACCAGGACAAGCGTGATGGCCAGGTAGAGGGCCATGACGGTGACAAAGCCGGAGGAATCCTGCACCAGGGGCTCTTCCTTCGCCGACAGGCAGCAATCGAACGTCGAAGCGGCCGCCGGCGTCCAGCCCAGCCAGCTGCTCACGAAGCGGGTCATCTGGGTCAGTTGCGCCATCCCGGTTCGTTCCTGGGCTCTGTGCTTCGCGGCAGATGCTATTTGTAATTAAATTATTACTTAAATTCATCAATTTTCCATGAGTCCAAGGCAAACAATTATTCTGCGTAAAGAAATCAATCTGCAATTCCCCCAGACTGCCCCAAGTGTTTATATTATTTAATTCCACAGAAAAAGAAGTCTAAAGTCTAAAGGAAGTCTGGAAGTCTCCAGTTCGGCGCCTTGTGAAGTATAGAAAAGATCAGGTTTCCATTTCAGGGCAAAAATATTTACTAACGACTGGGAGACTCTTAGATAAGTATTAGTTGGAGCCATTCTTAGAAGTATCTAGGGTAGTTTTCTTTTTATAGCATAATCACGAACTATTTCTAGATTTTTACGCTCTCAACTTTGTGCTAGCAAGGGGGGTGCCGATTTGTGGCTTGCATATTGCAATACAAATGTATTGGAAATAAACATATGGGTCTTCTTCTAAGTTAGAGCCGTTCTTGGAAGTACAGGACATTAAAGCTAATGACAAATTCTATTAAGGGGAATAGCATACTTCTCAAATTCGTTGTTCTTATGTTTTTAAGTTATTTTCCATAAGCTTCACTAATAAAATAAGACTTTTGCTATATGGGAAGAGTGCTAGGAACTAAGAACTTCTCCTTTTTATATAAAAGGCAGAAATTTGTACACTTACGTCTTCCAATGAGTCTGTGGTTCCTGGTACACTTGAGATTTGTTCCTTCTGTGTATTGGCCTGGCTGGCTTTCTGGGCCTTCGTGGCGTTGTCAACCTTTGATTTATTGTTGGCTAAAAGCGGCGCCCCTATTCCCTATTTCCCTATTTGTGTGTGACCTGATCTGGGATGACGGATTAACAGATATACATTGACACGACGACACAGAGGCTACTGGGCACGGGGTTTTGAATTTAAAAAGGGTTTACAAAGGCTTTTAAAAGGCCAACTAAGACCCAACACTAATAATAATTATCGCCCTTTCTTCAAGAAAATTGCCATAAAAATGTATTACAAGAAATTCCTTTCTAAACACAAGGAAATTTTTCTAAAAACAAGGAACATTTTCTTGATTTTAGAAATTGTTTTCTTGTATTAAGAAAAAATACTTTCTTATGGCGATTTTCTTGAAGATAGGGCGAAAATTATGATGAGTGTAGTTTGGTAACACAAAGAAGGGAGCCTTCAATCGTACTAGTCTGTTCCTTATAAGTCACAAATATTGATCTGTCAGTGAATAAATTGGGCTATCAGCGGTTTGCCAATAATTAATGGATTCTTCACTTGACTCTTAACTCGATTATAATATAATATATATATAATCATTCCCACAGCACGACTCCGACAGAGATGGCCTGATCAACACCCATGAGCTGAAGGATCTGATCTCGGACGGGTACTGCCGGGACATACCCGCCTACATTGCCGCCCAGATCTTGAAGCGCAGCGACCAGGACAACGATGGCCACCTGGACTTTGAGGAGTTCTATGCCATGTCGCTGCGCCACAAGTGGATGGCGCGCAACATGCTGGCCCGCTACTGCCGCTACGTGGTGCCGCCCCCCAAGCCGCTGGAGGGCGATGAGCCCGACGGGGCCTACGAGAAGCAGATGTCCATTTGCCCGCCGCCGCTGACCATGGTCATCTTCTCGATCATCGAGATCATCATGTTCCTCGTGGACGTCATTCATTTTCAGTGAGTAACCCGAACTGCCTTGAGTCACTAGACTTGAGTTGCTAGCCAGATTCCCCTAGGTTTATGGGGAATTTGTAAGAGGAAACTATGGCAGATCCCTCAGCTTTAAGTGGAATTTTTAAGGGAACACTATGGCAGATATTCGATATCATTGTGGAGCTTTAATGGCCACTTGTAAATACTGTTCTTAGCCGGAAAACTTTGAATCTGATAGGTTGCTTTTTCCGCTGAATTATGGCTTCAAGTATGAAGAAGTCAAGCTTCCGAGGCATTCATGGATAAACATGAATACAAGCAAACATAGAAATTCGTTAGAGAGAGGCTCTCAGTTTGATATTCGAAAAACGGCTTGCATATTGCAATACAAATGTATGGGAGCTAAACCTATGGGTCTTCTAGGAAGAGCATCGAGTTCTAAGGATATCAGGCGGACGTATTTCAATCGTATTTTAAACGGAAAACTTTGAATATGATAGGTTGCCTTTTTCCGTTGAATTATGGCTTCAGGAATCCAGAAGTCAAGCTTCCGAGGCATTCAGGGATAAACATTGATAAAAGTAAACCTAGAAATTCAGTAAAAACAGGGTCCCAGCTTGATATTCGATGCCCAACCCTTCTTTCACCCTTTTAATGTATATTTCCTGACCAAATTGAGTTGTTTTCAGCTACCCAAGATCAGTGCTTGACTTATAACTAATCCCTAATCCCCAATCCTTCAGGGACGACCCCAATCACCAGGATAACATTGGGGAGAGCACCAGCGGACCGGCGGCCACGCTGTTCATCTACAATCCCTACAAGCGCTACGAGGGCTGGCGCTTCGTCAGCTACATGTTCGTCCACGTGGGCATCATGCATCTGATGATGAACCTCATTATCCAGATATTCCTGGGCATTGCCCTCGAGCTGGTGCACCACTGGTGGCGCGTGGCTCTGGTCTACCTTGCCGGCGTGCTGGCTGGCTCCATGGGCACCTCCCTAACCAGTCCGCGCATCTTCCTGGCCGGCGCCTCGGGCGGAGTGTATGCCCTGATCACGGCCCACATTGCCACGATCATAATGGTGAGTAATTCTAACCAGGTGAAGACCTTCAGATGAGTTAATCCTGCTCCTTAGAACTACTCGGAAATGGAGTACGCCATCGTGCAGCTGCTGGCCTTCCTCGTCTTCTGCTTCACCGATCTGGGCACCTCGATATACCGCCACCTGACCGACCAGTACGACCAGATAGGGTACGTGGCCCACTTGTCCGGCGCCGTCGCGGGCCTCCTGGTGGGCATCGGGGTGCTGCGCAACCTGGAGGTGCGCCGCTGGGAGCGCATCCTCTGGTGGGTGGCCGTCATCGTGTACTTTGCCTTGATGACCACCGGCATCATCATCCACATCTTTGTGCCCGACTACTTCCCCAAGCAGGAGTACAACTAGCACCAGCCCTTAGCCCTTAGTCCTAGCCCTAGCCTAGACCATGTCCAAAGTGCACTTCGGCTGCAGTCCGCACAGGGCCCGTCCCTTAGCCGCCTCCTGCAGGCGTAATTTATTATCTGACTCCTTGCCATGCCCCCATCCCCATACTTGGTATTTATATGTTTATATCTATATATATATTCTCGATCCACATGACGCCACGAACTGTGTTGTTGTTGACTCTTTTTTTTTCTACTCTTACACCGAACAACGCGATTAATCAATACCGAGGAGGAATATTTTTAAAGCAAGCGTATTGTATACTGTACTGTGTGTATTTTTGGAGATTTACTTTTAAGATCTTATATTTAAAGGCAATAAAAACCGAACTTTTTTGTATGCAACAAAAGAAAACAGCGTTTGAGTTCCTGAAGTAAGGGATGGATGTTCAAGAAAAACAGAAAAACGGCTTGCATATTGTCATACAAATGTATGGGAGCTAAACCTATGGGTCTTCTAAGTTCTAGCTTATTCCTTTTTTTCTGGCAATTAAATTTAGGGAAGTTCCCTTTTTATATCATTAGCACCAAGTATTTCTAGATTGTTACGCTCTCAACTTTGTGCTTTGTGCCGATTTGTGTCTTGCAGAAAAACGGCTTGCATATTGCAAGACAAATGTATGGCCGTTTGGCATCGATGGGTTCAGCTAGGAGCGTGTCCCTTGGGGCTTAGGTAGTCCAGTCCTTCAGTTCAGTTTAAATTAAAAAATGAGAATTACATTCATAGAAGTACACACAATGCGTCTTTATTTGCTTCCTCTTGGTTGTGTTTACACCTCGTTATACACTAAAATATGTCAGTTTTTGCACAGCGTAGCGCTGCTTGTTTTTGTTTTTAAACTAAGGTGTACACAAGGTGTTCCGTCTATCGTATTAACAAGGACGATAGAGATGTTTTGAACAAATAAAGAGCTACCCTCCCACATGGATTTGCTTAGTGCTAGGTGATGATGGCTCGCGAAGACTCAGTCTTGACTTTCTCTGCTTTAGTGGGATGGGGTGGGTGATGGGGGTTCCTTACTAGCTATGAAGTACCTATAAATTATGGCGACAGCGTTGCCTCTTTCTAGTCATTCTCGGTTACACCTGGGGCCAGGAACTGCATCTTGGTGGTGTCCGACATGGCCACCTTGGCCACAGACAGACGGCCGCGCGGCATCATTTGATGCAAGATGGCCTCCAGGCGCTCCACTGGGAGGAAGGCCACGCACAGATTGTGCTCCTCCTCGGGGCAGCAGTCCTCCGGCGAGCACTGGTTGAGGGGATCCTCCTCCGGTATGCCTGGAACCGGGCGCTCCACGGGTATTACATTTTTGTTTGTGCCTTTGTATAGATTTTCTGAGGCGCTCAGGAGCTGGGTCACCAAACCCAAGCGGAAGACCCCGAGGTGGTTGGCATTATCCTCGATTGCCTGCATTACCGCATTCGTCATTGTGGCCGTGTTATGCAGGCACTTTGGGGTCAGGAGGAGTCGCTCCACCGAGCAGCAGCTGGCCAGGAGGTCACCAAACTCGCTATCCACATCCACATTGATCAGCTCCAGATGCCTCACTCCGCCAGCCAAAGCCAGGCCCCGCATTATCTCATCCACGGGAAACAATCCCATGGCCCTGCCATCGTTCTCTATGCGTAGGGTGCGCAGAAACTTCAAGCTGGGCAAAACCTCCCTGCCCAACTTGACATGGTTTAGAGCTTCACAGGAGCCCAGGCACAGCACCTTCAACCGGGACAGCCGCTTCAGCTCGGACACATCCAGGTTCTGCAGATTGCTTAGGCCACGCAGGCTGAGCTCGGTGAGGTTCATCAGGTTGGTGACGGTGCCCAGGGCGTGGGCGTGGGCCTTCGCTGGGTGCGTCATGTTCAAGCGCAGCACGCGCAGCTTCTTCATCCGCTCCAGGCGGCCCAAGTGCACCTGGCTGCTCACGCACGTGGCCCTCAGCTCCACCAGCTGCGGCAGGCTGCCCTGGATGAGCTTCAGGAACTCGCTGGTGCAGGCATCTGTGCGCAGGACACGCAGCGACTTGAGCTGGCGGAGATCCCCCGACAGACGCATCTTGGGATCCGACATGCGCACGCCCATCATGTCCAGCTCGCGGGTGCGATGGAGGGCCATCTCCTGCAGCAGTTGCTTCCAGTTGGCGACGTGGGTGTCGCGCAGCAGGACACGGTTCCACACGCGCTGGTCGCGGCCCACAGTGGCCCAGGTGGAGCACACCTGCGACATCACAGCACGCTCCTGTGGGAAAAGAGGTGAAGGGGTTACGGGTTTCTACCAGGAACACACATATACCTTCATGTTCATGGTCTTCATCACAGCGGTGAGCACATTGACGCCGAGATGGGCATCGTCCAGGCTCACGCCCAGGTCCTGGGCAATCCGCTTGTCCTGGATGCGCTTCCTGTATATGCGCTCGTAGCTGGTCAGGTCCGGCGGACGTGGCACCCTAAGAAAATGGAGGATTAGTCGGATTTGGGTTTGTGGCCTCCGCTTTGGAACGGAACCGACTCACAGTCTGGGACGCGGACGCCGCGGTGAGCCCGCAATGGCAATGGCCTTGCGACCGCCAATCACCACCACCTCCATGTCCGGCACCGGGACCAGTTCACGCGGCTCCCGCTGCTGCTCGTCGAAGGGCATGGACGGTGGTACGTGGTCGGGCACCTCGATCTCCTCGCCAATCTCCATCACGCTGCCAGCACTGGCCGTGTCCTCATTGAAGTTACACTCCTGGCGATACTGCGGCTCCTTCACCTGCTCTGTGAAGACCGGTGTTAGGGTGCCATGTAGATAGGGTGGCTGCCAGGGAACAGTGGCTGGCTGCTCCACTGGGAGATTAGGTGGCTCCGCTGGGAGATTAGGTGGCTCCACGGGTGCCTCAGGTGTGGCCTCCTGCGGCTTGAAGCAGTTCTGCGAGGGGAATGCAAGGCTATCAAGGATATATTCTTGACAGGACTATATCTCTGACACTTACCGAACAAAAGCGACCTTCCACCGGAGCCAGGCACTTCACGCAGTGTGGTGGGGAATCGCTGCTGGACACGGACGCCTTCGAAGGCGTATCATACAGCGTGCTGAGAGATTGGTAGAGGAAGATAGTAGGAAAAAGTCATTACAGAAAGGAAGTAGTGCATTTACTACTTGTGTGTACCCTGAGCAGTGGAAAATAGGAAAGAGTATTCCAATACCCAAATCAAACCGTGATCTATTCTTCCGTTTTTGTCAAAGACGTTTGAGCCACTTGCAACTTATTACAATGCAAATAAATACATTTTGTACCACTAATAGGCTACTAAATAGCAAGAAATCTGGGTTTCGACAAAATAGAAGCTGCACAACCACTCTAATTACAGTTGTAGAAGACATCAGACGAAACATTCCTGACACTTCTTGACTTTAGCAAGGCATTTGACACCGTTAATCGCAAAATTCTTCTGACAAAGTTGAAAGTCCTTACTATTCTTTTCTTATGAACTTATATTTAAGTAGCCGTAAGCAAGCAGTCGTTCCAAACGAAACTAGGTCGGACTATATGCCCGTTAAACGGTGGTATTTGTGAAGTTCGCATACATTGATTTACCATCAAAATTAGGGAACACTTTGCAAACACACAGTAAGAAAAATAGTCAAATAGTAATATTAATTACAATTAAATAAGGTTAATATTGAGTAAATAAGTAATAAAACTTGTTTGTTTAAAACTAAGATAATAGTGGAAATACTGTAGCGTTAGGAATTGATCGAACTAAATAATAATAATAACTCACCCTCGCTTGCGGGAGCCGCTTGCTCCTGATAATCCCAACGACGCGCTGCCATTGCTGGTGGAGGCCAGCATGCGGGACTTGCCCTTGACCGCCTTGGTGGCGGTCCAATCCTCGGACGGCGGACTGGCGCCCTTGGGCACCTTGGGCTTGGGCACCCGCTTGCTCGCCAGCGACTGCCGCGAGAGTACCTTCAGGCTATCGAGGAACTTGGAGCGCAACACGGAGGGCGTGGCGCGACGCACCAGCTCGTACTCCGGCCCAGCCTCCTGGGCCTGGCGCTGGAAGCAAAAGTGCTCGATGGTCAGGTCGCCCTTTAGTAGGGGTAGGATTTCCTCGCGCGAGCGCATCTTCTTGCCGGCGGGCGAGATGAAGAAGACGTCGCCAGCGCGACGCTTGGGATTGCTCTTGCTGGGCAGGACGAGCTCCCGTTTCCAGCCGTGGGCGAAGGGCAGGCGATAGAAGGGGTCGGTGGGGTCCAGCTTCAGGAGGGAGGACGAAGTCGAAGACTGGCGACTTGGAGACGGCGATGGAGGCTTTACTTCGCTGGGAGGCGGCGACGGAGGCTTTACTTCGCTGGGAGGCGGCAACGGAGGCTTTACTTCGCTGGGAGGCGGCAACGGAGGCTTTACTTCGCTGGAAGGCGGCGACCCGGGCTTGTCTATGGTTGGAAACGGCGACTCTGCTTTGTCCAGGGACTTCGGCTTAGCCTTGATCTTAGCCAGCCTCTTGTCCTTGGCCTTGAATATAGGTTTTTGTGGCTTAAAGCCCACGTCGCCCAGCGAGTCATGGCTCTTGAAGCGCGAGTTGAAGCGAGCCTGCGGAGAGGGCTCATCCTGGGTAAGGGACTGGGAGCGGGGTCGCAGGGGAGTTGGGGCTCGGGCCGGCACCCAGGTGGACTTCGTACGGGGCTCGGGCGTCGACGGTGACGAGGGCACTGAAAAAGCCGGTGACGATGGCACCGAGATGGGCGGTGTCGATGGTTGCTCCTCCTTAGCCTGATCCTCTTTAGCCCGACTCTCGATCGGGCTGTAATGACGCTTCCTGGAAGCCGAGCCTGCTGGAACCTGCTTTTGCTCCTTATCATCGCTTTTCTCCTAAGGGGGAACGACAGAAGCGGGAGAGAGGGTCAATGGTTAGTGGGTTCGTGACTTTCCCGGCTCTAGGCATGGGATTTGCTTTAGGGTTTCCACCTGCTGGTCTAACTCTGTTTCGCGCACGATGGCTGGCATTGGGCTTACACGGGGACTGCCACTGGCACTCGGAGTGGCTGCTGTAGCTGCAGTTGTAGCTGTTGCGGTTGGTGTTGCGTCGCAGTTGGGACTGTGGCTAGTGGTGGTTGTGGCTACATTTGTACTAGTTGGTGGTTCGTTTTGTGTGGCCTGTTCAGGTTCAGGTACTAGTCCTGGTTCTGGCTCTGGCTCTGGCCCTGGTGTCATATTCCTATTCAGGTCAGAGTTGGGGGACAGAGAGGACTCGATCGGCGATGACATCGGCGAGGGAGACGTGGCCAGCGACTGCTGCTGCGGATTTGGAGTTGGCTCTGCTGCTGGTGCTGCCTCCCTGGGGAACACCATGAGACCACGTCTGCACCGGGCCCGCAGCTCGTCTGACGTCTGATGCGAGTTGTGGTTGTGGTTGTGGTTGTAGGTTGGATACGGTCATTCCGTAACGGATACATACAATAATACAGAACAAACAAAATGATGTCCGCGCTCTACACAGAACACACACACAGAATAGGAACAACAACAGGCGCCACCGTCTCTGTATACCAGATCACCCGCGTTTTGAGTTCCCCTCCAGCCGTAACAAAAGGTAACACGATGGCCAATCGCAACGCCAGCAGACTGGGGCCAGGATGTGCCAGGGAAATAGCCCGGTCCTGCTAAGTCCTGCTATTTCCCTGGCACTCCTCACCCATTAAGTCTTTAAGTTAACAGTGAAACAAGTAGGAAAGCTACAGTCGAGTGTGACCGACTGTGAGATACCCGGTACCCAAAGCATTGTGCGGGAAATTAAATAGCACACGGACATGGAAAAGATAAGTTGTTGACAAATGAAGACAAATGTTGCTAGGGACATGTTGAGCAACACGCACTGACATCTCTCTCTCAAAAGCTAACATTTGGCAGAAAACGTCCGCTCAAGCCTATTCATTTATTGTATCTATTAACTTTAGTTTGAAAATAAGGAGTATAGCTAGCTGATTTTTAAGGGCGGAGGAGGGCGTGGCCAAATTTGAAAATGTAAAATTTAAATGTTTAAACAAACAAACTTTTAAAACAAACTTGATCTGCGTGCAACACAATCGAATATTGTCATCAAATTTGGTAACCCTAGCTCTTATAGTCTCTGAGATATGTTGTTTCACACGGACAGACGGATGCTGATCAAGAATATATATACTTTATACGTTCGGAGACTTCTCCTTCTGCCTGTTCTCGATTATACCCTTGTGCCCCATGGGTACCGGGTATAAATACAAAAATAAAATGGATTTTGGCATGTAAATTGAGAGGAAGTAAATAAAGAGATTGAATGTGCCAATTTCTGGATATACAGAGGGATAATCACATCGCCTGCAGCAGCAGGCACGCCGCTCTTCCTCTCTCCAGCCACAGCCCTTCACGGCTACTCACCTGCGAGTCCAGGTCGGGACTGCTATCCAAGTGGGAGGCGGTGGCCAGCTTGGGGAATGCCCCGGTAAAGCCAATGAGATCAGCATCGGATGAAGCGCGGTTCCTGCTCTTCTTCTTTTTCTTCTTGGAGCGGCGAGATCCTGCGAATATATTAATTTATATATTATAATTTCTATAGTATATTAATTTATACAAAGCAAGTCTTCTCCCACTCACCATTAGACATTCCCGGCTGCTGATCATCGGTGCTGTGGCCATGGCCGTTCATGTGTGGCGACGAGGAGCTGGTTGTGGTCTCATCGCTGATGGGCAGCTCCCGGGCCAGGGCATTGGCATTGGACACCAGGAGACGGTCGCGCATGTTGGTGGGGGGTCTCTGACCGCCCTGGGAGCTGCGTCCGCCTGTGGAACTAGCCTGCCCAGCGCTGGGACGGCGGCTGTGGCGGCTGTGGTGATTGCCCAGTTGGCCGGACGAGTGGCGTTCGTGCCCGGAGTGCCCCGAGTGGCCAGAGTGACCGCTCTCGTGTCCATCACGAGAGTGACGAGAGTGACGGGAGTGGCGTTTGTGACGAGAGTGACCACTCTCGTGTCCGTTGCTGGTTGAAGGACGTTCGCCCAGTTGGACTGGCGGTGTCGATGCCGATGCTTGCGAAATGGACTCGCTGCTGGAACTGCGCGACTTTTGGCGCTTCTTTCCGCGTGACTTAGACGTTTTGGGCATATCGTCGGGTGAGCTCATGGCGCTCGGTAGAAGATTCTGGAAGATATTCAAGGATTAGTTGTTAAGTAACACGGAACACTTCACAAAAAAAAAAAATGCTTATGCATGCAGTTAAGTGAGAAAACACAGACTGACTGAACGAGCGAGTTGTTGGGTGAAATAACAGCTCCGATAAGATTCTGGAAGAGATTCCAGGTTTAGTTGTTAAGAAACGCGGAACACTTCCCGAAAAAAAAAGAAAAAAAATGTTTGTGCATACAGTTAGGTGAGAAAACACCGACTAATTAAACGAGGGAGTTGTTGGATGATATAAAAGTTCCGACAATCTTCTGGAAGAGATTCCAGGCGCTCGGCAGAAGATTCTGGAAGAGACTCCAGGATTAGTTGTTAAGGGGCACGAAACACTCCACAAAAAACAATGCTTATGCATACAGTTAAGTGAAAAAACACCGACTGACTGAACGAGCGAGTTGTAGGAATTCCAGGATTAGTTGTTAAGGAACACTTCACAAAAAATAAATAAAAATGCCTATGCTTACAGTTAAGTGAGAAAACACAGACTGACTGAACAACCGAGTTGTTGGGTGAAATGACAGCTCCGACAAGACAGCCGAACAACTCGTAGATATTCGGTTTTCTCACACGAAGTTTGACAGTCGAACTAGGGATTATAGAAGGTTGTCTCGTCGGGTGTTTAGCGTTCGGGTCTTAGGGTTTTATTGAACACTTCTGGAAGATATTCCAGGATTAGTTGTTAAGGCGATCGGGAAGATTCTGGAAGAGATTCCAGGTTTAGTTGTTAAGAAACGCGGAACACTTCACAAAAAAAAAAAAGAAAAAAAATGCTTATGCATACAGTTAGGTGAGAAAACACCGACTAATTAAACGAGGGAGTTGTTGGATGATATAAAAGTTCCGACAATCTTCTGGAAGAGATTCCAGGCGCTCGGCAGAAGATTCTGGAAGAGATTCCAGGATTAGTTGTTAAGGGGCACGAAACACTCCACAAAAAACAATGCTTATGCACACAGTTAAGTGAGAAAACACCGACTGACTGAACGAGCGAGTTGTTGGAATTCCAGGATTAGTTGTTAAGGAACACTTCACAAAAAATAAATAAAAATGCCTATGCTTACAGTTAGGTGAGAAAACACAGACTGACTGAACAACCGAGTTGTTGGGTGAAATGACAGCTCCGACAAGACAGCCGAACAACTCGTAGATATTCGGTTTTCTCACACGAAGTTTGACAGTCGAACTAGGGCCTATAGAAGGTTGTCTCGTCGGGTGTTTAGCGTTCGGGTTCGGGTCTTAGGGTCTTATTGAACACTTCTGGAAGATATTCCAGGATTAGTTAAGGCGCTCGGGAAGATTCTGGAAGATATTCCAGAATTAGTTGTTAAGGAACACGGAACACTTCACAAAAAAACAAAACAAAAAATGCTTATGCATACAGTTAGGTGAGAAAACACCGATTGATTATACGAGGGAGTTGTTGGGTGAAATAGAAGTTCCGACAATCTTCTGGAAGAGATTCCAGGCGCTCGGCAGAAGATTCTGGAGGAGATTCCAGGATTAGTTGTTAAGGAGCACGAAACACTCCACAAAAAACAATGCTTATGCATACAGTTAAGTGAGAAAACACCGACTGACTGAACGAGCGAGTTGTTCGAATTCCAGGATTAGTTGTTAAGGAACACTTCACAAAAAATAAATAAAAATGCCTATGCTTACAGTTATGTGCGAAAACACTGACTGACCGAACCAGCGAGTTGTTGGGTGATAGATTCTAGAAGAGATTCCAGAATTAGTTGTTAAGGAACACTTCACAAAAAAAATAAAAATGCCTATGCTTACAGTTAAGTGAGAAAACACCGACTGACTGAACAACCGAGTTGTTGGGTGAAATGACAGCTCCGACAAGACAGCCGAACAACTCGTAGATATTCGGTTTTCTCACACGAAGTTTGACAGTCGAACTAGGGATAATAGAAGGTTGTCTCGTCGGGTGTTTAGCGTTCGGGTATTAGGGTCTTATTGAACACTTCTGGAAGATATTCCAGGATCAGTTGTTAAGGCGCTCGGGAAGATTCTGGAAGATATTCCAGAATTAGTTGTTAAGGAACACGGAACACTTCACAAAAAAAAAAAAAAAAAATGCTTGTGCATGCAGTTAATTGCGAAAACGCCGACTGACTGAACGAGCTAGTTGTTGGGTGAAATAACAGCTCCGACAATCTTCTGGAAGAGATTCCAGGCGCTCGGCAGAAGATTCTGGAGGAGATTCCAGGATTAGTTGTTAAGGAGCACGAAACACTCCACAAAAAACAATGCTTATGCATACAGTTAAGTGAGAAAACACCGACTGACTGAACGAGCGAGTTGTTGGAATTCCAGGATTAGTTGTTTAGGAACACTTCACAAAAAATAAATAAAAATGCCTATGCTTACAGTTAGGTGAGAAAACACAGACTGACTGAACAACCGAGTTGTTGGGTGAAATGACAGCTGCGACAAGACAGCCGAACAACTCGTAGATATTCGGTTTTCTCACACGAAGTTTGACAGTTGGTTGTCTCGTCGGGTGTTTAGCGTTCGGGTTCGGGTCTTAGGGTCTTATTGAACACTTCTGGAAGATATTCCAGGATTAGTTGTTAAGGCGCTCGGGAAGATTCTGGAAGATATTCCAGAATTAGTTGTTAAGGAGCACGAAACACTCCACAAAAAACAATGCTTATGCATACAGTTAAGTGGGAAAACACCGACTGACTGAACGAGCGAGGTGTTGGAATTCCAGGATTAGTTGTTAAGGAACACTTCACAAAAAATAAAGGAAAATGCCTATGCTTACAGTTATGTGCGAAAACACAGATTGACCGAACCAGCGAGTTGTTGGGTGATAGATTCTAGAAGAGATTCCAGGATTAGTTGTTAAGGAACACTTCACTAAAAATAAATAAAAATGCCTATGCTTACAGTTAAGTGAGAAAACACCGACTGACTGAACAACCGAGTTGTTGGGTGAAATGACAGCTCCGACAAGACAGCCGAACAACTCGTAGATATTCGTTTTTCTCACACGAAGTTTGACAGTTGGTTGTCTCGTCGGGTGTTTAGCGTTCGGGTCTTAGGGTCTTATTGAACACTTCGTATTTGCTCGTTGACGGATACATTCGTTTCTCTCTCACGAACTTTGACAGCCGAAGGAGGGTCTTATTTTTCCGACGAGTCTACCCTCTCGCTCGCTCGCTAAACTCGTTCGTAGAAACTCGCTTGCTAAGCTCGCTCGCTAAAATGCACACACACTAGCTGAAGGACTCCATTTTGTTTTCTCAAAGTTTGACAATCCCACATACATTAATAATAACTCTTTTTTTCTTCCATTTATACATACATAGAAATATAAAAAATAATTCAAAATTTACGTTATGGCAAGACTATTAACGTTAACCACTCTTTTTCTTAACTTTTCCTTTTCCCATAAACACAATCGCTTCACTTATCTAGTTTCGCCAGTGAACACTGTACTTTGACTGCAGTTTTGCGAAGATAAAAAAAAAGCTTCGTGCGTTTGCATGTATGCGTGCGACAGCCTCAACAATTTTTGGCCGTTTTCGTGTGGGTGTGCATGCGTGTGAGCGGTGCGGCGGTTTGTTTTTGCTCCGTTTTTGCTTTGATCGCCACCCCCTTGGTTCCGTTTATTCCGGCAAGCGCAAAAAAAAAAATAAACGTTCGCGCTCCCGCTCACACAAACGGCGGCGGTACACAGTTTATGTATGTATGTATGCATGCAACAACAGGGACATGGACACGGACACGGAAAAGAACGGATTTGTTGCACTCCACAGTGAGGTAGTGTGCGTGTGTTTGCGTTCGAGAAATTATCAATTGGCAAGAAATTGGTAAAATGCACAACTCTTCGATTTGCAACTGGCGGAAGGACAAAATTTTGCATTCAAGCGGCGTTCCGCTTATTGCCTGCAGGAGTGCGCGACTCACTGCGTTTGTACGCGATAATTACCACAACTAAGAGACGCAAACGACACTTTTTCCCGGCTCAAGTTAACACTTTTAACAATTTGTATTAACTTACCAATTAGTAGCACAAGTTTCAGAAAGTTGTAGCACAAGTGTCACAAAAAATCAGACTTCTGACCAGCGCAGTGTTGCCAGATGAAATTTTGCTTTCCCCTAAAAAATCTCAAACAGTCGATATTTCACCCTAAAAAATCCAAAACAAAAACGTAACGTTCTACGACGTAAGTGAACAAAAACGTGAAGATTTACGACGTAACAACTATCGATGGACTATCACGAAAGAAACGTCGATGTCATCGATGTTTCTCCACCTCTGTTGGTATCGATGGTTTCGATGAAACTGGTATTTAGTTTGATATTTTTACCATTTTAGGTGATTTATAATAAAAAAAAAAAATTTTATAGAGATTTTCTTTAAAAAAATTAATCAATCGTTCCGAAAAAAAAACCTAAACGTTCCCCCTAAAAATTCTTCCCCCTAAAATTCCCCTAAATCTAGGGGGAAAACCCCTGATCTGGGAACACTGGACCAGCGTGACCGCGTCGGACAACTCGGTGAAAAGGTTGAGAGCTTGGATGTGGTTGTAGAATAGACTGAAAAAGTGTTGGGTAGCATTGGCCAGAAGGGAACTTCGCTGAACCCACCATAATTGACATCCAGGTGGCTTGCATTGAATTTAAATTTAAATTCAAATTTGAATCTCAGCTACCAAAGGCGGGGGATCTAACGGATTTATTCATTTAACTTAATCTCCAACTGTTACTGTTACTGGAGCCCCAGTATTTTTAATAATTGGAAAACCTTTATATTTGATATTGTTTTCTTATATTTTAAACATTTTTAAGAGAATACAAACTATTGTTCTTTAAAAGCTTTTTTACCAAAGAATTTTTTGGCATTAGAGTTTGTATTATTATTTTTCAGAGAAAAAAATAGTTAAAAGCAGACTTATATAAAGCATTCATTTCTACAAATCCATAGATTCCATTGCCGAAAAATACACGAAAAACCGATAAAAAAAATATGAAAAATAACTCTGATTTTCGCCATTTCCTTTGTTTATATTAAACCTCTCCCCGTTTTGGGGCTCTCATCTCATAGGAGGACTTTTTGCATACCTTTTTTGTCGCCCCACCGAGTGGGTGGAGTGAAACTAACGAAAGGAAACGAACGGCGACAGAAGCGCCAACTAAAACACGAAAGTTTTCCTAAGCGCTCGCCTGCCATTGGCCAGTTTCCCTCATTTTTTCACATATATACGTTTTGGGGCGTGGCTGGTTGAATCGGAAGGCAAGACTAATATTTTGAAAGTAAGAAACTGGCAGCTTATGCAGTGATTTAGCTGCAAATTGCTTTTGCACAATTCCACAATTTGCGTAATTGACACGCATGGAAATTGTCGCAAAATACTCGGTGTAAGTATGTTGTTTGCCTATTTGTTGTGTTTGCCTTTGCCATTGAGCAATTTTCCCATTTTCCCTGTTTGCCGCCCCAAAAACGAGGGAATCTCAAGCTGCAAATTTACTGACTGACAATCCGAACTGTCTCAATAAATTGAAAAGCAAAATAAGGGCCAGGCACTGACAGAAATAAATGTTAGGCAAATGTATATAAATTTGTTTGATCTTGAAATGTTTTTATTGTTAATTGAGAGGTGAAACAGTTTAATTAAGTTTATGGTTTGCCAGATAAATATTTGAATATTTAAAATTAATTGGAAAGGAGTCTAAAAGTAGGCAATAATTATAAATTAGTCCTCCTTTGGCAAGTGAAACTTTCTTCAAGCATAATTTTAGAGCCCATTTATTGATAATTGAGAGGAGTTAATTAAGTTTATGTTTTGCCACATAAATATTTTAATATTTAAAATTAATTAGAAAGGAGTCTAAAAGTAGGCTACAATTATAAATTACTCCTCCTTTGGCAAGTGGAACATTTTTGTAGCACACTTTTAGAGCGCATTTTAAGTGATTTCAAATCCACATTAATTTCTGTGACTCGATTTCTTCTCTGACTGAATTTTGTATTATTTAGATTTTGAATTTAATACAATTTTGGCTATGTGCATACTCGCATACTACCCACCTTACCTGGGACTATTTGCAACATGTGGCGTCAATGATGTTCCTCTAACATTCAACATTCCATCCTCCCGTCGTCGCATTTTCCCCAATGCCACTTGACAATTGTCAACAAAGCGCACGTAAAGCGATTACAGTCTGCGTGAGTGCATGGAAATGGCCATGGAAATGGATCCTGCTCGGTCCTTTTCCTCCTTTTCTCTGGCGGATATTTGGCAAATCCGACGCCAGCGGCACTTAAGCTGCTCAAGATTGTTCACATTGTCAGGGGGAAAGCTGACAGGATTGGGACCTTATATAGCGATATCAAAGGATAAGGTTGTTTGGAGAAATAGTAAAAGTAATAAATTGATCCTAGAATTTAAAATTATTATATAATATTTGTATAACTAAAATATATTGAATTAAAATTAATTAATTAAGTAGCAATACGAATTTCTATTTCAATTTCAATTTTATTTTATAATGTTTTCCTAACGCTAGTAGAATTTCAAAGTCTTTCTGCATTTAATGTAAAAAAAATACAACAAGCTCAGTCTAAAAATATTCTTAAATCTCTCTAAGCCCAAAAACGGGAAATACAATTCTAATTTAATTGAAAGTAAAGCCCAGCAGCCCTCTAATTCATTAGCCGAAATTTTAGGAAATTGAAATTGAGAATAAAAAGGAAACTGAATTCTTTTAGGACCACAAAAATCAAACCCACGAAAGGCTCTCGCGAACGTCTGCCTTGATTGTCCTTGATGGATGGATGGATGGCTGGAATGGATGATGGACGTGCCACCGAACCACTCATAATGGGGGGTGGTGTGCCGCTAAAAGCAAATGACAATCAGCGGGGGGGGCGTCAGCGGCAAACATTTAACAAAAAGACAAGAAACAAAGTTTAAAATCTAAAAAATTGAGTGCGAGGCCGAAGAGAATCAACGACAGCGACGGCACATTGCAATTTACATGCAAACAAACAAAACGAGCCCACACACTGGCAGAAAAAGTTACTATATTTTGAGAGATATTAAATTATATAATTTTAGTAGAGTTTCCTCTTATGTTCCTGTTATTTTTCTAACATTTTTATGGCAGCTTTAAGAGCGTGTGATTTAAAAAAAATAAATTAAGGTTCCGAAACACTGCTCTCTATATTATTAAAATAAAATATAAAACCCCTTTTTTACTATCATCTTTAATAAATAAATAAATAAAATATATAACCCCTTTCGTCTTATTTTTCGGTGCACCCACCACCCACAGCGTGGCCATCCCTGTCTGTCTGCACACACACACATGCACAGATGTACGTTCGCTGAACATTTCAATCAACGCTTGAGTGAAATGGGAAAAAAATCACAATAAAAGCAAGGATAATATGGCAAGCGAGTGGTTTGGAGTGGTTTCGTGGTGCTCTCTCTCTCTCTCTCCTCTCAGAGGGTGTGGTTGTGCCGCCCAAGCGGAAATGGATGCGCCACACAAAAGTGGCACAAATTGTGTGGCATGTAGTGAGACGTCTCCGTGTGGCAGGCGCAGCCATAAATGAGAAGAAGATCCCCCAACATAAGTGGGTCTTGTATTACTTTGGAATTTATGGGAACACCTTCCCTGAAAGATCGCTAAAAATATGTGTATTAATAATCACTTTTCCAATATATAAAATGATTTATAAATTAAAGAAGTAAATGTAGAATCTAGTTTCATACACATACTTTTTAAGTAAAAATAGAATTAAAATAAGCAAAAACGTACTCAAATAACAACCGAGAACATTTGTACTTACTTAGATGTGGTTTGTACTCAGTTCAAGTGCAATTTTTAACAATACGAATACTCATATTTAGTATTTTATTAAGATTTTGAGAACTTTAATGCTCAACGAAAGTGAAAGAAAATTTACTTCATTTAAGAACAATCAGTACTCAAAATGTACGAATTTGAGTACGCAGATTCTCAATTTCCGGATTCCATAATTCTCTCTGTGTAGATGTATAATCACTTTTTAAATAGATACAATTATTTGTAAACTAAAGAAGTAAATGTAGAATCTAGATTCATTTCTATATCCCTGAATCTGTGAAGGTACTCCTGTGCTGACCATCTCGAGTCTCTCCCTCCGGGGGAATCCCCTTCAAACTGCAACAGCCGCTGCTACACGAACGGATTGCCATAACAACCGTTAGCCGAGATACATTTTAAATCTCGAGCAGAGTCCAACCAAAAATGGTAATGGTTTAACAACAAAAAAAAAGGAAAAATCTGGAAAAAAAAAAAAGGTGGCAAGGCAGGGAAGGGTGCGACGACCAGTAGCAAATCCAAAGTGTAAACATTCACAGCCTTCGTGGCGGGGGGGATGCGATGCCATTCCAGCCACTAGACAATGTCGGGTGCCCCAAAGCCCGCCCTGCCTCCGGACAGGCACAGCCACAGCCACAGCCACAGCAACAGCTTCCTTCCGTGCTGACGTTTGATGTGCAGCCATGGGAGCTCTCAATTCTTATTTTCTTTTTTTTTTTTGTGCAGCCAACGTGTGGCAACAGCTAACAACTACTGGGGTACTGGGAGGGGAGGAAACGACAACCGAAAAAATGCGGTATTTATTTCAAACAAGCCCCGGCTCTCGGCAGAAAGAAATGCGAGCGAGTGGAGCCACATCCCGATGCTATTGCTCCTGAATTCTGCAGCGCATACGCGTGCCATTGGCCAAGGCTTTGGCTGCTTGCCTGCACTTGGGGAAAATCTAATAAGAATTAATATTTTCTTTATTTACTGTAGCTACTTGGGAATTTTAGAGGCCTCGGCTGTCGACATGCACATGGAAAAGGTTCTAGTAAGAAAATGTCATTGGAAAAGTCACTTTATAGGCTGTCTCATTTATCCACCACGTGGGAATTTTAGAGTAAAAAAAAAAAAAAAAACGTAATAGAAACTATACTATTGTTTCATGAATTCTATACTCTTGAGTATTACAAATTTCTTAATAAGATGCTATCAATTTGATACTACGAAAGTATAAATTTTATACTCATCGGCACCAAGACTTCAGAATATTCACTAACGCGACAAACAGAAAAGCACTATATTCCAGTTAACGCGATTTGTCATCGAATTTTCGATACACAATTGAGACTATAGAGTATACAAAATTTACTTTGGAGTACACATTTTATGTTTTAAAGTATTAAATGGATACTAAACTCGTTATACTGCTTGAGTATATTTTTAAGACAACGCGGAGAAAGGTTAAACTCTTGTTTTCTGGGTGTAGAACACGGTGGATCTACTTGCTTGCACGGGAGAATATTTTGATAGAAAATTTCACAGAAAAAGTAATCCATTTACTGGCTTTCAAGCGATGTCGTCTAGGAACACTAGAACCACTTGGGAATTTTAACGTTCAAACGAAGGAAAATAAGACTTATGTTAAGGAAGGAAATAAACTTAATCTAATAAATAATTGAGAGCCTTAAAAAGATGAATAAAAGCTTGCTTACAAATCTCAGATAGCCTTCCACTAAGCAACTTAGGAATTTGAGGAAAATTGCAAGACGAAAATGAATGGAGAAAACGCCAGTTACTAACTTTAATCAGCGTTAGAACCACTTGCGAATTTTAGAGCTCAATTTTAGAAATAAGACCAAAGCTCAGCAATAAGAGGATCACTTGGTAATCTAAAAATAAACTAGTAAAAATATATAATATATATCAGTTACACTTGCAGTGCTGGCATCGATTATTTCCTATAAATAATATATATAATATAATATAATAAGTATATTATAATAATAATATAATATAATATATTCCCTAAAATTTCGCTCAGTGCATGCCATACAGACAATTGCTTGGCAACAGCTTGAAGCCGGGGAGGTGTCGCTAATGAAGTCGCAAACAGTCCCACTCCTGGCTCCCTCTCCCTCGTCCTCCTGCTCCTCCTGCTGCTGCAAAAAAAAATGAAGCAAAGAAGGCGAATATCCGCACATCCGGACATCCGCATTGTAATAGAAATTATAGCAATAGCAGGCACATCCCATGGATAAGCGCTGTCGTTCTAGCAACACGTTGCCCGTAGCCGTGGCCGTAGCCAAGGACTGCATCCGAATCCGCATCCATTGTTCCACTGGCAGCCGCCGTCGCCAGCAGCGGATGGTAATTGAAAACGGGCCAGCCCAGTTGGGTAATATGGGTAAAAGTTTCACCACAAGCTATACTATATATGGGGATATAGGGGAATATATATTTCACATACGATATGGCATGAATGAAGCCTACAGCGATTTCTAGCAAGGGATTAATATAAGCCTTTGAAGCTACACTGAGAGAATTGAGAATCCGCGTACTCAAATTCGTACTATTCTCATTTTGAGTACGAATTTTTTTTAAATTCTAAGATTAAGTTTTTTTCCTTACTTTGAGACCAAAAAAACTCAAAATGAATACAAAAGTAATCACCCTGAAAACTGAAAACTTAACCTTATTATTTAATTACTTTCTTATGAAATTAAAATTGAAATAAACATGGTTTTGGGGAATTAGTATGCCAGCTTTTATAAAAAATCCTTAAGCAACCTTTGCTTATTGAGACAAGTTTTAGTTGGAATTATTTTTTAACATTATAAATACTTAATATTTATTACTATTTAACTCTGATCTCAAGAGTAAAATCCTTCGAAAGTGATCAACTCCATGGGGAATAAGTTTCTAGCTTTGGCTCTATTTTTTTCGAGGCTTTTTTGTTACCTTTCCCGAGGGTGGTTTCCATTAACACTTTTCCACTGTTGCTGCTGCTGCTGATGCGCACCACCAATGCCACAGCGACTGGGGCGCATCCACGGATGCTGCCTGCCCGCCTGCCTGCCTGCCACCCACCGGTTTCTGGCTCGCTTCATTTCCAACAATTCATAATTTTAAAATCGCACTCCGCCTCCGCCTCTGCATCGTCCTGGTTCTCGGTCTCTGTTTTTCCGCTTCTGTTTCTGTCTCGGCCTCAGGACTCGTTGGCTCTGCTTTGCTGCCGCTCTGCTTTCGTGCTGCTCTGCTTTCACGCTGCTGCTGCTTCTGCTACGCTGCTGCTGGCACTCATTTCATTTGATTTTTAACTGTCATCGACGGCAGTTCTCGTGTCCTCCTCTGCGTGGCTAATAAATATTATTCAACTATTTTTTTCAAGTGAATGTGAAGTAGCTCTGAAATCTAGAAAATACTTTCCGCAACGTGAGAATCAATAGGTGAGAAATTGTAAGTGGTAACACGATCGGTGTAAGGGAAGTGCTTTGAATTAAAATCCGAAACCCTAAGAAAAATCAACGGGTTTTTCAAAGGATATAATATGGTGTTAAAAGTGAAAATCTATATTCTAGATTAACTCTGACACAATCTGAAAATTCTCTGTTTGGGTTATTCCTGTTTGATATACTCGTATATTCTAAGTTAAACAAATATAAAACATTAGTGCTGGAAACAAATGATCAATAGAGCCGGAATAACATTTTGTAAATTCTATAAAAAGATCGAAAACTTGGATTTGTAAGCATTAGTTGAATACTAACTATGGCATAGTGTAGCCATTTTAGCATTTTGTAAAAGTAGCATTATGTAAATATGAATTTCCGCATTTATGTTCCAATTCCGCTGTGTCAATTTGAGATAAGATAAGACATTAGGAAAATTAGGATTAAGTAAAAACAAGGACTACGGTTGAAATAAATAATTAGCACATTAAAAAAAGTTAAACCAAGAAAATAAATCAATAAAATAAAGAAGAATCGACTTAGAAACTACGATAACCTATTCGTTTGCAGATCTATCGAACAGATTTCAGGTCTCAACCTATACATCTGGTCCTTCGAGCCGGATGTTCTGTGAGACATCTAATGATCTTTAAGATATCTGATATCAAAAACATTACACTTATTTTAGATATATTATATATTTTAGATGATAGATATTATCAATTTCTAAAGTAACGGATGAGGTTTTAAAGACAAAACCTAGGAAAACAGCTTATTTGTTGTCCAGTCGTCGTTCTCACTTTCTGTTTTAATAAGAAGTATACAAAATATATTTAAGTTGATGAGTTTAACCTCAAGTAAACCTATTTTATACATACTATAAACATTATAGTTATACCAAAGAAATAAAATCACTCAATATTTAATGAAGAAGATCTTGTTGGAAGCTGTCCCTTGGTAGAGCCAGCAGCAGGGCCTCAATGAAGGCACTCCACAAATCCAGGGGTTGCACTTCACTTACTCACTCGCCTCCTCCTCCGCTTGGCTCGGATCACGCACAGAGAGAACCTGCCAAAAAAGGGTTCAAATCAAATTCGATTTGGAGTTGGCCAACGACGAAGTTGCAAATGAAATTTTGTCAAATTTTCGGGGCGACGCACACGATGGGATCCAGGGCAGGGGTCTCCGTGTCCGTCTGCCACCACACACACATGGACACATGGACAGAGGGAGAGCCAGAGCCACAAGTGGCACATTATTTTAATTCACAGTCAAACGCTGTAACGTTAACACCACAACGACAATGTCACCAACAAGCCAACAAGTTCATCTGTCTGCGTGTGTGCGCTCGTGTTGCGGGGTGGAATGGGTTAAATACAGTACAGGAGCATGACAGGAGCAGAAGCAGGAGAGGAATGGGTTAAGTAAGGCAGTCAAAGCCAGGCTCAATTAACAGGACGGTTTATGGCTCGCTTTCTAATTCGTTTAGTTCTTTTTTGACATTTTGAAAGTTTGACAACCAAATATTCAGGAAAAATAAATCCAGCCAGAGTTTCATATTAATGTTTCATAATTATTATTTATGAATTAATGCTTAGCTTAATTCTCAAATATGTCTTCCTAATGTTTCGCCTTTTATTTTGCTTTTGTACACTGATAAGGCCCCACGTTGGGCGCCAAGTAAAAATATTTTCAGTTTGCTGTACACCCAAATAAAAATTGTCATAGAAACTATACTATTGTTACATGATTTCTATACTCTTGAGTTTTAAACATTTTTAATAAGATGCTTATCAATTTGATACTACGAAAGTATACATTTTATACTCATCGGCACCAAGACTTCTGGATAATCACTAACGCGCCAAACAGAAAACCACTAAATTCCAGTTAACGCGATATGTTATCGAATTTTCGATCTAGGTTCGTATAAAAATAATACTCGAAAACACACAATTTAAACTAAAGAGTATAAAAAGTATACTTTGGAGTATACATTTGATATTTTTAAGTATAAAATTATTTTTAAGACAACGCGTAGAAAGGTTAAACTCTTGTTTTTATTTTTTTGGGTGTACATTATTTTTATTAATCTAAAATACAAATTTATGTTATCATAGTTTTTATAATTTTCAATGTGCTTTTTTCGTTTTCCAAATCTTAGTGTGACCGTAGTCTTCGTTTTACTTAACCCTAGTTTTTTTAATGTCGGCGGAATCTTAACTTACAATACTAAATGCGAAATGCGAAATGCTAACATTTAAAATCATTCTTTAAACAAATTTAATGTTTCATAAGGGCATAAAAGTATAAATTTAATTTTCTTAAATATACAATTTAATTTAATTAATTCTTTAAACAATTTAATGTTTCATAAAGGCATAAAAAAGGCATACATTTAATTTTCTCAAATATAAAATCCGTCGCGTTGGGCGCCCAAAGAGCTAAATGCTTTCAGCCTCAAGCAGATCATGGCCAGACCTGAACTCTTACCAGACTCCCTTCGGGGTGGTACGCACACACGCACACACGCACACACACACACCTGGTCGCAGCGAGAGGGTTGCTATCCAGGATGAACTCCCGCAGGAGGAGGGCAGTGGCTGGGGTGGATGGGTTGGAGTGGAGTGGAGTGGTCGACTTATCGCTGTTTGATATGCTGTAATTATGTTAACTGGCACTTGGGCCTGGGCAACCTTACCCAGGCCCAAGTGCCAGTTAAGTGTGTGTGCTGGCAAGGGTTGCCCTGTCAGCGGCCAGGGGTGGCTTCGATGGGACATCAATCAGCTGGGAGCGGCCTTGGATGGGATGAATGCCAGGGTGTACTCCCGTTTTAATTGCCGCTGCTGTTGTTTGCAAAGCGGCTGCTTCGACTGGAATTATGCAAAAGTTAGTTTCCAGCTTATCCCCAGACGAAAGACAAACAAAAGTCGGACTGCACTTGGCGCATTAATCCTCGCCCAGTCTCAGCCGCAATCTCGGCAACGGTTCCGTTGTTAGTTCGTAAAAGTTCTCTGCGCAAAACTTGGGCGTGGGCCATAAAAAAAGTTGGCCGACAGCTGCTGATTGAATATTAAAATGCCAGGCAGTTACTCTGGGAACCACTCTCCCCTCGAAACTGGCAATTAAAGCTCTCTGCTCTCGGTCCTGTCCAGCATCAATCAGTGGCGCTGAAATCAACGGAATTCTGTGGCCGGGACGGCCAACGCCTTAATTAGCATAATCTAATTTCAACTTTGTCGCAAAAATCATCTCCCCACCTCGCCCGAAAAAACAACAGTGGCTGCCAAAAAATGCAAATCAACACTCCCCCAATTCCCATCCCGCTCTGACACTCCTTCACTCACATATTCCTTTGGCGACAGTTGAAAACTTTATATATTTTTACAGCGAAATGAAAGAACAATAAAAATACGAGACCGACAGAAATGCCACAAGTCCAACATGGAGCTGGGCGGAAAAAAGCGGAAAGAACGCAAATTAATGCTATAGGAATTATGTATGAGAAGGTATATAGGAATAAAATAACAGCTTACCTTAGTTTTAAAATTTAAGATTATTAAGAGGGTCATATAACTGTAATTAATTAAAGTAACTATACAGTGTCATAGCCGCATAAATGATTTTATTGCTCTTTTCGAATCTATATTGGAAAATGCATTTGAAAGTAGCTTACAAATATTACAAGTAACTCTATTTAATGTTTTCTCACGAATTTGTCTAACTAATCACGAATTTACCTTAATTCATAAATTTGATTAGTTAAATCACGAATTTACCTACATTTTTAAATGTACATCATTTTTGCTCATTAAATGTGTCATAATACCCTAAATATTACAAGCAAAAATACAGTGTCATAACCCCATAAGTGATTTGTTCAGTCTTTACAAATGTATAATGGGAAATGCATCTGAAAGTAGCTTACAAATATTACAAGTGAAACTATACCTAAGGTTTTTTCACGAATTTGTCTAACTAATCACGAATTTACCTTTATTTTTAAATGTTCATAATTTTTGCTAGTTAAAAGTCTCATATTACCCTAAATATTAAAAGTAAATTCCTTAATTCTTACTTTTTCATTATTTCTTTTAATTAAAAGTGACATATCAGTCTTAATATTGGAAGCAAAAATAGAGTGTCATAACCCTATAAGTGATATTTTTGGTCTTTACGAATCTATAATGAAAATGACTTCTGGAAACTTCATACAAATTTAACAAATTAGCCCGAAAAATGTATTTATTAATGAAGTCTTTGCTTTTGGGCTTTAAAAAATATTCCGATAGTATAATCTCTAGGGAAATCTCTGTAATTCAAAGAAAGAACTATATAGGTGACCTTATTTTAGCTCTTTACGAATCTATAATGAAAATTACTTCTGGAAACTTCATACAAATTTAAGAAATATCACTAAATTTTCCTAGCTAAGCGCGATTTTAACTTTCCATCAAGACACTTTTTCGAAACTCCTGAAGGATAAATTAACAAATTAAAAGCGTTATTAGTTCTTTTCTTAAGTTATCACAAGTATCACAAAATCAAGTATAAACCATAAAAAATAAAGGCCACATACCTCTGATCCTGTATATCCGTGCATACCCCTCTTTCTCTGTTATTACAGGACATTCCCAGCCAGCGAGTGTAACAGGCGACGGCTGTGGCTTGTTAAAAACTTTTTTAAATGTGAAAATGAAAGAGCAACAACTGTCTGTGGGGGGAGATGGAGTCCTGATTCCCCCGATTCCTGTGATTCCTGTGATTCCTGGTTAGAATTGACAGCCACAGGATACAAGGCAGCCGGCAGCCGGCACACGGCGTCAAGTGCCTCAGCAGTTTGGCGACACAACAATTGAGTTCGTCCTGCGGTGCTCGCGGGGGAGTGCCTGTGCCTGTGCCACGGCATCCCTGTTGAAACATTTAATTTACTGGAATTTGGCGCGATGTGTGTAAGCTTATTAACAGCTTGACGGAATGGGATTGGAGCAGGGGTTGGTCTCTCTTCTCGCCTGTTTTCCTATGCAAATTTCCACTGTTTTTCAGTTAGGGGGAGCCCGGCCATAGCCCAGATGTTGGCTTCATAAAGTTACAATACAAAGGCAGCTTAGGCGGCGCCATCAGGTGTGGAACAATGGTTATGCTTTGCGATTTTATCCACCGACTTTTTCGGAGCTTAGCCATAGGTAATATTATGTTGGATAGAAGGTTCTGGGCTTTGAGGCGTGTTTGTAGCTGGTTACTATGGGATTTAAGGGGAAATACATATAGGTAACATCCAGAAGAAGCATTTCTATAAGAGCTAGAGCTACCAAAAATGGTAACCCCATTCTTGTAAAATTTAAAGTTTAAAGGATATATAGGTAACATTCAGAGAACAAGCTTTTGTCCGTGTCCGTCTGTCCATATCACCCACTAGATCTCACAGACCACAGGAGTTTGAGTTTGAAAAAATCCGTACTCAAAATGAGAATAGTACGAATTTGAGTAGGCGGATTCTCAATTTCCGGATCCCATAATTCTCTCTGTGTACCAAAATTGGTAACCACATTCTTACAACATTTAAAATTGCTAAAGAATTTAATGGGATATGTGGGTAACAGCCCAGATGAGGCCACTGTCCGTTTGTCCGTCTGTCCGCTTGTCCGTTCGTTCGCATAAGCCACTGTATCTCGCTAACTATAGGAGCTAGACCTACCAAAATTGGTAGCCACATTCCTATAGCCTTTACGAAGATTAAGTTAATTTTAAAATATTAAATAATCATATCAAACGGGTCATTGAAGCTATATCTTTGAGTTTCTATGGATATATTTACATTTCCTTATAATAACTATTAATTTAACCCAGACGAAGCCACTGTCCGTTTGTCCGTCTGTCCGCTTGTCCGTTCGCTCATATAAGCCACTATATCTCGGTAACAATAGAAGCTAGAGCTACCAAAGTTGGTAGCCACATTCCTATAGCCTTCATGAAGGTTAAGTTAATTTTAAAATTTCACTACGCACTTTTCCGAGCACAAAAGTCATATATCTTTGAGTTTCTATGGGAAAACAAATGAATATATTTATTTAAACACACATTTCCTTATAATAACTCTTAATGTAACCCATTTAACAAAAATAAATGATACAATTAGTTTATAAACCTTGCTCAAGCACTTTAAAAACGATTTTAAGGACCTGGTTTGAGCTCAGCCAAGGAAGCTCCCAAGAAAACCCACACCCTGGTAATCCCAAGACACAACCAAGACAGATTCCACTCAGCAGAAGTCAGAAAATTCAGATTTAATTGTCCCTCAGGGAGGGAAAGGGGGCATAGCATGGAAAAGGTGGTCCCAGGACCAAGACCAAGACAATGCAAATATCCTTAAGTAAAAGTCCCTATACAAATATGCATATAAATCTCGAGTGACTCCAGCAGACTCACCCCCGCTCTCCCTTCCAGCTCAGCTCCAGCTCAGCTCCAGCTCGGTGCGATGAAGGACAGCCTCTCCTCGAGCAGCGCAGCGGGGATGCCGTGCAGCGTGGCCAGTGCCACGCCCACGGCGCCCACAACGCCCACAACAACAACGGCAGCCACTACAGCCGCAGTAGCCGCAGATCCGCAGCAGAGCTCGCAGCAACAACAGCAGCAGCAGCAGCAGCAGCAGCGCAGCAAGAGCAACATCCACGAGCTGCGGAACCAGGACTACGTGAGCCGCCTGATGGCCGCCACTCCGCCGTACCTGTACTCGGCGCCCGTGGGCCCCAACAACTTCTTCTTCAGCGACATGCTGCGCTCCCTGGTCCAGGCCAGGAACAACGAGACGGCCCGCGTGCTCCAGCTGCAGCAGCAGCAGGCGGCGCAGCAGCAGCAGCAGCAGGCGCAACAGCAGCAGCAGGCGCAGCAGCAGCACCACCAGGTAGGCTTGTTGATAACATATCAGAATATCAATATATCGATATTTTTACAAAAAAAAATATATATATTTATATCGAAATAATCGAAATAAAAATCGATAACATCTCAAAATATCAAAATATCGATATTTTTTACAAAAAAAAAATATATTTATATCGAAATAATTGTGTTCCCTGATATATAGGGTATGCAGAGGGTATTATAATTTTGCCATGATTGTTGCAACGAAGTGAAGGAGGCATCTCCGATCCCATAAAGTATATATATTCTTGATCAGCATCACCAGCCGAGTTGATCTAGCCATGTCCGTCTGTCGGTTTCTACGCGAACTAGTCTCTCAGTTTTTGAGCTATCGAGCTGAAATTTTCAGCATAGTCTTTTTTTTTAGCACGCAGTATATATGTCGGAATGGCCGAAATCGGACGTCTATATCCTATAGCTGCCATAGGAATGATGGCGAAATTACTGTAAAAAAAAATTTAAGTTCTCTGTTTTTCAACGTATTTTTATAAATTTCGAAATATAGCCGTTTTTTATGGTTCTAGAATTACGGTTTCATTTTTTGAAGATCGGACAACTATATAGCTGCCATAGAAGCGATCGGTAGATTGATATGAAAATGTAAAATTCTACATGTAAAATGTAAAACTTACAAAAATCGATATTTTTTCAACATTTCAACATAAGGGTATACCGAAGTTAGCTTTCTTTCTCGTTTTATATTCTTTAATGGAAGGAGCTAAAATCATGTTATCAATACAAGTATATGCCATTTTTCGAGAAAATTTCACTTTTTCATTGTTAAAAAAATGAAATTAAGTCTTTTAAGTTTTTACTTGTATCCTTACATAAACTATTCAACCTTAAGATCTGTGTTCTTTAATAGAACAAAAATTATTGTTTTATTTGTAATTATAATGCATTTAAAGTTAATGTTATTTTGGCGGGTTTAAGATTCTTATACTGAAATATAAAAATATCAAAAATATCAGATATATCGATACATTTTGGTGATAAATATTGCAAAAAGCCCGATGATATTTTTAAGAAATGATAATCATAAATGCGATATTTTTTACATACTTTCACAGGCCTCCCTGGTGCGGCGTCCCAGGAAGCGATCCTGGTCGCATCGTCCCTACTACGAGCAGCTCCGCGAGCGACGCGATGCGGAGGAGAAGCAACAGCAGCAGCTCCAGCAACAGCAGCAGCAGCAGCTTCCTCCAGAGAAGCCCCTGGAGCTGACCACCAAGGCCATTGCTCCCTATGGCTATGCCAAGCTGGAGGCCAAGCCCCCAGCACCACCTCCCCCAAAGACAGCAGCCGGACTCGGACTTGGGGGGGCCGTGGACTCCACCCTCCAGGACAACACGCCGCCGGCGGCCTCCTTGCCGCCGCAGGACCTGGTCCTGCCGCCGCCACCGCCCGTGTGGTATCCGCCGCTGTACGCGCCCTACGGCATCGATCCGCTGCACTTCTTCATCGACCTCAGGGTCTCCGGGCACATCTACGACCGCAAGAAGGAGAACGTCTCTCCCCTGTCCACCAGCAACAACGCCATCGGCTCCAGCGGTGGCGAGGAGGGTTCCTCCTCCTCCACAACGGGCGCCACATCCTCCTCCACCTCAGGATTGAGTGTGCTGAGCAAGCAGCGCCACGGATCCGCCTTCACGGTGCCCATCCCAAAGGCCGCCCAGAGCGATGCCATCAATCTGTGCCAATCCGCCAATCCCAGCACAGGTGGCGCCGCCAGCAGCTCCTCCCCCTCCAGCGGCGTCCTGGGCAGCAAGTTCGAGCACTACGCCAAGTACTACGACCTGGGCGAGACCAAGGAGAACCAGCCGGCCTCCAGCACGGCGGCCAATCTCTCGGCAGCCGCCGCCGCCGCCGCAGCGGCCGCCAATCTGTCCAAGTCCAGTGCCAGCTACATGCTCCAGCACCTGCCGCGCCTCTACAGCCAGTTCGCGGCCCACCAGGCCCAGGTGCAGCAGGTGCAGCACCAGGTCCAGGGCGGAGCGGACACGGAGTCCGCCCAGTCGGAGTCCGCCTCGGTCAGCGCCTCGCTCTCGGCCCCCGATCTCTGTGACGAGGACTCGCTGGGCCGGGGATCGAGCGACACGGGCGCCGGAGGGTGCTTGGAGGGTTCGGGCGGCGGCGGGCAGGGCAACTGCGACATCGATGTGGAGATCATTGACTCCATCAAGTACCGGACGGACGGCGAGAGCAGTCGCTATTCCAGCAACGACGAGGCCTCCATCACGCAGATCGATTGAGAGGGGAAGCAAGGCTATCGAATAAAATAAATGAAATATGATATTAAATAAAATAAAATATAAAATTAAATACAATATCCAAGAAATATTTAATTATTTATTTGGGAAATAAATTAAGGGAAGCTTCGAAGGGCTTAGGGAAGGCTTTATGCCAGAGAAACATGCAGACTTCTCTCATCTTCTTGCTCTTTCTGCTCTTCTTCTAACCCTTCTTGTAACTCTTCATCTTACACTTCTTCCTGGTCTTCTCCTGGCTCTTCTTCTCTTGTTCTTCTTCTACTTGATCTTCTTCTACTTGCTCTTTCTCTGGCTCCCCTTCTTGCTCTTCTTCTAAATCTTTTTCTTACCCCGCTTCTTACTCTTCTCCCTGCTCTTCTCCTAGTGCTGGCAAGACATCGGAGCACTGTCGATACTATCGATTTTTTAAACTTTTTTGAAAACCATCGATTGTTGTTCGCCCTATCGATGTTTTGAGTATTCAGGCGTTGCCATTTTTAAAAAGAAATATTGCTAAAGAAAATATAGAACTGACCGTTGAAATTTTGACAAAAGCCCGAATATTGGAAGGTAAATATTTGGTTATATAGTAATTCTGTAAATGATTTATCTTATATTGCAGATCATGAATGGAAATGAATCCCTTAAAGCCGGATCATCACTCAAAGCGTCAACTGCCGATAATTTTACTTTTATGAGCAGGAATTTTATGGCTTAAGAAACATCGATAGTATCGATGTTTTACTAGTAAAAATATCGAAACAATCGATAGTGCAAAACATCGATTTTTTGATAGCCCTACTTGCTCTTCTTCTTTTGTTGTCCTTCTTCTTGATATTTTTCTTATAGTGCCACAGAAGTAATATTTTATTAAAATGTATTTATGTTAATTTTTTATTTTATTGAATTTAATTAGTAAATACATTTTTAATTTTAAACTGAACTTATTTATTATTTTCCCTTGTGTGACTTTAGTTATTTGATTTCAATTTAAATTTGAATAACTGATTAACCATTCTTATTATTATTATATTGTGATATAATAATAAGATAATAAATCCATAAACAAGTAAGTTCGGAACTTCTTATAATTCCCCATCTGCTGTTCCGTCCATGGATATTATAAATAAAATACAAGCTTTGTCTTGTTTATTTTCTATTGCTGAGAATACTGAAAGCTGAAGTGCTGAAGCCGCCTATCACTTGACACCTTCCATCATCATGGTCAGAGCCCCGCCCCTTCGCTGTTATCTTTGGCTTTCCTTCGCCAACCACCCACCATCTTGCCCGTTCTTCTTCTTGTTCTTCGCTTCCGCTTCCTCCCGCCCCTGGAAGTATGCAGCAGCAAAAGTAATTTCATAAATCATTTGACGCCGTTGACGTCGCCGCTGTTCGCTCATCTTGCTTGTTGCTGCCGCTGCTGCCTCAAGGCATTTGTTAAATGTTGTCCTCGCGCGAATTGTGGAGCATCCCAAAGGCCCCCCACTTCCTCCAGCCGCACGCCCCTGCCAAGCGCATTACACGCCTGACTACGCTTTGTGTAAATTAAAACTGCTGCCGGCTGCGGAATGGCTCCCCCACACGGAACGATTCTCCGCCATTCTTTTGCATATTTTTTTGCCTTCTCTCCTTGTTTTTCCTTTTTTTTTTGTTTCATTTGGAGGCGCACAGGATATTAATTTTTACACCATTCATTGATTTTGTTTGCTACTCGCTGCTTAATGAACACATGCAATGCTATGGCGACTTCCGGTTCCGTTTCCGTTTCTGCCAGAGTTGCATGTTCCCAGAGAGTTTAATACCCGATACCCAGGGGGTTCAGGGGTAATACCAGTTGGTAACTGAAAATATGGAGTTTATAGATTTTATATATATTTTTTTATATTTTTAATCAATTTGAAACCTGAAAATATCGAGTTTATATATATTATATATATTTTGTTATATTTTAAAACCTTCTATTTATCTCACTCGCACTCTCCTTGGTTGCTTAGTCGTGTCTTGAGCCGCGGTTTGAGTCTCAGGTATCTCTCAGTCGAGCACTCTCTACTGCCGCTTTCTTACTTGTTTTTTTTTTTATTCATGTTGCTTCTTGTCGTTTTTTTCGCACACTTCTGTGACAGCGTGTGTGTGTATTGTTTATCAAACGTATGGATTTCCATGAGTTTGCAAATTTCTGCACATTGAGGTGGAAAAACTGCAGCGGAGACAGAGGAAGCCAATCGCGGGGACAGTCGATAAAAAAATAAGAGAACGCGGAGTACAGTCAGAACAAGAGGTGTCGATAGGCAGAGGGCTCATCATCATCATCCCATGGTGTAATCAAAGTAAGTAGCGAATGGAGGGAGAGGGAAAATTGAAATCCAACCTAATTGCAGGAAATTTATAACTCAACTTAACAGCTGACAGATTTTTGCCTTTTTCGCTGGCCAAGAAGCAGGGGGGGAGTGGAGCCGTCTTGCTTTTCACTTTTGTTATCCTCTCGAATTCATAAATCTTGGCAGACGCTCATAATTCATGCAACAGTCGACAATTGGCAGCGGTTTCCACCCAAAGCGATGGTTGGGGGTTCCCCGACAATAAGCCCGCTCGACTTGCGGCAACAAAACGAACATTTTACCAATGACAAGACGAGCTAACCGGCAAGCCACCAACCAAGCCAAACAAGAAGAAAACGAAAAAAAAACGAAGAGAAACTGGAAATGGAAACCCGAAGGAAAGGCAAAGAAAAGCCTTCAGAGTTGTGGGGGGAGGGGGAAGGATTTTTAGACAAACAATGAATGCAGCAGCTTATGTTATCCCAAAGGGAGGGGGCCATGTTTTTTAAAAGAACGCCAAGTACTTGAGCGTGTTGACAGCTTAAAGCTTTTTCCTTAATTGATAGATTCCCCTTTATTTATTTTTGCAAGGCAGAGGAGGAAAGCAGCTCAAGGCATTTTTCTTAGTTGTATTCATTATTTCACTAGCACTCGAAGGCTACTTACATATATTCATTTTAAATTTATAATAACTTTTTAAAATATGTTTAATTTCAATGGTAAATTCTTGATCACTTTGTATCTCGTTGTTGTTCGTTTTTTATTCATTTATTCTCCAGTTAGAAATCTATTAATAATTATTTTTTAATTGTTTTTAACGATTTTATCCATAAATTTAAAATCAAAATCAATCTTAAATAATAACCAGTGGCTCCATCTGTGGTTCTCCTCTGCTATAAACAAAAAACCGTTACAACTGGCGCCATCTATCTCTCAAGTGGCATAAAAACCGTTACACTCCACAGTGCTGCCCCACAGAAACGGCAGCAGTGCTGACCATTTTATTCGCGCATGGGCAGCACTGTTGGGCGGGCACTTTAAACTGCCCGCACAGGCCGCGCTTTGTTGCTCAAGGCAATTAACAGCCAATCGAAAGTCGAAACTAAGCAAACAAATTAAATCAGATTAACAAAAGTCTTGCATTTGCCATAAGGCGATATTGGGCTTTGGCCTTCGGCAAATTATCATGTGATTGTGAGTGCTCTTTGTTACCATTTCGTTTGTTAGTTGTTTGTTCTTCTTCTTTTCTTCTTTACCTTCAACCGTTTCGCGTGTTTTTCCGACATCGTTTTCTATGATTTTTTTTTAAATTTTATCTTGTAAATGAGCTCCAAATGCTGAGATTATAATCAGAGCTAGGCTTTATTTGCTCATACATATTTATGAGAAAATTTTCCAGATTTCGTTCGTTACACATTTGTGTGTATCTTTTTCTTCTGCCTCTCTACGCATGCGAAATACGCTAATTGTGGCAGCACGTCAGAAATAACAAATACAAAAACAAGCAGCATTTTAGAGCAATACAATAAAATAGAAACAACATTTTTTACCACAGTCGGATTTTTATTTATTTTTCTTGTTTATTTCGCGGATTCAAGGGTACATTTTTATTTTATAACTTCGAGAATTTATATCGGATCGTTTCTACTCTGTTGTTATTTTATATCCATTAAAATAAATCAAAATGCTTACATAACACTTTTAATCACAGTTAAGACTTTACTTGAGCCCCGAAAATGTATGCTATGTTTTTTCGCCAACCTAGAACCGTTCACCTCATGATCGTTAGCTGCTGTTCTCTTTGCACTTAAACTTTTTTAAGAACCAGAGCAGGGGTTTTAAACTGCGCATTTTGTAAAAAACAAAACAAGTTACAGTAAAATATTCAATAAAGAGGGTTCAGGGAAAAAAATACAACAAAAAATAGAGGGAGAGTGGAAGGGAATGAGAAGACGCGACGCAAAATCAAAAACAAAACGATCGTTTTGCGTCTGTTGACAAAGCGAGGCTAAGTGGGAGAGCGAGCGAGACAGCGAGACCGGCGCAAAGAGAGAGAGAGAGCGAGAACGAGCGAGCGAGAACGAGCGAGCGAGAGAGCGCGAGAATAAGAGGGAATGGAGAGAGCGTCGTCATTTGTTTGACATTTATCAAGAGCAATAGCAACAACAAAGGAATACAAACAAAAACGAAAACGTAATGAAATGAAGCGTTGGAAAAATGGAAAACCAACACAAAAAAAACTAATAAGAAACGTGCAAGAAAAATAAATAAAATTAATCAACATGTGAAAAGGGTGTTCTTGGTGTAAAAACATTGAATTCTATGCAATTTTCTGCCTATATTTACGCCAACAGAGAGAGACGGCGAGAGCGTCTTTATAAATTAAACATGGCCAAATGTTAAATGACTCGCCCACCGCCCGCCCCCCAATTCTCCTCTGCCTATATCTCTGTGCCTCGCTACCACCTCTGACTGCTCCTCCTTGCTTCCTCCTTCTCCTGCTCCTCATTCCTATCTGCTTCTGCCTTTTGCGTCGACCTCACCTAGACACTAAGGCAAAAGCAAAAGCAAAAGCAAAGATAAGAGCAAGAAGCAGAACGCACAGACGAAGCACCGTGGTACGAACATGCAAATGGAACTGAGATAAAACCAATACAATTGTGTGTACTTATGCATACTGATCGATTAATAGATACAAATGTATCTTGTTACAGTAAGCTGCGTACTGAGACGCGCGAAAAGTGTTCCTAAGCATTGAGACAAAATGAGAGGTCACCCTCTCGCTCTATCGCACTGCTTGGGAACACTTTTCGCGTGTCTGAGTACGTAGCTTAAATAGTAGAATGTTGGAAGTTAAAAAAAGAAAACAGCAACGGCTCGATAATGCTAAAGATTCGAATAAACCATTTAATATCTCAGAATATTACATCTCGTATTTCAAGCACCTCACCCCACTGTGCACTGTGGAAGCTATCTCGTTGGCGTCCCATCAACAACTTTTTCGGGCTATAGCCTCTCCCCGTCCCGTCCCGCCACCAATTCCGCATCTCTGCACCACTGGCTGCTAAAAATGTGTTTGTTAATGCCTTCAAATTTTCGCTTTTCTGTATCTTTACTTATTTTCCTCTCAGCTCCGCCGTATTTGATGATCGTTTTGTTCTCTGTTCATTGAAATTTAATACAGCAGCCGCCACGATTCACGAGATCGGAATATTGAGGCGAACTAATCGAAAATATATCGAAAGTGCAATCAGTTCCAGGCAACAGAATTAAGCATTGATGGGTTACCACAGAAATCATCATGAAATGCAGAAATATTAATACAAATAATAAAAAAAAAAATATTGAACTGATAAATTTAAAGACAGATTTATAATTTATTTTTTTCTAATTCTAGATAGTATTATCTAGAATCTAGAGATCTACCATCCCTACATCCATTCTTCAACCTATCCCGATGTCAACCGTGTGTGATATTGTGCGTGCCTCTTAATTGCTGGCAGTGCTGCACTCGGCATTTGCATATTTTCGTGGCTGATCCGATCCGATCCGATTCGCCGCGTTAAACTACGAAAATGGATGGTGATGGAGAGATGGTTAGGTGGTGCGGTAAGGAGTGGGGAACCAGTGGCCCCGGCATGGGGAATGGAATGGGCATGGGATGGGAATGGTAGGGGATAGGGAAGTAGGTGGGAGGAGGTGGTGATGTGGTGTTCGGTAGTGTTGTGGTCTAGGGTACATGGCAACAGAAAATTTGTCGGGCTTGTTTGCTTTATTGCTCCACTTTTGCTTGTGACTGTGTTTAGTACCCTGGCCGCTGTCGCTGCTATTTGATTTTCACATTTTTCTTTATTTTGGTATCACATGATTGTACAAACACACCCCAACACTGCTAAAGATACCTGCGGTGTGTGCGAGTGTGCCTGTGTGTGTGTAGTGTGCTCGGAGGAAAATGCCTTTTCGAAACGATCTCTTTGTTTTATTTTATTCTTACTCTTCAGTTTTCGGTTCCTGAGTGACTGATCTGTTGATCTCCACATTTGTCGCTGTCGTCGACATAATGACGTCAAAGTTTACCTTCGTTCTTTTGTTATCTGCACATGAATTTGGAATCCTAGATGCTCAGTGGGACTGTTAGCCTCGACCCATCGATACCCTTTTCGTTATCACATCATGCGGATATTAAATTATTGAGTTTCAGATTGACTTATTTAAATTAGTTTAATTGATTTACCACAATATATTAAAGCTGTTTGCCTGTTCTTATATTTATGTAACACCATTAAATGATGTTCTAAATCCTTATGCTGGCCAAAGAATTGGCTTTTACAGCTGTATGGCACTTACATCATTTAATTTTAAATACGAATATCCTATGTATGCCATGGGATCATTGAAAATGTACGTGGAAATTAAAATGTTTGTATAAAAATTACTATGAAATTCAGATAAATTAGTACTATAAGCGACAAATGTATATAAATTCTTGCATGCACCTGTCCCCAATATTTAAGTAACCCTATTATTCTCATTTAAGTTTTAAGTAGTTAAATATGGTTTGTGTCATACAGACAATATTTTGTTTTATCACGTGTTATTGTGTAGTCTTAGACCGTCGCTTGCTTCGGTCACACTGATAGTGGTCTTTTATCCCCATCCCCCCTCCCACTCATTCACCTACCTATGCCCTGCTTAAGCTTTCATTGTTCTCTTGCGGCTCTCTTTTTCGTTATCTGCGCTTCTCTTCGGACTCCGGCGTTGTTATGTTTTTTGCACCTGTTTAACTGTTTTTGTTTTTCGCCGTTTTAAGCGTGGTTTGCTGGATGTCGGAAGGGGTGGGGGTGTGGAAACAGGCGTTGACGAAGGGGAGGGGGTATAAAGGGGAGGTGCAGTAAGGGGACCCCCCTTTTGGCGTTGCCATGGTTCTAACTGGTTTTTCGAAATTCCTTCGCACTGCAATTTCACTTGCTCATTGGTATTTTATATTTGTACTTGTATTCGTATTTGTATTTGGCCCCCAGAGCGAGTTGTATAACTATTTATGTGAGAGCGTATATGTATGTGGATCAGGCAACAGCAGCCACTACAGTGGGACTTTGTTCAGGCGAACATATAAACTACACACTAAACTTGCTGATTAAAAAAAAAAAAAAATGAATTCCCTGTAAAGCGCACTTTTTAATATTTTTGAAGTTAATCGCGATTTATTTTCAGTATCCAACTCGTATATTTGTAAATGGTATATATTTCGTACAAGATGTTCCACTGTTCGACAGCGATAACCGCATGGCAAAGCGTCAGAGAGGTGCTGACAAAGAGAGGGTGACGGGGCGAAAAGAGCGTTGCCAACACAGTGGCGTCGCGTCGAAAAGTTGTGTGTAAACAATTGGGGCCGTCGCCGCCGCTCTCGCTGGCTCCCCAACTCTCTCTCTCTCCCCGCCTCTCTTCGGCGAGAGAGCGACCGCCTGCAGTTTGTTTATATGCCGTTTGTCCCACATAATTTTTGTTTGTTAGTTTTTCTGCTGCTTCCACACGAGCTTCGGGACTGCGTAAGTGTGTGTGAGTGTTCTATTTTCCAACACACACATGTGTAGCTCCACACCTCACGTTTTTCGTTCATTAAAAAGCCGCTCTCACTCCATCTCGCTCTCTCTCTGTTTCTCTGTTGCGTATTTTTGGCCAAAGCCACGTTGTTGGAAAAATCGGTTTGTTGGAGCGAAAAACCGGCCGGAAAAGCGAACAAACAATTCCTATTGGAGATTTTCCAGTAATTACGTGAGCACTGTCGCTCTCTCCCTCTCTCCCTCTCTCGTTCTTCTTGTTCGCGTGTGTGTCATAAAATTAAATTCGTATAATTGAGTGACAAAAACGATAAGAAACTTGCTTCCATTTTTTGTTACTTGTTCTTTGTGACTTTCCTTTCGCTGCGCTTTACCAGCTCTTCGTCGATTTCGTTACTTTGTTTGCTTGGTCTCTGTCTCTCTTTCTGTCTAATTAACACGTTCGCATTACAATTTAGTTTCATTAATAGACCAACAAAAACTAAATGAAAGAGTAACCAAATCTAGAGCGCAACTAATACCAATGCAAATACAAATATGCACGCACGTAGCGTAAAAACAATAACGGCATCTCTCGATCACGCTAGCGCTCGCGCTCGCGCTCCCGCTCTCTAAATGCCGATACATTGTAGCGTGTTTGTGTTTTGTTATTTGCGCGCGGGTGTTGCGGTACCAATAAAAACAAAAACAATAACAATACCCATAATAATAATAACAAAAACAAGTTGGAGCAAGAGAGCCAGACAGACGGTTACGAGTGTATTAGTGTGATTGACTTTTTCGCCGCTGCGTGTGACAATGTTCACCCACACAGACGCACTGGCGATACAGTGGATTGTGTGTAGCATTTATGTAAATGTGATGAATACCTTTTGCCGATAATAAACGCCAGCGCACAGTGGACGCAAATGTGCACCGCCCCCCTGATTACCTAACAGAGTTGGATAATTCACTCGTGGGGACTTAATTTTCTAAATTTAATCTGAATTAGCAGGAAAGACATCATTCTGATTTTAAATATGTAGTCTCCTTCCTCCTGCTTCTTAATTATAATACAAACGATAAAACTTCTTACGCCTTTACGCCTGATTTATAATAACCCCAATCGAACTATCGAATATATAAGGATATTGATCGGCAGCCAGAATACAAATTTAAAATTTAATTAAGTGAAATTTGACTCATTTACTTTTTATCCAACTGCGTCCAACTGTGCCAACGGCCCAAAGAACAACAACGCACTGCGGCGAGGTAACTGTAAGCGTTAGCTGCTTCGTCATCTGCTTCTTCCTCTTCTACTACTTCTGCGTTTTGGCAAAAACAAAAACCATGTGTTTGCCACGCGCTTACGTTACGCTCTCCCGAGCTCTCTCAGCTGAAGCAGAAAGAGCGCGATAGTTGAGAGAGCGGCGGAGCTGAGCTGCCATGTGTTTTTTGTTGCCGTGTGTGTGTGTCGAAAACAAATCAAAATCCAATTCAATTAGTTGATGAAGCTATTTTATTTCTTTTTTTTTTTTGGCAAGTGGCGGCAACTGACAACTGGCTACTGGCAATGAATAAACGCGAAAATAGTTGTAAAACGAGTAAAAAATGATCACCGATCTACAACTGTCTTTGCATTGCTTTTTGTTTGTTTCGCTGCGGTGACTGCGACGCCTCCGCCGCCGACTGCGCTGCCGCTGCCGTTGCCGCCGTCGTAGACTGCGCTGCCCGTCTCGTTGGCATTCTCGATTCCCGCATTTCATTTTGCATTGTGCCTTTCAGCGCAGCGGACGCAAGCGAAAAACCAAAAAAACCAAAAGTCTCATTTAAGTTAATAGTATCAGCAGCTAACAAGAAAAGAAAAAACAAGCAAATAGAACGGTGAACAAAAACTGCCAGAAAAAAATCAAAGCCGTCAATTGATGCCCCAAAATTGAGTACGTATGCCCAGCATATTAATACAACCTTTTTTTCCAAGTGTGCGATTAGTGTCATAATTAAAGGAATAAGGAAGAGAAACCGAAAAAACCCCCCATATAAATACCTCGTAAAAAACAAAAGCCGAAAAGCGCAAAATTGGCGAAAAAAAAGTTTGCAAGTGCCGCCCACAACGCCGCACGAAGAGAGAGAGATGAGAGCGGGCGGGAGTGTTGAAGAGAGTGAGAGAGAGCAGCAGTGAGTGCAAAGCAAAATAAATAACCGGAGGGAAAGCAGCAACAAGAAAAAACACAAACAAACACTGCGAAAAAACAAATCACCAAAAAGAAAACCGAAAAAAGCTACGCAAAAACAACGTGGTATTAAAAAAGAAACAGACAAAAAATAGAAACAGAAAAAAGAAAAAACAGTTTCGCTTGAAATCGAAGAAATATTTTTAGTGCTGCGCCGTATCAGTGTGCTTGTGTACAAATTTGTCACCAAATGTGCGTGCGTGTGCGTGTGCATGTGTGTGCGTGCGGGTCCCCCGCCTTGTTGTTATTGTTTTTGCTTCTGTTGCTTCTGTTATTTTCACTTCTTGTACGCCCCCCGCTTTGCCCTGAAAAATGTTAATGAAAATCGAGAAAATTTGGGAAGAGCAAAAAGTAAAAGTCCCTAGATAAGGGAAAAGGATAGGGGCGGGTTCAAAACACAAAAAAAAAGAGGAGGAAGGCGAGACACACCCGCATAAAACTCAAAAATATACATGAATAAACGAGAAAGGAAGTTTTCATCAAAAATCACTCTTTCCATTACAATCATTGAAACTCATTTTAAACAAGTATGCCTAAAGTCTAATTGAAATGCATAGTTAAACTATGATACCTAGACTCACAAACTAAAGTTTATTAATGTTTTGTTTTCAACTCTATATTGGATTTTTTCCACATTTATTGGAGATGGTATAATTACTGCTACAGTTCACAAAACTAGACCTAAGACCACCAATGGGATCCGAGCGTAATAAATCATTTGGAAATTGAAAGCGTCGCCACCTGTTGGCCTTTATACAAAAGCTCACGCACGCATATCAATTAAAATCTGGGTTATTTTCTCCAGCGATTCTGATGCAAATCCCCAAAATGCCGAATGTTTTGACACCCTCTTACCCTATGAATCCCCCTTGCCTTTTCATCAAAAAGTGAACGTCTGCGGCTTTACAGTCCAGGCTTCTTCATAGATCTTTAAAGTTAACTTTAATAACATGTTCCACGTCATGAATAGGTGATCAAGATAAGAATCCTATCGATAGGTACACATAGAGAAATATTTATTACATAAGCAACAAAATTAGAGAAGCATTTTTAAAACCTATTAAGAAATCCTTATAGAAAATATTTTACATGCTTCACTGTAGTACAAGTCCACTTGGGTTTGTTGTCGGTTTTTGTTCAGTTTCGCGTTGGCCTGCTACCCTTACATGCACACACACTCTCACACTCGCCAGGGAGTGAAAGGGAGAGGAAGAGTGTGCGTCGCCGCCGCTGCGTCAGCGAGAAAATCATTGGATTTTGAGCAGAAAGAGAGGCACCAGCGCAGAATATTGACAGCGCTTTGTCGTTGATAAATACCCTGTAATTTGTGAGGCAAACGGGCTATATTCGGCATTTGAGACCATGCAAATAGCCAAGGGCCTTTAGAATAAATGCCATACTATTTTTGTAAATTAGATTATAAAGTTTAAGGGGGATATTCTCGGACCCATACCTTTTGGTATAAATATAATACTCTTGAATACCTACAGGGTATCCCATAGTTGGTACCATACAAGGCTTTATTTTGGCGTCGTTTTTGTTATTTCCCCTGCATAATTAATGTGTAGGTTTGCGATCGTGTGATTTGTTGTTGCTCTCTCCCTGCTAAATAGTGCTCTCTGATCCACTCTGCTCTGCTCTCTTTTTGCCCCCTTTATATTGCCTTCTCTGTCCCCCTATCCACCGTCCCTCTCGCGCTCTCTTTCTCTATCTGACCGAGACGCTAATTTGTTGTTGTTAGTGCGGCTATATAGCATGCTCGCACACATATAGCATATAGCGTCGTGTCTTGATAAAGCGACCTCGCTATTGCCTCTGCCGCCTGGCTTACTTTATTATTTGTGTTCTCTTTTTTTTTTTGATTTTTTTTTTGTGTATTCCTCCATAGGTAACAGTCTTGTTTGGTTCCTAATTCCCTTGTATCATCGAAAGATCGAAACCAAAGCTATAGGGAATAAGTATCACGTGAGATCCTAACACTGAAGATCCCAACTTGGATTTCAGCATTGGGGGTTTCAAGTGTTCCCAACTCTTAGGATCCTAACTCTAGAGATCCTAACTATAAAGAACCTATTTCTATGATCCTAAAGCTCCGTACTCAGACACACGAAAAGTGTTTCTAGGCAGTACAATAGAGCCAGAGGGTGAGTATTGACCTCTCGTTTTGGCTCAATGCTTAGGAACACTTTTCGCGTGCCTGAGTACGGAGCTTTACTCTAAAAATCCTATATCGAGAGTATTCCATGATATTCTTTTATAATTTTTGTTATTTATTCTATTAAATCGAAACCATATCTATAGAGATCCTAACTCTACATAGCCCAACTAACGACTAACTCTAGAGATGCCAACTTGAAGTTGACTGTCCACTGGCATTATGCAATTCTCGGGGAGCTTTATGCAATGTGCGTTGAAGTCAATCGAGTGAATACTGAAAACTTGAAAAGCTCCTCGATGCGTGTGTACGGTTTATTGTTTGTTCTTTGTGTTAATTTTTTGTTGTACCATTTTTCTTATATTTTTTTGGTTGCGTGTGTGCGTGTGGTGGCAATTTCCGACTTAAAAACCAATTGGAAAATGAAATTCCTTGACGCTGGGCCTGGGCTGGATTAAAAACTAATTGAATATCGGCCGTAACATTTCCGACGTTTCGGGTGCCTTTTGGTAGTTGGTAGCCTGATGAATATGTGGGTGGTGTCGGCACGCAACTCGTGCTGCCAAACTTGCCGCTGCTCTCTCTCCCACTCTCCCTAGCGTTTTATTTGTCAGCCTTGGGGTTTTTCAGTTACTCAATACCAACAGTTTAACCCAAAACTCGGGAACTAAGTGGAAGCTGGTATAACTAGAACACAAAATACGGACTTGAAATAAATGGAAATACTTGCTTTATTATTTACCTGAGTAAATATCAACAAAATCAATTATATCCCCAATAAGTCGTTGATGCAATCGTCCAAAATGTGTGTCTTGGGAATAATGAACGCTGACTTACAGCTGAGCTCAAGGGACTAGTAAAAGACAAGATTATTTAACAATTTAAGAGCTTTTAAGCTTGATATTAATATAATATAGTTATTATATTTTGAAGATATACATAATATCTCTTCTTGCCAAGCTTAATTTGTAACTAAATGGTAACTAAATTAAACACTGAAGTGTCTGTGAATTTATTTATATTTTCCGATTGCTATTCGGCTGAGCACAGCTGTGGGCCAGCGCGTGTGTGCTTTTTTCCTGAAAGGCAGAACCTCAGCATTAGAAGACGAACTGCGAGAGGCTGAGGCGAGGCGTTGCTGTTTGTTGATTACATAAAAAATGAAAATAATTATGTACACACACTGTATGGCACATTGTTGAACTAACCGCACACACACTCAAGTCGGCGCGATAAGATATAGCCAGCTATATACTCGCACACAACTCAAAAACGGCAGCAATAGTGCGCAAAATGCAAACAGAACAAATACAAATAAATAAAAAACAAACTTGAGAGTAGCAACAGGAGAGCGCGCGACAAGTTTGTTGCCTTCTTATTTTTTATTTAGTTATTTAGTTATTTTGTTGTCGCTGTTATACAACAGCCAAGGCGGAGAAAATAGAGCAACGCATCTGCATTTGAATTTGCAGCGGAATTCGAATTACATTTAATGGTAATTGCACGAAATTCAACTTAAATTCGAATCATATTTATAGAACCGAATACAAACTAAAACTAGGGATCAATTATAGCTGATGCAAGATCAGATTTCATTATTAAAACAAAGGAACAAAGGGAACACCCAAGATTACACAGATTTCGAAAGTTTTTAGTGGTGAAAAGGGCAAAAATTAATTATCAAAATTGTTTCATTAACCGCTTAACATGATTAATTCTCAGCATCTATTTATCCAAATGCCACGCCTGATTAATTCGAAATGATTCAAGTGTTTTGATAAAGCTAAAGCTAGCGAGCGTTCTCTTGTTCCCAAAATAAGCATTATTAATCCGAATTGTTTAGGATGAATAATAACAAATTATGTTCTTGCCCGCGAGAGAAGCATAAATATTTTCAATATTTCGCATCTCGTAATTCCTAATTCGTAATTGTTTCGCCCCTCTACACCTGTTCGGAATGTTTTTTCAGCTTTTAGCACATCTTCTAATCATCATCAATGCACTATGCAAATTATTAAATTCCAAAAAGTCGGAAAAAAACACCTTTATCGCCAGCCAACGGCTCGAATATGTAACGCCTGACGCCGCGCCGACATGCTCCTATTTTCATCAATTATCAATTCATCTATTTAACTAAATGTTTAACGAAAAAATAACGTGGCTCAGTTCTCGTCGCTGCTGTATTTGCATTATTTATTTATTTATTTTTTATATGCTTGCTTTTGTTACTGCCAAGTAGCTGCAGGTCTCTCGGTCGTTTCGAATGTGCTAATTAGTGGAAAACGTTTATCGCTCTGCCAGTGTGTGTGTGTGTTAGTTGGCTGATTGAAGGGCAGCCCACTGTGCAGGCCCACTGTGCTGTACGGGCTGGTGTGTGGTGTGCCAAACAAACAAATGAGGATGATCGAACATGGTGTTTGTTGAAAGTTTTCATTCCATTGCTAACCAACAGCCGGAGCACTGCTGATCTGTTATGGGCGTGTGCTGGCAGAGGCTGGTATGAGAGATATTTTAACATTAAAGGTCTGTTCACCACATCGAGTACCTACTGTCAAGACTGTTTATACCCGGTACCCATAGGGTACAAGGGTATTATGGGTTAGTGCCAACCGAGAATGTATGAACCAGGCAGAAAGAGGCATCTCCGACCCCGTAAAGTATATATATTCTTGATCAGCATCACCAGACGAGTCGATTTAGCCATGTCCGTCTGTCCGTCCGTGTAAAACAACAGATCTCAGAGACTATAAGAGCTAGAGTTACCAAATTTGGTGACAACATTGGAATCTGTTGCACGCAGATCAAGTTGTTCCTATCATTCATATTTAAGTATGACATTAAATTGTTAAGGTCGGGAGCTAATTCGAGAGGCGATTTATTTTAAGAAGTATCGAAGTAGACTATTATAATGTATGTACAATTTTAAATTGCCTTTTAGTGTGAAGCGCAAACGTTTAGGTACCGGGTATCTCATAGTCGAGCACAGTCGACTGTAGCTTTCTTACTTGCCTTTCTTGCTATAAAAAGTGGATTCAATGATATATGCTGGCGACACTTTTGTGGGGTGCACGGCAGAGTGCAACTGTGATCGGCATTGTTGTTTTCCTCCCCATCTGCATCTGCTGCATCTGCTGCATCTGCTGCATCTGCAACACCATCGCAATCTCGAGTCCCCTTATTTAGCCACATCACGTATACGCCACCGATGCAGATCGCTCTCGCTGTTATCAGTTCTTTTTAGAGCATGCTCTCTCGGTCCACACAAAAGGGTAAACAACTCTGCTCGGTCAACACGGCTCATTATTCATTATTATTTCTACTTATTGTATTCTCCTCTATGCCTTTATTATTATTATTTGTGGCTTTGCGAAGAGGGAAATGTGCGCTTTGGCTATATTTAGTTGTATTAATTGCGGCTGACCCAATTTGTGGTTCTTGCACACAGGCGTCGCCTTGTGTAATTGCTTAGAGCAAAAAATAAAAAAATAACAACGCCAGCCAGTGGCGGGGCAACAACAGAAAAACTAGTGAGAATATAAAATAGACTCTAGAGATATACAGTGGCTCGCAGCTTATTTCGTGCAGAGGTACAACCAAACTATAAAGACGTGTAGCATATAAACTATAGAAGATATCAACAAAATTTAAATGCAGTTTTTTAAAGTAGTATTCTAATATATATATAAATCATTTATTGTTTTTCAATTCCATTCAATAATGTTTAAACTTACAAAAAACTAAAAATATTGACTTCTTCAATGTCGCAGCTTATTTCGTGCAAGAACTTTGGGTAAATGCATTTCGTGAATTGTGATCCCTGACAAACTTTTTTTATGGAATCTTTTTAAACACAATATCAGCTAATTTTGTTAACTATTAACTTTTTTTTAAAACACTGGAAAAAAAGTTTTGGACATTTTAGAAGAATCAGCCTCTGTTCAACTATTGAACAGCAGGAATTGGTCCTTAAACATTAAAAAAATAAAAATAAACTAAGCCGAATATTGAATTAATGCTATATTTAGGATTTAATACTATCGAAAATTAAAAAAAGCTAAATTTGTGCTTGATTGGGATCAAAACGTTTCATATAATATTGCTCTTTACATCTAAAACGACCCTCTTGCCCCAGTTTTTTGACGTTTTGAAGCAATTTTTGTCTCAAAAGTTAAAGATAACATGAGCTAATATATAATCCCTTCGATGAAGACGAGGTATCCAACGCCTAAAACAGCCTTGAAGGCCCAAACCTTGGAATTACCACCAGAATGCTCATCTGTAGCTATCAGGTGCATATGGTGTAGCTCTGTATGCCGATCACGCCAAACATATGGCATTCAAAATATCAAAATATGTTAAAATTAGTCTCGTTTTTGCAAATACCTTCATTCCAGAAGGATATTGGGCAATTTTCGTGCTCCCTGGCAAATTTAAATTGGCATAGTTCAATTTTCTGTCTTATAAATGGCTTCTTCAAAGTTACTTGGCCATTAAAGATATGTTCTCGCAATATTCGGTAGTCGGTTTTCACGGAACATTTTTTGTCAGTTCATTCTTAATATATACTGCTTGTTTGGTGCCGATATCTTCAAATTAAGTGTACTTTTAAAGATAATTCGTGTGTCTTCATGCTCACTGAACAATATCATATGGAGCATTTTGGCCGTTATCAGCCGCGTATTATTTTTATTTTTAATTTTTTTATTTTACTAGGCCCTCAATATACCATTTAATCATATTCCGCTAAGTTGTTTTATTTTGAAAATATTTAAGGACCATTTCCCGCTGTTCAATTGTTAAACAGGGGCTGATTCTTCTTAAATGTCCAAAACTTTTTTTCCAGTGTTTTAAAAAAAAGTTAATAGTTAACAAAATTAGCTGATATTGTGTTCAAAAAGATTCCATAAAAAAAAGTTTGTCAGGGATCACAATTCACGAAATGCATTTACCCAAAGTTCTTGCACGAAATAAGCTGCGACATTGAAGAAGTCAATATTTTTAGTTTTTTGTAAGTTTAAACATTATTGAATGGAATTGAAAAACAATAAATGATTTATATATATATTAGAATACTACTTTAAAAAACTGCATTTAAATTTTGTTGATATCTTCTATAGTTTATATGCTACACGACTTTATAGTTTGGTTGTACCTCTGCACGAAATAAGCTGCGAGCCACTGTAGATAGATAGCATGGCATGGCATGGCAGCATGCAGATGTACAGCGGACGACGGACGGAGCCAAGAAGAACACATGATGGGTTTATTTTGGTTGAACGCCGTCGTCGTAGTCGTCGTCGACGACGAAATCAATTGAAATTGAAATTTTCAGGCGAGACCACCGAGCGAAATCAAATATAAACCGAAATAAAACCAAAACTGTCAGTTGGAAAGGTAGCACAGCGTAGTCCTCGGACCAAGAAGGGGGTTTTTCGCTGCCAGTTTGCCTGGCAACAGCGATTTTTCGTTTCTTTTTTTTTTCGTCGTCGCATCGCATCGCAGCAACTTAAATGCCAGAGAAACAGCAAACAAATGTACGAAAGCAACATGCCTGCATAAATACATAAATACACACATCCGTACGTACATAGCATTTATGTAGGGGTATGTACTTGGATTCATACCTACAACTGCACTCGGCATAATAGAACCTTGTGTTTGAGGGGCCTAATATTATATTATTAAACGAGAAAGAAAGCTAACTTCGGTAAACCGAAGTTGGTATACCCTTGCAGTCTGCAATTGGATCATTAAAAATCGAACCATTTTAGTAATGTTGAAAAAATATCGAATTTTGTATATTTTACATTTTACATGTAGAATTTTACATTCTCATATAAATCGACCGATCGCTTCTATGGCAGCTATATGATATAGTGGTCCGATCTTAATGAAATTAAAACCGTAGTTCTAGAAGCATAAAAAACTGCTATATCTTAAAATTTATAGAAATACGTTGAAAAACAGAGAAGTTACAATTTTGTTTACATTAATTTTGCCATCATTCCTATGGCAGCTATAGGATATAGTAGTCCGATTTCGGTCGTTCCGACATATATACTGCGTGCTTAAGAAGTAAGACTATGCCGAAAATTTCAGATCGATAGCTTAAAAACTGAGAGACTAGTTCGCGTAGAAACTGACAGACGGACGGACAGACGGACAGACAGACAGACGGACAGACGGACATGGCTAGATCGACTCGGCTGGTGATGCTGATCAAGAATATATATACTTTATGGGGTCGGAGATGCCTCCTTCACTGCGTTGCAAACATCTGGTCAAAATATAGAGTGTATAAATATAGAGATGGAGTATTCGCATTTAAATGGACTCAAAGTATTTAAATGTGCTAAGTTTCAGTTTAATGAAGATGTAATTATGGTATAAAATATTTATAGAAGACTTATAAAGCCAAATAATTGTTGTAGGAAAGAAATAGCCATCTCCTACGTAAACTTAGAGAGCCAAAGTACAAGTGCCAGTAGTATTAGTTAAGTGCGACTATTTTCGTAGCCGCCATCGTGTGCAGATTCGTACATAGTATGTTCACATAATGCACATATGCATGTATTTATGTAGATATATACAAATACATGGCTGCCCATACATACATTTATATTTAGTTCTTTCTTTTGTTGTCCCTCCAACTGCAGTTTCTTTCCCTTTCCACCACCGTATGCCTTTGATTTCTTTCTTACCTTTTTATTTATTTAGTTGTATTATTTTTTTTGGCGTGCCCAAAAAGCCGGCTTCATTTTTATTTACGCTCTTGCGCTGGCTCTCTTCGCATTTTCTCTTCTGCGGCATTCGGCGTTTTCATTTTCATCATCAACCATCACCATTTCATTTCGTTGTGTTGTGCGTGCGCCGTGGAATGGGGAAAAAGTTGTATAAATTTATTTTTATTTTCAACAAATATAGGATTGGGATATAGGTACATAAGCGGCAGCGACAATGCCGTCGTTGTTCAATTTTCCGCTGCTATTGCTAAAATTAAATATGGTTAAGCAGCAGCAGCAGCGGCACAGCAGCACCACTAAAAAGCTACAAAAAATATAACAAAAATAACGACAAAAGAAAACTATAGTAAAGCCTCGGGAATAGTGAAAGCATATTTATGATTTCTTTAACTCATTTGTGTGAAGGTACTGCACGAAAATAGGCAGAGCTTGCAAGGTCACACTGATATTTGTTTCAAATGTTTTCAGTCAATCATTATAATGACATGATTTTATTATTTCTTATTAACTGTTGCACTTTTACAATGGGTCAACTGTAGCGAGTGGGCACTGTACATCAAAATGCCTGGCTGCAGTCGATGTTGTTGCTTTTGGAATATTTGCGCAAGCCTTGTTTTTTTCAGTGTGTGCATGTGTTTGTATTTTGGCTTCTTGTATATTTCCTGCTCTGCCGCTCTCCTCTTTGACTCTCTTCCTACCACCCTCCCCCTGCCTCACCCTTCTTCTGATTTTAGTCGCACGTGTCGCTATATTATTTGTATATTTCGCTTGTTTTAGTTTCTTTAGTTTGGCTATTGTTTTTGCTGTCGCTTATTAATTAATTTAATTATGCATTTAATCAAGAGCCAAGCTGTTTTTTTGTTGTTATGCTAAGGAAGGAAATGTGTTTTTTTTTTTGCCCTAAATGATGACGTTAGTTTTGTTTATTTTTTGTAAGAGAAACCACGTTTATTTTGTTTATTCGCCACCTTGACGGTCAATGGCTTTGCAGTGGAAACTTTATACTTAACTTATTTGAAACAAGTACCATGTCATTGTCTTTGATGTGCCATTTTGTTTATTTATAAACATTTAGCGGATTTGTAACGAAAATACAGATAGCACTTGTGAGTCACTTGACGCTTAAGAGAGAGAGCGCGAGCCAAAGAGAGGTTTCGAAGAGAGAGCGGCAGAGAGAGAGAGAACAAGAGCAAGAGCTTAAGCCTAGCCCAAACAGCTGTTTGTTGTGCCTTGTTTGTGTTTTTGTTTTTGTTTTTTAAAATCTATTTTTTTGTGATCCTTTTCGAAAAGTTGTTTATGGTGTGAGCAACGAGAGTGCCTGAGAGAACGTAATGGGTGTAATGGGTACGAAAGAGAGTGAGCTGGCCTCCATGGGGCACAAATTTCGTCGTTTGTTTTTGTTGTAGTAAAGTAGTTTTTTTCTCCCATTTGATGTATTTTTTTGTTGTAGCTCACTTTTCAATAAATGGCAATGTCATGCGCGAACGCACAACACTCACATACACATACAGGGCACGCCCGATACAGTAGACCAGCAACTTACAATTTATTGTATTCACACAGTGACTACCTTCATTTCTGGCTTAGCTTAGCCAAGAAAAACATTTTATTTTTGGTTTATATCTTTATACCCTTGCAGAGGGTATTATAATTTTGACCAGATGTTTGTTCTTGATCAGCATCACCAGCCGAGTCGATCTAGCCATGTCCGTCTGTCCGTCTGTCGGTTTCTACGCAAACTAGTCTCTCAGTTTTTGAGCTATCGATCTGAAATTTTCAGCATAGTCTTATTTCTTAAGCAGGCAGTATATATGTCGGAACGACCGAAATCGGACTACTATATCCTATAGGTGCCATAGGAATGATGGCAAAATTAATGTAAACAAAATTTTAACTTCTCTGTTTTTCAACGTATTTCTATAAATTTTGAGATATAGCAGTTTTTTATGCTTCTAGAATTACGGTTTTAATTTCATTAAGATCGGACCACTATATCATATAGCTGCCATAGAAGCGATCGGTCGATTTATATGAAAATGTAAAATTCTACATGTAAAATTTACAAAATTCGATGTTTTTTCAACATTACTAAAGAGGTTCGATTTTCAATGATCCAATTGGTATACCAACTTCGGTTTACCGAAGTTAGCTTTCTTTCTCGTTCACAACTGTGTTAAATGGCGCAGTGTGACCGTGAAGGAGGTTGTTAAATTGTTCTTCGCACGGTCACACTGCGCCTTTCAGCTGGCAATCAGCTGTTTTCGTGAAATTACATAAATACGTAAAGAAAAATCTGAGAACAGTGTACTCCTTAGAACGCGATCACTGTATTAAAGTGTATACACTTTTATATGCATACTCACAAGCTTGTTTACGACGCTTTGACTTTGCTTTGGCTTTTATTTATTTTTACTTTATTTTATTTGGTTTGTTTTGTTTTGTTTTTTTGTTACTCGCTTTGCCGGCCCTCTCTTTTGCGCCCGCTCTGGCACACAATGAAAGCTTTGTGTGAGTTTGGCCAGAGAGCGAGTGTGTGTGTGTGCGTGAGCGAGTTGAGGGTGTATGCATGTATGTGTGTGAGTCGGTTTTTCAATTGCGTTTGCCGCCGCTTCGCTTCATTCGTTTGTCTGCTCGCGTGCTTTACGGTTCGAGATTAACAAAAAGTCGAATTTCCATTCCGAAATCCATTTGAATCCGGATGAGAAATCTTATCCCTGAAACAAACTTTTCAAAATAAATTTACAAATATTACAACCTTTCGACTATCATTTTTTTTTGCGTGTATAGAAAATAACAGTAAAAAAACAACAACAACGCCGAGAACGCCTTGTATGGAGGTATGTGACAGCTAAAAATATAGAAAATAAATAAATAACAAATAAGCTTGGGCTAAACAAACCGAAAAATAGACAATGAAAAGCGGGACATCAAAATAACAGTGTAGTTGTGTGTGTATATGTGTGTGTCTGTTAGTGTGCGTGTTCAAACAACAATAACAATAAGAAATGCAAAGAGACCGAGAAGGAGAAAGAGTGAGGCACAGACAGATTACAATTTGAATTTTAAATTGGTTTTTGTTCAATGAAAATACACTTAGACTTGGCAATTTGTTTCTCTCTTTTTTTGTTTTTTTGTTTTTGTATTTTTGTTTTTTGCGTAATGTCTCGACATTCTCCGGTTTCATAATCACGCCTAAAACACAGCCACTAAATGCCAGGCGGCGTCGGCGGCGGTGTGTGTATATAAATAACAACAACTAAAAAAAGGAAAAGAAAAAAAGGCAAAGAAAACCACGTTGAAATTTCGGCCAGCGACGTCAGCGCGTCTCTCTTTCTGTGTGTGTGTCCCTCTTCTCTCTTTGGCACTCTCTTTTGGCGACTGGCTCTCTTTGGCAAAGCAGTTCTAACTGCTTTTGGTACAGTGAAAGCTCGTTAAAGAGCCAGCGAATTTCACAAAAACCAAGAAGGCCATGTTTCACAGTCGTTACTGTACTCTCCTCTGGCTGTGATAATATAAAATACTTAATCATGAATAATTATGGCTTGGAAAATAAAGGAACCAAGTGGAGAGATGACACACTAACAAATACTTTCTTCTCCTGCCTCTTCACCTTTCGTCTCTTTTTCTTTCCTCTGTTACGCTTTCTCGCACACAAACGTGCAATGACATTTGTTTTTGTTTTTTTTTTAAGAGTCGCGAAAAAGCTAACAATAAAAATAACAATAAATACAAGCATAATCGAGACAACAACAAAGGCGATCGGTAATTATAAACGCCACAAGCGTTTTTCTAGCGGCCTTGTTGCGTTTTTTGCAGTGTATACCAAGGGGGTGAGGGGTGAGGGAACAACTAACAAAGAAAACAACAATAAAAGTTTAAATACAACTGAACCATATAAATAAACTCAACCTGAACCCATATAGATTTATATTGTATTTTATTTATATTTGCTTTTGCATAGTTTTCCGATTGGGAAAATAATTCCTTTTCCATGTGTATTTTATTATTCTTCTAATAACAGAGGGATAAGATCCACATTTTCCATAATTTTTATTTACTTAGTTTTCTTAAAGCATGTGTGTTTTTATTTTATTCATAACGCATACGCCCTGTTGGCGGTGCTTTAGTTGAACTTCCTCGAGGCGCTTCTTTTCGATGATTTCTTGTGACCCAGGCGTATACGTAATGTGCAGCAAGGGGACTGGCGAGAAAGAGAGGGCCACAGAGAGAGAACTCACACACACACGCGCGCAAAAACACACGAGCACCCATTGATACCCACACATGTGCATGTCGCACAGACATGGCGGCCACAACGTCAGGGGGCATTACGTATACGCCGCGTGGTTGTCGCATTTCTTCCACTGCTTTTTATTCTCCTTCTTTCTTCTTCTATTCTTTCTTCTTTTTGTTGTCATTGTCGGACGAGAAAATGCTAAATTATACATATGTATATGTACGATAAAAGTAAACGATTGTTACTTTATTTATAATTGAAATAATCGCTAAATGTGAAACAAAAAGTATGTAATACTTAAAATTAAAGAGAAATAAAGAGGAAGGAAAGAAGAGAACATTAGTATTTAAGTAAATAGTTAAGTTTTAGCAATTAAAATTCCCAAATTATTTCAGAAATATTTGTTTATATTTCATCAAAACACACAAGGAAAGAGAGAGAGAGAGAGCGGGGGAAGGGCGAGAAAGGTTGAGGTAGAGTGGTCTATTGCCGCCATAAGTTTTGTTGGTGTTGGTTCTCTCAAAAAATGCTTGCTTGCTGGCGTGCTTTTCCCTTTGTCGCTATTTTTTCGCTTCTTTTTTCCTGTAGCTTTTTCCTTTGCCTTGGCTCTCCTTATTTTGTATTTTATTTTATTTGTTGCTATTTCTTTTTCTCTTTGTTGCTTTTCTGTTATCTTGTTGATGGCCGGAAGTATGCGAAAGCTTTCGCACACGGCCTGCCGCCTGCTGCCTGCCTCTCTTCTACAGAAGACTCGTCTCCTCTTCCTCTCTTATTGCCTTTGTTGTTACGAGAAATTCTTTGAAAGCTGTTGCAATATATATATTTTTTTTTTTTTTGCCTATTGTTTATTGTAAATTTCGTTTTGTAGACAAGCAAGCACAAACAAAGCGTTGTAATTCAAGCAATTACATTATTATTCAGCCATCGATTGTGAGTTGTGAGAGAAAGGGAGAGGATGGCGCCTCTCGGAATCTCTGCCTCCCTTGCTCCCTATTTATTTATTGTTATTATTTCACAGTTTCTCTGTCTCACGCTTCTGTGTTAGATTTATTAAAAGAGGAAACAACTCATTTAACATTTTCCATAGATTTTCATCGTCTTCCCGCCCCTCTCTTCAATTGGGCGACCATTTTCACAACAACAATATGTACGTATGTAGCTATGAAAATATGCTGGCTGTCAATTGTTATTATTATTATTCTTGTTGCTAAACTGGCCAGAGGAAGCGCCATTTGCTGATGTGTAGTGTAATATAAGTATATAGTATTATTGAACCACTCGCACGCTAGAAGGTAGCAGCAAGGGGTAGCAAGGAGCATGTTGTCGGTGGTAAACAACGACTGCGAGGAAAGAACTGGGCCACGAAAATTATCCGGAAAAAGGGGTTAGTGGTGTTTGTGGACGATTCCATTAACCAGCTGAAATGAAATGCGATATCATCGTGAATGAAGCCTGAAAACAAATTCTCTGGAATGGAATAAATCGATTTAATTTATCGATAATCGATACATCAAAAATTACTAAACTATTTCGTTAGGCAATTGTTTTATTACCAAGTATGTATTCACTGTATTTAGATATTTTTTTTTGTTTCTTAATTATTTATATAATTTTTGTTTTCTATTTATAAATTTATTTTTGTGGTTATTCTTTTAAGGCTCCGTACTCAGACACACGAAAAGTGTTTCTAAGCAGTACGATAGAGCGAGAGGGTGAGTATTGACCTCTCGTTTTGGCGCAATGCTTAGAAACACTTCTCGCGTGTCTGAGTACGGAGCTTAAACAAAGAAAGTGTTGCACACGCTTTACGTGTAACTCAAGCAGTTGGCAAGCAGTTCAATAAATTGGAAAGTGTGACACAGGCTTAAGCCGTAGCTCAAGCAGTCCAAAGTGCTGTGGGCAAGCAGTTCAATAAATTTATATTTAATGTTATGTTTTATTTAACCCCATTCAAGGGGTATCAACCAGTTGTGACGGGGATTTGAACGAGTTAACTTCACTTGCTACTCGGGTGGTTTGTTGGTTCGCTGCTAAAGTGGCTCCCTTTTTATTATTATTATTATTATTTTTGTTTTTTGACACGCTCTTAAGCATCCGTGTGGTATGTATCTGGATGATTCACTCCCAGAGTGCCATCATCGCCATCGCCATCCTCTCCGCAGTGTAAGTTTTATATGGCGCGGATTCATTAGCGTAGCGTGGCGGCTGCTTTTTCTACGTTTTGATTATTTATTTATTTTTTTGTGTGTATTTTTTAGCAAGCAGTTTCGGCTGCTCAGGTACAGTTATCGCTGCTTTTGTTGTTGCTGCCGGTTAATTGGCTTGGAGAAAGAAGAAGAAAAGGCCGAAATGCAATACTTGCACTCTCTATCTCTCTTTCTCTCCATCTTCCTCTCTTTCGCTCTTGCAGCCGTTTTGGTGGGCGGCTCAGTTGACATTTAAGACGGGCGCGGGCTGCTTCCTCTTCCACTTTCCACTTGGCGCGGAGGAAAGGTCCACAGGTCACAGTCAAAAGCGCGACGTTTCTAGAACGACACTAATCTCAAAGCAAAGTACAGTGGAACCTCGCAGAAGCGAGCCACTGAATGAGAGAAGTCTTGAAATCGAGATATTAAACTCAAGGTTCCTTTCCCCCAAAAACACACTAAAACTGAACATCAAAGATTTGGTCGAATTATTTCCAAGGATCGTGCAGCCCAAAGTTTCATGTTACGTTAGCTTCACTGTTACGGCAACGAAACGGACGGCGTCTCTGGCGCGCGCTCTCTTTGGAAAACAAACAAAACACAGGCAAAGCCAATAAAAGCACAGATAAACAATTCAGCGTGTGGAGAGCGCGCGACGTGAGTGGGGGGAGGGGGAGGCCAGGCCACTCTCTCGCGAGAGAGCATGTGGCATGTATCGGCATTTTTTGCGATAGAGAGCTTCCAGTGTTGCATTGTCCAAATTTGTTGTTGCTGCCATATTTGCTAATTAATTACGGCAAAGGCAACTTGAAAAATTCAACCCATACCACCCCGCCACCCGCCACCCGCCAACTACACCTTCACATCCCTCCTTATCGCAACCACGTTGTTTTGCTTGCGCTCTCTCTCGCTCTCTGACTTTTGTTTGCTCTCTTGCGACGCTGCAAAAACAATATTCGTAAGCGTCTTGTTATTATTATTTTTTTGTATTTGTTGTCCGAAATAGCGAAACATAAAAAGAAAGAGAGAGGGAGCGAATAAAAAGTTGCCAAGACAACGAAGGTAGGCTCAAAAAATAACAAAAACTGCGTCGCAAGCTTTTAATAATAATAATAAATTCCAGCCTGTACTATTTGTGTGGCACGTCAGTGTAATGACGTTGACGTTGGCTGCGGCGCAGGCAGCGACGCTGGCGTTCGTTTTGGAGGTCAGCAGCGGAGCTTTTCACAATTTGACTTTTGTTTTTGTTGTTGCCTTTGCATTTGTTGTTTCATTGATATTGCTTTTGGTTATTGTTCTTGTTGCTCGTGCGTTTGGTTCTCGTCGCGTTTGTTGTGTTTTCATTTCATTTACGGTTTTGTTGTGGCGCGCACTTTTCCCCCTCTTTGTGTCGCCCTCTCTTTGCCATCATTTTTGCACATGCAAAACAATGGGCAATAATCAGGTAGAAAAGGAAATACAGTCAAGCTTCCAACTAAGCGAACATAATAATGGATTTGCTCTACATACACAGAAAAATCGTTTTAATTTTTCGTATGAAAAGATCAGGGACAGTGTACTAAATACTTTTTTAAATGGTAACACTGGAAATTTGTTAAATTTAAAATCACAATTAATTAATTAAAATAACTGACAGTGTGGCCATATAGTCATATATATGGTAACACTGGAAATTTGTTACATTTAAATTAAAATAAGTGACAGTGTGGCCATATAGTCTAAATACTTTTTTTAAATGGTAACACTGGAAATTTCTTAAAGTCAAATCTATGCAATATATGCATATATTCTTTTCGAGGAAGCTCCACTGTCTTAGGCAAGTAAAAGTAAATTTTTTCTTCTTGGACACATTTCTCTATTGTTGACTTTTTGTTAGTTTGAGTAGTTGTTTTTGTTTGGTCTGCCTCAAATGAAAATCAATAAATAATAATACACTTTGTTGGCTTTGTTGGCCAACCGCCCCACCCCCATATAGCCGCTATAGCCCGCCCTTTCGCTGATTCGATTCGCGTGCCCAACGACAAATAAGTTGTCCCTCAGGCAAAATGAATATTTCAGTTAATTGCCTTCGATGTAATGGGTTAGTGATGAGTAGTAGTAAATGAGTGAAGTAAGCGATGAATTAAGGCCCTTGCTCAATTACTTGATCATCGAACTTTGGAGTCTGTCCCTTGATCATGGGTTAGAGTTTGGTTAAGTAAGCAAATAGAAAACTACAACCCATATACCAACAAGAATAAGTAGATAAAGGTGTGACCAACTCCCACATTAATCGAGGCCTAACCGATAATTGGCAATCGATAATTTGCTAATCGATCACTGATCTTTGGACCCTCATTTTAGTATCGCTTAAAAGCCAAGTCACTCTATTATGCTGAAAAGAAAATACCCCGAAATTGGAAAACTATGGGCAACACACACGCAATAGTGCTGATAAGATAATCCACTAATCACGCGTAGAGCGAGCGAGAGGGCGAGAGCGACTAGAAAGAGACGGACGAGAGAGCGGGCGTCATAAAAATGCCACCAAAAAGCAAACACGCGTAAATTGGAACCAACAGCAAGTACATAAAAAACTATGTCTTTGATTGCGTAAAATGAGAAAAAAAGCTAAGAGAGATACAATTTAGAAAAGGAGAGAGACAGAGAGAGAGGGATAGAACAGGTTATTACCCCCGAAAGTAGGCAATAAAAACAGCGAAGGACACTCGGCAAACCATAAATATGAACGAACTGCTTGCTAAATTAAATATTTAGTCACGAAATGCCAATTCGATGACCGAACAAAGTGCAACAGTAAGCAAAAGCTGATCATTTCATCAGTCAATCATTAGATCATCATCACCAAAGTTATTTCTAAGGAATTCCAGTATTAATAATGAGGCAATAATAGTATCAGTGAGCTTAATAATTCATTAATATGGTTGTCAACATCATCGCTGCTTTCGGTTGTCAACGTGTACAAATCTATAAATAACTGAACCCGATGAAGGGGGTCTTGATCCCGATATTACAATATGAACATACGATAAGTGTGTTATATCATCACTCGTGTCTTTTGATAAATATCTGATTCGATCACAGTAATGTTCCAGATTTGTTCAAGTTAATCTAAGGGTTATTAATAATAAACTACTTGAGAAGCAAGCTTAGATCAGAGTCTTAATTAAGAAATTATCACAACTGATGATGTAATTATGTTACTAACAGTTTTTTCGTTTGGCTTTGGGTCCAATAAAAGATCGTATTTTATTGCAATATTTTTAGTCCGTGTTAAAAGCAAGTTTAGATGGGAGACAATCCTCTTTGGGTCATTTCTCTAAATTAAGAAATTATAACAACTGATGATGTAATGGGTTATTGATGAAGATCTTTCTTGTGGTTATAGGTTTTTCCCATATAAGATCATATTTTATTGTAATATTTCCGTGTGTTGGCAGAGGCTGGGAATATTTATTTATTTCAATAGCAAATATCTGCTTGTATCAAATACCTCCGCCCAAATGCGGAGTAATTTTTATGGAAAAAGAATTATAAAAAACACTTAGCTTTATATGTCAAATTATTAAGTTAGAAAGTATTTAAAGCCCTGGGTCTCAAATATAAATGACATTTCGTTACATTCTTAATCAGAAAACGTTTAGTTCGCTGACAATTAATTATTTCAAGTAGTATAAAATATTATATAATTATATAATAAATAATTATAATAATAAATTATTATATAATAAATTATTATATAGAAAATGTAAGTAATATAACTAACCCTGATGTCCTGGCTTCCTTCTGCTTGCAGCATGTCCACAGATAATCCCACACAGTTGCTGACCACCCGCGATCTGAGCCAGCTGCGTGGCCACCTGCAATCCGGCCCAGCGGTGGCATCCACAGTGACGGCCTCCGGAACGGCGGCTGTGGTGGCAGCTGCGGCTGCAGCAGCGGCGGCAGCGGCGGCGGCAGCCGTGACGGCACCCCATGGATATCGCAGCATCGCACCTCTGGCCACCATCAGCTGCGCAGGAGCAGGTGGAGGAGGAGGAGGACCACCAGTTATACCCACAAGCAATAGCAACATGCCGGCCAGTGCCTCCAAATACGTATTTCTGCAGCACAATCACAACGGCGGATTCACGGCGTACGATGGCTCCGCCACGGCGGCCACGACGGCTGCATCCGCCAATGGTGGATCCACCAACGGTGGACCATCCTCCTCCGGCGGCAATATAGTGCTCCTGGCCGCCGAGCCCCTGGAAATGGGTTCAGCCGATGCCTTGGCCGTGGCAGCTGCGCAGGATGATGGCGAGCTGCGCTCCCTGTCCTGGCTAAACGACAGCAACCTGATCAAGGGCATTGTGACCACCACCGGAACGGGAACCCAGGTGAAACGGGGGACAGCGTTGGCGGCGGGAGGAGCCGCAGCAGCAGCTGCTGTCAATGGCAATATGTGCATAGTGAGTGACCTCATTGAGGAGCTGCCGAGCAGTGGCGGCCAGGAGCAGGACACGTCGGCGTACAGCACCACCACGGTGCACAAGGGACCCAGCGGCACCACCACCGTGGTGGAGTACAAGGCGGCCAGCAAGGCGGGCCAGCAGCAGCAGGCCTATCTCCCAACGCCCACGCGCACCACGCTCGGCTACATGCCGGCGGCCACCCAAGCCCAAGCCCAAGCCCAGGCCCAGGCCCAGATCTATGTGAGCAGCAATGGCAGCACACCCACGACCAGCAACACCACCACCCACACCCATCACCCGCACAAGAAGTATCTGCGCGAGAAGATGCACGTCCAGATGGATCACGTGGCCTCCACCGTGACGGTGGTCAGCTCGCCCGCCTCCTCCAACAATTCCTCAATCAGCTCTAGTTCCCTGTCGGGTGGATCCTCCACGGCGGCCGTCAATGGGGGCAACAGTCCGGTGCCCAGGCCCGTGTTCGAGGCCGTTAACTATGCCACCTCCAACTCAGTGACCACGCCCAGCCACCACCTGGAGTCCCAGGCGGTGGTTACCACCAGCACGCTGGCTTCGTGCTTCACCTTCACGCCGCACGTCATGTGAGTCTAGCGTCTCTGGATCGGTTGCTATGTGTATATATTGATGGGTATTCCCCTCTCTCTCTCTTTCAGATCAACGCCTGCCCATGTGGCCTCGTCGGAGGCGCCCCTGCTGCCTGGGAGCTACTACAGCACCGGGAGCAGCACAGGAGTTACGGTGTCCTCCCTGCAGCCGCGCACTTCGCCCCCGCCGCCGTCCATGACGCCCACGAGTCACGGGCACAATGGAGCCCTCGGAGGAGGAGGAGCTGGAGGAGCAGGAGGAGCTGGAGCTGGAGCTGGAGGAGGAGAAGGAGGAGGAGTAGGAGGAGGAGGTGGAGGAGCGGGAGGAGGCTCTGCAGCTGGAGTAGGAGGAGGAGCAGGAGCTGGAGGAGCAGGAGCTGGAGGAGCGGGAGGAGTTGGAGGAGGAGCTGGATTAGCTGGAGCAGCTGGAGCTGGAGGCGGAGGAGGACCAGCAAACCTGCGCAGCCCCAACAGCTATGCCAGCTACGACAACGAGGATTCCTTAAAGGACTTTGACCTGGTGGTCAGCTCCCGGATGCACACCAGCACGCCCCAATATGCGGTCTCTAAGGGTGGCTATGCCAGTGCCGTGAACGGAGGAGGAGGAGCCACCACCACGCCGCAGAAGCAGAAGCATCCCAACAACGTGCCATACGATCCGCTAGTTCACACCAACAACAAGCCGCCATATAGCTTTAGGTGAGTCCTAATCCTAATCCCGATGATGGTGAGTAACTAACCCTGTTCCTGTTCCTGTTCCTGTTCCTGTTCCTCTTACCAGTTCCCTGATCTTCATGGCCATCGAGAGCTCCAACGAGAAGGCTCTGCCCGTCAAGGAGATCTACGCTTGGATTGTCCAGCACTTTCCCTACTTCAAGACAGCGCCCACGGGTTGGAAGAACAGCGTCCGCCACAATCTGTCGCTGAACAAGAGCTTCGTGAAGGTGGAGAAGGCGCCCAACATGGGCAAGGGTTCGCTGTGGCGCGTGGAGCCGCAGCAGCGCCAGAATCTCATTCAGGCTCTGAATCGATCGCCCTTCTTTCCCAACTCAGCGGTGGACAAGATCAGTCCCGCGCTCAAGAGTCCCAGTGATAGCCTGGAGGGCATGCCTGGCGTGGGAGTGGGAGTGAGTGGAGCAGGGGGAGTGCCTGCCGCTGTGGCTTTGTCCACGCCCTCCAAGAGCAATGGCCTGGCGCTGGCCAATGGAGCCAGTCAGGCCACAAGTGCGGCCAGGCCGCACAGTCCCACAAGTGGAGCTGGGAGTGGGAGCCATGCCCGCTTCGATCCCAAGCTGTTTCCCAATCTGTGCAATCTTTTTGGCAATATCCGTGATGACCAGCCGCTGATCCTGGACGAGGAGGGGTCCGGGGATTACCACAACAATAATAACAACAACAGCAAGTACAACGGACCCCCGGCTGCTGTCAATGGCGGAGGAGGAGGAGCACCACCTGCAGATGGCATCAACTTTGAGCGACTGGCCCGCGACTGCGGAGCGGACAGCATGGACGATGTGCATGCGGCGGCTGCCCTGCTCTGCCTCAAGCACGAGCCCAAGGCCTTCAGCGAATCCTTTCAGAATGGGTGAGTAGAGCTTTCCTCATTTTTAAGAGGAAGAACTAATCATCTTTGGTGTGGCAGCAGTGCTCCTGTGATCACGAGTTCACCCAGCGAGGATCACACCTACTCGGCGGGTGGGAATAGCAATGCGGACAGCGGCTCCTCCACGCCCGTGACCAATGGCAATGGCCCCAGTGCGGTCCAGGCCCCGGGCTCCGACTGCACTAGCTCGGATGCGGCCTACGACAGCAGTGAGGAGAAGTAAGTAAAAGCTCGTACTTTACCTTCGTACCTTACCTTCGTGCATTACCTTCATTGCCTAACCTTACCTTCTTCCCGCAACCAGTCACAACATCACGCCCGAGGAGCTGGACCAGCAGCGTCATCGGGATGGAGTGGACGCCCTGCTCTCGCTGTCGCGCTCCTCGAATGTCACCACGCATTACCACAGCAATGGGAGCAGCGGCAGCAGTCAGGGATCTCCGCAGAAGCGACCCTCCAGCCAGAGTCTGGAGGAGGAGCACCTGCAGCAGCACCAGCAGCACCAGTTTGGCATCTACACCAATGGCAGTGGCAGCAAGATGGCCCTGCTCAGCAGTGCGGCGGCCAATGTGGCTTTGGCACAGCAGCAGCAGCAGCAGCAGCAACAACAACAGCAGCAACAACAACAGCAGCAGCAGCAGCAGCAGCAGCAGCAACAGCAGCAGCTCCACCCAGAGGTGTACAGCTACCCGAGTGGCATGTACTTGAGCCTGCCCGGCGGCAGCACGGCGGCCATGCTGCCGCAGCATCTGCTGCTGGCGGCGGCCAGCAAAAGCAACAAGGTGAAGCCGCTGAGGGGACTGCGCACCAAGATCAAGCGCAAGTCCGCCTGGATGCGGTGAATATGGCGAACCCCACGGCCCCACTAAAGCGAGAGCATTTAGCCTAAATTCGTTACCTTCAACGGGGTTATCCCAATATATATATCTCTTGCTTAACCTTCCCCTGACTAAGTGTATTGTCTGAGTTATATGTATTTTTTTTTGGTTTTTTTTTTAAGTGTTTTTCCCTTGTGTTTGTTGTACAAATTTTTTTGATTATTTTTTTTTAATATTTTAATTCTTAGTAAGTAATTACCTTAAATTTGGACCCCCTTTGTTGGCCATTTCCTAGCTGCAATTTCGCCTAAGCTAAGCACTTCTTTTTTTTACTTTTAAATTTTACAGACCAATCGAACCTAGATTTTTATAGAGAGAAAGCAAAGAAAACTAGGAAAACCCCAGACTTAATAGTGGAAACGGATTTTAAAATGCATCAAATGTCATTTTTGTATCTTATTGCGGGACACAAAGGTTAATATATATCAGAGCAAGCCTACAAATTGAGCTAAGTAAGGAAAATCCATGAAAATCCATGAAAATGATAAAATACCACAAAGATAAAGGTAAAAAAATGGCAAAAGCGAAGAAAACACAAAAAAAAAAAGAAAACCAAACACACAGCAAACGCAACGTTTGTACAAAGAGCAACAAGAACTAAATATGTAGAAAATGTTTTTTATTTCTGTCCCCCCTTCAAACATGATCTAAAGAGTTATATAGAATAAGAGAGACACTTAGCGCCTTAAACATTGAGTCCTTTTAGCTAAAAAAAGAGAAAAAAAACAAACGCGAGGAGAGAGACATTTGTTGAATTGTTTGCACATATATTCTATTTCTCTATACATATATATACTGCTAGAGCCAGCCCCAGACCCAGCCCCCACTCAAGCAAATGTTAAATCAAAGATATTTAGTTGGTAAGCCAAGCAAACGGACTAATTGTAAGCTCTAGTTGAAATACGCTATCTTTTTAGTTGAATGGAAGCAAGGAAGATGGAAGTGAACATGAAACCCGTTGAAATTGAAATACTTATAAGGAAAAAAGCAAAAGGACGAACGAACTTGACCCCTAAGTGCATACACTTCATGTACCTTTTTAGCAAAAAGCAAGGCAAAGATCGCATTAAAGATATATACACATATATCTCTTACCAATTAAAGAACTAACCTAAAAATGTTGTCAAAGAAATACCAATTTGCTAGTTGTTACAAACAAAGGAAACCAAGGAAACCCAGGAAACCTAGGAAACCCACAAGGAAAGTGTGTTAAAAGTGTTTTTTTTGAGCATCCGAAAGAATTGTGACTAAAGTAGGGTTAGTTAGAGAGAGATAGAGAAGCGAAAACAACAAAATATTAGTATACTTAGCTTAAGGTCCCCCGCATCCTACACTCAATAATTTTCGCCCTATCTTCAAGAAAGTCGCCATAAAAATGTATTTCATGAAATTGTTTTCTAAAAACAAGGACATTTTTCTTGTTTTTAGAAAATTTGTTCTTGAATTAAGAACAAATCTATTTTTATGGCGATTTTCTTGAGGATAGGGCGAAAATTATTATGAGTGTAGTAGCAACCTTGATCCTGACTCCCGAAACCCCTCCTCGCACGACACACACAGTGAAAGACAATCGCCGGGGCCGCGTGCTGTTGTCGCCTTAGTTTAAAGTTTAAACAAATTCTATTATAAACACAAAAGTAATATTTACCCACACACTACAGCCCAACACTAAAAGCAATAGCAAATATATCGTATAACAGTTATAGTATAACAGTTATCATATAACCGTTATCGTATAACTGTTCCCCCAGAGAGATCCTAACCAGTTTTGTTAACGTGTTTTTTCTTCTACCTTTTAATTATTATATGGCATCATTATTATTATTATTATTATTATTACTATATATTATTATTATTATTGATTATAATTATTATTATTGATTATAAAACCTTTTTTTGCGTACCAAATACACAGACCAATCAAAATGTGAAATATTTCCTAACCTTTACTGGCCTCTTGTGTTTTACTTATGGGTAGAGCTGTAAAAACATCTATATTTTCGATAGTGATAGTCCAAACCATCGATACTATCGACAAAATAAAATGGGTTTAAAAATGATTACTTTGCTTAAACAAACCAGATTAAATGGCGTAATTTATATAAGATAAAGAAATTCAATCACACTACTTTCTTTATAGACTATATAAAGATAGTTTTTGATATTAGTGATTAAAATGTTTTTAACCCGTTCTTAAGAATATAAGAATTTATGATTATATTTAGTTCTATATTATTTTTAATAGGCAAAAACTTGTAAATTTTATACGAATTGATTGATTTGCTGTTAACACGATGTATCGATGGTGACCCGGAGCACAGGCTCATCGATAATATCGATAGTATCGTCGATAGTTTTACAGCTCCACTCTTGGGCTTACGTCAGGCAACAAGTGTACATATATAGTATAGCATAAAGGATAAACTAGAGTAGTTGTAGTTAACATAATTTACATAGAGAGATCGGATTCTGTTGAACTTATAGTAAGTGTAAGTGTAAGTGCCTGCCTGCCGCCGCCGCCTCTCTTTCCCTCGAGCAGAGCTTTGTTGCCAATATAGATTCGTTTGTTAACGTTAACGTTGTTAGCTTGAAGCCGAGCCGCCTTGCTTTAGCCTCTAGAAACTCACACGAAATGTACAGTCTACAGGGTATCGAAAGCATCTCCCTTATATCACTCTGGCTAGGAACGATCGGTCTCAGTCTCAGTCTGTTTGCCCTCCAAAGGTTTCAACTAGCGCCTGTTTTTATGTCTCACAAAAAAGCAACAACCTCTGTACCAAACAAACACTAAATACAAATATTACAAATATTACAAAAAAATCACAAGAAACACACTTGAATCAAAAACATAAATTATATTTATATATATATACATTGCATATATATTATATTGTATTACGTAGGGAATAAAGCAAAGACAAAATGTTACCCCGTATTTTTTTAGACATAACATTTTTCTACTTTTTGGACAATGTGCAAAGAAAAAAAACGAAAAGCAAAAAGCAAAAGCATACAAATTACAAAATTTACATATGTAAACGAAAGGCAAAACTTATGGTTTTTAGTTTGTTGCTAATTTATAGAATGAAAAAAAAGAAAAAACACTTAGCTTAAGACAAAGACAGATTTGGGACTGATCTTTGGACCTGTATCTTTGTGTATGAAATACAATAAATAAATTACTCTCCACCCATCTGTTGATATCGAGCAAAATGAGAGCCCGACGGCATTTGTTTTTATCTTGGGAGGTATCTGCGATTTTTTATCACTGAAAATAATTAAATAAATTACCCATTTCCATCGTTAAGAAGCGGCACTCTTAACCCCACTGTATTATAACAGTTATGGGATCTTTTTGGCATTCTCTGGCATAAACCTGTTATATTATCTTTAAGAGCAGAAGAAGTCATCCTCCATCTAGTATTTCTGTTCGCCTGGTACCTGAAAGCCCTTACGGTGGGTTATTTCATCCAAATTCCTTCGAATATACGCATCGATGAGAACGAAATACCTGGCGCACAGAAACGTCAGCTGGTGGACGCTGAGCGCTCAGCCTAACTTCATTATAACAGTTATGGGATGTCTCTGGCTCACTCTCTTTGTGATCTCTCTGGCTTAGAACTGTTATAATAACTTTTAGCGCGGATTAAGTTATTCGCTATCTAGCATTTATGTTTGCCTGGTACCTGAAATCCCTTATAGTGGATTTTTCGATTCAATTTCCATTTAATTTTTATCCCGTTTCCATCCAATTTACACATCGATGAGAACGAATACCAGGCGAACAGAGGTGACAACTGCTATACGCTGCACTTTTCGCATAACTTTATTATAACAGTTATGGGATCTCTTTGGCTTAAAACAATTATATTAAGTTAAAGGGCAGAAGAAGCCATCCTCTATCCAGTATTTCTGTTCGCCTTGGAACATGGAACTCCAGAATAGTGAACTTCTTCCCATAAATTTCCTCATGAATGATAATTAAATACCAGGCGCACAGAAATATCAGCTGGTAGACGCTGTACTCTTCGCGATATTGTATTATAACAGATATTCTGGGTTCTTTCTTATCTAAAACTGTTATATTAAGATTAGTATGACTGAACGACTAAGTAGGCATTCTTAGGGTCTTCCTGAGAGCATATTTTGGCCAAAAATGAAATGATAGCCCAAAGCCGTATATTTTCCGATTCGCCATATAAATTTTAATTATTTAAAATCAAAACATTGAAAAAAATCGGGATTTTTTTTTTTTCGATTTTTCAAAATTTGGTAAGGGGTTACATCATTAAAATTGTCAAAAATTGATTTTTTTTTTTTTTTTAAATTTGCAAAATTAGTATGCCGATTAATTAATTAAACAAAAACTAACATAGAAAAGCTTTCCGAATGGAAATTAAGGCTGTTTTGGCTGAGTTATGATTATTTTAGGCTTTGACTCTGGCAAACAGTGAATCTGCGAATTTCTCAATTATTTCTTTGGACTTTGAGCGCTAAATGGCTGTGACATAAGATATAGTCAATCGATATTGCTCAATTATAATATAACTTATTACAAATATGGAAGCTGTCTATTGATTTAAAATCCACTAGTTAATTGATGCTCATTTGGAGGAGGCTTCTTCTCCGTTCTCTCTTCTTGCGCTTGCCCAATCTTCAAGTTAAGCAACTTCAGTAAAAACCTCAGTGGATTCGGGAGCCCCCTGTTAGGATTACAGATCCTCTGGCAACTCTAGATCCTCCTCTTCGGAGGAAGAATCAGATTGCAGATCCTGGGGATCTGGGGATTCAGGAGCCCCCTCTGTCATTCCAGACTCGCGAGCCTTACGCGCCGCCACCTTCTGTTTCCAGATTTGCAAGGCCCACCTCTCCTCTCCTCTACCACCGCTCTCCTGCGCTTGACTAGCTTACGATGGAATAGGGAGATGGTCCTCTTTATGCAATTCCTGATCTCACTTGGCTCCGCAAAGCAACGCATCCCATTTCGGAACATCTGCTCAATCAAGTGGTGAACGACGTGAATGAAGCTCTTAAAGCGGCTCGACTTTACGTAAGCATAAAGAGTGGGCCAGTCAATCTTCGAGGCCTTATAATTGTAATCCTTGTTTTTTGAGTAGTATTTCCAGTACCTGGCGTCATTGAAGATCCAAGTGAAGGAGTAGTATTTCCGATTCCTCACTGTTTTTAGAAGCTTCCTGCTGTTGCTCCGCTCGATATGCCTGTCCGCTTTCTGGAAGCGAAGTGGGTTGGGCCGAGCGAGATCCTCACGAACTGAAGGAGGGTTGCTTGGCTCTGGTTGCTTGGGCTTGGGCTTGTGCTTGGCTCTCTCTGCCACCTCCATCTCATTGGGAAGGATAGGCTCAGGATGATCCTTATAACCTGATGGAAGCTTCTCCTTGTGCTTGCCCCGCTTGGCCTTCTGCTCCACCTCCATATTCATCTCACTGGGTGAAAAAGCAGCAAGGTTTAGGCTGGGAAATTCATGCTTCTTGGGCTTGACCCGCTTGGCATTCTCCTCCATTTCCATCTCACTGGGTGAAAAAGCAGCCAGGTTCAGTCTGGGAAATTCAGACTTAGTCTGGGACAGAGATCCTCCTCTGGATGAGAGATCCTCACGACCTGAAGGAGACATCCAAGGCTTGGGGTTGGCCTTGAGCTTTGTCCTTTCCTTCACCTCCATCTCATTGGGCGAAAAAGCAGCCAGGTTCAGGCTGGGAAGTTCATGCTTCTTGTGCTTGAACCGCTTGGCCTTCGCCTCTATCTTATTGGGCCTGGCTTTCTCTGCCATCTCCATCTCATTGGGCGAAAAAGAAACCAGGTTCAGAGAGGGAAGGTTACGTTTATAACCCGAAGGAGCCTTCTCCTTAGACGCCTTCTGCTTGACTCGCTTGGCCTTCTGCTCCAGCTCCATTCCCATCTCATTGGGCGAAAAAGCAGCCAGGTTCAGGCTGGGAAGTACAGACTCTGAAGTTAGTTTAGGGCAGCGCATTTCAGCACATTTTTATAACAGTTTTCAGCAGCGATCATTGCAGCGTATCGTTGGTCTACTGCTTGCTGCTCGCCTGTTACTCGAAATGGGGAAGCGGGCAATTTGTTCGGCGATTTCATGAGCCTGAGAAATAAAAATGTTGTTGTAGGCAACAACAAGGTCGCAGTCATGAGTTTCCGCAGTACAAATTTATCAATTCTCCGACTTCAGACACCAGGCGCACAGAAGGCAGCAGCATGCCGATTATCCATTTATTATTACAGTTTATAACAGCGTGGCGCACGACCAACAGTGCTGGCAAGTTGTAAATGTATAGCTAAATCTAGCCTTTTTAGCGAGAAATAGCCATTTTTTTAATCATAGCCATTTGTTATTCTATGTAAAACAAAAGTTAGCTATTTTTTTTCTCATATCTATCATTCTCATTTCTTGCACACACGCATGGTTGCATTTTGGGATGCCGCGATCCTATTGGTCGTTTAACCAAAAGGAAGCCATCATTGTTTTAAGGAACAGTTACTTTAAGACAGCACATTTTTATAACAGTTTTCAGCAACGATCATTGCAGCGCATCGTTGGTCTACTGAGTTCTGTTCGCCTGTTACTCGAAATGGGGAAACGGGCAATTTGTTCGGTGATTTCATGAGCCTGAGAAATAAAAATGTTGTTGTAGGCAACAACAAGGTCGCAGTCATGAGTTTCCGCAGTACAAATTTATCAATTCTCCGACTTCAGACACCAGGCGCACAGAAGGCAGCAGCAGGCCGATTATCCATTTATTATTACAGTTTATAACAGCGTGGCGCACGACCAACAGTGCTGGCAAGTTGTAAATGTATAGCTAAATCTAGCCTTTTTAGCGAGAAATAGCCATTTTTTTAATCATAGCCATTTGTTATTCTATGTAAAACAAAAGTTAGCTATTTTTTTTTCTCATATCTATCATTCTCATTTCTTGCACACACGCATGGTTGCATTTTGGGATGCCGCGATCCTATTGGTCGTTTAACCAGAAGGAAGCCATCATTGTTTTTAGAAACAGTTACTTTAAGACAGCACATTTTTATAACAGTTTTCAGCAACGATCATTGCAGCGCATCGTTGGTCTACTGAGTTCTGTTCGCCTGTTACTCGAAATGGGGAAACGGGCAATTTGTTCGGTGATTTCATGAGCCTGAGAAATAAAAATGTTGTTGTAGGCAACAACAAGGTCGCAGTCATGAGTTTCCGCAGTACAAATTTATCAATTCTCCGACTTCAGACACCAGGCGCACAGAAGGCAGCAGCAGGCCGATTATCCATTTATTATTACAGTTTATAACAGCGTGGCGCACGACCAACAGTGCTGGCAAGTTGTAAATGTATAGCTAAATCTAGCCTTTTTAGCGAGAAATAGCCATTTTTTTAATCATAGCCATTTGTTATTCTATGTAAAACAAAAGTTAGCTATTTTTTTTCTCATATCTATCATTCTCATTTCTTGCACACACGCATGGTTGCATTTTGGGATGCCGCGATCCTATTGGTCGTTTAACCAGAAGGAAGCCATCATTGTTTTTAGAAACAGTTACTTTAAGACAGCACATTTTTATAACAGTTTTCATTCTCATTTCTTGCACACACGCATGGTTGCATTTTGGGATGCCGCGATCCTATTGGTCGTCTAACCAAAAGGAATCCATCATTGTTTTTAGGAACAGTTACTTTAAGACAGCACATTTTTATAACAGCTTTCAGCAGCGGTCAATGCAGTGCATCGTTGGTCTACTGCTTGCTGCTCGCCTGTTACTCGAAATGGGGAAGCGGGCAATTTGTTCGGTGATTTCATGAGCCTGCGTAATAAAATTGTTGTTGTAGGCGACAACAAGGTCGCTGTCATGAGTTTCCGCAGTACAAATTTGCCAAGTACATGATTTCAGACACCAGGCGCGCAGAAGGCAGCAGCAGGCCGATTATCCATTTATTATAACAGTTTATAACAGCTAGGCGCACGACCACCAGTGCTGGCAAATTGTAAATGCATAGCTATATCTAGCTTTTTTTAGCGGGAAATAGCCATTTTTTTATTAATAGCCACTTGCTATGCTATGTAAAACCAAAGTTAGCTATTTTTTTTCTCATATCTAGCCCAGCGCAATTCAAAGGCAATTGTAACAGTAACTCTCCCTCTAAGTCTCTCCCTCTAACCACGCCATCCGCAATTCGAATGACGTCAGCGCACAGACCAGAGAATCGTTGCTCTGCCGCTTGCTGTGCGCCTGATACTTGAAATGGAGAAACGAACCATTTGTTCGGCGATTATGAAAATAGAAGTGGAAAAATGTTGTTGTAGGCAACAACAAGGTCGCAGTCATGAGTTTCCGCAGTACAAATTTACCAAGAGAATGATTTCAGACACCAGGCGCGCAGAAGGCAGCAGCAGGCCGATAAATAAAATTCTGAAGAAAATTAACGGTTACCCTGCCCACAGTACGCTTCCCCAGTGGCGGCCCCTGGCGGTACAATCAATTGAATTTTGAGGTCTTTCTGAGAGCCGTGTAGAGGGCGCTGCTGTCTTACTGCTTGAAACTAGTAATACATAATTCCGCTAGGTGGAGCTTCAACTGTGGCGCCCTCTACTTAACGAGAACGCTTTTGCAGCAACCAGCCTTTGACAGACAGGAAAAAGAAAACGCAACAAATTTAAATTTAGAAATTGCTAATATCTGATTAAACAATATTAGGAAACAGGCCTTAAGCTCCAAAAAAAATAAGCAGATCGTTCGGATTGGAATACAGTAGATTCGTCTTTATTGAATTTGATTTTTCTGTTCAGTTTTACATGCTATATAAACTAGTTTTATTAATCATATATTGTTATTATTTATATTTGCATTGATTTCCGTGTTTCTCGCTCTCCGCTTTCTCGCTTCTTTTATCTTTTGTCTTTGATAATTGTTTTTGTTTGATTTTTCTGGTGTTTTTTTGTGTTTGCTTTTCTTTGTTTGCAATTGATTTTGCCGGAAATACGCTCAATAAGTGTTTGTGGAAATCAAAAACACAATTACAGTTTAGCTTAATTTAAAAAAAATATTACCATTAGTTTATTATTTGTTTTTGGTTTTTATTTTTCAATGCTCGTGTGTGCATTTATACAAGAAATGCTACAAAAAAATGTTTGCCTTTACGTTTCTTCCTTTTTATCCTTTTCTTTTAGTGTAATTTTTGGGGTTAAATTTCCGTTTCTTGCTTAGATATTAGAAAATGATTTTCCGAGGTTGCCAAAAATTGTATGTGTGCTTAAGTTTAGTATCTATGTTTAATATATATAACTATATATGGTTTTTTTCGTTTCTTGTATTTACTTTTGTTTGTTTATATGTATATTTTTGATATTTTTGCTGCTTTCTGGTTGTTAATTAATTGTTTTTTTGCTTATTTTGGGCACATTTAGCTAATTCCTCTTCGTAAACGCTCTCACTTCCCCTCCTTTCGGTTTCTCATTGCATTTTGGGCGGATTTCAAACTGAAAAACGGAGAGATACTGTATCTGTATCCTTGTGTCAGGGACTTGGATCTGCTTCGGTTCTCTGTGTGTGTTAACTATTCATTCTGTCCTCACATATATATATCTTAGTGGTTATTATGTACTATATATATATATATCTGCTGGCTAGCACTATTTGTTGTTCGGTTATTTCAAGTCAAGGTGTTTGCTGGGGGCCTGCTTTCTGCTAAAATAACTATTATATTCCTCTTATGCTTTAAACATAATATTGATATGGTCTGGTTGTTGTTTCTCTGCTAAGAATGTTATTTATTGTTTATTTAATTTTACTTTATTTATTATGTACATCTAAGGTTGGTTGGGCTGGGGAAAACGGATGCTTTGGGTTACAAAAAAAAGATTAAGTGTGGAAACTGTGGGGTTACATATATTATTATTAGTTTTATTTACAGCTCAAGTTTTGATTCGTTTAAATTGCTTTTATTAAAATTAATTACGTATGTTGTCATGGCTTCTAGGGGTATATTAATCCCGACATATCCCCACATAGCCCGACGTCTCCTAATATATGTTACGTGGGCTAGCACCGCATATTGTATATATATTCTGTATGTGTATAAAAATGCTGATCATGTATATATATATTCGATATATATATCTAAGTGTTCACCTGCTGGACTCCCAAAAAGTAAGCTATACAGGGAGGGTAGGGGCTTACGAGGACCTAAGCGAGTACTCTCGTTCCTCAGCGCTCAGCTTTGCGATTTCTTTGGTGGTTTCTCTTAATTATTTCGGGTTTTCTGTCTTTGGTTTTGGCGGAAAATAAAAAAGGATATCGATGGGTTTTTTTTTCGTTTAAGAAAACATTTTTATTTGATAAAGTTTCGTTCATGTTCATGTATTATTGGTATGTTGTCGCTCTTGCTTCTGGCTTCTGCCTTCCTCTTTTTCTTTTAGAGATATATGTATATTTTTGTTGCATATAATTACAATAATAATAGTAGTAATAATAATAATAATAATAATCGTAATAATCGTAATAAAAAAAAAGTGGGAACTAAAACTAAAAGTTGCGGCGCGTTACTCCATATATTTTGTATATATTTTATATATATTCTTTATGCATTACTCGTCTATCTCATATCCGTATTAGATGTAATTTATTCTTTAGCTAAAGCGTATGAAAATGCAAAGTATTTCAACTCGATGTAACTTAGGGGCGAAATTATATAAATTAAAGATCGATTTTTTAACAAACATTTATTTTTGCTCTGTGTGTTTTTTGCATATTTTTTCAAAATATTTTTACTTGCTTTATATTCATTTTTTTGTTATATTTTTTCGTTTCTTGAATAAATTTCGCTTGAAGACGCAAATTGTTTGTTTTTAAGTTTTTTTTTTAGGTTTTTTGAAATGTGTGTGTGTTTGGTATATGTTTTTATCCTTTTCTTCTCATATATATGTATGTATGTAATAATAATAATAATAATAATAACGCGGCAAATTTTGGGCCTATGCAAAAATGGTTTTCGTGTTTCTTTTATAGTTTTAATTTATTTAGATTCTTTTTTTTGGGAAATCTGTTTTGTTTTCTTTTTTTTAGCTTAAACATTTAGCCTAGGAAAAAAACGTTTAAATATTTTGCTTAAAAATTTGCTTGCTTCGCTCGTCTTCTTGGGTTTTTTGTGGTAGGAAAACAGATTCTTGGTTTTTTTTGTGTTTTTATTATTATAATAATGTTTGTAATTCGTTTAATATTACGATTAATATATAAACTTAGGGGCTAGGCAAAAAAAAAGTTGGCTTCCTTAGTTTAGGTTTTATTTTTCTTGATTTTTTTGTGGCTTTTCCATGTTTGTGTAATTTCTTTAGTACGATATGCGGGTTTTGTTTTCATTTTTCATTTTTCGTTTAATTATATTATATTATTTAGAGTCACAGAAAAAAATTGTTGTTATTTATGCTAGGGTTTAATGCAAAATGTAAATTTAAATTAGCGTTAGGCTAAGTTGATACACTCCTCGCATGCGTAATTATATATTAGATATATATATAATTATTGTATATAGAATAATTAGATTATAAATAATTTAGTGCATTTTGCGTGTGTTTATTTTTGCTATAATTATGAATTACTCAATGTGTGTGTGTGTGTGTGTGTGTGATTTTATGTAAATTCAAAATTTACAAACTTTATTGTTATATTTTTTGTTTTGTTTTTTATTTCGTTGGAAAAACAAAGAGGGGAAAAACTCGCTTCACACTTGTATTTTCTTTGCCCTTTAACTATCTTTTACTTTGGATTTTCACGGTTTTTCAAATATTTCTTGCCTTCTTTTATTTTTTTATTTTTTTATTTTTTGTTTTTATTTTATTTATTTTTCTTGAGATCAAAAGATAGTTAAACAAGTCGGTTTGCGGGTCTGTAATTATTTAGAAATTAAGAATTTAGGGGGTTTTAGGAAGAACGTCAGAAACTCGTATTTACACTCTGCTCAACGCTAATTAATTTATTTATTTACACTTAACGAATTAACACTTAACTATCGCGAGTTCACAAAAAAAAATAAAGAATAGAATTACGTGTGTGCCTTTGCTTACAGTCTTCAAGTAGAAACAAATCGAAAAATATCGAATTAATCGCATAAATCGAAAGAATCGGTTATCGATAATTAATCGATCATCTTTTTTCACTAACATGGGATCTCGACACGTGCTTTTGGTTCAAGTTCTTCGGCAAGTCAGGGGTTACTTCTCTTCTATGATATCTTAGCTTTTCTTTTTGGGGTTTCTTCTGCTTCTTCGGGATTCTTCTGGATTCTTCTGGATTCTTCTCTCTTTCGTAATACTTTTGCCATTCATCGCATAGCGTCTCTAAACTTTTCGCTACCACTACTACAACTAACCTTAAAGCTAACAACTAACGCCTATTTAGTAGTTAATGATGCTTCGAAAAAAAAAAAAAAAAAAAAAAACATAAGTATATATATGTATAGAGATCCTGCAGATCTCTCCTCCGGATTTCCTTTCAAACTTTCAAACTTAATCACAAGTAAACGCGCATTGCACTGATTATGCCAGGATCTGCTCGCCATCCTCGCTCCTAGTAGTTCCAGGCTGCCGCCGAGGCAGGACTGGCGGTCACCGCCAGAGGACTGCTCCGGCCGCTGGTGGCCTCCGGAGCAGCTGGAGTCGCCGCCGGGGGAGCCGTGGGAGCGGGCATCTCATCTGAGGAGCCATTGCCCGAGCTGCTCAGTCGCCGCACTCGCACCAGGCGCAGCTTCTCCTCGTTGACCACCTTGAGCTGCTGCTGCTGGCTATCCTCCTCCAGACTGGGCTGCTCCTCCTCCTCCTCGTCGTCCTCCTCCTGCTTGATGTGCACCTCGGGCTCCATGAACCGCTGATCGATCTCCAGCTGGGCATGCTCGTGGTCCTCCCCGGCTGGCTTCTCTCCCTGCTCGGACTCCTCCCTTCCTCCGCCGTACTCCGAGGATCCCTGCATCACGCACACCCCATTGATGATCCTTTCGCTCTCCGCCGTGGCCGCTGCCGCTGCCGCCGCCGCTGCTGCTGCCGCTGCTGCTGCTGCGGCCAGGACGGCATTGGGCGTGGCACCGGCAGGATTCACCCACTGAGGGGCAGCTGGCTTCCGCCGTGAACTCCTCACCGCATTGGACATGTAGGCAGCCGCGGCCGCCGCCGAGGCCAAAGCGGATTTGTGCAAAGCCTTCTCGTAGTCGCTGGTGGACTTGTTTTCCTCCAGCTGATCCTGGCCACCCTCCAGGGACTCATTGTCGCTGAGCTGATGGTGATGGGCCAGCTCCAGCTCATCCTGGTAGTCGTCGCTGCGCTCCCTCTTAAGCGTGGGCATGGACAGGTCCAACCCGCTCATCTGCTCCTTGAAGGCCTGGTTCAGAGCCTGCAGCTCGTCCCCCGTGGAGGCGCCCACGGCTGCCGCCGCCGCTGCTGCTCCTGCCGCTGCTGCTGCTCCGGGAATCCCCGCCAGACTGCGACCCAGCAGGGCGGCGGCTGCGAAGTAAGGGGGATAAGGGATGGGCGCTCCACTCAAACCCATCCGCTCCTTGTGCAGCTCCACGAGGCGCTGCTGCAGCAGGATGCGGAACTGGACGGGATCGAAGGGGGTGGCGCTGGTGCTCTCCCTGCTCGGTATGGGGTTATCCTGCCCCGGCTGGCCATGGGGCACCTGCTGCTTCAAGCGCATCCTGTGGTTGTGGAACCAATTGGTGATGGTCCGCGTGGCCAGACTCAGCTCGTTGGCCAGGAACTCGATGGTGCCCACATTCGGGTACGGATCCAGGGCAAAGGCCAGGCGCAGAGCCTCCTTTTGCTCCTCGGAGAAGAGCACACGCTGCTTTTTGCTCGGAGGGGCACCACCCACCCCGGAACCCACCGATCCTGGCCCTGGACTGCTGGTGTAGAAGTCATTGGTGTCGTTGGAGGAGGTATCACTGCTGTTGTCCTGCTGATTGGGTCCAGTGCTCCTGCGCCGCTTGCTCGCCTCCCTTCGCTCGTTCTTGAGCAACTGCAGCCGCTCCACATTGTTGGCATCGCTCAGCCAGAGCTGCATCCGGATGAAGGGCTCCCGGCCCTTGATGGAGAGCATGTGCCAGGGCTTGGGCTTGCTCAGCAGCTCGGACACAGAGCCCTGGGAGAGGCCAAGCACAGCCTCGCCAAAGATCTTCTGGCCAATGTTGTTGGCCAGCAGGGCCTCCTTGATCTTGGTGGTGATGTCGTGCGTGTCCAGGTCTTGGGTGAGGGCGGCCATCTCGTACACCGTGGGGGACATGTGCTGGTGCAGGCTCCTCATGGCATTGGTGCCATGCACGGGCATCAGCATGGGCTTCTTCTCGCTGTTTGAGGAGGGGGGCTGACTCTGATTCTGGCTGGGATTGGAGCCCGCGGAGGGCGGCAGGCTGATGGCATGCTGCGGGGGCAAACCGGGCGAGGTGAGGAGCATGCTCTGGTGATGCAGGGCAGCCGCCGCTGCCGCCGCCTGCTGCTGCTGGTGGGGATGACCCTGCTGGAGATGCTGCTGTGCCTGCTGCTGGAGATGCTGCGCCGCCTGAGCCTGGGCTTGGAGATGCTGCTGTGCCTGGAGATGCTGCTGCGCCGCCTGCTGCACCTGCTGCGCCGCCTGCTGCTGCTGGGCCGCTTGGACTTGCTGCTGCTGCTGCTGCATGGCCGCCGACATGGCCGCCGCCTGCATCTGCTGCATGAGATGCTGCGCCTGTGCCGGCTCCTGCAGCTTCAGCTCGCTCATCATCTTCTGCATGGGCAGGGAGGCGGCCTGCATCTTGCTGGCCAGGCCCTGGGGCATCTGTGGGCTGCCACTGTAGCTCCCCGTGCGCATTAGCTTCTCGGGGGCGATCTTGTACTGGCTGGCCACCAGCTTGTGCACCGCATTCTCGTCCTCCAGGAACATCTTCATGCGGATGAAGGGCTCCCTGCCCTTCTGGGTGAGCATGTGCCAGGGCTTGGGGCGGGCCAGGAGGTCGGAGACGGAGCCCTGGGAGAGCCCGAGAACGGACTCGCCGAAGAGGCGCTGCGAGATGGAGTACTGGGAGAGGGCCTCCTTGACGCGGCGGACGATGTCCTCCGTGTTGAGGTTGTTGAACATGTCGAACTGCTGCTGGGTGATCGGGGGCAGGACCGCCTTGGTCGGCCGCTGGGGCGTGCTGTGGTGCGGCGTCACCGGGGGCTGGGTGATCAGCGAGTTGGTGATGGAGGCCATCCGCTGCAGCGGACTGGCGGTGGCCGCGAACTCCTCCCCCTGGCTACTCAGAGCCGGCGGCAGTATGGAGTTGCTCAGCGGACTGGGCGCCGCCGAGTTGCTGCTCGCAGCTCCTCCTCCACCTCCTCCTCCAGTCGATCCTGGCGCTGATGCTCCGGCTGCCGTCACAGAGGAGGGTGGGGCTGGTGGTGCGGGAGTGCCACCCCCCTCGGACTTGCGGTAGGCGGGCTCATCCCTTTCGCCGTCCTTGGAGCAGCTGCTGCTGCCGGCACTGTGCTCGAGCGAGGAGCGCTGGCCATTCAGCTTGATGTCCTTGGCGGCTGCGGCCGCCAGCGAGAGATCCTGCGCCCCGTTGAGCACCTGCTGCTGCAGGGCCATCAGGCTGGAGAAGTTGGGGAACTGGGCCTGCGCCGCCTGCTGCTGCTGCTGCTGCTGCGCCTGGTGCTGCTGCTGCAGCTTGGCGATCTCCCGCTCGAACACATGCCGCATGTTCTCGTCGGCCATCGCGGCGGGAAAGGCGTTCCCGGCGGCGCCTGGCATGCCGGCTCCACCTCCGAAGATGGGCGAGAAGAACAGGCTGTTTGGAGGGGGAGAGAGATGGGTTGAATCGGTCAGTGTTTGGATTTTCTAAAGGGTTGGTAATTTGGTAATTTGGAACAAGAGTTAATAAGAACATAAATTATGTGGCGACCGGGAACTAACCGAAAATTATAAATAAAAAAGGAAGATTATCAGGAAGCTCATTTTAAAGTATAAATAAGTATTTTTTTAAAAGCAAGTAAATAGAAAATAAAACCTTTGAGGTTGATTTATTAAAAAAATATATGGCGACCGTGAACACATATTTTGGAACCGAAATATATAAATAAAAAAAAATAGATTATCAGGAAGTTAATTTTAAAGTACAAATAAGTATTCTTTAAGGTTTAAGTAAATAGGAAATGGAACCTTTGAGGTTGATCCGAATTTCTGAAGGATTATTGATAAGATTTTATGTCAGAAAAAAATAATTATAATTTATTAATAAAAAAGGAAAACTAACAGATTGTTAATTTTTAGGAATAAATAAGTATTCTTTAAGGATCAAGTAAATAGGAAATGAAGCCTTTTGAGGTTGATCGGTATTTCTGAAGGGTTTTTCATTAGGGAAAAGATTTTATTCAAAAAAAAAATTATATGGCGACCGTGAACTAAGATTTTCTAGCGGAAAATTATATATAAAAAGGAAAAGCTACGAGGAAGTTAATATTAAAGGATAAATAATTATTCTTTAAAGATCAAAGAGATAGGCAATGGTATTTCTAAAGAATTATTGATAAGGAGCCAGATTTTAATGAAAAAAAATATTATATGGCGACCGTAAACATAGGTTTTTTAACCAAAATTTATAAATAAAAGTAAGGGATCAGATTTTAATGAAAAGAAATTTAAATAAATTAAAATTAAAAATATTTGTTAACCGAAATTTATAAATAATGAAGAAAACCCATCCGGCTGTTAATTTTAAAGGAGAAATAAGCATTCTTTAAGGAGCAAGTAAAAAGGAAATGCAATTTTTTGAGGTTCCATCAAGGATTTAAAAATGTAACTGGCGCCCGAGCAGGGACTTAAAGAATGAAAGGATGCCAAGTAATTTGTTCAACTGTTCGAGGTTGAAAGTAACTTAATACAAGTTAAAAAAGAGAAGGAAAGGATGAATAAAGGATTTCTTATAGAAAAATAAACCTATAATAAGCCCCTCCTCCTCACACTCACCTGGGGAATGGTGCCTCGCGCGGAGTGCGCGCAATCAGCTCCTGGTAGAGCCTCGCCATCTTGTCCTGGGCGAGATCCTCGTGCCGCAGCCGCTGCTGCTGCTCCCGCTCCCTCTGCTCGCGCTCCCTCTCCCGCTGCTGGGCGGCGGCAGCCTGCTCGGGAGTGAGGTGCTGCTGCTGCTGCTGTTGCTGCTGCTTCAGCTGCTGCTCCACCTTGAAGAAGGGGGAGGTGCAGCTCTGCGGCGGCGACTTGCTGTCCTCGTTGCTGTGCGAGTCGTCGCCAGTGCCAGCGCCGCCACCATGACGGCGCTCGTGCTCCCGCTGCTGGGCCACGCTGCTCTGCTTCATCAGCGAGGAGGCCTCGCTGAGGATGTGGGCGATGCGATCCTCGGACATGGAGTCATCGCCGCCAGCGCCGCCGGCACCGCGACCCGCGTACTGCGGCAGGCCAGAATCTGCAAGGAGAGAGGGGAAGATATTCCAGATTAGGCGGGGGATCGTAAAGCTCAGAGATGCCCATTAAATGCTGTAAACTTTATGCCACTTTATGGACGAGCCCAAGCCAGACCGAAACCAATTAAGCCATAAAGCGTTCAAAAAGCCAAAGCGAATTTGCGACCATAAAGGCGGCGCTGCAGTTGAAAGGGTTCCCGAACCCAAACCCTTCTCCGTATCCCTAAATTTCGATGGGGGACAGGGACTGCTCCAATTATATGAATATCAACCGTCAAACGGTCCACCTGGAAGGTGAATGAATTGCCACTCCCTTTTCCCTAACCCCTAGATTTTATTTATATGTTTTTTGTCGACCTCAAATAGTTGTTCGATGCAAAAGCCTGGCGCTAATTTGGCACGCGCCAGGACCTCTTTCATTCGAAAACCAAACGAAAACCAAACGAAATGAATAAATGAATGAATTCAATTGCAATTGAGAGCGGGGCTAAAAAAGTGGAAAACAAAAAATGCAAAACTCAATTGAAAATGAAATGGAGAAGCCCCTCTGTGCTTTTTCGCTTTTTCCCTAGCTTTTTCCGTCACAGAGCAGTGGTAAATTGCAAAATAATCACACACAAGTGGTTGCCATTGAATATCCTGTGTATGCGATGTCCTGCGGCATGTTTTTGTGGCAACACACACACAAGCACATCAATCAGCGAAATGAAATAACTGAAAATCGCTTTACAATTGCCAAAAGCATAATCGATGCCCCAAAGGAGCAAACACTTGGACCAAAGCGGAAACGGAAATCAACACATGAATGACAAATGTCCCGGGCACCAAGCGGAGTAGCTGTAAGTCCTGGGCACATCCAACTACAATAGGTTGCCATGGGGGCTGGCTGGCCATAAAAATTGGAAAAATCATTTTGGTTTCACGAGGTTTTCCTCCTTTTTTTTCCGGCGAGCGGCAGACTCCTTGTCGTCGCTTCATTTGGGGATTACAAAGTGTTTTTGTGTTATAAAGTCGAAGATGACATTGATGACACCTGGAATGACCCAGGCCAGAGCCTGGCGAGGATTTGGATCGAACAAAGAGCGAGGGGGTTGAGAGTGGGAGTTGGTCAGACACAGACAGCTTAGGTGGGGATTTAGTGGAAGATTGTGGTTGGGAAACAGAGGGGATATTGATTTTGATAGAGAGAAGGTCACTCTTTAAAGCTGTAAAGATTTAACAGGGGAAATTCTGCGATTAATTAGCTTACAAGGGAGTTCTGTTAATAATTTTAATATTAAATATATTTAATATTTGCACAACTTTCAGTTCTTTAATATTTTTTGGTAACAACCAGCGTCTCACGTGGCGCTCAGACAGCTCCCACTCCCACTCCCAGCTTGGCCCGCATCCTTTATGGCCATCATTCAGCTTTTTACTATATATATATATTTTTTTTACATTTTACATATACAAACAGATATTTTTTGTTTTGTCTGCAATTTACATTACTTCTCCCTCTTATCCTTTATTTTTTTTGTGGGTTTTGTTTTTTAATTTATTAGAGAGGAACATGTTGACCAAATTGTCATTCAAAAAGGGATTTTTCGGACCAGAGATATGAGCTATCATATTTGTGTCTAGCAGATATATATGTTTTTATATGAACAATCCCTTTGCCTTTATTGCAGACTTGGGGTTGCTTCTCTGTTGTCTGTTGCTTTTTTCTCTCTATATATTATAATACAATAAATATTTGCCCGCACACACAAATATGTAATCATACTTCAACATGTCGCGTCGCGTCGATCTAAAAGGGTTTCATAGCAGTGAGCAGTGAGAGCAGTGGAGCAGTGGGGCCTAGGGGGGAACGCACGGAATTGAACACCGGCTGGCACATTGAAATTGGCACACGCACGCAATTTGCATTAATTGCAAGAAAAATTTTCTAATTAAAATGCCAGTCATTTCGTATTCCGTTCCTTTTTCTTTTCCTTTCCTCCGTATTTGTCAGTTATCCATTTGTTCCTGGGGTATTAGCAAAAGTGTCAATTAAAAACAACAAAAAAAATACAGGGGGAGAGGAACTCCAATTGGAGGCTTCTCCTTCGTCTCCTTCTTCTTCCAGCTGAGCGGAAAGCAAACGTAGCATTGCAAATTGAAGAGTTTCGACAGGGGCGTAGGGCGTGGGGCGGGAGCTTCGACAGGGGGTGACTGCAGTGCAGAGTCACCTGTTATCACTGCCCCCCCCATTTATACCCACCTTTGTTTGTCTTGCAATTAAGCAGAAAATATATATGAGCGATAGAGGGAGACAGGCAGACGAGGAGAGATGGGAGCAAGTGGAATGGGTAAGGAAGAGAGAGAGTTGTGAGTGGAGAGAGTTGTGAGTGGAGAGAGGAGCATGGAGAGCACGGAGCTTTGGAGAATGGGCAACGTGCAGAGGCAACTTTGTCTTGCATTTTAATTTGTTTTCGTCATGGATTTCGCTTTGTTCTTGCAGCTCCCCCCCCCACTGTGTTGTCAAAGTTCATTACAAAGTAATTAGCCAGCTTATATGCAAAATAAAAAGTACAAAAATCCAGCACGAACACGACATGTGCAACATTTGCCCATTTTTCTGTCTTCCGTCTTCTGTCTGCTTTTATTTCAAATATTTCCCCCTATTTCCCCCCTTTATTTTGCCGTTTTATTTATTTTTTATGATGGCCTGCTTTTTTTTGTTTTTGTTCTTTGGTTTTTCGGTTAGTAGTCCTCATCAAATTATTAGCACTCCCTGATCGGGGCCCATTACTCTTCGGTCCCGGTTCTTTCTGCTTTTCCCTCATTCCTGATTGCCTCATTTCGTTCATCACAAGAGATATCAAAAGAAATTCAAAATAAAATAAATTTCGGCGGGTCTAAAATTTCCCTTTGCGATCGCCTCAGATTTATGAAAATTGTTGAGCGAGCTTTATGCTAATTTATGCGTATTGTTTGCCCGGCCCACGCAGCCAGCCAGAAGCAACAACAAAATAATAATAAATAAATAAATAGGATAAAACAAAAAGAAAAGAAAAAGAGGGCCCACCGCAATGAGTCGCCACACTTATGAACGATGCCACTCAATGAACGATTTTAATGGCTGCAGCATCATGTGTGTGCTGCGTGTGTGGTGTGTGTGGTGTGTGTGCTGCGTGTGTACCTGTCGCGCGTTTGTGTGTATAAATGAAATCAAATAAAATCAAATACAATCAAGATATGGGGCCAAAAATCGCGTAAAAGCGAAAGAATTGATACGCCCCGTTGCTCACTTAGTGAGGGAAATATTTATACGACTTCCGGGATACCCTGTACCCCGTATAAAATGAATTAATAATATTTTAGAGGGGTTTTCTTGGTTTAAATAATATTTAAAATATTTATCACTTTCAAAATATCGAGTTTTCAGGGTATTTTGAATTAGTTTTGAATAAATCTTGAGAGTTTCTTAGGTAAGCTAATTTAAAAGCTTGGTAAGTAAGGGATATATTTATTTAATAATTAATTTGTGCATCATTTAATAATGTATCAATAAGAATAAAATATTAATAATATTTTAAAGGGGTTTTCTTGGTTTAAATAATATTTAAAATATTTATCACTTTAAAAATATCGAGTTTTCAGGGTATTTTGAATTATTTTTGAATAAATCTGGAGAGTTTCTTAGGTAAGCTAATTTAAAAGCTTGGTAAATAAGGGATATATTTATTTAATAATTCATTTGTGCATCAATTAATAATGTATCAATAAGAATAAAATATTAATAGTATTTTAAGGGGGTTTATTTATTTAATAATTAATTTAAGTTTCAATTATTAAGCAAGGTAATTAAATTAAATAAATATGAATTAGATTAACTAATAAAATTCCCTTTTAGGTTCTATTTTTCTCCTATAAAACCTCTAGACTTAAGCCCCTAAAGCCCTTCCTTAACTGCTCAGTTAAAGGGCATCCCCTGGTCGTGGCTTTTTTATTTATTTTGGTAAATATTATTATTATTTTTGTTGTTCCTTAGACACACACACACACGCACACTCGCACACTTTTAGCCCGCTTTATGGCTTGTGACAAATAATTTGTGAAGAGGCCGCAAATAAATGTGTGGCCGTCTGCCGTACGTTTTTCCTTTCTTTTCTTTAATTTTTTTTGGGTTTTTATTCAGCCACATCTTCTGGTGGCGTTTGGAATGCTTTTGTTTTGTCCCCATCATTCCCCCCCCCCCTCCCCCATCCCTGTCTTATTTTCGGTTCTATTCTTGGGCACACTCGCACTCTGTTTTGGCCTGGCCCGCGCGTTGGCCTGGCTAAAATAAAAGCAAGAGGCGGCGGCGGCGGTGTCTGCTGAGAATTATGTGTTAATATGCTAGTATTATTAGCTGCTATAATGGCTCCGCTTGCCCCACACTCCGACTCTGTGCGGTGCACTCCCCCTCCCTACTTGCCGCTTGCCGCTTGCCACTTGCCACTTGCCACTTGCCACTTGCCTCCCTTGTCATTACGTATACGCCGCGTAATTCCCTTTTTTTGAGCGCCCTGCTAAACGAGTTTCAATTGAGCACTTAACTCTCCCCTATTTTCTCTAGTTTTTTTCGCCTTTTTCTCTTACCAAAGAGTCCTGTCAACAGTTTTTTGTTTGTGTGTGCGTTTGTGGCTAAAGTAAGCTTTGGCCAAGAGCAGGAGGCCCTACTCCTGGCAGTGTAAGTTCTAAAAAAAAGTTCTATAATGTCCTATGGTCAATATAATTAAAAATAATTAAATCTATAAGCTTGAATTGAGTTTTAAAAAGATTTTAAAGTTTATTTCAATTAAATTATCAAACTGAAAATGTTTACAAGCTTTTAAGGCTTACAAAATTTGTGAAAAAATCGAAATAATAAATCCTTTAATACCTAAAAATTTGTTTAGAAATCTAAATAATATTCCCTTAATACCTAAACAATTAAACAAAAACTAAACTTTATTTTAGGCTTTTAATTGATTAATATAATAATTTTCTTTGATTTTACCTTTGATTTATCACATTAATTACCAAGTTAAAGGCTTAAAATGGCTCTTTTAAATAGTTTTTATTGGCCATATACCCCATTTATTGATAATATTGCCTAACTTTAACCCCCTTCCCCCCCTTCAGTTTAATATGCAACAATTGCAAAATAAAAAAATAAAAAGAAAGCAAGAAGTAGCAGAAATAAATAGAAGCCAGCAAAAGAAATACGGGGGAAATGGAAATACAAACCGAAAACGCAAAAACTTTTGCGTCAAGCCATAAAGGGGGGGTTACCCCTGAATTGTGCCTCATTGCCACCCTTTTTGAGGGGGGATAGGGGGGGGGAGGTCCCTGCCACAAAGACGACTTCAAACGCTCGGCACGTCAACGTTTTGCATGCCTCGTTGAAGGCAGAGTTGCAGTTCTGCTCGTATTATTATTATTATTATTATTTTTATTATTATTTGCTGTTGTTGCTGTTGTCGTCATCACTGGCTTGTTGTTTACATTTAATTCAACTTCATGTTGCCTGCACACACACACACACACACAAATATGTATAAATATTTTTAATTTTTTTTCTGATTTTTTCCCCCGTTGTATTTTGTTTCAAGCTTTTCACAGACCAATTGTCACGGCAGTCGTCGTCGTCGTCGCCGTCGCGTCGAACCACCTCCTCCACCTTTGCCACCTTTTTCTATATTTTTTTAAGCCCCCTTCTAAGCCCCTGCCCTCCTCCCCCCTCCCCGATTTATTTAGCGCGCTTTAAACAATTACAATTCAAAATTCATTGACGCGCATCCTGGGTTAACTTTTGCCACAATGACTTCAAAGTATTGTTAACCAGCTGAGTTTTTTTCAACTAAGAGGGGGGTTGTATTTTAGGGGGGTTAATGCAGAAATTAGTTGTTACAGAAAATAGAGGGGAGAATTAAAAATAATAAACAATAAGGGCATTGCTTATAATTTATACATTTTTAAAGGATTTGATTTTGATGTAATTCAATTTGCCAGCTCCTAAAATTTGTCATATATTTTCTGTATTTTATATTATTAATTTTAAATAAGAAAATAATACAAAGAGAAAGTAGGGAAGGTTAAAACATATTTAAAAATATTTATACAAAACCAAATATGCTCAAAAAAATTATTAAATAAAAATCAAATTATTTTTACTAGCTTAAAAAAAAATTAAAAACCATTTTAATAGGAAAATAATACAAAATGAAAGTAGGAAACGTTAAAACATATTTATAAATATTTATAAAAAACCTAGAGAACTCAAAAAACTGATTAAATAAAATTCAAACTATTTTAATTTGATTCCAATATTTTTTAATTGTTTTTACTAGCTTAAAAAAAATGTTAAAATTAGTAATAAAACAAATTTATAATTAAAACTTCCAAGAAAAATCCTCGCATTGATTTTTGAGCAAGAGTTTCAATCTTTTTCTCCTGTATTTATATTTGCTTATAATTAGCAAAGGGTAGAGCTTAAAAAAAATGCGAGAAATATAACCTCGATTGCACTTTAACCCCTGCTCTGTTCCCTGTCCCTGCCAGCATGTAGAGCCCCCTCTCTATAAACAGTCACAGTTAGTTTAGCTGCCATGAGTAATCGTCATAAATTAATTGTCAACATTTGCATGCACTTAGACCAACACACACACACACACGCACCGGGGGGTAGGGGAGGTGCGTGCTAGCACATTTTAAACATACTTTTGCATTGACATATTTGTGGGCTTCGCTTGCCCGAAGTTTTCCCGACCATGGAAATTGATGACTAATCAATAGGCAGGGAAACCCAGGCAACGGCGATTTAACAAAGTTACTACCTATATATATGGCCCAACTATATTAGAGTCTATATAGTGCAGCTCTTAAAATTAAAAAAAAATAAACAAAAAATAAAAAAAAACGAGAGAAAATGAAACGAATTCCTGTTCATTTTCACGCCTAATGTGCGAATTTGCCGAAATTTATGGCGACAGGCAAATGGCCGCTCCAACTGCACCGCAAATGTCTCTTTTTCCCTACTTCTCGGGCGTCGTCAAGTTTGTCGCCTCGGTGTGGTGTGTGTGTGTGGTGTGTGTGTGCTGTTGGCACGTTGATTATACGCAAAAATCAAAAATAATTAAAATTTCACAATTTAATGTTTTGGCCGGCGGCCAAACGAAATGAAAAACGCCAAAAGCCGCAGCAGCAAAAGCCGTGGAGAGAATAGGCGACACACAGAGAGAGAGAGTGGAGAGTTGAGGCAAAAAAGAAGGCAAAGGAGGCAGGACATCGTTTGAAGTTCGAGTTGAAGGACTCGCTGGCTGTCTCTGCGGGATTGAAACTAAGTCAATGAACTCCCATAATTGTTTCCCTTATTATAATTATTAAATCTATATTTGAAGTCTATAAAAGCATCTATTTAAATGCAGTGTAAATATCCTCTTAAGTAATTCTTTATTTAATTTTAAAACCTTTTTTCTGATTGCCTTATGTATTTCTTCTATTTAAATGCAGTTTAAATATCCCAATAATTTATTTTGTAGTTAATTTTAAAACCTTATTTGCCTTATTTATTTCCTTTAAATCACTTTAAATAACTTTTTTTCCTGGCATTAAACGCGTTAATAAAAGGACCCAGAGTAAGCCCAAGACCAGAACTTTTAATGGACGCCAGAGACCACCTCCTGTCCAACTTGTTAATCCCCATAAAAAAATAGTGCCCAGGCTGATTTCATTCCTCCACAAACATACATAAATATGAGCAAATATCAAACTTATTTTGAAACCTATCTTAGACTTCCATCACACTTAATTTTAAATTCAAAAATAAGTTCATTTGATGAAGGTAAAGATATTTTTTCCTTTTAATTATTGTACAAAATTGTGGAAATTAATTGGAAATAAGTTCAATTGATGTTTTTCGCCCAAATAAAATCCAATCAAAGGCTCAGATTTGCCTTAAAACTACCTGACGGTTTAAAAACACTTAAAAAAGGCGTATGAAAGTAAGCAATAAATTATGTTACATTAAGAAATCACTGCATATTATTTGTAGAATTAGCAATTATTGTCAAAAATTGGGGAAATTCATTTGAAAAAAGTTAAATTCATATTTTTCGCCTAAATAAAATCCAATCAAAGGCTCTAATCAAAACTCTCTGAAGGTTTAAAAACTATTAAAAAAGGCGCATAAAAGTAGGCAATGAAATATTTTACGTAGGGGAATCAATGACTACTTTTTGTAGCATACTCTTGGGCATTTTTTTTTTAAGATATTTAATTTGTAAAGGCAAGTTTTTACTTGTTAGAATTTGAAGTAAATACTAAATTAAATATATTTTGTAATATTTTAAATGTTTAAATCCATTTCCACACCCATTTCCTATAAACCCCAGCTGCCTTAAAACTCCATCAAGGTTTAAAAACCTTTAAAAAGGCGCATAAAAGTAGGCAATTAAATATTTTTCCTTAGGGAATCACTGCATATTTTTTGTAGCATACTCTTGGGCACTTTTTATACTTTTTAATACTTTTTAAAGTGAAAATAAATATTTTGTAATATTTTAAATGTTTGAATCCCTTTCCACACTCATTTCCTGTAACCCCCAGCTCAATCCCCCAACTTACGGACTACATCCACTCACCTTTCTTGGGTATCAGCGACTTGAGCAGCATGACGGCATTATCGTCGCAGGCCCAGGCGTGCATCTTGCGGTAGCTGTCGCGCCCCTTCTCCGTCAGCTTGTCCCAGGGCTTCGGCTTGCTGAGCAGCTCGGACACAGTGCCCTGGGAGAGGCCGAGGATGTACTTGGCGAACAGCCGCTGGCCAATGTTGTGCACGGAGAGAAGCTCCCTTACGCGTCGCGAGATGTGCAGGGTGTCCAGCGCCTGGTTGGCGTACTTGTCCATGTTATACCGCAGCATCTCCTGCAGCTTGGCCTCCATGGGATCGCCCTTCGGGATGAGCGACTCCCCCAGCCTGCCGGCCATTGAGGCGCCCGGTGGCAGTTGCATTTCCGCATCCGCAAAGCGATAGTGGCCGCGACCCACATCCCCGCCAGCGGCCACCTGGGCGGCGGCAAACTGGAAGGCAGGCGGTAATCCGGGCAGGAATCCCGGTCCCAAGGCAGCGGCGGCCGCATGCTGGGCATGGGCGGCCATTGCAGCGGCGGCCAGGCCATTGGTGGCATCCTCGCCCTGCTGCTGCAGCAAGGACTTGCTGCCATTGAGGGCGCCAGCTCCTACTCCAGCGGTGGGTGTGCTGGTGGCACTGGAGTTCGAGCTGGACTCTTGGTGGTGCAGGTGGTGGGCCGCCGAGGGATGGAGCAGGCCGCCGTGCAGGTGATGATTGAGGCCATGATGGTGGTTCATACCTTCTTGTGGCTGCTGCTGATGGTGCTGGTGGTGCTGCTGCTCCCGCTCCCGCTGCTGCTGCTGGTGGTGGTGGTGGTTCGAGGAGCTGCTGTTCCCGCTGCTGTTGCTGCCGCTGTGCTGGTGCAGGTGGTGCTCCCGCTCCCTTTGATGGTGGTGCTGCTCCCGCTGCTGCTCCCGGTGGGCATCTGTTCGGGGGGAGGAGGAGTTGGAAAAGGTTGAGTTAACCAGCTGGCTAAGCAGGGCGGTGGACGAGGGTCCATGGTGTGGCTGAAGCGGCTGTTGTTGCTGTGGTTGCTGTGCTTGTTGTGGGTTAAAGAGATGTGGCGGCGGCGGCGGCGGGGGTAGAGCAGCCGGAGCCGGAGCCGGAGGCGGTGGTGGCGGCAGCAATTGCTGCTGAGGATCGGGTCTAAGACCCTGATAAATAGTTGGCGTTTTGCTCCCTGGAGGCGCTGGCCCGGGGCCCGCATCGAAGCCGCGGCGCCAATAGCTATTGACCAGCTGCTCCTGCAGCCTCACTTCCGGTTGGACTTCATCATCATCATCATCATCGTCATCGTCATCGGGTAGCTCCACTTTGGGCGCCATTTTCTCAGCTTCATTTGCTTCGATTACAGGCGAGGCCTCATCGATTTCTGTATCGATAACAGCGATAACATCTTGCTGGGGTTTCTCTGCGGGATAACACAACGAAAACAAATATTTGTGCTATTTGTTTTGTTGCTGCTTTTGGTATTTTTTGTATTTTTTGTATTTTTGGAAACAACAACACATCCAGGGAACAAAACGCCAAAAATTAATCGATAAAATTTCTTTGTTGTTTATCGGTTTTTGGTTTTTTTCTTTTTTTTTCGCCAATTTTGTGAGTGCAACAAAATAACAAAGTTTGTATATATAAATGGATATAAATAAGATATAGATTTGTAGTAGTATAGAGTAGTAGTGTCTTCATGCAGAACACAACAACTACAACAACAACAACAACAACAACAACAATGAGGGTGATGATCATGAATATAATGATTATAATAATTATAATGAAAGCCCCATCGGCTGGCTTGCAAATATTTAGCCAGCGAAATAAAAGCGAGTTCTGTGTTTGCCGCGCGTCTTCGGGCCATAAAATCTGGCGCCGTTCGTCTCCTTTGCTGATTTCTGATTTCTGCCATATATATATATCGTATATATACGATATATAACCTCTGCCTTGCCGGGCTTATCCTCCGGCCCGCGATAAGCGGCTCAAATAAACCATAAAAGAGGCAAAGGCAGCGGAGGCGCGTGTCGGTTTCAAATCAAAGCGATTGATAAAGCCAAGAAATCAGTGAAGGCTTCTTCAAGGCAAAGACGGACCCGGACCGGAAGTAGAGTGGGCACCAGGGTGGATCGATAGGGGATAATTATGGGTTTTTTATAGAGACTTTTATAAGTATTTTTGCCATTTTTAAGAGTCAAGGAAATAAATTGGAAAACATATTAGGGATTTTTTTTTAATCCTTTTTAATTTTCAAATTTATTTAAGACCTAAATTTGGGTAGATAACTTTTAGAAATTATTTAAACTTTTCTCTATATTATTTTCGATATGGGATTATTATGAGTTATTTATAGAGATTTTTAGTAAGGAAATAAATTTGATAACATATTTAAGGGATCTTTTTTTAGTTATATTTAATTTCTGAATTTATTTAAAACCTGGTTTAAGGTAAATTACTTTTAGAAATAATTTAAAATGTTTCTTTATATTTGTCCCCTATTTTTGATCGAATTTATTTAAAGTTAGGATCTTTTTTAAATTTAATTTCTAAATGTATTTAAGAAGTGGATTTGGGTAAATTACTTTTATAAATAATTTAAAATGTTTCTCTATATTTTTCTCCTTTTTTATCGAATTTACTTGAAGTTAGGATCCTTTTTTTTAATTCTATTTAATTTAAAAATTTATTTAATACCTGCTTTAAGGTATATTACTTTAAGAAATTATTTTAAAATGTTCTCTATATTTTCCCCAATTTTTTTTAACGATCCACCCTGCTAAAATAAAGGCCTTTCGAGGCACGGGGAACTCACCTTCGCTAATGGCATTGGCGGCATCGCTGGCGCCATTCTTGAGCGCCTCGGCGGCCAGGGCCTTGGTCCGCTCCATGAGCAGCTCCTGGAATTTGTTGGGGTCGTTGGCACAGGCGGCGGCAGCGGCGGCTGCAGCTGCAGCGGCGATGGCCGACTGCGGGCTGAGGACGTTCAGGTCCAGCGGGCTGCTGAAGATGATAAAATGTAAATTAATAAATAAATATTTAAGTAAATAAATTAAATAATTTATTAAACTAAACATAAATTCTTAGTACTCACTGCTGTTCCTTTTCGACTTTGATCTCGTTGCTATCGTTGACATTGTCAGCCATCTCCCGATCCTCGGCCGCCTCCTCCTCATCGTCATCGTCCTCGTCGTCCTGCTCCTGCCGCTGCTGTCGCTCCTCCGTCTTCACCGCCGACGTCGGTGTGGCCTCCTCGGTGGTGTCCACCAGCATGGCCTGGTCCTCGTCCTCCTCCTCCGCCTCGATGACCTGGTCTTCGGTGTTCTCCACGGGATCACTGACGGATGCCTCGGTGGCAGCAGCACTCAGCTTGTTGTGGTCGCTGCTCTGACTATTGTTGTTATTATTATTGGTGGCAGCGGCTGTGGCGGCTGCGAGGGCGGTGGCCTCCGCCAGGGCCTCGTTGATCTGATGCTTGTCGAGGCGCGCCTCCAGCCGGATGATGTGCTGCCGCTTGACCTCCAGGTGCTCCTCCAGCCGCTGGATCTGCACCAGGTGCGTCTGCTCCAGGGCCTGCAGGCGCTGCAGCTCCTCCAGCAGTGCTTTAATCTGCAAGATCAAAAGGAGAAACATTTTGGGTTAATCTTTAAAAATTTAACGTTTTTAGCCTAGATAACTTCGTGTATATATAATTTTTCTTTGATTTTATATTCTATATAATCCCTGATTTATCTGAAGCGCCCTATCTATCGATGTACCTGGTTTTCTTGCCCTTGGGGCATATCTGTGTGCGGCAAAAGTTCTCTCCGCGAGAGTTATAAAATAATTTTTAATAAAATTAACAACGACGTCAATGTCGGTCCTGGCACACACATGGCTCCCCTCAAGGCAGGTAGAAACCCCAGCCCCCAACCCATCACAGCCCTGAGGAACCATCAGGAGCATCCCTGCCTGGCCCCCGCCTTGTTTGGAACTTTGTTTGTTTGATGAAAATATGATAATTGGCAAATTTGACAAGGGAATTTTTCTTAAGTGCGTCGCACACACACAGCAAAGTTGACAAGATAAAGTTTTTCGGCAGCGCCGTGTGGTATGCAACGAAATTTTTTAATGACAGCCCAGGTACACACATGTCGGGGTGGGCGTGTGTGTATCTCTTATTATGTGATTAAAATTAATTTTATGGCGCGGTTTTTAATTGACGCAGCTGCCAGCGAAACTTTGCCCGAAAAGTTCATAAAGTAATCGATTGATTAAGGTAGGGAAGCTATGATATTAACTTTAAAAAATAAATATAAATAATAAATATACAAAAATAAATTTTCCTTAACCTTGTACATATTAATTTTTAATTAGTAATTTATTTTACTTTTAAATAAATATTAAAGTCTTTTTACTGTATATATATTTATATAATTAATTTCTTTGTAGTCCCTTTTCATTTTATTTTACTTTAAAATAAATATTAAAGTCTATTTAATGTTTATATACTTATATAATTAATTTAATTAATTTATCTTTATTTATAATTTATATTCCATTTAATATTCAAATATATTAGCTTTCTTCATCTATAAAAATATTAACCCTTTTATATTTTCCTTAAATTTATTCATACTATATTAACTTTCAATGAGTTGTTTATTTTACTTTAAAATTAATATTAAAGTTTATATAATGTATATATATTTATATAATCAATTTCCTTGTAGCTACTATTCATTTAATATATATTTCCCCTTTAATATTCCTATATAAATCGAATAATTATTAAAGTAATACCAATAATTATAATTTAATAACCCAAATAATTTCCTGCTTCGTTAACCCTCCGAAAACGTTCCAATATCGAGCGGAGCCCGCTTAACCCATATGCAAATAAATATAAATAGAGAATCAACATAATTCTAACTACAAATTTGCGTGTCATTGCGTGATTTGTGCCGAACATGGGCATAAACAATAATTTCATCAACATGGGAACACCATACACGTAGACGGGGAGCTTCACGTGTCTATTTTATCAATATTTGTGGAGGGGCCAACGATGATTATTGGCCATAAACAATGGCTCCGAACGACTGAACATAATTGGCATTAAAAAAGCATCAACAACATGCGTGTGGCATGCCGAAAAATGCAAAACATCCGCCGGTTAATTCTATTATCAATCAAAGGATCCAGGACATGGGACCCAGGAGCCAGGACCCCACATGCCAAGAAGGGTTGGGAAAATGCCGGCATGCGTGTTCGATTTTTCATTAGCATACGAGTATACGAGCAAGGAGGAAAGACATGACAAGACGACAAACGACTCAAATTAATTGCATAAAAATCTTATGGGTGCGGTAAGGCACAGCCCGTGCCCGTGCCCGTGCCCGTGCCCGTGCCCGTGCCCGTGCCCGTGCCCGTGCCCAAGAGGGTGGCTTCTAATTGCCAGACAATCCGCAGCCAGGCCAGCAGCAACCCCTTGAATTTTTCGCAGCTTTCTTAAATAAACGTAATTAGCGCAAGTCGCAGGGGAAAGGGATTTTCCTCAGAGTCACACATGTGGCAACTGTACACCCAAATATAACTTGAATTTAAATTTAAAAGATATTTTTAAGTTTAGCTTAAAGCTAAGCTATTTTAATTATTAATTTTTCCAGCAAAGCATATAAGTCTATAACCTCTCTAAAATATTTATTTGTAACATGAATTTGAATTTAATAGATATTTTTTTCATTTTATAAATATCATAACTTTATACCAGGCTAAGCCATTTAATTATTCATTTTTCCACCCAGCATCTAAGGCTATAAATTCCCTAAAAATATATATTTGTAACTTGAATTTGAATTTAATAGATATTTTTATTCAGTTTATAAATATCATAACTTTAAAATAAGCTAAGCCATTTAATTATTAATTTTTCCAGCCAGCATCTAAGGCTATAAAATTCCCTAAAATATTTATTTGTAACTCCAAACTTAATTAGAAGTTTGGCAACAATGCCACTGGCCCCCTTTTCGTATGCAAATTAATGCCAAAAATGAGCAGGGAAACTGTCATTTCGATTTTCGGAGTATTTTGCGCCAAAGCCAAAGCCAAAAATGAAAGAAATATTAAAACGATAAATCAACTTTTTGGATTTCCACCGACAACGACGACGCTGAGGACGACGACGAGCACACAGACAGCAGAAATCATTTTCGTTTTCAAGGGTTGAAAAGTAGAAACTTTCTGCAACTCTTCTGTGGTTGATGAGGCTGCGATGGCTCGGGGGTGTAGCATCTAACAGCAATCAAACAAACTATAACAAATACTTTCGGACGTTGGCTGTCTCTCTCCCCTGTATTGACTGTAAAATTATGAAAATTTACATTTTTCCCGGACCAAAGCCGGACAAAAGACTCGGACACACACAGGGGGTTGGGGCTCACTTTTTGGGTAATAATTTTTCCAAATGGAACACACGCAAAAATGATTCGATGCCGAGATGGGAACGAGTGAAAAGCAAACGATTTGTAATTAACAAAATTGCCAAGCAGCCGAGAGAATCTTACCCTTTTGCATAACAATTGACAAAGCAGTCGATACAGGAATATATATATGTATTTATATATATATACATGCATATAGGATGATGGGAAACAATAACAAACACTCGAAGGCAAAAGACGAGAGACGCGCGTGAGTTTCGGTTGGCAGATGAAGGAAGCATAAAATGCCAAAAGGAATTAAGGTTATGCCGCCCCCCACCGCCCACGCCACTGTCTCTGCTGTTGCTCCCTTTCTTGTCACTGGGCACTGGGAGAAAATAGTAGGAAAAATAGTTTAAGAAGATACAGATGGACTTAAATCAAGAGTCTTCATTATTTTGGTCCTTCGAACCGGATTTATTATTATATAATATTATTTTTTCCTGCTCCTAAATTGTGCAAATAATTATTTTTATGATATTATTTTATGCCTATGTACGGAAAACAGTAGCAAAAATAGTTCAAGAGGGTACAGATGGCCTTAAATCAAGTTCTTCATAATTTTGGTCCTTGGAGCCGAATTTATTTTTATATCATACTATTTATTCTTATGCTTAAATTGCCTAGTAATTATTTTTATTACATTATTTTCTTCCTCTGCACATATTCCACATGAGACTGAGGCTGAGGCAAAGGCAAAGGGTTTTCCAACTGAAGTGCGTGGCGGTGTTGGGGTTGGGGGTGTAAAAAAAGGGTTTAATCAGCGAGCAGCAGCATCTCCCCCTCACACTCCCTCACTTACACACACACACACACACACACACGCAGAGACACCAATCTACAAATACAAATTAACAATAAGCAATCAAAGACACACACACACACACCGAGTCAGCAGAGAAGCTCTTCAGGGCTTGCTTATAAAATAATTCAGCTTGCTTTATTTTTATTCTGTGCTTTTTTGGTTCCTGCAGACTTTTAGGCCGTCAGCTGCCAATGGCAAAGGCAAAAACCGTCAAAGGAATTAAAATTCATTCGGGCATAAAAATTTTAAAATATATATATGACTGGCGGGGACGGGGGCGGGGGCTGAGTGATGGATAGAGATAGCGCATATATAAAAAAGGGGTAACTTTTGCCAAGCAGCCAGAGGCGGAGGCTGGGGTGCGAGTGCTGGGCTCTGACTCTGAAGGGGGTTGACTCTCTGTTGTTAATTTCCAAAAAGCCAAAAGACAAATGAGTAAAAGGCAACACACAGACGGGGGCGGGGGGAAAAGAAGCTTCGTCTCAATGTCGTCAACTTTTTGTTTTTTTTCTGTGCTCGTGCTCCTTGCTGGATTTTATGTGATAATGCACAGGGGGAAATCGGGGTTAGATCAAAGAGAAATTAGCCAGAAATAATTAACTGGAATATTTTAGAGTTTGAATATTTTAAAGAATTTTTTATAGAATATTTTTGAAAATGGAAACTTATTTGGATTCCTTTTGCATTAATTAAATATTAGCTTGTCCCTGAGTTTTAAAATGTTTAATATTTAATCATATAAAAATACCCCCTATTTTCTTTCAGTACATTTACTGTGCTTGTTTTATTATTTCGCTTTGCTGCTGCTTGTCATTGATTTTTGATTGTTTCAAGTGTTTTGGCAAAGGAGTAGCTCGCGATGTTTTGCTGGGGTACTCTATTCGGAAACAAGGATGTTGCTGGAGCTGCTGGTGTGATAAGGGGTCCCCCTTTTTTATCCGGGAGAGACAGGAGGCAGGAGGAGGCAGGAGTTCGCTTTAAAGTCTGCCAAGTGCACCCCAGAGCTTTGACGCCCAAGCCAAGCCAAGGCTTTTGTTTCTGGCTGTTGCATTTTTTTGCAACTGGCAATGCCCAAGTTGGCAATTTGCAACAAAAGATAACAAAGAATATGACGGCGAGCGAGCGAAGGAAAATAATAATACAAAAAAAATACAGAAAAGAAAATAAAAGCGGAGAAAGGCAAACAAAAATACAAAGCTGAAACAAAGAGCCCGAAAGGGGTCACATATGGGAGTCCCTACAATAACAGTACCACGCCGTTTAACTTTTACCCTTTGCAGTAGTTTTCTTATTTATTATTTTTTATATTATATGGGAAGTTTTAATATTAATTTTAAATTTAATAAATAGTGCAGAGGTGCACTAATAGGACGAAATATTATTCACTATTTATGGTTGCTGAAATAAGACTTGGGAGTTCTAGGAACAACGCAGGCGCTTAGTGTGCCCAGACTGCTTACTGCAGCACTTAGTGTGGCTTTAAAATTGAATGCTTTTGTTCCTTTTATTACTGTATTTTTTTTTATGTTTTTTTTTAAATCTTTAATAATTTAATATCTCTTCAATTGAATATTTGCACACAAAGCCCAATTTATTCACTCAGTCAATCGCCTAATTCCTTCACTCATTCATTCAATCACTCATTCTCCCGACTGACAGACAATTCATCAACTTAAAGACCTCAAATCGCAGGTAATTTCGCCAGAATTTTTGCATTATTTGTCAATTGCCAGGGGCCATTTAAGAGGGGGGAGGGAAAAGCAGGGGGGGGGCCTCGGAAAAGGGGTTGGAAAATCCCACACAGAAGAGGAGCACTTGGCAATTTACAACAATTCAAAGGCATAAATCAAACATTTTGCAAGTTGAAGTTGGAAGCACGAAATCGGATTCGGTATTGGGGATGGGGATGGGAGCGTTTTTGTCAGTTAGTCAGTCAAACAGTCATTCAGTCATTCAGTCATTACGCACACACGCACACAGCGCCGGCAGAGTTATTGAATTGATTCGAGGGGGGTTTCCACAGAGAGAGGCTTGGGCCCCCCTTGGGGCACGCAATTCACAACTCGTTCTCGGTCTTCCTTCCTTTTCTCTCTCCCTCTTTATAGCTGTTGTTGTATTTTTTGGATTATAAAGTTTTGTAATTAAAATTTGACAGCTTTACAATTCCCAGGATCCCCCTTGGCCGCCGCCCCACCATCACTCAAAAGGGAAAATCTTACCCCCTATCCCTTTTCGCGTCGCGAGTATTTTCTTATTAGAATTTTACAATTTTCGATTTATGTTTCGATTTTATTGTCTAGAATTTTGTGCGTGGGCCTTCCTCCTTCTTCATCCTTCGGTTGAAATATAATAAATGGGCAAGGACTCGCTCCTCTCTCTCCTTATTTAACCCTTTGGTGGTGTCTTCTAACCCCTTTGCATATATGCTTTCGAATATTTTCCATCAAAACGAGGTTCGCGTCCCACTTTTGTTTCTAATTCGTTAAACTTTTGCTTAATAATTGTCTGGCTCCCCAAACCTCAGCTTGACTTTTCAAAAAAAATAAATAAAGGAACGTGGCAAATTTTGTTTCCATATTTTTGTTTGTGTCATGTGTTTTTTTCCCTCTCTATATATATATATATATTTCTCTGTGCCCAGATAAGCACTCGACTGCGGGGCAGCCATGAGTTATTCGCAGCCCAGTCACATGTCTAATCCTTTTGCTTATTGATATGATATCTGCACAAAACCCAAAAAATAAAAACGAAAAAATAGAAACAATAAAAAAAGGTTATTTTATATATTGCGGGGTTGGCCGGGCGCGGGCTCGGGCTTGCTCTCTTTCATAATCAAAAAACGTTAAAATCATAGTCTAGACAATAATTTATGAGCCCGTGCAACGCGCGGTCCTGGATTCCTGGATTCTGGATTCAGATTCAGATTCAGATCCAGATTCGGCCCCTTAACCCCTTTCGGATGCCAATCAACATCTCTCGAGCAAACATTCGTAAGGCTCGAGTCCTGTCTGATGATGATCCTGCTCGGGCTGCTGCCGGTCTGTCATTGTTGTGCCCTTGTGAGTTTTTTGGACATTTTTTTGCGATTTTTTTCGATATAAAAATATGAATTTTTTCGCATACGGAGGATGCGGGAGTTTGCCAGCTTCTAATGGTTTCAACTTCCTTCCGCTTGCCGTTGTCCTTTTTGCCAGCTCCATACGAGTATATGTGTGGAGTAAGCCTTTTTTTCTGAGAGTTTGGGGCAGGTGTTTGTGCACACACAAAAAGCTACTTAAGGGGGGATATATACTGAAAGTGCTGTTCCCGATACCGACTCCGATTCCGATCCAAAGGAACTTTGCCGGGACAGACACTAATTTGATTTGGACATCAGCGTCAACTTCTAATTGAATTCCGGCCCCGTCATCATCGCGGGGACTGTGCATCGATTAACTTGCCTTCGCCGCCCGCCGAAAACTCAATCTTCGTTTGATGACAATTTCATTTCTATTAAATGCCACTGGAAATGCATAAAAAGCCAGCCTCAGGAAACTAGGAAAAAAAGATATGGCCAGCTTATTTTAATTACCCTTGGAGTGGGAGGAGGAGGTGGGTTCGGTTTGGGCTTGGACCAAACAGTGGGTTAAGTTTGGCAAGAAATAGGTAAGAGAAACAAGAAAGGAAGTTAACTTTCCTAAAAATCGTATAAAATATAGTAATGGTGTTATGAGACTGCATTAAAAACTTCATTAATTTGGGAATTATTTGAATTATCTCGAGCTGTAAGAGTTTTCAATAAAATATAACAAAGTTATAGGGATGATTATATTTATTTCTAAAACTAAATCAAGGTAACTTTGCTAGAACAGCCTAAGATACGGTAATGGTGTTATGACATTGCATTAAAAACTTCATTAATTTAAGTTTTATCATTATTTTTCACGGTTATTAAAATTAGGCCAAGCTAGTCATCATATAAATAAATTTCAACTTAAATATGAATACCTAGAAAAACCCACTTTAAAGTCTTAAAAAATGTAGTAAAGCTAGGAATTAATTTATATTCCCCTTCAAGAATTTTCGGTGTGAAAAGAAAACCCCGGAAAAGCGCGAGTGTTACTAATTTGTGTGTAAAGCTGTGTATGCTGTGTGGCTGAGCATTTAAAATTAACCCCACCACGCCCACTGTGCGTCTGCGGTCGCATTTTGACCGAGCCACGGCAATTATTTTGACGACGCTTAATTTGCGTTGAGTTGGAGATTTCTCGGATGCGGATGATGATGACGATGACGAAAACGAAAGCGTCGCCGATGGAGACGGCGATGGCGATGAAGATACTATATAGGAGACTATATAGAAGATGGAGATGGAGAGACGACGACGTCGCGGTTAACTTGCATCAAAATTGAAGCGACAGCATGGCAAACTAATTAAAGTCTCTGGCCATTTACCGCTCCGGAAAAATTGAACGATTTTTACGCTTAGCCTTTTTTAATTGTCCAAATTGGGGGGACTGGCTGGACCTGCGTTTGATGGTTGTAAAGAAGAACAAAAAAAAAACTTAAATGCAGACATATTTAACAAAAGTCGCCCCCAAATTTTATGGCATTTCATCAGGGTGTTTTTAATTTGAAATCAATGATCTAGTTAATTGCTTCTCCTTGAAAAATTCAAAGCAGAAAACAGCACTCGGAGAAAAATTAGCTTTGAATTATGAGAGTTTGGGATACTTTTTGGGATTTTTAAAGCACTTTTGAACTCTTTGCTAATATATTTATTTCTAGCTCAAAAAATTAGAGATGTTCTAAGGAGACATATTATTTAAAGACACTTTTTTCAGTAATGACACTGGAATATAATCCTACAAAAATACCAAAAATATGAATAGCTTTTAAATAAAAAATATTCCAAAGAGTAATTATAGACACTTTGTTCGCTGTCATAACAACCAAGGGAGTTATGACACTAGGCGTTACGCCCTTCCCCACAAAAATACCTATGCCTATACTTGTAAAATAAACCTTTTTAGGTATGCAAAAAATAAATAAAATAAAATAAATTAAATATAAATATAAATATAAATAAAAATATTAAAAATTCTTTATAACTTGCAATATTACGAGCTCATTTCCAGCTAATTCTCCGCGTAATGTGCCTCTTAATTTATATTCAATTGCCTAGTTCTGGTTTCGTATTTTTTGTTCCCCGCATTTAATCGCGTAACTCTGGTTCTGGGTTTTCTTCTTGGCTAATCTATCATAATAATCGCTGTGGACTGTCACACGTACAAACAGCGCGCCGAAGGTTGGCAAACAAAAACGCGCCAACGGAGGCTAATCAAACATCAGCAACAACTTTAGCCATGACTGCTAAAAAAGTATCTGTAGTGGATTGCAAACGTACGAGTGTATCTCTATATCTGCAAGATAATAAATTCAAATGCAAACTTAATTAATTGCCGGAGTGGCCGAGCAACACGTTGCTGATGTTTCAGCTTCTTTGGCTGCAGGCGAAACTCAATTTAATGGTAAATTAATAAAAAAGAAATGGAATTTGATTTATCGACAGGCGGCGACCATCGTCTCCGTCTCCGTCTAGGGCAGCTCCTTTTGCTAATTGAAATGCTAAATTTCCGTTCATGCCTGTAATTGACTTCGGGGCCCCCAGAGGTGTGATGTGGAATCGAAATTGACAATTTTCAAATTGCCAGAAACTGTGTGCATGCAAATACACGGATATATATATGGCTGCTGGCCCAAAATTGATGGCTACAAGACTTTGGGCCAAGACTTGCCAGATTTTTCATCTAGAGAGAGCAGCAGCCCACCTACTCTTCGCCGATTATTTGTTGCCCATAAATCAGGCGGCTTTCGGTTCGTTTTCCTCAATTTTTTCTTCTAATATTTCTCGTATTTTTTTTTGTTTTTGCCGAAGCCAATTGCATTTTCGACTTGTCACCGTTTTAATGGCCTCCAATTAGATGGTAGCCAGTGTGCATGTTCATTATTTTTCATGCTGCCAGGCAAGATTTTCTCTTGCAGGAAAAGTGTCTCCAAGAATTCTGTCTAGATTTGTGAAAAATAAACCCAATTGTTCTTAGAAATAAAAAGGAAAACCAGTGTGACCAGGAGCCTAGCTAGGGCATTTTTAACAGCAGTGGGTCACACCGGTAATTAAGAAAATAAGCAAATAGGGAAGGGATAACTTTGGAGAGGCAGAGGAAGGTGCCTCCAAGAATTCAGTCTCGATAAGGGAAAACAATCGGAAATGTTTTTACTAAAAACTAGAAAACCAGTGTGACCAGGAGCCTATTTGGGGCATTTTCACCAGGATCAGGTCACACTGGTATAGAAAGAAAAGAAACAACTAAGGAGTAGATGTTGCAAAATAATTTTATTGAATCTGATTTGTCTTTTACTCGGAGTTAATTTATTAAAATTAATATTACGTAAAAGCCAGTGTGACCTTGTTTTGAATTATAAACCATTTAGGTCACATTGATTGTATTTTCTAATTTAATCAATAGATGGATTAATGAAATCTTTAGCCAGACCAAGTGAGTCTGCTATATAATAATTTTCCCGTTGATAAAGTTCTAAAATCAGCCTCAATCAAGGCATTTATTGCTGATGCAACAAGCAGCAACTACAAGTACAAGTACAAGCGACTATACTACGAATTGAAATTCCAAATTGAACTGAACTAGCTCACGCAACAACAAAGGCCTCTGGCGGCGAACGAAAATAAGGAAATAATCAATTTAAAAAAATCAAAATCACACATTTACCCATTTCGAGAGCAAACAAACAACAAAGCTATACTAAGCATCATCGCAACCAGCGGCAACAATCATTCAGTCAGTCGGAGGCGGAGGCGGAGACAGAGAGGCAGATAGTCCGGGAGATAGAGAGGGGGCGATACCATCTATGGCGGGACTGCTCGCGCCGATCAGAATCCATATGCGATAAATAAATTGAATTTATCCGCAATTGGTGGAAAAAACGGGCACAGGGTAGGGGTAGTGGGTGTGTGTGTGTGTGTGTGTACGATAATGACAGTTTTTTTTTCTTTTTTTTCACTTTAATCAGCAATACAAATAGCAACAAGAACGATAAGCTCGACGACAGGCAGAGTCAGCAATCATTGCAGGCTTGTCCTAACTAAGCTCAATGTCTCCAGCCTGGTATTTGTGTGCTGATTGATTTGAATTGAATAATTGCAATTGTGCGGCCTGTATTTGTACATTATTATTATTATTGCCACTAGTATTATTTGGCTTGGCCTGACTGGGCTGCTCTTTATCCCTCCTCTCGGTTTTTGTGGAGCATTTCAATAACTGAAGCCCCAATGCAGTTTCGCTGGAAAATTTTCCATAAATCATATATAACTCTCACCCGACGTCGTCGCATCTCAATCTCACTTGGCGGCACCGAAAATTATAGTCAAACTTTTGCTTCGATTGGCATAACTCATACTAAATTCGAATAATCGCCAATAATTTTGGTCTGCCATGGATGCTACTCATCAGCGAAATAAACAATTTTAATCATAATGAGATTCAAATTAATGACAAAAATCTAAAATAATTGAGCTCTTGCCTTGGGATTCGAAAGATTACGGACAGAGACGGAGAGCGGAGAGTGACACTTTCTCAGTGGATCGATCGAATTTGTTTTTTGTTGTTTAAACAGTTGATTTTAATTTTAGAACATTTGGCGTTAGACATTTGATGGATTTTCCGCTTGATTTGCATTTAAAAATAACACACCGCGGCCATTGTCTTTCGGCTGGAGCGTGTATCCAAATATTTGTGCCCCGTCACAGATACTACAGATACTAGATACATATACTATAACCCCTTCGGAGCTCAGAAACTCGAAGTTGCTGCCGGGTTTTGCCTCTGACGTAGGGCCAGACCGGGTCTGGTCCAATTCCCAATTAATAGCTCTGAAAGTCACGCGATGATAAGCGCAAATCGAATTTTGTGGCCAGAAAAAAAAACATAAACAGATTATTAAGTGTTTCCAAAGCGATTATCTCAGAGAGTTATGCTGGTCCATGCGGGTGCTCCATAATCGGTTCCCTTATCACCGCAAATAGGTTCTAAAATTAAACTCAAATTATGTTTGCTGATCTAACAAAATATATATGTTATAATTATGTAAATTACCAATGAGCTTCTAATTTCTAATTTCACAAGTCTATTAAATTAATGACCCCAAAAAAAAAAACATTCACATATTGGAGCCCCAGAAACTTATCAATGAATTTCCCCCTAATGGGTCGTAAATGTATGTGGTTTTTCTCCGCTGCTAATCAGATATATATGCTCATATATATATTTATTTTTTTCTGGCCTCTAGTGTTAGGATAAACAACTAAATCTAGCCGCAAAACAAAGGTCATAAAAAATTGATTTGGTTTTTTGTGTGTGCGGTTTTGGCTCTCGTTGTTGTCGATAAAGAAATTCTATAAATATATGCAAGCACACACACATGGGTGTATATATTTTCCGGTAGATAAAAAAATGAAATCGAGTTGAGTTTGTTATTTAATAAATACCATTCTCTCCAGTTATTCGTGGTTTGTTTTTGTTTGCGGCGTGATAAAAAACTAAAGAAAATATATGTAGAATAATATAAAAAGCGATGGAACGTGTCGTTTTGTTTGAGCGGAGGAGGTCTAGTATTAGTAACAAAACAAAATCGAAGCGGAAGCTGCGCTGCGCTGGCTGGCTGCTAATTTGTTGTTCATTTGTTTGCGCTGTCAAGAAGCGTTTAATTTTTGCTTTCTTTTCGATTATTTCTTTTCGCTTTTATTTTTCCATATTTCTTTTTTTTTTTGCTGTATTGCGTTTATTTTGGGAAACGCGACGGCCCAAAGCACTTTGTCTATAAAAATGCACTTCTGCGAAAAAATAAACACATGCCTCATAGCCAAAACAAACGCACAGGCTCGTAGCTCGTAGCCAGAGCTGTTGCACTCCGGATTCTAACAACAAACAACTGTTGCAATTCCATTTAACATGATTTCTGGGCAAAAATTCTCGCATATACAGAGGGCACGCGATATAAAGAACATTTCTGGGTTTTTTTTACGATTTAAAAATGTAATTTCATCCATTTCAATGATGTGCAAGGGCACACTATACATAGCGTTCCTAGGTCACTCTGAGTTGGCTTTTTAAAACAGATTTTATGCAACTCTACATATATTATTACAATTAGCTTGTTTCATTAAAAGAGGTAATTTGACACAAGGAATAAATTAAATTAATTATTTGCATGATGTGCAATGGCACACTATACTTGGTGTTCCTAAGACTGGTCACTCTGAGTTTGCTATATGAAGCACTTTTTATGCAACTCTATAAATATCATTATAATTACCTTGTTTCATTAAGAAAAGTAATTTCACACGAGGAATAAATTTAAAAAATATTAGCATGACGTGCAAGGGCACACTTTACTTAGTGTTCCTATGACTGGTCACTCTGAAGCAGCATGGTCACTCTGCCTTTTCTATTATTTCCCTTCCTTCGAGCCCTCACTGTGGACTTCATCGCAGTGCCGCCGCTCATATTCCTGTCGATCATCTTTGGATGCTGTCCCGAGAGGACAACGCAGAAAATATTGTCGCATATTTATGAACATGTGTAACAGATAAATCTGAATCTACACACACACAGTACACACACATGGGACAGTGGCGGGGCACACATAAGTGATTTAGTTGTCAGGCGAGTGCATTTATCACAGCTGTTTGGGGGTTTTTGGGGACTGGGGTTTGCCAGGGCGCCAGTAATCAAACTAATGAGCCTGGGCCCACCAGCGGGTGGCGGTGGCAAAAATAGCTTTTAATGGATTTCAAATAACGAAAAAACGCACACAAAACGCGGCCAAGGCAGTGGCGGCGTGTTCCAAAGGGGTCTCGCAACTCCCTTTGACAATCGGGTTTAAATTTCAAAATATACTGGGAGTTAAGTTACCAGATTTGTGACGCCCCTGGCTTGGTGAAGTGAAGTGATAAAACATTAAAGAAATGCGCTTCTTCTGCTTTTCTGCTTTTTTCCCACTTTTTCTGGCAACACCTAGGGGTTGCTAATGGAGGAAGCTGCTGCCGTTGCACTTAATGGCAAATGATAATGATTGATGCAAATGCACCACCCGTGCATCTTTGGGCTTCTTCAAATCAGCACAAAAAGCCACACGAAGCACTTCAAGTCGAAGGGGAAGCTTTGGTTGCTTTGCTTTTTTGGATTTCGCTTGGGGTTCTTCCCCGCGATAAGCAATCATTCAATGCGGTGAAAAAAATCATAAAGCAACATAGAAACCTTGGAGAAAGGGAGTTTATTTCTTATTTTTGCATTAGGCAGATTGCAAGGATGTGTTGCGCCAGAAAATGTGGGTAAGGCACTTGCCAAATATGTAAATTTAAATATTATATCCATATCTAATCTAATATATTATCCCCTATCTAATCCCCTTCCCTATAGTTTTTTTTAACTTAATTCCCTGGGGGCTGCCAACCCTTTCTCCGCCCATTATCTGGGCCTGTGTAAACAAAGGCATTCAACAAATTTGTAGGCGTAAAAATTGTCTTGTCAATATTTTAATGATATCACTTTACACTCCATCCCGCTTGGTCCTTGTCCTTGTCCTGGTCTGTGGCGAAAAAGTTTCCCTTCAACTTTTGTTCCCTGGCCGGCTCCTGTTGTCCCCAGGAAAAGGCTGGAAATCCCAGGCTCTATGTTTTTCCTTTTCCCCCATTTTTGTGTACTTTTTTTTTCTGTTCTTGGGCGTGTAAAGAAGAAGTCAAAAGTCCCGCCGCTCATTTGTTTGCCTTGTATTTTCCTTTCCTTTCCTTTTTTTTTCGGTCGGTCTCGGTTTCTCGGTCGCACTCGGGCAACATTTTTTCTGTTTGGCTAGAAAATTACAAGAAAAGTGCCCGGAAAAGTGGGTGGAAAGGCGGCAAAGGGGGGGTTTGTTTATTTGTGCAAGTGTTTTCTCAATTGTGCGTGCTGGTCAGAGGGAGAAGGGAGTCTCTCCTCGGAGTTGGCGAGGTGGCGAAGTGGCGAATCTGCAGACGGAGGTCGGTCAGTCGTGCGTCGCCGTCTGCGGTCGGAATTCCTCTCTCCTTTTTTGGGTTTGGATTTTCCCCAAGTTTCCTCGCACACACACACACACATTCCAGCGGCGACGTTTGTCTAATCTTAACGGTTTTACATTTCATTGCGCCGGGTAATTGTCCTTCGGAGGGTTGGGTCTGCACCCACAAGGATCCGATCCCCCTTTCTGAGCAGCTGAGGGATACTCGACCTTAGTCCGCTACAGTTTATTAAATTAAAAAGTCACTTAAAGTCTGGGGTGTCCACGTTTTTTCTGCTTTTTTTCGGTGTGTTTGAAGCCCGAAAAGGGGTTGTGAGTGGCCACAGTTGCTTAATGCGAGGATTAAAAAGCGCACATTGAGCTAACGCATTTTACTTTGAGGTGATTTGGATATCTTTGGCTCTAGTTCACAGTAGGTCTTTTTTAAACCTCAGGTTAAGTTTTTTTTTAACGAAAAATTATGAAAAAGCTTATGAAATTGGAATACAATATCAAGTGAATATCCTTCAATTCAAACCCACGCTTAACTTTAACTTCAAGAGTTAAAAGCTGATTTTAAAATAAAATAACAGCTGTTGATTTAACCTCAGGTTAGCTTTACTTTCCCACAAGAGAGCAGCAAATACTTATTAAACTTTTCTAGTGAAAATCGAAGAATTTAAACCCAAGTTTAACATTTACTTCTACACTTAACAGCTGGTTAAAAAAATAAAAGCTGCTGATTTAACCTCAAGTTAACTTTTTTTGCAAACAAGAGAGTACATTTAGCTTTACAGACTAAAAATCAAAACTCAAAACTATCAAAACTTAATTCTTAAGATTAACCTCTAACGTAATTGACTCTTAACCGATGGTTAAATTGGGTTAGCTTTACTTTAACATTTTAAAGCTGTTGATTTAACCTCAAGTTAACTTTTCTTTCTCACAAGAGAGTACTGCTTTTAAAACTATTAAAAGGTTAATCCTTAGATTAACCTCAAACATAATTGACTCTTAACCGGTAGTTAACTAACCTGGGGTTAGCATTAATTTTTCAAAACATACTAACCAATAATTTTCAAAGCCAAAAGTAAGTCCTAGCCTTAAGTTTAACATTAACCCTAACCCCTAACCGCCGGTTAACTTACCTCTTTGTCTTTGGCAGCTAATAGAACAGCTGGCTGGCCGTTGTTGTTGTTGTTATTCTTCTTCTTGCGCTTCTCGCTGTTGCCGCTGCTGCTGTTGTTGTTGTTGCTGTTGGTGTTGTTGTTATTGGTGTTGCTGTTGTTGTTATTGTTGGTGTTGGTGTTGCTGGTGGCTGTGTTGCTGGTTGTTGTGGTATTGTTATTATTATTATTATTATTGTTGTTGTTGTTGTTGTTGCTATTGCTGTTGTTGTTGCTGGTGGTGGTGGTATTGGTGTTGTTGTTATTGGCGCAATCATCGTCCTCGGCCACAGCAACAACATGTTGCTCGTTGGCATTGCTCTCAGCATTGCTGCTGCTGTTCTTTCGACTACAACTATTATTGCTACTATCGGCTGTCGCATGATTATTGCTAACATTTAAACTAGCCTCCACCGATGACGACGACACATCCTTGTTGTTGGTGTCCTCTAGAAGTTCCAACGCCTGCGTTGTCGCACTTGGCTCAGTTCTGGTCTCGGTCTCGGTCTCCATATCGTCGGCGTTCGATTGCATCGAGGCGTTCTCCTCCTCCTCATCCTCATCCTCATCGTCCTGCTCTGGCTCTGGCTCCTGCTCGAGCTCCTGCTCATCCTCCTGCTCATCCTCCTCCTCGTCGTCGTCGTCATCCTCATCCTCGTCCAGCTGCAGATCCTGGTGACTGTTGTTGTTGCTGCTGGCCATGGCCTCATTGGCTATCGGCTGCTCGGCCGGCATATTGCCGGCTGCTGTTGCTGTTGCTGTTGCAACCTCGGTGGCCGGCGAGTGGAGTGGAGATTGCTGCTGCTGCTGCTGCTGTTGCTGCAAGGCCGCCGCTGCTGCCGCTGCAGCCGCCTCCATCATCATCTGCTGGGCGTGGCTGAAGAAGAGCTTCGGGTTGAGGCAGGCGCCGCCGCTGACGACGCCGCCGCTCTGCTGCTGCAACTGCAACTGTTGCTGCTGCTGCTGCTGCTGCTGCTGCAGCTCGGTGCTGAGCAGCGGCGGCGAGGGCGACGGCGTATTTGTGTTGGCGAGCAGATTGCTGCCGTTCTGCTGCTGCAGCGTTAATGCCGCTGCAACGATGGAGCTGTTCAGCTGCTGCTGCTCCTCCTCGTTCTCTGTGATTGCTCCTGCTGTGCCAGCAACTGTTGCTGCAACTGCTGCCGCTGCTGCTGCTGCTGCTGCACCTGTGTCGCTGTTATCGCTGTTGTCGCTGCTGCCGGTGGATAGCTGCTCTTTGAGTGTGTTCACTTCCTTCTCGGCCTGGGTAGCGCGCTGCAAAAAATAATAAGGAAAATAATTAAATATATTTTAAATATTTATTTATTTTTTAATATTTTGATTTGAAATTTGAATATTTAAATTTCTTTAGTAGCTATAACTTTGGTACAAAAAAACACACACTAGCTATTAATTTGTGGCTTCTACATACATTTTTCTAAATTATGATACTATGACACAGCCTGTTAAATAAGGCATGGTCATACTGGTTTCTGATTTTTTCAAATTCAACACGTTAAACATGTTTTATATAATTCTTGTACAATAAAAATAATAAATAAAATACTTTATATATTTTTAATATATATTTAATTTCATATTTTTGATATTTTTATTTTTTTGTTTATATCTAAAAATAAAATACCAAAATGTGTTTAGCAGTTATCACTTTGGTACAAAAAAACACTCACTAGCTATTAATTTGTGGGCCCTGCCTTGATTTTTCTAAAGTTTTGGTACTATGACACTGCCTGGTATATAAGGCATGGTCACACTGGATTTTTATTTTTTCAAATTAAACATGTTAAAAATGTTTTATAATGAATATATAAGTTACACAAATTAATAAAAACAACAAAACAGTGTCATATCGCCTTAAACACCCTAAAAGAGGCATCCGATTCTATTAAAAAAATCTGATAAAATACAAAAAAAATAGATATATATATTTGAAGAGCTATCGCCCCCAAAAAACAAAAACCTTTGGAACGTCAGCCACATATGTTGCTAAAAGTTGAGATCTCATGCCACACCAGCGCCAGGGCCAACTATCGACCCTCATTAATTTTACTTTTAAAGTCATTACGGGTTAAATTTAGCCAAATTAATACGTTGCAAAAACTTTTGTCGGCCCAACGACATCAACCGGGCGGGCGGCGACCCCCGGGCGGAAGGCGGAAGGCTTAAAAAACATTCCGGCCCCGTCTGCATTGGCAACCAGGAACCAGGAAAAACAGAGAAACAGAGCTAGAGCCAGAGCCAGGACCAACAAATTTATAGTTTATCGTTCGTATCGATAAGCCCAACTTGAAAATGTTTGCCTGCTATTAGTGCTGACCTTCGGAGGGGTTGGCCTTTCTTTTTCTCTTTTTCTGCTTTTTGTTTTGGGGTCTGGAATCAAATGCCAAATGAGAAATTAAAACAACAAAACACCGAGGAAGAAGGTTACAAAAATATGCGGTGCAAACTTTTTTGGCAAATTAGTCTGGGATTGCAGACCCCAGAACTCAGACCAGAGCCAAGTTTTAAGGCTTCCACATTTTGCGACCTAAGCCCAAGCAAATGGCAATGACTTTTGCCGCTGGAGCTGCTGCTCTTGGGCTTCGATTTTCTGTTGATTTGTACTTGTTGGTTCGGTTTTCGGCATTCGGTTTCTCTGTGCTATTTTATTTGTATAAATACCGGAAGCTAGCAAAAAACAGGACTCCGAGGAGGATCCCGAGGTGGATTCGGGGCGTTGCAGGCAATAAAGAACTTTGGAAATTAGTCGATGGGCAACTACTATTGGTTTGGGGCTTAAGCCTTTGCCAGTGCCTTTGCCTGTGCCAAGTTCTACTCCATATCGATGAGGGTCTCCCCTCTGAGAAGTTAAGCAGGAAGTCGTTACACCGAGTGGAGAAATTGGGTGGAAAAGGCGGCAGTTTTAGATAGCAGGGACTCCGGTGGATTCCCCGATATTAAAGCAATTTTCAAATGATTATTTTCTCGGGGAAAACGGACTCGCCTAATGACAATATATCCCTGGGAAAACTGGGAAAAGCGAAGGCAAAAAGCAAATCATTTTTCTTCGCCCTGCCAGGCATATTTGTCAACATCATCGTCGTGGCCGTCGCATAGATATATATTTATGATATTTAAAAGCTCTTAAGTACAAACAACAGACAACAGGCGGGGAGGCTGTCCTGCGAGTCCTTTTCTCGATTGCCAGACACACAGGCAGACAGACAGACAGACAGACAGACGGTGGCAATGGGTGGCTTTCAGTGGTTGCTCTCCCTGTGTTTTAAGACCTCGCTGCCGTGAGCTGCTTAAGCTTGAAAATTGTTTTCATAATGGCCAAGAGGGGGCAGAAAGGAGCAGAAGGATACTTTTCATTTTCAGTTTTGATTCCCGTCGCCAGAGGTATTTCCCATTTCTTTCGCTGACTTTTTGCTGGGCCCAAAATCGATCAGTGGCTCTCGAAATCTCGAAACTGAAACGCAGCAATCCCCGTGGGAAGTCGCGCACTTGTTGGCCGCGCCACCGAAAATAGTTTTCTTGGCCAGGTTTTCCCATTTTCCTTTTTTCTTCTCGTAACTGAAATCAATTAATACGAGCAGTGGGCCCACTTGGGCTCTCTTCGAGCGGCTTAGCAGCAGTTGCCAAAACCAAATGAGTTAATTAACTAAAATGCGGGTGGCTTTGCCGGGCAGTTCTTTTTCCTGTTTTCCTTTTTTTTTATAAAGTTGGAGGGGTTTTTGGTTGTTTTTTTTTGTAATTTTTATTTTGGGTTTTTCTGCCCACTTCAATGGCCCTCGTCCTCAGTCCGTGTGTGTGGTCAGCTTATGGCTGGCAAGGCTTTCGCATTTCGTATCGAGCACCCCTTTAGCGTGGCTCCCCTTTTATTTTTGGGTTTCATTTAATATTTTTGCCCCGGTTGCCACTTCAAAGGAGCTTTTTTCCCAAAAACAGTGAGTAGAGAGAGAAAAAAAAAAGAAACCATGAAGAATTGAATAAAAACGGGTAAAAATCTCTCGCGCGCGAACCAAAAATGTTAAGTGAAATGTTAAAATTCCATCCATACTAGAAAGAATTGACCTTTTCGGGGAGAGAGAGGGGGAGAAAAATTGAAGGAGATAGAAAGGGATAGAGAGAGCAAGCTTGAGGGTCTCCACATGCAAATTTAAATATCATAAAACTGTTTTCTTTATGTTTGTTTAAGTATGTTTATTACCAACAACTTATTTAATACCAAAAACTAATACCAGATACTTAAGAACGGAAAAAAAAAGGCCTTAACAAGCTTGCAAATTTAAATATCATCAAACTCTTTTCTTTATGTTTAAGTATGTTTAATACCAAATTTAATACCGAAAATCTTTTTAATATTAATACTTATTTAATACCAAAACTAATACCAGCCACTTAAGAAAGGAAAAAAAGTCCTTAGCAAATTTTTATTCAAAGAAGAGTCTATATTTTAGGTATGTTTTTAAATAAAATTAATACCAAAAACTTATTTAATACCATAAACTTATTTAATACCAAAAACTAATACCAGAAACTTAAGAACGGAAGTAAGTCCTTAGCAAACAAGGGCTTTAGCCAAGAAACTGTGAATCTTCAAATACCTAAAATATTTTATCAATACATTTCCTCTTTTGGGACTCTCATAATTTTTTATTAAATAAAATATATTTAAATAAATTATATTTTATATATTATACCATATATATATATTTATTCCTTGTCAAATCCCCTCAAACTCCCTTTATTTTTTCCACCTCATTGGCAATTGTATCAATGAAAGTCCCTACTCCACCCCTCCTCATTTTCCACTCTTGTATTCCCATATATATTGTATATATTTTACCCTTTTTTTTCTCGTCGTGTGTGTGGTGTGTGTTTGAGCTGTGTTTGTTCACAATTGTCGTGTGCTTGGCACATGTCAACTCACTCGTTCAGCCGTCCCCCTTGCGGCACCGCCGCCCATGTGCTTTGCCCCTCCTGAAGCTGAAGCTGCAGCATGCTCGCCGCGGAACGGCATTGTCTCAAGCTGTTTGTCTGAAGTGAGTTTTGGTTTTTGGCTCAGCCCGGAGAGAGAGCTCAAGACTCGCAGCAGCTGTTGTCCTCGTCCTCGTCCTCGTCCTCGGGATCTCAGGACCTTATTTCTGGATTCCTGGATTTCCGTAGGAGGTTGGGAGGTTGGCGAGCACTTTTTGTAATTAGTACGAAGGCAATGTTATGAATTGTGCTTCAACTTAAGCTCGAGTGCCAGTGCTTCTTCTGATTCAACGAAAGGGGATTTATTCGTTTACGTAATACGTACTATATCAACCCCCTGCGGTTTCTTGCGTTGGAAAGGGTTAACGCGGCGCGGTATTGTGCGGTTTTTTGCATTCTCTTTTTGGGACAATAAATCAAAGCAAATCAATGGTTAAGGTGGCACACGTCGCTACTCCTTTGAAGCTTGTCAGGAGTATCCATTTTGTACCCTCTTTTATTTTTAGTAGTTCCGGAAGTCAAAGGACTTGCCAGGACTGTCCCTTGAACGCCTACAACATGTGGGACATGTGGGGAAAAGCTATATATGTGGACATTAAATAAGAGACAGACTTAAAGAGTTACAGAAAAAATATATACTCGTTAGGAGAATGTCCTAGAAGGGGCATATTATTGTAGCCTGTTACAAAGGGAGAACGGAGGTCTTTGACAGTCACAAATGCAAAAATAAATGCCTGAAGGAATTAAAAAAAAGGCACAAGAAGATCATAATTAAAAAGCAATACATATTATTATTTATATTATTAAAAAGGAAATAAGGGGAATAAATATCTATAAAATATATTAAAAAAATTTATAACCTATTAATAAACTCATTCTTATTAGGAAAAAAATATGTATTAATATCCATAAACTTAGTAAACCAAAAATATATATTTTCTTTTATTTTTTAACCTTTTTTTCCCTAAGTATTTCCCGCATTTAAGCGGCTCAAACTGTTGGCCATTAATTGCTGAACGCTCCTCTTCTTCTTGCTGGCTCTGGCTAAATATTTTGCAGGATTTTCGGGGGGGAACACCAGAGAACTCTCGAGACTCGGGGAGCTCCCCTTTTATTCTTTGGTTCGGATTCGGGGCATGCCTTTGCATTTGCTTTACAATTTCAAACATCATTAGCAACGCACACAGCACACAGTAACCCCCCCACCCCACACACACACACACACACACACACATGTATATCCCTTTTTGCTAATTATTTATTTAAATATTAAACAAAAAATACCCAAAAACACACACAGAGAGCGAGTGAAAAGTTGCCCCTGCTCCTGCCTCACCAAACTGCAACAAAAAACCGAAAAAAGAAAAAAAAACAAAGTGAAAAGAGTGGCATAAAATCAACACACACACACACAAAGAGAAATAACCCCTACCCCACACACACACAAACACACACTTGCATGAGAGCAAGAGAAAAGACGAAAATGATGTATTGATGCTGCAAGAGGGGAAAGGGAAAGAGAAAGAGAAGGAAGGTGGCGATGTGGGGATCCTGTACACACACACACAGAGAAGACAAGAAGAAGAAGAAGCAGAAGGAGCAGGGTGAGAGCGAGAGGCAGATATGCAAATACATAACTGTACATTCGACGAGAGATAACATGTCCTTCTCTGCTCCTTCTTCCTCCTCTCTTTTCTCTTTCTGCACTAACTAATATTTTCTAATTTAAAATTCTGTTTCTTTTTTATTGCCCACACACACACACCCATACCTACACACATGTGTGTATGTAAATTTATAAAATTCTCTATTTACTTATCAAAAATCAGAGGCGAAAAGGCATCGAGAAGGGGTTGCTACACACGAGTGTTTCTTCTTGTGTTCTGGTTCTGTTCTGTGTTTTTTTTTCTGCCTCCTGCCAAGGGGGGTTGGTAACTGTAAACTGCCTGCCCGCCCGCCCAAATGTATGCTATACGAAATATAAATTAGCTTTGATATGCGAGGCTTGCTGACGAAGATGAGATGATTTCGAGGGGGGGAACTGGGGGCTCCGATTCTGCAAAAAAAAGGATTATGTACACGCGTGCCTCGCATATGTGTCTCTGTCTGTCTCCGTGTCTCTCTGTCTCTGTGTGTGTGTGAAAAGATGCTGGAAAAAAGGATTAATGCGTGCAAGAAGAAGACAGACAGGAGGCAGGCCTCCCTCCCATATAGAGGGCGGGGTTCTTTCGATTTTTAATGCGTCACATGACGGAGGAGAAGCAGAGGGGGTTTGGGTATGTAACTCAAGTTCCTACGACTTTTTTCCAAGCCAAAAAGTGTCAAAGAAGAGACTATGTGTGTGTGTGTGCCATTTTTTCCCCTCATAGGCTACAGTTACATATTCATAAGGCACGATTTTGTCCACCTCCCGCCCTAGCTGTGTGTGTGTTGGCATTAAATTAGACGATTTCTAATTGCCAAAGGCGAAAAATGGGGTAAAACGGTGGATTAGGGTTCCGTTGAAGGAGACAATCGAGACTGGAAATAATCAAAATATTCAAGGATTCCATAGATCAAATATAAGCCAGGATAACCTGAGGGGAAACGCTCGGTGACACTATAATTCCCAAGTTACCAATTGGCTGGCATGAAATCCCGTTCAAAGTCGCTCTGAATAACTTTATTTTGATTTTAAGTTTAATTTTTATTATTATTATGCTTTTAAATTTAACTTCAAATCTCAAAACTATATATTTTAAGCCATAGTCTATCAAACTCTCGGTGGCACTATAATTCCCAAGCTTTTCTAGCTAAGCAAGTCATTAATATGACTAATAATTCATAATATGCCCTAAAAAGTCACTTATAATTGTTTCTGCTTTTTAATTTAACTTAAAACCTCAAACCCTCAAACACTTTAAGCATTAAAAATATATATAATTATAAATATATATACACTGTGTATTTGAAACACTAAAAATAGGTCTGGCAACTGTGGCACTATAATTCCCAAGCTGTGCTGGCTGATTAGTTTGACTGATAATTCATGCACTCTTCTCCAAAGTCACTAAGAACTGTATTCCGCTTTTATATATAGAATCAAAATTCCTAAACTAAATATTTTATACACGACACTATAATTCCCAAGCTGTTCTGGCAGATTATTCCCTATACATCCACCATAATCATTCAGTTATGTTTCCTTTATCCAAATTCAACTTGAAATTTAAGCAAAATACATTTAAAGGAATTTAAGTACCCAAAAGAATAAACAATTGCCTGCTTGCCCAGGCTAAATAAATATCTCTAGAGCCGCTCACAGTTAGAGCTCAGTTAAAATTTCCGAAAACCCTCATTAGATATACAAATTTGTAATTCCTTTGGCCCGAACTTTACTGCCATTTGGTGATTAACGACGGACGGGACTTAGCAAATCCGCCTTTTCCTATGCACAACCCCCTTTTATTTTATTTTTTGCTGGCCTCACTCCCCCCCCCACTCTAAAAACCATTCACATTGAGTGACCAAAAGTAATAATAATTTTTTGGCTTATCCTTATTATTACATAACGTATGCATACCTTTTTTGTGGCCCAAAAAGTGCCCATCTCCCGCCCGGAAAGCGGCAAAACGGGAGCAATCGTACATCAAAAATGAACATGGTCATGTGTGTGATGTGTGTGGTGTGGGTGTGTTGTGTGTGTGGATGGATGATGACCCTTTTTTTTTGGTGGGTCTGGACTCATTGTTCTGTCTGCCCCAGCCCCTCACCACCCCCATTTTTTGGTCACTTTGTTTCGTAGGCCTTTTTCGGCAAAGGCAAAGGCAAGGACTTTTCTGTTGTGTTTTATTTTATTTTATATTTTTATACATACAACACACACACGCGTATATATGTGTGTATCCCGGCTAAGTAAATAATTAAGCATTACACTGACCAAATAGTACAAGGGAGGGGCTTTCGGTCAAGTCAGAAAACGGGGCCCAGACAAATACAAATAAATATAACTCATATGTGGGCATTGTTGTGTGCGTGTGTGGGGGCTTCCCTTTTTTTGTTCACTCCTTTTTTGGCCATACAAATAATGATTAGAAATCCTGAATCCCCCCGAATCCTGTGTGTGTGTGCGTGTGTAATTTTTGACATTTTTATGCGGGCCTCAAAATGCTTTCAGGGCTTACCTAAGGGTTGTCCATTACATAAATTTGACATTTTAAAATCTAAACGAAATTAATGATTTCACACACACACACATGGGTTAAGGAAAAGCTGAAACAAAGGCGTACAGTTGGTGGCAAAACATGTGAGAGCGAGGAAGGAGCCATGAATCCTTTCATGGCCAAATCCTTAATCAGACCAAAGCATTAATATAAATGAACGTATTAATGTTTAAGGGCTCCCGGCGAATCAATAATTCTTTGAGGAGGAGTCAGAGTCAGAGTCTCTCTTAATTAAACCGAAAATGAAGCAATTTATTATTTGCGCCAAGGACAAGCACTTGGACCCTTTTTCAATCAAAATTTCCAATCAATGTCAATTCATTATGCCAACGAGATGCAAAACCAAGGCAACCAAAGGGTTCCACCCAAGCAACCCCGAAGACAAGACTCAGTTTGGCATTTTTAATGAAAAGCCACGACGACGACGGCGACGAAGTTGCCTGTCAAGTTTTTGCCTAATCAAAATCGACAACATTTTATAGTTGCCAGCTCACCTTTTGCCGGAGTGTGTGACAAACAAATATTTGAGAACGTAAATCAGAAATCTTTCGCTTTCATTTGGCAATCCTTTTGTGCTCGCAGCCAGGCGCCAGGCAGGGGTTGCTGCTCCTGGCAAAATCGAAAAACATTTCGTGTATTAAAACCGAAACGAATTAATTTAATTAATTACAATCATGTCTTATTAGGAGGCGAGGACGAAGACGTTGGGAAAATCAAGGAAAGGACTTGGGGGCTGATTTGGGCGACAGTTTTGTTGCTGCCAAAATGAAACAACACAGCGCGTGTCAGCTGCCAAAGAGTTCGCTTTTGTTTCAAGTGCTGCCAGAGCGTGGCTTTAGTGGGTTAAATTCGGGCACAAGGGTGCCCCCGGTGAGGGGGAGGGGGAGGGTTCTTGGGGTTTGGGGCTTGGGGTTTTATGGGGTGGCTTTGAGAGGCATAGTCCTGGGGTGACGCCAAAAATTGTATGCTCACATCATTTATAAATGCCTGATTTGTTATTTACAAAACGAGACAAGTTGCGGCGGCATTTCGGAATTTTCCCAATGCGGGGGAGGCTAGGGCTTTTCCTTTTATGGGCCATGTGTGTGAGGGTGTGAGGGCTGCCACTTAATTTGAATTTGAGTAATTGGCCAAGTAGGAGAATTCGAAGAGGAAATAACATCGAATTTCAGCAAAAAGTTGAAGTTAGATAGTTACGGGAACTGGTTGCGAATTATAGGTTATTTAAGTGTACATATTTCTGACAGAATTTGTATATACAGAATATATTTTAAAAATTTTACTAATAATAAGGGTTAAAGTTAAATTGGTTGAAGGTAAGAAGCAGCTTCCAAAACCCATGTATCAGTTAAGCAATGCTAAAACTAATTGGGAATTATAGTTTAAAACAGGCTCTCGCTGTCTTAATAGGTATTGAGATAATCTTTATATTTAAGTAATTTTTAGACAAGCAACCATTTTTATATGAATTATTTAAATTATTAAATTTCAATAAACTATTTAAGTAATATATTCTTTCCTATTTTTTTTTATAAAAAATGCTAAAGACCATTTTAAATCTCTTAATGAACTTTCTTTAACAAAATCCATTTGCAAAACTTGTCATACATTATCCCCTCATACATTAACCCTCTGATTCACTAAGAATTACTGTCAGATAATCAGAATATCCGCATATAGAACTCAATATCTGGCCTCTCTCGCACAGACTTCTCTTAACACTTTGTTGCCCCATTGTTGTTGCTGCCGCTGCCTCTGCCGCTGTTAATTAATTTCTGTAAAAATATTTATTATTATTAGTCGACCCGCAAATGGCGATGGCAATGCACCCGGCCAGCCACCACTCGATATATGTTCGTATATACGTACGATGAGAATATATATCTGCATAAAAATGCATGCCACTGATTCGCACTGTTCCCGGTTCCCCATTTTCCTTTTTGTATTTTTTTTGTATTTTTTTGTACCCCCCTCAACGACTTGACTGTCACTAAACGGCTCATCTAACTGCAATGCTTCATAGAAATTTGTTTGTATGCTTCTTCTATATGGAGGAACGTGTATCGGAAAAGGGAGCAGAGCATTATGGGGTTAAGAAGGGGGGGCTGGGATGGATGTGTGGGAATGGGAATGGGAATGACTGGCGGGCAACTTATTTTTGCAACAACAATGAACTAGAGAGACCGAGAGAGTGAGAGGCGGAGACGGAGACAGGGAGACACAAATCACAGAAATGAAAATCGAAAAGTGCATGCTTTTCTGCTTCTTCCATATAATATCAGGCGAAGACACAAATATTCATATATGCTTTAAATAAATATATAAATTGTACAGTGGAGACCTTAAAAAATTAACAGAGATAAGTTTCATCTACAGATTGCTTGAACTGTTTGGGAATTATAGGATTTTTAGAGATTTTTTGATAGAAATTTTATAAATTTAATTTCAAATAAGGTCTTTACTTATAATAAAGGTAATAGGTAGAGAGCTAAAAATATTTTATAAGCCTAAAACCTAAATATTCTATAAGGCAAGCTAGAACTGATTGGGAATTATAGGTAAAAACTTGTTCATTTTTAAGGTTTTAAGGGCGAAATGGAAACTAAAGAGTATTAAGATATTTTGATATAATAAAACTTTATTATAATGTTTAAAAAATATAAATAAACTTCAAAGACTTAAATATTGTATAAGAAAGGCTAGAACTAATTGGGAATTATAGGTAAAAACGGACTCTGACTTGTTCACTTTAAAGTTTTGCAAGGCAAAATTAAAACTGAAGAGTATTAAGTTAATTTGATGTAAAAAAACGTTATTATAATGGTTAAAAATATAAATAAACATCAAAGACATGCTAGAACTAATTGCGAATTATAGGTGAAAACGGGCAAAATTAAAACCTTTTAGGTAAAACAAAATCATCATCGACTTCCCTTTGGTCCACCCTATCAAGACCGTACTATATAGATATTGCCTATATCTGCTTATATCTGCGCCTGTATGCATATACATATATATCAAAATACTATATACTTTGTATCCTAGAGTCCGTGGTGTGGCAACAACAAATTTACACTCCAACAGACGATGTCGTCGTGCCAGTCACTCAGTCAGCCAGAGCGGCTGTCTATAATGCAGCCTATAAGCCCCATATCGGCTGGGATATATGCACACACACACATTTATACAGAGAAACATGTATATGTATTTATGCATTTGTGTCTTCATATCCCTCGATTCTCTCCTTGTGTCGCCACGGCTATAAAAATAGGCAAATAATTATTTAAGAATTTCTTGATTAATTGGCAACGTTGCTGTTGTTGCTGTTGTTGTGGCATGCAAATGTTGCCGCCGTCGTTGAGGGAGCGAGACAGAGACGCAGGCGACAGAGACAGACTGATGAGACATTTTGGCCAACACTTGATTGCATTTTCAATTGTTTGCCGTTATGCATTTTTGCCAATAATTCACATAAACGGCGGGCGACTCTAAAAGACATTTGCAATTGTTTTCTATATTTTTTCTCTGTGGCTGCAACTTAGTTGCAAACTCTACAAGAGCCACAGAGGCAGAGCTATTTTAATGGGAAATTTTAATTGGATAAATGGGGGGAATGAAGTTGGGTATTTGATGAAACAATGCAATGATGGGTTAATGCAGTTCAGGCAGTTGTCACTAATTAGCTTAATGGAATGTGGCAGCCTGTTAGTATAAGTAATTATTTTCCCTATAAAAATTTACTAGAAACAATAGTTTAATCCAGATCATTGATCCGCAACTATATTTAGCTGAGAACACCCATCGAGAGACCCTGTCCACCGATTTGATTCACTGAAGCCTGCTCCTTTCTATCTCTAGCCTGGCAATTAGCATATTTTATATCCAATTCCTGTCATACACGCATTCCACACCTTGCCATTTAGTGCTCCGAGTGAGAAACCCCCGCAGAATCCAAGTGTCACCGCCCTAACAATTGACAAAGTTGCACAAAGGCTGCTTTCTGGCTGCTGGCTGCTCGGAGACGAGACATCGCACTCCTTTTTGCACTTCCCTCCCCGTCGTTCCCAATGTCTCGTTTATTTTTATCAACTTTAGTTTTTGGCGAGAAAGGAGCGAGCGGCGAGAGGTGGAGACATTTCGCATATTCAGATTCATCTTGTCGTTCCGCATAAATAACTGTCCCACTCTCTCGCGATCTCTCTCTGTCTGGGCATTATTTCATTAAAGAATTACAATATTAATTCGATTTTCACTAATTGACAAGAGAAGAAGCTAGAGCAGACGGCAAAAGGCAAGCGAACTGGAGATGGGCAGCACACAGCGAGAAGTTCGATATGTTTATCGATTATTATGTACTCTCTAGGTTCTATACATTTGTTATTAATGGATGTAATTATCTTTATCAATATGAATATAATAATTTCAGTATTAAATAGATATTATCCCTAAATGCTCTAAATTTCTATAGATTTAATTTTGGGAACTAGAGATGGGCAGCACATTTGAATATGTATAACAGTTTGCAGCGAGAAGCTCGATTGTTTATCGATTATAATTTGCTACTTCTAGTTTTTGTACATTTTTCATTAATATATTTATTTATCTTTATCAATTTGAGTATAATAATTTCATTATTAAATTGATATTATCCCTAAATGCTCTACATTTTTATAGATTAAATGTAGCGAATTGGATATGGGCAGCACATTTCAATATGTATAACAGTTTGCTGCGAGAAGTTCGATTGTTTATCGATTATAATCAGCTTTCTAGTTTTTGTACATTTTTTATTAATAGATATATTTATCTTAATCAATATGAATATAAAAAATTCAGTAAATGTTTCAAGTTTCTATAGATTACATTTAGTTTAAGGCATAACCCTTCCCCGCTCTCAAGTTGCTCCCAATCCAGGCTTAAGTTTTGACCCAATTTCGCCATAAAGCCACTCACAAAAAATAAAGAACAAAAAATGCGCTCAAGTCCCCCTCTCGAAAAAAAGTCGCGGAAAAACAAAGGAAACCCCTCTCACACAGCAAATGCCGAGTGACTGAAAGGGGTATTATAGGTGGGTGGTTTTCATCTGCAAATGTTGCGGTTTTTCACGCACAACACATGGTGCGAAAGAGAGGGCCGCTGGCTGACTGGAAAGAGAGAGGACTATGGGCCAGGGACAGACAAACTGTTGCGCTGGCATGCTTTTGGTATGCTTTTGACCCCAAAGTACAAATCAATTGCATGTGTGTATGCTGCTGTGTGAGTGCCACACACGCACTCACAGATATTAACCCATTGCGAGTGCCTTTTGGTCAATGCCAGGCCGAAGCCAACTCATCCGGCCTTGTCTCCCTGCGAAATTGTGTCAATTGCAGTGGCCGCTGGTCCACACACCACCCCCAACACCCAACACCCCACACCCATCACACACACACATTGTCCACACTCAACGCAATGTCAACAACATGCGCAGGTTGCGCGAAAATTTCGCAAAAAGCTCCAATATGGGCTGGGAGAGACAGACCACTGGCTCTGTGGGTTTTTCGGGGGATTCCCAAGGCCCAAGGCCTATGTCGGTTCAATGTCAAGCTAAGGTTAAAGACAGTCAGTCATTAACTTCAGGTTAAGGAGTACTAACTCCTAGTCAAAAATATATCAAGCAACAAGGGTTGATAAACCTCAAGTTAACTTGGTTTCTGTTTTTAAAATTATTACTTATTACCTTTAAAAATATATTTAACCACCAAGAGAATAGGCAGTCCCTATTAACTAGCCTCCGGTTAAATTTTATTTTTGTGAAATATTAATATATATTCTAAATACTAGGGTTAACCTCAGGTTGAATGTTCTTGGCACTTAATTAAATATATTTTAATCGGTTAATGTAGTTCTGTTAATAGTCACTGAAACATTTCAACTAAGACTATAGATTTTAAAGTTCTAATTCCCCGCTTTTTCCTCTATCAATTTCCTGTGATTCTGGGAAATTCTTTGAACTGCATTCGATGGGAATTCTCGAATATCTTAATAGTTTATCAATCGACATTCCCTCAACCGTCGTCGTCAAGCATCCGCTGAGCTGTGTGACCTTCGAGGCGAAATCAAAATCAAAATCGAATGCTCCCACGCATTCAATGGATGAATGCTTGATGATCTTTCCAACAAAACAAAAAAAATACAGAAAACAACGACAAAAACCGAAACGAGGCGAACGCTTAATTTAATTTCCTCCAGACAAAATGTGAAATTCGATCGAAAGAATTATGTATGGGCAAAAACAAAAAGTCGAACAAAGAATCGCTCAAAGCTAAAGCTTCGGTTCTGTCTCTGGTTTTTGCATATCGACAAGGGCAAACAGGAAATCCATGTTTATGTTTAAATTAATAATAATACAAGAGAGCCCGGGCTACATAATATAAGAAAGAAGTTTTTATATCGAGGTATCAATGAAATGCTTCTCCATTGAACGAACTCTGACGACGTCGACGACGGCGATGATGATGATGATGATGCTGACGTTATGCGGGACAGCATTAATACAATAAATTATATTATGGCTCTTCCTGTTTGCTCCGATAAAAAAAAAAACGAAAACGAAATTGAACAATATTTTTTCCGCTCTCTGCTTTGGCTCTCCTCCGACTTACGAGTGTATTTTTTGCGGGGGAGGGGCACTGATAATAATGCGTCGTCGTGGCTTTGGGGATCTTCGGGCAGATCTTGAGCGTCTGATTTGTGCAAATAATTGAAATTTGCATATAATGAAGGCGACACACACACAGTGCACAGAGAGAAACGAGCTTTATAAACTTACTCAATTTAAAATACATTTTCTAAAAATCATTGCATACTTTTTTGCGTTTACGTAAAGGCTTTGAAGGGATGACACACTTAAAAATGAGGTTTTGTGATGGAAAAATGATTAATAATTATTATTATTAAAATACTTCAAAAAGAAATTTTCTAAAAATCATTGCATACTTTTGTGCGTTTAAGTAAAGGCTTAGGAGGAGAGAGCTTCTTAAATCTGGGGTTTTACGATGGAAAAAATCTTTTTTATCACATTTCTCATATTGTACTTTATTCGAAACTTAGTTTCACCAAATATGGGGGCGATTTCTTATTGAAAATCTTTGTGAATGAATCATTTAATGCACAGTAGCTGCAATCAAGTCGTGTGCCAACTCTTTGGGCCCTAGGATCAGTCTATTGTGAGCCTGGGCACATAAATTACATTTAAGGTGAAGTAACCGAACCGAGAGAGCCCCCTCCCACTTCACCTTGAAAACTTGAAGACTGGAGACCTAAAAAAGACTGAAAAACTGAACACTGAACACTGAAAACCTTAAACCTTAAACCCTAAGGCCCCGAAAGGCGAAAGCCCAAAAACTGGTCTGCAAATTGATGATCATCGCGTAATGAGCATGATGATGCCGTTGCCGTTGCGCCCACTTTGTGTGGGCGTATTGTTGTTGTCCTCACTAGTGTGTGTGCACTGTGTGTGTGGTGTGTGTCTGCTGCTGCTGCTAATGGCAGACAGACGAGACAAGTTTTGACATATTTTGTTGCAGGAGAGGATGGCGAGGACAGGCGGCAGGCAACGGCAACGGCAACGGCAGCGACATGAATGAAACGCAAATGAATGAAATGCGGCTCGAAGCTCGAAGCAAGCCAGCAGCAAACCAGCAAACATGGCAAACAAAAAGCGCAACAAAAAATATATATATATTTTTTTAAATAAAAATAAAGGGGGAAAAAAGGAGAACAGGACCCCGAATCGCACGTGTGTGTGTGTGAGGTAGTTATCATTATAATGCCAGTCGCGACAAACATCATTAGTTGCTCACCGTCTTAAGTGGAGCACAGCCCTGTGTCTGGGCAATAATTTCTTTTTATTTTATTTTTAACTTACGAATTTTGAATGGTGGCAAAGGGGGAATAGGTGGGGGAATATTACCTGCAATGAGAAGAAGAAAATTTATTATTAGTTGCGGTTTTTAGTTAAAGTTATTAAAGGGGTAGGGCTTATACTTAATAATCATTTCTTAAAAAAAAATGAAATATTTATATTATTTATATTTATATTTATATTCTTTATTAAATAAAATATTTTAATAGGAACTTCCTCTGTTGAATTTATTTATTTAAAGATATATTAAATTTTTGTCACTTTAAAAATGGTTTATAAATATTTATAGATATTATTTTGAAAATCCTTAAGTTCGTAGAATTCTTACAGAAAAGTTTCAAGGTAAAAATAGTAATTATAGTTGAAAATATTTAAAGATGAACTTTTAATCGTATTATGATAACTTGCAAGTGTCAAATAATCGAATTATATATAAAGTATATTCAATGTTTGTCACTTTAAAAATAGTTAATAAATATTTCAAGGTACAAATGGTAATTATAGTTTCACATATTTAAAGATGAACTCTTTAATCGTATTATTATGACTTTTTGTCACTTTAAAATTAGCTAATAAATAATTATTGATATTTTTTGTAACGCCTAAGATGCGTAGCAATTTTACAGAAAAGTTCCTAGATAAAATCTCTCATAAATCAAGTAGTAAATAAACTAAACAGCACAGTTATTTACTAAATTCCTCAATTAAATCTAAATAAATTCTTAACCTTTTCTCGAGTTATATAAACTCTTAACCAAAAAGAAAACACATTAAAGTGAATCACTCTTCGATGAATTTCCGCTTCCGCAACTAACTAGACTCACTCAATCAATACAGATGACACATTCTTGCCTTTTCTGTTGATCTTTCGTTCACATTTCAAGGGAAAACTAACTTTATTACGCATCCGCCGTGGGGGCCCCGATAGAAACTCACAGAAACTTCCTTGGAGTACACACGTCGGTAGCCGATATAACGCGTCAAATAGCAATTAACAACTGATGTAGATAATCACTGGACAAAATATTCGGAGCGCGAAAAAAACTCGAGCCCACCGAGAGACATGGATACAAACAGACAAATACCCACATATATATATCCCCCACATATATATATATATATATATCAAATTCATATTAAATCCGACAACGTGTGTGTATGCGTGTATGGCCGCAGCATTTTTTGTGATAAACGAACACAAAATAAAATCAAATCTAAAGCTCCCAAAAAAAAAAAAAAAAAAAAAGAGAACGAAATAAAATAATCACAAGGCGGCGAGCCAGCAGCTACTGAAGCTGTGTGTGTGTTGGAGGAGCAACAATTTCTAAACAAATACATCATCATCATCATAATTATAAAATTAAATTCCTGCTGCTTTTTTATCAATTTTATTTAGTAGCAGAGCAGCAGCAGCCGCAAGGGATGGGGGATCAGGTGTTATAAAGGCCACAAACACACACTCACATTTCGAGTGCTTAAATATTGCTAAAGATACAGATACAGATGGAGATTAGAGTCGAAAGTGTGTTCAAGATATCCAGACATATAGCTGCCATATTTAAACAGAGACGTAATCAAGTCAGTCAAGTGGAGTGTCCTCCATTGGTCGAAGATACCGGGTACTGTACCCCGCGTATTATATACAGATAAGAGCAGTATCTGCGCTATCTGCTATCCGTGATATAGCTATATAAAAAATATACATAAACGGGGAGATATCTCCGCCTGCTTAGTGGACAAACAAATAGGTGTATAAATAAAGGCGAATTACAACAAGAAAAAACGCGAGGGAAGGCTGTGATAAGGCAAAAGGCAATTCAAGAAGTGGCAGGGCCTGACGAGCAGCCGAGCAGCAGAGATATAGCCATAGATATAGCCGAGATATCAGTTAATCGGCGGGGGCCATATACACACGCAAGCCACGCAGCAAGACAGAGAGACAATCGTCATAAATTGTTTAGTTGTTGGCTAAACATGTTGAAAGATTTATGGGAGGGCTATACGCGATCATATAGTGATTTGTAAGAAATCGGCCAGATATATACCACAGCGAGGTGACTATGTGCCGTGCTCCGATTAGGCAATGGCGTCGTCGCTGGCTAGTTAGTTGGGTGTGAAAACTGGAAACCTTGAGCTACTTGGACAGGCCATCATCTCCGACGACAACGACTGTTTGCTCTTGACGGCGACGTCTGGAGGTTTCCACCAGCCAATGGCAAAAAGGAGGGTTTTTGGGGAATTTATCTATATTTTTGTCGACTTAAAATGAGTTTGGTTATGATTTGTTAAAGAAAACCCTAACAAATTCCCTTCTTTTTAATTTTATTTTATTTATCAAGCTGGATTTAACCTATTTTCTTGTATCTAAATACAATATCCCAGCAAATACTATAAGATATAAATTAAAAATCCCTCGAAACCCCCTATTATCAAAGAAAAATTCGAGTAAAAGGAGGGGTTCAGGGGAATTGATCTATATTTTTATTCTTTGTTTTATTAAGCTGGATTTAACTATTTTTTTTAGTTAGATTCAAAAATATGATCATAGATCCATAAAAAACCCTTATTTCAAAGAGTAAAATTTAGTATTTAATTACTTATTTATTTTTGTCAGCTTTTTCCTAGTTTTCCTTAATTTATCAAGCTTGATTTAATTGAATCATATATCCATCAAAAACCCATAACCATCACTCTTTAAAAGATATAGTACCGAGACTCCCCTCTAATTATAATATATGTCCCACTATCTTGAACTCCTGACCACCTGACAATAAATAAATAAGAAACCAAATGAAATACAGTCGAGAGACAAAAAAAGAAGAATGCTATATATCGCATCTATCTATACGCACAATCGGGGGGAATATATAAACGTATATGTATCTATATATCTATATATGTATCAGGCAAAGTCCCTACAATAAAACGGGGCGGAGCACAAGTGGCAGAAAAAATCAGCAATAAAAAAAAAGGAAAATATATCAGAAGCAAAACGAAAAAGAAATGGCATGAGGGAAGGCATGAAAAGAAGAAAAATCTGCCAAGTGAAAAGAAATCGGAGCCAGCTGAAGCTCGAATGGCAGTGGGAAATGGTTGGGAAATGGGAAATGGGAAGTGGCAAGGTGGAAAAGGGAGGTTCAGCAAATCCTGATGCTCCTCTGTATTCTGTATCTGTGGCTCCCTATCGCCGTTGCTGCCTGTGTATCTGTATCTGTAGCTGTAGCTGTAGCACTCGAATAAAATCGAATAAGCATAAAAACGCATGTGAGTCTGTGTGTGTGAGAGTACATAAGCGGCGATGCTGTATCCATAAGATACACATGTCTAAGCAGGCTCTGGCTCTGGCTCTGGATTTGGGTTGGCTGCGCCGCCTCGAACGCATATTCAATAATGACATAAATACACGACGCACCTGCCTCCTGCCACACCTGCTCCTGCTCCTGGCTGCATTTGCTTGTTGAGTGCGCTGCTTAGCACCTAAAAGCATGCTACTATTTTTATACAGTCGAGCGCTCTCAACAACAACAACGACACCAACAAGGGTTTCACCAACACCAACACCAACACCCCACATCCTACACCAACACATCCCTCCCAGCGTGCACTTGATTACATTTTCCAGCTCCTTCTGAGAGCTACAGCGTTTTTTTTTCTCTTCGCTGGATTTTTTCCCTTCGCTCCCTACACATGTATATAATATATTGACGTAACCTCCCCCCAAACCCAACCGACGAGGACCCCCCCTCCCAGCCCGAGCGCTCATCGCTGGTTGGGCGCCTTCGGAACTTGGAACTTGTCAACCTTCCACACCCAATCCTCAATCCCCAATCCCCAATCCCCGAACCACCCCAAACTCAAACCCAATCCACACCCCCTCCCAATTCAATGCCCCAAAACGCACGACAAAAAAATGGGGGGAAAGAGAAGGAAAAAAATAAAGTAAGAAAGAAAGCAGAAAAAAACGAAGCTTTAAGGGCGCTACGAGCGAGAGAGCGAGTCGCATCGCCATCGACAGCACACGAGCCGAAAACCGAAGCTCCTCTCAAAGGGGATGGGGATGGGGGGTGTAGTATTGGGTGGGCAGCCTCCCGCTCTCAGGAGCTCTAGCTGTTGATGGCTTCCCAATCGAAATCGATGTTCGTATGTATTTCGCTCCTTTTTCTCGGTTACGTTTCGGTTTTTATACATATTTTTTTTTTCATTTTTTTTTTAACCGAACCACCCTAAAATGAGGAGAAAGATAGAGCCGACGAGTGGAACTGCTCTTTCTCTCTCTCTCTCTCTCTCGCTGGCAGTCGCTCCTCTCGCTCTTTGGGTGCCTTTGGGTTGACATTTCCTTGGGCAACTTTAAGGCTTCAACGATGTTCGGCATTGAGTCGAGTGAAAGTGCCGCCTTGTACTTCGGTTTTTTTCTTCTTTCTTTTTTCTCACCCCCCAACCCCCCTGGTGTTTTATGGCTGTCTGCCACTCACCCCCCCCCTTCATTGGTTTTTCTCACTCATTTTATTTTCCTTTTTTTATATTTATTTCCTTTTTTTTTTTTGTGACGCCAAAGCTTCGGTTTTTTGGGTTCGGGTGCCAAGATGAAAAAGGACAGCGAGTGGTTCAGTGAAAGAGAGTTTCCCCAAAAAAAAAAAGAAAGAAAAAAAGGAAAAATGGGGTGGGAAAAGCTAAGCAGCGACAGAGGAAAAGCGGGAAAAAAAAGAAAAAAGAAACCCATACGGGCAATACCAAAATTGGATTGGTTTCAGTTTCGGTTCGGTTCGGTTTGGGTTTGGGTCTGGGCTTGGGGGGGTTGGTTTTTGGGTGATTGGATGTCGCACACACACACACACACACACACACACACACACACCCGGCTAAGGGAGGCAGCATTTTCTCTCTCCTCTTTCGGTTTTTCCTTCCTTTTTTTCCGCACATAAAAATTTGTGCGTCAATTGAATTCGATTGGACGAATCCAGAGACGCACCAGTGAGCTGGTGTGTGTGTGTGCCTGTGTGTGTGTGTGTGTGTGTGTAGGGAGTGAGGAAAAAAAAAGGGCAGCGCTGCTGGCAGCGCAGTCGGCAGCTACGAAAAGCTGTTAACCTTTCGCACATAAACACACACACACACAGCCGCACAGAGAGTGTGCTTTATATGGATTGCTTTCAATACATATTGGCAACGCCTTTCGGGGCCCCACTTGTGATTGGTTTTCACCGCACACACACACACACACTGAGAGTGTATATAGCCAGGCAGGGGGGGGGGAGCGCAGAGCCATATTCAGGGAGTAGTTTGACCCCAAGTAACTCGGCTTCCACCAGAGCCGGGCAGATGAAACTTTAGCAGGGCCCTTGGCCGGGCTTAATGCGTCGAATTTGAGGAGCACAGCTGAATGCGGCCATTGGGGGGCTAGATAAACCCATGTATAACCCGGGGAGCGGGTCCTTGGAAGGGGGACGACGACTACTGGTGGCCTAATCCCTGGTATTTCACCCGGCGCGGCGTTGTAATTAAAAGCAAGGCGATTATAACAGCTGACTTTCGGGAAATTAAATTGGGGATTACATTTGGTCTCTAGATTTCTAGGATTTTAATATTGAATAATAATATTTTGGAATTTAAAATGTATATGAATATGAAGTGATATGAATGAATTATGGGAGTTCTTTCTTTCTTTTATATTTTATTGATCATTGGTTGGAAAAAGCTTACAAATCCTTAAATAAAGTGTATTTCCAATCTTTTTTATGAAAAACTGCAAGAAAATATTAGTTTATGGTATTTCTATACTTTTATTAGTATTTTTATATTAAATATAGTATTTTTGAAGTATTATATTTTATATTTTTTATTAATATTTTATCATATCATATTATATAGAGGTCTGGAGTGGTGGGGTTTCTTGGAACTATGTCTAAAACGTTCGTAATCATTTTTATATTTTATTTTGAAAACCCAATCTGAAATAATATTTAAAGTTCCCTTATTTGGAGTGGAGTACTGGGGTTTCTTGGGACTATGTCTAAACTTTCCTAATATTTTTATATTTTATTTTGAAAACAAAAACTGAAATAAGTTCCCTTATTTTTTGATTATTAAGTCGTATTATTTAATTTAGTTGTATATTTTCTTATTGTAATATTATGATATCAAATATACCATATCATTTTATGGATCTCGTTCCTTTCGCAGGCACACGTCGGTTTATCCAGCGAGAGTAAGTACCGTAATGATTCACTGCATCTTTATCGCTGGCGCAATTAGCCCCCGATATCGATCGTGAATCAGGGCCCTGGCATGCGCTGCGAGATCGTAATGGTATCGATATCGTAACGATATTGTAACAATATCGTATCGTATCGTATTGAACTCGTGAGTTTGGCTCTCGTCGCCGCCTGTGTCCATTGGCCCCTCCGCTTATTTCCTTCTCCCTTTCGCCGCGCTCCTCGCCCCGCTTCGTTTCTTTTTCGCCCCTCTTTTATTTTATTTTCTTTTCGGTTCGCCTGTCGATAGCTGATACACACATGCGTGTATGGGTGCCTGCCGCGTGTGTGTGTGGAAGCCAGTCAGGCGGAGCGAACGAATCATCGCCCGGTGGCCGTTCGGGGCGCGTGTGTGTGTGCGCCAGTCAATAACATCCAATCAGGTTTGTTAAAAATCTATCTATATATGATGTTCATGATGACGGCGACGCAGTCGATGTCCGCACACTCACACGCTCGTCGCTGCCGCCGCCGTCGCCGTGCACGTGTGAGTGCGAGAGAGACCCCTCTCGAGTGCAGCAGCAGGCGCCCCTCCCCGCTCAGACGCTCAGCCTCAGCCGGCGTCGCTGCCGACGACGGGCTCTTTCATTCATTTGCTCTGGGTTATCGAACACACATTGAACGGCATACGAGTGAGTGTGTGTGTGTGTGTGTGCTGTCTTATCAGCTGCAACTGCTCTCTCTCTGGCGAGCAGGCGCTCTCTCGAGCTCACTCTCTCTCCCTTTGGCAGTTTCACTCAATGATTCGCTGGGTATTGAGCCTTATTTTGAGTGCTCTCTCGCGGGATGCTCGCGTCGCCCTCTCTCCCTCTAGCACGCTGGCCGTGCAGTTTCTTGGCCCAAAACTTGCAGCTGCTGCAGTTCGAGAGAGCGAGCGAGCGCCAGGGAGTGTGAGCGAGAGGCAGAAAGAACCAGTTAAAGAGAGCCAAGAGAGAGAGAGAGCGCGCGCGTTTTTTTTCTTATTCATTTTTATTTGTGTCTTTTTGTTGCTTTTTTTACTGATTGATTTTCCATAATATCCAACCCCAGGCAGCGAAGTCGGCGGCGGCAGCGCTGCCGGCGATGCGAGTGTGTGTCCGTGTGCGTGTATGGGTTGTATGGGTGTGTGTGTGTGTGTGTGTGTATCGAACTCTTGGCCAATCGCAAAAATTTCCAATTGCGTACGATTTTCCAATCAAAATGGCACTCAGTGAAAATCAACGGTAACGACAGCCACGCGCTGCGGCAGAGGGATGCTCTCACACACGCACACACACAGAGAGATATGTGTGGCTGTGCATGTGTAGGTGCGAATAGGGGTAATGCAACCCTGGGATTTTTTCTTTTTTCTTTTAGGAACCTATCAGGGAGTAGTTCCTTAATTTCTTTACTATATTTCCTTCTAATAAAATTATTCTCTGTTTATTCTGACTATATATTTTTAAAAGTATACTATATCTTATAGTACAGTCCCTATATCCAACTATTTACCCCTAGATCTTGTCCCATTACCTATTTATCACCCTTAAAATATAACCTCCAGTTAGTTTTAACCCTAGGTTACTATATTCCGCACCCAATCAGGGTGTACACCTAAAATCTCAATCTTTAATTACTTTATCTTATGATATATTTGCTATATCTTCTATAAATTTAGTTAGGTACCCCTATATCATAACATATAGTTATTATGTTCCATTGTCATCTAATTATACTTGTAACTTTGTCATAGTATAACCACTAATACCTACTTACCATATCCCAATAAGTACTCCTTATATCCTAATATATCCCAAACTACAACTAAACCCAATACTACCGCCAATACTACCCACATCTCCTACCTACCCTTCGAAGGAGACCCCACCCCTAATTCGGCAGGAACCAAAGCCATAACCCAACCCCCCGAAATATCAGGAGGTCCGAGCGCAGCAAGTGCCGGCTCCTTGTGCGCATCTCTGACATATTTCCAATATCATTGGTCGATAAATACGGAGCAAAACGAATCGAAACGAAACGTACGAGAATGGATGGTCAGGGTGGGTGGGGAGGACTCGTACATAGATCCCTCCCAGGACACACTCACATACCGAAGGACATTCGGGGCAAAAAAAGAAATAAAATACGTATGAAGTAAAGTGGATGTGAAAGGACTCGCTTCGTTTGCCACTATATATGTACATATATATCGGGATATGTGCATGTATATATCCAGAGGTATATATTCGCCACTTGTTGTTGTAAGTCAGTTGTCGATGTGTCCTTAAAGGACATCTATGTGTGGATATTCTGGAGTTCCAGCAGTTCAAGGACCCATCAAATGGGGTTTTACTAGGATTTATTAATAGTTATATCCTTTAAAAGCTTCAAGATAAAAGAAGAGAGGTCTTTACTCATATTCCTATCTGCTTTAAATGAGATATGATAATATCCCTATCTGCTTCAAAACACCACTGTCCCTATCTACTTTAAGTAAGCTTTCCATATTGGGATCTTACAATTAATGAAACATATTTAATATATATATTTTACTTTCTTTTACTCGATACGAAGAGTAGTATTTCTCGTTTAAAGTACATATATGGCATATAAGGATGTACTTTAAATGAGAAATACTACTCTCTGTATGTACTTAAAGTAAGCTTTCCATTTTGGATTTTACAATTAATGAAACATATTTAATATATATCTATTATTTTACTAGATATGACAGATACTAAATACTAGTACATATGTATATGGATGTACTTTAAGTGAGGAAATATGTACTTTAAATGAGAAATGCTACTCTCAGTATGTACTTAAAGTAAGCTTTCCATCTTGGGACCTTAATTTCTATAACCAAGATCTCTTTGATTCTCAGCTTGCTGCAGCTATTTTGGAATGCATCTTGGAAGGTCCTTTGTTCCTACCAACATTTCCGATTACCAATTCCGATTGGTTTCCGATTGCCCGAGAGTACTCCTCGCACGAACACACAAATCCCTCTTTTATCCCCATGGCCATAAACGAAGTCTGCCAATACAAAAAGAAGGCGGTGTACTGAGAGTCAGCCTCCCATTTTCCCATTTTCCATTTCCCATCTCCCATCTCCCATTCCCCCCATCCTGGTGCAGAGGGATACCCGCAAGGTCTTGGCAGGATGGAGGGTTCGAGGGAGTCAGTGTCGACGCACTCAGAACAGAACTGAACTGAACTGAACAGGACATGGACATGGACAGCCATGGAGAGCAGCGAGAAGAGGAGACTCGACTCGTCGTCCTTCGTACTCGTCGTAATAACGAGTGGGGGAAGCACAGCCAGAGGTTCCTCTGCCGAGGACTACAAACGATGATGATGACGAGGACGAGGACGACTACGACGGCTACGACGACGACAATGTCCTTTCACATTTGTCGTTTTGCCCGAGACGATGGCTTCAGCTTTAGTCCCCTGCCTCCGTCCATGTCCTGTCCATGTCCTGCCTGTCTGTCTGTGTGTGTGTCTGTATCCGAGGGGGTGGCGCTGCCTAGGGGGCGGCATAAAAAAGTTTACTTGTCTGCGATGCTGTCTGCCCCAAACTGCTGCCAATTTTTATGCGCTCCCTACGTCGTTTTTTTTTTTTGTATTTTTTGTATTTTTTGTATTTCAGAACGAACGGGAGAACATGCCACCCTTAGCTGGGCCACCCCCTACGCCCGACACCCTACTCTTTTTTCGGCTGCTGCTTTATTTCATTTCATCTTCACTTTCGGGTTTCGTTTTCTTTCTTTCTTTCTGACGTGTATAGATTTTTGTTCGGTAGGGATGATTGCCAGCCAGGCAGCCAGGCAGCCAGGAAAGGGGGTTGATGGGGCTGGGGCTGGGCTGGGACTGGGCTGGAGGAGGAGCCGTCGCCATCGTACATTCCGATTCAAGGATATTTCCCGATATGTGTAAAAAGAAGAGCCAGGCAGAGCGGAGATGGAGCCGGGCAAAAAAAAAAAGTGAAATAAAATAAAGAGAAACTCGAGGCGAAAGAAATAAAGGACGGGAGGACTTCGGGAGGTCCTAGGAGTCGAACTCGCTCTCTTGCTCGCTCTCGTGTGTGTGCGGGGCTCCTGTTCTTGATTGCGCGCGTTAGCAGAAATGAAAATCGGGAGGAAAATATATATACAAAAAAAGAAAAAAAAAAGAAAACAAAATAAAAACGAAAAAAAAAGAGGAGAAGAGCGAGGGAAAAATGAAAGAAAAACGAAGTTGCAGAAGAAGAAGCAATCGCGGCATATAAGTAAGAAAAAAAAGCGTAAAGTAAAGTAAAGTAAAGTAAAGAAAAAATAAGAAAATAAGGGAATTTATTTCTTTTGGAGCGCGCGCAGGATTTTTGCCATTTTTCTATATATATATATAGATGTATACATGGGCCAGCAATCCATACATAGCCCCATGCATATACATATAGATATATAGATATATAGATATTTGTGTGCATGCCATTATATACCATCCAGAATGGCTGGAGCACTTTTCTGAATAGCTTTGGCCGTGTACATGGCAATAAATTGCCCTCTGCCAGCGCTATTTGATGATTTTAATGCTCCCTATCCCTATCCCTATCCCTATCCCTATCCCTATCGCCTATCCCTCTCACTTCCTGAACCTGAATCCGGCCCACTCCCCGGACGGACTAACCTCACGTAACTCGGCTACTTGAGTGGCTATGAGGCTGAGACTTGACTTGGGCTTAAGCCCCCGCCCGGTCCATCAATAATAACTGAGAATCCCTCGAGTTCTAGCCGGCTTAGTGGGCAGGAAGCATCCCCATGGCAACTAACCCAAGTAACTCGACTTCTGTCATGGCTAAAGATCTGAAACTTGTCACTAAAAACCCTTAAGTTTAATAATTTAATATATACCAATAACCAAACCGAATCCCACCTGAGGAACTTTGATAATGACAAAACTAAGACAGCTAACCCAAGTAACTCTACTTTTGTCATGGCTAAAGATCTGAAACTTGGCACTATTAAACCTTAATTTAAGTAAACCAATATATACCAAAAACGAAAAAGATTCCCACATGAGCAGACCTAATAATGATAAAACTAAGAAAACCTAACCCCAAGTAACTCGACTTCTGTCTAGACCAAACTGATCAAACTTGGCACGATCAAAGCTTCGATTGAGAGGTTAAGACGTATAAACAAATCAATGGAATACCCACATGCAAAGCCATAATAACTAAACCCGAACATGTATCAAAATCAAAGAAAAAAGGCAGAGAAACAAACAGAAGCGAAGCCACATTTATGGCGATCGCGCAGCTTAAAACATCCGGTAGTTAAACAATCTTACAATGAGCCTAAGCTCGTCTAAGTTGACTTCAATTATCAGAGACTCGGTTCGGTTTCGGTTTGGGTTTGCTTTTGGTTTTTGGTTTGGGAATGGGAATGGGAATGGGAATGGGAATGAGAATGGAATTGGGATTGTCTCGTCCGGCGGCCAGATAATAATCATTAGTATGATCAATTGCTCGGACCCGGGCCCAGGCCGAGCAGAAAAAGTGTTGCGTTTAACTGGTAAATCAGTTCGACTAGACTCGGACTGAGATATGATGAGACGAGAGATCCACGCCGGACGTTGGCCAGCGGAAAGACACTTAATTGAATTCGATTTGACGACTGGCACTGAGCGGGTCCGCTCCGACTTTGGCATGTCAATGTAGAACAAACGGAAGTCGCTCCAAAAATAAATTGAAAGCGAGGCTCAGCTCAGGCTGAGCTACAGCTTCAGCTTCAGCCCGAAAATCAAAGGCAATCAGCAGTCGAAACAAAAGTCGAAACAGAAGCGGGGCCAACATTTTATTGTTCTACTCCGCAGACACATCCACATCCATAGCTGGAACCCGGGAGTGTGGGCAGAGGCTGCTTCCTGTCTTCATCATAAAAAATCAAAGTAATAATGCGTGTACTTGCGTTTGCCACTTTATAGATTTATTAGGCCCCGTAGTCTCGGTAGTCTCTGGGTATATAGTCCCTTTTCTGTTGCCTCAGTTTTTATGCTCAACGGAAATTCAAATTAAAATTGAATGCCACAAGGGGAGAGTGCAGTTTCAGTTCGGTTCTGATGCTGGTTCTGGCTCTGGCTCTGTTTCTGACTCCTCTCCCGACAATGATGCGTTTCGCGCCCGCCTTTAATTTGATTTCTCCAGTCGAGTTGGGATTTGCATAAGACAGAACCTCTATGCCGCGGATCGAACATTAACTCCCAGGTTCTGGGTATTAAGTGCGCTGCGCGGGCGTGCATATAAATCAAAGTGCGGACTTATGTTTCTTCAACAATGAAATATGTGATTCAATGACTTCCTCCCAATTAAAGGCTCCTCTCTCTCTCAGTCTATTTTTGGCTTCTTTAAGGCATATTACAGAGCTCATTTTCGGGGGTGAAAGGTGTGCTCCGGATCTGGCCATATATCATATCTGCGACGAATTCAATGAGATGCGGCGCGGGATCTCTACAGATCTGGGAACTGGGGAAGTGTTATGTCCAACAGATGTTCGATAAGTGCAACCAAAACAATCATTTCAGGGGTAGCTCCTTCTGTCCCATAAAAAACTATTAAGCAAAGGAACTAAAAACAAATATTCCCTCATTTCCTGGTTTTTTTGTTATATTATTACTTACTTATATTTTTAGGTTTTTGATTTTATAAGTTGTAGGATCACACATACCTGTAAATAAATTAAAGAAAAGGTATTAGATATTAGATTTAGATTATATTTAGAGTTAAAGTTTAATATTTAAGCGATTTCTTGGGGAATTTAAATTTAAATAAATTAAAGAAAATATATTAGATATTAGATTTAGAGTTCAAGTTTAATTTTTCAACAATTTCTGGAGAAATAAATTAAACAAAAGGTATTAGATATTAGATTAAGACTAGATTTAGAGTTCAAGTTTAATATTTCAACAATTTGATGGGGAATTTAAATTTAAATACATTAAAGAAAAGGTTGATATTGGATTTAGATTAGATTTCGAGTTCAAGTTTAATATTTCAACAATTTCTTTGGGAATTCTTTGAATTTAAAGGGCCTTGAGGGGAGTTCTCGAGAGGGCTTAAAGCTTAAAGCCGCCGCCCAACTGTTGCCACCCCGAAAAGAGTGAAATGTTCTAATTAAAGCCAGCAGTAAAAGGCACAAACAACACACACACACACAGGGCCAAAAACCAGACGGGGAAAATGTGCCAAGAGGCAACAGCAAATGCCGGGCGATGATGATGACGCCGTCGCCGTCGTCGTCGGCAGTGAAAACTAACCTCAGACAACAAAACAATAACGAAAATTCTAAGCAAGCCGACAACGACGACGTCGTCGGCCTGGCCTGGCCTGGCCTGGCGAAAAACTAGCAAAAGAAATTAAATTTAAAGGAAAATGAGAACGCAGAGTCCTGGGCCGCCCGAAAAAAAAGGAAGCCATAGCCTAGTGTAAGGCGCCCATGGAGTAAATTAAACGCTCTCCCGGCTCTCTCTCCCGACTCTCTCTCTGGCAGGCAAAGTAGCAAAATTAGTAGCAAAAAGCAGGAAGGAGCCGAGCAAAAGACGAAGACATGGGACCCTGCCACGCCGTGTGGAGTAGTGGAAAATGCGGGGTTTTCCCAAAGACAGAAGGCACTGTTGGTTGGCTTTGTTGCTGCTTCTGTTTCTGTTTCTGTGTGTGTTCTCAGTGTTTTTTCAAATATTTTTGTGTTTGTTTGTTGCCTGTCTTAAACTTAGACCACGTCCTTGAGCTTCAATATGCCAGGATATACGTATATATATGGGAGAGAGAGCGGGTAAGTCAGAATGTGTGTGTTTGAGCCTACATCTAAAAGGCTGAGACAACTTTAAAGCCAGGAGCAACAGCTTAAAGGCCAGCCCTAAACGCCATTGTGGGTCAAAGTTAATTCCTAAAAATAATTCAAACTAAAAGGCATTCCTAAAAATATTTTCAACTGAAAGCCCTCTTTTTTAAGCATTTTATTATATTTCCAAGAAATGCCAAGTGTCAAAGTTAATTCCTAAAAAGAAATCGAACTAAAAGGGATTATTTTTAAAGCATTTTGTTTTTTTTTTGTAAGAAATTATTGGATTCAAAATAAATTCCTAAAAATTATTTTAACTGGAAGCATTTTATTATATTTTTAAGAAGTTCCAAGTTTAAAATAATTCGAACTCAAAGGCATTATTTTTAAAGCATTACTTAAAATACTTTCAACTGGAAGCCCTAATTTTAAAGCATTTTATTGTATGCATATGTAAAAAATTCCCAGTGTCAAAAATAATTCCCACTGGAAGCCTTACTTTTAAAGCAAATTTTTATTGATTGGAATTTGTTTTTAAGAAAGCATATCCTTTAAATTTAACTTAGAGATAATTAGAATTTCCTTTTTATTTAAAATAAAATATTTATTTATCTAGCAACCTCGTTCTATTTTATTTAATTATTTCCAAGCACCAAATGTGTATCTTTAAGGTATTGTAACTGTTGCTTAAAGACTCCTTCTGCGAATGCTAACTGTAAACACACACATACACACTGAAACACTTTTAATTACGCACGTTTTGCGGTGGCGACAGAGAGAGACAGACAGCGACTGTGTGTGGGCACCCAGCAGGCAAAGCCAGGCAGTGCGAGCGAGATGGGTGGCAGCTGCATGTGCGCGTCTCGGAAAATGCCGCATGAAACGCATGATTCTGCCCGCCACGCCCCCTTCTGGTGCTGCATTGGATGTGTCCTTGAAAGTTTTTGGCATAGTTTTTGGCTGGCACCAAAACACAGGCCAAAGCAGTTAATGCTCTCTAAAAACCTTCTGTGTTAGTGTGTGTGCGTGGAGGTTAATGACACTTGTAGTAGCTGGTCACACTAGGTTTCAGGCAAGTGCAGCAGGTGTCACTGGCTTTGAAGTCACAACACTATCTAATTATCCAAGGGTTAAAAGCAAACAGTAGCCATTATCTCGCTAATTACCCAAAGGTTAAAGCTTAACCCGCTTAGCTTGGTCACACTAACCTCAACAGCAAGACAGTTGGCCACACTAAACAGACAAAAAAATAGCCTAAGCTGGCCACATTAAGTATTAATATTCCTCAGAGCATGGCAATACTATTAAACTCATTTAAATAAATTTAAAATACCAATAAAAACAAGCATGGCCACACTAGTCCATAAAACTATAAAACCATTAACTTGAAACCTATGATTCGGCCGAAAAATCAAATTAAACACTCGAAACCCTTCGGCACAGGCCGGCGGCCACTTAAGATTCATCTGAGATGACCCTCTCGTTGTTTTCTCGGTTGTTTTGCCTAGTTTTATGGAAGCCGCTGGCTGTGGATGGCTTGGCTTATCATAAGCCACCGATCTGGGCCAAGAGCATGATATGACAGAAATTATGACTTCATAAACGGTTTACTCGAAGCGAAAAATCATAATAAATAAATAAATAAACACACACCACGCACAGAGAGGATTCAATAGAAATTTACCCAAAAACTCGGCTCGAACTCAGACCCTTCTGCAGGCCTGCCAAAAATGTTTGGCAATTAAGGCGGCGGGAAAAGTTTGGCCCCAAAAACATTATATCATAATTAAAGGGAATACGAGTATATGTGCTTATCAGTGCTTGCCAATTATGAGAGCGGGGGGAGATCGGTCCTGCCCTCGCTTTTATGACCTCTTAAATATTTATGGATGCCCCGATACCGCAGCCAAATGAGCAAAACTATCATGGACACGGCCATTAAGTCAAAGCCGAAGAACCCCCATTGCCCGGAAAAATAAAATCAGCAGACACCACAAGAAACGGAGAGGGAACGAGAAAAACTATTTGAAATAAATTTTAACAAATTAACAGTGGCAACTAATCCCCGAAAACATAACAATGGGCCAACGCCCACGCGTTTCGGCCAAGAGCATCCACTATTGGCAATCACCATAAATTGTCACAACTGATATCCTAGACTGTGGCGCAGATACAGATATACTATATCTGCGTACTTATAGATACGCCCGACATATACCTAAAAGTTATAAAATTTTATGACAAACTTTGCTTTCCTTTGTCTTTGCTCGCTCGCAAGACTTTCAATAAATTTTCGGTTTTCTGAAAGCCCAGTAAAAATTATTATTGGCCCGAGTGAGTGTGCGAGGTGTTTGAAAATTTATTTGCCTGGCCGATCGAAATATTGTGAAATCAAAAAAACAAATAAATTAAAAGTAGAATGAATATAGAAAAAAAATTATAAAACATAGCAAAGGCATGTGAACGGCAAGCGAGGCGACAGAACAAAGCGTGCAGTGCGCTCTAGTTCCCATCGAAGAATCAGAAGAATTAGTTCTCCCCCCCCCAACCCCAACCCCAGTCTGGGCCCAACAATGGGCCAACCGAAACTATGCCAAATTGGTGGAGAACTGGGCCTCGAACTCGAAGAGCTCGAGGAACTGAAACCGAAACTAAAATTCAAATTCTATCGATGTGTGTTGGATATTTTCAGATCATCTGATCGCCTCGTCATGTGTCTCGGTCCCATCGAAATCGAAATCGAAATCGTGTATGTATACATATATATTTAGTACAATATAATACCTTTTAATTTAATATGCAGCTGACGTGCTGCGCTCCGCGCTCGGGCGATCTACGATCAGTTGGCTTTGTTCGGGTTCGGGTTTTTCGGTTGAAAATAAAATAAATCGAAATGACAGATCATTAAAATTTACAACAACACCCGTATATAGACCCGATTCCGATTCCGATTCCGAGAGATCCCAGCCGCCATCGGTTCTGGGCATTATTTTTCTTTTCTGGTAGCCAGCCACCGAGTTATATTTGTCGTTGTCGATCAGTTTTTATGTCGTTCGATATGGCAGCAGCGAAAATTTTTTATTAGCCTCTTCATTCCCCAGTGACGATGGCTGCCAACAAGTGCAATTTGATTTTATGCATCTCAGTCGGATCGGTCGCTATATGTATATATGTTCCTTGTTCGTGCCTGCTCTTTCGGAATTTCATTTTTGTTTTTTCAGAATCTCTGAATCACGTAGAGTTGCAGATGCACCAACAAAAAAAAAATCAAATGAGATCATCACAATTTGGCAAATGACAAGCTGGAAGGATTACGAGAACTTAGCTAGTTAGAATTAGTTGGAGTTTTTTCTCTATTTTCTTTGCTGTAAGTGGCTTTATTTTTCCCCCGAAACACACATTTTTCTTGGGCCCCCGAAAAGCCATAAATTAATAAATGAAGATGTTGGGGGATACATTAAAAAACAGTTTCACGCCCCCTAGCCATATATATACTTGTATATATTTGCTCCCCCCATCAATGAAATGCATAATATTTACGTCCATAATTTCTTCTAATATTTTCAACAGCTGAGAAACACACACTCGACTCGACTCGACTCGGGTGTGTGTGTGTATAATTGACACTCAATTATTCGAAATATATATCGTGTGTGTAGGGGAGTGAAGAAGGCATTACGCTCTGCCATTATCCAAGCTACTTAGCAACCGTTCAACTGCCACTTGTTGGAGGCCCAACAACCCCACATTCTTCTCTAAAACTAACAACAAAAAGCAGAGAAACCGAACTAGCTAATAACAACCAGGGGCCACTTGAGGCCACATATATAGAGAGTAGAGTGGCACAAAAGATTTCCGCTGACAAAAACAGCAGCGAACAAAATCTCTTTCTTCTTTCAGAAAAAAAAACCGAAAAAAAGAGAAGAAAAATTGAAGCACGATTGATCACATTGATCGCTGGCTGCCAAGTTGTGTGTTGTGCGAGTGTGTGCGAGTGTGTATCTAAACAGACAAAGTATTTAGTAAAACACAAGCACCAACAAATATCCCCGAAGAAGAGCTGTCACTGCTACCAGCTACTGCTGCTGGGCACTGAGAGAAATTAAAGGGTTTTTTGGGTAGTAAAGTATATAACAAAACTTTACTTAATTATTTAATTAGAATTTTATTTAAATATTTAGATGTTTTAAAAGTACGCTCTTGGGAAGTTTCTACATTTAAAGTAAATGCCAGCAGATGGCGCTAAGCTTAATTCGATGGTTGAGAATTTTAGTGCACTCTTACAGGAACTTTGTTTCGTTTTTAAGTTATTTCAAAACAAGATTTCTTAGATCAAATTAGGAAACATTTTTAAGCTAAAAGAAATATTTTAATTTTAATATTTTAATTTAATATTTTTCCTATTTAAAGTAAATGCCGGCAGATGGCGCCAAGCCTAAACAGTTGGTTGAGAATTTTAGTGCACTGTTACAGGAACTTTGTTTCGTTTTTTTTATCAAATTATGAAACAGTTGTAAGGTAAAATAAATCAAAAAAAATATATAATAAATATTTATTAGATTAGTTTAATGTTTCCCAATTTCTCGCAGTGCTTGCCCGATCTCTGTCTCCGCATCTCATTGTCGCTGTACATTTGCAGCTCTGATCTATATAATAATTCATATGTTTAAGCATTATTTTGGGCACAACAAGAAGATGATCTCGCACAAAGCAGCTTGGAAAAGGCCGCGTCAGCAGAAGCAGAAATCTATCTACTGAAGAGGGGTCTGGAGTTTCCAAGTCGGAGAAGCTTCAGCTTGATGAGAATTTTTCCGGGACTGGTTCGTATGTAGGCGGTATCGCAGCCCCGAGATCTGAAAATCGAACTCTTGAGTTATTTCGCCTCTCGAGTTCCCTATTCCCTTTGAGTTCTATCAATCGTTGAAGTTGCATTTCACAGAAAAGCAGCCAGAGATGAAAAACGATATGGTAAGCAAAGAAGTCAGAAGAACTGACGAGTTACAAAAATCGTGTGATCAATATATATATATATATCGGAGAAGTAAAAGGGAGCCGGAGGCGGCGATGAAAAAGAATCTAAATATAGGGAAGAGGGCAGCCACATGTGCGCATTGTTTGTCACTGTGTTTTTCAGCCACCGTGCGGCAATAATTAAAAACATAAAAAAACATCGAACAAACTAAAGAACGCTGAATGCTGGAAGAAACTCAAAGGGAGAGGGATGGGAAAGGAAAGGGTATTTTGCCTACTTAATCATTGTCTGTGTGCGTGCAACATGCAGCAAGCTCCTGCCCCCGGCCTCATCCTCTCTCCTTACTTGATTTGATTTACGCCTGCCAATGCTTTATGATTGAGTGGGGCATACTGGCTCTCGCTCTCGGAGATAAAACGCATAAATGTGTTTTTATTTTACTCGGGAACGGGAACGGGATCGGGATCGGGATCGGTTCCCCTCCATTCCCATTCCCATCGCATATGCCGCAGATATATTTTCCGCTTTGTTTTTTTCTCTGCTTTTTTTTATTTTTTACGTCTGTTGCCTTGCAATGAGGCGCAGCATTTTGTGGCATGCTGCAGCTAGAAAATGCAAAAAACAAATACACGAAAAAACTGACAAAAAAAAGCGAGAATTTAATCCCAGCTGTCCACAAAAAATAATACCGAAGGGTAGGCAGCCATCGAATATATAATTTCGTTTCGATTTTTTTTTTTTTTGGAATTGTGCTCAGCTCATTGAATAAATCAAACTCATTTGCATACCAACTGATAAATTATAGCGAAACAGGCCCGACAATTGACAAAACTGGCCCAGGACGAGGCCAATCCCAGGAGCAACCCTTCCAGGCCTCTCTCTCTCTCGGCAGGGGGAAAAGAGCAACCACCCATGTGAAAGGGTCAAACAGCAGCGTCAGAAGATTTCAGGTCAGAATCCCGGAGAGTCTACGGGAATTAATCGAGACACAAGATGCGACCGGGACCGGTTCTCCTTCTCGAAGGGATTATACATCACACGGAATCCTTATGGAACTCGAAACAAATGAAACTAATTCGCTTAGGTTAACCAGAGAGAATTTCTGTAAAACTGATTATAAAAATACATGGAGTTCTAGTACAAAAACGTCTCTCTTATCTGGAACTATGTGCTATCAAAACACATAACGGCCGCAGTGCAAAACCGCAAAACCGATATGGATATGGGATACCGGAATCTTGGGCGAAATTTCACATAATTAATTATATAAACATTTGCGAGGCGCTACCCGCGCTGCCATATTTTTTTGTGTATTTGCAACTATAAAGCTCAATCGAGCGTCTGTCGATTCCAATGAAAAGCTGAAAAACTGGCATAAAATGGGGGGGAAAATGGGAAAATGGGAAAAATGGCCAAATGTTGATTTAGCTCGAATCTAGAGGCTACCCCTAGGTAAACACACAGCAAAAGTTATGCCACATCAAATATTTCAATAACATCAAATTAAACATAAAACTGCTTTGTACACACGGCCAGTGGGAATGCGAATGGGAATGGATTGCAAATGGTAACAAGCACTCAAAAGTCAAAGCGAATTAAATTCTAAACTAATTTTCATGTCGTGCCAAAAATAATAAAAAAAAAAAATAAGGAAAAAAGTGCGCGCCAGACGGCAGACGAATGCATATTGAAGAGTCGTCTTCTGGCGTTGGCGTGTGGGCGTGGGCCAACAACTTAATTAAGGCATCAATAAAAAATTGTAAAAACATCTAAACACAGCACCAGAAATGTAAATGTAACTGTGCAAAATTTTTGGGGCAGGAATTCTGCGTAAAAAGATCAAGAGAGAGAGAGCAGCTCCCTAATGGATCCTTGATCCCCTCGGCGGCCCGTTGCTGCCAATAATGATGATTCCTTTTTAATGTGCACTCCCCGGGCGTTGGTCATTACTCAACAAACGGACTTGGCTTCTTTTTGAGCATTTTTTAGCATCTGTAGTATTTTATTTTTTTATTTTTTAGCATTCAGCGTATCGATCACAACACAAAATGTTGCCAATATAGCAACGGATCCTCCTGGGGCCTCTGACTAAAACTCAAAACTCATCATCATCATCATCGCCGTGGTCAGTTCGGTTCTCGAAAAAGGGGCGTGCACAAAATGATATTTTATTCAATATCCTCAGACTGAGACTCAGACTCTGGCCTGGGTTCCCCTTAACGATTTGTCCTTTTCAAGCGAGAAAAACTCGGCGCGTAGGAAATCAAATTGATGGAGAGACTCAGAGACTCTGAGACTCTGAGACTCAGAGACTTGGTACTGCCATCCATTGATGGCGCACATGAGAAACCTGAAATTAAAAACTCATAAGATATCGACTGATATATTGAGCTGCACAAATTACTGACAACTGAAAGATGAAAGAGGAACCAGCGCACAGAAAAAAAACAAAGAGAGATTTCCAAGACAGGTTTGCCCCATCCTGTACCCCTTTTTTTCCCTCTCTTCGCTTACTTTTCCTATATCCCATATCCCTCCCGTATATATATGCATATAAAAAGACAATTAGTTGTTATTAAGTTGTACACAAAAGCCGTCGAATCTTTTCTTTGCCGCTTCTTCATTTTTGGCATCGCTTGGGCCGGGCTTTTGTGAGACTCTCGTCAGTCGACGACGTTCGTCTAGATGCGGAATTAATGATGCAATGACAATTGATGCACACCACGCAAAGCGCATTTAGCATTTATGATACTTATGCTCAATTAGTGTTAGCTGGATATCTCTACCCCCCCAGCGCTCTACGAAAGTGTGAAGTTTCAGCTCGATTTGATGGCTCCCAGACGAGTTACTTGGGATGCCAGCTGAATACCATTATATATTCACTGATTAGGGTATTTGGCAAAACTATGCCAAGTTTCAGCTCGATTTGGTGGCTCCAGGCTGAGTTAGAAGAGGTTTTTAAATGGTAAGGATAGTTAGGAACTGTCTGATCTGAACGAAATGTGGTATATTTACTGATTAGGGTATTAGCTGAAAGTATGCAAAGTTTCAGCTCGATTTGGTTCATCCAAGCTGAGTTACAAGAGGTTTTTCAATGGTAAGAATAGTTAGGAGCTGTCTGATCTGAACGAAATTTGGTATGAACATTGAATACTTAAGAAATCTATAAGTTCTTATATTTTTTAATACAAATTTGATAACTTTAAGGTCACTTCATGGACCGGGAGTATTGGAAAATCACCTAATTATATCCACATGGGAAGTTTGAAGTGCGTTTCGATGATTAGTTGCCCCAAGTTAGCTGGACTTCAATTAGCTTCAATGGCTATTCATAATTAATGCCATAAAACCGGAAAAGAGAGGGGAAACGGCAAATGATCATAATAAAAATTGATCAAGCACACAGACACACACTCACACGCAGTTCATGAACTCAATTTTTAATAATAATTTCCAAATGATTTTTTATTTCACATTATTAGTTGTTGCGTGGCTCAGATCGAGTTCGGGTTCAGATAGATCGGCATCGCTCCCACCCACCACCGAAGCAAGCGAGCTTTTAATTGTTCGATTTTCATTTCGAATTCGTCTCGTTTCGTCGCGTTGTTATAGATACTTTGCCAGATACAGATACAGCTACAGCTACAGCTACAGCTACAGCTACTATGCGCTGTGGATATTTCGGTGGCTGCCGCTGACTCTGCCTCCGTTGTGTTTTAATTTCCGTGCTGACAAATTAATTTAATTATATTAACATATCTTTCCAGCGATCGAACGATTGAACTGACTGAAAAATATTTTCGTCGCTGCCTCGCATGTATCTGTATCTGCTGCTCTGTGTGGGTGGTTCGGTTCGAGTTCGGTCTTCGGTCGCTCTGCCAGTGATTCTTAATATTAACCCCTTTATTTTATTTGTATATTTTTTGTATATTATTTCCTCCGGCCTCCGGCCGCTCTGTGACTCATTAGCCCGGGCTGCTGCTGCTGCTGCTGCTGCTGTGGCGGTGGGTGAATTGCACTTAAAACGCTAAAAATTATACGACACACGCCGGCCGATCCGTATCTGTATCTATGTATCTCTGCGGCTCTATGTGCTCAAGGGCTTAGAGAGACACAACCCCTTTCCGCCTGTCCTGGCTGCTCATTTTCGGCATAGGACTCGACGCCATCTTTGAAAAAAGTAAAACTTTATACCCTATAAACTATCAATCCCCTGTAGTATCTGTATCTGCATCTGCATCTGCATCTGCGATGGTACTTGGTGGTGGTGGCTACCCTACAAACCGGTTTCAATTCGATTAAAACGGAACCCAAAGCGTCAAAAAAAAAACTCGAATTTCTATCATCTTTTTGGGTCTTTTTTTTTGCCAGCAAATGCATTTGGCAATTAGCTTTGTTTTGTTTCCATTTTCCAGTTTTTCAGTTTTCCGGATCAGCAGAAATCAATGACAAACCTCCGCTTACTTCTACTTCTACTTCTAGTAATTGTAGAAGCCAAAAACTCGGTTTCGGTTCGATGTTAATGGGTCAAGTTTATAGATTGCATTACGGAAATTCGGTTTTCTTTCTTGCTCTTATTATTTTTCTTGATTTTTTCATGCTATAGCTTCGTTACTCTTTGTTGTTGCCTTTCGTTCTATATTTAATGACCAAATTTTATGTTAATCAAGCACATTTTTATTGTTGGCTTTTTGTTAAATTTTCGATTTCGATTTGTGTCAATTTTTTGTCGCTCTGTTCTTGAACGAAGCGAGAGCCAATGTAAATAAATAAATAAAAAAAAAAAGAAACCTATTTCATCAACTCATTTAGACAGCTGTAGACGGCGTCTGCGGCTTTGTTTAATTTACTTAATAAACTTCTATTTTTGGTTTGGCAAATTAATAACCGCTGCGAGTTCCCCGAGTTCTAATTCGAGTTGATCGGCTTCGGTATTGATCCATTGATTGCAATCGATCATCGGCAAAAGCTTTGCCAAACGATCGTTAGGAACAGAGAGCCAGAGAAAAAATATATAAAAAATATATTAAAAAGGAGGAGAAGCAGCCCATATATCTTGGCCGTCCTAACGAGTTCTGCTGCTTCGTTTTCGATGGGTTCCAGGGAACAAAAAATATAGATTTATAATCCGGTTTGGCTTATTTTTATTACCTTATTGATTGCAGCAGCCTGCAAAAATGTGGCCACAGAGAAAATGGCGATTCACCGACGGCAAATAATATTTACCCACTCCTCTTTCTGTCTGAGTCTGGATCTTTTAGGATCAATCGAAGAGAAGAACTCCAATTAAAAATGCACCGGCTGTCGACGCGCGGTGCAACCTAATTAACTTGCCAAGCCGCCCATACATTACTATATGTATATATAGAATATGGGAATACTCAAATATATGAGTTGATATTTCCATGTCTGGTCTGGCAGCAGTTTTCTTTTTTCATTTTTTGTTTTTAATGTTATTTTGCCGCCTTATTTGTTGAGAGTCTGGCATTTGGCCAGCGAAATTTTGCAGCGTCGTCTGGTGGCCCCCTTCCCGGAATTTTCCCGATTTTCCACAGCTCCCATCCTCCCTCCGATCTGTTCGGATCTCAGTTAGTCAAGCAATAAATTGTTCACTTATTGCGGGCTTGTTGCACTTTGCATTTTTCCTCCTTTTGTTTTGTAAACAAATTTTGTGCAAAAATCAATAATAAATAATTTTTACAACAAGAAATTAGACAACAATAACTGGGAGACCCGACTTGGGCCCAGTCCGGAGGAGCTACAACAATAAAAACACATTTGCCGTAGACACGCAAACTCAATTAGTTAACTTAAGTTAAGTTAAGCAGTTACGAGGGGGCGGCTCTTGGGGGCGGCCCGGGGGTTATTGTTGCCAGTTGTGGGAGTTGGATGCGATCGCTTTGGATATTGGATATATGTGGATTTCAGGGAAGCCCTAATAATTTCTGAGACTGGAATTCTATTTGAATTTATTGGTATTTAATTGGGCTTAAATAAATTATTATTTGCATTTTTTGATTGATGTTTCGGGGATTACTTTAATACTGGCACTAAGTAAAAGGTAAATAAATAATTGTTAATGAGAAACTGGATTTGCAATGAGTTTACAAATATTTATTTATATTATTTCAAATGTAGTTTAATGTAATTTTCAATAATAGAATGTTAATTAGTAATTATTATTATATATATTATTGAAATGACTTCACAAGTATGTATTTATATTATTTAACAAAAGAATGTTAATAAGTAATTATGAATGAGAAACTGGATTTAAAAGTATTTATTTTTATTATTTAAATGTCATTAATTTAATTTTCAATTAAAATATAAATTCTTTGAAATTATGTAAGCCAGCTATAGAAACTTTTAATTTATATCATATTTGAATGAAACTATTACATACAGGTGCAAATTTATTTTTTATTCATATTAAATACCAAAAATATTTAACTAATTCAATTTCACCTGTTCTTAAACCTTTTCAAGACTGATAATATTTGAAGAGAAATATTTAGAAACTACAGCCTGCAGGTGTTATGACACCTTTTCCTATACGAACTTTATTTCTTTCATTTATAAAATTTTAATTCCAATTCACATACTTTTTACTTCTCTAATTTCTTCTTTAAGCCACTTTATTTTCCCATAACTTCTGTTGTTGTTTTTTCCCGATTTATTTTTGTTTATAAACACTGCATTTTCATTCATTTAAAATTCACCAGGAGACCTCTGCTCCCCATTCCCATTAAATGCCAAGCAAGACAGGGAAAAATTCCAAGATTCTGAGGCATGTGACCAGAGACCGAGCGCATGTGATATCCAAATATTTTTAGCTTCTCTCCAAGAAGAAACCGATTGGAGAAGAATTGGTAGCTGTGCAGCTATGGGCTTACCTGTTGCCAAAATTGTGCCAATAAATAAATTTGCTCCTTTTTGAAAAACCAATCGTTGATTGATTGAACAGCCGTCAGATCCATATCGGCTGTCCCAGCGGCTTGTGGCAATGTTGGCTGCATTCGTGGGCTTTCTTCAGTGTTCTTCTCAGTCAGTTGTATCTTTCGTTCTTCAATTGTCTTCTTGGATTGTTGGTTGTTGTTCCTTCTAGCAATTGCCAATATTATTGCCAATATTCGATTGGCTAAGGCCTGGCATTGGGGAAAACACACTCCTCCTTCTTAGTTAGTTTCGTTTTAGTTTTAGTTTCAGTTTTGGTTTTATTTTTGAATTAGTTTTAGTTTTGGTTTTAGTTTTAGTTTTAGTTTTAGCTTTTGTTAGTGGTAGTTTTGTCACTGCTTTGTCATCACATTTACACCTTAAGTATTCTACTTGTTACTGTTGCTTTTACGTGCCCAAAAAAATTCATAAAATACATAAATAAGCCAATTTCCAATTCGTGTTTTGTTTTTATTTATTTCTTTTTATTTTTTTGTTACTTTCAATTGGATTCTTCTATTTCTTCGGTTGTTTTTTGTTGTTGAATTAAAGGTGTGGTTTTTGATTTGTTTGATTTGATGTTGTTGCAGTTGGCGTTGTTGTTGTTGTTGTTGTTGAATGTGTTGTTGGAGTTGGAGTTGTTGTTGTTGAATGGTGATGGGTGTTGTTGTATATGTTGTGTGTGAACTTCAGGCCATCGATGTTGTTGTTGTTGTTGTTGTTGTTGATGATGTTGGTGTGTTTGTTGTTGCTGCTTATTTTGCACATGTTTCAGCTTGTTGTTGTTGTTGCTCTGGCTGTTGTTGTTGTTGTTGTTGTTGCTCTGGCTGTTGTTGTTGTTTACACTTGTCACCAATACACGCGCACATTTTTCGGTTTTCGAACAACAAAAAATCACTTGAAAAAAAAGCGAAAAGCGTTTCCTTGTGTCCTTTGCCTTCTTTCCTTTTGTTTTTATTTTGATTTACCGTTCTCGGGTTTACCGTTTCGAGTAGTGACACTTGCCAACTCTTTTCCGTGAACTCCTCTTGCGGATTTCAATTGATTGAAGCGATTACGATTATAATTTTTGGGGGCGATCACACCGCGAAAAAGCCAACACACATCGCGCCGCACACACACCGCACACACAGCCGCGCCAAAGAACACACACCACGCGCACACTACTACGGGGGCAAGCGGGAAGGAGAGCGGGGAAGGAGAGCGCGAAGAAGTAGGCGGCTAGCGGCGTGTGCGACTTCTCAAATCTCTGGGCCTTTTTCGGGGGCTCTGGGGCTCTGGGGCTCTGGCTCCGGCTCCGGCTCTGGCTCTGGCACTGGCACTGGCTTTGGCTTTGGCTTTGGCTTTGGCTTGGCTCTGGCTCTGGTGCTGGGCTCGAACTCTCGGACGTCTCGTCTCGTGTCTCGTCTCTCGTCTCGTCTCACACGGGGCGACGTTGCCAGTCACGAATGCTGTTGATGACTGAACAAATCGAACCCTAACGAAGCGCCGACAACCCTGCACAACGGCGCTGCTGCTGCTGCCTGGCCGCACTAACACACACACTAGCGCGCGCTCGCTCGCTCGCTCGCTCGCTCGTTCGCCTGCTGCGCTGCTGCCGCTGCGGCCGCACACCAATGTGTGCCGAAGCCAGCCGAGGAAGCCGAGCGCCAGAGCGAGAGAGGGATTGAGATTGAGATTGAGATTGAGAGAGAGCAGAGAAAGACTCACTCAATTTTTCAGCGCTCCGCCACTGCCACTGCCACTGCCACTGCCTTAGATTTCTTCAATAGATTTTGATTTTCCCAGCTCGTTTCTTATTTTTCCCATTTGTTTCTTTTTTCCTCCTCTTCTTTTTTTCGGTTTGTTTTCTTTTTGAGTATTTTTCTGCGCCGCCGCTGTCAGTTGCATGTATTGAAATTCATTCATTCAAGGTACTCGCACTCGCTCGCACGCTCGCCCTTTTTCTTATTGGGAACAACTTATGGGGCTACAAATTGAGCCGCAGATTGAGCGTTTTTTTCTTCTTTTTTTCTGCGGCTTTCGGAGGAGAGCTTGGGGGATTTCGGGATCTCGCATTCGGAATTGCGATTTTTCCAAACTTTGTTGTATTTTCTTTATTTTTCGGAGGAGGCAGGGGGGGGCGCACTTTAAATTATTATTGTGTCTGGGGCCTTGGTTAGTAATTTCTTTTTTGAATTGCCAAGCAGGAGAGGCCCCTTCAGATTTTTTTATTTAATGATACTATTGGGCAAGGGCCAAAGGTCAAGAGGATTTGGAAAAAAACTGGTATACCAAGTGGCAGGTGAAAGTGGTCGCCTTCTAGGATTTTTAAGCAACCATAGAACTATTTAATAAAAAATTAAAATTAAAAAATTAAACAAGTAAGAAAGCTCAGTAAAGATTTGTGTGGGGGTAGAGGGCGTAACCAAAATGTAACTGCAACCTATAAGAATGTTCTCACCAAGTTTGGTAGTTCTAGCTCTAATCGTCGCTAAGATCTAAGTGTTTATAAGGAAAAACGGACAACGGACAACGGACAAACGGACAAACGGACAAACGGACAAACGGACAAACGGACATGACTATACTCGCCCGGTGAAGCTCCTTCTCCTGCTTATACCCTAAGGGCACCGGCTCTATAATTTAATAATCCTTGCTCTGAAAATTCCCTTTCCTTATCCCGCTTTGAAAGCATTATTCTGGCTTAAAATCCCTGTACTGCCCAGACTCTGCTCTCAACCCCCTTTGGATGCACCTTAAATTTGAAATTCGGCAAACTTTTTTCACTTATTATCCTTTGTAAATATCCTTCGGAATATTAAATAGCCCCGTCGCCGTCCCGTTGCGGGATTTTCGCATAAAGAAAAGTTCAAATTGTATCGAAGCGCCAAGTGCAATGCAGACGCATCCCCAGTCCCGGTCCCGGTCCCAGGTCCTCGTTGGCTTAACCCCCCACAACCTTAACCCATGGGGGTTCACTGGGGGTGGGGGGAGGGACTATGGTTATGGCTTACACCTTAGACGGAGACTGAGAACCGAGAACCGAGAACCGAAGTCGCAGTCGCAGATGCGTGGCTGCAGTCTGAGAGAAAATCTGAGAAAATGGGGGAAAATGTATGGGAAATCCAAGGGGGCCGGTCGGGGGTTAAATCTGCTCGGGGACTTTGTCGTCGGCTGTGTGAAAAATAACGAAAATAACGGGAGAGCCGAGGGCCGAGAGAAAGGGCAGCAGCCACCTACACGAAGACAGCAAAAAATAAAAAATAAAAAATAAAAAATAAAAAACCGAAGCTCGCTGTTCCCCCCCTTAACCCTTAAAACCCCCAATTACCTCCGTTCTGCAAAAGAAAATCAAAATTAAAATAAATAAATGTTGTAAATTTGTGATTTTAGTCTTTATTGTTAAGAAATCATAATAAATTTAATGTTTTTTATGCCTAATTAACTATAATAATTATAATAATAATAGGGAAAAATAGTTAGATCAATAATAAATTTATATTTATTAATTTTTTAGATTATATAATCCAGAACTTTAATTCCTTTTTAGTTTAAAACATTTGAAGAAGCAAGAGAATCTATAAAACTTTAAATATTCAAAGAACTTAATATATTTGGCTTAAAAATAAAAATTAAATTAATTAAAAAACTAACAAAATAAACTAATAATAGTAACAAGTGTTTCTCTCTCGCTCGCACAGATTGACAATCAATGGGATGCAATTGGAATGCCTCAAAATGCCAGCGCAAAAACAAAAACGAGCGGCAACAACAACAAAGGACAAGTGTCGGCCAACCAGCAAAATTCCAACTGGATAAAAATGCAGGCGCAAGCCGAGAACCACTCAATGGCGAAGCACTCACGGGCTCTCTTCCACTCGCGCCCGCTCTCTCACACTCTCCCCGTTTGAGTTGCAGTTGCAAGCGAGCGCAGGGGCGCGCAGCAAGTTCGAAACGGATTTCGAACCGTTTTCGAACTTGTTGAGTCCCGTGGATTTCAAGCGGGAAACTCGGAAAATTATGTTACCTGTTCGTTTGCAGGTATAAGAACTTAAAATTATTACAAAAAAATTAAAAATAAATGAATTTAAATATGTAAAAGGTGTGAGATATCGTAATAAATAATTTTTAAATTATTTAAAAATAAGGTAAATATTTGTATCTGTTCATATTAATTAATATCTTTTTATTTTACATTTATTATTTATATTTATATATTTTATATTCTGTTTATTTATTTTTTAATAAAACAAAACTTCAAATGTTCAATAATAAACCCTATTTTTTGCTTAGCAAACCGATTCCTTAGCGCTCGGGGTTCCCCTTCGCGACTCGAGCTCCACTCCAAAACAGCAAGAAAAAAGAAAAGCTCACTCAAAGGCCGAGGCGAGAGCACACGCAAAAAAACGCAAAAAAGCACTCACAGTGACACAAGTCGCTCTCAATTTTCGATAATTCCCGTAATAAAAACCAAAACCAAATCTAAAGCACACACACACACGCGCACAAGTGTCACAAAAAAAGTCGAAGAAGAAGCGAGGCGACGGCGACGCCAGCCGAGGCAGCGGCAGAGCAAGACAGACAGCGAGGAAAAAAAAAGCGAAGCAAACGATTTAAGCCCCGCCCCATTTGATTGGCGAGCAAAAAGCAAAGCAAGGCAGGCAAAGCTGAAAACAGACGACGACGACAACGTCAATGGACAACACCAACAACAACGACAAGCACACACGCGCCCCTCACATGTGTGTGTGTGTGTGTGTGTGTGTGTGTGGGGCTCTGCCCGCTGCCTCGGCCGCTGCCCGCAGCTACCTGCGCTGCGGCAGAGGAGCGTCGCAACATCATTCATCGGAAAAAGAGACGCAGCATCTGTTTTGTTGTATTTGTAGTTGTAATTGTAGTGGTAGTAGTGTAGATGTTGTAGTTGTTGCTTTTGGTTTTTGGGTTTTAGTTATTGGTCCTAAATAAATTCAAATAAAACTGCAAGTCAAATTGATTATTTATAAATTGATTTTTAAACATACATTTTATTTTTTTCTTTCTTTTTTTAAATTTATTATTATTTTTCAGTTTTAATTGTAATATTTATATTTTAAATCACAATAAGATTGCATTCTTTATAATTATATACATATTACCTTCAGAATATGTTTTTTTAACGTGAAAGAGAAATAAATTTAAGTCAAACTTAAAATGACAAAATACTCACAAATAAATAATAAAATAGTTAAGGAACTTTAAGGTTTATATACTGTACATATAATAATTAACAATATGTAATTAAATAATAATCCACAACCTCAATGTTTCCAACTTAAAACATACAGTTCAATCACAATGTTCAACAAATGTCTGCTATGATTCCCAATGGGTTCTAGGGCACCTGTATCTTTGCTAGGACAAGTGTTTTTTTAGCATTATCACCGTTAAGATGTAATAGTAAATTTAATAGATTCAATAAGATTGAATATTTAAATAGGTGTTATTTATTTCTTTTACTATAATCTAAAACTAATAATATATATAATAAATAAGATAATACACTTAACCAGTTGGGTTTACTTGTAAGAACTAATTAGCTTTAAAACATAATTAATGATTTTAAAGGATTTTTTAGGAGAAATAAGGAAAATATGAAACTAAAAGTAAGCTAAAAAATATTCATTTAAAAAAGACAACTTACAATAAATTAAGATCAATGACAACAAATAAATCCAAAATCAAAATAAATAAATAAAAGAACAAGTGACAGAGAGGGGAATATAAACTAGCGAGCGCATTTAATGTCGCTCCCTCTCGCTCACACCAAACGCCATTGAATGTCTCTTCTTCTTCTTCTTCGCTTTTTGTTTTCTTCGTTTTTTTTTCGAACAGCTTTTGGCTTTGATTTTTCTTTGGCTTTCAAGTTTACTTTTTTCCCTCTCTGTCGCGCGCGCTCTGTCGCCCTCTCGCTCTGCCGCTGGCTCACTCACTCACACCACTCTCTCACTCTCTCTCTCGGTGTGTTCGATGTGCGCGCGCAAGCGCTCTCTCTTCGGCCTTTTTGAGTGCTATTTTTTGTTGTGCTGCTTTACTTTTATTTATTTTTGTTTTATTTCTTTTCGGGCGGGCTGCGTCGACTGCACTGCCGGCAGCGCTGCCGCTCACGCAACCGCCTGCATAGGTGCAAGCGAGCGAGCGATATGCAGGTGCCGATGAGTTGATGCTGTTGCTGCTGCTGCTGCTGCTGCTGCTTCTTCTTGCCTGCTCGCTCGCCTCTCATTGTTGTTTTTATTCGCCTCGCCACTGTGTTGTTGTTGTTATTGTCGCTGATTGAAATTATGATTTTTTATTATTAGTTGTGCGTGTGTGTGTGTGTGCGAGCGTCAGCCTAACTGTTAAAGTGTCATATTAGCGTTGTTTTTGGTTGGCTGATTCGACATGTTTTCGAGCGTGTGTGTGTGTGCGTGCGTGTGCGTGTGTGGGAGCGTGTGTGAGTGCCGCAAATTGATTTGATTTGTTTCGAGTTTCGACTTCGAAACAAATCATTTCGCTTGATTTGATTTGTTTTTTGACTTTTAATTTATAAATTAATTAATTAATTTAATAATCAAATTGATTACAAATCCTTAGCTTGTTTTATTAATTTTAAAATTAGTTATGATATTTAATTTAGTTATTAAATTTCATATTTTGTAAGCTTTTGGATAATATTTAATATTTTTCTAATTGGTTTACTTATTTTCCTTTTATTTGTGCCAATTATTATTTTAAAGAATATATTCAATTCGTTTTACTATTTAAAAGGCGATTTTTTATGTTTCCTTTTTATTATTTTTATTATTTACTCATCGAATATAAAGATGTATTTTTTATTTCTTAGTTGTATATATTTTATTCCTTTGTTAATAATTATCTTACCTATTTTTGGGCCAAACAAATGTGTCTCTTGACTTTCTCACATTTCCCCTTTTGTTCTTTTGTTATTTTCTATTTGTTCCTTTTTTTGTTTGTTTCACACACACATTTCTATAATTATTTAAGGGTCTGCCAAACACTTTCACTCTCACTCACCAAAAAAAAACCCATACACACGCCCATTTAATGCGTTAATTACTGCTAATTAGACGTAAACATGAAAAATCAGACAAAAAAAGAACCGAAAACCAAAAATTGTTGCTTTCCCTTTGGCAGCCAAAAAAAAATAAAAGCAACAAACAACACTGCAGAATTGACAGCAATTACAGGAGTCGCTGGCTGCGCCTCAGCCGGCGTCAGCGGCGCCGCAGGACATCGGCTGTCCTTTGACCTTTTTGCCAAAAATTAAAAAGATGCAAACAAAAAATAGAAAGGCAAATTGCAAAACTAAAATATATGCACAAGGGAATAGCACTTAATATTTTTTAAGTTACATTTAATAGATAGATAATAGAATACAATATTTAGATCAATTATTCAAAAGATTTAAGCTTAAACCCTTTTCCTAAGCAGAGAATATTTAATAAATAAGAAAAGCAGTGGGGACAGACTATTATTATTATTTAATATTTTGCAGTTCTACTAACTCTGATTTACATATGAATATAATATTTTCCATAGGTTTTAATTATCATTTCATTTAAAAATAAATTTAAAATTCCCAAAATAAAAATGATGCACTTTAAATTAACTTTCTATAAACAAAGAAGTTCCTAAATTTAGTGCTCTTTCTGGAGGAAGACACCACTACTTAATTTTACTAATTCTACTCTATTTTTCTTTCCCTATTTCCTTCTGTATTATTTCCCTTATTCCCTTGCTTATTTATTTTTCCCTTAAATATGTTATTTTTCCTATTTATTATTATTTTTAGCAGTGCACATCCAAGGAAGAGGCAGCAACAGTTTGATAGAACTGGACCTTTGTTGCTGCCGTCGTGTATTTTGCATTGTTTCGCAATAAACGCGCGATAATTGCACACATGAGGAGAAAGCGAGACAGGGCAGGGGGGTAGGAGGCAGGGGAAAGGGTTGCAGGGATAGCAGAGGGGGGTGGCGACTGCCCAAAGGTGTTGCAGTGTGTGTTGCAAGGCCAAACCTCGGCGCAGAAGGGGTTGGAAAAAGGGGTGCGCGCTCGAAGACACGGGGTAATAACAGTGCGTGCCATTGTTGTTGCCGCTCTCCTGCATTGTTTGGTGGTTTTTGCAACAAAAAAATTACACCAAATTTAGCAGTGCGAATTTTTCGCACAAGGGGTTCTTGTTGCTGCTGCAAAAAGGGGTAAGGTAACAACAAAAAAGGCGAAAAATAAAAGGAGCAACAGGCGGCAGCAATTGTTGCGCCGCGCGGTAATTGCGTAATAGATAAACGATTCGCGAGCGATGCAAATTAAATCCGAAAAATGCAACAGTTGGCGGGGGGGGGGTTGCCTTGATTAAATGGATGCACTAGGTAAGAGGTCCTTCTAAGGTCCTGAAACTATAATTACAAATTTTAGTGCGCGATTGATACGTTTTATGTAGGCTTTTAGGTTCATAAATAAATTTCTTAAGTTACATTATCGATTAATAATTTCTTTAAAATATATCTTATTAATAATATAATATTTGTTGCCTTGATTATATGGATGTACTAGGTAGGAGGTCCTTCTAAGGTCCTGAAAGTATAATTACAAATTTTATTGAGCGAACTCAGATAGGTTTTTTATGGGTTTTTAGGTTCATAAATAAATTCCCTAAGTTACAGTATCGATTAATAATTTCTTCAAAAAATATATTTTATTAATAATATAATATTTATTTATTTTTATCATACATTTCTCTAAAATATAATTTAATATATAATATTTTTCAGCAGAGCTAGTTGATCCAACCTTTCCTCTGGCTAGCCCTTTGATTTTTTATAAAATTAACACTGTAATTCTGTTTATATTTCGAAATAGTTAAAGATATGTTAAAAAACAAAAGGTTTATAATTTTCTTGAATTTATTTTCAGATATTTTCCATGTCAGCTATAAGTTAAAGTCGTTAGTTTCCGACTTAAATATTATTTGCAATATTTAATATACTTTCTAGGGTCGTAAATGTCTTCTTCACTGCAGTGAAACACTACTGACTAATTTTATATATATTTATATCCTCTTTAAGGACAGAAAGTGTATAAAATATATAAAAACGTTTCCTTTGAAGCCCAAGGGAATATATTTGCATTCACAGATATGTCCCTTATATTTATTTCCTAATATTAAGTTACCTTCAACCATTCACCCTTATTTGATTGATATAAATATATATTTTTTGCTATGAAAATTGCGTTTCAAAAAATTGGACACCACTGAGAGCGATTGATACTGTTTTTTCTTTCTGTTATTTTGTTAAAGTTTCCAATCTCCAGCTGCCTTCGTGTCCCGACAATTAAACACCTTTTGCTCATTACTCCGAGGACTTGGACTCGATTCGAATTGCCTTCGAGAGGGTTTGTCCGCGTTCGCGTTCCTTGAGGGAAATCGAAAGGGTGCCGGGTGTACAGTGCTCCCTGCTCCTTACTCTATATATACCTTGGGCTGGATATTGTATTTTTCGGATTCGGCTCGTGCTAATTTGCATATTGCAGAGACCGGACTCCTTAAACCATCCCACTTCCTAGGCACAATTTCCTTGTCCCATTGTTCGGGGCGCTTTCTTCGCTCGGCTTCTTCGGGCTTAAATTATTATAATCAGGCGGGGAGGAGGGGTGTCTGGAGGGTGACAGGAGGGTGCGGATACCAGTCCCGATCTCCGCCAGCTGCCTCAAGTTTCGATCGCCGCGAAAATCGGCAACGTTGCCTCTCGATCCCGATTGGAATGAAGATCACGCGGCAACACTGACTCGAAAAAAAAAATTTTTTAACTTAAATAAATTCAAATAAATTGAACCTACTAATTTAATAAGTTTTTTAATATTTATTTTAATTAAAATAAAAAGAGACCATTGAGAAAGCTGGAAGTTATCACTCAAATAAGCAAGAAAACAGGCCAGAAATGCCTAGAAATCCTCTCTAATAATAGTACAAATTCATGCTAGGAATTCCCTAATAAATCAGGGTTTCTCTCAGTGCATCTCTTGCCTTCAGATCGTATTACGCTTTGGAAATATTCCTGCAACGCCTGGGTAAGCGCCTCTTTAATTGGAATCCGCCAGATGCATTTCGCATCTTTTTCGAGCTTTTCGTTCTAATTACGTCCAATGGACACCGATACCTGGGACAAAAAAATAATAAGAAAAAGCCCACAGATTCAGCAATAGATACAGCTACAGCCACAGCTACAGATACAGATAGATAGAACCGACGTCAGCTCGGTCTCGGATTTCCTTCGCATTTGATCGTGTTTTTTGGATTTGCTTGCGGATCTGTTTTGGATTTTAGCGAAAAAGCGTGATCTTCTGGTCACAATCTCCTCGCATTTGCATTTCAATTAAAGCGAGAAGAAGCCCCCCGAAATTTGCATAGAAATAGCATAGCTCATCATCAGCACTTCGAGAGTTTCGAATTCGGATTTATGACTCTTGCATATGCCCCGGCCTGCTGGCAATTACCAATCGCAGCTACAGATACATTACAGATAGCGGCGAGTCCTGCGGGAACATCAAAATGCACAAATGTTTGATTTTTCCAACCCACCTCTGACCTTTTCCTAATGAGCACCAGCCTCAACCCCCTTTTTTTCGTAGAGAAGGAACAGTGGTGTCACTCTGGGTTCTAATATTTAATATTTAAAGTTTCTTCTGTGTCACAAAATGTGCCTTAAATATTAAAAATTAAAATTTAAAAAATAACAGAGCTTTTTTAGGATTTATTATGTCTCATTACATTTTTGTATCTTATTAAAATATTTTAAATTTTTTTAGAACGTTCTTTAATGTGTTGATATAATGTTTTAAATTTATTTTCTGGTCTGGATTTAATTTACAGTAGAGAATATGTAGAACTCAGATATTTAAATATGTTTTATATGTATATTTATAGATAGTAAAATATGAAATATATTAATTAAAGCATTTTGGTTTGTTAATTTATAAGTCATAAGTTCTGGCTAACATATCTTAAATATTTCTCATTTATTTTATTTTAATTTACAGTATATTAGTTTACAGTAGAGATTATGTAGAACTCAGATATTTAATTAAATATGAAATATATTAATTAAAGCATTCTGGTTTGTTAATTTGTAAGTGATAAGTTCTGGCTAACATATTTTAATGATTTCTCATATATTTAATTTTAACCTGCATTTCCATTGTGATTTTTTTGTCCTTTTCTTGCCCCACTGTGCTTTCTTTGGCTGAAAAGTATCTGTGTGTCCTGCTATCAGTTGAAATATGCAAATTTCGAGTGATGATTGCTGGGAGGTCGTTATTTTCCGCACTTTCGGCAAGCTGTTCGATTTTTAGCCTCTCCACAAAAATCATAATAAATAGTTTATGGATATAAATAAATATAAGAAATAATAAATAAATATAAATAAACAAAGAGTTTGTAAATACAAATAATACAAAGCTTCCCTCCCATTTAATTTGTATTATTTGTATTATTCAAAACTGCCTAAGATCAAGACCAGGCGATCATACATCAAGGGTTCCCACACACAGCAAAACTTTCTTGGCTAAATTACCGGCCAGAGCCTGGCTACCCTGCAATTTGTCCGAGTGTGGGCGTGGCAGGCTGACGGAGTAAACTGTGTCGTTGGCTACGCATTGACGCTCGCTCTGCGACTGCAAATACCTAATAATATTAATACAAAAATAAGAGGAAGAAGGAGAGACAAACGTATCTAATAGATACATGTGAAAATCATGCCTTTGACAGGGCTGGGAAAGCCAATGAATTGTACTATTGGATGTGTTTCTGTGCATCCATGAGATACAAAAGCCCCTCTAAGCGACAAACTGCACGGAAACGTGTTATGACAATGGAGGAGCCATCAGCCACACACACGGTGTGTGGTGTGCGGTGTGTGGTGTGTTCTGGTCTATTAAGCAATGCTGCGACCTGGGGCCGCGTATCTTAAAGATAGAAGTTAACTAATAATTAGCTCTCTGCCAGCGGCCCACAATTGCAGACTTTTTTCTTCGTTTTTACTTCGTTTTTTTTTGTTACGAAATTTGTGGGAATATTTTGCCGTTCGATTGTTTCAGTTTATATATGAGCGAGGCTGCGGACAGTGGGTTTCAGGGGGTTAAGTCGGGTATAAAGGTTGAATTTAAAATATTTAAATATATAAAGATATAAAAATGTATACTTTCCTTTAATTTTAAATTATTTAAAAGGCTTTTGTCCTATGGGTAAAACATATAGGAAAATATGGGAGCAAAAACTTGAGAATATATCACAAATTTTGGGATCTTTTATGGCACAAGTTCTATTAGAAATTTATTAATATTAATAAATATTAATATTTATGAACAAAAGCCTTTAAAATAATTTAAAATTAGAAGAAAGTTTAATAAATAGATAAATATATTAATAAAAATAAATTGACAAATATAAAAATGATTTTCTAATTTATTTCTGATATTCCAAGGCTTTTGCTTTTGTTTTATGTTTTATATTATTTTTTATATTATTTTTGTTGGACCTCAGGGCTTTCATTTATATTTATTTCCTTAATTATTATTAATATTATATCTCCTTTATTATCCCTAATAAAATAAAAGCCCCTTAATTTTGCTTAAAATAAAATTATGAATATGTAAATGAAATGCCTTTTATGCTGAATTTTATAAACAAATATAAAATGGTTTGCTATTAATGGTTTTTGTTTGTTTAGATATTTCTTTCTCTTTAAAAAATGTCCTAAACACAAAGCAATTTTTCTGTATTATAATCTTATCTTTTTTTGGACATTTACCCTGCTCTGACACTCACGAAACGCACTGTACTTGTACGACCGGCAGTCGTGTGAGTAAATATGCTAACTCCTTGACTTATTGTTTTCATCTTTCGTTTTTCGTTTATGGCTTGCTTTGTACTTTGAGTTTGACTTTTATGGCCAACTTGTGATTATTTTCTGTTGTTGTTGAATTTTTTTGTTTTTTTTTTTTTGGTTTTTTCTCGTTCGACTTTTGGCCCTCTCAGCGTTTGGCAATCGCCCGCCTTCTGCCCCCCCCCGGACCAGCGTTCGGATGCAATTTTCGGTTCGCCATACACTATATAATGGACAACAATTTTTATTGACATTATTTTAATTAGCAGCTTCGAGCTTCGCGTTCCGAGATACAGATACAAAGCCTGGGCCATTGTTTTGCATCTCTCGCGTTCGTGGCCGAAGTCACTAATTGAGGTTAATGGGGCTTCTTGAAATGGTTTCAGCCAGTATTTCCCCTTTGGGCCACCTTCAAACTATAAATTGGCCGCGCTCAGACTTTGAGTTAATTCCCATTTATGGCTTATATAATAATTTAGATTTGATTGTTCGAGTTCAAGTGGGCCGAGAGATCTTTAAACTTTTTCTGTTGCTAGGTGAGACGAGGCCTGGATTATTAATTTTCAAGTGCCAAAAATTGCCAGAGAGCCGCTTCTCTTTGGGGTTTTTCCTAGAATTTCCCAGCTGAGAGAAATCATTAAAAAACTATTTGCAAGCCCCGAGAAAACCATTTGATTTCACACAGAGTCCTCGGGCATCATTAATTTGCATTAATTCCGAATCAAGGAATGTGAGCGAAAGTCCTTTCGAATCGAATTACATGAATCGAGCATATGTGGAAGGGCTCAGGACGCAGGACTCAGGCTCAGTTCCAGATCCTGTTCCTGGAGAGAGAAAGCAGAGCACGTCCTGGCCTAATGACATTTTTGAGGTTGACAGAAAAAGGGTTCTCCTCTGCAGATGCGCAGCGCATATGACATTTGTTTATTTGCATCATTTACCTTACGATTTTCCCTGGTTTTCCACCGACTTTTCCTCCGCTCTAAGTAGGCTATGGCGCAACGCAAGTAAAGGATTATTAATGATGCCGCTGACAAGTGAAGTGTAGGGAACCGCAGCAGTCCTCGTATGTGTATGTGATTTATTGGCATTTTCTGGCATTTAGCAGGGAAAAAAGCGGAAAAGGAAAAGGTCCTTGGAATCCAAGGACATTAGAATAAGAAGCCGACGTCAGCCCCGTTTCGGGCTATTGATTAATGGCCAACAACAAGTGCGTGAGCCAATCAATGCCGCAAAGACTTCGCATATATATCCAGCCAAGCCAAGCGACTTTATCTGTGGGAATTCCCAGCGCAGGACGACCATTATAGGTATCGGCGGTAGCTCCAAATTTGCATAACCATTCAGGGATTCAGGGAGAGGAGAGCCTCAGTCCGTGAGAAGCAGCCTGTCCTTGAGTTCCTCCCGAAGCCAGCACACACACACGCACAACACACACACTCGAGGCCGGTAATAACATTATGCCGGGACAGGCAAAGGCGCTGCCGGGCAGGACTCCAGCAGGAAACTGGTTGGAGAAAGTGCAGCCGCAGGATGCACGCATCGATATGGTAGCAAAAACGCAGGGCAACAAGTGCGTGAGGATGTCTGGGTTGCATTCAAAGGATACCCTTTACGGGGAAGTTAGAGGGAATTTTTTGGAAGAAGGGATTATGAAAAAACACTTCTAAGTAGCTGGGAATTTGTTATAAAAATTATCACTAGGGAGCTGTGGAAGTTTAAGGCAAAATATGAAGATCTTTCTTAAGGTAATCCCTCCAAAGAGGTTCTCCTCTATAAGGTCCTAGTAAAGAGCACAGATATCAGCAATATAAAAATAAAATTACTTAACACCTTATCCCATATAATAATATAATAACTTAACAATGGATCCTTTTATAAGTTATATAATTATGTACAGTTTTACCCCTTAGTTTTACTCTTTAGAAAAGCTGAAATGTATTATTTATTTAGTAGTATTTATTAATGTATAATGTATTATTTATTAATGTATAATGTATTATATATTAAGTAGTATTTATTAATGTAAAATGTATTATTTATTTAGTATTATTTATTAATGTAAAATTTATTATATATTAAGTAGTATTTATTAATGTAAAATGTATTATTTATTTAGTATTATTTATTAATGTAAAATGTATTATTTTATTTAGTATTATTTATTAATGTATAATGCATTATTTATTTAGTATTATTTATTAATGGAAAATGTATTATTTATTCAGTATTATTTAGTATTAGAAAATCCCCAAAAGTACATGCTAAATGCTGATACTATATAAAATATTTTACAAAAATACAACAAAGTCCGACATACCCCCCCGATAACCTCTATTTACTACCAAAAACACACATATAAAATCCAGGGAAAGGCACAAAAACAAACAGCGACAGCGGCAACATGCTCATTATTAACTACTAAATAACATTGGCCAACAAGGATAGCGGGGGGAGGGCAGCGCTAAGGGGCGTGGCAGTGAGCTGCGGCATATGTAAACTTGCCTCGCTCAGAGTCGGTATTTGTATTTGTATCTCATAGATACGCGCACGGCTTGCGCCGTTCGCCGTTCGCCGTTCGCATAACGGTGCATTTCAGCTATGTGCCAGCAACAAAAGCAACAACAGCAACTATAACAAGTAGCAACAATAGCAGCAGCAACAGCAACAACAACAGCCACTAACGTCGACCTTTTCAAGCCTTAGCGTCTGGTTTTTATCAGTGCCTGGCAAATCTGCAATGCCCTCCGCCAATCCAAAGCCCCACCACTATCCACCCCCCCGCTCAGAGCCCCCAGGCTTTACGCCCCCAAAATACAGAGAGAACAAAATATATAAAGAATTATATAATTACTATAGAGAATAATGAAAATCAAAACTTATTAGCAATAAAAAAGTAAAGCTAAACACAAATCCAACATAAAGTTTTTAAATGTTTCTAAAAAGAAAATGGGATGGAAAATTCGAGCACAAATTCGTGTTCAGCGGAAGTTCTTTTTTATATTTTCCCATTTTGTTTATAGAATATAAATAAAGTATACAAAGAATTATACAATTATTAAAAAGAATAATAAAAAGTAAAACTTAATAGCAATACAAAATATAAAGCTAAACAAAAATCCAAAATAAAATCTTAAAATTTAAAATAAGAAAAAGTGTGATGGAAAACTTGAGCACAAATTCGTGTTCAGCAGAAGTTTGTTTTTGGTTTCCCAATTTTGTTTATAGAATATGTAAAGTGATGAAAACTAGAAAACAGTTTCTTCTTGAAGTTTTTAATAAAAAAACAAACTTTAGCTCCTCATAGCAACATAATAAAGATGCTTAAACTTTTATATAACATTTTTAAATTGTATTTTGTATTTCAAAATTGTTCCATATTTATTTTGAGTGCACCTGTATGCCTCTCCCCCTTGTGCCTCTTCTCTAGAACCATTGCACTTGCCGTTGGAAATTAATTTTCGTGCAACAGTCGGAGTTGTCTAGAACAATAGACAAAACAGTTGCGACCACAAAAGCTTACGTGAACCCGGGCTTCCCCTCCCCCCTCACGTACTCGCAGATACACTCAATAAAAGCTGAATGGCAAAAAATTCACACACGTTCTTCGTCAAGAGTTTTGCCATCGACAGTTGATCTTGGATCTTGATCTGGCGAGGAAGCCAGATTGGTTATGGATGCATCTGGAGCGGCCATAAAAATAGAGGCAAGTATCCGGGAGTGGGATTGGGAGTGGGTGGATCTGGGAAGGCATTCCTCATCGGACGAATAAAGATGAAAGCGCAGATAAAGTGGGAATAACCGCGAGAGATAACCACGATCCACGTATGAATATCAAAAGTCTAAGCCGCAATTGTCATTATGATGGAAATTGCCATAAAATACCTTAATACCAAGCGGAGATATGAGGAGAAATTAGTCTGGACTTGGCATAAATACAAATACCACAAGATCATGCCAACAACTTGAGCAAATACTAAGAAATAATCACTATAGCTGGGGTTTGAGGAAAATAAAGAGGTTTATTTTATAAGAAATTGATATATGAAACCGTATATATACGTTTTAAATAGCTAAAAAAATAAATAATGTAAAATAAGGAATTTTTTTTTAAAGAAACTGAGCACATGCATTTTTAAAGAATTTTCTAAGCCTGTAAATGTGTAAATATTAATCGAAACTATAATTAAATAACCTGATATCCTGTAAAAAAAACGGAAACTATAAAATTATAAGAAAATGCTAAATATTTGAAGGAAAAACCACTGAAAAAAAAAACATAAAAACATGGATTTCTAGGGGCTTATTTAAAAGGAAAAAGTTGATATATGAAAAAAAATAAATAATAACTAAAATAATGTAAAATAAGGAATATTTTTATGAGAAACTGAGTTTCTAAATTTTTAAAGAATTTACTAAGCCTGTAAATAGGTAAACATTAACGCAAAATGATAATTATATAACAAAAATTTCTGTAGCAACTGAACAAAATCTTAAAACTATAAAATTATAAGAAAATTTTAATATTTCAATGAAAAACCTCTGGGAAAAAGCACAGGAAACATTGTTAATTTTTAGGGGGTTATTTAAACGGAAAATATTCTTTTGTTTTGAAAGAGTCAAAAATATAAATTATATAAAATAAGAATAATATTTTTTAAAGAATTTTCCAAGCTTGTATATAAGTAAATATTATTTAAAAGTGTTAAATAAATACCCCAAAATCATATTAAAAATCAAGGGAATACTATATACTCTTAACTGAGTACAATAGCCCATCAGAAGGATAAAAAGGGCTCTAAAAATCAAGTGTAAACGCAGATTAACTCCTGGAATGACACAATCCCAGCGGGATCTATTATTTTGGCACATGCTGAGCGATCCCCAGATCACAATGCCAGCCGAAAACGGCAGTTAAACGATGCCAAGTTGATCTCATTACAAGATACATTGCCCTTTGCTATCGGGAAAATCGGGGAAAGCATCGCTTTCACCCCTTTCGCCATATGTTTAGCACTGTTTTGCCAACTTGCCATTCTTTGGCCCGGCAAATATTTTCGCACACACACGGCAGAAAAGGGTTTGATTTGGGATTTGGATTTGGGTTCGATAATGGTTCCATTTCGGCCTCGTATCAATTACCACAAATGCCACTCGAAATTGTCGCAAATCGCACAATGCGAACAATCAATTTGATTTTGGCAAATTTGCACAAATCGCAGCCGACCATCCTTTCTCCTCTGTTTACCTCGAGGATATAGAATTTCACCCTTGACAAGCCCGGCTGCCGATTTGCCGATTTGCATAATCATAATCTTGAGGGAAGGCCAGGGCCAGGACCAGGTACTTCCCTTTGATGCCGCAAGGGTGGGATCTCGATCTCGATCTCGATCTCAATCTCAGTCCCGATCCCTTGCCTCTTGATTCCGATTTCAATACACTTCCGATCTGGCTGAATCATTTGCATATCAATGCCGTCGGCGGATATTATTTATTTCCGAGCCAAGGTATTTGTTGAATTTTTTAAAATTTCGCCAGAGTTTCTCCTCTCTAATGGGTGCAGATGTGCCGCTTGGTTCGATGATGAGTGCGATTTTCTCATAATTATAAATGCAGGCCCTGAGTCGGTGCCTGATTCGATATTTCACGGATTCCAGATGGAAATGGAAATGGTAATGGAAATGGATCATTTACATAACCCAAACTCCTATTGATTGATCCCTGCTTCCTTTCGGCTGGAAATATAATTTTGAGAAATATTCCCGTGTGTGTGTTGGAGTTTCGTCAGTTTGTTTCTTATGTAAATGCCAAGGAGCAGCTGAAATTCCACAAGGAATGCCACTTGATGGTCATATATTGAGATTAAGGAACTGCTGGCTGCATAATTATTTAATATCTCATGAGTTTTGGAGTCTTATAAAATATTTAAAAGGATTTTTTACAGTATTTTAATGGCATGATAAGCTCAAAATATTTAGTTAAGATTTTAAAAGAAGTAAAAGGGTGTAAAATATATATTAAAATATATTCCCTTGGCTTGAAATACATTCAAATTAAGTTCAAGTCGAAATATATATTCCAAATTGAATTAATTGAAGTCATAGTAACTCAATAATCATTTCAAAACCCTAATTAAAAATGTATACATTTATTAACAACCCATAAGAAGTCTTTTAAAATATTTAAAATTACTTATATAAGAAATTTAAAGCAGGATACGCTTATAATATTTATTTACGATTTTAAATTAAGTAAAAGGGTCTAAAATATATTTTAAAATATATTCCCTTGGCTTGAAATACATTCAAATTAAGTTCAAGTCGAAATATATATTCCAAATTAAATTAATTGATGTCAAAGTAGCTCAATAATCATTTCAAAACCCTAACTATATTTAAGAACTCGCTGTTAAAGCCTAATTGGCAGCTCGTGTTTCCTTCTCGATTTCCAACTAATTATCGTATATCCAGAGCAGAGTTAACAACTCCCCCAAAAGTGGCGATAACTTTTGGCTATACCATATATATCCCGTAGGTAAGGGTAAAAAACTAAGGAAACCCGCCACCGGGCACCGCCACACTTGACCACTCACACGAACCCGATGGAGGCGGATATATACATATATCTTTATATATATATACACAGCGAATGCTAACCATACACACCTATGCCTATATAAAATGCTAATTTATGGCCAAAACCGATCTATTAACTTGAATGTCAAAATAAATGCGACCGGGGGGGAGCGAGAGCGAGAGCAACCCCCAGAATTCGGAGGTCAGAACTCGGAACTCACCGGGCTCGGTCCTGAAACAAAGCCCAGGAGGGGTCAGTCCAGCTCTCGGGGACTCGATATGCCACCATTGGGTGTCATTTGATTAGCATAATGCAACTATAAATGTGCCATAGCTTACTTTTTACCAATACCGCGCGACCTTTTAGCCAAGCCTCAGTCGGTTACACGGGAAATAAAACTAAGGCCCTAGAATATCTCGTTATTTGTGAGTAAGAATTGGATATTATTATTACTTAGGGAAACAATTTTCAGTTTAAGTGGATATTTAAATATAATGATCACCTAGGGGGGTTGGGAAATACTGCAAAATGCGTTTGCTTAGCATGTTCTTCAATATATCTTTTTACTTTAATTTAGGAATTAGAAATTAATATTATTTAGTGATACAAATTCCAGTTTAAGTGAATATTTTAATATAATGATTTTAGCTTAAACTTTTGATTAAATTCCAGTTTAAGTGGATATTTAAATATAATGAATTCAGCTTGAATTCTTGATTACCTAGGGGGTTTGGGAAATACTTCCGAATGCGATTACTTGGCATGTTCTTTTATATTTCTTTTTACTTTAAATTAAGAATTATACATTAATATTATTTAGTAATACAAATACCAGTTTAAATATAATGATTTTAGCTTGAACTCCTGATTACCTAGAGGGGATTGGGAAATACTTTAAAATGCGATTACTTAGCATGTCCTTTTATATTTATTTTTACTTTATTTTAATTATTGTCCAATCATTTATTTTTTCAAGGAAAATATCGTCATGTGAACCTTGAACTTTGCTCTGCTCTGAAGATTACATAGGGGGGGTTGGGAAATACTTCAAAAATTTGATTTTTTTGTATGTTCTTTTATAGTTTCTTTTTTTACTTTAATTTAATTATTTTCTTATCATTTTTTCTGTTCCTTTCTTAAGTTTAAAATTCCTTAATTAAATAAATACCCAAAAGAATCCAGAAAAATATAACCAAATAAATTTTTCTTGCCGTGCACTTATCGGGGGTCATGGCTTTTTGGGATATATACGTATATATAGCTGGGGTTGGGGCGGTTGCCTGATATATACATTTAGTTGTGTTAATGTTGACGTTTGGCTATTTGGCCCGCTTGACAGGGCCAGGTGGAAAAATGGAAATTCGAAAAAATGGCCGCTCGAATGGAGAAGGAATAGTGTAATTTGAATATTTATTACGTTATTACTGGTTCCCCCGACATATGCCATATATCGGGGAGGATTTTCATTACGTGACACATTACCATATATACATATATATATTCCGATATATACACACATGTAAGTATATATCGTAATTAAGGGAAGAGAGCTAGTCGCGGGGCTTGTTCTTGACTTCTCCCGGTCTCCGCTTATCTGTCATCAGCCTCTTCTAGCTGAAAATTTATGGTTCGCTCTCCTCCGCGTACGTGATCACCCATAAAGGTGTAATAATTTTTATTAAGTCCACTTCCCCTTTCCCTTTCCCCGGGCCCTTTCCCTTATGACTTATGCGCTGCATCTCGGCGTCGTCGTGATCACCTGGGAACCCAAGAGGAGATGGGAATCTCTACGCAGAACTCCGTCCGGTTCCGAGCTTTGGCTTTGACGGGGGGCACGTGTCGGTATTCTTTGCCAGCCGATTTTTTCTGGGATCTGGGATCGTTCGGCTATCGATTTTTCGGGGTTAACGAGGCAAAAGTAAGGCGATCAACGTGCCAATTTGTGATAATAGAGCTTACAAGAAAAATTAAGCACAGAAAACTAAAAAGAAAAGGTATACCCTTCGGAAAAAATATAATAAAATAAAAGAGATATTTTATAGATAAATAAATATTTAAATTAAATTATTTACCTCTATTATTTTATTTAATAATTTATCTTAGCAATTAAAATACCAAAAAAAAATAAAAAAAGAGCTAAAGACTTCAGCAGAAATATGTAATAAAATAAAAAAAAAAATCTTATAGATAAATAAATATTTAAATTAAATTAATTAATAACTTATCTCTGCAATTAAAATACCAACAAAACCCACTCTGGCTGACTGATGGCCATGGTATTAACCCACCCCCGCCTTAACCCCTATTAATAGCCCAAGGTATGCCCAGACATGAGTCCGAGCCAGGAACTTAACCCCGTTTAACACTTCTGGCCAGCCACCCCTGGCTTGTCCACCGTTATCACCTTTCAATAATAGAATGCACAGGACTTGACTCCTGTTAGGGCTAGAAAAATGACTTCAATTAACCATTCGACTGACCAGTGACTAACCAAAAAATTGTTAGTCCAAGGAGGGGGAGGGTGACACGCACACACACGGGCACAAGGGTTGACAGGTCCTGGCAGAGTCCTGGAATTAAATGTCCCAGCCAAATGATCGAGGCGCCTAAGCTAACGACGACTGGAAATAACTTGGCCCAAAAGGCACCCCCCTTGGCCGTGTTCTGGGGCGCCGACGGCTTATCGATTCGCATAAATTAATTTTCATTTAAAACGAATAACGACCACGACGCTGGCTTTTGTGAAACTTTTTTCCTTTGTAGGTTATAGTTGGTATTTTTATTTTGTGGGTTCACAGGGGTGGGCTTGGGAAGGGGTTTTAATATTAAGTAATTAAGAATAATTTTCATTAGAATAATAGTAATAAATATAATAATTATTTTAGAGTATTGGGGATGGAAAATATTTATTAATCATAGATTTCGAAGAGAAACACGAGGAAATTATATAGGAAATCCCTCTTAAGACCTCTGCCTCTGTTTACGATAATAGTTGGCTTTATATATATCGCATATATATTTACATTTTCCGTGTGTCTGTGTGTGGTGTTTGCATATACAGCCAATAGATGACGAAAGTCGATGTGGCCACCTCACACACATTGCATGTGAGAACTCATTCGTTAGCCTTTGTTCAAGAAGTCCGAAAATTTGGTGGCAACAAGGCACAGTGGGTTCATTTAAGGGAAATATGTGGATAATATAAAAAAAATTATTGTAGATATTAGAAGGCAATAATAATTAATATTGATAACCTTTTCAAAGCAATGATGATGAGGTATCGATAAAAAAGCAAAATACTAAATTCCCTTTTTTATTTGAAGCAAGTATAACATTCAGAAATAATTATATATTGGGAAATAATAATATAAATTATATTGGGAATTTCAAAGCAATAATGATGGTGTATAGATAAAAAAGCTAAAGTTATGTTTTAAGACAAAATACTTAACTTCCATATTTATATGAAGCAATAATAAAATTCCGAAATAATTACATATTAAGAAATAAAATTGCTTATAAATAAAATACCTTAAAAAATATATAATTTGCAATAATCGATTATAATCGATCATTTTTATTTTGAAATAAAACGAAATTCTACAAAGAAATAAAATTATATTGCGGCTTATCGATAACATACCTTATTAAATATTTAAATTGCAATAATCGATTATAATCTATAATTTTTATATTGAAATAAAACTAAATTCTACGGCAACCAACAAGTTTATTTCTTATGTTATGTTTTAAGACAAAATACTTCATTTCCTTTTTAATTTGAAGCAAATATAACATTCAGAAATAAGAATATATTAATGTTTATCGACAACATACCCTACAAAATATTTTATTTGGAATAATCGATTAAAATCGAACATTTTTATTTTGAAATAAAACCAAATTCCACGGCAACCGATGGATTATTTTCTTTATTGGCAGTATTCAACTATCCTGTGGCCCCATGGATCAATTTAAGGACCCTGGAGACTCCCATTTCTGCCCACTTCCCAAACATGTGAAGCGCATACAATTCATATGCAAAGCGACTCAAAATACACACACTCGGAGGGGCACATATCCAGGCATATATATTTATATACAGATATATATATATACGGGTATAAACTTGACTAAAAGGACTCGAGGGAGATATTAATCTACTTTTTTTTGTACTCCTTTGGTCCGCCGAGGGAGACGCCAAAAGCCAAGCGTTCCTCGTTCATTATTATTACCAACTATTCGCGGTGGCTTTAACCCGATACCCGAAACCGAAAACTGAACGGAACCCGGTAACAAGTACAAGTACCATACTATTTACATATATATATATATATATATATATATTTGGTTCCCTTTGGTCGCCGTCATTTTCACGTTTTCACGGGCTTTCAGCTGCTTTTCATTCCCATGTTTGGGCGCTGGCGCTGCTTGCTTTGCTCCATTTTGGCCACGCTCTTAACTTTTATTGTTAACATGCAATTCATTTATTAATAACACTGGTATTCATATGTCAGTGCACATGTGTGTGTGCCTGCAGCAATATCCTGGCCAGTTTTTCCTTCTTCTGCCAGTTCTTTTCCCATTTTTTTTGCGCTATATTTATTACCTTCTTTTTTTGCAGGGTCAGAGCTAGAAATAAATTGACTTTAAGGTCAGAGAGGGAGAAATTAAAAAACTATTGATTTACGATTTTTAAATTTGAAAAGGTTTAATAAACATTGGTTATCTATTAAAAATTAACTTCTTTCAGGAACCCTAAGTTGTTTCCACAGCTTAATTATATATTTTCTTGCCCAACAAGTAAACTCTTATATTTATTTTTAATAATTACGGCATATTCAACTATTGATTTACGATTTAAGCAGTAATATTTTAACTATTCAAAGGTTTAATAATCATTGGAAAAGGTTTTCTATTAAAAAATAATTTCTTTCAGGAACCCTAAGTTGTTTTGACATATTTTCTTGCCCAACAAGTAAACACATAATATTTATTTTTAATGAATAGTTTCTGTAATTCCTCTTTCACCAACTCCAGAAATTTTCCCACCAACAAACCAGAGAAAGAGAGAGAATTCCAGAGAATTCCCGTAAGAATCGTAGAATCGTCGCTAAAGTCTCCAAAAATAAAACCGAACGAGAAAGCCGAAAAGTAACTCCGTGGTGGTGAGTCAGAGGGCCCTGGCTTTGGATGTGTGTGAACTAAAATCATATTTTGTAATAAACTTGTACACGGGTTTAATTAACTTCACACGTTATATATGCAATGTGGCCCCCCTAAAAAGGGGGCTCAAAGTGCTGTCTCGCCTCTGTCCGATCTTTTTCGAACGGTGCTTTTCGGCCAAGAGCGAGAGGGAGAGCGAGAGGGAGGGATTCTCTCATATTTTAACGAGTTTAATTTGAAAAACCTTTAAAAGGTAATTAACGTATATTTTTGGCAGTTTTATGACAATCTTTGTTGCTTTATGCTGTTGCTGTTGCTTAAGTAAGAGACACGGAGTTATAACCAGATACGAGATCCATATTTGTTTTACTTGGGAGGGGTTTTTGTTCGTTCGTTTTCGGCCTGCTACTGCTATTGGCCAAGTGCCGGAGAGTGTTTAAAAAATTACTTAATTGCTGTCATAAACTGGTGACTTTTTTCCACTCTTATTTGCTTTATTGTCATGACTTTGGCCGCACACACACAGACAGTGAGTGCCATAAGTAAGCTGGGACTGTACTTTTGTCACAACTTAAAACTCATGAACGAGGCAGCAATCACAATAACAATAATAATAATAGTCGCCGGGGGCAAACTGGTTGGTCGGTTGGTTGTTAATAATAATAATATTTTATTGTTATTGCATTACCTGCTAAATGATTAATTTGAAAAGATGTTGCCTCAGTTTCGAGCCGATAAAAAAATACAAAGGGTATTGTATGTGATTTAGTTTTCGTAATTTTAATAGGAAATATAAGTAATAATGAGAATAACCTATAAATAATATACAAAGATATTTCCTGTAACAGAATAAATTCTGCAAAATATGTTCTTAACCTCAGGTTAAAGTACATGTTTATGTTTTCGAAATGAAAAGCCATTTGAATATGCAACAAGGCATTTAAGGTTTCTCTAGGTTAAGTGGGCAGCTTTAATTAACAAAATTTGTAAATCCTGTCGTTAAATTTAACAAGAGTACCTGTCAATTTAACCCGAGGTTAAAGTCAATTTGTATCCCAGCTCTTTCCCTTTAAAAATGTTTAACCAAAAATGTAGCTCTTCATTTCCTCCAATAAAGCTTCTGTGAATTATTAACCGGAGGTTAAAATTAAACTTAAATTGTATAAACTTAAATTAAATTAATTGTATAATTAAACTTAAATAATTGTATAAATGAAGGCATTTGGAAATTAAACAAGTATAAAAGAAACTATAAAATTTTTGCTTAATTATCAGAAGGTTAAAAAGTGTTTAGTTATCCTGATGTAAAATCGATAAGCATCTCATTTTAACTGAACATTAACCTAATGCTTAAATCCATTTGCATCTCCATTCTTTTCCCATTTAAAATGTTCCATTTATTATTTATCTTTTCACTTCCTTCAATTTAATTAAGCTATATAGTTGCTTTCGGCAGACTCCTCCGGATTATTAAGTTGCTGCTACTGGGGATTCGAAATGCGGGACTTGGGTTGCATCATAAATTCAAATTCAAATAAAGTCGAAAATTCACATTCACTTACTCATCATGCTTAATTTATATATATTCATTTATACTAGTGTGTGTGCCTTGTGATCTTTAGATTCGGATTCGGATTCAGATACAGATTCGGTTTCTGTTTCTGTTGCCCCACGACGATGTCTCATTATTTTGTTGCTTTCGTTTTTCGGGGCTTTAATCAGGAAGTTTTTAATTGCGTCGTACGTTTTAACTGGCAGCTAACCATATTAACCCCCCCTCCCCCAATCCCCATTTACCCCACAACCACCGTGTGGCGTCATTTAATTGAATTATTTCGAACAACAACAGTAACAATAATAACGACGAAGAAACTCGACAGAAATCAACGCAAAAACGTCGTCAAGAAATCAAAAAGATTGCTGTGCTTGATTTTCGTGAATATTTCTGTCCTTTTTGTTGTTTATTTTTTTCCTTTGTTGTTGTTGCCATATATAATTAATTTTTAATTTGACTCGCAGAAATTGGGTAATAAAAATTGTAAATTGTAGCGTCCAGAGAGGGGTGTGGTCAGCCGAAAGGGGGCTTTGGGCCTGAAGACTTCAATCATTAGTTGCCAGAAGGATTTCGGGGGAGAGGTGGGCTTATTGAGCCTTTTTCAAAGGCCCAGATGTACAAAAAAAAATTTATATATATATAAATAATTATATAGAAATTAAATATAAATAAAAAATAAAGAAAATAGTTTTATCAAGGAATTTAATATAAAGACTTGAGTATCCACTAAACCTAGTAAATATAATTAGAAATTAAATATTTAAACAATTTCAAAGTAAGAAAATATAAATCTCATTGAAAATATACACATTTTTAAAGGAAAACCTAGGATTTCCCATTTAAAAATACAATTACTTTCCCTAAATCAAAATCTCTTTGAAAATATAAACCTATTGCAAAGAAAAACTAGGACTTTCCATTTAAAAACCCAATTACTTGCCGTGTACAGCCTTTTTTCCTGGCTGCCTTTTTTCCTCTCGGCTCTCGGCTTTCTCAATGTTCAATGTTTAATTTTAATTTTTTTGTTCGCCGTTCGTTGCCTTTCGATTTCTGCCTTTGCATTATTAAAAATGTAAACAGCGTTTCTTAAGCAAGACTAACAATCTGCCGCCATCGAGGCCGCCTTAACCCCTCGCGGCTCGCCAGCTGCCGTTTGACCAAAGGCAGAAAAAAATATATATAGAAATTAGGGAAAAAAGTTTATTATAATTTCCCTTTTATTTTTTCGTAGCAACTCGCGGTGGTCTTTATAATTTCTGCCGTTTCCCCAAGTAATCGCCTTCGATATGCCTTCGTCTTCGACGGAAACGGAAACGCAGCCAAAATGCGACGCCCTGCAGTCGGTCCTTTGGCCCCGCCCCCCTTAACCCCCCTATTGTTGTTATTTTTCTGGTGTAACAATAAAATTTACCCCCCTTCCCTTCCCCCTTTTTAGCCAATATATATATTTTTTTTGTATCGCTTGGCGAAGCCAGAAAAAAAGCGAGGAAAAGTAAATGAAAAGGAATCAAAGGCTGCAATATGCCGCCCAGCAATGTTGACGCCGCCGTCTTAACCCCTTCCAGCCCCCTTAACCCTACACCGTCTGTTGCTGTAGTTAAAAAGGTGGAAAGCGGGGGAAAACGGGAAAATGGGGGAAAAAAAAGAATATAAAGAAAGCCACAACCGACACCGACCAGCAATTGTTGTGCTGTGTTTGGGTTATTTTTCCGTTCGGTTCGGTTTTTCCATTCTTCATTTTTTTTTTGCCATCCCATCTCTCTTTCTCTTGTTATTTTCATAAACTTTCAATAATTTTTTATTTGCTGTGTAATCGAAGGCTTGGGGTATTTTTCTATTAATAAGGATATTTAAATATTTTTATTGGGGTTAAAATAATGGTCTTCGTCGCTTGTTTGATTTAATTATAAAAAATATGAATAAATTATGGAAATTGATAAAAGTATAAATTATAATATATGGAAATATTTAATTAAATTAATTTAGAGTCTAGATATTTTTTGTAATGATTTTTATGAGCTTTCACGATTTATTCTCTTTTTTTTCTACTTCTTCAAATATATTTTGCTTTTATAGGAAATAATATCCCCATCCCCATAAATACATTTTTTTGAGAACATTTTTTTGCTCTAAAAAATATAAATAAACTATAGAAATTGATAAAAATATAAATTAAAATATATGGATATATTTAGTATTCTTTAATTATAAATATAAATAAATATATAATAACTATTTATTTTCTATAACGATTTCTATGAGCTATCATGATTTATTCACGTATTTTTCTACTTTTTCAAGTATAAATATACCTTTTTTAGAAAACTAATAATAATATTCCTTATAAATAAATTTTGTTGATCACATTTTCTTGCTCTAAAAATAAGCAACTGTAGCTCACCTTTCAGGTTCCCTATGCCCGAATCCTTTTTGATTTTCCGCCAAAGATTTTGTTACCCAAGTCGAAATTTCTTAGCTCTTCCTGTTTCTTTATTTTCTTTTTCTCGTTTTTTTTTGCCCGACTCCTTATTAATTTTGGTGCAATTTTTCGCCCCTTTTGCTGGTGGAAATCCTTTCGCAGGACTTGCCGTGTTTATCCCCGTTGTTTTTGGTGGCCGCCCGCCGCCTGCTGCTTATCGTAATTCATTTGGCAGCGCCAGCCGCCGCGAGTCCTGGCAAGGCGGTCCAACATTAATTTCTATATTGAATCCTTTTTCTTTCCTCTTTGTTGTTTTTATTTTTTATAGACACAGACAAGGCCCCTGTGCTACTCGCTGTTGTATCTGTTGCGTGCGAGGGATCGCGTTTTATTTTTATTTCCATCTATCTTCCGCTTAAATTGTCAGTTAAGCGACTTTCGAAACACAATGCCGCGACAAAAGCAAAACTTTACACGCACGAAGCCGGGATTGGGGCTGGGATTGGGTTTGGGGTTTGGATCGGGATCGGGGTTCCCATCGGGGTCGGTAATTTGCTCTGGGAACCGAAAAAAAATAGGGAAAGATGCGACCTGATCCCAGGCAAATGCGTGTACATTCAGAATGGGGGTTCCGTAGTTGTATAAATATATTATTATTAATTTAATTTACTTTAAGTAACACCTCGTATATTTGTCAACACTTTGCGTATTTGTTTTTATTTGGAATATGTTAGTTTTCAATGAAAACTAAATTATTGTCAGCACGGCAGTCACGATATCTGACTCTCTGTGAAGTCGGAATTATAACTATTATTTTCAAAATTGCCTGAAAATTGATTGTAAGGTTTTTAGGCCCAGAAACTGCTAGATTAATTGAAATTTACCATTTATATTTAATTATTTAAGCTTTGTTATATTTATTTGCATTTATTTCTTGATATTTTCGGCCCAGAAATTCCTAGATTAATTGAACTTATTCATTTATATTTAACTATTTAAGCATTGTTATTATATATGTATTTGCATATATTTCTTGATATTTCCTGTGCCTAAATCGTTCTGCCACATATTTTTCCTACCGAAGTTCACACTCTTCCCACGACTCTTGTAGAGAAAGTGCCAAAAAATAAATGCAATGTTCTGGATGTTATCTTCAAGTGATAACTGGGGGCCCTTCCCTCTGTGTGACCCAGTGAACTTTCCCGGGGCTTGCCGGCGGCTCACGTGTGGGAGCCAAAAAAACTCCGAAAAACTGCAACTCAAAGCCGAAAACTCAAGGCCCCAAACCGAGACTCACTTCCAGAAGGAGGCCGGATGTGGTTGCGTAGAAAGAGCTGGAGCAGTCGGAGCAGCCGGAGGTGGCAGCCTCTTGAGGGCCACCGAGAAAATACACAGAAAAATGTTATATTTGAAAGAAAAATAAAAAAACAAAACCAAGAAAAATGACGGAGGAAGGAATTACAGAGAGCCACTGAAAATGTCAGCGGCATGCAATGCGACTTTCTGTTTGTCTAAGGCCGCTACGGGCAACTAAAATAATAACAATAATAGTACATAATACTAAGTCAAAATGCCAACTTCCGAAAGCCGAAAGCTGAGAGCCGAACGCCGTCATTACTCCATTTTTACCACAATTAAAAGGTGGATGTTGGGGTCTCCTCTTGGTCGGGTCTCGGGTCTCAAGTCTCAAGTCTCGGGTCTCTCTGTCTGGGTGAATGTCTTTCCTATCTCTCCCCACTCTATTTCATTCCATTTCATTTCGTTTTATTTATTTTTTAATTTCCATGTGTAGACCTTTCTTCTCGCCACTCGGTGTTTGCCCTCGTTGCTTTTCTTTTCTGGCCTCTTCTCTTGGCCTAATGTCAACTTCCGTGGGGATAGAGGCAACAGAGAGTGGGGATCAAAGTAAGGGAAAGATATAGCAAGGCACCAAATACCACAGATAATTGTGGCACCAAAATATATATTAAATATGTATTAATATGTAACTTGTATCTGCAGAATATCTACACAATATGTATATACATTAATGGTGCTTAGCGGTGACTAGTTTTTCCGGGTATCTCATTTTATATCTCATCTTATATTTTAGAAATATATCTAAGTATTTGTTATATAAAAGTAAAATATTGTACACGATATCTTCATATTAAATGCTTCTTATTTACACATTATCTAGATTTAATGTAATTTATAAATATAAATAGTGCTTTTACCGGGTATCTCAATGGCGGAGCATTCTATCTCGTATTTCTATTGTAAACTAATGTTTTTAATACGCTAATTTATTGTTATTTAATAAATATAGCATAAATATAAAATATTTATGTATTCTTAGTTAAACATTATCTATAATTAATGTAATTTATAGATAGTGCTTTTACCGGGTCAGACATTCTTTCTCATATATTTATTGAAAACTAAAGTTTTTAAATTGGCTAATTAATTGTTATTTAATAATATATAATTAATATTATCTATGTATTATTATCTACACACTATCTACGCATTATCTACCTTTTATCACCGGTTATTTCATGGTCGGGGACCTCATACTAGTCCTTCCTTTCTTTCTGACTTTTTTCTGCTTTAAATTTGTTGTTAATTCAAAATGCAAATGAAATATAATATATGTATTATTATCTATTTCCACATTTTCTATAGCTTCTATAAAGTGTTTTTATTATGTCCCATGTATAGTTTATGAAATAAAAATAGCTTCTACAAATTATTTCCTAATTATCTATATTTAATTTACATTCTAGATAAAGACTTTACCGGGTATTCCATGGCCGTGGCACTCTTACACCCATTTCCCATTTTTCTGAACTTTTTTCTGTTGCCAATTTGTTGTTTATTAAAAACGGAGCTTAAATATAATATACGTATTATTATTTCGACATTTTATCTACCTTCTAGATAGTGTTTTTTATATGTCCCATGTATAGTTTATGAAAATAAATTAAATTCTACAAATTATATTTTTATTATCTAAATTTTATTTACATTCTAGAGGAAGACTTTACCGGGCATTCAATGGCCGAGGCACTCTTACACCCATTTCCTATTTTTCTGAATTTTTTTCTGTTGCCAATTTGTTGTTTATTAAAATTCGCATGTCGTCGAATTTGACATACGCCTGTCAGACCCTGGAAATTACTTTTATTTTCTCCTCTCTCTCTTCGGATCTCTCTCTCTCTCTCTCGGTTAAAGGAAGCGAATTTCCTTCGCTTTTTTTCGGATATAAGAATATCCCATGTGCGGGGAGGGTCTGGGTCTGGGTTTGGGGGTGTACTGGGTACTGGCAAGTCCATCAATCATCAGTCACATATCCAAGTCGGAGCAGAGCTGCGCACTCAACGTAACATTCAAATCAATCAAAATGCGACTGCGACTTCTAACTGTGTTTCTCTCTGTTTTATTTTTATTATTTTTGTTTCTTTTTCTAGTGGGTGGGGCAAATCGGTTTTGGCCCTGGGCTGTGTGTATGCAAAACGTAAATCTAATTTTTCATCGAATGTGTTATAGTTCGGGCAGGAACTGCTGTCGCTTCCTGGGCCGCTGATGAAGTCGTTCGGAATAATGAGTAATGTGCTCGATGCTCGGCTTTTGGGGTGGTAATGCCCTGATGGCGTGCCTTAAATATGAAATACTCCATATGGAGTAGGCCTTGGTTAGACCCTAGTAGGCCTTGCAATCAAATTCCCAACCAAAGTAGATTCCAAGCAGCTGGTAGCCATTCGAGTCTAGCCTTTCGACCTACACACACGGCTCTGATAAATCCATTTCTCAAATTTTTTTGTATATTTTTTGACTATAATTTTTGCTACACTTTTTTTTTCTGTGGTAAGAAATTTGAAAATTTTAAAGGTACCAAATATTATTTTTCTGTTTTTTTCCCGGCAGCCCCAAAACCATGAAGTCGATTTCGAAAACTCTTGTGCCCAAGCAACTGAGCAGCCTCCGCTGCGTTCACCTGGGCCAGCACTTCCCCACTCTGGCCAAGGAGCCTCAGGCTGGCGACCCATCCAAGGCCCCAACCAAGGTCACAGCCAAGGCCCCAGCCAAGGCCCCAGCCAAAGCCCCAGCCAAAGCCCCAGCCAAAGCCCCAGCCAAAGCCCCAGCCAAGGTCGCCTCCAAGGTCTCGGCCGCCGTGAGGGCCAGTAGTCTTCCCAAAGGCGACCAGAAGACTGAGCTGGTGCCGGAGGAGCTGCGTGCTCCCGCGGAGGCCATTGCCGCCGCCGCTAGTTCCACGGGCCCCAAGCGCAGCGAGCTGGATCAGCGCAAGGAGCGCAAGTCGGAGTGCGCCAGCCAGCTGCAGACCCTGATGGTGCAGCGGAACACCTGCAAGGAGATCACCGTCCAGTGCGTGCCCTTCGTCAAGATGTCCAATGCCTCGGACAATCCTCTGCGGCGCTGCTTCGAGACCCCGGAGCAGCTTCTGGCCCAGGAGCGGAATCCCCTCAAGCTGGCCAAGAGTCTCATCAAGCTAAAACGGGAGCTGCAGGCTGAGAAGGAGAAGACGGAGCTAATCACTCAGAACTATCTAGAGCTGAAGGCGGAACTGTATGCCAGACACTGCGCGATGATCAACCAGAACCATGCCTCCTCTCCTGCCGGCGGCTCGGCCAAAAAGGATCCTGCTCCTGTGGCCTCCAACCAGGTCAAGCCTGGCACCGTGCCCGTGCCTGCCTCATCTGCCACACCCTCGTCCAAGGACTCGGCGGCTCCTGTCACAGCCTCACCTGGCGCTCCTGTCACAGCCTCACCTGGCGCTGCCTCATCTGCCTCTGGTTCATCCCAGGCCAAACCTGTGACTGCTTCATCGTCCGGCTCCCCAGCCCAGGACAAATCTGTGACTGCTTCAGCCCAAGGAAAGCCCAAGACCAATTAAGGCCTCCTCTGGATCTTGTACATGACCGACTTCATAGGTGGAAATTTTAAGTGCTGTTTTGGACAACCTATTCTGGACCTTGATGATTTATATCCAAATTAAGAGAAAAAAGATCGAGTTGTAGCCCAACACAAAAAACAATTAAAAATCTATAAACAATTTGTAAGAAAGCAAACTGGAATTTATTTTATTTTAAAATGAAGGAAGAGACTCTAGCTACTAAGCCTGATTCTAAGCTCTAAAAAGAAAACTGATTTCCTTTGCTTAAAATATATTTTCATATGGGGAAATCTTTGAACTTTCTACAGCTAATAAAGGAATGTATACTTATAATTAAAATATTTTACAGTGCGTATGTAAGTGTGGAAGGAACAGGCTCTGGCTGCTACCTTCTGAAAAAGCCTGCTTCTGAGCTCTGAAAAAATATTGATTTAATTTTCCTAAAATATATTTTTATAAGGGGAAACCTTAAAAAAATCTACATCTTATAAAAGGATGTATGTACATTTTTTAAATATGATTATACGTCATAATTGTTATTAATAAAATATTTTGGGCTCTGGCTACCTTATTGGAAAGATGTTTACCTAAGCCTGCTTCTGAGCTCTAAAAAGCATATTGAATTCCCTTTCTTAAAATATATTTTTATATGGGAGAATCTTTAAAAATCTACAGCTTTTAAAAAGAAGTATAATTCTAATTATTAAAATATTTTAAGGTATTTATCAATGTGTGGAAGGTACAGGTCTTGGTTGCTACCTTCTGAAAGACTGAATATCCAAAATATCTCAAAAATAAATTGATTTCCTTTTTACGATTTTTTTTTATGGGAAAAAAATGTTACTTAAAAAATCTACAGCATGTCAAAGAATGTATTGAAATTGTTTAATATATTTATTATTATTATTTTTAATAATTAGTATTCAAATTATTAATTAAACATTAATTCATTTTCACACCCTAGGAAAAAGGATATTAATTCTTTATTTTCAAGGAGTCACCCCCGCGAAAGCCCGGCTTTCCCCCGCTTTCCTCCTCACATACCCGCGAAAATCTCAAAGATCCAGAGATGTCACTGGTTTAAAAATAGCGCCATGATCGCATATAAATTATAATTGAAATTATCCATACAGTCGCCGTGATAAAGAGCGCGTTGCAGTGGCAGTTCCAGGCGCGAAACGCGAATCGCGACAAGTGCTCGGCTGTTGATGACTTGATTTGAAATCTGAAGTGATATTTTAAGAATGGGGAGGCATGGGGATGGGGATGGGGGATGGGGCTGTGTCTTATCCACCCTCGGCTACCCAAAAGCCATAGCCACCCCGGCCCGGCCCCCACTCGGTGGGCATGTTAAATGTCATTTAATAGTTGACAGTTGCACACTGCAAATACTGCAAATAGTGCAATGAATATTGCAGTTTATTTTTTATATTTTTTCGTACGCGGTATCTAGCTAAAAATTTATGTGTAGGTGGTTTTAAATTTATGCGGTCGTCGCTGCCGTTGCCGTCGTTGTCGTCGTTGTCGCGTTGTCGGCGAGACGCCAAAACAAGTCGCGAAAAATTCTTTTGAATTTGGTTCGTTTTTGCTTTAATAAAAGTAAATTTTATTGCTTACACTAAAAATGCATTGCATTGCCACAGGCTAATGCTCTCGAAGATGCAGATACACAATATATGAACAGATACATTCGTTAGCTGCCGCAGATACAGATGCAGATGCAGATACAGATACTGTGTTTGCTTATTGAAGACATCCTGTAAGTCGCATCCGCTCTGTAAGAGATCAGGGAAAATATTAGATGAAAATATTACTTAGATTACAAAATCAGAAAAGTGAAATAATATTTTATTTTTTATCTAATAAATTAAGCCTAGCATACTATGTTAAACTTAATAATTGTTTAACCGAGCACTAGCAGCGGTGACCTTCTAAGAATTAATTTAGAAAGTTAAAGGGCTTGAGGGATTTTTTAATCACAAAATAATTTAAATGAGAAAAACTTTTTTCTGAACTTTTTTACATTTTTTCAGATTTTTAAACACTTTAATTTGGTTAATATGTTTTATTTTCCAAAGAAAGACACAATTATGATGCTTATTTTTATGAATATTTCCCAAGAAAGTGTTGTTTATTTAAAGTTACCTTTAAAATCAGCAAAGAATATATTAATTATTCAGTTAAAATATATACATTTGTTAAGGAACTATTATTTGATTTTTTAACATTTTTTTAATACATTTTCTGTCTGTCTTAAGCTGTCTTAATCCAAATCACCCCAAAAAAATATTAAATATCCAATCAAAATAAATAAATTTGTAAAGAATCTATTATTTGATTTTTAATATTTTTTTTAATACATTTTCTTCCCTTTTTATTCCTATAAAAATATAATAATAACCCCTTGGCTGTCTTAATCCAATCAAATTAGCTTACACTTTGTACTCTTTAATTGTGGCCACTAAAAAAAAATTAAATAAAAAACTTTCCACCACCCAGACATTGCTTCAGAGGTGAACTTTGATCGCAGGTTTGATTTTCACGCCGCTTTGCGGGCAAAGAAAGTTTGTGTTTACTTTTTTGGCAAATCATAAAAATGGCGCCATGGTCATGGATCACAGCACTGCCAAAAAAGCCGAAAATAAGAGCCCAAAAAAAACGAAAGAAAGAAACCCAAAAAACCCAGTCAAAGCCCTAGTACAGTCGCGGATATTCGGTTGGTTCCTTCTATCAGTCAGCCAGCCAAGCGTCTCCGAGTTCAACTTTTCTTATCTCGAATTCCACCTGCTCTTGGGTTTTGAACCCCCGCCCTGAATATTTTTGTTTTTTTATTTTTTCGAGTGTGCGCCATTTTTGAATTTCGTTTTCTGGACGAATGCCTCTAATATGAGTTAACAAAAAATAGAGAAAGAGAACTGGAAAGAAATGAAAACATTTTTCAAAATTTTATGCTCATTGTTAGTTATGTATTTTTCTCTATTTTTTTTTTGGGGGGTTTTTGTTTTTGGCTAATTAGCGTAGCCCCTGGGAAATGGAAATGGAAATGGATATGGAAATGGAAATGCCTCCGCCCGCAGCTCTCGTGGTCTCACACATAATCCCACACATACGAATACGAATACGAATACTCGAATGCGAGTATATATCCAGGTTATAGTCGCTGCTTTACATAAATTAAATACTTTTCGGTGCGCCGGCCATTTGCCAGGTGGGTGGCTTTTGGCCCAGTTCAAGTCTGACTTGGGCATCGGAGGTGAGCCGAGAGCATTTCGGGAATCTCAAGAGTTCGCTGGGGGAAAAAGTAGTGGAAAATCGGGGGAGGAAAACGGCGAGGGTTTCTGGCTGAGAGGTTTTGCTCTTAATTCACAAGACATGTGCTGCCGGAGGGGTAATTATTCCTAGGCCATTGATGGGAATTAAAGCCAGAGATATGGGCTTTTAATATGACTCGGGAATATGGATAATATGGTGAACAAATGGGGAATTTTATTTGGATTTTGTTTAATATTATTTATATAATATATACAATTTAAATAAAATGGGGAATATTATTGGGTAATATATAATATAAATAATATACAAAAAAATATATATTTTATTGGGAAATATATAATATAAATAATATAAAATAAATATATATAATATATACAACTTAAATAAAATGGGGAATATTAAACAATATACAAAAAATTATATATATCAAATATAATATAAATAAGATGGAGAACAAATGGGGAATTTTATTAAGAAAAGGATTAACTATAATTCCAGAAACGGAAAAAATTATATCTAACAAGTTTCTGGTTTTGAAAATCACTGGAAAAATGTTTCAAGGATATAAAAAAGGGAAAACCTCTTGATCCATAAATTAAAAACCCTTTTTAAAAATTTTATTTATTAATTAAAAATTAAAAAATCAAAATTCCCTGCCGAAATTTGCGTAGCGAACCCTCCTAGATCCAAAAATCCAAAAGTTATTAAAGCGTAGACTCCGCCTCTCGATGCGTATATTGTTTTAGTGAGCTTCTTTTTTGCCCTTTTGGCGCTAGATTCACACTATAAAAAATTAGCTTCGCTCCTCTGCTTTGTTATGCTCGCATTTAGTTTATTATTATTATGATTTTTGTGTTTTTTCACGCCACCATTGCCGCTGCCCATTTGCCGGGTTCAATGACTAATTTATGAAAGTTGCCCTGACTGCTTTAATTTTTTATATTTTTATTTTTCAGGGAGAGAGGGAGCCGGAAACCACCGAAGTGGTTCACAGGCAAATATATTTTCAGAGCAACTCCCTAAGAACTTTCACCGACCAGAAAACAAGTGCCGAGGATCTAAGGATGCCGAGGATCTAAGGATTCCGGGAACAGGATAGTGAGCATTTCGTATTCTCGTATTTGCCTGTGAAATTTCGCGTTCACATTTGTGGGCATTGTGTGTTTAACCAGCGATTAGCACCAGGCCTGAGGTTAACCTCCGACCTCCCTCCGGACAGGTACAAAGGCCAAAGGCCGATGATTGGGCTAGGATATCCGGAATGCGGTACATATCTCCGGCCGATTTAACACCTCTAATTGAGCCATATAATGCCCGGCCAGCCATCGATATAAAGTGCCCCCAAAAAAGTATCGCCTGTGGCTCGCTTTTCGTCTCGGCCGACGCAGCGTTTGGGAGTAAATCAATTTTTATGCCGCACTTAGCAGTTAAAATGGGGAGACCCGGGGTGACACAGGAAAGAATTTCCACTATTTTTATTTAAATGAAAAATAAGGAATAGAAAATAAATGAAGTAATAATTGTAATGAAGGTTTTTGTAACAGTAAAGAATTTTCCCCATTTTTAGTTAAATAAAAAATAGGAAATAAAAAATAAATGAAAGAATAATAATAAGAAAGGTTTTTAATGGGTTTAATCGCTGAAGGACCAGCTCTTGACTTTATTATTATTTGTAAAGAATTTTCCCCATTTTTAGTTAAATGGAAAAATAAGGAATATAAAATAAATGAAATAATAATTATTATAAAGATTTTTGAAGGGGTTTAATCGCTGAAGGATCAGGTCTGGAATTTATTTTTATTTGAAAAGAATTTTAAATGAAAAATAAGGAATTTAAAATAAATGAAACAATAATAATAATAAAGGTTTTCGACAGAGTTTAATCACTGGAAACCTTTAGAATATTATTATTATTATTCGTATTTAATTTTCCTTTATTTTATATACCCTTTTCCCGCTCAGTGCACCTCAGCCAGATGCAAAGATACAAAGATACTGCGCGCGAGCCTCTCGTTACATTAAATATGCATCAAAAATTGATGATGATGCATTTTTAACGATTCGACTTGGGATTTTTATGTCGCCAGAAATGCATCGGAGTCGAGTCTTGATGTATGTTCCAATACACATGTCCATCATCCTCCCATCACTCCATCACATTCGACACATCGCCATCTCCATCTCCATCTCCATCTCAATCTCCATTTATTTGGACTTGTTTGTCGCTTGTCTGCGCCTCAATTTGATTTTAATGGCCTTTTGATAAATTCTCCCCTCTCAGGAGAGCAGAGCCCCCCCCTCCAGGTGGAACCTGGATGCTCTCTTGCCCTTGGCCGGAGCAGTACATGTCATCAGCGCTGGGCGGCGCCACTTTGCAGCCGCTCACACGCTGCGCGTTAGCCTGGACAGTTTGTAATTATTTCTGTGGCCAAATTGAATTGAATAAAGCGCAGAGGTGAAGTGCACACGACGAGCAATGGCAGAAACCCATCATGGGGCAGTGTCTGTGGGTTCCATCGGGGGAACTTAGAGGGGTTTCGACCGGGTAATACCCTTTTACTGGGACTTTGAAGTTATAAGCTAAAAAAAAAATGGAAAGGAAATTTTTAGATATTTTTTAGATATATTTTTAGTTATTTTTAGATATTAATGGAGACAAGAAAAAGGTTTTCTAAAGAGAGCTGGACTTTCCTCTTTCTCATTCGTAGCTTATTGCTTATTATCTTTTACTTTCAGCGTAAATATCAGTTGGGAATTCTAAGGCAAAGTGAGCGTAATGCTGCAGAGGCGTCCCTTGTGATTCATGCATATTAATTTTTTATTTATATATTTCTCTTTTAATATAAAATATTGAACAAGGCGAAAATTTTAAATTTATTTATTATTTATTTATTTATTTTCTTTAATTTTTGTTTATTTTCCATTTTTTATTAAACATAGTTCAAGCCCTGCGATATTCTATAAATTATTAATTATTATTTATCTTTATTTTCTTTAATTATATATTTTTTGATTTATTTCCCTTTTAGTATTAAATGTAGATCAACTCGAATAAATCCTCCTTTTATTTATTTATTTCTCTTTAAATTTATTAATTACAATTACTACTTTCTCCTTTAATATATTCTCTTTTAATATTATTAGTATTAGTATTCCCTTAGCCTTGTATACCCTCTGATACCCATTACTCTTACCTAGCATAATGAAGCCGAAGTCGAGCGCAAATGAACAACGAACTTTTTGGCCACAGTTGAGTGATTCCTGGGTGTCGTCGTCATCGTCGTCTTGGTCTGGTCTGCCATCTCTGGCATTATTTCCTCCACTTCTTCGCTGGCACCTGTGGCGTTACTCTGGGTACTTACCACTCGGATCGGAGCTAGGTACTCACCTACTCCGTACCCAGTACTCCGTACCCAGTTTTGAGCCAGAGACACCGATACGGCGGCCACTGTCACTGTCAAGCGTAATCATAATTTATTGTAATTATTTTGTATTATTTTTTAAAATTGTTTTAATGAGTCGCAGTCGTTGTTCGTCTTCGTCTTCTTCGTTACTTGTTACTTTTGCTGCTGCCTTTTCCTATGATCACCTCGATCCCGGCCGTAATTACATTATAGATATTTCCATGTTTGCGATTGTGATTACTGTTGTTTCTTCCCCCCTTGATGATGGCATTTTGTCAACGAAAAACGAAAAACGAACGAAATTTCATAATCGGAAGTGTTAGTCGTTGACTTTGGAGTGTGTTTTCGGCTGCCATTAACCGAGCACTTTTAATGAGCCGCAATTATTGAAATTTCTCGAATGCAACGACCCATGGGAGGTAGTTGGGCATACCTTTAAGTATTTCCTTAAAAAATATTTGATGGGACTTTGGTTTTTTTGAATTGGTTGAAGATTGTTGGGGGGATTTAAGGAATATTACTCTATCAAAATAGGTTTAAAAATACCATTACTCAAAGTAAATATAAATATGTTGAAGAATAAGGAAGTTATTATGCTTTCTATTACATAGTTTCGACCGTGACAGATAAGGTTTAATGTGAATTTGGAATATTGCCAAGCTAAGCATATACAAAAAGATTTTTATATATATTAAGGGATTTTTACGTAAAAAAAAATTACAAAGAATGTGGGATATTTATTTACTATTATAAGAGTTAAATATATATAACTAAATAAAATGATTAAGATATGAATTAGTTTAATTAGCATTATAATAAATTGTTTTATATAATTTCTATTCATTCTTGGATGGGGACTTGCAACAAAAGATTTCTATATTATTTTCTAATATAAAAATATCTAAAAAAATACTGAGCAAAAAAATTAAAAATAATATAGAAACTTATTTTATAGGAATTAAATAAATATGTTGTAGAATAAGCAAGATATTTTGTTTTCTTTTACATAGACATGGCTAGATTGATGCTAATCAATAATAAGGGACTAGAAGTATCTGCGTCAGTATGACTAGGACTTAAAAAAATTCCTCACAATTCTCTAAAACTCATAATATATTCCCAGATAGTCGAAAGATCGCCTGGGGTACTATATATCATGAGATGATTGCGCCATAGCTGTCCAGTACTCGCTCCCATTTTCGGGATGCTGACGGCACCTGTTGATCTTGTGCAAATACCTTGAATAGTTTCCAGTCCAAGAACAATGAGAGCCCAAGGTACACAGAGCCAGTTTCCAGGGGAGGGAACTTGTTTCCTGATAAGCCACATCCATCTCCATTATCAGGCGGGGGTGTTCGGGTTTATTTGGCCTTTTTTTTGTTTTTTAAGATAAGATAGGAAGAAAAACTGGCTTGCTGCTTGGGTTTCATCAGCCAAACCGCAGCATGCCAAAGCCATGAGGCCAATTTTCCAAGAATAATTTGTGATTTCGTTTTGGGTTCCCTCTATATAAGCATATATATATTTTTTCTGGGGACAGGGGACACACAAATAGTTGGGTAAATAGGGCTGAACAATAATAGCACTTCACGTTTCGGAATCAGAAATTATTTCATTGTTTGCTCCGAACCGATAAGGAGAAGCTCCTCCAGAGGAGGCAGCGACATGTGGCCTGGGGTAGTTAGGAAAGTCAATAAGATTAGCATCATCACAATCATAATCAAAATCATGGAAATGTTCTCGAAAAGTGATTACTTTGAAGCTAAGACTCATGAGCATAAGGTTTTATATTTATAAATATTTACTATCATCTTTAATAAATAAATAAAAATAAATATTTATAAAAAAATATATTTCCTACTTGGACATACTTCTTTGATTAGAGTGGGAGATATATACATATATAGGAGTGACTCAACTCCCTTGATCCGGCTCGAAGGACCAAAAGAATTTAGTGGGGAGCTGCTGGGGATAAAAACTAGAATTAGGAAAAATATACATATATTAATAAGACTCAAAACAGCTTTACACTCGCATTACGCACTATCGCCATGCCAACTGCCTGGCTGTTCATCATCTCCATCATGATTGTCGCCATCGTCTCGGAGTCAGAGTCGTCGTCGTGCCCAGCTCATTATTTTTATGACTCTTTGTGCCGTCTCTTACCCAGCAAAGTGATCTAAATCTATTGACCGAACGAACTCCCTACCATAGAGACTCGTACACCTGAGAACAGAGAACAGAGACCAGAAAACAGAGAACTGGCTTTTATGATACTCAAACTGAAGCCAAGCTCGGAGCCGGAATAAAACTATATACACGTTCGTGTATTTTTTATTGCCATTCATGCATAATGCCAAAAAGATAAATAACAAATAAATTTCCTACTATGTACTGCCAGCTACCTCTGCCAGCTCTTCTTCCCATCTTCCCATCTCTGTGTGGTAATTATTAATAAATGCCTGCCCACCTGCGTCCCGCGGACCATGCCCTCTAATAGTGTTCACGCTTCGCTTGGCATTGAAGAAGACGACGGAGACTCTAAAGAAGACTCTCTGAGAAGACTCTGGTGACTGGGACTGGGCCGTGCCCTTAGCGTTCCAAAGAGCCAAACAACCGAAGAACCGAACAACCGAACAACCAATTGTCTTTTGGCATATTTTCAAGTTGAACGCTCGCCGCGCTTTTTTTTCGCTTCTTAGCCACCTTTTGCTCCGGCTTCTGCCCATTTCTAGAGATTTTCTAGTGCGATTAAGCGAAAAACGAAACAGTCTCATAAAAAATATGCCTCTCCCTCTCTGGTCTCTTGGTTCATACATAAATATTGTGGAAATGGCCGGGAAAATGGTGGCTCTCGGCCCCGGAATTGAAAAACTTGGGCTTAAGTTCAATGGCGTCCGTGACAGGCTTTGATGGGGAATATTCAATATTACAAAAACATATTACAAATATATTTCAATATAATAAAAATTAAATATATATTACTGGATTTAATGGTTCAATACCTGAATTAGTTGAGCACAGTGCCTTATTTCATTGGATATCGCTAATGGCGACCGTGACAGGTAAGCTATTATGTCAATTTCGAATATTACCAAGCTAAGATATACAAAAAGATTTTTGTATATATTAAGGAATTTTTAAGGCAAAAACTAATTTTTATTTAATATTATAAGAATTAAATAGATTTAATTAAATAAAATACCTTAGGAGTTGAAAAGATTTTAAGATATATTAGGGAATTTTTGCGGAAATAAAAACAAATAAAGAATGTGGTTTATTTATTTAATATTATAGGAGTAAAATATTTAGAACTAAATAAAATGACTTAAGAGTTAAATTAGTTTAATTAGCATTTAAAATATATTGTTTTATATTATTATAATTCATTCTGGGATAAGGATTTGCAACAAAAGATTCGTATATTATTTTCTAATATAAAAATATCGAATAAAGTATTGAAAAAAAAATAAATAATGATAAAAAGAATATAGAAACCTAATTTTGTAGAATTTAAATACATATAGTATAACTGACTAAAATAAAGCAAAAGTTTATTTTCTAATATAACAATATCTAAAAAGTACTACAAAAATTAAGAATAATGTAGAAACCTCTTTTTATATAGAAGTTGAATACATATAACTGACTAAAATGAACCTAAAGCTTATTTTCTAATATAAAACTATGTAAGAAAGTACTGAAATAAATGAAAAAGAATGTAGAAACCTTATTTTATAGGAATTAAATACATATAACTTACTGAAATGAAGCAAAAGCTTTCTACTTATATGAATATGTTCATATTTTATTACCTCATAAATATCAAGAAATACTTAAAATACCTAGAATTTCCTTACCCATTCCCAGAAATAAATCGACATTTATGCAAAAACCTTCTGCAGCCCATCAACGCCCGCTGTCAGCTCACCAATAACCCATTCAGAGAGCGAGTCATTCACTCACTCATTCAGAGAACCCTCGATTGGAAGTGGGATTCCGATTCGCCCTCGCAGAACTGCTTTGCATATTGACATCATCATTCTGCCGGAGACGACAAACTGTCAAACAAAACAATTGCTGTCAAATTTACAACAATGAGAGAGAAGAAAGCACAGAGCAGCAAAAAATGGAGCTGTCAGAGTTTTTATGGCGCAAGAGAGAAGAAGCAATTTCAACATATCAATAAATTTTTGACAATTCCCAGAGACAGGCGGGGAAGGACATTTCGATATATAGCGAGTATAGCGTAACAAATACCAGGGAACACCTTTTCAATAAATTTGCTACAACTGTCAGCGAAACAATGTCATTGTCACGACGCCCTCAACCCCTTTCTGTTTTTTTCTTGTCTACGCGGAAAGGAAGCCGAAGCCGAAGTCGAAGCCAGGCGAAGCGACCTATAAACCTGTCACAGGACCCGGGCGCACATTCAATTGAAGGCACAAGGAGCAGGAGCAGGACGAGGAGCAGGAGCAACGACAACGACAACGACAACGAAAACGACGACATTATTGTCGCTAAACAAACGATCAAATGGCAATTTAAAAGTTTTTATTTAACACTAAATCACCCACACCAACGATCCAGGCAACCGCCGAGCCGAGCCGCCACCTGACATTCGCTTTCTTTTTCAATTTCGAACCCTTTCGTCCTTTCAACCCTCAGTCCCCAGTCCCCAGCCCTTTTGCGCGATTTTCAATAACTTTTGCCCCGCCGAACAAAAGGCGCAAAACTTTAGCGACTTAAATTATGGGCCTTGTCTTCGTCCTCGTCTCTTGTATTATTTTTTCTGTATTATTTTTTCCTGTGACTTGTGTTGAGCTCATCGACTGACTTTTGGACTCCCCAAGGAATTTGTTGCATGCATGAAAAAATATTTGACATAACGACGAGGCGAGGGTGGAGAGCTGGGTTAAAGACAACCGACTTTGTTCCCGGTTCCCGGTTTTCAAATTCCTTTTCCCGAAAATATTGAGTGAGAGAGAGAGTGCCTTCGGTTAAGGACATTTGACACGGGGTTAAGCGCCAGCTTAAGGGTCTTGATTGGTGTGACCCTGAATCCCTTTTCGGAAGTGGGTTTTGATTTCAACTCCTCCAGCTTACCTGTGACCTGGTTAGCATGTGTTGCAGATTACCTCTGTGGAGGCTTTAAAAATATCAGAGTCTTGAGTTTCATCACACAGAGCAGCAGAAAGCCTATTAAATCTGTGCTAGCATATAATTTAACAGTTTATAACAGTGTATAAAAGTTTATACCAGTTTATAACAGATTGTAACAGTTTATAACAGTTTATAACCTTTAATAACAGTTTTAAAAGTTTATAACAAGACTTAAACTATTTACGAAAGGTACAAATAAAGTGTACTTAGTAGTGTGTATTTTATAAAAATATGTTTATGTTAAATAAAATAAAAGAGTAAAACTGTACGGTCATAATGGGGTATTTTCTTCTCAGTTTTTTGTCTTCTGTGCTAACATATATTATAACAGTTTATAACAATTTTTAACAGTTTATAAGAGATTATAACAGTTTATAACAGTTAATATAAAAGTCTATCTAAGACGTATATTTTTATGAGGTAAAACAGAAGTGTATAATTGTTTATATATCAATAAAATAAAAAAAGAAAACTGTAGGCTTTTAATGGGGTCTTTCCTTCACAATTATTTGTTTTCTGTGCCAACATATTTTATAACAGTTAATAACAGCTTATAACAGATTATACAAGTTTATAACCGTTTTTATAAAAGTCTCTCCAAAATCTAAAATATTTACGAAAGGTAAAACAGAAATGTATTTAGTAGTGGGTATATAAAAATGGTAAAATAAAAAATTACTTAGCAATCTCTGACCAACATTTAATTAATTTATTTATCGCAACTAATTAATTAAATACATTTAATTTAATGCCAACAATAAGTACGATAATTACTGTCCCAAGTTTGGAATTTATTAAGCTTCAATTAACAAACTGAATCGATAGGCAATAGGGCTGTCAAAGGTAGTAAAGGATCAGGGCCTGGATCAGGATGGTGGGACTAGGCGAGGTCCTGCCGGCGATGGCGCTGGAGCTACTTCCAAACAGGCGTGGGCCGGCGACGACGGGGGCTGCTGCTCCTTCCCTGCTTGCTCATGAAGGCGATGCTCAGGCGGCGCTTGGCGCGGGTGAGGATCTCCTTGGAGTCGGCGGGCTGGAAGAGGTCAGCATAGCTGCCCAGGCTGCTGTCCGCGGGCACTGCTGGCTGGCGCCTGGTCCGGCGCCGGATCAAGGAGCTTCGCCGAGGACGCACTGGGGCATCAGAGCTAACAGCCGACGGTGGAGGCGGCGGGAGCTGGGTTCCCTGAATTCCCTGGATCGGTTTCTGCTTCTTCACTGTCTTTACTGGGGGATTCTTGCGAAGATGCTGGGAGGATGACCTCCTGGGGGGACTCACCTCCCTGCGCCTGTGCTGGGAGGACGACCTCACTTCCCTTTGCCTGTGCTGGGAGGATGACCTCCTGGGGGGGCTCTGCTGGAGGGATGACTTCATGGCCGGCACCCACTCACCGCGATGGCGCCGGAACAGCCCGGAGCCATAGTTCAGCATGGTGTCGATGGCCTCCTCGCGCCTCAGATCCCGGTTCAGGCGCTCCTGCATCAGGCGATGGTGTCGCTGGCGACTGGTCAGGTTCGGCCCAAAGCGGGACGCCCTGGGAGGAGGAGAGGTGCTCCGGGACTGGTACTGGTAGGGCGTGTACCACGGGAAGTTCACCTTGCGCATCTGCCGGCCCACATGGGACCGGGCCTTGGGCTTTTTGACCTCCTCCCTGGGGGATTGCTCGGAAAGGGCATCCTTCTGCACCCACTCCACCGAGATCTGGTCCAGCTTTCGGGGACTCTCTTTCTTGGCCACCTGGTAGCCACCGGCCAGACGCCGCCTCCTCTTGATGCGCGGCACCAGCCAGGGCTTGTCGTAGTTTCTGAAGATGGGCAGCGGCCGTTGCCTCTGTCGCTGCCTAAGCTTGGATTGGGTCTTGGCTGGTGGCTGAGTTAACTCTCGGTGGGATCTCCGGGAGAGGATGGTGGTGCCGGTCACAGAGGACTTGGAGGGCATGGGCGAGGGTGAGCGTAGAGGGGAGCGGGAACGGGCAGAGCAGGATACCGATCTGGATAGAGGTGGCTCCAGGTCGGGTTCCTTTTCAGTCAGGTTGGTTTGGTTGGCCTTCTCCTCCTGGCCAGGTTTTTGGAGAGGATTCTGAAGAGGCTTCTGTTCCAGCTTCGGTTCCAGCTTCTGTCCCTGCTTCTCTCCCAGGTTCTGTCCTGGTTTCTGTCCCATTTTTGGTTCCAGCTTTGGTCCCAGTTTTTGTCCCAGTTTTTGTCCCAGTTTCTGTCCCATTTTCTGAGCCTTTGGGGGATTTTTCTTGGCGGTCTGCCTCACCTGGGAGCGGCTCTTGGCCAGGGTCTGTGGCTTCTTCGGGGCTCCTCCTCCTCCTGCTCTCTTGGGGGTGGCTCCACCTCCTCCTTTCTTGGGAGTGGCTCCGGCGGGCAGGCGGGTGTTCAGCTGCCTCTGGGAGCGTCGCGAGCGGACTGCAGACTTGGATGGAATTCGAGCAGGAGACCTGGATCTAGTTGGAGGAGCCTGCAAATCCAAATCCTTCTCAACCTGGGGCTTCCTGGGAGATACCTTCTCCACCAGCATAGCCTTGGGCCTGGTTTTGGGCACCCTGGGACCCACCAGGTGCGTGGTGCTCATCACAACGCCATTCAAGCAGCGGCTACTGGCAGCTCCTGGAACAGTGGAGGAGCTGCCTCTGCCGCGGACTGGAACTGGCGCCTTCTGCCCTGCCGCCTTCTTAAACTTCAAGACACTGGAAATCGCCCTGGGCGGCTTTTGGTGCTGCCTGAGGAACCTCCGCATCTGGTCCTTCCGCTGCAGCTTCTTGGCAAAGCGCGGATCGAGGAGGAGCAGGTCGTCGAGGGCCTCCTTGGACTGGGCAATGAGATTGAGGAAATTGAGACGCTCCGGCTTGGCATAGTACATGTGGCCCTTGTAGTCATCCACCTGGCCGAGATTGTGGTGCTCGGCCACCACCTGGGCCACCACCCGCTTCAGGGTGCTCCGGTTGAGGTTCATGTGCTGGGCCACGTTCTTGGCCAGCGCCTTGAGGGCGCCGCCCGTCCCGCCCAGCGGCCTCATTGTCCAGATGTTCTGCAGCTTCCGTCGCTCCCCTGGAGCTCCCGCTCCCGCTCCAGGCGGGGATCGCAAGAGCAACTGCGACCGGGATCGGGACTGCATCGGAACTGGTTGGTGTCTGCTTTCTGCACCCTTAACGCGAACAATTAATTTAAACTTGGACCGAAAGAGTTGGGATTATGCTTGGTAATTCTTCCCGTTTTCGTAATTTTGTTTCCAATTTGTGTTTTTACTTTTTCTGCCTTACTTTCGAACGGTGTCTGGGGGTTACGAAGTCTGCTGTAAAAATGAAAATCTTGCTCTTACCAAAAATATATATATGGATTTATATCGGAGGTATATTCTGAAGGGCACTTGGTTATTGTGCTGGGCAAGGTGGCCAGGTGACAGGGACTGCCGGGAAACTGACAGCCTGCTGAGGGGTTTATTTTCAAACAGAGTTGGAAATTCTATTTATTATTTTATTAATTTTAGAAGTCTGTGGGAATTTAATTCAATTTAATTCTTTAATTTAAGTTCTTGGAAAAATAAAATGTGCAAGTAAGAAAACTTCAAGTAAAGATTTCAAACTTAAAACGTGTCACAGTGCTCAAGGAATTTATTTTGTACAGGTTTCAAGTTTCTTAAAGGCTTCATAAAAATATAGCTTATACGCTATATATATAATATTTAAAGCTATATATATATATTTAAATTATTCTTTGTTATTCAAAAGTTAACAAAAATTTACTGCTAACACTAAAAATATAATAATAATAACAATCTTACCCCCAACCGGGTAGGAGAACTTTTTAACGATTTGCTCCGTCTCATATATTCTTTAAAAAATACAATTTGAAAAGTTAGAAAAATGCCCAAGTGCCCCGAGAATTTAGTTTGTAAAGGAAGAAAGTCTCTTGAACTCTTTATAAAGATACAACTTAAAATATAATAAGTAAGAAAATTTAAATTGAAGGTGGAGCTAACAAATATAGGTCGCCTTATGTACAAACATTAAGAAAATTTAAATATAATTTGGAGAAATGACCAAGGAATTTATTCCCTATTATTTTGTATTATTTTTTAAGGTTTCCTTAAGTTTCTTAAAGGCTTCCAATATTTATTATTTTAGGTAAATTAATTAACAAGTAAGCATTCTTTTTTCTAACATGCAAGTCTGCTTAAGGAAATCAATTTGTAGAAATATATAAATTAGATAAATATATCAATTAAATTATTAGGGAATTTTCTTTAATAAATATAAATTTGTAAATAAGAAAACTTTAATCTAACAAAGCGAACTGCCTGATGAATTTAGTTTGTAAAGGTTTCAAGTTCCTTAAAGGCTTTATAATCATTCAATATAAAGTGTGAAGGATATTCAGGGAAAATAATTTTAAATAAGTCAGAACACTTCTGTAATAAATATAATGTATCAAATAAGAAAACTGAAATCTAACAAGCGAAATGTCTGAGGAATTTAGTTTGTGAAGGTTTTAAGTTCCTTAAATCATTTAATATAAATTATGAAAGGATATTCATGGAAAATAATTATTATCAAGTCGGAAAACTTCAATAAAAATATAAATTAAATTATGAGTGAATATTCTTAAATAAAAATAATTTTTCAAATAAGAAAACTTAAATCTAACAAAGCGAACTGCCTGAGGAATTCAGTTTGCAAAGGTTTCAAGTTCCTTAAATGCAGTATGAAGAGATTATTCATGGAAATTTATTTATTTATATTCTGTTCATGAAAAATAATTATAAACAAGTCAACAAAAATCTTGAATTTAACATCTAGGAAAGCCCCAGAAAATACGGTAATACTTAAGGCTGTTAAATCATAATTTCGATTAACCTTTAAGTACTTAAACATACTTCTACCGATCATTAGGGACAGCTGAATGCCGAGCAGCTGCCCCACCACCGCCGCGATCAGTAGCCACGTGCTAAGGGACCCGCTCCTGCTCCTGGCTCTGGGACATATCAATGGGCCCCGAAATGGGCAATCAAGCGTGTTGGAAAACACAGAGTCAACGGGGAAGTACCTGCTTGGGAGAGGGAAGAAGAAAAGCAGCAAGGCCCGTCTTCGACCGCAAAACAAACGCAGAGACATCGGACACACATCGGACACACATCAGGGGAGGAAGGAAAAATTATAAATGATTTCATTAAGGCGAGAACGAGGGTCGTCGTAGGTCAGGAACTGAGGAACCGAAGCACCTGCACTTGCTGCACCTTGGGCAGGTGAGTGTCCCGAAGAGGTTAGGGGTGGGAAAAATGATTTACACACACGGAGCTCGAGAGCTCTCCCTCTGATGATGATGATCCGCTTCAGTGGAGGTTAGGGAACCCGAAAAAACAGAAAACAGAAAACAGAAAACACAAAACAGAAAACCCTTTGCAAAGTTCAATACGGAAGCCCCTCTTCTTTCTTTATTTTTTTTGCCTCGTTTGGGCCACTTAACCGTAATTAGGGCTTTTCAATATTATTAATGATGATGGTCGCTGGTCTGGCCTGTGGGAAATGCATTGCGAATTGATGACGACGGACTGACTGGTGGACAATGCAAAAATGCAAACACGCAAGCCCAAAAGCGCAACAATTTTCGAATAGCAATTTCTGTGCTCTATTTGACTCTCGTTGTGTGTTTGCACTTTGGTGGTGGTTCCATCCATCCATCCAGCCATCCATCCATCCATACGTTTTTAGCGTTATCAGTGCAAAATAATCTTTCAATCAGCCCTATGGCCGCAACATGGTGGATGGTGTACCAGAGGGACTCCCTCGATGCCAGCAGAGCGTGACGCCAATTGTTGCAACTTGCCGAGGCAGTTGCACTTCCAAGGGCGCTCTCTGGGATGGAATGGGATGGGATGGGTTGGTGGCACTTGAAGGGCTTTGGCTTTGCAATTACAGAGCCAGGAACCTATCGAAGTACGACCTGTTGAGGCCGGGAAAACAGTGTGGGAAAGCCGCAGAACGTCCTTGTTTAAATGGGTTTCCAAGTGGTCATATTTTTAATTAATGAAAAATATGTATTTAATATTTGAAGAATAAATACAAAGTATTGTAAATTCTTGTTAATTATATTACATATTAAATGGGTTTCTAAGTGGTAATATTTTTAATGAATTAAAACAATATATTCAATATTTAAAGAATAAATACAAAGTATTATAAATCCTAGCTAAGATTTATGGCTCTCAACTCCTGCTATATATTATATTACATAATTCCTGCTGGCTCCCAAACCTTCTTCCGTACTTTTTGGCTCATTTGCGCCTTCCAAAAAAAAAAAAAAAAAAATAAAAAGACCGAAGACAGCAGAGCAGAGACGGGAAGCAGCGACTTGCGACCGGGAATCATTTAAGCATTGCGGTGTGAAATTTCACACCGATTGCAATAAACATTCAACAATAAAAAAACTAAAAAAAAACACAAAACTAAAGAGAGAAAGGCCAGAAAAGCGAGAGAAGCGAGAAGAAACCCTTTGCAATGGAACAAAATCAATCAAACAGACGACGGGCTGCGCATGCGCGCACGCCGGATGTGGATGTGTTGGCAAACGGCTACCAGGCGGCGACGGCGGCATGGGTTAAGCTGGTGGAGGGGGTTAAGAGTACACACACACACCACACACACTGCTAGCTGGTGGCTGCTGGCGTTAATGGTGTCACTAAGTACGCCGCAAACCGGCGGCCTTTCCAGCCGCGCTCTGATCATCGAATGGAACCAATAAAAGTCGCCTTCCCATTGTCTTTATTCGCGCGGCCCTCTCGCGTGCACTTAGAGAAATTGATATTTTAAGTTAAAATAAGTAACAAAAATTTCCATACATTTCTTAGATTTTTTATTTACGAGAGAATGACAAGTGACTTTTCCGCTTTGGCTTATCATTATACCCTTGCAGAGGGTATTATAATTTTGACCAGATGTTTGCAACGCAGTGAAGGAGGCATCTCCGACCCCATAAAGTATATATATTCTTGATCAGCATCACCAGTCGAGTCGATCTAGCCATGTCCGTCTGTCTGTCCGTCTGTCTGTCCGTCTGTCTGTCCGTCTGTCCGTCTGTCGGTTTCTACGCGAACTAGTCTCTCAGTTTTTGAGCTATCGGGCTGAAATTTCCAGCATAGTCTTATTTCTTTAGCACGCAGTATATATGTCGGAATGACCGAAATCGGACTACTATATCCTATAGCTGCCATAGGAATGATGGCGAAATTAATGTAAAAAAAAATTTAACTTCTCTGTTTTTCAACGTATTTCTATAAATTTTCAGACATAGCAGTTTTTTATGGTTCTAGAATTACGGTTTTAATTTCATTAAGATCGGACCACTATATCATATAGCTGCCATAGAAGCGATCGGTCAATTTATATGAAAATGTAAAATTCTACATGTAAAATGTAAAATTTACAAAATTCTATATTTTTTCAACATTACTAAAATGGTTCGATTTTCAATGATCCAATTGCAGACTGCAAGGGTATACCAACTTCGGTTTACCGAAGTTAGCTTTCTTTCTCGTTTTTTAAATGATTTTGTAACAATAAAATTGGATTAAAAATGTGGAGAATTGGTATTTGTTTTTATAGTGGCATGAACTTGAGACGCTTATTGTATATTATCTATATTATAGCGGAACTCTATTTTATGGAAAATATTGATTTCATGTATCGATAGCTTTATCGATAGATATACATTTTTAACGTTCCAAGTACAGTTTGTGTTTTTACCCTAGTTTATGGTAAGTATATAAAGTATTGATTTCATGTATGATAGTATTATCGATAGATATACATATTAAACATTAAAAGTACAGTTCCAGTTAAGTTCGAGCTTCCTTATCGATAGACATACATTTTTTTACATTCCAAGTACAGTTCCTACTTTTTCCCCTATTATGATTATGATTCTTATATCGAAACTCTATTAAATTGAATATATTAATTTCATGTATCGATATACTTATCGATAGCTATACATTTTCTTACATTCCCAGTACAGTTCCTGCTTTTTCCCCTAGTGCATCCCATTTCCCATTTCATTCAATTTGCATTTTGTGGCCAGCTCATGGTTGAATGGTCTTGCGGGTGCTGCTGTCCTCATCCTCATCCTCCTCCTCCTCCTCCAGCACTTCCACTTCCCATTCCATATGGGGGTGTAGGCAGGGGTTCGGTTTCCCGAAAGGGGGTAGAACAAAAGAGCCAGCCGGGGGGAGAGCCGAAACAATTCAATTGTCTGATTGAACCGGCTGGTTGGGCATATTCGGTGTTGGCTTTCTGGTTTTCCTGTTCCATCCGCCAGTCCGTCAGTCCGTCAGTTGCGGTACATTGCATTTCACACATCGCGCATTAGCGCTGCCAATGACAATGACGATTGCAGTTCCAATTCCGATGACGATGACGATGACGATAGCGGTGGCGATGACTTTTTGGTGACGGTCGAGCGAGTTCTGTTTGTGCTCGTTCTGCACCGAATGGTGAATAATTGGTGGTATGGGGCAGCAGTTGGTATCAGATAAAAAAACTGATGAGTATCTATAGAAATTATATTATGTATTAATAAATATATCGATATATATCGATGAGGCCTACGGAAATCCCAATTCAGCTTCAAGAGCTCACTCAGTTCGCCCGCAATCCCCTCGTATATCATTCGTTTTATCTATATTTCCGCCTAACTATGCTTCCAACTCCCCCTCCTCAGATATATATTTATATATATGGGAGATATATGCGGGCGCGATCGGGAACCGCAAACAAAAGCCATCCCAAGCGAGGACCGATGGTTAATTGCACTCCGAAGGGAGGGAGACTCTGACTCCTCGTCGTATAAATATTTTTTCCAATGAAACATTTTTATGTTAATTCGAAAAATTGTTTTACAACCAATTAACTTAGCCAATGCACCAAAAAGATCAACGGACAAGATCGCGGCAGCCACTGCCCCTGTCGGAGGGTTGAGGGCCATGTTATGTCCAGGGGAACCAGAAGAAACGAGGGTGAGTGTCGATCGCATGCCGCTCGGAATTCCATTATCCATTCCGACTGTCAGTCGATGGCCCGTACCAAAGAGCTCTCTTTTGGCCAGCGGGCAGGCAGGTGCACTGGGAACCCTTGAGATGGCCACTAACATGTCTTCGTGGTGCTGGTGGTGGTGGTGGTGGTGGTGGGTAACCCTCCTCTGAAAGTCCTGTTGCTGCGGGTCAGTGCTGCTCGCTAAATCAATCAAGCGCGGCTGGAAATAATAACAGCCAAAAATAGAACACAAAACTCACAGTTACAAACTATTTAATACCCTGGGTTTTCAATAAGTTTTCAAATATTCGTTTATTCAACGGAAATGTGTGTACAAGGTGGCAACGCCCAGTGACCAGTGTGACCTTAGCCTGCACATCTGGCATCTCTGCTAATTGCATTTCGTGAATTACAGATTTTTGGCAAATCCGATTATTTTCGGCTATATAAAGGCCGCGACTTCCCTGCGAATTTCAGTTCGCATTGTGCAGCCTTTGAGTGCACAATGCAAACTCTTTATTTATTTTATTTCATTTTATTTATTGATTTCAAATATTTGTTCGCCTTAGTTTTTCCTCTGGAACTTGGCTCTTTGGATCGTTCTGTAAGAATCGCTTGCGCTCTTTTTGAGCTGCTCATCACGCTGGAGTTTCATTTTCTTTTGCTTTGAAGCAAGTACTTATTTGCAACGCATGGTGATGTTGGCAAATGTTGACGGTTACGGTATTTTGGGTTACGTTATTTTGGTATTTTATTTTTATTTTTAAAACTATTTGAAATTAAAATGCCACTCGGGGCTTTCTTACGCACTCAAAGTCCCCGCTCATTACGCTGGAGCTTAATTTTTAATCGTAGCAAAATCGGTTTCTTATATATTTGTAGTAGGTTATTTTCGGGTTTTTATTTTTGATTTGTATAATTAACCAAAAACCTATATACCCTTCATTTCGTTGGTGAAACCATTTCAATTAAAATGCCACTCGGGGCTTCTCTGCCTCTCTCCCTCACTCACACTGGCTGTGGCGCGACCTAGGCCACAGGTGAGCTACAGGTGCGAACGGACACCAGGTAACCCGACCTGCGGTTGTGTCATGTAATTAGGAACTTCCCCGAGAGCGCCTATCGATTTGGGGGATCGATGGATGGATGGATGGATCGATCGATCGGATGACCGAAATTAAGTCATTCGGCAGCTGCTTCTGTTTTCTTATTTTCCTATTTTCTTATTTTCCTATTTTATTTTTCACATCCATTTCCATTGCCATTTCGGGCCAGTCATGACATCCCTAAGTGGCCCCTCGTGATGCGACTTTCCCAGGCCATCCATCCAGATCCGGCGGAGATCTTCATTACGGCCCAGTGGCTCCCAGTTATCTGGCCGTGTCCATCAGCTCCAGGAACTCTCTTATCCATCTGGGCTGGATGCACCAGGTTCCCGGCCAATCCCAGCCAGCTTCCGCTAATCTCCGCCAGCGAATCGAAGTCACGTTGCCAAAGCCGACCACGCCATCTTCGAGCTCTTCTAGGAGCCAGCAACACTCGCAGGAAAAGTTAAGGAAAATTATAAGAAACAAATAAAGACAGCGAAGCATTAAGAAGTAAAAGAAAAAAATATTAAAGAAATTATTTAGGGAAAAAATGATGCAGAAAAAGTGGCCGTTGTATAAATACAACGTGTTAAGCTATTACTTTAAGTTGTTTTTAAATACATTAACTACTAAAAACAAAAAATATTAAAGAAAGCTGCAATACTAAAGAAATTAAATAATATCTTTTAGGGCAAAAATTATGCAGAAAAAGTTGCTGATATAATTCCCATAATTCCTATAAATACAACTTGTTAAGCTATTACTTTAAATTGTTTTTAAATACATTAACTACTAAAAACAAAAAATATTAAAGAAAGCTGCAATACTAAAGAAATTAAATAATATTGTTTAGGGCAAAAATTATGCAGAAAAAGTTGCTTATATAATTCCTATAAATACAACTTGTTAAGCTATTACTTTAAATTGTTTTTTAAACACATTAAATACTAAAAACAAAAAATATTAAAAAAAACTGCAATACTAAAGAAATTAAATAATATTTTGTAGGGCAAAAATTATGCCGGAAAAGTTGCTGATATAATTCCTATAATTCTCATAAATACAAAGTGTTAAGATATTGCTTTAAATTGTTTGTAAATACATTAAATATTCCCTTAATTGAAGTTCCTGAAAAAATATATATTATATATATAGAAAAAGTTGCTAATATAATTCCATAAATACAACGTGTTAAGCTATTACTTTAAATTGTCTTTTAAATACATTAAATATTCCTTCAACTTAAGTTACTGAAGAAATATATTTTTTTGTGCCAAATTAGTTTATGTATTTTTGTTTTATTATTAATTTTGAAGTAGTTTCTAGTTTCTCATATTCAAGAACTTTGTTACTATTTCTGGGGTGATGCCCCTAATGAACCCCAAAGTTGAGTGTACGACATCCGAGGGAAACCTAATTGCCGAGAGTCAGCGTATAGGTGAATTATGATATAGAAGCCCTGCGGAATTATGGCAGAAATATGGCAAAACTATGGCTCCAACGGCGGCGGCTGATCGCTGGCCAGATAATCCCCGGGTTATGGAGTATGGAGTCTCCAGGTCTCAGGCCCCCGATTCTCCGATTCTCTTCTGTTTCTGTTTCTGTTTCTCTGCTTCTGCTTCGGCTTTTCTATCTTTCTTTCGGCGGCAGAAATCAGAGCTCGTTAAAAACGCTCAAGTTGAACCAATCAAAAGACGCGCCGTCGTCGACGACGATGCCGCCATCGTTGTGGGCCATAAAAATAATAAAAAAAACGAAAAAATAACGAAAAAAACACAACAAACGGAGAAACAAATAAACAAGCAGCAGACACAGGCGCAAAAATTATTAAAACAAGAAAGAGTGCGACCGAGATGGCTAGAAGGAAGATTTCGAGAGGTAAGTATATAATAAAAATGGGTAACGCATCACAAAAATATGGTGAAAATGTGCGACTTTTTCGTGGCTGACATTAGATATTCATATCGAAAGTTCATTGTACGGAAGAACACCGAACACCGACAGCGACATTAAAATATGATCTATGATCCATTGTTCTACAAAATTTCAGAGCTTCAGTTCGGTTCGGTTTGGAAGCCAAGAAAGCTGGCTGAAAGCAAAGAAATGCGGGAATTTCTGAAGAGACAGACAGGAAATGGCTTTAAGATGGAAGCAAATGAAATTAAGTTAATGGCTTTTTATAGGAACAATACTAGGGGGTTAATCTGGATATTAATATGGGCTTAAGGGGGTTGAGAAGAATTTCTAGAAAGCATACATAAATATTAATTTAATTTCTATGCCAAAACTAAATGTAATTAAATTGTTTTTATTGTTTTTTATATTTCAATTTTGCTAAATAAATATTAATATAATTTCTATGCCAAAATTAAATGGCTATAAATTGTTTTTTATATTTCTATATTGATAAATAAATATTAATATAATTTCTAGGTCCAAATTAAATGTAATTAAATTGTTTTTATTGTTTATTATATTTCTATATTGATAAATGAATATTAATATAATTTCTATACCAAAACAAAATGCAAATAAATTGTTTTTATAATTATTTAAACTTGCCAGAAACTCTTTATTTTTTATATTCCTATATTGATAAATAAATATGAATATCATTTCTAGGCTAAAACTAAATGTAATTAAATTGTTTTTATAATTATTTAAGCTGGCCAGAAACTCCTTATTTGTTTCCTATATTCCTATATTTCCATATTGATAAATAAATATTAATAAAATTTCTGTGCGAAAACTAAAGGCAATTAAATTGTTTTTCATAATTATATCTGCTAATTTTAAAATGTAATCCCAGAGAGTTCCAGTAAATCCACGAATAAATTAATAATCAAGTGCGTTGAATGAGGTTCCCCCATCGGATTTAATATCAACTAAGCTTTCCCTAAGTCGTAACCCTCGTGGTTCCGGCAGCGTTTCTGCAATTGTCTGCCATCATTATACGTAATGTGTGTTGTGTGTGTGTTGTGGAAAAACCTCTTTCCCAGCGTTCTTCCCACGAATACGAATACGAATACGAATCCAAAATCCGCGGGCTGCAGCCAGTCTTGATTTCCAATCCATCAGCATGACTCGTCCGCTTTCCGGGGCACCGCGAGAGACTAAGGTTTTCAGTTTTAAGTTTTCAGCTTTTCAGCTTTCAGCTCTTCGTTTTATGGGTCTCCGTCTCCACCGGGGGCTGGACTATGTTGGTAGTATCTTCTGGGAGCCCTAAGCGGGGACCATTAAATCAAACCACTCAACCACATCAACACCCGGGCGTGCAGCTTATTAAGTTGAATCATAATGAAATCTATACACAGATATAGCTTCAGTCGGGACTAAAAAAGCACTTGAAGGATTTCCTAAAATTATTTTATGTATATAAATCGAATTGAAATAATCAAAACTAAGTCACAAAATATAGTTTGAGCCTGATTTAATTTTATATTATGTTAAATAATTAAAATATAATCTCTCCTGCTCAAGAATCAATTTTTTATTATGTCAAATAATTAAAATATAATCTCTCCTGCTCAGGAATTAATTTTATACTTTGTCAAATAATTCAAATAAAATCTTTCCTGCTCTGGACATTATATTAGCTTGCTTAAAATACATATAATATAATTTTTTTAACAGTGTAACTTCAGCATTCTCTCCCTCGCGGCTTTATCAATTATTTTCGTAGAAGTCTCATCATCATCGTCATAGATTCGACGCTCCACCACGCCGATCCACTTGAGTCCCTGTGGAAATATCCCATGCATATTTATGGGCTATGCCAACTTTTGCCCATATATTTTACACGTTCATAATTTTTACATTGTTCTATCACGCGAATCGGCGGCTCTCTCGGGTTCTTGAATTGGACTCTGGATCCATGCCTTCCCCCTAATGTATGGCCTATAGGAAGCCCGGGGTTCGAACAGCTCCAGCTCCCAGTTTCTTTTATTTTTTATTTTTCCCTTGGCCCCATGTAAGGCATACTCCATTGCTTTCAGTCATTATGGGGGGCTTGGGCATAAATCAGAAGTTGCCACCTTACTTTCTTATAAACCGAACCGAATACCTTCGTTCCGTTCCCTTTTCCTTTGGCGTCGTCGCATGTGCAGCATTTTGAATTATTAGCATTGGACGATGGCGCTGTTTCTTGTTTGCTTCGGTTCTTTGATTGCCAACTTTTTCATAGCGCCATATACTGGCTTCTATATGTTATAAGTGCCCCTGCACGTACATACAGCCGGGGATAAAAAAATAGCAAAGGGGAGCCATTAGTGGAATATTTTCAGATATTTGCATTCATCCCAAAATAAATGTGAATAAAATTATTTAAAAATATACGAATAATATATATCGAATAAAGAAATTTATAGCAATAATTTATTGGTATATTGGTGGCTCTACTTTCCTGATCCTTGCTGTTTTGACGATATACCCGCCCATTTCCGAGTATATATCATCATCAGTGCGTCGTTGTTGGCCACATGGATATATGTGGGGATGTGGATTGGCGTTGTTTGGTTTGCTCGCATCGTGTAATGTGTGTGGTAAATAGCGGCAATTGGCACAACTCCTCACCTGAACAGGTGAGATTTTAAGGGAGAGAGGGAGAGGGAGCGGGAGAGCGAAGGCACTTGCTCCGATTTGCCGGGGCATTGACTGATTGAGGAGAACCAGGGGGTTTGCTCAAGAGCTTATTTAACGATAAAATAATACACAGAGCAGGGGAGAAAATAAATCAATATATTATGAACTGCATCATTAATTGAAGTAACTAAAGAAGAGTTTTTATTATATTTAAATATAATTATAATTTTAATTATATTTAATTCAATATAATCTTAAACAAAATATCCACGAATTTTTCAAGCGATTTCTTGACGAAAAAATAATACACAGAGCAGGGGAGGTAATAAATAAATATATTATGACACTGCATCATTAATTGAAGTAATTAAAGAAGAGTTAAGTATAATACTCATTTTTATTATATTTTATTTAAAATTATCTCAAAGAAAATTCCTACGAATTTTTCAAGCGATTTCTTTACCGAATTATAATGCACAGAACAAAGGAGAAAATAAATCAATATATTAATTGTATACTGCCTTATTAATTGAAGTAAATTAAGTAAATATATATTTTTTATTATATTTAACTCAAAATAATCTCAAAGAAAATTCCTACGAATTTTTCAAGCGATTTCTTTACCGAAAAATAATACACAGAGCTGGGGAGAAAATAAATCAATACATTAATGGTATAATACGTTATGACACTGCATCATTAAATGAAGTAAATAAATAAAATCAATATTTTTTATTATATTTAATTCAAAACAATCTCAAACAAAATACCTAAGAATTTTTCAAGCGATTTTCTGACCGAAAAATAATACAAAGAGCAGGAAAGAAAATGAATCAATATATTATTTGTATAAGGCGTTATGACATTGCATCATTAAATGAAGTAAATAAAGACAAATATATATTTTGTATTATATTTAATTCAAAATAATCACAAACAAAATACCTATAAATTTGTTAAGCAATTTCCTGACCTCAAAGCATGCCATGAAAGCCAGTCTAGGCTCATGTCAACTCGGTTCCACCCAGGTCTACCCCTAGTCCCTCAGTTCGAATCGTGCCACTGCCACATCCGGACTGCCTTCGATCCCATTCCGAGTATGGACGCCCAACAACAATTTCCATTCAAAATATTGGTTTTAGGCGAGGCCGGGGTGGGCAAGACCTGTCTCCTGCGGCGCTTCACCGACGACCGCTTCTCCTCGCAGACGGACTGCACCATTGGCTTTGACTTCAGGACCTGCTCCATGGAGGTCTCCGGGAATCGCGTGCGGCTGGAGGTATGGGATACCGCCGGTGAGGAGCGCTACCATGCCATGCGCCAGAGCTTCTATCGCGGCACCCATGGCATACTCCTGGTCTACGACATCACCTGGGGCGCCAGCTTCCGCAACGCGGCCCACTGGCTCCACGAGGTCCATCACTACTGTCCCCGCCGGGCCAACATTCTGCTGGTGGGCAACAAGTGCGACGCTCTGGAGCGTCGCGAGGTGACCTACGAGGAGGGGCACCGCTTCGCCCAGTACTGCGGCATCAAGTTCGCCGAAGCCTCCGCCATGAGTGGGGCCAATGTGAAGACTGTCTTCGCCAACCTGGCGGTGGACATCTGCCGGCGCCTATTGCCCGCAGGCCCGGCCCTGGGACAGCCGCCCGCACGCCCGGCCCTGGAACAGCCGCCCGCACGTCCGGCCCTGGGACAGCCGCCCGCACGCCCGGCCCTGGGACAGCCGCCGCTGCTGCCGTCGCTGCCAGCGCCACCGGACTCCGACGACGAGGACGACACCTTCCAGCCGCCCCGCCAGAACCGAATCTTATTGGCGGACAACAACGGCCAGCAGCCGGGGAACCAGCCCTCCAAGGGCTGTTGCAATACCTAATTTATATTTTTTTAATTTCCTAAGATTTCTTGTTTTGGTTTTCATCTGTTAAAATTAAATTCCTGTTATAAGCAAATGATTATGGCTTTTAGTTTAAAGTTTTAAATACCTAATTTATATTTGTTTAATTTCCTACGATTTTTTGTTTTGGTTTTCAACAGTTAAAATTAAATTCCTGTTAAAAGCAAATGAATATTGCTTTTAATTTAAAGTTTTAAACTAAAGGAATAATTTTTATTTCAAGTCCAAGGTAAAGTGCAATTTTAAAAACAGTAAAAAGTTGAGTTTTGGCTTGCCCAGTTTGAAACCACGGTTTGGGACTTGACTAACCCTTTGAGGAAAGAGCGAGCGAGAAGGAGACAGAGGTTGCACCTTTATGGTCTAATAACTCCCATGTTTATCAACCGATTTTAATCCAGTTTTCAGAGAAACTAAAATCAAAAGGTAAGGAAAGCAACTACAATTTTAAATAAATAAATAAATGTGAGAATGATAAAATTATTTTAATGACTTAATAATTTATTATTTAATTTATAATCAAGTTTTCAGAGAAACTAAAATCAAAAGGTAAGGAAAGCAACTAAAAATTTAAATAAATAAATAAATGTGAGAATGAAAAAATGATTTTATCATATAATCATTTATTATTTAATTTAAAAATATAGAGAGAACTCGAACATAGACACCTGCGGCCCTCTGGCTGCCCTACAATTTTGAAACGCAGCGTGGCAACAGTAACAGTGCGTTATATAAGTGCAACTACGCAATGCCAATTTCTCATGGCGAACTCAATGCAAATCGCCTCGTTGCCCAACGCAGACGAGACGGAAATGAGGAGCAGCTAGTCGTTAATTAAAACCACTAAATATTACCAACTAAACCGAACCGAACCGAACCGAATTAAACTGAAGCCGAAGCCGGGCCAAAATGGAAATTAAAAGCGGACGGCGACTCTCAGGCAAAGTTCAGAAAAGCACAAAAGCCAGAGCCGTGACTCAGTTAGCCAGTGGATAAAAATTGAAAATACGGGCCATAAGCGTAATCAGCGCAGTTGTAGTTTTACCGACTGATTTTTGCATAATAAAACACTTAATTTCCAAAAACCAAAAAAAAGAGCAGAAGCGAAACTACAAAAATAATAGAAAACCCCGACCGATCTTCGTATGTAATTTCAAATGGGAAATTTATGCAGCGAGTTTGTAGAAAATCATTAAACAAATCGCACTTTAATAGGCACTACTACCCGGCCGAGGCCTACGGAAATTTACGACCCGCAGACTCCCCCGAAAACCGAAGAAAGAAAACCGAAGGAAAATTCAAGAAAAGCCCCCAACAAACTAACACAAAAAGACTGAACCAGCCTGAACCGAGCTTTTGAGCGGAGCATCCAAGCGCTGCGGAATTGAAGTGAAGTGAAGTGCAAAAGACAAACACAGCAACAACAATAGTAACAACAATGACTCTCGAAATAGGAATGGAAATAGAAATAAAAATAAAGGTAGAGGTAAAAATAAAGGTAGCAACAACACCGAACCGAAGCACCTGCGCCTGCGCAGCCGAAAGACGAAAGCGCAGTCGTGGGCGGTGCCAAAGGTGCAAAGGGGGAAGAGTCAGGCGACAGGGAAAGGGGCTATAAAATACACTGGAAAAATTTGCTGCTATATGAAAAATTAAGGACACTTTATAAGCTTTTTTACTGCTTTGAAACTGGGTTTCTCTATATTTTTTAACTGGGTAGAATATCTAAAAATTAGTTAATAAATTAATTATTAATTCAATTAAACACTTGAAAAACTTCCAACTATATTATAAAGGTGCTGAAAAATGAAGGGCCCTTTATAAGCTTTTTTTCTGATTTGAAATTGGATTTTCTATATTTTTTAACTAGGTAGAATATCTAAAAATTAGTTAATAAATTAAATTAAATTTAATTTTTTTTAGGTTTTTAATGATTTTTAAATATATATGATTATTGGTTAATATATTATTACCTTTATTTAATCAAAAATAGCAAAAAAGCATTTTAATAGTCTTATAAAGCCTTGAAAAATTTGCTACTATATTATAAAGGTGCTGAAAAATTAAGGGCACTCTATAAGCTTTTATTCTGCTTTGAAACTGGTTTTCTCTATATTGCTTAACTAGGTAGAATATCTAGAAGAGTAGGTAATAAATTAAACGAAAGACGAGTTACAAGAAATTTAATTTTCTTTTAGGTTTTTAGTTATTTTTTAATATATTATTACTTTTCCTTAACAAAAAAAAAAAGCCCTTAATATAACTTTCAAATATAAGTTCGTTAAATTTAAATTTAAACATAAAATCTTTCTTCTAAGCTGAACATTTAATTTAAATATATAACCTAAATAATATTTTATTTTTTTAAGAACTCAGAATTTTTTGGAAAATATGTCTGACGAATTCTTATAAATTCAAAATATATAAATTCAATAAAAAGTAAACCTACCATATCTGATTCTGTTAGTTTACAGAATAAATGCATTTGCTCCAAATCCCTGTCAAATTCTTTCAAATCTGACTCCCTCACTCAAAATTGATGCACTTTTCTTCCAGTGCACCCTGTGCAAGGTGTTTCTCATGCGTTTTCGGCCTGCCTACTAACTAACCAACTGACTAACTAACTAGTGAGAGCTACGCATCGTCGTCGCCGTCGCCGTCGCAAGAAGTCGGCGTCGCCCATTACGTTTCAGTGCGCCAGCCAACCAAGCAGCAAACCCCAAAAAAAAGGAGAAAAAAAAAAACAATGGAGAAAAAAGATATATACTCCATATAAAGTCTATATAGAGGCGGCTGAGGCCCGATATGTATGCGATTTTTATGTGTGAACGTAGACAAGTTCGGTAGTTAAATAGATGCACAAACACACCGGCACAAACACACAAGCACAACAAAAGGCAGTAGCAACAACAGCAGCAGCAACAACAAAAACAAGCCAAAGAAAAACCCCAAAGTTAACCAACATTAACATTTAATCGAACCTCATGTTCAGTAGAGCATGTCTCCTGTTACATACGAGTTATCATCCGAGGGACGACGGGTGCACACACAGCACACACACACCCGGAGGGGGGTTAAGTTGGGCGAGGGGATCGGGCGAGGTATCGCGGCCAGCAAGGGGTTAACCAGAGGGAACTACTGAAGCTCTGCATATAAAGACTTGGCCACACTTGAGCTCCAGTTAAGGGCCTGCACGCCAAGAAATATAATAATATTAAAGTAATAATATTAATATTAAAGTATATATTTTAGTGGAAAAAATTGGGTATTTTAAATTGGGGAATTATTAATAACTAAAAACATTTTATAAAATAATGCATAGTACTGATTATAATTATCATTATCCATTATTTAAAATCACATAAAGACTTGGCCACACTTGAGCTCTAGTTAAGGGCCTACACGGCTAGGAATATTAATATTAAAGTATATATTTTAGTGGAAACAATTGGGTATTCAATTCCTAATATTTATAGCCACTGGAGATTTATTAATAATGATAAATATTTTATTAAATAATGTATAATACATGAAGACTTGGCCACACTTGAGCTCCAGTTAAGGGCCTGCACGCCAAGAAATATTATTATTAAATTATATATTTTAGGGGAGAAAATTGGGAATTAAATTCCTAGTTTTTATAGCCACTGGAGATTTATTAATAATGATAAATATTTTATATATTTATATATTTTAATATTTTTATAATCATAATTATCCATTATTTTAAATCATTTAAATAACGGCTATTATAAATGAAAACTACCATTTTAGTCTTTCATTTTCTTAATCACAACTTTTGAGAGATGTTAAGCTTACAACCAGAACTCTCAGTGATCTAAAAACCTGCTAATGCTTAACATACAATTTTCTAACCATCTACATTTTTTTCCTGTGTAATATTCGTAAATATGTTTCGGTTCTATGTACTTGTGTGCTGGCTGCTTGCCGCTGATGATCGCTCAACGTCGTCGTCGTCATCGTCAGCGTCGTTAGCGTTGTCGCTGCCGCCGTCTTTTGTTTTCGCAGGCGGTCGCTGCTCCCTCCCCTCCCTGCCCTGCCAGTCCACCTTCCATTCCCACTTCCATTCCCATTTCCATTCCCATTTCCACCATTTTGCAGCGGCATTTTAATTTAATTTCGTTTGCATTTCATTTGTTTCGGGTTCGCGATCATCATCGAACCCGCAGAGTGTGTAAAAAATCACATAAAACCTGCCCTCGATGGCGCCTCTCGGGGCCGCCAGAGAGTTGCTGGGGTCACCTGCTCACCCGGCAGATTGCCAGCCGATAGGCAAAGTGGCTCTGCGGATTTTCAAGCTTGAGAGATTGCCGCGATCTCAGATTGCGATGCCCTCTGCGGAAGGAGCCCGCTGCGATCAGTGATCACGGATTGCCATAGGTGCGTGTGGATGGGATTTTGGGTTTTACATAAAGTTGGGTGATCAATAATATACAAAAAATCACTTACATCAAACTATAATTCAAAAGATTACTTACGGAATAGAGCTTAAACTCTTTAGAGATCAGGGAGAGTGAATATACATTAAGAAATGATCAAAGATCATATTTAATTTTAAAAGAAATTGATTTTAAGGATCAGTAATATTCAATTTAGAAAATACAAAGAAGTAACTTAAACTTTTAAATGGAATATATAATTTATAATTACATACCATTTGTATTAATTAATTATTTTTGTTCTATAATATTTATAGTTTCATAAACTTTTTCTATAACAATTTAAATAACTTCATTATTTCAACTTTTCAGCTTCCTGCTTTCTAATTTGAAGTACGACCTCTTCTACGGAGATCTCTCCGTCTCTGGCCAAGTCAAAGGTTACCAGATTATTGTTTACATTTCTTATGGCCATAACCCCTGCATTATTTTCACCTCTCACTAGAAAATACTAACTGAATTAAGCGAATTAAAGAGTCCAACTAGCGGCAACAGGCAAGGCGATCTTTGAACTCACTTCCAAATTAAAGCCAAGACCGGTGGCAGTCATTATAAGGCTAAATGCTAAATGCTAAATGATCCACTAACACTTGACCAGCGACGGAGAAGATCTTGGACGAAGACCATAGGAATTATGGAAAATATGACGAAGTCACTCACGATGGGATCTCTGCGGTTTGGCGAGCGGCTTCCGAAATGAGCCAGAGCCAGGGAGGATCCCATGAGCGGTCTGGCACGGCTCCGCGGCTCCACCTTAACCCATTAAAGGCGAACGTGCCACAATTATGTGCGTTGGCAAATTGCTCAATTGCCAGACCACCGAACCACCGAACCACCGAAGCACCGAGCTGGAGCGCCACTGGACCACCGCAAAATGCGAGCACAAATATTTGCATTTCGCCTGGCACCGCCGCTTATACAATTTATTTGCAATTTTCAATCAAAAGTCGTGGCCAGAACTGGAGGAAATGCGGCTACGAAAAAGAAAACGAAGCCGAAATTGATTACTTTGCAGCCTTGCGGTTGCCCAGGCTCGCAAGGTGGGCTATAGTGGGGCTCAGTGATGTAAGATCGTATCAAATATAAGGAATATACAACATTTAACTTATTGATAATATTATAAGACCAATAAGGAAATTAATATAAAATAATTTATCATAATATTAAATCTATTTGCTAGGGACTTAAGTTGATATAAAAAATAAAATAAAAAAGGAAAGCCAAAACCAAGTTAAAATATTTATTGAAAGCCTTCAACATTAATTAATATTAAAGGATTTCTTTGATTTATTTGCTTGGGATTTAAGTTGATATAAAAAGTAAAGCCAAAACCAAGTTAAAAATAGTTATTAAAAGCCTTAAACATATTGATAATATTATAAAGTCAATAAGAAAATGAATACCAAAGCTTAAGCAATTATTATGATTTATTTTCTTGGAGCTTCGGGTGATATAATATTCTTATTTGTAAGTTAATGCCTTAATAATGTCAAGCACTTTAATTAATTTATTTAAGCTTTCATTCTCTTGTTTTAATTGTAATGCCAAGTCTTCATAATACAATTCTTAAGCATATTGATAATATTATAAAATCAAAGAATCAAAGAAAAATTAATACCAAAGCTTAAGCAATTGTTTTGATTTATTTTCTTGGAGCTTAGGCTGATATAAAATTCTCATTTGTGAGTTTAATGCCTTAATTTAGTTAAGCTTTCATTCTCTTGTTTTAATTTTAATAATAATAGCCTTAAACAATAAAAACTATTTTTAAACTTAAGAAAAATGAAATATATATATTATACAAAATGTTTAAGCAAACCCTAATTATATACCAATTCTATTAATAAATTATTTTTGTTCTATAATATTTATAAAGCCATAAACATTTTCTATAACATTTTAAATAACTTAATTACTTAAAAAACAGGCCTTTTTAAATATTTAAATATTTAAATAAATAATTTTATGATTTCAAAACAGCCCTCCTTAAACATTGATCCCCATGAAACGCACTGTAAATCAGCGCTGGGGTGGCCCAGTTCGATTCGATCACGTTCCAATATTTTGAGGTTTTTCTTGATGCATTTGTCGGCCCATAATTTATAGCGAAAATTTGATCAATTTAACTCACGGGTGGCATTCGACTGCGAGTACTTGCCCCCTTGGATCTTTATTTTTTTTCCTCCAGAGATGCGATCTCCGACTCTCGATACGTTTTCACGCATCAACTAAAATTGAACCCATGAAATGCAGGAAGCGCAACGTCTTCCAACAGATCTTTGTGTGTTGTCGGCTTTTAACAAAATCTTTACGATATGTCATTAAAAAACAAAAACACACAAAGGAAATATATATATATATATATAGGGTATAAGGGATATATATAGACACACACGTACATACACCCGGGCGGCGTTTATCGCTGTCGGCAAATCGGAAGTTTAATGGGTTAATGATGGGCACAACGGGCCAGGCCCAGAGACCAAAAACTAAGCACGGCTACAAAACGAGAGCAACAAATAAACATATAAAAAAATAGAGAGAAAAACTGAGGGGATGGAGGGAGCAATCATAAAAAATTGCAGCCGACACACGACCGCGTTGCACCACCCGGTGGCAGCCGCTCGGACCACCTTGGTGGCCATCCATCCATCCATCCGATCCATTCCCTCATTTCCAGGGGAGATCTCTGGGTTTTAGAGCTCCACGAGGATGATCTTTATTGGCGATCCGATGAACTTAACATAACTTCTTCATTTTTGAACTTTTTATCGATAAATTATTAAGGTTGTAAACCTAAATGATAATTGATCTTTTGGTCTTTGGCAAGCTGCTTTGATTATGATTATTGTGGAAATATGTTGGGAATTAATTAGTGTTTAGGTGATTTATGGGAAATAAAGCTGAGAGGTATTATAATAATAATTATTAGATAATAGATATTTTACTTTATTTATTTCTCACTTAAAACTTATAGCTATCCTCCTTCAATCTCCTCTAAATAATTCCCTAAAACTGTAAGCACATTCTTCTATCAAAATCCATTATCAAAACCTATCTAATCCAATTAAGCAGAGATCATGGCTGCTGTCTTTCCGCCACACTAATTGATCCTCATAATCAAATATATCCAGCATCCGCAGGCGATGTGATCAAGTGATCACTTAACAAGTGCAGCCCGGAGCCGGAGCCTCCTCCTAACGGAAACGAAACTCTAAAAAAAAACGAGAAACATTTTCAATTAAGTTAAATTTCCTCGCCGCTTCAATTGAATTGAAGCATTCACACGCCCTTTTGCCACACGATCGGCGATCAGAAAAAACAAGGAAAAAACGAACAAAAAACAAATAAAGTTGAGATGCTGATGAGCTGCCGTTGATCATATTAACACCAAGCGGAGTGGAACGATGATCATTGGCATTAATGATACACACACTCCCATATCCATATCCATATTTCCAGTTCCAGTTCCAGTCGCAGGCGCAGTCGCAGTCCCGCAATTTATTGAAATGTCACTTTCAATTAAAACTAACTGCTGAGCAAACATAATTCAGGCGTCGATCAGCGTCGCCCTCGCAGCCAGAGATCTTTGCATTAATTGATGATATCAAACCGAAGTGTCCGGCATTGGCACATTATCGTTTTTGTCCCGGGCACTGTGAGAAAAGAGTGCTTCTAGATTAATTTAAATTAAAATCTTAGGTAAGGCCACTCTATTAAAAATAATAAATTAAGTTGGTTTGATTTCCTATCAAACTAAAGTTTAAATATAAAACTCCATAATTTAATTTGATTTAAAATTCTGAAATATATTATTCTTAAGCAATTTAAAGCTCCTTTTATTATTATTATTATTTATTTCGATAAATTCCTAACGCTAATAAATAATAATGAAGGTGGTTTAATTTCCTATCAAACTAAAGTTCAAATATGAAACTCCATAATATAATTTGATTTAAAGTACTGAAATATATTATTCTTAAGCAATTTGAAGCTCCAATTATTAATATTATTTATTTCGATAAATTCCTAACGCTACAGAATTTCTTTTTATTTATTTACTATTTATTTATTTTATTACAATTTATATATTTTTACATATTAATTTATATATATTTCCCTCTAGTTTTCCCTCAGTGCCTTTTGTGGCAGCTGCATTGGTCCATGCTTGACCCCGGCAGAGAGACAATGCCCATCTTGGAACTCATTAAGCAAAGAAGACCCTCTCCTCTCTCTTTTCTGATATTGACTTATGGCATTTTTATTACCAGCACCAGCACCAGCTTCAGTACCCCCTTAAGCTTGGCATTCCGGGAATTTTTCAGGCTTATATTCCGTCGCTGGTGTGGGCCGCAGGAGCCACCAAAGGACATCATTATCATCATCAATAAAGCATAATTCCTGGCAAACAATTCTATTGAACAACACAGCCACGACATCGTCGTCGTCGTTGTCGTTGTCGTTGGCCACCAAAAGTGCCATTATAAAGCGAACTGAGCTTCTGGCTCGTGTTACAGCCACAGAGGTTCTTCCAGCCTCCAGGTTCGAGGCTCTTCCAGGTTCTAGGTTCCAGGTCTATGATCAGCGATCGCCGGTTAGCCGGGCTACACAATAGGGGTCACAATGAATGGCAATTTTTTCAAACTGTCAAAAATTTATAGTTCGAGCTGCGTGTCTCTGCCAGAAGCCCAAGAAGCAGAAGCCAAGCGAAAAGCAGGAGCGGTGCGAAGGTAAAAAAAAGTAAGTTCCATTTAAAGTATATATTTAATTAATTTTTCTAGCCAAAAATATATTTTTAAATATATATTCCTTTAAATACTTACTGAACTAATTTGATGTGGTTATTATTTCAATTATTTTAACACTCTTAGTGATTTATTAAAACTCTCTTAGATTTTGTTCAATTAAAAATATTTAAAATATATAATTAAAATTAAAGGGAATTCCCTGAAGCATTTAAGTAGCGGTTCGGGTGTATAGAAAGTATGTTCCACTTAGATTTAATATCTAAATAATTTTTTCAACCTATCTAGCCAAAAATATATTTTTTGATATATATCTCTTTAAATATTTAATATTATTTCAATTATTTCAATACTTTTAGTGTTTTAGTGAGTGATTAAAGCTCTCATAGATTATAAGCAATTAAAAATATCAAAAATATATAATTTAAATTTACAAATTCAAGGCAAGCTTCCTCAAGCACTTATGGGAACGGTCCGGGTATAAAGAAGGAATGTTCTATTTAGATTTATATATTATACTTAATATTTAATTAATTTTTTCTAGCTATCTAGCCAAAAATAAATTTAAAAATATATATCCCTTTAAATACTTAAATAGCTAGTTTTATGATGTTATTATTTGAAATACTTTTAGTTCAATTAAAAATATCAAAAATATATAATTTTAATTTCCAAATACAAGGGAACTTTCTGAAGCTTTTAAGGACACTTCAAAATATTTTTAAAAAGTCAAAAAAATATAAAATATTAATTCACAAATTCCAGGGACTCAGGGAGCACTTTTTAAGAGCCTTCAAACTCCGCCACCGCTCCGATCAGAGACTTGCCATCGGTAGTCAGTGAAGCCCACCTACTGAGGGCGTTTCTCGCTATGCACAACCGAATCCGAGCCAGAATCCGAGCCCTAACTCCAGCTCCAACTCCCACCATCAGATCCCTCTGGGCAATAGACAAATAGACAGAAATAGTGGCCAGGCGCGCGCTGGTCGATTTATAAAGGTGGCTTATTATTGCAATTTAGCCACTGGTTTTGATTTTGCCCAGACATAAAAAGGCACAGCGAGAGGTCGTCAGAGGGGGGAGAGAGACGAGAGACAAATGTCATTTGGCAGCATTCGAGCGACTATATAGGCTGTCATGATCATTATCGCAATATATATTCAGCCTACCAAGAAACGGCAATGGCAACGGCAACGGCACGCACTGTAATCCCAGCTCATCTCCAGATCGCTGTGGTTGGTCCCCGGCTCTGGAATCCCTATGGATCTCCTCTCTATGGATGAATTGTTGAGGCGAAAGTGAGTTATGCCCGCGGCGCGTGCACTGGGCCAATGTCCTGCTGTGTGTGACATCGAGAGCCCAGGGTTCAGGTGAGTTCGATCCGATCCGATCGGCTGCCCTCGGCTGCTCATTTGTAATTTATACTTACCAGCCAAGCAGTCAATAAATGTCATGTTTGTGTTGTTGATTGTCCACACCAGAGTCGGAGTCCCAGCACAGTCCGAAACCAGACCTTAAAAAGAGTAAAAAGACTAAAAAAGAGGAAGGAGCTGCTCCAGTATTCGGAATCGCAGGCATTCCTCTTTGCCATGGGCTCTCTCTGCGATTTGCATACACAAGATCAATTGCAGGTGATTTGTTTAGCTGTCGAAATCGTCGTCTTATCGTAACTCATTACGAGATTTATTTTGTTCAACAAATGCAGAAGGTGTGATTTGTCTTTGTACCGATCACAGTCGCAGTCACAGAGCAGTCGCAGTCGCAGTCCTGCTCGCTGCTCGCCGCTCGCCGATCTTGGCATTTATTTTTTATTGAGTGAATCATGCATCAGGGAGGCAGTACGCTGCACGGGGAGAAAACCTGGGTGCATTTAGGGGTATAAAAAATATTAATATTATTGATTGTTAATAAAGATAATTATTGGGGAATTTTATTGTAAATATATCACTTATTTTATGAATTTTAATATGATTTTATGATTTATTTTAGGGAAACATTTCAACTAGAATTTTTTCGGGTCAGCAATCTATTCAGACTTACCTTAAATAATTGCAGTCTTATCATAGAATTATTTCTATTATTATTAAAAAATTATAAAGAAAAATAATATGTAATTATAAATTACCTTAAATAATTGCAGTTTAATCATATAATTATTTCTATAATTCATAAAAATTATAAGTAAAACAAGAATATAATTATAAATTATAAAGAAAATTTATAGGCAATTTTATTATAAATGCATCACTTATTTGATTCATTTTAGTATAATTTAATGATTTATTTTATAGAAAACTTTGATTTAGAATTTAAGGAGCATCAGTATATATTTTTGCATTGGAATTCCCAATGGGTTCGTTTCAGGAACCTTAAATAATTGCTAATTCTAATCCTATATTATATCTACTGTTTATTTTTATGAACTGGAATTTATTGAAATTAATTTTAAGTACCCTATAATTTTCTAACCTCTTTAATTTTATTTTTTCCAGTGCTTAGCCGACTCTGGCTCTTGGCTTTCGGCTGGTGTCGGCTGAATGGACTTTTAGGCAATGGTTCAATAAATTCTCCTCGCTCCCAACGTACTTGGCAGCATCATTAACCGTCCGCGGACACAAACACGGACACAACACGGACACGGACACAGACACCGACACGGCCTAGAGCGGAGAAGGTAGCGAGGGGAGCAGGTATTGGGAGCAGGAGGAGTGGACAGTGGGCCGCCCACAAAGGCCGCCTGGACTCTGGCATGATGAGCAGCTTCTAAATGCGACCGCAGCCGAGTTGGTCCACAAGCGAAGCGATAATGTGATTTATGCCGTCCATTAATCTGGTAATTCATTTAAGCGCAGGAAACTGAGCCGCTATCCAGCTATCCAAGTATCCAGTCCCAGTCCCAGTCGGAGTCGGAGTCGGAGTACCAGTCCAAAGAGGAGTCTCTGGTGTGCACATATTTTATGGCATTGTGCATATGAATCTTGGCCGGTTGCTGCCGCCTCGCATCGCATCGATTGCAATTCGACTGCTGTTCATCTTCGGTGGAGCTCCGGGGGAAGTGCAACAGGTGGGTAGCAGGAGCAGGAGCAGGAGCAGGATCGAGAGGTGTGCTGGCCCCTTGCTGTCTCACCCAGCGGAGGGCCAAGTCAGAGCTCCAAGGCTCTGGCAGCGATCGCTTGTCGCTTGTATTAATAAAACATTAATTACACACTTGATACTCGCTCAAATCGCGGGCTTCGATGCCACAGAGGCACTGAGCGAAAAGAAATATATTATAAAAAGCAATAAAGAGAAAGAAAAGCTACCTAAACAAATTTCAAAGGAATTACAGCTGGAACTATAAGACATTTTAAATTAATAATAAAGTATTAATAGGGGATCGAAATCCCACGTAAATTTATTGAACTTTTAAATTAAAAAGAGTTATTTTAGCATTTTAAACTAGTTTTTCAATACTATTTTAGTATATTAATATTTTAACGAAATTACAGCTGGAACTATAAGAAATTTTAAATTCACAAAATCGTAATAAAACACACTAGATAATATGGATAGGGGATCGAAATCCCTCGTAGTTTTATTGAATTTTTAAATTTAAAAAATGCTATTTTAGCACTTTGATACTAGATTATTAATACTATTTTAGTATTTTAATATTTCAACAAAATTACAGCTGGAACTATAAGAAATTTTAAATTAATAAAATTGTAATAAAAGCCACTACTCGTAGATTTATTCAGTAACTAAATTAAAAAATGTTATTTTTGCATCTTAATACTAGCTTTTTAATACTATTTTAGTATTTTAATTTTTTAACGGAATTAAGCTGGAACTATAAGAAATTGTAAATTAATAAAATAGTAATAAAAGTCACTAGATAATAAGGATAGGGGATCTAAATACCTCGTAGATTTATTGAATTTTGAAATTATAAAACGCTAGTTTAGCATTTTAATACCAGTTTTTTAGCATTTTAATACTAGTTTTTGAATACCATTTTAGTATTTGAATTAATAGAAATAAAATATCAGATTTCTATTGTGCTTCTTTAATATTTTATAATGTTTATAATAATTATCACAGCTTAAAGATGTAACCTCCTTAACCAATTATCGCCTCATTTCTTGCTGTGTGCCGCCTTGCTTGAATGCTTCTCTGCTTTGGTGCTTCGATGCCGTGATGCCGTGATGCTGCTGTGCTTCGATGGTCTATGAGGTGTCGTTGTAGGTGTTGCATGGGCTTGGCTGGTGGTCCACACGTTAGACGACGCGCCTGCTGATGCCGATGATGATGCGCAAAATTGATGGGCAGCCAGCCACCGAATGCTGTCGGTTGTGGTTGGACTGTGGTACCTGGAAAGGGGACGGGGAGAGCCCAGGTGGGGGTCCTTGGGGTCACCGAAAAGCGTTTAGGGACAAATGCTTTATCAAAAGGAATTTGTTTAGCTTGTAGAAGTACTTATCTTGGAGAACAATAAATATATACATTTTATATTAGTTCATTTTGCAGCTAACAGATTTTTTAAAAAATATTTTCAAAGTATTAACAGTTTAATTAATATATCAAATTAAATTTGTAAAAAACTTCCATATATTTATTACCAAGCAAACCAATCAATTCAGTTACCTGGCATTGGGCCAGGTCTCGCTGAGGCGGCTAGGAAGTCGCAGTACCAGAAATTGATGGGCACGTCGTCATGCTAATTGTACGTGTGATTATTTTGACAGGAGAGGAACTTCCGATGTCTGGGAACGCAATCATGCGTCGAAAATGTCAAATTAAACAGCTCGGAACTGATTTCGGGCAACAGAAACTGGCAACTCGTCGGCGGGTCCCCCCAGCACCAGTCCCGGTCCCATTCCCAGTCCCAAAATCGTATGAGCGAACACCCACTTAACTAATCGCATGATTAATGATGTCAAACTGACACTTGAGGCGAACTCCGGTACTCCGGAGCCAGAGCCACATCAACAGGAACAGCAATAGCCACATCCCAGCCAGATTTCCAGTAGGTGCATGTTGGCCTGCCAATCGCAGCTGCGACGCTTGAATGACAGGTGCTGACAGGTGATAGATTATTGCTGGCGTGCTGCCGATGCCGATGTTCATGCAACAGCCCTTTGGACCTCGCGTGATTTATCCCGACAAAAAACGTCCAAGGAGAGCAGGAGGCACACATCGAATTGTATGTGTTCCTGATTATGCGGCAAACACTGAGAAAAAACACATCAGTAAGTGATAAAAAAAATTATATAATTTGTAATTAAGTTTCACTAATTTATCAATCAATTGCAATAATTTATTGATCGATTTTCTCGATATTACTGTGTTTTTATTTCGATTAATTGCAATATACTTAAATAGTGATTTTTAAATTAAATAAAATTGGAATACATTTACGATCTGCAATATGAATATTTACCTTTACCAGATATCGCTTCTATTTTATTGTGTCTAAAATTATATGCGTATTTATCGGTTATTTGAATTTTCGATATTTTATCCTGAACACTGACTTTCGAATAAAATAAACCGAAAATACATTTACGATCTGCAATATATTTGTTACCTTTACCAAAAATGTTAATCGATGCAATGTCGATACATTGTTTATCGCTTCTCTTTTACATCCCAAACCATATCTGTTTTATGTATATTTAAATACATTTCCGATATATTTAATCCCTCGATTAGTTTCAAATAAAATAAGCCAGAAATACATTTATGATCTGCAATATATTTGTTATCGAGTATTTATCCTTACAAATATACTATAAAATGTTAATCGATTAACTGCCGATATTTTATTTATTACATTTATTTTTAACGTTTAAAATCATCCTGGTATTTGTCGTCTTTAATACATTTTCAATATATTTAAATCCTTGAACACTGATTTTGAAATATAAATATATTGCTTATCGATTACATTCTTTTCACTGTGCACTTTCTTGGCCAGCACTTTGGCATCACCGAGCATAAATGCCCAAAAGCAGGGAAGCAGAAAAGCAGAAAATCAGAGGAGCAGAAAGCGGAGGAGAGGCAGCGAAGCAGGAGCCCCCATCCGGCAAGGGTAATTGATCTGTTCAATCCACGGCGATCGGCCACGCCGGAATGGGACTCCCCATCAAGTCTGGGTGGGTGAAAAAATCCGGGGGTAATGCGTGCTGTTGCCTTGAGCATTATTAATGATGGCAACGTTGCCCTATTAGCCGATAACTCAATTCATTTCGGCTAATTGAACGTCGCAAACAGGACGAAAGGATTACCCACTCGCTTCCGTTCCGGTTGACATCGAATAAGGGGTACATGACCCAATGATTTCGCTGGGAAAAACTGATTGAAATGGGCAAAGGTCAGTGATTGACTTGACTCTTAATTAATTTCTAGCAAGGCGAGCCAGAAAATATGTTAAATAAATTAATAGAAACTTAGATATGAATGGGAACACGTTGTACTTGGTTTAAATAAATCAATTAAAGTTTTATAGGAATTTAGAAATAATAATAAATCAATAAAAAATCAATTAAAGTGCTATTGGAATTTATAAATATTACCTAAGACTCTCCAGAAAGCCCAGAGGACACTGCACTCATTAATGGCTTTCATTCAAACTGAATATCTCTGATGCGAGCCGATCTCTGATCCCACGTAGCGACCGCAGGCGCTGACAATTGATTTGTCATCACAATTGGACGTGGCCCGGGCGATCCAGCCTGATCCGGCCTGATCTCGGCCAGAGATTTGCCATAGTCGAATCAATCAAATCCAGAGACCCCGTCCACAGTCCAAGTCGAGGCAAATCGAATCGCTTGGCCAAAGCAAATAAGAGCGTTCCAGTGATCGTGTCACGTACGTGGAATTGGGTTGAGGCCTGGGTCTGGCTGGGTCCAGGCAAGGTGCCGACCGATGTCGAAGCTAAAGCTAAAGAACCAAAAAGCTTACCTAGAACGAATCTCGTCAACGTTAATTTTTATTGTGATTTCCTAGAACAGTCCTCAGTCCCCAGTTTTCAGTTCGGTTCGGTTCGGTTCGGTTTCGGACTGGTAAATCACGAAAAAGTGTCGGCGGACACGCGCCTCTAAAATCGAATCGAAATGCAAATTATGCAACGCCGCCAAATGAGGTGGAGGAGGTGGTGTGTCCTCTCTGGACTAAGCCGAGAGTCTGCAGTTAATTTTTAACGACGCCAGATTTGTGCATTCAGGCGCTACAAATTGTTTATTGTGGGGAATGGGAATGGGTGCCCAGAGTTCTCTTCCAGAGCGACGACATCCATCACCAAATCGAATTCGATGTGGTCAGTCCTTGTCCTCGTCGTCGTTGTCTTTTATCTTTTCCCCACTTTGTTCCTCTGACAGATCTCGGGGACTTCGATCTGGGTATTGACAGAGTTTTGGCAGGCAAAAGGTGACCTTATTAGGAAGTAGTAAAATTTATTTAAATATATTTTCGAGTGAGATACAGTCAAGGTTGGCCGCCTTTGGCATCTGTGCGGATCGGTTGAGAACCCCATTTGTTGATTCCCATTTAGCCACTCCTTTAGAGACCTCCGAACCCCCTTTCCACCACTCCCCTGGAGAAGGAGCATAACCAGCTCGTTTCTGGCGGCTGTTTAAGCATGCAAATCACGGATGCGGCCAGCAGTCGTCCGTCGGCTGAGGAACGCGCGTCAGCATCATAAAAATGTCACTCCAAAGTGGCCCAGGGATGTACGGTAAGAAACCGATGATATATCGCCCAAATATCGGGTTTAATCGAAAAAATATTGCATAGCAATTATCGGTTTAGAAAAATGCAAAGAAATATCCACCAAATAAAAATGTAATATTTATTTAAAATATAGTTTATGGTTTCCTTTTAAAAACTAGATACTTTTCCAGAAATAGGATTAATCGATTTGTTATCGAGAGCTTTTTAATTTCGATTTTAAGTAGAAAGCTAGTCCAAGATAGAAACTCTGACTTTTAAGCATAATAATATTCCTAAATATCCATATCCATATTTAAAAAATTTTAAAATTAAATGTTGATAGCATAATCGATATCTAGTCTCATTTTTTTCAGCTCCCTTCACCAAAACTCAAAGAAATATCCACCAAATACCAATAAAATATTTATTTAAAATACATACGATCATTAATCTATGGTTTCTTTTTAAAAATCGGATTTATCGATTTGCTATCGAAATCCTTTCAATTTCGATTTTAAGTAGAAAACCAGTCAAAGATAGAAGCTCTGACTTTTAAGCATAATAATTTCCATAAAGCAAGCCAAAATATATTTGATTAAAGATTTCATATTTTAAAAATTTAAAATTTAAAATTATCGATATCTAGTCTCAATTTTGTCCAGCTCCCTTCACCAATTTGCCCCACTGTGCGGAAGATCGGCGAAGAAGCGGCCGAAGCAGGCAGAAGAATGAACGATTTGTGTGTTTTAGATTGAAATCAAAATAAAGCTCAAAGCCCCAAGCCGCCAAGAGAGCGATACCGCTTAACCCGCGCGATTGCGATTACGATTCCCGATTCCGGGGACTACCTTTTCACACATACATATATTCCCATATCCCATATGTGTGTGTGATTTGTCAAAACTGTTACGATCGCCAAATTGCAGATAAGTCCCCACAGTCCTCAGTCCTCAGATCCCGGCGGCAGGCCGTCTTTTATAATTATATTTTTTGCTGTTGTTGTTCTCTGCTCTCTCTCGGTGTCATAAACTTATTGAATATCTTGATACCGTCGAGGTTCAGCCCTCCTCTCCCCACTCTCCCTAGTCTCCACACTCTCCCTTTTCTGGGCTTCGTGTGAATATGTATTAGCTCTGCGCCGGCTAATTGGCAGTGGCACTAAAGCTGACTGCTGCGGCACCCAAGCTGTCTAGTACACTGGAAAATATTCTTCTAGTTTATCACATTTTAATAAGTACAATAATAGGTTTCCCTTTCAAATAAATTATATTTATACATTATATTTATATATATATATATATGCCAACATTTATTTACAAGCTATTTTCAAGTTTTTATATAAATTTCTTTTATAAATATATGAATATATATTTTCTGTAAACTGTATTAAATTAAAATATTTAAAAAAATATTTAGAAGGGAACAAAGTTCAATATGCACATGGGAAAAAATATCGCTTATCTTGCAGTAAAATTCCCAATAAGTTCTAGATGCAATTTTGCAAATATATGTAAAGTTTTAGTTTGAACCTTTCTAATATAACTCCAGCTAAATATTCATTTATAAAGTTTGTATTTAAAAAAATTTAAATTAAAATGAGTGAGTAAATATTTTTTAAACGAGCTTTTCCCTGCATTTTCCTTAGATTTTCTTCTGTGCATTCCTCCACCTCCTCCCTTGGCTTGACTCGTGTGTCAATAATGTCAAACGGAATGTCAACAGGCTGGCTGGATGGATGGATGGCTGGATGGCCACGCGTCAAGAGCAGTTCATATGGGACCCCTTCACCCACTCAATATTTGGCCCCCCATGCCCCTGCTGCCCATGACCATGCCCCGCCCACTTTTCCGGCAAACGATCCGAACTCGGGGCTCGGGGTTCGGCACTCATTAACATAACAAGTAAAGTCAACAATGGAAATTGTTGTCTAAACAAGACAACGTTTCAATAAACGAAGCCGGTCTCCTTCTCTCTCTTTTTTTCTCTTTTTCCTCTGTATATATATTTTTTTGGATTTTCTGGGGCCTGCAGAATTTATTGAGGCTGCGGTAAATATTCGGGGCTCGTTCAAAAGAAATCAAACAAGTAATTTGTTTATTTGGCGGCGGCCATAAAGTGAGTAAGCGGCAGGAGAAAGCCAAAGAAACCTTCGAGAATCGGTGGACAATTATGTGGGGGAGGATCGTCGGGAATTTGGGAATTTTGGGGGAGCGAATACTCATCATTATAGCAATCTTCACAAAAAAATTATAAAAGAAACGACAGCAGATTGTATGAATACAAAAAAGTTGAAAACTTGCCTACTCTGGCAGAAATTAAAAGACTGCAGAAACGAACTTTGGGCTAAAGGTTTCCCCTTAAAAAAAAATATATATATATTTGTATATCATAACATTATTAATGTACAGATTTCTGATTGATTTATCACAATTACCAAACTAATTGCTTGTTCACAATCATTTTTTATATGTTTTGTAAGAATTTGGTTCTTTTTTTTCTTTGGTGATCACGATTCCCAGATTCTCAATGACAAACGATTCATTTTGTAGAAAAACCAAATGCTGAAAGATCACGGGGCCCAGAGATTTATCTGCGATCTCCCGATTTCGGGGGATCCATGGGCGCGGAGTCCCAATGTGGATCACGTCTCTGCCTTGGCAACGGAAACTTATTAGGAGAACGATCTCCGAACCGAAGTTCATAGAATCCGTATGGATATAGGCGGCCAAGATGGATGGCGATAGGCCATGTCCGATGCTGACAAATGGCCTGTAATAAGTCAAAATGTGTTGCCACTATTTTTTCCCAATTCTCCTTTGGCATTTTCCTGTCCCTTCTTATTGATGGCCTGCCCCGGCTGCCTACCTTCTCCTGCGAGCGGCACTTTCACTTTTCTCCTTTCTAATGAGCATCCTTTACCTGTGCGTGGCACAGGCACTGGGAGAAAAGATTAACAGGGCTACAAAGAGATTTAAATTAAATTTTAGGATAGTTTTTCCAACGAAGAACTTGAAAACAGAGCTACAAAGATTTTTAATTTAAATTTTAGCATAGTTTTTCTAACGAAGAACTGCTAGATAAATGAAATAATAGCCTTACATTATAAAAGATGATAGAAAATATTTAAATTAATATGTTTTATACAAGTTTTTATAATTTAAGAAAGATATTAAGCTTAAATAATTATTTAAAATTAATAAATTAAGCCTCAACATAAATGTAAAGACTTATTAAGGCACTTATTTTTATAATAAATATGAATCATAATATAATTTCAATGTTCCCACAGCTCCTAATTATTTCTACCAGTGCCCAACTATGGGTAAAAATTTCCCAAAAACAAATTAGTGGGAAATCGCTGGCAAATCGATTTGATATCGATGGGCAGAGGCTGGTGTTTTCCCTGCGAATGAGTTACGGGCTCGGAAATCGATCTGAGATCTGTGATTTGGCTACCTAACCCCCAGCCATATCCCAGCCCCGATTCTGTGGTCGCTCTCCCTCTGCCCTCTTGTTTATCCGACGCTCTGGTGGTCCCCGCTTCTCATTCTTTCTTCTGTTTTTTTTTTGGTGCCTCAAATTTTGATTTATCTCGTGGATGCGCCTCTGTTGTTGTCCTCCTATATTTAGACCCTGCCTGGTGTTCACACCTTCTGGCCAACAGCAACTAACTGCCCAACAGGCGAGCAACAGACAGCGACAAATTCGTTACACGTCGCCAAGGAGGAGGTGGAGGATCCTTCCAGCCAGGATGATGGCCACTTGTGCAGGGCATTGTTCAACAGCAAAATGCAATAATTGTAGCTGCGCCCATCCAGGGCACTGGGGGAAAGTCTACTACTGAATGGGAAATATTTATTAAATTATGCTTTGGTTATCCATAAACTCGAATATATTCGAAACTACTTGGAAAACATATTGTACGTGGAAAATAAATAGTAATTGTATTCATTATACAATTTTTCTAAGCTGTTTTAATATTTTTCCATCATTATTTATTAATTTGTACCCTATTTAATCCATATATAAATGGAAAATATTATATTTTTGCATTTTTAAAAGTATTTTCCATATTTTTATATTAAAAGAGTCTGCTACTATTTATGGGTATATTTTTAGATTAAGAATAGGAAATATTTATTAAATAATGCTTTGGTATAAAATATTATATTTTTCCCTTTTTATAATTATTTATATATTTTCGTATTAAAAACTTCCTCCTTCTACTTTTCCCAGTGTCCTTTTCTGTGTCTTTCCCTTTTTCCGACATAAATTCAGAGACGCGATCTCCGACCAAATCCAGGAGGTAAGCCTGGGGTATTTAATAGATATTTTAAGGCCCTAAGCCATCGATTGACCGAAGACCAAAAAGTGTCCTTCGATTTTGTGGTGCTTTCCCGCTTGCCTAGTGCTTATTTTACCCCCTCCCACAACAAGTCCTTGGGGGGTGACACCAACCCAAGCCCAATCCGAATCCTTTACGCTCCATATGCCACGTGCAGGCGCACAAAAGTCGTTTTAAAATTGAAGAAGACAGCCGACGGAAAAGAAAGCAAGTCAAATTCCTGGTATAAAATTCATAGAAAAATTTTATGCAACATAAATTTTGCGTGCAGGATTTGCCCAACACAAAAAAAGGGAGGGAAAAACTCAATCACATGCAAGTGGACTGTGCGGTGTGTGTGCGGGTGTGTGTGTGTCTGGTTGTGTATCATTTCAATTTTAAAACCAAACGAGCGACGACCCCGTGACCCTTCCACCACCCACCTTCCATCCCTCCGGCCCACACACTTGAGGAAGAATGAAAAAAAACCACAAGTACCAGACATTTTTGGAAATTATTTTCAAATTCGAGTTTGTGGATGCTCTTTTTTAAATAATTAGCAAATATTTACAATTAAATATATAAATTTAAAGAGGTTTTTATAAATATATTGGGAATTCGCAAAGGTTTTTAATAATATTTTTCAGCATTGTCTTTATGGATAATTTAATTTTAAATAGTTCTTGCTTAATATAGTAAAAATATGTATTATTTTTCACTTTAAAATATCACAAATAATATTTTGTAAATTAATTTAAATAGTAAAATATAAATCTTTGTTATAAAATAATATTTTTCCCTGGCAAACCTCCCCCGAAAAGGCAAAAACCCTTCGATAAGGAGAGTCCTTCGAAACCCGCCCCCGTGTAATCGTTCAAGGAGCAAGAGGAAGGAGGCACACGGCAGGATTGAGAAGGACAAAACGGGACACTCGCCGGGTTGTCCGTTTTTTGGTTTTTGGGCCTTTCTTTTTCGGTTTCTCGGTCGTTTGTCGGTTTTTATGGCTTTTTGATTTGCCATTTCTGGTAGCAAATGATCAAAAATTGAATGAAATTGTTATTTTCAAGTGGAACATGTCCTTTCGAGGAAACTTGCCAAGATTAAGGGCTTCGACATGGCCGCTTTGTTGCGGGTTGTTAGCCTTAATAAGACTCCCAGTCCCCCTCTCACTCCCTGTTTTTATTCTTTTGTATATTTAGAGGCGGGGCTGCTGGCATTTAAATCTTCATTTCCATATCCATAGTCGTTTCATTTGGAAATTGAAAAATTTCCAAGCGATAAAATTTTATCCTGCCCATTGCCAAGACGCCCCAAGAATTGTCACATGTGAGTGGAGTCCTTGTGCCGTCAGGTGCCGTTCCCCGGCAAATTACAATGACAATGACAATGACAGTGCTCTCTTCCGGACCGAAAACAATTAAAATATTTGCTTAAATTACATTTGCGCCCGGGAATGGGTTAAGCACTGGGACTGGGGGTTAAGGGCTCCCAGACGGAGCATTATTACAGCCAGTCGGTGTCCCAAGAATTCGCCCACAATATTAATTATGAATTTATGATCCAATATTTATTAGCAATAAAGCCCAGCAGGCGCGCAGAAGAAAATCCGAAGAAAATCAACCCCGCCGCCGCCGCGCCGGATGTGTGTCCACTGCTTAACCCACTGAGGCGGCGCTAATGAACTTTTGTCATCGCCGGCACACATGGCCAACATGTGGGTTAATTCGCCTCAGTGGCCAAAGTGCGGCGGCCCTCGAAACTAATGAAAATCAATTGGGAATCTCCCCATGTGGGGGGTCTTTGCTTCGAATTAAACTTAATAAATGTCAAGTGAAGCTCGGGAGTTGGTTTTGTATATATTAGCGAAAAAACTTAAGTAGATTACCCTCATAAAAGTATGTTAATTTTAATAGATTTATAACTGAGCTACTGATAATCATTTTATGATTATTGAGAACTTTGAATACTATAAGGATTATGTGATATAAATAATGTAATTAAATTAATTAAGCATATTTTAATTTATTAATTTTATTGATTATTAGTTTTATTATCCCAAGAACAATAATTTAATTTAATATATTTATTGATTAAATAATTTTAAATTATACAAGACATACAACAAAATAAATAGTGAAGACTTTAAAATAAGTTATAGTTCTTATCTTCTCTCATGATATTTTTGATTATTATTATTATCCCCAGAATAATAATTTAAAGAGTATATTTTAAGAATACATAAATTGTTTTAATAATTTAAAATTATACAAAACATACAACAAATTAAACAGTGAGACTTTGAACTAAGTTATAGTTCTTATCTTCTCTCAAGAATATTTATGATTTTTAACAAGCACTTCAACCTTTTAAGAGGCTCTTTAAAAATATAAAATTTATTAATATTATTGATTATTATTATTATCCCCAGAATAGTAATTTAAAGAGTATATTTTAAGCATATATTAATTGTTTTAATAATTTTAAATTATACCAAACATACAACAAATTAAATTGTGAAGACTTTTAAATAAATCCCAGTTCTTATTTTCTCTCGAGAATACTTATGATTTTTATCAATCACTAAAACCTTTTAAGACGCTCTTTAAAAATCTCTTAAGAAACTTAAAAACCAGCTTATTTTAAACAATTTTTTTAGAATTATCTACCGATGATTTTGAGGGGTCAGAAAAGGTCAATCAGAGCAAACTTTTAATTGCCACGCGAGTGCTTGACGATTTTTGTTTTTTATGGCATTCCGGTCGCTTCGACTGTCAGTCCGTCCGGTGGTCAGTAAGTCAGTTTATCCATCAGCCATTCGGTTTGGTTTGGGCCGGTCTTGTTTGGCCATGTTTTATGTGTTTCGTTTCCATTGAAAACCCCAAAGAGCCGACCAAAAAACCAAAAAAAAAAACGAGCAGCCACAGAAATTATTTGTAAACGGCTTCTGTGACAATTTTTTGTGCTCTTTTTTTATTTCCGTGGAAGTTGCTCGGCCGCCACTAAAACACAAGCCGGTGAACAAAAATTAATTGGAAATTTTTATGTCTCAAACATGTTGTAAGCGCGCACAGAGCGGCGGCAAGTTCGAGGTTAATTGTTTGATTTTCTAACAAAAAATATATAAATAATTTTTAAGGCCAATCTCACGAGAGCGGCGACGGCGGCTACCTGGTATGAGAGCACAGGAAATGTTTGGATTGTTTTCTGTTGATTTTTTCGGCTTTCTGTTTTGGCTGTTCTTGCTGTTACAAATTTCTCGGCTCGCGTTTCCGGAGAGTGTAAACAGCAAACGGCAATTTATGGTCAAACGCAAGAGCAGAAAAAAATAGGAAAGAAAAGCAAAGGCAAAAAGGTTTTGACCCAAACTGGAGCCCCAGGCGATCTGCTTTTCTCTGGGGAATTCCGCGAAGAATAAGCACATCCTTGGTAATGAGTGGGTTGAGCCAAAGGGGGTCAAGTGATCCACTCGGGTTTTTATTTTTTTGATCAGACGTGCTTAATGGCTTACTATGATTTGGTAACACGATTCGTAATATTTTAAATTAATTTAGTAATTTTTAGTTTCCTAAAAAAGCATGCCAAAGATCGAAACAGTTACAAGGTTTTATTTATTAAGTAAAACCTCAGTTTTACTCTACTCGCTCTAATTTTATTTTAGCTTTCTTTCTTTTTATTTATTTCATTAAAGCCCCATGCCCTGGCAACTCTTATTTAATCGATTGGCGGCGATTAAACATCGATATCACCCCGATTGCAACTATTGCCAACGATTGCAAATCGATACCTCCACAAAGTCCAGCTGTCAGTCGCCAGTCAATCAATGGATTGAACCAAATAGTACGGCAATCGGCACCGGCAAGTGTCCCAGTTTCGATCGCGAGTGAAGTTTTTACGCCTCCAAAGAAAACAAACAAAATTCCCCCTTTCATGGTGAGTGCCTGGTAGACGCGCCACTGTAATCGGATCCCTAGAGCCGCAGATTCCACGGAAGTCTGTCGTCGCCGAGGCAATCGATTTGGCCAAGTGTTCAATGGGGTCGAAAATTTGAATATATCACTATTTAGCAGAGTGGGGGGTATAATGGCGCCTTGTCTGGTCCTTGGTCCTGAAGCCACGTGCTTTGTTCCTTGCTTTTGGAAGGGAATGGGGCGGGCACATGACGGGGGAATGGGTTGGGAAGGGAGCAGGGTACGAGGTGGCGTCTACGATTTCCTGTCCCATAAAAAAAGGCGACGAATACTCGATAGTTGAACAGGCTGATCAAACAATTCCAGCTACTTAGCATAAGCCAAAGGGAGCTACGCGGGGTCTTGAAAGGTATATTGATTCTAAGAAAAAAGTAAGAAATAAATACAGCTTTTAAGTTTTCCACTGATTATAGTCCAACAAAATTTGTATTGCCTAATATTATTTATGCTTATTAATTTTTCTTTATTTATTATTCCCTTGCAGATCATCTCAGGATGAAATAAAAACCCATCTTGGAAGGCTTTATTTTGGGTAAGTGAGCCAGGCAAAGGCCTGAAAGCTTGGTGCGTAGCGCAGCTTCTTTTGTGAATGACTCCGAGAGTTGAGTTCGGTCTCTGTTGTTTCGGATTGTTTATTTAACTCGCTGCTCTTCCGGCTGCCACTGGCTACTGGCTACTGGCTACTGGCCACTGGCTCCGCTGGCTGCTGGCTGCTGGCTTTATGGTTATGGGTACAGTAGCTCCAGCCAACTGCCAGGGAGAAGGAGCAGCAGGCAACAGTAGCAATGAATTTGCATGTAGTACATGAAAACCGTGATCTCCAATTTGTTGTTGCCGGGAGGATCTCGGAGGGATTTCGGTGGTTCGAGGATCGCAGATCGGGATTGGGTCTGGCATGGCGTTGCTTCGAATTGGTTACAGGGCCGTACTTGGCCAACATGCCAAAAAAAGTTTTGTAACATTATTTTAAGGTGCCGGCTTAGCGACTGCATTTGCTACTTCTGCTTTCCCCGTATTCCCTGCTTTCTTGGCTTACCGATTCTTGGCCAACTTGCTAACTTGCCAGAGTGCAAGCTATACTGCAAGAAATTCTGTTTTTTTTTATTTATTTAAAGCTAAGCTCTAGCGGATTTTAAATTAAAGGTAAGGTCTAAGATTCCACATTGGGTTTAATCTCTAAAAAAATGATTTGAAATGGTTTATGTTTTTAGTTTTTGTTTTTGCATAATTTCCAAGAGTTTCCTCAGAAAAAAATGACTTAAATTGGGTTTAATCTCTAGAAAAAAATCTTAAATGGATTCTATTTTTAGTATTTGTTTTTCTATCATTTCCAAGAATTTTTCTCAGTGCCTTTTTGCTGGCTCGTTGCAAGTTGTCAAGCTTGCCATGGCAAATTTGCGATCAAGCGACAACAACAGTGACAACAAGAGCCGGTGACGGGACGCCCGGTGTCCCAATGTCCCATCCGCAGTGTCCCGCTGTCTTAGCCCCCTCCCCGTGCTCTTAACACCCTGAAGCCCGAGGCTTAACCCCCTCGAGGAAGCCACTTGCATATGCAGCAGCAGCAGCACACAGTGTGATCTGTGAGCCAGGCTTCTTGGGTTTCAGTTTCAGCGCTGTACATCACGTCGCCTTGTTCGCCAGGCAGGCTCCATCCTCCATCCTCCAGGCTCCAGGCTCCGCTCCTTCTGGGTCCCCTCTAAAGGTTCCCAAAACTATATGGGCCTGAACTTTATTGACCATATTGATTGCTGCTGTATTGATCGCTTGTCGCTGATAACCAATGGCCAGAGGGGGCTGGCTCAGTGGGATTCATGGTTTGGAGACAGGAGACACAGTGTTTGCTTTATGATGATGAGCTAATGCCCGCCAAATTCCACGTTTATGCCCTGCAAAAATTGTTTTAAAGAAGAAATCTTCTTAAAATTGCTAAAAAACTAAAGTTCAAATATTATTCATAAATATTGTTAACTTGAAACCTGAAGCCCCTTTTGGGTTTTCCTCCCGGCATAAACATAGGGCCCTGTCTAGCGATGGCTACCGACCTGGCTCAAAGTCAGCGGGCGGTGCCTTCCATCTCCTGGGACAAGGCGACTGCCCGTTCTCCCAGGGAGCTCTCTGAGCTCCGAGCTGAGCTGGAATCTCCATCTCCGGCACGTTGCATATTCATAATTTCCAGTTTCAGTTCCACAGGATTTATCAATTGCACATCTCAGTCATGAAAACGCATAAACATTTCAAAGTGCCGGGCGCGGGTCAATAATTTGACATGAACGAAACAATATGCAGACACGTTCGCAAGGGGGTTTCGCAAAAAATACAAAAATAAAATCCGCCTGGCCATGAAATGTGGCCAAGAGTTGGCTGCTTCTTGGCCACGTCATGCTATACTCTCTCATTGATGATGTGTGAATAATTGAAAGCGGCAGCAGGTTGCGTTTTCTTATTATTTATTTTTTTTGGCAGCACGAGCTTTTCCCCGGCTTGAGCTTAAGCTTGAGCCGCTGCTTTAACTTTCAAGCCTAGTGGCTGACTCTGTCTGCCAACAACAGGCCAGCAAACACTCCATAAAAAGCCCCTCGAGATCAGCGCTGGCAGGGACTACTGGCTATCACCCAGGAAGAGGAACAGGCCCTTGTGAAGGCACTAAGAAAAATATATCTAAGCGAGAAAGGAAGCTAACTTCGGTAAACCGAAGTTGGTATACCCTTGCAGTCTGCAATTGGATCTATAATATATAGAATTTTGTACATTTTACATTTTCATATAAATCAACCGATCGCTTCTATGGCAGCTATATGATATAGTGGTCCGATCTTAATGAAATTAAAACCGTAATTCTAGAAGCATAAAAAACTGCTATATATCCTAATTTATAGAAATACGTTGAAAATTAGAGAAGTTACAATTTTTCTTACATTAATTTCGCCATCATTCCTATGGCAGCTATAGGATATAGTAGTCCGACTTCGGTCGTTCCGACATATATACTGCGTGATAAAAAAATAAGACTATGCTGAATATTTCAGCTCGATAGCTCAAAAACTGAGAGACTAGTTCGCGTAGAAACTGACAGACTGACAGACGAACATGGCTAGATCGACTCGGCTGGTGATGCTGATCAAGAATATATACACTTGCCTCCTTCACTGCGTTGCAAGCATCTGGCCAAAATTATAATACCCTCTGCAAGGGTATACAAATATAATCATAATTTCTATGGTATTAATAATTAAACCATATTTTCTTGCCGTGCACGCATTGAATTCTTCTGCGGTGTTAAAGAGCCGAAGAAAGGGATACGCAGACTGAGGGGGAAGACTGAGAGACGCCCACACAGACACAGCTCTCTTTTGGAGTGCGCACACACACGCCCACCCTTTTTCCAGGGGCCATAAACTCTGAAAATCTGAAAATCTGCAAAATCTGAAAATCTGAAATCCCCTTGAAGCCATTCCAGTTCAGCTTGCTTTCCAGGGCTTTCTCCCGAAGTGCATTTTTGCTGTAATTAATTTATTGCTAAAAATTGTCGCCCGACTTTGCGGAGTGTCAAAACTATTTTTAATTGGTGTGTCTACGGTCGCAAGTTAGTCAGAGAGGCACTCTCTAGCCGATCTGCGCGATTCTCCGAAGATCGTAAACCAGGCAAAGATCAAAGCGGGAAGAATTCACTTTCTATTTTCTGCGATTTAATTGATATTTCGCGGCGTTGTGTCTGTCGCCTTCCGCAGGCTCCGCTCCACCGTTCGGCCCACGGATAACCACGTGACTAATGTCCTGCTCAATAGACACTAAAGATGCATTACCCACAGACTGGGGTACAGGCACTGAGAGAAATTTTGTACCAATAAAAATATATATTTATTTTTTATTAAAAAAAATAGACCTTGAAAACAATGTCTGTATTTTGCTACAATTATTTTTCTTAGTTCCAAAAACTCTTTTATCTGCAAGCTAATTTTCTAATTTCTCGCTGTGTATCGAGCTGAAGCGAAGCAAACCGATCCGATCCAAATGCGAGACGGAGACGAGACGCGTCGCCTCGCAAGTTCTGCGTTCACAATTGCATTTTAATGCAAATTTGGTGTCAACGCAATATCGACCATGACAGACGCAGTTCTTCGCTCCTCCAGTCTTCCCCCGTCTTCCAGTCTTCCAGACTCCGGCCCATTCGCAATTTTCCCTCCTCCCTCCTCCTCCTCCTCCTCCTCTCTTTCTCCACGCTCACGCACTTCTCGCGTCCTCTCTCTGCCACTCTTTCTCTCACTCGCTTACCTTTGGGGCGCACAGCTGCGGTCAGCATAATAGCACTTCAATTTAATAATTTTGGCATATTTTTTAATATTTATTATTAAGTTTATGCTTTATAACTCAGTTTTCAATTTATATATATTGTTTTCCGGCATCAATCAAATAGTTATACTACATTAAATATATAATTTATTTTAATTCAATATAATATTGCACCATTTCACGAGGCCCAGCGCTCTCCCACTGTACTCTCTCTCCCTCCTTCCTTCCAGTCTGAGTACTTTGCTTATCAGTCCGCTCTCCCACACTCCTTTTCAAGTGACTTGCATTAGTGTGTAGTTACTAGCAGCTGAATCCAGTTAAGTCGGAGGGTATATAAATTCGAATTGTGTTGACCGCGACTGTGACTGTGTGGCAGTGTGTAAGTGGCGGCTGCTGGGTGTTAAAGTGACTGATTAAGTTTGTGTAGCCGTTGTTGTTGGCTGCCTTTTGACGCTAAACGAATTATACGCTTACGTAGGTGGCAGACACTCGCCAAAATCGGGGGGCAGATCTGTGCGCGCAATCGGGGGCGACCTCGGGCCAGGGGGGGGAATGAAGGCACTCGAACGACACGACAAATGAATTGAGACGCGCGCCGCGAAAAGTTATAAATATTGTCCCCGCGCGAGAGAGAGAGGGGCGTCGTCTTTGGGGATCCGAAAGTACAAACGTGCGGCGAGATCCTTGTGTGGGCGTCCCAAGAAGAAATCACAAAAAATATATGTATAAATCCAGCAGGAGCAGCGAAATCAGGAGGCAGTAATATCGGAGGAGGAGGAGGAGGACGGCGACAGGAAATTGGCTGAAGGGTATTATGATTTACCGTCATGCCCGGGACTTCCCTCACCTACCTGAAAAGGGGATCGTTGCTTGGTCTTATCAAGTGAGTTCATTTCATATTTATTTTTATTAAAACTAAATGAGGTAATATTGAATTTTAAAGAGGGGTTTATTTCTGATTTTTATTACATTTGTAATTGAGAGCTGCAGATGCTTGTTACTTTCTTACTTTCCCATCAACATTCCAGAAGAGAGAGGCGTTACCTCTTTCTCTAGCTGTCTTTCTCCCATTTCCCATTTCCCAAAAACCATGACATCTAATAATAAAGTCGTAAAAATATCGCACGCACTCGTAAAAGTTTCTTTCGGATTTATGGGTCTCAAGTACTTTTTATGGCGCCGCGGCTACTGTCTGAGGATCGATGATACGCTGACACCGTCTGAGGTGTATCGATACTCGACACTAGGTACTCCGGTACGCGTACTCGGTACTAGGTACTCGGTGCTCGCAATTGAAACCTTTCCTCGGATCGAATCAGATCGGTTTATGGCGATCGTAAAGCCATGGGCTACTGGGATCGGGATCGGGATCGGGATCGGGTTAGCTACCTGTGTCTCCCATTGAGGGAAATGCTTGGGCAAGGCCGCCCATTGATGTTTATCGGGGGCTATCGGTGAAAGTTTTATGGCTTGTTACGCTCGTAACTATCCCACTGGCTACCTATAAACCCTATAAGGCCCCCGAGATGTTATCTAATCTTGCAGAGGGCCAAGGCCGGGCTACCGAGACTTTTCTATCAACTATTTATGGGTGTTATATAGTAATAAATGGAAGTAACTATTTATATTAATATATTTATATTTTTGTATTGTTATTTTTATATTTATTAATTATCCCTTCTTGAAAGGCAATCCTTAAAATTGATTAAAAATCAGGGATATTATGCAAGTTATGACATTTTTCAAGGAGCTTAATAACTTCAATTCCTTCGCTGCTTTTGGAAATAAATCATAAATAATTGATTGGCCTTTCCTTGTCAGTTTTAGATAAAGGATTTAAAGGACTCCACTACCCTATCCCTTAAATATCTTGGCCCATTGTCATTGAGTCCACTCGACCGCATCAAAGGAAAGCGGCTTTCAATATCTTGGCCATATTATTGGGACTCGTCATTTCCGATGGCTCCCGTTTTTTATTGCTTCCTGTCGCGCTTTTCCAGCTTCCTGGGACTTTCCCCCCCCGCCTGCTTTCCTTTTGATTTTATTCAGTTTTTTTTTCTTGTCGTTTTGTCGTTTGTCAGCCGCCTTGAATCGCATTTCAAAAGGCAACTTAATCGAGCAAAATAAACCGTTTTCATATGCTCGAATTGAGGCAAACACGTCGCATTACACAGGGACGTAGCGCAGGGGGGCGGGATTGTTGTCATTCGGTTTTTGGTTCTTTGGGGAATTTCCAAACCTCTCCGGCTACCGGCTCCCGGCTCCCGGCTCTTTTTTGCACGGATTTTCTTGTTCACTTCACGCGCCATTCGAAATGCGCGCGAAATCCTCAGGTTTTTTCGCATCAAACTTGGGCGGGGGGTCGCCTTTGCCTTTGCCTTTGCCTTTGTCAAAGGATTATCACTTCCTTTCAAAGGGATATATTGCAGTAAAAGAGCGGGGGAGCGAGGGAGACAGCGGGAGAGAGTGGGAGCGGGAGAGAGGGTTCTGGTGCTAATGAGCTGTGCCCGTAACTGACTCTCTTTGCACTTGGAAAATTAATAAAAATATAAAAATTAATATAAAAATATGAAATATATTTTATTTAAGATCTTAGGTATGCAGAAAGGAATATCCTTACACTTTAAATAACTAAGGTTCCTCTTATTATTTGATTTATTTTATTTATTTTACAATTTAAACAAAACCAGACAACCTTCTAAAACATCCATAATTGTCTCCCCAAATTCCTTTCTTATACCCCTTGGCTTACCCCCACTATTTTCTTCCAGTGCTGACCCCCTCCTACCCCTGGTTTTTCTCAGTACATGTGGCTGGAGATGTTTTTGGATTGACAGTGTGCAATATGCGTTGATTTTTTATGGCCTTCAATTCGCCGTGGCTGTGGGGCCGCAAATGCCGAACTCCTCCGAACTCCGTCCAAGTGGAGAGTGTTCCTCGGAGTCGGAGTCTTGTGCTCTGCCGATCTCGAAATGCAGATAATAATTATTTCAATATGTGTGACTGACTTGCTCGAATGACTGACTGACTGACAGAGGGACACAGGGACGGACTGAGATCGCGCAGGGCAATGCCAATGCCAAAGCCAAAGCCAAAGCCAAAGCCAAAGCGTCGTCCCAGATCGTCATCGTCATGATCTTCATTATCATTATGCGAGTGGATCAAAACCGCGACGCCGCCAAACAACATTTCAGTTCAGATCAGTTCGGTTCAGTCTCTCTTTTCTTCTCTTATTTATTTATTTATTTATTTTGTGTTATTTCTTTTTCGAGAACTCTCTGGAGAGGGGTATGGCGAATTTGAGGAGAGGTTGGGCAGAATTCAGAGTAAAAAATGGGAATTGAATAAAGGTAAATGATAGGGAAAAAGCTATTCTTTCTTAAATATTATGAATAAGAAATTATGAATAAGATATTATGAATAAAATATTAAGAATAAGATATTATAAATAAAATATTATGAATAAAATATAATTAATTAAGGGCTTATCTTATAGATAAAACTTTATTGGATATTATATTAAAAGAAGAAATCCAAGCTTGTCTTTATATAAAAACAAGTAAGAAAGCTATAGTCGACTGTGCTCGACTGTGAGATACCCGGTACCTAAACGTTTACGCTTTACACTAAAAGGCAATTTAAAAATGTACATACACTACATTGTACATACATACATTGGCGCCATTATATCGCACGGCCAAGGCTCGAATGCGCCACCTGTCGGCTACAGCTTGCAACAGCAGTGCCTTAGGGCGGTGTGTTAAAATTCTAACCTTATTGCTAATATCTCCCATGTTTATCATCCGATTTTACTGAAATTTTCAGAAAACGTCCGCTCTATTTTATTCATTTTTTGTATTTATTAACTTTTACCCGAAAAAAACGAGTATAGCTTATTTAACGTTTTTTATGATTTTTGAGGGCGGAAGTGGGCGTGGCCAAATTTTAAAACAAACTTGATCTGCGTGCAACAGATTCCAATGTTGTCACCAAATTTGGTAACTCTAGCTCATATAGTCTCTGAGATCTGTTGTTTCACACGGACAGACAGACGGACATGGCTAAATCGACTCGGCTGGTGATACTGATCAAGAATATATATACTTTATGGGGTCGGAGATTTCTCCTTCTGCCTGTTACATACATTCTCGGTTGGCACTAACTTATAATACCCTTGTACCCTATGGGTACCGGGTATAAAAAGCAGGCTTGAACCAGAACCACCTCTTCTTCAACTTAAATTATTTTTTTTTAGCTAGAACCCTTGTCAGATCTAGTATTTCAAAACCAAACTTCAGTAAAACTAGTGTATTTCCCCTTTCGATCTCAGAAATCATTATTTATTTAAGTTTCCTCTTCCCACTCTTTTTTCTCCGCTTGTGTTTTTGTTTTTGCATGTGCTCTGGTTATTGTTCTTGTTGTTGGTTTTCACTTAATCACTTGCTTCAGTTGTTTTTGTATTCTTTAAGTTGAAAATTGAATTTCTAAGAATTACAAAACAGCAGGAGCAGCCAGAGCACAGCCCCAGCAGGGCAACAAAGTGCCGTTGGCATGTCAGCCTCTCATCCAGCTCCTCCTGCTCCCTCCCCACGCGGGAATCCGAGTCCGGGAAATAAGGGATTCCGCATATATTTCCATTTGATCTGGATACTTTATCCCCATCGCGTATATCTCTGGCTTCGTTTCATTGCATTGCATTAATTTTGCCAATTAAAAAGTAAATAGAGCCTGCATCCTTTTTCGGAAAGTGAGCCCTGTCTCTTCTTCGGTTGTTGTGGGCGCGCAAAAGTTTTCAATACAATTTAATCCAATCTGAACACATATGGATGGAGATGAGATAAGGAGGCGACGGATGTGAATGTGGATGTGCCCCAGGCCGCCGGGGCCACGCCCCATCCGCCCCACCGAATAAATTCTGGAATTATTGCCCCAAGTGCCTGGCTCAATTCAATCATTTTTCCGGGGAAGCCGCATCTCTCCGAGCAGATGGATGCGACTGGGAGATGGCCCCATGGTAACCGCAATAAAATGAAGGGCAGGTTTCAGGCAGGTTTCTCCCGTTCCACCTGGATAGAGGCAATCATTTCGTTTATATATATTTTGAAGGGATGCTGCAGGTCGAGTATTATGGAGGAAAAGTGTATATAAAATATAATTATGTAGCGAAGATATTTTTAAAATAATAAATACTTGCGTTTGAGCAAAAGATTTTATTTTAAAATTTGTTAAAAATAATAAAAGAAATTTTCCAAATGAGTTTAGATTTTATTTCAATATTTTCTTCGAGTCCTTTTATATAATTTATCTTTTTCTTATATATAATTATTTATTTACTATGTGTTTATAATCTTAAAATATTTGTATATTTGTTTAAATTTTTTAAATGAGTTCAGCTTTTATTTTGATATTTTCTGAAAGTCCTTTTATACAATTTATATTTTCCTTACATATAATTATTTGTTTTACCAAGTGTTTATATTCTTAAAATATTTTTATATTTGTTAACTATTTACAATAAAAATTGGTAATTGTAAACTATACTTTAAGTGACATTTTCCCCTACTTTTCACTTGAGGACAAGTTCACTGAAGTCCAACCACCTGTCACACTCAGTGTGTCGTGTGTTCTTTTTATTTTATTTGATATTTTCCCTTTTTTTTTTTTGGGGGCGTTGGTTCTTCGGTGGTCTTTGGGTCTGGAGGAGGCCCTCCTCCGCATTTTCTGTGGGGGATTCGGGGGCAATCTTCTGGGGCATCCAGTCGCAACCGTTTTGTGGCGCAATTGTCTCAACCGTCGACGCGTCGCCTGCGTATCGCATATCGCACCTGATGGGCTGGTCCGAGGCAGGGCTAGGGCAGCAGCTAACAGCTAACAGCTAAGAGCTAACAGCTAAACCAGCCAAGACCGCCCCACCCTTGGCCCCATCCCCCAGCCCCCTTTGGCCCCCTCTGGCAGCAGCCAGCCATTCGTATAATTGTCGATGCGTTAAGGTAATTGTACACCAAGCCAACAGCCAGCAGCTCAGGCGGACCTGGCCAAAAGCAGAGCGGAGCAAGGCCGAGTCAGAGGCGGCACTGCAAAGAAAACGAGATACTTGGGGATTTTATTTCGATTTTTATTGGGATTTTTAACTTTTATTTAAGGTTGAGAGATACTTTATTTATTTAGATTTTTATTGGGATATTTATAAGGATTTTTAGCTTGTTTTTAAAGTTAAGTAAGACATTTTTCTTTTTCTTTGCTTTTTTTTAAGGTTAAGAGATACTTGGGGATTTTTAAATTTTATTTAAGGTTAGTGTTTTACTTAATTTCTTTTATATAAAATTGGAATTGGAATAGATTTTTACTGAACTTTTAAAGAGGATTGGGTGAAAGGAAAATAAAGATACAAATGAAACATCAAACCCAATTAAATATATACTCTTTTGGGTTCACAAATAGAATCTATAAAGTTGCAGAATTTGATGTTGACATTCCTCTAAAATGCCACAATATACAATTAATTCCTTATAAAACTAGACACAGATTTCAATCTGTATTCCAGACGGGGGAATTCCATTCTCTTTTAATTTTGTAAATAATTACCTTTAACTCTCGGAGCTTGGTGTTTACCTTTGCGCTCAGTGCACATGTGTATCTGTATCTGTAACTGTAAGGGGGAGGTGCATGTATCTCTCGGATAGATAGCTGCCTTCTGTTCAATGCCATCTCGTCGTCGATTCACTCAGTCGTTTCCAAGTTTGCGTTTGTCGTCGTTTGCCATATTGATGGCACGCTCGGCCGCCTGCCTGGGTTGGCATTTTCCCCGCTTTCCACCATTTCCCGGACGAAAACGCCACCCACTTTTCGCATCCTCAACCCCATCCGTCTGGAAGAAGGCATTTAAAATTTTAGTTTCTGCTGACAACTAGCATTTAGCATTTTGCCAGACAGACAGACATCGGTCTTAGTTTGGTTTTCGGTGTTTGGTTTTGGTCTGATTTGCTAGATTTGATTTCAGGAAACCCATCTCGTCCCATCTCAACTTTATCCACCTGCCTGAATGCACTCGCAATATACACAATCTCGGTTTTGGATTCCGATTTGGCTCCAACTCCATCGCCAGCCTTTTGTCTGCCATTGTCTCTGGGCCGCCTTTTGTTGCAATTGAAAAATTATAGCAATTAAATGCAATCCCCGAGACGAGACCAAACCAGACCGATTTAAGCCGAACACCGACCAAGGTCCAGATTGGTTTGGCAATGCGAAATGGGATTAGATTCACCTGCTCAGCTCTGCTCCACTCTGCTCTGCTCTGCGGTTGCGAAAACTCACAGTTTTCCTCTCTAAAAGCCCGGCCATTCGATATTCCAGGTGGTTTTCCACTTGAGATTGAACTTCCGATTAATCACAGATTCGGAGGATTCCTTCCTGAATTATTTTGATTACTTTCCATAGCTATTTCCTTGTAAAAATATATAAAGTCTTAGGGAATTTAGTTAGTAATACCTGGTTTAAGACCTCCTTTAATCTTTGGAAACCTCAATTCCCTGAAAGTTCCGCTGGCGCTTGTTTTGGGAATTATTCAGAGGCCTGTTCCAGGAGTTACCGACATCGTTCGACACACATATATCACATATATCACATATATCATGGTATATCCGAGGGTTCGTTCGCTGGCAGTTTTGTATAATTTTTATATGCAGTCATCAACAGCTCATATATATTTTTATTGCCGGCGCGGACAGCGATATGCATCTGAGGCATCAGAAAACAAGAAAAAGATGCGATCCCGAACATCCCGAACCCAATCCCAATCCCAATCCGAATCCCAAACTCAATGATGATGATGGCGGGGATGCGACGATGATGACTATTTCTGCGTACAGATTTCCAATAAAAATTTTGTCGACTTGAGTTCGGCTTGAGCTGAGCTCTGCCTCTCCGTATTTCATCTGGATGTGAGCGAGATTTACACGCAGATACAGATACGGAATAACAACAATAAAACCCACTCGACTTAGTCACTCGCCTCTCTTTCTCTTTTTCTGGGTGTAAAGATTTATTTCTTTATTTTGGCAGCCAGTCTCGGTCTCGGTCTCTGTGTTTTTGTTTTATTACCAGGAAATTTGTATTTAATACGTTTTTTCCGCGTTTTTCGTTTGTCGGATTTCGTTTTTCGGGTGCGACAATGTCGCGTTTTGAGCTGACTTTAACCCACTAACCGCTGGTTCTTCTACGACTAACCTCCGGTTATCTGAGCCCCCCGATCGCGACACGAGTCGAGGGAATGTGATCTAGTTTGGCCAAGTTGGTAGCCGATTTTCAATGGAAGCCACACACAATCAATCGCTCTTCGCAGAAGTCACGATCTCCGGACTCCGGTGCTTAAAGCCTATATAGAGCTGCCTCTAGGCCGATCTTATCGAGGCCTCTCCTAATCGATTTCGGGGTATTTTGGGGTATATAGAGTTAGAGTTTTGTTGGGGAAAATGTTTGGCAGCCAAGTACTGTAGTATCTTTAATAATTTATTTATAGTAAAATAAAAAAATATACAAGAAATACAGAAATGGCTTGGAAAGTTAGCAGAATAGTTTTTGATTTAAGGACTTTAAATAAAAACTATGCATAAAAAACATAAATTGCTTGGAAAGATTGCAGAACAATTAGACTTATTAATAATATTTTTAACAAAGAAAATAAATATAAATAAAATACAGAAATTGCTTCGAAAGTTAGCAGAATAATGAGACTATTTAATAATATTTTAGATTAAAGGACTATAAATAAAAACTATACATAAAAAATAGAAACTACTTGGAAAGATTGCACTACAATTAAACTTAATAATACTATTTTTTATAAAGGAAATAAATATAAATATAATACAGAAAGTTCTTGCAAAGTTTGCACAATATTGAGGCCATTCAATAATATCATTTATAAAAGAAATGACCTTACAAAAAAATACAGATATTATCTGGAAAGTTTTCAGAACAATTTGACTTATTAATAATATATTTTATGGGGGAAATAAATATAAATAATATTTAGAAATTGCTTGCAAAGTTATAAAAGAAATAACTATACAAAAATATACAGAAATTGTTTGCAAAGTTTGCAAAAGATTTAGGCTATTTATAAAATTATCCTTTATAAGTTGTGTGTAAATTTTTATCTTATTCTATAGCTTTATTTTGCCAATACTTTTTTAAAAGCCAACGGTTGTTAATGAGCTAGAGATAAGCGTTTAAAAAAACTGACCTATCGATTGGTTAAAGGTGGCCAAAGATATCGATAACTTCACTCTTTGCCATCACTCTATTTATTTTTAATGAAATACTTGCAAATATTTTTGATCAAGTTAGCCTTGACTCAGGCCAAAACAAAGCTGTCAAATTCTCTGTCCTGCCTTTCCCAGTCCGGAATCCAGTCGAGGCGGATAATCACACGAGTGCAGAGCTAAATATTTTATATAAAATCATTTAATTTAACTTTTTGTGAATTAAGAATATAAAATACCAGCCATGGGTCGTGCTGTGAGCAACCAGGGCTGGCGCTACTGGGGCTGGCAGAAGAAGCGGAGCGCGGACGTGCTGGAGGAGTACCTGATGACCCCCGAGGAGGTGGAGCAGAGCGCCAAGTTCTATTCGCAGAGGCGGCGCCTGGAGATGGCTGCCCGGCCGGAGCCCAGGGCGGTGCCTCTGCTCGATCCGAGTGCCTACGGCAACTGGCGCCTGCCGCCCGGCCACGAGAACTGGGTGCAGGACCGGATCAAGGCCATGATGGAGACACCCTTTCCGGAGATGTTCTGCCCGCCGCTGCCGCGGGTCCAGCTGCACCAGGTGATGCCGCCGATGTTCAGTCCCCGTCCCGCCCACGGGGAGGTCTTCAAGGAGGTGTATCCCGAGCTGATTGAGCAGGCCAGGGCCTACCTGGAGCGGACGTCGCAGGAGGAGGAGGAGTGTGAGGGCGCAGTGGGCTACGACCAGGAGTACTATGCCACGCCCTACCTGATCCGGCGCTGGGGCCGTCGCCGGGCACCGCCGGCGCTCTTCCGGGGACCCTCCTACATGGATGCCCGGCGCCTGGCGCAGCTGGCCGCCAATGACCGGAAACTGCAGGCGGCGATGGCCAGGAAGATGGTTAAGACCCAATACCGGAAGAAGCTGCTGAAGAAATGCCTGGCAAGGAGGCGGTGGAGGAAGTGGCTGCGTCTCAATAAGATGCGTCCGAGGCCCCGAGTCCAGCGCCAGGCGGGGCAGGAGCGGCTGCTGGGGCTGGATGAGCTGGAGGAGCTGGTGCTGACCGACTTTGAGAATTTGTGTTTGGACTCCGCCTCGGGCTACTCCTCGGACGCCTCGGCCACCAGTCTCATGGAGTTCATCAGGCTGGAAAGGAGCTTGGAATAAAAGGATGTCCTCATAATCGTTTTTCGATACAAATTTAAGTAAATTTCCACAGACAGAATTGGAAATTCCGAAGCTATATTCATATTCAATTATTAAAGAGGCCCCCATCCCGGCGATTTCACGCAATTAAAAAAGACCAGCAGTTAATTGGGGGATAAGATAATTGTAACAGGCGGCACAGGCTCATCGATCAGTTGATATTAATAAAATACTCAATAAATGCGCTCACAAAAACGTGTGCAGGCAATCGATCAATCAGCATTTGACAGGCCCGCTAAATCGAGTCCGACTGGGATTGGACTCTGAGTTCGGACTCCGAGTTGGCTGACAGCCAGTCTGCTACCAATCTGCGAGCAGGGAGACTTCAAAACAATTACACAGCAACATTTCCCAGAGCGGCTCTCGAGTGTGGTTATGGGTATGGGTATGAGCTTGAGTCCGCGTTTGAATACGAGTTGGTTTTGTTGATTCAAGCGATTAATCGATAACAAATAAAAACATTTCGACAACTACTTCCAACGAACGCGCTCCCAGCAGTCCGCGAAACAGCAGTGCCAACTTCAGAACAAAACAGAGAAGAGCCCCAGGCCCAGCACCATTTGGTTACACTGCAACAAATCTGCTGGAAAAATATTAAAAAAATATATATTTATTATGACACTGCGTTGTTGCTTCAATTACAGGCAGGGTCACACTTGTTTTTAACGTTAAAAGCGTTGCACGTATAAAATTATTAATTCCCAAGATATTTTATAGATATAATTTATTAAATATTTATATTTAATAGATAAAATAATATTTAATATATTTGCAACCTAAAATACTTAATTTTAATTAAGAAAATATTCAAATATATCTTGTGGCATTATGACACTGCATTATTGCTTCAATTACAGGCAGGGTCACACTTGCTTTAAACCTTTAAAGTGTGTTGCTCGTATAAATATAATAATTCCCAAGATATTTTATAGATATAATTTATTAAATGTATATATTTAATAGACAAACTAAAATGCAAATTTAAATCCTTAATTATAATTAAGAAAATAGGAAAGTATTCAAATATTATTTTTTCAAAAGGAAAACGGAAGTTTCCAGCCATTTTCCTTGCTGCAGAAACTTTATTTATGGACATCAAGAATATGGCATTTTAAAGTAATTACCATATTTTCTCCCAGTGTACCCCTGCCCCTGGACAAACTCCATCGGAGGCTGTCAACAACTCGACATTGTGTGTATGAGTGGCGTGGTACGCATAAATGCCATGGAAATTTTCTTTTTAATCAATTATGAGTATTAAGCCGAGGGGCCAGGCGGCCCCCGTTCCCATATGGTTCTGTGGGGATTTTGGAGGGATTCCTCCATCTTCAGGTCGTGTGTATCTGGTATCTTGTATTTTGTATCTGCGATCGAATGCGAATCCGAATGGGAAGGGCGCGCGCGCGGCGTTTGCGAGATAAAAATCGCAAACATTCTTTATTGAATGCTGTGGATGCCAACGCCAGACATGCAGAGAGATCCCGGAGATCTCTCCCCCTCGATGTGTGTAATCCCCAGGCCCAAGTAGCACTTCGAGTACCACTCCAGCTGAAGGAGGAGCAGCGTTTGCCCTCTGCCATTCCGCTCCACCGGGAATAGATCTCCGCCAAGGGGGCTGAATGGATTATTGGGAATTCGCGTATCTTCAAGGAGTTTTCGAAGATCACGAATTAAAAGAGGTGGTTGTAGAATTGAGAATTAATGCGCAGAATATCCCTTACATGTTACAAATGATTATTAATTTTACAAAAATTGTTCTTTACTTAAACATAAAATTTGTAACCTTTTTGGTTACCTCTTAAAAATAATATCCTATTATATATATCCGATGAAAATCACTGCCTAAATATAGGCAGTATTCTTCTGATTTATTTTCTTTGGATATTTAATACTAGATAATGGATAGTGGATAGTGTAGATGGTATTATTATTAATGGTATTAATCATAGTAAAAGTAACCATAACTCACTCAAACCAGCCTTGATTTCGACTCGGATTGCTTTCCTGTGCTAGTTTTTATTACCCTAATAAATCTACGTACTAAGTTTGCAAATTTAAAAAAATTAATTTTTTTGTGATTTTTGAAAATTTTCATGATGTAACCCCTTGCATTTTTTTCAAAAAATGGGTCAAAATTAAAAAATTTAGTTCCTTCAATATTTTATTGGTAATTGATAGTGCTTTTAATTTCCAATCAAAAACTATTAAGGATTCCAAAATTAAACCCATTTTGGCTGAGATATGGTCTCAAGAAGAGGCGAAATATGCTGATCCTAGGGATGGCCTAAAATGGCGATTTATCGATTTGAAATCGATCTTAAATGGATAAATTAATATTAATTTAACTTTAATTAATTCAAACTCCTTGGGTATGTTTTGTGGCTCTTCCTGAGAAGCCATACTCCCTGGAACCCGAGGGGAAGCGCACAAATCATAATCGGTGGCTGGTAGACAGTAGCTGCATACGCTTCAAACGGTCGACAGTTTGTCTGTCAAATTGACATTACACGCTGCGCTGCGACTGCGACGCTGGCAGAGGGCAAGTCAAGTGCCGGCAGAGGCTGAGCCACCAACAAGTTGCATTTACATGGCTCTGGGGACACTGAGCGGAAAAGGAAGTGGGACTTATTGTTTTCCATTAAAAATTATAAGGAATTTGGTTTTTTATAATACTGCTTTAAAAGCTTCATAAGACCATTTTTATAGTTTGTTCTTTAAGTCAGTGTGACCTTAGTCGCTTAAAAAAATCCAAAAGCTCATACAATTAGTTTTCATTAAAAATAATAAAGAATTTGCTTTCTTATAATACTGTATTAAATGTTTGATAATTGTGTACTGCGAGTTCAGACCATTTTTATAGATTGTTGTTTAAATCACTTTAAAAAAATCCGAAACTCATACAATTAGTTTCCATTTCAAATTATGAAGAATTCGCTTTCTTATGTGTGCTGTGAACTCAAGCCATTTTTATTGCTTGTCCTTTATGTCAGTGTGACCTTAGTCGCTTAAAAAAAATCCGAGCCTCATAAAGTGGTATCTTTCAAGGTTCTAATTCTTCTTTTTTTTAATGCAGTATCATAGCACCATTTGCATTGGCTACTGATAGAGGTTGTTCTCTTTTGAAATAGGTAAAAATGTACTATAATTAATTGGGTACTGATAAGGGCGCCTCCTTTCTGAAATAGCTAAAACTTTGATTGTTTCCTATTAGAATATTCCCTATTATTTTCCACCGTGAACCTGAAGCTCTCCTTGGTCTTGGACCTGGGTCTGGACTTGGTCTTGGACGCGGATTTGGATTTGAAAACGGGGTCTGGCCTGGGTCTTCGACTGAGCCTTCACCTTCGCCATCGTCTGCGTCTGCGTCCGGGCGTAGGCCGCTTGACTGACTGACTGAGGGACTTGGCTGTTGGCTTCTGTTTGCGGCGCTGACTCAGCTGAATCTGCATCTGCATCTGCAGCCGAATCTGCTTGGAGATGGAGCTCGGAGCTGGACCTGATCCGATGATTTTCCGCTTGGCTTGGCTGGCAGAGCCTGTTGGCAACCTGTTGGCAACTCATTAAATAATGCCGATGACTGGACAAATTCGTATTCCTTCTTATTTTTTTTTTCTCAACTCGAAACTCGAATGAAAAGTGATTAAACAAGCGCAGCGTAATCCTTGTTGTGCAGTGGAATTGCATTTGACTTTGGGTCTCGGTCTCCAGTCTCCCGTCTCCAGCCTCCAGACAGCGGCGGAACGTTGGCGTTATAATTCAGACCCAGAGCCAGACCGAGGCCCACCTCCAATCCCGATCTCCTCCAGCTGACAGTTCTCCTCCTCCGTCTGGGCTTCTGTTCCCCTGTTCCCCTGTGTGTGTTTGTGCCAAAGTGACACTTGTACAGATTTTCTTAATGCGCCAAAGTGCCACTTGTCGTCTGTTGACGCTCCTCGTCCTCGTCCTGGGCCTCGTCCTCGTCCTCTATCCAAAATCGAAGCTGTTTTGTACGTGTCTCAGTGGCAGTGAAATTCTGTTAAATCAGCGCTGGCTGCCTGAGCCCTCTGACAATCCTCGAAAACTTGTTCTAATTGCTGGCCAACGCACAATTTGTCACATGCCAAATTAATACGCGACTTGGCCAAGATGCAAAAACGGTAGCAGCTGATTTTTGGCCCGGCATCGGTCCCTTGATTGAGTGGATGAGTTGTTATAATTTCCGAGCCGCGAGTGGGCTGCCGAGAGCAGTTTTCAGGGACTTTTGACACTTGAAATCTGTGAGGTCTGGCCTTTGTTTATATTATTTTTGGTCCAGCAAAGTGTTTGTCTTAATTGTTGTATTTTTCCTCAACTATTTACTTGTATTGAGGCCTCATTGGCCCAGGCTCAAGCCGCCATTGCGAGTAATTACCTGCTTCCAATCGCCGGACATTTAATAAATCCCAAAGGGGCGTTGTTAAGAAGCTCCAGCGAACCAGCGAATTACTCTTAATTGCTTGCTAGTTGGAGTGATTATTCTAAGGGGTATTAAAGGGGGTGTTGGGGTATATTCATTGCCATATAATTTCCTATAATATTTCAGTTATTTATTGACCTTGTTCTGGCGCTTTGTGTCAAGAGTTTGTTATCATTATATTGCACTTTAGGGAGCACTTAAAATAATTGCGATTTGTTCAAGTGATTGGAAAAATTCAAGCTGGGCCTTGTGAGGTTTAATTATATATTTCATATAATATATATTGATAAAAATATACATACACTTTACTCGTAAATTGTTATTAAATAAGAAACAGCTGTGATTTTGTTAAAGAAATATTTAAAGGCCTTTTGAGGTTTAATTATATATTTATTTTAATTGTTAAAAATATATATACTTACACTTTACTCGTAAATTATTATTAAACAAGAAACAGCTGTGATTATTTTTTAGGAAATATTTAAAGTAACCTAGATCCCATTTATTTTTGTTATAAAGTTTTTTAAAAGGTATTTCCAAGTCTTTCCCTTGCCACATCCAATATTCGCACTTGTTGCTGTTGCAATAATAGGGCCAAGCCTTGGGACAGTCTTTATTTCTTGTTTTAGTTTTTTTTCCCCCTCTTTTTTTATTTGTAATATTTTTTTCCCGAAGTCAGCCAGCCCGACTGGCTTCCCTCTCTGGTTGAGGCTGCCACTTAATTTATTTGTCACCGAACCGAAGCGCAAATGAAGTTCGAAAAAAGCGACATGCAAAGGCAGCGGCAAGAAGAGTCCACGGAATCGTTTGAATCTCGCGGGGAAACGGAGGCAAGAAGGCGGCGAGAGGCAGCAAAAACGCTGAAGAAATAATTACAAATTAAAATGAAACACGGAATGGGACAGACACATCACATGAGGAAGAGCTGGCTGGCCTGGGGTCTGAGGAGAGGTTTTTACCAAGTTTTACCAAGTTTATAAATAGCTGCGTTGACGAAGCCGCCGCTGGCCACGCATGCGCAAAGATTTGTCATAATTGATAAACGACAGCGGACACAGAGGAAAATTAAGAAAATATTATCAAAGAAAACCACAAGTAAATACTCCTCCATTTGGGGGGAAAAAACTACAAGTTTTAGGGGTGGACCGAGCGGCGATCTCAAGACCCTCCACTGATCACTGATCATGCCTCGCCGAGCACACAAATCGAAGAGCAGGGAACCACTATGTATTTAGATAGAAATCAGGGAAAAAATAAAGGGAAATCATTAAAGTTAATTTACCTAAATAAATTAATAATGGAACAGTTTGCTTTATTAATTGGTTTTTAAGAGAATAATTTGGGAAGAAAAGTACACAAGGAAATTAAATTCAAACTTTGAGTGACAAAAAAAAATTATTTAAATGAAGAATTATGTTAAATTCAAAGTCAATATATTTATCTATGTTTTAGTAATGGAAATTACATTTAGACTTTTTCAAGAGTACTTTTTATTTATTTAAAATTTAAGAAATAATCATATACAACTTCAGTGAATTTAGATATATTTTAAATTCATAGTTAAAATATTTATCAATGTTTTGGTAATGTAATTTAAATATAGACTTTCTCAAAAGTACTTTTTATTTATTTAAAATAAGTCCAGCACTTTGTATATATTTATTTATAATACCTTTTCGACTTCTCCCCTTGCAACCTTTGCAAATTAATTGACTTTCAATCTGGGCATCCAGCAGATTCGCAGATAGCAGAGATATCCAGAGATACTCGCAGCAGCTGCGGCAGACGGTGGAAAAAAAATCAGAAAATCTGGAAAGAGGCACAGGTGACGATGACAATGACAATGACAACTTCAGCAGTTCAGCCTTAACTTTGCAGTTGCAACTGCAACTTCAACTTCAACTTGAGCCCGAACGATGACGCCAAATTGGCAACGCGTTTCTGGTCGTTGGCCAAGTCGGTATCTGGCTGCTTTTTTTTTTTTTGTGGCCCGAACGTGAGAACCAATTGCTATGTATGGTCATTACAAGCCGACCAGTTAGAGCGAGAGGTAACCCATAAATATTTTAATGATGATTACATTTTAAAAACGAGCGCTGCTCGAATCGAATGAGAAATCATTCGGCGGGTATCCTCGGTGTCGGGATCGGATCGGATCTGGATCCAGTGATGAGCTACTACTCCCGGCACTGGGCGACACTGACGACATTTTTCGAATCGCATTGACAGGCCGGGCCGGGGCTAAAAGCGATAATTATTGGCCAACGGGGAGCGAGAGCCGAGCTGGAGCTGAGAGCTGAGCTGTAAGTGTCGGCGATCGTGTTCTGCGGCAGCTGTTTCTTGGGTACATATACCCCCCCTACCCCCAGCGGAATTCCCCCTCCCCCGGGATGCCCCTAATGCCTCGATCGACGGCGTCTTGCCAATGTAATTTCAATAATTTTATCTGCCGCCGCTCGCGTCTGCCGTGATTCGATTGGCGAGCGGTGACAGATCAAAGACGTAAAGTTGCGCGCTTTACACGGAGAGAAAATGTGGGTTTTGTAAGGGTAAATTAATAGGTAAATCAAAAATTAAAAGCCTTTAACTATGAATAATGGAAAAACCATTAAAAATTGCACAATTACTTGGGCAAGAGGGATAAATATTTGAAGGAAGTTGGAAATTATAAGCATAATTTAGCTAACGTTCAAAGGAAGCCATCTCTGACTTTGGGGAAACTTTTGTGACACAAGAAAATATCAGAAAAATTATTGAAAAACAATGAAAATTGCACAATTACTTGGGCAAGAGGGATTCATATTTGAATCATTAGAACTTGGAAATTATAAGAATAATTTAGCTATCGTTGAAAGGAAGCTATCTCTGACTTTGAGGAAACTTTTTGGGAAAAAGAAAATATCAGAAAAATGATGTAAGAACAATGAAAATTGCACAATTACTTGGGCAAGAGGGATAAATATTTGAAGGAAGTTGGAAATTATAAGCATAATTTAGCTAACGTTCAAAGGAAGCCATCTCTGGCTTTGGGGAAACTTTTGTGAAAAAAGAAAATATCAGAAAAATTATTGAAAAACAATGAAAATTGCACAATTACTTGGGCAAGAGGGATTCATATTTGAATCATTAGAACTTGGAAATTATAAGGATAATTTAGCTATCGTTGAAAGGAAGCTATCTCTGACTTTGAGGAAACTTTTAGGGAAAAAGAAAATATCAGAAAAATGATGTAAAACCAATGAAAATTGCACAATTACTTGGGCAAAAGGGATTAATATTTGAATCATTAGAAATTATACGGATAATTTAGCTAACATTGAAAAAAAGCTAGCTCTGACTTTGGGATAACTTTTATGGTACAAAAAAATAGCAGAAAAATCAGGCACTAATCCCCTTTTCCCCCAGTGTGCTCGGCGGCAAAAGATCAGTGATCGGCAACCGATGGGTGGAGCTGCCTGGGCTCAAAGCACTGCCTGCTCCAGATGTTTAGCCGCTGAGGAGCGAGGCTCCGGCGATCGCAATCGGATCCAGGCTGGGTTCCAGGTTCCAGGTTCCTGAGTTCGAGGTTCGGCGGCAGTAGTGCGATGTGCAATCATCAACTTCAGAGCGAGCGTCATCAGCCGAAAGCACTGCCAATTACTCGCCGGCATTGCTGACATGCCTTTTGCCATTTGCATCGTTTTGTGTATTTTGTATTTTCGTATTTTCGTATTTCGTATTGATTTGTTTAACTCTTTTCGGCCAAGATCCAATCGATCGTCCTGCATTTTTCTCCCACGGCTACGGCCAGGGAGCGTGTGAATGGCTGGGAGTTCAATGTGCGCGTCCGATCAAAAATATGTCAAAAATCTATCGGGGAGCGAGGGCATCGATGGGCCCGTCATCAGGCATGTATCGATCCCCTCCGATTGAGTGCATTCCCGGGCGTGTTCTGTAGGTCAGTTATCGACCCAGTTTACGTGACACAATCAGCCGGGATTCTTGGGGATTGAAAGGGAAGGAGGGGGCTTCCTTTATTGGTGATTTAAATGGTTACTTTATTAAAATATTTAAAATAATTTTAATGGAAAATATTAAGGAGAGTTGTCTCTCTATATTTTTTTCAATCTATAAATTTCTTGTAGAGGGAGTTTAATTTATTGGTGATTCAAATGGTTCCATCACTTGATGGAAATATTTAAAATAATATTAATAAGAAATATTAAAGATCCAGTTTACGTAACACAATCAGCCGGGATTCATGGGGATCGAAAGGGAAAAGGGGGCTTCATTTATTGGTGATTTAAATAGTTATTTAATAAGCTGATTAAAATATTTAAAATAATGTTAATGGGAGAAGGAGAGTTGTCTTTGTAAATTTATTAAATTTATAAATTTCTGGGAGAGAGGGTTTAATTAATTAGTGATTTAAATGGTTATTTAATCACTTGATTAATATATTTAACAAACTATTAATAGGAAATATTTAGGTGAGTTTTCTTTTGAAATTTCTTTAATTTATAAATTTCTTGGAGAGGGGGCTGCATTTATTGGTGATTTAAATGTTTATTTAAGTATTTGATTAAAGTATTTAATTTAATATTAATGGGAAATATTAAGGAGAGTTGTCTTTGTAAATTTATTTAATATATAAATTCCTTGGACAGGCGGTTTCATTTCTTGGTGATTTAAATGGTTATTTAATTATTTGATTTAAATATATAAAATAATATTAATGGGAAATATTTAGAAGAGTTGTTTTTTAAACTTCTTTGATTAATAAATTATGGCTTTCAAATAATTTGTTCAGCTTGGATACCTCAACAAATAACCACCTAGTTCTAACTGAACTTATATTAACTAATTAAATTATTAAAAACGATAAAAATAGTAATGAACTTAGGGCATATTTAGGGGAAATTTTTTAATTTCTTTTATTTATAAGTCAGGGTGTTAAAATAATTTATTGAACTCAATCTGAATTTATATTTCTTAATATTCCCATTTTTTAAATAATTTTTGGAGCTTGGTTACCTCAACAAATAACCACCTTGTTCTAACTGACTAATTAATATATTCAAAATGTTAAAAATAGTAATAAGCTTGGGCCAAAATTAGGGGGAATTTCTAAATTTCTTATATTTATAAATCAGGGTCTTAAAATAATTTGTAGAACCCTAACTAAATTTATATTTCTTAATATTCCTTACAAAGTTTAGCATTTCTTTCTTTTAAAATGTCCGTGCTCGACAGGGTATTTTTATTTTAAATTTAAATTAAACCCCTGTTTTGTGTCTTAAAAAATCCACAAAAATAAACCCCAAACTCTTCCAATCAGTCAGATCCACTTTCGGGCAATTAAAATTCGATTGAAATCGCCACGAGGTGAACATGCTAATGGCAGATCCACGCCACACCACGCCACGCCGCGCCTCGCCTTTAATTTTTCCCACACCAATTTGACGATCGGTGCGGTGAGAGGGAAGGGGGCTATGAACCCCAATATCGGTGCCCCCCCCTGTCCCGTTCCTAAAAAAAGCGCAGTCGCATTTCATTTGGGATTCCGTGAGCGTTTCGGTTCAAACATAAAATAAATAAAAATCAGTACAATTCGAAGAGCTGTGTTGTCGCCTTTGAGCTTTTGCGACAATCACTCACGTTGCCATTTGGCGGTTCCATCTCAGGTCCCCTCTGGGCCCCCTTAACCCTTACCCTGCCACATCCCTTCCTCGAGCGTTCAATCATCGGCAGATCGCCTTTGAGTTCGAGTTCGTTCGTTCGTTAAACGTTCTGCGTATTGAAATGAAATTTGTGTCGCTCGACACGATGACTTATTCAATTATTCGATACGAATACCACGTGATTGAATTATTGAAATCCCAGCCAGTTGGGGATTGGAGCATGTGGGACAGATTCAGCTAGGGAAAGAGACCATCCACAGGTGGGAATTTATACGCAATAAATAAATAAGCAATAGAGTTAGTTGAAAAATAAAAATCAAAATAATTAAAGTACATCCAAGTTAGCCTTCTCTTAGTCCTCATTCCATAACCAAACACCTCAAATAAATATTCAAAAGAAACAGAAATATTTTAGAAAATTGCTCGTTAAAATGGACTCTCCTTCTCCACCTCCTCCTTCACCTCCTTCTTCTCCGGAAGAAGATGAGCTGCACGGGACCAGCAGTGACGAGGAGCTGGACCTGAGTCGCCATCGCCGCGAGTCCGTGCACTATGCCACGATCGGAGAGTTCCTGGCCAGCCTGAGGAATGCCCAAGACCGCGCGAAGGGAGTCAAGTCTCTGAGCCTGGACGACTATCTGAGGTTGGTAAGGAGTCCGGAGATGCTGAAGTCCGGGGATGGGGATCCAGCCTTGGAGGCCTTGGCAAGAGATAGTCTGGAGCAGGCTAAGGACTAGGGACTCCCAGCTTTGTTAGCCGCTTTTTTTTCGATTATATTTTGAACAAAGAAATAGTTGCTATTAAAATATTCAAGTTTATGGACCAAGGCCGAAACTATATTATTATTTAATATAAAATTGTATGAAGGGTAATGACATTAATATTAGATAGTTAATTAATTACTACTTAATTGAAAAAAGTCCCAGTTTCGCTTGGTTCTTGGAGAACCGATTGAAAATCAGTGTCATAACCGCATAATTTCGAAATTAATTAGTTCTCGTAGCTTCTGTGGCTTTCCTGGATTATCAAATAAATTATAAATTAATATTATTAAATAATTTATTAATTATTACTTGCTTTAAAAAGACCACATATATTCAATGCCTCGCTCGATTCTTGGAGAGCATGGTCACACCGTTTGAAAACCAGTGTCCCAACCGCTTAATTTAAAAATTAAATAGTGCTCGTAGCTTTATTAGCTTTCTTGTGGGGCTCAACCTTCCCTGGAGAAGCAAATAAATTATAAATTAAACTTATTAAAAATCAATAAGCTTAAAACTTATTACCTAATTACCCTATTACTTTTTTTTTTGTAAGAACGGTCACACCGTTTGAAAAACAGTGCCACAACCGCTTTATTTAAAAGTAAAATAGTTATCGTAGCACCTCCTGCCCTGGAGAAGCAAATAAATTATAAATTAAACTTTTAAAATAATTTACTAATTATTACTTAATTTAAAAATATATATTCCATACCTCGCTTGATTTTTTGAGAATACAGTCACACCGTTTGAAAACCAGTGTCCCAACCGCTTAATTTAAAAATGAAATAGTTCTCGTAGCTTCTGTGGCTTCCCTGGAGGAGCAAATAAAATTAAAATTAAGCAAACACGTGTACGAACAAGTAATAAACATGTGGATTTTCCTTTTTGTAGATCAAAGTCAGGGGGGTTGGGTTGGAAGGAACGGGCGGCAAGGGCATAAGAACTCACTCGTTTGACAGCTCATTTTGCATAAATGTGCGGGGCGACGGGCGGCGCATACGAATTGATTATTGAACCGAATTGAATTCCCGGCTATGCGCCGCGTTTATATATTTTTTATGGTTTGATTTATGATTGCCCGTCATCCAGGCCGGGCCTCTGGGCTGGAGTTCCTTAACGATTGAGCATCAAAAATGCTAATTGAGCTGTTTATCGATTTGTCAACAACAATAAGCCGCGAAAGCGACTCGAACAATGGCCACATAAGCGGCGAAAATTATTTCATTTCATTGTTGTTTCTGTGTGTTCGGTTCTGGGGGTTTTTGGTTTTTGGTTTTTGGTATCCCCGAATTCCCCCCCTGGGGGCCCCTTGGTTTTCTTCACGCTCTCCATTGAGTTTTATTGCCTATTAAAATTGTGTCAAAATGTGTTTGAAATTTTTTATTGTTAATTATACGCGGCGGGCGTAATGTGGAACCAATAAACAATATCGCCATCGCAATTGGAACTCGGTGTTAATCTTTGTTGTTTTCCGTTTTCTGTTTTTTACTTTGTTATTATAATTTTGGGTTCAGTGGAATACGGGGAATTAATTTGGCCAACTAATTAAAGTATCAGTAAAGGCGGGCAAGCGTGAAACCGAACCGAAACCAAATCAAAATCGAATTTGAAAAACGAAAACCGAAAACCGAAAATCGCTCAAATGAATAGACAGCCGGATCGGACAGGCCGCCAGCTTGAAGACCAAGTTTTGCACAGATGCAGGGCTTTACACTGTTGGAAAATGTGGGGGATCTTGGGGGATTTTTTTCTTAAAATTCAGGGGAGGTAAAAATAGAAAGAGGTTAGAATACAGGTCATAGGCCAACGTTTTTACTTTTTAAAATTATTTCTGTGTTTCCCAGGGGCTCTATTTTCTAAGAAATTTATTAAACAATCTCCAAATAATACTAAATAATTATTAAGATTATTTCATTGAGACTATAGAGCTCTTAAATATTATTTAAAATTTCCTAAATTAGGTGGAGGTAACAAATAGAAAAGGGTTGAGGTTCTCGGCTAGAATACAGTTCATAGACCAACGTTCTTACTTTTTAAAATTATTTCTGTGTTTCTCAGTGGCTCTATTTTCTAGGGAATTTAATATTATTAATCAATTAATTTATTTATTTATTAAATCTCCAAATAATACTAAATAATTATTGAGATTATTTCATAGAGAATCTAAATATTATTTAAAATTTCCCACAGTGCACAGCTAAAGTCGAAAGGGCCTTTGCTCTGAGCTTGAGTAATGAGCTCTGGAGTTCCACTGACCGTCCTGACTGAATGACTGACTAAATGACCAAATGGCTGACTGAATGACTGAGTGAATGACTAACTGAATGGCTGACTGACTGACAGAACCCCGAGAGAGATCGCGGGGCTCGCTCCTGACTGACATTTGATTATTGGCTTCCAATTTGTTGCAGATTCTTTTTTTTTTGTTCCATTCAAGCGCAAATTGCGTGCCTGGCAATCACGGTTCGCAAATTTGCAAATTTGGAGGGAAAAAAAAATAAGCTACCAGAAAGAGACGGCACGAGGCCCAGAGAAAGAGACAGAAAGAGAACGATACGGAGGGCCGAACAGAAGTCAAATTGTGGCCAACATGGAAATTAATGGAGCAATGGAGCGATCGGAGATCCGGATCGGAGATCGCAGATCGCAGATCGCAGATCGGAGAGATGGAGAAGAGATCACGGCTGCTGTCGTTGCTACTTTTGGCTGCTGATTTTTCAGTGTTGCCAACATTCTTAAAGAAAAATTATAAAACGAAAATAAGGACTAGCTTGCTAAAAATAAATAAAGTCAGGTAGAGGCATTTATTTCTCTTTAAAAGAAAAATTTAAATGTCAGAGAAATTAAGATTTAAGTATTTAAAATATATCACAAAAGAGTTGTTAAAATCATTGACAGAATCTTTAAAAAATCAGGTATAATTTTTCCTTAATAATTAAATACAGTTTTTTTTTTTTAAATATATATTTAAGCTTCCCAAAAATATTTAACCTTATGAAAAATATATTTAAACAGTAAAGGATTTTCTCTCGAGCTAAGAAAAAGACACAATGCCAGCACTGGCGCTGCCTTGGCTGCTGGCAAATCGGCGGCAGGAAAGGAGTTATTAAGACGGAGCGGGATGGCCATAGCCGCCATAGAGGTTGCCTTAGTCCACCTTTATTTTATTTTATTTTTGTTCTGTTTTTTTTTCGTACTTTTCGCTCTGTTTTCTGTTTAATGAAGGCAGTTCGATCGATTTGGCTGGCAGCGAATCGTGGCAGCCCCACGAAAGGCCCCCTTCCTCGGGACGCCCCGATTTCCAGTTCCAGTTGCAGATCCCAGTCCTAGAGGTGGCACTTTTAGGGAGATTCTTAAACAGTTTTTAATGAAAATAATTCACAAACTTATTGGAGATATATAAATATATATAAAATTATTAAATATGGAGAAGAAAATACATTTTACTTGGGTTATAAATTAGTTCTTTCTTTTTTAAGGCTTTACAAATATTTCTTGCTTTTTAAAAAATTTTAGAAAAAATGTTTACTTGCCTTATAAATTAGTTCTTTTTTTTTGAAGTCTTTAAAAATATTTCTTGCTTGGTAAAATATCTTGAAGCCTCTTCAGGTACTTGAGTAGCATTTTCTTAAATGATTTCTTTCTTTTTATACAGCATTTCTTATTATTTAGTTATTTTTAAAATTATTTACTTAGCTTTCGTGCCACGCTGCCATCGCTGGCTGCTGGCCAGTCCTCGGCACAATTTCAGTTAGCTGCCAGTTGCTGTTGGTAGCAGCAGCAGTAGTAGTAGTAGTAGTGGCAGTTGTTGTTGGCCAGGCCAAGAGCCCAGGGTCCGCACACCGAACAGCATTTTCGATCTGTCTGTCAGTCAGCTGCCATTTTTGCTTGGCTCGAGACCCAAGAGACTCGGGACTGGGGACTGGGGTCCGAGAGAGTCCGGATCCGAGGCTGGAAACTGAAATCCGCAGACTGGCCAACCGAGTTGGCGAACCAATTGATTGACATTGCCCACAACGCCCTTTTTGCCAGCAGCCAGCAGCCAGCAGCCAGCCCGAAATAACCCCAGTCGATCCCCGAACAGGGGCTCTATTTTTGCTACCAACTGTACCGGAAATGTGTGAAAATGCTGGCCCATTCATTCAGCACTTCTTATGAATTATGAAGAGCCAGCGAGTGGCTACAAATTATACAACAATAATTAATTAAGCCAAGCCAAGAAGAGCCGAAACCAGTTGGTTGGCCCAAAGCCGAAGTTCATTCAGGAAAAACTGACAGTGACAAAAACCGAAACAGTTACCACAAAAAGCAGCCGTCGTTGAGCGGTCAAAGCCGTGTAATTATGAAATTCAAAGAAATGAGGCATTAAACCGAAACAAGAAATATGGCATGATGTATGGCCGAGTCAAGTACACACACTCGGAACAGGCAAAAATATGTTTATAACTAAATTAGCATGAAGCGAGGGCTGAAGCTAAAGCCATCACCCATTGATAACTCCGCTCTCTTGCTTTTTTCGCAGTTTTTCGTTTATTTTTTAGCTTTTGTTAAGTTGACAAATTAATACACAAAACTAGCCCTTTTTGAAGTCAACCGACCGGATTTCTAATTGGGAAGCGCTATAAAGAAACCAGGTTCCAACTGTGCGAGTCCATATTTTGATTACTTCAAGCTCCGCTTTTCTCACCATTTGTTCGCTTCTCGCTTTACGATTATTTTTACAACTATTATTATTATTATTTCGTCTTTGTTTTTGTTGTTTTCTGTGTTTTTTTTTACAATTTCCAGTGAATGAAGCAACTACTGGGGAATGAGTTATGTCTTTATAAATCCATGTTGGAGTTGGAGGGAAATTCAGGGAAATCAAGGGAGAAAATCAAAATCATTTAGAATTTGGAAGGGTGCCCCTGGTTCTCAGGAATAAATATTAAAATCAAGCTGAGTTTATTATGAATTAAAGAAAATATTTACTAAATAGTTCTTCCTTGAATTTCCTGCTAGATATTTCCCCGATTGGTCACACCAAATTTCCGCCAACAATTAGTACTTCTCCTGACACTTTCCTTTGGATTTCTTGCCAGTCTCTCGCTCGGTTCTCATCGCTTCAATTGAGCAGTCGCAGGAGATTTTCCATTTGCCCGTTTTCCCAGGCCCAGGCCCGCTGCCGGTACCGGGACGTGTACACATTTCTAATTAAATTTTCAAAGTTGCTTTGCCATTCTGTGCGATTTTTGATTGACATTTTACATTAAATGTTCTGGGGATCTCAGCGAGCTCGGTGCTCAGTGCTCTGTGCTCGGTGCTCTCTGGCAGTGGCCACAGCAACGTTGAAATTGATCAATTTCACATAATTTCAAGGCAAGTCGGACGCGGTAATGCAAATCCGACAGATGCGACTCCAGCTCCAATCCAGCTCCGACGACTGTTAGAAGATCTTAGATCGTTTTTCCTTTTTCCTGGCTCTCTTGGTTTCTACTTGTTCTTGTGATTTTTTCTGTATTTTTTTTTGGGGTGAAGGTGCTCGGTGCTCCGAGGACCGGACCTCGCTTATGATTGACAACGCCCGGATTGAGCCGCGCTGTAAGCACCCCATTCCCAATCCCAATCCCAATCCCAGAGCCAATCCCGATCCCCAACAGAAAAACTGAACTGAACTGAACTGAAAAGCGATCTGCGAATCCGAATCCGTATCCGAGTCCGAATCCCTGACAGCTTGACGGCCTTTGGGCGCTTTAAACGTTTCGGTTACCTCCCTCGCCACTCCGCTCCTGGCACTGCAAATAAAAGCCAATAAAAAGATTTTATTAATAAAATATTTGTCTTGAAAAGGAAAGGTTTTAACTTTTCTCAGTGAAAAAAAATTACCAAGCCTAAATACTAGGTTTTTCTAATCAAAAATATAAATTTTCTTATTTATTTCATTTTTATTATATTTATCTTAAAAAGGAAAGCTTTTTCTGTACTTATTTTTAATTTAAGAAAATATTTATCTAACTTTTTCTCAGTGAAAATAATTACCAAGCCTCGGTCTTGGGTTTTTCTAATAAAAAATATTAAGTACAGTTTCTTAAATATAATTTTGGCATTAAAACATTCTCAAAAGTTATAAAAATATTTTTCAAAAAAAGAAAAGGCTTTTCTGTACTTATTGTTAAGTTAAGAAATTATTTTGCTAACCTTTTCAGAGTAAAAAAAAAAATTGACAAGCCTAAATACGAATATTTTCTCAGTCTTGGGTTTTTTTAATCAAAAATATACAGTTTCCTATTTATTTTATTATTATTGTATTTATCTTAAAAAGGGAAAGGTTTTTCTGTACATATTTTTAATTTAAGAAACTTTTGATCAGTGATAAAACACTAACAAGCCTTACTAGGAATATTTTCTCGGTCTTGGGTTTTTCTAATTAAAAATAAGTACAGTTTCTAAGAAATAATTGTTGAATTAGAACACTCTTAAAAGATATAGAAATATTTTTATTTTTCTATAAAATATATTTTTAAATATTTAAAAACAAACCTAAAAGCATAAATTTCTAAGCTCAAAAAGCTAGTTGCTTAAAGTATTTTTGAATATGTATTATTTTAAATATTATTTTGATTACAACCCATATTTTCTCCAAGTGCATGACAGCTCACCTGAGCTTCCGCCGTCAGCCCCGCGCCTTTTAATTGCTCGCCGTCTGCTGGATTTCTTCAGCTTCTTTCACAATTCTCATTGATCTTTTTTCGAATGTGCGCAACTGTCGGATTTTGTGAGCTGTCAGTGAGCGAGACTGTGGATCCTCCTGTGGCCCCCCCCTCCAGCCACGCCGCCACTGCCTGGCCCAGCACTTAACCCCCCCTCGGATGCGCGGATGTTCGGATGTGTGTCTGTGGCGTGGCATATCTTTGATTTGCTAATTAACGGTTTGTCGGTTCAGTTTGACATTTGAACATGAGTTCTTGACATTTCTCTCTCTCTGCCGTTTTGTGGGGCGTCAAGGGGTTAAGACTGGATTTTTTTTGGGTGGGGTTGGGGGGTAAGGGGGCGGTGACAGCCTATTGATTTGATCTGACCTTGTGCCAATTCCAGTTAATTTTTGGAGTTGGATTTGATTTAAAGTATGGGTTGGTTTGGGGTCTTAAGATATAGGTTTAAGGTTTTATTGTTTTAAATAATTACTGGTATAGGATTCAATTTAATAAATATTATAAAGAAATTATAATAATATTTACAAGTAAGGTATTCGATTTTAACACAGTTTGCTTTCCCCTAATATTTGTGTTCCTTGTTTTTTTATGTTATTCCCAGGATGTTTAAGCTCTTCCCTTTCGTCCACTATTATTTATTTTTCCAACCGATGCCAAGTACAAATCGCTGTAGTACGACCAAATTGATGGTCAACCGGGCTCCCCGACACGGCCCAAACGGTGTTAACACCTTGGCCGTGTCCAATTCCGCCCGGTTAATATTAATGATGATGTGGTGTTGATGTTAAGTGCAGTTTAATAAATGAATTGTCTCCCATTCCAAGCCGTTCCGTGCCATTCCATGGCAGCCTCCGCAGAATTTTCAGCATGCAAAGATATAGGCACTGGCACTGGGCACTTCCCGTTGCCCAAAGGCAGCTCGTAATCCATCACCAGATTTCGTTTTGCCTGGGCTTCAGGTCGGTTTCTGTTGCATTTGCATTTCCAGTCCGGGCACTGGCAGAAAAAATGATGGCCTTTTGTGCCAGAATAAAATTCGAAAAGAGCTTTAAAGGTTTTTCGAAATGAGAAATTCCTGAAGTTCCCAAGAAGAAGATAAGTAAGGGAAATTGTATTAATTAGAAATTAATTTATAATTTGTATTGTTTTGTTTTTGGTCCCACTGTGCCTTTGCTATCTGTGCTCCACTGTGGCCAGGCTATTTCTTACAACTTCTTCGAGTAACAACTGCAACAACTGATGTATCGGAGACAACAACAGCAACATGGCAATGTCTTGCACTTGCAACTTGCCAACTACACTGAGAAAAGATGCCTCATAAAAATATATAATGTGAAAATAATAAAATACAAAATATAAAATATTTTTTAATTTAATTTAATCTATTTCATTGATCTTCCTAGCGCGACAATCATGTTGCATTCTTATAAATTATAAAATAAATTAAATTAAATTAAAAAATAGATTGCAGCATATTTATTAAGAATTCCTGGGCTATTTGTCATATGAATTTGAAGTGTTAAAACCTCTTCCAATATCCAAATTAAATTTCAAATTCAAATTCAAATTCAAATTCAAATTTCAAATTTCAAATTTCTCTCAGTGCAGTGACTGCTCTGTGGAACCTTTGAGCAAAGTGTTTTGGAATCTCTCCTCCTTTCCTGCGTCGCGTCTCGTCTCGTTTCGTTTCGGTTGCTAACGTCTAACAAGGCAAAGAAAAATGGGCCCAACGCCAACTTTTGGCTAAGGCGCAAACACATTAAAAATTGCTCCTTCCTTCAGTCTTCTTCTTAGTTTCTTGAAAACTGCCTTAAATTGTTTTTGTTGTTGTTGTCTTTATTGTTGTTATTGTTGTTGCTATCGGTCTTTGGGCGAAATACTCTAGGATCAACGGAAAATGGTAGCAACCAGGCACCAGAAACTTTAACTATGGCCCCTGAAAAATAAACCATTAATCTATTGAGTTTAAAAAGTTCCTAAATTAATTATCTAAATTTTAAAATATTATATAATACCAGTATTTTAAGGGTATTCGATTTTCGTTTGTTTTGGTAATCAAGTTTGAGCCATTGAGCCTCAAGCCGCAAATGCACTTTGCGAAAAAAGCATTTCCTCCAAACTTGTCTCGATTTTTGCTGCCTGCCCCGCGGCGATTTTAGTGCGAAATAGCTAGCAAGTTTGCAAACCTGCCAGTTTTGCGAGCTCAAAGCACTGAAAACAATAGGGGAGATTTTAAAATATATTATATTGCATATATTATATTTAAAATATATTATATATTATATTAAAACAGATTATATTGCAGTTTTTAATTTGAATTTCGAAAAATTTCTGGTATCTGTTTAGTATTTATTTTAAATTGAATCATATGAAGATTTTAATTTGAATTTTGAAATTGTTTAAGCTATTTAAGAGATCTGATTACAATTTAATTAAAACTTTAATTATTTTAAGAATATTTCCCTTTCGTACACCATCTAATTCTCAAGAGGTTCTGGAATCCCATTAATGTTTAAAGTGATAAATCTTAGCAAAGGAACAAAATAATGTAAATAATTTCTCTCTCTTCCTCCTTAATTCTCTAAATATTAAAAAATTCATTTGATCGACCTCAGAACCATTTCAAATTGATCTTAATAAATACTACATTTTTTCCAGTGCATTTCGCTGGTGCAGCAACAATTTGCAGCCTGGCCATGCGATTTATCTTTGGGCTGGCAAGTTAATGTGGCAATTGTATGCTAAGCAGCAAATGCAATGGTTTTTCTCCACTCAGGTGGTGGTGGGGAGGGGGAGACGCCTTGGAAAATAGGGGGCGGGGCCGGGGCAACGGTTTTCATGAATGAATTAGGCGGTGGGCAAAGTTTGGCTCTTGGTGGCGAAAGGGCAACAACTCAATTTACAGTTGTTATATTTGCTGGTGTTTTTCTTTTGCCTCCTTTCTGGTGATTTTTCTTATTCCTATTTTTTTTATTTTTTGTTCCTTTTGACCAACTGGAATGCCATTGCCCACGGGTCGGCCATTTTTTGTTAGCTGGAAATTCGTTGAGGAAATATCCAAAGTCCCGCGGAAGACGCATCCTGAAGAGGAATACTTCTTTTTTTTCTGGGACATCTCATGGGTGTGATTTTAATTTCATACACAAATGAACGCGAGGGCGGGGGATGAGCAATAACTCCCACGAAGATTAATAACATAGAGGCGCACTCACACACTCGTAAATAAATAACAAAAGGAAATACAAAATGCACAAAAAGTGAACAATGAGCGCGGGGGAGGGCGATGGGCGATAGAGAGAAAATGAAATTTATGCATAATGCCGAAAAGCGAGCAGGCGAATGGCCCATCAAAAAGGCGCCCAATAAAAGCAACAAACTGAAGAGGAATACTCAAGCCAGAGAGAAAAGCGAAAAAAAAGCGAAAAAATACGAGGAAAACAGCAAGAAAATTCCAAACTAGGAAGAGCAATTGGGATGAATTGATGGGTGGTGCCGCCCTTCCCTGGGGGTGGACTCCAGAGCCAGAGCCAGAGAGCACTTGACTTCGAGAAGGCAGCTGAAAATTAAAAACGAATCATATATGCCCTGAGAGTGTAAGAAATATAGAAATATTTAAAACTAAAGAATAATTATAGCTAAAAATATTTTAAATATTAACGGGACCAAGTATATATTATCTACCATATCTCAGGCATGTCCCCCCTTAGATATAGCCAGAAATGGGCCACATCCTTGCTCGTACATCAAGGATCAATGGCACGTAGCGGCACTAAAGTTATTAAAGCCATAAGAAACACAGCCAGGCGGACGGGCGCCCGCAATCCAATCTCAATGCCCAACCAGCCGGGCGTCCATATGCAAAAAAAAAATTATATATATACATGTATGTGCCATACTGTACTCTGTACATATCCTGGTAAGTCGTGTGTGTGTGCGAGCGATACATTTTTGACGCACCCCCTCGCAAAGCGGAGCTACACGACTTTAAACCCATCAAACCATTAACAACAATGGGGCCGGGGGACAGTTCTTCCACCTTCCACAGTGTCACACTGAGAGAAACTAACAGAAAACACAGTTTAAAGTCTATTCATCAACGGCCTAAACGAATTTTTAAGAAATAACCAAAAGAAAAGGTTTGCAGGGAAGATTATTCCAAGGATTTCTTTACTAAATACCTCAAAAAATAAAAATTAAATACTCTTTCCGGTAATTTTCTAAACTAAACTTCAAAGATGGATTGCGACTAAACTAAGAGCGTTCCCAACATAATTTTATACCCAAATGTATGTTGAAACACCCCTATCTATGGTTTTTCTTTTTTAATTGTTTGAAAGGGGCACGTTTAATAGAAAATTACATTTTTTCCTATTAAATTTCGTGCTTCATCTAGTCCTCATAACTTTCTCTCAGTGTAACCCCTTCCCCCCTGGTCGTGTGAGTAAAAATTTGCGTATGAGTCAACGGCAACGACGTTTATCTTTCAACCACCGCCCATCGCAGAGAAGACAGGTATGCATATGCACCCACCACCCCCATACCTGCAAATCCCTGTGCCCATCCTCCTTCCCCCTCCCCCTACCCATTCCTGATATGTATCGCCCTTGTCGTCTACAGTTATAAAATATATATGAGTAGAAGCGACAAACGACAAACGAGAAACGAGAAACGACAAACGTTTCAAGCTCAAGAAAAATCGACATGGCAAACGTGTCGGAAACGTGTCGCAAATTTGTCCGCCGGAATCGGAATGGCAGCGCGTACTGCTCGCCCACTTTCCGGGATTACGGAGCGGTCCATTACGGTCACATACACATATGTATATAAGCCTATCTGTATGCATAAACCAGGTCTCTAAAACTACAAAAAAAAACAGGAACAGAAAGCCTGGAGCCGGTATAGTTACAGATTGCCCGGGCTTTGTTTTAAAATAGTGCCGGATTATCCTTCGGTTATGCGGCGATTTCCAGGAATTAACTTTCGGATATCGAGGATGAAGAGCTGAGGTTAAGGCAGAAGTCCTTATGATATTTTAGATATTTTTCCAACTGTTTCGAGTTTTATTAAGAGGAAATTAACTTTCAGATATTGACGATGAATAGCTTAGGTTTCGGCAGAAGTCCTTAAATATTTTTACACATTTTTCCAACTGTTTCCAATTTTATTAAGAGAGTTTTTATAAGGAATTTCCATGAATTAACTTTCAAATATCGAGAACCAACTGTTTCGAATTTTTTTGAGAGATTTTATAAGCTTCTTTACATTAATTTTTAAAGAATGAAAAAGGTTTGGAAAAAATATTGATGCACTATATTAAAACCTAGAAATAAATATTAAATGATACCTAAAATTTGAAGTACAATTTGCATTGCGAAAAAAGCTTGAAAAATATCATAATAATTTTCTTTTCAATTTTTTAAAATAAGCCACATTAACTTTCCATATTTACTTATTATATTTTCCAAAGTTACAAATGTAAATAAAAATAAGAATACCTTTTAGAGCACTTTCCCGCACAGAACCTGTTATTCAATTAAGAGAAAGTCCTGTTGGAATTAATGCGGTTCTGGTTAAAGTTGGGAGTCGGGACTGGAGGAGGTTCCCCTGTGCCGATGAGTGCTGGTGCTCTCCGCACATTAACGCCCGTAACGTAATTAAACAAAAATAATGGTCTCAATAATCAAGGAAGAGCCATTAAAGGCAGCTACCCCTTTTTCGGTTTTTGGGTTTTTCGGTTTTCGGGCCTGGCTTTTTTCCCGGAGCCAGTGAGGAGTGCAACCCCCTTTTTAGATTTACACACATGGAGATTTATGGGCGGCTGTATCAAAAATCAATTAATGACAATAATTTTAAAATTAAAACGGAGGAGAAAACAATTCTGTGTGCCGCCGCCGCCAACATGTGTGAAATTTAATGACTTTGAAGATATTTATGGAAATAGAGCAAGGCTCCAAAGGGTCCTGTTCCAGTTCCAGTTCCATTTCGTTAGCAATTATCGAGTATATTGCGTAGCCGTCCCTGGCTCGAAGGATGCCTTTTGCGTTGTAATTAGATGAGCAGCAAGCGCAAGGGTTTAATTACATTTTGAATAGGAAATTTATGAAACAAGTTTTTCGCTTTCTCAGTTCGACTCCAGTTACCATCTGGCATTGTCGGCATGTGTGCCCGATTGTCTCCGTTTCTATATAGTCCCTTGTATATACACATTCAATGTCCACCTCCTTTCTGCGCCCGATTATCCCTTTTCTGGCGTCTGTTTTTGGTTCTAATGCCTCTGGTGCCCTTTGGCAAATTGCGGAAAAATCTTTGTTTTATATCGAAGAGAGGAGGGAGGGACAACTACTTATAATTAGTGGGGATAACAGAGTCTGCAATGCGAAGTATATTTCTTGATTTCACTCACTTTATTTTGAATAGAATTTCATGGGGCACATCCTTGAAGTTTCATCAATTCCGGCCGCTCTAAATGGCAGCTGAAAGTCATTTAGTCGGCGCCTAAAAGTAGGCAGCACACACACACTCGCATGCAGGCTGTGCCACACACACACACACACACTTGGCAAATTGTCGAATCTGAAAATGGACGCCGCAGGCGAGCAGTCGCGGCTTTTCGAGGACCAAAAGAGCCAGCACGTCCTGGCTCGTCCTGAGCGAAAAATGTTAATTGATTTATGTTTATATTTGTGCAACATGTTGCCGCTTGCAGTCAGCGGAAATCGCTCGCGGTTGTCATTTTGCTGCCAATTTTCGGGGCGGCAAATGGCAAAAGGGGGCGTGGCCGGGACAAACGAAAACAAACAAGGAGGCAGGCAAAAGCAGGCAGAGACAGGCAGGCACGTTAATTGAACAACATTCGACGCGAAACTGAAACAGATACGGAAACTCAATTTGAGGTGAGTTTTCCCAGCATATTTGCTTGTAATTACATCTATCAAAAATATATGTACATACGAGTATGTGTGCGAGTTCGAGGGAAATCGGGCGGAAAAACGTTGCCGCCGCCGGCATTTTCAATATGCAAGCCCGTTCCTGTGTTTGTTTATTGTTTTTTTGTTTTTTTTTTGGGAATGAGAAACGAATCAAATTATGAAGGCAAACAATTGGCAAAGGAAAAAATCAGGGAAATTGGAAAATGTGATCCGAGCGATCTCTAGAAATTAATTGGGAATAATAGAGAATAATACCTATAAATTACTGAAAATAAACTTGGAAAGATATCGAATTATGTATTTAAAATTGTATTTATAAATTACTTTCAATATGCAAGCCCGTTCCCTGTGTTTGTTTATTGTTGTTTTTTTTGTTTTTTTTTTTGAATGAGAATCGAATCAAATGATGAAGGCAAACAATTGGCAAAGCAAAAAATCAGGGAAATTGGAATATGTGATCTTTTGGATCTCTAGAAATTAATAGAGAATACCTAGAAATTTATGAAAATAAAGATATCGATTTCTTAAATAATTTATTTATAAACTACTGGCAATTCTCTCGTCTCAGGAACATCAATTAAAAATCGAAGTTCAGCCACATTTGATTGCCCTTATATCTGCAGTCAAACTCAATTTAGAGAGAGAATTCTCAATTTCATAGAGAATAATAATAAGAAATTACTGAAAATAAACCAGAAAAGTTCTCGTTTCTGTTTTATACTTTATTTATAAAATACTTGCAATTCTCTCGTCTCAGGAACATTAATTAAAAATCTCTCTCGGATCTCTAGAAATGAATAGAGAATAATATAAATAATAATAATAATACCTAGAAATTACTGAAAATAAACTAGAAAAGTTCTCGATTTATTTTATATTTTATTTCCTAAATACTTGAACTTCCCATGTCTCAAGAGCATCAATTAAAAATCGAAGTTCAGCCACATTTGATTGCCCTTAAATCTGCAGTCAAACTCAATTTAACTGACAATTAATGGGAGTGTGTGTGGAGTCCAAGTCGAAGTCCCTTTCTCACAAGCCATTTCCATTCCAATTCCGATGCCGATTCCCCACTCCCATTTCGGTGGCAAGGTCCAGTACTTGGCATTCGATCCATTGCCGAAAGTGGCAATCAGCAAAAACAACACGAATAAAGGACACACACGTTGGTGTTGCCACTACCCAGCAGAGGTGGGTCGGTGGGTCGAGGAAGGCCATGTCGACACCTATTACCATTCATTGACTTTTGGCCATGTCCCTGGGGTGTCATCTATGCAGGTTGCTTTGGTTTATCCTTCCATGTTGCTGCTGTTTCTGCTGTTGCTCCTGTGCCTGCTGCTGTTGTTGCCCCACGCGTTTGATTGCATTTGCAGGCGAAAACCCAACGACCGTTTGCTAATGTCCTTCGATAAAGCCGGCAAAATCAACACCAGCCGCCAAAGGACACACACTCACACTGCCCGCTGTGGAGGGTACAGTGAAGGCTACCAAAAAGGACACACTATAGAGCGAAATACTTGTATATGCAAAGAAAGTAATATTTGTAAGGGAATTTTAATACACCAGAAATATATTTTCCATTTAAATTTATTTAATTTGTATAGTCTTAGTTCACCTTATCGATGTCAGACCGTGTATAGGCTATGGGATATGGATATGGGCAATGTTTTGGGGCCAAGCCGTCCTCCGTTTTCATTTGGTGTTTGATTGGATTTTCAATTATTCATTATTATTGGTTGCAATTTACCTGGCGGCCAACGAACGCGACCGGGAAAGTGTCCCTGCATTGATTGCGTTTCATCGTCAGCGTCATCGTCAGCGAGTTGTGAGAGCTTCAGTTTTCCAACTCATCAAATTCCAATTGCATCATTAAACGGAATTTTAGATGAGCACGCCACCTTTTCATTTGCATTTTGGGTTTTGATTGAGCCTCCCCATCGGCAGATTGATACTGATGATGGCTTATATGGCGGGTATTTCGCTCTGATTCTGATTCCTCCTGATACACATTCAAGGCCGCCGCCGAGTTCATTGCATTTATATAAGATTTATCAGATCAGATGGGCAGATCAATTCGCGAAAAATCAAGCAAATCAGGCTTCAGAAATTCCAGCAAGCCCGTCCCCAAAAGCAATTAAGTGGCTTACTCTGGGGGAAAGGGGTAGTTTTAGTTCTAGATCGGTTAGAAAAGAATATAAATAATATTTTATTTATTTTTTTTAGACAAATTTCTTAAATTAAAATTAGTTTAAGGTGTCTAAAATGGTATTCTCTTCATAGTATTTCATATAATGGCAAAGCAAGGTCTCTAAATATATTTTTGAACATTTTCTTATCTTTTTTAAATACGTAGTAAATATATTTTTGTATTTATTTTTAAATTAAATATTAATTAATTATTAAGCATTAAATATATTTATGTTATAATAATTTTTTAAGGGTATCCCTCTATCAATATTCCCATTTAGTAGTATGTATATTTTTATCTCTTGTTTCGGCTCTGTTTATTTGGCAATACGGATTCCGATTCCCGTTGGACAATTACCCACTCGAAAGAGACGGCAATGCTTGAAAAACGGCGAAAGAAAGAAGAAAAGAGAGATAGATAGAGAGAGAGAGAGAGAGAGAGAGAGAGAGAGGGTAGAACCGGAGACCAGATCGAGCCATAAAGATAAGTCCAGACAAAACCAAAACCGAAGGCAAAGCCCCGAAACAAAACAAGCGATGCCACCGACAAAGTGTTTCCGACTTTTTCGTAGATTTTGCTGCCAGATTTTTATTGGCAGAAAGAGAGATATAGAGTAAGAGGGGGAGAGGGAGAGAAAGAGAGGGAGAGCAATTTGATTTTTACGAGCCTTGTCGGTGGATATCGTTTTGGCATCGGTTATACACGGAAAGCAAAGTTTAAAGTTTAATAGTGTGATTAATATATTATTTTTCTTGATTCATCTTCAATAAAAAATTAAGCAATTTAATTTATTTTATTAAAAGTAAGAAATCTACTAGGAAGACTCGAACCCGCGTCTTCAGGTGGTTAAAATCACCTGAGGCGGCAAGTTTATATCTTGGCAACCCGAATAATTATGTATTCATTTCTTGTAAATTGTAAAAGCCTTATTAATCACAGATTTGTATTCTAAAGACCAAAGTTTTAAGTTTAATACTGTAATTAATATATTATGTAGTGTATAAAAACTATACAATTTTATTAAAAGTAAGAAAGCTAGGAAGATGATGATGATGATGGTTTAAATATATTTATATTAGTATTATTTCTCCTAATTTCTGAGAGCCATATTAATGACAGATTTTTATTCTATACCTTTATACCTTAGCCTTTTCCTCAGTGTACATATATGAACGGCTACTTGTCTACGCAACTGAAACTGAAACTGACACCGAAAACCGAAGCCTCAGCCGAAACCGAAACCTCACCGACTCTTGTCTGATTTGGGCAGCGACAATAAATTAAGTCAAGTGTAGCATTTAATTGATTTTAATCATAGATTAAATATCGTAAAACAACAAGGCCCAAGCCTGGGCTAAGGCCAAAGAACAACACCCAAAAGGCCGCCGTTGCCGCCGCCGCGCTGACCAATAAAGTCAACAATCAAATCAAATATACCCCCCCGAAGTCCAAAATCGTGCAAACAAACCAATTTGTAGCACAATAAGTTGTCGTTACCATCGGGGGCCCTCCTTGGTTGTTGTAATCGTTGTTTACCAATATGTAATCCTTAGAAACAACAAGAGTCCTGGCCTCCACTGTCCTGTGTCCTGCGCGCTCTGTGCGTATCCTTGTTTAGAGTTTGGGTTTGGGTTTGGGTTTGGTCTGGGCTCGCCTTGAATTTCAATTACCCTCGACGGCTCTCGACTATCGAAATAGGGGGTTTGGGACTTACATCTTCCATCAGGGCATTAGCCTTAAGCCCGTGTTCGCGGATAAATCCGGAGCATTATCTAAAATAGTATATACAAATATTTTTAAATAATATTGGTTCTGAGATTTTTCGGGGCAACAATTTAAAATTAAATGATCTGGAGGAGCTGCAGTCCTTGCCATTTCGGTTAGATATATTCTCCTTTTGTCTGGTAAAACATGGACGTGGAAATAAATTCAAGGGGGCTTTACGGAAGGGGGTCGAAAGGTGAGAGCCATGGCAGTGGAAGAAAATATTCGCGTTGCTAACGAATCAAATAAATTTGTTGGTCAATTAAAAAACTGCAAAACGCGCACAATTTCCACATGTGTGCGGCAGCAAGAACTACGGCGCTTTTCCACCTTTCCACTCTCACCACTCTCCAACCCCTCTTGCCACTCCCCGCCCCTGGATGGATGCTGCTGATTTTTGCTCTAATGGCTGCTAGCGCCAAATGAAAAGCTTGGCGTGAAAAAAAATGCATTGCAAACCAATTTTTTCCTCTCTCTCCTCCATCGCCATCGCCATTGCGCTTTTTCTTCCCAATCTTTTTTCGGCACAGCTTTCCCCATGATTCCCTGCATGGTTCCTGACTAGCTTTTGACCAAAAATTTCGCTCTCCCCTTCCTTTTTATATATTTTTTTTTGCACACAATTTTTTATGATATCCTTTTTTTGTAATTTTTTTCTGTTCTATTTTTTTTGTATGTTAAACTTTGGCCGTAAACTAACTTTGTCGGGTGGGGCTTGATAGTGTCTAGGGAGAATTGATGTTGCGCAGGGGCGGAGGGGCTGATAGAAGGGGGTTCCGTAGGGTACTCAAAAAAAAAAAAAAAAACGAAAAAATGGGGGTAGTACCCGAGTTCGAGCTGAGCTGGCCACGTTAGTTATTAGTCGGGGGCTCTGCGGGTTGAGTGAACACGAGAGCGGCGATAAATGTCTAGTTCAGCACTCGAAAAAAATAATATCCCGAAAGGCGGTGGAAGCGGAAACATTGATAAACGAGGGCCAGAGAGGAGAGCAAAAAAATTAAAGGAAAGTCTCCCTGAAGAAGGATAGTTATAAATCATTAAAGAGCAGAAATAAAAAATAAAACAGAAATCGATAGAAGTCATTGTATTAAAATTTAAGGCAAACCACAGCTGACGGAACAGTGTGCCCTTCGTTCGCATTAAAGCTGTGCATTCTGGTCACACTGGGAAAACACTTTTCAAAGTTCCCAGTTAAGAAACTATCGAGAGGGGCTATCGAGAAGAACTGTTTTCTAAACATCGATAATAACGCTAACTTCTATAAAACTATTTGTGCTACTGCGAGAAATAAATTTAAAAAAAATATATATTAAATAAATTGAAAAAAATTAGTTCATTATTTTAAATTTAAAGCAAACAACAGCTGACTGAACAGTGTGCCCTTAGTTCGCATTAAGTCTGTGCAATCTGGTCACACTGGGAAAATGAAATGCCGCCTTCCATCGGTGATTGCAGCGGCAAAATTGACATCGGCTGGTTGACCAGCGAAAACGAAAACTAAATAAAAATGTAGCGCAATTTACAGTTGGCCGCGGTGTGGGATTGGGGTTGGGGGGGTTAAAGGCAAAAGGTAAGGAGCTGGGGGGGCGAAACGACTGCCAATTTCATGCTATGCTCTCCCTCTTTTGTTCACATCGCGCTCTCATCTCGCAGAGCAATCTTCTGCTGCTGCTCCTATTTTTTCCTCCATTTTCCCCATTGAGTTGTTCGAATACCCTGTATTTATAGTTATTTTGGGGTATATTAGCACCTTATAAATAAAATAATATAGATTTCCCAGTTATTAGTTCAGGAATATATTTATCTTTAATATTTGTTATCCGCATGAAACTCTTTCAGTTATAGGGTATTTCATGGTCGACTTTCCACTCTTTAATTTATTGTTTTCTGCACTTTTTTCCAACTCTGCTGATGTACATTCTGATGTAGTTGCAATATACGATATGTATGTACTCGTTGGCTGTTTGATTAAATTTACAGCTAGCAGAGAGAACGGAGGAGGACTCGGACTCGTAGGGAACCGCCTTCGGGCTTCTACTGCGCCTGTCCACCGAATCAATCGATACCCAATACTCAATACCCAATAGCCAATACCCAATAAGCCATGAATGTATATTTATATTGTAGGCGGAGCACCGACCAAGAACGGGATGCAGAATTCCGAGCCATCACGAGCACGCCAAAAGATCCGGAACAGGGCCAGGATAAGGGCGCGGGCCGCCACGCCGGAGGACCGACTGGAGAGACACCTGGACCAGCTGCTGGAAGAGCAGCAGGAGCTCCAAGAGATGCTCCTGAGCCACCTGCCGCCCGAGGAGGATCTGGGCGAGGAGAGTGGCTACGATCCGGATCCGGAGGATTGCGATCAGGAGCAGGATACGGATGTGGACACGGACAGTGTGCTTATAAAGATAAAGGTAAGTCTTTGAAATAATATATTTTATTATAATTTAAGACAGAATTAAGCTAATTATTTATTTAACTAAGAAAATTCCTAAATATTAAATATCTGATATTTATAATTAAATATTAATCGATATTAATCAATATTTTGTAAGCATTAACTGAGTACTAACTATGGCATAGTGTAGCCTTTTTAGCATTTTGGTAAAGTAGCATTATCTAAATATGAATTTCCGCATTTATGTTCCAATTCTACTGAGATAAATTAAGACTTTAAGAAAATTAGGTTTAAGTAAAACAGTGAACAAGTTAAAATCTAGGAATTAAAGAATAATCTATATAAAAACTACGATAACAATTTAAATATTATTCGATATCAACTCTTCATGGCTTATAAATGCGAACTAGTTCGTAGACAGGGTGGCAACGCCAAAGTTCAAAAAGACTGGCATCGCCAAAATTCGACGAGCCAGTTCGTACTTGTAATTTCTGCGGAATTCGACGAGGCTTCGTTTTGAATTAGCTTTCAAGTTGATTTTTTACAACTCAAACCTGCCGCTAAGCTTAAATAGTTAGTAAAATCGGTTCCTATCCTTGGCTAACATCAATATCGAGACTGGGAAAGTGATTTATTACCAATTCTTCGTGTTTAGGTCGAGAGCCCTAAAGAGGAGCCGCCGCCGCCGCCACCACCGGAGAATCGTGCGAAACACGTGACTTTTGCCGACGAAGTCCTGATAGAGCCATCGACTCCTCCGCCGCCGTTTGGATCGCTGGAGCAACTGCCTCCGCCGACCCTGCCACCGCGCACGTGTTCGCATCTCAATAACTTCCCGAAATCTGCCGGTGCCGTCTCCGTGCCCGTGCCCCTAGCTTTACGCGTGGGCAAGTGCACTCCGCCCAAGCTCTCCGGCCAGGGCTACGATCCGCCCTTCCTCTACCCAGAGTTCATTGCGAAAAATCAGCAAAGTCGCGTCAACTGTGAGTCTGAGATCTGGCCACACTGAAGAGTTCAACATAACCTATAGATTTAAAAATAAAATATTTTTCCAGATATCTTCACTTTGGTGGACAGCCTGGTTCTGCAAATGGAGCATTTCGGGAAACTGACTCTGAAGGAGGACTCTGAGGAGGCACCTGTGGTAAAGCCTTCCACAGGAGCCATACCCAAAATCCGGTCAGCCAGCAGCCAGTTGAAGGACGCTAACAAGTCGACCAGCGGCAGATCTGGCTCAAAGTCGCGCAGCCAGTCCAGTAAGATTTCCCTCTCCTATATCCTATATGAATAAATTTTAAGGAATAAATCCTGCAGAGGGTAAGCACTCGAAGAAGACCTACTCGCAGCCGGAGCCGGAGTACGACATGGACTACGAGCTGTGCGTGGACCAGATCGATGACTTCCGTCGCCACCGAATTCGAGGTAACTCCCATTACTATTTTGATAACAAGGATCCGCTCCAAGATGCCGTCTGGGAGATATTGAAGGAGAAAAAAGAGCAGGCTGAGCATTTTGAGCAAGTTGAGCTGGCTTGGCAGGACATGCAAGCTGAAGAGGCTGAAAAGGCTAGGCTGGTCAAGGCCAGGCAGGCTGAAGAGGCTAAGGTGGCCAAGGCCAAGGCAGCTAAAATGGTTGAGAAAGCTAGGCTGGCCAAGGCCAAGGAAGCTGAACAGGCTAAGCCGGCTGAGAAGGCATCCGCTAAGCAGGCTGAGATAGCATCCGGTGGGCAAGCATCCGCTAAGCAAGCAACTCCTACCATAAAGACGTTCAATGAATGGCTGCTCAGCCTGGAAGATTAGGGAACTAATTACCTTAGTTCTCTAAAAAAAACACATCACAAAGATATACGGTTTATGTATCCTATTTTTCCAAAACCTTTACATATAGTTGTAAACACATTTACGAAAAATGTTAAACATATTTTCTACGATATTTGGGATACCATTTTCATAAATACACAAAATTACAAAACAAAACAATTTGAACTATTTTTATTTCATATTTGGCTTTTAAAATAAAGGGTAAATGTACAATTTAGGCGTCTTTTGAATATTAAATAATAGACAGTAACAGTTTTCAAAGTTTCCAGTTAAGAAACTATCGATAGGGGCTATCGATTAGAACTATTTTCCAAACATCGATAATATCGCAAACTTCTATAAAACTATTTGTGCTTCTGCAAGAATAAAATTAAAAATAAAGTTAAAACCGCTGTTACAATAGTAAATTAAACCAAAATTATTATTTATCGGTTAAGAACAAGCTTTCTTACTTTAGAGCCCTGCTATCGATAGTGCTATCGATGTTTGGCCAGATAAAAAAATATTTGTCCAAGGAATTTCTATGAGAAAAAATAGTAAAACCGCTGTTACTATTGTAAATTAAGCCAAAATTATTATTTTTCGATGAAGAAAATGCTTTCTTACTTCAGAGCTTAGCTATCGATAGTGCTATCGATGTTTTGCCAGATAAAAAAACATTCTTTCGAGGAATTTCTATAAGATTGATATAAAAAAATTGTGGACAATCGCAGATTATTTTACCAAAATAATTAAAAACCATTACTTGTTCTTTAAGTTTAAATTGTATATTATTTATTTTATTTGCAGGCTGTGGAGTCTGTGCTGCCGGCAGAACGTTGGACGTCATCAGGGGACACCTGTCCCGCGCCGACTACTCCAATGCCTCCAAGGTGCCGCACAAGCGTCGCAGCAATGGCCGGGACAGCTCCTCCTCCTCCTCCACAGCCACCATGACGCCGAGCACACGCCCATGCACGCCCGAGGTCCTGCGAAGGCCCCACAGACCCAGAGATCTGGAGCAGTTGCTGGACCCCACCACCGACTGGCCAGCGACCAAGAAGAAGGACTCGAAGCACAGGAGGACACTGGAGAATCTCTTTAACATGACGCCAGCAGCGGGTGAGTGTCTAGTTTTTTAAGTACATATCCCTTCGAAATGAGCTTTAATTGATGGCTCTAATCAGCTCCAACTCGCATCACAATCGTGCCGGGAAAACGTAACTACCAATACAGGACGTCAACGGGAGCCTGTATAATTTACCCAGCCGATCGAATTAAGAACCAAGAGGCGTCCACGACCTTGGTTCCCTGCATTAAGAAGACGAATAAATGAAGAAAGAAAATCCCTGCGATCTGCAGGATATTATTCTATATTTAATATATTTTTTAATAACATCATTCCCAGTTACATTAATTTTTTGTATACCCATTTGTTAACCCCTAATATTTTTCATTAAATAAAACTATGAATATATTCCATAATCTACTTGAATTAATTATCTTTTATGTTTCAAGTAAATTATGTTGGAAATAAATAAATAAATAAATGCTGGGCACTTGGTTTACACTACAAATAAATATATGAATATAAAATTGGAGTATTTTATATTCATAGATTTATTTGTAGTGTATAAAAGCTGGAGTATTTTATATTCATAAATTTATTTGCGGTGTAAACCCAGGGCCCACCATTTATTTATTTATTTATTTCCAAGCAGACATCTGGCTATCGCTGAAAAAACAATCAGAGCAACGGAGAAAAAAGCAAGAATGGAAAATTTAAAGTAAGCAAAGCGAAGCATCAAATCAAAAAACAATTACGCGGCAAATGACATTATCAAATGTCAAATGTCATGTTCGGTGAGCCCTCCCCCCCTTTATAAATTGTTGTATTTTGTTTTATTTTTTTGGTTTTGTTTCCGAAACCCCCTGCCAGTCGCCGCCCCCTATCTGGAGCATCTCGCGTATCTCAAAAACAAGTGAGACTCTGGAAATGCAAAGCAGCTGGGACTGGGACTGAGAGCGCATCAAATTTGTTCGAGGCAATTTTTCAATTCATTGAAGTGGAATTCATAGGAAGCCCCGGACTTGAGAGACTCCGTGGACCTTGGATATGGACTTGGACTCGGATTCGGATACTAAGCGCCACTTGACTTGTGTCCCCGTCGCTGACCTCCGCACCCCATCCGAGATCTGAGGGTTGGGCTGGAGTGGAGTATCTGAAATCAAAATCTAGATTTTTGATTCTCTTATACACGCGTATTACCCGGTCTCCTTTCACCCCAAAGATAAAATTGGAATTGGGGCCGGGACTGGGGACGGGGTCTCTATTTGTTTGCCGTTCGCTTTCCTTTATTCTTTGCCATTCTTTTGAAATTGGCTTTAAGCCCGTTGCTTGTAAATAAATCTGCGACGCTTTTGTATTGCCGTTTTTATTATGATTTTTTTACAGCACTGAAAGAAAATGTATGCTTTGGTACAAATAACAGCCATAAACTAGATATTTTTAATAGAAAATAATTTCTGAGCTTTCTATATTTATATATAAATTCTTTTAAATCTCAAATATGATTATCATGTACACATATTATTTTTATTATTAATATTAATAATGGATAGTAATTTTTTCCAAGGATGTTCCACCTGGATGTGGATCTGTTCCCATATGCATTCGCCTACTTATTCCCTGCCATATTGATGACTTCGCATTTATCTTCAGGAGGTTGAGAAATTGCCCTGACAATGACCCTGGACGGTGGCTTCTAATGAAAGTCAACACGCAGGACCTGGATCCTTAATGACTCGCTGGAATGGGTAGTGGGTAGTGGGTGGCTTCGCCTGCCTGTCATCAATCGCAGAGGAAATCGAAATGGACATGGAAATGGAAATGGAGAGGACCCCGGGTCACTTTTAAATATATGTCGATTACGAGAGACGTTTATTGATAGTGAGCTCGGTCGGACTCACACCTATCTCCGAATAAAGAAAAACTATGAGCAGTAAGCCTCTCCACACACACACATATGTCACAACGCCCTCCCCATCCCCCGAGGCAAATAAGGAGGGGGAAAAATGAAAAATGATCTCATATGGCAGGCAGGGCAGGGAGATGGCAGGACTCGCTAAGGGATGGAGGCTTTATGTGGAATATTCAAGAAATGTCTTATTTAATTTATTTAATTTATTTATTTATATTTACATTCTGTTCGGCTGCAATATCTTATTTAATATAATTTTTAAGTTATAAGAAAATGAATGAAACAAAAAATCAATTCAATAAGGCAATATTAACATCGATTATTTCGATAATATATTGAAAAGTTTATTTAAATAATATGAAACTTATTATTTATTGATTTTTGCTAGGCTTTATATCGAAATATCAAGTCATAAATGTTGTTAACTTATTGCTAATAATATTTAAAGCATTTATATTTACTTTTAAGCTTAGGACACCCCTCTAAAATATCGAAATATTAAACACTGTTGGCATCTCTATTTAAGTTATATTTTAAATTTCTTATTTGTTAATACATACAAATATTTAATATATTTTTGAGGTATAAGAAAATGAATGAAACAAAAAATCAATTCAATTAGGCAATATTAATATCGATTATTTCGATAAAATATTGAAAAGAATATTTAAATAATGTGAAACTTAATTTAAGGGATTTTTGTTAGGCTTTATATAGAAATATAAGTAAATTAATAATATTTAAAGCCTTGATATTTACTTTTAAGCTTAGGAAACCCCTTTAAAATATCGATAAAATATCGAAACATTAACCAGTGTTGCCATCTCTAGTGTAGGTGTGTCCCGGCACTCGTCCAATTGCCATAATTTATCTGTCACATGTCGAATGTGTGTCAACGTCAACGCAGAGTAGCAAAAGTAGTAGCATCCCCCTGCACACACTCGCACACCCACACACACACACACACCACCCATCATCATCAGTGGGAGATCTGCTGTCATTAATATTTATTATGTCACATGCATGCACGGGCTTCGACTCCGGATGCGGATGCGGATCCGGTTACCAAGGTCTGAGGTCCGAGGTCCAAACTCCTACCAAAATCCTACGTGCCGGAGCAGGCTGGCCAAGAAGTTGCGGGCCAACTGTTTTTAATATTTTAATAGGCCGCATGAATACGGCAAACTCGGAGTCGAAATGTTCAATTGGGGGATGCAAGGCTAACTAGTTTCAACTTTGACCCGAAAGCCCGGGTTCAGAGCTCTATTTTGTGTACTAAAATATAGAGATGGGAAAATGTTTAATAAATGTATTAAGTTAAAATCGAAAGCTTGTTTTTTTTTTTTTTTTTTAACGTTTGTAAATGTGGAAATTTATTCTTTTGATTAGCGCTCTGCTACCCAACTGGCAGCTTAATCTAATCGGTTTTAACAATATATACAAAAATTAGTCTAAGCGTTACTTAGGACTAGAAGAATTTCATATTTTTATTTTTTTTTAAAGTAATATTTTCGGTGGTAGAAATACTATGTCAAGATCCGGTCCGGTAGGTCTTGAGGGTGGTGTCGTTTCAGTCTTCTTTTGACTCGATTACTTCCGTCGGCGCTGTTTATAGCGGCAGCACCAAGTTTTCTGGCTAGGGTATTGGGGTGCTCGTTTAGCCTGTCCATGTATTTCCGAGCCAGTTCTTGCAGCTTGTCTCCAAGTTTGGGCACGTTGAGATCTCGTTCGATGTCTCTGGTTCTCATAAACCACGGAGCTCCAGAGATCCTTCGAAGTGTTTTCGCTTGTAAAACCCGGATTTTGTTGAGGTTGGTTTTTGCAGCGATGCCATAAACTTGGAGTCCGTAGAAGAGACTTGGTGCCAATATGGATTTGTATATTTGGACTTTACAGCCAAGTGCTAGCTTGTTACGTGGTGCGAGAAGCCAGGCCATCCGAGCAGCTTTAGTCCTGAAGGAGTGTTGGATGCAAGTAATGTGCCTGCCAAAAGTGAGTTTTTTGTCCAAGGTGACACCGAGGTACTTGTAACTAGAAAGGGCTCTGATTGGACTTTCGTTGAGGCTGACTCCAGGGCAGCTACTTCGGCGATTGGTGAACGTAACATTGGCACATTTATCTGCATTTATTCGAATGTTCCAGTTCATGGCCCATTGGTGAAATGCGTCCAGGTACTCTTGTAAAGCAAATGTGGCAGCCAAAATACTTTTGCTTTTTGTCATGACAGCAGTGTCATCAGCGTAGGTCGCAATTAGCACGTCTCGTTCTTCGACTTCAGTTATCGGAGTTTGTGTGGGCATGTCTGAGGCAAAAATGGAGTATAGAGTAGGGCCGAGGACGCTACCTTGAGGAACTCCAGCAGAGATCGGTTTGGTGGGCGACTTGTACCCATCTGCCGATACGTGGAAAGTGCGCTCTTCCAGAAAGCTTTTCACGAGCTGGAACAGTTGTGGCGTAAAGATACTTTTGGCTTTGTATAGGAGCCCAGGGTGCCACACTCTATCAAAAGCCTGTTGGATGTCAAGGAAGGCAGCAACTGCATACTCCTTCTTTTCTAAGGCTTCTAGAGCAAAATTGACAACTCTGTGCAATTGCTCAGGAGTTCCATGTCGAAGACGGAAGCCGAACTGGAATTCCGGGATCGAATTATTGACGTTCTCGTAGGTGAGTAGCCTGTTCAGGATCAGCCTTTCCATGATTTTTCCCAGGGATGGTAGAAGACTGATGGGCCTGTATGAGTCAACGTCAGTCGGCGATTTTCCTGGTTTTGGAATCATAATTATATTTGCCGATTTCCAAACTTTCGGGAAGTATCCAACATTTAGTACGCTGTTGAACAGCGACACCAGGAATTGCAAGGCTTGATCCGGTAAGAGACGAATCGTCCTGTTGTCCAACAGATCTTCACCTGGAGCTTTCTTCAGTGGAAGTTTACCTACAATGTCTTTCACCTCTATCAATGAGACAGGATTAGCAGGCAGGCTCATTTGAAATGGAGATTCCAGGAACTCTTCAACTTGCTGACGTGTGCTTTCAGGCGAGTAGTCATAGGGCTTAAAACGTTCCTCGAGGTTATTAGCGAACGCTTCAGCTTTTTCTAGGCTCGTACGGCACCAGCCACCTAAAGGGTTTCTAATTGCCGACTTTGGGGTGGGCTGAGCCTTGTACCGTTTTGTGATACGCCAAAGCGAGTAGTTAGAACTAGCGTCTGAGTCCAAATTTTCTAAGAAGCTGTCTATAGATTCTTGTTTTCTTCGGGCAAGCGCCTTGCTTAGACAGTTAGCCAGCCGGTTATGAATCCGATGGATTCGGGCGTCTCCCGTTCTGGCATATTCCCTTCTTACTCTTCGCTTTAGATTGAGAAGTGCTCCTATTCTGGGTGGTAGCTGGGGATGTCTAAAAGTATCTGTATTGTGGCGATTTCTGGGTGCAGCTATCTCTGCAGCCTGGCTTATCACGCGCATGAAAAGGTTGATGGCATTATCAATGTCAGAAGGATCCTGGATTTGTATGTTAGCCTCGCTGAGCTGTTCTAGGTAGGCCTTAAAAGCGTTTATATTAGCACCTCTTGCAAGGAGTCGTGGGTGCTGCGGTTTTTTCACAGGTGTGGCATGCAGTGTGGCCAGGATAGGAATGTGGTCCGAGGAGAGTTCATGAAGTGACCTTATTTGTAGCCTGTCTATAGCGTATCCATTAGTTATGAAAAAATCAAGCGCTGTTGGTGTTAACAGGGGGTTGTATGAGTAAAAAGTGGGTTCACCCGTGGCAAGTACTTGGTAATGCCCATTTGCAATGGCTTCTTGTAACTGCTTGCCCCTGCTGCAGGCTCGTGAGTTTCCCCACCATGCATGTTTGGCATTATAATCACCGCCAGCAATAAATTTCCTGCCAAGTCCTGCCAGCAGGGACTCAAATTCTGACTGAGTCCATCTTTCTGCTGGTGGCAGGTATAACGCCGCTAATGTGACATTACCTTCTGAAGTCTGTAGTTGGACGCTTGCTATCTGTCTGTCGTTGCTAGAGGCGGAGGGCAGGGGATTGTGACTGAGGGAATCCTTTATAATGACTGCTGAGCCACCTCTGCAGTTTCCACTGGGGTGATAAGCATGATAGGTAAGATAGCCTGGTAAGTAGATGCGCTGACCATCGCGCATGTGAGTTTCTGTGGCAAGCATTATGTCTATGTTATGAGCGCTGAGGAATAATCGGAGCTCTTCAGATGTTCTGACTAATCCATCAGCATTCCACAATCCGATATTTAAAGCTGGTTGGATCATTTGGGTAATCGTGCAATGAGAACCTGAACAATCTCTCTGAAAGCCTTGTTGGACTCAGCGTTTTCCTGCAACAGCTTAAATAGAGTGTCAAGTTTGGTATTGATATCGCGGATGGCATTATCTATAGCTGTGAACTTATGGCTGAGCCTAGGGTCGGAAGAAGAGCTTGCGTTCATCTGCAGGGTTGGGCCAGTTCTTGGCTGCATATCCTTGGGTCGAGCTATATCAGCATACGATTTATTCGTTCTTAACGCCTCAGCTGGTATGAACCCACGCGAGGCGCGTTGTGGATCATTGGTTTTTGGGAGTCTAGGCCTCGGCTTTTGTTTTTTATTTTTTTCTATTCTGACTGGGCAGACTTTGTCTGTCGAGGCGTGGTTACCGCCACAGTTTACGCACAAGCATGTTTCGCTTACACAGAGCATGGAACCAGTAACATGAGGGCCACTACACTTACCACAAACAGGGTCAAGTACGCAGTAATTTTTTGAGTGTCCAAAAATTTGGCATCTTTGGCATTGAAGTAATTCCTTTCTTCGGGAAGCACGCTCGACAGTTACTCGGTATCTCCCTAGTTGTGTAATTTTTAGGGACTCTGCTACTTTTGCAGACTGCTTGAGGTTGACATAAAACAAATTTTGCCTAGTTTTATGATTTATCATAGCTTCGTTATCATCCTCGTTGACCTGTACGTTTTTCCAATCAGTCTTTTTGGGGCAGTATGTGTTAAGTACCTCAAAGCCGTTGTCAGTGAATCCCTGTTCTATCAGAGATTTCGGTACGTTTGGGTGTAATCCTTTGAGCACTACTCTGTAGGCCTTGTCATCTTTTAGCTGATGGTGCCAAAATTGGCAGTTAAGAGTTGTCAGTGTTTTTACAGTTACCCGAAATGCGTCAGAGTTGGCTGTATATATTCTGAAAACCCCAAATTTCGAAGTGCGAATGTTGTAGTTTGATGAGCCAATGCTAAGATCAAGAGAGTTTTCTAATAAGACCGGATCGCTTACGTTCGGTACACAAATAGCAGGGATCTTGTTAGATTTTGCAGGTTGATCATCACCACCAAGGACACCTGTATCGAAATTGATAGAGTCAGCATCCTCCAGATCCAGTTCCATTTGTTCTGCTTCAGCAGCCAGAATCGCGAATTGGTTGTCACCCAGTGCCAATGAAGAAGCGGATTCGGCCGGCTTGTTGACCGGCTTAGCGGCCTGCAATTTAGTTTTGCGGGTCGGGGGCGGAGTAAGTACTTGTGAAGAGGGCTGAACCACGTCTTTGCGTTTTCGGCTGACATTTCGTCCAGTAGTTTGGAACAGGCATTTCGAATTACTTGTTTTGTTCGCCAACGGAGTTATTTCATTTGTCAGCGGAGTCATAGTCGAGCAAATGCTGCTGGCCGCGGTTGCAGCCACGGTGTACGTAGAAGAACTGCCCAAGGCAGTTTGAGCGTTTGAGATAGTGCAGGTAACACTAGTAGTAGAGTTACTGCTAATTGTCACCATTGGGCTGGTGATCGGTAATTGATCAGGCATACTTGCAAGTAAGACAGATGGATCTGAGTGGCGGGCGCGGATTTGGGCTCTTATTTCTCCAGGGTCTGCACCAGCTATACTTCTCATCTTCTCAAATTTATCGCTCCTATTGCTAGGCTGCGAGTGAGCAGATGACTCTTCCATTATTCTCAATTGTCTTTATACTTAAGACGTATGAAGCAATTGATATTCACAATTTCCAATCAAATGTCTGTAAACAACCTCCCGCTTACGCAGCGCGCAGAGCGAGGGGTAAAAGCAACACGCTTTGATTCTCGCTTATCGCTGTTGGATCTCGAGACAATAACAGCCACCGCTTTGCAGTGACCAAAAATAGACTTCGTGTGCACGATGTACACACGGGCGGTAACGAGGCCTAAGCTAGATTACTTGAGGTAATTAATGAACACACGTCTTTACTCCACGAATGCTGGGGGGCAACTGAAAGCTTGTGAAAATGGTGAAAATGTAAGAACATTTAATATATTGATATATTCTGTTAAACCTTCTTATTAATGCCATATAAATTAAAAGTAAACTCCATTTGTGGCATATCCTTATTAGATCCTTGATTTATTCGCCCGATATAGTGCTCCCTTTGATCTCCTGGTCACCTGGACCACATCCCGCCCATAATTCCGGTTCCGCAATGCCATCCAGCGGCACAATGGGCTCATTAGTCGTTTAATGGAATATGTAATGTGCCTGGGCCGAGTTGATAAAGTGACGAGTGTGGATGTTTGGGTGGGTTTTCGCCCCAGCTGGTGGTTCCACCACCACCGTGCTTGATGATGCCCGGCTGTCTCTCGAAAAACTAACAAACTAATCCAATATTTTTATTACGAAATGCCATTAAGGGCCATTGAATATTGTGGCATAATAAATAAATGGCCCCCGACGACGACACCCACAACTATATATATATGGGAATAATCCTGGCTATCAACGGCATCATTATTCAAAGACGGATTTAGTGGCGACGATACATATGGGAATGGATTTGGATTCGGGATATTCGGGACTCTGACACACATACATCAAAGCGTCTTAAGTGCCCGAGTTTTCCGACTGCTCAAAAAGCGATTTTTCTGTGCCAGCGAAGCCATTTTCATTAATAGCAAAACTCTGGGGGAGAGCGCACATCCTTGAGTGGCCTGCCAATTGCGTTCGTTCGCTCGCTCGCCTTCTTTTTGAATGGCAGCTCGCCGTTAATAAGCCAGTTCACACCCAAACACCTGACGCCCTTGGCTGGCCTCCTCCTGCGCCCCATCCACCTGAGCAGAGGCACCTGGCCACTCAAGGACCACCGCCCAACACGGCCAACGTGCGCTTAATTAGTCCGTTTTGTTTAAAACGATTCTGATGACCATGGAGCTGATGATGATTCTCATGTTCTTCGCATGAAGAACGTGTGCATATTCAGATAAATGCATACATATCCTAAAGGACCCTAAAGGATTTTAACGAATTTTAAATACTCTTTATGCATTTATATAATATTTAGGAAAAAGCACAGTGCATAAATTATATAGTTTAACTTCCTTAAAAATATTAAATACATAAATGTTAATCTATATAATATAATATATCTAAATATATGCAATTTAGACCCCAAAGGTTTCACCGAATCGAAAATACTCTTTATTCATGTATATAAAATTTAAGAAAATGTACAGAGCATAAATTATATATTTTAACTTCCATAAAAATATTAAATACATCTATACAATTTAAGAAAATGTTCAGTGCATAAATCATGTATTTTAACTGCCATAAAAATATTGAATACATCTATACAATTTAATTTATCTAATATATGAATTTTTTCGGTACTTCCTAACCCCTTTATAGGGTATTCTCGGCCTCTTAGCTACCCTTTTTGGACCCAATGTGGCTGTACATATATTTGGATTTTTTGCTGGCCAGCTCACTTCCTGCAGGAGCGCTGCTTGTTTGCGAGCAATTCAATTTGCCGGCTTTCCATACTCGTCGCCCCGTTACCATTTCCATTTTCAATTTCAATTTTTTTCGCACACTGCTGCGCCACACCCACGCCACGCCACGCCGCTTTTCCCACGTTTTCCGCCGCGCTTTTCTTTCGCTCGCTCGGGCCCCGTGTTTGCGTATGTTAATCGAAATGTTTGGCGGCCTGAATGGGGGGCGTATGTGTCCATACATATATGGGAATTATTTCGCAGCATTTTTTTGCGCCTTCATTTATATTTCTCGTCGCTGCTTTTTTTTCGCCTGTGTAACGCGGCTTTGTTTAACATTAAATGGAGGTTAATACCTGGCAGCACGTCCGAGGAGGGTCAACAAGTGCAGCATCGCAGCCAAAGGGTTAAATTGGGGTTGGCATCTGCATTTCCTGCGGGGGGCTGGGCTGTGGGTCCTATGGCGATGGCTAATGTTATTGCCACCGCATTGGATTGTTGTCCATTTGGGCCGGAGCTGTCGTTGCCGTTGCCGTTGCCCGCGGGACCTTTGACCCCTCGATTGTTGTTGCAAATAGGCGAATGATTTTACGGTTAATTGATTTTAAAGCGATTTCGCTTAAATGTTATCGCTGCATTGTTGTTGCTACGTCTCCTGCTCTCCCCAGGACATTGGACTTTAGTGGATTTGGGGGGATTCTATATTTTTTTTTTGTCTGAATGACAGGACCTTCATTGAGGCCAAAATGTGATTACATTTACACGGTGTTCCTTGTTTTCGGGGTAATTTTCTCCTGCAAGATAATGCTAATTATTAAATAATACTTTAACGAGAGAGAGAGAAGTAAAATAACCACTTGTTGGAGGGGTTTTATTATTGTATTTAAATTGGTTAATAGTTTATTCGAATAAATAATCAGAAATAGCGTTGCTAGTGATATTAACTTTTATAAGCTGATTTATTTAATATTTTAATATTTTGTAACTAGCCTAAAAATATGCTACACTACTTATTCAATATATTTAAAATATTAAATATTAATATTTGGGCTTGTAACAAGCCTAAAAGCATGCTACATTAAATTATTGAATAAATAGTGTAGCATACATTTAGGCTAGTTACAAGCCTAAAATATAGTTCATTAAAAATATTAAATATTTAGGCTTGTAACTAGCCTAAAAGTATGCTACATTAAATATTGAATAAATGGTGTAGCATACTTTTAGGCTAGTTACAAGCCTAAAATTATGGTACATTAAAATATTGAATAAATAGTGTAGCATACTTTTAGGCTAGTTACAAGCCTAAAATACGCTACATTAAAAATATTCAATATTTAGGCTTGTAACTAGCCTAAAAGTATGCTACATTAAATTATTGAATAAATGGTGTAGCATACTTTAAGGCTAGTTACAAGGCTAAAATACGCTACATTACAAATATTCAATATTTAGGCTTGTAACTAGCCTAAAAGTAGGCTACATTAAATTATTGAATAAATGATGTAGCATACTTTTAGGCTAGTTACAAGGCTAAAATACGCTACATTACAAATATTCAATATTTAGGCTTGTAACTAGCCTAAAAGTATGCTACATTAAATTATTGAATAAATGGTGTAGCATACTTTTAGGCTAGTTACAAGCCTAAAAATATGCTACATTGAAAATATTGAATAAATAGTGTAGCATACTTTTAGGCTAGTTACAAGGCTAAAATACGCTACATTGAAAATATTCAATATATAGGCTTATAACTAGCCTAAAAGTATGCTGCATTAAAATCTTGAATAAATAGTGTAGCATACTTTTAGGCTAGTTACAAGGCTAAAATACGCTACATTACAAATATTGAATATTTAGGCTTGTAACTAGCCTAAAAGTAGGCTACATTAAATTATTGAATAAATGGTGTAGCATACTTTTAGGCTAGTTACAAGGCTAAAATACGCTACATTACAAATATTCGATATTTAGGCTTGTAACTAGCCTAAAAGTATGCTACATTAAATTATTGAATAAATGGTGTAGCATACTTTTAGGCTAGTTACAAGCCTAAAAATATGCTACATTGAAAATATTGAATAAATAGTGTAGCATACTTTTAGGCTAGTTACAAGGCTAAAATACGCTACATTGAAAATATTCAATATATAGGCTTATAACTAGCCTAAAAATATGCTGCATTAAAATCTTGAATAAATAGTGTAGCATACTTTTAGGCTAGTTACAAGGCTAAAATACGCTACATTAAAAATATTCAATATTTAGGCTTGTAACTAGCCTAAAAGTATGCTACATTAAATTATTGAATAAATGGTGTAGCATACTTTTAGGCTAGTTACAAGCCTAAAAATATGCTACATTGAAATTATTGAATAAATAGTGTAGCATACTTTTAGGCTAGTTACAAGGCTAAAATACTCTACATTGAAAATATTCAATATATAGGCTTCTAACTAGCCTAAAAGTATGCTACATTAAAATCTTGAATAAATAGTGTAGCATACTTTTAGGCTAGTTACAAGGCTAAAATACGCTACATTAAAAATATTAAATATTTATGCTTGTAACTAGCCTAAAAGTATGATACATTAAATTATTGAATAAATAGTGTGGCATACATTTAGGCTAGTTACAAGCCTAAAAATATGCTACGCTAAAATATTGAATAAATAGTGTAGCCTACTTTTAGGCTAGTTATAAACCTAGTTTAAATTGGTTCATTTCACGCCACAACTGTTCCAGCTCGTGAAAAGCTTTCTGGAAGAGCGCACTTTCCACGTATCGGCAGATGGGTACAAGTCGCCCACCAAACCGATCTCTGCTGGAGTTCCTTAAGGTAGCGTCCTCGGCCCTACTCTATACTCCATTTTTGCCTCAGACATGCCCACACAAACTCCGATAACTGAAGTCGAAGAACGAGACGTGCTAATTGCGACCTACGCTGATGACACTGCTGTCATGACAAAAAGCAAAAGTATTTTGGCTGCCACATTTGCTTTACAAGAGTACCAATGGGCCATGAACTGGAACATTCGAATAAATGCAGATAAATGTGCCAATGTTACGTTCACCAATCGCCGAAGTAGCTGCCCTGGAGTCGGCCTCAACGAAAGTCCAATCAGAGCCCTTTCTAGTTACAAGTACCTCGGTGTCACCTTGGACAAAAAACTCACTTTTGGCAGGCACATTACTTGCATCCAACACTCCTTCAGGACTAAAGCTGCTCGGATGGCCTGGCTTCTCGCACCACGTAACAAGCTAGCACTTGGCTGTAAAGTCCAAATATACAAATCCATATTGGCACCAAGTCTCTTCTACGGACTCCAAGTTTATGGCATCGCTGCAAAAACCAACCTCAACAAAATCCGGGTATTACAAGCGAAAACACTTCGAAGGATCTCTGGAGCTCCGTGGTTTATGAGAACCAGAGACATCGAACGAGATCTCAACGTGCCCAAACTTGGAGACAAGCTGCAAGAACTGGCTCGGAAATACATGGACAGGCTAAACGAGCACCCCAATACCCTAGCCAGAAAACTTGGTGCTGCGGCTATAAACAGCGCCGACGGAAGTAATCGAGTCAAAAGAAGACTGAAACGACACCACCCTCAAGACCTACCGGACCGGATCTTGACATAGTATTTCTACCACCGTAAATATTACTTTAAAAAAAAAAAATAAAAATATGAAATTCTTCTAGTCCTAAGTAACGCTTAGACTAATTTTTGTATATATTGTTAAAACCGATTAGATTAAGCTGCCAGTTGGGTAGCAGAGCGCTAATCAAAAGAATAAATTTCCACATTTACAAACGTTAAAAAAAAAAAAAAAAAAAAAGGTTCATTTCAAGTTTAAATTATTATAAAAATGTTCTGTCTTAAAGTAACAGTTGTTTATATTAAATATGGCTTCATATTGCTTTTTTTTTTTTTTTTTTTCATTTCATTTGTTTATTTTCGCCGGAAGCGTTCAGGGCCATCTGAACTTAACCGGGCGTTTATAGGATGGGGTATATATACAATTATTTACAATTATTTAGGCATATTTACAAAATGTTAAGATTACACTGTTAATGTATAACGCGGGAAGACAGATCGCTGGGGTGGAATCTCTTTAACCTTCTTAAAGATTGCGGGTCGGTCAGCCTGCTAGCCAGAGGGTTAGGATGAATTCTTAGCCTGACCGAGTACCGTTGGCTGTGTTGGTTGAGGAGGTCGCCCACAGGAGTAAGTCGCAGGTCGTTTAGGATGGCCTGGTTTGTAACATACCAGGGAAGCCCAGATGCCCGTCGAGCAGCGCGTGCCTGAACTATCCGTAGCTTATTTAGCTGGTGTTTGGATGCGGTGCCCCATATTTGGATCGCATATGTCCAGGTTGGCGTAAGAATTGCTTTGATCAGCAGGACCTTCGTAGAGAGCTGGAGGCTTTTGGAACTCAGGAGCCAATCGAGCTTCTGGAGTTTGCGTAAGCACTTGGCTCGGATTGCCGTGATGTGGGTGTTCCAAATGAGACGTTGATCCAAGTGAACACCCAAGTAGCAGTGAGAGGCAGCGTTTTTGATATTGTCACCATTAAAAGTATGAACGATGTTGATGACAAGCCTTAGAGTAAAGGTGACGCATGCCGACTTGCTACAATTTATGGCTATATTCCATTGCTTGGTCCAGCGCTCCATCGCACGCAGCCAGTTCTGCACAGCAGCCGAAGCTGTCAGCTGGGACGAGTGGGATGCAAGCAGGGCCGTGTCGTCAGCATAAGTAGCCAGAAGCATACGAGCGTCTGAGGTGGGCGACGGAAATGGCATGTCACTTGTGTACATGGTGTATAAGAACGGACCAAGTACACTTCCTTGGGGCACTCCTGCATGTATGTATGCCAAGCTGGATCGTGAGTCCTTTACCGCTACTTCGAAAGTTCGATCGGCAAGAAATGACCTCAGGATAGCGAAGTAGGGTGCAGGAAGAAGTTCCTTGATTTTATAAAGGAGGCCCTCGTGCCACACCTTGTCAAAGGCTTGTTTAACGTCGAGGAAAACGCCTATAGTGTGCAGCTTGTGCTCGAGTCCGTGGGTGATGTGGTTAACCAGGCGATGGACTTGTTCTGGGCAGCCATGGGATTTCCTGAAGCCGAACTGGTGTTGGGGTATGTGGCCTTCTACTTGTGGCAGTTCCAAGAGTCTACTGAGCAGGATCCGCTCGAACACTTTCGCTAACGTGGATAGCAGGCTGATTGGGCGGTAAGAATCGATTTTCGATAGTGGCTTGCTTGGTTTAGGGATCATGATGATCCGAGCTTGCTTCCATTGCCTTGGAAAATGTCCCAGGCATAACATGGCGTTGAAAATTTTTACCAGCGCTAGCACTCCTTTGAAAGGAAGAGCCTTCACCGCTCGATTGTCGATTCCATCGGGTCCAGGAGACTTTTTCAGATTAAGGGCCTTTAGTTGCATCGAGACTTCCTGCGGCGTGGTGTGCCTAATGGGTCGCGCTGGCTGGATGGGAGCGTTTAGGAAGTTTGCAACTTCATCGCGGTGCGAAGCGTCTGAAAGATCGAGAGGAGTGAAGGTAGCAGACAGATGTTCAGCAAATGCGTTTGCTTTGTCTGAGTCCTTCTTCAGCCAGTGGCCACTGTGGCTCTGTATTGGGGATTGGACAAGCGGCTGTCTTTTGATTCCTCTCGTGAGCTTCCATATCGAAAAATCGCTGCAATTTTCCGGGCCAGCTCCCTCCAGCAGGGTATCAATGTTCTTTTGACGAGTTTTTGCTAGCAGCCTGTGCAGTCTGTTAGTAACGCTTGATAGTAGTTGCTTAGTAACGGGATCACCTGACACAATAAATTGCCTTCTTAGGTGCCTTTTTTGATCCAGCAGTGCCCTTGCCTCCGGTGTTAGTAAGGGCGCCCTCCTAGTAGGTGGGAGACCAGATTGGCGCCGAGGTGGCGTAGCTCTCCGGGCGGCTTCAGTAATTGTGGAAGTGAAGGTGTCAACGTATGCATCCAGATCGCTGCAGGTTGTTATTGGTGTGTTGAGCACAATGTGAGCATCGATTAGGGACCTAAATGTGGCAACGTTTGCATGGGCTGGCAGCATTTTGGGGACTCCTTTGAAGAATTGAGCTTCTTCATTTATCAGGAAGAGCAACGGGAGGTGGTCAGAAGAGAGCTCGGTGAGTATTCTAACGGAGACCTGCTGTTGTCTGAAGCCTTTTGAGATGCCAAAGTCAATAGCACTGGGGGTGGCGTTTGCACGGTAGGGGTAGCAGGTGGCTTCTCCAGTTGCAACAATATCGACATTGAGATTGTCCAGGACAGAGCTGAGGGTCCGGCCTCTGGCACAGATTCTGTTGTTGCCCCACCATCTGTGTTTGGCATTCCAATCTCCTGCTGCAAGAAACTTGTCTCCAAGTCTGGAGAGGAGCGTCATGAAGTCTGCTTCTGTCCACCTGACAGCAGGAGGGCAGTACACCGAAGCAACGTTAAACCTCCCTCTTCTTGAAAATATCTCAATGGAGACGGCTTGAATGTGCTCTTCCGAAAGAGTGAAAGAGAGTTGATGGGATATGCCCGACTTGATGAGGATCGCTGTACCCCCGTGTCTCCGGTCGTCCGGATGATCGGCTTTGTATAAAGTGAAGCCGGGGATCCTGAAGGTGGACCGCGAGCAGAGGCGGGTTTCTGACAACATAAGGATGTCGATTTCGTGTAGCTCTATGAAAGCAATGACCTCGTTAGCTTTCGAGCTTAGCCCATTGGGGTTCCAGCAGGCTATTTTAAGGGCACCCATTGTGGAGATTAGAGGGGGAAGGACGCGTCTGCAGGAGTGCTTGCATAAGTGACTCTACCAGAGACATCATCCTATCGAGCCTCATAAAAAGCTGTTCCAGTTTGGCATCCAGAGCGGCATTTGCGGAGGAATGAGTTGGAGGGGGAGTATTTTCCATCTCTTTGCGAGGGTTGCTGCGTTGTACGATGGGTAGGTTCCTTCTGACTACACTAGCAAATGATTCCTTACCAACGTTGGGTGAGAGATGGGTTGGAGGAATCGAGTTCGATTCTGTGGCTGCTGTGATCTTCGATTGGTGGTTTTGCTTAAATGCGATTTGCAGGTATTTACGGCATCCTCTGAAGTTTGCCGCGTGAGAGTTGCCGCAGTGAAAGCAGCACCTAGGGTCGTCTTTTCCAAGCTTACACTCTGGGGTAGGATGATTTTCTCCGCATTCCCTGCAGATGTAATGCCGTGTGCAGTATGCTTTAGTATGCCCGTAATTCTGGCATCTTTGGCATTGTACAGGACCGGATTGCTTGCGTGGCTTCTCCCATGTCACTATGTGTCTACAGACAGCAGTGATGTTTTTAAGAAACTTGTTGTTGTCAGCCTTTTTAACGTCCACAAACCTCATGTTGAGTGGATGCTGAGTTGCCTTGTTACGAGGGGTATAGATGCGCAAAACGCAGTGACCCTCTTCCTGTAAGCATTCAATGATATCCTCCGATGGGACGTCATGATGAATGTTCCTCATTACCATGCGAAAGGGTCGGTCTTCTGGCAGCTGGTGGTGGTGGAAAACAAGCCCTTTTTCGCGAAAGTGTTTGGCCACGAGCCTGTAGGCATCGGAGGAGTTGCACTGAACGGCGCATTCACCTGAGTTCAGCGCTTTGATGGAGTAGGCGTCTCCTATAAGAGCATCTAGCTGCTTGCAGAAAGCAGAGAAGCTGACCACACCGGGAACCATAATCCTTGGGACCTTGGGTGATCGAGCGGCTTGCGGTGCGGCTGATTGAGCTTGTCCTGCGCTGTTGGATTTTGCTGGCTGTAAAGTAGCGTCAGATTTCTTTGCGGCGCGGTTTAACGCGGCTTGCGAAGTGGAAGGCTGGACTTCCATTTCTTCCTCATCGCTTAGGATTATGAATCGGTTTCCGGAGTTGGCGGAAAAGCTTGTCTTCTTTTGGCTGACCTTGGGAGAGAGAGCGGAACCTGCTCTCTTCTTTGCTACTCCTTTGTAAGGTTTAGGGGTGACTTGCTGCCACTCTGGGGTGGAGTTGCATGATGATATATAAGTAGGAGCAGGATCTTGCCTCGTGCTGGATGCAACGGAACACAAACTGCCATTTGAGCTTGTTGTATACGTCAATGAAGATGAGATCGGGGATGTTACAGTACAGGTTGTGGTGCAGCTTGTAGGAGCCAATCTGGATGTACTGCCGGCTTTTAAGCCGTCCATTATATTATCACGTAATGAAGCCCGTAGTTCGGCAGGAGTTGCTCCAGCAGTCTTCCTCATCGATACCGAATTGATGGATTGTTGTTGAAGAGGGGTGTCCATTTTTAGTAAGAATCGACTGTGGGCGGTCTCTGCGAGGCAGAAACCACAAGACCACAGCCGGTCACAGAAACTTGCTCAATTGCGAGAATAGAAACAAGCCAAAAATAAAATCGAATTTGCGAGAAAAAAAAAGAAAAAACTTTTTTGGAAGAAACAATTTGTGAGAAAATTTTTCAGAGAGATCCGTACCGGTTGACACAAAAGTCGGAACTGTCATATTGCCTTGTGCTATCTTTTCGAAAAAAACCTGCAAGTATGCAATGAAATTGGATACAAATTCCGGGAAATATAACATATTGTAGCATACTTTTGGGCACATTTTCTATAGAATTCAAAAGAGATTTTACAGATTATAAAGAATATTATGGAATTTGGAATAAGGGCTTGGGAAACAAGGAAATATTTACTATAAAGGATATTAAAATTTTTAAATTTCATTATTCTTGGGTTATTTAGTGACTCCACCCTGTTATTTATCTATCAAATTGTTTAACTCCGTCAAATGTTAATTATTCCTGCCCAGCAAACCCATTTCGTTCCTCAAATTGTTTCATATCGACACGGCGACTTGGAGAAATATAAATATCTGGTCAACCCCCTTGGAAAAGTCCCCTGGAAAAGGCGCAGGGAGCTAACAGAAGATTGCACTCGTGTGTTCATTAAAACAATAAAAAGAAAACACACACAGACACGCGGAAAGATACAGATACAGATGCGAATTACGGTTACAGATACTGATGCGGATGCGGATGCGGATACGGAGATACGGATCCGAAGGACGGCTAATTATGATTTCTCCAAACTGACAGCGGTCAAAACAGCCTTGGGAGGTTATTATCGAGGGGTGGCTCCCTCAGCCGGCGGTCGTGTGTCCATTTTTCCGGGGGACTTACCCCGGTCCAATGTCCACCGTCCACCGTCCAGTGGCCAGTGGCCAGTTGCCAGTGTGTCCGCCTATCTGTGCGTAACGCAACGTAATTACACAACATTCTTAGCCCGGGCATTTCGCCAGTGGCTATTTGCCCATTGGTTTTACGAGCGTGCTGCACTTTTGCGGCCATCATCGGGATTCAGGACATCAGAGCATCAGGCATCAGGCATCAGGACATCACGGCAGCCCAGCCTCAGACCAGCCTCATCAGCAACCCCGAAAAACTATCCCACACAATAACCGAACGAACGGCCGAATAACCGAAGCGGTAACTGTAACTGTTTACTGGAGGCTGTGCCACCTGTCCACCAAACGATTGTGTGGGTGTGCACTGCGGGAAATGGGGTAAAGAAAGCAAAGAAAAGCAAAGACAAATTAATGAATAACTTGGAAAATTCTTGACGCCTTGAGGAGTTATTTCCAAGACCGAATCTAGTCACGCAAAATAACTTGAATGCTTAAAACAAAAGGGGGAAAAAATATGTTTGCATATTTATTTATTTATTTTAAATAATTTAAAAAAGCTTCTACCGTAATATATAAAATAGATTTTGGTGTGTTTTTACCTTTAGTAATATCACAAGACTTCAAAGGATTTATTATTAATTTACTTACTTATTTAATGATTGATTTATTTTTTATCAATTCTGTTAGTTAAATTCTCTGATATCTTTAGTTTTGAGTAGTTATTTCCAGGACCGAATCTAGTCACAAAAGTAACTTGAATGCTTAAAACAAAAGGGGAAAACTATGTTTGAAAATTTAACTTTTTATTTATTTATTTTAAATAATTTATACAAGGTTCTACCTTATCCATTCAGAATATCTCAGGACTTAAAAGAATTTATGATTTATTTACTTATTTAATTATTGATTTATTTATTTTCAACTTTGTTAGTTATGAATTCTTCTGCTATCTTTAAATATAAAAATCAAAATAAATATAAAGAAAACGACGAAAATAATGATTGATTTATTTATTATCAATTTTATTAGTTATAAATTCTTCTGCTATCTTTAACTTTAAAAATCAAAATAAATATAAAGAAATGCAGGTAGATTTCTTCGAGTGGCGTCCCTGTCCCAAGAATGTTATTAGCAGCTTGCGTGCAAAAACATTTATGAAATTCCCACCCCACAAATGGGAGGAGGACATGGCCAGGAGGGATGTGGATGTGGATGTGGACATGGACATGGTCCTTGCCACTCTGTCTTTATGTGACGACGCAGAATGATACGAAAACGTTTCGTCATAAACTTCAATAATCGTAAATATAGATTTCTCCGTTGACCATTCCCCCGTTCGTTGTAGGTTGAAATTAATAGTTTTAGGCTTTCGTCCTCGGCAGCATCGCATTTCATTTTCCTGCCTTTTTCTGCTCTTCCTGTTTGGTCCTGGTCAGTTATATGGGGGAACCCCCCTTGATGGCCGCCTGTGTGTAATGCACATTTATGTGGCTAACAGTTTTATCGTTTCGTCAATGTCATAAATTCTGATCTGGTAGCCGAAATTGAACTTAATGCGACATAGACACCGCACCAAATGGCCAAAGGATGTACAGTTTCGCTGCAAGGATAAAAGAGATGGAATCAAACAAACTAAAAATTACAGAATAAATTAATTGTTAAATTTAAATAAAGTAAACTATGAAATTAAAGGGGTTAAAATAGTTTATGATCTAAAAACCATTACCAAATCCCTTGGGTAACCCAAGATCTCCAGCAAACGATACTGGGTAGTTGCCAATAATTACTCCGAATGATATATGCCCAGACACATCGATAATCTCGGGCCGATAAATTATAATGGGCCTCCCCGCCACCGCTTTCGATGAATTTCGGACTGGTTTCCTGATTCCCTGATTCCCGATTCAGATCCTGGTTTGGGCTTATTATTTATGTGGCAATTAGCGGTGCAGGCTTTTAGGAACTGGCCAAAGGCGAGCGATTTTAATGACCATTTGAAGCGCATTTCGTTGTTGCCACTTTATTTTTATTTATTCGGTGGGGTTCCGTTCGTACTCCTTATCAAGATGTTCGGTCGCCAGTTCTAATTGATAGGGCGGGCACGCCCACATTCTCGCCCACCCAAAGCGTTCGATATATTCGCGTGCTCATAATTTGAGCAAGGGAAAAAAATACAACGAAAAAATACAAAGGGGGCCCGAAAAGCCGTGGAAAATCCACAAACACATTGTGTGCTAAATTACTAAATCAAAGGGGTGGTTCTTCGACCCGCGATTTTCAGCGGTAAGGGTCAGTTTATATATATATACGGGCTTACTGGGAATTTGCACAATTTCTTGGTATATGTGTGTTGGCGTGTCGATCGCTCATAATTCGCTTTCGGCTCTGGACATGCAAGCAAACAAAATCGAAAATTCAGCACGAACATTATCGATAAAATTGCCATTAAAGCACCGCCACAGCGCGCCTTATCGATAGTTTGCATCGCGTCGCGTCGGAACGGAACAGGAACGGAAGTCGATTTGGATGATGAATGAAGCGCGATGAAACGGGGCAGATATAGCCGTAGCCCCATAGCCACAGTCATGACCCCAACTCTACTGGGTTTACAAAATCTAGAGAGCTCCTCGACAAGTTAACCAAAGTAAGGGGTCGCTTATGCATAAAATGAATATTAGAAATATATATATAAGCCATTTAAAAACCACTAAACTTTATGCGTTTTGAAATAAATTAAAATCCTCAAAAAGGAGAATTAATTATGGCATTATGACACTGCATTGTTGCTTGTACTCATTGAAGGTCTAACTGAAACGCATTAGGAAGAGGGCATGGTCACACAGTTATTTGTTTTAATTTCAGGTTAAACTTATAAAGAGCTTATTCTAAGGATTAAATAAATATATATCAGTAATTGTGGCATTATGACACTGCAATGTTGCTTGTACTCATTAAGGGTCTCACTATTTCGCATTAAGAACCATTAAGAACCATGCCCTCATGGTCACACACTTAAATGTTTTAATTTCAGGTTAAGTTTATAAAGAGCTTGTTCCAAGGATTCAATAAATATATATCACTTTTAAGCAAAGGATTACTCAATGAATATGTTATTGTTTACCAAATCTATTTAAATAAGGTCACAGTTCTTAAACCACTTTAAAGAAACTCTCAAAAAACAATAAATTCTAGAGCTTAGCTGCGATCTCAATGACTCAATCTTATCCCTTTTATCTGCTCTATTTTCTCGACCCCCCCACACACACATTTTTCCATTCTATAAGCCGTTGCAAATAATACAATTAAATAAATTTACGTGCGCCACGCAATCTGCATACATAACTCGCCCCTAAAGGACCTCAAATGGAGTGGGGCTCCAGCGCCTGAGAGTATGCAAGAATTCATAAAACTGCGGGCGAGCAAGTGAAGAAATCAAATGAGAGTTCGGCGCTCGACTTTCAATCATGCAAAGTGGCGGCGGCCAAACTACAAAAAATACAGAACAAAAACTGAAAAGAAAAGCGAAACAGCGGAAAAACTGAGGGAAAACCAAGGGTTAGGGGTGGCGCGAGCATGACGAAAATATTGCCAACAAATGAAGTCATTTGCATGCATGACAATTGTTATTGCATATTTTTTGGCGCACGCGCTAATATCGAAATTGACAAAAATGCCCCAAAAACCGAAAGTTATCTGCTGATAAAAAAACCCCTACTCCTTTGAAAAAAGGAATTGAACAACTACCCCTTCGGTCGACAATGAAATTTATGCCACATAAAGAACTATAAACGTCTATAAAAAATATAAAGAAATACCCGGCAGCGAGGCAATAAAAATGAATTGGCGACAACTCCGGATATTTGAGAATATGCTATCTACATAAAGGCGGAAATCGCCCAAAAGAGCGAGAGATTTAACAGCATTTTGCGGCTTGTCTGGATTTTCTTTTCTTTTTTTTATCCGAGGACTCTAGATATTCGAAGGGGGCCTTTTGAATCGGAAAGGGTTTAGCAGTTGGCAATCTGCTCCAGATTGATCGCATATTTAAGGCGAGATGAAGTCATCTCGATTGAGTTGGAAAAGCGAAGGGGGTGGATTATGGCATGGGTTCTGGCAGAAGGCTCTGGTAATGTCAATGGATTTATTAGAATAAATTCGTTATTGTATTAGGCAATTTATATTGACTAATAGGTTCAATAATTAAAATATAACATTTATGAAGAAGCTAACATTTAAATGAAAAATAAAATAATTCAATCAAGGTGTTTCTCTTTTATGACTAATGTTTACGCGTTTTAATAATTAAAATAAAACATTTATGTAAAAGCCAACATTTAAATAAAAATTAAAATACTCTAGATATATATATTTTGCATTTTTATTTAAGATTCTATCAAGTTGTTTCTATTTCATGAATAATGTTTACTAAATTTCTAAATTACTTAGAAAATAACATATGCTTACCTTGACCCTAATAATAATATATATAAATTAGAGAAAAAATTAACCCAATTAAAGACGTACATATTTCGGTTATTTCGGTTATTCCGTGTCATTTAATGCCATTTGGTTTTACCAATTTCGGTGCGAAAGGTGAAAATTAGAGCTCGTTTTAGGGGTAATCGGGGTGGTAATAATAAAACAACACGCCCAAAAGGTGCAGTCGATGTCAGTTGGCTTTTGGCTTTGACATTTGATGAATTACACGCATTCAACTACACATCTAATTAGACTGGGGACACACTTTTATTGCACACTCACTGGACTGAGGACGGTGCGCGGTGTGTGTGTGCCTTTCGAGGTGTGTCCCGGCGATTTTTCACACCACTTGCGGTGGCTGCTAATTAATTAATTAGCTTGATGACAAAACAAACTCGCTGCTGATGAGCTCGAACCGAAAGCGAACTAATGGAAATTGAAAATGTAAATTTAAAGCGGTGTCAAGGTTATTGGCAATGTTTGAGCTTAAGAAATTGCTTGAGGAATGTATCTAAAAATGTATTTCTTCTCTCTATTTTATATTTTAAAAAATCAATAATTCCGTCACCCTCTCTTTTTTAATATTATATTTTTTCTGGCACCCACCACATTCCCGGAGGAACACTCTCAAGGCCGTTTATCATTTGCGGCTCATAACTTTGTGCAATATGCATAAGGCGAATCGGGGAATAACACACCACCCACACCCGGAGAAAGAGCCACCCGCGGCGCATGTGAAAATGCAAAGCTGTCAATGAGTTATGTTTGGCGCTATCATAAAATTTGACAGGCCTCCTCCCGATTTCCGATTTTCCGGCGACTCCCTCCGCGCGGAAAATGCAAATGTCAGCAGCTTGCGGAAGCGGAAGCGCACATTTAAGAAAGGCTCCCCATCTTCTTGGGCTCACTATCCAAGAGTCTGCCTGCGAAGTTAATGCCTACACTACAAATATAAAATATAAATAAATAAATATATGAAAAATAAGATATTAAAATTAAGAGAGGGCTTCTATTTGCGTACTTATATATTTCCTGAAATTAGCAAGCTTCCTTGATTTATCTAAAATAATATTTTGTTTATTCTTTATTCGTAATTAGGCTTGTTTTAACATACTTAATAGGATGTTAAATAAATATAAATTATAAATTAAAATATAGTCTGTATTTAATACACTTAATAGTCCCCTTTTTTATCAGTGCATCGAGTGAAAGTGTTGAGGGATTATTGGGCAAACGGCACAGAGCACGAGGATGTAAGAATGTGCGCCACTCGAGGACTCAGCATCCTTATTGAAAATCAATGACGTCATGTGGCGCAGTTGTCTGCCTAAAATTGTGAAAAGGGTTTCGCCAGGCTACTCACACAGCGTAAATATATTAATATATATATATTTTTGCCATTTTCCATCCTTACTTTAATAGCAACAAGTTGCAGTTTCTGGCTAAAATCTCATTTGAATTTTGCTCTCCCCACAAAGTAGGCAACAATAAAATCTAATGCACAGTGTCTGCCTGCGTGTGTGTGTGTGTCTGCATTTTGCATGTGCAATATTCAACAATTTTCGCACTTATTTTTGAGTATTATCGAAAAAGTTTTCCCATCATCGAAGCGCAAGCGGCAATTGGCCAAACAACGCACGTTTTTCCCACCCTTCTCGTGTACGGTTACGTGTCCGATTGTAAATGGGAATATATCCATTATAAATACCCAGACTCCCAACTACTAACTAACTAACTCTGTGCATATTCCGGCAAAAGTTTATTGCCAATTTTTGGCCAATTTCGGGCAAGCGTTGCAACGTGTTTAGAGTTTTGTTGATATTTTGGAGGCGAGAATAAATAATTATTTCGTGCTGATGTGAGTTATTATTTTTTAGTTAGTTTCTTTGTTTTTTAACTTTAAATTATATATTATAAAATATATTTGGAGTCTTAAGATGATTTTTTAGTGGGTTTTAATGGGTCAGAAACACCGCAGGAAATATAAATAAATATTTGTGAAAGTTAAAAACGTATACTATTCACATTTAATAAATATTCAGGCTTAATTTAAATTTTTAAAAGCCAAAAACTGTGGGTAACTGGAGCCACAGTCATCGATACTTCCTTTCCATTAGGGATGGAGATTTTTTGGGATTTGAATAATCAGTTCTGGTGGCCCAACCCTCCTTGAAATCACCTGAAATCCGCCCAATCACTCAGCCAACTGTTCATTTTGCAGCTTCCCCTTTTTTTCTATTATTTTTTTTTTTTGCTTTTTTGCTTCGGTTTAACGCTTAAATTAGTCCAAAAAACACCAAGGATCAGAAGATATCCCAACCCCCGGAAAGTGGCCACCACCACTCGGACTACCGATGAAAATATTTTAAACATTTTCCGGCGGCGCGTTCTTGACAGCCGCAAACTGAGGATGGAAAATGGTAGAGAAATTACCAGAAAAAAATATTCATTTCACTTTATTTTTTTTGCTTTTCTGATAATTTTTCCTCTCTTTTTGCCTCTTCGTTTGTTAATTTATAAAAAACGCTTGAGGCGGAGTCGGGGGCGGGGGCGCCAAGGTGAGGCCAAGTGTCGCCTGGCGGTGGAGGGGGTGAGTGAGCGGGAGGGGGTGAGTGAGCGGTGAAGGTGCGAGACATGAGCGGTGTAACATTGGTGGTGGAACGAGGCAAACTTCAAACGAGATAAATACAATTTCCATTAGGCCTCGCGGAAAATCCCCTCGAACCACATTCATACTTCTTCTTATCCATATACAAATACACTGAGAGAAAATGGGGGCTCAAGGTGTTGGTAATTTCTAATTTACTGAAAAACTTTGAGCATACTAGAAAATATGAAAGAAATTACTATTGTGGGATAACTTTGGACTTCACATTTAATTATTTTATTTAGGAATCACATTTCTTATTTATTTAAAAAATATTATATAAATGCGATTCTTTATTATTTAAATATTTATTTATCAAGGTTTGATTTTATTTATTTATTTACCTATTTATATATTTATTATTATATTTGTTGAGCGGTTATCCTAGTGCGATTTTATATTAGTAATTATGCTTAGAAAAACTTGTAAAAAAAACTAAAACTATTTATTACTTACACATACATACATATTATTTTATGAAGTAATTCACAATTTATATTTAGAAATCACGCATTTAAATAATAGTTTGAATACATGAGAAATATTTAAGCTATTATTTAAATGCGATTCTTTATTATTTAAATACTTATTTATTTAGGTTGGTTTTTATTTATCTATTTATATAGTTATTAATTTATTTGATGACTGCTTATCCTAGTGCGATTTTAAATTAGAATTTGGCTTAGAAAAACTTGTAAAAACTTGCACTACATATTTTTAACCTTCACATCCTTTGACCACCATTTTCTCTCTGTGCATATATGCAGAAATTTCACATTGTCAGTTATTTCACCGACCTCCACCACTTGAGGTTTTTTCCTATTGATTTTAGGGCTTTTTCACAGTTTTTTCCCAGGAAAAACCCGGAAACGCCAGAGAGAGCCCAACCCTCGGACCTCGGACCTTCTTCGTTTTTCTGTTTTACGTTAATTTTTTAATTGTAAATATTGCCCAGGGTCGAATTTTTCATCTGGGCCCGCAGTTGTGCCTGCTCAGCCCCTGCTGCTGTCCTTCAGTCCGCCTCAAGGTTCATAATTTTCCCCCAGCTCCGAACCCCGAATCCCCGAACCCCCGCGATGTTTACATAATTTGTACGTTACAACGCGCACACGAAACATTTTCTGTTTTTTGGGCTACTTTTGCTCGAAATTTTTAATAGATTTCCGCGTTCTCCTCGCTTCCTGGGAAATGCGCGCAGTTGTTCAAGAATTAAATCCAAGAAGGATGGGTTGGAGTCTGGGCCCATCATCCGATTTCCCTCGATTATTTTTATGTTGATTGCCGTTTTTATTGGCCGCCTAGCTAATTGCAAACTATTGGATCACACACACAACACACACACGATGGCCGCGTCCCGTTATGATACCATAAAGTAGGGTTATGGTGATGTCCGATTTTGGTTCTGGGGGGTATTAGAAATTATGACAGGGCCCCCGGGCAAGACGCAGACGGCGATGGCTGTAAATCCTGGAATTTATAGAGAGACGACCACGAGCACGAAGGCGGGAACTTTGTCTGTTAAGTGTATTTTCTGCCATATAGCCCAGATATATATATATTTACACATACGCATCTCCGGAAGTCACAAATAGGTGGCCATAAAGTATACAATAAAAGTGGGATGCAGGAGAGATGTGAGGAGTAGCAGGTCCTGAAAATCGGTATATGGAATTGGAAAATATTTCTGAATTTTATATATTTTATATATATTTTTAAGGAATTTATTTTATTTATTTATTTATTTCTTAATATCCTGCGACAAGAGTAAACGTATTTTTATTGCACTAGTCAAAATGGAAACACATACATACGTGTATTACGAGTTTGATTTAAAAAAATATTTTTTAATCTAACAATTTACTTATAAATATTTTACTGACATTTTGATTTCGTTAACTTATTTCTATATTATTTTGTGTTTATTTATTTTGTATTTTTGTTTTATACTTGTATTATATATATTATTATATCTTATATATTATACATATTATTATATATTATTTTTTTAAATCCCTCAAATATTTACTAGATATCGATGGCCCACTCCCCTTAAATTTTTTCTGGGGTTGCTCATGTGAAGGTCACGCCGCCAAAGGTCGTCGGCGGAGAAAGCCGAGAGGGAAAGTCGTCGCTTTTTGGCTAATGAAAAAGAAATAAAAGTGTCGAGTGCATTATTGCCACACACACTCGCCGGCACACACACAATACACATATGCTCATATCATCTTCCCTGGTAATTGTTGAAACATTTTTAGTGCTAGTCTGCGTGCTACGTGTCCCGGGTACCGGGTCCCTCAACCCAACCCCCTCGACCAGTGGCTATTATTTTGCACTTACTATAACATGCACATAAATATTTTTGGCCTGCGCTCCCCATTTACGTGTGTGTGTGTGGCTATTTTATTGATACTAACACACACACAGGCAGGCACAGGCACAGGCACAGGCACACACGCGCCCCCATAAAAGGACATGGAGTGAATTTTTGCCGGGGATTTTCCCTCGTTTTTATTGTCGCCTTGGCGAATCTCTGTCAAAAAGCAATAATCATCAATTCTGATTCCTTTTTCTTCTATTTATTTTCCCTCTTGCTTTTCGCAAGGACATTGCCGTCTGTTGGCGGCTCGATTTGATATCAAATTGATTATTATTTATGTCGGCACTGCCTTCTATTATCCGGGCTAATTGTCTGGGCCTCCTTGGAGTGGTAAAGTCGAGAGAAATGTTGGGAAAACGATATTGGGAAGTTATTTAACTCAAGTTCCTTTCCCTTAAATTTATATAGAGTGTTCTCCTAAATTTTGTTGCCTCTCTTTAGTTTTAAAAGTCAAATTTAAAATTTGAAATATCAGCCAAAATGTCCAATCAAGTTATCCTGGAACCCTACTGTCACCTCACCTTACGGAGCCCAGTTCCTTATAGTCTCATTGTATAACGAAAACCCAGCGGAGTCGGTTCTATTTTTTCTATTAAAAAAAAATTTGTAAAACCTTATATAATTTTATATAAAGAAAAAGAACCTTGTGTGTTTATTTGTGACCATTTGTAACTCGGGATTCGGAGAAAGATGCCGTGGTGGGATTTTGATGGTGAGTACAAAAACTGGTTTCGGTTTTGGTCTTGGTGTGGGTCCCGTCTCCCTTCTGGAGTGCCCACCTAAATTACTTAATTTTAATTTCCGTAGGCGCTGCTTAATCAGCAACTATTAATGCTGCACTTTGCTTATTTACGAGCTGCAAATGACTTCCATTGAGAGCTCTCCGCTGCGTGGGCAGCCTGAGTTTCTCATTCGCTGCGTTGCTTTAATTTTCCCTTCGGAAAGGGAATCTTTTTGAGACTCATTTCAATCGGTTGTGGTTTGTGTTTTTAGTTTAATTCTGACTCCTTTGTGTGATTTTTAATTTAGTTCTGACTCCTGTTCCAAGGCCTACTTGTAGCCATCCAAAAGCAGTCGTAAGCGACAGATAAATGCTAATCACAATTCGATTTTTAAGCCTTCAACTTTTCCCCAATCACTTTTCCTTTCTTTACCCCCTTCTTTTTGGGGCTTTCTTTGGGTTATTTTGCCCACAGTTTGTCACACTTAATTAAAGAAAATTTTAAGCACTTTAGATGTCAATTTGTGCCCACTTTCCGCCATGCCCGCGATGCGATGACAGTCCTGTCGCTCCGCTCTTTGGCCCATCAAAAGCCAGGCGGCGAAAGTAAAAAATAAGGCATAAAAAAACCAAAAAAAGAGAAACGAAATGGTTTAATTAAGTTGAAACCCTTTCGTGCGTGCCTGCTCCTGGTCCGAAGTCCCGGGCTCTTCGGTTCGACTCCAAGTGCAAGTGGCCCCGTCGAGTGGCCGCCAAGTCGAGTCCAACTCGGGACTCGGGGGCGTGTTAATTTCCAAGGTGTTTGCTATTCCAAGCTGTTTCCGTTCTAATATAAAAAATCAGCGTAATTAAAAATCAAATGATTTTTTCTCCCGACGGCGACCGGTCGACGACAGCGAAATATCTTCATTAATTTTGCTCTTTTGCTGCGGGACATCCTTCGGTCTCCATCCTTTCCAATTCATTCAATGCTGCACAATTTTTAACTCATTAATTGGTGTGGGCGCAACCCTTTTTCGCTCGAGTCCCCTTTTTTTTGTGAGGGAAAATGTCCTGAAAACGGAGCCAAGTGATTTATTTGTTTAATCCTTTTCATTTTCAACCGATTTCTTTTTATTTATTTTCTTGCCCGGCCACTTGAATTGTTGCTGATTAGAGAAAGGCAGTCCCTTCTGAAATTGGATGAGCTTCATTTATTAATTCTGGGATTTATATTGGCCTTGCCTCGTTCTTAAAGAAATTAAAGTTAGGAGAATATGTATTTAAATTTAAGAAAATATCCACCTAATTGATTCGTTATCGATTCGCTCTGAGCCACAATAAGTTGTGGTTGCAGAAAAAGAAATCCAAATCAAATCCAAAGGCCAAGATCGACAGACGACTGGCAACTTGTTTAGCTGATTTTAATCCGCATTCGATACGGTAACAATTTTTTACCTCATCACTCTGGGCAACCGGCTAACCGAGTGGCTCTGAATCTCCTCAAGCATCTGGTTCTGGCTCTGACCAGATATTCCCTCGGCTTCCACACCAATCAAGAGACGAGAGCTTTTGACATTCGCATAACTTCCGATTTAATCCCAGCGCGTGAACGTTGTCGTTGTCGTCGATCCTCATCCTTATGTCCCAATCTTAAGAGCCAATGCACTGAGCTTATTATAAACTATATTATTTAACAGAAAATATAATCTTAATAAAAAACAAGATAAACTAATAGAGATTAAATTAATAAATCTAATTCTACAAATTGATAAATGAATTATTTCATATCACTAACACCACAAATTAGTATTTTTTTAAACTATTTAAATATAATATTAATATAGAAGAATCAGATTTTAATATTAATAAATTTAAAGGTAATCAGTGTAAGAATATTAGTAAATATTCACGAATTTTTCCTCCTCTAAAAGAATAAACTCCAGAAAATAATTTACCATGTTGACTAAAAGAATATAAATATAATGTATAAGCAGCTCTAAAAAAAGATAATAAGAAATTCAAGAACAAGATACAGCTCTATTTAATAATGAAATTTCTCCTTATAAATTTAAAGTAGAAGCAGCTATAAAAATCATAAAGTTATTGCCGGTATAAAATATAATAATCCCTTATTAATTAATAAACTTTGACTTCCTAATCGTTCATAAGATACATTAGCTAAACAAAATAAACCTGAAGAATTGATAATGGAAATTGGGAAAATAGGAATTATAATATGAAAAATTATTTTTAATAATATTTTTTCTTATTAATTTTCTCTTCCTTATAATTTTTTTTTTTAATTTTATTAAGAAATATCCCAACTTTTCTCTCTGTGGCTGGCCTCCTTGGTCCATCTGCTGAGTTATGCGCTTCTGTGCGTTGTCGTATTTTGTAAGCTTTTACGCGCCGGCTACCAGAGGCTGGAGAAGCCTCATTCCCAGTCCCATTCCCAGTCCCCAATCCCCTCTCCAATCCGAATCCGATCGAGCATCGTCGTCGTCGTCGTTGAAGCGATAAAAGATCAATTTAGTTGCGCCAGAGCCTCACCTCGCCGCTGATTTAAATCCGATCATTGCGCGACGATTTGATGCGAACTGAAACATGCACAAGGAATTTGCAATTATCGAACATCAAAGGACCCTCCTCTCCGTCGATTGCAGCCTGGGAATCTCTGTCTGATTATTGAGAAGCCACTTTATGATATTAAAACGGTTTAATTGGTTGAGAACCACCTTTACTCAGATCAATAGGTATTTAAATTAAGGAAAATTATTTAAAATAAGGAGCTTAAGCTCTCCCCGCTTAGAAAAATCAAATAGCAAAGAACTACAAATTACATGCCGAAATGCACTTCAATACAAAGCACTTGGGTAAACACACACAGACCAGACAAGTTGGTAAAATGGTAAAAGGAGGAGCAGGTGGCACACCTGTGGACCTGCTCCGAATTTTCCTGCTTTCCTTGCGGGGTCTCCTCTCTCACCTCGACGATGTAAACCTTAAGGTATTTTGCGATAATTGCACTTTGCTGTTGTTGCTTCCCGGCTTCCGTTGCTCCTTCGTCCTTGCCGTCCTTGGCGAGGAAAGAGTTGGCAACTTCCACACCCACTTTGCCAGTGTCTGTGCCCAAGACAAACAAAAGACACACAACTTGTGTCTGGCACATGTCTTCCACCTATTAATAAAGAGCGAAACTTCGGGCTTGTCTGGGGTTTCCATATCAACTTGTTTGCCCTCGTAGCCGGTGACGACTGTACTTACTACTTAATTAATTCAAATCTTGCTAATTGCATTTTATTTGCCTTCGCCTGTGCAGATTTCAAGTTTTTAATTGCAAATCCCTTCTAACTATAACGCTTGCTCGTTCCAGGTCTTTTACTGAGTTATTATTTATATTTATTATATTTTTTATTTTATTTTATTTTATTATTTTATTATTTATTATTTTATTTTATTTTTAGGTCTTCCTGCTAACGCAACGCTGACTTTGGCGGACGCTGATCAGGATGATGATGGCGGGATGGGGTTCTGTGTCCTGATGATGCACCTTCTGACTCTCTTGGGGATGTACTTGACAGAATACTTGCAGGAGCGCCGCGAAGAGGTACGTTTAACCAGAGCTTAGCCAGAGATCCTTTGTCCTTGATTTGTTAACCTTTCCAGAGAGAGGCTATGGCCTACCTTGAGGTCTACTACATTGATTACGATGCGCTGGATCGCGAGCTTCGCATCTTGACCGCACGAATGCGTTGTGCGGCCGCTGCCTAGGAGGCCAGGGATGGTCACCTCTTTGCGGATGCCGGAGCATGGCTAGACAACTCCGGATCCGATTCCAAAACAATGCAAACCCTACCTTACAATCAAACCTTACCACGATCGGAGTGAACATATAATACTACCACATTACAGCTACTAACTGCCCTACTGGGCAATACACTGTTTTAAGGACACAAGAGTGTGTCCTCCAAGTCCCTGGATGACCAGCTGTCACGAACCGGTTGGTGGTGGACCGCCTAATGGAGCCTGGGTCCACTGTGTGGGATGGACGCATGGAAATAAAGGGTCTTGTATTTTATTAAACTCAAATTTATGCCTTTACTTGACTGTCAAATATCGCAAATGGCGAGGAATTCGGGATGGTGCACTGGGAAAAAAAAATCTATTAACTTCAAACTGCCAAATGAGAACTTGGGAAATTTAATGTCTTGCTAAATTATCTGTGAAGAGGTTTTGTTTTAAATTTTAGTTTCTAAAATGTATTCTGCGGAATACATTTTTTATTAATGCAAACCTCGTACATATTTAGCTGAATCTTGACTTGGGAATTATAACGGTTTGCAAATATATGTGAAGGGGATTTTTTGTTAATAAAAGAAGCTTCCTGTCGTAACAATTAGTTTCTAAAATTAATTTTCTGGAAAAAGAAAAATCAAATCACTTGAATAAATAGTTTTCCAATTAATATATTAATGATTTCTTTAATTTTCTCTAAGTGCAGGGCCACAGCATGGCACTGAGTCCCCGTTAGACAATAGTGTCCTGCCTTCTTGGGGCAAAGGATGTGCTGGAGGAGAGGAGGAGGAGGAGGAGGAGGAGCTGTGGTGATGGCCCATCGACGAACCCTGTCTCTGTTGGTTTTTATGCGTTGTTCGTTTTGTAATTAAGCGACGCACTTGGTTGGATTTGTATTTGTATTTGGATGCGGATGCGGAATGGGAATGTGCTTTTGGGATGTGCTTTAAAGGGGGACTGATGGACTGACTGGCCATGAATATATTTGCACTCCCTTTCCCCAGATGCCGGATGTCGATATATACGCTCGTATATATGTTCGTTTAGTTTGCGGTCAAAGTTGGCGTTTGACATTTATGCCGGATGTCAAGTCCAAGGATGTGCCCCAAGTAGCCGAGTCCAAGGAGTCCAGAAGGTCCATTGTCATCATCAGTGGTGTCCATTTTGTGCTTGTTATTGTCACTTTCAACTCTTCTTTGTTCGTTTTTTGTGTCCGAACCATATCAATATCGGAGGGGGATTCGAGGGGTTTTTGGAAAAGCCAAGGTTGTGGGAGTTAACCTTTTCCGGGCCCTGGCCAGTTATTGTTTGTCTCGTTATAGTTTCTATTCAATCGAGTCGGGACGGCAAATGCACCCCGGAGGGCATTTTCATTTCCACATTTCCACCGCCACTTCCACTAGTTTGTGTTATTTGTGTATTTGACATTTGGCTCAAGTGTTGCTGACTTTTCGGTCAGTTCTTTCTTTGTTTTGGCCCTGTTTGTGGCTTCTGTTTTAGCCGCCTCTGTTGTGCTCTTAATTAAAGTTTGGCCAACTGTTTAATGCTCAATGGATCGGCCAGCCTGGGGTCATAATGCGACTTTCATATTGGTTGGGGTCAATGGGGAATAGCAATACATATTGAAAGTTCTTAGAAAATAGAAACGTTTGAGCTGTAACCTTTTTCTGGTATTTTAAACTTTTTCTTGAGAGATAATGATTAATAATGCTTAACTTAGAATAGTTCCTCGCATATCCCTTCAGTTTTTCCTTGAGTTTTTTCCACCACGTCCATTTTTTGTGTGGTGCCGGAACCTTTTTACGATGTCCTGGGCCCCAAAAGAGCATCACGTAGCGAATCACTTAACTTGATTCCATGACCGCCCCCCATTTCGCTTCGCCCCTGATGAGGCTGATGGCACAATGGGGAATCCGCGGGAAACGGGAAACAACAATGGCATACTGGGAGACTGGAGACTGGAAATAATTTGCAGTTATTCGGGGCAAACACGCAAATGCGTTCGAATCAATTGTCCGATTGCGCCGATTGTTCAGATATTTTTTCCCTTCGAGCCTTGTTTTAGCCGCAAAAAATGCGTTCAAATTGAAATGAAAAGCTCAGCGTGCATCGCATCCCAAATGAGGCTGAGAGAGAGAGAGCGGGGGTGTTGCTGGAATTTTCATTTCCTTTTTGAGCGAGGGTATGTTGAGTGGGGAAAAGTGTTGGAAAAAATATATATTATATTTTGTGTTGGTTTAAAAAATATTTATAATAAATACTTGGTCTTATTTGTTAATTTTTTATCTTCAGAAAATATTAGTTTACTATTTAAACAGCCTTTTTATTTATTAAGAAAAAAGCTAAACTTAATTATTCAGTTATTACACTGCAGCTTGCTTCGTTGGGTTGTTTTCTGTAAGGCGAGCACGGTCACTCTGCTTAATGCAATTTTTGTGAATAAAAATTAGCTCAAGCTAGTTTTTAATTTTACCATTATTAAGAAAATACTATATTCTATTATATTTATTTGAGTGAGTGGGAAAAGTGTTGGTAAAAATATGTGTTCTATCCTGTGTTGGTTTAAAAAATATTTATAATAAATACTTGGTCTTATTTGTTAATTTTTTATCTTCAGAAAGTATTAGTTTACGATTTAAATAGCTCTTTATCTATTACAAAATATGTTAAACGTAATTATTCAGTTATTACACTGCAGCTTGCTTCGTTGGGATTTTTCCTGTAGTACGAGTACAGTCACTGCGCTTAATGCAATTTATGTAAATAAAAATTAGCTCAAGCTAATTAAGCATTAAATTATATACCATTATTAATTAAATACTATATACTTTTATATTTATTTGAGTGAGTAGTAAGTATCTCTTAGTCCAGACATTTTTCCCGCCAGCTTTCTTGTTTTTTTTTGGGTGCGTGCCGTGTGCGGTTAGAGGGTTTCACTTTCACTTCCACTTCCACTTTCACTGTCGGCAGTGCAACTTTCACCCGCAAGGAAGGGGGCGTGGCGCAGAGAAGAGGCTGGTCAACCGGCGGCACGTGCCCTAATTTTTTCTTTTTTTTTGGGTATCTCGATTCCTTCTGGTTTTTTATGTTATTTTTTTTTTGTCGGTTGGCCTATAAATAATTTGCGGCAGACGCTGCTCAATGAGTTTGCTTTTTGTCAGTGATGTCATTTGTAAATGGCATGTTATCAATTTTCGAGATGATTGAATCAAGTGATTTGTGTGCGTGCCAAAAGGGAGTTGAGTCCGAGCCGGACTCCTTGGGAATGGGCACACACTGGACACACCACAGACACTCCTTTTGAAGTCGCCTGTCTGTTGATCTTTGGGCTAAGAAAAATATCCTTACTTAGACGGAGTTTGCCGGTCGGCTTATTAAGAGATTATCAATTTCGTTTGATGCCCGTATGTGGCTGGGAAAATATGGAAGGTAATGAGGGAAATTGAGCCGGGATAACGAGGCTAATGGCAGTCAGCCCGCCAGCTGGGGAAAATCTGGGGGAAACCTGCACACATCCATCACAGCTCTTATTATTATTTTTTTTTTGGGAAGAGGGAATGGTGCCCGAATTGACTTGCAGCAGATGCGACCGTTGTCTCATTGCGGATGCACAAAGACAAAGTTGTCCAGGCGCCGTTTAACCCTCTGAAGCCCTCTCCTCTCAGCACCAACTTAACCCCTTTATGCCTGCCCTTTCTGCATGTCCTTTCCTGCATTAAGAAATTAAAATCTGCCCTAGAAAAATCCTGGGAAAAGCGTTTCGGCGCTGGAGAGCTGCACATGTGGTGCCGGTGCCGGGTGCCTGCTTTTCCACCCACTTTCCTCCTAGATTTTCCAAAGCCCTTAGTCCCTCCCTCCCCCCTCTCAGCAGCAGCAGCAGCAGCGGTGTTTGCCGCGCAAGTGTTTTGTTATTTTTGCGGAAGTTTTGTAATTGCGGAAACGGCAACTGCTTCAGTTGCAGCCTCAGCCTCAGTCTTAGTCCCAAGTCCCATCGCCAGATTGTGCACTTGGCGAAAAAATAGGTGTTCAACATTAATAACAAATATAAATTTTATTGAATGTAATATATATTACCATAAGAAACCTTTTTAAAATTAATTTGGATACCTTGAGGTCATGTCACAATGTTTGTTATACTTTAATTCGAAGAAACCTTTATGCATCTCTTTTAAACATTTTTAGATTTTTTTTTTAAGCATTTATAGATTTTTAAGAATTTAAAAACTAATTTGGACATCTTGAGGTCATGCCACAATTTTTGTTATACTTTAATTCGAAGAAACCCTTATGTAAACTATATTACAATATTTAAAAAAGCTATTAACATCTCTTTTAAACAATTTTAGATTTTTCTTTTAAGCATTTATAGATTTTTAAGAATATAAAATTAATTTGGACATCTTGAGGTCATGCCACAATTTTTGTTATACTTTAATTCGGAAAAACCTTTATGTAAACTATATTAAAATATTTAAAAAAAGCTTTTATCATCTCTTGTTAATATTTTTAGATTTTTCTTTTAAGCATTTATAAATTTTTATGAATTTTTTTACACGCTTAAGTCCTCTAAATGCTTTAATATAATTTTTTTGCCAATTACTTTTACAATTGCTAAAATACTTTAATTCGGAGAAACCTTTAAGTTTACATAAAAAAATATTTAAAAAATATATTAAAATATTTGAAAAAGCTATTATCATCTCCTTAAAATATTTATAGATTTTTCGTTTAAGCATTTATAGATTTTTAAGAATTTTTGTACACACTCAAAACCTTTTAATGCTTTAATATAATTTTATCTGCAAATTACTTTATGATTCCTCTTAATTTTCCTCCGTGTAAATCCCTTGTTGGCTCAGCTTCATTCTGAGCTCCGATTTCAGCTGCAGCACTATAAATATATTTAAGTATATACAAGTATATATATATGTGTATATACAGAGCTCGAGTGTTCGATATGCGGCCCGTCGACAACTTGCTCCTTCGGGTGTTTGGGTCCTGGTGCTGCTGCTCGGCTGCTCGGTAGGTAAACTTGCAGAACTTGAAGTTATGGACGCGTAAATTGAAAATACACATGAGAATGCACACAGGCCCACACACACACACAAACGAGCACCGCGATTTTCCCGGCTTTCCTCGCGCTCCGCCAAAAGCATTGCAACGGTTCGTGGAACGCGGTCGCCACATTATTGAAACTATAAATTTCTAAAAGCAATCTTTTGCGGGCAGACAACAGGCGATGCAGGGGAGCTTCGGGAAAAACTGAAAGGGGGGCCAGCAAGGGGGTGGGGGTGTGTGTGTGTGTGTTGTGTTTGTATTTGTTTTTGCCCTGTGTGTATCGCCAGTTGTAGCTGTAGCCCGCCGGCTGTTAACGCTTTTGCCACCGCGTCGATGTTGTGGTCGAAAAGTTTTCTCATTTCGCATGTGCAGGCGCGTGTTTCTTGGCCCTCCAGCCTCAAGTTGCCGCCCCCTCGTGACCCTCTTAGCTCGGGCCACTCCCCCTCGAAGGACTATGGCACCGAATATCGCGGGGTAATTGGCTTGCTCTGGAATTGGCCAAGAAGTTGGCTTCCTCGATTGATTAATGCTCGCAAATGTTGGCTGGTTATTGTTTTTGAACTCTTCTGCCATTTGAAAGCATTTTGAAAGGTTTCGAAAAAAAGGAAGTTTTATCCTTTATGCGGTTATGACACTGCATTCGACAGAAAAAATACGAAGCTGTAGCAGTACACCAGTAAGGCTTACTTATGTACTTACTTACTTATATACTTACTTACTTACTTACTTATATACTTAATTACCTATATACTTACTTACTTATACACTTACTTATTTATATACTTACTTACTTATATATCATACTTACTTACTTATATACTACTTACTTATGTACCTATAATTATAATTACTTATTATCTGTGATACATAAAACCCTTAACAGTGGGTTTTTTCATTAAATTTCTATCCAATTTTAATTCCATTTCCATCCCATTTATCCACCGTTGAGAAGGAAATACCAGGCGAGCAGTAGAGGCAGCTGGTAAACGCTGCACTCTTAGCCTCATAATATTATAACAGTTATGGGATATCTAGCTCTCTCTCTCTTTGGGCTCTCTCTGGCGTAAAACTGTTATATTAACTTAAAGTGCAGAAGATGTTGTCCTCTATTGAGTATTTCTGTGCGCCTGATATCCGAAATCATGCATTTAAGAAATTTTCACTGCTGAAACTCAAGATTGGGGATTTTTTAAGTTCCTCAAATTCAAATTTCAAAAACTTTTTCTCATTTTCAATTTTGAGTAACAGGCGAACAGAAATAAGTAGATCGGCGACGCGATGAACTTTGCGCCTTTCTAAACTGTTATAAAACGGTTATAAAACTGTTATATAATTGTTATTAAACTGCTATAAAAATGTTACAAACCTGTTATAAAACTGTTATAAAACTCTTCTCTAGAACAGATTGTGGCAAAACGGGAGAGACCTTCAGGAATTGTCGCAAACGGTTAAATATTGTTATAATATATGTTAGCACAGAGTAAATCGGCGCCTGGTGCCAGAAATCGGGCAGATAATACATTTTATGCTGGCTCAAGACTTTATTAATTTACTAAGCCAAACTTTGCTATAATTTAACGTCATTCCCGAACAGTTATCCTTCTTCCCTGTGAAACCAGCCCCACCATCGATCGGGACAGTTCCAATTTGCCTGCCAATTAATTTGGGATTGATTCGCGTGCCCAATTGCCATTTCCAATTCCGCCATTAATCAAATCTTGAGCAATTTCCCACCGTCTCACCGCGTAGCATTTTCCACTTTCCACCGCGACGTCTTCTTTCGACTTCCTCTCTCTCTTTGGCTGGTGGAATCAAATTATAGCAGATTTCCCATTAGTTTTAATGGAGGTGCGCGCTCGGCGGCTATCAAAGCGCTGCAGGTGAAATGCGGCGAGCGTTTCGATAGACAATTTCCCGCCCACCGCCGGCGATTTGGCACTCGCTGGTGCCCCCCCCTGGCTGGTCATTTTTATGTTCGAGCTGGCTTTTTCTCATTTTCCATTTATTTACTTTTTATTATTATTGTGGGGGGGAGCGAGAGCGGAAGAGGAAATATCCTTCGGTCGCTTTCTCTCTCTGTTTTTCGGTCTTATAAATGACAACGCCTCATCGCGCAATTTGTTTACCTTACATTTGGCCAGCATCCCTCTTTCCTTCCTTATTTTTTTTTTCATCAATTCCAAAATTGCTACATTAGTGTTGCCCACTTAACAAGGTTTTCCCGAGCTCTCGGGCTTCGCATTTTTTGTTTCTCGATTTCTCCGCGTTTTTTTACTCACTTTTCCCCGCTGCGTATTAAAATTAGTGATTAATTTTTACGCTCAAAATATGCAAATGCGTTGCATTGATGAATACATTCACTGGGGCACACGGTGGGCAAAGTGGGCGTGGCGCTACTTCATTTTCTACTTCATTGCCAAAGTTCGCCGTCCGCTGGGAATTCTGGCCGAGCGCGGAAAATCCACCAGGCGACGTCGATTTTTACGCTTCTCTGCCCGACGCGACGCTCTTCCTCAAGGAAATGAAAAATTTTTATGTCATATTTTCGTGCGTTTCTTTCCACTTTTTTTACTTTTATATATATATTTTTTTTGCCTGGGCCGGCGGCTAAAATTGATTATGGATGAACGCAGCCGCCGTGGACCGGGCGCAATTAACATTACTTTTAATTCGCCGAGCGCCTTGGACCGCGCTAATGAAGCATGCAAATGGAAAAGCCAGGGGTCCAGATAAGCTGATGTCCTGCCTAACTTGATTTTCCCTATTAGTGTCTAATTTTTAATGTATTTTCTTGGCGGCAATTGATATGCAAATCAAGGGAAATATTATATATAAATATATAAATATATAAATATATAAATATATAAATATATAAATATATAAATATATAAATATATAAATATATAAATATATAAATATATAAATATATAAATATATAAATATATAAATATATAAATATATAAATATATAAATATATAAATATATAAATATATAAATATATAAATATATAAATATATAAATATATAAATATATAAATATATAAATATATAAATATATAAATATATAAATATATAAATATATAAATATATAAATATATAAATATATAAATATATAAATATATAAATATATAAATATATAAATATATAAATAAATAATTGGGGAATATTTTGTAGTTTTGAATGATGGTTTTATTATGTAACTGCAACTGCTGATCTGGTTGTGGATTTCCTTTACATAAATTATCCTTGGAAAGTGTTACTAAAGAATTTGGTTAGATTAAAAATCTGTGGTTTCGAAAGGTCCTTAAAACATCTTAAATTTTGAGGGAGATCCTTGGCATAGTCCTTGTCAGAGACCTACTTCGAGGCAAAGCGAATCTTATCTTCGTTAAAAACACTGTCCGAGCTTGTCTCATTGACAATGGTTTCTGTATCTGATAGGTCGGCATCTCCTCGCTGAGCTTTGTCCAGGACCTTCTGTAGCATATCGCGGGCTTGCATGCAGGTTTGCTGGCTCTTCCCCAGGATTGGACTGTCCTGAATGCGACTGAACTCCTTCAGCAGCACCTTGTCCTTGGTCACGCTGGTATTTGGTGATGTGCTCAGCGTCTCAAATCCCAGGATAAGGCGCTTGATCCAGCTGGGCTGTTTGGACTTGCATTGATCGGCAAACTTGCCGCTGGCACGGCCCACCTCCTCGATCAAGGACACGGCCTCCTGGGTGAAGGCGTGATGAGCTCTTAGGCTATTTTCCAAGCGATTACGTAACTCCTGGAGGTAGCCCATCAAGCGACGCACTTGTTCTTCCTCACTGGATTCGCCAAGGTGCTCTGCAAAGGGATCGTATTTATTTATTTATTTTATTTATTTATAAATTCACCTTCTTCATCTTCGAATGTATATTCGTCTAATATCTGGTCTATTATATGTTCCATATTTATTTCAAGTTTCTAGTTTTAGGAATACTGTCTTTCGGTAGCTAGAAAATTACTGGTGTTTCCCTTGTGAAGCTGGAAAGTAGAATGAATACATTGGTTTTCTACGAGCCTACGAGTACTGACAGTTGGGCTTGATTTAAAATCTAAATTTACAACATTTTCCAAGCACTCTATTGCCTTGAAGGTGATTTGAATATTCAAGCAGATTTCGGAAGGACATGCCTGCACACACATTATCGCACAGACACACACTCTCGCTCACGGATATTTATTATGTTATCGAAATAAATCACAAATAAACATAAATAAACAAACCAAAACCAAAGAAATGCCTAAGTAGATTTGTCAAAAGAGTAGTCGGCAAAAGGAGCATCCTGGCAGGGACACACACGCACACACACACGCACACACGACGTGCTCTAGATGCGCCGTAAAGTATGCAAAAATGTTACACAAATGAAAATAACTTGAGCAAAGTTGATGCCTTCCTCCCTGACAAGAATTTATGGGCCTCGTCGCTTGCAAAATGTCAATGCCTCGTCCTTAGTCCTTTCTCCTGCTCTCTTTCCCGCCCTCTTCCATATTTATTTGGTCACATATCAAAATAAGTCTGATGATCCAATAAAGTGCTTATATCGCAACGGTGGCTTAGCCCCCTTTCTCTTTTCGGCTGTCACATTAGCGACGCATCCTCACATTTTTGCATAGCATACTTCCAAGGGCCTGCGCCTGTAATGAAAATAAATGCGTTACATTTCAATACATTCCTGCCTGCGCTTTTCCCCTTTTTTTCGGTTTTCTGTTTTTCTCTGTTTTCTTTGGTAAATTTTGATTTATGTGTGTGACGAGAGTCGGTCTTGTGTGTGTGTGCGTTTGACATTTGTTCAGGACACGTGAAAATATTTCGAATCGGAATCCGAAACTACTCTCGAAAGTAGCTAACCCCTACAGTTTGGTTTAAAATAATAGCTAACTCTTTTTCTAGATGCTTCTTAAATTATAAATATATTTTTTGGCTGCTTCATGATTACTATAAATGATTTTCTGGCTTGTAAATATTTATTTGAAATTACATTTGGTGTTAAAAACAATTTAAAATACAAAGAAAATGTTGGAAAATTAAAAATATAATCCTAGAATAGATTTTAAGTTACTTACTTAAATTTTAAATTTAAAAAATAAATAAATAAATTCCCGTTGCTATTTTTATGCCTTTGTGAGTGTCCCTGCTATCTGTATACAAACACACAAGCACACACACACGCATCTGAAGATGGCGATGGCGAAAAAGAAATGATTTATTTGTGGCATTTCTAGGACTTCCACGCACAGGACTCGCAGCTGCTTTTAATACATTTTTCTCTTTTCGGCATATTTGGCGCTCCATGCATGACAAATTGCTAAGAAAGCGCAGTGGAAAGCCCGCCTTTCCGCTCCCCCACACCTCCTCTACATGTGTGCTCCTTATCATCGAAATATACTCGAGGAAATTCCGCAAATAACGCGATGCCAGCTCCACTTGCACTCGACTTTCCTTGGGCTTTTCCAGGGAGTGGCAAGGCAGGGCAGGAAAGGAAAGGGTCCTTGCATGCATGAGCAGTTCATTGAGTTGACATTGAGTGCTTGTGATTTATGTTGGATTTTTGCCACTTCTTTCTGCCATTGCCTGCCAAAAACACGGGCAAAATATGCCAGGGGAATGAGGTTTACATTGGGGTTAGGGGTAGGACTTTTTTGGGGCTGGGGACTTGAAGGGTTGCGGCGACTGACAGAAGGTGCAACATTTGGCAGGCGATTGTTGGGGTAAGAAAAGGATATACTTTATCCATAAATATTTTTATTTAAATATTATTAAGTAGAAATTATAAAGCCGCTCTTTTGGTGTTGCCACCCTGCAATAAAAGTGCTTCATAATGTTTGGGCACACTCTGCCGAGACTGAACTGATTCTAAAAATGTTGAAATTAAATAAAAAATCCTGAGATATTTACATCTAAAATCCCCTCACATATATTTATCCTATATGAAAGGAACCGAAGACACGGTAGATATAATATATTGAATATTATTAAGTAGAAATTATAATCTCTCCCTTTTGGAGTTGCCACCCTGCGACAAAAGTGATTCATAAAGTTTGGGGACACTATGTCGAGACTGTACTGACTCTAAAATTATTGAAATTAAATACAAAATCTTGAGATTTTTAAATATATATTTATCTTAGAGAAGAGGAACAGTATCCCCAGTAGATGACATCCTTCTCCCATTTAAGTTTCTTTTAAAAACCACACCTGGACTAAAGCAAAAACCATCGACATCTTCAGTTTCTGGCACTTCGGTTGCCTTCTGTTTTGTAAACCAAATTGCGTTTACGTCATCAGCAGTCGCCATTTTCCATTTTCCGTTCCCCAGAACCCAGCACCCCATCGCCCCTACGTTCCGATGCTCTCGTCCAACTGACGACTGACGACGACTGAGTTGCCATATATTCAAACTAAATGTGTCACGTCCAAACAACAAAAATTTCATTTATATTCGCATATATACGAAAAAGTGAGGAGAGCAGAAAAAAATATTCAGAAGAAATGGCTAGAAGAAGAATGGGCGAGAAATGCTATAAAGTTTGAGGGAGCTGGAGCTGGAGCTCCCGCTTTTGGTTTATTTTAAATTTGGAGCAATTTGGACGAGTCCAACCCCCTTTCGCCAGAAAGTCACCTACTCGAGGGGAAGGGGCTGGGCTGGTGTGAAATGGTTACAAATTATGTGCAGCATAAGCTGACGCTGCCGAGTTCTTATTTTTATACATTTTCTTATTTTTATTTAACAAAAAGAGCGCGCGCTTTTTCTGCTCACTCCTTTTGCTGCGTGCGGCGTTTTTAAGCAGCCACTTCCTGCCACGCCCCGCTCTCTGCTCTCCGAGGGCGGCGGCAACAAATCAACGGAAGCGGAAGTGGCAATGGAAATGGAAATGAAAATGCGACGGCGAATGAAGCGAAGCCGCAAAAGGTGTGAACTAAAAAAAAATCACAAAAAAAGGAGCGCAGCGGAAAGCGCAAAAAGCAAACAGAGATGAAGATGAAAAATCACAAAAATTTCTAGCGTTAGTCACACACAGAGACAGCGGACTTATAAGGTGGAAAAGCGGAGGTGGCTTTCAGGATTTTTCAATGCTCGGTACTATGGGATATTTAATTTATTTATTTCTATATTTTCTATTTGGAAATTTATTAAATGTAAGCTTAGAAAATGCTTCTCAAATATTAACTGGAAACTAGCTTAGGCTCTGTGATTTTTCCACCTCATTCCTTTCGGCTTTCTCTTGCATTTTCCCGCACTGGAAAATTCTTTTGATTTATGTTAATTTGAATAAGTGCGCACCATCAACTATATTTTTTTGTGCTGCGCCAATTTTTCATTCTTTTTGTAACTTTTGTCACCAGTTTTCAGTTTTCTTTTACCTTTCAGTCCCTCAGCTAGTTTCACATATTTCTTGCCTAAAACTAAAAAAGGAAATAGAATTTAAAATATCTTTGGATTACAGATAATATTTAATGTTAAGTATCTAATGTAATTTTTAATAAATCTGAAAGTTGGAAAGAAAGATTGCTTATAATATTTATTCCTAAATATCTAATGTTATTATTAATAAATAAGAATGTTGGAAAGATAGTATAGGAAATATAAACTAAAAGCTAAGCTAGTTACTAATTTTATTAACTACTTTTAACACGCTTCTCATATTAACTAAATAAATAATAAACAACAAGCCAATCTGGGGGCTAAGCTCCCTCACAAAAACAGAAACTAAAATCCCCTTCCATTGGGGGAAACCCTTTTTCCGGAAGCCAATAAGCTGGCCACTTTGCCAGCCGGGGAACAAGGGTGTCGGCATGGGTTAAAAGGTATGCAGATGTGGGCAAGCTGGGCGCCGAGGGGTTAACGTCAAACGGAAATCAGATTTGTGTCTGGCATTTCTTGCGCTTGATTTGCTTGCATAACAAAAGGACGTCCAAGGATGGCAAAAGGACATGCGTGCAAGTCTATCAAAACTAATGTGGTTGCCCCTTTTTCTTTGCTTTTCACACACATTTTCCCACCGGCATTTTCTTGGAAATCTGATCTGCGTAGCCCCCTCTGGACTCTGCTATTTTATTTATTTTATTATATTTCTTTTCATTTTCTTCCTTTTTTTTTCGTCGGCAGACCGCAACTCGACCTTAAAGTGTGTCATTTTATGGGCAGCCCATTGCCCTCCGCATCCGAACCCCTTTTTGCCCGCTTCTCTCACTATTTTCTGGGCCTGAAAAATGTAAAATTTTGATTGTTCGTGTTTTTTTTCGGGGTTCGCTTTTATTGCCAGCGGGCGGCGCATCTTCAGCCTTCGATCTGGCACGCCCCCTTTGGCAGCCACAGTGCCGCCTCCGAACTTAACCCGCACTCTTTGAGGGGTTTCTTTTATTTTGGGCACTAGTTTGTCAAATTAAATATCTGTTTTATATTTAAAAATAATTTTAAGCTCTTGAGGTCTTAAGTTTCAACGTTGAGAATATTTTATTTTGAATTTTTAAAGATATACGAAATATTTGGGAACAAGTTTGTCATATTAAATATGTATTTTAAAATATTTGTAAGCTGCTTAGGTCTTAAGTTTCAACGTTGAGAATATTTTATTATTAATTTTTATAGATAAACGAAAGGGTATAAAAGCCTTCTGCTTCAAAAAGAAGGTAGCTTCCTTTCTCGCTGACAAGCTTGTCATATTAAATATATATTTTATATTTTAAAATAATTTTAAGCTGGTGAGGTCTTAAATTCCAACGTTGAGAATATTTTATTATTAATTTTTATAAATATACTAAAGAGTACAAAAACCTTCTGCTTCTGAAAGATGCTGACTTTTTGACTTTTCCCACATGTCGTATCAGCGGCTTTTCCCGCGTGGCTTTTGCCCAGTGTCCTCCCCCCTTTAGATTTCTTCGACCCCTTTGCCACCTTTTTTGCCCTACGTCCTTTGGTATATTTTCCCTTTTTTACTTGGATTTTTTCGGCCCGCGATTTTCAACGCATGGCCCTTAGGGGTTGTCTTCTGCTCCTGTCTTCCTCCGCCGGTTTCCGTATTATTTCGCATTTAAAAATAGATTTGCATTTGTTTGCTCTGTCTGTGTGTGTGTGTGTGTGTGTGTGGCGTGTCCAATTGATTTATGGTTTTTGTAAATAACGAAAAAATAAATAAATAAAAAAGGAGAGTCAAGGAGAAAGGTTGCACCGCGGGGCAGAAAAGGGAAGGCTTGAGGGAGCAAAGCTCTTCGCCCGAATGTTGTGTTTACTTTTTGCGGTTATTTTGCGGTCTCGCTTTTTGGCGCCTTTTCCCTTTTCCCATTTTCCAATATATCCTGTCCGCGGCGGCGGCAGTTTATTGACTTTTCAACTGATCCTTTGGGTGTAATTGTTGTTATTGTTTGCATTTTAAAACTCCAAAAGATACTAGCCAGCAAATGAGAGTAGTCAGAAATGAAAAGGAAAAAAAAGCAGAATTTCCGCAAGACTAACTGATAATAATGATAAAATGGAATTTATTTTAAATAAAGAAATTCTTAGTCTCGGTTAAAACTTGTAAATACTTATTTAATGATATTTCCCATATGTTTAATTATTTAGCTTACCCATAAATATTACTACTCGTTGGCCAAAGTTCGAATTAGTTATATATTTTTATATAATACATTATTAGTATTATTTTCTTGGCCATAAGTTGGACTTATTATTTTCTTTAACCAATTATAAACAAGTAAAGAGCGTTTCCCTTATTTACCTTTTCCCCCCAGTGGCCTGGGCTTATCCAGCCCGAAATATATATATATATTTTTTTTGCTCTGCCAAAACGAGGAAACACAATTAACTGACTTTGGCAAACAATTGGCACTGGGAATGGCAATGCGAATGCGATTGCGGTACCCTCTTTTTTATGCGACGCCCCTCAAGATATTGTCACCGAGAAATGAAAAGCCGAGGGTGGTCCCGGCCAATGAAAAACTCAGGGAATACCCTGAGCAAGATGTAAACAACAATACACAAATAAATTGATGTCATTTTCGTTTTCGTTACGTCTCAAATGGAATTAGTGGCACGCTAAGAAAAAAAAGTAAAATAAACGAAGGCGGCAAAGACATGCAGAAAGGACAAATCCAAATAAAAACCCCGCAGAAATATACAAAAAAAAAGCGAAGGAAATTCGGGTGGCAGGCGGGGAAAAGCAAAAAAAGGACGAGGACGAGGAAGGAAAAAAACAGACGGCAATGAAAACGCAAATAAACATATTCGCGAATTTGTTATTATCAGAAAAATATTGCGCAAATAAAGCTAGAGGGTGTGTCTTAGGCAATGGGCATGCTCTTGGCTGGGATTTCCACCAGCTTAAACGAGGCGAACGTATGCAAAATATTCGACGGGGGGCTAACAGAGAGTACACTGAGGTAAAGGATTTACCAACAATTATTGTTGAATTTTTTGAGAGTGGGAAACGTGTTATTAAGGGTATTTTCCTAGAATATCTTATATAAAAACTAATATTAAAATATGCAATTTGAAATGCTAAATAGATCAAGGCATGATTAAAGGTTGCTTAGACCTCTTCTATCAGCTGTTTTGAATATCTAATATAAAAACTATTAATAAAATATGTAATCAGTAATGCTAAAGAGTTTAATGCATGATCAAAGGTGGCTAATATTAGTAATGAAAAAATATAATAATAACAGCTGATTATCTGTGTGCAGTGTGACCATGTGCTGATTTATAACAGCATGGTCATTGACTATCAGCTGTTTTGAAAAAATTGTTTCGTTACAAATACTATTTATTTAATGACAAATTACTGATTTTAAAAATATTATTTTAAGAGGCATGATAGGCAAATATATTTTTCTTACCCTCTATATTTTTCCCCCCAATTTTCTCTCAGTGTAGGCGTGTGTGTGGGGCGTTAATTCCCCAGTGACTGCATGTGACGCGTTTTGCATGCGGTTTGAGCGCGTTTCCAAGCGTTTGAGCTGCTGCGTGGCCAAGGGGGGTATGGGGGGTGTGTGTGTGTGTGCGGTGTGTATGGGGCGTGTGTGTGTAGCAAGGTGACTTCCTTGGTGCCGCAAATTAGTTAAAAAGCCAAGCCAGACAATCAAAGATCAAAACTTTTTGATAGGCAAATGTTTTCTTCTTTTTTTCAATGCGAGTGTGTGTGGCTGGGTGTGTGGGATGTGTGTTTTCCTTAATACTTTTATTACGCTGGTTTTTCTTCAATTTCATTTTTTTTTCTTTTGTTAAGTCGCGTTACTGTCAGGAGTTAAATGGCAGCTGACTTTTGATTTGAAACGGAATTGATCGCTTTAGCGGCGTGAAAACCTTGGGTGGCGGGGGTTAATTGATGGGTTAAGAGTGGCGTAAACGGGGGTTAAGTATAAGTGATAGGGGGAATTTTCTTGTATTTAAAAATAAGATTTTAATATATTTATTTATTAATGTTTGTACATTTAGGCGACCTATATTTGTTATTTGAAGGTGAATATATATTTATTTATTGATTTTTGGTAGAAAAACATTTGAATTAATCCAAATTATTTTATATTTATTTTATATATTATCTGTATTATTACTATAAATATTTTGTACTCCCCAAAAACTCCCAGAGTGTGCCCACGAAAAAGCGAATTCAATTAGGACAAGTTCTTAATTGCCAAACGATCCAATTTATCACCCCCTCCCTGGCCTGTCGGAAGACGGCGCGTGTTTGTCAAAAATATTTAACGCGCAAGTGGAAAATTGTCAGCCAAAAAAAAAAAACACAACAAATTTCGATGTAAAAATTATCAAAAGAAAATGTACACAAGCCTCCCAGACAAGCACTGATAATGCCTCTTTCCCCCTCAAAAAAAAAGAGGATGGGAAAAACAGTAGCCTTCACCTTTCCCAGCGAAACGTGTAAATGGACTTTCGGGTGCGTTGACTGACTGACTTACCACCACTCAAATACTCAAATGCAAAATGGCGATTATTCATAAATCATTAAACACCATTTGGCAGGCGCCGGGGATGGGCCTTTAAAATTTTTATCGCTTTTCCAACAAACTGGCGAAGAAAAATTCCTAATGAGCCAAGAGGCACAAAAAAACTAGACAACGCTTTGGTTAAAGAACTCGAATAGGTAATACCTTTTCTTGAATTTCTATATAAATTTTATTCATATATTTCTGATCCTTGAAAACTTGCTTAGGCTGGCCAGAATCTATAATTAAAAATATAAAAATCAAAATTCAAACTCTCCAAAGAATCAGTTAAGGAAACCGAATTTGAACTCTTCCTATATACCCTGGAGCACCACAGGCGTAAGAACACGAAAAATGCCCAGCGAAAAAAGTTAAAAAACTTCGGAAAAAATCAAAGGCCGTTTTCCGCGGGGGTCGGGGGTGCTTGGGTCAAGGTTTGAGGGGGTGAATGGGTGGTGGGTGGTGGGAAAGCTGGGGCGGAATTTCGCGGGCTTTTTAACAAGGCGCCCAGGCAGAAGACACCAAACGAGACTCGGACGAAGACATTAAAAATTTTGTTTGATACTTCGGTCGCCTCCATCCCATCCAGAACCCACCACTGACATCACTCCGACACCGATTCCGACTCCGACTCCAACTCTGGGTTTTCTCTCTTTTTTTTTTAGCTTTTTCGGCCGCTGTTCTGGTCGTTTGATTTCCGCTTCCGTTTGCCGTTGAGATTAAAAAACATTTTCGTGCGTTTTTTCCCTCATTTCCCTGATGTTTTTCCATGGTCGTCGTTGCTTTTTACCACGGATACGGATACGGCGGATACGGCGGCCGCGGCCAATGGCTGCGTCTCTATCTGCGAGATACATTAAATTAAAAATTCATCTTTAATCAAAAATTATTGTTGGCATGCACAAGACAAAGTAGCGACGGCATCGGAGGGGAATATATGCGTTCAGGGAGTGGGGGCCTTGGTCCTTGGACGATGTCCTAAGCGCTGGGCAAACATAGTTGACAATATATCAAAGTTTCCTGGCATCTTCGGCGGAGTGGGGCCGAGATAGATGCCTTATTGTAATTGCCCTCAATGGAGGGGGTTTCCCCAGGCTAAGGTCTAGAGATAAGCCCAGGGAAAGCAAGTACAGTTCGGCCAAAAATATAGGAAGATTTTAATATGGAAATAAATCACATAATTTAACTTTAGCTGTATTTAAACTGTGCAGAGTAAACTAATATTATTTAACTCGAACTTATTAGTTAGTCAGAAAAATCAGGGAGCCCGCTCAGGTAACTTGGCTGATTGTTTAACCACCACAAACGCCCAAAAACCTCAGCCAACAATTTCAACTTAATTAAATGCGCCTTTAATACTTTTTCGGCGCGAAGGGAGCGTATCCTGGCATCCTGCGACGCACATTTACATTAATGTTCATGTGTGTTTGTTTGTTTGGCCAACAAGACGCAAAAAAAAAAGAGGAGAAGAGAAGAGAAGAAGCCAACCAACTTTCCACGGGCGTGTGTGTGTCTGGGCTAAAAATAAAGTTGATTAAAATTTGAAAGATTTTTGACAGTTATTATGCGCCAGCGGGTGGATAAACTGAAGCTGAAGCGCTGAAACTTGTGTCAATATTGAAAGTTAAGCTCGCTTCCCCCCCCATCCCTTTGCTTAACTTTGTCTCTTTCTATTTAATTCAGCTGTGACGCGAACCAGTTGGGAATTATAGCACAGGTTTGGCATTTACAGTATTGCCAGACTATCACAGGTTTGAATTTATTTATAAGAATTAAATAGTTTTATTAATGTTGTGCATATAATCTAATCATATTTGTATTACATTGTTAAATAATTATTTAATCCTGCTTTGTCTCGAACCAGTTGGGAATTATAACATTAATTATCAGTGACACATGTCATTCACTTGTTAAAAATAAGTAGAATACGTTATTTAATCGATGTTGTCATTATTCCTATGCTAATTATATTGATATTATTAACGAAATAATTTTAATTACACTTTAAATTCACATTCCCAGTATTGCCAGACTTTCCAAAGCAGGCATATTTGTGCTTAAATAAATATAATAAAAAATATATTTATATTGTAACTATTTATATGTTAATAATATTTTAATTATTATATTTAATTCAGCTTGCCCAAAACCAGCTGAGAATCATAGCTTAAATTCGCTTTCACAGTATTGCCAGACTATCCAAAGCAGACATATATGTTCTTTAATTAAATATAATAAAGACTATATCGATATTGTAACTATTTATATGGTAATAATATTTTAATTATTATATTTAGTCCAGCTTGCCCAAAACTAGGTGGAAATCATAGCTTAAATTCGCTTTCACAGTGTTGCCGCTCTCCCTCACTCAAAATAAATGGAAACAAAAAATGATTTTCAGTGCCAAGAAATCCTATATTTTTTCTCTCCGTGTCACTGGACTGTACTTGATCGCTTGGAGGCCATAAAAACCGCACACGGCCAGGGCCAGGGCCAGGGCCAGGAGAACTGCAGATGAAGTAGCCCGGCTCAATATAAAATTACACTTTATAGCGGCCAAACGAGGGGCGGCGGCAAGGACATTCAAACTAATAAGGCTGGTTCAATTTAATGAGCAGACGTCGCAACTTTCCGCTACGTTGGACGCGTTAAACTAATCAACGCGGCAGGCAGGCCACCACCGCCACCCACCAGAGGGTGGTGGCCCCAACCCCTAACCCCAACCGAGGGGCGGCTGCAATTTTCCACCCACCCCGGAGGGCAACAGTTGTTTGTTTGTCTGCTCAATTGCTTGTTAACATTTTGCGCAATTTGGCCAACAAAGGCCACCGGGGGCACAACGGGGGGAGTGAGAATGGGGCTTAAACTACCTGCAAACATGGAAAAAACCAGAAACCAATTGAGCGTGAGTGTGTGCCCGTGTCTCGCTGCGAGCGAGTGAGTGTGGCCAGCCTGTAGAAAGTCATAAAATTTTATAGTTTCAGGGGGCAGGGAAATGCGAATGCGAATGCGAATCAGCCGTGTGTTATGACTGTGAACTAATCGCCGCAGCGTTTTCGGTTCGCCATTCCGGCCAGTTAATGAAATGGCCATGGCTCAAATGAATTCTGGTCTCTTTTCGAAGGGGGGGATTCGGGGGCGGGGAGTGGGGAGAAGGAAAATTGAACCGAGCCGGAGCTCTGGTCACAGAGCAATTAAATTCAACCGGCGACTCCCGGCATGAAGATGTCTTCAAGACATTTGGCAAAAGGTCAGCTGGGTCAGCCCCAGAAAATATATTAGGGTCTTAAAGTCTTAAAGTCTTAAGAGAAGTATTTTTACATTAAGTTAGAATAAGAAAAATTTAAATTAAAATGCTAAGAAACTACATTTTAAAAAAGAATCAATAAAGTTAAAGAATATAGAGGAATATGACTTAAAAATGAGCAAGAAATCTTTTTCCTAAGTTCTTACCTAGAACAAAGTTTTCCAAAATTATTTAGATAATAATAGTGTTTCAAGGAACTTATTATTTACCTTAATTTCCATCAGAAAAGGTTATCCAACTAGAAGAAATTTTATCAATCACTTGAATCAATAATTGAGATAATTTTAAATTCAAATGCAAAAAAAAACTACATTTAAAAATGGCATCAATAAATTTAAATAATATAGAGAAACATGTCTTAAAAATGTGTAAGTAATATTTCTCCAAACTTCTTGCCTAAAACAAAGTTTTCCAGAAGTATTTACCATAGATAATAATAGTATTTCAAGGCACTTATTATTTAGCTTAATTTCCATCAGAAAAGGTTATCCCATATTCTCCCATTGACTCTTCCTATTTTATCAATCACTTGAATCAATAATTTCCACATTTATTGGGGTCAGCTTCTGTTACCCCAATTTAAGGTCTAAAAGTCTTAAGAGAAGTATTTTTACTTTAGTTTTTATTAAGATAATTTTAAAATTAAAATGCAAAGAAACTACATTTTAAAAAGGGCATTAATAAAGTTAAAGAATATTGAGGAACATGTCTTAAAAATGTGGAAGTAATCTTTCTCCTAATTTCTTAACTAGAAAAAGGTTTTCTAGAATTATATAGATAATCTATTATTTATTATTTATTATTTATTATTTTAAAATTTATTATTTATTATTTACCTTAATTTCCATCAGAAAAGGTTGTCCAATATTCTGCCATTGACTCTTCTTATTTTATCAATCACTTGAATCAATAATTTCCATATTGATTGGGACTGATGGTTCCCCTTGGCTCAAGGCACTCAGCCAAATATCCCGAAATCAGGATCACTCTCCTTCGGGACCCCCATATTTTCCATATTGCATTACTTTGCACAATCAAATGGAATCAAATCACACAAATCAGGCCAAATCGCTGTTGCAATTTGCCGTTGGCAAGCCCACACATCGGACCCATATATGAGGCATATAGGCCAACAACCCCGAACAAATGCCGGCCATAAGGCATAACTCACGCTTATGATTTTTAAGGGCACATCAAAGACCAGGACCGAACCCGAACCCCTTTTCTGGCGCTCCTTGGAGCTCCCCGAAGCACACTATATAACCAATAAACATTGTTGCAGGATTGCTTGTTTTTGCAGCTAATAAAATCATAAAAAATAAGCAAATAGCCAGGCATAAGTGGCCAAGGAAAAAAATATGAGGGCGGGCAGGGGTTAAGGGTAGCAATGACAAGTGGATTTTTTATCACTAGCCTCGGTGAGATAGCCCAAGGAATGGAATAAAATGGAATGGATGTATGGATGAATGGCTTGCTCTTTTTCCTCAAGGCAGAAAGCTGGGGTGCACTGATCAAAAATATATAAAAATCTCTCTCTAAAAAGTTAGAACTTGACTTTATTCCTTAAATATATATCTTAAAGTAATATCATTTATTTTTCATATTTTCTTAGATCTTAAACATCTTACTTTAAGAAATTAGAGCTTGACTTTACTCCTTAAATTTTTATCTTAAAGTAATATCAATAATTTTTTAGCTTACATTTTCTTAGATTTATTATTATTTATTATTCTTAGATTCTTAGATTCTTGCTGCAAAGGTGTGTACATTTTTTGCCCTGTGTAAGGATAAAGGGGATTGGGGGTGTGGCTTTGCCAATGGCACCACAATGCATGCAAATTGTAACAAGGATAATGGCAAACTCTCAAAAGACCACCGCAAACAGGACGACAAGACGACTCTATGACGACAAAGTAGCACGCGGCAACCCCCGAAAAAGTCCACAAAAAAATCCAGAAAGTGACGTAGACATAGACGCACCCCCGCTTTTAGTGCCACTTGACAAATTGGTCAAGTGATTTTGCACAAAAAATGGACCGTGGGATGTGGGTGAGCCATAGTGGGGTTCATAGGTCAAGCGATAAAGGAAGCAACCGGCGAGGGTTAAATAAATAATATAAGCAACTTATTAACTTGGAATTTGTATTTCTTGGAGAGCATGGAAGTCTCTAGGAAGCTGGCTGGAGCTGAAGATCCTTGATCTGATTGGAAGTCCGAGCCCCTCCTGGTGCTTTAGAACGATGTGATGGAAGCCTAAATGGAGATATTTGAAGGAGAAGTGAGTACAAACTAAAACCTAGGATTAAAAGTACTCAGAAACTTACCAATGATTTTTCCCAGGAATATTCAGCAGAAGATGGAGTCCAGCCAGACTGAAAAAATCAAGGAGATTCTAGAGCCCGCTGACTCTGAAACAGAGACCTGATCGACGTCCTCCGAGAAGTCCTACATCGGGGGGATAACTCTTCAAAATACCCAATCAGCCAGCCCGCATGTCCTTTCAGGAGGCGCTGCCCTCCACGTCCAAGGAGGTTTGGTGGTCAGAGGATTCCCAAAAGAAGCCGATCGATCCAGAGGCTTACGAGAGCGAGAACAGCGATGATAGCTTCCATCCAAGGCGACGAAACCGAAAATAATACCGACACTGAAACTGTTACTGAATTTGGCCACGAAATATCAAAACTTGACTTGAAAATAATAATAAAAACCCGGTACATAGATGATGGAAAGAAAAGTAAAAAAAAAAAAAGTGTATATGTTAGCTATTCGTACGTTCTTAAATTGAAAATATGTTGTGTTTGTTTAGAAGCGCTCAGTGGAATGAACTTTGGGAAATTACTTATTCCCTAAAGTGACAGTAAAGACCACGTTTGCTTTGGTCTTGGAGCAAATCCAGCCTCCTTGGATTGACATCAATCGTAGTTGCCTTCCAAAACAATCCCCCCGTAGATCGAAAAACCCACCAAATCGGATTATAGAGCTTGCAACTCTTTGGCCGCGAGGGCTGTGATATAATATATATATCCCATCAAATCGAACGATTGACAAATTGCTTGTCTACGTGTGTGTTCCTCGGTTTCTGGGCCAAGTAATGCCATTTTCACGGCCTCGTTCGTGTGCGGACTACTGACAACTCTCGGTGAACCCCCGGCCAGTCAGGGGTTGCGAATTCCCCGAGAATGTATCGCTTGTAATTGTCTGTTTGATGGACCAAACAATTTTGATTGAATTCAATTACGACGCCAACCCCTTTTGGGTATTTCTTTTTTTTTTGTGGGCTTTTTTCGTTGTTGGTTTTAGTGATTTGCAATAATTTGCGATGCCGATGCCCGGCCGGGGGTCATATGTGAAATATGCCGTTGTCATGGTTTGTTTATTCAGTGCGGATGTCCTTCGGCTGAGCGCCAGTAGCCTTAACCCACTCAAGCGGGCACTGGAATTTTTTGCGTTGAATTCTTAAAGTATAGGATACTAAATTCTTATGAGTTTCTAATAAAATCCTTAAAGTATAATGGATAATATAATTTATAATTTTTATTTATTTATTTGTTTCGCTTTTCCTTGTGTTACAAGCTATAGCTTATATTAATGGCACAAGTCACAAAATATTATTTATTCTTAAAAACTAACATTTCATTTTATTTTATTACAATTTGATATTCTTAACTCTAACATTTAAGCTCCATCAGTTTCATTTATATAGTTTTTAGTTTGCCTTATTTTGTACAGTTTAAATTTAATTTTATTAGTCATTTTGAGAGTTCCTTTCCTGAAGGTGTTTCTTTAATTTTAATTAAAAGAAAGGAACTCTCAAAATGACTAATAAATTTAAATAGAAGGTACGTTCTAGTTTCCTTACTAAAATCCCCTTAACGATGTCACTTCTTTTATTTTCGAGTGCAGCCCCGCATGTTTCGCTCTTTTTAGCCTTTTTTCTTGGCACTTTCTTGCGGGGGACGAAGGACCCTCAAGTCGAAAGGGTTTCGGTTTCAGTTTCGGTTTCGGTTTCGGTTTCTTTGTTTGTCCTGCCGCCTTCGGCCCGCTTCCTTGGCCAAGTAGATTAAGTGATTTTCAAGTCATGTCCTTTTTCCCCGCCGCCGCCGCTTGGTGTTTGGTGTTTGCACCCTCTGATTCTGATGGACTGCTGCCAAAAAAGAAGTCATGTCATGTTGGGAAGTTGGGAAGTTGGGAGCGGCATACATGTGGGCTTTGTGTTTATATTACAAGGGTTATTGGGCACATAAAAACGAGGGGCCATGAAATCTAGTTTGTTGTTGGCATAATTTGTTTGATTTTTATTAGATAGAGACAATCTATGTGACCGGACCGGAGTAAACCCTTTTCTATTATTATTATTATTTTTTCCGTTTGTGCCAAGTCATATTAGTGGCAAGCTCAACTTTTTGGCCCGACACGTTTTCGTTATTAATTTTTATTACGAGTCCGAATAAATTGCATTATGTAGCTCCACGCATAAGCATTTTGCAAATTGAATTTATTTACAGGAAAAAACAAAGATCCTTTTTTACTAAACTAGAGTCGGAGGCGGAGTCGGAAGGACTCTAACAAGGCCATTAATGAACGGGGTTGGGGCTGCCAGGGGGTGGTGACTGTGTGAAGTCTTTGAACGGCATATCGAGCCGGTCTCCGAGGACCTCTCACGAAGAAGACGCATAAATATCAGAGAGCCCATAAATTCCGCCAAGTGCCATTAATTTCCTGACATTCTATATGCATATATGGACCAGCAGGACCCATCCCCCCCGATAAACAAATATGGCCATTGTTTCCGAGACCCGAGACCCTCCCCGGAAATAATGATTTACTCGCTGCGAAAAGTTTTCGCTGGCATACATTTTTAATATCAAACAATTTGTAATAAATAAATGGCAGCAACATAAATGTCAGCCGCGACAGGATGCTAAACTTGAGACGAACGCGGGGTACAGTGGAGGCTGGCATGAGGGGGAAATATATTTGAATATAAATAAGGAAAATCGAATACTTGGAAACCCTTGGAAATAATTAATAACTAATATAATATAAAATCAATTAAAAGCTTGTGGTTTTTTAATTTAAACGTATATTTGGCAAAATAAACACTTTATTAATCTTAAAAAATAAATCATACGTTTATTATTAAGCTTAAAGTATTTAATTATTTATAAAGTGTAGTTAGAAGAGTTTTTGAAAGGATCCATTCGGTTTTAATTATTTCTCTATGTAATTAAATGAAATTAAATAGAAAAAGTAATAAATTATTTAATTAATAAATATATAAAAGATGCATAATTATTTGTATATGTTTATAGCTCCATTTGTGATTCCAATTAAATCAAATCAAATTGAAAAAGTAATAAATAATTTCATTAATAAATATATAAATTATATATAATTATTTCTAAAAGCTTCTAGCTTAATTTGTGCTTCCAATTAAGTCATAACTACACAGAGAGATTTTTGAAGTAAAAATTGACTTAAAATAAGCAAAAACGTACTCAAATAACTACCGAGAACATTTGTACTTGCTTAGATGTGGTTTTGTACTTAGTTACTAGTTAATAATATATATTTACTTAAATAACATATATTTAAACCTTTTAATGTTTTTTCTAATCATTATTTTACATAAATATTGCTTTTTAAGGACCCAAAATCATAAATAACCACTGTATCCTCGCCTTCTTCTTCTATTTCTATTTTTCTCAGAATCCAAGCTAAGTGATATTCTAAGGTACAGTTGTGCTCGCCGAGATTTAGCCATATTGTTATTTTAATTTGGAAAATTGCGACAATCACAATGCAGCGTCTCCAACAATAACAAACACACACCTACACCCACACACACACACACACACCTACACATACACAGCATGCATATGTATGCATTTCTTCTGCCAAGAAAGCGAGGCGCGCGTCGACTGTGTATTTGTCTACATGACAAGTAGGCAATATTTGCATACTCAATTGCATTGTAAATTTTTCTATGCAGCACACACACACACACCCAGCGCACACACATAGAAAAAATTACACACATACGCGGGAAAAAGTCGCGCCTAAGTGTATGCAAGGCAAAAAGATGCAGAAACTGAAACAGAGAAAAGGAATTGTGAGCGAAAGAAGGATAAAAAATGCGCTGAACAAAGCAATCAGAGCAGGTGCCACTGTGTGTGTGTGTGTGTGTGGCAGGTATAGGTGTGTGTGTGTGTGAGCTGTTGATGATGACTGTGACGACAAAGAATCCGAGAATGATGACGACAACGTATGTACAGTTTTCATTTGAATGACAAAAAGTCAGGTGGGCCACCACTCAAGCACCTGTATTTTTTGTACGTACCTGTATGTGTTTGTGTGTGTGTGTGTGTGGGCGTGGCTCCGCCAACTGACTGACTGTATATAAATATACAATATGTGGTGTTACGGGTGCCACCCACCAAACACTTAACATATTCTAATTATTCATGCTTATTTTATATTGTGTATGGGCGCTGCTTTGTTTTTAAAAGCAAATGCTGAAGGGGGACGGGGGCTAAAAACAGAACAGAACCCTTGGCTGTCTTATTAAAAATTACAAATAGTCAACGCTTAATTATGTGAGTGAGTGTGTGAGATTAGGACGGACCGGAAACCGGAGATAAATGCTAAACCCAAAGGACAACTATCAAGGGGAGTCCCTGGACACATAGTTTAGTAAGGGAAATGTTTAAAAATATAAACAAAACCACAATAAACCATATTTCAACAGTGTTTGGTTTTAGCTTTATTTTATTTTATTTTTGATATAAAAATTGTAATTTTTCTTAGCTTGCTTTGTAAATGACGTCACTCATGCGCACTGTTGCACAGTGGGGTATTGGACCCGAAAAGTGGCGATCAAATCAGGTGGGCATATTTTGGATGGAGACTTTTTTTTTTCTGTTAGATATGACAAAACTTAGTAAAAAAAAATTGTTCGTTTTTAATTTAAATTATTTTTTTTATTTTTAAAATTAAAATTAATTTTTCCAAATTTGTTTTAGTATGAACTTTTTTTTTGTTTTGAAGAATTTTGTAACCAAATTTTTACATAAGAAGTCTCAAAATATTCCAGATTTTAAGGAAAAATTTTATCAGAATCGGACTACTATATCTTATAGCTGCCATATAAAAAATAGTTTAATTTATTTAATTTTTTACTAAAAATACCAAGTTAAAAAAAAAAATATTTGTTATTATGTATTATTATTGACTTAATAATCTTACAAAATTTGTTCAACATTTAACAACTAGTTTTTCTAAAAACTCAAAAAATGTTAAGAAAAATACTAAAAAAAATAAAAACTGTTCTTTATTTGGTATTTTTAGTCAAACCCATAAATAAAAAAAATATATTTTATTTTTATATAACATTTTATTTATTTATTTAATTTCGGTTTTTTGGAAATCTTTGTTTGTTGAATCTTCTCTAGATGAGTCTCTATTTGTTGAAGATGTCTCATCGGCGCCAGTACTGATCTCGGCGGGTTTTAGAAACTCAGCTGGCAGCGCAACGCCCGCGCTTGTAGTGTGCGCGCTATCAGTATATCCACTAAAATTGAATTTGAACAAATTTGTGCAAATTTGTGCAAAATTGTGTGAATGAGGCGGTTAAGCTGAATATCTAGGGAATAACACCTCATTTAAAATATCGCGTGGGACCGCGTGGCGCATTACTTTTTGTCTACCTAAAGTTAAAAAATGTGGAATTTTTAGCTAATTTTTTGTATTTGTAATAATTTTATTTATAAAATTGAAATTTATATTGTTAAAAAAATATTTAAAAAATAGTTAAATATATTATCTTAGAGATTGCATAACTTTTTTGGCGTATATTTTCGTTTAAGAAACAATTTTCTATTTTCAAAATGCTCAAAGAAAGGGATTTTTTTTTACTTTTTTAAAGACACCGAAAATATATTGCAACTTTGACAACCGATTCCTCAGCCTCTGTTAGGTTGAGGAGAAAAACTCATATACGGTTAAATGCAGAATTTTATGTATTAACAAAAAAATATAATAAAATGTATCGAACGCAAAAATCGTTTTTTGAATTAATCGCCACTTTTCGGGTCCAATACCCCACTGTGTGTTGTCGCCTTAATCTCTTCGAAATATTTAGGTATTTAACTATAATAAATATAATAATAATAATAAATTAATTAATAACCATTTAATATATTTATTTTTTTTATTTGAGGTCCACCCTGGTTCACAATAGTGTGTGTGCGAGCATAGCCTACTTTTGTGCTGCTACCAATAAATAGTGTGAAGGCGGGAAACGAGTCAAGAAAACACTGAACAATATGAATATTGAATTATATATCTATGATTTTTGAAGTCCCTTAGCAGCCATAAACTTGTTTAATATTTTTAAACCTCCCAAAGAGATGCCTAAAACCATGCAATAATATATTTAAATAATAAAATTAAAAATAATAATAAGAATAATAATATTTAAAAAAGAAAAAATGTTATTTTAGCGAAATTAATTTCTAAAATTCCTCACCTATCCCTCCCCGATTTCTGGCAGTGCAGCAGAGAACACCCAGCAGAAGACTGAAGCGTTTTGCACCAATTTTTGTGACGATGTCAACAACAGCAACAGCAAAGGCAAGCCCCGACTGAAGAAGGGGGCGCTGAACGCCACCTGGCGGCCATTCCACGCACTCCACACACACACACACGCACACTGGCACACACTCACACACACACAGACAGAGGCAGGGAAACTAATGTTGATGACAATGTTATGGGCGTCATGACAGCCATAAGCGCACTCGACAGTCCGGACTGGGCGTGACACCTGCACCACGTTGATGATGCAACCACCTCACCTGGCACTTCCACCGAGCACCTCTTACCCCCCTACCCCTCTCCATCCCCCCCTCACACTTTTTTCCCCCCGACTGCGCAGTAAGACGGGCGAAAAATTATTATTATAAAAAATATCGCAGAAAGTCTAAAGAATTAGAAAAGGCGCAAGAGAGAGAGAGAAGGGAAAAAAACATAGGTCTGAGCTAATGAGCTTTTCTCAAGGAAAATCCTTAGAGTGGGGCAATAAAAATGATTGATTTATATGCGACTGATGGGAAAAATGGAAAACTAATAAGTTAATAGGGACTTTTAGGATCTTAATAAAAATCTATGAATTTTCAAGAGCTTACAAAAATATAGAGATTGATCTATTGATATACCTTTGTTTAAAAACCCATAATTACTTCGAAAAAAGGATCTTTGTGGACCATATTACGACTCTCTCTTGATTTCATCTTGGCAAGCCCTCGAAAGTATGCAACGCCAAATGCAGAACGAACAGGAAAAAAGGTAAGCGGGGCAGGCATGTGACGGAATAGCAATGGAAATGGGAATATGGCAAGGAGGCATGGCAAGGAGGCAGGACTTGGAGGAATGGCCAGGAGGAGCTGCCATTCTGGCCATGGCTATGTGATATCAAGCGTTGAAGTAGGGTGGCAGGAGGGGGTTGTAAAAAAGGGCCATGTGTGTGTGTGTGTGTGTGTGCAGGAGATTTGCAAACTAAAGCCTCATCACAATGTCCTCAAAATTCAAATAGCAGCAACAACAGCAGCATCTGTAGTTGGGCACGAAAGGCCCACCTCCTCGTCCTAGGCTCAAGATCCTGGCCGGGGTCTGAGGCTCGGCAATTGTCACACGACGCTACTTTTGCAAATTATTTTTTTCACTGCGTGTGCCTGTGTGTGTGTGTGTATGTGGTGTGTGCGACGTCTGCCGTATATGAATTGCAAATAACCCGAGCCCAGGCCCATGCCCAGGCCCCTACGAAAACGAAGCCAACCCAATCTCCCCCAGCCTCTTTTTGGGGTCTACAGAGAGCGAAAATGATAGATTAAATGTAAAAATAGCGAAAATAATAAATATAAATATTTCAAAAGATTTTAATTAAAATTTTTTAGATTAAAGAAATGTATAATAAAATTGTAGATTAAAGATTAAAGATTTTTAGATTAAAGAAATGTATAATAAAGTAAAAAAGCAACTTTAGGTCTTCAAAAGATATTTAAAAATAAAAACAAAGCAATTTTCGAGCTTCTTGAAATATTTTCAAAAATAAGAAAGCAATTTTAGAGCATATACAAATATTTCAAAAATATAAGAAAGCATCTTTAGGGCTTAAAAAGATATATAAGTAAAATATATTCAGCAATTTTAGATATTCTATAAATATTTTGTAATATAAGAAAGTTAGAGCTTATGGAAATAAAATATATTAACCAATTTTAGAGCTTCTATAAATAATTTTTAATAGTAGAAAATAAGAGTTTATAAAAATGAAATCTATTAAACAACTTTAGAGCTTCTATAAATGTTTTTGAATATAAGAAAGTAACAGCTTATGAGAATATTTAAAGATATACAAAGAAAATTGTTGTGCTTATTTCTGGGTGAATAAAATATTAAATCCATAATACTTGATGATTTCTGAATTATAACAAGAAATTTATTTATAAATCTTAATAAATTAATAGATAACAAAATGTTTTAGTTAAGCAAGATGCTTAAAACTTGGTAAAATTAATGACTCCGACTGTTCTGTTCTGTTTTTCTATGATCTAAAGAGTTAACTTATTAGAAATTCAAAACAAATTATTTGTTCATTATAACTTTGTTCTGTGTCCTTTAGTTTACATTTACTATATTCTGCTAACAAATTTCTCTGCTAAAAGAATTAATAATTTATTTCTTAAAACTAAAAGCCTGATATTTAATAATTTCCTTCGTAATTTTATCCCTTTTCTTTCGCTTCTCCCAGTGCATTGCCGAGTTGCTTCTTAACAAGCGGCACCTGTGAGCTGGCACCTAACCCCCTGTCGCCGCCCGTCGTCCACCCGCCCCTCTTAACCCTACAGCGCCCCCTTGCTCGCTGTGTGTGTGTATGTGTGTAAGTGGAATATGTTTTATTTAGCATTTTTAAGTGTTTGCTGGCTCTCCGACACCCGGCCCCTCCGCCGCCCCGCATTTTTTTCCCAGAGAGCATTCTGATTGTTCGGGCCGACTCCCCCTTTTTGGCCACCCCCACCCCCACCCCCATTTGGGTCCTTGGTCCTTGGTCCTGGTAGCTGTAGCTGATGCTTGAAGCAAAATAATAATTATTGTTATAGAAAGGACAAAGTATAATTTCAGATATGTGTAGTAGCATGCGCCCAAGCCCAAGAGGCGGAGCTGGCCCTTAGAAAAGGGGCGACATCTACGCCACTGGTGGGGGGGGGGTCAGAGGGTGGCTCTGGAGGGGCCAGAGCTCGTTGCACTCTCTCGGGGTCCCAAGAAGACAAACAGAAATAGAAATTAATGAGTTGATACAAGGTGCTGCTGCTGCTGCAGATGACGATGATGATGAGCGAGGAGGCGACACTTTTTTGCAGGGATATATAATATATGAAATATGGAAATAAGTACCTGATATATGTAGTATTTTTTATGACAATTAAGACGAAGATATATATTTATTTAAAATATAAATACTTTTCTCCATCGAGGACATCTTCATTTTGGGCATCGACTAATTAAAGGCTCAGCCAAGGACTCGTTTCTGGCCTGACAAATGGTTCAGCTGTCAGCTGTGACGTTTGGCTGTCAAAATATCAGCCAATCGCCGGCGGAGGGGGTTGTTTCGCATCGCTAGGGGTAATACATTAGCCAGAGCCAAGGAGAGCTCCAAGAATGCCGTGTACGTAACCCCAAAAATTCAAAGGGGGAGGGAGAATGAAGAGCGTTTAAATTAAAATATTCCCGAAGCTGCTGGGACTCATGTGTGTCTCTCTGTCCACAGATGAGTTCAAGTTGGTGGGAATAAAATTTAAAAACATCATGATATCTAAAAATATTCTTAGATATTTATTTATTAATTAAGTTCGGCCGAAAGCCACAGTAGCTATAGCCGAATCCTCCTGTAGCCTAAGTTGAAAACTTATAATAAACGTATAATAAATAATAATTAAATTAGTAAAATAAAAATAATAAATAATAAATAAGTAAGTATAATAAATATAATAAATATAATAAATACAATAAATATAATAAATACAATAAATATAATAAATAATAAATAAATAAATTAATAAAGGTCTTGCAAGAATTGTAACATGAAATTTAAAGTTTATACTGAAAAACATATAAGTATTTATTAATAGGTAGATGGGACTTAAAATTACTAATAAAAAAAATTAAATAAAATGTATATCTTGGTCTTTGGACTTACTTAGTTTTATTTAAGTATTAAAACCTTTTGATTAAATATTTAAACAAAGCTTGGCCTTATTATTAGTATTATTTATTTTGTATTTATTAATTAATTAAGTTCCTGCAAGAAATGTAATATTTAAATCAAAGTTTATACTGAAAACCAAAAATATTTTATTAATAAATAAATGGAACTTGAAATTGCTAAGACCAAAATTCAAGAATATGTATATCTTGGTTTTTGTATTATTTATTTTTTATTTAAGTATTAAAACCTTTCAATTAAATAATTAAATTCAAACAAAGCTTGGCCTTATTATTAGTATTATATGTTATTTATTATTATTTTGCCCACGACTGTGAGGCTACCCCCTAGGACTCCCAGGACTTGGGACTCGCTGGCTCAAGTGTCAAGCTGTCAAAGTTGCCATTTTTCATAGTCCCAGCCAGTGACAGTGTGTGTGTTTGTGTGTAACTGGAACACTGTCAAATATTGAAAACTGTCGAGGAGCTTAGTGGCCAGGACATGTGTGTGTGTGTGCCTGCCTTCGACACTTAAGCCTTCATGGGCCTTCATTTTGGCTAAATCATAAAAATGATGACACAACCTCGTCGCTGATGAGTTTCAGTTATCAAAAAATAGTGGCAGTGGCCAACCCCCGGCAAGGCCCCCTTCCGCACAGCTGCAGCTACTTTAAATTCCATGTGTGACATTTGATCATTTGTCTTCCTGGATTCGGATTCGGATTCGGATGCGGAATCACAATCAGCGGCGGCCATGTGGTGGTGGCTCAATTTCGGGTTTCGCTCATTACTAATGATGATGATGACCAATGGCCAGGAAGAGCCAGAAAAAAACACATACAAACAAAAAGGTTACAGCTGATATGTCCCTTAATGTCCTGGCAGAAGGGATCCCTTTTTCGGGTCACATTTGGGGGTCGGGTCATTAGGATCTATGAGGGGAATACTTCACTATTTATCATTGATTTCTTGCTTATTATATATATTTATTTCGTTGCAAGTTGTGTGATTACTTTGAAGGTTTTCCGAGTTTGCAGGTGTGTATTTCGGATCTCAGCCTGGAAAGTTTTCCGCCCGGGGCACTGGCATCTGGCAGGGGGTGGCCCGCTTAAAACCATTTACAGTTGTAAATTAAATTTCCAACTCAAACAAATCAGCCAAAATACCTTTCAATATCTCCGCCCCCGGCAATTTTTGTTTTCCGCATTTCGAGCCCGCTCTGTCGTCGAAGGTGAAACTTCCACCGAAAGGAAGTGCCCTGCGGGTCCCAAGGAGCAAATATGTACAGGGACAAGGCACAAGGGCTCAAGGATGCGGGGATGCAGGGATACCTATACAGACCGACGCGACGACTGGGGTAACATTTTTTAAGCTTGGTAATAAATTTTTAATAAGCTCGCTTGTTGTTTTCGCTCTCGCTGCCGCCGCCGCCGCCGCCGTGCCAAAGATATTTTTTAATAAATCGTTTTCGAGTACATCGGGAAATGCTAAGACGCCCACTCCCAGTCCGTATCCCAATCCCAATCCATATGAAATATACATGCGACAGATAGACACACAGCGAATGAATGGATGGCTGCATGGATGGATGGATGGATGGATGGGTGGATATATCCTTAATGGTTACCCCCGGTGACTCCGGTGACTCTGGTGACTCCGTGTCTAAGGGTGTCTTCCGATTGTCGTCAACGTTGTCCTCGGCATGTCCTTACCTCCTCCTCCTCCTTATATAAGAGAGAGCTAATTCCAGGGTATCATATTTATTGGCTTAGGCTTTGTGGAATTTATTTATCGCTTGAAGTAGAAATTAAAAATATTTAGTTATTTAATTATACAATTTTTATATAAAGCTAACTAAAACAGAAGTATTTTATTTAGAAAAGCAAAAGGGATAAATGTGTCAGGGTCTCTATACATAATATTATCAAGCATTTATAAATAATTAACAAATATAAATAATATTATCAATCATTTCAGAAGTATTTTATTTAGAAAAGAAAAAGGGATACATGTGTCAGGGTCCCTATAAATAATATTACAAGGAGTAGCTCTCGCATTTTTACCTTTTAAAATACAAACAAAAAATACAAAGAAATTTATTTAAAATATTTTACATATCTTACACATAATTAAAACAATTTTTATATAAACCTAATTTAAAGTGAAGTATTTTATTTAGAAAAGAAAATGGGATAAATGTGTCAGGGTCTCTATAAATAATAATAATAAGTATTTATAAATATTTAACAAATATAAATAATATTATTAAGTATTTGTAAATAATTAACAAATATAAATAATATTTACAAGCATTCATAAAAGGTTCAGACTAGAATCCATGCTAAAAAAGGAGTACCTGTTTCATTATTTACCTTTTCAAATACAAACTTAATCAGAGAAAAAACCTTAAAGGGTATCAAAGTACCCTATACCCCTTAAAATACCCCCAATCTTTCGCTTTCATTGACTGGGCTTTTTGTCTTTGCACATTAACAGAGCGATATGATATGGAAATGATGTGGAATACCTGACAGGGATCAGGGCAACAGGGATCGGGGTTGGATTTTTCAATTTTAAATATTGACAAACGAGCCAAGGGGCTGGGGGTTGGTCACAGGGTTGCTTAAGGTATAATTTGACAAGTTGTCGAAGCGTTGGCCGGGACAGAACCAAGGTGCAAGTCAACAGGAATTCATCTCTTAGCCTTGGCGAAGATTTTCCGTCTGGCCCCGCGGCAATATCCGTGTTGCGGGGCGTCATTGGATGCACTTTGATAGGAGTCATGTCAGTCAAACTTAAGGTCTCCCGCCCCCCCTGAAAATGCGAATGTCAACATTCCAATTACGCGAACATTTTCCGCACACCAATAATATGCTCTGACAGCTGGACAGGCAGGTTCTCGGGGTTCTTGGGGGTTCCTGGGGGAGAGGATGTGGATCGGAGTGCGAGTGGGAGAAGGAGGAGCAGGGACTGCGACAACAATGGGACAACAACCGGCAAAGGTGAGCCAAGCCAAGCCCAACAATGCCGGGCTCAGTGCACTGACCGAAAATGGGGAAATCGGAGAGTTCTTGGAGGAAAATATTATAAAATCCTTGAACAATAATCAAGAATATTTTGTATAATTCTTTAATAATTTTTCAAGGCAAGGGAACATTTAATAAAATTATAAGCCAAGTCCCTGAATTTTTTTAAAAACCTGTAGAGATGGAAAATAAGCTTGGAAAAAATGATCAATCATTTCGTATAGTTCTTAAATTATTTTTCAAGGCCAGGGAAAATTAAATAAAATTATAAACCCATAGAGATGAAAAATAAGCTTGGAAAAAATTATCACAAATTTTGTATATTTCTTAAATAATTTTTCAAGGCAAAAGAAACACTTAATAAAATTATTACCCAACACCCCAAATTCCCAAAAACTTATAGAGATGGAAAATAAGCTTGGAAAAAATTATCAAACATTTCGTATAATTCATAAATCATTTTTCAAGGCCAGGGAAAGTTTAATAAAATTATAAACCGAGTCCCTAAATTCCCAAAATCTTGTAGAGATGGAAAATAAGCTTGGGCCTTTTGTTTAGTGTGTAGTATTTAAATATAACCTGAGAAAAATATTTTGAAATTACAAAACCTTCTCAGAGAATTCCCCCTTAAGCTGCAGAATTTTTCTGACAGTGCAGACGATCCACAAAACGCAAACAGAAGATGCCAACGAATGGGAACGAGAGCAACGATGACGTTGATAATGGCGTAAAATGGTTGAAGGCAGACAGAAGGCCAGGACAACGGCAGGGAAATACAAGTCGAAACTAGTGGAAAATGTGTGTGTGTGTGTGTGTGGAAATCCGAGGGGTGGAGCCAAATAAAAAACGACAGAGCCGAGGAAAATGCGAAGAGACCAGGAGGAGACCTGGAGACCACCGACCAGGTACGAACAAACAAATTGGATGCGAATGCAAATAAACGAAAATTATAAATAACAGCAGCAACGAGGCAATGGAAAATGGGGAATGGAAGAATGGAAGTGGAAGTGGGAATGGAAATGGAAATGGAACTGGGGATGCCCAGAAGAATGACCGGCCAAAAGATGATGAGCCGCCGCACACTCTGATGGGGAAGGAAAAGGTGAATCAGGTGCCCTGGACCAGATGATGACTCTATATAGTCAGCAATGCCAGAAGGACCGAAAAGAAAGCAGGTGCAATATGTAGACGGAGGCCCAAACTGATGAGTTGCAATGAATAGAAATTGCCAAGGCAAATGGTCCACAACAGTGCAATGGCCAAGGCAAATGGCTGGGAAAAACGGAGACCGAAGCCAGGCCTTTGATTTAGTGGTTAACCAAACAATTTTCCAAGTCCAAAGGGTTTAAAATAAATTAAATAAATTGTATTTAGCTATTTTGGAATTAAGAAATGTCCATAAGAATATGACAGAATAAATACAAGTTCCAAGATAAATTCTTAGAATAATTAAAGAATTTAACTAAATTGTTTTTTAAAATTTTAAAATTATGAAATGTCCATAAAAATAAAGATTGATATTGAATTCTTAACAGAATAAATGCAAGTACCAAGAAGAACTTTTCGAATAATTAGTAATATTTATCAAGCTCTCACATAACTTCAAATATCTTTAAAAAATAATGATATTCGATTGATTTACATTCCCAATTAGAGCCGCCTTGAATAGGCTCTGAAGGAAATTAAGTAAATTGTATTTAACAATTTTGGAATTATGAAATGTCCATAAAAATATGATATTTATGTTTTGAGTCTTAACAAAATAAATATAAGGTAAAAATATGATATTGATGTCTTAAGAGAATAAATACAAGTTCGAGGAGGAATTTTTAGAATAATTAGTAATATTTATCAAGCTCTCAGATACCTTCAAATACCTTTAATAAATTCCTTGCAAAAATAATGATATTCGATTGATTTACATTCCCAATTAGAGCTCTTTTTTATAGGCTCTGAAGAGGGAGAGATCCTTGAGGCTTTCGAGAGCGTGAAGCCATCGAAATTAGACCCATAGACCCACCAGGACTCTTGAGTTCCCCCCAGAACCAGAACCCAGAACCAGAGTTCCGGAGTTCCTGTTTTCCCAGTTCGATGGAGTTCTCAAGTTCCTGGGTGGATTTGTGTGTCTTGGATGCTTGGTTGCCTGGAGACAAAGCCCGGAGAATCCAAATGCAAATGCAGAGGGACCTGGACCTGGACGGGGTGTGCGAATTGATTAAAATTCGATTGTTTCTTTTATTCCAAAGGGTTGGTGTGCCGCGGCAAAAGGGTTGCTTCCTAGTCGTCCTTCGTCCTTTCTTGTTGCTATTTATTGGCTGTGCCTGCCTTGGCATTTATTACACGGCGCTGCGAGTTTTAATTATGCTTTCGCCTCCCTTTTTTTCGCCCCGAAGCGCTGCCTAATCAGCGGCGGCATATCGGGGAAAAGCACTCCCCACCCACCCCCTTCTGCTTCCAAGGACATCCCCCAGCCACCGCGGCCTAATCACATTTCACCCCTTTCGGTTGTGTGTGTGCGAGTGTGTCTCTCCTTTTCCACCTTTTGTTGTCGTCTCGTTGTCGTCGTTGCCTTTCGATTTTTAATTTTTTAATTCGTTATCCTTGCGCCTCTGCCGCACTCCTTGTACTCCTTGTGTTTTTTTTTCCAACTTTTTTCCGGGAGCGTGTGTCGGCAAGGGTTAAGCATTAAACGCTAAATCAGATAATGTTAGACAATTGAGCAGCGACGTCGCTGACATTAAAACAAAAGTCGGAGGACAACGACGGCGGGTGGGAAAACCGGTGGTTTCGGGGTCGTCTGCGCCGCGGCATGCAAATGGAGAAAAGGGTTAACTTTCCATAAAATACTGCATATATTGACGCAAGTCATGTACACCAAAGTAAACTTTGCCAGAGACGGCGGGGAGAGGGCAAGCCGATAGAGGTATGTCCTGGCCTGGCAGGGGGCATTTAAAAATAAAAATAAAATGTAAATATATTTTAGAAGGCTTTAAAAAATAAATAAAAAATAGTAATATATTTTAGCAGTCTTTTAAATTAATTAAATATATCAGATTTTTTATTGTATACATAAAATACCTTCGTTGAGTACAATATCCCTTTTATTATCATTAAAAGAATATGATTTAGTTAATTTAATAATGAAAATAAAATGGGAATATATTTAAGCGGGCTTTTAAATTAATCAAATATATCCGATTTTGTGTTTTATACATAAAACACCTTAAATTAGTACAATATACTTTTTTTTTATTACTAAAATGATTTTGTTAATTTAAAAAGAGGAGAAATATGTTCCTTCAAACTACGAAGCTAATTACATCTCTTCTTAAGAAAATAATTAATAAATTGTATAAATTTCTATAGTAAATATCTAAATTCCAAGACCCCTTGGCCTTTAAAAAGGAAAATAAAATAGGAATATATTTAAGCAGGATTTTAAATTAAATAAATATATCAAATATACCTTAAATTAGTGCAAGAGATGATGATTAAGTTAATTTAGAAAGAGGAAAAATATATATTCCCTCAAACTACGAAACTAACTACATTTCTTCCTAAGAAAATAGTTAATAAATTGTATACATTTCTGTAGTAAATATATAAATTCCACAAGACCCCTTGAAAGGGCATCAAAGGACAACAGTAAGCTCAACTACAAGGACTCGACCGAACTTCGATTACCAAAACTCGCATTATCCGATTAAGCAGCGGCGGCGGCGGGACAGCAACGGCCACAGAGAAGAAAATTTTAATTTTAAATTATTACCATTCGGGTTTGGCGTTTCCGGTGTCCTCTGTGTATATATATATGTATATTTCTGTGACCCTCCAGCTAACCGCACCGGAAAGTATGCAACATAAAAATAGCTGAGGAAAAAAAAACAAAAAGGATTGAAGACCTCAAGCCACCTGACCAAAATAATGAGAAAAACGCGCCGAGTAAATAAAAAAAAAAATAGAGAGTACGCGTGAGACAAAACGGAAGCGACTGGCGACCCTTTTTTCCACGCTTTTCCAAGCCGCCCCAGCTCTTTGTCTATTTTCCTCTTGTTTGCCGTGGCTTCGCCGTGGAAATTAACGCAAGTAACTGCTTGGAAAATATGCCGTGTCCTTTTCCGCATCCGTCCGGCGGGCCAGCTCTCGTTTGTTTGGAAAATCGTCGATGGCCGGCTTCGATTAGATTAGCTGGAAAATGGCCAAGAGAGGGAGGAGACTACAAATTGATTATATAACCTTTAATAAATATTAAAAATTACTTTTCTTTCATTTAAAAAATAGTTGAAAATACCCCCCAAAAAAACCTAGTAAACTTGTCTTAAATAGGCATTGAAATTCTATTTAAAGTCTGCGCCGCTTTCGAACTTCCAGCTAAGCCAACAAATGAGTTTACTTTGGACTCTCTCCACCTCCTGACCCTCCGCCTGCTCCTCCTGCTGGACAAAGGATATGCTTCGCCATCTTCTGTGTTGGCTTTTCCTTTTTGAAGGGCAGCCGTGTTCACTTTTGGTTTTGTGCATTTTTAATTATTGGCTTTTTTCTTCGAGGCTTTAATTGTATTTGCCGAGCATTTGCCGGCCAAAGTGCATTTAAATTGCATGGAATTTGCAAACTGAAATTAAAATAGTTAATGATTTTTTGGTTTCGGTTCTCCCCCCGGGAGGTTGAGGCTGAGTAATTGAAAAAGGGGACTGCGAAGACAAATAGAGAGAGCGCAACTCTAGTGCAAACTTTCGGCGGCGACAACTCTGGCACGGGCACCGCCATGTGAATGGTAGGGCAGGCTGGCAATCCTAAACTCTCTTCTCTCCCTTGCTTGCATGTAAATGTTGTAAAAGTTTTTACGATTTGCCAAACTATAAAAGAGGGAAGGGTGGGGAGAGGGTCCACTTGGATACTTGCAATATAATAAACTAAGTAATTACATGTGTGTGTGTGTGCGAGTGTGTGCGGGTGGGCGTGGCAGGCCAAAGGCAACACTATTTGAATTCGCCCATAAAAACCAGGAGGGGCGGGGGCCGGGCGAGTGCAAAAAGTGCGCCCAAATTACCTTGACATGTGAGCACCACCCCCTCTGTTAGCCCTCAGTTGCCTTTCACTTTTTATGACAATTTCACTTTCGCCCGAAAAGCGAAAAGGAGCTGGTCCTTTGGTCCTTGCGTGTGTGACCATTCCCGTATTAGGCATTTGTCATTAGGCCTGGGCACCCCTCTTTCGCAGGCAGGAGCAGGAGCAGGAGCAGGACATTTACTGCCCAGCGCAGAATGACACTAAAACGTCAACGGCAGCCACAGGCATAAGCCTCCATAATCGTAAATATAGATTTGGGCAGACACGTAGGTGGCCTAAAATACATTCTAAATTAAGTTGGATTGACTAAGAACGGGGAGATTAATAGGGAACTAAGAAATTAGTAAATATGTTTAATAAAAATTAGTAAATATATTTAATGTATAATTTATACCTAAAATTCTCAGAACAATTTCAGAGCAAAGGCATTTTTTTCTGCTTAAAAAACTTAAGATATTTAAATAAATTACCTTAGATATTCATACTAAAATATTATTATAAATCTATAAGAATATATTTTATAATTACTTATATAAGTAAATAAGTAAGTAAGTAAATATATTTAATGTATTATTTATAACTACAATTCTTTGACAAATATTCAGAGCAAAGGCATGTTTTTCTTTTCTGTTTTATTTGCCGGAAAAAGCTTAAAATATTTAAATAAATTATATTAGATATTAATAATAAAATATTATTATAAATATATTAGAATATATATATTTAAAAAAGTAAGTAAATATATTTAATGTATTATTTATAACTACAACTCTATAAAAAATATTCAGAGCAAAGGCATGTTTTTATTCTCTATTTTATTTGCCTGAAAAAGCTTAAGATATTAATATTCAAATATTATTATAAATATATTCGAGTAATACCTTTTACTGATCCTATCTTATTTATTCCAAAATCTTTCATAAAACCTATCTATATATCCTCATAAATTTACAAGTTGGTTAGCAGAATATTGATTTAGTTTCTTAAGTTTCACTTTCCTGGCTAATCAAATGAAAACAATAATAATTAATCAGAGAATAAGAACAAGGAAAAATAAATATATATCTCGGCATATAATTCACATTCTTCATGGAGAAAAATGAAAGAGGGGAGAGAGATCTCCACATTGCGGGCATATTTTGCTCTAATGACACTTTGAACAGCTGTTAGATTTCTCTGGCGACAAAAACGAGAGAAAAACAGAGAGAGAGACGGGGGGTGCTTGGAAAATGTGGACGGGGGAAAACTCCTCGCACATATTTGAAGACATAAATAAATGTCAAAAAATGCAGATTACTTATTAACCCCTGTGGCGTGCCACAGAAAAAAAAAAAATACAGAACGCGTTTCGCCTTCGCCTTAGCCGCGATATTATTCATTAATACAAAACCCGGCCCGGCCCCAGCCACCCACCGAACCACCGAACCACTGAGCCACTGAACCACCCAATCCCAATCCCACTCCCAGCCAACGCCTGGCAGCCCCACGCGGCGCCTTTGCCACCTTTTCGGAGCGCGGAATGGCGGCGATGGATGGGGAAAATTATTAGCTCTTTGGTAATATTTTCTTGCATAAATTTTTGAATAATTTTGTTTTTTCCACGGCAGACACTGAGCGAGAAATGTGAGTCAAAAGATACATCAGGGATATATGAAAATATTTCAGAGGAAATTATGAAATTTAAAATTCTGCTATTATATTTGGAAGAAGATTTTCAAAAAATCAACATACAAAATATATATGTGTCTTTTTAACTCTTTTAAATTATTTCAGATAGAATTCTGTTCAAATTGGAGCCTTACATTATTTTAATCATTTTAAATAAACTATAAATACCTATTTTCAATTATTTTATATAGAATTCTCTTCAAATTTAAGCCTTACATTATTTTAAACATTTTAAATAAATTATATATACCTATTTTAAATTATTTTAGATTGAATTCCCTTCAAATTGAAGCCTTACATTATTATTATCACTTTAAACCAATTATAAATACCCATTTATAATTTTACTAGTAATTATTCAGACTGAATAACCCCAGATTCCATTTGAGACCTACAAAATACTAACTTTTAAAAGCAAACAAATTTTTCTCAGTGCAGTTTCTCCCTCCCCGCCTTGCTCTTGGTGTCTGTGTCTTCTTTGGGTAACGCTTTATTTTCAATTTAACCCTCATTGTTGCCCTCCCTCTCTCTCGAAGGTCCTTCCTTTCCACCTTCGCTCGTGTGGCATAAAAATTGAATCCTAATCCATGAATATAGATGATTATTATATGCCCCCCACTCCCCCTCCCTCCCTCCCAAGGAGCAGAAAAATAAAGAACAAAAAAAAAAGAAAAAGAGGAGAAAGCAGCGGGATGGCGGCCATTAGAATACTGCTTCCTCGTCTGGCCTGGTCCTTCTCTCTCTCTGCGGAGTTTGGTAATTTTCCTTTTGTTTTGCATTTTGCATCGGTCCAGCCATCCGAATCCGAATCCGAGTCCTCCAGCTCCAGCTCCAACTCCAACTCCAACTCCGAGCTAGTACCAGCAGCGGCGAAATGAAAACGCCGCCAAAGTTGTCGTAAAATTTTGTTATGACTTTTTTCTTATTGCCATTCGCAGTTCGCCGAACGCATTCGAAATGTTGCTCCTGGGGGGGAGCTGATCCTGCAGGACAAGGGGGTGGAGTGAATGCCTAAGTTACTTCCTGCTGGTATTTAAAGTTGTAAAAATTGATGGGTCTTTGGCCCGGGAAACAAGGCTAGAAAATCTCACTTTTGTCCGTGCTCCTTTTATGGTAAATGCAGCGGCGGTGATTAGTATTCTTACATTTTAGCTAACATTAACATTTATGTATATTTTTGTAGTCTTAAAATTCTGTATTAATTTGTTTATTTAAATTACAAATTTTAAATATTGCTTAAGCTCTCTGAAAGGTATTGTATTATTTAAAAATATTATAAGTTACTAGGAGGTGCTAAAGAAATATTAAATAAAATATATACAACAATAAATGGTATTCTTTATTTACAAATATTTATTTATAATTATTTTAAATTATAAATACTAGTACCCACATTTCCAATTAATCCAAATTTATGCCCGAGCTAAGCACAAATAAATGCATAAATAAATTATTTGAAAATTAACAGAATTCGGAATTAAAACTACAAAACTAAATTACAAATGCATGGCAGTGAGGTGCTGCTGCGCTCTTAACGAGCAAATAATAATGACCGCGGCATTTGTAATAACAATAATGAAAAGCCATTTGGCCATTTGGCTGTTTGGCCATTTTTGCGACCCCGGCTATGAACCCTGAACTGGGCCTCGGCCGAGGGCCAACCAAAGAACAACACACATGGCCATAACAATTAATTAACAAATAAAATGTCAATTAATTTTACAAACATTGCAGCGGCGAAAATACGCAACAAAAAAATAAATATATATACATATAACAATAAAATTTACAGCGCACAGCGCGGGCTCGTGGAAAGCCCCCGCTCGGAAAAGCAACGCAAATTTTCTCATTTATTTATGATTTCAATTTCAATATTAAAGGTGTGGGACGGTGCACGTGTGTGTGTGGGCGGCAAATTTAAATAAGTTGGCTGGCGGTGAAAGCATTTTTTGGTATTTTAAATATTTAATTGAATGATAAATAAATGTAAGCCCTTCCCGCCGCCACCGCCGCCGCACAATTGATGCGCACCATCATCAGTAGCGCAAATTACGGGGCATGTAATGGAATCTGGAGAAAGAAACAAAGACTGATGTGGAAATCTGAACGGAAAAAAAGTGAATAAAAATCACATTTATGTATATTATGGGTATGTGTGTGTTTAAGCGAACCAATGATTGTGGCCAAGGCATATAAATATTTATACGGGGTTCGAAAGAGGGGTTATATGGAGGTGGAAAGAGAGTTTCATTTATTAAAAAATAAAGAAAATAAATTCAAATATGAAAAAAGCTGCAGAGGCACCTTTTCCTCATCAGTAGCGGATACCCAGTGACTTTAATATTTAACGGTAATATCTTGGGAATTTTAGAACAATGGAGGTTGTATTATTTTGTATTTCGGAGTGTGTTTCATACAGTATTAAGGGTTTACAATAAACATACAAATTATTTAACTAAGTAAGTAAGGTTATATTAATTTAAGAAATTATTATACAATCTATTTATTGTAAATTGTAAATTTTCCTTATTTATTTATGCTCCCTTTTATTTATTAATAAAGTTATTAATTATTAAATATTTTCTATATATATATAAAGATCCCTGCAGGGTATTTAGAGCGCTTAATATATCTTCCCAGGACTCAGGACTCAGTTATTCGAACGCTGGCCGCCATTTTGTTTGGCCGCAGACGCAAAATGCAATTTAATTATTACATTTGGAGTTTTTGGTCCCCGCTCCGCCCTCAGCTCTCCTTTTTGGGTCGCCGCCACTGGCTGTCCACATATTTATTTACTTATTTATTTAAACATTTATTTATCGTATTTACTTGCGTTTCATTTGCCCTGGCGGGGCCAGTATTTTCCGATGCGGCTACACACGGACTCTGGGGGGTTGGGCTTTCCATTTTCCATTTTCCATTTGCCATTTGCCATTTGCCATTTTCCGCTTTCCGTTTGCAATCATTGAAACGGGAACTTTCCATTCGGCCAGAAATTTACATTTCAACTTCATCTGCATCTTCATTTGCCGCCTGTTTTTGTTGCATATTTTCTTTTATTACTTTTATTATATTCGCTTCTTGGATATTTCCCACCTTGCTTCTGCTGCCCCCCAATTTTCACCATTTTCCACCGCAGAACTAATAAAACTTTATCTTTTTTAATATCGACTGGTGGGTGCTTAGGGGCCTTCGTGTAATATTTTACAGTCGCCAGTCGTCTGCGCAAATTTAACGTCTACTCATTGTACAAGTACAAGCCAACTAGCAGAAAAGTTTGGCAAAATATGCAAAATAGATGAGCTGCCAAGGGGAAAGCCGGGAAAGCTGGGGGAAATTCCTCAGCCAGTCTCGCATATATATTGACTGGGGAATACGCCGGGGCTCTGGGAGGAAAAATTGTGCAACGGGAGATGAAAAATGTGGCCATGGATCAAACCTAATTAATTCCAGTACTTGGAGTTCATGGATAAATTTTAAATTATTATTATTTTATTGTATTTAGCAATCATTGCCTTACCTGTCAAAATACTTCAAATATTAATTGAGTAACTATGAAGCCCCTCTTGAAGAAATGCTGCTTTTTCATTTCCCTGAGATTGGGCTGCATGATTATTGCCCTGATCCTGATTTTCTTCGAGTTGATCGCCATTCCCCAGAGGAACCCGGGTTCTCCCTCGAGCTTTAAGGGCATGCTGGTGGGTGCCTATAGGCTCTTGAATATGTTTCACTCCATTGGCTGCCTAGTGCTCCTTGTGGCCTATTTTGTGGTGAGTTTTTAATATAAATTTAAATATTATAAATTAAATTGTTTATAATGTATCCCTTATTACTTAGAAATTTTCTCTCCTCGTACGCGTGTTTCTGGTCACAAACTCTCTTCACATTCTCATTACGCCCGGTTTTCTGGCCTTCGAACTTTTATTCTGGGAGTCAGATCCCGTCGATGTGGGCATCGCTATTGTAGGCATTGGTAGGTTTCTAAGTTCCCAGATATATTCCCATAATTTGCCATATTTAACTATATTTTTCCCCCAGTCCTTAGCCTCTACTTTTGGGTGGTGGCGCACGCCTTTTACCACCAGTGCAAGGAGGAGAAATTTGTGGAGCGTGCCAGCGTGGCCTCAGAGGGAGTACCCCGGAGAAGCGCCGCCACCTTTGTTTGAATTTCAAATAAATAAAATAAATTCTTTCTTCAGCAATTATACACACATTTTTATTTTATATTTTACAACACTTTCAGTGGATCAAAAAAAAAAGAAACTTAGCTAAGGGATTTTTCAGAAGGGAGCCTCGGAAGTCTGGGGGTCGGATATCGGCGTTATCGGAAGCCACTCAGCCGGACTTGGCCGTGGTCGGAGGTGGAGTGCAGCCGGGCGGAGGTCCTGGGGGGCGAGAGCCCGGAGGAGGCGTGCCGCTGGGCGGCGGTCCGCAAGGACCCTGAGGCAAGGCACTCTGCGGGGGGCACACAGAAGTGAATTAAAGTTCAATTACCTACAATTATTATAATTTTGTAGTTACCACGAGGGAGCTGCACAGCAGCACCAGCAGCAGGCCCACGAAGTAGCTGAGGTTCAGATGCATCTTGTTCTAAGTCCGGAAGTCAACTGTGACTGGCTTCGATGGCAGCCTGCGCTTTTATAGCAACCGGGGGGTCAGCTGAGCGTGTCTAATAGTGATTACCGCGAGTTCGAGTCCAATTCGAGCAATTAATGCGAATTGAGTTTTTAGCCGTGGTGTGACAATTTGAAAATTGGGGGAAATTGTTTTCGTGCTGCGGCGACACGGGTCCAATTAAATTTCGATTCCAACTATCTCTCCGTATTAAATCATTATAGATCAATTGCTGAATGGTTGCGAGATTTGCGTATTACCGAAGCCACCAAAGTGCCAGAGCCAGTACCAAACCCAGTGCCAGTGCTCTTCATTAAATGATTATAATTACCCGGCAGCTGCTACGTGGCGTATGAGTTATATTCGCGCCCCGCTTTTTGTAAGACAACGCGGCGTATGCGTAATTTTCGCTTGGCTGGCTTAAAAACTTTTCTTCGCCGCGAGCAAAAGTCGAAACGCTGGCTGGAATTTCACACCTTATTGCCTTCGCATCTGGAGCGAAGGTCCTAAAACAATTAGCGATTGTTTCCACCTCCTTCCCCGTCCCAGCCCCTCGAAGAACGTGGTCTCGGGGTCGACATCGGCGACTGTGTTGCCAACTTTGGCTGTATTCTGGCTTTTATTTCGGAAGATGAAAGCCTTAAAATATGTTTAATATGTTATTATATGTTTAGTATATTTATTTATTTGTTTCTTTTTTAATTAACCAACAATTTTGTCTATAAAATGTTGATATTTAGCACTGATCTCCTTATTATCAGTTTTGTTTAATGGAAATTTATAAGGACACATAATTTGAATTCTCAGATTTTGTTCACTTTATTCATTGATGGGTTATCATTAAACTCCTTAAAAGTTCACCAATGCTTTCAATAATAAAGTTCATCAATGCTTTCAACACTAAAGTTCAGTAATGATAATAATCTATTAAAAAGTTCACCAATGCTTTCAACAATTAAGTACACTAATGATTATAATCTATACAAATATATTCACATTTGAGTTCACTGATAAACCCATAAAAAAATTCCTAAAAAAATCACCAATGCTTTCAACAATAAAGTTCACCAATGATTATAATCAATTAAAATATATGTATAAAGAAACTCTTTTTACAAATTATTTTTGATTTATTAAAGGTTTTTACAATTAAGTACACCAATGATAATCATTTTAAGAAAGTGCACTTATCTACTTCAGGATTTTATTTCAAAAGTTCACCAATGAATTCACCAAGAAAATTAATCAATGATAATAATACAAGTCTTAAAAATAATAATTATAATAATACTTAAAAATATTTAAAACTTACATCAATAAATTCTACAATTAAGTTGACATCATTAAATAAAAATATATACTTTACAAATTCACCAATAATGTTAATAATACAAGTCTTATTAATTTAGTTTCCCAATGGACATAATTTATAAATAAAATATATATACAAATCTATTTAAGAATTTTACTTTACAAATTCACCAATAAAGTTCACCAACAAAGGTGAAGAATAAAGGTTCAGAGCTCGGAGTTCATACAAGTTTTAAACGTTATATAATTATAGATAAATTGTTTCAAGCAAATTGTAACTTGAAAATGTATACTAAATATATTTTATATAATAACTTAATACTTAGAATATTTATACATACTCAAAATATATAATACTCGTCAGACTCATTCCCCTAATCTTTTATCCAATATCGAAATACCTCCAAGGTTACCTATAGAGTTTCCCCCCCTGAAGAACACCCTAATTGGCACCGCCTGTTCAATGGCTTGAATCTTCGCCGGGATTGGCTCCCTTCCGGCAGAGAGGAGGCAGAGAGGTGTCTCAGGTGTGTGTGCTCCTGGCGCTTCAGGTGGCTAAAGGGGTGCTGACTGCATTTTGGCTCGGATTGCATATTCATGTACGACCGCCGCCACTTTGGTTGCCTGCCATGTTCATGTTCCGTCTGAGGCTTAAGCTCAGCGTTAGCCTGGCCCGTTGGCTTGTTTGGCTTGTTGGCTTCTTGGTTGGCCGTAAAACTAAAATAATAGCCGCATAACATTTTATCTACCGCAGTAATAAATATTCAGTTAATTATAGTTACCACGGAGAGCGGAGAGCGGAGAGGAGTCTGTTGTATGCAAATGCTTCTTTCTAGTAATAAAACACCAAAAACTTGCCGGCTATCTAATGCCACGCAGCAGCAGCAGCAGCATGGAGAGGGGCGAGTTTCTGTTGGTTTATGCCACAAGTTGGATTAGTCGAACTTGTTCCCCCTTACCCTCAAACTCGACTCATATGTGGCTCAAGATGATCGCAGCCAGGAGCAGTCACTTTCCCCATTAAAACATGAGCTTTACATTTGCTTAAAATATTATTAAGAAATATTATTATTTAATATTTATTACTATTAGTTTATTAGTTTAGTTTATTAAATATATATTTCCACCACTTTCCCTTTCCCGAAGACGTGGCCGCAAAATGACGCAGCCTCCGACTTCACTTTCCCGATCAAAACATGAGCTTTAAATTTGTTTAAAATATTATTTAAAAATATTATTAAATAACATGTATTACTATTAGTTTATAAATAATTTTTTTTCGGGCAAATAAATATACATTTCCAGCACTTTCCCTTTCTTGAAGACCTCCCGCAAAATGACGGCTCCCCCACGTAGGATCCCGCCAAGAGCCACCGCAAGGAGGGGCCACAAGCCACTGAGGGGGGCCACAATCACCCCCATCTTAAACCCCCTTCCTCTGCCTGTGTCGACCCTTTTTCGCCATGGCATAACCGTTAAAATTTGTGTTTTTGCGGCACTTGCAAATGGTGCCGGCTGCCCCCCTCGAATGGCATTGTTCCATTGTTGCTCCCGCTCCTGCTCCTGCCCGTAGTACTTGGCGGTTATAATAATTAAAATGAGCAAAATAATTTCAGCTGAAAGCATCGATGAAAGGCTAAAATGCTCAATAAATGCCGCCCGCCTCCCCGCCCCGGCTTTGTGTTGACAGAGAAGTAACTCAGAGCTTGTTTCTGCGACGCCCCTGGAATCCCCCCTTGGGGGGCAATTAAAATATATATACACGCACAAAAAAGGAGGCCAAGAAAAAGTTGCCGAAAAGTTTTCCCATCGATGACTTGGTGCCAAGACAAAGGGGCCGCGGCAGCTTCCATGTGATATCGATGGCAATGGGTTAAGGGTGGGGTTGGGGCTGCTCCCCCACAGTTGGCAATGCGTAAAAGTGTTAACCAAAAGCAGTTAAAATTACAAAAGGCAACGGGCGCCATGGCAATGCCAAAGGGGGCTGAGGGCGAGCCTAATAAAAGCTGTAAGCAGGCGGCGTACAATGTCGTTTGGCTCTTTGAAAAATTAACACCTAATATCCGCAAAATCGCATCAAAGTATTGTTCAAGTCCCCTCGCCTTTCGCCTTCGCCTTTTGTTACGAAAACTTTGCAATTTCTTAAAAGTGTCGCTCAAGCAGGACCTCCTCCGCAGCTGTTTTTTAGTTGTAGGCGTTATTAGCAACACTTAAGACGCCGCCAAATCGAGGGAAATTTGAGACAAAGGGGGCTCGGGAATGTTGCCATATTTTAGCCTTTTGTTTTCAGTGCTTGCTGGCTTGTTTCTGTGTAAATTGACACCGCAGCAATGAGTTAATAAGGCGATCTGATCTCTCCCTCTTATTTCTCGCTCTGTTTTTTGTTAATATTTAATTGAACTTAACCTGTTTTCTTGTTCAGATAATTTACACATGCTCACATATGAGTTTTGACAAGGGATGAGGAACTCTCTTCTTAAATTAGGGGTGCCTGGATATTGTAATATTTTGTATCCCCCTTTAATATTTATATGTATTATTTCTGAGATATTTTAGAGCCACCATTGAACGCCATGAAACGTAGATACTTGGCTCTATAAAAAGCGTTTATGTGGCATATAAGCCGTGTGTGTGTATCTTTTTATACATATTTTTAATTATTTTCATTTCATGTCTTTTAATTAACATGCCTAATAAAACACATGGCCAGAAAGCGAACCAATGCGGAGGGGTTGCTGCTGGCTGTCGAAAGCATAAAAAGATATTGTCAGTCGGTCGGTGAGGGAGTCAGTCAGTCAGTCAGTCAGGCTCTGATGTATGCAAATACCATCCCTAACACATGCGAACTTGGAAAAGCCTTTGAATCGCCTTTCGCCCGGCCTCTGCCTAAAAATCCCCAAATATAAATAATTAAAAAGAAAATGTTGCTGGGCAAATCAAGCGAGCATAATTACGAAGCTGCATATATTCCACAGAAACCCCTCTCATACAGCATCCACTTACCACTTACCGCTTTCCACCCCCCGACCAGGGGGAACTCTTTTGCGGTTTCTGGTTTTTTGTTTGTTCCAAATGCATAATGTTGATTATGGCAATAATTTTATGAATTTATGTAAACATTCCTCGCCGGCGCAGCCACAGACGGATGATGGCACTGCCAAGGTGGGCATTACGATAAGAACCAAGTGCCTGCCTAAGCTTCAGCCATGGCTTCCTTTTTTTAAGACGCTCCAGGAGGACTCTAGTCAAGGGATTTGTATATTTTAGCTTTATATTTTATCTAAATTCTTTTATTTAAAAATTTAAGCCCAAAATAAATCAATTAAACGTGTGATTCCATTTATCCCTAATCTCTTATTTGAAGCTCCATTCTTTGGCTTTATTTTTGTGTTCCTTCCTGTTCTCTCTTACTTTATATACTATACTCTATGTACTATATCCCTTTTTTGGCTCATTTAATTTACCGTTCAATTCCACATTCGTTTCGGTATTGAATTTTTAATCACGCACACACGCCTCTGACCCCGAAGCTCACTCTGGCAGGACAATCACAAGGAGCCGGGGCCAGGAGCCGGGGCCAGGAGCAAAGCCTCGAATTCAATATGCAAGCCAAGCGACTGAGTCTGGCCAAACTATGCACCAAAACTACCAGAAGCAGGGCCAGATATGGGCACTGAGAAAAATATATGATTAATAGGGAAAAGAGGAACAAAATTAAACGAAGTTCTTAAGAGAAAATGGTAAGGAAATAGAGTTGAGTTAATAATATATTTCTATAAATATATATAGAATATTATTTTTGGATTTATGTGTGTCATAAATTATTAAAAATTATTATTCAAATAGATTATTCCTACTCATTATTATTATAAATAGGAAAAAGAGGAACAAACTAAAGAAACTCTAATGAGAAAATTGTAAAGACACAGAGTTTTTTTGAGTTAATAATTCCCAGAAACCTAATTTAACACATTTCTTTAACATGTACATTATTTTTGGATTTTTGTATGTCATCATTTTATTAAATACTATTATTTAAAAAGATTATACTTACTCATTATTTATATTAATAGGGAAAAGAGGAACAAACTAAGGAACTTCTTATGAGAATCATTATTATTATAAATAGGAAAAAGAGGAACAAACTAAAGAAACTCTAATGAGAAAATTGTAAAGACACAGAGTTTTTTTGAGTTAATAATTCCCAGAAACCTAATTTAACACATTTCTTTAACATGTACATTATTTCTGGATTTATGTATGTCATCATTTTATTAAATACTATTATTTAAAGCGATTATTCTTACTCATTATTTATATTAATAGGGAAAAGAGGAACAAATTAAGGAACTTCTTATGAGAATATGGTAACTGAAACCTAACTTAATATATTTCTTTAAAATGTATATTATTTTATATTATTTTCTTAAATATTATTATTTAAATATATTATTATAATCATTATAAAATATTATATTATTTAATAAAAATAGAATTTGCGTTAGAAATTAAATAAAAGTAAGGGGAACTCCCAGCTTAAGTTAGTTTTCAGTTTTATTTATAGTAATTTCCCTAATTTGTAAAACAACTTCTTTCAGTTTCCGTATTAATTTAATAATTTATATTAATTAAACACATTTGCAGTGCACTCGTATTCCCGAACAGGTCAACTCAATTTGGTCAGCCCCATTCCGGATTCCGGATTCCGGAGGAGGCGGAGGCCTCAGCCCCGTCCCACTGGCCACATCCCAGATCCCACATCCCAGATCCCACATCCATGTCCAATGCTTAAAGTGTAGCTCATTAAATAATATCCTTTTTTGGCGACGAGCTCTCGCTGCGAGTGTCCTGGGCGAGGCAGTTACTTTTTTATTTCCCAGCCTCGATGGTTGGTCAGTTCTGGGTGGCTTTCGTCGGAGGAGGAGGCTGCCCATGCGGCGCTTATCAAAATGTTGCCGCTGCCTGTCGAAGGATCTGGGTCTGGGTTTGGACTCGGGTCGACTTTTGGGACACAAACGACAGCGACAGAGAAGGAGACGGCGACGGAGTCGATGCGTTTGCCCTCTGAACTGGGACCCTGTTGGTCAGCGCGGCAAATGTCCTGAAATCCAGCAACCCAGCAACCCTTTTCCCTCTGCACCCGAAACCACCCCATGCCTCCTCGCTGCTGGGGACAATTTTTGAAAACGCTTTTAAATATTAAAATCCATGACGATTTCCAGCGAACGAACATTCTCGCCATATAATTTTGTAGTTGGCCGGAGGACGAGGAGGACGAGAGGACGATATTTGGGTTTTCAGTTTGCAGGGACTCCGTTTTCGGGTGGCTCTTGGCTGCCCGTTGCGCATATTGAATTTATTTAATTAAGGGTTCCATGCAGCACACACACACACACACACTCGAAACTAACTGGACTGTTACCCACACACACTCACTCACACCCTCCCCCTTTCTGTTGGAACATCTCCTGCTCGATGACTTCATTTTTCGGTAAAGTATGCAATGGCTTCTCTTATTTTTCTCGCTCCTCCTGTCTCCTGCCGCCTTGTGTATTTCACAATAATTTGCACGAGTGGACAGCCCCACATCCTGTATCCTTAGCCTCCACAAGGCACTCTTAACCCATTGAAGGCTTTCAGGAAAAAACGTTTTATTAAATACAAAAATATACAAAATATGTAAAATATATATTAAAATATAAAAGACATATAAAATATATTGGGGAAATTTCTAAAGACTTTTTCTAGTGGAATTGCAAGGAAAAAAGCGTTTTATTAACTACAAAATTATGTAAAATATGTAAAATATATATTAAAATATAAAAGACCTATAAAATATATGGTGGAAATGTCTAAAGTCTTTTTCCAGTGGGCTTTAATGGGTTAAGGGGAGTACGTGTCCATAACGGCGCATAGTTGGGAGATGAGGCAAAACTCAAACCAAAAACTAAACAAAAACTGAACTCAACGGAGCGCTTTTTTTCTCTCTGCTGCTATTTTGCACCAAAGAGTGCTCTGAAGGGTTTGTATATAAATATATAAATTTATATATTTATTTATATATATTTGTTTGTATATATCTATACATATCTGGGAGTCCCAGTCCCTTTGGTGTGTCACAATTTCGTATGGTTGTCTGTTTTCCTCTACCCTCACCCTTCAATTCCGTCTGATAATTATGAAATTAAATGAAAGTGTTTGAAGGAGGAGAACAGGAGGAGGTCCTGCCAGTTATTGGTGGTTTTCGGAATCCACAGAAGCTTAACCACAATCGGTAGCAAAAATTAATCAAGGGAGGAAGACTAAAAATGCTCTAAGGCTTTGCCTAAGAGTAAATAAATTAGAATAAATAACATACATTAATTTGTAATTAAAGAAAAAGAATTTAAAAATATATTTTAAATATTAATGTGAATAAATAAATAATAAAAAAGACTTAATACCTAATAAATCCAAGAAAGGCTAATGAACTAACGCTTTGCCTAAGAGTAAATAAATAAGAATAAATACAATAAATAAATTTGTAATTAAAGAATTAGAGTTTTAAAATATATTTTAAATATTAATATCAATAAATATATAATAAAATAAACTTAATACTTGATAAACCCAAGCAAGACTAATGAATAGCCACTGTTTCTGATCAGATTTCCTCTCGCTGACCAGTTGGGAATCATAGTCACTTGTCAAAAGTCAAGTCTATGACTCTGCCTCGCTGAGTGGACGCGAGTGGCGATAATAATGATAAACATCGCTCTCTGGTCACTCTGGTTGTTGTTGTTTGCCACACACACACACACACACACACACACCCCAGCCAGGGGTGGGCGTCGAAGGCCACGCACTTTCGCTGCGAAACGCGGCAATGTCAAAAAGTTTGTTTTGACAAATGATGTCGCGCGTCCTCTCGGAGTCCTGTTGTCCCCTGTCCCCCATCCCCTGTCCTCTCTCTCATCCTGTTCGGACCCCAAAAAGGAGTGCAGCCTGCGCCTTGTCCAGTGTCCTTGTCCATATGTGTGCCAATCTCCCGTTGACGCCTTTCTAATGAAGTTGCGCCAGTTGCAAATGCGAAATTATGGGCCTAGTTCCAAGGGATAACTGCGGTTTGAAAGAGTTTTAAATTGTAAGTAAGTTAAAGCAAATGAAATTAAATGGAAATTATATTACTAATAGTGTTGGCTTATTAAAAAATATTACTGAAGGAATTAAATATAAAAAAGAAATATGATAGTAAGTTTATTCGCATTCAAAAGCTTAGACCTGAAGTTTTAATTCTAACTAAACCAAATAAATATTTTTAAAATAGCTTCATTTAGACAAATAAAATGTTTATTATTGTTTTTATATTATTTTTAACATATATATTATATTATTTATTTATACTATATTATTTTTAATCTAACAATCAGAATTATAATTTATTTTTGAGCCAAATAGTTTTATTTATTGGCGGTTTAAGGCCTTTCCTCCTTTGCCACTCAAACCCACCACTCAGTCCCATTTCTCAGTTCTCTCGCCCGCCCACTCTCTCTCTCTCTTTCTCCCTCTCTCTCTCTCTCTCTGTGTGTCTCTGTCTTTCTCTCATTTATTTTCTCTGTCTCGCTGAGTAAAAATCGTTTTCGAAATAGATTTCCCCTCGCGTTGTTCGAAAGCTCTCAAGTGGAAAGGCCGCTTTGGCTGGTTTTCCACTCAAAGAGGGGAAATCCCGAGTGAGTGCCAAATTGAGTGAGTGCGAGTATCTAAGAAAATGAGTATTAAATTGAGTGAGCCAATAAAATTAGGAGGGAATTTCCTTAATTATTAAATATTTAAAATAAAAAGAATATACATCTTTGTACTTTATTTTATTACGGGAAATGGTTTGGGGTTTATTTTGATAAAAGAGAACCTATTATAAAATTAAGTGAACCAATAAAATAAGGAGTGACTTGTTAACTAATTTAGGAATTTTCTTAATTATAGGGTTTATTTTGATAAAAGAGGACCTATTGAAAATTGTCTTACTTGAAACTTAGCTCTATAAAATGTATGTAAAGAACTTTCTTTAAACAAATTATTAACATTTAAGTACCCCAACTATTTCCCTAATTCATAACCGACTTAAAAATATAATATTAAGTACTTCCTGCTCTTTAAAATAAACAAAACTCGATATGGACTGGTTTAACCATTTCCGGACTCCTTGTTTTGTACATTTTTGCCGAACTTTAACCCGCGACAAGTGGCGCTTATCGATGTGGCCAAAAGTGCGTACAATCCCGACAATCCCGAGACAACCTGACCAAAGGCTCGTGGCTCTTGGCCATTGTATGCAAATTAGCCATAATTTTTGCCAAGCTGAATGGCCAAGAGAGGAGACCCAAGAGGCACTTGGTGCGTGCCCCGAACAAAACTTGTTAACGATTATCAATTTGTCATAAATGGCAAATTATGTTTGTGGCCGCTGATAGATGTTGCCTTTGAGTACACTGGAAAAGAGCCATAGAAACTTGTTTATACCAAAAAGAAAATTAGTTTATCCATTCCATAAAAGGTTTTACTTATTTCCAGTAAGAACCCAAATTTATTAAGCTATTTTAAGCATATAACCTTTAATACATATACTATTAATATATTCCTTTGACTGCATTGGAGTCTCCTCTATGGCCCGAAAAGGCCTCATTGCATCGCACATTTGCGATAGGCAAAAAAAGAGGGAAAACCGAAATAAAACAATGGAAAAACAGAGGTTGAGAGTGGAGCTTTGACCGGTAGAAAAGCCCAAAAATGGGTCATCATCTTGAGGAGGTAAACCGGTGTTTACTCATCGCTTGTAGATGGCAATCGCGTTTCGATTTAAATACAACTTTGGTTAATTTATGTTGTCCACTGTCAACGCTCCGTTTTACTTCCTGTCGCCCCCGAATAAGGATGAGTCTAGGGTTAACCAGAGGTTAGTTTACTCGCAGGAAAGCAGGAGGAGAGGTGGAAGAATATGCATCGATATACTGAAAACAAATATAATTAAATTAAGGAAATGTCTGCAAGTCTTGGTATTTCATCTGAAATTATTAGAGGCTTGTATTGTTCTTCCTCTGTCATTATGCACATCAAATTGCGGCCTGTCCCGAGGCTAAGACCGAATCCGAATCCGTAACCTCCATCGAAGTCCCGGCAACCAGATGCAATCGTGTTCACGTTAATTAAGCAATGCCATCGCAAACTCAAAATTTCACTGGGTTTGGGTGGGGGAGGGATTCTAGGACTATTCAGAGAATCGCGCGCCAAATAAACAGAGCCGCAAATATGTCGAAAACAATAAATTGCAAAGGGAACTCTCACACAGTCCCACATGCAGACACCGAATCCCTGCATACTTTCGGGCGCACTCAGATGAAAGGGTCGCCTGTCTGATTCCGATTCAGCTCTGATTATAAATATATATATATACGAATATAGGGGGAGGGGTGGTAACAGCCAAATATTTGCCGCGACGCGCACTTTATTATTATCCTTTTATTATCAATGAAAATAGAAGGGCACAGACACGGCACACATGTGTGTGTGCGGGGGCTGCTTGAGTAAACAAAAAACTAGCCGTCTTCGCTGTCAGTCTCCCAGTTATCCTTGGTCCTTTCCGCTGGCAAATAATACACTTTCTAGGGATATAATAGAAAGGGAAGCTCTATTTCATTTAGTTTTATTTAGATCTAAATTTACAGGCAACTCAATTTTATTTAGTTTTATTTAAATTATAGATCTGGAAGCTCATCTAGATTTTTAGAGTTTTATTATTTTTTCTACAGAAATATAGTATTTTGAAGTATTTATATTCTTAGTCCTTTCCGCTGGTAAATAATACCCTTTCCAGGGAAATTCTAACAAGGAAACTATATTTATTTGATTTAATTTTATTTAAATCGAAATTTACAGGCAACTTTATTTCATTTAATTTTATTTCAATTATGTTTCTGGAAGTTGTATTATTTTTATACATACTTATAGTACTTCCAAGTATTTATATTTTCTATTCTCTAAAAATCTTTCTTAATAAATAAGAAAATATCTTAAAATAGAGCATCTGAATAGCATCTTTCGTGGAAATACCAAAAGCACAAGTGGTTTAGTTCCGAAATTCGTCGTCACCCTTTCCCTCTCGGAATCTCTTCAATTAATCGCACCTTTTCCGCACACAGACACCCCTTTCCTTCCCCAAATCAAAACTCGGGAAACTGAGGAAAACTACTCGAAAAATCCCCCGCATTTCCAGCCCACACACACACACGCACACACACACAGTTGATTTCATAGGCAAATTTATTTATTGAAGCATAATTTTCTATTTGTTGTTTTGCGGGCATGGCCCCCCCGGAAAAAGGGTTGAGTGGGTTAAATGGGGGGGCTCCGGAATTCGAGATCTCGAGCCGTATAGGGTTAAAAACTATCAAATGCATTTGACAGCTGCTTTTAATTTTTGCCAGCAGAAAACGCGACGTTCGGCTTTACCCCCTCCTTCACTTTATTTGTTTTGTGGATTTCAATGGACTTGGATTGGGTTTGGAGCCTCAGCCGGGTGCGGGATTGATTGCTTTAAAGTTTTTGGGCATTTTCTAGTCTCATTTTGATTTGGGAATCGGAATCGGTGGGGTTTCTGCGGTTTTGGGGGGGAAAGTGAGGGAAAAGGGAAGGTCTTAAAGTGTTTCATAGAATGTCTTTAATAAAATGGAATTTAATTTATACTAATTAATAGAGGAAGCTAGTTTTTGTCTGACAGAAAATACATTTTACAATTTTCTGTTAGCTCTAGACTCTTCCAAAAGACCTTCCATTATTTATTATTTATTATATATAAATACATATATATTTATATTTATATATTCATTTATTATATATATATGTCTTTAATAAAATGGAATTTAATTTAAACTTATAAATAGAGAAACCTTGTTTTTCTTTAGACAGAAAATACATTTTATAATTTTCTTTTAATTCTAGACTCTTCTAAAAGACCTTCCATTATTTATTTATTTATTATATATAAACATATATTTATATTTATATATTTATTTACTATATATACATATAAGTCTTTAATATAATGGAATTTAATTTATACTTATTAATAGAGAAACCTTGTTTATTTCAGATAAGAAATACATTTTAAAATTTTCTGGTAATTCTCTTCCCAAAGACCTTCCATTATTTATTTATTTATTTATTATATATTTTTTCTCCCTTCTCCAAAGGAATGCACTTGGACACTTGGCTCGCCGAGTGCCCTCACTCACTTATAGACACAGCCACCAAACTCGGGGGCTCTGGGCTCTAAGGCCGTGTAATCCTGTTCCGCATTTCATTTGTGGCGGCGACAAATCCGGGGAAAACTGGGAAAATACCAGGAAAAAGGGCAGGGGAGAGAAAAGCAGTGCCAGCGCCAGCCTAAAAGTATGCAGTCCACGTTTGACAGACGGATCCGAGAGATACAAAATTTAGCAAGGAGCGAGAGGCAGCGTTTGACAAAAAAGCGCAGCGCAGGGAGGCACCGCAAGGATGCACACGTAGGAACGCAGCTCATTGTCGCCCTCCTGCTCCTTGCTCGCTCCTGACCGAAACACAAAAAGGTAAAACACACACACACTGGCATTTTTTAAGGTGAAAAGAATATAAAATAATATAAAATGCGACGGCAAAAAGGTGTCCTGCACAAGGACATGATGGGCGACACTCGGGGCTAATGTTATTTTTATATTACCCGGCAAAGGGCTACTTAACCCATGGCGGCCTTTGTTTTTGGCCATGCATGTGTTTAATTTTAATGAAATTAACGCGTGTAATGGCTGCCACGCCCCCCTATTTACACTCACCCCCACTCACGCCCACCGCCCACTGTCCTAATCTGTCTGCCGTTCGCCTCTCGCTTTTGATGTATGTCATTTTTCGCCACTTCTCCGGGAGCCCGGACAGGAGGAGTGTTAAATGTTAATTAAAAAGCACCAGCACCCAGGCACCAGCACCGGCACAGGACACTCGCACAAAATACAAAAAAATAAATAAAAGAAAAGAAAAGGCACCGGAACAGTTGTTTGGGCTTAGAAGATTTTGGCCAAGACACGCGGCTTAGTGCCGGGCCCCGTTTTTTTGTGGCCAAATCCTTTGGCAAATAAACATAAACACTCCTAATTAAGAGGCGCGCTCGCTCTCCTCTTTTGGCCAAGTCTTGGGCTAATTGGCCAACGTTCTTTTTGCCAGACGGCCGGCAAACAAAGGCGCTGAGGCAGGGGCTCACACGCACGGGGAACCGCAGCTGAAGCGAGCGGGTTTTGTCCGCCGCCAACTGCAAAATGTCATCTTAAATATAATTTTCGCGTGTTTTCCCTTTTGGCCACGTTTGCCTACGTTTGTTTAGCCCTTGCCGTGCCGCGAAAAAGAAAAGATTTGCAAGCGGTCGCACATGTCCTTTTCGCATCGTCCTTCCTTCCAGGAGCTGCCAGCCTGCAGTTGCATAATTTTGGGGCGCGCACTGCATCTGTCGGAACTTGTCACTTAGCCGCCTCGATTTCGGGGGGTCTTGGGCTTCGGCCAGCAAGGCAGCACTTTATGCCTTTTAGGAAAATATCTTAAGTCTAAAATATAAATAATTTAAATAAATATAATAATATATCAAATAATAAAACCTATTTAACTATCAAGGAATCCATTTGCAGGCCTCGGAAGGCCATCCTTGTTCTGTGCTTAAGTTATATAAATACATATTTTTATACCTTTTACCTTTATACCTTTCAAATCTAAATGATAACTTGTTTAAATTGAAATAATGGTAAATAAAATACCAATAAATTTAACTATCAAGGAATTCATTTGCAGAGCAAAAAAACCACAAGGATCTTGGCAAAGACAAGAAGCCGGCTTCGGATTAATATCCTTGTTCTGTGCTTAAGTTTATAAATAAATATCTTAAAATATGTATACATTTTTGTATACTTTTGAAAATAAATATTTTAAAATATATATAAATTTTTGTATATTTTGAAAATAAATATTTCAAAATCTTTATACATTTCTGAATATTTTGTAAATAAATTGTTTATTTTTGTATATTTTGTAGCTAGAATATTTATAAAATTAAATAAATTACAATAAATATAATTATATATTATGTATCCAACCTCCAAACCTAGAAATTATAACAAGAAACCGCAGATCTTACGACTTCCTTCCTGCAGTCACCAGGGCACATCCTGCAGCCTGCACCCTACACCTGCACACACACCACACACACAGACACACACCCCAGAAAAGCGAGCAGAAAAAGGGAACTTGCCACATTGCGCGTTTGTTGGCGGCCGCAGATAAACGCATAAATGACGAGCTGAAATCTTCTTTATGTTGTGTGTGTGTTCTCACTCCCCTCTTTTTTTGTACTTTGCGCAACCAAAGCATTTTCTTAACCTGCTGGGTACCCCAACTCCTCACAACACATTTTTTGTTAAGCCTTTACCAAAAAAAATAAAGAAACCAACCTTCGCCTGACCTGAGTTACTTTGTGCAAATGTGTGTGGGGGGGGGCTGTAAAAATTATAAGAATTTTCACTCAAGTTGGTTACTTTGCTTCTCCCATTTGTGCCGCGGATTTTTTCCACATTCGCCAGAAGATCTGCATGTTTTCCTTTGCCTTTTTGCTACATTTCACGTTATCCTTTTTATTTTATTTGGATTTTTTTCTTACGCCTCTTTTTTTTGGCTTTGTGCTGCGTATTTATTTTGCTAAGAATGTGTAAATTTCTACTTTATGCAAAAGCTGCGGCCGCGACTTCTTAGCATATTTGTCCTTTCCCCAAAAAAAAGAAAATAAAATAAAAACACGGGAATATACCTTTGAAGAACGTGGGAATAGCTTCGAGTTGAGCTGGAAGGCAAGACACTTTAATATAATTGTACTTATTCTGCATACAAATTATTTATTATAATAGAATACATATGTATTAAAAAATAATTGGATAAAAAAGCGAAGCTTGGACAATATTCTGTTACTATAATAATGTAAATAATGGGCTAATAGGCACATGTTAAAGGCACTTGGCAATTTATTTAAGAATCTATAGCCATACGGCATGAGGTTTTGGGTTAATGTTAAAATAATGTAAAATAAATTAAAAAATAACGATAATTTGATATTTTTCTTCCTCAAATAAAGCGAAAACAATAGGTTTACAGGTACCTGTTAAGGGTACAAGTAAAAGTTAGCCAGGAGTCGGGCTTGAAGTATTAAGTTAATGTTAACATAAAGCAAATATAAATAAAAAAAGCTAAGTCGGTAAAAAAGTTAATAAAGGTTTGACAGGTATATGTTAAAGGTACAAGTTAAGTGTACCAGTTAAATGTACAAGTAAAAGTTAGCGAAGATTCAGGCTTAAAGTATTAGGTTAATATTAACATAATCAAAATACAAATAAAGCAAGCAATGTCGGTAAAAAATATTATAAAGTGTTGACAGGTACAACTTAAAGGTACATGTTAAGGGTGCAAGTTAAAGGTACATTCTAAAGGTCGGCTTTAGGTTTTAATGTTTAAAAAATAAACAAAATGAATAAGGCAAGTGGTCTTTACTTTACAATAAAAATTGACTTAAAGTGTGAAAAAAGGGAAAACAGGTACAAGTTAAAGTTAAAGTTTACCAACAAGTTGAAGCCGCTTTAGTGACAAATTTTTTGTATTTGTTTGTGTATTTTTCCCCCTCTCGCGCGTGTGTGTGTGCGGGGAAAATCCCCATTAATCGCATTGGTGTTTATTTAGCTTGTAATTACATTCATTTATTTACTTATTGACTGTGTCTGCGGCTCCTGCTCCCGCTGCCCCTCCTGCGTCCCCAAATAACTAACAATATTCCCCGCCACCGACCCCCACCCACTGACCTTTGGTAAGCCGCAAGGCGACTGCCGGCCAACCCCCATTAAAAGCCAATATCTTTGGGCCAACCCCCACCGCCGTCACCGCCGTTGCCGCCGAGAAAAGCCTTGGCCAAATGGGAAAAAATGTCTTTGAATGACTGACAATCAATTTCGCCTGGCTGCAGACTCCTTGGTCCCAAGTCCTTGCAGAGAGGAGCGAAGGAGCGGCGAAGAGACAGGCTCGTGTCGCCTTAACGAACGTTGAAAATTACTTTGACATAAGTTAATTAATCTTTGGCGCGCAAAGTTCGTGTTTGAAATATTGCACAAAGGACGACCGATGGCTGCTGGAAAGGAACCCAGGCAGATGGCAGGTCGACCGTCGACTGTCTGAATGAAATATTTGTCAATGAGTATTGCTAATTTACAAGTTTGATTTGTTCGGCGTGCACGACCGACCCCATCGCCCGCAATCCTTAATCCCCCGGCCACTTCCACTTCCACTTCCGCAAGACAGTCTTTCCCGTGACAGTCACTCACCGTTTCCCAGTGTGAGAAATGGCCGGGCATTCTTCTGGCCAGCCGTACATAAATAAGGCCCGGAGATGCAGGCACACTCTCTTCCGGTCGGGAGGTGTCTTCTTCTGCCCACCTATATCCGGGAAAATTCCGCCGTTCGACCTGCAGCTGCTGCTGCCGGCCACTTAGCTGGCCAAATGAGGAAATTCCGAATGGATTCCGTGCTGTGATTGAGGGACTTAGTTTGGTGTAAGTTGGGCTTTAGTTGGGGTCGATTTTAGGGGCGATGGAATCTCAGGAATCGAAGAGGTTCGAGGGGAGTTTAGGTATTAGAATAAATGTTTATTATGGAACCTTAAAGAAAAGCAGGAAAGATATTAATCAGGAAATATCTAAATACATTTTTTCTTGAAGAAAATTCACCAATTTCAATTAGAATAAATGTATATTCTGGTAACTTAAAGAAAAACAGGAAAGAGATTAATCAAGAAATATCTAAATACAGTTTTTCTTAAAGAAAATTCAACAAGGAATATTTTTTTTTCATTTTAAATATTCTTCATATATTTAAAGCTTTAGTAATTTTTTCTTTAAAAAAATACATTTTTTCCTCCTAAACAAAATTCTCCAATGAATATATTTTCTTACATTTTAAATATCCATTCAAATATTCTTTATATAATTAAACCTTTACTAATTTTTTATTTAAAAAAAATCTCCAAGGAATAAACTCGTTAACATATTTAATATTCATTAAAATATTCAATATTTATTTAAAGCCCTAGAGGTTATATTCTCAAAGTGTTAATATCATAACTCTTTCCTAAACTCTCCTTTACACTTAAATTCAAGGATAAATATCCTTGGACGAATGCCCAGAATCAATGAGCCCTGCCATATGTGTAAGCCCTCATTCCGCAGGATCAACGGCTGGGTCCTATGTCCAATGTTCGAGTTCCTCCTCCCCGCCAGTCCCATTTGTACCGTCTCCAATGTCCAGGGAGTCCTATTGCAGTCATTTCTCATACAATTGCCACTGTCATTTCGTAGCAACTTGTAATGGACTTTAATCAATTAATTTGAAAACGCTTTTCATTTGGCAATCGGTGGGGGGGTTGGACACGGAGACACGGAGACAATGGGCAAAAGTAAAGTGTCTTTCTTCGCCAAAAAAGGACAAACGAACGGAAGTCCCTGGCAAGCCGATGCCAAAAATGTGGATGGGCAGGAAAAAGAATAAATAAACAACCAACGAAGCAAGGATCGACCAGGCACAGGCACAGTCAGAGGCAGTAGCCAAGAAGGGAAAAGGACTGCCTCGGCAGGACAACAAACGCACTTAAAACACAATGATGCTCATTGTGTCTGACAGGCAGACGACGACGAACGGGGACCCATGCAGGCTGACTCCGACTCCTAACTCCCCCGATCCAGATATAGCCGAGCTATAGCTGATGCTGATGCTGATCCACCTAAGAAGACGACAACGACGACGACGACGATGTGGCGTCGTCTGGTTGGCACTGGGAAATATTTTGGGATTTTTCTTTTATAATTTTTTTATGTACAAATTCAAGAGATATTAAACCCTCAAAATATAAACAATTTTAACCATTTTATTTATTTTTTCCAGTGTATTTTCGATAGAAATTAGGAGTAGGAGAGCAGCACTTCCCCGCAACTGGCGCTGGAAAATATTTTGAGGCTTATGCTTGAATTATTAAATACCTTTGGTTTTATATTATTTTTATGTACAAATTTAAGAGATATTAAACACTAAAAATAAAACCAATATTTAACTTGAGGAATGATAAATCCCATTTATTTTTCAGTGTATTTTCGATAGAAATTAGGAGTAAGAGAGCAGCACTTCCCCGCCACTGTCGCTGGAAAGTATTTTGGGGTTTATGCTTAAGATTCACTTATATTATTTGCTTTTATATTGTTTTGTATCTACAAATTCAAGAGATATTAAACCCTAAAAATATAAGCAATTTTAAACTTAAGGAATAAACAAATTCCCGTATTTTTTCCAGTGTTATTTTGATAGAAATTAGGAGTAAGAGAGCAGCACTTCCCGGCCACTGCCACTGCCGCTGCCGCCACTTCGAGCACTTTGATTACGCATTGGCTTTGTCCCGACTTTTCCCGGAGACTCCTTTTCCTTTTGACTCCTTTGGACTCCTTCCATTCGATTCCATTCCATTCCACGGCATTCCCTCTCTGTTCCGTTCTATTCCGTTGTCCTTTTGGCACTTCAGTTTGATTTCGTTGCGTTCCGCACTTCAGGCGGGAGTTTGGGGCTTTCGAGGAGTCCTTTGGCTGCGGATTTTGTTTTGTCGCCTGGCCATTGTCCTGCCCTTTGTTGTCCTGCCTTTGGTCACGCACTTTTCGCCGAGTCAAGTGGGGCGGCGGCCCAAGGGGGAAAAGCCAGAGGAAAAGCCCAGTGACGAGCGGCCACTTGAGCGGCTCATTTTGTACTTCATTGAAGACAAATTAGTGTCGAAGAAGTAAAACTTTTTGGAAGGAGGAGTGTTAGGTGAGGGAAGAGTAAATGTAGAATATATCTGGAAGATAAAATATAGAAACATATTGGATATAGGAAATTTAAGCTTTCTCCAGATGTTCTCATATTTTTTTTAGCATTTTTCTTAGATTGATTTCTGGCTAGAACTTAATTATTTATTTATTTATTTCGAGTTTATTTCTGGCTTATTTCCGCTTCCGTTGAGCTGCGCTTTTCCAGCGCTCTTTGGGCTGACTTTCTCCCCCCTTTTCCTTTTCCTTGGGAAATTCCCTGCCACATTTTCCCGTGTCAACCAATTTCCAGTCACAATGACACTGAAAGGCGACATCGGCACTGGACGCTGCGAATGGCAAGAAATCAACGTCATTTCGCGGAAAAGCGGGCGGGGGGGGGAGGGAAATACTAGGAAAAATAGTGGAGAAAAATAGGAGATAGTGGGGAGAGAAAGAGGAGGAGAGGAGGAGGGAGAGAGAAGGAAGAGGAAACCAAACGAAAGGCAGCTGAAAAAGAATTAAATCAAGAACTCATTAAGGCGCCGGATGCAATCACACTTTGCGCCATTCAGCGCGCCACTCTATCTCCACTATAGTCCCCCCCTCTCATGCTCTCTCTCTCTCTTGCCTTAACCCCTCTGTATTGCTGTCCTGCTCGCACTCACACACGCTCTCTGCGGAGCGCCAGAGTTGTCGCCGTCTCCGTTTGCCGCAAAAGTGCGCACAATTATTCATTAACTTTGCACCGGAAAAGCAGAGAAATTAAAAACTGCCAACGCCAGGATAAATAGGGACAAAGTGCAGAAATTAAAAATATGAGAAATACTACGCCAGACAGAGATGGCAACACAGTGGGGGGGTCAGTGAGGGAGAGACAGCGGCACACACACTGAGTTGGTGGAACGAAAAAGCTAAAAAAAACCCGAGTTGGCTAAGTAAGAAGTCCGCTGTACCGGGGGGAGGGTGGGGGTGGTCTCCTCTCCACCTCATTAGGGGTGAGCGGGAGCAAGGGGTCAGGGGGGTGGGGTCACAACTAATAAAACAAAAGTCAAAAGTCCTTAAGCGCAATGAAGAAGCTAAAAATGCAACGCGGCAGCGTCAGCTTAAACTACAAAAAAAATTTATATATATGGGAGGAGAATGGCAAGCGGGGGCCCGGAGATATACAGGAAAAAATTAAAATTTAGATTTTTACACCTTTAAATATATTTCATATATATTAAGAAAATAATGGAGTATTTATATTTTTTATAAAAATTAACAAAAATATTATCCTTGGCCAAAAAAGGGGTCGCACAGATCAAAGGTTTGGAGGAGAGCTTAGCCATTCTCATCATTTTTTGACGCTGGAACCTGTTGGGAATTTTAGTGGAACGCAAGTTATTACTAGTGTTTTGAAAGCACTTAAAAATATGTCACAAAGTAAGCTAACAAAATGTAATCGTGAAAATAAACAAATTTTCACTGAATTGAAACCCTTTAACAATTTATAGCATACTTTTAGACACCGTTTAAGGTGATTTCAAAACTCTAATGATTTCTGAGGCATCCCCGTATATATATGATATTATATTATGTATTCTAAAAAAATGTTATCGTTAATATAAACCAATTTTCACTGAATTTAAAACCTTTAACAATTTATTGCATACTTTTAGATACCCATTAAGGTGATTTCAAAACTCTAGAGATTTCTGTGGCATCCCGGTATATATATTTTATTATTTTATAAATTCTAAAAATAAGTAAACCTAAAAATAAACTAATTTTCACTGAATTTAAAACAGTTAACAATTTATTGCATACTTTTAGACACCCTTTAAGGTGATCTAAAAACTCTACTGATTTCTGTGACTCCCCCGTATATATATTTTATTATTTAATATATATTTTAACCATTTAAAATAATAAATAAAACCATGAACGAAATACTAAACAAATGAGTAAACATAATATTTTTGTTCTGTTATTTTATATAATTTTCATTTAACTTTATATTTATTTAATAATAATAATAATCATTTAATACCTTTTTTTTCTTTTCTCTCTATTTTAGTTATATTCCTAAATATTTCCTCCCTCGCTTTTCTCCCCGTGCAGCGGCTGAGCGGAGAAGGCATTTTAGCCGGCCGGCGGAAAAGGGTGTAGGCTGATGAGCCCGACTTGCACTCCCGCTCCCCATGTTCCCTGTCCCTGTCCCTGTCCCGGGCCGCCGCCCACATTGCTCCAGTAGCCAGTAATGAGGCGCCCAACGCTGCGGGCAACCATAAAAATCTCTGAGCCCAGCCCCAACCCCTCCTTTTCGAAAACCCAACCCCCTTCGTTGGCCATTTGGCTGCCGTGAAGCATTTGGCGCAGTGGCGCCTGAAAGCATGCAGCACTTATTGTTTTATTCGCTGAAGAAAAAGTGGAGAAGGGAGGGAGGCTGGAGGTCCTGAAGACTGCTGGCCCAGCATATCCGCTCCACGTCACTTGTGATAATTGCGTGCAACCGGTCGCGCCTTGTGATTGTGACATCGCTCCCCGCTGCACCCCTGCTCCCACCCCCACCCAAGGGGGGGCTTCCCCGCATTTCTAAGAAACTCGCAAAAATCTGGCCACACCACCGCTGCCGCCTTCCGGGGCCCACACATCTGAAGCCCCTTTGTGCATATCAGGCAACCGGATCAGGCAGTAGAAAAGGGCCAACGTCACACAGAGAACAAAATAAAAAAATACAACAAAAAAATATTTAAGGCAAAGTAATATAAAAAAAGAGAAAAACAGAGGGAAAATCTGTGTGTGTGGGCAACCAAGAAAAACGAGAAAAAGGAAAATTTGTGATGGCGGCGACGGCGTCGGGCGAAATGCGAAATAAAAATTCATAATTACGTTTACGCCGGTAATTAAAAATTATTGTAATACACACGCAATGCCCAGCAGTTGGTGGACACTTTGGTCTGGCCACGCCCACTGCCCCTGGCCCCTGTCACATCGGCTGAACAAATCAGCGCCACACTCGCAGTCGGAGTTGAAATCCAAGCCGGAAGCTGCGAAGGAGGCAGGAGCAGGATGCGTCTGCTGGCTGACGATGGCGGTAATTACAAGATAAAAACTATTTAAGTGGATTTGTCCGGAAAAGGGCCAAGAAATGAGAAGGAAATTTCGAAATAAAGTCACATATCTGGTGGTAAAAATGAAATTTACAAGCCAATCAATATATTAATTATTAAATTGTTACCTATTAAATGTAATAACTTAAATAATATACATTTTATGACTTAAATATTATAAATAAAATATATCTGATGCCAATACCTTTGAATAATATACCCAAATTTATTTTAAAGGTAAAATACTAAGAGTATTCAAGGTTTTTCCTTTTCCACATTATCTCATATAAATTTCAATATTTAAAGCTTACTATTAAGACCTTTTCTAGTTCAAGCATTAATTTAACAACAGAACAAGAATATTTAAAAAGAATATCACTTCTATTTCATTCCCAAAATGTTATATTTTTTTGTTAAATCTAATACATATTTTTTATTATTTTTATATCCTTGTAATATCAACGCATTTCATTTTATATTTTATAATTACACCTAATTAAAGTTAAACCAATTTTCGTTTGCCTTTTCCCAAGCCCCATAATGCACCCACTCACCTCTTTATTTATTCCCCATTGGCGGGCAGCGCAGCCTTTGATTCCGACCATCAATAAAATTCAGCTGCAAAAAATGGCAAACAAATTAATTAAATCATTTTTTCAATTGAGGGCACAGGCGATGATTGCACCGAATGTCGAATTGAACAGCATCAAAGTGAATCCTGAAAGGACCTCCCCGTCCCCGTCCGCCTGCAGCGGCACTTAAATTACGCACACATCGTTAAGCGCGCTTTTGCAAATTGAACAATATTTGAAAAATTACAAGAACGGAACAAAAAAATAGCAGCAAAATATGGCAAAATTTCCCCGCCCTTTTCCTTTTATTTTTATTAATGTTGCGGCAGCCGCCGATGGCGAAAAGCCGCGCAGCAGCTCGTTAGCATCTTAAGTCGAGCTGTTGATATGGCCCCGGATCCGAAGCTATACTTTATATATATATTTGTGGCCCCAGTAGATGTAAAGATGAAAATCGCGGGCAAGTCAGGGGGGCGGAGTCGTCAAACAAAAGGCAAACGTCAATGCGCCGCCGAATTGGCAACATATTTGCCAACAGCCTTCCCCGCCTGCCATTTTTTCGTTTTTTTTTTTTTTGCAAAGCCCCGCGGCATATGCGAGCGAAAATAAAAAAAGCTTTGCGAAAAGAACTGTGGAGGTATAAATAAAAAACAAGGGGATGAAGCTGGTGATACCCTCTAAGGAACAGGGAAATATTTTAAGGGAAAGTTTGTTGGGAAAAATAATTCATAAACTCATAAAACTAGGCCTAAAACATGCTTTAAAATATTTATAAAATTGAATAAAAAATTCTAACTTAATGGGAACAAAGGAAAGTACTTTAAAGGAAAGTCTATTGGGAAAAATAATGTATAAACTCATAAAACTAAGCTTAAAACATGCTTAAAAATATTTATAGAAATATATTAAAAATTCTGACTTAATAGGGACAAAGTCCTAAGCACACACTTGCCTTGCACTAGATTTCCCAATGGTTTCCAGCGGCAAACAATTGGAATTTCGGTATATTTTTTTTTTTTTTTTTTTGCCCTCACATAGTTAAAATCAAGAGCTAGATCTCCTCAGAAAAATCGATATATTAAAAAGATGAGATATGCCCCGTAACCTGCATTTTGAGGGGTATTTTTTCGCCAACTTAAAAAATGAAAAGCAGCGACATTGACGACGGCACGCCAAAGCCAAGGCTGCGGGCCACAGGCAAAGGCAAAGGCAGAGCCAGAGCCACCCACACCCCATTGCCACCCCCCAACCACCCCTCTTCGAATTTTTTTTCTTCTTTTTTTCGCTTGTGGTGGATCGCGGGCAGCACTGCGTGTTTGATTACCACGCGCGGTTACACGCAAAACAACGCAATTTTCGGCATGCATGCCGCCGCAGCCCAAACAGCCACCCCAAGGTCGCTCCCGGGGGCGGGGGGTGGATTGGCATCGGGATTGGGTTTGGGATTGGGATTGGGCTTGGCATCGGGATCGGGGGCAATGTTCGATTCGCGGGGGTCGCGCACAGCTCGTTTACAAGAAAAATCGCACAAAATCCCACTTGACAGGCGTAGTTAGCGGGCATCATGCAAATATCAGTCATGTTGCCAACAGCCGACGAGGGTTGCTCCTGAAGTTGCTGGAATCCAACGAGGTTTTAATGGAGAGAAGGGAACAAGTTTCAAAACAAAGAAGAGAACAACCCAAGGAATACTTAGAAAAACGAAAGAAAGTTTATTTTATATAATAGTAATTTATAGCTTTTATAAATATTATTAATCATAAGTGTAGAAATTTCATCAATATAAGAAAATTTAAAAAAAGACACAGGTGACTTCCTATATTATTATAATATTTTAAATATTAATAAATTAATTTTATTTCTTAGCTAATAAATCTCAAGTATACGATTTTCAGTATAAAAATTTTAATTAGTCCTTTAACTAGATTTTTCTTACTTTAAAATATTTAACAAAAATAAAAACAGTTCAAAGAGCTTCTTAAAAATAACCTAAATAATTTTAAAAATATTTAATATCAAATACAAGCCCTAGAAAAATAGTTTCTCAAGGATATGTGTACATGTATTATTAGACCTACGCTTTTCAGTACTTACATTTAAATTAGGCCTTTAAATACATTTTTCTTACATTTAAATATTTATAAAAAAATTAAAACAGTTCAAAGAGCTTCTTTAAAATTACCTGAATAGTTTTAAAAATATTTAATATCAAATATAGGTCATAGAAAAATAGCTTCTCAAGGACATAAATATGTACATGTATTTTAAGACCTGCGTTTTTCAGTTTTAAAATATAAATTAGGCCTTTGGATACATTTTTCTTACATTAAAATATGTAATACAAAATATAAGCAGTTTAAAAATTATCTAAATAATTTTAAACATATTTTATATCATAGATAAATAGCTTCTATTAACCCTCGCTGGCCCGTCGCGGCCTTTTTAAACTTCTTGTGATATATTGAACATTGGCGAGCGCGAAACAAGGACCCAAGGACGAGCAGGAGAGGGGGAAGGACCTCGGCCGGGGCCCGACTGCGGTTAATGGCTTATTTAAAATTGCGGCGGATGCTCGGCGCTGGTTTTTTGAGAAATTGGCAAACCGCTGGCGAAATTGATACGCGGCAATCAGAGTGGCAGAGTGGCGGCGGCGCGGCCTTAAATCATAATCAGTAAAATGGAAAAAATATAAATAATGAAAACTGCTCAGCCAAATTGAAAGTAGAGCTCCGGGGGTTGCCAAAAAAGAGAGAGAAATTTGCATAACCCAGGAGGGAACAAAGCAGAAGGGGAAGTGGGCCAAATAGCACAGAGATAAGGGCTGGAATCAACAGGATGATTCAGAGAATAAAACTCAAATGAAATTAATCTAATAAGGCAACAGTGTTGTGTCCTTGTTGTTGTGGCAGGAAAAAAAAGGACGCCGAACTTTGTTGCCAAGTCAATTTTACAAGCCATTGATGCAGAAGATCAAGCTTCCGCCAAATGTTGTTAATGAAATATTAATGCGAAAAGGATATGCAATTGACAATGCCTCGTCCTTCCCCCATTTTCTCTCAGTCCTTGTACTTAGACTTGGCTTAAAACTGAAAGCTGCTGCTCATTTGCATATGGCCCTTGGGTGGACGGACTACGGACTGCCTCTAAATTAAATTACAATTCCAAAACTCCCACAGATAATGTGAAAAAATCACAGCCATTAATCACGACATCCTCCCACTCTCACTCAACTGCAGCCCCAATTGACATTTTCCATTTTCCAAGGCAGCAGCGTCTTATGCAAATGATGTCCTTCGTCCTGCAGTTAAAAGCATTGATAAATCATAACCACACAAAGCTGAGGCGCAGATTTCATTTCATTTCCTTTCAGAAAAGGGAAGGAATGCCCAACAGTTTGGTCTTCAAAGGATACCTTTTGAAAGGTTCCTTTTTTCGGTTAATCTGATGTTTCGAAAGGGGTTTCCAAGAGCAACTTTTGTGGCGATTTTTGACTAGTTTGTTCGTTTCCCTATCTTGGCTTTGCTGCAATTCTGTAAAATATATTCAAAGGCTTCCCTGAAAATGTGCTTAATATATATAGCCCTCGATCGATAGGATGCAACAGTTTGAAAGTCCCGAAAATCTGAAAGCCGCAAAATCCTGCGGCGCCAAAATCGGGGAACGGGTTCGATTGGCGGTGTGAGCTGCTGAGCAAACTGTCAATATTTGATGTGTGTTAACACCCAGGAGCAGGGAGCAGGAGCCATGTGTCAACAAGGATGGATGGCTGGTTGGATGGCTGGCTGGATGGTTGGATGAATTTTGGCATATTTTTGCATGTGCACCATTTGGCAGCTGAATGCCAAAATGCCAGCCGCAAACATGCGCGCCAGTGGAGCCGCAACATTTCGATGGCAGAGCCAGAGCAGAGGGGATATGGAATTTGTAGAGTCCTGCCCTCCACCTCCTTCCTACCAATGTTCCTGCCAGACTGCCGCCGACAGTCTGTCATGTTGTCTAGCCCTGTGCCGCAGGAGGCAACATTTCACTTGCCATTCAATATGTCAAAATCGTGTCGATAACGTTCAAACAAGCCAAAGTTCGTAGCTCAGAGTTGAGAGTTCGCAGGATGTAAAGGGGGTCTGGGAGGCAGGCTGTCGTTGCCGCCATTTGTGGCTGCAAAATGCGGTTAAAGCCAGGCCAAAAATGGGAGAGAAAAAGGCAAACATATGGCGAAAATTAGCTGGCGCACATTTCATTAGCCTCTATGTTGATTTTTGTGGTTGGCAGAAATTAATACACAATCGAAGGCTTTAAATAAAAATAAATGAGCTTTTAAATATATATTTATATATTCTCTCTGTTAACAAAAATTAATGAGCTTTAAAATATATTTTAAAAAGGACATAAAAACCTAAGCTTATAACATAAACTATATTTTCCCTTTACACAAAAATTAATTAACTTTAAACGATTTAAGACCCCAAACTTATAATTAAAATTATAATCTCACTTTAAATAAAAATTAATGAGCTTTAAAATAGATATAAAAACCTAAGTTTATAATTTAAATTATATTCTCCCTTTTAAAAAAAGTAATGAACTTTAAAATAAATATTTAAAAAGACATAAAAACCTAAGCTTATAATTTAAATTATAATCTCCCTTTAAATAAAAATTAATGAGATTTAAAATATCAAAAAGGATATAAAAACCTAAGCTTATAATTAAAATTATATTTTCCATTTAAAAAATATGTATGAACTTTAATAAAAAATATTTAAAAGTACATAAAACCCCAAACTTTTCATTTTAACTATATTGTCTCATTAAACAAAAGTTAATGAACTTTAAAGTATATATTAAAAATAGACATAATTTAAATTTAATTCCCATACACTCTCCCTAAACATTATACCCTTTCAAACCCAAGAAGGAGGAGACTTAATTAATCAATTTCAAATCAATTACCACAAATTTGTTACCAATATGCAAGGACATGACTCAGAGGCTCCCCAGATAAGGACACGTCTCTGCCTTGAGAGAGGAAGAGAAAGGAGAGCTTCGGCATAAACAAATCTTAGCTGTCAAAAGTGCTCAAAGCCATTGTGCTAATCTCAGAGTTCGCCCTCCCAGCAGTATTGCAACAATGCAATGGAAATTGCAGATGCAGAAACGGCTACGGCAACGACAACGACAACTCTAACGGCATTCAATAAATCACTAAACACTTGAATGACGCTGCCAATGCAACTTGCAACACATTGCACAGCGGCAGACACATCGTTCTGTGTGATCCTGCCAGGGAGAGGGACAGGAAACGGATGCCAGGACGCAGGACACAGGACGCAGGACGCTGCAAGCTCACAGGCAGGCCTCATAATTCAAAATTGAAATTGCAACAATCAATTGCAACAACATGCAACAAATCGCTTGTAGACTGGTAGCCTAATCACTGCACGTCCTTCCCCGTCCACCAGGCAGGGGGCAGCCAGGGGTTAAACGGGCTTAACCCCCGTCGCCCCCGCAACTGACATATATAAATCTCAGTTGGAGTCGCAGTTGGCAAAGACGATGCCAGAGGAATTGCAGAGAAAGTGCGTGCGTGTGTGGGGTTAAGGGGAGGCAGGCGGCCGGAGGCAAGGCTTAGCGGCAGTGACGGGTTAAGGGGCCAAAAGTTCAATTGTTCGGAGTCAGGAGCAGGTCTGATAGAGGGAACTTGGCCACCCAGGAAGACGCACACGATGCGACGATGATGATGAAGGAGCTGGAGCTTCGCTTGGATTAATTCGATTCGGTCTTGAAGGACTACGGGGATGCCCTACGCCAAAGGAGGGGAAAATGGGGTATTAGGAGACTCAAACAGTTTTGATTTAAATTTAAAATAATTTGTAAATTATATAAAAAAATTAATTAAGAAGCTTTATTTAAAAGTCCCACTATAACGTCATGTTTTTCGTGAATCATTTTAAAAACCTTGCAAGCCTTCAAAAATTAATTAATAAAATAAATTAAGTGCAAAAAACTCATAAAGATAATTATATAAACAAGATAAAGTCTAAGAAATAAAAATAAATAATTGTTAGAAGATTGTCAAGACCAAGAAAATATTACAAAATAATTCTTAATTAATGTTATATCCAAGAAATATTCAAAAATAATTTTTTAAATACATTTATTTTGAGATAATCAATATAATTAAATTTGCAAGTAATTAAAATGTCATGTTTTCCGTGAATCATTTTACAGACCTTGCAAGCCTTCAAAAATTAATTATTATAAAATATATTAAGATAATTAAATGGAGTTTCCTAGGAGTAAATACTTCTTAAACTTATAATATTTATACTACCTTAAAATAACCTCCCATTCTATGAGCATTTCCTTTTCCATGTAGAGTAACCTTTGGCAAATTTACATTTAAAAAGAAAACTAAAAGCCAAAGGGAAAGCCTTTTTCCTTTTGCAGCATTTCCAGCATTTACTTAGTTGACATTTTTCTCTCTGGCCTCTAGTTAGTCCTGTTTGGGTCCTGCAATTACCCGGTTTTACATGACAAAGTGGCACCGGGCAAAGGTGCTAGCTGGCCCAATGAGGCGTAGGGTGTAATTAGTGCAGCACTCTCCCCGCTCCCCTCTCTCTGGGCTGCTAATCTGTGATTTTCCAAATTGTTTCACAAGTGTCATAAATCAATGAAATACCAATAAGTCGTCGTCGTCGTCCTGCTGCTGCTGCTGCTGCTCCTTCTGCTGCCGTTTGCAATTGTTCGAAAATGCAAATTTCGCAAAAGGATATGCCCATGCATAAATGCAGCCCCGCCAGCGGATAAGGGGTTAAGGGGGGGAGCAGGCCGGCCCAGGAAGGACTCGCAGGACTCACAGCAGAAGCCAGACACGAAGCAAACATATTTCATGCAGTCTCAATTGGAATTCTAAATCAATCAGATTGAGACGACGCCGGGCTCCACTCAGCTACCATCTACCATTTGCCATCTACCAGTTTTGGTTCTGTGCCGTTGGACACCGTTTTGTGCACGGAGAGAAATGGGGGGGAATATTATAGAGGAATTCTGGATTACTTTTTAAAGGAAATGGGGTTTATATCATATTATATTACTTGCAAATTTAATTATATTGTTTACCTCAAAATAAATGAATTTTAAGAATTACTTATAAATATTTCCTGGATTTTACATTATCTTAAGAATTATTTTGTTATAATTTGTTGGACTTGACACTCTTTTTACAATTCTTTATATTTATTTCTTAGACTTTATCTTGTCTTAACAATTTTTTTTATGAGTTTCGTGCAATTTATTTTTAATGCGTTCCTCGAACTAAATCTTACAATTACTTATATGTACTTCTTGAACCTAATTTACCTAAAACTATTTTTATTTATCCTTTGAACTTGGTCTTATTTTAGGAATTATTTATTTCTATTCCCTGAACTGATTTTCTTCTTATAATTATTTATAAATTGCTTTCAGGAACCTAATCTACTTTTAAAAAATTATTTATAATTCTTTCTTGAACAAAATCTTATTTAAACAATTATTTCAATTTACTTATTAAACCTAATTTAATTCTAAGAACTATTTTAATTTATTCTTTGAACCTGATCTAGTTTTGGGAATTATTATATATATTTCCTGAACTGATCTTCTTGTATTTTTTTTTATTTTTGCCTTTAGGAACCCAATCTACGTTTGAAAATTATTTTTAATTCTTCCCCGAACTAAATCTTATTTTACTTATATTTGTTTATTAAAATATAACAAACAACTAAATAATTAAGCTACAAATTATATTTTTTTATGCTTTTCCATTAATTTTTCGTGTATAAATTCTTATTTAAATTATTATTACTTATTATTATTCCGCGCAGTGCCCCTAAACTTGCAGGACTCTGTGCATTAAGTAAGACACAAATCATAATCGTTCCAAATGCAGCAGGGGAGTGGAGTGGGTGGAGTGGGTGCAGCTAGGTGCCAGCTGGACAAGGATCTGTGGCTCGTCCTCGTTCTCGTTCCTGTTAGGAAATGCAAAATTTCAAATATGAATTGAACTGATATATTAATGGCCACTTGAGTTGCACTCGCCTCCTTGAAATTTCAGCAGGACCTGCCCAGGACCTGGGGACGTTTGTCAGCAAAAGTAACTGCAACTTCCGGGGGCAGGACGTGGCAGGATGGCAGGATGGCAGGATAATGGGGGTGGTCGAAGAGCGAGGGGAATGGCATTTTAGACAACCTGCTCGGTGTTGGCATTTATAAATCAAAATTTTGGGCCAACAACCTGCACCGAAGGACATCGCCGTGTATCTCTGGTATCTCGGTGCTTGTGTAATTGCCAGGACCAGCACTGCATCCTGTCTGGGGGTCCTTGGGGGGTGCCACAATTGCAGCAACTTATCTCTCGCCTGCCCATATAAATAATGACAAGCACGACGACAAATAATAATGCACACCAACACAGGACGCAGGACGCAGGACGCAGGAGGTAGGACACAGGACATGGCAGGACAATAGGCCTACGGAAAAACTACGGGTGTGTGTGTACGCATAATATGAGAATTTATGTGCGGAAAGGATTGAAAATAAATTTATGAATTATATTGGTTAGAAAATTGCATCTACTCAAGGATATCCTTAATGTCTCCAGGATATGCGAGAGCGTTCGGCTAGCCATTGTTTTCGGGGCTATCTGTTACACTCAACAATGTCCTGATGTCCTGATTCAATTTATTGTTTGTTTGATTTGCATTCTGACCGGAGACAGTCGCCAGATTTGGGGCCAACATATATACATCTCTCTCTCGGTGTGAGTCCCCCATTTGATCAGCGATAACAGCTGCAATTTGTAAAGGAAAGTGCTTTTCGAATCATCATCGTCAGCACTGGCGAAAATAAAAATCTTTCTGAGAAATCCTGGCTGCGTGGCTTATCGTAAAAATCCAATAAACCTTTGGTTTTGCGGGGCCTTTTATTATTCCTCCCATTCTGGCTTTTTTTTTCGGGTATTATGTCGTTTCTGGGGGAGTAAGGTGCACAGGGAAAAATAATAATAAATAGTATAACTAATAAAAAATAAAATTATAATTTATGTCTGGCTTAAGAACTCTTTTTATATTTCTTATATCACCTTAAAAGTTTGTACAAATAAAAATAAATTATAAATACAATTTTTTAGAGTGTGGCAACTATAACAAAGTTCAAGGGGGGAGTGCCTGTGTCATATGTTTGATCCAAAAGGTAAGAGGAACTGGCTATAAAAGTTTGCCGAGACATTTATGCCTCTATCTGGATGGTGGGATCAATGCCAATCCAAATATATATATCCACATCTCGTATCCTGTGGCAGTTCATCAAATATCTGGCGACAAGTCACGAGTGTCGCAATCTTGAGTGGCTTATGGCATTAGCCGGGGGTTGGGACGTGCTCTGCTTTTTCGCCCTTAAAGAGGCTTCCATTGACAGCAGCAAAATTATTAAATCATTTTCTCGAACAAATACGTACAAAAAAATTCTATAAACGAGTCTTTGCCATAAACCAGAATCTCTCTAATCGGAAAAAGATAGCTTCAGTGCACATGAAAATTGCGAGCGAGTTGAAATAATATTATTACAAAATCAACACCTCAATTAGATATTTAATGTGACATGGCAATTACGCTGGCAATTACAGAGCCACCCGCTATATTTAGTATATATAATATATATATTCAGGTTAACCAAGTGTGGACCCATAAAAGCGGGCCTTTCGAGGCCAATGTCAACCATTCCACATCAAGATGCGTTTCTATCTGCTGTTCTTTTTCGCCCTGAGCTGCGCTCTGCTGGTAAGTGAAGTCTTCAAAATAAATAAACAATTTTGGACAAATTTTAAAAATATTTTTGGGTTTGAAAATTAATTAGTAACTTTTTTAAGCCCTTTAAAATCATTTAAAATAAGGCAAAGGGTTTTAAAATTATTTTGTGACTTTCTAAAGCCTTTTCAAATCTTTTAAAATAAGGCAAAGGGTTTGAAAATAAATTCGTGACTTTTTAAAGCTTTTTGAAAACTTTAAAATAAGGCAAAGGCTTATAAAAATATTTTAAATTTTTCTTAAAATATTTAATTTAATATTTCAGCACCTCTCGACGGCAGGAGTGAATATGGTTCATAGCCTGGAGGCCGGTCACCATCGCAACTCTACTGGACCTCCACGTGGGGGCTCTACACCACCACCTCGCACCACGACGGCTAGTTCGGGATAGTTCCAGGACTAAATCCTTGCCAGAAACCCATTGTTTAACCCCGGAAATGAACCACAATGTGAACCCTATAACTATGTAGTCTTTCAGCATCTAAATAAATAAAAGTTTTCCAGCAAACACAATTAAAAAATTGAATTTTCCCTTTTTTTCATATTTTTTTAAATATTTTAAAAGCTCAAAATAAAATTTAAATTATTTATGCTGGCGAAAACTTGAAATAAAATGATTAATAATAAATGTAGTAGTAATGTTTCTTATATTGTGTTACAAAAATAAACAATAACAACAACAATGAATAATAAACAAATAAATAAAATTAATTACAAATAATATTTAGAAAGATATTTATATTTACATATGTAACATATGAATATACTTTTAGCAAAAATGACTCACAAATTATTTTATAGAAGCAGAAAACCCCTTTAGAATAAAATAAAACAAATAATTACTATTGTTTTACTTTTATTTAATCGTTTTCAAGGCCAACAAAAGCTGATTTCCTCCATTAAAAAGGGAACGTGACTAGTGGAAATTCCACAGAATTCGATATCTCACTGCTAATTTCGCACGATCTGCGTAAAAGCAGCATTTTTTCCCACCTAAAGGGTTTTTTTTGCCACCACTTCCGCTGAGTTTCACGATCTCGATTTGCAGCATTAATGCGCCAAAAGTCAAGGGAAATAGGGGAAATTAAGGCTATCTGATGCAGTGGAATATATTCCATATATATATGGAATTATTAATGTGGAGTATGGAATATGGGAGGCTGCCTCACGTGACCCGTGACCGCGGCGAGGTGAGGCTGCAATTTGAAATCGCATTTGTTGATACAGCATATAAATCGTATTATTGTTGCCAATTGAATGGAACTGCAAGAAGAGCGACGCCTCTCTATATATATGGATGGGCTGCCGCTGGGCACTCACATTAGTCAGTGGATCGGCGCCGGCGAGGATCGTCACAGAATCACAGAAATAATGGTGGCTCATTTTCTCACATACTCGCATCTGTTTGCCCTGCTGATTGCCCTGGAGTGCCTGAGCCTGGGCAGTCCGGCGCCCGTCGGTGACCATCCGGATCATGCCGGCTGCATTCGGATCACGATCGTCAAGCGACCCTTGGCAACCACACCGACAACGACCACGACAACGACCACCACGACCACGACAACAACCAGGGCCACGACGCTGGCTACCACAGTGGCCACTGGCTAGAAGGGTCAACGCTTTGGAATATTAAAATATGTTTTTATTAAGTTTACTTAACCTGAGGTTAAAGAGGAACCTTTAGAACCTTATGGCAAAAATATCAGTTAATATTTAAAGTTTACCTTTTAACGTGAGGTCTCCAAACATTTTTTACCTTAGGAGAGGATAAACTTTGAAATATTAAATATTACATAAAGTTTGCTTAAGCTCTGGTTAAAGAGTTAAAAGTCCCTAAATATCACAACCTTAAATAGGGAACATAAAATAATATTTATATTACTTATCCTTCTAACCCAAGGTCTCTGTATTTTGCACCTTAAGAAAGGATAAACTTTGGAATATTAAATAAATAAAGTGTGCTTAGCCTCAGGTTAAAAATAAAAGGTCACTTAGTATTTATAAGCTTAAATATTCATACATAAAATAATTTTTAAAGTTACTTCACCTTCTAACCCTCACCTTTTTTACCTTAAGAAATGATAAACTTTGGAATATTAAATAATATGTAAAACGTGCTTAGCCCCAGGTTAAATATGAAAGGTCCCTAAGTATTTACAAGCTTAATATTCATACTTAAAATCCAATTGTTTACCCGAGAACTCTTACCATCTTACCAACTTTTTAATTAAATAATGAACAACTTAATGATAAGATAAATACTTAAACTCCGGTTAATTCTTGATTTGAACACTAAATTTTCAAAAAATATAACATGAATTTAAAGCAAATCCTTGCTCATTTTGCATAGAATATAATAATTATACATAATAGTATTTATTTTGTATTAACTTAACTATAACTTTTCCGTTAAAATACATTAAAAATTTAACTTGAGAGTCGGCATGCCAAATCATTGCTTATTTTTGGTTAGACACTCGAAATGCAATTTCGCCACGCCCACTCCCCAAGGTGATGTAAAATGGGCTAAAAAGGCCAGAGAAAAGCCACCGCACAATGCACAAACGGAGCTGCCGAATATAATTAAATATTTTATCGCATAAAAGTGCCAAAAATGAAACGACAACAAGAAAAGTGAGCAGCCGGCATGCGTTTTTCCTTCTGGCTGCCGAACAGCCATTGTGCTTTGAAGGCACTGCGAAAATATATTCCAAATAAAACATTTAATTCATTTAAGAGCTAAAATAATTTAAGACATAGATTGTTTTAGAATTTCAACCATTTAAATTAGAGTTTTTCTTAAATTTGTAAATATATATTTCTTTGGTTATATCATTTAGTTTTCCCCTCTGTTTTTTTACATGTGCTGCCCACCAGGTAGACTCGACCCCCACAGCCTTCTAAGCCCTCGCTGGCTGGCCCCTTTTAACCCCTTGTTGCCCCTCAGGTGCCCGGTGCCCGTTGCTCTTCTAATTCTGTAAGCTGACATTGTTTTGGCAGGCAAAAAGATTGAGAGGCGGGCGGCAAGGGCCAGAGGAACACGAACACATGTTCCCCGCAAACAATAAACCCGCAGCGCTGAGCGTCCTCACCCTGCTCACCCCCTTAACCCCTTTTTGGCCACTGCATTTCTTGGGTCTCTTTTAGATGAAATCTTTTGGTCAACAACAACAACAGCAGAGAGCCATAGCCATTGTCCTCGCCTCCATTTTGTAGTGGCTCTTTTTTCGACAATTTCCATATGAATTTTAATTATAATTTTTCTATGCTCATTTTCATGAAAACAATCAAAAATGACTTTTGTGCCTGCTCTCCTTCTGAAGAGGGAAGGCTGATGAGGGGTTAGCCCGTTGCAAATTGTCACTGGCATTTATATAGCCGCAAGGCTTACAAAAATTCTAAAAAAAAAGGATCCCAGAAATACTCTAAAAAATATATGTATCTAAAATTTACCAGAAGAAAAGCCTCTAAAATCAAAGGAAAAATAGAAAGAAAATTATTAATTTAAGTAAACAATAAAAATTCATAGGGAAAGGTAAGAGAACAATGTATTTAAAAATTAAACTATTCAATAACCAATATATAAAATATTTTTGAACCCATATACCCTTCCAAAATCTAAGAGCACTCAGAGCGAAGGGGTGAGCAAATTATATTTCGGGATAAAAAGTAACACAAAAGCGAAAACACGGCGACATAAACAAGTTAACAGAGCGAGGAGTTCTGTATGCTTTTGTAGTAATTTTTCTACTTCTTTTTGTTGTACTAATTGTGTAGTTTTGCTGTTGCTGTTAGTGGCAGGTTGGCAGTTTGGCACGTTAGCGCTGCTCTTCCAGCTTCCGTTTCCGTTTCCTGTTTTACCAAAAAATAAAAACAATCCACCCATATGACAACTGTCGCCCCGTTCCCAACCCCTGCCTTTCTCCCTTCCCCGTGGCACCGGGTGTTCCCCCTTCACCGCTTCTGCTGCCCCTTTTCCAGTCACTGCCGCGAGGTGGCGCACCTGTGCCGGCTCTGCTTTTGTCCAGATTTTCCAGCAAAAGCCACACACACAGCCCGGAAACTGTCATTATGCATTCTGATGACATTTCGCCGCTGTCTCCCTGTCTCTTTTGTGAAAAAATTATTTTTTCAAGCGGCTAATTAAGAGAGAAATAACCCGGGTAACCGGTAGTAAGGACATATGGCACTTGGCTTTGTCTTCATCTTCGATAAGAACAGTCGAAGGGGCTCACTGGCTCCCTGGAGAGCCAAAAAACTAATTTCGCAAACATTTGCCAGCTCATTAACAATTCAATTTGCTGCATAAACGACCTAAACATACAAATACGAAAATAGTTGGGCACACTCGTCGGATGCAGACTGACCATCGCTCGGCCACACATGAAAAGCAGTAAATATTCAATTAACGGATGGGAACGGGAAACGGGCACCGGGACAGGGGTTCTAAAAACTAAATGTGAAAACCTAACCCTTTGGGATGGAGGTGGAAGGCCTCCTCCTCCTCCGGAATTGACCTTGGGCCCCAGACAGAGTTCAGTCCAATCACTTGTGCCTGGCACTTGAAAGCGGGCCACCCTGGCCTCCATCTCTTGGGGGGAAAACGGGGTGCGGTTCTCTTTTTAGTTGTGATCCTTTTTTTGAAATTTATTTTACCTTTTCCCAGGGGGCACTACTAAGTACTGCTTCTTTTAGGGAAGATTTAAATTTAAACTAAGAAGGATTGGACTTCTTAGATAATATAAAGAAATAAATATAAATAAAATATCTAAAGCTAAGAAGAGATAAATCACTTGAAAAATAAATAAAATATATTGTTTAAATATAAACTAAGATGAGATGGAGTTCTTAGATAAAATATGGAAACAAATATAAATAAAATATCTAAAGCTATCAGTAAAAATAATATAGAAGAGATAAATCACTTTAAAAATAAATCAAATATATTTTTTAAATATAAACTTCTCATCTTAGTTCTTCAGTTCTTAGATAAAATAAGGAAATACATATAAATAAAATATCTAAAGCTAATCTGTTATCAGTAAAAATAATAAAGCACAGATAAATCACTTAAAAAATAATGAAATATATTATTTAACCATTTAAATTATTTTAATACCCCAAATCCTAAAACAAATACACATTATCCCTAATTTTCCTCTAGAAAAGAGTACCATTTTGTTAGGCGTAGTTAAATATAAACTAAGAGGGGATAAAATAAGGAAATAAATATAAAAATAATATCTAAAGCTTATCTGTTATCAGTAAAAATAATATAGAAGAGATAAATTACTTCAATAATACATTGAATATATTTTTCAATATTTTAAATCCTGAATAAATAATTTTCCTCAACAAAAGAGTACCAAGATCTTCGGCCTTAACCCGAAAACCTTCTTAACCCTCTCCTTCAATTTTTTTCCTTGTGATTTTCTCTCTATTTGGGCAGCCGTTGCTTTGATTTGTCGGGTCGGGTCATGTTCCCCCACCTTTCCCCGGCTCCTTTTTGGCCATAACTGCGGGCATTTTTCTAATTACAGGGCAGGCAGCTCAGGAAACTGCTTTGAACCCATTTCTCTCGGACGCAGGACACCCCGAATAATTATGAATTGTGTTTTATTTTATTTTAAAATATATATTTGCTAAGCTACCGAAAGGAACATGGCCAGGATGAGGCCGGTCAGCCTTCACATCCTTCTCCCCTGTGGCCTCACGTGGCCGTCTCCAGCTTGTCCTTGTCCGACTTCTGGCGAGGATCTGGGACCTGCGATCGGTGGCGATGGCGACGCCGCTCCAGCCAGCGACGCACGAACGGCGTCAGCAGGCGAGTGTCCAAAGCGTCCAGGTCGGTTTCGCGGAGCAGGAGACTCGTGACCAAGGCCACCACTATGGTCACCAGGGCGCCGAACAGGGTGAAGTAGAGATACGAGATGCGGTACAGCTGGAAGGGGCCACTGGGGCCGCTGGAGGGAAAGGAAAACAAGTGGGAAAGCTACAGTCGAGTGTGACCGACTCTGAGATACCCGGTACCCAAAGCATTGTGGGTTAAATGAAATTAGAACATGGAACATGGAAAAAGAACATGTTGAGAAATGAAGACAAAAGTTGCTAGAAACATGTTGAGCAACATCCAAAAAAGACAAATGTTGCTAGGGACATGCACTGACACTCTCTCTCAAAAGCTATGTGCTCAGACACCCGGAAAGTATTCCTGAGCAGTGCGATAGAGCGAGAGGTTTACTACTGATGTCTTGTTTTGACTCAATGCTACGGAACCCTTTTCGAGTGTCTGAGTTCGTAGCTTTTGAGATAGAGAAGAAGAATAAGCGCACACAGAAAGTTTATTGTTTAATAACTTCCATGTTTACCATCCGATTTTACTCAAATTTTCAGAACACGTCCGCGAATGCCTACTTATTTATTATATCTATTTACTTTAAGCCAAAAATTACGAGTATAGCTTATTTTACGTTTTTTATGATTTTTGAGGGCGGAAGTGGGCGTGGCCAAATTTTAAAATAAACCTGATCTGCGTGCAACAGATTCCAATGTTGTCACTAAATTTGGTAGCTCTAGCTTTTATAGTCTCGGACAGATGGACAGACGGACATGGCTAAATCGACTCGGCTGGTGATGCTGATCAAGAATATATATATTTTATGGGGTGGAGATGCCTCCTTCTGCCTGTTACATACATTCTCGGTTGGCACTAACCTATAATACCCTTGTACCCTATGGGTACCGGGCATAAATATGAAATAAAAAGATTTGAAAGGCTCCTCGTAGCTCACCTGATGGCTGCTCCTCCAGTAAGCTCCTCCAGCTCCAAGCTGGCAGACTCCCGCGGCTCCCCAGCAAAGGTGTAGTTGCAGCCCATCGTGGAGTAGGGCTTCCGCTTGTACACCAGATCCCCGGTGACCAGATCCCGCTGCGCACTCACACACATCCAGGCCATGACCAGCAGCGAGCTAAAGCCGCCCAGGAGGGCGCCCTTCGAGTTCACCCACGGCAGCATGACGCCGGCAGTGAAAATCCCCAGGAGCGGTCCATTGGCCACCGACGACAGGGTGATCGTGAGCTGCAGGACCGCCCCGAGCTTCTCCACGGCAAAGACGAGGGTCACAAACAGGATGCCAAACACAACGACCACGCTGCGCATCACAAAGGCCGTCTGGCCCTCGGTCAAAGGACTCTTCCTGAAGGTCTTCACAAAGTCCTCCAGCACCACCGCCGAAAGGGAGTTCAGTCCGGTGGAGAGGGACGAGAGGGCGGCACTGAAGACGCCGGCGACGAAGACACCCGGCAGACCGGGATACGCTCCCAGGGTCTCCATCACCAGGAGCGGCAGCAGCTGGTCATTGCGCTGCGCCAACTTGGTCTCCAAAGGATCACACTGGGCGTACGTGGCGTAGATGAGGAGACCCGTATACCCGCAGATCAGGAGGAAGGCCAGCACTCCGGCAATAAATGTCCAGATGGCAATCCTGGCATCCCTTAACGTGGGCAGCGACAGATACCTCTGAATCATGTTCTGGCTAATCGCGTTCGACTTGAGCCAGTGGGCCACGCCCCCCAAAACCAGCGAGTAGAAGGTGTAGCGCTCGGTGAGATCCGCACTAAAATTGGGCCTCTCCAGCCGCGAGGTTTCCCGGGCACGCTGCCAGACCACGGCGGGTCCACCAATGTCCAGGGTGCCCTTGATCAGCACCAGGGCCATGGCCCCGAACATGATCAGCGTCTGAATGACATCCGTCCACACCACCGCCTTCAGGCCGCCAATGCAGGTGTAGAAGATGCACACCACGCACACGATGGGCGTCACTATGTGGATGTTCACCCCGGTGGCCTGGTTGAAGGCTATGGCCGGCACATAGATCACAATGGGCAGCCAAAGGAGCTAATTGCCAGATATATATACATTTTCTGAGTTGGGTATATCTAAGGGAAACACTCACCGAAGCCACTATGAACATCACGGAGCCAAAGAGCCGCAGACTCCGATTGTAGCGCTGCTCCAGGTACTGTGGGAATTATTTACAAAATAATTTATTATCCTACGATTTCTTATGAATTATTTGGGGTGAGTTCTTTACCTTGTAGGTGGATATCAGATTTAGTTCATGGAACACTGGCAAAAAGAAGTAGTACATGCAGAAGCCCATCAGCACCAGGGAGCCCATAATGTACATGTACTGGGCTCCATAGAGATACACCTCAGTGGGAGTGCCCAGGAGGGTGATGCCGGAAATAAAGCTGGAAAGTGGGAAAAAAATCAAAACAGTATTAATAAAGGTATTTGCAAGGGTTCCAGAGGTTCTAGTACATAGAAAATATATTAAAAACAATATTTATATAGTTTGTAAAAATATATATAAAAAAATAGCTAACCTAGTTCTTGCTTCATTTTCTCTAATTTACGGGTTCTAGAGGTTCTAATATATACCAAATATATTAAGAATAATATTTATACAATATATAAATATACAATTAATAACTAACCCAGTTCATGTTTAATTTTCTCTAATTTACGGGTTCTAGAGGTTATAATATATTAATTTTTAGGGATCTACAGGGCTCTAATATATATAAAGTATATTAAAAACAATATTTATACAAAATATATAAATATAATAAATAACTAACCTACTTATTATTTAATTTTACGGGTTCTAGAATTTTCTAATATATAGAAAGTATAGTAATAAAAATATTTTATATAAAAATAATAGTATTTTTAGGGATCTACAGGGCTCTAACATATAGCAAATATATTCAAAATAATATTTATACAATATATATAAATATTAAAAATAACTAACCCAGTTCATGTTTCATTTTCTCTAATTTACGGGTTCTAGAGGTTCTAATGTATAGAAAATATGGTAATAAAAATAATATATACAAAATAAATGTATTTCTAGGGATCTACAGGGTTCTAATATATATAATATATAAATATGAAAATATAAAATATAACTACCTAGTTCTTTCTTTACTTTCCCTAACTTACGGGTTATAGAGGTTCTAATATATAGAAAATATAATAATAGAAATACTACATCAAAAAATACATTTATTTTTAGGAATCTACAGGGTTCTAATATTTCCCAAATTTATTCAAATTAATTTTTATAAAATATATAAAAATATAATAAGTACTTAACCTAATTCCTGTTTAATTTTCTCTAATTACCAGCCTTCACCTAATGATTTACTGCCACTTTTCTCACTGTGCACAACTGCCTTGACCTTCGCTGGATGCCTCACATCCATCACCTCGTCGCATCCATCATCTCTGGGAGATCAAAGTGCGTTTTATACAATTCAATTAGCACCAATGTCGCCGCTTTTCGCTGTCGTAATGCCCGTGGTGTCCAAGTCTAAGTCCAAGTCTAATTCGGAATCGGGATCGGGCACTGTGGGATACGAATTCCGACTCGGATTCGGATTCAGATTCGCCGTCTGTAGCTTGTAGTCTGTGGTCTGGGACAATTGCCATGTTGTCGTCGTCGTCAATTTGAATGCCCTGCATGCGGGTCGCTCGCCTGGCGTGGAAGCCAATTATTAATTATGATTTGGTGCGTTGATAGGAGCTCTGCGAGTTGAGTTGAGTTACCAGTTACCGGCGAGCACTAGAGCACTACGAGCTATGCTAAAAATACCCCAACCGACTATAACCGCTTGAAAGTAGAGCAAGCTGAGCGACCTACACTGAAGGAGGGTTCGGTTTTAGGGGTAAAAATTGCAGAAAACAAAATATAAGCTACTTAAAATATTGATATGTAGTTTGATATATTAAAAAAATATATAGCTTTCCTTGGATTTAATCAGTAATATTATTTATAATATTTTTGGTTACATTATTAGGTTTTTTTAGTGAGTAATGTATAGATTTAATCAATATATATTTGATTTTAATTTAAGAACCAATCTAATTACCACAAATTTATTATGTTTTATTGTTTAAATAATTTTTATTATTTTATATAATTCATCCCTCCCTAATCTTAATCTTAATCTTATCTCTGGCAAGTAGTTTACAGTTGATGAGCTGAGATGAAAGGGTTTTCTCCTCACTATTTCGTAAGATACTTGTGAGTGACTTAACTTAAATGGAATTTGCTCTTTATTAACTTGCTTTGATCATCATTGTCACTTTAACTATGCCTTCTTTCTGATTCCAGCTTCCGTAAACTCTGCTATTCTTTATTAATTAAGCAAATCTGGAAGTGTATATTAAGCTCAAGTGGTTTATATTTAAGGAATAACCCGTTGACTAAGCAAAAATATTTATATTGAATATTATATTCTGAACAAGAGTTCTTTAATTAATTATGTTCTTTATATTTATAAAGCTAAAATTGTGAAATGGTACAACATTCTAAATTATTTATAAAAGAAAAATAAATAAAATCATAATAACATATTATTAGTAATGAATTCTGGCTACATTTTACGAAGCAAAGGTAGTTATTTGGCAAATCCTTTTGCTAGAACTAATTAGGTTTTGAGGTAAACTATTTATTTTAAGTTTTTATAATTTATTTGCCATTAATAATAATGGTTTAAAATTTTCAGAGTACATTTAACCAAGAAAATGTGTTAATTAATGCTAAAACTAATAAGCTTTAAATGTAAATAATTTATTACAAATTAATATAATCTAATTAAAACCCCAAAAACATGTAAAACATAAGCTTTCAAAGTAAATAATTTATTACAAATTAATATAATCTAACTAAAATACCAAAAACATGCAAAAGGTTCCCTAGGCTCACCTGGATATGAGTGACATGGTGATGGGGAAGATCTTCATCTGCCGGCCACCCACCAGGTAAGAGGCGGCGCTGGTGGCCGCCTCCTCGGGGCCGTGGGACTTCTGCTTCCGGGACTCCCGGCGTAGCTGCAGGCAGAAGTAGACGCCGATCACGGCGCAGATGGCCAGCATCAGGCAGAAGACCAGGTAGTCCTGCCAGCCGAAGCTCTGGAGGCTGGCCCTCAGCTCCTCCACGTGCATTTTCCCGGCTCAAAAAAATCACAACAAAACAAAAAAAAAAATCAACAAAAAATAGAAGAAGTGATTTGAAGACTGCGGAGGAAAGCGCACCGCTCGGAGGCACGCATCAGAGGTGACTGGGGCTGACTTTGATTCGGATTCGGATTCAGAATCGGATTTTTGCCACACAGCAGCAGCAGCAGCAGCCGCAGCGGCGGCGGCGTCTATTATTGTTTTATATTTTTATTTTTATTAATGATATTATGACACACACTTGGCGCACTCGACACTCTACCTACTCTCGTCCAGTCCAAGTCCGCGCTTCTCTGTGTGGCTTCCCGGGCAACAGCTGACTGCTTCGGAGAGAGACAGCTGATCTCGGAATCGGACAAGCACCCACAGCCCGAGGAAAAGTCCAGTCCTCGTCCCGGAAAACCCACCCTCCCGGAACCACCACGATCTCGGCTAATTGAGTCAGCAAATTGAGTCGCCACGGCGACGTCGTTGTCTTTGCCTCCGAGAGTCAGATCGACGAAATTCGAGGGCTAATTGGGTGCACTCAAAAAAAAAGGTAAATTATTAATAATGACCGGAACAAAAAACATAAATATTTCTATAAATTGATATAAGGCTAAAGGCTTTCATTTAATTTTAATAGTTTATTTTCGTACTCTTTCTTGTGATTTTTGCAAGCTGTGTTTTTTAATTAAAATTCGACCGTATTTTTCTCTATGTTATATTTCTTTCAGTGCATTGGGGTTGGGGTGCCACTGTGTAAATTAACTTGATTAGATTTAGCTGACAATTTGCGACCGCCCTCCGTCGCCTCCACACTCACATTTTTCCTCAAAACGATCAGCACTTGGATTGCGTTCTCGGATTTTTATGGCATTTTTTAAGCTTTTTTGATTCTTTTTTTTCCTATGTAGGTTGCGGGTGTCAAGACAATAAGATTCTGGAATATCAGGGGAAATATCTCAATCGGTTTTTCTAGCTGGAATTGGGTTTAAGATAAGTGAATATTATGGGATTTTCTAGGAGCAATAATTTATTCTTTATACTTTTCAATTTTATATTTTTTTTGGTTGATTAAATGTACAAAATATTTCGGATTTTTCCTCTTTATTTTATATTTCATTAACCAAAGCCAAAAAAAAAAAAAAAAAACGGTGAATCCAAAACATGAAACTCCAGCACTGCTAAAGGCGATTTAGTAGACCGAGGCAAGTGGAACTATGCCGGACTTAAGCCTGCAGATCTTCAGGCCAAATACTTTTGCCATTTTGGTTGGCCAAAGCATCACCTAGAAATAATAAAAAAATGTATATATTATTTCCATATGTATATATTAGAAAAAAGGAGACCTACCAGAACTGCCTCCACCCATGGCTAGAATCGAACTGGTTAGCTCCTTGATGGTTCGCTCCATTTCCCCGAACTTGGCCAAGTCCTCCGTCGAAGGAGCAGCCCAGACCTGATCCTTGCCCACAAAGAGCAGGAGGATCAAGGTGAGGGCCAGAAAAGTAAAAGCTCTGTGTTCCATTGGAGAGAAGAATTGTTTACCGAATGATATGAAGTGTTTGGGGTCCAGAGGGTTTTATAGAGGCGGCTCTATCAAGATCTTAACACGGTCGATTACTGGCGGTAAGTGGAATTGCCTACAATGCTTCAATGATTGTCAAATGACCGAAAACTTGATTTGTATCTGAGTTTAATATGCTAAACAGCAAAAGGTCATTAGAGTATATATTTCTACAATTTTTTATAAATTCTGTATATCTATATATATTTCTATATATTTATTGAGTTTGATTTGCAAAAATACTTATTTTAAAAATATATCTCGCTTTTGTGAACTTTAATTAAGTTAAATTCAAACTTTATAAAAAGGTACAGTCACCACATTCCCTTTTACTTAAGCAAGGCCGCATTGGTCTGTATTCCTTAGCGAGCATGGTCACTCTGAAACTAAACTTTATCGACCTCCGCCTGAATATATGCAGCAATTTCCTTGCTGAACAGAATATGTGGGAACAAATTTTATATGTTTCCTGCACCTTCTCTTTTTTTTTTGGAAAACCAACTGGAAAAACCTGATGCAGATGCGAATGCAGATGCCAGGGAGCTTCAGTTTCAGCTTCAGCTGTGGCAAAAAGCGTCTGCACTTTAGCGGCAATCGAAGCATAAAATGAGCAGCAAGTGCCACTACACAGAGTGAGACACACATACACACCTGTACGGGCACACACACACACACACACGAATCAGAATCAAAAATTTTTGTATGCGTTTTGCACCTTGAACATGCGTTTTAGCCAGCTTTCAGCGCATTTTTTTACATTCACGCCCCTCGTCAAAATGAATACAGCAATTTCACCTTTATTTCCACACTCTAATATATTATTTTAATTGTTTTTATTACATTTAAATTAATTAAAAATCTTCTGCCAAATAAAACAACAGAAACTTATAATACATAAAATCAGAAAGCTAGCAAATTTCTTTGAATGGTATATGCTTTATTTTTGTATTTCCCTTTAAATTTATATATGTTTTTTGTAGAACACCTAGAATGTTTATGCATATATCTTTTTTTTTTTTGCTGCCTAATTTTCCCCTTACAATTTTTTGTTTATTTTCATGTGTATGGGAGTGTTATGGTCTTTTTTTATATTTTATTTTGCGCTGCAGCGTCAACGGCAAATTAATTAATTCCAGTGGAGCGATTTTTCAAGAAAAAGCCCTTTTCCGCACACACCCATCCAAACCTCCCCTCCCCCCTTCCGAGGGGGGGGCTCTCAAAACGGTTTCGCAGGTGTTGTAATATTATTTGGAATTATGTTGGAATTTCTTGTTTTCTTTTCCGCGCGCGAGTGTGAGTGTGTTTTTTCGCCCGGGAAATGCCATGAAAATTATTTGCTTTTTAATTTTTGTTTCAAGTTGCATATGTCTCTCCCTAGGTGTGTGCGTGTGTGTGTATGTGTGTGTGGTTCGTTGTTTATAGCTAACTTTACAGTTGAGAAAGCATTTGTTAAGTGGTTTTAATTAGTTGCCTCCGCCGACTCGCTTTGGAATCCCATCCCCCAGCAGCCGATTTTTCATAAGCCTTTCAGCATTCAACACATTCCCCCAATCAGGACTTGAAAATAATTAAAAATAAAATAAATTAAATAGTATTATGTATTGTTTTTAATTTAATATTGTTCTCTGGTAATATTAATAAGCTAAACAGTATAGATTTTCATTAATAAATATAATAAAAATAAATAATTAGGGACTGCTCGATGCGATCTAGTAAAAAACGGGATTGTCCATCGAGAAAAATATTTAAAACTTTTATTTATTAGATTTTCTATATAAAAAAATTTTAAAATATTTTATTAGATTTTTTTGATTGATTTTCTATATAAATAAAATTGTAAAATATTTTTTTAATGCTTTAAATCTAAAAAATGTGATTTATCTATGAAAAATGTATTTTTTTAAGCACGAATGCTTGTAGTTAAATATTATAATTCCAAGATCCTTGTTTAGTAGGAACTGCAACATTATTACCACATTAGCTGTCGAAACGAAACACTCCCTTTACATATATGCAAATGTCGCTCCATAAGCAACCCCCGTCCACCTCCTTTTTCAAGCCACTGTCATTCACACTTCGGTCATCATCAGTGGGAAAGGCGCGTAATGGGGACTGCCATTTACAATATTTATCAAGTGCGCGAACACACCCAAAACTGTGCTGGCGATTAGCCCGGTACTTGGACTTGGACTAGGACTCGAACTCGGGACTGGAACCAACTGGAACTGGGAGGGAGCAGAGGCCATATATTATGGGCTTTGGCAGCGTCATCGGGCCTATGCGTGGCCTCTAATTACATCGCATTGTCATAACAAAATTGAGCGCATTTGACACGCAATTGCCCCACAGTTGGCGGTGCACAGGGAGAAAAGGGTGGTTTAAATTTAGAAAATATTTTTAAATGAAATACGCCAGAAATATTACCGAAAGCCAAACATTTTGCGAGGTTTTGTGTAGCTGAATTCGTACTTGTGAATTTCTAGAGGCACTTTTGGTGGAGAAACTATTCATTGGGATCTTGTTTATGTTATGGGATCACGGAGAAATAGGTGGTTTAAATTTAGAAAATAATTTTAAATAAAATAAGCCATAAATATCACCGAAAGATAAACATTTTGCGAAGTTATGGGAAGCTGAATTCGTACTTGGGAATTTTAAGTGCACTCTTGGTAGAGAAACTATTCATTGGGATCTTGTTTATGTTATGGGATCTTTTTAAATTTTAATTAATAATATTTAAGCATTTTTAATAAGCCAAACATTTACTAAAAAGTTACCAAGCCTCTAGTAATATTTTCCAACAGTGTGACCAACGATGACATGTGAGAAATGCCACCGAGGTCACCATTCAGTCAGCACCCAGAAGTCAGGAGTCAGCAGTAGTCAGGCAGAAGTCAGGGGTCAAAAGTCGGAGGGACTGTTGCATCAGCCCAACTAGATAAGAATTAATTGTTCAATGGCACGCATTGCACTAAATATTTGAATATATATATATATATATATGCTCGTATATACGCCCCACACATAGGGCTCTTCCCGTTAATCGGATAAAATTCATAATTATTGTTATTACTGTCATTTTTCTAATGACTTGCGTGTACTTTTCTATTAAGATGAGCTATCAAACGCACTTCTGGCCAACTGCGCTTGACTTGTTTGTTTATTTAGTTAATATTCTGTATTTTTTTGTATCACTATGATTTGGGGGGCTTAAATGCTAATGCTAATGTCACCATCCCTCGCATCTTCGATGGCCACGCAACGCACGCGTAAATTATGTAATTAAAATTCCGCACCTTAATTCGGGCAATTTATTACACGAGCTTTTGACTAATTGGATAACGATCTTTAACCATGTCCACTAAATACGCTCTCTGTGTGCGGTATATATACATATATACAGTGCTTATGAGTTCATAAGCGATTGCATTCGCCGATAAGCCGGCGATTAATTGAATTTCCACCGCGAGCAGGCCAAAGGTGTGTGGAATCCCAGGGAGTGATTAACTATAAGGACACTTGGTAAAAATTTTAATATATTCCATGAATCTTGTGAATTAAGTGGGCAGAAACTAGGAGGGACCTTCTCTGAGCAGTATATATTTTTTTTAAATTTTGTTTTTCCTATATAAATAAAATTCTGAGAAATTGCTTTGCTTGGTGGATATATTTTCATAAAACTGGCATGCCAAAGTGCCTGTATAAGGGGAATTTAAGTGCATTACCGCAAGGGCAGGCCCAAAGGTAGTTTGCCCAGTACGGGCAGAGATCGTGTTGCATTTCCAGATGTATCAGTGGTATTGGCAGCTGCCCCTCCTCCCGCATTTCCGTTTCCGGTTGATGCAGGTTGGGTAGGTAAGACCTTGCACATACTTGTGAATGGAAAGGGCACAAACAGCTTGCAGGCATCTGTCCAATCTAAGCCCTAAAAAATTTAATTTAAATTTAAATTAGTATTTATTTGAGTTTAATCTATGTTTAAGCAAACTTACAGCCGTTGGGGCCACCTGCAGGCCGCAGAAGAGAGCTGCCAAAAATAGGAAAGCAAATGCGGACTTATTCATCTTGGTTCAGAAGTTTATTTCAAGTGATTTTAAAAAGCCCGAAGGAGCTGTATTTATACTGAGAAAATAAGAAGATAAATAATAAGTCGTGATCCAATATGAATCGTGTGTCTATATAGATATATATATGTATTTTAATTAGGAGGCCAGTTCTTGAAATAATAATAATAATTTTAGATAGGAGTAACTGAAAGAAATAGGTAGGTAATATTTTAAGTAATAGATTTTTTATAAAAAACAATTTGTACTAAAAGTCTAACATTATAATACCTACTACAAATTATCTATTGGCTTTATTATTTGGCAAAAAAAAAATGTCATAAAATTCGTTCTTTTTTTTAGCTTCCTTATTTGGAAAGGAGACTTGCAAGAGAATATAATATCTGTGTAACTTTCTTCCACACCACCATAGAGGTCAAGTTAAAGGCGCGCTTTTTTTAACGTGGTTTCCCCCGTAGGCATAGTCCACGGATTCCCCTTGAGGCTGGTCCACGTCAGCGATTTATTTATCGCCAATCGGTGGCATCAACCTAGATAATATAACCTAATATCACAAAAGCTAAAAACTTAGCTTAGAAGAACTTATTTTATCCTTAGGAGGACAATGTCTGATTAAATGTGTACTAAAAATGAGTAATAAAAATAAATTTAAGCCATACAAAATAAGTAAAACTAAAAACTGCTTAAATGAAACTAAAGGAACTTAAATGATGGAGTAAAGAAAATCAAATTGTAATAAAATAAAATGAAATGTTGGTTTTTAAGAATAGATTATTAACAATTTTAAAAATAATAACTTGTGACATGTGATAAGGAAAAGAATATAAATAATTTAAATTAAATCAAATTAAAATTAAGATATGATATTGATTTACCCAACAGAGATTTTCTCCGAGAGATTGGCTACGACATTAATATACTAGAAAAGTTTATTGCTGATCATGAAAACCTGTAAGCTCCCGAGCAAAAAGGTGTTTACGGAGAAATACTTTTCTAATTAACCTTCTATTAGCAAAAATTGGTTTTAGAAGGAGGAATCAGACAGCAGCAGCTTTAGAATCGATTTTTGGAAAAATATTCAAAACCTACCTAAAATAAAATGCAGAGAAATATTAATCTAATCTAATCTAAAATCTGCGTTGTAAAAAATTAAATTATAATTAGTCATTATTAAAAATAATTATTAAAATTCCCCCTTTCGGTTCGGGGTCTAGGAAAAGAAGAGATAAGGAAGGATCCCTTAAATATCAGTCTTTGAAATATTAAATTATAGTAGAAAAGGGGCTTTAGTTTCGCTCTCAAAGAATCTACACCTGCTGCAAGTTCCTGGTGATCTTACGCTGACCTGCAGTCCTGCCAGTAATGATCCTGGGACCCTTCGGATTCGAGATCCATTTGGGTCTCCGCTAAAATTCGGTCCTTATCCTGGAACTCGATGGGTTCAAAATCAGTTTGGGTCTCCGCTGAGATGAGGTTCTCTTTCGGAGCTGAAGCCTCTGCCAGCTGGCGCTCTAGGGACTCTATCTTTCTAACCAGCTCCTTTTCCAACCTGGCCACCTCCGAGTCCATAGCATCCTGCAATTTTGCGATGACCACATTCTCCACCTGCAAGTTGGGCGCTCCAATCCCTGGACTGCAACCGACATTCACCATTTCCGCCTGCTTGGGTTGTCCGTGGAGTCGACTTAGCTCTTTGGTCAGGATCTTTCTGTGCCATTTGTTCTCCTCCAGAGCCATTGCTACTTGCTCCTGCAGTGCCGCGTTCTCAAACACCAGGCTTGCAAGCTCCTCCGATTGCTGGCTGAGGATCTCCTCGACGAAGGATTCCACACGTCGAAGCTTTGACCATAATCCACTCCCCTGAAACTCCTTCTTATCGATATTTGCGGGCAGGGGCTTACCCTCGCAGCGGAGAGCAAGTCGGTGCAGCAAGTAGTCCGAGTAGCAGAAACACCACGTGTCCATATCCTTCTTAATCTCAGCTATCTTCCATTCGAGTTGGCCATTCTTTACGTCGGCCTTTTCCAGTTGCTGGAGCAGATTCAACTTTTCATCCAGAGACTGCTTGCAGCTGGCTTTTTGATCGTTCAAGAGATCCTGGAACTGCATTGTGAGCACATTAATTTTGTCCACTATATTGTCGTTCTGCATCTCTAGGATCTTTTGGGTCTTTGAACTGATCTGATCTGAATCTGGTTCCATTTTGCGACTTTTAAGTTCGCAGATGTCTTCACTATCAGTGTATTCTGCGGAATATATTTCCTTTTATTTCGCAGAAAATATGCACGAAACTGGAGGAAAAATATATCAAGCTTTCGGAAAAACACGATCTTTATAGATTTTCTTGGAAAAGATTTTAAAAATATATTTGGAGACTTTAGATCTTTACTCTTTCTTAATCTGACTCAGAATGAAATAGTTATAGAGACACTGACACAAAACCCTGGCCCACTTTGAAACAGAATGTTTTCCCTTTTTCTTTTCCTTTAAAAGGTGACTTTGATCTCTTTTAAGTGCAAAATGTTGTAGAGAAATGATTTTTTAATTAAACTGAAAATATTATGGTTTGTTCCGCATTATAAAAAGCAATTTAGATGATTTTATTTAATCAAGAAATTTAAAAAAGCAAAATAAAAGTTTGTTTAAGGAAAATCATAATATTGAGTTGTAAAAAATAGATTCTGATCTATATATATATTTATTTTTAACGGGACATAATCCCTGCGACTCTGTTCACTTATGTAGTGGTTGCAGTTCCATTTCCGGTAGTATTTGTACCATTTCCGGTAGCAGTCGATCCATTTCCTGCAGAATTCGATCCATTTCCAGCATCATTCACATTCAAGGAGCACGCCTTGCAGTAATCCCTAATGCGGGGCAAATGACAGAAAAACTCTGTGCGGTTCTGGAAAAACTCCAGAAAGTTGGGGAAGTTCTGCAAGGAATTTCAGCTTAGAAAAATGTTTGGAAACTAAGAATATTTAGGGTCCTTCTCACGTTCAAATCGTTGCTGCAACCCGGATAGTCAGAGCCTTTGCAGAATCGAAGGACCTCCTTGTAGATCCTATCAAAGCGGCACTTTTCGCCAGAAAGGCTGTGCGAGAAGCTGCCGAAAATGATAAGAACCACTATGAGAATGGACATCTTGAAGAGTGATATTGTAGCCCAAAGACTGGCGGTATTTATGAGGGAAATATGTTAGTAATTTCTAGTAAGTTTAGATAAGAACTTATCTAGAGTCGTGGGTTCGTGAGTTGCTAGAGCTTAAAATATATTCACAAATTGGTTTTTTCGTAGTAAAAATTAAAAAGAAGTAATATTTCCTTATTGCTTATATATCTAAATGTATATAACGATGGAAAATAGGTTTTAGAAACTAATTTAAATCGCGTTCTACGCTTTTATGAAATACATTCTTGTGTTTAAAATATTTTTTACATTTTAGAGAATCAATTACTTCAATTAGAAATTTTCCCTTAATAGCTTGCATAATTTTCCAGACTTTCCCAATTAAAAACCCAGTCAAGGTGGCGTAAAAAATCACAGCTGACAGGTGACATTTTTTTTCGCATTCAAATTGCTCGATTTGTATTTTTTCAATTTATTTATTCAATTGTTTATATGGTCACGTTCTGGTCAATAATTCGCACAGCCAGCCATTGATGGAAATTAAAACACAAATCAAACGAGAGCCAGCGGCGGAATGAGCAATTTCCAGCATTAAAAAAAATAACAAAAAACCAGCAATTGCTGACTCATAGCAGGTGAGTTTGGCCCGAAAGGTGAGAGAAGTGGCTCTAAAAATAGACGAAACCCCAGTATATGGCGGTGGCAGGGTCAACGGAGGGCCTGTTGGCATTCCGAGCACGTGGAGCCGATTGAGCGGGGGCCCCGATTATAATGACGATTCCGAACGATTTGAGCCGATTTGCGGCTTTTGAGCTTGGCGGCTTCAGTTCGGTTCCGCCGCTCAGCGAAAAATGTTGTGAGGCGCCGAGGAATAGTATCTATATATACGCCATATAGCCCCCGATTTCGATCCGAATTAGCATACTCTGGTCATGGCCCTTCGCCGCCTAGTATTGACCCTTGTGCTGGCCGCTATTTTCAGCCATGTGGTAAGTCCTTGGAAGTTCCCAGAAAATCAATAGAAGAATGTTGGTTTTTCGAAGCAGAAATAAAGAATAAATAATTATAGATATTTTCCCTAGTTTATTATTAATTGATATTATTATTTCCTTTGCAGTCTCTCTCGTTGGAGTTCATGGATGAGGGCGCCTTGGCCAACGATGAGGCTCACCATGCGAACGAGGAGGAGTCCTCCGCCGAGGTGCCAGCAATGATAACGGGCTACACTAGGGACACCATAGCGCATTTTAGTCCCAGGAAGGCGGACGCAGGATTCCGGCAGCAGTGGGAGCGGGTTCCTCTGCAGAAAGTCGATGTGATCAAGCGAAGATAGAGAGGCAGTAACTCAAAGTCAGGACCAATTAAGAAGTTAACTTCGTGATTTTATTATTAGAAAATGAGCGCACATAAAACGTATCTATTAAATATATTATATTCCAAATATGAACAAAAATATATATATTCAGAATACCTCAAAATTTTTGAGATAAAAGCATGACACTATTTTTTTTTTAGAAAAAACTTGCTTAGATATAAAAATAAAATGCTTTATTAGTAGCTACTTTTTAATATAACCAAATAAAATAAAGAGAAATGTAAAATACAAAGCTAAAATGATTTTATGTGGGTTGAAAATAATGCATTATATGTTTTTTTAAAGAAATTTGTTTAAAACATATTCTAAACTAATTAATTTAATTTTAAAAAGACTAATTTAAGTTGTTAAAAGCAAACAAAAATTAATAAAAAAGAAACCAAGTTCTCTTATTCATGAAGCACTTCCCAAGAAGGTTTCTTTATTTTTTTTTTTTTGGGTCAAACCTTTTTGCCCTCGGGCCAGGCCCACTTTCCCCCCATTTTTTGCCGCCCTCCAATCAGCCCCCCACCCCGAGTCCCAGTAGTTCTTAGAAAAGTAATAAAAAAAAAAAAAAAAAAAACAAGAGACGAGAGAGCAAGAACTGTGGAAAAAAGCGGCCGTTCTGGGGTAAAACTTTTTTATTTGCATTTTGTTTTAAGCAATGGAAGAGGAGACAAAAAACAAGAAAGAAAAGAAAGAAAAGTGAGACCAACTGTGTTTCTGTTTTGGGCTTTTTTCTTCTATAATTCCTGTGTTTTTTTCTCTCTTTGTTTTCGGGGTGTTTCTACTTTGTTTTGTAGAAAAATGCACAAGTTTTATGGTAGCATAAAAGTTTTTGTGGCCAAAACTTTGCACTTGTCTTGCCCGAAAGGGTTTTACAATGATGCGATCCCGAGACCAAGTGGGCGTGTCTAGCACTTAATATTTCTGGCATATCATTAGGCGAACAATATATATGTAAGAAAATATATCCCGAAACTGATTTCGAGAGCAAAGTTTTTGGGGGGCGCGTGTGACACTCCCTCCACCCGGTTACACTTAGCCCCACTCCCCCGCCGGGCTGACCAGAATGGCTGCCATGCATTATCATTAAAATAAATTATTTCGAGTCCAGTGTGGCCACAAAACTAAAACGCATTTTGCACGTCTTGTGTGCGAGAATTTTTTACACGATTTTTACAACTTTTTTTGCGGTTTGGCGCTAAGTACACAAGAGAGCATTCTTCGGGGGTGTGGGCTCTGGCTCGGCCGAAAGATAAAAAGTCAAGTTGAATGCGTTTAGAGTTAGAATGTAGCATTTAGTTAACCCGCACACACAAGAAATAACTTTGCATACTTTCCGGCGGGCGGCCAGCTCTCATGTTAAATACTAATGCAGGCAGCGCCATCAAAAGACAATGAAAGGACCGAGCCGGCCACGTAATTTCTCAAGTAACCCAACCACGTAAAGCATAAAATATTTGCCTTTGAGTCCGAGACCGAGTCCGAGCCCGAAAAGTATGTCCAAGAAAGTGCCGCAAAAACAAGTTGCAGGCGCAGGCCAGACCGCCTCTCATTTGAATACCAACGGGACGGCAAAGGACATGCAAACAACTTTGACCACGCATTTGTTGGAGGCTGTTGAATCTGAAGAACTAACTCGTGAATACTCTTTTAAAAATTCTAGAAACGTTATTGAAAGTTTCATGAAATTAGCTTGGAAAATAAGAGAGTTAGGAACCTAGCAACTTTGGGTTAAAATATTATAGCAAGGTTATTAGTTCTTAAATTATTTCTACTATTTTTGGAGGCTGTTAAAACTGAAGAATGAACTGGTAAATACTCTTATAATAATTATATAAGTATAAGTGAAAGTTTCATAGAATTAGCTGCGAAAATAAGAGTATTTTTCCTTTTTTTCTTTATTTATTTATTTCTTAATATCCTAGTTGCACTTGTCAAAATGGACACACATACATATTACGAATTTGTTTTTAAATAATATTTTTTAATCTAACAATTTACTTATAAATATTTTACTTTTTGATCTCGTTAACTTATTTCTATATTATTTTGTTTTTATTTATATTGTATTTTTGGTTTTATACTTTATTTTAGTTTACTATTTTTGTTTATTCTATTCTTTATTCTTTAATTTTTAATTTAATCTGAGTTGCGCACCTAATAGTCTTTAAGTTATGTGGGAAATATTATATTAGAAATATTATAACAAGGAAAGGTAGAATTAAATTTAGCATGATGCTTTTTTTATGGAAATATACATAAGCTTTTTAAGTTTCAGGCTTTTATCTTTAAAGCTAAGCCAGTTTTGAACATTTAATATTTATTAATATTTTTAAAGAATATTATTAAATTAGCTGCGAAAATAAAACAGTTATAATAGGTTAAAATATTATATTAGAAATATTATAACAAGGAAAGGAAGGATTTAATTTAGCATGATGTTTTTTTATGGAAATATACATAAGCTTTTTAGGTTTCAGACATTTATCTTTAAAACTAAGCCAGTTAAATATTTATTTACATTTTTTATAATTATTATTATTATTTTTCCCAGTCGAAAATCCTCATAAATACCCTTTTTAAAATAAGCTAAGGCGTGTAACTGAAGAAGCCGGACCTCCTAGGTGACGGTGCCAAGTCAGGAGCTGGAGCTGGACCGGTTGAGTGGCCACATGCTTCATGCTGCCAGGCACATGCAATTTGTAAGCCAAAGCGCATAATTTACAACGTCTTCTTGGCGTCGGGGTCTTGAGACGGGGACCCCAGACCCCAGATCCCGAGGTGCTCCTCGGACACTGGCCAATGAAGTGTCGGTTGCGGCGAGGTCATTGGAGGGGCTGCACTTGTCATGGGTCCAGTCTTCCAAATTGCTCGAAGGTGTCCGGAGTATATCCTTCTTACACCGATTGTGGTCAGCCAAGGGCTGGTAATTAATAGGGAAAATAAATATATTTATATTAGAGATAAGCCAATGAAATAATAATAATGAAATAATAATAATAATCAAAAATAAATACTGATTACCAACTCTCCACCATTATTTTGCCAGGCTCTTGCTATCCTTGCAGGCGCTCTCATTTGCATGTGCCACTGAATCCTGGCGGGCTGTCACAACTACTTACTTACTTACTTACCGGCCTCTATCTGCTGACTTAGTTCTTGAGCTTATTTTTTTCGGGGATTCGCGTGGGCTTAAGTGTCGTCCTGCGAAGAAGGAGTGGCGAGTCAAGTGGCCATGGACGCTCCAAGTACGAGTACGGGTACGAGTACGAGTAAGCGGTGTCCGCAAGAAAATAACTTGTAGCAAATTAAGTTTGTTAGTAATTAGAACACCACTAAGGACACCTGAGCGCCGGACTGAATTTATACTGGGAACGAAGGCAGGCAGGACAACACACAACAATTAAACCTGCCTCCATTTTTCGGCGGAGCTCCTTGCTCGCTGCTCCTTTCTCAGGTATCCTTCCTCCTCGACAGCAAAGTAACAAAAGTTCTGCGAGTCGCCTTGTCGAAAATTCCTCAACTCGAAAGTTGCCAACTTTGATGTCCAGGAACTTGGAAGAGGAGGATGCATTTTTTGGGAGGCAGGCAGGAGCAGCGACCGTCAAGTGCATGCCTGGACATTGGCCAGTTCTGTCTTAACCCGAAAAATAACCAAGACTGGAAGGGAGTTTCGAGAAACTTATAAAAAAATTCCAACACTTTTTAATAGTAGCTAGAATTATCATTTATATCTTCCTATATGTTATTAATTTAGTTAATTAATTTAGTTATTAATTAGTTAAATGTATAATTTTAACATTTCTATATTTCTTTAAGCCTTTCCTTTTCCCACCATATTTTTCCGAAATTTTCCCTCAATGGGTTAACCCCACAAAGCCCCCTTGGAACACTCAACTCGCAAATGTTGGCAAGTGCAAAAGTTTGGCAGCTTAAGGAGCACCAGCAGCCGGAGCAGTTCCGGCCAGTTCAGCATTTAGTTGACCCGAGGACAACAAGTACAGGTATTTTGTGGCGTGCGTGGGACAGGACTTGGGGTAGAAAGGACCTCTCACATTAGCAGACGGCTAAGCGATTCTCCAGGGAGCAAGGGGCCAATCCCACATATTTATTTATTTAGAATGTATTTATTTTAGAGTCTCCTTAAGTCTTATAAATACCAAACTCTCTCTTATATTAAATACATATTTTATTCTATTAAAACTAGTTAATCTTAAATTTATTATATATACACCTTATTCCTTGATTTAACATATGTATAACATATTCCACATATTTATTTATTTAGAATGTATTTATTATAGAGTCTCCTTAAGTCTTATAAATACCAAACACTCTTTTTATATTAAATACATATTTAATTCTATTAAAACCGATTAATCTTAAATTTATTATATATATACACCTTATTCCTTGATTTAAACACCTAAAAAAAATCCTCAAAAATTTTGACTACAAATATGTGCCAGTCCCGGGTCCCTGGTCCCTGGTCCCAGCTCTAGCCGTTCCTCTTCCGCCGGACTATCAGCAGCTCCTTGGCCTCGTTAATCTTAGAGGCCAGGTATGGAGAGCCGCCGTGGTCCGGATGGTTGGCCAGCATGACCCGACGATGGGCCTCGCGGATGCGGGCCAGGGGGGCGCTGAGGCTAGTGCCCAGGATCTGAGACGCCTCGCGAGGCGTCATCCGGTCCTAAGTTAATTGTTGAAAAAATATATATATATTCCTGACAATATTTCTATGACTTGCGCTCACCTGGAAGCCCCCGCGATAGTACTGCCTGGCCCCGAGGGTCCCGAGGAACGACCACAGCTGGCTGATCCGGGTGGCGGCCGTGGCGGCGGCGGCGGGCGAGCGGCGCAGAAAGATTTGGGCGGCCAAGCCGCAGACGCCCACGCCCACGCCCAGGCCCACGCCCACCAGGAGCCACCGCGACGGGCCACCCACGGCCTTGCCGGTTAACTTGCCTGTGCTTGTCTGCATTTCGGATGGGAATCGGGATCGGGTTCGGAGTTGCCACTGTTCGGCAGGGTCGTCGAGAAAATGCTGTGTTTCCGTTGCTTTCGAATGTGAAAATGTGAAGATGGGACATACGACCCCTAGGTAAGGTGAAAGGAGAATTTGAAATAAATCCCACGGCTTTCTTTGCATATATTGTGTATTTTAAAAATTATTTAAAAAGAAAGTGGATAAGAGGGTTTTTTATTAAAATTCGCCATCTGGCAACTCAATTTTTTGGTCAGATTTTAAGGCAAATGCCGTTGGTCACACTATTTCCACGAAAGTTTTGCTTCTCTGCAAACATATTAAGTTCAAATATTAAGTTTAATGGAATAACCTTTTATTAAAGTTTTAATAATCAATTTATTGATGCTAATATGCTTTATATTCTTTATAATAAACTTGTTTTTAAGAAAGTGTAAACAAAAATAAATTGAAACTCTATTTTATGCAGTAGAATTTCTAGTGGCTTCCAGCCGCAAATTACGAGGCTTTCTTAGAAGCGAACAAGTTCAATAAAATGACCAAAGGCGGCAAGAATTATTTTATAAATAAAAGAAATGGATACAAACAGGATATATAATAATCACAAAAGTAAATTAAATAAATATACAAAATAAAGTAGAACAAAAAATACATTAATGATATTGGAATAATCTGATATTTTCAGCGGTAAATGAGCTGCTGAATGATTTTTACTTGAATTTCAAATGCGGCAAGTACTATTTTATAAATAAAAGGCCAATCAAAACGAAATAAGTTCCTCTGAAAAATCCACGGGCAAGGAACAGGCAGATAATTTAAAAAAAATAAACAAAAATAAAATGAAAATAAAGTAAGAGCATGCTGGAAGGAGAACCGTCTCCGTTGGCAAGCCAAAACCGAATAATTAAATCTGTAGAAGTCGAAAGGTAGCAAGGCTTTAGTGTGGCCGCATATGACAAAGGCTAACTAGATTTGGGATTTTGGTATTTTTAATTATAAAAAAGCAGCTCAAACTAAATACAAAATTCAAAACTTAACGACTTGTTTTGGATTTAATTCTTAATTTTATTAATAACTTACAGCTTATAACATTTATTCTCATAAATCAAATTCCTTGTTAAATTAAATATATAAAAACTGCCTAAAAAAGTAACTAGAAGCAAAACACTAGAATATTAAATACCCAGAAACCCCTCATAGTATTCCCTTTAAAGTTTCGGAAGCCAATCAATTGAAGCCTCCTTAAAGTCCTTAAGTCTTTCACTTTCACTGAATTAACACCAAATTAATTTTCGTCTCAGGACGAAGGCGAACACACACAGGATACGATATATATATATATAGAGAGAGCTGAAGCTTTGCACATGAATACATTTCGAACACACTCGAGTGCAGCGATTGAATTTTAAACACAAAACGACAAATGCCGGCAATCAAGTCGAGCCAAGTCGAGAGGGAAAATGGCAAATGAACTCCCAAGGAGGCTGACAGGATATGGGGACCATAATCAATATGCGGCGCAGTCAATAAAGCCTTGAGGGGGCGGCGGACGGGGGGTCGAAGGAGCAACAATTACGGTTCCTTTTGGGGGCTCCATAGTTTTGCAGTGCGTCGTCGTCGTCGTCGTCGTCGGTTAAATGATGTGTAATCGTCTTATGTGCACTCGAATGCCTTTTGGCTTCTAATACGGCCAGGATCAAGGACCCGGACCCGGACCCGGGCGATGAGTGGCCGAGGACAAAGGCCGGACTTCACAGGAGCCACAAAAGAAAACTTTGCCATAGGCTGACCTCAAAATGCACAGTTTGGGACATGGGCAAACTTTAATTTACAATCAATTCAGGCGTGAATAATAAACCACAAGAAACCAAACGGAGTCCCAGTGAAAGTGTTGTCCTTTGTCCTTTTCGTCCTCCTCAAATTTAGTTACAACGAAACACACCGAACACCGAAAGTTTGCCAAGTTTTGCTGGCAAACAAACAAAGCCCAGGAGTTTGCCCCAATCTCCGCCAGAAACCGCAACACTTCCGCTCCTCCAGAGTCCGAGGACTGTTTGCCCGTCTGTCCATTCAGTTCTATTTCTCCTGCTCCTTGTTCGTCCTTGTCCTCGGCTATCAATATTGTTTTCCTATTAAATTGATCATTGGTCAGTCAACAATTGCGGCTGCCCAGAAGGACACAGCCGGTCAGAGCTCCCTTTGTGCTTTTGGTCGCCAGCCAGGCACTGGGCATAAAAAGTTGGAGAACTTTTAATATCAGGATGTTTCTAAGGAGCTCTTTGAGAGGTTTATTATTGTAAGAAGGATTCGAATTAAAGGGTTTGAATAATATAAATAAAATAGATAAAATTCCTTGCTTAATTCTTTCTGAAAATAAATAAATAAATTTATTTCTGTTGGCATTATAACAATAATAGTTGAAATAATTCATAAATTATTATAATTCCAAGAAGTTATAATTCTTTTTAAATTTTTAAGCTTAAGGCTTCTTTTTAAACTTTTCTAATTAAAATAGAATAAATTCCTGACTTAATTTGTCCTATAAATTTATAAATAAATCAGATTCTTATCTTAAGATAATAAGATAATTTAATAAAGATAATTAGTTTCTTTCTGTTAACATTAGAATAATAATAGAGTAATAATCCATAAATTATTATAATTCCTAGAAGTTAAAAACCCTTCTTACATTTTTAAGCTGCAGGCTTCTCTTTACACCTTTTTAATTAAAATAGAAAAAAATCCTAACTTAATTATTTTATCTTAATTATATGTCTATTAAAATTAGAATAATAGATGAATAATCCATTAATTATTATAATTCCTTGCAATTAAACACCTTTTTACATTATCTAGCTTCAAACTCCTCTTTCTATAAATGAATTAATAAATTAATTTCTTATCTTAATTATCTTTTTCTTTCTATTAAAATACGAATAATAGATGAATAATCCATTAATTATTATAATTCCTTGAAAATAAACCCCTTTTTACATTTTCAAGCTTCAGGCTCCTCTTGAAACCCTTATAATTATTTTTAAAATATTTTTGTGCAGTGCTTCCTAATCGAAGGGACCCTGTAAATGCATCCAATATCCGGCGTAGGCCTGTCAGCTATTTTGTGGCATCCAGCCAATGTCAATCAATTGTGGCTATAATTCCCAGGGAAACGGCAACAGGGAAACGGCAAGAGGGTCCTTCAAGCCAAGACAGTTGCCTACTTACAGGAGGCGGCAAGGCGGAGGCAGTCAATCAGTCAGCTCCTGCCAGGACCTGTGAGTCCTGCGAGCAGAAGCTGCTCTATTTGCCTCAACACCCAAGTGCAAATTAAATTCATTAGTCAACTTCCTGGGTGTGTGTTGCCATGTGCTGCTTGCTGTCAATTCAGACGGATTTGAAGTCAACTCAATTTGAAATCAATAGTGTGTGAATAATCCTTTCACACCGACGCACACACACACACCCATCTCTGGGGAGTTGCATCTGCTGCAGGATTGTCTAGTCTGGATGGATGGCTGGATGGATGGATGGATGATTGGATGGATGGCTGGTTGGCTTGGTTTGGTTGGTGTGGCTGCCTGACTAACTGGCTGGGCACTCGAAAGCGTTTTTGCATCGATTGCACTTCATATCAGGCCGGAGTCAGTCAGTCATTCGTTCATTCGCTCATTCATTCAGTCAGTCAAGCAGGCCGTTTATTCATGCCACTCGCATATGTTGCATCATCGTTTTTGGGAGATGGGAGATGGGAAATGGGAAATGGGAAATGGGAAATGGGAACTGGGAACGGGGGGATCCCCCAAGTAGACATGGCAACCAAAAAAGGCAAAGCCATTAAGCGATGACGACGATGCCAGTATTTAAGCAATTCAATGGCATTGCGGACCTGGGACACAGGGAGAAAATCAAAAGCTAAAGCTAATGAATAAATAATAAAATAGTAATAATTAAAAAGCGAGTTAAGAAGGGAATTTCCAATGAATTCCAGCCTCAAACTGTTAATATTCACGGAGAAAGGCCAACAGCTCAGGAAACTAATGTGGAAAAGGTGGCTCTGGCTTCATTGAAAACCGCCTACGTTTTTGAGGATTCTTAAGGATATTTTCTATAATTATTTACTGATCAAAAGTATACTTTCTATATTTTTTTAGGAATTAAAAGGATACTTCCTACAATTATTTAGGAATTAAATCCAATATTTCTCACCCCTAAGTTAATACTTTAAACAATTTCCCAAGCCAGAGACTTTATCCCTACTTCCCCCCATAAAATCCCTAAATTTCCTCTAGAAACATATAGCTTATAGATTTTTTTCTCTGTGCAACAGCTGCGGCACTTCAGCCCCCGTCGAGTGGCAAGCAATGAGCTATGCATGCAATTCAAGTGCCACATCTGCAGCGGCAACTGCAACTGCAACTGCAACTGGAAATTCAATGGCAATGGTAATGGCAATTTCAGCGACTGCTTTCCGATTCCCAGGGAACCCAAAAAAGTGCCCAGAGTCCTTGGGACTGGGGGAAAGTCCCGTACCCGATTCCGAACCCGAACCCCCCGAAAAATCCAGGGGCCGCGAGGGCATTTTCCATGTGGTGCCACTTTTGGCATCTGTTTGCGCCCGTAATTGTGCATAATTGAGTTGAGCCTTTTGCGGTATGAGGAAGAGAGCGAGCAAGGACCCAGGATGCCAGGATGGCAGAGACTGGTATTGGTTCTACCAAAAATTATTATACAAATCAAATGGGGCGAGGAGTTTTAGGGGATTTAAAAGGGCAAGATAATGCCAAGTTATATGCCTAGAAAATTGAAGGCTTATCGGAGAACTTGATGAAATGAAATTTAAAATATATATTTTTTTATAGAATATAAAGTATAAAATGCAAATCAAATTCCCTGAGTACTTTTACATTATTTAAATATTAATTTTTATGACATATATAATATAAAATGTAAATTGAATTCCCTGAGTACTTTTATATTATTTACGGATTATTTAGACCTTACATCTATATATTTTTAATAAAATATAAAATATAAAAAGCAAATTAAATTCCCTGACATTATTTAAAAATTATTAAGACCTTAAATAAATATATTTCTTTACAAAATAAAATACAAATTAAATTCCCTGAGTACTTTTACATTATTTAAATATTATTTACACCTTTAATATATATATATTTTTCTACAAACTATAACATATAAATTAGAAACTAAATTCCCTGAGTATTTTTTTTCATGATTTAAATATTATTAAGACCTTTACAAAATATATTTTTATAAAATACAAAACATAAAATAAAAATTAAATTCCCTGAGAACTTTTACATTATTTAAATATAATTTACACCGTTAAAATATATATATTATTGTATAAAATATAAAATATAAAATACAAATTAAATACCTTCAGTACTTTCATATTATTTAAATATTATTTATACCTTAAATATATATTGTTTTGTATAAAATATAAAACATAAAATACAAATTAAACTCCCTGAGTACTTTAACATTATGTAACTATTATTTAGACCTTAAATGTATATATTTTTATTTATAATATAAAACATAAAATACAAATTAAGCTCCCTGAGCACTTTTACATTATTTAAATACTATTTAGACCTTAAATATTTTTTTTTATAAAAAATAATATATAAAACGCAAATTAAATTCTCTAAGTACTTTTACATTATTTAAACATTATTTAGATCTAAAATATATATATTTTTGTATAAAATATAAGCATAAAATACAAATTACATTCCCTTTTACATTATTTAAATATTACTTCGACCTTAAATATATATATTTTTGAAAAAAAAGAGCAGGCTCCGCCCCGCCTGTAATCCCCAGTTAGACACCCAGAGACCCTTACCCCTGGGAGAATTCAGTTTTCGTTCGGTATTCGTTTGAGAAACACACACATATATCACAGATCCCTGAACCTTCAGCCGCATCCGGAAAACGTAGACACAGCATGGACGTGGATCTGAGCCTGGAGATCCAGGGGAACCCCAATCCCCTCCAGCGCTGCCTGCGCGGCTACTGCGAGCAGCTGCTGGGCATGGCCCTAATGGCCACCCACATGGGCGGCCAGTTGCTCCGCACGATCTGGCAGCTGATGGGGGGAAGCTTCTGCGAGGCTCCCATCGAGGAGAGAAGGTATGAGATATTTTAGAAATTTCCTAAACCTAATCCTTTTTAATGGCCAGGGCCAGTCCTCGTCCCCGAAGGAGGCAGCAGGTGAGGCAGCAGCCTCCCCAGCAGCAGCAGCAGCAGGAGGGCGGCGAGGGCGACTTCCTGCGCTGCGAGGAGAAGCTGCTGGGCGGAGAGCGGAAGCGGAGCTATCCGCGACTGGTGAGCGTGGTGTGTGGCTTCCCCAAGGATCACGCCCAGTATCCGAAGTACGAGCGCGGGAAGTTCGGCGAGGATGCCTGGTTCCAGAGCTCCTCGCCCCAGGCGGACACCCTGGGCGTGGCCGACGGCGTCGGGGGCTGGCGGAGCTACGGCATCGACCCGGGGGAGTTCAGCCTGTTCCTGATGCGATCCTGCGATCGCCTGTCCACCTACCGCAACTTCGATGCCCGGCGCATGGACCAGCTGCTGAGCAGCGCCTACCTGGATCTCCTGGAGCAAAAGTGCCCGGTTTTGGGCAGCTGCACGGTGTGCCTGCTGTCGCTGAACCGCGAGGATAGCACCATTTACACGGCCAATGTCGGCGACAGTGGCTTCCTGGCCGTTCGCTCCGGCCGCGTCCTTTGCCGCTCCCAGGAGCAGCAGCATCAGTTTAATACGCCCTACCAGCTGGCCGCTCCGCCGCCGACTCTCCAGGGGAACTTCCTCATCGACTCGCCGGACTGTGCCGACTGCCAGCAGTTTGTGACGCGGCGCGGCGACGTCCTGCTCCTGGCCACCGACGGCGTCTATGATAATGTGCCGCAGGACCTGCTCCTGGATGTCCTCAGCTCGGTGGCTGGGGTGGCGGATCCCATGCGCCTCCAGATGGCCGCTAATTCGCTGGCTTTGATGGCCAGGACTTTGAGCATGAACCAGAAGTACGATTCGCCGTTCAGCCAGAATGCCCGGAAGATGAATATCGAGGCACCGGGCGGCAAGCCGGACGACATTACGGTCGTCCTGGCCAGCGTGATCTGACATCCTTCAAGGGGATCGTTACTGGGGGGAGAGGCAGCCCCTCTGCCCGCCCAGCAGCATTTACTGACAACTGATGCAGTGTCCTTTGACCTTTTGTTAGTGAAAGCTGCACGGCGGAGATGGGCCCGAAGGAAGAAAGAGTCTAGAAAGAATTTAAGAAGAATCTTGGAAGAATTTAAGAATCTTTGAAGCAGAATTCCTGAGCTTTCCCCTCAACTATGCTCCCAGTTTTTACGTTTCAGTTACCGTGGCATTCATTCCATGCCTTTTCAAAATATTACAAAATTGTTTCCAGTGTCCTAAGATTGGAGTTTCTTATTTAAATTAATTTGGGGATTTCTGGGGCTTTCTAATCATTAATTATATATTTATTTAATCACTTAATATCCATTTATTTATTTATCTATTGGGGTTTTTATTTAAATTAATTTGGGAATTTCTAAGGCTTTCTAATCATTAATTTTCAATTTATTTAATCATCTATTTACTTATTTATCTTTCCCAATCAGTTCCCCCTCAGCTTCCTCTCAGTTTCGCCCAAGCCTTGGCCAACTTCGGGTCAAGTTTTTGGTCTTAAGTAAAAGCCACTTAAAATGCTTAAAACTAAAAGAAAAGTGCAGTAAGTAAGTGAGTGAGACACACATACACGAAGCTCATAAAAATGCTTTGTGGCTGCTCTTTCATTATTTTCTTTTTTTGTGGTATTTTTTTCTCAGGTCTTGTGACCCATTCCTTTGCCTTTGATTCCGCTTTTTTGTTTGCTTTTCGTGCAAAAAAACTTTACAAAGCATTAACACCTCATAGATGGCAGACACAAAGGGCGGGGAACGGAAAAAAAGGGAGAAAAATCAAGTTAAAAGCCACAAAACTCCAAACTCAAATATCGTATGTCACGTCACACATTGGCAGGACCAAAAGAGAGGAAGGACGACGACGAGAGGAGGCTGCCTGCAGCAAGTGCACGTAGATGCTGAAAATTTGATTAAGTTTATTAGGGCCACGGAACTCACTTGACATTTTGTCAAGATTTTTTCTCTTTTTTCTCTTTTTTCAGCTTTTTGTTTGCAGTTTATTGAACACTTTGTTTGTTTTTCTTCTGAAGGATTAAAGGAAATAAGACTGGAAAAATTTGGTTTCTTTGTTGTTAATGTAACCAACGATTTAATCTATGAGATAATGTATCTTGTATTGTTGGGATAAAATAAAATAAGTAATAATAATAATGGGACTTTCCCGAAATAAAATTTATTTAGTTTTATTTAAAACTTTATTTTACATAGACTAGTTTTGTTTTGTAAACCTTCTTTGTTTCATAAATATAGTTTTTCTGTGTTCTTATGTTAAGATCTCTTAAAAGTCCATCTTTAAGGCGTTATAACACTGCTTTATTACTGTTTCCCGTAAGGAAGGCGGGTCACACTATTCTTCTTTTAAATTTATGTAAGCAAATATATATTATTTTTAAGGGATAAAATACTTTATAAAATGTTCTCCATTTTATTTACAAATATTATATGAATTAAATATATATTTCCAAATTAAATTTTATTAACTTTTTTATTCCCATGTAGACTAAATCTCATACTATTCGATCTAAGATCCCTTAACGGACCTATTTCTTACCATTATCTGATATTTTCGGGTGTCCTTTTTGCCATTCCTCCCCGCCTCGAACCCCGGGCAGTGAAAACTTTCGGGACTCGACTGTAAGTGGTGGATGGAGATGGAAATAGTTTTATTTCAATTAACAAGAGAAATTCGATGAGTTTATTTGTTGTGCGTATGTGTGGCGAGTGTGTGCAAGTTGGAAAATTCACTCGGCGTTTTATGCGACACAAGATAAGAGCGATGGCGACGGCCAAGAATTTAATGTTTTGTTGTCCTGTTACAAGGGTCCTTTTTGGATGCGAGTGTGGAGTGTATGGAGTGTGTGTGTGTGTGCGATAATGTTGTCAGATAATAAACTGGGAAAATTACAAAATTACAATCAAACATGGAAATGGGAAATGGGAGAGGGTCCATTGGGGGGGGTTTTCAGAGGGGGTTTATAAAGGAGTTTTATGGCGGGAAAGTGGAAGAATAATGCTGCTAATGGCGGACCATTGTCGTCCACGTCCCAGTCCTTTTCCCACATCCCGAATTTTACGGCTCAGAATTGCGCAAAGCATTTCAGGATTAACGTAAATTTGCCGCCACAAAACTATTCAATTGAAAGTTATTTACGTTTATTGTTTTGCTCCTAGATATGCTTATATTTTTGCTTTTCTATTTTGGAATTGGTTAATAAATAAATGGGAATGTAAGTATATAAAATAAGTAATATAGGAATAAAAGAGCTATGTAAAGAACTGTGTAACTTAAATTCTATTATTATTTTTATCTGGTTTAAGTTAATTTAACAAGTTTAAATATTAAAGCTTAATATTCCTTACTTAATTTATTTACTTTAGTGATATTCCTTTATAGTTTCTCCTTTTTTATTCCCCAACATTAACCCCTCGAAACCCTTAAAGCTGGACAATTAGGCATCGGTTTGATTTATGGCCAAATGCCATTAAGAGCCCTGCCAAGGCCATCGATTCCCCCCAGTTCCAGTTCCCGTTGCAGCTCCAGAGTCTGGCCAAATCTATACTTCCGTTGTTAATCATTGGTATCACTTAACGGCCCCTTCCGCCTTCCGTCTTCCTTTTTCCGTATTCCGTAGTCCATTCGAGGAATGCAATCAGCTAGAGGATCCTGGTTTTATTTCGAGTGCTTTTGCCTCCCGCCTTCGGCGAACAGCGAACACGCCCTTCAATTACAAATCACGGGATATATTCACGGGCAGGACTCGGGCTGCGCAGATAATCTGCTAAAGGACTTCCGCCCCGGCCAAAAATATCCAGAGACAGAGAGAGATATCCAAGGAGATGGAGATGGAGAGAGTGCACGGCACTGTAACTGAAATCGCAATGATATACGGCCGTGAAATCGAATCGAAAACGGGGACGGAGACGGAGACGGAGACGGAGACTACGGCACAAAAGGCTTCGCAAGCTCCACATCCTCCAGGACTTGGCTTCCTTGGGCCGCTCGACAAAATCAACAGACTATGGCCAAAGGCCCGCCAGACTTGGAGACTTCACAGTTGGCGTCGTTGCACAAAGGCATTGGAGAGCACCTGAAAAAAATATCCTAGAAATATTATTTTTAATGGAAATATTCAAAGAATTATTTTTAATAAATTCTTTAGAGAATTTCCCTTATTCTCGAAATAAAATAAATTTATTTTAAATATATTCTTAATTATTTTAAATGCCTTTATATTTTCCTCGACAGTTTTTGAGACAGCTCCTAAAAAAAATATCAGATAAATATTATTTATAATAGAAATATTGAAAGAATTATTTTTAATAAATTGTTTAGAGAATTTCCCTTATTCTCGAATCAAAATAAATTTATTGGCTTAATTTTAAATATATTCCTAATTATTTTAAATGCCTTTGCATTTTCCTAGACATTTTTTGAGAAGTGCCTCTCAGATTTCTTGGCCGGCGCAGCCAGAAAGAATTTATTGCCCCTTAAGGCCGTGTAGCGTGTCCGAAGGACTCAGCGGGTTGCATGTTCCTTGCCGCCTCGCTCCGGATTCCTTAGTCATGGGAACTGGTAACTGGAAAGACCTGAGAGTCGTCCTTCGTGCGTTTTCGGCGGCCGTGTTGAAATTGACAGCAAAATAATTGCTTGATTATTTATGGGACGCGACTTGGCCAGACAGAGAGCCGCAAAGCGATTTGTTTGCTTAGAGAGCAAAAAAAGAGTCCTGCCAGATCCAGATTGCTGGCCAAATAGTTATTCAAGAAATTCAAATTGTGGTAATTAAAAATGGTCACACACACATGCTGGGGCCTGGCCAGGCCAGGGACTTGACATATGGGAGCCAGCATCAAAATCAGAGCCAGAGCCAGGACCAGGCAGAGTCCGCATCCGCATCCGAATCCGAATCCAAATCAGGAGCAGAAACAGGACCTGCACCGGTTGACATGGCCAGGGCAAGGAGCTTTGGCTTCGCCTGCGGCTGGCTGTTATTATTTTTGTCACTGACAAAGCAAATCACCAGAAACCAACAAAGGGTCTCGGCCTCCTGCTCCGTGCTCCCTGCTCCCTGCTCCGTGCTCCGTGCTCCAGTCCAACTCCTTCACTCGGATAGCCCCGTAACGCCGCAACACGAGGCGTAACAAACGATGCCGCAGAAAAACCTCATAGGCCCGGGCTCAGTTTCAGGCCCCTAAAACTCCGAGACCCCTGATGAACACTGGCAGAAAAAGATTTAGCTGAGAAGTGCTAGAAAATAAATACTTGAGAATTCGAAGAGCCGGTTAAGCTAACCTCCAGTTACTTGTATTTTTTATTGTTATTTTTTTATACTAGCTGAAAAGGGTTACAAATAAATACTTGGGATTTCTAAGTGCAGGTTAAGCTCACCTCCAGTTACTCGTATTTATTATTCGTATTTTTTTAATATTAGCTTAGAAGAGTTACAAATAAATACTTGGGAGTTTTAAGTGCATGTTAAGCTAACCTCCAGTTACTTGTATTTGTTATAGTTATTTTTGTTATATTATTTTTTTAGTCTAATCCAATATTATAACTGTATTAATTCTAAAAATTCCTATAAATTCACCCATTCCGCTGCAACTTGGGAATTATAAAACTTGAGAATTCTAAGTGCAGGTTAAACTAACCTTCAGTTACTTGTATTTCTTATAGTTATTTTTGTAATATTATTTTTTTTGTCCAATTCATTATTATAACCGAATTAATTAAAAAGTAGCTTATGAATTCACCCTTTCCGCTGCAACTTGGGAATTATAAGTGCAGATTAAGCTAACAGTAAGACGCCTGTTTAACCTCTAGTTACCTACACAACTGGTTTCTTTCATTATTTCAATTAAAATAATTTAATTAAAAGTGTATATATATTAGAAACAATAAAAGTTTTGCTTCATCTTGGGAATTATAGGTCAGGTTAAGCTAACCTCCAGTTACTTGTATTTTTTATTGTTATTTTTATAATATTATTTTTTTACTTCAATTTCATAATTATAACTGTATTAATTCTAAAAGTGTTTGTTTTTCAAAGAGCAACTTCCTATAAATTCAAATTCCTATAAAGTTTTGCTTCATCTTGGGAATTATAAGTGCAGCTTTAGCTAATATACATACAATAAATATAATAAAATCTATATCTTCTTGGACTAATTAAAACTAAAAATACATTAAAAGCATATTTTTTTCCACATTTTTTCGAGTGCATCCTTCAGGGTCTGCCAACTGCGGGGCAATTTTCCTGTTGAATTATGAGGATATTTGTTTCGTCATGAAAGATTGGCCCCGCTACCGGTACCAGTAGCAGTTCCCAGCTACCACTTCCCAGCTACCAGTTACCATTTCCTCTCACTCTAATCCCTTTGGCCGGCCAGCAAACGGGGCCAACTGTACATTTCTTTCTCTCCGGCTTTCAGTTTCTTGTGGAGGGGAAAGCCTCCTCCTGGGAGGAGCAGGAGGAGGTGGTGTTTTCAATTTGCATTGCCTGGACCGAGGCATGGTCACAAAAACAGAGAGCTGGAGAATCGTCAACTTTGCCTTCGTCGTGAGCTTACCAAATGCACTGCAAGTGAAATGCACTCCACTGACTTTTGGGGTCGGTTGGGTTCGTGAACCATAACCGGGGGGTCTGGGTCTGGGAGCTGGGAGCTGGAGTTGGAGCAGCAGGAGGAGCAGCAGGAGCACATGTAACACATGAGTCTTAGGCAGGACCCATGGCCTGGACGATTGCATCTACAATTCATAGAAATTTCAAACGATGCGTAAACGAAAACGGAAAATGCAACCCAGCCCCGGCCCAACGTCTGAGGAGGATGATTGTCCCTAGGAAAAATGAGTGGGAAAAGTGGCAAAAGCGGGAAAGTGGCTGCGGGAAGGAGAAGGAAAACTCGCACTCGGACTGGGCAGAAAGTAAACGAATTGTGGCCAGGGACCAAAAATTGCCTTTACTGTTGCGTTTCTGAAATGCATGCGGAAGGCGGTGGAGGAGCAGAAGCAGTCCCCGAAATCCGACTTTGGTTGATGATGAGTGTCGTTATCGTTTTGTGGAGTTTTGTTTACCAGTCGGAGGAGCCTCCCCCTCCTGGGGAGGATATTCTAACTGCAAGTTGAATTTGCATTTCGATATGTGGCACTGGTCCAGAGCTGAGGAGAGAGCCAGCCCACAAAACAATCAAGAAAAGCAATTGGTGCACTCCGAAGCTGAGCAGGGATGGGCTCCGAAATGTGGGACCTGAGCCGGAAGAGCGTCGTCCGTCGGACGATGATGTAGCTGCACGGATTGATTTACGTTCGAAAAGATTTCTCAACTGTGCAACTCCCTGGGACTCTGTTCCCTCTACGAAAGGGTTCTAGGGATGTGCTTTATAATATATCGATAAGGAAATTACATACATAATACATAATGCATAATTATCGACTTTGTTATTATCGATAAATATTTATAGTGGCTAAAAATTTGAACAAGGTTTAAAAGGTTGCTAAAATTCATAAATACTATTGAAATAATATCGATAATATCCATAAATTAATTAATATCTATCCAAAAAAGACTCTTATTTAATTTAATAAAAAATCGTTAAAAACGGTTGGGTATATATCAATATAAAATCGGTAAAATAAAGATTAAATATTGCTAGTGCGATGTGATTACTTAATAATAAATCAAGAAAATGTAAATATAACTCAGAGCTTGGCTAGATATTCCCTAAAAATTACTAAATATAAAATCTACAGAGATATATTTATCGATATATATTAATTTAATTAATTATCATTAAAAACCAAGCCTTTTTATAATATCGATATAATATCGATCAAATAAAGATTAAATTTTGCTAATTCGATGTGTTAACCTAATAATAAATAAAGAATATATAAATATACCTCTGAGCTTGGCTAGATTTTCCCTGAAAATAACAAAATATGTCATATGTCAAATCCACATAAATATATTTATCGATATTTTGGCCTGTAGAAATATGAATATATCGATACCTAAACACCCAGCCCTACTGGGAGCTTACATTTTTCTATATGTTTTGTTTCTGTTTGCTGTTTTCGGCTCTCGGCCTGACGACTCAGATTTATCAAAAGGTAATTTATATATGTGGGTGTGTAATTTATATATGCAACTATCCTGGAAGTCCACACACACCCAGATCCAGATCCTGATCCAAGCTGTTTGCCCTGCTGTCTGTTTGGCTTTGGGTTCTCATCTCTCGGCGGCGGCGGGCCCTCTCGGTGCGTTTTGCATTTTGCATTTTATGTACGTATACGCAACATTTTTAAGAGAATTTCGTTGAGAATAAATCGCCTGCCCAAGCATGACATATGACCGAAAAGCTGAGGAGAAAATGGGAAATGGGGAAAAGGGTGCAAAAGCGGAGACGGCAAAGTAAATAGTTTCAGATGCCATCAGCCCCGAGATACTTTGCAGATGAGAGAGCTGAGATTTTCCAAGGAAAATTATATATTTAAAAATTTTCAATCAAAAAATATATTAAACATCCTTAGATAAATTTATTATTATTTTCATTTAATTAAATAAGCCAACAAAAAGCAATTACTTTTGTATCAATTCCAGTCGCCCATTAAATTGATATTCGATATGGTTTTATTTCCCATCAAATGCAAATGCATAAATTCAATTTACCGAAAGCGAAAACAACGACAAAAATTGCATAATTTAACGCTGACACTCCCTGAAATTCCCCAAAGGACACGCCATGTCCCCGGTAAAAAATTGCAAATCGAATCGGGGCGCCAAACGAGTGAAAAAAAATATACAGATACAGATAAAGGGGGAAGGATATGGGGCCAGGGGTATGGGGATTACATACCGAAACGTCAGCGGCACTCCAACGACAGTTACACGCCTAAGCCCTGGGCAGGACGAGAGTGGAGGAGGTCCTGGCTGGCAGGCCAGCCAGCCTGCCTGCGCCTGCCGATGGTATAAACATTGTTGACATTTGCCAAACCTACTTTAATCACTTTTTAACCCCATTTGATACAGTGTCAACATGCATGGGGCGGCTCATAAAATGGACATTCCCCCTCTGCCGGCCGAATGTCCTTTCCGCGACTGAGGGGCGCAAAAAAATGCCAATGACAAATGCAGAAAGAAAGCAAAACCAACAAAAGCAAACAGCACAGGACACAGGGCACTGCAAAAAAAAAAAACTGTGTCCAGGAAAAGGAAGTTAACCCTATTATAGCCAGGTTGCTAGGTTTTTTATATTTAATAAAATATTTATAACTTTTAAAAATATTAACATGTTTATAAGTCTTAAGAAAATAATGAGAATAGGTAATTTCTGTAACTTTTGTTATGTGCCAGATTATTTAATTTCGAACATTTATAGCAACTTTAAAAGCTATAAAAATATTGAGTAATATTTTTATTAAAAAAGATAGAAGAAATACATATTTAGACCCTCCTAAAATATTTAAATATCGTAAAAATTAATTACCAAGTCGCCACAAGATAACTTTCCTTTTATAATTAATTGTTTACGCATAATTGGTACAAAAAGCTTCCTTAAATAATCTCAAAATTTGTCTTTAAGAATATTTATAATCTCCAACCTTATAATTATTTTTTGTACAATTTATTGATATAAAAAGCCCCATTTAAAATACCTATAAATATGTTTAATTAATAAATTAATTATTTTCTCAACATTATTATAGGTTTTGTACACTTAATTGATTAATTGATACCTTAAAAATTTGTATTATTATCATTCATAATATATTAAGTGCAATACCGGGGTATTATTATTTTTTGTACACTTAATTTTAATAAAAGCCCTCCTAGAATTAACCTTTAAAATGTTTAATAATATTATTTATTATATATAAAATCCAAAATCAAGGTACATAAATGAGGTACATTTTAATGACAATTTATTCAGTGGGTTAATCGGCGCTGTGAGCGCGAAAGGATGGGCCAAAGGACAGTGGCGATGTCCACGCCATGACCCGTTGGCCCAGCTGCCAAAGCAATTGATTTACTGCACTTTGTTTGCCAAAAATTAATTGAGTTGATGACAAGTGCAATTGATTTATGCGGGACTCAAATGAGTGCGGACACAAATGGATGAACGGATGGATGGATGGATGAATGGATGGATGGCCGACCGACACAGACACATAAAAGAAGGAGCCCGGGGGATGGGCCTTAACACATGCGGGTCCTTTCGGATCAACACTATCCAACACTTCCGATAGCCGCCACCTGGGAAAAAGGAAACAAAAAATAGAGCAACACTCTGGCAAAGATTTTACAGAAAATACAAAATAAGGGAAAGCATTTTTTGGTCCTCTACCTGATCCTGGATTTTGGTTCATGTTTTGTCACGGAAGCGTGCCGTGCACACACATGTCCTGGCCCCCGAAAAACCAGCGAAAGCCCGGCGCTACCGGGTACGTTTTAGGCCAGAAAAGCGGGAAAATTCAGCCAGTGCGGAGGGGTGGGGAAAATTCGTGGACGCAACGGAAATAAGCGCCAAGCGGATGCCAACAAACGAAGCAAATGATTCATTTCCGATGATGCGACAGCGACCTGCGTCCTGCGTCCTTGCAGGGGCCAGGCCAGGCGCTTTTCCCCCGAACATCTCCACCAGGTTTTCCGCCCAAACCTCCCATTTTCCTCCCCCCCCTCGAACCCGTGCGTCTGTCCACCAAAAATTTGCATGAAATGTGAAATCAAACGGCTCGCGGGCGGCTCTACAAAACAAAATGAAACTAAAGCACCCAGACACTGCAAGGAAAATCGGGTGAAATGTATAAATAATAGGAAATATTTTTTAAATTTATAGAAATATTTTAAACAATTTAATTATTTATAAAATAATTATTTAAGCGAGCAGATAGTCTTGAAAAATAACTATATTTCAATACATCTCATATCTGAAGTTATTTAAGTATTTACGAAAGATTCCTTCTACCTTAAATATCAGTGCACTCTTTACCTTAGATATTTATGTTATTATTTATTTAACTGAATTATTTAAATATTATTTATTTTATAAAATAAAATTCGTATTAAGAATTAAAGCTATTATATAAATAGAAGCTTAAAAATGCTGACTTGATATATTCTTTATAAATTGAATTTTTATTAAAGTTAGCTCACAACTGCCTTAAAAATGTATTACCAATTTTACCTCCTTTTTTTTAGTCTTGAAAATTAAATATTTTTGGGTAATTTATAAGCAAATTTCATTACATCCCATATCTGAACTTATTTAAATATTTAAGAGAGATACTTTCTACCTTAAATATCAGTGCACTCTTTACTTTATATATTTATGTTTAATTATTAAGCTAAATAATTAAAATAATAAATACTTTTTAAATTAAAATACCCATTAAGAATAAAGGCTCACAAATGCTGCCTTGATAAATTCTCTATAAATTTAATTTTTACTAACTAAAGCCCACAACTGCCTTAAAAATGTATTACCCATTTCACCTCCTTTTTTCTCGCAGTGCTTTTTCAGTGGCTCACTAGCAGGCGTCGCTGGTGTCACGTTCTCATTCACGTGCAGGTTGACGGACGCCCGTTGCCATATTTTACGAGTCCGCCGCCGTCTGGATCAGGATGCGGATCCAAGTCCGAGGTCGAGTTCGAGTTCGAGTCCTTGTCCAGCGAATCCTGTGTGTGTTATTGATATGCTAACGGTGAAGGCGGCCCGCTGATGGGGGGGGGAGAGCAGAGCGAGGACCTCTGCGTTTGACGGCCTGTGTGCGGAAGTGGTCAGAGCAGGGGTGTGGTCAAAAGAGGGACGGCCCAGCAACATCTGTCGCGGGGCGACGTGTGAAATTTTTAGCCCGAAAAATGTTGCACTCTCCACGCACACACATTGGCCATTTATAACCGAGCGAGGACTGGCCAGGACTGGCAAGGACGACGGCGACATATTGGAAATCAAAATGTTGACAAGCAGCAGGGACAACATTTTTCAATTAATCCGATGACAACAAAACGCCCACACACGCACCCAGGATGCAGGACGCCAACAGGACACAGCATGCAGCTGCGGATAAGGGTGCAACGAAAATGGAGTTAAAAAAATTAGAAAGAAACATTTTAAAATAATTTTAAGGACTAGAATATTTAAATTAATTAAGGGTTTATGAAATAAATATTAAATAATAACAAATAGCATTATTTTTGGCTATTCTAACATTTAACTAAGCTTTAATTAAAGAAGGAATTCGATTTTCAATTATGAATAAAGTTAATAAATAAACCCAAAGCAAGTCGTTAAATTTTGAATTTTTGTATTTAGTTTTAATTGCTTTTTAATAATTAAAAATACCAAAATCCCAAATCTAGTTAGCTTTGGCATATGCGGGCACACTTAAGTCTTGCTGCCTATCGACTTCTATAGATTTAATTATTCGGTTTTGGCTTGCCAACGGAGACGGTTCTCCTTCCAGCAAGCTCTCCTTATTTTATTTCGATTTATTTTTTTGTTGGCCTTTTATTTATAAAATAGTACTTGCCGCATTTGGAATTCAAGTCAAAATCATTCAGCAGCTCATTTGCCGCTGAAAATATCAGATTATACTCAATATCATTAATGTATTTTTGGTTCTACTTTATTTTGTATATTTATGTAATTTACTTTTGTGATATTATATATCCTTTTTGTTTCCATTTCTTTTAATTATAAAGTAATAATTGCCGCCTTTGGTAATTTATTAAACTTGTTCACTCTTTTATTCATAAAATAATAATTTCCGCCCTTAATTTTATTGAACTTGTTCGCTTCAAAGAAAGCCTCGTAATTTGCGGCTGGAACCCACTGGAAATTCCACAGCCAAAAATAGTTTGTATATATTTTTTAAAAACCATTTTTAGTAAATAAAATTAGGCTGCTCTTGTATAATTTAAGAAGTCTGGACAGTTAGTAATCTCTGGCTTCGGCAGTCCCCAGTCAAAACTTTATTCGATTCAATTAAGGCCACCACTCTCTCCGCCTTCAATGCCAAGTTCCTGCTAATTGTTTCAAATTATCAATTCAAATCACGTTACGACTTTTCGGGGCAACAACGAGGCGGAGGCGGAGCACAGAAAAAAAATTATCATGCAGCACGCTTAAATGGCTTTTCAATTAGATTATGTCATTCAAGTGCCAGGAAGGCCCTCTCTTTCCCTCCCCCGCCTCTGGCCACATTAAACGTATCAATTTCCGTTAAGGAATTTTCCCCGAAAATAACGAAAATAACAACAAGGAAAAAACAAGGGAAACCCGCCCGAAAAACAACGGCAAACAACTTGAGTTCATTAATTTTGTGCGAGGCGCAACAATTAGCACGAAACCGAATCGTGGGGCTTCGAGCTTCGGGCCTGGGGCTTTGGAAAATGAAAAAAAAAAAAAAAATCCTACAACAATATTATACAATATGCTTGGCCAATCCAAGGGCCTCCCTTCAGCGCCTCCTCCTCTGCCTGCCGCAAGACGTGACGCTGCTAATTAAGTTGACGCATCAGCTGTTCCACCCCCAACTCTTGATTCCTGCCCCGCGGACTTTTTTGTCTACGGGTGTGGGTCTTGTGGTGGGACTTAGAAAATTTGCATGGCTGATTTGGTGTTCAACTCGAGGCAATCATCGAGTGGCGGTGGCGGGGCGGAAAAGTGGATTTTCGCTACCCCAAAGCAGTAGGTGTCAAGGTGTTGCCGAAGGGGGAGGGCTAGATCGGATGCTTGGGGTCCTACTTGGAAAGTAACAGGTTCTTAGGAGAGGAAGAGGCTCTTAGTAGAGTTCAAAAAATTCTAGCGAAATTTTGGGAGGCAGGATTGGGTATTGGAAATTTTGGGACCACTCCAGCGGTACCTGTGACTTTCGGTAAAATTTCCAAAGGGTTCCAGCGGCTTACTCTTGGTATTTCTAAAGAATTTTCAGGTTGTTCTGCATTGGATACTGATGAGGCAGAGCTGATTAAGGCTTTGAATTAGCTGTTTTTTTTTTAATTAACACTTATTTATTTTTTAAAATCTTTCCTGGGAAATCTATTAAATTAAAAATCTACTAAATATTAAAAATAGATTTTATTATAATAAATATCACTACTAATAATTAACAAAAAAACAAATCTAATGTGGATCAGGCTTCCCCATTTGAATTAGCTTCTTTTTTATTAATAAAGTAAAGATTAATTTTTTTTTTTAAATATTTTTCTAGGAAATCTATTAACTTCAAAATCTATTAAATATTAAAAATACATTTTATTATATAAATTGTCACTAATAACACCTAATTCAAAAACAAATCTAAGAAGGTTCAGGCTTTCTCTTTGAATTAGCAGATTTTTTAACAAAGTTAAGATTAATTTATTTTTAAAAATCTTTTTCTAGGAAATCTGGTAAATTAAAAATCTATTGAATTAAAAATAGATCTTATTACATAAAATAATACAACTAACACTCAATTAAAAAACAAATCTGACCAAAACCCAATGAAAACCCCTTAAAAACAATTAAAAACCATAACAAATAATTGTAATTACAATTTAATTTATTTTTAAAAATCTTTTTCTAGGAAATCTATTAAATTAAATAAATCCATTAAATACTAAAAATAGATTTTATTATATAAAATATAAATACCAACACTCAATTAAAAAACAAATCTAACCAAAATCTTATGAAAACCCCTTAAAAACAATTAAAAACCATAACAAATAATTGCACAAAGTCAAAGCGAAACCATCAAAGTCTAGGCAAGCCGTGAGCACTTCTTCAAAAAATCCCCAGCACCTCAAAAAAAAATACGCCAAAATCCAGGGAAACCAACAATGAAACACTTGAAAATGCCAGAATTTATTGAAAATGCGTGCAAAAGGCCCTCGAGAAGGCAACACAACATTTGATTTTTCTCCTTGTTTTCCCTAGGTTTTCTCTCTGGATTTTTTTCCCCCCGAAGTCAAGTGGATGCGAGTTTCGATTGTTGTTGTGGTTCCACGGCTGCCGATGATCGCCTTTTGTGGGCCGCACATCAAACGCTGGGCTATAAGGGGTTAAGGGATGAGAGGGATGCCTTGGGTGGCTGGTGGCACAAAGGACCTCGAGTCCACTTGTGGGCGTGTACGGGCAGAAGTTCTCGAGTGGCAAAAGAGCGCGGGGCTTTGATTTCTTTTCGCATATAATTAGTTTAGTCAAAAGTTGGCACCAACTGACGGCTGCATTGTGTTTTTGCAGGGCCCCGGGACCAGGACCCTTTCATGTCCAGAAATGTGTTGCATACAAGCAGGCGTCGGCGCCTGAGTTTGACCTGAGTTTCTCTCGGTTCTCGAGACTCCCAGGAGTTCTTCCCACCGAGTTCTTCTTGCTTGTTTTTTCAACTGTCATTTTGACAGCTGCTTCAGCTTCTGATGTTACCTGTTACCTGTTACTTGTGCCACCTCTTGCCTGCTCAGCTCTTATTCTTAACTTGTTTTATTTTTTGGGGGAAATCTGCAGGACGCAGGACGCAGGACCACATACACATCAGGTCCGTGTAAATGCAGCTGTCAAAGCCCAGCCGCCAAGTTGCAGTTGGCAAAACTTTAGCAAAAGTGCAGAAAAAGAAAAGGAAAAAAGGACGAAAAATGAGAAAAGGATAACTTAGGAGAAATGGGAGAGAGAGGATTTTCTTAAGGGGTTTTTTCCTGGTCCTAAAAATATGTTAAATATATAAACAATATTAAAAGATAAGCCTAGATGTCTGGAAACATTAAATTAAATATCCTAAAATATCTTGAATAATAAATTAATAAATTACACGTACAAAAATAATATAAAAACAATCAAGGAGCACCTTCAAAAAAGTGACCAATCGGCAGGACCTAATCCTAAGTTTGTTTCCCCCTCTACACACACAAAACTTTTTCCCCCGAAACTTATAAATATTCTATAAATACCAATAAAAGTGCATGGAAAAGTTTACCAAAAAATAAAAACAAGAAACCAAAAACACAAAACAAAAAAAAAGTTGCCCTGGAATACTTAAAAATCTCATCGACAGCAAAGTGGAAAGCAACAACTTGAAAGGAAAATGGTGCGGGGAAATGGGGGCGGAAGTGGCTCAACAATTTTCAACACGTTTTCCACCGGCAGCCAGCCAGGAAAATCATAAAATTTTAACGAACCTATTGAAAGTTTACACATTGCTGCTTGATTTCACTGGGCCTTAGGTCCGGGGGCCCAGCCCAGGGTCCGGAAAGTGTGAAAAGCACCATCGAACGGCAAAGATTTTCACACTTAGACATTAAGGAAATTTATGGGCAAACACACACGCACGGGATACGAGTTCATAGTCGACCATGGAATACCTGAGCTCTTGGTAAGTAAAAAAATGATGGCATACTTTCGGGAGGTCAATAATTTGTATTGGAAAAAGTAGAAATAAATATATTTTATAAGCTTAATGAAACATGTTCTGGTTAATTGGAGAATATTTTTGAATAAATTTTTTAGATTCAAATTAATTAGGAAATATTTCGTAATGGATTCTCCCTGTTTAAATATACAAAACAGATTTTAAAAAAGAAAAAGTTATTACAAATCAAAACTTTTTGGCCAGGTCATCATCAGTTTTCTTATTGTTCAGGAATATATATACCTCTGGTCTTGAAAAAAACCCTACCACCCTTGGAATATACCCTGTTTCTTGGCCAAAAAGACCGGGTATAACACACGGGGACGCACATGTTTCATGCATGGCCCCCGAAAAGTATGCTACAGGAAAATTAAACTTACCTATGTAAACAAGCCCAAGAAAAGGTATCCTGTGCGAGTGTGCGGGTGTGCGGGTGTGCGTGTGTGTGGGCGGAAGTTATGTTCAAACTTAATTTAAGGTTCAATAGCGTAACCAAAGAAAACCACACGAAACTTTGGCTGGCAAAGACGACGGCTACGACGATGAACGAGTTCCGTGTAACATAAAATCTTGTGGTTTATTAGATTTTAATAATTCACACGATTCTCAGTCTCAGAGCGTGTGTGTTTGTATGTGTGTGTGTGTGTGGAAGACACATGACAGTCCCAAAAAAGCACTGGCTGGCAGGGAGCTAAGATAGAGAGAGAGCGGGACTTGTACTGTGCATTTGAAGTCAACAAAAAACTAACTTTTATCTACCGCTCGTCTCTCGTCTCGCCTCAACTTTGTATCGTAGAAAACTGCCTTCCACCCCCCTGAAAAACTGGGAAATCTGAGGAAACCCCTCTGGAAAAACCCCGAAGGTGTGTTTGTCTTGGCTGCAAAATAACCAAAATAACAACAAAGACAACGACAAATTTGTGGCATATCAGCGGTGTGTCATGTGGGTTGTTGTGTCCGCACTTGAGACGGGAATCCATAGTGGGTTAAGAGAGAGTGGAATGCGGGGGCTAAGGCGACGTGCCTGCAAGGTGCAAGCTCAGAAGGAGGTAGGAGTGGCAAATGCCACTAAAGGGAATTGATTTGCCCAGAAAGACTTGGCCAAAGATTGCGCCAGGGTTTTCGCGATATTTTCCTGGCTTGTTTGGAGTTTTGGAGGAGTTTTAGTCCATAAACTTAAGCTGAGTGGGGCTTAAACTTGTGATGATTTATGCTTATATATTTAATAGATTTTCCCAGAATTTATTATGAAATTATCTAAAAATTATACCTGATTAACCTACACGATATCAGCCATTTCCCTTGGCACCTACATATCACCTGCTTAATCCACTTCCCTCAGAATTTTCCTGCCCTTTTCGGGTGACCTTCTTGGCTGGAATTCCTGCCCCAAAGCCCGCTCCGCCCCCCTCTCGCTCCAATCGATGGATTAACCCTCACGAGCTCTGGGCGTACGAGTTAACCCATGCTATGCGGCCATGCCGGGAATTCCTTGGCTTGGCCAAAGTTGCAAACTTGCAAATCGCTCATGGCCCAAAGGAGGTTCAGCTTGTTGGCCAAAGTCAAATGTCCGGGGCATCACATCAACAACATGCAGGAACGCTTGCTGTGCGGCGGCAGAATGTCCCGACTACTTAATACCCGTTAAGCGGGAAATCGGATATAGAAAAAATATATTTAAAAAAATATATATATATATTAAATATATACAAAATTAAATATTATTCAAATAACAATAAGAAACAAGCTGAATATAGCAATAAAAATTGACAATAGACAATCGATTAATTATCGATAATGCCGTTTACAAATCGAGTTAATATTATTTATTTTAATTATGTTCTTAAAACCAATAATAGCCAAATGCCAAAAATACAAGATTTTTTTTTTTTAATATGGAAAAAATCGACAACGACAACTTAAAATCGATTATATTTAATGAATTTAACATAGTTTTTGATACTAATAATAGCAGTAATGCCAAGGAAAAACTTTTAAAAACTATTGAAAAAATCGAAAGACAATATATCGATAACGACAATTTCAAATCGATTATTTTGATGCATTTTATATAGTGTTTGATACCAATAAAAGCAATAATGCCAAAAAAAACTCATTAACATGTGAAAAAAAATCGATAAATTAGTTTGATAAAATATCAAAAAAAAAAAATTATTTAATTAAATTAAGAATTAAAATCGAAGAATAAAACTGACCTTACCTATTAATTCTTTCAAATAAATAGTAAAGCCTTCCAAATATCCTTATACACCCTACTTGGCTCTTCAAGGTATCGAGTACAAAAAGGTAGAAAATGCAGGAGTTTCCGCTTCCGGCGGACTCTATAAATTTTTGCCCGCTACCTGAGAGCATGCAGAAGATGATGATGCTCCTCCACCCGAACACAAAAAAAAAGAAAGGAAAGAAAATAAAGGCAAAGGGGAAACCCGGAATAAATCAGTGAAAAATGTGCAACTTATGATCAAGTGTTCCCACAAGAATTGCAAACTTTGCAGGCCAGCGAAGACTGTTTTTTATCCTCCGCCAGCTCCTTTGGGAGCTCCTGCGAGCTCTTTGTTGTCTCCTCCGGCAACTGAATGTCGAAGACATCATCGAAGCTATGTGCCCAGAACTTTGCATAGTTGACCTTTGGGTCATAAATAGTTCATAAACTATGCGGGCTCACCCATAAAGGACTTCTGCCCTCACTCGCAAGAGGATAATTGTATTTTCACACCAATTAATTTCATTCAGTCGGCTAGCGAAAATATAAACAATAAAAATGAAAAACAAACAGAAATTTGCGGCGAATCGAAAGAGATTTGGAGGATGGCAGAATCAATTTGAATTTCAAATTAACATCAAGTTAAAATAATGGAAACAAGGCTGGCTCGAGAAGGACATTTCAAGATTGGCTACCACCCCACCTTGGGTCCTGGCATCCTGGTATCCTTGATCCAAATGCAATGGCATCAAATGTCGTCTGCAATGTAGAATCTCTCCCTCTTTCCCTCGTTTTACAAATTGAATTTTCCATTTAAAGACAATGGCTGGGCAAATTTTTATGCGCCAAAAAAGGAGAACCGAACTGAAGGCAAACTCAGGCGCCCATTGTCGTCATTTGTTATTTTGTCGAAAAATGAAAATATTATTCCCAGCGGGTTCTCTCTTCGCTGGCAGAGAAGGCAAATTCTCCAAACTTCCAACTTCCAACTCCCAAACGGCGACTGAAGGACCTTAAGCAACATAGACGACTTCCGGTTGATGGGCTTGCCGAAAATCTTCCAGGAGTCTATTGATTCTGAATGGTAGAGAAAATAAGATAAACTCTATTAATTGTTATTATAAATTGCTTATAAATTTAACTAACATTTAAGGTAACTGGAAAATAATGGAGAATATTCTAATAAGCTTTCTAGACTTATTTAAAGATTTTTTTCGACCTGTACATATATAAATTCTCAAGTTTCCAATTTTTTTTCCACCTGGAAATTATTTAATTCCCATTTCTAATTTATTCTTAAATAATTTATAATAATTATCAAGCTAAAACCACCTTTAAGCATCTCCCAATGAAGAAGAGAACATTCTTTAATGCAAAAACCTCCCTTGTTTATTTTCCAATCACAGCGAATATTCCTTACCGCCTTGGGGCGCTCCTTGGCTCTTCTTATTTAACAGAAATTAATTTATTGCATCAATATTTATGTTTCACTTAAATTATAATGCGTGAATGCAGTCAGCCCTCTGTCTAAACTTTTACATTTTCCTTTTACATTTTTCTCTTCTTTTTTTTGGATTTGTTTTGTTCGCCGCAGAGCAAACAGAATGGCCAAAAAGGGGGGCGCCCTTGTAGCAATCAGCCATAATAAATATTAAAAAATAGCGCAAAAAGTCAAACATTGGCTGGGAGACGACCGGGACCGGAACCGGATCGTTGATGATGGAAACTTTTCTAATAAAATAGTGAGCGAGCACTGCAATCCTGCAATTGCAATTTCCAGCCAAGCCAAGCCAACTTTTTGCGCTGGATTTTTCGGGCATATTCAAAAGCCATTTTCGCCTATCAGAAAGAGTGTTTCAACAAATATTGACAGACGAGAAATGGCAAATGGGAAATGGAAAATGGTAGATGGAAATCCCGGCATAATTAACAGTTAATATTGCAGAAGTTTGTTTCTATTTCTGCTATTTGCCTAGAACTCTTTCTTGCCCAGGAGCGGCGCAGGACGAAGGACGCAGGACGCAGCCATCGTTTAATAAGCTCCCAGTTGGTGTTTGTGTTTTTCAACACTGCAAACATATATGAGGAAAATCCTGCCAAGCCAGAAAACTCAAACACGAGGGGGGGTTTCGGGGAAACACTCGAGTCTTGGCCTTTTTTCCATTCCGCCGCGCCACGCTTTTTGCTCACTTTTCGGTGTCAATGAACAGTTTTAACATATTAGCAAAGTTTCTTAAAGTACACATAAATATGTTTGATGTGAGAGAGCGCAAGAAAATCCGGGGAAAATCTGGGAGCGAGTGAGCGACACAAGTGCAAAGGCAAACGGAATATTATGTAAGATGCCGGGATGAGTATTGCCATGTCCTGGGGGCACGAAAAAATATTAAAAAATTCTGGCACTAAGGGAAAATAATAAAAAAAAAAACAATTTGAAAATAGCTGCTACTTTTCCAGAGTTCTTAAAGCCAAGTTCCTTGGGTGGCTTCTCTCTTACGCAATCCAAATCAACTCAATAAAACAATTTTCGATATTAAATTATCATTTTTGCAGCACTCACACAGCTCGGGCACCACTACAACTACAACAAAAGGATGTCGTGCCGCGTCGCTTAATCATGTCAATGATTTATAACGCTTTCAAGGACCAAGGACCCAGGACCCAGCACCAAACTCGAACTTGTCGACGCCAACTTTCTCTCTCCTTTCCTCGCTTTTCCTCCAGGTGATAGGGGCGGGGAAGGACACTGAATGACTTGGCAGACAAAGGCATAGCAACTGGCTTAGAAGAGGATGCGGAGGTCCAAACATAAGTTTCCCGGCTACTTATATGCCGCCGTAGTTGTGGAAGGACAGCAAATTTATCTCACGAAAAATGATTTGGCTCATTATCAACAGGAGCTAAAGTGCAGCCAGCAATACACAGAGGAAAAAATGTTACAAAATAAAATAAGTATTTAATTAGTATTTAGAAAGGTTTAAAAGAAATCCAGAAAATATCCTTGCATAAGAGGTTACTAAAAACCAGTAAAAATGCTTACCTAGAATTCTTTTTTTTAATTACTGCTACTTACTTAAACTTCTTTATATATTCTTATATTTTTTAGAAAATCTCCCCGTGTAGCCACTGGCAGAGATACATTTATAGACAAAAGAGGAAGCGGCAGGAGTGCCCTTTGGAGTGAGAGACATCGAACAAACGCATAAATCAACAACAAAAACAGAAAAAATGATTTATTTTTCTTGGCTGCTCCTTCAGCTGCTTCCTGCGGCTTCTTCTTCTTGTTCAACCCAACCCCTCTTTATATATATATCCAAGGGATGGAGTGTTATATGATTGCTTCTAATAAGTAAAGTGGGATAATGCCGGGAATTTCCCCCCATAATCAGTGGGGAAAAAAAGGCACAAAGGTGTGTGTGCGTGCATGCCCACCAATAATAAAGTAATCAAAGTGATATGGTGTTGAAGCAAGGAGCTGGGATAAAAGAATGCTGTTGTTATTGTTGCCAGGTCACACACACAGGATGTGTAGGTACAGCCCCAGATTATGCCATTAAGACATGAGGCAATCGAATTATGGTCCCTGTCCTCTGCAAATGAAATTGAATAAGGAATGGCACTGGAGATAATACTGGGAATAGCCCAGCTGAACGATGAAGGGGAACAAAGGACGAGGGGGATTTAAGAGGGATCAGGAGGAGGCTATAATGATTATTGGTTAAGGGAAAAAATATTTTATATATAATATATTTTATGAGATTTATTTTATATTTAGTTTGTGAAGTTATATAGAGTTTAAATATATTTATGATGTATTTAGATCCGAATATTAGGTAGGTATTTCCTCTTCTTTTTCTCCTTCGTGGTAGGAGATAGAATATAAATTTATTACCAAAAATCTCACCAATTAATTGAATAATTATATATATAATTTATGAGGGGAACTATTTATTAAATGGAATTTAAATATATTCAGGTATTTACTCTTCTTTTTCTCCTTCCTGGTAAGACATAGAATATATATCTGGAACCAATTAAATGGTAAATTATATATCTATAATTTATGAAGAAAACAAACGAGCTTTCCTTCGCTTAACTTCCAGGAGCAACTTTCCCCTGGTACATGTGTTTTGTGTCCCTACGCCAACCCCATAAATAGTTGCTTAATTACCTTCTCAAGTGCCAAGTGCACTCGCACTCACCTGCCTTCCTTGCGAATTTTCCCAGCCAGTTTCCCCGCTTTTCTCCAGCAAAAAACTTGCACAAAGAAAGCCCAAACAACTGAAGGCACAAGTTGAGGCGAAAGCCGAAGACAAAGTATAAAACATATGCCAAAACACCGATTGCAATTAATCTTGTGCATGTTTTGGTCTCCTCCTCAGTATCCTCGATTTTCCCCCCGCGAGGTAAACTGTATTGGTAAACAACGAACAGAACGGAAAACTTGCGCTGCATTTGGCTTGTTTTCCCCTTTTTCCTTTTTTTTGCGTAACTGCCAGGGTTGCCACCTGCAAAAAGGAAGCAGGCAATTTACAGAGGACTCTGCCGTGTGTTTGTATTTGTGTGGGTGCCGATCTATTGTTGGCAGAGCAAACTTTGCTGCATACTTCAAGGCGGCGCCACCCACATAAGCCGCTATTCCAAGGATATCCAGGATTGCAGTGTGTGTGTGTGTGCTATAGACATTTGTGAGGTATCCCTTAAATACCAATTTATGGCACAAGCAGATAAAGTCCCAAATCTGCACTTAATCTTTTGCATTGTTTAATTTCGACTCATTGAGTTACAGCGCCAAAAATACCTCACACCCCTCGCATTTCCCAGCGTGTGTGTGTTTGTATGTGTGTGGTGTTTGGGCGCGTGGGCGTGGCTCCATGAATGGCCATTGTTCGCCAAGGGGTGGGGGGTACGGGGCACTTAAGTTGCCTGGGAAATAAATCGTTGTCGACGTCTACACGCAGCAAACAAAGTGCAATTCTGGCAAAAAAAAGCTTTACTTGTTACAAAAAATTAAATTTGTATAATTTCGTATTCCTAAGTATTTTTTTGGAATAGCTTTTTATTTATTGCATTCATTTTTGAGCCAGAAAAAATGTGTATCATATAAAAACAATTTTTTAAATATTTTATCGGCATTGGAAATAAAAATTTTCAGTGAAATTATGTCTAAAAATTTTATTTATATCATTTAATTTTTTTAAGCTATTATTTAGCATGGTTTTTATTTATTGCATTCATTTTTGAGCCAAAAAAAAATTTTTATCATATAAAATAATTTTTTAAATATTTTATCGGCATTGAAAATAACAAATACTTTTTTTCTTGTATTATATGTAATCATTTTTGTTTACGTTCCTAAGCTTTATTTAAAAACTAAAAAGAGAATTTTTAAAAAATCCAAATAATACCAAATAAAAATCAATATAACAGAATTATAATTTTAATAATTAAAAAATATTGTTCTTTATTTTTTTCAAGTGACTGTGGAGTTTCTCAAAAGGTTTCTGGTTGGTTTTGGAGGATATTTCGATGCTTCATTGCAACCGCAGCAGCAGTAACAACAAAAACACATCTTTGCTCAACAGGCGCAACAGTCGTCCTTCCTTCCTTCCTTCCTTCCTTCCGTACCAACATCCTTCCTAGCCTCCTTGGGCTCCCTCCCCTGCGGTTTCCGAACCCAAACCCAAACCCAAATCCGAATCCGAATCCGGGTCTTGGTCCAACGCAAGTTGTTTGCTAGTTAAAACTTACAACTTGCGCGTTATTTCCTGCCACACACACTCGCACACACACACACATATTGGGGGAAAAGGGAAAAGGACCCCACTGCCAGCCGCAATGCCCTCCGTACTTAAGGTGTTAACGCAAAAGCTTGACTCATAAAATATTGAAAAAGCCGCAAAAACTTTGCACCAAAAAAGCTCAGCAAAATGCACACAAGAAAATCCTAAAAAAAAATTACAGGTAAATGGGAAACATAATTGGAGAAGGAGGGAAAATTCCAAACAACAAATTGATTGGTTAGGAACTTTTAAATCTTTCGGTAATAATAAATGAATTCTTTTTATAGTAATATTTATTCCGAAACTGTATTAACTTGTAATCTTTGGGAATGAATTATTGGTCATTTATTATTTATTTTATTTAAGTTGAAATCACTAAAACCTTTTACTAATAATTCCCTTTGATCCCAGCATATTACCTTAGCCTCTGACGTCAAACTGTTGTGGGAAAAAAATATTTAAAAAACATGTAAAAATTATCCGTAAATAATTGTCGCTTGATTTGGTTTCCGGGGTTCTCCTTGATTTCGGGCAAAGGTTTCGGGGCAACGCTGCCAGAACAGCCATCATGACGCCGGAAAACATGATCCTGCTGCAGTTCAGCATGCACTGCTTCAAGATCATCTTCATCTACTGCATCTGCGTGCATGTCCTGGAGCATGTGATCAACCGGATACAGGAGCGAGGCGACAGCCCTAGAGGGATGTGAAATATATCGAGCCAATAAAAACAAAGCGACTGTTATTCCAAAAAATGTATCTTTCTATACATAATTTTTCTAGGCCGTAATGGGTAATCGCTTGCGTCTTTATTCGACTTGAAAATCGATGCGATTACCGTAAATTGCGTATAATTTTTAATGGGCTTTTCATCAGGAATAAATTATTTTTGCAGCGGCCATTCGACGACGGGAAGTCGGCGGCAGAAGCGGAAATTCAAATTACCTGCAACGTAATTACACAAAAGAATATGCCAATAAAAATGACTTATGTATCAATTTCCTTTACGACACAATCCCAGATTCCAGACAGACGAGGATGCGGATGCGGCTGCTACTGCCGCTGACGATGATGATAATAATAAAAGGCAACGTAGCACAAAGCGAACAATTTTCAATTTTATTTTTATTGCCTTATTGTGTATCAAATATTTACAATTATTTGCCATGCGCCCGGGGAAAATGAGCGCCGAGAGGGCGGAAAAGCGGCATTTTCCGCGACTCGACGCCGCATGCAATGCTGATAAATTCAAATAAATTTTCTCGTCGAGGTAACCAAGGTGAAAATGATGAGACACGAAGAGGAAAACTACAGACGTGGAAAAGTTTTCGATCAAAGGAGGACCGAAGGAAATTGCAGTCTCCCTGCCGCCCTTATGGAGTGGCATTAAAATTTTATTTTAATGTCATCGAGACGTTGATTTACATCCACCTCGCGGGTAAGGCATAATTTTAATAATATTTTATGGCTTCGAAAAGTGGTAATAGCGCGTAAAATGCCAGGGAATGCCACAAGGAAGGTAGGGGGAAAATATTTAAAAATATCTTTAAGGTGTATGATGTGTAAGTTAAAGTAAATTTAATTTTTTGAAGGGGGTTGGATAAATTATATTTTTAGCTAATAGGTTTCTTAAATAAATTCTAGAGCTATTTTTTATGGGAGAATAGCTGACCGAAAATATATTATTTAATTATAGAAAACTTAAGAATAATTTAAGGTATATCCCTAGCTTGCTTCAACCTGCCATCTGTTTGAAATATTTATTTCTGTTGCCATTTTCACCGGCATTTTCCCGAGGAAACCTTGCCAATTGAGACGGGCATCAATTGGAAAGCCATTTGTGGCCAGCTTTTCCCGTTCCTCGACTGTCTGCCTTCCTTTTTTCTCCAGTTTTTCTTGGTTCATTTAACAACAATTATAATGGTTTCCATTTTTGGCATTACTTTTAACGGTTGTCTACTTTCCTCTGGTTTTCCTCGGGTCTCTGTTTCTAATTCCAAGTATTTTCCCTGGCAATCGAAGAGGGCTTGTAAAAGTTAATGAAATGAAACCATAGGAAGAGAGTCAGTGGCCGGGAAAGCCAGAGGAAAAGCTGGTTTCTGGTAGAGAATGGAGACAGATTCGCTTGGCACTTTTCGGCTTTGCCGAATCTATTTTAAGTAATATTTATGTGACTTCACTTTCGTTCCTTCTCCTTCCCAATTAATTTTTATTTATGTCTGTGTCGCTCTTTTTTCCCTTATCAAACAAACAGTTGGCAAAATGATAAATGCGCTTCACCCTAAATAATAACAGAAACCCAGCCCAGCGCGTTTGGTAATTTAATATTTTTCATTTTTTCCAAAATTTCCCCCGAACGCGCGGGCTGCTAAAAAATGACAATTTTTAATTATCAAATGCGTTTAATGATAAAAATTGTCTCAGCGAGTGGTGGCCACTTTCCCAGCTTTTAATTTATGATTTATTTGTGTGGGGGCGGCGGGCAGGAGGAGGCGGGGCGGCGCCCATAATAATTAATATTGCACACAAGGAAATACCAGAAAAAAAAGGAAAAAAAAATAAAAGCAAACAAACCCAAGAGTGGCGGAAGCAAAAGAAAGCCCGGGCAAAGGCGTCGAAAACAATTCCCCAAGGGGGGTTGGGCATTTTTTCATAAATCTTGAAGGCGCGTGAAAGGGGGGGGCGGGTGGTAGGCGACAGTAAGTGCAATGTCATTGAGGCAAACACGAGGCAGAGGGATGCCCCCTTCGGGCCACGACGCCGCCACACATGTGGCAAGGCGTTGCGTCGTCTTGAGTCCTGAAAATTAAAAGTATTTCTCGAATTATTGTTAATGATGATTAAAAATATGTGTACCTGCGGAAATGAAACGGCAAAGGTGGCTTTCGCCGGGTGGTTAATGTATGGTAATGCGTGGGGAATGGGTCCTGGTAATGGGCGTCCTGTCCCCAAAAGGGAACACCTTCTGGATTCTCTGTCTTTGGGTTTTCGGTGAAGAAGGAGAAGAAGCAAATGTGAGCTAGGAAATACAAGGCATTAAAATTATGTTACCTGCTTTTAAAAATTAAAATAATATTAATATATTAAGGGAGTTCAGAAGGGTTTCTTTGGTTCTAGAAAAAACAAGGCATTGAAATTATTTTACTTGCTATTGGAAATTAAAATAATAATAATATATTAAGGGAGTTCAAAGGGAGTTCTTTGGTTTTCGATCTTTTCTGTAACAAACTCTGTGAAAATCATTAGAAATCCTATTATATTTCCCAAATATCTTCGAATATCTTCCTTATATATACTCTTAGTCGCCTCCATCCTCGGAATCGAAGTGAGCATCTCTCTCTCTCTCTGGAGGCTGGGCGGAGTTGAAGGCGGCGTGTGGCGGCACTCGATAACATAATTATCTGTCATAATCAGTAGGCGTTGAAATGTGCAATTTAAAGTGCAATTTAATGCGCGCCAGCAGCTAAAAACAACAACGCCGCTGATACGGCTACAGATTCAGATACACAGATGCAGAGAGTCACAGTAACAGCGCCACGGATACAGATACAGATACAGATACGGCTATGGTTATGGTTATGGTTATGGTTACGAATGCAGATACAAATGCAGATACGAACTGCAACCGGTTGCATGGGGGTGGCACCGCTCACTGGCGTAGCTTTGGAATTGGGAAAAGGGAATCAAAAACATTTGATTTTATTTTGAGTATTTAAAAAAAAAAATTCGAGGCATTTAACTTGATATTTCAACTTAATATGCTTGCTTGTAGCGTGACTTTTGTGGAGTTAGTGTGACCAACAGATAGTTATGCTTGAAGGCGAAATTACATGGTCAGTAAATATTTACTCTTTATTTATTTTGTCATTTAATATTAAATATAATAATAAATAAAAATGAATACGATGCGCTTAACTTAATATTTGAACTTAATATGTTTGCAGAGATCAAAGTATGTTTTCTTGTAGCGTGTCTTTCGTAGAGTTAGTGTGACCAATCGACTTTGTGAACAACAGATAGTTTTGAAAGATGGTCACATGCTTCACGATTCCTAAATATTTACGATTTATTTATTTTATCATTTAATAATCAAAATAATAATAAAAAGTTATTTAATATATTTTACCAATATAATCAAAAATAAATTAAAAGAATATACTGCACTTATTAATGGAAAAATATATTATAATGCATAACAAAACCCCATTTTCGACGCCCATGTCCCATCTAGTCCAAAGCATTTCGGTGATTGTGTCAGTTTGAGTTTTTCGCAAATTTGCATCGGATTATTGCAATAAACATAATTATGCGCGCTGCATATGATTTTTCAATTAAACACATGCCAACCCCCTGTTGGCAAGCAGCCGCCCACCGAAGAGGCCGCATCCCCTCCACCCATCCCCCATCCCCCCTGGGGGATGCAAATAAAGGGTTAAGCCAAGGGGACACTGCCTGGTGGGTGGCAGAGGGGATTCGGCGATGACACGACCAACCAATTGCTGTTCGTTGCGGGTGTTTGTAATGCATATTTGTTAATTAAGTGTCGCATGTGTGTAAAGTCGAGCTACCACCACCCCCATTAAGAGCCCCCCCTTGCAGGCAGGCGCCCAGCATGTGGTGCAATTCTAGCGGTGCTTAAGTGGAATCAATGGATTGTAATGCAGAGATAATCATTTTTGGAATAGGATAGGCAAAAAAATACGGGAGTAAAAAAGGGCAGTCACCGAAGGAAAGATACTAAAAAAAAGCCTCGACCATGGCAATACCGGGCAAGCAGCGACTAAGGGATTTTGGAAGCCGAAGAATAATTAGGAATATTTTTTAATGCTAGGAAGTTAGCTAATATTAATTATTTACTTTAAAATAAGAGAGCTCTAGGAGTCGATCAAGTCACTTTGCAATCATTGCTGATCTGTATTTAATAAGAAATATTTTTGTAGTGCCAGGAAGTTAGCAAATATTAATTAATTACTTAGAAAAAAAGGAAGCTTTGATCTGTATTTAATAGGGAATATTTTTTTAAAGCAAGAAAGTTGGCAAATATTATTTAATTACTTGAAAAATAGGGAGCTCTGATCTGTATTTAATAAGGAATATTTTTTTTAGTGCCAGAAAGTTAGCAAATATTAATTAATTAGTTAGAAAAAAGGGAAGCTTTGATCTGTATTTAATAAGGAATATTTACTGCCAGATAGTTAGCAAATATTAATTATTTACTCCAACTAAAAGTAAAGTAAGCCTTGAATTTAACTATATATGGATATATATGTTATTAGTATCCCATATACCCCTTTAAAATAATTTCAACAGGCCTATATCATTAAATTTGTGAAGGGCCTTGAGCTGTGGCCTCTTCAGGCGAGGGCGTGGTTGCCCCTGACAAATGCCACCCACTCGATGCGATGGGAAATATCGCTGAAAATTTCAATTAGATGAGGTGTTGAAGCTGAAACTCTGCGGTGCGAATCGGTTTGTGTTTGTCATTTCAAGCAAACTGCACTTGATGACTGGTTAATGGTTACTCAAACCAAAAATATGCACATATATGGATGCAGTTGCCAGTGGAAGTTGTCTTTGAAAGCGAAATCGTTATTATTATATATTATGTGAACGCTTGTCGTGTCAAATGGATCCACCCGGAAAATCGAAAGCCACAAATTATGCAAAAGAATATAAAAAAAGATTAAAAAAAAATCTAAAAATATATAGGACTTAAGCCTAAGTCAGCGTGACCACGGCCACGAGTCCTGCCACTGGCATCTCGCGATCCTGCAGGGATAACTCCAGCAGGTAATCCCCTTTCGGGGCATTGTCGGGCAAGAAGTTGGTCTCCATCTCGTAATTGTCGATCTTGTATTTGCCCTTGGGGAAAGGACACTGGCCCTGTTCGGGCATGTTGGAGACCTTCAGCAGGTGCGGATACGTGTCTTTGTCCTCGTTGATGAACTGGCAGAAGGGCTTGTTCACGTTCATCACCAAAGGACCCTTCTGGCTGGCATTGGAGTCGTAGACAAAGACTCGCAGGGATATCTAATAAATAATGAATTATATATAATAATATATAATAATTTAAATTTAACTCTCACCTTCTGCTCATCGCCCATGTTGAGCTTGAACTCAAAGTCCCCGGCCACGGCGAACTTATTCCTGCCGATCTTCTTCATCCTCAGGCTGCCCCAGTCCACCCATTTATCCTGATTATCGATGGCCTGGTTTTTCTCAAAGGAGTTCAGCTCCACATTGTAGGGTTTTTCGGTCGCCCAAACATTTCGCAGAGAGAGGATAGAGAAAAGCAGAAAAAAAACAAACTTATGACGGCGTCGTGCCATCTTGCTGCCGTGGCTATACTGTCCGCCGATCGATGCGGATCTTCCCATATATATATGGGTATATATTCCATTCGAGCTTAATGCAATCTATCACGCCATATCGCTGTTCGTTAACAATTATGTTGTTTTATCCATTTTAATTCGAAAAATGTTCACTGGTTGTTATGTCCCCACAATGTGGTTACAATTTCGTGACAAGGTTGCCGGGGGTTGATGTAATTATTATCTGTATTTATTTAATTTTAGTTAATATTTTTAATAACTGGAGTTAAGTGAAAGCTTGATGGAGTTCAAAGGTGCTATCAATATTTTTTGAGATGTTCCTAGGACTGGCATTCGAAAAGGGTAGAAGGAAAAGCTAAAATTATGCCTAAAATTCATAAAGAATTATTTTAATTATTTATATTTTACATACCAAATTTCTTGTTATATTTTTTGCCCGTATTTATTCGTTACATTCGCCCTTCGATTATACTTTAATTCCTTTGCCAGAAACTTGTGCCGCTGAAATTCTGGAAATATTTGATGGCAACTAATCTCTTAAGACTCTATTGTATTTATTTAATTTTATTTACTTTTTTTTAACGAGTTAAGGAGTTAATAGAGTTTTAAGGTGCTACTAGCTCATGAACATGAGATGTTCCTAGGACTGGCATCCGAAAATGGTAGAGGGAAAAGCTAAAATGATGCCTTTAATTTATAAAGAAATTTTTAAAATTATAATAATTATTTGCATTTCATATACCCAATTTTTTTTTATATTTTTTACCCGTATTTATTCGTTACATTCCCCCATCGATTATACTTTAATTCCTTTGCCAGAAACTTTTGCCGCTGAAATTCTGGAAATATTTGATGGCAACTAATCTCTTAACACTCTATTGAGACGTGTAAACTTTTAATAGCATTTGCTCCACTCCACGGAAGTCTGACGGCTAATTCCAAGGGAGATGGGGGGAAATTGGGGAAAATCGGTTGGCGGAGGTCTGGGACCTTGTTTTATGGCCTGCAGCAGTTTTCGTGTTTGAACATCAAAAGTAATAAATTCATCGAACCATCACAGAGGAGGCCAGAGAAATTCGCCCATCGGATTCCGCCGTCTTCGAGCCTTGGTGTCTAGGATTTTGTTGTTTTAGGTCGTCGCTCTGCTCAATAACTTTCCGGCGGGCGTTTTCCCCTGGATTTTCTCCACCTCACCACCTGTCCAGCCGTTAATTTCCCGCGAACTCCTGCACGTTGTTTTTCGCCGCTTTTCCCTCTGCTCTTGGCCAAAGTTATTTGGCCAACTCGGTCTTGGCTTGTTTCGTGCAATCAATGCAGGCCCCCCCTGGAAAGTTTCGGGAGAGGGGCCGGGCACCGTAAATATTCTCTCCGTCCAGAAGTTAAGTGTCTCTCGAAGTTTGCTGCAAATATTTCAGGCTTATTTATGGGTTTCTAATCGAAAGGAAGCGAGCAACTAGTTTGAAATGAGAAATTATTTAGTTATTTAGCTATTAATAAGCTGAAAGTGTGAGCTTATTATTAAAAAAAAAGTCAAAGGGTCACACTTAATGAGTAAAAGCAAGAGGGCCACACTGACTATATTATAATTAAATTAATCTGAAGCCTAGACTAACAAGTCGATATTTCTTCACTTCCTCTGAAATATATTTATTTAATTAAAGGAATGCGAGCAATAATTACGCACTTCCCGGGAGCCTGACAATCACCTGCAGAGAAAAAAAAATACCCAGGCCATAATTTCAATAAAAAAAAATACACCAGCAAAATAAGAACAAAATACGCCAAGCACTTCCAGTGGCGTTCGCTTCATAAAGGAACCAGAGGGGGGCGGGCCACAGAGAGAGAGAGAGAGATTGAGAGGGGGCAATAGACAGGAGTGTGTTAAAAGAATTGCAGCGAAATTAAAATAAAATAAAATTTACGTTGAATTAAAAGGAAGCAGTCAAAGCAACAACAGGGGTGGGCAGTGGGGGGCAAGCGTGAGCTCAGAAGAATGCGAAGGCAATTTTCCTCAGGGAGTGTAACGAATAGTTGACGACCAATAAAGCCCAGTAACTTTATAAATATATTAAATGAGAAATTATTTAGTTATTAATAAGCTAAAAGTGTATCCTTATTATTGAGAAAAGGTCCAAGGGTCACACTGACTTTATAATTAATGAGTAAAAGCAAGATGGTCACATTGACTTTATTTTAATTAAGAGTATACCTCTTTCAGGGAGAAATAGAGTGACCAGAGCACTTCCAAAATCAAATAATACGCGCTCAGGATCGTGTATTCTGTCAAACTTCATACTTTCATGATGGCTCCGAGCTTAAAATTCGGTGCCCCTCCATGTTTTTATATTCTTTTATCCCTAGAATATTGATAACAGAATTTTTGACTAACGTTATCCCTTCTATTTCCTAATTAAAGGCTTACAGGGTATCTGATAAGCGGGATATAACCAGAAAACAAGGACGAAATAACGAAACTGTGGAGGACGAGTCGTGACTTCATTTGCTTGACACTTGGCCCGGGAAAGTGTGGGGACAATGGGGAAAAGCGCTGGGGAAAAGTGGCGGGAAAGGTGCCGGGATGTTGGTGGTATTTTTTTTCGAAAAGAGAGGGTGCGAAAAGAAAAGGCTGCAAACGATTCCTAATTGAAAACTATTAAATTCTTTTTTTTCTGCCCTTTGCCCGCTGCTACTTAATTTCTTCTTGGCACCCAATCTCTCTCTCTCTCTCTCTCTCTTTCTCCATAGCTCTTGCTATCCTGCTCTGCCTCTCTGACTTGGCCGGGTCCAAATTGGAACTTGAATTTCATTTCGAATGACATTCGCTCCATCACGCGTCAACTGCAGCCAACTCATGGCACGTAGCCGGGATGGTTTCGAGAATGGAAAAAAAAAGCCAAGGAAAGAAAGAAAGCAGCGGAAAAGTCCTGGACAGGGGAGAGTGAAAAGAAAAAAAAAGCGGACATTTTCATTTGAGCATATTTAATTAGATGCAATTATTTATGGTATTAAATAGATGAGGCAGTAAATGTGCTGTACACTGCGTTGCCTTCGACTCCCGGGCCGCCCACGCCTCGAAAAAAAATGAAGAAAATTGAAATAAAATGCTAAAGAATTGCGTCGTTGTCTGTGTCGCCAAAGCAGAAGGCAAGCAAAAAAACCCGAGCTATGATGGAGCTAAAAATACCCTAAAGGATATGTGTAGGAAGTTGGAAAAAGCCCTTAAAAAACACTTCAAGGCATAGTCCTCAGGTCAGTTATTAAAAATAATTTATTTATTTAGTTTAACATCAGGGTTATGATCATATTTTACGACTTATATATTAATGTTCATCAAAAAGAGGTTACTTGTTCATTTTCAAGCCAATAGCATCAGGTCTTGGTCTCCAATTAAAAGTAAATTCAATATTGGTGGACAAACGGACAAGCGGACAAAATATTTAAAGAAGAGAATATATTATAATAGTAACAACCCATTCAAAGGGCATTCAAATACCGTAGAAAAGTGTAAAAAAAAAGAAAGAGAAATACAGGCAAGGCAAAGAAAAATATTCAATTCTTGGCTCACTCAAAAAGGCACAATTCTGCAGCGAATGCCCAACCCAACCCCCCTTGCGCATCATTTACCAGCCAACCATGACAATGGGCTCCTTGGACCCCCTGGAAAATCCAGCGGACGAAGGAGTGCATTTAAATGGCAGGAAATTTGAAAAAAATTGAAATTTAAGTCTTTGATAGATTGAAACCGATTTATTAGCCGCCCCCTTTTCTTTTCTGTTTTTTTTTTAGTCACACCCATTGTTAGTCATTTTCCTCTTTGAAAAAAAAGAACGAAACTTGCTGCTTATTTATTGGCTGTATGAAACAGAGATGAGCCGCTATTTCAGTGCTTAAATTTGACTAATTAAATAATTATCTAATAATTTTACTATCATATATACCAGGGAAATTATTTTAAAAAAGTCTGATTTTCTTTGACAAAAATTTAAATACAATTTTGCCCTAAAATGTAACAAACAGGGGTATTTTTTTAAGGGATTACCGACCCCCCAAAATCATCGAACAAGGCCACAAATCCACACCTCGGACAACGGACAACGAACAGCGGTCACTGGACACCGGACAACCCCCAGATGCCAGTCACTTATTGGGGTTAATAGCGCGTGTCTGGGGGGCCCTTGAACCGAATCCCGAACCCCTTCGCACCTTCGACAAGACAAATCACACAAATTGACAAACGTTTAACATAATTTACACGGCAAAGCCGTAACGACTTACACTTGACCACTCCACAGCCAATGAACCTCCATATCCTGGCCAATATTGACCCTTTCGCCTTTCGCCCTTCGCCTTTCGCCGTCCGACGGAAACCCTTGTCAACATTGCGTAACCGAAACTATTAAAAAGATCAGCCGGACAGGACACTTGACTGCATTCGTGTCCAAATACAAAAAAGGAGCGGAAAAAAAACGACCGAAATTGAAGAGGATGTCCCGGAATTTCGGTCATTTTTCACACGCTCCGGACTAAAGAGGACATATGTTCATGGTCAAATCGATTAAATAAATCATTAGCATCTTTTGTGGCCAATTCCTTCGTGTCCCTCGTGTCCTTTTGTGACGCGTGTCGCAACTTTTCCCATGTGTTGCCTGCAAATTGTTTTTTAATACAAAGAAAAGGACATTTTTTCCTTATTTTCTCTGCGTTATTTCTTCTCTTTTTATTATATTTGTTGGGGGCGCCCTTGTCGTTTGACATTTAATTTGTTGCTCTTGTGTTTGGGGCAAAAGGAGTTTGCCAAGAATGAAGGCTAATTTATTGCAGGACTACAGGACACTTTGAGGAGAAGGAGATAGCTGCTTCCTCCTGGATTGAAGGCGATTTTTTTCTAGAGAAAATTAAGGTTTTTAAAGATAAAAGAGATTTTATTAATTATATTTATGGGATTTATTTCGAAAATATAATAAATAAGTGAGGAGGGTTTGAGGGTTCATAAAGTTCTCAATTTATTTATTTAACAACAATATTTCTTGCTATAAATAAGACCTGTTCATTGAGTCTGTATGGGATTTATTTTGATAATATAATTATAGGTGAGGAAAGGGCTCTTTCTTTTAGTTTTTGATAGGTTTATTAAGTTCGTAATTTATTTATTTATACAACAATATTCTTTTATTTAAATAACACCTGTTCATAGAGTCTGTATACTTATTTTGTAAAAATAAAAATAAAGTCCATGAAGCATCTAATTCTCCTTTTCAACTCCTGCGTTATCCCCAAGCCATCACCTTTTATTCACATTTCTGGTGTTTATTTTCTATAAATATAAATTAAATGGGTGGCGTGCGACTGTCCAATAAATTTCGCTATTTTTATATATTTCGAGACACCTTTTTTCGGTTTTTTGGGTTCGGTTACGGTTTGGGTTTCGGTTTCTTTCCATTATTGTTGCGTTTTTTTTACCATTCTGGATGCCATTGTGGTTTTTGCCGGAGTCCTTTTGTATGGCAGCTCCTGCTCCGGTGTCGAACCCTTTTCATTGTGCGGATCCGCATCCCGGCAGGGCGTGGCGGCTAAAAAATATTGCCCAAGTCGGGCCAAATCATGTGACAATAGTTGCTTTATCCCCCCACTTATTTTTATTATTTTTTCCGTTTTTTTTTTCGGTGTTTGTATTTTGTGTAATAATATGCAATTTGTTTTATGAAAGAAGTACATGGGGAGGGAATGGAAGTTTATATCGAAAATATCGAAATTATCGAATTACCAAGTATCGGTAAATATAGATTTCAAAATAGAGGCAGGGAAAAATTAATACTGTTTAAAGAAAATCTAATGCAAGGTTTATTTATTCTTTATAATTAAAGCCAATACAGAAATATTTAATTGCTTATAGAATTTATGGCTATTTAAATCGAATTTCAAACTCGAAGATATATCGTTTGTTTTCTTTTCAGAGTGAAGTAATTTTCCAATCCTCTCTCTGTGTACTTTCATAATAAATAGGTGAGGGGAATATATGTGTATATAGATATCATAACGCAGTCTTTTGTTTTAGTGAAACCTCAGAGTCCCCCCGAAATCTTTTGTGAGCCGAGCAGAGAAGCGAAATACAAAAAAACGCAAACAATTTCTTGTAATTAAAATCCATGGCCTTTTCAGTCCCCAGCCCACTTAGGTCCTGGCCAGGAGGTGGTCCTGGGTGGCTCAGTCAGGTGCTCAGCTGCGCCAATCAGTCACAGACCAGTCAACCACCGAAGCTCCCGGCCGGGTACCGGCTCCCTGGTCCGGCTGTACTTGTCACTGGCTGCAGGTGGAAAAGCGGAAGGGAAAGCGGCGGAAAATGGAATGGGAATGGGATGGGGTGGCAATGAGGCCCAAAGGCAAACGAGCGACCGAACCGACCTTTGCCAAGAGACTCTGCTCCGCTGCCATCGCTTTTTGCATCATTTTTTTGTTCAAGAATTACTGATTATTAATTCATTTTGAACCGGTGAGGCATTCATATTTCTGCAGCAGCCCTGAGTGGGTCGTCCTTCGACACGCACACACAGCCGATGGTGCGCTGGAAAAAAAACTAGCAGCCTACATATGTACCTTGAAATAAATCAAATTCAAATTAATATCAGGTACAAAATTTTAAAAATATAAAGAAATATATATTAGTGAATGATCTAAATATATATTCTTCTTTAAATATAATATAAATCTTCTTTCTTTTATTTTTATCTCAGTGCATGACTGACTGGCAGCATCATCCTTTTGGTCCTTCATGTTGTCTGTCAATGTTTTGCTTTCATTTTTTTTTCGTTTTTTATTTTTTTTTATTCTTTGACTTGCATATATTTGTATAGCTTGCTGGCTATGGCTGGCGCTGCGAAGCACCGATGTCCTGATGATGTCCCAATGTCCTGCAGCTCTGATGATGTCCTGGGTGCGTCGCGCCCTGGCTGGCTGGCTGGCTGCATTCATTGTTAAATCATTGGGTTTTTGCTGCAGTTTGGCAAACGGCATTCGACGCTGCCAACCTCATATCAACCTCAATTCGCCGTCCCAGCTCCTGCTCCTGCTCCTGCTCCAGCCTCTTGACTGTCCATGCAAATAAAGTCAGCGCGCGGTAAGAAAACAAAATGTGAACTGTGACTGCGACTCTCTGACTCTGACTGTGACTGGGACCGGTGACTGCTACTCCGGGCACGGGGATAAAGGTGCCGGCAAAATGGGAGCACTGGGAGAAACAGGGTTACTAATAAATAGGCACAAAATTATTTAAATGATTTAGATTATAGTTTCAAATTAAATTTCTGAATATTTATTATTTTTTTATTATTTGGGGCAGCACTGGTTGAAGTTAAGGTTATTTTTAGTTTTAGAGTAGGGTGACACTGATCAATATAAATAATTAAAAACAAAAACAACGCTGGTCACATTTTACGAAGACGTAAGTATTTGTGGAAATTAATATTAAACATATTTATAAATAATTTATTAAGTTTTGACTTTCTATTAAATATTAAATACTAATAATATCACCCAGAAGTAATATAAATATTACATATAATTACATAAAATATTAATTTAATTTCACAAACCTCTGGACCATCTCTGATATGGCTTATTGACTGACCTCTTTGGAAATAGTGGTCTTAACAAGGTTTTCTTTCCTTTTCTTTTGTGCCAGTGCTGGGTAGCGGGACAGGACATCTGCTATGAAATGCAAGCCTGGGACTCGGACTCGGTCTCGGACTCTGAGTCGTCGGGGCTTGTTAGTCTGATTGGGTGGCTGATTGGTTGGAACGGCTCTGAATCTCAGCCGAGAGCCGTGACAGTTCCTGGGCCCGAACCCCGTCGAGCTCCCAACAATGAAGCGGAAACAATGTTTACAATTTTTATTCTTTCTTCTCTCGTCGCTCGTCTCGGTTCCGAAAAACACACAGAATATATACATATATATATATGTACTTTTTCTCTATATTTTTTGTCGTATTTTTTTTTTATTTCAGCTGGTTCATATTTTGTGTTTGCCTTGTTATGCTTTGTGTGTTGTATACACATTGTACCTGCACCTGCCTGCCTGCCCACCTGTGCCTCCCTCGTAGCTGTGCCATGTTTGACTGTATTTAGCCAGCGGTCATAAAGTTAATTTGTACAAATGTTGCAAATAATTCAAACAGTTTTGCTATGCTCTCGCCCTCCTCCTGCCAGCGCTGCTTTTATCTGTTTTGATGGGTGTACTTCTTAGATTGCACTGGTCACCTTAATTAGGAGGAAGGGGAGGGTAACACTGGCAGTTATATATCGATTGTAACATTCTTTTCAAGTCCTGCGATTTTCTGGAGGGGCAGCACTGGCTTATTAGGAACTAATGAATGGGGCAACACTGGCTGAAGTTAATGGTATTTTTAGCGTAAGAGTGGGGTAACACTGATCAATATAAATAATTAAAGACAAGAGCAACACTGGTCACCTATTAGGGATAAATACTCAAAAAGCGCTTAATAATTAAAAAAAAAAACACTCTACTTAAGTTAAATGTATAAAGAATAAATTATTTTAGTTCAGCATTTAAAATAAAAAGCTTTTATCTATTAAACAAAAATAAATTATAAATATAAATCTTAGTTAATTGCTTAAAGCACCATACACACTTTCTCAATAGGTACAAGCAATAGGGTCACACTGTCCACCGATCAGTGTTGCCATCACGCCGCAAATGTGACGCCAACTGGTGCCCACAGCCATTAGCAGGTGCCACATAAAATTTCTAATTAACCAAAAAGCCTATTAGCAGCGACACAACGAACACTATTTTATTATTAGCCAAAAGCAGATGCAGCCACAGCGGCAACAACAGCAAAAAATACCCGAAAACATTCAACACCTCTTAAGGTGGGCCTAATGAACGAAGGCAGCCCCGCACATAATTTTACTTATTACAATTTTATATATACATTTATATATATATATATATAAAAGGGGGTGGCGGTGGCGTGGTGTCCCACAGCAAAACATATTCCCAAAAATTACCAATTTTGTTGCTTACGATTATTACCTTGGCAATGGTTTGGTGATGTTGCTGATGTGCTGATGGTGTCTGTTGGCTGTTGCACGTTCCACTTGTGCGTTACGTTAGGCTTTTGCGGCACTCTGGAGATGACTTAACACGTAGCACATCATTAAAAATTTTGTGCCATTAATGCATAACACACACACACACACACACATCCATACGGACAGACACACGCGCACGACCGGGTAAGAAGTGCAAACAAATACAGCTAAAGGCAAGAATTTAATATTTTGTTATCGTAGTTTTTATATAGATTATTCTCAATTTTTTTTTTTGGTTTATTTCCTTGGTTTTAATGTTTTCAATGTGATTTTTATTTTCCAAAATTGTAGTGTGACCGTAATCTTTGTTTTACTTAATCCTTATTTTCTTAATGTCTTAATTTATCTCAAAATTGACACAGCGGAATTGGAACATAAATGCGGAAATTCATATTTACATAATGCTACTTTACCAAAATGCTAATAGTTAGTACTCAGTTAATGCTTACAATTTATTTTATATTAATGGTATCACATAATTACCAAGCTGAGTTTTAGTTTGGGAAGAAATAACTCATTTTTATAATGAAAACTCGAGTTATTGAAGTTTTTAGTGCAAGTTAACTACTAACAGAGTTGCCGATGCAATATAATTTCACTTGTATAAGTGTGACCCTATGTAATATAAGTTTAAATATAGTTTAAGATATTTCTCAAGTAGTTATAGCTGAGTAAGCTATATAAAAATACAATGAAAATAAGTATACTTGTTACCAAAACAACTGTTGGTATACTTAGTGTGCCCCTATTTTATTATTTAAAAAAACCCTTTTAAAGGCAATGACTGCTAATATCTTGCCCCAAGCTGTGCTGCGATCCAATTGCCAATATGTCACACGCATCCCCCGGAAGGGTTGTGCCTCTGTGTGTGTGTGCGAAACTAATACCCAACAACATCGCCATCTTATTTACGTCTTTTTAACACCTTTGGACCACCCACTTTTGGGCATCACCGCCACCGCCAGCGCTGCCGCTATAGCGTTGAACAATTAACAAAAGGTAATGTAAAATTATAATTATCACACAAAAGCAGATTTGTTAATTTAAGCTAAAACAAACACGGCCGAAGGGGGGCGAGAGAGCAGGAGCAGGAAGCGAAGGATACGGGCCCGTACATCTTTCAAGACATTGTCAACATTTTGCGGAGGTGGAACGTGGGCAAACGACCGATGCGTAACAATGAAAAGTCCCCAATGTAATAAATATAAAAACAGCCAAAAAATATGCTATAAAATTATTTCGCAGCCAAGATGCTCGCCGAAACTTAATTTGGCCTTTGAAAACACTGAAAACACATTGATACGCGAGGCGAGGCCTGGTTCTTAGTCCTTGGTCCTTGCTCCTTGGGCTGGGGCTTGGCTTGGCTCTCATCTGGTTTGGCTGTCATTGATTTTTGGTCCTTTTTTTGCGGCCCATAAATTTAATGGCTCTCCCGAAAACCCACACAAACCTACACACGCTTAACCCTTTTCGGCAGGATTCTATTTGTGTTTGAGCTTCAGCTCATTAATGCTCGGGCCTGATAATGTATTATCATTTCTGTTGGGGCGTTTGGGACGCCTTTAGTGGTCCAGGGTAGCACTTTCATTATTAGTTCATAACTTGTACGCACTTTTAGTAATAAATCTTTGCAGTAACCCGGTTATTTTTGAAAGTGTTTAAGGGTTTTGAAAATTATTTTCTTCTTTGCAAGTTAAGAAATTATAGAACTAATATCTAAAGTCATTTTATTTAGGTTTGCCTCTGTCTTGCATATTTTTATTTTTTATTTTGAAAGTATTTAAGGGTTTGGAAAATTATTTTCTTCTTTGCAAGTTAATAAATTACAGAAATATTATCTTAATTCATTTTATTTAGGTTTATCTCTGTCTTGTATATTTTTTTTTAGCTTCTTAATTAAATACTTTACTTTCTTTTCCAGATATGACTTTTGAACGCATTCAGTCAGCTTTATATATCTTATATTTTATATTAGGTAATCACTAGTCCAGTTTTTCCCTTTAATGCCTCCTAGAATTTCCTATTTATGCATGCCTTAAACACACACACCCTTCGTGTGTTAATAATATTTTTTGTAATTTTTTTTATTTTAGGTTTTTCCCTCCGTTTATTTTGACTGTGTGTGTGTGTGCCCCTTAATTTATGGCCTGCTACATTGTAGCGAACACATCGGCATTTTAATGGACCCTTATGGGGGGCGGGGGAGGTACTCGTAGCTATATCCTGGAATAGGAGTCTGCACAGAACAGGACATTAAAATTATTGAAGGCGACAAAGGGCCATTAATTCGTTGCGCTTAGCTCGCAATAACGGGGCACATAATTGTTTATTAATGAAGTTTAAGTATTTTTATTGGCACATTACGAAGGGAGAAAGAGAGATGGCAAATAGGAGAATATTTTGTAGTGGGAAATATCTTGAATAAATATAAATAAAACCCGATTAACCCTTTACAGGCCCACGCATGCACCGCCTTCCTTTTTCCGGGGCAGAAGGGTTGATTGCGTGCAGTCGAGTCCTCGATTTCACCCCACAGGACCAAGGATGTGTGGAGACGCGTGCGCGAGTCCCCTCCATCGAAGCCTATTGAATTCGCATCAGATATCAATAGCTGCCCACACACACACACACCCCCGCACACACGCACATGTGAGAGAGACGGCACAGGACCTCTCTTCGACAGGACCTCTCTTCGATTTCGGATCCACGAGTGCGAGGACAGCCAATCGTGCGACTGCAGGCAGCTGATTGGGCGCATTTCCTCGCAACGAGCGCAAGGAAAAGCGGAAAATTCCCCCCCACACACACACACACACACACAAAAAGATGGAGCTGAAAGAACACACAAAAAATGGTCAGTTGGGTCGAGCGTGGAGAAATGTGAAAAATTACATAATATGCGCTGAAAAATGTGCGTACATTTTTTCCATCCGAAAAGCTGACCAAGCCGAGACTGCTCCCTATCCCTATATATATATTTTTCTTGTTTTATGCAAAACTTTTGCGTTTTACAATTCATTGCATATTCAATTTGGTTGGGTTCGGGTTCAGTTTTGGGGTTTATCCCCGGACAGAACGACGCCGCAAAGGTCCAGGGCATATTAATAAGGATTTCATTAGTTTTATATGCTCCGCTTTACAATCTACATTCCAGGTTTTTTTTTCTATTTTTTACTAGTGATGGGTAGGAAAATATCAATATAGTTAGATAGGTAAATCGATATTTTAAAGGTTTTAAAAATACCTTTTTAAAATAAATCAAAAGAATAAACTCTCTATTTTATATTTGTGGTATTTAAAGTACCTTCAATTATAATATAATTGGTTTATATCTTTGAAACCGTATAAAAACACAATTAATTTTTTAATTGATATATTGGATATTCGATTTTTTCGATTTAAAATTCAATACGATATTTTATCGATATCCTCTCGATACGATACTGCGGTGTTTCCATTCGTATTTTTCTCAACTCTGATAAATTCGGACACCCGCCCTAATAAATGGCTAAACGTTTGGACAAATGTCTGTTATTTTGTATTATCGTTGTTGTTTGATATAAAAAGTTGCCCCGCCGGCGCTGGCTGGGAAATCTGCTGGGAGCTTTCGCCACTCAAGCGGTCAGCTGGGTAATCTGCAAGTCACTACAATGCTTTTCCCGCCGCTCGTTATGGATGGAAACTCGGGAAATCGGATTCGGGGATTCATATATAACACAAATCTGTTTTCACGGCTTATCTTGCATAAATTTTGATTCAAAGTTGAGAGCTCTAAGTGAAGAAGAATTTGTCAAAAAAATATATCAACATAAATAAATAAATAAATACCTTTTCTAAAGTTTGTTAAAAACAAAGGGATACATTATAAATATATTTTTGTAAAGTATAATTCCCATATTTTCTACAAAAATAAAGTAAACTCTCTAGCGAAAGTTTCTTAATTTGAACTTTATAGATGAGGACTCTCGGTGTACTGACACTAGGCCAAGTATATCTTGGCCCCGTCAATTTTTTGTTGTGCTTTTTTTTGGGAATATTTTTAGCTCCCACCACGGAATCGTATTTTATTCGCTTACGGCTTGGAACTCGGGGCTCGTTTGTGTGCGAAGGCTTTTTGTCTCTATTAAATTAATCGACGCTCATTTTTCCAACTTAACAAACGCAGAAATAAAAAGTATAAACGATAAAACATTTGCTGGCCACTGCCACCCCCCACATACCCATTTTCCATTTTCCATTGGATTTTTCCACCCAGCAGCAGCAGCGGCAGTGGCAGCCACTTTTCATTTCTCCGGTTCTGGTTCCGTTTCTGTTTCACTTTTCACTTTTAAGTAGCACTATTTTTTAAGGATTCTCGGTTTTTGGGCGAAGGCATCAGTCCATCAGTTGGTTCGCTCTCTTCTTTTTTTCTAAAACAATTTTGTGCTTTTTTTATGTGCATTATTTCATGCTTATCAAATACAAAACAAACGCACACGAGCAGGGTTGGAGTTTTTTCTTTCAGCTTTTACGGGTTGCGGTTGAGCCCGCACTTCCCCCTTGTGACATTTATGTTTCATTTGGCATTTCTGATGCGTTTTCCTTTTCCTTTTAATTTTTTTCTTTTCTGTTTTTTTTTTTTTGCTCTCAAGCGATTTAGTGTGACATTTCAATCAATCAGCCGACTTTGGTCCGGGCTATTTGATTAAACGCCAGATTTATGGCTTGTCAGGACCTCAAAATGGTCGAAAAATGCTAATGGGATGGGTGAGTCTTTTGAAAAAAATTAAATTCACTAAGTCGGTTTAAGTTACGAGGAAATTTTACCTTTTGGGATATGACACTATTGATAGGTAGTCTGGTTTCGGGCTTATTGGCTTGTCAGGAGCTTAAAGGGGTCACAAAATGCTAATAAAATTAAGTTCAAAATGTATATACAATTATAATATAATAGGTTTTAAGTTAATAAAGTTTTCCACTGTACTAAAAGTAGTCTTCTACAGCTTCTTGCTGAACTTCAATTAAAAAATAATAAGAAATTAATAGCAAAATCCACATTCCTTTAAAGGCCTTTAATTCTGCTTTATTTTTACCGGCCAAAGTCCCCTCTGAGACACCAATAAAGATGTAAAATATCGTAAAAATGTTGCCAACAAAGGAATGAATACAAAACTGAAAGCTGGCCGTGTGAAATGTTTCTGCGAATCAGTGAAAATCATGAGCAAAGGCGAAGGAGTTGGCATAAATAAACACATCAACACAAAAGGCAAAAGTTTTACAGCCTGCCAGACCCATCCTTAACCCCTTCTTCCTGCTCTTCTCTCGAGAATCTCACACATGTCTCTTTGTTGCTGCGAAACGGAAGTCGGGAACAAAAAGACGGAGAAAAAAGCACAGAGAAAGCCGAGAAAGCTGAGAGAGAAAAAGAAATGTTTTAATTGCCTCAGATAAGAAGTACACATAACTTGCTGCCTGCCACGTCACACTCATCCTCCACTCATTCTGGCAAAGGACAATTTTACAATTCAGCGCACATTTTGATGAGCTTCATAATTTTTTGCCTGCCCATTGATGTTCTCACCCATAACACATTGAACGGGATAAGGCGGGGATGCGATGCCCTTACTTTTTGGTGGGGAAGTCCTTTTTAAGGATGTAAGGAAAAGAAAATAATAAAACAAGGTTATTAAAAATATTTCCAAACTTAGAAAAAAGCCTAAAAATATCGAATTTGGTATAGGAAAAAATGTTCAGTAACAAGCATTGATATTTAATGTATTGCTTATTTATTACTTATTTATTTATCATGAAATAATTAACCTATTTCTCCTGCTTGTATTTGGTATTCGATTTGTTCGATAACAAACTATGATTCTTTAAATATCATTTTTTATAGATGCTCATATTTATTTATAAAATTTTAAATCCTTTATGTAGAGTATTCCCTTAGCATCTAGGACTCTGCACGGGCCAAGCCAGCCGAAACTGACTTTCAACTTATCCAAGAGCACGGAAAACTCTTTCCATTCATTTCACATATATGTCACACAATTATCAAAGCTGTATCTATGCATCAGCGAATGCCACACCCCATCGCCCACCGAAAAAATACAACAAAAAAAAAAAAAAAAAAAGGAAAAGGAAAAGGAGCAGCCTACGTGAACCGTTTTGTTTACACGAATTACATGCATTTTACGCAACATAAACGAGATTAGTGCTCCGCTCACATTTGAGACGAAACAGCGAAACTTTAGACGAAGCCAACCCCCATTGTGCCCCGCCCTTTGTATTCTATCTTAGACTTCAGACCCCCTTTAACTAGACAAGAACTTGACTAAGATATGACTCGGAACAAGAAGGATGTAGGAAATTTGACTGGGAGGATACCGTGTATTATTAATATATATTTTTTTAAGTAAATATTTTTATTAAAGTTCTTGAGGAAGTTTAAGGGAAACAATTTGTTAAAGACTTGTGCAGTTTTAAATATATTTTAGCTGTAATATATATATTTTAATATAATTATTTCTATTATATTATATCATATTTTATTATATTTTTTTCCCTCAGCATTAAACCTCACTATTAAAAGATATAAAGTCTGGCATAAACCGAAGTAGGAGTTGGATCTTCTCACAAAAAAAGGGGTTGGCCGCCAATGCCTTTTGTTTTTTACTTGCCTTGAACTTTTCCGCATCCCCATGCCCATCACACCCCTCTATTCCCCCTCAACCACCCTTCCCCCTTAACCCATCTGTGTAATTGTTGTGGGGGCAAGGTTATTCTCATATGTATAAATACAGTTGCAGTCAGAATAATAGCACTAGCTATAGCTACAGTCAGTTGAACAATATTTTCTTATGATTTTATTTGTTAAATCTATCTAGATAAATTTAAAAATCTTAAAATTCTTATTACTTATAGCCTTATTTTGCTTTTGTTTAGTCAACATACTCTTTTGTTTCTCTTGTTTGTAATTAAAATAAAGTTAATTGTTTTATATATAAGTTTACAAGCTTAAATCACTTTAAGGCTAAGAAATAAATTGATTTAAATTTATTATATAATAATAAATATTTAAATATAATATTAATACATTTATATTCAAAGAAGTAATTATAATAAATGTAATAAAAAGTTCCTAATCATGAAGGTAAACTGTACAATGATTAACAAAATAAACATTCGGATTACCTCTAACTAATTTTTAAATTTTCGTTCCTATCATCTTGACCCCATCTGTATCTACATTTATATATATAAATCTATGAGTATCTGTGTATGTTTGCATTGTTAACAAGCGCAGAAAATTTTTCTCATCTTTCTGTTAGACACAAAAATTTCTATAGACGATGTCGACGGTTCTCGAGTGTCCTGTCAGAACTGAATATGTGTGTGGGTATGTGTTCGGGTGGGTGTACACATTCTTAAACTCGTATCTATATTTTTTATGACTTTCTGTTGATCTTGGCAGCGAGTACTTGTGCTTATACTTGGAAAAAAAGCAGAAAGGGCTAATGGGTAGGGCAGCCTTGTTTATGTTCCGAAATCCCCTATCGCAAGTTCCATAAACGGATGCATCCTATTGTTTAAGACGGCGAAAAGTTCCCGGAAACAACTTTAGAGTTTTCCAAAAATCACGGCAGGGGTATATTATATATGATTATGTATATATCTTATACTTGGTCATAAAATGTATTTCGTTTATTGTGTGCTTAACTGCAATTGCAAGTGTGTAGAACTTATAACATTTTAACGTTATGGGAAATTTAATAAAAAATAAATTTAATAATCTAAGTACTATATATAAATTATTTTAAGGCTGTAGTTATATTGAATTCAAATTTTGGCTATCCAACAAAATGAAAACTAAATAAAATCGAAAGAAATAATATATAGAAATTATTTAACAATAAAGGAAATTCAATAAAACATAACATTTATAAGTTAAGTACTATATAACAATTATTTTAAGGCTGTAGTATTAGTGAATTAAAATTTAAGCTATTCAACAAAATGAAAACTAAATAAAATCGAGAAAAATAATATAAAAAAATGTCTTAAAGGAGATATTTGAGGAAATTAAATATAAATTTGAAATCATTATTAAAAATAGACGAAAAAAATAATGGAATATATTTTATTAATTACATTTTCTATGTATTTAATAATAATCAACAATTTCCAAAGCTTATAAACAATGAATTTCCCCAAAAATAAAATACTTTGAGAACTTGCTAAATTCGTAATATTTTTTCTTTGCAAACTCCCAAAAAATCACAGATTTTTTCACATGCAAAACAAGAAACAAAAAAAAGGGAGCAGGATGGCAGGACGACAGCTGGAGCCAACTATGGCTAAAAGACCCCGAACTGGGGCTGGGGCCAAAGTGGAAAATCCCAAATCAAAATGCCATTAAAGCGTGTACCGCTTGACTATAACGCGAAAGTGGAAGTAAATATTGTCATTACTCAAGCTTAAAATTAAAATTACCCACCTGAATGGATAAGGAAGCCGAGGGGGGGCATAATGGGGGCTCTGAAAGGGGGGGCCTTGCAAAAATGATAAACTGCATAAGGCAACAGCGCCAACAGAACCTGAATTTCAAATGCAAAACTTTCTTTTCGCACACACACAAGTCTGTGTGTGTTGGTAAAGAGGAAGTCCCACTCTCCGCCCGCCATTTTCCATAAATGCCGCCACAGCAGCAGCAGCAACAGCGGCAAAGAGCAAAGTAATTTTCATAACGACACCAACAAAGTCGCCGAACTTGCCAAAAGGTGCGCGCCAGCCAGTCAACAAAAAAAAAAAAACACCGAAAAACCCCCCACTCCCCAAAGCAAGCCTCCCCCGCCCCCAAGCCCGTGGAGTAGCTCCACTTTTTGGAATGTGCCACGTTAAGCACATCTGTTTTTTATTGCTTTTAATTTGCCATTAATAAACCATTCCAAGGCGACCGTCGGTCGTCCAAAAATGCTAATTTATATATATACTTATAGATAGATGTACTCTCTCGCATATATACTATATAGAGAGTATTAAGTATATATATTTTCGGGGAATCCAATTTGAATTTGTGCCTTCTGCCAATTTATTTTTCAGCCCAGGCTAATGCCTCATAAGTCAATGAGTTTTTGGCATTTTTATGGCTTATGAACAGACACCAAAGATGCTATTTTTCCAGGGGGTTTTCCACAGCTGTTTTCCCGCTGCTCAAGTTCGAGTAAAAAGTTTTGCCCAGACAGAGTAATTTCCATTTTTCCGAAAACACAAAAAATAAAACAAGACTTGCCAGCGAAAGGCTGGAAAGCAAAAGAGTTTATTTGTCAAAATAATATTTTATGGATTTAATATAGATCTTTTGATAATTAATCTGTATTTAATAACTATAAATTCTTAAAATCAGTAAAGTAATGCTTAAAATTTTATTTAAGACTAACTTAATAATTAAACAATAGCCTTTCTTATCACCCTTCTTAAAATTCTATAATTTCTAAATAATTCCCAAAATTCCAACGATTTCAAATTGTGACAAAGGAACATGGTCCACAGTTTTCGGGAAGTTTCTTACCTGCATTTTTGGTAGATTTTTTTTGGGAAGGTTTGGATCTCCATTTTGCCATTTTCTATTTCTGCAAGACAAAGAATCTCAGCAGCGACATCAAAGATTCGGCCTAAACAAGGGAAGAAGCTCCGGCCCCCTTCTGGCATTGGCAAAAACCAGTGCGAAATTAGCCAAAAGTAATCCTTTAAGTTTAGTGCCCAAAAATTGCACACAATTGTCAGGGTGTCTTCAGTGTCCTTCCTCCTGTCGCCCTCGTCCCTCATCCTTTCGAAAAACGTCCCGCCCAACATTGTCAGCCACCGTTGATGACATTGTGTAAAATTTTGTTGCTGCTGTCGTCGCTTCGTGTTGTCGTTGTCGCTGCTGCTGCACTGAAAAAAAAATAAATTAAAATAATATAAATAAAGACAGAACACTACATTAAATATTTTAATATTTTTTAGGGACTTGAGAAGTCTTTCTTGGTCTCCATGAGATTTAAATAGAGTTATTAGAATTTGGCTAAGGTAATTTTTATATATATTTAATATTATATATGTATTTGTATATTTAAAAAATATATTTAATATTTCATATGTATTTGTATATTTAAAAACACACAAAATATTTTTTCTTCACTTTGATACTGATGAGGAATACCTTTATTATTTATACCTTTATGTAATTTAGAGGCGCAATTTAATTTATTTATTAGTTTATTTATAATATTATTAAATGGAGCATAAATATTTTATTCATTTTCCATATACACCCTTTTTTCCCAGTGCCGCGACGCCTTTCCTCGACTGGGCTATAAAACTTTTATAGTAAAAAGTAAATGCCACAAATGAGCAATCGAAAATTTCGCATTATAATGCAAACTGTGTGCATTTTTCGGGGTTATTGTAGTCGGCTTTCTGCTTGGGTCCTTTTGCGAAAAGACAAACGCATACCAGAGCCAAGGATGCAGGACGTGGAGGATGGAATACAAGGACCAAGGCAGTCGTCATGGTCGCCGGGACACTCGCCCCTCGCCTCTATTAATAATAATAGAATTTTTGGAAATTTTGCAGCGAGACGACGGAGAGGAAAAAGGAAAAGGAAGCTGTCCGCGATTTTTGCATTTGACAACGAAAACGAAATGAACGAGTTGTGTTGGTTGGGTCACCATTCCATCGGAGCCATTCTGAAAAGCCATTCTCAGTGCCAGGACTGCATTGCATAATTCAGCGAGTCCTGCGAGTCCTGGCTGACAATAATGCTAATAATGATAATGATTATAATGCATGAAACAAAATATACCCGGGGAGATGCCTTGTCTTCCCTTTGTCTATCGAACCATCCAGACATGGACGTCGGACGTCGGTCCTCCTCCGCTGTTCGGCATCTAATGAACTTCTTTATGGCTGCTTCATTCGCATAGCTAATTCGGAGTGTCTATAGCATCCATTCCCGGTGCCATTCCCAGTCCTGGTTCCAGTTACTCCTCAGTTTCCAGTTTGCAGTCCCCGTTTGAATGCAAATTCAAGGCGAGTGTTGTTTCAAAAATGCCAGCGAATAATTTTAGGAAAATCAAATACAATAAAATTTAATACATATAGTAAGCGGGGTACTATATTTTATATATACATTTTTTAGAGACTTTAATAGTTTGTTTTAAGAAAATTAAGCAAACATTTCAAGTTAATGAAGAAATTGTGGAAAGAATTATTGTAAAATTTGTAAAATAGTTTATTGACTAAAATAAGTACCCATTGATTATGTCTTTTAATTAAGATAAACCAATGGTGCTTATACAATTTATTTATATATTTTAATAACATTTTTTTAATAGTAATGTTTTAGGAAAATTAAGCAAACATTTCAAATTTATGTAAAAATCGTGGAAGGAATTATTATAAAATTTCTCAAATAGTTTCTTACCTAAAATAAATTCCCATTGATTATGTCTTTGAATTAAAATAAACCATTGGTGTTTATAAAATTGATTTATATATTTTTAATAACACTTTTTTAATAGTAATGCGGTTTAATTTATCCTTGTTTATGGTTCTACTTTAAGAACCGGATAATCCGTCCGTGCAAAGTAAACCAATCATCCCCAGTAATGTCTCCCGAGTCCTGAGATCCGCCAGGTGGATTACCTCTACCATGCCATCGCCATCGCTGTCGTCATCAGGCACGTCCGCTTCGGTACGCCCATTCGGTTATATTAAAACCATTTTTCGCTTATTACCAAAAAATTTAAATATTTTGAAAATAATAAACTGCGGGTGAGTTACTAAGTGGCAGCAGCGACGCCCAACGCCCACAAAAAAGCAAACAACGGCACACCTCACTCCACTCCATGGGATCGGGATTGGGTTTGGGTTTGGGTGGTGGTATCGTCGTCATCAGCATTTGGTATAATCAAAATGATGCCAAGCCCGCCGAGCTGCTGGCTCACCTTTGGCTCACAACCCACAGCCACGGCCATTACTAATCCTCCCCAGCCTCCGGTCGTCCCTGGGAGCCGAGCCCACTCTGTGTGCTATCACCGCGCCTCGTGTTGATTGTCGCGCATTGCCGTCAATGCTGCCTCCTCCGCCTGGTTTTCCCCGCTTTCCCCCTGGATTTTTCCACCATTCTTTGCCCCTTTCGCAGCCCCTTGCCTAATGAGCATCATGCGTTCGTGATGATGACAATGGTGGTCAGTGGCTTACAAACAAAAGGGGGCTCTTTGGTCAAAAGGTGTAAGGGGGAGGATTAAAAAATGTCAAGAAATTATTATTAAATACCCAACAAATGATCGCAATATAAGCTTCAAAAATTGTTGAAGAAATTGTTGGATAAATTGTTGAAGAAATTGTTGAAGAAATTGTTGGAGAAATTGTTGAAATAATTGTTGAAGAAATTGTTGAAGATATTATTGAAGAATTGTTTTTAAAAGTTTTATAAGAAATTGTTGAAGAAATTAAAAAAAAAAAAAATAGGTTAAAGACAATGTTGAAAATAATGTAAAAGAATTGCTTTAAAAAATTGTTGAAAAACATTTTAAAAATATTGTTGGAGAATGGTTTAAGAAATTGGTAAAGAAATTGTTGAGAAAAATTGGAAGAATATGTTATCGTTGGAGATTGAGAAAAGTGTTAAAAAAATCATTTAAAATTGATACTTATAGGAAGTACTGGATAAATTGTTTTAGAAAGTGTTGGAGAAATTGTTGTTAAAAGTATTGAAGAAAATATTTAAAAAGAAATCTTATAGAAAGTACTGGATTGTTGTAAAAAGTGTTGGAGAAAAGATATTTGAAAAACTCGAAGCTGTTGTAAAAAGTGTCAAAAAAGTGTTGAAAAAAGTCTTAAAGAAATTTTCCAACCACACTATGGCATTGGGAGACCCACCGCAACCCCTTTTCCTTCAGAAAACCCCCTTTGGCTCCGCCCTTGCGAATAATGATGGCCGTGCTGCTGCTGTTCTTGTCGGTGGTAGGTAGCCGTCTTGCCATAGTGTCATATTTTTATGATTTTTATGTTAATTCATAACCAGCGACGGCGACGGCGGTTGCCAGTTCTCAAAGTCTCCAGCCTCGCCCATCCTCAAGCCCATCATCATCGCATCGCAGACTCCTTTTCGCCAAATGCTTTTTAATCCTTTTAATGAAAATTAGTTCCTCTCAATAACATTTAATATATTTTCCTTTGCTTTCGGGGACTCTATCTCCCGTCCCCGTTGTTTTCACAGGCATTATCATAATTTCTGTTTGCAACCCTAAATCAACACTACCCCACCGACTCCGACTCCGACTCGATAAAGGGTTACTGCCGCTGGACTCTCCGTGTCCCCCGTCGTTCGGTGGTTCAGTGGTCCTTAACTTTACTGGTAGTAGGTGTTTGGGTGGCACAAGACACACACACACACACACACACCCACTCCGCTCCTTGACATATATCACAAGGTGATAACGAAGAACCCACCACCACCCTTTGCCTTTTGATTTCCTATGCAGCGTTAAATGGCATCCGCAGCACATCGGTCCACGTGGCTTTTCCGCGGCGCCGCTGGAAAATTGAAAAAAAAAAGGCACTAAAAATTAATGGGCGTAGCGAAGGTGTTTTCCACCATCATCCCAGCCAGAAGGATTCTTGCTCAGCGCCGCCTCCGCGCTATCGATAATGTATGTCCCTGTGCTGGACCTCTAAGAGGATTGGATTATCACTGCAATTATATACAAATTTAATTTTATTTGGTTTTCCATTTGAGAAAGTAATTCTTTGTCTGTTTGGGGAAATAATAATAATAATAATGGTCAAGAAGGTGCTAAAAAAATAGTGGTCAAGAAGGTGCTAAAGAAATTGTTGAAGTTATTGTTTAAAAAATGTTGAAAAATTTGTTGGTGAATTTGTCGTAAAATTAATGAAGAAATTATAGATAAAATTTATAGAAGAAATTGTTGGTGAATTTATAGAAGAAGTTGTTGAAGAAATTGTTGGTAAATTTGTGTTCAAATCAATGATTATAGAGAAATTATAGAGGAAATTGTTGAAGAAATTTATAAAAGAATTGTTTGTGAATTTGTCGTACAAATAATGAAGAAATTATAGTGGAAATTGTTGAAGAAATTTATCAAGAAATTGTTGGTGAATTTATAGAGGAAATTGTTGAAGAAATTTATGAAGAAATTTGTGGTGTATTTGTCGTATAATTAATTCAGAAAGTATAGAGGAAATTGTTGAAGAAATTGTTGTTGAACTTATAGAGGAAATTGTTGAAGAAATGTATGAATAAATTGTTTGTGAATTTGTTGTCAAATTAATAAAGAATTTGTAGAGGAAATTGTTGAAGAAAATGATGAAATTTTTGGTGAATTTATAGAGGAAATTGTTGAAGCAACTTACGAAGAAACTGTTGAAATAATTGTTTATAATATTGTGGTTATCACTTCATTATTTATTCAATTGTTTCGCAAATGACACTAATTTGCACTTAAAAATTATCTGAACGAATTGAAAGTGATTAATGAACCACTTCTGATTTGGATCTGAATATATATCTGTATCTGCATATGTTTCTAGTATGGGAATCGACGCAGTCGTATTGATTGAGCAAAGTCCTGTCTGAATTCAATTAGTGAGCGCTACTACGACTGATCCTGGGGTGGCTTCAACCCCCAGTGTTGAAATTGCGAATGCTGTGGCTGCTGCTGTTGCTGTTGCTGCTGCTGTGAGTGTTGCTGCTGCTGTGAGTGTTGCTGCGTGTGCTGCTGCTGCTTCGGCTTCTGCTTCTGTGTGCTGTCCTGCTCCCAGCCAGATTTGCGGGTCCCGTCGGCGATAGCGCCCATAGCTGAGCGGCGATAGGCCTTGACCGCCTCCTCCCAGTCCCGGCCGAGGACCTCGCGGGACACCTCGTCCGGACTACGCATGAACTGGCGCCTCAGCATGGTGGGCTCAGTCTGGCGGAAGTTGGGGCGATAGGCGAGCGGATCGCGGGGATTCAGCCACTTGGTATCAATGTGGCTGCGATCGTGCCACATGTTGTCCTCGCGATTGATGCGCCGCTCCAGGGCCCCAGTGTTGTGGCCACGCGCATAGTAGCTAGCATCGCTCATCACCTTCGAAGTGGCGCTGGCCCGCGGTGCGCTCTTCGCCGCACCCTTGGCTGGGGACTCGGACTTGTCAGATCCTCCTCCCGATTTACCAGCACCGGATCCACCTCTATATGCTCCGCCGCCCTGGTGGGGATTACCCCAACCCGATCTGGCGGCCAGGCAGCGTCGGAAATCGCGCCAGTTACCGACCACACCGCGCAGGTGGCCGGCCATCAAAGGAGACGAACGCTGCATGATTGCTGTTAGAAAACAATTTTAAAAAAAATATATAGAAAACATTTAAAGAAAAAAATGCTTGAGAAACTCCATTCCACATCGCGAGGTCTTATCACAATCACTTACCCTAAGAATATTTCTATTACTTGCTCTATGAAATCGGCTGCTATTCTGTCACCATATAGGATTGATCAATTTGGAATTTTACTTTCAGGTTTTTACTAGAAAATTTTGTCTCTGGTGTTAACAGTAGAAATTTCCAATGTGGAATGCTAGTGATCCAGAGCTTGAACGATAGGCTCAAAAGGCAAAGTGAAACTAAAATCAAGGCCAGCTTCAGCACAGACAGGTAAAGTCTGGCCCCTAAGGAAAAGGCAAGGGTTGCTATGTTTGAAAAATAAATTATCAAAAAATATATTTTACAAGAAATATAATAATCAGGTAAATACTAATTAATAAAGTTCCAGTTCTTCAATCAATTCTTTGGTAAGCTAAAACTTATCTTTGTAAAGTTTTTAAAATTTGATAAATATTAGAAATTAAATTGTAATAAAACTATGCCAAAAATATAGTTAAATGAATATAAAATATGTATAAATTAAAGCACAGTCTTAGAAATCGCTCAAATTAACCTTTTTTATTTATTTAAAAAAAATTTCTTTATATATTCAAGTCTTAGTATTAATATTAAACTTTTAGGCTTGCTCTGACTTCTTACAGGCCCTTTTACTCTCATAAAATAACATAAAAAGCAATAACTCACTTAAATTAACCCTTCTAAATTATTTAAAAATTATTTCTTTATTTACCCAAGCTCTAGTATTAATGTTTAACTTTAAGGCCTGCACTGACTCCTTTCCAGGACCTTTTATTCCCTTAAACAAAGCAATGCAATAATTTGAATGCACCCGAACCTATTTATATGTATATGTACACACACACCTCCTTGTGTGCGTGTGTGTGTGTGTGCATAATTATAGGGAGCCGGTCTTGAAGGAATTGCAATTTTCTGGCAGCACATCCGCCTGGTGAAAATCCAGAGAACGAAATAAAAACCCCTACGGCCGACCATTAACTGCCTGAGCCGGTACTTTCGAGCTTAAACGTTGACACTTGAACTCTTTTTGATTTCGCCCATGTATGTGCCCCTTTTCCTTCTCATTTTTTTCACATTTTTGCCTGAAACACAATGGCACAATTATGTTAAATATCGACAAGTGGCCATCCAAGCCCCGCTTTTGTTGTGGGAAATATTAAACTCTCGTAGTCGTTCCAACAATCGAAATTCTTGGAGAGAAATGTGAAAAAATACCCAGGAAAAGAGGTTGAGGTGAGAGCTTGGAGCCAAATGGGGACTAAATGGTGCAGCTCTACGCATGGGAAAACTATCGCAAATAGGTATCGATTTGTAATTTATAAAAAAAATGCAAGGCGGAGCCCTTACTATGAGAAATAATTAATTAAAGCAATATTTATAAACTAAGACATGGCCTTAGTTTATAGAAGCAGAGGTTTACGTTTTCTAGGCATTCAAAATGCATTTTTCGATATAGTATCGATACGAAAATCGATACATTTGTAAAATATTATATCGATAATTACGACTTATTAATTACGATAATTACGACTCATACTTTTTGTTCTTTAAAAAGTTTTGAAAATCCTAAATTAAATTAATAAATAAATAAATATGGTAATGGTATTAATTTGATGCGAAAATCGATACATTTGTAAAATATTAAGTCGATAATTACTTTATGTTCTGTAAAAACGTTTTAGAAATTCCCAATTAAATTAATAATATTGTTGGTTATTAATTTTAAGTTTCGTGTTAATCATATAAACATATTCATCGATAACAGCGATACGTTTAAATTTAAGTTGTCGAGCTTTAATATCAAATAATAATTAATTTAAAATTTGTTTCATTTAATTTAAATTCATTGCGATTTCTGGTCATAAAACACCTTTAAATAATTATATTGGCAGACTTAAAACCTAACCCTTAACCCATTGATCTATGACCAACAATTACTTTAAAAGCGAACGTTCTCTGGGTTGGACATATCCCTAGATATATGTATATGTATATATATACAACTTAATTATGCAATCTAAATGCATTGAATCACCTCAACCAAAATGACAATAATCATAATGACAGTCGGCGACCAGAGAGAGCACGCGGGCGGGCTTGATGAAAATTGTTATCCACCAAAAATGTTAACTCATTTGTTGTCCTTTCTGCAGTTTCAAGCAAACCGCACAGGCAGAAGGTAGAAGGCAGGTGGAAATCGTCCCCCCACCGCCCTTTTTCCTTTATCCAAAATTTCCCCATAACCATTTTGCCGAAAGAACAGAGAGAGGGAAACGACAAATCTTTGCAATTTATTTACGTGCCATTTCGTAGCGAAGATTTTCGTTAGATTCTCCCCATTCGCCTGGCGGAATTCCAAGACAACTTCAGTCAGTTTCAGCCAGGACACCAGCACAAGGAACAGGACACAGGCACAGGCACAGGCACAGGCACAGGCACAGGCACAGGCACCGGCACCGGCACCGGCACAGGCACAGTCACTACCTCCTTGGTTTTTTGGCGACGACAAAAGTCATGACGCGCTGATGACGTTGCCAGTGGAAGGATTTAATGGCACATTAAGAATTTTATTACCGCACAACAACAACAAAAAAAAAGGAAGAAGAATCCAGGCCAGAAGAGTGAAGAAGCCATCGTCGCACCTTGGCTTGAACAATTTTTAGCGAGCGTACACACAAAATTTTTGACAGCCATTATTCGCCATGAAAATCTTTCGGTGTCAACAGAAAATTTTCATTTTCATTTTGCTTTTGATTTGTATACCCTGCCCAGAAGGTATTGTTATTTATATATCGATTATTATAATCATAATAATATATTAATATAATTAAATGATTATATATTAATCTGGATGCAAGCTGGAAATGTTTAAAGTTATTATATCATTTGTTTAATTTTTAAATTAAAAAATGGTTTCTATGTTGTTTAAAAATATATATTTTGTTATATGTATAAAAATTATAGATAGATAGATAGATAGATAGATAATAGGTATAGATTTTCATAGAAAAAAAGAGACAACATTAGTATAACATAAAAAAATATGCGGATACTTAGCTTTATATATTTTTATATTCCATCAAGAACCTAGCTTCCGGGAAAGGGTATTCCAACCTTCGGTCCTTGCTCCTTGTCTTTAATTTCTTTTTTTTTTGCTGCTTTACTTTTGCCTGGATTTTTGGTCCTTGTCAGCAAAGGGTAGAGGAGGCATGGCTGAGAAGGAGGAGCCACATCTTTGCTTCTTTATCCCCAAAAATTTCCAACGTCTCGCTGGCTAAGACGATTGTCATTATTACAAGTTTTGCATAAATGAATGAATGAATGACATTTATGTATTTCATTTAGCCAGCGCCAGCGCCAAGGACTCGGCTTAAGGACTGGGCGAGGATGGCCATTTTGGTTTGCCCCGAAATGATGCGCGAGTTTTTCAAATCTTTATGTCCTTTGTTTGATCAACTTTTGGGGCCGGAGTGAGGGGGCCGGGGCCGGAGTGAGGAGGCCAGGTAAATTCGCCGTGCCATTAACCCATTATGAGTCAGCGAAAATTTCAATCCAACCGCAGTTTCATCTTGACATTTGTGCATAATTGAATTAATTCCCAAAATGGAATTCAGACATCAATGGGAGGCCAGGGGGGGTGGGAAATAGCTGAAGCGGCTGTTTAAAATTGCGATTTCGGATAAGCATAAAGATTTTATTAATTAAAACCACTTGAAATTGGGTTCGAAGAGGGAAATATCCCCAGGAACAGCTCGAAAATAATTAAAAATATGTAAATACTCGTTTTTTATTTGCAGAATCGAATTGAAAATATTTATAAGAACGAGCCAAGCTATATCACCTGGTCTGGAGTATTAAAGCTATGGAAGACCGTTCGAAGAGGGTCTAAAAAACTTGTAGGTTGCGACAGATTGTAGAAAAATAATTATAAAAGAATCAAGAATACACAAAAATAAATAAATAGATAATCATTCAGAGTTTACTAGGTATACTTTATTTTATAATTATAATTTAATTTGTATTTGTCTTGCAAAAAATTCCTCCAGGCAACCCATTGAAAGGCACCCTAGATAGCATCTGTTAGGCCCTATATCCCGGGTATATATCCTCAGCCCAACCAATTAACGTCGATCCGCGGCGAGAACATCTGGAATGGAATGCTCGGCTTTATAGAAGTGACTTTTTTCTGCGCTCCCCTGTTATTTATATGCAATTTAGCCATCTTCTTTTGCCTTTTCTTTGGCATTTGTTTGTGCAACCCTTTCGCTCTCCCTTTCTACTTAATTTGAATGCATTTAAAAATGTTAAAATATGAGAATTACCACCAGGCGCGGTACGGAAAGGAGGCTGAAAAAAAAGGCTTACCGAATTTATCTGCAGAGACACGCACTTTAGTTCGGGAAGGCGGCCTCGGTACACAAAAGATTTGTACGTGTTCCCACTTGATGAGGCCTGGGCCCCGCCCCCCTCTGACAAATACTACGCGCAAAAATTCCGTAAAAAAAAGCAAACACACACATACACACAAAGCAGGAAGAAGAGTTAGAAAAGGATAAGGGCCAAGGAGTGGGAAATGGGAGGTGGAAACATGGGAAAAAAATATTTTTAAAATCCAGAGAGGTTTTTCTTACTTAAAATATATTTTTTAAAATCCAAGAGTACCTTGTATTCCCTTTGAAGACTGCCTCAAAGATTCATTTTAGATTTTTTAAGCGTTGTTTGTATTTTTAAAATATCTAAGATACTTATTATCATAAATTTTGGTGCCTAAATTTATGCCACAAAAAGTACTGCTTACTTTTGGTCAAAAATCGAATTAATTATCAATTAATTTTCTCTGTGTACCAAAATAGGCATTATAATAAAAATGAAATGAAGTACATGGTTGGGAGGGGGGTAGCGCATTACAAGCCCCCCCTCGACTTCACCCCCTTTGGCAGTGGCTCACGTTACGCCGAAAAAGAGATAATTTTATTTCATTAATCCTTTTTTGGGACAAATTCTCTGTCGCTTTTTTTTTGTCTTTCGTTCGTTTTGTTTGTGGCCCTTCTTCTTTTTTTTACCACTCTTGCTTCTGTTTTTTCTGGTATTCCGTATCCGGCTCGGATATTCTGGGGCGTGGCTCGAACGTAATATTAGCTTAAAATTGTGTAAATAAAAATTACATTCGTAAGAAGGTCCTCGGACAGGGCCAGCCAGCTGCTAACGCCGCCCGAAAAAATCTCTATCTCTGCCCCCGAGCGGGATCTTTTTTTTTTTGGGTCCCGCCTTGGAATGGGGGTAGGGGGGGTACGTGAATCAGTGACCGCAAGTTCTGTGTTACATCCGCTGGATCTGTCTGAATAATGCTTTGGTTTTTCGCCCTGTCGTCGCCATTTTTGGGGTACAGTCACGCCCTGCCCCCGCTGTCAAGTAGTAGTTTGATGTTTTTGGAGGCAACTGTACTTGTGATTCAGGGTTTTTGGGCTCTTAAATAAACATATTTTGATCTTACTGATATATTTGAGTTAAAATCAGCTTTGGAAGACTTAAAAAAAATAATCAGTGTTAATAACTGATGCTTTCACTAGTAATCTAAAACAAAAATAAAAAAATTAAATTAGTTTGGTTTTTTCGATTATTTCCATATTAAAAAAACCCTCTTCCATCTCTTTCCAATTACCCTTAATAATTTCCCCCTGCTTAGCCTTAATCGTGATAAAAAAATTTAATTAGTTCGATATTTTCGATTATTTCCATATTAAAAAAAACCTCTTCTATCTCTCTCCAATTACCCTTATTAATTTCCCCCCTGCTTAGCCCTAATCGTGATCAATATTAACACCTTTTGGCGAGGTCATTTGTCTGGCAATTTACAACACTTTTTCGGCCAATATAATTTGCGCTTAATGGCTCTTTGCTCTAGACTTCTTTTGGCCATGGCCGGCAGACTGGCTAACTGGCAAAACCCTTTGGCACGCATAATTCAAACGACGCAAACTTTGCCCCGCCGCTCATTCGCAAATTAATGTTACATTTTATTTGAAGAAGAAAATATAAATATTATTCGCTGCGCTACAAATAAATTTTGCCAGCCAGGAGTTGGCCCTTTCGGTGAAAAAAAAAAAAATATATAAACAGGCGCAGTTCTCAGTTCGCAGGACGTCCCCGGGTGTCCTTGCCCGCCGGTTACGACTCCTGGTTGGGTATATAACTCCGCTCATTAGTTGCCCTACACGCAATTAAGCACAAATGGCTTTCGAGGCGGGCACACGTAGTCCTGCCTGTTGGATCCATCCCTTCCAGCCCCCTCCCTTCCTTTTTGGCCTATGGATGTGCCGCGTCGCTATGACAACTCGGCTTCAGCTACCAGAATCCCAGGATCCAGGATCCCCACCTTGCTCCCACCCGCTCTCGAACTATAAATCCTTCGGCAAAAGTTATTCGCAGCGGAAACATTGTCATTGCTTTGCCTGGGCTGCTGCTCCTTCACTGCCAGCGCCGTGGAAACTTTGACTTTTCATATTTCTTTCGGGGAAAGCACTGGGTCCGCCCAGGCCCAAGAATCCTGATGCCGGCTGGCAACTGTACCTGGCCTGGAAAGGCTTTAGCTTGAAGGAATTAATAGAAATAATCGGGAAACAATTGGATATCTATTTTGAATATTTTAAAGATTTATTGGAGATATTTTAGAGATATATTGGAGATTTATTTGAGATAAATTGAGGATTTAATAAAGATATATTGGAGATCTATTTAAGATCCATTGGAGATGTATTGGATATTTATTGCAGATCTATTGGAGAATTATTAAAGATTGATTTATTAATAATTTATTGGAAAACTATATGTATGGAGAATTATTGGAGAATATTTATTTATTAAAGATTTATTCGAGATTTAATATATATTATTTGCATATTTATTGAAATCTAGTGAACTATGGTGATTAATTAGAGATTTATTGGAAATTTATTAATCATTAATAAAGAGTTAATACAGAGGAGTAGAAAGGTCGCTAAAAGGCAAATTTATTAACAATTTATTGGAGCTTTATTGGAAAATTATGGTAAGTCAATAGAATCCATATTGGGGATCGTTTATTTATAGGTAGCGATATAAGCGATATTTTACAGTTTATTGGATATTTATGGGAATCTTGTGGATATTTTAATCGTATATTTATTACAGATTTATTAAAGATCTTTTGGAGATTTATTGAAGATCAATAAAATAAGAGATTTATCGAAGATGTATTAAAAATTCATTGGATATTTATTGGAAAATTATGGTAAATCAATAGGATCTATATTGCAGATCTTTTAGTTATAGTTTGCCATATATTGTAGATTTATTACCGATTTTTTTATAGATTTATTGGAGATGTATGGGAATCTTGTGGAAATTTATTGCAGATTTATTGAAGACCTTTTGGGGATTTATTGGACATTTATTGTTGAACAATTGAATAACAATTGAAGATCTATTAGAGATTTGGTGAAGATGTATTAAAAATTCATTGGATATTTATTAGAGAACTTTTGGAGATTCACTGGAGATTTTTTGGAAAATTTTTGTAAATCAATAGGAGATTCATTGGAAATATTATATTTCTAGATCGAGTAGACTTATTGGAGATCTTTTGGAGATTTATTGAAGACTTAACCTTGATTTTTTGTAGACATCAAACTCTTCAGCCAGCTGACAACCCTGTCCGGGTTCACTAATCGACTCTCTGAGTTTTTTTCCCGCCCTAGTAGAGCCGCATTAAAATTTGTCGTTCGTAACTTTGGCGGAGGGAAGGGGGGGGCGCATCCGCTGCGGCGTCTGGGAATATATCCTTTCCCCTATTTTTCAGCCCCCCCTCAATGTCGCCGTAACATTCTGGCAAAGCCAAAAAATTTATTACACGTAAAATTTCACCTGCGCAAGCAAGACTTGGCGTTGCCCATTTTAACGCTTAAATAAACTTTTGGCCACCATTCCCCTCAGAGTTTTGCTGGATTTATTTATTTATTTCTTGTTTTTTGTATTTCTGGCATAAATATACATAAGAGCACAGGACAGGGACCGGCACTCTCACACAAAGGATTCATAAATTTCGTAATTGTGAAATGTGCATTTTAATGTGCTCGCAAATGAGTTGAAGACAAATTTTTGAATTATTTGCAAAATGTTGTTGATTTATTGAAATTGCCCTGCCAGTGCCGCCCCATTATCCTGGCTGCTTGTGCCGTGCAATTTACAGTCCTTGTTGATTGCTGATCCACGGAGCTTCTCCAGTTAAATCTGATGCTCTGGAGAGAGCCAAGAAAATAAATATTACATTAAATGAAACTTCAGAGAGGGGAAATAAATGGAAAAACCTGGATAGATCACGGAATCCTTTTTTTTCGTTCGGGGAATATGTGTATATATTAAGAGTATGTCTATTTGGCCGAATTTGTTGCTTGGTTTCCTGGAAAAATTAGAGAAAATATATAAGCTGCAAAGGAAGTAAAACTTTGTGTATTAAATTCCTTTATTTATTCACTTTTTTTTATATTAAACTTGTTATATCAAATTTTTATCAATTTTAAATATAATTTGTTGTAAATATGTCCCCTAAAAATATCAATTATCAATTTGTATCAATTAAAAGTATATTTCTTTGTTCGTTTTTAATTTTCTTTAGACAAAAGATACTATCATCTTTAATAAATAAATAAATAAAAATATTATCACAAAATCTACAAAAAAATCTATAAAATTCTCTATTTAATAATATTACTTATTTCCCATTTGATAAACTTTTTTCCGGAATTTTCTAGGAAGTCCTTCGGTCGATCAGCAAATATCCTTGGCCTGCTGTGGCGAAAATTCAGCCATGTGAATGATTCGCTTATGCCTTTGTCAGGTTCGTCAGTGAGCAGGAGCAGCAGCAGCAGGAGCAGGAGCAGGAGGAGGCTGGAATAAATGCTGCACCTGTCCTGCCAAGTAGCGGCCAGTTACGCCCCCGCTCCAACCCTCTCACTCTCCCTCTCGGCCATGCCCTTAGTCTGCCCGTCGAGTCAGTTGTTTGATTTTACAGTTGTAGTCCAATTACGATTTTCGAGCGCATACCAACCGCACAGATTTCTGCCTTTAGCTACAGAACAGCGGGGGTCAAGTTAATGGGGCCTGAAATGATTTAATTATATTGTTATAAATATATTAATACAAATATATAAGCTTATTATATTTTATATATTAAATAAATACAAATTGTACAGCCCAAACATAAGCCAAATATGTACACATTAATTTCCAATCCTAAATATTATTTTGCTTTACCTTAACTTTATTTATTTGCCCTTTCTGTCAAGTTTTTTATTAAATTTGCATTTTTATTTAGGTCTGTCTTTTTCCTATTTTTTATTTACCTTAAAAATAATATTTATTTACCCCTTAAAATAATATATATATATTTTAAATTTATTTTAGATATCTTTTTGGCTTTGCCCCTATTATTGTACCTTTCACCGTTTACTCGCATGTGTTTGTGTGCTCATAACTGTCTGTCAGCGCTGCAGCAAACGTCCTTTTCGTCCTTGTCTCTCTCGCTTCTCGTCCTCAGTCGGTCATACGCCTTCCGAACTGGCTTGCACGCGGATTTTGGCCATCCAGAGGCAGCAGCAGCAGCTCACCTGGGCTCGTCCTGGCTTCGTCCTGGTCCCTGGTCCTGCTAAATTACATTTTAGCAAGTTAATTGAAATGGAAATTAGTTGAAATTGTAAAACGAATTGAATTGTATGTGATTAGCTGCAGCATTTTCGAATTGGTTAAACAGCAGCAGCAGCAACAGGAAGACTGTGGCTTAGTTCTCCCAGCCGCAACTGTACTGCAGTCTTGTCCTGTCCTATCCTTTCCTCTTCCCTGATGGTTAATTGACATTTTTAGGTTAATTGTTGCCTTTTCCGCAGGCGGCCACCATTCGTTTTTCGTTGATAAATTGGATAAAGATTAAGCCATGGGGAAAAACCATGGCCAGAGTTATTTTTAAGTTTTTTTTATTACTATTAATATTTATTAATATGGAAAAAGGTTGATAAAACTATACAAATTAGACCACCTTTTAAAATTTAACATAAAATACTAAAGCTAAAATATTTAAATGGCTTATTTAAGTTAAGTCATTAAGCTTGCCTCCTCTATTTTATTTTTAGTTTTACTCCCACTCTTGCCTCTACTTATCTTCCTCTTCCTCGCCTTTTCCGGTTTCAGTGCCTGCACTTCCGCATCTTCTCCTATTATTTTATTTTTGTTCGTTTTTTGCAGACCGCAGACAGACGTCGCACAGCTCTCGCGTATATTTAACCATAAGTAATATTAATACCCATTTTTGTTAACCGAAAAAATGTGAGGAATATACATTATGTGTGGGTGGTGGTGTGGTGTGGTGTGTGCGCGGGGTGTGTGTAAAATTATTATCCTTCACGCTTAATATGCACAAGCGGAAGCCGTCATTTGTACGCCACCGAGAGATGACGATGACCAAAGCCCAGGGCCGCTGGCCATTTAGCATACGCAACTGTGTGTGTGAGTGGTGTCCTGGTGTCCCTTTTTTCTATAGTTTTTTTCTTATTCTATTTTATTTTTTCGTTAGCTTGGCGTTTTTTATGTCATCGTCCTAGTCGACGTCTACTTATGTGCCACATGCTTCGCCTGGCACACCGAAAGAATCGATTCTATAATTTTAAAACTTTTATTTTATGGCCTCGAAACTTCGATTTTGTGTCTTTTTTATATTAATTTACATAATTGAACTGTTAGTTAAATATAAAACATATATATTAAAATATTGCCTTCTAAATTAGTGAAGGAAGTACCTATATTATATTTTTAATAGATTTTTAATGGTTTTAAAAGCTAGTTGTCTGCTTTTTCTCACCGTGCTTCCCCTGCTTCCTCGTCCCATCCCCGGCACTGCTTGCTCCTGCTTCCTACGTGAGTTGTCCGCTCCGCTGTCCGTCCAAGGGAGCGCGTGTCCTTACAAAATTAGTGCTCTTTTACATTCATATGCGACAAGGCTATATATACCCAGATATATATGCGATTTTTTTCCACAATACTCGTACATTATTTTCGGTTGTACATCTTGCTTCAGAAAAAAATATAAATTTCGAAAAAAAAATGGCACAAAAGTTGGGGCAAAGCGGACAGCAATCGCAACGCTGATATATAATATTAATTTTTTTTATATGCAACTGTTTGTGCCACTTTGGCGGAAGTATCGCAGCGACATCTTTCCCTTAACCCATGCCCGTGCCCGTGCCCGTGTCCGTGTGCCTTAACCCCTTGCTGGCACCACATTATGCGTTTTTTGTGGGTTTAGCAAAGCGTGGAGCACACAGTGGGCAGAGTATAAAAAATTGAAACCATTTTCTCATATTAAATGTGTGCCGACCGAAGAGGCGGCAGCGGCAGCGGTGGTGGTGTGGGCGTGGCAGTTAATAATGAGTGCGCGCAGCGCCACCCATCGGGCTGATGGCACACTGGGACGAGCAAAAGCAAGCAGTTCGAGTACAAGCATGGACGCAAGCAGTGCAAAATAGGTTTTAAGATTCATTAAAATAATCATATAAATATATATACGATTACTAAGCTATATTAAGATATTAAGATATTCCTATATATTATGTTTAAATATTATTTTCCTCTTGGAATATTTGAATTTTAAATATTTGATATTTAATAAGGTTTATTTTATTTTAAAATCATTAAAAACACTCTTAAAGGTAGTTAAAATCTGAGGAGTCTGAACTTCTCCTCCATTTTATATATTTATACATTTTTTTTCTGGTGTCCTACTCATATCCGTTTCCTGTAACGCTGATCTCTCCGTTATGTTCTCAGGGCATCCTACACAAGCCCCCTCCCTACACCCTACGTACGTGTCGCCTTGTCACCGAGATATATCTCAGTGTAGCGCGACACTGGGACTCCTCGAGAGAGTGCTGATTATTATTCCGCTGACCGTTTCGTATTTATTTGAAAGGCATTTGCCGGCTGCCACCAACCAACACACGCACACATGTGCACTCTTATTTTTCTATTTTTATTTTTTGTGTGTGTCCTGAAGCAAGGAACAAAACGACATATTCGTCCTGCATAAATGATGTAATTACAGCGCAAGATTTTTGCTATGAGCAATTTTTATTTTAATTTCTTCTCCCGCCTTCTTTCCTCATTTATTTCTTTGTTTTTTCATTTCCCTTCCTATATGCAGCATCTGGATGTGCACATATACATATGTCTGGCAGCTTGTGGAATATTCTGCATGCCTTTATCATCATTTTAATTAAATGCGCAAATTACTATAAAATTTATGTATTCATAGTTATAGTATTTGTCAGCTTTATTAATTTCTTTGATATGAAAAGGAGGTGGCTTGGTTTAATATAGTTATTTATTGGTAGTACTCCCAGTAAAAACCCTCTAAAATTGTTTCAGAAATCAAAGAAATTAACAGACACTTTCTAAACTCATAAGTTTACATTTTAGACATTTACTTTAAGGTTTTTAAATCAATCCCCCTTCTTCTTTCCATTTTAACCATTATTCTTGGTAAATATTTATTTTGAATGGCTGGTTACTTGACCATCATCCCTGCTTCTTACCCCATTTTAAAATTGACTTCCTGCTCTCAGGTTTTTTTTTTTTAAACTCGTTAAAGTCTCGAGTAATATCAACAAACAAGCGGTTTTTTTGATAAACCCTTTTATTTTTTTTTTGTTAATGTTATCCAGCGCTGATATTTTACTGACCAAAAAGGGCTGCCACCTGCGGACTCTAATGCATTTCTAACATTTGGGGTTAAAAAGGGGGTCAACGGGGGTAGCTGGGGCGATTTGTTGACACAGCCAACGCCGCAAAAACATTGGCGGGCGTGTTAAATGAAATGAAAAGCCAAACGCGCGACCGCGAAAATCAAACAACAATAAAAAATAAACCGTAGCAAGGTAGCAGCAACAACACTGGTCCAAGCAAATTGCGAGGGCAGCTGGAAAAAAATACAAAAAAAAAAACAAAATATACACAAGCAAAAACAAGGAAAAAATAGTAGTTAAACCCAATTTGTAATTTGTTTGCCAAATCGCACGAATGGCGGCAAAAGACAGCAACAACAGAAGCCGCAGCGATAAGAACAACATTAGCACTGAGCGAAAAAATTAGGCATTATTCATTTTATTAATGTCTTTAAATATTTCAACGTTTTAACAATTAAAAAATATATATTTTTTTTTTTTCAAGCGGAAAATTTTAGAAAGAGGCGGAAAATAGGCAGATATCTAATTTATAATCAATAGTTAATTTTAAAAATCAACAAATATCTTTCTCAGTGCATCGATACCACAACGGAAGCCACAAAGCCAAGAGCGGCTAACGGGCAAACGGTAAACCAGCGGCGGCCGCCAGTATCCTGGATCCCAGCATCCTGAATCCTTTACCTCCCCACCCTTCCTCCCACACACACACACCCTGTAAGTATATGAGAGTGTGTGCGTTGTCGCGATGAGAAACGTGCCGATGCATAATCATTGAGGCCATTATCATTTATTTCACTCAAAGGTGTCGTTGCCGCCTGGCCCTCTCTCTTTCTCTCTTACTTTCTTTCTCTCTCCCTCTCTTCATACCTGGCCACACCTGCAAAAATCAAAAACACACGCACCAACCAACGCAATGGAGGAGCAAAGAAAAGCCAAGCTTAGCTAATGCCAGCGAATTATTCAGGGCCCCTTACACACGATACGATAAACTAGGATGATAAAGAAATTAGCAGATAGGGTTACCTTTGGTTTTTCTCAGATGAAAATCTCTGGAAAAGCCTCCTAAAATTAAAATAAAAATAATAATAACAGCAAGCCATTCAGGGCCCCTTACACACGATACGACTTGGAAAATATTACGATTAACTGGGATGATGAAGAAATTAGCAAATAAGGTTACCTTTGGTTTTTCTCAAGTGAAAATCCCTGGAAAAAACTCCATAAATTATACTTATACAAATTATTGCATACATATCTCTTTTTTTTAAGTTATGTCGAATCAATAGAGCTTAATTTTTGTTATATACTACTATTACTTCATTAAAACTGTTCTTAAAAAGCCTAGTTAATGAGAATCATGCTTGCTTAGTTAAATAATTCCCAGCAAAAAATACCCATATTCCCTATATATAAAATCACATAGTGCAGAATGCCCTAGAAAAAACCACCAACGATTTGCAAATAGCCTAACAACAAGGGGCGCCGCTGCGATTTTACAGCCGCATCCACAGCAAACATTGCTGGAAATTTATGAACCCGAATGCCAACCGAATGCTAACCCACTCAACCACCTCCCACTCACCTCTGCTGCTGCTGTTCGCGATTTTGGCCTATTTGTTTAGGTCAAAACTATAAAAATCCAACAAACTATAGCGTAATGAAATCAAAATAAAGCAAGGACCCACACATTTCATGCATAAATCAACAGAAAAAGCCATGAACCAAAGGCAGTAACTCTCCGGTGCTCTCATCAAATATCATAGAAAACACACTAGATAAATAATATTTCATAAATTTAATGAAGTAGCATAATGTCTCTGGTATTTAAAAGCTGCGAAGGGTTTGGCAAATTAATTTTAAAAAGGTTTTAGCTTATGGGAGCAACTTTAATCAGAGAAACTCAATTATTTACATTAGGAATACAAAATAGAGATTTTCTTTATGAAATTCATTCCCTTTTTGATAAGTTGGATATCCTTTCCTTAATTTTTTCAATAAAATGTAGTCCTTAAAATTTAAATTGCAAACTGTGAATATAAAACAAAACAAAATCTCAATTAATAAAAAATTTTCTTAATCTAAAAATCCACTAAAAATCCATCCTGAACCCTAGCCTGAGCTTTTGCCATTTAAATGTATTAAGAGTGGAGTTGGGACATCTGGCCGGGCTCAAATCGCTAAAGGCCGCCGCCGCAACACAAATGGCACAACAACAATGGCAGAACTGAGAGAAAAAAACGAATTAAATTCCAACATTAAAATAAGTTTTTAAAACTAAGCAGAGCGCGAGCGGCTTATGTCACACACGTTAACAAAGCGAAGCGGGGAAAAGGCCCAGAGAACCGCAGGACAGACGGCATTTAGAATATAAATTTAGTTAAACAAATCTCGGACGAGGCATCCCCAAAGGTACGAAATGCCGGCAGAAGGCTGCCAGAGTTGCCACCGTCATGTGTTAGTGCCGTGAATGTGGAAATGGAAATGCGGGAAATGCACTGCAAGCAAAGCGGTCAAGTACGTACAGTTTATTATAAAGAAATTAAGATTTATACTTGCATTGTGCTATAAATGTTTATTAAGTATTAAAAGTTAACAAACTAATACAAAAAAGTTTGATTTGACTGGTAAAAACGATAATTTATCGTTTTTATTACTCTCATAATTATTATTATCTTATTATAAGAAAATTGCATTTATAATGTATTCAATTTAATTTTATTTTAATTTAAATTCCAAATTTATCGATTAATTGAAGACAACTTTATATCTCTTGTATCAATAGTTATCGATGTTGTTTTTACAGCAATAATCGCTTATCGTTTATTTTCCGATTATTCCTATAGAAAACTAAGGTCTTTTTGTATACAACAATCGAAGCCCCCTTAAAATCCGATTGTAGGGCAAACGCAGAGCCAACGCGACCCCAGACCCCCAAAGTGCATTTCGTTCGTTATAGGGTTAGGGTTACGTGTAGGTTAACCCCAAACTGCCCCCACTCCACCTCTGCTTCTGCACTTTCTTGTTCTGGTTCTTTATCTTTTTGCCATGTAGGCTTCTTCTCCGGCTCGTATTTATGCCGACCCCCCCTTAATCCGCCGCCTCAGCCGCTGACAAACGTCAAAATATAATTTTTGCGTGGATTTGCGTTGGCCCAACAACAAGTAAGAGTAATAAATGTCAAGGGGGGCAGCGCGCAGCCCCTTCCCGGCCAAAAAAGGAGAAGAGTGAAATAATTTTTGCAACTGCTGCCTGCTTCTTATCTCGGGCACGTTAATGTGGCCTATGTGGCTCACGAAAAAAATACACAAAAAATAAAAATCTGGAAGGAAGGGTTGCCGCTGCCGTTGCCGCGGCATTGCATGTCCTACTGTGAGACATAATTTTTAATAATCTACAACACAGCCCCGGCCTCGGAGGGGGTGGCGGCGGTGGGGCCAAGGAGGCGCTGTGCCCGAAAATACGCGCATGCAAATGGCTTAATTTAATATATAATTATACCCTGACAACGCAGCAACGCGGCACCCACCAGCAAAGGGTCCCCTTAGCTAGGGGCTCGAACATGCTTCCATTTAAATTTTAAGTCCTAGACTTAAATATTATTTATTATAAGTTAAATATTTAAATAATATAGGGACTTTATTTGAGAAGAGATAAGTCTGTGGAAAAGGTAAGCAACCTTTACTATTCATTTAAAAATTATAACTTACCAAGTTCTAAGTTGTACATCCTTAATAAATATTAATGTTGATTTCATTAGATAAAATGGTAACCCTAGAATTTTCCTAATAAAGCCAACTTCGCAATCCAATCAATACAAATATCGATAAATACCAACTAATCAAATAGTGGAAAGGTTCTCAAGAGGTAAGCAGCCTTTATTATCCATTTTAAGTTTATAACTCACCAAGTTCTTAGTTGTATATTTTTAAAAAGTATTAAAGTTGATTCCATTAGATAAAATGGTAACCCTATTTTCCTAATAAAGCCAATTGTGAACAATCCTATCGATTCAAATATCGATAAATACCAACTAATCAAATAGAATTCTGTATTCTGCTAAAGTAGAAATTGTTAGAATTATATTATTTTTAGAGGACAGGGAACCTTAGATCTTGGGCCAGAGCATTCCAACTGCACCATCCTTTCGATAAAAATATCGTTTAATTAAAAATAATCCAAAAATAACTCCATGTTCTGTTAAAAGAAACGGAACCCTAATTATAGCTTCAAATAATACAAATTTCAATATATTTTTATATTGTTTTAAGCCAGAAGTTTCTCAAAAAAATATTTTCCTTTCGATAAAAATATCGATATATTTAAAAAACAAACTCTGTGCTCTATACAAAATTTCTAAAGCTAGAAAATTAAATTTATATTTGCTAAAAACATAAAAATCTAGTTTTCAATGCAGAGCATCCCCAACTTCGTTCAATCTGAAATCCCTTGAAGGCCACGCCAGGAGTGATTTTCCTGATTTCGGTGGCGCTGTTCCCTGCTTCCCTCTTATCCGACTATGAAGGTTGGCCAGAAAGGTGTTAAGACGAAGATGCCATATAGTCATGTGGAAGATTGTTGGGCCTAAGCTTCAGATTGATGCCGTCTTTTGCCGCAGAACCCAATCCCAGGGCTGTAATTAAATTATCATGCCAACGGCATAGCGCCATGTGAAGTGGGGGCGGTGGGCGGTGGGCGGCGGTGTTGTAATTCAAGCGGGGGCCCCAACGCAACGGGTTAACATTAGCGCACTTTTATGGCCTTTCGAGGATAAGTATATTTTCCCCAACTCCTGTCGTGTGTGTTGTCTCTTTTTCTATGATTAGCTGGCAGATTTATGCCAGCCGCAAAGGCATTTCGTGGTGAGCAGCTAAAAAAAACAATGACTGCAACTCTAGTCTAGTCTAATCTAATTTAATTTATTTAAGAAATATAATAAAACAGCCTCTCTAACTCTGGAAATTGGAGCCCCAAATCGAATCAATCTAGTTGGCCATGCTAAGTAGCTAATTGTCAAATCAGCTAATTGTCAAATCAGTTGGTTAGAGCTGGAAAAAAAAAAACATCGGCGATGTATCGATACATCGATGTTTTCCCAAAATTGGAAACATCGATGTTCGATGTTTTCTCTGATTACCCATCACTGAGTTTACTACTGTTTAAGTTTAATTTGGAATTTTCAAGAAGAAAAAAAGATAAAGGTATGGATCTCGAATAAAGCCTTATGTTTTGTTAAAAACATTTATAATATTTATGTATGTAATGGTGCAAAATAAATAATTCAAAATAGCACTCTAAAAATCTTCGATGTATCAATACATCGATATTTTTTTCATACAAACATCGAAACATCGATGTACGTAAACATCGAAGATTTTCCAGTTATAAAAGTTGGTAATCTATCAACCTGCTGCAGTCGATTCCCGCTTGTCCTACAAAGCGGACCTCCTTCTTTTTATTTTATTTTTATTCTATTCCTTTATATTATTCATTTTAATATACTAATTAATTTAATTTACAAAATGTGTTATACAGCTGACTTTCCAGTCCTGCTGACGCCGCACGGTTTATGCTTTCTGCCACCAGAAAAGCCAGCTTCGGAGGGAACCCTACAAGTCCCCGAGAAACTATAGTACATGTGACTCATTTTGTTGGCCAGCAACTGCAGTCTATCGGCACTGAGACACATGGTATCGTGAATGACATTGTAGTTCGTGGGCGACACGGTTCCCTGGCAAACCGCCTGCGAGACCATTGTTCTACAGTTCTTGTTTTTATTTGTTTTTTTCTTATAATTATTTCAAACATTTTCTTTTCCCATCCTATTCTTGGTTCGTTTCGGAAAAAGCTCTTGGAGGTCTTGTAGAATTCTAGTTGCTCCCTGAGTTTCCTCTCGAACACAATAACTCTGAAAAACTTATTTGATTAGTTAGAGTTTGTTATTTTTGTGTGTTCTTAATTTTTTTTTATTATTTTTCAACAGTCTCTCTACGATATTATTTAGCAGGAACAGCCGATGAGGTCGTTCTTATAATTATTTTCATACATTTTCTATTTCCATCCTACATTTATATATTTATTTCTTTTAAACTAAATGTTGGTTTTTAGGTTCTTGAGTTCGTTCTGGAAGTATCCAAAAAATGGGTACTTTCTACTCGTGTACATGTGACTCATTTTGTATGCCAGCAACTGCAGTCTATCGGCACTGAGACACATGGTATCGTGAATGACATTGTAGTTCGTGGGCGACACGGTTCCCTGGCAAACCGTCTGCGAGACCATTATTCTACAATTCTTATTTTTATTTGTTTTTGTTCTTATAATTATTTTCATACATTTTCTATTTCCATCCTACATTTATATATTTATTTATTTTAAACTAAATGTTGGTTTTTTGGTTCTTGAGTTGGTTCTGGAAGTATCCAAAAAATGGGTACTTTCTACTCGTGTACATGTGACTCATTTTGTATGCCAGCAACTGCAGTCTATCGGCACTGAGACCCATGCTATCGTGTATGACATTGTAGTTCGTGGGCGACACGGTTCCCTGGCGAACCGCCTGCGAGACCATTATTCTGCAGTTCTTATTTTTATTTATTTATTTTCCGTTACGATCCTACAGTTATATATTTATTTATTTTTTGGTTCTCGGGTTGGAAGTGTAGTGGAAGTATACAAATTATTCATTTCTGAAAGGAAAGCAGCGCTTGGAGCTCTTGTAGAATTCTAGTTGCTCCCTGAGTTTCCTATCGAACTCAATAACTCTGAATACCTTAATTGATTAGTTAGAGTTGGTTATTTTTGTGTGTTCTTTATTATTTTTTTTATTATTTTTCAACAGCCTCCCTACGATATTATTGAGCAGGAACAGCCGATGAGTTCGTTCGTATAATTATTTTCATACATTTTCTATTTCCATCCTACATTTTGGTTCTGGATGTGGTACTGGAAGTATCCAAAAATGGGCGACCGATAGGCATAAAATTAGGGTACTTCTACTCAAGTTAATAGTTAATAATTAATAAGCATATTTTTGTAGTATATCCAACTCGCCAAAAAACTCCGACCGAGATCGGGTGGGCTTCCTCCTTCTTCTTGGAGCAGCAGCTGTTGACCAAATGTGGACTTAGGACGTGCTTTTAATTTTTAAAAACTGCTCTTAAAACGCGATAAAACACGTTGAAATGGCAAATAGTCGTGGAGGGGGCCGGGGCTTGGAGTAAGGACGAAAATAAAGCAGAAGAAGTCGAGAGCAAGTTACATATGTACTTGACCAGTTACATGCTCGCACATACACATAATATATATATATATTTTTAGATATTTAATTCATATGGACACTCAACCCACACCCGCCAACAAATCCCAAGTTGGCAGATAAAAAAATAGAGAAAGAAATAGCTAAAAAGTGGACGAAAGTGGACGACGGTGCATCTGGTAAAAAATGTGTAAAGCGTGCATTTACATAATGAAAGATGTAGCAATGTGTGTGTGTGAGTGTGAGGCAAAGGGATTAGCGCTGGTCGTCATGTGCGTGGCCACCAGAAAAAAATGTAAAAACAAATATATAGAAAATAAGGCAAAGAAAAAAAGCGGGGGTAAGGAAAAAAATTAAATTATAAAATATTGAAGCGAGAGTAAGAAAAAAGAGGAAAAGACAGCAAGCAGTGCAGCCCCCGGGTACTGCTTGCCAACATAGACAGTGGGAACAGTGCATAACGATTAATGTAAGGTGTTGTTTATTTATTAAATATTTATGTAAATCATTTAATTTACCTTTTTCCAACAATTAAAGAGCAAAAATGAATAAATATTCAAATTGAAGAAACTTTTGAATAAATAAAATATATATAAAATGAAACACTATATTTATTTTCCCACAGTGTCCCCCCAAAATTAATGTCCTTTTAGATACAAATGCAATTTATAAGCACAGAGCTCTCGCGTGTGTGTGAGAGGAGTTCTAAAAAATGCTCTCACATGGCTTCCATCGCCCACTCAGCCCATGCCCACCAGCTTTCACATTTTTTTCGCAACATAATTTTGAATAGCATTAAAATTATTAGCTACAAATGAATACAAAAAAAAAGGAAATAGGAATGGAAATGGAAATGGAAAAGGAAGCAGGGCTGGAAAAAAATGCGAGAAGAACTGGCAGCCAAAGAAGATATGGGCGTTAGCCCCCGGTCAGCCCCCGAAATGCCCCAAAACCCCTGAAACAAATGCGCATAATGAGCTCTGGTCAGCCAGCCTAGACGGGGGCGGTCGTGTGGGAGGTTGCCATCGCAGAGATTTACGCGCGACAAGTTTTTCTTGCCCTTTTCCGCACAGCGTAATTCTTTTTAATGCCCTCTCCGCAGAGGTTTGGGCACACTGACGCATGCAACTTGGCCATACTAGTTTAGGCAAACACTTTGCTGGGCACACTATTAAGGATATTTAATGGTTTCTGTGATTTAACTGTGTTTTTTTAAGAGAATCTGACTGAATAAATTAATACAAATATAAGTGTACCCTATTTTTCTTTAGATTTCTGGTTTCTTTTCAGGGTATTCCACAGACCTTCCTCAACCAATCGCCCTTTTTAGAGACCACTTTTTTGTAGCTCGCAACATCGAGCTAAACACTTTTCAGTTGATATCGCAAATCCTTTTCGCTGGCGCTTACATAATGATATGTGGCCGCAGATGCCGAGTGAGGGGAAGCACACAAAAAAAAAAAGCACCAAGCATACAAAGTGGATGGAAGGAAGGAAGGAAGCACCGTCTGCTCGCCTTTTGCATTTGCATGCAATTTGCGCCAAAGTGGGGAAGCCCCCTGCCAGTCCTTCGATTCCCTGAAATGGCAGAGAGATTTTAAATCTCAATGAAAAAATTTCCCTAATGCCTTTTTTGAATCAATTTAATATTAAACAAAGTCGCCTTCTGAAAAATTCTAAAACATTCTGTATCCCAGCAGGCCAGGCCCTTATGTCAGTCATTGCTTGGAGCAGCGTCTCTAAAATTATTTCAGTGTGAATCAGATATCCGTGTCGAGCACATTGTAGTGGAGAAAATATCTAAAAATATTTGAAATTTTAGTACGAAAAAAAAACCTGCGTGACAAATATTTTTTGTGACTAAAAATCTATACAGAAAAGCTTCTGAATTCCTGTTCCTGTTTTGAGTTCCGAGTTCCTGTTTTTTTTCTCCGAAATAAAATGGAAAACAAAATGTTTGAAATCTGCTTAAACGAAAGCAATAAGCGCATCGCCGAACTTGATGAGCTTGTGCAGGACCAGAATGAAAAAATCAAGTCTCTGCAGAAAGAGAACAGGAGGAAGGATAGGCTCTTGGCCGAGATGTCTGATTCGACGCGGGACATGGAACACACATTACAACACTTTATAGTTGGGGAAGGGAAGATCGGAAGGGAATCCCGCGCTCAGGAGGAAGCTACCATGCAGGAATTTGAGGAGTTGGAGCAAGCTTCGGAGGCATCTTTGGCCCGTCTGCAGGAGCAGCTCCCGGAAGCCCTAGCAGAACGAGACCAGAAAAAGAACGAGATCGAAAAGAAACTGTCGAATATGGAGGAGGAAAAAGCTGCTATTGCATTGCAGCTATCCCAAGCATTGGCCGAAAAGAACGCTTCGGAGGAGCAGCTCCGGCAAGCCCTCGCGCAAGTAGAAGCCGAAAGGGAACAGTTTGATAAGAGCCTCTCTGACATATATGAGTGTTCCCAGAAGGGCATGGCAGAGTTGAGAGCCTCCCTTGCAGTCGAAATAGACACTGTACTGCGTACTCTCCGAGAGCAAGTCTTCCAAGCCAATGACGAAAGAGATTCCCTGGCAGCCAAGCTGTCCACTGCAGAGTCCTGCATGGCCGATCTAAAGGCAGAGCTCGCAGACTCCGAGAGGAAACTGACAGACTCCAAGGAGCAACTCTCCAAGACCGTTAGCGACTTCAGGGCGGAGCTGTCCACTCTTCAAGACGCCATGCTAGCCCAAAACGAGGCGGAACTGGCAGGGCTTCGGAAGGAACATACTCAGGTCCTTGAAGAGTACAAAGCGGAGCTGTCTGAAGCCCATGAAGAGAAGGCCGCCCTGAAGATCATGCTATCGGAATACGAGAGCAAGCTGGCAGAGTTCGAAAATAAACTCTCGCAGGTCCTCAGCGAGAACGAGTCTCTGAAGTTCAAGCTTTGCAAGCTTCGTGAGGCTCAAAAGCGACTTGAGGGGGAGATAAGTCAGTCGGAGGAGAAGAGCTACGAGAGGTACCTCGAGATCGGCCGTGCGAACTCGGCGGTGGAGCAGCAGAAGCAGCAGCTCCTCGACTCCCACCAAGCGCTCGCCGAAACCCAACACAGTCTGGCTGCAGCACTCGCCGGATACCACCAGTTCGGATGGGGGCTGGTCAGCTCCCAGCAGGTGGTCGCCGTGACAGAAAGGAATCTGGCTGAGGAGGTGGCCAAGCGCAGCCAGCTGAGTCGGGAGCTAACCAGGATTACGCTGGAAAACGAAAATCTCAAGGTGCAGCGTGAGGAGTCCGAGGCGACTGTGCGTCGGCTTAAAGCCGCCAAGGGGATTCTAGTGTCTGTCCAGACTCAAACCCAGAAAAATATCCTTACGATGCATGTACGTATATCCTGGGTGACTTAATATAATTTAAACTTACCTTTTTCCTTTTTCATTTCTTCCTCCGACTCCTGCCTCCTGCTCACTGGAAGACCCAGACCTACGTTAACTACTTTGGTGATAACAAATTGGTCAATGCAACGCCCAAGGACTCTGAGTTTGAGTGACAGACACAGAATGATGATCTTCCCTTAACCAACTAGCATCTGTAACATCCGGCTCGAATGGCTCAATCAGAGTCCATGACTTTCCTCGAGCATGACAAAGACACAGAGCAAGACACAGAGAAAGACATAGAGCAAGACATAGAGCAAGACATAGAGCAAGACATAGAGCAAGACATAGAGCAAGACATAGAGCAAGACATAGAGCAAGACATAGAGCAAGACATAGAGCAAGACATAGAGCAAGACATAGAGCAAGACATAGAGCAAGACATAGAGCAAGACATAGAGCAAGACATAGAGCAAGACATAGAGCAAGACATAGAGCAAGACATAGAGCAAGACATAGAGCAAGACATAGAGCAAGACATAGAGCAAGACATAGAGCAAGACATAGAGCAAGACATAGAGCAAGACATAGAGCAAGACATAGAGCAAGACATAGAGCAAGACATAGAGCAAGACATAGAGCAAGACATAGAGCAAGACATAGAGCAAGACATAGAGCAAGACATAGAGCAAGACATAGAGCAAGACATAGAGCAAGACATAGAGCAAGACATAGAGCAAGACATAGAGCAAGACATAGAGCAAGACATAGAGCAAGACATAGAGCAAGACATAGAGCAAGACATAGAGCAAGACATAGAGCAAGACATAGAGCAAGACATAGAGCAAGACATAGAGCAAGACATAGAGCAAGACATAGAGCAAGACATAGAGCAAGACATAGAGCAAGACATAGAGCAAGACATAGAGCAAGACATAGAGCAAGACATAGAGCAAGACATAGAGCAAGACATAGAGCAAGACATAGAGCAAGACATAGAGCAAGACATAGAGCAAGACATAGAGCAAGACATAGAGCAAGACATAGAGCAAGACATAGAGCAAGACATAGAGCAAGACATAGAGCAAGACATAGAGCAAGACATAGAGAAAGACATAGAGAAAGACATAGAGAAAGACATAGAGAAAGACATAGAGAAAGACATAGAGAAAGACATAGAGAAAGACATAGAGAAAGACATAGAGAAAGACATAGAGAAAGACATAGAGAAAGACATAGAGAAAGACATAGAGAAAGACATAGAGAAAGACATAGAGAAAGACATAGAGAAAGACATAGAGAAAGACATAGAGAAAGACATAGAGAAAGACTCAGACCAAGACGCAGACCAAGACGCATTTCTTTTTTTTTATTCTCAAGATTTTTTTTTTTGTTAATTCTCATGATTTTTTTTGTTAGTTCTCATGATTTTTTTTGTTAATTCTCATGATTTTTTTTTTTTTTTTTAATTCTCATGATTTTTTTTTTTTTGTTATTCCCATAATTTTGTTTTTCTTTTCCTAATGATTCGATTAAGGGTTTTTCTGGGTTTTTCCCTTAATCCTAGAACTAATTCTAGACAAATGTGAATCATTATTGCTACTTTCCCAGAGAAATCAAAACTTCCGAATAAAGTTCTTTTTTTGTTTTGTTGTTTCGTTAAATACTTGTTGTTTTATTAAATACTTGGAAGTGGTCAACGTATCTTTTGGGGAGGTGTATGGAAACATAACCAACTAGTATCTCGAGCATCCGGCTCGAAGGGCTCAATCCTAGTGACTTTCCTCGAGCTTTACAAACATGTTTCGCTACGTAGAAAATAAACATTTTATATCCCAGATTAAACAACTGTCCTAATAAAAAGTTGTTTCTTGTTTTGTTGTTTTCTTATATAATTGAAGTGCTCAACGTATAATTTGGGGAGGTTTACAGAAACATAACCAACTAGCATCGAGCATCAGGCTCGATGGGCTCAATCCGAGTCCATGACTTCCCTCTAGCTTTACAAACCTGTTTCTCACAAATCGATTGATTTAAGTTTAAATCCCCCAATTTGAGACTGAAAAAATACAAGCAAATTAATTAAATTTAAAATCAGTTTTTATTCCGTTATATCATGCTTGCTGTTTGTTGGTGTATATAATCAGTTAAACATAACTCTTAACTAGGCAAAAAAAAAAAGAGGATAGTTTTATATTATATAGTTTATAGCATAGCTGGGGGCATATATAAAGTTATCTGTTGATTACAGCTGCAGCTGCTTGGGCCTTCGCTTGCGGCGCTTGCGCGCCTTCCGGCGCAGCCGATCGAACTTCCGGATGCGTTCGCATATAAAGTGCTTGAGGTCATCGCCCTCGTACTGCCGACTGCACGACATGGTGAATAGTATTAGCGAGTTAAGGTAGAAAAAGAATCTTATATCGTAGTCGTCCATTGACTGTCGTTCCTCCTTTTTTTGCTTTTCCTTTTCCCTCTCCCGCTCCCACTGATAGTTGCTGTAGTTGTGCTTGCGCAACTTGGCCGCGGGCAGGGCGGAGGAGGAGGAGTAGGTGGAACGCTGGCGCTTGGCCGAGCTGAATTTTTGCCGTAAATAGTCGTAAATGCTCATGTTCCTGGTAACGATCGTCGTGCTGCTTGTAATGGTGGTGGTGGTGGTGTTGCTGGGGTTCATCGCTCCCGATTTATGCGGCGCCACATGCTGTAGATTGGGCCAACTGCCGCATGCCGTCTGCACGCGTGTTGGCAACGAGCTGCCCTTGGCCACCGCCTTGGGCCGCCTCGTTGTCGTTTTCAGTGTATTTAGCATTGGCTCTCCTTCTTCTTCAAAACTAACTTGCGGATATCGTGATGATGATGGTGGTGGTTGTGGTGATGTGTGCTTATGGTGATGATGATCTACAGCAGTGACTGCAACACGTCAATGATCGGCCACCAGCGGTCCCCAGAACATCTTCGATATCTTTGTGTCGTCCTCGGTGAGGAAGAACTGGCGGCCCAAATGCACAAACTCCTTGAGCGACAATTGGCCGTCGCCGTTCTTGTCTATCACAGCGAATGAAACGGCAGCGTCGTCTTCGGTCAGTCCCAGACAGCGGAAGAAGAGCTTGTATTGTTCGAGATCCAAGTGGCCAGTGTGATCAAAGTCCACAGCCTGTAAAAAATATTTAAATCCGACGTTATTATTTAGAACTAAAAGCCTGAGAGTTTATTATATTTAATATTAATTATTGAACAACTGATTATATAGAAATCTAGCTAAAGCAAAACTCACCTTAAACAAATAGGGCAGGAAGCGACCGATGCGCTTGGCCATCTTCTTGTCATTGAGACGATGGTGCAGATCGGTGAGAAACTGCTCGGCAGTCACCAGATTGTAGGGGGTTATCTCCCCAAACTGCTCCTCCCACGTATGCTTGATCACATCGTTAAACTCGGCGGCCACCTCCGGGGTCAAGTGGCCCAAGTCGTTGAAGCGTTTGGCCAGCAAACTGAAGTCGTCGAACGAGACTACGCCATCGTGGTTCACGTCCAGGATGCGGTGCAGGGTGCGCATCTTGCGACGCCAGAAGGCTGAATCGCCCTAAAAATAATCAATAAAATATTTATATTTTAGAATCCATTTGAATTAACAAGGATTTTTAAAGAACTTTCGACTCCTTGAAAGCTTTTCCGGTAAAGGATCTGAGCTTTATTTTATAAGTGATTTATGAACTGCTTTAGAGCTTTATAATCCCTTGTTAGTGTCCTGTATGCACTGCCTATTTACGAACTGCTTAAAGCTTTCTTCTCTCTAGTATCTTTTCTGCACTGCTTGTTAAAATCACTGCTTTAAGCTGCAGCATGTCCTTGTACTGAGCTTTCTATAAACTGCTTTATTGCTTTTCCTTGCCTCAACTGCTTAAGCTTCTTTTGAAAGCGGCTTTCGAGGATTCTGTTCTACTGCTTGCCTTAACAGAAATGGACAACTGCCTTAACAGGACCGAAAAATAAATACAAGCAGTGTTCTACTTTATATTTCCTTTACAGAAATATTAAAAATAAAAGGAATTTTGATTGTTTATTGTTTAGCAACTAAAATAAGAGATCAAAAATGCAAAATTTCTTAGGAAATTAATAGAACTCCTATTTCTTAGGAAATAAATAGGACTCCTATTTAAAATAAACCTTTTAGATCTTTACATTCGTTAATAATATTTCGCATACATAATTCCCAACTAAAGCTTTGATCTTACAACAAAAAAAGAAACCTGTTACACTGTTAAGTGGCCACTGTTAACCGGGTTACCATGTTAGCTGAGCAGGTTCAAAAAACGACATTGAGACCAGGGAAAACTGGCCTTTTTCACAATACCGAAAATAAATAATTTCGAAACACGTTTCTGTCGTGCCAAAGCGAACAATTGAATTGAAATTTTTCTGAGCCACGTGGAGGCGTGTGCATTTGGCTGGATTTTATATGGTCTGAGTTATATATATATTTATGGGGGGGTTTGGCGGAAGTTCACTCACCCGTTCGCTGCGCTTGGAATCCATCTTCTGGCGACGTCGCTCGAACTCATCGTCCGAATCCGAGTCGCTATCACTCTCCACCTCGCGCCGCAACTTGGCCGCTCCAGCGGATTTCTTGGAATATTGACGGACGGCCTGGACCACCGCGGTGGGCATTTGATGCCACAGCAGTGAGTGGGTGTGTGCCCCATTGCGGCCAGATGCCAGGACAAGGCGCTGCAAGTATTAGAGGGGAAAATTAGTTCAGTTTATATTATAAGCCTTCACTTTTCTAAAGTTTACTGCAAAGAACATACTATAAATGGTTTCTAGACTTTATAAAAAGGAATCATTTTATTGCAGAATATATTTAAAAAAAATTAAGAACCTTCTTTTCCTTTTTTTTTTTAACTGCTTAAAGCCTCAATATTTGCTGATAACTGAGTAGCATTCGAGTGTTACCCAATTTATTTGTTTATTTTTGCCTCATTCGCTGTGGTTGCCATGCCCTTCGACTTGTAAACAATCATTATGTTTTTAATTACAACTTATGTGTACTCTGCTCTGCTGGAGTTCTCTGTTTTTGTGGCTGCTTTTTCCTGCTCTTATTGTTGTTGTTTTGGCTATTGTTAAGGTCAGTTCTGTTTACTCACAAATAACAATTCCAAGTCCCCGCCAGCTATCGCTTTTTATTTCCAAGTTAAGTATGTTTGCCGTAAAAAAGAGTGCTGACTCTTCAGAATGAGCATAAAAAACCACATGGCGATCATGTAACCGAAAGAGAACTTTAAGAAAATATTAACCTGTTCTGGTAACATTTGAATTAATCAATAAACATTAGATATATATAAAAAGAATTTTGAAAAGATTATATAAGTTGGTTTAATTTAAATTAATCAAGAAAGCATGAATTATATAAACTTGTAAACATAATTTCTGTAACATTGAAACCCAAAACTGAAACCCAATCTTCATGTAAAAGTGAATATATATTTTAACATCTTGCAACATTGAAACTAAGTAGTAACAGATAATTATAGCAGGCCGAAGAACAGGTTCAGGGGAGAAAATGTTTTGTTTTTCCATCATCTGCTGACAGCTTCTGGCATTGCCATTAGGCAGCAGCCGACAGAGATAAGGGCCGAACTCATTTTAATTACAAGAAACCACAAGAAGCCTCTTGTAAGAAACGCTTCGAATTCAATGGCTCGATAAGAAGGAACCTAGGCGAACCGAAACGAATCCAAATACAGATGTTGGCAGCAGCCACCGACGATGATATCATGTGCGCAGCCCATTATCATATACGAACGAGCCCGCAGCACATTTATTGGATGGTATTTGGAACCTTTTTGGGGCTCGGAGATCCGGAGCTTGTTCGCTTGGTTAAACGAACTTTGGATTGTTTTTCGTAAACAAGTTTCTCCGAAACAAAAAACGCGAGCCACGTTTCAATTAATGAATGCAAAAAAAAAAAAAAAAAAAAACAGGCCTCCTTTACTTTTAAATCGTCTGCCGACGAGACTTGAACAAAAATACAAAGAAAAACACGTTTTCGCTTTGAATAAAATGGAAAAAGAAACAAAAAGCAAGTCCATGATTTATGCTCGAGCCAGAAAAGTGGAGAAGCTGCAAATAAACATCAAACTCGAGCAACAGGTCAATGTTAATCAGCGCCAAAGAAAAATCGCGAAAAAAACAAAAAACAAAAAGCCAAAAACAAAAGCGGAATTCCTTGCAAAAATCACTTCCTGAGTATTCCATCAGCTGTTTTTGGGAAATATATATATTTTTTGAGAGAGTGAGAACAGAGGGGAGGAAGTCCCTTCTATTGTTGTTGTCTTTATGCTTTTGCGCAAGATATTCCTGCCACAGAATTTGCGCAGTTTCGGAAAAAGAGGAAAAGGGGGTTGGTTGGTCGCTCGGAAAACTACGTAGCTTTCACCTGAACACACGCAGAGAAAACTGCCAAACAAATACATATGTACCAAGTTAGCAAAGCTGGTTACATAAATAACATAAACAAAATGGTTTTGAAATTTCAATTATGCAAATAAACCTCTCCAAGAGCCTTTGAGAGTTTTTTGAGAGCTTAGAAGTACAAAAACAAAACCTACACATGTGGATGCGGACGGCTTTTTGCTTTGCCCGCATATTCGGGATTAAATATAATTTTTATTGTCGGGCTTCGAGATAAAGATAAAGATCCAATTACATAATTGTTTATCTGAATTCTGACATGAATCATATTATTATTTTTTCCCTGTGTACTTTTCTTTTGTTTGCATTTGCTGCTTATGTTTCATGTGTTTCATTGAGGGAAGTGCGTATTTCAGCGCCTCTTCTCCCCATATGATTATCGATTGATTGAATTGCTGAGCAACTAAATGATTGATATTTTAATCATTTACCACATCATAAAATAAACCGTGATTTTTCCCTTCTATCATCGAAATATGTAAAGTTTAATTATATTTAAAATTGCCTTAAGCAAGCAAAAACTCTCAACACTTATTGCTTTATTTTTAATATTTGCCAAATAATTACAGTCTTAAAAATAATATTTAGTTTTGTTTGCTTTTGATGTTTATTCACAGTTTAGGGGCAACTGTTACAGTTTTCAGGGAACTGGCCTCGATACACCAACTCACACTCCTTTTCCCGCTTCTCTCCCATTCGGCGCCCTCTTTTACCACTCCTTCTCTGTTTTGGCCTGTTACTCCCCACCTTCCTTTGGTTCTGTCGCTGTTTTTCCCTATTGGGGCTTTATTTATTTTAAGTTCTCTTTTTGAATCGCTAAAACTTGTTGTTTTTTATGATGAATATGATCATGGTTCATGTTTCTGAACCTTTCTCTATGAAACCCTCTGTTATTTTTGCTACCTTTTTTGTTCATTGATCAAAGTCAAGCAGAAGTATTACTTTCCTACTTTAACTCCCTTTTTTGGGTCCTATTTTTGGAACCTCTTTGTCGGGAACCTGTCTGTTCTTGGAGCCTCTCTTTTTGGAACTTCTTTATTATTGGAATCTCTTCTTATTCTTCTTGGAAACTCTGCTTGTAATTGAATTAACGTCACTTAAAGCCACACGCACACACACTTACATGGCAATCGCTGTGGTTGATGGACGTGTGGGCTGAGGAAGGGGGCGGGGAGGCGGACTGCTGAAGTGCGCCGACAGTTGCGGCCATGTTGCGTTCCAGGATTTCCCTCGAAGTGCGCAAAATGCCGCGGCTTACAATCGAAAACGCCATCTTAGGCTAGTTTATCCTCGATTCTCGAATTATTTTCCTTGCGATTTCTGCCTTCTTTCCTTTTCTTCGCCTCTTCTTGTGCTCTGCTCGTTTACAGTTTGAGCTGCACTCAAGAAAATGTGCAACGTTGCTTTGCTCTTCTTGTTTTTGTTGTGGTTTGTTGCTGTGTCTTAAGTGTGGCCGCTCTTGTTGTTTTTGTTGCAGCGCGCATTTAATAACCGGTTTTTGCCGAAGATGCACCAAAACCAAACAAATGGAGAAAAAAAAGTATTTGTTTTTGTATTTTCTTTTTTGTTTTGCGTTTTATACACTGTTACTTCTTTTTCAATTTCTCTGTTTCTCTTTCTAATGTTATTTTGATTTGTATTTTTTATTTGGGAAACACAACCGTTCGCTTCAACGTTCGAATTCGTTTTGAAAATGCTCGCCGCTCTGCGCAAAGAAGTTGACTCCGAAGCTGGCAGCGACGCCTGTAACGGCAGAATGGTATGGGTGTGTTTGTGTGCGAGTGAGGGAGAGGGCAGCATAACAGGGGGATGCGGGGACAACAGCTGCTACTTCGAATTGTTGCCAGAAGCAGACAGTGCCCAGACGACCATTGCGGCCAAATAAATAGTGATAAGCCAGGGAAAAACTAATAAATAAGGAAAATCAAGAAAATAATGGGAAGCTAACTGCAAAAATAGTTGCATAATTATTGGGGGCTTGTTTTGTAGAGAATGTTTTATGGCAAGGTTCGGCATTGGCAAAATAAAATCAGTATTTCATTAGTTTTGTTTCTTCTTCATACGATTTATTTTAGTATTTATAAAGTAGTCATTATATACACATTGCTTAAACGAGTTTCTAAATCATTTAAACGTGGCTTTTTCATACAAATCTTTGTTCGAATTTTAATTAGTTTCCCAATTATTAATCTTACAAAAGTCCTAATATTTTGATCACAGCTGTATGAACATACACGTCTACACATAAAGGCGCAGGCCAGCACACACACACAAGCAGACTCTGGAAGCCGGTTGAAGAAGAAAAAGAAGAGCAAGAAGGAGCAGCAGAAAAAGTAAGAAACAAACAAGACGCGCCCAGTGACTGTCAAACCTCGCTTAAATTAAATGCCAAAAAAGAACAGAAAGTGCATTATGTAAACACAGCACACACACACACCCGACGCACGTCAATTTCTCATTGATAATGTAAACGAAAGAAGCCGCCAACCAAAAACAAAAATTGAAAAACAAAATATCATAAAAAGTGCGTATTTAGGTCGCTGCGTGTGACAAACTGTCGTTCCAATACAATATGCCCGCAATCACCCTTCGCCCCTTCGCACAGGCACACACACAGATACACTCTCTGACACACACACTCTGGAATAGTGAGCGAGTTTTGGGTTTCTGTTTTTCAGTTTCTGTTCTGCTTCATTGCCCCATGTTTACATACATTTGCGGTCAACATTTTAGAATTACTCAATATTAAATGAAAACTATTATATTTTAGAAGATTTAAGAGGGTTCAGAGGAGAACTTGTGTCTAATAAAATTCTTTTTAATTCTTAAAAATGTAAGTTAACATTTTCAAAATAGGGTTTACTTTTCGCTCCTATTTTTGGCACCCACACTGTTTATACACACACTTTGCAGCGGTGTAAGTGTGGGTCTGAAGTTGTATAATAGTCTTGATCAAATAGAGCGCCAGTGGACTTGGACCCAAAAAAAAAAAATACATTTGTATGTGTATAACAACTACCGAAAAAAGACGAAACAATGGAAAAATAATGGGAGAATGAGTGATTTTAATGAATTCGAATGGTGGGAACTAAAGGTAGTATCTAGATCTCGATCTCGTTAATTTTATTCGCTTCACTTGCCATCAAGATCAACGAAATGCTGAAAGTGCATCCACTAACGGAACACACGAAGGCCCCACAGCAGCAGTTTGACAGCCACTGGGCCCCAAGCCAAGAAATGTTGCACTTTTGTGGAGAGAAAAAAAGGGGGAAAAGTTAGACAGCCCCCAGCTGCGCAGTCAGCATCGACGTCGACGTCGGGTGCACTGCACTCTGCGGAGGCAAAAACTTTGGCTCGAAACAGGCAAAACATGTGTATGTGTGCGGGCCGGGAAGTTTCCAAACGGGGTTTATGCGCAGCTCAAATCAGGATGACTCCACTAGAGTTTTTAATGACTTAAAGCACTGCTGGTCTTAGCTGGACCCCCGGGGCCCTAAGAACCTCTCGTGTGCAAATTTACTGTTTGCGAAATAAGACTTATCGTGATTTATGCTGCGCATAAACGTCACTTGTCTCTGGGGTGGACGTGTGCGAGAACAACCGGCGCATCGGCGGCATCGGCTGACTGCTATATCGTCACGTAACGCCAGGTCCAGGGACAACAACAAAGGCAACACAAAACACAACTGCAAGCATATGACCACCAAAACGGGGTCTCATTCGAATGCAGGTGCATGGAGGGTGTGCAGTTTAGCATGTGGCCGCTACAAATGCATAAATTATAAATCGTTTGAGGCTGGCATGGGATAAATAAACGCTATAAAGGAATAAACAACAAACAGACAGGCCATAATTGGAGCCACACGACGTCACCGCACCCACGAATACAAAATGGACAAGTCTTTGAACTCCAAAAGTTTCAATTGCCAAAAAATTAAAATGCGTAATAAGCCAGTGGGCGCGCGTCTATAAAAAAGGTGTAACGAGAACTTCGGTAAACCGAAGTTGGTATACCCTTGCAGTCTGCAATTGGATCTATAATACATAGAATTTTGTAAATTTTACATTTTCATATAAATCGAACGATCGCTTCAATGGCAGCTATATGATATAGTGGTCCGATCTTGATGAAATTAAAACCGTAATTCTAGAACCATAAAAAACTGTCATATCTCAAAATTTATAGAAATACGTTTAAAAACAGGGAAGTTAAAATTTTTTTTACATTAATTTCGCCATCATTCCTATGGCAGCTATAGGATATAGTAGTCCGATTTCGGTCGTTCCGACATATATACTGCGTGCTAAAGAAATAAGACTATGCTGAAAATTTCAGCTCGATAGCTCAAAAACTGAGAGACTAGTTCGCGTAGAAACCGACAGACGGACAGACGGACAGACAGACGGACATGGCTAGATCGACTCGGCTGGTGATGCTGATCAAGAATATATACACTTTATAGGGTCTGGTCAAAATTATAATACCCTCTGCAAGGGTATAAAAAGAGTGTAAAAACTCGAGGGAAATCAACTAAAAGTTAAAAGGACATAGCATAATTTATTGAATCTTCCTATTTACTGAGATCTTTAAAATACATTGAATTGGTTAATGTTCTTGAATTTCATTAAGTGATATGATCGATCTTTTTTCAGACGTGCACCTTATCCAATGCTCACTGTACTGTAATTGTAAATTTGCTCCAAAGTTTTGCTTCTGTTTTTTCGTTTTACGTATTTTTCGGGTTTTTCTGGGCGTGTGCCGGCGTTTCGACTGTCTAATCAGAATGGGGAGCTCGTTGTTAACACACACGTGTGCGTAGGGAGCTATGTACATTTACAGCGTCTCGAAAGGGGAGCCTTGTCTTGTCCCCCAAATTGTAGAATTCGCTGCTTTCCGACTCTTTTTCAATTCTGCTTTTGCGTTTCCATTTCGAGTATTTCGAATTTCGGATTTCGGCGCTCTTGCCGTCGCACTTCTCAAGGTCCCCGCCGCGCGACTCCATAGTTTTTAGTTAATGCCATTTCAGATTTCCGCAACGCCATTTAAATTGATGTGCGTTCGTCTGTGTGCTTTTGTTATTGTTTTTGTTGTGGCTTCTCTGCTTCTTTTCGGTTTTTGGCGTACGTGTTGCGCCCCAACGCCGGCTCTGAAAAAAGGGGGGAAAAGAACAGCAACATGTGAGCCAGTATGTAGAGGTCGCTGCCTGCTCGGATGCTGCTTTTCTTAACCCTCTTGCAGTGATTTTTTTTTGTATTGAGTATTTTAATATTGAAAATAAATTTTAAGTTTATTGTAGAGACAGAGAACTTAATCAATTATTGCCTTGAGTTTAAGAAAATATTAAGAGTCAAATTGAATTTTAAAATACATTAAAATCAATTTTATTTAAATTCCTGAATATATTAACCTGTTTTCTCTTCTTATTTGTATTTATTTATTATTTTGAATTTAATTGAGGAAGTCACAAGTGCCCATCAATGGGTTAATCATCAAACAGTTATAGTGCAGCGCAGCCAATGAAGAAAACGACGAAGAAGAAGGAAGATGAAGCAGCAGAGAAGCGTGCGCCGGCTATTGTTGGTGTTGTTGCCGTTCACCCCTTTTGCTAGTGTTGTTGTTGCTTTCTTCTGTATGCGGATTTTGGCACGTCGTCACACCGGCGACAGAGGCAGCGACGCCGGCAGCAGCGCAAGCAGCGACGTCGTGCTGGGCTTCCTCCTCTTCTTCCTTTGCCCATCCACTCTTTACATAAAATGACACAAAATTTAATTGCGTCGTGCATCCGTGTGTCTCTCTGTGTGTGTGTGTGTTTTCCAGTCCCCTGCACCGCCGCAGAGCAACAACAACAATAACGGAGAGTGACTACGTGCCACTTGCAACGCATCCTTTTGCTGTAAAGTTGTGGTAGGTCTTCCCATGGCCTTTCCATTTTCCATTCTCCATTTTCCACTACTCCACTTTTCCAATTTGCATTTTAAGGCGGAATTCCAGAACGATCTGCAGTACACAGACAAAAAATAAGGATACTTAATAAATAATAATAAACAACAGTTTGAAATTAAAAAGTAATACTAATATTATTAATTGAAAAAGTGGGAAACATGGAAATAAAGACAGAAAATGACTTCCTAATTTCGCATTACATAACTGTACATGTATTTTCTCTGTGTGTAGTAAATTAAATTACAGCTGACGGTCGCCTTATCAGCGACCTGCTTATAATGGCCTGATAAAACCCAAAAAAAAAGGGAAAATAAAAACAACACATGACTTTTCTGACCATCGCGGGTTACAAAACCCGAAAATCTAGAGATATGTAAAAGCTTTATTGTAAAGATTAGGGCCCGAAAGTAAATACGAAATGAAAATGAGAAACGCAAACACACAAACACAGATTTGGAAATTCGTAAATTCGAAAATGTTCGGTAAATAGAGGGGCTACAGTTTGATTACTGGTTACAGTTTGAGAGTAGCTTCACCTTCCCGGCTACAGTTTGAGGGGAACTTTAACGTAAAGGGGTTAGGTATTTGGATAATTTAACTATAATAAAGCTAAGATAAAGTGTTATAATGTTATAATGAATAAATCAATATTTTAAATTGAAACCACTGACAGATTTATGCCGCTGGCTCTATCGCCTTCGGCGGTAATGATAAATTAATTAAATTAATCTTTTATTTATGGCCAATAAACACACTTTTAGGGCTTGTGCAATTGACCTTCGGCAACAAACATTCTGTAAAAGGGGAGGGAAAACGGAAAACAACAACACGTTGCCCCAAAAAAACAGCGGAGAAACCAAAACAAAAACATGTGAAAAATCTAAACAAACACAAAGAGCATGTGAGTCTTCAGTTTTTCGTGTAATCCACACCGGCCCCACACATTAACATATTTAACCCTGATGTCGTGCGATTGAAAGCTCCTCAAGTGCCAAGTGGAGATCCACCACACTGAGAAACCAGAAACGAATAAGATCAAAATATATAGCAATACATTTAACTATTCATAAATTCATTCAATAACACCAAGGGGTATTGGATGTAATTACCGGAACTGTGCAAATATTATAGGAAATAAAAAGTCAAATACTCCATTTCATTTTTTCTGTTGTAATATTTTAATATAATATTTAAAACCAGTTTTTTTTGCTGTGCCGCAGCTCAAGAACTCCCATTCAGCATAATTGTAAATTGCTTTTTGTTTTGCTGCCGAAAACTATTTTTAGCTGCCGAATAGAACTTTTTCTGTTGGCTTTATCTGGCTCCCAAGAAGAAGCAGGGAAAGAAAAAGGGTACGACGTTGCCGGCGGCACGTTAACAAAAAAAATTGTGCGTAAACAAAATTGTAAAGTCCAAAAAAAAGGAAAATAAAATGGAGTAAACAACAACAAGCCATCAAAATCAACAAAACTTATCACAAAACTTAACACAAATTATAGGTATTGATTAATGACTGATTGTGGGGGAGGGAGCATTTCTGTAATCTAAGTTTTGTTTATACCAAATGTAAACAGTTTATGTAATTGTTTAAAAAGAGGTTAGTTTACTTGAGTTTAAATTTGAAACTGGCGCCCTCTTACAGTGTTGATCAACTTACCTAACTATCGATAAGTATTTATAATGAATATAAATGTAATCGATTTGTACATGGTAGTCGATTATATAGCAGTGGAAAAGAGTTTATACAGCGACTTTTCACTCTATTTGAACTCTAAACAGAGAAGTAAAATAAAAATTAAAAAAACATTAAATTTAAGCACTGCCTTTCGAATCGGAATTTTAAATATTGCCGCCAATTCATGTATATAGCCTGCCAGTGTTGCCTCACTGGCTGTTTTTCTTTCCAACACTGCCATCGGCACCTATCGATATCGAACAGCTGATTTTTTGTTTTGTAATTTTGAGGTTGGTTTCTGTCGGTATTTCATTTGATTAAACTGCTTAAAAGTCTTTGAATTAATTGCAGGGGTCTATATATCCTAAAATCAAAACCCTCCGCTGGTAAATCAGGTAAAAACACCGCCGACAGCAAAGCTCCAAGCCAAAGAAATCCAGAGGAGCAACCAGAAACCGGGACAGACCCAAGAGAAGAACCACTGCCGACTACTGACTTGACTGCGCGATGAGTTTCCCGGACAAGGCGGAGCGCGCCAAGTGCTGGAGCAACCGCGACGAGTACTGGAAGTGCCTGGACCAGCACGCGCCCAAGCACAGCTCCACCAGCGGCGAGAAGGTGCCCTCCGCCTGCCAGAGCCTGCGCAAGGCCTTCGAGCAATCGTGTCCCGGCCAATGGGTGAAGCACTTTGACCGCAAGCGCACCTACGAGCAGTTCAAGGAGAAGATGGCCACCGGCTACGATCCGCTGGAGGAGCGCACAAAGGCCCAGGCCCAGCAGCCGGGCAAGTAATCGCCGGACAGGATTCGCAGAGATGGAGCTGGAGCGGCTGCAGTCGCTCATTTGTTGTTTTGGGCCGTGTTTTTTTTTTACTGTTTGCAGTGTAGTGTAAATAAATAAAACCCTCTAGCTATATGACTACAAAGGGATAATGTATTTATTGTGATTTTTTAGTCTTTTAACAATTAAGACCTCAACCGGCAAAAACAGTGTGTACACATCAAATTCTGCACCCCTCTGAAAATGCTCTAAAATTGCCCAGATCATGATACCATGATTTAAGGTGGTCTCATCGAGGGAGCTGTCCTCTATAAAAAAGAACGATATTTGGCAAGGACTTACCCTCTCTAGAATTTCTCTCTGAAAGCTAAAAATGAGCGAGCTGAAAATGTATCGCCCCGTCAAAGCTGATGAGACTACTTTTTATTTATTTATTTATTGTTCGCCAACAGATATTCCTTAACTGGCTACTTAATTTTTTTTATTTGTAATCTTTATAATTGTATGATGAGCTGAATCATTGAAAGAGGCTTTTGCAGTATTGGCGCACTTACCACTTGCATTGCACTATAATTCCCAAGGATGTTTAGCTGTCAACAAGTGGTAACCACTCTGAATACTGATAAGGGGCATTTCTTTCTTTCTTTTTCGATCTTCTCTTTTCCTACCTCTCTCCTCTACCTCTATTCCCCTTCCTCTCTGCCTCTCTTTCTTCCTTTAAGGCAAGAGCTTACTGCTTGCGTTGCACTATAATTCCCATCGAGTTTCTAGAATTTCTCTATGAAAACGGAGAGAGAGAGAGATAGACAGCTGAAAATGTATGTTATTTATTTTTATTTTACCCGTCAAAGCTAATGAACCACCTTATATAATACTATCATGACCAAATGGCTCATCACTAGAGCTGCAAAAATATCGATGTTAATCGATTGTTGCACATAAAAACATCGCAAGCTTCCAGTCTTCTTTCCAGCCCTATTCGTCGCGGCGGTAAAATCTGTGTATTGTTTGAAATCTTTTTACACTGTGCTGCTGCTCTTGGACAATTTCTTGACGCAGGACCAGGACTCTACCCCATGGAATACATCGCGGGACGCCCTGCCCCCGTTTGATTAGCACAAAAGTTTTTATTTTGTAAAAATTTCGTAACATTACGTAGAGTTGACACCATACAGAGCGGTGCGTACAAAAAATGAGTATAAAATAATATTATAAAAACGCCGTTCTTCCTTTCCTTCCAAAAAAAAGGAAGAAGTATCATCTCAAACAAAATAATTTGCCGCGCGCGGTTAGCGGAAAAGATTAAAAACAGGGGGGCTGAGCAGCGGGTAACAGGGAGCAGGGAGCAGGTGCAGCAGGACGCAGGTTGCGGGATTAAGGAGCGTATATACAGAAAGCGTGGGGAAGCAGCAGCAGCAGGAGCAGGCAGCTCTACGTCGTCCTCCGGCGGACTCACACCGATTGCGTGGCGGCGGAGGCCTCGCCGGCGGCGGCGGCGGGCGGAGCAGCTGCTGAGGGCCGCTGGAGGCGCAGCGAGGAGCGGCATGGCAACGTGAATTGGTACTTGTTGTGGCTGAGCAGCGGGTAGCGCTGCTGCGGCGCAAAGTCCCACAGGGCCCGCTCGATCACCTGCAGGGCGCCCGGACTGAGCACGTCCGCCGTGTACTGGGTGGGTGCTCCCGCGGTGGCTGACATGGCTGCGAAAGGGAAAACAAATGAATCTCGTATCGGGAACTCTCCCCCCATTGATAAACTCACTCTGTGCCACTGGCGCCTTGTACAGGGACTCGGCCGTCATGCCGCAGGTGTCCAGGGCCACAACGCTGACGCCGTAGGGCTGCAGCTCCTTGCGCAGCTCCTCGGCGCACTTGTCCACGGCCACGCGGGAGGCGTTGAAGGCCACCAGTCCGTCGCCCCCTGAGCGGGCACCTCCGCTGCTGCTGCTGTCACCCCCTCCCAGATATAGAAGCCGTCCGCGCGTGGGTCGCAGGAAGCCCACAAAGGCCTTGGCCACCCTTAGAGTGCCCAGGATGTTGGTCTTGAGCATGTGCTCCCACTGCTGCACGTCCTGGGACTCGACCTTGCCGCGGAACACACTGCCGCTGGTGTTGATCACGGCCGCAATGCCCCGCTCGTCGGCATTGAGGTGAGCGCCCATCGCCACCGTCGCCTCGCGCAGCACATCCTCCCGGGTCACGTCCAGGCGCATTGGGATGATGGTCCCGGCAATGGGCTCCTCGCTGTACTCCCGGATCTTCATCCAGCCGCAGAGCAACTTGGCTGGCAGCGAATCGTGCGCCTCCTTCATGCCCGCGAACACGCGGCATCCCTTGTTAGCCAGGTGGGTGCACAGCTGCAGGCCCAGGGCCGTGTCCGCACTGGTCACCAGGACCACGCGGCTCGGCTGCGACTCTGCGGCGCTGGCCGCCGCGCTATCCTCGCGCACCTTGCAGATCAGGTAGATGAGCAGCGCGCCGGCGATCGAGAAGAGCGCCAGCAGCTGGAAGGCCAACACCAGCATGGTCATTGGCTCCATTATGACATCGCTGGAAGGGATAGAGGAAAGTTCAGGTGAGTGGGGTTAAGTTCCGCCTTTTCAGGACATTTATTATTATATATTGTAGAAATATAAAGTTATTTTTATTTATTTTATTTAATTTATTTTCTGAGGAATTTCCTTGTAAATTTGTCATCTTCTTTCATAAGTCAATTTTTTGTGTTTGTATTTTTATTTTTTATCAATTGAGTATTGCTTTTAAGGTCTCTTATATTCTTTAGGTTCATATAGTTCCAATATCTGTATATATATTCTTTAAAATTCACACATTTCGGGCACTTGTTATCTAGAGAGAGAGGAATCACCTGATCAAATGGGACACTGACACTCCCGAAAAGTGCAAATTAAATGTGATTATAATTAGCACATGTGACTTTGCTTAAATTTTACGGATCGTACAATTGTATTCTTAGTTAAGCGAAGTTTCTAGGTGACATAGATTGAGTTAAGCTTCCTTAATAGGGCAAACACTCTCTCAAGCGGAAAGACACTCTCTCTTGAGCGGACAAAGATGCAGGCTAAGGTAATATTTTAACTTAGATAAAGAGAAGTATGTAATGATATCCCTTGATATCCTTGATCCCTTGATCAGACAAACACTTTCTCAAACGGACAGACACTCTCTCTTGAGCGGACAGAGGTGATATTTCTATTAAGATAAAGGCAAGTAAGTTCTTACTTTAAAGGAAGCTCCCTTGATTGGACAAACACACTCTCTTGAGCGGACAGACACTCTCTTAAACGGACAAAGACTCTCTGGGTAAAGGGAACACCTTATATGATGCAGTTACAGTTTCCAGGGAATGTGGGACACTATCCAGTGACATCTGAAAGCCCTTTCTCCGTCAAAACAATGAGCTGAGAGATACTCTCTCCTAGGCGGACAGACACTCTCTCTTGAACGGACAAAGCCTCTCTGGGTAAAGGGTATCTGTGCCAGTAAGAGTTCCATTAAATGTGGGACACTATCTAGTGACACCTTAAAACCCTTTCTACGCCTCTGCTCCACCCATGGTTGAGACTCTCTCCGGGACCAAGGCACGGACGTCTCTCTCCCGCCCGTCACCAGGCGAGGAAGGGTTTCATCACCATCGTTGTGGCGTTGGGTAACCAGACACCAGACACTGACTGAGTGCACTTCGCAACTGGCGGACGCAGTGAGTGCATATCTATATAGCCAAAGATATATATCCATAGCCATATCCATGTCGATCTTTTGGCATTTTCACTTTAATTAAGACTTAGCTCGTTAGCTGCCGACGCATCGGGTAACAACTTTACGCTTGCCTTCTTTCTTTCTCTCTTCTCTCTTTCATTCTATTATTTATACTTGAAAACCTTTTGGTTTTTTCAGCGCTTAATACGCTTTAATTATTGCACATTTTTCGACGAGTTTTTAACAACAATTTACTCCCGGCGCTGGCCCTCGAAGAAATCGAAAAGTTCCAAGATATATATCTGTATCTCTGTAAAGGTATCTGTGTATCTATGACGCTCCATGGCACGACACACGAACGTGGCCAGCGAGGCGTGTCCAGCGCGAGTCTACCATGCATTTGGCAATAAATTATGTCTACGTGCTTCTCGGGTTTTCACTGCACGCGTTGAGGGATCCCCATCCCCATCCCCGCCAGAGGCAAAGGCGGAGGCGGACTTGGAGGAGGATGAACCAAAGTAAAAGTTGGAACACCGAGACTGCAGGCCTAGCCAAGCTGTGATCTATGCCAGGGCTTCTTCTTCAAGTCTTCCAAATGGCCGGCTTTCGTCCATCCATCCTCAGCATGCACTGGACAAAATGATGGCACCTTAGAGGTGTCTTTAATGAGTGATCTGAAGGTGTTAGGGTATCAGTCTATATCTGAAGAGGTTTGGGTAGAAGTAACAAGGTTTCCTATGGCCTCTTCTGCCTGCTCATCTCTGCAATTTCTGTAGAAATCGTGGTAGGGTGCCGCATTCCGTGAGGTTTAGCTAGAAAAGCTGGTATTTTACCTCCTGACAACTTATTTTGGCTATATTATATCTTTTTTTATTAGATAAATACTTGAATATTTATTTATTAGACCCAAGTTCTGCCTGAAAATTAACTATTATTTCTTGCTGTGCATTTGCAGTGGGTGCAGTTACTCGAGCGGACATTTTCCAGGTTCCGGTGGTTCCCCTCCTGCTTTTTTTTTTTACGAAAATTTCACCCGAAGAAGAAGTTTGTTGACACGCGGAAATGGGCTTGCCATATTTGTTGCACTGCGGTGGATGGCGATGTGCATGTGGATGTGGCTGTGGTGGATGCCGCTGCTTTTGGGGCTGCGGTAAACGGAATCGGAATCGCTTTTGGTCAAACCACAAAATGCAGCGGCACTGGCATCCGCCGACAGTTGCGTAATTAGACAAACAAACAGCGGAACAAACGAAAGTCAGCGAACGATAAGTGGAAATTGGTGAAAACTTGCAGTGAAATTTAGAGATCTGTGGGATCTTGAAGAAAGATAAATGATGGATTTAAATTCCTTTATTTTTTCCAGCACAAGTCAAGAGCCAAGATCGCTCAAGATCGCAGGTGTTGCATCAGCGGAACGCCAACCACTTGGTCTCTGGAGTTGCGCAAGTTGGCCATGGTTATGTCAACCAAGCCGGCTTGGACAGTTCTAATGGCCAGCAGAGAGTCTACATTGTCGGAGTCCGTGGCCTGACCCAAATAGCTGCCATCAGAGTGGACCAATCATTCAATCAACTCAATCATTAGAGTGTGCCGATTGATATCAACGCACTACCCCAGCGGGCGCTGCAATTATCCGGAATGATCGGAATGCGTGGAACGTGCCCCGTCGTGATTAGCAGGTGACTGTACCTCTGATTGCTAGCTCGCATTATCGCTAACCATTGTGGATATCTCTGCGGTATGTGCTTGCATTTATACATATCTATATAGCTGTATCTGTAAGTATCTGTATATCTTTTTCAATGTTTATCTGTCTATTGTCTGAGCGGTTGGGCCGTGATTCAACAATAGTTGAACTGTTTTTATGCTGATGTCAGGTCTTGACACTGCGCTAATTGAAATGTCACATAAAACAAATCTTTGTCTGTTTGCTGTTCGCCCCGAGGATGGCGCACAAAAAGCGGAAGACACACTTTGCTGGAGGCTACAGATATAGCTAGATAAACCTTATATTCAGATTTATGATGTTTGAACATGAAAGCAAATGATAAGGATGGCAGCTGTCTGCCAATTGTAATTTATTTTTCGAGCTTGCCTTGAGGGATTCGTATCCCTTAGATGTTATATAACCTACAAATATTAAAAGAAGTGATATTCTTGACTTGTGCTTTTGTTACTTTTTGATTTATAAAAAAATATATACTATAACTTGTCCGCTTAACAGAATTCCCCGTCAGTTATCTGTACTAAAATATACCTTTATAATTTGCGATCTAATCACTAGTCTGTCTGTCTTACCCTTTTAAACTAATAAGCATTTTCAAATTTCCCAGTAGTTGTCCGCTTAAGAGAATTGCCCGCCAGTTGTATGTCCTAAAACCTACTTACAATACTCAGTTAACCCTCTGTTATTTTTATCCTAGTCACTAGTCTGTATTAAAAGATAATTTCCTCACCCTTTTTAACTAATTAAGCTTGTAAGATGTCCCAGTATTTGTCCGCTTAAGAGAATTGTCCGTCAGTTATATGTACTTACAATATCCAATTATTCCTGTAAGCAGCTGTAATTTGTGATCTAATCACAAGTCTGTCTTCCCTCACTATTTAAAACGAATTAAACTTTTAAAATCATAAAGTAGTTGTCCGCCTAAGAGAGTTGTCCGGCAGTTATATGTTCTAAACCCTACTTACAATACCCAGTTATTCCTGTTCTTTGTATCCTAGTCATTAGTCTGTATTAAACGATATATCCCCCATCTATTTAAGCTAATTAAACTTTTAAAATCCCAAAGTAGTTGTCCGATCAAGAGAGAGCTGTCCGCCAAATCATGCCCAATTACCCAGATATACATGTGAGGCTGTGACTGTTTGGCCCAGTCACCAGGTCGTGTAATACTTGATCTCCTCACCTCTCAGACTGATTGCTCGCGAATTTCGTTAGGTTTCTCGAGGGGTTGGTCCGAAAAAACTGTTTTCAGGGTTGGGCTAATCACTTGAACAAACGCTTTTGTTTCTTGTTTGGGCCAAGCGATTCGTGCCAAACTCAAACACACTCACACACGCACCTGTGGCATTTTTGAGACAATGTCAGGTGTATGTGGTGGACAGGGGCGTAGGTAGCAGGGGGATCGGGTCACAGTTTAGCAGAACCCATTATTATTATTACCACTTTGACCCAAGTCAAGTTCCCTCCAGAATCCCAGCATTGTTCTTCCTCAGCCCCTGTCTTGGCGTTAAGCCCCCCTTTAAACCTTTAAAAAAAAACTCCAAATACGGCCAAGAGTGTGTGCATTCGTACTTGCACACATAAGAAATATGTTAATTGCGACATTTGCCGATTTTGCTGTGGTCAGGCATTCATAAGCCGCGCGAGTTGGTTTCCATTTGTTTGCGCCTGACTTTTGTTTCTCGTGTTCCTCTCTGTTATTTTTTTGTTATTTCGCTATTTATTTTTTCTGTTAACATTCAACCCAAATATGTCAGCCGGGCAGCCAGGCAGGCAGGCATCCCAATGGCGTGAGATCGATATCCATATGGCGGGCACTGTACGTATGAGCGCTGACATTACGTATACGTAGCATGGGCTCCCGAGCAGACTCAACCTGTACGCCGGTGGCTCTCGGCGGGCCACGATTATGAATGCAGTTTGTTAAAAGTCTGGAGGTCTCTTGATTAATGATTCGAGCCGATTCACGATTCACGAGGGGGTACGGATCAAATTACGTGGATAAATTGAGTCATTTTCGTGTGTGTAAGCTTCGTTCGTCTAACGGAGGAGGAGGAGGAGGTGTGGTGTGCTCCCTCGCCCCCCCCTGATAGTGTTATGCAATTCACTAAAAAGTGCTGCTAACTTGCCGAAAACCGAAAACTGATTAATTTTTTTTACAGCTAAATTTATAAAAAAAATATTATGGAATCAGGTTAGGTAATTCCTTAAAGACTAAAGCCTTCAGAGTGTGGTTTAGTTTTGCTTTCAAAGTAAACAATAATTTCCTTATTTCCTTAGGGAGCCTAAATAGTGTTGGTAACCCATAAGAAAGAGTTCCATATTCGTAGTTTGCTTTACAACACTTAATAAATTGTTTTTTTTCTTAATTTGTATCCTTTTTTTTTTTGATTTCCTATGAAGTTGCTTCTTAAAGCTCTTTATTCCAGTGTTACTTAATAGAATAATAGTGTTGGAAAGTATTCTATTATTTGAGCCGGCATAGAGTGTTGATAAACCATAAGAAAGAGTTCTTTAATCGTAGTTTGTTTTACAACACTTGATAACTGGTCTTTTTGACCAATATTTTCTTTTTTATGTTTTTTTTATTTAATGAAGTTGCTTTTTAAAGCTTCTTTTGAAAGTAATACTTGTGTTGATTAATAGAATAATGGTGCTGAAAATGATTCTATTATTTGAGTGTTGGTAAACCATAACAGGATGTTATCAAATCGCAGTTTGCTTAACAACACTTGATAACTTTATTTTTTATTAATTTTTCCTTCTTTGATTAAGGCGAAGTTATTTTTTAAAGGTTTTTACAAAAGCCTTTTCAGTGTTGGTTGCCTTAAAATAGTCATAATATTAGGGATTAACCTTTTATGTATTATTTTAGGCAGCATAGGCAATAAAGCAGTGTTCGTAAGCCTCAAGAATAAGTCTAGAATCCTTGTTTGTTGTACAACATTGGTAACTTTCTTATAAGAGCACTACCAGTGTTGGTTGTAGTTTGATTTTATTTGTAAAATTACCTCGAAGTTCAGTAAATAATTTAATTTATATTTTCCCTTCAGCTCAAACAGTATTGGTTAGCTTTATTATCCCAATTCAAATGCTGTTTATATTTATTTATTGTGCAATTTATATGACTCGGCTAAGACAATGTTGGTCAACGAACTTGTAGCTCTCGCTTGAATGCCTCGCAAAGTAATATGTTTTATTACACATCCATCCAACATACGAAAAAAGAAACCTTGGGGAATCTACTGGCGTTAAGGCCCAACCTCCATTTCTTCTCCATCTCCCACTTCTCCTTCTTCTATATATACTCGTATTCATGTATCATCATCCCATCCAAGCCCATAGATCAATGCCCGACCCACTCACTGGAGGGATCGGGATGCAGAAAAGCAAGAAACCGATATAAACACCGCCTTAAATGGCGAAATGGGCGAAAATTAGTTGGAAGAAAAAAGTTCAAATGCAACCAAGCGATAAATGTGTGTGTAGAGTCTGATATTCGATATATATTCAAGCTTGAAACCGAAACGAAACTGAATCCAATTCGGGCTTGGCCTTTTTGCCGCTGATTTTCCACATGCAAAGCGAAAATTGTTGGCTAATTGCCATAATTGAAGAATCGATCGAAGAAAAAAAACAGAAACAAAAGACAAAGAAAAGCTGGCCAAAACGAAGCGAATCGAGAGAGCCCCAATTAATTTGCACCTTGGCGCAGTAAGAGATATATATTCGTGTTCAGGTGCGATTCGAGTTCGAGATCTCTGCCGCGCCGCGCCTTAACACATTTCTCCAGCCGACTTCGAGTGCTAATTTCGGACCAGAGCCGGTGTTGGCCTAAATACCACGAGATGGCTAAGCCATCATCGAATCATTCGCCTTTTTAAAAGGTGAAAATATGCAAAAATCTTTTTGTTTTTCGGTTTGTTTTGGCGCGTCTCTCCCGTGTGTGTAGGTGGCATGAATTTCAATAATTCGTGTTTTTGGTTTTTAGTGCTTTTTCGGTCTCTCGCTTCTCGCTTCTTGTTTTTCTCTTTTTCTGTTTTTTTCTGTTTTTCCTCACTTTTTTGTTGATATTTTATGCATTGGCATGCGCCAGCTAAACACTCGTTCCTGGCCAGTGGCCATTGGCCACTATTCCACCAAGGAATACGTTTTGGCCTAAATGAACGTGACTGTCTCAACGCCACCGAGTGCCATTGCATTTTTAGCTTGATATTGGCCATGTTTGTGCAGCATTGCAAATATGTGCAGTAGGCAGAAGGCCAAAATGCAATTAAGCTTAATGGGTGGGCTTGAATGGAGTGAATTTCTATATTGTTTATCTGAAATAAAGATTATTTTGGACTGTTTTTATAAATAGAAAATAGTTAAGGCAATTTCTGGCTTTTGAGGGAGAAAATTTCTGTTTTATTTATCTGGAATTAATATTATTTGTGGCTTTATTAGCTTATAAAAAATATTAAAGGCCCTATTTGCATTTAAGGGAGCAAACTCCTATATTATTTATCTGAAATATAGATTATTTTGGACTGTTTTTATAAATAGAAAATATTTAAGGCAATTTCTGGCTTTTAAGGGAACAAATTCATGTTTTATTTATATGGAATTAATTTTATTTGTGACTTTATTAATTGATATAAATTATTTAAGGCAATTTCTGGCTTTTAATCGAACAAATTCATATATTATTTATTTGGAACTAACATTATTTTAGGGTTTATTAATTGATATAAATTATTTCAGGCAATTTCTGGCTATTAAGGGAACAAATTCCTGTTTTATTTATCTGGAATTAATATTATTTTAAGATTTATTAATTAATAACAAATATTAATGGAACCTAAAGCAGGGTGAGATCATAGCTCTATTGGGAGGTCTTAGCAGGAGGAATCACCACTACCTACCGCCAAGAAGTACTCCCCTTTTTTGGCTCTAATTTCCCACCAACTTAAAGCCATATTAAAACCATTTTTTGAATCATTGCATTTTCATGCCTTCAGCGAGTACTTTCCTTTTCGCTTCCACCTGAACCTAAACTCGAATTTCTCGAGTCATTGAATTGCAATTTTTCAAGGTGGTCTCCCCGCGGCCTGCAGAAATAACAACTACTTTTCAGAGATGCCCAAAACAGAGGGGAGACAACGGCAAAATAGCAACAAAATGGCAACAATGACAATGACAGCAAATAACAGCAATAAACAGTCAGCGATTTTTCACCAGAGAGCAATGAACTTTTCCCCCTTTCCCCCCAAAAAAAAAACAGCGCGTGGAGTTAACCACAGAGATCTTCGCCGTTTTCCGTGGAGTCTGCGGCATTGTCTCTTTTAAATTGGAGGAGACACATCCCCCCGAAAAGTTCAAGTTTCAAGTTCACAGAGATGTAAAGCATGCTTTTTCTCTGCTTTTTCTTCCACCCATCACCAGATTAGATCATCGGTGAGCTAAGCGCGGGCGTTGGCGATGATGGCACTCGGGGGCCCCAAGTGGGTTGACTTTGACTCTTTGACAGCATTATGGCAAACCATAAATAAGCAAATATTATCAAGTGGGTTCAAGAATGCCAAGCATTTAAGGGGCTTAGCTTTGTCAGAAGAATCTATAAATATAAAAAGTTGCTTTTAATTAAAGAAAAATAGGAGTTATCTCTAAATTAAGATCAGAGAGTTCGATGAAAGTGTTAATCAAAAAGGCAGACAACTAATTAGAAACTTGTAGAAGCTACAAACAGCTTCCAAAGCCAAATTGGGTCAGAGTGGAGGCTCTTCTCTCTTTCCCTAATAAAACCTGTTCCGTTTCAGAGTCTTATCTCGATGGAACAGCAATTATTGGGATTTGTAATCCGCTTAGATATTTCCAAACGAAATTGGTTGAGTCTTTGAGGAATTCGTAAGTTTATTTTTATCAAAAGGGATTAAAAATTAATTTAAAATGTGAACTGCTTTAAATTCCTTTTTATTTTTAGCTTAAAGAATTTTAAAGAAAACACCTGTTTTTAACTGGAACTGCAATTGCTGGTATCTGTTAACCTCTTAAAAATTGGTTGAAGAGTTTTCAGTAGGAATTCGTAAGTTTATTATTATCGAAAGGGATTGAAACTCATTTAAGATTTGTGTTACTTCAGGTTCCCTTTTATTTTTAGCTTAAACAATTTTAAGGCTACCTGCTAAAAACAAGGTGACTCGCACCTGCATACCTCTCATCAGCTTAATCATCATCTAGGGGCTGCTGAGATGCAGTGGAGATGAGGTAATTCCCTCAACGAATTCAAGTATTTGGGTCCCACGCTAGCTGCCTGCACTTTACACACAGAAAACACACACAATAATTAGTTACAGATTCGATATAGTCCGTACTCCCCATTTGTTGACCAATCTTTTTGGGGACTCGAATTTGTCATGTTTGTAAGCTTAATTTAGGCATTTCTTTGGGCCTATTACCTCACCATCTCGAACTCTCTGCTTTCCTGCCATCTTCGCCTTGGCTTTCTCATGCAAATATATGCACATATCGATCCCATTCGATCGGCTGAAAGGTATTAATAAACCTAAGCATTTTACGATCAATTTGGAGATGGCCATTGATTCGGTTGTTCGATTTTCATTATGCAAAGCGATTCCCATTCTGAATCCGAGCCATAAAAATCCGATTTTGTAAGCGAGCACAGTCTGTGTGTCAAATATAATTGCACTTGGTTTTAATTTTGGATTTCTGCTTCTTTTGTTGGCCAAAAACAAAAAGCAAAAAACTAGCAGACACAGAAACGGAGGAAAAAAAAAAAACTGAAAAAAAACCATTGCAATTGCAGTTGAACAACTTTACGCTCCATTCAGCATTAAAATTACTTTGTGCCACTTTCAAAGCTATTTCTACTGCCACAAAAGCAACAGCTTCTTCGGCGGCTTCTTCGCCCGCCTCCTCCTCCTCCTGCTTCTTCCAGCCTGCTGATTGTTTTCAGAGTTTTTTTTGTTTTATTATTACTTTTTTCCTTTTTTTGTGCTGATTTGCAACCATTTGGACTGGCTCCTATGCATTTTTTATGGTTTTTTCTAACTGAAAACAGGTGGGATTAGTCCATCAATAGAGGGAACCATTCCGCTAAAGTCACGAATGTCACGCATCAAATGTCCACAGAAACAGAGAGCTGGAAAAATGACCAACAAATTGATAAGAATCAGGGAATGCAATGGCTTGGAACCAACGGAAATGGGATAACGGTTAGCCAAACGGTAACAAGAAATATGACATTTTCTTGGGTTTTAAATCAGAGAAAATAAAAATAATTGATAATTGCGATAGATAGGAGAATCCCAATATTAATCGATTCGCTTGTATCGATATAGGCAGGGAATCGAACGAATTGTGGTTATCGAAAATGCTTGGAAAAGGTCCGAGCAGAAAACGAAGACTGAGAAATGTATTAAGGATTCAATTTTCATAAAGAAAATTAAAGGAATTTAGGAATTTATTTAGAATCCCTTAGAAAACCTTTTGATAAGAATGTAAACTCTACGATTAATTATTTCATTCGATTGTAACGATATAGGAAAGAAATTTATCGGGAATGCTGGGAAGAGGACTGAACAGAAAGCAAGTAATTATTTAAGGAAAGTAATTAATTTATTAAGAATAGAATATTCATAAAGAAAATGGAAGGAATTAAGGAATTTATTTCGAATCACACAGAAAAGTTTTCGATAAGTAGGTAAAACCTATGATTGTATGAAAGTAGGAAAGATATCGAACCAGTTATGGATATCGAAAATGCTGGGAAGAGGCCTAAATTGAAAACAAAGACTACAAAATTTATTGACTATAGAATATTCATTAAAAAAAAAATGTATCTAGGATTACGCAAAATAGTTTTCGATAAGTACGATTACTAATTCGATTAAATCGATTTTAAAAATTAATATTATTAATCGTAGTAAAAATAACATTCTATCTTATTTAAAGATATTATACGAATATTAACTGAATAGTTGTTAATATTATTCTTAGCTATTAAATAGACATAAGCTTTATTTTAGTTTATTTCTTTCTTGCTTCAATTGCACTGTAAAAATACCATTTATTTTTAGAGCCTCTCCGCTTTTTATATCCATTTAAGTTTACGGCAAATCTATTAAGTTTTGGATCGCGAAAACTACTTGGCATCGCGCCGCCCATCCAACGCATTGTTCGTTGGACAGATAACTCAACGTGAACAATGGCAATAGCGATTTCCATGGCGTATTCTCCCCCATTAACACCACCTGCTAAAGCCTCTGAGTCAGCTCGGCTTAGTGCGCTTTGGCACGTCAGCGTTGGAAGAAAATCGAAAACACTTTCAATATAATTGCAAAAATATTTGAAATAATTTTCGTTTCAAGCGCTTTCCTTTCTTGGGGGGCAGCAGCAGCAACAGAAACGATAATGTGTTAAATTGTTAGGGGGACAGGGAGGGGTTTCGGGGTGATCTGCGTATGCCCCGGGAATTTTAATCATATTTCTCTTTTTGTACATGCTTAATTATTTGTTTTTACGTCTCTCGGTTTTTATTTCTCATTCGGCATTGCCACCAGGCCCCGGCCAATTTGGTTTCCACTTCGATTCGATTAACGAAGCCAGCGAGGGGCGAAGGATTCAAGTCGAAGTGGGTGATACTCTTCCTTAAATTGGTCTAAATGTTAGCTACAAATTTAGGTTTTCATTTAATATTAGGTTCTCTTCTTGATTTTATTTCTTTAATTGTGCAGTTTTCATGACTGAAATCCTGAAATTCATGTGCTAGAAATCTGTACAGATTCTGTGCATTTTTCATGTCCTAAAATCTGTGCATTTTTCGTGTGCTGAAATCTGTACAGATTCTGTAGAGTTTTCATGCATTAAAATAACTCATCGTGCTGGGTTTTGCTATAATAAATATATTAAAGCTACTTAAATAAATGGTTTAAGTTAGTTAACATTTTATTAGGGCAATTTTGCACTATTATTTTGTATTATTGTTATTAAAAACCAGGATTAGTACTTGTAAAAACCGGCTCAGCTTTGACTTAACTATCGGCTGATGATAGTGCCTTGAAATTACATTTCTTAATGGTTTTTCTTTCTTCCTTTCCTTGCTAGCTTAAATAATCAGCATTAGTTAGAGTATCTTTTTATTGCAGTTAATTTTTTCTTTATTTTGGCTTAATTTTGGGTTTTGGATTGTAAACATTTTGATGTGATTGGATTGGATTGGATTGGATTGAATGGCAGGGGGGGACTGGGGACTGGGGACTGGAGTGGATCGATTCCGGGCATTTGGCAGCCACTCAGGCGTCTCAGTCTCTCTCTCTCTCTTGCTCTTTCCGCCAATTATTATGGCCAAAGTCGATTTGTTGTTAGTTGTCTGTGATTGTTGCTTTTTTTTACCAGTTTGCAATTTCACTTTTGGCTTCACTAAGGATCTGTGTTTAGGGCCAAGTTAAAGCTACGTTTTGCGCTTTCACCAGGATCTCCTGTTTGCTTGGACCACACCCAGCTCCAAACTCAGCGGACTTGGCAGACCAAATAGAGATGCCTGAGCATCTTTCTATCTACCTGCCTCAGGTGTGGTTTCCTCCCCGTTCTCCACTCCCCTATCTCCTAATGCCTTATGCCATTCACTCGAGCACAGAGCATAGAAAAAAAAGAACCACACAAAGTAAAGAGAAGAAAACACGGACAAATTACGAAAAAGGCCAAGATCGAACTAGGGATGCTCTAGGGAAGCTGTAACTAAATGAATTACTTGGTAATAAATCAAGAAATGAAAGAAAATAGAGTATATCCAACAGAAGAAGATACGCCACAGAATACCAAGAAGTTGGTATTAAATTTTAGTTTATTTAGTATTAATTTTAATTGATTTAAGTATCAAAACCCTTAAAACTATTAAAGGTTTTGATACTTAAATCAATTAAAATGAATACTAAATAAAGTTAAATTTAATACCATTTAATACTCTGCATTCTGTGGCATATCTTTACTCTGATCTGAGCAACCTCAGAGATCTCAGGGTATTCTCGTGTTCCCTGGCTTTCAATTAGCCCGCTTCAAGTCACGTCAACGTCGACTGGGCCATAAAGTACATAGTGAGATAAGTGAAGTCAAATCAAGTCAAAAGCCACAGAAGAAAGACAAAAGACTGTGGAAGAAGAGCTCGGTCTTTGATGTCTAAATCCCCGAAAATCTTTAAGAAACCTCTGGCGAGTCTGTAAGCTAATGACCTCAACTGGAGTTCGGGAATGCGAACGATCGGCAGTAAATTAACCAAAAATACAAAGGATTGGGCATACAGGAATCTGGAAGAGAGTTATGTATAGATTCTACAGTTCGTAGCCGACCTTGTCGCACCCAAGAACGCTTTTCGCATAATTATACTTGTGTCGCTTTATTGTCTCTCGGCGCGTTTTAATGGAGATTGATGGCCGACGCCAAGCCAAGCCAAGCCAAGCCAAGAAGAAAGATCTGTTAAAGATCTGCCTGCTTGGTATGCTAATTACCGAATTCCACAATCGATAAACACACTCGATAGCCAAACGATTTGAAAGCCGAGCTCTGGGCCTGGCATTGAGTTTGAGTCTTGAGAGCTTTCGGACCCGTTCCGCCAGAGCCTGCTTAAAACTAGTCTTGGAGCCAATAACTCTTTAATCAAACTATAAATGGTTTATAAACGGGCCCCGTATCCAGTATCAACTCACCTTTTTGTATGTTTCCAATTTGAAATTTATATGTTTTGTTGGCTAAAAATTAATAAATGTGGAAACTTTGTTATATAAACCATAAAAAAATGTGTAAAAAATAAACACGCGACTTGAGATATATCTCGATTATTTTCGATTTCGCTTTCGGTTTTAGTTTTTAATTTTCGATCTTTAGTTTTCGTTTATTTTCAGTTTTCGATTTTCAATTTTTCAGTTTTGATTTTGGTTTGGTTTTGGTTTACCGATTTCACGCACAGTTTCAGCTTGTCTTGTCTCTCTCCCTCTCTTCTGCCTCTGCTTCTTCTTCTCGGTAACTCGTTTATGCGCTTTTCTCCGACTGCGACTTCGTTGCCTGAGCTCGAACCGAAGACTGGCGGCATGATTTTCGGCTCGCTTGAGTCGCTTGGAGCCGAAGTCGCTGGGAGCCGAAGTCGCCATCCGAAGTCTTTTGGCGATCGTGCGTGCGCCTCCCCCTTCGTGCTCCCCTCTTCGGAAGGGGAGGGTGGAGAGGGCCAGGCGACAAAATGTCAAACGATCGTCGCTTAGTCGCGAATCCTCCGCTTGGAATTCGAGATCCAGCGACTGGTTTTTAACAGTTGTAACTTGGAAGCTGCAGCTGGAAGCTTTTAATGTTGTTAAAAAATAATAAGAACGGAAAGATCATTATATATCCTTACAATGAATTCAGCTATTTCCCAATCTTTAAGAACATTTTCTGTAGAAAAACTCCCTATCCCGTGGGATAGGGATTTTCCTCAGTCGCTCACGCACTGTATGCACAAAAGAGAACAGAAGAATAGTATGCTCAAAAGAGAACAGAAGAACAGTATGCACAAAAGAGAAAAGAAGAATCAGTGCAGACAAATTGTAATTGTGTGGCTAGATCTAGCCTTTTTTAGCGTTAAATAGCTAGTTTGTAGGTTAGATATTTTTTTTTGCCATATTACAACATGTTTTAGAATTTTTTTTACTCATATCTAGCCATAGAGTGTTCAATTTTTACTCGTACAAATGCAATGTTGGCATTTGACTATATAAAAAAATATACCTAGGATCCATTCAGTTATTCCCCAATCTCTAGGAATATTTTCTTCTAACAAAAAGAACTGCAATTATTATTAAGCTTCTTGTCTTACAAAGATTGCTACTCTGCCACTCATAAATGGGCACAGTCTTCCTGTCACTCCCGTTGCAGCATCTTTAATGGCTCCTTTCTCTTCTCACAGCGATTATCCATCCATTTTCCCGCTGGCAAGTCCGCTTTAATTGGATTATTTGGAAAATTAAGGAGCTGGAAATGGAGCACAAAGAATTTCCAGATGGAATGCAGAAAATTGGGAAAAACGGTATGGCTAGCCACATATAGAATGGGAACAGAAAATCGATGGCCGATTCCCCCTGGAATGCCTGTGTGGAAAACCTGCAAGGCAAGAAAAACTTTCTGCAAGGCAGGAATAAAGGGGGGAAAAGTGGGGCCAGAGAGGCGGCTCAGCTCGGCTCGAACTCGGTTCGGTCCCAATTGCAATTGGCCAAGTGTTGACCGAAAAACCTGTTGACGTTTTAAGGAAAACGCTCAAGTCAGGCCAGCAGAGAAAAATATGCACTGGGAATAATAGGAGGTTTTCCTTTAAATACAATAAAAGTTAGAGCATTTTATATATTTTTTTAAGTTCAATATTTTCCTTCAGTGCCTGGAAAAACCAATCTCTTTCCCTGCCTTCAATCGATCGTCAAGAGAATTGGAGGCACTGGTCAGGGGGAAGAGCTGTGGCCAGGAGGAGTTACCTTTTTGGTTTAGGCGCTCGAGGAAAAACGCGAAATGCGAAACGAGTTTTTCCAGTAGAAGTTGGAAGCTAGAGGAGGAATCTGGCCCCATCCGCAGCTGCCACAGAAGAAGAGCGTGGCTGGTGGAGAATCGCAGAAGTTGTCAAGAATCTGGAGGCGAGAACCGAACCGATCAATAACCTTTTCATCATCAAAACCCACTGGAGGGCAACGACAACGACGACAATAAATATATATAAATAATTCCCCCCTGCAAGTACCAAGGAAATCCATTTAAAAAATAAGAAATATCTCCTACTTCCTCGATTTTCAACTCGCCCACGCAGGAAAATGGGAAAAATCCGATGGGGATGAGGACTCCGCTTTGGCTGGGCACCAGGGGAAAGCATGAAATTGGTTGTAAATATCTTTCACCCATTGCAAAAGTTGTTGTGGCATTTTTCGAACATGTTTTGTTTGTTGTCTTCCTTTTTCTGTCTTGTTTTTTAACTTGTTTACATTTTTTTCGCAGGCAGGCCAGGCAACACACGTTGCCCGGTCGAAACTGGTTTTTTCAGCAAATATGTGGGCATGGTCATTATTAAATTGTGCGAAAACACAAGCACAGAGGGGGCTTTGGGAAGTGGGGGAAACGTGTTTATGGCAATCAAAATATTTATATTGACTTTGCCTATCGAAATTAGACGCTGCACTTCCTTTTCTCAGACTACCAGCGAGCTGGTCCCATTAATTGGAGCACAGGGTTGTATTGTAGAGGGATTAATCGGATTAATCAGCTTGAATTCGATATCGATTACAACTTTTTTCCCTTATTTTCAAAATAACTTACAAAATTAGGGAAAAATGAAAGAAAGAGATGAGACCATCCAGAGTCCTGTTGTTTCTTGCTTCTAACTTCTAAACTAGACAATGCACTTCCTTCCCCTCGATTTCTAGCGAGCTGGTCACATTAATTGGAGCGCAGGGCTGTATTTTTCAAGCATTAATCGAATTAATCGGATCATATTCGATTTCGTTACACCTTTTTAATTTACAAAGCAACCTATAAAACTATAGGAAAAATAAAAGGGATGAGATTTTCAGGAGTCCTGTGGCTCCTGGAATTGCCTTAGAAAAATGATGCCTGGGCCACTACCTATCTTCAGTTTATAACTAATGGAAATCCAGTGAAAATCCGTTAAAAATCCAATAAAAACCTCAGATTTCCAGCTAGCTGGTCACATTAATTGAAGCACAGGGTTGTTTTGTCGCTACATTAATCGTATTAATCGGCTTGAATTCGATTTCGATTAAATTTTTTTTTTAATTATAGAATAATTTAAAAAACTAGGCAAAGAGAATGAAAGAGATGAGATTTCCTGGAGTCCTGTGACTCCTTGCTCTCCTACCAGCTGCTGGGTTTTTTTTTTAAACTGGAAACTGTACCTGCACCTGGAACTGGAGCCGAAGATACTGATACCTTGACCACGGTCTAACTCTAGTTTATTTTTAATGGAGATCTTATAAAATCCCATCTTAAGATGCTCCATAAAAATTTCAAAAGAGAGTTTCAGGCGCTGACGATGGTGCCAGAGCTAGGAGCTCCCAAAAGTATTCTCTGTCTTCAACAAACTAGTTTAGCTTGAAGAGAATCTTGGTTATTTTCAGCGCATATAAGAATGTAAAGCCAAAACCTAGGTACCCTGCCCTTCCTTTCTCCCCAAAATCACTCCCTTGTCTTTTCGTACACTTTTGGGTCACTTTATTCGATAGAGTTATAGCATAGTTTCGTTAATCGTTAATAATTAGGTAATTTAATTATGTTTAAAGTGATGTTGTTTGTTTACATTGCATGGAGATTCAGATTCGGTTTCGGAATCGGTTGTCCTAGATTGTTTAATTAATATATAATTAATTAATTTGTAATCTTCGCTCTCTCGTTTTGTCGTTAAGTATTCGGTTAATTATTGCAAACTGGCTCGCGCACATATATATATAAGATATAGATATATATGGGGTTGTACGTACAAGTAACGCTTATAATGCTTAGACATAGGCATATGTATATATTACGATATTATAGCTATGAGTATCCAGCCCAGAATTGAACTATTTATAGAGCCACAAAAAAAACATACACTCACGAGAAAAAAAATAGAGAATAGAATGTTACGAGTTATTTATAATTAATAGATAATTTCCTATGCGAAGACTAGACTGATTGATCGCTTTTTACAGAGTACGCTCTCTCTTGACTAGATGGGTTAGTTGGTAAAGCCAGGAGAGGTGTTTGCTTGCCCAGGGAGCACGGCCAGTCACTCGCTCAGTCCCGGCGAGATCATGCCGTCTATGGGCTCCAGCTATTGTTCCATTATAATCGTGTCCTCGGTCTTCACATTGCCGGAATTGATGGCCTCCATGGCCTTGCTCAGCAGGGTGGCATCCTTCAGGCTGACCACCTGCACCAGCTGCGGCTCCTGGCCGGGTCCGCCCTGGATCATCATCTGGTGCATGCCCGGCGACATGGTTATGGTCTCCAATTGGTCGCCGTTTTCCACCTGAGAGCGAGGAAGGTTGATGGAAATAAAAGATGGTTAATTATAAAGGGGATTAATTAAGGGGTTCTTTCTGGTAACTGAGACTGAGACCCTCTTCCTCCTCGATATGCCTGGTTATCTGGTGAAAAAAAGGTATAAAAATCAAAGGCAAATAAAATGATAATAATTAAAGCCATAATACTTACACTCAACTAAAGGGGAAATCAGGTTTAAAATCGGGGTTTAAATTAGAGGTGTCAAACTACCGGTGGCACTATCGATAGTTTGTAATCAGCTTGCACCATCGGTAGTTTTTAAACAATCGCAATAGTATCGTCCCCATACATTATTAAATTTGTAAGCTTGAAAACCAAACCAATTCTAATTAGAAAATGAAAATATAAATCACAAGATAGGAAAACTGAAAAATTTCTCGGACTATTTTTATTATTTTTAAAATAATTACTATATTAAATCTTTAATCTAAAAATCTTTATCAAATTGTTGAGTATTTTATTTTATACTTTTTACAAAATTAAATAGGTCGGTACTATTGCGATTGTATCGATAATTTGCGAAAAAAAAACTCTAAACTATCGATGGTAGTTTGACATCTCTAGTTTAAATCATCGCTAGAACCTCTACTTACATCTCGTTCCGTATTTGTGACGTCACAAAATGAAAACTCAAACTCGAAATCATAATCAAATCACAACAACAAAAGATTTATTCAATAAAATTTGTTGGCTTCAGTTTAAATTTGGTCTAGAACAACGTAAAATATTATAATAAAATAAAACATGTAAACACAATAGCAATAATAATAGGGGGGCATAAACACAATAGCAATAATAGTAGAGGTGGTACGGGGTAATTATAACATAAAATTCAATTGCAAGCACACGCCCGAGGACGTCTAAGGACTAAGGACTAAGACTAAGGACTAAGGCTATTATTGGCATTTATGATATATATATAATATTCCCTCCAGAAACCCGCTGCATTTTCAATGCGAATTGACTACGTTTGGGGGCTAAAAATTCACAAGTTGTACCGAAGGCTGATCCCTGTGTGCTAAACAAACTTAAACTCCAGACTACGTACGCTTAATATTTGGTTTGTATTGCAAGATTATGTGCACGATCTCTAAGACTAACTAAATTAAATGGGGTTCTTTTGTAGCTCTGTTAACTAGGAACATGATGCCTGCTGCTTTCCTATTTTTGGTTTCAATTATCAACAAATTCAATTCCATCCTTTTTGGCATTCTCTAAGCTTAACATGGCAAGTGTGCATCCCTCTCCCTTTCCCTTTACTTTCTCCCTGACTAGATTCGAGATGGGTGCTGGGTTTCCTATCTACTCCAGGTGCTCCTGCTTGATGCTTTTCGTGGGCAGCTGCAGCTGCACGTTGATTAAGCTATCGCTGTTCACGCACCGAATGGAGGCGGCGCCGGCAGAGGAGGAGCTGGCTTCACTTGCTTTTGTATGGGATTTACTCTTGGAGGAGTTATGCCCCAGTTTCCGCCTTTTCTGAACCATCAACAAGCCGGCTCCAGCTCCCTCTGAGGTACCGCCTCCCCTTCGGCTGGATCTCGTGCTGGCCACTGCCTGCACTATGGGCAAGGGCATCTTAATGCTATTATTGTTATTATTATTGTTCGTGAGGGTGCTGTTATTGTTATTATTGCTGGAGGAGCTGCCTGCGGTGGTGGTGGCTGCTGCCAGGTAGTAACGCCCCCCCGGAGCCCGGACCGCGGTCCCAGCACTTATCAGCGAGTAACACTGAACTCCGCCCGCCAGCCCCGTCGTCGCCACTGATGACGGCGACGAGGAGCTGGTGGCTGTGGTATCTACCTGCATGGGGGCCAGGCACACTGTGCCATCGCTGTTGGTCTGGATCGTCTGCATGTTGGCCATCACCGACTGGTACATGGAGACGGGCACCGAGATCACATTGCTCACCGACACGGGATAGCCTGTATAAGAGAGAGTTTAAGCTTTAAAGAATCTTTTAAGGGAAGGATCCTGTAAGATCTTACCTTGACCATCCTCGGTGGTGATGAATATTTGGCCATCCTGCGTCTCTGTCAAATCCACGGTCATGTTCTCATGGCCGTTGACATCTGTGAGACTCTGCACGGTCTGGATGGTGGCGCCGCCCTCGCCCTGATGCAGCTGTAATTAATATTAAATTAAATATAATATATTAAATTATATTAAATTAAATTAAGATTAAATTAATATTAAATTAAATTTGTAAACTCCCAGGCATTTATTTTCAAATATAACGTCGGATTGATTTTATTTCTAATGATTTCGTTTTCTCTCGATTTTTCACGAGCTGATCGTTCTTATTTGCCATAACCAAAGTGACCGTATATTCTTTTCTTAAAAATCTAGCTTAATTCTATCGATAACATTATACCAACGTGTAATACAAAATGAGGTGTTTACAAAATAAAGAAAGAAACAAGCAAAAGGATCACTCACCGTGGCCACCCCTTGAACCTGGGCCGTCGTCCCATCCGGCAGCGTGATAATGGGATTATTGGGATCCACCTGGATCAACGACACAGTGCCATCGGCATTCTGCGACAGAACCGTCTGCGTGGTGTACTGTGGATTAATGAACTCATTAATTTTTGATGCCAAAACAGAGAAAAATCCAGAATAATTACAAAGGAAAGCTAAGCAAATGTTACAAATATTACAAATATTACGAAAAACGTGGAAAATGCAAAAAGCAAGGCAGAAATCAACTTAATCGTAAACATAAATCATATTAATAAGGTGAGAACAAACATAGTTGGTCGTTTCTCTTCACTTTTTCGTGTCGCGGGGCGTATTTACATGTCGAGACGTGATTGTGCGTGTTTGATTCGGATGTGGTGCGGAATGTGGATGCAAACAGTGATGAGAATAACCAATAGTTCGACAACAACCAGCTGAAAGAGAAATGAACACATTCACAGAAAAAAAAACGAAAAAAAATTTAAAAAATTTAAAAAAATTGGGTTAAAATCATATAAAGTATAAAATAATAGGGGCAGCACCTGGTGGTCAGGGGTTAATTAAAATAAGGTGTGCTGGCAGGTAATAACAATATAAGAGTAACAACAACAGCAACAACAACATCAAGTACTTTTAAAACAAAAGTTTGAGCCAACGGAAAAAGATTGCTGAACGGAAAAGTGTTGAAGGAAAGTGAGAGAGAGATAGAGAGAGCCGGAGTCGGGAACTGTTAAGTATGCACAAAAAAAAGGTTATTTTTAAGTATTTTTAATATTATTTTAAGTTCTTGACTTTAGAGTAATATTTCCTATGCTTATAGAGTTCCATTGAATACGAACGAGCTCGGAAAATTATGTTTAAATATTATTTTTGAAAAAAAAAAAAAAAAAAAATTTATTTTTTTTTATGTAATTATGAAAATTCCTCATAAGAGCTGTACATATTTCTCTATAAAAAAGGTGAGACCAAGTAGGAAACCCTTTATGAGATTCTTTCCCTAAAAAAGGGTTTCAGGAATAAATATTCATACTATTCTTGGTTTTATAGTCTTTTTCGCAGATAATTTGAGGAAATAAACGAACAAATTCCTATATAATCTATAAATCTATAAGAAAAAATCATAAAAATCCCAAGAAAGACCTCCGTGCATAGCCCAACAAGTCCCTTCTCCCATCCCCAACTCAAACCCCATTCCGGCTCGTTTAGTGGCAACTCAAGAGGCGATTCGGATTCGGTGGTCAGTGGATTAGTACGAACATCAACGTCGCTCAGCGTTATGGGCTCGATGCAGACTTGGGCGTTGGCTATCTGCTGGGCAGTGACCGTCTGCTGCTGCTGGGCATTCGATTGGGCGGCGGCGGCGGCCGCTGCCGCTTGCGCGGCACTTACGGCGGCGGCTGTCGTCGGCACAGCGGTGGCCGTGGCGGTTCCACTGGCCGTGGTCAGCTGGATCGTCTGCGGCTGGCCGCCGCTCACCGGCTGGATGTGCACGGTGCTGCTGGTCTGATGGTGTTGCTGCTGGTGATGCTGCTGTTGCTGATGGTGTTGCTGTTGTTGCTGGTGATGTTGCTGCTGCTGCTGCTGCTGGTGATGCTGCTGCTGGGCGGGCGCCTGGCAGATCTCAATCTTCGTGGAGGCGGGCAGCGTGGCCGTGGTGGTCACGTGCTGGTTGTTGGTACTCTGGATGATCGTCGGAGCGGGTGTGTTGCTCTGGGCCGTGTGCGTGGTGATCACGGTGCCGGCGCTGTTGATCTTCACCACGTTCACCTGCTGCGGTTGCTGTGATTTTGTGGATTTTTGGATGTGGATTAGTTGCTGATATGGATTTCCTCTTCCAAGTGTGCTCGTGTATGTTTGTGACGGATTAGTGAGTGCGTGTTAGTAAGTGTGTGTGGCATGGGGCAGGGGTTAGTTTATCCCGGGGGAGAGGCAAGCAGTCAATGTGGACACTTAGGACATTGAGGGGGCTATAGAGTCGCCGTAAGACCGACTATGGCTGAAGAATGAGTGGTGTTTTCAGCTTCAAAGTCTTCTCACATCACTCTTCTACCTTTAAGGCCTAAAAAGCATGCTAGAACTCTTCCCTTTTAAAATTCAAAGTCTTCCCACATCACTCTTCTAGTTTTAAGGCCTAGAAAGCATGCTAAAACTCTTCCCTTTTACACTTGTACAAAAAAAAAAAAAAAAATATTAATTATGAAAACTTTAAAATGAATACTGTGTATTCTGTACTATTAAATAATAATTAAAGTAATTTTTAAGCTTAGCTAAGATCAAGTCAAAATAATAAAAAAAAAAAGGAAAAAAACTTTGCTTTGATTTTATTAATTATTAAAATCTTGAAACGGATACTGTGCTTCCTGTACTGTTAAAATCAACTAATAATATAATATTAAAATAATATTCAACCAAGGTTAAGATCAAAAAAAAAAAAAAAGTTTTTAATTATAAAAACCTTAAAATGAATACTGTCTATTCTGTACTATTAAATAATAATTTAAGTACTTCCTGTACTTTTAATTCAACTAATAATATTAATTTTTGACCAAGGTTAAGATCAAAGAAATTATTGTCTTAAAAATAAAAAAAAGATTTTTTGTTTTTATTAATTATGAAAACCTTAAAATGAATACTGTGTATTCTGTACTATTGAATAATAATTAAAGTAATTTTCAACCTTAGCTAAGATCAAGTCAAAATAATAATTAAAAAAAAAAAAAAAAAAAAAAAAACAGAATTTTGAAATCCTAGAATGGACACTATATGCTTCCAGCACTGTAAAGAATGGACACTATATGCTTCCAGCACTGTAAAATTCAAATAAGCAAACATTACATCATGCTGGAACTCTTTCCTTTAACCCTCCAAGAGGTTCCCTTTTCGTTCCTCTGATTTCCTAACAATATTTTAACACACAAAACCCATCTTAAAGCCTCCAAAACCAAACCCAACCCCTTCCTGTCCCCCAAACGTTCCAACTCACATTGCTGTTGCCCGTCGGCGGCGTCATGGTGGTCACCGTGTGTATGGTGGGCGGATTGGACAGCTCCATGTCCTCATCCTCGTCGCCGGACTGCGAAATCAAGGCGTTCACCTTGTCCTCGTCGTCGGCAAAGGTGGGCAGCAGGTCCTCCCTCCCGTGGTACTTGTAGCAGTTGATCACGATCTTGCGCAGGGCATGCGTCCAGCTGATCTGGAGGGGGATATAGAATATAGAAAGTTATGGGAGATTGGGGGCGGTTGCTAAACACCCACCCCACCCACCTTCTGCTTGTCGTCCTCGGAGCGCGCGTCCATCCGCACATTGGCCCAGGGCAGCTCCTTGGGCCACCAGGGCGGTCGCGTAGACTCCCGCCCCCAGCCGGGCTTCCCTCGGCCAGTGGAGTACTTGAGCATCAGCGGGATGAAGGCTCGCAGCTGCGCCTGGGTCATCTTCTCGACGGGCGTGGGTATGCCATCGATGACCAGGCCGGGGAGCTCGAAGAGGGAGGGATCATCCTGCGGAGGGGGTGGCGCCTGCTGGGCCAGCGCATTGTCCAGCTCGTCCATGACGATGTTCTTGAGATTCCGGAGCACATCCTCCAGCGGCTTGGCCCCGAACACCTTGTAGCTGGTGTTGGGCTTCCCGGGCGTGGCCACCAGCACCACCGCCTGCTTGCCCACGCGCCCGGTGAACTCGTAGATGATGCCACGCAGCTTTCGGAGCAGGCGGTTCTGTTGCCTCTTTCGGACCGACGGGTTTGTTTCGAAGCAGTGCGGCCTCTTGCGCTTCTTGGAGCTGGCAATGGCTGCTGCGGCGGCTACGCCCACGGGTCCAGCGGCGGCTAGTTGATGGGCCACATCGTCGTTGACGGGTATGGAGCCGAGATCGCCCTCGTACAGGCTGCCATCGCTGCTGATCAGATCCTCGTCGTCGTCGTCGGAGCCGAGGCTCTGGATGTCCTCGTCCAGCATCTCGATCTTGTAGGTGGTCCCGTTGCTCTGGGAACTATTGCCGCCGCTCTGCACCTGATTGCCACCGTTGCCGCCGGTGGTCGTGATGGTGGTCACGTTGATGCCGCCGCTGCTGGAGTTGCTGCTCCCCGCCCCACTGACGCCGCCGCCATTGCCCCCGCTCGAGTTGCTGCCCGAGGAGGTGGTGGTGGTGGTGACCACCACATTGCCCGCCGTTCCGCGCTGGCTTCCCGCCGGCGCCACGACGAGCCGATAGCTTGTGGTGGCCAGCTTTTGGCTGTGGTGGTTACACTCGGCTCAAGGCTACTCCCCGTGTCCTCTCGGTCCTCTCTGGAGAGAGAGAGGATCGCCTTAGTCCCTTAGTGGCGCCGGGCGGGCGGTCCTATTCGCATGCGCAGTGTGATAAGAGCTGGAAAAGAGAGGAATGCCAGCAATTAGCTCGGAATTCACTTCAGTATGCTCAAGTGTTTGTTTCCAGTCCCTCTCTGCTCGTTGATAGCGAACTAATTATACGACTCGGCGCAAAGAATAAGAAATCGCAGGCACTGGGGCACTAGATATACCCTACAAGTGGGTTTAAAAGTCATAAATCTATATGAAATAGCATTAGTTAATGCCTTTTTAATACTAACAAATTAAAGAAAATCACAAAGTGAAATTTAACATAAAAGAAAAAGAAATAAAAAATTACTTAAAAAAAAAAGAAATATGGTTTGATTTTATTAATTATGAAAATCTTAAAACGGATACTGGGCTTCCTGTGCTGTTGAGTTGAACTAATAATATTAGTTTTCAAGAAAAGGTTAAGATCAAATAAATTATTGTCTTAAAAAAAAAAAAAAAAAAAATGTTCTTATTAAATATGAAAACTTTAATATGAATACTGTGCATTCTGTACTATTTAATAATAATTATAGTAATTTTTGACCTTAGCTAAGATCAAGTCAAAATAATAAAAAAAAAAAAAAAAAAAAAAACACGGGTTTGACTTTATTAATTATAAAAATCTTAAAACGGATACTTTGCTTTCTTTACTATTTAACTCAATTAATAATATTAATTTCAACCAAGGACAAAGATCAAAAAAATGATTTAAAAAAAAAAAAAATGATTTTTATTAATTATGAAAATCTTCAAATAAATACTGTGCGTTCTGTACTATTAAATTATAATTATACTCATTCTCAAACATAGCTAGGATCAAAAAAAAAAAAAAAAAAACTGAATTCTGAACTCCTGCAATGGATACTATATGCCTTTCGCACTGTAAAGTTCAAATTAAAATTCACCTACGTATTCATTTAAAACACATTAAATCTATTTCAAAACTAAAAAAATATTTAATTAGCTTTATCTATTCCTAGATAAATTTAATAGTTCCCGACAGAGTTTCCAAGAAAAACAGTTTTCCCTTAAGAGAACAGCAAACTTTGATCCACCCCTTAATATACCCCGATATCACGTAAAGTAGGGGGTACTACTTCGAGAGCCAGAACTTGGATCGCTTTATTTTTCCAAGCTGATAACGGGCAAGTGAATCAGGTCAAAGGCGCGCATGCGCAACACCACAACAACAACAGCTGTGACAACGACAATAATAGAAGCACAAAGCGAACAATTTAGTGTTTTATAACACAATCCCACAGCGAGAACAACATCAGCACAATATATGTACTCATAGTGTGTATAAACACGCCATATATTCACAGAGGTACACATATGCACAACTGTTTGTAATTCGAGCGGGCCACAGTCGCAGATTAGCGACGTCGTAGGGTTCGAATCGGTTCGGATCGTATTGGATCGGTGGGGATATGTCCATAAGGTTCAGGCAACGATAAACTCGAGTATATGTAAATACATATAGGGGTGCAAGGTGAGCGGACACAGTCGCGCATGTGGCACAGGTAGCTCGAAAAATAAAAAGAAGAAGGTGGAGGTGGAGGTGGAAAAACCGGGGTGGAAGGAGAGTTTCGGTCGATAAAGCTAAAGAGCGGCCATGGGTTTTAATCCAAAACAGATGGAGGCGTTACGTCTCTTTCTGTTCTTTTACAGCTATCATTATCTTTACTTTAAAGTCTGGGACAAAGCTCTCTTGAAGTTGAATTCTACTCTAAAGAACGCTATGAATAAGACTAGAAGAATTAAGAACCCTAGTTCAGCTTTCTGTGATCATTGCTTTCTTCTGGTTTTCCTTAAAAACAAAATCTATTTTTCGATTATAAATGAAACATTAACTTAACCAAAACACCTATTTCCTTCGCTCTCTCCCAGTTCTGAGCATGTGCATTCTCTATTCTTCTCTCCATTCTCCAGTGCGCAGAATCCCCAAGCTTCTTCTGGCTCTCTCTCTCGCTGTCCTCTCTTTGGGCTAAATATGCCGTTCTTGGGGCCGCTGCACGTGCGCACTGATAAAGTTTCGAATAATTTATACTCACTAAGCAGTATTTTCGACGAGCAAAAAAAAGAGCAACCAACACCAAGTAAAGTACTCGTAAATGTTAATAAGTTTTTGTTGTGTCTTTTGAATTATTGCTTGCCTCGGCGATTTCCAGTTGGCTTTTGCTTTATGATACTTTCTGGGGTTGCTTTCAATATTTGTTAATAACTCTTTTTTTTTTGGCACACACACTGTTTGGGCACAGAAAATAAAATAAAATAATTTTTGAACGGAGAGCAGAGAATCGTTCCCGGGAGCCGAGCGAATCGAACGAACCACACCGCACCGCTTGTTGTGGCTCTCTGAGTTTTGGAAGTGGACGTGGGACGTGGGATGTGGATGTGCGCTCAAGTTCTATTTGCGTTTGCTCAGAAACTCGGAAAGCAACGACGGCAACGCAGCGGCGACGCGGCGCCCGTCGAGCGCGCGAGAGCGGGACAGAGACTGCGCCGCCACTGGCAAAGAGAGAGAGTGAGAGAGGGGGGGGCGAGAAAACCACCCCATGGAGTGATTGCGACAAAGCAGCGACGTCGACGCAGTGAAAAATCAATACTGCGCCCATGCGTCGACATCGCGCCGCATGAAATGGCTATATATAAAGTCTCTCACTCTCTCTCTCTCCGTCTCTTTCGCCCCCACCGTGTGGGTTATTCAAATTTCCCCACAAAACCCACGGAAATGTAAAAAAAAAAAAAATATAATGAAAATCAACCTGGTGAAAAAACGCTTACTAAGCACTGAATATGGCACTGACTTGGCACTCAGATAACTGAGACTGAAACTGACAGCTAGAGAGAGAAGGCCACCCACCCTTAAGGTGGAAAAATCACCACCCTTAGCGCGTCACAAACAGTACACACACACACACGCTATCACTGGCACTGCTGGCAGCTTAAGGCCGTGATAGCGCTCTGCTCACTGCTTATCCTGCCGTAAAAAAACCGCCCCCACCCCCACTCTTAACCATATGGCCACGCATGCACTGCTTGCGCACCACCCAGCACCGAGTAACGGCAAAGCTGTTCGCCCCGAGTCAGTGTCACCACCCCAGGAGAGAGCACAAGTAGGGAAAGTAGCACCACCCCCGTTCGTTTAGGGGTTGTTGTTGTGTTGGTAAGCTCGTTTCACTTGCGCGTGCCAAACACGCTGTCGACAGTCGCGGGTCGGGAGAGTGGAACAGCAGCTCTGTGAGCTGGAAACTGGAAACTGGGATGAAATCCGTACAGACAGCAACCTGATTTCGGTTATCAACCCTTGCGACACTTACTGTTATTAGTGTTGTCATAGGGAAGGGGGATCTTTTGTTTGACACTTTATGGTGACTTTTTATTTCCTTAGTTTATTTTTAATTTAAGGGATGACTTTTTTTTAGATTAGCTAGATTATTTCTGCTTTAAACATTATCCCTTAATCCAATGCGATGTCAGGAATTGTGATTATTAGCTCGGGACTATGCGCAGTTGCGAAATAAATGCTTGGCATGCGTACCCATTTGCATGGCCTGCAGTGCGGTTGGCCCCAGTTTGTATCTCTTCTCTGTGGGGTTGCGTGCGCAGCATTTTCCATTCGGAGCGTTGGCTGGAAAAACTGCGCCGAGTGCCCTGAGATGCATGCTATAAGCTATAAGCTCGTGTCAAGGCAACTACTGGGCACCCGCACCCGTTCACGTATCTACGCACACACCGCTTTTAAGTTGGAGTGTCTAGCGGGGCGGAAAGCTTGTACAAATTACAAGAGAATTCATTAAAAGTTGTATTTTTAAGGTTATGAAAGGTGTTACCATATTCAGGCAATAAAGGGTGTTAGGGTTTAAGGGCGCTTGCGCTTGGGGCCACACTGGAGACTGTCTGATTGGAAAATATTTGATCCATTCCCTGGGGGGTTTATTTAGTAGGGACACACTGGACGGTTGCGCATATGGTCCCGCTACTACTACCGCTGCTGCTGCTTTCCTTGCTTATTTCTGTGTGAAACATTCTATTTCTTTTGTGATCCATCTATTTTAAGAAATACAGCGATAGAGAGAGAGAGGATGAGAGCATTTGGAAATGCTTAGAACAGAGAGTGTCTCTATGTTTTTCTTTCACTTGCGGTTTCGGGCAAGTAAGTGGGTGCATGCGCCCACCGCCTGTAATCGCTCACAGACGCACACAGCTGCAACCAACTCCCACTGCGTCAGCGCACACACACACACGGACACCGCACACATGCGCCCAGTTACACCCACACACCCTTGCAATCAGTGGCTGCGACGCATGCTGGAATCGAATCAGAATCCAAATCCGAATCAGAATCGGAAAGGGAATGATGTGTGGTGGGAATCAGTGCGGCTGGCACAGTGGGCGTGACTGCGATTGTCGTGGGTCATGTAACTAATTATAGTGTGTGGCGTGCAGCGGGCTGTTATCAGTCCAGCCGTTTTTTTGATCATTGTAAAAATTAAAAATAATTACAGTACTTTGTGGCTGGTTGAAGGCTGTGCAACTTTTTCACTTGATGAATTTATTGTTATAATTTAAACGAAAATGGTAGTGCTAATCTGTGTCGCAAAAAATATTAGGTGGAGAGGGAAAACTTGACAAGACTATGTAATATTCTGAGTAATGCTGATTAACTTGAGAATTCCGAGTTATTTATCAAATTAAGCTACTCCGGATGATACTAAATAGAGAGCCCTTGAGAGAATTGAACTGCATCAAGAATGGACCCCACCGTGCGCGTCCTCTGTCTGCGCTTCTTTTTCTCCCGCTCTCTCTCTCTCTCTTCTGCTCTCTTCCGCCCCCCATCCCCCGCCCGTTCGCAGATATATAATCGATAGCTATTTTCTATCTCTCGCTCAATTGAGCACTGCTCTCTTTTTCTCTATCTCTTCCCGCGGCTGTGTGTGTGTGTGTGTGCATGTGCCTGTACTTGACGCAGAGTCGGACAAAAACAATGCGATGATAAGGAGCAGAACGGAAAAAGAAAGAAAAATAAGTTACGCATGCGGCGGCGGTTCTCGCTTTCCGTTATTCAACGGCGGCGGCGGTGGCGACGGCGCAGCAACCACCCACCCACACACATGTAGGCAGCAGATTAAACAAACAAACAAACACGCATACACACGGCTACGTTTCATTTCCAATTGGAACTGTACTTGTTTTTGGTTTTTGGGAAATGTACATATTTGTGATGAAGAAGAAGAAGAAGAAGCAGCCACCCCCGAAAATCGCAAGTACAGTGGTGTCCTGAATTATGGGGACAGGCTGGCTGTTGAAAATCTCATCTCGGCGGATGCTGTGCTCTCGCTCTCCCTCTCTGCATGTGTATCTGTATCCATTTCCATTTCCATCTGCAGGGGGTGGTTGCAACCCCCAAAGGCATCACACACACAGGCACACACACACACAGGGGCCTCAATTCGAATTGAAAATATGCGTGTCTCGCTGAACTGGAACTGCAACTTGGAACTGGGTGGCGCTCCCAATTGGATTTGATAAGTGTTACGCATACGCCATGTTTGCAGCGACACACCCCACCCCCTCCCCCCAACGACCCCATCGCGCTTTTCAGTTTTTCGCTGCGGCGCATGTTTTAATTACGGACACTCGCAGTTGGATTTTCCTTCAAGGCGCCGCTGTAACGCTGCTGCATGCACACACATGCAAAGAACGGTACACTGCCATGTCGGATTATCTAACACATACAAGCTGTGGCGCAAAGAACCGTTAGTTTACCGCTTATTTTCGATTTTTGCCGCTCTCTAAAACTTTTGCGCACTCACTTACACACTAATCTGGAACATATACACCCACACACATCTATGTAGATATATATTAGCGATATGCACTCGGTTGCGCGCTAAAGAAAATAGTAGTGGAAAATCGACAGATTTTACTTCACGTCTGCGTCGCGTTTCCCATACTCGTACACCACACACACTCACATACGCACCTGCGTGATGTTCTTGTGTTTGTTGTTGCTGCCGCTGCCGTCTCCTGGATTTCCAGCTCCTTTGTGATAACAAACACACACACACACATTCACACGTACACGAAGCAACAAAAAAAATAGTGGCGGAGGACACACACACGCGCCGCCGCTGCTGCTCTGCAGTGGCCTGGTATTAGTGTGTGGCGTACGTGTGTATTGGTGTGTTTGCCCCTGCGTCGTCGCTCCGAATTTTGTGGCGTTTATTTATTATCACACTGCACATGCGAATATTCCGTGCATTTTACATTTGCGCACTGCCGCCGTTGTCGCGCTTTTCCAGCTGCCAATTGCTGCCCCTTAGCCTGCTGGCTGTTATTGCACCTTCCCGTTGCCCGTTAGCCGCCCCGTTGCAGCGCTTTTCCTCGATTTTTCACGCAATTTTCGCGTTTAATTCCTCGAACGGGACGTTCTCGGTATTTTTCAGTGTTGCCAGGTGAACATTTTGCTTTCCCCCTAAAAAATCTCAAAAAGTCATTATTTTCCCCTAAAAAATCCAGTCTTCCCCCTAAATTCAAAAAATATGTTAATGAAAGCAAAACTAAATGAATTCGATTTATTTATTTTGTATTAATTGCTATTTACAAATATATTTATGCTAAAACGATTATTTATTCAATTATTAATTGGATTTACAAGAAATTTATATTAAAAATGTAATAATGTTGACAGTTGCAATTGTCTTCACTTCACAAACACAAACCCTTTTCGTTGCCAATTTGTCCTTGAATCTTATTTGCATGTTGCACTCAACACTTGTGATTTCTTTTCTTTTCATCTTTTGTTCTGATTTCTTAACTAATAAATTCAATAACACTAATAACACGGTAAATTCAAAATTTGTTTTGAATTTTGTTGTTTTTTTTAAATATATATTTAGTATATAATATAATTAGTATAAATCAAAATTAATTAACTCACTCAGAATTAATGGTTGTTTTTTTCTCGGACTGCCAAAGGCCACTGGTTTTAATCACTTAATTTAATCACCTTATAAGTTAATTTAAATTAACGTTTGTTCGCGCCAAGTGGAATTTCAGCAATAAGGAGAACAACAACTACGTCACCATAAAAATAATATTTAATTAAGACATTGACTTTTAAATAAAAGGACTATCTTAAATTGTGGTTAGTTAAGATAATCGTAAAAAAAACATTTTTTTAAACGCAACGGTCTTTGATTGAGTGCCCAGAGACTCTGAGTAAAAAAAATACCAAAGAACTCAAAAACGCGCTTTTTTTGCCACGCGCCAGGCGAATGCGGTCCTATTTTCAAAATGACGTCATTTGCGAATTCGCCTGACATTCGATTAATTTTCCATTCGATTAATCGGCCATGCGATTAATCGATAACTTTGAACTGCATTTTGGGCGGGAATTTAAATTTGAATTTGATTCAGCAAAACAATTACAAATTTGTGATAGAGAATGAATAAAGTAGTAAAAGTTGTATCAATAGTAAATCACAAGAAAAAATACAAAATAAAGAGAAAACCTGACAATATGATTGTTATTTTACGATTTTAAATAGATTTTGTAATGCTAAAACGAAAGAATAACCATATATGAGATCTTTATTATCTTTCTAATATCAAGGTTGCAAAAAATGGTTTTAAAAGGCCTTAAAAATTAGTTATTTCTTTTTAAGCACTCATTGCTCGCTTTTAGTTTCTTTGAAATCCTCATAAAATATGTATTATAATCGTTTTCTGGATAATCCGTTTCCGTTTCAAGGCCAGAGCCAGAGAGGGACCCATAATTAATCCTTTTCCGTTGAGCCGCAATCACACGTAAGCCCTTCACAAGGCAGCTAGCGATATTTAATGAAAGTCAGCTAGGCAGGCCATATGAAAAACTGACATACAATTAACTGCACTTGCACTTGCACTGGCACTTGCACTGGCACTTGCACTGGCACTTGCACTTCTTTTGGCACTTGCTACTCCCATTCCTGGGCACACACTGAGAAAAAAAGAGGAGGAGATTCGAGGGCGACCGCTGCGCTGCGACGACTGGAGCCGACTAACTGTTGTTCACCGGAACGGCGGCGTTTTTAAGCCCGCTCGGAGGGACGGACGCTCGGCACATATTAGGATATATGCGGCCGATAGCCGATAAAAGGCTGTCGAGTTCGAGTTCTTCGAACGCTGATTACGCTCGCCCGCATGCAAAAACCCGAAGAATTCCCCCTTATTCTCGGTTATATAAAAATAAATTGAAGAGAAATCACAAACAGACGCGAGGAGGAGGAGGAGGAGAAGGAGGAGGAGGAGGAGGCCTTATCGGGGGCTATGCTGTGGGCGATGTGGCGATGCTGGGTTCTACGGGCACCGGCTTCGGTCTCGATCCCGGCTTCGACCTCGGCTTCGGCTATTTATCTGGAGGCTATATTTGTGACCGCTGCTTATCTCACCGGAACTGGAACGGGATTCTTTCGGTGCCGCCACCATGTGGTTTCTGCAGAATCATGACTGTGGCACTGATCTTGAACTCCAATCCCAGTCGAGGCAGGGCGCGGATGTGGGTCAGTGGCGCTGGGCACTTCCGTTTGTTACAGAAAAAAAAAAATACAAATATTATTGTAAAACTTTAGAACATAAACAACAAGCAAATAATTCAGTAATTCTTAGGAAAATGTATGCAAGATAACAGGTTGAATTAAGGTTCATTTTGATTACGAATTTGCTGGAAATTCTCAGTTTAAATGCAGAAAAATGAATGCAATAAAAAATAACAAGGAAATAGGGAATAAATATTAGTAAGATTAAGTTCTTGTACATATAAATCTCATTTTAAGTGCATTTAAACTCAAATTAAGGAAGAGAAACTTAGTAAAGCCTTGGTCCCTAAACATATTTAGTTGCAGAGGCAATTTAAAAATATATAAATCTCATTATAAGTACATTTAAGCTCAAATTAAGGAAGAGAAACTTAGTAAAGCCTTGGTCCCTAAACATATTTAATTACAGAAGCAATTTAAAAATATATAAATCTCATTTTAAGTACTTTTAAGCTCAAATTAAGGAAAATAAACTTAGTAAACTTAGTAACAAGTCCTTAAACATATTTAATTAATTAAATAATTGCCAAGTAAATACAAGGCATTTATGTGCTTCACCTAATCCGATTTAATAGCAGAGATAATGCTAATTGTTGCTACTTGCTAGCCATTATATCACTACTGGCTCTATTATGGTCTTGCCACACTCACTCCAGTGTCACACCTTTCGGGGGCAACCCCCCTCGCCAAGCGTCCAAGGTCACGCGGCGCCGCCTGCGTGTGTGTGTGAGTGCACTCTGTGAGTGTTTGTACTTACTTGCCATAGTTTTATGTACCACAAACTACACAATATACATACATTTAAACGATAGGATTCCCAGGATTTCCAGGATTACAGCTCCTTAAACGCCGGCCGGAGCGCCGATGATGATGATTTCAAAACAAAACTCTGGTGTTTACTTCTGGTCTCGGTTTCGGTGTCGGTGTCGGTTTCGGTTTCGGTTGGCGGCACGTTGCAAGTGCCCGTGCGGCATGCTCGTGCAGCACTGTGAGCCCGCCAGGAGGCACACGGTTACATCTATGGCCGCCACCCGCTGACCCGCTGACGAAGGGAGCCAAGCCAGGCCAAGGAATGCCAAGGCAAGCCCCGGCCGGAGCACGAGGCCAGTGCACGTACAACTGTAGTACAGTGCAGTGTGTGTGTGTGGTGTGTGTGGTGTGTGTAGTGTGTGTAGTGTGTGTAGTGCTGTAGTACTACGGCCGACACACACAGGCACGCGGCTGTTCACATGGCTCATACGCAACGTGGTCCCAAGTGCGCCTGCGTCTGTTTTGATATGAAAAAGACATTGTCCTCTTCCTCGCTTTTCCTCTATTTTTCCTATATTTTTTCTCTATTTTTTTTTAGAGGATAGATGAGCTACGTAAGGAGAAGCTGGGATGATGGCATTTCTAAAAATAAGGGCATTTTTTCTTGCTTTAAGAAAAATTCTTGATACGGCGAAAATTATTATGAGTGTAAGAAAAACTAAGCATTTGTGTGGGGAAATATTATTGTAATTATTTTAATAAATATATTTAGATATAGCTGTGGAAGATATTTAGTTTTTATTTAAGAAAAATGTTCTTGTTTTTAGAAAAAATTTTCTTGTTTTTAGAAAATATGTTCTTGTATGAAGGAAAATAATATTGTATGGCGATTTACTTGAAGATAGGGCGACAATTATTATGAGTTTAGGAAAACTAAGCATTTGTGAGGCGGAAATATTATTATATTTATTTTATTAAATATATTTGGATATAGCTGGGCGAAAATTATTATGAGTGTAGGAAAAACTTAGCATTTGTGAGCCGGAATATTATTATAATTAATTTAATAAATATATTTAGATATAGCTGTGGAAGAAATTTAGTTTTTTATAAATAAAATAATTTAAATAAATAACCATAAATAATGACTATGATAAATACAATTGTTATCAATCCTTTTCCCCATTTTTAGCTGCTTCCTCGGATTTTCTCACAAGAAATAATTTAAATAAATAACCATAAATAATAACTTTGATAAATTAAATTGTTATAAATCTTTTTCACGATTTTTAACTCCTCCCTTGGATTTTCTAAAAAGAAATAATTTAAATAAATAACCACAAATATTAACTTTGATAAATATAATTTGTTATAAATCTTTTTCACGAGTTTTAACTCCTCCCTTGGATTTTCTAACAAAAAATAATTTAAATAAATAACCATAAATAATAACTTTGATAAATTAAATTGTTATAAATCTTTTTCACGATTTTTAAATCCTCCCTCGGATTTTCTAACAATAAATAATTTAAATAAATAATCACAAATATTAACTTTGAAAAATAAAATTGTTATAAGCCTTTTTCACTATTTTCAAGAAGGATTTATTATTTCTATTATTTCAACCTCTAAGGCAGCTTTGTTATTCCTGCTGGCCCAAGCCGGAGGGAACTTCGTGTCCTGTGTCGGGCCCTCTTGCACATTTCACGCTCATTTGTTTGGCCTTGGCCACTCATGGTGTGTGTGTGGCAGCAGGAGGCGCGATTGCAGGACACCAGCCGGGCATCGATTAGTCGAGGCCCCCAGTCGGTCAGGTCCTTCCTCCCATGGCGGGCAGTTTCTAGGCCAAGTACAGCGAGGACTCGAGCGTTGAATATCCTGACTCAAAGCTTCCTATCCTTGACTTTAACCCCAGCTTTAAGCTGTAGGCTCTAAACTTTAAGCTAAAAGCTCGCACAAAACTTAAGCTCTTTTATTTCAGGTTCTTGTGTTAATAATTTATTGTGTATACGCTTTTTCCTTCCTGTCGAAGTAGAAGCTAGTTCCGAAGATCCCAAGGGTCTAATGCCCCTGTTGCATATTTCCGTAGAAATCGTCATCGCTGAGCTCGTCGCTCGTCTCCACACCCGCAGAGTCCTCCTCCTCATCCGAGCTGGATGTGACCAGATTTTCATAGTGCGACCTGACCACAATAATGGTATAGGTAACGACAACTGTAAAGATAAAGAAACTCAGAGAACTTAGAAAACCTTAAACGTATAGAAAGTCATACTAAGCCTGAGGATGGCCAGGCCGCTCAGCAACCCGGTGACCAGGGTGAACAGCAACATGGTAAAGTTGACCAGCAGCCAGGTGCCAACGAGCAGGTGATTGGACTACAATTTGGGTATACTTCTTAAAGCTAAGATTGCAAGGACTCTCAACAAGGACTCACGGTATAGGCCCCATAGGTCAACATAAAGTGAACGGAGGCCAGGAGGTAAAAGGCCACGGAAAAGCCCGAAACACAGTAGCGGATGGGCATTCGGCGGAAGAACTCAACCAGCCAGTCCGCATAATGGTCCTCGATCACCATCTGCCAGCCCATGCTGCCCAGGATGAAGTCCGCGCTGCCAAACACAATGCCCGTGATGGCAACGCCCCACACAAGGGGCATGCAACACAAGAAATTTCGCACATGCATTGAATGGAAATCGCAAAGGAACTTTAAGGAACTTTGGAAGCCTTCGAAATCGATATTTCATAAACTAATTGAAAACTAAGGGAACGGGGCCTGGGATCTTTCTTAGTGCTGGCGAAACATCCGAGCACTATCGATAGTATCGATTGTTTGACCTTTTCTGAAAACAATCGATTGTTTTTCGTACTATCGATGTTTTGATTAGATCGGTTAGTAGAGGTGGAGAAACATCAATGTTTGCAGACGTCGATGTTTATAGATGATTAAATAAAAAACATCGATGGAAAAAACATCGAAGTTTTTAGAGTTTTTTTTCAAGAAAACAGAAAAAAAAATTTCTTTAAAATAAATTTTAAAAAAATCCCTTACTTTAGTGATGTGCAAAAAACATCGATGTTTCCCCACAAAACATCGATGTTAACAAACATTTCAAAAACATCGATGCATCGATGCTTTCATCAATGTTTCTCCACCTCTGCCGGTTAGACTCCATTTTAAGCCTTTTAAATGATCATGACGATATTCTCTCGAATATTGGAAGGGAAATATTTGGTTAGATCATGAATGGGAATGAATCCCTTAAAGCCGGAATCGTTTTAAGTGAGCAAATGGCATCACTCAAGGCTTCAACTGCCGATAATATAACTATAATAAGCAGAAATTGTGTGGCTTAGGAAACATCGATAGTATCGAAAAAATCTATAGTGCAAAACATCGATTTTTTGCCAGCTCTAATCTTTCTCTATTTTACACTCCCGCAGCTAATTCTGGCTAAAATCTAGAGTTTCCCCAGAAAACCCTCGAAAAACTTTAAAGCTTGTGCATGTTCTTTCAAGGGCAGGGGCAGCAAGTAGAGCTTTTTAAAGCTTTTTCCAAGGCTTAAATTGCTGAAAAAATATATTTTTCTATCTAGAAAATATGAATGGGGCTTCATTCCTTTGTTTATAAACTCTTTCTATGGCTAAAACTTTGCTTGGCCTTTGTTAAACCTAAAAAACAAAGGTAATTGAATTAGTTTTGGAAAGTGGATAGTTAAAAACTTCCTGGAATTTGGCTAGCAGCAAAAGTTGCCCTCAAACTCCAACTAACAATTCTAACTAGAGAGAATTCATGAAAATCAAGGCCAACAACTAAGCCTTGGCTATTTCAGTCAGAGCCTTTTCCAGGGAAAGCCAAGCTGCAAAGCTACAAAGCACAGAAAATTACACCCTCTAGAACCGAAAGCATCGAGAAATGTTCAGCTCAGTTTTTATTGAAAATTATATTATTTGAAACAAAAAAATCAGAAGAGAGATGGACAAGCAGAGCACCTGCCTGCAGTGCCAGCACCTGCTGCACCTCCAGCAGGAGTACGACGAGTTCATGGAGCAGTCCCGCGAGATGGAGGCCGAGATGGACGCCGTTCTGGACCAAAAGCAGAAGATGATCAACGAAATCCAGGTCAGACTGACCCAGTATGGCCGCCAGAACGAGGTCCTCCAGCTGAAGCTCGCCGAGAAGGAACACCAATTGCTCAACCTGGAGCTGCAGCTGGCTACGGTCACCCAGAATTGCGCCGCCGTCAAGGCGGAGCTGCGCCAGTTGGAGCAGACCAACGATGACCTGGAGCAGACAGCCCGCATCCTGAGCAGCAGCAATGAGAACATGGAGGCCTTGCTGCATCAGGAGTACGAGAAGAATGCTCTGCTGGAGCTGGAAATGGAGGAGAAGAATATGATGGAGGTGGAGCTGCAGCGGCTGGGGCAGGAGCTGAAGAATGTCGGTGCCCAGGTCACCGGTGGTGGTGGAGAGGAGTCTGAGCAGCAGTCCGAGAACCCCGACAATGTCGAAGAATCCCCAACATCCAGCGTTCACGCTTCAATCCTGGAGACGGTGGCCGAGATGGTGCGAAAGCTGGACCACTTGCAGACCACGCTGAGGACCCACCGGGAGAACAGGCCTCTGCCGCCAGACCCGGCCCCAGCCTGTTAATTTTTACCGTTGATTTTGATTTGTTTTTTATTTTCCTGTTTCGAATGCCACACACACAACACCCAAGTGATCCAGGATCGAATCTGGAGCGCTGCCAGTGATAACTCCTGCCTATAATCTATCGTCTCCATTTCCTTGCCACAACTTCAGATGTGGTGCCAAGTTTGCAGCGTTGGCAAACTTATTTTCGGGGCAAGTTTATTGCTCTGCCGTTATTGAAAATGGAAGGACCCCCGCAAACAATACACAGCACACACAAAGCCACACACTCACACACACACAGCCACACACAGCAGGCGAAGTAATCTGCATATGCTTACGAGTATGTGTGAAGAAGATACAATTTATAAAACTCTCCCCCTGGCTGGCTAAAAATGGGAAAAGCAAACAAAAGTTCCTTGATTCCCTTACTTTGGCAGCAGGACGATGACGGGTCCTTCGGAACAATGGAGGCATTCAGGCAAGCGGAAGCACAGGAAAAAGCGGAAATAGAATATGCAGGAATGCAGGAATGCAGGATTGAACTTGGCAAAACACACAAAAGGCGATCATCGATGGGTCTTCTCTTTTGCAAGGATTCCGCAAGAACTTAATTAGTGAGAACGAAAAAAGAAACGAGAACGACTCGATTTAAATCAAATAAAGTGCTGCCCATTGCCGGGGAATACCTTAATGGATAAATTCCTTTTAGTTTTTACTTTTTTTTTGTGCTAGTTGGAAGGAGAGTTGGATAATCTTGATTACAATTTCTGAGAAGGAATTTGACTAAAGGAGATTTTAAACATTTACCTTGACTTAAAGGACACTGCCAGCTCTCTTCTCGCAGGGAAACTACGTAAGCCATAACCTCACGGAATGCAGCACCTTGCTTCTCTCATTTTTGTATAAGCAGGCAGGCTCCGGATTTCACTTTCACAAGATTCTCTTGTTTTCGTTTTCGAATACGAAAAATCGGTGCTCCCGCTTTCACTTTCACAAGAATTTTTCGTTTTGGTTGCCAGTGCTGCCGTACTGTTGATGGAACAATTAATTAATGATTAATAATGTTCAAGAAGGATTAAATAAGGTTTTAATAAATAAACCAGTCTATTTTAATGTTTGAATGAAATTTTTAGCAATAATGAAAGGTATAAAAGACATATAATCAAAGGGTGGCAGCCCTCTTGGACCGATAAATAAACAATTTCTGCTTTTATTTGGCTTTAAAACAAACAATTAAAAGATGTAAAGGCATTTAAACATACCGTTTATGTATCAAAACATCTAAGTCAACTGTTTGAGTAAAAAAAAACAATTTAATATTTCGATAACAAAACGATGACAAAAAGTTTGTGAAAACCGGAGCACCTAAAAACGAAAACGTACGTTTTTGGTTTAAAACGAAAAATAAAAGTGAAGACCGGAGCACGCCTGATAACCTCACGAAGTGCAGCACCTTGATTCTCTCATTTTTGTATAAGGTCTATCTTTTTGGCAAAGAAGCTGTTTATCGATTTCCCAGAAAAACATTATGATCAGATAGGCCATGCGCTACAACTCCAGCTGAAACGAGAAAATTGTGTTGTCAGTTTGTGAAACTACGCCCGAACGAAAAGCAGCACCAGCAGCCTGAAAGCGAGAGTAGTATCCTGCAGAAACTAAGTGCAAAGGACGCAAAGGAGACCAGTGACGCCGCGAAACAAAGCAATAAAGCGTTTAGAGGACTAGAGCCACACACACATAACAACAGCAAGCACAGCATTTCAAAATGGCGTCGACAAAGGCAATGCGCTTCCAGCAGGCGGCCGCCAATCCACGCCTGGCCACCAGAAAGGACCGCCAGTACATTGATCCCAATGCCGAGAACATGCAGAAGATGCGTGCCAAGCGCAAGGCTGATCACAGCCCCATCAAAAAGGATAATATCAAGCGCTCGGCGCTGGGCAACCTTACAAGTAATGTAAAGGTCATGATGCTGGATCTGGCGCTGATGGATGCTAAGAACCAGAAGAATCTGCCCCGTCCCAAGCCCGTTTTGGGTAGGATGCAAATGCCAGATCCCATGCCCATCCTGGTGCCCACCAAACGGAACCGGGCCAGCCAGGTGGTGCCCCCTAAGCCGGTGCCCGCCGGAGTGGAGGATTTCGACCGCAAGAACTGGGACGATCACTTCCAGGTGTCTCACTACGCCATGGACATCATCGAGTATCTTAAGGTGATAATATAATTTAAAAGTAGTACACTTGTAGCGTCAGGATACTAAATAAAATACATTTAAATCTAAATCTAAAGGAGCGTGAGCCGGAGTTCCGCATCGACGACTACATGCCGCGTCAGATCCACCTGACCGCCTGGCTGCGCACGCTCCTCATCGACTGGATGGTGGAGGTGCAGGAGACGTTCGTGCTGACCAACGAGACCCTGCACATGGCGGTGAAGATCGTGGACCTGTATTTGAGCCGCCAGGTGATCCAGGAGAAGAAGCTGCAGCTGCTGGGGGCCGTCGCCTTCTTCATTGCCTGCAAGTACGACGAATTCCAGCCGCCGCTAATCGATGACTTCCTCTACATCTGCGACGGAGTCTACAACCAGGAGGAACTGGAGCGTCTGGAGCGGGAGGCGCTGGGCATTATCAACTACGACCTGGGCATGCCGCTCTTGGATCGCTTCCTGCGCCGCTTTGCTAGCTGCGCCAAGGTACCGATGCCCACGTTGACCTTGGCTCGCTACATCCTTGAGCTGTCCTTGATGGACTATGCCACCATTGGATTCAGCGACTCCCAGATGGCCTCCGCCGCCCTCTTCATGGCCCTGCGGATGCACGGCATTGCCCAGACCTGGAGCTCCACTCTGGTCCACTATACCGGCTACCAGCTGGAAGAGTTTGCCGAGATCGTTCCCGTGCTGAATAAGGGACTGCATCGCAAGCCGCGAATTGCCATCATGACGACACGTAACAAGTACAGCCACAAGATATTCCACGAGGTGGCCAAGGTGCCGCTGATGACCAACCAGGAGATGTTCCAGGGCAACGCTGACTGTTGATTTTCCCATTCAGTTTGTTCTCCGAACAATAAACAAACAAACCAGCTGCAAAAGTGTCACACATTCATCATACGTTATAATATGCCAACACAGAGAGCCTCTGCTTCTGCCCCAGTCACTGGTCACCGGTCACCCCGGTCACTGGTCCCTGGTCACTGGCCACTAGCCACTGGTTTTTTCCTTATCCTTCTCTGGGCCCAGGGAAAAGTGGGTTGCTGGAGGAAAAATGGGGACAAGGGACAGGGACAGGGACAGGCAATTGCGAGTTTTCCATGGCAGGCCGCTTATTATGGGCACACTAAGCGAATAAAAGGCTACAGCTTTTAAACCTTTTTTAAAGAAAAAACATGCTAGAAATTAGAGGTGTCAAACTACCGCTGGCACTATCGATAGTATCGATGATTTGTATTCAGCTTGCACCATCGGTAGTTTGAAAACAATCGCAATAGTTTCGTCCCCATACATTATTATATTTGTTACCTTGAAACCAAACCAATTCTAGTTAGAAAATGAAAATATAAATCACAAGATACCAAAACTGAAAAATTTGTCTGACTATTTTTATTAATTTTTAAATTATTACTATATTAAATCTGTAATCTAAAAACCTTTATCAAATTACTAAGGGATAGCCTCCACTTGTTTGAGTATTTTATTAGATGAACACCCCTTTATTTTACAAAATTAAATAGGTCGGTACCATCGCGATAGTATCGATAGTTTGCGAAAAGAAATTCCAAACTATCGATGGTGCCAATACCGGTAGTTTGACATCTCTACTAGAAATGTGCTTAAAAATAAGTAATTATAATTTAATACCCAAGATATATTACTTTGGTGGTTTTTCAAGTTCATTATATTCTTAAATATTGTAGCTAAGCGAAAAAGCTATTGAAGTAAACCCTGGTCAAGTCAGAAACAGCTTAATTACTTTTTTTTTAAGGATTCAAAAGCAAGAAAAGTTATTTAAAACTTATTTTGTAGTATTTGCAACATTATCGATGTAGAAAGGTTATTTATTTATATATAAATATATAAATCTTGAACATAGAATGTACAAAAACTTGAAATAGAACACATTTTCTCTAAAGAAGAACAAAATATGATTACGCTACTTTTGTGACAAAATGGTCACGAGTCTATGACCAAAAATCTTTAAATCAGACAGTTTTTTTAATCAGTGAATATTTTACTTAAAATAGATCCATTTTGTGTTTTTTTTTTAAATAACCATAACCTTGAATATGGTATTTTCTGACAGTGTCACAGTGGCTTTAAGGGGCGGTGCGGTTGCAAAACTATGGAAAAAGTGCAAAAAGGTCAGTAAATTAATGTGCAAAACGGGCGCTGGATAAACTTTGAATGTGCTGTGTGTGTGTGTGGGTGTATGTGTGCCTGGGTGGGTGTGTGGATAGGGCGTGTGGGTGTGTTGCACACACAGAAAGCCAGGGGCGGGTAAAAACTCGGTAAAGCGGCGGCGAGAGGCGTTTGCTTTGAGTTACGGCCTCTTCTGCGCTCGCAAAAGGCACTCACACAAGTAAACAAACAAGCTGGCACACACAGACACCCACAAACACACACACTCAAACAAGGATGCTCCAACGCACACACACACTCGCACTCGAAAAAAGGGAATATCCAGAGCACTTTCATTTAGCTTCAGCGCAACACGAACGAACACCAACACGTTTCAGATTTAACCAAAGGGTTATCGAGGGGGATAAAAAACAAAGAGGAACAAAAACAACAAAAAATATATATACAAAGAATATATACAAAAAATAGAACCGACAGCCGCATTTATTTTTCAATTTATGCGCCCAAGGATAATGATAAATTCGTTAGCATTGCCGCATAAATTTACTCCGAGCTCCAAGTACCCCTGGAACCCCTCCATTAAATTAGATGTTAAATTTTCAACTAATAAATCAATATGTAAATAATTTATACAAATTGGAGATGTGCGTGGGATGATCGATTACGCTCACACACACACACCGCAAATTCGGCAACTGATTATAAAGAGGGGTTACGTATATTCCTCCGATATGCGGATGGGGGTTTAGGGGCCCTGTGAAATTACTTTCGAATTAGTTTCCGCAGGTGCGTCACAACGAGCTCTCGAGTGATGAGGCAGCCACTCGCCAAGGGAATCCTTCATGTCCTTCCCATAACCATTATGACATGTTTCGGTAAATAAATGATGGCTCAAATCGAACGATTACGGGTTGTCTTGGATTCAAGCCATTAATATTCTTTAATAAGTACTTACTAGAGCCATTTAAAGCAAGGCTCTCCCATTAGTTTGTATATTTATTATGGGCATTATGTGGGTATGACACTGCTATTGAGAGGGATTTGAGAGTCGTTATTAAGTTGAATATTAAAATTTATAAAGAAAATAATTAGTACTTACTAGACCCATTTAAATCAAGGCTTTCCTATTAGTTTGTATACTTATTAAGGGCATTATGTGGGTATGACACTGCTATTAAGAGCGATTAAAATTTGAAAGTCGTTATTAAATTACATATTACATTGCATATTACGTTACATATTAAAATTAAAAGATTATTAGAAAACAAATACTTACTCCTCTCAAAATAGCAAAGAGTTGGGACTATGACAATTAGAATTAGAATCTATGCTGTTTGCTGCAACAATTTTTAGCATGGTCACACTTGTTTTTTTTTATAGGAGGTTTTTGAAATATATTAATAGGTCTCATATATTCATTATTTAGTTACTTATGATTAAATACTTATATTAATTTATTTATATGTCAGTTTTTGTTTTTAATTAACATATTTGGTTATTCCTCTCCACTTCTTTTATAAATATTTATATTAATTTATTTATATGTGAATAAATTCTTTTTTTAAATGGAAATATTTGCTTAATCCTCTCAACTTTTCTTTTATAAATATTTAATTAATTTATTTATATGTAAATTATTTTCTTTTAATGAAAATACTTTTGAAATCCCCTTAAGTATCCAGTTTCTCAATTTCCCCCAGTGAAAGGCAAATTCCCTGGCCAACGATCTATCAACTGACCGAAGGCGACGTGTCCAGTCTGGCTTATATTTGTGTCAAGATGGAGCAGGAGCAGGAGCACAGAGCAGAGGACAGGACAGGGCAGGACAGGGCAGGGGCAGGAGACAGGAGGCTGGGCCATAATTTAAACGGAGTTCTAATGGCACCCTAATGAAAACTTCATCGTTTTGTCAGATTCTCGAAAACAATTTGCATAGGGACAAGGACAAGGACAGGGACAAGGACGAGGACAAGGCCTGCAAACAGCCATAAATCATTTAGCACTAAGACCTCACGCCCTCTCTTTCTGCTCTCTGTGGCCGTCTCTTTCTTCTGTCTGTCTCTGGCCTCATTGTGCTTTTAATTCCAATTTTAATTTCACACCAAAACTTGGACCAGGGCTCTGGCAAAGCTCCTTGGTTGTCGCTTGGTTTTCTGGTTTTCCCTTCGATTTTCCCGGGTCTCCTCCCTCCCAGTTGTTGTTGCAATTTTCCTTTGAAAGTTTTCTCTTGTCTCTGACCATGTTTCGTTCATGTCGTGTTGTGTCGTTCCGATTGCGGTGAATGATAATGAACGCAACTGGTCCATTGTTTGCCAGGGGATTTCATTTCGATTCCCCACCCGCCACCCGCCACCCGCCATCCGCCAGAACCCTTCGGCACTTCCGCTTTCGCTTTTCCCCTGGCCAGTTTTTCCTCATTTCCCCACCCGATCCAATTAAGAACCCCAAAACTGCGGCCAGGGCAAAGGTAAAGGCAAGGCTAAAAGGTAAATAAAACTCTGCTTACATTATCTACTCGATAATTAAGGGCACAATAAATGTAATAAATCCGTGGCGTCAAGGATTTAAATCAAGGATTTTCAAATCAAATCAATTAGGCCAACAAGTCGAGGTCAAGCTAAGGGAGATGAAAGGAAAATAATAAGAGGTAAAGGTCGAGGGAAAAATGCAATTAATTCCACAAAAGGTAAACTATGTTCCCTCGAAGTTAATTTTTGCTTTTTGATTATTTTATTGATGAATTAATTACATTTTCCCCTGGAACAAGCCTCAGGTATATAAATATATTGATTAAATTAACTTTATTCAATTAGCTTCCTTTAAATAGCTCCTGGTCCCCCTAGAATTCTCCCTCTGACTGACTGGAAATTCAATTTTAAAGTGAGCCCAAGCCGAGATTTTGGGCTCAGAGGTCCTGTCGCCTTGCCTGGTCCTTAAATCGGAAACGGATTTGGCGGCGGCGTCGGTGGTCTTAAGTGCGATTAGGCAATTAAATATGAAACGAAACGTAAATGTATGTGGTTAGCGCAATTTAGCGCTGGCTGGCTCCTGCTCCTGCTTACTTCCTTGCGGCTCTGTCAACACTTTGTTTGCCATCCTGGCATTATAATAATACATAAATATAATGGCAGTAAATTCCCGCTTTCAGAGGAGCATCAGGGCTGTCAGCTCTGGCCGTTTTTTCTGGGCTCTGACAGCTCCGATCTGATTTTTAAACGGTCTTTTGTGGCTTCCACCCAGGAAATCTATACATTTTTACTTATTCTTTTATATAAAGTATATTTTTGTGGTACATAAAAGGGAGTTAAATGTAAAATCATTGAAAAAATCTAATGCGAAAATTTAACTGAAGCAAAGAGCATAAAATTTGTAATTTATTTAAATGATATATTTATTTTTACTTCTTCTATTTCATAAAGTATATTTTTGTGGCACATAAAGTGGAGTTTATTTCCATAGAGTTTGAGGATTTTTGTTCGGTGTTTTCAGTGCGAAAATTTAACTGAAGCAAAGAGTATTAAATGTATAATTTATTTAAAAATATTTATTTTTACGTCTTATATTTTATAAAGTATATTTTAGTTGTACATAAATGGGAGTTAAGTGTAAAATCCATAGAGCTTGAGGGTTTTTTTTGGGTTTTCAGTACTTAAATTTAACTAAAGCAAAGAGCATAAAATCTATAATTTATTTAAATTATATATAAATGTTTTCTTAAAATTTCCATGAGAGTTTTTTGAGCTTGAGGATTTTTTTTCGGGGTTTTCAGTGTGAAAATTTAACTGTAGAAAAGAGCATAAAATGTATGATTTATTTAAATGAAATATAAATATTTTCTTAATATTTCCATCGGAGTTTTTCCCCCTTTTCTTTCAAAATTCGGCTTTTAGGCAGCTCTGGCACCCAGGGGCAGCCATCTTGGCCTGTGTCTTATAACGGTAACCAAGTCAACTTAAGCTCTCTGTGTGTGTGTGTGTGTGTGAGGCACCGGAAGTGCGGCATATTTTCCGCTTAAAATGGCACAATGTGCTGCGACTCCCCGGGAGCTGAAGGCAGGCAAGGACAAAGAGAGCTCCTTTTTTATTATATTTATTTCGCTTTATTGTCGTGAGTTGTCATAAAGCTCATGTGAACGCTGGCACACCTTGGAAATCCCTGAGTTGGGGAATGCACAAGTCGCAGCAATTAAATGCTTTAAATGAATGTTAAATAAAAGTTACGGCGCCCAATAACCATACTCGGATACTGTCTGCGGGACATTTAACCGCAGATTGCGGCATTCGTGACGTACTTACCCCAGGGCTTCGAATGGCTTTTATTTATTTGCCAGCAGCCCACTATTTGTGCAGAGTCAGAGTCAACATTGCGCGCGGCGGGGTTTTTTCTTCAATTTTAATATGTTCTCTGAGTTTCAAAAGCGAAATGAAAATGTTGCAATTAATAGGGGGATTTATCAAGGCATTTTTAACGCCATTTTTAAGGCCGAGTTTCCGCCTGTAAACTGCGCAATTCTCCATAATCTCCGCCTGCAGCTTGTAATTTTCCAACTAATAAGTTGACGACTGCAGCCAGCAGGTATCCTTCGGATAGCGCAGGTAATATAAGCCCACTAACTAATAAGCTTCGCCCTGCCTGGCTACCTGGCTGTTATTTTATCAAGTTGCCCCCGATGCACTCAAAGGGGAAGCAGTGGGCGTGGATTTCGGGATTCCTCCCACTGCCCACTCTGATTTCGGAATCAGATCCGGGTGATGCTGCAACTGTTGGGGCAAACTGCACGGATAATCAGCAAAGCGCCAAGCGCAACACGTGGCACCTCTGCAAAATGGTTGCAACCTACTGGAGTCGGCGTTGCCTTTGGCCAAAGACACAATTCCCAGAACTCTCGGATTGCATTTGTGGCCAAATATTGCGGGGCCAAGATTATCCGGCTTTACCCGGTAAGTTTCTATATATTTTTTGTGACTTGAATGGGAATTGAAGTGGGGATCACAAATTCTCAGATTCTCACTAGTCAAAATCCTAGTTTCTGTGCGAAATCCTTTGAAATTAATGTGGGTAAGAGCAGGGGGAGTTCAGGTTACTGATGACAGACCTTGGCTAAGTCCAGAAATAGCTGCCTGACAAGATCTTGGCTTTATTTCGGTTTAAATGATTTTTTTTTAATTATTTCTGTTGCTATAAAGTTGCTTTCGGATGTATTTATATTTTAGATCTTAGACTCTTTCTTAAATATAAAATGTTGGCTAATAATTACCCTAAAAATGATAATTTCCCTAAATAAATATATACCCAAAACAACTAATTAATAAGTCAGTGAAGCAAAATGTATTTAATATATATTTAAAATACTTTAAAAATATTCCCCTACCTTTTTCAGTTTAAATGACGTTTTCTTTATTTATTTATGTTGCCATAAAGTCGCTTTTCAATGTATATATATTTTAAACCTTAGCCTCTTTCTTAAATATATAATGTTAGCTAATATTTTCCCTACAAAAATGAGAATTACCCCAAATATATACATAAATAACAAATTAATAAGTCAGTGAAGCTAAATGTATTTAATATATATTTAAAATACATTTAAAAATTTCCCTAACCCCTTTCAATGCGAATCAAAGTTTGAAACCTCGCTTAAAGTAATTTTTTAAATTTATTTCTGTCGCTTTTCGATATAAATAAATCTTAAACCTTAGTCTCTATCTTAAATATAAAATGTTAGCTAATATTTTCCGTACAAAAATGATAATTACCATAAATATATACACAAGGGAAGCAATATGTATTTAATATATATCTAAAATACATTTTCAAATTTTCCCTTACCCCTTTCACAAATCAAACTTTGAAAACTCGCCAAAAGTAATTGGATTTGTGTTCGGGGGCGGCCAAAAATCAATCTAAAATTGGTTTTGATTTCATATTTTCGATAAATTGGCTGGGAAATTAGCCGAAAAGCCAAATATATGCACCGACAGTGAGGCTAATAAGTGCATCAGGCTGCGCAGGATAACGCAGAGTGAGTGCAGGACTCTCTGCGGTTATCTGCACTTGTGGAAGGACGGCGTGTTTTTGCGAAAGTTTTTGCTGGCAACTAACTTCGTTTAGCCTGAAAATGAAACTGTACAAATTGTTTACCAAATCCAATTAATTATGGCCTCCTCTCCGCTGACCGCTGCCCGCTGCCCGCTGTCCGTTGTCCGTTGTTTTGGCATTTGGTATTTGTTATTGTTGTTCTCGTCCATGCCAGAGCGGAGAGAGAGTGTCCAATTAGTGCTTTGTGCAAGCGCTGTCCGTGGTTTTGCCCGTGCCATTCAAAAAGGATGTGCGCGGGAGGCTACGCAACGCAGGAGGTACGGGGGCCAAAAGGATGTTATTTTCACTCATGTGTCGCTCATAATTGGTCGCCCTCGCCCATATGCATCGGACTATATGTGGATGTTCCGTAGGTAGGGATTAATTCGCTATTAAGTTGAGCGTCATCACAGAAAAAGTGTAATACATTTCCTAGTTTAGGTCCTAATAATTAAATATTTCATTTAAAATAGAAGGGATTATAAATTAATCAAATATAGAATGAGGTTAGTCAGGAAATTGGCTCCTTTTAATTTATTAAAATATTTAATATGTAATATTTACAATATTTTATCAAAGTTGGGATTTTTAAAGAGGTTGCAAGGAGGACTTTATGGGAGATTAAAATAAAATAGTACAAGAGGGATGAATAAATTAAATTGTATTTTTAAATATATATAAAAGAACATTATTCGAGCAAGAGATATAATTCAGAATTAAATACTAATTTAAGGACAGATTTCAAGGCAGATTCACAAGAAGAAATAATTACATTACTTATTTTATTATTCGTATATGAGTTTTTAAATAAATGTAAATAGAGATGTAAATAAATACCTAAATAAACATATAAATACAATAAAATAAACAAAAGAATAAAGTTTACAAAAGATATTTAAATAAAATTAAATTAATACAAAAATGCGACTAAATTTGTAATACAGATTTAAATATATAGATTTAAAGGGAGATTCAAAAGAAGATTTCATTAAATTATTTAAACTTAATAATGAAATATGATAAGAGATTCAAAGTTATATAAATGATGATTTAAATACAGATTTAAAGACTGATTTAAATATAGCTGTCAAAAAAGACTTAAATAAAAAAAAATTATAAAATACAGACTTAAATACAAACTTAATATATTAAATACAAACTTAATATATAAATAAAATAAAAATATTCAAAGCGGAGTTTTAAATTGATATTTAAATATACATTTTATGAAATTAAAAAAAAATATATAGATATTTTTAATAGATATTTAATGACAGATTTAAATAGAAGTTAAAACATAGATATTAATATAGATACAAACTAAATAATAAAAAAAGTCAATGAAAGGATTTAATTAATAATTTAAATAGAGATTTAGATATAGTCTTAAAATAATTTTAAATAAAGGTTTAAAAAGAGTTTTAAATGCAGATTTAAAGAAAAATTTAAATATAGCTTTCAAGGCAGATTTAAATAAAGTAAAATGTATCAAACAAGAAATTCTAAATACAGAATTAAATACAACCTTAAAGATAAACATTTCACCTAAAAATTCGCTTGGCTCCTTCTCTGCTCTTCCCCATTTTAAATTCCTCGTTTTCCTATTGTTTTTGTTTTATTAATATATAATACAAATATAAACTTGCAAAGGAAACCCAATATCATAATGCCGCCTAGCTCACAAAACTCAATTATTTCTCTATGGCGCTGGCCGGGCCTGGGAACATTCCCGTGATATCCGGTTGCCAATGCCTGGGCTGGCAAGCAGCTTTCACAACTTGTATTTCATTTATTTATTATAGTTATTATATATATTTCGTGGGCCACACGGCACTCACCTGGGGTGGCTGGATTATTATCCTTATTATTTGGTGGGCGTCGCACGAGTCCTTTGTCCGGGCCCCGCTTTTCAGGCAGAGATACAGTGAAGAGTGCCTTCTAATTAGTGCATTCTCGAAACTTACATATAATTGCGGTCACAATGGAATTCGCCTTTCAGTGGTTTTTGCTTTGACGGCTCTCCCCAGGATCCCCCAGCCTTAATTGTCCCTAAATGCGCCTCAGCGGGACTGGAATTTAATTTCGTCCTGGCTTAATTATTTGTCCTGTTCACTGTTCACTGGAGAGCAGAGCCAGAGCCTGCGATGCGCTGACATTCGATTCTGATGTGCAGTCGAGCGATGTCGGATGCACACGTTAATTTGATAAGCGCCGTCAGTTGATTTGCCGAATCCGATCTGCCAAACAGCAGAGCCAGAAAAATCTGGGAAAAACTCATCAAAGTGTGGCTACCTTTTTTACCTTTTCGGAGGAAAAAATATAACAAATTTTGCGGTGTTTCAATTTCCCAACAAAGTTGAACATTTCCCACGAATTTTTTGGTTGCAGAAAAAAATCTGCAATGTAAAGGTGTGTATTTTTTTTTTAAGTCTATTTTTTTTGGGTGTATTTTTCAAGCTTATTTGAAATATGTTCTGTATTTTATTTACCATATTTTACAAATATTATTTGAGCCCCTTTGGTCACGTTTACTCTGCTTGGTGTAGGGAATTTTTAATTTAAAATGAGGCCAGTGAGCTGCACACCAGTCAAGGTGTCAGATATATTAACAATAAGAGAGATGGTGGTCTAAAAAGTATTGAAAAGAAAATCAAACAAATTAGTTTAGGTCTTAAGTCTTAGTTAAATATACTCAGAGTTCTTTTATTAAATTATTTACTCCTAAGAAAAAGTTTAAAAAGCTCTGTAAATATAGAAAAATATATTTTTCCTTAAAAATTAATTAATAAATAATAATAATAATAAAATAAAGAAATGCCATAAATCCACCCTCGCTGTTACTGTAAAACATGTAATTTGTTTGCAAAATGCAAATATGTAAATAAACACGAGCCGACGAGAAGGAAACAATAGGCTCAATTTATGACTGCTGTCAGAGGCAATCAATGTTGATATTATTATTTGATCAAATGCAACGTAAGAGCACACGCATATCTCATTAATTATTGACACATAAAATTGATGGAAGCATATTAATAATGAGCCTCAAAAAAGGACACGCGCCAGCACTCGCGCTGGCGTGTCATTAAATTAGTTGCCGTTTTAATTAAAATGCAAATGCTGAGGCCGCAAAAAAAAAAGGGAAAACCAAATAAATAAATAAAATGTAACCAGATTCCTGTGTGTGTCAGCTCATTAATTTCAAAGCTAAAGCTTCGATTTTGTATTTCAAGGCTGCTCTGGGTTTTCAGTCATTATTCTGAAGCCAGAGCAGCCTGGCTTTCATTCATCTTATTCCAAAGCTTCGTGTCGTAGTCGTCCGTCCCAGTTCCTGGTATTTCTCTCTGACTTTTTTTGTACCATTTAAATTTACCGAAAAATTCCGAAATCTCTCGCAAGATGTCCCGCAGCACCATCAACATTTTTGTGCCGCCGATCAGCAGCTTCCCGGAGCTAAGCCCCCAGGACCTCGGCGGCGGCAGCTATGCTCGGAAGGATCGTATTCATACTTGGCCCAATGCCAAGCCCATGCCCTCGGCCGCTGAAGTGGCGCCGGTGGCCGCAGGTCCTGGAGGCGGAGTCCCCGAGGACAACATAATCTTCCTCATGGACGGCAAGGGGCACATGTTGGACAGCCTGCACTATCCCGCCGAAGACTATCGTGTGGTCCTCATGGACTCCTTTGGCCAGGACAGCAGTGCCTCCAAGCCGAATCTCACCAAGAAGCAGCCCTCCACATCCCGCATGCAATAAAGTTGGAGTCTGGAGCTGCACTCAACTTCAAAATTAATAGCCATGCTTAAATTGAAGGAGTGATATCTGATTTATAACAGATATCTTCGTCGTGTTGCCGATCCCTGGATGATTTATTCATAAAATTAAACAGTATTAATAATAGAAGGATTTTTTGAAGAAACCGTAGGCTGAAAACTCTTTAAATTAAATGGGAAAGTAGGGGTTTATCTTTATTGCAGCTAGTAAATATGGTTTTTAAGTTTATCCTTTTAATGGCTTATCAATATCTGGTTAGAAAATCTAACACTTCAATCCAATTTATTCATGAAATTTAACAGTATTAATGTCAGAATTTTCGCAAAAAACCGTGAGCTGAAAACTCTTTAAATTAAATGGGAAGCAGGGGATTATCTTTATTTTTATTTATTTATTTGTTTCGCTTTTCCTTGTGTTACAAGCTATAGCTTATATTTATGGCACAAGTCAAAAATTATTGTTTATAGAATTGCTATTAATATATTCCTAAAAACAAACATTTCATTTTATTTTATTACAATTTGATGTTCTTTACTTCATTTAGATAGTCTTTAGTTTTGCTTATTTTGTACAGTTTAAATTTAATTTTATTACTCATTTTGATAGTTCCTTTCCTGAAGGTGTTTCTTTAATTTTTATTTAAAACTTGTAAAAATAAATAATATTATGTTTTTTTAGTTGTTTGCCAAACTCGTTCCAGGTGCGAACTGAGTAAATAAAAAATTGTCTTCTAGTAGTGATTAAATTTTAGTTCGTGCTGAAGCAGAAAATCGTAGTTTTCATATAAGTATGACGGTTTTCCTGTAGACACAATTTTATGCAAGTAAGTCAAAGTTTTATAAATCATCAAGTCTTCGAAGTGTAATTCAAATATCTGGTATGTAAATTCAGAAATGTGGTACCGAGCTATATTATTAAAGCATACTCTAAGCAGAAAGTTAATATTGTATATATTTATATTATATAAATAAGTATAATACCTTAGAAAGGCCACACTTTTAGGTAATCTTTTTAAGAGATTTCAAATTTTTATTGATTCTCTTTCCTATTTTCACTCACTCCAATTCCATAGGAAAAAAAATAGAACCAAGTTTCAACTTCTATTTGTTTGCAATTTCCATGAAGCTCTATTCCATTTTGTTTGGCTGCCTATTTTTTGGCTTCTGGCAAATTGTTGGCCATTTTTTTCACCGGATTTTGTACACTTCGTTCTCCTAGTGATGAAATATTGGTATTTACTTGCTGGTCACAATTTGCGAAAAAGCGTAAGCCTGATTGTTTTTGTTTTTTTACTGCCTGAATGCAGCATGGAAAATGGAAAATGGAAATGCGAATTACATTTGCATCGGCATATGTTGCGGCTGTAAATGTATTTGTATTTCCGCATCTGCATCTGCATCTATTACGGAGATATTGTATCCTGTATCTGGCGGTGCAAATGGGTTTGCCGACGGTTTTTATGACCCCAGGTTTTAATGCATTCACCATTATTGCCATTCGAATGGCTGATGTCTTATTTCCGTATTTCCTGGAAGGACCAAGCAACAGCAAGGACTTGGCAAGACAAGGATACCAAGAAAAAGAAAAGCAAAAGAAATGTACTCATTTTTATTCAAATGCACTTTAAGGAAATAAAGGTAATAGAGGGTTTCGAGAATATTTTATGACGTAAATAATTGTGTACTTGAACTTTATTTACTCTAAAAATTTTTATTAAGCTTAAGTATTTTCTTTTATAGGACTTTGAGGAATTAAGGGTATTAACAAGCTCCTAGATTTTTTCATAACTTTAATAAATGTTTATATATATATTTTTCATAGTTTATTAGATTAAACTAACTTGATTTGCTTTAAATGTATTATTCTCTACAGTTCCCGTTTAAAATATATTTATAAAAATGAGTACACCTTTTAATTTAATATACTTTATGGAAATAAAGCACGATTTCATAAAGTTCCCTCTAATCACAGGCTTCTGGAATATTTTATAGTTTAAATAATTAATAATGGATTTATTTTTCATAACATTAAAATATGTCAAAATAAACATAATTTATCTGTAAATGCTGAACTCAGGCGACAGTTGCTAAACTCCATAAAACCCATATTAAGATATTTATATTCTATAAAAAATAAAATAAAACGAAGAATTCGCACAAGATATTCTTGAATCCGAGCAAAGCAGGATCTTACTGAACAAATACAACCACACGACAAATCCATGCAGACATCGACAAAACCAACAAGGTGCTCGGAATAAAACCAAACGAATAATTAACAAAATATATAAAAAATTAAACAACTGGAAAATATGTCAAAATAAATATAATTTATCTTTAAAGGCTTAACTCAGCCGACAGTCGCCAAAGTCGAAAAAAATAAAGTGAATAAGATGTATAACCACAAGATATTCCTGAATCCGAGCAAAGCAGGATCTTACTGAACAAATACTCCCACACGATAAATCCATGCAGACATCGACAAAACCAACAAGGTGCTCGGAATAAAACCAAATAATTAATAATATATAAAAAATTAAACAACTTTAAAATATGTCAAAATAAATATAAATTATCTTTGAAGGCTTAACTCAGCCGACAGTCGCCAAAGTCGAAAAAAATAAAGTGAATAAGATGTATAGCCACAAGATATTCCTGAATCCGAGCAAAGCAGGATCTTACGGAACAAATACAACCACACGACAAATCCATGCAGACATCGACAAAACCAACAAGGTGCTCGGAATAAAACCAAATAATTAATAATATATAAAAAATAAAACAACTTTAAAATATGTCAAAATAAATATAAATTATCTTTGAAGGCTTAACTCAGCCGACAGTCGCCACAGTCGAAAAAAATAAAGTGAATAAGATGTATAACCACAAGATATTCCTGAATCCGAGCAATGCAGGATCTTACGGAACAAATACTCGCACACGAAGCCAAGAACCAAAAAACTCAAGACAAAACTTGCGGAACAAATGAAGCCCTAGGACAAATCCGTGCTGAACTAAGCAAATAAAAAAACCACAAAAAAAACTCGGAAAAAATAAAATAAAACTAATAATATACATCTGTTTCACACTGGTTACCACTAATTTGCAGCTAGAATCAGTTGGGAATTGCTGTGCAATGCAAGGGGAACGAGGACAGGGACGCCAAAAATTATGCTTCGATTTTTGTTCAGTTTTTTGTTTATATTTTTGGGAGTTGCAGTGCAAGGTACACGAAGAGTACTTATTTATACCTTTTAATATTTGTATTTTTTTATCAGATTTTAAAATAACAAATTAATTGAAATTACTTTTTTGGTCTTAAACGTATTCCTGCTGCTTAAAATATATTTATTGAAATATAAGACACAATTTTCCTGTCTAAATTAAAGCCTATTGATTACCTCTTCAGCTTGGGCCACAGCCCCTTCTTGGTTTAACTTTAAAGGCCAAAGGTCTAATTTTTAACAAAAAAAACAAAGAAAAAACTAAACCAATATTATGATACGATGCGTATTTTTTGGCCCTAATTGCAGCCTCATTAAGCCCAGATTTGGTGTCCGCTCAATTAGTTTGGCTTTCTGGCAGGAGTCTTGGCCTTGGACTGCAGATGCAGCTCGCGTTACGCATCCGACCCGTTGGCCGCCTGTAATTTTATGACCCTCTGCATCCGCTCCCTGGCCCTGGTCGAGCGGGTATTATATGTTAAATTTAATGTGCCCTCGCCATGGCAACAGGTCAGCGTGAGTGTCCACTCTGAGGAGGCTGCGAGCGCCTTGAGATTGGGAAATACATTGCATTGCATCGGAAAATACCATTGCCATGACAGCCAATTATTTGCCGCATGTGGCACTGGCAGTGGCAGCGTTAAATCGAGAAACGAACCGCGTAAACACCTGGGCTCCGGGAGCTAACTGAACTGGAAACGGTTCAGTTTTGTCCCATAATTGGCCAGGTTACGCAACACGAATGGAAGATGGAAGAAAAATCGTAGGCAAAGAAAGAAAGGTGAATGCAAAATCATTTCGATGATTGCAGGTCTCAATGGGAAGGGTGCGAGTGCAAGGAAAAGGACATTTACATCCGGGCTTTGTAGCTGAAAATCTTCCAAAACTGATAGAAGTTTCGATAATATTTAAGAGCAAATAATTTGTAATTGTACAAAAATTAAATATATATTTTTGTTTTTAAGTAAATCAAGGAAATCTATTCAATGTGGCAGATTTTTTTTCTCAATGCAGTCATTTATTCAGCGAGACTTTTATCACAAATCTAAATATTTCTAAGAGTATTTAGTTAGTTATTTATTTAGTTACCTTAAATTGAGGCATTTAAGGCATTTTAGACCCACACGCACTTTAATTTGTAATCAAATATTTGCATATATAATATATTTTGAATCATAAAACTAATTGATAATTATGGCAAAATTATTAAAAATTAACAATTTGGCTTAAAAATTCAAATTTCCTTTATCTCTTGTTAAAAAGCGACTCTAACCTAAATAACAATTACAAGAATCAATAATTTAAATACAATATTAATACCTTAACGTTTTTATTTAATTATAAAATAAAATGTATAAATAAAAAACACAATAACAATAACTTAACCATTTAATTTCATTTCTGCCGTGCTTGCAACTTATGAAAGTTGTGAAAAATATATACAAATATTGCACAAAAATTCCTGTCAAGAATCATTGCCTAATATTTACAAATAATATATATTAATATTTAAAAATTTATGTTTCTTTTATCTCTTGAATAACAATTACAATAATCAAACATTTATATACAATATTAATACCTTAACCTTTTTTTTAATTGCTGCGAGTCTTGCAAGTTGTGAAAAATATATTAATAAGATGGGTAATTTGTAGAAGAATAAAATAAAAACACAATAACAAAATAATAACATAAAAAAACATATTTTGCACAACTTTTATAACTTGCAAGCAGGGCAAAAATTAAATTAAATGGTTAAGTTAATTTAATTTAATTTCTGTCATGCTTGCAAGCTATGAAAGTTGTGAAAAATATATAAAAATAATGCAGAGAAATAGCTATCAAGAATTAATGCCTATTTAAGTGCGTTAATTAAATTTCTGCCATGCTTGCAAGTTGTGTATAAATATTTAGATAAGATGGGTAATTATTATACAAATTAATAAAAAACCCAAAAACAATAACTTAACCATTTAATTTAATTTCTTCAATGCTGGCAAGTTATGAAAGTTGTAAAAAATATATAAAAATAATGCGCAAAAATCCCTGCCAAGAACCATTTCCTACTTAAGCGCGAATTTCCGAGATTTCCTTACAGAAGAATCCTCCGAAATCTTCAGAGCCTCGCACAGATTCGGCGCCTGTCGGTTGCCCCTTTGGATCCGCTGAATACCACGGACCAATCCGGTCGGAGACGATGCCGCTCCGCCGTAACTTCGACGCCTTCGCGTCTGGGGCATGCGCTGAATGTGGCGCCAGTGCGAGCGAGAGGCCACTGCCCACGAAGTCCTTGCCGCTTGCTCCTGGCTCGTGTCGTGGCCCCAAGGCTAACCTGTTGACCAAGTGCCTATTGCGCATACGCCCCGTACGGCGCACGAGTCCAACAGGTAAGCCGCTGGCGTAGGCGTTGCATCAGCCCCCAAAGTGCAGCAAGCAAGTGCACCACCCCCACCACCACCCTGCCGCCCGCCCACAACCTTGCCGCCAGCGGGCAGCCAGGCAGCACGGCAGCCGCTGCCAAAACCGCTCGCCAATCGAAATGATCTGCGTGTGCCCACGCACCAACCCCGGCTCCTGATTCGATTGCCCTATGCAAGCGCCCTCGATGGCTGCATTCAGCTACTATTTCGGGGGGGCAGTGGTGGGTTTGCCATTAACTATGAATAATAAATAATATAAAAGGTATTATATATTATTTAATGGGCTAAGGTTACTTATCCTAATAATTTAAGTGTGTCTGATATCTGGAATAATTTATGCAAGCGAGATTTTAAATTAGTTAATGGGATAACCTATAAATAATTGAGTGGAAATTTATTTAATGGAATATTTTGCAAAATATATAGTATATATAATATTAAAAAATATATATTATGTTTAAATATTTAATATATATTTAAATATTATAAATTATTACTATATATTATATATTTATTATTTATCAATGTATTGTTCATTTATATCTTTAATTAATAGATAATTAATAATTAAAAACCTTAAGGCTTAACAATTGCCGAACTCTTTGGGAGTTAAATAAATATTCAATATTAAATAAATATTTCAAATCTATTTTAATATTGTTAATTATTTAATTATAACATATTTATTATTTATTGTATTATTATTATTGTTTATTTATTTCTTAAATTATTAACACTCACATTCGTTAAAATACTATACACTATAGTATATGAATACGGAATATAAATAATATAATATATATACATATTTTAATAGCAATTTAAGTTTAATAACAGAAATAACCTTATTGAAAATAAGCACCTTTAAGCTTAAGAATTGCTGAACTCATTGGGAACTATGTTTAAATATTTTAAATATATTTTAATATTAATTATTTAATTATTATGTATCAATTCATTGTAAATGTATTTCTTTGATTATTAACACTCATTTTCGTTAATTACAATATTAAAAGGCTCAAGGCTTAACAATTGCTGAGCTCGTTGGTAATTATGTTTAAGTATTCAATATTAATTATTATAAAGATTTTGTGTTATTTAATTATTATTTATTCATTATCATTACTCATTTATATTTTTTATTAATAACACTTATATTCGTTAATAAAAAGGAGTTCCCAAAAGTTAAGTTGCGTAAATTAGCCTAAGAAAAGGAATCATACATATTACATTAACATAATTAAAAGATTAATAATATTGAGATCTAAGTCTCAAATCAAATACTTGAGACATTTACATATTTCTTAAAATTGTATTTTATATATATATATGTATTTTTATTATATTATATTATTATTTTATTATTTATATATATTTTTATATAGTATTTTTTATTATCTTGAATTATATTAATAACTAGGAAGCTGGTGAAAGTCGTCTTCTTTATTTTATTTTTAAAGATACTAGAAATCTGTGTTATTTATGTATAAATGTTTAATTTATTTAATTTTTGTTTATGTTATTTTTATTTATTTTATTTTTCTTTATTTTATTTTTCTTTATTTTATTTTTCTGTATTTTATTTTTGCTTATTTTATTTTTCTTTATTTTATTTCCCTTTATTTTATTTATATTTATTTAATAGTTATTTATTCTATTCTTCCGTACTTTATTTATATATATTTCTTTTTATCCCCAAATTAATTTTAGTTTTTGATCTGTTTATTTTCTACATATTTCCCACATAGAGAGAGTCGAACATCGGTCTCAATATCACCAGAAGCAACAGCCTTTCCGTGCCCCTCAGTCAGCGATTCAGCCGCAGCTGAGCCAGAGCGCCTTCCCCTCCAACGAGTCCCAATGCGAATCGCAATCCGAAATACGAATACGAATGCGAGTGTACTCGGGGCAGAGCCAAGCCACCCCCGAGTCTCACCTGGACCTGGCCACGTAAGCCTGTTGCTGCTGCCGCCGCTGCTGATGGTGTGTCTTCGCAGCAGCTGCTGCGTCGTCATGGTCGTTGTTACAGTTACACACTTTCCACTTGTTGTTCCTTCGGGTCCTTTGGGGGAGGGTGGCCCTGTTACGGGGGTGGGCGTCCTTCGGGGGTAAGGACGAACGGACGAGCGGACGAGCGAGCGAAAGCGACCGACACGAGGTGTCCTCGTCAGTCGGCCAGCGGCAGAGCAACAGATGCTGTTCAACATCCAAGCCCAACGGTTGTGCGACGGAGCAACACACACCACACACACAGAGGAGCAACAGGAGAGCCAGTCAGCCAGCCAACAGGACATCGAAGCATCTCAGAAATCCGAGACCGAAACCGAGACCGAAACGGAAACGGAAACGGCAACGGAAACGGAAAGCGAAAGCGAAACTGTAATCCATGCAACAAGTCAAGACAATATACTTTTTTTTGAAAGTGCCGATAAACTGTGTTTGTGACGAGTATTACTAGTGTACTTTACTAAGTAGAGAGAGATTTATTTTGTTGTGTGTTCTACCTACCTACCTATAAAAAATGCAATAGTTATCCAACGCAACACTCGAACTACCTGAACCTGAAACCAGAACCTGACGAGCAGCCAAAGTACAACAGACCGAAACCGAAGCCTTGAAGCTATATAAATACCTGATCTACAGAGAAAGAGATAGAGAGAAGAGAGCTAAGCCCCCGAAGGACCTGACAAGCAACAGATGCTTTATATTATACAACATATACCACCATATATATATCCAATGAAACGATAATAATCCCCGATAATAATCCAGAGCAACTTTAAATGCCTCAAGCGGAGGCCCAGAAGAAGGAGAGTTAAGAATCCCCCAGGAAAACCACTTCACAGAACGGAATCAACATGTGAGTACTAGCACTTGAACTAAGTTTAATTTATATTTGCTTTATTTTGTATTGATTATTTTAGTTTAATAATTTCCATTCAATGCACTCCAATCAATTTGGCCCAAATTGTTGCCAAATGCGGCAATTGTTCTTGCCAATTAACGATTGTCTGCCAATTGTTATGCAAATTGCAAATTGCAAATTGCAGAATGCCAAAATGCATTAAATAAATTACACGCAGCACTTCCTGTTTTTGTAGGCATTTATGTTAGTATTTACCATTATTTACCATTTAGTTACAAGCACTTAAATATGTATATATTTATTACACAAACACATCCTGTAAATCATTAATGGGAAAGTCAACAGAAAACAAACGATATGAGAGATAGATTGCAAAGAGATTAATCTCCCCTTAATTTAATTTAATAATTTAGCTTAGAAACTAAAATTCAACTCCCTTTGCGATTTTTACTTCAAAGCAAAGAAACTTTCAATGCTCTGGGGACCAGCAAAAAAAAAAAAGAAGCCATTTCCCAACATTATTTTCCGCTTTAAACATGAATTTACACTGCAAATCCAATCAAAATTCTGTCGAAATTCGGGCACTCTTCGCCGAGTTTGTTTTCAATGGGAAACAACTTGAAAACTCATCGGAAACGGAAACACGCCTCCATCGCCATTCCGTTTAAATAGTTTCCACTTGTTCGCCAAGTTCAGTCCAAGCTCAGTCAGACTCCCAGTCTCACTTTCAGTTTTAGTTTCCAATTGGCTCTCACTTGTCGTTTGTTATTTGTTGGTTTCTGTGCCTCGATTGTTGTCACCTGCGCCCAGGTAAGTACAATTTAAATGTCAAGTTTCCAATAAGTTGTCGGGGCTCTGCGAGAACCTGGTTTCCTCTGACAAAATGAGAGTTTCTTAGGAGTAATTGGCTTAGGTAGAAAGAAAATGAAACTCCAGGCTAAGCCATTAAATATAATAATCAAACTTATATTGGTTTTAAATTAATTTTATATTTTATTTATATTAAAATATTAGTTTATAATTAATTAATAAAGGCTTGAAGAGTCGAGGAAAATTTCTATAATTTTTAATTAATATTTCGCAAGTTAACAATTTGAAAGGTTTTATATTTTATTTAACAAAAAACAATTTTTTTTAAAGTTTTCCTAGTGGTTGTTTGGGAAGAAAGATTACCTTATTTTTAAATCAATATTTTACAGGTTAAGAAATTGAAAAGGTTTATAATTTAATTACCAAAAAATCTGATTTTTATTTTAATTTTCTTATTTATTGTGCCTTTTCTAATTAATTAGTTTATTGAGAAATAAATACCTGAAAACTAGACACAATAATTCATGGCTTTTACCTTTATATAAACTGTTTATTCTTATATTATAATTATAAAGAAAAATGTATATAATGATACAAATATATATATATATATATAATAATACATAAGTCAAAGATATTTAAACATATATAATTATAAATAATTTATGACCTGTTCATATTTATATTAGTATTAAAAATATATCCCCAAATATAAGCAGAGATAATAGACAACACTGCATGCTGATATTATTTTTAAACTTTGACTCTTCAAAATATCAGATAACTTCTCACAAACCCTATAAAAATAAGCCAAGAAAATCTAAAGAAGGGAATTAACCGAAAAAAAAATTATTTACTTTACTTTATAATTAATTAAAAATAAAAATATATATTCCTCAATCAATTAGCTGATAGAAGTCCACAATTTTGGCTCCTGATTAGAGTCTGATTCGGAGGTGCCTGAAAATGGCCTTCGGGCCTTCGCTGGACCAATTGTTGAAAAAACTTTAGGGCCAACCTGGCGTTAGCCTTGGTAATAGCACAGTGGTAGTGGCACCATTAACCCCCGCCCGGCACTCCCCCCCGGAGCACCATTAACCTGCAACGGGGGCATTGTTCCCGTGGCCCCCAAAGAAATGAGCATTTATTTTTAGAACCTGTTTACACAGACACACACAATGATTGAATCGACTGGGAACTGCGAACTGGGAACTGGGAACTGTGAACTGGGTGGCTGTGTGTTAGTAAGGGGTCCAGCTCAAAGGTAGGGCGCCTCATATGGGTTAAGGAGCAAAATGGGGGGCGTTCGTTCGACAATCATTTGTAAAATCAGAGACATTAGGCTCCATGACTGCCGATGCTAAAAGGCACTGCTAGTAATTTTTTAGGGAATATAATATAGAATTTTAATAATACATATTTCTATGAGAAATAATATTAATAATATTTATTTCTTATAGAATTGCTTCAAATTTGATCTTATATATAACAAAAAAATCTGCTTACATATAGATTTACTTCACAAAAACCGAACAACAATAAACTTAGTTCGATGCATATATCAGTTTCCCATTACCCCTCCCATTTTTCGATTAGAACCTTCAATATCCTTAATTTTAAGAGCTCTTAATCCCGTATGAACTCTATTTTTGTGGCAGTGTAGACGGCCTGCCTGCCGAGCCCTCTCTGCCTGCGCTCATTAGTAGCACATTTACCGAGTACGTGATTTAGCTGCAAATGTGCAAAAGGACCGAAGGTCCTGGCTGGCTGCTGCCCGGCCCTAGCATAATGATAACTGTTGCTGGTTGCTGGTTGCTGGCTGCTTGTTATATAGTCCCCCGATCCCGATACCCGCTGGATTTCCATATGCCATATCCCATATCCCACCACGTGTGTCTGTGTGTCACTGGGGCTTGAGGGAATTCGGTATTTGGCCTTCGGTGGCATTTGCATATCGCAGCTATGCTGCTGCAGTTGTAGATGAAAGCGGAAACGGAAATGGACTCGGGGCAATGTGATGGGGGAAAGTGCAGGACAAAACGGAAGTGGCTACAGAGCACACACACATACCACACAGGTGGGCAATGTTACACAATTCCAATGGCAGAGATGGCAGGGTTACCTTGAGTTTACTTGCATTAAAGTATTAGAAATATAAGCAATTAAGTTGTAAATATTTTATTAAATTGTACTAAATAAATTGTACTAAATTAAATTGTATAACTTTTGGTACTAGGTAATAAAATGGTGGTAGTCACTGTCCCAAGGCCAAAACCGAAACAGAAACAGAAAGGAGAGATTTCATTTTATTGAATGTCCTGAATGACAGTATCTTTGGGGTAGCCAGGGCATTCCTTTGCTGCCAGTTAGCTTCCATCGATAAGTGGCAGGGCACACACACACTGATCAATGGCTGTCGCACTTCCGGCGCCCGCACATGGCGGCGTTTCCGGTGAAGGCAAGAGAAAGCCAGCAAAAGAGAGAGTTAGGATAGCGATAAGTTGATTTACACAGTGTCCCTTCCTTCCGCTGGACAAAAACTGAACTGAAAAATCGACTCGCCTCGCCACACTTATGGTTCAATGAAAATGTTCGCTCAATTACGCTTTAAGACTTAATTCACCAAATTGAAGCGAATGTCGTTAACGGAAGTGGGCCAGTCACTCACCCATACACATGCACCCGGACCTGGACACAGACACGAACTAAACAAACAAGAACACGGAGCCACACACAGGCACCAATACAGACACAGACGCCTCCATCATTGTCATATATTCTTTATCATGGCTTCCTGATGCTCTCCTCCTTCCTTCCTTCCGTCCGCATGTGTGTGCGTGTGTATGAGTGTGTCAGTGTGGGTCTGGGGGTGCGTGTGTATTTTCGCTATGCAATGTTGTGGCTTTCGTTTGTCCACGGGAGCGTCAACAAGCGCTTTCAGGTGAAACCAGTGCCATAAAAAGAAGACAGGAAGCAAAAAGGGAAGCTAGCCTGCAGCGAGGTGAAGTCTGTATACCCTTTCAGGGGGTTTTGGGGGATATAAAATGGGTTATGGGTAGATCTCTTGAAAAATATGAGAAATAAAAGAAGATATAATCAAGTTAGATATAAAATAAATAAGATTTTGAAAAATAAATCTCTTAAAAAACAAGGGAGATAAAGAGAAGATATAATAAAGTTAGATATAGAATAAATAAGATTTTTGGACTTTCAAGAGAACAATAAAGCAAGCGAGTTATCGACGATCAAGACAACGAGTAAAATAAACGAGCAATGACGTCGAGACAAGTAACGAGAGAGTTACATTCGAACGATCGAGAGAGCAAACAAAGAAGCAATTAAGGGTGCGAGTTATTGACGATCATGGCAACGAGTAAAAGTAACGAATACTTACGTAAAGAAGGGGAATAACGAGAGAGTTAAGTTCGAACAATTGAGATTTTATTTTTTTCATTTTTCAAAATTAAATATTTCATATATTTTATATATAAATATTGAATAAATATTCTCCTCAATTCTATAATACCCTCTTTAAGGGTATAAAATCAGCACAAATAAAAAAGAAAAGACTGTCATGATGAGCAGCCAGACGACAATAAGGTGAACGAAAATAGATATGGCCCATACCCACAAACTAATTATGGTTAATTGTGGAGCAGTTGACTGCCACAATCGCAAGTTTGCGGTTTACAAAATACACATATCAATTTCCGGGACATCGATTCCAATCGAATTTCAACCAAAAGTCAAACACAAGCTATATCCTGAGCAAATTACATTAAATACAAAATAAATTTATTAACTTATTGGGTTCTAGATGTTCTAAAGTTATGCCTAGAAATGTTTATAAATTCTCTGAATGAAAATTAACCCAAATACTTGCTTAAATATTTTCTAAACCATTTTTTTGCCACCGAAAGTACTTGTCCAATTCTCTTGATTAAAAGCTGAACTCAAATCTGGAGGGAACTGCGTCCTTCTGCGGTTCGGTTTGGTCCTGTTCGTCTTGGCTCCTCTCCACCTGGACACCTGGCCACCTGGCCCCCAATATCGCTTTAATCTCTTAGAGTTTCGCAACCGGAGCACGACAGCACTTATGTTTCATTCAGCAGCTGGGAACTACCAGAACTACATGCAACTTTGACTGACTTTGACTGGGCTTAGGGGGAATTCGCAGTAATGCACCTCCGACACTCGCACACACACACAGAGAGGGTCCTGCATAATACATAATACACACACACACAGCACTTACAAGTTATTATTGCCCAAGGGAAGTCCGCCCAATCCCCACACACACATATCCGCAAACAAGGACGATGTCCAGCGGCAACAACAATGGCTTCTCTTTTCGATTTGCAAATACAAAGACAGCGACTGAGACTGAGACCATTGAGGGACTTACTTGTAAGTAAGTTATGATCTGGATTTAGATTAGGAATTAGTATTAGTGGAAAGCAGGCAGCGCAGGACAAACAGGACCTTGGCAACCATAATTCCCGGCAACAGGCCAGAGCCAGGCTGAGCCGGAAATACAATATATTTAGTGGTAAAGTCATAAAGAAGAAATCTGAGGGCTTTAAATTTAAATTAAAATTTTTAGCAGAAACATAAACTCCCAGAGAATTTACAAGTTTGAAAAGTTTTACTTTCTCTTGATTGAAATGGCATTGTTTCTCCCACCTTTCTAACCTGCCACTTGAGTCCTTTGAATAGACTTTGATTTGCAATCTGATTGACAAGCATCGTTTGCTGTTTGGTAATTTCATTTGCATTCCCAGCGGAGTGTGAAAAAGCAGGAAAAAACCGCTGTTATAAATAAAAGAAAATATCAAGAAATAAATGATGCGGCGGCGGTTCAGCAATCCAGCAATCTGGCAATCTGGCAATCTGGCAATCCATCAACTCGGGGTGGTTGCCAGCGGCATCCTGAAAACATGCTTGAAAATGCACTCAAGCGTTACAATCCTATCGATTTGATGCTGAAAATAACACACCTGTCTCGCGGTCCTCTCCCTGGGTGTGTGTGGGTTAAGCCAAAGGGTTAAGCTCACATCCAATTTGAATATAGAAATTTGTGGGGAAAAAAACGAGCTTTAAGCGTTGCTTTTTCCTAAAAATATAGTCTTAAATATTAAACTAAACTCCTAAAGAAATTTTCTGGATTTTGCTTTTCTTGAATTTACCAGGATATATACTCTGGTGAAAATATAGAGCTTTACTCACTCGTTTTTCCTAAATACAAGTCCCTCAAAAATTAAACTAAACTCCTAAAAAATCCTAAAGATTATTCTTTAAGAATTTACAAGAGAAACTACTCTTGGGAAATCTTAAATTTCTCCTGTTACTTCATTAAGCGACCTGGGAAATATCTCCTAAAAAATCCTACAGATTTTTCCTATAGAATTTACAAGAAAAACTACATTTGGGTAATCTAAAATTTCTCCTGGAACTTCATCAAGCTTTCTCGGAGATATTTCCGCCACATTTAATTGATGCAAGATGCAGAGAGTTAGTGTTTGTCCGCGAACTCCGCTTTCCTTGAATTGTGTCCACTTGAGGGCACCGCAAAACGCAGAAACTCAGAAACGCAAGCCACGGGTGAAATGGCACAAAGGCTGCCACAAAACCACGCACCACCCACCACCACCCACCGAAAGCAGGTGATGCCACAACACACAAAAGGTGTATTCAAGTGTGCCGCATAGAATTCACGGGCTGAATGCATGTCAAGAGAAATTGTAAAGGCTTTTTCCCACGTCACACCTGCACACCTGCTGTGGCACCGCCCCCCGAGGCGGGCAGGCCGGCTCAAGGTCATCGCGTAGTCATCAATGGCAGCTTAATAATACCAGCCAGCCAGATGACACAAGGACCACAAGGCTAATTACGTATGGTAAGCCCAGCGTCCGTTCAAGGACTCGCCTTGAATTCTTTTTCTTGTTTTTCTGGGAATGCTGAAAATATTTGCAGGCATTTAATTAATGAAAAATTCAAATTTGTGCCATTAAAGAATTAATAAGAAAAATAATTGATTAAGAGGGGAGAAATGCTAAAAATATTTGCAGGCATTTAATTAATTGAAAATTAAAATTAAAGCCATTAAAGCATTAATAACGGGAAAGAAAGCTAACTTCGGTAAACCGAAGTTGGTATACCCTTGCAGTCTGCAATTGGATCATTGAAAATCGAACCATTTTAGTAATGTTGAAAAAATATCGAATTTTGTAAATTTTACATTTTACATGTAGAATTTTACATTTTCATATAAATAGACCGATCGCTTCTATGGCAGCTATATGATATAGTTGTCCGATCTTAATGAAATTAAAACCGTAATTCTAGAACCATTAAAAAGTTCTATATCTCAAAATTTATAGAAATACGTTGAAAAACAGAGAAGTTAAAATTTTGTTTACATTAATTTCGCCATCATTCCTATGGCAGCTATAGGATATAGTAGTCCGATTTCGGTCGTTCCGACACATATACTGCGTGCAAAAGAAATAAGACTATGCTGAAAATTTCAGCTCGATAGCTCAGAAACTGAGAGACTAGTTCGCGTAGAAACCGAAAGACGGACAGACGGATAGACGGACATGGCTAGATCGACTCGGCTGGTGATGCTGATCAAGAATATATACACTTTATGGGGTCGGTTTTGACCAAACATCTGGTCAAAATTATAATACCCTCTGCAAGGTATAAAAATTATAATTGATTAAGAGGGGAGAAATGCTAAAACTATTTGCTGGCATTTAATTAATGAAAAATTAAAAAAAACTATACACAATTATAATAAAAACAATAATTGATTAAGAGCGAAGTATGGAATGTTGAAAATATTTTCGTAGATTTAATACTCTGGCTTTTAATTAATTAAACACCATAAATAATAATAAAAATTGATTAAACGAGAAGTCCGGCCAAGGTAAAGCCTGGAATAATTAGAGTTCCAAAATGTTGAAGAGTACCCAGCCAACTGCAAATGGAATGCAGCTTATTTTGTAAGCTGACAGCCGCCGCATGGAATTTGAGAAAAATGTTTAATTACATCAACTACATCGCTATTTGCGCTATTTAATCCTTGAACACGATGCTGATGCTGATGATGATGCATTCCGGTGGCCGAACGGAGCAGCTAATTAGAGTAACAACTGCGACGAGGTAATCCCTTTCCCGGGACCAGGGCAGGGAATTTATGTCGAAGGAGCAAAAAATGCACCAGGACACAAACACACTAGAGCTATTTGTGTGGCCCTCCCATGTTAATTTAGTTGCTGTTGATGGCACTTGAGATAATTACAAAACGGAGACAAAACAACTGGCAGGATGCCCTCGTCATCATCATCAGAATCATCAGAGTCAGCCTGTTTGGGGGCAAGGGGCAGGAAGCAAGGGTCACATATCAAACATTGGAACACACATCTCATTTATGTGTTATGCGGTTGAGCTCTGGGAAATGTGGACATGTATATGGGGGTAAGGGTTGCGGGGCTTCGGAGAATCTGTCCACGCCTGAATGCCATGGGTTACCAGCACCATTCCATTCCCGGCTTTTCCCCATGTATTCATAGATGTGGAAAGGCCGAGATTCCTGGGAGTTTCATTGTCAAATGCCCCTGGGAATCAGGCCAATTAATTTGTAATCAAATGTTAGTTCTAAAATGTTTCGTTGTTTATACCAATATTAATTTATTGAAGGCTTTATAATTGGAAACAAATAATTTAAGCCCCTTTAATATCTAAAATATTTTGTTTTTCGAACTTAAACATTTGTTTTCTAAAAACTGAAAAATGCTGCATCAATCGGGGAATATTTTAAGCATTTTCTTTCTCCGAAACTAATTTAATCCCCTTTTATATCTGAAATACTTCGTTTTTCGAACTTAAACATTGGGTTTCCAAAGGCTGAAAAATGCTGCCTCAATCGGGAATTCTTTCAGCATTTTCCCAACATTTTCTTTCCCCCGAAACTCTCGCATAATTGAATTTTTACTACATTTAGGTAATTCGGTTGATTTTCCCTTGTTTTTCTTGTATATTTCGGCAACCCGGCAGGCATTTAAAGTATTTCGCTAACGAGGTTGTGGATGGTCTGGGTAATCGATGGCTCGCATTTTTTTTTATCATATCTTTATGAATTTGTGGCATGCAACTCGGACGAGCTCCGATCTCGGGAGAGATCCCGGGGCAAAAATGCCGCAAAATGCAAAATGCCAATCCGCCGTGGAAATATTTCCATCATCATCCATCCTCCATCCTCCTCGGCCACATGCAGCGAGCGGCGAACGGCGACGGCGACCTCGACTTTTGTGACAAAATATTTTGATTTCAACATTTTTGCGAGCATGTTTCTCTCCTCTCTGCCGTGTATTTTTTTCTTTTCTGCCCAGCTTTAAAAGTCATTTTAATAAAATTCAACGCGGCAGAGCTGCGACTTTTATTTCGATATATAGCGAACGAATTATTTGTGTATCGTTCACAGCTGAAATACATTTTCGCTTGATTGCATTTCTCTGGTATTTATTTGAGCGTTTTACATGTGTTTTCTTTTTTTTACAGGCTTAAGACTTACGCTTGTTTAGGTTTGGGAGTAAAAGCGATGGGATATTTATTTGAATAAATAAAAAAAAAAAAGAGTCCCTTGGGGACTCAAGTTATTGTTAAAGTTCTTGTTAAAGAAAAGCAGAAAAGCTAGTTGGGAATTCTTAGCACTCTCTCTCTCGAGAGAGATTGAAGCACTTTCTTGAGAGAGCGCCTGATTAGCCAGTGTGACCAACACTTATTGTGTTTCATTTTGTCTGTAGCATTTTTTTAAAGCTTTTAAATATATTTATTGTTTTTATTTAAATTGTACTTCAACTTGAAAAATATATATTAGATATATAGGAAAGAATATTTAAAATAGAGAGAGAGCACCTGATCTGCCAGTGTGACCAACACTTGTTGTGTTTCATTTTGTCTCTTTTTTTAAGCTTTAAAAAATATTTATTGTTTTTATCTAATTTTTATTAAATCTTGCAGAATATATATAAGATATATAGCAAAGAATATATAAAATAGAGAGAAAGCGCCTGATCAGCCAGTGTGACCAACACTTGTTGTGCTTCAGAGCTGTACATTTTTGTTTGTTTTTATTTAAACTGTATTTCAACTTGAAGAATATATGTAAGATATATAGGAAAGAATATATATAAGATAAAGAATATATAGAAGAACTTGAAAGTATTTTTTGTTTGCTTCAAATTACTTGGAATTCCCCCAACTCACCTTGTTTTTCTTCACCGCAAGAAACAAAAACACGCGAAAATTAGAGGGAAAATTCGCGCACTTTCCGCTGCCAGGTAATTATGGGCCGGAATTACACCGGGATATACACACACATATTTCAGCAATCAATTCGGTTTTATTGCATATCCGATTGCAACATCATTCCCAGCCACAGTGTCGGTCGGTGTCCCATTGCCCAAAATGCGGGGGATGCGAATGGCTATATGGATATGGGGCAGGCACTTTATATCTCTTTATTGTTGCCATTCGATCCTGGTTGTCCCTGAAAGGCCAGCCCCGCCCACATCACCTTCATATGGGGCAGTCACAACTCCCAGCCATCGCATGGCAATGTTATGCAAATATCAAAAGCCACTCTCATGTCGGCAAGGCCAGAAAAGAACAGCAGCCAGGCTGAGAGGCAGCCAACAAAAACAGGGGGCCAAAGCTGACTGAACCTGAACCAGAAAACCTGAAACTGAAACTGAAACTGAAACTGAAACCGAAACCGAAACTGAAACAGAAGCTGAAGCTCAAACTGTAGGTGAAGCTGAGGCCGTAGTTCACTTTTTCGGATCCATCAATTCCGCATGCATGTTTGCGAGTCGGCCGCAGGCGACTCAGGATATGACATGAATGAAATAGGATTTTCCAATATCCAATATCCAATATCCCCCCCCACGGAAGGCAAACAGTTTGCCGCCAGAAAGTGGTCTGTCTCTCTTATTCGAGGTTTTTAATGAATTTTCGGTATATGTTTGCATTTTAATGCGGGCTCCACCTTTATCATGGGTTTATTTTGCTGCGAGGTTTTACTGTTTACGTTTTATTTAATGAGGGAATTTATTTATGGAACAGAGGAAGGGTTGAGGGAAATTTCTGATAAGTTACTGAGTAATCTGGGATTTATTTTGAAGAAGGGAATATTTCCTAATTAACCCGGTTAAGTAAGATTTCTCTGAACCTAACCAAGTAGGCCCTGACTTTTCTGCTGCCAATTTTCGCAGACTTGACAGGCCCATCACCTCAGTCTCAAGTCGGTAGTCAAAGTGAAAAAACCAAAGAATTTTTTGTAAAGAACGTCGTGATCTCCCTTCTTCCTGCAGGAGATCGAAGGTGGCAAAGCCACACTGCGTCACTTATCCGATCCATGGTAGTTACCTGGCGGGGTTTTCCAACTGGCGACAGTGGTTCGAGGCCAGTACAGGTGCTCACCAAAGGGGGGCTCAGTGGGCACCCTCATACCCCCCGCTGATTCAATTCGCTTCAATTCATGTTGAAAATCGCGTTAACGTAAAAGCAGTTCCAACACTCCTCCGCACCACAGGACTTCAAAACAAAACAACAAAAAATCAGAAAAAAAAAAAACAGGAAAAACACAAAAATAAAGAGGCGAAAAACGGGAAGAAAACAGAAGCAAAGCAGGTATGCAGGTACCCAGAAAAACCAACAGCCACCGCACCACCTGACCCGGTTGCCAACATGTTTACTACTGTTTCGCTACAGGTGGAGAAAATGTACCAAAAATAGGTTAGAAAATGAGATTCTATTTCAAATCTCTTTAAATTTATTATTTATTATTTATTTTTTAAGTTATATAAATATTTTAATACCTTTTCTTATTGAAAATATTCTTTAACTGAATTGGGTTTTTATTTAACTCTACACTAAGCTCAAAAAAAATATTTCAAATTGTTAATGCCTACATTTGTGCAGCCAAAAAAAAAGATTTAAACCCTTGGAATTATATTAGAAGGTAAAAGGTGATGTAGAATGACTTTATTACTTAAATATGTTTTCTTTTTAAGTCATATATATATTTCTAGCTTTTTCTCACTAAAAATATCTTAAAACTCAGTCGGGTTTTCACTTTACCTTATGCTAAGCTCCAAAAAACGACTTAAAATTTGTAGTGCCTACTTTTGGGTAGCCAAAAACATGGTTTTTAAATCTTTAAAAATTCCTAAAGTCTTGAAATTTTATTAAAAGATAAAATGTGGTAAAAAAGAATTTATTATAAATATTTTGTTAACAACATTAACTTAAATATGTTTTCTATTTAAGTAATGTATATATTTTGTACTTTTTCTTACTGAAAATATCCCAAAACTTACTTTACCTTATGCTAAACCCAAAAAAACGACTTAAAATTGGTAGTGCCTACTTTTGGACAGCCAAAAAAATATATTTAAAATTTTTAAAAATTCATAAAGTCTTGAAGTCATACTAAAAGGTGAAAGATGGCGAAGAACAGGGAATGGAAAATACCAAGTGCAGATTTCAGGCAATCCCAATAGAGTATTCGACTCTCAATTCTGGGAAAAAAGATTTTAAGTCTCTGGAAAATTCGGCCAAAAAACATGTGTATACATTTTGATATACTCTCGCGCTGTGCATGCCAGGGAGGGGATGCTCCTGGATGTTCCACCTGTGGGTTGTCAAACGAAAGGCAAATTTTAATGCCAACATTGACAGGTGAGCGGCATATGTGTGTGTGTGTGTGTGGTGTGTGTGTGTGGGGGTGAAGGGCAACCAAGCGTGTAAGCCTAGCAAAGGGGAGGCGATAAAAGAGAGCTCGCAAAAAAAAAGGAACGAGGACACGCATGACACTGTATCCAGGCACTCAGACGTCGCACAGCACCAGCTTTGGAGCCAATTGTGCTGGGTGTGGGTGTGTGGAAGTGGGTGTGCGACTGTGTGTGTATGTCATTATTGGCAGCTTAGACGGAGAATGCGAAAAACAAATCGAAAAAATATTAACAACTTATTCCTTTTGATTTTTTATTGGCCCATCGGCTGTTGCCACGCTTATTCAGCTAGAGTTGTCCCGTTTTTTTGGGCATTGGCATTGGCAGTAAGCTTATCTGTGTGGCATTTAAAGCCTCTCCCCGAGTCTTTTTCTGGCTGGAAATGGCAACTGGACCAGGACACGTTATCCGGTCAGTTCGATTACTTAGAAACTGGTTCAAATTGTTTTCCGTCGGATTACAGAGCAAAGCGTATTTGTGCACAAAAAAAGATTGCTAACGCCATGCCATTTGGAGGAAATATACTTGCTTAAGTTTACTTGTGAAGTATATCTTCATTATTTATGGGGTTATGACACTGCCCTATTGGTTTCCGTACTTTGCGTCATGGTCCTCAGAAAATTGGGTTTTAAGTAGGCGCAAAATAAATAAAAATTGTACAACCAAATACAAACAATTAAGTAATCTTATGAATATATTAAGTTTACAAAATATGTGTCCTTTATTTAACAAGGAACTGAGCTTAATAAAAGTGTTACCCTTTTATTTCTAAAAACAAAAAAGTAATTTTATAAATATATTAAAAGTAAGTTTACAAAATACATATGTATTCATTATTTAACAAGGAAAACATGTAACATTTTTACCGGGAACTGAGCTTAAAAAAAGTGTTACCCTTTTAGGGTAGTGTCATAAGCCCCTAATTATAATTTCCATTTGAATATTTCACATTTTCCATCGCTTCGGGCACAATTAAGCCCAAATTTAAACTGAAATTTCATTGATTCGATAAAATCATGAGTTGAAAGACAGCAAGTGCCATAATTGTAATAAATTGATTTCATTTTAAAGCAAATAAGGCCGAGATGATTCTATAATTTTGCGCTCTATTAGGCTGGCCGCAAAATTGATTCAATTCTAGTTGGTAGCTGGTGCTAAGCCTCCGTCGCGCCAGTTATCCTGGCTCCTTCGAAGGAGTGCGGTCCTGCCCTTTCATGCATACATATGCGCTCATTTCACGCCTCGTGTTAATGGCTTTATACACACACACTTATGACGCGGGGTGTCCGAGGGCTGAAAGTGGAAAAGCATGGCAGCAACAACAAACAGCCAGGCATGAAAATTAATGATATTTTAATGTAAAAACAATACCAGCCACTTAAGCCGCATTCGTATCAATGTCGTGTGTGTGTGGTGTGTCTGGGGTGTGTGTATTTCAATTTTCCGGGGAACAGAACGAGTGAGCCGTGGCTGAAGCCCTAAGCCCAAAGCTGATGAGCAGCAGCCACCCCGGAAAATTGGTAGCGAAAAATCCAGCCAGCCTGCAAAATTTTCAACGTTTCCCCTTTTTATTCTTCTCTGTTTTTTTTTTGTGCTGGATTTGTGCTTTCTTTATTTTGCATGGATACCCCGGCGTATACGCAATGTGTGTATACAGAGAGCGCGGTATATTAAATTTAATGTACATAGTTTGCAGGACACAAAGGCGCCACAGCCAACCACTGACGGAATGTTCAAAAATCAAATTATTACTTCCTTGTCTGTGCTGTTTCCCCTCTTCTTCTTTTTGTATATTTTTTGTATTGTGTTGCAACAAAAACTGGGAACAAGAATTTACAAAATAAATATGCAATATGGCTGTGTGGCAGAGGGAAAAGCTGGCTGACTGACTGGGGATTACGAGTACATTTCAAGGCTGTAATTGTTTGCTTTGCACTGGGGGAAAAAGATATAAACTATAGCTTCTTTTACCTGTGATATTTGATTCAAAGAAAAAGGGAAACAAATTTCATAAATATAAATGTGGTTTCAGTGTAAATTTCCCATCGCTTTGTTTGCCCGCCCGAGAGTCTTTTGTTGGACGAAATTGAAGTTGAAGCTTTGTGCTGCATTATCTGAGCATGGCCTACGGGAAAACCTTTCTACACAGAGCAAAAAAAAAAAATATGTAAAAATAAAAGAGAGAGACTAGACAGGTGGGGCTTGGCAATTCCAAATGGAAAAATTCATATCTCAAAGAGTGCAGGTTGCAGACTGCAGATCAATATTCCGAATATTCCACTGGCATAATCCCGCTCGAAACCTGATGGAAACCTTGCTTCTTGCCACGACAAGGACGAGAACGAGCAGGAGCATAAGTGTAATTAAATTCACGCATGTCCCAGCATCACCTGCCCGCGGGTTGCTCCTCGTAACCGTAACCGTACACCGCGAAAAACGCACGCCACGGCGGCTCTAGCAAAATGGAAAGTAAACAGAGAAGGGCACCGAGATGAGATGCTAAAACATGAGCAGAATAAATGAAACGATTTAACCTGAGAGCTGAGCAAGGCGCTCACATCCTCCTCTTTCCGGGGAGGATAATTTAAATTAATCAGAGCCACTCGTTAGGTGACATCTCTCAGCGAAACACCTTTTCCATCTTGAGTGTATGAAGAGCTTGAGCTATTTTTTAATTAATATAAAAAAATATAAAATAAATACTTAACTTAATATGGAAGTATATCAAAGTAAAAATATATATTTTATTAGGTAATAAAATAAAGAGAAACCCCTCTTCAAAACCACAAAATCAATTACCGATATGTGTTAATAAAGGTAATTATTAATATTTATACAAAGGAAAAACACAGAAATAGTCATTTGCGCCATAATTAAAATATTTGAACGAACCAATTAATAGGTTTGTTGTTAATTTTTTCACAATACAAAAAGGGATAATATTGCAATTTTCATGCACCTTTATCAGCCACATAATGAGACACAATGTAATGGTTTTTAATAATTGGTTAATATCCATTAACTAATTAAATGACATTTCATTAGGCATTTGGCTTACAGCTTTTATTTCTCTCACATTTCCAATGTTTGAGCTTGAAGCCCGCCCCAAGGTTCTATTTAATCAGTTTCGACTCATCGAACTCGGTCGGTATTTTCTGTGTTTTTTTATTTCCTTTATTTGGGTGCTGTTTTTCCACGAATCGGCGCGCTTCAAAGTGCGCTTTGATTTTCCCACGCCGACAAAATCAAAGCCTCCGACAGACAGCAAGATTTACGGATTAAGGAGCGGAGCAAATGGGAAATGGATGTGGGTCTGGCAGATGTCCTTCTCCGGCTCTTGCTCCTTCGGGGACTTGGCGCTAATTCACTTTAGCGCGACTAACCAAATTAATTGCTGACAGTTTCCCGGATCAGCAGCTGGCCTCCGATTTTTCCCGTTTTCTCTTTGCCTTTCCGTGATACGTGACACACACGCTGCCAAGTGATTCCGGCTCATATTTATTTTTGCCAACAAGCCAGAGCCAGTAGCAGCAGGTAAATATGCACATAAATTACGGACTGGCAATGGGAATCGAAATCGGAGTCGGGACTCTGGAGTCTCCGTATGTAGTCTGTAGTCTGTGTTTCCGGCTGCTTGACTGCCCAACGATTCAATTAAACGGCCCCCAAAGCTAATCAGGCGTTGCTATTGACTCCGGGTCAGGACATGTCCTGACCACCTCGCCTCCAGGATCCCAAATCACTTCAAAAACGACAAAAACAAACCTTAAGATTCGAGAAAAAAAATGTTTGATGATTGAACAAATTATTTAGAAGAGCTCTTAATATTAATTTTGTATTCTAAATATTTGTATTATTATAGAAACTAATTTTGTGCTTGCTTTTAATAGAAAAAAAGCCTTAAAAAATGGGAGAAATAATGTTTGATGATTGAAAGAATTATTTAGAAGACCTCTCAATATTTATTTATTATTCTAAATATTTTTATTATTATAGAAACTAAATTTGTGCTTGCTTAATAGAAACAAGCCTTAAAAAAAGGGGCAAATAATGTTTGATGATTGAAAAAATGATTTAGAAGAGCTCTTAATATTAATTTTTTATTCTAAATATTTTTATTATTATAGAAACTAAATTTGGACTTGGTTTTAAGAGTGAAATAAATGCAGGAGAGTCGAAAGTCAAGTCCTTCTCTTCGCTCTCATCTGTTTCAATCTGTGTCGAATTTACCAGCAAGTAGTTAGTGAGTGAGTGAGCTTTCCCCCGAAAACTTTCCCCGCACTTTTGCCGCTGACAGGTGCTCTTAGGGAAAGTTTCAGCAGCCAGCAGAAACCAAAAAACCATTCGCATTGAAAATGCTTTGCGGACATGTCAGAAACACTCGCCATCGAAGTGCAATCGAACGGAGCCAAAGGTAATTGTAATTAATTTGCCAAAGCAGCGGAAACGGAAACGCAAACTGAGCAGAGAGCTGGTCAGAAACATTGATGAACCAATTCCGGATGGTTGAAAGTTGATGTGCTTTTTCATTTTTGTGGAAAGTCGCAAATCCAAAACAGCTGCTTAAGTTCTTATATGTCTTACATTTATTTTTCCACATTTCCCTTTCAAAGGAAAAGAGAACTTCAGGCAAATCAAAGCCCTGATGAGACTTTGAGTGGCTGCCTTCGAGGGCGGTTTATTTTTACAACTTTTTAATGAGTTTTCAATGCCGGAAAAATAAAATCAAGGCAGCTCAAGCTCAAGTCGTAAGACTCAATCTCACACATTGTTCGGCCTCGTTCGGCCTCCTCTTTTTGGGTGACAAAATTAGTTTTTTATTTTGCATTTTATTTTAATTATTCAGTTTGGTTGGGGTCCTTGGTCCCCTTGAGCCAAATGAAGCCCGAAATGAAAATTCAATTATGACATGAGTTTACATATTTTGAGGGGCTCTCCCTGTGTGTGTGTGTGTGTGTGTCCTGGAAAATATTAAAAGCGTCTTTGAGAGAGATTTTCCCTTAGGCAAAGTGAACATAATTTTATTTCGCAAAGATTAAAGCTTAATTTCGGTTTATAAACACTCAATGAACCTGTCTGTCTGCATTGGCAACTAAGTAACTCGCTTTGTCCTGGCCAGGGGCTTGAAGAATACATGTTGTCGAAATGAATAGACTTATCGACTTAAGTCCTTGTGGCTCAAGTGCCGGGCAAAATATCCTGTAAGGCCTACGACCATGCAAATCTGTCCATGCCTGTCCGAGTGAATAATGCGCTAACAATGGCCTGGACAACCTCGTATTCGTTTCGTTTCGATTCGATTCAAGCCAAACAATTCCGTAGACATGTGCAGTTGGTTTTGGGCCGCATTCCACAGATGCCTGCCTCCGTTTCATTTCCATTTCCATTGCCATTTCCATTCGATTTCTGAATTGAGAACGAGTTGGGAAATTCAAATGCGTGTTTTGTTGGGGCTCATGCAGCCAGAAATGAAATCAAAACAGCATTGAATTTTTGGCTGGGAGGAAGGGTTTTTTGTTTTGATTTTTGGGAGGAAATATCTGTAACTGACCAGATTAGTTACATTCTTTTAGCAAGCAGATGGGATTTAACAAGAGTTTCAAGTTTAATAAAGTAAGCTTTGTTTTTATGGAATTTATTTGCATTTATTGTAGAGCATAAATATGTATGTTTATCAAGTTGAAAAGATAAGACCTTTTGTAGGAAAAATACTTGCCCTAATGCTTGGTCTAAAATCTAATAAAAAATTAAAAGTAAAAGCTACTCCAGGTGAAATAAATGGCAAATTCTATGAAAAATAATACTATTTGATATCATCTAGGGACTTAGCTTATTTTAATTATTAACCTACTGCTTTTATTTCCTATTTTCAAGTTTATTAACTTGAGAAAGTATGGAATATTATGAGAAACTTATATGTAAGCTCTACAATATAATTAAAAGGCTAAAGTAGAAGCTACTCCAAGGATAGGTCATACTTTTTAATAAAATAAATTGCAAATTCTATGAAAAATAATAATTTCTGATATAATTTAGGGATTTAGCTCAATTTAATTATTTACTTACGGATTTGATTTGCAATTCTAAAATTTATTTACTTGAGAAAGTATGGTTTATTATAAAAAACTTACATACCTCAAAGTAAGCTCTAAAATATAAAGGAAATGTAAAAGTAAAAGGTATTCCAGGCAAAATAAATTGCAAATTCTATGAAAAATAATAATATTTGATATAATTCAGGGACTTAGCTAAAATAAAAAATGTATATTTACTTACTGATTTAAATCCCTTTTTAAAGTTTCTTAATAATAATATTAATAATGTAAGCTCTATAATATAAAGAAAATGTAAAAGTAAAGCCTACTCCAGGTACTCCAGGTAGCTCTTACTTCCCAAAGTAAATTAGCATTCAAATTTCGGCTTGAAACTCAATTAAATTTCCACTGGGCCTTTGTGGCAGCGGAATAACCGCAGATAGTTTTCGCCAAATATCAAATTAGGCTGTTTTCCCATCGAATTTCCTTTGGTGCGCGGAGGGGGGAAAGGGAAATCGCATTGTTTTCGCATTGACACAAAAGGCAAGTTTTCCCGGAATCAGCACGGCTGATTGGACTGGGAAATTCTCATTAAGGACTTGTCTGCGGCGACCACTTTCGCCCACGCTGTTTGCGCCCAGTTGTGTTTCTGTTTTCTGCTTTTCCGCTTTCCCATTTCCCTGCTTTCTGCTTTCTGCTTTCCGCTTCCTGTGCCTGCCCAAGTCCTTCGCCATTGGAGAAGTTAAGCCTGCCGCCGCTGCTGTTGCAAGTAGAAATGTGGAAGGAAAAAAGGAAAGCAGCTTGCACACTCGCATAATGCGGCTGCCGTGTGTCCTTGCGGCTCATCCCCGCCCACAGAAGGCGGGGCTGGTGCAACTTTAATAACGCCACAAATTGCGTAAGCCGCCAAAAACCATTAATAACTTTCATGCACCTGCAACTTGAACTCGAAGGAAATTTGAGAGAAAAGCGCACTCCGCACGGCGCACGGGTCGTATGCGTGATATATCTGCAGCATCTGTGTGTGTTTGCCTCGCTCTGTCCCTCTGCGTGCGCTGCCTTTTAATTATTGATTTCGCCATCAAAGTGATTAATATTTGGCGAGCACAGCCGCAGGACAATTGGACCAGGAGCCAGGACCTTGCTGGACCCCAAACACGAGCCATGGGGCGAGCCCCGCTCCCAAAGCGATTGCCACTGATTGTTTTATTTCGCTCCATAATTGCATTTCCTTGTTACGCACATTGTGTGTGTGTGTGTGCCTGTGTGTGTGGTGTGTTTGTGTGTGCCTGTGTTCGAGTGCGTAGCCAGTATCCAGTGGAGCCCACAGTTGGCAGTTCTTTAATTTGAGTTGTTAAGCGCCTGTCAATGGGGAAAACAGGTTAACTAATTAAAAAAAACATGCTCGCCGGCTTGTCGGTTTGGAATTTGGGGCAGTTTTTGTTTATTACAATTGTTTGGCATTAAAAGTTGGCAGTTTCGTACGATTGGAATTTGATCTCTCTCCTTTGAGCATTTATAAATTATGGCCAAGTATTTAATTAAGTTTTTGAATATCAAATATTTAATTTATTTAAAATAACTGAAAATATTTGAGTACGTTTGAAAATGAAGCGAATTTGTATAAAATATAAATAAAAAATATAAAAGCTAGCTAAACTTGGGTAGATTAAATATTTAATAAATTCATTTTATGTTCAATTAAAGCCTAATTTATAATGGTGAATTTTATCAACTCTATTTTGAGCATTCATGAATTATGGCCAAGTATTTAATTTTATTAAAATCACTGAATATATTTGAGATAGTAGTAATACTTTAATACTAGAGGGAATTTGTATAACATATTATTAAAGCTAGCTGAACTTTGGTAGATAAAATATTTAAATATTTTAGCCAAGTATTTAATTTAATCAAAATCACTGAATATATTTGAGAAAGAATTAAAATAAGGGGAATTTGTATAAAATATTATTAAAGCAAGCTAAATTTTGGTAGATAAAATATTTAAATAGTTAATAAATTCATTTTTTGTTTAATTAAAGGCTAATTTTTCAAGGTGCACTTTAATTACTGGATTTCTCACAGTCAAGCACACATGGCACACATACACAGAGAGAATTATGGCATCCGGAAATTGAGAATCCGCGTACTGTTCTCATTTTGAGAACGGATTATTCAATAAATTTCATGTTAAGTATTTTTGCCTTATCTTAAGAGCAAAATAAATCAAAATTAATATAAAAGTACTCACACCAAAATTGAGTACAAATATTCTTGAATTATAATTGTTTTATCTCTAAATTGAGTACGTCTGTACTCAAGTTTGAGGAGAAGGGAAAGAATTTTCAAGGAAAAATGTTTTTAAAATAAGAAAATACTCTCTTCTTATTTTAAATCCAGTTTCCTTAAAAAGTGTCTCTGTGTTGCTTTCTTCCTTACTTATTATTTATTTAATATTATTTATAGATGTATCTATCCATATCTCTTGCGAACAAGCCCGGTTAATTATTTGAAAACTATAATAAAGCACCAACTGTGTTTCGAACTCCGCTAATCCATCATGGAAGCGCAAAAAATAGAATTCTCGGCGAGAAAACATTGAAGAAGGTGCCCGGAATATGCAACAATTTGCTCAACGCAAATGACACTGGGAAATTGGTAAACTTGGGCAAAATGTAATGCATACACTGGGAGAAAATTTGCAAATCAAATCAAGGAAATCAAGACAAGAAGGGAATATCTTGAGAGGAAGTTTATTTTTGGGCAGCAGAAAACTGATAATTGTTTTATCTTTTCTCCCCGTGTATTATTCAAAGTCTAAGGGTGAAAGCTGTATGTGTGCGTGTGTATTTCTATATATTGGTGTGCTCATTTTGGGTGGCAGGACGAAAGGCATCAATCTTCTTCCATCATTGTCAGTGGCCGATGACGATGGCGATGACGATGACGATGGCGAATCAAGAGCGAGAGCGCCAAACAAACAGCATCCCGCAAAGCAGGGCCAGGATTTTCCTACGGCTTTCCCCCACCAAATTTTCCCAGCCTCCCCTCGAATTTTCCCTGCCCCCCTCGAATTTTCCCTGCCCCCCTCGAATTTTCCCTGCCCCCTGCTGAGCTCCCTTTCGCATTTCTCATTTCCGCAGCGGCACAAAGTAAATGAAATATCATCGCCCCGCCTGTCATTTCATAATTTTTGAAAGCAAAACCAAATAAGGCGGATATATAGGATCCAGGATCCATACAGCCCCCGCATATATGCAATTATATTTGTATAATTCGTAATTCGCCCCTCTACGCGCTTTGTGTTTGCCGCCGCGGTTGCTGATGCCACATAAATTAATTATTTATTTGCCATCGCCATCAATAAAGTTGAAACACATATTTTTTGGCCCGGAAAAAGGTGGAAATTAAGCCAGAATATTACTCCAAATTGAGTTGTGTGTTTTGGAGAGATAAAAACTCATTTTAAAGCGGGATTAATATGAGAACCGGCAGGCAGTGTTTTCAATTTAAATGGAAACGAATAATAATCCAAGTTGTAGACCCAAAGTTGGCCATAAACTCAGGTGAGGCTTATGAATATTTCAACTGCTGTTTTGGCCAACTAAAACGGCTTTCCCCTTGATGGATTGGACCTGGACTCGGTTCCTCATAATTCCAATGCAATAATTCACTCATCTCTGCGTTGGATGCATAAACAAATTGAAAAACTTTCACTCGGCACCTCCCTCGCCTTTCTTGGCCCGAAGCCACGCATGGCCAAAATGGAACTGAAAAATAAGGCGGGGGCGGGTGGGAAAACAACTTATATTTGAACAGTTTTACGGTGAAAGTTTTTCCCAGTCGCAGGAAAAACCACAAAAAGGGAAAAGTCCACAAAAATATGAGACGAGGGTCTAATCCTAGTAGTTGAGCGTTTCATTGGGCCTCCACTTGCCTTTCTTCTGCTTTTTTCATGACGAATTGAATCTCAAGCTTCGGAACTAAAGTTAAGCCATAAAAACAAGAATCGGAGTGGAATCCGCAGAAGCGACCCAGAGAAATTCCAGATGAAAGTATTTCGCCGAATCTTTGTTTACCTGAGAACAATGGAAGCCAAAGTAAATTCTGGAGCAGGCAGGGAAACTCAAATTTTAGACAGTTTATTAAGTTTTCAGCAAAGTTTTCCCATCTCTCTGGGTCTCTGTCTCTGTATCTGCCCCGCTCATTATTCGCTCTCAGTCTCTCTTCATTTGGGTTAGCATTTGTGGCCCATAAAACTTTTTCGGGGCTGCTCAGCATCGTTCAAAACTTTGAGGAATCACTTTCGCTTCGCTTAACTCGAGTTCCCTGGAAATTATTTAGAGCCAAAAGCAGAACTTGCCTGCTGTTTTCTTTCGGTTTAATGTAAATACTTGTTTTCAGAAATCTCAGGTATTTATTTTATTTATCATAAAAATTATAGTTTAGAAAAGACCTTGACCTGCGGCACCTTAGTGTAGGAAATCTCCGGAATTTATTTAAATAATAATTTCCCAGGAACTTATTTAGAGCCAAAAACAGGAACTGCCTGCTGTTTTCTTTCGGTTTAATACAAATATTGTTTTCATTGAGAAATCTCAGGAATTTATTTAATTTATTATATTTATAATAGTTTAGAAAAGAGCTTGACCTGCTACAGGGAAAACCTCACTGAATGCGGCACCTTAGAGTAGGAAATCTACGGAATTTATTTTGTTTTTATTAATTATAATATTATTTATAGTTTAGAAAAAAACTAGGCCAACAACAAGCAGCTACCTGAGCAAAACCTCACGGAATGCGTCACCTTAGAGAGAAAAACTGACTTCCCACCATTAAAAAATAAATCGATTAATTTCCTAAAATTCTTTTATATTTTCTCAGAAATTTATTAATACTAATCCGCATATCCCAGGACTGGCAACTTTGTAATTGAAATGAAATCTCCAGTGATTTCTGCGGGATCTTGCGGGGACTTGTTTTTAATTTCTCTCTGCAAAGGTGACTAAAAATAAAAACAAATTAGAGGGCGCGTATTAAAATGCAACTCACACTGAAAGGCCGGCTAATTGAATTGTTTGCCAAAGGGAAAGAGGAACGGGGCGAGGAGAGAGGAGAGAGAAAAACTGGCAGCTTTTCCTATACAGTTTTCCCCGGAGCTAGAGTTTCGCTCGTTCGTTCGTTCACCTGACAGGGCAACATTTTAGCATTTTTGTATGTAATTCGAAATTTTGTTTACGCTCGAGCTTAGGCCACAAGCTGTACAAACATTGCCGGCTCCTGCGGGGCCTGGGGGTTGCTGATGATGGGTAGAAAATGGAAAAGTGAGTGGGAAAGTGGGGAAATGGGACGGCATCGCCCCAATCCAAATCCTGCGCACGCAACAGTCCACCAGCTCTCAACTTTCCATACGTACATAAATATTTCTATCAAATTTCAATTTGTTGAATTTTTTTCACCCATCCCTCCAGCCCTTATTTATTTTGCATATAAAAAATGTTTCCCTTGGCTGCCTTGGGGAGACATAATTAAGCCGCGTCTCAAAAGAACTTCTGCGGAAAGCCCACAAAAGCCCCGGCCAAGAAGAGGCTGTCGTAATTAGAAATCTACAAAACAAAGCCCTGCTCTCCTTGCTCCTCTCTCACAAAAAATGAAAAATCCAAAAATTGTTTATGTAAAAACAAATACAAAGCTGGCGAAGCCGAAGGGTCTCGACTCAGGGCGAGATTTGCGTCGTTTTTAATTGATGTGGGGGAGGGTGCCTGGAATATTTTTATACATAATTAATTACCCCGGACGGAGGATGATGGTGTGGTTGCCAGAGTAATGGCCTAGTTCGGCTAACTGGGGCTTAAATGGCATTTAAATTTTGATACTAATTGAGGAATGCCTCCCATTCTATTTTATTTCCAATATAGGGAATAAGAAGTTGTGTCTTTTTTATCCACATGGGAATCCTGGGAATACTTACGTTCCATTGCCTAAATTTCTGCCGGGCCCCTGTTGAGCCGCATTAAGTGCGGATTTTGTTTACACTCTCTCTCACTCTCAGTCTCGAATAAGAGGAAAATCCAACTAACTAATTTGTTTGCCTCGCATCCTGGTTCCTGGCATCCCTGGTTTTTGCCGGACGACTCCACTTCTTTTGATGAGTGTCTGGCCCCCATCCCGAGCCATCTCTGCCTTCCCGTAAGCCTCCCGGCCATGGCAACAACTGAGGGAGACCATTTAATCCGTGGCAACGGGAGCTCTGCTCCTTCTCGGTCTAATGATGGTGAATCCCTTGCCAGGGAAGTACCTATAGCCATGGCCGGCACTGTAGGGCACAGCACATGTCCCTCGAGAGTACTGTCCCAAAAAAAAAAAGAGGCATTTTAAGAGCATAATTCATCAAAAAATATGTTCAAACTATTTTACAAATATTTTTTTGTCAATATTCGGTATTATTAATACCATTTAATACCATAACTCAAACTTCTTAATGTGAAATTTCATCGAAGAATATGTTTAACATTGTTTTTAATTATTTCTTTTTTTTTTGGGAGAATCTTCTATTTATTCTTCTAAATATTTTATTTATATTATTTTGTAATTCAAATACTATAATATATATATAAATACAATTTAATACCATAACTCGAGCTTTTTAGTGGAAAATTCATCAAACAAATATGTTTAAACTTAAAAAAAAAAAATTTCGGTATTATTAATCACATTTAATACCATAACTCGAGCTTGTTAATGTGAAATTTCATCGAAGAATAAATATGTTCAACATAGTTTTGAATTAATTATTTTTTGTATTGGCAGAATCTTCTATTAATTTTTTTTTTATTTATATTATTTTGTATTTAAAATACTATAATCAAAATACTGGAAACGATTATTATGATTATTCTTAATTAATACCATTTTATTCCATAACTCGAGGTTTTTAATGTGAAATTTCATCGAAGAACCTAGTTTTAAATAAATTATTTTTTCTTCTATATAATCTATATATTCTATATTCTCCTTTATATTTTATTTCTATTATTTTGAATTTAAAATACTAAATCCTCAATATTTGTATTTAAAATATTAGAAACCAAACAGAAATTTATTTTTTAAATTTATTCTTTATCAAGACATATGGTTATTTTCAATTAAAAACCATCCTGCATCTTCTATAATTATATATATTTTTTTTTATAATATTTCCTCAATTTTCTTTTTTTGACTCAAGTGTATAATGATTCTCGCTAAATCTCAGTGCCTGTGTACACCTGGCACAGATGCTAATTGCTTCGTTAGCGGATTCGGCAACTGGCTTTCATCTGCCGCCCGGGCTTACATCATCCTTAGCATCCTGAATCCTGAATCGAATAATTCGAGACTCGAAAATCTTTGGATTCAGTGAGGCATTCACTTATTTATGAGTCCGGGGCTACTTCTTTATTGATTGCCCCGGCAATATGTGTGTGTACTTTTGAGTTGTGTTTTTGAGTTGCCGGGAGCGTTGGCGGAGGAGGAGGCCTTGACAATGACAAGTCGGGCGGGGGGAAAAGTGAGTGGAAAAGTGGGTGGAAAAGTGGGTAGAAAATAGGGGAGGTAGCTAGTGTAGCGGGGCGCTTCTTTCCGTTCCGTCTAACCGCATTTCTTTTGTGGCGGCGGCACACCGCCTGACAGGCTCTAACTTTATTACATCGTCCTTGTCTGCGTCGAGTGGTTTGCCATCTGTTCAGCCCTGCCGCTTTTCCCAACCGCTCCTGTTGCTCCTCTGCTGCTGCTCCTGCCGAGCAACAGGCAAAATGTGTGCGGCATTGCGGCAAAATGTTCAATTTATGTATAGTAACAAAATGAAAGACCGCAAAAAATGGGCCAAAATGGGTCCAGTGGGTGGCCCTGGGCAAACATCGTCGTTGGCAACTTGACGCCTTGTTTTGGGGGACATAGTTTCACTTGCCAACAGAAATTAACATTAAAGACGAGTCTACAAATAAAACTTGATAGGGAAAAATCTCTGAAAAAAAAGAGCCTGCCTTAAAGCAAAGCGGAAAAAGGGACAGGAAAAACACTGCAAATGGCCGAGTTAATAAGCTGGAAAATGTGCCCCAAAGACCAACATTACCATTAATGGCGTCAAGTTGAAAGAAAGGTCAAGCAGGAGGAAATGGGATTGAACCTACAGCTCATCTCGGCCCCTTCTAAAAGAAAAATCTCATACCCAATCCCGGGGAATCAAATGCCAGAGCCTGGGTCCTTAATTGAGACTAATTGACGGACCAAGTCGGAATCGGAGTCGGGGCGTAAATTGTAAACATTTTCCAAATTAATTAAACTGACAGTTGCAGGCACTCGAATTAATATCGAAATGTTCATTGAAATGGTGCACTGAGGCCTTAAGGCAGTGAGAAAAAAAGTCTCGCCTTATTTTAATAGGAAACTCAAGCTATAAAAAATATAAAAAAATATATAAGAGATTTACTTGAGAACTCTTGAGTCAAAGATTTTAAATCTTAAATCAAATAAATTATCTAGTCCTGTTTTTCTGGCCGTGTAGACCCCATTTAATATCAAAATGTTAATCCAATGGTGCACTTAGGCCTTGAGCACTGCAAAAAAAGTCTGGCCTAATTTCAAAAGAAAATTCAAGCTAAGAAAGATTGAAAATAAATATATGAGATTTCTTGAGAAGTTTAGAGTCAAAGAAGTTGCCCTTAAATTAAATTAAATCTTGCTAGTCCTATTTTTCTGCCCGTGTAGACCCCATTTTATGTGGCAACTATAAAGAAAGGAAGGTGGAATTGTTTCGCCAGGATACAAACACATAAACGCCGCCCTGGCATCCATTAATTGCTGTCCTTGCACGTGAGTGTTTGAGTGTGATCATAAAATTTGATGACGCCGCTACAGGAGGTCAGCCGCCCAGCACAAACATATGTATATGGCCATATGCTCCGACTGCTGATCCAGCTGACAGCCCGACGCGTTATTAAAAACTGCCCAGCAGACGCAAACACACACACACACACAGAGAAAGCAAACGCAAGCGGAAACGGAAGCGGATACAATGGGAAATGACGAAAAATGGGTGTCGGAGGGGGGGGAGGGGCTAAGCCGGTGGCAAAATTGGCATTAACCCATCGCCAACTGTGTGCAATAATAAAACTCTGACTCTGACTGCGACTCTGGCATATATTTTTATATTTTACGAGCCAGGCGAACGCTCTCACGGTCGTCCTAGAAACGCATGCAGGCATCCCTCCTGAAGTCCTCTTTAAAAAGTACATTTAATTTGATTATATTCGCCGCTTAACAAGGGCTGATATTATCAAGGACACTAGACAGAAAATTACGGGTTAAACACACTTTATTTTTTCAGGGAAAAATAACTGATAAGGTCTCGGGCTAAGAGGGTTACTTGAATAAATATAAAATACACAAGAAATTTATAATAGGGCTCATAAAATATTAAAGCTTAAATACTTGGCACAATGGAAATACAAAATAAAAACACTTCAATAAAGAATTTAAAGAGACGCACTTCACCTTTATTTATTATGAATTTTATTTCCTTAGTTATTAAAATATTTGTAACTAAAAGGAAGTCCTTTTAGTTACAAATATTTTAATAACAAATATTTAAGCTTAAATACTTGGAAAATACTCAATGGAAATACATAATAAAAACACTTCAATAAAGAATTTAAAGAGAAACACTTCATCTTTATTTATTATGAATTTTATTTCTTTATTTGGACTTCCTTTTAGTTACAAATATTTTAATTACAAATATTAAGCTTAAATACTCAATTTAAAGAGAAACACTTAATCTTTATTCATTATGAATTTCGTTTCTTTATTTGGACTTCCTTTTAATTACAAATATTTTAATTACAAATATTTAAGCTTGAATACTTGGAAAATACTCAATGGAAATACAATATAAAAACACTTCAATAAAGAATTTAAAGGGAAACATTTCGTATACCTTCATTTATTATTTGGACTTCTTTTTAATTACAAATATTTTTCTGATTTCCCTGGAACACTCTAATTAATTGGCAGGCAAACATTTTTATGCCACACTTGCATAGATTTCCCCCGAATTGAGTTACGACTTAATTAATGGCCAACACTCTTTGCATTTTACCCATAATAATCATTTCCAGTTTAGTTTATTAAACCCAATTAATCTGCACAATTTCCTCTAAATTTAAAGTTGTCGGAAAATCGCCTTAGCCCAGGGAAAAGCGAGAGGAAACTCTGGTTGTGCTGGCCATTGTTTGTTTGGAAAATAACAAAAGCCGCAGCTTGGCAGGCTTTTGCCAGGCTTGGGACAGCCGTAATAATATTTAATATCAGCATCGGGGATTTTCATATCGTTTATGCATTTCCTTCCTGTTCCGACTGATTTCCTTCTGGTTTCCGCTTCTGCTAGACACTGGTGCCTGGCGCCGCCATGGCAACCTTTCGCTTTAAATCGTCCTTTCGAGGATGCTCAGACATTGAAGTTAATTGCCTTTTGTCCGGATAACTTTCACCCTTCACCTGCATACCGGACTCCGGATTCCGGTTTAAAGGTGATTACTTGCCGGGCTGACCACTTAACACCTGCCCATTACGGTTATGCAACATTAAGGCAATTGATTAAGCAATTAAAACTGCCGTCCGATCGCCCACAAAAACCATAATCCGTTTCCGGAAAAAAAAAACATGCGCGGTGTCAATAACGCCATTCAATTGGTCCACAAAATATTCACATTTTCCTGGTTTTCCTGGTTAAATATCGCATATCAATAGCTGCAGGTGTTTGCTGTAAACGATTGCCAAGGTAAACATTCATCGGTGCCATGGAAATTCCAAACCGTATAAATAGGGTGGCAATTTTTCTTCTTAAAATGTATATTTAATTGGTTGGTAAACAAGGGAGTTGTCAGATGAATTTCTTATATTTTTAAGCCCTAAAAAATGTGGATTCATTATTGAAATAAATACGATAAATATCTCTTAGGTTTTCTAAAGAAAATCTTTGTAAGAAAAGCAAACCAATTATATTTTTTTCTGTTCCCCAAAAAGGTGTTTTCAATGCCTACATTTCCTGGCAGCCAAGTGTCCTTCCTGCAATTTCCAGCTCCCGAAAAAAAAGGAAAATCGAGGCGATGACAGCTGTCAAACAATGCTCGCCTGGCGAAACGCATGTGAATGCATTTTAATGGCTCCGGAAAATGGAAAAGCGCAAAAAGAGGTTAGAAAGGCATAAAAAGAAGTGGAAAAAATAGAAAGAAGAAAGCGTTGTCGCGCGAATTTTCATTGCTTTACGAGCTAGCTCAAATTGCATACATTGTGCACTCACACATTGAGAGAGAGAGAGGAAAACTCACACTATCAGAAGGGGAAAATGCCACGGAGATACACATAAAGTCGCAGAAATCCGCAGCAGAGCTGGGCTACAAAGTTGCAAACTATTCGGATTCGGAAACTTTGTTACCACAAACTAAAATCGCGGAATATGCGGCAGCGATTCCTTTATACTTGCCATACAAAAAAAAAACTAAATATTTACCCATTTTCAATTATTACTTTTCATATTTATTTGCCTTCCAGTTTTCCCAGAAATTGTTATTAAAAATTCAACATTCAAAGAATTCAACAATTTTACCTTGAAATGATGATTACATTTTAATAGAAAAAATAATATGGAAAATAATGGCCCTTATGTGCTTGAAGAGCTCGAAGGAATTGTGTTCGACATCTGTACCTTGAAATTATTATTTTCGCATTCGTGTGAAAGGAAAAGGAAATTTTATTGTCAGAAGGCGACAAAGGCAGTTCGCAAATGGGAATATTTTTCCTCGTACTGAATAACTTGAATTTATTATTTGTGTCCGCTCAAAGGGGGAATATCTGTGAAGTAACATAATAAATCTCAGCCCTGCAGATTTATTTCTTGAGAATTGTTTGCAAGTCGAAAATTCCCCAAAAGAAGTATATGCCTCCATAAATATTCATCAAGAAATTATATTATTTTTGGATGGCGCAGTCGCAGGACTATTTGCTGCCTGCGGTTAAGGCATAATCCAGAGGCTGGACACAACCCCGAAAGCCATTAGCCGGAAAGGGGGGACTTTCTCAGGATTCCTCCTGATGGCCAGCAGATTTATTTGCATTTAACAAGGCTCGGCCTGGACATCTCTCGTCTCATTACAATTAGCCATGGATTTTAATTACCATAATGATAATGATGATGCTAATGGTAATTGCCTTATGGCGAGTGTTGTCACAGTTGGTTTAGTTTCTGCGCCTATTTAATATTTGATCGTCCCGCCCGGCGAGTGCCGCTTTGATGTTGCCACGCTCCTAATTGGATTGCATCCTTATTAATTAGGCGGCGGTGTCAGGATGCCAGGATAACAGATCCTCGCCCTTACTTTCTCCGCTGCTCTCGCTCTCTATGCAAATCGAGTCGAAATATCTCGGGGCCACATCACAGCACAGCACAGCCGAGGATGTAATTAAAATATGTTGCCAAAGACAAACAACAGCCGACAACCGACAACCGACAACAGGCAAAGAGATACAAAAAGCACAAAAGCCAACACCAAAGATATATATTCAAAAAATATATAAAGCAAGGAGAGCGCGAAAGCAGCGCAACCCAAACTGAAACACGCACAACAAATTGATAAATATGCAAATTTAATAGACTCGCAATCAATTTGCATAAATCTTGGCGGCTAAAAATAAATAAATAAAATTGAAAATGCAAAGGAAATTAAAATGGGTTAGAGGCGAGGCCTTAATTAAAATGCATATAATGGGTCTTAAAAGGATAACAGTCCTCAAGGTATTTTGGCTGGGAAAATAGAGAACAACATTTTAGAGGCTTTTGAATTTTTTACAGGAAAAAATATTTATAATCAGAAAAGTTTGGTTTAATAAATACAATCGGTTCTTAGATATATTATTTATTTTGTTTGAACTTTTAGAGGTTTGAAAGCACTTTTTAAAATGCCTAAAAGTATGCAAAGATTTTTTTATCGCTGAATTACTTACTTTAAGGCGATTTTAGATCTTCGAAATTTAATTTTCGATATTTTGTGGCATACAATTTTAGTGGATTTCCAGTTTAAATAATTTTGTTAAGTATTTAAGTTTAGGTTTAATAAATACAATCGGTTTTAAAATATATTTATTATGTTTGAACTTTTAGAGGTTTTAAATCACTTTAAAAAATTCCTAAAAGTATGTAGCGATATTTCCATTGCTGAATTGCTTCCCTTAAGGCGATTTTAAATCTCTGAAATCTTGAAATCATTTATTAACTGTGTTTAAAAGTTTTTAAAAACATAGTTTAGGTTTCAAATTCATGATTAACTTGATTTTCGATATTTTGTAGCATACTTTTGGAGACAATTTCAGTGGATTTCAATTTCTTTTGCTATTAAGTACCGAATTTCGCGCTTAATATCAGAGTAAACCAAATCGTTGGAGGGATTTTCAGGCATAAATATGCTAAATGGCCCAACAACGCAAGTAAAACAAAGCGGGGGGTTCCCCCTAAACAAAAACACGACAACGACAACGAAAACGAAAACGCAAACAAAAACGCAGAGCGCAGAGCGCAAAACAAAAACAAAAATAAAAATAAGATAAATAAATAAAAACAGCTTGAACATTGGCGAACAGCGGCGCGTTGTAACTGGCAATTGACTGTGAACAGTTCTGCATATAAATTGAACCGAAAGAGCGAGGATGCAAGGATGCCAGGACGACACAAAAGATACGCTAAATATACAGATACGAGCAGGGCTGAAGATACAGATACAGAGATACGGATGCGAGGCGGGGTGGGGGCTGAAAGTGACAGGCGCCGAAAACGAGATCAAGATTTGTTTCGTTTCCATTTCCGTGACCATTTGCAACCATTCTCCTTGGTGTTTATCCACCTGCCACTTTCCACTTTCCCAGCTTTCCCCATTTTCCGGCTCTCCTCTTCCGATTGTGTGTGCGTGTTTATTTGCGTGTACATTATTTGTACACACGATTGCCCCTCGCATATTAAAGACGAATTCATAATAAATACAAAGGCATTTCTCTGGCCATATCTGCAGCAATAATCGGGATTGCCTTGGCCTCCATTACCAGCTGAGACTGCTCGAATCCTTTGAGTTTCCTGGGATTTTCTGCACTCATCTGATAAATAAATTTAGTTGCCAGTCACTGGATACTTTATTAAAATAAACACAATCTAACATATAAAGATGAGGGGAGTTTGGTTTTCTTTAATTCCTTAATACTCTTTGTATTTTTTTCCCTCTCAAATCTGAGCTGTAATTAAAGCTACAAATCCTCAAGGGTTAGCCTGAATCGTTAGCTCGTTAAAGGAATTTCAATTTACAGAATTTTACTTACAGAAAAGTAGAACCTGTGGAATTTTCTAAGAAAAGTTGAGAAAGCGAGCGCCGTCGGTAATTTTCCTGAAATCCACAGCGAGTTATTCAAAGCTCTTGCTTGGCTAGGCTTCAGGGAAAAATATATATATTTTTTTAACTAAGAAAGTAACATAAATCCCGTTAAAAATATACAAGACCGAACTATGTAAGAGCTGACCTCGGCTGGTAATATGGAAAAACTGCCACAAACTTTTGGCAGGCTGGTTTCCAGTTTCCACTCATTATTATTAATTATTTGTGACACGGCCTGAAAAAGCGAAGCAGTCAACTGGTCAAGGCAAACTGATGTCTAATTAGTGATTCGATTCAACGGATTTAATTAAAATTCATTTGCCTTTTTTGTTACATTTCATTTTGCTCTGACAGGCAGCTAACATTTGCATTGATAATCAGCGATAGTTCAAAAGTTCCTCCTTCCGTGGCTTAAATATTTATTTTATTTATAGTTCAGCAACATGTAGAGGAAGATAAATATAAATATATACGCCTTCGGGGCCTATTCTCGGCGGACTTGTTGCCAACTAATTCCGAGACGCCGAGCCTCGTTCAATTACCAAAGTTTTGCCAGCCAAGTTAATAACCTTTATCGCTGCCCATAAAACATATCGTGGCAAGAGGGGAAAGTTGCTGCAACAAGTTTAACCTTTTTTCCGTCGCTTTCGGTTTCCGGTTGCCCGACCAGCAAGCCAACATTGACTCACTTCCCCCACAGAGCGCACACAAGCAGAAGGAACAAAAAATATAGAAAAAACAATCGAACTTTTGTATAAAATGAGCTAAGAGGGATGCCTACTTTAATTTTACTTTATGATTTATGGATTCAAGGAGATCTTCCTTTAAGGCTGAGTGGCTCAAGGCTTGCCAGGACACGGCCAGCAGCAACTGTTGACACTTATCCCCCGGGAATCGGCGACACTCCCAGCCATGCATTCCACAAATTGCATTGCCAATATGCCCGATTGCCTCCCTTCATCCGTTTGCCATTAGATAATTGACAAATGGCCCCGGGATTAATTTGTTCCGAGCGAAATTTCCGCAGGGTTTCCCCATTTCCCATTTCCCGGAAATCTTGGGTTCGATTAAGGGGAAGTTTGCTATTAACTGCACATAAAGTGGTCTTGATTATCAAAGAAATGGTGTTATACCTCTAAGGAAACTAAAGAAATAAACTAGTATTAACCTTAATGGTGTTGTGACACTGTCTAACGAACTAATAGCTTCATAAGTGGTGCTAAGACACTATATTCTGCTAGGAACACAGTCACACTAGTTTTTATTTTTTGAATACAGATGGGAAAAATATATAATGAATGAAATAATGGATTCTTAACTGTGTATATCTTTGAAAAAATATTTATAAAATAATTTAAATAAAATATTTATTCTTTTTTCTTTTCTTTCATAAGAAATTTTTGAATAAGCGGAACTAAGACACACTAGCTTTTATTTTGAGAACGGATGGGTAAAAGTGTTACATAATATATAATAAAGGAAATAATGTATACACAATTTTTAATATCTTTGTAAAAATATTTTTTAAATAATTTCAATTTAATATCTATTCTTTTTCTTTCTTTCTTTCATAAGCAATTTTTGGATTTTTAATTTTTTTATAAATATTTTCCCATTAAAAGTGTCAAACTGCAATGAAAGCCACAATTTAGTGTCATAGCACCATAAGATAATTCTTTTATAAGAAATTTCTTGATTTTTAATTTTTAATCAATTTTTCCCCATTAAAAGTGTCATATGTCTGAGATAAACAACTGCAATGAAAGCCACAATGTAGTGTCATAGCACCATAAGAGGTTTTCATATTGAAAAACTCGATGTCAATGTTAATTTACGATTTGTTTGGCTCAATGTGGTAATAAGGCATCCAGTTAGCAAACAAGCCGCCCGTAAATAATGCCAGACATTCGATATGCCGCGTTTAAAGCGGCCATGGCCCATAAATAAGGCTCCCTTTCGGAAATCTCTCGCTCTCACTGGAAGTTTACAGCTCAACTTGAGTTGAGAAATGGTTGAAACGGCATTTTAAAGAGCCACCAACGATATGCAAAGCACCTTTCCACCTTCCACCTGGAGACAGAGAAAAACAGAAGCAGGAAAATTCGAGGGAAATACGAAAAAATCGCATGCCTATGCATCGTTCCATTCTGTTTTATGGTTCATAAACTTTCGCTCCTTGGTGAGTGCTTTTTGCCCTTTTTTTATGGGGTTTGGGCTGGGGTCTCCTCTTCTCTCACGTTGAATAAAAAACTGATTTGTTTTTCGCTCGGCATCCCCCCGTCGGCGTTTGATGTTACCGGCTGTTTTGGCTGATTTCAGCCATTTGTTGCCACCAAAATGTGGCTCAGTTTTCCCGCTTTTCCGGCTGACACCGTTCCCGCGTGTGTGCCGTAACATATGGCACTCACTTCGAAATAATCAACATCATCATCATCGGCATCATCGTTACGCTGACGAGTTGTTAATGATGAACATAATGATGACACGGAGTGGGTCCGCTTCGCAGCGCTTTGGGCCAACAAAGTTGTTAACATAAAATGGCTCGATGCACACAGGCACACACACGCACAGGCAGAGGCTCAAATTTGCCCAGATTTCCCCTCAGTATTTACTGCCTTTTTCCCAGGCTGTCTGCTTAACCACTTTTACCTTTAATAGTCGGCATCTGTCATTGCAATCGCTTCCTCCCGGCAGGAGGCTGGCCAGGGATGTCCAGGCAGGACACCCTGGGGCAGACAAGGCTTGAAATAAATTACAGAAATAAATATAAAAAAATGCTGCCAGAATTCTAGACTCGCTAGTTCTTTAAATGTTTTTTTTTAACGGATACTTAACTTTTTCTGTGCGGTTCGAAGGACCAAACATATAAAAAAAATACTCACACCATTTCTTGCGTCCCTCAACTTCCTGGCTTGACTTGCATTCAAAGGCAAAGGAAGAAATATAGAAATATGTGAAAATTTCATTAGATTTTGCATTTGAAGAAGGTGAAGGAAAAGCGCTGGAAGATGGAAAACCGCCAGTGGATTGAGGGGTTGCTTTCGCTCCAGGGTTGACTGGGCCTCAAACTTGGGACACTCTTGCTTTCTTCGGGGGTGCGGGTAAACTTTTCATGTTTTCCCTGGCTTTTTCCCTGCTCCCTTTTCCTGGGGCCATGGATGATTTTGATTTTGATTTGGATTTGGTTTTGGTTTTGGCTTTGGCTTGGATTTTCCCCTGTTGCTGTGGGCTACCCGGGCGTATGAGCAATGTAAACAAGTTTCCATTCGGAGCAGGCCCCGGCGGAAAAGTCCGATACAGTCGGTATCAGGTTTCGTTGGGAGTTCTACTCGAATATATATCCTATTTATTAGCACTAAGCAGGATGCCCGCTCTAAGCCTCGCCCAGTCCAGCACCAAGTTCTTTGCCTCCGCAAAGAAGCGCCACCAGATGGTGCGCCGGCGGAGGGCTTTGCTGCGGGCCCGGGACCAGTGGCAGTCCTGGCAGTTGGGCATCCGTCCGGCTCAGACCATTGTCCTGCCGCTGCCGGCTGCGTACAGGCTGGCCGGTCCCAGGACCAATATCTTTTCCTCGGCCAAGAAGCGTCACCAGATGGTCCGTCGCTGGAGGTCGCTCCTGAAACCCAGGCCCCAGGTTCAGTTCCAGGTAAACGTGTGCAGCTCGGGCATGCGTCCGGCTCCCATGGTGGACTTTAGCGCGAATCCCATTGTCCTGCCCATGCCGCCAGCGTACAGATCGGGGGGTGACTGGCAGCTTTTGGCTGTCTTCCAGCCGGAGGAGGAGCCGAGGCGAGCTGGACAAGATCCCCTTCCTGATAAGTAGAGAGATGAGGACAACTCCCAACAGAAACTTGCCATCATCTTTAATAAATTACCAGTTTAGAGAGCTCCCCAAGTTCTGTCTGAAATTTCTGGGAATTTCTGTGACTCCTTTGAAGCTGTCAGCCTTCCTGCGCCGAACTGGCCCCGCGGTCACAAACAATCCTGCACAGACTCCGGGTTATCGATTATTTTGGGGAGAACTTTAATCAAGTCTAGGTAGTACTACTCTAAATTTAAAGTTTTTCTAGAATAAAAGTATAAATATTGACTCGAAATTAGCCATTGCAGCAGCATTCCATTAGGAATATCACAACCAACAATTGGATTTCTTTGACGTGTCATTATGCCTGTCTTGGTTATTAGTTGTGGCTTTTGTCTCAAGTGCAGTTCAGTTAGGTCTCTTTCTTATTTTAGTAAAGAAAATCTATATATTTATATATCCAAAGCACCTTTCTACCTGCTTCTCGCCCCTTCAGCTTTCCCAGAAGTTAATGTAGGGCACCAGGTGCCGCATTCCGTGAGGTTGAGCTCTTGTTTTCTGCAGTAAGTCATGTCTGCCTAAAGAAACCACTTCTAAATATTTGAAATAATTAAAAACTGTTAGAATTTAGCGTTTTGCATTTGACATTTCGCATTTAGTATTGTAAGTTAAGATTCCGCCGACATTAAGAAAATGAGGATTAAGTAAAATGAAGACTATGGTCACACTACGATTTGGAAAACGGAGTAAAGCACATTGAAAAGTTAAATTAAGAAAAAGAAATCGACGAAATAAAGAATAATTTATATAAAAACTACGATAAAAAAACTAAGATGTCCCTCTGTGTTTTTCAGTCAGTCAAGCTTTTAGTTTCTTACTTAAATTCAAAAATATAAAATAAATAAAAAAAGGAAAAAAAAAAGTTTAAAGTAAAGCTTAAAAGTTCCTAAAGGTAACCAACGTTTTAAGGAATTAATATTAATACATATAACATAAGCCATTCCATGCTCCCACTCAAAAAAAAATGTAAAAAATGTAAAGCCATAAGATTAAGCACTTTAATAATCCCTCGTAAGCGATAATTGCAATTGGAAATATAGCGAGCGGAGCGGAGGATGCCAATAATTCCGACCATATATAACCACTTACCCTTCGCATACATATATTCGTATTCAAATGTGAGTGCGTGTGGGGGGCGTGTGTGTGTATCCTGCACACAGGATGGGACAGGACGAGGGACCCCCAAGAACATGCTATCAATTTTATTTTAATTTATTTTTGCCGCTCCGCAGTTGTTTGCTCTTGGCTCAGGCTGAGCATATTTTGTAGCTCGTAAAAGTTTTTGATATAAAATGTAAACAAAAGCGTAACGGCAGCGAAACAGGGGCACTGAGAGAAAATAAGGTAATAATTGTTATTTAAAAAAATTATAAATGCAAGAATATAAGGTTCTTATAAATGTTTAGAAACTTTTTTCATAAAAGATCCCCAAAATATTAAAAAAAAAATATTTAAAAATATATCTACTTATATTTATTTTATTAAAATATTTACAAATATTTCTTTGAGCCTTAACTTTAAATTTTCTTGAAATAAATAACTAACCCCTATTTTCTCTCAGTGCCTAGCTCACAACTCGAAATTATGGCGCGTTTTGTAAACCAGCAAAAGGCCAAAAACGAGTTTCGTCTTTCGCCTGCTTGTTTTTGTTGCGGCTTCCCTGCTTTTCCACCGCCATTTTTCCCCCTTTTCCCTTTCCCTTTCCGCTTTTGCCATCTCCCTCTCCCTATCCCTTTTCCGCCATTTTGGGCAGCCATTTGTGGGCAGGGATGCATGGGTGTGAGTGTGCTCAACGAGTCCTTTCAATGCTCGATGCTCACGCACTTGCACGTATTAATTAAAAAGTTCAGGGTCAGAGGCCCAGAGACAGACATCAGCTGGCAGGACAAGGGCCGGCAGGAAAAAAACAACACAGAGGGTCCTAGCTACGGAAGGGGGGCTATTTTTAGAGAGTCGAAATATTTGTTGTTACCAGCTCCCAGCATAATTTGTTTACGCTCCTGACCGATGATGATGGCTCCTGGTTCGTTATGACAGCAATTACCCTGTTATTTTCAAGGCAATAAGGGTTACTCAGGTCACAAAATATTCTCCAATTTCCCAATGGGAACCAGAAAATATTACTTAGTTTTCTAATAGAAAATTAGAAATTCAGAAATTTAGTAACAAGTAAAAAGCAGTCGCTACGACCTCCATCCACCACTAGTTGACTTGCCATTTATCAGGCCAGGACATGGCCCACAAAATGGCCAAAAAACCGAAACAAAACCTCGCAACAAAAGCGAGCTCCACCAGCATTTACCTTCGGGAATAGGAAAGGGGAACGGGGCCGGCTGACGATGGGGTCACGGAAACTGTGCGTAACTATAATTAATTTCATTTTAGACTGGTTAGCAAATAAACGAGCAAACGATGCGGTTCGGAGCGAACTCCTGAACGAAATAAGAGGGGTCTCTCCGGCTGGGACACTATTTTTGACATCGTCCTTGTTGCCAGCACTTGACTGGCCAACTTTGCCAGGACCCAGTACCCAGTACCGCCCACTTCTGGTAACTGTTGCTCTTGCTTTTGCTTCCCTTTTCAGTCCTTTGAAGGGCTGCTGCTCAACCCTTATCAAAAATTCAACGAAATGATTTTATGCTCCCCGACCAAAAATTATTGATTCAACGCCGCCAAATGCCGTCTTTCCAAAGCCGAGAATTTGGCAACAAAGTTATCCCTCCGTTTAATCGCTTGTGACTCATTAAGTTTCTTCTTTTCCTTAATTTGCGACTTGAACTTATTTTAAATTCGTTTTAAATTCATTTCTCCTGGCTTTTCACCAATAAATATGTGTAGATTTAATTTTATTTGTGTTTTTTGGAAGTAAATAAATCACAGATAAGTGAAAACTAAAATATATCAATTTATATCAAAGTAAATATATATTAGCTAAGTGAAAACTCTAATTAATTTATGCATCAATATTTAATTAGCCAGAAAAGGAGGAATAAATAAATAGAATAAAATAAATTAATTTCTCCTGGGTTTTCACCAATAAATATGTGTAGATTTCATTTTATTTGCGTTTTAAATAAATCAAAGACAAGTGAAAACTAAAATATATGAATTTATATCAAAGCAAATATATCACAGCTAAGTGAAAACTCTAAATAATGTATGCCTAAATTTTTAATTAGCTAGAAAAGGAGGAATAAATAAATAAAAGCTACAAAAGGTCCTCGGAAAATAAGAACAAAAGTGGTTTTTACCTTTTACCTTCCCCTAACGGAAGTCTTTAAAACCCACATTTTAAATTAAATACATACTTTCTATTTTCTATTATAGCATTCACTAATTGCTAACTAAAACAACAATACCCTCTGTCAGAGTTCGCCAGAATTTACATATAGTTTCCTGGCACAAAAGTGTGCAAAGTTTTTGCGCAAAAGTTGAAAATCCCTTACTGACAATTACAAAAATATTTGCACTAATGAAACAAGTTGCAATGAGTTAACTTTTCGACGAGTTTGGGTATTGATAAATACATATATAATATAAATAGAAGGAAAGGGTCATAAGTAAATACTTACGACCCAGACCCGTGATCCGAAACTACTCCACAGTTGGGCCATAAGTCATACCGAGATGATTCCATCAAATATGCATGGCCCATCATCATCAGCATCCCTCCTCGTCGGAGAGATCCCTCCCTGTAGTCCAGGGCCGGAGCTGTCCATTTGAATTATGCATGCATAGACGCTGGCTGGGTGGGCTAACCGGGGAAAGTGGGGAAATGGGAAAAAGGGGTTGTCATCGCCCCGGAAAGCGCAGCATGGCGCCTGCCATGGCATCGGAGGAAATTAGATTTCCCTCGGCAACAATGCCGGCTTTTCCTGGACAAAACGGCTTAAGTGTTTCGCCAGCGCCTTTTCACTCGATTTGCATAATGGCCGCGGTCGCAGTCGCTGAAACTTCTTTTTTCTCCTTATTTTTTTATCAACTTTGTCAGCGGATATTACGCGAGAAAAAATCGAAATGGAGTGAATGTGTACTTTTGAGAGGTCAGTTACGGGTTCAATATCTGTATGTGTGTCGCCGCCCATAAAACACACTTTAATTATTTATTTATTCAAATGGCGGCCGGGCCTGGTCTGGCTTCTAAGCCGAAAAGCCTTTTACAAAGTAAAGGAAAAGCCAGCGGGGCAAAGGAGGAAATTCAGAAAAGAAAAGCAGGCGAAAAGGGGAAAAGCCAAAAGCAAAGGCAAAGGCACACACATTTTTCCCAACTTTCTGCCAGAGCGTTTCCTGCACCTTGAGCGGCAAGAAATTGAAAGTGGCACGCGCAAATTACTTAATCCTACTTTCCAAGTACTTATTGCACACAGACATACGCAAACAGTGGGGGAAGTACAGTGAGCTCTGGCTAAAGGAGACTATCTAAATTGATTGGTTAAAAAAAAAAGAACAGCGCTTTTTGTGCGCAGAACAGCTGATGTTGGTCAAGAACAAACTAATATCAAGCCTTATATCCATAAATAAATTAGTTCAAATTTAATAAATAAACTTTACAATTATTTTTTTCATTTTTGACTTAATTTCTAATAAAACGAGCACCTGTTGTGCGCCGATCAGCTGTTTTCGGTTAAGCCTAGTACCAATAAATAAATAAATTAGTTCAAATATATAATATATCTTTAATAATTGTATTTTATATACATTTTTAGTTAATTTCTTTTTTTTTTGACTTAATTTCAAATAAAAAGAGCACCTGTTGTGCGCCGATCAGCTGTTCTTAATCAAAATCAAGTTATTACGAAGTCTGTAAATGTTACCATTACCAATAAATAAATTATTTTCAAAGTAATTAACAAATTAAATTAATAACAGACCCTTTGTGCGCACAACAGCTGCTGTTACCAATAAATAAATTAGCTCAAATTGAATAAATAAAATTTTAATTTAATTTCTTCTTGTTGGACTTAATTTCAAATAAAAATCTAATTTTTATGAAGTTGGTAACTGTTACAATTACCTATAAATAAATGATGATCAAAGTAATCAATAAATTAAGTTGATAACATACCCTTTTGTGCGCACAACAGCTGCTGTTAGCTTCAAAAAACACCTTATTCCTCTATTTAATATTTCAAGAGCAAGTCTCAAGTAGAAAATCCCTTGAAATTACTCAACTCTCACGAGGATTCACTCCTTAGAGCCCTCACTGTGTCTCTAAAGGCCCCAAGAGAAAGGGGGCGCGGCGGCTGGGTGAATGCCTACACGTACTGCCGCCTGGGTCCTTTGATCTAATTTACCAAGCATTTTCAGGTATTCCAACTTTGAATGCCAAAAACGAAACCCAAGATGACAACAACAAGCGCTTGGCTCTCAGCTATGTGGGCACAAAAAATAAAAATAAAATATAATAATAAAAAGAGAGAGCCTTAAACGGGAACGAGCGAAAATGAAAATGTTAAATGAAAATGGTCCTAGAGCATCCCCCCCCCCCGCCCGCTCTTCATATGTCTTCAGCGAGTCCTGGCAGTTAATCAATGAATAGCCGCACCCAGTCCGGAGCCACCCCTCGCAATTACATCAAAAGGAAACCAAGTTGGCAGGAGCCCCAGTAATATTTCAAGGGGGCTGGCTCTAAAATTAACTAAATAGCAGAATAGCAGCCCAGACCCACCCGCCACCCGCCACATTCCGCAGGACATGAAATGTCACTTTTGGGGGCGGATGCTTGGCTCTGCCAGGTGCCAAAGTCCAAAACGCTCGCCTCTCTTCTATTTTTTTATTTCGAGCGAATTGCATTTTATTGCCAGGACAGCGACAGCGTTTCAAAAAAATAAAAAGGAAAAATGAAAAAATCAAGAGGGGAAAGCAGAGAAAAACCTGGTGAATAGAACCGCAACAAGCACAAGGACAGGGACAAGGACCGCATTGGGTAAAATGTTGACCATTTAACTAAATTGTTTCATTTAGCGACGAAACAAAGTGGAACTGGCAGCTGCGGCGGTTAGATGAATGACTTCTCGGGAATAATACAGATTAATGGACTCGGGCGGGGATTTGGTTCATCAAAACGTATTGATGCTGCCAAATGGCGCAGGGTTTGATGGGTTTATATTTTAAAAAATTAGCCAATTTTTGGCGGGAGAACTTCGCTTGAAACTTTAAATGATAGTCAAGCTAAAATATTATATAAATTCTCTTTAAGATCAATTAAGATTTGCCATTGATAATAGAATTTTTCTAAAAGAAAATGCCTTTATGGTATTTTAAAAGCTTATTAACAAATAATATTTTAACTATGGTGCTTTCACACTGCAATATTGCTTGTGGGAGCGCAGAAAGGGATAAAATTATAATTATCGATATTAAATATATTTAATAATCGAATTTTTCTAAAAGAAATGGCTTTTGTGGTATTTTAAGGGCTTTTTAACAATTTATATTTTAAATGTGGTGCTATGACACTGCAGCATTGCTGTAGAAGCGCAGAAAGTAATAACTATATATGCTGATTTTTAACATTTTTTCTGAAAAGGAGTCACACTGGGGGTCATGATTTTGCATCGATATTAAATGTATTTAATAATACAAATTTTCTAAAAGGGAATGCATTTGTGGTATTTAAAGGGCTTTATTAATTAATATTAATATAATAAATATGGTGCTAGGACACTGCAATATTGTTTCTGGCAGCGAAGAAAGGGATAACTATATATGCTGATTTTTAATATATTTTCTGTAAAAAGGGTTACACTGTTTTTTTATTTTTTTTGTTTTATAGTTTTTTGCTTAAAATCTTACATGTGTTGGTTCTATAAAATAAATAAGGGAAGCAGCTACTTTTTGAATATATTTTTTGTAATGTATTTGATTATTATTTTTATTATTTTGAATTATTGATTTATAATAATTATCTCTTAAGTCTATACAATATGTAAAATATTCCCAATTCTTTCCTGACTAAAAGTATGTTGCAAAAGAACCCAAAAGTCAACTTAAATTTCTTCAAGTTAATAGAATCAACAAAGCAGTGTCTTAACCCCATAAGTAAAGTGCCACTTACAAAAGCTAAACTATTTGAGCTTGATTCTAATAAAAAACAAAGGTAAACAGAACTCAATGAATACACTTTATAGTTCAACCAAATATTATATATATAATATATAATATAATAATAATTAATTAATTAATTATATATAATATTAACATATATAAATATTAAAAGAAGTAACTGGAACTCAATTAATATATTTTATAGTTTATATATCATATATATTAAGGCTTCCCAAAGCTCTGTTATTCTTGGTGTTGAGTGACTTTGAATTTGGTTTTTTAATATTCGAAGCGCTTTGCCATCGATATTAATAGTGCCAATGTGCAGCATTAAGCCAGGATGTGGAGTCTGGAGCCGGGAGCCTGGCGCCTGGCGCCTGGAGCGGGGAGTAGACAAACTTTTAATTAGCCCGCAGTGTGTAGGGTAACTTTTGAAGGACCTCCTCCTGGGAAGTTTCGAGGGGGAAATTGCATTCAGCCGGAGATGGAAGCAGGACGACAGCCAGGTGCCAAAGTGGCCGCGCTGGCTGATGGCTGATTGGGTCGCCAGGGCGGAAGGGCGGAAGGGCCAATCCTCGCCGGCTTCGTGCTCGCGTCCAGCTGCTCCGGCTTAGCCGCAAACCGGACCGGAAAGCGGACTCCAACTGCGAATGGAATTGGGTGGGGGAAGTGGCAAAATTGAGTTGAAAATTGTTCATGGCACACACTTCACAGGCAACGCAAATTGACAGCTGTCAATCAACTGGCAGCCCATCCCTGCCATCTCCTGTCCCGGCCTGGACAATGACGCAGCTCCTGGAGGACATTGCTTTGGCGATGCTGATTCTTGCTGCCAGCTGCTGTCCCTGCACTCGAAATTGATTAAGCCCTGCTCTTGTTTTTCCAGCGAACTTTTCCAGAGTCCGGCTCCATAGTGGAAAATTATGACAAGGCAAACTTCCCTTTAAAGAGCTTCCTTTAATTTTATTTCACACAAAACTTTAGCCTTTTAAGGCCAAAGGTTTGCTACGAAATGAATATTGATTTGTCTGGTTCTGAATGGCAGCCGAGAGTTTAAAGGACAAGCATAATCACAGAGACAGGATGCATATTGCCAAAGGCAGGACATGTATCGAATGCCAGGCATAATTGCCATTCTACAAGATGCCGAGGGAAACCTTACCTGTGTGTGCTCTCTTATGTCCAAGATGTCCATGAAGAAAATTGCCCCCCTTGTGTGTGTGCATTCCCATTGTCGTATCCTTTCAGTACTCGAATTTTCAACCCAATTCGGACTGCAAACTCTGACTGTGACTGTGTCCTTTGGGGAACTTTGCCCAAGAACCTCGCCCCCCTGTTTTCCACTCGAGAAACTTGGCTGGCAACTTTTATGAAGCTGCCACAACTTCCGATACACACACAACACACTCCTGCCTCCGTCTGGCAGTTATTAAGTTTATGGTCATAAACTTGCGGCCAAATAAGTTGATACTCCATTTTGATTGCCTGTCCGGAGCCTGGGCCATTGCCATCGCCTTGGAGCATTAATTCATCTAGAATTCAGCGCCAACTGCCTCCATTTCCATTTCCCCCCAACTTGCCGGCCATCTGGCCCGAGTGCAGCCATCTGCTGGCGAGGCATTTGTGCAGGACGACCAAGGACGAAGACCCCAAACACATCGTTTGGCAGGACTCAATTACACTTGAAGCCAAACTGAGGCAGAAATTTGACAATATTAAAACCTTGAGTTTACAATTTGTACATAGACTTCATAATGAAAATTCTACCTTGAAAATAATATTATAATCGTTTATAAAACTATTACAAAAGTCATTGTAGGGAGCAGAAAGTCTGCTAACGCTCGGAATAACCTAACCAGGTGCTGCACACCGTGAGGTTGAGGTGACCAAAAAGGCTTTAAAAGTAAAATTTGCTTCATATTTTAATTATAAACATTTTCTATAAAATACTATAAAGTTTAAAATACGTAAATTATAACTAATCTTAATTTATATTACAAAAATAATTGTAGGGAGCAGAAAGTCTGCTAACGCTCGGAATAACCTAACCAGGTGCTGCATTCCATGAGGTTTTAAGGCTTTAAAGGCTTAAAAGTCAAATTTCCTTTCTATTTTGATTATAAATATTTTCTATAAAATACAATAAACTTCAAAATAAATAATTTATAACTCAGAATGCCCGTTTTCCCCAGTGTATTCACCTTGCCCCACCGCAATTCACCGCGCAAACATTCGCTGGTCGGGCCGCAAAAATTAAATTGAATTATTTGTGCATTATTAACAAGCCCAAATACGAGCCACAAGCTTCCACACTCTCAGTTATAAGTATCGAATTATAGGGGCGGAACCCCTCGAGAAATCGTGTATTGTAACTCTAGTTACTCGAAAACATTTTCTGGGAATTAAATTGTATTTACTTGAGGTAAATTTAAGGGGAAAATGTAGAGAAAAAATTAAAGGGATTCGACATGAGGCAAGGTAAAGAGAGGAAAGCGACAATAACTGAAAATAAGAAATATGAGACAACAGGAAATATAGTTAAAAATATAATATATCAAATAGTATATTTAAAAAATACAGAACAAATTAAAAAAAAATACATTTAAAGCCTTGCTCAATTAATACATTTTTAAGTTAAATATCTTTAAATAATAACAAGGAAATATATTTATATATAATATATCATATATTTATATATAAAATATTTAAAAATTACAGAACACATTTTTAGAATATACATTTAAAGCAGGAACTTGCAAATGAATAGTTTTTTTAAGTTAAATATCTTGAAATAATAACAAGGAAATATAGTTAAAAATATAATATATCAAATAATATATTTATAAATTACAGAACAAATTTATTAAATATACATTTAAAGACAGCCCCTGCACAATTAATACAGTTTTAAGTTAAATATCTTAAAATAATCATTATCTTGGCATGCATTACATTAATATTTATTTACTTTTAATTAATTAAATATATATAATTTTAAATCAATAATATATTTGATTCATATTCGACTTAAACCAGATATTGACTAGCTAATTAATTAATCATAAGATACAAACCCCCCTTACTCCGATCAGTAGTTTAGCCCTTGTTGTAAAACCCAAATATCAAAGCCCTTTTACCATTTTTTTTTAGATTTGCGGACCATTATGTGAACCCCCAACCGATATTTTTATATAAAAACCACCAAATACTATTTTCTTCCGTTTTTTCCAGTGTATCTCTGTGTCTCTATGTGTGTGTAGCAAACCAATCAATCAATAAGTTACCGTTACCCCACCTACCCCCTCAAATAAAATAAACCCCGCATAAAACCTGCCCTGCCCCGAAAAATAAAAACAAAAATACAGAAAATGTTTAGAGCGTAGAAGGGCGTGCCAGTGATAAGAGTACAGGTGATATTAAATCCGGAGGAGGAAAAGGAGGCGGAGGAGGAGCGGAGGGCGCCGAAGAAGGAGGAGAAGCAGGAGAAGAGAAGGCCGAAGGATACCGCTCACCTCAAGGATCGGCGGGCGCTGCCACAGAAGCCAGAAGAACATGCGCCATGTCAAAACTGCGGCATTACAGGTCCATGGATCAGCCCAGCAGCACCTGCGTGGTCATACGCAAAAAGTTAGCAAACCCGAATATATTGGCCTGGCCAACAACCAATTACCAAATACCGCATCCGCATACCAAAAGCCTCTCACCTATCCACATAAAACCAGCGAATGCCCTAACCACTCTCACTCACTTTCCACTTTCCACCAGAGCTTTCCAATCTACTCAAGCTTTTCCTCTATTTTGCCAAGGACTATGTACATTTTCTTGAATATTTCAATATTTTACCTACTTTTGGGGCTTGTAAGGAACGTAAATAATTTTTAAAAATAATTTGAAAATATTTAAAAAATATAAAACAAGTAAGAAACACACTCATTGCTAACTTCTAGACCTAGAAGACTTACAGCTTTTTTTATAAAATTAAATACAGAATAAAATATTCAAATTAATAAATCTAAATTCTAATTTAAATCTAAAATAAATTGTTTCCAATTAAAACTTAAAGTTAAGTAAAGTAACCTTTAAAATTTGACATAATCTGCGGCAACAGACTATCCTGGCACCCAGGACTCTCACTCAACCGGCTTTCGAGCTTTCGGCTTTCGGCTTTCGGTTTTCGCATCCTGAAAGCGGAAAGCCGAAAAGCGGAAAGCCACACTGCATGCTAGACTTTCCTTGTTTTGGCTTTTCTCTTGGGAAAACTTGGAGCCTTTTGGGCTTTTGCATGCCAGCTCGGAAAAGCTGTGTGTCCCTTTGCCAGCTTCCCAGCCAAGCGGAAACCAAAAATAACTCTTGCCATTCAGCCTTTCTTCGCTGCATGACTCTGTCCTATCTTCTCTCCCCAGTTTATTATTTTTCCCCCGATTTTTTTTCACCTATTTTTCCATTTTTCTGGCTTTCTACTTTTCAATTTTTCCCCGTTTCTGCTGCATGAAAAATCGCAAAAATGATAAATACAGTAAATATTCGAAAAAAAAAAAAAAAAAAAAAGTGGAAAGTGTAAGTCTGGAACTCCGCTAACCAGGACCTTGTATCGTTGCAGGACTATGACAGCCATTTGCTTCGTGTGCAACCTGCCCATCATGTCGCACCAGGTGGGCTTGGTGTGGCAGGGCGGCAACGGCTGGGACGATCTTGTGCGCGAACAGGTGGGTTTGAAAACAAATACAGGTAAAAAAACAACAGTGAAAAGCAGTGAAAAACATTGAAAAACCAGTGAAAACCCAGTGGAAAACCAGTGAAAACCCAGTGATAGAAATTACGAAAAATCTGAGCTAAGAGGTGACATCTATTTATAGTACTGGTAGCTGCTAGCCTTCATGACAGTTTTAACATTCTGAGAAATGAATACCTGTAGTTGACACTTGTCACCTGAAAGGTCATAGTTCAATTTTTTTAAGTGGGAGACATTTGTCTTCTTTTTTTTTTTAAGTGGAAGTGAAGTGTTTTTTTTTTATGTGATATGTGAGTTGAAATTTTTGACCAAAAAATGTTTGCCAAAAATCAAAGATATTATAAATATTACAAGCTGAGGCTATGGCCTTGGCATATTAATAGACAGGAGGATTCCAAAATAATTAGGTCACATTTATGTATTCATGAATACATAAATATAAACTGCCTAATTTCAAGTGAGAAATTTACAGAAAATTTTAGAGTTTTGAAATGAAAAAATAACGTGTTTTGAAAAATGTAGAAAAAGTGTAAAAAAAGGATTTTTAGAAAAAGAAAAGGAATGGAAAGAAGGATGCAAAAAAAAATCCACTTTCCACTTTTATGTGTGGAAAATTTTCGAAAACTTGACAAGTTTTGAAATCGAAAAAAAAGGTGTTAATAAATTAAAGAAAATTTGAAAATATGTAACACATTTTTAAGGCAGCAATAAAGGTCACAATTATAGGCTGTAAATAAATTAAGGCTTTGTTTCCGTGTGAAAAGTTTCCAGAAAATTGAAAAGTTTTAAAATTGGAAATTAGAAAATTGGAAAAATTTAGGATACACTCAAAAAATGTGGCAAATATTTAAGACAGCAGAGAAGGTTACAATTAAAGGTTGAACAAAAAAATCACAAGTTCCGCCTTATTAAGAGTTTGTTTCCGTGTTTCCACAAAATTAAAAAGTTTTAAAATTGAAAAATAGAAAGTTACAAAAATTTGGGAAACACCAAAGATGGATACAATTTATAGGTTACTATTGATAAAAAAAAAACGTAAACTTCGTACTTTAAAATTTGGTCAGAAAATTAAAATGTTTAAAAATCGAAAAATAGAAAAATTTAGGAATCACTTGAAAAATGTGGCAAATATTTAAAGCAGTCACAAAGATTACCATTATAGATTAAAATTAATAAAAAAAAAAGTTCGTACTTTAAAATTTGATCAGAAAATCAAAAAGTTTTGAAATTGAAAAATAAGAGGTTAATAAATTAAAGAAATATTTGAAAAATAAAATACATTTTTAAGGCAACGACCGTCACAATTAAAAGTTGTTTCAAACAAGAATTAAATTGTTGTTTAAAAAATTAAAAATGTACTTTTTGCAGCTGGAGGAGTCCACCATCCGTCAGCGCTTGGGCGGCAGGCGCGACTCGGCGGCCCAGATCACCACGCCGCCGAGCACCTCGCCGCCGCCGGGACTGCAGCGCCGGCGGCGCAGCTCGCTCGCCCAGCTGACGGACATCCTGCGCGAGTGGAGCGGCGGCACCAGCAAGCAGCAGCAGCAGCACCACCAGCAGACGCAGCAGGCCCAGGCCCAGCAGGCCTCCTCCGCGCGCTCCAAGGCGCAGCTCAATCGCCGGGAAACCCTGGCCGATCTGGCCCGCAGCCTGCCCTGGCGCACCTCCACCACCACGGACGCCAGCACCGGAGCGGGAGGCGGTGCTGGATGCTCCTCCGGCACCACCTACATGGCGCCGCGCAAGCGTCGCGAGTCCAGCGCCGACTCTGGCATCCGGAGCATGCGCTCCCGCCGCGAGTCCAACACCGCGGAGTTTGTGCGTCACTGGAATCGGCGCGAGAGCGGCGCAGTTGAGGATCAGCCGGCGTCGAGCAGCTGCGTCGTGGTGCCCGTGGTCATCGAGTGCACTAAGAGCGTGAGTATCGGATCCGTTTTGTTAAATCCCAGAGCAAGCCAGCACCACCACATAGAGCTGAAGAACAATCGATGGACACATCGATAGTATCGATGGTTTGTATTCAGCTTGCACAATCGGTAGTTTGAAAACAATCGCAATAGTATCGTCCCCATAAATTATTGTAAGCTTTAAACTAAACCCATTCTAATTAAAAAATGGGAATATAAATCACAGGATACCAAAACTAAATAATTTGTCTGACTATTTTTATCAATTTTTAAATCAATACTATTTTAAATCTTTAATCTAAAAGTCTTTATCGAATTACTAAGGGATACCCCGAACTTTTTTGAGTATTCTCTTAGATGAACACCCCTTTTTTTTACAAAATTAAATAAGTCGGTACTATCGCGATAGTATCGATAGTTTACGAAAAAAACTCGAAACTATCGATGGTGCCAATACCGGTAGTTTGACATCTCTACTGCAAGGGTATACAAACATCGGTTTACCGAAAGTAGCTTTCTTGTTTTTTTTTGTTTTTTGGTTTGTCCATCATTTTATGTTTTGTCCATCGGAAAAAATGCACTTTCAGATGAGCAATGATGATTTTGTAGCCTTCAAGGCCATTGCTATGGAATATCTATGCGTCCCAGCATCCTGTGCCTCAGAAAGAACCTTTAGAAAGGCAGGACAGAAAATATCGGACCAAAGATGCGCGCTTAATTCAAATAATGTAGACAAATTGTTATTTATTAATAAGAACTTAAATATTTTAAAAATCTGATCTCAAAATATAAGTTTTTAGGCTTTTAATTTGGTTTTTTTTTTTTTTTTTTTTTTTTGTAAACCATCGATAGTATTCGAAACCATCGAAAACTATCGATGTTCCCGCTATCGATTGTTCTCCAGCTCTACCACCACAGCCACCCCTAATCCTTGGCGCTCTCTTCTCTCTGTCTTCCCGCCACTCCACACTCCACCCACCTCTGATGCCTGCCACCTGACCACCACCGATCACCACCGATCACCACCGATCACCACTGACCACCACCTCGAGCAGGCCTCCCGGCGCGGATCGGGGGAGAGCTACCTGTCCGGCAGCCGGCGCGACAGCAACGTGGCCGGGCGGGTGACGACCCCGCCGCCGCCGGGCAAGTACCAGGTGGCGAAGAAGCGCGACTCGCTGGCCGCGCCGGAGTTCCCCAACTTCCGGCAGGAGCAGCGGCCCAGCACCAGCTCGGCGGGCTCCTGCTCGGACCACTTCCAGCCCCTGATCTCGTCGCACTCGAGCACTCACCACCTGGCCACCCACCAGCAGGTGGACTCCGCCTGCCAGGCCCTCCCACCGCCGACGATCATCACCAGCTCGGTGACGCCTCCAGCCACGAGTCCCACGGCGCCGAAGGGACGTCGCGACTCGCAGACGCAGTGCGGCCGGGTCAATCGGCGTGACTCCAAGGCTGGGGTCAGTCCGGAGCGGGCGCCGCGCCTCCAGCGGCTCCAGAGGCAGGCCACCGCCTTCGACGAGGGCTGCCTGCCCGGGGGCAGTCGTCGTGGCTCCCAGCCGGCCCTGAGTCCGGATCCGCCGGAGGATTGCGAGCGCCGGACATCGCGTCGCGACTCCCTGTCGCCGGACAGTGCTTCGCGCGGCGGTCGTCGGGATTCGAGGACCCACTTGTCCCCAGATAGATCGCATGAGCGGGATGGCAGTCCCCGGCGGCACACGCTCCGGCGGCAGAGCAGCTCGGCTGCGAGGTCACCCCGGTCGCCGGACTCAAACAGCTGCTGCTCCTCGCGCGATCCCAGCCCCTGCTCCCGGCCCGGCCCCACCGTGACCACCGTGGAGCAGAACCAGCGCCCGGCCATCCGGCGCCAGTCCACCACCGAGGAGATCCTGATTGCGCGCGGCTTCCGGCGACAGTCCACCACCGAGGAGATGATCCGGTGCCGAAACTTTCGCCGTCAAAGCTCTCAGAGCGACGACGTCTGCAGGTGAGTGTGGAAATGGGTTTACAAATAGAGATTAAATATTTCAAATATTATTTAAATAATTTCCCTGATAATAATGGCACATTCTTAACTACAGATATCGTGGCAGACGTGACTCGTCCGCTCAGATCATTGACGGCACCATTGGCACCATGACTGTGGAAACCACCAGCACTTTCTTTGACTCCAGCACCCAGACAGGTGAGTCTAAAACAAATTTACATCGAATATTTAGATTAAGGACAATTATTTGAGGATTTAAAGAGGAAGAAAAGCCTTTCATTGCAACAATTTAGTCAATTTATTATAATTAATATTTAATTATTACAATTATTTGAGAATTTAAAAAGAAAGAAAAGCCTTTCATTGCAAAAATGTATTTATAATTAATATATAAGGGACTTACCCAAAGGATCCTAGATCTCTGGGACCTAGAGATGCCAACTCGATAGAGTCTTGGGATATTTTCGATAACTGTGAGGACGTTTAGTCAATCGATCGTCAATTCTCTACTCCACTAGCTCATACAAAATTCGAGACTTGGGGTAAAGCCTTTGATTATAACAATGAATCATTAATATATAAATAATTAAATTAATTATTATAAAATTTTCGATAACTGTGAGCACGTTCAGTCTATCGATCGCGCATTTTCTGAGTTACCCACCACTAGCTTGGGGTATTTTGGAGTATTTTCAATAAGTCTGACCACTTTCAGGAAAAGCCTTTGACTATAACAATGAATCATTAATATATAAATAATTATATTAATTGTTATAAAAATAAAATACTAAATAATAAAACAGGTTCGATAAATTCGATAGACTTTAGGGGTATTTTCGATAAGTGTGACCATTTTCAAGAAAAGCCTTTGACTTTGAGTTTGAATCATTAATATATAAAAAATTATATTAATGACATATGAATAAAATACAAAATAATGAAATAGGTTAAACATTACGTCAAAAAGTGGGGTTCATAGAAAACCGATAGAGTCTTGGGGTATTTTCGATAAGTCTAGACTCTTTCAGGAAAAGCCTTTGTTTTTAACAATGAATCAATAATATATCAGTAATTATATTCATTGTTATAACAATAAAATACAAAGAAATGAAATAGGCTAAAAATTACGTCAAAAAGTGGGGTTCATAGAAAAACGATAGACTTTTGAGGTATTTTCGATAACTGTAACCACTTTTAACCCATGAATCGGTCATTTCCGTTCACGCTCATCCCGAGCGCATAGAATAAACACATTTTCTAAAGAGTGTTAGAATTAAAAAGTTAAAATATACAAAAGACTTGCAAAACAAAAACACTTTTAAGTAAACTAACTATTACAATGGATATTATTAAGGACCCGTTGCCATATTTTAAATCTTTAACCATTTCACAAGGCTTTATAAATAGTTTGTTCACTTAAAAAACATTTCTAAAATTCTAAATTAAATATAAATAAAAGGAATAAAAAAGGAACGTAGTAGTTTTCCTTTTTTTGAATTCGTCCACTCCTATTTACTATTTCAAAGAATATTATTAAGGACCCGTTTCCATATTTTAAATCTTTAACCATTTCCAACGGCTCTATAAATAGTTTGTTTATTTAAAGAACTCTTTTCCAAAATTCTAAATTAAATATAAAAGAAAATGTTGTTGAATGTACAAAAAACAGGACAAAAGAGGAACCTCCTAGTAGTTTTCCTTTTTTTGAATTCGTCCTGCCAACTCGTCTGAAAAGCTTTCGCCGGAAAGCTCTTCCTTCACAGCTTTGCAGCTTTTCCAGCTTTCCCTATTGTTGTTGGCGTTGGCGCCCCCAAAAGCTGCGCCCAGCTGACTGCCACTGGCGAACAGCTGTGCGCCCCGCCAGGGCTGTCCACTCGGCGCTGTCCACTCGGCGGACTCCCTGCGACGCAGCGCCATCAGTCGGTGTTGCAGACGCAGACGTGCCACAAGCGCCGCAGGACGCAGGACACCCACGAAAAATCCCCAAAAAGCGAACGAACGAACGAACTCCGCCTGAAAGTGCCGGCGAGTCACGAGATTAACCAAAAAAGACAGAGAGAGAAAAATAAGACAGAATATCAAGTAGAAACTCTGTAAAGTACACGCAGAGAAATCCGAGGGCGATGCAAGGGCCAGCGACTTACTGGGCTGAGCGGCGGCAATCTGGCGCTTTTTTCTCCCAGTGCGCATAAGTTGCTGCGTGTGTGCGTGCGTATCCGTGTCCGTGTCCGTGTCCGTGTCGGTGTCGGTGTCGGTGACGGTGACGGTGTCGGTGTGTGTGTATATTTTTCCTGAATCCCGAATCCTTCGTCCTGTTTTTTGTATATTTTTTTGTGTGTGAGCCAAGACTTAAAGTTGCATCGAAACTGAGCGAGCGAGCAGCCTTCTTGCTGTGGCCGCTATATCCTTGAAACAACAACAACAACGAGAGGCAACAACGTGGCCGAGTACGTCGACGTCGGCAGCGACGGCGGCGCTGCTGCCCCGCCGCTGCGCAGCGGTCGCCGCCAGCCGTCGAGCAGCAGCGCCAGCAGCAGCAGCAATCGCAGCAATCGAAGTCGCAGCGGTCCGTATAAATATCTGAAAAATTCCCTATATATTGCCTTCTATATATATCCCATATATGCCCCTACATTTATCTCGGGGAAAGCCTGGGATTTGTAAAAGGATTGACTTACTTGTTGCATGTGCAAATAGGGGAGCCAAAAATTGTAGAGTTGAAATCACTTGAATATTCTGTGGCCTCTAAAGACTCTTAAGACATGTTAGAATCCCAAAGAAATAAATAATATTATTGAGCTTAAATTCCCATACAAATAAATAAAGTTATGGAGCTTAAATTTCCCTAAAAATAAATAATATTATTGAGTAGGAGTTTTCCTAAATATAATTATGGAGTTAAAGTTTTCTTTAAAATAAATAATATTATTGAGTTTGAATTTTCCCAACAAATAAATGATATTAATGAGTTGGAGTATTCCCTAAAAATAAACATTAGTATTGGGTTTAAATTCCCATAAAAGTAAATCATATTATTGAGTTAGAATGCTCATAAATAAAATAAAATAAAGTTATGAAGCTTAAACTTCCCTAAAAACAAATTAAAATAAATTCAGTTATGGAGTATGAGTTTCCCTAAATAAACCTTATTATTGAGTTTTAAATTTAAAATTTAAACATAAAATAAATAATATTATTGAGTTGCACTTTTCCTAAAAATAAATAATGTTATCCAGTTGAAGTCTCGCTAAAAATAAATAATATTATTCCGTTTGAGTTTCCGTAAAAAAGAACAATATTATGGAGTTTAAATTTCTTTAAAAATAAACACTATTATTCCGTTTATAATTTCCCGTAAAATAAATAAAATTATCGAGTTAGAGTTTCCCTAAAAATAAATTAAGTTATGGAGTTTCAGCTTCCCTAAAAATAAACATTATTATTGAGTTTGAAGTTCCCAAGAAGTAAATAATATTATTGAGTTGGAGTTTTTCTAAAAATAAATAATTTTAGTCAGTTTAAGTTTCGCTAAAGATAAATAATATTTTTCCGCTTGAATTTGAATTATTTGAATTATTGAGTTTTTAATTACCCCAAAAGTAAATAATATTTTGGAGTTTGAGTTTTCCTAAAAACTTAAATATAAATATATTTTCAAAACAAGCATATAATTGTTAAGAGTGTAATTTCTATCAAAGAAATTTCGGGAAAGTAACACAAATTATATGAACATATTTTGCCATATTTTCCAAGTATTTTTTCCATTGCTTAGCTTGAATAATTTATTTTAGAATATTGATAAAACCTTGACTAGGGCATTAAATTATAAGTTAAACTTTGTAGCGTTAGGATGATATTTTTAATAATTTATAATAATATAAATACAAATACTTTTACGTTGTGCAATAATCGAATTTTTCGGATTAATTTAATTACCATTTTCAAGCAAAAGTCGTAAGTTCAAGCCATTTTTCACAAGCAACAAGTAAACTCTTAACCCCTCGGCACTATTTCCCAAAACTATAGTAATTAAGAATACCCTGAAATCTCCAGGAAAAGAACCCATCTTCAAATAATACCAAGAAACCTCCTGGAGGTTCCTGTTAAATGTTCCACGAATTTCGAAAGCCACAAGTCCTAACCTTCAACCCGCCTCGCAGGGTGGGGGGTGGAGGGGGGCTTTTAATGAATGAAAGTAGAAAGTGCAATGGCTGCTGGCTGTCCGAGTGTGTGTGTGTGTGTGTGTCGGTTGGGGAGTGTCTGTGTGTGAGAGTATCTGTGTGAGAAGACGACAGGCAGCAAATGAATGAGGAGGACTCTCTCTCTCGCTCTCTTATGAATGAAGTGAAAGGCGAATCGACTTGGCCAGACCCCGCTCCCGTTTTTCCATTATATTCTCGAGCTGTAGCCATATAGTATCCGCATCTGGCATTTCCCATTTGCCATTTGCCATTTGCCAGCTGCAGCAACAAGTTGATACTTCGCGAGCAACTTTGGAGCATTGAAATGCAAAATTTATTGATTCCGCTCGCAGCCAGACGGGGACGAGGTCAGAGTTCAAATGGTCCCCCTAACCCTAACCCCAGGATCTCTGCCTAACTTTGTTCGTAAATTTGCAAACAAATATTGCTGCTTTGCCCGAGTTTTTGAATCTGGGAAGAGGATAAACCACTGACGGAATGGCAAACCGAATCCTTAATTACCCGAAAGATCAAACGAAATGGCAGATCTCTTGCAGAAACAAAGAAATGGAACAATTTGCATACGAATTTTAATCAGTTCAAGTGTATGCCACATGGCCCTTCAATTAAGAGTCCTGGAAGGGATTTACGCTGCTGCTGCGGGATGTCCTGCCAGGACTCACTAATTAATATTGAGTGTGAGCCCCTCGCACTTGATTCGATTGAAGCAATTAGTGCCTGCTAGTCCCAATCAGCCAGCAACTTTTCCTTTGTCCCTTAAAGAGTCCTTCCAGTGGAGAGGCGAAAGCATTAAGGACAACGACATCGATTTATCAACTTAAACCAAAAAAAGGGCAGTAATATTCATAAATCTAGCAAAGAGCGCCTTACAGGGTATTCCTTCCAATCAATTTTAATACCCAAAAGGGTTAAATATTGGCCAATCCATTAACTAGAGTCCAAGTCCATCAAAGGATTATCAACAATTGCCGGGCTGCAGTCCAATTAGTATCTCAACTGCCCATCGATTACATTAATTTTTATAATTGCTTTTTTACGATGCACACGAACTCACACACACACACACACACACACACACACACAGGGACAGAGTAAACAACAGGGGGGTCAGGGGTCACGAAATTAATGTTAATTTATGGCCAAACAAAACTCAAAAAAAAGAGCAGAAACGAAACGAGGGGACACTTTTATTACCAAATTTGGATCGATGAACGGCCACCAGGCCACGTCATAATCCTTGAAAAAAGTACGGCTTAATTTCGACTTCTGGAAAGTGCTATATATGGTCTATAATGTGATAATAATATCAGTTATATTATTACTTTGATAATATTTATAGATCAGGAAGCCTTTAATGGATGAGAAGGCAGTGTCATACCGCCTTAATTGCTTGCTTAGAAAATGTAGAGCTTGATATATTATTTAATGTTTATTTTATTCACTTTATACTTCAAGCTTACTTTGAGTTAATATTGAAAGCAGCGTCATAGCACCATAAGCAGGATATTATTATTATATATCAGGATCTCTTTAATGGATGAGAAGGCAGTGTCATAACGCCATAATTGCTTGAGAACAAAATGTAGAGAATAAAATATTATTTAATGCTTATTTTATTCACTTTATTCTTCATACTTACTTTAAGTTAATATGGAAAACAGTGTCATAGCGCCATAAGCAGCAGCTTATGTTAAAAACTAATTGATAGAGATAATACCTTATAGGTTTAAATAATACCTCATATTTCTTTTTTTTCATTCTTTAACTTAATATTCTTTAAACTTAATTTAAAGCAACAAAGAAAGAGTGGAGTTAATATTTAAGGCAGTGTCAAAGCGCCATAAGCATGAGCTTATGTTACCCAATATTTATTTATGTAAATTCTTTATGAGTTAATACATTATTTAATATTTATTTGATCGATTTTAGCCCTTAAGCTAATTTGAATTAATATTCAAAGCTGTGTCATAAAGCCATAAGTAGGAGAAAAGCAGCTAGCTTAGAGGGATCTCACCTCTCGACAAGGTCAAGCTCTAGCTCTAGCTGTCTCGTTCAGTTATATATATTATATATTTTCCTGAACGCATCAATAAAGGGCACAGACACAGAAATTGCTCAGCGCCTAATTGATGGCCCCCGGCCTTGAAGATTGATTTATCGAATTAAAGTTATGCCAAAAATACAAGATGTACTTGTGTGTCGCGGAAAAGGCATAGAAGGCTCCTCCTTGATGGATGGCCGCCTGATTGATGGCCACTGCCACACTGGCACACTCATAAAACAGTTCGTAATCGAAGGAATTAGCAGCTGACGCCTTTTCGTTTCGATTCGATTGAAAGTTTTCAAATCAGCCGGTTGGTTAGCTCGTAAAATGCAAATTATGGGGAGTTGTGGGGAGAAGCAGGAAAAGGAGCTAAGGATGATGGACTCTACCTGGCCTGCCCCCAGGAAGGAAGGGGCGTGGCCACCGCACAAATGTATAATGCCATTAACAGCTGTCACTTTGGGGCTGTTGAAATATTTGACAGTCAAACACGAGTGTCGCATAAAAAGTGCCAAAAAGAAAAGAAAGAGGACACGGACAAGGACGAGAGCGAGAACGAGGAAGAAAAATAACAAGGAGCTCCATAAAACAGGAGACAACGGCGGCGGCCATAGAAATGATAATAATAATAATAATAATAATATTGAGACAACATTTTAGTTTCGTGGTAATGGCTCGCGTTTATTTGCCAAACAAGATGGTGGCTGTCAATTGTTGTCTGTTCCTTGTTATTCCATCCACTTTCCCTTTTATGTGTGCGAGTGTGTGTGTGTGTGTGTGGAGGAGTATCCAAATTGCGACGCCTTTCGTCAATCATACGCACCGTTGTACGCATTACAACCCCCTGGACACCGCGGGCCATAAGTCAGCTTAATGCCTCGAGGAAATCAATATCTTTCGGAGGAGAAAAGCTTCTTAGTCTGCGCCAAATTCTGGCCACAGGGAAAGCTCTGACAAGCTGGGAGGGAAACTCAGGGCGGAGGGGAACTCAGGAAATGAAGGAAACTCATTCAATCAAACGAAAAAGTTATTAATCTAACCACAAGTGTACCGGCACAAAACTATAATTGATTCAATCAATATTCCCAATTCGATGAAAGATTAAATGGATATAGCTTGGACTCCAAATGCACCTGCAGCTCTTGCTATTTATGGATCTCCCGGGTTGCACCTTCTTGAGAAATCCTTGCCTTCTGGCATTTTCTTGCGGCTATTTTCATAAAATCAAATTAACACACGCAAGCCAAAATCAAACCAAAACCAAAAAAAGAAAAGGAAAAAATATATATACGGGGAAAGCCTCGCTCTCGCACTAATTGAACTTGGGCGATGGGTTAGCGGCAGACAGAATGTTTGACTTTGGCTCAATTAACACCGCACACAGGACGACGCGACGGCCGACTCATAGATTCATTAAAATACAGCAAACAAGGCTGGACAAGATGGAGGTCCTGCCAATGCCGCCAATACCACGCCTACGCTCTAGCTCTAGCTCTAGCTCACACATGGACATGGACACAGGACAAAGGACTCAGGACTCAGGACTCGTCGTCTCCTTGTGTGTGTATTTTAGTAATTTGTATTAAACATGCAGTCCGGCGGGAAAGAGGACAACGGGCGAGGACAATAGAAAATCACCTGACCCATTAACCAGCAATGCTTACAAAGTCTCCTGCTCCTGCTCCTCCCTGTGTATCCTGGCGTAGCCTGGCGTTGAAGTTTGAAGTTATTGCTTTCATTTCCCTGTAGTCGTCGTCGCTCCCAGACGCTAAGAATTTAATTAATTCCTGGCTTGGCATGATAAGCCAGTACATCGTATAAATAGGGCGACTATTTAAGGTCAATTACCAAATCCCTTTCATTGTCTGCCCAGAGGCCAGAGAGACCAGGGCTTTACAAAGTCTTAAATGCTGCAAGGGGCCCCGCTTAAGGACCTTGAGAGGAGATCTGGTCAGTCTGGCAATTAATTTTGATATTAATATTAATCTTATTAATATTTAATAATATCTGACTTACCAGGTCTATAAATACTTTTAGCAGATTTATTATCGATATATTCTTTGGACCTTGAAAGGAGATCTGGTCAGTCTGTCAATAAATTTTGAAAGCTTCAATAGTACATTTGATTACCTTCTGCATAATATTAAATAATATTTGGTTTCAGCAGATTAACAAGTACCTTTAAATGAAGAAGCTAGATACCCATGCTAGGCTTTAACGATAAATATCGGCCTGCTAGCGATGGCCACACTTCTTTTGGTGTCGATTGATCTTGGCATTTATCGATATATTCTTTGGATCTACTGAATAATTGAGATTCTCAAAGAAAAACAAACACGTTTCCTGGAGAATTCTTTTAAATGAAAGTCAGATTTTCTCAAATTGAGAAATTAAGAAAATCTCAAATTGAGAAATCCTCAAATTGAGAAAATCTTTCTTTCATTTGAAATTTTCATTTTACAGAAAACCCAATAAAAGCCATAAAAGCTTGGAGAATTCTCAGATGAAAGCCAGATTTTCTCAAATTAAGAAAATCTCAAATTGAGAAAATCTCAAATTGAAAATATCTGGCTTTCATCTGAGAATTCTCCAAGAAACATCGCTGCATTTTTCTCAAATTGAGAAGGTAGATTTTCTCAATTTGAGAAAAATGCAGCGATGTTTCTTGGAGAATTCATTTGAGAATTCTCCAAGGAAAATCTCTGCTTTTTTCTCAAATCGAGAAAATCTCTAATTGAGAAAATCTGGCTTTCATTTGATAATTCTCCTAGAAACTTCTTTACTTTCTTAGGGTTTTCTGTAAAATAAAAACCCCTGCCTGCTCTGACTACCTTTCCCACCAAAATCAAAGAGATGCCTTTCAGAACAGACTGAAATCCGAAACCCTCAGCCTCAGCCGAACCACAAGAAGCCAAATCAAGGAGCAGGGGACTGAAGCCGGGAGGACCGCAACATGTTGTCGCTCCCTGCTAATTGGATGGCAAGGATGTGGCAGCATGACGTGGCATCATGATGGAAATAATTACAAAACAGTTTACTCAATAAAATTCCGACTGATTTAACTGCGGGAACATGAGCACGGAAGGACCCAAAGTTGTCCACAGAGCTGACATTGATTGAGCGAGGATGTGAGAGGGGGCTAATGGCCAGGACCTTGCACGCAGGTCCCAAAAACTGGCTCAAGTACAAGGAATATAAACGCAAGAAAAGAGAATAATATAATATATAACAAGAAAAGAAAAGATGAAATTCCTTTGGCTGAAATAAAAAAGTTTGGATCAAGTTTTTTCGCTGGCAAAAAATAAAAGAAAGATTTTCACACGCACACACCACACATCCCTTTGTTCGTAAAGAGGGTGTGTGTGTGTGCACGCTCTCACAACCATTTCAAAACTGAATTAACTTTTGTTGCACTTTTGGGCAGCCAAAAAATCTACATACTCGCACACTTTTCACGAAAGTTTTTATGTAAATTGCTTCCTCGCCCGGCCGCGGGGCGAAGGATAGATACGGATATGGATACGGATAGATTCACACGTTTCTTTCACTTTCCGTTATCCTTCGACAGCTGGGGATTGTAAGGGAGCCCCGGCTAATTCCTGTCTGGGGATTAGTTTGCGGAATTCCACCATCCCATTTAACTTTTGGGGAAAAGTTAAATTTCTTTGACTTGTAAAAATGATTAAATCCTATTTAAATATTATAGAGTAAACTTGTACCAAATCAGGGCTGTCTTCCCAAGCGAAACCTCCATAAATCCTTCGGAAGTTCGACATGTGTGACTCGATCCATTAGCGATTATCATCGCCTGGCACGCAACTCGCACATTTTTGCCCACATCCTTCGGCTGGCTCCTTCTTCTCCCTTTTTTTCGTGGGACTCAACAAGTGCCGGAGCCCAAAGTGCGGTTCATGTTTATAAATCAAATTTGCGGCCCCGAAAATTAATCACAACTCATTCGTACATGGTGTGCGCTGCGCACTGAGCCTTAAATCCATTTGGCTTGGCGCCGTCTACTTTTATTTTAGGGAGGATATAGGGAGGACCTGCTCCTGGAAATGGTTCTGAAAATGTGCCTGAAAAGCAGCATTTAGTTGGCGGCAGCGAAACATTTTTGCGCACGTTAATTCCATTAAAAGCCGCATTATGCCGCTGAAAAACATTTTACGTGCCGACTTTGGAATTTATGTTGCATAGAGCAGCCTCCTCTCTTTATCCTATTTACAGTCATAGGGGTCTCATAGTTTCAGTCAGTCCTTTGGGATTTTCAAGAAGGCGCCAAAAATAATTAAATCCTTTCCTTTTCCGTTTAAGAAATGAGCAAATATCTAACTCAAGCTGATACTCTTTCAAGGAAAAAATACAGAATTAGCACTAACCAATTTATTAATACATAAAATAAACAAGTTACATTTTTATTTGTTGTTAATCTACATTTAAAAATTATTAGTTTAGCTCTTAATCTATTTACAGACCGAAAATTAATTAGAAGGGTCACACTAAAGGTTGTTTACAGATGCCTAGTATTTTTTTAATTTGAAAACAGCTTAAAATAATAATATACAATTCAAATAATAAACTTTGCCATAACTTTTTGTGGTCTTAGCTTGATATTTTATTGGTTATAGGGCAGGGTCACACTTTTTGTTTAAAAGGGTCATACCAAACGTTATTTACAGATGGCGAATATTTTTAAAATTAAAGAAAAACTTCAAAATAATAATATAAAATTGAAATAATAAAGTTTGCAATAATACCTTAATATCCTTTTCTTATAATTCAAAATTACTATCTAAATTTCTGTAGAAAAGGAAATTTCCACTACTGGTGGATTTTCAAGAAAGTGCCAAAAATAATTTAATCCTTTCAAGAGCGTATAAAGAATGGGTTTTTTTGAATCTCTTGCAAAATGATTGAGAGATGAGCAAATATCTAACTCAAACTGATACTCTCTCAAGGAAAAAAGCACAGAATTAGCACTAACCAATTTATTAATACATAAAATATACCAGAAAAATCTTTAACTCCTTTTAAACTAAATACAAAAATTACTTGTTGAGCTCTTAATCTATTTCCAAGATTTTAAAGAGACACAACATAGATACAAGTGTCATTCACATTTGCAAAAGCATGAAGCTGATGGCTCCCTGCGAACACGGGGCGTATACTTGATGCACAATATATTATTGAATCGATGGAACAGCTGCACTGGATATAAGGATATATAGTGTGTGATCTGTGTGACAGATTTCTCGCAGCAGCGCCACCGGCAGCAGCAGCGTGCCTCGTAAAAAAGTCACGCTAATGCTGCACTTTCGCAAACTTCCCCTTCCTTCCGGACTTCCTTCCTTCCTGCTCCTTGCTTTGTATTACCCTCACTGGGGGTGAGTCCTGTCACATCGCGTGTGTGTGCCCCCGGGGGGTGGCTTTCTGGTCCCGGTTGACCCATAAATACGCACATGTACACGTCGCTGACCCCCGGTGACCCGCCGTGCGACACATTGCGGCAAGTGCAGCTCCGCTCGGTGCCCGTCGCTCGGTGGACAAAATGGGATATGCTTCCATTTAATTGCCGTGCACTAATCAGGAAAATGCGACAAACCGATGGCGGTTCTCACACGGCTAATGACAGGTCGCCGTCAGCGTTAATTGGCCAACGCGACGGGGGATCTGACGGCTTCTATATATAGACCGTTTTGCGATGGTCGAGCGATGGCCGCGCGCTGGCCGAGATGCGGTCCGTTTTGCCGCCAAGCTGCAGTCGAGTTCGGAGAGCTCAAGGCGTCGGGAATTGCGGTCGCATTAGCATAGTTTTGAAGGTTTTGAAGGGAAAGTGGTGCCGGCAAATTTAATTTGTGTCTCAAAAAAAGCCACCACTAGTGGAAAGTTCCTTTTTTTACGAAAGTTTAGAAAGTAATTTTGTTTTATAAGTAAAGTATATTAAGATATTATTGCATAGATTATTATTTGAATTTAATATTATAAGATTGAAGTCTATCTTTAATTTTAAAAATATTAGTGTGACCCTTCTAATTAGTTTTTGATCTATAAGGTATTTTATGAAACCAAAAGTGTGACCCTGCCCTATTTACCGATAAAATGTCCTATTTTTACGGTTAAAGCTTGATTTAGAAAGTAATTTTATAAGTAAAGCTTATTAAATTATTATTGCAAAGTTTAAAATTTGAATGTTATATTATTATTTGAACACATAGTGTTACCCCGCCATATTTACCGATCAAATGTCAAGCTAAGAGCCCAAATAGTTATGGCAAAGTTTATTATTTGAATTTAATTTTATTATTTTAAACTCTTTTTAAATTTAAGCAACCTTTAGTGTGACCCTTTTATTTTATTTTTGAGGTGTATTGTATTACCTGCCTCATTTACCTATAAAATGTCAAGCTTAGAGCACAAATAATTATAGCAAAGTCTATTATTTGAATTTTATATTATTTTAAGCTTTTTTTTAATTTAAAAAATACTAGGCATCTGTAAACAACCTGTGAGATTCTTTTATTTTATTTGTATGTCAAGAGTGACCCTGCTTTATTTACCGATAAAATGTCAAGCTAAGAGCGCAAATAGTTAGGGCAAATTTTATGATTTCAGTTTTATATTACCATTCTAAGCTCTTTTTAAAATTAAAAAAATACTAGGCATCTGTAAACAACCTCAAGTGTGACCCTTTCATTTTATTTTTGAGCTGTATGGCATTACCTGACACAAAACAAAATGACCCTGGCCCCATTTACCATAAAAATGTCAAGCTAACAGCACAAGTACCTTCCCCTTTCTGCTCTCAACTGTATAACCTTTGTATAACTTTGTAGTGTCATAATACCATAAGTAGATTTAATGATTTTTTGTGAACATTTTGTGGCCCTATTAAAAGTTGAAAAATGTATTAGTGTAGGGTTTCCCTTTCCCTTTCCCTTTCCCGGTGAGGAGGAAAGCACACCCCTAGGGCTCTCCCTCTGGTCGCTGTGTGTGTAATTTTTATGAAAGTGCAGTGAAGTTGACTGGTTTCTGTGTAGCCACCGTGGCTGCTCATGGCCCACTAGCCCTGGTCCAATATTATTTACGCTCAATTAAGTTAGTGTGCACATCCCACTGGCCCCCTGTCAGCCAACGCCCCTGCATTTATCTATCCCTGTTCACCCCTTTTTGTGCTAGTTGCATGCAACAATTTACCGAAACCAGTGTGACCGTAGCCGCTTTAGCAGAGAAATATCAGCATAGTGTCATAGTGTCATACTTTTTCATATATATATATTCAGAACTGATTAGCATGCGGATTATGGGCTTCGGGAATGGGAATATAACCATTCAAACTAGTGGCTGAAAGAGAGGGAGTTGAGAGGGTTAAGAGGGGCCCCTGTCACGACCCATTAAGCAGCTATTGTTTCGAACTGGGGCTGGTGTACAATAAAAGCCAAATAGCTAACCCCGAGAAAAAGCCCTGTCCCAGAAAAGTTAACGCTTGATTTCTGCACTAAAAACCAGAAGTTTGCCATTCTTTTGGGTCATTAGTTGGTAATTTATCAAAGTCATGAATTTATATTATACCAGAGCCGGAGCCAAGCGCCTCCGGCAGCTGCAAAGTGCAGATGCAAACTTTTCAATGCGGCAGCTGTCATAAAAGCAAATGAGAAAAGGAAGAAGCCCCGCCGCCGACCAACTCGGCGAAAAGTCGTGGCCAAACTCGGGCGGAAAACTCAGTGGAAACTCAGTGAAAACTCAGTGAAAGTCGAGTCAAGTTAAGGCGGCGGGGAGGCAATAAAATATGAAGAGCCCCGGACCAGAGCTGGCGAGTAATGCGACTCGATTTTGTCCTCTTTCAATTAGTCAAATTTGTAGCGCGCCGTCTGATTAAAATTCGCGAGCAGCGTAAATAGTTTTTCCCCCGATTTTAATGGGCCATTAAACTTGAACAATTGGGTCTTGAAGTGGAAGTCTTAGCAGGTACACAGAGAGAAAGTTTCCTTAAGGAAAATCTTTTTTTATATTTTCTGGGATTTAAAATCTTAAACCTTTGAACTCTGCCTTAAAGTGCCTTTCTTCCAGTGCTTTGGAGAGGTGAGCTATGTGTCCATGACCTGAACCTGTCTGAATGACAAGCCTTTGGAGGATCCTAGCTCCTGGCTCCTGGCTCCTGGCTCCTTTCTGCTGCCTCTTGACTCCTCCAAGCGAAGCTCCATTTGTGCTGCTCATTTCGGTCGCTTGTCCTGCATTTGACAATGCAATTTGCGGCAGATTGCAGATTCCAAATGCAGATTGCTGCAACGAATTGCCAGCTCCTGGAAAGTCCACTCTGGACACTGGTCACGACATTCATTGCATTAGTTTAGGTGGCTCCTCATTCAGCGCTCCACTAATGCAAAAATATGCCTCAACGGGTCGAAAGTTCACACGGGAATCCTTAATAGATTGGTACCATCGATAGTTTCGAGTTTTTTTCGCAAACTATCGATACTATCGCGATATTACCGACCTATTTAATTTGGAAAAAAAGGATGTTTATCTAATCCCTTAGTTATTTGATAAAGATATTTAGATTAAAGATTAAATATGGTAATTATTTACAAATTAATACAAATAGTCAGACAAATTCTTCTGTTTTGGGATCTTGTGATTTATATATTAATTTTCTAATTAGAATTGTTTTAGTTTCAAGCTAGCAAATATAATAATGTATGGGGACAATACTATTGCGATTGTTTTCAAACTACCGATGGTGCAAGCTGAATCCAAACCATCGATACTATCGATAGTGCCACCGGTAGTTTGACACCTCTAATCCTTAATGACTAAAGAAATTTAAACAATATTTATGTGAAGAAAAATGCATAAAGAAATAAATGACAAATATTACGCATACGCCCAGTGGCACATTTATAAAATACCAATAATTCTTCTGATGCCTTTATCATTCTCTTAGCCTTAAATACATAATAATTGCGTAAAACGAACATTGCTCATACGCCGCGTGTGCAACAGGCAAGAGGCCGCAAAGCGCCACAAGGGCTCTCCATAATGACTTTACGATACACACAATGGGGCCAAACCTGGCCATCCATTTTGGGCAGCTAATGAAATGCGAATCACATTTGTTGATTGCCCCCGAAAGCGAGAGTCCTGCCAGGATATGAGTTGATGCGATGACAGCGATGACAATGACTCGCTGGCTGTCAGCTCATAATGTGTTTCCGCTTGCCTGATTCATTTAATTATGATTTCCGGTGTCGAGGCAAACTGACAGCCACGCACACGTGCTCATTATTACAGCTACTTGATTGCTGGGTTCTGACAGCCTCTCAACCAAATACCCTTGACGCAGAAAGGCTAATAATAATGCACTCGATAATTGCAGGCTTTATTTGGTTTACAAATAACTGATTTATAGGCGAAGAACATATTCTAGTTGCCAGTGCGGTTAGGGTATGGCGGCGGCCATTCATCAACTCGACAAGCAACAATTTCATGTCCTCCATCCTTTGCCAATTTGCTTGTATTAGAAACTCATTTCCGTTTGTAATTGAGTCGCTGCCGCCAGCCGGGCCAGCCGGGCCAGCTGGTGCATGAGTGGCGTGGTGGGTAGTGTGCTGGTTGGCAGTGCCTCCTTATGTTCATGCAAATGTAAATCGATTTGCGAGTCTCAACCTGGCATATATTTTTTCTACCCAACAGAACCATCGCCGCTGTACGACAACAACCACTACCATGAGGAGTGTCTGCGCTGCAACTCCTGCGGGCTGAACCTGACTGGACCCAACCAGAAGAGGGCCAGGAGATTCAAGGTAAGTGGAGACCTAAACTAAAATAATTTTTAGTGGGAGCTAAAATAGGCTTTTCCTGCTCCTAATTACTAGCTGACTATGCCAGAGTAACCAATTTTAACTATTCAATTTCCCTCTAATTTTGCCTCGGTGCCAGACATAATGACTGAGATAACAGCTAAATTTGATCCGCAAAAGGGCAGAAATAATGAGCGATTTGCTGCGCTTTTCCCTGTCCTTTTTTTTTTTTAAACTCATTTGAAATGCATCCGCTCATTCCGGCAGCCATAAAGCCGGACTCATTACGGGCCAAATGACGTGCGGGACCGTGGCTGCACGGTGTGTTGCATGTGCGGCTTAATCAGAATTGCATATGAGCAGAGAAGGGGCACTAAAAATGATGCCCGAAATAAATCATTTACAGAGGGAAATAAAAAAAAAAATATAAAAAATATAAATATAAATATAAGGCCATAGCCAGCACTTGCCAAAAAATAAATAAAAGAAAGCTGCATGAATTGATATTAAAACTAAAAGAAATACTAATATAAATTTCCTTACAATTTAATATAATTAAACAAAAAAAAGCAAAATACCTCTGAGTGTATGCCTTCCCTCAACCTACTCCAGAGGGAAATACAAAAATATATTATATAAAAATATAATATATAAAAATATAAATATAAAGCCATAGCCAGCACTTGGCCAAAAAAGAAAAGAAAGCTCCTTGAATTTATATTAAAACTAAAAGAAATAATTATATAAATTTCCTTAACATTTTATAAAGTATAAAATATTTTAAAAATATCTCTGAGTGTATGCTTTCCCTATTCCAGAACCAGATAATGCCCGAATAAAACATTTACAGAGGGAAATATACGAATAAAGCCATAGCCACTTCCCAAAAAAAAAAAAAAAAAAAAAAAGCTCCTTGAATTCATATTAAAACTAAAAGAAATAATAATATAAATTTCCTTACAATTTAATATAACATAAAAATACATGCAAAATACCTCTAAGTGTATGCCTTTCCCCAACCTATTCCAGAACCAGATCCTGTGCGACCTGCACTTCGCGGACGTGGCCCTGATGGAGTGCTCCGACTTCATGCAGCAGCTGCGGAGCTTCAAGCCGCAGTCGCTGGGCTGCGCGGTCGCCAGGCGGAAGAGCTCCACGACGCTGATATTCCCACTGCCGCCGCAAGCATGTTCAGGTATGTACCGCACTGTACTCGGCACATTTCGCGCGCGATATTATGGCCAAATCGGCACTGGGACCCGGGCCCACCTGCTCCGCTGCTTCTGCGGGTCCAGCAGGTGGGTCTCTCGGTCTCGTTCTCCTTCTGGCTGGGTTCCTCTGTTTTTGATTGCGTTTGGCGGCCGCCGCATCCTGCCCGCGATAATAATACCCTGTATATTGTATCCTTGGCGAGTGAGGGAATTTTAGGGATTTTAAAGAAATAGATTTATCGATATTGGTTCGATTTTTAATCGATTTATTGATATTTATTTGGACGAATCGGATTTCTAAGCTTAGTATTGAACATGAACTTGATAAATAAATAGTTCCCAATTTTAAATGCAAAATTCGGTATAAACTTGACTTGATATTTAATCAATTAATTATTAAAATAAATAGAACTATCGATATTCGTTCGATTTTTAATCGATTTATTGATATTGACTTTGGCAAATCGGAATTCTAAGCTTAGTTCTGCTTGATTTTTTAATGGAAAAATATATTATAAATTATATTATATCGATGTTTACATTGGTGTATCGAATGTTTTTTCTAATACGATACGTGATACGGATATATTTATATCGTTTAAATTTGGTACATCAAAAACAGTGTGAACTTGTCTGTAATATCAATATTTACATTTGTATGTTGAATGTATCTCCCTGATATGGCACCTGATATCGATATATCTCTTAATCGACATATATATATATCAATAGATTATTTACATCTTTTTTTAATATATTCCCTTTCTCTAAGGATATTTCCCATTCTAATACCGAAAGGCGAAGGCGAATACCCTTCCATAAATGACACCTGATATCGATATATTTATTTATATCGATATATTTGTCGATATTACATTATTTATATATTTTTTTAATATATTCCTTTTTGCTAAGGATATTTCCCATTCGAATACCGAAAGGCGAAAGGCGAAACCCTTCCATAAATTTCGCTTTTTTCCCTGCCCCGAGTGTGTGTGGGAGCGTGTGTGTGTGAGTGTGCGTGGCGTCATCATTATAATTCAAATGAGATTTGCGCGCACAGCAATCTACTCACTCGCACACACCCGTACACCCGCACACCCGCACACACACACAGAAAAAAAGAGGAAAGAAAGGGGGAGAACAAATAAAAGAGCGGAAGCGGGAGAGCGAGTGAGAGCCGAGCCACGTCTACAAGTTGGAGAATGTTTGGCATTTTGCATAATAAAGTTGTTCAAACATATTTGACGTCGGGTTGCGCACTCACACACACACACACACAAGCATATATACACACACACACATACAGATAGAACCGCCATTTTTCGCTGACATAAACTTTCAATTCGGTTTTCATTTTACTTTATTTCCTCTCGGTCTGTTTTTTTCTTTATTTTTTTCCTGCGCTCCCAAGCGATTTAATTAAAATCCGCAAAAAAATAAGCAAAAACAAGGAATACGTAACATTTCTTAACATTATTTATCAGTTTTTCCTATATGTCCGTGTGAGGGATATATATATATATATATATATATATGGAATATATTCACTTGCCGGGGAATATTAACTGGATTTTTATTACGAAACTTTTTCGGCAGGGCTTTGGCTTTCCGCGCTTGGGCCCCGCCCCCCGGAACGCCCCTTTCGTTTGGCGTCCATTTTAATTACAATATGCCGAAGTCAACGAAATAAACGAATCGAGGCCATTTCGGCCAGTTAAATATTATGGCCAGAACGAGCGGTCCTTTGGCAATGATGAGGAGGCTGATGAAGGCGCTAAGTCCTGCTGATATTTCTTCATGGATAATTGGTTGCAGGTCCTAAAAATCCACGCACTTTTTGCGACAATAAAATCCATAAAATTAAGGGCTTGAAAGAAACTATGATTTTCTAAGATATTTATTTAAAGGAAACTTGATTTATGATTTATTAATAGACCCTTATAGAATTCTCTCTCTTTGAGACAATAAAATCTTTTAAAATATAGGCTCAAAACAAACTAAATTTTGTTGAAGTCTCGCATACAATAAGCAGCTTTTCTTAGATAATTATTAAAAGGAAACTTAATACAAGTATATATAATTTAATAATAAAGCCTTCTTTAAGGCTCTATTCTCTCTCTCTCTCTCTCTCTCTTCTCTCTCTTTGAGACAATAAAATCCATAAAATTAAGGCCTTGAAACAAACTATAATTTTTTAACGTCTCAGCTTTTCTCACATATTTATTTAAAGCACACCTAGTTTATAATTTATTAACAAACCCTTGAAAAACTCTCTCTCAACTGATTATGACTCTGGCAAATAGTTTTTAGACCATTGACTGCCAAAAGCCGGCTCCCTGCGAACTTGACACGTTTCGGTTGGGCATCTAACTCCGCACTTCCGTTTCCTGTCCTTGTATTAATACTCAGCTGCGCTCATTTGAAGCGACATTGAGTGTGCACTCGAGTAAAGTGATTCGATGCGTGTCACATTCGAGTGCTGCACTTGCTCAGCTTAGAAGAACAGTGACAGAAAAACAGGAAGGAAAACCCAAGAAAAAAAAAGGGAAAATTTAGTTTTTTTTCCTTGTATAAAAAATTAAATTAACCTGAAGCACTTAACACTTTAAATTAACTTAAATGAGTTCAATAAAGCTTAGAGATTTAATTACCAGAATTAATCAAGAGAATATAAACATTATATTATTATTTATAATTACCAAAGAGGCTTAAATGAACGGAAAAATATATTTAAAGTGGCTAAAATCCAAATATTCAGATTTACCCTTGAATACTTAATTCATTTAAATGCTTTATTGGTTGCAGTAATTGCTCACAGAGGAAAAAGGGGAAAATGAATAATTCAAGCTGCCATAAATTGACGGGAAATCCCTAGCTAAGCTGTTGGCATTTAAAATCGTATTAAATAGAGAGAAATTACTATTGCCTTAAAGTTTCAGTTCAATTTGGCCAGGAGAGAGAGCGGAAGCAGGGGAGGTCATCAAATAGATTAAATAAATACACTAAATAAATCATTTAGCTCGGGCAAGACGTAACGTATACGCCACGTAGGTCACGGAGCACACGTTTATGGCCTAAATCGCGCACCAGAGTTATAAACACGTATTATATGCCATCCCAAATAGCAGAGCCAGATCCATGTGTGTACGTGACAATTAAATTTATGAAATCCTATAGGCCACGGCCCAGGATATACTTGCTGGCAAGGGCCAAACCGAATCCAAATCCGGTTGCCAGTTGAAAAGTCAGTTCAAGGGTCTCGAATTATCGCCTCCTCCCCGAAAATAGGCGCGTGACTGTTGCCGGGATGCCAGGAAGTTGGGCCATTAGCGGGAGAGGCACAATGATATCCTTGCAGAGATCCTGACTCAAATTTAAATATTATAGAAAATAGGCAAAGGGCTTAGTGAGCTTTAATTAATAAATAAATAAATAAATTATTACCTTGCCTTGAGCTTCAGAATATTCGCTGTAAATATCCAATTTGAGAGCCCTGGCTCCTCCGTATATATCTTTTATTATTCACTGCTTTGTCATCTGCTGTTGGCCATAAATTTCGCCATGAATTCTGGGCCAGCAGCCACGCCCACCTGGCCAGGGCATTTACATTTTAATATGCATTATTAGCGGGATAATTGTTTGAGAATATTGCCCCAGAATAGACGACGACGAGGACAAAGAGAGCCGTAAAAAGCGGAGGCCATCAATTTGTCACTTTGCCATTCTACATTTCGGGGTATTGGGCTCTCTATATATATATCAAGAGAATATATATATAAATTCAAAAGCAGCGCCATGAAATTGTCGCGCACTTTTAACGTTCATTTGTCAGCCCGGGCTTTCTCTTGTTTTTGTGCTTGCCATTTTTTAATATTTTAATATGTCCTAGCACGCATATTTTGTGTCTCATTTGTTTCGTGAAAAATGATTTTAATTTCGCCGTGTGGCTTTTGAATAAATGGAGTTGTAATAGCCATTAATGACCACGACTGCTCCTTGAGCGTATTTATGGCCAAGAAGTAATTTTTCACAGAGCCAGCTCATCGATTTATTTCCCTCTTCCGCTCTGTGTGTGTGCTGGGAATCTATTTTTAATTAATATCGAGCAGAAAACGAGCAAAACGAGAAACAAAGCCAAACAGCCACAAATCCTGGACAAAGTTGGGAAATTTATGGCAGCGGCATAACCGAATCGGACATCCTTTTTAGCTTAGTCAGGGCCAAGAGCTCTTTTCAATGCCATAAGCCTCTGGGATGATCGGCGACAGGCCACAGAGAGATCTTCCGATACGGGCAACGAGGCGTATACGCAATTTTTGCATGCCAGCAAAGCAAAGCCTCTGGCAAAGTCCGGACACTTGTCTAATTGAAAAACCCAGTAAGAAATTGCCAACTAGAATATCTCTCTTGGGTTTTAATCCTCCCAAGGCTCCTACTGGCTCTTCACTAATTAAATCCCACTCTTCGACAATTGAAAAATCTGAGAAAAATATTTAAGAAAATCTTGGAAGCTTTAATAAGCTGTATTCAATGTATTTTCCCTTCAATAAAATCGGAATATGCCGAGCAATGCAACCTAAATCCTTACTTTTTTTCCTGACTAATTAAAACGAGGACTACTGCCAAAGCCACACCGCATGGCGCAAAAATATTGGACATTTTGCCAGCAAACAAAAGCCGAAACCTTTGAAAAAGAAATCAGGCAGAAAATAAGCTAAAATCCAATGCAAAAATGCACAGAGAGATAGAGAGAGAGCCGGAGTCACTAATTAAAATGGCTTTCAGTGCGAAATGCGAGACGACTTTGTGCCAGGTGTCCTCCTTCCATTTAGGAGTTCTTCATAAATTCCTCTGTTGTCCATCCAGAAATGCAATGTAAATCAAATTAATTTTGGCCCAGGGACAAATGACAAAGGACGCAGGACACAAGGGGTACTGGAAAATAGAAAATGGAAAATAGATATGGCCTTTATCTGCCTTGGCCAGTTTTGTGACCAGAACAGAACTATGGAATTTATGGAAATTATATGAGTTAAATTAAAAAGATGACAAAGAAATGCTCATCGTTTTGGGAATTATTAGTGGAAAATAAAATAAATACTAGTTAAGTACTAGTATTTTTAAGCTTGTTAATTCTCTAAGGATTTCTCTCTGAGAAAAAGCTGAGTTAGTTTCTTCTAATTTTCTTGAAATCTTATTGAAATAAATAATAAAAAATAAATTGAAATATATAAAAAAAGAAGGGGAAGCACAACTCCTCTAAGGAGGAATATTCAGAGCTTATTATTTAAGTTAAAAAGCTTACAGAGAAATTCTGCATTTCTTTCGACAATTATTCATAGAATATAAAGTAAATACTAGTTGGGGAAAGAGAGAACTTTTAAACCTGTTAATCCTGTGAGGACTCAAGGCACTTAATTCTCTGCAAGAAAATGCTGTTAGTTTATCTTAATATTCTCAAATTCTTATTGAAATAAATTTAAAAAAAAAAGGAAGGATAGCTTATCAATTAAATCCGGAATCCTGCGACTCCTGCCTTGATCAGCCTCTTAAATTGAGGGAGAAAAAAAAGCAATTAAAATAAAGTTAAATTAAAAAGCTTCCAGAGAAATGCTGCATAGTTTCGACAATTATTGGTAGAAAATAAAATAAATACTAGTTGGGGAAGGGTGTGCTTTTAACCTTGTTAATCCTGTAAGGACTCAGGGCACTTAATTCTCTCAGAGAAAAAGCGGAGTTAGTTTCTTCTAATATCAAATATTTTCTCGAATTCTTATTGAAATAAATATGGAGAAAAGGGGAAGGATAACTCCTCTAAGGAGGAATATTCAAAGCTTATCGTATCGATGATTATCATTCTTTAAAAATATCATCAGTTTTTGTTTGCAATATATCAAATTTTATCGATATATATCGATATTATATATGTAAAAAATATCGTATCGATGATCTTAATACTTTAAATATCTAAAATAAGGTATTAAATAAATAAGAAATCTACAAAATAATGTCTCAAATATCTAAATACTTTTTATATCAAAAATAGGGAATTAAATAAATAAGGAAACTACAAAATAATGTCTCAAGCTTCTTCATAAATATCTAAATACTTTATATATCTAAAATAAGGGATTAAATTAATAAAGGTTCTGCAAAATATTGTCTTAAGCTTCTTTAAAAATATCTAAATGTGTTATATACCTAAAATAAGGGATTAAATAAATAAGGGTTCTACAAAATAATGTCTCAAGCTTCTTCAAAAATATATAAATAAGTATCTCCAATTAAAATATCTACAATTAAATACTTCAAGTATTTAGTTTAAGAAATTTCAGCTACTGTTGTATTCCAAATCTCTATAAACATTACCTGGCTGTTCTAGCTCGATTTACTTACTCGGCTTTAGTGTGGCTAAAATTTCCAAATACTAAAACCTGTGACAGGTTAGTCCAAGACTATTCACTTTCGATTTCTTATTTTAAATTAGGAAAGTCTTGGAATAGGAATTTCCTAATTTAAAATAAGAAACTTAACATCTAACATTTTTCTAATAAAAATTGAAAAAAGTCCCCCAGTTTCCTACATAGAAAAATCATTTTAAATATTTATGGCCCTTTCAGTTATTATTTATTATTTAATTTGAAACTAAATTTATATAAAAGATAAATGTAAAAAGGTGTTTAAAATATTTTAAACAAATATTCAAATGTTTTAAGCATCTATTTTAAATACCAACAAATATTGAAATATTTTAAACACCTTTTTTAGTTACCTTACTTAAATTCCCGATACCTTAACTTATTATCACCGCTTTTTTTGGTATTTAGCAAAAAATAGAACAAAAACTAAGCCCATCTTAGTTCAACCCAAGTCCTTCGCTGGCGCCAACTTTTCATTCAGATTAAGCTGCTCATGTATGGGGGAAATTGGCCAAGGGAAAAATGGGGGAAAGAGGGAAAAAAGGGAGAAAAGTGGCCAAGGAAAAGAGGCAAGGGGAGCTTAACAAGCGGCAAACAAGCCGAGTCCGAGTCCGATGGCAGGAGACATTATTATTATGTACGTCAAACGTTGACGTTGCGTTAACTCGGACAAAGGCAAGTCGGGGGATATATCGGGGGATATATATACACACTTGAACATATATACAGATACATATACGTATACATATCAAAGGGGACATGGAGGTGAAACCTGCATTAAATTATTGATTCGATTTCGCGCGCGATTCGTTTTTATTGTAGCGAACTTTTTGTCTGAATGAATTGTAGCCCCTCCTCTGTGTGTTGTGTGTGTGTGTGGCCAGAAAGTTTGCGGCAGACACTCTGCCACACACACACACCCCGCACACACTCACCTGTCTATCAGTCTGTCACAGTGTGTGCGAGTGTGTGTGTAAGTGCCACGCCCAGGAGCAGATCCTGGCATAACAATAACAATAATAACAGCGGCAGACGGCCAAAAAATTCATGTGTGCTTTTGCCCCAGAGCCTACACTGTCACAAAAACTTTACTTTTCAAAGTAAATGCCAAGAAAAGGTGTAAAGGATTGGCAATTATTGGAAGTTAAACCAAAATAGAGCCCAAAAGTATGCTGTACAAAATTAATTCTAAAAGGTAGCCAAAATACCCTTATAATCAGTCAAATTTTCCCTGAACTCTGGCTTAAACTGGCGACTTTCGCTCAGTGCACTTATGTGCACGTATACATGGACAATGGCAAACAAGACATAATCAATCACTTAACCCAAAAACGCACACCAAACGTTCGTTTCAATTAAAGTTTCGTTTTCATTCACTTAGCAGGGGCGAAAATGGTCTAGGAATGGGAGTAGGAAAGGGAATGAGGATAGGGATGGATGGGTAAACAGCAAAGCAAAGCAAAGCTGAGGAAAATAGGGAGAAAGGGAGGCAATGAAATAGCAAAATCATTCAATGCACTGGGCGAATTTTTTGGTCAGAGATATTGTATGTGAAAGCGATAGCCTCAATCAATTATAGCCAAACGATGTTTGATTTAATTGAACTAATTTCTTCTCTTTTGTTTAAAAAATGTCCTGGCTTTCATAAACATTTTATTCTTTGACTTCTGCCATTTGTACACTTTTAATGTGAGATTTTGTTACTTTCTACACATTTACTATCACTTTCACTTGCATTGAGAGAAGAAGAATTTGACCCACAAACTGCTTCTGGTATTTTCTTTGCTTTTTGTTTAATTAAAAACAAAATGAGGGTGAAATTTCAATAAAACGTGGAGTATAAAATGCCTAAGCTTCTTGTTTTTATTTATTATGAATTCTTTTCTGAGCTAAGGATTATTTAAGTAGCTTATTTAAAGATAGTTTGCTTTGTTTTTATAATTATTAAAGTTATTTTTTTACTCGAAAAATCAGGAAATTGAAATTACAATTATTTTGGTAGAAATAAATTAGTTCTTGTGATAATTACATTTATTTTAACATTAAAATTATCCTTGACTTAAAGAAACTATTATTTCCCAACTCAATTTTCCTTTTTGAGCTAAGAATTATTTTTGTAGCTTATTTAATAAGTGTTGGGTTTGTTTTTATAATTTTTAAAGTTATTTCTTTTCTTGAAAAATCAGGAAATTGAAATTACAATTATTTTAGCAGAAAATAAATAAGTTCTTGTGATAATTACATTTATTTTAACATTAAAATTACCCTTGACTGCCTTGCTTTTATGGTTTTTCTGGTGTGTTTCCTAAACAAACTCAATTTGGAGTATAAAATGCCTAAGCTTCTTGTTTTTATTTATAATTATTAGAGTTATTTCTTTTCTCGAAAAATCAGGAAGACAGTCTTCTTTTATTTTAATTGAAATTACAATTATTTGAGCAGAAAATAAATTGGTTCTTGGGATAATTAACTTTATTTAAACATTAAAATTATTATTTTTAATTTTCCTGGCTTGTTTCTTGAACTATTATGTCCCAACTCAATTTCCTTAATATTTTTTTAATATATTATTTGTGTTTCTTAAACTATTATTTCCTAACTCAATATCCTTAATATATTTTTTTCCTTGCTTCAAAATGTGTGTGTGTTTTTCCCGGGAATAACGACGAAATAATTTCTTGGCGCAACTTTGATTTCACTTTCGTCACACAACCACACACAGCCAGGAAGTGGGTGGCACTTTCCCGGGGGGAACAGGGACAGTTGGTGGTTGCTCTACAGCGGAACCTTTCAATTTCCGTTGGTCCTTTCTGGAATGGCGAGAGTATGCAATGCAGGATACTCTATTTTTTCTTCTTCCTTCTTTTTTATTTTTGCCTTTTTTTGGAGCGCACATAATTCGCATATCATTCAATGGCGGGGGTAGGCATTTTCCTACCAAATCACAGAATCTGTTGCGTATACGTACGCTTTCCCGCCCGACTGTTGCTGTAATTGAAGCAATGACGCAAGCGAAACTCGCTCGCAGCGCCATTTCAATGCCTTTGCCCCCCGACTTTTCCCCCGACTTGCCCCAAGATTACTCGCTTGAAAGTAATTTGTTTTCATGCGACATGGAAGAAGTCTGCTCGCGACAAGGATAAAGGAAAGTGTAATGCAAAGCGAGCGAGCATGTCCCTTAAATGATGACGGCCATAGATATAGATTGGAGGAGCCCGTCCCGATTATCATCGACTGCCAATCCTTTTTCTGAGACCAACACCTGCAGGTGTGTGTGTATATTTATTCAGAATTCAGAAGGCCAAGGGCCAAGGCCCCTGCCCCTGCCCCTGCCCCTGTTCCGCACATTCAAATCACATTTTGGCGCACATTTAGCATAATTTAGCACTTCATTTGCAAGCGCAAAAGCCACGACAGCTGCCTGCGAAAAAGTTTTGGGGGCCAAAGATGTATGGATACGGCGGTGGATGGTGCCTGGCAGTGGGCTGCAAAGTGATTATGATGCCCCAAGCGACATGTCACCAGACAGCAGCAAACCCCCGGCAAAAGATGTAAATACACTGGGAAAATGGGCGGGCTCCAACTGAAAGATAGATTTGCTTAGCAAGATCTCAGAATAAGAACGCATAAAAGAATAGTTGAACTATTAATATAAATAATATTAAATAATATAACATGTTTTTAGTTGAGTAATCAGTTCTTTTAGGGTTTTGACACTGCCTTGCTTCGCTCCTTAATTTAAGTAATTTTATTCAAGTGCAAGCAATAAATAATAAGTATTAGTAATGGTATACAATCCATAAAGCTAACACTTTCATCCACTTAAATTAATTAAAATAAATAAGTGTGACCAAGCCTTCAATAAATGAAAGCAACAAGGCAGTGTCCTAACCAAATAAGAAATGAGCATTTATTTTGAAATGTGTTAATAATAAGAATAATATAAGAATAAATTATAAATGAGCAACACAAGGGCAGGCTTCAAAGATAAGTTAATTATTTAATAATAAATAATAAAATAATAATAATGTTATACTAAATTATTAAAATCAAAGGGCTTCTAAGCCCTTCAAGTATGCCTAATTTAATCCCGATTTCTCTCTCTGCCCACCGTCAGGGGCCACAAATTCCATCTGTGATGACACGAATCTCAACATCAAAAGTACACACACATAACACACGAATTTCATGCGTTTGGCTGACTTTTTCTCCCCGTCCCAGTCCCAGTCTCAGCCTCCGAAAATTCCACGGAAAGTTTTTGTTCCGAGCGTGGAATTGAATGATTAAATGTGTGATTTATGTTTCGCTCATTGGCTTCACCTTTTCTCCTCTCGTTGCAGGTAAATTGAATGGAAAGTGAAGAGAGTGTATCTAATATTTCAGGAGTGCCACGAATCCAGCAAATCCAACAGATAAGTTTATTTATTAATCGGATAATATTATTCTGGCTTATTGTATCGTTTTTCATATTATTCTCCATTATGAAATTGAGACAATATCCAAAATTAATATCATCCCCGATGACTGCTATTAAAACAATCAACTTTGAGTCGAAAGGAAAATATTAAATTTATTTACTTATAATTAATCACTGTGGACGGCAGTCCACGTAGTGACGATGAGCACCGAGACTGTGGTGCGCAAGGAGACTACTATATACAGCCGTAGAATTGAAAATCTGCTACGATAGTCCGATCAGAACCATTTATATCTTAATCGAAAGGTATTGTAAACCTCTTTGAAACTGCATACTAAGATTTTTCAAAAACGGATTAGTTTGGGAGAAATTAGAGTGAAAGTGCGAAATTGAAAATTTTGAAAATTGGAGCCATTGGGGCCGGTGGAGCAAAAATCCCAAAAATTTTAATGTTGTTGTGATCTAGCTTTAAATACGCGTCGAATGACACCTCGATCGTCCTGATCCGATACTCCGTTCAAAAGATATTCAATAAACACGATTTCAACGGCCTTTCCGAAATGAAAACGTTTGTCCTGTTGTTTGTCTGTTTGTTTGTTTGTTTGTCTGTGGTATTTTTTGTTTTAAAGTCCTGGAACCACTTTTGTTTTATTAATCAGCTCGAGCTAAATAATTTTTGTTCTACGACTTTTTGGGTTTCCCGCTAGTTTGGCGGGAAAACAGCTAGAAAAGCCAGATTTCCCGCGCCCATAACTTCTAAACGACTAAAGCTACAGAATCGTGCTTTATGTCGTTTGAAAGGTATTTTGAAATGATAATAGCTTTGCCTTGACATAATTTATATAAATATAATATTTAAGAATTTATAATTAAAATTAATTTTTTTTTTAAGTTTTTGAAGTTTTCTTAAAAATGGCTCTAACGATTTTGATACTCACTCAAGGCCATATAGCCCTTGAGATTGCTCAACTTTTGGTATATAACACATATCTCGGAAAATTCGCTTTCTCGAGATATTACTCATTAAAATTAGTAGCAAAGATCCCATATACCTAACCTTTTACATGCACTATACATACATTTATGTAAAAACTCATGTAGAGTCATTTAGAGACGTGCACAATGCAATAAAATTTAAAGCCATCAAAAAAAAATTAATATCATTTAAATTTAAAAGAAATCGTTTGATTTTTTTTTTTTTTTAATTTAATCTAATTTTTGCTTTTTCCACTACTTTGGCGGGAAAACAGGAAATTTCTCGCGCCCATAACTTCTGAACGACTAAAGTTACATAAACGTGCTATATGTCGTTGGAAAAGTATTTTGATATGATAATTACTTTGCCCTGACAAAAATTTTCTAAATATTATAATTAAGAATTTAGAATAAAAATTATTTTTTTTAGATTAAAAATTTTTTTATAAATAGCTTTCACGATTTTTATAGTAACTTCCGGCCGTATATCCCTTGAGATATTTCGGGGTACAACACATATCTCCGAAAATTTGCTTTCTCATCAAAATTAGTAGCAATGCTCCCATATAACTAACTTCTTATATGCATTTTGTTTGTTAATTTTTCCAATTTGAGTTTCAAACAAAAACTTATAAAAACAATGGAAGACCTATGTATGTACATACATAAGTCATTTAAAAAACTTCTGATATCAAATAAAAACACCTCTTAACGAGGTTAGATTAAAGTGACGATGGCACACTCAACACAAAAAATTTCTGATATCAAATTTTGTGACGATTAATAGTTATTTAAACAAAAATATTTAAAAAGTTTTTAATTAGTTTCAAAATCGGCACTTAGCTGAAAAATTTAAAAAGGCAAAATAGTCAGCGTGCCGATTTTGAAACTAATTAAAAACTTTTTAAATATTTTTGTTTAAATAACTATTAATCGTCACAAAATTTGATATCAGAAATTTTTTGTGTTGAGTGTGCCATCGTCACTTTAATCTAACCTCGTTAAGAGGTGTTTTTATTTGATATTAGTTTCAGACCAATTTACTTAATTTATTTAAAAAATAAGAAGTAAGTCTGATTAGTCTCCCTATAATTACTAAAATCCTGCCACTCTTGGGATTATTCCACGTTATATTCCACTTGACTTGGGTTTGCTTTTGGGTTTTGGGTTTTATGTTTTGGTTTTGGTTTTCGGCTTGCCCAACATTTGCATTTTGGACTCTGGCCAACCGCAAAATTGCTTGCCAATGGCTTTTAAGGACGTGTCCTGGCCGCTCTTTGCGGCTTATTGGCCAATTTGCAACTTGATTAACAAAAGTGCATGAGGTCAGCCACTAGGGCCGCCGCCGACTATGATCATTACGATCATTACGATGCACGGTCCTTGTACTCGTCCTCGAGAATCTCCTCCATCCAGTGGCACTTTAGGCGGCATGAAATGGCAGTGTCAACGGAATGGCGGGAAATGCCAGCACTTTAAAGGCAATAAACCTTAATTGCTGATTACGCGCACACACACACACGCACGGAAAGGAAAAGAAAAAATATTTCAATAATCCTGCGAAAGTCCTGGCTTCCCTCCAGAGAGAGGGGAGTATCATGTTTCCCTTATAAATTATAAAATAAATAAGAACAAATTATGCCGAAAACTTTAAGAGAGCCTGAGAGCTCTTGCTCATAGCAGGATATATATATCCATGATAATAGATTTCATTTAATTTATTTTCAAGCAGGGGAAAGCACACACACATTTAGCCACAGGGTATCCTTTGTTCGAGCGAGGGTGTTTCGCCTCGCTTCGAGTGACGCATAATTCGAAAATTGAAATTTCCATCACGTACAGGACGCCGGCAGCGACGCCAGCGCAGGCAGCATCCACTTGTCAACATGAATTTCCAATTTTCTCTTCTTTTTCCCTCACTCCTCTCTCCCCGCGGAAAAACAGAGGCATTGTTCACAGTTTATATGTGTTTTTTGTGTGTCTCCCCTGTTTCATCTCATAATCTGGCCACAATTGGTTATATCAAGTTGACATCGAAATCAAAAACACACATTTTATTCCCGCATCAAGTGCATCACGTTCCTCCCTTCGAATTATGCAAATCCCACTTGAGGCATTACGTGTTTAATATCTATCAAATAAAAACACCTCTTAACGAGGTTAGATTAAAGTGACGATGGCACACTCAACACAAAAAATTTCTGATATCAAATTTTGTGACGATTAATAGTTATTTAAACAAAAATATTTAAAAAGTTTTTAATTAGTTTCAAAATCGGCACGCTGACTATTTTGCCTTTTTAAATTTTTCAGCTAAGACCCGATTTTGAAACTAATTAAAAACTTTTTAAATATTTTTGTTTAAATAACTATTAATCGTCACAAAATTTGATATCAGAAATTTTTTGTGTTGAGTGTGCCATCGTCACTTTAATCTAACCTCGTTAAGAGGTGTTTTTATTTGATATCAGAAGTTTTTTAAATGACTTATGTATGTACATACATAGGTCTTCCATTGTTTTTATAAGTTTTTGTTTGAAACTCAAATTGGAAAAATTAACAAACAAAATGCATATAAGAAGTTAGTTATATGGGAGCATTGCTACTAATTTTGATGAGAAAGCAAATTTTCGGAGATATGTGTTGTACCCCGAAATATCTCAAGGGATATACGGCCGGAAGTTACTATAAAAATCGTGAAAGCTATTTATAAAAAATTTTTAATCTAAAAAAAAATAATTTTTATTCTAAATTCTTAATTATAATATTTAGAAAATTTTTGTCAGGGCAAAGTAATTATCATATCAAAATACTTTTCCAACGACATATAGCACGTTTATGTAACTTTAGTCGTTCAGAAGTTATGGGCGCGAGAAATTTCCTGTTTTCCCGCCAAAGTAGTGGAAAAAGCAAAAATTAGATTAAATTAAAAAAAAAAAAAATCAAACGATTTCTTTTAAATTTAAATGATATTAATTTTTTTTTGATGGCTTTAAATTTTATTGCATTGTGCACGTCTCTAAATGACTCTACATGAGTTTTTACATAAATGTATGTATAGTGCATGTAAAAGGTTAGGTATATGGGATCTTTGCTACTAATTTTAATGAGTAATATCTCGAGAAAGCGAATTTTCCGAGATATGTGTTATATACCAAAAGTTGAGCAATCTCAAGGGCTATATGGCCTTGAGTGAGTATCAAAATCGTTAGAGCCATTTTTAAGAAAACTTCAAAAACTTAAAAAAAAAATTAATTTTAATTATAAATTCTTAAATATTATATTTATATAAATTATGTCAAGGCAAAGCTATTATCATTTCAAAATACCTTTCAAACGACATAAAGCACGATTCTGTAGCTTTAGTCGTTTAGAAGTTATGGGCGCGGGAAATCTGGCTTTTCTAGCTGTTTTCCCGCCAAACTAGCGGGAAACCCAAAAAGTCGTAGAACAAAAATTATTTAGCTCGAGCTGATTAATAAAACAAAAGTGGTTCCAGGACTTTAAAACAAAAAATACCACAGACAAACAAACAAACAAACAGACAAACAACAGGACAAACGTTTTCATTTCGGAAAGGCCGTTGAAATCTTGTTTATTGAATATCTTTTGAACGGAGTATCGGATCAGGACGATCGAGGTGTCATTCGACGCGTATTTAAAGCTAGATCACAACAACATTAAAATTTTTGGGATTTTTGCTCCACCGGCCCCAATGGCTCCAATTTTCAAAATTTTCAATTTCGCACTTTCACTCTAATTTCTCCCAAACTAATCCGTTTTTGAAAAATCTTAGTATGCAGTTTCAAAGAGGTTTACAATACCTTTCGATTAAGATATAAATGGTTCTGATCGGACTATCGTAGCAGATTTTCAATTCTACGGCTGTATATAGTAGTCTCCTTGCGCACCACAGTCTCGGTGCTCATCGTCACTACGTGGACTGCCGTCCACAGTGATAAATAATTATATGTTTTTTTGATATTTAAATACAAAGTGAGCTTAGTGAAAATTCGATAGAAAATTAATTAGTTAAATAATAATGATTTACCGACTCAAATAGCATTCAATATTCGCTACAATGGATCTACAATTATTTGTTTATATTCTCGCTTTGTCTCGCTTCTCGCATTTCACTTTAAATACATTTATGGGCCTGACGGCTTCGTCCTTCGCTCCGATCCCAGGGAAAGGAAAATGTAAGGGAAAGGAATCGAATTATTTGCCAATTCAATCGATAGATCAACACATTTCCAGCCACTGGATATTTCGCGTTGTAAGCAAATCAAAACAAAGAGCTGGCAAAATATTCAAGAAGAATGTAAATGCTCTCTGGCTTAAGGATTTACCATTTGCAACTTGCATAATTAACTTTTTAAATATTTTAGACACAAATTGTCAACTTTTTACCTAGTTTCTTCATAATTTAATAATTAAATAAAACTTATAACTTATTTTATGGTAATTTCAACTCTTTAAGTATTTTAGTTATAAAAGGCAACATTTTTCTCGGTTTCTTTATATTTTAATAATTAAATAAAGCTTAAAGTACATATATATTTTTTGTTATAATATATTTTATAGTAATTTCAACAGTTTCAATATTTTTTTTAAAAAATTTCAACTTTTTACCTAGTTTCTTCATAATTTAATAATTAAATAAAACTTAAAGTACACGAATATTTTCTTTTATATTTATTTTGTAGTTATTTCTACTATTTAAGTATTTTAGTTATAAATATTCAACTTTTAACCTAGTTTCTGTATATATTAATAATTTTAAAAAAGCTTACAATGTATGCTTATTTTCTAATAATGTATTTTATAGTAATTTCAACTATTTCAATATTTTAGTTATAAATGCTAACATTTTTCTCAGTTTCTTCATAATTTAATAATTAAATAAAGCTTACAGTACATGAATATTTCCTTATAATTTATTTCATAGTAATTTCAACTATTTAAATATTTTTGTTACAAATTTGCAACTTTTTACCTAGTTTCTTCATAATTAAATAATTAAATAAAGCTTAAAGTATATGATTATTATTTTATAGTAATTTCAACTATTTAAATATTTTAGTTAAACATTTAAATATATTTCTAACCCTGCCAAACACATGCATATTTTCTTATTTTTAAATATTTCGAGGACTTAACTTAATTGAGTTTAATTTAAGGCTTAATTTGGAAATTTTTACCTAGTTTCTTCATAATTAAATAAAGCCTCAAATACATGCATATTTTCTTATAATATATTTTATACTAATTTCCACTATTTAAGTATTCTAGTTATAAATTTAACTATACTTCTCAGCTTCTTCATAATTTAATAATTAAATAACCCCGCCAAACACATACATATTTTGTTATTTTTAAATATTTCGAGGGCTTAACCCCAAAACGGCCCACGAGAACGAGGTTTTTCCGGCCGCTGGCTAAGCGTTCTGTGACCAATTATAATTTACAACGACCCCTGGTCCTGTTTAAGTGCCCATCCCCCACCCCCCCGAAAAGGGGGTTATACTGCCGCCCCTTAAAAAAATAAAAGGGGGCCATATTCCTCGGTTGCTGCTGACACGTCAAACATGGCCTCTGTGTAGTTTACGGCGCCCAACGCAAATTTCTGGTCTTCATTTTGATTAAACGCAAACAGGGTGGCACCGAAAAAATTAGTTGGCTTTTATGCAAATGCATGACGGACCCGGTACCCGGGATCCAGGAGCCAGGAGCGAAGGAACTGCCTTCGCGTCCTGCTTTTCCTGGGGCAGAATTATTTTTACCATTTGGCTGCTCGTTTCTATCTCCGCGTTGGCATGGCGGCTGCCCTATCGCGTCCATCTGCAGGGCAGGGCAGGTAACCCCTTGTCAGTCCGGCGGAAAATCGAGGAAAAGCGACCCACCCCCCCCCCCATTTCTTCCCTAATATCTTATCCGCTTTCTGTTATTTGATATTTGCGCTTTAATGAATTTTAATGCCCCTGCTCAGTGTGCTTTCATTTCTTTTTACGGACTCCTGGCTCACTTTTTTCCGCTAAATTATTAATAAGGAAATTTTGTGCTTAGGCTTCAGTTTCTTTTCCGGGGGTTCTGCACAGATTTTAATCGTTTTAAGATTTGTTTGGAGTCAAGGCCGCACAGATACCCAAACAGATACAGATACAGATACAGATACAACTACAACACAGATACATGTACAAACCGTGGAAAATATCACGCATACGCCGCGTTGCTTCGCTGCATGTGAGGGAATTCCGTGGCTGGCAGCGCACACTGTAAATTGTAAGCATCAAAGCGTTTTTCTCAGAGCCGCTTGGTGTTACTTCTTACAGTGAGTGTGCCAGTCCGCCTACACAGAGAGAAAAGTCTCAAAGAATAATATTAAAAATAAAATAAGAAAAGAAACGCAACAAAGCTTAAATTCGAAGAAGGATTTTCTGATTTGTCAGCGGAAGTGGAAGCGTCAACGGAAACGGAAATGGAAACGGCAACGGAAGTGCAAGTGAAAGTGAAAGTGAAGTGGAATGCAAAGGCTTAATGCCGTGATGCGAACTATATACACACACGCACCACACACCACGCACAGCAGACACACACACACACTCAACACTCGAAGTTCAGTTCCCCCGAAAATCACAGAGGGACGGAGGGTCCTGTCACGTTGCAGTCGTTCGCCGTGACATGTTGAAAATGCGGAAAATGTGGAAAGGGTTATCAGCACGTTCGCCGCCGCTCGCTTACCCCGAACTGGATTATGTGGCGGCGAACAGACGCTGATTGTAAACAGTTGAAAGGCTCTCAGGAACTCAGCGGAGCCGAAGTCATAAAACTGTGATTCCATCTCAGAGATTTGACGCGGGGGAAAATATACTTCAAAAATATATATAGAGAAGAGCTAAAACTAAAGCCAACTAGGCATTAAATTAAATAATATTACAAGTTTTCGGGGGTGCTACAGAAATCACTGGCGTTTTGAAATCACTTAAAAAGGTGTCTAAAAGTATGCTACAAAATGTGTCAGCGTAAAACAAAAACCAAATAATCACCGAATTTAAAACCTCAAACATTTTATTGCATACAAAAAGTAATATTAAATTAAATAATAGTACAAATTATCGGGGTGCTACAGAAATCACTTAAAAATGTGTCTTGTAGCATACTCAAAATGTGACATCGTAAAAAATAGCAAATTTTCACTGAATTTAAAGCCTAAAACATTTTATTGCATACTTTTAGACAGCGCTTAAGGTGATTTCAAAACCCTAGTGATTTTTGTGGGATCCCCGTAATATATATTTGGAAGGAGTACTTTTAAACAATCCCTATTAATACATATTTAGCTAGATATTATTTTGATCATTTTCGAGAAGTTTAGAAACATTCTTAAGGCATATTTAGCATAGTTGATAAACCATTTCCGCTCTTTAATGATTATTAATAGCTAGTTATTCATGTACCAAGTGAGCAGTGTCCTAGAAAAATCAAATAGAAGCAAAAAATTGAGAACTGAGAATTGAGAAGGAGGCGGACTTGTGTTTGCTTGATTTGTTTTTTTGTTTGTCGCTTGTCGTTGTCGTTGTCGTTGTCGTTTGATTCCTTTGCATCTTAGCGGAATTGGTTTCCTTTTACTTTTGGCCAAACTTTTGTTCTTGTTTCGATTGTGTTGCCGTGTTTATTTTCGCCCCTTCTCCCACGTATCTATTGTTATTCGGCCTTTGTACCCACGGCCAACTTTGATAACGGCCCAAGGAGCGCAACGGATCGGATCGGAATGGAGAACCGAGAACGGAGAACGGAAAGAAATATCCTGCAAGTGGCAGCTCCTGCGGGGATGGGGCCAGGCCAAGCTCTAGCTGAAATCGAGATGAAATCGTAGCAGTGAAAAGTGGTGGAAAAAAAAGAAATGAAATAGAAAGTAAAAGCAATTTCAACTTACGGTGGCCCGAAACCAATTTCCAACTTGCCTGGCAACAATTAATAAGCAATCGAATGCAAATAAACCAATAGAGAACAACAAATCGAACAAGGACGTGTGGTGTCGGTTAGGAATGGGCCAAATGCCGATATTTGTATTGAGCTATTGATTCGATTAGACCGATTATCGATTGATTAAATAATTTATAAATTATAAGGAGAAGAGTTTAGCATATACCAGCTGCTATTTCAGTTCGCCTGGTATGTCATTCGTGTCGATATGTAAAAATATACCTATAAGGTTCTTCCCTAGAATAGAGACATATTTGAAGACTTCTTGAGAGCATTTTATGGCCAAAATGGAAGCCATTGACAAAAAGCGTATATTTTCCGATTCGCCATTAAAATCTTAGTAATCTAAAATACAAATATTCAAAATAATAAAAAAATTTTTTTTGATTTTTGAAAATTTGATAAGGGGTTACATCATCAAAATTATCAAAAATCGGCACAAAAAAATTTTTTTTTAACTAAATATGCAGATTTATTACCCAAAGAAAAACTAACAAAAAAATGCTTTCCGAATCGAAATTAAAGCTGTTTTAGCTAAGCTGTGATTATTTTAAGATTTGTTTTGGCCCACAAAATTAAGTCTCTGGGAGTTATTTTTTTACAAAGATCATGCTTCAAATATTTTTACAATTAACTTAAGAAATTATTATATACATTGTTTAATAATACAAATTAATATTTTATATGTATAATAATACAAATTAATATTTTATATAATAAAACAAACCAACAAAATCGGTTCAACCTAAAAAGAATCGTCGTTTATCCCATACGAATAAATAAAAAACCCAAAAAAAAAAAGAATTTTAAAAGTATCTTCGATTTATTTAAAATATTTAACAATGCAATACTAACAATAACATTGATTTTCCTTTTAAAATAAATAAGTAATCTATTCTTAAAGTAAACTAACTTTGATAATTGTCTTTAATATGGTCACTATAATTTTTCAAACCTAACCTACATAAGGTTTGACCATATTAAATGGCAATTATCAAAGTTAGTTTACTTTTTTGGTGACCCAGATATTTTTCTATATAATTAAATCCAGACTCTTGATATTTGAGGCGATACTTCTTGGCAACTCTGGCCATATGCATGCTCAGTGTACGGTTTCCTCCAGCCCCGCCTTGTAATGTTGACTCGCTGACCTTATTGTCGCCATTGACATCATTAATGACACCCAAAGTGTCCTCCATTTAGGCAGAACAAACGTCCCCCGAAATTCCAGGGGGTTTGTCGTCGTCGTCGTCCTTAATACAAAGCAAATAGCCGTGGCTAAAAGGGAAATGCCTGAAAAGTCCAGCGCAAACCCCCGAAACTGGATGCGCAACAAATTCAAATGGCGAGATAAAAACGAAAGAAAAAAAAAGTCAAGTGTGCTGGGGCTGGAAGTGGAGTTGAGAAATGGATGTTAAAGTGGCCAAGGAGGGGGCCGATGAGGAGTGACATTTGATAGGGATAGGGATAAGGATGAGGCTGAGACAATATCCTCCAGAGTCCAGGCCAAAAATAGCCCCGAATTAATCACCGCCAAATGAATGATGTATCAGAGTGGCAAGAATATTTACAGCAGTGATGTTAGGACACAAAGCATGTGGGAAATTAATATATCTTAATTTGAAGGTTGTAATATGTTGCATTTAATATAAAAAGTATGGTAAAAACTATACATTTTTAGTAGGAAATAGCTCAATTTAATTTTTTTTAATATTCTCTTTAGTTTCCCCAATAACTCCTAAGCAACAGCTGCTCCTTTCGCTTTAGTTTCACATTTAAATGCGTGTTATTTCCCGCTCATTTTATTATTATTTTTATTTATATTTTTTTCGCCCAACGCCTACATATGTCCATTACGCTGCGAGTCATTTGTGAAATGCCAGGCCATTGTGCCGGCACTTTATGCTAATGCAATGTTGCGTGATCCTTGAAGGAATTGTCATCGCCGCAGGGGATGCTCGGGAATGTCTGGATGGAGGCCTCCGCTAATGGATTTCCAGGCCGCATCAAAGCGTAAAAAAGCGCGCCTCGCCGGCTAAGAGAGAGTTGGGTGAAAAGTTGGCCGGTTCTCTGTGTCATTTAAATGCGGCTACAAATCCCGCCCAGTCATGTGGCCCAAACTGCATTGTTGGCCCGGCTAAGGTCACAGCCGAGCCGAGGCGGCCATGGCCAGGGCCATTTTGTGTTGTGTAAGCGGAAATCCTTGTGACCAGGATTTCAATGGAATTGCCTGATGAGTGGATGACGCAGCGGGAACTGAAGGCAGGATTAGCCTCGCTCATAATTAACGGTGAATGGATTAAGGGGAAAAGCGCCAGGCCGTCGCTCAGCCAGAAAGCAGGGATTGACGTCCTGCCATCAGGACATGGCTTCTTTTTTTGCCTTTTTTTTATTCCCGCCTCATTGGGTTCCTGATTGATTGATTTCAATTTCATTTCCCAAATGGGTTCCGGGTACATTTTCTTGGAGACCCGATAGTTGCCTTAATTAACTATATTTTAGTCGTTACTTAGTTTCCAGTAAGCAGATTTATTAATTTATTATTTAATTTAAATTGATTTCAATTATGAGGCTATGACACAACATTGTTTGCTTTCATTTATTGCTCCTCCGCGGCTATGCATATTTAATTTATTACTAAATATGAAAAATATATTAAATTTCTTAAGTACCAGAAATATATGTATAATTTTTACCGACCTACAACTTAAAAAGAAAAGTGTGACCATGTTTTTTTTATTCAATGACTGACGGAAACGATGCAGTGTTATATCGCTAGGAGAAAAACTCCTTGGGAGAATAGAGAAATAATTAACTATATTTTAGTCTTGACATAGCTTCCAGCAAACGGATTTAGTAATTTAAAATTTAATTTAAATTGATTTATAACCAGTTTAAGGCATATGGTTGCTTATGGGGCTATAACACTACACTGTTTGATTTCATTTATTGCTCCGCCGCGGCTTCACATATTTAATTTATTCCTAAATATGGAAAATGTGTTAAATTTCTTCAATATTAGAAGTATAGGTAACATTTTTACGACCTACAACTTTAAACACAAAGTGTGACCATGTTTTTATACCAATGACTGGCGGAAACGATGCAGTGCCATAACGCTAGAAGTAAAACTCCTTGAAAATATAGAGAATGAAACAATAATTAGGTTCAGTAAAATGCATATCTAAAGGAAGTTAAAATAAATAAAAAGATCAATGTAATTTTCAATGCTTCTTGAATCTCGTATTATTTACTTTAAGTTGCCTAAACAAATGTATTTTTGTCAGTGTCACATCCCAAACGCAACAGCAGAATGGTATTTAGTTTGTATTTAATAATTCAATAGCCTTAATTAGGCACTGATATTAAACAAACAGAATACGCTGGCCAGTTGGTGCAATTTTAAACCTTATGTTGAAAAAGAACAAATTGCATTTTGTCTCTAATTATTTCCTGTTATTTCTCCAGCGCGGCTCTTAAATCCCACTAAATATTCTAAAAGCTTATGTTCCGACCAAATTGAGCTCGAAACCAATGGGTTTTTCATTGATTACACTTCGATCAAGCAGGCCAGCCTCTCCAAATACGAGTGCGGCCAAAAATTGTTCACTTTTGGTTTACACCTTCATTGGGGCGGTGTGTTATGTGTGTTGGTTGTGTCGAAAATGGAATTCAAATTGCGCACAAATCAATTGCATCTGAATACGGTGGCTGTGTGTGTTTGCTGTGGTCCCACATATCATCATCTGCGGCGCATCATCGGTGTTCCGCAGCTAATATATGCATTGCGTATGCGCCATGTGCGCCGCCTTGAAATGTTTACCGAGTTGCACTTCCATAGTTTACTAATTACTATATAAATTAATTAGTTTTAACATGAAACATTTTATTTAATCAATTTTTAATTTATGAAAGCATTTAGCACCAAGCTGATCTCTTTAAAAATCATTATTCCCAGAGACTCGAATATTTTTGAACCAATCAAAGTTAAAAGTAAGCATAACTAAGCCAAAATAGCCTTAATCTTGATTCGGAAAGCTTTTCTGTGTTAGTTTTTATTAGATTAATAAATCCGCTTACTTAGTTTAGAAAATTATTTTTTGTCAATTTTCGACAATTTTAATGATGGTACCAAATTTTGAAAAAAGTCGATAATTTTTTTTTCTGATTTTTTTCAGTATTTTAATTGTAAATAATAAGAATTTTAATGACGAATTGGAAAATACACGGCTTTTGGCTATCACTCCCTTTTTGGCTATAAGAGGCTCTTAAGAAGACCTTAAATGTGATTTTTTTTATTGGAAAAATCGAAGATACAAATAATCATAACTAAGCCAAAACAGTCTTAATTTTGATTCGGAGAACAGTTCTATTTTAGTTTTTATAAGATTAATAAATATGCATATTAAGATTGGAAATTTAAACAAATAAATTTTTTGCCAAATTTGGAAAAAAAGCATGATGGTACCCCTTATCAAATTTTGAAAAAATCGATCATATTTTTTTTTTTCTGATTTTATTCAGTAATTTGATTGTAAATATTAACAATTTTAATGGGGAACAGGAAAATATACAGCTTTTGGCTATAACACCTTTTTTGCCGATAAAATGATCTTAGGAAAACCTCAAATATGGGTATTTTCGATAATTATCGATAAATGTCGATAGATACGAAAAACCAAATGGCTTAAACTAAAAAATAATAATTAATAACGATTATATTTTCAGTCTTTGGCTATCACTCCTTTTTTGCCCATAAAATGCTCTTACAAAAACCTTAAATATACGAATTTTAGATCGATAATTATCGATAATTGTCGATAGATACGCAAAACAAAATTATTTATATGTTTCTAACGACCTTTTACTTTTTGTGAAGGGTTTTAGCTGAACTCGAGGTCTATTTCGGCTCAAATTCTTATACGAGCTAAAATAGCCTAAAATAAAAACTATAAAATTAGTAAGGATTTTATTTTCAATATATCCTTAATTAAATTTCAAGAAAATGTTAATAATTCAACCTAAAAAGGCGCAGTAGCTGGGCTCTTCACATCCTGAAAATAAGCATTTACCAGTGTTTTTTGTAGACTTAACTATTATTTTTCAACCATTTCTCTGTGACTTGTTTGCCTTGAGTATTTGTTTTTCCAGCTCCGCCCGAAGGCGCCTCAAACGAGGGCCATCAATGCGATTGTATTTTGTTTTTTCCGTTCTCTGTTTTCGTGCTGCATGTTGCAGCTGCAACACGAGAGAGCACAGTTGCCGCCAGTGAAAGATGAGGCGGACAGGATGTTATTTACAGCGATAACATGGGAGGGAAAGGGGAATGGGGAAAAGTGATGCGTAAATCCAAATGACCCGAAATGGCCCAAGATGCGAGGGCGGCCTTAACTGGCCTTAAAAAATCAAATATATTGCACATCCGCCCGCGGGCGCTGCGCACGCAATTTACACGCACCCTGGCCGAACATCCTGCGTACGGTCGTAACCAGGACCTCCTCCGGCTCCTCCGAGTCCTTCTGCTGCTCCGACCCATCTAGCCGATACCCTCCAGCTGCCAGCGAATGTTTCTGGAATTTGAAGCGTGTGTGTTTTTCCAGCTTAACAAGTCAGTCCCTTTCTGGCAACGATTATTTGGCCAAAAGCCAATTCACTGATTTAGTTATCGCTGGCAGTCAATGGGTGAAGGCTACAAGTCTTTTTGGAAGTAGTTAGCCAGGAACTTGGGAAAGTCTTTGATTAACAGCTGTTATATTTCCTAAATTACTAAGAATTACCAATCTAAAAGCAAAGAAATATTTCATTTAATAAGACGATTTTTTTTAAATTAGATTCTTTACAAGTAATATGAATTTTGTAGTTTTTTTTTAGCTTTTCTAGAACCGGAAATACCTCGTGTCAGAGGGTATCCTCCGCGCCTGCTAGCGTTTTCATTGCCTACTTAGCGGCGCACGCTGCGAGTTATTCAAATTTGAATTAGGCAGGGCCACCGTTTTATGGCTCTCAGTGTCTGTCTGCCTGTGTGTGCGTGGGTCGTTGTGCGGTTGTGTGCGCGCCCCGAAAAATATGCAGCATCTGCGTGGCAAGGAGCAAAACTTGCGGCATTAAATGTGTGGCACATGTGTGACGGGCGAACACAGCGAACAGAGCGAACGGTGAGCGCTCCTTAATTAGATCATAGTTCCCATCTCGGTGCAGGGCAGCGTTTTACTGCCGAGCAGGAGCAGGAGCAGGAGCAGGATGGGATACAGGACCCACAGAAAGCCATCAACGTCAGGCCCCATCATCATAGATGATGCACAGTGGGACGCAGCTGGTCCTGCTTTACTATAAATTATATAGTGATATATAATATCTGAAACTATTCTTAAAGTTTTCCGCTAGAAAATGCTAACTCCCGCCAAAATGCTGAATTGAAAAATAATCATAACTAAGTCAAAACAGCCTAAATTTTAATTCGGAAAGCAGTTTTATGTTAGTTTTTATTAAAATAACAAACCTGCTTACTTAGTTTGGAAATTTATTTTTTTCCAATTTTTGACAATTTTAATGATGGTACCCCTTATCAAATTTTGAAAAAATCGATTTTTTTTTTTTTTTTTTTTATTCAGTATTTTGACTATAAGTAATCACAATTTTAATGGCAAATCGGAAAATGTACAGCTTTTGGCTATCACTCCCTTTTTTGCCCATAAAATGCTCTTAGGAAAACCTCAAATATTGGTATTTTCGATAATTATCGATAGATATGAAAAACCAAATAGCTTAAACTAAAAAATAATAATTAATAAAGATTATATATTCAGTCTTTGGCTATCACTCCTTTTTTGTCCATAAAATGCTCTTAGAAAAACTCAAATATACGAATTTTAAATCGATAATTATCGATAATTGTCGATAGATACTAAAAACATATTTTTAGTGACCCTTTTACTTTTTGTGAAGAGTTTTAGCTGACCTCGAGATCTATTTCGGCTCAAAATGCTGTCAGCGCTGATTCTTAAGTCCTCCTTTGCTGCATTCTGCCATTTCCCATGAGTAAAAGCGAGATAAATGCGAAATATAATGATTTAGTAACTGAAAAAATAGTTCGAAGTTACTTTCTTACTTCTCTGATGAAAGTAAGTAACTTATTCGACCCACTGTCCCTTCTGCGGAGAGTTGTGGCACATTATTGACTCACGACAAGGCGCCGCATCGAATTTCCAACTCAATCATGGGCGAAAGTCTGTGGGGAAAGGCAGCTGGGGGAGAGGGAAAACTTTCGCTCTGCCTTATGACTGGCAACTCACGCGACGCCCGCAACTCGCCATCGTTTACGGTATTTGCATTTTAATTGAATTGAACTAAATTATTTTGTTTAGAGACGAAAGGAATTGCCAGGCAAAAGCCACAAGCCGCGTAAAAAGTTGAAACTTGGAAACTTTGGCTGGGCCACAAATCGGGGGAATTTTCTACATTTTCTTTGGCTTTCTCTAAGCTCAGTTATCCCTTAAATTCCAGATGAGTTCTGCGAGGAGTATCCGCACAATCTGATGCCCACGCCCGGCTACTGGATCGAGTGCTCGCGCCAGAAGATCTCCATGCCCACCCCGCACACCATTTGGGATGAGAGCGACTCGGAGCACGAGGACATCCGGGCGGGCAGTGCCAGCGATGCGTACTTGGAGCGCGAGTGCAGCGATCTGTACGAGGACGATGAGGATTCCGAGGCCACGCCCAGGTTGGCTACTTTTCTCTAATTAAATAATTTAAATTAAATTATATTTTTACCCGACTCAGTCCCCGCAAGAAGACCACCATTGAGGAGCAGTGGGACCAGCAGGGCGCCTTCGAGCTGATCTCCGTGGAGCAGGAGACATACGAGAAGTACTTCTATGGCACCGAGCACTGGAACTACTTCACCAGCGACGAGGACCTGGGCCCGGTCATCCTGTCCATCAAGCAGGAGACGCTCAATGGTCGGGACCAGTTCCGCATCCTGGTGCGAGCTGGCTCCTATACCGTGCATGGACTGATACCGGCCTCCTGCGTGTTTGCCGATAGGTAAAGTCGATAGGTAACATGGAAATCAAGCTTGGACATTATTTCATTTATCTTTTAGATATAATCGCGAGGAGGTAGTTAGATCTTTAGGTAAAGAAGTTAATTTAAATCCACCCTTAACGTTAGGACAATTACCCGATACGCCGGAGGAGTTATTAAAATTAGATCAGGTTGGTTTTGAAAATTAAAAAGGAAAGGGGGTATGAAATATATATTTCCTGCTTCTTAGGTTTTTATAAAATCCGAATTAAAAGTCGGCGTCATATTTGTCAAAGAGGATCAGTACACCGAAGAGCAAATTCTGGACAATAATGAAAATTCACCGCTCTTCGACGAGTTCCTCACTCTGCTGGGCGATCGCGTCCGGCTTCGCGGCTTTGACAAGTACAAAGGTGGCCTGGACACGGTGCACGACCTGACAGGTGACTTGAATGACCTAAACCCATATCCATATATTTTGTATATATTTTCTATGAAATCCGTAGGTCTCTTTTCCGTCTACACCAACTGGCGCAACATCGAGATCATGTTCCACGTGTCCACTTTGCTGCCATACGAAAAGCACGATCCGCAGAAGCTTCAGAGGAAGCGCCACATCGGCAATGACATTGTGTGCGTGGTCTTCCTGGAGGCGGACAACACCCGATTCAGTCCCGCCTGCATCAAGAGCCACTTCCTGCACACCTTTATCCTGGTGGGTTTCTCAGCCTCTAACTACTAACTATTTTTATTTATTTATTTATTTATTTGTTTCTTATATTTATGGCACAAGTCACAAATTATTGTTTATAGAATTGTTATTAATATATTCTTAAAAACTAACATTTCATTTTATTTTATTACAATTTGATGTTCTTTACTCTAACATTTGAGTTCCTTTAGTTTCATTTAGCTAGTTTTTAGTTTGGCTTATTTTGTACAGCTTAAATTTAATTGTATTACTCATTTTGAGAGTTCCATTCCTTTTCTTTAATTTTAATTTAAAACTTGTAGTATTATTTATGTTGTTTTAAGTTGTTTGGCAAATCATTCCAGATGCGAACGGAGTAAATAAGTGGTGATTAAATTATTAGTTCGTGCTGAAGCAGATAATCGTAGTTTTTCATATGGAATTGAAGGTTCTTACTAACTATTTCCGGTTTACCCTGGTTAGGTTCGCGTTTCCGCCCGGATCAAGCACAAGCCCACCCGATACGAGGTGTCCGTGGTGACCCGAGACGAGGTGGGCGCCTACAAGCCGTACCTCTGGGAGCAGTCTGTGTTCGAGAAGGGTCCCATGTTCCGGTAAGCCATTGCCTATGTCATAAATCAATTCCCTTGATCCAATAATCCCCCTAGGGAGTGGCTGCTGACCAAGATCGTCAACGGGGAGAGGGCCTCGTATTCGGCACCGAAATTCGCCCGCATGCAGGAGCGCACCCGGTCACAGATGCTCGAGGATCTGGTGATGAATCTGTCCAATCACGCCGAGACTGGCCAGATACCGAAGCCCTATCGCCGCGGCAGCTGGCGACCGATCGGTGAGGATGAATATTTCAAAATGTTGCATGCCCGTGTCCTAGACAACAACACACACCACGAACAGCAGCAGCAGCAGCAGCGGCTTCAGCAGGAGCACCTGCTGCCCACGCAGCCCTACGCCGCCCCTGCTTGCTGCTATTGCAAGGCGGCCGCCAGCAGCGAGACGATGCTGCCGAAGGGCCACAATAACAACAACTACAACTACAACAACAACACAACCAACACACACAGACACAACAACAACAACAATCACTTTGAACAACAGCCACTGCAGCAACTATCACAGCTGGAACAGCAACTGCAACTGCAACTGCAACTACAACACTCGGCCTCGTCACTCACACACACGTCGTGTTGTGCCATGTTGCACCTGTGTGTGAGGCATAGTATGTGTGCCGCCCCTCCCCCCCTCCCCCCTAGCCACTAGCACTCTCACTCACACCCCTTGGTTCCCCGCATGTTTTGCCTGACTTTTAGATAATTAGCTTCTTTAGATTATTTCTTAATATATTTCTTAGAGAGCGCATAAGAAGGGCTCACAAATGCAAGCGAGAAATATTGAAATTTACAAGTATTGATAATTTATCGATAGTTATCGATAATTTACCAGCTCCTGCACTGCCTCTAGGGCAATTTATTGGGATTTTACAATTTTCCAAGCAGGTCACACTCTTTCAAAATATTTCTGTCATCAAGAAATACTCTAGGAACAGATCTCAAATATATTCGCGAATATTTCATTCCTCTTCGTTTCTATTATTTTGAATGTTATCGATGACTTTTACGTAGTTATTTTAAAGGTTTAACAATCCTGAGATTTTTTTGAGATTTTTGCAGTTTAAAAATATAAAAATTTACAAATATCGACTTTCCATCGATAGAAACTATAATTCTGAATATTATCGATGACCTTTTCGTGCTCTAGTAAACATTTTCGTGTTTTTTACAATTTTCCAAGCTGGTCTCACTCTTTAAAAATAGATTTTTAGAATTTTCCCAGCTGGTCACACTCTTTAGAAATATTTCTGTCATCAAGAAATACTCTAAGATATTTTATTCCTCTTCGTTTTGATTATTCTGAATGTTATCGATGACTTTAACGTAATTATTTTTAAGGTTTAACAACCCTGCACAGGCTCTAAAGCAACTCTCATTACATTTTTTTAGATTTCTTAAATTGAAATTTACAAATATCGACTTTCCTTCGATAGAAACGATTATTCTGAATATTAGGGTTGATTTTAACGTAATTATTTTAAAGATTTAACAGCCCTGCACAGCCCCTAAGGCAACTCTAGTAAAAATTGTCGTGATTTTTAGAATTTTCCTAGCTGGCCACACTCTTTAAAAATACTTCCTCTACAAACAGATCTCGAATATTTCCGCGAATCTTTCTCTCCTCCTTTCCGTTTCGCACATCACCTTTTGAGGCTTTAAAGCCCATCATTTCGACTTAACATGGCCAGGGACCTTAAGGAGATTTATAAACAAATCGCGAGAACAAATTGCCGACATTACTGTGACCCTAAAAAAAAAAGGAAAATAGAAAAAAGGAAGGAATTGTGGGGAGGCGAAGGCGGAGACATTTGCATTTGGCGCGCGCTCCTTTTGTGACACAGTTCCTGTACGAGTATGTTTGATTAATCGTTTTGTCTTGCTTTCGGTTGAACTTTCACCAAAAAATGCCCCACACATAGAGAGACAGAGACAGAGACAGACACACACACACCGACACTTCCGCTTCCGCCATTAACACATCCGGCTGTGTTTGTGCCCACCGGAAACGTGCCTCATGTCGCACAATCCCTCTCTATGCCAGCTCTCTCACAGACACACGCTCCTCCCTCTGCAAAGGACAATCTGCTCTTCCTTTATCTGTATATTTCACACACAAACACACACAGATTTCATTCGTACACTGAGAACACTTTAGTGCTTCGAACAGCTGTTGTAGATATGCCTTCTAATATGGGATTAAACATGAAAATATATCTATTTTCTTTTTTTTTCTTTAAAATGAATTGGAAATCATTTTTTTTTAGATATATTTTCTCTGTGTGTATGTCGTCCGTTGTCCGGCTAAGAAATATGCTTCATGTTTGTATAATTTTATCAGTGGAAGGAAATCTATTGTTGCCACCCCTCACACCCTCACACACACTCGCACACCCACCCGCACACCCACCACCCTCGGCTGCTGTTCGTTGTTGTTGTTGTTTGATGGTGTCGTTGGTGCTTGTTGTGATTTTGTTTAGATTTCTTGTTATTTATTTGTTGCTATTTGTTGCATTAGACAACACACAAATCTAATTTGATTTATTCACTCGCACACTCGCACACTCGCACACTGGCACACTTGAGCACACACCCACCGAAGGTTGAGGCTGGGAAATTGAAGTGATCCCCAAAGGGAAAGGCCCGCCTCCGAACTATGCATATTAAAGTTATGCAAATTCCAGCTCCAATATGTAGTTCGGCATTAACCATCTAGCATCCTAGCATCTACCATCCTCCATCCTCCATCCCAATGCATAAATTCCAGGCTGTGCTTTATATATATTCCTGTTCCTGTACATGCTGCCACAGATTGCTCAATTACCTGGGAGTATATATAATATATATATATGTGCAACCAATCATTCGATTGCCATTATTTGCAGTCAGTTTCTTGCTTTTTTCGGTCTATGAAAAGTTAATTTCCATGTTTATTTGGGGTTGGACATATATTTAATATTTATTATTAATATATTTATATTTACATTTTATATTTACATTTATTTATTTATTAATTTATATTGCAATTAATATATTTATATTTATTTATATATATATATATTGCAATGAATATATTTATATTGCAATTAATATATTTATAAATATTGTTAATATTATTATTAAAGGATTCTTGCTAACTATTATTATTATTAAAATATTATTTAATTTTCTGCCTTATTTTCGCTAAATCAAAGGAACATTTTCATACAAAACAAAAGCATCTAAACTCAAAGCTCAAAGAAATAAGCCAAACTAATATATGTATTCCACACATATTAAGTAAAATAAATTAAAATAAAACTAAATAAATTAAAATAAACTAACATAAAGCTAAACTCTATATTATTTGGCTCCATTTCATATATTTTTTATAATTAACGCTTTGGTTCCTATGTCTTATGTTGCCTACAAAAATATGTACAAATATATTTGATTTTTGTGTGTGTCTTTGCGTCTTTGAGAACAACCCTCTCTTTCTCTATAGTTTGATATTATTTCGGCCTTATTCTAGCCTTAATCCGGAAACTCATTAGAGCCTGGCGGAGCTGCTAAGTTGCCCAGATCGATGGCATCCCAAAATCAAACCTAGCCATCCCCAATCCATCGATGCTAACTCTCCCCCCAGCAGCCACCACAAATCCCAAAATGCGGTGAGCTGCGATGGCTTCAAATGCAAAAAACCAAAAAAAATGTGTATTTGAAGAGCGTTAATCATTTAAAAGATTAAAGATTCCACATGCATATATAATTCGCAGTCAGTTAATGGCTGAAACCCAATTGGCTCCCCTCGTTGATCAAAAAGAAAGACTTTTCCAAATTTTGCGTACCCAACTTTGCCAGATTCTCTAAGATGGCATGGCCAGATGTACCGAGAGATTAATTAATAATTTAATAAATAATTTAATTTAATAAACAATTTAATTTAGAGCTGTGCACTTTTCCGCTTGTAATTAATTTTTAATAAACCTTTAACCTCTCCTGAAACCTAAACAACTTGATTTCCTGTGATTTGTACACTTTCTACTTGCAAAAATGTCCATGGCCACCTTAGAAAATGTTGTACAAATATATGATTTGTGTGTATGAACCTCTCTCGCTTCAATGATTATCCTCTGATTATGTTAAGCTATTAATTAAACACGAAACACCCGAGACACCTTTTGTAAATAACTGATAGCTGCAATTTACTAATATTTCTTATTTAATCTAGAGCGACAGCTAGCAAGTATATACACGCATGCATATAAATCTTTCAAAGACGTTTCTTTCAGCGATAACACACAAACTTGATCCCAACTGATACATAGAATTAACCGATAACCAAAAACCTTTAGACCTGGGCTAGATCCCTCGAATGACCCACAATCCAACGCCGTTTATCCACAGGCCACATGAGACCCTCGTCGCCGCTGCTCGACTCTGTGCGGGATCAGTTCGAGGACTACGACCAGCTGGCCAAGGACTTTACCCGCGTATTCCTAAACGAAGAACCATCGTGCCTGACCAACGCCCACCTCTTCGACGTGGTCTTCCTGGTGGGCCAGTCCAAGCAGAAGGCGCGCTTCATTGGCGTCCGGGCGATTCTCGGGGTGCGCAGCCGGGTTTTTCAGGTGAGTGTCGGTTTCCCTTGTTTCTAAATAAGTAATAGCTCAGAAAGGGTATAAATATATAATTATTGTTTGCTGACATTCAGGGGGAACTTTTTCCATTTACCTAAGTTTATGATAAACTTCGGGTATCGAGGTCATTCGTATTTTAGATAGTACAAATTTAGGTTCCTGTTATGAATATGATTTCCTGTTAACAAAACAACTCATACGCAGTGTTTCCTGGGATTTAAGGCACTTAATCAAGCTTAATTTAAGCCACTGGCTCTCTGAAAAATAATTCACATTTCTTGAAATATTTTCCTTAACAACGGTGCGTATGCGTTATGACTTCCTGTTGCCAAAATCACTCATACGCACTGTTGTTTACTGTTTCTTAGCCTTTAATGTATGCAAATCAAGGCAATTTCTCTCTGAAAAATAATTTGATATCTAGGAAATGTTTTTCTTAACAACAGTGCGTATGCGCAATGATTTCCTGTTACCGAAATCACGCATACGCAGTGTTGTCCGTCAAAAATTTACTTATAAATCAAGCCAAGCCCTCTCAAATATTATGCAATTTCCTAGAAATATTTTATTAATAATTACAAATTAATGAGTTATTAAAAATACCATAAATACGCTCCAAAATCTCACCTAATCCCCTGCAGGAAATGCTCTACGGCATCCAGACGGGCTTTGGTTCGCCGCAGATTCCCGTCGCGGAGATCTTTGCGCGTCCCGCCCCCTCGCTGGTGTCGCCGCAGAACCAGAAGCCCAAGAGCAACAACTACCTGACCGTTCCCGACTCGGACTCCATACGGCCGAAGAGTGTGCCGTCGTCGCCGATGGTGAAGCGCGCGTTCTCCCGCCTCGGGACCATCACGGCGGGCTGGGGCAGGTCCATACGGAACAAGAACACCAATCAGCTGAATCCGGATGACAAGAAGAAGTGGATCTCGTCCACGGACTGTTCGAGTAAGGGTTTTCAGTCGGTGCAATGCAACCATATCGATGCGTGTCTCTTTTCTCCGCTCTCTCTTTTCTCTCCACTCTCTCCAATCTCTCTCTCTCCGTCTCTCGCTCTCTGCTGTGCGAATTTGTCTTGAATATTTTCCGCCCACACATGTTACGTATACGTGCGCCGTAATCCCATAACCTATCCCTATCCCTTGATCCTATTCCTATTCCCGAAACCCATACCTCTGTAAAATACTCGTACTAAACTAACTAAACTAACTAATGTTTATGATACTACCTGCAACTACGCACGCCGCACACCTTTGCCTCTGCGTACTCCGTGCTCTTTGCCCGATTCCAACTGACTTTTACTATATATAATTAAATACTATGTCTCTCTATGAATATATGAATATTGTAATTGCGAACGAACCACGCCAACCTTCTTGGTATTTTCGTATTTTATATTTTCTAATTTGGTATTTTTCTTTCAAATTGTACAATAACCTTGGTATTTTTCATTTGGTATTTTCCTTTACAATTTTATAATAACCTTGGTATTTTCTATTTGGTATTTTCCTTTACAATTGTACAATAACCTTGGTTCAACGCCTCAAATATTTTGGACGTGCATCCCCAACTTGGTTTTTAATGCACTCTTAATATCCTTTTGACATCCATTCACATAACGCTTTGCCTTTTGATTTGCCTGCCTAAAATATCGAAAATATCGTGCCATTTCTACAACTCACCGATTACTTATGCATATATATTTCAATTATCCCGTTTTTGCCTAAAACTCTCACCTTTAACCATTCAACTCGCCACAACTCACCACTGCTTGCATTTTACTGTTATGCGACTCCTTTTACCATTGGATTCGAACTCACCACACTGTTTTGATCTCTCTCTCGCTCTCTTTCTCTTCTCTTTCTGCCTGTCTTCATTTGTTATCGTTCTCTACTCCGCTCTCTCTCTCTCTCTTTACAACTCTGTGCTGTTCTCTATATTTCTCTTTCTCTTTCTGCCTGTCTTTACCATTCATTTATCGTTATCGTTATCGTTCTCCACACCGCTCTCTCTCTCTCTCTCTCTTTACAACTCTTTAAATCTTTAAACAAACGAAATATTTAAATTAAACAACAAACAAAATTTTGTCATTCTCTCATCTCACCTGACTCGCCACCTCTGCCACCTCCCCGCAAACAAAAACAAAAACAAAAAATATTAAAAAAAACCTAAAACATAAACTTGTTATCGATAATTATCGGTTTTTCCTTAACAACTGACAAATGATTTGTATTATAATTTGCTTATGATTTGCGGTTTTGCTTTTATCGTTATCGTTATCGTTACGTTTCGACTGACCGACTATGGACTATCGACCCCAACTGACCGATAACCTCGCGTGTTACACCACCCAAAAAATGGCGATTGCAGATAGGGACAGCAAGGACAAGGACAAGGACAAGCCGGGCAGCAACCAGCTGGCGGTGCCGAGGCTCTCCGTCTGCGCCGATGCCCAGAAGGTGGACCGGGCCAAGCTGGCCCAGACCGAGTTCAACATCATCGAGTTCGATCCGGACACGTTCCGGGTGCTGCTCGACTACCTGCACACGGGCACCTGTCCGCTCACCTGTGTCTCCATACCAGGTACGTGTATCCTGTATTAGAGGTGTCAAACTACCGGTGGCACTATCGATAGTATCGATGGTTTATATTCACAATTGCACAATTGATAGTTTGAAAACAATCGCAATATATATTATATTTGTTAAGCCTAGTACTCAGACAGAAAAACTGTTCGCAACCCGAAAAAGATTTAATATTTTTCAAGTGTGACCGCTTCTAAAAACGCACTTTGGCATTTTTGGGAGGTAAATGGTGCGGTCATACCAATCTTAAATCAGCTGTTTTATATTTACAATTATTTATTTTATATTTGAAAGACAATTCGCATAGACTTGTAGTTTCGTTTTGGAATAGCTTATTTGCGCACAATGACCACCAACGCCGTCGCCCAGATTCTCTCGACCATGCACAACCGCCTCTTTTTCTCCCTATTACTTGTCCAACATTCTTTCCTGGATCGACGACCAGGACAAGGGCTACTCTACCGGCTGCTGCTGGTGATTCTGTTCTTACCAAGTGGAATTAACTACCATCTGGGTGGTGGCGGTGGTTGCCGCAGCTACTCCTGCTGCCACCAAATTGTTTGACTGGTGAAATGATTCAAAGTTACTTCGTTCTTGATGGATGCGAGACTCTGAGATCCTTGCTGGCATACATTTGGTTAGAGTTGGTACTCCTCCTGCGCCCGGTTCTGTCCATTGCTGTACATGTTCTTTTCCAGCTTGGCAATGAAGGATATGTCCACCCAGATACTGCTCTCAGCAGCTGCGGCCTCTGAATGTCCTTCTCGAGTTTGGCAATGAAGGATTTGTCCAGCCAGACACTGCTCTAAGCAGCAGCGGGCGGTGACCGTCGCCTCTGACGCCTTCATCTCAGAAATCGAACGTGACATCTCATAGTGCTCATCAAAGTCATAACCAAATATCGAGGGACCTATTTCCTTCCAGGCCTTTATTTATGCAAATGTTTAATATTGCCCAAATCCCTTATCATTGAATTGGCCTCTACCAATTTAATTATTATAACTTTATCTGCTCTTCTAAACGCCTGGACTGGGCTTTTGAAAACATTATTGTGTTTGGCGGGATCTATATTTTTGAATTGTGTGAAGAAACAGTAAGAGAGAGTGAGATGCCAACAGTTGAGAACAGGTCGTTTTATTAAATTTTTTATTCTCCCCCTCCCCCCGTTCTGGAAATACCGAAAGTCTCCCTTCGCGCCACCTGGTATTTTTCTGGTATGTTTCTGGTATTTCGTTCGTTCGTCTGCGTACCGGCCTTTAAAACAGCGCTGCCGAACACCGTTTCCCGACTATTCACCTCTCGCTCTCTCTCACTGCTTAGAAACGCTGTTCGCGTGTCTGAGTACTAGGCTTTAGCTTGAAACCAAACCAATTCGAATTAGAAAATGAAAATATAAATTACAAGATACCAAAACAGAAAAATTTGTCTGACTATTTGTATTAATTTTTAAATGATTACTTTATTAAATCTGTAATGTAAAAATCTTTATCAAATTACTAAGGGATACCCTCAACTTGTTTGATAATTTTATTAGATGAACACCCCTATATTTTATTTTGCGAAAAATACACTCGAAACTATCGACCGGTAGTTTGACATATCTATCCTGTATATGAAGCTCCTTGATCTCACTTTATCCTCCTCCTGGAAATTAGGGCTCCTGTGCGCCGCCGAGCACTATGACCTGCCGGAGCTGCTGCAGGCCTGCTTCCACCACTGCAAGCAGTTCCTCCGCATCGAGGTGGTCTGCCCCATGTTGATCTCGCTGGAGAACTACTACTGGCGCTACACATCCGCCTCCGAGCTGGTCAACATGATCCTGTCGTTCGTGGAGAGCAAGGCCCATGCCTTGTTCAAGTGCCCGGAGTTCCTGCACCTGTCCGAGTCCATGGTCCAGATGATCATGTGCCGCGAGCTCCAGACCCCGGAGATTCGCAAGTTTGAGGCCATGCTGGCCTGGGCCCAGCACAAGGTGGGCAAGCTGAAGAATCACCCGAATAAGGATACGCAGTTTGAGTTCGAGTGCATCATGGAGCGGCTGACGAGGGACCTTAATTTGTGCCGCATCTCGCCGAGTGAGCTGCTTACGGTCGTCCTGCCCTCCAAGTCTATGAAGAACGAACGCATCATGGAGACGCTGATGGTGCAGGTGAATCTTGGGACCTATCGCATGCCCGAGCTGGATGCGTACCGTCAGCAGTTGCGCCAGCAGGAGTCCGCCGAGGCCACCGTCCAGGTCCACCGGGGTGGATGAGACAGTAAGAATGTGAGTTTCGATTTGGAGCAGCAGCAGCAGCAGCAGCAGTCGGTGTCCCAGCAGTCGGATTCGGAGGCCATACAGTTCGCAGCTCCATCCCAGTCCTACTCCACATCCACCTCGACATCCGCCACCGCCACCGCCACCGCCGTTGCCGCCGCCACCAGCCACCCGCCCTCCATTGATGCCCGCGCCGATGCCCGTGCCGATGCCCGAGCCTATGCCATGGCCTCCTTGGCCGCCGCCCTCGAGATGCAGCAGCAGCAGGAGGTGCAGGTCCAGGTACAGGTCCATTCCTATCCCCATCCCAGCTCCGGCCCCGGCTCCAGCTACCCCCGCGATGCCACCGACGAGGAGGTGGAGCTGTACGCCAGCTTCGACAACACGCCCAGCACCAGTCGCGTGGCCGCCCAGATGCAGGCCGCCAAGGAGGCGCGAAGGAAGCGCTGGCAGGCGGACGGGGCCAGCGGCAGCAGTGGGGACGGCGGCTGTGCCAGCGGCAGTAGCGGCAGCGGGCGGCGCTACTAAGGGGGATCTGGGAAGGGATGTGTCCCTACTAAGGTACCGAGCATAGAGCAGGCAGCAGCCAGGGAGCTGGGACTTTAAGGTTTTATTGTACATTATTTATTTGTATATATTTTTATTTACTTTTATATATTTTCATATATTTTCAAATATTTTAATATATTTTTATTTACTTATATTTATTTATATATATTAAAAATTTATTCATATTTTCCTCTCTCTGGTAGCTACTTGCTCTGTGTCTCGGAAAAGTGTGAATGAGGGGAGTGCGAGTGCTGTCCAGTGATGCCTATTTCCTACTTCTTACATTTTCATTAAAAAATCAGTCAGGGTTAGTTCTGAGTTATTATAATATTTAAAATATTAAAATATGTTCTTGTGCATTTTCTTAATATTATATCCTACATGTTACATTTTTCTTAAAACTTCAGTCACAGTTAACATACTTCTGAGTTATTGTAGTATTTAAAATATTAAAATAGGTTCTTATACATTTTCCAAATATAATTTTTAAATATTATTTCTAAATATTATTTCTAATTATTATTTTTAAATATTGTTTATAATTATGATTTCTCAATATTATTTCTAATTATTATTTCTAAATATTATTTCTAAATATTATTTCTTAATATTATTTCCTAATAATATTTCCTAATATTATTTCTTAATATTATTTCCAGACTTAGGATCATGACCTAAAGTCCTACAAAGGGGGAATAAATACCTTTGTAGGACCTTAAGGTCCTGATCCGAACTCTGAGTCCATGCACAGTTGTCGGAATACCACAATTGGTCCAACTGTTTTCTGTAAATATTTAGCTATATTTCAATAATTTTAAAAACGAAATAAGATTCATTTCCTTTTAGCTTCTTTGTGGTTTAATGTATAGTCTTTAATATACGAATAATACTCGTATTAACCAAAATTCGGTAAGTTTTAATTTTAAAGCAAATGAATCTTATTTCGTTTACAGAATTCCCTCAGAAAGCATTAAAATTTATAACAAAAACTATAGAAAAATATATATTATAAACTAAATTAATTGCATTTAAGTTTGTTTATATATTAAATGAAGAAAATACGGTTTAGTTTTCAAGATTTATATAATTTGTAATTTCTTCTCAAAAAGACTTAAATACGATTACTATTAGCCAACATTGGGCTAGTTTTAATTTTAAATCAATTGAATCTTATTTCGTTTACAATATTCCCTTAGAAAGCATTTAAATTTGATAAATATATAATTTATAAACTAAATTAATTGCATTTAAGTTTGTTTATATATTAAATGAAGAATATTCGATTTCGTTTTTTAGATTTATAGTTATAATTCGTAATTTCTTTCCAAAAAGATCAATTTAAACCCAAAATTGGGCTAGTTTTAATTTTAAAGCAAATGAATCTTATTTCGTTTACAAAATTGGTAAATGTTGGTAACAAAAACTATTGAAAACAAAATTAATATAAACAAATGTATATAAACAAAATTAATTTCATTTAAGTTTGGTTATATATTAAATGAAGAAAATGCGATTTATATAATTTTTAACCTTTTGAGGCTTCAATATTAACCTGAATTGGGGTAGCTTGCATTTTTAAACAAACAAAGCTTTTTTTCGTTAATGAAACACCTTGCTTTATATAACAACAACTAGAGAAAAATATAATTTATAAACTACATTTATGTTTGTTCATTTAATATATAAATGAGAAAGATAATACGATGATTTTTTTTAAGACTCATATAATTTGTTACTGCTTCCCAGAGAGATGTTATTTAAATTGCAACAGAATCACTATTTAATTATATTATTTTAGAAAGATTGGCTACCTGGCAGCACTGGAAGGATATCCTTGTATACCTTGTATATAAGAAACTATAAGAAACGGGGGGAGAAACGAATTTGATTCAGTTAAGGGACTCGTAACTTGGCTGGTAAATGGGGAAGGTGATTCGTTTGAGCATAGCATTAAGGGAATAAAGAAACTATTTTTTTTGTCTGGTAAGAAGGTATATCTCGGGGTTATAGGAGGATATTCTTCCCGCTAATGAGTGTTAGTGTGTGTGTGTGTGTGTGTGTGTGTGTGTGAGTCATAAACCCACCGGTCGAGGAGGCGCCCGAACCATCCAAATCGAAACTGACATTGTTAACTCTTACATTCACCCCGCGCAATGACAAAAGCCCCTGACTTTGAGGGTTAGAGAGAGCGGAAGGAGACGGCGGCTCCAACAAAGACCCCCACCCCCTCCCGCCCCCCTCTACAGAGCCGAACACAGGACTGAGAATGATCCTTGTTTTAAGACGAAAGAAAGAAAGAAGGAATATGCTATGGCGTAGATCGTAGTCTGTTAAGGAACCACTGTGGCATTCGATTTTTGATCCCACACAATCGAAGGAGAAACAGCAAGGATAATGATAAAGCTAAAGAAAATAAGTAAGAAAGGAAAGGAGAGGAAGGGAAAAACCAGAAAAGAAAACAAAAACAAACGCTTACTGATGTAAAACAAAGACTTAAACAACTAAAAACAAAACTAAGAACAACAAAAGAAAAACGAGAGAAAAACCAAAAAAAAATATATATATGTGAACAAAAGTGAACGTAAAGGATAATGAATAATGAATAATGAATAATGAATAATGAATAAAGAATAAAGAATTTTTTTAATCAATGTTATTGAACAAAATGAAGGCAGAACAGCTCCTCTACACACTCTATATACTACTAACTATATATTATATATTATATACCTAAATGTTTATGAGAATTGCAACCAAAATCTAACTGTTTGAATGGCTGCCTGTTTATTGTTTTTTTCTTTTTTTTTAACTATCCGTTTTTGTTTCTGTTAATTTGTTCCTAACAAAAAAGGAAAGGATGAATATTTAGGTTAAGGATCTACATTTTATTAAGAAAGCTAAGGCAAACGAAGCAGGAAAATGAGGAATCTGGAATATATTCCCAGAAGGTAACCCCGAAAAAACAGAGCCACATCCAGAAATATGAAAACCGGCACACGAATTCCAATAGATTGGAACCCATGAAGCCCCAGAACACCTGCAGGAGTTATCCAAACAAAAGCGAAACCGAAAGCCCCATAAAGGGAGAGAACCCCAAGCATATTATTAACCGATAACCGATAGATTAGCTCCGACAAAAAGGAACACCATACAATACAACCGTGAATGTGACGTTAGCATGCCCGCATACTAATTATATTAACCTATCAGTGTCCAGTTAATAGCGTACAGTTGAAACCAAAAAAATAGTTGATTACAAGTTGATCCCCAAGGAAATCAGTCACACTCTTGTTCTAGCCCAAAATTGCTTTTCTCCAATTAATTCAAAAAACAAAAGCATCACAGCAGTTATGTTTTTTTATGGCGTTATGGCACTACACTGTTATGTTGACTTACGAGAACACGGTTACACTGTTTTTGTTTTTCTTGAATTCAGGTCGGTAGAAAGGTTACTTATGTTGCTGTGTCATAACCCAATTAGCTTGAGCTTAATGGATTCCTAAAGAGAACAATTCGAAGGGAGAAGAAAACTAAATGTAAACGGCAGCATTTCCAAAAGGGTTTCACTTAAATGTTCAAAAAACAAACGCATACATATATCCAGAGTTTTTCAGTGTCTAACTGTACAACCAGTTTATCCAGAGTCTAGTGTCCAAGAGGCGACAGGTCGGTCATACATAGTACATTTAAGATCAAGGAACCGTGCTTAAAACGCGATTAAATGTAAGCGAGTTAAAGATAAACCCCTAAAGTTACATACCCCCAGCAAAGCAAAGCAAAGCAAAGAAAGTAAACCCCCAAAATAATAACCAGCAATAACTAACTAAACGCTTTTAATGTGCAAAAATAACTCGAATTAAGACGAATACAGCATACACTATATACTCAAGTTGAACACGGTCTGAAACTGTTTACAGGCTTGTGAAAACAAATATTTGATGACTGGTTTAAGCCAAACAAAAGCAAAAAACAAAAAACAAAATAGAATGCAGCAGAAACGATCTGAAAAATCTTTTGAAAAGCGTGAAAAACGTGACAAGCGAAATCTCTGGCGATTTGAAAACATACGAAAAAGCTGTCCGAAAGTATGCAACATATACACAAAATCTAGCATACTTTCGGCCACTTTTCCCCGAGATTTCAAGCCGTAAACTCTTTGACATATTTTGAAACCATTTAACTGAAAAAAAGAAAATATACAACAAACAAACGCTGATGATGATGAATTTTTGGTTAATTGATATTAGCCAGCAAATAAAGGGTTACAAAGATACCTATATTTTTACCGTCGCTCTACCGACTCAACCTACTGTTCGAACTGAATGTAATCTGATTAATATAAATGTGTATTTACCGCATATATATCCGGCATACCAACATACATACAAGCGATGATAGGCGGGGCGTTTCTATATGTTTGTTCCGTACTGTAACCAACGCGGCCAAAATTTCGGCCTTCGGGTTTTCCGAGGCCTCACACACTGGCGGCACTGTTTTGATAAGAAAACTGAGGAAAAACGCTAACCAACATCCAAACCAATGTAAACGCAGTGACTCCTTTTGAGCTGATCCAAAGCATGTCCAGACATGTCATAACGAGAAACAAAAATACAAAAAATACCAAAAAAAAATTAATAAAATGTTAAATCGGAAAACAAAACTCAATTGATTGCAAAATAATGCTAAATAAATGTTGTAATTGCCAGGGCCCAGCAAAAAAAAAATATAAAAAGCAAAAAAAAAAAATATACAGTAAACATTACAATAAAGCAGCAAAATAAAAAGAATTCTGGTATTTTATTTGTGGCGGCGGAGTATTTAAGCCAGGGGAGCTCAAATCTGCCTTATGGCAGTGCATATACCAACACTAATACAATATAGCAAATGCACACTTGTAAGAAACCTTTTTGCGGTATTTCAAGATGTACACTGGGAGAAAGGCACTTGCCAATTCATCGCTCAATTTACCGATTCCTCAAATAAGATAAGAGGAATAGCGGCGAGAAGAAAAACTCAATGAAATTGTTGTTGGCGAGCTCGGTCTTATCAGTATAGGACGGCGACACAAAGAGGAATGTGCAAAATTGTTTGTGCGTAGCGCCTCCGCCTTCCGCGATTATCGATAGTATCAATAGTATCGATAAAATGGATAGTGCAAAACATCGATTTTTCGCCAGCTCTAAGAAGAAGCCCCCCCTTTTGAAAGAAAAGTCCTTGTAAATTGAATTTGAATTTTTGCTTGTTGCCGCTTACATAATAAATTAAACATTTATAATAATCAGTACAATAATTCCATTGTTAATGTTGTTGCTTGTAGTTTATTGTTGGTTGTATTGTTGTTTTGATGTCGGCCTCCCTTCCACTCAGCTCGGATGAAATGTTTATTATAAACTAAAACAAATTGCAAACACATCGCCTCCAATCATCTCTCTATATACAAAGCTACAAAATCAATCCAATCGTCCTTCGATTTAGCTATTATTATTCTGTTTTAGAGCTACATACATTGGTTAAATAATTTAAGTGTAGTGTCAACTTTTGATTACAGGGGAGATAGAGATACGGATAAGGATAGGGATGCAGATACGGATACAGATACGGATACAGATACAGACACAGCTCAGACACGGCTTGGGGGTTATAGGGGAGGGATATAGGTTCAGAATTGCTTTCCACTATTGCACTATTATCGGCTGACCTCCCTACAGATAGCTGTATATATACGCCTCTCTATGTACAGTTGGAGCTCGGAAAAATTAAGTATTATTAAACTTTTGAACACTTTCGTTGGCTGCCGTCATCAGTCACAGCGCCATCTGGCTGATGTTGCTCCAGGTGCTCCGCCTCGTGGCCATGTTGTCTCCAAATCCAAATCCGAGCACGCCCGCCGCCCCAGTCGCCGATGGAGTCTGGTTTCCAAGTTGGCCGGGCAGGCGGGCATCGACATGGAACCGCTGGCGCCGACGACTGAGGCGGAGGAGGATTCGGAAACGGGCAGCTCCTCGTCGTCGTGGTCAGCAGCGCCAGCGGCATCATCGAAGCCATACCAACATCACATGACCATGATTTGCAGCGCCACTCATTGATCTATGGTCCGGTAGATGCGTCTCTGGGGCTCGGGCGTGTAGTGGATGCGAGTGCGGAAGTGCTGCGGCGAGCCCGGCACGCTCTCGGACCCGCGACGCGGTGGAGGCAAAGGTGGCGAGGCAGACACATACCTGAAAGGGAGAGGGAGAGCCCAATGAGCACACGATTCAGAGAGGGAGAGGGAGAGCCCAATGAGCACACGATTCAGAGAGGGAGAGCTTGATAAGCACGACTCCGAGCGGGACAGCTATCTAAACCCACCTTCGGTGCAGGAGCGGCGATCCCGGCGGCTGCCCACTCAGCTCGAGGAGATTCTTGCGCAGCAGCAGCGGCGACTGTCCCCGGTTGTAGCGCGGCGGCGGATCAGGGCTGCGGTGCCTGCGATCTAACCCGGCTAGGATATGAGGACTGGGCGGGGTGCTGATGCTGCCACCGCCTCCTCCCGGTCCGCTGCTGGCATAGCGGCGCAGGAAGCTACTGGTGGCGGCACCAGGCAGCGGCTCTGTCGTGGGCGAGGTGCTCTGGCTGGTGTTGCTGCTGCTGCTGGCCGCAGACAAGGTGCGATAGTAGTATGATTTGTTGGTGCTACCGTTCCCGTTGTTGGTCACAATGCTTCTGTAGGCTGGGGGCTGCGGGGGTTGCACCACGGAGGCTGCTGGCTCCTGCTCCACCGGCGACGTGGCTGTGGAATTCAATTGGGTTTTAACATAGGTGGCAAACTGTCGCTTCATGGCGCCGGCCAGGGTGTGGAACCAGCCTGTGGGAGGTTGGTTGGTTGGATGATGAGATGAGTGATGAGTGATCAGTGCGGTGGTTGAAGTGCGGTGTGTGTGTGAGAGAAAGAAACGAAACATAAATGCAAAAAGCATGAGTTCTAGAAGCGCAACTTAGAGGCTTTCAAAGCGAAATCAAGGGAGTTATCGTTGGAGTTATGAGTTCTAATAGCCTTGTTCCACTGCTACATTCAGCTCCATTCTCGAGAATGGTCCACTATTTTAGATGGGGAAAAATGGTCCGTTCAAAATCGACAAACCATCTGAAGACCATTCGCCCCGAAGGTTTCTATATATACTAAAAAAAAATACCGAAATATATAGATTATTAGGCGATATTTCTTAAGTTCCTTCCCTAAACCTTCCTTCCCATCCCTAATTTTTTATTGTTCTTGAAATTATGAATAAAAAATACCGAAAAATATCGATTATTATGCGATACTTCTTAGGTTCTTTCCCTAAACCTTCCTTGCCATCCCTAATATCTTATTGTTCTTGAAATTATGAATATTTTTGCAAAAAGATGGATGAAAACTAGATCCAGCGTATCAGAAAACACCGGATTTCCCTTTGATATTCAAGATTTCAAAGCTCCAAGCATAGATATTAATAAGTCATTGAATGGGTCGGTTAACTTTGAAGAGGACGTCGTCCGGGAGTCGCAAAATAAAGCCTGAAATGACCGCTTTCGGCCGTCCCAATTAAAATGTAAACAAAGCCGGATCAGCTGATCGCCCCATTCACATGTCGCCGGAAAATGTAGATGGAGCTGTGGAACAACCGACGGTCCATTTTCAAAATAACGGAGCAGTAGAACAAGGCTATTAGAGGCTTTCAAAGCGAAATCAAGGGAGCTAGCGATGGAAATAAAATCATATGAGTTCTTAGTTAAATCCTCACCCGCATCGTTCGGCTCCAGGCTGCTGCTGCTCGAGCTCTGACCCAGGAGCTGGCGACGCGCGTACAGCTTGCTCAGCTTGCTGGTGGAGCTGGGAGCTGGAGGCTGCAGCTGTGGCTCCTGGAGCTCCGCTGTCGTTGTCTCCGCGGCTATGGGCAAAGGCTGGTACTGCAGCTGCTCGCCATTCCCACCGCAGCCAAAGGGGCCAGAACCCGTTGAGGGCGCTATCTGGGAGCAGTTGGACTGCGTGGACGACTGACTAGAAGTGGAGTGCGTCGAGGGCGGCGGCGCCACATAGTTGCTGTGAAAGGGATTGGTGCTGGTGACTGGAGGCGGCTGCTGCTGCTGCCGCTCGGCGGCCTCCTTCTCGCGGAGCTGGTTCTGCTGGTGGTAGAAGCGCTGGAGCACTGGAAAAAAAGGGAATTAACTCCGGAATAAAAAAGATAAATAGGCTGAGTACCTATGGGACTCTGATTCCCTGCCTGCACTCGCTGTGCCGGCTGCTGCTGTTGGCTGTTGAGCTGCAGGTTGGGCGGCGACTTGCGCTGCAGCAGGGGAGAGGCTGTGACGAGGCCCAGGTTCAGGTTGAGGGTCACAGGAGCGGTATTAGTACTACTATCACAGCTGTCGTAGGCTACGGAATCCGTCGGAGCTGGCAGGCGCCAACCCGTGGTCGTGCTTGTAGTCGTGGTTGGTGTTCCAGGTGAGCAAGGCGATGTGATGGCCTCCTCCGAGCCCGGGCTCAGTGTTTGACTATTGTGCGGCGGCAGTGGCATGGCTGTGGTCGGTGTGGGTGTCCTGGTCAATGAATTGTGGTTCTGGTGTTTCTTTTGGCTGAAGGGCGACGTGGTCAGATTGCGCAGAATCGATTGGCCTGGGGAAGAGGGGTTTAGTTACTTTATTTATTTTGTAAAACTTTTAAATAATAACGTCGGATTGATTTTATTTCTAATGATTTTGTTTTGTCTCGATTTTTCACGAGCTGATCGTTCTTATTCGCCAAAACCAAAGTGAGCGTATATGCTTTTCTTAAAAATCTAGCTTTATTCTAAGCGTTAGGACTATTATCGATAACATTATACCAACTGGTCACCTATGTGACCGTGTAATACAAAATGAGGTGTTTACAATTTATTAATTACTAATTTATGAGGCAACTCACCGATGCTGCTGAACATGGACTCCTTCTTGGGGCTCTCGTCGCTGAACTTGTAGTGCGGCTGATGCTGGGAGCCGTTGCTCAGCTTGCGCTGCATGAACGGCGACTTGCGGTAGAGCTTGTTGAGATCGCCGCCCGAGGGCGGTGACAGGGGGCTGGCGCTGCTGCTGCCACTTCCGCTTGCATGGCCGCTTCCGTTTCCGGTTCCAAAGCAGTTGGTAGTTGTGGGTGTCGTTGCTGCTGCTGCTGCTGTTGCTGTTGCTTGAGGTAGTTGTGTGGCTGATTGCATGAAATACTGCGACTGCTGGTAGCTCGGTATCTGAGTGGGTTTTATTGTCTTCTGCACCTGCACCGGCGCCGGCGCCCTACCATACTTGCTGGCTCCTCCTGAAGATCCTGCCCCAGAACCCACGCCACTCCCAGCCGCCGTTGTCCTGAAAATCAACGAAAGATGCATGAGTGAGGATCACAGGCTTTTTTCGTCACCAAATAAATGAGAGAGCACACTCAGATGTACGCCAATGGCAGAAAGAAGGGGTGTGTGTGTGTGTGTGGAGGGGGAGTGGGAGGTGTGTGTGGGTAGGAGGCGTTTCCGGGATACTGGTAGGAAGGGCGGTAACTGGGGTTTATGTATGTACAGAGATTGACAGCGCCATGGCAAACATATCTAAACACATTTAGATGAGCTGTGTGTGATCGCATTTTGTAATAATTATGTGGTGTGTATTTACAATGTGTGTAGTGTGTGTGTGATGTGTGGTGTGTGGTGTGTAATGAGTGTGTGTTTTCTGTGTGTGTGGACAGAGATCAAGCGACAGAGAACACAGGTAAAGGGCACAGCAAGAGTGAAAGCGAGAGCTGCGGCTGCAAAAACGATTCGCGCGATCCTTGTTCGGACATTGCTTGGTAAGATTTATTTATTAACACTTTTCTATATAGTTTAGAATCCAAAATTAAAGAAAAACTTCAGGAAAATAAGCTAGAAGTTCAAGAAAAATAAATAAATAGGTTTTAGGCACAGAATAAATCCATGAAATCAGGTAAAGTATGGCAAGGGCTGCCTTCTAGCTCTTTTTTTAACCCGAAAATAAATGTATCATGATGGAGAAGCACACAAAATGATAATGAAACAAGTGGGAAAGCTACAGTCGAGTGTGACCGACTGTGAGATACCCGGTACCCAAAGCATTGTTGGTGAAATAAAATAGCACACGGACATGGAAACAAGAAAATGTTGACAAATGAAGGCAAATGTTGCTAGAAACATGTTGAGCAACGTTCAAAAAATACAAATTCGAATTAATACTGCGCCCGAAAGCACGCACCACTTCTTTTCGCTACTGCCTTTGTGGCCGCTCAGAAGAAGAAGAAGCATACACAGAAAGTTTATTGTTTAATAACTTCCATGTTTATCATCCGATTTTACTCAAAGTTTCAGAACATGACCGCGAATGCCAACTTATTTATTATATCTATTTACTTTAAGCCGGAAATCACGACTATAGCTTATATAACGTTTTTTATGATTTTCGGGGGCCGAAGTGGGCATGGCCAAATTTTTGAACAAACTTAATCTGCATGCAACAGATTCCAATGTTGTCAGCAAATTTGGTAGCTATAGCTCTTGTAGTCTCTGAGATCTGTTGTTTCACACGGACAGACAGACGGACAGACGGACAGACGGACATGGCTAGATCGACTCGGCTGGTGATGCTGATCAAGAATATATATACTTTATGGGGTCGGAGATGCCTCCTTCTGCCTGTTACATACATTCTCGGTTGGCACTAACTGTTATAAATACCCTTGTACCCTATGGCTACCGGGTATAAACATAAAGATGAAATGAACTTGGCAAATATAAGCATATGTAATAAATAAGTAAATAAATAAATAAATAACAATGTCGAATTACCTTTTTCGGTGTATGAGCATTTCTATATGGGTAAATAAACAAATAATAAATTAAATTTTAAACCAAAACCAAAGGAAAACCAAAGCTAAAGGCAAAAGCATGCACAGGAAAAAGCAAAATAGAAACCAAAACCAAAAAAGGAGAGAGAGGAGAATTTTCCAGGCTTAAAGGAAAGTAAAGCGGGGTGGCGGGGGAGGCGTGGTGTTTACAACAATTAACGATTTAAACGAAACAAAAAACATAATTAGAGGGCTAATAATAAGGTGAATAATAATAAACTCGTCGTACTTACTGAATTTTACTTTTAATTGGGAGGACTTTTCTTTTGTTTTATATTTTTATTATTGTTTTTGCTTTTGATTTGTTATTATTATGTTTTCTTTTTTGTATAGCATATATATCTATATATATCTGTATATAGAGTTGATTGTTTGCTTGTTTGTTTTGTTTGTCGGTTGTTTATGTGTTTTGGTTCATATTTTTTTCTTTATTTTGTTTATAGAGCTTTGTCTTCTTCATACTCGCTTTTTGTTTGTTGTTGTTGTTAGATTATGTTTTACTTTTTATGTTTGCTTGCTTTGTCATTATTGTTTAAGAAATATGGTATTATTATTAGGAATTAGGTAACCTACAAAAAATGGTAATAAAAAAGATGAAAAAAGGAAAATAAAAACATTGCGCACACACACACTTAAATTACAAAAACGCCAAGTGAAGGAAGGCTAAAGTATATTCTAAATGTTTATAATAATTGTATTTTATAGTAAGGTAAGGATCCAGGTGAATAATAGGGCTTTCTAATAAAAAGACGGATATAGCAGACTTTACAGGGCCAAGAGGGAGAACAACATGCACTTGTCAAAAGAAAAACAACCGCCACGAAAGGAAAATCAGCTTTAATAACCCTCTTTTCGGGTGTAAAAATGGAGTTCTATCTACTGTGTACCTATTTAAGTCTACAAACTAAAAGTAAATTAAAAAACAGTCTAAATAGCACTAGCAACTTTAGATTTGGAAGGACATTTACCCTCAAGTCGAGTTTTTTGGATAGGTTTGACACTTCTTGACGGCCAAAAAGTGGAGTTTGGTAGAAACTCAGTGGAGATTAAGGGTATTTGTGGTATTTTTGGTATATTTAATCACTTTTGCCCTATAAATCCGTTATTTTTCTGATGCGATTTCCACATGAGCTCATAAATAATAGCTTCCCTTCCTTTTCAATCAAACTTATATACATCTTTCGCGATTTAAATTGATTTAGGCCAACTTAAGTCAAGTTTTTGGGTATTTAATTCATTTATAAGCCTAAATATTTTATGCTTTGGCCAATTACTAGCTAAAGACTAAGATCTTGGTGTACTAAGTGTAGTGAGAAAAGGAGAATACATATAGAAGACATGCCAAAAGGGTAAATACAGAGAGAGAGCTGGAGTGAGTTTAAATTTAAGATTAAAAATAAGTAACAAAGATAAACAAAAGCAGTGGCTACTCAAAGAACAGAAAGGAGCAAGGGAATAAGGATAAAAACAAGCAGATTATACAGATTAGTTGGCTAGCGTTTACGAGACAGTGAGTTAGCAGACTCGACCTACGATCGGGCTTGGTTGGAGCTTTCCCAGCTGGTCCTTTCTCCTACCTGTTGGACTCGCAGAAGCGCAGAAAGCAGAGAACGGAGAACGGAGAACGGAGAACGGAAAATGGAAATAAAACGGAAGGAAATACCAAGCACACACACTGCACACCCACTCTAGGTGGCACACACTCGCACACTCAGCCGAGAGGATAGCGGACGGGGGTTCATGGGGATATATTTGCGGAGGATCTGATCGGATCTGATCTGTGAGAGATCTTACCTCTTGAGCGTGGGATCGCCGTTGGCGCGATGCCGATTGTCGACGATGCTCTGAAACCAATTGGGCACATCTACTTTGGCTATTTCATAGGTCCGGATGAAGGGCTGGGCCAGGAGCTCCGGGTACTTGGGTCGGTCCTGATGGTTCTTTGTGAGGCTGCAAGCAAAGGATCAATCTCGATCTGAAGGCAATCCTCCAGCCTCGACACTCACCACTTCTTGACGAAATCGCGGAACTCCTGACTAAAGTTAAAGCCCTCGCCGACGGGCAGGCACGGCGGCTCCGAGTCCAGCACCTTGGTGAGCACCTCAAAGTCCGTGTTGCAGCCCTCGTAGGGGGAACGCGCAGTGGCCAGCTCCACGAGGGTAATACCCAGCGACCACACATCAGCGCGAATGTCGTACTTTGGTTTCTTTGGATCGATGCGCTCCGGCTAAGAATAATCAAGGGATTCATTATTAAGAACTATTTAAGAACTCGCGACCACCCACCGCCATGTACGCCGCACATCCTGCGGAGCGTGTGTTGGCCTTGGAGTCCACCAGGCGGCCGCTGATCCCGAAATCACAGAGCTTGATGTTGCCGCGCTCGTCGATCAGAATGTTCGAGGGCTTCACGTCCCGATGGATGACGCCGTGCTTTACCTTCAAATAGGACAGGGCGTTGACCGTCTGCCAGGAAGGGGTTGGGAAAGGGGAATTAATTGAAGGATTTTAATGCTAGAACAACCATATCCTACCGCCACTGTGACCTTGCCCAGGATCTGCTCGGGCACGGGCTTCTTAGAGAGCTTGAGCAGCTTGTCGAAGCACATGGACATCAGCTCCATGCAGATCCACACGTCCGGGTCGCGGACGAAGCAGCCAAGGCACTTGACAATGTACTTGCAGTCATGGGACTTGAGCACCACATCCAGATCCATTAGGATGCGCTTGTTCTCCTCCGCGTTGCCCGTGCGCCGCATCTGCTTCACGGCAATGATCATGTTGCTGGACAGATGCATCATCTTCACCACATTGCCACTGGTGCCGTTCCCCAGGTCGCCCAGGTGCTTCAGGTCGTTGATATCCGTCGGATACTGCCGCCCGTTGATGTTCAGCTTGCCCGTCTGCTCCATGATGATCTTTAGCTTCTTGTCCGTCTCCGTCTCGGACGGATGCGATTGTGCGAGCAGCGGCAGCATCATGCGACGCGGTCGGTGATAGGCACCGCCGGCTGCAAGGGATCAGGGATAGGGGAAAAGTAGTATTATTATCTGGTTTATAAGGGGGAGGAGAGGGCTGAAGAATAAGTCTCTATTTATGTAAATATAATAAGGACTCCTTGGCCTTGAAGTCACAGTTTATATTGATTTCATATCAAATTCAATGGCATAATTCCCTCCAAGTGCATTTAGTGGAAAACCTTTACCGGAAAGGAAATAGGAGCCACTGTAAATAATGTCAAGTGTACCTTGTAAATGTTTACGATTACAAGCTGCAGTTTATTCTTGCTTGTTCTTAGAAACCCAAGTACTCTTAAAGCACTGATACGGTGGCTATATTATTCTTTGAATTCTTTGAATAAGAGATTTGTAAAGAGAGAGCTTAAGTAGGTTACCTCTGCAAATATTCAAGATTGAAGATTACATGCTTATTTTTAGGCGGTGGAATGGCATTACAATCGTAAATATAATTAAAAACTTAAGTTTTCTATTGACTTGACATTGGCTATGCCTAGAAACAGCTGTATATTCTCAATGTCTGCAGATGAAAATCTTTGTTTTACCTTTTCGACTTAAAGTCGCGTTTTGTTATAATTATTTGAGCCCCCGGTTTGCAAGAAGTCTTTATTTTTCCACAAACCTTGACCCCAAGCCGGCTAAACTCTTTATTATGGAGCAGAAAGGTCGCTAAAATACACATTTAGTATTTATTCTATTTCTAAAAGTAAGGTAACGATTAATTTGTACGTTTTTCGTTAGAATCGATACATCACATCCGATATTTCTTTCTGAAATTACAACCCTGATATCGATTTCCACGAATTTGCGATTAAGGGAAAAGGAAGAAAGGGTTACAGTGGTCATAAAATAATAATACTATGCGATATAACAAATGTACAGATAAAAAAAAAACATAGAGTCGTGTTTTGTTATAATTATTTAAACCTCGAGTTTGCATGAAGTCATTATTATTTTTCTAGAATTAAGATAACGATTAATTTTTAAGTTTTTCGATAGATCCGATATATCACATCCGATATTTCTCTCTTAAATTACAACCGCAATATCTATGCCCACGAATTTGCGGGAAGAAAGGGTTACAGTGGCTTTAAAATAATAATATAATGCGATATAACAAAAGTAGATTACAAAAAAAAAAGTTTCGTTTTCCTATAATTATTTAAACCTTGAGTCTGCAAGAAGTCTTTATACTATTTCTAGAATTTAAAAAACCATGAATAATCACGATTTTCGATAGATTCGATAGATAATATCCGATTTTCTTTCTCAGATTACAACCCTGATTCACAAATACCTACAAATTCACAAATAAGAGAAAAGAAAAAAAGATTGCAGTGCCCATAAAATAATAATATGTGATATTAAAAATTTACACATAAAAGAAAGGATTAAAAGTTCGCACAACTGCCCACTGTGCCACGTGAGTGTGTGTAGGAGACTGCCTGTGGGTGGTACGGTTAGATGAGTGTGTGTGCGTGTCAGAGAGAGCGCGAGAGAGAATTAGAGCGATTTTGTTTTTGTTTGCGAAGTTATTTTCGCTGGCAGCAATTCAAATCAACAATTAGCAACTACAACAAAAGGCAGTCATAAAAAGTAACGCTATTTGTAAACATGCGAAAGAGGAGACACGTCGAATGAGTGTGGAGTGGGAGAGGAAGAGGGGGAGGGAGAGGCGAAGAAGGCGCAGAAGAAATGTGAGACCGAAATAATAATAACAACAACAACACGTAAACAATGAGAGCGAGCGAACGAGCGGGCATATCAAGACATTACTCCGGAAATGCCAAAAAAGTAACCAATAAGCCAGGCAGGCAGAGAGAGACAGAGAGAGGGAAATGCAAAGACTCACACGCACACAGGCACAGAAAATAAATAAATAAATAAATATAATCAAACACTTGATGGCCGATGAAAATCCAATTCGAATATTTATCAAACGAGGCATAAGCAAAGTTTAATCATAAACAAGGTTAACATCATTTAAAACAATGTGTAATTACAATAATAAATACAAATGTACACATAGTAATTTGTTTAACATTAAAAACATTATTTGAATGTGAATTACATGGCATTGCATTTCTTCTTATTTTTATAAAAATCCTTGATAGTCGATAAAATCGTTAAAAATAAAAAAAATGTATATTCTAATTTCTTAAATTATATAAAATTAAAATCAGTAATTAATATAAATGTAATAATAACAAGTAAGAAAGCTACAGTCGACTGTGCTCGACTGTGAGATACCCGGTACCTAAACGTTTGCGCTTCACACTAAAAGGCAATTTAAAAATGTACATACACTACATTGTACATACATATGTACATTGGCGCCATTATATCGCACGGCCAAGGCTCGAATGCGCCACCTGTCGGCTACAGCTTGCAACAGCAGTGCCATAGGGCGGTGTGTTCAAATTCTAACCTTATTGCTAATATCTCCCATGTTTATCATCCGATTTTACTGAAATTTTCAGGAAACGTCTATTTTATTTTATTTATTTATTGTATCTATTAACTTTAACCCGAAAATTACGAGTATAGTTTAATACCGTTTTTATGATTTATGAGGGCGCAAGTGGGCTTGGCCAAATTTTAAAACAAACTTGATCTGCGTGCAACAGATTCCAATGTTGTCACCAAATTTGGTAACTCTAGCTCTTATAGTCTCTGAGATCTGTTGTTTCACACGGACGGACAGACGGACAGACGGACAGACGGACAGACGGATGCTGATCAAGAATATATATACTTTATAGGGTCGGAGATTTCTCCTTCTGCCTGTTACATACATTCTCGGTTGGCACTAACTTATAATACCCTTGTACCCTATGGGCACCGGGTATAATAAGCTGAAGATTGCAACGCTGTGAGGGAGACACTCCCGATCCTTAACAGCCGAGTCGATCTAGTCATGTCTGTCGTCTGTCCGTCAGTCCGTTCGTCTGTCCGTTAGTTCGTTTCCTTCAAATTAATCTCAGTTTTAGAGAATTTATTGATACAACTTTTTGTATAGTCTTCTTTCAGTTTTCAGTAAATGAAAACAATAAATATAATAAACACAGTTATAGGAAATTTTAAAGCTTATTATTCAGATTCACATATTGCAGAATCTGTACTTTGGTTCGTTTTTCGATATATTACGGGGAGTTTACAATACTTTAAGAAGAAAAGCAGATGTTAAACAAATTAGCAATTGCTTTGAAAATATGTTTCTTTTTTCCTTTTTGTTTTTCGTTGTTAATGTGTATGAAAATTAGTACAAAAGGTAATTAAACTATACACAGAACAATGCATTTAAGTATTTATATTTTATTTAAAAAGAAAAGATTAATAAAAAATAAAATAAAATAAAAAAAATATTCATTATTTTAAGCCTTAAGTTCTACAAGTTTATTATTAACCCGATGAAGCCCTAAAATAAACGTAAATATTCGCGGTAGCTTCTTTATTGGATTTTGGGATTCATGGAAAACTTGTATACCTGGAATTACTATCTAATCAACTTTGGTACTCAATTATTCAAAACCCCATTAACATTTTATAATTTTTGGGCTGCTCTTTTAGTACTCGGTGGAATTCGTGGAAAACTCGGTCACCTGCAAATGTTGTGTTAATCTTATCAATTTTTGGCACTGCCAGGAGGAGAAATTGTCAGAGCGCGCATTTTGGTATTATATTTTTGATTGTTTCAAATCCCTTTGTGATGCTATAGGATATGTAGGACTTATTTTGGTAAGATTTTGCCTTGGTTATGTTTCAAAAAGGTGTCAAAAGATAGTTCATAAAATCATCTGCGTTGAGACCTCCATTCCATTTTCGTTATATATTTTGTAAAAATTCAATTGCATTATTAGGCAGGAATTTGTTCATTCTTATACCTGGTGGTATATATGGTTCATCTTATCGACTTTTGACAATGCCAAACTGTTCTACGAGCATTATTGTCTTGGACTATTCGAAACCCCATTATTGTGGTCTAATTTGGATGTGAATTCAGGGAACCAGTGTTAAGTACCTGGAACTACTGCCACTAATCTAATCGCCAATTGCCGAGCTGCATAATTGTTAATTCCACTGTGCACACGCGTGCTTATTTATTTATTTTTGACCGAAAACGAGTTTGGCTCGCATTTGGGCTTTCGAACTTGGCCGCCTGGCCTGGGCTGGCCTGTCCTGGCCTCTTATCTATGCAATCGGAAAAACAATGCGGGGAAAACTCAGGGGTTGGTGGGTGGTGTTTCGGTGGATTCGTGCGAGGTGCTGGAACGGGGGGATTATGAGCAGCTGTTATGCAGTCCGGGAATCGATAGCGGTTGCCCTTTGTTGGCGGAATTCAAATGCTAAAAAGCCAGCCAGCCAGCCAGCCAAGAAACGAGCACTCTTCTTATCACAAGCCAAACAACAGCACACACAATTCACACACACACACACACACGCCGCTTATTGGGCAATGACAATTTATTAACAAAATATTGACACAAAAGCGCACAAAAGATGGGTCTGTGGCTTGCGGTTGGCGCTCTGGCCAATAGGCGGCATAGATATTTATATATATATCTATTTTTTGTGACCATTTTTGGGGATCACGACTTTTCCCAGACCTCTTTTATTACCACTACCGCCTACAGTTGCGTTCGCAATAATAGAACTTGAGCCGTATTAAGCTTCCCAGGAACTTGCAGTGTCTTCTTTTATTTATTTCCTATTTCCTTCGAAATTGTACTTTACTAATACCAGGAACTTGAGCACAATTAAAAGCCTTTCCTTGAACTTTATTATTGACCTAAAGACAACCAATATCCGTTCTTCCAACTTCAATTAGAACTTGTTTGTTTACAAAAGAGCCAAGGTAAAGGCGTCTTGAATTCTAGACACCTGAAGCCCCCAGAGCCCAGATCTAATTGGTTATCGAGTTGATTGTGAGAAAACTCTGGGAAAATGAGCTAATATGGGGTTATGTTGCTTTCAAAAGAAGTTTTTCTATATTTTATAACGGGTTTACGAAGTTTCTGTATCTTTTAGATTTAGAATTTGAGTTTGTAACATGTTAAGAGGAATTAATTTCAAAGAATACATAAATTCTCTGAGAAAGACAGAAATAAGATAAATTGTATACAAGAATAGCCCTTGTTAAACATTAAACTGAATAAACAAAAGCACCTGATGAAGTTTTTCACTTCGGGATACTGGAGGTTTAGTTGTTTCAGTTCTAGAGAGGGTTATATTGGCTTTACTTTGTGTATTATATCCTCTAGGGATGCTGTCAGTAAAATTCTAAGGGTTACTTTTCCAATATAGAGTTAATTAGGCAGTTATTCTTAGACGGAGGCCTAATTAAAGCTTACTTTTCTCCCCTTAAAGGTCTCTAGTTTGAACTCACCGATGGGCAGACTGGGCGTGGGGCGCGGACTCCTGGTTGTGGGCGGGATGAAGGATCCGCTGAAGGTGCCCGCCGCCGCCGTCGATGACAAGGAGGAGGATGGAGCCATAGCGGCGGACGCGTTGGTGGAGGAGGCAAACACGGATGAGCCGCCGGCGGCGGATGCTTGCGCTGACTGAGGAACTGGAGGAGCTGGCCGCTGGGCTATGCTGATGCCGGCGGACGAAACGGGCGAGGTGGCGGATGTGGACGCTGATGTGGGTGCGGGCGGCGGAACACGGCGCGTTTTGGAGAGAACGATCTGCTCGTGGGACTCGTTCTGGGCCTGGAGGGCCGCCTCCAAGGACTGCAGGCGACTGCCAATCGTCTCGAACTCAATGGTCGACATCTTACGCGCTCCTTATATATATTTAAATATATATTTGTGTGTGTATATTATGTGGTGTTTTCAATTATTTATTATTGTTGCTGCACTTTTCAAGCCGTTTTGTTGTTTTTGTGTTTCTTCTTTTCGGCGAACACTTCTTCGATTTTTCACACACACACAGACACACACGCACACTGGCGCTGGCGCTGGCGGAGGGGGGGTTCTTGTTGTTGTGGTTGTTGCTGCTGTTTTGATATAATTTTTTCTGTTTTTTGCGGGACACACACTCGAACACACACACGCTTTTTGAACTTTCCCACTTGCACAAATAGCGGATAGCTGGATTTTGTTGTTGGCGGCCACAAAAACAAAAAACAAAATCGAAAAAGGAAAACACAGTCACTGTGACAGAGAGGGACACAAAAACACACACACGCAAACACGGACAGCGCTCTCTTTCGCTCTCTCGGCAATAGCAGTAGCAGCAGCAGCAATAGCAATAGCAACAACTCGCAACTTTTCTTTAATTTTCGCTTGGCACACACGAAGAATTTAGCTTGGGGGATTTCGACTCCTGCGCTCGTTTGGGTTTTTGGCCGCGGGCGGCGGTATCGCTTGCACAATTCTAACACTGGATTTTATTCGATTTGCGATTTCGCGTGTACAATCCAAAACAGTGTGACCGCAGCGAGACCACTGACCTGATACCGCGGCCTTCTCACGGAATACCCTAAAAATTACCACGCACTTTTCGAAATATACCGCATTTGCAAAGGAGAGTGCCCTTTGGCAAATACCATCTCTTTCGATAGTTCTTTGAGGTGTTTTCCCAATTGGAAGGATGAATATTTTTGAAAATTTTTTAAATAGAAGTTGTATTTATACTATATCAATATTTAATTGATAAAGACAAGCAACGTAATTTTAATAAAAACTCTGCAAAGCATTTCAGTTTTTAAATATTTCAAGAAACATGTTATTTAAGTAGATTAATTGATAATTGGAATGATATCCCAACTCATGAAAACAGTATCTAAAGAGACTTTCATTTACTTGGCGCGCTGCCTTGGCAGCCCTATTTATACTGGTTTCCCAAAGTGATGGTATATTTTAAAGTTTTTGGTATACTTTGAAAATGGAAGGACATGTTTATAATCGTATATATGTAAGTGAAAATTGTTAAATTGGAAGACCAACGAAATCAATAATGCTATTATAATCCATTATTAAATTCTTCAAATTGGAAAGCATATTTCAGTATATTTCGGATACCCCGACGGTATATTGTATCGTTATCGGCGCGGTCATAAAAAAGCTTAGCTAGCCTATGAATACAGCTAGAAATAGCTGTAAAAAATAGCTAAGAATGGCTAAAAGTGCAGAGTATTTGGAATATTTTCTATATTTCTTAATTAAATTTAGACAATTTTGCATGAAAAATAGCTTTAATTCCAGCTAGCAGCTATTTTCCAATTTATACCGCATTTTTCAATCGAAAAACTCTAGATATGTTGGGAAAATAGCTAAATTGGCAACACTGGTTGTGTTTTGTGTTTCTATTTTTTCATTGCGAGATATTCTTTGCGGTATTAAAGCGAGAAAAGCGTGAAAAGCGAAGAGAACAAGAAGCGGCCAAACGGAATACGCGAAAAGCGAAGAGTGCGAAAGGTGGGGAAAGCGGACGACGGGTCTGGCCCAAAACACGCGCCACCAACGGACCGCTCTTATTTGACCAAATGTGGTAAAAATAGCTGAATTAAGTTCCGCCATCCACAGAATCGGCGCCACAAAACCACCCGAGGAGCGAGAAGCGGAGCAGAGCAGAGACCAGTGCCGAGAACAGACGACACACCACCCAGCCCAGACACCATGTCCAAACGTCCGCGCCCAGTGCCCATTTCCATCAACAAAACGCCAGAGCCGGCAATGTAAGTTACGGTTTTTGGGGGGAACCATCTTGTGTTAACCTCCGAATGCTCTTCGCAGTGTACCGCCGCGCAACCTGGACTCGCGCGCCACCATCCAAATTGGCGACCAGACCTTCGACATCGATGCCGACAGCCTGGAGAAGATCTGCGATTTGGGACGCGGCGCGTATGGCATTGTGGAGAAGATGCGGCACCGGCAAACGAACACAGTGCTGGCGGTCAAGCGGATACCCATGACCGTCAATATACGCGAACAGCACCGCCTTGTGATGGACCTGGACATATCGATGCGCTCCAGCGATTGCCCCTACACGGTCCACTTCTACGGGGCGATGTATCGCGAGGGCGACGTCTGGATCTGCATGGAGGTGATGAGCACCAGTCTGGACAAGTTCTATCCGAAGGTCTTCCGCCACGATCTGCGCATGGAGGAGAGTGTGCTGGGCAAGGTAACTAAGAACGAGGGTTCTCTCTATTCAGTCCCCTTGATTCCGCCGTATTTCCTGGTTCCAGATTGCCATGAGCGTGGTGAGTGCCCTGCACTATCTGCACGCCCAGCTCAAGGTGATCCATCGGGATGTGAAGCCCTCCAACATACTGATCAATCGGGCCGGCCAGGTCAAGATCTGTGACTTTGGCATCTCAGGTGGGTCCCTGCCCTCTCGCTTCTCCCTGTTCCTCTAACCTTTCTCTTTAGGCTACCTCGTGGACTCCATTGCCAAGACAATCGATGCCGGCTGCAAGCCGTACATGGCCCCGGAACGCATCGATCCGCAGGGCAATCCGGCGCAATACGACATCCGGTCGGATGTGTGGTCGCTGGGCATTAGCATGATCGAAATGGCCACTGGCCGCTATCCGTACGATAACTGGCGGACGCCCTTCGAGCAGCTGCGTCAGGTGAGCACTTAATTTAGGATAAGAAAAGCCTCTATACTAGGCCTGTTTATGCTAATAGATTTTAGGATATTAAAGGTACTCTAACTTGGCCTAGTTAAGCGCTTAAAAACAGCTCTGTTAAATCGAGTTCTTAAGTTTAGAAGGGATTCGTGAAAACCAAAGCTTAGACTCTCCTTAAAATAGGGCAAAGGGTGACCTCTAATCTTATATAAAGCCAGGCATAACTAAATTAGCTAAGCTAGCTTTATTAGCTTGGCTTAATTAAAATGTATAAAAATGGGCCTCAAATGCCAAATTTTAAGCTAATTACTTAGGAATAAGATTAAAATTTAGCTTCTAAACCAGTGGTCGGCACCACTACAGTGAAATGCCAGCATTGCATTTGTATGAGTGAAAATTGAACACTCTATGGCTAGAAATGAGAAGAAAAAGCTAACATTTATTTTAGTATGGCAAAAAAGTAGCTATAACCTAAAAACTAGCTATTTAATGCTAAAAAAGGCTTAATCTAGCCACACAATTACAATTTGTCTGCACTGATTCTTCTGTTCTCTTTTGTGCACACTGTTCATCTGTTCTCTTTTGTGCATACTGTCCGTGAGCGGCAGCGACGCCGACTGAGAAAAATCCTATCCCACGGGATAGGGCCGTGCCGACCGCTGTTCTAAACTCAAATCTCTGCTCAATAATTAATAATTATCCTTCCTCACATCAGGTTTTTGAGAAATTTAAAGCCACAATTACTGCTAATTGATTAATTAAAAATAAATCCATGTCCTGGCTCAAACTATTGCCCCCCTTTGTCTCCAGGTGGTCGAGGATGATCCGCCACGCCTGACGCCGGGCACCTTCTCGCCGGAGTTCGAGGACTATATCGCCGTTAGCCTGCAGAAGGAGTACACGGCGCGGCCCAACTACGAGCAGCTGCTGCGGCACAGCTTCATCGTGGAGCACCTGCAGCGCAACACGGACATCTCGGAGTTTGTGGCCCGGATACTGGACCTGCCCGACAGCCCGCAGCAGGCGGCCTAGTGAGGGACGTCGCCCGTGCCTCGTATCCCATGTAAATTGCCGGCGTCTTCTTCTAGCATGCATTTCGTACATGTGCGTGTGTGTCCTCCCAACACCTCCCCACCCCCCACCCCACCCCGTTCCCGTCTGCGTGCCAGCAAGTAAAAATAATAACAAAAAAAAGAAAAGAAAAGAAAAGCAAGAAGAGCATCAAGTTGGAAACACAGCATAATTATTAATTTTTAAGTGAGAACCAAAAGCAGAAGCAACAGCAAAATACCTGAAGCGATTACGTTACTAGCAATATGCAATATGCAACATGCAATATGCAACAAGCAACATGCAATCTGCGTCACGCCACGTGCAACCCTTCGCCTTGCAACGCTCAAAATAACATAAACAACCGAACCGTCGTGCCTCCCAGCTGGCGATGCTGCTGATGTCTTAAAAACAAAACAAAAAAAACAAAGATTTAAACCTTTAAATAATTATATATATTATAAAAAACAAAAACGTGAATAGCTTAGACAACGAAACCAGAGGAAGCCAGCAAACAATGAATGTAAAAAAGCGTACTAAACTCTAATGATAAATTGTCAACTTTTTGAACACCAAAATAGCCGAACAGAAAGTGTAACTGTAATTATAATTGTTTAACAAATATACATTACGTGAATAGCTAATTAAAGTTGTGTTGTTGGGGGTGTATATATTCTTCATGTTTATCCCTTTTCTCTCTATACAAGGGGTGCTCAAATGTGCCTTAGGGCAGTGTAAGAAACCTTTTTGCGGTATTTCAAGATGTACACTGAGAGAAAGGCGCTTGCCAATTCATCGCTCAATTTACCGATGCCTCAAAGAATGCCCATAATTCAATCATAAAGAAGAAATAGATGTTCAGTGTAGAAACAAGAACAAATTACATTGGGATTAGCGGCGAGAAAAAAAAACTGTGAAAGTGTTGTTGGCGAGCTCGGTCTTATCAGTATAGGACGGCGACACAAAGAGGAATGTGCCAAATTGTTTGTGCATAGCGCCATGGGATCGGAAACCTTACCTGTGGGATGGGCTCACACAAAGTCTATGCTGTGGGATTTTACAAAAACAAATGTGATGCCTGGACATAGGCTTGAGTATTATACTTCTAAGACGCAAGCTTCCAAGGCTTTGAGTAAGTTTATACATATGTGTGTCCCTGATCCGTCTGTCTGTTGCTACAACAGCCAGTCCTACTTTTGCATGTACAAGGATTGGAAAGTAATTACACAAAATGTAAAAACTAACTAATTAAAACCAGAAGCAAGGTAGACCTCACCAAGTTCCATCCAAATCAAACAGTTGGAATTAAGCGAGGAACGACAAAAAGATGCACTATGCCAGAATATATAGTTAAATAAACTCAATCAGGAATAAAAGAAATAAAGAGTAAAATGACAAACCAGACATGAATTATTTATCTTGCAAGATTCTTTAGGAACTCTGGAAACTAGTCCTAGACAACTTTGCACGATCCGTGTAATATAACACTCCAGAATACAATTTCTGAACAGAAATCCCCAAGATCAACCAAGAAAAATTGAATTAAAAATAATAACATAACCAGATACGTGGCCGAGCGCACCAAACTGGACTTTGAGAAACCACATGTCACGATATAAGGTTAAACACAATTCAGAATAAAAGTAATAATAAACCACAAATTAATTGTTTATCTTGCAAGTTTCTTTAGGAACTGGGGAACTGGTTTCCCTGAAGGAGACTTCTCTGCAAGCTGCGAGGACCTTATAATGCCATATCTTGCACCTCAGTTATGTAGTTGTAATAATAAACAAGATAAAGAACCAGAAACAAGGTAGACCTCACCCAGTGAAGAACGACAAAGAAATCAAATAAAATAAACTCAAAGGAATAAAAGAAATGAAGCAATACGAAAATCCGCCGATTTGTTGGCGCCGATCCCGTACTGCCCCGAACTGCATTTTTCAGAATTTGCAGTGGCCATTGCTGATATGAAAATACAAGTCCTTACTTGTAGCGTTAGGATATGGATAAATGAAAATGAAATAAAATTAAGAACCCGGTGGCTGATCGCCAAAACGCCCAGTCCTCGTGCGCCGGCCTTTTTATACTACCAGGGTTACACTTGTAGTGCTGGGATTTAAATAAATAAATAAAATAAAATTAAATATGATAAGGCCACGCCCGTTCATTGCGGCGAACGTGCTACCGGATACGGCGTGATCCTGCTGCTCAAGCTGTTCGGAGCCCACAGCCAGTCGAAAATATAAGTCCTTACTTGAAATGAAATAAAATTAAGAACTCGGTGGCTGATCGCTAAAACGCCCAGTCCTCGTGCGCCGGCCTTTTTATACTACCAGGGTTACACTTGTAGTGCGGGATTTAAATAAATAAATAAAATAAAATTAAATATGATATGGCCACGCCCGTTCATTGCGGCGAACGTGCTACCGGATACGGCGTGATCCTGCTGCTCAAGCTGTTCGGAGCCCACAGCCATTCGAAAATATAAGTCCTTACTTGAAATGAAATAAAATTAAGAACTCGGTGGCTGATCGCCAAAACGCCCAGTCCTCGTGCGCCGGCCTTTTTATACTACCAGGGTTACACTTGTAGTGCGGGATTTAAATAAATAAATAAAATAAAATTAAATATGATATGGCCACGCCCGTTCATTGCGGCGAACGTGCTACCGGATACGGCGTGATCCTGCTGCTCAAGCTGTTCGGAGCCCACAGCCATTCGAAAATATAAGTCCTTACTTGAAATGAAATAAAATTAAGAACCCGGTGGCTGATCGCTAAAACGCCCAGTCCTCGTTCGTCGTCGCTCATCTGGGCTTTGACTACCACCATGGCGTGTGGCTTCATGTTGACTAGCACACTAATTATATAAATAAATAAATATATAAAAAAAAATAAAATTAAATATGATCTGGCCACGTCCGTTCATTGCGGCGAACGTGCTACCGGATACGGCGTGATCCTGCTGCTCAAGCTGTTCGGAACCCACAGCCAGTCAAAGTTGCTCCAATCCATTGTGGAGGATAAAATAAAACCAAAGTAAATGAATTAAAAATAATAATGTCTGACGAAGACCTGGGAATGGAACTCCCAAAGTCAAGTCACTTAAAATAAAAAAATAACTAAGCACGAACAAAATAAACACTGAGCAGACCTCTGCTCGGGCCCGAGGCCCTGTGACGACTGAGCTATACGGATTTCTTGATGACTTATATACCCCTTTTGTGAGTATGGCCAACTTTGAAAATCACAAAACATTCAAATATTACCTAAGTATATTAGATGGATAATTGTAATATTTAAAAGCTGGTCTTACTTTATGCCTGAAAGGATTTGAAAACCACAAAACATTCAAATATTACCTGAGTTTACTAGATGGATAATTGTAATATTTAAAAGCTGGTCATACTTTATGCGTGTAAGGAAGAAAGCTTCTCTGTTGCTTTAATTATTGAAATTATTTATTGTATATTTCAAGTCCCCATGTATTTCCAAGTATTTAATAACATTAAAAAATGAATTAACAACTAAAATTCTTTGAAAAGTTCGCCTTTCCGTCTGATTACCGTTTACTACTTACGATTAATTATAATATCGATACTAGCTCAGCTGTTTGCCTGCACTTTCCAGGGATGCATTTCCAGTAATAAAAAAGAGACGCAGGTAAATGGGGATGGGGGGATCCTAAGCCCCAAATACTCTTTAAATTTATATGCAAAAAGTAGCTTAATATTGGAAAATATATAATCAATCAATTTATGTATGCATTTATAAAATAAGTACAAACATATTTTTAATTTTTATTTGCAACTTTAAAGCTTTCGAACCCCTTTGCCCATCACGCCCATGCTGGCTCTGTGACAATTACTCCGATATTTCTGTCAGTTCCGAGGCACACATCCCTAGCGGCGAGAGGTCATAAAACCCAGGCTAATCTGCCCCAACGACCGGCTGAACCAACCCACCATTCCCCAGCTCCAGTTAAGATTAGATTGCTGAAGAAATGGGCAGCGCACGGAACCTCTTGTTGCTATCCTCGTCGCGCTTGCACGGCCATGGATTCTTGGAGCACGCCCGCGGCCAGCTGGAGGAGCTCTTCAAGGGGTAAGCCATCTAGCCTCTTACCAACATATCATAGCAACTCTCCAATGGCTCCTCCTCCCGTGGCAGGGCCAATGTGAAGACCGTGCTGTTTGTGCCCTACGCTCAGCGGGATCACGACAAGTACACGGCCACCATCCGCGATGCCCTGCAGCCGTGGGGCTATGCCGTGGAGGGACTCCACACGAAACGGGACCCCGTCCTGGCCCTAAAAGGCGCCCAGGCCATCTTCGTGGGCGGCGGCAACACCTTCATCCTGCTGCACAAGCTCTACAAGCTGCAGCTGCTGGAACCCATCAGGGAGCTGGTACTCCGCCGCGGTGTGCCGTACGTGGGCAGCAGTGCGGGCACCAATGTGGCCACACGCTCCATCCAAACCACCAACGACATGCCGGTGGTGTATCCGCCCAGCTTCGATGCCCTGGCCCTGGTCCCCTTCAATATCAATCCGCACTACCTGGATCCGGAGGCGGGCAGCCAGCACAAGGGCGAGACGCGGGACGAGCGGCTGGAGGAATTTACGGCCTACAACCAGCTGCCGGTGCTGGGTCTCCGCGAGGGCACCAGCGTGCGCGTCCAGGGCGAGAAGGCCACGCTGCTGGGGGATCGCAATGCCAAGCTCTTCAAGCCGTAAGTGAATCTTTAACATATTTATTTATATTTATTTCTGTGATGCTTCTGTAACAGCGATGGCCCCGCCGAGGAGCTGCCGCCCCAGACGGATCTCAGCTTCCTGCTGAAGCTGACTCCCTAGAGTGCAAGGAGGAGAAGGCGCTCGAGGATAACATCTACATTTATTGTACATATGCACATACATAGCTTATGTATTATTCTGCAATAACAACAATAATATTCCTACACGTACAGTAATTCTACACTAGCCACTAAAGTTATAAAAAAAATAGGTTCTTTTTGTGTTTGGGGAAAGGGTAAAGGGGAAAAGGAAAGGCATAGGGAGAAGGGGGATTTAAATCAGTGGTCGGCACGGCCCTATCCCGTTAGATAGGATTTTTCTCAGCACAAAAGAGAACAGAAGAATCAGTGCAGACAAATTGTAATTGTGTGGCTAGATTTAGCCGTTTTTAGCGTTAAATTGCTAGTTTTTAGGTTATAGCTATTTTGTTTGCCATATTACAGAATATTTTAGCTATTTTTTTCTCATATCTAGCCATACGGTGTTCAATGCAAAAGTGGTGCGGACCACTGATTTAAATGAACTTTAGCAATAAATTAATCGGATTTCCCTTCGTAGTCGTAATGATAAGGCAGACTTCCTCCTATTCGACGCTAAAACTGAATGCTGGCATATCTAAAAGCATTAATAATAAGGCGAAAGCGGTAATATCATTCATCAGGGGTTTCCTCTAAGGAACAAGTCAACTTGGTCAGCTTTCCTGGCAATCGTAAGAAATGAAGCGAAATTAAAAGTCTTTCCTGGGGCTAGGAGGTATACACGCTCTCCCTAATCTGGGCACACTTGAGGCAAGGCGGCATTTCTCTTCTACTTCCGAATGGGGTAACACTTAGCTTAGGGTTCGGTGCGGTTCGTTCGAACTTCGAAGTTCGGGTTCGGGCAGAGGGAGATAAGTATTTACATGCGAAATGGCAGCTAATAATAATAGTAAGCATACTAGTTAGTTAGTTAGTTAGTCCCACCATTTTGAGCATTGAATGTTACACACTAAGGGTTGGGTTTGAGATGGGACAGGTCTGCTTATCGGATGCGGTTTAGGAGCTGGTCCTGTTTAAGATCTAGATCAGGCACACGCACACACTTCAGTCGGTCAGTCACACTTGGAAATATGTTTTAAAAAAAAGGAACTGATGATATTACAGGCAGGCGCTGGAGCTGTCGCTGGAGCGGGGGCGCTATTTGTGCAGAATACTTTTGTCCTCGTAGCGTATGATGGCGTCGCCGATCTGCTTGCGCGAGGCCAAGTGGATGCACTGCTCCCGGCCACAGCGCTCTGGGAGACTGTCCGGCAGGGAGCCACCTCTGGCCAAGTGGTTGCGCACATCCTGGCCAAAGCGGAGGTTCGGCTCCACGCCGCGGAGGATGTGCACCGAGTGCTGGGCCGCCACGAACATGTCCAGGATGCTCTCCACGCCCGCGGGACGCGACTCCTCGCCGGCGGGCGGCATCAGCAGCTGGTCAATGTCCAGGTCGCTGCGGATGATGGGCAGGCCCTGGGGATGCAGCAGCTTCCGAGCTGCAGGAAGGAGATGTGAGTGAGGATTTAGGGAGATCCCGTCAGGGACTGACTCACCCTGCACATAGTCCCGGCTGTAGAAGGCTATGACGTCGTGGTTGTGGCGATCGAAGTAGCCGCTGCTCTGGCTGACGTCGCAGGTCTCGCACTCCCGGCAGAACTGCGCCCAGCGGCAGGGGTACATCTGGAAGCCGATGGGCGCGTACACCTGGAAGCCCTGAATGGTGTTCATGCGCACGCGGTTGAGGAAGTCCGCCTTGAAGCCCATGCCCGGGGTGGCCAGCAGCACCAGGGACTCGAGTCCCAGCTTGGGCAGTGCCAAATCCGCCACCACCAGGCTGAGCAGCTGCCTTGGGCCATACATGGAGGCGTGGAGGAGCCAGGCCTGCGGATCTACGGGGTCGCTGAGCTGCTCCGGCAGACGAATGGACACCCAGGCAATGCGTGAGCCATCCGTCTTGTATTTGGAGGAGAGGTCCAGGGCCAGGGTCTTCAGGCCCTTGAAGGGATCCTCGTCGCCCTTGCTGGGCGAGTCCAGGCGGTAGAGGAAGATCTGTAGAAGAATTAGTTACTATTGTAATGGGGAATCCCCTTCTCCCAGATCTCACCAGCAGCAGGAAGGTGTTGTCCTGGTTCTGCATGCAAATCCGCTCGTACTGCTCCACAAAATCCAGGGCATCGGGCACCTGGTGCTCGAAGGAAGGCATCAGCATGGCTATCCTTGTGCTCTCCGTGACATAGGGCGAGGGCACCACCTCGACGCGACCCAGGGGCTTGACCACCTCGAAGCTCTTGACCAGCTGCCGGCGACTCCGGCCCGAGCCCTCCACCAGACTAAGATGCAGCTGGTAGTCCATGCCGCGGGTGGCATCGAACTTGCGATAGGCACTGTGCAGGCTGTGGTAGCTCAGCCGCGGATGCTTCAGCGCCGCATACTGCAGCGCTATCTCCAGGACCTTGGCGAAGTCCAGCGCCTCGATCCGGGAGAGGGGGGCCACCGCATGCTCCGCGTTGCCGTGCGGCAGGAAGCTATGGGTCGCGTTCAGCAGCTGCCAGGGCAGGATGTCGTGCCGTGTCTCTGGGGCACTCGGTGGAGGGACGCCCAGTGGCCAGCGGATCTCAAGGATCTTGTTCGAAATGCTCCCATTGGCAATGCGATAGGACTTCTGCTCCAGCGCATAGCCGCGCTCCTGCACCAGCTCCAGGTGGTGCTAAAAGGGGATTATTATATATTCCAGCTATAGTCAAGTCCCTAGATCTTACCTTGGAGTAGTAGGCATGCAGGCGATAGAAGTCCTCCGGCGTCTGCACGGGATACACGGTGCTGGCATTGCGGAAGGCCTCCTCCTTGGCCAGATCGCTAAAGTCCCGATGCCGCCGCCCTGGTGCGTCCAAGGCGAAGCTATACTGCCGCATTCCCTGCAAGCAAAAACGCAAGAAAAACTCAGATAATGAAAGCCATTTAGAGAGCGCCAGTTGGCCAAGGTCAAGGGCAAGTTCCCTGGAAGGAAGGGAAGGTCTGGGTCTGGGTCTGGGTCTGGCTGGGGCTCCCACGACTGCCGCCAGATGCAGATCTCTCTCTTTTACGATCCATAAAAGCGGCGAAGTGTAATTAAATTAACAAAGTCGCACTAAATGGAACAGAGATCGGCCATGCGGGATAGGGGATGATCGTTTCTTTCCTCTGGAGTGAAGGAGGAGCAGGAGCAGGGGCAGGAGCATTAAATTTGCCGGCGCACATTAATCAATTCCCGGGGATGCCAAGGAAACTGCGCTGCAGCGGAGCTGTGGAGCAACGGAGCTTTGATCCCGCCGTTAAGCAAACTCTTTTGGCCAGTTAATTAAGCGAAAAGGGTGAAAATATATGGAAGCAAAAAAATAAGAAAACAGACTGGCAAACATTTGTATATCTCTGGGCTTTTGTTTAAACAGTTGCAGTCGAAAAAAAGAAGATTTAGTAATGAAATCCATAGAGATAGCCTCTTAAATATATAAATAATAATATAATAGGCTTTATTATTAAAGCAAAAAACAATCCCTCTAGAATTTATGGAGATTGTTTGTCATTAGATAAAGTATCTTGGAAATTAACTAATAAAAACAACGGTTTACTATAAATTAAAATATATTTATGCATATAGCAAGTTGAACGTATCAGAGATCGATCGCATAATTCCGAAAATATCCGATAACTCACTGGAATTTTCCTTTAACCCCACTTAATTAATGATTAATTATGTTACCTTCTTAAAGTCAAATTTTCGTGCTCTAAAATACTCTCATTGAATTAAAAATATTAAATTTATAATCGAGTCTTGATTTACCTATGAGAAATTAAGCCGATTATGTCCTCGAGTTAGCTAGAACCCTTCATTAAGAAATATACATAGGTCGCCAATGTAAAAATGGATAATTAAATAACTATAACTTTAATGTACACTGCTATAGTGTTAACCACAGCTGTATGTTGATATGCAGGGACCACACATATCACATAAATCATTCCCTGCCGCATAAATAAAAGCGTATCCAAACAAACCCATCGAAATGGGAATCAAACGAACATGATGCTCCTCATGCTCCTCTAAACATATCAACAGAACTTGTGGTTAAAAGTTCCCAAAGTTTACTCACAATTCTTCTGCGAAATCCAAGCAATCCAAGTGTTTATATACAAAAAAAATTAAAGCAGTAATCGGAAAAGATAATGAGTAATGCAAAAAGTCCCTGGTGCTGGCCAACTAAGAGCTTTAAATCGATCAAAGGAAGTAAAGAAGGTACTTCGGACTCCCCAATAATAATAAATAAATAAGAAACAAGCAATAAACACATTTATTAAGTTAAGACATAATTTATGATAGAGAAAGTGCAACTTTATGTCTTACAGTTGGAAACTAAAATCAATTATTTTAGATACAAAATAATACAGATTTTAATCAAAAACCTTGTACAAGAGACTCTTCAAGTCCCTGAAATAAACTGAATGCCTAAATCGACTCGCCTGGTGGTATTAATCAATAATAAATAAATAAGAAACAAGCAGTAAATACACTTATTAAATTCAGACATAATTTATGATAGAGAAAGTTTAACTTTAATGTCAACTAATTCTATGTCTTATCATCGGAAATTAAATTCATATATTTTGGGTACAAATTAATACAATGCCTAAATCGACTCGCCTGTTGATATTAATCAATTATAAATAAATAAGAAACAAGCAGTAAATACACTTATTAAGTTCAGACATAATTTATGATAGAGATAGTGCAACTTTAATATCTTTGAAAATTAAATTCAATTATTTTAGATATAAATTAATACAAATTTTAATCAAAAACCCTGCTCTTCTAGTCTCTGAATTAAAGTAAAGCTGTTAGATGCCTAAATCGACTTTCCTAGTGATATTAATCAAGAAAATACCTATTTTATTTAATTGAAGACATGCAAACTACAATATATTCTTTACTAAATCCCAGGGAAACCTAACAAAAAGCCAAGAACTGGTTGAGAAATTAAGAGATGTAAACAAAGACGAATCCGAGGGGAAATCACTCAAGACCACCGACTATTTTGGCAGTTGCTCTCAAACTGTCACGCGTCTCGAAGTTAACACGCAACGCCCCCTTTGCTCTGCTTGTGTGTGTGTACACACACGCTCGGAAGACACACTTAATCGACGGCTGAGGCTGAGAAGAAATGCTGCTGCTGTTGCCAGTTGGAAATTAAATAAACCGAGCTGTCCATGTCCATCAGCCTCCAGTGAGGCGATGCTGGTTTCACTCTGATTTTCGCTCTGAGAGGGGCATGGAACCTATTCTTCCCTCTCAAGAAAATATCTGACGCACGCTGCTAAGTGTGAGAGTACTTAGCTGCTTGTTTTCTATTTGTTTTTTTATTATTTTCTTTGGCTTTTCAGGGTCAGAGTTTTGGGCAGAGTTGTCAGGTAGTTCTCGTGAAAAACAAAGGTTGAAAGAGCGCTTATTTTATAAAAAAAACATGTAAATATTTACACTATAAGTAAGAATCAAATAATTGGAATAAACTTAAATTTAATTAAAAATTTGAAATATTCTTTGTAAAAAAATAAAAGCCAAGCTGGTAACACTGATATTGTATATCAATGAACTGATTTTATTTATTTTTCGGACACACATCGAATGTGTGTGTGTGTGTGACTCTTTTTAGTCAAGAGCAAATTGTTTAAATAAATAAATCGGCATGTAGGAAGACGGAACCAAGCAGAAGATAACTGAGAAGGCGGTAATTTAATTGAAGAACGCACAATGCTCATGTTCAGAGACTGTTTAGATCTGTTTAGTGCTAAGCCAGTCAGTATTTGTATCGAAAAGGGTAAATGTATAAAATATTTAGCTTTAGTTAGGAGCTTTAGTTAGCTATGATACAGGAAATTAATTTATACGCTTTTAAATTATTAAGTTAAGTTAAAGAACCATTTTAAATACCATTTAAAAGAGAAGAAAACACGTCTAGAGCGTATATAAGGTAGAAAATAATTGGAAAATTTGTTATCCAGTAACTAGCGATCGGGAAAACCATGGCTCTACCCCCGTGATGCTCAAGCCATCACATTTGTTTTTGTAAAATCCCACAGCTTAGGCTTTGTGTGAGCCCATCCCACAGGTAAAGATTTCGATCCCACGGCGCTATACACAAACAATTTTGCACTTTCCTCTTTCTGTCGCCGTCCCTCTTGAAATACAACAAAAGTTGCTCTACTCATTAACCCAAAAAAGGGATAAAAACATAATGTGATGGAAAAGTTTGAGCAGCAAATCGCCTTCAGTACGAAGATGGTTCAGAAAAAGTAGACTGCTTTTAAATATGTATAAAATTCGTTCAGAAAATATTTAAATATATATTTAAGTTCTACTAAAAGAACTCTCACCTGGAAACTCTCCTGGCAGCCGGCCACCCGACTGGCATACTTGACGCACCGCCCAATGTTGACGCTGTGGTCGCCGGTGCTCCCGATCCGGACGCAGCGCTCCAGATTGTTGCGCATCTTGCGGATGACACTGCTGCTGAGCAGGATGCCCGCCTCCAGCGAGCAGTAGTTGCGATCACTGGCCCCGGGCGGCACCTGATCCAGATCCTGATCCTCGCCAGCCGGCAGCTGGGCCTCGTTCGACTGAGCTCCTGCTGCTGCTGCGGCGGGATTTGCCGGCGCCGAATCCAGACCGATGCGGGCGCCGCCCATATAGAGATCGAAGGTGATGCTCATGTGGTAGAGGAGCTTGGTCAGCTTGCGTGCGTCCACATACACGTTGTCTGGGACGAGCAGGAAGTAGTCGTACTCGTCCAGGTAGTTGTCCGCAATGTACTTGACCACGTGGAAGGGACGCCGGCTCTCCTGGGTGTCCGTGAAGCCGACAATGTTCTTCAGCTTGTAGTTCGTCTTGACGCTGTCCGCGTAGATGAAGAACTTGATCTTGTTCACCAGGTGGGCGGTGGTGCGGTTGAAGGCCGTGGCGAAGGTGTTGATGTGCTCCTGCGAGGTCATCACCCCAATGAAGATCTTCTCGCGGATGCCCAGCTCCGAGGAGTAGTAGCGCGGCCGAATCACATTCTTTACCTGTCCGAAAATGGGGGGATAATATTAATTAGCATTTTAATAATACCATGTTTGCATGTGTTAAGTATATATTTACATAATATATTTAAATATCTAATCAAATCATATATTACATCATTCTCTTACTCCTATTTATTATTTTTATATTAATTTCTTTATTATAAACTTGAATTTATGAAGGTTTTCCTCCAGTGTCATAACCCCATAACATACTCTAGGAATTCTTAATCAAATCATGTATCTTATCATTCTCTTGCCCTTTTTTTTTATTTATTTATTTTATTTTCCTTTTATAAACTTGAATTAATGAGGTTTTGCTACAGTGTCATAACCCCAAAACATAAAACTCAAGGAATTCTTCATCAAATCATATATCTTATCATTCTCTTACTCATATTTATTATTTTTATATTAATTTCCTTATTATAAACTTGAATTAATGAGGTTTTGCTACAGTGTCATAACCCCATAACAAAACATCATCAAATCATATATTATATCATTCTCTTACTCATATTTATTATTTTTATATTAATTTCCTTATTATAAACTTGAATTAATGAAAGTTTTGCTACAGTGTCATAAGACCATAACATAATACTCAAAGAATTCGTTATCAAATCATGTATTTTATCATACTCTTGCCCTTTTTTTATTTATTTATTTTAGTTCCCTTTTATAACCTTGAATTTATGAGGTTTTGCTACATTGTCATAACCCCATAACATAAAACTCAAGGAATTCTTCATCCAATCATATCTTTTCATTCTCTTGCCCATTTATTTTTATTATTTCTATTTATAAGCTTCAATTAGTGAAAGTTGAGCTCTAGTGTCATAACATCATAACATAAAATTCAAGGAATTCTTCATTAAAACATATATCATATACTTTTCCTACTATTATGTGAAATTTATTTATTTATTTTCCTATTTCCCTTTTATAAGCTTCAATTACTAAAAGTTGAGCTCTAGTGTCATAACACCATAACATACAATTCAAGAAATTCTTAATTAAAACATATATCATATACTTTCCCTACTATTATTTGTAATTTATTTATTTAGTTTCCTTTCTATAAACTGCAATCAGTGAAAATTAAGCTGCAGTGTCATAACCACATCATCAAGAGAATCACAACAATTCGAGTAAACTAATAAGTTTGTGGAAATTGAAAAGCCTTTTCCGACTTAATGTAATTGTTTGGATTCGTAATCAGAGCAGGCACCAGGCTGGGGGTTCACCGGACCGCTCTCGGATTCCCGGAATCTTGAGAACCGACCTCGAAGGCATCTCCTAATATCTGATATCTAAGTAGATAGATTAAAGAGTGAATCATATTACGAAACGATATGAAGCTTGTTCTTTAAGGTGGTCATGGCTTGAATCACTGGGAAATCGAAATAAAAGCAGCATTTACTTATTAAATACAAGTGGCCCGCCACCTGCCTATTTTTGGGGCTCTAACATTCACTCCAGCGCATAAAAGTGCGTGAGGAGGGGTCTTTTATCTGCCCAATTACATCAATTCCTCCACGCTTATGTACTTATGGCGACTACCTCATAAAGCGAGTACTTCAAGTGGTTCCCTTCCCCCTTCGTTCGCTTCTTTTTCGGCCACTTGAGAGAGAAAAGGTTTTAATTGGTAGTTTTTGTTTTATTTTTACGACTAGAATGACTGTTCAAAGTTTGGGGTCGAGGAATTCCCCTCCGCGCGAATATATATCCATTATCTGAAGCGAAACAATTTCCGATTGCGTTTCCCAGAATGCCCAGGAACGGTGATAGTGTCACTTCGTGGATTTAATGCTCTCCGCACGCCGAGCCATGTGATATTAGCGGTTGACACTTGGACTCTTCGGGGGTAAGTCAAACGGAATACTTTTAGGTATTTATTATTTCGTAAGAGAGGCATGTGACATTTTCACTCAAGTATTATTTAATGCTTCCATTCTACTTTTAATTAGAAGTTGGAAACACACTGAAGGAGGCTCCTCTGCAAGCTGCGAGGATCTCATAATGCCATATCTTGCACCCCGGTTATGTAGTTGTAAAAATAAACAAAATAAAGAATAAAATAAAAAACCAGACACAAGGTAAAGTAGCAAGAGTCATCCCAATCCAACTGTAAGCGAGGAGAGGAGAAAACAGAATGTCACGATATGTAGTTAAATAAACTCAAATAATAATAAAATAAATAAAGACTCAAAGAGTCTGTGCCGCGATTAACTCTCTCGAGATCAGCGTTATCTCTTAAAAACCATATTTTTATAAAATAAATACGTACAACACAGTAAAATAAAATAAGTAAAATTAATAATTTATCTTGCAAGTTTCTTTAGAAACTCTGGAGCTCCAGAATACAATTACTGAACAGAAATCCTCAAGATTAACAGGAAAAAAAAATGAATTAAAAATAAAAACATGACCAGATACGTGGAAGAGCGCACCAAACTGGACTTTGAGAAAACCACATGTCACAATTCAGAATAAAATAAATAATAATAACTAAACAGGAACGAAATAAATACTGAGCAGGACCTCTGCTCGGGCCCGAGGCCCTGTGACGACTGAGCTATACGGATTTCTTGACGACTTATATACACTTTTTGAGAGAGTGGCCAACTCTAAAAATCGTACAAATCGCAGTAATTAGAGTGACCTTGAGTCGTGCAGGACTGTCAAATTACATCGAAATTGTCGCATTGAGAATAATCGTTACTATCGACGGGTATACATTTGAAAATTTGAAAATTTCTTGTTTACATTTGTGTTACCAAACGCGGACGTACTGCTTCCTGTTCTCATTTAAGCTCTTTAAGGCTTAAACGAAGGCTCAACCTTACTGACACATCAAACTTTAATTGTTTTATTTTGTTTTTGCAACAAAATATTTCCTCATTTCCTTAAAAAAATAACTATAGGCAAACGGTGTTAATTTCTTTTTACGCATAAGGTGTATGAAGTGAACATAATGCTTTATTTATTTACAATAAATATTTATTGGCCTGCACCAAGAAGCTATAAACAAAACTCTCAATCATTTTTAGTGCGAAGTTATTGATTTGTTTTGGCTAGAATTTTATGGATTACCGAGTACTTGAAGCTAAACAAATGTACATGGCCGGTGAATCACTGTGCGGGGTGATTTGAAAAGATTTTCAAATGGGTAAACACTCATTTAGTTTGGGCGAGCCCGCCCCCTTCGCAATTTGCATGCATGCCACTTGGATTTGCTGAGTAATTTATTGGTCATCTCCCGAAACCGAAACCGAAACCGAGACGGAGGCGGAGACTGAAACCGGCAATTGACCCGAAGAGATGCGTGCCTGGTGGTCACTCCTCCGCCTGTAAAATCCACCTGCCAGCCGGCGAACTCCACCTGAGCCCGTTAAATAAACAAAATGCCAATTGCCGGGTTGTGCAACTCGCCGCCGTAGTGTTTGTCCAAGGAGGGGGAAAGGTGAGGGGCAGTCTACAGGAATTATGGCTAATTAAAAATCATTCCTAATAGATTTTTAATAACTGCAAACAAGCTGTTTGCTGCCAGGTTTATATGGCATCGTTAAGCGGCCAGAGCAGAGCAGCCAGGGTCAGAGCTTCGATTAATATTACTTCATGTTTTTTTTAACTACCCTTAAATACAGGAGGGATCTATGGAATTTCTGGGCAAGAAAATTAAATTTTAAAAAAGAAAAAACAGAGACGGTTTCCATTTAAAATTATCCGAAATACTCTTTAAGAATTTGGTATTAAACGTTTTATTTTGATACTATTTAATTACATGGGGAATTTGATGTATTTTTGGTGAGATAGTTTCTAATACTTTTACCTCTAGCTCATAACTAAAAACTGTTCTAGAGAGTATTGATTCGATTCGATAGAAAACCCGAGGCCCTACAAATTTAAGAGCATTCGAAAGTCGAACACCAAAATGTTTACTGTCCCTCTTGAAATTCTTGTAATAGTTTTTTGTTTCATTTAAAATATACACATTGTTGGGGCGTTTTTTGTGTTGAGTAGTTTACTTATTTATTTATGTATATAATAGCCTAGCATTAGTTAAAGTGTTTAGTATTTTACAGTCCTTGGATCGAGCGTAATATGAATAATGGGGTGTGTCGCCAACAGTTGTTAGCAAATAGACTCGTCTGTGTCAGCAATTAGCAAAGATCACCTTAATAAATATATAAATATAACTAAGAGGGCAAAAGGCAGTGGGAAAAGTAGCACAAAATAAAATTTTATAAATAATTGTACATCAGTAATAAGGAAATAATTAAAGAAGTCAACTAGAATTTTCCTGTGACTTTTAAACAAAGTCATAAAGGGTAATGTATGATTATTTCTCACTTCTAAAAATATTTTTTACTCTCTCCTGGAAGCCTTCTACCTCTTTTTGAAATTTTTGTTTATTATTTAAAGACGGTTCTTGTTTTGATCTCCAATTACGCTACAAATTATACTTTTATTTCTGTGGCGTCACATTAGCTATTTCAACTTAGATATCGATTTGGGATTCAATTGAATTGCAATACAGAACCGAATACCCAGTGCTCAGTATGCAATCGCTTTCCATTTAATGGGTCCATGTGGCGCTTTAATTACCACGCTGGGGTCACAGCTTGATCCGATCCGCAATCCGCAATCCGCGATCGCTGCAGTGGCTCGTATCGTATCGGAACGGATCGGTCCAAGTTCTGACCTTGTGCCAATAGCACAGACTCGGGCAGACACCGAGAGAGAATTGCAGAGGCAGAGGCAGAGGGAGGCGCAACGCACATTTGCCAATCATCAACTGTGTAAATATCGGCGAAAGGTAAACCGCGGGTAAAAATAACACCAAAAAACAACATCCATTTCGGTTGAGATCGCTCTCGGGATTTCATTCTTTTCTTTTTTTTATGTGTTTTGTAGCGGTTTTTGGGTAAATAAAAATGCTTTTCGAAAAATATGAATGATGCATGGGAAAACTCGGTGAAACAGTGGTCGGTGTGAGATGTGTTTCTATATATTTTCCATTTAATTGAATGAAAAATTCCTTTAAAGATCATAAATGAGAAAGAAACATCAAAAATTTCACTAGAATTCTCAAGTAGGAATTCAGGCACGTTGAAGATTAGTGAGAAGGGTACTAGTGACGATTTTGGATGAAAACTTAATTTTGAGATCCTAAATAAGAATTTAACATCGAAAATTCCACTAGAATTCTCAAGTAGGAATTCAGGCACGTGGAACATCAATGAGAATAAGGGTATTGGAAGGCAGACTTTTTAGAAACAGCTATCAGCTGTATATTCAAGCGTATTGTGTTAATTTTTATCACAATTGCCAATGTAGTATGAATTGAATTATTTATTAATTTAATTTTAGTTAGCTTACTGCTTTTAAAGCATGAAATAAATAAAAGTAACATTAAATAAATATAAATCAAATATAAAACCATTATTAAACCTTTTGAAATATATATTTCCACTGTATCTGCTCTATGTACAAAAGATTTAATTCCGTAAATTCCGTAACAAGGCCGGGCATGGCGAATTCACTAAAAGGTTTGTTCACCTGAACAATGAGTTCGCATCTTTCGAGCAGAATTCCACATAAAATGCTAATAAATTTCCCAACCGAGCAGGAAATCGAGGAAATCTTTCGAGCACGTGGGCGGTATGAGGAATACAAGAATATATACTCGTATAACCAAGATAACCAGTAGGTAACCCACCCAACAGGCAATAACCTTGTGACGTAATGACAACAACGGAAGTGAGCTAAAATGTTCGAAAAGAAAAGAATATATAATAGTATTGAGGAGCTGCGGCGGAGCCAACTAACCAGGCTAACCGCCCTGCCAGGCCTTATCGACGGCTGCCTTATCAGTAGATATTGCTAAGACGACGTCACCGGCAGCCGAAACAATGGGAATACAAATAAAAAAAAATATACAGCATTTTCAATTTCAATTTCAATTCGACAAAAATTTAATTAAACACACACGCACACACACAGCTAGGGATTTTATTTGTTTACTCGCTCCGCCACACATAGCCCTAGTAATAAACGCGATTCTTTGATCACCTTCTGGCGGGCAGACAAAATATCAAGAAAAATTTGAAGTCTAAGAAATATAGAGTCCAGTGTCGCCATTGTAAACCAGAAATCTAGGTTTTTATGAAGAAATAATAATGCAAATTTAATTTAAAAAGGGAAATTAAGGCAAGAAAAATATTTAAAAAGTATTACTTATTCTTATAAAAATTTAGGAATGGAGAACTCTATTATTATTTCATATTAAGATTATTTGCTATGCTATTTTGAATTAGAAAATATTTACAAAATATAACTAAGACATTAATCAAGTATTAAGTCATCGAATTAGGGAACAATTCACCGAATTTAAGTTTAAAGTTTCATTTCTTTGATTACAAACAGATAAATAGATGGATTCCCTCGAGAATCAATGGCTGCTACTTCTGCCAACATTGTGTAATTACAAATGAAACCATTTTGGGCCTCCTGATGACTCAGGATTTGGGCTAAACTTGAACTTAGGACGCGATAAAATCCACGATCCACGGTTCCCGCACAGTGATTATATGGCTCTTGTCGTCGTCGTCGGCATTGGGTGCAATAAATCTCCAGATAGCCGCAGGTGAACTACTTTTATATGGCGACTACTTAGGTTGTGTTTGCCCTCGTAAGCACCGTGTAATGAAGCGGATTTAAAAGAGGGAAAAAGAGCCAGCCAAATGGGCAAATATTTAGCCAGCGATTAAGACTGAACTACTTTGCATACTGCTTAATTTATTAACCAAATCGAATCGAATCAAATCGAATGATTTGTCAACGGAAAAAGTGATCTATGGGCTGAGCCGGTTTGGAAGATCGATTTAATAGCCGTAATATTGGCACTAATACAAGTGATTAACTGAATAACACTCTCTGTAATTTATTTCTCTCTGCTGCCAGCCTTGAAAGAACCCTCAATGCACTGTATTTAACGTCAATTATTTAAATTATCGGATCAGCACTGAGGGGTTACCCCCAAGTAATTGATTCAATTATGAACCGATTCGTATATTTATCCGCTCGCATTTCCATACGAAACCCGCCATTGAGCACATTAAGAGTCGATATGAGCCATTTAGGTTGTCATACACTTGTCTATACGGTATGTGCCTTATTTTTTATTATTTATTAATGATTTTCGCCGTATAAAAGTCTCGAGTTTCGCATTAATAAACAAATCAATTCGCACAGTAATTAATTCATTTCAGAGTTCACTTGATAAATCGTTTAAGACTTTTGATTTTTGATTAGTTTATTATATTTGCCAATAGCTGAGGGATATATATTTTTATGGTTTGTATTTAAAGGGTTTTCGGCTATCGTTCTATAGTTAAGAAGGAAGATTTCCATGTCTCTTTAAATAAAGAAAAATAATCAATAAATGACAATGATTGAATTTAGATTTGTTTAAATCCCTCAGCCATTCCAATTTATTCCCCAGACCTTACAGATCAGGTAAATATAGCTTAGAGGCCTCTGGCAATCTCGGCTCGTGTTCCATTTCCATTTCGAGAGAGGAAAACTGCAGCTGCAAATTGTATTTTGGATTGGACAAATCTTAATTGGGACAAGTGCGCCGTCGGTCAGACACCGAGCTCTCCGTTCTCCTAACGCCCGCGGGGAGGATTAGTCTCGTCGCGACGCGTCTCGTCTAGCGCTTGTGCCAATTGATGTGCACTGTACTCTGTACAGTCTGCCCTCGAATAAAGGCCACCGGGCACCGGAAATGCGACGCGCATTTCAATTAAGCCCGCGCCAAGACGACAGCCGATCTGGGTGAGTTTCAGAGCCCATCCCGATGTGGGAATGCGACTAACAAACTCCGGAATACGGACCACGGAATCCGGAGGGGATCTCCCATGGCTAGCCCCTAATCATTGTAAATTAAATTCCAGATAGAAGCTGGGTAAGTTAGATTATATTTATTAAGCGAGCCGGCACCCAGCTGACTTGTAATTCAGACTTATCTACTTTAGACTTAACTTGTAATTTATTTTATATTTATTATGCGGATTAAGCACTGAGATTCTTGTGTAAATTCGATTATTAACCGGGGTCAAAGCTTTGTTAATGGTTGCCTCAATTAATTACGAGATGATTTATTTATTATATAGATTTAGACATTAAGTTCAGCTAGACTTTTAGTTCAATGATATCTTGGATATTTATTTATAAATATAATCATTGAAACACATATAATTTAAGTCTTTTATTTAGTTATTTATACCTTATATTTAGTTCTTTCATATTTCTTAAATTTCTAATGTTTTTGGCTCATATTTTCACATTTAAAATAAATGATTTGCCAAGCTCTATAACTTAATTTAGAGTTTGAACTTTTAAGGGTGCATCAACACAACTGAAACTTACTATTAGTATGCTTATCATTCATCATTGCACCTTTAAGGGCTGTATTTTTATTTACTACTTAGTAGATATGCTTTTTGAAGTGGTTTCAATAAAGAAGTTAAGTGTGGTTCCCTCAATTTACATCCATCATTGGAGATCTAATTGTTTTCCCATCTTATCTTACGCACTAATTACTCTTTTATTTGTATGTAGCTTGTGGTTTGTAGATTAATTGATCGATCGAACAAATATATATACGTATCTGGTGAGTCATACTGTTTAAAAAAAGGATCTCTCCACTAACTTTTTTATTTTGGATTGAATTCTTTGATCATCTTATCACCAGAGATATATTTTATAGTATTTTGATCAAAGCTTGTATGAGGTTTTAAATGGAGCAAAGATTATCGTATCTCTGGAAGGTATTTTCCTTAGATAAAGGTAATATAAGTGACCTCATTCTAGATATCGTATTATTAAAATTATTATTATAGTTTTTGGGCAATCTCTTAATAGATCAAAGAGCCTTCAAGGACCTCACCCTGGCATATCCATATATTAAAGATAATACCAAGGATTATCGAACACTGGGCGGTTCAGCTCTGGGATTGGAATTAAGATTCGGTTTCGGTTTCGTTTTCAATTAGAATCTTGCGCAACTTCTGGCCACCCGTACACCCGATAAGCGGGTTTATTTATAGACCAAGTGCTATGCCAGCCAGCCAGCTGATAAGTCGAACCAAATAACCGAAAAAAACCCATTGATTCTTTACTCTTTATTCAATATATATACTCTACACACGGGAAATTTGCAATATAATATTTTAGCTTTACTTGGCATGCATCCCGGCAGACGACAAGTACTTGTCGAACAAGTACTCGCCCACATCGCTTTGGGCCCGCTCCAGCTGGCGGATATAGTCCGCAAGGACCTTCTGGCCATCGACCTGCTCCTGCAGGAAGTTCGCCTCGATGAAGTCGCACAGATTGGGATCCGCCTCCTGGCCGGCCAGGGCGTGCAGGTCGAGCAGGTGCTGGTTCACCTCCAGCTCCATCCGCAGGGCGTGCTTGAGAGCCTCCAGAGCGCTGGCGAAGCAGGGCAGCGGCTTCGGTACACTGTCCAGCATGATCAGGCCGCCGCGCTTGTTCATGTACTTCATGATCTTCTCCGCATGCTCACGCTCCTCCACGCTCGCCTGCAGAAAGAATCCGTGCAGTCCCGGGGAGCTGATGTCCGACCGGTCGAAGTGGTACGCCTAAGGAAGGTAGTCGAGACTCGTTTTTGGGGAAGGGTTAAAGCTGCCAAAGCCCTCACCATGACCAGGTACTGGTGGCAGGCCTTCAGCTCCATGTTGATCTGGTCGTTGAGCTTGCTCTCGCAGCTCTTGGCAAAGTTCTGGCGCACCAGCATGCACATGTGGCGCCCGATGGTACGGAAGTAAAGCGACGCCGCCATTCCCTCTGGGGCTTTCTGAATTATTTCGATATTTTTTTTGTTACTCTCTGTTAATTTAAGCTGGAAGCCAAAACACAAACAGAATGCCAACTGAGTTCGGACAGGTGCCGAGAGATCCGATCCATCGATCCATCCATCGATCTTTGGAGGGGTCGCAGCTCATCTCCGGCCGGAGTTCAAAGTGCTGCCGGCTCTGATTTCACTTAACTTCCACTTAGCAATGCTGTGTACACAATAGTCCATATACATACGTTTCCAGTGTCCAGATATGTTTGCTTTAACTTCAACAGGCACACACAACGCACAACACACAGCACAACACACACGAACGAACGAACACACGGGGCCACGCTAAGTAAACCCAGTTATTGTCTTTTATTAAGTGAATGGAAGTCGACTTTTGTCCGAGTTTTGTATAATCTCGCTTTGCTCTCTCAGAGGGTATTGCCCCGCTTTCAGGTACTATGTAAATTCGTTAATATATTTAGAGAGTTGAGGCCAATGATTCCAATATTTGTAGCCCATTGATGGGGCATTTTCTGGTACTCATAAACAGGAGCAGTTCTTAGAGCAATAAGTTTAAAGAAATATCAAATATATTCCAGACTTTCCTACAAACTTCCCTAAAATGTAAAGAAAAGTATGCCTTATTTTTTATCCACATCAATTTATAATTAAACCTTTTTAAGGGTATTACCCATGTCGATCCCAACTCCTTTGAATCGCTTAGATTAAGCCCCACACGTCAAAGGGAATAAAAATCATATATTTTACACTTTATGATTTTTTTCAAAGGAAGTTAACTTAAGTTTTTCACGATTTGAGTGCTTCTTTTTTGTGGTTTTTTTTGGCTTCAGGGTATTGACAATTTGACGGTCCGAGTTTAAGTTCTGAGACGCGCGTGCGAATGAGTCGTAGGCATTATTATCTCCCATCCCCAACTGACCCAACCGACATACACACACAGTACGCACATTAAAAGTGCCAGACACACACACTGGTGACTCTTGAGACCATGTGCGCCTCGTAAAGAAGGCAATAATAAAGACACAACTAAGCATTTTCAACACCAGACACAGGGGGAAAATGAGCCCCCCAAGAGTTATGTAAATCAGCGACTTAAAGGGATCTGAAATATGTAGTAAGCATAGTTCGAGGGCTTAGAAATAATACTAATGAAAGGATTGCAATTACTTTCCTACTTCCCCAGACTCAAAACCAGTTATTGAAAAATGATCCACATCTTGGCAGAGACAATTAACGAATTATGTTAATTGAGAAACAGGTTTGGTCACCACGAAATAAACCCAATAATCTCATACTAATCTTAAAGCCCGACTTGTGGCTCAAAGCATTATATTTAATAATTAAAACACATAATTCCATTACGTATTCCCCGGCAGTACACACATTAAAGTTCAAATTGGGACGGGTATGACAGCTGCGGTGACACTTTTACATCACTTCCAAAAAGTAATGGCAACAATCCAGTTTGCGATGTCATAAAAACGTGCAACAAATTATTAACAATATAAAGCCCCAAAAAAAAAATCATATATATATATATTTAGACGTGTTGAACGAAACGCAAACCTCAGCATATGGAATCCGAAAGAAAGGAAAAAATATAATCAACATAATTTGCTGAACATGAGGTGAAAAAAAGCGTACGTCAAAGGAAAATATTTAATCGATTCGAGGCTCTTTTTTTGGGTTCATGCTCTGCACAAAGGGTGTTATTATAATTTCTAAATGGTGAACAATAAAAATGGGGGATAAATAATTGAATATATAATAAGCTATTGATAATTTCTAGGTTTGGTTGCTATATCTTAAAATTTAGTATGAGTTTTGTGTGGGAAAATAATTTCTGAAATATTAAAGAAGATATTCAGACATTCTATTAATTGTAGAGATGTCCTATTTATTCTTTTAAGAATCATTACCAAGTGGTCTTAAAAGGTGTTTTAACTTCGGCTATTTTTCTTGGCTGGTTATCGTGCACTTTATTTAATTAAAAGAATAAAATTCGTATAGCAACATAAGGAAAATTTGCGATACCTTCCGACACGGTGTATCGATGTATCACTTTTCCTTACTTTTACCTTTTTTTAATGCGTTTATTTATTGAAATTTAAATCTAATCTAAATGGGACCCAGGCCAGTCTCTCTAAACCTGCAAAAAGAAGTTTGGAACCGCCTCAGAGCGTCAAAAAATAAACGAAAAGCCAGGAAAGGCACATTTGCCATTTGAGAACTCTTGTTACAAGTCACGACCACGCCGGGCTTTGCGCCCAGTAAATAAATAAATAAGTAAGTAAATAAATAAAGAAGTATGTGAGTAAGTAAGTGGGCGTGCTTTGGGCGAATTTGAGTGTGTCCATCGATAAGGGAACTAATTTAAAGTGAAAAAAAAACATATAGAATGACGTCTGAAAATCCAGCTGTGAAAATTGGACACTGGGCAACAGGGTCTCAAGTGATCCAACGGGGAACGGGTCATTGCACCCGGGAAATACTTTAAACAATATGTGAAACAAATGCTCGGTGTTAATTACAGTGCTCGCTCGCCAACTATAACTGGTTGATTAAGAGGTTTCTCTGGAAATCAGAAGAGTCATGTATGGAATGTGGGGGGAAGTGGCCCGAAAATAACCTGAAATTCATATCGAAATATATTTATATTGCTCGAATATTAATTAAAGCTTGGGTATTCAATTTAATAAGTTGGATCTTTGGGCTAAAGGGTTTCCAAATCCGAGCTGCCGAGTGTATGGTTCCGGCGATAAGCAGGAAGGTCAATAAATCGCTATCAGCAGCAGGCACTGATGTCTGATGCCTGATATATGAGACATGAGAGCACGCTGCCAACGACGACGACGACGACGACGATGACGGCGCTACGACACATTTGCATTTTCAGGCTACTATTTCACGGGGGATTTTGATTTACGGAATCGGATATTAGGGGTTTAGGAGTCGTCTTTTAAACAAAAAAGTGAATCAATATAATATATCTCTCATTCAACAAAAGCCTTTTGGCAAAGGCCCATCCTAGCTTAACTTTCAAGTTGTTCAATTTACAAGTAATAATATTTATGTACAGGTATTACTTAATCTGTTCTCATGCGGAAATGTTAAGATATATTATAGTGAAGCTTTTACCTGATTTGAATCAGGATATACGGAAAATTTCAACATCTGCTGAATGTACTGAAACAAAATATGATGAGGCTTTGTTTAATCAATGGGAAAATAATAATAATATGGATTTATTATCACATGCGGCAAATAGATAATTGGCTAACATTAGATAAATACATATAATAATAATGACAGAAAACTACCCTTGAAATTCAGTCGATATATATTAAATTCAAATTCGATTAATAACAGTTTTAAGTCTATGATTTTGAGATACAAATATAGAGTTATATATTAATATTATCCAATGTTATAGACATCATATTCTAATAGTAATTAATATTTCATATTTAGAAGTAAAGTACCCATAATTTTTCTTTTTCAATTTGAAGAACACATAACACAGTTACTATTAATAATAATATAATTATAAATATAAAAAAAATCTTTAAAGTATAAAAGGTGAACATACCGGCTTCTTGGCCTCCAACGGCTTATTGATGAGGTTCAGATGGGGCTCAAAGTCCTGGCCAAAGCGCTCGATCAGCAGATTCTCGGCGGCCTCCTGCGGACACTCCTCCTGCTGGACCAGCTTCCAAACGTCCTCCGGGATGTAGCAGCTGAGCATGAGGCCCAGGAGCAGGCCGATGACGAAGTAGTGGTTCCGGCTCAGCGCGGCGACCGGTCTCCGCATGTTTCCCACCTCCTTACCACTCCTCTTCTCCAGATGTATGTAGATGGGGTTACGGATAAGGGATGTAGCGACACGAGAGGATAATGGAAGGGAGATGGATATGGAAATGGAAATGGAAGGGAGATGAAGATGCAGAAGAAGAGTGTGATGCGTGCGAGAGGAGGAGTAAGAGAGAGCGGAGAAACTGGTGTGCAGGAGAGTTTAAGCCAATTGTCATATGCACATTTTCGCTGCTTCTTATGGCACTTGTTGCTGCTGCTGCTGCTGCTTCTCCTTCTCCTTTTTGGTTCTGCTTCGGTTGCTGAGGCTGCTGCTGCTTCTCCTTCTGGTTTTTCCCTGCCTCCCGCTTTCTCCTTTCCTGTTCTGCGCTCTCCTTCTTCGATTCCAACAAGTGCGCTTGCCGCCGGGCCTGTTTATTTTATTTTTGGCACTTTTCGCTCTCTTTTCGCCGCACGCACTTCTTTCGCTCTCTTCGCGGTTTCTTTTCTTTCATTTTCGATACATTTCCGTTCAGAACACCGCACTCGCACAGTTGTCGTCCGATCGCATTTGATTTACTTTACTGATCTTTACTCTTTAAACACCAACAAATTTTTGCCGCAAAAATTTTCCTTTCGCTTCCAGCGCGCGAGGGGATGCAGGGGGTAGTGGTCGGAAAAAAATAATAAAAAAAAGATCGAGCGCCGGCCCGGTTCCACTGCGCGAAAAGTAAACAATGTAAATAATGCCGCGGCGCTCAGTGTGGCCAGATGAAAATTTTGCTTTCTCCCTAAAAAATCTCAAATAGTCGATATTTCCCCCTAAAAAATCCAGTCTTCCCCCTACATTTAAAAAAATCTGTTAATGAAATCAACACTCAATAAATTCGATTTATTTAATTTATTTATTTAGTACTAATTGCTATTTACAAATATATTTGTGCTAAATCGAAATAGGTCTTTGAATTATTTATTCAATTATTTATTGGATTTACAAACAAATTTATATTAAAAATGTAATAATGTTGACAGTTGTAATTGTCTTCACTTTACAAACACAAACAAACGAGCGTTCAAGGTTCCTGTTTAAGCTCCTTTTCGTTGTGTGATTTGTGATTTCTTTTCTTTTCATCTTTTTTTCTCACTAGGATTTCTTAACTAATAAATTCAATAACACAAATAACACGGTAAATTCCAAATTTGTTTTGAATTTTGTTGTTTTTTTTTAAATAAATTATTATATATCAAGTTTATATTAATTAAATATAATATAATTAGTATTAATAAAAATTAATTAACCTACTCAGTCGAATTCGTGGTTATTTTTTTTTTTATTTTTTCTCCACCTCTGTTGGTATTGATGGTTTCGATGAAACTCGTATCTAGTTTGATTAAAAATTTTAAATCAATCGTTCCGAAAAAAAACCTTAAAAATTCTTCCCCTCTAAAATTCCCCCTAGGACATCAAAAAACCTCTAAATCTAGGGGGAAAACCCCTGATCGGGAACACTGGCGGCGCTGCTGCCTAGATCGATTATATGATCGATTCATTAATCGATGGAGGAAGACGGGTGGTCACATTCCACTACCTGCGGCGCTTCTATTTAAAAAAATACCATTTATACTATTCATTTAACAAATGTAAGTTCTGTTGTTTCCTTATTTAAAATTAATGTCTTATTATGATTCTTATTTACAAAAAGTGTAAATTAACAAAGTTATTTAATATTTTCAATTCTGTTGAAGTAGTATTTTGCCCTAGTATGGCAACACCAAGGCACAGGCAGTTGCTTTTGAAATGTTGTGCTGCTTTTATATTTATAAATATTTTAACTTATTAATGACGTTTAAATTTATTTCCCCATTTTACAAAAATAAATTTAAACAGTTCCAGTCTCTTTTCTAATATTTTAAAAATGGCCAAGGAATGGCCATTTATCGATAGCTTCGATCGATATAAGTGGCCACCCTCCACAAGCCGGCGCGTTGCCACCCCACGCAACTGTCACAGAAAAGGCGCCAAAACTGACAGGCACGCAGCTGTAAACAGCGTTCCGTGGTCACAAACAACAATTTGCGCGTTCAGCTCAGTTTACGCTTACGCCTCCGAGCGGCATTTTGAGTTAATTTAGTTACCGATAAAGCGAACAAAAAGGCAAACAGCATGGATGTCGCAGATGCTCAGGTCGGCCAGCTGCGCGTCAAGGACGAGGTGGGCATCCGCGCCCAGAAGCTTTTCCAGGACTTCCTCGAGGAGTTCAAGGAGGACGGCGAGATCAAGTACACGCGCCCGGCGGCCAGCCTGGAGTCGCCCGATCGCTGCACACTGGAGGTGAGCTTCGAGGATGTGGAGAAGTACGACCAGAACCTGGCCACGGCCATCATCGAGGAGTACTACCACATCTATCCGTTCCTCTGCCAATCGGTGTCCAACTACGTCAAGGATCGCATTGGCTTGAAGACCAACAAGGACTGCTATGTGGCCTTCACGGAGGTACCGACGCGCCACAAGGTGCGCGATCTGACCACCTCCAAGATCGGCACACTGATCCGCATCTCCGGCCAGGTGGTGCGCACGCATCCCGTCCACCCGGAGCTCGTCTCGGGCACCTTCATGTGCCTGGACTGCCAGACGGAGATCCGCAATGTGGAGCAGCAGTTCAAGTTCACCAATCCCACTATTTGCCGCAATCCCGTCTGCTCCAATCGCCGCCGCTTCATGCTGGACGTGGAGAAGAGCTTGTTCCTTGACTTCCAGAAGATCCGCATCCAGGAGACGCAGGCCGAGCTACCGCGCGGCTGCATTCCGCGTGCCGTGGAGATCATTCTGCGCTCTGAGCTGGTGGAGACCGTCCAGGCCGGCGATCGTTACGACTTCACAGGCACCTTGATTGTCGTTCCGGACGTCAGTGTCCTGGCCACGGCTGGCACCAAGACGGAGACTGGCTCCCGCCACAAGCCTGGGGAGGGCATGGAGGGTGTCACAGGGCTGAAGGCGCTGGGCATGCGCGAGCTCAACTATCGCATGGCCTTCCTGGCCTGCAGCGTCCAGGCCACCACAGCACGCTTCGGGGGCACGGATCTGCCCATGTCGGAGGTCACTGCGGAGGACATGAAGAAGCAGATGACGGACGCCGAGTGGCACAAGATCTACGAGATGTCCAAGGACCGCAATCTGTACCAGAACCTCATCAGCAGCTTGTTCCCCTCGATCTACGGGAATGACGAGGTGAAGCGGGGCATCCTCCTGCAGCTGTTTGGAGGCGTGGCCAAGACCACCATGGAGAAGACCTCGCTGCGTGGCGACGTCAACGTGTGCATCGTGGGCGACCCGAGCACGGCCAAGTCGCAGTTCCTCAAGCAGGTCTCCGACTTCTCGCCCCGCGCCATCTACACTTCTGGGAAGGCCTCCTCGGCAGCGGGTCTCACCGCCGCCGTGGTGCGCGACGAGGAGAGCTTCGACTTTGTGATCGAGGCGGGAGCCCTGATGCTGGCGGATAATGGCATCTGCTGCATCGATGAGTTCGATAAGATGGACCAGCGCGACCAGGTGGCCATCCACGAGGCCATGGAGCAGCAGACCATCTCGATAGCCCGCGCTGGGGTCCGGGCCACCCTGAATGCCCGCACCTCGATCCTGGCGGCCGCCAATCCCATCAACGGTCGCTACGATCGCTCCAAGAGCCTGCAGCAGAACATTCAGCTCTCAGCCCCCATTATGTCCCGCTTCGACCTCTTCTTCATCCTCGTGGACGAGTGCAACGAGGTGGTGGACTATGCCATTGCCCGCAAGATCGTGGACCTCCACTCGAACATCGAGGAGTCCGTGGAGCGGGCCTACACGCGCGAGGAGGTGCTCCGCTACGTGACCTTTGCCCGCCAGTTCAAGCCGGTGATTGGCCAGGAGGCCGGCAAGATGCTGGTGGAGAACTATGGGCATCTGAGGCAGCGCGACACTGGAACGGCGGGGCGCAGCACCTGGAGGATTACGGTGCGCCAGCTGGAGTCCATGATCCGGCTGAGCGAGGCCATGGCCAAGCTGGAGTGCTCGAACCGGGTGCTGGAGCGGCACGTCAAGGAGGCCTTCCGTCTGCTGAACAAGTCCATCATCCGCGTGGAGCAGCCAGACATTCATCTGGACGACGACGACCAGGGTTTGGACATGGACGACGGCATCCAGCCGGATATCGACATGGAGAACAATGGAGCGGCCGCCAATGTGGACACTGAGGGCATGGACACTTCCGGCGCTACCGCCGCCTCTGTGCAGAAGAAGAAGTTCACGCTGTCGTTCGAGGACTACAAGAACCTGTCCACCATGCTGGTGCTGCACATGCGCGGCGAGGAGGCCCGCTGCGAGGTGGAGGGCAGCGACACGGGCATGAAGCGCAGCGACGTCGTCACCTGGTACCTGGAGCAGGTGGCCGAGCAGATCGAGTCCGAGGACGAGCTCATTTCGCGCAAGAACCTCATCGAGAAGCTGATCGATCGCCTCATCTACCACGACCAGGTGATCATTCCGCTCAAGACCAGCTCGCTGAAGCCGCGGGCCCAGGCCAGGGGACACGCAGCAGCCGAGGAGGAGCCGCTCGAGGACGATCCCCTGCTGGTGGTGCATCCCAACTACATCGTGGAGTGATTTTGAAATCAGCGATACATCGATACCAATGCAAAAAGCAAAAACATCGATGTATCGATACTTTTACAGTTAAGTTTATGTTTCCACTTGGCTATTTTTTTGGCTCCCCCCACACTGTACCTAGCCGTAAGCCTAGCATTAAGCTCCGAATCATCCAAATAAACGTTCATCTCAAGTCCGGTTGTTGGTTTCTTTCCATTTTAATTGTACAGATGCGTTGATAGATTGCCTATGAAATAAAAACGAGGCGGAAACGGTTGCCCACGGCGGAGGCGGGCGCCTGCCTACTTCTCAAATGTGTAGTGCTTGACGCCTTCGCTGGGATACTGCTTGGCAGCCACGGGGCGGTACATCTTCTTGTCCTCCAGCCAGTAGTACAGGGCCAGGCAGCCGGACATCACGGCCGCGAAGCAGATGAAGTAGTACGAGTTCTTGTAGCGCGGCTGCTCAGCCTGCGAGTAGCGATCCTCGCTGTACAGGTCGTGATCCGCCGAGATCTAAGCGGATAAATATTTAGGATTAGCTTAGAGGATGAATTAATGACCTTTGCTTTCATTCACCGTCTCGTGCTGGTTGCGCTTGTGCTCCGGGTAGTCCCAGGGATAGTAGTTGTCCTTGGCCTCCACGCCCAGGCCGCCGCCGACCTTTGGGTAATCGCCGTAGCCCAAGCCATCGTCCGCATACGGCTTGTACTCCTCCGGCAGCAGGTAGTACTTCTTGGCCGCCTCCAGGCGCTCCTTCTCCGTCTTGGGGTATGGGGCGGGCTTGAAGTCCTTGTTCCAGCCGGCCACTGTGCGCGAGAAGGAAAGAGATGAGAATCGGGCTCAGCACACACAAAAGTTACGTAAACAAAAACATGAATGCCGACGTTCTCACTTCGCCACGGAACTGGGTACTTACTGCTGCGGACCGCCTGGCGAGCCAGGGCGGGATTGGCGGCGCAGAGCTTCTGGGCCAGGCACACGGTTTTCACAAACGCCGACATCGCAGGCTCGCTTCGAAATTCGCAATTTTTCTTCTCACAACAACAAATCTGACAGCAGTCCCCAGGCCAGAGACAGCTGTTGTGCTGCGGATGGGCAGTCAGCGATAATCGTGCCGATGAATGCCACAGCTTATCGATAGGTGTGGGTGGAAGTGGAATATTTGCCTCGTTTCGAAAGTTAACACATTAAATGGCTAGAAAAGTTTATAATTTTTACAGTAGATGCTAAAACAACACGATTACAATACATTTAAAACGCAGTGCCACATTTGTTATTTATTTAAATGTAATGACCAGCTGATATCGATAACTCAGTGCCTATCGGCGCACAGTTGTTTTTGTTGTGGCGCGGTGGCACAGGCAAGAAGTGATCAAGAGCGCGAAAAGTTCGCCGTATTTGCTAATAAACAAACGTAACTAACTGGAAAGATGGTGCTACCGCTACTGCAGCGTTCCTCGCTCCGCTCCGTGCAACAGCTGGCCAAGCCATGGGCCGCGTCCGCCGGCAGCCTGCGCCTGGTAAGGATTGCCCATCGTTCCCCCTTCGTTTGCCTAACATTTTGTGCACCTCACCCGCCTGAGGCCTTATGTAATGGCTGCTGCTGCACTTCTTTCGGGCTAAAACCAAAGATTCTACGATTTCTTCCTTAAAAACAGTATAATCGACTGCAGGCTGAGAACAGAAAAAAAAACCAACAAAAACCGGCGTTTCGTAATCATTATACAATGGAAGCGGCCGTAGCATCCAGTGAGGGCGCCTGGAAAGTGCACGGCAAATCTCCAATTGGCAAGACATATGTTGGTTGGAAGCCTGAGTACATCCCATTCCACTCCAATTGGATTGATTTTTCGCACTCATTCACTCCACTCACTCCCCAACTGCTTACTTCTCAGGTCACATGTGGGCAGTCAAAACAAACAAGGCGAAAAAAAAGCTCGAGAAACTCGCGAAACAAGTTGTAATTCAGTGAAAAAAGAACAACAAAAAAATAGTGCCGGCAATTCTTGTTTCGGCAATTGAATTCTAAACCGGTTAATTGCTAGTTGGCAGCCTCAGAGCTCCGAGTGCCGCCGACACCCGCTATACTCTCACTCTGCTCTGTTTATCTCTGTTTCGCTCTGATGCGGGTAAGGAGGTGTGTCCCCGGCACTAGTGATAATCCAAATCCCCTTTCCAGGCCCCCAGATAGTGGCAGTCGGGTGTGAAAAACACTCATTATAGACACCCTGGGGCACAAGAATAGCTTCTTAGGGGATTAAGGATTATGGGGGGATATGAAATCTCTTTAAATTGTGCCTAAAAAAGGGCTTTATCATGTAAAATCAATGAATTGACCGCGTAAAAACTTCATTGCATACTTTTGGGTGCCTTTTCAGACTGATTTCTTTGCTTTTTTAATAGAAATAGAGAGGGATCTGCTCAAGTGCCTAACAGATAAGGAATTATATTTAAGATTTCCACAGATAGAACTGCTACTAAAGTGTCCACAGCCGTTGGCAGACGCCAGACCAAGCTCTGCTGATTAGCCAAGCACCCCATGCTGGGCAGAGTGGTCGGCGTCTCCCCCTAAGCAGAACCCGCTCCGCTCCTCTCACATTTCGCACATTTCTGAGACTCTGCTGAGCAATGAATTTATTATATTTTTTTTCCAAATTTCCACTCAAGTTTTATGGCCGCTTATCGCCTCGTTGCCTCGGTGCCTCAGTCACCTCTGAGCAGCAGCCGCGTTCGAGTGGTCGTCCTCTGATTTCAGCTACCAACTAGACACTTATCTCCAGCCTATATCTGCCCGTACAATGGTCGGATCAGATCGGATCTCTCCGTAGCTTGCTCTCTCTCAACTCTCTGGGAACTTTCCTCTTTGCAGGCCAGCCAGGATTTCCGCGTGGAAAGCGACACCTTTGGCGAACTGAAGGTGCCCGCGGACAAGTACTATGGCGCCCAGACGATGCGTTCCCAGATCAACTTCCCCATCGGCGGTGCCACCGAGCGGATGCCCGTGAGTATACTTACTTAATCTATTCAAGCTGACTCAGGGCTAGTAATACCTATTAGTTGGCATTTTTAAGCTGTTAATGGCTTTAAAAAGTATAATTAAGAGTCAGGTGTATGCCAAAATGGGTGCTAACTCTTGATTAATGTAAGTTTACACAAGATTTAGTGTCAGGGTAAGCATTATTCATTAATATTATTAATTTTTCGAGGGGAAGTACGTCTTTTTCTATATTGAAAAGAGAAACTCATCTCTATGATGTATAATTATCAAATTTCGTATGATTTCTAATGGGTTTTTGGTCATATATTATCAGAAATTTAATGATCTTTCAGTGGAAACTGTCAGAGAAGGTTTACAATAATAGTTTCCATCTGAAATCCATTATATCTATGATTATAATAAAGGTAGGAACCTCATAAGGGGTTCGATAAGAAGGTTTTTAGAGATCTAAGAATCCTAAAAGCAACCTAAAACCCTTAAACTTTAAAGAGCTCAAAAGATAGTGCCCCTTAACATTCGGTTACTGATGACAGACACTGGCTATATCCCGAAATAACTGAATACTAATCAAATCACATATTTAACTCACACAGAAACCCGTGGTGCAGGCCATGGGCATCCTCAAGAAGGCCGCCGCCGAGGTGAACAAGGAGTTCGGCCTGGACACCAAGGTGAGCGAGGCCATCTCCAAGGCGGCCGATGATGTGATCTCCGGCAAGCTGTACGACGACCACTTCCCCTTGGTCATCTGGCAGACGGGCTCCGGCACCCAGAGCAACATGAATGTGAACGAGGTAAGGTGGATTCGAGCTCTCTGTCCTTTATTCCCCTACTGACCATCAATCCAGGTAATTAGCAACCGCGCCATTGAGCTAATGGGCGGCCAGCTGGGCTCCAAGACGCCCGTGCATCCCAACGACCATGTGAACAAGTCGCAGAGCTCCAACGACACCTTCCCCACCGCCATCCACATATCGGTGGCCCTCGAGCTGAACAACAACCTCAAGCCGGCCATCAAGACGCTGCACGACGCCCTGCGGGCCAAGTCGGAGGAGTTCAAGGACATCATCAAGATCGGACGCACCCACACCATGGACGCCGTGCCCCTGACGCTCGGCCAGGAGTTCAGCGGCTATGCCCAGCAGCTGGCCTACGCCCAGGAGCGCATCGACGCCTGCCTGCCGCGCGTCTACGAGCTGGCTCTGGGCGGCACTGCCGTGGGCACTGGCCTCAACACCCGCAAGGGCTTCGCCGAGAAGTGCGCGGCCAAGATCGCCCAACTGACCAGCCTGCCCTTCGTGACCGCTCCGAACAAGTTCGAGGCGCTGGCCGCCCGCGATGCCATGGTGGAGGTTCATGGAGTCCTCAACACGATCGCCGTTAGCCTCATGAAGATCGCCAACGACATCCGCTTCCTGGGCTCGGGTCCGCGTTGCGGTCTGGGCGAGCTCTCGCTGCCGGAGAACGAGCCGGGCAGCTCCATCATGCCCGGCAAGGTGAATCCCACGCAGTGCGAGTCCCTAACGATGCTGTCTGCTCAGGTGATGGGCAACCAGGTGGCGGTGACCATTGGCGGCTCCAATGGACACTTTGAGCTGAACGTGTTCAAGCCCCTGATCGTGTCCAATGTGCTGCGCTCCATCCGGCTGCTGTGTAAGTGTGATAAAAAGGGGTTAAGTGGGGATTATAATTGGGAGGAGATGGGAATATATTGTACTTAATATTGGAAAGGATCTTCAGGGATATACACAAGGGAAGCTTGACAATGAGTAGGGGGAAGCCTGTGGTCGGAACAGTATGCACAAAAGAGAACAGAAGGACAGTATGCCAAAAGAGAACAGAAGAATCAGTGCAGACAAATTGTAATTGTGTGGCTAGATTTAGCCTTTTCTACCGCTAAATAGCTAGTTTTTAGGTTATAGCTATTTTGTTTGCCATATAGCCTAGTACTCAGACAGAAAAACTGTTCGCAACCCGAAAAAGATTTAATATTTTTCAAGTGTGACCGCTTCTAAAAACGCACTTTGGCATTTTTGGGAGGTAAATGGTGCGGTCATACCAATCTTAAATCAGCTGTTTTATATTTACAATTATTTATTTTATATTTGAAAGACAATTCGCATAGACTTGTAGTTTCGTTTTGGAATAGCTTATTTGCGCACAATGACCACCAACGCCGTCGCCCAGATTCTCTCGACCATGCACAACCGCCTCTTTTTCTCCCTATTACTTGTCCAACATTCTTTCCTGGATCGACGACCAGGACAAGGGCTACTCTACCGGCTGCTGCTGGTGATTCTGTTCTTACCAAGTGGAATTAACTACCATCTGGGTGGTGGCGGTGGTTGCCGCAGCTACTCCTGCTGCCACCAAATTGTTTGACTGGTGAAATGATTCAAAGTTACTTCGTTCTTGATGGATGCGAGACTCTGAGATCCTTGCTGGCATACATTTGGTTAGAGTTGGTACTCCTCCTGCGCCCGGTTCTGTCCATTGCTGTACATGTTCTTTTCCAGCTTGGCAATGAAGGATATGTCCACCCAGATACTGCTCTCAGCAGCTGCGGCCTCTGAATGTCCTTCTCGAGTTTGGCAATGAAGGATTTGTCCAGCCAGACACTGCTCTAAGCAGCAGCGGGCGGTGACCGTCGCCTCTGACGCCTTCATCTCAGAAATCGAACGTGACATCTCATAGTGCTCATCAAAGTCATAACCAAATATCGAGGGACCTATTTCCTTCCAGGCCTTTATTTATGCAAATGTTTAATATTGCCCAAATCCCTTATCATTGAATTGGCCTCTACCAATTTAATTATTATAACTTTATCTGCTCTTCTAAACGCCTGGACTGGGCTTTTGAAAACATTATTGTGTTTGGCGGGATCTATATTTTTGAATTGTGTGAAGAAACAGTAAGAGAGAGTGAGATGCCAACAGTTGAGAACAGGTCGTTTTATTAAATTTTTTATTCTCCCCCGCCCCCCGTTCTGGAAATACCGAAAGTCTCCCTTCGCGCCACCTGGTATTTTTCTGGTATGTTTCTGGTATTTCGTTCGTTCGTCTGCGTACCGGCCTTTAAAACAGCGCTGCCGAACACCGTTTCCCGACTATTCACCTCTCGCTCTCTCTCACTGCTTAGAAACGCTGTTCGCGTGTCTGAGTACTAGGCTTATTACAATAAATTTAAGCCTTTTTTTTTCTCATATCTAGCCATAGAATGGTGCGGACCACTGACCTAGAAGGATTTATCCCAGCGTTGCACGAAAAAGAGAGAGAGAGAGCGAAAGACACTCGAAGTAGGAGGTTTTCCCAAGAGTTTAATGGGGTTTTCAGAGGTTAGGGTTTAAGTTCTATGGCGGAATAGTTTAAAACTACGTAAATACCTTAGTAAACTAGAGATCAGAGTGGACTACGATGTCCTCTTGGTACTCCTTCCTTCGATTCAGTTACTTTCTCCAGCTCAAACTCACTCCTTCCTCCCGCTTACAGCCGATGGCAGCCGCACCTTCACTGCCAACTGCGTGAGCGGCATCCAGGCCAACCGCGAGAACATTGCCAAGATCATGAACGAGTCCCTGATGCTGGTGACTGCCCTCAATCCCCACATTGGCTACGACAAGGCCGCCAAGATCGCGAAGACGGCGCACAAGAACGGCACCACCCTCAAGGAGGAGGCCATCAACCTGGGCTACCTCACCGAGCAGCAGTTCAACGAGTGGGTGCGCCCGGAGCAGATGCTGGGACCCAAGTAGGCGCCCCCGTCGCCCGTCATCGTATTCCACACACGCTGCCCCAGTGCTAGTCGGGATCTGGCTGCTTTCACACTACTGTATACTGTATCGTCCTCAAAAAATCGCTCCAACTCACTGAATCAATCAATAAAAACGAGAAATGCTGAAGCACATCATTGCCAGTACTCAGCCCGGCCACTTGTTTCTGGCCCGGCGCCATTTCTGGGTGGTCACCGGCGGCCTGCGGGCCAAGAAGGCAAGTAAGGTAGGCTCGGGAACGCGCTCCTTCCATGGCAACAAGAAGAAGAAGGAGGGCGAGGCCAAGTTCCGCACGGAGAAGGACACCTTCGGGGAGCTCAAAGTGCCGGCGGACAAGCTGTTTGGCGCCCAGACCATGCGCTCCAAGCTCAACTTTCCCATCGGCGGCTATGCCGAGACCATGCCGGTAGGTATTATCCTGCCAGGTCGCCCTTTACCTGACCCCGTTCGCCCGCAGATGCCGCTGATCCAGGCCATGGGCATACTGAAGAAGGCCTGCGCCGAGGTGAACAAGAACTTTGGCCTGGACACCAAGATCTCGGACGTGGTGTCCTGCGCCTGCGACGACGTGATCTCGGGCAAGTACTACAGGCAGGGCCACTTCCCTTTGGTCATCTGGCAGACGGGCTCCGGCACGCAGAGCAACATGAACGCCAACGAGGTGAGGTTAGGTGTAGGCAGGGCTAATCCAAAGCTAATCCAAATCCACTGATCCCCCAGGTAATCAGCAACGCGGCCATCCGGATGATGGGCGGCGAGCTGGGCTCCAAGACGCCGGTGCACCCGAACGACCATGTGAACAAGTCGCAGAGCTCCAACGACACCTTCCCCACCGCCATCCACATCAGCGTGGGCATGGAGCTGAACGAGCGGCTCATCCCAGCGGTGACCCACCTGCGCGACGCCCTCAAGGCCAAGGCGGAGGAGTTCAAGGACATCATCAAGATCGGGCGCACGCATCTGATGGACGCCGTGCCGCTGACCCTGGGCCAGGAGTTCAGCGGCTATGCCCAGCAGCTGACCTACGGCCTGGACAGGATCGCCGCCTGCCTGCCGCGCGTCTACGAGCTGGCCCTGGGCGGCACCGCCGTGGGCACCGGCCTCAACACGCACAAGGGCTTCGCCGAGAAGGTGGCCAAGCGGATCGCGGAGCTCACCTGCCTGCCCTTCGTGACCGCTCCGAACAAGTTCGAGGCCTTGGCCGCCCGCGACGCCATGGTGGAGGTGCACGGCGTGCTCAATACGATCGCCTGCAGCCTCATGAAGATCGCCAACGACATCCGGCTGCTGGGATCGGGGCCAAGATGCGGCATCGGGGAGCTAATGCTGCCGGAGAACGAGCCGGGCAGCTCCATCATGCCAGGGAAGGTGAATCCCACGCAGTGCGAGTCGATGACCATGCTGTGCGCCCAGGTGATGGGCAACCAGGTGGCGGTGACCATTGGCGGCGCCAACGGACACTTTGAGCTGAACGTGTTCAAGCCGCTGATCGTGTCCAATGTCCTGCGCTCCATCCGGCTATTGGGTACGTTGTGGTGGATCGAATCTCATAAGAAATGCAATCTAATCCTTCCTTGCAGCCGACGGCAGCATGAACTTCAGCAAGAACTGCGTGGAGGGGCTGAAGGCCAACAAGGAGGCCATCGCCAAGATCATGAACGAGTCCCTGATGCTGGTGACGGCCCTCAATCCCCACATTGGATACGACAAGGCCGCCCAGATAGCCAAGACGGCGCACGCCAACAAGACGACGCTGAAGGAGGAGGCACTGAAGACCGGCATCACCGAGGAGCAGTTCAAGGAGTGGGTCGACCCCAAGAAGATGTTGGGGCCCAAGTAGTCTCCCGATAATATTGGCATTTTCTCAGTTTTTTAGGCTTTTGCATCCTTAAATTTTATGTTTCTCGTAAATTTCAATTTCCTTACTTCTTTTGGTAATTCCCATTTGTTTGCTGTAATAAATTCGCCGCCAAGTATTGCCAAAACTTTTGCCTATTTAGCTTTTTTCCCACTAGGTTCAAGTCCCAGCTAAGCAGTTACCCAAGTTTAGCACTTTGGGTCTTAACGCCAGAACATTCGACTGGTCACACTAGTCGTACTGGTTTTAAGTTATTCTTTGTTTTTATCGCGAAATCCTGCTCTTTGGCGAGCCAAAAAGTTAATAAATAGTAAAGATAAACAGGTGTTTCGATTCCTGTGCCGCCGATCAGTGCTCCTTAATGGTTTAGCGCTAAATTGAGATCGCAGCCAGCGCTGAAAAGCCGATTATCTAACGAAATTATCGATGTACTAACGATTCGAACTACGAGCGTTACAGACAGTAGGCGAAGCAGCCCAGCAACAACCAGTGATTAAGTCAGCCAGCAAGGCAAGTCGGCTCTCGTAAATTACCCGTCCAGTCCAAAACAGCTCAAAATCTATTCCCCTCTCTCCAAAGAGCGTACAAATTTAGCAAAACAGAACAAAAATACCTTTCGGCTCGGATTGTTCGGCAGACCGTATTGCCTTGCCAGCCGCACCGCCCCCCTCAGCTTTAACCCGCCGTCGTTTGGCCTTGCAACACAAATTTGCGACGCAAAAACAAAACACACACACACACAGACGCACCAGGCAGACACATACTGATACACCACCCACGCGTCAGCTGTTTTGTTATCGTGTTATCGATCCCACACATGAGCGACAGTGGCCGCGAGGAAGAAGAAGAATCCTAAAAAGAAAAAACGGCACTTAAAAGGTGAATTTTGCGACTTTAAAATCGAGTATTTCCCTAGTTCTGAGGGTCGTCGTTCGACCATTGGCAGGTCCGGGCGGGCGGAAAGATGTCTGTGAGACTGCTGACCGTGCGACTGATCAAACATGGTCGCTACATTTTGCGCAGCTACTGTAAACGTGAGATACACGCCAACATTTTGGACCAAAACCAACTGAGGACAAGAAGCAAGCGAGGCCTTCCCCTTCCCTCCAGCGCCGCCAATGTCCTGCGGGTAAGTAACTGCTTGCCTTAAAGATATATAACCTAATCCAATCCCCGCCAGACTGCACCACAGCCGTCAGCGGCCAAGTCGGCGCCCAACTCGGCCACTGTCACGCCCCGCACCGCTCCGCTACTGAATAGCACCAATACCAGCAGCAGTGGACTGTTCCGCGTCGGCCAGCATGCTCGGAAGCTCTTCATTGACAACATCCTCAGCCGGGTGACCACCCAATACTCGGAGGAGCTGCGCCAGCGGGCCACACGCAAGCTCTTCTTTGGCGACTCGGCGCCCTTCTTCGCCTTGGTCGGCGTCAGCCTGGCCTCCGGTTCGGGAGTGCTTAGCAAGGAGGATGAGCTGGAGGGCGTGTGCTGGGAGATCCGGGAGGCGGCCAGTCGCCTGCAGAGCGCCTGGAACCGCGACGAGATCTCCGAGTCGCTCGACAGCAAGTTCACGATCGATAATTTGGATGTTGGCCCGGCCATCGCCAAGGGCTGTGCTGCGGTCGTCTATGCGGCCAACTTTAAGAAGGAGGGTGCCGAGCCGCTTCAGCCGGCACCTGCACCTGCTGCTGCACCTTTGCCCGTTCCCGCCATGGCCCCCAATAGCTGGACCACCCGGGAGATGATGTCGCCGTTGCAGAACATGTCGCGCTTCGTGCACAACTTTGGCGGCTCCGTGGACAACATCTTCCACTACAGCCAGCCCTCGGCGGCCAGTGACTTTGTGGGAGCGCTGGAGAAGCAGCAGGAACAGGAGCAGGCCCAGGATGCCCTAGGCAGTGGTGCAAATGTGGTAAGATTCCTCTTTGTAGAGCTTTGTAGAACTATCGACGATATTATCGATGGAGTTGTGCTCCGCGTCTCTATCGATTGTTTTTTTTCCACCATCGATACATCGCGTTAGCAGCAAATCAGTGAATTCGTGTAAAATGTACAAGTTTTTGCCAAGAAATATAATATAAAATTAAATATAATCAATTTTTCTATTCTTAAGATAGGACAGAGACATTTAAAATGAATTTGTAATCATTAATATCTAAAATTATCTATATATAAATTCTATATAGACAGTAATGTGATTGAATTTATTTGTTTTTTTGTTTAATACATAAAATCTTTTATAACTCTGCCATTTAAATTGGTTTGTTTAAGCAAAGTACATTTTTTTAAACATATTTTATTTTTCGATAGTATCGATATTTTCGATGGTTTCGACTATCACTATCGAAAATATCTACTGAACTGAACATCGCAGTATTCTCTCGCGCTCTCTCTTGAGAGAGAGCCACTGCTCTAATAGAGTGACCAATTCATCTTTATCTATTTGACCTGTTACACTTTGACTCTCCCTCTCTCTCTTTCGTTCCTATAGAATCCCCTGGCGGATGTGAGACTTAACAGCTCGGTGGACAGCTACCCGCTGGCCCTGAAGATGATGTTCAACTACGACATCCAGAGCAACGCCCTGTCCATCCTGCGGGCCATGTACAAGGAGACGGTGCCGGCGCGCCAGCGTCGCATGAATCCCGCCTCCGAGGAGTGGGAGCGCCTGCTCCAAAACCAGACACTGACCCTGCCGCCGCACCCGAACATCGTGTGCATGTTCGGCTTCTTCTGCGACGAGGTGGGCAACTTTCCCGACGGCCATGTCCTGTATCCGGTGGCCCAGCCGCAGAGGATCAATCCGCAGGGCTACGGGCGCAACATGTCGCTGTATCTGCTGATGAAGCGCTACGATCACAGCCTCCGGGGCCTGCTCGACAACCAGGAGCTGAGCACGCGCACTCGCATCCTGTTGCTGGCCCAAATGCTGGAGGCCGTGACCCACTTGAGCCGGCACGGCGTCGCCCATCGCGATCTCAAGTCGGACAATGTGCTGATCGATCTGCAGGACGATGCCTCCGCGGTGCTGGTGCTGTCCGACTTTGGGTGCTGCCTGGCGGACAAGATGCACGGCCTGCGGCTGCCCTATGTCTCCCACGACATCGACAAGGGCGGGAATGCTGCCCTGATGGCCCCGGAGATCATCAACATGATGCCCGGCCCGTTTGCGGTGCTCAACTACGACAAGGCGGATCTGTGGGCCTGCGGCGCGCTGGCCTACGAGATCTTTGGCAGCCCCAATCCCTTCTATTCGAACAGCGGCGGCCTGGCCCGGGAGCGGGGAGAGCTCACCTATTCGCTGCGCAGCAGCGACTACCGGCCGGAGCAGCTGCCCCCGATGAGCGACGCCTGCCCGCCGCTGCTGCAACAGCTCGTGTACAACATCCTCAATCCCAACCCGTCCAAGCGGGTCAGTCCGGACATTGCGGCCAATGTGGTGCAGCTGTTCCTCTGGGCCCCGTCCAACTGGCTGAAGGCGGGCGGCATGCCCAATAGCTCCGAGGTAAGGAACTATCTCTAACGTTGCTAGCATTGGCTAACTCTCCTTGCAGATCCTCCAGTGGCTGCTCTCGCTGACCACCAAGCTGATGTGCGAGGGACGTCCCCAGTTGGAAGGGACACCCGTGTCTGGCGGCAGACGCGCCTACGTTGAATACCTGCTCATCTGCAGCTTCTTGGCGCGTGCCCGCCTTCGTCGCATTCGCGGCGCCCTCAACTGGATCCAGAATGCGGTGGCGTTTTAGGCGGAGAACCCACGGCGACACGGCGATACGGCGGCACGGCGAGGAGGGTTGTTCTTGTGCTTCTTCTACTTGTTACTCTGAGAAAATCAAATGGAAACGCGTGTGATACCACTATATTTTACATATGTATTTATAAAAGAATTCAAAATTAACCGCTCACGCACGGCCTACACATTGCTCGTCGATCTCGTGCAGCTCCGCCTGCAGCATCAGCTCCTCCTGGCGCGCCTCCTCCAAGTCGGCGATCAGCTGCAGGCAGCGCTTATTCACAGCTAGCGACGCCATTTGCGTCTGCTCAATGGACGCCACGAACTCGTCTGGGAGATTTGGGATTTTGCTGTGCATCTCCTGGAGCTTCTGGAGCTGCGAGTCCAGGAATTCAGTTCCTCTTTCCATCATGTGCGGGGTTGGTATTTAATGATCGTCCAAGGAAAAACAGAAATTTAAGCCGCCAATTTGTTTGGATATTTTGCAACGCTAGGGATGGTAAAACGCAAGTAAATGGCGGGCGATAACGATAGACAGTATATCGGCGGCCAACCAGGGCTGATGTAGTTCGAAAATCGCCTTTTCCGTTACACCAAATAACAGCACAGTAACTCTCAAATTGTTGAGATCGCCGTCCAAATCCCGCGATTTGGTGATTATGCATGCCAGGCGCACAGAAGCGCTCAGCAAGTAGCTGCGGTTGAGTGCCGAACTTAAAATAACGGGTCTTTAGAGTTGTATTTTTAAGAGTCGGCTTCTTATTGGTCAATTAGTCCCAATAACCGTTTGCATACCAGGCGCACATAAGCTTTCAGCAAGCAACTGCGGCTGAGTACTCCAAGTAAAATAACGGATCTTAGAGTTGTATTTGGGTCGGCTTCTGATTGGTCAATTTGTGTCAGTAACCGTTATGAGCGAAGTTGCAGCCGGTCGCTAGGCACTTGCTATCCGCTTCTGTTCGCCTGGTATTGTAAGCGATAGAACGATGCCAGCAAATTAAATAAATCCTCTTTTCTGTTACAACATATAACAACAACAACACAATTCCTTATTTTTATTCCCAATTTCCCAAATTCGCTGCCCAAATTCAGCGAATTGGAGATTGTGCATACCAGGCGCACATAAGCTTTCAGCAAGCAACTGCAGCTGAGAACTGATTTTAAAATAACGGATCTTCAGAGTTGTATTTTATGGGTCGGCTTCTGATTGGTCAATTTGTGTCAGTAACCGTTATGAGCGAGGTAGCAGCCGGTCGCTAGGCACTTGCTATCCGCTTCTGTTCGCCTGGTATTGTGGGCGGTGAATTGAGTAATTTATCGACAATTATTAACCACTAGGAAAACAAATTTCAGTTCCTTACAAACAAACGCTTATTGGCTAATCTCCACGCGACTGACGCACAGCTTATGGTCGTAGAAGGAACAGGTTGCCATGGTCAGCGACCCATCTTTGTCTTCTAGTCCACTGCGCGCCCAGTCGGCGCCGTAGCAGATGCTATTGTGCTCCTCGTAGGCACCCAACAGCCGCAGCGCGGGCCCCTTGGCATCCAGCTGCACCACGCTGAAGTTCGTGTACATGCAGGCGGCCAGGATAAGGTCCTGGCGAACGGGATGAGGCTTCAGCCGCCAGATGCCGCCGCCCAGGTTGTGCTCGGCCAGCGTTCGCTTCATGGAGCGGGTGTCGAACAGGCGCAACTGCTCGTCGTAGCTGCCGGTGAGCAGGTGGTGCTCGTGCCGTGGATGACTCAGTAGACAGGTGACACCCGCCATGTGGGCACGATTCGTCCAGGCGCGCTGCTCCGTCCGCAGGTCATGGGCCAGCAGGAGCATGTCGTCGCCGCCGCTGTACAGGAGGTGCGGCGTCCAGCGGTCAAAGGCACACGTCCAGGCCTCGAAGCCGTGAGCGGGCCAGGAGCGCTGGCGCGTTATCTCCCCCGCGGGCGAGTATTTCAGCAGATTTAGGCCGCCCTTGGAATCGGAAATGACCAGCTGAATGGCCTGCTCCTCCTCCAGGCGCCGCCAGTCCAGGGCCAAGGCCAGTGGTTGCTCCTCCTCCTCCGTCAGCGTCAGACACGTGCCTTTCCGGAGCCTCCTCTCGGCAGCGTCAAACTCGTAGGTCGCCACTTCACCCACGGAGTTCACGGTGGCCAGCAGGGGTCCACTTTCGCTGCTCCAGGCTGGCAGCCACTTCATGTCCAGTATGGCCGCCGTCTCGATGCACTGCAGCCGCTCCAGCGTCGTCGTTGCGTTGACATCTCCGAAATGATACAAGTACACACGGCCCTTGCGGGGACGCTGCTCCGGCTGTCCCTCAGCAGTTTCTCCTTGCGCCTGGACCAGCTGATACGTGCCGCAGGCAAAGTGGCCGGACTCCAGGCCATCCTGATGCAGCCATTCAACGGAATCCGCCGAGTATTCCGTATCCTCGCTGTGCAGCGTTGTAAACAGCGCCATGCCTGCTATCGATAACAGTCTGTTATTAACGAGGCGATAATCGATGACATGACCAGGGCTGGCCATTGGCCTATCGGTTTTTATCTCATTAGATTTATTTGTTATTTTCGTTTTTTTTTTTTTTTTTGCTAATTTAAAAAATTAATAGTTAATACATACAACTACTTAGTGCTCTGTTTACGCGCTACATATTCTGGATTAGGTTTAGTTGATCTCGTCACCCGCTCTCGTCTCTAGTTTAGCTGCATGGCCTTCGATCTTGTTCCATCCTTCCTCGATTTGTGTGGGGTTTGCTCTCTCCGTCTCCGTCTCCTTTGGGGGGGGCGTCACAGTGTCCGGGGGTGATGGGTGATGGATGGACCTCCTCCCACACAGCAGCTATTGCACCTGACTCTTTCATACACATATCCACGTCTGCTCTCGCTTTATACAATCTCCAACGACGACGACGACGATGACAACGTCGACTTACATTTAAAACAAGTTAAAAAAAACCTTCTTAATCAATAACTATAGACAATCCTCCTCCTCCAACTCTTGTGCAATATCCTCCATCACCCCACTCCAGGCCTCCGCCTAGCGGCGACTGTGACGCCGCCGGGTTCCTCATTTGGTCTTCATAACGATGATCGGCTCGAGTATTTTCAGCATGTCGTTGTTCTCGGGCGCCCCGGTTCCGTTACCCCCGCCAGAGCCAGCTGCTCCGCCGCCGCCGGCCACAGCTGTCGAGGTCGTGGTCACTGCCACAGCTCCTCCTGCTGCTCCGGCGTAGTCCTTGACCACCTGCAGCTTGCTGAATCCCGGATGGGGCTGCTGCTGCTGCTGCTGCTGCTGATGCTGGGTGGTGATGGTCACCAGGCGGTGCTGCTGCTGGTTCAGCACAATCGCCTCGTGGTGCGAGTGCTGCTGCTGCGCCAACTGCTGGAGCTCGTGCTGCTGCAGCTGCAGCGACGGCAGCTCGTTGGAGCCATCGCCATCCAGCTGGGAGTCCGACTTGACCACGGTCACAAAGCCACCGCCGTCGCTGCCCGTGGCCGTGACCGGTTCGCTCTCGTACAACTGCTCCGTGCTGGTGTCCTCCTCCTCGTCTTCCTCCTCCTCCTCGGTTTTGGCCCGGAATTCGGCGCTGGTGGCACTGCTGCTCCGCGGCGTGTGGCTGCGCATGCGACGCATTCGCGCATATTCCGCCTGCTTGGACAGCCGCTCCTTGCGCTCCTCCGTGTTCTCGGTGGCCCGGATCTGGGCCCGCTTCAGGCGCGCCCGCTCGCTTAGCTTCTGCAGGCGGGTGGCCCGCTGCTCGGGCGTTTCATTGGCCCGCACGGCCCGCTGATGGGCGGCCATCTTGTCCAGTCGCAGGCGCTTCTCCTCCTCCGTCTCGTACTTGTTCGCCCCACTGCGTCGCGGCGTCACTGGCGTCCGGCTGTCGCCATCGGCCGTGGAATGTACATGTATCTGGGCCAGATCCGGCTGCTGCGGTGGCTGGGAGAGGGGCCTGCCCCTTCGCGGGGTGCTGGTGGCCAGCTGCGGCACGGCCAGCATCTGATTGAGCTCCTGCTCCAGCAGACTGTTCACCTTCAGCTGCTCCTCGTGGGCCAGCGGATGCTTTCGCGGCCTGCCCCTGCCCGCCGTGGTGGTCACAATGTGTTGCGTTTGCTGCTGCTGCTGCTGCTGTTGCTGCTGCTCCTGCTGCTGCTGCTGCTGTCCCAAACCGGTCACCGTTAGTGTGGGATTCGTGGTCGTCGCCAGGATGTTGTACTGCCCGGTCGGACTGTTGCCCCCGCTGGCGTTGGCAAAGTGGACCGGGGTAAAGGGTGGCGGCACTGCGTTCGGCCCAATGCCTATCTGGAAGCCATTGTGGTACATCGGATAGTAGGTGGTGCCGCCCGCTCCCGTTGCTGTTCCAGTGGTCACCACACCCGCCGTCGTGGCCGTAGTGCTGCTGGCCGTGTTGCCCGCCGGGAAGGTGGCCAGGTAGGGGAACTGGTTGTACAGCTGGGTCGTCGTCTGGCCGGCCTTCAGCAGCTTCTGGTCGCCGGTGGTCACGATCACCTTGGTCTCGCTGTGGCCCAGACTAACAGACCCGCTGTTATCATTGCCGCTCGCCGATCCCGGAGCATCGTTGTCCGACTGCAAGAAGGGTAGGGAGAGAGAGAGAGAGAGATGGGAGAAAGCCAATGGGTGAGTAGGTTCTGGTTCTGTTTCTCAGGAAATTATAGGACACAGAAATCTCAGGATTAACTTTGGAGTAGTTCTAGTTTCTCATTTAACCTCATTTTCAGAGTTTCACTCTTTAAATTAGTTAGTAGAGCCATATTTAGTTTAAGTTTCGCTAAATTTCGTTTATTTACTTGAAGCAGAGCTGCCCACAACGATCACTTACGGACCCAAACACTTTCCTCGCTTCGTTCTCGCTTAAAAGTTGCAATTTTTGAATAATATTGAGATTTCTGTGGCGAACATTTCAAATTTAGTTTGATTTCCTTTTTATTTCGAAAAGAAAAGAGATAGCGGGCACACACACACACCTTACATGATTTTATTTTTGGTTTTTGAGGCGAATAAAAAAACATTTTCGTTTGTTTCATGTCTCTCTCTTTTTTTGGTAAAAGTTTCTTTGATTTGTTGTCAATTTTTGATTGATTTTACATGGCTACATTTATCTACAGTCTAGAATCTAGTGGGGTTAAGTGATTATTAGTTTTAGAGAGCGCCCTGCCCCGCTTTCATTTGGTGTGTTAGCAACAAAAGGGAAAATCAAAAGTGTGACAATGATACGACTCATTCTTGGGTGGGAAGAGCGGGCAGGAATGGAGACTCCCGCCCAGTTAAGGAACATAACGAAATGGAGAAGGATGAGCGGCTCTTCCTTCGCTTCCTCCCTTGGAAAAGAGCACTTAATGTCATATATTTAGTTTCAATTATCAATCAGCAGTTGATATCGCCAACTGCAAGGAATAATATTTGAATATTTTGCGTTCTTTTGTGAGGTTTGTTCGAAAATTGCATAGTTTACCAGAGAGCTTGGTTTTGGCTTCACGAATGTTTCCATTCGATTTCCAGCAAATGTGCTACTTTTCATTGCCCTTCTCGCCCACTCTCTGCAACTGGAGAATCAGAGAAGAATCATGTATCAGGGGATTAGAGGTGGCTCTTAATTGGAAAAGGTTCGGCTTTGAAAGGGGTTCTCCATTAGTGCTGGCAAAACATCGGAGCACTATCGATACTATCGATGTTTTTACCTTTTTTGAAAACCATCGATTGTTTTTCGCACTATCGATGTTTTGAGTATTCAGGCGTTGCCATTTTTAAAGACGAAATTTTGCTACAAAAATATATAGAATTGACCGATTTGACTCAATTTTAAGCCTTTGAAATTTTTAAAAAAGCCCAAATGATCATGACGATTCTCTCTAAAATATTGTTAATATTTGGTTATAGTTCTGTTTTAGATAAATGAAATATTCAATATTGCAGATCATGATTGGAAATGATTCCCTTAAAGACGGAATCGTTTTAACTGCCGATAATATAATTTTTATAAGCAGATTATTGTACGGCTCAGGAAACATCGACAAAATCGATAGTGCAAAACATCGATTTTTTGCCAGCTCTATTCAGATTTGAAAAAGGATTCTCCATGCACTGGGAGAAGCTATATTAAGGATATTGATATAGATAAGGTTGGGGGGCATCGAATGGTAAGCTCGGAGCCCAGCCAGAGTATAAGGGAATATGAGAATATGATATAAGTTTCATGTTTTTCTTGGGTCAGCCTGAACAGGATTTCTTAGCGCGTTTTCCTTCGAAAAACTAGCAACAATTATTTAGTTTTGAAAACAAATGTGAAGCAATATTGTTATAGTTCCATGGTGTGTGTGTGTGTTGTGTTAGCCAGGACCTCCAAGCAAGCACTCCACAGGAGCAGGAGTCTGTATGTAGGCCCTCGCATCCTAGCCCCCTTAAACTCTCCTACCAATCCCCGCTAGCTACGGCTGCATACGCACCTGAAGTTCCTGCTTCTTGGCGGCATATTTGTGCGGATAGAGCTCCAGCTGACCGCCGGCCCCGGTGGTGGCAATGCTAAAGTGCGGCACATGGGCCTGCAGCAGCTTGGTGGTAGTGGTGCCGCCCTTGCCGCCGCCGTCATCGCCATAGATTTGCTGCACAAAGATGCTGCCGGGCTCGGTGCCCTCGAGGAGAGCGGCGGTCACCTGTTGCTGCTGGCCGGCGGCGGCGATGGTGTATCGCTGCTGCTGCAACTGCTGCTGGGCCAGCTGGTTCTGCTGCTGCTGCTGCGGCTCCTGCTTCAGCTGCATGGGGGGGCCGCGCAGCGAACCGGGTGTAAGGAACATGCCCTGGCCCATGTACTCCACGCCGGCCAGGGCCTGATGCTGCTGGTAGGCGGCCGCAGTGACCAGATGCTGCTGCTGCTGCTGGTCCTCGGCCGTGGGCTGGGGCGTGACAGCTCCTCCTCCTCCGTTGTCCGACGTCGACGCCTGGTTTAGATTGATAGTGTGTTCGTTAGTACAATTGGCTGCCGCCGCTGCGGCTGCCGCTGCTGCAACAGCGAGCACCTGCTGCTGCTGTTGTTGCTGCTGCTGCTGCTGTTGCTGCTGCTGCTGTTGCTGCTGCTGCTGTTGGTGTTGGTGGTGGTGGTGCTGGTGCAGCTCCGATGACGAGGAGGAGGACGACGTCGGCGTTGTGACCAGCACCGACGACGAACCGCCGCCACCGCCGCCGCCACTGTGAACCACATGCTTCAGTACCTTCTTCTTTTCTCTGACCTTTTTGGCGTAGTCGTTCAGCTTTCTCAGTCTTTCCTTCCGCTCCTCCGGCGACTCATTGGCGATCCGCTGGCGCGCCCTCGCTGCCATCTCGGCGAGGCGCAGCTTCCGCTGATCGGTCGTCTCGCTGGCCCGATACATGCGCATCCTTTCCGCGAGCTTGGCCAGCCGCTTGGCCCTCTGATCGGGTGACTCCATGGCCCGGCGCAGGCGCTGCCTGGCCGCATTCCGCACCAGCCGCATGGCCCGCTCGATCTCTGACTCGTTCTGGCGCCGCTGCCTATTGGCCTCGGCGTTACGCAGCAGACGCTTTCGATACTCCTCCTCGCTTTCGCGCTGTCGCCGCTCGCGCATCCTCTCAGCATTTCTGGCCAAGCGGCGCTGGCGTGCCTCGGGGCTCTCGTTCCAGCGCTGCTGGTGTGTGGTGGAGGCGCCGGTAATGGAAGCAGAGCTGGCACTGACGCTGCTCGGTGGTCCCAACGGTGTGGCCGGTGTCGTCTGTTGCACCTGCACCTGCACCTGCTGCTGCTGCTGCTGCTGTTGCTGCTGTTGCTTTAGAGGCAGGGGTGCCTGGGTGTGGGTGGTGTAGCCGGCGGGAAGGGTGAGCTGCAGCTGCTGGTGCTGGAAGTGCAGCTGATCCTGCTGCTGCTGCTGCTGTTGCTGGAGATGATGCTGCTGCTGTTGCTGGAACTGCTGTTGTTGCTGTTGTTGATGGTGCTGCACGTGCTGCTGCTGTTGCTGGAGCTGCAACTGTTGCTGCTGATGCGTGGAGAGGGGTACCAACAGCGCTGAGGGATGCTCGATGAGGAGGCGTGTATTGGGTCCATTGATGGCCAGCACATGGGTCGCGTACTGCTGCTGCTGCTGCTGCTGCTGTTGGTGGTGGTCAAGTGTGGGCTCTATTTTTATCCCATTGGGATCTGGTTCCATTATTCGTCAAAGCCTGAACAACAATCGAAATTGTCGTCTGCGGGTTCAGGTCAACAGGGTTCTGGTTCTGGCTCTGGCTCTGGCTCTTGCTCGTTTTCTCTTGCTGATCGCCTCAATCGCTTCGATGGCATCTAATGGCCGAAACGGATCTGCCCGCTCTCCGCTCTCCGCGCTCCTCCTTCGCTCTTTCTGCTTGCTCTGTGTTTGTTTTGTTTTGCGACCGTTTCCGAATCGGCGGCGGCCGTAGTTATATAAAGAAATATGTGTGTGCTGGCTGGCTGCGCCGCGCTCTCTCTCCCGCTGCGCCGTCTCTCTCCCAGTTCGCTCGCTCGCTCGCTCGCTGGTCCTCTCTAGCTTTCTCGCTCTCGCCCCCTTCTGGGCTGATCGCTTGTGCTTTTGCTTCCTCCTTGCTTGTCTCTTCCTTTCCTCCAGTTCCTTTTCCTGCTCCCCCGCACTCTGCACACGCTCTTCTTCTTGTTCGATAGTAAGTGACAATTGGCGCCGCTGCTGCTGCGCTGCCAGTGCTTCCAATCGATTTTTCACATGATTATATACACACACACGCACCTGCACACCAACACATATACGCGCGAAGCTTACGTGTGTGCGAGTTTTTTTCCGCTCCTATTTTGCCTTTCGAGCAGAGATCTTTGTTTTTTCGCCAAAATTTGCATTTAGTTATGGCCCCCAATCATTTGGTGGCGCTGCTCCAAGCCTTGCTCCTGACAATGATGACACGCCGATCGGGGTGCGCAAGAAGAAGAAGAGCTTTGGCTGCCGGGATTTGGGCTGTCGGCATCGCCTCACATATGCATCCTCACATCATCGGCCAAGCGAGTTGTCGTCGCGCTTGTTTTGGTTTCCAGCGCCATCAAATTAGACTTTTACTCCCACACTGGCTGTTATGTTTCTCCAACGAGTTAGGGGGGCAAAAACGCGCTAAATTTCCGGCAATAGCGCGCAGCCAAATATTGCGCCGTCAACAAACACACATTAAAAAATAACCACAAAGTGTGTATGTATATATTGCTGCGTCTGCTTGTCAGTGTTGCCAACGTGGCTATTTTCTGGCCAGATCTGGCTATTTTCATTTACCACAACTGGAAACCACTTAATTTAGCAGGAGTCTGTTATTTTTCGCTATTTCACTATAAAGTGAGCTTGAAAATCACAGGATACTTTTTGGGGGCTCAGATATGGTTAACAGAAATTTAAAAGCAGACTAGACTTATTACTAACGACAATAAAGGTGTTAAAAGAGTAGAAAAACTAATCGAAAATTTGCTATTTTGTAGCTGTGTTAAATAATTTAATGATCCAACTACACATATGTTTGCAATGCATTAAACTACGCAATTAGTATTCACTCTTCGGTAATTTTCGGGAGTTTCCCAGCAAAGTGCCTCTTAGTTATATCATCCTGCTGCGCTAACCATGGTTAAATGCCAAATAAGAAAGAGCCAGGTGAACCTGGAAAAATCAAAGTTCGAAAATATAATCTATAAGATCACCTTAAGTTATATTTTGGATATGGAAAATGAAAAAAATATCATAAATAAGAATTACAAAAACGCCTTTCAGCTAACTACAAAATTCTGTTTCGATTGTGACGTTCCAAATAAGTATATTCGACAGATTGGTACCATAGAAGAGTTTAAAATTGTTATACATTTTGGTAAATAGAGAAATATCACATAATTTAAAACTACTGCATAAAGATCTGTTGCTCTGATCGATCTGAGTACTAGGCTTAAAAGGTAACGCCTTTATTACCTTGATATATATTAAGAAATCTAGCTATTTTTGTTAGCCTGCTCGCTACCGATTGTTGGCAACACTGGGGGCGAACAGTGTGCCCGCTAGGTTTTCTGTTTAAATGAGCGGATTTTCTCGACCATGGCAACTGGTCACGCCAAACGAACAAGACGTTATAGAACTACGTAACTGAACGAAGCTAGCTATTGCCAACTTAGCTATTTATCAGCTGTTTTAAACAATTTACTTAAATTATAATTAAATATTTGCAATGCATTGAATCAGAAAACGTGTAAGAATTCGTTTATTTATTACCTTCACGTTTGTTTAGAGCCAAGTTTCCCATCTTTTTATCAAAGTTATACACCTTTGTATGACAGTTTATAAGAGGCGTTGGGTCACTTTACCCAATTTTCCCACCATATTTTGAACCTGTGAAAACATCGATAGTTGATATATTCGATATTTTCGAGAATAAAATATTAAAATTTGGGGGAAAGTTTAGGGTTTTTTTTCGGAACTGATTGATTTGAAATTTTTAAGAAATCTCTATAAAATTTATTTTTTTATTAAAAATCCTCTAAATTGGCGAAAATATCAAAATAAATATTGCACACGATTTTTGTATCGCAAAAAGATGTTGCCAGCTGATGTTGGCGCATTCCGTGAACCCGCCTTTAAGAACTGATGTTCCACGACATTTTTCCGCTTTGCAACGTTCCACGTCATAATTAGATATTTCTTCTTTTAATTATTTGAATTTATCAGATTTTTTTAATTTGGGGGGATTTTGTAGGAGGAAATATCGACTATTTGAGATTTTTTAGGGGGAAAGCAAAATTTTCATCTGGCAACACTGGTCGGCCCATTTTTTGGAAATCATATGACTTTCAATCGATACAGAAAGAAAAAAAGGTTGAATTTTCACACCGTCGTTTCGCTTCGAACTCCACGCCTTTTGCCACACAATTCGCGCAACTCGACGAGCGAGTGCAGCCAAAAAGCGAGAAGTAACCGTAGCAGAAAGCAGGCACTTCGTCACCCGTCTTTTTTTTTCCACCCACTCTGCGTTGTGTGTGTGTGCGTGTGTCACTGAACAAATAGCAAGATGAACGGCTCGGGATTCATGTTCAACATCGATAATGGCTATCTGGAGGGTCTGTGCCGCGGCTTCAAGTGCGGCATCCTGAAGCAGGCGGATTACCTGAATCTGGTGCAGTGCGAGACCTTGGAGGGTGAGTATCTATCCCAGTTTGCCGGAGGGGAGGCCGCCACCGCCACCACTCTGTTGTACTCCACCACCTTATTTTCTCACACGCACACGCCCGCACGGTCACATGACCAGATAACAGAGGCGTGCGTGTGTATGCACTGCTGTTTTGCCTGCGTGTGTGTGTGTGTTTGTGTGTGTAAGCTTGTCTTGTGATTTGTTGACGTTTTTTCGCAGTTTTTTAACTGAAAAAATTGTCTATATTGGCAATACTGCTAGGTGTAGGATTGAAAAATAAATATTGTAGCGATGACAAGGACATGGTCTAACTATTTTTCACTTGAATTAGTTTTTGAGTGTGAGAAATATGAATTTATTGGGTTCTGTGAGTTAGGAACCCTTTTTAGGGCATACTTTTTGGTTGATTTTTAAGTATTTTAACCAGATTTAAGTTATTTTTTGGGTTTCCATTTAACATTTTTGCTCGAAATTCAATAATTTAATATTAATATTCATATGAAGTTCTTTTAGGAACCGTTTTTCCACTAATTAAGGTTTCTGTTCTAATTTCCCCTTGGAATTCTCTAGATTCCTAATATCTAATGCTATCCCCAGTGAAAACCCATAAACTTCTAAAATATAACTAAAATTCTAGAGTTTAGCCACTCAAACTAATTATTATTAGCATTCAAAAATATCATATATTCGCCCAAATAAAACCTAGTTGCAATGAAAGTAAATTTGCATTAATAAACCCACATTCTTGCAGATCTCAAGCTGCATCTGCAGGGCACGGACTATGGCAGCTTCCTGGCCAACGAACCATCGCCGCTGTCCGTCTCCGTCATCGACGACAAGCTGCGCGAGAAGCTGGTGATCGAGTTCCAGCACATGCGCAACCATGCCGTCGAGCCGCTGTCCAACTTCCTGGACTTCATCACGTACGGCTATATGATCGATAACATCATCCTGCTGATCACGGGCACGCTGCATCAGCGTCCCATTTCGGAGCTGATCCCCAAGTGCCACCCACTGGGCAGCTTCGAGCAGATGGAGGCCATTCATGTGGCCTCGACGCCCGCCGAGCTGTACAACGCGGTGCTGGTGGACACACCGCTGGCCCCCTTCTTCGTGGACTGCATCTCCGAGCAGGATCTGGACGAGATGAACATCGAGATCATCCGTAACACGCTCTACAAGGCGTATCTGGAGGCGTTCTACAACTTTTGCAAGAACATGGGCGGCGCCACCGCCGACGTTATGTGCGAGATCTTGGCTGTGAGTTTGGATTCGGTCTCCCTAAGGAATAACCTTTATTTAAATTGTAATTCTTTTCTTTGCAGTTCGAGGCCGATCGTCGTGCTATTATCATCACCATCAACTCCTTCGGCACCGAGCTGTCCAAGGACGATCGCGCCAAGCTGTATCCCAACTGCGGCAAGATGTACCCCGATGGTTTGGCCGCCCTGGCTCGTGCCGATGACTACGAGCAGGTGAAGACCGTGGCCGAGTATTATGCGGAGTATGCCGCCCTCTTCGATGGCTCTGGCAACAATCCCGGCGACAAGACGCTGGAGGACAAGTTCTTCGAGCACGAGGTCAAGCTCAATGTGTACGCCTTCTTGCAGCAGTTCCACTTTGGCGTCTTCTATGCGTACCTCAAGCTCAAGGAGCAGGAGTGCCGCAACATCGTCTGGATCGCCGAGTGCGTGGCCCAGAAGCATCGCGCCAAAATCGACAACTACATACCCATCTTCTAAGTGCGGCTGCAGCATAATATTATACGTGTTTTTTTCTCCTGCCTTTTGGGGTTCCTTTTTTTTTTCGTTCGTCCCCACCCTTGTTATGCAATTGTTTAATGTATATTATATTATGATACTGTGTCTGTAACGTATGTAGTTTTGTTACGAGTATTATTCAAGCGTCAGAGACCCCGTCAGATTCCTCCGATTCCTCCAAGTCCTCCTCCCCCGATTGGCCTCTATATATATATATGTATTCGGGAGACATCTAGCGTGTCCCTTCAGGGCTTCGTGTTTGTGTACATATGTATAATTATCGAAAGGAACGAAAGCAGTTCAAATTGAATGTAGAGAAAAGGAAAGCATCAGCACCATATGTTAACTACTATATAGAAAATGCATACAAAAAAAACAAACTACATATGTGAATGATAAATCAATTATTAAAACATGTTTTCAAACATTCCCTTAAACAATGCTCCCGTCTAATCACTTATTTACGTTGCTGGTACAAAATCGATTCTCAGTATATCGATTGTTTTCGATTTTTTAGAAAAAAACATCTATTAAATCGAAAAGAGAAATATATATATATATTTTTTTATTTATAGAAATCAATTCTTGGATATCATATAGTAATACGTATAAAGAGCAAACCAAAAATACATTTCTTTAATATAATTAAAGAAAAGTTATAAGTTTTTAAAACATAAATAACGAAAGAATTCGTTTTTAAGGCATTAAAAGCGAATATAAATTACGTTTCCAGAACATAAAAAAAAAGAAATGATTTAATTTTCAATAGCCATTGATGATCCAAAAGATGAAAGGTTCACGATACATTGATTCTGGCAAAATAGAATCAATGTTGGACCGAAAAAGAAAGAATCGATTTTATCGATATTGGAATCGATGTTTTCCCAGCTCTAGCTTGTAACTGGTAGCCTAGCCCTTGAGGATGTTTATCCAAAAACTCTTTAAAGTCCCAAAATAACCTTGCTATTCCATAGTAAAGACAGCCATCGCCTTTGATCGAACTTAAACTTAAACTTTCTTGTATCTTTGCTTTGCATAATTTAATTTCTCATTAAAATATGCTGTCTTTGGTGAATCGGAGGTACGTCTGCTGGATGCTTCATTAGCCAAAGTCTGAAATGTCAATCGATTGGACAAATAATCACGAGTCTTCGTCGTTATAGGGTTATATAAATATTGAATAAGGTGTCGAAACGGGTTTTTGGGCATCGAACGACTTAGAGTTTGTTAACGTAGAAAGCTTTTCCCTATTGCAGCCACACACAGCCTCTTTTTAGATGAACTAATCTGCCATCTCTGCGGAGTAGAAAACTGGTGAACATCTGGATTTACTATTCTTGAGAGAAGCTATGTGTATGGAAACTATTTTATATCAAAATATAATATAGCAATGGATTGTACTTCAATCTCCATCTTTCCTTACGCCCTTCTCTTAGTCACCTTCTTCTGAGTGACTCCTGAAGTTGACAGATTTATAATAGCTCCAGAATTCCCTTTAAATATAAAGAAATGAATGATTTAAAGGGCGGATCACGTAGTCTTAAGCTGACACAGGTGTGTCCACTATGGAGGGATATTCCCCTATCCCCATTAAGATCTCCTTTGTCGTCTGCTGGCCAAGTTCCTCGGCCTTCCTTCAAGGTTTCCATACTTTTCAAGGTGCGGCCACTGTGCCATTCGTCATCGTGCTGATCTGATGCCTAGACAAAGAAGCCCCTGAGGAGTAAACCACCTGGGAACGAGGAACAGGAAGAGTTAGTCACTAAAAGCACTCGGAAAAATATATCTAAACAAAACTTTTTATGGGATGTTTAATAATGAAATAAAGCAATAATATTAAGTGATTGAAAAATGAAAACTTTGAAATAATTTAATTATGAAATAAACAAGAGTAAAAGGAATTTATTTTCAAGCTTTGAGATTTTTAAAGCTCAAAACTAGAATAAATAAAAATTAAGTGATTGAAAAATGGCATAACAACTAAGAAATAAATTAATTATTAAATAAACTAGGGTAAAAGGGATTTATTTTCTAGCTTTGAGCTTTTTAAAGCTTTTATTAATTAAATTATTTCTAAGTTGTTATGCCATTTTTCAATCACTTAATTTTTATTTAAAAATATATAGCTATTTATATTCGATTAATAAGGAAAGTTGCTATGATATTAAAGTGGTTGAAAAATTACATAAGCACTTTGAAATAACTAAATTTTTGAAATTATAGAGTAAAAGAGATATATTTTCTTGCTTTCAGCTTTAAAAATACCCCATTTTTATTCAAAAAATATATAATTATATTGAATTTTTAGTTTAGTATTTATTTTCTGATATTCCGACCTTTTTCCAAAAAAAGAAATTATTTTCGATCATATTCAGTAGACTTAACAGCTTAAAAAGGGTTTATTTAACATATTATATTTAATTCTCATTAAATTAATGGCTTGACTATATTGTTCGTATTCCAAAACTTCTAATTTAACTTCAATAAGAAGTGATTTAGCCCACCTTTTCTCGCTGTGTGCAACAACTGCCAGCGACGTGGGTTAATTGCAGTGCAGTGTGTGTGTGCTACGTGCCCATAGATCCGCCGCATAACCGTTAGGCTTTGGATTTTGGCCTAGTGCGTGGATCGCAGATCGTTCGATCGGCGGCTCAGGTGGGTCAGGTGGAGCTGCGAACCTCGAGAGAGCATGCGGAAGGCCGGCTCCCAACACGTTCGATGCGAGGCGAGGCGAAAAGAAAGCTGGCCCGGTCGCAGTTGGAGCTCGATCAGCTGGTGGCCCCGAACCCGGGGAATCGCCCATAACTCGGCCTGGTGCCACCAACTCCGCGCAGTCGAGTTCCGCGTCTCCGAGCGTTGAGTTCAGGTCTTTAAAAGGCACCCAGCCCAGCCTCTTTCATCTCTAAAGTTTAGATTCAAAAAGCGCGCGCCAATATTATATATATTTTGATCTTTTTTTTTAACCAACTCGGAGTGCTGGCTTCCGTATCATACATATCCGGGCATTGAGTTTTTTTTTGTGTTTCAAGTGCTACCAACCAGAAGAAGTGTGTGCCCACAGGGATACCAGGAGGATTACCCAGCTCATAGGTAAAGATTTAGTGTAAATCAGAGGCTGGCCCACTGGCTGGCAGGTGAAATGCGGTCGACAGTTGCAGAATATACACAGAGAGCGCACTTAACGGGGCCAATAATGATGATGACTGACTGAAGTGGCCAGAGACCAGGAAAAGCCAAAACCAAAACCAAAGCCAAAGCCAAAGCCAGAGCCAGAGCCAGGCAGAGGCAATTGCACGTAAAAGTCGCCGTGAAATTGTGTCAACCAGTTTGGCTCCGACTTCGACTTCGACTTCGACTCTGTCTTCGTCGGATTCCGATTCGGTTTCGGTTGTGGCCAAGGTGCGGCGGCGCTCCTAACTCTTCGGATCTCCATCTACGTAGCTGGCCATCCGCTTCTGTTTTCGTTTCGTTCGCGTTCTTCTTTTCCTTGTCATTAATTTATTTGAATTTGGCAAAACAAAAGAAACGCGCGCTCGTCGAGCGTTCTTCGTTTTACTTTCTACAACTTGCCGCATTCTTCGCTGTCTGAAGACGCGAAGACGAAGACTCGGCTCCCGGGTGCTGGTGCTGGAAAGTGGAACTGTCTGTCCGATTGTGGCCCCAGCTGGTTAATGGTTGATGACTGATGGTTAATGCTGGCTCTGGCGGAGATCTCTTAACCAGCTGTGCCTGCTAATTGATGGATCAATTAAAGATGACTCTAAAAAAAGCTTAAACTAGGAAATAAATACTAACGAAAGTCTTTTTATAAAGTCGTTAGTTTACACAGCAGGATTTGTATTATTTGTTATCCTATTATTCCAATCCCATGGGATAGGATTTTTCTCAGTGGGCGTCGCTGCCGCTCACGCACAGTATGCACAAAAGAGAACAGAAGAATCAGTGCAGACAATTTGAAATTGTGTGGCTAGATTTAGCAGTTTTTAGCGTTAAATAGCTAATGTTTAGGTTATAGCTATTTTTTTGCCTTATTACAAAATATTTTATCCATTCTTTTTCTCATATCTAGCCACAGAGTGTTAAATCACTCATGCAAATGCAATGTGGATTCTTTTAACTGGAAAGTATTTAGTTTAACCTTAATACTTTATATACTTCGGCTACTGTTATAGTTTTCGCTCTATAAAATCTATTTTCCATGAGCGGATCGAGAAGAACCCAACTTAAATTAATATATCCCAATAAAAGTGGTATTAACTTCATCTTTTAAGCCACTTAGCTTAACAATAGTTGCGGCAAAAAAAGGTCACCAGCTTCTAGCTATCTAAAATTAGTCACTGGGGAAATCCAAGGCTTTTCCAGCCCAAAACGGGCTAATTTTCTGGTCCATCGGTTCAGCCTTGACCGGAAATGCTGGCCCCCTTTCGGCCGCTTTAACCCTCTGTTGCCCCAGCACCACATGCTGCCCACGCGGATGGCAAACAAATAAAAAATTTCACCGTTGGCTGCATTAAAGAACTTAACCTTAATTTTGGCATAGGTCTCGTCTCTCTCTCTGCCTCCCTCCCTCTCTCTCTTGTTATGGTAACTTTGATTTTTTCCACCTCTGCCTCTGTTCCTCTGCTTCTGCCTCTTCTTCTCTCTTCTGCCTTTCTGGAGGAGATTTCACCCACACACACGCCGAAGAAAGTGTTAAGCACACACACACACACAGCAAATCAAGCTGAAAACTGAAAACAACAAAATCTCCACAGCAGAGAAAAAAGGCCGAATAAAAATTATGCAAATTTCCGTTGGGTTATGCATGTGTGTTATATAAACCAAAGCCAGCTGAAGGATGTAAAAGTCTGACAAACTGCTTAGCATAATCGAGCCGCGATGGGTTTCGTAATCAAAAAAAGCCCGTGAATCGTCGTTTAGAAGAAAAATAGAGGCATTAATGACGGGCGAGCGATGGGCGATTCGAAATCGAAAGAAATCTTTACGGAATTTTCGCAGACACTCTCGGACACTTTCGCTGCCGTACCGAATAATTAACAGTTCGATTTCGGTTTCGATTTCGATATGAGCAGACCTCCTCCTCCCGCCCTCTCCCCCGCCCATAAGCAGATTCGGTTATGATAATTTCCGATTAAAGCAGAAAAAAAAACAACAACTAAGGCCAAACAACGCTCTCTGCCTCACTTTCTATTTTCCTATGCGTTTAATAATTAATTAATGCTAATAACTTTTCACAACCGTTATAATTTATTGACAAAATTCGAAAATGCGCTCAAAAAACAAACGGAGTGCGGAGTGCGAGGGAGAGCACGCCACACGTGGGGGCAGTCATGCCATCTCGCTTCCGTACACTCTCCAAGCCCCAAACCCGCAGACATGCAAATGAAGGCGCCCAAAACTGGACTTTTTGTAAGGGTTACGGTTACGTATCGGAATTTCGAATTTGGAATTAGGAATTTGGAAGCTTTAGCCCCCATTAGGGGGGCCCGGCTAAGGGCCGGAGAAATTATTGGGAAAATGAATGCATGTGCGTTGTGCAGAGCCAGTTTCCAAGGGCCGCAATCTTTCCGAGCGGCGCAACGGTAAACTCGGCCCACATTCTGTGCCAAAGTTACAGTGGCAAGTCTGTAAAGAAGATTGTTCAAAGGGATACAAGAAGATTGAGTACTTGAAATCGATACAGTGAACCATTACCAATCAAAGATGCAAGCTTAGTATATTGTTTATTGTGTTCTTAGTAAAAAATTGATTTTAAAATATATTTTTATTCGATTTTTCTATCGATCTCTAGAGCTTTTTTTATTAGAGATGACACAAAGTCGTTCTTTATCGATTTAAAATCGATTTTTGCAAATAAAAACAACGGAGACTTTGACTCATTAAATCCATTATTATTATTATTATAATTAAATCGATAATACCTCAATTTTTAGAGCTTTCTTCTTAGAGATGATACATAATAGTTTTTTTTTATCGCTTTAAATCGATGTTTACTTATAGTACTTCCCGCTCTATTTCTTATTTAATTTTCTTTTAATTTAAATTAACACTATACATTAGTTGTAGAAAAATATAGGTCTTAACTCCAAATTATTCCCTATAATAAACTCCTTTAAAGTGTTATTTAAAACCGATATACTCCTGTCTTAACCCAATCCCCTGTTGGCCCTACCGAATTCCAACTGTGCGCTGCCTTTGGAGGAGCTCTTCCATCATTTTTGCTTGGCTTACGGTTATGGCCTGCCTGTATGGGCCATGTTAGTGGCTATTCCAACTGCTTCTAGAGAGTAACTGGCAACTGGTAACTGGCAACTGGCCACCGCCTCTGGCATTGTTATGAGCATTCATTCTTGACTCGGTCTTGGACTTGCCTTTGGCTTTGGCTTCCACATCGGCCATATTTAGCCGCTTGCATACTTTCTTTCCCCAAATAGCTGCGGCCACCAACTGGGTCACATGCGGCCCAGTCCCAGTCCAGCCAAGCGGAAGGTCATCAATGGCCACAGCCTGTCCAGCTAGATTCGAGGATGGGAATGGGTTGGAGGCGGTGCCCAGAAAAATGAAAGTGGAACAGGTTCAGAGAGTCGGTCGAGATATATCTGTGTTTCTGTTTATTATTATTTACGAATGGAAATGATGTAAGGAAATGTGTGGCATTAGCAGAGCAAGAGCCAGGAGATAATAGTCGTAATAAGCCAGTTATGGAAGTTGCTTTATTACCAACACACACACAAGGCACACACAAGACCACCGATGGTTGTTGTGCCACAGATAATCGGTTGAGGAAGGCAAGGGAAACCATTCAAGATTCTGTGAGAAAATGTTATGAATGAGGGTTGTCTTTAAGGTAACTAATAATGACACGGAATTTAACATTAGGAAATCTAGGTAAACACCTTTCAAGATTTTATAGATTATTTAAGAGATTTTCTCGGGTAATTGTGTTCTAAAAATTCCCTGAAATTATTTGAAATTTAAGCTTTTTATTAATGTAATTTTATAAATGAAGGAGGAGTTCTGCTCTAAAATCCACATAAATTATTAAAGATTCAAAATTAAAGCCTTCAATTTTATGAATGAAGGTTGCCTTTAAGGTAACTAATAATGCTTTTAAGGCATTAAGAAATCTTTAGATTATTTAAGAGATTTTCTCTGGTAACTCTGTTCTAAAAAACCACTGAAATTATTGGGAATTTAAGCATTTAATTTAAGCATTTAATGAATTAAGGAGGCAGACTCTCTCTATATTTATTTCTGTTCTAAAAAACCCCTGAAATTATTGGAAATTTAAACATTTCATTTTATGAATGAACGAGGCAGACTCACTCTATAATTATTTCTGTTCTAAAAAATCCCTGAAATTTATTTTATGAATAAAGAAGGCAGACTCTTCCTATATATATTTCTGTTCTAAAAACCCCTGAAATTATTGAATATTTAAGCATTTAATTTAACCATTTAATGAATTAAGAAGAAAAAATCTCTCTATATTTATTTCTGTTCTTACATTCCCTGATATTATTTAAAATTTAAGCATTTAATTTTATGAATGAAGAAGGCAGACTCTCTATATTTATTTCTGTTCTAAAAATCACCTGAATTTATAATTTTATGAATGAAGGAGGCAGACTCTCTCTATATTTATTTGCCTTTAAATAGTTCTGCCTGGCCTGGGTTTCTCCTCCGCCTGCTGAGCTCCAGTTAAGAGCCGCTAATTGATTCGGACAGCTCTTGGGCCGCTCTGGGCACTCGGCACTCGGCACTCGAGGTAAAATGAGTCAATAGCTGAAAATTTCACTTTGCCAGCGGTGACTCCCCGTTCCCTCTTGGACTTGGTTTGAGTTGGCAACGAGCTCCGACCTGTTGGCTCTCGGCATTCAATGGAGAGCCTCAATGGAGGCAGTTTTCGTGGCTATTCTAATGAGGCTAACCCAATTCGTCAATTAAATAACTTTGCAACCCAAAGAGCAGATTTCACTCTCGTTTTTTCCCTCTTTGTTCGCTTTTCGCTTTCGTTATTTCTTGGATTTTTCATGTTTTCGGAGCCCCATTGATTTTTGGGCTTTAATTTGTTTACTTTGCATTTCGGAGGCAGAAGAAGCTGCGAGTCAGAGAAGTGAAAGAAATTATGTCAATATTTATTTAAATCCATTTCTTTGCCAAAAAAAAAATAAAGAAAATAAAGCGGAGAAAGAATGCGGTGAAACTTAATCGCTGGCCACTTGAAAGCGATGATTCGGAGCTTGTTGACTCCGGGAATACCTTTGGGTATTATGGTATTTCTATAGAGTTTTCTATATTATATTAAATTAAATTAAATATACCTTTTTTAGATTTAGATTTTAGATTTTATTTTATTTAGTATCCTGACGCTACAAGTATAATACTTTTAAATTATTGCGTCAGTCACAAAAAAATTTCATAACTTATTAAAGATAACTTAATATTAACAAGATTTATTTGACTTATTGAACTAATGATTTAGAAGTTATATTATTTATAATTATAAGAAAGTGTATTTTATTTGTCTTACATATTTGAATGTTTTGCCCTAAAATTAGTTGTAGAAAGATATGGGTCTTATTTTTAAAGTATTCCTTATAATAAACCCCCTTCAAAGTTTTAGGAATTATGGTATTTCTATAGAGTTCTCTATATTATATTATATTAAATTAAATTAAATGTACCTTTTTTTTGCCCTTAAACTAGTTGTAGAAAGATATGGGTCTTAACTTCAAATTATTCCTTATAATAAACCCCCTTCAAAGTTTTAGGAATTATGGTATTTCTATAGAGTTTTCTATATTATAATATATTAAATTAAATTAAATCAAATTAAATGAAAATATACCTTTTTTGCTTATAAATTCCAGTTCACAAAAATGACCAGCTACCGGAACCTGCTGCTCATGCTGCTCCTGGTGGCCAGCGCCGCCTTCCTCGAGCTGGAGGCCAAGACCGTCTTCCGGCGCACGGATAAAATATCGGAGAACTTCAAGCAGCTGGATCTGCCGCCCGAGGAGATTGATCCCAATGTGGCGCCGCCAGAGTCCGAGCCACCCAAGGTGGAGGATGTGGCCGACGAGGTGGTCTCCTCCGTGGCTCCACTAATCGATGAGAGCGCCAATGAGATAGCCAGCGGGGATGTGGAATCCCCGAATGCGGCGGCAGCTGTCGTGCCCGAGGTGGCCACTGCTCCCGTGCCAGCTCCAGCTGTGGAAGCTGCTCCAGAGGCCTCGGCCGCCGCTGTGACCACCGTCACCGCCAAGCCCCCGAAGAAACCCGTTACCACCGCCAAGCCGGAGAATCCCATCAGCAGGTACTGCAAGTGCTCCGAGTCGCAGTGCGACTGCTGCCGCAAGTTCGGACTGCCGCTGCTGCCCAGCCAGGGATGTGCCAAGATCGCCTACTTGGGCAACGACGAGATGAGCGTGTCCCTGAAGTATGGTGACATCACCCTGGCCTCCCGCCGCATCTCCAGCAAGCGGGCTCGGCCCATCTGCGTGGGCCTGCCCGGCGGCTACTCCCAGTTCTGCGGAAGGGTCTACGGCCTGTCGCGGTCCAAGGAGTCCAAGGACTTTAAGGCGTGTTTGGCCTTCGAGCTGCGCTCCGACGAGGAGGTGGAGGCCTCGCTGCGCGTCTCCTGCTTCAAGTTTGGACCGGAGGGACTCAGGGTGGCCGAGGCGGAGCCGCTGCCGGCGAAGCCAGCGGATGAGGATGATGATGATGACGATGATATCTTTGGATTTGCGGGTAATTATTTAATTAATAAAAAATAAATTCATAGGCTTAAACGTTAATTATTTAATAGTTAAAAACTAATTAAGAAGCTTAAACGTTAAATAAAAAAAAGTGAAGAAAAGTGGGGCGTATACGTAATATTGCAGGCATGTCACGTATACGCCTAGTGGTACATAGTTCCGTTTTTATACCCTTGCAGAGGATATTATAATTTTGCCATGATATTTGCAACGCAGTGAAGGAGGCATCTCCGACCCCATAAAGTATATATATTCTTGATCAGCATCACCAGCCGAGTCGATCTAGCCATGTCCGTCTGTCCGTCTGTCCGTCTGTCTGTCCGTGTGAAACAACAGATCTCAGAGACTACAAGAGCTAGAGCTACCAAATTTGCTGACAACATTGGAATCTGTTGCATGCAGATGGCCACGCCCATTTCCGCCCCCGAAAATCATAAAAGTCGGTATATAAGCTTTAGTCGTGATTTCCGTCTTAAAGTAAATAGATATAATAAATAAGTAGGCATTCGCAGACGTGTTCTGAAAATTTTAGTTAAATCGGATGATAAACATGGAAGTTATTAAACAATAAAGTTTCTGTTTATGCTTATTCTTCATATCTCTCTCAAAAGCTAAGAACTCAGACACTCAAAAAGGGTTCCGTAGCATTGAGTCAAAACAAGAGATCAATAGTCACCCTCTCGCTCTATCGCACTGCTCAGGAATACTTTCCGGGTGTCTGAGCACATAGCTTTTGAGAGAGAGTGTCAGTGCGTGTTACGCAACATGTCCCTAGTAACATTTGTCTTTTTTGGGTGTTGCTCAACATGTTTGTAGCAACTTTTGTCTTCATTTCTCAACATTTCCTTTTTTCCATGATCATGTCTAATTTAATTTAACCCACAATGCTTTGGCTACCGGGTATCTCACAGTCGGTCACACTCGACTGTAGCTTTCCCGCTTGTTATAAATATTATTATGATTATTTTTAGTTCCGTTTTTATTCATAACTACATATATTTTATACCTTTTTTATCCCTTTTCTTTGCCTCCCAGCTGGTGGCGACGATGACGAGGACGAGGAGGATGACTATGACAGCGAAAGCGACACCGATGCCGACACCGATGACGACGATGACACCGAAGACTATGCCGATGACGACGAGGCCGAGGCGCCCGAGGATGCTGACTATGGCGGCTTCAGTCTGGCGGGGCTCCTGGACGAACTCGATGACGACGAGGACGAGAAGCCGGCCAAGAAGCCAGTGGTGGCTGCTGCCGCTGCCGATCAGACCCGGGAGCATGTGAGCAGCGATGGCCAGGCGGAGACGCAGCTAGTGCAGAGCAAGGACGAGTCGGGAGCCCCCGCTGCTGCCGCTGTTCCTGCCAAGGATGAGGCTGCCGCCGCCGCTCCTGCTGAGGAGGCCGCCGCTCCTGCTGAGGCTGAGGTGACCCCCGCTCCCGACGCGGACTCCACCACCCCGAAGGCCAAGAAGTCGAAGAAGGCGAAAAAGAACAAGAAGAAGAAGGCCGCCGCGGAGGGCACCGAGGAGACGGGATTCGCCTATGAGCTACTGAATGGCATCCTGGATTTTTTCAACTGAGCGGCCAGCGCGAGTTTGCCAACATGCTGGGCAACAGTGTAAATACCTTGTACCGCCGCAGCTGGCCGGGATCGGAGTTAGAGTTACGTAGTCCCTAGGGTTACCCCGAATCTGAAATTCACTTATTTATTTGCTATTTATTCGATCCATCATCACAGCTAAATGTTAGATTAATTTATTTTTTAAATTTACAACGAATAAACGTCGAAAAATGTAACCTGCTACCTGATTTCCACTTTGAAACGCCCCAATTTGTGCCATTTGGAGTCCTTGACAGCTGTCAGGCATTAATTGCTTGTCCTGGCCATAAACTTGAGCTCACCGCAAGGCATCCTGCAGCTTACTGCGAGGACACATGCATTTGTCACAAAATGTCAACACTCAAAGTCCGAATTGCCAGTTCCCCGGATTGAAAGCCACAACCACAGAGAGTTTACAGTTAATTACAAGGAAATTATAATTTAATATTTAAGCTACATTAATCAAAACGGGAATATTATGGCAAGAACATACAGGGATCTTTTGCTGAAGGCCTACTATATCAAGAAACCTGGTTAGTTCTAGATTTTCCAACTTCAACATTTCCAGAATTCGTACTTGGGAATTACAGGTGCCTATGTATCAACTTACTCACTTAATTAAATGTATATTATTTTCTGTTTCCATGTTTGGTTTCTGTTAAAAGTAGGAAAAAGCATTATTTTCGTTTTTAAATAATATTAAAAAACTATTTAACTAACTTTCTGGTACATTATTTTAATAATAATTAATAATTTAACTTTTAATCCACATGAATCAAGACATTAATATTATGCCAAAAACACACTAGGATCTTTTAGCAGATATATATTTATCAGTTCTCCCAAAAATAATCCTTATCAGCACTAATTTTTCTGAATAATCCAACCTCTATATTCCCTAAATTCGTACTTGGGAATTATAGGTGCATTCTAACTTCTTTCTTACTTAATTTAATGTATTTTTCTATGTTTGCTTATTGTTAGACCAAAGAAAATGTTCCTTTTGGTATTCTTTTGGTTTTAAAATAATATGAAGCACTTATTTAACTCACATTTTGGGACATTATTTTCTGAACAGTGTAGAAAAATGCGCAGTGAATTACAAGGTAATTATAATTTAACTTTTAATCCACATGAATCAAGACAGCAATATTATCTTTTAGCATAAATATATATCAGTTCGCTGAATTTGTACTTGGGAATTATAGGGGCATTTCTACAAACTTTCTTACTTAATTAAATGTATTGTTCCAGGTTTGGTTATTGTAAATTCTAGTGTATAAGTATTTTGGTATCCTTTTGGTTTTAAAATAATGTCAAACACATATATAAAACGTATATATTTAACTCACCTTTTGGGACATTATTTTCTGAACAGTGTAGAAAAATGCGCAGTGAATTGCAAGGAAATTATAATTTAATATTTAGGCAGGAATATTATGCCAAAAACACACAAGGATCTTTTAATACATATATATATATCAGTTCTCCCAAAAATAATCCAACCTCTAGATTCGGTGAATTCGTACTTGGGAATTATAGGTACATTCCAACTCCTTTCTTACTTAATCAAGTAATATTATTCCATGTTTGGTTACTGTTAGTCCAAAGAAAATATAAATTCTAGTGTATAAAGGTTCCTTTTGATTTTACAAATAATATAAAGCACTTATTTAACTCATCTCTTAGGCCACAATTTTCCGATCAGTGTAGAAAAATGCTTAGCCATAATAATTAATGCTCCACCCTATATATTCCGCCTTACCGCAGGCTCATCGCTGGCATCGCTGGCATCTCTGGCATTTTGATTAGTCATTTATGGAGCCACTTTCGCCTTTTCCTTGGGCTTGGGTTGGGACATCCTTGTGGACCAGGACACACATTTTTCGAGTTGATTAAGTGCCGGCCGCACCATTTGTCAAACTCCTCAGCGTCGGCGAGGAGCAACTTTTAATTAGAAACTATGCGTGGCAGGGCGTGATGGATACCGATGCCTGGAATAGCATCCCCTAATTAGCCAGCTCCCCGCCCAAGGAAGTACACTGCAAGTTTTGTAGCGTATATAAGCTTTTATTTTTTAATTGTACACATAGAGTAAAATATGTTAGTTTATGGTGGAAACTCCTCTGCCGTCCCATTCAATTTGATTGAATGGCGCTGTTTCGCAAAAAAAAAGAACCTCCATAGCGCACCAACCAGTATCAGTATATATAGTGCCTATGGACCAAATGGGGAGCTATATCCGCTTCCCCCGGAACCATCTTATCCCTTTGCTCTCTCACTAACTTAATTGCTTTGCACGGAAATGTTTAAAAATCATTCGGAACTCGTTCGGGAAGGAGCAAATATGTCGTTCCTATTTGGTTTAATATATGGTATAATATATAATATATAATATATAATATATAGTTTATGGTTTGGTTATCAATTATATCAATTACAAATAGAGTTCGTTTAAAATACACACAAATACATCATAAATGGTTAACGTACATCAAAAAAAATGTATTCATATATGGGTATATGTGTATATATATTCTTGTATATTCGTGTATATAGAATCCAACTACAATATCTTTTGATTTGTAAACAGGGTTTTTTTTTTACTTTTTGATTCGATTTGAAAGAGGGTGGAGGGGAGGAAACCTATGGGGGCTGAAAGGGGTACATTTTCTTGTTTTCTTGACTAATCCATAACTAAATCCACCTCCGTTCTCGCCTATCACACTCAATAGATGATATAGAACCATTCGCTATCAAAAATTCCACTCAACGATCCTGTCCGAAATTCGTGTAAAGTTCTCTCTCTTTTTTGGTTCAACTTAAGCTTAGGTTTTCCTCACATTTTCCAGTAGAGTTTCTTGCATCTGTGTGTAAGTGTCCGGCATACATATATGTATAATACGGGTTATATAATAATATATTGATATATGCTTGTTAGCCTCTTAGTCTTACGCGCTAGATATACCGATTAGTAAACTCTTAAAAATTAATCGTGTGTAGTAGTGTCAGGTTTTTAAAGGGGAATATAAGGAAACATCGTTGATCAAGGACTCAGGGCTCATCGAAAGGGGCCTTGATTAAGGATGTTGGATAGCCAGAGTCACCAGATTCAACAGATTAGTACAATCAGTCTCGATTTTGAAGTAGAAGTGGGTCTAAATTCGGTGAGCTTAAGGGGTCTACAAAGAAGCCACATCAAATAAAATAAATCATAAGGGAAGTTGCTCCACTGACACATTCGGATTCACATTCAAAGCAAAGCCAACTTGGCCGCCAGTCGAACCTTGTGAATGGGAATTTCTTAGGACTTGGCCGGAATGTGCCAGTGGACAAGGGAAATATGGAATGTGGGTTACTAGCAGGGTATTTCCATATTTCCTAGACATATATGTTTGTGTTTACCCTCTATATTTAACCCTAAGGGTGCTTAGTGTGTGTTCGTTCATACTTCCTTGCATTCATATATATTAAACACTCGTTCAGGTCATTCACTATTCGTTGTTCCGTTCACTTTATTCGGTCATTTCTCCCAGATCCCCATTTTCGATGGATCCCCGATCTAGATCGGGGCCCTCAGATCCCAGCGGCCCCCAAAAAACATTCGTAACTCGAGTTGGAACAACATAATTCTCTTTTCTTTGCCAGCATTTTTAAGTGTTTGGTGTAAGGTGTGAGGGTGTACTGTAGCGGCCATAACAATAAGTACAAAGTAAAGTAAAAAAAAATAACAGAGTTTGATATAATATATTATAATTTAAAAAAAAGGGTTTCGTGTAATATAAAGCACTTAAAATCGAAGCTATTGGTAATGAAATCAAAAAAATGGTAAAAAGAAATAAAAAATTAAAAAGTTTTTAAATTAAATAAAATTTAAAGCAATATAAATAATTTTATAACATTTAATAAGAAAAGTAAAAAAAATAAACAAAATTTGATGTTATAAACTCAAAAAAAGGCGGTTTCGTGTAATATAAAGCCCTTAAAATCGAAGTTATTGGTAATTAAATGATAGAAATGGTTGAAAGAAATAAAAAATTAATCGTTTTTAAATTAAATAAATATTTAATAAAATGTAAAGCAATATAAATAATTTTAAAATATTTAATAAGAAAATTAGTGATAATATATTATTTTTAAAAAAATTTAAAGCAATATAAATAATTTAAAAAATATTTAATAAGAAAATTAGTGCTTATATATTGACCGCATCTGTATATATGTATTTGTCTTTGGTAGGTGGAGGTTGTGTTTTGTTTGTGTTCATTTTCATTTTTTTCAATTTGTTTAAGTTTTTTTTTGGAATTTTTTTGTTGACTTTCCGCAGCGCAGAGCCTTTTGTTGTGCACACAACACACAGCCCCATGAACAAAGTGGAAACTTTGGCTCACTTTGTTCGCTTTTATCCCATTTTGTTGCCACTATTGTTGACAATTTTTCTGGCCTTCTGCCTTCTGTTTTCACCTTTCTTTACCAGCCATTAAGTGCCTCAAAAAAAAAAATAAACAAAAAAATAAGTAAGACAACAAGTAATGGTGGAGAATAAAAAATTAAAGTCAAGTTAAAGTGCAAGTATTTGAAAAATGGAAATAGAAATCAAAAGATGCAGGCATGAAAAACGGAATTTAAATTTGAAAAAAGGTGCTTTGAATAATAAGGAAATAAACGAATTAAATCAAAGAATTATATTTTATTTAAATTATAATTTGGAAAGGGAAGTAATTAAAAAGAAAACATTAAATAATTGATCATTAAATTTTAAAATCAAAGTACTTTTTGCTAAAAAAGGCGATATCTGCATATAATTATTGTTCGTTCGCAACCATCAGCTTTTCCTATTTATTAATAGATAAATTCATATTCATTGAAGCTCATTAGTTCTTATTTGTTCGGGATTTTACCATTAAAATTGGGCATTGTGTGAGTGTTTTTTTTTTGTTGTGTACTTTCGTATTTTAATCATACACACAACATACATAGACACCGAGAATAAAACACTTGTTTTGTAAAATCTTGGTTAGGTTATGGCGCCTACAAAAAAAAAAACGGCGCAGGATATGAGTATATATATTTTGTAATATAATATAGATATTTTATTCAGCAAAAGCCAACCGAGCAGCGACTATAAAGGTGCAACTTTCTTTCATTACTGTATAGATTTTGTATAAGAGTCTTATTTTTATAAATAAGCGCTGGTCACACTGGCTCTCTCTCGAGAAAGTCAATCTTTAAACCATCTGGTCACTTAAGCAGTGTGACCAACGCTGGTTTATATAAATACAAATATGTAAATAGTAAAAGGGAAAAAGTGATTTGTCAAAAATTTGAACAAGTCGTAGAGTTGCCAGATCCTCGAGAGAAACTCTGCACCTTTCTAGCACGCGCTGCTCCTTGACCAAAAAGCTGTTTTTTTTTCGTTTTCCAAATTCAACCTCAAGGTAAATGTCCTGGTTGATTTGTTTTGCTAATTATATGCCCTTTTGTATACCATTTTTCACATTCTTGCGTTGGATAGATGAAATTGGGGAAAAGCGTTTTCTTTTCCCTTGACAAAAAAAAACAAGAAATTACAAAATAAAGTGCAGTACTTCGCTGTTCACACTTGTTGTGTGTTTTTCATTACCTACTGCCTGGCTACAATCCTTACAAGTCCCAAAGGTCCTTGTGCTTTTATATTTATGAAAAAAAAATTGTTTTTTTTTTGTTTTTTGTTGCTGCTTAATTTTGAGGGTGTCCCTAAAATTGTGTCTTTCTCTTCGTTTTTGTCTTTAAATTTTGAATTAAATCTTATTAAAAAAAATTTGTTTGTTGTGTTTTTCTTGCTGCTTAATTTTGAGGGTGTCCCTAAAACTGTGTCTCTCTACTCTCTCTTTGTTTTTGTCTTTTGCTTAAAAAGTTGCTGATCAATATATTCTTTGGACTGAAAATTATTGTCGGCATTCGCAGCGAGTGTGTGTTGGGGCCTAAACTCGAGATTTTACGTAAATGGGGAGATCCGCGAACTCTTCGAAGAGCTCCAGCTGGTTCTCAGTTATTTTTTGGACTAACGAGGGTGATTCCCTGTAGAGATGTCAAACTACCAATATTGGCACCATCGATAGTTTCGAGTTTTTTTTTCGCAAACTATCGATACTATCGCTATAGTACCGACCTATTTAATTTTGTAAAAAAAGGGGTGTTCATCTAATAAAATACTCAAAAAAGTTGAGGGTATTCCTTAGTAATTTGATACAGATTTTTAGACTAAAAATTTAATATAGTAATAATATAAAAATTAATAAAAATAGTCTAACAAATTTTTACAGTTTTGGTATCTAGTGATTTATATTTCGATTTTCTGTTTAGAATTGATTTGGTTTCAAGATAACAAATATAATAATGTAAGGGGACGATACTATTTGGATTGTTTTCAAACTACCGATTGTGCAAGCTGAATACAACTCATCGATACTATCGATAGTGCCACCGATAGTTTGACACCTCTAATTCCCTGTAGTTTCTTGTGTTTGCTTCTTTGCCGAAGATCGGGACTCGGCGCTCTAGCTATCTAGAGCTGCCGGCGGCCAGTGCTCCTAGATCCTTCAGCTCCGCTACTGACTCCTTATCCTGCCACTGGGGCAGATCCTATCACTGCTTTTGAGCTGACTTTTACTGACTACTACCACTGCTTGAAGCTGACTCTGGGTCAGCCTTGGGCGCAGATTCCTATCACTGACTATGCGCTGACTTTGCTTACTGCCTATCACTTCCGCTTCCGCTTACCCTTCTTCCGGTGGCAGGAGGAGCTGCTGGGCCTGGGCTGCCACCGATGGTTTGGAGTAGTGACTCTGGAGCTCTAACCCACCGGAGGTTATTCGCGGTCTACTCGGTGTCCCGAGGAGCCGGTGCTCCAGAATGCTTCCCCGTTAAACTGCTAGATTAACGCTGATTTTTGTGTGCTTTCCTCCCCTAATTCCTAATCCCTAATCCCGTTTCAGTCTATAGCGTGCCACCTAGCCGCTGCTTAGATCACAAAGAGATCGCTGCAGCTGGAGGAGTTGCGGCGCCTCAGATTGATGGACTTCTTGAAGCGCAGCACCGACGAGATGAAGATTTTGGTGCGGGCGGTCAGCTTCTTGACCACCTTCCGGTTGCAGGAGCTCCGTCTGCCGCCGCCGCCGCTGCCGTCTCCCTCTAATCCCTCGGCCTCCTCGTCTTCGCTTTCCCTTTCTTTCTCCCTATCCCTGTACCTGTTCCGCATCCTCTCCTCCTCGTCCAGGATGTGCGAGTCATCCAAAGCACGGAGCTCATGCCGACGCTGCAGCTCGGCCACTGCGGCGGCTGCCGTGGAGGTGGATATAGCTCCATCGAAGGAGCGCCTTTTGCGGAATCCCTGACGCCTTGGCATCCTCTGGCGGTAGTCGTCCTTGGCCGCCAGCAGCTCGAACTTGGAGAGCTGCTGATGATGATGCTGCATGGTCTCTGGTCCGTCCCCATCCTCCACCTCGCTTTCGCCCATCTTGAGTATGCTCTCCAGGTTTAGGGGCTTGCGATTCGGGTTCTCCACGCGGGCCTTCCTGGCCTCCAGTCCCGGCTCCTGCCACTCGCACTGGTCCTGCTCCTCCGGCTGACCGCCATAGAAGATCTCCTCGTCGCCATGGCAGACGCTCATCTGGCGCACCATGCGACGTGTTTGGAGATGCATTCCCCGATGTTTCTGGATGGTGCTCTGGAGATTCAGGCGCTGCAGCTCCAGCTCCGTGAGGCGGCGCAGGCGCTGGGGATTGAGCTTCACCTGGGCCACAATGCCCACCAGCAGCTCGTCCACGTTGTGGTCCAGACCCGAGGAGGTCTCGATGAACTTGCAGGCTATCTGGTTGGCCACCTTGCAGCCCACTGCGAAGGAGGGAGAGGGAATAGAAAAGTCCTGGATGAGGTTCATTAAGCAGGGTAAGCAGTAGAGATGTCAAACTACCATCGATAGTTTCGAGTTTTTTTTTCGCAAACTATCGATACTATCGCGATAGTACCGACCTATTTAATTTTGTACAAAAAAAGGGGTGTTCATCTAATAAAACACTCAAAAAAGTTGAGGGTATTCCTTAGTAATTGGATAAAGATTTTTACATTAAAGATTTAATATAGTAATAATTTTTGAAAATAATAAAAATAGTCGGACAAATTTTTCAGTTTTGGCATCTAGTGATTTATATTTTCATTTTCTAATTAGAATTGATTTGGTTTCAAGCTAGCAAGTATAATAATGTATGCGATTGTTTTCAAACTATCGATGGTGCAAGCTGAATACAAACCATCGATACTATCGATAGTGCTACCGGTAGTTTGACACCTCTAGTGAGCAGGGTCTACTTACTCTGCCTTGTGACCACTCGATGCCGCTCCAGATCGGTCTTGTTGGCCACCAAGATGGCGCCGCGCGAAAGGAGCATCTCGTTCTCCTTTAGGTATTGGAGGACGCGCTCGGCGGCCTTGAAGGTGGTTCGATCCACGACGGAGTAGACGACGACGAACAGATCGATGTTGTAGGTGGCGCAGAAGGCCTCCGTCTGCAGGGCAGGAGAAGAGCAGAGAGAGAGGCGATGAAAGGGCGATGGCCATATGGCGCTGGTAAGTAGGCTACGCTACGCAAAAAAATGAATCTAATGAAATCTGCTAAGGGAAAGAGGATGAGGCGCTGCCAGGAGGCTGCTGGAGGGGATTCTGGGAGGTCATGCGAGATGCTTGGCTGAGCGCCTTTCTCGGCAGCTGCGACAAGTCCTTGCCGACCTTGAGTCGCTGACTTAAGGACTTAAAGCTCTTCCTCCTCGCTTCCTTGCGGTCTCAGAGCTCAGTTTCAGAGCGGCGGAAATATTAAATTAAAAATTGGCGAGCAAGGAAGCTTTGCCAAGCTTGTAAGCATCAATCGGCATTGGCATAATAATTTACAATCAATTGTATTTATTTAAAGTTGCAGTTCCGGAGGGAAATCGATTGATTACAGGGATTTTAGGTAGAATATTGAATATAAATAAATAAATAATAATATATTGGGGGCTTTATTAATTAATTATGATTAATTATAAGCTTGTTGTTAATCATTACTGACCATCTTACCGTTTTATACCCTTAAAAAGGTTATTTATATTATTATTTTCATTATTATTTTATAGCGATTACCCTTATATTTTTTGTTTAAAGTATATATATTTTATCAAGACTCAACAGTCGAATCGATTTAGTCATGTCCGTTTGTCCGTCAGCGAGTTTTTTTGAATTATTTTGTCAACAATTTTGTGTTGAATTTTATTAAAATCGGACAACTATATTATATAAAATTAGTAGAAAAAAAATTCTAGCTTCGGTGTATTTCAACATATTTAACTTTTCTTACGATTTAAAAATTATTTAAAAATTTTGTGAAAATCGGGCAAGCTTATCTTATAGCTGTCATAGGAAAAGGTGCTTCAAAATGCTAAAAGCAAAGGCTTTCCAAAGATAGCTTATTTTCAAGTATAATTTTAAGTCATAAACACAACCCTTTAAAACCCGAATTTAAACATACCTGTGTCACACATGAAACAATAATTATTATAATAACTAATTTAAGCTCCATATTTATACCCACTTTTGACACAAAAAATAACGTTTCATGTTTGTGTAATTGAAGGACTAGCTCAGTTATGCCCCTGAAACCCATTAATTTGTAGGCGCATGCATTTATTCATAGTTGTGGGACACTCTCCGAACCCATTCGGCCATTTCGCATCACTTTGTTTCTCTTTTTAAAGCCACCGAACAAAGAGGCACAAAAGTGTTAATGACATTTGGCAAATGTGTCACAGGCAGAGAGAGCCAGAAAGGCTGGGAGGGAGGGAGAGATGGCCTCCGAATGGCCCTTAACCCGCCACAGCTGGCCCAGTTGGAGCGAGCTTTTGGAGGAGGAGAAGGGGCCCAGGCAGACGAAGGAAGAAGGACGATGACGAAGGGTCTACTACGACTACGACTAGGCTACACACTACTACTGCCGGGGGCGGCGCCTGCTCCCTCCGACTACGCGCACTTACTCACCGACATCTCACACGCTGGATGATCAATAATTTCCAAATCCGTCTCAATGTTGTCGACTAGCACCGACACCGTCTTCTGTCCATAGTCATCATCTAAGAAAAAAATGCAAAAACACAAAAAAAGTGGGCAAAAAAAATGAGAGGGCTTTCGCTTTCGCTTTCGTCGGTTTGGTCACCCTTTCTTTACTTAATTCTAAGTCTTAGTCTCCATTTTATGTGTGATTAGCAGAAGAAAGCTATAGAGTGTCCGTGGCTTAAGTTAGTTAATATATTTGCGTGCGATTTCTGAGGGATTTTGCTTAATTAAAACAAAGCTAATGGGTTTTATATTCCCTTACAGGGGGATTTTTGGGATTTAAAAAGCTAAGCTAGGGTTTAGTCTATACGATTTAGACCAACTATAAAGTCAGATTATTCTAGATATAATATATATTTACATATATCGAGAACTATTTTCTTTCCAAGTCCTAATTTATTTACAAGTTCATTTTCTAATAAAAGCTCGTTCTAGATAGTTTCCTCTTTAGAGATTCAAGAAGTAAATAGGTTTAGTCTCTAAAATTCAGAGCAACTATGAAGCCAGATTATTATTAATATATAAAATATATTTACATATATCGAGATCTATTTTCTTTCCAAGTCCTAATTTATTAACAAGTTAATTTTCCAATAAAAGCTCCCCCAAGATAGTTTCCTCCTTTTTAAACACCTCATTTTGTATTGTAATGTTATCGATAGAATTAAGCTGCAATTTAAGAAAAGAAGATGTTGGCAAAAAGAGCGATCGACACGTTTCGGATCGAGAAAAAGGAAAATTTAAAAAAATAAAAGCCATCCGTTATTATTTTAAAAATAAAAGCCTGAGAGTTTATACCTTAAAGGTTCAAGAAGTTAACTTGTTAACTTATATATTCTTATAAGTAGAACAGCCCCTTTAATCTAAAATTCTTCTTAGTTACTAATTTTAATTTGAATTTTCTAATAAAAGCCCGCTCAATATAGTTTCCTCTTTAAAGATTCAAGAAGCTAACTTCTTGATTCATATATTTTTACAAAATAACCCCTTTCATCTAAAATTCTTCCTCCTACTTGTTTTCTTAATAAACTTCCCTGGAATCCAACTGAATTCCTAATGCCAAAACTGACTTAATCACGCTTTCCATTCCCCACCCCCTCTTTAATTTAGTTGCAAAGAAGAAACTACTTGTATCCCCGAGGCGGGAAGGAGGAAAACTTTCCACAGAATGTTGTGCTAAAGTGCAGTTCGACCTAAAATCGATCAAATTGCAGCAAGAGGGGGCGTGGCGGCCCATAAAACCGTAATCAAAGTGATTTTATTTGGCCAGCAAGTTAAAGTCGCTGTCATTGACTCGTTTTTTAACCGAATCGAGTCATAAAACGCAGAGCACAGGACCTCTGTGGGGGGTGGTGGTGTCGGCAGCTCGTAAAGCCTGCACGAAATCAGGACACTGGACAAAAAAATGCTTAAAAAGGCTAAACGATTTTTTATAAAAATTAAATTAATTAGGCTCTTTTAAGGAACTACTCAAGTTATTATTGAAAATATATTTCCTCTAGAAAAACCTTTTTTTCCCAGTGATTAATGCCTTGTCAGCAGTTTGACACGAGCCAAAAAAAGGGGTAGAGACAGGAATGGAATGAGGAGGCAGGCAGGACCGGAACCAGGACCCAGCAGACAATGACTGCAGTTTGCGTCCGACTCTGTTTGCACACAGTTTGTGTCAAATATTTAGACGACAGAGAACCCGCAGGCCCGCTCCAGATCCTAGGCACTCCTCCACCATTCCGTGGCTTAATTTGCATGTTGCAAGTAATAGTGATAGTTGTTGGTTTTCTTCCCTCCCCCACAGAAATTGAATGGGAAACAAAAGCAAAACGTGCCCGAGCGCAATGGGAGTCCTTTGTGGGGACTTTTAGCCGATTAGTCATGGCAAACCGAAAGCCAGTCATTGCAATGCAATTATATAAATTCCTGCGTAAACAAAGGACTTGCCGTCCCTTTGTCCCGGCCACATTTCATTTGCATCTCATTTTGGCCGAGATTTGTGGCTTATTAGTGGTAAGGGGAAAAGGCCAATAAATGTGCGCCCAGCATGTCCGGAATTTGTGAAAACTCATCGCCTTACACCTTGCTTGCGGCCGTCAATGTCAATATCGTGCAATTAAGATTTTGTTGATTGCGGTCTCACCGAATATGGAATTCCAATGCATTCCATTGGCTCAGGGAACAATGGCAGGGACTCTTTTGTGTGTTCAGCAGAGTTATTATTAATAAATGCGATAAGTAATAGGGTTTTCTTAATCATAATGGTGCTTATTTACAACTTGGTGACTGCTCTGCGATTATTTGTAGGATTAATAGCGGTAATAGGCGGGAAATGTTTGTACAGGAAGTACAGTTGTGCTGGGAAGCTAATTTTGTGCATTTTAGAGCTTTTGGATTATTATGGCATATTATAGAATTGTAAAATTAAATAATTAATATATTGTTAATTTATTATACCCCAAATATGCATTTTATAAAATATTCCCTAAGCTAAACAAGTCTTAACATGAGTTTCAAAAGTACAGTTCCTCGCACAATTCGCAGCCTGAGCAGATACAGTTGCGCTTAAAATAAATGCGATAAATAATCAAGTTTTCTTAATCATAATGGTGCTTATTTACATATATTTTGTAAGAATAATAGGAGTAATAGGCGGTAAACGTGTCTACCGGAAGTACAGTTGTGCTAGGAAGCAAATTTTGATGTGCAAAAAATATATGTTTGGCAAACATTTTAGTGCTTTTGGATTATTATGGAATATTATATTATTGAAATGAAATAAAGAAAATAAAAAGGTCACCAAACATAAGATTCGTAAAATTAAATAATTAAAAAAGTTAAAATATGAAAAATAAAATTGGTTCGTTTGAAATATTAATACAACTTTGCTTTAATATATTTACTTTTAACATACAAGTATTGTTAGTTTATTATACCCAAAATATAAATTTTATAAAAAATTAGCTAAGCTAAACAAGTCTTAACATGTCTTTCAACCTGAGCAGGTACAGTTGCGCTCAAAATCAGACTCTATTGTCGGAAATAAAACTCAGTTTGAATTATCTTTCACCTCAATTAATATATTAACATTTACTTTTATATATTGTAAGTTTATTATGCCCCAAATATGAATTTAATAAAAAATTCGCCAAGCTAAACCAGTCTTAACATAACTTTAAAAAGTACAGTCGCACAATTCGCAACCTGAGCAGGTACAGTTGCGCTCAAAATCAGACTCAGTCTAATTTAGCTTTCACCTCAACTAAATCTAAAATTAAACAAGTTAAAAAATGCAACCAGTTGAAACGGGATAAGAGCAGTACAGTTGTGCGTGGTAAGGCAAAACTAAAATATACTGCGACTAAAAGAGCTTGAAAAATCTGAGCAAAAAAAAAGAGGAGGAATGCCTCGGCTAAATTTAGTTGAGTAGGAAGTGGAATGTAATAAATTCAACATCTGCTTTGTGGGAGTGGTCAAGGCAGTCCCGTGGCAGTCGTCCCCCGCCCTGATTTGGTCATGCAACGCCACACCGACTGCCATTAGTAAAAGATGCCAGGCGCCCACACGCAGCCATGCACCGAAAAAAAATATATATAACATGAAAAATAAATAAAATAAAAATATATAGTTTATACAAAGCAATGTTAAGAGAGATTTCTCTTCATTTTTAAGCAAAGGTTTCTGATGAAGAATTTTTGTCTATTTAATTGAATTTAATTTCTTAATTTAATTTACTTAATTTTCTTAGCTTCCTTTAAAAGCTAAGTCTTCTTTTTTTCTGTGTCTTAATTTGCGTGTCCTGGGGAAGGGCACTAAAAATACGGAAAATGTAAAAAGGGCCACACGCACAGGGCAGCAGGCAAAGAGCAGGGCACATCCTGCATCCTGCAGGCATAGAATTGCAGGCAGAGGCATTCCATTCCATTCCCATTCCGACTAACAATAGTCCTGGGAAAAAGAAACCCACTCGCACACGAACCTGGCCACACTGGCAATTGTATGTGGCGGTCATAAAGTTGGAGCTGGTCCCTCTCCCGCCCCAGCCCCGGCTGGTGTGCTAATTAAAACTTGGAATTTTATTATCTCGACAACAGAGAGCAGCAAATTTCTGCGTGATCCCAATGGGGAGGCCAGGCCCAGAGCTCAAAGGCTTTGTGCCCAGCAAATGCCGGGAGAATGGCCCAGGGAATGGGACACACACAACATACATCCTGGCGCATCCTGGCCAAAAGTTTCACTCGAATCCCTAACTATTCCACGTGCAACAGTTTGTTGCGGTTACAGTGCATATCACTCATACGCCAAGGTTGACCGAATAATTTAATTATTTTTAATTGAAGATGGCAGCCAGAGTTCTTGACATTTTGAAAATAATAGGAAATTCAGGAAAATATAATTTAATTGCTAGTTATTACTACATACTACTTGTAATATTTACAAAGTGTTGCAACTACAGAAAAATAATATTCTTGTGGGAGAAAGTTGGATAGAATTTTAATAAAAAATAAAATTTGTTATAAAATATTTACATTTAAATATATATACATATTTACAATTATCTTCTGCCTGTCTGGAATATTGAGTTTCGGCTTCTTTTCTCCTTGATTGCATTACCCAAAAAGCCTCCAGGAAGTCTCAGCCTTAATTAGCTGAGTGACAAAGGTAATTCGATAAGAAGCTGATGCATCCTGGTGCATCCTTGGGCCACAATTAATTAATTATGACATGCGCCAAGAAAAAAAGAAGGAAACCAGAGCTGGAAGCTGAGAGTGGCAAGTGGTTGCATTTTAATAATTATTTATTGTATAAGAAAACTGCTTTCAAGTTAATAAAATCTCAATTTATTTCAGCAACTTGCTGATATATTTTAAGGCAAAAAACCCCCATTTAAACCCATTTTAGTGGAAATTCTCCTCTGCCAAAAATCCATTTAAAGGAAAGGAAAGGAATATCCAGCTCCATGCCCAAAAATACTCTAAGACTCTACTCCCACGCTCTCTCCCACCTCCTCATCGGTGGTGATATGGTCGCGAAAGTTAATAAAATTAGCGCTGGCGCTTTTCATATTTTATGACTTTGTGCCATAATTAAAATGCAAATGTGTTTGATTAAAAGCCGCATAGTGAGGGAGCCGCCAGAGAGAGGGTGTGAGAGAGCAGTGTCTTCGCTGGGACTTCATTTTCAATTACTTCTCTCGCCCCCACGAAAGTGTGATTACTGGATTTACCCAAACTACAAGTCACCTAGATTAATGCCAAGTCATCCTCCTCGAACTTGTGCAGCTTAAACTAGAAATATTTGCCTCTAAATTGGTTTTACTTGCAGATTATTTAATTAATTTTGACAATAAATAAAAGAATTATTGCCAGGGAAAATTATTTGAATATCTATTAAGGTAAGTTTGTACATATTTTTAAAATTGTTCCCCTTAGAAATATATATAGTTATCTATAGATGTGCATTAAAAATATTTTCTTATGTGGAAGAGTATTTTTCATACATTAAATAAATACGTTTTTTGATTAATTGTTGTGCAGATTGCAATTAAACTTTTATAAGCTGTTTAAAAGCAGTTTATATGTGCATTCATTTATTGCATATATTTATAATATATACATTTTTTATACATAGTATTTACAAATATATAATACAATATGCCCCGGGCACAATTATTATTTTAACTCTTTAGAAAAATGGATTTAAAAAAGGTTTTATTTGCAGGCTCAATTTTACTAATTATTTTAAAGAAACTAACTTTCACTTGAAAATATTCTTTAAAAATTAATTAGGCTTTCAGCGGGAAATACTATTAGTTTTGCAATTTAAAAAAGTTAAAATTGCCATAGAAATGCTCCAATGGAGCTAAGACCCCGGGAGCATTTGGAATGAATTATGAATTTCCACTTACCGAGACTCAGGTCGTAGGCGCATATGTAATCGGATGTGGTGAACTGGTACGTCAGGGTGGTCTTGCCCACCCCGGACCCGCCGAGCATGGCAATCTTATAGGCGGGCACGTTGGGATCTCCATCCGGCGGCTGTCCTGACGCCGCGGGATCCCCGTCCACCACTTCTCCCGAGACCCGCGACGCGTTGCTATGGAGGGAGGAGGGGGAGAGCAGAAAAGTACCCAAAAATAAGCGAGAGGCATTGCTCCAAGGGGGGTGGTATGTACGTATGTATGTGGTAATAACAATAATAACCAGTGCTGCCAGTCCTCCTGTTTTTCAGCTATCAAAATGTATATTCTGATATTTATTTCTCTTTTTATGGTTATTAGCTAAGTAAAGTCTTCGTATTAATATTATTTTTTTGCTTAATAAAAATAATAAGCTCACTAAAAGCATTACTAAGTGTTTTAAATATTGGTAGGTTCCTTTATACGTTGCTTTATGAGGTTATGACACTGCCTTATTGCTTTTATAAATATACATTATGTATATAATAATTTATTCATTATTTTTAATATATATAATATATAACATAGTTTTATATATTAAAAATAATTAAATAAAATTTTTTAGGACATGAATTTTAAAGAAAAGGTGTGACCGTGACCATTAGTATGTTAGTTTTTTTTTGTTATAAATTAATAAAAAAACTCCCTGGATTTTAATGAAAAGGTGTGACCGTGTTTTCTTTACCGCGAAAATGTAGTATTATAACACCATTAATAGGTAAGTTATTGTTTTTGTTATAAATCAATAAAAAAATTCTGCCTGAATTTTATAGAAAAGGTCTGACCGTGTTCTCTTTACCGCAAAAATATAGTGTCATAACGCCAGTCGTATTTAGTTCTTTTCTTTGTTATAAATAAATTTAAAATATGCCTCAAACTTGCTTAAACTTTTTATAAAAATAAAATAAAATATATTATTATAATAAATATTATATAATATAATTTGATAATTATTTTTAATTAAATAAAATTTTAAACGATCTGAATTTCAAAGAAAAGGTGTGACCGTGTTCTCGTTGCCGCAAAAATATAGTGTCATCACCCCATTAGTAGGTTAGTTATTTTCTTTGTTAAAAATCAATAAAAAAGCTGCCCCAAATTTGCTTAATTTGTTTATAAAAATATATAAATACAACAAAATGTATTCCACAAATCTCTAAACAAAAAATAAAGGTAAAATTCCCTGATATTTTCATAAGAAAATAATAAACCTATTGTTTTTTTGGCTTCTTCCTTTCCAAAATTTTGTTTTTTGTTATTGTGGAAACACAGAATGCTGGCAGCACTGATAACAACAGTAATCAGCGGCATGAACATGACAAGCGGCGGTTTTCCTTTGACAATGAGACGGAAAATGCCTCGGCATTGTTGCCACACACTCATCTTCATCACCATCTACCATCTACCATCTCTCCGCGTCCATCTTCATCTTGTTGGCCTTTTTATCAGCCCGTTGTTAATGGCAGCGGAAATTGTTTGGTGTGGAAATTGTATGAAATTAGTCCCGCCTATATGGACGTGCGAATGCCGCACGTTTCGCTCGCATTGTTGTCGCCATGCGAACTGCCACAGTCACTGCCTGGTCCCACCTTCCCTCCGTGCTCCGTGGGGATTTATTGTCATTTTATAAACAATCTATTGCCAGGCAGGCAGGCAGCCAGCCACTTGTGCCCATTGAACCACCGAACCACTCCTGAACTCACCTATTGTGACGATCCACGCCGCTGTTGGAGGTGCCCGTGGAGGTCACGGAATTGATCGAACGTGACCTGCGGCTCCTGGGGAAAAAATTTAGGAAAGTAAGGGGGGGTTCGTAGGAATATATATTTTTATATTGATCTTTAAAAATTATATTGTATATGTTTTTAATATTTATACATATTTTTATATATTTATATATTTATATTGATCTTTAAAAATAATGTAAGAATTTAGTTTTATATGTTTCTAATTTAAACTAAGCACTTTGGTGCTATAAAACCTCATTTTGATTTTATTTAAAAGCACATCTTGAATTTGTTTAGAAGAAATACTATTTTTAGATAAAAAAAAAACATGAAACTAATATTTTCTTATGTTTTATATGTTTCTAATTTAAACTAAGCAATTTGGTGCTATAAAACCTCATTTTGATCTTAATAAAAAGCACATCTTGAATTTGTTAAGAAGAAATAGTATTTTTATATTAAGAAAAAGTTTTAAAAATTTTTTTTATACGTTATGATATTTATATTTATTTCTTTTACTTATTAACGGAAAAAACTTACCTTAAGGAGTCGCCTAAATTACAAATTCCATGAGAGGTTATACTAAAACTTCGCAGACGATAGTAGCCCATGTCCAGGTCTCCGGCATGGATGGCGGAGCGGCGCATCTCCGCCAATCGGGGCTATAGAAATTTAGAAAATATTTATAAAATAAATATTAAAATGAAAAATATATAACATATTTCTAAAATGAATATTAAAAGGTGGTTCATGGTTCATCACTGTAAGAGCTGCCTTTAATCTTCTAAAAAACAGACTAGAAACCTTGAATTATTTTCTTTTGTCTCATTTTTTTGCAATTTCCCGCTTTCTGTATTCGAATTCAATTTTTTAATAACCAACTTTTAATCCCCTTCAGCTTCCCTCCCCCTTTTCTTATTCCCGCTTTCTGTTTGTGCAGAGATATTTCGTTTTTGAATAAACTAACTAACTTTTAATCTCTTAGCCATTACGTATACGCAGGGCGGGTGTTTTAATCCAAATTGCGTATACGCCAAGGTCACAGGCTGCGCGGCCTGTTGACCTTCGATAAGCACGGACAGGCAACAGTTGGTTTTGCAAAAAAAAAATTACAAAAAAAATTAAGCAACTAGTAAATAAATCCTGAATTTCTTCAGTTGGGCGAATCGAATTTTGATTTCATTAAAAATCCAATCAGGCGGCAACCGCAAATAGGCTGTGCACACTGGCACCTTGTGTTTCCAATTCTCCTTCAATTAGGCAAAATGCATACAGGCTTTATCTAGACTTTTATTTCCTGAGGCAGATGGTTCTTCCTGCCAATTTCGAGAGCCACACACATATTTGCGGTTGGCCTTTTAGGGCCTATTGGTTGCACAAAAGTTTCCTATTCTCAAACTCATTCTCTTAGCTTTTTATTTATTTTTTTTGGCTGCCTTCAGGGTCTCTGTCTGCGGGTTTTGCTGCCTTTTTTCCTTTCCTTTCCTTTGGAGAGTGTGACTGCAGTTGACAAGTTGCCACCGCTCACTTGACACTATTCCGCATTTAATGCTGCACATCCCCACACCCATTCCTTGGCTGCTGGTCCCTTGAGCCATCTACGTGCTTGCCATTGATTCGCTTTGAAGGTTCTCGCTCACTTTAATGGCACACGGCAGCAAAAATCAAAGGCTTGGGCTTAATATATTAATATTTACTTGAATAATTTCTATGAATATTAACAAATAAGCCAAAAATTAAACCTAACTAGTTGCCATGTTAATTAATAAAATTGAAGTTCAGGTTTTCGTAGTCTTCAACCTTCGCCCAAAAATTCTTAGATCTTTTCATTATAATTTTTAATATCATACAAAATTCGTAGCTCTCTTCTTTACTTTTTTTTATATCATAAAAAATTCTTAGACCTTTTCATTATTATTTTTAATATCATAATTTTTTTTTTAGATATTTTCTTTATTATTTTTAATATCATAAAATGATTTAATACAACTGTAAACCCATTTTTCTTAGTGCCTTTGGGGGTAACCCCTTTTTTTCCAACTTCAAATCAATTGCAAGGACTCGAAACTGGAAAAGTTTGCGCATGAAAATGATGGAAACTTTGGAGTCCATCGACCACAACCTCCAACTATCGGGATGGCATCCCATTTGCTCTGGGGGTAAGGGTCGATGCACCCGACTGTTCCACTTTTTACAGCCTCAGCCGGCGCTTGCTCCCAGTTGGCCCAAGGTGCAGTGGCACTTGGAGGAGCCAAAGGAGCCAAGGGAGCTGGAGGAGCAAGTGCAGCGCAGCTTGGCAGGTGGCACGCAGCCCGGCAGCTTACAGCACGTGGCCCACGTGGCAGACGTGGCAGACGTGGCAGACGTGGCAGACATGGCCACGCTCTGCACAATTTTCACTCGAGTAATTTCACAAACTAATTACATTAGCCGGAGCGACTAGAACTAGGACTAGGACTAGACCAAAGAACGGGGCTTTAATGGGTAAATGAGAGAGTTATTCCCTCAATCGCAGTCATAAATCCATGTTAATGACACACAGGAATATAGACCCGAATATAGACCGAAAAGGATATGGCTAGGATACAGGGAACTATGAGGTAAGGTGGTATTTATAGAGACTAAAACTAACTGGGATTGGTTTTTTAAATAAATATTTAAATAAATATTTTATATAAAATAAAATAAACGTTCTCATTAGAGTTTAAAATATGGAAATGATTACCTGAGGAAAGGGTAGCTAAAAACTTAATTTATAAGCAAAATAAAATAAATATGTATAAACACCACATCTTGTATTACCTGGTATAATGTTAGGACTATTTCCTAACGCATAGAACTAAGCTAGATTTTTAAGAAAAGAATATACGGTCATTTTTTTGGTTTGGCAAATAAGAACGATCAGCTCGTGAAAAATCGAGAGAAAACGAAATCATTGGAAATAAAATCAATCCGACGTTATTATTTGAAAATAAAAGCCTGGGAGTTTACATATACAAAGAAAGAATGACAGCTTTTTTCTGACTACCAGGAACTTAAGGATATACCCAAGGACATGTCCTAGGAAATTCACCGCGAAGTGCACTCAACTTGCGGCTTGATTATGGCGATTTTTCAATGTGCCAAAAACGGAGAAGGCGTGGCAGGAAAACAAAGTTGCACTAGTGGGATATACCCAGAAGATTGGCCAGGGAAATGGAGATGTAAGGCCGTGGGAATATGCCTTGCCAGGACAGGATAAGCTGGCAGCCTCCCCACTCACCACCGAAAAAGGCTTAAGCAGGCAATGACCCGGCCAAAAAGCAGAGTTCCCGAGTTCTCCCGAGTTCCAGAGGCCATGTATCAAATGCTCAGTCATGCTGAATGCTGCAAACTTGGCCAGAAACACTTACACTCAGACATCCCCAGATACATGTGTAATCTTTGGTTGCTTTTCTCCTAGTTTTTCCTTCTAGTTTCCCACACTATTAAGAAAATATTTCACTGCCGAGTGGCGGAGGAGAGTGCTAATGGGTGTCCTTAAATGGCTTTTGTTCCCCCGTGCGGACTCCGGACCAAGTATCAATTACTTGTGTCGTCCCGTGAGTCCTGCTCCTTGAACTGGCTTAACTGGTTCCCCCCACCGGACTGAGCTGATGACTGGCCAATCTACAAGGAATTTGGCCAAAAATAAATAGTGGCAGTGACTGGACCAGTTTCCTGTCAGAAGGTTTGACGTGCTGGAAAGCCTATTTTCTGCCTGTTTATTTTTGCCATTTGTCATTCTTTTATTATCATTTATTATTTATTGTATATAGATTAAGAGATGGGATTGTTTAAGTATTTTAAATTATTTGGAAAGATAACTTTATCTAAAGTTGTCTTTTTAAAACTATCGATTCTTCAGGGATAAACTGATATAAATTCAATAATTTTTAAAAAATGTATATTTAACAGTTCAACATAATTAAATAGAAAAGAACTATGTTCCTAATTCAAATAGCTTTACATTTTTGAAGCAATTAATTATATTATTGTAAACACCTCATTTTGTATTACACGGTCACATTAGTAACCAGTTGGTATAATGTTATCGATAATAGTCCTAACGCATAGAATTAAGCTAGATTTTTTTAGAAAAGAATAAACGGTCACTTGGGTTTGGCGGATATGAACGATCAGCACGGGACAAGTCGAGAAAAACGAAATCATTAGAAATAAAATCAATCCGACGTTATTATTTGAAAATAAGAGCCTGGGAGTTTACATCATAAATTGAATTTTTGAACTTAGATAATCGCCAAAAAGGCCTCCATTTATTCCCAGGACACTCTACGTTTTCCTCGCCCAATTAAATATTAAAATAAAAAATTAAAATTTAAGGAAAACCTGATATTAACGATATCACACCTATTAACTCACCCTTCGGCTCTCCGCTGGCATGCTGGATGTTCTAAGGCGCTGCCGTTCGAGGAGCGTTCGACCTGGCTGGGTAGAAGAGGAGACGACAATGGCGGCGGCGGCCAGGTTGGCCATATTGGAATTGGAGGCACTGCCTCCTCCGAAGGACTCGCCAACGCCCACGCCGCGCTCCCGCTGTTGCTGTTGCAGTTGCGCTTGTGGTGTGGGCCTGATGGTGGTTGTCGTTCCCGGTGTCGCCCTAACCGGGGACAGCGAGTCGCTGGAGGTTGCGTCGGGGCCACTAGTTACCTCGGCAACAGCAGCCAATGTGCTGCTCGAGCCACCCAGAAAGCCCAGTCCCACGCCCAGACTGAGGTTGTGGGCTGATCCGCCCGGCAGGCCTCCGCTCACGTTTCCCAACCCGCTAACCAATCCGCCTCCTCCTCTATCTCGATCTCTATCTCTGTCGCCGGCAGCAGCTCCGGTTCCTGATCCTCCTCCACCTCCTCCTCCTGCTCCTTCTGCTGGATCCAGCTGGCCAACTGGTCCGTATTGCGGTGACACGGCTCCCGACATGGCCTGCTGGAAGGTGAGGACGCCGGCCAGGGACATGCGATCCCTGCAAATAAATCGAAAGCGAAATCCAATAAGAAAACGATTGTCACTATCAATAGCCAGTTGCAATCGTTGCTATCGATCGATCACTATCGCGATAGTATCAAATGGCTATAACTATCGCGATAGTAGCAACTGGCTATCGATCGATCACTACCGCAATGGTAGCAACTGGCTATCGATAGTGTTCGTAATTGGTTTTTGCGTGGATATAGTTAGAAATAATATTCCAAGATGGCTGATAAGTTGATAATTAATTGTTTTAGAAAATTAAACAAATCCACAGACTTTTCCCGGATTATTTAGCTTTCGAATCCCTCCTCCCTTGTTATAGCCTCCCTTTGGTTGGCGGCTTAAAGCAAATTGCATTTTAGCTTCTAATTGGCCCACTTAGCCCCCTGATTGAATTCCTGGTAGCTTTTAACCCTGCTGCTGGCTGCCTTTCCGGCTAAAACCAAAATTCTGGATTTCGTTAGTAAACGGATGCGCTAATCTGGATTTCGTTAGTAAACGGATGCGCTAATTTCAGCTAAAAGCTGAAAATGCTTTCCGGTGAAAACTTGCAGCTGGCAATTAAAGGTTTTCCGTTTGTTTTTCAATTAGAAATTCACTAGAAATCAGCACTAATTAGTTGTCTTAACTCGTAGTTTTCCTACAAAAGGATTTTTAGAACTATATCCTTGACATTCATGACATTTCAATCTCAGTGTGGCCCAAGGGGCCCCAAGGTCGCCCCAGGACAATGGCAAAAAGAGCTCCCTCTATGTCGTGGTCTCCTGGGAGAGGTAATTAGGTCGCCGCGCTTTGTTGCCAAGTTTTAATTATCATTTTTTTCCTTGTTTATGGACTGCTACTTTATCATCCCCTTAACTTTTCTTTCTTTCTTATTTTTTTTCGGCGACACGCCATGTTTTTTTTATAATCTTTTTAATATTTAATAAATACCTGGCGCTGCTGCTGTGCGAGATGCGCTGGAACTCATCGGAGTCCACTGGGGCTCCTCCGATGCTGTTCCGCGTGCTGTAATGGTAGTCCGAGTGCAACAAGTTTCCCGCTATCGATGAAGCCCTGCGCCGGTTGAAAATCGGTGACTTCTGGGCCCTAAGACTCTGCTAAGGAGAGGGGAAGAATTAAACAAAAACAGAGGGTTTTAATTATGGGCAACATATGGAAAACAATTAAACAGGAAAATATATAGAAAATATGAGGGTTTTAATATAGTTAAGATATGGGAAAAATTCAACAGAAAAATATAGAAAGGTTTTAATATGGTTTAGAATCTCAGGACTGACTCAGGCTAGTACTTAATGCATATTATATTATATTTAATATTATTATATTATATTTATTATTATTTAATTATATTTGTTATTATTAAATTATATTTACTATTATTATATTATATTTATTATAATTTCTTATATTTTTTAAGACTTACTCGACTCCCTGTTGGATTTTGGGCTGCATTGAGGAAGTCGTTGTAGGTCGTGAGCGGTGGAACTTGGTTTGAGTCCGTGCTGTATTCCCATTCATCGCTGTATTGCGGCGGAAGATCCTCTGGGTACTGCTGGTGTTGTTGTTGTGGTTGGTGTTTCAGGTGCTGCTGGTGTTGTTGTTGAAGCTGGAGCTGGTGCTGTTGCTGGTGCTGTTGCTGATGCTGGAGATGGACTTGCTCATCATACTGCTGCTGCTGGTGGTCCAGGAACTGCTCGTCCTCGCCATATGGCTGCTGATGAGGCTCGAACTGCAACAGGGGATCGAGGACTTCACACTGCACAAACTGCACCTGGTGAAGGTCCAAAAGATAGATAGACAGGCCAAATAGTTAAGAGATAAGTTGGTCACACTATTTGAGCAGTGGATCTCGCTCAAGAGAGAGGAGCTTTCCCCCTCTCTCAAGAGAGGGCGCCACAGGGGGCGGGGGCTGAACTCGTTGTAACTAGAGGTGGAGAACTATCGATAGCAAGCGATTGCTTTCCTCAAACCACTACTATCGAGTCGAAAGCTTCCACCTCTAGTTGTAACCGCTTAAATATATTTTTAAAACATATTCCCCATCAATCTCCTTACCTGTGGCTGCTGTGGCTCGAACTGAACCTGCTGCAGCAGCTCCATGGACTGCTCCAGGGCCTGATTGTACGCCTGGTAGGCCGCCGCCGCCGCAGCCGAGGTGCTGGGTCCCTGGCTGTAGGGGGGCAAGGCGCCCGAGGGGACCGTGGCGGTCAGGTTGCCCCGACTGCCGAAGCCGCTCTGCTGCTGCACGCGCTGCAGGGCAGCTTCGCGCGTGTGATACGCCCCAAGGCCGCTGTGCGTGGGCGGTGTGGGCAGCATCCGGTGGTGCTTTGGATACCCCCCCTGCTGCTGCTGCTGCTTGGGATGCCCCAGCTGCTGCTGCTGGTGGTGGTGCATCGGTGGTAGCTGCTGATGCTGCTGCTGCTTCTGCGGCTGCTTGAGGATCGGCTTGAGGACGTTGTAGGCCAGCTGGTGAGGGGCGGGCGATGGCACCGGCCCGTGTCCCCCCTGTATGCTGCTGATGACGCTGTGGTTGTCGCTCTCGTCGCAGCTGGCATCTGAGGACCCGAGCCACGGACAGCAACCAGGATAAGGTTGAATTTAAAAGGAAAACAAAATTAATATTGCAAAACATCTCCGCACAAAGGCAGAGAGTCCAAGAACTGCACACAATAACTCATGAGAAGGTACAAGCATATTTCGAAGAATATAAATAACAAAACATATTAAATAAGGACTGCATGGGGCTTCCTTGAAACATTTTCTGCAAGATATTAATTCCGGAAACCCCTTTTACTGGGTATTTCTATTGTGAATTTATATATGAAAAACATGAAGACTTATTACTTATTACTGGGAATTATTGACTCATTAAAAAGCCTTTATTCGCACTCAAATTATGATTTTATTTATGTTTTTTTTTCTAAGGGAAAGGGAAATTCATTATCAATTTCAATAAAAATACTTTTTCATTTTATACAATAATCCAATAAAAAGCTCAATAAAAAAACAATTGAACAAAGGACCAGGCAAAGTCAATAAACACATTTGCATGGAAGTCAGCCAAAGGCAACACTAGGGCGAATTTTATTAAAAATTTAATTTGATTAAAAGCAGGGCCCAGGGCCTTAAATTATATTGAATAAATTGTGGCTGTGACTTGATTTTAAATGTACAAATAAATAAGAATAAATAACTAACGACAACGTGCAGAATATCTTCTGGTGTTTTTTATTCACTTTATTATTTTATTATTCACACAAATCCTTCTAGAACATTTTCCCAACACCTTTTCCTGTTTGTCCTTGGCCTTGTGTGTTTGCCAAATTTCAATTTCAATCAAAGGACATAATTTTCTGAGGAACAGAGTGGAGGAAATTATTGGGAAAAACCGCAAATGACTTTTTAATTGACCTTAGCCTTCATATTCTTTAGCTTCAGCTTCCATAGAAATTGCAATTTAAATTCAAAACAGGAAATGACACACTCAAGTCGGCATTTTTGTTAATTGTCCAGTCTGGGCACCACGCGAGGTGGTGACCAACAGCAAGCTAATGTGTCCAGGGTCCCTCTGGGGCCCCAACTTGAAATAAATATATGTACTCAAGGAGCACCTACTACCTGGTGAGTGTGTGTGCCTGGGCCAAGAATTATGCGCCCCAAGTTGAAGTCAAATATGAAAATGTTTTGCCAGAGAAAACCCCGTGCAAAGAAGGCAAAAAAGCGGGCAAACTTTTCCGAGACATTTCCCAAAGTCAGTCAGTGGATGTATGGGGAATTTGCCTTCTGTTTGCTTTGCTGTTTACATGTTTATAGCCCAAGCTTAAGTTTTCCTCTTGCTGTTTTTCCAACAAAAGGAAAAAAAAGAAAGCAGAAAAAGCGAAGCGAAAAAATTTAATAAACTTTGTGTGCGTCGGTGGGCGCCATAAAAATTGTCGGTTAGACCCCGGAACATGGCTAAAAATATTGCTAAACTCACACACACATGACGGGTTGACACACACACACACGCTCGACCCAACGGTTACCCAGTTAAAAATTAAATATTAAATATTCATTGGCATTTAAGGAAGTTTGTCAGGTGAAAAGTGCAGAGCGGCGACCTGTCACCTTGTCTGTGGGAATGTAACAAAAAAGTCGCTAATAATGATGTCTCAAGGCCCTTAAGGGGGAAAAATATGATCGAACACGATTTTAAATAAAATCCATATATTTTTAAGCTAATTTTTACGTACACTTTTCTTTAAGATGGTCTTAAAGTTGAATTTATTTAATTTTCGTTTTATATTTTTGTTATAAGTAACCACCGATAGTCTCCGTCTCCGCCTATCGATACAGGTGGATGCGGTTTTTATCGATAGATTACTTGTGACAGCTTTAGAGTGTTACCGTATCTCAAAATGTATAATATTTACAATAGCAAGTTTTTAAATTAAAATAAATTGTTTTAATAAACTTTAATAACTGTAAATAAAAAAATAAATAAAACTGTAATAAACTTTATCAAGTCGACTACATTTTCAGTTTATTCTACCCCAAAAAGAAAAACAAATCAATTCTTGTAAAATAAAAGCCTAGGATACTCCTCTCACAGGATCATAAAAATGGGTTTCGAACAGCCTGGGAGTTTGTCTAGGAAAACTTTTCACTTACTCTTAATTAGCGGCCGAGCTTACGCATTTTATTACCCAGCCAGGACTCGCCAGGACTTTAAACTGTTGTTGGGCGGAAAGTCCATTAAATGCGGGGATTCCATGTCTGTATTCATTCATTATTTAATACCCAGGCTCAATCATTCGATTAATTCGTTGCGACCTTTGTCGCTCTCCTATTTTTGTGCATTTTGAGGTTTCGCCGATTAATCATAATCGGCTTCAAACATTATCGAGGCCGCATTCAAGCAAATTAATCACCGTGAAGTGCCCATCCATTATAGAGATGAAGGAATCTCTCTCATTCAACAGTTTACCAAATGCAATTAAGTGGACAAAAGCGAATACTTTTCAGATTCAGTCATGTACTGGTATCCTTTTACCTGGCCAAAGGACCAAAGGAACCGATTATCCGTGTAACCCGTCAATGTCAACCCTACTGCCTTTTTTCTTGCTTTTCTTGGCTTTTACAACAAAGAAAATATACGGCCAAAAGATTTGGGGCAGCATACCCTTTTTTGTTGTTCATTTGCCACTTTTTAAGTTGATGTTTAATTTTCGTTTTGGGCTCGCTTCCGGCTGGCCTTCGTTTCATTTATTTATAAAGGCGACTTTAATGCTCAGCCAGGCCAGAGTCTAATATCCGACATGTGGATTATGAAGATCCTTATCCGGTTAATGACATAAACCTTTAATTATCTAGATAGTAAGTATTTCATCCTGGGTTTATGTTATTTAAACTACCAAACAGCCTGAGAACTTGTGAGTTACCTTTTTGAAAAGCATAAAACAAAAGCTAATGGCTGTGTAACTGGCAAATAGGAGGACCAAATTGAGTTAAGAAAGCCAGCTAAAACGAGCCCCAAGCTGTCATTGCCAACATCAATGGAAGGCGTTCAGTTCTGATAATGGGCATCCGGTCCTAAGTGCTTTAAACTGAACGTCAGACGGCAAGAAGTTTGCTGCTCCCTTGGGTTTATAGTCCGGTGCCACAAAACAACCATAATTGCATCAGTGTGGCAGCCACAAGTGGGGTGGAGGTCCTGGCTGAGTTTTTAGTCATTTTCAGAATTTCAGTAAATATTCCTCAATGATTTGCCTATTTATTTTATACGAACTAGAATTTCTCAATATTTTGTAATTTTCAGTTTATAATTTGCAATATTTTCTTATATTTTCATCAGCACTGGCAAAGTCTAAAATGTGGAGCACTTACAGCCCCGTAGGGAACCGGAAAATGGGGCCAGGTGTCGTTGCTGCTTTGTCAAATTCCCCAAAATGGAAAACAAGTCCAAGGGACGGAGCCCTTAATTAACCTGCCAGCAATGGCTGTGCAGCATGCAAGTCGAGTCTACTGGCAAGCACGCACTTCCGCCTCACTTCGGGGCTTCCCCCATTTTTCTAGTCGGGCGTGGCCAGTGGGTGACTAATTCCCTAATCAAGCGCCAGCCAGCCCCTGCAGCGCCTGCATTTCCGCCTTGATTAGCCATCTGGCCGAGATTCCCCAAGAAATCCTACTTTGCGTGTGCCTTTAATTGCGCTTTACAATACTGTCAAGTGATAAGCAGGCAGGGTAATCAAGGGAAAATTATGTGAATATGCAGGGCCTTAGTTTCACATGCTAGCTGGTTCGTTATGCAGTTTGATAAGATAATGGTTATATATAACCCTGAATAAAAATGATTATAATTTGTTGTAATTCCCTTTTGCCAACACTGGTTATGAGTGGACAAGTTGTGCAACATCCTTAAGGGTTTTAGTATTGGTTAAAATATTATTACATAAATGAATAGAAAATGGCAACTCTATTCTAATAAATATTCTAAAATATGGTTAGAGATGGTAGCAATAACATCGACAAGTCATCGATAAATCCTACATTTTTCAGAATTTTGTTATAATTCCAGGAAAATTATGTGAATATGCAGGACTTCATCGTAAGACTGTGTCACATGCTAGCTGGTTCGTTATGCAGTTTGATAAGATAATAGTTTATATATAACCCTGAATAAAAATAATTATAGTTTGTTGTATTTCCCTTTTTCCAACACTGGTTATGAGAGGAAACCCTCTAGGTTTTAGTATTGGGTAAAATATTACTACATAAATGAATAGGAAATGGGAAATATATTCTAAAATATTGTTAGAGATGGAAAAATATCAATAACATCGATAAATTATAAAACATTTCTCAGAATTTGCTTATAATGAAATTCCAGAGTATAAAGTTAATTATTCGATGGATAAAAGTTGTTTAATTGCAAATTAAAATTAGTAATTAATTTAATAAAATATTTTAAAATATTGTTAGAGATGGAAAAATATCAATAGCATCGATAAGCCATCGACAAATCATAGAACATTTCTCAGAATTTGGTTGTATTTTATTTCCGGGAAATAAAGTTAATTAATCGATGATTAAAAGTTACTATCTTGCTTTAGTTAATTTTAAAAATTCAAATTAATAATTAACTTAATAAACTATTATTTAAAATATGATATTTCTTTCAAAATACTCACCGAAGTCGAATGCCCGCTCAAGGATGACCGAGTGCCTGGCCTGGGTCCGCTCCTGCCGCTCCTGCAGACTCTTGTTCTTGGCCGCCGCCGTGGCGGTGGGCGAGGAGGACCTCGGCTCATCGCTGGACGTGGACGGTGGCAATATCTTGATGGGCTTCGAGGATTTCGTCGGCTTCGATGGCTTCACCACGGGCGGTGTATACCCGTAGACATAGCCCTGCAGCTTGATAACGCCGCCGCAGTTGTCCTCGCCGTCGGGTCCGAGGCGCTTCTGTTTCTCCCGCTCCCGCAGCCGCTCGCAGTCACAGGCGAGGGTTACATGCTTCTGGCCGGGATCGGCGGATTGCTGCTGCTGTTGCTGCTGCTGGGACTCCTGGTGGAGGCAGCAGTACTGAATGTGCTTGCAGACCTGCAAGTTGCCACTGCTGCTGGCGCTGGCACTGGCACTGGTGCTGGGACGATCCGCTCCAGAAGTTGTGGGCAGCACTGTGGCTGTCTTGGACTTTGTTTTCGATTTCGGGTTTTGATTTTGATTCTGAAGACTCGCATTGGAGCCACTGGTGCCGCCTGGGCCGTCACCGGCCACGCCGATGCCCTCCAGCCCGGCTCCCTCTCCAACCCCCGCAGTGGACATGGTGATGATCTCTAGCAGGCTTCCGCCAGTGCTAGAGCTGACATCCTGCCCTAGGGGTTGGTTCGAACCGTGTTCGATGGTATTCAAGCCATTTGCACTGTAGCTGAGGGCGGCCCGGGAGCGGCCCAGCGAGTTGGTGCTGTTGTTGTTGTTGCCGTTGAGTCTGTTCCCGGTGAGGGCGGAGACTAGGTCGGGGCCGCTGCCACCGCTGCCACTCCGGCTGCGCGTATGATAGACCGACATGTTGTGCTGTTTTTGGGGGGGAAGGGTAGAGAGAGGGGTTCATCGGAGCACTATCGATAGTATCGATTTTTTGAACTTTTTTGAAAACCATCGATTGTTTTTCGCACTATCGATGTTTTGATTAGACCGATTAGCCTTTGAAATAATCATGACGATATTAAAGATGTCAAACTACCGGTATTGGCACCATCGATAGTTTCGAGTTTTTTTCGCAAACTATCGCCATAGTACCGACCTATTTAATTTTGTAAAAAAATGGGGTGTCCATCTAATAAAATAGTCAAAAAAGTTGAGAGTATCCCTTAGTAATTTGATAAAGACTTTTAGATTAAAGATTTAAAATGGTAATAATTTAAAAATTAATACAAATAGTCAGACAAATTTTTCAGTTTTAGTATCTTGTGATTTATATTTTCATTTTCTAATTAGAATTGGTTTGGTTTCAAGCTAACAAATATAACGATACTATTGCGATTGTTTTCAAACTACGGATGGTGCAAGCTGAATACAAACCATCGATTCTATCGATAGTGCCACCGGTAGATTGACACCTTTAGAGGATACTCTCTCGAATATTGGACGGGAAATATTCGGTTAGATCATGAATGGAAAGTAAACCCTTAAAGCCGGAATCGTTTTAAGTGAGAAAATGGAATCACTTGCCAATAATATAATTTTTATAAACAGAAATTGTATGGCTTAGGAAACATCGATAGTATGCGATGATTCACTAGTACAAAATCGAAAGAATCGATAGTGCAAAAGCTTCGAGATCAAGGATCACTCACCTGTTGGCCCTGCGCCTGCTGCTGGGAATAGTGGCGGTCAGCGCGACCGGAGCTGTCTCCGCCGCTGTGGCTCCGCATGCTGCCGCCGTAGCGCTGACGCTGGGCGGGCACAACGGAACTACTGTGGCGGGGTATTACCTGCGAAGGAGGTAGATTATGGTCAGTGGCTGGCAGGTTACTCTGGCAAGGATGGAGGTCAGGGGTTCAGGGGTTATAGGGGGTCCAGGCACCAGGGTCCGACCAAAGGGGGAATCTCAGGGTTGGGACGGGACGGGGACTACCTTATCCTCCAGGAGATTGGCAAAGAGCCCCACATGATCCTCGTCTTCGTTCATCATAGCAAAGAAGTTTTTAAACGTGTCCGGAAACGAGGCCGGAAACTGGCCACGCGCCTCCAATTTGGTATCCATTCTATATCTTTGCTTTGCTTTTCTTTGCACTTTTCACTTTTCACTTTTATATATAGTTTCTCTTATTTGTTCTTTCTCTTTCCCAATGAAAAAATCTTTTGTTTTTTTATTCTTATTGGTCCGTCGTCGAATGCAACCGCAGACCAAGTAACATGCAAGGAGAGAACACGCATCGAGGTTAGAATAGGACAGCGAAAGCGGAAGCGATGGAAAAGGAAATGAAATAAATTATAAACAAAGGGAACTGATAAATAAGAAATTGTAAAGGAAATAATAATAAGATTGTCGGTTTTGTCAGGTCTTGTGCTCGTTGTTTTGTTTATCGATGGTGCTTATCGATATTCAGAGCTGCCACTGCTTGCAGTCGATAGTACTTATCTGTAATCAGAGTGGCAACTCCTATTATCGATAGGGGTTATTGATAATCAGAATGGCAATTGCCTTTTATCGATATTTACTAATTTCTGTTAATGTAGCTTATCGATAATCAGGTTAATAAATGGTTTGAACTTTTTCCTATTGATATTTATATCTATTTACCTACTAAGCTTCTTTATTTAAATAAATACGAATATGTAGATATATTTTTTTAAATTTTATATACGTGTTCAGAGCTGCCACTGCTTGCAATCGATAGTGCTTATCTGTAATTAGAGGGGCAACTCCTACTATCGATAGTGGTTATTGATAATCAAACTTTCAACAGCCTTTTATCGATAGTATCAATTGAGAATCGAGCTGCAAATATTTACTGTTGATGTAGTTTATCAATAATCAGGTTAATAAATGGTTTGAACTGTTTTCTATTGAGATTTCTATATTTATTGTCTATATATTTACCTACTAAGGTTTTTTATTTAAATAAGCGAATAAGTAAATATATTTTTTTCGAATTTTATATAATTATTGTTAATATATTTCAATATTTTGCCCTACTTTAAATCGCAGCTATGCATTTCTAAAGCCCCTTTTAAAAGAAAACATCTTTTAAGCGCTCGAAACACTCAAGAAATTATCCCCTAATCTAGTTAAAATGTATTTATTCACATTTTCCATATCAAAAATCGGATCCATGACATTTATGGTCGCTTTCCAGCTCTCCGCTCCCTGCGATTAGGATTAAGGCCGTAAGACCCCAGTTCTCTTTGCTTGTTCAACTTTAATTGAAAGCGAACTTCTTTGAAAGGCTCGCAAACTCGAGAGCGGGCGGGATTGGGGGTGTGGAAATTCAATGGCCGGGGCGGGGCGGCCATGTAAACTGCGACCCGCCAAATACTTAGCATACTTTTCGGCACCCCTTCGCCTTCGCTGTCTCCGCAGTGTTCCGCCGCTTTTTCCGCATTTTCCCAGAGCTTTTCCAAGCGGCTAAATTTGAAAAGTTATCAGACCGTCGCCGATGTTGAAGTTGGCGATGGAGAGATGCCGCTTCCGTTGTAGGTGTCACTCGAGAGCACACGCATCTAATGTTATATATACGCCCCGGAATATACATATATAAATATATATATATAGAGCGAGAGAAACATGGGTAAAAAGTTATTTTAATGGCGGTTTTTTCGGACCCAGCTTCAACTTTTATGCACTGCAAATGGACTGAGCCTGAGCTTGAGCTTGCCCCCCATCGGGCATGTAAATGAGGTGCCGCAAAAACCTAACAAAATACAATATTTTCAACGAGCAACTTTATCAAAATTCAGGGCCGCCTTTCATGGGATTCCCAGGGGGAGCGCAGCAAATTTGCAAAAAGCAAATTGATACCGCAAAAAAATATATAACGAACTTTTCTTAGTTGGATGAATGAAACCAATAAAGATAGAAAAGTGCAGTCGTGATTAAAATTGGATATAGTGGGTTAGAGAATACCTAGCAGGGTTCGAGTGGAGAAATACAAATTAAAACGAAGCTGTATTTATGCTCTACATAAATTATACGAGGATTTTTTAATGAGCAAAAACTACGCTCGATAAGGGAAGAGGTAAGATATAATATTAATTAAATCATTTTCCCTTGTTGGGAAAGCAAATTAAAGTGGAAAAGCAACTACGGCATCCAGACTGGGTAAGAAAAAATACAAAATATCGAGTAATGAGGCTCTAAGGTGACTGAAAGGTTTAATTATAGGTTTAGTTATAGTTTATAGTCGATAAATTCCTATACCTTTCCAAGAAACTCATTTAATGGCCTCAAGAAATATTAACATCCTAATTTTCTCAATTTAAAGTTACTCGAGAAAATAGAAAATTAACAAAACCGTAGATCAATAAATAAAATTCTATATTAATCGATTAAAAATCAATTTGTGCATACAAAAACATAGAAATTTTAAATTCTCTACCTCACATTTGAGTTTTTTATGTTTTTATAATATATACTTACATCTAATTAGTAATTCTCAATTTGAAGTACCTCGAGAAAAAAGAAAATAAATAAAATTCTATACTAATCGATTAAAAATCGTTTTTTTTTTATATAAAAACATCGATCTCTTGAACTATATTTTTAAGCAAATTCCTATTCGTACGAATCTCTCTCTGTACGATTTCTCTCTGTACAAATTCCCCAAAATCTACAAAAGGCATTAAAACCGCTATTAAAATCCCGAAATTCTGCGAATTCTGCGAATATGATGAGTAAACAATGGAATTTCGCTTCGCTTTTGTGACTCAACAAGTGGCTTCACTTTTCAGCGAAAGGCGTGGTGCCCGTCCAGTGCAGTCTAGACCAAGATCCTGTTCCACGAAGAGGTCAACAGTCAACAGTCGAGAGCGCCAATTAATTGCAGCGCAACAAATTAGCAGTCACTTCAACCGCACTCACACTGGGAGAAATTAACAAGCGAAAAAAATAAGAGAGATATTTCTAAAAAAAATCAGAAGAGACTACTCAAAAATATAGGGAAGGAACTATCGATAATTTTCTAGGGTTGCCTATGCAACCATTGATTTCAAATCGATAGGAATTGATACTTGCATAATTTTCCTTAGCAAATCCCATCCATTTAAATTCCTAAATTAAAAAACGAAAAGGGAAATTGAATTTGCTAATTTGTCAGCGAAAGTGCATCCCTGAACTAATACATTTTTCATTTTGTGCAGGCAAAGCAAGGGGCCAAGTCCTCCTCCGGCTTCCTCCGGCCTGAACCGTGTCAAGTGGCAGTCCAAACCCGAGCCTAAACTCTGGCCCAGACTCGCGCCCGCGTTGGGCTTATTAAAAAGTTGCGGCTCTCGTGTGTGTGTGCTGTGTGTGTACACGCGGAGAAAACACAAGCACCTCTAATCACACACAACACGCGGACCTCGGACCTGTAATTACCCAGCATCCGCCATCTGTTGATGTGACGCGGAGCACAGAGGAGCCTGTGATTAATGGGTTAATTGCTTTGTGGTTTTCCATATGTCCAGCAACGAAAGGTGTAATTTTCGTGGTTATTTTTAGGTTTTAACAATGTAACTATTGCAATTATCTTGTTTTATTAATAATACATAATAAATGCTTGTTAGAATCAGCATTCACTTTAAAGTTACTCGTGAAAATGAGAAAATAACAAAACTGCAGGTTAATAATCGATTAAAAATCGATTAAAAATCGATTTTTGCATACAAAAACATAGAAATTTTGAATTCTCTACCTTATACTTGAGTTTTCTATGTTTTTATAAAAAATATTAACATCTGAATAGTAGTTCTCAATTTAAAATTACTCTAGAAAATGGAAAATTTTACAAAATTTAGATTAATTTATAAAACTATATTTTAATCGATTAAAAATCGATTTTTGCATACAAGAACATTGAAATTTTGAATTCCTTACCTCCCATTTGAGTTTGTTATGTTTTTATAAAATATATTAACATCTGAATAGTAATTCTCAATTTAAAGTTACTCCAGAAAATCGAAAATTCAACAAAGCCCTAGATTAATAAATAAAGTTCCATATTAATCGATTAAAAATCTATATTTTTTATATAAAAACATCGAGCTCTTGAACTACATATATTTTCAAGCAAATTCCCATTCGTATGTTTTCTCTCTGTACAAATTCCCGTAATAAGGGGATTGGCTAAGGGCTTTTTGCTAAGCGTTTGAAGCGTTTAGTGCCCTCGGAAACAGGGACAGGCGTTGCACAGTTTCAACACAAAAAAAATATACAAAAAATACACACATATGTATATGGATGAGGATACCTTGGATCCGGGACTCGGTGCCTCCCTGACCCACAATCCACAACTCACAGACCTGATGTCGGTGTCGGTGGCGGTGTCGGTGGTGTGGCCCTTTTAATTAGCAACCTAAATGTAAATTGCATATACATGTACCCACGGCATACATGTGGAATTGTAAAGATGCCGAGGCTGGAGAGCTAGTGGAGCACATATTCTTTATTCTCCGGCTTATTCAGATTTATTTATATTAAGTTAACGAGTTCTCGGAGGCGGCAGCTTGGCCACTGTTTCAGCTTTGGGAAGCTTGCCCCGGGGACTGCAAGCTGCTTTTGGAAATTCTGAGCCAATCAGGGACTGTCATTTGAGAAAGCCCAGAAGATGCTTAAGTTAAGAAGCAGTTGCACTTAGGGTAGAGGGCAGGGTAAGCCTTTGGGCATCCTGCATCCGAGGGTCGAGGCAAATGCAAATTCTGTTGCAACTGCAACTTTAATGGTTACCTGGCAATAGCTCGTTGGCCTTAGAAATTAATACGAGGTAAATACACATTTCCAGGTCCTTTATAATAACCAGATCAAGTAGCAGGACATTATTAGAGGAACTTTGAGTAACATGTAGTTAAAAGCCAAGACAACACACATTCTCAAATTCGCATATTTAAATCAAACTTTATGGCTTAAATCGTTGCAACAGTAAAAAAATAGCACAATAGTTCGTTGACATCAACTGCAGCTGCTCAAATATTCATTTCCGCAAATAAGCTCACGGTTTGTCAATCAATTCTAGTGGCAAATAAACAAGCTCTCCATATTTTTACAATTCTGACTTCCAACTTGTGTGTGTGTGCACAACACTAGAGGAGGTCTGTCCACTTCTTTTCTCCCTTTTTTTTTTTGCACTGGAAAAACAGTTTCAGGTTGGAGCTGAAAAATAATCGAATTTTCAATCGGTCTTTTGTACAAAATAAATTTATTTTAAATCGATTAATATCAAGGTTGCTTCAAACAATCGATAATTATCGATAATTGTATACAAGAAATCGATTTTATATCGATGTTTGTCCAGCTCTAGTCGATTAAGATTTACGAAAGTTAATGTTATAAGTTGGAGGCAATTCTTTGATTTTCCTTTTTAATTATATGAAATAAATTGATTTTTAATCAATTAATATCATATCATAATATCATATAATATCGAGAATTTCGAACTTTGTAAGCAAGAAATCGATTTTAGGTCCTTTTATATCGATGTTTGTCCATCTCTAGTTTATAAAGATTTACGAAATTTTGAAGTTTTAAGTTGGATGCAATTATTTAAAGACCAGCAAATAAGTCTAGTCTTATTAATTAATAAAAATTGTCTATTATATATATTTTTAAATATAATATATGATATACTAATATTATAATATTAATTATTATTATATTATAACCCTTCACTATATTTTATTTATTTTTTTCTATCTATTTTTTGTAGGATGTCATTGTTAGAAATTCTGTAACAGCTTTTAACTTTTATTTGAACATCTTTTTAGCTTTAATAATTTATTGTTTTCAATTAAGTATAGACATTTATTTATGACTAAATTTGGTTGTGGCCTTTTTCAAGCGGATTTTTGGCTTCCGCATGGCTCACTTGACTTTTAGGACCCAAAATATAAAAAAAAAGAAAAAGGAGACCCATTGCCCAACCCTTGCCCTGTGGAAATACTTGCCATTTTGGGCATTTTCCGCTGATTGTTTGCATAGGCCGCGACATTGTGCGAATATCCCGATAGATGTCAGTCTTGGGGCTGATAATTTATGCCGCCGAGTGACCCAAAATCGAGCATTTTCAGCGAGTTCTTGGCCAAAAGGCAACGGGAACTGAACTCAAGTGGCACATGGACATTGGACGTTGGGCGTTGCGCTGGGCAACACACTAACCTAACCGGGCAACAAAGCACGGAGCTCGGAGCTCGGAGCCAAGAAATAAATAAAAAGGCGAATGAAATTGGATTTGCACAACTACAACACATGTTTGGGGGCGGCGGAGTGAATGAAACGAAACGAAATGAAATGAAAATGGATGAATGGGCCAAGGAAAGCGGACAGGAGCGACCGACGACCGACTAACGGACGGAGAACCTTATAAATGTTTAAGCAACAAAAACCAGCCCGTCTCCGTTCCGCCCCAAGAAAAACAGAGAAAAATTATGGACAAGAAATAGAATAACAGAAAAGGAGCAAGCGGGTCTCACTCCCTTTATTTTTTGGTGCAAGGACCAAAAAAGTCCTACACACAGGAAAGCCAGAAAATGTTTAAGAAAAAAGTGGGATGGTGGATTAGGAATAATATCTTGAAATTGATTATGTTAAAAAGAAGGCTGAAATTATTTTAATTTTAAATTGAACTTGTAATTTATTTTAACTTATTTTTAAAAGTGAAAAATAAGAAAATGTATACAAAAAATCATGAAAGTGGATTAGGAATAATTTCTTTAAATTTATTATTTAAAAAAGAAGGCAGAAACTATTTTAAGTTAATAATTGAGAATGTTCTTTTACCAAATTTAATTTTTAGTTTACTTTATCTTACTTTTAATAGTGAAAAAATAACAAAATGTATACAACAAATAATGAAAATGGATTAGAAATAATCTCTTTAAATTGCATATTGTAAAAGGAGGCAGAAATTATTTTAATTTAATAATTAAAAATGTTCTTTGGCTAAATTGAATTATTAATTTATTTAATCTTTTCTTTTTCAAAGGAACAAATAACTCCTTTAACAAAAGAATTTAACGAGCTTATCTTCCAGAAAATCATAAAACGTTGCCTACATCACAAAAGAGATTTCTTTGATATTTTGTGTAAACAAAATTAAGTTAATACTTTCAAACTTAAAAATCAATTAAAGTCTTTTCCTAACACAAAAATAATGTGAAAATGTTCTATAATTTAACGAACCTATCTAAAATCATTGCATATTTAACATAAAACGTTGCCTACTTTTGGGCAGTTTGTTAAATCACAAAAGAGAGTTATTTGGCATTTTTGTAAATAAAGTTAAGTTATTACTTTCAAACTTAAAAATCAAATAAAATGTTTTTCTTACACAAAAATAAGGTCAAAATGTACTATATTTTAAGGAACCTACCATAGATCATTGCCTACTATTTGACATAATTTTAAATAATTCCCGTTCTATGTTCTTCAAGAACTTTCCTAAGTGTAGACCATTTTTCGCCGAGTGTCTTCTTGCCCTGAGTTTATTCTTTTCACATTTGCTGCCGAAGGAGCAAAAGGGAGCCAGCCCCAGGAGCAGAGAGTGTGGCCGGAGGGCTAAAGGATGTGGCCAAGTGGAAAGCGGAGGAGGAGGCTGTGTGCTGTTGTCCTGGGCGGCCACTTGCGGCATGTTGATCTAGCTGTTAAGGCGTTTGTAATGACAGGGATAAAGTTTTATGACAACAGCCGCCGGCCGGGCCGAAACTTTGACTTTCACCTTCCTTCGAGTCCCAAAAAAACCGACACATAGTTTGTTCTAGAACCCCAGAACGAGGCAGTTAAGCCAAAGGATAATTAACGCAAAAAAAGCAGGAGCTTCATGCAAAAAACATGTGATTGAAGGGAATAAAGAGCTGGGACTCTTTTAATCAATTTCCCAGATTCAAAGAGCCAAGCAACTGGAAATGCAGTCCACATTTATGCCGCCTCGGGCCAACTAGCCACAAATAAACAAATAACTCCTTTTAATATCTGGCAGAGAGTTTTAGCCATCCAAGCATGGTGTTGACTTTGGCCACAAACAATTTTTTCAAACTACCGACATACTATATCTCTTCTGTATTTATTTAATTTTTTTTTTTACCTCATAGGACCGATATTTATGGACATATGTTGCCTACTATTTGTATAAAAACGGGCCAGTTGCTTTTAATATCTGTGGCCATTGGTGGGTGTTGACATTTCACATTTGAGTGAATGTCAAGCAAGATTTTAACCTCATATATGTATATCCAGTGATATCTGAACCGAAAAGAGACATATGATTGCCTTTTAATATCAGTGAGTGTTTGGCGAAGCTTTATTACTGCAGCCATATACCTTCGGGCAGAACTCTTTGACTCAAAATGTGAAAATATATATTCTAGGAAGAAGAGGCCACAAAGTTTCAACGATTTATATACCAGGAACTGCCATTAAAAAGGCTTAAATTGCATTGTTGCAAATAATAATTTTCGATAATGGCTTCCGAGCGTAATAATTTTCCACAAATTGTGCAACAATTTCGCAACAAAGCAACGCCCACAAAGGCAAAGGAAAGCACAAGGAAAATGGTAGAAGAGAGAGAAACAAATGCAAATGCAAGAAGACCATTATAATTTGATAGTTTGGCCCCTGATTGGCCCGCATGCTCAAAAATAATGGCTAAATTGTTGACTGAGTGGGCCAGAAAGACTCGTAGCAAATGGCATAATGATGCAACCAACCCCCGGAAGTATCCACTCGGATTTATATATTATTTATTGATGCTTCCTTCCGTTTGATTGCCAGCTTATTGACTTCCAACAATGCATACTCTGCTGACAGCTCCGAGTGGGTCAGCTCGTTGTCGTTGGAATAAAAATTGATAGCTTCCCAGCGGCCACCACTTTCAGCCGGACATGAACGCGGGCTTCAGCCGGATCTGGGCATGTCCTTTCTGAATAAATGTATATATTTCTTGGGGCTTCGGATTTAAGCTTTTAAAGTTCTTTGTAAGCTGAGGAACTTTATTCTTTATTTCTAGACAAGGTTTACAATATTCTGTAAGCATTAACTAAGAACTAACTATGGCATAGTTTAGCCCTTTTAGCATTTTGGTAAAGTAGGAATTTTCGCATTTATGTTCCAATTCCGCTGTGTCAATTTGAGATAAATTATGACATTAAATTAAATTAGGATTAAGTAGAACAAAGACTACAGTCACACTACAATTTTGGAAAATAAAAAGCACATTGAAAATGAAAACGATGGAAATAAAATCAAAGAAATAAAGAATAATCTAGATAAAAACTACGATAACAATTCTTATCTTACATTTCTTCAATTTCAATTAAAGAACGCCCTCAGGGAAGCTTTTCCTATTACGCACTGTGCAGCAACGTGATCCCTACCCTTCCTACCTTTAAAGGCAGCAGCCCTGGGCCTCCCTCCCAACCATCCCCCTCTCAACCATCCAATTCTAATTAATCAATCGCTAATTGGTGCCCATTGCCAATATTAATTGATTCCACTACAGACACTTCGGCCTGGCTGGGGCGCATTAAGATGCCTCTAATTGTAATTGGACACATGCATGAGCCACTGCCTCCGGGAGCCGGAATAGGAATCGACAACGGAGCATCGCAAGAGGATAGTCCGAAGCTTGAGGGGCTTCAGGGGTGACTTACGTTTTGTTTCCCCCATAAAAATTATAGTCTTCGAGTTGCAGCTAAAAATAAATTCGAGTGGAAACAAAAATCACACTTTAAAGATATTTTTGAATCCTTGACAAGTAGGAGCATAGCGCATATCTCACCACCTGTTGCGGAATTGTCTAATTTCCTGAAATCAGTAGTTTTCACTGCACAAAGGCTCTTCCTTGTGGCTACAGGAATCCAACTGTGAAAAATCAAAGGGATGGGCACACCCTCCCCCATGGCGAGAGAGAGCGCATTGAATAATCCAAAAGAGGAACAATGCCAGCGAAAGTGTGGATTGCAAAATGTATTCCGTGGAGCAGGGAAGTGTGTGTATGCCGTGGGTAGCCCGGGAAAAGTGGGAGAAAGTGGGTTGGTGTGTAATCAGTTGTCGGGCATCTGTCAGGGCATTGGCGCCCGAGCAGGGCCCAAAGCCAAGCTGTCAGCCGACGGCTTCATCACTGTCAACTCGAAACTGTGCGAATCATTATCGCGACGTTCTTGCAAACGGGTTTTTTTCGAGCGATTTCAAAAAGCAAAATTACTAAAATTGCACCAAAAAGGTAAATAAAGGAGAACGATGGAACCAGTTGTGTTTTATAGCGTCAAAACAAGGAAATGCATATTTAAATTGTAAATATTTACGTTTTTTTTAAAACATTTTTCGTTTGGTTTAGTGTGCCCGTATTTTTATTCTTAGAAAATCTCTTAGGGCAGCCATCGTAGTGTGTCAATTTACAGCATAATCAGTTATTTTTAATAATATTCTGACAGAATAGATGAAAAGGAGCAAGGAATATGTCCAAAAGGCCTCATTATTAATGAACTTGTCCCTCTCCCTCTATAAAAAGGATAAGTAGGAAAACGAGGTGAATTTTCATATTTATTTAATCAAAACAAAGAAATTGAGAGTTGAATTATAAATATTTACGGTTTTACGTTTGGTTGAGTGTGCCCGTATTTATATTTTTAAAAAATCTCCTACAGCAGCCATCGTAGTGTGGCAGTTTACAGCATAATCAATTATTTTCAATAATATTCCAGTGGGAAAATGTCCCCAAATGCTTCATTATTTATGAACTTGTCCCTCTCTCTCCCATAATAAGGGTAAGTAGGAAAAATTGAAGCTTAACTTTAACACAGGTTGCCCTTTTTTCGGCGGAAGCTCGAAAATATTTTTAATTAAAATTAATTTCACATAATAAAGTGCGCCGCCAGCCAGGCAGGCAGTTGAAGTGCCAACTGCAAGGGATTTAGCCAGAAATGGGACTGAGGCACGGGCCAGCCGGAAGCATTTCAAGCGACTGTCAGGCTGGCGTGCCACTTCATTTGTACTATTTGCCCCAGAACCCCATCCCCGCCCGACTGGAGGTACACCATCGTGCAATTCCTACGTCGCAGCCCTTGTGCGATGGCATTTAAATACCAGCAACATCGGCCACGTTGCACTTTAGCTACGGCTCTGGCTCTGGCTCTGGCTCTGGCTCTGGCTCTGGCTCTGGCTCCGGCTGACGGCAGTCCACGTTACCGGAGCTTACTTTTATTGCACGCAACAATTTCGTGCACATTTTTATCCCTCCATCCACTTGGAGAAATATAAATAGATAAATATGAGCATCTAAGGTAACAAGGAAAAATATAAGAAAAATAATACATCTCCTTTTCAAAGAGTGTGCCTTGTAATTTGTATAAACTTTATACTATATAGATAGAATTAAATTTCAGATCCTTACAAGATATTTGATTATAATTATTAACCTTATTTCTATAAATCAAATTACAAAAGACCTCTAGAGAAATTTGTATCATATTTTAAATTTCAAATCTTTATAATTTTTTATCATAGTTTAAATTTCAGATTCTTAACTAAAATTTCCAAGAACCCTTAGAAAAATTTTGATTATAATTTAAATTTAAAATACTTACAAGAATTTGAACAAGAACTTTATTTTTATAAATAAAATTACCAAAAACCCTTAGAGAATTTTTTATCAGGGCATGAACCTTAGAACTTTGCCTAGACTTTCTTAAGTAAATATTTAGCAATTTCTTAAGGATGTCGGAGTACAAATATAAGAAAAATAAATACATATACTTTTCAACGAATGTGCCTTTTAATTTCTATAAACGTTAGAATTTAAATTTCAACTCCTTACAAGAAATTGGAATTTGAACTTTATTTATATAAATATAATTACTAAGAACCCTTAGAGAATTTTTTTATCTCGAAACAAACCTTAGAGTTTAACCTAAACTTCTTTAGGTAAATATTTCTAATAATATCTAATCCTTTCAAAAAATTGAAACATTAACTTTAATTTTATAAATAAAACCACCAGGAACCCTTAGAGAATTTTGTATCAGGGAATGAACCCTAGAATTTTACCTAGACTCCCTTCAGTTAATATTTAGCAATTTCTCAAAGATCTGGGAGTAATTCTTCGTTATTTTTTGTGGTGTAAAAGTTGTGGGTCGCAGGATGCCGACGACGATGGAGGAACGCTTCCGGGGATGGGAATGCGGGAGCCAGGAGCTTCGCTTCTTGGAAACATAGTATTGTGTCCGCCATAAGCGACCCCAATTGCATTGCCACGGAGCAGCCAAGGATGCGGCAGATGACTGCCTTCCTCCTGGCGGAAGGCGGAAGGACTAGCCTGGGACAATGACACCTGGCTATGTCGAATCCTGGCCGAAACTAACCAACTTTATAGGGATTAATGGGCAAGCGTGTATGCCCCATGACCTTTGCAGCGAGTTAATAAGCCTTTCAATCAAACTAATGTGATTCTGATTACCTTAATTTAAATTAGGTTCGACCTGAAGCCACTGAGCAGCAGATTGACGTAAATGGATGTTAACGAATGCATCTCGCCAAATGAATAAATGCATCCATCCATTATTACGCATTTTTTGTAGCTCTGCATTCGCTCTGGCGGTTTTTTTTTTTTTTTTGATTATTATTTTGCATGACAGATATTAAACATTACTTTTACATTTGCTTGTTTTTCACTCGCCCCCGCCTGCCAGCCGCAAATCTGATCATTAATCACCATTAAACTAGACCAGTGCGACGCCCACAGCTTTTCCATCACAGTGGCTTCAAATCGCCATGGACCGAGTCCTTCAAGGACTGACTAAAATGGGGATTTCTACAGTATTTACTGTACCGTTGGTCGGACGGACTCTGTTCATTTGTTAGGCTTATCTCTCGCTCGGCCAAAACATATTTCCGCACTTAGCCAGCGTTCGCTTCTGTGTAAATGACATTTGAGCCAAAATCAAAGCCCCTCTTATCCTACTGATTTTCCTGATGCAAAGTGCAGCGCACTGGCTCTGGCTTGTAATTTGTGCGCTCTCCCATTAACTCATTATTCTCCTCTACTTCTGGGATAAATCATACGCTGTGTAATTTGTCAATTTCAATTTCCGAGAGGGACTCCCAAGAATTTGATATTTTGTGACCTTTGGCAAATTCCAATTATATTCATATTTCATCAAATTACGGTTGCATTATAAATATTTTACAGCATTTTTTTTTTGCTGTCATATGCGGCAAGCTCACACTAATTGGAATTTTCGCATTGGTAACTTTCCGATTGTTACAACTATTCACGACCAAAAGTGTACTTGCGTCAGAAGGAAGAGAGACAAGCTATGAATGCACAACACAACTGTACTTCCCAAAGGACAGCTATTTTTTTAGGAATTTATATTGCAACAATTGCAAAAACGGACAACTCGAATGGTTTTGTTTTACCTTGATTGCACTTTGTACAAATCTTTAAAAGAAAAACAGAAGGGGCCAAGGAAAAGGGACAAGCTATAAATTCGCAGCATAACTGTACTTCCTAAAGGACAACTCTTCTTTTTGGGAATTTATATTGCAAAAATGGGAAAACTGATAACTAGACAGATTTTTTCCTTTTACCTTGATTGCACTTTGTACAAATCTATAAAATGCTATATTGATATCTCCCTGAACAACTGTACTTCTATTTTAAAGTGTCAAAAAAACCTATCGATTGCAGCACAACTGTACCTATTACTTTTAGATACGCAACACAACTTTACTTCCCAAATGTCATCTCTTCTTTTTAGGAATTTATATTGCTAAAATTGGAGAAACTGATAACTCGAAAGGTTTTTTTCTTTTACCTTGATTGCACTTTGTACAAATCTATAAAAGAGAATGTCGGACAAGCACAACTGTACTCCTATTTTAAAGTGTAAAAAAAAACCCATCGATTGAAGGACAACTGTACCTGTTATTTTTTCAAATTTATATTGCTAAAATTGGAGAAACTGATAACTCGAATAATTTCTTTTTACCTTGAAAACACTTTGTACAAATCTATAAAATATCGATTGTAGCACAACTGTACCTGTTACTTTTGAATTCGCAACACAACTGTACTTTCGAAAAGACAACGATTCTTTTTAGGAATTAATATTGCAAAAATTGGGGAAACTGATAACTCGAAACAAATTTTTTTTACCTTGATTGCACTCTGTACAAATCTATAATATGCCATAGTCTGCTTGCACAACTGTACTTCATTTTTAAAATGTCAAAAAAACCTATCGGTACCAACTGTACCTCTTACTTTTTGCTTATAATTCTTCAAAAGGAGAACTGTACCTCTTACTTTTTGCTTTTATAATTCTTCAAAAGGAGGACTGTACCTCTTACTTTTTGCTTATAATTCTTCAGAAGGAGCACTGACAAAACTGTCACCTTGAAGTGTTGAGTAATATAATGATTGCGATAACAGTGCGTATACGCAACCGATTTGAGTGAGCGCCGGTCAGCTCGCCTAATTCCCCTCAGTGGCTGCGTTTCCAGACTTTAAGCGCTATGCCAGCCGACAGCCGCCAGCCGACAATAGGGAGAAAGTAACTTTAATTATTGATTTTTATTTGGGCTCTGGAGGAGCCGGGACAGGGACCGAGGACAGACAGCTCCAGTATGTTCTCGCTCTCTCGGTTCGAGTGTGTTTGGTGTGTTCGTGCGACACATTTTTATTGTAGTGCGGCGGCTGCTGCTTTACCTTAATTACGTTAAATCGATATTGTGTGAGGTTAGAGATGAAGCTGCAAATGGAGTCCCAAGTTAAGCTAAGCCCTCGGAGAACAAGCAGAAGCTGCTGCTGGCCTCCATTAATTCATGGCCCAAATGATGGCCCAAACCCACACCTCATCTCATATACAATTCAGCGGGGCGAGAGCCAGCAACAAATACTCTTGTTGATTAGTTTAAACGCTTTTGTATTGACCGAGGGCGGGAATATGGTAAATAGATTTGCGGGCTTTGGCGGTCAACACGGAAGAGTGGCCGGGATTTGGATTTGGTTTTGAATAGGCCTCAATTAAAAAGTACGTGCGGCCTCTGATTGGAAATGTGATGCGGATGATATGCCAGAAACAGAAAAACAAAAAGCCCGTGGCCAGAACCTGGAATTTTACAGACACACACAGTTTTTATAATTGAATTGTCCGCTTTTCCGGTAATGGAATTTTCAAATATAATTTAGTTTCACTTGTGATTTTGACATGCAACCGTAATTGGGAATATATTCTATTAATATTCCTGCTTAGAGGGGGCAATCCTTCACAGGAATTGTCCTTGATTTTTATCAGAAATATTTTGTAATTGGGAATACTAAATTAATATTCCTGATTAGCAGGGGCATATGTTTCGCTGGGCACACGCAATCTTTCACAGGAATTGTCCTTGATTTTTCGCTTCATTAGAGCTGCGTTTCAGTTTTTATCAGTTATCAGAATTATATTTTGCGCCCACAGATTTTCCGCATCGCTGCAACACACGCGCCTGTCAGTTGCATTTCACACACGAAAAATGATTATTATTTGCTGTGACAATCAATTCGCGCGCTTACTTACACGCTTTTACACCTCGATATTTCATCATCGCATTTCAATTTGCGTTTTTCCGGCCCCGAAACTAATCGGAGTGAACAGGTGTGCGTATCGCAAATATGATTTTAATTGACGGACCAGTGATTCCAACTCTGGCCTTTCGGTTCGCCCCCGCTGTTGCCTGATTCCTGATTCCTGTCATTCCTGATCCCTGATTCCCGTTGACAGCTCGCCACATTTTAATTACGGAATGCAAATTGCCCTGCATCGCATTTTAACTGCGCAGCATAATTCTGCAATTCAGCGAGTAAGTAATCGAATAATGCCTCGAATGGGCCGATATTATGGCTATCTAATTGGTATATATTAGCTCTGCATCTGGATTTACTCGAAAACTTCAATTCGGCATTTTTTCAATAGTTTTTGAAAAGTTTATACCCTTTCCAACTGCTTTTTTCAACGGTAACTCCTCAGAACAACTGTTCCTTATGAGCTAGTGGTGAGCGCCCCAAGCGATGGCCAACCGATAGGCCATTAAATATCGATAGCACCCAAAAAGTGACTTAACTCCACTTTTTCTCGACTTAAACTTTTTAACTGCAATTTAAACTTCTCTTATCATCATTATAAAATCCTTCAAGCCTTTTAAAATCATGGGGTACCCAAAACCTTTTAAACTCTACTAAAATGGGAAATAGAAACCCCTGAAAACCCCTGGAAAACTGCTCACAGCAGTGGGTGTGATTGAAAATCAACGGGGTCCGATCCCAGCCAGTTGCTATTAGCCCGAAATATACGAAACCCGCTGAAACCGGAACCCCCCCGTCGACTTTTATGAGTCATTCTGATAATTTCGGGACTTTTGTCCGCTATTTTATTATTTTTTTTCTGCTCCGCCTGGGGCTTGGAGCGCGTAATTAGTCGAACCGTGTACTCATATTTGCCCGGGGCAAATATTAGCCCCAGCAACCACCCACCCAGCCACTACTTCATCCCCCACAGTGTCACTGGTTACCTAACCCCTTCCCAGCTCCACGCTCCACTCTTGCGTGTGCTTTCGGCTCGTTTTTGGCAGCTCGAAACTCCAAGTTCCCCAAGTTCAAGTTGGTGAGAAGGAGGTTACATGTGTCACCTACATCCCCATTCAGATTCCCCTTGTCCCTCTATGCCCGCACTCGAGTGCTTCTGGCTTAGATGAAATGCCCGACTGGCTGCCAAAAGATAAGATATACATACTATATACAGGCACTCACTGACGGAGCGAAAGCGAGTACACAAAGCAAAATATTTGCATTCATTATCTGCCGAAAATATTAGAGAGTGTTTTGGGGATAATACAAAATCATTACTCAATCTCAATTCTTGCTTAAAAATAAATATGTAATCCAAAGTAATAAGCCCCGTTTAATTTCTGAGCTCTAGAAAGCTAAACAGGGATGCCCAAGCGGGTACCTGAGGGTACTTTTGGAAATTAATAAGCCTTTTTCAATTAAATCTGAATTCGTACTAATTTTTCTAATTATATATTCAGTAAATATATGTAATTCAAAGAAATAAATTCCGTTTGATTCTTAAGCTCTAGAAACCTAAGCAGAGATGCCCAACCGGGTACCTGTGGGTACTTTTGGAAATTATTAAGCCCATTTTCAATTCAATCTCAATTCTTGCTTGTAAAACTATATTTAATTCCAAGAATTAAACTCCGTTTTGATTCCTGAGCTCTATAAACATAAGCAGAGATGCCCAGGCGTGTATCTGAGGGTACTTTTGGAAATTAATAAGCCTCTTTCAATTCAATCTCAATTCTTGTTTGCAAAAATATATGTAATTCAAAGAAAAAAACTCAGATTAATTTCTAAGCTTTAGAAACCTAAGCAGAGATGCCCAGGCGGGTACCTAAGGGTACTTTTGGAAGTTAATAAACCTTTTTCGTTCCCTCTCTACACAAATTTTGTAAGAAAATAGAAAAGTAAACTCGAGTAGTGTAAAATATTGGTATAATGGCAACGCCCACCAAAGATAAGCGATGGAGAACAGACGCCGCCAGAAGCTGCGGACCAAGTCCGTCATAATTAGTTTGACAATGGAACAGCTAACAGCTCGCAGCGGATGGGGTGCGAAGTGCGCCATGGATAGATATATAGATATATAGATATAGATGGATATAGATGGATGTGGATGGCCGTCGTTCGTTCGGATATATTCGAACAAGTGGCTTGGCAGCTCACAATCGCGCACTGCGTGCTGATTGAGCCTATTAAGTATACGCCCTGTTGACTCCCCCGTCAATTAATTATGGAACAACAATGGCCGGAGCGGAATAGCTCAGCTCCGGCTTAATTTTATGATTGATTAATCCATAAATATTAGATCAATAACAGGAAGCAGCAGGCGGCAAAAGTGGCGGGAGGCCGCGCATAGAAATCTTTAAATTTTATAGCACACTTTGCCGGGCAAAGTCAATTTAAATGTCAATAAATATCCAGATATCCAGAGGGACTCGGACTTAGCGCCCCCACTCTCTATCCCTGCGGATAAAGGCATTCCCCATCATTCGAGTGCATTGACTTCGACGCCTTAATGGCTTTTTGAGTCGTCGAGTCGAGTCGAGTTGAATTTTTCTTGTTTTATTTTTCTGCAGGCGGCGCAAGGTGGAAAAGCATGGTGGAAAATATATATATATGTATGTACATATATGGTCTGGGGAGTGGGGCTGGAAAACGCTCAACAACAGCACACATGAACGCGCTGGCATAGACAGGCGAATAACAATAAGCAAAACACACGCATCACAAAATTCTGTACCGAAAGCGAGGCAGCCGGGGCCCAAAAAGGAAGCACAATGCCTGGAAAATGCACTCGGGGAAAAAAAGGGGTCTAAAATCTCATATACTTAAATGCGAAATTTAAAGATCTTTAATATTTTATTGATAAAGATATCGTTATTCATAAGGCATCATTATTAAATGGCAAATGTTGTGGAAGTATCGATTTAAAAGTATAAATATATCGAATATTTTATATGACACAAAAGCATTGACAATATTTATTAAATATATCGATTTCTTTCGATTATTAGTTGAAGTATATCTGATAATTTACATATTTATAATCAACAGGAATCCTTATTCTTATTATATTTATTGTTTTTATCGATAAATAGATGAAGTCTATCTAATAATGTACATATTTATGATCTATAAGAATCTTAGAAAGCTTTTTTCAACAATATCGATTTTATAAATAATTTAACTATACATTAAGTGAAAGTATCGATAATATCATTAGCAACAGTATTTTCTTTGCATTTAAGTATATTCATTCTATCGATAGGCTGACGATAAAAATCAAGAGACGAGCTAACTTGAATATTTCATATGACACAAAAGCATTGACAACATTTATTATGTATATCGTTTTTATCGATTATAAGTTGAAGTATATCTAAAAATGTACAAGTTTACAATCAATAAGAATCTTAGAAAGCGTTTTTTCCACTTTACCGATTTTATAAATAATATAACTATACATTAAGTGAAAGTATTGATAATATCGATAGCAATAGCATTTTATTTGCATAAAAATATATAGATTCTATCGATAATCTGACGATAAAAACTAAGAGACAAGCTAAAGAGTTGGTTGCTTAATACAAATTTAAATGAAGTGAGAATATGGATAATTCAATAGCAATAGTATTTGATTTGCATATAAGTATAAGTATATTCTTTCGATAACCTGACGATAAAAACTTAAAAAATCGAAACTTTCTTAAAAGTTGATTTCTTTATAAAACCAAGTAAAATAACCTAAGATTTCCGCCTAAATCGGTTCCTAGAAAATCTTTGAAGCCTCAATCGAAATATTTTTCTACAATTCAAACCCCTTTAATTTCTTTCAGTGCAGGGATAGAGATAGAAAAAGAAAAAACCATAAACGTAAGACGAAATACCTCGGCTATAATCCCCCGCTAGGGTCGGGGGAAATCTCTTTCGATCATTTCTCCAAATCAATTATTACACGAAAATTCCAATTTCGAAGATTCCCATGCTCGCCGAGCCACAGAGACAACCACAACAGCAACAACGACGACAACGCGAAATAAATAAGTAAATCTCGCTCAAAAATTCCCTTTACGCGCCGTGATTGACAAACTGAATCCGGCTTGCTTCGACGCTTGACTTGACTGTATATGGATTGGCCTATTAACCGGGCCAACAACTCGCAAAAGGGAGGAAGGAAGGAGGCGGAAAGCAGGCGTCGCCAGGCGTTGGAAGGTGTGGGGGTCAGGTGTAAATCCGGTCTGTGGGTGGCCCAGTACGAGTTCTTGTTATTGTGGCCGCCGCGCCAAGCACCAGAAGGCCAAGTCAAATTGGCTCATTTATCTTATTTCACTTTGGCCCGGGCCGTAGCCTGTACTTCCAGGGAAGTATTTTGAGGCAGGACTGCCTCCTGCTACTCCTTAATGACCCCCAGCGCACGGGAAGAGTGTCCTCAAGCAAAGGACGCCTTTAAGACGTCTGGTAATATAATATTAATGTTATTAAGGGGAATATTTTTAAGGCCGTGACAAATAGAATAGGTAACTAGGCCATCCATCAAGCAAATCTAATTTTTCTAAATCAAAATGCGACTTGAAGCCTTCCTAAAATGCAAAAATAATATTAAATTCGAGTAAAGCAAACTGGAAATTTAATTAAATAGTACATAAATAAATCAAAAAAGTATGAAAATAATAACCATATCCATTTCCCCATCAAAGTTAAAAGTTGAAGTGCAAAAATAATATTAAATTCTTATAAAGAAAACTGGAAATTATATTAAATAGTAAATAAATTGTTCAAAACAGAATGAAAATAATAACCATATCCATTTCCCAATCAATGTTAAGAACAAAAAGTTAAAATTTTTAAATGCAAAAACAATAATGAATTCTTATAAAGAAAACTGGAAATTATATTAAATAGTAAATAATGTTTTCTAAATCAAAATGCTACCGGAAGGCTTCTTAAAATGCAAAAATTATATTAAATACTCATAAAGCAAACTGGAAATTAAATTAAATAGTAAATAATTTTTCTAAATCAAAATGCGACTGGAAAGCCTTCTTAAAATGTAAAAATAATATTAAATGCTCATAAAACAAACTGTAAATTAAATTAAATAGTAAATAAATTCTATCATATCCATTTCCTCATCAAAGTTAAGAACAAAACCCTGGTTTAAACTCCCATTTTGCTTGAAATTCATACCCATTCTTGACCATCTTGTTTTACTTAGCTTACAAAAAAAAAAAAAAAAAAAACCCGCTTGGCCTTAAAATCGCAGACATGTTCATGAAGTTATACAGTGCGGCCCATAAATATTTATACGCACAGACGCGACGACAGGATTTGACTGCCATTTGCACATTTTCCAAAACAGACAAAAAGGAATAAAAAAAAAACAGGAGAAAAAACCCAACAGTTTTGGTGAAAAAGTTGCAAATGACATTTGTCTCTCGCTGCGAGTGTGTGTGTGATATAGACACGATTTGAATGATTTTAAACGCATTAGCATATAAAATACATATGTTTGGCCCTGTCAAAACTTCTCCTCTTCTCTTGGCCGACTTTTCATGGGACCGAGAACGAGATGAAGACGGAGCGTGGAGCGTGGCGTCGGGCCGGAATGAATTTTCCGACAGCAATTTTCAACATAAACATTCTGGCTGACAGACAGACAGACAGACAGACACATATGCCGCTGAAGTTGAAACAAAATATATTTTAATACGCACACACTGCGAGAAATGGACAGAGACCGGAAAGGGGTGGCTAGTTTGTGATTAAAATGAGCAATAAAGCATTTACAGGTGAATTAATCCGAGTTATCATAATTTTCAACGATTCCAGAAATATGATTTAAATTTTATACAAGTATAATTATATCCCCAAGCTTTTTCATAGGAAAATGGAAATCTCTCTTCTATAGTTTCGATTTACTATTTAAGTTTATTATAAAAACTATATTTAATTGTTTAAAAAGTTGACAGGTGAATTAATACGAGTTATCATAATTTGTTACCATGCCAGAATTATGATTTTAATTTTATAAAAATAATATAGTTAATATATCATAGCTTCTATATAGGAAAGTAGGATTCTTTCTTCTATAATTTCGATTTACTATTTAAATTAAATTTATTCGAAATACTATATTGAATTGTTTAAAAAGTTAAGGGTCTTAATGCTTCTTTAGAATGGAATACTCTCAGCTTTGTGTGTGTTTTTACGTTTTATTTTTCAAGGCAAATGCCTGTACTTCGAGTTATTATAATTTTTAACAATTCCAGAATTTTATTTAATTTTTTTTATGAATTTATTGAATAAAAATCAGATAACTATGTATATCTCATAGCCTCTATATGGGAAATTAGGTTTCCATATTCACTAGTTTCGATTTACTATTTAAATTTATTATATGTAAATGTTATATTTAATTGTTTAAAAAGTTAAGGGTCTTAATTCCCCTCTAGAATTGAATACTCTCCGTTTCGTGAGTGTTTTTCACGTTTTGTTTGTCTCTTCATATGCGAATATGTGAGTAATTTTTCATTTTGGCCAGTTGGGAGTTTGGGAGCAGAGAGACGAGAAGACTTTTAATGCGATTGCACAGGATGCAAAGCAAAAGAAAAAAGGACGAAAAAACTGGCAGCCACTTATTCCTGTAGCTCTCTGTTTATTCTTCGCAAAGAAGGATCCAATTTCTGGCAGAGATGGGAATGCAAGCAGATGCAGATGCAGATGCTGGCCACTTAAGTCTGAGTTGTTTATTGATTCACTTGGAGCCCTGCCTTCTCCCTTTTTATTTTTGGCCAAAAGAAATTCGAGTTTTTTGCAACAGCCAGATGTTGTGGCAAATATTAATTTCTTAATTCCCGAATGCTATTTTTAGAATCACTCAAATCTAAGATGTGGGAATGGGTTTTACAGTTTGTTTGGACTTTTTTACCTGAATACCTATTGGCATCCAGACTGATATCTGCATGACTCACAGCTTAATATAATCAGTTTTCCCCATTCAATTAGAATCGTTATCGCTATCGATAGTCGTTGCTATTTCTGCCTTAATAAACTTCACTCAGATTGATCGTTTTATCGCATTTATGGTCGGATTTATCATCACTCGCCTGTATGATGAGACACATTCCGCAACGAAACGCACAAAAGCCCCCAACGAGCCCCGAAAAACACAAACATTCCCCTCTGAAAAGGAAGGTCTGTCCGAGTTTATGGCCCTGGACTGATATATGTATGTACGAGTATCTACTCCCGATATAGTCGCTGCCTCGCAGTCCGCCAAAGTCCCTTACTCTGCCCCATTTTCCCTGGCGAGCCGCTTATTTTTCCTGGGATTTGCTGGCCCACAGATGCACTCCAGTCGCAGGCAAAGTCCTTAGCTCCTTTGCGGGTCAAGCGAGGCTGCGATTTTCAGCGAAAGGCAGAAAACTCGCGGTGAGAACATCTCGACTTTGGCGGAATTCCAAGTAGGTTTTCAAGGCGAAGGCGGGTGCATTTTGCCGGAAAAATGGGCTTTAAGCTGACTCAAGGTGGGCATTTCATATCTAAATTCTACCTAGTTTAGTTTGTAAAATCCGGAAAAATGTAAAAGATTGTGGCAAGAAAACCCTATCAGTAAATTGAGAATTATCATAAATGTTGCGTATACTTAATATTTATAACTGTACCTGTTTCCCGCTTGTATCAAGTAATCAGGGATGCCACAGAAATTGCTATTGAATTAAAATCAATTGAGAAAGCATCTAAAAGTGTGCATATCTAAATTCTACCTAGTTTAGATCGTAAAAACCCGAAGAATGTTAAAGATAATGGCAAGAAAACCCTCTCAGTAAATAGAGAATTATCATAAATATTGCGTATACTTAATTTTCATAAAAATTTGTATAACTGTACCTGTTTCCCGCTTGTATCAAGTAATCAGGGTTGCCACAGAAATTGCTATTGAATTAAAATCAATTAAGAAAGCATCTAAATGCAAACAATGAAATATTTAGGAGCTATACCATTTTGTAGTATACTTTAAAATACTTTCTTAATTGATTTTAATTAAAATGCTATTGAATTAAAATCAATTGAGAAAGCATCTAAAAGTAGGCAATGAAATATTTAAGAGCAGTACCATTTTGTAGCATACTTTTGGGCAGCTTCTTAGGCAATTTCGGTGGCATAACCCAAGTGTTTTTACAGAGACTTTGAGTCAAAGTAACTATATATGTTTGATCCCCAATATCAATTCGATATTGAAGGATGCACGAGATGTGTGCGCTGAAAATGTCAAAAACTTATGGCAACTGTGTTAAGTGGGACCAATTAGGCCATTTGAACTCTGTTTCAGGGACAAAACAAAGGGTTTCCACTTAAATCACATAAAACGGGGGGAATAGAGGAAAGCAGCGGGATGTGAAAAAGGATAGAAATGGAAAACAGAGTATAGCGATGTTCTACACATTTAAAAGAGACGGAAAGTGAAAGCGTTAGCGCAACTGGACATCAACAAAGCAAAACCAACAACAGCAAGAGGTTCATAAAAAACTAAAGCAAACAAATACATATATATATATGTGTGTGTAACATACGTAAGAAAAACAATATGGGAAAACAACAAAGAGAGAGGGGAGGAGCGACGGAGCTTTAAAAAACTTCAGTTATAAATAATGGAAAACCAACAAACAAACAGCAAACAAGCAAAATGGTTTCGGGGGGCGAATAAAATAAACTGAAAATAAAATAAGAACAAAAAGCATCCAACACATTTTTTTCAGTGAATTAAATGTGGAAAATGTGATAAAGGAAAACTAAAACCAACCAACAAGAGTATCAATAACCATGACATGATGACATCTATTAAATCTAATGCTTAAATATTAAATACCAAATATCAAATATCAGATATCAAACCAATAACATAAAAATACACAACACATTTATAAAACATTTCGTAGAGAGAGTACGTATAAATGGGAATTTTGAATGTTTAATTTGGAATTTGGAATTTGGAATTTAGATTTCGTAACGATTAAGGTTGAGTTTTTAGTGGGTATCAAAAAAAATTACCTTATGTCTTATAATAAAATGTAAGTACCTTTTCCTTTTGCCTTCTCTTAAAATACAATTACTGAGCTCCTTAAAAGCGATTCACGACTCTTGCCAGCGCAATGAATTCATGAATTAGTTGTCAACTTTGATTTTTATTAAGCAGAACAAGAACACCCAGTGTCCTTGCCGCCGAGTCCTGCACACAGCTGACAGCGAACGGAAATCGTTGGGGAAGCGACGGCGAAAAATTAAATTAACAGGCCAAGCAATTTCGGCCATTCCCCACACCCCACACCCCCCATCACAGTCCTATCCATTTCGCCTGGCACAGCCATCAAAATATTTGTATATATTAGGGGGAACAACAAAAGGAAATATGTGGAGCAAAACGCCAAGGGACATGGCCGGCATTTTTGATTTTGTTTACATTTGGCATTTTTCATATTTTTGTTTTGTCGCTTTATTTTCGCTTCGCTTCGGATTCCCCTGCCCCCTCGGGGGGCGAATGACAAAAGGGAAGAACAAAAGCGAAGCATACATTAGAGAGAGGGGCGAGAAGAGGGGGGAATACAGCTCAACACTTGGCAGTGATGATAGCTATCAACTAAAAACTATCGATAACATGTCTGCCTACCGCGATCGCTCTATCGATCGGCCATTTTTCTGAAGCGTTCACCTCTAGGTCATAAGAAACAGCTGTTCAGCAGAAAGGAAGCTTAAAAGCTAATGCAGAATTTTGAACCTCGAAGAACTTATTCAAAATTCAAACTAAATAGAATATATCGGGATAGTTCCCTGGCTTGGCCTTTGCCAATCAAATTCAACCAACAAAACAGAAGCGAAACGTAACGAAAACAGCAATTTCGAGTCCCTGAAAAACAAACTTGTGACAAACAAGAAGAAAGCGTAAAAAGGGCGCTAAGGATAACGCAGCAGGATGGGAGAAAGAAGGCAAAAAAAAAAAAAACCTAGGAGGGAGGCCACAAGGCAGATGTTACCCTCTTAGCAAATGCAAGGACGTCGATGTCCTCGGGCCGCACACCGAATGTGTGCACGAAGAGAAAAAACCCCAAATGGGATTTAAATTGTGAAGATATATGAGAAAACTTTCTATTTTGGAAAATTTAGATTCTTTGAATAAAAGCGAGGCCTGCTTATAATAAGTTATTTTATCTGAGTCCAGTAAAATAAAAAATGTGAACCAGGACTCTAAGGCACTCCCGACTCAAACTCAACGCCATTTCCCTAATGATTTTTGAGAAACCTTTATTTTCTTGCTCGTTTTTCCCCAGCTTGTGCGCAGGGATAGTGTAGAGAGGGGTTCTTGGAGGGGAGCTAAGGCCAAATCGTAGGCAAGACGTGAGTTGTCTGAGCGTCTGTCTGGCACAATCAAAACAAGGAGCCTTCAGCAGGGCCAACGCAAGTCTAATTAACTGCCAGATACACAAGGACACTCGCTTTCCTCCCGCAAAAAGTGAGTGAGATGCGAGTGCTGTGTGGGGCTGTGTGGTGGCATTTTTGTCATTGGGCCGAAAAGTTCTCGAGTCTGCTTTTTAATCCGCAAATTAAATCGAAATCTCGAAGATCCGAAGGGAAAATACACACAAACTAGTACCTGTATCTGAGTATCTGTGTTGCTTTCAGCTTTGTATCTGTGTTCGTCCTTTGTCTGCGTGTCTGTGTAGCGTCCTTGTTTGCTGCTCGCGTACTCAACATTAATTGTAATCGCAATGGAGAGCAATTGTAATTGCAAATTGACATAAGTAGGAGCTGCAGCCGATGGTAGTGATAACGATAACGATAATGGCAACGATAACGATAACATAACCGAAACATAAACAACGAAAGCAACAACAGCAATGGCAGCGCCAACAACTTAATCAAATTTAATTATCAATTGATTTGTTTTTAAGTATATTAATATTGTCTTCTTAGATTTCTCACCTGTTATATGTTGGGTTCTTTCTTGCGAATCATGGCGGGTCCTTTTTAGGCCACCACGTCATCGTCATCGATCTTCATAATGGTAGTCTTCTCCCGTGGGTGCCAGTAGCACCCCAGATTAGAGGTCATCTTCTTTAAGTTCGGTTTCAGGTTGATTTGTTCAGATTCTTCATAAATTTTTGGGCTCTCTTCAGTTTAAGTTTTTAGTTCTTAGTTCTTGGTTTTGATCTTCACTTTAAGTTTGTAATGTTTTTTGACTTTAATTGGATTTGATCTTCACTTTCGACTTGTCTTAAAATGTTCTGTTAATTCTTTTCAAAATTGTGGTTTTATATTTCAGCTTTTATTAAGTTTTTCGACATTGATTTTCTTGAATATTTATTTACTCATTTTTTTTGGGTAAGTAGTTGTGATTAAAGTCCATCGGCGATTTGAAACTATTCGATAATATATAGTCCTCTTGGGCATCCCCTGGCCTACGTAGAATAAAATTGAATACGCCCTTCCAAAACGATTTTTTCAATAGCGTTTTGGGGCTGAGGGAAAAGATAGCCCTGAATATATAGCGATAAATGCTGACCGTTCTTCCCATTAGTTCTTTTGATTTATCGGAATCATATTGGACTTTAATGGGGTCGATCGTTGATCGTACGAAGTTTCATTGAAATACAAAGTTCAGATGTGGATTACTTCTAGATATTTGAGTTATGTTGTGCAAAATAACCATCGTATGAATCCATGATTGTAATTAATCGAAAAACTCGTTAACGCAGGATATGTAGGGATTTCCTTGGCAAAATATATATGTAAATTCCTTAGTTCTGATGGTTTTTTGGTAGGGTATTTTCTTTTGATAAGTGATCTCAAAATTTGGCTAAGGGTTAGCTGGCTGGGTTTTAATATGTCTTCTCAGTTTGGATTTGGGATCTTTCTGGGTTCTAGATCTGCTTCCTCGACTCTCCTTGATTCTTAAGCTATTTTGATTAAGATTAATAAGTGGAATATAAATATATATTTAACTTAGTTTGAACTTTTGATTTCACTTTTCCCGTAAAGTTAAATGTCCGGCCTTTATCGATCGGTAATCGATTAGTTCGATGACGATATTGAAAAATTCTGGTTTTTATCGATAGTCAATCGATTAGTTCGACGACGACGTTGACGCCTCGGTCTCTGATTCAGATTCAGTGTCCTCGATCTTGGCTTTTCGCAGCTTTCTGAACGTTATTATACCAATCAAAAATCGAACGATCTGCTTTATCTGATATAGATTGGCGTAGTATTGTTCAAGGAATCTATTCATTTCGATGCGATCATGTTTGACTTGATTTAATATAATATTTATGATTTCGCTTGATTAAAACACTTAGAGATTTAAAAGAATACTTTCAATATTTTTGCTCAATCAAATTTCTTAATGCTACTACTACTCTTATTTTTTTGGTTATTTATTAATAAGTGTTGCGATCGGTTCGATTTTGATCTTGTAATCGATTTAAATAGTTTCGATCAATAAAATGTACGAATTTATTTATTAATAAGTGTTGCGATCGGTTCGATTTTGATCTTTTAATCGATTTAAATAGTTTCGATCAATAAAATATAAGAAGTAGTGTGTCGTAGATAGATCTGATTGGTGTGAATAGTCTCGTTTGGGTTGGTTTGTAGATTATCGGGACTTATCGCTTGATATCGATAGGTTTCAACTTAGATTATCTTTAGTTTTCGATTAAATATGACATTTAGATATTTGGAACAAATATAGTGGTAGGGATAATATTGTATATACTTGCTGGTTGAGTTAAAATACGATCTGATGATCTTCAATTTGATTTTCTTTCTGATTCAATTCTTCCACTCCTTGCTCTTTCTTCTTTATTTTCCTTCTCCAAAGGAGTTTGATGATATTTTAAATTTTGACGTCGTTTTCCAAAAATGTCGCAGTCGATATTTATGATTCAATCTCGTTGTTGATTACGTACATATGTTTCAGGTGATATGCTTACTGCTTGGAAACAAGAAACAGAAAAAAAAGGGCACAAAAAATAATGGAATTTTAGATTGTACTTTTTTTAACACTTTGAATTTTCTGATAACACTCAGCCTAGGCACTGAAAACGATTCATTTGGCACTTCAAAAACACACAGCAAAAAAATTAGGTGAAGTTATCGAACAAATATTTGGAAACAACAGTCACAGCAGCCATTTTCGCGTCGCAAGCAGCAGCAGCTCTTACCATTTTTATTTTATGTAAAAAAATATGATTTCCAAATTAAAATCCAAATTAAAGATTGGACTTTGGATTGAAATTCTTATTTTTATTCGAATTTTGAATTGATAAATTGAATTTTCTGACATTTTTGCGGGCGACTTTCCCACAGCGGAAGCAATATTTTTTTGGCGCCCAACGACCAAAAGGTGTCTCGGGTGATACCAAAATGATACTGCCACTGCTGTTGCCTCTCCACCTGCTACTACCGCTGCTGCTGCTGCTGCTGCTGCTCTTACTGCTGCTGTGGCTGCTGCTCCTGGGTTTCTGGAGTGCCAACTAACCGTTTCCAAATACGTTCGGCCGCTGACTGGCTGCCCGACCGACTGCCGAGTCGTACTTATACCCTTCGCCCTCGGCTGCTGTTCGGAGAAGCCCGAACAGAGCCGAGGCGGTCCTCGGGAAAAGCCCGGCGCCGACGCCTCCACGAAAGCTTGACCCGACCTGGTTTGCGGCCAGGAAAGCGGAAGCTCCCCGGTGCATCTGCGGAGGCGTGTGCATCATCCGGGGGCTGTGTGGGAAGTGCCCCGAAAGCCACTTGTTGCCAGGAGCCGGGAAAGCTTTGTAGTTGCCAAAGCTGATCTCTAAGTCGCTAATAGCCTCCGAAGAACAAAAGCGACAATTAGCAATAAAAAGCTTATCAACTATGGCATTAAAAGACATTCGATTAAAGTCGACTATATAAAACTTTCCCATCTCTTTTATATTTCCTATTTTAATTGTAATCTTTAAAGTTAGCTCAAAGTAGGATAATTATAATCAAAAACCATATGAAAAGGGCTGGTAATTTATAAATATAATTATGGAAATGGGAAACTGATGAGGACATTTATTGTTTTTGTCTTGGGAACTTATAAATAAATTAAAGTTCGTAATAAAACAAATATAAAAATAGTGTAATATAATCAAAAAATTAAAATAAAAAGGAGAATGGTAAATAAAACGTTCCTATCTCTTTTTTATTTTCTATTATAATTGCAATCTTTAAAGTTAGCAATAAAATAGAATAATTATAATAAAAAAACATGTGAAAAGGGCGGTAATTTATAAATATCATTAAGGAAAAGGGATACTGATGACGAAGAGGTGGATTTCTCCTGAAACATCTGTACACAGAGAGAATTATGGGATCAAATTCGTACTATTCTTATTTTGAGTACGTATTTCTTTTTAAATTCTTAGCTTAAGTTTTTTTTCCTTACTTTGAGACCAAAAAAAAACTCAAAATGAATACAAAAGTACTCATACCAAAATTTAAATGGTTTTATCCTTAAATTGAGTACGTCTGTACTCAAGTTTGAAGGAAAGGGTGAAAGGGGAAGAGCGGCAAAGTCCCTCTAAATATATTTAAAAGCCTGCTTCTTCTCTGAGAATCTCTTTATTTATTTTTTGGCCTACAGACGCGTTTTGAATTATTTTTGTAATCTTTCTTCATTAATTATTAATTAATATTCATTGAAAATATTAAATTTATAAATTAGATTAAGCCTTTACCCTTGAAATATATGTAGCTTAAAAAGTTTGCTTAAAAAATCCTGAATGACTAGGATTTTTACACCTAAATATCTTGAATCTCTTCCTAAAATCGATTAGCAATTATTGAACCTAGAATACCCCTTTCCCCAGGAACCTTCCACTTCCCCCTCCTGAGGTTTACTCAAGTCTTAAGACCCTAAAACCCGCAGAAACCTTTTCCTTTCCCAATTAAACCAGGAAGGCGACAGACACCTGTTTGTGACGCGAATTAAGTTCTTCATTAACCGAGGGTGTGTGTGTGCCTGCTTATTTATGCAAATATGTTTGTGTGCCGAGCGTGTGTGACGCGGGAGGTAGGTGTGCCTACGCGTGGAACTGTCGCAGTAAAAACTGACCTTCCTGCCCCGCCCACATCCGAGATCCTAATCCATGGTGCTGCCTCCGCCACGCGCCGAGTAATGGCGAACCCTTTTTCTAAAGCTGAATGAATCTTTTTAGTGAATGAAATGAATGCAACGCCTCCATATGCATACGCACAAAGGGTATGCAAAGTTTACTGAAAGAAATTACTTTGTTAAATATTTGTTGTAACTTTTCTGTGAAGTTTGTTAAAGAAAAATTGAGTTTTTTTAAGTTATTTAAACACTATTTAAATTATAAACCATGGATGGGCGCTTACAGGCACTTTCAGCTCCCAGAGTCTTTTTATTTTAAGAGTTTTTCAAGTAACAAAAGTACATTAAAAAAAAACCAATACACTCAAGCAGTATAACGAGTTTAGTATAGATTTTATACTTCATAATATCAAATAGTATAGTTTTTATACTTTATAGTTTCAATTGTGTATTTTTGAGTATTTTTTTTATACAAACCTTCATCGAAAATTCGTAGTATCAAATTTATAAGCATCTTATTAAAAAAAATTTAATACTCAAAAGTATAGAATTCATTTAAAAATAGTATAGTTTCTATGACTTTTTTTTTTTTTTTTTCTTGTTGTCTTCGGGAAAGAAAGGATGATTTTTATTGTCGGGCTCCTATCTTGACATTCGGTGCCCAGCCCTGCTTAGTCACAACATTCAACCGCTCTTTATATCCAAATAAATACCCAAATAAAAAGCTCTTTCTATTTTGAATTCAATTTAAATGACAAAACATCATTAATTGATTATTTGTTGTAAAATGTTGGTGAAGTTTGTTAAAGAAATATTACATTTTTAAACAAATTTAAACACTGTTTAAAATATAAACCATAGATGGGCGCTTAGAGGCACTTTCAGCTCACAGAGTTTTTAATTTTAAGAGTTTTTCAAGTAACCAAAGTAGTAAAAGAAACCCCTTATTGTATTCGGGCTCCTATCCTGACATTCGGTGTCCAACCCTGCTCAATTATAACATTAAAACGCTCTTTATATCCAAATAAATACCAAAAAAAAAACTATTTCTATTTTGAATTCAATTTAAATAACAAAACATAATTAATTTAATAAGAAACGTATCAGAAATCGACATACGGTTACCAAGTACAGGATATTACATGGAATAGAAGTCCAAAACTATGGACATTCGTTTTTTCCGGTGCACGTTATTATTTTTATCAAAAATAATCATTTGCCATCGTGGAGCTTAGCATCAGTCGCGCTTTGTTTTTGAGAACCGCTCAATTAGCGCAATAACCGTCACTGGCCGCCGCCCACCATGAGTGTGTCCTCCTGGGTAAATCCTACTCGTGTCCGGGCATCAAAGGATGCCTGGCATGTGGCACAGTAGCCTTCAGTCCTTCAGTGCTGTTGGTATTGTGTCGATAGACAAATTATCCGGCTCTCCATAGTTTCCGTGTGCCACCAACGATTTCCGTTGAGCTAAGAAGAATCAGTGCTACAGCGCATTCAATAAGTATATATCCATTGCTTTATTTTCTCTCTATACATTACATTTGGTTTGCCGCTGCTTGTGTGAGTGGGTGTGGGTGTGGGTTTGTTAAGTAATTTGTGCAAAAATTGATTTAAAGCTAAGTTATCCCTAAGGTTGTAAAATATATGTATTATATATCAATATATGTACGTGTATGTGTGTGGGTGCATACAGTGCGTTTCAGAACCATAAGAACAGTGTGCTTGAGTTAAGTTAAAGCCAGCATTTGGGGGAGTTTAAGAAAGTGTAAATAAAGCTTAAACTGAGAGCGATTCAAGGGGATCTCTCTTATATAATTATATAATATAAAGTAAGGTCTGGTTTCAAGCTATATTCAAATATGAACAAAAACAAAATAAATTAAACTAACTCAATTCGCTTATAGAATATTGTGTAGCTTATGGCGAAATTGTTTAAGTAAGGTCTTTAGCAACAAACTTATTCTTACAGCTATGATACGCACTATACATAAACTAGAGTGGGTCGATTTTTATGGCTGCAAAAACTCCTTCTTTTTTTTAAGAGAAATATAAATAAAAGCTAATGTACATTCTTTTTTTAGAGAAATATAAATAAAAGCTTATTAATTAATTATTTTTTTACTACTTTTACTATTCGATTTAAGTATAAAGTGAAAGCATAAACCCTAGAAGGTCTATGATCTTTCAGAGAATTTCACAAATTAATTAGTGCTGGCATAACATCGGAGCACTATCGATATTATCGATTTTTTAACTTTTTTGAAAACCATCGATTGTTTTTCGCTCTATCGATAGTATCGATCTTTTGAACTTATTTGAAAACCATTGATTATTTTTCGCACTATCGATGTTTTGATTAGACCGATTAGACTCCATTTTAGGCCTTTAAAATGATCATGAATTCTGGAAGGGAAATATTTGGTTAGATCATGAATGGAAATTAATCCCTTAAAGCCGGAATCGTTTTAAGTGAGAAAATGGCATCACTCAAGGCTTCAACTGCCGATAATATAATTATTATAAACATAAATGGTATGGCTTAGAAAACATCGATAGTATCGATGTTTCACTAGTAAAGCATCGAAAAAAATCGATAGCGCAAAACAATGATTTTTGCCAGCTCTAAAATTAATACTTTTCGGAACTTAAGCAGAGATATTAAGTGTTTTTATGCGTTTATAGTTAGAATATTACTGGAACTCTTCTTTCAATTTTAGTTAATCAACTTTAACTTCCTAAAATTTTTGTTTTTGATCAAAACCGACCCATTCCGTGGTGCACGCTGTGTGTTGTGTATGTTTTGCTTTCTGTTATTCTGTTATTGGTTTTCACTTGAGGGCGCTGCTAGCTATCGAATTAAAGGTGGAGAAATATCGATGTATCGATTTTTTTGAAATGGTTGGGAACATCGATGTTTTTGTCACATCACTAAAGGGAAAACATTTTTCATTTATTTTAAGGGACATTTTTTTCTGTTCTCTTGAAAACATCGATGAAAACATAGATTGATAATTTATTTTAAAGGAATTTTTTTTCTGTTCTCTTGAAAACATCGATGAAACATCAATGAAACATTTTTATCAAACCATCGAAAAACTTCGATGTTTTTTTCCATCGATGTTTTTTATTTAAACATCGAAAAACATCGATGTTTCTCCACCTATCGAATACTTTGGGGGGACTCTCCTCGACTTTGAGCGGCAATTGGATTGCGAATCGCTCGGGATAAGGATAAGGATAAGGACAGGGATTCAGGAGCGGGATCAGAACATGCCGTCCGACCTGGCCACCGGAATGAGCACAATCAAGAAGATGACAAAGTTGCGCATGACCAGCCGCCAGTCGCTGGGCACGGCATACGGCAGCAGGATCTGCGTGAGCCGATGCACCTCGTGCGAGGCGCACACGAAAATAAACGAGGTGATGATCATGTTCAGCGTGGGGAACCCAGGCAGCAGGACGAGCACCCCGTGACGATCGGCGGCCAGCCAAATGTGATACTGGCACACAAACAGCTCCAAGGAGATGCGTCCAAACCAGGCAAAGAACGCCGAGTAGCGGGTCCGAAGGATCCCCGAAATATTCCGCAGGACGACGTAGCCCACAATGGGTATGAAGAGGATGTACGAGTGGATCTCCTCGCAGTTCTGGACGTTGCGGCAGAGGAAGGAGAAGGCCGTGTACACGCCCACCCCAAGCAGGGCCAGCAGGGTGACCGAGATGGAGGTGCGTCGCGCGAACAGATTCCCATGATTGTTGTCATCGAACACATTGTACTTCTGGGCGATGTGAAAGCAGGCGGCATAGATCATCCCAAAGGCCACCGTGTACCTGTCCAGCTTCCACTGGTGCCACCACTCGTGCAGGTCGTCGTCGGTGGTCACAAACAAGGCCTTCCACGGTCGGGTGACAAAGATCCGCTCGAAGAAAACCTCCGACATGAAGAGCACCGTGATCCCTCCCAGGCAGCCGATGCACTTGGAAACCAAATAGAGATAGTGCAGCGGATTGGCGTCCACCGAGGCGGAGGAGATGCGCGGCGGCAGCGCGAGCACAAAGTACACAACGCACAGCCAGAAGGAGAGGAGCGGCACAAAGTAGTAGAACTGGTACGGCCGGTTCATGCAGAAGCACAGCAGCACGCTGAGGAAGTTGGCCCGGAACATGGCCTGGAAGAAGCGCACGAACAGCGACCCACTGCCCCCCGTCTGCCACAGGTGGGTGAAGTGCGTGTATCCGGTGAGGAAGAAGTACCCGGAGATCAGCAGCTTAATATGCATGTGGATGGGCAGCACTCGCTGAGCCCCCGTCATGTAGTAGATGAGCACCACCAGCAGTATCCAGCCGCGCAGCTCATCCGTTTGATCCCGATTCAGGACCTTGGTAAACCGCGAATCCTCGGTGAAGAACAGGCCCAGGGCGAACACATAGCCCACGGGTATCCAGAAGCTGAACTCCGAGTAGTACTTGTTCTCCTTCATGAAGAAGTTGGTGCGGTCGCAGAGGTAGAAGTAGGCCAGGATGAGGCCAAGAGTTGACAGAGCCACCATTGGCGTGCTGTAGTCGGTTATGAGAGCGGACAAGGCATTGGCGGGGGCTCCTCTGTGATGCTGATCCTGCTGTAGCGGCACATACAGCGTCTGCCCCCTTAGGTGGAGCATCCACCTTCTCAAACACATCCCACACACGAGGGTCATGCAGACCCCAAAGAGAGCATAAGCCACAATTTGGAGCGTGGTGTGCGGCTCGGAGCTGCTGCAGCAGGTGCCATCGTTGTAGTTCATGTAGTCGTTGCAGTACATGTTCCACAGCAGCTGCACCTCCAACCTCTGTCCATGCGCACACAACTGGTGCCCGTCAATGGCATTGTCTAGCAGTCCATTGGCTATGAGTCCGGCGCTCTCCCAGACACTGGCCTCCGTGTAGCGGAAGACGCCCCTGGCCACCGAGTTCAGGCGGTCAATGTGCTCGTTCTGCAAGAGCCTCCAGCTCGCGGGCAACTTCTCCTCGTCCACGCGATCCGCCAGCTTCCAGAGCACCCGCGACGTCTGAGCCACCAGCCGATGGAAGGGTGCCACGAGCAGGGTGAGATTGGCGCCATACTGACGGAGGACATCCTCCGTGGTGTTGCCCGCCAGGAGGTTGGCGTAGGTAAAACCCACCACATAGACGGAGGACAGCTGCTTCTCGGCCTCCAGCCGATACAGGCGCTCTACCAGAGCGGGACTCACCTCCTTGGCCTCGATGTACTGGGCCAGCATGTGCAGCTTCTTGTCCTCAAAGCGGGCCGAGCGGCTCTCCGCCACGGAGGAGGCATTGTCCCGCCTCGGGGGGGCCTCGTCGGCGGCTAGGGGCAGGCGCAGCTGCTCCACAAAGCGGTCGTAGAGCAGGCGCACGCTCTCGTCGCCGATGAACACAAAGTTGTTCTTGTTGTCGAAGAAGGCGAGGTAGCGCAGGCAGCGCCGCGTATCACTGCGGAGGGAGGGAGGTTCCGGGTGAGTCATGGCGGGGTTATCTCTTGGTTATCTCTTGATTACTCACGTGAGGGAGTACTTGTGCACCATGCAGCCGTACGGCTGCCACTCGTTGTCGCCCTTGAAGCGGCCCTTGGACAGCAGCCACTGGCAGGAGTCGCTACCTAAGGAGTGAGGGATGAGGGATGAGGGATGAGGGATGACCAGGATAAATCAATATCAACACTGAACCTACGATCGGGGGCCTACTTACCATAGTTCCAGTTGAGCAGGCCGTGGTAGAGTATAAATCCTAGGACCAGCAGCAGGGCCACCTTCTTGGCATTGGTGGCGTTCAGCTGCTCCATGAACAGGTCCGCCTTGGTGGGCAGTCGCTGGCCGCCACCGCCTGCGCCGCCTATGCAGATGCCGCCCAGCTCGGGACTAGGTCCTGCCGGGGCATCCTCGCCCGATGCAGTTACTCTTCCCCCGCCATTGCCACCACCACCGCCGCGTAATTCGCGAAGCTCCATAATTCGCTCCTCTTCCTCTCCGCTCTCTCGCTCCCTCTTGCTTGGCTCTTTTAGAGTGAATTGCGGACTATTGCATGGCCGGGCACCATGTATCCTTGGACTCCTGGCTGCGTCTCGGTTTGGGGCTTTATTTATTGATTTCGCAGCTAACAATGAACTTGCTTCGCCGGCCGATAGGCGCCCGCTATCTCTGCAAGCCCCCCCGCCCTCCACCCCCGCAGCTGGCCTGAACGCCCGCGCCTATCGGAATCGAACAGCTGAGGCCATCACGCTTCCGGGCGAATGACAGTCCACTGACCACTGGAAGATGCATTCTTAAATTACCCTAAAAAGCTAATAAAAACGATAATAACGTAAATATTAGCTTATTAAGAATATAAAATAGACTTGCAAGTCTTGCAAGCCAACTAACTATGGTACAGTTGGTTCAAATACCTTTGCTTCACTTTGAAAGCTCTAAAATGAAGCTCTAAAATAGTATTTCTTAGCTACAAACTAAAATTAATTTAAAATAACTTAAAAACTATACAGTCTCTACAGAGGGAATATTTTTCAATAAGCTTTTAACGATTCTTGCATTGAAGCTCTCTTGTTTGGTAATCAGCAATTACAATTTTACCTTAAGCTAAATTTAATTAAATTGTATAAATAGTATTAATTAAATAAGATCTGCCTAAAGCTTAAGCTAATCATAGTATTAACAGCAAGGCTGAGCCTAAAACTCTTTTTAAAATATGTAAGTTTAAAAAACAGAGTGAAATCAAACAACGCGGTCACAAACAGCTGATGCTTCGATTTCAATAAATCAGCTGCTTGTTATCGATAACCGAGAGACGCTGTCATCGGTGCAGCAGACTTTTTTAAAACTAGCACATTTCATACTAAATGGTGTTGAATTCTGTAAATTAAAAGCGACGGCAAAGATGGTGACAGTGAAGGAGCACCCAATGGACAACTGCCAGCTATTCGTACAGCTGCGCAACATGTTCCACGCCTACGACAGCCAGACCAAGCGCCTCTCAACATTCCTGTATTGGAGCGGTAAGTCCTCATGGTGTCTTCATCTTTTCGTTTCGTTTTCGGCATTAAAAATCTTACTTTAGGCAATGAGGAGCACATTGATGAGTTGTGCCTCCAAGTGGTCCGACTCCTGGTGGAGCACGAGCTGGTAATCCAGTTAGATGAGCTGCAAACTGTGCCGACCTGGCCGGAGGCATTAACGCACCTGCGCGGCGTTCTCATCTTGTTGCTGGTCAACACCGCAACTACCGAGGGCCAATGGAGCCTGCAATGCCAGCATTTGTGCCAACAGCTACCCCAATTGCCGCAGTTCCTAACCGTGGCCATTGCCATGCGTTGCGGCCTCAAGCAGCCGCTGCTCGAGTTCCTCGAGTGTGGCCCCCGCTGGGCCACCTTTCAGTATTTTGGTGTCATTAACGAGACAATGACCCACCTCGCCCCGGATCGGCTGGACGAGCTAACCCTGACCGCGGGCACCTTAAAGGCCGCCGGTCGTGCCCTGATGCATCACCAATTCGCCGATAAGAATGAGATGCTGGTCCGCGAGCTGGGCAGGATGCTGCAGCGCCACTTGCTAGACTCGGCCGAACGCCTGGCGGAGCTGCGTCCGACGCCGCGCAAGATTTACCTCGCCAAGGCCATGAATCTAATCCTTGAAGTGATCATAGAGGTGCTGGGTGACCCCAAGGCCCTGGGGAAGCCGGCCTACTTCCAAACCTACAGTGGCTTGGGCCCGGAAATCGCTCATGGAGATTCCAAGAACGATCCCAAGCCGTGTGCCAAGATGCTAATGGATGCCTTGCAGCGGCTCGTGGAGGAGGTCTCGGTCGCAACCTTCATGCATTGGATGGAGGTGCCGTCGCCTAAGGTCCTCTACAACTTCCAGGCCCTCATTTGCTGCCAGTCGGCGGACCTACTCCTGGCAGTCCAACCTTATACCGAGCTCGGCCAGCACACGGTCTGCGCCCAGCTCCAGAGCTTCGGCGAGGCGGCCCAAAAGTTTGAGGCCATCTTGGCGGACATGACCATCGGTGAGCTGCTGGCCTTCCTCGATGGCGATGTCGGTGCGGTCACCGAGGAGCAGCTTCTGGCGGGTCTAGAGTGCCTCCTCGGCCGACCGATTGCCTTTGGCAACGACGAGTGCGTCGAGACCATGGCCAAGCATGTGCAGTTGATGGGCGAGAAGCACGCCAAGCTCATCATGAGTCACCTGCAGCAGGTGGCCGAGGCCAGGAAGGCACTGCTTGGCATTAAGGTGGAGAAAATGGAACAGGGTGAGGGTGAGGAGGCCAGCAGCGGCTCCAGCGGTTCCAGCGACGACGAGGAAGAGGACGAAGAAGGGCAAGCGAACGAGTATGCCAGCCTGCTGCAGCTGGTTCTGCTGCCCATATTCACGCAGTGCAGCATTCCGGACAAGATCCTGCTGCTGCAGTTTCGCGATGAGTTGGACATCACCAAAGACTTCCCGTTCGAGGCGCCTGGCCACCAGGAGCGTCGCATCAGCTTCTTCAACAATCTGAATAGCCATAGCCCGGCTCTGGAGAATCAGCTGCTGATTTTCTGCTACGAGAACCCGGACGAATCGTGGTTGGCCCTGGCCAAGTTGGCCATGACCCATTCGCGCTTTGCCCACTTCTTTTGGCGCGTCGCCGTCCACTGTCCCCGGCACTCGGCTCGCCAGATGATCAACATAGCCGACAGTCTGCTGCAGGACGATCAGCTGCTGCTTAAGAGGAATGCCTTGCGCTTCCTGATCTCTGTCTATGTCAATCCCTTGGTCCTCAACGGCCTGAGCAAGCAGCGAGCGAATACCTATCGCGTGAGCCTGCGCAACGACGCTCTGCCCTACACGGAGGCGGAGCTGAAGACTTCGCAATCGGATTTCTTGGATGCCTGTGCCGAAGGCCTGGCCAAGTTCACGCGGCCCCTGAGCTATCCCTATCTGCGGCGCATCCTGCGCCTGCTCATCCGCATTGCCGCCGTGGAGCAGAAAGTGCGAGACAGTGGTCGTCATCAGCTGCGCCAGGTGCGGGCCGAGTGCTGGCGGGACCCGACCTACGACGAGGCTTACGCCATGGCCAAGCACTATGTGGCCATGCACGAGAACCTGCCCGAGTGGCGCCAGGCACACTTTCCGCTAATCGCACAGCTGATGAGCACCATCGATGCCCTGCGCTGGAATCTCGCCCATTTCGATCGCGAACGTGTGGATATACTCGGCCTGGCTGGACGCTACTGGAGGCAGAACATGAATAGTCTGCTGTTCCTCGAACCAGGTGAGATCAATTAATATTAATCAGTGGCCTATCCCGCGGGATAGGATTTTTCTCAGTCTGCGTCGCTGCCGCTCACGCACAGTATGCACAAAAGAGAACAGAAGAATCAGTGCAGACAAATTGTAATTGTGTGGCTGGATTTAGCCTTTTTTAGCGTTAAATAGCTAGTTTTTAAATACAATTCTCAACTCACTTAACCTCTCCTCTCACCTCTTTCCGGCAGAGTTCCGCGGGAGGATCGATGCAGTTACTGCTAACTTGAAGCACAAGGAGTTTGTGACTGGACAGATGCCGTCGCCTGAGGACCCCAACTACCGGGCCGAGTTCATTCGCCGGGTGACTCAGGCCAGCGCCAGGGAGGCGACGATCCTCTTTCGCCAGAGTATCGAATCGCGCACCGATTGCGTCCTTTTCTTTGAGCTAGCCAAGGCTGTGGAGCAGGAAGACTGCGAGAGCGCCGAGGAGGCCTACATATTCCTGTTTGGCTGCCACGTATCCGCCTGCCGCAAGTACACACAGTTCCGCAAGAGCAGTCCAAGGAAGCAGGCAAGAAAACGTGAGATGTACGAGCGCCTCACATCGATTGTTGGAGCCTCGCCAAGGGAGACCATACCAGAAGTGAGGAAGAAGCTGCGCCTGATGATGTCTACCAGCATGACAAAATAGACTTAAATACAATAAAATATAAAAACGGTCTGGATAACCCATATTCTATTATATTCCTTATCTTGTAATTCTCAATATCCTTTGAAAGGATACGTTTAAGTTTTTGAAGAATGATATTAAATTTGAGTTTTCGAATATCAAACGTGATTTCAAGGGTTTTTTTTCCTTAATATTTAAGGTATTTATACAACTGGAAGTGAGTAAACCTAAATATTAGCGGTTTGCTAGTTGGGTTTCATATTGGAAGGGTTTCATGCTGGGTATTACAAATGTAACGGAGAAACAGTGTGACCAGCAAGTTTTGCTGAAGTCGCACATTCTGAAACCCAGAAGGTTAAAATTAATCAGATATCATAGGACATTTTTAGCAATCAACCCTTTTAACAAAATAAAAGCAAATTCATTTTATTAATTAAATCTCATGTCATAAAATGGTCATATCAATATATCGACAGCATCAGTAAACATCGATTCTTTTGCGATAATGTAATGCAACATTATGATTCTTAGCACAGGTCCTTTTCGAACCTGGAAAGTTACATTGTTTTTAAGTTATCCGCCCTTTTTTAGTGATAAGGTAAACATTCTAAGTTTAATTAAACTTTGCGAAGGTACCATCCCACTATCGCGATAGTGGAGAATCAATCGATTGTGCCGGCCAAAGCCAAATCATCGATGACATCATCGATAGTTCCATCCCTAAGTTGACAGGAGTTTTTCTGGCAGAATTTGTAGCTATTAAAAATATAAAATAGTATCGATAGTGCAATCGATTCTTTTCCAGCACTACATAGATTTAGGGGTTTCTCGATGTCCTAGGGGGAATTTTAGGGGGGAAGAATTTTTAGGGGGAAAGTTTAGGGTTTTTTTCCGGAACGATTGATTTAAAATTTTTAAGAAAATCTCTATAAAATTGTTTTTTTTTTAATTATAAATCACCTAAAATGGCGAAAATATTAAACTAAATACGAGTTTCATCGATACCAACAGAGGTGGGGAAACATCGATGACATCGATGCTGGCATCGACGTTTCTTTCGTGATAGTCCATCGATAGTTGCTCAGTTACGTCGTAAATCTTCACGTTTTAGCATAAATATATTTGTAAATAGCAAATAATACAAAATAAATAAATTAAATAAATCGAATTTTTTGAGTTTTGATTTTATTAACATATTTTTTAAATTTAGGGGGAAGACTGGATATTTTAGGGGGAAATATCGACTATTTGACATTTTTTAGGGGGAAAGCCAAATTTACATCTGGCAACACTGGCCTATGAAAATTAACATAGACTAGACGAGTGGAAAACCAGCCGAAAGTAGTGAAAAAACGCACGTTGATCGTAGTTTTTTCCAAAATAACTGCACGCGACAAGAGAAAAACGCCGTGTGTGTGTTAGTGTGAGTCTCTTGGCCATTCCTTTATTTTTTTGTCCGTTTTCGCAAGCGTGTGTGTGGTCGCATAAAATTTACCGATATTCCGGACGGCAAGCAAAACGGGCGAAGAAAACGCGCAGTGTGAAAAGGAAATAACAGGGGTTAAACGACGAAAAAGCGAACGAAACAAGCGAAAATTGCTGCAGAAACAAAAACAACAGCAGGCATTTAGTTCTGTTCGGAAAATATTGGCGAAAAAACGCAAACGTAAGCGAAAAATCAAGCATCCGTGTCTCTCCTCTCTCCCTCTCTCTGTACAGCCCCTGCCTGCCCCTGTCCCTGTTTCACTCTATATTTTTCTCTCCCTGTGTATATATATATATATTATAAATATATATGTGTGTGTAATTCAATTCCGTGTGCATTTCCTTAACAGCCAAAAACAACAAAAAGGACGAACCGCACAAACACAAACGGAAATTTAACAACGTTAAACGGAGGAGCGCAGAGCAGCGCCGCAACACAACAACATCCCACAAGACAACAACATCAGCCAACAGCAGAAGAAGCTTCAAGAGCCGCCAAAATGAGCAAGCCACTCTTTGATACTGCCCCGCTGACCATTGACCCGGAGCATGAATTGCGCTTTGTTGGTAAGTGCAAGAAAGATTATTGCATTCTGTGTGTTTACGTGGGAAGGTCGCCGCATATCGACCAAAGAGCTAACGCCGAATTCACCTCCAATTTGTTGCAAATTCGCTTCGAAGGGCCGACCGACCGAGCAAACTGCAAAGTTCGCTCGCACGCACACACGCGCAGCAGGCAAGCGCGTTCTCGCCTGCTTGCGCTCTCACTCTCTCTTTCTCACGGCTCGGTGCGATATGTGGTGCTCTCTCATTCACTTTCTTTTGCAGCTTATCAATAATTTCCGTTGTTTTTGTTGTTATTTTCGCGAATGATTTCTTTTTGTTGTGTTTTTTTTTGACATTTTTTGAGGTCTACGTGTGTCGTCTGCTCTTCCCGCTTATCACCCTCTCCCTCTTCTCGGCCAAGTTTTCTGATGCCGGCAGCTGGCGTCGCTCTCTTTCTCTCTCTTGCACTCTATTGTCTGTCCCTCTCGCTCAAGCGCTCTCTCCCTTACTCTCCCGCCCGCTCTCTGGCCCTGCGTTTTCGGCTAGCATTTTATTTTTATACGCAAAAACTTGTCATGGGCCATTTTCATTTTTTCTTGTCTTTTACTTCTTGAATTTTGGCCAAAAAGCAACAGCAGCAGCAATGGCAACAACAATGCAATATGACAGCAAAAAGCGCTCGCACAGTGGGCAGCAAATGCACTAAAAACGGCTAATAGGAAGTTTTTTTTTTTCTAAATCGATGTAAAACTATGTGTTATCTTGAAGCTTTTTATCTTCATTGTTAACACTGTTGTCAACGATTATAGTTTTCAATTGAACTATACATTAATTGGTTATAGTAAAAATATTAGCCCATACCACTTCTAATCCCACGGTGCGCAAATATTTTCATATTTGTGTATGCACGGGTGTGTGTGTGGGCCTTAGCCCCATTCTTTTCCCACCACCACCCCCCTCGTTTGATCGTTGACTATTGTGCGCGGGGGTGTGCGGGTGTTTTAGGGCGAACAATGGGCGGGGGAGGTAGAAAACACATGCATGACGCGACGACGACTTTGTCTAATGAAATTTCCTTGAAGCACACTCACTCACACGCACGCACACAACGGTGGCCATTTAAAAAGCAGGAATTCGTGTTACTTTATTTTGCGGTGTTTTGCTTTGGCTCTTCCTCTTCCCTCTCCCACTCCCACTCCCACTCTCTCTGTCACTCTACCGAGCAAAAGAAGAAGAGAGTATTTGGGGATTTGTCAAGAGGCCACGATCGATTTCTAATTGGGCCACAAAAAAACTAAATGCAAGTGTTGCGCAGAAGTGTTGATACCCTGCAATTACTTGAGCTTACAGCAAATAGGAAATAATTACTTTGCTAAATGGTAGATTTAACTTTTAGGGAAATGTTGAAACCGAAACTATAATAGTTATTATTTTATAATTCAAAACTCATTTACAGGCTGGGAAAATTAAGTAATTTCAGCTTCATTTGATGTGTATAATTATTATTATAATATACCATAAATCACTTTTCATTGCTTAGCAAATGGATTACCTTCAGTTTCATTACTATAATAATTTTATAATTATAACTTAAAAAACCCGTTTCCTTGCCAAAAACATTAATTAAAGTTGTTATAAAAATTGTACCTAAAAAGTAACTTCTTTTGTAGGGTATTTGTGGAAGTGTTACTTCCTTTCTGCCCTTCGCTCCCTCTCTCTCTCTTTCTCCTATTTTCGCCTTGTTTTTTCCTCTATTTTCCTGTTTTTGTGCCAGTTGCCGATTTTGTTTTGCTTTTAATTCAATTAATTTGAACTTGCTTTTCGGCCCAATGACGCAATGAGCGTGACGTGACACAAAGCGAAGCGGGCGGGGGAAGTCCATCGAAAGTGAGAAAATAGCGACGAAAGTGGGTTGAATTCGGGGGTGTCACTAGTCGAGTGTGTGTTTGTTTGTTTCCCTCTTTGTGTTTGCCAACTTATCCTTATCCTTAATCGCATTACCATCATTACAGGACCCTTCAACCGGGCCGTCGTCACAATCATGAGTCTGCGCAACAATTCGGCATTGCCCTTGGTCTTCAAGATCAAGACAACCGCCCCGAAGCGCTACTGTGTACGTCCAAACATTGGCAAGATCCTGCCCTATCGCTCGACCCAGGTGGAAAGTAAGTACACCGTATATATCCCACATAAATACTGATCCCTAATGATCTCCTAAATAGTCTGCCTGCAGCCATTCATCTACGATCAGCAGGAGAAGAACAAGCACAAGTTCATGGTGCAGAGCGTGCTGGCACCCACGGATGCCGATCTGACCGATTTGAATAAATTGGTAAGCTTGTATGCCTTAACCCATAGCTTATTTACTTCATCAATCTCTTGTGTGCAGTGGAAGGAACTGGAGCCGGATCAGCTGATGGACGCCAAGCTGAAGTGCGTGTTCGAGATGCCCAGCGCCGATGCGAATGCCGAGAACACTAGCGGCGGCGGTGGCGGGGCCATCGGCGTCGGCGGCACCGGCAGTGCCGGCGGAGGCAGCGCGGGCGCCAACACCAGCTCAGCCAGCGCCGAGGCGCTCGAGAGCAAGCCCAAGCTAACCAGCGAGGATAAGGTGAGAGCTATTGTTTATATAACGCTTATATGTTTATAACGCTTGAATTTCAGCCCTCGAATTTGCCAGATGCGTCCGAGACTGTGGAGTCGCTGTCCGGGACGATTAAGGGGCTGCGCGAAGTAAACAGCGAACTGCGAAAAGAAAATCTACACTTGAAGGTAGGCCAGGGGGATTTACCACTCGGATTTCTCATAAACTATAGCTTATCAATAGGTTTCATGTTGATTTCCAAGTGTTTGCAGCACTTGAATATCATTTTTCATTCAATGAGTAACGCGTGGCAGAAGGAGTTCTGAGTAATCAAGGCCTTGCTCATATTTCACCATTTTCTGGAAGCTTTACTCTGTAAACTGCCAGGCTTTTATTTTCAAATAATAACGTCAGATTGATTTTATTTTTGATTTGTTTACTTTTTCTTTAATCAACAAGAAAGTAAGCTAACTTCGGTAAACCGAAGTTTGTATACCCTTGCAGTCTGCAATTGAAACTCGATCCATTTTAGTAATGTTGAAAAAATATCGAATTGTCTAAAGTTTGTACATTTTACATTTTCATATAAATCGACCGATCGCTTCTATGGCAGCTATATGATATAGTAGTCCGATCTTATTCTAAAACCGCTATATCTCGAAATTGAAAGAAATACGTATAGGATATAGTGGTCCGATTTCTGCCGTTCCGACATATATACTGCGTGCTAAAGAAATAAGACTATGCTGAAAATTTCATATATATATATACTTTTTGGGGTCGAAGATGCCTCCTTCACTGCGTTGCTAATATCATGGCAAAATTATAATACCCTCTGCAAGGGTATCATGATTTCGTTTCTTTTCTCGATTTTTAACGAGCTGATCGTTCTTATTTGCCAAACCAAAGTGACCGTATTTTCTTTTGTTAAATATCTAGCTTAATTCTATCGATAACATTATACCAACTGGTCACTAATGTGACCGTGTAATGCAAAATGAGGTGTTTAAACTTGGTATTAATTGCTTTCATTCTCTCTCCCTCTCTGTTGCAGGATCAAATCACACGCTACCGCAGCTCGGCGGCCATCAAGCAGGTGAACGAGCCCTATGCCCCAGTTTTGGCTGAGAAGCAGATTCCAGTCTTTTACATTGCAATTGCCATTGCTGCGGCCATTTTGAGCCTGCTGCTGGGCAAGTTCTTTCTCTGAATGCCATAAACCCCGCACCACCAACACACCAACAACCACAACAACACCCAACATGCAACATGCAGCAGCAACATCATCACACAACAGCAACTACAACTAACAGCAGCAGCAGCAAGCAACAACGAAAGCACATCAGCAGAAGCAGCCAGCAGGTGCAGCATCATCTAGGCCACAGCGGAATAGCAGCGGTATCCAAGGCTGCAAACTCAACAACAACAACAGCAACATTTTCTGTGGAAAAAAGAGAAAGACAACAAACAAAACAAAAGAAAACAAAAGAAAATAACAAGAAATTCGCAAAGGCCGAATCCTATTTCGAATTGCTCAGATTTTTTCCTATTTGCATTTTTATTTAATTTTTTCTTCTATTAACCATTTTGCATTATCGCCCTACTTTATTAATGTTACTTAAAAAGTGATTTAATCTATATATATATATTCCGTTTTAGTCGTTTTAAAGATGCATTTCGAAATGGAAAATATGGACAAAAGAAAATATCGAAAAACGAAACGCGTTGAAGTATTTCTAAGAACAACCAAAATTATTTTACTTATTTTTCTTTCTCGACGAAAAAACTGTTCAGATCGGCGATCGGCGAATAAACTTCAGTTTTATAACTATTTCTTTTTTTTTACGTTATTTTTTGCAACCACAAGACCTAGTTAAGAATGTAAAAGTTAAAGCCAATAAAAACAAAAAGAAAAAACCTTGAGCAAAATGCAAAAAACGAAAAACTAATAACGGGAAAACCAATCAAAGAAAATGCTTCAAAAAATATGGAAATACACAAAAAAAAATGCTCTGCTCTCTAAAAAGAAAATAAAATTAAAAACCAGCTGCTTCACCCTGATATATATATATATGACTATATATTATATATAATCATGAATTGTTTTTGGTTGGCATTTGCATTTACTTTCGTTTTCACACACACCCTCACCCCCCACACGCTATATATTTATATATTGTACGATTATAATGAATTTATATAAGCAATTTGTGTTGGATCATCGGCGAGTTATATATATATATGGATATATAGCAAGGAATAAAGTATATGTATATCTATCTGAAAAGGTCAGCAGCAAAATCAATCAATCAACTTTTTTATGAAAGTGGGAAATCGGAAATGCAGCCTCCCAGACACGCTCCCTACCCTGGCCTCCACCTTCGAAGCTAGTACTTGTTCTCCTCCAAAAATAATTAATAATTGAGAATTGATCATTATCTCTAGCCCGTACTTGTTTCCTCGATTTTTTATATAGTTTGCAAAGCATCGGAAGGGTATATAGATTTATACATGGATATAATACACACAACACGCTGTATTTTCATAGACATGTGGCGGAAAAGAACTCGTATTTAAATGTTTAACTAGAAATACAGAAAACAAAAATAAATTAAAAAGAATACAGAAAAAGTGAAGAAAACTCATAAGCAAAATGTACTTGATGTCAGCTGTAGCAAATAACAGGAGAAACCATATATATAATAATATTATTAATAATAATAAAATGTGTGAAAACATCGGACATTCAACACGAACAACATTTAATTGCATTATTTAATTGAAATCAAACACACACACACACACTCCGCCGAGTCTCCTTCGAAAAGAGAGGGAGAGCAAAAGTCCCCGAAATTCAAGAAGGAATCCACGAGGAGGAGGCGCCAGGAGATACAAACACGCGACGAAAACAATTATTATAATAATATTTACAGCATGAATCTTAAAAACTAAGTGTTTTTTTCTTAAAGGAAAAATAAAAATGAAACATTGTTAATTAAACATCAACAAATATCATTTGAAATAAGTTTAAAATAAAACGAAAGCCCAAGCGAACCGAGGAATGGAACATGAAAACAGGATTTATAGAGGAAATTAATGATAAATAATCCATCTTTCTTGCACTTATGTTTACTCGCTGCTTTTTAAAGCGCGACGAGTCCCTGCTTGGCATTCAGAGCAATAGTTGAGCGATAAAGCCTTGGAAAGATGGGGATTTGGAGCCAGGTTTTGGCCACTTTCCAGCTACTATTATGGTAAAAGTTCTCTCCTCTTTTCCAACAGGATTTATAGAGGAACTTACTGATAAATAATGGAGTTATAACAAAAACAAGAAAGAAAGCTTACTTCGGTAAACCGAAGTTTGTATACCCTTGCAGTCTGCAATTGGATCATTGAATTTCAATCCATTTTAGTAATGTTGAAAATATATCGAATTTTGTAAGCTTTACATTTTACATGTAGAATGTTACATTTTCATATAAATCGACCGATCGCTTCTATGGCAGCTATTTGATATAGTAGTCCGATCTTAATGAAATTAAAACCGTAATTCTAGAACCGTAAAAAACAGCTATATCTCGAAATTTATAAAAATACATTAAAAAACAAAGAAGTTAAAATTTTTTTACATTTATTTCGCCATCATTCCTATGGCAGCTATAAGATATAGTAGTCCGATTTCGGCCGTTCCGACATATATACTGCGTGCTAAAGAAATAAGACTATGCTTAAAATTTCAGCTCGATAGCTTTAAAACTGCGAGACTAGTTCGCGTAGAAGCCGAAAGACAGACGGACGGACATGGCTAGATCGACTCGCCTGGTGTTGGAAAAAGCACACACGCTGCACGCTGCCTCTCACGCAGCACAGCTCGCACCAACACACGCACAGATTCTCGAGAATCCCGGGGACAATTTGTTGAGGCTCCTCTGGACAGATCGACACAACTCTCAGTCAGGTTAATAAGAAACACGATATTTGATTTAGTATGATTTACGTTCTTTTTAGTTTAATATTTCTGTTCTTCTGTTTCTTCTTTTCGTTTGCACACGACTTGTCACATTTACAAGAAAAACCAAAGTGAAGCGACGCTTCTTAGCGTGGTCTAGATTGTTCTGTGTACATGTAAATTCAACATAGCAAAAAAGGTATATGTATGTGTTTGGTGAGTTTGATTTTGCCATATGCAGGGAGTAGCCAGATCGGCGAGTTTATTCTGCATTTCTCAACACACCTCCTCAAAAACATAACGCACCAAACATAATCTTAAGGTTAACATTTCAAATTAAATGCATTCAAAAAAAAATTATGTGACAAGTCTGGCTCTGGGAGATGTACAATAGTGGTCCAACATTCGTTGCTGGGATTGGGGAAAAACCCAGTAAAACCCCAACCAGACCAACTTCAAACTAAAAAAAATTTTCTTTCATAATGAGATCTTGTTAAAGTAAATACTGATATTATATCTATTAAGTAACTCCTTTGGAATTATTTAGTCAATCCAATTTGATCTCGAAGATCCTTAAAGCGTGGAGCTGGTAGTGCCTTGGTCATCATATCTGCAAGCTGTTTTTCTGTGGAAATATATTCAATTTTAATTAGTTTGTTTTCCACTTGTTCTCTGGAAAAATGATATTTAATATCTATGTGCTTAGTTCTTTTGTGGCAAGAAGGATTATTTGCTATACTAATACACCCTTGATTATCCTCATATATTTTAATAGGTGTATTCAGTTTGATTTTAATACTTTCTAATAAAGATTTAAGCCATAATGCTTCTCTAACTCCTTCAAATAGTGCCATATACTCAGCTTCTGTTGAAGAAGCTGCAACAGAGGTCTGTTTTCGAGTACACCAGCAAATTAAGTTAGATTCATACATTTTAAACAAATATCCTGTAGTACTTCTTCTATCTATAATATTTCCGCCCCAATCAGAATCGACATATCCACTAAAAATGTCATCATATTTTGAAACTTTTGAAAATGTTAATTTTAAATCAATAGTTCCTTTTAAATATCTTAGAACTCTTTTCAAGCATTGCCATAATTCACTATTATTATATTGAGTATATCTACTTAATAAACTAACAGATATACTGAGATCAGGTCTTGTACACAACATTACGTACATTAAACAACCTATCAAATTACGGCAAGGTGCTTCACAATTTTGATCTGAGTTTAAGCCATCAAAATTAAGTTTAGAAGGAAGGGGTGAACTGACCGGATTACACTCATCCATTTTAAATTTAGATAGAACTGTTTTTATATATGCAGATTGACTTAAGTGTATTTGGCCTTCTTCTCTGTCAATTTTTATTCCTATAAAATATTTAATGTCTGATAAATCAGTCATTCTAAATTTTCCCATTAAATACGATTTAAATTTATTCATTGTTTGGATACTTTCTGTAGATATAACTAAATCATCTACATACAACAAAACATATATATTCTTTGAAATCTCTCCTTTATCAAGTATGTAGATACAACGATCTACTGGAGAGTTTACAAATCCGATACCCTTTAATGATTCCTCAAATATGTCAAACCAGCATCTTGCTGATTGTTTGAGACCATAAATAGCCTTATTCAACTTACAAACTTGATTTCTGCCAACAATTAAACCTTTAGGGGGTCTCATATATATTTCTTCTTTTAAAACACCGTTTAAAAAGGCAGTCTTTACATCCATATGATGTACTTTCAAGTTGTATTGAATTGAAAAAGACATAATAAATCTAAAACTAGTTACTCTGGCGACCGGAGCAAAAGTTTCATCGTAGTCAACTAAATATTCCTGTGTAAAACCCCGTGCCACTAGTCTAGCCTTATATTTAATCGGATTACCGAATTCATTATGTTTAATTGTAAATATCCATTTGCAATCTACAACATTCTTATTAGCAGGCAATTCAACAAGGGACCAAGTATTATTAATTGAATGTGATTCTAGCTCATCTCTTATTGATTCTTCCCATTGTACCTTATCACTTCTCATACTGATTTCCTCAAAAGAAATCGGTGTACTTTCCAAAGAAGTCTGAGCATTCATCACACAATTCAACATATCTCTATATGATAACTTTGGCTTATCTTTTAATCGATCACTTTTTCTGACAATTTCGCTTTTTTCATTTGTATCATCTGATACACTTTCACCAGGTACAACTGGATCGGCATTTTCTGTTACCACACCACTGGGATCATCATCTAGTATCTTATCAGATACTTTTTCAATGCTTTCACTTGGACTCATGTCCAGAACATTATCCATTTCCAACTGATCAACAATATTGTTGGTATCAAGGAAATCTTCATTTAAATATTCCATACTCTCATTATGGAATTCAATGTTCTTTTCTTCCAACTCCCTTCTTGAGTTTACCATGTTATTTTCATCAAAAACAACATCTCTAGCAATTGAAAACTTCCCAGTCTCCCCATCCCATACTTTGTATCCATTCGGTTCATATCCGACAAGTATTCCTTTCCATGATTTCTCATCAAACTTTCGTTTTCTCATCTTATTATGGACATACACTGTCGAACCGAAAACTCTCAAATATTTGAGATATGGCTTTTTACTATGCCACATTTCATATGGTGTTTTCTTGCATTCTTTCAATGCATTACTTGGGATTCTATTAGTCAAATAAGTTGCTGTCAAAACAGCTTCTCCCCAAAAGTATTTTTGTACTTTTGCCCCTATAACCAAAGCACGAGCTTTTTCTGTTATAGTCCTTATCATCCTTTCGGACACACCATTCAACTGTGGGGTATGCGGAACTGTAAGGTGGTAACTAATGCCCTTTTCACTGCAAAATTCTTTCATCTCATTCGATAGATATTCCCTGCCGTTATCGATATATAGATTAACTGCTTTTAAATTAAAGTGCGCCTCACTTTTAGCAATAAAATCCTTAAAAGCATTAAACACTTCCGACTTATAAGTCAGTAAATATGTTACGCAATAATGTGTATATTGGTCAATAAACACAACATAATAATTTTTCCTATCGATAGTTTCAGGAGTAATCGGACCACATACATCGGAATGAATAACAAACAAAGGCCTGTTAATATGATCTTTGTTTTTAAACTTTTCAAATTTAAGTCTTGCCTGCTTTCCATTTATGCAAGCCTCACATAAATCTTCATTTGGTTTTATATTATTTAACACATTGATATCCTCAAACATATTATTAGCTTTTATTTCTAAGTATTTTCCTTTGCTTATATGACCTAGCCTTTCATGCCACAAATTATAATTATTTATTTTATTAGGAATATTAGATATAAATGCCCTTTTTAGCATGGAAAAACGGACCACCGGAACATTATCAATATAATTCCCTTCCATAATATTCTCACCATTTTTGCTAACAGCTACACCTCCTGGATGAAACACGACAGTAACTCCTGCATCTTTTTCACCGATAAGAGGTTTTGAGGGACTTCCGAACAAAACAGTACATCGTTCAAAACGATTTTGGCCAGAGAATCACTGCACAACTCCATTGTGCCTTTCTTGGTTGCATAAATAAACTGGCCACACTTTGCCACTGCGATTTTAATTGGTTTTTCCAAGAATTTGATTGTATCAAAAAGATTCTCATTATTGACCAAATGGTCAGATGCTCCAGAGTCCAAAACAAACGAAATTTCTTCTTCTTTATTGTTTACTCGTTTGAACATGAACGCGAAACCTTCCGAGACTTCTTTGGACTGAGCAGTTGCCACCTGCACATGTTTGTTCTTGTCGTTATAGTTGTTGTTGTTTTCATTGTCTCTCTCTCTCTTATAGATGTAACACTCTTTTTTCATATGGCCAGCTTTGCCACAATGAAAACAATTTTTATTATTATTGTTAAACTTATTCTTAGCTTTGAACTTGTTTTTATTTGGTTTGTATGTATAGTTTTTATTTTGAAAATTTTTAAATTTGTTCTCCTTTCCTACGGTATGTAATACTTTTAGTGTTGTTTCTTTACTGATATTTTTTAATTTTATTTCGTGGTCAAGCAGCCTATTCTTCACAAAAGCAAGGGTCAGATTATCTTCGGATAATGTTTCAATAGCCGTTATTACGCCGTCATACACTGAAGGTAGAGATAACAGCAAATGCGAAACTTTGTCGAGTTCATCCATTTTCGCACCTGCAGCCAACAGCTCGGCAATCAATTCATCAAATTTATTAAAGTGTTGCAATAACAAAGTATCACCCTTCAGTTTCAATGATAATAACTGCTTTCGGACCGACAATTGCGACGCTAAACTTTTTCTTTCATAAATCGCGTCTAAATTCTTAAAAATAGTTTTAGCATTACAATCGGCTGGCGCAAAGCCAAGAAAGGAGTCACTTAGATACTCAATAATAACACTTTTTGCATTTCTTTCTTGTTTCTTCCATTCTTCTGTTATTTCACCACATTCTTGATCAATAACCTTAATGGCGTCTATTTCAGTTAACAATGCTCTTATTCTAAATTTCCAAATCGAGTATTTTTCTCCATCGAATGGTTTAATGTTACGCTTTCCTTTCTCCATTTTATATATATCAAAATGTTATACTTATCTGCAGTAAAGAGGCGTGGGCTGGGCCCATAACCTGTTGGAAAAAGCACACACGCTGCACGCTGCCTCTCACGCAGCACAGCTCGCACCAACACACGCACAGATTCTCGAGAATCCCGGGGACAATTTGTTGAGGCTCCTCTGGACAGATCGACACAACTCTATCTCGCTGCTTTTAAACTCCAATGATTTAATTGCAGGCCAGTCAGGTTAATAAGAAACACGATATTTGATTTAGTATGATTTATGTTCTTTTTAGTTTAATATTTCTGATCTTCTGTTTCTTCTTTTCGTTTGCACACGACTTGTCACATTTACAAGAAAAACCAAAGTGAAGCGACGCTTCTTAGCGTGGTCTAGATTGTTCTGTGTACATGTAAATTCAACATAGCAAAAAAGGTATATGTATGTGTTTGGTGAGTTTGATTTTGCCATATGCAGGGAGTAGCCAGATCGGCGAGTTTATTCTGCATTTCTCAACACCTGGTGATGCTGATCCAGAATATATATACTTTATGCGGTCGGAGATTCCTCCTTCACTGCGTTGCAAAAATCATGGGTATAATCACTGTGGACGGCAGTCCACGTAGTGACGATGAGCACCGAGACTGTGGTGCGCAAGGAGACTACTATATACAGCCGTAGAATTGAAAATCTGCTACGATAGTCCGATCAGAACCATTTATATCTTGATCGAAAGGTATTGTAAACCTCTTTGAAACTGCATACTAAGATTTTTCAAAAACTGATAACTTTAGGAGAAATGAGAGTGAAAGTGCGAAATTGACAATTTTGAAAATTGGAGCAATTGGGGCCGGTTGAGCAAAAACCCCCAAATTTTTAAGGTTGTTGTGATCTAGCTTTAAATACGCGTCGAATGACACCTCGATCGTCCTGATCCGATACTCCGTTCAAAAGATATTCAATAAACAAGATTTCAACGGCCTTTCCGAAATGAAAACGTTTGTCCTGTTGTTTGTCTGTTTGTTTGTTTGTTTGTTTGTCTGTTTGTTTGTCTGTTTGTCTGTGGTATTTTTTGTTTTAAAGTCCTGGAACCACTTTTGTTTTATTAATCAGCTCGAGCTAAATAATTTTTGTTCTACGACTTTTTGGGTTTCCCGCTAGTTTGGCGGGAAAACAGCTAGAAAAGCCAGATTTCCCGCGCCCATAACTTCTAAACGACTAAAGCTACAGAATCGTGCTTTATGTCGTTTGAAAGGTATTTTGAAATGATAATAGCTTTGCCTTGACATAATTTATATAAATATAATATTTAAGAATTTATAATTAAAATTAATTTTTTTTTAAAGTTTTTGAAGTTTTCTTAAAAATGGCTCTAACGATTTTGATACTCACTCAAGGCCATATAGCCCTTGAGATTGCTCAACTTTTGGTATATAACACATATCTCGGAAAATTCGCTTTCTCGAGATATTACTCATTAAAATTAGTAGCAAAGATCCCATATACCTAACCTTTCACGTGCACTATACATACATTTATGTAAAAACTCATGTAGAGTCATTTAGAGACGTGCACAATGCAATATAATTTAAAGCCATCAAAAAAAATTTAATATCATTTAAATTTCAAAGAAATCGTTTGATTTTTTTTTTTTTAATTTAATTTAATTTTTGCTTTTTCCACAACTTTGGCGGGAAAACAGGAAATTTCTCGCGCCCATAACTTCTGAACGACTAAAGTTACAGAAACGTGCTATATGTCGTTGGAAAAGTATTTTGATATGATAATTACTTTGCCCTGACAAAAATTTTCTAAATATTATAATTAAGAATTTAGAATAAAAATTATTTTTTTTAGATTAAAATTTTTTTAAAATAGCTTTCACGATTTTTATAGTAACTTCCGGCCGTATATCCCTTGAGATATTTCGGGGTACAACACATATCTCCGAAAATTTGCTTTCTCATCAAAATTAGTAGCAATGCTCCCATATAGCTAACTTCTTATATGAATTTTGTTTGTTAATTTTTCCCATTTGAGTTTCAAACAAAAACTTATAAAAACAATGGAAGACCTATGTATGTACATACATAAGTCATTTAAAAAACTTCTGATATCAAATAAAAACACCTCTTAACGAGGTTAGATTAAAGTGACGATGGCACACTCAACACAAAAAATTTCTGATATCAAATTTTGTGACGATTAATAGTTATTTAAACAAATATATTTAAAAAGTTTTTAATTAGTTTCAAAATCGGCACTTAGCTGAAAAATTTAAAAAGGCAAAATAGGCAGCGTGCCGATTTTGAAACTAATTAAAAACTTTTTAAATATATTTGTTTAAATAACTATTAATCGTCACAAAATTTGATATCAGAAATTTTTTGTGTTGAGTGTGCCATCGTCACTTTAATCTAACCTCGTTAAGAGGTGTTTTTATTTGATGAGAGTAATAAGACAAAAGTGGCAACCTTCCATTCATCTCGCTCGGGCCTTCACTCGCTGTTTCTTAAAGCGTTATTAACGAGTTCGAGTTAAGACTTCAGAAGTTGCAGTCTTGGAGCCAAGTTTTGAACAAATAGGGGTTCAGACCAATTCCATTTTCTAGCTACTATAAGTGTAAACGCTCTCTTTTCTTTCTCAACAGGTTTTATAGAGGAAATTTCTGATAAATAATGCAGTTGTAAAGACAGCAAGGTGGCAACCCTACATCCATTTCGCTCGCGCTTTCACTCGCTGTTTTTTAAACGAGTACGAGTATCTAGTAAAGCGAGCTAAGACTTCAGAAGTTGTGGTTTTGTATACAAGTCTTGGCCAATAAGAGTTTAGGCCAAAATGTACCATTTTCTACTTACTTTTAGAGTAAAAGTTCACCCTTCCATTGATTTCTTTCACACTTGATATACTTTCTTGGTTTTTATTCTTAACTTCTGTTTTCGCTTCAACTTCAGCTTCGTTTCATTTCGTTTTTTGTTTTTGTTTTATGTTTTTTGTTGTTAATTTTTATACAATTTTTACATATCTACAACATAAAATTGGGAATTCTGCTTTGTTTTTTACGGAAATGAATGGTAAAGGGGCGAAGGGAAGAGCCTTCTCATTCTTAGCTAGCCAAGGTACATAATATCGCAAGGAAGGCCAGCTGGTAGATTAAGTTAGGGATTCGTAATTAAAGTCCTGGTTAGTCCTGCTGCTGCTCCTCCTCGCCCTTGCTGCTGCCCATTATCCAGTCCATGAGCATCATCGACGGCGAGCGGAGCGCGGGCTGAGCTGTGGTTTTTGGTTTTTGTGGGGAATCTTGGGTTAGCTGGCGAGGTGGTCTACGGTCGCTTCCACTCACTGAGGTCCACTTGGTCCGCTTGAGGCACTTGTGTTCCCGCCGCCTGCTTGGCCATGTCCTTTTGCAGCTGGAGCATCTGCTGCAGCCGCTGCTCGCGCTCATCCACAATGGCCTTGTCCTTGGAATGCTTCACCGTCTGGAGCTCAGCCAGCCTGGAAGGGGGAAAAGGTAAAGGATGCTCTGGGTTTCTGGGGCTTCCCAATCTCTGACTCACTTCTGCTTCAGGTCACTGCTGGCACTGGTGGCCACTGGCTCGCCGCTGCTGCTCCCCGCGCTGCTCGCCTTGCTGGGACTGCCCGAGGAAGCTAAGGGAGAGATTCGTTAGGCTTACCTCCACTGGCACCCGCGCTCCTGGTACTCACCCTCATCGCTGACGCGACTCCTTTCCGTCTCCAGCTGGCGCAGCGTGTCCGACAGCTTCAGTTGGAGGTGATCGCGCTCCTCGAGCAGCTGCACCAGCTCCAGGATCATCTCCTCCACCCGCATGTCCCGCTGATGGAGCATCATCAAAGCATAGTCCAGATCCGCCTTTAGAACATACTCGGGCAGGGGCTCGTCGCCTCTCAGGGATGGGGGTCCGCCGGCCGAGGTAGGAGCAGCTTCTGCACGGTTCTGGAGCCGGAAGGGATCGTACTGGGCGGCCAGGCGGGCGTACTCCGCGGAGCGTATGGCCAGCTGCTCCTTGAGCGTCACTATCTCCATTTCCTGGGTCTCCAGAGCCTTCTGCATCTTGAGCATCATGTTGGCCTCCTCTTCCTGCGGCCTTTGCTGCTGCTGCTGCTGCTGCTCTCCAATCCCCTCCAGCTGCTGCTTCTGCTCTCCAATCCCCTCCAGCTGCTGCTGCTTCTGGCTAATCCCCTCCAGCTGCTCCTTGAAGGCCGCCTCACGCTGGAGGAGATGCTCTTGCCAAACGCTGGCCACCTCGCTGCACTTTTGCTCCACCAGCTGCTCCCACTGCTGATTGATGGCCGCCAGATCGGGCTGGGTCTGTGCCTGCAGCGTTTCCAGGGAGCGACGCAGCTCGGTGATCTCTATGTTCTTGGTGTCCAGCTGGAGCAGGGTCTGCTTCATCTGGTCCTCCAGCTCCAGGCTGCCCAACACATGATTGTTCAGAACGCGCAGCTCCTCCTCCATGTCGGACTTCTCCTGCTGCAGCTGCTGGCATTGGACACGGAGCAGGTCCAGGTCAGAGGCAGGTGGTGGCTGCTGCTCCTCTCGCTGTTCCTCCATTTCCTTGACCTGCTCTCGCTCCTCCTCCAATTGCTTGACCTGCAGGCGCAGCGTTTGCAGCTCCTGGTTCTTGGTGAGAATCTCAAAGACCAGCTTCTCCGTTTGATCCTCGCGCATCAGCTCCTCGATGCGCTGCTTCAGGTGCACAATCTCCGACTCCTTCTCTTGGAGATGGGCCACCTGCTCGTCGTGCTCCTGGTTGGTATCACTGCTAATCCCTTGACGCAGTGCCTCTAGCTCAGCTTGATCGCGCAAGCGCTGGGCTTCCAGCTGCTGGAACTCTGCCAGGAGCTGCTGCTGGCTCTGGTCCTGCTGCAGTTTCAGGGCTCTCAGCTGCTCCACCTCGCGCTGAACCTGCTGCAGCTGCTCCACTTGGCCTTGGAGGCTCCTCAGCTGCTCCACTTCGCCCTGGAGGTTCCTTAGATGTTCCTGCTCGATCTGCTGGAAGCTCTGGAGCTGCTGCTCCTCCTGCTGTTGCTTGCAGGACCTTAGATACTCGAGTTCCTGCTTGATCTCCTCCTGGGCTTGCTGCTGCCTCAGCTCCTCCTGCTGGCGCTGCTTCAGCTGCTCCAACTCCACCTGCTGGCGCTGCTTCAGCTGCTCCTGGAGCTGCTCCCATTGGGCTTGGGATTGGGCGGCCGTTTCCTCTGCCAGCAGGACCAGGCGGCGCTCCTCCTTCAGCCGCGCCTGCAGGTCCTGGCACTCGGCATTCAGCTCCTGGTTCTCAGCCTGCAGGCTCTCTAGCTCGCCGCTGGAGGGAAGAGAGCTAGGAGCTGGAGCTGGAGCTGAAGCTGGCTCTTGGTTGGGCACCTCCCCCCACTGATCCAGCTGGCTCACCTTCTCCTGCAGCTCCCTTATCCGCGCCTGATACATCTGCACGTCCATGTCCTGGCGCTCCTTCAGCTCCGCCATGCGCTCGTTGCCGGCCTCCAGGACATCAATGCGCTTCGTTAACTTCTCCTTTTCCAGGACATGCTGCTGCAGCTGCTCCTCGGCCTTGGCCTGGCGGGTTTCGTGCAGCTCCAGCTGATGCTTCAGCTCCTCAATGATGGCCGAATCCAGGTCGTTGTCTAGAGTCAAAGGAGCGGGAGTGGGAGCGGGAGCGGGAGCACTCACAGTGGCCTTCGTTTTGTATTCCTTGAGGCGCTTCATCAGCTTGGCAGTCTTCGTTTGCAGCTCCAGCTTCTGCTGCTCGGAGGCGGTCAGTTGCTGCTCCAAGTGGGCTATCCTGGCGTGGAGGGGCTCCACATCCGTCTGGGGAGCCTCTGTGGCCGCACTGGCCCAGGGATCTTCGTCCATGCCCCAGTCTATCTGGAGGGATTGCTCTGGCTGCTGCTGCTGCTTTGGCTGGCAGAGATAGGCTTTTTTCGGTTGGATGAGGGGCTCCTCCACGGGCTCCGGTTGGGGTAGACCCAGCTCCAGCTGGTGGCTTACGGCATCCGTTACGGTTTCCCCAAAGAACATGTCCAAAGTGGGCGGAGCAGCAGCAGCAGGAGGAGGATTAGGAGCAGCGGGTTGTATGAGATTTTCCAAGGCAGCCAGTCGCTCGCGCTCTTCGTGCTCTTCTAACTGCTGCTCCCTTTCCCTGAGCAGCCGCTCTAGCTCCGCCAGGTGCTGCTCCAGCTCCCTGCGTCGCTCCTCGTGCTCGGCCAGGCTCTGATTGCGCGCTAGCAGCTTTGTCTCCAGGTCCTGGGCATGCTTCTCCAGGTCGGAGACATTGCGCTGCAGGTCCTCAATGGTGGGGGACGCATCCATGGAAGGTTGAGGCGGAGGCATTGCTGACGTCTGGCTGGAGACCCTCAGGGGCTGCACAATCTCGTCAAAGGGCGAGGGAGCCGCCAAAGCATCGCCGCCAAAGAAGAGGGAGGCGGGAGCGGGATGAAGCTGAGGAGCGGGATGAGGAGCAGGCTGAGGAGCAGCCTGGTGCTGTTGCTGATGCTGCCTGGCCAGCTGTGCCTGCAGCTCGCTCAGCTGCTCCGTCAGCCGCTTGTTCTCCGTCTCGATGTACACCTGGTCGTCTGTTTGGTTCTGCCCCAGGGTGTCCAGCTCGGCGATCTGTTGCTGCAAAGCCTGCAGCTCCTGGCTGTGGTTGGCGCAGAGAGCATCAATCTGCGTGCGCAGGTTGTCCATCTCCGTCTTGTCCTGGATGGCCTGCATGCGCAGCTCTTGGAGTTCTAGGACATCCTGCTCGGCGCTGTCCTGCTGCAGGCGCAGGAGGGTCACCTCGCGGCTCAGCGTGGACCTCTCCCGCTCCACCTCCTGGTATTCCTCGGTGAGGCGTTGGAGTTCCTCAGAGCGCTGACCTATCTGCTCCTGGGCTCGCTCCAGCTGCTGGACGAGATCCCGTGTCTCCATGGTGGCCCGCTCTAGATGCCCATTGAGGTCGCACTCGAGTTCGTCCAGCTCCGAGGCCTTGGCGGCCAGCCGGGCATCGTACACCTGCCGCTGACGCTGCAGCTCGGCCTCCCTGGCCGCCAGCTGCTGCTGCAGCTCGGCCAGCTCCTCCTGGTTGTGGTTACTCAGCTCCTCCCGCTCCGCCTGGGTCGTGGCCTCCAGCTGGGCGTGCTTACCCAGCAACGCCTCGTGCTGCACTCGCAGACCTGCCAGCAGCTCCCGGTTCTCCTCGGCCTCCTTGCTGACCAGCTCCAGTTGGCGTCTGTGCTCCTCCTCCCTCAAGGTCAGTTCTTGGAGGCTCTGCTGCAGCTCCTGGTCTAGGTGGAGCTGCTGCTGCCCTTGCTCGCGCTGCTCCCTGAGCTGCCGTTCCAGTAACTGCGTGTGATCTTGGGCCTCTGCCTGCTGGTGGGCCTGGCTGGCTGCCTGCTCTTCCAGGGCCGAGCTCCTGGCCTGCAGCTCCGAGTTTTGGGTTTCCAGCGACTCTATGTAGGAGGCATCCTCTTGGAGCTTGGCCTGGATGCCCTCGTGGATGGTGTTGAGCCGGGCAATGGTCACCTCGAAGTCGGCCTTGTCGCGGGCATACTGCTGGGCCAGGAGCGAGTGCTGCTCCTGGGCGGCCTGCAGCTGGACACGGAGGTGATGCTGCTCCTCTTCAGCAGCTTGAATGGATGGTGCTGCTTCCAGGGATTGGATTTTGGTCTGACTGATGACTTCCTCTCTTTGGGCGAGCTCCTGGCGAAGGGCCTCCTTTTCCCGGCGCAGCTGCTCCAGTTCCTTGTCCTTGTCTGGAGCTGGTTGCCTTAGCTGCTGGAGCTCCCTTTGCAGCCCTTGGATGGTGGCATTGCGGTGCTTGATCAGCTCCTTGGACTTGTCAAACTTGGTGGACTTGGACTCCAGCTGGCGGCGCAGCTCCTCCAGCTCCTCTCTGAGCTTGGAGCTCTCCTGCAGCTCCTGGGAGAGCTTGGATACCTCCTCTCTGAGCTTGGCATTCTCCTGTCCCTGCTGGTAGACCTCCTGCTCCGCTTCCTGCCGCTCGCGTCTTAGCTCCTTGCTCTCGAGGCTGGCCGACTGGAGCTCCGAGTCGCGCTGCTCCAGGAGCTGCTCCTGCTCTTGGACTTGCTCCCTGAGCTGGCGCAAAGCATCGCGGTTCTCTAGGTTCACATGGATCTTGGCCTTGAGCTCCTCCTTGAGCTGCTCCAATTGCTGGGAGTCGCTCTGCTGGGTTTGCAGTTCTTGGAGCTCAGCTGTGAGTTCCTGTACCTTCTTTTCCAGCTCCACCACTTGGGGCTGCTCTTGTACCTCTTGGAGCTCCTGAACTTGACTCTCTAAATCCTTTACCTTCTTCTCCAGCTCCACATTCTCCTGGCCCCTTTTCTTAAGATTCACGGCGTACTTCTTGAGCTTCTCGCGCAGCTCTCGGTTTTTAAGCTGATCCTGCTCCAGGCCCTGGTACAGCTCCTGGATCTGCTGGTTCAGGGCATCGATGGTCTCCTGGCGGGCTCCCAGCTCACTGACCTGCTGCGCGGCCAAGCTCTTGCTGATCCTCAACGCCTCCCTCAGCTGCTCGGGGTCCTCCGACTTGCTTCTGAGCTCGGCAAGCTCCTCTCGGGCCGCCTGCAGCTCCAGCATCTTGAGGTTTAGGCTGTGCTCACTCTCGCTCAGACTCTCGATGAGCTGCTGCTTCTGCTCGGCCACCAAAGCCTGGAGGATGCTCAGCTCCCCTTCCAGGGAGTCGGAGCGCGACTCCAGCTCGCGGCGCAGGCGGGTGTGCTGCTCCAGCTGCTTCTCGTGGCTCATTTCTCTGGAGTTGAGGAGCTGATCGAACTGCTCGGCTTGGAGCTGATGCTGGGTGAGCTCCTCGCGCTGGCGGGCCAGCAGCTGCAGGTGATCGGCCTCCGACTGGCGCAATTCCCGGATCTGGTCCAGCTGCTCCTCGATCTGCTGGCGCTGCTCCTCCTGGGCGTTGCGTGCATCCTCCAGCAGGGATTGGAGCTGCAGGTAGTCCTCCTCCTGCTGCTGCTGCTGCTGCCTCGCCTGCGTCTCCTCCGTGCCCGCGGCTATGGCCAGCAGGGACTCCCGGTCGCCTGCATCCGGTTCCCGCTCCTGGAACTCCTCCAGCTCCCTGCGCAACCTAGAGATCTCCGCCTTGAGCTCCCCGTTCTGCGCCGTCAGCTGCTCGTACTCCGCCAGAGCCTTGCCATTGGGCGCAGTGACAGCCACCACTGTTTCCACCACCGTGACCGTCTCCACGGCCGTGCTGGCCTCCTTCACCTTATGGAGGAGCTCGCTGAGCTGCGTGTGGCAGTTCTTGGCCTCCTTGGCCAGCTTCTTGGACACATTGAACTTGGCCTGGCGATCGTTGGCGCGTCGGTAGGCCTCCAGCTCCGAGTTGAGCTTGCTCAGGGACTTTTCGCACTTGTCAAAGAGGGCGGGGCCCCCGTCGCCCGCGTCCAGGCTGGCCACCACCTCCGAGGAGCGCTGCATGGAGCTCAGCTCCTGCGAGAGATTCGAGGAGGTCGAAGTGGAGGAGAGCAGGTGGTCCCTCTCCCGCTGCAGCTGGGCATTCTCCGCGGAGAGCTGCTCCAGCTTGTCCAGGACCTCGCCGCGCTCCTGGGTGTAGAGCTCCAGGCGCTCCCTGAGCTGCGAGAGGCTCTCGCTGGATGCTGGATCCTGGTCCGTTTGGGTGAGCTCACTGACCTGGCTAAGCACGGGGGGATCCAGCTGCTGGCGCTCCACAATCTCAATGGACTCGGCGGAGCTGGAGGAGCTGAGCTTCTCTAGCTTGTCCAGGAGCTCCATGTTCTCGCTGATGTAGTGGGAGAGCTTCTTGTCCAGCGACTCCTTCTCCGATTGGAGGCTTTCCAGCTGCTGGCGGTGCTCCTGGGCCTCCAGCTCCAGTTGCTGGACGCGTTGGGTTAGATGCTCCTCCAGCTGGGCCTCGCTCAGCTCGGACTCGACGCGGGCGGACTCGTGACCCTGCTGCAGGGACACCAAAGCCTGCTGCAGCTCCAGCTTCTGCTCCTCAAGGAGGCGGATGGCCTCCAGCTGCGAGGAATGGGACGAGTCCCGCTCCTGCTCCTCCTCCTTCAGGGACTGGGCCCTCTCTGGCTCCTCCTCCTCCTCCTGCTGCGACTTCTCCATGCTGGCCAGCTGCCACTGCCCCTTCTCATCCTCCAGCACCGTGATCCTTTGCTGCAGCTCCTCGTTCTCCTTTTCCAAAACCTTCAGCTCCTTCTGCCCCTCCTGGGCCTGGATTTTCTGCAGCTGCTTCTCCGCCTGCTTGCACTTGAGCTTCAGCTTGATGTTGGCCTTGTTCGAGTCGTCCAGCTTCTGCTTCAGCTGCTGCAGCTCCTCCTGGCTGCCCGTGCTCTCCTCCAGGAAGAGCGGCTTGCTGCGACTGCTCTGGGCCAGCTTCTCCTCCAGCAGGCGGAGATTGACATGGAGCACATTGAGTTCCGTGGTCTTCTCGGCCAGCTCCTCGCTCTGGGCGGCCATCGAGGATCGCTGCTCCTCCAGCTGCGAGGACTGGGAGGCTATGGTGGTCTCCAGCTCTTCGAGGCGCTCGGAGATGCTGGCATCGGTCACCGGGAGCTTCTTTTGGGCGGCTGCCTCGCGGCGGAGCTCCTCGTTGATGGCTTGGAGCTCGGCTTGTTGGTGGCTGAGCTCTTGGAGCTGCTTGGCCAGCTCCAGGCTTACCTGGGCGTCCTCTGCTTGGGGCTTGCTGTGCTCCCGCTCCCGCTCCCGCTCCTGCTCCTGCTCCCTTTCCTGCTCCTTCTTCCTTTCCTGCTCCCTCTCCTTCTCCCTTTCCCTCTCCCTTGCCGTGCTCAGCTCCTCCTGGAGCTCGCCGCGCGTCGTCTCTAGGAGATCATTGACGTTCTCCAGCTCCGCCAGGCGTTCCCTGAGCACCAGGACCTCTCCCTGCAGGCGGGAGTTCTCCTGCTCCTGCAGGCTGTCCTCCACCTCCTCCCTTGTCTCCTCCTTCTCCCTTTGGCTCTCCTCCTCCCTCTCTCTCTGACTCAGACGCAGCTGCTCCAGCTCCTCATTCCGCTGGGTGAGCGTCCGCTGCAGCTCCGCCCCGGACAGCTCCAGCTGCTCAATGAGCTGGGCTCGGCGAGTGAGCTCCGTGCGCTGTTCCTGCAGCTCCTGCTCCTGCCGGCTCTGCTTGAGCTCCGTGAGCTTCATCCTGCTCTTGAGCATCTTCACCCGGTTCTCGTCCAGCTCCGCCTCCAGATCCAAAGCGGAACGATGGCGGGACACAGGCGGATTGGCCGCCTGCCTCAGGTCGGTCATGGAGGAGCCAGAGCCCAGTTCGGGGCCAGGGCCAAGGGAGCTGCGTCCCTGGGCCTTTACCGAGAGCAGCGACTTGGCCATGTCCCGCTTGCGCTGCTCCAGGAGGGCCCGGTTCTGCTCCGTGCGCTGGGTGAGCATGAGGAGCTTCTCGCTGCCGCTGGTCTGGAAGAGGGACACGTCCGGCGACGGAAAGTCCTTGGTGGGCGTGGCCAAAGGAGTGGAGGCATCGTTGGCGCGGGACTTTAGCACGGTGAGCTTCGGTCCCAGCGTCTTTAGGGACTCCACGGAGTCACTCATGCTGGACGTGGTCCGGCGTCCGTCCTGGGAACGCCGCGCGCGCTCCTTTAAGGCAGTGAGGCGTTCCTGGGTTAGGGATAAAGGGGTTTGGGTTAGGGTTAGGTTTCTGGAGGATCCAAGGGCTACTCCCTCTCACCTGCTGCTTGTACATGTTCTCCTTGAGGCTGTCCAGGCGGCCCTTGCCTCTCGTCGTTGTGCTGGCGGATACATTCTGCCAAAGGGGAATTATTATTCTTTAAATTAGCATTTTAGAGCTTAAATCTAGCTTAAAACTTGCTAAAAATAAGATATATACTCAGAGAAAGTATAGAAAGAGTTTATTTCTAGTTTTTGGCTTTAATTCCAAGCTCACCGCCATCATTAGGAGCTGTTGAAGAACCTAGACACCATCTGAGACATCTCTTGGAAGAGTATTTCATATAAGAAAGGCTAAATTGCTAAGAAAAGCTAATTATGTCTATAAAAACAATACTTTTAAACTCTTGAGTTCCTAAAATTAATCTAAAAACAGGGATGGGCACTAATTTCTAAAATAGGAGCCCCATAACAAACAAATCAAGGCATCTAGACAAAGAAAAACAAAAACTGAAAGACCTAAGTACAGACTTCTGTACATTTTGCTTTAGTAATCCTTAGCGCGCGCTGTTTTTCCCCAAAAATGTGTAGATTTTGTTTTTGTAACCCTAAGCTTGCCATATTTCTTCCTAACTCTTATTCTTCTCCATTTCTGACCTAAAATCAAAGTTCTAGAAGCTCTTTCTAAACTAGCAATGGGACGAAATATGGCCAACAATGTGTAGATTTTGTTTTTGTTACTCTAAGCTATCGGTATTTCTCCGTAGATGTCTCCCTCTCCATTTCTGACCTATAATCAAAGTTCTAGAAGCTCTTCCTGGACTGGAAATGGGCACGACCATGTATAGGTTTTGTTTTTGTAACCCTTTTTCCTCGACAATGTGTAAGTTTTGTTTTTGTAACTCTAAGCTTGCTTTATTACTCCCTAACTCGAATATTTCCCCCTTCCTGACCGCTAGCCACAGCTCTAGGAGCTCTTCCTGGTCTGGAACACTCACCTGTAACGAGGACAGGTCACTGGAGCTGCCCGTTAAGCGTATATCAGCCTCGCCGTCGTATTCGTGGTCGTGGGGCTGCCAAAAAACACAATTATAATCCCTTCGAGAGCTCCAGAAGGTATAAGAAACTCACCTGAACAATGGAAAAGTCATAGTAACTCTCCAAGGCAGCCGCCGCATCCGTGGCAGATGATGATGAGTCCTCCGCCATCGTCGTTCCAAATAATTACTAAGTTTTATGTACAACTCTCGCGTGCGAAGTTAACAAACAAAAGGGACGACAAAAAAAAAAAAAAAAAGGAAGGGAACCTAAAAACTAAAACAAAACGCGAACGGGGGGAATATAAATATAAGTCTAGAGGAGCACTGGCTATCTGGTCGCGGAACGATGATGATATATCCAATGTCGTGTGGCTTTCGGGGGCTGCGCGGCGCTAGCTATCGACATTGACTGCAACGAGAGGAGCACACGGGCGTTTGTTTACCATCGGGGCTTCGTAATCTGCGTCCAAATCTCCTCCAGGGAGTCCAAACTGTGTTTTTTTTTTCTTTTATTAATTCGTGGCACTGACGTGTGCACCTCCTCGGTGCGCCGGTGTGCGTGTGTTTGTATACGTGTACGTTTGCATGCGTGCGTGTGCTGTTTTTCCTGCTGGCTGCTGCTGCTGCTTTCCCCCAGCTGTTCGAACGGGGTAATCACTGGCAACTCGATCGGTTCGTTTTGGGTTCTTATCGCTGCTTCCCGTTGACACGGCGGCGATCCCGTCTATATATTTACCAATTCTAATTAATGCCTCTGGGCCCAGGCGTAAAAACAAATCGAAACCAGGGCTGCGCAACTACTACTGGTAGAGTAAACGTTGCCGGGTGAATGGCAGTTGGCCGGCCACAGTACTGGGTAAGTTTTCACAGCGGTGCGTTGCCCAACACTGGCTGGTTTGACCTAGTTTTTTTTTATTTGAAAATTTAATAAAAATTACAAAAATATTGATTTTTTTTTTTAAGAAAATGGCTACTATTATGGGAAAATTAATGGTTTTCTGGCTAAAATTACGAATAGCACACCATATTTAGTAAGGAAAATCATTTTAAAGTACAAAACATGTCAAATATGTTTATTTCTTAAAGTTTTTCGTTGCTTTTCTTTATAATTTCTGTTATACACAACATTTTTAATTTAAGTAAAGGTCACATAGTTCCATATACAAGTACATATATTATTTAATTGAGAAATACAAATATATTAACACAAAAATCAACATGAGCCTGAGTTAAATGCATTATTAACAATGTTTAAGCTACGGTTAAGCTTAGTATACAATACAATATAGGATATATAGGATTTATATATGTTTCAGGAACCAGGAGACTAGACGCGACCCTTAAGTCACTCCAGAAGGACGCAAACCTCTAAAAAATTTAAAAAAAACTGCTTGAAAAATCCCAAATCTTTTTCGGAATTTGTGACTTCTATTTCGGATTGGAAGAGGAGATTTTTATTATTATTCCTTGGCTCTCAGCACCTCGATGACCGCCGCATGTCCACCGCGCTCCGCATAGTCCAAAGCGCTCAGGCCCAGCATGTCCTTCTCCCGGGGATTCTCGAAATACGGCAGGACATACTCCACCACCTCCGGGTGGCCGTGGAGCGCCGCCACATGCAAGGCCGTGCGGCTCGAGGGATCGGCCTGGGCGAGATCTGCTCCGGCATACTGATACGACTTCAAACGCACCAGGGATCCCCGGGCAGCGGCCGCGCACAGCTGCTCGCCGACGGCCCGCGACGACCCCGTCAGGTGGGCGCCACAGTTGATCAGCAGCTGGATGATCTCGTGGCTGTCGGTGGACACGGCCTCCAGGAGCGGCGTGCGATCGTAGCGATCGCGGGCATGCACCGACACCCCATTGTGCAGCAGGTACTTGACTATCTCCACGCTGCCCAGCTGGCAGGCCAGGTGCAGGGCCGTGCGCTGGTCATGATTCGTCCCCGACAGGTCGGCCCCGTAGGCCTTTAGGTTATTGATCTTCTTCAGGTCGCCTTCCTCCACGGCGGCATTGATCATGGCCGGAAAGAGGGTGGCTCCCAGCTGGTCCAGCTCCTGGGGCGAGGACAAGTGCAGGGAACGGGCCACGGCGTCCACCAAGTCGTAGTCCTCCATCTTGGGCGCCGTCACGGCGGTGAGTTCGCCTCTTAGGTTGGATTGCATCATCTGGAATCGTAAGTAAAGAGCTTAGTTTTGAGGTGTAACCACAAATAAGAACGATCAGCTCGTGAAAAATCGAGAGAAAAACGAAATCACTAGATATAAAATCAATCCGACGTTATTATTTGAAAATAAAAGCCTGGGAGTTTACAGCTTAAGGGAAACATTGAAAGTAAAGGAGACCCACCTGCTTCTTGACCTCCAGCGACCACTCATCCTTGCCAATGACGTAGGCCAGCTTGGACAGCGCCGCCTCTGGCGTCATATCGTAGCCGGGTATGACGCCCACATCGCACAGCACCTTGCCCGTATCGTAGATCTCCGCCACAGAGCCATTGGGACACTGGGTACAGTTGATAATGATAACCCCCCGTTCATCGGCCGCCCTTAGCTCATCAATCAAATCCTTCCTGTTCGAAGGAATATTCCCAGAGCCAAAGGACTGCAGCACCACACCCTTGAGGGGTGGGGCCAGAAACGCCCGGAAGGTGGCCAGCGAAATGCTCGGGAAGATGCGCAGCAGGCCCACGTTCTCGTCGAGCTTCAGGTGAACGCAAAACCGCTCGATGCTGCACGGCCGGAAGATCATGCGATAGTCCACGTTCACATCGATGCCGATCCTGGCCAGCGGCGGCACATTCGGCGAATCGAAGGCGTCCAGGGAATTGGAGCTGACCTTCACCGTCCGATTGCCGCGCATCAGCTTGTGGCCAAAGAAGATGCACACCTCGGGGATCACATAGTTGCCGGCTATGATCAAAGCCGAGGTGAAGTTATCCTTGCCATCGGTGCGGGTTTCAAAGATGGGTATCTGGGAACCCGTGATGATCACCGTCTTGCCGAGATTCTCCAGCATGAAGGACAGGGCAGAGGCGGTGTAGGACAGCGTATCGGTGCCATGGAGCACCACGAAGCCATCGAAGAACTCGTAGGATTGCTGCAATAACAAGGAAGCTTATATTTGTAAACACCTCATATTGTATTACACGGTCACATTAGTTGGTATAACGTTATCGATAATAGTCCTAACGGTTTGGCGAATAAGAACGATCAGCTCGTGAAAAATCGAGAGAAAACGAAATCATTAGAAATAAAATCAATCCGACGTTATTATTTGAAAATAAAAGCCTGGGAGTTTACATATTAATGGCTTCCTTTGAGGGTTCTCTTATAGAGCCACTCACCTGTATATCGCTGGCAATGCGCGCCCAGTCATTCATGGTCATGTTGCTGCTGTCCAGCAGCGGCGTGTACTCCGTGATCTGGTAGAGAATCCTACGGTCCAGGCCCTGGACAAAGGGCAGAACCAGGGGCGCCATCGAAGCCGATGCTCCAAAGCGACGCAGCGCGTAGCCCTCATCGTGGATATTCGGATAGCTGCGAATGCTACGGACCAGGGCATTGGGTATGGGTGCTAGGACTGAAAATATTAACGAAAGTTAAAGATTAATTAATGTTTAATTATAAAGATATCATTCTTAAATTATTTAAGAGATGTTTGCCTGAAGAAAGAAGTAATAGTGCCTAGAAATATATTTTTATTGTCATATTCTTCATATTTCAAGTTCGTAAGTTCTTAAACTCTTGAGGAGAGATAGTTTTATGGTCTCCCATTAACTTTTTATCTTCACGACGTCTCTCAATTACATTCTTGCATGTCTGTCTGTAATTTTAACGAGTTTTCTCCCTGTGGTGAGGAATTTGAATCCATATTTCATTTATAAAGTGCAAAGAGAGCTGAGAAAAAGTAGCAATGTTTCTTGACTTTAAATATTCCCGCCTAAAGTACTGGGAAACACCTAAGCATTCGAGCAATATCATCTATTCTTAATTTATTTATTTTATATACTATTATATATTTTTTTAGGTACTTCCTAACTTGGTTAAGATACATACTAGTACATATATGTATGCTTATGTTTATAGATATGAATATGGAATGTCATTCCGTTTTTAATCAATTTCACGCCTGATAAAATGCGGTATCACTTCCTTTATCTAGGTATATTTTTGGACCTTAGCTACATAGGTTAAAAAAAAAAAGATTTATGATAAATATGAAATAGAAATTGTTAAGGTCGAAAGGCCTTAACGAAGTACAGCTTTAGCTTTATAATTTTAACATAGAGAATTTCTCAAACAGTATATATAAAACGGTGTATTTATTTAAATAAACTATAATATTATATAGGTATAACCCTTACAGATTCTCGGTTTTGTTATTAAATTATGTGAGTGTAAGTACACAAAGCTGTCTCAATATTACCGAATGCCTCTATTTCTTGCGTCACCAGTTCACTTGAGATTCTCAAGTCCAATGTTTGCCTGTTGTCATCACAATTCTAATTAACACACTGACAACAATAAAATTACTTTGCACCTTATATAGAGTACAAATCAATATATAATTCAAAAGATTAGGTTTTGACTAGTTTTGTAAGTTATAAAAATTTTATAATAATATTTAATTAAAGCTTTGTATATAATTAAATATGTATATTATTAAAAACAAAATGTTTCCCTTAAAAAAAAAAAAATAACAATTATTTTAGCTCAGTTAAGTTAAGGGTTAAATTAAAAGGGTTAAAACCAAGAATTAGGCCTAACCGGAACCTGAGAAAGTGACCGTAAATCAAAGAATTCAGTAAGCCCTTACCATTCCGATCGTTCCGCACCATTCCGATGGTGCCGCCCGTGTATATGACCTTCACTCGGGCCTCCTTCACATCCTGGGCCATCAGCTTGCCATCGCTCTTGTTCCGCCGTATCGTGGGACTGGGCAGCGTGGGCGATGCCGGCGGCATGCTCTTGTCCAGCGACGTGAGCCGCTCGTGGGGCAGCCGGACGGTTATGTCGATGGGCTTCGCTGGCGCTGCTGATCCGTTCGTGGACATGGCTGGCCTTCCAATGGGGGGCAGGGCAATACTGTTTGAAAAACTTCTGAGATTCACCGAGATTCTACCGCTTGCTTATCACTCTCGAACGGAATCCGGGCGTAAACAGAAAATCCATTAACCCGTGCCCGTGTGCTCGTTGTTGTTTGTTTATTTGTGCAACTCGTTATCGAACCGTATTAGGAATTAAGAAATTAGAAAGAAAAAGTTCGCGGGGGAGCCGACGACGAGAGCGCGTGGTTTTCTGGGGAGGAAATGAATCCAATCACTGCGGCGCAATCACTTATAGCGACAGAGATAACCGCGGCAAAGACTTTGGCCTACGACGTACATGACTAATCTAACGAAATTCAAATGCTAGGGGTATTTCCTCGGCTGGTAGGAATATTTTTTGGCCATGCCCATAAATAAACACACATCAGCTGGGCCAGCCTCGACTATCGATAGACCTGTTCGTTCGCGTTGTCCTATTTAAATTTGACGGTTATTTACTGGTTTTTCTCGTAGTGGCCACGCAAATTCACTTTGTTTTTACCTACAATAAATGCGTATTTGCTAATTGCTAGCTTTTGTTTTCTTTGGCTTTCTCCGCGATTCTATATATAGACACAAGTCTTATTGCTTCTTTTCTTATTGATTTGTTTAGAAATACCTTGTTCGAGCAATTCGGCAACGCTGTTGGAATTGCAGGGTGGCCAGATCGACAAAAGCAGCTATAATCAGCTAAATGGAACCAGCTACAAAATGGCTGAAACAATATAGCTACTAAAAATAATATATATATAAAGTTATTTTAATAAAAATAACATAAAACAATACTTCCAATTTGTTTGTCAAAGTGAAACCCGGTTAAGTCTTGATATAAAAATAAGACCCTTCCTGATAAAAAAGCTTTAAATTTCCGAAGTGATAAGCTATCTTAAAAAAAATCTAAACAAGTTATCTTTGTTATAACTTATGTCTTTATCATATCCGTATTTATATTATGTCTTTATCTAGTTTCTTAGTACTTCCCGCTGCTTTTCCATGAAGCCCTTTAAAATAGGTAGTAATAGCCAAATAGCTAAAACCCACTATTTTCCAGCGACTTGGCAGCCCCAAAGCTATTTCTGCTAGTCCGGCAGCCCCAAAGCCCCGTTATGTTTCGCTTTCTGCGCGGTAAAAAATACAGTTGCGCGTTTTTGTTTATGGTGGACTCCCAAGCACCGGTGTAATGAAGAAAACTACAAAATAATACATTAAAACATAGATTCATTGGGCTACAGCTCGTTGTGGGCGTGACTGGCGGGCAAATGCGCTTGCAGTTCGCTCCAAAAGTCGACGCGCTGGTGCATTAGCTCATTTTCCAGCCGGAAAAGCGACGCGTCCTCGTCGATTTTGGTGCCAAGGCGAACGAACTCCACCGGATAACTGGACGCAGGCCGCCAGGTGGGCAGGTTGAAGCTGGCATTCGTGGGATTCGGATTGCTGCGAAAGGCGTTCAGTTGAGTTTAATGAATTAAGCCCAAGCCGGAGCAGGACAACTCACCCGGTGCGTGCGAAGTTAACCCAGAGATGGAGCATCAGTTCGCGGAGCTCCAGGTCCTGCCGAGTGGGCACTGCACTCACAAACAGCTCCCGGCCGATGGGGAACAGATACTGCAGCTCCTCGGCATGACAGGCGCCGTAGAACTCGTTTCGTTCGCCCTTGAAGATCTCCGAGAAGCTGGCGGCGCCCTTGTGATCGAAAAGGTAAACATATGTTGGGGCCACGGCGGCAGAGCCCTCCTTCTGGTTCAACCGGAGGCGCAGGTACTCGTCGATGCCGGCCACAAACCAACCGTCCGATATGAGCTACAAAAAACCAGTTATTTAAATAAATTAAGTAATTATATTAAGATTTAAGCCTATGCCGGCCAGTGCCACAACTATTCCTTCTTTTCGCTCAAGTATTCAGACATACATAGTATCATTATATCGCTGATACATTAAAAGTAATTTTATAGCAACCCGCACTTGATTATCATGCAAAATTCTTGCTGTTTGTTTGCTAATTAATTAGCCAGCTGCTGATGTAATTTCGAAGGTTATAAAAGTGATTGCTTATTGGCAACTCTTGCTGTCAGTACAAGTATTTGTTGTTCACGCAATTTACACAAGTTTCTAGAATACATAATGCTATACTATAGGTTAATCAATATAAATTTGCGTATCTTTAGATCAGTGGTCCGCACTACTACAGTCAAGTGCCAACATTGCATTTGTATGAGTGAAAATTGAACACTCTATGGCTAGATAAAAGCTTTAGATAAAAGCTAAAATATTTTGTAATATGGCAAAAAAGTAGCTATAACCTAAAAACTAGCTATTTAACGCTTAACAAGGCTAAATCTAGGCACACAATTGCAAATAGTCTGCACTGATTCTTCTGTTCTCTTTTGTGCATACTGTTCTTCTGTTCTCTTTTGTGCATACTGTTCTTCTTCTATCCCGCTGGATAGGATATTCTTAAGAATACAAATTAATTAAAATGTAAGGAAAAGTTATAGGATGCCAGTTTCTATATATCCAGAAATATAGAAATATATATAGAAATATACTTTCTACATTTCTCAATCAAAAACCCAACTAATTCCCATCAAAATCTCTACTCCTTAACTCATCAACTCACATCGGTCAGATTCTGGTGATTGGCCTTGTCATAGTCGTGGCCCTGCTTGAAGTAGAAGCTCTCGATGCGTTGCGTTATCCTCCGCTGCACCGTCTCCTCATGATGATCGTAATTGAGGACTACAGGCAGCACCTGACCGAACTGCGACTTAAACTCGGCCATCAGCTGCGGGAGATTGAGCAAGGCGGCCGTCTTCAGGAGCCCCTCCTCGGCGGTGGCGCCCATCATCAAGGGCAGCTCCAATCCGTGCGGCTGCGGGGCCTGGCGCGGTGGCACCGTAAGGAAGGCCCCATCATGCTCCACCTCAATGACCGGCGGGAAAGGTATCATTGGATCAAAGTCCCAGACCTGCCGCAACAAACAAAGCAAAGAAGAGGTTAGTTATCTGCGTCATTGAACACTGAATGCTATTTGTTTCTCTTAATTTATTCGCTTTCGATTCCGCGATTGCCTCGGTGTATTGTACTCTACTTTGTTGAATAAATAATACTTGTTTGATTGGTTATATTTTATGGTTTTGTTAAGTTTAGTAATACTCTTTGAAATTTTTGAAATTTCCGATGTGAAAGTTACCTTTTTGTACTTCTTTTGGTCTGATTTAAAGCCTTTACAGCAGTGGTCCGCACCACTACAGTCAAATGCCAACATTGCATTTGTATGAGTGAAAATTGTACACTCTATGGCTAGATATGAGTAGAAAAAAATACTAAGACATATTGTAATATGGCAAAAAATAACTATAACCTAAAAACTAGCTATTTAATGCTAGAAAAGGCTAAATCTAGCCACACAATTTCAATTTGTCTGCACAGATTCCTATGTTCTCTTTTGTGCTTACTGTGCATGTGCAGTGCCGACCACTGCTTTACAGGCCTTTCTAAGTTAGTTTTTTTAAGATTTCCGAACTAAAAATAGTTTAAATAACAATAAGCCTTGGATTTGCTAAAGGTTTTTCTAAAAACTTATTTTAAAAGCGTATTTAAGCTACAAACAAATATAATTTAAGGGCTACAATATTTTTCTACGTTATTCTTTTAGTTTTTAATACTTGCAAGCTTTTTTCAGGGAACTAAAGGAAGCTTTTAAGCCCTAATTATTAAAAGATTTGCCTAAATTAAATAGAAACAAGTCTCTGAAGGTTGTCTTGCTATCCCTATAGCCACCATTACCTTTAAAAATTAGTACCTCCGATAGAATAAATTATAGTAATTATAGTATAAAAAAACGTAGAAAAACTCACAAACATGTCGTACAGGGAGGCCACGATGTCATCGGCTGGCTTCTGCCGCAGGCAACTCATCCTCTCCGACCATTCGGCGGAGGAGGAGCCACAGCCCACCAGCTTAGCCAGCTTGGCTGCCCGTCCGGCTGCCACACCCTTGTGAGCCGGCTGAGCCCAGGGATTGAAGTAGGTTCCCGACTGGGCAATGCCGCGATGCAGGAGGCCTCGCGACTTGGGCGACAGCATGTGATACGTGACACTCGCACCGCCGGCACTCTCCCCGAACACAGTGACACTCTTGGGATCGCCGCCAAAGGACTCGATGTTCGAACGAACCCAGCGCAGCACCTCCAGCTGATCCTTGAGTCCATTGTTGCCGGGACAATCCAGGGTCTCGGTGCTGAGGAAGCCCAGCGGCCCCAGGCGAAAGTTGGCCGAAACCAGGACGATGTCGTGGTCCAGCAGGAAGTCCGGGCCGTAGAAGCTGCTGATCCCAGAGCCACATTGCCAGCCGCCGCCATGGAACCACACCATCACCGGCAGCGAGCCATTCACTCGCGGCGTGCCCGGCGTATAGACATTCAGATACAGGCAGTCCTCGCTGCCCTCGATGATCATGTCGCGGCGGAAGGGATCGCGCTGCAGGCAAATGGGAGCATCCTTCACGGCCAGACGCTCGCCCTGCCACGAGGAAGCCGCCACAGGTGGACGGAAGCGGAGCTCGCCCAGCGGTGGCTCCGCGTAGGGCACGCCCATGAAGGCCCGCATATGCCGACCCTTGTGGGTGGTGAGGTGGCGTCCGATCAGCCACCCCCCGTGGGAGAGGCGCACGTGCAGGCTCTGCGAGTTGCGGCCATCGCTGGAGGCGATGAAGAATCCCACGAGAACGAGGCAGAGCCAGGCACTTGTCATTATTGGATGTGTGTCTCCGCGCTTGAGGTCCGACTTCAGACTGATTTCGCGGCTGCACAGCGCTCGTAGTTTTAAGATTACAACACATCATCATCACAGCAGCTGCTGGCGCGCACAGCTTCCGAAGCGGCGAACCTGCAGCGAACTTGTTTACCGAATTTTGCCCGCTCTTGTCCCGTCTCTTAGCTCATTAATTCTGCTCATATTTCCATACACGCTCGATGGGGTACTTAAGATATGACAATCTGTTGGATCTTACTACTGAAGTTCTTTGATTAATTGAGTGGCGAGAAGGTTTTAGGGATAAAAGGGTTTCGAATTGATAGGTTAATTAATACAAATAAAAGAACTATAACTGATGTAATTATTGTTTTAAATGTAATTATTGTTTTAATTTTAATTTAAATATTTAAGCTATTTAAGGCTTATTTTTGGGAATACAAATACACTTTTTTAGCGTATTTTTGTCTATTTTAATAATTAATAGAGTAGGGAGATGATTTTGGGGCTGAAGAGGTCTAGAGCTGATGTGTTAATTATTATAAATATCAGATCTATAAGTGATATAACTATAGTTTTAAGTGTAATTGATCTAAGTATTTTAATTTAATTATTTAAGCTTTTAAAGGCTTATTTTTGGATATAAAAACATATTATTATGGCGTATTTTAGTCATTTTAAACATTTATGATTGATATTATTAATAAAATTACCTAGAAACAGTTTAGAAGTATTGATTAAATGATTGAAAAACATTTAAAAATTATTTTAGGAATACATTTATCCATAATACATATTTTTCTGTAAATATAACTTATATTGGCCGTAAAAATGTAAGGTATTTATAGGTACAAAATATACTAAATAGGTAAAAATATACTAATATATTTTGCATGCTTTAAATATAATTGTATATCATTTCAAATAATAATTAATATACTAATATATTAAGGCATGCTTTAAATATAGTTTTAAACCATTTCACAACGTAAAAAAACCTACAAAATACACAAACCATACAGAATTACTACCAATCTAACACCCCGAGTCAAAAGAGCGATCTGTTCCAAGCTTCCTATTAGTAATAAGATGTAAAAAATCCCTTTCTTTTTCCTCTTAGTAATAACATTTAAAAATCCCATTTTATTTAAGAATTACAACCTGTAGAGCATGTGCAGGCTTACTTCATACGCATTGATTGCCTTTTTTGTCTGTTTTTGCCACTTAGCATCGTAATCAGCATCAACATCGCCATCAACATCGGTAGCGCGCCATCAAGCATCGACATCAGTTTCACATGTTTAAGTTTCGTTTTGGAACTCTCGGCAGATTTGGGCAAAAAGATCGGGTTGAACACCACCGTGGTTATAGGTGTGCCATTAAGACAATTATGTATAGTATTTTAATTGATTATCTGGGATTTTGTCTACGCCCAGCGGGGGGTCTAAAGATGAGATCATATTGGTCTTAATTATGTTCTTTTTTTTGCAGGGCTGGCTGGCAGTTTATGGTTTTGCCCAGATTTTTGCGTGTGAAGTACAGAAGGAATGGATACCTGAAGGAATATTATTTATTATGGAAGGGGTAAGTGATTATTTATGCTCTTTCGTTATTTAATTTATTAAAAAAAATGTATGCCAGAAAACTACCTTTTTAAATAGTAATCTATATAAAAGATTTAAATAACAAGGGTTAATACTGTTGTCATACAAAATATACCCACAAATATTGGGAAAAAAAAATGTAGATGGGTTTTCTAGATTTTTCTACTCTTAAAAAATGTATTTATATATTCAGAATATTTTTTTTTCTATACTTATGGATATTTATTTATCTACAATATTGTTGATGGATTTTCTAGACTTTTCTACTCTTAAAAATGTATTTATACATTTAAAATATTTTGTTGTATACTTTTTATGAATATTTATGCCAGAAAACAACCTTTTTCTATTCTAATCAATATAAACCTTAAATAAGATAGGTTAATAAAGTTGTCCTTCAGAATATACCCAAAAATAATAGGAAATATTATTGAAGATGCATTTTTCTCTTCTTTTCTACTCTTAAAAAGGTTTTTTTAATTTTAAATTATTTTCTTATACACTTCTTATATAAATTATAGCCAGAAAACACCCCTTTTATAACGAAATCAAGCTAAAACCGTGAAAATTTCCGAAATATAAGTTTTTGGCTTACAAAATAATGGAAAATAAAATAGTTTTAAGGGTTCTCTCCCATTTTTTTTTTTTGGTCAGGCTTCTCTCTATGATTTATCGTAATTACTTTTTATTTATTCGAGCCCAGTGTGCGCGGCTTAATAATTTAATTTGGCCAAAGCTGCGCGCCGACAGCTGGACTGTCTATGACAAGGCACATTAAATCGAGTGGCGAGAACTCTATACTATAATGAATCAAAGCGTTTAAGCTGGATATCTAGCCGAACTGGATCGGAATATTGGTAGCCATTGGCCTTGGTAGGCCTAGGATGGCGACTGGCTTGGATCGGGCCCAAGGTTCCCGCACAGAATTCGTGTAAAAGAGCGGTAGCATCGGCGATTATAGTGATATGTTAATTTTCAAATTTTAAGTATGCATGAGAAATATTTTCGGCGAGTCGAGCCACAAATAGAAATAATATAAAACCGAATGCCGAAAACGAAAAGCAAAACAAAACGAAACCCACAACGAAAACGAGACTTGAAAGTTGTAAAACAGAATAAAAATGTTGGAGACCGGGGAGATGCTGACCCGAGCTGAAATGCGATGTGAGGGCGATGGAGGAGCGGCTCTTAAAAATGCCTTTGCATGCCCGAAAAATGCCGTCGTCGTCGAGCTAATAAGGAAGGTCCTTTGAAGTTACCTCGAGTAGTAGTGAGAGCTGCTGATGAGCGGCAAAGGAGGATATTAAAAAATTTTTAAACATTTCTAATAGAGCCTCATAACTTTCCGTTCGAAGGGGAGTGAGTGCAGCCGCTCCCTTTTCATAACCTGACTCCTGGAGTTACATTTTTGAACTCCACACATCCCGATCTCCACCCTGACAAATGTCGTCCCAGGCGGTGGACGCCACACAGATTTATTTAGCTGCAAACAATTTTAATCCACTTGAGTGCCAATTTATCAGCCGGCAAGCAAACAAACAAGCCCAGCAAACTCCTCTGATGTCCAGGCCAAATTGATATGTGTTACCAAGTAACTATGTGTGTGTATAACTGGCCAGTTGACCAAAGGACTCTACTCACCTCTCTCTCCACCCAACAGTGGCTACATTTAGTAAACGAAGTATACAAGATAATTGGTTCTAGGTGGAGACAGTGGCTGTCATCAGTTGGGAATTCTAGCGGGTTTGTAGATTTAAGTCATATATTCCGTATAAAAATGAGTACATTTTATAAACGAAATATACAAGAAAATTGGTCTGTTACGGTACGAGTTAATCCTGCTTTGCCACCACAGCCTGACTACTGAGCTTCCACAGGTCCGGTATGTCCAAGTAGTCGGCTGCGGCTGCCAGCTCCTTCAGCGTGTCCTGGTCCATCTTGAGAAAGTCAGCATTCCAGGCCGCGATATCCTTGGCTTCCCCAGCAGCGCCGTCATCCTGGTGATACTGGGCCCAAGCGAGGATCTTGCGAAGAATGGGGGAGCTCACTTTGAACAGCGGCAGGACCTCTTCGTTCTTGTTGACATCCTTCTCGCAGAAAGCAGAGATTACGCCCGAGCACTTTATTGTCTTTGGAAGCACCTCGAAGATCTCATTTTGGGATGAAGCAATCTTAATAAATGTTTCCATTTTTTCGTCTCTTTTTTTTTGTCGATTTTCTCCTTAAAAACGTCAGACAACGAGCGTAGAAAATTAGGAAGGAGCGAGTGCTTTCAAGTAGCGATTAATCAGCAAAATATTGAGTTCTAGGAGCAGCTATCGATATCAAGTAGATGTGTTATCGCATAGGCATTCTTAGCTTTTTATGAAATTTGTTTTGTTTATTTCATTTAAGTATTATGGGAATTCTAGAAAGGGTTTATATATTTAATTCATATCTTTCGTACAAAAATGAATACATTTTATGAACGAAATATACAAGAAAATTTGTTCTAGGCATAGCTTATGTCTGTCATCAGTATCTGTTAACAGAACCAATTGGGAATTATAGGGGCTTATAGTTTTAATTCACAAATACCATTTAACAGTGGATAAATTTCCTAAATTAATTAAACTATGCCTCTTAATTCGTTCTAGACATAGCGAATGTCTGTCATTAGTATCCTTTTGCTTACTAAGCCCAATTGGGAATTATAGAGGCTTATAGTTTTAATTCTACAAGATCCAGTTGGGAATTTTAAGGGGTTTTTGATTAAATTCATATTACCCACTAAAATTGGTTAAGTAATTAAACCAATATCTTTGTTCTAAACTGAGACAATTCCTGTCATTAGTATCCTTTGCTTACCAAGCTCCACATTAAACTTGGTTCTGACTTGATAGTTGGGAATTATAGTGGCTTATTATTATTTTATTAGAATTTTATTTATATGGATTTAGTATGGCCTATTTTTCTATTTATAATTTCTTTTATTTATATTTGTTCTCATACTATTAAATTCTAAAACTTGTTAAATAATAAAAAAAAGCTTTAAATCCATAATTAAAATAGTATTTTATAATACCTATACTATCTCCTAGTGTAAATACATTTTTGAGGTCTCACAAATGATTTAAAATTAATTATAATGCAAAAATATTCAGGAATTTCTTTGGTTTCTATTTAAACATATTTTCGATTTAAATTTTGTTTAATTTGAAGGCCCAAAAAAAAAAAGGAGAAGCTCTCTTGGGGTTGACAAGAAACCCTTTTTTCTTCTTTTTTTTCTTTCTATTTTTTCCCCATTTTTCCTGTGGGCAAAGGTGTAAAGGGGATTTGCTGCTGGCCAACAGCAAAAATGGAAAATGATTTATTGAAGGTGAAATATTTATTGTTGTTTTATTTTTTTCGCTCTCCCCCGTATTTTTTTTTTTGTTGCCCCTTTCCCTTGTCTGTTTCCCGTATTGTTTTTGGCCGTGTTTCGGTTTTGTTGCTACAGTAAACAATGGCTATGCGGCATCTTTTGAATTCTTTCCACCTCCTTTCGGCCAAAAAAGTGAAATAATTATTAACGAAAACAACAAGCGGCGGGCTTGGCATGGAAGGCATGGAGGAGCAGCCCTTAAATATTTATTTATTCTGCGTTTTGGGTCAATTCCTCTGGTTTCATTTAATTAAAAAGAAAAGAGCGAGCGCGGATAAAAAAGGGAATATAAATATAAATATATAGCCAGTCAGAGTCAGTCAGTCAGAGTCACATGCATGGCGCGCTTGTCCTTGTATTTACTTAGGATCAGGTGGTGAGCCATTGAGCCGAGCCATCCCTTATCCCTTATCCCCCAACTGGAAGCCCAATCCCCCCACCCCGCCAATTTTTCCAGCAACAATGCAAAGAAGCCGCCGCGGCAGGCGAAGCCAAAATTTCAATTTCGCGGTTGCTGCATATTTTCCCAGCCTTTATTTTCTTCGCTCTGCTTTGCCGTTGCTTTGCTTTTGGCGGCCACTTTCGGCAATGGAATTTAAACGAATTTTTAAACTGGCTCAGGGATCCGGAGATCCCCGTGTCCCATCCAAACTTTAAAGCCTCCGAGAGAAAAAAAGGCAGCAAACTGGAGCAGAGCTTAAGCGATAATTGGCCACTAGGAAATGTCGATGATGTCGAATCGAGAAATGCAAATTGCCAATGTCCGGAACGGGCTTAGCCGCCTAAGTCCAATAACCCAAAAAAAAGAGAAGAAAAAACTTTGGCCAGCGGGAGGCGGACTTAGGTCCTGGCGACCTGACATGGATCAGGTTAAGCGCTCGGAGCTGGAGGCCACAAATTGATATGCAGCAGATGTTGCGAGGTTTTACATCCATAATAGTAATAATAATCAGAGCCCAGGGAGAAACGAAAGGCAGAACTTTGTATGCTCTATCAGGGAGAAATATCCTCTGACGAGATTGTGTTTGTATTTGCAGTTTTGGTAGCATTTGTGGCAGGCAGTGTTTGTGTTTAGGTACATCATTTCGTTATGGTTTTTGATAGGACTTCGAGTTAATCCTGCTGCTCTTCCTGCTTAGCCACCACAGCCTGACTACTGAGCTTCCACAGATCCGGTATGTCCAAGTAGTCGGCTGCGGCTGCCAACTCCTTCAGCGTGTCCTGGTCCATCTTGAGAAAGTCAGCATTCCAGGCCGCGATATCCTTGGCTTCCCCAGCAGCGCCGTCATCCTGGTGATACTGGGCCCAAGCGAGGATCTTGCGAAGAATCGAGGAGCTCACTTTCAACAGCGGCAGGACCTCTCCATTGTTCTTGACTCCCTCCTCGCAGAAAATAGAGATTACGCCCGAGCACTTCATTGTCTTGGGAAGCACCTCGAATATCTCATTTTGAGACGAAGCAATCTTAATAAATGTTTCCATTTTTTTCGTCTCTTTTTTTTTTTTAGATCTTTTCCTTAAAAACGTCTGACAGCGAGCGTAGAAAATTAGGAAGGAGCGAGTGCTTTCAAGTAGCAATTAGTCAGCAAATTATCGAGGGTTAGGGATGGGAACCTATTATCGATAGTAGATGTGCTATCGCATAAGCATACTTAGCTTTTTCTGAAGTTTCTTTTGTTTATTTCATTTAATTTATATATATAAATATTTTTATATTTATTTAAAGGCCAAACTGCTTGCCCAAGTCACTGGACTCTGTCCAAAAGTATTTCCTGGCAAAATATCAAAATAAGGAGCAGCATCAGGCTGAGCCTGGGGGATGAGGTAGTGTCGATGCCTGTCAGAGGGATTAGCTCGCCTGATTGGACACGATGTGATTAACTTGTCGTCAGGCGGCGGTGAATCTGAATTCGGAATCCGACATTGGCTTTTGCTTAGGCTGACTGTGACGTCGACACGTTTCCACGCATCCCACCACCCATTAGCCACCGCCGCCCACTGCCTGTGTCCTTGCCTAAACAAAAGTGCAAACATTGACAGACGTCGAGGAGAGACTCTGACTGAATGGAGGGGAATGCGGGAAAATGCGGAATTGCTGGGCCAAAATTAACCCATTACGCACTCCATTAACGCAGTTTGCCTATGCATGTGGGCCCCCAGCTAATTAGTTGTGGCAGCTGAGCTCCCACTCGATCGCACCCATGTATGGCTGTACGGGGTACAGCTGTAGTTAATACAATTACCCATGACAGCAGACAGGCGAAGAGGCAGTGCCAAATTCAGTTATTCAGCACGATTTAATACACATCGAATGCAGCATTAAGCCTTTAAAGTTTAAACTAAAAAAAAGGAAAGGAATGGTGGAAATTAAAGGGTTATCTTAACTCTAGGTATACTTCCATTAAATATATCCGAAGTTTGCAATGAAAAATCGTTCAACTTTATTAAAATGAAAAGATTTATACCAAAATCAATAGAAACTAGGAAAGTTTGAAGTTTTTAGAGACTTATTTACAGGCCATGAAGTTTATTTATTTTTCTTTTATTTCTTTTAAGTCTCCGTTTGCTTTTATGAAGTTTTGTTCCTTTCTATGATAGCTACACAATATTGACTTTCGATCTGACCTGTTCCAACAAATATATATTATATTTGGAAAGCTTCAACCAGATAGCTCTTATAATTGATATTGATGGTTTTTGAGTGGCTTAGAAGAAATAGTGCAGGGTTAATTTACTTTCTATCTTAGAAGTGCATAATATCTTTAAAGACAATTTTAATTCAAATAAAACCTTGTATACATTCCCAATGTTCTATATATCGATATTTAACTCTCAATATTAATACAGAATTCAAGTAGAATTACCTAATTTTCATTAAAATTTATTAGTTTAAATCAGTGGTCCGCACCACTACATTCAAATGCCAAAAATGCATTCGTATGAGTGAAAATTGAACACTCTATGGCTAGAAATAAGAAGAAAAAAAAGCTAAGATATATTGTAATATGGCAAAAAAAGTAGCTATAACCTAAAAACTAGCTATTTAACGCTAGAAAATGCTAAATCTAGCCATACAATTACAATTTCTCTGCACTGATTCTTCTGGTCTCTTTTGTGCATACTGTTCTTCTGTTCTCTTTTGTGCATACTGTTCTTCTGTTCTCTTTTGGCATACTGTGCGTGATCGGCAGCGACACCGACTGAGAAAAATCCTATCCCACAGGATAGGGCCGTTTAAAGGGGCTGGTTTAAATAAATACTACATTTTTAAATACTTTCAAATCAAAATGATATCAAGAAATATCCTGAAAACACAATATTAAGAATTATGGAAAGAGGAGAGCTAGGCACATCTCTTGGAAAAAACAATAAAAGCCAAGTTTTTGTGTTGCTTTTGTGTGGTGATTTCCATTGCGGTTGTTTCCCTATTGGGCTCTTGTTCTTGTTTTGTTCTTGCTTTGTTGTTTTCTTGTTTTTTTCTTCCATTTTTTTTTTTTTATTGTTGGCTGTTGGAGGGCGTGACCCACCTTCGTTTTTTGTGTTTGCTCTGCGCTGTGTGCTCTTTTCAGATTCTTTCATTTCGAGTCAAGTGCATTCTCAAGTCGCTCCTCTCCGCTGCTCTCGCTCTCTCTCGATTGCCGGCTGCGGATTACGCGCCAGTGCATCCGAATGCCTGGCATTTGCATTAACAACAATAACAACAACAATGGGCGGGAGCAGGAGTGGGAGTGGGATATTGTTAGCCATATGGCAGTCGGTATGCGGATTGCCTGCTCCCGGTCCTGGTCCTGGGATGATCCGCCCTGTTGGCTGCCCAACAAGCCGCTAACAATCAAGTGCACAATTGCCATAAGGCCCCCCTTAAGGGTAAAGGGGGAGCAAGTCTGTCCCGAAGGAGGACTGGGACACACAAATGGCCGGGAATGCCATTAAATTGTGGTTTATTAGCCGCGATTCGGTCGGGATTTGCCATTACATTTAGGCTGCTTTTCTGGGGAACTCAATCTAATTGATTTATTTACTAGGCAATATTCATAAACCAATAATTAATAATTTATATTATAAGGTTGAATTGGGTTAAGTTAAACAGTGATCGAAGTCACTCTTTAGGTTTATGCGATTAATCACAGAATAACACATTAACTGTATATCGATAACTGCCCATTGCTTGAACTCGATACTTCGATAACTTCTATAAAGCGCACGCTCTCATTCCTAATTTTCCGAATGCGTGAAAACGCAAAAGTTGCTCGTTTTACTAAGTTGTGTGATTGGAAAAGAATATATAAGTATTATCCAAAGTAATAAAGTGTTAAGGAGCCAATCAAGATCCTGTGCAAGGAGAACGGTGAGGAGAAAGGGGTTAACCAAGGTGAGCTCTGTGATTCTGCGCCTGGGCAAGCTGCAATAATTGACAAAAAATAGGAAAATTTGCCTCCCGGTAAGCGTCTTTAAAGTTCTTCTGTTTTCCGCAAAATTTGTCCCTGGGCTCTGATTATTATTACTATTATGGATGTAAAACCTCGTAACATCTGCTGCATATCAATTTGTAGCCTCCAGCTCCGAGCGCTTGACCTAAACCAAGTCAGGTCGCCATTAAAATGTTTCCTTATTAGTTACAATTTTTACAAACCTATTGGGGAGAAATTATTTATTTATTTACATGTATTACATTATTATATGGCAAAAACTGCTCAATAAATGCTCTAAAATTCCTAAAATAACATTTTTAAGTACCCTAAAATATAAAGTGTTCAAAAATAACACTCTCACTTCCTTTATTTCTCCGAACTTGAGTAGTTTTCTTGATTTTTCATTGTACATTTCGATTAGCTATCAAGGAATGCTAATACTTAGAGCTCTCCGCCTTTAAAAGCTGTTGAATTTCAATCTGAAACCTGGAACCTGGTGGTACTTTATGGATGGGACACCCAGCACACGTCCGCTTCTTTATCCAATTATGAATTTTTGTCATTACGCGCCATGGCAATGGCAATGGCAATTGCTGCTTCCGTAGGTCCGTCGTCCGACCATCCCATTACCATTTCCAATCCCATTCCCATTCCCATGGCCACCTCTGCGGCGACAAAAAACGAACGCAAAAATCTCATTATGATTTCATTTCGTTCAAATGAAGCTCTCGTGCTGGGACGACTCTCTGTGCACTGGCATCCGCGTCCGCGTCCTTGTCCAGCTGCCAGCGGGTGGCACTTCCACTGCCACTTCCCCAACTCCCAGTTCCCATTCCCCATCGCCCATTCCCTTGGTCTCATGTGTTCCTTGGCTGTCCGGCAATTGCCGCTATGGGGCATTGCAGCTGAAACCTAAAAAGGAGCAAACACACAACGCAAAAATATAGAAAAAAGCTAAGATTGCTTTGAAACGAAGATGGGAATACTCTTAATAAATAAAAATTAATGAGATTTCTTAAATTTTAAAGCAGAAAGTTGTTTGGAAAGATTAAAAAATGGATTTATTTCGTTACAAGAAAGGGAACTGGAGTTTTATGTGTCAAATTAGGTTTTATATAATTTATTTTTTATGAGAATATTATGGCAAATTGAGAATATGAAGCGATTTTGGGTTTAAATATTATAAAAAAGTTATAGGTTAGGAAATTGGAATTTGATGTGTCAAATTAGCCTTTACTTAAATCCTCTTTTATAAGAACTTTATAGGAAATTACAAATATAAGTATTTTGGGTTTATATATTTCAAATAGGACTATTAGTAGTTATAGGAATTAAAAATATACATTATAAAGACATACAAAAATCGCTTTTAATAGTTAACCAAAATATACGCCCTAAAAGGCAATCTAAACTGTATTTCCCTTTATATTACAAATACCTTTCGAGTCCTTAAAGTCTATAAATTGAATTTAGTTGTAATCTGTGCGCTCGGCATCATCATAATACCCTCTGTGAGGATATGACAGTCGCCGGAGCTGTGCCTGATGCCGCTGCAGCTGGAGGAGAGCTGTTCCTGCCGCCGCGGCTGCTGCCGTGGACAACGGATAAGGCGATAAATTTATTTTAAAATAAAATTTACTTCCCCACTGTTGGCGGCGGCGTCTTCCCCCAGCAGCTACTTGGGCCCACACACAACACCCTCGCACTCGCCTGTTTAATTTTGTTTGCAGAGAGGAGGAGGAGCAGGAGATCCTGTTTAAATATGTATTTTCTTTTTTTTTGTCCTTGCTGTTATTGTTGTACCTTCTGCTTACCTTAACGGCGAAAAAATATTGTTGTGTCCTGCACCGTATTTAAATTAAAATGTTATTTATGTCAGCTGTTTGATTTCTTAACTTGGCCGGCGCGCCGCCCCATGCAACCACCAAACGACCAAGAGTCACCAAGCCACCAGCCCTTCTCTGTTTCCCATTTTCCTTAGTCCTTAGTCCGGTTTTTTTGTTGTATTTTTCCCAGGGACAACGCGCATTATTTTCCTCGTTTCATCGTTTTCTTTTTATTTTTTCGGGCCGCCTTCCTTGCCTTTTGTTGTATTTAGAAGTCGCCGGGAAGTAAGCGGCTTAGTTAGTGTTAAACGGCTGGTAGCGATGCGAAAAAAATATAGGAGGAAGATATAGGTGGGGAAAGTCCATTGTTGTTATGTCAGTTTATGTTTTCAGGAGATGTAATTTATATCTGTGGAGAATATATCTAAATATGTCTATAGTTTCTCTTGTTTTCAATATTTTATTGGTAACAAATAATAAGTTAAGTCTTTTTCTTTATTTAAAGAGAATATTTTAGATCTCTGGAGATTTTTAAAGGTTATTTCAAGTTATTTAGGGACGATTTTATATCTCTGAAGATTTTAAAAGGTTATTTCAAGTGTCTAAAAGTATGCAACATAGTAATTATTCTGTTTTACCTACTATTTCCTATTCTATGATTTCTATTTTATGAATCTCTGTTATTTTCAATGGTTTATTGTGCCTATGATAGTAGAAAGGGCATAAGTTAAGCCTTTAAAATGATTTTTAGAGAGAATTGAAATCTCTGGATATTTTAAAAGGGCATTTCAAGTGTCTAAAAATATGCAAAATAATATTTATTCTGTTTTTACGTATACTTTCCTATTTTATGATTTATATTTTATTAATCTTTGTTATTTTCAATGTTTTTTAGGGCTTAGGATAGTAAAAAGGGTATAAGTTAAGCCTTTAAACTGATTTTTAGAGAGATTTTAAATCTCTAAAGATTTTTAAAGGTTATTTCAAGTGTCTAAAAGTATGCAACATAATATTTATTCAGTAATATCTCTTTCTTTATTTTTTAATGTTTTAATAACTGACTTCAATTGAATTTCCTTAGAGAATTTAAAACTCTGAAGATTTTAAAAGGTTTTTTCAAGTGCCTAAAAGTATGCAACATAATATTTATTCAATATTATCTTTATCTATATTGTTTAATGTTTTAATAACTGACTTGAGTTGAATTTCCTTGGCATATCGCCTGATCCCTGGCCCAATCAATGGCCCCAACAACACCTTGAGCCGAAACAAAGGACAAAGGACTCTACATACACACAAAGCCTCACTCACACATGTCCTTTTGGGTTTGTTTTTGGAAAGGAAAGGGCGATGGCAATGGCGATGGCAAGTGTGCGGCTCATTTGTCAGTTCGTTCGCTTGGATAATTGTCCTGCGATAAACAAAATTAGCAGCAATTTACGCGAAAATAGCAGAATGCCTATCCATATACGTATGTGACGGGGGAAAAAGGACGAAGACGTGTGGCAATGGCAATGGAAATGGCCAGAGAGAACGGCGACAAATGCCATCAGCAGCGTCATCAGGACAAAAACACATTTTGCCCGCCGTCTGTGTCTCTGTTTGTGTCCGGGGTAACCTAACCCAAATTTATAGTGTCAGGATATTCATGTGTCTCTCCGAAAGCAGAGGGGAGAAGGAGCCAAAGCCAAAGCCAAAGCCAAAGCTCCCGGAATCCGGCTGGATTTCGGGTGGTGGACCCTTCAACATTCGTTATAGTTTTGATGAGTGGCATTAATGAGTCGTCTCTCTGTCTGCGTCTGTCTGCCGGCTCTTCGGGCTCTACGCGGGGGTTGGTTGACATTAATGACACCCACACATGGCATCCAATTTGACAGTCAACACGACGACAAATTAGTGAAATCACAACTGCTGCAACGCCATTCCATTCCAGGCATATCCTGCCATGTCCCGCCATATATCCATGCCCACTAACCAAGTTAATTTCGCCCGCCCATCCGGCATTAAAGTCACGCAGCAGCTAAAAAACCACTTAAAAAGCCGGTAGCCCAGTTTCTCGACTGTGACGACAAATCACACACAGTGGAAAATGAAGGAAAAAAATAGGGAAAGTCCTCTAAAATCGGAGGTGTTTTGAAGTCTCTTGTTAGGCTGTCTAAAAGTAGGCAGTGTTTTTTTGTCTTTACAAAAAATATGTGACACAGCATACACAGTGGAAAATAAAGGAAAAAAATAGAGGAAACTCCCTGAAATCGGAGGCGTTTTGAAGTCTCTTCCTAGGCTGTCTAAAAGTAGGCAATGTTTTTTTTTAACTAAAAATATGTGTTTTCTGGTAGAACAACTGCTTTTCTTAAGAGAGGCAGGGAAAAATGATAACAACATACCTGATATTAATTATTAAAACAATTTTAAGTAATCATATTATTATATTTAAAGGTTTCTTTGAATCCCAGTGGCCATAGAGACTATGGTATACCTTTGGGAGAATAGAAGTTCTATAGAAAACTCTGTATGAAATAAAATGGTTGAGGCTTTAAATTCAGTGAAAAAAAAGTGCTTTATTACGATGACAAATTTTGTAACATACATTTAGACACCGTTTTAAGTGATTTCAAAACGCCAGTGATTTCTGTAGCACCCCTGAAAATTTGTAAATTACAAACCCTCTAAAATTATGCCCTTGAAGGACTCTACATCGTAAATAATTCTATAAAATATATACCACCTTTAAAAAAATACCCTTAAACAATTTTAAAACAAAGGTTTTGCCGAAACACATGTATCTTGAGAGCTTGGATTCCTTTCCCATACCCACTCCGCCTCTATAAGCCATGTGAGTGGCGTCAGCTGCCGTTGACCAAAAATAAAATCAGGGCATCCTCTCTCCTCTCTCGGTGGGCTCGCAAATCTCTGGCCCAGCGATAGCTATCGACAGCAATCGAAATGAGTAGCGGGGCATGAGTTATTTATGGCTTTTAAGTGACAGCCAGATCTGCTCAGAATCGGAATTGGAAGTCCCATACCCAGGCAGGCTGTCATCTTACATATGGAGATTTATTTCGGCTGCTAAGCGCATTTGTAAGCATTTTTAATAGAGTCCAGATAGCCTCTCCAGTCTCTGCTGCGGGGTGGTTCAACTACAGTGGGTTAAGTGGCCAGCAGAGTGGAGTGGAGAGGTGGAGGTGGACTGGATTGGAGTGGCGGGAAGTGGGTATAGGCCGGCCCGAGGCAGTCAACAAATTTTGGCTCAGATTTAACGCTGAGATTGTAACAAGATTTTCACGGACACTTTATGGAACAAAAACACACGCACACTTCTCTCGGGGGGGAAACTTTCTCAAGACAGCCCAAGGCGGGTTCTTAAAGATGTTTTAATATTTGTATATTTTTATTTTGAGATTTAAGATATACGAATAAATAAGTAAATATATCCTTGTGGCTTAAAACCTTAAAAAACATCATATATTAAGGTTCTTAAACTATTATAATTAATAAGAAGTCATTGAATATATTCAAATCCTTTAAAATAGTGGCTTAAAAGTTAAGAAATTAATAATTTAAACAGTTTTAGGATTAAAACAAAGCTTTCCCGTTCTTAAGATGTTTCAATATTTGTATATTTTTATTTTGGAATTTAAGATATAGGAATATTGAAACAATAAGTAAATATATCCCACTTTAATACCTTGCTTAAAAACATTATATATTAATGTTCTTGAACTATTATAATTAATAAGAAGTCAATGAATATATTTAAACCCTTTAAAATGGTTGCCTTAAAGTAAAGAAATTAATTAATTAAACAGTTTTCGGATATATCTCATAATAAGATACTTAAGGTATCCTCTGCACTCTCATATATATATCCCTCTCCCTTCAAGATGATTGGTTAATAAAGCCATTTTGGCCAAGTTCAGTACCAAGTTCAATATTTGACTTTAAGCCATGGAGGAGGACTCCTCAAGAAGCCAGGACAGGTGCGAGAGCATATGGCAGACTTTATCGAGGGCTGTGCGACTGCCACAAAGGAGATTTCATTCCTAAAGTCCTCGTCCTCGCCCTCGTGTGGTGGCTAGAGAATTTTACTTAATTTTATTATAAAACCAAAGAGGGAGCTACCCTCGAATTTTCCCCTGCAGCTGATAAGGCAGCAGCGTCTTGTGACTTTGACTTTAATGACTGGATTTATAGGTCCTTGGAGATAATCTCGGCCACCGAGCTGCACACACTCCATCTATATGTATCCTCTCTATATATATATAGAAAAATAGCTGCTGTTTTGTTTACCAAAGCGAACTGGGGGAGTGGGTGGACAGAGGAAGACGTCGTCGTTGTTACAGGGTAATTAACATCAAAGCCCCGACAAAGCTCATAAAAAGAAGCCAGCAGCTAGAGAGCTGGCGAGATAAACAAGCTCACATGAGAGACTCTGGGGGGGAGGACAAAGCGCCGGGAGGAAGTGTGGAGTGTGGTCCTTGGTAGTTCGGGGAGTGGAGCTGGAGCTGGAGCTGGAGTTGGAGGTCATCAACTTGTCTGGAGTGACGACGTGAGCGTTTGGCGACTATTTCCCAAGCTCCTGTTCCTGTTCCCTTGGTCTGGTCTGGTCTGGTCCTCAACGTGAAATAATGTTGACAGCGCCAAAAAGGATGCTACACACACACACACACACTCTACATCCTTGATAGTGAAGATGCGTGTGGGTGTGGGGTAGGGACAATGATGTGGCACGCACATGTTTGAAGCAATTAAAATCAGATAAGTTATAGAAAATGGCCTGTCGACGACATTTAGATATGGAGCCGCTCTCCAAAAAGAGGGCTTTGTGGTTGTATGACACTGAGCTTTAAATTTATTAATAATATATATAAAATATTAGAAAATCTATGAAGATAACCCGAACTTTTGTGAAAATAAGTGAAGCTATTCGCCAAGTTTCTCTTTGAGATGATGGTATTCCTATCGATACATGTTGAGGCTTACAATTTTTTAAAAGATATATAGCATGGTCATACTGCATCTTAACATACAAATAATATTAATGTATTATAATTATAAAATAATAATTTATTATTATATTATATGTATATATTAATATTTTGTATAAGATTTGTAGCATGGTCACACTGTATCTTAACATACAAATAATATTAATGTATTATAATTATAAAATAATAATTTATTATTATATTATATGTAGACATTAATATTTTGTATAAGATTTGTAGCATGGTCACACTGTATCTTAACATACAAATAATATTAATTTATTATAAATTTAAAATAATAATTTATTATTATATTATATGTAGATATTAATATTTTGTATAAGATTTGTAGCATGGTCACACTGTATCTTAACATACAAGTAATATTAATGTATTATAATTATAAAATAATAATTTATTATTATATTATATGCAGATATTAATATTTTGTATAAGATTTGTAGCATGGCCACACTGTATCTTAACATACAAATAATATTAATGTATTATAATTATAAAATAATAATTTATTATTATATTATATGTAGACATTAATATTTTGTATAAGATTTGTAGCATGGTCACACTGTATCTTAACATACAAATAATATTAATGTATTATAATTATAAAATAATAATTTATTATTATATTATATGTAGATATTAATATTTTGTATAAGATTTGTAGCATGGCCACACTGTATCTTAACATACAAATAATATGAATGTATTATAATTATAAAATAATAATTTATTATTATATTATATGTAGATATTAATATTTTGTATAACATTTGTAGCATGGTCACACTGTATCTTAACATACAAATAATATTAATTTATTATAACTATAATAATAATCATTTATTATTATATTTAGTTCGAAAAATAATTTGATTTCATACTAATTCTATATAATTTTGTGTCTAGTGTCATACGGCCACAGTCGGGCATTGCAAGGACAGTGTTTGGGGACAGGCGGTCCCGTGTCCTTTCCGCTCCTTTATATCCGCATGTCTGCCTCAGTTCGTCCATCTCTCCCTCTCTCTCTCTCCATATGTCCGTCTCTGTTGTCTTCCGTTACGTTACGTTACGTTTGTCACGCCGCCCTTTGTCCTCCAGCCCGTTGAAGGCCTCTTCCGTTTTTGGCTGACAACCGCTTCACGTCGCTGCCTGTGCCATAATGAATTTCAACGAGCGCTGCGAACTGCAAAGTGCCAGCCCAAAGTGACAGCCAAACGAGCAATCCCCATATATCTAACATTATATATATCTACATATATTTGTATATAAACATACATATTATTCAGAGGCGTAGCTAAGGGATAGGATCCCTTTGCATTTTTTGATATCTTTGGTTTTAACTTTTGTAAACTCCCGGGCTTTTAGTTAAAAATAATAACGGCGGATGGCTTTTATTTTTATAACTTTTCTTTTCCTCGATCCGAAACGTGTCGATCGCTCTTTTTGCCAAACCAAAGTGCTCGTATGTTCTTTTCTTAAATATCTAGCTTAATTCTATGCGTTAGGACTATTATCGATAACATTATACCAACTGGTCACTAATGTGACTGTGTAATACAAAATGAGGTGTTTACACTTGTAATACAATAATGTTTACACTTGTAATAATTAAGAAAAAGCTTTCTGAACACCCATTGATAAACTTGTGGCTACTACAATCTATATAGACAAAAATCACCTTAAAAAGTGTAGAAAGAATTAACATTTCATTCACAAGAGACCATTAAATACCCGGTTTTCTGCCTCCTTTAAAAGCACTGCCTACTTTGCGGCGGTCTAAGAAATATTCTGTAATCGTTATAAATTTGTAAACACGCTTAATAATAATTATAACAACTCCGAATTCTGTAAAAACTCCCTCTTTGGCAGACGCCCCTGTAACTACCTTGCTTGCACGTGAGTGTGCGTAAAGGTGTGAAATATTTTTCGGGTTCAAATGATGGTAAACATGGAGACATGGCATTTGTGCAATCCGCACAATCCCCAAAAACCGCCCAACCCCTGGGATACCCCCAGCTCACAATCCCACAACTCCCAATTGCAGACCCGAGCTCCAATTGGAATCGCAATTGGGAACGGTGTGGAGCGGTGGTTGGCAAGTGGAAAGCGCTGATGTATTCATGGCCTTGACGTTAACGGAGTGACAAAGTTCGCACCCTTCACTGCAGATTGGAAGTGCGAAGGCGGCGAGAGAAAAATAATGGTACTGCTTGGCAGGTTGGGACAACGAATATCAGATACCCTACATTGTAGATTGGAATATATTTTATTAGATTAAAAACTTAAAAAGGGTTGGGGTTTTATAAATATCAAGTTTAAAAATGAATTGCTTATTTTAAAGGAATTTTTGTTTGACGATTTATCAAGTGGAAATGGTTTTAAATGTATTAAATATGGCTTAAACCTGTATCAAGTGGTAAATGTTTTGTTTGGCATAATATATATTTTATATATGTACAATTAGGGGGTATTTATCTAAATAAATATTTATTTATGTAGAAAACTGAAAAATCATATTTAAAATAATCATATGCATACATCAGGTGTAAATTCCTCTTTTAAAAAATTGGGGTGTTGATTATTATTTATCATTCATTTAATTAAATATTTATTATTTAATTTTTACCTGATGTTATTATTATTTGTTAATAAATACATTTTAAACTTAATTTTTATTGCTTTAACAAACCCCACCTACCAACCCATATGCTCCACAAAAATACCCTACTTTGAGCTATAAAAAAAATCGCAGCCACCTTCAAAAATTCGCACGCTCTTGTTATCGCAATTTGTGTGTTTCTGTGTGTGTGCGTGCAAAGTCCTGGCAGGACAGAAAATTGAGTTTGGGGAAGAGAGTGAGAGAGCTAAACCAAAGCGTGAATCCTTGGGATTCCTTAGTGCGCCATTCGGACAGCTCGAAGGTGAGATTATTTTCAATGTAGGCGGACGCTAAGCGATGTCCTGCGACGCTTAATGATGTCCTTAAATGGGACTACTGTATTAGGTACTTGTGCTTGGTCATAAACTCGCTGCGATTTTGGATACAAAAGAGATGATAAAGGAGGAGAATTGCGAGAATAATTATTGTAATGGAGTTTGGATTATAAATTTGTTTTTTATTATATTTAATTTATGTTAGAAATATAGTATTTTTACACTAAAAGATTAAAATAAATAGCATAAATATATTATTTTGAAAACTGAAATATTAAAAAAATGTTACAGCGTATTGACAATCTGTTATTTTGAAACAAAATTTAATTGGAATGGCCAATTAAATAATTTAGACATTGTACACTGCTCAGGTTTTCCATTGAGTTTCCTAATAAATTCCTTTCAGACTCAAAAACGTTAGAACAAATATTTTCTTTATGAGTTTATGTTATTTTTTTTCTCCAAGGAAAGGTTCAGAATAATATAGTTGTGCCTTCAATCAGAGGAATTACCTTTTATATATATTTTATCTATGATAAATGTCCAAGACGAAGGCCTTCCTACTCTATAAAGCCTTGTATTCTTTATTTATAATTAAAAAAAAACCTACTTAGTATTAATTTCGGTTTTACCAAAACAAATATTTGATTTTAAGCTTCCTAAATCTTTTGACCTGGCAGTAGTAAATTCACAACTCTTCAGTTGAGTGATTTTGTAGCCTGGGATATCCTCTCATATCATAGCCAATCATTACAAGTTTTGCCAGGAGCTGAAGTTGCCAGACAAGCTGGATGGATCCAGTCCACCTACGACTGCATTTCGCATTTCGCATTTCCATCTCCATTTCCATTTTTTGCCACTTCAGCTGCATCGCCATCAGTGTTATCCACATTCGCTTGTTGGTTTTTCGAGCTGCTTAACAATTTTTCAGTTCTCCGTTTCGTTTCTTTTGCATTTTGTTGTTGCCAGGATCCCCAGAATCCCCAGAATCCGCAGAATCCAGTGTGGTGGCCCCTCCTCGCCCCCTCCTTATTGTCCTGACAGGCTTTTGTTGATTTCTAGCTGACTGGGTTCCCGTTCGTTTCTTTTTCTCGCTCTCTCTATTTTTTTATTTACTTTTTTTGACCCCACGGCTACCTTCTTCTTCGTTTTTTTGTATTTTTTTTTTTGTTGTCATTCACACAAACACATCCTGCGGCTGAGCGAAGGCGAGAGAGAGTGAGAGAGAGAGCGAGCGAAAGGCAGCTGCAGAGACCCGACTTGTGTGTGTCTGGCTTCTGATTGGACACATCCCTGCGACACCCACACACATGCGACACCCACACACACTGCCGCAGGAGGAGAACCCATATATATATGTACACATACATATATCCTGGCCACTCGGAGGCTCCACCCACAGCAGCAGTGAGCTTCGTCCTTATGTACAGCTCACACAGCTCACGCGTGTGCCACATAGGAGCCTCTGTCCTTCCGCTGACGTGTGTGGAATCCTTCAGGGGGTGCCATCTCTCTCCCTACACCCCATATATATCCTGGCTCCAATAGAACAGATAAATCGATTCCGCTTGCGAAAGCTTAAGCTGCCTGCGCCACCGCCACCGCCCACACACACATTTTTGTTTTCACATCCATTTAGTTGATTTGTTGCCAAAACGGAGAACGGCGAACACAGAGAAACAACAGCAAAAAAATAATGCTTATAATTAAATTAAACATAAAACATTGCGCCATGGCACATGGCATTTTATTTTAATCAAAGTTTGGCCAACTTTTCCGGGTTTGAACACGAATTTGTCACAAGGCTTTCTGTCGTCTCTCTCTCTTTTTCTCAGTCTCGGTCTCGGTCTCGGTCTCTGCTAAGAATATGAATAGTTTATAGTTTATGATTTAATTAGGTTTTTGCCATGGAATTTCTGGTTTCAAAAGGGGTTTCTTATATTAAATTTTGAAAAAGGTAATTTGATAGAGGTAATGTTGCCTTAACTTTGATAATATTATATTACATTTTTTCATGGTTTCCAAAACAGATGTAGAAAAAAATAGTGGCTTTAAAATCATTTAAAAATATTCCCAAAACTATGCTATGAATTTATTTGTTCTGAAACATGTTTTGTAGCATACTTTGTAGCATACTTTTTCGCACAATTTAAACTGATTTAGAACTTCCACTTTTTGGTTGTTTTAAAAATATCAAAGTAAAATTATAATAGAAATTAAACAATCTTTGGGTTTATCTTCCCCTTTTGTTTTAGTTTCCTGGAAGGAACATATTTTGTAGCCTACTTTTGGGCACAATTTAAACTGATTTAAAACCTGCAGTTTTATAAAAAGTGGTTTTAAAAATATATAAGTACAATTTTAACAAAAAATTAAACAATCTTTGGGTTTATCTTTCCTTTTTGTATTATTTCCCTGGAAGGTGTAATAATATTAAATATGGAAGTATAATTAAATATTAGGCAGATCAAATCTTAACTTCCTACCGTCTTTTCCGCACAATTTTAATTGATTTAAAACCTGCCTTTTTCCTAAAAGTTTTTCTAAAAATATCAAAGTAAAGTTATAACAAAAATGAAACAATCTTTGGGTTTATCCACTTGTAGATAACATTTCCTCCCTTTTTGTTTTATTTTCCTGGAAGGGGTTCTAGTAATGGATAGTGGGCTTTGGTTTGGGGGAATGGGGAATGCTCTTCGCAGCTGGAATAAGACTAATTTAACATTCCGCTGGCAATCGCCGGCAAGTGGAGCACGAACACACAAAAACACACGGAGCAGGCGGCACGAACCGGGCTTAATGCGATCATGCACCCAAAAGAAGCAGCCCAGGGTGCGACGCCCGAGCAGGAACTACTACTGGCCGGTAACTGGTGGCTGCTAACTGGTATCTCTCTGGCATTGGGATTGGGATTGGGATTGGGTGTGGTATTGGTCCTCGAACGCTGCTGATAATCCTGGTGAAAAGTTGAAAAGAGCAAAGGGAAATGATTTCATTACCAGACACGTCCAAAAGCACTGCGAAAAAAGGTACAGGAAACAGGAGAGTATTTAAAAAGAAATCATGAAACGATTGATAATAATTTGAAAGAAGATTTTACATAGTTAGCTTGACTTAAATCAAAACTCTTTCCTATTTATTGAATGTTTTAATATTCATTTAAAATAAATTAATTAGAACTAGCTGGACTTATTTTTCCCCAGTGCTTTTTTGGGGGCGGAGGCCAAAAGTGTGCGAAAAGTCTTAACGCCGAGCGTCACGTACGCTTTTATTAAGCCCGTCGAGCGGTAGCGGCATTGATTACCAATTCAGCGGTCATCTAATCACGGACGGGTCGGCGGTCGTCGTCGTCGTCGGCGGCGGAACGTGCCGCCTCTCTATAGCTTTACCGTTACCTTTTTTTTTGTTTTGGGAGCAAACTCTCAGCTGCCATTGATGGCAGCTAATTAAAACGCACTAAAGCGGCTGCAAAATGTCTCTCTTGTTGAGGGGGAAGCTTGAATACCCGGTGTTTTATGGGGTGAAATCTATGCCAGACCGGGTTTAATTATAAACTATAATACTATCATATATTTATTTCTTTTCAATATATATCTTTAAATATTATCACCATAAAAATCTCTTTCGATTTCAAAATAAGTGGAAAATGCTGTCCAAAAGTAGGCAATAAAATATTCTATGTTGCAAATTTATTGAACACTTTATATATATTGTTTAAAATAGGCATTTAAATGTGTGTTACCTTTGCCAGGCTGGGTTTAATTATAAACTATAATACTATCTTATTTTTATTTCTTTATTATACATCGAGTTCTAGCAACAATTACTTAGTAACATTTTCTTTTGCCTCCGGCCATGTTAGTCTTAAGTTTTCATACCTGGGACCTCTTAAATTAGAGCATAATTACTATGTAATTATTAAATATATGCCACAGAAATAACTTCGGTTTTTAAATCACCCTAAACGGTGTCTAAAAGTATGCAATAAAATGTTTGAGGTTTTAAATTCAGCGAAAATTTGTTTCTTAGTACGATGACACATTTTGTAGCATACTCTGGACACCTTTTTGAGTGATTTAAAAACGCTAGCGATTTCTGAAGCACCTTCCATGATTGTTAAATTTTATTTAGCCAAACCCATAGTTTTTCCGAAGCTTTGAGTACCGGGTATTTCACTGTCTATCACTCTAGCTTTCTTACTAGCATTATTTCATTTTCTTTTGGAATGAGTCGCTTCGTCACACTACCCATGCGCGAGTTATGAGCCATAATTTGTGTAAGCGCCAAGTGTCGCCCATCCTCGCCAGCTTTTAGTTCCAAAATCCCAATCGCGAGCTGCGAGCTGCTCCTCGCAGCGACAAATGCGGCGGCAATTTAGTTAATTGCCTGCAATTATCCTAATGAGCGCCTTGCCTTCACAGCAGAGCCTTCATGGCCGATGTCGCTGGCTGCCACCCCGTTAACCCTCCGCGGCCGTATATCTTCCCTCGGCTCTGACTTATTGTATTTATGACCTTATGGCGTTTTGCCATGCATAAAACAATTAATGCAACAACAGCGCCGTTTTGGAGATATATAGACACTGAGAGCGGAACACACACACATTGCTCATAATTATAAGATAAGTTTCCTGCCGGCGATGAATGGCAATCTGATTGAACGGGCATTAATCATTGATGCTAACCAGGAACAGAAAGTTGAGATGCCAAGTTGTCCTCTAACTTAAATACATTTAAAAATAATTATTTAAATGAAGGAAAAGTGATTACATTTTATTTTCGTTTAATTATTTTAACTTGTATTTATTTTCAATTAAAGTCCTCAAGTAATTCCCATAGCGGAACCATTTCCACAGCCGGAAACCGTGCTACCTGTCATTTGCAGGACTAAAGGTAATATCCCCTTCTCAATCGGGCATAGTTTTCGATCGCAGTTCGAACACGGCCAAAAAACAGCTCAAAATGCAATTTAGTCGAAATTTGATGATGTGAAGCAAAGCCATTTAAGGCACACACAAGGACACGACCGCAAGGATTCGCATGTGCTCCTGACATGCCGTTAGTCATCTCTGGGTGTGTGTGTGTGTGTGTGCCGTGTTTCGTCCCAAATGACATGCCATTTAATGTTAAACTTTAATGTTTTCTTGTAAGTGAAGTCATAATTTTGTCAAGCGGCGTGTGTGTATGCTACTCCAGCTCCTGCTCCTGCTCCTGCTCCTGCTCCTGCTTCTGCTCCTTGTGGTCCTGCTCCTTGTGCTCCTCCTGTCCTTGTGCGTCACCGCTGCAAAGCCAGCCTCACATTCGGATCCACATCGAAGGCACAGCACAGGTGGCATTATTTACGCAGTTCGCTTCGCTTTCTTGGCTAGCTTCAACTTCTGGGACACTGAAAATAAAGAAGTTTAAAAATATCCGAAGGAAAAAGATAGAAAAATAAACGAAATTAATAATCAAAATATATTTAAGCTTACAAAACCTGAATATAGGGTTTTGAACAATTTCTCTGCATACTTTTAGGTAATCTGAGAAGCGATTTGAAATCTCTAGAGATTTCACTTAAAATGTCGTCTAAAAGTAGGCAACATGATTTCTTATATATTATATTGCATACTTTTAGACACCTTTTTAATTTTTTTTTAATACAAAGCATCCCTGCCTCTAATAATTGCCCTCTTTTTAAAATCACTTAACATGCGGTCTAAAAGTAGGCAACAAGGGATCCTAAATATTTCATTGCATACTTTTAGTCACCTTTTTGATGGATTTTTCTTATATAACGATTTCTATGGTACCCCTGCTTATAATATTTATAAGCTTTTAGTAAAATTATAACTAGTTTTCCTAGGACTTTAGCTAAATATCCCAGAATCTACTTTTTTTTTTTCCTGTGCTCTATTGCTACCTTTTTCCTCGAGAGTCGGCCGTCTGTTGTTATTTATATGTTTGCAGTCAGTCCATTTCGGCGGAGGTGAGGGTGAATTGTTACAGGGGTTGGAGGTTTTTTTTTTTTTCGGTGGGGAAAACCGGGAACGCTACGCGTTGACTGTAACGACCTCATGAAATAATGCGCCAAGTGGCGTCCTCGTCCTCGTCATCGTCTCGTTGTTTTTGTCGACGCCAAAGTGTTTTATGCCATAATATTTATCCGGGCGTGTGTGCGTATGCCCCTCATTATGGAAATCGTGGATTTGCCAAATGCTTGCACGATCATTTGTCATTCTTTTTAACAGTCTCAGTCTCAGTCTCAGTCTGGTACTGCTGACATCCCTCCTTGTGAGCCTTGTAAATTATTGAAAATTGTGGCTGGGCTCTCGTGGGCATCATGAATGAAATATAAGCCAAAGCCACCGGCTGTCATAGGGCGGCCTGAGTCGCTAAGTGGCGACTCCTTGTCGTTATCCTGTGGCGGAGGGTGTACAAACTTACATGTGTGCGATTTTTCTTGATTTTTGATGGCGACACTTGGCCGGTGCTCCGTGTTTTTTGGGTAAATTGCAATCGAGTGATTGATCAGCCGTAAAATGGAAACGGAATCTGTAGTTTGGGAATACACGAAATATCTTTTCGCCACAAACTTGGCCGGAATTCACTTTGCCAACTTGTTCAATAATGCATGCCCGGCAATCGCACCTCAGAGAGAGAGAGTGGTCGCTCCAGAAAATAATATCGTAACCAACGTAAACCGTGGAAAGGGTTGCCAGAAAAGGGAAAGGAGAGCCGGGCTGCCCACTTGCTCCGATCGCTTATCGCTTAAGGTTGCCACCTAGTCTAACATCGGTAACGCAGGGATGCCATGCACTTGAATATGTTTAACAGGATCTTTTTTAGGAATTTTTTCAAATTACTTTTATTTAACATGGAAAGTGTTAGTATTAGTATCATAAATATTATTTTAAACATATCCCTGGCCATATTCCAAACAGTTATCATATATTTATCATATATTTTTTAATTACTGCCTTTATTTCCCCATATCACTTAAATTTCCATAGCCCTTTTCTCAAGCATTTCCCGCCTACGCACTTTGCCAAAAAGTCGTCGACTTCTATCGATTTTCAGGCGGTCCAGGCCACGCCCTTCTCCACCGGCGGGACGCCCACTTTTAGGAGTTTTTGAGGCACATTGAACCAACTTTTCAAAAACACAAACACAAAACTTCTGAGGTCTATAAAACCATTGCCGCCACCGCCGCCGCCGTCGCTAAAGAAGTTAAAAAAAAGTTTAAAAAAAAAAAAAAAAAACAAGAAACAAAAAGTGCGGCGAAACTTTTGCGACGCACTAAATGTTATCATTTTTGTTGCTTTTCTTGTTGTTCGCGGCGGCGTCTAAGCTAAGCATAGAATCAAAATAACAGCAACAAAAAAAAATATATATATATATGTATATATATATATAAAAAATAGGCCAAGCTGCACGCAACTCTTTAAAGCCCCCGAAACCCTACCCCAAGCCAGGGCCGCCGCCGCCCGCCGTGATATCAAAAAGTTTGCAATTAGGTATTGTCAAAAGTTTGTTGTTTGGGAACTTTGGCGACGGTTCGGCCTAATAATAATATGGGGAAATGAGTGTGCTTAAGTTTTTAAAGAGCGAGCGGAATGGAAATCAGCTGATCGCTAAAGTCATAACAGCTGTTCGACTGTTGGAACGAATTGGAATGGAGTGGAGCCTGGAACGCTGTGGAATGGACTGCGGCTGGAGGGCTGGAGGAGTGAAAAGAAGGGATTTCCCGATTTCCCGTTACCCAGACCAAAACTTTTGTCTCAAAACAAAGTTTGCCGCCGCCGCCGTCGACGTGGGAAGTTTTGGGTGGAAAGGGAACGTGGAAGTGGGATAAGAAGCTGACGACGACGGGCGGAATGGGAAATGGGAAAGAAACAAGGAACAAGAACAATTTAAGCCTTTCACTTTTAACATTAACGCAGCTGCCTGTTGGTGGTTAGATATTCATTTGGTGCTAATGAAATGACCTGCAGTGTATCAGGCAAATGCAGTACCCTTGATTATTATTAATAATAAATAAGAATAATAAATAACAATTATAAATCAAAATAATAAATACCAATAAGAAATAACATTAATAAATAATAATAACTATAAATACATACATATATGCTTTTTATATTAATTTTATAATTATTCATATAGTAATGCTTGTAGAACAAAATGGAAACGGGTGCCTTCAATAAGATGTATCTATGGTTCCTAGAAATCTTTACCATATTTGAGTTTTTAATTTTATCATTTTGATTTGGGTACGTTTCGCTTTTAAGTTTGGATAATTAACTTAAAACTTCCTTATAATTTAAGAAATCTTATCATATCTTTAATTTCCGATCTTGATCCTATAATTTCTTCCAAGATCGTATTAATACCGAACAAAGTAGTGGTTGTTCCTCGGGTTATTCCAAATTTCAAGTTAAAATTCGCAAGTTAAAATTCTCAAATTAAAATGCTCTATTTAAAATTCTCAATTTAAAATTCTCAAGCTAAAATTTTCAAGTTAAAATTCTCAAGGTAAAATTCTTTAGTTAAAATTCTCAAATTAAAATTCTCAAGTAAAATTCTCAAGTTAAAATTCTCTAGTTACAATTCTCAAGTTAAAATTCCCAAGTTAAAATTCCTAAAAATGGGGTTCAATAATTGCTTGGTTCCATCACTTCCCGTAAACCCATTTCCAGGGTACTCTTTGTATGAGTCATAACCGAAGACTTCCTGATCCGGGTTTTTGTTTTTTTTTTTTATTGCGGCTGGTAACTTTGCTTGGGTCAAAGTTCAATGCTCGACGCGACGTCGCCCGACACTTTTTGTTATTTTGTATAAAATTTTGCTTAAAACTGGCGTAAGTTTAATTTTTTCTTGCCCAACTTTAGAACAAAGTTTCCGCTTTCACTCCGTCTCTCTCTCCAGAAGTTAGCGGGGGCTTGGAAGGGGTTCTTGTTATTATTATTTTTTTTTTTGGCACGCCTTAAAGTTTAGTTGCTGGCCGCCGGTGCCGCCATACGCAAAGTTCTTTGGGATTTTTCTTTTACAGTTACTTTTACCCAGTGTCAAGGTCATTGCGAAGTTTTGTTGTTATCGCTGTTGTTGTTCGTCTTGTTGTTGTTGTTGTTTTTGTTGCAGCTGCTCATTAAATGCGTAGCAGAAACAAATCCGTAGAAGAAACTTTTGCTAGAAGTACACCACGGATCAAGGTCAGCAGAGGCATTATAACCCGATTCCCGCCCAGAACTTTTAGAAGGCCGACACCAACTTTTCCCCAGTTCCCTTGGTCCAAAAGGAAGCGGGAATAAAGCTGTGGAAAATATATAGAATATGATTCCAGGAAAGAGTTTTTTATTATTATTTAATATATTATTATTTATTATACTATTCAAGTTTTAAGAAATTAATATATAGGGGGGTTATTTTCTTGTACAGAGTTAGGCGAGGTATCAGTAGGTTTTCTAATGTTATGTTTACTCTTAACACTGTTAAGTGCAGTCTTAACAATTAAAGGCATTCTAAGCGCAGTTATGAGCACTGTTAGAACTGTTATGAATACCCGACTGCTGTTATGTTAACTCTAAGCGCTGTTTTGTACTTTCCAAGTACTGTTAAAGCTACAACAGCGCTAGTGTGCGCAGTAATCAGTGTTAGGTCCAAAAGGAATGATTTCTGCCTAATAAATAACAATTTTTACACGATTTTTATGGGCTTTCTTCTGATTTTTTTATTTTTATGTACTATCTACTTTTGAAGCTCTGATAAATTCGTATTTATTTCTTATTTAATTTATTTCCTATTTAATTTATTGATTCTCCAATCATTGCTTTAAAACGTTTAAAGCCAGCTTAAAGTTCCCACTATTTATCCATTAAAAACTGTAACCCACTCTTACCTCCGAATGTCCTGGCTAGTCCTATGTGGCCGCAACATTATTTTTTACCCGAGATTAGCCGCAAAAAAGAAAGGTTCCCTTACGGCTGCTCCTGATGTCCTGCGACATTACGCCAGGCTCCACTCAACAAGTTCCATTTGGCCCACCAAAAGCGACGGCAACATAATCAAGAGGAGATTATGTAATTAGTCTGCAGCTGATTGATGAGTCCTGGCAGCTGTGAGCCGTGCCGAAAGTGTCCTCTCTCGGCCGAAGCAAATCCGAAGGCAATCAGGGCCCGGATAAAATTTAAATATAGAAAGGCCCGGCCTTCCGTCCTGCCAGCGTTCATTTTGCGGACGGTAAACAAACAAATAAAAACAAGATTTTCCCTTAGCCTGGGAGTCCCTGGTCCGGGGACATCAACCACCGAAAGGCGCTGATGATGAGCTGAGCTGAGGGAAAGGAGGAAGAGGGCAGGTGGGGCTCGGCTCATCCACTTGTCTGAAAATGTCACAAAGGACTCTCAGTCGGCTTTTGTGTCCGGTAAAACTTTATTAAGGATATGCAAATATCCTTAATTCGAAAATGATTTTTAATAGGATCGAATGGAATTAGTTTATTACTTTTAATGAATTTTTTATGTCGCCCCCCGTAGCAGGAGGACTCTGGGACTCTGTCCTTGGTCCTTGCCGGCCTTTGTTGCGCATGAATATAATGGATTTCATTTGGCCGATTGGCCGGGGATATCCTCGAAAAGCCAATCACGTGGTTTTAGAGAGGAGCTGAAGGAAAGCGAAAAAAATCTGAGGCTGAGGCTGGCAAGGACAACTCTTGGGTCGAGCCGTGTCCAAGCAAGACTAATGGTCGGTCTCCACTCCGCCGCCACCCTTTTCCTCTCCCTCCGAGGCCACACTAATTTGCTTGCAGATGATTTATTGATTTAAGAGTCGCCCATCCCCAGGCCCATTCACATTGGAAAATCCCTCCTTGCATCTCTCGAAGATCCTTTGTTTATTTTGCTATTTTTATTTCTCGCCGGGTTTTTTTTTTGTAATTTTTTTTGGGGAGGCAGCTAATTGATTTTCTCTGCCAGCTAATTTCCATCCAAAAAGAGTTTTTCCCCCAGCCACACACATTCTTTGCTTCCAAGCTCTGTGGTAATTAAAATTTTTGTCCTCAATCGAAGGTCTGTGACTTGGACTTTAAGTTGAGGGCTTTAAGGGGAAAGTAAATGCTTGAAAATAATGGTTAATCTTTGCATAGGTTTTATGCGAGTTTTTATAAGCTTTAAAGTATTTTTAAAGGTGATAATAGGCTAAATCTTTAGTCAGCTTTGTTTAAAAAATACTATAAATAATCCTAAGTTGCATTAATATACAAGTATTAATAATATTTGTTTGATGCTTGAAAATACTGTTTAATCTTTCCATAAGTTTTATTCGTTTTTTTAAAAAACTTTAAAGTATATTTAAAGGTAATAATAGGGTAAATCCTTAGACAAGTTTTATTTATAAAATACTTTAAATTATGTTTGCATTAATACATTAATACCATTTGTTTGATCCCTGGGAAAAAGCCATTAATAACCATCCACAAACCAATTTGCCATCGATTGTCCCTCCGCCAATTCCATCAAAAGTTTCAATTTCCAAAGAAAATGCTTGACTAATAAAGGGAGTAAGTGGGGAAAGGGTAAGAGTAAGTGACAGAAAAGGCTAAAAGGAACGGGTAAAAGGACCTGGCCTGGTCTTAGTTGGCAGTCACAAATTGTTGGCTCATTTCGATAATGGCGATACTAGCCACCACCCTCGGTGGAAAGCCAGGGCTATTTTGTTGATTTTCCAAAATTCATTTGAAGAAATTACAAAATTTATTATGCCCGGGCTGAAGCGAAATTTGTCAAGCTGGAGTCCAGGCAGGTCCTTGTTGTTCCTGTTGTTGCCAGGCAAATGCCGCTGTCCGCAAAAACCCAAACACGTATTTTCAATTATTTCCGTGCCAACGTCAACGTTGAGGTAGACACCGGGCCGGGCCACCGGGGGAGGGACTCCTCCTTCCTTGGATTTTGATGTTGCAGTTCGGCCCCGGTGTCCCGTGTCCGGACTCGACTCTCTGGAGTTTCCTGATATCGATGAAATGGTCGACGGCAAAGTCCGGGCCAAGCTTACGACAGGCTTATGGAAATTTCGTATGCAAGACATATTTGGCCAAGAAACAAAAGCCAACACGCCATATTCCTGGGCTTCTTACACGGAAAACAATGGGGTTTACTTGATTTAAACATTGGATATAATGATCTCCAAGGATTTTCCATTAAAATTAAAGTTTTGGAATAAAGAGAAATTTGTGGAATTTTCATAAACTCATCCTTTCTTAATTATCTTAGGTCTCTCTGTGTATCTCTCTTCCATTTCATCACCTTCAGCGTCGCTTTCCCTGTCCTGGGCCATGTCATCGTCTTGTCATCTTGGCCAGAATTTAGTCATTGCAATCTACTTAATCATTTCTGAGGAGGGAAGTGTCTCGGGGAGCCTCAGTTCCATGTGGCATTCGTAATTTGGTAACTGCAGCCGGGTCCGGGTCCGGGAAAATTCCTTAATTGTTCCGGTTAGCCGCACAATCCATTCTGTGCATTTTACATTTTAACCTCAGCATCTACGACAGTCGAGTCGAGTCCAGGTGCCACTGACACTACTCCCTGCCTCCATTCCTGGCCAGGTTGGTGGGGGGAAACGTGGCGGGGGCAAAGGTAAACCACAGAAATACAAATCAAATTTTGTTGTGCGGCCAAAAAGCGTTTGCTACGACGCCACCTTCCCGTGACTCCAACTCTGACTGTCCTTCTCCGTGTCCTTCCCACTCTCCTTGTCATTTTCTGTGAGTTTCTCCTGCTCCGAGTGTCCTGGTCGTTGTCCTGGAGCTGTTGCTAGTAGCTGTGTGGCTTTTTAAAACCAGTCCAGGCACCGGCGAGGGGTAGCAGGGATAGACTTGGGAATAATTTGTAAACTATATTTTTGCCTAAAGTATTTATAGTATTTATAGTATGGTATTAATAGTATTTATAGTATAGTATTTATAGTATGGTATTTATAGTAATTATAGTATAGTATTTATAGTATTTATACTATTTATGCTATTTATACTATTTATACTATGTATACTATTTATACTATTTGTACTTTTTATACTATCTTTACTATTTATACTATTTGTACTATTTATACTATCTTATATATACTATTTATAGTATTTAAAATACGTATAGTATTTTAAGTATTTATAATACTTATAGTATTCATAGTATCTATAATATAGTGTTTATAAGGATTTTTTGCTGTTGAAAAGAAACCAAGCAAAACTAAATTATATCTTACAAGTTAAGGAAATATTTCCTATGCATAATTATGATTTATTTATTTGGCCTTTTCTAACCTTAGCTAATATCTTCTTTATCTTCTGAGGTATCCAGTACTTCGACTTACCTCTTAACCCTCTTGATGGCATTTATTTTCGGGTGCAGATTGCATGCATATGTAACCCCAAACCCAAACCCAAACCCATACCTTTCCTGCGGTTGTGTGTAATATTTTGTACAGAATATGTATGTTCGCATTTTGGAGTCTTATTTGGCTGATCGGGTGGCGGCATCTTCCCAGGACAGGTGTACTCCCTCTCTCTTATATATATAGTACGAATTTTCGTAGGATGATGATGGGAAACCTGCTTTTGGCCCAGTGTGTGGTGTCCCCGCCAGCAAACCGAAGCGAAGAACTGACAGCGACTGACTAACGCACTGACAGCTGCCACCCGCAGATCCCCGGGGGTTTTCCGGGGTTTTTCGGCGGGGGTTTTGCTCGTGGAAACTTGCGAGTGGAATGGGTTTCTCACCCATCGACAGCCGCGCGGCTATAAAACCTCAACCTTAATTGTGCGGCGCGCATTCGGCGGTTAGTTTTACGCAATTCAATTTGGCTGCAAGTGCCTCGAAAATTTATGCAAGACGACAGGCCAGGACCCAGTGGTAGAGCTCCTCTCCTCTTAAAGCACTCTTAAGTGCTTGGCTATAAGCGTGTATTTCCCTTAAAGCGCTTGTTTTACTCATAATTAAAGGAGGGGCACTGAGAGAAACTTGAAATAATTAAAAAATCATATTGAAATTGAGATTCTTATGATAAAAACGTACAAAAAAGGTTGTAACTCCATATACTGTTCTAATTTTTTTAATATGTAAACGCCCAGGCTTTTATTTTCAAATAATAACGTCGGATTGATTTTATTTCTAATGATTTCGTTTTCTCTCGATTTTTCACGAGCTGATCGTTCTTATTCGCCAAACCAAAGTCTAGCTTAATTCTATGCGTTAGGACTATTATCGATAACATTATACCAACTGGTCACTAATGTGACCATCTAATTCAAAATGAGGTGTTTAAAAATGTTTCAAATATTTCATTGACTATAAACGCTTTTCTTGTTTAGAAAATTCTTGAAACTATTTTTCTGCTATTTTAAGTTAGTAGTTCAAATTTTCCGCCAAGTGCTTCCAAAGGGGTCTCTATTTTCCGCCTCCCAAAGGATGAGACCCCTGCTTTTCTCTCATTTGGCCGCTGGCAATTGAAAATGTAGCCAGTGCCAGGAACTGGCCAACAGTTTGCGAGAAGAAAAAGGTCAGATAACTGGAAAATATTATTAAAAACGAGTGAAAAGACGCCGAGACGACGGAGAGACTGGTAGCTGAAGCTGAAGCTGAGGCGCCAATTTAGATTGGGTTCGAGTTGGGCGCAGCAGGATGAGGGACTCGGGTTGATCCCTCAGGAGTTTTGCTGGGAGTTGGACTAGGACCGGACTTGGCCTGGCCTATCCGCAAATGAATTAAATTTCAGTTTTATTATTAAATTAACTTGGCATGAACACCTAAAGATCCAACAACAGAAAATTTTAACCCCATCAGCGGCAGGAAGTGGGCGGACACCGCCGGGGTTGGGTCTCTGCGCTGGATTTTAGATGTTGTGATGGAAATGAATTTCCCCGAACTGAACACTGGCTCGCTCAGCTGTAAAGTGGAATGAAATGTAAATTTTTAATAAGCGTTTTCGCTAATGGCTATTTAAAACTTCGAATTCCCTCCTGCAACATCCCCAAGCTCTCCGAGCCCCTCTCGACCCGAGGGGGTTGCTTGGACGGAATCGACTGATTCGACACTTACACGGCAAGAAAATTGGGTGTTTATCGGTATTAACAATTAGTTAGACGATTTTTTTAAACAAAAAATTAAATTCGATGTGAATTTATTTTATTATTTTAAACAAGATTGTGTTTAATATGAATCTATCGATAATATCGATATTTATCGAAAATTTTGAATAACTACAACTTATTTATATTAAACCCTTTTTAAAAATATGAAAAGTTTGGGTTGTATATCCGAATTCTATTAAATAAAGAAATATTAAATATATATATATTTAACCAAAAATATCGATATATTATCGAAAACTTTCAAAATCAACCCTGGCTCCTTGGAATCGTTATGAAAATATAACTAATTACTTAAATTAGCTCAAACTATCGAATTAATTTAGTTACAATTATTGATTATAATAATAATTAATACCAAAACCCTTCCCACTAAATCATATCTTTATTTCCGTGTAATTCCGAGTTGGCTGAACATTTTTGGTAGCCATCCACTGAGCTCTAGGAAGCAAAAACTATAAGAAAGCAATTTTCTCATTTGCGTTCAGTTTGCTCAATTGAAAAACTGTTGAAATCATATTGAGGGGGTGGCCATGGGGCGTTGTATACAAGCAAGGGTTGCAGGCCAGCCATCCTGCAGGATCCTCTGTCCACTCTACTCGACTCGCCTCTCGAGTCCAACAAATGGGTGCAAACAATGAGCGACTCAAGAACCCATTCAGCGAGTGCAATTCAGTGAGATGAGGGTGTCGGAAATATGAAATATGAATGGACATTAGAGGCGTGGAGCGTGGAGCGCGGAGAGCTGAGCCAAATAGTTTCACAAAATGCTGGAGGAGATTTTAATGGATTTTTTTTGGGAAAAAAGAAATCAGTCTGATAATTTTTAGGTCTTATGAAATATTTTAGTAGCTATTATCAGTAAAAAGTAAGCAGGAATATGGTTTAATAGTTTAAATAAATGGGGAAACTGACAGTTTATTCATAAAGTTGTAAGTTGTTCTAGTATTTAAATCTTTTTATACATTTAATTACTTTTTTCGTTATATTTTCCTTCACTATTGGTTTAGCAAAAGTTTATTAAGTTAATGGTAAAAAGTTATTAAAGCTGTTCCTGTTATTTATATTTACAAATATTTCCTGATAATATTTAAATATATGTTTAATTATAAATATCAGGCTATGAAAATATTAAATAATGTTAACATCATTTTAAAAGGCTTGCTGAAGTTTACTACGATATTAATATTAATATTTATTATTCCCCTTTTGGACTATTCAAGTTCACACCTTTCTTACAGTTTTAGTAAGCTTTAGTTTTTCAATTTCTGGCGCTGTTGTCTTTGGCAATTTTCGTGTCTGTCTCAGCTGCTGGCAATTTGAAGTACCAGCAGATGGGGAATGGGAATCCATCCTCATCCCACTCCTCTGTCGCCTTGTCTCATTGCCATATTTGCAAGCTCACTGCCAAAGGACCACCAAGGATTTGCTGTTGACTCTCTGCGACGCGCTGGGATAATTTTAAATCTTTTGCAACATTTTTCATCATTTATCATTTCATCGAAAGCCAAACTCAAAATGACTGACAACGAGCTGATGCCGGAAGTGGCTGTTGAGGAGATTTGGGGGTTGGGGTTGGGGTTTTCCTAGGGGCTGGGGCTTCTGGCTGTTGGTTTATTTGTGGCAACCCGCGGTGCGATGACTGACGAGCGAGAAGGAATCGCACAAATGGCATGGGATCCCCCCGTTTAAACGCAAAAAATGTCGCGTATGCTTCAGGGGGGATGGGCAGGCACAACAGTGAGATAAATTACCAAACACTTAAGTTGGATTTTCGAGATTTTTATCGCCCCGGCCATGGATTAAGTGACTACGCCGACAACGCGCATTGTCTGCTGCTCCCTGGGTCCTTGGGTCCTTGGTTCGAGGTTCAGGGCCAGGTTACGACGGATTCTCGGGTTCAGATTGCTCGCAGAGATTCCCATTTTCCCGCTGCTCATTTGGCTCACTTTTTGACTGCGGCAGAAAAAGTGAAAAATGTGCCAATTCATTTGGTTTAAATTAGCGACCTCCGTCAGAAGCCGAGCAACAGTCTGTTTCTGTTTCTGTTTCGGTCTTCGGTTTCCGTTTCCCGTTTCTGTTTCTATATCCCGGAAACTCACTCACCTTCCGCTCACTGCCGCTTGCCCCGCGAATTTATTGCCGCTGTTTTGTTGGAGGTCGTCGCGGTGGTCCTGGTTCTGGTTTCTGGTTTTCAGGTTCTGATAATATGCCCCCCGTTCCATTCGGTTTTGATTAATGCGCCCAGATAAGCGCGATAAATTTCATTAAAAATTGCACGGCAATTCATAAAAACCATCTACGAAATGAGTTGCAAATTATTTATCCTGCCACAGCAGCTGGGTGGCTGCGGGGGCTGACTTGGGGGCCAAGAGGCAGGGTCTAATTGAAGTCTGGGGCGAGATATGCAAGGCACTGAGCGAAAGTCTAGTCAATTATTATTTTTATATTTAATAGAAAGTAGGAGGCTTGCGTATACCGCTGTTTCGGACATTGCCAGTGTCGTCAAAATAACCAATTGAATACTAACTATGGCATAGTGTAGCCGTTTTAGCATTTTGTAGAAGTAGCATTATGAAAATATCAATTTCCGCATTTATGTTCCAATTCCGCTGTGCCAATTTGAGATAAGATAAGATTAAACAAAATTAGAATTAAGAATGGGGAAGACTATGGTCACACTACAACTTTAAGAACGAAAACTAAAACACATTGAAAATTACACAAAGAATATAAATCGACGAAATAAAGAATAATCGACATTGGAACCACAATAAAACATTAATATTTTATATTAATAAATATATTAATATATTTCTTATACAGATTTATTTAGATTTTGCCTTCCTCTTTTTTTTGTATATATTCTTAACCTTAAACTTATTATTAATATAATAGTTTCTTTTCATTCATTTATAAAAAAGCTAACTTAAATTGAAATAAAAACGATTTAAAATTCATGAAATTAATAAGAATAAATATGCCTTTAGAATGGTTTTTGTTTAATTTATTAATGTCTTGACATTATGACTTTACTATTTCAACTCTAGAATATTACTTTTTTATGTAGAAAATCCAGATTAAGAGATTAAGCTAAAGTAACACAATTTATCAAATATTTGAATGAAATCAGTGCAAATATTTGGATAAATAAAATATTACTTAGCGAATATTTTATATATTTTTATAACTATTATTTTTATTTATTTTATATATTTTTATACTTTATTAATCTTTCTAAACCAAATGTAAGCTAAAATATTTAAGTTGTATTTTGTGTTTATTTGTTTCAAACAATTTTGTCCGATTTGAGTCTGAGTATTTTAATAATTTAAAGTCTCAATTACCTAACGTTTACTGCTTTATTTTTTTTTACTTTTTTTGAGTGCACGTCTGCATGCATATATGAACCTGTACATAGGTGTGTTTTCCTGTGCGAGTACAAGTGTGTGTGTTTGTGTGGGAGTGTGCACTAAATGCTGCAGAGGAAATCAAATTTAAAGCGCAACAAAAGCATCAAATAAACTAACAGAAAAAAACAATGCAACTACAAAAAAAAGCACAGCACATACACACAAAGAGGAATGCAAAAGAAGAAGAGGAGGAGAAAGAAAGGAGGAGAAAATGAAAATGCAGCAAGGCGACAGAACGAGCGAGAAAGCTTTTGCCGGTGGCGAGCGAGCGAGCAAGCGAGAGAAAGTGCTGCACAGAGAGAGCCAGCAGCCGAGAGGCAGACGCAGACCGAGCACAGCAGCTAGCCCTCTCGCTCTGGCGTCCTAAGCCCCCAAATGGTCCCCTCTCTGTCTTGACTGCATGCTGCAGGCGAATGGACCGAAAGTCTCCAACGTTGCGATAGGCGAAGCCAGAAAAAGAAGGCGGGTCCATTGCCACGGCAACGGGACAACGGGAAAATGCACACAAAAAGCGAAAAGAACGAAAGCCAAACGCAGCGGCAGCAGCGACGTCAGCAGCGATATGGAAGAAGAGGCAGCAGAACAGTGGAAAAAGAACGTAAAAACAGAAAGGAAAAAAGGAGGAGAAGGAAGAGGAGTGGGCAAAAAAAAATGAAGCTGGGCAAATTTACGTTTCTGGTCGTTGCTTCTCGCTTTCTCCGTCTCTCTCTGTCTCTGAACCGAACTGGGCACCTCATTCTTCTCTCCTCCCACTCCGCCTTTCTTCTCGGGCGTGTTGGCCGCCATTTTGTACGATTAGCGGTACTTTTTTAGTTCTCTCCACAGTTCTGACTTTCTTTTTTTTTTTCGCCCCCCATTTCTTTTCTGCAGTCGCCGCCCCAAAAAGGAAATGAAATGGGAAGTAAGGGGTAAATAGAATGAGACAGAGCAGGAAAGAAAGAGTGAAAAGAGAGAGAGGGAGAAGGAGTGTGAGAAAGAGAAGGAGAACGAGATGGAGTGATGGAATTAAAGCTTAAAATTTGGACAATTGAATAACAATCGCATGATCGCCAGTTGAGTGTGAATAACGTTCTTATGGCAAAAACTGCTGCTGAACAATAAGCTCTAGATAGGCCATTTCTCAGTTCTATGATCGCATTACCTAATCAGATGGGTATTTCAATGCAAAAACTATTGCAGGGGCTGGGGATTTAAAATCAAATCAAAATGGCGCCCAAAAGTGTGCAATGAATGGTTATAAGGCGTACGTTTTTTGGGTGCAACATTTTGTAGCATTCTTTTGGGCATACTTTTAATTGATTTCAAATCCATGCCTTACAATTGAAGTAAGAAAATATATTAAGACTTACGTGGTAACCTAAAAATTATGTTAAAAACAAGGGGAAACCAGTTCTGTTATCAATATTCATTTAAGTTATGCTGAAATTATTTTTTTGTAAGAGTTTTTACTCTTTTAAGTTTTCTTCTTAAATGTATGCTTATTTTTTCTTATGCTACTTAATATTTCCACTGGATTTTCTGCACTCTTGAAACGAATTTTGAACATTTCAGAAGCAAGTTCAATTAAGAGGCCCCCCCCATAAGTGTGCTATGGAAAATGTTGAAAATTCTTGTGATTTTATTGATTGACTCTCGGCAGCTGCCAAAGAGCTAATTGTTATGGATAGAAGGACCCCAACCCAATACCCCAGGGAAAATCCACCACCACCGCCTCAAAAACCACCAACTGTGACTGCAAAAGGGGGTTGGGGGGTTAATGAAAGGCCAAGGAAAAACTGGAGAGGGTTTGGCAGAGGCGCGTAAATCGCGCCAACAATTGCGCTGAAAAGTATGTCATAAATTCTGACGCTTTCGCCAAAAACTCAGATGGGGGCGAGAGGCGGCAACAACAATGGGGATAATAACTAAGGCCGAGTCGAAGGACCACGGCCAGAAAAAGCAGCAAGCAGCTGCGCCAACGCCAGCGACAATTGCTGGCAATTAAAATGTGGCGCGCTTTTCCAAGTGCGAGAGCCCATTGACAACAACAACGATAAAAGCAAGGAAGAATATTTAATTGCTAAAAAGTAAGACTTCGAATGCCCTTCAAGAAACGTTTATAGAAAGCAAAGGATATAGTTATTATAAATTTGTTAAATATAAGTTCATATATTATATGTCTTTAATTTGTTATTGTAGCTTTTATATCGACTCTTTTTTTATTTCTCTGATATATTTTCTTAGTTCAACGTATCCAATGTGTTATATCTCGTTTTCCAAATCGTAGTGTGACCGTAGTCTTTGTTTTACTTAATCCTAGTTTTCTTAATGTCGACGAGATCTTAACTTACAATACTAAATGCGAAATGCTAAATGCTAAACAAATTGTAACCCTTTATTCCTAATTATTTAAGTTGTAGTAACTAACATAACTCTCTATAATAGTTATAATTCTTCTTTGATATCTTTAAAGGTTTAGAGCAGGACCTCTCACTAAAAAATAACAATACCCTCCCTAAAAAAAAAGGGTATCAAAACAATAAAGACAACGCAGCGATAAGCAGGACAATGGGCGAGAAGAAGTGAAGCAATCTTTGTGAATTTTGCCTTTGCCATTGCCCATCGGTGGTTAAAGGCAGCGCCAACCCCACAACCACCCACTGTCAAGGCCACCCTCCCCACTTCCCAGTCCATTGCTGTTCGCTGTTCGCTGTCATTGCCATTGTTAATGAGAATTTCTTGTTTTAATGAAAACAAATCATTGAGTGTAAAAGACTTGGATTTTATTTTTCATTTCCGTGATTTTGTTTGTGCATTTAATTAAGAAAATGGAATTAACGCATTTGCTGCTGTGTTCCCCTCCTCCCTTTCGGCTCTGTTGCGTCATTCATTGAAATTGAAGTTCAATTTCGGGAACAACGGAATTTTTTCCATTTGCGCCTTGGCTTTTGTTTTGGTTTTTCTTCATCTCGCCACGTTTCCTTTATTCATCCATTGTTTTTGCCTTATTTTCTTGCTTTCTTTCTTTTATTTTTTCTTATTTTCCGTGTTGACGCGGGGCGTGTTATGGCCCATTGGAACAATAGGGGCAGCCAATAAGTGGATAAAGCGGCGGAAGGAGGTTTAAATCCAGTGGGTTTTGCGGTTTACTATTTATCGGGGAAAATAAGAAGGAGAATCACTTAAACTTTAATATTTTAGAAGAATTTGGGGAATAAAGAAAGGAAATTTATTGTTCTCCTAATTTTTAAAAATTAAAGAATCTATAAAATGTTTAATGCTTTTCCACTATTTGCTTAACAAAAAACACACTTTAGTATGTGGTACTTCCTTGTCTCATCCAAGGCAGCTTCTTCTTTATCCTTCTGAAGGAGCCACCAAATTTGTTGACTCCACGTTGGCCGCCAAATGGTTTTGGTGTAAAACGAAATTCGCGCATAAAATTTGAGCCGAAACATCTGCGACGCGAGTGAATTAATTTGAATTAATTTAGCAGCGGGATAAGCGGTGGCAGTGTTTCCCCAAACAAAAAATATATGTGTGGGGGATGAGGTATTTAAGTGACTGCGCCAGCACTTGTGCACTCGTACACACACAGGGGGTGTGGGGGTGTGGGATTGAGACATTAGAACAACCACATCCTTGAGGAGAAATTTAAAAATCTCTCTTTATTTGGATTTTACTTTTATTTACGCTGCAGACTTCAAGGCACAATGGTATCTCTCTCAGTGGGATGTAAGCTGGGAGACAGGGCTGCCCAGGTTTGGTGCTTTAGTCCAAGATGCAATGAAAATATTGATAATAATTATAAAATATGTTTAAATATTTAACAAATATATTTGTAGGCATTAAAACTATGTTTTTCAAACTTTATTCTTTAGAAAATTAACTGAAATGCTTTGTAAGATCTTAGTTCTAGTTAAAATTAATTATAAAACGTAGTACTTATTTATTTAGTCACGTTTCCTGGCTCCACTGTACTTAATCCGCGTTGTGCTCGAGTATTTATTTTTCAAATGCGGTAATTTGGTTTTTCTTTCGGCATTTTCCCGGCAGATGCAAATGAATAACAGCAGAAAAATACAAAACACAAAAAAAAACAGCACCTGTCTGAAGATTGTTTTGGCTTTTCCTTTCGGCAATAATTTCAAATTGGCAAAACGTGAATGTGAAATTGCATATGTATGAGATTTATGCCATTAAAAAACGCGTGAAAATCGTAAATGGAAAAAATGTTAATGAATCCCACACACAGCAAGGGCGAGACAGAGGGGTTTGGGTTTGGGTTTGAGTGGATTTCATGCTCTGTGTGTGTGTGGCAAAACAAATGCCAGACACACGAGGCACAGAAAAGCAGATTTACACTTTGGCTTTTATAAATGAGTGCGGCTTATACGGAAATGAGAGGAGAACACCACTCCTCGTTGGAGTTGGGGGGGCCAAACCTCAATCGGGGTTTTCACGCCTGAACATTTCACAACTGCAGGCGGTTTTTCAATTTTCATTCACTGGAAAAAAGCCCAGAGCCAGCTGAAAGCCCATGCTGTGCGTCCCAGAATGGAATGAAATGCGAATTTGAATGCGAACCCGTTTGCATTGTAAGTGTTACTTAATTTCCCACTGCTCTGACCCTCCCCGGACGGCTGCTGACCAACATGGATTTCGACCGCAAAACAGTGGCACCCCCAAAAATGGCCAAGGGTCCCCCGGGGTTGGGTTGGGGGGAGTGACAATGGGAATGGGAAGCCGTAGCCAAAAACCAAAGTTAAATGCAGCATAAATAATGTGCGTGTGCCCGGCCGAAAGGTCAAGCACAGAAAATACTATCCAAGGAGAGGTTCAACTTCAGCTAAAAAAGACAGGAAACTTGGGGAAAAATTCACTATTTAAAATTTGTCGGGCTAAAAATTCACTAGTAAACGAGAAAGAAAGCTAACTTCGGTAAACCGAAGTTGGTATACCCTTGCAGTCTGCAATTGGATCATTGAAAATCGAACCATTTTAGTAATGTTGAAAAAATATAGAATTTTGTAAATTTTACATTTTACATGTAGAATTTTACATTTTCATATAAATTGATCGATCGCTTCTATGGCAGCTATATGATATAGTAGTCCGATCTTAATGAAATTAAAACCGTAATTCTAGAACCATAAAAAACTGCTATGTCTGAAAATTTATAGAAATACGTTGAAAAACAGAGAAGTTAAATTTTTTTTTACATTAATTTCGCCATCATTCCTATGGCAGCTATAGGATATAGTAGTCCGATTTCGGTCATTCCGACATATATACTGCGTGCTAAAGAAATAAGACTATGCTGGAAATTTCAGCCCGATAGCTCAAAAACTGAGAGACTAGTTCGCGTAGAAACCGACAGACGGACAGACGGACAGACAGACGGACAGACAGACGGACAGACAGACGGACATGGCTAGATCGACTCGACTGGTGATGCTGATCAAGAATATATATACTTTATGGGGTCGGAGATGCCTCCTTCACTGCGTTGCAAACATCTGGTCAAAATTATAATACCCTCTGCAAGGGTATAAAAATTGCCATTAAACTGTTATACAAACGCTTGGCATTGGCGCCCGAAAAGGGACATTATAACTAGAATTCGCAAACGAAAAGTTCCCTATCAAACTTGATCCTCTTTCCAATGAACTTAAAGAGTTCTTAAATCCTTTGGCCCTGGTCTCGTCTTAGCCCAGACACTTTAATTATTATTATCCGCAGGGAATAATCGATTCGAAGAATCATAATCGCTTTAAGGGACGGGACAGCTCTTTAATGTGTCATGCAAATTGTCTTCTGGTGGGAAAACTTGGGAAGCCCGAGACCGAGACCAAACTTAAACCAAAGTCGTGAAAGAGAGAGGAGATGAGGCCTTGTCCCTGACCTTGCCCGATTTTTGGGCTATGGCAAAAGTCTAAGAATAAGAACAGGAACAAGAACAAGTACAAGAAGAACAAGTTAAAGTGGCAAGTTGGCAGAAAGGGGAAAATCATATGGAAGCAGGAAGAGAGAGGAGCGGGGCAAAAACCCCAAAAACCTAAAACAAAGTTATACTTTACGGGGCTTTTAAAGCGGCGGGGGTTTTACGCGGGGAAGCGCCGAAAAACTTTGCTTTAAAACTTTACTTTGACGCTCGAGCGGCACCAGCACCCCTTTTGCCCCGTCTGTCCGCTGTCTATCTAACCATCTCCCTCGCACCGTCTGTCCGCCGTCTCTCTCTCACACATCTGCCTTGCATAGCCCGCTCTCTGTCTGTCTGTCGCCTTCTTTCTCTTTTTTTAAGTTTTGCGCCTTTTTGGCAAAAGTTTCGTAGTTAATAATAAAAATTAAAACTTTCGCGCCGGCAAATAATAACAATGAAAAGAGACAGGCAGCGCCTGAAAGCGAGATGCGAGATGGCGAGAGCGGCAAAGTTTAGAATAAGTGTATGTGTGGCGCCATCTCGTTCGCTCTAACTTGTTGGCCCAATTTTTCGGGGTCAAAAATGTGAGTTTCTTCCTTGTTCTTCTTCTTCGTGGCTTAAAGCGAGTTTTTGCGAGAGTTTCGGAAGGGATTTCCTTGACGTGATTGCCAAGCTCCGATCCGCTTCGCTCGACTTTTGCCATAATTAAAGGAAGTCTGCAAGGTATATGCATATACGGCTACGTTTTAGCCGACAGTGCACATAAATTAACAAGCCAAAGCGAAAGTCAGCCGAGCATGGAGCGTAGTTTTGGGCACAACCCCCCGCTCTCCCCCCATTTCCTGTGCCAAAACGACAACTTCCGCTCGTGCCCCCTTCAAACTGCATGCACTTCCGTTTCCGCTTGCCGCTTTCCGCTGACATTGTGACTGCTCCTCGCTTGCTCGCACTCCCTTCCCTCTCTTCTCCTTCTGGCCCCCGTTAGCAGCGGATTCATCTTACCGTTAGTTATGGCGTCTAGAGCTAGTTGTCTCTCTCTCACTGCCCTTCCAGCCGGTCGTCTGGATGAGTTGCATTTGCATGCGAAGCAAACAAACTGTGCAAATTTTGTATCTGCCTTAGCTACTTACCCACCTCTGGCATTAGCGATGGTTGCGTGAGTGGGTCATGCGATAGTTTTTCGTAGCGTGGAAGCGATATGTGTGCAGTAGAAACAGAGCGAAGCCTAACGATATTTATAAAGTGCTGAGACTGCCCTTCGGAGAAGATTCCTTTGATAAGTAAATAAGAAAAATAACTAAAACTGTTATACAGGGTCCCTACAGTGGCGCCCAAACAGGGACAGTAGGTTCACTTCTACCTTAGGAGAAGTTTCCGTTCAGAAATAAATAAGAAAAATAACTAAAGCGATAATATTGCTTTTTATAATTATACCAACCTCTTAAACTGTTATTCACACTCCTTATAGTGGCGCCTGAACAGGGACAGTAGGGACAGTTCTCCTTTAATAGAAGTTTCCTCTCAGAAATAAATAGGAATAATAACTAAGGCGATACTATTGCTTTTTATAATTATACTAACCTCTTAAACTGTTATACAGGATCCCTTCAGTGGCGTCCAAACAGGAACAGTTTTCCCTTAGGAGAAGTTCAGAAATAAATAAGAAAAATAACTAAAGCGATACTATTAATTTTTATTATTATACCAACCTCTTAAACTGTTATACAGGGTCCCTACAATGGCGCCTGAACAGGGACAGTAGAACCAAGTAACCTATGTCAACTCCCAACTCCTCACTGATCTTCTAAATATTTATGCCATGTTCTATAATAAGACCCAGAGATTTACCATTCCGTTAAGGTTAACACCTCACCGATTATAGCATATTTATTGTGTGCTAAAACTACAAAATCGACTTAAGTCACGAGTCACGATTCTCCGTATCCTCTTCAACCCACACCGAGCGAACGAGCGAAACACCTCAGAAACCGTCGCTCTCTGTATGCGCATAATTACCCAATTAAACTAAAATTACGTTGCGTGCTCAGACATGTTAAAAACCTTTTGAATCAGTGCAGACAGAACTCGTCGTGGAACCCCTTTCTAAATCCCCCATTGCCCCCGCCGAGCTTGTCAGCAGCGAAATGCAAAACACGAAATTCGTTTTTAGCCATTTTTGCGCCAAAAAACCTGGTAAATGCCCGAGATTAGGGAGGAAGAAAATCTAGAAAATCAAGGAAAGCCAAGGAAAACTCTAGGATTGGGGCGTTGCCATTAGCTGCAACTAATAGGAAACATAACTATAAATAATTGGCAATTGGAATGCGGTCAAAGGGGGCGATCTTAACTGATGTAATTGTTTATTTATGAGTGCTTGAGTGCGTAATAAAATTACAAATATTTGCACACGCACGCGGACATTAGGGGTACGGACGGCCGGCGTAAGGATGTAAGGATGTCGTTTTTCCTGGGGTGGGCTTAATAAAAAAATCACTGGCCATGATTTCGTTTCCGGAAAAAAAAACCACAAGAGTGGATAAGAAAGTTGAGTGCGTAACGGTACATAAAGCACGATTACACATGAGAACAACAGAGAGGGGGATGGCGGATGGACATCCTGTGTGTAACAAGGACATCAAAGCGCATTTTGCTTCAATTTACTAAAACACCAAACAACAGAAATCGAGGGGGAGTAGGAAAATCAAGAGCTACGACAGCAATATCAACAACAATAAAAACATGAGTCTCAGATACAGCAACAAAAACTCAACCAGAAAGTAAAAAAAAAAAGGGAAAATGGAAAAGAATGTTTCGCATATATCCTGGGGTACAGTGAAGACTCCTTGAGAGGGTTTCTTTGGATTTATAGTTGGGATTTTTTAAGAAAAATCTGATCAAGGACTCGAAACGCGATAATAGGTGTTAATTCTAGAGAAACGGCCTCAGTATTTAGGTTATTTCTAAATTTTCCTTTTAAATTCGTTGGTCATTAAATTTTGGTATTAAGTATTAATTCTACATACTTTTTAACACCTAAAAACTAGTTAATCCTCCCGAAACAATGCTCCCCTGTAGCATAAAAAAAAAGAAATCCAGTCAGCGCCGCCTTGATAGAGCTACAACAATAAAGATGGACAGATGCTAAGGGTTGGGGGTTGAGGCTTATAAATAAATTTGCCTCACTTAAAGTGACCAAATTGTTATCATGATGATATGTGTTAAGATTAAAAGGACTTTCTTGTCCCTGTCTGTTGCTGCTGGCGGACAGAAGGGCCGCCACCCATGCGGGGCGACCAGCATGTCCTTTTTTTCACATGCTGATTTCATCTATCCCCCTCCTGGGTCCTGCGTCCTGGACAGACTTTTACGCTGATTTTTATTTCGAGGCAATAAATTTTTATGTTCACTGGGTCACTTCATAATTCGCTTAAGCGTAAGACACATGACCAAGACGGGCGGGCACCCCATGGTCTGGGTTTCGCCTTTCAGTTGGGCTCCGTCATGGGTACACTGGGAAAATAATACCAAAGAGGTTAATATTTGGATAGACTAAAATATTAGTATAATATATTTAGTCGCAAAATGCATTACTAAAATATTAATATAATATATTTAGTCGCAAAATGCATCAAGAAAAGCACATAGCTTCTTGAACGTTGCCTCACGGAATGCGGCACCTTGCTTTGAAGGAACACAAATTAAGGATTTCCTCTGCCTCTTCTTATGTTTTCTTTTTAAAGATTATAAGCAAATACTAACAGCAACCTCTCATACGTTTTTGCTCAGTGGAAAACCCGCTTTTCCTGCTGCTGTTTTTGCTTGTCTTGCCTTGAGCTGACTTGTGCCTTGCTCTTTCCACTTAAATCGCTGCCCGCCGGTCAAATGTTGAGTGTATTCTCCGCAGTGCAGGGGGAAATGGCTGTTCTTTATCATGGGAATTTGGCCGCTTGAGTGTTACTTAAGGCAAGATGGAAAATCTGGGGAATCTGGGAGCGGGGCCGGGCTCTCGCTTTGCGGGCATATGCAAATGGCGAAGCGTTTAAAACTATAAACAGCTTGACGGTCTTATCGGGGCTCTCGGCCCCCAGTGGACAGGGGTTGCGGAAAAGCAGCTTGATGGAGTGCTAAGAGTTGGAAAATGGACGGGGGTACTGGTACTGCCTTGAAAGTGTCATCCCACGCACATTTGCAACTTTTGATTGCTGTAAAAGCTTTTTAATTGCCAGGAAACTCACTCGCCGGGGCAGCGCGCGCCTGCAAATGTGTGCAAATTTAATTAATTTTCGAAAAGGAGCGTGTGTGCCTCGGTGTGTGTGTGCTGTAAATCCTTTTTTACTCAGCATAATTAAAAAATATATATGAGAGTAGCACACGGCTCACACACACATAAAATTAAAAATCCTAAATCAAATTTCGCCAAAGGGGGTGAGTGTCGAGTTGAGTTGCTTGTGTGTTGATCTCAAGGGCATAATGTCGTCGGGGTTAAAAATAATTCAAATGCTTTTGCAGCTCATTACGAAGGCAAAAAATATATACGTATATACGGAAAAGTATATAGCCAAAAATTCCACCCAGACCCGTAGGTTCGTTTAGCCTTAACCCATTCAGTGGTGGAGCCGGAGCCCTGCCCCCCCACTCACATTTGAACATTTTCCAATTTTCCGAAAACCCTTATCATAAATTAAGAAGTGCTCGTCAAAAACTGTCTGCCCAGGATTTTCCCCAGGGAAATGGGGGGGCGAGGGCGAGGGCGTGGCCCATGTGAGGCAGCAGGCGTGTTGTTTGCTTTTGGATGGGAAATTAAGATGCGGGCTCCGGGAGGCATCATTGATGATGAATGTTGGCCAAAGACACAAAAAAAGAGGAGAAGGAAAAATCACACACAAATCACAGATCACAAGGAGCTCTCAAGCTCTGGCTCAAGCTGCAGCTTTAAGCTCAAGATGAAGATGTGGAGGGCAGAAAGGGTTGCGGCAACGCGTGCCACCAGCAGAGGGTGAGGGGGTATGAAATATACAGAGACAAAAATAGAGCTTTAATCGTATTTAACAGCTACTTGAATACTAGTGCCTCACGGAATGCAGCACCCTGATAAAAGAACTTACCTTGGACGGGTCACAAATTAGGAATTTCCTTTCCTTTCCCTTTTTTTTAATAGCCATTTCTCTTTAAATTAAATACCTCCTATATCCTCAACGATGACCTATTTTCCATGATCAATACGCTGCGTAACTCTCTCGTACTTCCCAGCTAATTATATCAGACCATGAGTACTAGTGCCGCACGGAATGCAGCACCCTGTTAAAAGAACGTACCTAAAACCGTTCATAAATTGCGGATTTCCTTTGTTTTTATGTAACCATTTCTTTTTAAATTAAATACCTTCCATATCCTCAACGATGGCTTCTTTTTTAAAACCCCATATAATGACAAACTCCTTAGGATTTTCTCTCAGTGACGGCATCTCCTGTTTGCCTTATGCTCGCCTGTCGCTTATCAAATGCTGAGATGCCGCTAATGTTGCTGCGGGTACTCGTGCGGCGGTGGCTGCCCAGGGGAAGGGGTCGGTGAAAGTGGGAGCGAAAGAGGTGAAAGGGGGTGGGAGAAAAGGAACAGGGGTAGGGGGAGGGGGAGGCAGAGCAGTGGCCTCGTCTGGCGGTCTAATCAGAAGGCGAGCAAACAGCCGCAGCCCGAGATAAAGATACTCAGATACGCAGTCCAGGCGCTGTCACAGACAACAGGCAGAGAGGCTACATTGCGAGAAATACTTCAAGAAGCGATGCAAATTCATTAAAAAATATTCCTAAAAATCTGAGTTTAAAATTATTTTGTATTTTGAGCAAAAAAATTGAATTAGAACCTTGGAACAACTCACAAACTTAAGAGAGCAATGAAAATTCATTAAAAAAATATATCTAATAATCTTAAAATAGAATTATTTTGTATTTTGAAAATAAATTATGACCAGAACCTTGGAACGAATCACAGTTTAAAAAACACAAGGGGCCTCTTTAGGATGTGATTACTTACCGCTTGTTTTGCTTTAGAATTCCCAACCTTATCTAGCTTCAAGTTTATGGAGAACGTTACTGATGAGGCAGAGGTGACTTTCTTCTGAAACAGCCTCCTGAAATTATGCAGAGAGAATGTAATAATTTTTTAAATAAATGAAATTCTCTTTTAATTTTTACCCTACCTCACACGAATTCCTCTCAGTGCAGTTGGCCTCACGCACAGCAAAAGAGCCAATCCTTTTGTCTTTAAACAGCAAACAGAGAGAACACTGCGAAATGTTGGCGATGCTGGAGCGGCACACGCATAACCCTTATCGGGGCACCAGGCACTCCACGCCTCCAGCTCCCCAAAATGAACCGAAGCAGGAGCTGGAGCTGGAGCTGGAGCTGGAGCTGGAGATGGTAGAGGCTGTATTATTTATGAAAATCGTCGACGTTATCGGGCATTCTCAAATATTTACAACCAAAAGCTTACGGTTGCCATAATTAAAATTGTATCCGAAATTTCCAACCCCTCACTGAAGAGGCAGCACCCCCTGGGTTGGAGGCGGAGGTGGACCTGGAGTGGCGGAAGTAAAAATAAGATTTTATGGCTTACTTTTCATAATTTCGAAAATGCCGGGGCTGCGAGTGCCACACGTTTTCCCCGGAACATGCTAATCGCGCCAGGGCCATCTTAAAGCCTATCCCGGCACACAAATCCATCAATTCAATTAACCCGAAGGGTTAAAGCTTCAGCTACAAGCGCCAGAGATTTTCAGAGGATTTCAGAGGAGGTGGGCGAGGAGGAGAGACATTGACAAACACTTAAAGTGAAATGCAAATTCTTCTTTGGGGTTTTTCGGGGAGAAGGAGTTGAGACAGAGGCTGAGCTAATTTAAATGCCGGCCGAAAGCCTGAAAGCCCTGAAAGTGGACTACGAAAATCGTTTCTTGCAGGTGTCCGTCGTCGTCCGTCTCCGTCTGGTGTGGTCAGGCCAGAGCCAGGGGATGTCCTGCTCTCCTCGGCTCCTGGCAGCACTTGACAAGGGTTTTTAATGACTGAATGAAAACGACAAACTAAACCGGAGACCAGTTCAGCTCAGCTAGTGTCCTGGCTGTCCTGGCTCCTGGCTCCTGGCTCTCGTCATCGTCTGTGACTTTGAAGTTTTCCTTTTCGCTTACGTTTACGTTTACGAACTCCACCAGGATGCCATTGGTGTCAACATGCTCTCCGTCCGTCCAGCTGTCCCGCCGGCCTAAAACATCTTGTTCACACTTGTCCAAATGGACCACACCGACTTTAGTTTTTACACTCACACTCTCTCCCAGTACCTGATCCTGGCTAGCTGCGCTGGCCTGGAAAATTATTTCGGCCCGGATGTGTGTGTTGTGACACAACAAGGAAAACAAGCTGCTTGCCTCGGCCATTTCCACTTGCAAAAGTGTCAAACATTCAAAGTAGTCAAATCAAGTAACCTTTTGTTGTCCGAAAAATGGGCGGGCTTCTCCTCCTGACTCCCTTCTCGGACCAGTGTTTGGACACTTAAGGTAAACTTTGCCAGCTAATTGGTTGTTTTGTGGAAATTAATTGCCTTAACTTGATTTTTCCACTGACCAGAGTGGACAGAAAACCTCGTTTTCGTTTTCGGCTTGTAGTCCTTCGTCCTGCACTTTATGGTGCATGGAAAAAAAGGGAGCTACACCCCATCGGAAAATATTGATATTTACTTGGTGCTCCAAGCCGCAGACGCTACCCAAAAAATCGAAAAAGGAGGAGCAGGAGTTCTAAAAAAAAAAAATTATTTATATATATAAAAAAAGATGTTGCAAGTCTCATTTTCGTGCAGGGTATTTAGGAAGTGTTGGGATTATTTATACCATAGGGTTAAGGAAAATATTATATTATTCTATTCTATAATTCTAGTATTTATTTTTCCCTATACTCGATAACTTTAAGTATAAAAATAAGCTCCTCTCTGGTCACACTATTGATCGTACCCAGAGTTTCTATACCTTTCTTTCCAACCACACTTTCTTCCTTGGCTGGGACGAAACGTGGAGCTTAATAAATCTGAAGACCACTTGTGAATTTACATCCATGGCTTCTTATTTTTGGTGGTCCTTACTACCCACAGCAAACACACTACAAACATTTTGGTCCTTCGAGCCGGATTTTCAATGTAAATCTAGATTATTAAATCTAGAAAACTTTAAAGATACCTAAAAATCTAAGAATTATGAATGCCTTTGATAACACCTAGCTTTGTATCATTATCTTCTATAAATCTCATAAAAGAAAAATACATTTCCATCTATGAATAACCAGAATTCCTTTCCTAGGTATCTCTTAGTCGTGACACCTTAATATACTATGGACTTTCTTTTTGATTCTCTCATTTTTTTTGGCGATGGTCAGGGCCTTGCAAGTTATTAATATTTGCTTTGTACTTCTCCGTGGCCCGTTTGCCAGGCTTATTAAAAAATTGAATGTGTGTGGGCTGGCTGCCCAAAATTTGGTTGTTTTATTTTATATATTTTTTTTTTGCCAGGCAGCCATAAAACAACGGCCGCCGAAATTGAACAGCCACAAGTGCCGAGCAACTTCCTGGTCTTCGTGCCAGTCCCGGTCCCGGTCCTTCAATGATGGGGGACAGACGTCGCCGGCTGTCAATATGGAAATTCATATCAGTTGCAGTGCAGGTTTGGTGGGAGGGATGATGAAGGTCCTGCCTGGGCTCCGCTTTAAGATGCCGGGGCTAATTGAATTTTGCTAGAAACTAGATTACGCAGCTCGCAAAACTAGCGACAGCAGGGCAAAGTCCTTCGAGCAGCCAACGAGCACGTCCTCCAGGCAAATTTACTTTGACTTTGTGGATTGATTGGAAGCAGGAGGATGGGTCTTCTCAGTTGAAACTATTTTTGACTAGCTTCGAGTTTTGTAGGGCCCAAAAATGGCACCTTTGTGTAAGATTTAAGATATTTTATGATGTTTTCTTGTTTTTATAAAATAAAGGTAACATTTAAGAAAAATGGGGGGAGAAGAGATTGAATATTACATTAACTAAGTACCTTAAATTATATTAAAGGTTTCCATGCTTAAAGTACGAAGAGCAATTAAAACAAAAATGGTATAAATATCTTGAAGAAACTTTAAAATAGTAGTTCCCCTCACAGAAAAGGCACTCCTCTCACATGCTGTGCCAAATTAAAGTGCATTAATTGAGTAATCCTAAGGTTGGCTTGTAGATGTAGACATTTACCTTTTACCCGGGCTAATGTCCTGGCCAAAATGGCAACGATGCGGTCGTCGTTCTGACGGGGCAAGGGTTCAATTCGTTTCGGGTTGACTCTCTTTAAGCCAATGGCGAACTTGAAGCTGAAGCTGAGAACCTGAAGCCACTGTCATCTTGGCCACCGCAGTCATAACCATTAGCCTTTTAGCCTTGGCGTGTCTCTTCCTAATCAGACAGCGAAAGTTGTCTGCCAGCCATATCCTTTCTCGGTCTCTGTATTGATTTTTGTTTTCGGTTTTTAAACTGCCACCTCCACATGGAACACATTGCACAACAAATGACTTTTGGAAGGATGGGCCATGGTGTGGTCTGTTCCCGGAGAGGGTTAATTTGCTTTAATGTCTGCTTGGAACTTGGAATGGGGGATTGGTAACAGCCATTAGTCGGCATATAACTCCAAAAACCAAAGAAGACTGGTTGGTGTCCTCCCACAAGGAGGAATGCTAAGAGAGAGAGAGAGAGTGAGAGCGAGCGCGCCAAAATTCAAGATGTTTACGCAAAGGAAATCCCACGTAATGACCGTAATAATCGCAGTTAATTAGTCGACGTTGTCGACGGTCTTTGCTGTCTATGCAAAACACACAACAACAACGGGAACAGCAAAAACCACAGGGTGCTGTGGCTCAGCGGAGAAGGGGTTACTCCTGAGCAGGAGTACCCACTCGGGGGATGGGTGACTGGCAGCTGGAACAGACAGCGGCGCCGGCGTCCGGAATGCTGCCCATTGCCCGGAAATGGCAACAAAACGCACTACAAAACGCCAGCCAGCCTCTCGTCCTTCCTGCTTATAAAGTTGTGTGTGTGTCTGTGTGTGTGAGGGTCCTGCGAGTGGCACTCCTGGTGCCTGTGCCTGCTTATGACTAACTGCAGTCGCGTACAGTGAGACATACACAATTATTTGCAAATATTTGTTAAAGATAAAAATGAGAAATATTTTTGGTACAGTTTTCACAGCTCCACGTTGGGCGCCAAAGTTATTATTTTTATTTATTAAATTTTATTGATCATGGATTAAAGAAAAAACTATTATTATATTATTATATTAAATTAATAAATAAACAAAGGAATCTGTCCCCAAAGTGACCCCACGTTGGGCGCCAAAAATGATTAAATTCCTTTTGTAAAATACATTAAACTCAATATTTTTAAAGTCAGTTAGTATTACAAAAAGCTAATCTCACTATAAAAGTTCAGATAAATAAAATAAATAATGAAAGAAATATGTTTCCAGGATATATCCACGTTGGGCGTCTAAGATCCTCCTTTGCTGAGTCAGCACATGTAGCTTGGACTCTTCTTTTGTTTATGTCTTAGACTTAACAAAATACAAGTCTAAGACCCACTGTGCCGCGCTGTTGGTGCCCCTTTTTTCTGGTCGAGCGCGTTCGCTGATGGCGCAGATAGTCCGCACTTTGCTTCGCTGTTCCTGTTCCTCAACCTTCAACCTTTAACCTGCCACCACCCCAGGATCCTTTCAGGACACTATCGTGGACCCCTTTTTGCTTGGCGAAAATCCACCCATTTTCCCACTTCCCCCATACCCCCCCGGGCACTTTTCCGTTCTGTATTTCGTAGTTTCGCTGCCCCGTGTGAGAGTTTGAAATTTTTCGGTTGCGTTTATTGCGTTCATTACCCGGAGTTAGCCGAGGGGCAGGAGGAGATTGTGGGGGTAAGACTGCCAGTGCCGATAGCTAACTGACTGTCTGTCCATTCCCAACACCCAACCTTCCCCCGTTCCCAAACTGCCTTTGATTATTTTCCAAAAACTGAAAACTGAAAGCCGAAAAAGCGAAAGAGCCAGAAATGTTCGGCGTTATCTTGGGCGAGAATGAAAAGTCATTACCGCCATTCGTTCCATTCCGAGGAGGGAGTGGGTTGTTGGGTGGACGTAGGGGGTTGTGTCCTGCCATTGAAGCGGAAACGGAAATGCGTTGGCCCAGAAAGACTGAGAGACTGAGGCGGGGGAAGGAAGTGAAGCGCTGGCGCTGGCGCTCGACAGCTTCTCGAAGGCCAAGTTGCTGTGTGCATTAATAGATTAATGGTTTACCAGCCTGTAATTAGGGTTGGGGGTTGGACTGGGCTCTCTTTCCTTCTGTCCGTTCATCCGTCGAGGACGAGGCAGAGGCGAACCTATTGAAGTACGCTCCAGACCACAACAACAAAAGCCCGAACGATGAACAGTTAATAAGCAGATGCGGGCCACATTTAATAACAGCATTCAGCGAGCGCCCATTAAAACAAAGTGGTCAACATGCCACGCCCCCTTTTTAGAAGGCATGCATGCGGTTACACTAGAAGAAAAGAGAGCTCTCGAATTGGGTATTTTATAAAAATAAATTTAATAAAATTTAGAGCCCAACGTATACGTATTGTTTTCCTAATTTATTCGTTATTATTATTTTTTTTTTAATTAAGCACATAACAGGCTAGGAAATTTCACTAAAAAAACTAAATTAGTTTCTTAATAATAATAAAGTTGTTAATATTTCATCAAGAATTTTCAAGAAAATTTCAAGGAAATAAATCAAAGAAATAAAGAAGAATCGATAAAAAAACTACGATAACAATTTAATTTAATTATTTGTCAAATATAAAAGGATTTTAGTTAGCTCTAGTCATTTTAACTTAAAGTACTTCTCATAAATTATTATTTAACAATTAGGCTTGGTTTCTTTCACTGTGTATGCACGCGTTGAGTTCATTAAATTTGCTGCCGGCCAGTTTGCCAGCTTGGTTTTGGGGCCTGGCCAACACTCGCACTCACACATCGACATTCGCGTCTACATTTCCATTTACATTTGCATTTACATACGCGTACATGCACATCCTCGCATGATGTCCTCGTCGTCCACGGGTAATTACGACTTCCGCCAGGAGCAGCGAAGTGGCCAGCGTAATGATACACGGACAAGGATATCGAACAGGCAACTTCCGCTGTCCGCCTCGTCCTGGACACGCACAGTGGGGATCAAAGTATGGGAAATGGAGTTTAAATATTTGGGTAAAGGAATATGTATTTAAGGGATTATCTACCTTCAGTATATTCCTTTCTCTATAAAATATATATTATATTTGATAGTATATACAAACTAATATTTTACATTATCTCTAAGGTTTTTCAATAATGCTCCCTGAGCAGTGCTATTTTCTAGTATTATTATTTCTTCTATCAAATATCCACTGTCCGTCACAACTTCTGTGCCCAAAAGCAGCACCTTCCTCTACACCCACCAATGTCCTTCGTCCTTCGTTTTGTGTTGAGGAGGCGGGCGCACTCTATTAACAGCTGCACGCGCCGGCTGACCAAGGGGTATCGCCATCGTATTGTTGCATTTATGCATATCCTGTGGCCACCTCGTGTCCTTCTGGCCCCCTGGCCAAGTGTCTGCGTGTGTGCGTTGTGTGTGTTGGGTGTGGGTGTGTGCTCCTCATTGTGTTGTATTACACATTGAAATGTTAATTGTTTTAAGCAATAATTAGGATTGCAATCAAATGGTGCTGCCTCTGCTTCTGCTGCTGCTTGAAAGTTTTACAGATAGCGAAAAAGGGTCTTAAAAGTATGGTTTGGAAATATGGAAATGTGTGCTAGTTCTAGTGAAAAAATTTACATTTATTTAGAGAAGCGAAAGAGGGGATTAATTATTGTTATTATCTAGTTGGATAATTCTTAGGGTTTTAATCTTATTTAATTATTTATTTATATTCTATTTTGTTAGCATTTAGCATTCAGCATTTCGCATTTCTTATTTAGCATTTAGCATTTCGCATTTCCCAATTAGCATTTTAAATTAAGATTCCGCCGAGATTAATGAAATTAGGATTAAGTGAAAAGGAAGACTACGGTCACACTACAACTATAAGAACGAAAACTAAAACACATTGAAAGTTACGAAGATAAATCGACGAAATAAAGGATAATCTACATGGGGAACAAGATAACAATTTTGTGCTTTTACTTATAAGTTACTTATTCCTAAGAAAATAAAAGAAACTCCAGGTCTTATAGGTGTTCTTTAAGAAATTAAATCTAAAAGCTTCAAAATGAACTTAGGAACATTATTATTATTAACTATTAATTATTATTAATTTCTACTGAATAGTCACAAAATTTTGAATCTTAAAAAGTTTTCAGAACTTGATGATTAATTTAAAATAATCGATATCTAATAACGGATCAATAATCGATAATAATTGATGTTATCAATAAAATAAATCCGAATCCATTGCTGACCTTACTTCTACCCCTTTAGGCTTAAATAAGTTAAGAATTCTAGCCTCAATACATTTTAGAGTGCTTTAAAATTATAATTTCACATTAAAAATAAGCACTTTTATGATGCTTATATTTTCCTAGTGTAACGTCACGGTTGCTGCCCTGGCTGTTGTTGTTGTGTTTGCTTAGTTACCGTTAAGTAGCCACACACAGGCACACACACACAGCACACACATGCCCATTAATTGTATTTGTATCAATTAACAAAAGGGTTAATTTATGGCGCTCAAGGGCTACTGGCACGACCTGTGTGTAACCTGTGTGTAGCCCCCATATAATGTGGGAATTGGGCCTGCATTGTTTTTGGGGGCTGCGTATGGCTGCCATTAACCCTTTTGGACCCCGAGGGGGTCTCTGTCGTGTGTGTGCCTGTGCGGGTTAAAGGGTTCGGGTTCGGAGTGCAGGATTTTGACCTGCAGTTACACTTAACTCCTAACTTGGAACAAGGCTGATGATGATGGTGATTGTAATGATGATTGCGATGATAATATGCTTTTATTATTGATACCAACACTTGTCGCAGACACAGACAGAGACAGAGATACTTGCTGGCACAAGACATCGAAGTTGGTGGATTATTAATGTTATTTGCTTGTTTACATGCACGCGAAATATATCAATAAAGGAGGCCTCTGGGCTCTGGGCTCTGGGTTCTCTGGAAGGAAGCAGAGATCATAAAAAATCTATTAGGCAACCACATGGGTAGCAAAAAAGGGGTTAAACACACACACACACGCGAGGGGCTAAAAGGGGAAAGGGCCATAAAAACGATAAAATATCAATCGTTGGAAAACAAGAAATCAAACAACCATCAAAGCACCGTTAACCGTAAATGCACAGTGCTGCCTTTCACCGAAAATGATTGAGTGTCGCCCGTGGTCCTTGGTCCTACCCCTTTCTGTCTCAGGTCTCATGTCCTGGTTCCCCTGGATTTTGTGTTTTATTTTATTCCAGCCCTGTTGTTTACCTCCACTCACTCGCACACTCATCTATCAATGTCAAATTATGAAGTGATCATATTTGGATTTATGCGGCCGCAGCGAAAGGGGGATTGGGATTGGGCATGGCCTGGGCATGGCTTTAAGGATATAAGCCAACCTGTCGCACGGATGTCCCACATATGAGCCCTCAATGGGATTAGCTCTTTAAAGAGGCATCGCGCCAAGTGCCTGTCACAGTGGGTTTAAGGGGAGGAACTGCATCCGTTTCTGAGGATATTTGGTTACATTTTTAAGATTTGAAAGAAAACTTTCTTTAAAAAATATTAAAAATTAATAGAAAATATATTAAAATATGCGAATGATACATGATATTCTCTTGAGCTAGCATTTATTAATATTTAGATTATTAATATATATTGGTTGTATTTTTTCTTTATCAGAATACTATTTATTTATTTATTTATTTTTAAAATAATTTCTACTGAATAGTCAGAAAAGAATAGTCACTTGATGATTTATTTAAAATAATCGATATATAATATTCGATAAAATGCTCTATATATAAGCAGTGATAAAACAATCAAAATAATCGATAACTATAATCCGAAACACAATTTATTTTCTAAAATTGTCCTTCTTTAAATTTATTTTAGAATGATATTTGCTTAAAGTTCGTAAGTAAAAAAATCGATATATAATAAGCGATAAAATACTCTATAATAATCGATATAAATCTATAAAATAATCGATAAAATACTTCATATATAATCATTGATAAAACAATCAACATAATCGAAAACTATAATTCGAAACACAAGTTTTTTCTACAATTTAACTTCTTTAAAATTATTTTGGAACCATATTCGCCATTGAAATAATCTATATATAATAAGCGTTAATAAAAATCAAAATAGTTGACAATAAAAAAATATATAAATTATCGATTAAAATCGAAATAATCGATAAACATCGAAATAATCGATAAAAATCGAAGTAGTCGATATAAATAGTTAAAAACACCAGTTTATCCCCCAATTTGTTTGCTTTAATAAATGAATCGAAATCATCGATTTACTACAGATAAATCCCTTACCATCTCTTTCATGTTTAACCCCTAAAAACCCCATTTAACCCACTGTAACAGCGTGAAAAGCACACGAACCTGGCATGCCAAAGTGGCAAACAAATAGCGAAAAAAATATATATAAAATAAGGAAATGGGAAGGAAGCGTGCAAAATGCAAAGGGGAAATGGAATGGAGAGAAAAAAAGAGAAAAGAAAGCCATAGCTAAGCCCATAAGCGAACGTGTTCATAATATTTACAGTTATTGATATTTGAAAAGGCGGAAAATTTATAACGAGCGACATGTGTGTGACAACATGCCGAGATCCCGGCCACTATACGGGCTATGGGAAATGGGAAATGGGATATAGGATATAGGAAGGACACACTGCACAGAAGGGTGCCAGGCGCAATATTCAATCAAAAATCGATTACAAGCGCTTACGTGAGTGTGTCGCGAGTGTATTAGGGCGACTTCCTGGTTGGTGTCCTTTGCTCCATGCTCCTTGCTGCTGTTGTGTAATGCGAGAGGCCAGGCCAGGCCAGTAGCTCAGCTGGTTAATCTTTGCCACGGGCATTCCTTTCCAGCACACCCTCTTCTCTTTTCTATTTTTTCCTTGGCTTTTTTTTTTCGGGGGCCACATGGGCATGACAATGACTTACTGGCTGGAAGGAGGAGAGCCGGGTGCTAAGGATACTTCGGACCGTCGCTCTGGCTCCTTTTTGTCAAGCCATTTTAAAACCTTAATTCACATGTGTAAATTGAAAGGTGCACCTGTGGGTGTGCCAGGACCTAAAACTGAGCCAAGCAGACATCCCTACACGGCAGGGAAAGTGTCTTGATTTAAGAAATAAATATATATGTGGATTTTTAAAGAAATTAATCAAATTATTTGGGGCTTCGAGAGTAATATTAACCATAAAGTTTCTCCTAAAACATTTAGGAATTCTTCTGAGGGAATTCCTAAGAGTTTTCATTTGGTTATCTATGTTAAAAATAATTTTGTTCTTATTGTTTACATATATTTGAAATTTATCTCTAATTTTTTCTAAAAATAATTTGTTTCTTATTCTTTAAGTAGAATCTGGAGTATCCACCAATTTTTTTTACCTACCAAAGTCAAAAGATCTTTTTTGATATTTTCCTAAGAATTTTATCCTGTATTTCCATCACGAGGAATTTATTTCACACTTCTGTAAATATATATATTTTCTCTGCGTGCAACCACATCCTTTTCTCCACTGTACCAAATGTTTTTCCTTGAATTTTGTGAAGCAGCCTGCCGCTGCGGCTGTCTATGCTTGATTTATGGCCAGCAGGAGGAGGAGTGGGTTGGCTTCAGCTTCACTCCTGGAGATTTGGGGATTCGAGGGAAGCGTGGATTTTTAGCTGACTTTAAGTTTTATTTTTATTTTTTTGCTGCAGCCTTTTGGCGGACGAGAGGACGAACGTCCCCCGTTGCGCATAATTCTTCATATTCGAGTGCTTAACTTCTCAACTGGCGGGAGTCCGTACCCACTGCCACTCCCACTCCCCAAGCCTCTGACCCTCATCTCCTGGTCTCTACCTTGGGTGCCCAGCTGGCGTGGATAATTTGTAATTTAACCACTTTTCAGGTTCAGTAGCCACCTTCCGTTGGGCAACTTCCGGGTGACTCTCCGGGCGTACCTTTTCGCTGGCGGAATTCGCGTTTTTTCCAGCGACCGCGATGTGTCCTTGTTTACGGGTGGGATGGGATGAGTGGGGGCGAGTCCTGCCACTGCTCCTGCCTGCCTTGGGCGCGACTCTGCCGCTGCCGTGTGTTAGCCTCGTCATCGCTGAGCAAATTAAATGAACATTTCTGCAGTGACACAAACTTGTTTATTTTGACATGCACACAGGCACAAGGACACAAGGACATCCATCCCCGGGGAGGAAAAAAAAAGAAAAAGCAGCGCGCTTGGCAGGTTGTGGATTTTTGCAATACCCTCAAAAAGAAAAGAAAATTGGGTTTGCAGGGAATAAAAATAGTTTATATAAATCATGTAGTTTTTTGGCATTTCGCAAAGTTAGATTTAAGTTCTGATGATTTTAATTTGCCTTTTATTTTAAACTTACTAGTGTGCCCGTGTCTTCTTTTACAGAAAATAACTTAGAACTTTACATAAAGCCTAACTTAATACTAAACATATTTTATACTTATTAATATTAAATACTGAGGTTTTTATAAGTTTCTTATTATTCTTATCTTATTTTAATATTATTTCAACCTTTCTCGGTTTCTGAAAAGGCTATTTCTCTCAATATTTCTACTAAAGTGTAATTCCAAATTCGGCATGTCCAATCCATTTTTTCTCCGACTGATTCGCCTTTATCCTCCCGCAATCGTTAACCGCGATTTTGTTTTCGTTTTGTTATTCAGAGTTTTTTTTTTTCCTCCCGCTTCGCTTTTTCCTTGCTGGCGTGTGTTTGAATTTTAATTCGCTTAGCGAAAAAAGCAAATTGGCAAATTTAATAACGACAAACAATGCCGATGAAGAAGGGACGAGAGTTATGAGAGTGCAAATCAAATCTGGCCACATATGCGTGAAATCGACCCAAGCATCCCCTTAATTTATATATATATATATTTTTTTAAATTTTCCAATTGCAAATTTCGCGATAATCAGTTTTATTTAGTTGCCTTCGAGTCCTTCGAAAGAATGCAAATGAGAGACGGAACTCCTGGCGCTGACAGCTTGGGTGGGTTGGCGAAATCAAATTAAGATTAATTTTGATTCGGTTAAGGGAATTCAATTCGATTTTTATAAGCCAAATGGGTACGAGCATATCGAAAAATTAAAGCGGGAAATGGGAATTTGAAGAAGGATATGTGTAGAATATAAGTATTTCTTAAAATATTTATGGCAATAAATATTATGGACATTTCTAAGCAATAGGCTTTTAAATGGATCTGCCTTTTTTAATTTCCCTCTTTCTAAGCCTTACACGATCCGCTTGGCTTAACATAGTGTGCCCGTTTCATCTTTTACAGAAAATAACTTAGAACTTTACGTTAAGGCTAACTTAATACTAAATATCATTTAATACTATGGAGATTCCTAAGCAACAGGCTTTTAAATGGATTTTCCTAATATAATTTCTCTTTTTCTAAGCCTAAGACGATCGGCTTGGCTGGGCATAGTGTGCCCGTTTCTTCTTTTACAGAAATTAAAGCCTAACTTTATACTTAATACCATTTAATACTAATTAATGTTAAATACTGAGCTTCTTTGCAAAGTTTCCTGAATATCTAAATCAAGATAAACAGCTTTCAAATATTTCCCTAAGAAATCCCAGCAATAAAATCGAACTAAATTCGATTACGGCCAGAGACTTGAATATTTATTTGCATTACCTCAGCCTCGGGCAAGCCATATCTCCACGAATCCATCAAACCTCCGACTCCGACTCATATCTCCGCCTGATCCATCTCTGAGGAAGGAACCACAGGAAAGGCCCAGACTGAACTGGACGACGGCTGGCAACAATTTGTTAAATTGAAATGAAATTTAATCCTTGCAATTTGCACGGCAAATCTCAGACCGCACCGGGGATTGCCCTTAAAAATGTCTTTAGCAAAACCGACAAGGAAAGGAAGGCAAAGGAAGGACGCCGCCACCTTGTCATCTACGTGTGGTTGGTGTCGTAATAGATGATGAAAGGCCCTGGCCACAGATGGGTGAGGAAATTTGAGGGGGAGGAAAACCTTCAGCATCCTGAAGAAAAAACAAAAGAAAATAGAGTGGGAGTGGGAGTAGAGAGAGGGAAACCCAAGGAAAGCCAAAGCCAAAATACATATTCCTCGGGTCCTTTTTGCATCTTTGCGAGTCTTTCGTGTGGTTTTGGATTTCTTGGCTCAAAACTTGCCAGCCAGCCAGCCAGCCAGCCAGCCGAGCTCAGGCTTGAGGCTGGTAGATTGGCATTGGTTCCGGCCGCAAGTTGCAGTTTTTGAAGTGCTTTGTGAATGGTTTCGTTGGCTCCCATCTCCCTTTCCTCGAGTTCCTTGGGCTTCCTTCGAAATTCTTTAAGATCTTCGACTGCGGTCACTTTGACGACGACGACGAGCCACATGGGCGTTTGGGGTCACCTTTTGCCCCGTTTCGGTCACCCGACCCCGACTCCTTCTGACCAAATGCAAATAGAGACCAAGTCCACTTCATGCAATATTAAAAACGTGAATGGAACTCACAGTTCCTGGGCAAACAAACACACACATGGACAGGGACTCATCAAAGAACTTCATTCGCCGGCTGTCAATTAGGGAATGGGAATGGGAATGAGGCGATATATCCTATTCCGATCACGTGACTTGATTCAATTAACCGATGCCCAAAAGAGTTGTCCTGCCGCCCATGAAATCCCCTAGACCCGAGACCTTAACCTCCAGTTCCAGTTGCTAAAGTCCGAGTGGCTGGGCGACTTAATTGGAAGCGAACGGCGAACGGCGTACGAACCCTTCCCTAATTCACATGCTAAAGGGCGTTCGAGCCACTTAAGCTCGTGGCCTGCTCCCGGTTAAGTTCGACCCCTGCCCAGGGACCAGTGGACACCAGGTCCTCTGTCCTCCGCCCTCCAAAGCACACGCGACTGCCATTGACCATTGGAAACAGGAACCAGGCACTGTGGTGGGCAGCTAAAAAAGTAGGGAATTGAAATTAATTTTATTTAAAAAAAGGAAAATATTTTTTTTAGAAAAATAAATATATTTTTTTCAAAGAAAAATACAAATATTTTAAAAATATTTAAGAAACAAAAATATTTTTAAAATATATTTTTATTTTTCTTTGAAAAAAAATATTAGTTTTTCTAAGGAAAATAAAAATATTTATTTCTAAGAAAAATAAATATTTCTAAGAAAAATAAATATTTTTATTTTATAATAACCTTCTAAATACGAATATGTGTTTTATATTTGACCTAAAACTTTAAGAAAGTTAAAAATTGAATTTCTAGATCTTGTTCAAAATGGGAAATTGTTTCAGGAAACCAATATTTATTTTGTGGCATAGAAAAACCTTCAACCTAAAACATACTTAACCTAAAACTTTAATAAAAATATTTATTTTTAAGAAAAATAAAAATATTTATTTCTAAAAAAAAATAAAAATATTTATTTCTAAGAAAAATACAAATATTTTTTCTATGAAAAAAAAAAAAAAAACATTTTTCTAAAAAAATTTTTTTTTTTCTAAGAGGAAAATAATTTTATTCTATGAAAAAGAAAATTTTTTTCTAAGAAAAATAAAATTTTTGTGTTTTCTAAGAAAAATAAAATTTTTTTGTTTTCTAAGAAAAAGGAAAATATATTTTTTTTTTGTAAGAAAAATAAATATCTCAGATATCTTTAGTGTAATCAGTGTAATCTTTGTTATACTACTACTTTCAATATTTTTTTTGCCCCACTGTGCCTTAACCCCTTTCGGTCAGGCGTTCCTTTCTCACAGGGGGGCGCTAAAAAGGGTTATTAACTCGTCAGCTCGGCTAAATGTCAGTCAGGTGGTTGCGCTCGGCCCGGAATCCCTGACAAAATCGTTTCTGATGCGTGGTCACGCACCATTATCGCCGACCAGCTCGGTCCGATTTTTCCCTGAAATGGAAAGGGGAGTCCTCGAGTGACCGGAACACTTGATTTGGCAGAGCCCTTTGGCCGCCGTCGCCGCCTATCGATGAAGTTGTTAATTTTGTACTTTCAACATGTGAGAAAAAAAGGGGTTAAGGCTTAATTATTTTGTTGTTTTTCTTTTGGGGTTAATGTGGGGGAGTCCTGGGAGGCTTTAAAGGGCCGCTGCCGCTGCCTGTGTCAGGTGAAAACTAGATAAGGCTCTCTCACAGAAAATCCTTAACTTTTCGCATAATCACCCAGAACTAAGCAGAGCAGACGTGGAGGCCCCTGCCGAGGTCATAAAGCAAAACCAACCAAGGGCAACGATAATAAATTTAAGTAACCAAATCTTAACAATTACAAAAGCGCAGCCCAAAGACGGATGGGGTTAAAGTCAAGCACACACACCACACACATGGCAAAAGGTGAACTGGCCGGATTTCCTAGACCCAAAAATAGAGGACCAAAGACCAGGACATTTAGAGCGCTTCATGGAGCCCCAATAAGTCTACGGGTAATAATCGAGCATAAAGCACAATTTATTTTCATAAAACCTCAGCGGCAGCAGCAGCGGCAGCATCAGGGTCCTTAAGCCAGGCGCTGATCAGACCATCCCCCAACTCCTCCCACTATCCCCAATCCTTAAACTGCGACCCACTCCCAGGCGGACAGAAAACAAGCGAGATTTGCCAGTGACCAAGTGAGCTGAAGCCGACTGGAAGATGTCCTTCGATAGTAAGAAATTATTCTAGAGATTTATAAGGATTTTCTATGACTATTAGGTTAAATAAGTTTTAGGTTGAAGATGTCCTGCTTAAGTCAGAAATTATTTGAGAGATTAAAAAGGGTTTTCTTTGACGCAAAATAAATATTTGCGAGTTTCTAGAAACATTATACTTGTAAATTTCCCTTTCCGAATAAGATTCTTAAGCTAGAAATTGAATTTTGAAGTTTTTTAAAGTTTTAGGTTAAGTATGTTTTAGGTTGAAGATGTCCTGCTTAAACTAGAAATTATTTGAGTGGTTAACAAGGTTTTTCTATGCCACAAAATAAATATTGGTTTCCTGAAACAATTTCCCTTTTTGAACAAGATCTAGAAATTCAATTTTTAACTTTCTTAAAGTTTTAGGTTAAATATAAAACACATATTCGTATTTAGAAGGTTTTTCCATGGCGAGTTTTCTGAAAAAAATTTCTTGTAAATTTACCTTTCTGAACACGATTCTTAATATGGAAATTTAATTAAAGTTTAAAGTTTTAAGTTAAATTTAAACACAGATTCTTATTTAGAACCAAAGATCTCTTAAGAGAAAGTGGTTTAGATATTTAATTTTAATTTTAGTAAATTCCTTAAGCAAAGATCTCTAAAGAGCAATTCTAATTTTAAAAATTAGTTTTATATAAAAATAGCCTATATACCTTATTTTAAATCCGAAACTAATAGGGTGCATCCAACGAACTAAGGGCACTCAGCTCAGCTCTTCCAACCCCAGTTGCGTTGCGTTTCGTTCCGACTTTTGATTTTAAAACAGTGACGGCCATAAGTAGTTGTAATGGCAGTTTTTGGCCAAAAAGGTCTGAGGTCCTGGTCTAAGACTGGCCAAGGATGGGGATGTGGATGGTGCAGTGGTGCGGGTCAAGTCTGGCCGGGTGCTAAATCTGGCCGAGATGCTTGTGAAACGCTCCTCCTCGGTCTGTGTCTGGGTCCCAGTTCTGGGTCGCAGTTTTGCTTCTATTTTCTGTGGCACCGAGAAAAATAAGGCATAATATTTAAGGGTTTTCTTTGAGATTAACAAATTATTTTCTTAGAAAAAAAAAAGAGTTTTCTTAAAAAAAAAAAAAAGATAATATTAAAGGGTTTCTTGTAAGATTAAGAAATTAATTTCTTAGAAAAAAAATAGTTTTCTTTAATAAAAAATGAGTTGGGAAATAAGTTTGGATATCTTCCGGATCTATAATTAATTATATATTTTAATTCCCTGTGTACTCCTCCTTGCTTTCCACTCGTCCTGTTTCCTTCTCCTGCTTGCTCCTCCTCCTCCTCCTACTCCTGCTGGTGGCTCCTTTCCTGGTTCTGCTGGTCTGGGCACAACTGTACAGAAACCGCATGAGCGCGACGACGACGACGACGACCGTCGCCATGTCCTCGGCGTCGTAGCAATTTTATGGCTCCCCTCCACTGGTTATCCTGGCGGTGGTATCCTGGCATATATATCCTGGTGGCCTGGAAAAACCCAAGGAGAGAGAGAGCGAGAGCTTAACGAACATTTTACAATGCCCATGATGCATTAATATCCGAGACCCAGAACGGGGACCGGCAACGGTCGAACCTGTTCCTCTCCTGCCCCTGGCTAGTCCTAGTCCCAGCCAGATAGCAACAATAGTGGCGACGCGACGTGGCACCCACCCAGGGCCATCATCATCATCATCGGCCACTTTTGGGATGTGTGTGTGTAGCATACATTTTGGGGCAAAACTAAAAACAGAAGCGCTGCAAACCGACGTCGTAGTCGTGCCACGAAGGCTTATCGTTGGAAATTAGCTACCCTTTTGCACACACACACACACACCACTCGCACACACTCTGGGCCGTATTTTTTCGGCTTCCAGACTCTAATTTTCGTTGTCTGATCCCACTATTTATTAAATTTCAATAAATAATTTCGTTCGTTCGTCGTTGCTGGGAAGCGGCACGAAAAAGGGTTGATGTTTACACCGGAGAAACTATATGATATTAAAGCTTATTTTTTAGGAGAAAATTAAAGTTAAATATAAGAAGAATAATAAAAGAAACTATTAATAATATTGCTTTGTAGCAATCATAGTTGTATCGAGAAAAGATGCTTTAAGAGCTTCTAGTTTATTATCTTAACTTTACTTAATGATTTCTTCTTACTTTAGTTATCTAAAACATAAGATTCATACACTCATTATAATTATCTTTACTTTGTTTATTGATTTTTTCTTGCTTTAGTTATTTAAAACATCAAATTCATACAGTCATAATAATTTTCGCCTTCTTCAAGAAAATCGCCAAACAAATTTACTTTTTCTCAATACGAGAATTTTTGTTCTATAAATATAACAATTTTCTTAAAACCAAGAACACTTTCCTTGTTTTTAGAAAATTATTATGAGTGTAGTAAAGAATATGTTCTATTATTATAAATAAAGAATGAAATAAGGTAAAAAGCATACAGCGCTCTTATGGCTTGTTTTGCACTAGAATTCCCAACAAATTCTAGCTTTAAGCTGCTTTTAATCACGCTGAATTTTGATACACTTTAAATACTGATGAAACCTCAGTATTTTCAAGCCTGCTTTGTGTGTTTTTCTGTCATTAAATCGCTTTTTGATTTATTTTTTAACATCTTGCCTCTACAAGAATCTTATTCTAAATACTCTAAAAAATTCTAGATATTTTCTCTCTCTGCATCGTAGGTTTGTATTACCCTAATTGTAGTTTGGCCGTCGTCAGATTTTCGATTTCGGCAACAAAATGCGGCCCTCTGATATGTGTTTCGTCCGTGTCTGTGTGTGTGAGAAAGGCCGTAAAGGTTAGCTGGCTTCGGTTTCTGGCTGGTAACAGCCATCAATGTGTGCATTGATTGCCATTTGGGCCTGCTAACTAAGCGTCTAACATTTGGCCACGCCCCCCCACTTCCCACTTCCACCTAACGAAGCACAGTTCCCCCAAAATATACCATATAGACGGGTCTTTCTCGCGCTCACTGTAACCGCAAACAAATCAACAAAGCAATCAACTTCTATTTGTATTTTCACACTCGCACACACATGTGCTGTTCCAAAAAGTGCAAATCAAATTTTGTGTGTGGTGCTGGGCAACGATTTCTACCCCAAAAAAGAAAAAAATAAAAGCAAACACACATGGTGTTTGCGGTAGGTGCCCTGTGCGCCGGTCCCTCTTCGATATATATAGTAGCCACACCCCGATGAGCTCCGAGCTCCTAGCTCCGAATCTAGGTACAGGTCCTGGCTCTCCGCCTGTGCATTCCGATAAGCGTTTAATTAGTGCGAAACAAATGAATTGGCAAACTTTTTCCTGGGCCTGGCACCGAAAAGCAAAAAAAAAACACAAAAAAGTTGCTCGTTTTTTGTTTGTTTGCGATCGAGCTGGGAAATTACAGATAGATGGGTATTATGATGGGAACTCTGGTCTTATCGGAGGAGTAACAACCCGGTCATTAAAAGTAGGGTTTCTAAAATGAAAGTCGTAAAGAGTTGGATTCCTTGTAGATCGGAAACATACAGGGTTTTGTATTAAAGGAAATATAATTGAGATCTTATGAAAGTAGTAAAGAAACTAATTTGTAAACTAATAAACTAATATAAGCTCCTATAATCTTCCTATAAGTATATACGAGCTCTGTGTAAATAGAAAAAAGCCTATAATAATCTAAATTGTGGAAAATCTTGCTTTTAAAATTAAGAAAATGTGTTATGAGAAACATACCACCTTTAGTTCAATAGTTATCGATAGAAACGATAACAATGAGTGCCACCGCTAACCACAGAGAGCTGATCGAGAGTTTAAATTTAATTAGATTCATTTTTAAACGAATAAGCTAATATTAAGTCCTATAATCTCCCAATAAGTACATACTATATACGAGCTCTGTGTGAATAGAACAAAGCTGAGCTGAATTTAAGCATATTTTAAGAAAAAATGGGGAAAATCATGCTTTTTAAGTGAAGAAAATGTGCTGTTCAATAGTTATCGATAGTTATCGAGCTCTTAACCACCGAGAAAAGGAAATATTATTCCAGAAGAAATTTAGAAATATAAAATCAAAACCAATCTAGACTGCATCATAAACATTTTCCATTCGAATTTTTTGCCCAGAAAGATGTACGACATCGCTTCCCTTACATAAATCACGCATACATCTGCAGGCGATGCAACTTATTGGGTGTGAAAATATGCGGGGAATTCCCTTCTTTCTTTGCATTCGAAGGGGATTATGTATGATGCCCCTCTCTATTTATGTGAATTGCCCGAAAGGACACGCACACAATGGAGCCCAAGAAGGAGCAGAACAATACAAATTATTTCCGTCTTATTACGCAGCGATTGCATAAGCCAACCATAAGCAAGCTCATGAGGGTTTTACCCCTCTTGTTGGTGTGGCATTCAATGTGTCACCCGGACAAAGGGGAGTCCTTGGAAAATCAGAAAATCTGGAAAAATAACAAAAATACAATAATAATTCTCTTGGTCGGCTTGGCAATTCTGATAAGGGTTACGATTATATATATGGGATGTGGAGTGATGTCAAATAGCCGCGAGTGTCTATCGAATCTGAACCAATTGAATGGAGCCAAACCGGCCAAATGGTCAATGGTGGTCCTTGGGAGAGTGAGGGGATTACGTAAGCGGCGCGTCATAAACTGTTGTTGTTCGGCTTGGGTCCAGCGTGGCGATTTCAGGGCTTTCAGTACTGAATCGGCATCATCATCGATGGATTCCTATTGTTCGCTTGCCATTGGCATTTCCAACTCGCATATTTATCCGCGTTTGTCTGGCCACAGGAAAAGGTTGATGTTTGAATGCTCTTACTGGGAGCTTTAGGAAATTAGGAAGGACTTGAAATCCTTGAGAAAGCATACAGGAGACTTGAATTAAATAAGTTCTAGAATATTTGGAAGGATATTTAAAGTTTTTAAATAATTTTTAAGAGATTCTTTATTATTTTTTTATATTTTTTAATATTTTAAAGAGTTTTAATATATGTGTTATCCGAAAGAACACATTTTCCTCCATTTTCACCATTACTTTCCTTCGATTTTCGGAGTGCTTTCTATCACCCTCTCGCGTGTATCTCTGCTTTTATAAATATTTTTTTATTATTCTGCCTTTTTGCGAGATGCCATTCTTTGGCCTGGCTGCTGCTGGACACACTCGACATTTGACAAAAGCCATGGCAAACAACGGAATCGGTAGAGGATTGTGGGTGGAGCAAGTGGAGGGCAGGAGAATTGAGTCGTCGTCTTTGCCGGAAACACAATGAAGTGAAAAATATGATGGGGCGTCCATGTAAAGCATTCCGTGTATCGATGGATGGCTGCCTTCTCCCCTCTGCTGGGCTGTTCTGGGCTTTCTTTTTTTTATTATTTATTGTGATTTACAGTTGAACGCTTGATTTGATTTTCAAGTGGTTCCCACGCCAGCCATCCGATCCGGATTGGGGGTCAGCTCAATGTCAGCAATTTGTTTGGCCACCGGGAACCCGCCGAGAGCCCCGGCTTAGTTAATTAGTGGCCATCAGTCAGTCGGGAGTCCAAAGAAGGGGCGGGCATCGATTCATGGCCACAGGAGGGTATATTAGACTTGAGTTCCCTTGCCAATACTACACACATAAAAATTTGAATTTTCAAGAAAATTGTCATAAAAATGTATTTAAATTGTTCTAAAAACAAGGACAATTTTCTCGTATTAAGATTTTTTCTTTTTTGGCTATTTTTATTAAGATAGACTTAAATCAAGGATTTTACGAGAACATCTGGGTGGATATATTATAAATAAGAAAGCTTTAAATCAGTTTAGCGGGTGTGGGTGCTCCGCATGGGCATCCCTGCTTAGCATAAAAATTGCAGTAAGACCTTTTATTACTAACTCTTTAAATTGATTAAAATACAGATAAAGTAATGATAATAATAACTCCTACGAACAAGGATGCAAACTAAATGAGAACGCTTTAATCCAGTTTAGCGACTGCGGGTGCTCCGCATGGGCATCCCTGCTTAGCATAAAAATTGCACTAAGACCTTTTATTACTAACTCTTTAAATTGATTAAAATATTTATAAACTAATGATAATAATAACTCCTTAAGGCGGCTACAAGGTAACAAACTAGTTGAGCCTTGACTTTATGAATGGAACAATTTTTCAGCTCGACTTTCCCCACCTCCACCTTATTTTTTCTTTTCCATTTTCTTTGCCGTCTGGCGGCGTTTGCCCGTTTCCCCGGCTAAGGGCAAATGTCGATACAATAAAGTTGCAAATATAATGCGAGCTCGGTCGGGATTTATCGGGGAAGGGGAGGCCATAGCTATAGCCTGTGTCTGCAACATATTCCTACCAAATTTGCATTTGTTTTCGTGAGTGGGGGTGTGTGTGTGTGTGCGTGTGTGCTGCATAAATGGAATTTTCGAATTTTTGTCATTCAAGCACAGAGCCAGCCGGGATCGCCCCGTTTTGGATCGCAGTTATCGATGGTGCCCTGGGGACGCATACGTTAGGGCCAAAAGGCGCCTGCCCAACAAATCATCGAAAGGGAATGCCGGGAATGGGTCTTCGAGTGCTCGGAAAGAGAGCCCGGTTTATTAGCCGGGACGGGGCTCTGGCTGGTTTATGCCACTTTGATTGTCTCACGTGTGGACAATTTGTTGGCAACAACTTTTCGTCGCTCCATAAATTGCAGCGCATTAACCTATAATTTTTTAATAGATTTTTGTGCCAAAGGACTTCGAAAAATGCTCCTCACGTAGCCAACGTTATGCGTTCAAAGTGAATTCGGTTCAGTGTACACAGATAAGATAAGGCCCAGACCCAGATCCAGACTTATTGGCAACGCAACTCGGCGGCACGCACACACACTATCCATCCCGCACACTTAATGGTCGGGTCGGGGGGGCCCTCGAAAATATTTATTGAACATTTTAATTCGTTTGTTGTTGCAAATAAATTCTGATTTATTGGCAATAAAGCCACCAAATAGACAGCAAAGCAAATAACCGGCCAAATGGAGGCAAACAATATGTTTGGATAGTCCCCTGTCCCCGGTTCCTGTCCCTTCCGCAAATGGTCAACGCTTTGAACAAAACCGACAAAAAATAAATAAAAAAAACTAGAGGAGAAATGAAAACATGTGTGGAATTTTGAGTGTTGCTATCTCTGACCACCCCCATGGCCATTACATTCTTTATGTCCCTTTCTTTAAAGTAAACTCGGCTGGTTCTCGGGGAGGTCCCTTCCATTAACTAACAGTTTCGACTGATTTCTGTTTACTATTTGCTCAGCCTTTCTGGGGTCCTTGGAGAGTGAGCCAGAAACTGGGGTCTAAGTTGGTCCTTTTTTATAGAATAGTTTATTTAATTGCTGATTATTGCTTAAATTATTTATTAAATTTCTAAAGAGGTTAAAAGCCCAATAAATTAATTTAAAACTGTTTGCAAGTTTCTCATAAGGGTAAAAAAACTATCGCGCAAGAATCGGCGAAGAATCGCGGAAGAATCTCAGAAGTATCGCGCAAGAATCGCGGAAGAATTGCGCAAGAATCGCATTTAGCATTTTGTAAAGCATTTAGCATTTTATGTTAAGATTCCGCGAGAGTAAATTAAATTAGGATTAAGTAAAAAGGAAGACTACGGTCACACTACGATTACAAGAACGAAACCAAACACATTAAAAAACTAAAAGCTAAAAACAGAGAAATCCACGAAATAAATAGGAATCTACATTTAAACCACGATAACACTTTATTTATTTATTTAATTTTTAAAGAGTTTAAAAGCTCAAGAAATTTAATTAAAAACTGTTTGCGAGAGGTAAGACTAGGTTGCCTTTCTTATTATGGTAAGAAAACTATCTTTTTTGGAAAGCCTAAGAGATTACTAAGTGAAAAACAACCTTATACCATTTCTAATTCATTATTGATAAGGGAAAATTGTTTATTTTTGTAACCAAAAAAGATCTTTCTTACTTTTAAGAACCCATCTTGCTTTTAAAAATTCACAAAAATATATTTCTACCTCACCTTTAAAAACCACTATTGATACTCGCATGAAGCCTACTCCTCGTAATTTTTTTCAGTGTAGCACACACACACGCACTGGCACATGTGGCCCATCAGTCAGAAGCGGAGCGTCTGGCATTGTCAATTGTTGTTGCGGCACGTCGATTGTTGTTTCTGCCTTTTTTGCATAAGTGCCCCACGTGTGTTGTTTGTCTCGCTCCAAGTGTGTGTGTGGGTGTGTGGTGTGTGTGTGTGCAAGGTTCGTCAGGAGGTGTATGTATATGAGAGCCAGGTTCGCCAGGTGTGTGCGTGTGTTTTTCTTTTTGTTTTTTATACCCATTTGCTTTGTGGAATATCACGGGTATGTTGGGTTAATCTTTCTTTTATTTAATTTTTATTTTAAAATTTGCTGCAGTACTTAACTAAAAGCATTGATTACAAATTAACTTGTCCTGTGTGACTAGCGCATTAAATTATAAGTTTTATACTTGTAGCGTTAGGAAGAACTTTAAATAAAATTATATTAAATTAAAAAAAAAAACGATCTTCAAGATTATCGCCATAAAAATGTAATTCTTCTTAATACAAGAACAATTGTTCTAAAAACAAGAATGTTCCTGTTTTAAGAAAAAATGCCCTTGTTTTTAGAACATTTTTTCTTGTATTAAGAAAAAATAAATTTGTATGGCCTGCTTATTAATATACTGTGACCTAGTTTTTATGCAAGGAGTTATTATATTTAAATGTTATATAGAACTGGGAAGTATAGTAATTTCTTTGTCTGATTTCTGGAATTAACTTTTTTTTTTTAGTTAAAATGTTTAAAAATTACCAGTAAGCATTGATTACTGGGTATTACATGGTCGGTTAACTAGATGAGTTTCCTTCTTGCTCTTTTTTTTTCGGTTGTTTGGGTTGTTGGTAACGTCTGTGACAAAAGCGGTAGCGGGAACACAGACAACAACGAATTTTCGAGGTTGTTGACGCCACAGTTGAGGACGATGGCGATGATGATGATGATGATGACAACTGCTGCTCCTGCTGCCGCTCCTGCTGCCGCTCCTGCTGCTTACCTTAATGATAAGGCGCTTGTCACTCAGGCAGCGCCCCGAAAGAGACAGGTATACACCCAGCGAAAGAGAGGGAGGCATATCGTCAAATGTTGCTGCGGTGCTGCGGTTGTTTCATGCCATCTGACGGGGGAAGCTGATGAGTGGAGAATGGAGTGTGGTGTGGCCGGGGGTGTCAACATGTGTGCTGTGCTGTGTTTTGTCAAAAAAACATATTTGCCTTGTCTCTGCTCCTGCTCCTGTGCGAGCGTCTGTGGCATCCGCATCCGCATCGGGCACAGCTCCACAAAAGCACATTCACAAAATATAATTATTAAACATGTTGCCAATTTTGCGAGCGCTTTTTAATCCTGTTGTCTGCGCGGCTCCTCCTGCTCCTGCTCCTGCTCCTGCTCCCCGTTAAAAAATAAAGGAAAACCCCCTTAGCGGTGGCATATAAATAAAACTCTATTATGTGGTTGTGGCTTATGTTGTGATCGCTTCCAAAAATGTTCCACTCGGGCTTTGCTAAAGGAAGGATTTTTGCCAAATTGCGGTGCGGTTTGGCTTTGGCTTTTCGCAGCGCAAAATTTGCCAATTGGTTGAATTTTTGGTTTGCAGGTAAATCCCCCATGGCAACCTCACCGTGCCGGGATAAGCAAATCATCAAATTTATGCTCGCACTAATGAGATGCAGGTGCAAGCAATTATTACTGGCAAAAAGGTGCTTTTTTATTACTATGTTGACCTATATTTTCAGAATAAAATAAGACAAACAGGAATACTTTAAATATTTAATTAATATTTGGTTTTTATATTGAAACAAAATTTAATGGACACTCTAGAAAATATATAATAAAAATATAATTACCCAAAGACAAAGGATTTTCCACTGACTTTGTTTCAATTAACATTTTGTTATCATTTGCAGTACATTTGCTGCCTTTCATTACCATTTCCATTATCATTCCAAAACCAAAAACCAAAACCGAAAGCCGAATGCCCAAATTCCCCGAATTCCGTTGACCTCTTTGTGGTCCTGCACAAAGGCATTATCCAGAGGAGGATAAACAAAGCCGGACGGGCAGAAAAAATAAAAATAAGGGCCAGCAGAAAGCATTAATTTTAATTTCTATCCCAATTCTCTTTGTAACGATGTGAAAATCTCTTAAGTACTCTTGTCATTGACACTCAAACCAAGCTTTTCCTTGCTCTGTGTGTGTGTGTGTGTGTGTGTTGTGTGTAGGGGTGTATGTGGGGGTGTAGAGGCGGTGGCTCTAAGGGTGTGAGTAACCCAGGGCTTAACCTTAGTTAAGCTGTCGCTCGTCTCTCGTTTTCGTTGACGGCGACGGCGGGCTGTGACACAATCTCATCAACAGATCACAGATTTCAGCGCTTTCCAGGCACTGTAAAAATATCACAAATATTTTATTACTTTTAGTGAAAAGATAATAAAAAATAAAAAATATAATGAAAAATAAATCATAATATTTTCGCCCTATTTAATTTGTTCTAAAATCAAGAACATTTTTCTTAAAACAAGAAAAATATTTTTATGCAATCTTATAATTAGATTGAAGACTTTTCTTATCCCTGCGCTTTAATTTTAAAATCTCAAGGTTATATTTTATTATTTTTTTTTAGTATAAGTTTTACCTACAAGTCCTTTTTTATCGCCGTGCATTAGCAGCATCTTGTTGCGCCACCGTTGACATCTGTGGCATTTTGAACGTGCGACGTGACCGGCATAGCGGTGCTATCAGACTCGTTGTTTTTTTCCCCTCTCTGTTTCTGTTTTTTTTTTTTTTTGTGACTTTTTTGGCTGACATTTGACACGCGCCGTGTGGTGCGGCCTTCTTAGTATGGCGGTCAGCTTTCGGCGTTGGTCAACTGGCAGTCAGCTTCTGTTACAATATTAATTTTCGACTCTGGCACGTCTCACACACACACATGTGTGTGTGTCTTTTTTAGGGGGTGCTGCAGTGCCTCCCCCCTTTCGCTGGAAATTGCCCCAATTAACGCAAAACACAACAACTCAATTTATCACGCACAACTAAAGTGATTTGTTGCCAATGCCAACGATCGTCGTCCTTTGGCCTTTTTCGAAAAGTAGCTAGCTCCTTTTTTCTGTATACAACGTTTACTCATTGCCATGAGGTTATAGTACTTTTAGGAGGCTTTTTTATGATGAAAGGTCTTAATTTTTCTTAACTTTTCTTTGTGAGATTTTTATTTTCAATGCTAAATTATAGGTAATTATTACTAAGGGAGTCCGATTTATAGAAAATAAGGTTTAAGTTGGTATAACTAATTTTCTACCTATTTTCATCCTAGTTTTATAATTATATTCAACCCATTTTCGACTCTTTTTTGACCTATTTTCGACATATTTTCGACCTATATTCTATATATAAGGTTTAACTTAGTAGAACTAATTTTCTACCTATTTTCTGCCTAGTTTTATATATTCAACCTATTGTCCACCTAATATTCTTTATATTTCAGAACTTATTATTTATCTATTCTCTGCCTAGTTTTATAACTATATTCAACCTATTTTCGACTCTTCTGACCTATTTTCGACCTATATTCTATATATTTCAGGAGTTACTTATATATTTTTTGTATAGTTTTAATACTTATTTTCAACATATTTTCGACCTTTTTTTATTTTTTCTAAGAACGCTTCTATTTATTTGTCTTCCAATGGTTCTACCTATTTTCTACCTAATTTGTTCCTAATTTCTACCTTTATTTCTTTATTTTCGACAAATGTTCGACCTATATTCTTTATATTTCAGAACTTATAATTTATCGGTTTTCCGCCTAGTTTTTATACTTATTTTAAACATATTTCCGAGCTTATTTCTTTATATTCCATATATATGCTTCTATTTATTTTTCTTCAAATGATTGTACTTATTTTCTACCTATTTTCCTATTAATTTATACCTATACTCCTCTCCTATTTAAAATTATTTAAAAATCTTATAGAAACGCCTTTTTTTTTAACCCATTAAATTTCTTTAAAAAAAGTCCTTTAATACCTTATTTCATTTACACATATTTTACCCACTCGTAGACTATTTATACCTCCATATATATAATTTATATTTATATATCACCGAACCCCTTCTGCATTCCCCGTTCGTTGGGGCAAAAATCAACAAAACAGAGCCGAGTCGAGGGTAGGAAATTGTTTAATCAATTCATCAGACAGAAACCTGCATGTTGCATGTATAATGGCGTTGGTCGCGGCAATAACAAACAGGATATTAACTTACACAACATTACCGAAAAAGCCAAAAAAGCCGAAAAACCAAAAAACCGAGCCGCGACTGGCTGACGGCGCCCCCTGTTTTGAGTAATTACCGCAGATAGCAAGAGGGGACAGAGATATCAGGCCCAGTCCCATGGCTATAATGTATGTTATGGCCTTGCCCAAATCGTTGACTTTTACAAGCAAACAATTTGTCAAATGCAAATAGCCAAATAAACCCAATCCCAATCCCCAATCCCAATGTGCGGTCTGCCAATTGAAAAACGATTCGAAATCAATCACAGCTGCCGGCCTCGTCCTCAGTATCAGCATCATCCCCGCATCTCGACCGCAAAAGCCATCGAGATGGAGTCCAGTTGGGATAGCGACAGGGATCCATTAATAATTCCTGTGGCGTGTCCTGTGGAGCTGGGGAAACCCAACCCCTTTACAGAGAGAGGACGGGGACTTGCCATGCAAACGTGACTTTCAACTGTTGACCGCGTGCCAGGACCAAAAGGGGGATAAGGACCACGGACCACGGACCACGACCACGGATGACCATTTATTGGCATGTAGAAAGGTCATGTGGGCGGGGCAAATCGCGGGGCGCCATCGTCGTCGAGAGTTCCCAGGCAAATTGATGGCCAGTCATCAATTTCACTTGTTGTCCAGAGGCCTCCAGCTCCAGCGACTCCTCCTCCTGCCTCCTCCTGCTTCTGGGGGCGCGTGTGCCCACCATTTGTCAACGCCGGAGAGTGCCTTCCCTAGTGGTCCAAGGGCTCGGGGTGTGGGTGTGTGTGTGTGCACTCAATTAAAGGTCGCCGGCAGGTGGATGGAGAGGCAATGAATGCTAATTCCCAGCTCTCATCCTTGGCTAAATGAATGGGTGCGGTGACACACTCACACTCTTGCCCTCTGACCAGGTTGACTTATGTTACCACCGATTATACCTCTTTATCTTTATTACCGAGGAAAAAATTGGGAATAAATATTCATTAAAAATTCGAGATTTCATAAAAGTGGATATTTATTTATATTAAATTAATCTAAAAATTATAAAGAGTTAAATATAAGTATATGAAATCCAGGGAGCAGCTTCTAGTTCATTTATCATATTGGTGATTAAAATAATAATCAGACAGCAAGAGTACAGGCTGGTCACTCAAGCTTAACCTCACGAAATGCAGCACCGCGATTGAACCTCACGAAATGCGGCACTGTGATACGTTTCACAATGGAACCACATAGTTCTGAGTGTTCTTTCTTTCTTTTCCCTTGGTTCACCTAGTTCTACATAATTCTAAAATCTATTTTTTATGACTCCTTGCTTCAATAACTAAAATGAAACCTTCTTTTCCCTTGGCTTCCTGTATAATATATGAACTCTAAACTGGGTTCAAACTATCCCCGAATAAATGTGCAATCGATGGGAAGGATGCCCCATCACAGTAGATATTTTCCCCCCGCGAAAATCCCATTGGCATTAACTTGTCAAACCGCGGAATGCAAACATATTTCGGGCATTTGCAGTTTACACACACAGCAAGGGGGTTCTTTTTTTTTTGGGGGTAGAGGTTACCAAGAGCGTTGCATGTACATCATTTTATATACATTTTCCTTTTCTTTTTTTTTTGCTTTTTGCGCGATTTGCGCACGATTATAAAAGCTTTTCGCGGTACGACCCCCATAATTCATATGATGTCGACTGGAAAATGTTTACAACACCAACGATATGATTGCCACCGTTCTGGCGCAGGCAGGCGGGTGTGTGATAGCTCTGCTGGCATCGGCATCGGCATCGGCATCCTTGATATCATCCTTGCCATCCTTTTTGCTCGCCTAATGCAGCATCGCCCATTTATTTGGGTACCAAGCAAGGCCTGCGAAAGGAGCAAGGATTTTCGCCAAGCGAAAGAACAAGACGACAGCGAAATATTCAAATGAAAATTTATGTTTGCATTATGAATTTTTATATAGTGTTGCTCTCGCGTTCCGCTGCTCTTCTCGTAGGCATTTTATGGCTCTGTCTATATGTGGGTCTGTCTGCGTTTACTCAGGATGGGCACTGAGAGAAATTTACAATATAAGTACACACTTTTCGGGTTTGGAAGTGAAGGAAAGATCATTTTAAGGGATTTTAGGACTGAAATATTAAATTAATAATGATATTTGATTAAATAAAATTTAATTAATATGTACACTCACCTTCAGACCTTCAGTTATTCTTCTCCTGAAACTCTTCTAGAAATTCCCCATTCCCTGTAAAAAATATCACTTGATTTACTTAATATATATTTTTCTTCTCTGTGTCTAAGTTAACCCCCTACTACCTCGCCCTCCAATTAGAGCTGGGCAAAGTTCGGCGAGACGGCGGCGTGTGGAAAATTATTAAAATGTCGTATATAATGGCGATGGTTGCGCCTCGTCAGGAAATTTATGCGTTTATAGCTTTCATAATTTTCGAATTATTATTGTTATTTTTCCTGCCGCCGCCGCCGCCCCATCATCAGAGCTAAGTGCGTACCCCATTACGGGGGAAAAAAAAGAAAGTGGAGCCAAATCAATGAGGCACTCACTCCACGCCCACTCCGTTTCATTTATTCCCGGGGCCCGGGCCGGGCCCAGCCCAATCCCAGGCACATGTTGCATAGTCGTAAAAATGAAAGCAAAATCCCCCGAACCATTTTCTATGCCTTCTTCTTGGATTTTGGATTTTATTCCCAACCCCCGGAAAAGTTCATTAAGCAGAGCGGAGCCAGGTTTGCATTGTCTGCGGATTTTTATGACGTCCGATGCGCCATAAAGCAGGCAGGTGAAGCTGCCAGTCATTAGCCCCGGGTTCCGGCCAAGTATTCCTACTTAAACGGAAAAATAAAGCACGATAAACAGTGTCCGCCTAATGAACGTACAATGTACGCGGTTCTTGAGATGGATTTAAGGGCTTAAGACCGAGGCCTTAAAACTTGACTAAAAATATTTATTCCTGAAAACAAGTTTTTTTGTAAAAAATCTTTTAAGAAATCTCTGAAGATTAGAAATCTTATAAATCACTTTAAAGGGCATCTAAAAGTATGCAGTGGAATTTTGTGAGCTCTGATTTGTCCTGTTACTTGAACCAAGCTCACTCTTGACTTGCGTAGCCTTCACTCTGCACTTCGAAAATAAATATTAAATGTGTATATAGTAAATACCCCTTGATTTTACCTCTTGAAAACCCAGGGTATCTTACCATAACACCCTACCACCATAATCGACTGTCTTCGACTGCACTTGGCAATAGATAAATCTTCCGGGCGAAGCAATTTATTTGTAAATGGAATCGATTAAAAAGCAATCGGTGCAAGGAGCTGCTGCTGCCGCTGTCATTGGATGCTGTCTGATATTGGGAACCCTAAACCCCGGAACCCAAACCCGAATCCGAAACCGAAACCTCAATCCGCCAGACGACACCTTTGTGGCGCCCGTTAGTCACGTTGCAGCTCCCAGAAGCAATTCGTCGAGTGACAACAGCCCCGGAACAGCAGGTGGTCGATGGTTCGCTCCCAGGGATCCGGAGTGGCAATCAGTGCCCCGAGATGGAGCACTACCAGGTCCCAGTTACCCCTCGTCGATGATTACATCATCTTGTGTGTGTGTGTGCTGTGCTGTGTCTTTGGTAATACAAATTTCTTATCGAATATATTTTGTCGATTACCCCCTTGGGTAAAATTTATTTGCTTCGACTGCCTGCGACCGGCGACCGGCGACCGGCGACGGGCGACAGTTAAAGGATTTATAAGTAGACCAAAAACTGGGTTACGTCCTTACCGTTTTTGTGTGTAAATTTATTAAAAAATAAACGCCCCGGACTTACCAGCCGGAAGTGGTGGAGTCAAGTTCCGCAGTCCCGAGTCCTCTCAATCCTGAACATCTTGTAAACATACTTAGCTGCAGCTCAGGTGTAATAAGTACGCCTTCAAGTGGTTCTGTCCTAGGCCGCCTCACAGCCGGGTTGGGGGTGGGGTTGGGGCGGTGGAGGAGTTCCGGGACTGCCGGAGCTCTTGGGCTGCTTTTTGTGGGTGAGGGAGAGAGAGTGGAGCTACGGTCACGCTGCTAATTTCTTTCATGTTCGCAGTTTACCGTTGCCAGCTTCCTCGATTTACCGTCGTTCGGGCTCCCTGTTGGCATCTCCCACAAACTCAACACAAACACACACAAAATGCACTGGGAAAAATTAAGGTATAATTAGAATTTAATTGCAAATATTTATGGGGAATATATGTATTTAGCTTTTAATTTACAGCTTCTTCTTTTTCTTTTTCTTCTTCTTCTTGTATTTATTTCGACCCACATCCGCTTCGGTCCCCGGTCCGATCGCCACTGCTTCCCACTGCAAGGAGGCAGCGCTTTTATAGACGCTTGTCTTTTTTTCTACCCCGCCAGAAGTTCGAGCTAGAGGGAGAGGGAGAGTGATCTATCCCGTCATCTCCGTCTCTGCCATCTCTTCTCTCTGTATCCCGTCAGGCGCTCATAAGAGTGGGAGTGATAGTAAGCTCTTTCTTGGAAACAGTGGATCTTTCATATCAGATGAGAGAGGGAGAGACAGAGGAAGAAAAATAAATGCACTTTGAGAACGGCTGACCGATTACTGTGACCAACGCTTGTTTATGTAAATTGGAATTTTACAAATACAAAAGGGAAAATAATTCTATATTTACAAATTCCTTTCTTTCTTTTTTTTTTTACTTTTATTAAGAAATTCATTATGCTTAACCTAAAACTTCTTTCTCAAAATAACTACCTATTTTTTTTTTTCGAGTGCAGCGCACTTTGTCGTGTATCTCTCACATTAATTGCGAATTGAGAGAGGCGGGGGGCCCAGCGCGGGAGAAGCGAACTCAAGGAGCAGGCACTCCATTTCCAGCTGAGGCCGTTGCTTTTTGAGCTCCGCTTCCTTTTTTTTGCGTCTTCCCTCGCTCTTTTTCCTATTTTTCCACCCTTTTTTTTTTAATTAACTGTGTACATGGCCAGGTTGTGTTTGCCCGAGAGAAAGAGAGACGCATTTTGCTCGGCTGCAGCGGCAGCGTCGCCGGGCAAGGTTGTTTGAGTCGGTTTTCGGTTTGCATTGCTCAACAGCGCGTTAGCCAAGTGGCGCTAAATGAACAGAGTAGGTAATTAAACCCTTTGCCAGCTAATGAACTCGCCCCAGCGAGACTTCCTGCCTCCTGCCTAGGTAACCCCGTAAAAATAAGGTTAGCTGCCATCCGGGCAGCACGCGCGCACTTTTATCTTTTCAACTGCAGAGCACAAGATATAACTGTAAATATTTAAGTGCGCTGCTTAGTGCCAGGAATTACTTAATTACCTGGGCAGCCTTTGAGAGAGCCCGAGCTCGGGCTCGGGCTTTGGCTTTGGCTTTGGCCTGGTGTAAATAGAAATCAGGCGAAATGGGCAAAAACTTGCCGTTTGCCATTAGCAAATGCTTCTCTCTGTCCTTAGTTCTATATTTTTATACCCGGTACCCATAGGGTACAAGGGTATTATAAGTTAACAGGCAGAAGGAGAAATCTCCGACCCTATAAAGTATATATATTATTGATCAGCGTCACCAGCCGAGTCGATTTAGCCATGTCCGTCTGTCCGTCTGTCTGTCCGTGTGAAACAACAGATCTCAGAGACTATAAGAGCTAGAGTTACCAAATTTGGTGACAACATTGGAATCTGTTGCACGCAGATCAAGTTTGTTTTAAAATTTGGCCACGCCCACTTGCACCCTCATAAATCATAAAAAACGTTATTAAGCTATATTCGTTATTTTCGGGTTAAAGTTAATAGATACAATAAATAAATAAAATAAAATGGGCGTTTCCTCTAAATTTCAGAAAAATCGGATGATAAACATGGGAGATATTAGCAATAAGGTTAGAATTTAAACACACCGCCCTAAAGCACTGCTGTTGCAAGCGGTAGCCGACAGGTGGCGCATTCGAGCCTTGGCCGTGCGATATAATGGCGCCAATGTATGTATGTACAATGTAATGTATGTTCAATTCTAAATTGCCTTTTAGTGTGAAACGCAAACGTTTAGGTACCGGGTATCTCACAGTCGAGCACAGTCGACTGTAGCTTTCTTACTTGTTATAGATTGACGGGGTTTTTTGATTTTAGTCCAATTACTTTTTTTAAACACAAATATCATTAATTTAAATAGTTACATTTTGGAATATATATTGATCAGTATATTTTCATATATTTTTGAAGAAAAGGAAAGTTCTTTATTGGAAAACTCTCTTTAAAATTACTTGGACTTCCAGTTATGTTTACTTTCATTCCCAAACCTCAGTTATATCTCACAGAGTTCCCATTTCAATAATTCCTTATGGCCATCACCTAGGCCAGAGATTATCTCAAGTAACTGTGGGCATTTTAAAGCCAATTCAGTCGGACAGAAAACCAATTTAAGGGAAGCTTTAATATATGGCAAAAGGGGCGAGCTCCGAGTTCCGAGCTCTGAGTTCCGAGCTGCGATGGGCGGGCGGAGATGGGTGCCTTTTTTGGCTTTGAGAGGACGAGAGTCATTTGTTTCCAAAAATTAGTTGTGAGCCCGTTTTCCATATCAAGCAATTGTTGCTTTGTTGTTGCCTTTTTCTGTTGCCCGTCGTGTTGTTCGTGTTGTTCGGGGCAAACGTGTCTGGCCCGTCGTCCCTGTGCTTCCTGTGACCCTCACATATACGCATATTCAACCCAAGAATACAGTTGAGGTCAGAGAAAGAGGGAAGGGAATGTTGTTTTGTAAAGAGAGATTTTTAATAAATTTAAACATTATATTTTAAATGGAATTTTAATTATATTTTCTATCTAATTAAAAGTTAATTATACTTTATTATTATGTACTAAACAAAAATTAAAAGGTAAACATATTTATAAAAGGCATTTATTTATTTAATTTAGCGGGAAAGCTGAGCTGCTTTCAAGAGAGTTCATCTAGCTATATCTTTCTCTCAAGCGTCTGACGGGAAGGATCATATTATTCTTATGGAAGAGCTTATCTATCTTCCTCTCACTCTCTCTCTCTCTTGAGCGTCCCGTCTTGCGTCTGACGGGAAAGATCAGCTCAATGCATGGAAGAGTTCATCTATCTGCCTCTCCCTCTCTCTAGCTTCTGGCGGGAAAAAAAGGAGAGACCAGCGTCTATAAAAGAGCTGCCTGCGTGCGGCGGGAAGCAGTCGCGATCGGAGCGTGGACGTGAGGGGACGTGGATCGAAGTTAAGAAGAGGAAGAAGAAGCTGTAAATTAAAAGGTAAATATATTATCGATAGATATTTTCAACTCAGTTCTAATTTAACTTTAATATTTTTCAGTACAGTGTTTTTTTTTTTTTTTTTTTTTGTGTGGTTTAAGTTAAAGAAGATGAAGAAGAAGCTGTAAATTAAAAGGTAAATATATTTGTGATAAATATTTTCAATTAAATTATAATTTGACTTTAATATTTTTCAGTGCTTAAGTGTGTGATTGTGTTGGGTGGCAAACGGTAAACTGCGAACATGACGGGAACGATCAGCAGCTCTCTCGCTCTCGGTTCTGGCGGGAAGAAACGAAAGAGAAATAAGAAACTAGAAGAAGCTGTAAACTAAAAGGTAAATATATTCTCAATAAATCCTTTCTATTTAATTCCAATTAAACTTTATTTTTTCAGTGCTTTGTGTGTGATTGTGTTGAGTTAATGGAGATGCCAGATGGTGGAGGAGTACGAACAACGGTAAATCGAGGAAGCTGGCAACGGTAAACTGAGCACAGTGAGTACATTTATTCATATGCGGATTTCTGACTAGATCTATGGATATTTATGGCATGAAGACGCGTTTCGTCTTCGATTATGAGCTCTTGCTTTCAGGCTTTTATTATTTCCTGGTCGCTATTATCTTAACCCCAGCTGTACTTCTGTTTGTTCAGGGAGCTATCCCATTTTGGGACGAAGCGAGGCGACGTAATGAATGTGTAGCTGTGTGTGTGCGTGTGTGTGTGGTTACCAGCTACCAGCTACAGATACAGATACAGCTACAATGTGGCCCCGGACACTGTCCCCTGTCTCCTGGCCCCTCCTCCTGCCTCTGCCCCTGCCCCTGGGCTCTCGGTTCGCTCGCATATGAATATGAATTTTATCGAGATTCATGGCAGATGATAATTTTCCCTTGATAACTGTAAACTCGTCTATAGCTCGAAGCGAGGTTGCTCGCTTCTACCAAGATTCCAGCCATCGTCTGCGTTTGGGCCACACACACACACACGCGCACACACGCGCGCACACACACACTTGCTAACTCACTCATTTGGTGTTGAATTTTTTGGCTACCCCAAACCCCAACCCGACCTCCCTTATTCATTTCCTTGTGCATTCATTTGCCTTCATAAAATATAAACAGCGTATTAAAATGTATGAATATCTCAAGCGCTGCCCCTTCCCAGCCCTCCCCCCGTCCGCCCCTGGCAACAGCTAATGTTGATAAGTGAAGTTATGACTTTGCCCGCCAGACAAAACACACCAGAGAACGGAGCTCGAAAGCGGGGGATTCCTGGGTAAGGGAAAGGAGTTAGGAGGAAGAAGGGTTAGCAGTTAGTTTGGTAGTTCTGCCAGAGATATATCGATGCCCAGATCTCGCCTCTACTGCACGGAGAAGAGCACTTATGTATGCTGCTTTAAAGCTACAGAAAAACTATACAGAAAACTATATTAAATGGTTTAAAAACAGTTGGTTTCATAGGGGGTTACCCCTTGAATGCATTTTTGGGTTCATTAACTACTTATTAGCTTAGGGTATTTTATTTGGGACTTAACTCTGCTCGCTAAAATATTTCAGATCTTTGGAATATTTTTTAATAATACATAATAATAAAAACAAACACAGAAGAAAATAAAAAATCCTTTAAGAAGCGGTAAAAATTATGTTTTCTATTTACTTAAATGTTTCTGCTTTTTGTTTTAAACCCCTTAATATTTGTAGATAAAAGAAAGTGCTTTAGTATTGCTAACTCTGGTGTTTATTTGATTCTAAAATAAATATAATGATTTCTCGGTTCCCTCAAAGGGCATACTTAATTCCCAACATATATTTCTACAGCCTTAAAATTAATTATATACTTTAGTGCTTCTATTGCATTAATATCCAGAATGTTGAAAGAACCAACTATTCTATATTCCAATCCTCCGTACCCCCTTCAGAAATATATCCCCCTCACTCCCCTCCCCCCATCTGTCTGCTGTTTCCATTAGCATAACAAGCTGGAGTTTTTTGATAAATTAAGTGTTTATCCACGGCTCTCCTCTCTCGGGCTAATCTCAACTGAACCGAACCGAACGAGGGGCAGAGCTGAGCTTGGAGCTCGGAGAGATTGAGTTTGGATTCCGGCACACACTAATTTGACTCGCTTGGCACACACTCAACCCCCCGGCCCCTGAAGGGCCGAGGGTGGTAGGTGTTGACAGCTCAAATATGCCCGGATTCCCGGATCCCAGGAACCCCAAAAAACACGGGGCTCCGGGCAGCTTTGACCTTTCGTTCTGTATAGAAAAAGAAAAAAAAAAAAAAAGAGAGAAAAGGTGGGACCGGACCGCATATGCAAATCAGCTTGGCTAAAGCCCATTTCCACAGCCAGTCCCAATCCCTATTCCGACGAGTGCATGCGGTTAGCGGACTTTGAAGTTGAAACTCAATTACGCAAAATTCTCACACGTTTGCACCTCCATCCAGGCCAGAAATTAGATGGTGGTTGATGTGGGTGCAGCTGCTCCAGCGGCGGCGGCTATCACGACTATCAGGAATCATCCTCCTGGTCCTTGTCCCCTTTCCCATTTTTATGCCCGCTATAATTTTCAGGCTGTGCCGCAGCTTCGGTTTCGGTTTCGGTATTCGGCCATAAAAACAATTTGGCTAATTGGTCGAGCCGAACGGCTCAGGTGACGCCAGCACCTGGCATCTGGTGGTCCGGCGGTCGGTAAAAGCGCGCTTTTGCCCGCCATTTCACGGCTGAAAATCCGTTTTAATATTGCTTCCAGTTGAGTGCTGGTTGGAATTAGGCTTAAAAGTCGCACAAAGGCTGAGGTTTAAGCCAAATAAAAGCTTTTAGGGGGAATCGGAGATAAACTTTAAATATAATATTTCGAAATCTGATACAATTTCTATGATAAAATGTACATATCATTCTAAAAGAGTTATTATAAAAGTAGATTAATATTATACAGTCTCTGTTAACTTTAATAAAGTTACATTTAAAAAAGAAACCAATTTTGTACGACTGATATTCCTGAACCGGATCAAAGAATTCTTTCTAACGATATATTTCACTATCTTGCAGCCATAAAAGGTTGCCACACTTCTAGAATTAGGGTTTTCCCTGACTGGGCACACTTTTACTTGTACAAGCCTTATTTTTTTTTTTTTTTTATCTAAAAAAAAAATCTAAATTTTAATTTATTAATTTATTTATATTAGTTTCTTAAACTTAAGCTTCTATCTCATTTTTAAAGCGAAAATGCTATAAATGAACTGTCAAACTTCGGTCTGAAGAGCGAAATTTACATATTTTACATATTATGACAATATCTGGAGATAAACCCCACACAGATTTCACTTGTTGATCTCTCCGAAAGCCCCCGTTAATCTCCAATCTCTCGACCTTACATATATCCCAGCTAATTCCTGCGATGAGCACACACAATGGTCCTGAAACGTGCCCTGGTGGAGCAAAAAAAATGGTGGGTATCCCCTCTGTCAGAGCAAAAATCGCATATCTAAAAAGGCGTGAAAATAATTTGCATAAATTTATGCCCTTTGATCGCTTCAATTGCTTCGCATCCGCGCGGCGGCGGCGGCAGCGGAGGCGGTGTCCTTGAGGGGGTGGGTCCAAGGGGGGAGTGCCACCTAATTGACGGCCGTCATGGGAACAACAGGACGAAGGGCGTTGGCATCGTTTAGGGATGCGCTCGCCCTCAAGTGTTAACTCTCCAGCGGCCACGCCCTCTTCGGGTGCCTGCAGCAGGGCACTACAAAAAATCACTAGTATGTCAAAAAAAAACAAAAATTAGGAAGTTAAAAAATAAAATAAATATAATTTTGGAGACTTTGTGGATTAAAATTAAGTAAAAACTAACTGAAATCATGTTTATTATATATATTTCCTATATTATTTGTTAGCTAAGACTTTTACTTCCCAAAAACTAATGTCTTAATTAATTACTAAACCTTTCAAGGACATTAATTCACTTGAATGTAGGGTAGAGATTTTATTTCGAGTGCACAATCTACGTTCTAATTTGTCGCCGAGTGCAATTTTGAAGTACTTGGAACGCCTGGGATTGTGGACGTACTCCGGGAGACCGTGTCCTGGATTCAGTATTCAGTATGCTCTCAAATCCTGGAATGCTGGATGGGTCGGTCGCCCGCCACTTGAGCCGCCTAAAATGGCACTTTAGTGCCTTTTGGGGCGTGTGAAAACAAAGGCGCCAAGTGTCGTGTAGCAACATTGAGTTTGCCTTGCTCTGACGCCTCGCCTCGCCTCATCTCGCAATATATATTTATATAGACTTGTATATATATTTATTTGGCCCCTGCGTCCTCCTGCATCCTCCTGCGCTGTGGCAATTTTCACGTTTAAGCATCTTGAAAATTGTGTCAATTTGTTGAAAATGTCGCTAGAGAATTTGCTGTGGTATGATTTTCATTTCGCCGCCGCCGCCACCCTCTCCTCTTTTGCTCTAAAGTAGGCTCAGGGGAGAGGAGAGTGTGGGTACACACACATAGTGTCCAGTTTTGGGGCTGGCCCAAAAAAGTATGCTACAACAAAGTAAATATCAATCTAGCCCAAAGTCTGTGGCCAACTAAGGGCCGGCAGACCGGGAGGTTGGGCCAGAAAAAAAACGAAGAGGGCGGGACAGTGTGGCACAGAGAGAAAAAGTAATGTAAACTATTAAATTAACTCAGTTTTGTAGCTGAAAAACTAAAGATTTCGAAGGGAAGCCAAAAATTTACTTACTAATGTTAAAGTAGCAATTCTGTAGCATTAGGAAGTAAATAAATAAAAATTATTTAGCACCAGAATACTTATTAAAATTGTTATATATTTAACTCTTTATCAATTTACCTTTAAATATTTTAAAATATTCGTAAATTCTTCTCTGTTTATACCTTAAATAAATATAATTTATAATTAATAATGAGGGTTTATTTATGACCTTTAGAATCTCTTAAATCTCTCGAACTAAAATATGTCTTCCTGATTTCTAACTAATTGAATATAAAATTACCTTTAAGCTTATGCTAATATAAAAATAACACCTTATTTAATTTTCTCCCTGTGCTTCAGTCATCACATGAAAATGAGTTTTTCGTTTCGCTGGAACCGCAACTTATGCTTTAAAGTGGATGTCATGTCGTTTCGTCCAGGGATGAGATCTGTATATATACATATATACGAAAAGAATGGGAAAGGGGTTCGTTTGGTGGCATTTTTTTGGTGCTGTTGCTACTTTTTCGGACAGCTGGACCTGGCACGCCCCCGAAACGGAAGCTGGCTGTGGGCACAGGGGGTTGGGAGATGGGTTTGGACTTGGACCTGGACCTGGACCTGGGAATCGAGTGAAAGGGGCAAACGAGACAACGAGCCAATGCATGAATGGAACAGCTGTGGCCATTTCCTTTCGCCGGCTTTCGGCTTTTGGTCTCAGCAAGCCCAGAATGGACCCTGGATGGATGAGGACGATGTTGACGCACATTAACACACATTGTCCTTAAATAATGGAGAATAAATTCCGAGTTATAGACTGGGCAATACCCCAAAAGTTAAACCAGGAAAGAAATAAAAAATTATTTATTTCCTGCAATGACAAATTATATTTAAAGTATTTAAGTTCTACTGAAAATGGTTTAAGGATGTCCGATTCAGTATTAGAATATTTTATAGATATATTTTCAATGCTCTTGCGAGTAAATTCTTATTTGAAAATACTTTTCAATTTCAGACTTAATTTCTTTTATTAAAAAAAAGGGTAACCATACTTTACCTTTACTCTTTAATTTAAATATAATGTAAGAATAATAATTTATTATCTATATATAATTTATATACCCAAAAATCGAGCACCGTATATCCTTTTATTCAATATCTCTCGGCATACCCAACTTTCGAAAGGTAACGAAATTAAAATGTCACAGAGAGAAAAAAAAGGAAGCAAAAGCTGCTGTTTTAAATGCATATATGAGGTGGGGGTGGCGATCCTAAGGGGAGAGAGATAAAGGATGGGCGATGAAGGACGAACGGGTGTGTTTGTCCTTTTTTGCGAAAATCTGATTAAAATATTTGAGTTTGCCTTTTAATGTGATTTCTGAGCATAATAAAAAGCCAAGCCCAAGTCCGAGTCCGTTTCCAATCTTTTTTTTTCGCTTTTACCGAAAAGGAACTGTTGCCGTGTCCGGCGCTTGGTCAGCCCCGGATAACGGTTGCAAGGGGTGGCTCTATGTCCGGAAAACGGACTCCGGACAGCGGACTGATTTAGTTGGCATTTGTTTTGCGGCTCGGCTAGTCCTTTCTGCGTCTCGAATATATCCTTTGGTTCCTTTTTGATGACTCCAAATTCCCCCTTTTATTTTTGTTGTGAAATAAAACAAAGTAATTTGCGTGTAATGAGGGACAAACGAGGAAGGCCTTCATCGATCGATTGCACTTCGATCGGAGGCGGTCTCACTCCCACTTTTCTACCCACAAAATTCAGCCCCACCTGCCTCAGCCGCCGCCGCCGCCGCCGCTCTCTGGTCATGTGAACTTAATTAATTAAGGCCCTCGGTCGACAGCTGCTGGACCGGAGACCCAAAAAAACGGGGAATCACTCAAGCGTCCATTAATGCAAATCAGTGCCCCATGTCTTGGGTGCTTCGGCGGTGGAGCTGGCATGTGTCTGTTCCTCCCTCCAAATCGACAGAAATCCATGCACAGAAAAAAAATTAGCTCTCTAAGGCATAAAATAATTGTTATATAAATATTAATTAGCTTAAATTAATATCTTTGGTAATTAAAACTTTATAAAACATATAATTGCTGCGAAAATAATACTCACCAACAGCGAAAAAGTAGGTAATGCTTTTTATTTGCAAAGAGTCTGGCATTCAATGGTAGGTTGTGCTTGTTTTTATTTAATTATTCGTGTCTGAAGGCTAACCATAACCTGGATTACCAAAAATATCTGGGAAAGAAAAAGACAAATAGAAAAAGAAAAATAAAAAATATGTACGAAATGCTAGAAAAACCAGAAAATAGTATCTTATTTATATGAAGAAAATTATAACTCCTTTAATGCATTTGTTAAAAGTTATTAAGTAACTAATTAGTATTTAACACTTAAAAATCTTATTAAACATTTTTATTAATAATCTTTTAATTTATTATTATTAATATCTTATTATTTATTAATCATTAATCTTCACTTTAAAAGCTTCATTTATTTCCATAAGCAGTTGCTTAATCTGAAAAATAATACAGCATTCACTTTAAATTTTAAACCTTGTTCTTAGCTAATTTTGTTTATAAATATATCCCATTAAGTAGTGCTTTTAATTGCTGCAGTGTTTATTTAATGTTTTTTTTTATACATTTTACATTCTCATATTTTCTTGGCTGGGCCCGTTTTCCTTTGGTGGAAAAGGAAAGGAAAATTTCACTTGATGGTTGTTTGTTAATTTGGGGAAAACCCCTCGTCCTCGGCCGGGGCTTTGGGATGTCCGCCCATGTGGCTATAATTTGTTGACGTTTGACTTTGTGCGTCTAATTGTGAGATGGCCGAGTTCTTTGGGGAATGCACCACTGCTGATGCCATCGGGTGGGGATGGGGCTGGGTTTGGGAGTTGGTCACTTTGATGTGGGCGCCGCTGTGGGAAACGCGTAATTTACTTGCCTTCTCTGCGCGCTTTTTTCTCTCCTTTTTATTTCTTTTTTGCTTTGCTCTTTTTTGTCTCGCTAATGAAGTGATTATGCATTTTTCTGGGAGCCAAGGAATATATATATCTATATATATATTTGTACATATATTTAATTATGGAGGGAGAGCGCCTTTGGGTGCTCTCAAGTATTTACGGAGCGTAAGTAAGTGCCAGAAGTGGAATATTAATTTCCTCGAACGATCTTAGCGCACAAAGCTAAGCCAAAAACCCGGGTCAGTCATGCGTGCTCCTGCCGTGTCCTGGGAGTGTCCTGGACAGTTACCAGCCCCCAGTTATAGTCGAAAGCGGAATGTACATAGTTGAAAATTCGTTAATGGTCACTGCGCAATGTGAAGTTCCCAGTCAGAGCCCAGTCAGGCCCAGTCAGGGGGCAGTGCAAATGAATCCTTGGGTCCACACTCCACACACACAGCACAAGGACTCCTCCTCGTCGTCGTCGTCGTGTGTGTGCACATTTTTGGCAAGTTAAAGTTCTTAGAAATCCTTGAGTGCACACAAAAACAAATAAACAACGAAATAGACAAACAGAATGGATGCGGATGCCCCCCCTTCGAGTAATGGGGGTTGGGATCTCTGATGGGCTAGGATAGGAGTTTGGGCAGATGATTCTGTGCCATGTTCTGTGGTTAATTTGTGTGCTTAAAAGCGCTTTACGACTTTGCTGCATTTCTGCCCCCCGGAATGGGTGAGAAGGCTGCCAAAAGGGGTGCCTTTTTCCAAAAGAGTTGGGGGGGTCAAGAGGTCGGTCAGCAGCAGCAGTGACAGTGTCCAAAATTTATGTGCATTGCAAGTGTCAAACAATTCCCAGCCACACATGCAAAACTATAGAGAGAGCAAATGCTCATGCATGTGCTAGAGATGGGAGGCCAGCGATAAGCACTTATCGAAAGTTTTTTTTTTTTTTTTTAGGAAAACAAAAGCTATAACACTTTAAATTAGTAGAAAGTGTACCTCATGTGACCAACTACTTTCAGGAATTATAATATTCCAGAAAAAAATCTGTTAGGGATGGAAAATCATCGATTAGCGATCGATAATATTTACCAGTGATAAATCGAATGATTTCGAATTTCTAAGAAATAAAACTAATATTAAGTAATCCGACAATTAATCGATTAATTCGATTCATTTATAAATTATGATCACTATTAAAAATAAAAATAATCGAATTTATCGATTAATATTAAATTAGTTTTAATTCAGAGAAATGCTATATCAGCGATGAATAAATATTATAGAACATATATTATAGAAAGCTGCAAAAAAGATTGGATTTCTAATAAAAATTACAAAATTAATCGAATTAATCGATTGTTTATCGGATCAAATTAGACAAACCTCTAAAAAAAAGACTGTAACTTTAAACAAATGTGAAATGAAACCCTCGATATATCTATATAAAAAGATTCCTTTATCTTCAATCATCAGCGAAGATATAACCCAAAACTTGCCTCACTTTCTCGATAGTTTATTGGCTCATCCTTGGCTCCATCTCCATCCACGTATGCCATGGAATTTTCAATTTTCTTAAGCCACCCAAATGCACACACACACACACACACACGCTCAGAAGGAGGTCCTGTGCGTCTTGGGCCGTCTTCTTCTGCTGTTGTTTGGCCAGCATCTGAATGAATGACTTTAAATTGAAATGCGATTACATGACCAGGACACGCACTTAGAGCCGGCTTACAAAGACAACAACAGAAACAAGGACTTTTTCGGCCAGGACACGGGTGTTGTGTGTGCAGGTCAAACGTTTTCGGAAAGTGCAAGATGGTAGACTACTCGGCTGGATCTTGGGATCCCCTCTTGCTGGGCAGCTGGTTCGGCTGGCTGCCTCGCTGGCATTTTGCTGCAAACTTTTTGGCCCAAGACTTGCCACGCCCCCAGCTCCGGCTCCGGCTCCGGCTCCCCCATGTGCGAGTCTTAAATTTCATTAAGTTTAGTTTTATTGCACACAAGCCAAAAGCAAATTGTGTCCTGACCGTGTCCTGTGTCCCATGTCCCATGTCCCTTCGTTTTGCATACCAATAAACTTTATACATCTTGAAGGAAACTTTAAGAAAAGTCAAGAAAAGATATAGAATATTTCAGAAATAAAAGCATATGGTTATAAATAAATATAAGAACATATAAAGTTAGGAAGTTAACTTCAATAATTATTTATTTCTCATTAAGATCTTTATATATAATTATCTTAAAATATTTAATTATTTTCCCTTGGGCTTGTCCTTTAAGCCCCCCGTCCTAACTCTGATTGCTCTGATCAATTTCACTCTCTAAGATAACTTTAAGTGAGAAAAGAAATAAAAGAAAAATAAAGAATAAATACAAAACAAGAAGGGGGGAAAGAAAAAAGGCGAGGAAAATGTCTCGGCATAAATCGAGGGCGCTAGGGCGTCATGATTAAGGGGTTTGCTGCTTGTCGCTTCTAATTTTTTATTTTCATTCTCATTATTCGCATTTCTTGGTCCGCTTGGTCCGCCGCACAGATTGAGATTCGTATTTGGGCTTGGAAATCTGATGCAGCGCCCGGCTGGTATCCCGCGGATACTTCCGCTTAACGGTTACATTTATAATTACATTTTAATTAGATTCATTCGGCTGTAAAGTGTCCCTTTGTGTGCTAGCCCGGCCTGGCCTGTTCCTGGCTGCTTAATGAATGAATATATACCGCCCGCCGCCACGCTGCCCAGCAGCTGGCCCCACCGGAGCGGAGCGTCCCGCGAATCCTTGGGATGCGAACGCCTTTCCAGAATCCATCGTGGCCACCACAGCTTAAGGCAAGCGTCGTCTTTTCATTCGATTTCCAATTTGTATTTTTTACTAAGGCTAATAAGGGTATATGTGTTGGGGGAACCCATTTGCCTAGAATTTAATATATATTAAGGGATACAATAAAAGGGATTTATTAAGCTATTTATTTAGATTTAATTTTTTTCAGAAAACCAAATCTGATTTATTTATTAATTATTTATTTTCCCTGTTCCGTCATAGAGTATTCCTCTTTCCGCGTTGAAAATTCCCGCGTCTTCTTGCTTTTTTCTATTACTTTGTTTCGCTGGCCTTTTTTCCATTCACTGGCAGCTGCATTTTTAATGACTCTGATTTATTAATGGCGGCCGGCTGATTAAGGCTTACAAGAGCAGAGTCCCCTAGCCTCAATCCCTGGCCCAGACCGTTCCATTCCCCTTGGCAACATTGCTAAATATAAATTAGACAACGTTGGCTGCGTCTTCGACCTGGCAACAAACAAAGGCCCCAGGACTAGGACCACGGCCAGGACTTAACTCTTCCTCGGTGGATACGTGGATCTTTTTTATAGGGGGATGTATGTGTATGTGCTCGCCGCTAAATCTCAGACTTGTCCGACCAAAACGCGACGACGTGCGACGCCGCTTAACTGTTTAATAACTTTTGGCTGGTTCACGGCTCTTTCCTTCTTAACAATTTTTTCTAAGAGCATTCTTGGTCCAGGTTCTGTGGATACCTAGTAATGGCAATTAATGAAAATATCAGCCTGTATCTGAAATTAACAAAAAACAAGTGTCCAAAAGTAGGCTATATATATTATTAGCCTACTTTTGGGCTGCTGAATAAATGATTTCAAATCGTTTAAGAAGCAGCCCTTTAAATATATATATATTTTTTATTATTGATTATATTGTGAGATTCGGATTATTTATTTCCCAAGAAAATAAAGGATGTATTGCCGGGTATCGTGTAGTCGGGGAACCCATTCGCTCAGTTCCGGTGCTGTGGGTGCTGCTGGGCTGCATGTGAGACGTCGCCGGTGCCGCCAACGACTACAACGACGACGACTCATTGTCTCTGGTATTCCGCCGTCCCTACCCCTGCCCGTGTCCCGGATTTAGCCTGGTCCATGGGAACGGCTTGAAGTTCCACGTCGTTGATTTTATTAGTCTCCAGCGAACAATTCGAAAAATTTGTACGCTCGCCCCGAGAAAAATTTTCGGGCTCTTGGTGTGCTTTTTTGTGATTTTGCTATTTCTGTTTCTGTTTCTGCTGCCTTTTGGCTTGATTTTATTCTATTTTATTTTATTTTATTTTATTTGTGTGTTCCGGTAAGCCTTTGAGCCTGGCAGCAGGGCCTGCGGAATCCCAATAGCAGTCGATTTTCTTTGGAATTCTTTCGCCGCCGTTTGGTTTGGTTTGGTTTCGGCGGCGGCCAGAAAGGATTGGCTGAGGATGGAGGACTAACGACTTGCGCCAGGCGACGTCGTCTAATGGCAACTTGTTAAATTGTAAAATTGGAAAACAAGTTGTTTTCGTTCCTTTTATTAGGTTGCCGCCTCAATGCCTCAGCCCTTTTCTTTCATTTTGTTTTTTTTTTTTTTTTGCCTTTTGGCTTTGGCTGCGAGGAACATCAATTGCATTAGAGGAGCGCGAAACCCCTTCGTTTCCTTCGCTTGACTCTCGAACCCATCCATCTGCGCGTCCGTCCATCGCCATCCCTCCATCTCCATCTCCAGCTCTAGCCATTTATCCAGCGTCTCCAGTGGGGCGTCTGCCGTGTTCCACGGGCCATTTAGCTTTAACCCGTTCAGGAGCACAGGCACACGCACTCGCATCTAGCAACCAATAAATGTCCTGTTGGGAGGAGCAATGGAGGCATTATCCTTAAACTCTGGGCAGGTTTGTGCAGATGCGTCTGGAGTTTAAGGCAGTCACCAAAGATTACTGTAGATTTTCTCAGACATTAAGAAATATAAAAAAAAACGTTTAAAATATATTTTGATGGTTTATTTCTTTATTTTTAATATGATTATAGTTGTAGTCATTTATTGTTATTTTTTAATGCGTTAATTAATTATTGGACGTAAGAACTTGTCGCTCCCCACCACAAACATTGGTCCTTCGAGCCGGATGGCCCATCAATCTTTCTTAACCTCACGGAATGCTGCACCGTCAAACATGACACTGAAGGGACACCGCTTGGTTAGTAAGGGAAAAGAATACACACGATACCTCAATGAACTTTTATACTTAAATTATCTATAATCTATTAAATAATATAATAATTTAACTTTATTTATAAATCCAACTAAAATTAAGCTTTTTAATTTTAATCCAACATCTTTCTTAAAGGCTTACCCGGCCAAAAGCCATTTCAGACCTTGCTCTAGATCTCATTAGAGCTTCTCGGACTCCGGCCTCCGTCTCTGGGTTGTCCGTGGCAACATTTTCCGTGACAATTACGGCGTGAAACTTCAAAAGACGTCCTCGTCCTCATCCTCGTCCTCGTCGCTGGCTTTTTAATTTCCCAGCCGTGTGTCAAATGGGTCGCCGCCAGCCGCTGCTCATTTACTTGGGAGCCAGAGTCCTGCTCATGCCTTATCCTTATCCTTCTCCTCAGCATCATCGTGTTTGATTTCAAAGTATCATTGGGAAGTCCTTTATCTGCTCAAGTGCAAAAAGGGGTTGGGGCTGGAGGAGGACGTAGTAGCTCATTTTCGCCTGTCTACTCGATTTTCGAGTCGAAAAATCGAGGAATTCCCGAGGATAAGTTTGATGTCCTCAAGATATCAATGCCTTTTGTTGCTTCTATCATCAGGGCACATTGTTTAGCTGGGCAAGTGACACCCAAAAAGAGGTCCTTTTGGTTACTTAAAATGCAACTACACCTTTTGTCGCAGCTTGACTTAATTTATAAACGTAATTAAGTACTACCTGAGTTCTAATTTTGAGTTTAATGGGAGATCTTTGCACCTGCAGAAACACAAATATTTATTATTGGGAAAGAGGATATTTTTATGAGCATTTAAAACGTTAAAATATGCATCAGAAGGCCTTTAAAATTAAATTAAAAATTAAGAAAAAGCCCCTAGTGGTTGTTAAATTAAGATTTAATGCCCGGCTTGGGGGTGGGCTTACTTTAAGCTCGATTTTATGAGTTGGGACTATCTTTTTGTGGGGCTGCCAGATGAAAATTCGATTAAATGCTGCAATTTAATACCACACACACACACACACCCAGGACACACACTGCGGTGCAGACACTCGACATTTGAGATAAGAAATCCAGCCAAGGACGAGGAGGTGGGATTTGCTGGCAAAGTGAACGCATAATTAAATTACGCAGCGCCGAGGACGAGGCGAAAGAGTTAGACAAATAAGCTCAGGTATTAACCTCTGGCACGCTAACACACACACACACAGGCCAGACGGAAGCTGGAGCTTCCTTGGACCCCCCTCCTCCATCCGCTTCCCGCTTTTTTTGGAGGTCGCCTCTCCTCCATTGTGCGCCACAGCGTTCATTAATTCGATTTCCATAACAATTTATTCATAAGACAATGTCTGGCACCGTTATTTTATCTGGCGATGTGCGGTAACGGTAACGCCACTTAGACCCCCCAAACCCCACCAGGAGCAGTAGCAGCATCACCTTCCTTCACTTCACCCAAGTCCTCGTCGCCGTCGTCGTCTGCAATCCTTTTTCTCGAGAGGAAAGCGCCATAAAATATTTTTATGTGCGAACACTCTATAAATGTGCTCGGGAAGCTGGCAAAAAGCTAGAGAAAACCTGGGGAAAACCTGGGAAAACTGGCTACCGTTGTGCTCTTTGTGGTTGCCATACACACGGCAGAAAAATTAAAAATAAAAGAAAGTAGAGAGAAGATCACGCAATCAGGCAGCTGCCGTGCACTTGCAGATAGAATATTTCATATTTATATATTTATAAATATTTGTTCTTGCCTTAAAATATATTTACATATTTTAATCACATTTCTAATTGATAACTTAACTTAATCTCAATTTTAAATGAATTTTATGCCTTACTAAAAATGATCAAAAGGAAAATAAATCTATAAATAATTATATAGGGAGTTTTACTTATTAAAAACATTTGAAAAGCCTGATCAAACATATATTCATATAATTGTAAGAGATATTAAATTTATTTAGGAATAAAAGACTTGTTAAAATTATGTTATGTATTTATAAAAGTAAGCCAGGTTTACTGAAGGCAATATTAAATTTTTGATATATTTATATTTAATTCCTAATGTCTATAGAATTTTATACATTTTTTTTTATATTGAATATATTGTGTGATCCGGATTATTTATCTCCTAACAGGCCAACCAGTGTGTTCCTTCAGTGTCAAATATGACGGTGCAGCATTCCGTGAGGTTAAGGAAAGATTGCCGGGTATAGTCGGGGAACCCATCCGGCTCGAAGGACCAATGTTTATGGCGGGGAGCGACAAGGTCTTATATTAAAACGTTCCTCATTCCTTTCCATGTTCTTTTCGATTTTTTTTTTATTTTCGATTACTGCATAACGTCAAGATAACATCCCAACAAAAATACAATACATACTTATTCTTAATTAATGCGATGTTCTTACATAAACAGCTTGTCTTTAGGGTTTACTCAATGCAATATTAAATCTTCGAAGCATTTATTTAAATTCTATTTAATTCTTAATGTTAAAAGTAGATTATAGATTTATTTAAACTCTTATTTGTCTAGTTCTTCGGGCAGTGTAATGAACAGCAGCCATGTGTATTAGTGTGGGTGGTGCAAAAATTATCTTCAACACCTTCGAACTTTAAAATTAAATGAGGATTAGCGCCGACAACGCAAAGCTCCCATTTCTGCTCCGTGCTGGGACTTGCCCTCTGCCTCCTGCGTCCTGCGTCCTTTCCCATGCGTGTGTAGTGCCAGTGTGTCTGTGTTTGCCCTTCTGCCGCTGCTGTTGCTTTTCATTAAGGCACTTGGGGATCTTTGCTGTCTGTGTCGCTTTCTTCTCCAGCTTCTCTGGCTCAGTTTTACGCCGCTCATTTGCATTTTTCGACTGCAGCCAGCAGCCAGAGCAGCAGAGGCGACAGGTGAGCCAGCGGCAGGGATTTTGGCCAGGTGAGTGCGTGTCAGATTTATGGCAGGAGTGCGCGGCTCCTTAAAGCAAGCAAAAAACATGGGAAATGGGAAGGAAAAGACAAAAAAGACAACCCTTGGGTTGTCCGGGGCAACCGGCGGTATAGAAACAAAAAGGCGAAACCAATTACCTGCATATCATTGCCACGCCCACCGCAAATTAACAATATTCCAGCGCATTTTTTGCGGCCGTCCAGCCGCAAGTGCCAGGCACCGACAGGCAGCGCCAAAAACCTGACTTTATTGCGCCTGTCGATTGCGAATATTTTCGGTTTTTTCCCCCTGCCTTTATTTTTATTTATTTATATTTTTTCCCTCTATTTTTCCTTATTTTTTTTTTTGCTGTTGCTGTTGCATGTCGCGTCGTTGCAAGGAGGCAAGGGGCGGGCTTGGGGCCACAAAACACTTTGCCAAATTGGCCAAGAAATGCCAGGGGTGCTTGGGTCTGGAGATCGAGTTTTACTATACCTCGTAAAATAGGTATTTTTGGGAGAAATATAAGGGAACTTTATGGAATTCTAGGTCCTAATATTTATAAATTAGAAATTTTGTAAAAAAAAAACTAATACTTAATTTATATATAGTTTTAGGGTAAGAATATAGTTAAAGGGTTAGAAGATGCCTACTTCTTCTTAGGTACCGGGAATATACATTTCTTTAAAAAATATAGACAAACCAGACACCAAGGAAAAAATTATTGCATACGTTTAGGCCCTCATTTAAAAGATTTAAAGTCGCCAGGTGCTTTTGTGGTAACCTTAGTTAATTTCTCTCCCTAAATAAAATAAAATAATTAAAGTTAAACCCTATTTTCTCCAAGTTGAACTTTAATTTCTAAGTAAAAAGTCTACCCTGAGAGTCCTGCCACAAAACAACCCGAAGAATCCAGACGACGACATCGCGATTTTCCCGCCCTCCTGATTTCAGCATTGCGATTGCAAAACAAGAAACAACAACAGCAGGACCTTAGCTCCATTAGCCAAATCATAGTTGCATCATAGAGTCCTTCCTGGTGAGTTGTAGTGGCGGCTCATGTGTAAGGCTATGGCTGCAGGCGACTTGGACGATTGGCTGGCAATTTGATTTGTTTGCTCAGCTGTTGCTGGGCACCCAACCCCCCATTAAGTTTCTTAAATAATTAAATTAAAACAAAAAACGAACTGAAACCTGTCATAGTCTCTCAGTGGCTTACTTATGCCGAATATGATGCCGAATGATGAAGTCGCACAAGCGATGGATGGCCTCCAAAACTCTGCTCAAGTTTCCCTACTGAAAGTTGTGAGTAAGAGGAGAAAGGGGAGTTGAGATTTCCAAAAAAATTATATATATTTTGAGCTAAAGTTAATATTTTAAAGGTACTTTAATTCTTATTTAAAAATATATTATAAAAAAATCTTTTAACACCATTTGAAATGTGATTTCTTAAAGAAAATCATTTCAAAAATTAGGAAACACTTAAAAACGCTGAACACGAATCTGGCCTCAAATATTTTCCATCACTACACGTTTTTAAGAAATCGTTTTAAAAAACCTTGAAAATGCCAGAGACTATATTACAGATATTTTTGGTTTTTACTAGAGATCCCATGAATATTTTCTTCTCTGTACCTGTGATTCATCCTGAATAACCATGCAAATGTTCCGCATGTTCAGGTGACCATATCCACGCAGGAGCAGTCGTCCCCTCTGCATCTTTCTCGAATCCTTTGTTGCTCCCGGGGCGAGACTCATCGTCCGATGGACACACAATAAACATGTTTCGCCCCGGCTCACGAGTCCTGTCCATGGAATCCCTGATGGATTCCATTCACCAACCAAAAACACAGAGCCCCAGTCAGAGCCAGTGCCAGATACGGTAACAGAAACATTGGCCAACGCGACATCCGCTTCCTTTTCCGCATTGCTGCGATCCTTCGTCTAGCCCCAGCCAGTGTCCCTGTGAATTCTTTGTATTTATATATAGTATTTTTTTCTGTTTGCTTGGCCGCGCTTGGGTTGTGCCTTTTGAAGCCTTTTCACAGCATCGGACAAAAGGCAAGCCTGACAATGTCCACTCAAACCCCTCGGAGTCCTTGATGCCTCCTCCTGCTGCTCCTCCTGCAGTGCTGCAGCTTAACAAATTTCAATTAGCGTTTGGCCCCCAATGGATCTTGACCAAGTCAGTAGCAAGTCCAAGGCGAATTCCTTGTCTTGCCTTGCTGGAATTTTCTCTGCCATTTTTGGCAAGTGCTTAATTTTATTTGGGACTTGGTCTTTAATGCACTCACTCAGCAGTGGCTTTTCCCGGGGAAAACCCAGCGAAAAAGGCAGAGAACAAAAAACGTATTTACCTCAAATTAAACATTATTATGCCAGGGGAGGCGGCTGGTCATTTGAGGGCAGCCGCAGGGGGCTTGGCAGTGGGGGTGGCTTTCCATTGCAGGTGCGGACAGGGGACTGGGTGGCTCGGCCTCGGCTGGAGGTCGCGCGCGCTCTCTGGTTGACCGCAGTAAATCACGCCGCTAAATGGCGGCGACCGCTGGGCAGTGGAGCTCTACTTCTCCATCCAGCTGCCCACCCCTGCTCCAGAATTTCACACTTGGGCATATGTGAACGCTTTGAAGCACGTCGTCCAGCTTCTGTGCTGTTTTTTTTACTCATTAAAATTGTAGGTTGAAGGGTATGTTCGATTTGGGCAAACTTTGGGTGTTTAAATAACTAAAAAAAAAATAATATATTAACTGCTAGCTTTGATTGAATAAGTACTTCGCGTAGTGTGGCCATTTAGCATTTAGTATTTAGCATTTTGTAAAGCATTTAGTATTTTAGTATTCAATTAAAGACTACGGTCACACTACGATTACAAGAACGACAGCAAACACATTGAAAAGTAAAAACTAAGCAGAGAAATCGACGTAATAAACAAGAATCTACATTGAAACTACGATAACAAAACTTAAAACTTTAATAACAACTTAAATTCCTTACAGTTAGGTAATTTTGGGGACCTTTTCTTGTTATATTTCATGTTCCTAAGGCAGATATTCCTGTATTCCAGGTCTCACTTTTATTGGTTGGATATCTATATCATATTCAATTTAAATAAATATATTTCAATATATTTTTAGTAACATCAACTAGTAATAAGCCATTTACAGGGCATCTCCCTGGTTCGTTTCCCTTTCAAAAATTTCACCTTCTGGTCTGCATTTTGTCCCGTCACTTCCTGCTGGTCAGCGAGGCGACGCAAATGTGTGCTTTGGGCGGGTCATTCGCAGCCATAATGACTTGCCCCAACCTCCAGACGACGGTCCCCCCTTGGCATGAATGCGCCTCGCCGCCACCCATGTCCGAGTCACAATCACACTGGAGTTTATTTTGTAATTAACGCCTGCCGCCTGCTGCCTGCCATCGCCTGTTGCGCTTTCGAGAACCTAGGAAGGTGTGAGGGGTGCAGTGTGCAGAGGGGGGGTGTCGCGTTGGGTCAACCTCAGTTGGGGGTCATCGCACATGGGTTGGGTTCGGTTTGGTTAATGTGCGGGAGACCAGCCGGCTTTGTCCTTGCCTTCGCTCTTGTTAATGACGTTGACAGGAACACACAGCACACTAGCAACAGCAACACACACTCCGATACACACTTCCACACACTCCACACACTAACCAGCCCCTTTTCTGCACTCTTAATCAACGCCCCTTTGGTGTCGTTCAACCGAGAACTGTCAACACCTTGGCATTACCCCAGTCATTAGCTGGACGAAGGAATGGCTGCGGGTATTAAAGTCAAGGGAGAAATTCTTATTAAAAGAATGGAAGGTTTTGCAGTTTGTAAAATAAGGAGTTTTCTAATCAGTAATTTTAAAGAAGGTTTAAAAAATATATCTTAAGATAATCTCACTAAAGAAGAAGATGCTTAGCTTCAGGAAAATTAAAAGTCAAAGAGAAAAAGTCCTTAGTATTAAAGTCAAGGGAGAAATTCTTATTAAAAGAATGGAAGGTTTTGCAGTTTGTAAAATAAGGAGTTTTCTAATCAGTAATTTTAAAGAAGGTTTAAAAAATATATCTTAAGATAATCTCACTAAAGAAGAAGATGCTTAGCTTCAGGAAAATTAAAAGTCAAAGAGAAAAAGTCCTTAGTATTAAAGTCAAGGGAGAAATTCTTATTAAAAGAATGGAGGGTGTTTGCAGTTTGTAAAATAACTAATTTTCTAATCAGTAATTTTAAAGAAGGTTGAAAATATATACATATATTGAGAAAATCTCATTAAAAAAGAAGATGCTAGGCTTCAGGGAAAGTAAAAGTAAAATAATAAAATGTCCTTAGTTTCCGAAAGTTTTATTTATAAAATTTATAAAATAAAGTAGACTTTTTCCTAATTTTCCTTTTAAAAAAATAAATATCATTTCAATTAAAAGGAATTAGATATTAACAAGTGCTTTGATTTATAATAAATAGTATTATCCCATCATCACACTTGATGCAAACCATTAAACTTCCATCAAAACCACTCACATTACGCCAATTAATTTATTATTATATTTTATTTCCACATAGGCAGTGTCCTTATTGTCTCGTTTCTCATTAAAGTTTATTTGCAGCATATGAAGTGAACATGAGATGAAAATGAAAATGGAAATGGCAATGAAAATGAAGGAAAAGTAGGGCTGCTGCTGCTGCTCTCTGTCTGCATGCTGCCGCCAACAGGTGTAAATGTGAATTAATTAACCGCAAACACTATAAACAACACCTCAACTCGGTGTGGGTGTTGGTGTGTGTTGTGTGCTGCTGATGTGTGTGCCGCACGGCTTACAAATTGTTTTGGCGTTTCAGTAAATTGAAACGAAATTCATTAGGCGGCGGCTACGCGTTTGAAATTTTCGCGGTTTTCTTCTTACACAGAAAGGAAGTTTTTAGGAAAAAAAAAGAAATAGTAATTACATAAAAGATAGAACAGAAAAAAAAAATATAGAAAATGTCTGATATTTATAGTGATTTATCTAAAAAAACGCGTTCAATATTCGCAGTAAGTTTCTAATTAATATCGATATTTTAAGCATTCTAAATTAATCGAAATCATCGATAAGAGCGGTTAGTTATTTTAATTTTAGGGGGAAAGGTTCAAAAGGCAATTAGGAAAGTCCTAAACATAATTCAAATTAATATCGATAATCTTTACACTAGAAACATCGATATTATCATTAAAGTTGTTATTTATAAAATATTAAACAATTTAAGGTATATAGATGTCTGAAATTTATCGGGGGTTTTATTTTCTTGCGGAAAAAGTCAATAAGCATAAAGCAACATTTTTAAAAATAATTTAAATTAATATCGTTAATTTTTACACTACCGATTTTATCGTTATCAGTTTATATTTATAAAAAATATCGGAAATTAAAGGTTTTTTATCCGGAAAATAAGGAGCCAAGATTCTTTAAATAAAATTAAAATGAATATGGATAACCTAACCACCGTAAATATATCGATATTAGTTAGCGATAACAGCTTTTATTCATGTGCGATACACATTAGATAGAACAGCAATGAGTGTTCTCCCAACATGTTCTTAGCAACATTTTCCTATCAACATTACAAGAATTTTTAAATTAAATTAAAATTAATATCGATAACCTAAGCTTCGTAAATATATCGATATTACCGATAACAGCTATTATTCATATCCGATAAACATATCACACAACACCAATGTGTGTGGGCTCAGCACGTGCTTAGCAACATTTTTCAATCAACATTTTCTTGAGCCTTTTGTCGTGTTTAATTTAAAGGTTCATGAAATAAAGCACACTTTTAGGCACCAAAATTAATGGTTTTAATCGTTTTTAATCGCAAATATAATTTTTCAAAATTACCTAAATGTTTTCAATGTGTGCTTGCGTTTCCTCTTACAGATTCCGAGGAGAAGAGACACAATGGGGACAACAATATGTCGCCAAGAAGTCAAAGTTGAATGCAAAGAAATCAAGTGGATATTAAGCGGCGAGGCGAGGCGGAGGGGAAATGACTGCGGCTCGCCTTGATTTCAACTCAATTGAAATCAAATCATTTGGAAGCAAATCATCGGCAGCAGGCAGCCTGGCATGCAGCACACATTTACAATTGCTCAATTCGATTTCCGTTCGAGTGCGTTCCCCATCATCATCATCATCCTGGGCCTGGGCCTCGGCCACATCCCCTATGGCGGCGGTTCAATGGCAACTTGATCTCTTGTTGATGACGGCGGCAAACTGTCGCAAAATTGGCGAAATTGGCAAACGACGTCGCGCTTTTAGCTTCCGAGCAAGCACACACACAGGTGAGTGGCTTTAATGGGCTCGTTATTCCGCTATGCCAGGATTACCTGATCCCAGGCCATGCCCTTTATTAAATGGTCTGGCACTTGATTTGCCGCTCATTGAAATCCATAAAAAAATAAGGAGTAAGGCGTAACCATTGAGGGAGTCCTCTCTAGAACTTTAATTGAAACAATTACAAGAATATTCTTGGGTTTTGAAAGTGGTTTTTATGTGAAATATATATTAAAACTAAAAAATCCCCTGCTTATTTTATATTTCCCTTTCCCTACACACTTTCAACCGTAATAAGGCCATAAAGAGCATCATTTAGTTGGCCAAACATTTGGGGGTTTCCCCTTAATGGATTTTTCTCTGGGCTCTGGGATCTGTTTTATTGTCATTCCCATTTTTCCCTCTCTCGCAAAAAGAGCCCCCTGAAGTGGCGCTGTTATTTTTATTATTGGATAACATTTGCCCGATTACGCGCACTTGAATCGATTTATTGTTATTGAGGTGCCCTCTTACTTGGCCCAAAATGGAATTCGGAATTCGTTTTCTAGCCATAATTACAAGTGCCAGACCAAGAGGGAGGAGCACGTTCAGGTGAAGTCGCGAGGGAGCTGGAGTTGGAGTTCGGGGAGGTTGCCATTGCCAATGCGGGATGATTCGGCTTTCGCTTATTATTTAATTATTTGCTCAATGGCAATTCCTGTGCGGATTGTGCTGCTCCCCCATCCGTTCCTACTAATTCCATTTATATTTCTAATTTAATTTCGCTGCCTTGGCAGCTCCCTGCCGGAAAGGGGCAAGTTCTTCCTTGGTAGATTCAATCACATTTGCGGCACATTTCCAGTTCATCATTAGCGGCCGGACATTGACAGGGCCTGGGAGCTGGAGCTGTTCATAGTTTCGCAATTATCGATGGCCAGCCCCAGGATCAATCAATCATAATTACAGTGAATTGCAATTATTGTTGCATAGTTTTGCGCCCTGCCTGTGACAGCAAATTGCAACTGACGAGCGGGCTGGCTAATGGATATAGCCATCAAGGAGCCGCAGGACCTTTTCCCAGGTGTAGTCTCAGTGCATTAGGGCCTGGGAATTAATTTTAAATATAAATTAAGAACTTTTAAAGGGATATATCCTTGCTTACATATCAGCCTGTCAAAGGTCGCCCCTTCTCCAGGAGTATCTCCTCTTCCCGGGCAACTGATACCGATAATACTTGGTATGCAAATTTGATTTGTTGCGAAGAGTCCACGACCCTCTCCCTGTACGTGAGGGCCTCGTCTTTCCAAGGAAAAGGAGATCCTGCTCCCGGCTGGCTTCTGCACTTTGTAACTGGTTGTGTAAACACTCCCGAATATATACAAAAAAAAAAAAAAAAGCCACCAGCCACCGTCGTCGGTGACCGTAAAAGGATGAAAAATACTACGAAAAGGGTCAGGGCTTCTCTTTGCGAGACATCAGCATCCAGAGCGCGTCACATGGAGCGGCTTGTCGTGGTAATTGCGTAGCATTTCCATAGATTAAGGGATTTAGCCGGGGTCCACCTTCCCAGCTACCCACAGCTCCTTTGTGAGCGATACACCAGACGGGGACCAAGACAAAAGGGGGCCCAAGATGAGAAGGATCCCTTCTCCTGGTATTTTCCTTCTTTTTTTTTTGAGCTCCTCAACGAAAAAGGGACAGCTGAGGAAGAAAAAATAATGTTCAAGTGTAGTAAAACGCTTGTGTTAAATACTTTTATTGAGATGGTAAGCCTTTTTATTAGCTCAGACCTAAATAAACAAGGAGCGCTCTTTTTTCGGGTTAGATGGGGGCGCGCGCGCTCGACTTTTATCTGTCCAAAGGGACACAAGGGGTTGAGACCGGAGACCTGTTCTTGGGGGTTGGGCTCTATGCCTCTTCCGAGGTCGCAGCATCATTTAACATACTTTAAACATGTTATTGCAGCCCTGGAAAAAAATACGGGACGCAAATCCCATAAATTCGCTAAGAAAACAGAGAAAAATAAGGGGAAAATGCAAATAAATGACTCGAAAAAGAAGCGTAAAATTTCCATTGGAAATTAAGCAATTTCCATTTCGACAACAGATGAGATTTTTCTACGAAATTGGTTAATTAAAGGCAGAGCCTTAAATTGAATAAAATTCTTGGGGAATAATTTGAAGAGATTAAAGAGAAAGTAAGACGAAAAAGTTGATTAAAAGCAAGGCAAGGTACTAATGATTTTTAGTTCAAGAAAAATTAAGGGAATGTAGGGAGCTTGTAGTTTATAGAATAGCTGAGGTGTGAGCTAAAAATATATAGTATTTTGATTAGGGAAATAGGCCTGAAATATATAAAATGTACTTAAAATAAAAGTTACAACATTTTTGGGTATTTTTCGACATTTTCCAGGAGAGGCTAAAAGTGCAAAAATAAATATTTAAATATATTATTCCCGATTCTACACTTTGTGCCTATATATATCATCGCACTCTGCCTCTTAAATTTCCATTTTTCACCCCCTCTTTAGATTTTTTTCTTGGCTGCAATTCAATGTTCAGTTGATTAGGCGTCGTCGTCGCACATGCTGGGCCTACAAAGCTGAGATTTACACACAGTACACACAACACACACACACCGCCCTTCGAGTGAGTCGGTCGTATGGGAAAGAAAGTCATAAAGTGTTGTTTAATGGTATTTTTCTTCCATTACTTACCGTTATTATGCTAATGAGGTCGTTACGCGTATTTGTGTGTATATATAATATATTTATGTGTTTTGAATTGTGTGTGTGCACGCTGTGTTCGCGATTTCTAGCAGGAGACACTAAGAAAAATGCTAGACTGGAAAAAATAAACCAAAAGGAAATTGAAGCCCTTTCTTAAAGCCTTTAAAAATAAATTGCACAAGAAATCCTTTGAATATTCAAGCAATTAGCTTTAAGTTACCCCCCTTTTGTCTCAGTGCCTTCTTTTGCTGTATTTTACATATCCTGGCATGTATTTCTCCTCGCATATATAGAGACATCATCGCGAAACAAAATCTGCATAACAACAACGGGGCCACATCTCCGCTCGGCCTCCGTTCGCCCCCTCGAATTGTGTGGCTAATTGAGACGCTCGCTTGTCATTTGTTAAATTCCGAGTAGCATAATTCTGGCCCCAACAACACTCGCCTTTAAATGGCCTACGTCTGTGGGTATTATGGCCCTAACCCCAGAATTTACCCCGACCCCAGTCTTGGCTTTTCCGCCACTATATATGGTGAGCTCTTTTCTTTTTTTTTTGGTGCCCTATGTCGGTAAGGGTATGTTGTATGATTATGAAAAATTAGTTGTATTAATTAACGTGAGTTAAATACCGATACTTACCGATAATTATAAATATTCGAAGATATATTTGTTGAAAATTTCCCTTTCTATCTGGATATATTTTGTAATTACTCCCAGGTATCGTACGTTAGTTATTTTTCAGTTATCGATATTCAAGTTGTCGATAACCAAGTGGTCGATCTCCCAATTATCGGTCTTCCAATTATCGATATCGATTATAAATATTCTAAGATACCTTTGTTGGAATTTTTCTTTTTTATTTGGAAATATTTTGTAATAATAACATGGGCACAGTTTCTTCTCCAGTAGTCACTACCAGGTATCGTATTGTTAGTTATTCATCTTTCAGTTATCGATATTCAAGTTGTCGATCATACAGTTATCGATAGCCAAGTTATCGATCTTCCAATTATCGATATCCATGCTATCGATCTTCCATTTATTAATCTTCAAGTTATCAACCTTCCAGTTTTCGATCTTTCAGCTATCGATTTCGATATTTTCCGCATTTAGTGCCTTTCTTAAACCATTCAGTACTGGATAACAGCCAGTCAGGACTCGGCTTGCTGTCCTGTTTCTTATTTTTTGCCTTCCCTGCTATGTTTTTGTTAAAGTTTCGCTATGAACTGCCAGCCCAACGGCAACTAAGACGACGACAACGCGTTATGAAGACAACAACTTGCCACTTGCCGCAGCAGCAAAGCCAAATGCGAAATGCAAACACAATCCTTGAGGAAGGAGATGGGCGGTATCCTTGAGGGGTTGGGCTTGGAGCGGGGGGAGTTAGCCAGTCGACAAGAACCGCATTGGCGGCGGCGCGAGCGAAGCAACAAAACTTTACTTCTGAATACGTAAAATGTTTTTGGTAAATGTGTCCCAAATGTCGGGTGGCATTTAGCCCAGAGATGGAGTGGAGTCGAGGAGTAAGGAACAGGACTTGGGGAGGAGTGAGGCGCGAGGCGGGAGGACGCGACATTTCATTCGATTCGTGGCTAAATAACTTGGTTTTCCAAAACAACCTTGGTCGCTGGTCGATAGTCGTCGTGGAGCGGTTGTTGTCTCTCGCAGCTGTTTGGATTGCTGCTGCTCTTGGTCCTCCTCCTCCTCCTCCTGCTGCTGCTCCTGCTGCTGCTGGAAAACCCCCTCGGAAAACCCCCTGCAAGGGCACTTCTTAAGCGCTTTCTTGTCCTGCGGTGGTCGTTTGTTTGTCGTGCACATAAATCCTGGCGCGCGAGCTGTCCCAAAGGCACTGCCACTGGCAGCGGTGACAGTTGTGTACGTCGTCTCTCCTGGTCGCCAGTCCTGCTTAGTCCTGCTCCTGCTCCTGCTCCTTGGTCCGCAACTGCACATCGGTGTGCGTGCTAACCGCATACTTAATTATGAAGCCCCAAGTCGAAGGCGACGGCAGGCACCCAAAGGAACAGGAACAGGCAGGAACAGGACCAAAAGCCACCTGGACAAAGGCCCAGGAGCTCCAGCTCCAGAGGCCACAGCTGCGGCTGACTTTAAAGTCATTTTCAATATCTCGAACGAACTCCAATTGTGCACGTTTAGGAAAAGGCCTCAAAAGGCACTGAGGAAAAGGATACTATTTAAAATATTTAATCTTAACTTTTTCCGACTATTAACTGCATAAATAAAGTAATTTTTAAAATTATTATTATAACCAAAAATCTATAGAAAATTATAGATTTTAAACAGGAAGACAATTCTCATTCAAATCTTGCATTTTTACCTGTACTTAAGTTTACTCTTAGGTTTTTTTTTACATAAAATACCTTCCTATCCAGTCTATATTAATTTATTTATACAGCTAATATTATTTATTTTATTATATAATAAATAATATCTGTTTAAATACATTTATTTTTCAATGTATAATTTTAACCTAAAATCGATACAAAATAAACGATTTTAAACAAGAAGAAAAATCTTGCATTTTTACCTTTATTTAGGATTACATAAAATAACTTAGGCCACAGTCATAGCTACAAGTTTCTCTCCGGCATATATTAACTTTTAAATAATAAATATTATAAGCTGTATAAATAAATTAGTTTTTATAGTTATTATTTCAACCTAAAATCGATAAAAACAAGATTTTAAATAAGAAAAAAAATCCCATAAATTGAAAAGTCATTATTCAACCTTTATTTAGGTTTATTCTTATGCCTTTTAATATATAAAATAACTTAAGCCACAGTCATAATTATTTTATAAATTTATTATTCAAATTTATTCATAGGCAGTCTTTATATAGAGACTCTTAACTCAAGAAGTAATCCAGTTAGCAAACCAGCTGCATCTTGGCCTATTTGGGCTTTATTATTATTTTTTTTACCCTGTACCTTGGCCGGCTCCTTCCCTGAGCCTGTTGCGTTAACAAGGCGGTGGAAAATTTGAAAATCTGGTGGGGATGCAGCAGCAGCAGCCCTGCTTTTCCTTTCCTTTTCCTTTTTTTCTTTTTTTTTTTGGCGTTTGGCGTCAGCTGCTCGACTGGAGATTTCTTAATCTGACGTTCTAATGAATGTCATAAATTTATGGACAAGTGCTCTCGAGCTGAATCTGGATTGGATTGGCTTCGTTTCGATTGCTGGCCAGTGATTTGCCCCATTGTCTCTCTCTCTCTCTCTCTGTGTCTCTCTGTCTCTGTCCTGGATGCTGTCCCCCGAGGGCAGGACACTCGGTGGACTGGACGGTTGAAGGATGCATTGGTTGGAGGAGGAACAACAGGAACAGGGTTCCCGTCTGAAGTGGTCAAGTGAAAAGTTGAGTTTTGCCACTTGTCCGAACCTGGGACTGTCTACCGAGGGCAGCGAGAGAAAAAGTGCAGATCTTTATTAAGAAAAATATATATTAATTATTTAATCAATTAAATTAGATTAATTTCCTGACAGAAAGCCAGAATATCCAACTGATTCTAGCTGTTAGCCACTAAATAACACTAAAATTCCCAACTGGTAACCATATTCAAGGCTGACCTAGGTCTGCAACAACTTATAGGAAGATCCCAGGATGTTCCCTGCTCTTTCTTTTTTCTAAGTTAACTAGATTTTTCCTCTGTGTACCCTAGAACCCCCCGCCTTTGCTGTTTTGTTTTGTTTTCGCCTCTGACATCATCATTTTAATCATCGCCTGATGCTGGAATAACAGTTTACCCCTCGGCCCTAAGGCACTCGCCCCTCGCCGCCTGTCAATTTGTTCGATAAGCCAAAGCAGAAATGTCCAGAATCCAGAATTCACGAGTCCTGAAACGGGCAGAAACTGGCAGGGATGAGGATGAGGGTAGCGGACAACGCAGACATGCGACATGGACATGCACGCTACAAGATAATCACATTAAAAAGAGAGAGCTTCGCTCTGCTCCGCACCGCACCGCACCCGAATCCTGTCCAGCGGCCAGTGTCCAGTCTGGGAATCGTTGACAGATAAGGGCGCTTGTCCCTGTCCCCATGCATCATCCATATGCCAGGCAGGGATGCCAATTTGGCAAGTTTTTTTCTGGGCTTTGTCTGAGGAATTATTTGTATAATTTCTTTATATTTTGTGGATTTATTGGGATTTATTTAATTGAAACTATTTCTTTGTTTAAGCAGATTTTAAGAGTTTAAGGAAATATTTGGAAGAAGAGTGTATTAATTTGTGATTATAATAATTACTTTGCATAGTGTAGCCATTTAGCATTTAGCATTTAGCATTTTGTAAAGCCTTCAGCAATTTATGTTAAGATTCCGCCGAGATTAAATGAAATTAGAATTAAGTAAAAATGAAGACTACGGTCACACTCCGATATAAAGAACGAAACCAAACTCATTGAAAAATAAAACTAATAGAAATCGGCAAAATAAATAAGAATTTACATTGAAACCACAATAATGAAACAATAATTAATATAAAGAACATTATATTAAAGCTGTTTTCCTTAAAAAACAATGCATTTTCCACATTAAGATCTTTTCTAAATCAAACTTAAGCTTATTTTTAATAGAAAAGCCTTAGAAATAATTATTTTTTAGCTGCAAAACCACTTAAATTTGATTATAAAATTGCACTTTAGCTTTAGCTAATCAAGAAAGATTTTACATTTTTTTTTTTTCAAAGAGTTAAAAGTTTGATGCTAAATTTAACCTTAGGCTTTTGGCAATCAAGATAATTATTTTTAAAGAGTAAATCATCATAAATTTCATTATTACCTGCCCAGTTTTCATTGGCAACAATAGTTAGATACTTTTAATAATATTTGCCAATCAAGAAAGCCTCGAATATAATTATTTTTAAAGAGTAATACATCACCAATTTTATTATTAGCTTTCCAGCAACTATAGTTATATTTTCTTAATAATATTTGTATTTATTTCTTCTACTTTTAAACTTAGTCAGCACTGATATATATTATATATCAAAACTGTCTTTGTGTGTCCCTTATCTGGACAGCAAAATATTGGCAAATTGCTGGCCAGCAACAAGGCCTCCATAAAAGGGGGACCAGACCTATACTCCATCAAAGTACACTCTCTCTCACTTCTCCAATATCTTTACCCCACAAAATCGAAGTGGCCCAGGAGCAAGCTCCCTTCCAGGAGCTGAGGAGTCCCCTGGCTCATTATTTCATTTAGGGTTTTTATTGTTTTTCGCATGCCATTAGTCAGTTTTGATTTACATGAACGGGACGGGGCAATAAAAATAATAAAAACAACTGTCGCTCAACTTAATAAGAAACACAAGCAGAAAAAGCCAAAAAAAAAAACAGAGGAAACAAACGAAGAAAATTGGGGAAAATGGTAAAAAATGGTGAAAAGAAATTCAGGCAAATTGTTCATTTCATTTGACGCTAGGTGGTCTGGGTGGGGGTGGCCAGGAATCATTCAAAACTGACTGTAAAAACAATGAAATTAGGCCGAGCCGGGACTTCCCCCGGACTCGAACTCGAACTGAGAAATCTAATTATTCATCCCCTTGTTCCCTGGCATTTTTGATTTGAGTGGCGGCGAAGAAATTACTCTGGCAGTTGTTACGTTCTTGTTTACTTTTCGGTTTCGGTTTCGTTTTGGGTTTCGGTTTTCCTCGAAGAAAATAAAATAAAAGAAAAGCAAAGCAAAGGAAACCCAGAGCCAGCCGTGGCTGCAGACATGTGGCCAGGGCGCTCCGTCTGCCACTGAGTGGGATTCTCCGAAAGCCTGGCATTTTAAGTAGAACAGTTGCTGGAATTTCGGACTGCTACCCTTCGGCACGAAGGCTTGGGGATTGGGGAACCTCCTCCTCTGTCTGGATCCTGGCTCTGCGCCTGCGCTGCATTTTCCCCGACGGAGGACGGAGACTCTGGGCCCGTTTTGGCGACGCCTCCTTTGGCGCTTTTCGCCGCTTTTCCGCTTTTCCATTGGGAGGCCGGCCCCTTTATGCCGGCGCCGGGAGATCCAACGCTTGCGCCTATGAGGCGATTGCCACGCCTGCGACGATGGCCACCACGGGGGTTCACCCACCGTACATAAGGAGCTCTCTTTCTCTCGGGGTCTCCGTCTCCGTCGGTTACATAAAATACCTTCTCTCTTTTTTTATGTTTTTTATTTTTCGTATTTTTGCAATCCATCAAACACCCAAAGCCCCACACACACGAAGTGCACTCAAACCGAGAATAAAAAATATATATTTAACAAAAAAAGCACCTGAAATCGCCTGCAGTCGGCGGACGTCATCATTGATATTTGTTCCCTATTAATTAATAACCTCAAACCCTGTCAGGATAAACCGCAGGAGGACAGAGGACAGGACCCTTTAAAGTCCCCCCTTTATTTTGAGTTTAAGCATTTAAAGGCAGACCAAAGTTTTGGGCGCCAAATTTTCAATTATGGCCTCAAAAGTTGTTGGCCAAGGCGAAAGTTCTCCTCCGCTCCTCCGTCTCGGAGCACATTTTTGGGTTTTTGGCCGAAACTTTTGGCGAGAACTCGCGCGACTTTTCTTTAATTTCTCTTTCGCCAGTGTCTGAATGTGTTTGGGTTCCTAAAACTTAAAGTTCTTTTACTTTTCGGCCCTGGAAAGTTCCTACGACTACAGACTACAGACTACACAGACGGGCATTGCAGGTGCAATGGCCGGCAGCCACTGGGTACGGGGCAGAGGCAGAGGCTCATAAATTCAATCTAATATCGAATTAATCGATTATACTCGTACGTAGCCCTGTCGGCATTGCGTTTCCGTTTCCGCAACAGGAAGCCCCGGCACGCACGCCCCTAAAACTGGAAACAGTGCAGAAACTCAGCCAGAACTCGAACATAAGGGAAAAGGGTTAAGGATTTATTAATAACCTGCCAGCGGAGGAGGAGGAGGTGGAGGTGGACGAGGTGGAGGTGGAGATGGGGTAAATAACTACCCAGACCCAAACACTTCTTTTTCAGGATCGACGTAACACAGGGAATAAAAATTACAGCTAAAGAAGTTGTCCTTTGCAAGATCTTTAAGGTGTTTATCGGGGATGCCACAGAAATCACTAAGGTTTTGAAATCACCTTAAACGGTGTCTAAAAGTATGCAATACATTTGTTGAGGTTTTAAATTCAGTGAAAATTTGAATATTTTTACGATGACATATTTTTTAGCATACTTTTTGACATATTTTTAAATGATTTCAAAATGCCAGTGATTTCTGTAGCACTCCCGTATATCTCGTTTTTCTAAGACCTTCATTTTGGTTTAAGGTATTAGTAAAAGTGATAAATAAACAATCGAATAAATATTATATCCAATTAATAATAAATATAACCTACTAGAAGCCTCAGAAAACGCTATAAATTGTAAATCATTTAAAAAGGTGTCCGAAAGTATGCAATAAAATATTTTAAAACCACATGTTCATGGCCAAAGGTTTGCAATAAAATATTTTAACACCCAATCTTCATGACAAATTTAATAAATTTTAATTTAATGCCTTTTAAATTAGTTTCAAATCCACAGCGAATTCTGAGGCACCCCTGTCTACATATGTTTTCTCTCATAATCAAGAACTATCATTCTCTCTCCTCCCTGAACTCAGATTTTTATCCTACAAAATCTTCTCTTGAGTGACTTTCTTTCTACTTTTTCTTTCTTTACTTAAATTTGTTGTATTTTTTATTTTGTATTTTTTTTACTGTGCAAACCCGTTGACGTTATTGTCCTCACCCAGACCCGTTGAACTCTGGCAGGGGAGGGGAATCGTCGCAGTCATTTCGTGCTGAGTTGGCGCTTCTGGTAACGAGCGGAACCAACAAACGGATTGGAGACGGGGCCAGGGGATCGTTTTGGTTTTTATAACGTGACAACACGCAAGGCCAGGACATAGACAGGACAGGACACACGGGACTGGGAGCGGGAGAACATGAACAGGACATGAACATGTCACCGAGCGTTGAGCGCTGAGCGTCGAGCGATTGCCAAAAATGCCTTGATGGGGGGATACAGTAGGTATGACTCGAATTAAACCCTTTTGCCTTTGCCAGCATTATTATTTTACCCCCCGGAATAGGCTCAGTTTTTACGGGGCGACACAGAAATCAATGTATTTCATTAATGGCCCGAATGTGTGCCGGCTCTAATAGGCTTTATTGCCATTGTCGTTATTAATATTGGCATGCAACAAGGTCGATCAGGACACGCCACATGGAAGCAGCAGCAGCAGGAGCAGCGGGAGAAGCTTCAGTCCTACGGGATTTAGTCTTCCCTTGAAAATCCAATTAAATTGGACTGGCTGGGAAATCTTAATGAAATAATTACTAAAAGCCCAAAAACCAACTGGCTTGGAAAATAAACGGGAATGGCGAAAGGAAGGGGATTCAATAGATTCTGAGAATTATTTTTAATTAAGTTAATCTGGTTAGGTTAAATGCAGTCAAACCTTAAATTGAATATAGCATTTCTTTGCTTAAAAAAAAACTATTAAGGAAGGGCAATTTTTTACTTAATTAAAAAAACTATTAAGTATTAACTCAGGGCCTGTTCTAATTTATTTCCTCTTTACTTCTTGAATTCTTCCAATTGTTCCTTTTCTCACTGTTTAATTTTTTAAATGTATCGATGTTGTTCCAGCTCTGGTACGCTCTCTCAGTTATCGGCTATCGATCGGCTTTCCCTATTTCCGATAGTCTAAGACACAGGGTTGTCCTAGGATAGTATCGGTAAACGTTTACAATCTCCCATAGAAGCAAGAATATACCTTATCCTCTAAACCTCATAATTGTGTTACTTACTTAAGTTTATAAATTATTTTTAGATATTCTTATCGTAACTCTTTATTTTGTATAGCTCTAATAAGACCTTGTCCAGCGATTTTCCGGCTTACATCTATAGCTTCTTTATGGTTATAGTACAGCCATGTCCGGTCATGGGTTGCTGGTTCATTGGTTTCGAATAGGGTCAAGGGCTGTCTAAAGGGATATAAAGGCATATAGGCAGGGATATATGGAGGTGGAGCTGGTGGTGGCGCACTTAACAAACTCGTAAATAACCGGGAACAATGCGAGTGGCGATCGAGTGACGAAGGCCAAGGCGGATGTTGCTGAAATTGAATAAAATGCAAATTTTATTTTTCATTTTTATTTTCATTCTCATACATGTTGTTTTTTTTTGTCGGACGCAAACCAAACAAAATAATTCAATGCGTGACAATTTGGCAATGTCACAAATTTCAGTGTGTGTGGGGGCACTGAAAAAAATAAACAAAAATTAGGAAGAAATTGGGAAAGTAATAAAAAAAGATAATAACACAAAGAAAATTAATTTAAAATAAGAATTTGTTCTTCAAAGCCTTAGGAAACCCATTTAAAACATTCCTGATAAATATAATATTTATGTAGGGTGGCTTTCTTTTCAAAATATATAAATATTTCCATTTCCCGCAGTGTCATTTTTTTCTGTTTTCTTCTATTATTCGGATTCCGCTTCTATATTTGTTTCTTGTTGGTTTTTTATGACCGGCCGACATTACGCCCGGAAATATTAACGCATGTGCGACGTCGGCGAAGGAGCATTGCCAACATTTGAATGTTTGAATACAAATTCAGTTTGCCATTTTGACACACATGAATGACCAGCCAGTGGACGGAGGCGACTGACGAGGGCTTTCCTGCTCCGGCCGGAGTTGGATATATACATATATATATATTATTTGTTTGTCCTCTCATTTTTTTTAAAATATTTTTTCTTTTTTGCGAGCGCGTATGAATAAAAAAAGAACGCTTGGCAACTGCAGCGAAGGGTCCTTCGTAGACAAAAGGCTTACAGAGAACTGAGAAGGATAAATAGAGTCGACCATGGAATACCCGGGTTTCTGGGGGTTTTTAATTATTAAAGAAATTAACTAGGAAATCTTTGAAAGGGAAAAAACATTTAAAATATAGTATAAAACCTCTATATTTTATAATTCCAGGCATTATTATAAGTAAAAAATATTTAAAAACCGTTTTCACGTGAAAAAACATTAAAAATTTATTATAAAACCTATTTTAAGTATTATCTACTTTTAGATTTAGTTAAAAAAATACAATTTCAAGTTAATTAGGATATTATTTACATATACTTTGTATTTGTTTTAATAAATACTTAGAAAAAATGATTAATTAATTATATTAAATAAATTAAATATTAAATAAATCTCTTGCTTGATATAATTTAGTTACCACAGTTTAATAGTTTTTTATTTATATTTCTACAAATATGTAACCCTTACCAGAGTAATCTCCGCTGTTGCTGGGTATTAAAACCCTCCGAAACAGAGGTTAAAATCAATCGCTTCGTTTTAGCGAACGCATTTATTTTCATTTCGCCGAGATTTTGACCAGAGGCGCCCACAGGGGGTCCGCACTTTCTTGCGGGATTCAGATTCTGATTTCGATGCCGATTCCACATGCAGATTGTCCGAGAACGAACCCCAGACCAAACGAACCCTTGGCCTGCGGGCAGGCCCATCCCCGTACCCGTCCCCGTGCCGATACCTTTTCATATTTGGCAAATTTGAGCATATTTTATCACCATTACCGAATGCCGTGACCCGCAGGCGGAGACCACATCCCCACAGCCACATCCCCAGCCACCCACATGGAGTCCCAATATTGGCACCCGCATGTGAGGCATTGTTTGGCAACCGGCAACCCTTTTGCCAGCCGCCTCTCAATCCTAAGCCCAAAGCCCAACCCAGGAACCCACACCCACTCCCCATCCAATCAAGCCTTGCCTGCTGCCACTTAGGCAAATAAATAATATCGGACAGCCAGCGAAATTTGTTTAAACAAACTGTAAAATTTATGAATATGTTAAAGTTTCCTGGGGACTCCGTATATATAGCAGACATTTTGAATACCCTAAAGCCTCAGGTTTCCCATGTCACCAGAATTCTGTCAGGTCCTGTCGGGGTTCTTATTGATATTTATGGTTCAGTTTGGGTAGGATAGACCTTAGTCAAGTACAGAGGTCTAGAAACTATACCTTAAATCTAAGATTTCTTTATAAAACTAGCTTCCTTAAACCCACTAAGGTTGTCACTTATTTATTTATGCAAAATATAAAGGTAAATATACCTTCTTTACATGGAAAACTCTTCCAGAAATATATCACTGATTGAATCCTGCCCCCTTGCCAGTGCATGTGCAGCGACCTTTGATTGATTGAGGCTAGCGGTGGCTGGATGTATCCTTCTCCCAGGATAAATAAACATATAAATTTATATATATTACCTGCCCCTTGCCAGAAAAAAGCGAGAGCATAAAGTAATAAACACAGATTGGCTCTGGAGCAGCTGCTTTTGGGGCGCAATCTAAGGAGTGCTTTGGGTCCGGGCAATGAAAGAAAATAAATGTTATTTCATAATGCAAATTGTGTCTGCTCTTCCCGGGTTTTATTTTTATATTTCTGTGGGCTCCAGAGGGGGTATGGATGGTATTAATGTCGAATGTCAAGCGAATGAAGTGACGTCCAATTGAAGGCAAAGACAAGGACGAAGGCGAACCCGAAGGATATGGAAATGGGGCAGAAATAAGAAAAATGCGGTATTTAATGTGAATTACACCACTGTGACCACAAGGCGATTGCAGTGCAGGACCCAGGACCCAGGACGGCCAGGACCCTCGATCATCGTCATCGTTGGCACAAATGTAAATTTTCAATTTAAATGCAAATATCAATTTGTCAATGCGGCGCTGCGGGGTTTGTCCTGCTTGTCGAAAAAAATACGAAAAAAAAATAAAGGAGTCGGGGTTGCTGGCAAAAGGCAAAGCCAAGGCAAAGCAAAGCAAAGAAATCCTTGCATTTTAACTAGTCAGGCGTGGTCCGAGTTCGAGTCTGGATTCTGGAGCGTTTGCTCAATTCCCACGTGGCCGTGACAGTCAGTCCTGGCATTTAGCCATCATCATAACGCCCAGCTCCAAGGACTCAGGACCAAGGACCCTGACTGGCTCTGGCCAGCAAACAAACGACGCTGATTTCCTTGTGGGTCCCTGCTGCTGCTGCTGTTTTGTGCCTAATTAGGAATTCACATCATTTTTTATTTGGGTTAAAATTATTCAAAAGTGGCAAAGACCCTGAGCGCGCGCCGTCTTCGGAGGCGGCTTTTATGGCCGGCCAGCAGCCGGCGGAGCAGAGGAGCTAAATCCCAACCAAACCACCATCCCATCTCCCCTTCGTTTTCCTCGGTAACTGTGGTAACGGCGCCCCTGGCCATCAAAAAGGAGATCCTCCTCAAATGAACTGGACTCCGGGAGCCTGAAGTTGTGGAAAAAAACGTAAGGAGAAGTTGCACTTCTGATCGACTGCATAAATATCCCTTTTTAACTTGAATATAATAAATATATAGGAAAAGTGCATTGCACTGGAATTCCCAACTGGTTCTAACTGAAAGCTAGTGATTTAGTTAGTAAAGTTCGTCAGCAGTTGATTACTGAAGAGAAAAAGGCGGCTTCGTGATGCAAAATCCTGGTTTCTATGAGATAACTTCAACAGGTAATCCTTTTCCACTATTTTAAGGAAATTTTCCTTTTTTTAAAGAAATATCCCCATTTAACGGAAGGGGATAACCCTACTATTAGGAAATTTCCCTATTTCCATCCTGGTTTCCCTGAGGGATCTTCAACAGCTATTTTAAGGAAATTTTCCTGATTTAAAGAAATATACCCATTTTAGGGAAATTATCTTATTATAAGGGAATAACCCTAATATTAGGAAATATCACTATTTTTTACGGAAATTTCCATTATCAATGGAATTTTTCTATTTTCTATTTTAAAGTAATATTCCCATTTTAGAGAAATTTAGTCATTATAAGGGAATATCCCGAATTTTAGGAAATATCCATATTTTAAGAAAATTTCCCGTATCAATGAAACTTTTCTTGGTTCTCCTATTATCAGAGGTGCTATAGAAATCACAGCGTTTTGAAATCACTTAAAAAGGTGTCCAAAAGTATGCTACAAAACGTGTCTTGCAAACTTTTAGGCACCGTTTAAGGTGATTTCTGTGGCATCTCCGTATAAAAGATTTTCCCCATTTTAAGGGAATATCCCCATCGAATGTCCCATCATAGCCACAGCTATCCATTAGCATAATACCCCTGCCTCCTTCTTCCGCTCACTGATGGCCTGATAAGAATAGGTGGAAAATTAAACATATTAAAAGTTTTTACACCTTTGATGATGAATTTTTGCCGCTGCCACTGCCACTGGCAGTGCAACCCTTTCGAGTTGTTTTTCGCCCTTATTTTAACACTTTTTCCCTCCTTTTTTTTTGCCCCGTTTCCACTTAACAAACTGTCGCGGTCGCGGTCTCGGTCTCGGTCTCGGCCTCAACTTGAGATGAGAGATGAGTAACTCGGCCCGAGATGTGGAAGTTTGAAGCTGAAGCTGGCCGGGGCCAAGTAATAAAAATGCAATTACACAGCCCAGCTTGGGTCTTAACCCCCCTCAATTTGATTCACTTCATCAGCAAGTAAACCGACGCATTAAAAAATATATGCCCGCTCGACTTGGCTCTCCACTCCAGCTGCATGCGAAATGAGCACTAATAAAAACCGAAATAGCCCAAAAACCAAGTTAAAAAAAAGCGACCCAAAAAGGTAAAAGGATGTGGCCAGCGCACAGCTGCCGGAGAAGCGTTAATTAAATGCGCGCTGAAAGGGTTAAGCCACCGCCCACCGCCCAGAGGGTGACCTCTACCCCTTTTCGCCGCCCTTTGCTGCCTTGCCTGGACATGTGACACGCTCGCTTAGCTTGGTCCAAAGCTGTCAACAGGTTGAAGCCAGGACCAGCTGGAGGAGGGAGCCCGAGCACTGGCCCCTGGCCAGTCCCCATCATCATCATTAACATTTCAAACGACGAGTCACGCAAACATCGGCGGCACAAAATAAAAATAAAAATAAAATAAAATCGGGGGCGGCGGCTTTTTTAACAGACTTACACGGGCAAGGGCCGCCGTATGCCGTATCGCGTGTCAATTGTGTTGCCGAAAAGCCAAAGTCGTCAGGCAAAATTAAAACGAAGAAAAAAATAGGGAAGGCCGTGTCCAAAGCCGAATAAAATCAACTCTTCAAAAGGGGATTACAAAAATCGCAATTATTCAAGGGTGCCCCAAAAATCATTAGCGTTTTGAAATTCAAAAGCTACATATGCAGGGACGCCACAGAAATTTTTAGAGATATTTTCATTTTATTTTGATTATTTAAATAGGCCATTTTCAAGAGATTTCACATTCACAGCCATTTCTGATATTATTCTGACAGTATCAAGTTCACTGACCATGGCCATATCTAATATAAGCTAAAAAGCTACATTTTCACGGATGCCACAGAAATAGCTAGAGATATTTAGCATTCTATTTTGATTATTTAAATTATAGTTGACATACATTTGTCGATTTTTCTTTCAAAATACTCAAAAATTGCTTATAATTACTAATTTAATTAAATGTGCCCAAGAGTATGCAATAAAAAGTATACATACATTTTTATTGCATATTTTTCGAGTCAATTTCCAGAGATTTTACATTAACAGCCATTTTTGATAATATTCTGACAGAATCAAGTTCCTGACCCTGGCCATATACCCCATGTCGTAGTGCCCAGGATATTACCATTGGAGAAATAAAAATAATTACTTGAATGTTATGCTACAGCTTTCACTTTTCACATTTCACAATTTCCACGATTTTCATGCATTGCGTGGGCGTGGAAATGGGAAATTGGGGTGGAGGGGGGTGGTCTGCGATGGACAGGTTGAGTTTGTTTCGTTTCTCATTTTCATTTTTCCCTGTTTTTTTTCTCCCATTTTTTTTTTTTGTATTTTTTGTAATCGCTGAACTTTTTTTGACTTCCGCTTGACATTGTTTGATTGTCGTTTAATTGAATTTAATTAGCGTGAGGCGCAGCAAGGACCTTCTCCCACTCTCCCTCTCTCTGTCACATTTTGTTGCCATCTCCCTTCCGCTCCCTTCACTTATTAATGGCAGTTTAACTTTTATGAGTGTGTTTTGGCTGACAACAGCGATTCTTTCCTTTTATATTCTTTTGTGGAGAAATTTCTATATATTTTCGTGGGAACTGTCTGCGGTTGTCCGAGGCTCTCTCACCCCCTCCTTTGAGTACAGACCTTATCGCTTTTCAATCACCACGAAATCGAGAAATCGCTTAAGTGCGTATTGTATTTGCTCTTGCCACGCAATTTTCTTGTTATTTAGGGCTCCTACCACTCCGTATCCTGGCCGGAGCACTTAGCACCTTGGTGACTTAACCGCACTGCCGCTGTCGCCGGGCGAAACGCACTAAATGTAGGTACGGCACGCACCGAAAATACCAACAAATACAGCCAGAGCCACCCCCTTTCGCTCTCGACTCGATTCTCGAGGTGTATTTAAGTTTTAATTGCCGGCAATTAAAAGTACATAGATACAGTTAGTCTACGCCCTCGCATGATGTGTGTTAGATGCAGATATGAATACGCAATGCACTTGCAGAAAAATAAGTATAGCTTGAAAAGCTAATTTTCCAGAGTAATATTTATAATTGGTGACAGTTTTCAGACCAAAAACCAGCTTGAAAAGCCAATTTTCAAGAGTATTATTCATAATTCTTGATAGTTTCAGCCAAAAACCAACTTTTCGTAATAAACGACGGATAAAGAGAGTGAGCTAAGTGACTTAGGTGGGCTGCCCAACCGTTCCGATCCTCTGTCCCCTAAGGTTGCCACCTAATCCAATTACACTATTTATGTGTTATGTTGGGCTGCCCAATCGTTCCGTTTCCCTAACCCCTAGAGTTGCCACCTAATCCAACACCGATAACAATGGGAAGAGTGACTTCAATTACACTATTTATGTTTTATGTGATATTTCCACTGTTAATACCTGGTTTCTTGTGCTATAATTAAGTTAATAGTAATAGAGAGAGCTAATAGAGAGAGCTAACTGCCAGCAGGGCTGCCCAATCGTTCCGATCCCCTATCCCCTAAGGTTGCCACCTAATTTAAGAGTAGAGTGTCTAATTATCCCCTAAGGTTGCCACCTAATCCAAGAGTGAAGGAATGACTTCGATCCCACTTTTTATGTGTTATGTGTTATTTCCACTGTTAATACCTGGATCCTTAAGCTATATTCAAGTTTATAGTTAAATACAAATTGCAAGCAACGAGATTTTCGCAAAGTGCCGCCACACAGACACACTCTAGGCAGCGCTCTTTTGTATCGCATTGAAAAGCAATTGAGATCCTGGAAAATGTGAGCACTCGATGGAAGGACTCCGCCCGACTCCACCATAGTTGCGTGGCAATTAACGCCAGCGATTATGACGCCACGTTGAGGCAAAGGGGTTGGAAACCGGCCCACCCATTTCCCTATATTTCCTCTAATCGCGTAGGTGTTGCCACCAGCTTGTAAATTTGCAATTAACCGGAGTTCGAAGGAGGCTTTAAGCGGGACTAATTAAAGAGTGTTGCCCGCTGCGAAGAAAAAATATAGAGGAGGGAAGAACCTTGAATCGAAGGACTGAGAGGAGCAGGACCAGAAAGTTGCGACGACTTCCCAGACACAGATGCAGACACAATTCCAAAACTCAACTCAACTCAACTCAACTCCCGGCGCGCTCCTGGTTGGCATATTAAAAATATGTATAAAGCACAAAACTTTTGGCCGCCTCTCTCGCCTCTGTCGTACTTTCACACTTTGCCTGATTAAAACGCCGCCAAGGAAAAGCCAGCGGAAAAGCGGCCCAAGGAAATGAAAGCGAGTTCGAAGCGGTTGCGAGGCGGGGGTGTGTTTTTCGCCAAAGTTTTTCGGCAGCGGCAGCGGCAAAGGCAAAAGGCTTTAACTACATTGCAAATGCCAAACAGACGGTGTCCTTGAAAAAGTCTCGCAGGACTCGCCTCGACTGGCCTATGGAATCGCAGTGTTTATGTACCGACAACTTTCCGCTTTCATTTCCATAAAAATGCGTTTGCTAATTTCATAACTCAGTCTGTTTTGGCGTGGCCACACTGGGGGAAAATACTAATACTGTGGGAAAAACTATTACAATCGACCTTATCCCCAGATATGGCTTAACTTTCTTTATTTAGGTTAAAGATTAGGATAGGATAGATAGGAATAATTCTATAGGTATAATTTTCTCCTTGTGCATCTCTGGCGGCGAGGACAAACTAATTGCTAAGAAAATACACGAAAAATCCTTTGGTTGCGGACTCGGATTCGGATGCGGACTCGCATGCAGGGAGAGACTCATTAGCTTTGCTTCAGTTAATGCAAAATCAAGTTGCTGCGAACCCCCATTTTGCTGCTGCTGCTGCTGCTGCTGTCTGCTGCGTGAGCGTTAATCATCATCCTATACGCGTAATTACAGAGTCAGCTAGGACCAGGAGCGGGCAAGGACGAGGGAAATCCAGGCAGCGGCGACGGCAGCGTCAACGGAATATTAAAAAGACTCTAGACTCTACACCCTCTACGCAAGGAGTTGAAAGGCGGCTTCAAGGATGTGAGGAAGGATGGGGAGATGCTCTGAAAAGCAAGCAAAAGCCGAAATCCAAAACCACTGCGGTTGCAGTCACTTTTGTGGCAAAGGCAAAGGCAATGGCAATGGCCACAAGCCGCAAATATTATTAACCACGAATCAGGCGGCGTATTCCGTACCTCCAACCCTGGCACCCTTCCTTACCATTTCTCCACTAACTTCATTACTGTCGACTGTCGATTTTTGTGGCCAGATTTCATATTTAAATTTAATGCTAATCAAGGAGTTCATAAAACCCCACACTCTGAGGCTCCATAATAATAACACTAATAGTACTTTAAATCCCTAATTAACACCTTTAAGGCTTTGGCTAAATGAAGGACATTTTTCCCAATAACTTGCATTTTTTATGACAACCCTTTGCCAGCGAGAGCACTCCAGAGGGCTAGGGATTTATATGTAATATCAGAGAGAAAGAGGAGTGGGAGGAACACGAACAGGAACAGGAATTGGAATCCCAGGACTAGGCAGGAATGTCAACGTAGAGTGTTGAGTGTCAAAGACGGATGCCAAGGCGAATTGCTGGCAATCAAAAACCGAAATCCGCACAAAGCTCGCAGCTCGCAGAGCTCGGAGCTCCGAGGGGGTACACAAAAGGGGGTGAAAGCAGAGAAAGCACTTAACTCTTAAAGGCGAAATGCTTGTAAAATTTAAGCCCTACTTAATTTGCGATATACTCGTAAACAATTGCCCGCGGCATCCATCCAACTCCTTTACCCTCCGAACCGCACTTGTCACTGGCCGCCGCCGCCGCGGTGGATGAGTGAGTGCTGGCAGCGCTCTTCCCCGAAATTTTTTACTAATTTTAATAAAGCGACCGAGACAAAGGAGCCAGCTGCCGCCGCCTCCAGAGACTTTTTCGGCTGCGGCTGCAGGACTCCTGGTTAACTGGATAACGCGCCAAGACAAAGGCTCACATCGAGAGGAAACCACAAGCCAGGGCTACCTACATACATACGCCTTAACCCCCCAGAGCAGTGTGACATCCTCCTGCCAGAAGGCAGAAGGGGTTAAGCCCGGGGATGGGGCCATGCCACATAGCATTCCGGCTTATTTCTTTCAATTTCGGTTTTTACTCATTTCGCGACGCGGTTTCTCATTATGCTCGGGGAAAATGCCATCACTAGAGGTGAGAAAATACCCAGGGAAAAGTACCTGAACAAAATTTTTAAATAAAAGGTTCATATAAATATTATATTACATTTTTTAATGGCTACCTTTTCCGTTTATTTAATTAATTAGTATCCTCTTGTTTTTTTTTTTTTACAAAGAACCAGCCTTTCTATGCAAAAAACTACTCTCCAACTTATGTTATAGTAAACTTATTTTATAATATGAATAGCAGTGGTATATGTAATTCTTTTATAAGCCATAATTACTGGCTGCACAAAAGAGTGAGTGTTTTCAATTAAATAAAATTATTTCCACTTTTGAAAAGGAGACAGGAGTGAAGGACAACTTTTACATAAATATATGTTCAAAGGCTTGCAAAATATTACTTTAGACTTAACAAATGTAAAAGCTTAAAGTTTTTATGAGTTATTTAATATAAATAAGTTGTATACACTTTATTTGTTCTCGATAAAAAGACTTTGATGTGGATTTTAGAGTAATCATTTAAATCTCCAAACAATGGAAATTCGTTACGTTCTTATATACATTATTTTCCAAGCTGCTCTATGCTTAAAAATAAGTATGCCAATCCCGGACACGATTTTCCCATCAGGATCTTCTTCTTGGGCCAAGGCCACCACTAGAACGAAATGAATTTTTCGTGTTCGTCGGAAGAAAGCTGGGAAATTCGATGGGTTCGGGGCAGAGGGGTCTTTCTTTCTTTGGCTAAAACCGCATCGGCGGCACATTTGTGTGCAGTGCCTGCTTTTGGGAATTTAACCCTTTGCCGCCGTCGCCGCCGCCACACCACCCAGTCCGTGGATTACTCAATTAATTTAATTATGCGCTGTCAATCATTTCGTTGCCTTGGCCCAGGGACCCGACCACAACCACGACCACGCCCACTCGCCGGCCCCCCCTTTAACATCCCCGCCCCCACCCCTTTTCGTCTAGGCTAGGCAGAAAAAGTGACTTATTTTCTTGTTGCCACTTAATTTTTGTTGTCCTTAGATTTGCGCCAACGTCTGTAACCGCTGAGCCGCGGCCTTCCGCCTTCCTTGCCCCCTTGAAAAGTACTTCTTTTTCTTACCCCTTTGGCACATCTGAGAGCTTGGCGAGATAAGGAGAAACTACAGGGAGAAAAACTGGAAACTAGCTATGGAAAATTAAACTGGGAGCAATGTAGTTATTTTTAAAATTAAATTCTATGGAACTAAAGTCAATGAAAAACTAAATTATGATTGTTTTAATTGGAACTTATTCTTAAAACTCTTTTTTTAATATGGAAAATATATTAAAACAAATATAAATGTAAGAAAAAATGGGGTTTTATCTTAAAAAAGAGCTATGTATGATCACAGTATGTCTAATTATTCAGCATTTAGTAAAATTTTGTAGAATTTAGTAGAATTTAGTATAGTTTAGTATAATTTTGTATAATTTTGTATAATTTAGTATAGTTTAGTATATTATTAGTATAATATAGTATAAAGAAAAGCTTTGCTTTAGCATCAAGGGGTATATTCTGTAAAACAAAAACGATCTCACTAATCTAAGAAACGCCGATCAAAAACGACGCTAAAAGAATAGATAATAAGGCATATTGCTTATAAAATAAAGGGATTTTGGAACTTTTAGCAGCTTTTTAAGAAAATATAATTAGTTTTAAGTCAAAATTTATATTTTCCAAAAGAAGAACTTCAACTAAACAAGGTGAAAGACAGAAATATTAAAATAAATCGTAGAAAACATTTTAAAATCTGTAAATAATAACTTGGACATAACTTTTATATTTTTTTTATAGTGCATGACCAAGCCACGGCCGCCGTTTTTGACTGATGCCCAGGGGTACGAGGACCTAGAGCTCTCTCCCCCACCAGCCCCAACCCCATCTCGATTCCAATCCTGGCGAGGAACAACCCCACTCCGCGGGCTAACCGCGACCGCTTGGAAATAAGAGAAATCATTTGCGTTCTTGCGTTTACGCAAGACGCGGGCTGTGGGTAGCTGATGCTAATCCCCCGCACTTAACCCCTTCTTTTGGCCTGATCCCGCCTGGATGCTGGATGCTCATCCTTATCCTCGTGCTCGTCCTCGTCCTCGTCATGTTGACTTTACCATTTGCCTTGGCAATTTCTGGCGTGTGTTTCCTTTTCTTTTCTCTTCTGTATTTTATTTTTATTTTTGTCTTGTTTTCCGCATCTTCAGCTGGTTTTCTTTTTCCCGGTTCCCGGTTCCCGGTTCTTTTTCTTGGTAGCTTTCTTTGAGGCTGTCTTCGGGCTGAGCCGCGTATATCCTGTGCTCCTGCATATCCTGCGGGCCTTGCTTGTGTGCGCGCGTATTTGCTTAAGCTGTGTGCGTGGTGTTTGCTTACATGTGTAAATTACTTTTCAATCTTGTGATTACTTTTTTCCACATTTAATTATTTTAATTACGGCCCAGTGCACACAAGGAGCCGCCAAAGACGGCGACACAGCCTAACCCTTTCCATTGCAACTAGTTCAAAGGAGACCCGTGTGTGCATAGGGGTTTACTTATCCTTTTCTTTAATTTTTTTTTTGTTTTGTGCTACCTCATCAATCTTGAGAAACATTGGAAATGGAAAACGTAGCAATAGAAAATAGTATAAAATTTAAGTTCATTCGTAAGACTGAGAACACTATTAATAATTTGTAAATATTTATCTTATCTTATTTTTATCATTATGATTTTACTTTAAGCTAAGTTCATATTTAAGTAAATGTATTTTAATATAAAATTTGCAATATCTTACTAACTTCTAATGCAGATAATTGTTCTCTGTGAATAATCAGCCACAATAAATGGAGAAATATTTAAATAAATACATTCCTTTAATGCTGAAAACTTTTACGATCGCTTATTTATTATTTTGTAGTTCAATCAATATGTAAAAAAAAAAAATGTCTACAAAAAAAACAAACTAAAAATACAAAAATAAAAATTTTAATTGGATTTTAAAATGTTGGTAATAACAACTTTAACAGCAAACAAATTAGCAATTAAATCAATTAATTATCGAAACCATTTTAATTCGCTTTATGGCAGCTTATCAGTTGGTTAATTGGCTCTTCGAAAAAAATAGAAAATGTCGAGAATCTTAATCACTGAACTGCAAATGAAAACAAAAAGCATTCGCACACACACAGCTGTGCACTGTGGACTTTGCGGACTGTGGAAATCCCAGGTGTGCTGCCAAGTGATCCAGGTGATTGTGCCGGGAATCCGCGGATCTTTGACAGCTGGATGCACTTTGAATCAGCGGCTTTAATGCGTCAGATTGGTTTTTTATCTTCTTCCTTTGAGTGTTTCCCTTTGATTTTTTTGCAGTCTGTTTTTCTGTTTTTGGGGGAGTTTGCTTCTTTACTTTATTTCGTTAGGTTTTCCCTATTTTTCTTTGTTTTTATACTTTTATATCTTCCGTTTATTTAAGGCTGCTTTTCTCCTTTCTTTTCTTTTTTAGACTTTTCTCTTTCTTAGCCTTTTTCTTCTTATATTTAGCTTTCTTCTTTGATTAGCTTTCTTTATCTTATATCCTCCTCCATCTTACATTTAGTTTCCTTCTTTATTTTGTAGCTTTCTTTAATTGTTATCCTTTTTATTCTTATATTTTGTATTTTTCTTCTTTTTGTAGCTTTCTTCCGTTAATTGAATTTTTGTGCCAGGTGGCAAGGCTGTCGATGTCGGGTCTTCTTTGACTAATTTCCAACGATGCGGATCTCTTGGTTCCTTGCGATCTTCGCCGGACGCTGGACGTTGGAGGACGACGGACTGCGGTAGGAAAATCACGAAAATCACTTGAATCCATCTCTGCCGCCGCTGCTGCCTCCGTCGACGTCGCCCCGTGCTTGGCCAGAAATTCCTGTGAATCTCCGAAATCGTCAGCGCAAAATGAAGGAATGCCGCCCTTTGTTGTCCTCTTCCTTCTCCCTTATTCGGACTAACTGTGTTGACCTCGTGGCCGGACGGGGTGGCGGGGCTGTGACCTTCAGTGCGCCGAATCGCCGAACAGAAACTGTAATACTGTCCTACGGCCGGAGAGACAGAGAGGGCCATACGGCAAGAGCGAGAGCGAGCGAGCCAGGGAACGATGACTCCGAAAAATGGGCAGCGACAGCAGCGCGACGTCGCCGCCAGCGTCGCCGTCGTCGTCGTCAATTTTTTCGGGTGCATTCGAAAGTTCGACAGCACACACAACTTTGGAAAACTGTCAGTTGGCAGCGAACTTAGAACAGGTAGAGACACGCACGTTCCGCCTGGAAAGCAGGAAAGTCGTCGGAAAGGCGTAAGCAAGCTGGAAAAAACAAACGTAGAAAAAGAACAGAAACAAAAACAAAAACAACGAAAAGTCGGGCGGAACAGGCTAGAAAGGAACACCACCACCCCCCGGCCCCCCCCGCTGCCAAACCAAACGAACGAAACGAAACAGAAACGAATCGAAACGAAACAGAAACGAAGCTTGGCTTATCTCGCGGCTGAAGCTCGGCTCGGCGCCCCGAACTCCGAACTCCGAAGGACTGGCGGCGCTCGGCATTTACCGTTGCGGCAGCGACGCGAGCCGCGCGGCCAGCAGCAGCAGCGACGACGGCGACGATGTAAAATTTTATTACCCCAAACGCATCGAACAGTCGGGTTTTGGACGTCCGGACTTTACCGCCGCCTCGCTCTGCGACGCCACACACTGAGAGATCCCACACACAGAGCCCAGAGTACCCAGAGTACCCAGTACCCAGTACCCAGTGCCCAGTGCCCAGTGCCCAGTACCCAGTACCCAGTAGTCAGAGCCAGAACCAGTGCCAGAACCAGTGCCCGTGCCAGTGCCAGTGCCCGTGCCAGGAACAGTAGCAGAAAACAGAAGCCAAAAACAGAAGCAGAAAAGGTTATCTGGTGCAAAAAAACAAGAAGGAAAACTTTCCAAAGACACGCCAAAAACTTTTCCCAGAGAGAGAAGGAGAGACCGCGTTCAAACTAAAACTAAACTAAAACTAACCCCCCCTTTGTAGAAATCAAAAACAAAAAACAAAACAGTGCAAAAACCAAACAAAGGTCACAAAGATTTCCTTTCAAAAAAGTGCTAAGTGCGCCGCGGCTCAATAACAAGTATACGACCCGTTCTCAGCCTTACAAAAACCCAAAAAACCAAAATCAAGTAAAGAAAAACTTAACAAAAACTTTCGTCGCGTTTTTCGTAAACAAAAAAACAAAGTGAGTGCCCCCATAATTTGTTTGTTTTTTTTTTTTTTTTCCGTTTGAGTTTATGTTGTATTTTTTTTACGTTGGTGATTGAATAATATCAGTAATAATAATAATAACAAAAAACAACAAGCAGCAGCCACACAGCCATTAATATCATTATCAAAATCCCCAGAAATACAAAGTGATACAAAAAGTGATCAAAAGTGAGAAGCAAAGCGAAACAAAATCGAAACCGAAACTCAAAACTCGAAACTCGAAACTGAAACTGAAACTGAAACAGATATTCCACCAAATAGGTAAAGTTCACATCTAAGTATTTGACTCTTGTAATTTAGCCAACCATTTTTTTGTATCTCTCTCAAAGAAAGCGAACCGACCGAACCCCCATGCATATATCTTGTATATACTATATACCATGCCGATCCTCACCCAGACCCGCCCCCAATGTCCCCCCATAGTGAAGGCAAAATTTAAACCTCTCAGCAACAAGAGCTTAAAACAAAAAAAAGAAGAAAAAGAAAAGAAAGCAAACAAAAAACGAGACAAATCGGAAGAAAAACAAACAATCAACAAACAAGAAACCTAAAAAAAAAAAAGAAAACAAAACAAAAGCAAAAGTATATAGTATACAAAAGTAAAGAAAATTCAATGCAACAAGAATAATCACATTGAGAATTTGACAAATTGACAGAAATGAGAGAACTAATGATTGAAAATTGAGAGTTGAGAGTTAAGAGCTAATGATTAATAATTAGCAGGAAGTTGTTGGGGCAGCAAGTTGGATATAAGGATATATTTTTCTTACCTTTTTAGTTCTTAAATCGATATCTTTAAGAAATATTATTATTTGCCATTTCACACCATTGTGTAAAAACTTTGTTACGACCTTGTTTTTACGGTTTAGGGAACCACAAACAAAAACAGCCATAAAAAAGTTATTTCCCTTGAAGAAATCAAGCCAATTTATGATGTCAACAAATCATTAATCCTTTGACAAACTAAAATAATATCAACTTTCTTGGGTTTTTGAAAAGGTTTAAGGAGCTGCTATTTATTAATTGAACAAAATATATTTATAAATATTTGTACTTTTATAAATTCAAGTAAAACTCTTTTGATGTATGTTTTTTTTGTAAATGGTCCTAATTGAATCGAGGAATTGAGGAATTGTAATTTATTAATTGAACAAAATATGTTTATAAATATTAGTATTTTTATAAAAACAAGTAAAACACTTTCTATGTATTTTTTATTTGGTCCTAATTTATAAAGTGCAAATTCCTTTAATGGATCTGAGTTTTATAAATATTATATTTCTATAATTTATATATTTATAAAACCAGTCTTTCTTTTGTTTAATTTAGTTTTTTAATTAATAAAAATTACAAATACTGGTATAAAATAAATATAAATATTTATAATGTTATTATTGAAGGATTTTAAACTAAACTATTGAAGGATTTAAACCTAAACCTTTGAAGTGTTGCCTGTGTTTTCTGTGTTATTTTTCTGAGATGTTTTTAGGTTATTATTATTTTTATAAAAACTACATATTTTTAATACACCAAAACTGAGTTTAATAATTTTCTAAATACAAGTGAGATCGTTCCCGATTGAATAATATTTTTAACAGAAAATCTAGAACTGTTAAATGAAACAGAAATATTAGGAGGAAGTATAGGAACTATTATCCATCAGGTACGCTTTTTAGAGGGTTAAAATCTTTCCCTGAAGTTGGTTTCGAAATTGTTTAGTCTTCTTAGCTTGGACCTTGGATATTTATATATATTTTATTGGATATATAAGTCCATAAATCTATGGTGATGCTGATAATGATGGCGCGCGTTGTTGTTTTTTGTGTGTTGTCCCCCGAAGTCCGTCCAGAAAGTATATTTGCCTTTCGATCCTGCAGCGAAGCTGGCTTAGACCGGAATAGCCCCAAGATGGCGCTCTCCAAGCGGCCCCTAGCCAAGGACACGCCCCTCGCCGAGAGCAACAGCAATAGCAACACCAACGGCAACGGCGGTGGCAACAACATCCACGACCATGAGACGGCGGTCAAGAGGCGCAAGCGATGCAGTCGCGACGACGACACGGCCGCTCTCAACAACAACAATAACAATAATAACAACAATAATAATAACAACAATAATAACAACAATTTGCCGCAAAAGAAGCGCAAGCAGGGACACATAGCCGACAGTCCAGAGAGTCCGAGTCCGGGACAGGGACAGGGACAATTACCCAATCCCAATCCGATGGTGATGGGCAAGGCTGGGAGCAATGCGGCGGAAGCGACGGACCAGGACGACGAGACCCTCATCCGCGAGACACAGGCGGCGCTGAAGAGCCTCTCGGGCAGCTGGCCCGATGCCCGCGGCAATCTGTATCGGCTGCAGGAGCAGGACGAGAACCCGCCGCCGTTCCAGAACCTCTTCGAGGAGAAGCAAAAGTATGAGGAGCATGCAGCAGGCCTCGAACCCGGCAGTCCCAGCTCACTCTTGTCACGTTTCCACAGACAGAAGGAGAACGACCAGGCGCGCCTCAATGCCAATGCCCAGCTGGAGCGCAGCAAGAAGTCAGGGGGAGCAGGAACGGGAGCAGGAACTGTGGAGGAGGAACTGGAGGAGGCCAACAACGGTGTGTACGCCCAGGCGGCGTCCGCCTTTAAACCCCCCATCGATATCATCAAGCGGAACTATGCGGCCGCCGCCCATGCCCATGCCCATGCCCAGGCGCAGGCCCATGCCCATTACACCAGCGGCGCCTACAATCCCGCCGAGTCGGCCGCCGGACTGGCCTACTATGGCTATGCCGCCGCCGCTGCCGCCAGTCAGCAACAGCAGCAGCAGCAGCAGCTCGGACTGGAGGCCACGCCGCGCTCCTCCGCCTTCGACATAGCCAGCCAGCTGGGCGAGAAGCAGCAGCCTTTGGGCGTGGGCGTGGGCCTGGGCCTGGGTCGGCCCAAGGATGGCGGCCCCGATGGCAAGCAGTACACGATCCTGCAGCCAGCGGGGGTCGGCAGCCGGGCGGCGTCCGTAATGCAGGACATAGCCCGCGAGGGCGTCGTCGGTGTGCCCCTGGTGGCCACCCCACCATCCACAGCCGCCGCCAGCAGTCCACAGTCAGCGACGCAGACCACGACGACGACGGCACCATCGACGCCAACGGCTCCTCCGGCGCCAAGCTACTCGCCGAGCAGCCAGAATCGCGGTAAGTGCTCCATAGTAAGCCATAAAACAGAAAGAGAGAGAGTGTTGTTCTTCCCCGTTGACTCTGTGTGGTGTGACCTGTGACCTGTGACTCGCTGTGACTCTCTCGGTGGTGAAACTGTGACCTCGATCTGGTGTGAACACGGCTGTAATTCGTGACATTTTTCGTGTAAACTGCGATCGTGCGGCAATCAGTGTTGTAAAGGCGTCTGCAATGCATTGTAATCAAGGCTGGCAACGCTGCCATTCATGAACAGTGCGATCTGGTAACACTGCGATCTGGCAACACTGTCTTTACTGAACACTTCCATGTCATATATAAACATAGCCGTAAGCTAAGGTGTAAACACTACTGAAAACTTGGCTCTTAACAGTATCGCTGTTAACATTACTCTTAAAACGAAAGCAACCAGTGTTGTGTAACAGTATTGAAAGCAGCGATCGGCTCGAAGCAGTGCTGTTAAGGTGAACACGTAACCAACAGAAATGTAAGCACTAGATCGAAAATATAACAGATATAATCCACGGAGCACACAGTACAGTCCAGGCCAGTGGTACAGTGCGGTACGAGAAAAGAAAGAACGTTCGTTGTGGTTCGGTTTGGGTTTCGACTGATCGATCGGCTGATGTGCGAGACTTCTTGTTGCATTGAGTTTACCACTTCAATTGGCAAAATCAGAACAGAGAACAAAGCCCCTGGTCCCGTCCCAGTCCCAAGCCTTAGTCCCTCCTTTAAGTAAAAAGAAAATTGTACGATTGTGTGTGTACTTTTGTGTGTGTGAGAGAGAGACTAAACTACACTCAATTTGCCTGCGTAATAAGCAACATTATGACGATTATTATTTGCACATTTCACTGCCAGCACATACCCCCAAAATACTCCAGAAATTACCAGAGAAGAGTATCTAAAAATAAAACCCTTTTTGCAGGCAAAAAGACATTAAGCGATTTTGTCGTTACTGAATGGCGAGAAATGGGAGTAAGGGCTTCTCCTCCAAAGTGCAGAAGCAACAACTAATGGCTTGTAAACCCTTTATGCCCCCCACACACACATCCTCATCTTGGACAGACATCTTTCGGTTGAGTGCCTGAGCCTGAGCCTGAGCCTTGAGCTTTGCCATCTACTAATTTCGCTGTACAATTTCCACAATTTCCACGCGATGGGGTGAGGCATGATTAGATATAAAGCATTATGAGCACGTTTTCCTTCACAAAACCACTTTTGCATATTTATTTTGTCATTATGTTTTGGCATTAATATGCTGCTGAGCACACACACACAGTCTGTGTGGCTTGGCTTTTGGTATTCATATAATTTGAATGACTTTTTAAATAGTTGAAGGAGTCGACTCCTCGGCGTATACGTAATAAGTCATTAGCGTGTGTTATTGTTTTTGCTAGCCTCGCTTTTTAGCCTCTCAGCTAATGTGGCTTATTAGGCTTAACCCTTTTACGTTAGTTTTCCACCTTTTTTGTATGGGAATTTCTAGTGCACAGCCTCCTGCCCTGCCCTGTGCTGCTCCTGCTTTATTTTAATTAAATTCTAATTAGAGACGACTCGTCCTGGTCCTTGGTTCTTACCTTTGCCTGTGCTTTTGCCTGCCTGCCTGCTGCAGTTTTTGACATTTTGCCCGGCCACGTAATAGACAAAAACACGACGCCGTAAATATTTCGAAAAATATTTCATTAACCAACCCCGACGTCACACACACATCACATGCGAGCACGGAGGCTGGGGTTATTTTATCTTAGAAAGAGCGTAGCTTCGCCTCGTTTTTTTGGGTCTAGGTTTTGTCTCTAGAAAACCCTTCATTCTGCCTTCTGGCTGTCATGTGTGTACCAGCGAGTGTGCGTGTGTGTGCTTTTTAAAGTAAATAATGCAAAGCTGTTTTCCATCAAATTTTAATTAATTATTTAGGGTAAAAGAATTCGAGTTGCTTTGCCAGTCAGCTGCTGTTGCTGCTTCCTCCTCTTTTTCAAGGTTTTTTCGGGGGTGGTGGTGATACGTCAACTTGTCTCTGCCATATAATTAATTAGAAAATATTCACTCAAGCACTCATTCCAACCTGTCTCTCTCGCGCGGATATCGTATGTACCCCGATCTCGCTCGCCGTGGATTTACCTTTCACTGTTAATTGGTTAATTGTAGATGGCGCCAAATGCCCCACGCCGCATTGCACGGGCCAAGGACATGTCACCGGATTGTATTCGCACCATCGCAGGTACACCCAACGAAATTCCTACAAAAGATTGCCCATTGCCAATGCATCCTCTCTCTCTGTATACTTCCATATCCATATATATATATTCTCGATCTGGCATTTGATGGGATTAATTGACAGTTTGTCGGGTTGTCCGAAGCGCGACAAAGTCACCACAGAATGTAAGTTGGCATCCATTTCGCATGCCTTGTAGACGCTCTCTATATCTGTCTGTGACTCTCTCTATCTATCTCTATCTCTGTCTCTATCTCTGCCTCTTTCCAACTGTCTTTCTTCTCTCACAAAGAAGACTCTTCTTTCTAGCCCTAAAATGTGTGTGAATGTTTGATGTGTACTTGAAGATAGAGCTTCTTCTATGCGCCGATCTACTGTTCTTCTATATTTATTTTTTGTAGAAGATTTCTTTTTTAGTTACTCTTCCTGGGATCTGTGTACAACTAATCCTTCTTTCTGGGGCTTTATATCTTTCAAATAATTCTATAAGAAGCTGTATTGCTTAGTTGTAGCTTCCCTATGTCGCATGATCATAGATATCTTTTCTGAAGAATCTAAAGATCTCTTTAGTCCTTACTTTGCATGTGAGTTTCTCGGAAGTGGTTCTTCTCTCTCTTTCTTCTCTGATTCTACGGAGTGTCTTGTGGCTTGTCCTTATAGAGGATCCAACCTATCTACTCTTTCTCTATCTCTTAAACTCTGTTTCTGTCTCTGTCCCCTGATTGTGGAATGCCTTGTTTGTCGTAGTCGTGCCAAAAATATCGCTGATCGTTGATCGTTGACCATATTGACCATATCCCGCAGTGCTGGCTCTGCACGAGCAGATCCTGAAATGCCCAACGCCGGGCTGCAATGGTCGTGGCCACGTGCAGCCGCATCGCAGCGTGCACCGCAGCCTCTCCGGCTGTCCGCGGGCCGTTAGGCGCTCCAACGGAGCCAGCCGCCGTCCGGGAGCCACAACAGCGTCGCTAGCGACACTAGCAGCAACAGCAGGTGAAGCAAAAACAACCGCAAGGCACACTGAGTTAATACTAAGACCGATTTTTAATACTAAATAAAGGAGTCAACTGTGTGTGTGTAACGTGTGTGTGATGTGTGTGTTAAGTGTTTAAAAATCAATTATTTATACCAGTTTTTACATAGCTCTGAAGCTTGATACGACATCCTAACAGAAGCCCGAACAAACAAGAAAGGGCTTACAGTGTACGTGTGCCGACAGTTTTTTCCGGACGTTTTTCCCGTTATGGAACCACAAACCCGATTGAACCAACGAAATTTACTAGATCTTTGACGAAAATGAACCACAAAACTACTCTAAAAACTAAATTACATAACCCATAGTGCATTCATCCTTGCTTCTGAGCCATAGTGCATTCTTCCTATAGAATTTGATACTAGATTACTGAAAAACTGAATCATAGAACTAGTCCTAAAACTGAAGTACATATATAGCTATATAGCTCATAGTGCATTCATCCTTACTTCATGAAAAATTACCCCTAAGATCCTGAAAAACGAAGCACAAAACTATTTTAGATACTTAATACTAGATTATTAATACTAGATTATCAATACTAGATTATCAACACTAGATTATCAATACTAGAATACTGAAAAAACGAACTTAACTAGACTGAAAAACATTAGCCTATTAACACTGTTTTCCACGAAGAGATACTTGACTTTGTGTTGATGCAAAACGAACCACAATACTATTTTAGATACTTAATACTAATTAATACTAGACTACTGAAAAAACTAACTTAACTACTGAAAAACCTTAGCTTATCAACACTGTTTTCGGCGAAGAGGTACTTGACTTTGTGTTGATGTATGATGGTATGATGATGAACGAATGAAGAACCCTTAATGAACACCTGATGATGTATGATGATGAACGAATGATGAACCCTCAATGAATGCCTGATGAACGCGTTACTCTCTTGATGCTTTAATGCTTAACCCATTACTCATCCTTCTCCCTCTGCTTTCGCCCTCCAAACCCACACTCCACCCAACCCCCCACCGACTCGCTCTCTCTGCTCTCTTCTCTCCCCCCCACCACCATCTGTCTGTTCTCTTCCTATCGCTCCATGTCTCGCTCTGCTCTCTCTCGCACCCTCTAGCCGAGCTGGACAAGCATGAGAAGGAGCTGCATCCGTTGGACAAGCTCAAGATCGCCTCGAGCCACTATCTCAACAACAACAACAGCAGCTGCATCAACAACAACAACAACAACAGCGGTAGTAGTAGCAGTAGCGGTGCTAATGGTGGCACTAGCACTAGTACCAGTGCTAAACTAAGCGGCGGCAGTGCAACGATGCCGATTATCAAGTCGGAGTACAGTCCCGTAGCCAGCATCAAGTCGGAATACAACAAGAGCCCCATGCACTCGTACCTATCCAGCGATGCGGCGGCGCCCGCTCCCTCGGTTGCCTCCGCCTCCGCCTCCTCCTCGGTCACGTCCGCCTCCCAGGCCCCTCGCTCCGGCGGCTCCGGGTCCGGCGGCGGCAGTGGAACGGCCGAGAATGGAAACCTGCACGCCCCGCACTTGAGTCGCTTTGTGGGCATGCAGAGTCCACCGCATGGCCAGCAGCAGCCGCATCTCAATCCCCACCAGCAACAGCAGCAACAGCAGCAGCAACAGCAGCAGCAACAACAGCAGCAGCAGCAGCAGCAGCAACACCACCAGCAACAGCAGCAGCAGCAGCAGCACACCCTCCATCAGCAGCGAGGACCCTTCATAGAAGGCAACGATGTGCCCGATCCCACGGCCAGCTACCACTCGGAGCACCAGCAGCAGCAGCAGCAGCAGGCGGAGGAGCGCCAGTACGTGGAGATGCGGTATGCCCAGAGCCACGAGCTGCTGGCGGCCAACGGGGTCTCCGGCGAACTCTCACCCGGCACGGCGAGAAGCGCCTACGAGCCGCATCCCGGCCATCCCGGTCATCCAGGTCATCCAGGTCACCCCGGCCATCCGGGGCATCCCGGCCATCCCGGACATCCCCTTAGCGGCTCGCCAGCCTTCGCCGTGGATGCGGCCGCCGCCAGTGGAGCGGGCTTCGAGCGTTACGATCCCAGCGGCGGCTGTTGTCCCACAAATGGCCAGCGTCCCACGGCGGCAACGACGGCGGCCGTGACATCGGCGGCGGTGGGTGCCTCGGCAGCGGCGGCCGCGTATCACTACCTGCCGCAGACCACCGACGAGATGCAGGCCCAGCAGCAGAAGTACCTGCAGGAGCAGCAGCTGATGCTGGCCAAGGCGGAGCACGAGGAGCTGGCCGCGAACGGCGGTCAGCCGCTGTATCCGCGCCCCATGTATCACTATGATCCCACCATGGGTCCCCTGCCCCCAGGCTTCTCGGCCATCAATCTATCCGTGAAAATGGCCGCCGCCCAGGCAGCCGCCGCAGCAGCAGCCTATCAAAATCAACAGCAGCAGCAGCAGCAGCAACAACAGCAGCAGCAGCAACAGCAGCAGCAGCAACATCACCAGCAGCAGCAGCAACAGCAGCAGCAGCAGCAGCAGCACGGCAAGCAGAGCTCCTCGCCGGCTCCGAATGTGGGTGGCGGCGGCGGCGGCGGCAGCGGAGTGCCGGCGGTGGACTTGAGCGGATCCACCTCGGTGACGAGCAGCAGTCCGCACGGTTTCAACTCGCCAGCCTCGCACAACCAGTACTCCGCCCAGCGGATGGGCAACGGCAGCCCGCAGCCGGGCGCCAGTCCGAACATTGCCAGTCCCCAGGTGCCGAGTCCACAGGGACAGACGCTGGACCTCAGTGTCACCCGACTGCCACACAGGTGAGCATTAAGCTTTAAAAATTTGTAAAAACTATAATTTAAGCGTGGCCACGAGCTCTGTTACGGCACATGTACCATGTTATCCTACCTTTAGTTATCTTCTTTTCCATGTTACCATACCTTAAGTTATCTTTTTTATTTAAGAATTACCAAAAAAGGATGTTCCAGCCGATAAAAAGCCTTTCTGACCGGCGGCACAACGTCTCACGTACATTTTTAGTATTTTAGTATTAAGTATTAAAATAACCTATAAATTGCCCTCTATTGCCATAGTGCATTTATCCTAACTTCATGAAAAAAACTATTTTAGATACTTAATACTAGACTATTAATACTAGATTATTAATAATGTAATAATGTTCCAGCCGAAACAAGTACAACGTCTCACGTACAGTTTTAGTATTTTAGTATTAAGTATTAATAACACTCCCTAAATTCTCCACTATCTCTTTCTCCATATTCCCAGCATTATTACGAGTCCACAGTACGGCGCCGACGGTCTGGTGGTCGGCGTGGGTCATGCCCAGGGTTTCGGTAGCGGAGCGACAGGACCTCTGGGGCCAGGCAATGGAGGTCCACCTCGGTCGCCGCAAATGGAGCCGGTGGACTTCAGCGGACCTCCGCGGCCCTTGGGCTTCGGCTTGGTGGGCCACATCACCGGTCCGCGTCCCTATAGCCGCGAATCCACGCCGGATAGCGGCGGTTCTCACTATATTGAGACGTACCGGGATCCCAGTGGTGAGTGTGCTTTCAAATCGAAGAAATCACTTAGTTTATCGATATGATTACTATTTTTAACTATCGAAAATATCAGTTTCGTTTATTGATATCAACGACTAAATCGATTTTATTCTTTTTTATTATGTATTTATATCGAAAGCATTCCTTTGTTGGTTTATTGATATGTTTATTGCAGTAATACTTTCAATGCTTTTATCGATATTTTCTTTATTAATATTTATTTATCGATTTATTGCTTACTTTTACCTATCGAAAGCATTTCTTTGTTGATTTATCGATACGTATATAGAATTAATACTTCTTCTTTTATTTATATTTTCTTTCCTAATAAATATTTATCGATTTATTGCTTTTATTCTTTTATAATATTTGTTTCAACTATCGAAAGCATTGCTTTGTTGGTCTATCGATATGTTTAGAGCATTAATATTTCTGCTTATAGCGATATTTTCTTACTCATCGATTTATTTCTTACTTTTACCTATCGAAAGCATTCCTTTGTTGGTTCATCGATATGTTTATTGCCTTACTACTAACGCTTTTATCGATATTTCCTTCATTATTATTTATTCATCGATTTATGGCTTACTTTTACCCATCGAAAGCACTCCTTTGTTTGTTTATCGACATACAATATCAGAAATAATTCTTTACGAACCTTTTTGATCCCCTACTTATAGGCTACTCACCGCATCCTGGCTACGGGATGGTGGTGCAATCGGATTACCCGCCGGCGGGTTACCATGGCTACGGTCCGGCCGCCTATCAGTGCAGCAATCCGTATGCGACGGCCGTTGGTCCCGGCGGCTATCCCACGCCCGTCTCCGGCGGCTACTCGCCCAGTCCGGCCACCTGCTACTCGATGCCACCGCCGCAGCACATACCGCAGCACGACAAGACCAAGGACGGGTAAGTGACTTGCTCTGGGGAAAGTTTTCTGTGGAGTTAATGGATCAAATAATAATCGGACAAAATGTCCATCCATCTATGCCCAAGTCCCGATCCATCTCTGTCAAGAGATGAGCACCTGAACTCTGCTGCCTTTTATGTATTTGTTATTATAGAAAGAATGCTAGCTTCAAGGGTTTTAGTAAATTAACAAATATCTTCTTTACTAAGAATAGTAAATAAATTGAAACTCAAATAAAATTAAACTCTTTAATTAAGATTTTAAAGCCACACATTGTTAGGGAACATTACTTCAAATACCTTAAACCCTCTCTATTTTACGAGTTCCCTTAAATCCCGGCTCGAGGTGGGACTTTGACTTTAATATTTATGATTACGGCTGAAAGTGGTCGCAGAGCGGTCATAAAACTGGCCCAAAGCCACTCGCCCAACGCCTGGTGATTAAACTTGAATTTAAAGCCCAAAGTTTCAAGAGTCTTAGCCTTAGCCTCACACACATGATGGCACACATCTCTTATCTGGCCAGGACCACTTCTTGGTCTCTTCAATCACTAATCCAAGGACCTTCCCCCATTCTCATCCAGATTGACGGGCTGCTCGCGCTCGGACCGCAACCATCTGCAGTCGCACTCGCAGGAGCTCAAGTGCCCAACGCCTGGGTGCGATGGCTCTGGCCATGTGACTGGCAACTACTCCTCGCACCGCAGCCTCTCCGGCTGCCCGAGGGCCAACAAGCCCAAGAGCAAGCCACGCGACGGTCAGGACTCGGAGCCGCTGCGCTGTCCCATTCCAGGATGCGATGGCTCTGGTCATTCCACCGGCAAGTTCCTCTCCCACAGAAGGTGAGTTTCGGGGATTTCTTTTTGTATTTCAGTATCCTTTATCCTGTATTTCGTATCCTGTTTTCTGTGTGTGTTTTCCATGCAGCGCCTCGGGCTGTCCCATTGCCAATAGGAACAAGATGCGCGTCCTGGAAGCCGGCGGCACTGTGGAGCAGCACAAGGCCGCTGTGGCAGCTGCCACGGCCATGAAGTTTGATGGTAAATATAGCAAAAATTATAAACATTGCAAGCATTTAGCATTTCGCATTTAGCATTTTATGTTAAGATTCCGTCGAGATTAATGAAATTACGATTAAGTAAAAAGGAAGACTACGGTCACACTACGACTTTAAAAGCGCAACTTAAACACATTAAAAAGCTAACAAGAAATTATGATTAAGTAAAAAGAAAGACTACGGTCACACTACGATTTGGAAAACGAAACTAAAACTCATTGTAAAGCTAACAAGAAATTAGGATTAAGCAAAAAGGAAGACTACGGTCACTCTACGATTTGGAAAAAGAAATTAAAACACATAAAAAGCTAGCAAGCAGATAAATAAATAAATACAAAAATAAAGAAAATCTACATAAAAACCACGATAACAACATATTAAAGTAAAGCTAAATTGAGATGTTTAAATATTTGATTAAAATTCTTTTTAGTGATAAAAATTAACCATCTTCCATATTTTCTTTCTCTTTCTCTTCTTTATTTTTAATGAATTTCCCATAATAGCCTGCACCACGGTGGGCAGCCAGGGCATCAAGAAGCCCAAGTTCGACGAGGTCACCATGGTCTATCCCAAGGGTTACACAGGTGAGTGTTGGGATCTCCGATCCTCGCCGCTTCAAGCCTTCTCTCTCGCTCTATCACTCTATCTCCTACCTCTCTCTCTCTTGCGTGTATTTTTCTGTTATGAACTGGGCCCAAGGCCAATATATACCTTCCCCCTACTAATTTGGCGGGGGGTTGGGGCATAATGGCGTTGTCATCAAGTTAGCAACACACACAAAGAAGAGCAATAGTAACGGGAAATTGACCAAGAAATTATTCCAGTCTTCAAAGTCTCCAATTGATCCCTAGAAATCTCCAAAGATCGTATTATCCTTCTCTGTTGTGTTGCTCTCTTCTTGTCTTGAACATTTTCGGTTGGAATTTTGTGTGCGTGTGCTAAAGTCAAACGAAAAATAGAAAGAAACAATAGAAATATATATACAAAAAAATATATAGAGTATATATTCAACAAGAAAGAACTTTATTTTTGGTTTTGGTTTCGGAAAATGCAACACAACAAATTTTTAAAGATAAAAGAAAGTAGCAATTTTACGTTGAGTTCAAAATTCAAAATCGAAGACGGACACGGGCTAAATGGTAGTAACCCAAAACCCAACTCCAACCTTCAGACCAGTCAACCTCCACCAAGAAACACCACCAAACAACCCCCCAACCCCCAGAACCATAACCATTAACCACGAACCAAACTCAATCCAATCAATGATGATCCCTTTCGTATAATCAAACCCGGTACATAACAAGAACGATCACGAGCAATCACTGCAAAAGCTGATCAAAAGAGAAAGAAAAACAAAAACTATTCAATTCAAATCCTAGTTTTAAATTCTCATTTTAATTCTGTGTTCTTCTTCTTTTCGTTTCGTTTCATGTCGATTTTTCGTTGGCGTTTTCTTTTAGATTACGCAACGTTTTGTATCGGTGCCGAGTATCTACTGTAAATAGAAAAACCGAAACCACTGAAACGCAGTCAAAAAACAGAGTCCGAAACTGAAACTGAAACTGAAACCACAACCAGCAACCAAAAATAAATGCAAATGAAAGCAGAACAAAAAGTAAAAAACAAAACTAAACCAAAAAACAGAACAGAATCAATACCAAAAAGTAAAAAAAAAATATATAGAACCGAAAGACAGCAAAGACAACTCTCTCTCACACACAACAAATCAGAGAATCCAAAAAATACAAACTGTACATACAATATATATCTGTGTGTCGATCCAAGGTAAGCCCCGAAGATTCAACTGAACTAAAAGAAAAATAATACACAGTAAAGCCACTCAATTAACACACTCACCACACCCAAGCACACTGTAGTCACTGAGTCACATTAAGTCGGTTCAACACACCAAAAAAGTGTGGCCAAAGCTGAGAGCTCTCTTTTTAAATGCTAAAAAGTGTGGCCAAAGCTGAGAGCTATCTTTTTAACTATTAAAAAGTGTGGCTAGAGTGAAGAGCTCTCTTTTTAAGTACTAAAAAGTGTGGCCAAAGCTGAGAGCTCTCTTTTTAAATACAAAAAGTTGTGGCCAAAGCTGAGAGCTCTCTTTTTAAATACTAAAAAGTGTCGCCAAAGCTGAGAGCTCTCTTTTTAAATGCTAAAAAGTGTGGCCAAAGCTGAGAGCTCTCTTTTTAAATGCTAAAAAGTGTGGCCAAAGCTGAGAGCTCTCTTTTTAAGTACTAAAAAGTGTGGCCAAAGCTGAGAGCTCTCTTTTTAAATACAAAAAGTTGTGGCCAAAGCTGAGAGCTCTCTTTTTAAATACTAAAAAGTGTCGCCAAAGCTGAGAGCTCTCTTTTTAAATGCTAAAAAGTGTGGCCAAAGCTGAGAGCTCTCTTTTTAAATATTAAAATTGTATATACTAAAAAGTGTGGCCAGAGCTCTCTCAAAGTAAACTGTGATTCAAGCAACCACTGTGATCCTTAGCTTGCTCCACTCAATGTGACTTCTTTGGACTACAAATAATGAAAAAAAATAACAAAAATTAATATCACACATCACACACACATAACACACACACACACACACTAGTGCCAATCGAGTTGCTAGCACACGCGCACATTGACAAACCGTGGAATGCCAGACGATCCCACGAAGAGAAAAGCAAATAAGAAAATATCACAGATCGCTAGAGAGGAGCAAGCATCCACTAACGAGTCTCTCTCACCTCTACCACCTCCTCCTCCTCCCCACCTCGAACAGGCGCCAGCGGCCTGGACATCGTCATGGGCGGCAGCGTGGGCCTGGGTCTCGGAGTCGGCGTCGGCGTGGGCGGCCTGGGAGTGAGCAGCAGCAGCAGCAGCAGCAACGGTAATCCCAATACCAACAGCAATGGCAGCAACAGTGGCGGCGGCGAGAAGGGCTCAGCAGCAGGTCCCCCCTCGGGCGCCACCGGCAGCGATGATCTCAACACCCTGGAGGCCGAGATCTCCGAGCTGCAGCGGGAGAATGCGCGCGTGGAGTCGCAGATGATGCGGCTCAAGTCGGACATCAATGCCATGGAGTCGCAGCTGAGCACCAGCGATCGGGTACGTAGGCTCAGGTTCGTTGACGGCAACAAATTATGAGAAAACACACAACACACATATGCTCCCCCGAACTTTGCAGACGCTGGTCATACTGCAAAGTTAGGCGGGTTAAGCGCTCGCAACTTTGCAGACGCTGGTCACACTGCCAACTTTTGCAACCAACTGTATTTTGTTTTTATTTATTTTTTTTGCAAACTTTCGACTCCAACGAGACTTTGAGTGGAGTTTCTTTCTTGGCGTGAGCGAGAGTTTCTTTTTAGTTGTTTTTCCCCGACTTGAGTCGTCACCTGAGCGAGTTTCTCCGTTCTGTTTTCTGTTTTCCGCACTGTCTTGCCACTTTTCAAGGACGTCTCTAAAACTCGGCGAAAAAAAAACAAGCAGAGGAAAAACAATGAACAACAAAGTTAAGTTGAGCAAAGTGTGGTGAACTTAGGCGAAAAGTTTTATCAGACGTCTTGAGCCTAAGCATATATACATATATATATTTTTGCCAGATATTTACATATGGAAATTAAGCCGGCTTTTGGGCGATGGCTTCATTTGCAATCCACAATCCACCCGGAGTGCAGCTTAGCGCCGCACCTCCTTCTCCTTCTCCTTCTCGATTTTCTGCTTCAGCCAATCGCTGGCGTTGCATCCTTGCTGCATCGGGGCAGCGAATCAGGATGCGGCAGGGTGCGGCAGGAGGTGTGGCAGGAGCCAAACACCCCTAAGCACACGCGTGTGTCCCTAGTGTGCGTGCCCGTGTGTGTGTGTGCCGGTCATGCGCAGGCACACAGACGACGACGACGAGGCGCCAACAAATCGCAGGACGCCATTCGATTTGCTCCTAAAAGCGGGGGGAAAAGTGGGCTAAAGAAAAAGTGTGCTACGTGGCGTCGACGGCGCTGCCTTAACCTTTGTGCCCCGCTCCTGGAGCGAGAGCTCCACTCCGAAAAAAAAATCGGAAAAAAAAGGAAACGAACGTGTTCGGGTGGCTTCGTGGGCTTCGTTCCCAACCCCCAAAAGTTTCCCCCCATTACCTTTTTTTTTTCCTCTTTTTCCTGCTTTCTTATTGGAATTTCCCTGTACACATACGAGTATGTGCACATACATATATTCTCTATACATATATATATTTTATTTTATTTTATTTTATTTGGGGAATTGAATTCCCATTCGTGACCAGTGTCTGCCTTTGCCTGGCGCCCCCCGTGTCTAACCAATCCTCTGCTCCTTTCTAGGAGGCTTCTCCACTGAGCGGCCACCAGCAACAGCAGCAGCAGCAGCCACGCTCCTCGGTGAACTCCCTGGCCTCGCCCAGCGGCCAGTCACCATTCGCCAGCGTCAGCTCCACCAGCGGCACAGCTAACACAGCCCAGAATGGCAGCGGGAATGGAGGCTCCGGCTCACAGGTGGCGGCTACCAACAGCAACGATCTGGGCCATTCGATCAGTAACCTGGCCCCCAGCTCCGGCAGCAACTCCAACCCCCCGATGGACAATGGCCAGCAGAGTGCACCACCCAATCCTAACCTCAACAACTACTACGAGAGCTTGCGCAACAATGTGATCACGCTGCTGGAGCATGTGCGTCTGCCGCCGCCGCCACCGCCGCCGCCCTCGGACAGCAGCGTGTGTGGCGGGCAGCTGGGAGGGGGAGGAGGCGGAGGCGGAGGCGGAGGAGGATCACTGGTGGGCAGCAGCGAGCATGGATCAGCCTACTCCACCCTGCTGCCGCCGCCACCACCACCATCGAATGGAGGCAATGGCAATGGGGGGATGTACGGCCAGCAGGGAGCAGGAGGCGGCGGTGGGAACGCTCTGGGAGGATCATCGGTGGGGCCGCCACCAGTGCCGCCGCACCATCATCACCATCATCATCCGTACACCGTTCACCATCCGGTGAGCTATGCGCATCCGCACTCGCATCCGCATCCGCACGAGCACTTCGACTCGTACATCTCCAAGTTGCAGTCGCTGTGCGTGCCCCCGGACGTGTACGCCCTGCCCGAGGATGCGGAGTCTCGGCCCGTCTACAACTCGGTGAAGCCCAGCATGCACCAGGACTACGGCAAGCTAATGCCGACGCCCATCTAATAGTAAGAGACTCTGAAATAATCAAAAATCCTGCGAATCCTGCAGAGCCACAACCCGTCCAGGGCTCGTCGCGTGTAAATACTTATATAGGGGAGTGTAGAGAGTTTAACTGGGGTTATCCTTAGCAGAGTCAGAGACCCTAAAGCCGGAGATCTACCTAGCCTAGTTTATATATAAAGATATAGAGTTGGTAGTGTTAGACCTGTTCCACACACATCCTAAAACCTAGGCTTTCGTCGTGTATAAAATGAGGGAAAATCGAAATTGGATTATAAATTGCAAACACTTTTTTTTTTGTCTGTATCAAATACTAAAAACTAGAAGTTATTAACTATAAATATATAAATATAAACTAAATACATGTTTAAATGTAGGGCATTTGTTTGGTGTTAATGTCTGGTCAATTTTTTGCATACGAAGGAAGGCAGATGGTAGTCCCCTCTCCAGGTTAAGTTTAGTTTAGTGGCAAAGTCGAACACCAAAAATGTGGAAAAAGAATATAATATATAAACCAAATATAATCAGTACTAATCTTAGTGGATCGTACATTTTTTTTGTTTTTTTTTTTGTCGTCGGTGTAACTGTAATAATAAAATCGAAATATATGGTAATATATCAAGCGAATATCGAGGGACATGTAATCGGGCTAACGACGCATACAGGACATACATATATACATATATATTATATCAGAATGTGTGGTGTATACATATGTGTGTGTGCTTCTCTCAGTAGGACCGTAAGTTTTAATGTTATAATTCCCAACTACGAATTCGGGGCGAGAGGCGAGAGGCATTAACCAAAATCGAAAGAATAGATTAAAATTCAGTGCAATACATTAAACCAAAAACGAAATAATAAACTAATTGTGTAAGCTTAAGTAAACCAAAAATGTAGTTGAACAACAACAAAGTCACGTGTTTTTTTTTTTTGTATCGTCATACGTCTAATCTTAAACTTAATTATAACTTAATAAATGAAGAAGAGAAGAGGACAGGAAATGCGTAGTGAGGAGGAGCCCCTGTAAAGGGTAATTTAGACGAATTTTAACAAAAAAAAATATAAAACGAAATCGAAAAAAGTTGAAAACAAACTGAAAGCAAAAAATAAATAGCAGGCTTAACAACCAGAAGAGATCATTGTACTAAATGAAGTAATAAACACAACACACTACGATGATTAATATAATTAAACACTAAACTAATAATATAAATCTAAAACAATAGTATATATATAAATAATATAATATAATATAATATAATATTGTATTGTATGACAAGAAAAACCAATTCTGTAATTTACAAGCGAAAAAAATATTTTATGTGATCATTGTCTTTTTTTTTAATATTACAAGAATTAAATAATTCGAATACCAAATAAAGGATATACACAATAATGGCAAAGTGTTTTTAAATATATATATTAAGTTTAAGGGGGAAGGGAATATTACAAATTCAGTGATGAGCATATGTTTTCTGCGCGAACCCGTTGGGAATTCTAGTGCATTTTAAGTGGTAAGTACGTCAAAAGCCCTTTCCTTTCCTTTTATTTTATTTATATTAATTATATTTAATTTAATAATGCTTTTAATTAATGATTTTAGATCTATATGAGTTAAATATGTTTAAAGGGGAAGGGAATATTAATAATTCAGTGATGAACATATGTTTTCTGCGCGAACCCGTTGGGAATTCTAGTGCATTTTAAGTGGTAAGTACATCAAGACCCCTTTCCTTTACATTTAATTTAATTATATTTATTTTATTTCATTTAATTATGTCTTTAATGAGTGCTTTTATGAGTTATATCTATATGAGTTAAATATGTACATTAAAAACCCCTTTTCTGCTTCCCTCGATTAGTCATCTTAATTGTTTTAAATTTACATGTTTCTTTCTTTTTTTTTTGGTACAAACATTAGCATAAATCAGTGGCTCACCACCGGAGCACTGGGGAAAATCGAATGAAAAATGCCCAGCTACTTCTTGGCAACGTTTTTAATTTCAATTAGCCACTGGCGCTGACCTCCGGCCGCTAAGCGATGAAGGAGAGAGAGGATGATCAGCGGGCATCCTTCGGTTTGCTGCCACTTGATTTATGTGGCTTCATTAGACATTCCGCACATAGCCCACTCGGAGGATGGGCCCCGGCTAAGTGATTGCCGGAGAAACTACGACCAAAACACAATTAGAAGCGGGACTGGAACTGAATTCCTCAGGAGGCGGGGACCTGGCGTAGTTTTGCGATTGACCAGCATGGAATACTTTTGGTTGCCACCTCCAAGGACTCCCAGGACTCACAGAAAGCAAATGCAGGAGGTGAAAGGGTTGCGCCGGGTCCGGCATTCGGTTTGTGTTTGCTCGTGTGAGCCGCAAAAATATTTGCATAGTTACCTTTAATGTGGTTCGGCAGAGCTTTTGGCCTGGCCCTCGGTTTCGGTTTCGGTTTGAGTTTGAGTTGAGTTCGGTTCCGTCCTCGATGCAAACTTCTTCAAAAACAAACGAACAAAAGTTGGCCCTGCCCTGCGCTGGCATGTAATTTAAAATGAAAAATTTCTATTCTTTTGACGCAATCACAGGCACACCACACACCCCACACCAAACACACACACACGCATACGTCAACGAGCATTGATTTCATTTGCATAAATAGGGAAAAACTCGAAATGGGGGGTGTGTCTAGCCCCCATATCCCCCTGGCGGAAAAAGGGGAGCCGCTGATAACGTGCAATGTGGAAACTATTGCCTACTTTCGAGGCGAAGAGCATGTACTTGCACAGTGGGCTGAAAATCGTGGGAAAACTATGTTTAAATGTTTTGGAAGAAGAACTAAGGTTGGAAATACAGCACACCCTCGAATTAATTAGCTTTTAACTATTAAAACGATTTAAATAAGAAAAAAAGTTTACTTGCACAGTGGTTTAAAATTAAAAAAAAAAAAAGTTAAACATGAAATTTATAAAAAAAATTGTCTAGGTTTTACTTTTAGAACTACAAATAAAAAAGTTCAGTTAAGTAAACATGTAAGGCTACGTTTAACTAAATAAATAATAGCTTAATACAAATTACTTAATAACCAAATGAAATTAAATTAATTTGAAGTTTATTTTACATAATAAATCAATCACAAACAGATTGTGACATTTTTTTTCGCCGCTAGCCTTGTCCTTAATCAGTTACCATTGCTTTAACTTAATTATTTGCCCTTTGAGGCACGAACCAGTTGGGAATTCTAGTGTTTTTTAAGGATTTTTACACAAATGCAGGCTAATTTCAACTTCTATTTAAATGTAATAAAATGAAGGGTAATGGGGACTTGCCCCTGTGCCAGGCACTGTTGTCACTGGCCCCAACCCCAATACTCAAACCCCTTACCCCACCTCCTACCCAACCCCTTACCCCATCCTTTACCCAACCCCTTACGCCACCCCCTACCCAACCCCTTACCCCTTACTCCACGTATGCGTACGCTGAGGGCGACGGCAGTCAAAAATCGCATAAATTAAAAAACTGCACACACTCACGCACAGACAGAGAAGGCGCTGGGGTTAGGGGTTGGGGTTGGGGACCGGCGAAAGGGGTAGCAACCCTTTGTGCCGCCCCAGCCCCCCCCGCCACCTGCCCCCGCACAGCTGTCGCTCACCACCAAGGAAGTAATAAAGTATCTCGAAAGTAACTTATTAACCATGCTGACAACGCTGCCAGCTCCTGGAGCCAGCAGCTCCTGCAGCTCCAGACACACACACACACACACGCACACACCCAGAGTGCCGCCAGGATGTGTCTGTACACATTCCTCTTCCCCGGAGGCAGGAGCAGGAGCAGGAGCAGGAGCTGGTGGAGCAGTCATGTTTCATGTTTGCTAATTGCAAGTCGATTTTTCATTCCGCACTTCTCTCCAGAGTGTCGTAGTGGACCTGGGACTCCAGGAGCTCGACCTGGAGCCACAAAACCGAACCTGAGGTCCAAAATTGTGCACTGAAAATAAATTAAATTAATTACAAATTATAGAAATGTTTTATTTATGAAGTTTAATATTTTTTAATGCATTTTCTTAGCTTTCAAAAGAATGTTTTATGGCTTTTTTGGTGAATTTATTTAATTTACTTCTCTTTAATTGTTCTCTCTGCCGGACAAGACAGGCTCTGATTGAGCACCGTGAGTGGAAATTGTTGAGGTTTCCTTGCCACTGACCCACTCAACGCCGCAGCCGGAAGGGACTATACTGCCAGCGAAAAGGCAAAAATATTTAATTTAAAGCGACGCAAAAAACAAAGGACCATCCACGAGGGTAAGGCTGAGGTTAAGGGGGCGCCGGCAAATGGTTAATTTAATTACGAATTCTTTGCTTTCTTCTCTGCAATTCGTATTAAATTTTCATGGGGCCATGTGTGTGTGTGCTAGTGTGCGTGTGTAAGGATATACACATGTATGAGAGGCACCTGCTGTCATTGCCGTCTTTGCAACATTTTGGACGCTTAAATACCCAAGAGATTTCCCGGCCCATTACGCCGAAAGGACTCCCCCACACACGCCGCTGATTGTCCTTTCAATGAAAAATAGCGCTCATTAATGGCGCTCATTAGCAGGCGACTCTTGGTCCTGCCAGTGACATTCCCTTACGTGTCCTTCTCCGAGTGTCAACTGGCAAATGATTTGCCATTATTTACTAATAAAACTCATCGAGTTTCGGTGGGGGCCCGCCTTTGCTAATCGAATGTGTGTGTCCAAAACCCAAGAAACCACCCCGCTCTCTAGCACTCCAGCTCTCCAGGAGGAGCAGGAACTTATCCCAGTCGAAGGACGATGGGAAAAACTCTTAATTCGAAGCGACTCACACGTTTACGCTCGCAAATGACCTCAATCAACGGGGCCCAGAGTTCAGAGTTCCGAGAAGATACAAAGGACTTTAATGGGAAAGGATATATTTGAGGTATTAATTTATTATATTATTTTCTAGAATTAAATACAGAGAAGAGGACATAAGTACAAGCAATATTAAGACCTTCCTAAAGACTGAAGGCAAAGACCTCTAAATAATTGCACAAACTTCTAAGAAATTATAACAGACAAGTCTTTAAAAATCCATAAAAAATGATGAGTAAACTTTGAACATTTAACATTTTGCTTACTTCTAATTCTGAAATAAAACCCTTCAAGTACTATTTCTAAAATAAAAAATGTGCGCCTAAATTAGGCTTTTTTTTGTCATATTTAATAAAAACTCTAATAATTACCCGAAGTTAGGGAGTTAATTCTTTAATATTTAATAATTACCCTCAAGTCAGGGAGTTAAATTTTCTGCCAACAACACCGCTAATTTTGTAAGCTTATTTTTCCTCAATAAACAAATAAGCAAATTTATTCCGATTTCAATTTGAATAAGCAATATTAATACCTTTTTAAAGACTTAAGGCAATACCTATTAAATAATTGCACAAACTTCTAAGAAATTATAACAGGCAAGTCCTTAAAAATCCCTAAAAAATTATGAGTAAACTTTGAACCTGTTGCATACTTTTAATTCTGATTAATATTATTTCTAAAATAAAAATTTTACGCCTAAAATAGGCCTTGTTTGGTCATATTTAATTAGTAAATACTCTAATTATTACTCGAAGTTAGGGAGTTATTTTTTTCATATATAATAATTACTCTCAAGTCAGGGAGTTACATTATTTTCCCAACAATACCGCTGATTTTGAAAGCTTTTCTTTCCTCAATAAACAAATAAGCAAATTTATTCCAATTTCAATTTGAATAAACAAGAAAGGCCTGTATTTTTCCCTTTGTCACTGGGGGAAACAAGTGTCAGATTCCTATATGTACGCCTTGGTCTTTTGACTCTCCATTTGTTTGATTATTTTCCTTTTCCTCGAAGCTCTCTCTCGTGGCTCTCGGGGCTCTAAATCATAATGACACTGGTCAGCAAGTGTGCGGGGTAATCTTTCCGTGCGGCATATCGATTCACAGATGGCCTCTCCAGTTCGATTCCGATTCCGGCTGCTGTCAATCATGTGTGGTCCCACATGGCCTAATGGGAGAGGGTGGACTTTGACTCTGACTTCCAGTTCGAGGCTTCTGCCAGCCAAACTCTTTTGCGTTCTGCCCAATTCTTTGCATTTAATTTCGTTTATTCATTCGAATGACCACAAAATGACATTTGCATTTGGGCAGCGGTCAGGTCCCAGTATCCTGGTCTCATGTGCTGCTTGCTGCTGCCCTCCAGGGAGTTGAGCCGACAGCTCCAGCACTCCGTAATCCCGTAACAAATGAATGGCACATTTTGCAAAAATTTGTTTTGACATCCGAAGATGCTGGGGCAAAAGTGCAGAATTTATATAAAACACAAAAGTGCGAAACTATCTCTCTCTCCCGCTCGCTCGCTGTGTGTGTAATTAATTCTCTGCTGAGTCGGCACACACAAATCGTAGGCTGAGCCAAAAAAGCACAATTAAATGGGCAACAAAAACCGGATGGGGATGGGGATGAGCAGCTTGCCTGGACGTGGCATCACCCTAGACATTGGTCAAAAACTAAACGAGAAGCCATAATTAATAAGTAGCTAAATTTGAGGAATTTTGAAGGGTTTATTACAAGTTAATTACAAATATATAAAATTATATAAAAGAAACCTCTAGAATATTTATACAGAAGAAATTATATATTAAATAATAAATAATGTATACAAAGTTGATATTTCCTTGATATCCTTGAGAAATATCCTATTTTTAAAGCTAATTTAGGCTTTATAGTTATTTTCGTAAATATAGAGTAATATAAATATTATAATAAAATATATCCATACCAAAAAGAACCCCTTAAGCCCCGAAAAATGTTTAAATATAAAACAAAACATGGTCAAAAACTAAATGAGAAGCCATAGTTAATAAGTAGCTAAATTTTAGGAATTATGAAGAGTTTTTTTATATAATATGATTGGGCTTTACCTATAAAAAAATATATAAATTATATAAAAGAAACCTCTGGAATATTTATATAGAAAACAATATATATTCAATAATAAATAATGTATAGAAAGTTTATATTTTCTTGATATCCTTGAAATGTCATTTCTAAATTTTGAGGGGATTTTTGGTATCATTTTCCATATAATATGATTGGGATTTACCTGTAAAAAAAAATATAAATTATATAAAAGAAACCTCTGCAATATTTAGATAGATAAAATATATATTGAATAATAAATAATGTTGATATTTCCTTGATATCCTTGAAATATCCTATTTCTAAGGTCAATTTGAGCTTTTTAGTTATTTTAATGATAATATAATATTATAATATTATAATAATATAATATGATAGGACCTGTAAAAAAATATTTATAAATATATAAAAGAAACCTCTGCAATATATAGAAAAAATATATATTAAATAATAAATAATGTATACAAAGTTGATATTTCCTTGATATCCTTGAAATATCCTATTTCTAAGGCCAATTTGAGCTTTTTAGTTATCTTAATAAATATTGAATAATAAACAAATATTATAATAAAATATACCTAACCAAAAAAAAACCTTAAACCCCGAAAAATGTTTAAATATTATACAAAATCTTGACTATCTCTGACTTTTTATCTCTAAAATTCCGTTTTAATCCCGTTTTAGTTTGATTTCCAGGCCAATGTGCCTGGCAACTCCAACTGCAAATGGATAACTACAATTTTTCGGATGCTGTAACTGTGGCAAGGGGCCACTCCGGACTACGGACTCCGTCGCCGTCGTCGTCGTCAACAGCATTTGCAGTAGCCATCGCTGTAGCCGTGGCCAAAAAGCAATTAGCAAAGTTTTCAGTCTCCAAAAACACTCACTCCTGATGATGATGTCCGGGAGGGGAGGGGACTACACTTAGCCGGCCATCATCAATCTGGTGCAGTTGCGCCACTCCGTCCGCTCAATCCCAATACCAGTCCGAGTTCCAGTTCCAGTCCCAGTCGCAACCTCCTAACCATTTCGTAGCCAACCGATGCCGTTCCTCCATCCATTACAGTTGCACCTAACTTATCAGCTGCCACCGACAGGCCATTGCACCGCCAAAAATGTGATTTAAATTTAACATTAAGTCCATATTTTAATTTATTTTTATTCATTAATTTTTTTGACAAGTTTTTCAGCGTTAAAAACCTAAAATCAAGCCATTAATAAGCTTTCATTAGAGGAAATCAAATCAAAACTTCATTTTCGGAGATTTCCTTAACTTAATATTAATGCATTTTGAGTGCTCAATAAATAATTTCATAATAATTATAATTTTATTGGCATTTTTCTTGCCGTGCGACAGGCGCGACCATCGTCATTCCCAATTATTCATGGATAATCTAACCCAAAATGGGACGTTAATTACTGGCGCATGTCAGTGGCATTTTGCCCCCTCCAACCATGTCCTCCTCCGGATCCTGCCCAGCTCTTTCAATGTGTGTGTGTGTGTGGCGTGAATTGCAGAAGTGCGGAACGTTCAACTATTTACTTTTTTGTCCAACTGTAAACAGTACGGAGGAGGCCACAGTCCACAGTCCTTAGTCCGCTCTCCGGCCATTTATCGAATGATTAATTAAGCGCAAGGGCCAGCGAATGCAACTTTCTGCTGCTGACATCTCCCCGAGGAATAGGGATGGCCAAGGGATGTGGTTCTAGCGATTATAATTTGGTTACCTAAGACTAAGCCACAAAAGATACCAAAGAAAATAATATTTTATGAATGTTTTTTAATGCAGTAATGCGATCTAGCCTCTGAAATCGTGGAAAAACGCCTTAGGAGACACAACCTTAAAAACTTAACCTTAAATTACCTCCATGGTGGTGGAGAACAGAGAAATGTAATATTTTAAATACCCTAAAACACATACTGATCCTAGAACCGTGTGTTAAAATTCAACGTGCTAGATATGACTCCCTTTCTGTGCCGATTGAACGAAAGTGAATATTGCGCTTAGTGACTTGTATTGGTATATGGTCACACTTTAAATAGAACTTGACAAGCTGTCAAAATCCAAATCCAAGTAGGCCCAGAGACTCAAACGTCACTTTCGGCACTATAAATAGCCCAGCCGGGCCAGCGGTATGCTCAGTCCGTCCTCACCTGCCAAAGGGTGACCTGCCCAAGCTAAATAGCTTAGTTTCCTATTTTTATCATTTATTTTGAACAAGTGTGGTTTTACGTCGTTCAGGAAGAGTTCGCAGTGTACTTCGAATGGAGAGCCGAGTCCAGCTTCATATTTATTTATTTTGTATTTTTTTATTTTATTTTTATTATGGACCATTTATTTTAAATCGGTCTTAATTATATCGACGAACAGCTCGTCAGTGTTCTTCCAGTGAAGATGTCGAGGCCTGCTCCACGGGATCCTAGATCCACAGACGCTTCATATTTATTTATTTTTATTTTTTTTATTATGGACCATTTATTTTAAATCAGTCTTAATTAAAATGTCCAAGTTTGTACGTTGATTTCGTCTATCCACTCTGTACGAGTGTCAGTGTCCTTGCAGCTTGTGAACAGATGCCTAGGCAGCTCCACGAGACCCTAGATCTACAGACGGTCCAATTTATTTATTTTGTATTATTTTTTTAAACAGTTTTACTTTTACCTCGTTTATTATTGAACTGACATCCGGCACCTGGGGATACTAGATCCACAGACACTTCTGTCGGAGATGCAGATATATTTATTTATGTTGGTTTTGCCGGCTGTAAATGGCCAGTTTCTGGAGAGGATGTGGCTCTGCCGGCTGTAAATGATCTGCTTCTGGAGAGGATTAGGAACTGTCGGCTGTAAATGGCCAGTTTCTGGAGAAGATTAGGAACGGCCGGCTGTAAATGGCCAGTTTCTGGAGAGGATCAGGCTGTGCCGGCTATAAATGGCCAGTTTCTGGAGAGGATCAGTCCCTGCTGGCTGTTGATGGCCAGTTTCTGGAGAGGATTAGGCACTGCCTGCAGTAAATGGCCAGTTTCTAGAGAGGATCAGTCCCTGGCGGCTGTCGATGGCCAGTTTCTGGAGAAGATCAGGCTCTGCCGGCTGTAAATGGCCAGTTTCTGGAGAGGATCACCTCCTGCCGGCTGTAAATGGTCAGTTTCTGGAGAGGATTAGGAAATGTCGGCTGTAAATGGTCCATTTCTGGAGAGGATCAGGCTGTGCCGGCTGTAAATGGCCACTTTCTGAAGAGGATCAGGCTGTGTCGGCTGTTGATGGCCAATTTCTGGAGAGGATAAGGCTGTGCCGGCAGTAAATGACCAGTTTCTGGAGAGGATCACCTCCTGCCGGCTGTAAATGGTCAGTTTCTGGAGAGGATCGGGCTGTGCCGGCTGTAAATGGCCAGTTTCTGGAGAGGATCATGCTGTGCCGGCTGTAAATGGCCAGTTTCTCGAGAGGATTAGGCTCTACCGGCTGTAAATAGTCAGTTTCTTGAGAGGATCAGTCCCTGCCGGATGTAGATGGCCAGTTTCTAGAGAGGATTAGGCTCTGCCGGCTGTAAATGGTCAGTTTCTGGAGAGGATCAGTCCCTGGCGGCTGTTGATGGCCAGTTTCTGGAGATCAGGCTCTGCCGGCTGTAAATGGCCAGTTTCTGGAGAGGATTAAGCGTTGCCGGATGTAGATGGCCAATTTCTGGAGAGGATTACCTCCTGCCGGCTGTAAATGGTCAGTTTCTGGAGAGGATCACCTCCTGCCGGCTGTAAATGGTCAGTTTCTGGAGAGGATTAGGAAATGTCGGCTGTAAATGGTCCATTTCTGGAGAGGATCAGGCTGTGCCGGCTGTAAATGGCCAGTTTCTTGAGAGGATCAGTCCCTGCCGGCTGTAGATGGTCAGTTTCTAGAGAGGACCAGTCCCTGCCGGCTATAAATGACCAGTTTCTGGAGAGGATTAGGCACTGCCTGCTGTAAATGGTCAGTTTCTGGAGAGGATCTGGCTGTGCCGGCTATAAATGGCCAGTTTCTGGAGAGGATTAGGCTCTGCCGGCTGTAAACGTCCAGTTTCTGGAGAGGATTAGTCCCTGGCGGCTGTTAATGGCCAGTTTCTGGAGAGGATTAGGCTGTGCCGGCAGTAAGTGGCCAGTTTCTGGAGAGGATTATGCTCTGCCGGATGCAGATGGCCAATTTCTGGAGAGGATTACCTCCTGCCGGCTGTAAATGGTCAGTTTCTGGAGAGGATCAGGCTGCGCCGGCTGTAAATGGCCAGTTTCTTGAGAGGATCAGTCCCTGCCGGCTGTAGATGGTCAGTTTCTAGAGAGGACCAGTCCCTGCCGGCTATAAATGACCAGTTTCTGGAGAGGATTAGGCACTGCCTGCTGTAAATGGTCAGTTTCTGGAGAGGATCTGGCTGTGCCGGCTATAAATGGCCAGTTTCTGGAGAGGATTAGGCTCTGCCGGCTGTAAACGTCCAGTTTCTGGAGAGGATTAGTCCCTGGCGGCTGTTAATGGCCAGTTTCTGGAGAGGATTAGGCTGTGCCGGCAGTAAGTGGCCAGTTTCTGGAGAGGATTATGCTCTGCCGGCTGTAAACGTCCAGTTTCTGGAGAGGATTAGTCCCTGGCGGCTGTTAATGGCCAGTTTCTGGAGAGGATTAGGCTGTGCCGGCAGTAAGTGGCCAGTTTCTGGAGAGGATTAGGCTCTGCCGGATGTAGATGGCCAGTTTCTGGAGAGGATCAGGCTATGCTGCCTGTAAATAGCCAGTTTCTTGGGAGGATCAGTCCCTGCCGGCTGTAAATGGCCAGTTTCGAGAGAGGATCAGGCTGTGCCGACTGGCCAGTTTCTGGAAAGGATCAGGCTAAAAACGCTCTGTAACTGGGTGTCATATACCAGGCGAACAGAAATATCAGAAAGAGGATGGCTTCTTCTGCGCTTAAAGTAAATATAACAGTTTTAAGCCAGAGTAATTCCAAAGAGAGAGAGAGCCAGAGAGATCCCATAACTGTTATAATAAAGTTAGGCCGAGGGTTCAGCGGATACCAGCTGCCATTTATGTTCGCCTGGTATTTCATTCTCATCGATGGCGACATTTGAAGGAAATTGGGTGGAAATTGGATTGAAATCTGATGAAAAAACCCACTGCTATGGGTTTCAGATACCAGGCGAACAGAAATACTAGATGGAGGATGATTTCTCTGCGCTTAATTAAATATAACAGTTTTAGGCAATGGAGATCCCAAATAAAACCTTCGATTTCATACTTTAAAAGCATACTTTAAGGGGTTTGTAATTTATATATGGAAAAAAATTGCATCTTTTGGGCTGAAGCGATTAACAACGTCAGCCCAAAAGTATGCAATATATTTCAAATTCTCCTCTTGCTCCTTAATTCACTCGAAAAGATGCACAGTTGACCAGATAATTAATAAAACTGCCTACAAGTATGCAATTTTTTTTACTTCTCGGCTAAAAGGCTACCACTAGTGATTCTTTTTGAACTGACTTTGTAATTTAAAGATTCACAATATTTGAGGTATTTGTGAGAGCATATCATGGCCAATAATCAAATGATAGCCAAATGCCATATATTTCCCGATTCGCAATTAAAATCGTAATTCATTAATTGTAAAATATTGAAAAAACTAACAAAATTTTTTTTTTCAATTTTTCAAAATTTGATAAGGGGTACCATCATTAAAATTTTCAAAAAATGACAAAAAAAATATTTTTCTAAATTTCCGAACTCTATATGCAGATTATTTAAGCAAATAAAAACTAACATAAAAACGCTTTCCGAATGGAAATTGAGGCTGTTTTGGCTTAGTTATGATTGTTTTAAGCTTTGATAAGTTAAAAAATATGCATCTTTGGGTATAATGGATTTTAAGGAGATCAGCTTTGGGCATTATGCTTTCATGACTTAAATATGTATATAAATATATTTTAAATCCAATTAAAATATCCCTTTCACGCTTCAAAAGCTTTTTTCAGACTAGTTCCCTCGGCGATCGGATCTGTTTTAGCTGGAAAATCCTCTCGCTTGTTTTTGTCTCTTTTTCTGGCCACTGATAAATTACTTTGTTCAAAAATCGTTACGTCGTAAAAATATGCTACATTATATATATTAAATAAATAGTGAAAGTGTTATGAACAAAGCATTATGCACAAAGCTGATCTCCTTAAGATCCATTATACCCAAAGATGCATATTTTTTAACTTATCAAAGCTTAAAACAATCATAACTAAGCCAAAACAGCCTCAATTTCCATTCGAAAAGCGTTTTTATGTTAGTTTTTATTTGCTTAAATAATCTGCATATAGAGTTTGGAAATTTAGAAAAATAAACTTTTTGCCAATTTTTAAAAAATTTAATGATGGTACCCCTTATCAAATTTTGAAAAATTGACAAAAAAAAATGTTTTTAGTTTTTTCAATATTTTACAATTAATGAATTAAGATTTTAATTGCGAATCGGGAAATATATGGCATTTGGCTATCATTTGATTATTGGCCATGATATGCTCTCACAAATACCTCAAATATCGTGAATCTTTAAAATACAAAGTCAGTTCAAAAAGAATCACTAATGGTAGCCTTTTAGCCGAGAAGTAAAAAAAATTGCATACTTTTAGGCAGTTTTAATTATCTGGTCAAATGTGCATCTTTTCGAATGAATTAAGGAGCAAGAGGAGAATTTGAAATATATTGCATACTTTTGGGCTGACGTTAATCGCTTCAGCCCAAAAGATGCAATTATTTTCCATATATAAATTACGAACCCCTTAAAGTATGGTTTTAAAGTATGAAATCGAAGGTTTTATTTGGGATCTCCATTGCCTAAAACTGTTATATTTAATTAAGCGCAGAGAAATCATCCTCCATCTAGTATTTCTGTTCGCCTGGTATCTGAAACCCATAGCAGTGGGTTTTTTCATCCGATTTCAATCCGATTTCAATCCAATTTCCACCCAATTTCCTTCAAATGTCGCCATCGATGAGAATGAAATACCAGGCGAACATAAATGGCAGCTGGTATCCGCTGAACCCTCGGCCTAACTTTATTATAACAGTTATGGGATCTCTCTGGCTCTCTCTCTCTTTGGAATTACTCTGGCTTAAAACTGTTATATTTACTTTAAGCGCAGAAGAAGCCATCCTCTTTCTGATATTTCTGTTCGCCTGGTATATGACACCCAGTTACAGAGCGTTTTTAGCCTGATCCTTTCCAGAAACTGGCCAGTCGGCACAGCCTGATCCTCTCTCGAAACTGGCCATTTACAGCCGGCAGGGACTGATCCTCCCAAGAAACTGGCTATTTACAGGCAGCATAGCCTGATCCTCTCCAGAAACTGGCCATCTACATCCGGCAGAGCCTAATCCTCTCCAGAAACTGGCCATTAACAGCCGCCAGGGACTAATCTTCTCCAGAAACTGGCCATTTATAGCCGGCACAGCATGATCCTCTCCAGAAACTGACCATTTACAGCCGGCAGGAGGTGATCCTCTCCAGAAATTAGCCATCTACAGCCGGCACAGCATGATCCTCTCCAGAACCTGGCCATTTACAGCAGGCAGGAGGTGATCCTCTCCAGAAATTGGCCATCTACAGCCGGCACAGCATGATCCTCTCCAGAAACTGGCCATTTACAGCCGACAGTTCCTAATCCTCTCTAGAAACTGACCATTTACAGCCGGCAGGAGGTGATCCTCTCCAGAAACTGGCCATTTACAGCCGGCAGAGCCTAATCCTCTCCAGAAACTGGCCATTTATAGCCGGCACAGCCTGATCCTCTCCAGAAACTGACCATTTACAGCCGGCAGGAGGTGATCCTCTCAAGAAACTGACCATTTACAGCCGGCAGTGCCTAATCCTCTCCAGAAACTGGCCATCAACAGCCAGCAGGGACTGATCCTCTCCAGAAACTGGCCATTTATAGCCGGCACAGCCTGATCCTCTCCAGAAACTGGCCATTTACAGCCGGCCGTTCCTAATCTTCTCCAGAAACTGGCCATTTACAGCCGACAGTTCCTAATCCTCTCCAGAAGCAGATCATTTACAGCCGGCAGAGCCACATCCTCTCCAGAAACTGGCCATTTACAGCCGGCAAAACCAACATAAATAAATATATCTGCATCTCCGACAGAAGTGTCTGTGGATCTAGTATCCCCAGGTGCCGGATGTCAGTTCAATAATAAACGAGGTAAAAGTAAAACTGTTTAAAAAAATAATACAAAATAAATAAATTGGACCGTCTGTAGATCTAGGGTCTCGTGGAGCTGCCTAGGCATCTGTTCACAAGCTGCAAGGACACTGACACTCGTACAGAGTGGATAGACGAAATCAACGTACAAACTTGGACATTTTAATTAAGACTGATTTAAAATAAATGGTCCATAATAAAAAAAATAAAAATAAATAAATATGAAGCGTCTGTGGATCTAGGATCCCGTGGAGCAGGCCTCGACATCTTCACTGGAAGAACACTGACGAGCTGTTCGTCGATATAATTAAGACCGATTTAAAATAAATGGTCCATAATAAAAATAAAATAAAAAAATACAAAATAAATAAATATGAAGCTGGACTCGGCTCTCCATTCGAAGTACACTGCGAACTCTTCCTGAACGACGTAAAACCACACTTGTTCAAAATAAATGATAAAAATAGGAAACTAAGCTATTTAGCTTGGGCAGGTCACCCTTTGGCAGGTGAGGACGGACTGAGCATACCACTGGCCCGGCTGGGCTATTTATAGTGCCGAAAGTGACGTTTGAGTCTCTGGGCCTACTTGGATTTGGATTTTGACAGCTTGTCGAGTTCTTGTTAAAGTGTGACCATATGTAAACTGGAATACCGGTAAGTCTAAAGACTCCGGGATTATATAAAAATAGCTAAGGGAAATAAATGGAAAACTATAATGGCCTGTGCAAGGCCATCAAAAACTAAGGGAAAATAATGATGGGCCTTACTAGTGCTGGCAAAACATCGGAGCACTATCGATAGTATCGATTTTTTGAACTTTTTTGAAAACCATCGATTGTTTTTCGCATTATCGATGTTTTGATTAGACCGATTAGACTCCATTTGAAGCCTTTGAAATGATCATGACGATGCTTTCTCGAATGCTGGAAGGGAAGTATTTGATTAGATCATGAATGGAAATTAATCCCTTAAAGTCGGAATCGTTTTAAGTGAGAAAATGGCATCCCTCAAGGCTTCCACTGCCAATAATATAATTTTTATAAGCTTAGGAAACATCGATAGTGCAAAACAACGATTTTTTGTCAGCTCTAGGCCTTACATTTTTGGCTTTGGATGGTAGCTAATCGGAAAGTAATTAAAATTCCTCTGGAAGATGTGCATTTAGCTTATTACAAGACTAATAACTAATGGCTGAGGACGATGGCAAAAGACATTCATTCAACGATTAGATAGCAGCTGGCTTTGGCTTTCCCGGTACGCGATTACAAGTAATAATATTTATATATGATTACCTGGCGCTAACCCCGATAACAATCGGGTTCTTTGTTCGGTGATGTCCATCAAGAATTACATATAGTAAATACCATTTTTGTAGCCCCAAAACCCAAAACAAATTAAAGACTCGGTAACTTTGGTAAGATCTTTAGAAATAAAACAGTTTCACACTTTCAATCGGCCAGAAGACGACTTATGACAATAAAGGATTAAAAATAAATGTATGTTGTGAAGGTCAAATAAAAATAATAGCATATTTCATCAGTTCCTGCGCACTAAGTACTTAAATCGAATAAGTAAAATGCAGGATCTGTGGTAAAACCCCCAGATAAATCCTTAGAGTGCGGGGGAAGCTAAAAAAAAAACACTTGGGACTTAAGGCTACGTTTCTCTGCTTAGGGAAGGGGTGGAAGGCCCTAACACAGGCCCATCTTGTGCGAAATGAACTGCACAAAATCGCTGCGGTACAGGATCTGGGGATCGTCCTCGGTGGCCAACTCATCCACCTGCCGCAGGTCCGTCCACTTCCACAGCAGGCGCCCATAGTAGCTGGAGCGGAACGAGGCGAAGATCTCCGAAGCCTTATTGCCGGGTATCCGGTCCTTGTAGTACGACTCCTTGTTCGTCACATTGAAGTAGTACTTCTGGTTGCGGGAGCGCGAGTGGGCCGACACATAGTTGGGGGTCAGCTCCCGGAACAGCAGCAGGCCGCCGGGCACAAAGAACTTCTTGTCGTCCAGCGCAAAGCCAAACCGCTTGGAGTTATCCTTGAGGACGTAGCGTCGCATATCCGCGAAGAACTCATCCAGTTCGCTGAGCGGAAAGAAGGGCTTGCTGCGCAGTGCCCCAAACGTGCGCTCCTTGCGGTACGGCTTGTTCAGGCTCCGCGCGTACTTGTCGCACATGCTGACCCTCTCCCGGAACGGACGCCGCCGGATATCGATGCCGCCCAGGCAGATCCCATCGATGATGTGCAGGGCCGCCACCCGCTGAATGGTCCTGCCCTCCCCATAGAACTCGTACACGATCTGGCCAAAGAAGATGGAGCGCGGCTGCACCTCAAACTGCGTTTCCACCAGCTCCCACTTCTTGTGCTCCGTGTAGCGCAGGAGGGTGCCCCGCGAGCGGCAGAGGAACAGCGTGCAGGCATTGATGTTGGTCTCCTCGCGGCCCACGGGCACAAAGTACCAGTCGGGCACATTCTGGACGGCATTGTTCAGCATCGCCACGCCATTCAGCTCGGAGGCGGCCAGATTCATCCAGGTGCGATCCTGCGCCCAATCGGCCAGGAGCTCCTCCAGCAAACGCTCCGTGGGCTTGACTTCGGGCGCCTGGCGCAGCTTATCGGGCAAATTCCAGCGCTTGAGGCACTCCTGACGCACCTCCCCCTGTCGCATCTCCTTGAGCTCTGGGTTCAGGGCAAAGGCGGCGATCTTCTGCAGGCCCACAATCTGTTTCTTGCCAATGGCATTGTTGGAGTTAATGATGTAGCGCAGGAAGTCCTCGTCCGCGGCCAGCTGCGCGGCACTAAAGATCTCCTGGACGTCCGACTCGCTCTCTGCCTCCTCGTTGAGCATGTGATTCACCGCATTCAGATAGGCGGTAATGGGTGCCGTCTCCGTGTCCTTGCGTTTGTACTTGCAGACCAGATACCGCTCCGAGTTGGCCGGCCGACTGCTATTGGGCTTGATGATGGCGATCTGGTGGAAGCACTTGTACATCAGATAGACCAGGCCCACGCTGAATGGGGTAAACAAGTCGAACACCTTGCACACAAAGCTGCCGTTCTCGCGCAGGATCTTCAGGGCCGTGAGGAACTGGCAGAGGTACAGCTGCTTGGAGAGGATCTCCTGGATATTCTCCTGTCCCTCCACCGAGAAGCCGCCGTCGGCCATGGCAAAGTGAACGCCCTGCGGAGTATGGCGACGGATGTACTCGTTCAGCGAGTCCTGGTTGGCCGCATCGAATATGTTGCCATCCTCCTTGACGCCATAAAACGCATCAAAGGACTCCGGCGAGGCGGCAAAGAACTTTTCCAGCTTGAAGTCATTGGCGCCGCGCAAGGTAAAGCCGAATCCCTTGGCCTCCCAGGATTTGCGGAACAGCACGTACTCGGAGAAACCGCCAGGGCCTGTCCCAAAGAATAAGAAAATACAAAGGAATATTTAGTTAAGGCGAAAATGCATGTTCAAGGACTAGTAAGTTGCTTAAAAAGTGGGAAACTTTAGTTTTATTCAAGACTGAGGAGGACATAGCCGGTAGAGCTGGGAAAAAATCGATTGCAATATCGATACTATCGATTCTTTTATTTTCGGTCCAAATAGAATCGATGTATCGCGAACCATTCATCTTTTGGATCATGTTTCTTTTTTTTTTATGTTCTGGAAACGTAATTTATATTATTTTTTATTATTTTTGTTATTATTATTATTATTTCTATAAATAAAAAAAATATATATATTTTTTCGATTTAATCGATGTTTTTTCTAAAATATCGAAAAAAAAAATCAATGTACTGATAATTGATTTTTCCCAGATCTAATATGATCTCCATGTTTTGATTTCTATAAATAAAAAAATATATATATATTTATTTTTTCGATTTAATCGATGTTTTTTTTTCTAAAATATCGAAAAAAAAATCGATGAATCCATTTTTTCCCAGCTCTAATAGCGGGCACAAAAAGGGGGTTTACCTGCACACATGTCCGTGAAGTAGAGCAGCTCGTCGGGAGCCACCAGCGGCTGGTCGTTGGTGTCGCGGGGATTGGTAAACATGTAGTCGCACATGGAGTCTATGTTGGCCATTTTGACGGCGGCGCGATTGAGGAAGATGGAGCTGCGTATGGTCTCGAAGGGATTGCAGCGCGAGCGTGCCCGCCTCTTTTCGCTGTCGTTGAGATCGTCAAAGACCGTCTTGGCCTCGAGGATGCGATGCAGGATCTCCGGGTCGCAGTAGAGCGTCTCTCCGTCGAGCGTCCGCTTCTTCGGGCCGACCAACACATGTCCCAGCAACTGTTCCATGGTGTAGGCCAATGCACCGCCGCCCAGGTTGGTCAGCCAGAGCACTGGCTCTGGTATGTCCAGCTCCTCGCTGTTGGGATCCCACTGGCCAGCCCCCGACTGTGGGTCCAGCTTGAGGCCAAAGCCGCGACGTCCGTCCTGCTGCACCGCGATGATCGGCTCGAGGCGACCCTGGTTGCTCTTGCCCAAACCCTTGTCGTTCTCGTAGCCCATCTTCACCATCATCTCCATGGCCTTGTTCGAGTAACTCTTCGACCACTCCCGCTTGATCTTCTTGGGCGTGGGCTCCGAGTTCTCATCGTCGGAGGGTTCGTCCACCATCTTGCCGGCTTGTGGCTCCTCCTTGTCGCTGCTTCCGGTGGCACTGAGATCTGGGGTCGCCAGTGGGGGGAACGCTTGCAACGGCACTATCTGTGTGTGGGGATAATTTTGTTTATGATTTTTGGTATATGCACCTCGCGTGCGACCGTCCGCCGAATGCCGCAAAATACCAAACGCGTGCATTGGCGCATGGCGCATGGGATTTTAGGTCCTCATTGGCGTAAAATACCGCAAATTAGAGATGTCAAACTACCGATATTGGCCCCATCGATGGTTTCAAGTTTTTTTTCGCCAAATTTCGATACTATCGTGATAGTACCGACCTATTTAATTTTGTCAACACCCCATCTAATAAAATACTCATAAAAGTTGAGGGTATTCCTTAGTAATTTTATAAAGATTTTTAGATTAAAGATTTATTATAGTAATAATTTTAAAAATAATAAAATTAGACAAATTTTTCAGTTTTGGTATCTTTTGATTTATTTGAATTACAAATATAATAATGTATGGGGACGCTACTATTGCGATTGTTTTCAAACTACCGATGGTGCAAGCTGAATACAAACCATCGATACTATCGATAGTGCCACCGGTATTTTGAGACCTCTACCGCAAATACCGCAAAAAATACTTAGCCTTTGGCTACCGTAAATACTGCAATACTGGAAAATAACGCGTTTCGAATTCCGCCAACTAAAATATTTTTCAAACCGATTTTTTTGCGCTATAATTATTATTAAATTTCTTTGTTATATTTTATTTAAGTATAAACTGCAGTTCATTTTAAACTTGTCTAATGTTAAGAACTTGCTTAAAAACAAATCAAGTGCAGTTTCTTCAAGCATTTTGTATAATTCATTCATTTCGGTATCATAAATTCACTTCACCTTAAATTCTATTCTATAAATCGGTGCACTTATTTAATAACTATAGATTTTTGTAGTTTAGAACTCAAATTAATTTTAAATTTCACGTTTCAATCGAAAAAAAAAATATAGAAAGCCTTAAACAGTAAATAAAAAAGAATTAAACGCATCATTACATCTTCTCGTAGGTCTCGCTGTACGGACAGGTGAGGCAGGTGTGCGTGTAGTTGTCCTCCTCCTCGTTGTAGGTGTCCGGGCCGAACTCGTGCTCGTGGATGGCGTGCGTCTTCTTGGTGTAGACGCTGCTGCGCACCTCCATGCGTAGCTGCTTCATTTGCTTGTTGTACTTGCGCGCCTTGCCCACCTCGCGCTTCTCTTCGCGTCCCTCGTGCTGGCGCACCAGCTCCTCCTCGCTGCCCCACACCTCCAGGGCGCGCTTAAGGACCTGCTGGTGCAGGTACAGCTTCATCTCGCCCCAGCGCACGTTGTGCGGATTCTTGCGGCTGATGTAGCGCAGCGGCGGCTCACGCTTGTCGAAGTCGCAGTCCTTCAGCAGGTACTCCGCCTTGGCCTCCGTGCGGGTGATGAGGGCGTGGCGGTCCTCGTTGTCCCGACACTTGTCGCACACGGGATGCCCAAAGTTGTTGAACAAATAGGAGTCGACGAAGGGGTCACCGCAATCGGCGCACTCCTCGTAGTGCACCGGAATGGCAATGCCATCGTCTACGATAGCCGGGGCCCCATCTTTGGATGACTTCTCTCCGGCTGCTGTCCCCGGTCCGGCCGGCAGGACCGGCTGCTCCAGCAGAAAGCCACCGCCGCTGTCAATGTACTTGGTGCCCTGCACCTTGATCACGGCAGTTTGTCCCTTGCCCAAAACAGCCTCTGGATGGGCGCCATCCTTGTTGCTGCCAGGAGAATAGGGTTCTGAACATGGCGGACATTGTAAGAAGAACGCACTCACCTGGCCAAATCCTTATAGGGATGCGCCACAAGCTTGGCTTCTCGCAACTTTTGGGCCTTCGCTTGATTCCTCTCGATACGCGCTTTCTGTGCATTGGTTAGCTTTGAGCCAGTGGGAGCTGGCGGAGAAGTTGCACCTGCTGTGGCCACCTCTTCGGACATATTGGGAATTTCACAAGTTCTTTCAATTTATTACAAAATTAAGCGCGCTAGCAGAAATTCCAATTTATAAACGATTTCTTCCTCTTTCCGATTTGACAGTGTGACCAAAGAATTATCCATACAACATACCGTATACTCCTAATATACCTCAAATTTTATGAAATATACCATTTAATACCAATATACCATGGGATTTTAGCCACCTGTGGTCACATTGTTGTTGTGGCCGGAAAACATGCAAAATAAACACTTGAAACTGCTGCTGCGATGTCTCCTGGCCCTGCCCCTCATCCTGCTCGTGGACTATTGCGGCCTGCTGACCCACCTGCACGAACTGAACTTTGAGCGCCACTTCCACTATCCGGTGAACGCTGACGGCGCCACCGCCGCCACCTCGGGCGTGGGCAAGTTCTCCTATTTGCGAGTGCCCGCATTCACGGCAGAAGTCCAGGTGGAGCCGCCCCGCCTAACGCTGCTGATAAAGAGCGCCGTGGGAAATGTGCGGAGACGCGAGGCCATCCGGCGCACGTGGGGCTACGAGGGCCGCTTCTCGGATGTCCATTTGCGACGCGTCTTCGTGCTGGGCAGCGCCGGCCAGAGCGAGAAGGACGTGGCCTGGGAGTCGCGCGAGCACGGCGACATCCTGCAGGCGGACTTCGTGGACGCGTACTTTAACAATACGCTGAAAACGATGCTGGGAATGCGCTGGGCCAGCGAGCAGTTCAATCGCAGCGACTTCTACCTGTTCGTGGACGACGACTACTACGTTTCGGCCAAGAATGTGCTGCGGTTCCTTGGCCGAGGGCGGCAGACGCATCAGCCGGAGATGCTCTTTGCCGGCCATGTGTTCCAGACCTCGCCGCTGCGGCACAAGTTCAGCAAATGGTATGTCTCGCTGGAGGAGTATCCCTTTGATCGCTGGCCCCCATACGTCACTGCCGGCGCTTTTATGCTCTCCCGCCAGGCCCTGCTCCGGCTGTACGCGGCCAGCGTCCACATACCGCTCTTTCGCTTCGATGACGTCTACCTGGGCATTGTGGCGCTGAAGGCGGGCATTCCGCTGCAGCACTGCGAGGACTTCCGCTTCTACCGCCCAAAGTACAAGGGTCCGGACAGCTACAGCGCGGTGATAGCCTCACACGAGTTCGGCGACTCTGCGGAAATGGAGCGGGTGTGGAACGAGTGCCGATCGGCCAACTACGCGTAGCAGAGGACCCTCGATCCGATCGAGAGTGTACATATGGATGAGTCATTACCTCGGAAGTCGCGCCTTATTGAATGACATTATCTAGATAGGTTAGTGACATAATTTGACATATTCGAAATTCATTCATGGACCATTTAATTTAAAACACATACCCTAGCTTGTATTGTATAAAACTTAACTTCAGTTTCTAGGTTTTTTAAGAAGAAAATCAAAATAAGCTAAGATTCTATATTGTTTTCTAATTCTTGTTCATTAGTTCAGTTCTAGTTATGTTCAGTTAATTGTTAATTACAAGAAAATAAATATAAACTATTGCAGAAAGGCAAGCTGTGTTTATTAATTAAATTTAAAATAACGGAACCAGTCAAAATGTTCGATTTCGGAACCAGTAAAAGTTCAAGTTTCCGATAGTTCGATAAATCGATTGGCGACTCCAAGTCGATAGTCCTAGACAAACAGGTGGTATCGATGCATCGAATGCGAAATCGATTTTATTTCCAGCTCTACCCCAGCGTAAATAACTATAAATTTCGGTTCGGGTTGTTGCTCTTTTTTTCGTTCGTTAATAGCACGCTAAAACAAATACCCGAAGGTAAATACCGATCAGCTGAACAGCAGGTGATAATGCGAAAAGCCCGGGGAGATGCACAGGGGGAAAACCCAAGCGGCGCATGGCCAGGAAAAATCTGGGCCAACGAGCAGAGCAGTCCCCGATCGAAAAGTTACGGCCAGCGATAACAAGATAAAAAGACGTACTCACGTACAGCGGTACAGTGGAGCCCGAAAAAGACTGAAAATTAGGAAATACTAGTTAACTGTGAGAAAACATGACGCATTGTTTGCATTTGTAAATGTGAGTGTGTGTGCGCGAATGCGCGGGTTCCGTGTGTGCTTATGTGTGTGTGGGCAGTAAAATACGCGTTAATTAACCAATTTTACAGTGGAAAACGTTCCGTGAAACGGAAGCGTTTTTTCTTGTACTTTCCGTTCGGCAATGCGTAATGTGCTCGAAATAAACAAAAACAATCGGGAGGGGGCACTAATTTCACCAGCGCACACGCACACAAACGCACCACTGCCCTGCCCCGCCCCGCCGCCACCACCGCCCTTCTACTCCTATGCCGATATCGATATTAGCGATAACCGACAGAGCCCCAGGTCGAACATATGCAATTACCACCGTCCGTTTTCCTGCTGGCCAGGCCAGCCTGTTTTCCCCGTAAAAAAATTGTGTAATATCCCGCGGCGGCCGTCCGTGCGGTTTTCATTTTCGCCGGAAAACATGGCAATATGCAGCGAGAGTGGGTTTAATTAGGGACTGCCTGTTGTTCTTTATTTTTCCATCGCTTTTCTGCCTGTAAGTCGATTTGCATGCAATTTGAATCGAGTGCGAGAGATCGATCGGTAGCTCGAGGTTTTGGATCTGCATATAATTTGTATAAAAAACTCCTACAGCTAGAGCTATGCTATGGCTACACTTGGGGAAAACTGGGTATTTAATTGATATCGGATAGGATATTATATTCCCTGGAAAATTTAGTTCTTATTTTATTAACTTTAGATTTTTTAAATATTATTATTATTTGTATATATTCCTTTAATTTCCTCTTCATTTTCATCACAGAAAAAATATCTGTTTTTAATTTTCCATCCGAAAAAAGCAAATACATGAGTTTCCGCTATATTTTTTCAACTTTATTTTGACTTCCGCTGCTGCTTTTATCGGTCTTTATCTGGTTTCCACTTTTCTTTTTACTTTTCTGCTCTTTTTTCCCCATTTTTTGTTATTTTTGTGCTGGCACAGCGAATGATTTATGGCAAAATAGCTTGTAAGCGTAGGTGCGGGCTCAGAACTCTGAATTCTGATGTCATGCTTTTATCCCAAAAGAATACATGGAAAAATATGAAGCAAAGGGGAGCAGTGGTAATTGATAGGGAATCCCCAAGGAATTCCATTTCTAATAAATGATTTCCATTTATTATTGTAGCTGAGCTCCCCATAGAAAAAATCACAAATAATAAACGAAGCTTTTATCGATATTATCGTTAAGTTATCGATACTTACTTATTATATTAAATTAATTTAGAAATGGCTATAAATTGGTTTCTTATCTGTCTAGTTTCTAGTCAAGCGAATTTAATGTTTAATTAATTAAAACCAAGCTTTAAATTATGATAAATAATAGGAAAGAAATATATAGAAAGAGAAACTACCATTATAAATATTTAAAAAATTCTCTTTTAGTCACTAAAAATGAAGAAATGATGACCCTCAATCATTGTTAGTTATTAAAATCTTAAAATATTAATTATACCCCTTTAATTTCTCTATCTTCCAGTTAGAGATCCGACCAGAAACCAAAATGCTTTCGCTGCAGAACCAACGGCAACCGAAGACCACCCCCCTGGTGGACGACTACGAGATCTCGGACACGGTGCTGGGGCTGGGCATCAACGGAAAGGTGGTCCAGTGCAACCATCGCCGCACCAAACAGAACTATGCCCTCAAGGTGCTTCTGGACAATGAGAAGGCGCGCCGCGAGGTCGACCTGCACTGGCGGGTGAGCGGCTGCCGGCACATTGTCAACATCATCGATGTGTACGAGAATACATACAGCGGGCGGAAGTGCCTGCTGGTCGTAATGGAGTGCATGGAGGGCGGCGAGCTGTTCCAGCGCATTCAGGACAAGGCGGACGGGGCGTTTACGGAGCGGGAGGCGGCCCAGATAATGCACGAGATCTGTGCGGCGATAGACTATCTGCACAGTCGGGATATCGCGCATCGCGACCTCAAGCCGGAGAACTTGCTGTACACCACTTCCCAGCCAAATGCGATCCTCAAGCTGACGGACTTTGGCTTTGCCAAGGAGACATTCACCAATGACACGCTCCAGACGCCCTGCTACACGCCCTACTACGTGGGTGAGTGCTCAAACTGAAGCTTGCTAATTGCTCCTCGTGAAACCTACACCATTTAGTCATTTTTACGACCCAAAAATAGTTTGTTTTTTACTCAGAAAGTTTCTGTTGAAGCCACACGATGATTCAATCTTAAATTTAGATATATAGCCTTGTTCCACTGCTACATTAAGCTCCATTCTCGAGAATGGTCCACTATTTTACATGGGGAAAAATTGTCCGTTCAAAATCGACAGACCATCCGTTCACCATTTCCCCCCGAAGGTTTCTATACAAACTAAAAAAAAATACCGAGAAATATCGATTATTAGGCGATATTTCTTAAGCTCCTTCCCTAAACCTTCCTTTCCATCCCTAATTTCTTATTGTTCTTGAAATTATGAATATTTTTGCAAACAGATGAATGAAAACTAGATCCGGCGCAGCATTTTGTTGTCGCCACTGCATAATGCGATGATCCTTAAGCTGTGGCAGAGAAATATTTCTGAAAACACCCGATTTTCCTTTGATATTCAAGATTTTCAAGCTCCAAGCATAGATATTAATAAGTCCTTGAATGGGTGGGTTAACTTTGAAGAGGACGTCGTCCGGGAGTCGCAAAAGAAAGCCTGAAATTACCGCTTTCGGGGTCCCAATTAAAATGTTAGCAAAGCCGGAGAATGTAGAGAATGTAGATGGAGCTGTGGAACAACCGACGGTCCATTTTCGAAATAACGGAGCAGTGGAACAAGGCTATAAATCATTTAAGTTGACTAAACACATCTTTACGACCCAAAAAAAGTTGGTTTTTTGCACAGAAAGTTTCTATTGAAGCTACACGATGATTCAGGCTTAAATTTAGATATATTTCTCACTCACTGCACTTTTCTGAGCGTGTTTTTTACACGCGAACTTTGTTTTAATTTGTTTTCCTTAATTTTATTCGGCCTTGTGCCGCTTAGGGAAAGTGCAATTGCCATTGTGCACGGTTCATATAGTTCTAGAGAAGTCTACGGGAGTTCTCTGCTTTTTGCATTAATTATTGCCTTCTGTGCTACTCACTTTTCATAGCCCCCGAGGTTCTGGGTCCGGAGAAGTACGACAAGAGCTGCGACATCTGGTCGCTGGGCGTGGTCATGTACATTATCATGTGCGGCTTCCCGCCGTTCTATAGCAACAACGGCCTCGCAATTTCGCCGGGCATGAAAAAGCGCATACGCACCGGCCAGTACGACTTCCCCGATCCGGAGTGGACGAATGTCAGCCAGGCGGCCAAGGATCTGATTAAGGGCATGCTGAATGTGGATCCCAGCAAGCGATTGCGCATCCAGGACGTTATACGCAACAAGTGGATTGCCCAGTACAATGCTGTGCCCCAGACGCCGCTCTGCACGGGCCGAATGCTGAAGGAGGGCGAAGAGACCTGGCCGGAGGTGCAGGAGGAGATGATGCGCTCGCTGGCCACCATGCGCGTGGACTACGATCAGGTGGGTTTCGATTTCTCTTTCAATAAGAACTTGGGAGGGGGAGGAATACTGGATTTTTCTCAGTCGGCGTCGCTGCCGCTCACGCACAGTATGCACAAAAGAGAACATAAGAATCAGTGCAGACAAATTGTAATTGTGTGGCTAGATTTAGCCTTATTTAGCGTTAAATAGCTAGTTTTTAGGTTATAGCTATTTTTTTGCCATACTAAAATAAATTTGAGCTTTTTTCTTTCTCATATCTACCCATAGAGTGTTCAATTTTCACTCATACAAATGCAATGTTGGCATTTGACTGTAGTTCTAGGGTTACGCTCTTTCCATAAAAATTTACAGAGAGCAATGCTGTTGAGCGTTTGCACAAAGAGAGTCGGTACATAAGCAAAAAGGAATCCCGTTACCTTGAAAATATGAAAGAATGAATTGGTTCTATAAGTAAAATAATTAAGAACCAAGTTACATAATTTGTTGTTCTGTTGTTTTGTTCTTGGCAATGATTACAAATAATATTTGCTTGGGTAATTAGCAAGCCATACTGCACGCTTTTGTTTCTACTAATTGTTAAAACTAATTATGAACGCTAAGGTGAATGTGCTCTTAAAGTATAGGTTGTTCAGACGAACACGAATATTTAGAAAGATAAGAATATTTTGGGCTCTGTTCATATCTGTATATATCCGGCTCGAAGGACCAATAAATAAAAGAACGGCTGAACGAAGAATGGCAGATCACAGCTGCATAGATTATTGAACAATTATACATATCTCGTTCTTGTTTTCTTTGGTTTTAAATTCCCTTAAATACAAACTTTATTTAATACTTCTACTTACCTCTTTTCAGATGCAAATCAAGGCGCTGGACAAGTCGAACAATCCGCTGCTGACGAAGCGCAGGAAAAAGATCGAGGAGATCTACGCGGCCAATGCGACACGCAACTAAGACGAAGAACGCCAGCGAGGGAGGAGAGCTATCCAAACCCGATCCCAATGGCAGCTGAGTGGATGGTTTTAACACTTAAGCGGATGCAAGTTGTACAATTGCTTCAGACAAGAAACGATACTACTTATACTACTTCAACGACGAATGCAAGGAAGCAAGCAAGCAGCAACTACTACTACTATTAAAACAACAACAACCCCTACAAACTCTACTCCATGTTATGTTACGTTACGTTTTCTTTTTCCTTTCCCTATTGTCCCCATTATCTATGTATAATCCACATATTTCCAAGTAAAAGGTTCTTAGGGTATTTTGTAGTCTGAAAAGTGCTCTTTTGCAAAAAAAAGATGAAAAACAAAAAAAAATAAGAAGGAAAAACTATAAGCCAAGAGCAGCAAGCCTAGCTAGCCAGCCCCAGTTGCAGCTGGACAAATGCAGAATTTTCGATGCCTCGAAAATGTTTCATTCAATTTTTTTTGTAACATTAATAATGTCCTTTTTTTTCGTGTACGTGACTTTGATTATAATAATATAAATGTATGTATATCCGTGTGTATATGTATGTATGGTATATATGTGAGGAGGAGAAAAAAAAAAAAACAAAAACAAAACAACAAACAAACAATTATACATTAAACTGCGAAAACTTCTGTGTTGGTTATAATAACATTTATTTGCTGACTCTGCAAGCGATATACCATTTTACCGTATAGCGTATTTTGTAGTCTATAAACAACAACAAGCCCCCAAATAAATAAAACATAAAAACAAGCTTATTTTACTATGATTAAAATCAAATTTAAATTGTGGTTTTAATTGGGATTTGGGCTTGGGGGAAACCTTTTCTTTTCAGAGTGCTTGCACGCTTTAGAAAGAGATGGAAACAATGCTGGATAAGCCAATGTGTGAGTATGTCTTTAAATGTATACATATAAGTTTAGGCAATCTCCCTTGGAAATTCTCAATAAAATATTTATTTTAACTCAAGAAATTCTCAATAAAAAATGAAATTTTTCAATTATGTTTAGCTTCAGATGTTTGTTTCTAGACTAAAATATCTCTGGAATTAAGGTTTAACTCAAGTTTACACACATATTTTGCTTAAACTCTGCTCTACACTTTTAAATCATTATCTTTTAAACGGTATCTTCAAATATTTCTCCCATAAATCTCTGGAAATCGCTTGCCTGCAATTAAGGTTTAATTCCAGTTAATTCACATATTTTGCTTTAATTTCTTTCTTTCTCTTACCGGATTTCCAGATATTTCCTCCATAAATCTCTTGAAATCTCTTGCATTCTATAGCGGAGTCACAAAAATCAAAACTATACATCAACGTCAATGAAAAACTAGCACTGAGCATCACAAAAACAAAATATATACACTCAAGCTATTCCATAGTCATTTATCCACAGAAATCTTTATAGATTTGGGTAACAAATCTCTTGAATTTCATAGGAAACTATCACAATAACACAAGAATCCTTAATAATTTAAATAATAGTTTTTTTTTCGATTTAATCGATGTTTTTTTCTAAAAAATCGAAAAAAAATCGATGCACTGAGAATCGATTTTTTCACAGCTCAATTTCTTTGGGTTTCTTTGGCTCCAATCCAGAATTTCGCTGCCCAACCATGGTTTGAGTTCTCGCTGAATAAAAAGTCCTCGCCGAGTACTTGCAGTGTCATTTATTATTCAATATCCATGATCAACAGTGGTGCCTAGGCATGCATGCACACATGTACCTTATTTATCATCAACATGGGGATAGCTGGTGCGGAGTGTGGAGTAATCTGTGGTTCGTTGGGGAACGTGGGATAAGGATGGGAGTGGGAATGGATGGGATGTGGAGTGGAGTGGTGCAGTTGCAGTTGCAAATAACAATTTGCCAACAGAGACTCGCGGTCTGTGTGTGGTGTGTGAATGGTGATGCCCCGAGTTCGCGGCTTAAATAACGGTACCAGCTAAAGGCTACGACTAAGACAATAGTTAACATTTCACGCACATCCACCGTCTCAGTGTGAGTGCTTTATATAGTAGGTATATGCTACAGATTCGTTAGTGACTCGGGCTTCGCTTCGTCTCGGATTTGTCGTGTTGCTTGCTGTGGTTTTGCTCTGCTTTATCATTTATAATTTATCATTTATCGCTTAGTTTTGCTTTTGTTACCTTGGCGTACTTTCCCGTTGCGTGTTGTATCAATTTACAAAAAAGTGTGACAGAAAATTCGCTTAGAAAAATACATTTGGTTTGTGTTTGCTTTGTGTTTCGATTCGATTTCCCTAGTTTGTTTGCTTTGATTTCCATTTTCCCTTGCTGTGTTTGTTTGTTTTGTTCTAGCCTTAATTTTAGTCTAATGGCAGATATCGAGATTCACCGTGCGTGCTTTGGGGGCTCCTCCCGCTAATAGTTGAACTTTAAATTCCTGCATTCGTTTTCAATTCTCTTCCGGATGTCCCTTGTCCGTGATTAGAGCTGGCAAGTTTTGCACTATCGATTGTTTCTATCGATACTATCGATAGTGCTCTGATGTTTTGCCAGCACTATCCGTGATCCTTCTTCCTGCTCATTGCGTTCCACGTTCTCCTCGTTCTCCTCTTCTCTCTTTTAGCTATAGTTTTGTAAACTGAAGGTACATTTTTTGTATCAATTCATGATCCTCCTGATCCTTTGCGTCCTCGAGGTCCTGCTCTCTAGAGGAAGCTGTCGCAGCTGTTCTCCGCCTCGCTGTTGGAGCAGTCCATGGCGGGCAGGGAGACGCCGCGGCGATAGACCCACTGGCGCTGCTGCTGGTGCGGCTCACAGCTGGCGCTCGAGCTGCTGCTCCCGCTGCTGCCTCCGCTGCTACCCCCGCTGGCACTGCTGTTGCCGCTGCCACGACGCCTGGACGTGGATGGAGTATCAGGCTGGGCTATGGCATTGAGGCGTGGAAAGTACTTGTACATCTCCAGCAGATTGCCCAGCTTAATGTGCGGCTTGTACTCCACATCCTCCAGCGACTGGGCCGCCGAGCTGCTGCTGCTCAGCGGCGTCCAGAAGGTGAGACCCAGCTGGGCCAGGTGGCCGCCCTGCAAGCCATAAAAAAATAGCTAAACCTTACAAAGATAAATAAGTTACACCCACCTTGATGTCCGTCTCCAGCTTATCGCCAATCATGGCGCACTGATCTGGTTTCACATTGAGGAAGTTGCAGGCGGCATAGAAGATCTCTGGGTGGGGCTTCTCCCAGGGCAGATCGGAAGACACGAGCACGCAGTCAAAGTAGCCGCGCACATGCAGCTTGGCCACCTTCTCCCACTGCGCATTCGACGGGCCGTTGGTGATGAGGGCCAGGGCATAGCCCGCCTGGCGCATGCGCACCAGCAGCTGGACATAGTCAGCCGGCACAGCCAGGTAGCGATAGCGCAGTCTCAGCCACTGGGGATATATCTGCTCGGCGAGGTGCTTGTGTCGCGGCGGCAGGGATTCGCGCCACAGATGCGTGCGCCAGGAGTCCAGCGATGTCTGCGAGTTGTCCGGACAGCGGCGGAAGGCCTTGAGGAAGTTTTGTGTGGACAGAGCGGCGTCATCCTTGCTGAACTGGTACTGCGCCTCCAGAACGTCACCGAGCTGGGAGGGAGAGAGTGGGAGAGCGGAATCAGCGGTTGTTCAAAGTCAGTCTCAGTCTCAGTCTCAGTCTCAATCGTTCAATCCAATCAATTCCGATTGCTTAATCAGTTCTGAGCTTTATCAGGCCACTGATCACTGATCAAACAACTGCCGATAGCTATTGCATGTATAATATATATACGAGAGTTGCAATCTATTTCAAGGGCCTTTCCCCCTGTCCATTTCCGCAAATTGCCTTCTTGATTCCAGTTTATGCAAATCCAGAAACAAGTGCAAGTGCAGGCGGACATACGGGCTGATTTATATCAAAATTATCGTGTGCGTTCAATGGAATGAAAGCGAACAGTCATTGGTCTCTGATAACAATGAAAGCAACTGAATAAAGAAACCGAAGAACCCGCGATATAACAATGACAATATTTGGTGTCTAAACATAGCTTATCTGGGCTTCAAATTTGATAACGAATTCAACTGACTAAATTGGAAATGATTAAGCTATAAAAATGTTACGAGAGCAGGCAGTACAAAATTCAAGTGAAGGTATAAATAATGATTCAATTAAACGCTGAAACTATATTTAAATCAGTTAATAAATCAATTCAATAATTAACAACTTTCCCATACTGAGTTCACGATGATAGAGCGGGTTTTTCACTTGCTAACGAATCTCTGGCTATCTTAATTAGCATCTGTCTGAATATCTAGTTTCTTCTGAATATTATTAAATTCTTTTTAAATATTCTATGGCTGATTTTATGGGATTTTACGAGCTGTTAAGATACATTTACTTGCGGTTTTATTTATTACTTTAGCTTGGGCCAAGAAATGGGGTCATAGAAATTGGTTAAAAATTAATTTTTTTATATTCCTTTGCTTCGAAATTGTACAGTTAAGGTGTAAATATAACAGAAAATATCTATGGTTTTGATTTCTTAATACAAAAAAGTTGTATTTTCTTATATTAGTTAAAGTTTGGACTTAAGATTTTTATAAAAAAATTACTTTAACTAAGATTTATTTTTCTTAAACCCAAAACCGGAATTTAGGGTAAAGTTTAATGTTTTTTAAGCCAAGTCTTTGACAATAAAGCCTTAAAAACTGCATTTCAGTTCATAATATCATTTTTTGAACGAGCTCAAGCTTGTTTACTAATATTTTCAAGTTTTGAATGATATTTATTGTTTATTTTACGAGCTTGCATTTATTTTTAAATTCAATTTAAATGAAAAAATCAGCAAGTCTGAGAGTACCCTGAACCCCCGTAAAGTGCAATTTAATTATAAATAAATGCAATTACCCAAAATAATCAGATTTATTTATAAACCCGTGACTTCAAGTATGTATTTTTTGCAGTCAGATAACGAAGACTTCCCAAAGTGCATTTGTGTTTATCCTGAATGAAGGCTACATATTTACGCCATATAATACGTAAAGTAAATAAAGTATTTATTGGAAGCCGCGAAAGTCTGGCTCTCCAGCAGTCGGCTTCCCGATAAAGCGAGGTGGGGGGAGACCTTGTAAAAGTGCATGTCTTGCGTGCCGAAAGAAATAAAAACAAAAGAATTGAATTTCGGGCGCGTGCTATCAGCTGGGAGCCCAACGGACGGACAGGGCGGGACGGGTGTGACGTCCGGGGTTTTTCGACTACGTAACAGCAGCAGCGCGGGCTGCAGTGGAAAATTTTCTAGCTGCCTGCTGCGCACTTTCACCCCCGAATTCGGGGATGCCCGCGGAGAGAGCGCGGCGGGGAGAGCGAAGCGTGGAGCGCGCGTGGAGCTGGAAAGTGTGGACTGTAACTCACCTTTCGGATGGCCTTCAGGTCGCCGGCACGCGTTGGTATCAGCGTGTTGTCCAGGTCAAAGTAGAAGGCGGAGATCTTCGCACATGTCGCATCGAAATGTGTAGTCTGCTTGACGGAACTGGAACTAAATTTGCTAGCTGCCATCGGGGGCCACGGCGAATAAGGGAGGGAGGGGGCGCGGCGGGAAAGCGAAAGGAATTGCGAACTGGAAGTGTGGGGAGGAAGTCAACGGCGAGTGCAACTAAGATGCAGTTTCGAAATTGGCGCCAAGGCACAAATACGACAACTTGCTCTCCCAACTGAAAAAAAAACTGTCCGCTCGCGTCGGCGGAGTTCAAACGGCAATTGAAGCTAACTAAGGTCGACGGGGAGCTGAGGAACAGGTGAACGGTAATGGCAAGCTATATGGAGATGCAAGTTAAATCGATTCTGCACTTATCGATATTCCTCTACATATCGATATGTTTTCATCGGAGCAGCGAATAAGGTGCGAGCGAGACCACCAGAGCAGAGCACAATTACGTTTGCTAGCCGTGAGTCAGAGCGAGTGCACTATAGCAGCATATGTGGCGCGAAGATAAAACTGCCGCTGCTGCCACTGCTCTTGGTCAGTTTTACATAACTTTTACATTAATTTATGAATTGTTTTGCATTTAATTTTCAAAAATAATACCTTCAAGCAAAAATCACGGGTTTGTTTTTAGCAAATATTCAGTATTACTATCGTTATTCAACACTGGCTGGAGTATCGATAATTCCTGGCGATAGGTTTGGGAAAAAGAGTGGCATCACCGCCTTTTTGTCTCGAAATCTCTTACATTTCGTTTGATTTTCGTATTTGTTCGGTTTTGTTCTCGTTAAAAAAGATGGACAAAAAGGAATCAGGTGTGGAGGCATTTGCGCCAGGTAAGTGTGCGTCAGATACCCAAGGAACTCACCTGAACGGCGCCTTGTCCCTGGTAGAAACCATTCAGAAAATGGATGAGGATGCCGCAGCAGCGGCCGTTGATTCTGACAACAAGACGTTGATTTCCGTCGGCGAGAACCCGGAGGAGATCAAGAAAGACCTGGGTTTGCAGGAGGATGAGCTAATCTCGCAGGAGACACTGCGCGAGTCGCCCATCCAGTGGCCGGAGCGCTGTGAGTGTAGAAAACGTGCACTTTTGCACTTGGCGCCATGTTTAACGTTCTTTTTCTTGCATTGCTCGCTTTTCTCGTTCAAGTCCCCGGAATGGAGGAGTTCCTTACCATGAGCGACACGCCCATCTACACACCCACCGTGGATCGTAGCAACAACCTGACCACCGAGGACATGGCCCATATGCAGCGTGAGTACATGTTCCCCCTATATGGTTCATTTTTTGTTTACATTCGAATTGCTCACCTGATCCCTCACTGAAAAGTGGGAAACTGAGCTTGTTTATAAGTGAAAAACTTACCTAGAAACACTTTTGTTTATCGCAGAGCTCTCGGAACTTGAACCCGACCAGCTGGTGGAGAAGATCAAGTCGATGCAGGACGAGATCTACCAGCTGGGACTGCGCGAGGCCAAGGAGATGACCCGCGGCAAGCTGCTGGGCATCTTCGACCGCGATCAGCTGCCCAAGCGCCAGCCGTAGAGGGATCTGGATCTGGATCTCGTCCCTTAGCATTTAGCCGTAGATAAATGTAAATAAACGTTATGCGTTTTCTAGTATGTAATAAAGACGCGAATAAGCACAGAATTAGTTCATTTGCAACCAGTAACTAACGTTTATTTTGTCCTTTAAAGCATTTTGTGGGTCCTACATGGGGCATATTACAGATACGTTCGAGGAGTCGATATAGAGGAGGATTGGGACTGTGACATGTGGCTCTGAGAAGGCACAGTTGTGGGGGAAATGCAGCTATGCGCAACAACAAACTCTGGCTGTGACGGGGGGATGTGTGTGTGCTAGAGGTGGAGAAACATCGAAGAAAGCATCGATGCATCGATGTTTTAAAAATGTTTTGGAACATCGATAGTCACATCGATAAAGGAAAACTTTTTAAATTTATTTATGAGCAAATTTTTGTTTGTTTCTCCACCTCTAGTGTGTGCCACCTACGTATATCCTGTATCAATCCCCGGCGTGCTACTCCTGCCACTGCATCCCAAACCTCTGCTCAAAGGTGATCCTGTTGTACACACCGGCATCGGCCAGCTGCATGGGATCGGTGTAGTAGGCGAACCGCCTGATATCCAGCATCGCCACATCGAACATCTGCTTCCAGCTGGTCAGGTCCGTGACGCTCATGTGGATCGGTAGCTGCGGATCCGGTATATCGATGGCCGCCTGCAGCCGGTCAAAGGCTTCTGCTATGGGGCCCACCGACAGGTTCACCCAGTACTCGGCCGGAAAGCGCTTGTTCTCGCAGAACGGCGCGCCCTTCCTCATGATGAAGACCAGCATGAGGATCTCATACCGCTCGGAGCTCTCGTAGAATCGCTTGGTGCGCGTCTTCTCCACAAAGTCGATGAGCAGGATCAGCGGCGTGTAGTTCTGCAGGTGCATCAGCAGCTCCCTGTCCGTCCACAGGTAGCGCCCACCGCCGCCTCCTCCGCCCTTCATGCTCAGCATGCTCATGTTGCCAGCGAGCTGTTGATGGTGCTGCTGCTGCTGGAGTTGCTGCTGTTGCTGCTGTTGCTGCTGCTGCTGGAGTTGCTGCTGCTGCTGATGATGATGAATGCCTGCTGCGGCTGCGGCGGATGGCACTGGAGTTCCGCTGCTCGTTGCCACCTGGCTGGGCATGGCGACCACAATGCCCGTCTGTCTCTGGCAGCCAATCTCCTCCACCATGTGCTGTGCGCTGCGATGACGACGAAATGCAATTAAGGCAAGTAGTCGTAACTAGGCCAAGGTCGGCGCAGGGAAGTGGGTGAGTGGGTGGTAGGGCGTTACTTGTTGCAAATGCAATCAACTTACTGCGTGTGCCACCAATCAAAGCGCCAAAGCAGCGGAAATTAGATGAGCGATGAGCGATGGGCGGGATGGGGAGCGTGAAGCGCGGGCGGCGGCACTTGAGGCTATAGCTAAGGCTATACCTATAAGCTATGGGCTTTTCAGCTTTCCCAGCAGCTGCTGCGTGGTGTGTCCTGGACGATTGTTGCCACGCGAGTGCCAAGTCGCAGCAGCTCGCCACTGCAGCTCGGCGCCATTCGGGTTACGCGCCTTGCTCGGCACGGACTCGGGACGCGAACTCGGCTCCCAGCTTGGCAATGAACTTATCGGATGCGGCGCGCTCTGGCCTGCACTTTGCAGATTGGCTTGGCTCTCTGGCCCCAGCAACAAACGAAAGACCAAAAATATACTGCCAACTTTTGTCGGAAAGGCCGGAAAGGCCATTTGTTATAAGGCATAAAACAATGCAAAATACACAAGCAGGCTATTAAAAATTACCTAAAAATGCGTCTAAGAGTATGCATTGAAATATTTAAGGACACACAATAAATGTAAATTGGTAAGGTGTCACTATTTGTAGCGATTTCGAATCCCACGCGATTTCTGTGGGGCTGAATATATGCATAATTAATACAATACTAATTATGCCAAAGCACCAGAGACTTCCGAAAAAAGCCAAATCAGAGCGGAGTGCACAGGCATTAAATATTAAAGCGCACCAGGGATGTCATAGAAATAGCTGGGAATATGAAATCGCTTGAAAGGAGGCTGAAAAGTATGCTACAAAATTGTATTGCCTACCTTTGGAGACTTTTTAAATAAAAAAATGTGAATTAGCTTTGTCCGTATGTCTGTTCGTCCGTATAAGCATCAAATTTGGTGTCTTTTCTAATTTATTTAATAATAATTATCCTAATAATTAAGAAAATGTAGATTAAATAACAAATATCAATACAAAATTTAAATTAGCCTTGTCCGTGCGTTTGTCCGTATGTCCGTATGTCCGTATAAGCACAATTTTTTTTGCTTTTTCTAATTTATTAAATAATAATTAGCCTAAAAATAAAGAATGTAGATTAAATAACAATTAGTTAGCAATAGAAAATTTAAATTAGCCTTGTCCGTCTGTCCGTATGTACTTAAAATAAAAAATACTTTTATAAAGATTTGAGCACACCATTGCCGTTCTGCTTGGATAAATTAGAATTTACATAAAAAATAACCCCTTAAAGACTAGAGAATATTTATTTTAAATTAAGTTCTATTAAAGTACTAAAAGAAACAAAAAATACATACATACAGGAGCTCAGCAGGGATCGAGCTGGGCCAGCCGTCGATCGAACTCAGCCTTGTGCTCGTTCTTCAAAAAGCGTCGCATGCCGACGAAGAGATACCGCAGCTTGGGACCCACCAGCACCTCCATTAGCACCTTCATCAGGTTCTCGAAGCTCTCGACGCCGCCGTTCTTGTACTCAATCAAGACTTTGCCAAAGACCCGGAACTGATCGTGGCTGACCAGGCTGCGGAGCTGTTTAAATAAATATAATTTAAATTTGAAAAAATCCCAGGGAATTATATATCCCAGCTCACCTCCCGCAAAAAGTCCCCTCTATCCTCGGGCGCCACCTTCACCTGGGAACTAATAGGCTCCGCCTTGACCTTGAAGTTCTCCACGAGCTTGTAGCGCTTCTTGGGCGCCTGAGAGCTGCTCCCCGTCTCCGGCGTGCGCTCTCGCTTGTGGATCTTCACCAGGCCATCGGCAGAGGAGCCACTCTTGCTGTCCCCGCAGCAATTAAAGTCGATGCTCTGGTTAGGAAAATATAAATAAGTAAATAAAGGCGGAGGCCCTCGAGCCGGTAGACTAGAGCTGGGAAAAAATCGATTCTCAGTGCATCGATTTTTTTCGATCTTTCAGAAAAAAACATCGATTAAATCGAAAAAAAAAACTATTGTCTATTTTTTTTTTAATTTATAGAAATCAATTCATGGAGATCATATACTAATACATATAAAGAGCAAACCAAAAATACATTTCTTTAATATAAATAAAAAAGTTCCAAGTTTTTAAAACATAAATAAAGAAAGAATTCGTTTTTACAACATAAAATGCGAATATAAATTACAGAGCAGAATTCCAGAACATAAAAAAAAAATTATTTCATTTTCAAAAGCCATTGATGATCCAAAAGATGAAAGGTTCACGATACATCGATTCTGCCAAAATAGAATCGATGTTGGACCGACAAAAAAAAGAATCGATAGTATCGATATTGCAATCGATTTTTTCCCAGCTCTACGGTAGACACTTACCGAGACATTCGAGGAGAGGCGGCTCATAAAGTCCATGGCATTGGGTGCTCCACCGCCGCCCAGCTTGCGCCCTGCTGCATTGGCATAGTCATCGGGTGTCCAGGTCTTGATGGAGTTGGCCATCTCCACTTTCCTAAAAATAAAGAATAAGCCAAAGTAGTATAACACCTCATTTTGTATTACACAGTCACACTAGTGTACAGTTGGTATAATGTTATCGATACAGTCACTTTGGTTTGGCGAATAGGAACGATCAGCTCGTGAAAAATCGAGAGAAAACGAAATCATTAGAAATAAAATCAATCCGACGTTATTATTTGAAAACAAAAGCCTGGGAGTTAACAGTAGAAAATATATTGCAAAAATACTCACATTGCCGACTCGTTGGCTGCCTTAACCGATGAATTGAAGCCCGGCTCCCGCTTGATCTTGGGAATGGCGGCTAGAGGCTCATCCTCCGACTTGCAAACCGTCTCCAAAGGCGGCTCCGACTCCCGCTCATCCGGCTGCTTCATCTGGGTTTACAGAGGGGAATTATTTTAATAATCAGAAATAAAGAGAGATCTCCGAACTTACGGTGGCCTCGGCATTCTTGAAGAACTGTCGCAGCTCCCGCACGATGGGACCGAAGGGCGAGCACTGCGGCCTATCGCCCAGATGCCCACGTATCCACTTGGACAGCTGCTGCACCTGGGAGGCGTCCTTAAACCGCGAATCGCAGAGCAGTATGGCGCCATAGTCGTTGCGATGACGGATTACACGGCCAATGGCCTGGTTCACGGCCCGCGTGGCATCCAGATTGTACCATTCCTGGCCGCTCAGCAGCTGATTCTCCCGCGTCCGATTGGCCTCCAGGTAGCGTCGCTTCAGCACCACCTTGGGATCCTTGAGCGGAGGAAAGGGCAAGCCCGTGATGATCACCGCCCGGCCATTGCGATCGGCAAAGTCCAGACCCTCGGAGACCTTGCCGCGGCACACGGCCATGAAGACAGCGCCCTTGGAGTCGCGTATGGCCTGGTAGAACTCCTCCATGGTGCTGGTAAACTGATCCTTGCCCCGCGGCTCCAGAAAGATGGGTTTCCTGGCCGCAATATCCGCCCACAGGCCGCTCGCCTGCCACGAGTCCACGCACTTGTTGAGCATCGGATACGAGGGGAAGAACACCAGCAGGCCGTCTGGGACTATCCGCGAGACATTCAAGATCGTCTGGCCCAGGGAGCTGATGTACTTCGGGTTGTCGCTGGCGAAGGCAAAGGGAACGATGTAATAGCCTTGTTCTACTGCTCCGTTATTTCGAAAATGGACCGTCGGTTGTTCCACAGCTCCATCTACATTCTCCGACGACATGTGAATGGCACGAACAGCTGATCCGGCTTTGTTTACATTTTAATTGGGACTCCGAAAGCGGTAATTTCAGGCTTTCTTTTGCGACTCCCGGACGACGTCCTCTTCAAAGTTAACCCACCCATTCAAGGACTTATTAATATCTATGCTTGGAGCTTTAAAATCTTGAATATCAAAGGAAAATCGGGAGTTTTTAGAAGTATTTCCCTGCCACAGCTTAAGAGGCATCGGATTATGCAGTGGTGACAACAAAATGCTGCGCTGGATCTAGTTTTCATTCATCTTTTTGAAAAAATATTCATAATTTCAAGAACAGTAAGAAATTAGGGATGGAAAGGAAGGTTTAGGGAAGGAACTTAAGAAATATTGCCTAATAATCTATATTTTTCAATATTTTTTTTTGTATGTATAGAAACCTTCGAGGGGAAATGGTGATAGGATGGTCTGTCGATTTTAAACGGACCATTTTTCCCCCATGTAAAATAATGGACCGTTTTCGAGAATGGAGCTGAATGTAGCAGTGGAACAAGGCTATAAAATTGAAGGAGAAAGGATAAATAGAAGCTCACCGATTGGTGTAGTTGGATATGAGCTGCTGGCGATCGGGGCCGGTGCCAATGATCTTCACATACACCTGCGACTGGTCGACAATGTGCGGATTCTCCAGGTGCTGGGCCACCGGTATGGCCAGCTCGGCGATCAGCGGTTTTAGCGGCGCCAAGGTGCCGCTGGTAAGGATCACGCTGCGCACCTGCGTATTGAGCAGTTGCTCCATGCCGAAGCCCGGATTGAAGCACCAGAAATTGACGATCTTGGCCTGCTTGGTGCTGCTGGCCGCCAGTGTGCCCTTGCTGAGCCAACCCTGCTTGTTCGGTCCGGATTTGCCATGCTGCTCCTTGACTTCCTCCAGCTGAACGTGGACCTTGAAGCTGGCGTACACCTTGCTCATCACATCCTCCTTGTTGGCAAAGACAATGGTCAGCAGATCGCTGAGCAGGGTGAAGGTCCCTCCCTTCCGTATGCTCATCTGCTGCGAGGCCACCATCAGGTACTGCACCAGCTTGTCCAGCAGGGTGACTATGGTGGCCACATTGCCGTAGCTGAACTGCAGGAGGGAGGGTTAAAACAAGTGAGAAAGCTACAGTCGAGTGTGACCGACTGTGAGATACCCGGTACCCAAAGCATTGTGGCTGAAATTAAATAGCCCATGAACATGGAAAAAAGAAAATGTTGACAAATGAGAGCAAAAGAGCATGTTGAGCAACATCCAAAAAAAGACAAATGTTGCTAGGGATATGTTGAGCAACACGCACTGACACTCTTTCTCAAAAGCTATGTGCTCAGACACCCGAGATGTATTCCTGAGCAGTGCGATAGAGCGAGAGGGTGACTATTGACCTCTCGTTTTGACTCAATGCTACGGAACCCTTTTCGCGTGTCTGAGAGAGATGAAAAAAGAAGCATAAACAGAAACTTTATTGTTTAATAACTTCCATGTTTATCATCCGATTTTACTCAAATTTTGTTTTACTTTACTTTAAGCCGAAAATCACGACTATAGCTTATATACCGTTTTTTATGATTTTCGGGGGCAGAAGTGGGCGTGGCCAAATTTTAAAACAAACGTGATCTGCGTGTAACAGATTCCAATGTTGTCACCAAATTTGGTAGCTATAGCTCTTATAGTCTCTGAGATCTGTTGTTTCATACGGACGGACGGACAGACAGACGGACAGACGGACATGGCCAAATCGGCTCGGCTGGTGACAGTGATGAAGAATATATATACTTTATGGGGTCGGAGATGCCTCCTTCTGCCTGTTCTAACTTATAATACCCTTGTATCCTATGGGTACCGGGTATAAATATTAATAAAAAAAATGGAGGACTCACATTCGCCTTGCCCAGCAGCTCGTACATCATGGTGGCCGGGTAGGTGGTGCCCTCGGTCACATTGTCCACCAACACCGCATCGATGGCCTTCTCCAGCTCCAGCAGCATCTCCTTGAGCAGCGTCAGGTCGTCCAGCGTAAAGTCCTTGGGCTCATCGCCGCCCATGTCCTGTGACTCGCCGCTGGTGAAGATCTTCATGATGTGGGTGATGTCCTCAATGGCCATGGCCACGTCCGAGGAGCGGATCTGCACCGAGGCCGACTCCTCGCAGATCTTCTCGATGTTATGGGCCTCGTCCAGGATCACAATCGTGTTGCCCAGCTCGATCTTGTTGGCCTTGCGGGCCTTCGGGTCCAGCAGATAGTTGTAGGGCATGAAGGTGATGTCCGCCTGGGCCACGAGCTCCTTGGAGGCGAAGTACGGGCACATCTTGAGCCGCTGCCCCACCTTCACCAGATCCTCGATATCCATAATGCTGGGGCCCCGGAAGTCCGGATGATCCTTCTTCGACTCCACGCGCAGCTGGAACGAGCAGGTCTTGGAGTGGACGCGCAGCTTGCACATGTTCGTCTTATTGGAGTTGCCCTGCTCGCGCATCACCTCCGGATGGATGCACAACTGGTCGCGGGAGCCCAGCACCACGGATCGCATGTTGGCATACGCCGTCCGCTTCAGCTCCCGCATCGCCTGCGTCAGCTGGGAGTGTGTCCGTGACGCATAGATCACCTTGGGCACACCCCAGTTGTTGATCTTGCCCACGGTCCTCGCCAGATCCGAGAGCTCCGCCCCAGCTTCCGCCGCCGCGTCGCCCTTGCCCAGCTTGAGCATCTGCTGCTGGTGCTCCGACTGTCGGGTGCGTATCCAGGCCAGCGAGGAGCAGAGCAGGCTCAGTGTCTTGCCGGTTCCCGTCGGCGACTCGAGCACACCGTTTGTTCCATCGCGCAGGCACTGGATCACCTTCTCCATGTACGCCCGCTGCACCGGGTACGGCTCGAAGGGGAAGTGCACCGGGATGCCGGCAATTAGACTCTCCGGCATTTTAGGTCCCTGTTTTATTTACGATTTCCTTCTGGTCGTCGCCTTTTTTGCTTGCGCGCCAAAGCGGTCACTAAACATGTGTTTATCGCAAGCGCCGATAAACAGCTGTTTCGACTGTGTTGTCACGGATTTAGAGGGAAACAAGCTGCTTCTGGCGGGAAAGGATGAAATTATCTAATAATCTGAAAGAAAATCTGCTATAACCGTTGTAACACATTGCAAACCGCTAGATTTTATTGTCAATAAATCCTCTTAGCACTTTTAACTGGTCACCTCACAATTTTTATGTTAAAATTGATATCATCTTGAAGTTTATACAATTTTATTCTAAGTGAAAATTTATACAAATATAAGTTTAAAAATATAAAATACCTAACTTAGTTTACATTTCTTAACTAAAAAAAAATATTTTAAACTGTTTAAGGGGCCTATAATGTATTTCAATATTAATATACAGTCATATATAAAATGGCTATAAAGTTGTTAAGGCGGCAGCACTAACCTACTGCCGAAATCGATGCACGGGTTAGAGCCACGGCTAAAAGTTAGCAGAGACAGTAACTGTTTTTAATATTCTGCATCAAATTAATTCCTTACAAGCATGGCTTAACTGATTAAAAGTGTTTTATTAATTAATCATACACATTTTAAGTTTCCAGTAGCAATACAGAAGGCAAATGGCCAAAGAATGTCCTGGATTCCTAGCGCAGCTCCGAACCAGGGACTGTGGCCGCGACTATCCCCCATCTGGGATCTCTGATTTCTCTTCGATATGGACATATCGACTTATCGGCGTCTCTGGAAAGGCGAGGAGATCGAGCCGCTGCCAGCACTATTCAAACTGTTTTTTTTAGTTGAAGCGAACGGCTCGGGACCCGGAGCAGCTAACCGAGAAGAAGAAGAGAAGCAGGCACGGCCGGAACGCAGGCGTGTGTGTGTGTGTAAGCAGCCCCCACCACTACATAGGCGAGCGAACGATTGTGGAGACGACGACGACGACAACACGACGGCCGTCCCATTGTTGTTATTGCGGTGGCGGGCGGTTAGACGTTCAGTCGTTCGGTTGGTCGCGACCGTTAGTCGCGTCGGTCGGTTGGTCGGTCGTCAGTCGTTCTCGCTCGTGCACCTTAAGCAGAGCCACATACACGTAGTAGTACTCTTCGCGCCGCCCCGTTCCGTTTGTCGTTCGTCGTTCTCTCTTGCTCTCGCACTCTTTCTCTCTCTCCCTCCTGCTCCCTAACCCCCTTCCTCGCCGTGTGTCTGTGTGTTCGCTCGCTCGCGGTGGTGATAAATTTTTTTTTGTTGGCACAAAGTAAAAATATAACAGAATAAAAAATCGTGGCGCGGATAGAAGCTAATCGAAAATTATTGCAAGTATTGGGAATTTGAGAGGAGTAAGAGGAGCGAGAGCCGCCGCCGCTCTGGTGTGTGCATTTTTCGGTTCTCGTTCATATTTATACATATTTATTTTTTTTTTGTTTTGCGTTCGTTAGTTGTTTGTGATTTTTTATCGCAGAGGCATTTGTTGTTTGGTTAATTGGCAGCGTGTGAGTGCTTTCCGAAACTCTCACTCGACGAAGTACTTGTGCCAGTTGAGAGATGCTGTTAGTCCGCCAGCTCGCGTGCGTGTGTGTGCGCCAGTGCCCAGTAGTTGAGTGCGGAGTGTTCCAAAAAATTAAGAGAGAGAATGTGTGTGTGTTGTTTTGGCCCCAAGATGGGCTTATCCGGCGAATTGCCACAAATCCTATATATATAATATGCATATATATGCATGCGATCCGCAAACTAAACGCAGTTCAAAATTCGAAAGCTTTGGCGGCTACGCTTGCGGCTAATCGATTCGCCGGCGGCAGCAACTCTTCCGATAGGCGATAGACGGCGGCGATAACACGGCTGCACACTAATCCCAACATTATTATCACATGCAAATTAAGGTCAGCCAAACTGCGAGTGTGCGTTTGTCAAATGGAAAAATGACCAGGCAAACTGGATTGCCTCCCTCTGCCCCTGCCCACCCCCTCTGCGAATGCAATAACTCAAAAGAAGTGTGTTTATCGCCTCTCATTTTCGGCCAGCACTGGCAACCCTGGTGCGCTACGGTCGCGGCTGCATAAGTGAATTCCGACGAAGAGCCGTGTCATTATAACCTACCGTCCCGCCGCCGCCCCCTACCTTCGGCGCGATTAATTGGCCACAAAAACTCGATTACCCAAAGCGGCGGTCGCCCTAAATCATTTGTTTTGAGTGTAGTGTGTGTGTGTGGTTTGCCAGCGTCGAACACAATAGGGCAACCGCCCCCGCCACCCCGTCGCCCTACCATCGTCGTGTGCGGGTGGCTCCCACACTGGGGCACAGTGTTGCCAGACCGGCGGCGACAGCAATTGCTCAACTTAAACTTGGTCTGCACTATCATATCAAATTACACACACATTTGGTTCATGTGTGCGCGAATGGATCCTCGGGGGGATGATGGTCAGTAAAGCCAGCTCCACCTGTGCGTCGGACGGTGTGCTCCCGTTGGCCATCTGGCAACCCTGGGGCCGCGTGTGTGCTCTAGTGTGCGTGTGTTTGCGCTCTTATTCAAATAGAAATTGAATGTTTTGCACTCGAATTCCGTCAATTACCGCCGCTACGTTGGCAGTGATAACGCGATATATCTGGACGGTTTTGTGGCAGCACCAGCTATAAGTCGCGCGGCAAGAAATGGGGTAAATCGTAGGCGTTGCACTAGAGATTGTCGTTTTGGCGATCGTTATTCCCGGCTTTGGATTATATTCCTCGCTCTCTCTCGCCCCTCGTTCCTCTCGCTCGGCCGTCAGAGATGCGTAGGTCGTGCACTCACGATCGTGAGCGGGTCGGCGGCATTGTGTAATCGATTTTACCTTTCGGCTACCTCTTTTTTTTTACCACCTGGACAACCACAGCAAGATGTGACCAACTGATCGCAAGCACCTTCGCTGGATGTATGCTGTTGTATTCAAGATTGCAAAATTTTCAAGATTATCAAGAAACGTAAACATAGGAAGAGGAGGCTTTTATCAGAAGCACAATAATACACAGCTGCTGAGCGAGGAAGTGATAGTAAGTTGCAAGATTATCATTTTGTTGCTTAGATCGGTAATAATGTTTTGCCACAAACGTGAATATAGGGAAGATCACTTTTCACTGTTTACATATTTGCGTAATAAGAGGTTAAAATGGGTATTAAAGAAACCAAAGCCCACATATTAGGATAATTTGTTTACAATCTCGAATGAAATAATTATAATAATAAATATTAATGGCAAAGCTTGTTTTTTTAACAACTGAAGATTTTCATATTTCAATTTGAAAGATAAAATCGGAATTATTACCTGGTAATTTATCACACAAATTTCATAAAAAGTAATAGAAATATTTTTTGTTTATGGGTTTTGAGCTGGTCATATTTGTTGTTAACACTTTGTGCCTCACAAATAAACGGTCACTCACGCGCTTTGTCTACCTGGCTCACGACTCACCCGATCATCTCTAGACCGACGCCAACAGAGCGTAGTAGTAGCTGGCGTCGAGTGAATGACTCCGTAGTGGGGCATCAAGGCAGAGCTGAGGAAGAGGAATAGATAGAGATAGAGCAGCAGAAGCAGACGAGGCAGAAGGTGGAGGAGAAAAAGAAGGGGGCTGAGTGGAGTGAATTGGAGTGGATTTGGATTTGTGTCAAAGCGTTTTGTGTCCCCCATAAATATGCAAAAACATCTCGAGGACCAAACAACAATTGACCCCCTGGGATTTTAATTCCATTTCGTTGTTTAATTAGCACATGATGTATTTTGTTCAGTGTGTTCCCAGCGAGTATATATGAGAGTGTGTGAATGCCAGTGATTACGCAGTTTTCCGCAGTTGTGTTGCTTGGGAATATAAACCGTATCTCGATATCTTTTCGCTGAATCGATTGATTGGCACACACTGCGTATGCGCAACGTTTTATGTGCGTTAAAAGTTTTTTTCTATCGACTTGAAAGACGACAACCAGTTGCATGCCCGTTTCATTACCATTGCGTTCCGTTTGCTCTTTTCCCACTCGTTCCAGTGCAGTTCATCGTTGTTGTTTATCATCCAGTCCAAATGTCAGCTGTTTCACGCAACATGTACCATAAAAGCGGAACAGCGAAGCGCAGAAAAAGAGCCAGCCGATCAAGCCCAGGATACAAGCAACAACAGCAGGCGAAGCAGCAGCCAGAGCAAGAAAGAGAGCGCTGCTAACAACGTAAACAAAAAACAAAAAAAAGAACAAATAAACACACATACATATACGCAACAAAAACAACAAGTACCATAAAAGAAGCAACAAAAAGAGAGTAGAAAGGAGAGAGCACAGCTGCGAAGAGAACGACAAAGAGAAAGTGCAACCGAGCTCTGTAAAGAAATAGAGAGAGAGAGAGAGAGAGGAAGAAAGATAACACCAATCATAAGGTAAGCGGTAAATCCTATAGTATCTGCAGTGCACTTCCATTTCTAAAACTAGAATCGCATACCGTTTTCGAAAGCTTGCGAAATTCCCTTAAATAATATTAAATATTAGGGGAATTATTTTAGTAATGGTTAAAGATAATTAAAGATAGTGATTTATAGTGAGAGTTAGCCTTAACCGGACCTTAACATTCCATCTTGAATTCGAAATCTTGCATTCAAACAATTTAATTTTATTAGAATCTATTTAATATTTGTAATGTTTTGTCTGATTTTTAATGTCACGCATTTTGTATTCCTTTCCTTTATTATGCCTCACTCTCGGTGTGATTTCGTAATGATTCGTCTTGGAATTAAATATGATGTCATAACTATTATTTGATTTTGTAGAAATAATTTGGACTGCATAATTTATAGAAACAACAACATTTATTACTAACTATTTTAACTTTTGTTCTTTAATTGGAATTGCAGCAATATATGAACTATAAGATTGCGAAATTACTTTGCTTTACAAGCATTGATCTAAGTAATGCCAGAAATTTTAATCAGAAAATGTTTAAAACTGTGAGTAACACTCTTTCTGGTATTTCTGTTTTTATTTTGGTTTTTTTAAATATGATTTACCGAAATATGGTTCATAATATGACGAAATAAATAGATGCATATCTTGTACCAGCCTGCTTTCTTAAAAAGTATTCCTTAAAGCAATCATGAGCTTAAAACTTAGAATTTCGCAAGAGTATTTTAAATACTAAATGCTTACTACTTTACTAGTATTTGTGGTATTTTGTTGTAGTATTTATAGTATTTCCACCTGTTTTGCTAAAAAAAAACTTAAATACATGAATGTAAAGTACGTAATATTAATTAGTTAGAATTTAAAAATTAAGTAACCTTCAAGCTTCTTTGCACTAAAAATTCTAATAATTGATTTCCTCTTCTTTTCAAGCCTGAAACCCGATAATAAGGCTTAGGATTAGGTAACTCTGAGAGAGAGAGAGGCAGAGGATCAATCAGATAATCAAACCCGCCATGACAATCATACTCTTCCTGGTGGACACTTCGTCGTCCATGTGCCAGAAGGCGTATGTGAATGGGGTGCAGAAAACGTATCTGGACATTGCCAAGGGCGCTGTGGAGACGTTCCTCAAGTACCGTCAGCGGACGCAGGACTGCCTCGGCGATCGCTACATGCTCCTGACATTCGAGGAGCCGCCGGCGAACGTGAAGGCCGGCTGGAAGGAGAATCATGCCACGTTCATGAACGAGCTGAAGAACCTCCAAAGCCACGGCCTCACCTCCATGGGCGAATCGCTGCGCAACGCCTTCGATTTGCTCAATCTGAATCGGATGCAATCGGGCATCGATACGTACGGCCAGGGCCGGTGCCCGTTCTACCTGGAGCCCTCGGTCATCATTGTGATTACGGACGGCGGTAGGTACTCCTATCGCAACGGTGTCCATCAGGAGATCATACTGCCGCTGAGCAACCAAATACCGGGCACCAAGTTCACCAAGGAGCCCTTCCGATGGGATCAGCGTCTGTTCTCTTTGGTTCTCCGGATGCCCGGCAACAAGATTGACGAGCGGGTGGACGGCAAGGTGCCGCACGACGATTCGCCCATCGAACGGATGTGCGAGGTCACGGGCGGCCGCTCCTACCGCGTGCGAAGTCACTATGTGCTCAACCAGTGCATCGAGAGCTTGGTCCAGAAGGTGCAGCCGGGCGTGGTGCTGCAGTTTGAGCCGCTGCTGCCCAAGGAGGCGACGGGTCAAGCGGGAGGTGGTGCGAGTGCCGCTCAGGGAGGAGCTGGTGCGGGAGCGGGGGCCGGTTCGGGCTCGGTATCGGGTGCCTCGTCGACCTCCTCCTCGTCCTCGTCGACGGGGACTTCGGGTGGAGCAGGAGGAGGAGCAGGAGCAGCAGCAGACCCCCCGCCCACGGACATAGTCTTCCAGCCGGTGAAGAAGATGATCTACGTGCAGAAGCACATCACCCAAAAGACCTTCCCCATTGGCTATTGGCCCTTGCCGGAGCCATATTGGCCGGACTCCAAGGCCATTACGTTGCCGCCGCGGGATGCCCATCCGAAGCTGAAGATCCTCACCCCAGCGGTGGATGAGCCGCAGCTGGTGAGGAGCTTCCCCGTGGATAAGTACGAGATTGAGGGGTGCCCGCTGACCCTGCAGATCCTCAACAAGCGGGAGATGAACAAGTGCTGGCAGGTGATCGTGACGAATGGAATGCACGGGTTTGAGCTGCCCTTTGGCTACCTCAAGGCCGCGCCGAACTTCACCCAGGTTCACTTGTATGTCCTGGCCTACAACTATCCCGCGCTGCTGCCCCTGCTGCACGACCTCATCCACAAGTACAACATGAGTCCGCCGAACGATCTGATGTACAAGTTTAATGCCTACGTTCGCTCCATACCGCCGTACTACTGCCCCTTCCTGCGCAAGGCCCTCGTGAACATTAACGTTCCCTACCAGCTGCTGCAGTTCCTGCTCCCCGAGAACGTGGACAACTACCTGTCTCCGACAATCGCCAACCAGCTGAAGCACATCAAGAACACGGCCAAGCAGGATCAGGAGAATCTCTGCCTGAAGGTGTACAAGCAGCTGAAGCAACCGAAGCCCCCGTACCGCCAGGTGGAGACGGCCAAACTCTGCACAGGTGCGGCTTTGCGCCGGGATCTGGTGCGGCATCCCCTGCTCAGGGACACCTTTGCCAAGCTCCACGCCGAAATAGAGCCCGTGGAGAACTACACGATTGTGGTGCCGCAGCTAACCCATCAGTCCTCGGCCAAGACCTACCGCAATCCCTTTGATATACCGCGTCGGGATCTGGTGGAGGAGATTGCCCGGATGAGGGAGACCTTCCTGCGACCCGCCTCGCTGGTGGCCAAGGACTCGGGCCACTGCCTGCCCATTGCCGAGATGGGCAACTACCAGGAGTACCTCAAGAACAAGGACAATCCGCTGCGCGAGATCGAGCCCACTAATGTCAGGCAGCACATGTTCGGGAATCCCTACAAGAAGGACAAGCACATGGTGATGGTGGACGAGGCGGATCTCAGCGATGTGGCGCCCATGAAGTCGTCGCCCAATGGAAATGGGCCTGGAGGGGCGCCCCCGGGCTCCGGTTCGGGTTCGGGTTCGAGCTCGCCCTCGGGTCAGTCGTCGTCGTCGCCAGGGTCGGGTGTGGGCCCAGGCATGTCTGGGATGGGTGGCGGCTTAATGATGGGGGGAGGTAGTGGTGGTAGCGGTGGCAGCAGCCTCTCCAAGAAGCTGGATGGCACGGGTAGAGGCCGCAAGCGGAAAGCGGGACCCCTGCCGCGTGCCTTTGAGTTCCGGCGCATGTCCACGGACTCGCGATCCTCCTGCCCCAGTCCCTCCTCCTCCTCGACGACGAGCAGTGCGCCGGGCTCACCCATACCCGGAGCATCGCCAGCGGGCTTGGGCTGCGATTCCCCGACGCCGGACAGCAGCTCCAGCCCCAATTGCTTTGACGAGGACAGCAACAGCAGCTGCAGCAGCATCAGCAGCAGCGGGAGCACCTCCTCCGCCGCCTTGGAGCAGCGGGAATCGAACGACTCGGGCATGTCGCTCTCCACGCCCTCGGATCGCCTGGGCCTGGGCTTTGACTTCAACGAGGAGGAGACCAGCGACCAGGACACGCCGCTTAATGGCTACGTGCACAACTTTATCAATGGGATCAGCGAGGATGCGGGTGCGGTGGACACGGACGCGACAGCAGCGAGACCAGACCAGACCAGTGCCAGTGCGAGTACGACGACCGCGACGCCTGCAGTGCCTTCGTCATGCTCTTCCCCCGTTGCTGCCCCTGTCCTCGTCGTTGCCCCAGAGCCTCCTCCAGCTGCAGCTGTGGCTGCCACGCCCACGACACCAACGGCAGTGGCGTCTCTGATCCAGGCCAGCAGCAACGGCAGCGATGCCTGCCCAGCCGTGCCCACAGCCGTCATTGCCAGCACCAGCAGCAGCAGCTTGGGAGGAAGCAGCAGCAGCAGCAGCGGAAGTTTAGGAAGCGGGAGTAGCATCAGCAGCATCCACAGCCACCACAGCACCCTCCACAGCCACATGAGCAGTTCCAGCTCCTCGGGAGTGCTGTATGTCCCACTGAATGGCCTGACCACCCACGCCGCCTACAGCAGCAATCTGGGCGGACTTAGTTCTCCCCTAGACAGCCTCAGCTCGCTGAGCGCCGCCTCTGGCAGCTCCAGGCCGGGGCTGCTGCCACTGGCCAATGGCTATGGGCATGGACATGGAGCCACAGCCATCTCACCGCCATCGCCAGTGGCGCCAAGCAGCGCAAGTGCTTCCGCGGCGGCTTCCACTTCCAGCTCCGGCACCAGTTCCAGCTCCTCCGCCTTCAGTCACTTTAGCCACAACGACATCAACGACGCCTCGGAGATATCGCGTATACTGCAGACCTGCCACAACGGCACCAGCAGCAGCTCCTCTTCCTCGGGAACGGACAGCAGCGGCAGCAACAGCCTGAATGGCAATGGGAGCAGCAGCAGCACCTCATCCTCAGCGGACAGCGGCCTGGTCGAGGATCACTACTCCTCCAATAGCTTCGATGCGCTGAAGCGAGCGGCGGGCATTGTGGGCGGGAATCCCCATTATTACTGGGCCAGTGGCCTCAATCATCACAGCACCACCACCACCACCAACAACAGCAGCACCACCAACGCCAACCATCGGAGCCACAACAACAGCAGTCCCATCAAGCTGCTGGACTCCCCGACCGTCCTCAGCTGCGGCTCCTCGCCCACGCACAGCCACAACAACGGCGAGGTGAGTCCACCACCGCTAACACCACTGACCCTCAGCGAGGAGCAGCGGGAGGCCGCGCGGCGCCACAACACGGACCTGCGGCTGCAAATCTTTCGGGATATCCGGCGACCAGGACGCGACTATAGCCAGCTGCTGGAGCACCTGAATCTGGTGAAGGGCGACCACCACATGCAGTCGGAGTTTGTGGAGATGTGCATTGGGGAGTCGCTGCGCTTCCGGCGGCATCGGATGGTGCTGAGCATCCAGGACTGGTGGGAGGAGAAGGAGAAGCAGCAGCATCTAAAGTCGCCGTCGCCCTCGCCCTCGCCGCCCATTGGAGCTGTGGCTGCTGTGGCGGAGCAGGCCGTCGCCAAGAGTTAACGATGGCTAATGTGGCACCACTGAGCCCGCGGGGTCATCCAATCCATCTGTCTGTGAGTGGGTCGAGGGTCCGGAATCGAGGAGATTGTAAATAGTTGCCAGAGGACAGCCACGGGATCGGGATGGGGATGGGGATATCAGCGCCGCGCCGGGACTATGGCCACTACCATATAATACCAAACAAGCAAGAAAACAACAGAAACAGAATGCAAAAAACATAAAACAAAACACAAAAAACGTTTAGAGAGAGGATCTAGGATCGGGCACAGATCTGGGACTCTATAGTAGAGCTGGCAAAAAATCGGTGTTTTGCACTATCGATTTTTTCGATGTTTTACTAGTGAAAAATCGATACTATCGATGTTTCCTAAGCTTATAAAAATTATAATATCGGCAGTAGAAGCCTTGAGTGATCGACATTTTCTCACTTAAAACGATTCCGGCTTTAAGGGATTAATTTCCATTCATGATCTAACCAAATATTTCCCTTCCAGCATTCGGGAAATTGGTCTAATCAAAACATCGATAGTGCAAAAAACAATCGATGCTTTTCAAAAAAGTTGAAAAAATCGATACTATCGATAGTGCTGCGATGTTTTGCCAGCACTAATCTATAGCTAGGAATCTAGGAGCAGATATTTGTAATTAGATGATCTATTATTTGATATGTATATGTAGCCTAAGCTAAGGTAAGCAATTATGATGAGAAAGTTTACGTAAAAACACACACAGTTTCATTTAGACATTTATAAATATATAGTTAAACATAGGGATATCTACTTTTTTTTTTGTCGCATAAAAGAGCCTAGAAGTTATCGATAAATATCGGTTTAAAGTGTAAATTGTACGTGTAAAAATAAGAAAGTTTTAGGAAAAAGCCCACAACACACATTTTAGCCAATTTTTGTTGGAAAACTGTTTAAGATGAAAGGAAAAACAAAACTTGATCAAGTTTAACAAATAGTAGTACATATATTTTATATTTATTGCGTATTAATTTGTATCCTTTGGGTAGAGCCTCTGTATCTGCATTCGTTCTTTTTTAGCTCTTATGTATAGTTGTATATTTTTTATTTAATTAATTAATTATACAACACCCCCACCCCACACACAACACACAACAATGATAAGCAACAAATTAAGAGAAAAGCGTACCGTTTGTTATATATATATTTAAAATAGAAAACATATAAACAAAATAAGAAAAAGTAAAAAAAAAAACAACAAATAACGAAATATATACATTTTGCACTATTTTTTTACGTGTATGTGTGGATGGTGTGTGTGCGTGTGCGTGTGTGTACGAGTGCGTAACGCAATACATGAATTGAGTAATTGAGAGTAAAATAAACAAGGAATAAACAAAAACAAAACACAACGTTTGCTAATATTAGCTAGGCGGCTGGCAGTTATTTTTCGACTGCTTCAGGATTAATAATCAATTATGTACACTCGAAAAAAGTGCGTATATATTTAACAAATTTCATACATACACAGAAAACAAAAGAAAAAAAAACCAAAACAAGATCAACAAACAAACAACAGAGCAGAAAACAAAAACAAACGGATAACAAAAACGAAATCAAAGAAAGAAATAAAAAAGGAAGCATTGCATAAGTTTAATCGTTTCTTGGGCTGGGATATGTTATCGAATAACTCTCCTCTCTCTCAAGGTCCTCCGCAATCAATGGCCGACCATATGCCCCTGTATGAATGATCCCCTTTTATGGTCACAGCCATGCCCCCCACCCTTATTATGAATTTATTTGTAATCCTTTATTATTCTCCTCAGATTCATTATCAAACCTAATTATGGGCTTATTTTTTGGGAACTATTTTTAGAACTTTTGGATATTGGGTTGTAATTTCCAAAAATTCGTCCTATAATTATGTTTTATTCCAAAAATATATACGATTTTATCAAAATAATGACTTCAACTTAATAAAGAAAAGGGGGGGACTAGTGAAAAGTAATGTAAATTTTGAGGAACTTGGCTAAATTTGGGATAAATCTTATTTTTCAGTAAAATTTGGCATAGAGCTCAATATTTACTTCATATTTTAATTTTGTAGTCCCCGTTATTAATTAAATTTCTATATTGAATATTTATTAAAAGCAAAATTCGAACCATTAATCGATCTTGCGAGTCCCACAGTTGCGATCGTCATTCTCCGGACGAGCGATAACCGTAGGGTTATCGATTGCTGACCAGAAATTGCAAGCGAGAAATTCCGCCATTCGCTTTGCACACCCCACTTCTGATAATAAAGTTTATGATGAAAATACATCTTATTTTCCAGTAAAACTTGGCTTAGAGATCAATATTTACTACATATTCATATTGAATATTAAATACGAAATTTGAACCATTAACCGATCTTGCGAGTCCCACAGTTGCGTTCGTCATTCTCCTGACGAGCGATAACCGCGCTGTTATCGATTGCTGACCAGAAATCTCAAGCGAGAAATTCCGTCATTCGCTTTTCACACACCCCAAACTCCTGATAATAAAGTTTATGATGAAAAATAATATTACCCTACAACTTATAAACATTTTTCTTTCTTTTTTTAAGAGCATTTTCTCAGTTTCAGAGAGTAGAAAACGCTAGCTTTAATGTGAAAACAGCTTATATACGAACCACAGCTCTCCACCCGATAACTCGCAGCTAGCGATGGCAGTCGCCGCCAAATCCGATTGTCGCCGCCAATCGAATCTGAAATTTGCCAATTTCGTTTGTTTTACAGTTTAGATCCGGATTCCGAAGCTTTAATTGCAAAATGGATGTGCCGACGCCTCCCACGCCGACTAGGCCGGCGGCCCACGTGGCCAACGATACCGGCATGGACGACATTCAGCGCTTGCTGAACCTGGAGGCGATGTGCCGCTTCCAGGACGACGCCCACCATGTGCAGCGCCAAGTGCAGGAGAAGGCGCGCGAATGGCTGAAGACCAAGAGCGAGTACCAGCAGGAGTATGCCCGCCTGACGCGCCTGATCAAGTGCATCGGCATGCGTGTGGCCGTGGACACCCGGACCGGGGTGGATGAGGAAAAATATGCCGAGACCCTCAGACTGGTGAAGAATCTGCGAGCGAAGATCAGCAGCGATGTGCGGGCAGCCAGCATGGACGCGAGCGTGGTGGAACAGTGCCAGCTGCAGCTGGACGCTGTGCACAAGCCGCGCTCCCAGCTCAGCCGGGAGAAGCGAGAGTTTGCCGACATCCAGGAGGCGCTGCAGGACCTGCGAACGTCGGTGGACGGCCTGGAGAACGGCCTAGAGCTGAACACAATGCAGGCGATGGACCAGATGGTGGCCGAACTCCAGCCGCCGGCGCGAAGAAATGAGGCTTAGATGCGAATCATAAATACACTATTTATTTGGAACATAGGCTCCATTATATCTTACATATACATCTACTCATAGAACATAAAGATTAAATTCGCGAGATACCAGGTCCTAAAGCTGTAAAAACATCGATAGTGCGCTTATTCGATATTTTCGATAGTGATAGTCCAAACCATCGATACTATCGACAAAATAAAATGGGTTAAAAAAAATGTTGATTATATGGCATAATTTATATACGATTTTATGTAATACAAAAAATTATAGAAATTTAATCATATTACTTAGACATAGATTTTATACAAAGATAGTTTTTGATATAAATGATTAGAAATGAAATAAAAATGTTTTGGTCCGTTCCTAAGAATATAAAAATGTAAGATTATATTTATTTTTATTGGCAAAAACTTGTACATTTCATACGAATTCACGCAATGTATCGATGGTGGGAAAAAAAAACAATCGATAGTGACGCGGAGCACAGCACCATCGATAATATCGATAGTATCGTCGATAGTTTTACAGCTCTACCAGGTCCCTCCAGCAAGCGGGCGAGCTCAAGCGGGGGTTAATGGCAGCCATAGCATTCTACAAAACAAAGAGTTAGACGTGGGCATTAGTCGGGAGGGGCTGGGATTACCACTTGGAGCGCTTGGACCAGTCCTTGGGCGTCCAGTGCAGACACTTGGAGTCGATGCGGATCTTCCGCTTGTCCATGGCCCGTCGGTGCTGCTCGATGGTGTCGCGGTTAATGCACACAATATACTGGCCCTTGTAGTAGTTGATCAGGTTGAGGTTCTGCAGCGTCGAGATCACGTCCTCCTTCTTGATCGAGGTGCACTCGCAGATGTCGCTGCAGGGGGAGAAGGAAAGAGAATCGTTTGAAAGCCCCTAAATGTGGCAAAACATCGGAGAACTATCGATACTTTCGATACATCGATTTTTGGCCAACTCTATTCCCCTTACTTGATCGTTATCGTGGGCTTCTCGCCATCCGTGCTCGGGTTCTGGCTGATGAAGATCTCCAGTATGGTTTGCGCCCAGTAGGATCGGTACGAGAGCAGGCCCAGATCCGACAGCGGCTTCTCCGGCGAGCCCGTCTTGCCCTCGAACTTGGACAGCTCGTAGCTGAACTCGATGAGCAGCTTGCCATAGCCCTTGCGCTGATACGGCGGCATGGTGAGGATGCAGGCCACGTTATAGTCCTCTGTGCTCTCCTTCTCCTTCGAGAAGTACCCGACAATGTGGAAGCCGCGCGAATCGAACTCCGTCATGACGTAGAACAGAAACGGATCGGTGTCGTAGTAGAGGGTCTTGTGATCGAGGAATAGCTTGGCCAGCAGGCAGAGATTTTGGGCGTACACCTTGTTCTTCCGCCCGTCGATCTCAAAGAAGGAGATGGTGTGCTTGCGGTAGATTTCGTTGCCCGGCGGATGACGGAGATTGCACTTGGACAGGTGCCGCTCCAGGCACTTTCTGCTCTTGCGGTACTTCAGGCAGAACTCGCAGATGTAGATGCAGGACATTTGGCACAGCTCCTGGGGATACGGGGAGAAGTACCACGGCTTGATGCGGTGCCGGCCCAGCTCGATCATCTCCACGTTCTTCATGCGCGTCACCACGTCATCCTGGTGCGTCACCATGCTGCCCGACTGTCTGGGCGTCGGTATCTTGCCATCCTGTGATCCATCCCCGTCCTCAGGGGCCGCCCCCGCCCCGCCGCTGATCAGTCCGTCTCCGGTCACGTGAACGGGTGTGGCGGCTGTCGGCGTTTGCGGGGTTGGGGGATGCGGATGCTGTGGCTGTGCCTGCGGCGTATGGTGTCCGTGGGCCGAGCCGCCGTGCACCTTTCGCTTGCGATTGATGCGCTTCTGCAAGGCAGCCGCCAGGTTATTGCCATTGACCAGCTCGGGGCCGCCGCCTGGGGTGCTGGGCGTTGCGCTGCTGGGGGTCACAGGGGTGCCAACACCGTGTGCGACTACACCGACTGGCGGCCCGCCGGGAGTGCTTGGGCCGGCTGCAATTGCTCCAGAACCCGCACCAGAAGCGGGATGCTGTGGCGAGGTGGGACGGGAAACGCTGCCAGCCAGCGAGTGGTGGCGCTGTGGCGTGGTCACACCCGTGCTGGTGCCCGTCTGGGAACCATCCCGCCGCGGAAACTGCACCTTGCGCGTGTACAGGTCCTCCTCGTTAACCCACTCGTCCAGGCGCTTGTTGACTGCAAGTAAAAGAGCGTATGTGTGAGCCCGGGAAGCCTCTAGGGAGCCGCATACTTACAGTCCACATAGTGCACATAGAACTGACGCCGCCCGTCTAGCTCCTTGATGCTCACGATCTCCGCCAGCGGCCAGTCGTCCGTTTTGTGCATCCGCACGGGCAGGCGACAGCCCTCAGTCAGGGCGGCCTGCAACAAAAAAAAAAAAAACAAAAAAACAAAGCAAAACTGTGTGAAATCCCGCAAAAGAAAGAAAGAAAGAGAAAAACACACCGTCGACTCGCAGATGGAGGCCACGTCGTCGTCAAACTCATATTTGTGGTTGATTTTCATTTGATTTGTATTTTATTTATGTTTTCAATTTGGCAAGCGTAGTAATCCGAGAAAAGTCTGTCGATAACTTCCAGCTGATTGCAGAAAGAGCGATAGCTGTATCGATAGGCGCCAGTGCTGTGCAGCGTCGTGCAGTGCTGCAAAACTAGGATGCTGAACTAGAGCTGGAAATATCGATATGTATTCACGATATCGATATCTTGAAACATTTTACATCCCTAGCGCTAGCCCTGATTGGATGGAACAAAATAAATAAGCGGCTAGGTGCGCAGACTTGCGACTAAATTACGACTGAATCAAATAAATAAACGCAATTAATATGGACAGTTAACAAAATGCGTAGAGCGAAACATAGCAACGAGCACACGCCCAGACCGGAGTGATTCACATACACATAAATCACAATTTTGTTGTATTTTTTTTGTGTTGGCTCCGAGTGAAGAGTGTGGGGCGGAGGCACAGCGGCTGAAGAGGAGTTGTGGAGCGCGGAGCGTGTGTGGAGAGTGGAAAGTAAAAGTGGCGGTGCCTGTCTCTATACGTGTGTGCGAGTGCAAGTGCCACTGTGTGCGTGTGTTGGCGCGTTTGTTTGTGTCGGTGTGTGCCGAAAAAGAAGTTGCAGAAACATAATCGTCGGCGGCGAAGAGTTACGTTACGCAAAAAAAAAAGGAAAAAGAAACACAAAAAGAGCCCCAAATAGGCAACCACAACAAAAGATATTGTGCAAAAACAACGGCGGATTTTGCTCACTGCGCGAGTTAGCGACTGCTGCAGTGGTGTGAGTGAGTGAGCCCCAGTGTGAGCGAGCGAGAGGAGCGGCGAAAAGAGGAGCAGTGCGTGCGAGCGAGCAAGAGCGACCGGCGCAATGAGCAGCATCGTTGGCGAGAATCACGGCACCACCAGCCTCCCACAGCCACCACCCGTCGTTGCCGCCGCCACCACAGTGGTGGTCAGCAGCGGCGCTTCCAGTGGCGGCGTCGGCGGAGGAGGTGGTGGCGTCATGGGCGTAACCACCGCCAACGGACCGCGCGTGGTCACCATCTACAAAACGGAAACGGGCTTCGGCTTCAACGTGCGCGGCCAGGTGTCCGAGGGCGGCCAGCTGCGGTCCATCAATGGGGAGCTATACGCACCGCTGCAGCACGTGAGCGCCGTTCTGGAGAATGGGGCGGCGGAGAAGGCGGGCATCAAGAAGGGCGACCGCATCCTGGAGGTGTAAGTACATAGTTCGTAAGGTACCGCCTAAGGGGGATAAGTTTGCCTCTTTCTGACATATCTCCTGTAAGCAGCAGGGTCACCCTTTTTCGATCTCTTTACATTGTTATCGATAACATGGCTAGATTGACTCGTCTGTAGATGTTGATCCATGATGAAATAACATTTATTTCATCATGTGCTGATCAGCATCCCAAACGGATTACAGCCTCATTCGAACTTAGAATGTCTTATGGCTCTAAAAAATATGATCTTAAAGACTCCAAATATTTCATAAAAGTGTTCATAATATTACAAATTTCTTTATTTACCTTTCACGTATTAGGGAATTAGTCCCGAGTCAATCCCTTGCCGACGTGGCGCACTCATAAACTTGAAGTTCGTATCGTTAGCTAGTTCAGCAGACAAGTTGTGAGGAATTAAGGAAATTTGTCAAAGCTGTTAAAAGTTATGCCCTGTTTACGCTTGGCCAAAGTTGTTGTTCAGTTTGCGCAGATTAGGCCGGAGTGGAGTCCTTCGTTGGTAAACTTATCCTGCTCGCAAAGGCAAAACGTGAACGGACACAAAAGATTCTCAGAATTCAAAAAGCAATCTGAGGAGCAGGCTTAGTGAATTATAAGGTGGTGGTTGGTGTCCAGGGTTAAGTAAGTAGAGTTAACCCCACGAGAAGAGGGGCTTGCATGTCCGAAAACCTCTGACCCGGAGTTGCTTTTGTGGTTGTGGAAATTGGAGTTGAAAGTGGAATTCTGGTGGGGAAAAGACCTGAGCTGCCCCGGGAATATCAATAGCACACACTGCTGCCTCTCTATGCTCGTGTGTTGCGTGTGGGCTTTTTGGGGGTGACTAAGGGTGGGTGGTTGTGCGGCTGTTTCCGGGTGTGTTTGCTTGTTCACCCATTTAAGAGGTTCTGCTACTCCCAAGAAAAATGGATTAAAAATGGGCGTTTTTTTTTCAAGAATGTGGGGTATTTTCTATATAATATTCTGTATTTTATATCCTTAAAGACTTCTGCATAATCTTAGAGAAATGTCTTCTTATTTTTTAAGAATATATCTTTGTAGAATATCGCTTTATATTGGGTTAATTCCTTGATTTTATTCCTCTAAGTTACAAAAACCTTGTGAAATCATACTGAAACTATAAGAAATACCAAACAATGCAAAGTTCTGCAACTAATAATGTAATCTTTCGATATTATAAAACCAAAACATACTACAAATGCTGAAAACTTACTTAAAACTACCAGAAAATACCTAACTCTGCAACTTGAAATGTAATTTTTAGTATTATTGAACTTAAAATTAACGAAAAATACCAATGCTAGCCTAGAAAGTAAAAGTAATTGAACCTAGCGCAGTGGCGTTTAATTGAATTATGTAGTTTTTTCACTCTTCTTAATTTCCTTTTGTGCTCTTCACGTGTTTAATTTGTTGTTTTTTAATATTATTCCCCACACACACACACACACACACACACACACACACACACACACACACACACACACACACACACACACACACACACACACACACACACACACACACACACACACCCGCACAGGCTAATAAAAATGGCCATTTGGCATGTTTGTCCACTCACTCACACTCTCTTTGCATCTCGCCCACCTCTTGCTCGCCTGCTCGCTTGCTCTCGCCCCTTTTGTTTGGCATCTTTTGACATTTGGGCTTCGATACCCGTTATCAGTGAGCATCCTCCGTCTCCCGCTCTGCCCTCCTCCTGCCATCCTTCCTTTCATCAATCATATTTTATTTTCATGGTTTTACTCCATTCCATTTTGTTCCCGTAGTTTCTGTTTTGTGTCGTCGTGGGTGCGGTTGTAGCGACCTCTCGCTCGCTCCCCCAGTCCCCCTCGCCCATGCTTCGAGAGGCGAAATTCAATTAATAAATTTTGCTAAAGTTTCTTCCTCGCCAGCGCGCAGCGCAGAGCACAGCCAGGCAACTTAATTATCATCGTCACCTTCGGTACCGACAAAACTCGCAAATTTTCCACATTTTTCGCACATATTTCCATGGCAAACAAGGAGGCGGAAGAGAGGGCGGGGAGTGGGAGGTGTGAGAGAGGCGTGCTCGGCTATTATGCGGCTGGCTTGTTGTTGTTGCTATTTGCAGTGGCCCATCATTTCATTATCAGCAAAAATAACAACAGCAAGCGAGGAGAGCCGTTATAATTCGGCTGCGCGTGAGCTAACAAAAGCAAAGGCAGAAACTGCAATAACAACAACAATAACAATAACAGCGACAGAAGCAAAAGCGAAACAAAAGCAATAGGCAAAGAGTACAAACAGAAAACGAAAGCAAAAGCAAACAAATTTGCATTTGATTTCCGCCTTTTAGCGCGAACCAGTTTCCAACTGGAACCAAGCGCCTAAATCTGCTAATTTCCCCCACTTTCCATTACCTTTCTTCTCTGGATACAGTTATATGTGAGGGCAAAAGAGAAGGAATGAGTTCTGAGCCTTCTGTGGGTAGCAGAAATAAGCAATTTGAATTTAATTTTTAATTTCTAAGCCAGCTCTGGTATTATTCGGTAGTTTTAAGTGTATTTTCGTTTAATACCATCAAAAGATCACTTTACTTGTTGCAGAACTTGGTATTTTTTGTGGTTTTAAGAGGATTCTCCTAGTTTTGGTATTTTAGGACAGTTTTGTGGAGTTATTGGGGCTTTTGTGCTGTTTTTAGTATGTTTAGGTATTTGTGTATTAATAATATTTGGTATTTATGTTTATTATTGTTATTTATACCGATTTTGGGTTATTAATATTTACAAAAGCGTTTGAAAATATCTCAAAAGATTGTCAAAAAGTATGGTAAGAAAAATATATACTGATTTTTCGGAATACTACATTTCCTTGCATACTTTTAGAAAGCTCTCCGGGATATAACAAAACAATCTCTTAATCCCAAAGCATTTTTTTTAATAGCCCTTGTTGCTATTTATAAGCGTTCGTTATCCGAATACTGTTCTCGTCCGTCGTTTTGCGGGGGCGTTCTCCTTAAACATCCGTCCGTGACTCAGCTTTCACTTCCATGGAATCCGGTAGTGACGTTATCGCAGCCTCCTCGACCACCAGTACTGGACGAGTGACCACCAACCATCGGGCAGGGGCGCATCCACAGCCAGATCCAACTGCTTTTGTCGCCACATAGTGGGGGCATCGTTGCACAGGCTGCCATTGCACCGGACACAGTACGGATCGTTGGCCGAGCACTCTGGCACTTGGCCAGCGCATCCGCGCATTGTATAGATCCCGTCCAGTCGACTGACCACCGTGCTAACGCACAGCTCCGCTGGGCTGGAACAGTTGCTGGTGGTCATCATGGTGGGCAGCTCCATGGCCGCACAATCGTCATCCTGCGCCTGGGCAGAGCAGCGATAGCAGGTGCGCACGGAGAAGCGGTTGCAGGAGTCGGCATCGCGGCACAGCTGGCAGCTTTCGCCCAGGGGAGCCGGGGCAAAGTCTGGATCCGCACACCCACGTCGCAGGAAGGTATCTGCAGGCACACAGAGGGTGGAAGGTTAGATATCAGGGATCCATCATGAAAAAACTAACTATTAAAGCTTGGGGTCTGCTTGCATTATCAAAGAATTACTTTATTGTTGGCATTTTTTAGTAGAACTTCTCGTTTTTATAAAGGCCTAATCCCTAGCAGGGAGCTAACCTTGCTCGCAGGAGTAACAGGAGGTGGTGCCCTCGGCACACTTCTCCGTGGGCAGATTGCGACCCGCCCGACACCCAGGATTCGCGGTGGAATTGCACACCGCGCAAACAATGTCCTGGCAGTTGGCATTGCAGAACTCCCCGTGGCATTCGCTCAGCTCGCCGGTGGGAAAGAAGCCCATGGTTGTGGAGCAGCCACGCTGCAGGACCTCTGTCTGGGTGTTGCGGTGCGTGTAGCAATTCTCGCGGTGTCCGTACATCACCTTGTTGGCGCAGTGCGTCACCGTGGTGTTGCTCAGCGCGCACTGGGGCTGATCCTCGGGATCCGCCGCCGGATCCTGATCCCTCAGGCAGTCGGGATTGGGCGCCAGCCGATTGTGCGTGCACTGGAGGCACCGTGTCTCCGTGACGGTCTTCTCCGCATTGCAGCCATTGTAGTTGCACTTGAGGCACACGTGCGGACAGGTGGCCGGCAGATTCGTATACTCGCAGCCCCGCAGGGTGTTGGACAGATGGACCACGTTGGTGTAACACCGGTCGTCCTCCCGGTAAACCGGACACGGCAGCAGCAACTGCGGCTTGGCCGTCACATCGATGCAGTCCGCTCCGCTGCACTGATAGCACCTCAGGCGATCCGCGGGATAGACATGACGGTTGCACAGGCTCGTGTTGCACCTGTCGCAGGGCGCGGCACAGTAGCCATTCGGATACAGGCGCCCCAGGCAGCCGCGTCGCGTTAAGCCCGCCGATATGGAGGTGACGCACTCGTCCCCAGACTGCGAGCACTCCTCCACCTCCAGTTGCTGGCCGGGGCGCGTGGCGCACTCCGAGTCCTCGGCGGAGTCGCAGGCATAGCACTCCAGGGCCTCGCTGGCTCCCAATATGGAGACAAGAACCAGGAGCGGCAGCAGCAGTAACTTGGTGGCCATCGTTTCGGCTCTCGTTTTGGTTACGAACTGCCGCCGGACAAAGAACTTGGGGCTGTGCTTGCAGGCCACCTTTGCGATTAGATTACCTTTTAAATCTCAAGTGGTTTCAAGTCGGGACAACCCGCAACCTGAGATGGCTCCGGATAAGTTTTCGATTAGGTGCTTCTTCGTTGTCGGATCAGGGATTGCACGGGGGAACTGCAATGGGTTATGTATATAGACATTTAATCGGAAAATTGACTGGGGTTTGATAAGAAAACAATGAAAGCAAGGTTTTTAACCGAGGTATTCATGGGAATCATGTATAAACTATATGTATTCTAATTAGGGTAATTGGAAACTACGATGCAGCCATGTCCGTCTGTGTCCGTCTGTTGTCCGTATAAGCCTCTATATCTCAGAGACTGTATAAGAGAGACTAGAGCTTCCTAACTTTCTATCAGAATTATTAGAATTTCGATTAAGCCGTGTCCTTTGTACCTCTGTAGCTCTGAACCTCTGTACCTTTGTCCTTTTGTCCGCCCGTACCTCTGTCCGTTTGTCTGTATCTCTCTGTACCTTTGTCCTTCTGTCCGTTTGCCTGTTTAACCGTATAAACATACAAATCTCACAAATTATAAGAACTTCTGTACATCTGGTCATTTGTACCTCTGTACCTCTGTATCTCTGTATCTCTGTACCTCTGTCCCTCTGTCCGTCTGTCCGCTTGTCCGTATAACAGAATAAACACCTAAATCTCAGAAACTATAAGAACTAAAGCCGGCAAATTGCATGACAACAATTGTACGGGTTCCACGCAAATCAAGTTTGATTTAAAATATGGTCACGCCCCCTAACGCCCACACAATCCATAAAAAAAACCGGCCTATTAGTGGGCACTTATCACTTTGCATGTTCAATAAATGCAACGAGTTTGCGAAATATTATTTAATCTAATCAAGTTAGTTTTACACTCTCTCTCCCTCACAAAAGGCAATTAAAATTAATCAAGTTGGTGTGTTTTCCCTGGCATTTTCCCTTTTTGAGGGAATTTTCACACACCATTAAGCCAATTAAATTCAATAAATAAACTTCTTGAATGGGAAACCTAATTCGTTTCAACGAGAGAAAATGGGCCATGAATTACTTAAGCGAGTCATGGAGCTTTTCGGGTGACTTAATGCGACTAACTAAATAATGCATTCAGTGTGGAATGAACTTTGATTTGCTAAGTAATTGCTTGGGCTTCTTACCTTGGAATAGTTTGGTCACGAGTTCATTGCCCCATTGTTGTTGTTAATCCCGAAGATGTTTCTTTATTTTTTTGCCTGCCTTTTGAGACATCCAAAGGCAATTCAGGGCCTCAGGACGGATACTTCTGGATATACACGACATAATTGAGGACCCGCCGGATACCAGACAGTCTTTAGCCAATCCATCTGCATCCTTTGTGCATGTCTGCCGCTGCTCCTCCTCCTCATCCTCCTTCCCATCTGTCCTTCCTCTTAACATTGTGCTTGTGCTGGGTTTGTGGAAGAGGCCAGGGCCCCGCACAATGTGGGTGGTTGGTGCCTCCTAAGGTTGTTCGGTTCCAATCAATGGGGATTATGAACTATTTTAGGTCTGCTCTTCGTGTGCAAATAATACAACATGGGCAATGCCAGCAAAAAATCGAAAATAAAGGAAAATATATATGAAAGAAAATTAATGTATACTATATATATTTGTACAGATTATTCTGAAGAACTCTCCTTACTTGTAGGTTTCTCAACTAAAAACTGTTAATAGAGCTTGAAAGTATAACCCTAGTACCTCATTTCAGCTTCTTTTAAGCCCTATTTTCATCCAGTGTACACCAAAATAATATGTGAATTTATTTCCACAACAAAAGGAGGAAGGCCAGGCTTTGTGGGTATTGCTTTCAATACAAAAAGTTTCCAGTTCTGAGAAGGAAGAACAACTGCATCTTAAGCCGGAAATTCCCTTCTTTTATTTTTCACATTTTCACAACTCCCTCGGCTTTCCTTTTTCTACCCCTCACTTGCAGGCATTGCATTTTCCTCAACAAGTTTAAGTAATTTAAAGTTCAAATTGAGTGTTAAACAAAAATAAACTGAAGCGAAAAAGAAGACCTCAAACACGCAAGTTGTAGACAATTTCCCAAACTGAAAGTGTTGCCACGGGTCGAAGATTGCTTTTTGTGTGGCTGTGTGGCATATGGCTTGAGTTATTGAAGGGTCATTAGCTGATTTGTAGCCACCATATAAACGCCTCTGTCCAAGCATATGAAGCACCAAGGGAATCGAAGAGTTTATGGGGTTTTAAGGAGGTTTGAGATACCCAAGATCTGAGTAGGATGAAAGGATATGGGGCTTGACAAGCTAATTGGTTATTTAGAGGGGTTATAGGTCTGTTTTTTCCATTTTTAAAATAAGAAATAATACTTTCGCATGGAATATGAAGTCTGAGCGCAAATACTCTTATTTTGAGCACAAATACTCTCATTTTAAAAATAAGAAAATAATACTTCCGCATGGAATATTAAGTCTGAGCAGGAATACTCTCATCAACGCACATTTTCTTAAGATTAAAAATCCCAAAAGAGGTGCCTAACTATTGGTTATTAAAAGAAATACCTAAATGCCTTGACTTAAGTTTAAGGTATCCCACGTTCGAGACCTTCGCCTTTAAAGCCTCCGCCTGCCTGCTTTATTTTTTTTGTGCTTTTATGCTGCCACGAATTTGTGTTTGCGGTTTGGTTCTGTGTCAATGTTGTTACTGCTTTTGTTGCCGTGTGTGTTGTGGCTCTTGTGGCATATGCCCCAACAATAATCAATAGGTTTACGTCACTGGATGGACGACGGTTGCCTCGGCTGCTTTGGTTTGGTTGGCTGCCTCGCTCGTTGCTGGCTGGCCCACATTTCCGCATTTCCTAGACCCGAGAGACCTGGGTTCGGTGGCGGTTTCAGGTTTCTGGTTTCCATGTTTTCAGGTTTCACTTTTCGGTTTCGCTTGGACTAAGCCAGAAATAAACCAGCACCGGGAGGAATGGTGGTGGAGACAGGCACCGGGGCAGGGACATCATCATTGGAACAGAAATCGAAATCGAAAACGAATACGAGACCGGGAAAATTAAGCAATGGAAGGACACTTGTTAAATACTCATGTCAAGTCCTCGTCCCTGTCGGAGCTTAATTAATTTTCTATTTCGGTTTCCATTTCCATGTTAATGGAATTACATTTCTGGTGCGCTCACTGGAACGTGTCCAGAGTAAATGAAATATAAACATCGATGCATCGAATTCGTAACCTGGCCCCCCCCCGCATATTTCAAGATATTTTTTACTATTAAAAAGCTGGTGTGTAAACATTTGGGTCTCTGTTATTCGGCCCACAAATATTTATTCGTTTTTGCCTCAACTTAAACAATTGCATTTCACCCCACACACACACAGCACAACACAGTCACACACTCGTGTCCAATTAGTGCTGGAGGGAGCGAGGGAAGCACATACAGATCGCGAATAAACATTGGTCGAAATGAATATATGGAAATCTCATTAGTATTTGCTCACAAAAGGTCTTAAATTGTCAGATACCCTTGCTTATGGGATTGTTTTTGGTATAAAAATAGAAATTATGGCGTTATGACACTGCACTTTTGCTTGTATTTGGGAATAATGAATTTATTTATATGTAAATACTTAAATAGTAAATATTTATATTTATAAATAATTAAAGTATATTAAAAGCAAAGATTTGATCAATTTTATTTATTGTATACCTAAAAAAGTATGACCGTATTCCCTATAGCAATGTCAAATCTCAAGCAGGCGGCATAAATACAAGTAGTTGTCTCTTTCTGCATTTTAATTAAAACTAAAATAAATAAAAGCACAAGTGCGTGTCATAACTCTATAACTTATTTTTTATATGAAACAATTTATTTAAAGTAAACCTTGTGTTATACACCCAAAGCAGCTGAAAGATTTAAAATCAGACTTAAATATGAAATATTTTTGCAAGCTCTGACTAAATTAAATCCTTAAAAAATACTTAATAAGTGGAAAAATAGATCTATTTAATATTTAAATTGAACACCAGTTGCCTTTGAGTTCCTGCTCCTTCTGCTGGTGACCTAAATGAATGCCCTCAGAGGAGTTGCCAATGGAAACGTTAATGATAATTTGAGGTTTCACATGTCACACCAGCACCCACCCACACTGTGTGTCTCTGTGTCTCCCCCACACTGCGAATAATTAATGAATACTGTCGACGGAATTTAAATTGAAAAGAAACCACCATCGACAAGTGCAACAAAGAAGGCGAAATTGCCGCATATTGCCGAACAAACAATTACGGGAAAGAAACGGCATTCGCATTCACATTCTCATTTGGCTATAAATAAATGCATTGAGATAGCTTTATATATTTTCCCGATCTAGCCTTTGTCTTTTCTGATATTTGTACGATTTTTTACTATTTGTATCAAGTGGCTGGCTGCCTGGCATTGCAAACAGGTTTCCGTCTCCTGCCATTTCGCTTTCCCCATTCCTCCAACCGCCATCCTCCATTATGCTGGCATGTCTTGTCGTCGGATTTCTGCCATGTCGCTATGTGAGTCACGCTGGGTTCCAGAGCTCCAGAGTGCGTCACACGGGGGGCGATATCTGCTGCGATTTATTTATTTATTTACTCACTTACTTGTGCGCGAGCGGCACGGCACGGGAGATGGCAAATTGCAAACCGGAAAGAAGCCGCAGCAGTCGCAGAGATACCTCCGGAGTTGGGAGATGGAGCAGGGACTGGGAGGAGAAATAGCTGGAGCTGGGGATGTGTATGTGGATTGTGCGGGGATGATACTTGGATACTTGGCGCTTATCAAAGACCATTCGTTGCCATTTTATGCTATCAACTTGATTTCATTTAATATGATTCTCGGTCTCGGTTTCCTTGGTCTCCTCTCTCCGTATGCGAAGTAATTTATTTTATTTAATTTTCTAGAAAGCCTCAGACTATATTTACTCTATTACATTTAATTCAAGTGATTTCCTTGGCATTTTCTTAGACTTTTATACATTTTATTTGTAGGAAAAATGTTCTGAAAATTAAAGGAATGATTTCCAACTAAAGACAGAAACTCCATACTTGATCTACCCTTTTCCTATTTATTATCCATTTATTAAAGCTTTTATGGGCCGCATTTTTAGTGATTTATGTTTTATCTTTTAACTTGAATTTCAATTAGTTTTACAATCCCTAGAAATATTTATATTTACCCTTGTGGTTCCGCTTCTTATCTGGGTCTCTGCCTCCAGTCGCCAGAGACGCCTTCAAATTCTAGAGTAGCTCTCGATCCCGGCGAGATACGATATGTGGGCTCACTTGATGTGTGTGGTTGGTTTCAACTTGACCCGAATCGCCGCTGCCTTATCAGCGGTGTCAATGCATCCATTATCGCGGCGCTATCTCGCCGGCTCCTCGCTTAAATGGATCTGCAGTCGATGGCAACGCCTTCAATTCGCCAGAGGCGATCGCAGAGATTCTACATTCGATCTTCCCTTCGAAACTTTTCCAATGCTGCCCTTTCACCATGTCCATTTGGCACAGTTGAGCGCCCTGGAGAGGCGCTGCCGGCGGTGATTCCCCATTCTGGATCTATATATTTGGGTTTTTACTATTTAATAATATATCTGCACTCTTGTCTAATTGCAGGAATGGCGTCAGCGTGGAGGGAGCCACACACAAACAGGTCGTGGATCTGATCAAGTCCGGCGGCGATTGTCTGACGCTCACGGTGATATCGGTAACACAGCAGGTGCGTTTTTTGTTTCTACTTTATTTAATTAGTAATAATTAATTAATTATAGTACCAAAACTGAGTATAGTCTGTGTACTTTTGTAGCTTATATATTTCCTACAAAATTATCGAAAATAAACAAACATGCAAGGTACAGGTTAGACTCAGTTTATATTCAGGTTAAATTCAGGTTAAGTTTAGTTTAATTTCAGGTTATATTCAGGTTGGGCTCAGTTTAAGCTTAGGTAAGACTTAGATGGGGTTGAAGTTCCGGTTAAGTTCAGGTTAGATCTAGCTTTGGTTCAGTTCAGGCTTAAATAAGATTATGTTTATGTCCAGGTTAAGTCTAGATGGGTTTGAGATAAAGCTCAGGTTAGACTCCGTTCAAATTCGGGTTAGATTCACGTTGGTTTCAAAATAAACGCTGGTTAAGTTTAGGTTTGATCTAGCTTTTGTTTAATTCAAGCTTAAATAAGATAAAGATTAAGCTCCGTTAGATTCATGTTGATTTCAGTATAAATGCAGGTTAAGATCAGGTTAACTTCAGGTTAGGTTGAGGCTAGGCTTAGGTTAAGTTCAGGTTAATGTTTGATTTAGGTTGTTCTTTGTAAGATTAAAGTAAACCTTAAGTTTAGGTTAATTTCAGGTTAAGATCAGGTTAATTTCTGGTTAGCTTTATTTTAGGCTCAAGTTAAGTTTAGGTTAGGCTTCGACTAAGGTGTTTCTTGGTAAGTTTAACCTAATTAACCCATATTTTAGGAATATAAAGAGCAAACGGAACCAGAAGTTAAAATTCTCCTTTATTTTTTCTCTCCCCCAGGAGGCCGATCGCCTGGAGCCCCAGGAGGATCAGAGCGGCTACTCCTACATTGACTACTCGGACAAGCGATCGCTGCCCATCAGGTGAGGCCCCTCCAGCTGCCTCTGTGATCCCTAATTAACCCTAATCTTCTCCTAATTAAGCATACCCGACTATGGGATCATCAATCGGAATGGCGAGCGCTACATCGTCTTCAACATACACATGGCCGGGCGGCAGCTGTGCTCGCGTCGGTACCGGGAGTTCGCCAACCTGCACTCGCTGCTGCGCAAGGAGTTCTCCGGCTTTAACTTCCCCAAGCTGCCCGGGAAGTGGCCCTTCCAGCTGAGTGAACAGCAGCTGGACACGCGTCGCCGCGGCCTGGAGCAGTATCTGGAGAAGGTGTGCGCGGTGCGGGTGATCGCGGAGAGTGATGCCGTGCAGGACTTTCTCACGGACACCGAGGACGATATATCCGCCTCGCCGGTGGACATCAAGGTGATGCTGCCCGACCACGAGGTGAGCACGGTGTCGGTAAAGAAATCCTCCAACGCCCAGGTGGTGTGGGAGATCCTGGTGCAGCGCGCCAACCTCACCGCCTACACGCAGCAGTATTTCTACCTGTTCGAGATCGTCGAGTACAATTTCGAGCGCAAGCTGCAGCCCCACGAGATACCGCACCAGCTGTACGTGCAGAACTATAGCACCGCCTCCTCCACCTGCCTCTGCGTCCGCCGGTGGCTATTCTCGGTGCCCAAGGAACTGACGCTGCCGGATGGCGAGCAGGCTGGACGCTTTATCTTCTATCAGGCCGTCGATGAGGTGAATCGCGGCAATATCCGGGCCGATGGCCGCCTATACGAGCTGAAGGCACTGCAGGACGCAAAGAAGGCGGCCGACTACTTGGCTCTGGCCCGCACACTGCCAGGCTACGGGGATGTGGTCTTTCCCCACTGCTCCTGTGATAGTCGCAAGGAGGGACACGTGGTGCCCGCCGTGGGTGAGTGTGGCGTTGCTTGAAACATTACAAAATGGCTTCTGACTATTCCCTGACAGGCATGAAGAGCTTTCGCCTGCACGCCTGTCGCGAGGATGGCTCGCTGGAGGCGCAAATGGTCGAGTTAACCTGGGACAGCATCACGCGCTCCGAGAGCGACGAGGAGTCCATGTCATTCTGCTTTCAGTACAATCGTCCGGATAAGCCAGCACGTTGGGTCAAAGTCTACACGCCATATGTAAGTGTTCTTTAGAGCTGGCAAAAAATCGATGTTTTGCACTGTCGATTTTTTCGATGTTTTCGATACTATCGATGTTTCCTTAGCCAATTCCAGCTTATAAAAATTATAATATCGGCAGTTGAAGCCTTGAGTTGATGCCATTTTCTCACTTAAAATGATTTCGGCTTTAACCAAATATTTCCCTTTTGAATAGAGCTGGGAAAAAATCGATTCCAATATCGGTACTATCGATTCTTTTTTTTTTTCAAACATCGATTCTATTTTGGCAGAAGTCCAACGATTCCTCTTTTGGATAATCAATGGCTTTTGAAAATGAAATCATTTCTTTTTTTTTTATGTTCTGGAAACGTATTTTATATTCGCTTTTTATGTTATAAAAACGAATTCTTTCGTTATTTTTGTTTTAAAAACTTATAACTTTTCTTTATTTATATTAAAGAAATGTATTTTGGTTTGCTCTCTATATGTATCAGTCTATATCTCCATGAATTGATTTCTATAAATTTAAAAAATAATAGTTTTTTTCGATTTAATCGATGTTTTTTTCTAAAAGATCGAAAAAAATCGATGCACTGAGAATCGATTTTTTCCCAGCTCTACCTTCCAATATTCGAGAGAGTATCGTCATGATCATTTCAAAGGCTTAAAATGGAGTCTAATCGGTCAGTCAAAATGGCAACGCTTGAGCACAACACCATCGATAATATCGATAGTATCGTCGATAATTTTACAGTTCTACTAAATGTCATTTAATTAATGCTGCAACTCTTACCGACAGCATGCATTCCTTGCGGATTGCTTTGATCGCATCATGGAGGAGCGCAAGTGGGAGGACAGCGGCGACTAGGGAAGGCGCCAGCCAGGGATGACGGAGAACGGGAAGGAGCCGAGGGAGCAGCAGCGACGCCGCCGGCGGCAGGAAGCACAGATTACACACCCATGCAGGCGGGCCGAGGCATTGCACATTGTTCGTTAGTTTGGTTTGGTTCGGGGCAGGACTTGCTCTTTCCTCCACTCGCATACACCTACATATATATTGTAAAGTATATTTAGTAAGTATATTTGTATTCTGCGAGGGAGTGGCAAAGGTTAACAAAAAGAAATGTTTCACATGTTTTCGGCACTCTTAGCACATAGAGCAAAAGCGCAGGCACCAATTTAGATCAAGCAGAAGATGAACCGAAACCGACGATTCTCATTATACAATATACACACACCGACACACACACACATAATGAAATATATAGAGAAGAATATATATATATACATATTTGTTTAAGCCCAACCTCAGCGTATATTTAATTCATACCGTTTTCCATATAATAGCCTCTGGAAATCGATCAAGAATATTGTAAAAAGTCAATTTTAAACATACATACATCATATGATATATATACAATACATACGCATAAATGTTTAGCAACAAAACTCAAACTCGACTCAAAAATAGAAGAGAACCGGAGAGACAAGAGGATATAGCAAGCAAGGGAGCTGGCAAAAAATCGTTGTTTTGCACTATCGATTTTTTCGATGTTTTACTAGTGAAAAATCGATGCTATCGATAGTGCTTCGATGTTTTGCCAGCACTAGCAAGCAAGCAAGCAAACAAAATCAATTTAACAATGGAAATGTTGAAATTATTGTACTCATTCGATAAACTTTCTATAGAAATTGTTAGTTAACTTTAAGGCTAACGTTAATAGTTATTGAACAAATGGGAAACTAAGCAAACAAACAAACTCAAAACCGAACTCAAATGCAACTTAGACACGACGCAAGGCATTGGCAAAAGAAGAACATTAAACAAATAAATAAAACACACTGCATATTTATAGGAAACAAAGGAAAACAACAACAAATGGCATATATAGGCATATACATTATACATTTATCAACGATGCAAGTGACGTCTGCTTGTGATATTTACAATTTACACATTTATTATAATTAATTTAACATATATTATTATTTAATTGATTCCACATCTATATCGTAATCGTTAATCTCTCTCAATGTGTGTTTAGTCCACGTAATGTATGTATTTATTATGTTTAGTTCTTAGTCCCCACATCGATATATTTTTGATTTCCCTCTCTCTTTTGGCCATTTACTCTGTAATTTAGATTTGTGCGTATTCCATATATTATAATTAATAATACTATACTCCCCCTTTGTTTGTTAGTTTTTTTTCTTCACTATTATTATTGTTTTTTGTGTGTCGCATCTCGGGGAGGGGCCGCTAGGACAGCAAACACCAATATATATATATATATATGCTAGAAACATTCCTTAAAACAAAAATATGAAGATCATTATCAATGTTTTCTTACAGATTTAATATATGAAAACGAAGCGAAACAAATTAAAATTAAAAGCGAATAGGAACTGGGAAAAACAAATTAAATAAAAACATTCGAAACGTTTAAGTGTACAACTAAACTAAAAATTAACAAAAAAACCCATTTAACAAATTTATTGAAAAAGAACATAAAAGAAATAATAAAAACAAATTGCATTTTTTCCCCTTTTCAAAATTAATCAACGCATGCTAATTATTCTTTTGATCGAGTCAATTAATTAGTTATCGGTCTATGGTGGGGAAAACAGGTTTGTATCAGAGATTGCTGGAATTTTGAAAAAAAACAACGATTTCTCTTATTTTTAAGCCAAAATCGGTCACAAAGCGTATATTATTTTTAATGTTTCTAAAAAATATATTAAGTGCTACCTTTCAGATTTTTTAAACCATTAAAATGTTGTCTACTCTGGGGTTATTTTTTCAAAATATTGGCCAGTATCGATGCGAGTTCAACATCGATATTATCACACAACTATCGATATCTCTACTCACCATTAGCCTCCTGCGCTTTCCAACACTGCTTCAGCCGCATATGTAACCGCAACATCGATATTACCACAAAACTATCGATATCTCTACTCACCATTAGCCATCTGCGCTTTCCAACACTGCTTCAGCCGCATATGTAACCGCACTGGGATTGTTTTATTTTTCGGAATATTTGTTGAAATTGTATTAAAACCATGGCGGCCAGCACCAAACTGATGCTGGGCAGCGGTCTCTGCCAAAAACTGAGCCAGGTGAGCAGTTTCCCTTTGCTACTCACCGAGTTTAGTCCTAAAATACGACACTTCCACCCCACAGTTCACGAGGAAATTGCACTCACAGCCCGCACTCCTGTCCAGTTTTCGCTCGTCCCGCGAGGTTCAGGAGCTGGATAAGTATCCGGAGGTAGAGGTGGTGGCCAATCCGCCGGAATGGCATTTCGTAGAGCGCCTGCTGCCGCCCGCAACAGTGCCGCAGCCTGAGAAGAAGTCCGAGTATCCATCCGGCTGGCGGCCGCAAAAGGAGGATGGCTCCCAGACGGGTTACTTTGTGGCCAGGACCAAGAATCACATGGTGCCGGTGTATCTGCACACGCGGTTTCGCGGCCAGCGTCGGATAACGGTGGTGCGTCGCGTTCAGGGTGATATTTGGTCGCTGGAAAAGGATCTGCGCGCCGTGGTGGAGCAGTCGCGGAAGGGGAAGCTCTGCGCCACGCGGGTCAACGAGCTGAGCGGTCAGATTCACATCCATGGCGATCATGTGGACATACTAAGGGACTATCTCAAGGAGAAGGGCTTCTAAGGGCCAGCAATTCGATGTCAGTAACAATAAACTCTATTCTGTTGATTTAATTGACGGTGTTTTGTCATTAACTGAAGTAAGTTTAGAGACTTTAAAGCAGGGGTCCGCACCACTACAGTCAAATGCCAGCATTGGATTTGTGTGGGTGAAACTTGAACACTATGGCTAGATATGAGAAGAAAACAAAGCTAAGATTTATTGTAATATGGCAAAATAATAGCTATAACCTAAAAACTAGCTATTTAGCGCTAAAAAAGCTAAATCTAGCCATACAATTACAATTTGTCTGCACTGATTCTTCTGTTCTCTTTTCTGCATACTGTTCTTCTGTTCTCTTTTGCGCATACCGTTCTTCTGTTTTCTTTTGTGCATACCGTTCTTCTGTTTTCTTTTGTGCATACTGTGCTTGAGCGGCAGCGACGCCGACTGAGAACAACCCTATCCCGTTAAAGTGACCATAGGTTGTAGTACTTGCATTAGAAAGAGGCGGATACACTCTTATCATCACTTAAAGGGGTAATACCTCAAGGAAGAGCCTTGTAAGCTCAGGAAAGCCGCACTATTTGAACTGATTTATGTTGACCGCACACTGGCCCTCACGGGTTGCAGTTGCACTTTATTATTTTGCACTTAACGTTTAGCATAAATTACATACATCGTCGGGGGCTGGGGGATATTGTGAGAGTCGTGCGAAGGAGTGGGCTTTACAACTAAAATCTAAGGGAGAGAGAGGGATGATGGGGGAAACACTTAGTCGCTCTGCTATCGCTATCGCTACTACTGGCTACTAACTTCTACTTATACTGCCGCTGGTTCAGCAGCAGCTGTTGCTGCTGCTGGTTCCTCTGCCGTCAGGTACGCAGGTGGGCGTAAGCAGACATGCCCCACCGCTATCCGCTGGCACCGGCCATTGCCGGTAGCCCGGACAGGCTGACACCGACGACGCCCGGTGTGGGCGTGACCGTTCCGGTTCCAGTTGTCGACGAGGAGGATCGCTTGAGGGCCTTGCGTATGACTGTCCAATCCTCCATGATGTCCTCCTCGCGCAGCATATACACCACATACGGCCCGGTAACGGTCACGGCCTTTTTGCGCCCGGGTCCGCGCACCTTGCTCTGACGCTTGTCGGTGCCCCAGTCGGCCCACGAAATGTCCACATTGTGGCGATCCTCCTCCAAGCGACGGATGCGATCTACCAGCTCGTCCCGCAGATTGTCTACAGCCATGTGCTTCTCGCTCTGAAAAGGGAAGGATTCACGTTAAAGGTTAAAGGTAACCCATTAAATGATATATTTTTGGCGCCAAAAAGCCAGGTGCTTACCTCAAAGTGCTGGTTGGCTGCCTGCTCCTCGGACAGGAACTTGTGCTCGATATTCTGGAGGCGGTATCTGCGCAGCACATCGGCCACCTCGATGCGGGTGCGAAACACCTTGTCCAGCTCCTTTTGCGGCTGAACAAACTCCTCGGATCTGCCAGAACGGACCTCCGCCAACTGGCGTTCGATGAGATTGATGCGCTCGAAGTAGTACTGCTCCCGCAGCGTATTAAACTGTCGCTCCAAGCTCACTATAAGTACAGATAATCACGGATGAGAAATACATAGGTAATGGGCAGGGGGCTTCATCTGATGCGTACACAAGTCCTCTATGTGCTCCGCCCGCCGCCGCTCGATTTCGCTGGCATCCAGCTCCGAGGAATCGTCGGAGTCGCACTCGTTGGCCTCCTCCTCGTCGGAGGTGTCGTGCGCTTGGCTGGAGTTCGAGTGCTCCGATTCTGCACCAGAAACGTCGCCCTCGCCATCGGATTCTCCGTTCTTCACGGGCATCCTGCTCGTTATCGTTTCTGGGCTAGGTTTTCTGTGGGCTTTTCCGGTTTCCTGCGTTCCGCGGACTGCAGGTGGGGAGCTTGACGCGGCGCTAATCGATTTAATTTATTTGATTTTCAGAAACGTTGACAAAACACTTGAATTTCGTGGAATTTCTGCAATTTCCGAGCTGTAGCAAAAAAGTATTGGGCAACGTAGCGATGGCAGTTGTGTGTTGGAAAACGCGAGAGTAAAGCATTCGATATATCGATAGTAATTATGGCCGACCTGGAACAGCTCATGATCAAGTTATGTAAGGTGGTCTCATCAGCCTTGGCGGTCGAGGAGAAATTTTCCGCTCTCTCTTTGCTAGAAAGGGAAAGCAATGTAAAAACTCGATGAGAATTATGATGATGAGAGGGGGAGAAAGAAGATAGAATATAGAGGAAGAGGAAGAGGAAGAAAGAGGTTGTCCTCATCAGTATTTGGCGTGGTTACCACTTGCTGACAGCTAGAACCCATTGGGAATTATAGTGCAACGCAAGTGGTAAGAGCGCCAATACTCCTTGCCTTGATTATTTTGCCGGGGCGATTCTGCTCTCTCTCTCTTTGCTGTCAGAGAGACATGCCAGAAAGCGAGTTAAAAGTATAATTCTCATCGAGAGGCTGAGGACGATATTTTTGACAGTGCTTTCTCTCTGAGAGCGGAGAAAGCTGATAATATATGGCCTCGTCAAAGTAGATGAGACTACCTTACCTAGGTTTATCATGGAACAGCTGCTGTTTTTTAGTGGTGGAGCCAAAAAATCGCCTATCGATATATCACCACTCGCCTTTAAACTGCTATAAATGCATTTCTATAAAAATTCAGCAATTTCAGGAAACTAATAGTGAAAAAATACATGTATACGAATATATAGGATAAAAATTTGGTGAACAAAGTGATCCCAACATACAAATCAAATATTTTCATTAAAAAAATATCGATATATTGATGATATTTTGATATCTTTTGCCCATCCCTACCGGCAATTCAAGACTTACAATTTGGATTAAAATTAAATGCTGCGCTAGCGAAAGACACGATTTTACGGCTTGGGGAACCGCTGCCAGACGCCATGAACTTCCCGCTGGCGAACGCCAACAAGGACACGTTGCGGGCCGCCTGCAAGAAGTGCGGCTACGCCGGTCACCTGACCTACCAATGCCGCAATTTTCTCAAGGTAAGCGAGCGCCGGACACGGCCGCATGTGTAAAGCGAGGAATTTGAAACCAAAAACAAAATCACCTTCCCGACCAGGTGGATCCCAACAAGGAGATCCTGCTAGATGTGGAGAGCACCAGCTCGGACTCGGAGCTGGACTACCTCACGCCGCTGACGGAGCTGCGAGCCCAGGAGCTGAAAGGTGGCGTTGAAGTGCCGCCGCCGGTGGCAGCGACGACAACAGTAAAGAAGGATAAGGATAAGGTTAGGGAGAAGGAGCGCGACAGGAACAAGGAGCGGGAGCGCGACAGAGAGAGGGACCGAGATCGGGAGAGGGATCGAGATCGGGAGAGGGATCGAGACCGAGATCGGGAACGGGAGCGGGAGCGGGAGCGAGATAAGGTAAGAGAGCGGGAGCGGGAACGCGAAAGGGAGCGGGATAGGGACCGGGATAGAGAGAAGGAGAAGGACAAGAGCAAGGGGCAGGACAGGAAGAGGAGCAGCTCCAAGCGGAGCCACAAGGTGGTCGAAAAGGACAAGGAGAAGGACAAGAAGTCGGTGCGGCACAAGAAACGCAAGAAGAAGAAGAACCGCAAGCATAAAAAGGACGCCTCGGATGTGGCCAAAACCAAGTCGAAGAAACACCAGGGCAGCACCAGCAAGAAGTCAAAGCGACGCCGCTCCTCCTCCACCAGCAGCAGCAGCAGCTCCTCGTCCTCCTCCTCATCGGACTCCTCATCCTCCTCTTCCACCGATTCGGACACCACCAGCAGCAGCAGCGACGACGACGACTCCGAGTCCGAATCGGATTCCAGCGACAACGAGGAGTCCAGCACCAGCGAATCCGACGAGTACGGGCGCAAGAAGAAGCGGCAGGGCAAGTACAAGCGCAAAGCGGACACGGCCATGTTGCGGCGCAAAAAGACCAAGGTGAAGCGGAAGCGTCATCGCGCCGGCAACTCTGGTGCTCCCACCGCCGGCAGCTACCTGAGCAGTCTCAGCGACAGCAGCACCTACTGAAGGATACCCAGGATACACAGCTGCGTCCCAAAGCACTCCGCTCGCTCTCTCTTTCTATCTCTCCGTAAACTAGTTTGATTTCCGACGATGACAAGGAGAAGGAGACCTTGCATCCTCCTCCACTTCCACTCGAGACTGCCGGATTTGCCAGAGTTCCAGTTCCAGACTCTTCCCCTCCCGCAAATGAAACAAATTAAACCCTAGACTTGTCTCTTAGCCCTTAAGATTAAAGCATCATCTGCAAAATATACAAAAAACAAATTAGTTTGTACAAGAGGAACCAAAAGGTGTGCCTGATTTTAGCTTTTACTTATTTTTCAAGGTATAGGAACTTATTTTGGATAGAACTAGTTGGAAATTTTGGATCAGTTACTACAAAGAACTATGGATATATGTAGAAGCTATATATATTCCCTTTTAATAGCCTTGTTCCACTGCCACATTCAGCTCCATTCTCGAGAATGGTCCATTATTTTACATGGGGATAAATGGTCCGTTCAAAATCGACAGACCATCCGTTCACCATTCGCCCCGAAGTTTTCTATACATACTAAAAAATAATACCGAAAAATATCGATTATTTGGCGACATTTCTTAAGTTCCTTCCCTAAACCTTCCTTCCCATCCCTAATTTATTGTTCTTGAAATTATGAATATTTTTGCAAAAAGATGAATGAAAACTAGATCCAGCGCAGCATTTTGTTGTCGCCACTGCATTAAGCTGTGACAGGGAAATATTTCTGATTTGCACCCGATTTTTCTTTAATATTCAAGTTTTCACAGCTCCAAGCATAGATATGAATAAGTCCTTGAATGGGTTGGTTAACTTTGAAGAGGACGTCGTCCGGGAGGCGTAAAAGAAAGCCCGCGTCACTATCGATTGCTTTTTTCCACCATCGATACATCACCATAGCAGCAAATCAGTGAATATAATATAAAAATAAATAAAATCATAAATTCTTATATTATTCTTATTTAATTTTTAATCATCAGTATCAAAAACTCTCTTTATATAAAATCTATATAGACAGTAATGTGATGTGAAATCTTATATAAATTATGCCACTTAATCTGGGTTTGTTTAATCCATTTTATTTTGTCGGTAGTATCGATGGTTTGGACTATCACTATCGAAAATATCGAGTAAGGACACTATCGATGTTTTCACAGCTCTATTAGGAACGTATTTTGGATAGAACTAGCGAAGAATACTGGATTATATACTACAGAGACCCATGGATATATGTAGGACCTTTATATATTCCCTTTTAAATTAAGTTCTTAGCTCCCAAAACAAAAATAACCGGCATTTTTCGGGAGTGTTTGGCTTAGTTTTTAATGGATATAGTGGCAGCTCTTGATTTTCCTCTCAACCGAATTAATACTCTACACTTAAAACAAAATAAACAAAGAACAATTTCAGTCTATCAAAGCTCGGCATCCCGCATGGCCTGCTTCATGGCCGCAATGTGTTCTTTTAAGAAGTTAATCTCCTCTGCGGCGTGCTCACAATTTTCGCAAGATAGTGTAGAGGACGAAGGCTGCTCATTGTTGTTCACGTTCATGGCACTGGTCTTGCCCCTCGCAATCTTCTCAGTAATTGTGTCCAAAAACAAAGAGTTGCGCTGCTTTAAATCCTTGTTTTGTTTGAGCAGTATGTCTAGGAGATCAGCTGACGAGGTCTGAAACTCTTGCATTTCATCGTCTCGCTCTTTGATGGATTTGGCCAGGGCCCTATTCTCCTTCTTCAGGTCCAGCACTTGCTGCTCCAGCTCTATGAACTTATCCTCGGGGTCCATCGTCGTGGTCGCTTCCTTTGTCGCCGGTCCGTGCTGAGTGGCGACGTGGGCCGGCCTCTTCCGCAGGACTTGCACTATGGCTACACCGTCCAGGTCCGGGTCCAGGTCGTCTAGCAAGTTTCCCAGCAGTGTGGCGGACGAGCGGGCCGACAGGGGCGGCGACGACGGTGGTGTGGCAAGGTCATCAAGAATTTGGTCGCTTATGATTCTTCCTAGCCGAGTCGCGGAAGAGCGGACCGACTCCAACAGGGACAAGCGCGGTGGTGACGACGAGGGTGGTGTGGCAGGGTCAGTGGTGCCGATGGGTCGCGGCATTCGCGTGACCAGCACATCGTCAGGAACCGGCTCGGGCTTTGGCCTGGCCTCACGTTCAATGTGCTTGAAGTGTTCCCGGAGAGCTGCCATGTAGGCTGGTGACCTTGGTTTCGGGTTTTCGTCGTTGTGGCCATGCTCCTGCTTGAAGTGATCCCGGGGAGCTTTCATGTGGGCTTGTGACCTTGGCTTCGGGTCCTCGTCGCTGTCCTGGCCCTGCTTCTCCTCGTTCGGAGCCATGGTGCGCAAGCGTGGCTTTGGCTGCGGCCGTGGATCAACCAAGTAGGTGGCATTGGAAGGCGGGTGCCGCCTACGATCTTGCTCTCTTATTATATTGATGCAGGACTTATCCCAAGAGTGGTCGTCCTTGTCGTCCTGCTCCCCATCCTCCTCACTGTGCTTCCTGCAGTGAATCTCAAGGGCCTGCTTCTGCTGCTCCACAGAACCCGTTGATCCCGGACTATGCACCTCCAGTGGCAGGCTATTGTCCATCATCATCCGCACAAATTCGGGCTCATCCTTCTCGTACATGAACCGCAGGCTCCAGAAGGCTCGAGACCTGTCGTAGAACTGGACGTAAGAATCTCGCAGGTGCACATGGCGACCGTTGGGCACCAGCCGCAAGGTGGTTATGATGTGTGTCTTCTGCTTGTAGATGATCAAGTTGCACTCGCCTTTGGTGGCGCGCATGGTCACGGCCAAGCCCATGGGTCCGGTCTCCGCGCCTTGGTAGACATTTATCACCCTGGCGAAGAGAACGTCCCACCCACCAGGCCCCGGAGCCCGGGGAGACCCAGATGAGCTGCTGTCATCCGACAAGAACGTTAACGCGGAGCGAAAGCTGGGCGGTTCCTGCAACTTCCGGGATCTCGGTGTGTATCTCAAAGACTGTGACTCATGCTCGAAAGCCTGGAGATCTTCCTCGAAGACCTGGCTCAGATTCTTCGGTGTGCCTTCGCTGCTGAATACAAAGGGTTTCGGGTTCTGTTGCACATCACACCGCACCAGCACTCATCGTCATCACTTACCTGTGTAGCCTTTCGAAGAAGGAGTGTGTTGAGCCAGCGTCCTCGTCGTCAAAGTTAAAATCCATTTCGGAAAAAAAAAAAACTTGTACTAATATTAGCCGAAAAATAAAACTAGAGCAGGGAAATGACCCTCTCTGTATGAATGTATACAAATTATGATTTTCCCTCGGTGCTAGCGTTGACAGGAAAACTTTTTGGTGTGGCCAGATTTTTAAACGAAATGACAGTAGGGCGCAGCGACTACTTGGTCCCATTCTTTTTTCAAATTAAAAATTTCCTATTTATATTTATTTATTTTTGAATTTTTTTTAAACTGAATCAATAAGCTTAAATTAAAAATTGATTAGTTTTAATCGCAGCTCAACAATTCTTTATATATCTATGGTAATTTTCTCTTTATTATTTAAAATTTTATTTTAAAGTTGTATTCCTTTTTGAAACTGAAACAAATACACATTTTGAACTTTAACTTATTGTAGAGACTATTAAAATGTCTTCACAGTATTCATATTTATTTTTATAATTAATAAACAACAGCTACAGATCAATTTTTTAATTTTTTAAGGAAATAACTTGTAAGATATTATTTTTTATTTGCAGACTGATAAGTGTAATATTTAAAATCTTTTCTATTCATATTTTCATTGATTTAGTTTACTTATCAACTTAAGGAGAGATTCCTTGTAAAGTAATTAAATACCTACGTATGGGAAAACCTTTAAATATAAATTTGAAGCAATATTAAAGCTTAGTTTAAACTTTAAAGCTACGTGCTCAGACACGAGAAAAGTGTTCCTAAGCATTGAGTCAAAACAAGAGGTCAATAGTCACCTTTTCGCTCTCTCGCACTGCTTAGGAACACTTTTCGCGTGTCTGAGTACGTAGCTTATACATTAGAAGAAAATGCAAAGCAACATTATGTAAGGATGTTTCACTGTTTTAATCTAATTAATTAACCATCACTTTAATTATCAAATTTTCCGAAGCTTTCTAGTTATTATTCTTAATTATAGTCCATTAATTTCACCACGGATGAAATAGTAATTTAAAGTTTTATATTTTTGGGATAAACTCTGACCCATTTCCCAGCAAGTTTTCAAGGAGCTGAAACTCAACTCGTTCTTAGAAGGAAACCTCTATCTCCGGTCGTGATCTCTCTTATCAGTATCCAGAGAGATTTGAAGAGATTCTTAATACTTACCATCTGGCTGTGCTCTCTGCTCTCTGCAGATTCTTCCAGCATCTCGCCCAAATAATTAACCATATCACCTTCCAAGGTTCTGTCCTACTGAAATCGAATTTCACAATGGAACAGGGGAATCGCCAACCTTGCGAAGGCCATGGAAAAATTCGCCACAAGTACACCGACCAAAAAATTGTGCCCACTGTAAAAATAAATAAATATTAAATAAGAAATAAAACATTACCGTTTTCTTTTACATAAAATAATATTCTTTCTTGGCCTAATTTAAGATATTTAATAAGTTTATTAAAGGTAATTTGTATACCTTTTTTTCCCGGTGCCGCCAACGACGCAGTTGCTCCCGATCTTGCTGTGTGATAAGCGGGAGAGCGCATCATTTAGCGCTTGTTCAAGTGCGTTCATCGGCAATATTCCGGCGATAAGCGCCGCCCAGAACGGATCTCCCCCCACTCGGAGGAGAGCTATAAAGTTGCCAGCAGCCCGGCCAGCGTTTCAGTCAGATCTCGGCCAGCCAGCGAGCCTCATCCATATCGTTATATTACCAGCCGGAGTCGTCCCTCCACCTGTATCAGCGGATTAAGCGATAAGCAAGCAGCTGTGTGTGTTTGTGTTAGAGATCTGGTTACGTAAACAGAGAAACAAGAAGGAAATTGAAGGGGTAAACATGGAAGTGCCACCGCCACTCGTCCTCAAGCGACACCTGTATGTGCCCAGCAAGACGCTGATGGGTCCCGGACCCTCCAATTGCTCCCATCGCGTCCTCGAGGCCATGAGCAATCCGGTGCTGGGTCATATGCATCCCGAGTGCCTGCAGGTGGGTGGAAATTGTATTAATTAAATTATTATAATTAATACCACCTCCTTGGGGAAAAGATCGATTTCAAGTCAAGTTATTAATCTTATTTATTTGTTTTCTAAGTTTATAAAGGGGTAAGCCTCGAATTAGCACTGATTAGGAATTCAAACTTAAGCAAAATAGTAAACAACCTACGTTTTTTTTACAAAAACAAAGGCTTTAGAGATTTGTTGGAAAAAAAAAACCTTCTTTTCTTTCGTATGTTAAGTCTGTCTTATGATTTTGTTATTAGTTTTTATGGTCAAGCTCCGATTTTGAAGATCAGTGGCCATCCATGTTTTAGTTACTCTTAATAAGAGGAAAAATATTGAATAAAACTAGGTTAATCTATTAAGATATTTCTATAAATATTTATATCCTGTTTTTCGAATATGGGCATTTCCCAGCATCGCGAACACGCTGTCGTACGCTTTCTGGCTATAAAACTACCCTTAATCATTAAAACAAATTTTAGCTCTACTCTTGGAACAAAAAGTAGCCTCGGTGGATTTCAGGATTTTTTTTAATTGCCAAAAAACATCACCTCGCGAACACACAAAAAACGGAAGTGCTTTTCGGCTGCATGTAAAGAAATGCAAAACTCAATTTGAAAGGAATAGTCAAATAATAAAAATTGCGTGTTATAAAGGGATAATGTAGCTTTCACGTTCACGTTCCAAAAATTTAACACTCTAAAAGTATTTTTAAATAATTAAAAGGCAATCGCGAACACACACTTTTTCCGTCATGTTTTCATGTTTTTCATGTCATGTTTATTCGTATGAACTTCATATTTTCTTGAAAAAAACCTTTTGTTTTAATTAAAAGATATTGAAGAGAGGATTTGGTAGAAAAAGTGCCAACATTTCGTATGTTTGGCATGCGAAAAATTAAATATAAAAATGCCTTTAAAAATACCAAAATGTAAGTTTTTTCAGTTTTCTGGCCGATTTTTACTTGAAAACACTAAGATATGCTATGTAACCATTGTATTATGGAAATTTGTATTTAAATTTGAAGTTTTATTGTATATACATATACACACAAAAATACGATGATTATAAGCATTTTAGTTTTCGGGCCTGGTTGACCTTTTGCGGGAAATAACCATATTTCATAATAAAATCAAGTTAACCTATTAAGATATTCCTTTAAATAGTTTCTACAACCTTATTATTAAAAGTATCAACGCCAGATTTTTTCAATCTCAAACTATAACTCCTTGCTTCATAATATTTCAACCTCTAACGCCTTACAGATCATGGACGAGGTCAAGGAGGGCATCAAGTACATCTTCCAGACGCTGAACGATGCCACCATGTGCATCAGTGGAGCGGGTCACAGCGGCATGGAGGCGGCCCTCTGTAATCTCATCCAGGACGGGGACGTTGTGCTGATGGGCATAACCGGCGTGTGGGGCCATCGGGCCGGGGATATGGCCCGTCGTTATGGCGCCGAGGTTCACTATGTGGAGGCCAGCTTCGGACGGGCCCTCAGCTGGGATGAGATCACATTCGCCTTCGAGGCCCACCGGCCGCGGGTGTTCTTCATTGCCCAGGGCGACTCCTCGACGGGCATCATCCAGCAGAATATCCGTGAAATCGGGGAGCTGTGCCGGAAGTACGATTGCTTCCTGGTGGTGGACACAGTGGCCTCGCTGGGCGGCACCGAGTTCCTCATGGACGAGTGGAAGGTGGATGTGGCCTATACGGGCTCCCAGAAGGCCCTCGGCGGACCCGCCGGCATCACGCCCATTTCGTTCAGCAAGCGGGCGCTGACCCACATCCGGAAGCGGAAGACCAAGTCGAAGGTGTACTACTTCGATATCCTGCTAATTGGCCAGTACTGGGGGTGTTACGGCACTCCCCGGGTGTATCATCACACCATATCGTCCACCCTGCTGTACGGACTGCGCGAGGCCTTGGCCCACTTCTGTGCCCTCGGCCTGAAGGCGGTGGTGCGCCGACACCAGGAGTGCTCGAAGCGCCTGCAGCTGGGCATCGAGGAGCTGGGCCTGGAGATGTTCGTGCAGCGCGAGGACGAGAGGTTGCCCACGGTGAACACGATCAAGGTGCCGTTTGGGGTGGACTGGAAGAAGGTGGCCGAATATGCCATGCGCAAGTGAGTAGCTCCCAGGAGGAGGGTATCCCTATAGCCCCATTAATTACATACCCAATTCCCTTGCCAGGTACAGCGTGGAGATCAGCGGCGGATTGGGACCCACTGCGGAGCACGTCTTCCGCATTGGACTGATGGGCGAGAATGCTACCGTGGAGCGCGTGGACATGGTGCTCAGCATCCTGAACGAGGCCATTGAGAGCATCAAGCTGAGAGCGGTCAAGACGAGTTCCAAAATATAATAATGACTTTCCTTTTGTTTTAAATGGTTTTTAAATAATAAAGAAAAAATGTTAAATCAACTTTTTCAAATGGGAATTTTCGATAACTTTCGATAGGCGGTATTGCCAGACTGGAAACAGCGCAAGGCGTTGCCAGATATCCCCGATAGACTTGCAGGCGCACGTTTTAAATTGTTTTTGTTTTTGATTTTCTTTTTGTTTTTAAAGTTTTACATTTAATTAATGTAATAACAAAAGTAAATGGTTCTTTTCCAAAGGAGAATTACCGATAACTTTCGATAGGCGGTACTGCCAGACTGGAAACAGCGCAAGGCGTTGCCAGATATCCCCGACAGACTTGCAGGCGCACGTTTTAAATTGTTTTTGTTTTTGATTTTCTTTATTTTCTTTTTGTTTTTAAAGTTTTACATTTAATTAATGTAATAACAAAAGTAAATTGTGAATATTTGTTTATGATTTATTTTCCAAGGTGCTAGAAGAGATTCTTGTTATCACAAATGAAAAAGGGAGTTATTTCGATGTCGTAAAAGGTCTAGTTTTCTTGAAACCTAGTCCTCTTGGCCCTCAATATTTGAGTCATCTGGGCCTTGTGTATTTGGAGATTCACAATCCTTCTTGGACAGAGTAATCAGTTCCACATCGGTCGGCGAGACAGCAAAGTTTATATTGTGCTCTTTGATCACATCATAAACTACCTCCAGCTGCGGGTAGGAATACATTCGGACAGGGAGTTCCATAGAGGACACTTTAGAGTTTTCGAATCCCTTGATCATCTCCTCGATATCCTGCTTAAACTTCGTCTCCTTGGCTTCTTCTACAGGGTTTCTGATTGGCTCCTCCGGTTGGGGGGCACGCGACCACAGATCCCTTTGAGCCTTCTCGTACTTGGCAATACGCTCATCCACTAGAACGATTTCATCGTTGATATTCTGGTTTTCCGGCTCCTTGCGATGCGCCAGCATCAGGATCTCGCGAGCCCGCACGTGCTCGCCCAGGGCGGACAAGGCGCGAGCTTCGTGAAACAGAGCCTTGCAGGGCGGATTGTTGGCGGTGAGACGGCGAACATCCTTCATAACGACGCAGACGCGCCGGGCTCTGTCCAGCTTGTTGAAGCAAGTCAGAAGGCCTAGACAAAGTTTCAGCAGCAGTGCGGTCTGCAGGCGCTTCTCCTCGTCGTTGGCCGGGCGGCAGTAGGCCAAAGTGTCGCGGGCCCGTTCAAAGGCACCGACGGCACCGTGATAGCGTGACTGCTTCGCGTACCTCTTGCCCTGCGCATGCATCTCCTTGGCCTTGGGGTACACCACACTGAACTTGTTGCGTTCCTCCTTGGGCATCTCATCGACTATCATCGTGTAGTCAATAACTTCCACCTTGAACAGCCCGTCGCCCTTGGCTCCGCGGGTGAGCAGCTTGCGCGAGACGATGAACTCGGCCTGCTCGTATGGATGCATTGTACGCACCGCGGTCTCCAATCCCTCCAGATCAATTGCCCTTCCTGTATCAAACTCAAACTTGGCGCCGTCGCTGCGCATTAGCGAGGAGTCAAAGGGCGAACCCTCGCCCTCCCAGAAGGCGCTGAAGCGCACGGACACACGCGCCCTGTCGGGCACTAGCTCTCGCTCGAGTTGTCCCGGGCGGGTGATCCTTTTAAATAAGTGCTCACCTATGGGCACCATCAGTGGGCGTAGCTGGTCGAAGGGTAGAAGCCAGGGCGAGGCGAGGGCTTCCGGGTCGGAATAATCCTCGTAGTCGCCCTTATTCATGTCCATCTTAAGAAAATGCCGAGAGCTGGAAGAGTTTTTCGTTTATTAATGTCGGTGGTTTTACGCAGAAAAATAAGACAATACTTCGCTAATACTGAAAATCCTTTGAGCGGCAAGAAATAGAGATAGTTTTTGTTACTTATGAAAGCCGAAGTATGGCAATTAGATGTCCAAGAAAAATGAGACAAAACGTTGCTGATACTGAGAATTCCTTGAGCGAGCAAGTAGAGACAGTTTTTGCTACCGAAGTATGAAAAGCCGAAGTATGACAAGCGGAAGTATGACAAGCCGAAGTATGACAATTAGATGAAAATTATACGTCAAAGCTTGGTGAGACCATAATTTCATGTCAAAAACTCCATAAAATCATGGCTGCCTTGAGTTTGCTGTCAGAAAAACAAGAAGTAAATAACAATCGATTCTTTTTTGGCAGAATCGATGTATCGTGAACCATTTCTCTTTTGGATCATCAATGGCTTTTGAAAATGAAATCACTTCTTTTGTTTTTATGTTCTGGAAACGTAATTTATATTCGCTTTTTATGTTATAAAAACGACTACTTTCGTTATTTATGTTTTAAAAACTTATAACTTTTCTTTATTTATATTAAAGAAATGTATTTTGGTTTGCTCTCTATATGTATCAGTCTATATCTCCATGAATTGATTTCTATAAATTAAAAAAATATAATAATAGTTTTTTTTTTTTCGATCTAATCGATGTTTTTTTCTAAAAGATCGAAAAAATCGATGCGCTGAGAATCGAGCGCATTAACGGCCGGGGAAAATCACAGTTAGGCCGAATGCACTTGGCACCGCAGGCAGCAGCACCAGCAGGCCACCATTTTTAATTTCTTTGTTTATTTTGTGCCCATCTTCGCGGAGAGCAGAGAGCGACAGAGACAGGGAGATTGGAGACCGAAAAGCTGGAAATGGAAATGAAGTGAACACGAAGAGAGGAGACAGGAGATACAGCAGCGATGATGGCCAAGGATTCACCACACATCCCCAACCCTTAGACAGTCCGCCGAGAGCACAACTTGTGGTGCCAATTTCCCATCCTTTGGGGCGCCAAACAACACGTGTCATATATAGGATACAACTTAGATTTATTGAACGCCGATCCGAAATCGGATCGTCCAAAGAACACACTCTCACACACGTAGGAAAAAAAAACAAAAAAAATTGTACACTTAAATGTTTATTTGTTGTTTAAACTCAGTGAACGTAAACGTTCAAATCATTTCATCCAATGTGTACTTAAAGTCTCCACCTTCCTCCGAGCCTCCAGTTTCCAGCTTCGCTTAACCCTGCTTCTGGGCCAGCTCGCGGGCCTTGGCGCGCTCCAGCTTGGCGATGCGGGCCAGACTCTTGGAGCCAAGGATGCCACCGCCCCAGTGGCGACGGATCTCCTCGTGACGCTCATTGAAGTTGGTCTTGACGGCCTCCAGAACCTTGCCGAAGTTGGCCTTGTCGTTGTTGTCGACGGTGGTCAGGGCCAGGGTGGTGCAGGTCTTGCGGCGGACCAGACGACCCAGACGGGCCTTGCCCTTCACAATGCAGTAGGGCACGCCCATTTTGCGGCAGAGGGCGGGCAGGAAGAGGACCAGCTGGAAAGAGAGAGTGCATTAGTGTTTGTTGTGGAGAAAAGCACGTGTTGGGGTCATTAACTGGATGCCCTTATTCCCTGGTTTTAAAGCTAGGTACTTGGAGCAAGTACTTGGCTTTGGGAATTAAATAAAATCAGCTGTCAATTCGCCACATGGGCAGCCTCCGCGCCCCCTAAAGGGCGGGATATGCCTTTCGGTTGAAGAAATTCAAAGTTTTACATCATTGCAAGGGCAGGGAGCAGGTGGAGCAACTGCAACTGGCACTGGTAACGAAACTCACCTCAAGGGGATCGACATCGTGGGCGATGACAACCAGCTGGGCTTTCTTCTGCTCGATGAGCTTGGTCACGGTGTTGGTGCCGGCCGACACATAGCTGGGCTTCTTCTTGGGCTCAACATCCTTGCCCTTGGCCTTGGCCTCGGCCACCTTCTTCAAGCGCTGCTTCTTGGCCAGTGGGGACTCCGGGCGGTATTTCTCCAGCAGCTTGAACAGCTTGACGGCGGTGGTCTTGTCCAGGGTCTGGCTGAACTGGTGGATTGGTGGCGGCACCTTCAGACGCTTCTGGAGCACGGCCTTCTGGCGCTGCACACGGATGTATTTGGGCCAGCGGACGAAGCGGGACAGATCGCGCTTGGGCTGCACATTCTGGCCTGTTGGACAGAAGGGAAAAGAGTTATTACTCCAGCTCTCTCTCTCTCTCTGTGAGCAACTTACCGATTCCGAAGTTCTTGGGACGCTTCTCGAAGAGCTGGTTGACAACCTTCTTGACCACCGGCTTCTTCACCGCCAGGGGAGCGGGGGCAACCTTCTTGGTCACTGGCTTCTTCTTTGGCCTGGGCTGCAATAACACAAACACAGAGAACTCTATTAGATTCTCAGTCACTGCACATAACAAAAACAACAACACCACAATCCAAACAAAACACAATCACTCGCGGTTGCACCGTTTTCGGTTGAAAAATGTTTAGTCCATTGATTCCGTAGCGTTATTTACCTTCTTAACAACCATTGTCACGCAGTTTTATCAAAAGATGCTACCGAAAAAAGCAGATTCGTGCGGGTCGCGAGAAAGACCAGCTTTTGCGTCTGCCTGTCAAAAAGGTAAAGGAATGGTGACAGCGGCGGAAGTGGCCTGGTTGACAGCGCCGCGCAGGGTTGCTCTGGACCGCAGGGCTGCATTCGGGGCTGCCCACTATCGATTGGGGCAATCGGCGGGAAATAGCCAAATGAAAATTATTCAACTGGACGCAAAAGTTAAAATAGGGGAGTTAAAAGGTCTTATTGAAATAGGTACATATATTACTGATTGTTTAAACAAATTGGGATGAGAAGTTTCACACCCCTTTTTCTTATAACCATATTCCGACTATTTTTAGTTAAATTAATCCAGGCTTGTATTGAAAGTACAAATATTACTTTTAATAAACATAATACGAAGTAATATAAGTATAAACATAATATTACTTTCCAAAACAAAATGGGATCATTATAGCATTACCACCTCATAAAAAAATAAATAATAAAGTGCTGGTAAATAACACTAGTTTACAAATTTATATATTTTTTTATATATGATCGTTAAGACCCACTTTATCCGCCTAATGTTGATTTTGGAGATATTCACGAAAAACCAGATTTTATATTATACGATTATACGATTATAATCGATGTGGGCCAAAACAAACGATGTTTGGCCAAAACCAGAAACCATCACTGTAATCGATAGTGCTATCGAATGTCTTCCAGCTCTACTTGTCAAGAGCCAAATTACTTTGAAAAAAACTTCGCGGCCATTATACGGACGAACTTTGGAAAACTACAGTAAAATAATGGTTTCTCTACGCCGCCATCCAATGTACTGGAAGCGCCGCAGCCTCTTTTGGTAAGGGATACACTTATTCTATTAATCATGCTTTAGACATGAGAATTATCCACTTCGTTCCACAGGATCCGCAAGATCCACAGCTTCCGAAAAGTTAAGGCAGAATGGTTGCAATTGCGCAAGGAAGCCCTGTCGCGAAAAGTCAAGGTTGTGGAGGACACCAAAAAGGACTCCCCCGAGAAACCAGAGGCAGAGAAACGCGGCGAAAAGCTAGAAATACCGAATACCCCGGAATTGGAATTTGAGGAAAATAAGAATTGCCAGATCTGACCAGAGTTGGACTTCGTTAATCTGCAACGACTTCTGATTAGTTAATAAATGTAAAAAAAAATATGCACATTCATTGTAACACAAATCATCTATTTTCAATTTAAACTCTGTTAAAATTGAGTTATCGAAAGTGTTATTTATTTTTAGTATTGGGGCAACTAGCTAAATAGAGTTAAAATAGGCGAGTAAAAAGGTTTTATTGAAATAGGTACATATATATCTGATTGGTTATACAAATTGGGATGTGAAGTTTCATACACCTTTCTTCTAACCGACTCTTTTTAGTTGAATAAATCCAGGCTTGTATTAAAAGTATAAATATTACTTTTAATAAACATATCACGAAATAATATAAGTATAAACATAATATACTTTCCAAAACAAAATGGGATCATTTTGCACCCAACTACCTCGTAAAAAATAAATAATAAAGTACTGGTAAGGGGCTGTCCATATATTACGTAATCACCTATAGGGGGGGAGGGGGTCAGCGAAATGATTATGATTGATTATATGGGGAGGGGGGGTTATTGGACAATGATTTCGTAATCATTTTATATCAAAATATATGTTTAAAAAAAATTATTTTTATGAATTTATGGGGAAACAAAATGTTTATGATTACGTAATCATAGGGGAGGGGGTTTCTGCAATGATTACTCTTGATTACATAAGGGGGGAGGGGGTCGAAAATCATCAAATTCGTGATTACGTAATATATGGACAGCCCCTAAATAATCAATGTGGGCCAAAACAAACGATGTTTGGCCAAAACCGAAACCATCACTGTAATCGATAGTGGTATCGAATGTCTTCCAGCTCTATTTGCCAAAGCCAAATTACTTTGAAAAAAACTTCGCGGCAATTATACGGACGAACTTTGGATAACTGCTGTAAAATAATGGCTGGTTTACGCTGCCATACAGAGGTGTATTACAAACGCCGCAGCCTCTTTTGGTAAGGGATACACTTGTTCTATTAGCCATCGTTTAGACTTGAGAAATATCCACTTCGTTTCACAGGCTGCGCATGCTCTACAGCTACCGAAAACTTAAGCCAATCTGGTTGCAATGGCGCAAGGAGGCCCTGTGGCAAAAAGTCATGGTTGTGGAGGACACCAAAAAGGACTCCCCCGAGAATCCAGAGGCAGAGAATCGCGGCGAAAAGCTAGAAATGCCGAATTCCCCGGAATTCGAATTTGAGGAAAAAAAATAGCCCGATCTGACCAGGACTTCGTTAATCTGCATGGACTTCTGATTGATTAATAAGAGTACAACCAAGATGCATTTTCATTGTAACACAAATCATATATTTTCAATATAAATTCTGTTAAAATTGAGTTATCGAAAGTGTTATTTATTTGTAGCATCACGTCAAAAGTTTACGTTCAGTTACGTGGTTTGGTTACGTCCCCGTTCGTTTGGTGTGACCAGCTGCTGCGGTGGGGGAAATCCGCACTTTTTCTCTAAAATATAAATCAGGCGAGTGACCGTTTCCATAAGTAACATAAAAAAGGTTTCTCGCCTGCGCCTGCGCTAAATGCTAAATAAACCGATTTGCCGTGCATACGCGAGTGCTAAACTAAACCTGACTTAAACGGAGCAACTAGTGCGCAGCGCATTAACGGCCGGGGAAAATGTTCGACGGGGGAAAACGCAGTTAGGCCGAATGCACTTGCCACCGCAGGCAGCAGCACCAGCAGGCCACCATTTTTAATTTCTTTGTTTATTTTGTGCCCATCTTCGCGGAGAGCCGAGAGCGACAGAGACAGGGAGATTGGAGACCGAAAAGCTGGAAATGGAAATGGAAATTGGAAATGGAAATTAAGTGAGCACGAGAACGCGAAGAGAGGCGACAGGAGATACAGCAGCGATGATGGCCAGCAGCGCTGCCACGGGAACGGGGAACGGGAACGGCCCCTGTCCCGGTCCTGGAACGGGTGCTGGCGCTGGTGCATCCGGAGCGGGCACGGGCACCACGCCGCCCGTCAACCACACCCACGCCGTATGCGTCTGGGAGTTTGAGTCGCGCGGCGGCAAGTGGCTGCCATACTCGCCGGCGGTGTCGCAGCACTTGGAGCGTGCGCACGCCAAGAAGCTAACACGCGTCATGCTGAGCGACGCCGATCCCAGCCTGGAGCAATACTATGTCAACGTGCGCACCATGACCCAAGAGTCGGAGGCGGAATCACCGGAGACGGGCCTGCTCACGGTCATTGGGGTGCGGCGAATGTTCTACGCGCCCAGCTCGCCGGCGGGCAAGGGCACCAAGTGGGAGTGGTCCGGCGGCAGTGCGGACAGCAACAGCGACTGGCGGCCCTACAATATGCACGTCCAGTGCATCATCGAGGACGCCTGGGCACGGGTGAGTGGGGCAAGCCCTAGAGAGCTCCAGAGATCTTACTAACTCTTAAATATTATTAATTTTAGGGCGAGCAAACGTTGGATTTGTGCAACAGCCACATTGGCCTGCCCTACACGATCAACTTTTGCAATCTCACCCAGCTGCGCCAGCCGAGCGGCCCCATGCGCAGCATCCGTCGCACCCAACAGGCGCCATATCCGCTGGTGAAGCTAACGCCGCAGCAGGCCAACCAACTGAAATCCAACAGCAGCTCCTCCTCGTCCAGCGCGGGCAGCAGCAGCAACAACTACAACACTCTGCCCAAGCTGGGGGACAGCCTGCACAGAGTGCCCATGAACAGGCAGCAGCATCCGCTGCCCACCAGCCACCAGGTTCAGCAGCAGCAGCAGCAGCATCTACACCACCAGCAGCACCAACAGCACCAGCACCAGCACCAGCAGCATCATCACCAGCAGCAGCAGCAGCAGCAGCAGCAGCTCCATCAGATACAGCAGCATCATCATCATCAGCAGCTTCAGCAGCAGCAGCAGCAACATCATCATCAGACGGCGCCCAGGAAGCCGCCGAAGAAGCACAGCGAGATCTCGACGACCAATCTGCGCCAGATACTCAACAACCTGAACATCTTCAGCAGCAGCAGCAGCACCAAGCACTCGAATATGGCCGCGGCGGCCAGCGCCAGCTCGTCCTCCTCATCGGCCTCCCTGCACCACCACAATGGCAACCACCTGTCGCATGCCCACTCCCATGCTCACTTCTCGCATGCCAAGAATATGCTGACGGCCTCCATGAATAGCCATCACAGCCGCTGCTCGGAGGGATCATTACAGTCGCAGCGCAGCAGCCGGATGGGCTCACACAGGTCACGTTCGAGGACGCGGGCCTCGGACACCGATACGAACAGTGTTAAGTCGCATCGGAGGCGACCCAGTGTGGACACCGTGTCAACTTACCTCAGCCACGAGAGCAAGGAGAGTCTGCGTAGTCGCAATTTTGCCATTTCCGTGAATGATCTGCTAGACTGTTCGCTGGGCAGCGATGAGGTGTTTGTGCCATCGCTGCCGCCATCGTCGTTGGGTGAGAGGGCGCCAGTGCCGCCGCCCCTGCCACTGCATCCGCGCCAGCAGCAGCAACAGCAGCAACAACAGCAGCAGCAGCAGCAGCAGCAGCAGGCGCAGGCGCAGCAGCAACAGCTGCAGCAGCAATCAATCGCCGGTTCGATTGTGGGCGTGGACCCGGCCAGCGACATGATATCGCGCTTTGTCAAGGTGGTGGAGCCGCCGCTCTGGCCGAATGCCCAGCCCTGCCCGATGTGCATGGAGGAGCTGGTGCATTCCGCACAGAATCCGGCCATCTCGCTGAGTCGCTGCCAGCATTTGATGCATCTGCAGTGCCTCAACGGAATGATTATTGCCCAGCAAAACGAACTGAACAAGGTGAGCTAGAGCGGGACAGCGAGTATGGGGTTATCTCGCTTCAATCTAAAATGCCAAAATTGCATTAGTATGAGTGAAACTTGAACACTAGATATGAGAAAAAAAAAAAGGCTAAGGTATATGGTAATATGGCGAAATAATAGCTATAACCTAAGAACTAGCTTTTTAACGCTAAAAAAGCTAAATCCAGCCACACAATTACAATTTGTCTGCACTGATTCTTCTGTTCTCTTTTGTGCATACTGTTCTTCTGTTCCCTTTTCTGCATACTGTTCTTCTGTTCCCTTTTCTGCATACTGTTCTTCTGTTCTCATTTGTGCATACTGTGCTTGAGCGGCAGCGACTCCGACTGAGAAAAATCCTATCCCGCGGAATAGGGCCGTGCCTACCACTGATCTAAACATTGCATTAATATTTTTTAGAACCTCTTTATCGAGTGCCCGGTATGCGGCATCGTTTACGGAGAAAAGGTGGGCAACCAGCCCATTGGCAGCATGTCCTGGAGTATCATTAGCAAGAACTTGCCCGGCCACGAGGGTCAGAACACCATACAGATTGTCTACGAGTAAGTCTATGCCTTTCCTTTGCCTAAACCCTAACCCTATATACCTATCTTTCAAACTCCAGCATCGCTTCTGGCCTGCAAACCTCCGAGCATCCGCATCCGGGTCGCGCCTTCTTTGCCGTGGGCTTTCCCAGGATCTGCTACCTACCCGACTGTCCGCTGGGAAGGAAGGTGTTGCGCTTCCTGAAGATCGCCTTCGACCGACGCTTGCTGTTCTCCATTGGTCGCTCGGTCACCACCGGCCGGGAGGATGTGGTGATCTGGAATAGTGTGGACCACAAGACACAGTTTAATATGTTCCCAGACCCAACCTACTTGCAGCGGACCATGCAGCAGCTGGTGCACCTGGGCGTGACGGATTGAAGGAGGCCCCTGCCAGGTGACAGTCCCCTACGAAACCCACCGAAGCCCCGCATATATTATATATCTCCATGATCATGATCAGACTCTTCCATAAGTTGATAAGTTTCCTACATAATCTCAGTGTGTGTGCAATCCTCGTTTACATATATGTATTTTTTTCGCTAGCGCGTTCGAGCTGCTCGAACCCTAAAACAAATGGCAATTCCTTTTCTTCCGCTCTTCCAATCCCACATAGGGTTTCGTATCAGTAAGCAGTATGTAGGCTTAGCTTAGTCGTAGTGCCCCCAGAAAGACACCTACTAGTATTAGGCATTAACCTGATTGATTCCTGGATCCAATTCAAGCCATCATCCTTCGATCGAGTGTTGTTAGCCTTGTGCCAAAATCGTAGCGCTCTCCATTTAGTAGGATTTAGTATGTATATTGTTTGATATATAAATATCATCTCTTTCGGTAAGTGTAAGGTCTATGAGTATTTAGGGACGGAGCATCACTCGTCTTGGCCATTCAATCTCTTCCATTCAGCGAATTTTGATGTGATTATTAATCCTGCAGCATTTACTCGTAAGATCAGCCAGATATTCCACTATATATATACACATAAAGTTATATACATTTATCATACACTCATATATAATTTTTTTTTAATAATTTAAATCTTTTTTGCACACATTTTTTATGAAATTGTTGCTTTCATATTGATATCATCGAACATCGAACTATACATTTACATTTACATGCATCGTATACATCGCCAATATATATATATAGTGCATATAGCATATAGCACATAGCATATAGTAACCGTACACGGACAGCTAGCGGGTCTCGTCCGCCTCCAACCATATCTGATATGATTTTGAACTAAGAGTTGTATTTAGCACTGATTAGTTTTTAGTGTTCATCGCGAATATATCTGTTAATTCCACAACAATAAATACCACACCATTCATAAAGCGTACATTTTATGCATAAATATATGTAGTTGAAATAAAAAGTAACTTTGTTTATGTTTCATTTATTGGGGTAATTGTAATTTAAATATTTACTTAGCAATATTTCTATGTTAAAATCCTTGTATTGTAAAATAGTTTCAAACGAAAATATGTTTAAGAGTCTGAAGGAGGCTTGTCCGATTCCATATAGCGACAGAAGAGTCGATTTAGCCTTGTCCGTCTGTCCGTTTGTCCGTTACTATAAAATAACCTCTATATCTTAGAGACTGAGAGCTAGAGCTATCGAATTTGGTAACAACAATCTTATGGAGTTTTAAATAAATTCACGGCTAATAGCGCCCACTGAAATGATAATTTGATTAAATTTCCAGGCTGTTCAGGCTCCATCACAGGGTGTTTCCAAGCTACATTTCCCTAGCAACATTAGCCTTGCAACATTTTCTGTAATCAAGCCTTGTTTGGCATTTTCTGTAATGAAGCCATGTCCAGTATGTTGCCAGCAGCATCACAGGGTGTTTCCTAGATACATTTCCCTGGTAACACTTCCTGTGATCAAGCCATGTTTGACATGTTGCCAGCAGCATCACAGGGTGTTTCCTAGATGCATTTCACTAGCAACGTAAGCTTGGCAACATTTTCTGTGTTCAAGCCATGTCCGATATGTTGCCAGCAATATCACAGGGTGTTTCCTATCTTCGTTTTCTTACCAACATTAGCCTGGCAATATTCTCTGTAATCAAGCCATATTAGTGTGTTTTTTTTAAGCCATGTCCGTAATTTTGCTAGCAGCAACACAGGGTGTTTCATTGCATGACCTCGGCAATTCCTGTGATCAAGATATGTCCGATATGTTGCCAGCAGCATCACAGGGTGTTTCCCAGCTACATTTCCCTAGCAACATAAGCTAAGCCTGGCAACATTTTCTGTGCTCCAGCCATGTCCGTGTGTTCCTTTTTACATTAATGCGCTTTTTATTGCAATGCAAAGTAATTAAATGTTTAATTTAGGCTAGAATAAGGTGAAATTCCACTTGAACATTGGGTGCCTGTTTTTTTCGGCCTTTTTTTGTTTTGTTTTTTTTTCCTGCAGTGCAATTCAAATCAATCAGTGTTGACAATTTTGGGCCTGCCAAGGTTCGTTTTCGTTTGCAGCTTTGCAGTTTTCGATTTCAGTTCGCTGCCGTGAATCACTTAAAATAAATTAATAAAAGAGAAAAAATAAGATGCATTGTGCGTGATGTTGGCGAATTGGTAAAGTTGCCCCGACCATTTAAGGCACAGCCGTGGCAGCACCAGTGGCGGCAACATGTTGCAGAGACAGACGTGTGCATTGTCGTCGTCGTCGCCTCTTCAACTGCCTACGTAGCCTGACGTCAGACAGGCGGGCACAAGGACAGTGTCCAAAAGTGGACAGCTTGGACTGGGACTCGGACTGGGACTCGGACTGGGACTGGCACTGGCACTGGCTTTCACTCGACTTCTCCAAGGGCCTTGGCCATATCTGCAGAGGCGCCAGCTGTTGCCGCCATCCATCATTAGAAGGTTATTAGGCGTATTTCGTTAAAACTAGAAAGCCAAAGGGCCTGGATAATCCATAAAAACTTTGGAGTTGATTTAGTTTTTCTTGAAATTTGATTATTTTTATTAAACCAGTAATGGCTAAGAACTTTTAAATTATTTTAAATGGCGCCTAGAAGCATGCCTTAAAATATTTTGTAAGGAAAACTATGTTCTTAAGGGTTTATGCATTTTCAGGCATATTTTTGGCTTGTTATTTAGATTTTAAATGCTCAGCTATTTCTGTGACAACCCTGATTATTTATTTATTATTTATTATTTTTTATATAATATTACTGATGACAGACACTGGCTATGCCTAGAACCATGCGCTTTTCTCTGACAAGATCTTTGTGGGTTTTCTTTTTATATATTTAATTTAAATGCAAGAGCCTCTGCTCCTTCTACTATAGTTTATATATTTTTTTGTAAATATTTCTGGAAGCTGCTGTTACCCTTGGGCCACTTGCATAAGCAAATGTTTTCCTAGAATTTACAGCATTTCATGTAATTTTAATGCCACTGAAAACTGATCACCGGCGCTCGTTGGCATTCAACACACGCACACTCCACTGGCACTGGCACTGGCACACACACAACACACAACACACACAGTGTGTGTAAAAAGAGAGAGGGGTAGGTGCATATAGTGCGTTGCGATGATGAACGCTAATAAGGTGGTTTTGGCCAAAACAGCCACTGACCCTGTTGGCATTCGAGTTGTTTATTTTTTTGGCCTCAGCCTCGTCCCGGCCATTTTTTGATATTGCGATAAAAACTGGCGATAAGGCCATCCAATCTTGCCCTCTATCTCCAGCTCTCCAGATCTCCAGGCAGATCTTGTCTCCAGAACTAATCCCAGAAATATTTATGATTATTTATACTATTTTTCGGTTCTATTTATTATGTTTTTGCTTGAATGTAAATATTAATAATAATTTTTTAGAGGTGTGTTAGGTATTTTTAAAAGAAGCTTTAACATTTTTAGAGCTCTTCTTCGAATAGAAAAGTATGACAATATAACAGAAGCGACTTTACTTTAAATTTAATGAATCTAAATTAGTCATTATTTTATTTTACTTTAAACTTAATGAATCTAAAATTATTTATAATTTAGCTGCGCGCTTAATTTTCTAATAACAACCTCTATTATTTTTGGCCCACAAATAGCTTTGCTATTATGACCTTCAGCCATATCTACTTACATTTAATTTCTGAGTAAAATATGTGCTAAGAATATTGTTTAAGAATTTCAAATTAAAGCACGCAACACTCAAAAGGTGTCATAAGAAAAATATGCAAAGGGTTTGGCGCAGGCCTTTGACTTTGGTTCTTTTTTGTTTTTAAATCTCGTTTTTTTCGCCGCTCATTAGTCATGCAGGGATTATCGAGTTCTGGAGTTCTCTCCACTCTCTCTCTCTCTTGGACGATGGCTCTCACTTTCCTTATCTTTCAGGATCAGCTGAGGTAAAGGCGTTGCCAGAGTCACATCTGCAGGTACACTTGAACTTAAGGTGGAGTTTATTGGCAAAATTTGAATTAAAAATGTTGATTCTTCTAAAAAAAAAGTGTAATTAATTTTGTATTAATAATAATTCTTGTTCTGATTTTCTGTAAAATTAATTTTGTATTAATAATTCTTGTTCTTATTTTCTTCCTTAACTAAAGAGTTTTGTGTAGTTTTTGTGTGATTTCTTTCTTAGCTTAAAGAGCAATATATTCTCTGTATTCTATAATTTTGTATCATTAAAAAAAAACTAGACTATCTTTGGAAAAAGCTAGTATTAAAGAGATTACAAATCACTTAAAAATAATGCCAAAAGTATGCTTACAAACACACAAAAGTTAAGCCATATAATAGTTTATATTTATTTAATTTTTTTACATCGGAAATTCTTTTTTAAAAACTGGTTTCAAGGAACATTGAAAGTGCCATTAAATCGCCTTGTTAGCACTTAGGTAAATCCCTATGGTTGCTGCCAAGCCTTTAATGAAAACTCAAATAAATTATTAATAATTAATCTAGTACCATAGCGACTTTTTTCAGAGTGTAGAGAGCAGCATTGCCGCTGCGGTGGCAACTCCAGCTGCGCGGCCGCCGGCGGCGTCGGCCCGGGCCCGGGCTCGGTCTCGAGCTCGAGGGAACTAAATGCGGCAGCAACGGCGGCCTGCAATCAGTCCAGAGCCTCCGCTCGTGCCAACCGCATCAACTGCATCCACATCCGTATCCGTATCCGCATCCGCCCTAGTCCCCAAAACAAATCGAACTTTGTTATAATTGTTTTTTTTTTGTTGTGTTAAAGTGAATCTTTTTTTTTTTAATTTTTCTAAATTTTTGTTGACAAAAATCCGTGTTTTTTAAATTTATTTTTTGTTTGTTTGTTGTTTTGGTAAACATTTAAGAACAATAACAATAATAATAATAACAAAACCGCAAATCAATCGTGAAATCGCATTTAAAACCCCGCCTCAAGTCGCTGGAAACGCGAGTGACTTTATGCAGAAGCGCGCCGCGGCAGCCGCAACTTGATCTTTCCGTAAAAATCATAAACAATAAAACTATATAAACTGCTCAAATATTTGCCAACTTGCCAACTTGTGCCGTTTGCCTGCGATCATCTCGTCTCGAGTTACGAAAGCCCCGAAGGCGACGTCTCTCTGATAAGAAGCAGAAAAACCAGCAGCCGCAGTCGCAGTCGCCGTCGCAGTCGCAGCAGCAGCAGCAGCAGCAGCAGCAGGTGAGTACAGCACAGGGGCGTAGTTAAGAGGGATTAACATAAATATTTTTTTTTCTTTAAATGTTCCTTGTAATTACACATATAAAAAGATTGGATGACTGGGGAGTTTTTAAATATCTTTGAATATTTATGTAAAATCCGATCCCTGGCAACGCCACTGTGTTACATTACAGAGAGCCAAAGCGAGAGGGAGAGGGATAGAGATTTGTATGTTGACTACAATGTTGGTTGGGAATTCTAACAGTTTTGCGGTGATTTCTGCGGTTTTCCTGAAAGCTGGCGCCAAAAGCGCCAGATTCAATACATAAACACCTAAAATAATGTGCCCAGGTGACATTAGTTAAAAATTAAGAAAGAGAAATAATTTAAGAAACTAATTTATGAACAAAATTAATTTTTGGTATTATTTTTGTAGGGCCTTGCATCAATTTAAATCAATTTAAAATTCATAGAGTGACCATAATAATAATGTGCCCAGGTGACATTAGTTAAAAATTGAGCAAAAGAAATAATTTAAGAAACTAATTTATGAACAAAATTAATTTTTGGTATTATTTTTTATGCAAGACCCTGCATCAATTTAAATCAATTTAAAATTCATAGAGTGATCATAGTAATTGTTCCATTCTATTACAATTTGCTATACAACTTAAAAAGATAATAACTAAATCCTAAAAAATCAATAAGCGAACATAAATCTTACTTAAACCCGTATTAAAACCAATTAACATTTGCCCAATGCACCCCTTAATATAAAGCTCTTAAATCCACTTGAATTTGCATCTTATGCCTATTTGATATCAAGCCATAAATCTTGACTGACCAAAAGTCAGTGATTTTCGGTAATAAAACGGTTTTTAATTGGCCAACAGCGAAATGTGACGGTTTCGTTAGCCGCTTTCGGTCATTTATAATTTTTATGCGGCGTTCTTAGGGCATTGGCCACACGCTAGCCCCCGCGATTTCTATAAGGTAAAGATCACGATATATATAAAGCATAAAGCGTACATCTTTATTTAATTTTTATTGGTCAAGTCCGCGGCTTTGATGGATGACCCATAAATGCGTTAAATGGATGCTCGTCTGACGTCTGTATAGGCTTTGATTTGTCTTCGATTTATGTTATCCGGATTAAGGGAATTATGATCTGAATATATTGGGAAAAAATATTGTAGGAGTAATGCCCATTTTGGGAGACTTTATTGAAACGAATTGCTGTCATTTCAATTAGTTCATTGTGAAGAACAAACGATAATAAAGGAAGGCATATCCGAAACATTGTAGGTGGCTTTACAAAGTTAATTCCATTAAATATAAAGATATATATAAGGAAAAGATATAGCTTAAGGTTTTGATCAGTCAGTTGGAGGCAAATGCGTTGAGACACTTTTCGCCTGACACTTTTGAGTTCAGGAGAGGAGGCTGTTGTTAACTTGGCCCGCCGCCGGTGTTTCAAGTTCAATTGCTCGTTCGGATGCGGCTCTCTGGGGCCAGCCAGCCAGTCAGCCAGTCAGCCAGCGATTGTGTTTGCCCAATTGTGGTTTTGAACTTGTTTGGCTTTTGGCCGGGCGGCTCGCCTCACCTCCGATGGATTCGCCAGATTTATTGCCAATTGACCGAGCCCGAGACCGAGCTTGAGCCGAGCCTGTTGATGTTAACCAAAAGCGAAGCCAGCTCAATGAGCAGCCACAACAGGTGCACCGTAGAAAAAGCTGGCAAATGCTAATTTAAAAATTTAAGAAAAGCAAGAAACGAATTTTTCTATCAATTAAATCACTAGCTAGCACTTGTAATAATGCTAAATGCTTATTTAAAAAATTTAAAAAGGAAGAAAATAATATTTTCATCACTAAAATCATCTAGAGCATAAAAGGAACCCTTCTTTGCATATTTATTCCAGGGATTTTCCATAAACAAAAGTCAGGGAGGCCACAGAAATCGCAGGCGTTTTGAAATCAATTAATATTTAGACCAAAAGTAGGCTAAAGATATTAGATCTATAAAAAGAAAGCCAATTTAAATATAATTTGCAATAATTTCGTCCAAACATTACTTTAATAAATAAATAAGGAAAGATTCAATATTTCTTTACCAAATTTGTAAGAAAAAGTGTAATCGCTTCTTCATATAGGAAAACGTGAAAAATAATCCATCCATGGTTAGCACTCTTGATTTAAAAATATAATATAAATATAAATTCAGATCTAGGATATTCTTTTTCGGTGTAGAAACAGCGTTGCATTTATATGCAGCTCTCGCTGGCCATGTTTGATTCTAGCCATTTACGGGGGAAATGTCACAACTAGCTGGCCGATTCTGGCCGATTCTAGCCGATTCTGGCTCGCCTCGTTCGCCAGTGCCCATAACACTGATCATGATCGATGGCAGAGACAGCTATATTGTATGTATTACTCAGTGCAGTACGGGCGACAAATTATCAAATAAATCAGCACGAGAAATGTGCAGCGAAATAAATTGCATCATCGGCTAAAAACTAATCTCTGATAGTCTCTAATCTAAGCTGCCACTATCTTGTATTATTTCTAGAAACTAACGAGGGTATTTTTCTTTCTTTTTCAGTTTTCCTGAGCCATGGAGGTGGAATGCGACTTGGGTGATATTCAAAATGAGGAATTGCTGAGGAAAATGGTGAGTTACTTATTAAAATTTGAATTTATAAATGGTGGGAAATATATAAAAATATTCGTTAAGCATTTTATTACGAAATCACTTGAAATTCAGTCCAAAAGTATGCTACAAATCATATCTTGGCATACTTCTAGATTAAGTAAAATTAATTTTAAATTGATTGCTGTTTTGGGGCTATTTTTTAATCAATAAATTGAAAAAAAGAGAATTAAATTTAAGTATTTCATATGTGTTTACCTTTGGTTAGCATTTTATTTAAATTATTATTATTTCTGTCACAATTTCTGTTAAAAGTTCATTGACTCCTTGACGGACTTGTGTCCCCGTTGCCTGTGTCCAAGTGCCAGGTGGCATTGCCTTTCAAAGCCCTGACTTTGTTCGAGAACTGACCAGAAAGTCGGGACTCCGGACCGCGGACCATCCATGTTTAGTCAGTCAGTCAGTCACCCAGTTCAACCTGACCAAATTGGGTCATTTATGGGGTTGCTCACTGTAAAGCCGGCTGTCCGCGTGGGCCGCCAGCAGCTAGTCGCTGACTTGGCTCAGACATTTGCAATAATCGTTAAAAAGTCGTTAGAAAAATCAATGGAAAAACGATGACGATGACGATGTCGATGTCGCAGCGATCCAAAAAAAAAAGGAAGAGAAAATGATCTATCTAACTGCATTAATGAAGAATAACAGCGAGGCAGATGGTTTAATATCGAAGAGGGTAATACCCTTTGAAAAGCTAGTTTTTTATTAAATTTAAAATACATTCAAGGTTATTAAAAATCTTTTTAATGTAAATAAGGCACTTCTTAAGTATTTAAAGTATTTAAAAGTTAGCAAAGAAATTTTGTAGGTTAGGTTTTGTAAGGTTTTAACTTTGTAGCATACTTTTGGTGAAATTTTAAGAGATTTCAAATAAACAGCAATTTCTGGGGCAGCCCTAATATTAAAAATCTTTTTAATGTAAATAAGGCACTTCTTAAGTATTTAAAGTATTTAAAAGTTAGCAAAGAAATTTTGTAGGTTAGGTTCTGTAAGGTTTTAACTTTGTAGCATACTTTTTGGTGACATTTTAAGAGATTTCAAATAAACAGCAATTTCTGGGGCAGCCCTGATAGTTTTGTTTTTTTTTATTTCTGACCTAAACTGAATTTTACGAATTTTACATTATTTTTTAACATTTAACATCTAACCGAAATGTTAAGTACCTTCTGTTAGAGTAACAGACGAAAGAAGAAGAAGCAGCAACAGCAGACGATCTTCGACCCACGCAGCCGCGTCGCTGCTTTAGAGAAAGATGGAGAGGGAGAGAAAGGAGGAGAATAAGGAGAGGCAGGGAGAGAGCAGCAGCAGCAGCAGCGACAAATTGGGATGCTGCGGCAGCGACCGTTCGACTGATAAAGCCAGCGATGACTCATTGGCCATGAATCAATTTCAGCTCTTGGCCTCTGAGCTCCGCTGACCGCCGCTGGCCTCCTCCATCTCCTGATCCTTCTCTTCTTCATCTTTTCCTGCTCCCTGCCTTCTTCTTCTCTGCCTTCTGTCTGCCTCTTATCTCCTCTTGTTGCTCTGCTCCTGGCGATGACGCCATACATAGACAGGGATGCAGGCTTTTAAAAATAACATAAAACCTGAAATAATTCGATATTAATTAGAATTAATAAAATTAATTTGTTTTTTTATTAAAATTGTTTTCTCAAAATAATTTTCCTATATCTTTTACACAAGGATAAGCTTTAATATCAGAAAGTAAAATGTAAATTCTTTTTTAAAGTCTGTAAACCTTTCATCCATTGTCTAATCTAATAAAAACAAACAGACTTCTTAATTTAATAAATACTTCCGATTGAAATGACAAGCGAATCTTATCTCAAGTTCCAAAAGCAATTTCAAAACAATTTCTTATCTTATCAAAAGCTAAAATTAGTATAATTAGAAATATCAATATATACTTGATTATGTTCAAACAATTAATTTAAGCTTATTATTTTTTGTGTCTGATGAATCATCATGTATTTTTTAAATGTTTCTATAAATGTAAAGCCTTAATACTTAATACTTAATACTGGTTATTTCTTATATCTAAAAAAAAAAATGGTATTATTATGTGTCTGATGAAAATTCAAAGTCTTAGTTTAAGGTTCCTAAATAATACTTAATACTTAATACTGGTTATTTATTATATCTTAAAAAAAATGGTATTATTATGTGTCTGATGAATAATATACATTTTCTTACATTTTTCTATAAATTCAAAGTCTTAGTTTAAGGTTCCTAAATAATACTTAATACTTAATACTGGTTATTTCTTATAACTAAAAGAAAAATGGTATTATTATGTGTCTGATGAATCATATACACTTTCTTAAATGTTTCTATAAATTCAAAGTCTTAGTTTAAGGTTCCTAAATAATACTTTATACTTAATACTTAATACTGGTTATTTCTTATATCTAAAAAAAAATGGTATTATTATGTGTCTGATGAATCATATACATTTTCTTAAATTTTTCTATAAATTCAAAGTCTTAGTGTAAGGTTCCTAAATAATACTTAATACTTAATACTGGTTATTTCTTATAACTAAAAGAAAAATGGTATTATTATGTGTCTGATGAATCATATACATTTTCTTCTATTTTTCTATACATTTAAAGCCTTACCTTAAGGTTCCTAAAAATCTCTCTTAAATTAAAACTGGTTATTCTTAAATTTAAAAAATGTAACATCCCTGGGCGGCTCAGATCCGCTCAGTTGGACTCAGAACCTGACCAAACGGAGCACCCGAGAGCGTTGGCTGGCTCTTGGCCATGAGACCCCGACTTCGACTTCGACAGCGACTTCGGTGCGGCTTCGACTCTTTTTGATTCGATTCAATTCGATTCGATTCGATTCGATTCGATGCAGCCAGACAGGCGAAGAAACGCGTGGGCCGGCCAGCCATCGACTGCGGAATAAATCAATGAGCCAAAGTTGAACTGGCACACGGAGTAAGTCGGGGAATAAATAAAAAATTAAAGCCGAGACACCCGCGTATGGCAAATGGCCAAATGCAGCAAGTGGCGGCCCGGCCAGTGGCCACCGAACAGTGGACAGTGGACAGTGGACAGTGGACACCACAGACCGAGACTAGACATACAGTGGGGCGGGCTGCTAGTCACGACTATGTCTGCGGCTGCGGCTGCGTCTGCGCAACGTCTGCGCCAACGCCGATGAGTAATTTTCTTTTAGATACAAATAGTGGGCAGCAGTTAGTCCAAAAATAGTCTCAAAGAAATATGTGTCTATTATTAACATTGTTATTAATTATTACTGCAACAATGACACCCACCAATGAGTGATTTATTATGGAACGCGCGGATTCCCATCATCGGAAACCTAAAAAACCAAAATCGAACACGTTCCAAATGCAATTCGAGGCGGATGAGCCATGTCCGTAGGATAAGTAAATAAATAACTAAACTCAAATAAATATTTCATTTGTTAAGAAAGGGAGGAAGTGGGTTTTAGCCCTTTAGCAATTTGAAATACTTTTTAAACCGGATATCATAGATAGTACTTAAATTCTTTTGGATATTTTTAAAATATTCGAATACCGATGCGATCCAAGAAATGGCTTTTATAGGATTTTTCAGTATATTCATTTTAGTTTAACTCTAAAGCCAATGCTTTAAACAAAATAATTTTATAATGTTACCTGTTTAAAAAATATCCATTGTTTCTTGATAAATTTATCTAATTACGGGTTTTCCTCTCTCTTAATTTTAAATATTATTTCTATGTTTTTTTTTTCCCACTTACAATAATATTATTTTTATATATATTAAATGCTTTTAGATATTTTTTAAATATGTAAAAAAAAAATGGCTTTTATAGGATTTTTCAGTATATTCATTTTAGTTTAACTCTAAAGCCAATGCTTTAAATAAAATAATTTTGTAATGTTACCTGTTAAAAAAATATCCATTTCTTCTTGATAAATTTATCTAATTACGGGTTTTCCTCTCTCTTAATTTTAAATATTATTTCTCTGTTTTTTTTGCCCACTTACAATAACATTATTTTAATATATATTTTACTCGATAATTTTCTTGACTTGCCCCACTGTGCCCCGGCCGCCGGTCGCGTCATCTTCGTTTATTTGCCGTTTTTTCGTATTCGGTCATATCTCGGCTCGCTGCCCGCCTCGCTGCTCGCGTCGCTGCCGGCGTCGCTGCTGGCGTCTAAGCTGGCGGCCACTTTAGGCGGCTTTGCGATTCTGATTGGAAACTTCAGTCTGATTTTGGTGCTCGATCGATTGCAACGTGTCGACGCTCGGTGAAAACAAAAAAAAGCATAAACTAAAGCAAATAACAAACAACAACGCTCAACAACAAGTCACAACAACGATCACTTTATTTTTTTTATTATTTATTTATTTAAACAACAAAAATCGAATACAATAAAAGGAGAAGAGGACAAGGATTAGTCACACCTTTTTTTTTTGCCATCAAGTGTCTTTTTACGTGCCTTTTCTTGCCGGTTCAACAACAACAACAACAACTCCGACTCCGACTCCAATCAACAACAACAACCCCAACGAGAAGAAGAATTCGAAACAGAGCTTTGGCCAAAAATCGAAAAGAAAGAAAAACTGAGAAATCAAGTCGTTTTCTTACCTGAGGTAATTTTTTCTGTCATTTCGGAAAGAATATGAACAAAAAAAAATCGAAAAGAAACACATAAAACCCCAGAAGAAGCTGCGAGGCTGCATACCTCTTTCTTCCCGCTCTTTCTTCTCCCTCTTCTTCTCGTATTAACTTTCACACTTTCGCACAGTTTAACCTTTTTTCTCTCGCCACCTTTTGCATAACAGTTAGTAACTGTAGCTATGTGTATATGTATCTCTGTGTAAAAATATAGAAACGTCTTACAATACAGTCATCGTTCTTCGGGGGGAATTAGGGTTATAAATTTACCATTAAGGTATCGGGTTGGACTTTAGGGTGGAATCGAATGGAAGGCCAATCAATAGCAGCGGCAGTAATTGCGGTTATTATAATGCATTTTTCATGTGGCCTGGGAAAGCTATCAAGTGCAATTTAAAAGGGGCTAACAAGCTCCTGGGATTTTTTAGAGTTTGTAAAAAAATATATAATGTAACCCTTAAAATGTGGGGATTTAAAAATTGCACCAAAGAAAAAAAAAACAAGAGTTTAACCTTTCTACGCGTTGTCTTAAAAGTATACTCAAGCAGTATAACGAGTTTAGTATAAATTTTATACTTCAAACTATCAAATGTATACTCCAAAGTTTAGTTTTTATACTCTATAGTTTCAATTGTGTATTTTTGAGTATTATTTTTATACGAACCTACATCGAAAATTCGATAACATATCGCGTTAGCTGGAATTCAGTGCTTTTCTGTTTGTCGCGTTAGTGATTATTATGAAATATGGGTGCAGATGAGTATAAAATGTATACTTTCGTAGTATTAAATTGATAAGCATCTTATTAAGAATGTTTTCATACTCAAGAGTATAGAATTCATGTAACGATCGTATAGGTTCTATGATGATTTTTTTTTGGGTGTGGTTAAACAAGCTCTTAAGAATTTTTAAAAATTGATGTATTAAAAAAAGGGTTCTGGATTTATTTTAAACATAAATCTAATTCAACCAACCATGATATTTTCTCAAGATTACCTTATAATTGGCATAATACCTTACTTATTTCAATTAGCGAACAACACCTGTACCCTGTATCTGTATCTGTATCTGTACACTTGTATCTATATCTCCGCCAAGTGGCTTGTAAACAAACGACAAAACGAAAAAAAAACAAACGGATCTTATCGGGGAATTTGTGGTGTTCGTGGGCCGATCGAGGATCCCGGCCAGAACAGCTGACGATCGTGTTTATGGAGTGTAGAGTGTGTAAGGTGTACGTACCATATGCTAATCGGAATAGGGAGGAGTGCATCTAATTACAAGGGGAAACGAGTTACCCCATCGCCGTGGGCTGTTGGCCTTGGCAACCGTTCTACGCTTTTCCACCGACGAGCGAAACCAGATCACAGAATATACACAGATCTCTCGGCAGCCCCAAGGGATTTGTTCAGAGATTTTTTGATTTAGCCTGTAATTATTCCAGAATAATTGCTCCCCATTGTCGGTGATAGATGTTACGATAAATCCTGGCTCATTTCAATATTTTAAAATGTAATACACAGAGGAAAATAAGAGGAGAAAGATCTATAGCGACCATCTGTTAGCATCCTTTGATTAATATTTAATTTAAACAAGTAAAAAATGAACCTTGACTCTGAATTAAGCCAACTTAAATTTGAGAAAATCTGGGCAAGTCGCTCTTTCCGGCCACGAGAAACAAAACGCTACGAAAAATCTCCACCTGCACTAATGACTTTGGCTTCGATAATTGTTCGGAATATACATATACATATCCGCCATGCATTATAATATTTCCTACTATGTGGCTTTCGAGTATGAGATCATTTTGGGGCTTAAAAGTTAAATTATTCAAACTGAGTTGGTACACAAAAACAAATAAATAAAAACAGAATTAATAAAGATCTGTCATAGTTTAAAATTTTATTTTATTATTCCCAAAAAGCGAAGTAATTTTAATATTAATAAATATCGAGTTATATGTAGAAATAATATTTTACAATATTATATGATTCAATTGTAGTTGAAAACCCCAGTTTATCATTTTGTAAATGTTATTTTTCAATCACTTAAGTATTTGTTCATAATTTATATACAAAGACTTCATTTCTACATGAATTTATATCACAACTGAAACCCTAATTCATGTCAATAATTTGTTGTTTCTGTGCCGTGCCTGCTACAATATATCACCTATGGGATCGGGGGCTGTGGCATTATAATTTCCCACACGCTTTGTCGCTCTGACAGCTGTCCATCGATCACTGGGAGACCCCAAAAAAATTGAGTTATTTCCCAGGCCAAAAAGTGGGTCCAGTTTTTTTTTTTTGGGGTTTTCGGGTTTAGCCGGTGCTTTATATGCAGCCAGCGATGCCACGAAAGTGCTCCACTTTTAGAACCCGACTTGGTCTCTTTATAGAGCCATGTTTTATTCACCTGGGGAGCTGGGGTACCGGAGGCGATGTCATACCCAAAATAAGACGCTGACAGCGAAACCGAAAACACACACAAATAAGTCCGCGGCAAAGCAAACATAATAAACATGTTTCTGACGTCGCTGGCGCTGCACAATGACACAATTTAAAATTCTCAATTCTAGATTCGACGACTCTCCGATTCTCGATTGGTCGGACAGCGGCAATTAGGTCACTTTAATATGCATACACCCAAAAAAAAATCATCATAACATAGAACCTATACGATTGTTACATGAATTCTATACTCTTGAGTATGAAAAATTTCTTAATAAGATGCTTATCAATTTAATACTACGAAAGTATAAATTGTATACTCATCTCCACCAATATTTCATAATAATCACTAACGCGACAAACAGAAAAGCACTAAATTCCAGCTAACGCGATATGTTATCGAAATTTCATTGTAGGTTCGTATAAAAATAATACTCAAAAATACACAATTGAAACTATAGAGTATAGAAACTAAACTTTGGAGTATACATTTGATAGTTTGAAGTATAAAATTTATACTAAACTCGTTATGCTGCTTGAGTATACTTTTAAGACAACGCGTAGAAAGGTTAAACTCTTGTTTTTTTTTTTGGGTGTACATATAGTATGCACTCGGCACCGAGATTGAACTGGCATCGGGAATTGAAATCGAAATGGCCATAAAAAGAATAGTAATAAAAACTAACAATTAACGCCGGCAGCAAAGTGCAAATACTGAAAGAAATAGGGATATAGTTATGTTTCTAAGAGCTTTTAAGGTATCGAAAAGTATGGGCTTTAAAGAGATTTCTAACTTTTGGTTATTGTTTTTATTTTAAATTAGCTAGTTATATTTTAAAAACATTTGCAAAGCCATTTCTTAATTTCTTACATTATATTTATAGCAACATTTTCCTGTTATCGGCTTTACTTAAATATTTTGTAACGTCTTAAATGTGAATTAAATATTACTGCATGCCATGATTCATTTATCACCGATTAAAACATGGCTATAATCGTCGATAACAAAAGGTTTATATTATTTTTGCAATTATTATTTAAAGCCTATCTCACGTTTTAGTTATTTATATTATGTTACTTCCTATAATTCTTAATCTGTGGGAATGGGAATTCCATTAAAATGAGGAAACAAACCCATGTTTATCTAGAGGTGGAAAAGCTTCGATATTACGATTTTTGCATGCAAAAGATATCGAAAACTTCGATTAATTTCATCTCTGCCTGCGTGTGTGCGTGTGCAATGATGACCCCTTGACCTTGCCTAGCACTCTCTCTCGCTCTTTTGCTCTGCGTTGATTTCCTCTCAATTAAGTTTTTAATAAACTTTAATTTCAATAACAAAAACGATTTGTTTTTTGCCAAAAAAAAGAGAGGAAAAAAATAGAAATAAAAAATAACACGAAACGGAGGTCAACACCGGCTGACACGACAGCTAAAAATGAACAACGGCACAACGAAAATATAAATAATAATAATAAAACAACAAAAACAGAAAGCAGAAACTTCAAAAATAATTTATCAGCATTCGCACGTCACGTCATCCGAGCAGCAGAGCGATCGAGCACGAGAGGGAGAGGGAGTCGGAGACAGAGAGACAGCTCCCCATCATTCCTCATCATTAGGCCTGCTGCCGACGTCGCTGCTGACGCTGGCGCCGGCGTTGACGCCCAACAGGTTGCCGCTGCCGCTGCCGGCGTCGCTGCAGAGGTGCGAAATCTGCTGCTGCTGCTGCTTCTTCTTCTTCTACTGTCTCTGTATCTGCCTCCTCCTCCTCGTCGTCGTCTTCTTCTTCTCAACTGGTTATCACGGCGCTTTTAGAAATTACGTCATTCGGGCAGCGACAGCGACAGAGGCAGCGACAGCGCGGCACACTGAAAACAAAGAAAATAGTAAAGATGGGACTACAAATAAATTGTATAATACAAATAATTTCATTTAATAGTTTGGGGAATTCATTAAAAATCTTTATTGATTTTAGAGACACAAAAAATATTTAAATCTAATTGAAAAGTTAATATTAAAATCTAGTTTTTCATAATAAGAAATATAATATTATAATAATTATTGTTTTTTTTTTTTTTTTAATATCTAAACTTTCATTATTAAAGCTTGGAAATCTTATAGCAAAAATTGTTTCCAGTGCAGGGCTTGGGACGCAAGCAGAGGCGTTCCAAGACGCAGGTCTAGACTGCGACCACGCGACCAGTTCTTGAATACAAAACAAAAAGCAAAAAAAAAAAAAACAAACAAACAAACAAAAGCTAAGCTGCAAACTTTTTGCAAAAACACAAACACACACACACAGTCGGCTAGCTCTTCTCTCTTTGATTTCTTGCATTTGTTTTTTATTTGCTTTATTTATCTATTTATTTTTTTTGTCAATTGGAAATGCGAATCTGTTGATTTGGGCGAGTGAAAGCGCTGAAAGTGATGGCCGGCGAGCGGCCAGAGCGCCATCTGTCGAAAGGAAAGCAACAACTGAAGCTATCAATCATGGAGATTTCTTCATAAAAAGCCAGCAAATCTTCCAAGAAGATTATGGAAGTTATTATAAATATTAAGTGCTCTCCAGAGATTTTTCTAAAGTTAAAGTAATAGAATAAAGTCTGTTTAAAAATTGTTAAAAGTATGAATATTATTTTAATATAAAAAAAAAAAAAAAAACACTTCTATTTTCTAGAATTCTTCAAACATAAAATTAAACTCAATTTACAACACTTTAATCCCTATAAAAATTATAAACTTGCCACAAAAAGCTTTCTAAATTATTTAAAATAGTTTCCATACCAGATTTTGGAATAATCTTGATCTTGATGATTCATAATACTTCTACTTTCCATTTTTTCTAGTCAAACTCTTAATCTACAAATTATTCATAATTCACAATTCCATTTCCTGTTCCATCTGTTTTTTTTTAAGGAAGTTTCCCCATTTCGCTGACTAAAATTAAAACAGTTAGCGAAGCTGTAGAGTCAGCATTTAGCATAAAGCCACATATATATATTTGCTGATATATACATTTGTACAGATGTGGATCGAGCGAGGAGGTGTCATTATTGTTAATACAAATGTTATTTGACGTTGTTTTCGCGCTTGAGCCAAAGGTGATATCACCGCCGCCTCAACTTGATTCGGTTTCTGTTTGTTTTTCTTTTTTTTTCCTTGTGAAACCTCTCTAGATTATTGTTTAAATAAATGTGTAGACTCTTTGTTGGATCGACGCTTATCGGTCAGCTCTGGAATGGCCAATGTTTTATTTATAAGCTGGAAACGTCAGCCATTTGATGTTTGATTTCGATTTCGATTCCGATTCGCGGCTTCTGATAACAAGTGAGAAATGCCGGTTAACTGATATCATATGGGGGCTATAAGTAAACCCGATGGCAGTCTGATAGTTTTGTTTATTTTTGAGGCTGGGCAAGGCTCCTGTATCTTATTGGAAGTGGAATAGGGGAGGATACCTGTAGACATGATTCCAAGAAGCATTCAACTTGGAATTAAGCCACTTACTTCCCTTCTCCATTTACTATGCTTCTTTACTTCTTCTTCTGCTAGAGCTGGCCAACTCTTGATGATTTTAAATGAGCAAATATCGATTTTAAATCGATAAGCATCTGTGCTTTTTTCAGCTATATTTTATGGTAATAAGAAATGTACTTAATATTCGCATAAAAAAAGATTTTACCATAAATTAAACTTGTGTAGGCTTCTTCTGATAGAGCTGGCAAAGAACCGATGTTTTTAAATGAAAAAATATCGATTTTAAATCGATAAACATCCATCCGCTTTGTTTTCAATTAATGATACAATTTTTAACATAAATTAAACTTATTTCTGCTTCTTATAGTAGAGCTACCAAATAATCGATGTTTTTAAATACAAAAATACCGATTTTAAATCGATAAACATCCATGTCCTTTCCTATACATTTCTAGTAATTGGAAATGTACTTAATATTTGAATATGACTAGATTTTACAATACATTTCAATGAATTTAAGTTTTAAAAATAATTCCATTAATATCTGTTTACCTTTAAATACTTCTAATTTATATATTTAACATTTTTAAAAGAGTTTCTTGCTGTTTCTTACTTTTAAACCTTTAAAAATACGTAATTGCTCACTTCCTAAATGTTTTTAATGCTTTTAAAAATGAAAAAATATCGATTTTAAATCAATAAACATCCATGATTTTTCCGCTCTATTTTCTAGTAATTGGAAATGTATTAAATATTCGTGAAAAGAACGACTAAATAAAAAGACGTCTTCATTTGCTGAGTTGATATTTCAAACTGATTCTTTATTTCAAATTCCGCGCTTACGTAGCGGTCATGAGATTCTTAAAAACTAGTCTTATCGCTAGACCAACGCAGTGGTTGTTTAACCCTAACATGGGAAAAATTCTTGAGTGCGATGGGAAAGACACAGCTATCCCGCACCTATCTTTGAAGATATTTTTGTGACTCACGCAGGAGCTCAGATTACATATTTGTCTGTGCTAGGCTCAAGTGGCCGCTGTTTAGAGATACGCGCACATGCGCTCAAACAGATCACAGCTGCATTGATTTGTATAAGATAAATACATATATGTATATATCAAATAAAAACACCTCTTAACGAGGTTAGATTAAAGTGACGATGGCACACTCAACACAAAAAATTTCTGATATCAAATTTTGTGACGATTAATAGTTATTTAAACAAAAATATTTAAAAAGTTTTTAATTAGTTTCAAAATCGGCACGCTGCCTATTTTGCCTTTTTAAATTTTTCAGCTAAGTGCCGATTTTGAAACTAATTAAAAACTTTTTAAATATTTTTGTTTAAATAACTATTAATCGTCACAAAATTTGATATCAGAAATTTTTTGTGTTGAGTGTGCCATCGTCACTTTAATCTAACCTCGTTAAGAGGTGTTTTTATTTGATATCAGAAGTTTTTTAAATGACTTATGTATGTACATACATAGGTCTTCCATTGTTTTTATAAGTTTTTGTTTGAAACTCAAATGGGAAAAATTAACAAACAAAATTCATATAAGAAGTTAGCTATATGGGAGCATTGCTACTAATTTTGATGAGAAAGCAAATTTTCGGAGATATGTGTTGTACCCCGAAATATCTCAAGGGATATACGGCCGGAAGTTACTATAAAAATCGTGAAAGCTATTTAAAAAAAATTTTTAATCTAAAAAAAAATAATTTTTATTCTAAATTCTTAATTATAATATTTAGAAAATTTTTGTCAGGGCAAAGTAATTATCATATCAAAATACTTTTCCAACGACATATAGCACGTTTCTGTAACTTTAGTCGTTCAGAAGTTATGGGCGCGAGAAATTTCCTGTTTTCCCGCCAAAGTAGTGGAAAAAGCAAAAATTAGATAAAATTAAAAAAAAAATTCAAACGATTTCTTTTAAATGTAAATGATATTAAATTTTTTTTGATGGCTTTAAATTTGATTGCATTGTTCACGTCTCTAAATGACTCTACATGAGTTTTTACATAAATGTATGTATAGTGCATGTAAAAGGTTAGGTATATGGGATCTTTGCTACTAATTTTAATGAGTAATATCTCGAGAAAGCGAATTTTCCGAGATATGTGTTATATACCAAAAGTTGAGCAACCTCAAGGGCTATATGGCCTTGAGTGAGTATCAAAATCGTTAGAGCCATTTTTAAGAAAACTTCAAAAACTTAAAAAAAAAAATTAATTTTAATTATAAATTCTTAAATATTATATTTATATAAATTATGTCAAGGCAAAGCTATTATCATTTCAAAATACCTTTCAAACGACATAAAGCACGATTCTGTAGCTTTAGTCGTTTAGAAGTTATGGGCGCGGGAAATCTGGCTTTTCTAGCTGTTTTCCCGCCAAACTAGCGGGAAACCCAAAAAGTCGTAGAACAAAAATTATTTAGCTCGAGCTGATTAATAAAACAAAAGTGGTTCCAGGACTTTAAAACAAAAAATACCACAGACAAACAAACAAACAGACAAACAACAGGACAAACGTTTTCATTTCGGAAAGGCCGTTGAAATCTTGTTTATTGAATATCTTTTGAACGGAGTATCGGATCAGGACGATCGAGGTGTCATTCGACGCGTATTTAAAGCTAGATCACAACAACCTTAAAAATTTGGGGGTTTTTGCTCAACCGGCCCCAATTGCTCCAATTTTCAAAATTGTCAATTTCGCACTTTCACTCTCATTTCTCCTAAAGTTATCAGTTTTTGAAAAATCTTAGTATGCAGTTTCAAAGAGGTTTACAATACCTTTCGATCAAGATATAAATGGTTCTGATCGGACTATCGTAGCAGATTTTCAATTCTACGGCTGTATATAGTAGTCTCCTTGCGCACCACAGTCTCGGTGCTCATCGTCACTACGTGGACTGCCGTCCACAGTGATATATATATATATACGTATATGTAAAAACGTGTTCATGTTTGAACAATTCGAATATGACCAGATTTTTCAATACATTTCAATTAATTTTAGTTTTAATAATGAATTCCATTAATTGTAGTGTCAGAAAAATATCTGTTTACTTTTAAATACTGCTAATTTATATATTTAAAATTGTTAAAAGAGTTTCTTGCTCTTTTTTACTTTTAAAAACTTGAAAAATACGTAATTGCTCACTTCCTGAACTTAAACTTGAAGTGTTTGAAACAGTTTCTCAAGTTGTAGAAGTCTGAATCATTCATTATAGCCAGTTACCCCTTACTCTGTATGTAATCCCGTCCATTTTTGGTCATCTGGTTGCTTCTGCCATTGAAACCGGCGAACTTGTTGGGGGCGTCATCTCGATCTCGCTCGATCTTGGCCGGAATATATATATATTCGCTATATATTCTAGCCATAAGGCCAGTCTCTGGCTGAGTCAGTTTCGTGTGTTGGCTGAGACCGGCTAATTGGCGGAGGAGGAGCCCCAACCGAGATCGAGATCGAGACGGAGCGGAGACAAGAGCTCGGGATTGGTGGCCGTAAATGGCCATACCAAGCGCTAACGGCGACGCCGCGTGGGCAATGGGTACTCCACTTTGCTCCAAACTCGAGCACCGCGTTCAGTTCCACTTGGCTTAATTGGCTCAAGGACAACTCATAGATACAAGATATTTTATATAGATTTGTAAAGCCTTCTTTCCGTATCTTTTCCGAACCCTTTCCAGTGGCAGCAGTCCGAGGACAGCGAACGCAAGAAGCAAATCCGATCGCATCTCTACAAGCTGCGCGAGTCGCGACTTTGCAATCTCTACAGGCACGAACCGGATCTCTCCGCCGCCACCATGTCGGAAGCGCCCAATGGCAACGGAACCCTGGCCGGCTATGGAGCCAAGGATCCCTTGGCGCCCAGCCACGGGGATGCTCTGCTTGATCAGAATTTCCAGAGCCTCAAGTCCAAGGAGGTGCGCGACTCGACGAGTCCCACGCACGAGCTCCGCTTCCACTCGATGACCCTGACGCAGCCGAACACCACGGGCTGGGATGTCCAAACCTCCTCTGAAGTTAGTCCCGACGGGCGGGCCTATCGCACCGAGACTCTGGCCAAGACAGACGGTAAGTGCTCCTCCAGTTTTTCCCGTGTGTCTGAGAGGCTCCACTGACTGTCCAGTCAGTCGGTGGAGTGTCTGGCTCCCACCTAACCCCGGTCCCTTGTCGGTGCTGTGATTTCTCTGTGTGTTAACCCCAAAAATCTCTGTTTGTTCTGTATGTCCATGTCCGACCTTCAACCTCCAACCTACGTAGGCGTGGAGAAGCTCAATGGTGGTGGCCAGGCCGAGTTCAAGGGACGCAACGAGCAGCGCTCGAGTGCCTCTCACCAAGGCGACGACAAGAACTTTGTGAAGCAGGCCTCGGAGAGCTCCAAGACCCAGCTGCAGGAGAAGGTGGTCTTCGGGGATGAGACCAGCGGCCGCACCGAGATGAAGATGAGCTCTACATCCACCTCGTCCTCTTCGAAGGTGGTGTCCTCTTCCTCTACTGTGGAGTATGGCGGCGATGAGCCGCGCTATCTGCTCGATGGCCAGGAGAAGCCCCAGCAGCAGCAGCAGTCCCAGCGGGAGTGGGAGGATCAGAGGCGTCAGCAGGAGCAGCGCTACCAAGAGCAACTAAAGCGCCAAGAGCAGCAAATCCGCCAAGAGCAGATTCAACGCCAAGAGCAAATCCAACGACAGGAGCAAATCCAACGCCAAGAGCAACTGCAGCGCCAGGAGGAGCGCTTCTCGGAGAGCCGCGAGCAGAGCAACAGCACCCGGAATGTCCAGACCCAGCAGCACTACGAGGAGAACAAGCGGTATGTGGACATGGACAAGGCCTCGCCGGAATACCAGCAGCATGTCCAGCACCTGATGTCCCAGCCCGGTGAGATCATCTCCAATACGGTGGAGTATCCCAAGCCCAATGTCAAGATGATCACCACGGTCAAGCGGCTGCCGGATGGGACTATTGTGAAGAACAAGAGGTATGAGACGGAGGCTCCCAGCCACCCCTCTCCCAGCCATCAGACTCCAAGGCATCAGGCTCCCAGCCACCAGGCTCCCAGCCACCAGGCTCCCAGCCACCAGGCTCCCAGCCACAATCAGACCCAGAACCTTAACCAGCGACGCGTCCAGCAGGATGTGCAGGACCACAGCCAGGTGCGCGATGTGGTGGACAATGTGGAGCAGCAGGAGAGCTCCACCTTCTCCTCGGTGAAGAAATCCAGCCGCCGCTTCTCCACGGAGACCACCTCGGAGACCGTGGAGGAGTACGACGATCGTGGCCAGCCCCGGCAGAAGGCACCCACTCCACACCATGCTCCCTCCCCAGCACGCCAGTCCCCAGGCCGGGACTTTAGCACCCATGGCTTCCCCTCGGTGCGCCCGAACAAGCCCACCCAGGAGTATCCCTCCCAGCGTCCCTCCACCGAGGAGGTGGTGGTGGTGCGCTCCGAGAAGAGTCGCCAGGTGAAGCAGCAGCAGACCAGCTCCAGCACCACCGAAAGGGAGGTCCTGGGCGATGATACCTACAGCACACAGCCCCAGAAGCTGAGGGAGGCTCCTCCCAGTACCCACGGCTTTCCTTCGGTGCAGCGTCCGGACCAGCCCGATGGCGAGGTGCCGCTCAGCGCCAGGAATGTCTCAAGGAATCAGAGTTCCAACCGCAAGGAGCGCATCATTGAGACGCAGGTGGAGCAGCCACGGTCACCCCGTCAGTCCGTGAGTCCACGGCGATCTCAGCCACCGGCGGGCAAGCCCAGTCAGGGTCCAAGTCCCACCAAGACGGAGACGGTGACGGTTACCCGCCGGCAGCTGCAGAAGGAGCGCGAGGTGGACGCCGCCCATCGGGCCTTTGCTGCCTCGCTGCGCAGCAGTTCCCCCGCGGACAGCACCACCTCGGTGGGCTCCAATCATCATCATCCCCAGCCGCATCCCCATCAGCACCAGACGCCGCGCTCGAGCATCTCCTCGAATCGCACTTATCGGCGGGAGATGAGGGAGGGCTCGCACGAGAGCCAGGCGCCCTCGGAAACGAGCCGGATAAGCTCCAGCACGGTGACCAGGCAGACGTCCAAGACCACCAAGAAGCAGCCTAGTGCCAGTCCCAGTCCAGGGGTGAGCCGGGGACCCAGCGAGCCAAGGTCGCCTACGCCAAAGGCAGCACCAGGAGGAGGTACAGTGATTACCACCACGACAACTACTACAAGTAGCACCACCAAGGGAGGTACCAGTCCCAGTCCAGCTACGGCACCAGCTCCAGCTCCTGCTCCTGCTCCTGCTTCGGCACCAGGTACGAATTAAAGAAGAGATCGAAGATCAAGTAAATAAACCCACAACTATATATATAAATATCTGCTATATCAATATTGGAACCCCTGAAACTATGTATATGAATGTATATCCTTCAGATAACAAGCTATCACAGTATACGTATACTACCACTAAGCCTGGCGATATATTCTCTCTGCCACCAACTACTCCTCCTCCTACTATTAACAACGAACCAACACTAACCACCACCACCAAGACAACAACCACCACCAAGAACAAAAGCCCAGAGCCAGAGAAATCCGTAACAGAAACCCCAAACGAACCCGATTCCCAGCCGATCCGCAAGCTCCAGGTGAGCTCCGCCCATGCAGCGGCGGCGGTGGTGGAGGAGGCTCCTTGTGTGCGGCGACACTATTACCAGCTGGGCCCAGAAGAGGGGGAAGAAGCCACCTCCACCAAGACGGAAGCGACCCCTGGTAAGGCTTGAAACCAACCAACAACACGAACCGAAAATTGCCAAAACAAAAAATGAAATCAAGAAACTCTGTACACTTCAAAAAAACTATGCTATATACTTCTTTTTTATTTTGGAACTTTTTGCAAATAAAAATAAACACCAAACTGAAATTGCACTGAAAGAAAAGATATAAACTGAACACTGTGAATGGGGAATGCGAGCGGGAGCTCTTGCTCGGGGTCTACTAAGTATGCTACGTCTAACTTTCCACTAATGGGTCATACTATCAGTCTTTGCCTGCGCCTGTAGAAACCTCCTCCTAACCCGGGTTAACCCCCCCCTTAGATGAAGCTGCCAGCGTTGTCACTAACGATCCTAACCTGAATCTAACCTGGAACTTTGCCGTAGACACTCCTAACCCTAGCACCACACAAAGGTTGTAAAAGTAGCTAGAAAGAGATCACTTAGAGATCACGATCCCCCTCCCCCAAAGTCTTATCCGCCCTGATCCGTTGCAGCCAGCAGAAAGCCGCAACCGCAGCTGAGGAGACAGTCCCAGGACGAACCCGAGCCGGAGCCCCAGCTAAGGCGCAGTTCCAAGTCTCCCGGCGTGCAGAGAGAGACCACCTTCGAGGGTCGTCCTCCGGTGGAGGAGGATCAGCTGGCGATCGAGGAACTGATCATTATCGAACAGAGGACTCAGAGTCCTGTCCGCAAGCCAGGTCCCGAGAAGGGTCCCAGGGCCACGCCCAGACAGAGTCCCGAAAAGGAGCAACCAAGGGTCCAGCCTCAAGTTTCGCCCAGGCAGAGTCCTGAGAAGCAAGTACCCAAGGCTCAGAGTCCTGAGAAGCAAGCACTCAAGGGTCAGAGTCCTGAAAAGCAAGTACCCAAGGGTCAGAGTCCTGAGAAGCAAATACCCAAGGCCCAGAGTCCTGAGAAGCAAATACCCAAGGGTCAGAGTCCTGAGAAGCAAATACCCAAGAGTCAGAGTCCTGAGAAGCAATTACCCTGGACCCAGACTCCTGAAAAGCAAATACCCCGGAGCCAGACTCCTTCACAAACACCTGGAGTAAGCCAACCTGCTGGAATCCGATCCCAGAGTCCCGAAAAGACTCTACCCCTTCCCGAAAAGACTCTACCCCGTGTCTCACCCCGGCAAAGTCCCGAGAAACAGATGCCCAAGGCAGAGTTGCCACTGAAGCCCCGTCAGAGTCCTGAAAAAGAGCCCCGAACCGAGGACGATATCTTCCGAAGCACCATTACCACAACCGAAAAACGAACCACCCACAATCTTAACGAAGAATTTCTAACGAACGAACGAGATAATCAAAAGCAGCAGCATCAGCCTCAAGCTCCTACGAAGCCACAAGAAGAAGAACCCACCACTAAACCAGTGGAGGAAACCATCGAGAGCCCCGATGGTGGCTTCCTTTCCAAGGGCAACGATGCCGAGTCCGAACCCGAGGAGAACAAGGCCCCCACCTACCGCAAGAAGGGCCTGACCCGTCGCGAGACCTTCGAGGATCGCTGCCGCAAGATCCTGGGCATGGAGGAGGATGGCGACACTCAGGGTAACTTTACTCAGAAACCTAATGACGATGACGAAGATGAGGATGACAAGGAGAACATTACCCAGACCACCATCGAGACCATTGAAGTGAAGATCGAGGATTGTCCCAATGACGATGAGGATGATAAGCCACGTCATGTGACGGAGACATTTGTGGTGCGCACGCAGCCCAAGATCAAGGTGGATGAGGAACTCATCGTGGATGTGACAGAGTCAGAGGAGGTGGAAATACTGACCACTACCTCAAAGACAGAGCCCAAGGAAGTGGAGAGTCCCAAGTATCCCAAGGAGCAGGATAGACCCAGAGGTCCGAAGAAGGAAGAGACAGAGCCTTCTAGGTATCCCAAGAAACAGGAGGGTTCTGGGTATCCTAAGAAACCGGAAACCCCTAGATATCCCAAGGAGCAGGAGGTTCCTAGATATCCTAAGGATCAGGAGGTTCCCAGATATCCCAAGGAACAGGAAACCCCTAAATATCCCAAGGAGGAAACCCCTAGATATCCGAAGGAGCAGGATACATCCAGAAGTCCGAAGAAGGAGCCGGGTTCTACATATCCCAAGAAAGAAGAGACAATTCCTTCTAGGTATCCGAAGGATCAGGAGGTTCCCAGATATCCCAAGGAACAGGAAAACCCTAAATACCCCAATGAGGAAACCCCTAGATATCCCAAGGAACAGGAAACCCCTAAATATCCCAAGGAGGAAACCCCTAGATATCCCAAGGAACAAAAGACTCCCAAGTACCCGAAGGATCAAGAAAGTCCGAGCTATCCCAAGGAGCCAGAGGTGCGTAGGTATCCCAAGGAACCAGAGCTCCCCAGAAACCCCAAGGAGGACGCCGAGACCATCAATGTCAATGAGGAGACCACCATTGTCATAACCAAGCAGGGCGGCTCTAAGTCTCCCTCGCCCACCTGGTCTCCAGCCCCGGAACGCAGAGTTCCCAAGAAGTCCTCGTCTCCATCGCCTTCGGTGTCACCCTCCTTTGGCCGGAAGACACCTTCCAAACCAGGGACGAGTTTCGTCACCGAAAAGATCATCGATTGTCAGGGCAAAACCGTTGTGGAGAAGATCACCCAGAGGACGCGCTCACCAAGTCCCAGCTCAGCCAAGAAGGTGCCTAGACCCAACCAAAAGCAGCCCGAAACTGAATCCGAGCCGGAGAAGGACTCGGAAACGGAAGTAAAGAAGAAAACCAGCGTGAGCAGCATTACCAAGACAGAAACTGAGCGCCGGAACTCCCGTACGACCAAGGCAAAGCAGCCTCTGACCCCCAAGGAACCCCAGGCCAAGGTGCCAGCTCCGAAGAGTCCTCGCAAGGATTCCCTAAGTGGTCGCAAGCGGGATAGCCTTGTGGAAGAAACTCGCACTACCACGAGCACCACCACAACCACATCCTCAACCCGGCAGGGTCGCAAGCCCAGCGATGTCAATGGATCTCCCTCCATCAAGGATCGCCTTCGTTCCTCGCCGAGGAAGCAGAAGACCTCCCCCCAACCCACCCGTACTCCCACTCCAGCACAGTCCCGAGCTCCCGAGGACTATGTGGACGGGGATTCCACTTCCCCGGACGCCAGTCCCTCGCGGGTGGGCAACGAACGTCGGCGGTCGAGCAACATTTCCGTGCACACGGAGATCATCATCGATCACACGGCTCCCAAGTCGCCAAGGACCGAAAGACGACCCCTGGCCCCCAGTCCCTTGAGGAAGCTGCCCGTGACAGAGCGCAAGGAGTCGGCACCCGTGCCTCGGGTGACCCGGCGCGACAAGACCGAGAAAGTTACCCGCTCCACCAGCGAGAACATCATCAAGGTGAGCGGCGGCACCAAGCCCCATCCCGAGATGAGTAGCCTGAAGCCGGGAGGGGAGAGGTCTAGGCCCAGTAAGTGCTGCACCACCAAGACCATCAATCTCAGCGAGCAAAGGATCCACACCAGCACCCACGACATGGAGGGCGTGATCATTGACATCCAGCAGGCAAAGAGCTCGCGGGAACCCTCGCCCGATCGCATTGTGCCCACGCCGGTGCCCGCTGAGCTGGAGACGGGCAAGCCGCGCTACCCGGACGTGGTCCAGGAGCCGGATGACGAGCCACGCCGCAAGCCGCAGGTCACCAACATACCCATCTTCGAGGAGGAGTCGCAGGCCTATGTGGGCTGTCAAATCTCCGAGCTGCGCAGCTCCAATGGTTTGGAGGTGGACATCCTGGACAATCCCACCGTGGAGGCACCCCAGAGCCTGGATTACCCCGTCAATACTACTCTGGATACCGATGAGAGCCTGCTGAGTGTCCACGAGAAGGTCTCCCGGTTCACCCACTCCGCCGAAAAGGTGAAGCAGCCCCGTGCCTCTGCTCCGTTTAGCCGGGAGTTCGACACGCACGCCAAGATCCCGGAGAACGACGACTGCCTGCTGAGCATCAACCAGAAGGTGGACAAGTTCTTGAGGACTGCGGAGAACGTCACCAGACCTGCTTCGCTCTCCCCCCGACCGGAGTTGGAGCGCCCGAATCTGGAGGAGATCGACGAGGAGCTTTTGAGGGATGATTGCATTCTGAGCGTGTCCCAGAAGGTGAGCAAGTTCATCGACACGGCCGAGAAGCTGGCTCCGAGCGTGCCCCAGAAGTCGCCACGCCTGGTGGCTAATATTGAGCGCCACATTTCGCGGCAGAGCGAGCCGGAGCGGGAGCTGGATGAGGAATCGGAGCCAGAGCTGGAGCGGGAGACAGATGAGGAGGAGACTAGCCAGCTTGAAGAGGAAGAGGAGGAAGTCCAGACCAGCAAGGTGACCACCAGAAAGGAGACTGTAAGGGAAGTGAGGCAGCAGGAGACTAGGGAGACACGCAGGGACTCCAAGGGAGAACCCAGTACCAAGAAGGTAACGAAGACGAAGGAAGAACCATTGAAGGAACCCAAAGGCAAGTTGCCCCAAAAGGTGACTCAGCAACCTCAGAGGGTTACCAAGGAACAGCTTCCAAGGGAGCCCAAGAAACCCTCCCCAACTAAGCCTAAGGATGAGCCGGAAAGGCTACCCAAACGAGAGCCCAAACTACCCCAAAAGGAACCCGAGAAGAAACCCCGTAAGCCCTCACTGAAGCAACCCGAGGAAGAGCTCGATCTCTCGCCCGAAGAGGAGTTCGATGAGGAGCCTCTGCCCATGACCAAGACGCACACCACAGCCATAGAGCTGAAGCGCCAGAAGGACATCCTCAGTCGTCCCTCGGTCTTCAATCAGCGTACACCGGAACGCAGGCCCCTCAGCTCACCTTCACCCACCAAGATGAATGGAAGCCGCTCCCGACCCAGTCCCAGCACCAGCTTGATCACCGAGGAGAAGAGATCCTACAGAAATCAGGTGACGACTCCAAGCAAGCCGGGACCTAGGAAGATCACTCCTGCAGTCACTACTCCCTCAACCAAGACCACCACCAAGCGCATGGAGCACATCACCCAACAACAATGGGTGGTCCAGGATGTGGATGTGGACGTAGAGGTGGTGGGACCATCTCCACCCTCCCATACCACCGAGAAACCTTCGAGAAGCAGCAAGTCCCCCACGCCAGCCTCACGGTCGCCATCGCAGTCTCCCTCCCGACGCACCTCCACCAACTTGAACTCGACCACGTCCACCACCACCACTGAGCACCGTCACCCGCACCCGACACCGAGCACCACCAAGACCAAACCGACTAACCCCATCCCAGCCGAACCCGAAATCACACCCATTGAATCCGTTACAGAGCAGAGCACCATCGTTACCACCACGGGACGCAATGTGGCCACTCGCAGGAATGTGTTTGAGCCTGTCCAGGAAGCTCCCGTGGACGGACGTCGTCCCTCGTACATGGATCACACGAAGAGCTCGCTGGAGCACATCCGTCGCGACTCCCTGGAGATCAATAAGAGCCACTACTCGCGCAAGTCCTCCGTGGAAGACGACTCCCCCGTGGAGCCACGCAATCCCAATACGGCGGTGAAGTTCGATGTGCCCAGAAAGACATCGCAAGAGCCCAGAAAGACCTCTCTGAAGGGTAAGGATGATGACTCCGATTTGGAGCTGGAGATCGAGGAGATCTTCGATCTGCAGCGACTGGAGCAGCTCCTGGAGACGGTGGCCAGCTACGAGATGCGTCGAAGGATACGGGCCCAGATGCGTCTCATACGCAAGAACATGATCAATGCGGGCACGACCATAACCACCACAGCCACCACGAGTCCTGGGAAGAGTTCGCCTTTGCCCAAGAAGCGGGAGCCAAGTCCTACCACCAGTAGCCTCAAGGAAGTGCGCACCACCACCAGTCGAAGGCAGCAACGGGTGGAGCAGGTGGACAGCACGGCCAAGGTCTCGCCCCAGGGCAAGCCGCCAGTGAAGCCCAGGGAGAGGAGTGCCAGTCCGGCTCAAAAGCGGCGTACCAGTCCGCCTGGAAAGCCAGCCCCTGGAAGTACTACCAGGGTCACTACTACCACCACCACCACTACAGTCCCCCGTGGGGCGCCAAGTAAGCCCCCACAAGGACCCATTTGGGCCGATCGCTCCAAGGTGCTGAAGGGTCACTCCCCAGTGCCAGTGCCCCAAACGAATGGCAGCACGCCACGCAAGGGCTCCACCTCGAGCACCACTTCGAGCAGCGGCAAGGTCACCCGCACCATGACCAGCTCCAGCACCGTCACCAGCAGCAGTTCCAGCAGCAGCACAAGCAAGCGGAACAAGCAGCGCGAGGAGGACTCGATCACCTCCAGTTACGGCGTGGGACCCACCGACGAGAATGGGCTGCCGCTCTTCGGGATTAGGGCGCTCAAGAAGAAGACAACGCCAGCGATGGTCCCAGAGCCCTGTGAGACCAAGCAAGGTAATTACCTTCTAAGACCTTGTAGAGATGTGAAACTACCATCGATAGTTTCGGGTTTTTTTCGCAAGCTATCGAAACTGTCGCGATAGTATCGACCTATACAATTTTGTAAAAAAAATGGGGTATGGTGACGATACTATCGCGATTGTTTTCAAACTACCGATAGTGCAAGCTGAGTCCAAACCATCGATACTATCTGTATCGATACGACTACTATCGGTAGTTAGACACCTCTAAGTCCTTGATGTATCCCTTAGCTTGTTAACCCCTTTCATTCCCCAGAAGTCACAGGCTATGTGATCGAGGAGCAGTTCTACTCGGACAGCAAGTCCCCGCCGCGTCACGAGCGCAAGGAGCTGATCTACTCGAGCAATGCGGACGAGCTGGCTGCCCTCAAGCAGCAGCTTCAGGCCGAGGACGAGGAGGACAATGCGCCACCGCAGCTGGACTCCAGGGTGGTGCGAGAGTTCAAGAAGGTGGAGGCCCAGTCGCAATCGCTGCCGCCCGAGGATGCCAGATACGTGCGTCGCGGTTCGGTGAAGGAGCTCAGCGAGAAGTTCATACGCAAGGAGTCCTCCTCCTCCACGCACTCGTCCAGCGTCCAGTCGGTGGTCAGGAACGAGGACGAAACCGAGGAGGACAGCGAGTCCAACGAGGTGTGCAGCGTGATCGAGGCTCCGCAGATGCGCCAGAATCAGAGCCATGTCACCAGTTCTTCAAGGTCCAGCAACACCCGATCCTTCCTCAACAGCAGTGCGGATCAGCGCCAGGTGACCAGCGTGGATGATGTGCTCGAAAGGATGCGCAATGCGGATAATGGTGAGCATCCTCCTTCTCTGTCTAATATTATTTATAATTTAAATTACTTTTAATTTCCAGTGGAAGAGCCCGGCGACAGCAGCGAGGATCGCGAGGCTCGGGCCTTGCTCAACAAGTTCCTGGGCGCCAGTGTGATCATGCAGGGCGTGGAGAGCATGCTGCCACCCACGGCCACAGGTCAACGCTTGAACAGTCAAGGGGTGAGTAAAAAAAAAGAACAGAAAGCTTTTTTGTGGTGAGAGTTGCGCGATAGACCAAAAATCGAAAAGTTATCGATAAAAAGCAGTTGAAAAAAACCCCCACTAGGCCCTATTCAAAACCTATCTAAAAAAAAAACTACTAAGTCTGAAACTAAATATGGAGGTATTATGAGCATTAGAATGAAAAAAAGAAAACATTGTCGAATTGAGATTACTATTAGATTTCATAACATTGTAAACCAACTTAAGCCCCACTTGCTGCCTTATTTGTAAAAAAGAGTATTGCATTTCATCTGGCAAAGGCCTCGCACCTGTTGCACGTTTTTTTTTTTTTTTTTTTGAAGCACTCATTGTTGCGGCGAGTAAGCACAAAACCTAACCTCAATGGGGCCGCGCGCAAGCACGTGCACGTGCTCGATTAACCGTTAACTGAGCGCGTGCTCTCTGGTTCTCACGAACTCTCCCCAACTTTAAGCTGGCTCCCCTCCGCCTCCTTTTCCACTCGCTCCCCCTAGCACTTGTGCCTGCAGCAGCAGCTTCGCTTACATACATTCATACCGACATACATACATATGTGTGTGCCGTGTGCGTGATGTGATGCGATGCGAAATGCCTCGCTGGTCAGAGGAGCAGGAGGAGGAGGAGCAGGGGGAGGAGGAGGTGGAGCAAAAACAACAACTGCGGCAGCAGAGGCAGCAAACGGCACGGCGACTGCGGCCGCGGCAGCGACAGCGCGCATCTCGGCATCTCGAGATCGAAATTGTCAGTACAAACTTAGAGGCGGCATCGATCACTTGTGCGAAGAAGAACCGAAGAATAACGGGGCAAAAAGTGGCTGGCAAAAGGCTAACAAATAAAAAAAAAAAAAATAGATGAGAAGGCTTGTGTTCGAATAAAAAAAATTAAAAGAGTAAAACGAGCAAAGAAAATAGAAGAAGAAGCATAACAAAAGACAAGTTTTGGTTCCACGACGAAGAAGAACCATAACCGTAATTTTTTTCCTGTGCGGCAGAGTTCTGTTATTATTATTAATAGTTATAGTTGTTGTTGTTACATGGTGAACAAACGCGAGTGTCCATATTTGGTCTAACGGCAGCAACGGCGAAACATTGCGGCAAACCGGAGAGCACGGAGAGTGAGTGAAGAAGAACAACGGGAATGCTGAGAGCCAAAAGGGAATCGAGAGATGGAGAGGATCATGGGGGCATAGGGAATAGGGAAGCAGAGAGCAGTGGCGGGGGCAAAAGCTAAGCGAAGAGGGGGCGGCGAAGGCAAATACTTTTGTCAATTATTTTTAGTGCGCATAATTCGCTGGCAAGAAGAATTCCTGTCACGACACCTCAAAATGCACCTGAAAGGCGACGACACACCACAGGCTAGCTGGCTAGCTGGCTAGCTAGCTCTCGATATATACACAAAGCTATATACATGTGTATATACAGATACATATAGCTATTTATACATGTATACGAGATACAGACACGCCATAGAGCAAATAAATAAATAAATACATTTAAAAACAGAGCAAAGTCTGAGAGCCTAAGAGCAGGAGGAATAGGAGGAGAAGTAGGAGGAGGATGGATGGATGGATGGATGCATGAATGAGAGCGGCGAGCGGCGAGCGGCAGGCGTACGGAAAATTTCGACGAAAATAGCTCCAAACGACGGGCACTATTTTTACGGACTATTATACGGGAGACTATGTTGGAGCATTTTTTTGGGCAACACACACCCATAGACCAGGGGGAGGTGCTGCATGTGCAGCGGCAGACTCTGGCATCCGATGATCCCGTTTCCCAAATACCGATTCCCACAGATATATATACTCCCCCGATCCTACGAATTCTCCCAGAAATAAGTACTTAAATATTTAAGATGAGGTAGAGGAAGGTAAAAGAGTTTTAGAAGTGATTAAAACAAGGTGGTTTCTTCGTAAAATATCATTATACGAAGAGCTTTTTCTTAGGAAAAACTCTCTTTTGAGGCAACTGGAACACTCGACTTATTTTTTTAAATTATTAGCATACCCCTATTAACTTACTAACTTATTCTTATTATTATCCATCATTATCTCTATAATCTATATTTTTATTAAGTCCAAAAAAGATTCTATCTTTTTATCGACTTTATCTTGTAAAATGCAAACGTAGAGAATGTCCTATTTTAAAAGATTTATATTTAACTTCAAAGAATTTGGTGGAATTGCAAATAGCATTTGTTTAGGTACCAAAATAAATTAAATAGGAGATATAGACTTGTAGGAATCTTAGGGATAAATACATAGTAGTTTTGATATAACTATCATACTCTTAAAAAGGAATGTAAGATACAAAATTTATATTAAAAGCTTAGAGGAAATTTCTAATACTAACATCGTTCTGAGAAGATTTCCAAAAATCTTTAAGGAGTGTATTAAATAGAATTCGAGTCGAAAATGTTAAAGAAATCTTCAATATTGATCTAGAAGACTTAAGGAAATATATAAGGGATGTAAAAATAGAGAAATCTTAATACTAAAACCGTTCCTAGAAGATTTAAAGAAGTCTTTAGGTATTGTATCTAAGATCATTGCACAGATTGCAATAGCATTTTTGGCTATTTATTTAGCCAATTTAATTTGTAGACCTTTTATTAACCTACAAGGTTCACTCTGCATCCAGATCGTACATATGTTTATCCAGCCACTCCAGAATGTCCACTCCCTTCCGCTCAAAACTCCGTATCCAAGTGCAACTCCACGGATCCCCGATTCCAGCCGAATCGAACTGGAACGTGGAGAAGTGCCGTTTGCCGTTTGCCATTTTCAGGTGTGTTTGCTGCCTGCTGCCCCTGGTACTTGGTTGAGCGTAACATGCAGAGCGCGGCGGATCCTCACAACGCCGCTGCCATCCCTGGACCCCTCTTTGTGGAGCTCCCCACTCTGCATTCGGTGATTAAGCATCGCCCCGGTGATGCCGTCGCCGCTGCAAGTGCTCAGAGTTGGAAAGCCGGTTTCCACGATATGCCCGCTTCACACTGAGCTTGGAGGTGGAGCTGGGAGAGCTTAAAGAACTAACTGGCATAGAAGGGTAGAAATAATATCATCTAAATCCATAAAATCCATAAAAACTTAGAACAGTTCTTCCATTTATTACTTGAGACTTAGTTTTGCTTATATTTCAAAAAATACTTGTTCGAAAATACGGAAATCCGCGGGATAATAACTTAAGCCCCTGACAGAACCGAAAACAGCTGACAACAAAAAAAGATAAGCCATCACAAGTGTCGAGAACGATCAGTGCAAGATGCATGTTCCCCAGCTATAGGGATATATATAAAGATTTATTTATATATGCCATATATCGGGCATTGTCATACGGCCACAACTGCGACTCCCAGCGCTCCAATCATTTTTTTTCTTCCTGCTTTTGTCTTTTGACTCTTTTTTTTCTTCTGCCGTTTCATAATCGCTGTGTGTGCGTGTGTGCGTGTTGGCCGCTTCGCCGCCTTTGTCTTTTTGTTGTCTTTTTGTCTCGCATTTTGCATGTCAAATAATTTCTCAGTTTTTGCCCGGGCTAAAAATACAAATAATAACAATAATAATAACAACACAACGCAGCGGCACAGAGTAAGCAACAACATAAAATCGAAAACCGAAAGAAAGTCAATTTGGAAATGAAAAATCGTTTTTCTTTCTCATGGAAAATTGGTGGTACATCTTTATGTGTTTTCCAAGTAAAAAAGGAAAGTCAAAAGGGGTATAAATTGGTGGAAAAACGGGAGTCTGAGGAGCGGGATTATCTGGAAATCAAATTAGTAATTCCTTTGTATCTTTTCTTTACAATTTGTCTGATTTTATTGCTTAAATAAATACCAATAATTGGTATTATTATTGAAATATTAAAAATATTAAATTATTAAATATTATTTTTTTCCTTCTTATCTTTACAAGAAATCCCTAAACGATCTATATTTATAACAAACGATCTATATTCTTACAAAGTATAAGATATTTCTTTAAAATATTGCCAACATGATTTATACTTTGCGTTTTTATTTATTTTTCATTTTTTGTAATATTTTAATATACACATTTTTAGCGCTAAATTAAATATTTTCCTATTATTAAATATTTCTTTAAAGTCTGTTTGTATGTCACAAATCTTTCATAGATTTTCATAGGCAAAAAAGAAACCTTCTATCCTTTTTGGGCATTAAAAACTATAGAAATACATATGTTTTCCCCTATAATAAAATATAAATATTTTTCTAGTGTATTTGGTCGGTTGTACAAATTGCTGGCCATCAATCAAATGGCAATCTCTCTATTTTTTTTTTTTTTGAATGGCAGTGTCAAAGCCAAAAAAAAAGAAAGAAAGAAATGTTAAAACTGCTGTTGACCAGCCAGCCAGTCAATGGCCAAGTGCAGCAGCCACATCAGCTTACTGGCAATGATCGCTCTGGTCAGCTGCACTCCCCCTGCACTGCCCCCTTTTTAATTGTTTTCTTCTTGCAATTTCCATTTTTTGATTTCCATGCTTGGCTTGGCCGCCCCTCAATTTGTTACGCTTTGGCGCAAATGCGCCAAATAGTTGGCAAAAGCCCCTTTCAGGCCATTCAGAGACCCAGCCCCTAACAGACGCAACAATAACAACAATTATAACAACAAAGAATACAAAAATATACAGGGAGAAATTATTAAAAATAAACCCGAAAAGTCAAAGGAATAAAATGCAAATGAAATTAAGTCAAATTAGATGAAATTTTTCGTTGAAATGACTTTGTTGTGGCCCACATTTTGACAACAACAAAAGGAAGAAGAGGAATTGTAAAAATGTTTGGCAATTAATTTTTCGATTCTTTTTTTTTGTTCTTTTTGTTTATAACACAACACAAATATTATATAAAGTTTTGGCCCCAAAACAGAACGAACACAGAGAAGGCGGGAGAAAATAGAAAAAAAAAATAGAGAGAGAGGAAAATTTCGAGAAAAAAATGGGAAACTTTTCCTTACCAAAAATATGGTTGACTCTTGTCGTTGCCTGTGTGTGTCAGTGTGTGTGTGTGTGTGTGTGCTTAAATAATTTATAATTAAAAATAGCAACGCGTGTTGCAAGAGGAAGAGAGCGAGAGCCCCGAGGCAGCGGGGGCGTTTTCGAACATGTTGGAAGTCAGTTTTTCAGTTTTTCAGAACAGAAAATTTTTAGCCATTTGCCGCTGACCAAATTTGGTCAAATTTATATAAACAATGATACATTTTTCATGTCGAAGAGAGAGAGAGAGGGACTATGAGAGAGCATTTTGCGTCGTTTTCATCTTTCAAATTGCAGGCCAGGCCAACGCGGCGTATACTTAATTGCACTCAATATATCTATAAAGATAAAGATATATATGCTTATGTTATGCATCAATATTTGGCTCAGGGAAAACGTCCATAAACGCTTTTAGCTGATTTATTTGATGTTTTGCCACAAAGAGAGAGGGGGAAACTTTATTGGCCCAATTTTCTTGGCTTTTTCTTTATATTTTATGGCAATTAAAATAAATTTTTGATGTTTCAATGAACCCAAAATACAAAGGTTTTCAGTGAAATGCCTCAAAAATAATATTAAAGAACATCTTTTGTGATTAATATTGTTTCTGTCACGTTATTGCCCTTTGTTCAAGTTCATACCTTTTGGGCCAACGTGTCGTATGCGCGATATACATTATATGAATTATTTACGGGCATATTACGCATACGCCAGATATGCGCGCAGGTACAGATCAGATCAGATCAATGATCACAAGCCGATCAAGCGGAAGCTGAAAAGCAAAACAACGACAAGATACGACAAATCACGGCTAAGGACAAATTTTTAGTGACAAATTGAACTTATTTCTCTTCTCCTTCTTCGATCGTTGGCGTCTTTTTTTTGGTTTTTGGGGGACCAAGTTTCTTGGCAAGTGAATAATTGCTGGCTGGCTTTCGTGGTCGTCCGTATGTGCTCATCGTGCTTTATTTAGCCCGATTCAGATTCAGAACAGCTGGCGTTAGCTGCTCACCCACACACAGCTCTCCTTCGCCTTCGAATGGGGGAAATTTTCCGGTTGATAAACAAAATGCTGATCTGTTCTCTGTTGCCTTTTAGGTGAAGACCACGCGGATAACCAATACCTATAGCAAGTCCGGCAACAACAGCTCCAGCTCCTCCACCAACAAGGTCAGCAGCTCCTCAGCACCAGTTACACGCACAACTTGTGACATCGAGGAGATTTGGGACGAGCAGGTCCTCAAGCAGTTGGTAAGTTAGCTCATGTTCAGTGCTAGCCCCTCATGAAACCAACAATCAATCAATCATCCCTTCAATCAATCATCCTCGAACGCTTGCAGCTGGAACAGGCGTCCACCTACGAGGAGCGTCGCAAGATCCGTGCACGTCTACGCGAACTTATGGCGGAACGCGAAGGTGAGTCCACTTTTCCTTACCTTTAGATTTTTATTTCTTAATCCCCACGAGTCCCAGCGGATTAGTTTGACTCCAGACAGCTCTCTCTCCAGGATCTCCGTATATATTGTGTTCTGTATCTGTATCTGTTTATCTTGTAGATAAAGCGCACAGCAACTAGGCAGATAGGACCAAAGTTTAAGCGTTATTAGAGTTGCCAGGTATTGCCACCACCACAAAACCAAGCGTTTTCATGTCCCCTTGAACCAGTTCCAGCTCCAGTTCCAGTTCCAGATCCAGATCGCGTTCCCTACACATCGTTATCGTGCTATCGTTTATCGTCTATCGTCTACTCGTTGTTTTAGTCAAGTCAAAATGTCAGTCACGTCGAAGACCCACCTAGAATTGGAATCGATTCATTGTTTATCGATAAGCCATTGTTGATAACGTTACTCTGTATCGTTACTTTGCTTGATATCGCTACTATCGATCAGATTACACACTAGAACTGGAATCGATTCATTGTTTATCGATAAGCCATCTCTGATATCGTTACTCTGTATCGTTTCTTTGTATCGTTTGATATCATTACTATCGATGAGATCCCACACTAGAATTGGAATCGATTCATTGTTTATCGATAGGCCATTTATGACTTCGATACTCTGTATCGTTGCTCTGTATCGCTAGTCTGTATCGTTACTCTGTATCGTTACTTTGTATCGTTACTCTGTATAGTTACTCTGTATCGTTACTCTGTACCGTTACTCTGTATCGTTACTGTGTTTGATATCGCTACTATCGATCAGATTCCACACTCCATACTCTCTTGAACCCACTTCGTTGACCTCTTGGAGGTATCATCAGTTTCAGAGCCCCGAAAACCTTAGTTTTTCTTTCTGTATTGCTTGTTTTGCGTTCGTTCCTTCTCTCTCTGTATCTCTTTATCCATCTATCCTTTATCTCTTAACTTTTTCCCCGAACCAAAAGAACAAAAGAGCTCGAAGCAGGCGGAGCAGAAGGAGGAGGAGGAGAGCAGCGCCAGCGAGTATGAGGAGATCATCGAGGAGGTGACCGACTACAGCGACGAGGAGGAGGAGGCGGCAGAGGAGCCGCCCAAGAAAGAGGAGCCCAAAAAGGTGACCCCCAAGGAGGTGACCACCAAAAAGGAGGTGACCACCCAGAAGGCCGAGACCAAACAGAAAGCTGTTGTGGCGGCCGTGGAAAAGAAGGAAACCACCACCAAGGCCACCAAAGTCGCCGAGAGTGTTAGCAAAAAGTTAGCCAAGGTCGAGCTGGCCAGCAGCTCTGTCACCACCACAGACGGTGTCCAGGTGCAGGGTGAGTCCCTGCCAGCAGCAGCCAAGGGAGTCTCAGGACCAGCAGCAGCAACGAGCAGCAGTAGCTTAGGTAGTAGGAAACACAGTAGTCTTAGCAGTAGCCAGGTTAGCACCAGCACAGTGGTTAGGGCCAGGGACAAAGCCGCGACAGAGACAATGCCAGGAGCCGCCCGCCTCAGCGTGCCCTCCAAGGAGGACTCGGGCACGGAAAGCGGCGAGGATCTGCGCCTGCTGGCCGCCGGCTTAAGGGATACCCTCCAGCAGCGCAGCGGCAGCGATGCCAGCGAAGCGAATCGCAGCCTGGTCGAGGAAGTGACCGATGCCCTCAGCCGCCTGGAGAGCAGCCTGAAGCAGGGCAAGGAGCTGGCCGTCGACGGTGGCCAGCGGCAGGCGCTGCTCGGCCTGGTGGCCCGCCTCCAGAGTGGACTCAGTGCGCCCGAGAAGCTGGCGGAGGAGGAGGATCAGAAAAAGGAGGCCGAGGATGCCGAGGCAGGCAGTCCAGAGCCGGATGGAGCGGACTGCCGGCAATCGCGCTTCGCCAAGCGCCGGCAGCGGAACAGCCGCCACACGGTGGGCGTGAGCAGAGAGGAGCTGGCCGATGCCAGGCGCTACATGGAGGATATGCTGATGCTGGAGAGCAAGGAGTTTGCCCTGGCCAAGACGCCCAGCTCGGGAGCAGTCCCAGTGCAGCTCTACAGGCCCAATCAGTTTGTGGCGGCACAGCAGCAGCAGCAGCAAGAGCCCCCCAGTCCATCCAAGGTTATTCCAGCCAGTACGGCACCTGTAAATCCCGCCCAGAGCCTGTCCCAGCTCAGGCCCAATCCTCCTAGTAGGCGCCCCCTGTCCGGGGACTATGCCGTGAGCTTTGCCAGCTACGAGGCCAATCAAAGCTCCCAAAACTCGAGTCCCGAGGGAGCTGGGACGTCGCCCAACTCTAACTCCCAGTCCAACTCCAACTCCAGCTCAAACTCCAGTCGCTTTGGCGGCGCCGGCGGCGGCAAGAGGCACATGATGAAGCGGGCCAACACCATCGACATACCCAAGGCCAAGGCCAAGTACATGGCGGACTGTGACTCCGACTCGGACCTGGAGGACGATCAGGGTCCGCACTTGGGCCTGAAGCGGGCCGTCCAGGTCAGCGTCAAGCGGCGCGTTCACAACGCAGTGCCGCCCTTCGAGCCCAAGACGGAGAACGATCACAAGTTCCTGGCCTTCATCAACAAGCAGAGCCACCAGACCGGCCTGGGTTGGGGCGGCGGCGGTGGCCGGAGTGTGTCCAACTGGACGCACAAGTTTGGCAACATCAAGCACACCTTCGAGACGGGTGCGGCGGCCACGGTGACCAAGGGCAAGCCGCCGCCAGTCCCAGGTCATGTGCCGGGCTGGGCGAAGCAGGAGCAGTTGCATCACCAGCAGCTGCAGCGAGAGCAGATGCAGCGAGAGCAAATGCAGCGGGAGCAGTATCAACGAGAGCAAAGGCAAAGGGAGCAGAGGGATTTCAAGCAAAGGGATCAAGTCCAGCGAGAGCAATTCCAGCGGGAGCAGAACCCGCGAGAGCTCTCCAAGCGAGAGCAATTCCAGCGAGAGCAGCTGCAGCGAGAGCAACTCCAGAGAGAACAACTCCAGCGAGAAAAGTTGCAAAGAGAGCAACTCCAAAGAGAGCAACTTCAAAGAGAACAACTTCAAAGAGAGCAACTCCAGCGAGAACAACTTCAGCGAGACCAACTCCAGCGAGAGCAACTCCAGCGAGATCAGCTGCAGCTGCAGCAGCAACAACAAGCGGCCGCCGCTGTGCAAATCGAGCGGCAACGTCGCCAGGAGCTGGAGCGCCAGCTGCGCCTCGAGCAGGAGGCACGCTACGAGCGAGAGGAGCGCACTCGCCTGGAGCGGGAGTACTACGAGCAGCAGCTGCAGCGCCAGCAGCAGGAGCGGCAGCAGCAGCTGGACCGGCAGCGCCAGCAGCAGGAGCAGCTCGAGCGCCAGAGGCGGCAGGAGATGGAGCTGCGCCTGCAGCAGCAGCGGGAGCAGGCGGCGCAGGTCAACAACTTTATACACGCGCCCCAGTCCGTCTTCCGGCCCATCGAGCAGGAGACGCCGCCCCAGCCGGGCATCTACAAGCCCATTGCCCAGAAATCTCAGCCGAATCCGGCCATTTGGAAGCCACCAACGCAGCAGCAGCAGCAGCCGCCATCCCAGCAGCATTTGCAGCCAAGATCCGGACCTTCCTACAGCAATACCCCTTCGCCCTCGTCGACGGCGGCCACCTCGCCCATCGGCCTGCCCTGGGTGGCCAAGCCCAAGGTGGACAACAGCGACTTCCGGCGGAAGGCGCACCACTTTGAGGAGCGCTCCCTCCGAGACAACCTGGAGCAGCAGCAGCAGGCCCCCCTGTATCCCAATGGCAATCATGGCTATCTGCAACGTCACAACTCGCTCCGTTCCAAGGCAGGGCCGCCCGCCCTCAGTGAGTTTAAGAAGAGGCCCTCCCTGCCCAATGCCATGGATCCAGGAGCGGCGGCGGCACCACCATCTCATCCCCACCAGGTGTACCAGGCGCCACCGCCGCCCACCAACATCTCCTTTACCTACGCCGACTTTCCGCCAGTGAGGCGGAGTAATCCCCACAACTATCGCAGCCAGCCCTGCCTGACGAGTGCCGTGGAACAGGCCGAGGCCCTGACCAATCCCCTGGCCGCCCCCCTGGTCCTGACCAGCTCCAATCCCACCTATCTACCACCAACAACATCTACGGGGGGCAGGAGATTCGATTACATCAGCAGTCCCATCGACGTGGATGCCGAGAGTCCGGCGAATAGCCCCACCAGCTTCATGACCATGCCCAATCCCGCCCTGATGACGGACAACACGGACGACGATCTCGATCTGGACTCGGACAACAATATGCTGGAGTATCGGGCCGAGACCAAGGTGATGAGGAAGCCGCGCAGCCAGACAGCCGTTCGAGTGGCGGATCGCAGGAATGCCCACATGAGCGACGATGAGGTGTACGGGAGGAACTCCAGGGCGGCCAAGTCTCTGCTCTACACGATGAAGCAGCTGGCTCCAGGAGCTGGACCAGGAGCAGCTCCAGTTAGCGGAGGAAGCGGCTCCAATCACCACCATCACCACCCGCATAGGAGGCAGCCACCCCTGACGGCGCCCAGCTCCCCGAAATCGGGTTGCCTCTCGCCCGACGGGCGTCAGTACCAGGCGCCCATGGTGGAGCCGCTGTTCCCGCAGCTAAGCACCTTTGAGGCGAAGCGACAGCCGCAGTTTCCGCCCAACACACCGCCAGTGGCCGCCACCAGCGCGCCGCCTCTGATTAGTTACCAGGCGAATCCCACCTACACGCCGCCCAGGGTTCACACTCAGAGCCAGAGCCAGGATACCTCTAACTCGTACCTGGGTGAGACGCACACCTCGTATGTGGTGACCTATCCGCTGGAGGATTCGGGCGACGAACCCGAGCCCGAGTCCCTGGCCATGTCCGTGAGCCAGCAGCGCCTGCGTCGCACCTCGGAGCACTCGAATGCCAGCTCCTCGCTGTCGCTGGGCAGCACCAGCTGGACAGCGAATCCGGTGCACAATACGGTGCCGGTACCAGTGCCTACCCTGTCCACGGGACCACCAGTGGATCGCAGCACCAAGCCGCAGCTAAGTCAGGCAGTGGGAAAGAAGCCTCAGGGTACTCAGATGAATCAGGTGCCTCAGATGCAACAGGTTCCTCAGATGCCTCAGGTTCCTCAGGTTCCTCAGCAGGTGCCTCACCAGGCTCAGCCTCAGCAGGTGCCTCAGGGAATCCCTCACCAGGCTCAGCCTCAGCAGGTGCCTCTGGGGATGCCTCACCAGGCACAGCCTCAACCTCAGCAGTTGCCGAAGCAATTACCTCAACAGTTGCCCAAGCAATTACCTCAACAGATACCACAACAGTTGCCTCAACAGTTGCCCCAACAGCTGCCCAAACAGCTGCCCCAACAGATCCCCCCAAGTCCCAGACCCAGCCAAGCCCCCTTGGCCGCCAGCAGCAACAGGCCCAGGCTGAGCACTCGCAGCCATACCATCCAAGGAGACTCTGGCTACGAGAATCGTCCCCTCCAAAACCGTGTGATGTCCCAGCAAACCCTCATTACCAGCACCAGCTCCAGCCAGAAGCTGCAGCAGAAGGAACACCAGCAACAGCAGCAGCAGCAGCACATCAACGAGCTGCGCCGCAAGAGTCTGGGCAATGTCCTGGAGAGCAGCCAGCGCAGCGCCTACTACGAGCAGGAGTACAAGTCATCGGCGCCCTCGGACACCCCCGACATAGTCAAGTCCTCGCTGCCCAAGGAGGATGCTCCCCTGTTAAAGAAATTTGGCCCTCCTCAGCGCCATCACTACGTGCCCAATGCGTATCAGAGTCCGCAGTTGAACAAGCAGGGAGCGAGCACCACCAGTAGCACCACTATAACCAGTAGCAGCACCACCATGGTGCAGCATCATCAGCAGCAGCAGATCAAGCCGAGCATTGTGGAAACCCCAGCCACGCCACAGCCCCAGGTGCCACCCGAGGATGAGATCCCGCACAACATAGTCTTTAACAATGTGAGCGCCTTCACCTCGATGAGCCGGCGGAATCTCACGGAGGAGGACCAGCAGCAGCGAGAGCCGGGCTCGCGGGTGAATCGCCTGAGCAAGTGCGATTCCTGGAACCAAATCTGCCAGCTGCAGCAGCAGGCCAGCCCCGGTCCCGTGAAGTACAACCAGCCAGCTGCCAGCTCTCCCGGCGAGCTGAGACGCTCCAAGTCCGGCCACTCGCTGGCCGTGCCCAAGCTCTACGAGGCGGGCATTGACAAGTCCCAGGTCAGCGAGAAGCAGCGCACCGTCGCCGCCTACTTCTCCGGCCAGAAGTCCCCCAACCAAATGGAGGAGCTGCGCACAGCCACCACCTCCTCCATTACGACGAGTCGGAAGTCGGCGATAAATCGGACCAAGACCAGCGAGAAGCTATCGGCGGCCGCCCGCAAATCGCTGAGTTCGCTGACCAGCTCCAATGGCAACATGTCCTCCGTGGGACTGCAGCAGCCACCCATGATGATGGGCGGCGGTCTCAGCCGGAGTGCCACCATGCCGCACATCGCCAACCTGAATCTGCTGGACGAGAGCAATGTGGAGGATGCCTTCGAGCAGCTAATGATGGGTGCTTAAAGCCAAATCCGGCCAAATCCTGTCCAGCCAACCAACAACCAAGTCAAGTCAAGTCAAGAAATTAAAGAAATTAAAGAAATTAAAGAAAGAGGCATTCCGGTTCCAAACTGGAAGAAAGCTTAGAGAAAGGAATTAAGCAAGAAAGAGTATAATCGAATAATCGAAATCGACATCGAAAGGGGATTGATTAACGATAACCGATAAATGTAACTGCAAACGGCAAACTGTACTGATTAATGTTTACTGATATTTAAAAAACAACGAAAAAACTACTGTTGAGTTTAGGATTAGCTTTGTTTTTTTTTTTTTATATATATCCTTTCTTCCCGCCCATGTTCGATTTTGAAAAGGAGAAACAGTTAGAAAAAGCAGAAAAAATTGGAGGGACCTTGCGGTTTCTATTTGTTATTGTTTTTTTTTTTTTACACACACAAAACACAAATAATAATAGAGGAACATGTTTGCTGCTCGGCGTCCCAACTGAGAAATAAAAACAAAGAAAACAACAAACAACAACAAGCAACAAACAAACAAACAACAGAAAAAAAAAGAACAACAATAATTAAGCAACAGCAACAGCAATAATTCAGAGATTTGTGAGTTGAAAAAGAAAATATATCAGAAATGTACAGAGAATGCCAGCCGCCCTTTTTCTTCTTTTTATGATTTTATGCCAGCGCCCCCTTTGCCATGCCTAAATAAAAACCATAATAAATAGCAGCAGCAGTCTAACAGCATAAAAAAAACAACACACACACGGGCCCATGTATTTAAGTAATAAAAACACACAGTTGAGGTTTAAATTACATTTTGGGTAATTTTGGTTATGTATTTTAATCCCTTTTATTAAATGAAATGAGTTAAAGATATATTAAAATATTTTTGATATAAATAGAGAAGTTCTAGACCTATAGATACTTGAACATATACATAAATATCAGATGCTTTAAATCGATTTAATAAGGCATTCAAAGAAAAGTACACTTATAATAATTTTCGCCCTATCTTCAAGAAAATCGCAATTAAATTTTATTTGTTCTAAATAAGAGAACAAATGTTCTAAAAACAAAAATATATTTCTTAAAACCAGAAAATGTTCCTTGTTTTTAGAACAATTTTGCTTGTATTAAGAAAAATACATTACACATTTCAAACAATTAAATTTGAGGCTTAACGGGATGAATGTCCAATGGCGCATACATAAATATATGTTATAATAAAGGGTTGAATAAGGATCTAAAATGTTCCTTACAACTTAATTTAATTTCAATTGACGGGACTCTTTATCATTAATATTAAATATATAAATAGTTAAAAACTTATAAACCACATTACCTTGATTTCAATAAGTACTCAGTTTTCTTTTAGAAAAAACCTTCTAAAAAATATATTTATTTAAACAGCTGTGTGTTTAATACTAGGTGGGCGTGTATGTTTGTTTTTCTTTTAATTCTTGTACATATTTGTTATTGCCTGAAAGTTGTTTTCACTTAGCCAAAAAAAGTGTGGAGATTAGCGCTTATTTCCCCCCCATTACCTTCCCCTGTTACGTTCTGTTACGTTTTTGTTACGTTTTGCTCTTTTGCTCGTTCGTTCGTTCGTTAGTTGGTTGATTGATTGATTGATTTGATTGATTCATTGACTGGTTGATTGGTTGGTTGGTCCAGCAAGGATTGCAAAAAATACAAGCAAAAAATAAAAGCAAAAAGGAAGAAACGGAAGCAGCAAAAAGAAACCCCAAATGTTGTCCCTCCTTTTTTTTCTGTTTTTCTCTCTCTGTCTTGCCCCTCCTTGTACATACACTGTAATATATATATAGCAGTATATATACTTACATAACACCGCCCACAGATGAGATGAGGAAACAGTTTTTCGTTTTTTGACTAGTTTTTTGTTTTTTTTCTTCCGTGTCTATATATTTTTATTGTCGACAGCGCTCTCTCTTTGCTGCTGATCTGCTCCTGTTCCCCGTCCCTCGACTTAAAGCATGCTTCGTTCGTTCGATCACCTTTTTAGTTGTAACTGTAAATACCTTAGTTTATATATTGTGCATGACTTGTTTATACATTACATTACATTACCTATTTTATTACGCAGACAAAGAAAATATAAAATAGGACTTGAAATGAGAAGTAATTGCAAAAAATTGTATAAATAATAACTCTTAAACAACACTTTTTATACATAACCATAAGTATGATCGTAAATAATATTTGTTTAAAAACGTAGCTTTGATTGATTTATGACTTATTTCCCTCAGAGCCCTTTTATGCGCCATTGTGCATTCATCCCTTGAAGCTTCAAACCTTTTAGTTTGGATTTACATTGAATATTTTTAAGATGTAATGACTTCTTCAAGATCAGTTTAAAATTTGTATGAACATCAATTTAAAAACCTTGTAAGCAAATTAAAAACTAAATTATATTAAAGAAACTAGTTGCAATTACAACTTTCAAGTCCCTTCTCTGTGTCCATAAATAAAAAAAACACAAGTAGAGCCATCGAATGACCCTGTTAAAAAAATCAAGAGTATCACCACCTCCACCACCACCTTCACAGTCATTGCCACACCAATAGCGGCGATATTCTGATTGTTTTTTGTGCGAATCCGTAGCGCGTTTCCTTCTGTTTGAAAAAGGAGTGTACACGCTTGAATAATGCCAATGCATTTATTTTATATTTTTTACACTTTGTTGTGTAGCTGGAAACCCCAAGGAAAACAAGCGATTTTGTGTGCTGTGTTCCGTAGTTTGTAAATTTGTTGTGCCTGCCCAGATACAAAACACATGTAATTAAAAATAACGAAAAAAAAAAAAAAACATATTTGTTGATTGCCCAATATTATTATTTTCGTAATTGTAATTGATTTTTTGTGCATGGCCCCAACGACTAATCAATGTAATTTGTTTGCTTCTCTTTTTTCTTCCACCTGCTGCTAAAAAAAACGAAAAAAAAAAACGAAAAAACGCATCCCTAAAAAACTCTATTCACACAGCAGCAGCAGCCCAGCAGAAGAGCTCCACGACCAGTGAACAGCGAACGGAAACCAAGTCCAAGGATGGCGGTGCCACTGTGACCACAACAACCACAAAGGGTGAGTCCTTCTCCTCTGTTTTAAGCAGAGGCTGCGCGGGCAGCCTGATAGCCTCTATAAGCTGCTCCTTTGACTTATCTCTTACCCATTTCTCTCTTTTTCCGCCGCAGTCACCACTCGCACCGTTAGCGGCAACGCCGCCTCCAAGAACATCTCGCCCTTGGCCAAATTCAAGCAACTGGACAAGCAGGCAGCGGCCCAGCAGGCGCAAAAGTAAGTCAAATTTCCCATCCATCCATAAAAATATATAAAACATAGATGTACATGGTTCACACCACACAAAGCACACACACAATACACACACCACCTGTGGTTGCGAAGGCATACAAAAAAATATTCATACACGGCCACATTTTTGCAGGTTACCATTGTGATTGGGGAAGCCAAAATCATATACATGAAAATAATAATAAATTCCAAAAGATGATGGTTGTTTGACACTTTATGAATTATAGATAAAAGTATTAAAGAGCTTAGCAATCAAGCAACCAAGTTTCTTATGTATTTAACTTGTTTGTAGATTAAAATATTACAAAAATATTAAAGAAACCATTTATTTTAATATGGCCTAATAATTAAATACAAATTCTAAGCCTCAATCTGTTAAATTCCCTTGGAAATAGTCTCTGGCTGGATAGAGTGTCATACAACCCTAAAGATATCTCATGAATCAAAAAGTGTAGCCTGCTTAAAAGGGCCATTCTGTATATGATTGCCTCTCCAATAAACTTTCACACACACATAAGTAATTCAATTGGTTATCGGTGCATCTAGCACACATACACTCGCACAATAAACATGAATAAAATACACAAGCAATATCCTTCACCTTCACTCTCTTTAACACACATCGATCCTCTGGTGTTGGTTCTCTATGGAAGTGTGTCTGTAGTATTTGTCGGCTTAAAAAAAAACAAAAAAAATGATAAATCGATAGCTAATGATGATCGATAAATGATCGATCGATCTTTGATTAATATCGAGATATCTATGTCATACAAAGATCGATAATGATGATATGCGATAAATCGATAGGATAGTTGACCTTATTATTCGATAAACATGTTGTATAAAAATCGATACATTGATATTCGATAATTTTCGATAGCATAAAGATCGATAGTGATGAATGGATCCGAACCAGAGAGGTTTCACCTGATGTACATAGTCTATCCACCTGTCGTCTCCCTCTGTTTTTACTCCTAGTTAGTCTATGGAAACTGTCTCTCCCCCTTTTTTCTCCCTCTCTCTCTGTCTCTGCCTCTTTTTATGTTTTTCTACGTTTTATTTTTTTTTGTACAAGAAAACCCACAAAAAAAAACGCGTTTTTTGTTCCTTATTCCAAGTATTGTTTTTGTTTCTTGCTAACACAAAACGAAAAAATATATATTTATTTATACATAAACACACACACCCACAATTAATAATAAAAAAAAAAAAAAAAAAATTAGAAATAAACAAAAACCAAAAAGAAGACACAGAAATTAAGAACAAATCAAGAAGAAGATGATGAAGATATGAACCGATTATAATTCTTTGTGTGAGTTTCGCTAAAACGTCTGCAACCCTCCAACCTTGACTCATTTGTTCAGATCATCTCCAACAACAAGCACACCCACGACCCCCGGCGGTTCGGCACAACCGTATTTCAAATTTACCGATCCGGCATTAAATGCGCGCGCCGCCACTGTCAAGGATCAACTTCTGCAGTGGTGTCAGCATAAAACGCAGGAATATGAGGTATCCAAAACCTAAACAAAACCCAAAAAAAAACAACAAAACCAAAAAAGCCCTAAAAATAAATGGCAAATGCCGAAAGCCATAGCCATGTTACCATTTCCTTGCCAATGTTTTTGTTAATTAATTAATTTGCAGTCACAAATCAAAGTACTGGGAGTTGCAAGAAGAAAAATTATAATACAAATTAATGATCTTTTTAGAGTAATAATAATATAATTCATAGAAATATGAACCATATTTAGCAATTAAAATAAATTAATAACGAACTATTTAATTCACTCTGACTCCTCCCATTATTGTGATTGTAACTGATAAAAAAACCTAGTATTATCCTTTTTTCTTTCTTTATTAGTTGCCGTTCGCTCCGCTGTTATTTTTGAGTGTCGCCATTTGTTTAGTTTTTTTTCTAAAGCATTTTTTAACCAAGAAATCTAACTGCAAAACCAAATACAATTAAACAATCAACAATAAACAAAAGCAAAAACTTCTAACAGCGCTTAACTTTGGCTTGAAAGCTTGCTCAAAAACTCATACACACAAATACACTCAGACACACACACACACACACACGCCACACAACACGCACGAATAGAAGCCATTTCCGTTTCCGCTTTCGCTTGCCTCTTTTTTGGTTTGGTAAATGCTGCCCACGCAGCGTTTATCAACTAGCTCTTACCGCTTACCGCTAGAGTTACGGCCGCTGTTGTTGTTATTGTTATATTTAGAACTCAATCTCATTAGCTTAGCCTAGCCCTAGTTGTAGTTCTGCTTTTGCTCTCAAGGGACCATCAAACGAGACCCCCGAAAAATGCCAAAATGCCACGAAATCAGCCCAATAAAACATCTCGCTCGCTTGCGCGTTTTATGAAACCCCCTGAGCCTCTGTTTTAATCGTGTTTCCCGTTCCACAGAACGTCCAAATAAGCAACTTTAGCTCGAGCTGGTCAGACGGCTTGGCCTTTTGTGCGCTGATACACCATTTCTTGCCAGATGCATTTGATTACACAACACTAACCAAGCAGACGCGCCGACACAACTTTGAGCTGGCCTTCAGCGTTGCTGAGTAAGTATCTTAGGCCATCTATAATTCATGAATTAATCAACACTTATTTATAACAGTGAGAAGGCTGGCATTGCCCCCTTGCTGGACGTGGAGGACATGGTGGAGATGAGTCGCCCCGACTGGAAGTGCGTCTTTGTCTACGTGCAGAGCATATATCGCCGGTTCCGCAACTGCCAGTAATAGCTGGCTATAGTCCAAATCCAGATTTAAATCCTCAAGCTCAAGTCCAAGTCAACTCTCAACAGCAGCAACTCATTAAATTTTAAGCATACCTCTTAACCCCCCTTTGGCATTTCGTGTTGAACGCACATAATAACCCCCGTAATATCCACATAAGATTCAGATATATATTTATATAATCACCAAGTCAAGAACCCACTCAAGATCCTGCGAATATCTAACTGTATATTCATTCAGCGCAAGGCTCGTCGAGCATGAACAGCCGACAACAACAACCACTCTTTGTACGTTTTTTGTGTTTTGTTTTACCTTTTTTACCATTATTATTATTACGATTTACGCATTATTATTTTTTGTTATCGAACTTGAAGCAGAAACTATGCAATAATTGTTGATTTATACATTACATACATACATATATATTATTATTTTTTTTGTCATAATTTTAATTGTGGAGAGAAGAAGAGCAGCAGTGCAGTTACTAACCCGGCCCGGCCCGGCTGGCGGTCATCAATAATTATCGATAAATCGATAAATGGATAACGATAACGATAACCGGTGCCGTCGCTCACTTTGATGAATTACTGTAATAATAAACACATATTCTATGTACGTACGTGTAACGAGAACGAAACATTTACTAACCGATGGCACTATTGAAAAGGCCGCAAAAAGAAATCAAGAAAAAAATGCAAATCAAAACCCAGGCGATGCTGTCTTTTTCATTTATTACTAGTTACTGGGTGGGAAATTTAGGAGGATGTTACGGAAAATTAAACGGAAGAGAAATCTTTAAATAACGTATTCAAATAATAACAGGTAATGTAAAGTACAAAGAGGATACTGTAAAGCTAAAAAAAATGCTGTAAAGCCGTGATGCTCAAGCCTATGCCCACGCATCACATTTGTTTTTGTAAAATCCCACAGCATAGGCTTTGTTTGAGCCCATCCCACAAGTAAGGTTTTCGATCCCATGGCGCTATACACAAACAATTTTGCACATTCCTCTTTGTGTCACCGTCCTATACTGATAAGACCGAGCTAGCCAACAATTTCATTGATCTTTTTTTCTCACCGCTAATCGTAATGATTTTTTTTTGTTTTTCTTATTCGTTATGCTTAATTCATTCGCATTCTTTGAGGTAAATTGGTAAATTGAGGGATGAATTGGCAAGTGCCGTTCTCTCAGTGTACTTCTTGAAATAAAGCAAAAGTGTCGTTACAAGCATAATTCTCAATATAATTTTATTCCTTATATACATAAGTAGCTCTATCTTAATCTGAACAAAGAAAAAGTTAACTAGACATTGAGAAAAGAGGATTCGTTATCTCCATTTTTTACTTTAAGGACATTCGAGTACAGATCTCAGCTCAGTGTGCTTTTTAAACTAAGTATGGCGTTAAAAGATCAGACGGTGGCGACGTGTCAGAAAATCGGTGGAAGTCTAACGTTTTAGTTGTATGTAAAATGTCGCAGAAAAATTCGGTGTAGAAATTCGTAGTTGAAACTTTGGTTCGTCACCCACACGCACGCACACACGCCACAGGCAAAGCCCGAGCAGCATCCTTGGCATCCCTGGCCTCCATTTCAGCTGCGCAGGAGGCATGTCGCAGCCTCAGCAACAGAACGTCCTCTCGGAGGCCTCTGCCCTCCGGTTGGTCAACGACGTAGTGGGCACCAGCAGCTGTTCGCCGGAAATGGCAGCAGGACCATCAGGATCGGGATCTGGACCGGGACCCACTGTCTCGAGGACAGCCCTGGACAGGATGCTGCCGCCAGTCACCAGACGCTTGTCGCAGGAAAGCATTCATTCGGCGAACGAGAATGGCAACTCGTGCCGCATCTGCCGGTGGAACCGCAGCGACATGGAGATCATCAAGTGTCCCTGCACCTGCAAGGGCAGTGTGGTAAGTGGAGGACACCCTGGTTACGTCCATGACTTACCGACTCTAGATGACCGTTTGCAGGGCTTCATTCACATGAAGTGCCTCAAGCGCTGGATCATGCACAAGCAGAGTAATCGGTGCGAGATCTGCAACGCGGTCTTCGACATCTCGGAGGACCGCACCAGTCTGAAGCAGATGGTTCGGACCTTCTGCTGCCACCGCTGCTGTGGCCTGATCGTGAAGCATCTCCTGTTCAGTGCGTCCCTGATGCCACTGGCCAACATTATCCTGCAGCAGGTGAGTGAGCCGGATCTATGGATCTATGAGATCCAACTAGTTTTCTTGTCCATCCACAGGTGCTGCACTGCATGGATAATCTGAACCAGGGTAATGCCGAGCAGCTCAGCGTCAGGGAGGTGATTGTCGCCTCCGGCACCCTGCTTACCTCCAGCGTCCTGTTCTTCAACTTCTTCGAGTTCGTCACCACGCGCGGCCTGCTCATCCGGAATATCCTGCGGCACTGGTGGATGTTCGGCAGCACCTCGGACTTTGCCCTGGTGGAGGTCGAGGACGATGCCATTGATCTCTTCTAACACAGACCCAGATCCGACCAGCAGAGCTTATTACACTTCGTTATTACTATTATACTCCGCCACCGCCAGAATACACAATAAAATCTATATTTTTCTGACATCGAACAAATTCATACATTTTTGAATTCGATAAATCGATTTATCTTGGCTTATCGATAATTTGACGGATATATTTTTGGTATAATCGTACATTAGTATATTCTGGTATTATTTGCAGTATAATTTTTCGTCATCTTCGCGGTCAGCTGTCAAAAATACGATAGTATCGTATATAATAGGTGGAAAAATCGATTCCAACCGGAAATTTAAATTGATTTCGTTTGTAATATTGAATTGTATATTTTTTAAATAAAAACGTAAGTTATTATTTAATTTTTAATATATACAACTTTGTTGATAGTTTTTTAACATCCCGATTGTCGAAAATCAATCGATAGTGGCGGCCAGAGCCAAGCCATCGATATCATCGACAGGGCCATCGATGTTTTGACAGCAACGTTCCACGTCATAATTAGATATTTCTTCTTTTAAATCTATGAATTTATCAGATTTTTTTATTTTGGCGGCATTTTTTAGGAGGAAATATCGACTCTGAGATTTTTTAGGGGGAAAGCAAAATTTTCATCTGGTAACACTGCGTGGCTGTGTGTGCATCTTTTCAAGGCAAAAAGAAAAACAAAAAAACAAGAAGCGCAGAACGCCAAATTGTAATTAAAACGAAATCCAAACAATCGCAGTAGGCAGGGCAGCAACGCAACAGTTGCAGCTTCAGTATTCGCAGGCCAGCAGCATCAGCAGCAGCAGCGGTAACAACAAAGAGAGCTGTTGGCAGCGACGTCGGCTGAGCGCTGCGCTGGCTGCGGGCAAAGAAAGGAAAACCGAAAACAGAAAGGCGAAGAACGCCTCAAAAGAAAGTGAAGTGAAGTGAAGTGCGAAACACCACACATACGCAGAAACCCGACTTTTCAGGCTTCGACAAGTTGTGTTGCGCTGCCGCTGCGATCGCAGTGGTATTTGTTATTTTCTTCGTCTTCGCTTGTATTTTTTTTGTTATTTTGTTCACGCGGCACGTGTGCGAATATTTGTACACTTTTGGGTTTTTTTTTTGATACACAACAAAAGTAAATACTTGTTGCAGAGTGCCACGCCCCGTCCCCGTCCAAAATCCCCGCGCGACAAGCGATCCAAAGAAGCGGCTGAGCGCAAGAGCCCAGCGCCTGTGCCCGTGCCAGAGCGAGAGATAAAGAGACACGACGAGAGATGGCGGGCCAGCAGCTCCTGGCTTTGATGTCCTCTGCCGCCGGTGGCGGCCACAACACGCCGCGAGCATTGTACGACCTGTCGCTGGAGGCCCTGATCGGCAGCATGGACACCAAGGTGCCGGCGCTGGACAGGATCAGTCGCCTGCCGGAGTTGCCGCGCAACATACTCATCGATGCCTACGAAATGGTGAGTGCCATGGCCCTTAATATGTGTGTGTGCATACGTGCAGAGACACGCACAATAATTGGCCGATCTCTGTTCGCATTCGGAATTTCGCAAAGAAGCAAAGCTTCTGCTGGGTTACAGTGTGGCCTTAAGATTAGAGACTTCTCCAGAAACTTTGTAATCTCTTGAGCTTCCTCATTAGCTTTGGCCTCAAGTAGATCTAGCACGTTATGTGGCAACCCTGTAACTGTCGAGTGGCAACCCGTTGCCAAACATGTGGCTTGCCAAAAAGGGCTGGGTTTTAAAGACAAAGCTTTAATAGCAAAACTTAAATATTTTGGGAAAAATAATATGAATTCCGTATAATTATTGGTACCAGGCTCCTCCATTTACCGTTGAACAATTTCTAGCAAATTATTCGAGTGCTTTTTTGTTTATAGAACCCAATGTTGATATCACATTTCTGCGTAACGCCGCCTTTCCGTCACCGATCATAACATGCCGATTACAGCATTTGTTGGGGCCTGCGCCGCCGCCGCCGCCACCGCTTATCTCTAACTCCTCCCCCTTCTCGTATATGTAGATATTTCGCCACTGGCAATTACCATTTTCTCATACATATTATATTCTCATTATCAGCGTTTTCGGGGGGTATAGTAACATGTCTGTTTGTGTTTACTTTTCCGCTTAAGTTGTTTACACCCCGCCTCGTCAGATCGCTTCGCTCATTAACCCTAGACGGATGGTCCTTCAACGAAAAATTGCCCGATTAAATGTGAATACAGATTAGCACCTCACACCTTTTAAGAAAGATTCTGATAGTGACTGCAGAATGATTTTATCAAACTAATGTTCTCCTCCCAAATGTCTATCATAGCCCTGTATGGTTACTATGTTTTATTCTAAACTCTGCCCCTCTCATTCTTTTTGCTTAGAACCTTTGTTTGCTCTTTCTATACATTTTACTTAGAGCTTTTCTATGCTCTTCTCGTACTTTTTACTTAGAGCCTTTCTGTGCGCTTCTCAAAGTATTTACCTGGAACCTTTCTCCGCGCTTCTCATTCCTTTTACTTGGAGCCCTTCTCTGCGCTTCTCAAAGTATTTACCTAGAGCCTTTCTCTGCGCTTTCTTTCCTTTATAAGTTATATGTACATTTGTACCTTTTCCTTTCTTTAGTAAAGCTGCCTTTGTATTTTCTTTACAAAAACCAGATTTATTTCCATTATATTTGATTATACATTAAAAAGTTAATTGCAATAAACTCTTACTTAGCTTATCAGCTTAAATATTCCTCATATTCAAATGTTATACAGTTTCAAGGAACTGAACTGGATAGTTTTGCTATTGAGGCCATTGGTTTATTGTTTATAGTGACACGTTCACTTGTAAATTCTTCGAATTATGGTTATAGTTTACAAAACCACAAACTTCCACTGAAGGCATGCGATAACCCAACCCGATACACCTTCATTCCTGATGGATTTTTCCTTCGGCTTTCGGGGAAAATGTAAGGCAGACCCACAGGTGGTTGCCAAGTTGGGAAACTTGGCTCCCCGCTTCCATATACCTATAGCAATGTGTATATACAATGACCATACATGGCCGGTGGGCTTTTGGATTGTCATATAATAAGCGGGGCAATTACGGTGTAAATTTATTATAAACAAAGGCGGGGGGTCTAAAAATAGCCAGCAACCCAGGCAAGGTGAGGCGAGGGAGCAAGATCCAAGAGCTGGATCGGCGCCCCTTGATTGTCCTGTTCTGTGGCTCTCGCTTGGATGCATGGCTGGACCTTGCTGCAGCGGAGAAGAGCCATTGAACTTGCTGATAATGGCTAAGCAAATTCCATTGTTCGCTGATTGAATGTGTGCGTGTGCTCCCTCCGCTCGTTCGTTCTCTTCCTCCATTTTCCTCCGTTTTCCATTGAGCATAAAAATAGTAAGCCCAAGCTCCGATCTTGAAATTCGGTGCCCAGCCCTGATTTGGCTTTAGTTCTTTCTGTATTCCTGTAGGTCTTGTCCTAATATCTCTTTTTAGAGCTGCCAATAAATCGATGTTTTGCACTATCGATTTTTTCGATGTTTTACTAGTGAATCATCGATACTATCGATGTTTCCTAAGCCATACAATTTCTGCTTATAAAAATTATATTATCGGCAGTTGAAGCCTTGAGTGATGCCATTTTCTCACTTAAAACGATTCCGGCTTTAAGGGATTAATTTCCATTCATGATCTAACCAAATATTTCCCTTCCAATATTAAAATAGCTTAAAATAGAGTGTAATCGGTCTAATCAAAACATCGATAGTGCGAAAAACAATCGATGGTTTTCAAAAAAGTTCAAAAAATCGATACTATCGATAGTGCTCCGATGTTTTGCCAGCACTACTTCTCAAACCTTTTACCTAGAGCCTTTCTCTGCGCTTCCTTTCCCTTATAAGTTATATGTATGTACATTTGTACCTTTTTCTTCAGCCAGATGTCTTGTCCTATATCTCTTTTGTTTTCTCTTTCCCCCTTCCTTACAGATGTCCCAGCACGAGTCGCTGAAGGACACTTTGCTGGAGGAGCTGTCCTGCTTGGATGTATTCCTGCGTCTCGTTCGCTACTCACCGGCCCGCAGCAAGCTGCTGCGCATCGTGGCCTCCTTAATGGCCAGCAACAAGCTGCTGGCCAGCCGCCTGGCCGAAGCCTTTGTCTCCCGCCACAGTGTCCAGTCCGATCAGGATCAGCCGGATGAGGAAAAGTGGCTAAGCCAGAATGAGGAAAGCGGAAGCGGAGGCAAGCTGGACTGCTGCCGGATGCACATATATGATGGCGAGGACAGCCAGGAGGAGACCCCCGAACTCAATGTGATCGTTCCCCACACCGCCTTAGAGGAGCTGCCCGCCGAGGAGCTGCAGACCATTGATCTGGGCCTGCGCCTGGGCTCTTTCCTGTCCGAAGCCGGTTGGATGCAGGAGAGCATATCCGTATTGTCGTGCCTCAATGCCAGACTGAAGCACCTGCCGCGCCACAAGCATTGGCTGGTCATGCGCCTCGACTGCCTGCAGCGGTAATTATAAGGGAAATCTCTCCTACAAACAAGCAAAGAAAATAGCTGCGATTTCCCTCTCTAGCCTACTGTATGCCGAGTCGGCACACTGCAACTTTAAGCTGGCCCAGCGCACCTATGACGAGCTGATCTCTTTGAATCATCTGCTGGACAGCAAGGTGCCGCAACAGCTGATCGCCATGACCTATAGCCAGATATCGGTCATGTACTTTGCCCGCAACGAGTACAACTTTAGCCACAAGTGGAGCGGCCTGGCCATGCGCATGCTGAAGGTGTCGGCGCCGCCACGGTGAGTCCGAGTCCCTGTCTCCCTCTGAACCGAATCGATCTCTCTCTCTCTCTCATTGGCAGCATTGCCATCGATGTGCTGCGCCAGGCGGCCAAGGCCTGTGTGGTTAAGCGGGACTTTGCCCGGGCCAATCTGCTCATCTGCCAGGCGCTGCGCCGTGCTCGGTAAGCTAGCCTCCCTCTCTCTCTTATTCGCTAACTTAGCACTCCCCTTAGCACCCACTTTGGTCCCACGCACCAGAAGTATGGCGACGCCCTGCTGGACTATGGCTTCTTTCTGCTGAACGTGGACTCGGTCTTCCAGTCCGTCAACGTCTATAAGGAGGCCCTGGCCGTGCGTCGCGGCATCTTTGGCAACATGAACTTCCATGTGGCCATTGCCCACGAGGATCTGTCCTATGCCTACTATGTCCACGAGTATAGCACCGGCGACTTTAGCTGTGCCCAGGATCATGTGGACAAAGCGGTCAATATTATGAAGAATCTGGTGCCGAGCAACCACCTGATGTTGGCCTCGGCCAAGCGGGTGAAGGCCTTGCTGCTGGAGGAGATTGCGTTGGATAAAATGGCCGATGGCATGGACGAGGAGGATCTGCTGTTGCAGTCCGAGGAGCTGCATAACTTTGCTCTTTTACTCTCCCTCGAGACCTTTGGCGAGGTGAATGTGCAGACGGCCAAGCACTATGGCAACCTGGGGCGGTTATACCAAACGATGAATCGGTTCGAGGAGGCCGAGCGTATGCATCAGAAGGCGATCAAGATTAAAACGGATCTGCTGGGAGCCTTTGACTACGAGGTGGGCCTCTCGATAGGCCACTTGGCGTCGCTGTACAACTACCAGATGAAGAAGTACCACGAGGCCGAGAAGCTCTACTTGCGCAGCATCGATATAAGTGAGTGTTGTTGTGCCTAGAAATTATTAGCCTTGTTCCACTGCTACATTCAGCTCCATTCTCGAGAATGGTCCATTATTTTACATGGGGAAAAGTGGTCCATCCGTTCACCATTTGCCCCGTAGGTTTCTATACATACTAAACAAAAAAAAAATACCGAAACATTTCGATTATTAGGCGATATTTCTTAAGTTCCTTCCCTAAGCCTTCCTTCCCATCCCTAATTTCTTATTGTTCTTGAAATTATTAATATTTTTGCAAAAATATGAATGAAAACTAGATCCAGCGCAGCATTTTGTTGTCGCCACTGCATAATGCGATGCTCCTTAAGGTGTGGCAGGGAAATATTTCTGATTTCCACCCGATTTTTCTTCAATATTCAAGATTTCACTGCTCCAAGCATAGATAATAATAAGTCCTTGAAAGGGTGGGTTAACTTTGAAGAATAGTGCTGGCAAAACATCGGAGCACTATCGATAGTATCGATTTTTTGAAAACCATCGATTGTTTTTCGCACTATCGATGTCTTGATTAAACCGATTAGACTCCATTTTAAGCCTTTTGAATGATCATGACGATTCTCTCTCGAATTATGGAAGGGAAATATTTGGTTAGATCATGAATGGAAATTAATCCCTTAAAGCCGGAATCGTTTTAAGTGAGAAAATGTCGATCACTCAAGGCTTCTACTGCCGGTATTATAATTTTTATAAACCGAAATGGTATGGCTTAGGAAACATCGATAAAATCGATGGTGCAAAACATCGATTTATTGCCAGCTCTACCGGAGCTGTGCAACAACCGACGGTCCATTTAACATTTAATAACGGAGCAATGGAACAAGGCTTTATAACAAACTGAATCTAAATGCATCATTCTAACCTCCCCCCAAAGGTCTGCGCCTGTTTGGTCACTCCTATTCCGGGCTGGAGTACGATTACCTGGGCCTGTGCCATGTCTACGAGACGCTGCACAATTTCGAAAAGTATTTGCAGTATGCGCACACCCTGGAGAACTGGCAGATTCTGCGTGGCCAGAATATCACTCAAAACGTAGGTTCAGGCACAATGCTCTCTTGGGGGATTTGTTTTTTAATTGAAATGGTTTCCTTTCAGAAGTCCAGCTACCCGGCCATCGAGGAGGACTATTCCATCGAGGAGGTCAAGGCAAAGTTCTTCAGCATGTGTGTGTGCAACACGAGCACCACGAATAGTCCTTAGAGTGGCTCTCTGGGGGAGTGAGAGTAGCACAAAGGGCAGCGAGGATAAGTTAGATAAGGAGAAGTTTTATTTTCATTTTTTTAAGCTCCAAAATTACTTATTAGCAGTTAATAATTAAGTTCAAATTTTTCCGGTAAACCAATCCACATCGAATACGTCCAGTCCAGCTCCAGATGAAGTGAGGGAAAGCAGTTTAGCGATATAGCAGTAGTTGTTAGGGCCTCCAAAAAAAAAAGATATCTACTCGTGAATATGTTGAATTCTCCTCCAGTTTTTGTGTAATTAATATTATTTTCTGTTTTTTTGGAAACTCAGTACCCAGAAAACCCTTATGATTTACTTACTGCCTTAAGCTGTGTCCATTGAATGTGATTCGCGGGGTTACTGTTCATGTTTTAGGTTCACTTTGCATAGATTAGGCTAAAGGAAAGGATACGTGGTATGCCGCAGCCACTCAAGTTAAATATCGGATGGAGGAGCTCCACGCACCACAGAAGGAGGAGGAGGAGGAAAAGTGTTTGTTGTACATAAACAAAACACACACACACACACACAGCTTCCAGTTAACAAAAGGTTTATTAAAGAATAAATAATATATAATATATGCCTATAAATAAATTTATATAAATAAAATGTGAATTCAAGAACGGACAATTTGTACCAATTAACATTTGCTACGTAGACCGGAGATACTTATGATACTTTTTGTGGCATTACTTAGCAATAAGTAAATCTCAAAGTAATAATAAAATAAAATAAAAAATATTAGGTGTTGCCTTTAATTTTTTTTTTTTAACATGTCGCAACTTGCAGATTTGCGAGTGGAAGGTAGATTCACAAATAATTGTAGAAAACAAGAAAGGGAGCTAACTTCGGTAAGCCGAAGCTTGTATTCCCTTGCAGTCTGCAATTGCATCATTGAAAGTCGATCCATTTTGATAAAATTTTAAAAATATCGAACATTTTTCATTTTTATAACATTTACCTACACATTTTACATTTTCGCATAAATCAACCTATCGCTTCTATGGCAGCTATATGATATAGTTGTCCGATCTTAATGAAATTAAAATCGCAATTTAAAACCCGTATAAAACAGCTATAACTCAAAATTTATAAATATACATTGAGAAACACAAGTTTTAATTTGTTTCCCTTAATTTTCCGATCATTCCTGTGGAAGCTATAAGATATAGCGGTTCGATTTCCATGAAATTTAAAATGTATAGCTATAATATAATTAAAGGATCATGTATTTAATTTGAGCCAAATATCTTCAAACATAGCTAAAGTATCACATTTTAGCCCTATACTTACTATGACAGCTATAAGATATAGTGATCCGATTCCGGCCGTTCCGACATACATATATACTAGCTGCAATAGAAAGATCATTTGCAAAGTTTCATTCAGATGAAACCGAAAGAAAGAAGATTATTTGCAAAGTTTCATTCAGAAACTGAGAGACTAGTTTACGTAGCAACGGACAGACGGACAAACGGACATGGCTAGATCGATACGGCTGGTGATGCTGATCAAGAATATATGTATGTATATACTTTATGGGGTCGGAGATGCTTCCTTCACTGCGTTGCAAACTTCTGGACAAAATTATAATACTCTGCAAGGGTATAAAAATAAAAAAAAGAACGAATTTTTAACCCAATCAAGCAGGCTGGGAAAGATCGAATTTTTAACCCAATCAAGCAGGCGGGGACTTTTCAGTCGAACCAAAAGTCACTGTAGTTGAGGGGCCCAGCCTTAGAGTTCATTCCAAATCAAACAGCCACACGAAACAGTTCTCGTATAGAATAGTACATATAATAAGTTTTAAAAGTTTACATCGTATTTTTATTAGTGAAAAAACTTGCAATTGAACAAAAATATTCGTGAAACCCAAAACAAAGGTACGGTATTGAATTTTTTTTTTAAGTGAAGCTAAAATTTGGAATACCGCGTAGATAAACAAAACAAGAGCCGCAATGACTTCATCAACGACCATGGATCGCAAGGAAAAAGAAGCTAAGGGCCGACGCAATCCCCCCGGTAAGAAAAATACTCTTTGTGCTTCCACTTGGCTTCGGTTTGCTCAGTGGCTGAGGCTCAGTTGCTGACCCTCAGTTGCTGAGGCTCAGTGGCTGAGGCTCAGTTGCTGAGCGCCGAACGACAGTGTTCTTTTTAAGCTTGGTGAAATCGAAATATTAACAATAATACAAATAATCGTATAGGAGGAAGTAAGATAAAGTTGCAGCGCAGATATAAGTGCCAAAAAATTGCGCCTTGGACGAATAACGGGTATTTGAACTTCCTCCGGGGGTATAAGATGCGCCATTGTGGCTTCCTTTCGCCGACTGATATGGTCAAATATGGCGCCCGGGAGTGGCAGACACTCACCCCAGAGCAAAAGGCTCGATACAAGATCAAGGTAACTAGAGAGTAGTGTGTTACGTATAGGTATTATTAAAATAAAAATGGTTTCACCTACCAACTATAGCCTGGCACTAAGAGGAGGAACAAGCGCAGGATGGCAAAAAAGGAGTACAAGATCAACAAATGTTGCAAACGCAGACAATCGACAAGGACTGAAGATGCAGCCCCCATTGGGGATTGCGTAGGATCCTGTCATTGTCTTCGGGACAACGCTACGTTTCCCGAGTCGCATTTGCGGCCAGCTGAAGTGCCGCCCGTTGGAGAAGCCGCAGCATCCAATTGTTGTCTTCAGGATGGCGTTGAATCTCCCGAGCCGCTACTGCCGTCCGCTGAAGGAGACGGATCACCCTCTGATGGTGGTCAGAAGCATTAAGCTGATCTCCAAAGCTCCCTACCTGCAATACTAAGACACTACCGGACGTACACTTAAACACTGGACATACATTAACACCCGGACGTACACTTAAAATGGACTCTCCAGCTTTCTTGACACCACCAAAATTGTAGTACTTTTTAACTATCCAAATTCAAACTATTGTATAAATATTTGAGTGTGACTACTTACTATAAAAAACAGTAACGGCTTTTTATTTTGTGCGTAAATATACCGAAGGGAGTGTGACAATATACCAAAATATACTGGTATATGAGCAAAAGCAATAGCTGAGTGATATAACAGTAGCACAATTTTTGTTTAGCTGACGAGAGCTGCCTGCTGTGGGACTAGTTATTTTTTCCGAACGGCGGCGCGCCAGTTGGTTTTTGTTTAGCTGTTAATTTTGCCCTTGACTTTGGTGGAAGTAAACAAGAAAATGTGGGGAACCAGTAAGCCAATAAGCCGGAACCGGAACCAGTCCTTTAACAGTTAGAGAACCAAGTTCTATTTCTCAAGTACGTTTTGGCGCCGCGACGGTAAAAAAGAAATAAATAAAATATGGAGAACGCTCTGTTTGCGAATGTGAAGAAGCTGTACGATCACAAGATGTACGAGTGCGTGATTCCAGCGGTAAGTGTGATCCCTGAGATGCCCGAGATCAGCCCCTGATGCTGAATTACAGGCGGGCCTGCTGATGACTCTCCTGCACAACGATCGCACCTTGGCCACCCCGGAGGTGGAGTACCAAGTGCAGCTGTATCTGGCCGGCGCCCAGTTCAAGGAGCGCCAATTTCGCGCCGCCCAGCACACGCTCCAGGAGCTAATCCACCTGCGCAGCATGATGGTGCGTCGGAAGAGCACCTGTGGCCTGGTGGCCATCGAGAGCGCCTATGCGGAGTTCGGGGACGTGGAGATGCGACGCCGGCTGGCGGAATGCTATCGCGAGATCGGCGACACGCGGCTGGCAATTGGTGTGCTGCTCCAGGTGCCGGTCAAGGCCAGGACGCCGAGGATTAACTTGATGCTGGCCCGGCTGCAGCTTCATGGGAGCACCGGCACCGGCGCCACCACCACCACCAGAAACAAGGCCGAAGCGTTGTTCGCCTACAAGGAGGTGATACGCGAGTGTCCAATGGCGCTGCCGGTGATCCGCGAGATGCTGGAGATGGGCGTCGATGGCAATGAGGTCAATTCGCTGGTGATGAACGGTAAGTCAGCCTAGCTTATCCCCCCTTTTTGTCACCTCAAGTAACCCCTCCAGCCGCCACCCTGCCCCACGACATCGACTGGCTGAGCATCTATGTGAAGGCCTTCGCCCAGATGCTGAACTGCAACCACTTGGATGCGGCCCGAACCTTCGAGCAGCTCAGCGTTGGCTCCAGCCTCCGGCGCAACGAACATCTGATGGTGGCCACTGGTAAGTGCTACTACTATCACGGCCACTTCTTCCAGGCGGAGCAGTTCCTGGCCGCGGCGCTGCACTCCAGCCCCCACAACTTGGAGGCCATGGGTGTGCTGGGCGTTGTCCTCGAGATGGGCGACCATAGCGCGGCGGAGCGGGATAGCCTGTACGCTCGGATAGAGTCCGAGCACCCGGTGACAGCCGATCATTTATTCATCCACGCCCACCGCATGTTCGTGACGCGTAAGCTCGAGCGGGGATTGGGCTTTGTGGCGCGATGCCTGGAGCTGGAGCCGCGCCACCCGGAGGCGCTGCTGCTACGTGCCCGGCTCTACACCGACATGGAGCGGTACCCGGAGGCTGTGGGGGCGTATCGCGATGCCCAGACCATCATCCCATATCGCTTCGAGGTCTTCAAGGGCTTGTTCAACTGCTACCTGGTCCAGAAGCGATTCACGGAGGCGCAGGCCATGTGCTCGTGGACCCTGCGCAGCTTCCAATCCTCGGCCCGGAGCTATACGATGTTCGGCCGCACCTTGTTCTCGTCGGCTAGCGTTGAGGTGAAGAAGACTGCCCGGAAGTTTGCCCAGAAGGCGATGCAGATCGATGCGAACTACATGCCGGCGGTGGCACTGATGGCCGACATCTATGAGCTGGAGGGCGATACCAAGGCGTGTCTGAAGCTGCTGGAGCAGCACACGACCTGCTTTCCGCACGAGGATCTCTTCGTCCAAATGGGCAATATGCAGCAGTCGGAGAAGCAGCCCATCAAGGCCCTGGAATACTACTACAAGGCACTGGGGTGAGTTATTCTTTTCTTGATTAGTTTTAGTTTTTCATAACAGTTTATTCAGAATGAATCCGAAAAGCCAGAGCGCGCTGCTAGGGATTAATAGCTTGAAGGGTTCCGGTTCCGGCACGACCATCGAATTGATCGCCTTAGTCGGCGGCGGTGACGGTGACGGTGGCGGTGCTGATATCAAGCGATCCACCTCCATGGAGAATCAGATGTCCAGCGGAGACGCCGCAAATTCGGATTGGATAAACACCGATTGCATTGATTCCACATCCTCGCCACCGCCACCGCCATCGCCATCAACCTCCCCGGTAGCCAGATCGCAGTCGGGACGAGATAATGATGAGCCATCAGAGCTCGATACCACTTCGGAGCGGATGTGGCACGACGTGGATGTGGATATGGTCAATCTAAATACCTCGGTTTGAGTATATGATTTTTCTTTGTGTTTTTGTTGTTCATTGGTGAAATTATGGAATTTTAAACTAATTAGGTATTAAATTGAATTTAAAGTCAGGTCGTGTCAAAACACCATTAACAATTAAAGCTTTATTTGCGAGCTTGGTCACTCCGATCCAGTAGTCTGCGCTTCCTTTGTCTAGAAAAGACTAGAAAACAAATATCGTTTTCTCCTGAACGAACAGCGGCATCATGGAAATCGTGCAAATTCATATTTACCGCTTTGTTATCGTTATGTCACTGATAATCACCAGTGCAGCTCTATTTTGGCTTCGCACTTACGTAATAGGCCAAGATCGGGTATCCAAATAAGCAGCCACTCCACGATGCAGCTTCTCCTTTCGGTAACCGCAGACCCTGTACGGGTAAGTCCGTGCCCAAGGACTTACCAAGACGATCTGTGAATCATCTATGATCTGTTGACCCACAGATTTATTTACCAGATCAAAGGAGAAAAGTTGCATCCTCGCTACCCCCAGCATGAGTTTACACACCAAGAAGCTCTTTGTAAGATTCAAATCTGTTAGTTAATTTATTTAAAATCATCGTTAAAATGTTAGTATTTATATTCCGTAATAACATAAAATAAATAACAAAACTACAGCCATTTTCTTTTTAAATATTTCCTGAGCGCCAGCTATCGCATTATCGGTGCGAAATATCGTCATCGATAGTTGGATAAGTTTGAGTTTGGCGCCACCAGATATAGTATTATTTGTATGAGATATTTGAAGTCGTTGTATTCGGTCACACTAGTCGGGCAGTGTTGCCAATTTTTCGGCCATTAAAAAAGCTAAGCTAGTGTCCTAAAAAAGCTAAAAGTAGCATTAAAAAAAAAAAAAACGATGGTAGCTTTAAAAACGCTAGACCAGTAAACATTCTTGATCTTACTATTTTCTCTGTGAGCGCTCCTCCAAAATTCCTAATTTCATTTTGCTGCTCTGCTAAAGCCCCAGCTCTTTCAGGCGTTAAGGGAACTTAAAGAACTAACAAAATAGCTTGCCTGCATTTTTGTTTCTTTTATTTTCCAAAATAAAGAGCCCCTGCTAAATTAAGTGATTTCCCGTTGTAGATCACGCAATATAGCCAGAACTAGCCAGAAAAATGCCAAGTTGGCAACCCTGAAGCAGTTGGCTTATCAACGCTGAAGCGCAACCGCGAAGTCATTTTGAAATTGTTGCTCGTGTGTTCCGGTAATGCCGCCTTGAGTCGTCGTCGTCGCTTCGAAAAACTGTCTCAAAAATACATGCGATAATTGAACCGGGAATCGAAATAAATCACATAAACACACTTCTGCTGAAAGAAACTGTTGTTATTATGACATTTTTAGACACTTTCCAAACCCGATTTATCTGAGGGCTGTGCCGTTTACCGTTTGCCCGCCGGTTTTGTTTTGTTTTTTTGTTTTGTTTTTTTTTGTGTGTGCGAATTCCGGGAATTACGAATTTTCGAAGCGCGGTGTGTGTGAAGTGCGAAATTACGAATCAATATTTTAAAACTGCTTAAATATGATTTGATTTGATTCAATATACCTACGAATTTTTTCCCACTATTGTTGTTGTGAGAATAAACAATAATAATAATAATAAATCGAAACCATTTGCATGCAAATCTGCTGTATTTTGGCGGCTGTCTTCAAAAAAAAGGTTAGTTGCTTCATTTTGAATGAAAAATACATTTTAATATTTATTATTCTAGTTTAAATTAAAAAATGTATAGTGTTTTATTGTCCTCCTTAGCCTAGTCTAACTGTTAATTTATTAGATTACATTTGTTTAAACATATAGAATTGATTTCCCTTTTTGATTTTTTGCGACGAGTTCCAGCCAACGGTTGATTTAACCCGCCGCTGGCCGTTGTGTGTTTATCAGCGGAATAAAAACAAATGGGAGCGTTACACATGTTTGCTGCGATTGTGATTTAGTTTTTATGTTTTGTGGCGATAAAGCTCGGCCCAAAAGAGAAGAACAAAGGCGAATAGAACATGCCCTATCGAGTGGGTCAGCCAGAGTTGTCATCATCCCGCTATCGGGGCTCCACGCACTTGTTGATTTCGTATTTTCCGTGTGCATTTTTTTTTTTTGGGCATGAAATAAGTTCACAAGAGTGATTTCTTAGAACCACGTTTCTTTGGTCTTTGGTCATTCCCTTGGCTTTGTTTATGCTTACGGATGACTTTCTTCGGGTTCCGGGAAACGCTCTGGCATTAAAATCTGCTCTGCATGCCATTAATTTCGAATAAGTCGCCCCCAAAGCAATCCCTGCTTTGTTTATTTGCTAATTTAAAGCAATAAGGCGGATGCGGTCACTTCTTGCAGTGTACGCTTGCGTGTGTGTGTCAACAAACAATTTACAGCTGTTTACGCCTGTTGGACGCCCGCAACAACAACAACCCGTTCAAGGAGCAAAGGAGAGAAAATAAGATGAGCAGGCGGAAAGGGGAGTGCAAGGAAAGAGAAACAGAGAGTGTGGGAGGGGAGACTACCATTCCATTGTCTGGCCGCAGCAAGTTTATAATTTTCACAGGCCGTCCATCAGTTTTCGAACTGATAAGAGCCAACACACACTACTGATAAGCACACTTACTGCACAACAACAGAGTTTTTCAGTTATTGAGTTTAAAAGCACTGAGCGAGCTAGTTGGGCTGGGCTTCCCTTCATTCCATCATTATTTTCCCATGGCATAGCGGTCGCCAACGCATGCGCCTCTCTTTCCACACGCACACTTCCACTGATAGCGTTTATGGATTACAATAATTTCCAGTCGGCGACGCACAGTGGTTGTCCCCGGATCCTTTTGTCAGACAATAAACACCCCACTGTGAGGCAATTAATTATGATTTTATTGCCCTCGCATTTAAAGATAAAATATACAACAAAAACTGTGTTCTTAAGGTCTTGCCGCTTTTTAATGCCCTTTTTGTACACGAATTTAAAAGATTTCTATTAATGCGAAATTTGAAAAATTAGTTTATTTTTAATTATACATTTAATAATTAAAAATAAAGCTGATTAAATCTCTTTGTCGTTCTTTTAAGTGCTTGGCCTTTGCCTTCCACTGTGCCAACTATTTTGCAGTGCGTTGTGCTTTCTGCTTCCTTGCTGCCTTCGTCTTCTTCTTCTTCTTCTTTTGGTGGTCCTTCCACCTCTCGCGCTTCCTCCTCCGCTCTCTTACTCTCACTCTCTCTCTCTGCGAAATAGTTGGGCAAGGACTTGCGCGGAAGCTGTCGGTGCAGGGGGAGTGGGAGTGGGTGCTAGAGCAACCCTGTGCAGTCCCGTTAAAGTTACAGTTTGTCTCCAGTCATATGGTCGCCCCATCAAGTGGCGGAGTTGCGGTTTCGGTGTCGCGGAGTCGTCGCGGTGTCCAACTCCAAACTGCAAACTTCCTTCCTTTTCCGACTTCTGCATTTCTGTGAAGGTGTTCTCCTTTTATTTATGTTATTTGAATTTTTTTGCTGTTGTGCTGTGGCGTGCTGTGTGTGTGTGTGTGTGTGTAGTGCGTGAGAGTGCAAAACACGGTTACCGCCTTGGATATTGGTACCGTTATTGGTAATAACGAACGTGCTTCCTTGTCTGGCCCGAAAATTCGCTGCTTTTCGGGTCGCGTGCAGAAAACGTAAGCGCAGAATTTAACGTAAATTTCAGAGTGTTTTTTTGTGTAGTTTTTCTCCTTTTATTGCCGCTGCCGTTGCTGCTGCTGACTGTTTTCTCCGGCTTTTAGGGTGGCAACCATCGATTTGCGTGTCGCGCTGCCGAAAACACTGAAAACTCCCAAAATCAAAATCAAATCATTGGCACAATGGCGAAAAAAATAAACAAAAGAAATCAAATGCCGAAATAGCAAAATCGCAATTGTCTGACGAGAGAGAGAGAGAGAGAGAGAGAAAAAACAACAACAGCAGCAGCAGACAGCTGAGAATAATGATTATTATTATTATTTATATTATTATGCTGGCTGTCTCTGTTATTGGAACTTATCGTTTTATCCGATGGCACTCGCTATATCTGTGCTGGAATGTGCCAAGAGTAATGGCTGTGTGTGTGTGTGTGTGTGAGAACTAATATTTATTGTAGATATTTTTTTTTTAATACCCTTTACTCCATATGGTGGAAAGGGTTTTATTAATTTTAGGGTGGTCGCAAAAGGCAAAAGGAGTTATCTCCGACCCCATAAAGTATACTATAATATATTCTTGATTCAGTTGAATTGGGAAAATAATTTACTCATGTCCGTTTGTCTCTCTGTCCGTTTGTTGCTTTGTCCGTTTGTCCGTCTGTCCGTTTGTCCGTCTGTCCGTTTGTCCGTCTGTCCGTTTGTCCGTCTGTCCGTTTGTCCGTTTGTCCGTCTGTCCGTTTGTCCGTCTGTCCGTTTGTCCGTCTGTCCGTTTGTCCGTCTGTCCGTTTGTCCGTCTGTCCGTTTGTCCGTCTGTCCGTTTGTCCGTCTGTCCGTTTGTCCCTTGGTCCGTATAAACACCCAGATTTCGGAGAAAAGAAAAGCTAGATTATTATAATAGGTGACTTTTAAGATTTAAATCTAAAGAGAGAAATTCAAGGACCAAAGTATCTCCTAGTCGAGCACATCTCTACTATTACTTACTTACTTGTTTCTAAAAGTTTTTCTTTTTGTTTTTCAATTACAAGTCCACATGCAACGAGAACCCCGATAACACCACCCCTTAATAACCCCCCATATCCCCCCATTTCCCCCGATATGCATATGTAAATATTAATGCCAAGCGAACAACAAACTGTGACAGCTCCACCAAGCTTATTGAGTTTATCTGAAGTTCCCCACTTACAGACCGACAAATGACAAACGACGCCATCGTCCTATATAGTATATGCAGAGTGTATACGATATATCCATAAAATATGTCATACTGACAGATCCAGTTTTAACCACTTAGGGGTAGACCGACCAATTTATGATTATAGAGGAAGAACGAGATAGAGAGAGAGAGAGAGAGAGAGCGAGGACCTTACAACGGCATCCATCCATCGATCGGCGAACAAAGAGCGATATTCCTTTATGGGTCGTATATATCAGTGAAAGATAAGCCAACTCAGGGCGCCATATGGCTATACTTGTAAACTATAGCTTATAGCATAGAGATAAGGCTATATATTTGCCAGCTAAAAGCTTACACTTAACCTATAGATAAGGCTAGTTCAGGGGAACTAAAGTGTTATTAAGTAAAGAGTTATTTATAGCTGAAAGTATTAACTTGCTTTGAATCAAGTATAGTCCTTGGCTTTTAGAGTCAAACATATTATATTTTCTTTAATAAAAACTAAGAAAAGTCTGATAATAGTACGTTAATTAAATTCTTCTAAATCTTAACTAGGTTCCATTATTTGTACAATTCTTTAGGATCCTTTTCCTAGGAGTTATGGGTTCTTTTTTTTCCAAAATTGCCAAACTTCTCTGTCTATATTTTCTCATTTTCCCTATGAGTCATTGCCTTTGATGGAGGGCCTCCCACTGCGGCAGGCGCCTCTCGAAATGTTGTGTGTTTTTATTTTATTATTTTCCCCATTTTGCCAGGAGATTGAGTCACGACGTCAGCTGTTCTAATGAGTGTATAACCTCTGGGTGGGGATCGGGACTGGAGTGAATGGGGTGGCACTAGCTGGGCTGACCTTGATGACCGCATGCGCGGGGCATTCGTCACGCACTCGACAGCAGTGGCCGCAGCAGCAGGAGTTGCCCACCTACCCCGTAAAAGGTCACTGCGACGGCCCTGCACAAAAATGCGGCATTGACCTTGCCCAATTCTTACCTGCCATGGGACCCAGCAGAGGTCGGACCTCGAACCAAACAGTAGGTGTCAAGCGGGGTGTCGCACATTAAGATATTACCTGAAATCTGTCATCAATCCGGTCTTTGACACGTTTGCCTTTCAAGAAGATTAATTTGAATGAGAAAAAGATTTTTAAATAATAAAAAAACAGCAGAAGCTGGTAGGTATTTGGGAGATTAATTCGTTTTTTTCTATCTAATTAATTCTTGTATTTAATTTACAGCAGATACCCGCTTCTCATTTCCATTCTGATTAGGCCTTCAGTTGCAGAAATATATTTCGGCATGTATTTTATACATTTGTGTAATTAAAGTGTTTGTTTTAGAAGGAGGATGGGGAATACCCAGACCCAATTCTATGATGCCTTTTCCTTTGTTGTTTTTTCCCCCATTTTATTCTCTGTGTGTGTGTCGGGCTTGCGTGCGAATTTTTGGCGTCTACTCTCTTGCCATTTCCGCTTGTCAAACATTTGTCAGCTTTTAGCTTATTGCCAACTTCTGTAGCTGTTGCCGTTGTTGCCTCTATGGGTCTCCCTATACTCGTATATATGAGAGCGATTGCGAAAGCAAGCCTACACCGGCCTGTGAGTCTGGGTCTTGGATTTGGGCTTTGGGATTGGGAGACTTTAGCCCACCTCGGTGGCTCGGCTTTAGTCGGTTTTCATCGCATATTTACGTAGGCCATTCGAGCCAAGTTAACGCCTTTATTTATTGACTTATTTGCTTAGACCAGGCCAGCACCTCTCTAGTTGTTCTTTCCTCTTTCCGCGTGCGTGGAACGCTCAATGACAAAAAGCAAATAAAACTCCATTTACCGTTTCTCTACGTACGCTTCTTGCGATGATGTCACACATCTAGCATGTCTCATATACCATATATAGTATATGCATATTTCATTTTCAATTTCCCTTCTTTTCTTACCTTCCAGCTGGGGAAAATCAACAGAAGAACAGAGGAAACCCGATCACGAACACGAACACCAGGGATATATCAACAGCAGATCGGTAAGTTTGCCAGAGGTCGGGGTCAAGGGAAGTGTTAAATGTAGGGGAAGTCTGGAAAGTTGTGGCTTTCGTTGAGAATCACAGGAACTGTCATTGTTATTCCCCCCCAGAGTTTAAATGGTATTTTTTTTTTTAGGAAAACAGAGGGGAGATATACGCAAAGTTTAGTGAAAAAAAACTGTACCATCAAGTCTTCTGAAAGATCTATAAGAATTACAAATTTTGTTGTCTTAAATTCAAGAAGTTTTCAAGGCCTAAAAAAGCACTGATCTTCTTAAGGAACACCTCTCTTTTGTGAGTCATTCTTAGGACAATCTTCTCAAGTATTTATCCCTGAAAAATAAAAGAAACCAAAAAAAATACAGACCCCATTCGCGATGCACTAATCACTTTGGTTCTGGGAAAGTGTTCTGCGTGAATCATGTGGCTATATGTTAACGCCCGGCCGGGTCTCAAACGCATATCTCTTGGCCGTGATAAAAATACGAGCGGTTTCGTCATAGATCAAGATGATGACGATGCCTCAGTCCCCCTATATATAAACCTACTATATATAATTACTATATAGCCGAGAGTGCGATATTTATTTTTGTGTGGCGACGCGCCGCTCGCATTTTTCGGGGGATTATGTCGTAGGTCAGGGAATGTGTGATTCTGTTTCCGATTCCGCCAAACAAATCGTCGTGTGACTCAGTTTTGAATTTTTGGCTCTCAGTTTCGATTTCTTTATCGTTATCACGAGTATCGTCACGATTGTATCGTCGCCTCAATTGGCATTCAACGACTAACGACCAAAATTCGGGTTTCATTCATTCATTCATTCGCAGAGATATGGCCGGAAAGTCGTCGTTTGTCATATTACCCATTTCCCCCGTCTTTATACGAATATTTCAATATTTATGAGCACCTCGACTTCCTCCACCTTCTCGAAACCAATCACACATTTTTGGACAGTTCATTTATAATTATTTCGACAGGGGTAGAGTGTGTCAAGTGATCGCCAAAGGGCCAGCCTGGCATACAAATGGGGATAGATTGGAGGAGGAATATGGCATTTGATGGTATTTGGTTGGGGGAATGGATCATCGATCAGTTGACAGTTGATCAAACAGAGATAGCTGGGATGACAGATCACGGGGAATCAGATTCAGGGGTGACTTCAAAAACCATTTCGATAGAAGGACTTACTTCAGCTGAAGCTATTGTCCCAGGATCATCATGCGACTTAAAGGTAGTTTGAGATTCTAATCTGCTTAAGGTTCAAGTAAACTCTTTTTGAGATATTTTGGATACCTAAAAACTCATTTTATTTATGTTTTTTCTAAAACATATTCAAAATAGAAAGTTCCAAAGCAATTAATGATCTCTACAGATCTTGAAATATCAATTAAGATTACTTCGCCTACACTCATAATAATTTTCGCCCTATCTTCAAGAAAATCGCCATACAAAAATTGATTTGTTCTTAATTCGAGAAGAATTTTTCTAAAAACAAGAACATTTTCTGTAAAACAAGAGAAATGTCCTTGTTTTCAGAAAAAATGTTTCTTCTATTAAGAAATAATAAATTTTTGTGGCGATTTGCTTGAAGATAGGGCATAAATTATTATGAATGAACAGAGATTACTAGAAATCTAAAATATTTCATTTAAATATGTTGCTAATTTCTAAATTCCCAATTGAAAAATCTCTCTGATCCACTCTCTTTCACTCGCTTTTTAATTCACACACTTCGTGGCCCGCCGGAGGCGATCTTTTGTCTCTTTGTCGCCGCCGCTGCTCATTCAATTAATTGCACAGAGAGTCACTCGACAGAGTCGCTACTTAGTTGGTGCTTGTATCTTGCAGATCCATCTGTATCTGCATCTGTATCGCCAGGCTGAGGCGGTGGCGCTCGTAAATATAGTTGTTCGCGCACGCAATTTGCTGTTCGCTCATCTCCCAGAGATCTCTCAGAGATCAGCAATGCTGCTGATGCTGCTGCTGCTGTGGTCATGAACCCGCATTGTAGTTGCCATTTTATTTGTTTATTAATTGCTCAGACCCCTCTCGCCAGCGGTTGATGGATGATGTGGCTCCCATCGCCATCATCGTCATTCCATCTCTGACTCCGACTCCATCTCCATGTCGTTGGCATGTGGGTTGTGGGTGAAATGAAACCATTCAAGTTGGCTGGGATGGATGACAATGAGATGCTGAAGTTTCACTTATTTATTTATGTATATTTATAGATATATATTACGCAGTTTGTTGGCCTTAAAGGCAGCTGCCTAAAGGGGTCTCAATATTCAGTGATCTTGTTATTAGGAAGTTTCTAAAATCCAAAAGGGGAAATCCCTTCTAAGAGAAGCTGCCTAAAAGATCTCAAAAGAATTTATAAACAGTGTTTCAAGTGGGAAAATCCCTAATATTTTTGCTAACCCTTTTCCTAAGCCTTCTCTAGCTTCAAAGCCTAAACCTTGATCTTGTAATTAGTAAGTTTCTAAAATCCAAGAGGGGTAATTCCTTATATTTTTAGTAAACCTTTTCCTAAACCTTCTAAGAGAAGCTACCTAAACGATCTCAAAAGAATCTAAACAGTGATTCAAGTGGGAAAATCCCTAATATTTTTGCTAACCCTTTTCCTAAGCCTTCCCTTGCTAATCTAATAAGTCAGCATAATGACTTGATCTTTTATTCTTTGATCTGCAGGACTGAAAGATCATTAATTCCTGCTTTTAATCTTTTTATAGATAATCTCAGGAAATCCCTCACAGCTCAAAAGAATTTTGTTTATTTATTTTTTTTGCAATCTTGGCAAAGCAGGCGTGAAATCATCGTTATTATAATGATTGTTTTTTATTTCGCAGGCATTATTATCGAATTAACACTCTGCCTGGCAGGCCCATTATAAAGAAGTTAGGGGTTGCCAGGCAGGGAGTGTGGAAGCCGATTAAATGCCTCCAACGATTGTCGCCTATTAACGACAATCAACGCGGGATGCGGGCGGTGATGGGCCTAATCAAAAATGTATTTATGATGCTTATATACCATATACACTCGTATTTACTGGGTCAGGGGTAGCCAGCGTTGCGTACTTAAATTTCATTACATTTAATGGCATTTAGTCATCAAGGGATCGGATCGGATCTCTCTCTGTGATTTTTGTTGTCAAAAAATCGGTGTGGATATACTTATATTTTTTTTGGCATAAAGATCGGAGCGATCGAATGTCCGAATGCCAAATGGTTGCGCATGCGCTGAAAGAAAACCTTAAAAAACCAGGCTTTGGGGGTCTTAAGTATTAAATCTCCCGCGAACCGGACCAACCTGATGTACGTAAAGGTGAAGACAAATTGGCCAGCTTACATCATGAGGTGCTGTGTGTTTTTTTCGGCCAGAAAATATGAATTGCCCAAAGGCAATTAAGAATTCTTTTTTTTTGCCTTTAGCCGCCGCGTTGGGTGGGCGAGCGTGTGTATTTCGTTGGCTCATTAAGTGGCTCAAATGGCAGTCAGAGCTTCGACTTCAGGCCAAGAATCATTATGTCAATGTCTCGAAGTTGGGGGTTACCTCATACCTCAGAGGCGAGACCCCGTCTATTCTCGGAGATTTTGCAATCTCGCGGCGACTGTGTCAAGTGTGGATGATGGCATCTTTGTCCTCCACTTGAATGAGGAAATCAATTTCTTTAAAGGGACCTTTTTCTTGTTTCTGTAGTTTCTGTAGGATCATTCCTTGGCCATGACTTGGCACTCCTTTCCGGCTAAGTGATCCCTCGTTGATCCATCCATCAAGGTGCCTAGATCAAACGATCGGCTGCCGATTGAATCATTATGTGGAGATCCTCGGCCTCAGATCTCTCTGGATCCCTATTGTCTTGTGCATAATTTGTAACCAAATTTAGTAGCCGCTTGATGGGTTTGGAGTTTAGGGTTTGGCTCTGGGTTTGGGTTTCTCCTGATGATCTGCGTGTGTGGGGCCTCTGCCCGTCGTCTCTGGTTACAGTCTGGCCTAGCTGCAGGGGATAATTTTGGTGTGTTGTGTGTGTGTGTGGAGTGTGATTGGGCCTGGAATCGTAAAACCGAAGCGTGCGCCTCTCGTCCCAAGTTTTAACGATCGGAAAAGCAAGTTAAACTGCTGCTCTCGTACCTTGATTGACCGAAATCATTTAATTTCAAACTATTTATGGATATTTTATGAAGCCAGCGATTTGCATTTGGCCAACTTTCTTTCGAGAAAAAATTTAACTTAAACTGAGAGCTTCTTTGCCTTATCAATGGGTCGCTTTTTTCATGAATGGAATTTGGTTTTAACGATGTGAGAAGGGTGGGAAGCCAAGCTGCTAAGATTAAGATATTTTAGAATGGTTTTTATATAGTTGTTAGGGTTTATTAGGGAATATATAGAAAAAGAGAGAAGGTATTGTGAGGAGCTAGTTATAATTACTAAGGAAAAATGTGTAATATATTTTTTTTTTTGACCTATCTAACATCCGGCCCCGCTTGGGGCATTGTGTCATCCTCTAGTCACAAAGCAAACAGTACCCAACCGAACCGTACCGCCATATGGCATTAGATCCCATTTAGAGCTCCATTCCAAAGAGTTATATATATTCCTTTTTATCTTATCTGCTGTTTACATACGATTCCAGTTCGATTTTGATTTGAGATCCGCCGCAGTCCGTAATGTTTACCTGCTGTGTGTCTGTCTGTCTGTCTGGGGAATGGAAATGGGTTTACGAGTTCATATACTCGTATGTTATGGCCAGATGTACGCAGCAGAACCAGGGATACTTGGAGTCCGAGTCCCAGTCCGAGTCCGAAGAAGATCTTCTTCATTTGCAAACAAACAAACTTTATTTGCTGCCTTTGGGCTGTATCGCTGTATCTTTGTATCTACATCTTTGTGTGTTGTGCTTTTTTTTTTTTTGTATTTTTATTGTGTTTACACTTGACTCCATCATGAGCTGTGGCTGGGATGGGATCGTGTTGAAAAATCTAAGCAATTAGCACGCTTTCAGCGCATACCAGGCACCAAAGCACAGCTATTGGGTCAAGGTTACTAGCACACAGTACCATCTTCCTCGGAGATCTATGAGCTATAAGCAAGTCAATACATCTTGTAGGTATCTTTTGCTGTTAACTTAAAATGCATTAAATATTAAGTATTTAAATATAATCTTTACATACGTTTTATTTATGCAAAAAAATAAAGGAACCCCTGAAGCTCATGCTTTTAATTGCATTTATATGAGCTTTGTTTTAGGTTCCACAGCTGCAGTTTCCTTCTTGATTTCTCCGCTGAATTCCATTCAAGAGTTCCGAGTTCCGGAGTGTGTGTTCCATTCCTCTCCAGAATGCTGCGTTTCCCTAATTGGAAGAAGGCAGCTTGGCCGAGGGATGGCAATGCAAGTCGATGTCAAAGTCGTCGGGGCGAGAGACCGACCTAACCCCTATATAAATGTGAATGGCAATTCATGGGGCTGCCTGCCTGCCTGCCGCTTATACATATAAATCTATATATACTCGTACGAATTTATATATGCATTTGCAGCTGTAAGCAGCATCTCCCTCCTTGCCACACTTTCATCTTTTCCCCGATTCTCCGCTCTTGTGACGTTAATTAGAACGATGCACCATGCGTGGCTGCTGCCGGGGATTGCCGGATTGCCGGATTGCCAGAGTCGGGGGCTTCTCCGACAGCTTCTCCCCAGAGCTGCAGCAGATATAGCTTCTGTTTCTGTTGGATTAACGGCACACGTGTCCGCATCTTGCGCTTATTTATTACCTTTCAGCACCGACGACGACGGCACAGAATTTTCCCTTTTCTTCTTTTCTTTTCTTATTTTTAATGATTTTCTTTCTCTGATTTTTTTTTGTTCTTCACATTTTCTGGCTGTGCTACTCTTACTTTGCTAACAGGAGTTTATATTTTATTTATTTGGCTTTGTGTTTTCACATTTTCTGGCTTCGATACTCTAACTTTTCGATCATGAGTTTATATTCTATTTATTTGGATTTAAAAGAGCCACAAAGTCTGGCCTTCAAAGGCAAGGAATGTCTTCTCAGGTCTCTAAATAAATATATTAAATTACTTTCTTGGCATTTGTTTAGATTGAAATGTTGACATTTTTTCATAGCAGAAAATACACAACGTTACACGTACTTAGCACGTGCTTTTTATGGCATTCTGGATTAAAATAGCTTTTTTGTGAATAAGAAATAGAAGAAATGGGCTAGATATGAGAAAAAAAGTTAACATTTTTTGTAATATTTCATTAAAATTAGCTATGTCTTAAAATATAAATATTTAACCATAAAAAAGAGCTAGATTTAGCCACAAAATTCGAATGCGTGTGCAGGCAGAGGCTGGGTCAAGCATTTACCTTACTTCAAAGAGCATTCCATCTTCGTTCTCGGTTCCCTTTCCTCCTAAACGATGCGGACATCGTTCAGTGCTCTCTCTCCCTTTTGGATTCCTGGCCGGGTGCATTCCTGGTATGCCAAAAAAAAAAAAAGCAAAAACAGAAAAGCAACAACAATATAAATAAATAAAAATAAAATTAAATAGAAGACACCGCACAATCTCTGTTGAAAGGTGAACCACGGGCAGGAACGGGTAGGAAGATCCGCTCAAGCGCAAACCCAAAAGGGGGCCAAAGGGAAAATTGCCAAACATAAATATTTTCCAATTGAGCAGGCCATGCAGTTTATTGGTTTTCACTCTTACAGCCCTTAGCCTCCCCCATTTCCAACCCCAAGGAACCCCGAGAAGAGTTCTTTGGTTTTCCCCTTTTGTAATTTGTAGTTTATATGGATTATACATAGTAAGCTATGTACTCAGCTTATAGTTGGATATAGTTGGGGGTAGGCCCCGTTCTTTGACGCTTCAATTGCCGGAAATGATCGTTTAACGCCTTTGCTTTTTTTACACTTACTTTTTGTGGAAAATACTAGTTTGGGAGGCTTTCCCAATAATATTAGAGTTTGTTTAGGATTTAAATGAAAAGTTTGCTACATTTTTATTAGATTAAATATCATAAATAACTAAAAAATGCAGTCCAAATATTATTTCAAATACTTTAAGCCTCTCTTGCAAGCCCAAAGCATGTTGCGTGCCTGGTAACCGCATTCTCTGGCAAAATAAACACAAAGTGATTGCCACAAATCGTTGCTCTAATTGAGATTGATGGCTGGGAAGTTCTTTGGCCTCTCTGACAGCTCTCTAAAGCAGCAGAAAATGATCAGAGATTTGCACAGACACAGACTCTCCATGGATATGCCATGGGTAATTACCCAAAGATCACCAAGTTGGTTGCGACTTCAAACACACACACTTGTTGGCCCTGAAATCAATTGAGTAAAGTTCGGATTTTCAGCGGCTCTAACTTTGACAGTTTGTTTTTAGTGCGTTTTCAATTTGTTGCCTTTCGCATTAATTAACAAGGTGAGCCGTGTGTGTTGTGTGTGTTGATAGGTGACCGGTTTTGGGGTCAGTAATGGGTTAATGGCTTGCTCATGTCTCTCTGTCTGTTTGTTTTTGTCGCAGATTTGTTTAATTATGCCGAGACATGTCCGTGGGTGTCAAGGGGGGATTTCTTATGCTGCTGCTATTTATTTATATTTTGTTGTTGCTGAAAATGCTCTGCGCATGCGCGGCTCAAGAACAGCAACGGCAACCTGTCAATGTCGCTGCAACACAAAAGCAACTATGAATTACCTTTGACAAAATGCCGACAGTGCCGAGACGCCGATGCCGACGCCCCCTTCGCCGATCCAAGTCCAACCATTTCGATTCGTTTCAAATTGCAGCAACAAAGTAAACAGCAGAAAATAATTCAAAAAAATAAAAACAAATCCCAAATAAATAAGCAACTTCTCAAAGTGCATTAGGTACACACACACAGTTACTCAATGAGATGCAAATGCGAGTACAGTGAAGGCTTGGTAAAGTCAAGTAATTGCTGGAAAGAAAATAAACATAAAAAATTATATTTAACAAATATTTTTTGATCATTTCGGTATTTTGTACCTTTGATAAATTATAATATATTTAATTTATCGCAAATATCGATCAATTGTGTTTCTTAATGGAAATATTGTGACACTTTTAGTAAGCTTTATAGTGCCTAATATAAAGTTAAAGCTAAATATTAACTTCTACAATTTCCAATCGAAAATGTATCGAGAATTTATCGAAACATCTGTGACATTATAATAAACACCAAAAAATATTATTCTACAATAATTTCGTAATCTTTTATACCATCGATAAATCATTAAATAATTATTTAATCGAAAATATCGATAATATAGGGTTTAAATGGAAACATTGTGGGATTTCTACTTAGTTTTGACCTTAAGATCTTTAGAGTTCAAACTAAATATGGCTGTAATATTTGTTTCAAGTAATTTAATCGACAAAATTAATATTTTACATTTTTCTAGATCCGAAATTCTAAATATGACATTCTAAGTTAAATGTTTGCCTTACTTGAAAGTTAACTTCCGAAAATCCAGGAAAAATAATTATAATTAATATTTCCTTGATAAATATAGAATTTATAATATATACTATAATATAATTTAATATCAAAATATCAAAATAAATGCCTTAATTAGGCATTTTTTACCGTAGATACTTACTGCTTTACCGTAGATACTTGTGCATACTTGCACACACCGATTTATGCTTGTTATCAATATAAAATGCATTTTTTCGCTGCCTTCTTCTTCGGCTTGAGAGCTGCTGCTCGCAGTTGCAGTTGCATTGCATTGCATTGCATAAAATTTGCATAAATAATTCCATTTAGCTGCTGCAGCAAGTGAATAACAGCAGCAGCAACGGCGGCGGCGACAACTAAAAACTAAAGTGAGTAAGTGCAATAAATGTTGATGTGTTTTGCTGTTGTCCCCTACACACACACCCCACCCCCCCCCCTAGCGGTAATCCCCCACCTCCTTATCGTACAGTTGCTCCATCCGGTTGCAGTGTTGCACATTGCATGTTGCTGTGTTGCAAGGCTTTGAGTTTGTTATTCGTGCGGTCTTGGGGGTGGCTGGAAATGTCTTTATTTTTCTCGTTCTGTTGACAGATATGGCCAAAATGATGGACCCATCTCGCAGAGGGGGAGGGAAAATCCAGGGGGAAGTAATGCCCCAAGGGGGAATACTTTAAGGGTGTCGGTTTGGGAACGGGGAATCCCTTAATCTCCTTAGCTTGGATTTCATCCTTCTTAATTGTAATTCTGTGTTTTCTGCTCTGCTTTGAGTTTATTTATAAAGGAAGTTAAGTTATTATATTAATGATATTATATTCATTTTTATATTATTTATTATATATTTGATTTTAATATATATTAAATATTTGATGGATATTATCACAAGTATTTTTTTCATATACTTTATAGTGGCAAAATCCTTAGTTCTTGTCAGTTTTTTTGTGATACATTTTCCTATATCTCTTTCTTAACTTTCTTCCCTGGGAATACCCTTTTGCTCCCTTATTTTTCTATGAACCAAATCTCGCACACTTATATGTACCTTATCGCCTTTTTGCAGTCCTTATCCACCTTATCCTGGCCATGCCTGTGACTCGTATCCTTTTTGCACTTTAGCTATGCCTATGTAAATCGACAACGACTACGACGCCCCGCATTCTAAATGTTCCGCCTCATTTTGTGGGCGTTGCGAATTCTTTTGTTCATTTATCGGCGGCGCACAATTCGTTTGGGCCATTCCATTCCATTCCTACGTCGAGACCATTCGTTACGACATTTTCCCTGAGAGACCCTCTACCCCGACCGGGGATTTCGGTATTCGGTATTCCCACAGCATGCTCGCTGAGAGCTTCTGTACACGGAAAATAAAAGGAAAAGAATAAGAACAAATCTATATATTTATTTAATCGAAAATATCGATAATTTATTATTTTAACTCGATAATTATATCAATAAATAATAAACACCTATAAGTATTACATATTTACAATGGTTTTATTCATTTTTATCAAATATATCTATCTTTTATACTATCTGTCTTTTCTTCTCTATTATCTTTGCTTTTTTTTTTCTCCCCATTTTCCCCTTTTTTTCTTCCTGTGCAGCTTCTGTAGCCGTGGCAATTAATCGATTAGCTGGGCACATTTATTTCGCATTTCTCGCATCTCGAATTTCTTATTCAAAAGTATTTTTTATGGGGGAAAATGAAAATGGAAATGGTTAAGATGATGGCGCCGCCGCCGAGAATGCCGCCGCCTCCTGTCACCGATCGTTAACGATCGTGAAATATGACGGAACAATAATACTAATAATAATAATAATGAAAATGAAAATAATAATGATAATAATGCATGGGGCGTTGGTTTTAGAATGACCGCGCGCTTTGCATGCGAAATGTGCAAATGATCGAGGGCCTGAGAGCCTGAGAGATACTACAGTTCAAGTGGCCGAACCAATGCGGAAATGCCAAACTGATCTATGGTGGCCAGAGTCCAAAGATCGATTGGCGGGAGGCGTGGGTGTACGGTGTGTGTATCTGGGAGTAACTGGAGCGAAAGGAACGCCTTGAAAGCGTTATAAATGAGCGCTGAAAGCATTGATCAATGAATCAATTCTCGCACACACAAGAGAGATGCCAATGAACTCGATTCAATTGCAGACATCGATTGGTCAGCCTTGAGAGGAGATCTAATGCGAAATCAATAGGGAATTCTTGAAGAAAGATCATTGATCAGAGTAAGAGAAGAAAAACTTAAACTTAAAACCCTTTTATTGACTTTAATTATTGTACTGCCTGCCCCAAAATGGGAACTGGTTTCGATCCAACGATCGTGTGTGGCTCCCCCAATTATGTCGCTTAATTGAGCCCCCATATATCCGTGTAATTTGTGGTGTGCTGTGAGTGTGTCAAAGTTGAGCTGATAATGCGATCATCTTGTATAATGATCATGCAATGGACTCGATTTTTGGGCTCATCAAGAAACTAATTGATTGCAGCGCCACGCCCCCTCACCTGCTGTGTTTCGTATTTATTTCGAGGGCTCTCTTGACAGTTTCCAATCCACTTGAGATTTTTGTAAATTACGAAACCGAAATTGAAACTCTGCGCCTTGGATTCGGTATTTGGTCTTTGGTATTTGTTATTTGGTTTTTGGTCTCCGGTCTCTGGTCTAGGCCATTTGACATGACTTTGGCATTCACACTAGTTTGGCTTTGTTTTAAGCCCTCTGTCTGTCTGTTTGATTGCCGGATCATTATCACAAAAATGATGTTGTTGGGTTAATGATTCGACCGATCGCATTGCGGGTCGCAGCTTGATCAGTTTTAATTGCTCTAACCCTCTTTAAGGGCCCCCACGTCATAAATTCATTTAAGGCGAAATCGAAAGTGAATTTATTTTCAATTTTCGTTAACCATCATTGCCGCGCGGCAAAGTCTGTAGTATTTGGACATTTTTCCAGTTCAATGGAATCTTAATTTGTATCAATCTTTGGCTGAAATAGTAAGAACCAATTGAAAATGTTGAAATTGCTTAGGGGAATCAAGGGAAATTTACATTTACATATTCGATTGATTTTCGATGAATTTCGGTTTATTTTCGATTAATTTTGATTTAGTTATAATTAATATTGATTTATTTCGATTTTTAATTGATTTAAATAAGAGTCGATTTTTTTTATTAATTTTGATTTATTTTACATTATTTTGATATATTTTCGATTCATTTTATTTATTTTCGATTAATTTTGATTTAATTTTGAATATTTGTATATATTTTCGATAAACTTTAATTGATTTTCGATTAATTATGATTTATTTTCGATTACCTTCTGCAAATTCTAAACAAAAATCAATTTAATGTGAGAAATTAATCAGCTAGATTTGATTTTACTATTTCTAATAGTAAAAACATAATAATAATACTAAGAATCTTCACCAAATTCCTTGAAATGTTCATAATCAGCTGTAAATTTAGTGGCTAGTGATGGTAGTTGGACATGTTAACATATCGATAAACAGAAGAAGCTAAACTAATCGAGTATTTTACAGAGAATCGTTTAAGTACGCATGATTTGTTTATATTCTAATTAATATTTTACACATAATTAATATAATATAATAAATAAAAAAAATGTACTAGTTAAGAATAAAATGTCCCTATTATTTTCTGTGCTCTTGTTACAATTTTGTTTTTTTATATCTCTGACCCTGACTAAGGTCAACCGATCGATTCGATTCGAGTCCGACGACTCTTGGAAAGTTTCGTCGCTTTATTCGTTATAAAAACAACAAAAAAATATACAAAGACAAAACACTAATTAATTGTTCTAAATGTGACACCAAAAATATCGCCTGCAGCGAGCGACTGTTTCTGTTTTGCCTTTTTGGAGCCACAAGGTTAGCCATAAATAGCCCTGGGAACGGAACGAGACTCCCAAATAGCTTCTCTCCATCTCCATCTCCTTCTCTCTCTTACTCTTTCTCTATTTCGAATGGATCATTGACATTAGCCCAAGGGAGGCGGATATTTTTGGGCGCGCATCCACATACTCCTCTTCCTTGGGGGAGAACTCTTTTTTTCGTGGCTCGTTCTTTGTGGCTTTGAGCTGAGGATTTACGATCGCACGATCGTGTGCACTATATAGTGTTGTGTTCACGGATAATGATGATCAATGGGAACCCAATAAACAAAAAAATAACAAAAAAACAACGGCGACAACAAACAACAAACAGCAAAATGAGCAAACGAGCAACAACAAAACGCCCAACACTCATGCCGGAAATTGTAGAACGTGTTTATGCCACAATTTCAAGTTGTTAAGCCACGCACAGCCACAGACTGAGAGACAGCCAGACAGACAGACGGACGGACAGATAGACGGACGGACAAAATGCGTCAGACGACGACAGACAGCAGCAATGTTGCGCGACATGCGTGCCAAAACAGATACAGATACAAGCGTTCATAGATACTCGGATACTCAGATACTCAGATACATCCCAGCAACAACAACCGTTTTTTTTCCTTTACCCCAAAGAAGAGCTCTCAGACTCCTCCTAGAAGTCATCTTTAGAAAGCGAAACTAGCTCATATAAAGACACTGAACGAAAAAGGGGTTACATAATTAATTTGTCAATATGATGCTTTTGAAAAATATCGAAAATGGTAACTTATGATAAGCAATTTATCCTTAGTTACTAAATTTATGTATAGTGGCATTTTTCCTTAAAAATCAGTATAATTCCCAACCATTTTTAGCCAGAAAACAGATTTCTTCTCTTGAAAAATATAAATAATTATAATTTTCAATGTAAGAATCTCCCAAAACCTTTAGTTACCATTAATTTGTATATAAGTAAAGATGTATCTTCAGTAACCTTTAATTTATTTGGATTTATTTGCATTTTTCCTTAAACATCAGTATAATTCCCAACCGTTTTTAGCCAGAAATCAGATCTCTTCTCTTGAAAAATATAAATAATTATCATTTTCAATGTAAGAATCTCCGAAAGCCTTTAATTTGTATATAAGTAAAGATATTTACTTCCTTTTGAGATAGTAAATTATAAACCATTATAATTCCCAACTGTTTTTAGCCACAAAACAGATTTGATCTCTTGACAATAAGTAAATATAATTTTCAATGTAAGAATCTCCTAAAGCCTTTAGTTACCATTAATTTTTATATAAGTAAAAATATTTATTACCCTTTGAGCATTTCCCTCTAAAAACCATTATAATTCCCAACTGTTTTTAGCACTGATCGCGCCAAGTAGTTTCTCCCAGTGCCCACACGCTCACGCACATCGCGGAGAACCTAGGCTGAACTGGAGTGAACTAAAAGCCGAGCTCTCAATTCCGAACGAGCACTCGCACTGGCTCCATTCATAAATTCTCCATTCAGATTTGGTCTGCAGATCACGTGCCGGCCATAGAGAGTGGGGAGCAGCTCCAGCTCCAGCTCCAGCTCCAGCAGTTGATTGAACCGATTATTCGCATTCGTATTCGTATTAACGATCGAATTGAGTTGTTTATGGAGGTGGCACGTTGACATCAACGCCTCAATGTCGGGGCCCAGCTCCAGCCACAGCTCCCACTCCCACTCCCTTTTGGCCACGACAAAGTCCAAGAGTCCCGGGACCAAAGTTTGGGATTTGTTTTCCTGATCGCTTCGACGATGCATAAATTGGAGTGATCCATGGCCATGCGTGTCGCATATCAATTATGCCCTCCGCCAGCGGAGTTCTTCTTCGGGACAGTGCGTTTCGTAAATGCAAAGCGATAGGTGAAGTCCACGCTTATCCCTTATTTGCTATTTATTTTTAATTTTTAATTTCAAGAGAGTTCAAGGGGACCCCGCCTGGTGCTCCAGTTAGCTTGGCCTGGTCGTGGCCTGGTTCCTGCTGTGCTGACCTCGTTATGAGATGATCTCAGGTGGTCTACTCAGGTGATCCGGGGGCTGGGCCGAGCAGCAATCAGGCCGTAAATGGCTAATTAACAACAACGCATAACTCTCACCTGAAGCCAAAGCCGAAGCCAAAGTCGAAGCCAAAGCCAGTGGAAATGGTAATGGTAATGGTAATGGAAATGGCAATGGAAACGGAGATGCTAGATGCTAGATGGAGCAGCTGAAGGCCCCCATGGACAATTGCCAATTATGTGCAGGCCCAGAGATCCAGTTCAAGTTCCAACATCGAGTTCTGGTTACGCTGCCAAGTGTGCTCTTGCTCTTGGACTCCGACTCGGACTCGTACTCGGACTCAGACTCGGTTTAGATTTCCATTTCAATCGCATCCACTTTTGTTCTTGGCCATCTTGTCACTGGATATGTGGCAATTGTGTCGCCAATGTCAATTGTCATTAGATAGTCAGTCTTGGCCATCGGACAGCTCCCACAACGAAACCACTGGACCAGGTTCTCTAGCTGTAATCCTAGCCAAATAGAACGAACAGTCCAGTGTCAGTATGTCAAAAATAAGTCATAAATGCTTAGCATATTTAACTAAAATAATTATTAACCCAAATACGTGATATTCGGGGTGAAACTCTTATTAAATAATCGTTTATTACGTGTGTTATTATTTATAATTATATGCTAGCCATATGCAAATAGGTGTACTTAATTAGTTAAACCTTTTTGACACCTCTTGTCAATGTCATTTTTCAACTATAAGCAAGGTTACGAGGTTTTTAACGACTTTGTTTTATTTGCCAAGCAACAAATATTGTTTAATATATTTTCAGAAGTTACCATATACCATTTCTGCATAATTTATAAAGAAATCGAATATCTTTCAAAGATTTCCAACCATAAAAAGAATCTAGGGAATATATTTCTCAGTCTTCGATTAATAAAGATTTTCCTGGAAGTTTGCAGCTTGAAATATTACTTCCTATTTGTCACTGTTTTGTAGATTTGCGACTCGATTGATACATTTATTTGTGTTCGAATTCGAAATCTTCTGAGAATCAGAGAAGACTTATAGGAATCTTTAAGAAATCCCAAGCGGAATTTAGCATATTGAAGAAATTACAGAGCGAGCCGCATAAATGCCGAAGAATTGCCCTTTTGGTGCGATTCTCAGAAGAGGTCTCTTCTACCCCCCCCACCAGAGCGAGATGGCGACGGCATTAAGCCTGATTAGGCCGGGTCCGAAAAGAAAGGCAACAATAAAGACACACAAAAAAGAGAGGAGGGGAAACAAAAAAACTCATAAGTGATGGCGAGGCGACCAAAGAAAACAAAAGTAAACCCGGCACAAGTTCAAGGTCAAGAGCAGAGAGCGGGAGAAGACCGAAGAGTGCAGGAGGAGGAGGAGGGGGAGAAGAGAGCGGAAAGCTGAGCTTCAGGTCCACTCCAAAAGGTGAGCGCGCGTGCAAGGCGGAGAGCGGGAGAAGGCCTGCGTTGTGCAGCAGCGAGAACTTTGCAGCATCGCCAACAACAAAACAATACAACAACGAATACACAGGCAACAATAAACAGAAAAGTACAGTATGTATTCGATAAGAAAAACTTTTAGAGGTGCAGTTTAATTCTTTTGTTTTTATTTGGTTTAAAAATTGAAAAAACCTTTTAAAAGCTTTACAAAATCTTGGTCAATCTTTTTTAAGTAATAAATTAATCACAAAGAGATTAACGAAACAAAAACAAATATTAAATATCCACAAAGGTTTTGTAGGGTCCAAAAATATAATATATAAAAAATATAAATATAATATTTAAAGACACATATTTATTCAGTTTAAAATGAACTCACTTTAATAATATTGTACCCTACTTTTGCGAGCTCTACTGTACCAAGTTGAAGTAGAATCAGCGGAGCCAGACACCAAAGCGAAATAAAAACAAAAACAGCAGTCGCCGCAACAACAACAAAAGCCAACTTAAAGCCATACTTAATGAAAGTCAGACAGTGGGCGGGGCGGAAAGAGGGCGAGAGAGGAGGGTGCCAGGAGAGACACAGGGAGACAAGCATTAGAAGTGGCGAGGCAGAAAAAAAAACTCTTTAAGTCCCTCTATCTCGCTACCCGGCCATTACGTCATTGAGCGTGGAATATAGAAATATCTATAAGCATATATCATTACCTACCAGGTGCCCGGGTCTTAGAAAAACCTTTCTAGGCTTGCTCGTAACGTAATCCCCCCCACCCCCATTGACTGATGGAATCAATTGATAAGATTCCAGGTACACCCTACTAGAAGTTGTTGTAGTCTAGAACTTCGTCACAGTAGCTAATATCAATGACCTATTTTGTTTTCTCTGTAGAAATGTGTACTTAATTGATCAAAATTAGATTATCTTTATTAGGAGGTAATATTATTTATTAAATATTGCAAAATATTGGAGTACCTAAATAACGAAAATGAGTACCGAGAAACTACAGGTATCTTAAATATGCTCTAGTTATCTTAACTTCTTTTTGTAAAACCAGCGAGATCGAGTACCAAGTACCGAGTAACCACAGTTAGCCTGAGCCCTCCCTTAGCCTGCGTAGGTCATCGCTTTAACCGCTGCAGTCGACCCGAAGTTCTCTCATCTCCCTCTCCCCGGGGGCAACCCACACTCCGCCACTGAGAAACCGACTTCGACTTCGACTGCGACTGCGACTGCGCAAATGACTTTGAGCTAAAGTCCATTGTTGTTGTTGTCATTTAAAGTCTAATCAAAACATTTGAAGTTACTTAAGAAACCTACGCAGAGCTTAAGTTGCGTTTCTTGTTTCGAATTCTTAACTTGTCGCAGCTTTGTCTTGGTCTCCGTTTCTGTTTCTGTTTCTGTATTTTTTCTTGGTCTCTTTATTCACCGACGGAGGCAAAAAATAAATTGTAAATTAAGTTTCTGCGACATTTTCTACAAACAAAAAGAAGCGGACAAGTTTTTGTTGTTGCTGCTTTGCAGTTCTTTGCAGCTCTTTGTTTTTTTCTTTTTTCTTTTCTTGCCCTTTCGAATGGTATTAGCGGCTTAAGAAGGTTAACTTGTGTGAGTGGAAGTTTGATCTACTTAAGGCCAGACAGGGAAATAAAAAAATTAACTTATTACTTCTTATTGGATTCTTTTTTGTATCTATTGCTGAAATTTTACAGAAATCATTTCCCTTGGGTGAGTCAGTCTTGTGAACTTTAGTTTTGGCCCGTTGCCAGTTGAGACTCGCTCTCCCACAATCCTCCTCACTGCTCAGCTAGTCCAAGGTCGTCGTCCTCCCACACACACACACACAGACACTACTCCACACCAAAAAAGAAAAAAAAGTGTCACCAGGCGACATCACCGTCTAGCTAATACATATATATATAGGCATAAAGTATCTATCAGACAGTGGTTCTATGATCCTTGAATCTTGATTCGACAAAAATGTAAAATAAGTTCGATATCTTAGGGTTGCTCTGCGATAACTTCGATATATTTAATCGGTTTTCTTTCCTCATTAATTTAGTGAAGAAATTCATGAATATGTTATCAAATCAGAGACACAAATAATGTTTTAAATCAGTAAATCAGACAGTGGTTCTAGGATCCTTGAATCTTGATTCGACAAAAATGTAAAATAAGTTCGATATCTTAGGGTTGCTCTGCGATAACTTCGATATATTTAATCGGTTTTCTTTCCTCATTAATTTAGTGAAGAAATTCATGAATATATTATCAAATCAGAGACACAAATAATGTTTTAAATCAGTAAATCAGACAGTGGTTCTAGGATCCTTGAATCTTGATTCGACTAAAATGTAAAACAAGTTCGATATCTTAGGGTTGCTCTGCGATAACTTCGATATATTTAATCGGTTTTCTTTCCTCATTAATTTAGTGAAGAAATTCATGAATATATTATCAAATCAGAGACACAAATAGTGTTTTAAATCAGTAAATCAGACACTGGTTCTAGGATCCTTGAATCCTGATTCCACAAAAATGTAAAACAAGTTCGGTATCTTAGAGTTGCCCTCCGATAATTTCGATAAATTATATCGTTTTTCTATGCTCACTAATTCAGTGAAGAAATTCATGAATAAATTACTAAATCAGATGAATGTTTTAAATCAAAATTAATTAATCACCCAGTTAATAACATATATTTGAGTTGTATGCTCAACTTGAAATATTTTAAAATATGCAAGCTCGAAGCCATATGTCGTGTTTTACCTGTTCAAATCTTGTCGCATAAATCAGTTTGAACGTTGGTTCAGCTTATTAATTATACACTTCAGATGCCAACCACTGTACAAGTGATTTCCCTATGATAGTTTATTTTTTTATATATATATTTTTTATTCTCAACTAGAAAATGGCGCCGGCGCCGGTGCCGGTTGCCTTTTGTCTCTGCCTTTGGTCTATTGATTTTAGCCGTGAATGCCGAAATGGAACGGAGACAAAGCCTCAAAAAGGAAACTCCGCCAAGTGCATTTAACCAAATGAGCGACGACGGCCGGGAAATGGGAAAACTAGGAGGTGTCGACGGGATAGGGATATATAGTGCCTGACATTTATGGCAGCGGCGGCAACGCGACGCCTGATGGCTGACAATGATGATGATCATCTTCGTGGAATGCGACTTGCCCGGCCTGCCAGGGGATGACAATGCATCAACCTGGACAAAGGAAGCAGGGCGGCGGACTCCACAAAAGGACTGAAGTGAAGGAGTGTGTTTGCTGTATGCAAAAGAGCTAAAAAAAAGGGTTTACTCTTTGGGAGAGGCGCAACTCCATCCTCCATTCGTGTCGAGTGCCCGTTGTTACCATTGTTGTTGGCGGCTCAATGGCTGAAAAATGGATAGATAATAACTTGTGAAAATAACTTTTGCACTTGAGCGAGATTTTGTTGTTGAGTGTTGGTGTTGTTGTTGTTGAAATGGGGAGCACTCGACAGCGAGAGAGCTGCATCCACGCTGTCAAAATCATGGCCCATGGTCCACATTCGACACTGAAATTTTCTGACAGATGCGAGTGCATCAAGTTCAGATTGCATACATATATGGGGAGTCTCTTTTTTATGTTTTTTTTTGTGGGAGTGTGAAGCAAACCCCCCATTGAATGTTGTGGCTCGAAATGAAATCGTTTCGATTGTCGCTTCAAGTGTCATTGAACGTTTTGGGTGGCATGAAAGGAAAATATATATGGGGAATAAACGATGTGAGTAGTGGAGATGTGTGAGTGGAGTGATTGGGGATAACTCTCTGAGGAATGCACTGGGGGAAAAGTGGCAGGCAGGGATTACTTTAGAGTGCTTAGATCTTTTTTTTTGCTATTTCTCTGCAAGGCATAATAAACCTTTATACCAGATTTATGGTTTCTTATTATGCCTAACAATTAGCAATAAGATTTTCATTGAAATATAGAATTTTGAACATTCAACATATTTTTACAATTTAATTGTTAGTATTTGGTATTTAGAATTTAGCATTTAGCATTTCGCATTTTATGTTAAGATTCCGCCGAGATTAATGAAATTAGGATTAAGTAAAAAGGAAGACTACGGGCACACTACAATTTGGAAAACGAAAACTAAAACACATTAAAAAGCTAACAAGAAGATAAATCGACAAAAATAATGAAAGTCTACATAATAGATTATTTTGTTTTAATATAAATTACCAATAACTTAAACCATATTTTTCTCCGTTCGCTTCCATCGTTTATTTTTTATCGTCTTTTAACTATCGATATCTCTTCGCCATTCACAATCGGTTTATTTTTTTGTTTCATAAAAATAACCAACAATGTAAACCATATTCTTCTTTAATCGATTTCTTCTATCGTTTAATTCTTACCCTTTTACTTATCGATATCAGTTTCCCGATTATTAATCGCTTGCTTTTAAACAAATTCTAACAGCATTATCTATCTCATAAGATGAACAGAAATCAAGTATCAAGTATCTTTTGTATCTTTAGGTTCGCTGTAAGAGATATCTTGATATCTCTTTCCACAGCCACTTGAAATGTGAAGCGTCTGGTATTCCCCCGCCTATGGCCTATCGATATATCCTCCCCCTGCCAGCCCACAAAAACGATGGGAGTTGTGAAACCCTATCGCATGACCCAACTACAAAACACGAAATACGAAAGATACGAATGCAATAGCAATTCAAACTCCGTATCTTTCTGCGACGTTTGTAATTGTTAATTGAAAAAGTCAACAACAGCAACAAAAACAACCAAAACTGAATTGAATACGTTACTTTTATAACATATTTTCCATACTCACTGTTTTTATAGCCATCGCTCACTGTGGTGGCTGTTGTTTTGTGGCTGTTATCGCTTCACACTCTCGATCACTTTTACTGTCATTCCGGCAATTCACACTTGTCTTTTGCGTCCATGGTCGAGTTGTGGAGGAAAAGTAATACAAAGAAATACAAAAAATAGTTGAGAGTTGTGGGAAATCAAGGTAGTTTTCCTTTTTCTTATTAAAGAAAACCCTGGACTTAGTATATAATAATAGTAATATATTTTTTAGTATTAGCTGAGTGTAATTAAAAAACACAAAGTGGATTGTTAAATGGGTTTTGGAATATAAAAAAGTGAAAGAAAATATTTGAAAGCTACAGAAAGGTAATAAATGTTTAATATATTTTTTAGCTACTGAAGAAAGCTAAAAAAATATTTAAAAACCTGTAGAACGTCGTAAATGAATAAATGTATTAAAAAACAAAATATTCAAGTATTAATAGCTATCATAAAACCTTAAAGTATGTGGTAAATGTTTATGTTTAAAAATATATCAAGAAAAGTTGGAAGTTGTGGGAAATCAAGAGAGTTTTCATTAGTTTCCTTTTTTAATTAAAGAAAATCCTGGAATTAGTATATAATAGAAGTAATATATTTTTTAATATTTGCTGAGTGTAATAAAAAAAACAAAGTAGATTGTTAAATGGGTTTTGGGATATAAAAAAGTGAAGGAAAATATTTGAAAATATTAAATACATAAAAAAAGGGGGGTTAATATATTTTTTAACTACCAAAGAAAGCCAACAAAATTTTTAAAACCCTGGAGATCGTCGTAAATGAATTAATGTATTAAAAAACAAAGTATTCAAGTATTAATAGCTATCACAAAACCTTAAAGTATGTGGTAAATGTTTATGTTTAGAAATATATGAAGAAAAGCATCCTACAACAAGTAAACTTTAAAATCTTGTCATAATAAATAACGTGTGCTACTTGAGCTATCTCTGACGAGGCCCATACTTCATTTTTATATTATTTCAACATCTTGGAACTTTGGTTCGATAAGACAATCGCTTTACACAATAGTTGCCACACAGAACGCCAAAAAAATCGACTTTAATCAGGAAGGAAAATGGTAACTAATGACTTGCATTGCCCAAATGAGTTAAAAAATGAAATGTTTTTGTAGATAGTATGAAGTCACAGGCCTTATATGAGAGTCAAAGCAAAGACGCATCCTATGCAAAATTTTAGTGTGTGCGCACTTTTTTAATTAAATTCACTTTCAAAAATACCGCTAATCATTCGAACAAAAGGCCAGCCAGCGAACATTTGCATATTCGTTTGTCTCGAATGCTTTTTGCGACTCTTTTTTTTTTGAGTCAGCAGGGGGGCGTGGCATGTGAATACTGAATACTGAACACTGAGTGGAACCACTGATCGATCTAGGCAATATGTTGTGTATATGCAAAAAAGAAAAAAGTGAAATCCGGGGGATGAGATGCGAAATTTGGACACCACCCGGGGTCGGGTTGTGGCAATCCGTTTGCAATCCGTTTGCTTGTCCCTCATCAATGGCCAGCAAATTAGCCAACACACACTCGTGGCTCTGGCCTTTTGTACTTGTCGATTTTTGAATCTCTAAATCCGAACTCGGATTCCAAGACACACACGTAAGTGTTTTGGCCAAAAACGTTGTTGCGCCTTAATTAAGACCAGAGAGCCTCATCGGGCCAATGGTTACGCAAGGCGCCGACTTAATGCAGCCAAATCGAAGCTGAATTAAATACAAAAAATACAGTAAGATACGGTAAAATACAAAACAGCGGCGAGTCAATGCGAAATATATGCGATTTCTTTTTTTGTACTATTTCTCTCAATTAATGGGGTCTTTTATTAATGCCATTAAAGGTCTTGCAAGACTTTAGAAAAGGTGAGAGAGTTCTTTATTGAGATTAACTGAGTTGAGGAAGTTCATACAGCTTCCTTGAGTTTCCCTTTAAAAAATCAGCTTTAAAAAGGTCTCCCCTCTGATTTCCTGTAAATTTTAAACCCCTTTGCAGGATTAATTTGTTGGGCGTGGCTTCAACCAAGCTCTACTCTGGCCAAGGTCACGAATCCTGTTTGCGGCGGCATCCTTATGCAACGATAATTCGATAAACGCCTCGATAAGCCTCAATGGCCTCCGTCTCCTTCTCCTTCGCCTGAAGTTCACAGTTCAATTGGGCCACAGCGCTAATTAGTGGCTGGAATATATATATCGGAGAGGTGCCAGTTTTTTAATGAGCGGAATGCGGAGTGTGGATGCCATTAACCTGGCGCCCAGTCCAGTCCAATACCAAAACCAATACCAATACCAATACCAACGTTTTTCTTACCTCTAGAGGTTGCTGCCAGAGGTTGAGGTACCGCTGCCGAGTTTGTCTGAGGCTTTTTCAAGTAACCGACAGACGACTGTGCCGCGAGTCACTTTTATGTTTTATTTATTGATTTTATTTGTGCACTCAGAGAACGATTAGCTCTCTAAAAAGGGGTTAGGATCACATTTATAAGATTTTTGCCGCAGGAATCATGAGTTTTCTACAAATGTTAGGTTAAAATTAAAAATTCTTACAGGAAATTGCATTTTTCTGAGCTGTGATTTTACTAGAAATGCTCACTTGTGAATTATAAGCAATACTTTCTTATATATTCTTGAACAATTTTGTATATTTAATAACAAAAAGTATTTCAGGGCCTACCTAAGACATAACAAATAATATTTAACCCATCAAACGTGTTATAATGCAATGTCCAACCTATTAACTTATTTTAAGTCCTAGAAATACTCACTTGGGAATTATAAGTCTCTTTTGCAAAATTTCTGTGTAAAAAGCAAGCCAAACATCTTTATTTTATGGCATTTTGATAATTTAATTTAAGAATAAACCTATTAACATGTTTTAAGTCCTATCAACACATTTTAAGTTCCCGGAATACACACTTGGGAATTATAAGTCTCTTTTGTAAAATTTCTGTGTAAAAAGCAAGCCAAACGTCTTTATTTTATGGCATTTTGATAATTTAATTTAATAAACCTATTAACATATTTTAAGTCCTATCAACATATTTTAAGTCCCAGGAATACACACTTGGGAATTATAAAATTGCTGTTTTTGTAAAATTTCTGTGTAAAAAGCAAGCCAAACATCTTTATTTTATGGCATTTTGATGATTTAATTTGAGAATAAGCCATGTTCCTTTTGAACCCATTTTTGTTGGCAACTTTTTAATAACTCCCTTTTTGGCTAAGTGTATAGATTTAGCCGTGCTTTTTGTTGTTGTTGCTGCCGCTGGCGGCGGTCTCTGTTGCCGCCGTTGCGGTTTTGTGTCCCATAATTATGTCAGCTGCAGTGGCACAATCATAAATTTTCGCCGTTTTTTCGTCGTTGTTGTTTTCCATGTATTCTGCGGGGTTGAATTATTTTGTGCAAAAACATTTTTGTTTTTTATTATTTATTATCCCATTGCTGGCAATCTCTGATTGCATTTCATCCATCAACAAAGACAAGAACTCGGAGTTGAGCTAAATTCTTGGCTTGACAATAACGTTTAGATATTTTATATATTTTTAAACATTAAATTAAATAAGTAATTCATGAATTTTTTCCCCCTTTGCAGCTCTAAAACCTCTCCGTATAAATTCGAATCGAAGCAGAGACGCGATGCCCCCGAATATTAACGAAAATCCAACGAAATTTTGCTAGAAAAAAGCCGAACCGAAATTCGAGAATTATCAACGAAAGCCGAACAGGAAAGCGAAAGCCCAGGAGAAGATTCCTTAAGAAAAAGAAACCTCGAAAGGAATCAAACAATGGCCATGTTGGAGGCACGGCCGTACAGGCCCTTCAAGTCCAGCGAGGAGTATCTGGAGGCCATGAAGGAGGATCTGGCCGAGTGGCTCAGCACCCTCTACCCGGAGCTGAGCATCAATGCCGAGAACTTCATGGATCGCTTGGACACGGGCGTGGCCCTGTGCAAGGTAAGTCCAAGAAAATCGGGGGAAAAAAACACATTAAAGAAAGCTAGAAAAATTCACACTTTTCCCCACACTCTCCTCGGAGGGGCAAAAAAAAGTGCTAAGAGCTCCACAGATTTCCATTTCATCTTTTTTATGCCTCGGCTAAAAGGCTTCTCCTCGGGCACTCCAGGAAAAACAACGTGGAAACATGGAAACGAGGTCACCTCGGGGGGTTCATTGAGCCAAGCTCAGGTGGCTCGGCTCAGGTTGCTCAACTGAAAGCGTTTTTTGAGCACAAAGTTCATATAACTTGCCATAAATGAGGCACTAGACTAATGCTTCTGGGCTAATAAATGCAAATAAATGCAAGTAAATACAGAAATCTTCAAAGAGAAATTGTTGTTGATGACCATAAATAATTATAACCTTTTAGGGATTAAGTAAAAAACAATATAATGAACAGAGATTGGTAGAATAAAGGATTCATTAACAAATAACAAAGCCTTTGTGAGTTTTTGGGGAATTTTCAAGGGTTAGCTTGCTTAAGCTCCCAGCTTAACATTCAGTGCCCATTTCTGGCATAGAAAAATTTAGTATTTAACAGTTTGTAATAGAAATTTATTTTCTTAAACAGTTTTTCTTGCTTTAAGCTTATAATACAAATTATTTGGAGGTGTTTCTTTTCTTTATTTATAATTTTCTGCTGTCAGGCTCCCAGCTCAACATTCAGTGCCCATTCCTGACATAGAAAAATGTAGTATTTAACAGTTTCTAATATACATTTTCCTAAACGAATTTTCTTGTCAAAAAAATATTTTTTAAATCGTTTAGAGTTTTTTATTTTCCTTTTCTTAAATCTCTGCTGTCAGGCTCCCAGCTTAATACTCAGTGCCCATTCCTGGCCTGTAAAATCAAAGTATTTAACATTTTCTTATGAGTATTTAATTTTAAAAACGGTTTTTCTCGCTTTAAACTCATAATGGGCAGACTTTTGAAATCACAAACCAATTCGCAGACAGAATGCTTGGTTTGGTTTTTGGTTTTGGTGGCACATGCCATAACCACAGCCCCTGCCACTGCCTCGGCCTGCACCCAATCCTCACCTGGCTCCACATCTTCCTCCTCCTCCCTCTGGTGCTCTGTGTTTTCTCTGTTTTTGTTTTGGTTTTTTCTTGGCGCTGAGTGGCGCCAGTAGCACCCGACATCGTCACGCTGGAGGCCAATAGCAAGACCTCAACCCGTAGACAATTTGTCTTGACTTGTTGTTGTCGTTGTTGCCGTTGTTTGGACGATGTAGCAGTTTGTGGATTCGTATCGGCCACGAGATCGGATTCGTATGCCTGCCTTCCTTGCCTTGCCGTCGTTCTCCTCCTCCCCAAAAAAGAGATCTCCTGCTGCGAGCTGGGAGCTGCCCGCTTCTAGGTTGTGTCTGTGTGTATTTTGGCCAAAAGAATCCATGGTCCATGGTCCAGAGGCAGCTTAACCCTTGGTGAGCTAAGATTTTGTGGGTTTCAGGTGATCAAAATAATAAAATTCAAACCATTAAGGTATTTTAGATCATGGGAGTACTCAATTGGGAATTATAAGAACCTTTTTTGAAGTTTTAAATCTTAGGAATACACACTTGGGAATTATAAGACTCAATTTTGACATTTTAGGTGAATTTTCATTTAGTAAAATTAAAAATTAAATTATATTCAATCCATTCAGGTTTTTTAATCTTAGGAATACACACTTGGGAATTATAGGACCATTTTTTTTTGTTTTTAAATCTTAAGAATACACACTTGGGAATTATAGGACCATTTTTTTTTGTTTTTAAATCTTAAGAATACACACTTGGGAATTGTACGACCCTCTTTTAAAAATTTAAGTGCATTTTCATTTATTCAAATTAAAAATTAATATTATTTTAAGCAATCTCTTACTGAAGAACATAAATAAATTATGTTTCTCTTTTTTTTATATACATATTCTTTAATAAGATATATTTGAATTATTAACGTTCAAATTGACAAAAATGCAATCCTGTTGAGACAAAAATGCAATCCTGATGAGGCAAAAAGGCAACCCTGTTGTGCCAAAAATATTCTAGATATAATTAGTGTTGGGCAATCTCAACATTGTTATCGAAATTCAAATTTAGATAACTTATACTTATTATTTATTTAGTATTTATAGAAATACATATTTAATTTTGTAATAAACTAAATCTTAAGCTCGACTTTTGTCCAAGATAAATTGTTTTTGGAGATATATACACACTTCTTTAAGCTCTCTGTACGCTTTTAAGCTCAGTTTCCCACTGTGGCCACACACAGCGATCCCACCTGTACAGTGGACACACACAAGCAACTCCCTTCCGAGTCCCGATGCCTCTCCAGATCCCTCGACGACTGCTCGATATGGTGATGGATATGCCGGGCAGCATAATCGCCCAGGCGCTTTGATCTTCTGTCTGTCGCTGTCTCGAAATAAATGAGAATGACTCACGGAGACGCGACCATAAATATATCTGTATATAAAGCAGAAAATCTGAAAATTCAGCGAGTTGGGGCTGCCGGAAATGTCATGAGCATAAATATAATTTTTGATAATTGTGTGTGTCGCGAAGCGTTAATGGAACTTTAATTGAAACTCCCAAAAACAAAAAAAAAACAAAAAAAAAAAAAAAAACCCAGCTGGAAGGGAACCTCGGATGCATTCAGTGCTTTGGTATGCTTTTTTTGATGTCTTCATCTCGTTCCTACGAACCGACGACGATCGTAATTACAACTTTGATGGCCACTTTCAGGGGGGCCAATTAGCCAAAAAGCAGGAGAGAGATCGTTAGCCGTCGCCGGCCTGCGTCTGGCAGATCATTAGCGAATTGTCTTAACGATCTGTACAAGCCAATTGCTTGCCAATTTATCTAGTTAATTATACGGATTTTTCTATAGTTAGAACTCTATCGCATTTGAGAGTGCATAAAGTTTTTCTGTATTTTTGTTCTTATTTTTTGTGTTGCAACTTTGTTGCCGAGTGTTTTCCGCCTTGTCCCGGCTAATTGAATTTGATAAAAAGCCAAGCGAAGCCGCCCAGCGAATGCTTTTAATTGACCAACCAATTATCCGTAGATAATCCAGAACGGGGCTAGATATGGCTTACTTCCGTAGATATCGGGGTTGGGGAATGAGGGAAAATTGAAATAAATATATGGAAGATATAAACAATAAATAAATAAGGTTTAAGCACCATATTTAGGTATATTTTCAAGCTTAAAAATTCAAGAAATTGATTTTTTGGCCCAGTGTGTCACGACTTTTTCTCATAACCTTTTTTTATTTCTCATACAAAATTAAATAAATAAAACAAAATCGTTAATCTAAAGTATAAAAAAGCCTCAAAAATTAAAATTCAAACTCATTTCTCTGCGGCACAAATCAGGGCTGCCTTGCCCAACACTCAAAGCTTAGTGTGACCACTTCCGACACGTCGCGCGTAGCCAGTTCCGGAGTTAGAGTTCGAAGCTGGTCACTCTGGCTACTGTCAAAAGTCTTCCTTTTACGCTTGACGTAGAACAAATAAGTACGAGGCGAGTGAAAAAATTTGGCAGCAGCTAAAAAAAAACGAATAAAGGAAGAAAACTCAAGAAAATTTAGCTGAAAAGCCTAGAAAACAGGTGAGAAGACCAAGAAAATCTGAGACAAATTAGGGAGAACTAAGGAAAACTTTGAAAACACACAGAATACTCTGAAACATAAAGGATAACTTGGAAAAACTCAATGATGAACAATCGGCGTGGCAAGGAACAAGGCGGCAACCAAAGCCGCAACTTGGGGGCCAGAGGCGCCTCTACCTCTCCGGCCCCTTCCGGCTCCTCCTCTCCGGCCCCTTCCGGCTCCTCCTCTCCGGCCCTTTCCGGCTTCTCCTCTCCGGCCTTTTCCGGCGCCTCCTCTTCGCCACCGCCGGTGTGCCGTGCCGCCCATGAGCCTGCCATGCGGCGTCGCAAGCGCAAGATCAATCAGCGCCGCTGGGTCCGGGAGCAGCGTGGCAATAGCAACGGGAGCAGCTCCGCCGCTTCCATGACCAGCTCGGAGGAGTCCACCTCGGACGAGACTATCTCCATCGATATCTCCATCCGCAGCGGCAGCTTCCAAAGCCCCAAAATGGCCCGTACCCAAATGGTGACCGAGGGGACCCAGACTACGCCGGACCAGGAGCAGGAGCCGCTGTTGCCGGCGCAGACGTCGTCCCCGATGGCGTCGTCCCCGATGGCGTCGCCTTACCAGTCGCCATCGCGTTCGTTTTCCCCATTCCGCTCTCCTTCCCCTCATGGCATGGCTCCCCCGATCCCGACGCCCTCGCCCTTGCCATCGCTATCGCGCTGGACGCCAACGCCGCCCAGGTTCAGGCGCTGCGAGATCAGCCGTTCGCCGAGTCCGCAGAGTCCGCCGGGGGAGGAGAGGCGTCGTTACCGCAGCCGCAGTCCCCTGCGGAGTGTGGCCGTCCTGCGGCGTAGCAGGAGCATCACCAGGAGCGAGAGCCCCTCGACTCCCGATCAGTATCGCCGGCCAAGATCGCCGATGAGGGGCCGCTCCCGTCAGCGTTATCCCAGGCGTTCGCCGCTGGCTTCGCCGCCGCCTCGTCGGTCCGTGCTCACCTGGGAGGCCATTAACGATGCGGAGTACTCCTCCATCACATTGAAGGTGGATAAAATGGTGCTGTATTTTCTTTTAACTTGTTGGTTTTTAACTATGCTGTTCCGCCTAATTAAATAAAATATATAGAAAATATTTGAAATAAAAAATATAGAAAATATTTGAAGTTGGAGGAAATATAAACCATACATAAATTTGAATTTCAAGTTATTTAAAAATTAAGAACACCATAATTAGGCACAGCTGCGGTCAAAAAATTGCATTAATTTTCATGAAAGCTTAACTAATAGTATATGTTAATAACACATAACAACTTGGAATTACTCAAAAGAATTATTAAGGAAAATTATAAATGTTGAATTTGACGAAAATTGAGTCGGTCAAAATTATAGTAGTGAAACCTTTGAAAAATAATTTAGGAATACCTGATTGATTGATTATTATAGATCTATGGATAGGAACTGTTTTTGAGTATTTAGTTGAATATCCTTTATTGACAATCAAATAAAAACACCTCTTAACGAGGTGAGATTACAGTGACTATGACACCTTCAACTCCAAAAGTTTCTGATATCAAATTTTGTGACGATTAAGTGTAACGTTAAATAAAATAAAAATAATTAAACTAGTTTCTAATTCGACACGCTGCTCTTTAGTTTCAAGGGTAGGTATTTTACAGCTTAGTGCCGAAAACGAAACTAGTTTTATTTGTAATTTATTTGTAATTTATTTTACCCCAAAATATCTCAAGGGCTATACGGCCTGAAGTGACTATAAAAATCGTAAAAGACATTTTACAAATTTTGTTTATCTTTAAAAAAAATTATTTTAATTCTAAATTCTTTATTATAATATTCAGATAAATTTTGTCAAGGCAAAGTAATTATCATATGAAAATACCTTTCCAACGACATATGGGCGCGAGAAATTTCCTGTTTCCCGCCAAGTAGCGTTTTTTTTTAATTTAAATTATATTAAGTTACCTTAGATGGTTTTAAATTTTATTGCATTGTGCACGTATGTATGTTTAAATGTATGTATAGTGCATGTAAAAGGTTAGGTATATGGGAGCTTTGCTACTAATTTTAATGAGTAATATCTCGAGAAAGCGAATTTTCCCAGATATGTGTTATATACCAAAAGTTGAGCAATCTCAAGGGCTATATGGCCTTGAGTGACTATCAAAATCGTTATTATTTCGTTAGGCATTTAAAAAAAAACTTCAAAAACTGAAAAAAAATATTAATTTTAATTATAAATTCTTAAATATTATATTTAGATAAATTATGTCAAGGCAAAGCTATTATCATTTCAAAATACCTGTCTAACGACATATAGCACGTTTCTGTAGCTTTACTCGTTTATAAGTTATGGCCGCGGGAAAACTGGATTTTTTAGCTAATTTCACGCCAAACTATCGGGTTTAGCTCGGCTGTTTAATAAAATTAAAGTGGTTCCAGGACTCTAAAACGAAAAAATCGACAAACAAACAACAGGACAAACGTTCTCATTTCGGAAAGGCCGTTAAAATCTTGTTTATTGAATATCTGTTGAACGGAGCATCGGATCGGGATGATTGAGGTGTCATTCGACGCGTATTTGAAGCTAGATTACAGCAACATTAAAAATTTGTTGAGTTTTGCTTCCCCGGCCCCAACAGCTCCAATATTCAAAATTTTTAATTTCGCACTTTCCCTCCCATTTCTCTTAAACAATCCCCGTTTTTTTTTTAAATCTTAATATGCAGTTTCAAAGAGGTTAACAATACCTTTCGATCAAGATATAAATGGTTTCGATCGGATTATCGTAGCAGATTTTCAATTCTACGGCTCTATATAATAGTCTCCTTGCGCACCACAGTCTTAGACTTGCTCATCGTCACTACGTGGACTGCCGTCCACAGTGATAAGGACTCCTCAGAGATTTTCCATGGAATCAACTGAGATTTAACATATTTTCATAGAAAAAATTGTATATTTACAAGCTTAAAATTGAAAGAAATTGATTTTTTGGATAAATGTCATAACGCCCAGTGTGTCACGACTTCTTCTCATCACCTTTTTTTATTTCTCATAAATAATTAAATGAATAAATCAAAATATATAAAACAATATAAATATTTATTATAAAGTGTAAGAAAACCTCAAAAATTCAAATTCAAACTACAAATCAGGGCAGCCTTGTCCAACACTCAAAGCTTATTGTGGCCTCTTCCGATACGCCGCGAGTGGCCAGTTCCGGAGTTAGAGTTCGAAGCTGGTCACTCTGGCTACTGTCAAAAGTCTTCCTTTTACGCTTGACGTAGAACAAATAAGTACGAGGCGAGTGAAAAAATTTGGCAGCAGCCGAATAAAAACGAAAATCTACAAAATCTGAAGGAAATCTAGCTGAAAAACCTGAAAAACAGGTGAGAAGACCAAGAAAAACTGAGACAAATTAGGGAAAACTAAGGAAAACTTTGAAAACACACAGATAATATTGGGAAACCAAGAAAAACTCTGAAATATTAAGGAAAAGCAAGAAACCTAAGAGAATAACAACTCCATGATGAACAATCGGCGTGGCAAGGAACAAGGCGGCAACCAAAGCCGCAACTTGGGGGCCAGAGGCGCCTCTACCTCTCCGGCCCCTTCCGGCTCCTCCTCTCCGGCCCCTTCCGGCTCCTCCTCTCCGGCCCTTTCCGGCTTCTCCTCTCCGGCCTTTTCCGGCGCCTCCTCTTCGCCACCGCCGGTGTGCCGTGCCGCCCATGAGCCTGCCATGCGGCGTCGCAAGCGCAAGATCAATCAGCGCCGCTGGGTCCGGGAGCAGCGTGGCAATAGCAACGGGAGCAGCTCCGCCGCTTCCATGACCAGCTCGGAGGAGTCCACCTCGGACGAGACTATCTCCATCGATATCTCCATCCGCAGCGGCAGCTTCCAAAGCCCCAAAATGGCCCGTACCCAATTGGTGACCGAGGGGACCCAGACTACGCCGGACCAGGAGCAGGAGCCGCTGTTGCCGGCGCCGACGTCGTCCCCGATGGCGTCGCCTTACCAGTCGCCATCGCGTTCGTTTTCCCCATTCCGCTCTCCTTCCCCTCATGGCATGGCTCCCTCAATCCCGACGCCCTCGCCCTTGCCATCGCTATCGCGCTGGACGCCAACGCCGCCCAGGTTCAGGCGCTGCGAGATCAGCCGTTCGCCGAGTCCGCAGAGTCCGCCGGGGGAGGAGAGGCGCCGTTACCGCAGCCGCAGTCCCCTGCGGAGTGTGGCCGTCCTGCGGCGTAGCAGGAGCATCACCAGGAGCGAGAGCCCCTCGATTCCCGATCAGTATCGCCGGCCAAGATCGCCGATGAGGGGCCGCTCCCGTCAGCGTTATCCCAGGCGTTCGCCGCCGCCTCGTCGATCCGTGCTCACCTGGGAGGCCATTAACGATGCGGAGTACTCCTCCATCACATTGAAGGTGGATAAAATGGTGCTGCATTTTCTTTTATCTTGTTGGTTTTTAACTATGCTGTTCCGCCTAATTAAATAAAATATATTGAAAATATTTGAAGGTGGAGAAAATATAAACCATAAATTTATTTTGGGTTTCAAGTTATTTAAGAATTAAGAACACCCTAATTAGGTAAACATATACAAGGTTAAAAATTTAAGAAATCGATTTTTTTTGATAAATGTCATAACGCCCAGTGTGTCATGACTTTTTCTCATAACCTTTTTTTGTTTCTCATACAAAATTAAATAAATTAAACAATATCGTTATTATAAAGTATAAAAGAGCCTAACAAATTCAAATTCAAACTCATTTCTCTGCGGCACAAATCAGGGCTGCTTTGACCAACACTCAAAGCTTAGTGTGACCACTTCCGATACGCCGGAGTTAGAGTTCGAATCTGGTAACTCTGGCTACTGTCAAAAGTTATTCTACGCTTGACGCAGAAAAAATAAGTGCAAGTAAGAGGCGAGTAAACAAATTTGGCAGCAGCATAATAAAAAACGAAGAAAACTCAAGAAAATTTAGCTGAAAAGCCTAGAAAACAGGTGAGAAGACCATGAAAAACTGAGACAAATTAGGGAAAACTGAGGAAAACTAAGGAAAACTTTGAAAACACACAGAAAATACAGGGAAACCAAGAAAAACTCTGAAATATAAAGGATAACTAGGAAAACTCCATGATGAACAATCGCCGGGGCAAGGAACACGGCGGCAACCAAAGCCGCAGCCTGGGGGCCAGAGGCGCCTCTACCTCTTCGGCCTTCTCCGGCTCCTCCTCCTCGCCACCGCCGCTGTGCCGGTCCGCCTATAAGCCTGGCCCGCCGCGTCGCAAGCGCAAGATCAGGCCGCGCCGCTGGGCCCGGGAGCGACGTGACAATAGCAACGCGAGCAGCAGCTCCTCCACTTCCGTGACCAGCTCGGAGTCCAGCTCGGAGGCGCCCATCATCCACATCGCTAACCACAGCAGAAGCTTCCAAAGCCCCAAAATGGCCCGTACCCAAATGGTGACCGAGGGGACCCAGACTACGCCGGACCAGGAGCAGCTGTTGAAGGGGCTGTTGTCCCCGATGGCGTCGCCTTTCCGCTCGCCTACCCCAATCCGCACGCCTTCCCCAATCCCGTCGCCCTCGCCCTTGCCACCGCCAACCCCCTCGCCATCGCCATCTCGCTGGTCCTCGCATTCGCCGGACAGGATCAGGCGCGGGAGAGGGCGTTTGCCGCGTCCGCCGGGGGCGGAGAGGAGGCGCCACTACCGCAGCCGCAGTCCCCTGCGGAGTGTGGCCGTGGTCAAGCCGTCGTGGCCAGAGCCGCGACGTGGAAGGACCCGGACCCGGAGCGGGAGCAGGCTGAGGATGAGCCGTGGCAGCTCCTCGATTCCCGATCAGTATCGCTGGCCAGGATCGCCGATGAGGGGCCGCTCTCGTCAACGTTCGCCACTGTTGCCGCTGCCGCCGCTGCTGCCGCGACGTTCCGTGTACACCTGGGAAGCCATGAAGGCAGCAGAGGAGTATCGCCGCCGGCACCTGATCACGGTGGCCTCCGCCTCGGAGGTGCCGCCGCCAGTGACCACCTTCCGGTACGCCGGCCTGCCGGAGCACACGCGCCGCCAGATGGAGATGCGCGGCTACGCGGCACCCACGCCCGTCCAGGCCCAGGCCTGGCCCCTGGCCATGTCCGGCCGCAATGTGGTAATGATCTCGAATCCCGGCTCGGGCCAGACGCTGGCCTTCCTGCTGCCGGGCATAAAGCACATCTTTCGCAACCGCATGGCCGGATCCTTGGGCGGACCCGCTGTCCTCCTGCTGGTTGCCTCCCGGGATACGGCCGCCCAGCTGCACAAGGCGGTGGTGACCTTTGGGTTTCCGGGCATGCGCAGCGCCTGCATTGCCGGACAGGCCACTCGCCAGACCTTCGCCATGGGATCCCTGGAAATGGGCTGTGACCTGGTGGTGTCCACACCCGGTCGCCTGCTGGACATCCTGAGCCACAAAGACGGGGGTGATGGATCCCTGATGGATCTGCATCGCTGCATGTACCTGGTGCTCGACGGCCTCGATCACATGCTGGACATTGGCCTGGAGGGCCAGCTGGTGCGCATCCTGCAGCACTCGCGTCCCGATACCCAGCTGGTGGTCTGCTCCTTTGCCTGGTCCCGTGCCGTCCAGCGCATGGCCCGCAAGTTCATGGGCGACTACACCATGATCCGCGTGGGGACGATGGCCAACGCCGATGTGACCGCCTCCATGGCCACCTGCCTGACCATCCACCAGCGCGTCATGGTCGTGCACGAGCGCAGCAAGCTGCAGCGCTTGAAGGAGGAGCTGACCACCATCTACGATGACAGCGATCAGCCCGGCAGGGTCCTGGTCTTTGTGCAGCGCAAGAGCTCGGTGGAGCAGCTGGTGACCTTTCTGCGCGTCTTTGTCCACTGCAACGGAATCCACAGCGGCCGCAGTCCCTCCGAGCGCGACTATGCGATGCGCCAGTTCCGCCACGGCACCTGCAACATCCTGGTGGCCACCGATCTAACCTACTGCGGCCTGGACCTTAGGGGTATCCGCTATGTGATCAACTACGACTTCCCCGAGTCCCTCGAGCGCTATGTCCGTCGCCTGGCCCGTATTGGCACCAGGACACACCACTGTGTGGCCATTAGCTTCTTTACCCACGAGAATGTCCGCCTGGCGCGTGCCCTGCTCCATCATCTGGTGCAGAACGATCAGTATGTAGATCCTCGTCTGCGTGAGATAGTCAAGAGCCAGGCACGAGGATCGGGATCGGGCAGGGGAGGAGGAGAAGGATCCACTTCCCCACCTCCGGAACGCCGTAATGTGGGCGAAATCGAAGCGGCCAGGGCCAGGCGCAAGCGCATCCGCAATCGTCGTCGCGCCCAGCTGCGTCGCCTCAATCGCTCCCGCCGGGGCATTCGCTAGAGAGGGAATCATCTTTGCTGGAGCCTCCACTGGAGAGGGACTCGTCCTCGCAGGAGCCTCCACTGGAGAGGGAGAATCGTCCTCGCAGGAGCCTCCTCCAGAGAGAGAATCATCTTCGCAGGAGCCTCTAATGGGAGCTCAGAGAGAAGCTATACACAAATCTATACACACATCCATCTACACATTTATCTACACATCCTACACAGCCTACACATCTATCTACACATCCATTTACACATCCATCTAGATGTGTAAATATGTATCTACACATCCATCGACACATCCTTATACAGATCCATCTACACAATCTATCTACACATTCAATCTACACATCCATCTACAAAATCCATCTTCACTTATATCTACGTATCGAAAACCAGGGCCAACACCTTCCACATATTAACCCAAATAAAGGTTTATCGATACGTACTCTAGGGGGAACGTTAAGTGGGTCTGGGGGCTTGGGGTCTTGACAAATGGAGAACTGGCGAGCACTTGCACGTTCCCCTAGAAAGTTGTGCATCCAGAGCAAGACGTGACTCAATGCAATGACAAAGAAAGAACTATAAAGAAAAACCAAACATCAATAATTCATATAAAGAAAAAAGATAAAAAAAAAAAACTTGGGGAACTTTGGAGTAGATAAGCCTTAATGAGAAAACTCACTCAAGGAAAGGGTTTTCGACTTATGTTTCTCTGACAAATATTTAGGAACAATTATACTCCCAAAAATATTTACAACCCTTAAGGTATCTCTTTAATTTAATGGACATTATATATTATTTGCCATAATACTTGCATAAATTATCAAGAAAACATCCTTTATAATATCGCCTCAATGCAATGACAAAGAAAGAACTAAAAAGAACCAACCATCAATAACTCATATAAAGAAATAACCTTAAAAAAGAAATTGGGGAACTTTGGAGTATATGAAGTCCATGTAATACCATTTAAAAACCTTAAAAATAATAGAAAAAATATTCAAGGAAAGGGATTTCGACTTATTTTCGTCTAAACAATTTAAAATAATCACCATCCCTAAGGTAGCACCCTTATCTTTTGTAAATTATACATTATTTTTTATATATTTACTGGCATAAATTACCAAGAATTAACCATCAATAATTCATATAAGGAAAAGCCTTAAAAAAATAATTTGGGGAACTTCAGAGTATATGAAGTCCATGTAATAGCATTTAAGAGCCTTAAAAATAATAGAAAACTAGCTCAGGAAAAGGGATTTCTTAACAATTTAAAATAATCGCCATCCTTAAGGTAGCAACCTTATCTATTGTAAATTATAAATTATTTGTTGCATAAATTACCAAGAAAACCCAAGAAAACCCCCTAGAAAATATCGCCTACCCATTGTCCAGCTCTGTGACATATATGGGTCAGTGGTCAGTGGTCTCTCAGTATTATCTATATATATATTCCAATCACCGGAGTTATTTAGTTGTTTGCGCCAAAAGCAAATGGAAATGAATCAAAATTCATTAGAGGTGAATTTATTGTGTTGGCCATTTGATTTCCAGTTACAGTTACAGTTCCCAGCCCCAGATCGAATATCTCCCTCTGCATATCTGTATATATATCGCTGCCCGATATCTGTCCGCGTGGCCAACACAGGTGGCTTGGCTTTGGCTCGGCTTTGGCTTGCAGCTGAGTTTTTGTCCACTAAAAAAATAAAGATAAAATATATATGTTGTATAAAGTGGGGGGCGGTTGGGGCCGTGTCTAATCCGATTTTGACTTTATTAACGGTGCAATTTGTACCGACAACTGGCAGGCGGCAAGGGAAGCCGAACTGGCAGCCGAAAACTCCCAACTTTTAACTCCTAACTCCTAACTCCCAACTCTTGACTCCTAGCTTCGAACTCCAGATCCCAAGCAGACAGAGAGCGAAAAAATAACGAAAATTATGTGATTAATAGTTTTATACACTTAATTTTTAAGATATTTTCCTGACTTCAGTGGCTGAGAGTTAAGTTTTAACTATAATTCCCAAGTCGTAAATCCTTCAGCAAGGCTTAGTGACGAAGGAACTCCAGATCCCAAACGCAAAGAGAGCTGTACATGACGAATAATACCCAATATTATATGATTAATTGTTTTTATATCAAATTTTAAAGATATTTTCCTGCCTTTTGTTGCTTAAAGTTAAGTTTCAACTATAATTCCCAAGTCATAAGTCATTCAGCAAGGCTTAGTGACGAAAGAACTCCAAATCCCAAACAGACAGAGAGCTGCCCATGACAAAAAATACCGGAAATTATATTAATAATGTTGTTATATCAAATTTTTAAGATATATTCCTACCTTTTGTTGCTGAGAGTTAAGTTTCTACTATAATTCCCAAGTCGTAATTCCTTCCCCCGCGCATAGTGACGAAGGAAGTAGTAACTCCCCCTGAAAGAACTCTTTATTCAGAATATAAATTGCATTGAAATTTTAGGATAGTTTTAATAATAGTAATTATTATTTACACTATCCTAAAAATACATATTAAGATTACAATCACTCGGTCAAGATCTCTTTTTCTTTTGGTGTAACAACTACCGCGTCCGAACCCCAAAGCGATTATTATTTATGGCTGCGAGTGTTGGCCCCACACTCCTCCACCCCCCACCAGCCCCCACAAATTGTATGCTAATCGCTTGGACCCCAAAGACATTGGCAGCTGTCCCAAGTGGAACTGGACATGGCGGTACTGGTGGCACTGGTGGCACCCAGGGACCTGGAACTCTCGATTGTTTTTTCTGCACTCGGCGCGAGTGTGTCTGATTTATGGAGTGTCGCTGACTAATTTGAGCTCCTTGGGGTGTGTGTTGAGGTTGAGTCTGAGCTGGAGCCGAGTTTTTCCGACTGCAAATAATATAATGACCATTCTAGGGATGGCAGAGCAAAAAATATATATAAAGCGTGACAAGCGCCACTCACGATCTGCGATCAATATTGAGATGGAGAACTACTTCCTATATTTAGAACCGAAAAGGTCAGCAATTATGGGGGCGGATTTTCCTTCCCGCCAAAAAAAAAAAAAAAAAACGAATGCCCAAAAATGGAAATCGATAAAACAATCGATCGTTTGGCGGGTGAGTCATCGGCGCAATTGTAACAATTGCACTGGGAAGAAAAGGAGTTAGAGTTAGCACAATTCAGGAGACATTTGTATATGGAAATACTTGCGAATTGATCTAGAAAAGCCCTATGATATATCCTTGAGGTAAATAAGTATCTATATTTATCGATAAATCATGAGCCATTAGGGTTTTATATTTTTAAATGCAATTTTGTATTTAATATAATAACCGATCACAATTCAATAAGAATTTAATTTAATAAATTCCCTAAAAATAGATTAAGATCAATTAGCAAGGGCACTCTACGCAACATGCCACCTTTCACGATTTGGTCACATTAAACAAACAATTACAAGCGAAAGAAGCTTGGAGGAGAGAGGCAAGGCCACAAGATTTGCAATCCCAATCCCAGTTCCAGGTGGTTCCCACGCACGGGATGCGTGAGTGATGGCAACTGTCAACTTCTGTCAGGGCCGAAAAATAAACATTAAAAACGTTTAAAACAAAATATAAAAACAACTAAAAACAAAAGCCAAGCGAACCAAACAAACTCTTTTTGCCTGCTTAAATATTGTGAATTGAAAAGCCAAATAAGAAAACAGCGGCAGTGGCGGTTTTTTTATATTTTTTTTTGTGTGGGTTGTCGTGTCAGCGACGTCAATGTGCCAAGTCCAGAGCTCCAAGCCCCAAGTCGGGCCGAGATCTCGCCGTCACGTTTGCTTAATAAAATTAATATTTACATATGTTCCGTATTTATACACACACACCACCGCCAGCCAGCCAGCCAGCTAGTTTCTTTTTTTTTGTGTGTTGGCCAAAAGTGGACAAATAGCCAAATAGACCGACCGGGCATGGCCAGGCAATTTGCACGATCCGGAGATTCGCTGGAGGAGATCCCAGCCAGCGCCAGTGCCAGCACGCATCATAATTCGTCCGTGATGATCTCGTAAGGGGATTTCGTGATCCGTGATCCGTGATCCGTGATCCACGACTGACTGACTCACTGCCACACTGGCAATGGCGATAAGGAATCGCTGCCAAAACGGAAGTGAGCAAAATCCGGGATTTAATGGTGGCCTGGAAAGGTAGAGATTAAAATTATTAATGGTAATCCTTTAAATGCTAATTACAAGAGCTTCTTGGAGTTTAGTTAGGAATTTCAAATTAAAGTATACAATGAAATGTGTAAAGGTATAAAAATCATTGAATATGTTTGATTTAGTAATTTATTCTCGATCAATATTTAATGTTTCAATTAGAGGCAAGGGCACACTGTCCAACATGCCGCCTTTCATGAGCTGGTTACACTAAGAAAATCATTAGGAGCGAAAAAACATGGGAGAGAGGCAATTCAACTGATATTATTTAAGTATAATGGGAACTAGATTTTAAATTTAATCCTGTAATAATCCAGAGGGCCTTAAGATAGTTATTATTTACCTCGAATTACCTCAGAAATCAGTTCTCTGACTTGGGTTATTCTAATATAATTTATTAAAGTCTTAGAGGCTTTAATTAGTCATAATTAGCCAATATATATTTGCCAAGCGCTTGTAATGTGAAGAACTTACATAAACGAGTACGAAGAACACCCAAGATGGGTTCAACTTGAGGCTTTTTGGCTAATGGATCATCAGTCAATGGTATTGGTAAGATCCGCTGGCAGAAGCAGAAATCCGTAATGCTTTTCTCGTGTATCTTGGCTTTGGTTCTTGTTTTTTGTGTTTTTTTGTTTTTGGCAATTCGAAACAGGAAACATACCAAATCGGACAAATTGGACAAGCGCGACAAACAGATCTCGACATTTTGGTGGCTTGTTCTGAGTCGGACTCGGTTGCTGTATCTCTGTATCTCCATCTGACTGTATCTGTATCTGTATCTTTAGTTTTTGCGCCAGCTCTCACTTTGGGGGCATAGCACATAGATCGGACTCTAATTTGGCCAGAGTCTAAATTCAAGTTTATAACTAAATATGCTCAAAGTAAGCTAAGCTAAGCTGAGCTAAGCTAAGGTACGGTACGGAGAGCTATAGCTCTCTGGCTAACCTCGATTGCTGCTGCTGCGGCGACTGCGTTGCGTTTGCCACATTTTTTAACAACTTCACCCACATTCAAAATTCGTTTTGGCTTTGGCCAACAAACCAGTTCGGTTTGTTTTTTTTTCTTTCTGTTTTCTGTTTCTGTTTTTGTTCCTTGGGCTTTTTGCCATCGAATTCTGCCACTTTTGGCTATATCCAAATGCCCATCTAGCCGGGTTTCTTTTTGTTGCTTGCTTCCCCGCCCTTTTATTTTCTTTCTTTCCCAAGAATATACAAAGAAATAAATAAATAACTACATATTTCCCCCTGGCCTTATAGAGAGGGAGCGCTTCAACCCCAAAATTAGCTCGATCATTATCGGCGGGCCATTTAGGGGAAGTACGTCTATTAAATGTTAAAGGTATTTAGCCAAATTAATGACGGCTAATGTCCGCAGTTAAAAAGATGATCTGCTAAAGGTATCATCAGGTTGGTAGCAAAAAATACGTTTTATTACAACCATAAAATCTGACAATTTACAAATTATATCTGTGATTTCTAACATAACTTTGAGGTGCAAACGAAAAAGACTTTAAATTAAGTTTGTCTTATTTTCAATTGTTTTATAAATAACTTCTCTTAACTTTTCCCTAACCTAAAAGCTCAGCAATCATTTCAATTTATTTTGTAATTAACTCTAATGGGAGAAATATGTTTTTGGATTGTTTATTGTTTTGGAGTAGTCACCGGGGGAAAATAGTTTTCGTGTGAAATCACACACTCGATTGTCTCAACATATGGTTTTCAAAAAAAACAAGCAAAACAATAGCCAGCGCTCCTTACTGGGTTAATTGGATTGGGAGAGCTACCTGCTCGGATTACACTTACCCAGAGCCCCCACTTGTTGCTCACTCCCAATGTCATTTCATTTTGTTTCCACTGCGAAAATACCCATTGGTTTCAAGCCAAGCGGAAATCCGTAGAGAGTTCTATTCAATTTTCTGATAAATTGGTGATATCGGAAGAAGTTATCGCCATAAATTATAAATGAACTCCCAGCGATAAGTTATCGTTGATGTTATCGCGATAAATTATAAGTAACTCTATTCTAAGATTATCTTTGAATAATATATATTTAAAGTTCCGTTTCATTTATTACTTTTATTCCCTCTTTGATCTCTGATCACCTTCCAAATGATGTCATCGATATTCCTTATATTTCGTTATCGAAATCTCTTTTTTGCTCATTCTCAATGTCATTTAATATTGTTTCCATTTCGAAAATACCCATTGGTTTCAAGCCAAGCGGAAATCCGTGCAGAGTTCTATTCAATTTTCTGCTAAATTGGTGATATCGGAAGAAGTTGTCGCCATAAATTATAAATTAACTCCCAGCGATAAGTTATCGTTGATGTTATCGCGATAAATTATAGTTTTTTTTTATAAAAATTCTATTATTATCTTTGAATAATATCTATTAATACTTTCGTTTCATTCATTAATTTAATACGGAGTCGCTGATCACATTCTTAGTGATGTCATCGATATTCCTTATTATTTCCTATTATTTCGTTATCGAAATCTCTTTTTTGCTTCACCTATTCATAACTATTTTTGAACACACAAAAAAATATATGCATTTGAAGTTCAAAGAACCTGTGCTGTGTCATCGTCATCGATAATAGCATTCGCAGTGATCTCATCGATTCGCTGTTCTATCGCTATTCCTATCGAAATCTCCAGGGTCGCTGCCGTGAAGTTTTCCCACACACAGAAACCAAGAGAGAGACAGGGAGAGCAATAAACTTTGGACCAAAGCGGAGACGGCGATCAAGAACGCCTTCTATGGGCATTATGGAAATACCGTTACCGAGAGGAGATCAAAAGACCTCCGAGAGCAGGTGAACTTCGCTGTAGATCGATCATTGCCGCCGCCGACGCCGCCACCGCCGCCGCCGCTTTGCTTTGTGCAGAAATCATTTGCAAGCGAAGCGAGGCGATCGATCTATCATTGCCAAAGCAATATATATTATAAATATGGCATTATGTATGGTAGGAAGTCATCGCCATGGGAGAACCTTGAACCCAAAGAGACAAGCCCAGGCCCCAAGAGGGACACAAGAGATGCAAAGATACAAAGCCGCCGAAGAAATATGATTTTCGATTGTGAATGGGCCGCGGACAGTTTTGTGATTTGGGATTTTATTTTGATTGAGCTCCATGCTCTCCCCTTGCGGGGCCAATCAATCGCCGACTGGCAGTCGTCAGTTGGTGGCAAAAAATAACAGCAAAAAATCAACAGTTGAAACGGCGGCAAATCCGCTTAGCAAAACTCCAAAAGGAATCACAGATGCCTGAGTAATTGCCAAAATATCAACTGTTTTGTGTGTGTGTGTGTGTGTAGTACAGTCCAAGAATAATGCTCGTTTTAATTTAAATAACTTTTTTATATTATAACCTTCATTACCCAGTGCAGAAGTTACACCTAGAAATTTTAGAAAACGTAGGATTTTTGTAACTAATTTCCAAAAGATAACTTAAAAGAATTGAATTTACAGACAAGTCATATACCTCGATAAACAGGGGTGCCACAGAAATTGCCTGGGTTCTTAATTCTGCTCAAAAAGTATGCTACAAAATATTAGCAAGAAAGATACACTGAATCTGAGACTTAAAACATTATATTGCATATTTTTGGCAAGCCATTAAATGGATTTTAAAACCCTAGTGATTTCCGTAGGGAAGAAGATGAATAGGAATCGAAGTTATCGATTTTAAATCGATTAAGATCAATGTTCTTCCAGCTCTAAGGGCAAACGCAAAAAAGTTTTTTAAAAATCAATTTATGAAATATTTTTCCCAGTTTCAACTATAAAGATTGATGATATTTACTTTCCACTGTATTATTAACTTATTTCTGTTTCGTTTTTTTGCGCTTGCTTTGTGTTTCATTTGTTTTCTCTCTTTTTTTTGGCGTGTTTGTTTTTTGCAATGCCATTTTATTTATTATTTGGCTGCTGCTGTTATTTCTGTGCGCTTTAATTTTGTTTTATTTAATTTTTGCCTTTTTGCGGAAGCAAAAAATGCCTTTTCCACCGACTGCGCTGCTGACGTTGACGCCGCCCGCGCTTACGTCGCCGCTGTTACGGTATAATGCGACAGCGTTTCTTTTCTGTTGCTGCAGTTGTCGTTGTTGCTGCTGCTGCTGCAAGTGTTTTTTTTTTTTGCAAGTGCTTTTAGTTTGTCATGTAATGTTATTAACGCCATATTGACACACATTTTGTGAACAGGCAAAAGCGGCAAAGAAAAGAGCAAAAATCTAAGCTAATTACGTGACGGCTAACGTAACTGGAAAGCCTGTGTACCTGTAACGCACGCACGCACACTCACATACGTTCTCTGTAACGCCTTTCTTCTGCCACTTGTTATTCTTCCACCTTTATACTACGTAGCAAGTGTGTGTGTGGATATATCGCATCATCGTCACGTATTTGCAATATGAAGGAAGTGGGAGGCGTGGCCAGATTGAGTGACGTGGGGGAGGCGGTCACAGGTCGACCCACTTTCCATCACTCTCTGGCCCGAGCTCTATTCCCTTAAGAAGAAGACAAAGAAGTGGGATAGTGAAGAAGAAGAAGAGGCGACAGAGGAGGAAGAGAACACGGCGCTAAAGTCATGTTAATTGCGGTTCGACACTTGACTCTGAAGATGCGGATGCGGATGTCGAGACACTAGGCTAGAAAAAGTAGAAGAACTGAAAGAAGAGGAAAACGAAAGGGAAGAAAACGAAGCAAATTATGTCAACAAAATTAAAGCCTCACTTGTTTATTGAAAGAGGATGCCTCTGATGCTTCTTAAATTTTAAAGAATATTTCCCTCTATCGATTTGTCAATATAAAGTGCACTTGCACTTGCTACCATAACAACAACAATAACAAGTGGCACGTGCCATGAGCTGTTGATGCAAGAAAGTTTTTTTGATGTCATAATAACCATTTCCACGCCGTCTCCTTCCCACCCACACCCCGCGCCATCCGGCAACTGTCGAATTTCGAAAGTGAAAATGCGATGCTGCCGAGCATCAAATATGCATGATTCTCCTCCTCCCTCTCTCTGTCGCGCGCCTGCACTCTGCATGCATTATTCAGATTCAGAAGAAGAAGAAAAAGCAAAACAACAACAACACACATACGCACAGTGGTACATACAGCAGCAGTGATCGAAATAGTGACTCATATTTTATTGATTTGCTGGAAAATTCTTTGTGGCTCATCAAATTAATGGTGAGCTTAGCTTAGCTTTTCTTAAACATCTTTTAAAGATTATTATTAATAGAATTTCTTTAGGGGCTGTCCATATATTACGTAATCACCTATAGGGGGGAGGGGGTCAGCGAAATGATTATGTTTGATTATATGGGGAGGGGGGGTTATTGGACAATGATTACGTAATCATTTTATATCAAAATATATGTTTAAAAAAAAATTATTTTTATGAATTTATGGGGAAACAAAATGTTTATGATTACGTAATCAGAGGGGAGGGGGTTTCTGCAATGATTACTCTTGATTACATAGGGGGGGAGGGGGTCGAAAATCATCAAATTCGTGATTACGTAATATATGGACAGCCCCTTATTGAATAATCAAGTTTGTAAACTTTTTACAACTCTTATAAATTTTAAAACATGAATTTGCAACTTCTGGTGCTAGTGCGCTGACCACAGCTGTATGCATGTAAAAGCTTCGGTTCTAAGCGGAGCCTCTGCCGCTGCTGCTGCTGCTGCTGCTTGCGGCCAAAGTGAAACCAAGGCCCAAAGTAAGCTTCAACTTCGTGGGCAGCACAGCTGGGAGGGAGTGAGAGGGCCATGAGATGGGGAGGGAGAGGAGATGCATTTAACGCCTCTGGGTAACCGAAATGGGTTGTTGTGGGCGTTGCAGCTTACCTTGCGAGCGGCGGCATGATAACAGCACCACGAAGAAGAGGAAGAGGAATAAGAGGCGGAGGAAGAAGATGCAGAAAAAGAAGAAGTTGAAGGAGAGTTGCCAGGTATTAGAGATCGACCTGGAAATGCTCTTTTATAAATTGAAACCTTATTTTTTCTATAGTAATTAATAGAAAATAGTCATTAAAAGCACGTAATAAAGTCAAATATAAGTTTTGGTGTTAATTAATGCAAGAAACCCAATATTTATTGGATGTTTAAAGACTTTCTTCGATTGCAACTCTGAAATCTCCAATGGAAAGTATTGTGGAGATTTCTCTCTATCTCTCTCTGTAAAGTTCTCTGTTAAAAAAGTTGCTTAGAAGTAAGTTCGAGATCTTATCTTATCTTAATCCCGATCCGTAAGCCCCGCTTCGTTGGCTCTCTGTACTCACCCTTGGGATGGAAACGTCAACGGAGCGTCATCGTCATCGGTGCAGTTTGCGGGCTGCCCTTATTTGGCGTTAGGGTATTATGGCGAGGTGAAACAATAAACACCAAATAAAGCATTTGTCAGATATCCATAAACGAGTGTGTGGCTGTGCCTGTGGTCGTGGAAGAAGCTGAAATAATAATATTGTTTAAATATTAAATTATTACAGCAAAGTGTGCATAAATGAATATGGAATGATGCAAATGCAAATGGAAATGGAAATGGGAATGGGAATGCATGACACGTCGCGACACGATTGAAGGGGCTTTACGCTGATGTTACTGTTTTTTCCGCCTGCGTCTTGGCTCCAATTCAGATTCGGATACGGGTTCGGGTTGGGTTTGGGGCCTGGGGATCTCGGATTGCGGATGATGACATAACCGCGCACGTCAAATATGTGTCAATTGCAAAACTAAAAGACTTGGGAGGTTTTCCTATTGAAGAAAATAAAGTTAGAATAGATAGATAACCCCATTTCCCAGCTGTCCCAAACAGATCACAGATCAAAAATAAAAGTATTGTCGCGACGTTGATCGTTCAACGCCCATTGCAGGCTGCAAATCTCGGGGAGAGACCCGAAAAAATGCCGTGCTAAATTCCTGAGGCGCTTAAAAATAAAACGTTTTCTAGTTTTTTGTATTTTTGACTTTCACTGGCGCGCGGCAGCGCCTCGCACTTTGCAGCGAAAATAAAATACTTGCCGCCGCCGTGCTCATTGGGAATTTCTTGTGCCCTCCGGCTGGCTCATCCTCCTCCTGCTCCGCCACATGCTAATGGTTCTCTCTTCTCTCTTGCAGCACGCGAACTATGTGCGCCAGGCGGCGGAGGACTATCTGGCGCGGCGACAGGCGCGGAACAAATCGATGACCCGCTCAATGACCTCGGGCCTAGCCGGGCCGATCCTTGCCCTGGGCAACGTCCATTACCTTCCGGCCGCCAAGAGTGGCACCTTCTTTGCCCGCGACAATGTGTCCAACTTCATAACCTGGTGCAGGTGAGAGTCCTAAGGTGTTTGGATTAGTTTTAATCAGAGATTGGAGATCGGTTAATTTCCTAGATCTCTTAAGGATCCCTCTGAAACCTTCTTCCTTATCTATATACTTTGTTACTTACTTCCTTATCTCCTTACTTCCTTACTTCCTTACTTCTTTACTTACATACCTACTTTGCTACTACCTAATTCCTTACTTTCGTCCTTTTATATTTCCTTCTTTCCTTACATCCTTACTTCCCTACTTCGTTACTTCCTTACTTTCTTTCATACTTAGTTTATTTCTTACTTACCTACTTCCCTACCTACTTACTTCCCTACTTCCTTACTTTCTTAGCTTCTTGCTTTCATACTTTTCTACTTCCTTTTTTCCATACTTCCTTACTTCCTTACTTACTTACCTACTTTCCTACTACTTACTTCCTTACTTTCGTACTTATATATTTCCTTCTTTCCTTACTCCCTTACTTCCTTACTTCCATATATCCTTACTTCGGTACTTCCTTACTTTCTTTCATACTTAGTTCCTTTCTTACTTACCTTCTTCCCTACCTATTTACATCCGTACTTTCTTACTTCCTTACTTCCTTACTTTCTTAGCTTCTTACTTTCTTTCTTCCTTACATCCTTTTTTCCTTACTTCCTTACTTATTGACTTCCTTACTTACTTAGTTCCTTACTTACGTATCTCCTTCCCTACCTACTTACTTTCTTACTTACTTACTTACCCACTTACTTATCTTCCCCTTTTTTAACCCCGCAGAAAGAGCCTGAAGATCATCGAGTGTCTACTGTTCGAAACGGATGATCTGATCATGCGAAAAAACGAGAAGCACGTGATCCTCTGCCTCCTGGAGGTGGCCCGTCGTGGCGCCAAATTTGGTAAGTCTTCAGGAGAAGAATACCCTCTGTGTTATTTCGGGAGAATCATTGCCTCCTTGCAGGAATGCTGGCACCCATGCTGGTGCAAATGGAGCGTCAAATCGATCGGGAGATTGCCGCCGACATCAAGGCCAATGGGGCCAATTCCTCGGAGAACGGAACTCAAACGGAAGCCATAAACTCTGGAAATAGCATGGCCACAACGACGACGACGACGACGACAATAACCACCACCACGACGGTGGGCTCGGAGACGGATCTTTACGATGACAGTGATGACTCGGAGAACGAGGATGATGGCGATGAGAATCCCATGCTGATGTACGGCCCCCAGCCCCAGATAATTACCAATGATCTGAAGAGTCTTGATGAGATGGTGAGTGAAGAGCTATGCTATATATTACTTGAGAAACCAAAATAGAAAAAGACGAATATAGTGAGACCAAAGTGTTTAAATAGATCCAGCAATCAGTGAGACCAAAGCTGTTGAATAGAACAGCAAATCAGTAAGACCAGATCTGTTTATGAAGCAAGAAATATCACTTTTATTGGGAGTAAGTTTTGCTGCTTTTTGCCCGGGCTTTTCCTTTTTTTTTTACGCCGCAGGGCTTTTCGAATCTGCCCCAGTGCCCAGTCCCTAGTCCCCTATCCCAAACCAATGTCCACTTTTGGGTTTTCTCTTTGTTTATATTTTTTTTCATTTATTTTGCTCCCAGTTCCTGTCTCAACTCACGATTTTGTTTGTTATTGTTTGGCCCAGACTCTCGGACGGCCGCGCTGTTGTTACTGCTAGTTTTCTCATGTCCATTTTTAGCCATGGCTAAAGTTTCCAGTTACGGCCCAAAACCGAAAACTGAAAACCAAAAACCAAAACAAATCAGAAGCAATTGAAACTGGGGACCTACATATTTTTCTGTCCAAGGGGTGTTATGAGAGGGTTTTCCCAACTCAGCTGCCGCTGCCGCCTAGCGCCTGCCATGTTGAGATGTCAAATTAATTTGACAAGATGACGATGTGCCAACAACAATTACAACAATTGCAATTGTCAATGTAATTGCCAAAGTGTGACGACAGCAGCAGCAGCAGCAACAAAGGATCGGATGAGGATCGGCATTGGTCAGGCGGCGGCGCGCAATGGAAATCATTGACGGCCAAACTAATGAAAGCCATGCAAACATTTCCTCACGCCGCCAGCAATAGCAGCTAGCTGGGGTCTACACAGTAAGGAAAAGGGTGTTCATTTCAAGGGGATATGTAGAAAAATGTATATAAAATACCATTTAAAGTAGAAATAATCACAAGAAAAGCAAAACAGATGCCAAGACTGAGCAGAATGTATTCATTCTCTATTAAGGGATATATAATTTATTTATTTTTCTTTTCAATCTAAGAAGAAAATTCGAAGAAATGCCAATGAAAATTCCAAAAACACTCTAAATACATTGTGTATTTAAATATACATAGTATATGCATGGTTTTGTTGCAACGTATTAAATTAGCGTTGAAAAAATCATAGTAATCGATTAATAATCGATTTTTTAAAATACAAAAACATCGATTAATACCAAACAAGATCTTTGATTCAAGGGGAAGTATGGAAAAAGGTTTATTAAAATACTTAATAAGGAAAAAACCTATTCATCGATTAATAATCGATTTTTTTGCATACAAAAACATTGAAAACATCGATTAGTAGCAAACACTAACTTTGATTCAAGGGAACGTATGGAAGAATGTTTATTAAATAAAATTTAAAATACAAAATCATCAGAAGAGAAGCAAAAATACAGAAATATCCATTCTATATTTAATTATATAAATATTTTAAGAGCTTTTCTGGTCACAAATTAAATCAGAGGTGGAAAACTTATTAATCGATTTATAATCGATGTTTTGCATACAAAGATATCGAAAGCATCGATTAGTACCAAACAAGAACTTTGATTCAAGGGAAAGTAAGGCAAAATGTATATTAAATTATATTTGAAATATAAACACAATGCAAAAAAATAAATAAGAGTTGAAAAAACATATTCATCGATTTATAATCGATTTTGTGCATGCAAAGGCATTGATAATATCGATTAGAAACCAACAAGAATTTTGATAACACACATTCCTGTTCATCAGTAGCTGCTTTTCAATTTCTAAGATATTATTTTCGAGAAAATAAAGTGATATATATATTATATATCCTCTTTATAATTAAAATCCCCAGCTTAAAGTAAAATTTAAAGGAATGTAGAGCTCCTTCCGCAGTTTTCCGTGTAGACTAGCAGCAGTAACATGAGCAGCAGCAACAATATTCGACAGCTGGGGGATGGATGGTCGCTGGATGGATGGGACATGGACCCGGGACATGGACACGGGACACGGACACGGACACAGACCTCCCGCTCCTCCTCCTCCTCCTCCTCCAACTCTGAGGCAGCCAATCAATTTGTGCAGCAGCCACGGCAACAGCGGCAGCGGCAGCCAAATCAGCAAATAGCCTCAACAACTTGTCGAAAATCAAATGATGTGCCACCAACGGAAAAAAACGACAAAAAAGCACAGAAACGAAACGAAACGAAACGAAACGAAAAGAAAAGAGCCAAACCAGCCACGATCATTTGTCGACTCCAAAAGTCTGGAGCTGAAAAGCTGAAGCTGGAGCTGGCACGTCCGCATCGCTGTCCGTCTCCGTCTGGGAGTCTTTGGCTGACTATGGCGATGTGGATGCCTTTGCTGCCTCCGTTGGCTGCTTGCTTGGCATGCGATTTATGGTTAGGCCAGGATCACATCGCTATATCCCCATCGCAATCCCATGGCCGGAGCTAATCTCGTATGCGTCAGAGTCACGCCGATCCCCGATCTCTGGCAGATCGCTGGCATCGCTGGCATCGCTTGCATCGCGCGCTCCCCCTCAGCCGAAAGATTTATTGTCATGTCGGTGTGTTCCTCCAGCTTGGAGCAGCAGCTCCACCTAAGCACGCATCCCAGAGCCGCCGCCGCCGGCGAAGGAGTTTGCAAAAGTTCAAAGGTGCCAATGCGTTGCCTGACTCTGGCTCTGGCTCTCTGGCCTGGCTCCTCCACAGAGCTCTTGGCCACAAAACTACAGTAGCAAATGGGCTCGAGCCGATGGATGGGCTGGGATGGGATGGAAGCCAGGAGATGAAGCGGTGCACTGCGAGATGGAGCGGTGGTGACAGAAGCGCACACACTGGAAATGTTTTGGGGAGGGATTTTAGGGGAATAATCAAAAAATAACCCTATAATTTCGAACTAATTATTGGGGAGTTTCCACCCCTAAAAACTTATAATTCCCAACTAATTGTGTACTTGAAAATAAGAGTACTTGGTTTTGCATATATTTTGGATAGAGATCTTAAGGGAATAATAAGGAAATATTCCTCTGTTATACCTATAACTCCCAAGTTATTATTTTGCATCTTCCACCCTTAAGACTCCTATAATTCCCTACTGATTATGGCAACTACTAACTGGTAACAGTATTTTATTTTGAATATTGGAAATATAGATAGAGATCTTAAGGGAATAATATTAAGGAAATATTCCTCTGTTAGGCCTATAATTCCCAATTAATTATTCGGCTGCTTCCACCCCTAAGACGTCTATAATTCCCAAGTGAATATTCAGCCACTTCCACCGCTAAGACGCTTATAATTCCCAACTGTTTGTGTACTTGAAAATAAGACTACTTGGTTTTGCATGTATTGTGAATAGAGATCTTAAGGGAATAGTAAGGAAATATTCCTCTGTTATGCCTATAATTCCCAACTGATTATTGGGAAGCTTTCACCCCTAAGACGCCTAAAATTCCCAACTGATTATGGCAGCTACTTGCTGCTAAGAGTACTTAATTTTGCAGACTGGGAATATTTTAAATAGAGATCTTGAGGGAATAATAAGGAAATATTCATTTTTTATGCCTATAATTCCCAACTGATTATTGTGCACCTTTTGACCCCTAAGAATCTTATAATTCCCAACTGTTGGTGTACTTGAAAATAAGAATCCTTGGTTTTGTATATATTTTGAACAGAGATCTTATGGGAATTATAAGGAAATATTTTTCTGTTATGCCTATAATTCCCAACTGATTATTGGGCAGCTTCCATCCCTAAGACGTCTATAATTCCCATCTGAATATTCAGCAGCTTCCACCCCCAAAGACTCCAATCATTTCCAACTTATTACGGCAAATGCTAACTTCTAAGAGTTCCCAGTTTTGCCATTTAATTAATTTTGACTCGCGATTTTTATGGCAGTGTAGAATCAGACCTAAAGACAGACCAGGCCAAGTCGTCATTTGTTTGTCTGCCGCCGCCGCCGCCCGCTGGGACGGACTGGAGACTGGTCTTTTTTCCAGGCTTTGGCTGGCTCCCATGGCCCTCTTGCCTCTCCCTAGGGCAAGGGTAGCCATAGCCATAGCCATAGCCCAACTCCTCCTCTTGGACTCCCTCGAGATCAAATCCGAGAGAGTTTCCCCGCGCCGAGCGGATCATTTGTTTGTTGGACAATGGCAGCGCGTGAATTTATGCAGTGAAAAACTATTTGGTGACCCCGATGCTCGTCGCTGCTCCTTGGGACTGCCACTGCAGAAGTCAGGGAGTTTTTTCTTTATTTTTTGGGAAGTTTGGGAAGTTGGCAAGAGGTCAGGCTTATGCAATGCTAAGGGTCAGCTACAACGAGGGGGGATTGGACACTGAAACTAGGAGTTGCAAGTCGAAAGTCTCTGGCTTAAAGCTGGGAGAACCCTAGGAATAAGGTCTGGCAGATTGTAAATTAATTAATATTTAATTAGTTATTGCCATTTAAGGTTTTATCACATTTAAATGCAAATAAATGCCATTAATTTCACAAAATAATGCAGGCTGCCATCATTAGGTCAGCTTATATGGGCATAAGCTGAAAGCTAATCAGAATGATATATACTTACTATATTAGATTGTATAATCAATCAAATGAGAGAGCCAACACTCGACTTAATTAATAATATTTCTTATAAATATTTGCACCTTTTAAAGATATCCAAATAAACTCAATTTCAGGTCAGGGATCTGGTGGAGAAGTGCACATGCCCCTCACAGTTTCCCATGGTCCGGGTATCCGAGGGCAAATATCGCATTGGCGACACCAAAGTTCTCATCTTTGTGCGGGTAAGTCGGGTCGGGTTCAGGGGTTCCCATGGCCAAGCATCTCCCATCTCCATCTTCCATTTGTAGATCCTGCGCTCTCACGTCATGGTGCGCGTTGGAGGTGGCTGGGACACACTGTCCCACTATCTGGACAAGCACGATCCGTGCCGCTGCCGGGCCCAGCATCGCAGCTCTGTGGCCGCCCGTTTGGTGCCGCGCCAGTCGCCGAACCATAATCCCAGCAATGGCATCGAGCTCCACAAGGCGCAGGTGATATTCGAGAGGTGAGTCCTTTATCCCAGCTACCATGCTTTCCTTCTTTTAGTGTTCTTATTTATAGTTTTTAGTGAGTAAAATAAAAAAAACTACCACTTTAAGTCTTAAAATAATCAAATAGGGCAGTATGTTGTCGTTGGTGAGTGTATTCGTTGGTGAAACTTTATTGGAATCATTGGTGAATTTATAAGATATATATTTCAAGGATAAAATTATTTAGTTTGCAAAGATAAGCTCTTCAGTGACTGTGTATTCATTGTTGAATGTTTACATTGGTGAAACTCCATTGGTGAATCTTCATTGGAGTAATTGATGAATCCATAAGTGATCTATTTCGAGAATGCAATTATTTAGTTTGCAAAGATTGACTCCTTAGTGAATGTATTTGTTGATGAAACTTCATTGGTGAATCTTCATTGGAGTTATTGAATCCAGACAATATCTGTTATCGATTATAAACTTATTTAGTTTGCAAATATTAACTCCTAAGCGAGAGTGTACTCATTGCTTAATGTGTTCATTAGTGAAACTTCATTGGTGAATCTTCGTTGGAATCATTGGTGAATCCATTAAATATATATTTCGAGGATAAATGTATTTAGTTTGCAAAGATTGACTCCTTAGCGAGAATGTGTATTTATTTGTTGGTGAAAAGTTTTTGGTGAATCTTTATTGGAGTTATTGATGAATCCAACGAATATCTGTTATCGTTTATACAATTATTTAGCTTCCAAGGATTAACTTTAAAGCGAAAGTGTATGCATTGGTGAATCTTCTTGGGTGAATAAATAAAGATTGGAATCATTGGTGAATCCACAATTAATCTGTTATCGATGATACAATTATTTAGCCTTCAAATATAAACTCCTAAACAAGTAGAGTGAATGCATTCAATCAACATTTTTCATTGGTGAATTCCTTGGTGAACTTTCGTTGATGCATTTATCGCTAAAAGTAATATCATTTCTTGAATAATTAATAAGCGTTCTTTAAGTACATTTTGTAAAAAAAATTTGAATATACCAATTAAGCTTCCCGATTCCCTCACCCTTTTCAGGTCACCGCCAACAGCTCGACGCGTTTTCAACACTCTAAATGGCAACGGCGGCGGAGGAGGAGCTGGAACAGGAACAGGATCGGGCCTAGCCTCGACCGCAACAGTAACTGGAGCTGTGGGAGTGGCTGCTCCGCCGCCTCCACCGCCACAGAATGGCCACAGCTTGTCGCCGAATTCCGGCAAGTATCGCAGCCGCAGCCCGACGCCCCAGCGCAAATTTCTCAACCAGCAGACAAACGGAAGCAGTGCAGCCTTGGCAGTGACCTCAGAGTCGCTCGGATCGCCCAGCCTGGCCAGGCGCTCCATGTCGCCGAGTCCTCGCCGGCTGATTGATATGCGCAAGAAGCAGAGCTCCCTGGACTCGTACAGCAGTGGTCCCAAGTCCCTGCCGGGCTACAGCTGCTCCCTGGAGGAGGCCAGTGTGGGTGCGGGATCGAATGGCGGAGCTGCAGGTTCGGGAACGGCCGCCGCCGAGCAGAGCGGCGCCAACAAGTTCGAGAATATTAGTGACAATGGAAGCGAGATCAGCGACGAGGGCTACCGGAGTCTGGGCGTCATCCAGTCGGGCGCCCAGAAACGCGAGTCCCTGCACAGCCAGGCCTCCATCGAGGACGCTGAAACCAATGGTGAGTTCCCTTTCCCTGATTTCCCTTATAAATCTTAAGTATTCTTCCACCTCCATAGCGCGTCTGGATCAGACCTCCAGTGACTCGCAGATCTCGCCCTCCGAGGAGCCCACGGACAAGACGGCCGTGGATATACTGCAGGAGGAAGAGGGCCACCTCAATCACCAAGATCACGAGGAGCCCGAGGAGGACTACTCGGTGTGCGATGGTCCCCAATCGCTGCCAGCGATCCTCAGTGTCCACAAGATGAACCACAACGACGACGACAAGTTCGAGCAGTCTGGGGTCTTCATCACCGACGACGAGATCACTGTGGACATGGCCAATGCCGGGCAGGATGAGCAGCAGCAGCAGCCACCGACCGCTGCCCTTAGCAAGATTCCGCGCTCTCCGCTGGCCCAGCGACGCCGCCGGAGCATTGACAACAGCACCTGTGGCGGGGCCGGCGGCAGCCTCCAGGACCTGAGCAGCCGCTCCTCCGGACTGCCATCCCTGGCTTTGGCTCCAACCTTTAGCCGCAAGCAGCCGGTGTATCGATCAGTGCGCACGAGGAGCTCCAACGCGGCTCCAGTGGCGCCTCCCAGGTCCCGGCAGGCCACCCAGCTGCCCATGGTAAGGGATGCAACCAATACGTGGAGCGGACGGGCCACAGGGGCGCCCAAGAGGCGGCCCACCTGCAGCGCGGACACCTTTGTGGCACCAAGCAGTGGAGCAGGAACGGGAGCTATCAGTGGAGCAGGAGCCGCCGCCTTTGAGCGCAATGGCAAGGGACGCTCCTCCCAGATCCTGTACGACAGCAATGGACGGCGCGTGAGGAGCGGTGCCGGATGCAGCAGTTCGCTGACCACGTCGCCTGTGAAGAACCACGCCTCGTCGCCGCTGGCCCAGCAGCTCCTGGAGGCGGCCAGCAGTGCCAAGAATGATGCCCAAATCCTAGAGAAAATGAAGTCGCTGCTCTCCCGCTATGCGGCCGGCAATCAGGCCAAGACGGGAACGGGCTCCAAGGTAAATATTAACGGCAAGAAGACGCCCGTCTACGAGGACTTCACCACGGCCTGGGTGCACAGCAGCGGGAATCTGGAGCGATCGGAGAGCTGCTCGCCGCCGGCCAAGGCTCGATCCAAGCGCAGCTCGGCCGCCAGCTCCTGCGAGAGCAATCACTCGAATTCTGGAGCAGCTGGTGCAGGAGCCGGAGCAGCTGTGGTATCGCCCAGGCGGGAGAGGGGCATGTCCAAGATCCCGGCGCCCGTGCGCCAGCATACAGAGCTTTACTAGCAGCGCCGAAGGACGCCAAGCGTCCAGGTAGTCCACGTCCGTTTCCAAGCCAAGCCGAGGGTTTTCTGAAAAGCCTCCGTAACGGAGAAGGAGATGGGAACGAAGGTAAATGGGGACTGGGGGTTACACATAGGTCAAGTCAGGATTAGAGAGCCAAGCTGGAATTGTCTGGGCGTGTGTGTGAGTGGAGAGAAAGCAGCAATAGAATCCAGGGGAAGAGCCTTAAATCAGAATCAGGATCGAGGAAACGTCGAGAGAAGAAAGCGAAAGCAAAGCTGAAACTGCCTCAGAGACAGACAGTATCAGGATCGCCTCTTTTACCAGCATATCCCCCCTCTAACTAAGTATATTTCCTTTTCCCATAGCAGGGGTGCCCACAGAAATCGCTGTGGCGTCCCAAAGTATGCTACATAATTTTAATCAAAGAATTTTGGCCATAAAATAGTTAATTGCGTACTTTTGGCCACCGTTTCACAGCGATTTCTGTGGCACTCCTGCTTTATATAACGAAAACTAGAGCTGGGAAAAAATCGATTGCCATATCGATACTATCGATTATTTTTTTTGCGGTCCAACATCGATTATATTTTGGCAGAATCGATGTATCGTGAACCATTCATCTTTTGGATCATCAATGGCTTTTAAAAATGAAAGCATTTTTTTTTTTTATGTTCTGGAAATGAAATTTATATTCGATTTTTATGTTAACGAATTTTTTTCGATATTTTTGTTTTAAAAACTTAAATGTTCTTTATTTATATTAGGAAAATGTATTTTTGGTTTGCTCTTTATATGTATCAGTATATGATCTCCATGAATTGATTTCTATAAATTAAAAAAAAAAATAGTTTCTTTTCGATTTAATGAATGTTTTTTTCTGAAAGATCGAAAAAAATCGATGCACTGAGAATCGATTTTTTCCAAGCTCTAACGAAAACCCCCTGTAATCGTCGCTATTTAACTCTCTTACTCTCTCTATATATATTTCCAAGGGACTATAATCAACCTTTAAACATTTAATTTGCATTTTAAATCAAATATATATGGCTTTCTGTGCTGATGATATGCTGATAGGCTGAGGGCAATCGAATATAACCGATATATACAATCCAAATTTGAGACTCGAGTTAAAATTTTAAATCCATTTGATGTTGTTTTTTTGTCTAGGCCTTAGAACACAGGAATTTTAAAACTAAAAAGAAAGTACATGTATCAGGGGTGCCACCTGAATTCGCTGTGGCTAAGGAAATTCATGGAAATATAATTTTCCATAAATATTTCCAATACCCAGCGTTTTTTTCTAAGCACCCCAATGGTATCGCATATAGAACATAGTTTTCTAGAAATTTTTAAAGCTAAAGCCAACCACATATATCTCAATTCTTCAGATTCGGATTCGGAAGACATTTATTTTTGTACTTTAAATCGGAGAAAGGAAAGGGAAAGTAGGAAAGCTTTTACAGTATATACAGCTATATGTATACAATAAAATAATGGAAAGGGGAAAGGACATGGATTCGGTTGGGGTTTATAGCTAGGAAATGAAGCACGCTCCTCACAGCCACAAAAAAATCTGCATTACACACACTTTAGGGGGGATGATACAGTGCGATCGGGACTTTAAGGACATTTAGTTCGAATTTGTTATCATTATTAAATCAAAAGAGAAGAATTCGCACTGTATTTGCAAAGCAAAAACAACACATAAGATAAACACACACAAAACAAGAAGAAACGTTCACAAAACATACAAAAAAAGAAGAAGAATTCAAATAACTTGAGAAACTTATAGCTTTTGATGGAAGAGTACGTAGAATAATTTTCAGAAGCCCCTGTACAGGCAGGGATGCCACAGAAATCGCTGTCACTTGACAAAGGTATGCTGCAAAGATAAAGCAACTTTATTGCCTACGATTAGCTGTGGGCACCCCTTGCCCATGTATGTTTTATATTTTTTCTTTGATTTTTTTTCTTTGTTTAGCCTTAGAGCAATGTTAACATATATATATAGTTTAGTACATATACCACGTACCTATGGATCGTAACTATATATACATATAGATTGTAAATTGTGTTTTCGCGTTGTATAGTTCGTATAATCCATCGGCCTTAATGTTCAGATTCAGTCTCTTTTTGTATTTTTTCGTTTTATTTCTTATTTTCAGTTTTTGTTTTAGAGCTGGCAAAAAATCGTTGTTTTGCACTATCGATTTTTTCGATGTTTTACTAGTGAAGAATCGATACTATCGATGTTTCCTAAGCCATACAATTTCTGCTTATAAAAATTATATTATCGGCAGTTGAAGCCTTGAGTGATGCCATTTTCTCACTTGAACCGATTCCGGGTTTAAGGGATTAATTTCCATTCATGATCTAACCAAATATTTCCCTTCCAGCATTCGAGAAAGCATCGTCATGATCATTTCAAAGGCTTAAAATGGAGTCTAATCGGTCCCATTAAAACATCGATAGTGCAAAAAACAATCGATGGTTTTCAAAAAAGTTGAAAAAGATCGATACTATCGATAGTGCTCCGATGTTTTGCCAGCACTATTTTGTATTATTATTTCTATTTGAATTTAGGTTGCACGTTTTGTCAGCTTTGTTTTGGATTGTAAACCAAATGGATACCAATTTATAATATTAAATAAATAAATAACAATTAAATTGTTCGAATACACACACAGCACACATACACACTACAAACACACAACACAGAGATTGTGCTTGACCCGTGGCGTTAAAAATAATTCTAGGAAATGAAGCAATTGGTTTGGCAGAAGATAGCACCACGGGACCGACCGAGAAGCATATATAATATATATATCTTTGAACATATAAAGTGTATTTTAAATACGGCAAAAGAATGTATGATTATCAATTAATTTCGAAAGCAAACTAACTATTACAAATGGAATATAGATTAGACTCGTAAGCGAACGGCATAATAATTAATTCAATGATTTTAATCACGAAGAATTTAAGTAATAAATATACAAAAATATATAAACCAAACAAAAAGAACAATAGCCATTGTTTAAACTTATTTATCTTTATTTATCCACAAGTGTGCGTGCTGGAATCGATGTAGTACGAAAATTATAATAATTAGTTCGGTCTGGGACCTAGAGATCGCCGAGAGCGTCCAGTCCGCCGCCGGGGCCGCCGCCGCCACCGCCCATCTTGGCCTTGTCCTGGCTCTCGGTCCAGGCCTTGGCAATCATCTGTTTGGTCTTGGAATCGCCGTCGTTGTACATCTTCTTCATGATGTTGACCAGCGCCGACTCGGCATTGTCGCTGTCCTTGCCCATCTCGGTGTCCTGCTTCTGCTTCAGCCGCTTCTGGATGGCCGTGAGCACATCCCAGTTCTCGCCCTCCTTCGCCTTCTTCAGATAGATGGCCACCATGTCCGTTTTGATCTTGCGATAGCTCTTCTCCACATCGATGCGGTGCAGCAGATTGTTCACGCTCAGGCCAAAGTCCTTGCCGTTCAGATCCCGGACATGCAGTTGCAGCGAGGATTCCGTATAGTTGACCGTCACATCCTCCTCCGTGCAGCCCTGGACGCCGTTTAGCGTGATGAAGAGCTTCACGAACTTGGCGCTCTGGTCCCAACCGTAGTCGGTCAGCTCGTGCAGATATCTGTGGGTGGGTTCTCGTTACTATAGCTTCGGTCACCGGAGAAGGGGCAGCAGCCACTCACCTCTTGGCATCGCCGGCAGTGCCCGCCGCCTGGCGCTCGGCCGCAATGCGCGCCTTCATCTCCAGGTTGACAATTTCCCGCTCTGCTTCCGCCTTGGCTTTGGTCAGCACGCCCTTAACGCGGGCGCTCTTCGCCTGCTCCAGAAAGGCGGCCAGCTCCGCCACATCGCTCTTTAGCTGCGGGAAACAAAGGAGGAGAGTTTGAGATTTGGATTTCTCCCTTTTCGGCGGGCGGCTTACCTGCTCCATGGACTTGACTTGACGAAAGGTGTGCACGAGTAAATATTATTGAAGAACAGAAATTTCGAGCAATTTCAATGACGCCGGCGCCCGCCCCAAAACGTGCTAGAAAATGCCAAAGCGCGTGCTCAAGCGCGAGCACATTGTGCAGCGAATAAATCGATAACAAATCGAATGTGAAAAATACTAAAAATAAATACCAAATGACGATAGGTCGATTACCGTTTAATCGACTTCAATTTGAATAGAAATTGGATCGAAAAACCCACTGTGAGGAGTTTCAGGTACCAGGCGAACAGAAATGCTAGATGGAGAATGACTTCTAATGGGCCTCAAGTTATTATAACAGTTTTAGGCCAGAGAGATCGCAAAACTGTTATAATAATGCGGAGAGTGCAGCTGCCATTTCTGTTCGCCTGGTATTTCACTCTCATCGATGGGAAAATGTAATGGAAAAATCCTCTGTAAGGGGGGTTTCAGGTACCAGGCACTGCCGGCTGTAAATGGCCTGTTTCTAGAGAGGATCACGTGGGGCCGGCTGTAAATGCCCAGTTTCTGGGGAGGATCAGTCCCTGCCGGCTGAAAATGGCCAGTTTCTGGAGAGGATCAGGCTCTGCCGGCTGTAAATGGCTAGTTTCTGGAGAGGATCAGGCTGTGCCGGCTGAAGATGACCAGTTTCTGGAGTGGATCAGGCTGTGCCGCCTGTAGATGGCCAGTTTCTGGAGAGGATCAGGCTGTGCCGGCTGTAGATGCCAGTTTCTGGAGAGGATCACTCTGTGCCTACTGTTAATGGCCACTTTCTGAAGAGGATCACTCTGTGCCGACTCTTAATGGCCACTTTCTGGAGAGGATCAGGCTCTGCCGGCTGTAAATGGCTAGTTTCTGGAGAGGATCAGGCTGTGCCCGCTGTAAATGACCAGTTTCTGGACAGGATCAAGCTTTGCCGGCTGTAGATGACCAGTTTCTGGGGAGGATCAGGCAGTGCTGGCTGTAAATGCCCAGTTTCTGGAGAGGATCAGGCTCTGCCGGCTGTAAATGGCCAGTTTCTGGAGAGGATTAGGCTCTGCCGGCTGTAGATGGCCAGTTTCTGGAGAGGATCAGGCTGTGCCGGCTGTAAATGACCAGTTTCTAGAGAGGATCAGTCCCTGCCGGCTGTACATGCTCTGTAGATGGCCAGTTTCTGGAGAGGATCAGTCCCTGCCGGCTGTAAATGGCCAGTTTCTGGAGAGGATTAGGCTCTGCCGGGTGTAGATGGCCAGTTTCTGGAGAGGATCAGGCTGTGCCGGCTGTAAATGGCCAGTTTCTGGAGAGAATCATACACGGCCGGCAGTAACTGGCCTGTTTCTGGAAAGGATCAGGCTAAAAACGCTCTGTAACTGGGTGTCATATACCAGGCGAACAGAAATACCAGAAAGAGGATGGCTTCTTCTGCGCTTAAAGTAAATATAACAGTTTTAAGCCAGAGTGATAGAGAGAGAGAGAGAGAGCCAGAGATATCACACTGAGAGAGAGAGCCAGAGAGATCCCATAACTGTTATAATAAAGTTAGGCCGAGGGTTCAGCGGCTACCAGCTGCCATTTATGTTCGCCTGGTATTTCATTCTCATCGATGGCGACATTTGAAGGAAATTGGGTGGAAAATGGATTGAAATCGGATGAAAAAACCCACTGGTATGGATTTCAGATACCAGGCGAACAGAAATACTAGATGGAGGATGATTTCTCTGCGCTTAATTAAATATAACAGTTTTAGGCAATGGATATCCCAAATAAAACCTTCGATTTCATACTTTAAAAGCATACTTTAAGGGGTTTGTAATTTATATATGGAAAAAAATTGCATCTTTTGGGCTGAAGCTATTAACAACGTCAGCCCAAAAGTATGCAATATATTTCAAATTCTCCTCTTGCTCCTTAATTCACTCGAAAAGATGCACATTTGACCAGATAATTAATAAAACTGCCTACAAGTATGCAATTTTTTTTACTTCACGGCTAAAAGGCTACCATTAGTGATTCTTTTTGAACTGACTTTGTAATTTAAAGATTCACAATATTTGAGGTATTTGTGAGAGCATATCATGGCCAAAAATCAAGTGATAGCCAAATGTCATATATTTCCCGATTCGCAATTAAAATCTTAATTAATTAATTGCAAAATATTGAAAAAAATAAAAAAAAAAATTGTTTGTCAATTTTTCAAAATTTGATAAGGGGTACCATCATTAAAATTTTCAAAAATTGACAAAAAAATTATTTTTTTAAATTTCCAAACTCTATATGCAGATTATTTAAGCAAATAAAAACTAAGATAAAAACGCTTTCCGAATGGAAATTGAGGCTGTTTTGGCTTAGTTATGATTGTTTTAAGCTTTGATAAGTTAAAAAATATGCATCTTTGGGAATAATGGTTTTTTGACTTAAATATATGTATATCGGATCTCTTTTAGCTGGAAAATCCCCTTGCTTGGCCCGCCATGAAAAGCCGTTTATTATGATGCGTTTCTTGTTGATGTTATTTGGTTCTTCTCGTTCGCAAAATAAAATAAGTTTTGAGGCAAGAAAACAATTCAATAAACCAATATTCATTCAAGTCAGTTTATTTATTTTATTTTATTAAGGTTGAAAAAAAAAAACAAACGTTGAATTTATTCTTTTTAAATCATAACAAAGAGGTTAACAATGCAAAAATTTTAATATTTATTTTATTATTTGTAAGAAAAACTCACATTCCACAAGTGTTATTTAAAGTTTTTAGGGGAATTTAGCAAGACAACTGCCAGTACAGTCACGCTCATCTATGTAAATCTGAAAAGATTAACAAACCTGTACAAGTGAGAGCTTTATATATAAAAGTTTGGCGCGTTGAATGGTTTTTGTCTTTTTATTTTGAAATCGATTCTTATCAATCGCTATGTTTATACATATATAATTTTTCGACTATAATTTCATTTAAATATTATGGTTGTTGCGTGAGGGCTTAATCAATTAATTTAAAATAAATTCATTAACAATTCGTTTCAACAAAATAGGTTCTGTTCATAGATAGGTATATGTGTGTGTATATCTGATAATACGATACGTAATTAATTGCGTAAATAATTGGAACTTCCTCTTGCTGTAGCGCCGATCCTTCCAGCGGCCTATTTGTCCTATATCTGATATATATTCCTGCTTACAATGTAATGTTACAAGTTCCTCTTTACACATAATTAAAGCAAAATTTGCTCGTTCTTCTCTTCAGAAATCAAAAATGGCGAAACAAATATAGAAAAAAAAATTAAAGAGATTAACGCAATAAATAAAATATAATTAGAGTTGCCTTCTCCGATAACGGTACTTCTATGTGTGTATTCTGTGTGTGCCTCTTCTGTGGGTTTTCATCATGATCTTTTTCATTAACAATTTACTTTCGTTAAGTTTTTGAAACTCCTTCAACTTTGGTATAATATATCGCGTAATCGTAATCGTAATCGTAATCGGTATCGTTATCGTACTGATCAAATGCTAGATGCGCGTAAATCGTTAATCTTAGTGGAAAAAAGTCGTTTCTCTTTAGCTACAAAATTGAAAAAGGCTGTGATGTTGGTTTCTTTTTTTGGATTTTTGGATTCTAGTTGTGCAATATCGCGCGTATCGTTGTCTTTAATTTTGGATCTAGCGGGATCTAAAAGTCTGCTCCAGGATCTCTCCAGGGTCACTATATAAGTCCTATGTATAGGTAGATGCATATATCAAGGTGCAAAATTGAACACTTCCCCTTCCCATTCCCTAGACATCGATCACGCTGTCGTTCTTCTTCATCTCCATCAGATGGGTCTGCTTGAGCTTCTCCTGCATCTGGGTGAGCATGTCCTGCATGCGCCGGATCTCCTCGTCCTTCTGCAGCAGCAGGCGGTCCGTCTCCGATATGGCGGCATCGAAGCCGTTCGTGGAGCTGATCGAGTCCCGCTTCAACTTGCCGCGCTCGCGCAGCGCATGCTGCGAGATCTGTGAGATGCACTGCGCCCGGAAGTTCTCGTAGTGGACGTCCTGAAAGTAAATCCCAGCTAGAGCTCGAACTTGGCAAAGATATGTATACGCACCTGTGTGGTGTCCTTGAGGTCCTGCATGTGCGTGGATATCAAGAAGGTGCGCAGCTTGATGAAATCACTGTGCTCCGGATCCTCCACATTGACCACGCCCCAGGGATACTGCCTGCCCCGCACCTTCTTGCCGGCCACTTCCAGAATGGTGTTGCTCCCCACGACGGCGAATGGAATGGAGGCCTTTAGCTCGCGATCCTGCTGCTTGAAGTCCTCGTCCTCGTCGGAGTCGCATTCGGGGAACTGGTACAGCTGGATGTGGTTGTCCTCGAGGTCCTGCAGGATGCGCTCCTTCAGCTTGCGCACCTCCTGCTTGTTGAGGCAATCAGCCTTGCCGATGACCAGCACGATGTTGACCTTGCGGTGCAGGCGCCGGATCAGGTCCAGGTCCATCTGTCGCAGGCTGCCAGGGGGATTATTACCGGGATTATTAATGGGTAAGTTAGTTGTCTTACCTGTGCCCCCAGGGCGGTACAAAGTAGAGGCAGCAGTGCACCCGATTATCCTGGATATTGCGCCGATTGAGTCCGCTCTCATCCGTGAAGTACTGGCGGAACTGCTCGTCTATGTACTGGGTGCACACCCGCCAGCTGTCCTCGCAGTTGATGGCATCCCCAAAGCCCGGTGTATCCACCACCGTCAGTCGCAGCCGCACGCCGCGCTCCTCAATGTCCATGGTCTTCTTCTCCACCTTCGTCGTCTTCTCGATGCGCTCCTCCACATTGGGCATCTGTCGGTTCTTGTAGAGATCCCCCAGAAACAGGCTGTTGATGAGGGTGGACTTGCCCAGACCGGACTCCCCCACGACCATCAGGGTGAACTCGAAGCCCCGCTTCACCGACTTCCGGTGCACTTGCTCTGGTAGGGTGGCGAAGCCTATGTAGTCCCTGTCCTTGTCGAAGGATGGTGTTTTGGCTGAAAAGGGGAAACGGGAATTTTAAAGGAAACTCCATTTTATAATGGTTTCTGACTCCCGATTTCTTTGCCTGTACCCCCAGAAGGGGTGCTTAATAAAACAAAACGGGTTAATCGACTGAAGGACCTTGCTCTTGGGTCTTGAATCTCGGTTCTTGACAGACGTTCATGTCTGTCTCATTAGGCACACGGAATGGTGGAAGCACTGTGTGTCGTCGAGTGGAGTGACAAAGCCCTCAAGAGAGCGGGGTAGGAACAGGGGGAGTGCGCCCCATCTCCGACATATCCCGAGACCCTTACACATGTTCCTGGTGCTTCCTGGTGGTTCCTGCTTCCCGATTCCTAGTGCTGCTTCCTGACGCCCTTTCCGGCCAAGTTTCGTGTGTATACCGAGCGCCTACTTAAAGCGTAATTGGGCAATAGCCTCGCACTTTTCCTGCTGCCTTCAGGGTTTTCACTGTATCTCTCTCTATTGTTGGCTGGCTTTCAGCAAATTTGCCACATTGTTAAGATCCTTTGGCCGCTTTTTGTTTTGTTTGTGGTTTCTGGTTTGGTCGTTGAAAAATAGATAGATCCCCGAGTTTGATGAACACTTTATTGTATATTGTATTTGGTATTGTGGCGAAGGTGCAACTCGCAAGCCAACTGCCCTAAAACCGTCCAAAATTGATGGGCGCTCTCTCTCTCCGTCACTCCCTCACCCACTCTTTCGCTCTCTCTCGCGGCCTCTCTATTCGTAAGGATGTTACATCAAGTGGCAACACCGAAATGCAACTTTCCCCCATACTATTTACCCTCTATTTTCATTCTCTCGGCGCCTGCGCTCGAGGACTTGGGTGAAACTAGTGAAAGCCCGGAAAAGTGAGCCAGATGTTACGCGGGGGTTTTCGGGCCAAAAGTGGCGGCATATAACGGTCACTCGGCAGCGTTGCCAGATAGACGGTGATAATATCCTGGTTCTGTTTTATTTATTTAAGTATTATTATTATATATCTTATAAAAAAAAGTTACTTTTCGATTTAAAAATGAAACCTTTTCTAACTCAAAATACTTCGCAATTTTTGTTTGAAATTGCTTTAAAAGTTCAAGGTTCTTCTGCGTATCCTGTGCCTGATACTCGGGTTTCCTTGTAGCAGGAAACCAGAAAATGTGAGGGAGAAGCCTCAGTCTCACCCTCTCTCTGACCGCCTGCCTCAGACTGAGGTTATGATCCCACCCCTTTTTGAGGGCCAAGTCTAAGGGTGGCACAGCCGGTTGCATTGTTTCAGCTCACGTTTTGCATTCATCGATTTTGGAATGCAGCCACCAACGCACACTTTACTTTTGATTTAAAAAATTGATATTTTCCATATAAAATATCTTAATAAATTGATTAGAAACCTTAATCTTAAGAGAATGCCTCTTGTAACATTTAAATATTTATACAAGGAATGTAATATAACCCAAAATTACACTAAAAAATAATAAGGCCCATGCCGCCATTGCTCAACATCATTGCTAGCTCATAATTTTAATTATTTGTTAGCTCTTTATAAATAAATAAATAAATAAACCCAAAATTAAATTAAAACAGGAAATCCAGGGTCGGAGAACCCCATTTCCTGGCACCCATAAATCACATTTAAGCGATCGCTTAGCGCGTTGCTCAAATTTTGTGCAAACTTTGTTTAATTGTTGCGAATCGGGCGAGTAAACAATGAATGAACTGGCTGCGCCGCCTTTTATGGCTATGCCTGCTATTTGTTTGTGTCTTTAGGGCTTTAGATACAGTTATCTTTGCTGTGGCCGTATCTGCATCTCTCGGATAAATGTGCGAAATCGGGCCCAGACCGCAAGGAACGAGGAACGGCTAATGAGCGCGTTGACTGGGCCTGACTCGGAAGATTATTGTCTTATGTAAATAAACGAGGGCACTAAGGAGGGGTATATGCAAGTGCACCGAGCGAAATAATATCTATTTATCTTTTAAATCTAGCCACGATGATCTATTTCTTATATTTTGGAACACAACAAGTTCAGCAACCTGGTGATGGTGCTGATCACTCTCCTCCTCCACCTGCTGCGAGATGCACCAAAAACGCCCACTACAAAGTCACGCCGCTCCCTCGGGGCACTGGGGCACTCCCCCCACTAATTTGTCACTCCCCATTTTCCCATTTTCTTATTTTCCCCATTTCCAAACCCCACCCACGCTCGGCTGACAAAATCGGAGCTCTCAATCCGATAAATCAGATAGTGGGAGCATTTCTCCCTGTGTCGTCTCTGCTCTCGTTCGAGATCTTTAACGCGCGGCTGGGCTGCTTATTGTCGTTTGTTTATCCCAAACAGCTTTTCTGTGGGCGTTGCAGTTTCCATCTTTTCCCTTCGACCCCTTTTCCCCTTTTCCCCTTTGGTGTGGTTCATTGACTAGACTGGTCGCTGTCATCGTCATTATGACTAGGTCGGCGGTCTATAAACTCATACACACACCCAGAAAAGCGGGTGTTTACCAGCTTAAATTAGCTTTATTTCAGGGGAATTTTTATTAGAATTAGACTCAAAGTTTAGGGTTCAATTATTTATTTTTATAAGCCCAGATTTTGACCTATTTTCCTTTGTAATTCCCATCAATTGTCGATGGGCATCATGAGATAAGTTGTTGTTCGAGTGTCAACCACTTGAGCATTTATCGCCCGATCGAAATGGCTGGCAAATGGCCTGGGAAATGATATATCTGAGCTCCTCCCGACACGCTCGACATTATGACAGACCATTTAACACTTGGCGACACATCAATTTCAATCTCAGCCCCTGACTCAGACTCGGTATAATGCTATGCCCCTTGTCTTACTCTGGCTCAACTCAATTTGATTGATCAATTAAGTTCAATTCGAGCCTGAGCTGCTCTTTGCTTGTATATACCCTAGCAAAGAGTTCTATAACTAATGGATCTTTGACAAAGAAGAAAACTATAAACTCTTGGTACATTGAAAACTATCCATAAAAGAGGTTTCTATGTGTTCAATTTAATTTTAAAATAATATTTTCTAAGGGTATTTCAGCTTGGGGTTACCCAAGCTCTCTGGACTTGAATCTCGTTATATTTTTTAGTGCCCTACGCATCTGGTTTTTCCTCTTGGCAAAGTTCGAGTGGCTTGTTGAACGCACGAGTGCTCAGACTATAGAGGACCGGAGGCAGGCATTGCCCCAGAAAGGGGATACGGGGACTGGGTCTCGGAATGGCTCTTGGATGCATTGAACGTGCATCGGCATTGGGTTTCTCGCTCCTCAGCCCAGCCTGTAAACAAAAGCCAGAGGAGGCATAGAACCTACAGACATGAGTAACCAAGTGAGACTTAATAAGGGGAAAAAATAACAAACTATGGCTTGCCAAATATTAAATTTTAAAGAGAAAACTTTCAGGTAAAGCCAAAGGCAAATAGTATAAAAGGAAGCCCTACTGTACCCAGCTATCCCCATCCACCTATCCATGGCCAGTCGCTGCTGTTCCATAAATAGGCGCATCTCCGCTCATCGCGGCAGGCTAAAACAATTGACGGCATTTGAAGTAGCTGCTGCCCCCAGCTCTCGACTGACTGCATTTCAGGGGAATTTTTAGCATTCAGAGTCGTTTTCGATTCCCTCGGTTTTCAATGCGATTCGATTTCGGAATTCTTCAGCTTCCCCAGCCAGACGACAGACAGACAGACGGGGGGATAAGTGTTTATGTTACATGAACTCGACTCAACACTATTGCACCATAAATTCTGCACTCTCTGTTGGGCAAAGTGATAGCAATTCATGACTTCAAATATATATTGTATTAGATTTTTAGCTAAATAATAAGAGGTTTAGACTCTTAAATTTGTACCCTTGGCTGTGGTTATAGACTGACTTTGATCTCTGAAATGGATCTGTCCCCGCCTTTGACATTCTACCATTTCCAACTCCATTTCCCTTGAAATGGACCCCGCTTGATTTATGCGATCTATTTATAATACATACATCGAAAAACCGAAATCTGTGCCACTTTACCCCTTTCTTTTTTTGGGGGAACTGAATATTTGACAGCTTTATGTACAGATTTTCCTAATTGCTATGAAAATGCCTCTGCCACGGCCCACATAAACTCTCTAAACGCACAGCAGGCGTCAAAATAATAGTGTTTCGAAATTAAGAAGGGAACTTTTTACAGTTATTTAAAAGAGATTTAATTATTCAAAGCATTTTTGTTAAGGTAAATGAAGAAATAGCTTGCTTTAATATGAATAAAGTTAGTTTGAAAGGTAATTTAAGTAAGAAACTCCTTTCTACCCTAAGAAAGTATTAAATATATGATGGTATTAGCATGTAAAACTATGTCAACTATCATATGCCTTAGAAAACAACTTTGTTAAGACCCCATAAAAGCTGCCTTAGTGCTATTATTTCCACTGCATCTGTAAATAGTCATGTAAACGCCCCGCATTTGAACAATGCATAGACAACTCATGGAAGAGCATATAGCACAGCCCCACAATGGGACAGCAGAAACATGTGTATTCATTTGGCATAACAATGAAGCTGGCTCCTAATGAGTTTTTAAACGCTAAACTGCACAATTTTTAATTGGAACTAACGAATGAAAGTCTACAAAAAAAAATAGAAAACCAAATGAGAACTGGGAGCTGGGGACTGGGAACTGCGTTTTCAAAATTAATGCCAATGAGAAGTCACACTGGAAACGGATGACTACACTGGGACAATCGATGCAATTTATATTCTTCTGATTTTCTCAATTAATTAAGAAATATGTGGGAGAGATCATTGAACAATATAAGCTTTCTAAATTATATTAAGATGTTGCTGTTAGTTCAAGACCCCTTTACCTTATTAACCAAACTTTGGTTACTATTATTTGTTCTGTTTTTTAGAGGCATTCTAATTGCTCTTGTCTGATTCTTTCCGAAGAAAAGTTACAGAGACTCAATAGGAGAATTATTTAACTTTTTAAATTAGGTAAAATACTTTAAAATAACAAAAACAATCAAGCACAATTTGAGGTGAGCTCAGCAATATTTATTAATACAATTAGCTGTCGCCACATATAGCTTATCTTATCACTTATGCTTCTAGGTCTGACTATGACTGGAACTGGGTTTGCCGATGAGTATTAAAACAAGAAAAACAAAGAAAATAAACAAATATAACCTTGGCGATCTAAGCAGTATCGTTTTATGTATACTTATAAATACTTTTACTACAGATTTATGAGCTACAAATCTATATTTGTTTACCTTTTTGAAGTGCATATATTTATAAAGATTATTTAAAACCAAAAGATCATAGATCCTATCCTATTAACACCCAAAAATGCAATTATTTTCTGTGCCTAAACATCGACTGAACTGAGGGCCTGCCTCCAGCTCTGGGCCCTCTCTCGACGTGGTCATAAGGCGGTGGGCGACACAAATGCTCATCGAACACACTAACGACATGTCAACCACGGGTACCGTTAGCTGCGGTCACGTTGCCCCACTGCCACTGGCGGCCACTCCGCCAATGTTATGGCCAAGGCCCAGGCCGATCTGCAATTGGGATTGGGGATTGGGTGCGGCCAACTTCACAAGCCCCAAGCCAAAAACAAAACCAAAACCAAAAAAAAAGAAAATGTAAATAAATAAAAACAAAGTCTACGCATACCAAAAACGGGCGGCAGTCCCAACTTCCAGTCCAAAAGCAAACAGCAAGTAAGAAAAAATAAAAAGTAACCACGGCGAAAGCGAAGTGGGCAAAAAAGGAAAGGAAGCCGCCGCGCCGACTTTCCAAGCCATCGGAAAATAGTTTGCCAGCCAATTTTCTTGTCTTGGCTGGAAAAGCCACGTAATGGTGGAAGCCAGCGGAGATCTCAGGTCCCGATAAGATCGATCCAGCCGAGGGCAATTGCCTGGCAAAGAACTTCCAGTGAACCGAAGCCAATCGAACATGTTGGGAGAATGTCTTTCAGACCCCATTTAAGGTCACTAAATTGAGCACCAAAGTTGATAAAAAAAAAAACTCTAGGTTTTGTTTACATTGATTAATCAAATATTAAGTAAAGACTTATTTACTGGCATTTCAAGGAATTTCTCACAGTTCAACTTAAGTTTTTACTATCTTGAAAGGCCGTTTCTGATATCTCAGGTTTTATGGTAGGCTAATTGATAATAAATAGTGTACAAAATAGTTAAGAGGTACCGGAAAAGGGGAACGGGAAAAATTGAACTTGAAAATATCGATTTGCAACAATAGTTTCCATTTGATTCAAATTTTCGTGGGATCCAGATTCTAAAACATGTCCAATTTTGCCAGTGTAACTTATACGATTTAGATGACATACATTTTAATCGGAGAATTATAGAGTTACATCGAAAAGCTTTATCAATTCCGATTGCACAGGAAGGAATGTCTGGGCAAACTTGCAGTTTTAAATAAATAAAAAAGGCAGTTGAGCCTCGAGTGTCATTCGCAGCGATAACATGAGTCCTAGGGTATTTTCTAAAGCAACCTCTGGTGATCTTATGTACATACGATTCGTATTAGTTCTTCGGAATTCTTTACAAATGATATGAAATAGTTCGAATATTTTTTACTAGAATTTTCCTACTTACATTTACAATATTTCCAAGAAAAAAAAAAAACAACAAGGGAACCCTGCGGGGATTCCGATTGTGTGCATGCTTATAACGTGTCAACCCTTTTCTTTAACCCCTTTGCAGATTTCATTTTTTGTTTGTATTTTTTGCACCCTTGAAACCAGATTTGTACTTACGTTTCGGGTAGAGTGGTGGCCGGCACTTCACTGGCTCCATGCCGTTGGTGTGACTGCTGCTGCCGTTGAGGCTGCTAATGGCGTTGGCCACCACGGAGGAAGCAGCTCCGGCAGCTCCTCCACCGCCGGATGCACCGCCCATCGATGGCGGCTGGGTGAGGGGCAGGGGCGGCGGCGGTGGCTGGTGCTTCATGGGCGCCGGTGAGGCGTTGGAGCCCGGCGATGATGATGATACATTGCCGCCGCCGAAGAGGCGACGCTGCTGTAGAAACGACGCCGTCTTGCCGCCTGTGTGTTGCAATTCGCACGTTGCAAGTGGCAAGTTGCTGTTTCACCGTTCACCGTGGCCAGTTGCTACTGCAGCGGCTGCGGCAGCATTTATTGTTTACTATTTAGTCGTGCCGCGCCTGGGGGTTAAACGAAATGGTTATTCACCGCGGGCTTTAGTTGCAGAGTGCTAGTTTCTTGCTTGCTCGGCTTAGTTAGTTGTGGTTGCAGGTGCAACTACTGGCTATTGTTTACTATGCTTAGTAGTTAGTAGTTATGTAGTTATGACTTGTTTTTCCAAGGCTCAATTGGTCACTGTTACGCTAAATTGGTGCTCTAATAATTGAATTTTAAAGCTTTCTTATGGCGCCGCAGTTTCTATTCTGACTAGCGCTCAAGGGTTAAGTTAAACAGTTATTTGTGGCGGTGTGCTTATCTCGATGGTGAGCGCACGAGCGAGAGGGACTTGGGTGGGATATGCAGAGCAAGAGAGAGGAGGCTATTGCAGATTACTGCAATATTGACTTTTTAGGGTTTCCACTCTATTTACATTCACGCACACACACACTCGAATGCAACTGAGAGCTGCATAGTTAATGGTTTCCAATGGGTGGAAAACTAATGGTGCCAAGCAGCTGCGTCACCTTGACCTACACAAATACGACTGCAAGTGAGATGCACAAAATACACACACACACAGGCAAGCACATACAAAAAAAGAACACGCACCTAAAATAATTGAATAAAAAAAGCTCGGCAACTGGAATTCATTTACGCGCACTTTGTTATTAACTATTTCCGTTTGTTTTTGTTGTTGTTTCTTCCTTTTGGGTTGGCGAGAAAGTCGATCAAGACAAATTATTCCGTCAATATTAAATATCTTTGCGTGTTCTTGTTTCCCGACAACTTGCATATATCCAAGATATTTGTTCATGTACTTTTCGAAAAAAAAATATGCGCGCGTGCCGACTACATAAACAATGCTGATTGAACAGCCACTTTCTGTTTTATTTGTACATTACATTTAAGCCCCGAAAACGATTGGGATCATAGATAATTGAAAAAACTTTATGAAACAACTTTAATTGTAAAACAAAATAATTTTTAATTTCTTTGAAAGGCAGATAAACCGTTCGCTACTTTTGCCTGTTCGCTTTAACTTTAATTGTTGGGCGGTGTGCCCGCCAGGTTATCAGATTGAATCCTCTGAGATTCGTCGAAAAAGAGCGGATTTTCTCCTTCACGGAAACTGGTCACACCAAAGGAACAAGGACGTAATCAAACCACGTATGGAAAGAAAAACGTAACGATTTACAAAATGTTCTGTTTTTAGCTATTTTCTAGCCCGGTCTGGCTAATTTAGTGTTGTGCCTAAACAAAACGTAACGATTTACGTCATAACGGTTTTTGAACAAAAGTAATTTATCAGTGGCCAGGAAAGGAGACAAAACAAAAAGGAAATTAAAAATAATAAATTAATAAAATGCGGCCTTCTTTCATACTTGTTTCGAACTAGTGAATTCTCTAGTTACAAGGAGACAGAAAAGGTTCTACCAAATCCTCTCTTCAATATCTATTAATTACAACAAAAGTTGTTTTTCAAGAAAATATGAAGTTATTCATACGAAAACGTGAGATAAAAACATGACGGTAAAAGTGTGTGTTCGCTTCCCTTTTAATTAATTATTTGCCTTTTAATTATTTAAAAATACTTTTAGTGTGTTAAATTTAAAACGTTGGGTCTTAAATTGAAGCTACATTATCCCTTTATAAAACGCAGTTTGACTATTCCTTTTAAATTCGCCGAGTTTTGCATTTCTTTACATGCAGCCGAGAAGCACTTCCTTTTTTTGTGTGTTCGCGAGGTCATGTTTTTTGGCAATTAAAAAAAATCCTGAAGTCCACGTAGGCTCCTTTTTGCTCCAAGAGTAGAGCTAATATGTGTACGTAAAAATAAATTAAAAAAACAAAGAAAACAAAATATTTTTAAGTTGTTTTATAGCCAGATGCGATGCTGGGAAATGCCCGTATTTATTTTACAGTTTATTGTTAAAGAGTTAAAAAAAATAAGAAAAGCACTCCATGGAAAGTATATCGATTCAAGTCAATTTAATTGTATATTTTGTTGTTGAATAGTTTAAAAAAGAAGAAAGCTCTCCAAGAAAATTATATCGATTCCCACATAAACATTGATATCGATATATCGCGTGCGTAATCAACTTAATCTCCAGCTCAAACACCCCTCCCCCACCACTCCAGCCAACCATCATTTGAACCAGTGTTCCCAGATCAGGGGTTTTCCCCCTAGATTTAGGGAATTTAGGGGAAGACTGGATTTTTTAGGGGGAAAGCAACATTTTCATCTGGCAACACTGATTTGAACACAGCAAAGCGAGCGTTTTGGATTGGATTGTGTTGGATCGGTATCAGCAGCGCAGCCTTAACACCTGGGTGGCCTTCAAGCGCTCGCACCTCTTGGAGCAACAGCAGCAGCAACTTCGACAGCGACAGCGCGAGTCCAACAACAACCGCGGCGCCTTTGTTTTCCTTTGTGTGTTTAGTTTTGTGTCCAGCTTTTCGCCAGCGCCTCCTAACTTCTTTGTGTGCTTTTCTACTTTTCTGCTTCTCGGTTTTTCCTGCTCCTTTGTGTTGGTTTCCCGGACGCTTAGAGCTGGACAAATGCTGTGGACGGTGCACCTGGACGGCGGGCCGCAGCGCGTCAATCACGCGGCGGTGGGCGTGGGCGATTTCATCTACAGCTTCGGCGGCTACTGCACTGGCTACGACTATCGCCACAACGAACCGATCGATGTCCATGTCCTGAACGCCCACACCATGCGCTGGACGCTGGTGCCGCAGCAACTGGATCAGGAGGGGGAGCCTCTGAAGTACCCGCTGGTCCCCTTCCAGCGCTACGGACACACGGTGGTGGCCTACAAGGATCGCATCTACATCTGGGGGGGTCGGAATGATGAGAACCTCTGCAACGCCCTCTACTGCTTCGATCCCAAGACGGCCAAGTGGTCGCGGCCTCCGGTCACCGGCTGTCTGCCGGGGGCCCGGGATGGCCACTCCGCCTGCGTGATCGGCAACAGCATGTTCATCTTCGGCGGCTTTGTGGACGAGATTAACGAGTTCAGCAGCGATGTCCACTCCCTCAACCTGGACACCATGGAGTGGCGCTACGTGCAGACCTTTGGCGTGCCGCCCAGCTACCGGGACTTTCATGCGGCGGTGGCCTACGAGCAGGAGCGCATGTACATCTTCGGCGGGCGGGGGGACAAGCACAGTCCGTACCACAGCCAGGAGGAGACCTACTGCCACGAGATTGTCTACCTGGACATGAAGACCAAGGTGTGGCACCGTCCGTTCACGGCGGGCAAGGTGCCCGTCGGCCGTCGCAGCCACAGCATGTTCGTGTACAACAAGCTCATCTACGTGTTTGGGGGCTACAACGGGCTCCTGGACCAGCACTTCAACGATCTGTACACCTTCGATCCGCGCACCAAGCTGTGGAATCTGATACGGGCCAATGGCAAGGCACCGACGGCTCGCCGCAGGCAGTGTGCCATTGTCATGGCCACCAAGATGTTTCTGTTCGGCGGCACTAGTCCCCGGAGCGGTGCTACCGGTGCCACCGATTCTGCCCCTCTGCCGGCGGCGACTGCCACGACCACCCAGGAGGGTGTCGGAGCAGGAGCGCCGACGGGCGTGGCCCTCATCGATTACAGTGATCTGCATGTGCTGGACTTTGAGCCCACTCTCAAGACGCTGGCCACCATGGTGGTGCTGAAGCACCAGCTGGACATCTCGGGGCTGCCGAGGAGCTTCCGCTCCGACCTGCAAATGCTCACCCAGCCGAACAGTATTAGCCGGCCGATCAACCAGGCCGGCTAGCAGCCCAAAGCACGGAGAACGAACGAACTGTCAACTGCCACAAGAAGTGAAAGAACCATCTACTCTGCACACAACTACTGCATCTGGGAGCCACTAGTCCGGTTCCCGGTACTTAAAACCATTGGAGGAGTAAGCTCGAATTATGGAGAGAACGGAGAGACGAACAGGAGGAGACACACTGAAATCGAGAGAGGAAAGCCCCAGTAACTGTTTTAGAAACTTGCTTTTGGAACTTCCCTAGCTAGTTAGCTGCTAAATTAAACAGACCCCAAAATACTTGGTAACTATGGATACTGATAGCGATGTAGTTTGTAAAACCTTTATATCAAATCCCTAAATAAAAGCTATATTAACTATATAATATGCGAGGCACAAGCGAGTGTATACTAAATATGTTGTGTGTTGTTACCATTTCTATATATTTAGTTGGAAGAGACTCCCTCCTACATTAAGTGCATAATTTAACAGATTTGTGATTTTGTATTCTTAGCAGGAGCTGCTTAATTAGTCCATTTAATTGTATACTTTTAATGCTAATTTATTTGTTTAATACTCGTTCGTAAATTAAATGATAAAATGTACCACAAACTAGTTTCAATGAAGCAAATGTTAATGCAAGTAATTAATGTGCACATACTTAATTCGCCGAGCAAGCACAATGAGTTCGCAGGCTATAATTCCATTTAAAAAATCTATTACTAAGGTAACCCTGAACGCTATATTCCAGCCAGGAACTAGCCTCACAACCGCAACCCCGCACGCAATGATAGTAAAAGCAAGGTCAGCAGCTCCACAATTAGCAATTGTAAGTGGGAGACGCTAGAGAGTCCGATCGCGTTGCCTCTAGGGGCAGAAGAACATATAGGTGTGGACAAATTGTAATTGTGTGGCTAGATTTAGCCGTTTTTAGCGATAAATATCTAGTTTTTAGGTTATACCTTTTTTTTTTTTTTGCCATATTACAATATATTTTTGGTGTTTTTGTTTCTCATATCTAGCCATAGAGTGTGTGCAATTTTCACTCATACAAATTTAATGTTGGCATTGGACTGTAGTGGTGCGGACCACTGGTATGGAGCATATAATATAGACGGAACTATCCCACGGCGCTCGTATAGCCGCGAACGGTGAGGTAGCCATTGATGATGTCCGAGGGCATATTCTGCATGGAGGCATATTCGTCGGCATTGGCGAACCTCAGCTTGGTGTGCGGATCCGCGTACGGTGCAGGAAGGCCACTTATATCCGAGTACTTCTTGGCCGGGACCAGCGAGGGCGGTGCATTCAGCGTGAAGTCTGCAAAACAGGTAAAGTTGTTGTCCAACGTTTAATTTCCGCTTTGCCCGCACTCACACGTGGGTCTTTCGGCCGACAGCTTTTTGTTCCGCTCCATATTGCTTATCTGCCGGAGCGGGCGGTAAACACAGTTCTTGGGGAAGGCGAATGGGCGCTTAAAAGAACGTTTTGGTTTTGCTTCCATTTAATTATTTTTGTTTACTTTTTCGCTACATATGGTGGCCAGTGTGACCGTGGCTTACCTATTGAAATTTACTGAATAACGGTTACGATGACTGCCTCACCTATCGACTGCAGCTTTTGAAAAAGTGGCAACTTCGGTACACGCACACACACACAAACAGCTCGGCCAGTTAACATTCATTTTTTACTTTTTGTCCACACAGATGTGCAGTTTAACTTTATTAACTTTTCGCATGACAAAGCGGCCGTAACGTTGCGAACGGATTCAATCGAAGACAGTCATTAAATTGGACAATTGAGAGCGAAGCGAAAATGATGTAAAGGAAAACTCTCAAGTAGCTTTCGTGCGTGTGCGTGTGTGAGTGTGTGTGTGTGTGTGCGCGCGCCCCCGTGTGCGAGTGTGTGTGCTTTGGTGTGTGGAAATTAACGTAGTGTGAAGAGTGTCGAAGGAAAAGCGACAATTGCAGTCCAAGGCGAACAACAAAAAAGCAACTATTACTGAAGGTTGTCCACCCCCCGACGCCCCCTGCCACCAGCCGCCATTGGAGGAGGACAACACATAAAGGAGTGCAGTAAGTTCCAATTGGATTCCTGTAAACAAAGCAACAACAACAACAGCAGCGGCACAAACAAAAAGAATTTGTCTCTTCTTTTGTTATTGTTGTTGCTGGTGGAACGGAAGCGAAGGAAGTTGAATCATCGGGCAGAACTTGTTTTTCCAACTCCATTTGTTGTTGCCGCTCCAAGCATAAACATATATCGTATTATATAGTATATACAAAGTCCAATTGGACTGGTAAATGTAAACAAAGCATTTTGCGCCATGTGGAAAGCTTCCGCTATTTACAGAGTATCTATTGGCGGTACAGTGGGTCTTGGCTTCTTGAACTCTAAATGAAAGGGAGTTCCATTACCTAAATAATATTAAATTCCTCCAAAAGCGCGACCCGAAGTACAGAAACAAAACCTACACATCCTCGGGGTTACAAAAACTAAACACACATGTCGATGCCAAAGGTTTTGGTATAAGTTTATTTTTTAGGGTCGGGCTCCCATCCGGTGCCTAACCCTGTTTTAGTTTGGGAGCAAAATAATTTAAAGTTAAGTATATTTTATCGAAGCTTCACTCCTCGTAGCTTTAACCATGATACAATTACGTAAGGTAGGCTCATCGAGAGGACGATATTTTGGACATAGATAGAAAGATAGAACTGAAAATTGATCGAATTATTAAAGCTAATGAGACCACCTTATTTGATTGCATCATGATCTGAATCATAAGGGGGCCTCTGTAGTATTGGCGCACTTACCACTTGCGTTTTACTATAATTCCCAACCGTTTCTAGCTGTCAACAAGTGATAAATTCGCTGAATACTGATGAGGAACCCCTCTTCCTTGCTCATGTTCCTCTTTCCTTTCTTCTCTTCTCTCCTCTTCCTCTCTCATCAGCCTCTCCTCTTTTTTTCTCCTATTTCTTTCCTCTTCAAGGCAAGGGCTCTCTGCAGTATTGGTGCACTTACCGCTTGCATTGCACTATAATTCCCAACGGGTTCTAGCTGTCAACAAGTGGTAACCACGCTGAATACTGATGAGGGGAACCTCTTTCTTCTTCTTCCTCTTCCTCTTCCCTTGAGAAACAAAAAAAAATAAATTAAAGTAAAGATAATATAGAATCTTCAATCCTCGTAGCTCCAACCATGATACAATTATGATAGTCTTCTCTCTCTCTCTCAAGCTGATGGTGACCACCTTATACTTGTATAATTGTATCATGGCCCCAAACTAAGATAATACAAATAGAAAAAGTTAATTAAAGTCGGATTGTGGAAGCAAGCAAAAAGTCAACTGGTTCCCACTGTCGCCGGGTCTGTGTCGCGGGTGTCGACCTTATCTTATCTCCGTATATATCCGTCCAAGTCGCTTCATGCCCCTGAATTAAGCACTCAACCCGGCTTTTTTTCCCCCTTTTGCTGTCTCTTCCAGAGGAAACGGCACCGCCATGGAGGAGAAGCGCATTGCCGACTACTTCGTGGTCGCCGGAATGCCGGAGCACCCTCAGCTGCTGCAGGAGAACATCTTCAATGACTCGGGTCGGCTGAGGGCGGCGAGCACCATCGAGCCCATCACGGACATTGGCGTCTTCTTTCCCCTGCTGGGCGAGGAGATACCCGAGGGCTTTGAGCTCCTGGCGCACACGCCCACCGGCCTGCCGGCGAACCTCAACCATGGATCGGTGCGGACCACCGAGTGTTACATCTACTTTCGACGGGGCAAGGATCGCCCGCCGCTGGTGGACATAGGTGAGTGTGACACTTATTAATTACAATATAATACTAGGGTTAGCTTCGTGGTGACCCTGAAGCCCCTGATAACGACTCTGAGCGAATTCCATGAATTTATAAGTACAACAAAAAATGCAAAACCTCAATAATCTTTGTAACTTCTGCTTAAAAACTGAAAATTAAACAAGTTTCTTGTCTTAAGTTTGTGGTAAATGGTTTTCCCCATTAGCTGCCACTTTATTTTGGTTTGTTTATTATAAATAAACAGTGCCATAGGCTGAGGTTCCATCAATCAATCATAGGAAAGCTCTGAGGAAGATAACCAGAGTAAACGTTAGTCTTGCAATCTTGACACGATAAATTCCAGCATTTAAGTAAAGGTTTTTCCTTTATTATTAAGAAAAAGTATGCCAAACAATTGCCTTGATTTCAAGCTTAAAAGCATTTATTAACCTGTAAACTCCCAGGCTTTTATTTTCAAATAATAACGTCGGACTGAATTTATTTGTAATGATTTCGTGTTTTCTCGATTTTTTTACGAGCTGATCGTTCTTATTCGGCAACCCAAAGTGTCCGTATATTCTTTTCGTAAAAAACTAGCTTAATTCTATGCATTAGGACTATTATCGATAACATTATACCAACTGGTCACTAATGTGACCGTGTAATACAAAATGAGGTGTTTACAAACCCCTGTGTCCCTTAATCCTCTCTAGGTGTCCTCTACGATGGCCACGAACGGATCATGTCGGACGCCGAGATCGTGGCCGAGACGCCCGGCGGGCGGGTGGCCAACGTGAACAACTCGTCGGCCAAGACCTTCCTCACGTACCGACGCGCCCGTGCCGACATGCCGTGCAACGAGCTGGTGGTCACCGAGCTCTGCGTCATTGTCCAAAGCAAGGGCGAGCGGGCGCCGCACGCCTTCTGCCTGATCTACAAGACGCTGAACAAGGGATATGTGGGCAGCGATGTGTACTTGTGCTACAAGAAGAGCATGTACCGGCCCAAGCACATCAGCTACAAGCCGGAGATCCTGCTGCGCTATCCCACCGTCGATCACAACGATTTCCCGCTCAATCTGTGCCCCAGCGTGCCGCTCTTCTGCCTGCCCATGGGCGCTTCTTTGGAGGCATGGCCGCATGTCAACGGCACGGAGAAGCGCAAGCCCATCAGCCCGGTGTTCAGCACCTTTGTGCTGACGGTCAACGATGGCACCTACAAGGTGTATGGATCGGCGCTGACCTTCTACGAGGACTACGAGTGAGTACCGAGCTGGGGGAGCTGGAAGAGGGTTCCTTTCTTATTTCCTTGTGCCTTTCAGCGAGTCCCAGCTCTCTGAGGACCAGAAGGAGCTGCTGGGCTGGGACGAGCAGTTTGGCGGCCAGCACTCGCTGCACATGATCAAGGCGATTTGCCTGCTGTCGCACCATCCCTTTGGCGACACCTTCGACAAGTGGCTGAAGTACCTTCATGTAAGTGACTCCGCCTTTGCCCCCCAAGAACCTCTTTTAAAGTGTAAACTCCCAGGCTTTTATTTCAAAATAAACTTTTTTTTTTTTAATTCTCCTTTTTCTCGATCCGAAACGTGTCGATCGTTCTTTTTGCCAAACTAAAGTGAACGTATCTCATTTTCTTAAAAATCTAGCTTTATTCTATATGTTAGGACTATTATCGATAACATTATACAAACTGCTCACTAATGTAACCGTGTAATATATTTTATCCTTAGCGCATGGTCCTGTATGGCGTGAACATACCCATACCCGTAGAGCGCTATATAACGCAGCTGCTGGACGAGGTCCCCTTCCCAGCGCCGAGCATACACCTGCAGTTGTCCAGCGAGTCGAATGATAGGATACTGCTCACCCAGCCCGAGGACTCGCCTTTGCCCAGGAGCGGCGCTGGCTTTCACATGCTGCTCCAGAACCTGGGCACCGACAACTGCCTGCATGTGCTGCTCCTGGCCCTCACCGAACAGAAGATACTCATCCACTCACTCAGGTGGGTTCGGTTGATGGTAATAATATAATTTATTATAATACAATCTCCTTTGTAGACCCGCCACCCTGACCGCTGTGGCCGAGGCCATTGTCTCCCTGCTGTTCCCCTTCAAGTGGCAGTGCCCCTACATCCCACTCTGTCCCTTGGGCCTGGCCGAGGTCCTCCATGCCCCCCTGCCCTACTTGATAGGCGTGGACTCGCGCTTCTTCGATCTGTACGAGCCGCCCACGGATGTGACCTGCATCGATCTGGACACGAACAACATAAGCGTGGGTTTCCCTAAAGAACTCTTTAGGTAATTAATTAATTAATTTAATATTTTCCATGGCAGCTGTGCGAATCGCAGCGTCACCTGTCGCCCAAACTGCTGCCCAAGCGGGCTGCCCGCCTCCTGAGGCACACCCTCACCGAGCTGGAGAACGCCAAGCCCATCAGCTACGACTCCACCAACAGCCTGGATCGGGACATTAGAAAGCGCAAGCGGGAGCTGGTGCTGGAGCAGCGCATCCAGGAGGCCTTTCTCCTGTTCATGGCCAGCATCCTGCGGGGCTACAGGGACTTTCTGGTGCCCATCTCCAAGGCCCCGTCGGTGGGGGCCACGGATCCCAGTGCCCTGTTCCAGCTCAAGGCCTTTCTGAGGTCCCGAGATAAGGTAAGCCACTAACTAAGCTTACTAACTAACTAAAAGCTAAAGCTGTAAAAACATCGATAGTGCCCTTATTCGATATTTTCGATAGTGATAGTCCAAACCATCGATACTAGTGCTAGAAAAACATCGGAGCATTATCGATAGTATCGATTTTTGAACTTTTCTGAAAACCACCGATTGTTTTTCGCACTATCGATGTTTTGATTAGACCGATTAGACTCCATTTTAAGCCTTTGAAATTATCATGACAATACTCTCTCGAATATTGGAAGGGAAATATTTGGTTAGATCATGAATGGGAATTAATCCCTTAAAGCCGGAATCGTTTTAAGTGAGAAAATGGCATAATTTCAAGGCTTCAACTGCCGATAATATAATTTTTAAAAGCAGAAATTGTATGGCTTAGGAAACATCGATAGTATCGATGTTTTTTTACAGCTCTACTAATAGCTAACTAATTCCGATTTCAGTCCTACCAGAAGTTCTTTGAGCTGCTGATGAAGACCCAGATGTTCATCCGGTTCATCGAGGAGCGCTCCTTCGTCTCCGACGGCGACCACGGCCTGAGCTTCTTCGACGAGTGCGCCGAGAAGGTGGGCAACTACGACGAGACCCCAGCGCAGCTGCATCTAGTGGACTGGGACACGGGCCAGAGCAGCGAGCGCACCAAGTACATCTTCCCCCCCGACCACGGGGAGGAGGAGCCCGCCTTCAACTACGAGAACTTCACGCTGCAGCCGCACCTCCTGGAGAGCGGCACCAAGAAGACCGCCCTCTCGAAGTTCCTGCAGCTGCAGCTCAATGCCTCGCTCTCGCCGGGCTCGCCCATAGCTCGAAGGACCAAACACGAGATCAAGCTGAGCCAGAAGATGGCCAGCCGGTGCCAGCAGCATCCGGAGGCCTGGTCCAAGTACCTGCTGGCCACCTGCTACTCCCTGTACTTCCTCATCCTGCCCTCGATGGTAATGGATACGCGGCATGCGGGCAAGGAGCCTGATATTTTGAGGGCTGCCTATGATGTCCTGGTGCGGGCCAGCCGGCTGAAGATCACCTGCGACGAGTTCTGCTACCGCATCATGATGCAGCTGTGCGGCATCCACAACCTGCCCGTGCTGGCCGTGCGCCTGCACTACCTGATGAAGCGGTCGGGGGTGCAGGCCAACGCCCTCACCTACGGCTTCTACAACCGCTGCGTCCTCGAGTCCCAGTGGCCCAGCGACAGCACCACCTTGAGCCAGATCAGATGGAACCGCATCAAAAATGTGGTGCTGGGAGCAGCCCAGTTCAGGAGGGCGGGGAAGAGGAGGGCGGCCGCCAAGGTGAGTTAATACCTCCTCCTCCTTAAGGTTCATGTCCTCAAGCTCTAATTTCAGGTAAACAAATCCCTGAGCGCCTCGCAGGACCAGAATCTCAGCACTCTGGAGACGGTGGATGGGCAGTCGCGCAGCAGTTTGGCCTCCTCGGGCGGCGATGGCGGCGGAGGTGGTGGCCATGGCGGCCTCCTGGACTTTGCCGCCTTCGATCGGCTGAGGAACAAGCTGGGCAGCATTGTGCGGCAGACGGTGACGGGCGCCCTGCCCACGGACCCGGAAGATGCCCCCACCTATGGCGGGGATACAGAAATCCTGGCCAAGGCCCTGCAGCAGCAGCAGCCGCGCAAGCAGATCATGAGCATTGGAGGCGGCGAGGACGAGGACGAGGAGGATGAGGACGATGAGGATGAGTACACGGGAGGATCCCCCAGCACGCCGCAAAAGCCACTGGAGGCGGGCCAGGATGAGCTGCATCGTCGGGATTACGAGGCGGATGAAGAGGAGGAGGAAGACGACGACGAGGATGACGAAGTGGATGACCCTCTGAGCGCCCAGCGCCCCAGGCAGCGTGTCCAGAGTCCCACCAAGTGAGAGGCGGACTTAAGAGGTAATGCTTTCGGGTTTATAAATCCTTTCCTTTCCCCCCAGAATCTCCCCAAGAACGCCCGTGACCCAGAACGATCCCTTGGGGGCCTTGAACGAGGAGGAATCAGCTGCAGTTAGCACCAATCCTCCTGCTGGTCAGCAGGAGCAGGATCAGGAGCGGGAGCAGCGGCAGCTGGACAGCAGCATCTACAGCGACAAGCCCATACTGTTTCGGGGCCAGCGCAGTGCCACCTTTGACGAGTCCACGCAGATCGGGAAGAGCATGCACCGCTCGGAGACGATGCCGGTGGCCAGCAGCGGGGTGACCCACAGCCTGGCCAACATCGGGTCCTCGCTGAAGTTCACCTTTGGGTAAGGCCTTCTCTTTCTCTTTCTTTTCTTTGTTGAATCACCTTTATGATCACGACCCCCACTCACCTTTGAACTAATATTCCTTGTTTACAGCCTTTGCCTGCCTTCTAATCCTTAAAGTATTAAAAAGAAATAACAAAGACAAAGACAGGCAGAGGCTGACTCTATATATCTCTCTCTCTCTCTTTATCAAGCATATTCGTTTTATGATTTATTTTCATATATATCCATATATATATATAATTATATCTTAGACGTTATTCACCCGCACGATTGTCCCTTAAGAAAGACTTGAAATTGCCCGCCAATATTATAGAAAACATATCGAGCATAAGGTAAGTGGAGACCTTTTCTTTGGAGACCTTTCTCTTCTACATACACACACTCAGAAACATAGATACAGAGATCTCTACACTCTATACTAATTTGTGTTAGCTTTCTTGGTTATGGAATCTCGCTCAAAGTGCCTCGAAGTGTATATCTCATGGGTTTTGGTCTCTTTCGTTTTTTTTTGTATAAAGCTATGATCTGAAATATTTTTGTCTGATTAATTAAGGGAGTGTTATATGTGTGTATTAAGTTCTTATGTTCTTGGCTAAGAAAGAAGTTCTGTGTTCTTAGACCTCTTCTTATGTTTACTTTCCAAAAATCCATTCGGATTCAAAATTCCCTCTGTTAACTTTATAGAATAACCTCAAGGAATCTTTCCCTTAAAAAACAACTATTAAACAATTCTTGAGGCTTTCTTAGTACTCACTTCCCTAAAAACCTCGCAGATTCCAGATTCACAGAACTGTCCTTTTGATCACTTCGGAAGAATCCTCACAGATTGGAATTTCTCTTCGTTAACTCTCTGTTAACACCTCACGGAATGAATGTTTATGTTAGAACTGTCCTGTTCACTTTCTGTTTAAACCTTACGGAATGTTTATGTTGGAACTGTTTTCCTTACGAATTAGAATTTCCCTCTGTTAACTTTATAGAATAACCTCAAGGAATCTTTTCCTTAAAAAAAACTATAAGACAACTCTTTCTTTGTTAGAAAATAAACTGACCTTTTCCAGTAGTCACTTTTTTAAATACCTCTCGAATTCTAGCTTAGCAGAACTGTCCTTATAATCACTTCTGAAGCATTCTCACGAATTAGAATTTCCCTCTGTTAAACTTTATATTAAAACCTCACGGAATGAATGTACATAATTATGTTTATGTGAGAGCTGTTCTTAAAAGGAAGGATTGGAATTTCCGTTCTTTAAACTCTCTGTTAAAACTTCACGGAATGTATGTTAACTCTCTGTTAAAACCTCACGGAATAAATGTTTATGTCTATGTTAGAACTGTCCTTATAATCCCCTCTAAAGAATCTTCACAGATTAGAATTTCCCCCTATTAAAACCTCATGGAATAAATGTACATCATTATAATTATATTATAACTGTGCTTATAATTCTGAATGATCTTTACGGATTGGAATTACTGTTCACTCTCTGTTAAAACTTCACTTAATGAATATTATGTTATGTTAGAACTGTCCTTATAATTCTGAAGAGTCCTCACAGATTGGAATTTCCCTCTTTTAAACTCCTTGTTAAAACCTCACGGAATTAATGTACATAATTATGTTAACTAATTATATTTCTTACATTTATCCATGGTTTTTTAGTATTAATAGTTTTACGAATTGTTTTGTACAAAATAATTATTGTATAAAGTAAGGTTGTGTATTTTTACACGCGCAAACACAAGACCTAACCTACGACCCACTGGGATATAGGTTCCCTCGTTCGGTTATGGTTTTTCTGTACATATTGTAACATAGTTTTGAGTTCCCCTCAAAGACTTCGTTGGTGGCGGTGACGGTGGCGGGCAATTCAAGGTTTGACAAATGCCACGCATACATTACATCCATAATTTAACTAACACGATGTGAATCGAACTAACGACAGCCATTATCCACAAACAACAAGCACCGCACCACCATAGAGCAAAGGCCAGCGGCAGCAGCTGATTCTGGAGGGGATCTAGAGAGATCCTACCACTCTCACCTGCTGCTGCTGCCTCCATTTCCATTTTATCCTCGTTTTAGTAGTCGATCAACCATTAACAAATACGTAAAGATATACCCTGTTATAAACCCCACTAACAACCGAAATACCCCGATATTTGTGCCACAAACAGTCCCAGCCTGACCGGCAAGAAGTCCAACGAACTGATCCAGGGCAGCCTGAGCAGCATCAAGTACGCGGCCAACTCGCTGACCAAGAAGTTCGACGAGATCAAGGGCGCCATCTCGGCCAACTCGACGCCGACCAAGACGAACAATGGCCACCAGCAGCAGCACTCCCATGCCCTGCACCACCATCACCACCACCACCACCATCATCACCATCAGCATCAGCAGCACTCGAATCCGGAGCTGGAGGAGCACGATGCCGCCGCCGCTGTACACGAGGATGGCAAGCTGCGGCGGGTCTCGAGCGACCTGGATCCGTGGGGCCGGCTGAGCGAGTCGCGCAAGTCCAGCTACAACAACCTGGTGCCGCTGGGCGAGAACAGCTCCAGCGGAGCCCTGCACATGCACGCCTTTCCCGCGCTGCCCGACAATCTCTACAACCTGACGGGGGAGGTAAGTCGGGCCTCGAAGGCTATATCCTTGTATTTCATCCTTTATGATCCCCCAGAGCGTGGCCGAGCGGGAGTGCGATGTGATGATCCAGCTGACGACGTGCTCGCAGTGCCACAACTGCTCGGTTCTGGTCTACGACGAAGAGATCATGAGCGGCTGGACGGCGGAGGACTCCAACCTGAACACCACCTGCCATGCCTGCAACAAGCTCACCGTGCCCTTCCTCAGCGTGCAGATCGAGCGACAGGAGGCGAGGGCGGACCTGGAACAGGCAGCGGCCAATGGCACCAGCACTAGCAGCAGCCATACGGTGCCCTATCTGAATCCCTTGGTGCTGCGCAAGGAGCTGGAGAACATACTCACCCAGGAGGGCGACATGGCGCTGATCAAGCCGGCCTTTGTGGAGGAGCACCCGATCATCTACTGGAACCTGCTCTGGCTGATGGAGCGCATCGAGGGCAAGACGCACCTTCCAGAGCTATGTCTGCCCGTGCCGGTGAGTATATTTTATTTATTTTTGTAAACTCCCAGGCTTTTATTTTTAAATAATAACGTCGGATTGATTTTATTTCTAATGATTTCGATTTTTCTCGATTTTTTACGAGCTGATCGTTCGTCGATTTTGAGCGGACAATGGTCCGTTTTCCCCATGTAATGGACCATTCTCGAGAATGAAGCTGAATGTAGCAGTGGAACAAGGCTATTACCCGGTCACATTAGTGACCAGTTGGTATAATGTTATCGATAACAGTCCTAACGCATAGAATTAAGATCGATTTTTAAGAAAAGGAGATACGGTCACTTTTGGTTTGACGAATAAGATCGATCGACACATTTCTGATCGAGAAAAAGAAAAAGTTATTAAAATAAGAGCCATCCGCCTAAAAGCCTGGAAGTTTACAATTTGAAAATATTTGTGCTTAGGTAATCCCTCTTCCCTCCTTACAGAGCGAACAGGAGCAGATGGACCCGCTCAGCAAGGTGAAGACGGTGCACATCCAGTGCCTGTGGGACAATCTCAGCCTGCACAGCGAGGCCAGCGGCCCGCCCATGTACATACTGTACCGCGAGGCCCAGCCGACGACGAGTCCCCTGATCAAGGCCCTGCTCACCGACCAGCAGCAGGCGCAGCTCAACAAGAAGTAAGTGGAGACCCAAGGAGATCTCTGAAGGGACAAGGTAGAAACTAAGAGCTCTCCCCCCTTGCAGTGTCATTCAGCAAATCATTTCGGCCATCCGATGCAACGACCTGGCCACGCCCCTGAAGCGCCTGGCCAACGAGCGGCACAAGCTGAAGAGCGACGGCGTGGAGCGTTCGCACTCTTTCTACCGCGACATCCTCTTCCTGGCTTTGACCGCCATTGGACGGACGAACGTGGACCTGGCCACATTCCATCGCGAGTATGCGGCCGTCTTCGACAAGCTGACGGAGCGCGAGTGCAATATGTATTATCGCAACCAGGATCTGCCGCCCTCGGCCTCCACCATCTTCTGTCGCGCCTACTTCCGGCCGTTGTCGCTGCCCTGACGCACTGAGGATGGGGATGAGGTAGCTGGAGAGGATAGAGAGGAGACACGGATGAATCAGGAAAGCTAGAACAGCGAAACTTTAAAAGACAAGACAAGACAAAGACCAAAAAGAAAGCAAGAGAGGAGGGAAACTCGAACCAGAACGAAACGCTTATCAGACGCCGACACCCTCCAGGTTTGGGTACCATTTATCCCTAGAAACCAATGTGAATCAATTATATTTTGAGTTGGAAATCCAAAAACCCTGAACCTAACTTGATTTAAGGCCCTTCAAGGTCTCTTGTATAAATCATAGAACAATTATTTGCCAAGAACTATTGGTTTCTGGGGAAAAACTGTTTCAAATCGTTAAAATTATCCCTCAAAGTTAATGTTTGATTTACCCCTTATTGGCGCCCAACGTGACATGTGACATGTGTAAATATGACAATGAAATGATTTTATTTGTTAAGTACTTGACGATTTCTTCGATGTTTGATCTGGAAACAAAATAATACACCCAACATGCACACACATTACACACCACACACGAATGACAATACATAATTACCCTGCAGTACCAGGCATCAACAGTTCATACAAAAAAAAAACTTCGATGTTGATGAATCATCGATGAAATTCCATACAAATTACTGATGAAATTAACATTGGCATGTGACAAATTCATTGATGATTTATCAACAAAAACAGCGTTTTTTCATCAACATTTTAGACCAAAAATGCATCAACAATTCATCAAAAAAGACTTGGAAGTTGTTGATGAATCATCGATGAAATTTCATAAAACTTACTGTTGAAATTAACATTGGCATATCCCAGGGCGTCATCAGTGACAAATTCATCGATGATTCATCAACTTTTTCATCATCAACATTTCATTGATGAATCATCAAAAAAAAAAACTGAATTTTTTCCTCAACAGTTTAGGCCAAAAATTCATCAACATTTCATCGAACATAATTTTTAAAGAGAGAAATCGAGAGAGTCAGTTTTGGCATGTTTTTTGATGAAACGTTGATGACAACTGGTGCTGCAGGGTACTTGCACTCGGGCAGTGCGTTTCACGGGTGTAAGGAAGCAAATTCTACTTACTTACGACTGACTATAAAATTGATTACTTAACTTTATTGGTGATAACTGCCCCGTTTGTACTTACCCACTCACGCCTTACGTGAAGCGCATTGCTGCTCGGATACTTACTCCACTATTCATGCGATCCTCGTCATCTATTTGCCTTATTATATCTAATATAAAACGAAGAAAACGAAGAAAACGTGTAACGGTGTTTGGTTATTTTTCGGAAAAATAACTGGCAACTCCCGCACTTCCACTTTCACTTTTATCCTGAGATTTCCTCGTGTCTTTTTTTAGTTAGCTTAGCGAACGAACGAGCGGTAGGGGAAGGGGAAGGGGCAGAGGGTAGGGCACACAATTAATCAATAAACAATTAAACAACGATTACAATTAGCAATCATTAATGGATAAACGTAAATCAATATAGGGACAACTCTTGCGGATATAAATGTAATCATAAACACGTTCGTTCACGTCCGTTCGTGTCCACGTCCACGTTTTAAAGACACCCAACACAGCACACTCACTGATATAATGCAGCCACAGTAATGTTCTTTTTTTTTTTTGGTCGGGCATCTTAACTAATTGTATATTAAATAATTAATTTAATTAATTAATGAAACATAAAAAAAAAACGAAATACGAAAATGGCAAAAAGAATAAACAAACAAGTTTTAAAAATAATGCGGTTTGTGTGTTTTCTTAGAGGTTTTTATATGTAAAATGTTATGTGTGATTGTTTTATAACAAATAAGGAACAAAGTATCAAGATTTATGCCTCTGACACTAATAAAACCGAAAACTTAATTAAAAAAAAACTGAAACCAAGCTTAAATCCCATTTTGTACATGCTTCTTCCATGTTAAATAAGAAAATTCCATATATCCTACATTGATTTATTAGTTAAAATGTGTTTAAATAGCTACACCAAAAAAAAAAAACAAAGTTCAACCTTTCTACGCGATGTCGAGTTTAGTAAATGATTAATACTTGATAATATCAAATGTATACTCAATAGTAGAGTTTCTTTACTTAATAGTTTCAATTGTGTATTTTCGAGTATTATTTTTATACGATATGTTATCGAATTTTCAATGTAGGAATGTAGCTGGAATTTAGTGCATTTCTGTTTGTCGCGTTAGTGAATTTTCTCAATTCTTGGCGCAGATTGGTATAGTTTTTATACTTTCGTAGTATCAAATTAATAAGCAACTTACTAAGAAATTTGTACTTCATGAAACAATGGTATTTGTTTGGGTGTAGCACAAAGGTGAATCCAATTTTAAATCAAACTTGTTTTTTTCCAAGTAAAAATATATAATTCCATGATTTTTTAGTTAAAATGCTTGTTACTAGCTACTTTTTGTCACTTTTCGTTATTAGAGCGTATACAGCTTGAAGAAATCAGTAATTAATCTAACAAACCTCTTCAAACCCGAAAACTGAACCCCTCTATCCTCCCAAAATAAGAAATACCACAATATAATGTATTATTGCATATAATGTAAGCTATACACATGTATAGAGATGTGGTTCATGGGCGCCCGTGTCATAGTTGCAGCACCACTTGACGGATCAGGACAGGGGTCACACATGGAACATGGAACGGCGGAACACCGGAACACTACGAATTAAATCAACTTACGAGCGAATCTAGCGACGAAAAAAAAAGTTTAATATTTTGAATAAAGGCTTAGGAAGAGGAGGACCCATCACAAGACCAGGAAAGTGAAGGAGTTGCGGGATCGAGGCTAATCCGAGAGCATCACCACATCATCATCGACGACCGGCTTCTCCTGCTGCTCCACTGCCTTCTTCTCCTTCTCCTTGGCATCAGTCTGGCGGCGCAGGAACTGGCTGATCAGTGCATTCTTGGCGGCCGAGGGAATCGGCTGATCCCTGGGCACGGACATGAGCAGGGTGGCCCGTTTCTTGGTCCCGCCCTTAGCCTGCCCGGTGGTGGGTGTCAGGGGCGTAGTGGGAGCTGAGATCGTGACGGGATCAGGCGAGGCAGCTGCTCCTGCTGATTCCGTGTCTGCGGGTGGACTCTGCTCGTGCTGGAGCTGCTGTTGCTGCTGTGCTTCTGATCCTTGTCCGCCCTCGCTCACCTTGGGCGTCAGCGTGTAGTCCCACTGATTCTGCAGCGTGAGCTCCGGGAGATGGAACTTCTGCAGCATCTCGCTGGCCACCACCCAGCAGAGGCGCTTCTTGGGCTTCTTACTCTTCTTGGCGCTGCTGCCGCTGGCGGCTGCTTCCGGCGTGCTCAGCTCCACGGGCTTCCAGCTGGCCAGCTCGTCGAACTTCTCGCGGATGAGCGCCTTCGAGGGCAGGAGCATCCGCACAGAATCCGGGTTGGACGCCGCCTGGGTCTGGGTCTTCAGGTACTCCAGATACTCGTTGATCAGGAAGAGCTTGGAGTTCCGGTTGCCGTGGGTGAGCCTTACCAGCTGCTGGAGGAGGCGCTCGTCCAGCTGGAGGGGCAGCGGCTGCTCCGGCGCCTGTTCATCCCGCTCCGGCTCCGGCGGGGGCTCCAGGCTGATGGACTTCTGGTCACGCCAGCAGGCATACATGCCGAGGGTGTGGGCAAAGATGGCCGGGAACTGCTCCGACTGGTTGCCATTCTCGTCCAGCCAGACGGGGCCCAGCAGGCGTGGCTTGATCTTCTTCGTCTGCTTCTTCATCTCCTGGGCGAACTCCTGCTGCAGCACCTGCAGCTTGGCTTTTTGGGCCTCCCGCGTGTGCCCGTCGTCCTCGCCGTCGTTCTGCAGCTCCTCGTCGCTGAGATGGCCATGGGGGACGTACCACTCGTTGTACTCCTCCTCGGACTCCTCTTCGGACTCGCGCTCCTCCTTCTCGTCCTCGCTGGCGCTCAGCGACTCGCCCGGCTCCTCCTCCTCCCACTCGCAGTCGGAGTCCAGCTCGTAGTCGAAGTAAACCTGCAGGGGAAAGATCATATAATATAATACTGATATAATAATATAATAATGTTATAATAATATAATATAATATAGTAATATAAATAAAGAAAAGTTATAAGTTTTTAAAACATAAATAAAGAATTCGTTTTTATACCATAAAAAAAGAATATATAAATTACGTTTCCGGAACATAAAAAAAAATAAATGATTTCATTTTCAAAAGCCTTTGATGATCCAAAGAATCGATAAAATCGATATTGCAATCGATTTTTTCCCAGCTCTAGTTCCTTACTAGAGCTGTAAAAACATCGATAGTGCCCTTACTCGATATTTTCGATAGTGATAGTCCAAACCATCGATACCATCGATATTATCGACAAAATAAAAGGGTTAAAAAAATGTTTTGCTTAAACAAACTAGATTAAATGGCATAATTTGTATACGCAATGTATCGATGGTGGAAAAAAAACAATCTATCGTGACGCGGAGCACAACTTTATCGATAAAATCGATAGTATCGTCGATGGTTTTACAGCTTTATTCCTTACCTTGTCATGGGCCAGCGGTCGGCGGGCGGACACCGTTTGACTCTTCTTGCGCCAGGTGCCGTAGAAGGGCGGCCGCCGGTTGTCCGCAAAGTGCAGGTACTTGGCCCGCATCGTGGCCAGCTGCTTGGGCTGCTCCTCCTCGATGGGCAGCCCCGCCGTGGACAGGTCATCTAGGGGGAGAAGAAGAATATCAGAATCAAAACATTGATGATCCAAAAGATGAACGGTTCACTATACATCGATTCTGTCAAAATAGAATCGATGTTGTTTAGTATCGATATTGCAATCGTTGTTTCACAGCTCTATGGAATGCCCACCTATGACTTGCACCTCGTCCTCGTCCTCGTCCTTGGTGGGTTTCTGCAGCCTCGCGTCCCGCGACATCTTCAGCGGCTCGTGGCGCCCGCTCCTCAGCTCGGCGAGATAGAGATGCGCTCGGTTGGGACGCTTCCGCAGGCTGATGTCCTCCTCTTCGTCTGCCTCCTCGTCGTCGTCGCTTCGCCTGAAGAGCCCGTCCAGCTGGGAGCGGTTTTCGTGGCCCAGGGAGGCCCTTGTGATGGGCGCCACTAGCATGTCGTCCTTGATTTGGAAGGGGCGGAAGGCCAGCGTCTGGCTGCTGGCCTTGGAGCTGTCGCAGCTGGACTGCTCGTGCTCCAGGCAGGAGGAGTTGGCGTTCGATTGGCCGCCACCGGACTTGGGCTGCTTGGGCACAAAGAACTTGGTGAAGGACTCGGCGGCGCGCTTCTTCTTCTGCTCCGCCTCCTCGCGCTCCAGCTCCTTCTTGCGGCGCTCCTCGTCCTTCTTGCGCTGCACCTCCTCCTTGGCCTCGTTGCGCTTGCGCTTCTCCTCGTTCTTTGAGTCCACCTCCGCCTGCCGCTTGCGCTCCTTTTCCTCCCTCTCCAACTTCCTTTGGTGTTCCTTCTCCTCTCGTTCCTGTTTGCGCTGCTGCTCCTTTTGGTCGCGTTCCGTTTTCTTTTGCTGCTCCCGCTGCTCCTTCTCCTGCTGCTTGAGGCGACGCTCCTCGGCCAGCTTCTGCTCCTTCTCCTCGCGCGCCTTGCGCCGCTGTTCGAGGAGCCTCTGCTGCTTTGGGGTTAGGGTCTTCTGGGGATCGATGGTGGACTCCGGGTGGCTCTTGCGCAACGGGGCCTCGGCCTTCTCCGCGGCCTCCGTGTCCACATCCATCTCGTGCTCACTGCTGGAGTTCTGGCCTCCGTCGCTGCTGGACAGGATTACCGAGATGTCGGCCTCTTCGATCGTTTCCGGGTCGAGTTTCTTCTCTTTCTTGGCCTCTTCCTTTGTGGTTTCCTTTGGTGACTGCTTCTTCTGGTCCTCCTGCTTGCCCACCTCCTCTGCAACCACCTCCTGCTCCTCTTTTATCTCCTTCTGCTCCTTCTGCTCATCTTTCTGCTTCTCCTCGACCTTTGCCGGCGACTTTTCTGTCTCTAGCACCTTCGGCTTCTTCTGGGGATTCAGCTCTTCGGCAATGGCTTCGATATCGTCGCTAGACTCGCTGCCCACCTTGCCTGCATCTATAGGCGAAGCATCCACCGATTCCTCGGCTTTCTTCAGGGACTTTTTGCGCTTGGCGCGTTTGTTTACCAACGGCAACTTGATCTGTATCTTCTCCTTGGCCTCTGGCTTCTCCTTGGCTGCAGTCTTCGCTGGCTTGGCCTTTTCCTTGGCTGCCTTTGGCTTCACTTCCACCACAGCTTCGACTTCGTCGTCATCGTCATCGTTCAGCTCGATAACCTGGTCCTCATCCGTGGTCTTGACCTTCTTGGTGGCTATGGCGCCGCTCAGATCCAGGTTCTCCTTGCTGTTCGAACGCCTCAGCCCGGGTTCCGTGGAGCAGCCAGTGCCCTCTAGCGGAGGCGCCTCGTCGCCATAGGAGAGTTTCCGCTTGCGCGGCTCCCTTATCGCCGGCGGATCATCTTCGTCCAGGTCCACCACTGCCCCGGAGGTGGAGGCGGCGGCGGCAGCGGGGGCTCCGCTGGGCGTAATCATCTTGAACGGCAGCCGCGTCTGCACGAACTTCTTGCCATTGCTCGTCGTTCGCTCTGCAGACTTTTGAACGCTTTCCTTCGCTTTTCCATTGCTAGGTGTTTTCACCACGCCGGCGGGCATTCTGCTGAGGTTTTTCCTGCTTTTTGCCGCTTGTTTTTTTATGATCGCAAAATGGAAAACGCGCTGAAAACACACAAGAGATAGAGATGCACGAATGGGCGCGAATTGGCGCCAATAGATTTCAGGCTCGATCGATAGATCGATAGATAGGCCTGAGACATGGTTAAGAACTTGGATATGCTTTAAGCGGAGACTCGTACCATCTAAGGGCGGGAGTCCATCGATAGTTGTTCAGTTACGTCGTAAATCTTCACGTTTTTGTTCACTTACGTTGTTCAGAGCTGCTCTCTGCTCTCTTGCTCTCTTGCTCCCAATTTTTATGCTCTCCCACCCTTTATGGTGACTGTAGTTGTTGTTCTCTTTATTGCTGAAATTCCACTTGGCGCGAACAAACGTTAATTTAAATTAACTTAAAGTGATTAATTAAGTGATTAAAACCAGTGACCTTTGGCAGTCTGAGAAAAAAAAAACCATGAATTCGACTGAGTGAGTTAATTAATTTTTAAAAATACTAATTATATTATATTTAATTAATATAAACTTGATATATAATATATATACTAAATATTTATTAAAAAAAAAAAACAAAATTCTAAACAAATTTTGAATTTACCGTGTTATTTGTGTTATTGAATTTATTAGTTAAGAAATCCTAGCGAGAAATAAAGATGAAAAGAAAAGAAATCACAAATCACACAACGAAAAGAAGTTTAAAGAGGAACCTTGATCGCTCGTTTGTTTGTGTTTGTAAAGTGAAGACAATTACAACTGTCAACATTATTTCATTTTTAATATAAATTTGTTTGTAAATCCAATTAATAATAGAATAAATAATTCAAAGACCTATTTCGTTTTAGCATAAATATATTTGTAAATAGCAATTAATACAAAATAAATAAATTAAATAAATCGAGTTTATTGAGTTTTGATTTCATTAACATATTTTTTTAATTTAGCGGGAAGACTGGATTTTTTAGGGGAATATAAGACTATTTGAGATTTTTTAGGGGGAAAGCTAAATATGTCATCTGGCAACACTGCCCCTACCGGCTTTGAGTGTGTGCGTGGCGTCTGTGCAGTTTTGATAAGTAAGATAAATAAACAAAAACATAAGTGAATAGGCAAGTTGCTGGTGATTTTGGCTGACTTAAATGATTAATAACGCATGTATTTATCCTCTAGATCCGCCGAAAATGCTGTGGCGGGGACTCTGGCTGCTGGCTCTGGCCATATTAAGTGCACCCCAAACCCAGGCTTTTGCGCAAAACGCTGCGGTGGCGATGGCGGCGTCGGCAACGTCGGACACTGTTCACCTGGCGCCGGGTACGTCCATTAACGTTACAGCCAATCCTTACGGGTCGAAGACGCTCTGGACATACTGCTACAAGGGCAAGAGGCACACAATACTAAGTCTCCTGGAGACGATGGAGTTCAATTTGGCGATCAAGAGCGAGGACTATGCGCAGTACGGTGGCAAGACGCCGGAGGAGGTCCTGAAGCACTACAACGAGCAGCACTCCCTCTTCAGTGTGACGCTGTTCTCCCAGAAGCGTCAACGGATCCAGCTGTCGCCCTTTGAGCCGCAATGCATTGGCGTGGCCTCGCGACAGCCGTACAACGTGACCCTGAACCAACTGCCCGTGGATGTGTGGCGTCTCCTGCAGCTGGCAGCCGGCATTCTCGTCTTCTGGATCAGTCGGCGGCTGGCCAAGAACAGTGTGTTCTACTACCTGGCCGGGGTCATCATGGGCATCTGCGCCTCCATGCTGGTGGTGATTTACTTGACGGCAAAGCTCATACCGCGGCGTCCCATGATGTATGGCGTCCTGATTGGCGGCTGGACCATTGGCTTCTACGTGCTGAAGCAGCTGGCGGACAACATGCGCCTCATCCTGCTCACCTACCGCGACTATGTGGTGTGGTACCTGGTCGTCACCGGACTCATATCCTTCCTGATTTGCTATCGCATCGGACCCCCGAAGAATCCCCGCTCGCAGAACATCATCATGTGGGTGCTGCAGGCCACGGGCGGTGCCCTGATGTACTTCAGCACCTGGCACACGAGCGCGGCCATCTTCCTGATGGCGGTGACCTTTGGGTCCTACTACTTCCCCTCGTCGCTGGCCCAGTACGTCAAGCTCTGCTACCGACGCCGCTTTCCGCCGAAGAGGCGCCTGCTCACCCAGGAGGAGTACTACCACGTGACGGTCCAGGAGACGGCCCAGTCCCTGTCCGAACTGCGCACGTACCTCAATAGTCCCGAGTGCAAGCAGTGGAACCTCATCACCAAGCTGCACAATCCCATGCGCTTTGCGGCCTTCGCCAATGGAGCCCCGCATCTGGACGACGAGGAGATCGAGGACTACTCGCGGGCCATTGAGGAGTCGTTGGAGGCGGCCAATGAGGAGGATCCCGAGGAGTTCTTGCAGTGCAGCATGTACTACCGCCCATCGGCGGACAGACGCCGGGCGAATCAGCGCCACCGCGTGAACATACCGCTGCCGACCTCCCATCGCCTGGCTGTGCCGGAGCCGCCGGATGAGGAGAGCGAGGACGACGAGGATGAGTACATGGATCAGCCGTAGAGGAGGAGGAGCGCTCAGTACTTAACCGAGACTGAATAGACTTAGGCCAAGGCCATTTATCCATCCACCTTTTCCATATTGCGGCGGCGAAGAAAGTTCCTTTTGGTCTTGAAGAGGGAGAGAGAAAATGCCAAAAACACGAAGGAGTCATAGACACTTAAGGCTACACGAATTTCTGTACTTAGTTTTTTTTTTTTAATTGAGTTTTTTGTTCCTATTCTATGTTACGACCTCTTTTTCTATGTACTTGTCACTTTTCCTGCCTTTTTGTTTGAAATTTCCTTAGTTTTAATATGATTTTGTTCTTCTTGTTCCTTTCCTTGTATTTGTCCTTTGTCCTTTGAAATGCCAACATTGCCAAAACAGCAAAAATATATTGTAATATGGCAAAAAGTAGCCGACCACTGGTTTATTCCCGTTAAACTCATCTGTAAATGTTCATGTACAAAAAAAGCACCGAAGAAATATGTTTAGAAATATACCGAAATTATGCACTAAAATGGTGGCGAGATATAAGTAATTAGTTTACTTTATTATTTACTGCAGTGGACGGGCAGCCACTGGCAGGCCTGGGAGGGCGGCGTGTGCATCTGACCTGGCAGCATCTTCACGCGCCGCCTGTCCTCGTCGTGCTTCTCGGCGGCGCACATGGTGAGGTCGCGCTGCCGGAAGATCAGCACATCGTCCACATAGCCGATGGTCCAGAAGCTGGTCGACGAGCTGGGACTGCCGGAGCGCAGGGCGCCCACGCGATTGCCCTCGGCGGGATCCACGTACAGGTACCACTTGAAGAGCTCGCCGCGCAGCGTAAAGATCGGCGTGGCGTCTGCGTTGTGCTCCTGTACAAAGGCGCGTATCAGGCCCGCGGAGTCCGTGAAGTTCTGCTCCCGCCAAGTGAACACCTGCCGGCCATTCAGCCCGTAGTTCCACTCGTCCGTTATGGTCGTGTACAGATACTCCCGATCGGAGCGGGTCAGCAGGCAGAAGCCTTGCGGATCGAAGAGCAGACTTAGGACGGGCGGCAGGCCCGCCTGCAGGGCGGCCACTCGCTTCTGGAGACCCGCATCCACACTGGCGTACATGTGATGCGTGGTCATCCGGTTGACCACGCGGGCCATGTTGAAGAGGAACAGCTCGTTGCTGTCGTGCATGGTCTGGTAGCGCCAGTACAGGGCCAACTCCGCCTCGATCATCATCTTGAAGCTCACCCCGTCGCGGTCGGCGTAGAGCTGCTCCAGCTGCTGCACCAGCTTGTCCAGCGGCCGATGGAAGTACACATCCTCGACGGCATTCACCAGGATATCCCTGACCAGGGCGGGCTCTATGCTGGCCGCTATGTACATGCCATACGACTGGATGTTCTCCTCGGCATTCAGGAGATTCGCCAGCCGCTGGGACATCAGGGTCTTCAGGTGGCGCCTCACCTCCTGCTGCAGCTCGCAGGCGGAGCGGCCCGTGGGTCCGCTGACGCAGGCCATTTCGTCGCGTATAAAGTTGCCCAGCTGGGTGTACAGTCCCTTGGCCTTGTCCGTGTCATCGACAAAGTCGGAGCGCACCACGCCCCAGATGCTCTGGAAGACCTGCAGCTTATCCCCGCGACTGGCGGCGCGCGGCAGGATGCCCTACGGACGTAGTATTTATCTTTCTGGTGGGATTTATACCTTAAAACCTACCTGCAAGTTCTCGAAATCGGGTTCCAGGGGCACAGCATCCCCGAGAACCAGTGGTAGCCAGGCACAGACGAGGCACATGAGCAGCTGCATCGCGCGGAAGGAACGTTTGCCTACTGACGATCGATGTTCGGGAGCGAGAGCGAGAGCTTATCGCTTGCAAGCCACCAAAAAGGTCACTGGAGGTCCATCTTGATTTGCTTGGCCTTGTCATCGGGGCGGGACTGCGCCGGCAGCGATCTTTTCTGGCCCAGCATGGCCGTCGTCTTGATGCGCTGCGTCAACTGATCCACATCCATGGGCATGGGCGTGGAAGGGAGATTGGTGGCCGGCACAGAGCGATCGCGGGGCTGCCTTCGCGGTTGGGGCACCACGAAGCCCTGGTAGATCTTCTCCAGCTGCTCCAGGGGCAAGCTCTCCAAATGGGACACCTGCACAAGCCTCTAAGTAAGCCGCAAAGTATTGAAATTGTTTTTGAAATAAAAAATGAGACTCGACTTACCTTTTTAAGCTGCATTATCATTTCCGTGCGAGCCGGGCCTTCTTCCATTGTCACTAAATAATAAATAGTTGTTTATTTCTTATCAAAAACCAAAAAAAGAGGCAAAGCGCGAACGTACATCTGGTTATATTTGCAATCAGCTGTTCCATTGCCGCTTCTTCCAATGACAGGGTTGTCCGTATGCTTTTAACGAAAGAGGCATGGCAACTCTGACTTTCAACGTTTAGCACAGTTTCGCACCTCTGTCCAGCACAGTTTCTAACCCACCCCCTTTTCAGCAAAGTTATACACCGATTTCATCGAATTCCCCCACCCGTTATATATTCTAATTTTTTGCCGGATTTAGCTAATTTCTAGCCAGATCTGGCTAGCTCTGCGAGCATAGCGGAGAGCTTTTGTCTGTGGCAGCCAGTAGCTGGCAGTAGCTGGGCGCGGCGGAACTCGAAAATGACGCAATTTGAAAATATGACCGCATTTCGTTTTGGCGAAAAGGGCGAAAAGCGCGTTTTGGACGCGAAACTTTTCAGAGCTCAAACGCCATCAGCGGCATTTGTTGAAACCTCCAAGAGTGTTTATCTCCCACAGATGTCGCCACCTGCACACCGTTACTGTTCCCACTATTACCGCTCGTTTGTTGTGTGGGCGTTGCAGTCCACAATGGGATCCACTCAAACGATTGGCTGCCAGCAAAAGCCCTGCGCAAGAGGCAATTTCAAAATGTCAAAATGCTGGCCACGCCCCCGGCCCGCTCTGAGAATGTGTGTTTCATCTTCTATCTTTTTCCTTTACTGCGCTGCTTGCCGTGTTCCCTTCTGCTCCTTCTGCTCCTGCTTCTTCAGCTGCTGCTGCTGTTCCTTCTTCTTCTTATGCTATTCCCCATTTTGTTGATGTGTGTGTGTTTGTGTGGTTGTTTGTTTGTTTGTTTGTTTGTGCTTCGTTTGTCGTATAAGTGATGAGTCAATTAACCCAACATTCCTGCAGGCCACATATTGCTTTAATTAAACAGACAAACAAAATCGCAACAACAACGCAGCAGCAACACAAATTGCACTACTTTTGCCACCATTTTGTTGGTGCTGCTGCCGCTGCCTCACTTCCCCCTCCCTCCCTGCCTCACTTTCTGTGACTTTTGGGGCAGTTAAATGGCAAATAAATATTTGCATTTATTTTCCCGCACACGCACACGGACACGCACACATGTGCAACCTTGAAACAAAGGCAAGAAGCAGCACAACGCTGGCTGGCTGTTAATTAAACTTTAATTACTTGTAATTAATAAAGTTGATTGATTTGCCGGCCATAAAATAAGCGCACTTTATACAAGTATGTATAGTTGTGTGTGTGTGTGTGAGTGTGAGAGGTTTTTTTTTGTTAGCTCCTTGTGAGGTCAGTTGCGGTTGCCATGTAAATAATAATTATAAAGACCTCAATGATAAAAATAATATTAAGAATAATAATCATAATAAGAACATTTAATTTTAAGAAATAATTAGAATAATAGTACATAGTTTTTCCGTTTGTCCTTTGATCGGTGTGCCCGTTTGTTCGCTTATCAGTTTGTCAGTTTGTCCATTTGTCCGTTTGGCCGCTTGTCCGTTTATTAATATGTCCTGTTTGTCCGTTAGATTATTTGTCCGCTTGTCCGTTTATTAATATGTCCTGTTTGTCCGCTTTTCCGTTTGTCCTTTAATCGGTGTGCCCGTTTGTTCGCTTATCAGTTTGTCCGTTTGTTGATTTGTCCGCTTGTCCGTTTATTAATATGTCCTGTTTGTCCGTTAGATTATTTGTCCGCTTGTCCGTTTATTAATATCTCCTGTTTGTCAGTTTATTAATATGTCCTGTTTGTCCGCTTTTCCGTTTGTCCGTTTGTCCGTCCGTCTGTCCGCCTGTTCTTATGTCTGCTTTTAAAAGCTATATTTAACTGCTTTTAAATGCGACTTCCTCTATCTAAAATATAAAAATGTATTCCTAATAGTATAAAGAAAAAACTGGCAAAAGAATATATTTATTCTATAAAATTATATTATTAAATTGGAAGACTGATGTGTTAAAAGCTTTTACGAGATGCGCATTAATTACTTGAACCATTGCTTCTTGTTCCTAACATTTTTCGGAAAAGGCAGCTATTCATAAATTTAAAATCCTTGAGCTTTAATAATTCCTCTTACTCAAATTATACTCAAATTAGCTTATTATTTTCCAGAATATTGTTTGGAATTTTAAAGATAAACTTAATAAAACCAACAAAAAACAACTTGAAATAGTTTCCCCCTTAATACAAATAATTTCAGTGTTCCGTGGATACTAGGAAGGAAAGCCTTTTGTTTTTAACAATTTCAATTGAAAAATGGCACTCAAGTTAAATTTATTGTTTATATGTACGTAAACAACAAGTGAGGGAACGCATTTTAAAAAATCTGAAGCAACAAAATTAGAAATATGACATTAATTAATTTGCCCTCTAACGGTAATGACCGCATCCCCCCGCATCCATCTCATAATCAATTCGAGGTGTTTAATATCTATTGCAATGGCTTCCTTGGCTTAACTTCAGCCAAATATTTGGACCTCAAGCGTTTCACCTCTGTCACCATTAGCGAACCATAATTCTCCGACATCAGATCCAGACAAATTTCCGAAAACACTTCTCCCCGAAGCAGCCAGGACGACGATGATGATGGTGATGATGTGATTGCCAAAATGGATGGACAATGGCCAAAATGCGAACCGCAACATATGCAGCCATACAAAGGGATACGGGATGCACTCTGAAATAAATTGAAAAAATTAGTATTAATAAAAAGAAGATAGAAAAGATTCCATCTTTAAGTTGTTTATATTATACTTTTAATTGATTTAATGGTTTTCTTATTTTCAGCAAAATTCGGGTATCGGAATTTTAGAATTTTAGAAAAACTCTCTGAAAATATGTTGTATTTCGTGCAATAATTATTCCAAGTGTAGGATACTCACATGCACAAATAGGGTCCTGGCTAGGGAGAGCATGCAAATTGCTTCGGCAAAATGCAATTGAAAGGATGTCGAAACAAAGGCCACAAACACAAGAAGTAATAGAAACAGAAGCCGGGCTATATTTGCCAGGACACTCAGTACCCTGTCAGCACAATAGATGATGGGATGGACCCAGGACGATGGACGATGGACGCGAAACAATGGACCGAGAACTGAAAATAAATTTTGCATGCAAAACGCAACAAACAAAAATAGTATTTTGCAAATTTGCAGTGCGAAAGAGATGGCGCCGTGGAGAATATGGGAATAGAAATATCGCACTCAATAAAGGATTTCCACTCGAATGTTTTTCGGGAAAAACACAATGAGAAAATGGTAAAAATAGCTTTAAAAAAAAAGAGAAGAAAATAGAAAATAGAAAATAGAAAACACGAAATGCCAAACAAATGGCAAAACGAATTTTTCTCTTTTTATTTCGCCATCTTTCTGTCACTTCTATTCCATTTATATTTCTATTTATTTTTGTTTGTATTTTTTTCTGGGTTGTATAAGCCGCAAGCTTTGCCTAAAGTGCGTTTCATAAAAGTAGAAGCACTTGGAAGATGTGAAAATGTAGGGTTTATTGGGAAATACATATGAAAAATCAACATGTTTTTAAATTAAAGCCGGATAGCAAGTTAACTACGGTGAAACGAAGGCTACTGTTTGTAAATTCAGTAAAATAAATACTGCTAGTCACGAAACGCACTGTAGTCGCCGCGGCCACCTAGCAGATAGTGCCAGATACGGATACAGATGCATCTGCGGAGCGCATCGGCCACACTTGATCGACTTCTGACTTAATGCAGCTCGGGCGTTCAGAATGCAATTTAGCGGAGCTCGCAAATCTCGCCGAGGAAGCGCAGCAGGAAAACAGAAAACAAAAATAAAGAAATGCATAACAGATAAAAAAAGAAAGAAGAAAGAAAAGATAAAGGAAATTGGGATGTGAGAGAGGCAATCATCAAATAAATATGCGAGTGAGTGCCTCTCGTCCCGAGTCCTTTATTGGGTTCGCTTGCCAAACAAAGGGAAACGCAGGAGAAAAGACGCAGGAAGAAGGCATCATCAGCATTCAGCCTCATCGAGGAGGCCCCGTCAAAGTCGAAGTCCTTTGAAGATATTTGATACAAATTGAAAGCGATGATCTGGAAACGTCGAGTTTGAGTTTGAGTTCGAGCTCCAGTTGAGGTGAAGTTCCCGGAGATGCTATCTGAGGCACTTTAATTCGCCAGCAGATCGATTGCGGTAGTTGATCTTTGGAACGTCACTAAGGATGCATTCCCTGCAGAGGCCAGGCAGGACCTTGAGTTGATTTGATTTGATTTGGCCAAGCGAATGGAAATCGAATCAAATCGAAGCCAGGCGAGCGGAGTGGATGAATGGATCCGCCGAGGTAGCCGTACGCGATTATGGATTCATTGACGGGGAACGCGAATGCGAATGCGAGAATCATGAATGGAGCAGGCCTTCCAGACACTGGATACGTGTGTTCTTTTATGGCGAAACGACCTATAAACAGGGGTTAGAATAGTATATAAATAAGGTGATTTATAGAGCAAATCTATACTAAGAAAGAGAGTTTAAAATCAAAGTATGGGAAATGAATGAATGAATAGTCAAATCAGAGTTTCTTTCAGCCTTTGGAGTATCCCAGATATTGCTGAGGATATTAAATTGTTTAAATGGAGAGTATAACATAAAATGTGGGGCTCACAAATATTATTTCTAGCTTATTTTGATGTTTTTGTGTTTCTTTGTATGGTGTACAATTTTGTAGCATACTTATGGACACCATTTTAAATTATTTCATATCTCCCTATATATTTAGCATTATATTTTAAGTGTTTCTTATATACCCATCAGCATTATTAATACTACAAAGAGTACTGATCCTTGCAATATTTAAATAAATCATTTTATACTTTAAATACAAAATGTAAAACCACAAAATGTTATAATTCTTATTTAGGGTTAGACACAATTTGATATGAAACATACATTAAATAAAATAGATCATAAATTTATTCTATAAATAGATACAAATATTATTTCTAGCCTATTTTGATGTTTTTGTGTTTCTTTATATGGTGTAAAATTTTGTAGCATACTTATGGACACCATTTTATTTTATTTTATATCTCCCTATATATTTAGCATTATATTTTAAGTGTTTCTTATATACCCATCAGCATTATTAATGCTACAAAGAGCAATATTTAAATAATTATTTTTATACTTTAAATAAAAAAAAAAACAAAATAAAACAACAAAATAAATTTTTCTTATTTAGGTTTAAGAAGAATTTGATTTAAAACATAAATATAATACAAAAATAATAATTTTATTCTATTAAAAGTTAATTAAATAAAACAAAATAAAGAAGAACTTTATATAAAACACAAAAATTTAAGTAAAAACACGATTTAGCAACAAATATTGGCGAATAAAAGGTTGTGTTATCGATTTAGTACTGCGTTTCCGATTATTACCTTTCCAGCTTCCCCTCTTTCCTGGGCAAGCTTCCTTCTCGAATGATATTTAAGGGAATTCCATCAGGCGTCACTAATACAAATCGCTGGACATCTGCGAGTCCTTTTCCCCCTCGGAAAAAATGCTGCAGTCGGGGCCTCTCACTTTTTATAGCTTCCGCTCTTTGGCTAACAAAAAATTGCATTTGGAAAAATCAGTTTGGGCACGCATGTGTCCTGCGTCCTGTTACCTTCTCGGTTCTCGGTGCTCGGTCCTCCTCCCCCACTCCCTTCCTTCTTCTTTTTTTTTTGATTTGGCGTTTCCGTTATTTGTGTTTTGTTTTTTGCACGACGCGCTCTCGCCCAGCTGCCTTGACTTCTGCGTCTCCTCCTCCCACTGGTCCCGGTCCCTGTTGGCGAAAAGGATCATTAAATAATTTAAAAACTAAATATAGAGTCTTAAATGTTTTATTAACTGAAATCAGGGCCATGTTCTATTAATGAGTTACGTGAAAGGTTTTTTATGGCTGCTAACTGTAAGTACTTCTCTGTTCGCCCACTTATGCGCCGCCATAATACTTTTTCCCTTTGAGCTGCTTTCCCATTCACTCCAGTTACAGTTTTCGTTACAGTTTTTGTTTGCATTCTTTTGTTGTTAAATAACAGAAAATCTATTCATGGAAGCGAAATTGATGCGGAAAAATGACAAGTTGTGTAAGAATTTTAAAGCTCACTGTAATCAGGGGTTAAATTTAAAAACAATTAATACAAATTGCTCATTTTTGGGAAATCTTTCTGAATGTCCTCTTCGCGGAAGTTGGCAGCACTGTAACCGCTTGGCTACTGTTATTGGCGGCTGCTGCTTCGGCTCCTGCTCTTTGACGCTGCTTCTCCTCATCATCATCATTGTTGTTGTTGTTGTTGTTGCCTTTTTTACGAGCAGGGAGCGCGCGAAGAGAGAGCGGCAACAAGAACAACTATAATTGCCGCGGAGGACGACAACGACGACAGTTAGTCTGGGCAGAGCGGCCATCATTTCGGATTAGTGTGCGTGTGTATAGGTGCGCGTGTGTGTCTGACCTTTTGCATCTGCCAGAGGTCGCAAAGGGAGAAAAAAAAGGGGACAAGCGGGGGGAAGTCGGGGCTCGTTATGGAGTCACGCTCTTCCTCTTCAACCCCGACTTCCATATAAATTAAGATCCCTAAATGCTGACAAAGGCCACTAATTCAATGGCAATAAAACGGATATTAAACACACATCGAACTCCGGCTACCGACGAAAGTCTGACCAAAAGGGAGGCGAGAAAAGAGAGTAGGGCGAGAGGAGGTGGAGGTGGATGGGGGAGTGATCATACTCCTTGGCTGCCGCTCTCTCTGTCCCCACCTTTAGCACTCTCTCACTTTCCTTTGCTCTCTCTCTCTCCGCATTTACACTCAACAAAATCCGGTGCCTCATGTCGAAAGATTAATTTTTAAGCCTTGCTAATATTTTAATATGTTGTGATCTCTGTTATATATTTTTTTAATGTGCTTTATTCAATTTAATATATTCACATATATCTGATATATTTATATCATTTGAACAATCGAAACTTTCTCCCTGTGCACCCTATTCTTTTGCTGCGCATCGTTTGCATTAATGAATTAAAAATTGGGGAATTCGAGGGGAAAAATTGTTGGCTATGGAAAAATGCGTTCAACGGCGACTGCTTCTTTTTCTTCTTCTTGATCCAACTGTTTTTCTTCTTATTTTTTTATTGAAAACTTTTTATGAACGAAACGGAAAAATGTGGACAGAAGTCAGTGGGGGGGAGATACCCTATAAATTGATTTAAGCAAGGGTATTACTAGGACCTTTAAAGGTATACGGTTCATGGTTTAAAAGTTCCCAGCATTGGTTCTTTTGCCGCTAACGTTGCACTAGAATTCCCAAGTGAGCAAACGGTTACCGAAAAAAACCTTGAGGGTTTTTCTTTAGCATACTGTGAAGTTTTACAATTTTTTAAATTAAACTTGTAAAAGCAAAGATTTCTTTTTTAAAAATCCCAGTAAAAATGATCACCAATAAATATTATTTTTTAATTGACTACACATACATAAGTATCTTTCCAAGTAACCAAAATCCCAGGGCACCTTTTGGTTCGAAATCAGCTTTCATTTCCTGCTCCCGACCACTTTTTATGGCCCGCCGCTTCGAACTGATCACTAATTCATTTTTCTAATTTTCCAAATGCCCAAGACGAAGAAAATAAAGAAAAGGTGGGCCGCGCAGTAGGCGGGGAAAATCGGGGAGGGGCTGCGGCTGCGACTGCGGCTGCTGTGTGTAACATTTTCCGAGGGTCCGAGAGTGGCGATCGATTCATTATGCCCCGTAATTTATGTGCCGCTGTCAACTGTGAACAATTGCGCGGCTGCAACTGGTCTTCTACTTGTGTCAAAGGTCACTCACATCGAATCAGGTGCATCCAGACCGGGCCCCATAAATTAGCCATTACCAACCAATTATCAAGGCAGCGACGGACAAAGGAAAACCCAAGGAGGAAACCCCATAGGGAAAACAGGAAGTTCTCGCCTCTGAATGTCACCGCTCTTTGTCCGGCCTCGCTTGTCCATTAAAGAATCCCATTCCCAATCCGAATCCGAGTAGCCGCTACCAAATTCTGCACAGCAAAAAATATATATTACAGGTGGTTTTTCGTCTGAAAATAAATAAATAAATATGAGAGATGAATGAAATTAAATATTTTGTATAATTATTCCATTTTCCACTTACCTTTCTCTGGAAATATCTTAATAATATCAAAGGATTAATTGTTTTCGAAAGGATATTTGTTGGTTTATTATTGTTTTTAGTTGATATTTGTCTCAGTGTGGCTACTGTGCGGTCGGTGGCTGGGAAATGGGTTCGATTCTTTGCGCAAAATGCGGCCAAAACACTCGATGACAGGACGAGGGCGACTCCTTGCGGAAGTTGACCGGATATTGGACAATCCTTGATGCGATGAGCTGGAGGGCAGGGCACCGAGGTGAGCACTTACAGGTGGGTGGTCCGCGCTTCGAGCACCGAATGATCTAAGGGAATAATACATAGGTGGGAATTCTACACAGATTAAAGGGAATTAAAAGCAATTTACTGTCAAAAAATAATATAAATTAAAGCTAACTCAATACAAAAATAGCCCAAAAATTAAACCTCAAAAAAATTAAGACAATAACCAAAGATTACGCTAATAATTCTGCCTAAAAATCTATTTATATTTAAATAAAGTAAGGTTTCCTTGCTTTAATATTTTCCATAAATAATTTCATCTACATATAATCTTTTACCAAAAACTGACCACTTAGTGCCTTATCAAATTCCGTTTGTATACTTAATCTTAACTCGAACAGCCCTTAATTGATGGATTTTCCACATTTTCCCAGGGCTTGAAACCATAACCTTTGCCTTGTTCTATGCCATTACACCCCGTGACCCCGACTCCCTGGTTAACATTAAACAAATCATTAAACCGAATAACTCCGCCTCCTGTCCGGGAAATCAATCAAGTTGGACAGAAGTAAAACAGATGCTGCTCCAGAGTCGGGAGTCGGGTGACTCTCCCCCACCGTTTTGGCCAAGTGACTACCGATTTCTGGCCAACTTTGAGGCCGACCACCCTGGGCGCGGCCAAAGAAAAAGCCCAGCGGACAGAGCGGGGGGAAGTTATCGTTATCCGAGGAGTCGGAGAAGTCGGAGAAGTTGGGGAAGCTGCAACCGGTCGCCGGTCCCGGCCTGTCTGCAGTTGGAACTTTTAGTCGCGACCCGAACTTTGGGGATTTTCTCCAGCTTTAGCCAACTCAGCCAGCCGCTCGTGTGGCGGCAAGTGTCTCGCGCTGCCCTTACACTGGGGGAAAAAGGGAATAGTTTTTAATATAATAATATATTTCTGTCGGGTGCGTTAAGGTAATATGTATAATATAAAAACAAAATCGTCATAGAACCTATACGATTGTTACATGAATTCTATACTCTTGAGTATGAAAAATTTCTTAATAAGATGCTTATCAATTTAATACTGCGAAAGTATAAATTTTATACTCATCTGCACCCATATTTCATAATAATCACTAACGCGACAAACAGAAAAGCACTAAATTCCAGCTAACGCGATATGTTATCGAAATTTCGTTGTAGGTTCGTATAAAAATAATACTCAAAAATACACAATTGAAACTATAGAGTATAAAAACTAAACTTTGGAGTATACATTTGATAGTTTGAAGTATAAAATGTATACTAAACTCGTTATACTGAACCCAAGAAAAAATCATCATAGAACCTATACGATTGTTACATGAATTCTATACTCTTGAGTATGAAAACATTCTTAATAAGATGCTTATCAATTTAATACTGCGAAAGTATAAATTTTATACTCATCTGCACCCATATTTCATAATAATCACTAACGCGACAAACAGAAAAGCACTAAATTCCAGCTAACGCGATATGTTATCGAAATTTCGATGTAGGTTCGTATAAAAATAATACTCAAAAATACACAATTGAAACTATAGAGTATAAAAACTAAACTTTGGAGTATACATTTGATAGTTTGAAGTATAAAATTTATACTAAACTCGTTATACAGCTTGAGTATACCTTTAAGACAACGCGTAGAAAGGTTAAGCTCTTGTTTTTTTTTTTTTTTGGGTGTATGTATAGGTAATATTTAAGAGTTTTCTAGAGACCGTAATAGTGGCTGGATCGTTTTGAAATTTGAAATGTGGGTCTGTGCATATTTAATGTTAATTTAAATAAATTATTTCAGTTCAAAAGTAATAAATAAGTGTTTCACTTAAATATTAAGTCTTTAGAAGAATTCCTTACCGTGTATTTCCCCAGTCTCTTTCATGTGGATGACATGCTGTGCCGCTTATTAATGATACACAATTTTTGTATCATTTACGGGTCACAATAATGTGGCCCGCTTTTCGATCCCAGCTTCCAGCTACCAGCTCCCAACTCCCAAGTCACCAGTGGCCAGTTCTCAGTTCTCAGTTCTCTGTTTTCAAATCTCCATTCCCCGTTTCCATTCCCATTCCCCCGAGAGATTTTTTTCGGGGCCTGTGCACTTCACAGAAGCGCATTCTTTAAGCTCCCTGCCCGGGCCCGGGTTGGCCATAATTTATTATGCGGGAAATCTTATTCACGTGACTTATTTGCTTCTGAATGCCGCCACAAGAATCGAAATCAGCAGTGCATACGAATCCCAATATGAGTCCCGCCGAATTCGAGCCAGAAATCGCGGACAACTTGACCAGTTGACCACCGATGGTGATGAGTCACCTTTGGCGGAGCGGGAGAGATAGATAATGGCGGCCGCCTTGATGTGGGTCCCTCGATTCCAATAACAATTTCGATCCCAACACACCCAGCGAAACGGTCTCGCGAATCCCATTGGAGGACACCGAATCAGAGTCCAGCTGGTGAAAAAAAAAGATAAATACAAAAAATAAAGACTTAAAACACGAATAGAACCTTGTGACGACAGTGGGCCGGGATCACTAAATTGGATAGTTAATGCATGAGGGATTCGGGTATTTATAGGACTGACTGGGAGGTATGCGAGGAGTGTGAGGGAAATGTATCATACAAATGGGAAATATTAGAAAATATAACATTTATAATTGTGTTTTTCAGGTAGTTTTAACTTAATTTTAAAGAAAGTTTGGGAACAATAGTAATATACTTTTTTTATTGGAACAGTGGGCCGGGATCACTAAATTGGATAGTTAATGCCTGAGGGATTCGGGTATTTATAGGACCAACTGGGAGGTATGCGAGGAGTGTGAGGGAGAAATGTATCATACAAATATTAGAAAATATAACATTTATAATTGTGTTTTTCAGGCAGTTTTAGCTTAATTTGCTTGATAAAAATTATAATATACTAATTTTATTGGAATATTATTATATTAAAACAATTTAAAAAGCCTGAAGATAAGTTAATAAGTTATTATAATATTTTGTATAGGTAGTTTGTATAAAAATATAGCTTTTATATTATCTAGAAACTCTATTAAAACAAAAATGTAAGAAAATATAGCTTTTTTGAGTACACATGGGAATATATTATAAATTGTACGTATTTATTACCCCTAAAATTCCCATTTGAGGGTACCAAATAATTCGTTACCTTTTCACACCCCTCCTTCGCCACCCCCTCTCATTTCGTAATATCTTTTTTTTTTCTCGCTTTACCTTTACGCTTTGGTTTAATTTATTTTCATTTGGGGCCGCGTGCGATTTTTATGCTCATTTTTGTCGAAGACATTTAATGATCGCATATATAATTTGAGAGAATGCGAGAATACAGGGCCCCCCGACCTTCCCCGACCTTACCCTGGCCCTATTGAAATGGAACGGCGGATCCGTGGTCCTGTGATGGAGCTGCCTGTTGTCCCTGTCGCTCCCTGTCGCTCCCTTTTCGCTGCAGTTGGTCATAATTTTATGGGAGCTGCTGCTTCGGCAAATACACTCGCTGAATTTATGCACATTCCAGCTGACCCCCCGCTACCCATTCCCATTTCCATGCCCATTCGCCATTCCACCCATTCTCATTGCCATTTTCATACCGAAATTTGCATACCAAAAGCAGGGATCCTTTTTTCTGTTGCGATTGCAGATACCCTTTCCGGGTATTATTTATTAAATGTAATAATACATTTAAAAAGGTAATTTAAAGGGTCTTTAAATATATTAAATTGAATTGTATAAACACTTAACTTGCTAATGCAAATAATTAATCCACAAATACATGATCCATAATCTTCGCCGATCTCCTTTATCAATTTCCAATATCTCTAATATAAAATATTGCTGTTTAAAGAATTATTTTGTAATTCAAATATAAATAAACAATGCTTCTCACAACTTTCATTCAATTTCGATTGTACCCGGGCTTTTATAGGGTATTCCCTCTTTTCGTTGGCAGAAGAACCAGGTGCAAGGACGGAGCGGAATCGGGATCGGGCTCGGTATCGGTTTGGATGGGATCGGATCCCCCGGCACTAAAAAGGAGCCGCTCGCTCAGTTGGAGCTCTTAACAAATTTGTTCGGGGCAACACGCCCAAAAAATGGCAACAACAACAACAACAACAAAAAGCTCAATCGCCAGGGAGATCCAATATGCTCGCACACCTCCTCCTCCTCCCTTCCTTCCTCCTCCTCTCCACCCCCGTAGCCGTCACCATTTCTAATTACGAACTCGTGTGCTGAGCTGCGTTTCGGTTTTCTCTTAAATATATGTATGTACAGACATATGTCTGTATGTATTTGAATACCCTATACCGATGGAATACAAAGGTATTATAACGTAGAGCCAACTGAATATGTAATTTAATTCATGTATAATTAATGCATAATACTAAATATTATTATTATTATTTAATATCGAATATTATTACATACCCACAAAAGCCTTGAGTAAGGGGTACCAAAAAGTCGGGTATGCCCGAGCTTTCTTAGTTGTTTCATTTCAGATTTTTCAGTGTTGGGGCTTCGATCTATTTCGTTACGCTTCTGGTTTTTTGGTTTTTAGCTTTTCTTTTCACCTCTGCGCTGCTGCGGTGACATGTGGATAAGGAAAAGGAAGAAGAAGAAGAAGAGGTAGCAGCCCAAGATGAAGAAGAAGAATAGGCGAGACCAATGCGCAGCAGAAGAAGCAGCAGCGACATCTGAAAGGCCGCAACAACAGCAACAACAACAACAACAGCGACGTACAAACAAGGGAAAACAACACAAGAAGAAGAAACAAATAAGTACATATGTATATATATAGTTATGTATATATATAGTGTAACAGCAATGACAACGCCTTGGATAAGCTGGGTCAAATTAGGAATAAAAGGAAAAGAAAAAGGGGGAGGGAGAATTAAAGATTGGAAGGTTTTTTTTCGGTAGCCAAGTCACTGGTAGGTGCGGCACCTCGACTGACCCCCAATCGTACGTAATACAGTGGGCAAAACAGAACAGTCAGAAGAAAGAGATCAGCGATCGGAGATCGGAAGGCGAGTCGATTTAGCCATGTATGGAGATCAAGCTTAAGGATCCTGCGAATCTTGCAACTATTTTTGGAAGGATTGGATAAAATTAACTTCATTTCGTTTATGGTAATTTATGATCTTTAAGAAATTTATGATCTCTACTCTTATAGTATTTTTTCACGATTTTCAATAATTTTTCTAACAGTTTTACAATGGAAAATATAGGTTTCTGTTAACTCACACTATCCCGCTTTAGTTTCAAATTTATGATCTTCAAGAAAATTGTAATATCACTCATTATAGTATTTTTTCACGAATTTTCAACATTTTGTATTATTTTTGTGGTGAATGGTATACATAATTATATAATAAAACCAAATTTAAAGCTCAGATAAATTCCTTTACTTTCCATCCAAGTTATAGCTCTGTACTCAGACACACGAAAAGTGTTTCTAAGCAGTACGATAGAGCGAGAGGGTGAGTATTGACCTCTCGTTTTGGCTCAATGCTTAGGAACACTTTTCGCGTGTCTGAGTACGGAGCTTATAACAGCGCCTTTTGCAGCCATAATTTCCCTTTTAGCGGCTTCTTTTCTAAGTAAAAACTAGCAGCACGCTCCACAAATTAAGGAATTATTCATGGATAATCTGTGGTGCTTATCAGATTCAGATTCAGATCTCACTTAGCCAGTGGGGAAACCCTGCTTGAAGACTTGCCAAAAATCCACACAACGGAGAATGTGCCAAAAGTCAGGTCAGGTCGGGGCAATCTTGAAGCTGATCTTTGACCTCCCCCGACACTCCCCGAAAACAATTTGCAATCCGGATTCGGATTCCAAGTCAGCCAGAGGATACCCATTTAATTGGCCAGGGGCGTTGGCCGGGCTAATTAGGCGAAGATCGGGGCCCCGAGATATGTAGGGCCTCAGAAATTCGATCTACGGGGATTTTTCCCCCGAAAATCATGAAAACAATTTGAGTGCGTCGTGCATATTATCCGATGGGTTTTTCCGGAAAATGGAAAATGGAAAATGGAAGTGCAGGCGGGGATCAGCGACAACAATTCATCTCAATATGCCAAAGTCGCTTTCAACGGCTCCCATTGTTTGGACATCGGGAAGAAAAGGGTCGCCTGGGCCACGCTACGGTGAAGACCCAATTTTCAGCTCGAGGAGTTACTGGTGAGGCTTAGCCGGGAGAATTGAGAATGGAGAAAGGGACAGCGGCAGAGACAGAGACAGAGACAGAGAAAAGGAACACAGAACACACACCGAATGGAGAAAGGCCAATGGGAACGAGATCAGAACAACAAGAGCCGAGGAAAATGAAAATGAACAATAGGGGAAGGATTATCCCGGCAATGATCATCGGCCGGAGAATGAAGACATCATATCTTCCCAAAACAGTAGGCCAATTCTCACACCGAACTCAAGGAGGGGGAGGAGGCGAAAGACAGGGGTTCTTACTTAGGGACACGGAAAAAAATAAGTAGTACATAATAAAATAATTAGGGGCAATAATAAAAAATATTTAAAATAAATAATAAAATAATTATTTGAATATTTTAAAGAACTTACTATATCAATCAACCATTTTTTATTCCCAAATATTAATTGATTATACTACACCCAAAAAAAATCATCATAGAACCTATACGATTGTTACATGAATTCTATACTCTTGAGTATGAAAACATTCTTAATAAGATGCTTATCAATTTAATACTACGAAAGTATACATCTGCACCCATATTTCATAATAATCACTAACGCGACAAACAGAAAAGCACTAAATTCCAGCTAACGCGATATGTTATCGAATTTTCGATGTAGGTTCGTATACAAATAATACTCAAAAATACACAATTGAAACAATAGAGTATAAAAACTAAACTTTGGAGTATACATTTGATAGTTTGAAGTATAAAATTTATACTAAACTCGTTATACTGCTTGAGTATACTTTTAAGACAACGCGTAGAAAGGTTAAGCTCTTGTTTTTTTTTTTTTGGGTGTAGGAATAAAATCTGAAACAAAGTTGTATTGGCAAAATTATAGGCTTGAAATTCTCAACATAACATAATTCTTGAAAAAGAAAATAACACAAGGTTTCAAAGGAATATTTCTTTGTCTGTTTTTTTTTTCTTTACTTTCTTTCAGTGTAGGGCGATTGATCTAGTTTTTTGGGCATCCGCTGGAACAACTTGTGGTGGAAAATTGAAAGGTTAAAACCAAACATAAGTTGGACAGGTAACGTCGGTCGCCGCTGATGAAAGAAAGTAAAAATCAATTTCAAGTCGAGCAAAACAATTACTTTCTCATGTAGCGCTCCCCCGCAAGGCACTGAGAAAATCGCGGGAAATGTGGCTAATTTACTTTAATTTATTTGTACGATATTTAGGGATTAATTTAATTTTATGTTAACTAATTAAAATTACCTAACAAAGTGTTTTATCAATTGTTATGGTTTATAAATTAAATATTCGAATATATAATTACCATTTTCTTTATTTTCCCAATTTAGATCACTAGTAAGTAGTGTTTATCGCTCAGTGCACTTGTGTGTAGGCCGGCTAGTAACGAAATTCGGTGCGGCTGTCTTCAATCCTCAATCTGCACACACAAATAGTGTCAATCAACGATGGTTGCACAACTCAAACGGCTCGAACCCGTTGCACTCACGGTTCTCAACATTCCTGGAACCCCAAAAGATATTCTATTATGTACAGACATGTGTACATATATACATATATCTTTATCCCCAAAAGAAAATATTATTTGAGTTTGGGAAACTCGCCGCGCAGTGACAACATTTCGATTTGATTTGATTTGATTTAACTTGAGACGTGGCCAGGGGGACTTGGGACTTAACTGAATTTCGCTCCATAAGGCAATCTGTCCACTGGCCATTGTTCGTTGTTATTATACCTTCCTTGTTATATGCCAATTGTATGTATTTTGTTGTTGGTGTTTTGTCAGCATCGGTTTTTAAGCCAGAAAACGAGAAGAAGAAAAATAATGGTTGATTGACACAACTCGCTCTTGTGTTGCCACAAAGACCGTGGATTTTCCCGTGAAAAAGGCGCGGATGGGGGCGGGGGGGAACCCGAGAAACTGGGCCTTGGGGAGTGGTTGATGGTGGTCACACCTGCCACCTGCCACCGAACTTTCTGTGGTCGTCGTGGGTTAAAGACTGGTGGAAATGTCGTCACCGGGGCTAGAAAAGTTTCCATGTTCAATAGTAAATTGAATAAGGTTAGAAAACAGAGCTCTTACTTTTCTTACATGTTTTTTAAATTGGGATTATATTTATAGACAAATTTACTTAGGGGTTTTATTTACTAACATTTAATATCCTTATATCCTTACTTAATTTTTGATTTTATATTTTTATATTTTGTATAGGCTATGTAAACGCTTTAAGAACTAAAGCATTTTAGTACATATATTGAAATGCATTTATTTATATTTTATTTTTAATTTCGATATTTTCCTTGACAAGATCGGTTTTATTTTTTCGTTATAATTAACACCTTTGATTCTGTTAATTTATTAAGTCAAATCAATTTAAGCATTTTGTATTTTAGCCAGTACTTTTCTGTTATACAAAAATTAATAAAAATATTAATTTGTTTTTATTTTAATTTGCAAAGTTACTAATCGTACATAATTTGTATTAATTTTATCGTGAAAAAATAGAGATATAATATATAAATATATAATAATATATAATATATATATTCTATATAAGATATTGAATAAGAACAAAGAACAGCCTTCACTGATATGCAATGTTAAAGCTCTTCATGCTGAATTGTTTGTACTTTAGCGGCCTTAATTAGTGCCTTAAATATTTAAAAGAATATTTAAGCCTTTGCTGCAATACAACCTATTATATACGATGTAATAAAGCACAAGCAAAACCCCCTTCTTCCCTTTTCTCACTCAAAAGCATAAAATAAAAACGCGTTCGTTAAACTTTGATGAAAATTGCGCATACGCCGCGTGGGCCGCCAGTTGCTGCCTCCGCCCTCTCGCTTGCACTCGATACGCCCGCCTCTGCCGATGAGTGCGGCCAAAAACGTTCAACTGTAAATAACGGCGGGGAAATTTTCAATTCGAATTTTCAATTTCCAACAATAACACAAGAGAGTCGGTGTCGGTCCAACCCGAGCGAACGAAATCTGTAGCTGCGTATCTACATATCTTTGTATCTGTTATATTCTGATTTTTTGTCTGCCTCTTTCACTTTGTTGTCTTTTTTTCGTTTTTTTTTTGTTTGTGGCGGTATTGTGTAGGCATTTCCGGTATGCGGCTATGAAGGAAATTTTTATGACGTCAACGAGCTCACAAAAGCTATCCCCCATCATCAAAAAATCGAAAAAAGGAATGCAAATAGTAATAATAATAAAAAAAAAGTATCCCAGTTGAAACTTTAAAGTTTTCTTCTTTTCCCTTTTTTTTCGACCGAATGAAAACCAATAAAAAAAGTTTTTTAACTCAGAAATATGGAATGAAATAATAAAAAAAAGAGAAACAAATCTCAAACAATGTTGTGGTCCTCTTCGGGTTTTGTAAACCTTTTCAGGTGCTACAGTGGTTCGGAAATGGGTAGTTTACTAGAGATAAATATATTTAAATATTTCTGGGCATTTTTTAATATTGCTTAATTCAAATATTTGGTTTTAGTTTAATTATGTAGTATTCTATATTCGTTTTGAATCACTTTTATTGGCCTAAACATGCAAATTATATCTATAAATATATTTTATTTAAAGACCAATAATAATAATTTTCAGGCAAAGAAAATATTGATATTTTTGTATAATAATGTACCTTTATTTAAAATTTATTTATTGCTTTTTTATTATGAAGACATTTTTCAAAGGTTTAAAAATAGGTAAAAATGAGAGCAGTATTATCTTTTAAACTTCATAAATAAATAGTATTTATTGGAAAACTTTAGATTACGACAATATGAAGGTGTTTATTACTTAAATACAGTTTTCCCAGCATTTATCCAAGTCCAAGCTACCACTGTTTATGTTTTTTTGTTTTTATTGTTGTTTGGTGTCTGATTTGAAGTTATATTTCGTTTTGTATTTTCGGTATTTTGGCAATGAGCCTACAAATTGGCTTGCTTGTCTTGGGCCACATATGCATAATTAATTTTGTTTTATTTTTCTTTGACAATCCCCTTCGCAGCTTCTTCATCATTTATTATTATTTTTTTCTTGATTTTTCTATGCAAGCTTCCGAGCACCGGCAACGGCAACAGCAACAGCAACAACAAAAAATTAATAATAACACAAAAGAAGAACACAATCCCTGCGACTCAGACTGTCTCTGTCTTTCTTTTCTTCTCCGAACCTTTTTCGCTTGGCTTTTTTGTTTAATAATGAGACGACATTTCGAACGCATAAAATCGTCATAATAATTTTTGATATATGAAGCAGCACAGGGCGATACCAGAGCGCTAATATCAAACGAATTCTTTTCGAGATAAAGAAACAGCAGCAGCAGCAGCATCGGCAGCAGCCGAAGAAACCGAAGAGACCGAAGAACCCAAAGAGGAGGGTCTCCGGAGAGTAGTGATGCCCACTCATTGATCAGTAGGGGTCTTAATTCTGTTTTTAAGTATTTTTATTTTAAGCAGAAGTTTGCAAGGTAGTGGAGCTTAAAGATTATCGATCAGCATCACCAGAAGAATCGATCTAGCCAGGCTAGTGTGCCCGTATACCAAAAAGTTAAGTGAAATATAAAAGGAAAGAGTTTTTTCCGCCCCGAATAATTGTTATTACTTTGTTTTTACTTTTTATAATATGTGTCTGTCAGTTACAGTAAAAATAAGTCAACTTTTATATGTTATACAACTTTAATATACATTTTCTGGCTTATAATATTTATTTTCAGGCTTGGAATAATTATTAATATAATTAAATCCTTTTTTTTTACTCACATATTACCCAAAGTGTATTTGTTCGCGCCTGACAGCCTCCACTGTAACTCATAATGGTGAGCTTATTAATTCCTAGCCAAAGAGAAGCCAAATTTGGCTTGAAATTAGCCGACTAGGCTGCACTGTCTTCCAGTTGGAAACTTGATTTTGTTTTTGTGGAGCGACAGTAGCTCAGTTGAAAATGGAAGGAGGGGAATAAGAGGGGCCTTTGGGGAGGGGCACGCCGATGCTGATGCTGACGCTGACGCTGACCAATTCTTATAAGAAAAGCCTTAAAAGACGCAGAAGGCAAGGGACAGACATACATAAATAAATAAAACAGCCACAGAGAGTCAGAAAAATCGACAATAACAACAAGCACGGCTTGGGGCAGGGGTAGGTGGGGGAGGGTTGGGCTCCAAGGGGAAAAACGAAGGAAAAAAGAAGAAGCATTAATCGTAACAATGTTATTAGTCGTACAACAGGGGATTAGGCTACCGATTCGTGCATCCAAGGAGATGGGCACCCAGAGAACTTCGTCTCCACCGCTCCCCTTCTCCTTTGGCTGCTGCTGCTGCTGCTGCTCCTCCTTCTCTGTGTGTGCCGCTCTGTCAAGCTCGCGCTCGCGCCCTCTAGCGGCCTCTCTTTCGCGCTCGGTGCTGTGCTTTATTGTGAACGAATGTGGTTGTTGCTGTTGGTTTTTGGGGCGGGTAACCTGCAGCTGCCATTCTCCTGCTGATTCTTCTTCTTAGTTCTTCGCCTTCCTTCTCCTACTCCTCCTCCTGCTCCTACTCCTTCGCTGGCTTCTGATTTTCAACTGCTGCCGCTGCTGCTTCTTCTTGCTTTTTTATGCGTTCCTTTTCTGGATACCCTGTAATAATAGACCGAAAAAAGGGGGGATACTAAAGATCCTCAGAGCTCCTACCGTTTTATTTTGGTGACTTTACAGCTTACAGAAGCTTACAAAAACAAAGATACAGAACAATTACGAACCAATTAGAAATTTATAAACAAAGAGCTAAACATATTAAACAAAAATAAACAATCATAGCTTTATAGTTATAAATAAAATCTTTATTTCTACACTCAAAAAAAAAAACAAGACTTTAACCTTTCTACGCGTTGTCTTAAAGGTATACTCAAGCAGTATAAATTTTATTTAGTATACATTTTATACTTCAAACTATCAAATGTATACTCCAAAGTTTAGTTTTTATACTCTATAATTTTAATTGTGTATTTTTGAGTATTATTTTTATACGAACCTACATTGAAAATTCGATAACATATCGCGTTAGCTGGAATTTAGTGCTTTTCTGTTTGTCGCGTTAGTGATTATTATGAAATATGGGTGCAAATGTATACTTTCGTAGTATTAAATTGATAAGCATCTTATTAAGAATGTTTTCATACTCAAGAGTATAGAATTCATGTAACAATCGTATAGGTTCTATGATGATTTTATTTTGGGTGTAGAATTTGTCTTACTTTTTTTGTGGTATTAAGTTGCTTTCATCTTCCTTTATTCCCTTGCTAAATATGGGTATCTCCAAGTCGCATCACTAATGCGTCCTTACTGGCTTTTCTCCTTCGAGCACCCCCCCCTCCCATTTTGGGGGCGAGTTTTATGGACAATCTTATGACGGTGATTAAATCATGTTGCACAGGGAATGATGCGGCTGGCTTGTGGGAGTGGCCATCCAGGGGTGCCGTGGTGGTGGTGGTGGGGTGGCTCTCGGTCTCGGTCTCTGTTTGTTATTCCACCAACGCCAGATGGGTCATGATTGTCATTGTGCGATAATTGCAAGTCACGGTGCCCAGAGAGTACCCTATAAAAAACCATAAATTATTGAGTGGAACACTTTATTGTTGCTAATTTCATTTAAGGCTTCTTTTGCTGCGTTTCCAGGGGTCATAAATGATGGCAATAGTTACAAGAAAGGATAAGATAACCTTTAACCGTTAGATTGTTGGTTGATATTTATAATTTATATTAAATAAGCTAAATCTATATAAATTAATGATGAATTTAATTTCATTTGGAATCTATAGGTTATTCAAAAAACCTCCTATAGTAGTAAAAATTCCCTGGAATTTTCGCAATACCATTCTTTCACTCACTCCCACTTGATTTTATTGCCCTGCCGCGTAAAGTTAGAGTGTTTCGTTTGTTGTTCGCCTAATTGCATTAATTAAATGCAGCAGAAAATCAGCTAAACACCAAGGAGAAGCCGTAAAGAGCCCTCAAAATTAAGACGCCTTTGCAGAGTTTCTTCGGCGAAGTTCTTAACCTTTTTTATGGTACTCAGTTTCTACATTGTTGCGCTTGATGGCCAAACAACTTTCACTGCGTTTCAGCGAAAAAAAAGGAATTTAACCGCACAGTGGTCCCTGGCCATTAAAATCTAGCCTCTAATCCTCTTGCCTTTCAGTAAAATTGTATTTACTACTAATATTAGTATAGTGAATATTGTAGTCCTGCAAAAAACACACCTCCCCGAAAACTCGAAAATAAAACACCACCCAAGTCGAGGGAAAACCAGCCCCTAAGGGCCTAGGGTAACATGGCATGGAAATCGAGGCTGGGTAACCGCACTGATCGATGGGTATAGATTGCAGGGATGTGGAAAAGGACAATGGAGAGGAGACCTCAAAGTGATGGCCAAATAATTGCACATAGACCTCCGACCTCCTACCGATCTCAACACTGATCGTGGCCCAAGGCGAAGTTGCTCCTTTTTTTTTGCAGTTTTTACCCAGATCTTTTTTTTCAACACAGAGAGAAAATCATGGACTTAAGTTAGGCATAGAAATTGTTGAAGATTATATTAATGCTTCTTTATCTTAAAAATGAATAGTTAATTAGAATGACATTACGATGGAAGAAATATATGAAATGATTTAATTTTATTGATAAACAAAATATAAAAATATAACACCTAATAAGCACCAAATATTTTTTAAAATATATATATAATTATTAAATATTGATATCGATTTTGAGCCCTCACTTACCCAACTTTCTCTCAGTGTACGCGTGTGCAAGCAAGCGCAATTAACGCCAGTTTGTGGAGTTCAGATGCAAAAAGGTGTTAAGTGGAGAGGGAGAGAGAGAGAGAGAGACAGAGAGAAAGAGAAAGACAGAGACAGAGAGAAAGAGAGGGAGAGGGAAACAGATAGAGAAGGCAGAGGGCGGGGGTTTGACCGAGTTTTTAATTGAATGCATCTAAGCGGAAAAGGTGGAAAAGGTGAAAATACCTGGCCTGCCCCCTCTTCCCCAAAGACAAAAAAAAGCACAAAGTAAAACAAAAACAAAACAAAAAAAGCCAGAAAAAAATGCAATCATAAAATGTTTACAGCTGGAACAGGCTTTAATTGTTTATATTTAAACAGATAATAAGAACTCGAGACTAATTAAAAACAAATTACCTTAAAACCCAAATAAAATGAAGATATTAATATATTATTATTAGCAACGGGTTGGTAAAATCCTTTATCTTTCTCCTTATTTTAATTAATACTTTTTAATTTAAATATAATACCGTATTTTCTCTATTTTCAATTAGTTTTAGCTTGCAAAGTTACAGCTTTAAAGGGGAAACCCTAGGTAAGCCCCAAACCAACCTCTAAACGACCACAGGCACTCCCTACCAGTTCTCCAACCTTCCAGCCTTCCCACCTTCCAACCTCCCCAACCTTCCCACTTTCCCACCTTCCAACTTCACAACCTTCTAGCCTTCTTCCACAAGACACAAGGAAGGAGGGGCTCTGCCCCCCCAAAAACCCCCTTCATCACTCATCATTGACTATAGCTAAAGCTTGTACCCTGTTTGCTTCGCTTGCCAATTTCCATTTTTCCGGTTTTAAGCTCACACCAACGCACACCGCTTTCCACACACCCCGCCCCTCATTTTCCATGCCCTTCCCCATGCATTTTTCATCGCTCCCGTGTGTGTTAACAAAAGTTCTTTAAGTAACTTTAACCAACTGTTAATGGTTCTCTTGCTCCCGAGACGCGAGTCCTTCATCCTTTTTGCCTGGCTCCTCCTCGCTGTCATATGCTGAGTGGTTGGAAAAACCACGGAAACCGAGTAAAAAAAATGCGAATTTTCCTAATTGCATAACTAAACTAAAGCCCATTAAAAGCTCAAATGTGGAAACAATTATTATTTGCTATTTTTATAAATATTAAAGACCACTTAAAATGGGAAAATATATTTAAAAAAGTATGTAATTCCAGATATAAATGTTAGCAAATATTTAAAAAGTATATAAAAAGAGCAGAAAGCGGGTATTACTTTATAGAATAGTTCCTAATTATAAAGAGTTTATAAATATTAAATATAAGCTCATTTAATTAAACCAAGAGCTGGTAAACATCGCTGTTAATCGCATAAAAATCGATTATTTTTACACAAAAATATCGAAAATGTAATTTTATGCCAGCTCTAAATAAAATATCCTAATACTAAAGAGTTTATATACCATATTTATAAATACCTAAAATTGCATACACATTCTTAGTAGAACTAAGCAACATTGCTGTTAATCGATTTAAAATCGATTTTTGCATACAAAATCATCGATTCTTTACCACCTCTAACAGAAACACTACATTTCCCTGGGAAAAAACAAGAAGACAATCCTCAGGTATTTTCTTTTTTTAGATTCCATAAAAACAAAGTGTGAAAGTAAGCTCTAAAACCAGGAGCTGTGATGATCACAATGATATATGGCAATCAGTCGGTATAAAATTGCAACTGTAAACATTATGGCCTTGTTAAGAGGTGTCTTGATTAACTACCAATTGCTGGCCAAAAACATCAACCGAAATCAGCGGCAAGTTTATGGATCTCCATAGCCTCTCCCCTGTTTAATCGTAAAATCCAAAATTGCGAGGTGGAAAGCCAAAACAAACGATGAGAATCTTCAGCGAGGCATGCAACAATTAAGATTTTCCATATTATTTTCATTAATAAATGTTAGGGCAGAGGAAAAGCCAGAGGAGGCCGCAGATTGTCGCTTGTCTCTCTGGTGGCTTCTCGCTGTTTGATCGACAATCTCCACTCCATCTCCCGCGGGAGATTCGAGTCCAAATCTCTGTCCCGATCTCTCTCTCCCTCTCTATATATACGACGCAGACGACGACGACCGTTCATCATATACCCTTCAGTCCATTTAACACGTTTCTGACACTAATCCCGCCTTGATGAAACTAATTTTTTTCTCTCGTTGCTCGTTTTTTATATTCCCTCTGTATTTTCCAGCCTCGGGAGCCTTGGGAACCCCTCGGAGCCAGTTGATTTATTTCAGCGTGCGCTGCTGGTGATCTCCGATGCTTAGACAAAGTATATGGCTATATAAACTATATACTAAACCGGCCAGGGCACTGGGGAAAAAGGCTTGCAAAAAAAGCCAGAGAAAAGTTAGCTTCAAGAGGGAAGAAGGAAGATCTAACCTTCTCCCCTGAGGAAGTAGGAAAAGTGCTAAAGTTTCAGCATTTTTTTTTAAAGAAAATCTTAAGCTTTTAATTGTATAAAATTAAAACTTAAGAATGCAAAGATATAAACTTAAGGCTTAAATATAACTACCTAAATCGTTTGTTTTCAGTTTCCAAACTATAGTTTCTTCTCATTTAATTAAATTGAAGTAAAAGCATTTTTTAAGGGTATTTAGAATGTTTTTTTAACTAAATTAAGAAAACCCTTTAGCTTTAAATTTTATAAGCTTTATATAGATATTATATAGTTTTACTATATAAAAACTTAAGCCTTAAATATAACAACGTAAAGCATTTGTTTCCAGTTGTCAACTTTTAGTCTCTTCTCTTTAAATTAAATTGCAATAAAAGCTTTTAGAAACTCTTTAAAAACAACCCCAAAAATATCAAAAAATCCTGTAAAAAACCAAAGAAAACTCTGCCTCAAGAGGGAAGAAGGAAGGATAAAATTAAAACTAATGAAAGAAAAGCTAAACCTTAAAAATATATAAATTTAAACCTTAAATATAACTGCCTAAAACGTTTGTTTTCAGTTTCCACATTGTAGTCTCTCCTCTTTTAATGTTTTAAACAGCTTAAAAAATACCCAATAAATATTAAAAAAATCCTATAAACATAAAACGAATTTTCCCACTATTTCCCAACCCCAATTTCTCCCAGTGCCCAAACCTGACTGACAGACTGACCAACTGACAACTGACAGTCGACGTGTTTTCATTGCCGCAGCTTCTGCTCTCGGGCTCGGGCTCATCGCATCTCATATTTTTTCTCGCTCGACTGAAGCGAAGTGAACTTGACTGTGAGGCAGATAAAGACGGAGACGGAGACGGTATCGCTGGAGAATTGGAGAACTGGAGAAGAGGCAGGGGCAGGGGCAGAGGCAGAGCCGGGGACGATGGCTATATCTCTGGCATGATCTTGCCACAAATTAGTTTGGTTAGCTGCCGTTGCTGCCAGCTCGGCTCTGCTCTAAATGTGGCACCGAGAGCCGAGCAGAAGTCCTCGCTCCCTCCTTCTTCCTTCGATATTTATCACAGTTCTTGTTTTCCTGATTTTTTTCTGTATTTTTTTCTTTTTAGCCCCGTTGCGCTGTCAATCACTGGAAATGTTTGCGGACCCGAACTCAAAGTCGAACTCGAAAAGCCGAAGCGTGGTTAAAGCGACTTCAAGTCCGGTTCGGTTTCTGTTACCATTTTTATTGGGGGCCTGGGGCATGCCCAGTTTATGGGAAAAATTATGACTGTAATAATTAGTAATATTGTTTGTGTGAATATCCTAGTTTTAAGGCTTAATGTTGGTCAAAATGCTAGAAAGAAAGTCTTATTTCAGTGGAAAATATTTAAAAAATAGCAAACCTTTTTTTAAAGGAATATTGAATGGATATTCCTTAAAAAAAGAGCTACACTAAGTTTAAAATGTATTATTTAGTTTAAAATTTATAATTTAAAGCTAAGTATAGCGTTTGTTAGCGTCAAACAGCACTATTTTTAAGGAATATCAATTTAATATGCATTAAAATAAAAAGTTTGGTATTTTTTGGAACGTAAACATTGTGCGCATACTGTCCGTGTGCAGGCAGAGGCTGGGCTGAGAAATTTGCTTTATATTTTAAAATATATCATTCAAAATTAAGGGATATCTCTTTAGTAAGTCATGGAAGTAAACATTTAAAAGAAGAAAAAGCTACTTACATTTTGTTTTATTATTACAAAACCTTTTTCCCATACTGTTCGAGTGCAGGTAGATGCTGGGCTGAGAAATTTGCTTTACATTTAAAAATATATCATTTAAAATTAGGTAACTTATTAGAAGTAAAATTTTCTTATTAAAATACCTCTTTTTCTCCTTAATAAATATTTTATAAAGGTATCTGGCTGTCGAAGACCTCCTCAAAGTCCGTTCAGCTTCAGGTTCTTCTTCGGACATTGCAATGTCATGCTTCATTTCCTGGGTTGTCAATTTGTCTGGGCAATGGTCGGTCGACGATCGGCAGCGAGTGGAAATCAAATGAATTATCGCTTAAATGCCAGCAAATGATCAAAATAGCAGGTGTACGGAGCGGGAAAGCGGTTCGGACTGGACTGGAGGTCGAGGGGTTCGAGGGGTTGCCTAGGCTATGGAAGCTTAACTTCTTACAACATCTCATCTCTGGCCTAGCGACCAACAAAAAAAAATCAGGGAATCACAAATCAGAAATCAAAAACCAACCCTCGCCAGCCTGAAAACTTTCTCAGTTCGAGAGTTTACGGATGCCAAAAGTGGGTTTGAGATAACTTAATTGCTGCAAAGGGATGACGATGAGTACTCCCCCTAGTGTTATTGTTGGCTCCCCCAACCGCCTCCAACTTCGGCTTCAGCTCAAGGGGTAAGAACGTAAATCCCATTATCGATAACGCGATAATCGCCTGATAATCGGCCATGTTATCATCATCATCATCGTCACGAGACGGCAGGCCCTTTGTGGGTCAGGAAGGGGTTTTTCCAACGAAAGCCGTAAGCCTCATAAGCCAGTGCTGCCAGTGTGGCCATCTATCTTACGATTTTCTTTACAAATTAGAAGTTTTACAAGCCAATTAAATATCTTATGATTTTTTCTACAAATTAATATTTTAAAAATGTAATAAATAAATTTTAATCTTAAGAAAACAATATATGGCAAAAGATATTATAAAAGATGATTATCCGGAAGCCTCATAAGCCAGTGCTGCCAGTGTGGCCATCTTCTTATGATTTTTTCTACCAATTACAAATTTTTCAAATCAATTAAATAATTTATGATTTTTTCTACAAATTATTAATTTAACAAATTTAATAAATACATTTTTCTCTTGAAAAAAATATGACAAAAGATATTATGAAAGATGATTATTTTTATTCGGTTGCCCGCTGGCTGCCCCTGTCATAAACTCATAATTACCTCGTGTCGTCGGGCTGAAAGGGTTCCGGATTTAGTGGCTTAAGTCCACTGGCTTAGCCCGGGAATAGGTCAGGTTCCGTGGAACCTTCGGGAGCAGGTCACTTCTGTGGGTTTCAGCCTTCAAACTGCCGAAAGAAGGTCGCACTTAATACATTTGTAGAGAGTCCTGAAACATAACTAGCTTGTTATGCAATCTAAACTAAGACTAAGACTAGATGTAATTTTAATTTTAATGAATTTCTACATTAATTATTTATTAATTTATTAATTATTTCCATCAAAACTCAAACCTAGAGAGCTTCCGCATTTTTCCCTAGATAGTTATTTTAACACTTACCCGTTGGCCTTTCCTTCGCCAGCCAGGTCAGGTCGTCTTCTCTTGGAGGCTGCGGCTTGAGATTGAGCCCTGGCCGAGATTAAATTCCGTATATTCTCCCGGTCTCGGTCTTGGGTCCTTGCCTAGCATTTGTATTGTTTCCACGCTCTGGGACAACAATGAAGGCGATTAAAGGCGTTTTATCCTGCTAACCGCAGTGCGCTGCTTCGGCGGTCCATCCTTTTGTCATGCGGTTAATCCTTTGGCTATGTCGCGCGCGAGAGACGAAAGGCGAGGGCGGACGGAAAAGTACGAAAGGACTCTGGTCACAGGCAGGTCACAGGACAGGTCGCCGGTCGCCGGTCGCCGGTCGCAGGTCGCAGGTCAGAGGGCGCTGGGCCACCTTCCACTGCACAGGTACGTACTCAAGGCATTACCCAAAACTTGTGCAGCTTACGCGAAAGTCCTTTGCTTGAATCCCAGACTACCGATGGTCGAGCCCAGCGCACTGAGTGTGCACTGAGAGAAAGGAATATATGGAAATAGAAATGGTAATTTTAAAGCCTAAATCGATTTACAGATTGTTGAATATTATTATGTTTCGAATTTAAGCATCTTGGCACTATTGGAAATATGTTCAGGCGATTTTAGCTAAACATTTTAGAGATTACAAATTATATTACTTTAATTTAATGTCCAATTTTTATGCCCAGCCTCTGCCGGCACACTAAAAAGTAATTTTAGCTGAAAATTTGAAAGAGTGAACATATATATATTTTTTAAATTCAAAATAATCGACTTGATTGAAGATTGTGTAGAGTGAAAATATATATCATTTTAATTTAAAGTCAGCAAATTTCTATGCCCAGCCTCTGCCGGCACAGGGTACAGTATAGGCATTATTTGCAGTTACATTCAAACAGTGCCGAAAAATAGTACATTTAAATCTAAATCTAGTTTTTTTAGCGTTATATATCTATGTTTTTAGTGATAAACATTTCTTAAGCAATATAAAAAATAAATTTATGCTTTATATTACTTTAGTTATTTCCCTTAATTTTTTAAAAACTATTATAATATCATCTAAATCATATATAATTAACTGACATATTTATTTTCGCAGTGCACTTTGGGTCCTTTGCCATTTTGGTCCTGTGCGTCGTGTGCGCGGCGGCCACTTTGCGGTTGCAAGCGCTTAACCGCATCATAAAACCATCAGGCAGCATAAAGGCAAGCCATTATAATCATCGGGCCACGCACAGCGAATAAACCTCGAGGGCCTCTGGACTCGGACTCGGATTCGGATGCGGATTCGGATCTTGAGCTCTGGGTCTGGGTCTTGAGTCCCGCGTCCCGCGTCCCGAGTCCCGAGTCCCTACCCGCTGCGTCCTGCCGCCTACCTTCCAGCTGCATTGCATTGATCCTGCGGCTCGCCTTAATGAAACTGGGAAAAATGAGGACGAGGCCAAATCCGCAGGATCTGGATACGTTGCACTTGCCACTTTTTCTTTGCGGCTTCTGTGAGGAATCTTTATTGATTTAACCTGGTTACCGCTTGGGTTACCTGAGGCTTTCTAGTGTATTTCCCCTCTGTACTTCGTTGATTAAGTTGTTAAGAAATGTTAATGAATTAATGTATGCTAATTAATATATTATTTAAAGATATACTTGAATTTTTTAAAACTTTGAATATAAAGTTCTCATTAATTTGAGTGTATTTCCAGGTATTTTGCTTTTAATTACGTATAAATTAATAAAATAAGTTTTAAAAATATATAAAATTATTAAATACCTTCAGCCTTATATATTTTATATCATTATTAATATTATACTTATGGTTGCTGTGTATATACAGTATATAACATATATTTAAGGCCCCACTTGCTGGGAAACACTTCTCCCTCTCTCCCCTTAGACAGGGGACTTTGGTGGACTGTTGCCTGGGCTACGGACAGCTTAATCAGGCTATTTGTGCCACGCCCACATGCCTATATTACTTATTTTACTACAGGCAGCCCCACCCCAATTGCCCCCCCCAATAAACACCCCAAAGCCCCTTCTTCGAAGACAATAAGAGGCAACGACTGACGGCTAATGAAATTTACTGGCCCAAAGCAGTCCCCAGAGAGTTGGCTGAAAGGAGAAAATTATAGATAATATGGTAGAAAATATATTATGTTTAGTTTAAATAATAATAACAAATAGTAAAGTTCGCCAATTAAAATTTTATGAAAACTATGGGAACTATTTTAATTTTAATAATAATAATAACTTTAAAATAATATGAAATGTGTTGAAAATATAAAGAATTTATGGATCTATCAAATACTTAGTTTTAATATCGAAAATTATGGAACTTATACTTAAAAAAATCAATAGCTTCTTTAAAATATTCATTAAAATAATAAAACACAAAAAAAAATTTAAGTAAGTATTTTGTTCTCATATTTTAATGTCTCCACTTAAGTTTCTATTAATTAAAATTAAAAAATTGATGGCTTCTGTACAACATTAATTAAATTAATAAAACACCAAAAATATTAAAGTAAAAAGCATTTTCTTCTCATATTTTAATGTCTCCACTTAAGTTTCTATTAATTAAAATTAAAAAATTGATGGCTTCTGTACAACATTAATTAAATTAATAAAACACCAAAAATATTAAAGTAAAAAGCATTTTCTTCTCATATCTTACTGTCTACACTTAAGTTTCTAATAATGAATACACTTTATAACCTCTTTTATATGAACTTTAACCAGATCCCAATCCGTAAACTAATCTACAAATCTCCCAAGTAATTTTAAAGTGTTATTTTCAAGTTACCCAACATTTCTGCCAGTGCATGTGGCATGCCACGCGCCTACGACAGAGGCTAATGAATGTGCAGGGCAATAAAAAATCAGCCAAACGAATTGTCGTTAATCAGCCGGCCAAAAACGAATGCGCGGAAAATGGCATAAAAAAAAAAGATATGGTTAAAAGAGTTTCGAAAAAAAACACATGCAAGGCAAGTTTGGTGTGTGCTTCTAGCTGGAAACCTGAACGGACGCCCACACGCAATCCCCTTCCGCCGAGCAATCAAAACTGTCGCCTATGAAAAATGTTTTGGGGCAAATGGCGGCGAACTTTTCGCGGCTAGCGCGGCTCGCTGGAAAAAAAAAGAGCAGAGAGAGGAGAATTATGGAAAAAATAGCACCCACACACACACATCTGCGCTTAACTTTGAGTTTTTTCATTTTCAAATCGGTTTTTCCCCAGGCTTTTGTTCTGGGAAAGTTGAATGCACCCGCGGGCTTGATTACATGTACATCTTTTACTATGAAATATATTATATGGACTTAAAAAATATAATGCGTGGGAATAGGTGTGATACCGGGCACAATGTGACCGTTTTAGAAGTGAAAATTAATTAAGAATTCAAAGCAACAGGGAATATTATGGTTCTGGGTCCTCCAGTTAAGTCGTAGGATATAAATAAATATTAATTAAGCTGTTAACATAAGTAAATATATTTATTTCCTTAAAATTATACGAAATTAAATGGGTTCTGCAAGGTCACTTTAATGGATTAATCTTATTATTATCTTATCCTCCCTTGTGTTCCCTGATTTTTGACTTCAAAAACATTTTAAAGTTTCTAGCAACATTTTTGGTAATGAAATTTAATTTTCTCCATCTTCTCTTGGCCTTCTTTTCCATCATTTTACCACAGTTTTCCCAGCAACAACAACAACAAAAACAAAACTGTTGGGGGCCCCAAATTGTATGCTAAGCTGCGATAACTGTACCCCTCCAAGGGTAATTGCTTCATGTTTCATCTACACATCAATTAGCCGCAACAATTTAATTTGGCCGCCTCGAAATGGGGAAAAGTAAAGAGAACAAAATAAAAATACAGAAAAACAGTTTTGACAAGAAAAATCCATAAAATATTTGTGCAACATTTTCGCTCGCCCGTTATAGCGGTGAGTGCGAGCGAAAAAGCGAGCAAAACAACTGTCGTCAGCTATTTCAAATTGTCATAAAAATTTGATAAGGGTTTTTCCGACCACCTCCCCCCTTACGTTTTTTTCCTGCGTCAGCTACAAAGCAGCAAAAATAATAAAAAAGAAAAGTTTTGGGGAAAAAAATTAACTGAATTGGTTGTTGGTCGCTTTGGCCACATGCGAATATCATTTACAATAAAGCTTGCGAGGTGTAATTCACGTTTAGGGATAATATTTGAAATATGTTAGGAGAAACCTGTTGGGAATTCCAGCTTAAGTGGAGCTGTGTTTTAAATCACAATGGAATGGAAGGATTTTGCAAATATATCGCCCTTGATATTAGAATTCCCAACTGATTATCAGAATAGTTGTACATATTATTTCAAATATTTTATAACTTACATCACCTAATTAAAATTATTACCCATTTCGGTAATCAAATTCATTTTCCCCCCAAACTATTTGAATAACTGGATTATCTCAAAATCATTACAAATCTTTGTTTTCGTAAAATCAAAGCCACCTAGAGCTTACCTAGAGTACCTTGGCTCTTATTTTGCGTAAATGATTATCGAACAATGGGGCCGCCCATTGCGCCGACAGAGAGGGGGCGTGCTGTGCGAGAGTGGCTCCTGCCTGCCTCTCCCTCACACTCTGCCGCTTGCTGTGTGTTGCCTGCGTGCGAGTGTGAGTGTGCATGACAATTTTGCGACGTCGGTGAAGAGAAGAAGAAGAAGTACGTACGGTCCAGCGTTTCGCTCTTATCTTTCGCTGTTAGCTAACAAATTTCTGCGTTGTTTTCGCTGCCTTGTCGTTTTCATTAAAATTTCATTGCTGCGAAGGTACTTTTTTATTTCTTATTATTATTATTTTTTTCCTATTTATTTTTTTATGTTATTTTTTTTTTTTGGTACCAAGAACGATGTATTTTTGTTGTTGATTTTTTTTGGGGTGTGGTTCCACACTCAAGCGAACACGCACACAGCGAGCAGCAACAACACAGAGGTAAATACAGCTGCTCGAGTGTTGGGTTGTCTCGCTCTGGCCCAGCACCAGAGTACGGAGGCCAGAGCGAGATGCCAAAGACCCATCCGGCGCACACAGGGCAGCCAGGCAGCGAGCGGAAATGTGTATAGTTGGCTCGCTCTCTCCTGGCAACCGGAATTGGGCCGCCGAGCGTCAGCCATTGCTAAAAGCAGCGCTCTCTGTCGCTCGCGCTCTCCCACCCGAGCCACCGTGAACCGGTAGTTGTTGTTTTTTTTTGCTGCGGGTACACTGGTCGGGCGACTTTTGCTCTGCCGCTCGGCTCTGCTCGCTGCGCTGCTGCCTCGTTCAGTTGCTTTCTGGCAGTTCGATTTCGAATTTCAACGTGTTGTCGTCGATTGTTCGTCCGCTCCGTTCGATCGCTTTCTGCGCCAGCCACTTTTCGCCGCGTTCGCCGCAGCAACAACCCAGTTACTCGCCGTCGCCAGTATAAAAACAAAAAAAAAAAACAAACAAACAAACAAAAACCATAACACAAACATAACATAACGAGAAAAACAAAAGAGTTGAGAGGATAAAAACCGAAGAATATCGTGGCGAAATACTAAGCTATAGCCGCAGAGATATATATATGCATATATCTCGGATATATCCAAGTGCCAGTGCCCGAGAATCTGTTTTTTTATGGTGTTGCCAGTGCCAAAACAAAGTCCAAGTCCAAGTCAAACAACAATAAACATCGCATAAAAACATAAAAACAAAAACAAATACAAAAACGTAACCCCCTCTGGAATACCGATAAAGATATAGAGTCTGGATCTGGATCTGTATCTGTATCTCGATCTGAAAACAAGTTGCCATTGGAATATAACTATACGAGGACGCCGCTTTTGCTTCTAGTTTTGTTTGTGTTTTTTTTTTCGGTGAGTGCGATATCGATATCGATCGGTAAAACCCCCATATCGGTAAAATCCCACATATATCCATCCGATCTCTCACGGATTTACGGATTATGATACTTGGATTTGTCGGCGGGGGTATCCGGTAGCTTTAAGTAGTCACGGGATCACGGGAACAGGTTGATTTTTAAGGGCAGACTGGGTTTATTTCTGGTTTTACTTGGATCTAATGTATATATCTTATCTTGAATTAGGATATAGGTTGATTTTGATACTTTAGACTTGATACTTTAGTGGTTTTTATGACATAAAGAAACGATATACTAGTCCAGTTTACTTATTATGCTTTTATCTATTTTTATCTACAACAAAATAGATAGATCTTAGACTTCTTGTTATATCTTCCAAGTTTTTAAGAAGTATCTACTTTAAAAGCATCTCAGGAGAATGAATCTTCCAAGTTTTTGAGAATTATCTACTTTAACAAGACCTCAAAGGCAAGGATCTTCAAATAATTTATAGAAAACATCATTAGATCTAGGATATGCGATCTTCCGCCTCATAAACTCAGTCGCTTTCTTACTTAAACACAAATCAGGGAAATATCTTTCTTTTAAATAGGAGATTTAAAACTTATAAATCCTATGAGGTTCAAAATTCTTCCTCTATAAGAGTATTTTATATTAATAATATATTTAAAGTGTCTATAAAGCATTCTAAATGAATGGAAATCATTCCCTTAGGACCTTAACTAACTTATCGTAAGATCTAAGATATGTTATGATACACATACCATTCTCGGAAGATTTCTACATAGTTCTGAATGATTATTCTTTTGTTAAACTTTATATATATCAGAGTAACATATATTTCTTAACATAATGTTAATAAAATCTCATTTAAAGAGAAGGTTATTTTACACTTAGGCTTTGTTTAACGCTTTTGTATAAAGACTTTGGCGGCAACTCCTTATCAAACCCAAAACACCAATATTATTTAGACCCCAAACCTTTGTTTAGTCCAGGAAACTCTAAGATTCTGCCTATGACTAATGTTCGAACTTAATGTGAGAAAATGCTAGACCGCAAACGCCGATATTCGTTATGATTTTCATAATTTTAATGGGCACATTAAGGCCGCCTTCCTTAATTAGGCAAAACATTCGGACACCGCTCCGACTGGGCTCCAAAATGTGATTGGAAAAAGGCTACCAAGCAAACCCTAAAGTCTAATATTAGATATTTAGACACAATAGCCGACGGACCCGACCCGTTCGGGTCGCAGCATTATTCACACATATTCCCCGCATCTCGGCCCCGGCCCGGAATCATCGTCTAATTTCAAAGCGGCGGCTATAAATTATAATATCTGAATAAAACGTTGACTTCTCGCCGCTGCCGCTGCCGCTGCCGCTGCTCCAGCGGCTACCTTCGTTGTTCTGTATTATTATTATTATTATTATTGATTTGCATATGGTTTGTTGGAAGCAACAGAAATTAATATGCAAGTCGATTTTTCACATTTTTCTCAACCAATTCCAATTCGTGTTGCCCCTTCGAGAGCGCGTTGAATTTGATTTCGATTTGGATTTCGAGAGTGGATTTTCGAGGAGGGATCGCGGCACCCACGCAGAGCCCAGAGCCTAGATCCCGCAATGCCTCAATGCCTCAATGGCCCAATGTCTCAATGCCAATATTCGTTCATTCACAACATCCGCCCAGCACTCGGGTTTTTGTGAATTGAAAGTCGCCAAGATTGCGCCGCGACACATTTGATACCTTATCGCGCCCATATCCCCCAGCGAATGAGTGAATTTTGCTCTATGCTGCACTGTAAGAAATTCAGGGAATTATTTACATCTAAAAACAACTTGAGAACATAAAGAAAAGTTGGTTAAAACAGCCGAAGTAAAGCCAGCAATGAAAAAAGTAAAGGCCTTTGTCCAGGTTCTTTTTATAAAATACTTATTTCTTTCTTATATAACTTATTTTGTGTTTAGAATTTGGATTCGAAATATTAAGAAATAGTTTAATTTTAAAACAAGTGCTGACTAAACATAAAAACTTCTTTTAAAACATGAATAAAACCTTATTGAAAGTATTTTATTTGGTTATTATTTAATAATATTTATTTTCATTGTATGGCTTGTTATAAATATTGTTCTATATAAATGTAGACAAGTTTGAGCATTAAATAACCATTTCACGATAATTTTATTATGTGTTTGTCTGCTCTTAACTTCCTGTTAACTTTCAGTTAACTCTTTCTGTTACCTTTTGACACTTATTCTATATATATTCCAGTTGAAGCATTAATTAAACATTTTTCAATATTTATACCTCAAGTTTTTAAGCCTTTTATTATGTCTTTCTGCTCTAAACTTCTTGCTAACTTGCACTTAACTTCCAGTTAGCTCTGCCTGTTAACTTTTGACCATTTAAATATGCAAAAATAGTGCTTAATACAATTTCTCTCACTGTGACAACGGTATCCATTGTTCCGCTTCCCTAGCACGCCCCAATCTTTGGGATTTGTTGTACCTTCGACTTCGTCTTTGGCTCTCGACTCCCACACACAGTCGTCGATATATAGATAAGTCCAAGGTACCTGGGAGATCGTGTCTTGCCTTTTTTTTCTCTCTCTCCGTCGTCATCTTTTGTCAATCTCTGGCGGCGTCGCCTCGCCCTAAGTGAGGTTTCATTTCATTCCCATTTCGTTTGATTTTATTTCGTGGCGTTTCTTAGATTTACTTTGTTTTTTTTTGCCTTTTTTTCACCCCCCCAATTATTTGTATTATTAATTTTTATCTCTCTTCACTCTTTGCTCATTACGCGATGTTGTTGCTTCTCAAATTTCGTTGACAAAGCCATTTAAATAGAAATCACTCAGACGGAGGTAGTTTTTAGTTTTTTTTTACCTTTCTGGTTCCATTTCCAGTTTGGACTTATCAAGATCACATTGACAATGCGTCAAATATAATAAGTTTTTCTAGCCGTGGCTGGAGCTGGAGCCGGGGCTCTTTACTCTATTAGTCTATTATTGATTTATTTTTTGGTCCACTCTGTCCATGATGCAATCGTTTGAACAATCAAAACAACAACCGCAACAAGCAATTCATTCAATATTTTTTAACCATACATTTCTGGCCACTTTTGGTTGTTGTTGCTTGTTGGTTGTTGGCTTTAATTGTTGAGTTGTTGGAATTGGAGTTTGGAATTGTGGGAAGAGACAGAAAATTACGTAAACGCCATAGCGCACACTTTTGTTGAATTGAAACAGTTTTTATGGAAATTTAAAGGGAACTTGTGAATGAAAAAAGGAGCTAGAAAAGTTTTTGAAACTATAAAGGGGACTTTAGGGTAACTAGAAAAAAAACGATGCCTGTAGCTTATTTTTAAAGTCTTGAATCTTAACATAAACTCTTCTAATAATTATAATAAATACCCAAGCCTAATGTATAAATTATATGTAATATTTATAATATTTCCTGCATTTTTTTTAATAAAAAAGCAGTTAGAAAAGTTTTTGAAACTATGAAGGGGACTCGAGGAGAACTTAAAGAAAGAACAATTCCTTTGTATTACTTTTAATAACTTATAATTAATAAAAAAGGCACCTAAACTCTTTTTATAATTACAATAAATACCCAAGCCTAAAGTATAATTTATATGTAATATTTATAATATTTCCTGACATCTCTTCAGGCTAAAAATAATCCATAACAATCACATTTCTTGTTAAACTTGCTTTATCTTCCAGTTTATCGCTTGACCCTAGCCAATCGTTAATTGTTGACTTAATGGGAAAGCAATTATAAAGCCGCATAAGCAATTTGTTATGCAATTAAAGCAACTAAACTACATTTCTCTTCTTCTCAATCTCTTTCTGAGCCTTAAGAATTCTTAACTGGGAGGACTTGGCCTAATCTGTGGGCCATGGATTAGTTTGATTAGGCAATCTGCCTCGTATCTATTAATTACACCAACTGCTGCTCAAGTGTCAATTTGGTTAGGTAAATAATAAATAATGTGCCTGGCCTGGCCTGGCGATAAGCAAAACTAATTAAATAAAAAACTTGTCGCCGCGGCCGGGACAAACAGTTAGAGTTGCCTGATTTCTAGGCCATATATGGAGGCACTTTTTAATGCGTCTTAAACTTGTCAAATCTTCACACTTTTTCAATTATTTGGCACGTTGCTTAATTAAACTTCAGCCAACGTCAACGTCAAAGTCAGTAGTCAGTAGTCAGTAGCTGGAATCCACATCAACAGCCCCATCACAATCGCAATCATAATCATAATCACAATCATAATCGCGAGCGATCCTCCAGCATTTTCACCAAAGCTAGAGCTAGAGAGCTAAATAAATATAATTTTATGCGAAAACTGCAAATTTAAATGTCAAAATGCATTTGCGTAGAAATGGCCAAGAGTCAGCCAGTCAAAAAGTGTGTTTTTCTTTTTCTCTCTTCGAGTAACTTGGCTAACTGGTAAACCTGGCAAAAGATACCAGTTTTGGGTAGCTGACTGCTACCTCTTCGTTCTTTGTTGCGTTTATTAAGTTGCATTACTTATTTCCGAGGAGTCCAAGCAGACGCTGGAAGCAGACTCAGACGGAGACGGCTTATTATGCCTCACCTCGGACCTGGTGGGACTAGTTCCATGTATACCATATATACCTTGCCGTATTCCAGTAGCTGCGGCTCAATGTAAATGAGCCTGAGAAATGCATTTCGGTTTCTGTTTCTGTTTCTTTCCTACTCGGCGGCTGCCATGGCGCGTTAACCACACTCAAGTGTGAAGTGTACACTGGCCAGCAGGGGAAAGGTTGAGGAAAATTGTGGGGAGAGTAGAGGAAAGTTCTAAGATGTAGGATTAGAAGGTTGTTTAGTGAAACGATTTTGCTTTTAATACAAACAGTATGTTATTAATACTAGATAATATTATTTTAATATATTTATAAATTATACACATAAGTTTACAATTCTGCGGGCTTTCCTAAACAATTTTGGTTGAATATTTTTAGTTTTTTTAGATTTTGGCTTACAAAATGCCTAAAATATGATCAATTTTAATACAATTACATACCATTAAATGTCTTTAATTTATTTATGACCTATATTTTGTGTTTTGTTTTAGAATTATAAGCCCAACTTTAATAAAATGGGAATAAGATTTTATTACAGTAAAGTTTATAATATAAAAAAAAACAGAATATAGGTCATCAAAGACATTAAATAGTATTTAATTGTATTAAAATGTATAGTATTTTAGGTATTTTACTTGCCGACAGTGAATAGCTAAAGAAAAAATCTTTGAGATAGACATTTTTGCTTATACTTAAGACTTCAACCTAAAACCCTGAAAACTTATGTTATTTCTATAATATTTTCCTAGTTAACAAGATAAGCTATTTATATTTTTTTAAATATTTATTGTATGACGAAATCTAACAAGTTTTAATAGTTATAAATGTTCTTTCTTCTTTGACTCTTGTAAGAAAATATAAATTAAATTGAATAAATAAATATTTAACAAGGAAAACTTCATAGAAATAATATATAATATTTATGTGTTAAGAATATTATTATTTTATTCCCCAACCCTTGCTGATCAGTGTGGAAAATGTGCAATGTGCCCGGGCAAATTAGGTTGTTATGGAGAGTTGGCTAAGGCAGCTAATAGCTCCGACTAGCCACTAGTAGCAGCACATAGCTGAGAGGGAGACTGACGGGTTAGCACTCCTGACAGCTGCACACACAGTCAGGCCCGGACACTGACTGACTGACTAACTGACTAACTTAAATATAGATACGATTATTAGTCAGCGGGCCAAAAGCCAGAGAAATATTATGCAAAGTTGAACCATTAATCATGGGAAATAAAGACGGACTCAGAGACGGAGACGGTTTCGGTATCGGTTTCGGCCAGCTTCCCATGGCCCAAATGAACAGTAGCCAAGTGGCAGTTCGGTTCGATTTCTTTTCTCGACTTTCCCAGGGACTTTGGCATCGACATCATCAGCGAACCAAAACACTTGGTGGATGTGCGGGCTCGACGGTAGCTTCTTCAGCTCATAGCTGCTGGGATTTGTGGCCTTTATTTTGTTTTCCTCCGGCTGTTTGCCCAACAAATATTATTTTGACCGTAATTACGCGAGTACAAATGAAGTGATATCTCTCATATTCGGTGTTCAGTGGAAACCGAAACCGAGAGTGAAAATCAAACCAGAATCGGTAAAAATCATCATCATCGGATCTCCTCCGGTTTTGGAAATGTGAAAAATCAGAAATTGCGTACGTGATATATGTCCAGACCAAATGATTTTGTTTCGCCTCGTTTCGGCTTCGTTTTTTTTTTACTCACAATGGATCTCCAGCGGGGCCTTCTCCTCTTTTTTAGGTTCTCTTTATTTTTTTTTTGTATTTTGTATTTTGCCTTTTTGCCATTTACCATGATTTTTCATAATCAGCGAGGGAGGAAAGGCGGCCCGAGAGGGGCAAATGTCTAGAAAATCACGTAGAGCTAGAGCTCTCTCTCTCCTGGAGCCAGCCGAAAATGTGTCACACATTCGTCGTCGGTTTTTGACAGATGTTGAGAGTTCATAAGGGGTTTTTGTCTAGTTTTTTTTTTTCCTTTTTTTTTTTTGGTTAATGGAAGTTTGGTCAAGAGCGAGAGGGAGAAAAATAATTAGTAAAAGTATTTATTAGTTTGAATAGTTGGCTGAACAAATTATTTATTATTCGTATAAATATTCTCCCATTTATAGAAAACATTCTATATAATAAGATGGGTTCCCATACTAAAGATTCGATTTTTTGTACCAACAATTTAAAAGTAAGGATCTACAATATTTAAAATGTTTTGGATTTTCAAAAGGCTTCGTTTTAGTTTGTTCCTCAAATGATATACAGAAAAAATATAGGAAAATATATTACATTTCCTTCAGATATTATTTTAGACCTCGAAGAAGGGTTTTTATTCCATTGACTTAGGTTTCTATCATTATTTTCTTGTTTTTAAATATTATTTGTTTATATAAACTAACCTGAAATGCAATTAAGCAATTAAGAACGATTTGCTAAGGCTTTCTTTATTTTAAATATTATTTATTTATATAAACTCACTTATGATTGTGTTTCTAAAAAAGAAAATACCATACAAAGCGAATTAGCTGAGTTTCCGAAGGCTTTCTTTCTCTTAAATATTATTTCTTTATATAAAATAATAAAGATTAAGATTTATTTGGATTGGCTAAGGCTTTCTTTAGTTTAAATATTATTTATTTATATAAACTCACTTAAAATTAAGTTTCAAAAAATGAAAATACCATAAAAAGCGATTTAGCTGAGTTTCTTAAGGCTTTCTTTCTCTTAAAGATTATTTCGTTATATAAACTAATTAAAGATTAAGATTTTTTTAGGTTTCCTAAGGCCTACTTTCTCTTAAACATTATTTCTTTATATAAACTAACCTAACTAAAAAAGGAAATATTTTAGAGATCGATTTAGATGGTTTACCTAGAGCTAAGACCTTAATTTCCTGTCTTTTTCCAACTCAAAATCCACAAAAAATAAACAGATTTCTTTAATATCCTTTCAATTGATCAATATTTTCTATTATCCTCTTGTTTATTAGGAGCTTAAAGCAGAGCTTATCCCCATAAGAAAATGTAACCCTTTGATTGTTTTTAATCAACTTTCTAGCTTAACTTTCAAGGCCTCAACTATCAATTACAGCTTTAGTTCTGATCAGCTTCTGTTTAGTTGGATTTCGCGGCATGAAGAGAGCCTGAGCCCGAACTCGAAGCCGAGCCCGAACCCTCCCCGAAAATCGCCAAACAGAATCCTTGCCTCGAATCCCTTCGGAATTGAAGCCAGATGTGTTATTAATTTGCGTGTGCGCGTGAGCATGTAATTTGGGATGCGACGGGTCTCGATTCTGTGGGTTTCTGGTCTCGGTTTCGGTTTCTCTTTTCGAGTTTTTAGGAGATTTTTCGGGAGTGCATTGAGCCATGAAAACGACATGACAAAACAAAACAAATTTTACATACCCAAAAGGAGCCGAAGGATGACAAATAAGTAGTTCGGGGGTTCCCGTGTTCAGTTTCAAAACAATGCGAGGTGTCGGTGTTCGTGCTAATACCGCAATTGCCATTGGCCTCTTAACCTCAGTGTCTAAGGGCTACAGAAATTTCTCTCTCTGTGTCTCTTGCTAATTTTTTTTTTTCGCACGAAATGTCCCGAAAAGAGAGAAAGATTTAATCCAGCCTGTCTCCGGGCTTAATCTTAATTCCCATTGTCCTGGATCAGGTCCCTATCGATGTGTGGCTAGTAAGTGTCTGAAATAATCCTGCGGCTAAGCGCAGATCAAAGATCTTTAAACCGCAAGATAAGCCCGAGGAGTCTTCGGGATCGCTTCGGCTCGGTTCGGGCCTCGGCCCTTTTTGGGCGGTTGGGTAATCTTCCCGGCCCAGATTAGAAGTTTTTACATCACCAACACCGCAAGCCTCGGGATTAAGCCGCAGGAGAGCCACTAGAGAGAGAGAGCGAGTGTCTGTGTGTGGGCGAGATGGAGCGATCGGAGGCTGAAACTCTTCGCCTTATAAGTCCCCGTTCTTGTCAGTCCCGGTCTTAGAGTGTAATTGGAACTCGTGGCAAGAGCTTAGCCCACAACAAACACCAGTAACTTATCTCTGCCAAAGAGTGTCTCTCCAGAGAATTTCACAGATAATTACCGAATTGTGAGTGATTTTGGTGGCTTTAGGCAACAGTTTGTACATCTTTGTTATCGTTTTTAGGGCAACTAAAGATTTTCTTGAGTTAATTAATTTTTTCTTGAGTCAAGCTATTTAAATCTATTTATTTCGGGAATTAGAAGCCCAATAAAACTGTAAAACAAATACATAAAGATATATTAAAAACCCTTTGAGATCTTGGAGTATGTCTTAAAATATGTAGAAACATTAAACAAAAAAATGAAAACTAACTAATACATTTCCCTCAAATAAATAAAATATTTTAAAACCCTTGGAACTCTTAAAATATATTTAATTTAATGTAATAACCTAAAACTATCAATGTTCAATTATCTGAGGATTAAATACTTAATAAATATATAAAACAAATACATAAAAATATATTTAATACCTTTGAGCCCTTAGAATATATTTTATGTATAAACCTTAAATAAAAATAGAAATCTAGTTTATACATTTCTCACGAATAACAAGAATATTTTAAGACCCTTTGAACTCTTAAAATATATTTAAGTGTAAATGTATTTAAATGTAATAACTATCTAAATTCAATTTTATGAGGATTATATACCTGATAAAAATATAAAACGAATATATAAAAATATATTACAAATCTTTGAGCCCTTGGAATAGGTTTTAAAATATGTATAGACCTTAAAAAAACATATTTTAAAACCCTCTGAACTCTTAAAATATATTTAATTCAGTGTAAGAACCTCAAAACTTTCCATTGGGTTAACAAAAAGAGGATCTAAGTTACTCAGAGTTCAATGTCAGTTGAAAGGCTGATAAAAAGGAAGCTTTACCTCTACAAATAAATTAATTCTAAAGCATTTGTGCCCTTAATTAATGAGTTTTAATTAAACTTTCTGTATAAATACTAAATATAATAAATATAATATATCTTACAGATACAAATCATCAGCGACAGCAGCTAGGAAGGAGATACATTCAACTGCCGGATCCTAGAGCCTAGAGCTAGCGATCCAAAAAACCCAAAAAAAGTAATAATACATTTATTCGGAATACCGGCGGCGGAAGGACACAGCTTCACCGTGGCGCTGCACTCCACCGAGGCCCTGATGGCGGCGGGCTTCCTCAAGTCGGGCGATCTGGGGCCCCATCCGCACAGCTATGGCGGCCCCCATCCGCACCATTCGGTGCCGCACGGACCGCTCCCGCCCGGCATGCCGATGCCCTCGCTGGGTCCCTTCGGCCTCCCACATGGACTGGAGGCCGTCGGGTTCTCCCAAGGTATGTGGGGTAAATATCGCATCGACAATTTTGGTATAAACAAATACGTAAGCTTTTGATTGAGACTGGAATGTGCTGAAAGTTGCAGACTTTTTACTAGATAAAATAAGGAAATTGGGGATTACAAAGGTATATTATTTCCCCCTAAAATCCCTTGAGAACCCCTTAGAAAACCTCTTGGCTTAATTAAGCAATCATCTCGGTTGGTAGTTTTCTACTTTCTTTTTTCTACTGTATTTTCGGGGCTTCCTCTTCGCTTTTGGCTGCCTTTCAATGTCAGTTCGCATCGATATTGCATCATTATCAGTTAAATTGTCAAAATGAATAATGAGCTTCGGGCAGTTTCAGTTTCTGCCAGTTTTTTAGCTTCAGCTTCGAGCTCGGTTCCAGTTTTGCGCTTCGCTCTCGGGTGACGCTGCAAATGACAAACAAAACCTGACAACAACAAAAATCAGGCAATGAAATACAAAAATATTGGCTACAAAATGCCAACAAAAGACTTGGCCAAAAGCGAGGCACAAAAATTATTGAACAGCAGAGAGCAGCAGCCAAAAAAGAAAAATAAAAATAGGGAAAAAGGAAAACAACAAATTCAGACTCGTAATAAATTTTTATATGCTTTTTGCAGAGGGTTTTTATTATATATTTTGATGCAAGTAAATAGGGAATTGTTTAAATATAATTTAATGAGTTATAACCAAGATATAGTATCCAAAACCCAGTCCAAATTATTCCTTATCTTTCCAGAGTCAAGGTTTTTTTTTATTTAATTAAATTTGAGTTTTAACTTTAGTTATTTATTTATTTTTGCTGCCGCAAGTCTTGAACTATTTTCTGATATAAGAAAGGTCACCTTAAAAATTTTCTTTATTTTTTCCCGAGTCTAAAATGTTAATTTAATTATATTTTCGGTTTTACTTTAGCTATTTAGTTATTTTTCCCTTCGCAAACCTTGAACTATTTTCTGACATAAGATCTGGTCTTTTAAACGCACAAAAACCTTCCCGGAAACCCCATAAATTAGCCATAAAAAAAGCCAACAAAAATGCTCAGACAATAAAAACTAAATTTAAAAAAAGGCAAGCCACCTTTTTGGGTTCAGTTTTAATTAAACCTCCTAAAAAAAAACGTCAAAAATAACCCAACAAATGGCAATTAATTGATTTGGCTATATAATCTATAGATATAGATGGGCGACCATTTTGAAAGCGAAAACGAAACTGAAACTCTGAAAAAAGCGAGAGACCGAGGCGGAGACAGAGAAATGCGGCAGCTGCAAGTTTTGTGTGTGAAGTGAAGTTGAAGTTTTTTATTCAATTTATAAATTCATGACCAAAATGACTAACTCATTAATTTTTGATAGGGCCAGCAGAGAGAGGGAGGGAGGGTGAACGTGCGTGTATTTGGGACACAGGACGGTGTTTCTTTCTTTTTTCTTCTTTTTTTTCCGAGGGTGAGAGCGACTGAGAGGGATGATGGCAAAAGCAAACAATGCGGCGGCTTAGTACGCAGCACACACAGTAACAAAAGATATATACCCCCATACATACATATACATATATATATATATATATATAAAGATATGTATATGGCACAGCTTATGTACTGGCCCGAAAGGGAGTCGAGTTTTTGGGGCGGCTGCTGCCGCTGCTCTACGGGGGTTGGTTGCCGTTTTCCTTTTTTGTGCTCTTAGGGGTTGGCCTGTCGCATTTTTCGGGGGTTGCAACCACCACACACACACACACCCATAGAGGGCTCTCAAAAATAACGGTTAGCGCGGCCAGGGAAATATTACTGGGAAAAGTCAGCGGCGCACACACGGCGTATACTTGATTTCGGCCTCAAAAAGTTATAGCAACCTTCAGCACATTCGGTCAGGCAATTGCCGCGCTTTAGGCTATTTTTAACTAATGTATTTTTTTTCTATTTCTTTTTTTATTTTTTATAATAAATAAATATGAAATAAAGGAGTCAACACAAGAAAACAGCGTCGCGAACGCACCACATTCACACGCGCCCAGCTGGATGTATTGGAGGCGCTTTTCGGCAAAACCCGCTACCCGGACATCTTTATGCGCGAAGAAGTGGCCCTCAAGATCAATCTGCCCGAGTCCCGAGTACAGGTGAGCTTAAATTGAGTACATTTCCCCCTTAAAATCTGCCCTTTTCTCTCACAAAAGCAAACACCCGCCCAAACACTTGCTTAAATCTGCTTTTTTGACTTACCACGCACATGTGAGCTTTCAGGGGGACCCAGAAACACACTTGCATAGTTGGTTTAATTAGACGAAATGCCCTCGAACAGTGCCCAGAAATGGGAAATCCATAAAACAAACAAATTACGAACAGCTTGCCGGGATGTATATCCCAGATATGCGGGGTGATATACTCACAGCACATATGGAGCGAACCGATTTGATGACTTTTAATGCAAATAGACGCGAGCATCCATTTCCGAACTCAACCATTCCGAGACAAAATCCCCGCTGTATTTGCTCAAAGTATTTGCGGGGCTTTGACAAGTCACCCCTCCAGGACATGGACAAGGACGACGCGTAACTGGAGTTTGCTCAAGGCATTAGTCGAGCATAATTTGCGCTAATTTTTAGCCTCGACCAGATACCAGATGAGCACACGATGACAGCAAATTGTGCAACTCAATCAAGGGTATCGAGATCCTGATCGGGATCGTTCGTACCTCTGTTTGTTTAGGTGTCCATCTCCGGGCCTAAACAAACAAGTTTGCTTAGCGCCGCCTGGCAAATGGCCCAAAAACGATCGAGGCACAAAGGTTGCTTCCGGTTTTTGCTGCTGCTGGAAAAACTGTCATCTCTTTGGTAATTTCTTGGGAAAACAATCGATCGATCGAGCCGGGAACTGCAATGTAAACACACACAGCATACCGAGGGACACAAAAAAGATGGAAAGAAAGAAAACAAACATTATTGGCAACAACTGCAATCGGCCGGCATTGATCTATCGATTTGTTAGCTTTGCTTTTTGCTTTTTGCTTGCTTTTGCCCTCGCTTTGGCCCCTTTGTGTGCGTGTAATTTAAGGACGTGACATTGCAGGGCCAAAAAATAATTACAAAAAAGCAGAAAAGTGACCCAAGACAGTCTCAATCAAGCAGGGAAAATTTAAAAAAGGTAAAGATTTACCATTCGAGAATAACTCTGAAAGTAAATAATAAATACAAAACTTTGAATAAAAGTTCCAAGTACTTGGAGTTCCTTTTGATCGATTTTGGAGAGTTCAGCAAAATATATTTATTTGATTTTTAAATCTAAAAACAAGCTATTTAAAAAAAAATATTAATTTGTTTTTTTAACGGTCGCCATATTTTTATAAAATATTTCAAAATGTTCTCAAATGAAGAGATTTATAATATTAGGCACTTGAAAGGTTATTTGGAAAAAGCAAAGCAGTAGTTAAGGACAGTAAAAGGCTTATTAGTACCAAAGAACCGAAAAAAGCATGCTTTAAAGAAAAGTCTTGAATGTTTAAAGCTAAAAAGTAGTTAGGGAAATTTTTAAAAAGAAGGCATGCTTTAAGCAAGAATGGAAAATGCAGTATGAAAAACAATGCATGCTTTTAGCAAAACTCTTGAGAGTTTACAGCTAATAAGTAGACAGGGAAATTTTTAAAACAAGACATGCTTTAAGCAAGAGCAGAAAATTCAGTAGCAACCAAGTAGGCCCCGTATATGCTTTTTGCTTGCTTTTAGCACTGAGCAAGTAGCAAGTAGCAGTGAGGAAACACCCTAAAAAAAAACAGGCCAGGCGGCGGCAGTGAACCGAGAAACCAACTATAGTTACGAACGTTAAAGAACAGGAAAGCTGAGGAAAAGCGACCAAGGAAGCCCCTGCAGTGGTCGGCTCGAAATGAAAAACGACACGTTCCTATTCCCTGGGTTGGGGGCGGTTGGATAGAAGCAGAAACAGTAGCAGAAGCAAAAGCAAAAGCAAAAGCAGAGGCAGCAGAAGCAGAGAGCTGCAGCAAGGACATCTTGCACATGTCCCATGAATTGACTTCTTCGTGCTGCTCCCCCCGCCCTGCCCCATTGTTGTTTCCCTATTCAAAAGTTACGTTCTTAACACAATCGATTCGAGTAATGCACACCGAGATAGAGGAAAAGCGGACAGGACTGGACGGGACGGGACAGGACTGGACGAGACACGGACAGGACAGGAAGCGGGGGCCACGACAGGGAATTGAAATTTGTATAGATTTTCCACATGTCTCACTTTTCTCTCGTTTTCTCTTTGTATTCTCGGTTGTCTCTGTGAAATGTGTTTTTTAGGGACCAGACAGGGCACAGTGGTTAGAACGGAAAATAAAGGCATAACCTTAAAGAGATTATGGGCTTAAATTAAAATTAAATATAATAGATTTTAGAAGAGGACTTGCGATAATTTTAAATATTAATAAAAGGAGATTTTTATTTATTTAAAACTATTTTTACCTTTATTTTTTCTTGTTTTAAATTATTCTGTTAAATTGTTTTTAGAGACCAATCTAGAGTTCTTACAATCGCAACTAAATTGAAGTTTATTAAATAAAAAAATAAAAACAATAAATTGGTTTTAAAACTCTTTTTCCTCATAATTTTCCTTGTCTTAAAATATTCTTTTATATGGTTTTTAAAGACCTATAAAAAGTTTTTATAATCTCAACTAAATTAAAGTTTATTAAATTAAAAAAAAAAAAATTTATAATTTTTAAATATTTTTTAAAGTTATTTTTAAATACTAATCAAAAATTCTTAAAATCTCAATTAAATTAATTAAAAAAACAAAATAACTTTCCACCTTAATTATACCCACTTTGACCCACTGTGCTGTGCCTGTCTTTCCGAGTGACGCAACATGTCAATGCATCCACAATGCACACACACACACACGCACACACTCAGACACACACCTCCTAATAAAAAGTACACCGACACCCACACAACGCATCAGATTACAGCAATGAAAACTAGGAGGAAAACCGTACAAAACCCCAAGCGAAATACCAAAAAGTGCCAGCGAAGAAGTACAAAAAAAAAGGAAAACACGAATCGTTTGCATGTTACAAGGCGTCTGGCTTTTGGTTTTCACTTGGGGGATCGGGGGATTCCCGGGGGCCACCAGAGCTTGGGGTTCCGTGTTTGGGACTCCCAAGGAAGCCAAGCAACTCAATTAGCAAAGAGAAGAGAGGGAAGCTAGAGCTAACGTCGGAAGAGAGGGTTTCGCTAGAAAATTAGATACTAAATATTTTACAATATTATTTTAAATATTTTTAAAGCTGTAAAGACAGTAAAGCAACCTTCTTTAACTCTTAGACCACCTCTGCAGGATCGTGTCGCCTCTCTTTATATGATTACCGCGGAGGACTCCTCCTCGCAGCAGGGTCCCCATTGAAAGGTCACCACATAAATAATGATTAACCCCCCAGTAAAGCCAGAGAGGAGTGAGAGAAAATCAGTGGCAGAATCAGAATCAGAATCAGAATCACAATTGGGATCTCAGAATCCCCGCAACGAAATCGGAGTCATAATCAGTTCACCAGAGTCCCGGGGCTTTGGCCTCCTGGTAAATATTAATTGAATGATAGGCATCTTTATGGCCCAGTAGCAGCCAGCAGCCAGCGGGGTGGGTCTCCAGTCTGAGTTCCAGTCTGAGTCTCAGTCCCCGTCTCAATATTCACAGCCAAAAGTGAGAGGGCGTTGATTGCAACCAATACAAATAACGTAATAATTTTACGCAGCTTATCTGCACCAGAACAGAGCAAACATTTACGCCCAAATGTTTTCATTCGACGGTCCAAATCCGAATCCGAAAGAGGGTTGGCTGGCTGGCTGCAGCAGGGACGGCTGCCATCGCTGGCAGTCATAAATCACTGGGGGAAACCAGCAGCAGTAGTAGCTCGAAAGCATCCCTCCCAGACCCAGTCCCAGTCCCAGTCCCAGTCCCACTCCGAGTCCGAGTCAGCACCCTTAATAACTAATAGCCGGCGAGCTATAACTTTGCACTGCAGGAAAATTAGGGAAATGCAAACAAAAATGAAGCTAAAGTTGTGAAAAATGCAATTAAAAATATTATTAAGCCGGGATTTATTGGACCGTTATAGGGACTGAAAGCAGAAACTAAAAACTTTTTATACAATTTTAAAAAGAAAATAAAAAAGTTTTCTAAGAGTTAAAAGAAGATATTAATTAAAAGGTTTAATAATTGTAAAAACACAATTATAAGGGTTTTTAAGACTTAAAAGAAAAAATGTATTAAAAAGGTAAATAATTAAAGAAATTGCTATAGTTTTTCTTATAAAAAATAATTAAAATTAAACACAAAAACAGTAAAAGTTAATTAGTAGCTGAAAGTCAAGTAGCAGCCTTAAAAACTTTTAGATCCCGTGATTAGTCTTTAAATTTCATACTCATACTCTCTCTAAAAATATACAAAATGGTTTTAAAGACTTATAAATCACTATAAATATTTGTCTTGTACTTAAATTATTTAAAAAACTTTAGAAACAATATAAGTAATACTTTAAATAAATGTATTGGAGAAATCTTAGCCCTGAAAATATCTCAAAAATGCTTTAAGATCACTAAAATGAGTACCTTTAGCTGTCTTCTAATATTATTTTATTCAAAAATCACTATAAATATTTTTCTTGTCCTTAAATTATTTTAAAAACTACAAACAAAATGAAAAATATTTAAAATAAATAAATTTAAGGTCTCTAAGCCTAAAAAATATCATACAAAATGCTTTAAGATCACTAAGCTGAGTTCCTTTGATTTTAATTTGATTCAAGCCAAATAAAAGTACTTTTCTTTAAAAATTTAACGTGCTGAACCTTAGGTTGTCTTCAAATATTATTTTATTCTAAAATCACTATAAATTTTGTTCTAGTACTTCAATTATTTCAAAAACTTTACCAAGAAATTAAAGAAATATTTTAAATAAATAAATTTAAGGCAACAAATATTTTAAGATCGCCCAGCTTAGTTTCTTCGAATTTGGTAAAGAATTCAAGCTAACTAAAAGCACTTTTCTCTCAAAAATCCATAAACTGAGCCATAAGCTATCTTCTAATATTTTTTTGTCTCAAGTTCTTCCCATTAAGGTATTTTCTATCAAGGATATCAGTATCAGGATATCAGATCGCCTAGTTTTTCGTGGTGTAGCCTACTTGGCTGGCTTGGCAGCCATTATATTGCACCCTTTCCAGCTTATCTTCCCTCCCATTGTCACCTCAGGACTCGGTGAATTCAGGATTCAGGATATTTTCGCCTCTCTTTCAGCTGTTCTTCGTCGGGGGTTGCACGAGGCCAGACAGAGAGGGAGTGAGAGGGCACCTAAACTTAGCCAACTCTTTTTCTATACGTTTTCCATTTTCCCCCTCTGAAATTCCTTTTTTGTTGCAAAAGGATTTGTCTGCAGCAAGAAAAAAAAAATTAAATAGAAGAAAGAAAAGGAGGCGAAAGGGAGAGTGAGCAGGGGAAAAACTTTGCTCACGCACAGCTGTTTTATAAAATTAATTTTCCCATTGCGGATTAACAATTTCCACTCTTTTCCACGCCACCTTTCCCTCCCTCTCTTCCCTGCGTGCGTGCATGGGCTTAGAACGAGATGGAGCGATGTGCAGGATTTATGCATAATTTTCAATTTGTTAATGCAACCGCGCTGATGTTGCAATTAAAAGGGAGATATATGTACATATATTCTTGGTCAGCCTGAGGCAAGGAGTTAAAAGTCACTCAGTCACTTGTCCTGTGAAAGTGAGTAGCCTTAATCGGACTATAAAAGGGGTTTAGGTATTTTTTTGAAGCGTAAATAAATATTTATAGGTTTTACAAACAAAAACCTTTTAAATAAAAATGAAATTAAAAGAATTTAATTTAGAAAATCTGTGGAATCTATATATTATCTTTATTTTTAATTTTAAAACATATTTCGCCCATAAATAAATATAAAAAGTTTAAAAATAAATAAATAATAGAAAAATAATGAAATACAAGAGTTTGAATACTAATTTTGAAAAAAAAAAATTAACCAAATATTATTCGTTACCATCGAGCCGTTTTCTGGCTCATTTTGATAATTTTTAAAATTAAACTTTCTTTTTCACGGTCGCCATATTTTTCTAAAATATTAGAAAATGTTCTCAAATTTTTCATAATATTCAAAAGTGGCAAAAAATATTTCTTTCAACTTAAATAAAACTTCACATAATCCTAAAATATTCCAAATATAATTTAAACAATTTCTAAAGCCACAATTAAATTGAAATAATTCCCAGAATTTTCTAAATATAATCCTAAAATATTCCAAATATAATTTAAACAATTTCCAAAGCCCCAATTTATTGCAAATAATTCCCAGAAATTCCCAAATTAAAAACCAAGCCCAGAATTGTGTGGGAAAACTTCGTAAAGCTTGGAATTTCCCACCTAAAATTGCCTGGGCAATTTCCCTCAAGTGTTTGCCTTCTAGTCAAGTGTCTCTCTCACTTACTTAATGTTTGTGCTCCTCGTCGTCGTCGTCCTTCTGTTTGTTTACTTTCCTCCTCTCCATGGAGGAGAGGAAAGTGGGCGTGTGCCGATGGCCGGTGGCTGCAATTTTCCCACATCAATTAGTTTGCCGGGCCGAGCAATGAATAAATTATGCGCGGGGGTTGGTATGTACAGGATATGCCCAGGATATACACAGGATATATATACAGCGACGACAAGTGCAAAAAGTCACGCGCTTGCCGAGGGCGAGAGAGGAAAAGTTACATCAACAGCCGGCGGCGGCAGTGGCGGCGGCCAAAAAATTGACTCGATTATATTGTCACACAGAATCACGCCCCCAAACCACCCAACCCACCCACTCGTCCTTCCCATTTCCCATTTCCCAAACGCATCCCTTTTCGAATCGAAGACGAGAGGACAACAATAAACAGCCCATAAAGCGGCACACTCGAGCGCAAGGAATTCACTTAGCCTTGTTTGTTATGCTTAAGGGGCTGCAAACAATCCGCTAAGTGCCAGTTCAGGCCATTTGGCTTTTTTGAAAATATTTTTTGGCTATTTTATTAGCAAATTATAACAAATTTAACTTGGAATACATATGATTCTTTGATATTTTTCCCATATTTTAGTTAACATTCTTTCGGTTTCTAGAAATTATTATTTATGTTTATTTTAACATCAAAATTTCCAAATAACTTTTTTCCCCTTTATTTTCCAAAGTGTTTTGCTAAAAAAGTATATGGAAAATACATAGAAAGAATTTTAGAGACTTGAATACAATATTTCCCTGTGGTTTTGCTTATTTAAAGGCTTACAATTTCAATACTTTTAAATTCTGGCAACGCTGGCCAACGCAAAACGAAAGCAGTGCATGGAATATGTACTTACAAATATATATAAATTCTTTAAGCTCCCCTGAAAATGTATATTGAAAGCCATATAATTTTAGAGCTTACGAAGTATTTAAATTTCAATTCTTGTAAGTTCTGGCAACGCTGGCTATGGAATATGTATTTAAAAATATATATGCACTTTTTTAACTGTTCTAGATCCATAAATTATTATTTATGAATATATCAATTTTCCAAAACAGAATTCCGAATATAATTATTTTTAGTACTTTTAAAATTTAACATAATATCTGAGTTTAGATTTTCGATATCAATTTCAATTCTTGTAAATTCTGGCAACGCTGCCCCAAAGCAAAAATCAAAGTGCGCGAACCCGAGAGCCCCCGAAGCCCAAACCGAACCCGAAAAACCGATTGCATGGCAAATGTTATTTCAGTGATTTGTTGCTTCTGCTTTGGGGTTGCTGCTGCTGTTGGTGTTGCTTGCTAATGGCTTGTGCTTTGGTAAACAGCTGAATTTATTACTGCCATGCCACTTCCCCAAAAATCGAGAGCCAGCCAGCCCCTTTTCGAAGTTAACACTTGCCACGCGGCGGCTGCGGCTGCGGCCACTCGAGCATTTCATTGCCGTTTTCTGGGAGGGAAAGGGAAACTCGGAATGGGAGAAAACCTTTCCGAAAATGTGTGGGGGGCGTCGACGACGACCCTCGAAAAAAAGAGCATTAAACAAGGCGTATCAAATTTCATTATTTGTCAGCACAAGCAACCACCGTGGCCCCTTTGAAAATTCAATTTCAATTTTCAATTCAATTTTGCATTCGTAAATCTCCTTTTGTGATTTGACTTTGCGCCCCCCGCTGCTGCTGTCGCCTTGCCTCACTTTGATTCCGTTTAATGAACTGCTCGCAAATTGCATAATAATATTGATAACGCAGAGCTAGGGCATTTTTTCTATGTCTAATTTTGATTTTATTTTTTTGCAAATTTTAGCAGAAATTTAGACAACATTTGGCCAGGTTTAAGCGTTCTCCTTGGGCTTCTAATGAACTTCAAAGGAAACTCTCTGCTGGGGGAGGAAAACTTCAAAGCATTTTCGTTTTTTTTCTCCTGGCGTCTGCGGTTTTACCTTATTTTCAATTTCCTCGGCGGGAGGTTTGGAGACATGATCTGCTTGAATAGCCACACAATTTGTGGCATTGAAATTAAGGTTATGTTCGCTCGATTGATTGGACTGGAGGATGATGACGGAGTTCTGATTGATTTTGATTTAGTTTGGGGGCCAAAATGGGTCAGGTTTTGTGATTAGGAATACTTAGCTGGTATTTTACATGGTAAATTATTTATTTTAGCGAATAAAAGTCTGGGTTTGGGTTTATTCTAAAGCAGGGTTGGGCACCGATGATCAAAATAGGAGCTTGAGAGAAGAAACTTAAAAAAGGTAGAAAAAATATGAGAGAAAAACTAAAATAGTTGTGTTCTTTACCGGCATTTGAGTGTGTTTTGGGTTTGTAACTCTCAGAGCAACGTCTTCACCTCCGACGATGTGTAGGTTTTGCTTTTGTAATTCCAAATGTATGTGAAATAGTACAGAAATCTTCAAAGAAATATCCCAAGCTTTTAATTAAAAATAAATGAATCGGAAAGTATTTTCGTACACTTCTTAAGGCACTCTTTTTATTTCCAACGATGTGTAAGTTTTGTTTTTGTACATCAAAATTACATCAATTAGAAATTGATGTAAAATGTCAACTAAGTAAAGAACATTATACAGCAAATATTCAAAATGATTAAATTAAATCTGAAATTATCTACCACTGACTCCTTAGAGCTCAATGCTTACCTCCAACTATGTGTAAGTTTTGTTTTTGTACTTCTAATTGATGTAAAATGTCAAAAAAGCAAAAAAAATATTCAGAAAATATCCCAAATAATTAAATTAAATTTAATTAAATCTGAAATTATTTTTTACTGAATCCTTAGAGCTCTATGCCTATTCCCGATGATGTGTAGGTTTTGTTTTTGTACTTATAATGGATGTGAAAGGTCAACTAGGTAAAAAAATGAAACAAAAGAATTATACAAAAATTTAAATTAAATTAAATTAAATTCCTTAGAGCTCTAGGCTTCCTCCCCGCAATGTGTAGGTTTTGTGTTTGTACTTCTAACTCTAAAAAATTTAAGTAAAATCTCAAAGAACCTTCGACTAACCCGCTATCCCTCCCTCCTATGTCGTTCCAGGTGTGGTTCAAGAACCGTCGCGCCAAGTGCCGCCAGCAACTGCAGCAGCAGCAGCAGTCCAACAGCCTGAGCAGCTCCAAGAACGCCAGCGGCTCCAGCGGCGGCGGCGGCAGCTGCAGTAGTTCATCCAACAGCCGCAACGGCAGCAACAACAATGGATCCCAGAGCGGATCCGGCAACAGCAAGTCGGGCCAGAAGCAGAGCGGCGGCGGCCACGGCCAGTCACAGTCCAGCCAAGGCCAGAGCGGCGGCGGCCAAGGCGGCCAAGGAGCAGGAGGATCTTCCAGCGGCAGCAGCAACTCGGCGGCAGCGGCGGCGGCGGCCAATGCAGCGGCAGCGGCAGCCACGCAATCGCTCAAATCGCACCACAACTCATTCCTGAGCGCTGCGGCAGCGGCGGCGGCCAACAGCAGCGGGAACGGTGGAGGCGGAGGCGGAGGAGGCGGCGGCGGCAATGGTGGATCCACGCCGAACAGCAGCAGCAGCAGCAGCGGCGGCGGCGGCGGCGGTGGAAGTCACCTCTCAGCGGCAGCGGCGGCGGCGGCCTTGAATGTCACCGCCGCGCACCAGAACTCCTCGCCACTGCTGCCCACGCCGGCCACGTCCGTGAGTCCGGTGAGCATTGTCTGCAAGAAGGAGCATCTCTCGGGCGGCTACGGAGGCGGCGGCGGGGGATCTGGAGTGGGTGGCAGCTCCTCCTCGGGCGTGGGCCTCGGCGGCGGCCTGAACCTGGGCGGCGGTGTCGGTGGCGTTGGCGTGGGCGTCTCACAGGACCTCCTGCGCTCGCCCTACGATCAGCTGAAGGATGCCGGCGGCGATATAGGAGCCGGTGGCGTCCACCATCACCACAGCATCTATGGCTCGGCGGCGGGTGGGAGCAATCCGCGACTGCTGCAGCCCGGTGGCAACATCACGCCCATGGACAGCAGCAGCAGCATCACCACCCCATCGCCGCCGATTACCCCCATGTCGCCGCAGTCGGCGGCCGCAGCGGCGCATGCCGCCCAGTCGGCCCAGTCCGCCCACCACTCGGCCGCCCACTCGGCGGCCTACATGTCCAACCACGATTCGTACAACTTCTGGCATAATCAGTACCAGCAGTACCCCAATAACTATGCCCAGGCACCGAGTTACTACTCGCAGATGGAGTACTTTAGCAACCAGAACCAGGTCAACTACAACATGGGTCACTCCGGATATACGGCCTCCAACTTTGGCCTGTCGCCGTCGCCATCCTTCACTGGCACCGTCTCGGCGCAGGCCTTCTCGCAGAACAGCCTGGACTACATGTCGCCGCAGGATAAGTACGCGAACATGGTGTAGAATCTACTGTTGCAGTACTGCGGGGGCAACACCACCGCCAATTCGGGGGGCAGTGGATCGGTGGCCAGCGGGGGCGATAGCTCGCCGCTGCTGGAGTCGCAGCATCATCAGCTGGGGCAGCAGCAGCAGCAGCAGCAGCAGCAGCCACAGTTGCAGCATCTCCAGCAGGAGCAACATCATCTCCAGCAGCAGCAGCATCAGCAGCAGCAGCAGCTACAGGATCACCATCATCAGCACCTGGATAACTCCTATGGTTAGGATGAGATACATATCCCGCCCTCCCCGACACAGATCAACACACACAGCCCCTAGGACCTTCCTTCCGGCCACGTTTCTATTTGGTGGAATTGGTACAGTTGCAGCCAAAAGTCAAGCCAGAGATCTAGGAAGATTAGAGTGACCGTTTAAGGTATTTTTTAAAATCTAAAAAACGCAATATTTTGTTAAAAATTTAACTTTATTTTATTTAAATTTATTTAAATAAAATTCTGAACAATATATTTCGATTACGGACACCGAGAGCGCTTTTTACCTTGTAAAAAATACCATAAACGGTCACACTGATGAAGATCTCACTTTTAGAGGGTTTTCACTGGGTTTTTGTTATAAAATATATTTTTTCTTAGCTTTTCTTAAATAATTAGAGAACTTAATTTGGTAAAAATATTAAAAAACCATAAGCACAGCATTGCCAACGCCACCAAATAAAAACCCGCTGCAGAAGGCAGGGCTGCTAGTTTTATTTCCCCTTTTTTTTATTATTGTAGTTAACAGGAATTTTTTTTTTTCATACATATGAATATAAATATATATATATATATAAATATAAATAAAAATAAACTTAAACTAAAAGCGTGTGTATAAAAGAAGACAGAGAAGATTACAAGTTTATAAAGTTTGAACTTGAACATAAATCGTAATTAAAACATAGGTATTATAGAGACCTAGCTTAAGCCGCCAGGATCAACGAAGTAAATGAGTGATAAAAACGATAAAAGCGATAAAAACAAAGACAAGCAAATCAAAACAAAGCAAAGAGTTTGTTGAAAATCTAAAAGCAAGAAAGGGAAAAGCATAAGCACGAGGAAAGCATAGGAGAAGGCATTAAGTTAAGCGAGGGAGACAATTTTTAAATGCAATACGTAGACCATGCCATGGTTTTGGGGGGTACTTTTGGGGATTAACCCCAAAAAATCGAGAAATCAGAAAAGTAAAAAAAAATAGAGCTGCACCAAAAGCGGGCTCTCAGCATATCATAAACGCTAAATCTTAATTCCAATTTCAAGTTCTCTTTAAACCAAGCTAAAAACTAAAAACTAAAACATAACATTACGAGCAAAGGAAAAAAAAAGATAAAAAAAAGTTTCAAGTTCAAATCATCATTTTGTCGTCTCAAAAACTAAGAATATTTATACATAAAGCAAAAACAAAAGGAATATATATATATATATAGAGAATACAAACCCAAATCAGCTAAAACGAATTAACATTTCAGACTTTAAAAGCATATAATGAAGGAGTAAAAAAAAGGATTTAGCCACTAAGCGAAAACTCGAAATTATAAACTTCACAACTTGATCAATGATATATATACATATATGCGTATATATGTATAGAAAATTTTATTGCAAATAAAGAAAAACAAGCCACAATCCAAAAGCGAAACAAAATACAGCAAGACATATTTATATATATATAAAAGATAGTTTAACATAATTTTTAAAAAATGTACAAAAAACACTTGGAAAATTCTTGGTAAATATATATATACATACAGCATATATATATCGATATGTGTGAGTGTAAATGTCTTTCATAAACAACGTACGCTAAAGATAAAGAAATATAAACAAATAACGAGCAACTTTTGTAATATTAAAACACACACACAAAAGCAGACAAAAGACAGGCAAAAGTTAGTTCAATGGCGATTTCCCTTCTGGCATTTTTTGTTTAGTTTTAATTTCAATTTAATTGTAATTTAAGCTTAACAATTTGTTTAAAAAACACACATCACAACACACACACTACACACACACTCGAATGCATGTAAGGAAAAATTTAAGAATATTTAGCATTTAATTCACTAAAGTTAAGAGCATTTTTTTTCCGCGGGTTAAATATTAAGCGAAAAAAAAGAAAACGAAGAGAACGGAAGGAAGCGAGAGGATAAAGGATAAGGAGGGGTGGATGATCGAGGAGGATAAACAAAATTAGTTATTAATATTTAAGAGCCGGATCTATATAGTGTATAGAGACCTGTACTCGTTCATACACATGCCGCATATATGACCATATATATGTATATGTACGTATGCTCCCTATATATATTATATATAATTATATGCTAACGTTTAAGCAAACTGGTTAATTCTTTTTTTTTTTTAATTATAAAACCGAAAGAAAAACTAAAATAATTGTAAAAAGTTCACAAAAATATGATCAGATGAATAATATATATAAAAAACAAAAAAAAACATTGAAATTAGTTTTTATTTATGCTGGGTTTGAAAGAATGGTTTTTGTTACATTAATTCTTTATTCATTTTTAAACTTACACACAAAAAAAGTAAGTATTGCCTTGGACTTATTTTTATTATTTTTTTCACTTTGATATACAGATCCTTCTCAATAATTTCATTGTCTCCTCTCAATTAGAGCTGGAAAAACATCGATAACAATCGATTTAAAATCGATTTTTGCCTGCCACTTAGATAACTTTGATTATCTCTCAGCTCTATGCTCAATTAAATTGTTTATTAATTTTTATACATATTAAAAATTAGAAAGATGAATCTCAAGACTCTGGGAAGATTTTCCTTAATATTTTAAATCATTTTAAACTCATTTAAAATCAGAATTTCGCTGAGGTTTCAGAATCCCAGGCTAATAATATTCCTTCAATCCCCACCTGGCTTTGCACACCTGATTTGCAAAAAGACGAAAAACTCCCGGGTTTTTTTTCGGCAAGAATTTCGGTTGGACAAACAAAAAGGAGAAGATGGTCGGAAACATTCCTGCGGCGGCCTATAATCGTTTCTGATTTCAGATTTTCGCTGTTTGTTTGCGCATTTATTGGCATCCGCGGGGCACGCGTCCGTCCGCCTTTTTTGCCTTCTGGATTTCAGGCTCGGATTCGTTTTTTGATCCAGCGGCTTCCGAAAAAACTTGCTCTCTGGCTCTGCCCCCGTCAGCGCCTTGATAACAATGGTAGGTAGGGGCCACTCCAGTTCGTAAAAGCTCGCAGTTCCCATTCCCGGTTTCTATTCCGGAGCAAAGCAAATTGAGGGCGAGGCAGCAGGGCGAGTCGAGTCAGCCATCATCATCATAAACCATTAATTCAGCTCATAAAACTTGCCACGCCCCGACCCGGACCCAGGACTACACTCAGCGGAGAGAGACAGATATTGCTGGAGTCTTGAATTAAACTCAGCTCAGTCATTCAGACATATTTTAGGGCGGGATTTCTTAATTGATTAAACTAAGGAATTTGTTTAGCAGTATTATATATTTTCTTATATTTGTTTTCTTATTTATAAAGCAATTTAAAATAGAGAATGGAAATAATTGTTTGGAAAATTAATCCCAGTCTTACTGCCTTCAGTTTGAGGCTAGAAATACATATAAATATAAATTAAATTAAATTACCAAATATCGTAGGAACGATTTATTGGGATAAGGATGTTCTTTTATGTTTTTTTCTGACGTTACCTTAGCATCAAGATTATATCTGAAGTTTGTACTATGAAATTATATAAAGAAAAAGCATAAAAGCAGCAGATTGTTTCACTCTGAAATTTTTTTTTGAGGATTTGAACTAAAACACGGCGGATATCAAACCACCTTTGCGCACCCCACCACATCATTTGGTCCTTCGAGCCGGAAGAATTAAATATGTGTAAACCTAAAATTAAATATAATAAACATTATTTATAAATATTTAAGTTAGAATGATTCAAAGTAACTAATCATCCGGATATCAAACCACATTGGCGCACCCCACCACATCATTTGGTCCTTCGAGCCGGAAAGAATACATATAAGCCTAAAATTTCATTTAATAAATATTATTTAAAAATATTTCAGTTACAACGATTTAAAGTTAAGCCTCAATTTACTTTTTTCAGTTGAGGTTGCAACTTGTTAATTAACAAAATAATTCTTAAAGGTATTTCATTATATTATTTATTATATTATTTTTATTATCACCTTATTAATGGGAATAACTCCATAAAGATGCCTCAATTTGTGTGCGCCGCCGCCTAGATTATTTTCTATTAATTATGCTAATGAAAATGCTGGGAAATTCATTTGCCATTTGCGGCTAATTGTCGCACCAGCCAGGCGGCACGTGCGGCGGCTCAATCAGATTGAGAAGCTGGGAGACTGGTAACTGGGATCTGGGGAGTCACCTATCTCTCAGATACAATCGATTCCCAAACTTCTCGGATGGCCTCCCCTGCTTTATTTTTTTTCGCCTGCCTCGTGTTATCTGGCGGGACACGCGACCCATTTTCCATTACCATTTTCAGCAGAGACCAGAGACCGGAGACCAGAACCCCGTGCTATCCTATCCTATCCATCTTTATCGGCAGTCGTCGACGTCGTCGTAGTCGTCGTCGTCATCAATGGGCGCGTGTTGCTTATAGAATTACCAACTAATTCGGTATTTATGAGGCTTCGTCGAGTGCATTTTGCGGGTCTAGGAATCGCTTGGGCTTTCGCCTCTGACTCTGCCTCTGCCTCTGGCTCTGCAGGTTGCCTTTGCCTTTGCTTTCGATGGATTGGATGGCGTGGTCTGGGTCTGGCTCTTGTTTGGGTTTCTGGGGGGCAGCAGCGGCAGCGAGAGAAGCCAGCAAATTGAGATGCTACTACCCCCGGCGGCGGCAAATTGTTTTTAATCTTCCGTTGCGCCTTTTACCGGCGCGTAACCCCAGTACCAGTCCCTGTCTTCGTTCTGGAACAACAAGAAGTACGTAAACGTAAATGTAAACGTAAACGCAAACGTAGAGCATCCGCTGATGGAATGAAAATACAAATGAAAAGGAAAATGGAAATGAAAATGAATGAAATGGAAATGAAAATGAGAGCCCAGCCAGTCCAGAGTTTTACCCAATTTCGCACAAAGCTATAAGGTTTTTTATATCGTTGATTAGATACCAGATAGAGTCAGAAAACTGCCAATTATTTTGCAGATAAGTATCTTTGTATCTTGACACTGCCACGAGCTGGGAACGCTGTTCTCTAGATGGTATCTGTTGGAACAAAAGAGAGGTTTTTATTGGTATATCGTCATAGGGTTTTATTTCAGGGTTTTAATTGGTGGAAATATTTGTATATACGATTTGAAGCATTATTAGTTATTTTATTATAATTATTCATTATATGATTGCCTTAAAAATCCGCGTTAAGAAATCTTTTATTAGATAGAAAGGGTTTATATATGAGTTTAAAAGTAAGATTAAGTTATTATATAATATATTTAATGGCTGAAACTATAACATTTTCAAATACTTCAAAAATAAATTAAATTCTCAAAGAAATATATTTATAAATTAAATAGAAAGTTGTAAGCTTTTACCAGTTTAAATTAAAGGATTTATTTAAGAGACGAACATTTAGAATCTCCAAGAAATATATATAGTTTTAGTGGTAAGTAGATGCCTTCTTTTTAATTAAAGGGATAAAAGGTTTGCAAAGATACATTTTGTAATATTTCTAATAAATACCATAATATATAAGAACTTAAATATAATCGAGAAAATAAAATATAATATAAACTAGAATATAAGCTAGAATATAAACTATAAAAAATAAATAATAGAATATAATCTAGAAAATAAACAATAACATTAACAATATCATAACCAACAATATATACACTTCCTTCTCAAATATTTCCTAAAACTGTTTTACCTAAAAATATTATAAGACAAACTAGACTATAAAAAATATTATAATGTAGAATATAAACTAGAATAAAAACTAGAAAATAAACAATATTATAAACAACAATAAATACATTTTCCTCCCAAATATTTCCTAAAATTTCCCTTCTATAAGTGCCTAAAAGGACCTTCAGAACCGCAGCCTTTGTTGATGTTTTGGCCGCCTGTCGGCGGTTGATTTGACTGCACGACACGTGACCTGTCCTGCCTGATCCCATACAAAATCCATTCAATACAGGAGGCTGGAGAGATCCCGATCCCGATGTCGATGTCGAGGCCGATGCCAATCGAAGCAAAGGACGAAGGACGACGAGGCGGTGTCCTGACCGCCCGTCAATGTTTTCATCTTTCACGCTGGGCGGCGGCGGTGCGTCGTGCTGCCTTTTTGGCATTTCATTTATCAACTTAATTTTTGGCTTGGCTTCTCGGCTAATGGAGAGAGCCCCTGCCTGTCCCGCCATAGCTAGAGACATCCCCATACCAGCATCCACTCGCCTGTACATTGAGAGAAATGCAATTAAAAGGGGAAATTACATATCAGTTATTTACTTTTAAAAACTTAAATTAGTTAAGCCGAAAATACACTCTTGAGACTCTTAAAAGAATATCTGGCAACTCAAATATATATTTATAGTCTTAAAAAGTATACTTACCGCTTGCATTGCACTAGAATTCCCAAGTGGTTGGTCCGCAATCGAATACTGATTACAAAAACTCGACAAATATATTTTTTTATCTCATATAAACATTTTCTAACATGATTATACATTTAATAAGTATAAAAAGTGCCAGAAAAATTAATTAAACATATTTTTTATCCAATCTCTGAGCTTGCATGGCACTAAAATTCCCAACTGCTTGGTCAGTCAGCAAGAAAACTCAACAAATATATTTAATAATCTCATCTAAACATTTTCCTTTACATTTAATTATTAAAAAATATAAAAAACTGCCAGAAATATAAATTAAAAACACTTGTATATTATTTCTAGGCCATTACATATATAATAGATTTTTCTGCCAGTGCAGCCACCCCGCTACGCTCGCGCCTGCTGGCTGCACTTGCCCGATAATGTGCGGCGTGTGTGTTTATTTTGATTCTTATCCCGGGAAACCCCCGTGGAAAGTCCTGAAGCTGTGCCACAGCAGGTTGAACGAACGGCTTCCGGCTTTGAAGTGGTCCCGGTACCGCCAAAAAACTTATGCTAATTAGTCGAAATTTGGGCATTCTTCGGCAGGGGAAATCTTCCAGTGCATATTCCCTGACACAACACTGATTAATTGAGTTGAAACATAAAAAAATGAGAACAAAGATGGAACATTTCGCCAATAAAATCGGTGGACAAAAAGCACAATTAAGCTCCCCAATTAATATGCGTATTTTAGCGTTTTGTTGTTAACGGATCGTGGCCTGATCGAAGCCTGACAAATTGCTTAGATTCATCTAAGCGCCAACCCCGAGAGAGGGAAAAGGCATTTCTAATATTTTGAGGCCATGATAAATGCTGGAGATGGATTTTTGCCAACAATATAGATTTTAGCAGCCTTAAACTATTCTCTGAAAGGGTTAAAACCAAAGGTTTCTTTAGGCCATTAAGCTGGTTCTTTTATATTTGAGTTTAGGGGATATATACAAAATATATACAAATATATACATATACGCTGTGACATACTAGATCTTTGTTTAAGTTTTACTAGATTTTATATTCTTTTAGAATAAATAATAAATAATGCAGACAGCTTAGAAAGAAGATACAAATATGTTCAGTTCCCCTATTATATCTTTTAATTGCATAAATATTTCGGAAAATGTTTATATTAGATTACAAAATATATTTGCCGAGTTTTTTTTATCAATGTTTGATTGCTGACCCAGCAGTTGGGAATTCTAGTGCAAGGAAAGCGGTAAATATACTCCTTAAAACTAAACAAATATATCCTTAAACTATAAACAATTTTAAAAGTCTCAAGATAGTTTTAAGCTGTATTTTTTGGCTTTTTAAATGTTTAATGCTTGATTAACTTTATAAAACTTGTATAAATATTAATAATACCTGTACTTACTATGCCAAATAATTTATTTATTCAAAAAATATAGACTTCCAAGAGTTGGTAGTTGGTAGTACCCGTACCCCCTCTCACTCTCTCCCTCTCTCGAAATCTCCCCTGTGAATCTGAATAATAATCCCACCGTTTCTACGGCTCTTTCTCGCCCCAACAATGGGCTAAGCCTAATTTGATTAATTAATATAAGAAATGTGTCTTGGGAGAAACAGCTATTTAGTGTGCGACTCGGAAATTCGGTGGCTGCATTCAGATATAACCATATATACGCATATATAAACCGATCGGGGGATTTGTTTGGGCTTGGAATGTGCTACTTGTGTTGAAAAATGGCCCCACAACAAAAGATGGAACTCGAATATCGACAATATTACACACACCCGGTATGCATAATATACACACGCACAGCACACGCACACACACTTTGCTTTAGCATTCGATTTAAGTTGAATTATTTATGCGATTTTATGTTATTTTTACAGCAAAAGCAGCAGCCCGAATTTATTATTGTTTTTAAAATACAATATTTAAATGACTCGCCGTTGCCAGGCGATAAATAATGCAGTTCTGGCCCTCCCCTACCCCTTTGAACGCTCATCTGAACTGATCTGACACTGTCATTGCATAAATTTCGGTTTTTTACATTTCCACCATACTTACAGCCGACAACAAAGAGCGAGGCGAGTCCAGGTCCAGGTCCAGGCCAGCTGACAAGAAGAGTTCGTTAAGGGAAGAGCCCGCTAAATAAATATATATGAACATTATACATATGTACGGACAAGCAGACGGACAACGGACAACGGACAAGGACACCTCCCTAAAAAATTATAACAACAAATTGCGAGTGGGGGTTTCAAAAATTCCCAAGTCTAAATTCCAAAGGTTTCAATGTGTTAACAAGCATTTATGGATAAGCAGACGGACAGCGGACACGCAGACGGACAAGGACACGGATACTTTATTAAAAAGGTATAAAAAAATAGCACGTGGTGGCTTTAAAAATTCCCAAGTCTAAATTCCAAGGCTTTCAATGTGCTTCCAAAGTGGAAATAGGTACTTCCATTCGTAACTATTTCTATTAAAAGCATGGAACGGGCTGAAAAAATGTCTCACTTTCTCGAAACCGATTTAAATAAATAAGCTTTACATATATAACCTTATATTATTCAAATCTGCTCCTATTTATTAGTATATATTTAGTAGTTTGGATCTAATTAATAGAATTTAATAAGCATTTTGATATGATTCGCTTTAATACCATGTTTTTCTTTATTAATTCTTCTAAATAAAAAATAAACATAAAATTTGCTTAAAAGTTAAAACAAAATATGAACAAATTAAAAGTTTAAATCCTAATTAAAAGCAAATAATTTGTATACATTATTTAAAAGCCAACTGTTCTCCCTTTCAGAAACCTTTAATTATTCAATATAACAAAAATGCTTAAGTAGAAAAATAAATATAAAAATTAGGTGTTATATAAATATTTTAATTGTTTTTTAATTATAAGAAAAAAAGCTTTCCTAATGTTTTTTAAATATTTCGCATTATAAGCCAAAAAAAAGGCAAAAAACCATAAACTCTTCCCGAAACAAACTGTTCCCACTGGCCATCCATCGAAATACCTTCCACACGCAACCGGGCAAAGGCAAAAGCAATCCACTTGCGTTCCAGCTGGTGGCACTCTTTATTGCCATCTCGCTCGGGCCGGAAAGGCGTTCACAATGTCGCCAACGCGAGGCGAGCAGCGACGTCGACGCAGCGAGCGATGCCTTAACATTAAATTGTCGCCATTGCAGTGGTTGATGTGCGAGCGAGACAAGCATATAGGTATCACATAGCAGATTGTGCTGGTGTGTGTGTATGTCTCTTTTTGTTGCATGTATTTGTTTGCCTTTGCGTTTGCGTTGCTTACATTAATGTTTCGTTGCCTCCTCTTCCTTCTCGCTGACCCCCTCCCACTCAAGCACTCCCTCTTCCTTCTGCCGCCTGCTCCCCTCCTCCGCCCCTTGTGGAGCCATGCTCCTTCCGCCTTTTTTGTGGATCCGAAAAGCCACCGTCAACAACATTTTTCGCCTCTCGCACTTCAAAGTCACAATTCCTCCTTTCCGCCTTCAACGTTTACTTCTCTCAGCTCCCGCACCGCCTCCTTTTCCCCCTCTGCCCCCCTGCCAGGCCTCCCTTGGCTTTACCGTTGTTTTTGGGGTTGCATGGGGAACGTTTCTTTTTTTTGTCGTTGTCGTTTTTGGGGCGAGGGGCGGGTGGGGGTTTGATTTTATGCTCGGCTGTTTTTCCCTCTTTTCCAAGCATTTTTCTTACGCTTCGTGATATGTATGTTTTTTCCTTCTTCATTTGCTGGCAAAAATTTTTCTTTTCATTTGGCGAAACAGGCAACGCCAATCAAGCCACCTCCGCCCCCTTTTCGCTCCGTTCAACCCCCTTTATTTCGGTACATAAGCTCCCCAATTTTCCCCCCTTTTGCCACCCCCGTCGCCGCCCCACACATTGGTAGCCCAAATATTGTACATAAAACTCGGTGCTTTTTCCAATCGAGAGGGGATTGTGCCGGGCAGAGAGGGTAGGGTTGGGTTGGGAGCGAGTAGGGGTTGGTATGGGACCGAGTATAACGGCACCAGAGATAACGAACTAACTAACTAACGTTGAAATCAAAATCAAGCAGCCCGAAATGCTGGAAAGGGAGAAGAAGCAGGATATGGAAGGGGTGGAACGGGTGGAACGGGAATAGGGGAATGGCTGGATATGGAACGGAATAGGGAGGAATACCCAGAGGAGGGATATGTGTGTCGGTATACACACACACTCGGTGTTGCACGGAGAAAAAATTCTGCAAGACTTCTTTTGGTCCTGCGAGCCGGATGACTCGGAAAAGATAAATTAAAAATAATAAATGCTCTCGAATAATATTATATATATAAGATTAAAAAGGATGTTTTTTTTTAAGATTTCAAGATTCTTCAGTTCCAAAATCAGCGAATAGTTTAATATTTATTTAACTCAAAGGGAAAGTTCTTACAGAGATCCTTAAGTTTTCTCTTCTCTGCATGAGAATACCAGAGATATAGGGGAAGAAGTCCCAAATTGAGAAGAGCGTAGGCAGGCATCAGGAGTGTATGTTTGTATGTTTATCGATAGGAGGTGTTCATCAGGGCTCGCATCGATGCTGGACTATACATATATCCGTAATTCCCCCCCGCCACTGAATCCATTTGGCAACAAAATTTTCAGTTGACTTCAAACATTTTCTTGTCGCTTTTATTTTGTGTGTGCTTTTGCCTTGGCCTTCCTGCTTCCTGTTTCCTGTCCCTGCCTCTGCCGGCCATCAGATTTCACTTTGTTTGTTTTGGATTAATTGAGGGACTAAGGCAATTAGAGTAAAAATTGATGGGTTTGGGGGATTTGTATCAAAAACGGCAAGTTTTTATCCATCAGATGTGGATGCCAGTTGCATTCAAGAGATATTTAGGTGGGAAAGGTCATAAAAAAGCTAAAAATGAAGGAAATTAAGGAAGGGAAATATTTAGGAAGAGAAAAAGATCCTATAAATGAAATTAAATGAATATTTAATATATTTTTGATCGGGAAACTACCTTGTAAGCTCTATAAAAATCACCTTGCTTTAATTTAAAACTTAAATACTGAAAAAAAAAAACAAAAGAATATCAAGCAAACAAGCACCGACGTCGAAATTAAAGAAAATAAAATCAAATGAAAAATGAGCAGATTTTCGTTGTTATTATTATTATTTCGTCTTATTATTATTATTCTGATTATTTCCCCTTGTTTATTGTTTTAATTTTGGGCCTGGCTTTGCTGTCGCTTTTTGTTTTCAGCTTTTTGCTTTTCGCTTTTTGCTTTCGGGTAATTTGCTGATTAAAACAACACAAGGTAAGACACAACTTGTTGTTGATGTGTCTCTGCCTGTGTCCCCGTGTGCTGCCACTTTTGAGCATTAAGCATTTTCAGTTTTCAATTCATTTGACTTTTCATTGCAAATGCCAGGGTATTATCCACACGCTTTTAAATTAATTAAATGCAGCAACGTCCGGGCGGGAGGGTGGCATGGCAGAGGCTGGCCATAAAAACGCTGCACGGAGCCCAATCCCACACAAAAGCAAGTCCTGAACGGTAGTCAAGCAGCAGAAATATCAGCATACATAGAAACATATATATCTGTATATATCCCACGGCCCAACCCCCTTTTTAATAAGGGCGCAAAGTCAAAATGGAAAATGTTCAATACACAGAGAAAAATATATGATCTTCTTGCTGTTGGTGTTCAGGGAAATTGTAGCTATAACAGGGTTTTAACTTATTAAAAATACATAGAGTCGTTCCGATGCATTTCCATATTGAAATAAACCCCGACGAAAACATTTTTTGGTCCTTCGTACCGGATAAGTAGCCGATCTAAGTTACTATAATATATTATAATGTAATAATTCTTCAAAACAATCTAGTTAGCTTTCAAAAGAGTTAAACTCTTATTCCTGTGTAAATATAGATGACGATAATGATGTCGATAACGAGGCCTTCATCGGACATGAGCCATGCGAACTCCCCTCCAACCCTTTGCAAGCCCCTGGAAGGGTGAGGCTGGGTATCCTCGCTCTCATCCCCCTCACTCGATTCGTCCTTATGCTAATTGGCATATGCTCAATTAAGCGCTGTGGAAACCAAAGCAACCAGCAACCAGCAACTGGCAATCAGCAACATTAACAAGAGCAACTACTAACAATTGCTGCTGCAATTGCAGTGCCACTTTAGATGCAATATATGCCAAGGAACTCACATTACGCTGCAAGGATAAGGCGCTTTGGCGGAAAAAGGCAGAGCCAATCCTTGCAAGAAGCTTAATTTGTAAGGAGTTATGGCTAGAAAGCATGCTTTGAAGGCAATTAATGTATTATTTGTATACTATATTCATATTAGTTGGTATTACCTGGATTTAAAAAATTAATAAAGCAAGAAAGCATGCTTTGAGGGCAATTAAAACATTATTTTATTAGTATAATTATTTATTTTGTTATTATTTTTCATATAATATTTAAGCTTTCTTGTTTTTTGCCAAGAAGCAACGACCATTGTCAAAGGAAAGCCGAGCTCATGTCAGCAGGACGAAAAAGTTGCCGTGACAACTGCAACTATAAAAGGAGAGAGACACGACACTGCAGCATCGGAAAATGCTGCTGGAAAAATCCACAAGAGTGAGATTTTCACAATTGTAATAAAGCAGCTCCGCGTGTTTTAATGCCAAAATAAGAAAAAATAGAAGGAGCAGAAACACAATGGAAAATACTTGCGGGAAAAGTGGCAACTGCAACGGGCAATAACAACATCAGCTTTGGCCACAAAAGTCAGGTTCTATTTTAAAAGTGGAAATATAAAATCTTAAGAATTTTACACAATAACAACGTGGGACTGTATATAATATAGGTTTTGCTTAAATTAAAAAGTAAGGTCTTAGTTACGAAATAAACTTTAAATAAATAAAGCATTATTAGTTCCAAAAAGGAACCCCTTAAGCTTAGGTTGTGAGCTTAAAGCAGCACTTTGTACACTTAGTGATATATAATTAAATACTATCTAAATGTTATTAAACTGAGCTCAGCTAAGATATAGAAATTACTTCATATTATTGCAAACTTTGTAATATATGACTAAATACTATTTAAATATTATTAAACTGAGCCTAAGAAATTACGAGAAATTACTAGAAATTATATTATTAATAGAAAATATTTTATATATATTTTATTATTATTGCAAGCTTTAATCATTTATTAAACTAATATAATACGAAATACTATAAATATTATAATAAGGTATACGCTTATTTAATAAGTGTATGCATAATTACCCGTACTAATAGCTACATCATAATTTTAATTTGATGAACAAATCTCCGAGATATTGCAGCTGCAACACATCTCAAGTCGAAACAATTGCCGGGGCGGAGTTTTTGCCGGCTGATTTGATCGGGGTAACTAATTCGAGGGCGCGATGCCATTTCCCTTTTTCCATTTTCCATTTTCCATTTGTTACGCCAGCAGGCAGCCCTTCGGCGTTCGAGCTTCAAGATTGCGTTGCTAGGTGTCGGCATTAACTCGCAGAGCAGCAGCCCGGGAATCATCGTTCAGTCATCATTTAGCCATAATCAAAGCAATCACCCGCAACCAGGATTCAGGATGCAGGACTCAGGAGGAGGAGGAGAATGAGGAGTAGGAGGACTTATCTCCCAAGCCAAGTCAAAATGTTAATGTTGCTAATGTTCCTCCGCTAAGGATGCATATGTCAACATTTTTTCCAGGGATTTTAAATATATCCAAGGGAAGGGGACAGGATAAGGCCGCTGGCATAATAATTATAATAATAATGGAAGCTAATTAATGACATTTTTATGTAGTTACTAATTGAGTTGTTTTGTTAATTAACACGTTTAGCATTGATTGTTAATTCAAATCGATACAACAAGTGATTTATTTGAGCAATTATTAGTTACTAGTTATTAGTTATTAGCTAGCTATTACAGTCACTTTGTGTGGCACTTGATTTCCATTTAGAGAGAGTAGTTAAGCATTTGGCAATTAGCTTTAAGTTGGTAATTGAGATTTATGGGTGTAAGGCATTATTTCTGGAGGGGTTTATATAAAAAATTAATATCTTGGGTTTTAAAATCTAACAAAAATATATTAGGAGTACTTAAACTACAGAGAACTTCTTTAAACTAATATAACAGTACTTTTAGGTATTACATTTTATTACCAACTAATTAAATGTGAAATAATAAATATAGAAATAATATAAATAATAATAATGAGGAGTCAGTTATGTTATTTTTAATTTTTAAGTGGAAAAGTATCTCATTTCGCTCAAGATAATGTAAATGATATAAAATATAGAATAACAAATGTACAACTAATATAAATATAAAATAATATTGGCATAGTTTTGTTATTTAAAATTTCTAAGTGAAAACTCAAGATATATTTTAGCAAATACTAAATAATATAAATATAAATGATATATAATCATATAAAATAATAAATTTACAAATATTATAAATTTAAAATAATATTGGCATCGTTTTGCTGCTCAATATATATTTTTTTATATACTTTAAGGGAAATAATACCCACATTTGTCACTATAAAAGTCTGTAAAAATACTAATATATTTCCCTTACATAACCCTGAAATTAAAAGACTTTTACATATTTTTCCTGCATTTCTCAAAGACAGTTACAGAAATTACTCCCCTTAAACCGCCCTTCGCATTCCATTCTCTCTTTTCTTTATTTTTTATCAAAGCCAATCAACACCCGAGACAAAAGTTTGCCCCTTTGTTTGGCGATAGGTGATAGTTCCAATTTCAGAGTGATTCCCTGATCTCCTGATTGCCTGCTGCTCCGTTGCAGCCCGAGCTGCCTGAGGTTTTCTAACTGTCAATCAGGGGATCGGCTTTCAGAAAAAGTGCACTCAAGCCCGAGGACTCGTCGGGACTCATCTGTCCCTCCCCGATTCTGTGGCATCCATTGTGTTGATGTTTTGTGTGCTGCCGATGGCGACATGATCGATATATGTATATATATATATATACGTATATATGGGCTTATATTTGGGCCCATTGTTTGACTCATACATATCGATATGTATATTTTTTGGGACAGTCCCGGCATTGACACTTCTCACTTGGGCGCGATAAGCGATCTGGGATCGGGCATCCCGAAATGGAAGTCGCGCGAGTGTCAAAAACCATTTGAGGCCAAAATAGAGCAAACATTTCAATTAGGCAATATCTGGTAATTCAATATGTTTGCTCATTTTACTCCCTTTTTGAGGTCTCAGGAAAATGGCGGAGTTTAGTGATAAAAAATAAGCAGATAATCAATTATAGGGGGAGCCCATGTTAAGTCATTTAAGTTTTTATAAAAAAATATATAAGAAAAAGGGTAAATAGGTAGAAAAAGGTAGAAAAAGTACTAGAAAAATATTTAGAATGTAAATATTGGTTTGCATAAAAAATATGACTACTTTAAGTACACTATAAAGTCAAATTAACAACTATATAAACTTTAAAATATTTCCTAGAATTCATTTAAATGAGAATTTAATTATATAATTTTATATTTAAGTCCGTTTAGATATAAAATAAATAATATTCTGGTTCTGTCATTATTATTTATTTGATTTATTTTTTATCTGCAAATACAACCCTTTCTTATAAAGCAGAGCAGAGCTCACGCCGTGAACTCGCCAGCTCCTAAAGCACTTACCTTTCGCTCGTGCGGCTTCTTACCACTTATGTCAAACTATTAAGCTCAAAATTCTAAAAAAATACCCAAAATTATTAAAACATGTATATATTTGCCTCTTACCTCTACCCTCTGCTTTATCCGCCATTTTTGTTGTCTGCCATGGCCAGGATCCTTGACCGACGATCCCTCCCACTAACTTGAAGCGGAGGCGGCGGAGGAAACTAAGACTCCAATTAGCCTGGCTCTTCAGCTCTTGGCCACCATTGCTCATTACGCCGGGGAGGGAGCCTTCTGGGGTTTCTGGGGGGTTCGTTCGGGAGAGAGGGGCTCCAGAAATAACTGAAGCACTTGCTGTGGGCTTTAACACTTGGCATCTGGCCAGGAGAGCGGGTATCTGGCGACAGCGGCCAATGGTCCAAGCCAAGCATACAGAGAGAAAAGGGTGTTAAGTTAATAATATTCATTAAGTTAATAATTATTATTATTATTTATATTTTATATAAATATTTATGAAGTTTATTGTATTATTTTAAGTATTTAAAGGTTCTGAGATCCAGGTTAATAAAAGTGAAACTAACTTGTTAAAATTACTTTATGCTCATAGCTCGTAATTTGTATATATTTATATATATTATATATAATATTTATGAAGTTTATTTTATTATTTAAAATCATTTAGAATTTTAAGCTCCAGTTTAAAGTCAAGCAAATTGAGTTTTCTTTGGGAGATGTTTTAGTAAAAAGTGAAACTAAATTCTTTAAATTATTTTATATCATTTATGTAAATATTAATGAAATTTATTTCAGTATTTTAAATCATTTAAGCTTCTAAGTTCCAGGTAAATCGAGTTTTCTTTGGGAGAAGTTTATTTAATTTTTAATTATTTTAGATCATTTTTATATATTTATAAATAAAAATTTATGAAGTTTATTTCATTATTTTTAATAATTTAAGGTTCTAAGTTCCAGGCTTCTTTGGGATAAGTTTTAGTAAATTAGTAAAAAGTGAAACTAAATTCTTAGAACTATTTTATGCCCATAGTTTAGTTTAGTTTCGATTTTATCGCCGTGCAGCGGGGGACTGGGGATCTTATAATGTCGCTGTGACTATGCTTCAGGTGGCTAACAGGTGACCGGTCAGGGACGGCGGCGGGCAGTTTTGGGGGGCTGGGGGGGTAGGGGGGGGAAGAAAACGTCAACATAAGCAGGCAAGGTATTATTTTTAAGCTCTTCCTTCATTGTCTGCCCTCCCAGACGATGACCAACAACATGGGGGCCATAATAATAATAAGAATAGGAAAGCGGGAAACGGGAACGGGAAACGGGGCAGGGCAGGGGCGGGGCAGGAAGGAGGCACAAAGGGGGGCGGTGGGAGGGTGCTGTGTTGGCCAAAGACCAAGAAAAATAATAAGAGAAGATGTTGACGTTGACGTTTGGATCGAACTAAATAAATGTATTTACTTGTACTTTGTGGCTCAATATAAGAATGGAGGAAAAATAACAAGGACTGGACGGGGTCCGAGGTCCCCCCCCCTCATAGGGGGTGTGGCCAGGCATCTTGGGCCCTCATCTGGGGCTGTAATTTAAAACCCACTCTCGGAGCGAGGAAACTAAAAGAAGTAAATTAAAAGAACACAAATGCCACTCTTAAGACATAGGCAACGGAGAGAGATGGCAAGATGTACACAGAAAGGGAGGGAGATAAAGACTTGGGAATTACAGGGGGACTTGCTTAAAGTAAATCACAAAATAAATATATTTTAAGAAATATAAAAGAGTATTTAAGCTTGTGTAAAGTAAGGAGAGCTCAGAAATTGGATAAATTCGAAGATCTTTCTTTTATACCTTGGGCTTTTATTTTTATTAAATTTATATATATTATATAATTTATATATTCGATAAAAATGCTAACGTAACCCTTACAATTATAACGTTTTAATATCAAAACCTAGGCCATTAACAATTGGGAATTATAAGCCACCCACTCTCCATTTAAGATGTTTTCTGCTATTAGTATTATTTTAAGCCCAAAGATTAAGAAACACCATAAAAATAACATTGAAAACTATTTTTAAAATTACTTAAATAAACCCTTAAAATTTTCCCTTTAAATACCAATACCCGGGCCGTTACCAGTTGGGAATTATGAGCCATCCCACTCTTCATTTACGATGTTTTCTGCTATTAATATTATGTTAAAACAAAGATTATGGAAATCTATAAACATGCCATTGTTAACTATTTTTAAAGTTACTAAAAAATTCCCCCACAATCTTTTCCTTTTAATACCAAAACCCGGGCCGCTACCAGTTGGGAATTATAAGCCCCCACTTTCCATTTACCATATTTTCTTCTATTAAAACAAAGATTAAGAAAATCTAGAATAATAACATTGTTAACTACTTTTAAAATTACTAAAAGCTTACCCTACAAATTTTCCCTTTTTAGTGCCAAAACCCAGGCCGTTACCAGTTGGGAATCATAAGCATTTTCGATAGTTTCTGCTAGGGAATCCAAACTGTACCGATAGTCAATCCAGGGGAGCCGCAATCGAAGTTGGCGAGGCACAAATGAAATGCCAAGAAATATGTCAATGAATTCCGAGTGCCCCCTGACAACCGAGCGATGGAAACCCAAGCCCAAAGGGAAAGCCAGGGCCGGGCATAAAAAGAGATAGAGCTACGCACCCAGAGAGAGAGAGAGAGAGAGAGAGAGGGAGAGGGAGAGACAGACCGTGGACTTAGTGTGGTCCAGTACCCAGATCCAAGTCCGAACCTGGCCACAGGGAGCGCTGAATGTTGGATGCTGAACGTGGGACGCCGTCACATTGATGGACTGAAAATGAGCACAGAAGCGGGGTCTTCTGGGAAGGGGGGGGTCCTCGGCTCTTACGGGGATTTTCGGGGGGGTCCGGCCGGCAGCAGCAGCGGCTTAAGCTGGGCCCCCAAGTCTTGAGGTGACTGAAGTATTCCCCGTTTTTGGGATACTCTGATAGGGGAAATATTTTATATTTTGTAGTTATTCCTTTTGAAATTATTGATATATATTTTCTGTTAATAACTAGCTAATAAATACCTTTAAAATTAATTGCATTTATTGGTAAAATATATTTTTATCAAGCCTTAGGTAATCTTTATTAAGGAACAGCTTCTTCTATCCTATTAAAACTGAGAAGGTAAAGGGGTTTTTACCTTAAAGATCATGGATAAATTAATTATACAGAAGACCTAAGCAAATTAAATAATTCTAAATGAAATAATTCTAAACTAAATATTTCTAGAATTTTCTCTATAACTTCTCCCATATCCTTAATTAAAAACCCTTTACCTTCCCATAACATAGAGCATCCCTAGTCGTCTTCAAACCCAGAATGTTTATCTTTCTTGTTGTTACTCGCATTTTGATGAGGAAAAATGTGTGCTCTAATTGACAGTTTTTAGATTTTAATCTTCGGCCAAAAGGGGGCCCGAGAGGTGAGGAGAGAACTTGACTCCTCGCTAATGCATTTTCAGCGTTTTTGGACGCCCATGCGATGCCGATGGCGATGTGGCGATGACGATGGGAGCAGCTTATGGCCACCAACAATGACATATGTGATGGGCGTCGTCGGCCGGGGCTGGGGGGATATATATATTCATATATTCATTCATGCATCGCATATGCTCTTTGTCAATTAAGCAATCAGCAGGAAGTTTGCTGCGCACTTTGCCCTGTCATCCCTCCTTCTTCCCCCCTCATTGGAACGCGCTTCATTGCATCAGAAAATCACATCATCAAAAGTCCAGGCAAGAGTTCCAGTGACTTAAAGTAGTGATACCCTCGAAAATACCCTTAGATATTTATTTGTAAAAAAATATATATTTTATATAATATTTTATAATTTTACGTAATATTTTTTCATATTTTACTTGCAGGAAACTTGAATGCTTGAGCCCTCGAGCACCCGCACTGGGCATCCCTGCTCCCAGGGTATTTGCTTTGGCCCATCCTTTGCCCTGTGACACTTGACGTTTGTCGCTTGTCGGCGGGCGATTTTTTCATCATTTTCACAGCAGCAGTCGCTAAAAAATACGTAGCGAGCTGAAAAGAATGTTGAGCCGCATATTAAATACCACCGCCTGAGCTCAAGTGTCAACAGAGCAACTGCGACTCCGACTCCAACTCCGACTCCGTCTGAGACTTTGATTCTCTGAGCTCTGCTCTGTTTCTGTTCTGGTCTGTTCGGGGCTCGGATTCCCAGTCCCCTGATTTATTTCAGGAACGGGAACGGGTTCCGGGCAATAATCGGACCCGGCGAAGACCGCCCGCGGCGTAATTGAATATTTGGAGTGTAAAAACCGCACCCGGGTTTTATGCCAGCCAAGGGCAAGGAGTTTTTGGGCAAAGCCAGGACAGAAAAAAATTGATAAAGTATATGGGGAATTAATCAGTCTCTAATAAAGTCATTAATAATAAAGGTAATACCAAGAAAAGTAAAAAAATAAGTACTAATTATAAATCTTAACTCCATTTGAATATCGATCTCTTGTAGCTACGATATTAATCATTTTATAACTTTAACTTATCGATAACCATATAAAAATCAACTAAATATAATAGGATTTTCCTATAATGAAAAGTAATAAAATAAGTACTATTTATTATTCTTAACTCAATTACTATTAAATATCGATCATTTGTAGCTTCAAGAATATTCATCGATAACAATATAAAAAGTAACTAAATATAATAGGACTTTCCTATAAAGGTTTATATGTTGATTTTTCGACATAAATATTAGCTGAAAATGTTGTTTCTGAACTCTAGTTTATTAATCGGTTGAACATATCGTATTTCTTAAGTCGCAAGAATTTCGATTACATATTCTTGCGATTTAAGAAATACATTTTTAGAGAAGCTAATTTTAATAATAATCTAATAATAGTAATAGTAATCTAATAATATTTATGTAATTTTTCTGGGCTCCCAAAGTTAATGTAAGAGCTAAGTCTGAGCTCTATAGATACATACATATATAGGTAAGATAAGCTTATTATTAGGTTAAGGATATCGATATCAATTTATGAATCGAATTTTGAATCGAAATGCAAGCGATAAGTAAAATAAATTCTAAGAGAAACTAAGTGGCCTTTAAATTATATTTATATAACTTTCTAAAGTCAGTGGAAAAGCTGCGACTTTTAATAGGTTTATTTCCTTAAATTAAATTATAATAAAAGCTTATTAATAGGTTAAGGATATCGATATCAATTAATAAATCGAATTATGAATTAAAATTCAGGCGATATAAATCAATTCTACGAAAAACTAAGTGGCATTTTAATAATATTCATATACTTTTCCAAAGTTTGTGGAAAAGCTGCCACTTTTAATACTTAGTTTAATTTCCTTCAATTAAATTATAATAAAAGGAAGATATTTCCTTTATTAAAGTAAGCAAGGATGGGAAAATATCTATAAATAGATGTTGCAAAAAAACGAGTTAATTAGTTACGTTCTTCAGCCACTGTAAGTAAAGAGTGTGGCGTGTGGGGGTGTGTATGTTTGGTGTAAATAAAATGAATGACTTTTTGCACGCATGTGTGCGAGTGGGCAGGCAGCAGCAGGTGGATGGGGCGTCCACTCGGTTGATTATTGAAAAACACAAGTACAGTAAAAATATAATAATAATAATAAGCACCGGGCATAATGGCGAGAGCTCAATAACCAAACGAGTCCCACAAAAGGCGGCGGCGACAAAATAAGGCACAAAACGGCGCTTGAGTGGTAGGAAAAGTTTTGCATTCACGGAGGAGCTCCTGGCGAAAGGAAAAAAAAGGATATGAGACGGGAAACGAGTGCAAGTGGAGAGTCAAGCAGTCGAGCAGTCAAGGGGGTTGAAGGATAGGGATAGAGCGGGGTTTGAGGTCCTCAAGGGTTGCCAACAACTCATGAATTGCTCATTTAGATTCCAGAGCTGCCACTCGAAGGCGCTCGAGTGCCAAGCGACGGGCTTTGTTCGCTGTCTGAAGAAACCCAAAGCAGGATCTCCCTCTAGGTTGACTCATTAAATACCCTGGATATAGCCTATAAGACATAATTAGGGAACTATCCAGAATGGCAGCTTAAATACTCTGAAACTACCCCAAGATATAGCTTGGAAACTATGTAGAAGGGACACTAAAAATATATCTCTAAGATTATATTTTTTACGAGGCCTCAGAGAATTTTTTTCTGTATATTTGAAGCTTTTTGCACATTTTTTAAATCCCCACCCTATTTAATCAACTCTACCTAGAAAAAGTCCCTAAGATATAGCCAGGAAAATATTCTAAAAATATATCCCAAAGATCATATTTTTTACGAGGCCTCAGAGAATTTCCCTCTACATATTTGAAGCTTCTCTCCACATTTTTTTAAATCCCCACCCTATGTAATCAACTCTACTTAGAAAAAGTCCCTAGGATATAGCCAGGAAACTATGTAGAAGGGATTCTAAAAATGTAACTCTAAGATTATATTTTTTACGAGGCCTCAGAGAATTTCCTTCTACATATATGAAGCTTCTCTGCACACTTTTTTAAATACCCACCCTATATAATCAACTCTACGTAGAAAAAAGTCTTCTAAAAAGGTATTAATAGTTAAATAATAATTATATTTATTTCTTTCTTTTTCCTGTATGAGATTACCCAAAAATCCTGTGCCTCCTTATCACCTATATACCCCTCCTGTGACAGAGTATCAAAAACAAGGACAATTGCGCGCCGTGTCTAGTGGTCGCCGAGTCTCCCGAGTTGGAAAACAATGGCGAACAATTGACAAAGACTATACCCCGAGCGTTGTTTTCCCTCGCAGATATATGTACTACGAGTACGAGTAACAAGTACAAGTACAAGTACAAGTACTACATAGTACTAGTGCTAGTATAGTGTAGGTATAATAGGAGCAAGTGCCAGGCACCTGTGCCGGGTAGCTTCCTCTTCACCGAGCACTCCCATATATTTGTCTTTGGCATTTGGCAGCGACTTTCCCTCTCTCTCTCCCGCTATCGTATTTTCTTTGTGCCTGGTTTTTCCTTTTTCTTTGCAGTTTGCAAAAGAGCTTAGGTCCCCTGCCAGCCATTTTTATCGGATAGATACAAATATATATAGAGATAGCGTCGGGCACCACGACCAGACTTGCCGGATCTCTGGCGGATTATGGTGGAAAAGCGGAGCGAAGCGGAAAAGCGATTAGGCGACCGATCAGCTGGATGAGAGAGGAGCTTACCACGGCAGAAGATTACCAAAGGATTCGTGATACCACTCGCGGGATTAGAGGTTAAGTCCCGTGGATCACCCCATTTTACACCTCAGCAAAGTGATCCCTTAATTGCCTTAAAATGCGTATTAATTTTCTTCTGATCAGATCAGGTGATCTCTCTCAGTAGGTGCATTGGCCCCGTGTTAGAATAGTGACTGACAGGAGCCTCCGTCCGTCTGGCTAATTGCCCAGAAATTGTCCAAACAATGACGCAGGCGAATGGTGAGGAAAACCAGCCACCAAAAGGCGGCACTCGATTTAATTAGCGGCCTAATGACGATTTTTTGACCAACCAAAAGCGATCAGTCGGCGGCGATCCAGCCGCTAATTTGATGAAACACAAAAAGTGAGCAAGTCATGGTCGTAATTGCATAGAATCAGGTGGGAAACTGAATGGGCTTGGGCTGGAAATATCAATATCATCGCGGGCACTGACTAATCGAGAATAATTGCTCCATGTTTTTACAAAACATTTGTCAAGGTATTAAGAAAAAAAGAAAGGAAAAAAAAACAGTAATAAAAACAACGCTAGAAATCAATGCTTGTCATTCTACAATACATTCGTTGGTAAAATACAGATAGAAAGCTGAAAAATCAGGTTTAACTAACTAAAATTAAGTTTACTTAGTTTACCAATTTATTCCCTAATTCAATTTCCCTAACACAAGTACGTTAAGAGAATGCATTCAATACGAGCCTGGTCACACTGCTGCTGCTCTCCTGAAAAATCATGTTTAACTTACTAAAATGAAGTTTACTAATAATTATTTCATTAATAAGACTAGGCTCCTTTTTATTTAACTAGAAAAATGAATATATTCTCAATCATAATCCATTTTCTTCACAAATACCTTAAGAGAATGCCTTCTACAAATACGAGCCTGGTCACACTGCTGCTGCTCGCTCTCTTGCCATCTCTCTCCAAATCGTTTGGGTTATGTCTTTTTGTGTGGATGTAAACACGGGGCCGCCCGAACAATAACTGTTGACAGCTCGTAAATTAATAATTTTGCACGGCGATGAATAGAGAGGGGGAAGAACGGCAAAGAACTGAGCAGCAGGAAAACCCGGGGCAATGAAAATGGAAATGGCCGGGGGCAGGGGTGCAAATTAGCCGCGTTTCCGCCTCGATCCATCGATCCTACAACAATGATGACAAATAATGGGCGGCAGCAGCAACAAATAAATAGAAAAATCTCCGAGCCCCGATGCCTGTCTGACACTTTGACTTCCTGTGGCCTTTTCTCGATTCTTTTTTCCCATCCCCCGTTTTCCGTTTGGCCCTATTGTGAGTGCATTATCCTGTGCATATTATATTGAGCCTGACTGAGCCTCCCGCTCAGACTCTCAAAACAAATTTCAAATCGAAATCAAAACAAATATTTCGCTCTGCCCATCACACAGGGAGAGCCAGTAGCTCCATCAAGGATCAAGCAGTTTGTTTTGAAAGACGCCGACAATGGCTGAGAAAAGGAAAGGTTCTCGTCCTTGGGATTCCCAATTCTCTTCACTCTACTTTTTTGGGTTTGCGAATTGTTCGATTGCCCAAGTTGCTGGAATCGTGCAAATCGATCTTTAATGAAGTAGCCGCAGTGGGCGGCACCTTTGTCGGAATTTTCTGTAATGGGCCATGCAAATTGGTGGTTCCTGGGAGGGAAAACACGGAAATATCTCGCACTGAAGCCTTAGGGAATCTGTCAATACAGAATTTGAAATATAATATTATTAAATTAATATTATTGTCTTCAAAATAATATGTATTGATTAATTTCATTAATAAAATATCCCAAGCTCTGGCTGCTAGTAAGAGGAAAATTCCCCACAAAAAGCTGGCACCAAAAAGAGTGACTGGGCGGCTTTCTTCAATTTGTGCGGATGACATATTGGAATTCGCCCGGGAATGACTTTACGAAATCGGAGAAACAGATCGGAAGCCCGGACAACGACAATAAATGTGCCAGATCACCTTCGAAGTGTCCAAGACTGAATCGAGCTAATTTGTTGCAATGAAGCTTACTGGATCTCTAAGAAAAAAAAAAAAAAAGAGAGAGGGGGAGCATAGAAAAAAGTCTGAAAAAAAATAGATGATATTCATTGATAATAAGCTGGTACACTTGTAAAAATCAATTTTATATATGTTATATAGAAACCCCTTAAAATTCTTAAAATTTAATTCCACTCTTTTTCTAAATCTTTTTAGTACAAATATTACAAAAAACGCTTCCTTGGTTTTCTTCCTGTGCATGGGAAGCGGAATTGAATCCGACAGCTATTTATGATCCGGCGATCGACAGGTCAGACCTCCCTCCCCTCAAAAAAAAAAAAAAAACCGAGAAATGTATTCGAATGAATGGAGAGGAAAACCAAAGCAAATCGCTGCAGTGCAGCGTGGGCAGCGCGGGCGGAAAGGTAAGAAGAAAAGTGAAAAGTGTGGGAATTACGTGTTCGTGGAAATCAAAGTCCGGAAAAGATCTGAATTCCGGGACGAACAAAGGTGCCATTGTAACGAAGGAAGTTACCCTAACCCGAGGGGATCTTGCTTTCCTTTTTTTTCTGTTCTCTCTGACAGCAATAGGAAATGGTATTCCACATAGTACCTGTTGGAGAGAGAAGGGTATGAAAGAAAGTTTTAACTTGATAAATCCAAAGCGGGGACACTAGTTTGTGTAGAAACAGAGAGGAGGAAATTGGCTAGTTGCTGATAAATAAGTTTAAAATATGTATTATTTTATGATCTCCATATAGATTTCTTGATATCACTGTGGACGGCAGTCCACGTGTCACTACGTGAGCACCGAGACTGTGGTGGTATACATTTTCTGTTTAATTTCAATGTTCAGTTTAAAACTAAATATTTAATTTGTTATTTATTAATTTTTTTTAATGTTTAATAATCACAAAATTTGAAATCCGAATTTTTTTGACTTCAATGTGCGATCGTCACTTAAATCTTATCTCGTTAAGAGGTGTTTTTGTTTGATATTAAATCAAAATACATTCAGAATGAAAGGATATACATAAGTATGTAAGTATTTAAGCTAAAGCTTACACCGATTAACATAGGTATGTACTATATTATGTTCCTGTTTCTGCTCCCGTTCCCTTCTAAGTATTTTATTTACCTCGACTAACAAATTGACAGCACTACCTGTCACTTTTTTTCAGGTTGTCGCAACTACTTACCCTCTTCCACCTCCTCCTCCTGCTTTTCGTTTTCATTTTCCTTTTCCTCGGCTGTTACAATTTTAATGCGTGTCTGCTGCGTCAAACAGCATAATAAAGCAAAGGCAAAGGCAAAGGCAACGGCAATGGCAAAGGCAATAGAGAAGAAGGTTGGGGGTGGAGGAGGAGAGGGAGGAGAAGGCTGTGAAGGAGTAGATGGAGGATGTCATGGGGAGAGAGCCGAAGAATGGTCGAAACTAAATGCATGCATGCGTGCGTCTTTTATATTGAAATAAAATAGCATAAAAATGGGCAACTAATGAATTTTCTCAGCGATTCCTGCGGGAATTGAACTTCGGTCCACTTCACTTCTGTTCCGTTTCGACGTTCCTCACTTCCTCACTTCCCGCTCCCAGTTTCCCGTTTCCCTGTTCCCCGTTCTCCGTTATCCGTTCCTTTTGCCTACACCTAAAGAAATTACAAAGTAGTTCCTGAAATGTAATTAATTACTTTGCTTTTAAAACTAAAATTAAAAATTAATATGTTGTACTTCAAGTTAAGAACTATGAAAAATAATTACAAATTGAAACAGAAACATTTTCTGAGCAAGATTTTCTCGCAGTATCTAGTCCAGACGCCCGGGGAAGCCACAAAATACACACTAAAAGAAAGAAGGCGCGGGGAGTGGGGGCGGCGAAACAGAGGTATTCACGTTAATCGCCAAAACCCGAACCCCAAGAACAAGAGCGGCGGCGGCAGGCGGCCCACACGGGCACCCAGCAGGCCAACAAAAGGAAACTCAAACCGCAACACTCGACCAACCCCCCACCGCTGGCCAAAACCACCCACCGCCACCCCCTGGCGAAAGCCATTCAACCAAATGTTGTATAAATGTAATTCAATACTTTTTCAATCTTGTTGCCGTTGCCAGTTACTTTTACCGCTCACTGTAACACTACACTGCAATTAAAAGTTAAAGAAAAGAGGTGAGCAGTTTTTAATTATATTTCTTAAAAATATTTTAGGTTCCTACTTTGAGCTTTGATTAATTTAAAAAGTAATTAATTATATTCCTATATATGGTGGCTCCTTTTGAAGCAGATTTTCATTTATTTTTTACATCCTCTTACAACCTCTTTCTCTCAAATAAAAAATTGTATAAAATGTTTTAGCAACTTTTCATATCGAAAACGTTAGCCCCCTTATCTCTCAGTGCTGCTCTGGTAAGCTAGAACAAGTAAGCGGCAGAGAAAGAAACGAAAATAGGGGGGAAATGTTACTCGAATAGGTACTACAAATTGGAAACACATTTTACCCTCCAATTACTTAAATACAATACAAACTGCGATTGATGTACCGAGGCATGGTGGCCGTCGCGTCGCGTTCGTCATGAAAATGTAAACAATTCTGTAGAGAGAGGGAGGGGAGAGTGAGGTAAGTAAACGGAGATTTTATTGCCAGCCCGTGTCCGTTTAAGAGTGGAAAATGGGTCAGATTTTCCATTAGCAGAGTTACAAAAGTAATTTGATATTTGTTTGTATCATTTAGCGAGACATGTTTGGGAAGTTATTAGCAGGTTATCACAGATCAGGCAGAAATAATACCTAGAAAAGACCAATATTTAAATAATTAGCTGGTGATTATTAGAGTTTATTTATATTATACTTATTTGATTCAAATTTTTAAACATTATTCAATATGTTTACCCGGCTACTGTTTTTAACAACTTTTCCCCTTTTTAACCCACATTAATCAGCGAGCGACGGTCTGCCCGTCAGTCTGTCAGTTTGTCAGTCAATCTGTTCACCGTGGCGTCAGTCAGTCTGACAGTCGCGCGTCATGCACGCTTCACGCCAACAGGTCTCCAATTTCACCTTGTCTGCGCTTTCTTTTTTTTCTTTCTTCGGTCTACACCTTAAAAAATGGGGTTACACATACCAACGGCAATTAAAGAAAATCAATAATTCAAAACAAATGATTAAAGATATTTTATTTGCAAAAAAGTATATAATAAATAATACCTTCAGGATAAGTATTGACAGGTCTTTTTCAGGTCCTCGTCCTCGTTCCCGTCCCACTCCCCTGTCTTATTTTTTCCTCCGAAGCCCCCGCCGCGAAGAGGTCCTCCTGTGAGCGCTAATAGATTTTCTATTAGCGGGTGACGGATGGAAGGGGATGGGGTGGGATGCCATGGGACGGGGTAGAAGGCAGACCGCACCCGTTCACACGCATGACCGGGCTTTCCATTTTACGCCCCGTCTCATCCGGGGAAGTTTCGGGGTTACGGGCCCAAAGGTCCCAGCGGAATCGATGCGGCATTATTATTATCATCATTATTAAAGGAGTCGATATGGCGATGGCAAATCCCGACTCCCGAATCCGAATAATATGCCACATGTCCGGCCCACTTCATCACCCCTGCCATCCGCTTGTATCTATTTGCCGCCCATCGAACAAAGGCCACAAGCGGCGACCGCAGCGGGAATTTGTATCTGTCAGTGCGCTCCTCGCATCGCATCCGTATCTGCTTTCATTTGTGTGTGCGCCGCACACACATGTCAGTATTAGGTCCAAGATTTGCAGCGAAAGTTAAATGGGTTAAAAGGTGGCTGAGTCCTCGAGCATGTGCATTTGTAGAAACAAGTTTTCATATTTATTTATGCAAAAAGAGCAGGTTATTTTCGGTATTTAGCTTCATTTTTGGGGAATTTTTGCCAGTTCTCTGAAGCTAAAGTCATGGCCTACTGTTAGGGGAATTCTCCTACAGGAATTATGTGAAATATAAACTTAAAGTGATAATAATCAAAAATGTAATGAGTAATTAACTTGGGCAATATTCAAATAATTAAAATAAATACTTTCCTGTTGTGCATCCCTATGAAAATAGTTTAAAAAAACTTCTCTTTAAGGCCCCAGCTTTATTATGAACCTTACTTAGATAATAAAAAACTTGAAGGTTAAATAAGAACGTTAATCAACAGGCGTTTTTTATTTACTTAGAAAAAATGGCTCTCTGGTGTGATTAAAATGTAGAATGACCGCTAGCAACCTTTTTTCCTATAAGTACAGGGACTGGGAAATGGAAACTAGTGTAGTTGTTAGTAGAAAATCTCGTCCGCAAATTCCCGCGAATCCACAGCCTCGCCGCACTGCCATCCCGACCCTTTGAAGTGTGTGTGCGTGTCTGTCTATTGAATCAAATTGTAATTAAATGAATGTATTCCATTCCGCAGCGAGCCAAAAGCCGGAGGCAGGCTCTCGGTTTATTCCCGGGTCACCATGTCAACCGATTGAAGCAAGGGCTCGGCACACTGGCAGTGGGTGTAAAGGGGTGTGCAACTTGTTGTGGCCGCAAGCGTTTTTCTCACTAATCCGGGATTAGTAAAAATGACACATTAAACTAAGTAAACAATCATCATAGGGCCACAAATATCTGCGCCAGCTGGATCAAAAGGTAACAATAATGCCGAATTCAATCAGGCTGAAAGCTTCCACAAATATTTCAACGAGCATGGGTACTTAATATCCGCATCTTTAACCTACCTTTAGGACAGGCCATATTGTGTGAATTAAACGTGTCTTAAAAATCTTAAGTAGGTAACAACATTTATAAAGATTTGTACTAAAAAAATCAGGATTTTGGTTGATGTAAACGATATTTAGGAATTTTATTTTAGGCGTTACTTTCAAGCCTAAGTTTGATAAAGCTGCAAATTATTTATAAGAGCAAACAAACTATAAAATTACAAACATTTGTGTTTAAAACTATTTAAACCTATTATATATATTTTTTTATTTGACAATATTGTTTTTAGATTTTAGTTGTTTCTGTTTTCGTTCGAATTATGGTTTCTGATTAAACATATCTATTTATATTTTTTTATATTTAGTAACTTTCAATTTTGCTTTTAACATTTATTTTTAGTTCTGGTTCTTTTTGACAAATTCATTTGGTTCTTTTTATATCTTCAAAGAGCACTGCAGTAAGCTTTACATAATTTTTAAATATCGCGCGAAATGTTCAGTGTGCTCAGTCAGTTTTCCGTTCATAATCCTAAAAACTTGTCAAAAAGAGCCGATGGTGGCAAGTCATCGATGACATATCGAGTGTTCATCGTATTCCAAAACTTAAGCTGTAATTTGTTTTAAAAGTATGCAATTTTTTTTAACTTTTCGACTTCGATTTATTCGGGCGAAAAAAGTCACGATATAAATATTTATGGGAAAAAATCCCACCTCTAGGGGTTTTCCCCCTAGATTTAGGGGGAATTTTAGGGGGGAAGAATTTTTAGGGGGAAAGTTTGCTTTTTTTTATTATAAATCACCTAAAATGGCGAAAATATCTAACTAAATACGAGTTTCATCGAAACCATCGATACCAACCGAGGTGGAGAAACATCGATGACATCAATGCTGGCAAAAAAACAACCATGAATTCGACTGAGTGAGTTTATTAATACCAATATATTATATTTAATGAATATAAACTTGATATATAATATATATACTAAATATTTATTTTAAAAAACAACAAAATTCAAAACATATTAGAAATTTAACGTGTTATTTGTGTTATTGAATTTATTAGTTAAGAAATCCTAGTGAGAAAAAAAGATTAAAAGAAAAGAGTACAACATGCAAATAAGATTCAAGGACAAATTGGCAACGAAAAGGAGTTTAAAAAGGAACCTTGAACGCTCGTTTGTTTGCGTTTGTGAAGTGAAGTCAATTGGAACTGGCAACATTATTAAATTTTTAATATAAATTTGTTTGTCCAATTAATAATTGACTAAATAATTCAAAGACCTATTTCGCTTTAGCATAAATATATTTGTAAATAGCAATTAATACAAAATAAATAAATTAAATAAATCGAATTTTGATTTCATAACATAACATATTTTTTAAATTTAGCGGGAAGACTGGATTTTTTAGGGGGAAATATCGACTATTTGAGATTTTTTAGGGGGAAAGCCAAATTTTCATCTGGCAACACTGAGCGGAAACTTATGTTTTTATTGGGTGGAATTGCGGCGATTTAAAGAAACGATGGGGGACCAACAGCAGCAGCAACTGATACTGGCCACCGGCGGCTACGATCACACGATCAAGGTGTGGCAGGCGCACACCGGCAACTGCATCAAGACGATGCGCTTCGTGGAGACCTCGGTGGGTGGACATCCTTGATCTCTATAAATATATATAACATATTGCATTGCTAATATACGATTGTTACAGCAAGTGAACGCCTTGGACAGGACGCCCGACAAGACCCGGCTGGCGGCGTGTGGCTACCAGTGCATCCGCCTGTACGACCTGGAGTCCAATTGCACGGCGCCGGTCATCAACTTCGATGGCGTGCAGAAGAACGTGACGCGTCTGGGCTTCCAGGAGGACGGCAACTGGATGTTCACGGCCGGCGAGGATCATCACGTACGGATCTGGGACATGATCTCGGCTCCGCCGCACTGCTCCCGGGTCTTTGACTGCGAGGCGCCGGTGAATGCCGCCTGCTTGCATCCGAACCAAGTGGAAATCGGCATGGGCTCGCAGAATGGCAGCGTCTTTCTGTGGGACGTCAAGTCCGAGAAGCACGAACGGATCGTGCCCGAGGTGGATGCCTCCATCCAGGACGTGGCCATCTCGCCGGACGGTCGCTTCCTGGCCGCCGCGAATAACAAGGGCAACTGCTACATTTGGTCGCTGACCAGCAGTCCCGACCAGAAGATGAGCACGCTGCGGCCCACGAAGAAGATAGAGGCGCACAAGCGCTACATCCTGCGCTGCAAGTTCAGTCCCGATTCCCGGCTGCTCCTCACAACGTCCGGCGACGGGACGGTACGCATTTGGCAGACGGAGGACTTCACCAAGTGGCGGGAGCTGTGCATCGAGAACTATTGGGTGTGGGATGCTGCCTTCAGCGCCGACTCCAAGTGGCTGTTCACCGCCTCCTCGGACGGCGTGGCGCGTCTCTGGAAGCTTCACACCAAGAGTCCCATTAGGGACTACACCGGCCACACGAAGGCCATCACTGCCCTGTCCTTCAAGGATGAGATTGTGGGCAAATAGTAGGTGGTAGTCACACTTAGTAGTAAGTAGCTAGTAACCTAGGCAATCGTCGTAAGCTTTCACACTCGGAGAGTCCTAGTTAGAGCTGGCAAAAATCGATGTTTTGCACTATCGATTTTTTCGATATTTAACTAGTGAAACATCGATACTATCGATGTTTCCTAAGCCATACAATTTCTGCTTATAAAAATTATATTATCGGCAGTTGAAGCCTTGAGTGATGCCATTTTCTCACTTAAAACGATTCCGGCTTAAAGGGATTAATTTCCATTCATGATCTAACCAGATATTTCCCTTCCAATATTCGAGAGAATATCGTCATGATCATTTCAAAGGCTTAATTAAAATGGAGTCAAATCGGTCAGTTCTATATTTCTTTTAGCGATATTTCTTTTTTAAAGTGGCAACGCCTGAATACTCGAAACATCGATAGTGCGAAAAACAATCGATGGCTTTCAAAAAATCGATACTATCGATAGTGCCCCGATGTTTTGCCAGCACTACTCGGAGAGTCCTAGTCCTACCAGAAAAGGAATAATGCAAAGGCTCTGGCAGATAATTTGACCATTTTTGGAGGCAGTTAAGCAGCATTTAGTGATGATGATTCCACACCAACCAGGACTGAAGCATCCGCTCGACAGCAACAGCAACAGCAATAACCACCAACAACCACAGTTCGACAGGAAATGAAGTGGGAATACTACCTCTGAAAATGAGCGCTTGGCTTTTGTAGCGACTTTTTCATAATTTATATAAACCTTTGATACATAATTATTACACATATTATATATATATATTACGACTAAATCGTGTGTGCAAATGCAGTTGGGATAATACATCATAAATCGAAGAAACCCAAGGAATCGTTTTGAATCTTTAAGATCGTTAAAAAAAAAAACATGAAGGGGAAGGAAAGCAATTGACTTTTATCTCTTGGTTGTAGGACGGGAAGGATTCAATCCACATAGGCAATGCCCAGGGCCACCACGGACTCCTTGATGGGATCGGGATCGTCGCCCAGCTTGTAGCCCACGATGCAGGTAACGTCGACGGCCTTGCCCGTGGGATTCAGCAGCAGCATCACCTGGTTGATGGGCGTGGCCGGGCGGAAGGGCTTGTGGGGGGCCATCTCGCTGTTCGTGGGCGGCAGCAGGCGCACCTTGCAGGGCTACAAATAAATAACAGAAACCATAAGTGAATAAATTATTGTAAGCACCTCATTTTTAGAGCTGTAAAACTATCGATATTATCGCGTTAGCATAAAATCAATGATCCACTCACCTTTTTCACGCTCGCCTCGAACTGGAAATCGCGCACTGGCTGGCGGCTCTTGTTCTGCGCCGATATCACAATCACCGACACACGATGGCCGGGCCGATCGCTGGTGAAGTTCAGACTGAGCTGCATGTCATCGTCGTCCAGCACCACACGCTGCTCCCCGGTGGCCTGGATAGTGTCCAGATCCACCTCAATCTCGCTGAGAGGCTTGGCTTGGGGCACATCTTCCCGCAGGGGAGCCGCTGTTTCCACCGCCTCGCTCTCGAGCAGGGGCACATCATCCACGGGGTCTGTGGGAACCTCGGCTTTATGTGTGGCGGGAGCAGGCTCTTCTGGCTTCACCAGCATCCTGTCCCGGGCCAGATCATTGAGGGTTACCTTCTCCGGATCGCGCTTGAAGCTGGCCATCCGCTCTTGAGTGGGCAGAATCTGCTGGAAGAGCTCCTCGCTGAGCATATCGATCTGCGGCATCTTCCTAGCAGTTCCGGGCTTCAAGCTTGAGGCGCCGGCGCTGCCATTACCGTTGGCCAGGCCCTCGCCGGTGGAGCTGGGGCTCAGGACCTGAGGTTCCAGCAATGTGCTCGAATTCTGGAACGCCGGCTGATTCTGCTTGGCCTCGCTCTCGGCCAAAGCGCTGCTGAAGATGTCGTTCAGGTCGGCCAGTGGGTCTCCAGCTGCCGAGGATGATGTGGTTGTGGAACTAGGGGCTGCGACGGCTGCCTCCTTGGCTGGGGCTGGGGCTGGGCTGCTTAGCAAGTCACCCAGGAGTTCGTTGAGGAGCAGAGCATTGCTGGAGCTTGGTGGCGTCGTGCCAGAGGGTTTTGCAGTGCCCAGGGACAGGGCCGGAGCGAGGCTCCTCGTGGGCGAGGGCACCAGCTGCTTGTAGCGCTGCATGGTGGACAGCAGGCCCTCGTTGGCCTCCAAGGTGTCGGCCACTAGCTGGGCATCCGAGTTGTCCAGCAGCTGCGGCAGATGCTGGAAGATGGGCTTGTGCTTCTTGCAGCTCTTGTAGAGCTCGTGCAGCGTCTCGCTGACATCCTGATTGGAGGGGTCGTAGGTGTCCAGCATCTGGTTGAGCAGCTGCATCGTCTCCTGGACCTCGCTGAGCACCAGGCGGTGCTGGGCGAGCAGGTCGTTGCGTCGCGCCTCCTGCGCCATCCGGTACTGCAGGAGGAGATTGGCCCGCTTAAAGTTCTCCGGATTATTGCTCTTGATCAGCTTGGCGAACATGGCCTCATCGATGGTGCCCAGGACGCTCTCGCGCTTGGCCACCGCTGCCTCCGTTGTGCCATGCTCGATGTCACCCTCCTTGCGCAGCATGTCGTAGGCATCACGGATCTTCTGGCGCTGCGGAAACTCGGTGGTCCAGAGCAGCAGGCACTCCATGATCCGTTGCTTCACCTCGTGCGGCGTCTCGGCGCCCTTGTACTTCTTCGACACCAGGCGGATCAGTTCGTTCAGGAAGCGAAACTTGGCGGCCTCGTCCTGGAAATCGTCGCCGCACTGCGTCATGCATTCCTCCAGGAGCTGCAGAGAGGGGAAAAGATGTTAGAGAGGTTCTGGCGGAGGGAGGTTTATGGGAAAAGGAATTCTTATTGGTTTCTAATAGGAAATAGGCAGAAGATGGCATTTCCTATTCCAAAAATTATATATTTTCTTTATCAGAATCATCAGGCGAACCGATTTAGCCAAGTCCTTCTATATAAACATCTGGATCTCGGAGACTACAAGAGCTAAAGCTACCAAATTTGGTGACCATATTCTGTGAAGCTATAGCATTGATTTTCTATAGAAATACAAATTGTATAGTTTCTGTAGCAATATTAATGAAATATTTAATTACAGCTTTAAGCTCACACGTTTTCCCCTGTAAAAACCAATTTTCTGCCTGCTGAAACCACCTAATAACGAATTTTCCCAGCCTGTTTAATGTTATTTTAGCTGTTTTCATTTTCCCCGAACCCACTACGCTCCAGACCTGGCCAATACAAGCCCATATTTCGACCACAAAGGTTCTGATAACGTTTGCGAATCCAACGCAGCCACACAAGTGCGTGTGCCCAGCTGCGAGTGTGTGTGTAAGTGTTTGTACTTTACGTCTGTATTTAACCCCTTTACCGCCCCCAGCCCCAAGGTGGGGTTAGTGGTAGTAGTGAAAATGGGAGGGAGGAGGAGGAACGATAAACCCCAAGCAACTCACCGAAATGGCCCGAGTTGCTTCGGTTACGTTGGCCGATCGCACCTTGGCCACAATCATCTCCTGGGCCTTGTGCACCAGCTGGCCATTGCTCCTGACCACAATGCAGAACATTTGCACGCCCAGCTCGTCAACTCTTTCCTTTGCTGGATTCGTTGCTCTATCTGAAGAAGAGGAGGAAGAAGAGGCAGCAGCCGAGTCAGGCGGCGCCGTGTGAGTGAGTGTTCTACGCTTTTCCGCGTAGCTCGGTAATCCGGCGTTTTACGCACCCAGCATCTCCTCCATTATGCTCTCGTCGGTCGTCATTGTATTATGCGGCTCGATTACTAACTGGGGGAAATACAATATTTGCGGTGATTTTGAACAACAGACATTTTGTTGTTGCCTGTGCTGCTGCTAGGGATGTGCAAAATCTGACAGTATATCGATAGTTTTAATTTATCGGAAAGTCTAGTGGGGACACCAATTGCGATTAAAATTTAAACTTTTAAGCTAATACATTTAACATAAAACTCGAAAGTAATTTAAACAAATATAATTATAAATTCCGTTTTCTAAATTTAAGACTTCGGTTAAACAGATTTAAGAAACACACAGCTGTTTTTTTGAACAAATGAAATTGCCCGCTTACGGCAAGAATGCGAATTTCTTTATGTTGTTAAACTAATTACTAAACTAAAACACTTCAGGACGATCATAGCTGGCATCTACTCTGTATATGCTGCACTGGCGTCCACTGACTCCTCCTACGTTACGAGCGTCAGTGCGTTGTCGCTCGTCCCCGTCTCTTTCTCCCCCTTTCTCTCCAGCTTCTTTATCCAGCGTCATAAAAATAAATCAAATAATTTGCTTAATGGAATTTAAGATTTAATTTTTTATATGTACACTTAGTCCGAGGTAATTTATTGAATACAAAAATGGCAACACGCCCAAGTCTTAGTTTCCCTCATCTTCTCCGTCGTCCTCGGGATCAGCCATCATATCACGCTTTAAATAATAATCTTGTGGGTTCTGCCAAATCTCGTCCCTGATCACCAATGCTATCCTGTCGTCGACTATACCGGTGTCAGCCGAGAACCAGTCGAAGAAGGACCTGTACTCGGAGTCGCGCTTCTTGGTGTTTCGGTATAAATTCACCAGCATATTTTTGAGCAGGTTTTTGCCCTCCTTCCACTTGATGGGCGTGCTTTTGGACAGGGAACGCAAATGGAACTCTTTGGAAAGCACCTTGTTCTCAAAGTAGGGATTTTCATCGAAGTAAAAGTCGATACGGTAGCCCAAGTTCCCTACCTCGACCTCGAACTCCTCCACCTCCAGGACGCGTAGTGAGTGCAGGCAATCCATTTCCTCCTCATCGAGAATACGCGATATCTTCGGGTGGTTGATGATGGTGGTCGCCCAGAAGTTGGAGATCCGTTTGATAATCTCGGCTCGCTTCTCGAGGAAAGGCTGGCGCAGGTTGTTGTATTTTTTATCCACCTGAAGGATCTCCTCGCTGCATTTATTATTTATAGCGTCTATCTCGTTCTGGCAGGAATCAATGTTCTTCACCAGCTCGTCGTCGATGTTGCCATTGGTCTCCAGCTTGGCGTGCTTGGCCACGCTCGACATGTTGATCACTTTTCCGGTGCGTTTACGGCGAATTTGATAGAAACACGAGTTCAGCAAAAATAGGCGATGTCGGCGTCCCGGTTGTAACAGATGCCCAGTGTTGCCAGATGAAAATTTAGCTTTCCTCCTAAAAAATCCCAAAGAGTCGTTATTTCCCCCTAAAAAATCCAGTCTTCCCTCCAAATTCAAAAAAATCTGATAGATTCAAATAATTAAAAGAAGTAATATCTAATTATGACGTGGAACGTTGCAAAGCGGAAAAATGTCGGTGGAATACCAGTTCTTAGTATCTTAAAGGCGGGTTAATTTCTAAAATATGCCAAAACACGTTCTTCTTTAACTAGTTGTACTAGTTTAATTTTCAATATTAGGCTGCAGACTTACGCATATAATAAATTAATTAAAGAAAACAAAACTACTTTTATTAAATAATTCCATAACGAAAGTCTTTAAAATTTATAGCAAGCTTGTTTATGGCAACTCAAAAACGGAGTGTGACCAGCCACACGCATTTGTATTTGCCCGAGTTTTAGACGAAGGAATGGGATTTCGTGGGAAACGGCCACACCGATTGCATCCCTCTGAAAACTGACAGTGGCACTGTGTGAAAAAAATAGAAACGAAGTTTTTGCATACATTTCGGGCGACCTTTTCTTCTCGACTGCAAAGCGCGCATTGCCGCTCCGAGTGCGTCCCGCTGCCAAGCATCTATAATCCAGCTCAAAATGCATAAAAAAGCCCCCCGCAGCAAGTAGACGGTCGCCTGTTCTACTTCTCTAAATAACATACACTCACACCGCGCCGCTGCCGTCGAGTGTCAACAGCTGCCCTGGCACTGGCCGCAGTCAAAATGTCGGACATTAAGTAAGTGTCCGGTGGGGGGAAAAGTGTGGAAAATGTGTGGAAAATATGCTCCCTGGTACCGCGCCGCGATCGCTGACCAGGAGTGGGTGGTGTGTGTGCCCGCTGTGGAGTGCGAGTGCGTTCATGTGTATAACATTTTCGAGGTGTTTGCCCTAGTGTGTGTGTGTGTGTGTGTGTGTGTGTGTGTGTGTGTGTGTGTGTGGTGTGGGCAGTGCGCCTGTGTGCGTGCGCCTTTCAATGGATTTTCGAAGAGATTCCCAATCTCACCTTGGCTTCCTTTCGCTCTCTCTCTTTATCCTCTCCCGCAGCGATGACCTGCTCAACTACGAACTGGGGGACGACATCGACGACCAGACCCTGCTCGGCGCCGACGAGGACGAGTTGCTACTCTCGGACGAAGGTGAGTAGATATCAGAGAGCCCCATCCCGATCCCTATCTCGATCAACGCTCTCGCCCTCTCTCCCCCTTAGAGCTCGAAAAGGATGTCACCAACGAGGTGAAGCAGCAGATGCGCGCCGAGGCCGAGGAGTGGGCCCAAGAGCAGATCCGGCAGCACGAGCGCAAGCACAAGGAGCAGCTGCAGGCGGGTCGCGGAGCAGCAGGAGCTGCTACTGCCACTGCAGCATCGGCGGCACCTTCAACGGAGCCAGCTCCCGTGGAGCCCGAGCCCTATACGCCGGCTCCGGCCACGGCCACGGCCTCTGCTCCAGCTGCTGCTCCTGCTCCCGCCTACACGCCCGCTCCCACAGCCGCCAGCATACCTGCTACGGAGGAGAAGGCTACGGAGGAGAAGGTGGCGGAGCAGGAGCTGCCCGAGGCCCTTACTCCCAGCACAAGCTCGGATCCCCCAGCAGTCCATCCGCCGCCGCCTGCTGAAGAAGCTGCAACGGCGCAAAAACCAGAAAAGGAGAAGGAGCCGGAGAAGGAGCCTGTGCAGGCCAACAATGGCAATGGAGGTGAGGAGAGCTCGCCGGGGCTCTCTTCGCTGCTGGCCTCCTCGCAGGAGAGCCTGCCCAGCGTCAGCTCCGCCTCGGTGGTGGAGGACGAGGAGGAGCGCGAGGAGCGCACCAATTACAAGACGGCCAGCGAGCGGGCCGACAGCCACGTGCGCAGCCACATGTCGCCCTACCAGCAGCAGCACCAGCAGCAGCAGCAGCAGCGCCGCCACCACGGCCACTCAGGTGGGTTCTCAGCCGGAAATAAAATCCTTAACAGCAGATCCTCACGAGCTTTGGTTTCTCCTCTTTGCAGACAAGCCTCCGCGCGGCATGGGCGGCGGTCGCTACATGCAGCAGCAGAAGCCCTTGCGGGGGATTGGCACCCGACACCATCTCCTGCGCAATCCCTCGCCCATGTTCGGTGTCCCACAGCAGCAGCAGCAGCAGCAGCAGCAGCAGCGGATGCTGCCACCCCAGCGCTACGGCATGCCGGGTAATGCCCCACCACCTCCCGGCCAGCAGCAGCAGCAGCAGCTCCTGCTCCCCCTCCTGCTCAGCCACCCCTCCCAACCACAGCCCACACTGAACAAGCCCACGTTCCTTACCATTGCAGGCCCGTACCCGCCAGGTCAGCCACCCAACCAGTCACCACAACAGGCACCGACCAACACACAGCCACAACAGCCACCACACAGCGCTCCCGCCTCTCCCCTCCACAATCCCCACATCATGCACCACGGTCACAATGGACCCCACCTGCTGCCGCATCCGCACGAGCAGGTAAGGGTGGGCCTGCTCCAGCCGCCGCCCATGGGCTATTCCCCCAATCCCAATGGTGGCGGCTATCGGAATGGAGCCTTGTTGGGTCCAGGACCCGGACCGGGACCGGGACCGCGACCGCCGCTTTATAGGAATGCCCCGCCCTATGGCTACGAGCAGGGTCATCCGCCGCCACAGGGTCATCCGCCGCCGCAGTTCATGCGCCCGCTCAACGGCTGGCGGCCGCAGGGGGGCGACTCGGCCCGCATGCCGCGACCCCCGCTCCAGTCGCTGCCGCCGCACATGATGCCCGGCGCCCCGCCCAACTATGCCAATGGCATGGGCATGCGAGGACCGCCGCCCCCGCAGCAGCAACAGCAGCAGCAGCAGCAGTCGCAGCAGCAGCCCATGCCGCCGCAAATGCAACAGCAGCAGCAGCAGCAACAGCAGCAGCCGGGGCCACCACCTCCCCCTCCCAATGGTCCACCTCCACAGCAGCAGCAGCAGCCGCGCGTGAGCAAGGTGCTCATCAACCCAAATTTCAAGGGCGGCGTCGAGGCGGCCACCAACAAGTTCATCAAGGAGACACACTTCATGCCGGCCATCAACAGCGAGGCGGAGCTGCTGCGCCAGCAGGAGGAGTTCATCAACAAGAACCGGCAGTACTTTGAGAAGCGGCGCATGGAACGCTCACCGCCGCCGCCGGCGGGGGGCACTCGCAGTCGCAGCCGTTCCCGCGGACGCAGCTACTCGCCGGTGAAGCGAACGGAGAGGGAGCGTGAAAGGGAACGGGAGCGAGAGCGCGAAAGGGAGCGGGAGCGAGAGAGGGAAAGGGATCGAGAGCGTGATCGTGAGCGTTATGGCGTAGCCGGACGCGCGGCTGGAGGCCGAGGATTCCGGCGAGCAGCCAGCCGGGATAGGGACGAGAATCGCGGTAATGCCAGCGCCGCTCAGGGTGCAGCCAGCGCGGGAGCTTCCGCGGGCGGAGCAGTGCCACCCAAGCGTCGTAGGAGTGGCTCGCCCGGCTCCGCAGCCGGCAACCTAAGGAATCCCTTCTCCGGCGAGCCGCGCGGACGCACCTCGGACACGGGCAGCCGGTCAGCGGTAAGCATGATTGGTGCCTTAAATCCCAGACTTGATTCTATTGAAAATCTTGCCTTTAGCCCAGCGACGAGGACGAGGAGACGCGCAACTATCGCCTGGAGATTGAGAAGCAGAAGCAGCTGCGCGAGAAGATCATGCGGGACAAGGAGCTGAAGCGTAGGCGCGCAGCCGAGGAGAAGCTCCATGAGGTGAGTCCACCCAGAATCTTGATCTTTTTTAAGCAGGGTAAATGCTCTGGCAGAAGTCAGAAGTGGAGCTATTTTCCTTACAAACTAATTGCCTTGTTCCACTGCCACATTCAGCTCCATTCTCGAGAATGGTCCATTAGTTTACATGGGGAAAAATGGTCCGTTCAAAGTCGACAGACCATCCGTATCTATACATACTAAAAAAATACCGAAAAATATCGAATTTTCGGCGATATTTCTTAAGTTCTTCCCTAAACCTTCCTTCCCATCCCTAATTTCTTATTCTTCTACAGCTCTCACTAGGCTCTTTTTCCTAACAAACTAAAGAGTAGAGCTGACAAAAAATCGATGTTTTGCACTATCGATTTGTTCGATGTTTTACTAGTGGAAGCATCGATACTATCGATGTTTCCTAAGCCATACAATTTCTGCTTATAAAAATTATATTATCGGCAGTTGAAGCCTTGAGTGATGCCATTTTCTCACTTAAAACGATTCCGGCTTAAAGGGATTAATTTCCATTCATGATCTAACCAAATATTTCCCTTCCAATATTCGAGAGAATATCGTCATGATCATTTCAAAGGCTTAAAATGGAGTCTAATCGGTCAGTCCTATATTTCTTTTTTAAAATGGCAACGCCTGAATACTCAAAACATCGATAATGCGAAAAACAATCGATGGTTTTCAAAAAAGTTCAAAAAATCTATACTATCGAAAGTTATCCGATGTTTTGCCAGTACTACTATCGATGTTTTTACAGCTCTAAGAAGTTGAGCTCCTCTTACTAGGCTCTTTTCCTTACAAACCAAAGAGAGCTGCCAGGGTATTCTTAGTCCTTCGGCCACCGAAGCTAGCCTTAATCCTTATTCAGAGAGAGTTTAGACACTAAGGAAGAGAACGAGACACAAATGGAATATAAATTTTTAGGAAAAGCGCGCCGAGCAGCACAATTCGCCAGCCCAGGAGGAGCAGGAGTCAGCCGCCGCCACCGGCCAGGCCACAGCAGCGCCAGCAGCAGCAGCAGGAGCAGCTCCACGCAAGGTGATCTCCCTGAAGCGTCGCGATGACCAGGAGACGGGCAACGGTCGCAACAGGCAGGCGCAGCCGCCGTCGACACGCAAGCAGGTGACGGCGGCCAAGATAGCGCCCGAGGCCAAGCGGAGCATCACAGAGCACCTGGCCCCGTCCACCAAGCAGCAGCATCATCACCATCATCCTCAGCAGCCTGCAGTGCCTGCAGCAGTGCCCGCAGCCAGAGCAGTCACAACCGGAGCTGGAGCCGGAGCGGTGGCCGTTACAGTGACCAAGGCGGCGGCGGTTGGAGGAGGTACTCCCCCCAAGCCGCGGGACATGCTGCGCCTGGGCACGCCCAGCGACGACGAGGTGGAGCTGGACTACGATGACGATGACCTGCTGCTGGACGAGGAGGATCGCCTGCTGGCCACGCCCTCGCCGCCGCCGCAGAAGCAGCAGGCGGCCAGCAGCAAGCGATCAGCCACGCCGGAGCTAATGGTGGTGAAGCGCAACCACAAGGTGGTGCGAGGAGGCACCTCCTCAACGGCGGCGGTTGGATCAGCGACCAGCTTTGGCTCCAGCCAGCGGCGGGTGGTGCTAAAGCCTACCAGCAATGGGAGCGGAGATGGCGGCAGGCAGAGGGAGAGGAGGCAAAGGGAGCGGGAGCGGGAGCAGGAGCAGAGGAAGAGCAGCAGCTCCAGTGGAGCAGGAGGAGCAGGAGGAGGCATCTTTGATCGGCTGGAGAAGAGGCAGGGAGGAGGCGGAGGCAGCGGCCACAAGCAGCGCTCCAAGGCCCCAGCCCGCATCGTGCTCAAGCACGACTGACGGGAAAGGGAGCGGGACAGGAGAAAGGAGAAGGACAAGGATAAGGAGAAGGAGAAAAAGAGGAAGTAGGAGCGGAAGTAGGACCCTCGGAGCAGCCTACCTTAATTTTGTGAATCATGAACTATATATATATAGATTTTTTTTCGTATCGGACAGAGTGCCGGTGAGGAAAGTAGGTTAAGCAGAAAGTTGAAGGAACTTTAGCTCTAAGTTATAAAGTTGCAACACATCTATATAATTATACATATATAAACTGACCCCTGACCCCTGACCTTTCGGTGAGTACTCTATGACTAGTAATTGTACAAAAACTCTATCTAATCAATGACTAAACCGTGCTTCGTTTTCCTAACCACAGATTGTATTTAAATCTAGACCTAAGTGGGATGCTTAAAGCTGAGAAACAGAAGCCACAAAAGTGCAAATCTCTGCTTGCAAATACGTATATTATCTATATTCTTAGGCTAAAAAATAAACTTATCTTATTATATTTACCAGCATCGATTGTATAAATACTTCAGTTTATATTAAGCTTTTATTGGACAACGTTAACCGCTGATCACAAATTGATTATTATTAAAAACCCCCCTTTGACCCCTATGAATTATGTAATTTTTAAACTGTGACCCCGTTTATTGTCCCTTTTTTTTAAATCCAAATCAAACTTTACCCAAATTAAACCCAAAAAAATACATACGAAACACTATGTACTTTAACATTTAACCTTAAACATTAAACATTTAACATTAAACACTTAACACAAAAAATAAACTTGAATGTAGCATAAATGTGCACACAGAACGCAATACCATAATGGCCTGAGCAAACGCGTTTAATCGTGAACGAATGTGAACGGAAACGGAAGCGGATACGAGACGGTACGAGTCTCAAAGGGTATAGGGAAGGGCAGAGAGAGAGAGAGAGATCCAACCATATAGCATATAGAATTAGAGCTGAGAAAAAATCGATGCTCAGAAACATCGATTTTTTTTCGATTTTTTAGAAAAGAAAACATCGATTAAATATCGATAACATAAAAAAAAGGAAATGATTGATGATCCAAAAGATGAATGGTTTACGATACATCGATTCTGCCAAAATAGAATCGATGTTGGACCGAAAAAAAAGAGTCGATAGTATCGATTTTTTTTCGATCTTTTAGAAAAAAGCATCGATTAAATATAAATTAAGTTTCCAGAACATAAAAAAAAGGAAATCAGATAAATGGTTCACGATACATCGATTCTTCCAAAATAGAATCGATGTTGAACCGAAAAAAAAAAAATCGATCGTATCGATATTGGAATCGATTTTTTCCCAGCTCTTTATAGAATAACACACTAAATCACACACACTAAATCAGGGCCAGATCAGACACAAATTAAAGCGAGATATATAAGCTAGAGCCTAAGTAATTGTACATACACACAAAACATACAGAATATCCGCTTAAATCCTATAAATGTAGGACGATCTAGGACTACAGCCATAACTCACTCTCACTCTATAAAAAAAAAGCGAAAACCCTAGACTAAAGAGATTGTTTAAATGTAACCGCTCTTACTTAAAGCCTCGAAAAAAACTTGGGACAAATTATAAACTATTTATAAGCACTTTCTGCGAGGAATAACCTAGTGATAAGCTCAGTAATATGTCAATGAGTCAAATATATATATAATTAGACAAAGATCTAAAAAAAAACGAAACGAAACGATCCCAAGCCAGTCCATACCCGCGAGAGCTTGTCCTGGAACAATTCTAGCATTGTAACACATTTATTTATCCCACACTCAACACAATATATAAATATATATATATATATATAGAGTATAGTATATATAGTATGTGAACGAGAGGTCCTGTAGGTCGCAAACTAAAGCTAGAACAAGAAATTAAAAATTAAGATTACCTAAAATGGAAGCGCATAAAAAACCCAGCAACAACAACAGTCGTATTCGTATAACCTTAGTAACCCTAATGCTACACACAATATGATAATATATAATATACAATAATAATAATAATATATGGACTAATAAAAACCAATTCTATTACATGCATAACTACGAGAGAACTGTACCACAAGCATTCTGTAGTTATTCCAAGTGATTCTAGCCCTCTAAGAACTACCTAAGACATAGATTACTGATCCGTTCGAGGCAGAACGAACCAGAAGAAATAGCAAACAAGAAACGATTCCAATCAGCAAATCCGAATCTGTGATTATTTTTATATTATTCTTTAATATTATGCATAAACTATACATATATATATATAACAACAACTCAATTCCCCTACACACACACCTCTGGCCTCTTCACGAAACCCTTTTATTTGTTGTACACCCTAGAGTTAAGAGCTATATGACACACACTCCATTCCAGATCGAAAAGGGGGCGTGTGATATATCAAGAAGCAAAGTTGTGGGTGGACTGGAGTGTGTGTGCCCGATCAAAGCCTTTAAATTATTTCCTCCCGCTTCATTTTCAGTTTCATACCCCATATCCTATAAATAGTACATATAGTTAAGAGCCACAAAAACTAGCAGAAATGCCAAACACTCACCACACACACTATTCGATGTTAGTTATATGTATACGTATACCTAGAAAGATACTCTCTATGTGTGCACGATCCTACCTACTACTCGTCTAGCCATATATATTTATTATAATTTTAAGCAAACTCGTTTAAAGTTCCGTTTGGTTTCATTCGTTTTTAGCCCTAGACCAATTGTTTTGATTTTGTTATAGTTTGTAAACCTATCGAACCCATTATCGATCCCCGCCCATCACTAAAAATGTTCCCTTTCGATAACTAACGCAACTGTACCCAAAAAAAACCATCCATTCTTCCATCCCGCTCTCCCTCATACACTCTTTCCTTCTCCCTTTTGTTGGCGCGGCTACACTCGCTCCGTCTCCGTCTTGCACGTGCGTTAGAGCAGAGCAGAGGCCGCGCATCATTTTTAACATTTTAATTGTTATCGAAAATATTTATATTTATAAACATAAAGCCTAAACCTAATTTTCTTTCAGCTTAAATTATTTGTACAAATCGAAAGAAAAAACGTTACAAAACCACAAGAAAAGAGAAAAAAACAGAAAACGTACAAAATAATCAAAAAGAAACGAAAAGAATGACAAAAAAAATACGAGAAATTGAGATAAAAAAGAACTACAGATAATAGTTAGAGATTAGGGGGCGAGGTGAGAGGCGAGGGAAGCTCGGGGCTCCGCCGCGGGCAGCTCGCTAAAGAACTTTTGAAGAAGACTAAATAAACTGATATAATATATACACGAATGCACGGCATATATGGCGACACAGTCCCGTATATGCGTGTATATGTATATTTTTTACAGCATTCAAATCCGAACTGTCTTTTTACTTAATGGGATTTACTTTTTAGAGGGGTTCTATGACTCGATCTTGGCATTGTCTCTGACGATTTATGCTCTGTGGTTCAAGCTGCAACGTTAAATTTATGGATATGTCAGGCCTCTGAGCCTCCTCCAATTGCTCATTGTTTAGACTTTGGTTTCAATCACAGCGAATGGGAACTGGAAAACCTCATCATTGGATGCATCGAGATCGAGTTCAATCAATATTGAAGCAGCAGTTGAGTCAGCAGTGCTGAAAGGGGATGGATCGATCCAGGAACTTTCAGGATATATGCATTATAAATATAAGAAATTACCAAATTCCAAATTCAAATTCCATCAGTAAGGGAGAGAAGATACGAACCTCCTAGCAGCATCCTTCTTGAATCTGAGGGCTCAAAAGAAGACTGAAGCGGAGGCACCCCCCATAGGAGATCTCTGGACAAAAGGTAATATTTGTTATATATATGTTCTTCTTCTGTTAAGAATATTGATATTTACCCTTCTGTTAAGTTTTCAAGATATGTTTCTTCGTTGAAAATTATTAATTGAATGTAAAAATAATATTTATATATATTGTAAAGCTTAAAAAGTATTTTTTTGTAGGGGTGTTCGTCTTATTTCTAAGGATATTATTTTAAATCAGACTCTACATTTTTGTTAAATAGTTTTTCAGATTAAAACTAAACCCTTATGCCATATTTTCTATTCTAATCCTTTTGCTTCTTTAAGGAATATTCATTTTAAGGCTTTCTTTGTTAAAAGTTATATTATAATATATATATACGTAATTAAATGCATAAATATGTATTGTAAAGCTCAAAAAGTATTTTTTGTAGAGGTATACCTCTTATTTCTATGAATATTATTCCGAAACAGACTGTTTAAACCCTTTTATATATATATTTATATAGCTAGATCTCTATCGAATCGCTGCAGCTGTGCACAATTTAGCACATGCGCGCATATCTTGGTCCTTCGAGCCGGATCAAAAATAAAAAGAACGTCCAAATATTACGACGTCTTCCCTTGCTTAGTTGCTAATTTCAACTGAATTTTATTAATACACGTATGGGTAATATTTCTGAGTGCGATCGCACTTATCTTCAAATATATTCTGTGAACCTATACAGGGGTTCAGATTACATGTAAATATTTGTCAAGTGCATAGATTTGTGTTAGGCACTATATTTATAGCAAGATTAGGCTTGTACTTTTAAATTTGACATAAAATATAAAATATTATTGGATACTTATACATATCTATAAATATCAGAGTTCGTTTTGAACACAGACGTTTCATATATTTTTTAGAAGAGTTCCGCAGATTAAAATTAATATTTAATGCCATATTTTCTATTCCAATCCTTCCTGCTAACCCAACTCTATATATGATCTCCACATAGGACTAGCTTTACTTTAAGGCCTAATGTCAGGGCCGGAGCTCAGTAGTATCTATATATGCCCTCCCAGTAGTGGTCTCATCTAAGCTTTGGATTTAGCTTTGGGGTTCGCGGTTCGCACAATGCACATGGATAATCGTGTGAAGTATTCTTGGTCTTGGCTGATATGCCGATGGTAATATGCAATTATGCAAAGTGCAAGTTCAACGGAAAAGGCCATGGTTTCGTTTCGTTGTCGCGTTCATTGTCTCCCTGGGACTTTGGCTAACTGTGGAGTGGAGTACACTGTCCTCCTCCCAGCTCCAACTGCCATCGCGGTAATCATCATTTGCTGCTTCATTTGCTCGCACTGTGTACCTGGCTTGCGGTTTTTCGTTTCATTTAGTTCAGTTTAGTTTCCAGCCAAAGCCAGAGTCAGAGCCTCAGACCGCCCCGTTGTTCAATTATAATTAAATCTGTTTGTAAATATAATTGGTGGGCGTGCGACTGACATGGAATGATGCAAGATCGTTGCTGTTTGCGGCCGGAGCGTGATTTGGTTTTTGCAAATTAGAACAACGAGTAAAGGCAACGCCCCGAAGCTGAGTCTCCTCCAGTCGGAATCTTCCCTTCGAAAGAACACGGCGAAAAATATGAAATATTTATATTTTTCCTTAATTAATAACAATATTTAATAATATTTGTTGAGGCTTCAAAGATTCCTTAAGAATTGTAAGAGTATTAGCTTTATTTTGATTTATTTGAAATATTTAAGTATATTACGTATACGCCCCGTTTGCGGCTTCTTCTCTGGCTTTTGGAGGCTACCACTTAGCCAGAGATTCACTGGCTGCCCGTGTAATAGGCTTTTAGGCCTCGGCATTAAAGAATCATTGTCTCAGTGGTTCGAAGAAGAAAAAACTCCCAGGCCACCGTTGAAGTACAGCCATGGCCAAGTCATGTCATCGCTACCGTTGCCGTGTTGCCTCAGCGTGGATCCCAGTCAGTTAACACTTTTCACATGCCCTGCCCGAGGGGAACAATGTGGCTCCACTCATATAGACTCATATGGGGGGACCACCACCAGATCGATGGCTATATGTTGACATCTGTCTACGAATGACTATGGCCACAGGTACTTCGAATAATATATTTGCAACTGCAACTAGTTTCGAGTTAAGAGTAAGTTTCTAGAGTTCAAAAGTTAAGGTAGAAGTGGTCTTTAATTTAATAAGTCTTTAATTTAATATTTTTAACCATTTATTTAATTAATTGTATACAAAAAAAATGCTTTTATTTAGAATATAACAAGATGCGTAAGGCAAATTAAAATATTAATAGATGAAGCATATAAATAGTTACCCCTTAAGTCTAATATGATCAGTTTTAAGGTAGAATAAGGCTTATTTAAACATTTATTTAAACAGTTTTTCAGCTCTCTTTATTTTAAAAATTATTCTAAACAGTTTTTTAGTTAAAAAAGAAACATTAAAGAGTGTCTGAACCCAGAACCTTTTGGTAACAAATGGTTTTATTTGGAATATAGCAAGAGGTGTAATGCAAAAAAAAAATGTTTAAAAAGATGCTTCTAAATAATATTCTTTTAAATTCTTTGTGATCTGTTTTAAAATAGAAAAAGCGAATTTAAACATTAATTTAAGCGGTTTTTTAGCTGTCTTTATTGTATACAATAATTTAAGCAGTTTTCAGGTTGTCCAAATAATAATAAATAAGAAACATTAAAGAGTGCTTGAACCTAGAACCTTTTGGCAAGTGTATGTTAGTTTTATTTTTTCATAAGTTTTACTTCTCCAAACCGTTATGATTTCCGAAATAATGTCACCCGTGAGTGGGTGAGTGGCTGAGTGACTGGATTGCAGAAACCACTCCACTCTCTAAGTGGCGACACCACCACCACCATCACCCCTTAGAGCTGTCCCGAACCTGGACAGTTGCCGCCATTGTCTGGCCGAAAATCAAACAAAATAATGTAGATCCGCTTGGATTTCTCTTTGGAGCTGTACTTGCCCAGAAATAAGGCTAGGAAAGTGAAAACCCAGTTGCTTGTGACTCACGCACGTACGGCTACTTAGCCCCAATAGTTATCTAAGTAAATCGGTGAACTAAGCTATATGTTTTGACAGTTGCAGTTGGCTATTTGGCTAAGTTTTATGTTGGCCAATTAGCTGCTTTTCAGGGTCAGGTTAATGATTCAATTAGCATTTGTCATCATTGTTATTGTTTCAACTGCCGCGGTGCTGCCTTGCTGCGGTCTATAATTGATCGCCAGATCGTGGGAATTATTGATAATGATGTGTGTGACCAGCGGCCACACCTCCGCCCTCACTTATGATCCATACTCGTATGTGGATCAATATGTATGTAGAAACAGTGAGTTATATTTATGAGTTTGAGAAGTTATTATACATTTTTAATTTTATTTTTTATAATTATAATCCCAGTAACTACTTTTATAAATATTAAGCGCTAATTTTGTTTCAAAGAAAAGTCCAGTGGATTTTCTACAATTATTAATACTTTCTACGTGGATTATAATAGTTATTCTAGCAAAGGTATTTTCACAAATTATATATAAATCTATTAATATAATATTTCACTTTTTTGTATTAGAGAAAATGTTGTTTTTAAGATAATAATCCCTGTAAGTACTTAAACTCGTCAAATTTAACAAAAATTATTTTTAAGGGATTTTCCACCAAGTGATAGATCTCAGGGACTTGGTGTATTCCTAGCCACATTTTCTTGTGCATTCCGCCCTGTTAAATTTAAGTTTTAAGAGTATACAAAATTTAATATAATATAGTATTAATATTAATATTATTTTATTATATAATTCTTATATATATATATATTATAGAATTATAATTATTATATTAATCAGATTAAGCCATGTCCATTTGTCTTTTAATGAAACCAACAAAGCTTTGGTAACCGGGTATCTCCTGGTTTTGGTTGTTAATTCTGATTTTTTCTGATCTTTCAACTCAACCTTTATCCATCCATATCTTGTGTTTATTATTATTAGGTTTAAATAATAATAAATATTTAGTTCTGACTATCCTAGACTATACAAATTGTAATATAATATAGAATAATAATTATTATATATATATAATATTATATATATTAATGCGCTTAAGCCATGCTATTATTATCTTTTTTTTCTTTTAATTAAACCCACAAAGCTTTGGCTACCGGGTATTTCATACTCTTCGGCGTTAATTGTGATTTTTGAACTTTATAACTAGGATGAGGAATGATCCTACAATTCAACATCCTTCTAACCATTCCTTATATTTTCTGTGAAAAAAGTATTAAGTAAAAATAAATAATACTTTTTAATAATAATAATAATGCTTTAATAATAATAACATAAACTTAACGTATGTATATGCAAGTAAGATGTTTTGGCTCCTACCCCATAATCCAGTATCGCGGATGATTAAGCCCAGATCCCTAAGTGCTCTTGGCTCGTGGCATGCGTCATCCATGGATGGTGGCGGCACCAAGTGATCGAGATGGTGCCTCTAATGCCTGATGGGCTCCAACTGCCCAGCTCTCTCTCTCTCCCTCTCTGGTCTCTCCATGGGATTGGTGGGTATAAAAGCGAGCGGCGGGCCGGCAGTGGAATCATTAGACAAGTGTCGAGCCGCGCGTGCGCAACATAGTCACAGAGGAGGAGTAAGCCAGCAGCGAACAGTTGAGACCACAAACAGGCGACCACAACATGAAGTGCTTTGTAAGGACTCTCAAGGATTCTGTGAAAATATATTCAAATAATTAAACAAACACCTGGAAAATGAATAGAAAAAGTTAAAAAACAAACAAAACTCAAGTGTGCTTAAGGAACTATTTTTTAAATTAATTTTTTTGTAAAAACAGTGTTAAATCAAGTATTTTTTATTGTGCAGTTCATCCTGTTAGCAACCAGCCTAGTGCTGAGTGTCCTGGCCGAGGACGCCGCGCCCGAGACTGACCTGGAGCAGGTGGCCTCGGTGCCGGTGGCTGTGGAGGATCAGGTGGGCGCCGCCAGCAGCTATGCACCGCTGCAGGAGAAGAAGCAGGAGAAGCGCTATGTTGGTGGATACGGTGGCTATGCAGGAGCAGGCGGCTATGGGGGATACGGAGGCGCTGGCTATGGAGCCGGAGGCTATGGCGGCTACGGCTCTGCTTTGGGCGCTGGCTATGGAGGAGCCTATGGCAGTGGCGTGGGCGTGGACAGCTACTACAACCCCTACGGCTCTCGATCTCTGGCTGGACTAGGTGAGGAGGGTGAGAGAGAGCGCTGGCTGGGATGGGGGAGAGAGGGTGACTCCCTTCGAATGACTAAAACTTGATATCCTTGTTCTCCTTTACAGATGGCGCTGGTGTGGCAGGATATGGAGGCTACGGCTCCGCTCTGGGAGGCTATGGCTCCGCTCTGGGAGGGTACGGCTCTGCCCTGGGAGGAGGCTATGGCTCTGCCCTTGGAGGAGGCTATGGCTCCGCTCTCGGTGGCGGCTACAACTCCAATCCCTACGCGCTGAGCTACTACAACAGCCGGCTGGGCGTGGGCGCCGGCGGCACCGGGTATCCCTACTACAACACCCGCTTCGGAGCCGGGGGATACCCCTCCAGCTACTACACGAGCAACTACGGCAACAGCGTGGTGGGCGGTGGCCTGGGCGCCCTTGGCGGCGTCCCTCCCATCGGCAGCGGCTACAACTACGGCTCCGGCATCTCCGGCACCGTCTACTAGGCCGGATCCGAGCAGCCAAACCCAAACCTAGGCCCAACGTTCAACATTTAAGCTAGTGGAATTTATTTTTTTTTGCTCTTCGATATTTTTTCTAACTTAATTTTTATTAAAAAGAAGCTACAAACGAAAAACAGTAGCAACAAGTCTCTTGGTTAAGTAGAGTCTGTTCCAGGGAGGGCGGCGGAGGAGTATCATCTCACTGAGGTGCCGGGTAGGAGCCATGCTTGTCCTTGATCACCCAGAAGGAGTCGACGATGGCGCCGTCCTGGTCGTCAGAGACCTGCTCGAAGTGCAGATGGGTGCCGTTGTGGGCCTTCAGCCGGGTGTAGCCGTAGTCCTGGAAGAGGGTAAGAGCCGGCATTTATGTTTCGGTATTTATTATTTATTTTTTAGTATTATTATTTAGTATGTAAAGCAGTGGTCGGCACGGCCCCAGCCCGCGGGATAGGATTTTTCTCAGTCGGCGTCGCTGCTGCTCACGCACAGCATGCACAAAAGAGAACAGAAGAATCAGTGCAGACAAATTGTAATTGTGTGGCTAGAACTAGCCTTTTTTAGCATTAAATAGCTAGTTCTTAGGCTATAGCTATTTGTTTTTCCATATTACAATATATCTTAGCTTTTTTTTCTTCTCATTCTAGCCATAGGGTGTTCTATTTTCACTCATACATTTGACTGTAGTGGTGCGGACCACTGATGTAAGGGAACGGGGCGTCTGTCCATTTTGGATGGACTATCCTTCCTCTCTATGGGAGACCCCGTGTAAAAAAATGAATCATTCTCGAGAATGAAGCAGTGGAAGAAGGCTAATCCCCGCTAGAACCCCAACTTACATTACTGTGGAACGCATTCCACTCCGGCAGATCGTGCGAGAAGGGCTCCCGCTCCTCGTTGCAGCCCGCGGAGCCCGTGATGATCTGTATCGGTGCCTTGGGATTGGTATAGGGTGCCTCCAAGCTGCCATTGTACACCTTGTAGTTGTAGATGGGCCAGAGGCGGGTGTAGAAGTGCTCGTGGGCAAAGAACTCCACGTCCACGCCGTGCTTGAAGAACAGGTCCTCCAAACCAAACCACTTGAGCATGGGCAGGCCCTGGCGGATGTACGTCTCCAGGTTCGCGTTGCAGTCGTACTCCTTGTCGTCGCTGCAGTACATGGGCCGGTGGCCGTACGTGATGATCCAGGGGCGCTTGGCCCGGTTCTCGGGCAGATTGGCCTCGGCCAGGTCCCGCTCCAGCCACTCGAACTGCTTGGTCAGCAGCTTGAAGCCATAGCTGAGGAAGTAGTAGACCTCCGTGGAGAAGGACACAAAGTGCACGGGGCCCAGGTTGAAGCTGTACCACAGGCTGTCCGTGTTCCCGGGCATATTAAAGCGGGATCGGTAGTTGGAGAAGTTGCTAGGGGAGAGTTACATTTAGAGAGTACTCCAAGGACAGCCCTCCAATGATTCAACTCACTACTTCTCCTCGTGGTTGCCCGGACAGACCATGTAGGGCACGTAGGCGGCCACCGACTCGATCTGGCGCATGAAGGCATCGCCCACGGCCGCGTTCTTCGTGTCCATGTCGTAGGCAAAGTCGCCCACATGGATGATGGCATCGTACATGCCCCGCTCCGTGTCCTGCTGCAGCCGCCCCATCGACTGGGCGTTCTCGTTGCCCATGTCCCCGTAGATGGCCAGCGAGGGGGACCACTGCTCGCCCGCTGGCGGCGTCTTGAAGTGGAACACCGGCGACCAGCCGAGCGGACTGCCGCAGCTGTACTCATACCGGGTGTCCGGCTCGAGGTCCTTCAGCTCCACGTTGTGCACGAACTGGGTGCGCCGCTTCTTGCCGCCGTCCACGAAGCGCTGCCAAGTGCCATTCACCGTGGTCAGCTTGTCGGTGGCGTAGTTCCGGGCGAAGTTCACCACCGAGGCGTTGGGGGAGCCGCGAGTGGACCAGGTCACCACAATGTCGCGGAGGTTGTCTGGAAGGGATTAAGATTTAGTTTTGATTGGGTTTCTTGTGAGTTTTATATTAGGTAAGACCTATTCCAAGTCTTTTAGAAGCTGGCAAGGCATTTAAGTTGTTTCTTTTCGAACTTCGAAGCTAGCTTTTAACATTTTTCTTATTTTAAATAAATACATATTAATATATAAATATTATAAGACTCACTGGCCCTGCTAATAGCTTCCTTTATATCAAAAAGACTGGCTAGGACCTGGGTATCTTATGATAGACAAGACCTACCACGGTTAGCAATCGGAAAGCCCCAGAACATAACCTCAGCCGCACAGAATGCGATACCGTAGAGGAAAAAATATAACTTTATTCATAAAATGTCTTCTTATTGTTGGTTTATTGTGATTTTTGTATATTTTGAGTTTACATTTGATAAGATTAGTTATAGGTTTGTTAGTTATTAGTTAAAAATACGTATTTCGATAAATAATTCGATAAAAATACGTATTTTGATAAATATGTCGAGAATAACAAATACACAAGATCATCCTCACGAAAAGCGGCACCATGGAGCAGAAAATACAACTTTCTCAATATCTTTACTTCTCATTGTTAGTTTATTGTGATTTCTGTTTATTTCAAAGTTACATTTCATAAGATTAGTCATAGGTTAGTTAGTTATTAGTATTTTGATAAATATTCCGATAAAAATACGTATTTTGATAAATATTTCGATAAAAAACACGTATTTTCCAAAATATTTCGATAAAAATAGGTATTTCGATAAATATTCCGATAAAATACGTATTTCGATAAATATTCCGATAAAATCAAATAGATTTTTGGATAAAAATAAGCTCAGGGCTGCCCCAGAAATCGCTGGGGACTCAAAATCCTTTGAAGATCTCTACAAAATATAACATCCCCAGCGTTTTCTCCAACAGCCCCGATAGAAACACTTAGGTTGAGCTATAAGTACTTCTTAATACAGAGTTTTGTAGGAACAGGAATGTAGGTCCCCCCCGCATAGTGTTTGTGTTGTGTAAAATATCACAAAATGGCCTTCTTAGTCAGAGATCAGGCGTAGGGCCCATGCTTGTCCTTGATCACCCAGAAGCTATCGATGACCTCCCCCCTCTTGTCGTCCGACACCTGCTCAAAGTACAGATGGCTGGCGTTGTGGGCCTTCAGGCGGAGATAGCCAAAGTCCTGGCTGTGGAAGGCGCTCCACGGGGGCATGCGCTTGAAGAACGGCTCCCGGCCCTCGTGGTTCCCAGCAGCACCCGAAATGATGTGGATGGGGGCCCCAGGATTGACATACGGCTCGGCCAGGGAGCCATTGTACACCGTGTAGTTGTACATGGGCCACATCCGCTCGTAGCAGTGCTCGTGGGCCCACAGCTCCACGTCGACGCCGTACTGGTAGAAGAGCGGCTCCAGCCCGAAGATGTCCAGCATGGGCAGGCCCTTGCGGACGATGGTCTCGTGGTTGGCGCAGTCGTCGCCATTGTCGTTGCTGCAGTACATCGGCCGGTGGCCGTAGGTGATGATCCAGGGGCGCTTCTTCCGGTTCTCAGGCTTATTCGCCTCGATCAGGTCCCGCTCCAGCCAGTCGTACTGCATCACGATCTGCTTGAGCCCGAACTGGGTGAAGTAGTAGAACTCCGTGCTGAAGCCGATGAAGTGCACCGGCCCCAGGTCGAAGCTGTAGAACATGTTCTCGGAGCCACCCGGCATGCTGAACCGGTTGATGTAGTGCGAGAAGTTGCTAAGTAAAAGGGAGGATTAGGGGGTCAGGGGATAAGGGGGCACTCTAAGAGTCCTGGTGCCACTTACTACTTCTCCTCGTGATTGCCCACGCACACCATGTACGGCACATAGGCGGCTATGGTCTCCACCTGGCGCATGAACTCGTCCCCCACCTCGCCGTTCTCCATCTCCATGTCGTAGGCAAAGTCCCCGGCATGTATGATGGCATCGTACTGGCCGCGCTGCGTCTCCCGCTGCAGCGCCGGCAGGGAGGCGGCATTGACCACGCCCATGTCCCCGTAGATGGCCAGCGAGGGTGACCAGTTGCTGTGATTGAAGCGAGTGCGGAACCAGTACGTGGCCGACCATCCCAACTCGCTGCCGCAGTGGTAGAGGTACGTGCTGTTCGGCTTCAGCTGGGACAGCGTCACCTGGGTTCGTATGTAGAGATTAAGGATAGGGATTGGACCTTGGGCGGGACTGTGGTTGAATGAAGAGAGGAGTACCCGGCTTGAAATTACAGCCAGTGGATGCCTTTGTCACGAAATGAATCATTTTGAAGCATTTAGGAGTTACTTTGAGTCATTCTGAATCATTATAAATCATTTAAAAACATTCTGAATCATTTTTAACCATTTCTGAATTATTTTGAATCATTTATAACATATTTTCAGTTATTTTAAATAATTTGGAATCATTTCGGAATCATTCTGAGTTATTTTAAATCACTTTTGAATTATTTTAAATCATCATGAATCATTTTGAATCATTTCGGAATTATTTTGAAATATTTCTAAATGTTATTGATTTAGTTTAAATATTTTTGGATCATTTCAGAATAATTTTAATTTATTTTGAATAATTTCAGAATCATTTTAAGTTATTTTAAACTATTTTGAGTCATTTCTGAATAATTTTGAATAGTTTTAAGTTATTTTAAATAATTTTGAATTGTTTTAAAGCATATTGAATCATTTCTAAATCGATATGATATATTCTACATTATTTTGAATAATTTCGAATTCTTTTTTATTTATTCTACATAATTTTGAATCATTCGAAGTTATTTAAAATTATTTTAAATCACTTCTTAATCATTTTGAATCATTTCTGAGTTAAGTTATTGTAAATTATTTTGAACCATTTCTAAATCATTCTAAATTATTTTTATTAATTTCTGAATCATTTTAAATTGTTTTAAGTTACTTATAATCATTTCTGATTTATTTTAAATAATTCTTAATCATTTCTTATACATTTTAAGTTACTTAAAATTATTTTGAATCACTTCAGAATCATTTTGAGTTATTTTAAATCATTTTAAAGTATGTTGAATCATTTCTAAATCATTCTGAGTTATTTTAAATCATTTTGAATAATTATGAATATTTTCAAATCATTATTAATCCTTTTTGAATCTTTTTAATCATTTTTAAATTATTTCGGAATTATTTTTAGTCATTTATAAATGATTTTGATTTATTTTGATTTATTTCAAAATCCTTTTGAATCATTTCTGAATTATTTTGAATCATTTCATAATCGTTTTAAGTTGTTTTAAAATCATTTTAAATAATTTCAAATAAATTTAAATTATTCCGAATCATTTCTGGAATCATTTTTAGGGTTTTAAATAATTTTAAATCATTTTTGATTAATTTAAAGTTGTTTAAAATTATTTTGAATCACTTCTGAATCATTTCAAATTATTTCTGAATCATTTCTGGATAGCAGCTGTGATTGAATCGGAGTTTATTTTCGTTAAAGGCAAAGCTACTCACGCGATGAATGTACTGGGTGGCCTTTTTGGGTCCGCCGTCCACGAATTTCGTGGGCATCTTCGCCGCCTTCACCCTCTGATTCAGTCCATCGATGCCGAACTCGCAGATGGATTCATTGGTATTGTCGCGCGTGTTCCAGGTGACGACAATGTCGAGCACGGTCTCTGGAGGAGCACACACGGATTAACTACGGACTTGGCCACGTGAGTAAGCCCACAACAAAGGGAACTCAAATTACGCTACTTATGACTACTTAAATTATGGGAAAGTGCCTACCAAAGCAGTTTTTTAAGACAGCAATTTATTAATCACAACTTAACCCCATATAAAGCTTATTTTTCATTAGGTTTTAAGCAGTTTATTGGTAGAGGGTACAATGGTAATAGTAATGAGAGCATAGTCGGTTGCCCAGGACCATGAGAATGTGTAAATGTTCGGGTACATTCACCACAAATTAAAATTAAAAGGGTTTACGTATGTATAAACCCATTAAGGAATTTCAGGCAAGTAAAAGCGCTGAAGGGGCATCTAAAATGTTTAAAATTGAAGTAAAATAAAGGTATTTCTTCTTAATTAATTTAAATTTGGGCTAAGTAGTTGCTTTCGGTGCAGGTGCGGAGCCCTTGCTTTAAATGCTCTTAAATGCTGGGCTTGCAAAAATTGGCTAAGTTAGAGTTTAGGTTAAAAAAAACAGTTTGTTCTGGGCTGATATTCGCTTAAGGAATGTACTCATAGATCTATGTTTGTGATCGAATCAGGTCGAGAATCGAATGTGCGCGCTTCTAATACTGCCAGTTGCTATTGGTGCTTCTTGTGTGTGTTTCCCGGAGACTCCTTCAGCTGGGTTTGGTTTCGTTTCAGGCTGCTTCGATCCTCACTTCCCTTCATAACTGCCATGCCTGGACTTGACCAGCCAGAACTCATCAATAACTGCCCCATCCTGGTCATCGGACACCTGCTCGAAGTGCAAATGAGTGCGATTGTGGGCCTTGAGCCGCGTGTACCCATAGTCCTGGCTGTGGAAGGCGCTCCACTCCGGAATCTTGCCTTTAAACGGCTCCCTTCCCTCCTTGCAGCCGGCAGAGCCCGTGACAATGTGGACCGGCGCCCGAGGATCCTCATACGGCGAGTCCTTGAGGGTGCCATTCCTCACCTCGTAGTCGTAGATGGGCCACAGCCGCTCGTACGAGTGCTCATGAGCCCAGATGGCCACGTCCACCCCGAACTCGTAGAGCAGCGGCTCCAACCCGAACATGTGGACGAAGGGCCAGCCCACGCGGGTCAGGGTCTCCGAGTGGGTGCAGTCGTTATCGTTCTCATTGCTGCAGTACATGGGTCGGTGCCCATACAGGATGATCCACGGCCGCTCCTTGCGATTCTCGGGGAGATTGGCCTTGGCCAGGTCCCTGCGGAGCCACTCGAACTGGAACACCAGCGACTTCACCCCGTAGTTGAGGAAGTAGTAGACCTCCGTGCTGATGCCCACAAAGTGCACCGGTCCGAGGTCGAAGCTGTAGAACATGTTCTCCGTGCCGCCCGGCATGCTGAACCGAGCGCGATAGTTCGAGAAGTTGCTGGAACACACGGATACGCCCAAGATAAGATCCTGCTCCTTTAGAGCTGGCAAAAAATCGATGTTTTGCACTATCGATTTTTTCGATGTTTCCATACTATCAATGTTTCTTAAGCCATACAATTTATGCTTATAAAAATTATATTACAAGCAGTTGAAGCCTTGAGTGATGCCATTTTCTCACCAGCTTTAAGGGATTCATTTCCATTCATGATCTAACCAAATATTTCCCTTCCAATATTCGAGAGAGTCAGTTCTATATTTCTTTTAGCGATATTTCTTTTTAAAAAAGGGAAAGCTTGAATACTTAAAACATCGATAGTGCGATATACAATCGATGGATTTTTAAAAAAGTTAAAAAAATCGATAGTATCGATAGTGCTCCGATGTTTTGCCAGCATTACTGCTCCTCCTCCCCACTACTCTCTCTACTTACAACTTCTCCTCGTGATTGCCGGGCACCACCATGTAGGGCAGGTAGGCAGCCACCGTCTCGATCTGGCGCATAAACTCATCGCCCACGCGGGCATTCTCCGTGTTCATGTCGTACGCAAAGTCGCCCACATGGATGATGGCATCGTACATGCCGCGCTGCGTCTCCTGCTGCAGCCGGGCCAAGGACTGGGCGTTCTCGTTGCCCATGTCCCCGTAGATGGCCACCGAGGGCGACCAGTCCGCAGAGCCGGTGGGCACCGTGCGGAACTGGAAGATGGCCGACCAGCCAACGGCACTGCCGCAGTGATACATGTACGTGGCGTTCGCCTCCAGGCCGCTTAGCGTCACCTAATCGGAGGGAGTGAAACCATGAGTTTCTCGCTCTCTTGAGGACTTTTTCAGGGAGTGGGGGATAGGAGCTGAGGGATCTATGCCATCTATGGAGCTTAAGGGGCTTTTAAATCACAGAAAGAGTTGCTTTAATTCTAAAAACAATTTTAAAAAAGTGTCCAAAAGTATGCCACAAATTATTTTCTAAGGTTTAAAATATTATAGCATACATTTTCGCTTAATTTAAAATGTTTTCCTTGAGATTTGTTCTAAAACAATTTAAAAAAAGTAAGTAAGTATGCAATAAAATATTTTCTAAGGCTTAAAATCTTATAGCATACTTTTTTGATAAATTTTAAATGTTTTCCTAGCGATTTGTGTGAAATTCTGATATATTTTTACAATTTAATAGATTTTCCAATATGATAGATCTCAGACTTGGCTTCCCCTTGCTCCTCCATAAATAGCACTCCCTAACCCCACACTCCACCCTACTTCCTTCTGGATTCTCTGTCATACCCGGTGAATGTACTGCGTGGCCTGCTTTCGGCCGCCGTCCACGAACTTTGTGGCTGTGCCGCGGGCATGCTGGGTAAACCGGGCCTGTCCGGCCACCATGCGGCCGTACTCCACCACGCTGGTGGCCCCCACTTCCGGGTCCGGCGGTAGGCTGCGCGTCGACCAGGTGACCACGATCTCGCTAGCGGTGCGCTCTGGTCCGGAGCAAAGAGCGAGATATCGGAACGGGCAGAAACCGGGGGAAAGCGGAAAAGAAAAGCAAACTTGAGCAATTTCGTTGGGCCAAAAAGGTGAGGAAAAAAACGTACAAACAAACAACAAACAAGCGGCCCTGTTTTTGTTTTTGATTCAGAAATTGAACAAAGTGATAACATTTTCACCTCTAATCGGGTTTTAATAGACGAGCAATAATAGTTTAGCTTCATAAAATACGTTTAAAGTTAAGGCAAGTCTTTAAAATAAAAGGGATTTAATTAATATTTATTAAAGGGAAAGTTAATGAGAATATTTTAAGTAGAAAAGTTATACATTTTTAATAGGTTTTTTATTTTTAAAAGAGATTTATTTAAAATGCAATTTAAATGACTTTCCGATAAGCAATTTGTCATCAAATTCGATTATCTGTTATCGGAAGCAGATTTTAAATAGAAAAGTTATAAGATTTCTTCAGGTTTTGTTGATTTCTAAGGCAGACTTTAATAAGAATAAGAATTAATATTTAAAACGCAATTTAGATTAATTTAAATGATTTTAAATTCCGTTCCGATATGTAATTTGTCATCAAATTCAATTCTTTGTTATTGAAAAAAGATTTTAAGTAGATAAGTTATATAATTCCTTTAGCTTTTGTTTATTTCTTAATCAGATTTATTTAAAAGTCAATTGAATTTAATTTAAATGATTTTAAATTACTTTGCGATAGGTAATTTGTCATCAAATTCGATTGTATGTTATCGGTAACAGATTTGAAATAGAAATTATATATATTTTTTCCAGCTTTTGTTGATTTCTAAAGCAGATTTATTTAAAAAGGAATTTAAATTACTTTCCGATAGTCAATTTGTCATCAACTTCGATTCTCTGTTATCGGAAACGAGAGCAGGGCCGTGTAATTAATGGAATCAAGACCAAATGCTGCTGCCATATTATTTGCTGATTAATTTCTATTGTTTTGTAGATATTTTTGCGAGTAGGCTCTTTTGTTATTGTTTTCTTATCGCTTCCCCCGAACACTAACTGGAGCACAACAAAGCCCGACGACGACGACGTGCTCGGATGACGTTTGGATCGCTCCTCGCGCCCTTCGCGATAACGAGACGGACCCCACGGGGTGGCAAAGTCTAGGAGTGGGTTCGACTTCGGTTTCGGTCTTTGTTTGATCACGATATTAGGGGGGAGTCCCCTGATTAGGGGAGGGCACTGCACTTCAAGAGCCAAATATTTATGCTGGCGGACTGTTCACATTTCTAATCACTTGACCAAGTAAGCAAGTTCATGGGTAAATACACAGTATTTACTTATTTTCTATTAATAAATGAGTCTTAAATGAGTCTTAAAATAAATGGTTATCTCTGTAACTCTAAGTAAACCCATAAAACCCAGCTTTGTGGATTCCGATCAACGTTTTAGGGGTCACTGATCGTATCAGTAATCCGAACTCATTGAAATTGATATATTAAATTAGCATATTATTTGCAAGGAACTTGTTTGACTTAATTTTTAACGATTATAATATAAGGAAACGATAACAGGGTTTCGAAAAAGCTGAAACCTATCGATTATCGATCATTACTAATCGGAAGAGTGCATTCTTTGCTGACAAATTACTTATATTAATTAGTTTTTAAGATACTTGAAAGATAAGTAAAAATGTCTGCCCCGTAGACTTTAATTATAAGAACAGCTTTGCCAGTGACACAAAAATTGCACTTGCAATTAGCTGGGCGTGTTTCTGGCCGGGATTTGGAGCAATAAACCGGAGAGATAGCACCCGATAACTCATGGGAATTGCGCACTCCTCCAACGCGATCATCAGGGGTTGGCAAATGGAAAAAAAAACAACTCAAATGCACCTTGCTCAGCGCTTCTCGCTTTACATAATGGTATCATATCGCTACTCACTCACCTCCGAAGGCCAGATGCACTTGCTCCGGCTGATAGTGTACGATGTTGGCCACATCTTCCTTCGCCTCCTTGGCCTCTGTCAGTCCCGGCGACGCCGCCAGGAGCAGCAGAGATGACAGCAGCAGGAAAAACTGCTGCATTTTGTTCGATTCTTTGTTTTGTTTTGGATCGGAGTTTGGAATCACAGCAATTAACTGCAGTCTGCGGCTATAACATTGCCAAACTGCGTCGTTGTCAATGTGTTGGCTTCGTTGTGGCGAAAAAAAAATTGATCCGGTAGCGGGAACAACAATACAAAATGAGCACAAAAATGGAAATATCCAGCAATTTATATAGTGCAGCAACAACAACAACAAACCTGAGGCGGGCAGTGTGACCTTCGGTGGGAGAAGGGGAAAAGCCGCAAATATCGATCGGAGGCAGCCACACTGATTATAAACTTATCGATAGCTGAGCGATAGGTAGCGCGTGTTTTTAAATCTTTTGTTATCACTGGAAAAATGATTAAATCCTTCTGTTTTACTTTAATTTTAGTAAAAAATATTCAAATATATAGAGGAAATATTTTGTTGTTACTTAAATTTCTTATTTAAAATAATAATATCCAGCAATTTATATAGTGCAGCAACAACAACAACAAACCTGAGGCGGGCAGTGTGACTTTTGGTGGGAGAAAGGGAAAAGTCACAAGTATTGATCGGAGGCAGCCACACTGATTAGGTATCGATGGGCGATAGGTGGCGCGTTTTTTAAAATCTTTTGTTATTACTGCGAAAATAATGAATTCTTTTTGGTTTACTTTATTATTAGTACAAAATATTCAAATATCTAAAGGAAATATTTTATTATTTCTCAAATTTCTTATTTAAAATAATAATAATAAATGATTGATTACAATTACAAACACCTCGCCACACAGCGCCGAGAGTTACCCAAACAACATTTACACAAGCACCCAAATACCCTTTAGAAACTCATTAAATTTAGTTTTTACAGATTATCTTTATTATTTAACAAAATGTTTGGAGAATGTTCGGTGAATGGAAGTCACTCTCAGAGAGCTAAATGGAATTGCGCCCGAATCGAGACTCCTGGAAAGGATATTGGATTGTTTTTTGTTCACATCAGCCCCTTCTTAGCAATATACATAGGAGAATATATATATATGGAGTAAGATAAAGATACAGATACAGATAAAGATACAGGTTGGAAGGCATAAATACAGGATAACAATAGAGAGAGATACATGGCTTTAAGGGTACGTAACACTAGGATAACTGGTAGTAAATAATATATAATTATCATAACAACTAAGGACTTTTGGCAGCCTTAAGGGATACGAAAAAAAACAATGGAAATATATACGAGTTGGCAATACATCTTACGGATTTACGTATAAGGAAACTAACTACTTTTCGCCACCGGAAGCACCTCCACCGGAGGCACCTCCATTGCCCTGGCCCGCGCTGGGCATGCTGCTCTTGCGCTGCGCCTGCGAGATCTGCACGATCCTCGAGAGCGGCGAGTGGGTGCTGCTGGTGCTGGGCCTCGTGCCCGCCGGCAGCGGCAACAGACGCTGAGCCGACGCAGGGCCAGAGGGCTCCTCTGGGACCACACCAGGAGTAGCAGCTCCTCCAGGGGCTGTGCTTCCCCCGGTGGGCGAGGTGGGCGACAGTTCCCGGGCCAGCGGCGAGGGACGCAGCGAGAGGCGTCGCTGCAGAGCCGACTGCGAGGAGGACGACGGAGACTGCTCCGCCAAGCTGGCACCTGGTGGCGGCGCCTGACCAGGAGGGATCTGCAGAGCCGTTGGCCTCACGCTGAAGCGGCGCCGGAACTTGCTCTGGCCTGAGCTGGCACTGGAGGGACCAGAAACGGCCGAAGCCTGCGCCTGACTGCCGCCTGCTCTCTCCGAATAGCTGGGCGGTGGCTCCAGGAGGGATCTGCCCGTAGGAGCTGCGGGCGACATGGTGCCCACAATGGTGGAGCGACGGGCGTACAGCCGATTGGCAGCCGCCGCCTGCAAGGACCTCGTCTGATCCCCGGCAAAGAGTGAGAGGATCGGCGGCAGCTGCGGCGGATCCAGACCGGCGTTGCCCATCTTGCGCTGCTTCCGGTTGCCCTTGGAACCGGCCTGCTGCTGCTGCTGCTGCTGCTCGTCCAGCACGGCATGGGTGTGCACCACCTCCAAAGCACGGATCAGATCCGCTATGGTGGTCTGCTCTAGGACGTTCATGTCCTTCTCGGAGGTCACCGAGAAGATGCTGCTGCGTCGCGGCGCCGCCGAGGCCGAGGCCAGCGAGGAGGCCGAAGCGGTGGCCGGGAAGAGGCTACCCCGACGCGCGGCCACCGCTGCCATGACCGCGGAGCCGGAACCGGAGCCACTGTTGGCCAGGCTTCCCCGCCTCATCTGCATCTGGGCCAGGGCATGGGCGGTGGGCGGATACATGCTGCCGCGGCGTGCCGAGGGCGCTGGATTCTGGGTGTAGATGCTTTCGCGTCGCCGCTTGCCGGCAGCCACGCGGCGCTGATAGGCTCCACTGCTCGCTCCGGGCGCTGGACCGGCACCATCCTCCAACTGGAAGCCCAGGTTGGTCAAGCCGCCGCCGCCGGTGCTGGCCAAGCTCCCATTCGACTCGAAGGGAGGGGGAGGACCACGCCCGTTGCGGAGATAGGACTGGCTGGAGGCGGCCGTGACCGTGTTGCTGTAGTAGTCCAGCGGGGAGCGGGGCTGCTGCTGCTGGGAGGCGATGCCCTCGGGCACCGACACCACCGACAGCTTGCGTTCCACATCCTGCGAGGGTCGCTTCTTCTGGAAGGGGAACAGCCGGCGCAGACCGTCCGGCATGGAGAACTTCTTGACACGGCCCGCGCCTGGCAAAGGCTTCTCCTCCAGGGCATCCGGCTCCAGGTGAACCATCCCGGCACCGTTGGGACGCTGCTGGCCCTTGTAGCGCTGATTGAAGGCCTCCTGGATCTGCTGGTTGTCGCCGCTCCACGTCCACTCGTTATGGACATTCGAACGCAGCGGCCGCTCGCTCTGCCACCGTGGGGCCTCCAGGTTGAAGTCTGAGCAGGCACGGGCACGGGGACGTCGCGGCGTGGAGAACTCATTGACCGTGGAGAAGGACCACTCGCTGGCCAGAATCTGAGAGTCGGAGAAGCCGTGATAGCCGCCATATAGCGCAGCATCCTCCTGCTCCGCTGGCGGCGGCTTCACCGTGGCCAAAGCACTGACCACCTTGGCCAGCAGATCCGTGGTCTGGCGGTATGCCTCCGCCGTCTCGAACGTCTTCTCGCGATCCAGCTTGCTCAGCTCGGTGTCCGAGCTGGCGTGGATCATGATGCCGGCCTCCTGCTGGGCGGCAGCCAGGTCGGCGCACACGGAGAAGGCCCGCTTCCGGCTCGGGATGGGAGCTGGCTCCACGCGATACATGCTGAGATCCGGACAGGAGGCGGAGCGGGGCAGTGTGTAGGCGATATCTAGGTCGGTGTACACGGGCTGAGAGGGATTAATGGGGTTTCAGGATTGGGAGTCAGTTGCAGATCAGCGTGTGGAGATGTGGAGAGGTTCGTGTTTGGACATGTAAAGAGAAGGCTTGGCATTAGTCTTTCGGTGGTCAGTGGTTTCTCTGTCTATGTGGGGCTGATCTGGGCTAGCACTGTCTATATATCGTAGATCGAAGATCATAGTTTGGGTAACGAAGTCCCAGGCTTCACTCTACTTACGATTGCGGCTCTTCTCTTTCTGCTTAGCCGGAGCCTTATTCTTCGGCCTCTTTCTATTTCCCTTTCGACAAAACTAAAAACAGAGGAGAGCGGGGCTTCATCAGCATCATTCGGGGCTTTAACTGGGTTAGAACTTGGCCAACAGGCTCAAGGGAACGGACCGCTTAGTAAGACACGTGTACGTAGGAGGGGGTTAGACATTGAAGGCTTAGAACATTCCCTTACAAAATAGGGAAGCTCTCTGTAAGGTTGATACATATTTTCTATAACTAACTATTAGTTAAACCCTTGAAGGATATTTATATAGGGGTTAACTCCAAAATTTGTGGTATTATTATCATGGGATTACCTTTTCTTAGAATAAGAATAAGGGGTATAGTATAACATTAGTATAACAGCAATATAACATTAGTATAACAGCTAACAGCTAACAGTGCATCAGTTAGTTAGTTATTTCCCAGTTATATAATAGATTTTATGGTAAACAATATATATTCTAACCTAGATTATTTAAATTCTCAAGATAAAATCAGTTCTAACCCCAAAAACTCTATGAATGACTTGAGTTTAGAGCAGTAATGCCCAGGCAATACATGGACATGTTAAAAAATGGAACGTGGGGTTAGAAATAAGAAAAGAAATAGCTAACGTATGCCTGCAGAGGCTGGGCACAGAAATTTGCTGACTGCTTTCAAGTTAATTAATGAAATTTTCTGTTAAATATTACTTTTAAATTATATCAAGTTAAAAAACCCATTTGTGTGCTTAAGAAATGAAATGTAGGATTAGATATGAGAAGAAAAAAATAGCTGGCGTGTGCCGGCAGAGGTTGGGCACATAAATTTGCTGAATCGCGAGTCGGAACCCCGTTAATGCATGATATTTTCTGTTAAATGATTATCTTGAACTATATCAAGTTAAAACCCATGATTATTCAGTTATTTTTCTATATAAAATAAAAGGAACATAGTATATATTCCAGTGCTGGCCCATGATTAATGAGGAATGAGTACTCTCGTCGTTCGTTTACCTTCACTTTGAGGATATAGAGCTCGTTGAGCATGCGCCGTAGATAGCCCACATCCTTGGTCACTCCTGTCCAAATGCGATTCTGGGTGGCCTTCAGATTGGAGGACAGCTGCTGCTCCAAGTACGCCAGCTTCTTGCTCTGCAATCCCCTGTTTCATGCCAGAATGTCCCGAATGTGGTTGGAATGGTTGGTTTGGATTTGAGAGAAGGGATACAGATTCGGTTAAGGGCATGCAGGACACGGAACGCAACGCAAAGGCAACCCCAAGGACATGCGATGGACAAGCCACTTACCGGGTGATGAAGGTCATGATCATGACCAGGTAGCCCAACGAGAAGATGAACCACACAATCACAAAGATCTGATAGACCACGAACCAGCCGCCAAACTCGCGGGGCTGTTAAAGGAGATTAAAGTCATTCCTGATCGGGATTTAAGGGGTTAAAGGAACCCACCTGGTTGGGCCCAAAGGTGGGCACAAAGTCACCAAAGCCAATCGTCGTGGTGGTCACATAGCTGTAGTACAGCGAGATGGAGTACGGCCAGCTCTCGAAGTAGGTGAAGACCCACGCGGGCAGGAGCAGGAAGAGAGCTATGCCTGGTATCAAAGCAATCACCACCGTGGTTATGAGACCTAGTTGAGGTGGCACGTAGTGCATGTCGGTAGACATCTTGTACTTCTTGTAGCGCCTGTAGATGGCCTCGAACTGAAGCAGAAGAAGATTAAGACTTGCTCTTCCTAGATAAAAGAAGTATCCTGACTCACCGTTCGTCCAAAGTACTCTCCCAAACCCGCAAACAGGATTCCATTGACCGGAATGCCAATCACCGAGTACGCAATCATGATCATCCGCCCGGCAAAAGTTGTTGGGGATATATTGCCATAACCCACCGTGGAGCACACCGTAAAGGCAAAGAAGAAGGCATGGTAAAAGGTCCAAGTGTAGGGTATATCGTGCTCATCCTTGGTGTAGTCCGTCACCGGCTTGCCACAATAGTCCGAGATTCGCTCCAGAATCTCGTTCTGTGTGGTCACATTCTTGTCCGACAGCTCCTCTAGGAGATAGGCTGCTTGGAGGGAAAAAAAACAATAAATAAAAGATAAGCCCGGGACCAATGGGGCGTGAAATCAAATCAATTTTAATTGGGGAGAACCCATTATAGTTCACGTGTCTATCCAAATCCGATCCGGAAGCTTTCCGCTTTCCGCTTTCCGTATAACAAAGCCCAAATTCGACGCTTCCTCCCTGGTTTGTGTGGGGGAAAAACCGTTACGTTTTCAGAGAGATCAGTGATCGCCACAAGGTAGTGACCCCCCCCGACTGACTGAGTGCTATATTTTACACTAAAACAATTGTGGCTGCCGCCTGTCACGATCACGATCATGACCTGACCCCCGGACGACGTTGCTCCGGTTGATTGAAATGCGCTCAGAGCGAGATGTTTATCCGGCAAATAAATTGAGGGATCGTGAGTCGGACGCGGCTCTTGCTGTAGGTCGGAAATGGAGACCTTTAAGGAAGACATTGAACTCAAGGGGAAGTATACCAGTATACCGAAATGATCTCATAAGGAACGGTTATCTACAAGCTGCTTGTCTATCACTATCTATCAGTTACTGAGTGATATAAGCAAATCAAGGATCGATTAAGCGATTGAATAACCCAATTTCTTAGGAACATGATTGCGATTAGGCTATCAGCTAAGGTTTACTATATATTCCATTCCATTCATTCAATCTTCATTATACTCTCTAGTGATCCTCCTCCGGCTTCGCCTGTTATCAGACACTCTCGGGCAAGATCGAGGCCAGTCTAACCTTTATGGCCAAGTTCATCAGAGACTCGTGTCTGGCTGCTGCTGCAATCATTCAATAAACCTCGGTTCCACCTGGGGTAATCTTTTAACGAATTGCATAATTCAATAAATGCCACTGGGACCTGCACTCTTTTTTAGTGATCACAACGGGACACAATTGGGGGCAATTCAGGCATTAACTGCCGGCAAAATAGTCACCATAATCCGCCATCACCGCCATATAAGAGCGAAACGTTACAATTTAATCGCCTTTGTGGCATCTTGATTGCCGGCAATTTGTTCATACAAGTCGATCTTTATCTCGAGTTCTTGCAAGTCCTCTCGACTCTGTGTATGCCTCTGAATGCCTCTGATTATCGCCGTGATTGAGTGCCGCGCATGGGCCCCGGAAAAGTTTCTGTGTTTGTTGCAAACAAATTGATAAATTAATTTAATTAAAGCCTGACAGCAGCTGGTGATGATGAGAGCTAGAGCGATCATCAAACCCAGGGAGGTTGAGGTCAAGGTGCAGCAGGCAGGCAATGCATTATGCAGAACGTGCTTGAGGATGTATTAAATATATCAAAATATTATTACACAAAATTCTAGTTTAAAATCCATACTTCAAGGTTACCCATCGACTTTTAAGTACTTATTTGGTGGCCTTCAATCTATTTCCTATGACTTTTAAGCTGTAAAGACTTTGTAAATATTTAAAGGTATTAACTTTCCAAGTAATTCCTTTTCCTATAACCATCCTATTTTGCACATCCTGTTCTGCTGTTTATTTAGCAAGTAAAAATAGCACTAGAATTAGCATAAATAATACCCCTAAGAACCCCTTTTGTCAGGAACTTGTGAGTTTGCTTAACTTTAATAAATAAGTAAACATTCATAATATTAAATCCCTAATTAAATCCCCACAGAACCCACCTCCTTATATCTATAACCCACATTCCCCACTGATCAATCACCGGGGGTAATTTTAGGTTGGGTCTTGGCTGCTTGGGAGATCCCTCCCTCAGTGTCATCGCCTGGCCAGTTAGTTACCTTATCGGGTGTCAAATAGCTCAAACGCCATCATCATCACATGTTTGTGGACACTTGAAAGTCATCGGTGGCCATAGTCATAGCCCCCATAGATTGTCCAACGTTTAACCAGTTCAAGTGTTGTTTTCAGTGTCCGTTGGGGCAGTGATTAAGGTGACTTTGTGCCTGCTTACATATGCATATAAATAAGTGACATGACAAGTGCCGGGGGCATTAAATGGGGCCTACAGAGAGCCTACGATATCGATCTTATCGCTGGGAAATATCCTCCAATTGGGCCTCCACTGACTAAGCTTTTAAGGGCAGGGACAGGGACAGGCACTGATCACTGATCACCGATCTAGTAGAGATCTCGATTTGAGAAAGCCTCACGTCTTGGGTCGATGGTTACTAATTAGAGCGTTTATGGGTTATTTATTCGCCTAATTAGCACATTTTATGTGCTGTTTAAATTCGGATTTATTGCAATTGAAGTGGCATAAAAATAAATACATCCGAGACAGCGACTTAGCGTAGATATAATCGCTCGATCTAGATGTGTATGTGGTATGTGTCGGTATATAGAGGTCGCACTGTCGTAAAGCTCACACTTTCCTCGAACATTTACGCACGTTTTGCCAAAAAAAAAATCTAGGAGGGGGATTTTGAACTCTATATTCATTTACATTTCCGAATTGGCTGCTAAATCGGGTCTATGTTTACCAGTTAACATCTTTTCTATGGAAATACACCATCTAATCCATATTGCAACGACTTCCTGCTATTTTTAGCCCAGTTATCTGGACTTTGATAATCGAAAACTAACTAATCTAAGGTCCCTAGGATCTTAGGGTCCAATTAGAGACTTGGACATCTTCTAACACCTCCCAGAAACATCAACATCAAGTGGGTGGATCGGGTCTAGACTCTGTAGACTTTCTAACAAAGTCGTGGGCGAGCATTTAATATCACATGCTCTGATCCGGATCACGCGGATTACTTATGACTCAAGTAGCCTTCCATAGATAGTTTCTTTGGCAGCTCACCCACCGTTGATCTCGATGCGCTCCTTCAGCTCCTCGGCGCGCGCCTCCTTCTCCTCGCCGTGCTCGATGTGGTAGTAGATGGCCGCCCCGAACATCAGGTAGGATATGTAGAAGATGAGCAGCAGGATCCATCGGTTTGGCGACATGCTCGTCGGGGAGGAGTCGCTCTACCTGCAAGGACACACAGACGCTACAGCTACAGGATGCCGGCTGGAAGGTGGGTCAGGTTTGGGTCGGAATCAGCAGCGGTAATCGAAGGCAGATCGGCGGAACACAGGTTTCTTGTTGTCTGTCGTTATTTATGGTTGTATCGCCGCTAATCGGAGCTTGATTGCGATTGCTGAAGTGGCGGCCAGTCGGTCGCCTTAGCGGTTGTCTCTATATACAAGTATGTCCCAATATGTGTTAGATAGGCGAGAGCAGATATCGGACAATACGATTCTGCTGCTCTACGGTTAAAGTTATGGGTCTTTCTGGTGGTTTCACCAGGAAGTGAGGATTATAGGAGTTGAAATATCGAAAATATTGAAAGTCTACAGATGGAATCTTCAGAAGATTGAGTTGTAAAGAGCTTAAAGAGAGCAATTATGGTTCTTCTAAGGGGACTAGGAGATTAAATATTTAAGTTGGATTTTAAAGACAACCTTAAACCTATTCAAATATATTTTCTTAAATGATATTACCTTAAGATGAGCATTTTAGGAGTTGAAATATCGGAAATATCGAAAATGTAGAGATGAAATCTTGTTTAAAATCAAGATCTTAGGAGATCTTAAAAAAAATAAGTTAGAAGAGCTACGTTAAATATATACGTTAAGTGATATTACCGTAAGATGAGCATTTAAGGAGTTGAAATATCGGAAATATCGAATATCTAGAGATGGAATTTTGTTTAAATTCATGATCTTAGGGGATCTTCAGAAGATTGTGTTGGAAAGAGCTCAGAAAGAGTAATTAAGATTCTTTAAAGGGTCCTAGGATATGAAATATTTAAGTTAGACAACCAAAACCTATTCAAATATGTTTTCCAAGATGATATTACCCTACGAAGAACATTATATGAGTTAAAATATCAAAAATATCGAAAATCTAGAGATGGAATCTTGTTTAAAATTATGATTTTAGGAATTCTTCCGAATATTGAGTTAGAAAGAGCTTAGAAAGAGTAATTAAGATTCTTTAAAGAGTCCTTGAATAAGGATATATCTAAGTTAGATCTTAAAGACAACATAAAACCTATTTAAATATATTAAATATATTTTCCAAGATGATTTTACCTTAAGATGTGCATTTTAGGACTTGAAATATCGGAAATAAATAAATAAATGTCTAGAGATAGAAACTGGTACATGATCATCATGATCTTAGGAGATCTTTAAACGATAGAGGTAGAAAGGGCTTTACAAAGACCAATTTAAGGTTCTTTAAAAGGGTACTAGGAGCTCATATATCCAAGTAAAACCTTAAAGGCAACCTTAATTCTATTCTAATATATTTTTAAAGAACTTTTACCCCACATTTCCTTTAGGTAGCGCACCCTCCTGCCTATGCAGTCGCCCCCTTTCAGTGGGGGTTTTCTTTTTTTGGAAAAGCACGCGCCTTTGCCTGTCAAGAGCGACCTTCTCCTCCTGGCCAGATCGCAAACCGCTGGCGACGTCATCACCGCTGCCCAGGCTTACACCTATTGACACTTCCAATCATATCTCTCCCCCCGGGTCGGACCTGGGCATGGCTGCTAATTTTCCACGATTTGTCGCGCGGTGCAAAGTAGTCCGCTAACGATTAGCGACCGCCGCAGACGTTGCCCTCTCCCAGCAGCGTCTTATCTCGGCCAGTGTCTGTGGGATCAGAGAGGGGCCAGGAGCCCGGGACCGCTGTGGGTGTCAACCGATGTGCCGCAATGCCAATTAGCGATCGCGAATGCAAAAAAAAATAAAAGCAAGCAGCAAAAGTTGACAAATCCAAGCTCCAAAAGCAATACAAAACCCAAAGCAGGTGTCAAATGTTTGGAGTGCTAAGCGTTAGTCATTAGCCAGTGATTAGGGTCCTTAAGTCGGAAAGACATCATAAAGATAAGTACCGCCGCCGTCTCTGGATTCTAAACTTATCGTAGATCATCATCCGAGGACGGTAATACTTCCGTAATACCCCAATTTAGACCTATCAAACCTATTGGGCAACATGATGAAAGTCCCAAAAGTCCCAGTCATTACGGGGACCATAAAGAGCCTGACTAATGGCAGCTGATTGGCTGCTAATGGGCGATTGATGAGGGTTGATGGTGAAAGTTCTTACAATATCGTAAAGATAAACGGTAAACGATGTCGGGGGCGCTTAAGTCATCGCCGGTTCTTACAGTATCATAAAGATAAAGGCGACGGTGTTCGCCCTAATGAGTTCATGTTGGGGTAGTTCGTGTGTGGACCCTACGCGTCGCGATAGAACAGGTGGAATCCCCCGGAGCCCGCTCGCAGAGATTCACGTGAATCGACGACTAATCTCGGGGCCCCAACTTCGGTTAGATCGGTACCTCCGCCGCGTATCTGTATCTGGTAGAGACTCTTCTCATTACACGCTTGATTACATTGGGACAATTCGAATTGTTTATTTTCTGCTGTTCTAGTCAAGTGATCGCCGCTGATAACGATTCTTCGCCGTTGCCGCAACAGTTTTAATTATTATTATCGCCTCTTTACCGTATAATTTCTATTAAATTATCTATGGAGTAAGTGTTGTTTTTCTTTCTAGCCCGTTTTTGCATTTTTTCGGTGCGACTACAATAATTTGTTAACAATAAAAGGTACAAAATCGCCGTCTATTGGGCGCGTTCCTCGAGCACTGACTGGCGGCGGCACTGGCGATGACGCCGTTCAATGGAAGTCTTTTCATTTATTGTGTTTCCTTTTTTTTATGTATTTATTTATTCCGAACAAACATTTCGATGACGCTACGGCTCTGTGTTGCCAAACGATCTTTTTAACGCTTTTTTTTTGGGCTTGCCCCCGTGGTGGAATTCTTTGCGAGTGGAAATTTCTGCCAAAAAATGTGTAGGGAAAGCAAACATCAAGAAGGATTTTCAAGAAGTCTTGTGTAGATTTTGCCTTTATAAATGCTATTCTTCTTCTTAAAATAAGGGTTTCTGAAGCCCAAAGTTCGTGGACAAAGTGAAAACCCTTCTCACCTATTTTATACAGTCTTATGTGTAGATTTTGCTTTTATAAGTGCTACTTTCATCTTTTTTTCTTCTTCTTTCTTCACCTATTTCATACAGTCTAATGTGTAGATTTTGTTATAATATTATTGCTTATAAATGCTTTATTCTTCTTCCTAAAATAAGAGCTCCTGAAGCGGAAACCCTTTTCACATTTTTTATACATTTTTAAGACCATTTCCCTCCACACCAACCTTCAAAGACCTTCAATGGCAAAAACGTGGCTATTTCGCGCTCACCCACACCCCATTGTAAATCCATAAAATGGACCCAATCTTTATCAAGCCGAACCGAACCCAAGTCGAACCCAAATCACAAAAGAAATCAACAATGGCAATGATAAACATTCGATGATCATGTAAATGAATCAAGTCAATGTTTGACGTCAAGTGGAGTGTAGACAACAGAACATTTAATATGGCAATAAAATCGTTTACTAATTGATAACCAACAGACTCCATTTCGTGGCGACCGTGATCGCGATCGAGATTGAGATCGAAATCGGGGGCAATTTGCCTAAAAATAGCCAAAAGGATCGATCGGATGATCATGTGCATTTCCCAGAGAGAAGCCTCGCCTCGGTTACGTGCAGAATTGGGGGATAACTCTTATGCAGTCGCCGTATATATGTAGGTCTGTACGTATATTATGTGAAACAAAATTATTAAATACAAAAATATTTACATATACCGACGCTAAATAGTCGTATAATCGATAATAAATAGCGGCAACGGCAAAATGAACACGTTTAGTAAATAATCGCAAAAGTTGTCGAGCGTCAAGAGCCGTGCTTTATTTCTCACTTGCCCCGGAACGGTCGGGCACAAGGCGAGGGAGATGGATGGGGAGGAAAATCTCTAAGAAAAGGAACAAGAATCGCGGGCATTGTCTCGTCTCTCTTTCTCTCTGTCCCCGGGAGTCTGAAATCTGTAAATCTGGGTGGAAATACCAGACAGGCCTACGTCTGTCTGATGAGGCTATTGGGAGCTAATGATGACATTGTTTTACAAGCCGGGCGGGGGCGCTATGATTAATTGAATTGCGATCTATCAATGTCTCTCGTCTCCTCGGTCTCGGTCTCGTCACTGTCTTGGGTCTAAGGTTCTGTTCTTGGTACTCCTTCTTCTGAATTGATAAGACTACGCGTCAGAGAGCCCAGAGCTAAACATAGTAATTAATAACTACAGTTGGAACATATTTTGATTGATAAATAAAAAGGGGAGTGATTCCCAGTTCAAAACTATGTTATGTTTAAATATTTGGGGGGTTCCCTTAAGCCAAAAGGAGTTCTTATTCCAAGGGATAGCATATTTCTCTGCCAGACCTCTGCTGGCACACGCACAATATGCACAAAAGAAAACGAAAGAATCAGTGCCTTTATTATAGTTAAATGGCTAGTCTTTTAGTCGGAGTTATTATTATACCATATTACCGAAAATGTAAGCTATCTTTTTCTAGTATCTGGCTTACTCGAGGTCTAGTTAGTTGCATTTAACAAATCATGTCTTTTTCCTGGTTCAAAGTGTCTTCATCAGGTGTCATTTGCCCGAAGAATTGCATGATATGTGATAATGACAATAAAAAGTTATAATTAATGCGTATTCCCTGGCTGGGTGGTGCGTATTAAAGAAGCTTAACTGTTAGTCACTCGGTCACATGAATCGATGATTGCGATATTCAGCACCTTACCTTACCAACTGGCTAACTGACTGACTGACTGACTGACTAACTGACTAACCGACTGACTGACTGACTTACTGGCTGATTGACGGACTAAGGAGGATCACCAGCGGGGCTCTGGGACCATATTTGTTTATAAACAAATGCCGAAAAGCGCTCGCAAAATGATGGATGAAGCAATAAGCCTAAAACCAACGCAAGACGCCTTGAGCCCTGCTGCTGCCGCCTGCCAATCGACTGATCGATAACATAGGCAACCGTTATAGCTCCGGCTAACGGTTAATTCCGTTTGCGGCTGGGTGCGCGCGTGTTTGTATGGGTTTTGCATATGGCAACAACAGTTAAGCAAACACTTTTGCCCAGTGAAACAATTTCGTTAATTAAATGCATTCAGCGGATCGTTTCATTCATGCCACAGATACAGATACAGATACTGGGCGGTGAGCGGCACAGATTGATTGATCGGATTAAGAATAGGCACTGGGAAAAAATAATGAAGCCCTAAAACCTAATCTAAAATCTAAAGATCACAAAAAAGTCCTTAGTTTGGATAGAAAAAGCCTTGTTCTTAAAATGTCTTTGTAAATTTAAATATATCTAATTCAAAGATTTCTCCTAAGAAAACCTGGAAAGTACTTTTTAAAGAAACTTATTTTGGGAAGGACTTAAGATTCAATATTGGAAAGTTTAATCTTTTCTGTTTTCAATTTGAAAAAACCGATTTCAAATTCATTTCTTAATTAAAGGATTACATTTCAAACAGGATTTTCCACAAAACGTAACTTTTTTATTTCAAATGATTAGCACAAAAACCACAGGAATATTTCCCGTATTTCCCCCGTACCGTAGAACTGTAAACTTTAACCTGTGCAGTACGTCGTAATCGGTTCGTGTTCGATTTCGAAATTCGCAACGTGCAATTAACTGTCCGTTTCGGACTTTCTTCGTGTCCCACTCAGATAAGCCACGGACCAAAAAAACAAGGTGACCACAACAACAGCAATAATAACAACAACAACACGGATGGCGATAATGTCTGCACTTCAGTGAACTGCGATCAGACAGCACTTTCGTTCTTAATTAAATAATTTAATTGATGAATTGAAATTCACACCGAGATCCGCTCCGATTCCACTGTTCCTTCCCTTCTTCCTTTCAGTTGCACTCTCAGGATATACCCACACTCAGAAATGTTGGTTGGAAAAAAAAAACACTCGAAAAGCACTGTTATTCCTTGCACTCCTTTCGCGTGTTTGAGTCGGCAGGTGGTGGGAAAAATCGCGAAAAATCAAAGAGAGAGCTGAGCGATCGCGTCCCAGGACCGTTACCGTTAAGCGGCGCGCGCTGAATTGAAGCGCTGCAGGCACTCGGTTGACACTTTTTGTTAACGGTGACGGCGGCGGTGACGTCGCTCCGTCGCTTCTCGGTTCCCGTAACCGTTCTGATTTAAATGGAACGCTCCAAGCTCACGTCTGTTCCCAGTCTCTGCCGGCGCAGGCGTCGCCGTCAGCGTCGCTGCCCTGCCCTGTCCGTCCGCGAACCGCTATTTCAGTTGCTCTTCTTTCCGTTTCTTTTCCTCCTCGCCTTTTTTGGCACTCCAGCCAAGCTTGGCTCTGCCCGTCTCCTTCTATTCCTGCACTTTCAAGCGGGATCAAGTGGGAGGAGGTGGGAGGGGAGGAGAAGGAGTGGGAGAGGGGGCGGCAAAGGAGCACTACGACACGTTCCGCGACGCCTCCATCATATGACTGGCAACAAAAACATGGCAAAACCCAACACAGCACAGAAACTGAATCAAAATCCGCGAGTATAGCACTCGAAAACAAATCAGAGCAGCAACGACGGAGAATGCAGAGCGGAAAAGCTCGGAAACGCACGGCAAAACTGTATGAAACGGCGAGCCGGAGCGAACGAGACGAAAGCGAACGCGGCATTAAATGTAATTGTCCCACCTCCTTTAACTGCCGATCGTGCGTGCCCCTGTGTGCGTGTGTGTGTGTGTGGGGGAGATCTCTAATCCGGCGCTCACTCAATTTTGAGCTTCTCGCTCTTCGCGGGCTCCAAAGAATAAGACAGGTCGAAATCACTCAAGAATCGCTCGGCTTTCGCTGCGTGCGCGCGTATGTGTGTGTGTGTGGTTGGAAGGAGAGCCCCTCCCCCGCCGCTCCATTGCGCATCCCTCCACTAACTAAACTAAACTAAACTAAACTAAACTAAAAGTACAGAAACTAAATCAAGTCGAAACGACGATCGGCAAAACGGCAACTACGAACTACGCCCCCTACGCCCCTTAGAACTCCCACAAGCCGATCGTCGCGAAAAGCAGTGATATTTTTCGTGTGCTACAAATAATCACTGCTACCACTGGAATACGGAGCAGCACAGTGGGGCAAATCGCTGGAAGGATGAACACAAGTGATCACGGTTAAGTCACAAGATTATCGGATTAACCTTTTTTATTTTTAAATTTTTGGAATAAAAAGAAATCGCCATTTTCGTTATTTTTACAATTTTGTTTTTATTTGTGCTTTATATTTTATGTTCTTATCTTTAGTTTATTTTATTTCTTAGAATATATTTTCTATCGCATAATGATACCAGAATATCCTGAAAATAAATACTTTTTATTTTCTTTTTCATTTCCTTACTATATCTATATTTTAATATACAAATAAAATGTACCTACATATATAATTATTATCAATGCCCCAAATATTTGGTAAGGTATAAAATCCGATTGCCCCTCATTTCCATTATTTATTTGTACTATTTATATCTTCATGGTTTCCTTTTTTAAAGCGATAAAGGATGACTTTTGATCAAACATTTATATTGTAATATATTTTCCTCGGAACTGATCAGGGTTGATAATGAATCGCAATGTTCCAGTGACTTTCCCAAACACACAAATAACCTTGATTATTTGTGAAGTAAATAAAATGTTATAAAGGTTTCCGTAGAACTGTAAAATGCGGTCGTGACATACCCAGTTTTTACGTCAAAGAGACTTAATAGACTGGAATCGAACTACTATCGATCGAGTCATGGAGAATTTTTGGTAACAATTAAAAATTATCTCAATTTTTTAGCGACAGATATTCAGAAACTAATTATTAAATATAGATTTTTGGAAAAGATATATTTTTCGTGATTCTATCTGAAACATACCTTTAGATTCTTACTCGTAAATAATCTTAGATCTAGCATTTTTATAATTCAATACCAAGAGCGATTTGTTTATAAAAATTTCTTAAGTAACTTTACTATCCTTTGGCGAAATATTATTTATTTATCATTTATAACACTCTTTATTGTACTAATTACCCTCTTCATAGATGCCTTACCATTACAAACCATTATCTCTTTTATATTATAGCAACTTTCGATGGCGATCATTACTCATTTCGACCCACTGTGTGCTCTGCTTTTTCCGTTTGATCGGCAGCCTGGCCACCGACGACGACTTTGGCAGAAAATACGGCAAATACGGGCCGGAGACCCCCACCCAGACCCAAGTGGGCGCCCAGCCCAGAAGAGAACACACCTACCTGTGGAAAAAATAAAATAAAAACAGAAACAACGAAGCGACCACACAATCGCGGCGAACGCAAATGATTTGTCTACGGATTTTAGTGCTTTACGACGGGCACTAGCAGAGCGCAAACTTTAACGTCGTCAACCGGCAGCCGCTGAGCCACCCACCGCCACACCCACCGAAGCCACTGGAACCACCCCGAACCCCAAACCCCTCCGATTTACCCACCTTACCTTGATCTTGGGAGCTTACAGGGCCTGATCCTGATGGGGCCAGCGTGACAAGTAATCACTGTCAATGCCAATGTCAACACGGGGAAAATGTAAATTTTTTATTACCAAGAAAGGTACCTAAAGTTCTTAGGGGGGTTTGATTAGGTAATACTATAAAGGTACAACACATTCTTTTTATAGGGAATATAACGAAATTTTGACAATAAAGAACTACATAAAGAAGCTACCCTAAAGGTCCTTGAAAGTTTTTAATATATTTTTCTTTAGCACAAAAATAATTATATTTAAATTTATTTTAAATATATTTGTAATATCCTTTGTTAGCTATAGGTTATATTTCAAATCCTTGGAAAATCCTTTGAATGACTCTTCCATTTATTTCCTTAATAACTATAGCCAGCTAGGGCTGTCTTAGCCTTTTACAACTAACAGGATTAATGCTTTAAGAAAGAACAAAAAGCTTCTATAATATTTATAAGGACCAAAAATTCGTATTTTTTCATGGAATCCTAATATGTGATTATAGAAACCTGATCCCTGTGGCCCACCGTGCAGGTGCAATCACTGAGGGCCGAGGAACCGAAACGAATCGCATGGGAACGAGAACGAGAGCTAAGTAAGTACTCATCATCATCATCAGAGTTGAGTTATCGCCTTCGCTTATTTTTTGCTCTGCTCCACATTCTATATAGATTCTCCCTCGGATCGATTTTGATATTTTTGCGAGCGGAGAAAGCTCCCCGGAGAGCACGGAGATAGCCCGGGGCATCGCCAGCGCCATCGCCTTTGCCGGTGACAATGATAGTGTTGATAACAAGTGTGCCTCGAGTGCCTCGCACTGGATAAGAGTAAGCGAAGCTTTAGCCGCAAAAAAGTAAAACTCACGATCTCATCACAGAGCGAGAAGTGGAGCCATGACACCTGGAATTTGATGATGACTTACCCATTAACCAGTACACTCTGAAAATTTAGGATTAAAAAGCCAAGAAAGTACTTGGTTTATGCTAAAATCCCTAAAAGGGCATACTCCTTTTGAGAACCTCTGAAATTTAAAGAATTAATGGTAACTATTAGGTTTAGCTTTACTTATCACACTTTGTTTAATTTAATCAAGCATTTTAAATGAATTTCTCCAAGTGTTCTGCTCCGCGAGAATTAGATCTCTGTGATCTCTATGATCTGCGTAATGTCAGTATCTCCCACGTCACAGATCGTAATGTAAGGCCCCCCGAACAGCTGAGTTTACTCCTCAAATCAGAGCAAAGCGGGCAAATACCGACTCAGCGAGGTGCTAAAATATCCCATTTGTGCTCGATCAGTGGAGCCTTTAATTGGAAAGATAAGCTATAGAGCGAGAAGTGCCAGGTTTTATTTACCGAGAGATCCAGAGCAGAGAACAAGAGCCAAGCCACTCAAGGCCCCGGGAACTGAGTGGTTTTCACTTCTTCTTAGAGGTTTCTATTTAAATTGGCAACTGATTCATGGCCCGCCTTAGCCCAGAGTCGATAAGCATAATTAATTACGCTGCAGTACGCATGTCTTCCAGCCAGCCAGCTTTGATGTATCGTCGCCGCTCCTGTCGTCGCAAAGTGGCCGCCACAAATCCGAGTGTATTTAAATAAATTCAAATGAATTGTAATTGATGGGACACCAGGCCACCGGGCCCAGGCAAGGTATTTCCCAGCGATTCATGGTTCTTTCTTGGTTGCCGCCCATTGGAGCTGGAGCTGGAATGTGTTCCTGTGACATCTGGCGATGAGTTAGGCGCCCCAAACTTTACCTAATCAATCAATTAGGGAAGTGATGGATGTGCTCAGGTGAGAAACTACCTAAGGATCATCTTTTAAATATAAATTCTTAACTCAAACTATTTTCTAAGATTAAAGGAAGCTTCAGAAACCTAAAAAGACTTAGTTTGCACTTTAAATTTGTTACCAGAAGCGAAATATCCTTATTTAAATATTAATTCTTAGTCATTACATCTAAAAGTTCATTTCTAGAAGTGAAATAACCTTAGCTAAATATTAATTCTTAGTCAATGCACCATAAATTTATTTTTAGAATTGAAATAACATTATTTAAATATTTATTCTTAGTCATTACACCTTAAATTCATTTCTATAATTAAAATAACCTTATTAAAATATTAATTCTTAGTCATCGCAGACATTTTATCAAGTATTTATCAGGGGAATGCCATCAATCACTCAAAACTCACTGCATTCCGCTTGTCTGTTAAGTAATTTAAGTAAATAGCATTCCCCTTGTGATGGATAGTCCATAAATCCATCATCATAGAACGGAATTCCATCAAAATTAATAATTTAATACGATTAATCAGTTATGGAAAGTTAATCAAGGAACATGGAAAGTTAAATCTCTCATACAAAAAAAGAGTTTAACCATTCTACGCATTGTCTAAAAAATAAACTCAAAAGAGTATAACGAGTTTAGTAAAGATTTAATACTTAATAATATTAAATGTATACTCAACAGTATAGTTTGTATACTCTGTAGTATTAATTGTGTATTTTCCAGTATTATTTTTATACGAACCTACATTGATAATTCGATAACATATCACGTTAGCTGGAATTTAGTGATTTTCTGTTTTAAAAATATACTCAAACAGTATAACGAGTTTGGAATCGATTTAATACTTAATAATATCAAATGTATACTCAATAGTATAGTTTTTATAATCTATAGTTTCATTTGGGAATTTTCCAGAACTATTTTTATACGAACCTACATCGATAATTCGATAACATATTGCGTTGGCTGTAATTCAGTGCTTTTCTGTTTGTCCAGTTAGGGAATTCTCTCAAGTCTTGGCGCAGATTGGTGTTATTTTAATACTTTCATAGTAACAAATTAATAAGCATCTTATTAAGACATTTTTAATACTCAGGAATATAGAATTCATGTAACAATTGTATAGTTTCTCTGACCATTTTTTTTAAGAACAGTTACGAACCCCAAATCGAATAAATACCTTCCCCAATCCCCCATTTAAAACACTTTCACTCCATTTACTTTTCTTAAAGCCATCGTTTTCCGCCGCATCGGTATATTGCTCTCGTTTGGCGTACACAAATATCTCATTTAAATATCGGCTACAACAGCTATCATACAGAATGTACAAACGATTTGGAGGAGGAGGATGGTTGAGCGGAGACCCAGAAGAGGTTCTTCAGCTATTTTTGCTTATCAGATGCACGATGTTGCCAATCATCCGGCAGCCGTTCTTGTGGTGCAAGAGGTTCAAACACGGATCGCGGATCTTCTCCTCCAGCAGCTTGATCAGCTCCTCGCGCAGGCACTGCACCATCTCGGCCGTCTCGTGGTCGTGGGCCTTCAGTATGATCCAGCCACTCTCCAGCAGGAAGAGGAAGTCGCCGTCGTGCAGCTCTACCTTGAAGTCGCTGCCGGCGAACAGGACCATGGCGATGAGCGGGAGCATCGAGCAGTCGCGTATGTAGATGGCGCTGGTGCGCACCTTTTCCTGATAGACGAGGAACGGGGCCTGGAAAACGGACACCTGCGAGTTGACCGACGACGGGTGGATCTTCACGTAGCCATCGCCGCGGGTCTTGAAGCGCAGATCCTGGTGGCTCGGCTCACGCGGCACTGCTCCTCCCGCCGTCTGAACGTAGACCCGCTCCGGCGTCATGATCTTGACGATGTTGGGGTAGAGGGCGGCGCAGAGGAGCGAGGTCAGCAGGCGGTTGTTGTCGCCGTTGTGGTTCTGCTCCACGCCCGTTAGCTGCAGAATATTGTCGCTGGCATTCTTGCGCCGGCGCGGCACATTGATGGGCACAAAGCCAATGGAGACGAGCAGCTCCAGGTACTGGTACTTGAGGTCGGCTATGGTCTCCAGCGTGTTTATTGAGAGGAAGTGCTCGCTGGCATAGTTTCTGCTGGCCCCATAGTTCCCCCGCCGCGCCACATCCAGCCATTTCTGTGGGGAGGAAAAGGGAGTTAAAGAGAGTTAAAGAGAGCAGCGGTCGGCACGGCCCTATCCCGTGGGATAGGATTGTTCTCACGCACAGTATGCACAAAAGAGAACAGAAGAACGGTATGCACAAAAGAGAACAGAAGAATCAGTGCAGACAAATTGTAATTGTGTGGCTAAATTTAGCCTTTTTTAGCGTTAAATAGCTAGTTTTTGGGTTATAGCTTTTTTTTTTGGCCATATTACAATATATCTTAGCTTTTTTTCACTCATACAAATGCAATGTTGGCGGACCACTGTTATAGACCCAAGTTCAGGCACTGGAAACTTACCCTGTAGGCATTCAGCACGGTGAGGTGATCGCTGTTGCCCATGGCAAACATCCGCTTGCACCTGTCCGCCTCCGTGCGCTTGTTCATCGGACTCACGAACGGCGACTTGTTGCTCAGGCAGGCGGCAATGGTCAGCACGCTGTCCAGGCACTGGAAGATCGCGCCGTACAGCATCAGCTTGCCGATGCGCACATCCACGGGCAACGCGGCCAGATGGTGGCCCAGCGGGGTCAGCTGGTCATCCGCATCCAAAGCGCCCACATCCCTTAGCCGGGTGAGGGCGCCCAGCACGCTGTCCTCGGTGGGCGCCTCCAGAGTCTCCAGCAGCACGGACAGGGTATTCCGCGAGGCGAACGTCTGCAGGGTCTTGATGCGCAGCACGATCTGCTCCAGCGGCACGCGCTGAATCTCCGGCACCGGCTGACCCAGGATGTGGTGGTGATAGCGGTAGCTGGTGTACAGGTGGATGCACACACCGGGCATCACGCGACCGGCGCGACCCTTGCGCTGCTTGGCGTTGGCCCGCGAGACCCAGACCAGGTCCAGCGACTCCATGTTGCGGTTCGAGTCGAAGCACTTCTCCTTCATCAGGCCGCAGTCCACCACGAACACGCAGTCGTCGATGGTCACCGAGGTCTCCGCTATGTTGGTGCTGAGGACGATCTTCCGCTTGCCGGGCGGCGCCTTCTTGAAGACCAGCGACTGATCCTCGCCGGAGAGGGACGAGTGCAGTGGGACCAGGATGAACTTGCCGGCGCGGGGCGAGAAGAGGGCGTTGTCCAGCAGGGAGTCGTGCACGGTCTGGATCTCCCCGAAGCCGGGCAGGAAGATGAGGATGGTGCCCTCGCGGGGCCAGTCGTGGGAGCCCTCCACGATGTACTTGAGCACGGACTCGATGAGCTCCGGGTTGATGGTCATGGGCTCCATCAGGTAGATGCTCTTGCAGGTGGGCTTGCTGTAGTCTGGGTAGAGTCAGGGATAAAGGGGATAGCTCTGGAGGGGATTTACTTAGGCTTACCTGCATATCTCCCGTAGGTCTCGGCCAGGGTGAGCTTCTCGTCCTTGATCTTCTTGCCCGGCTCCTGGCCCGAGGCCTGCACATCGGCGTACTCCAGCTCGCGCTCCAGCACCTCCTGCTCCTGCTTCTTGAGCTTCCTGCAGAACTTGGTGTCGTACTCCATGACAAAGCCGCTCACCTCGAGGATATCCTCCAGGAAGAGCTGCTGCACGGGGAAGGTGCGACCGGGTATGTCCAGTACAGGCGCCCCACCAAAGTAGTCCGAAAAGAGGGCCGCGTTCAAGGTGGCCGACATGAGGATCACCTTGAGATCCTTGCGCTCCCTCAGCAGATTCTTGAGGATGAGCAGCAGGAAGTCCGACTCCTCGGACCGCTCGTGCACCTCGTCCACGATCACGTGCGTAACGCTGCCTAGGAGCGGATCCGAGGCCAGGCGCCGCAGCAGGATGCCCGTGGTGCAGAAGCTGAGGCGCGTGCTCGCCGACACCTTGTTCTCCAGCCGGATCTGGTAGCCCACCAGCTGGCCAATCCTATCCAGACGCTCCGCAGCCACGCGCTCCGCCACCCCAATAGCCGAGAGGCGACGCGGCTGCGTGCAGATGATCTCCACGTGGGGGAGGGTCTCCTTGGCGGGCGCCTGGAGGGCGCGGAAGAACCAGTTGTCCAGAATGAACTGCGGCACCTGGGTGCTCTTGCCGCAGCCCGTCTCCCCGGATATCACCACCACCGGCGAGCTGTCGATCAGAGCCAGTATCCTCTCGATTTCCGCGAAGGCGGGCAGCTTTTTCCTGCCGTCGATGACCTTCTGGTAGCGCTCCTCCTTTCGCCGCTCCACGAACTGCTGCAGCAGGCGACGGTTCTCCCTGGTTTGGGCCTCTGCATTCCTTTGGTTGCCTCCCTCGTTCCGCGAGGTTTGGCCGCGGGCATAGTGCGAGGGCTTCGGCGCCTGCAGGCCCTCCCCATCCTTATCCGCTCCCGCGCCCTCGGGCTCGTCGTGAAAGAGCGAAAGCTTGGGCGAGGGAAAGGCTGCGGTGTCCAGGTGCCCGGCTAGCTGCTCGTTGGACTGGAGGAGGTCACAGATGCTGTACACGCAGGGTATGCCATCGCGGCAGATCTCCCTGGCCTCCCGGTACAGGTGGCGGGCGTAGCGCAGGCGCAGCTCGTGCGGTATGTCGTGGCAGGTGGTCTTCAGGTAGACGAAGGGCGCCTCGTACGGGTAGCGGCTGCCCGGAGGGAAGCGCACCTCCACGTGGAACCACAGCTCGTTGTCGTTCTCGTCGACGCTATCTGGGGAAGATCAGGATTAAATACAAGGCTCCCCAAGCTTGGACAGCTCCTTACCCTTCTTGGGCGCCTCCGTCGCCGCCAGCTGCGGCGGCAAATGAGCGAAGCGGCACTTGGGCCCGAACCGGCAGGTGCCATCCCGATCGAAGTTGCGACACCGCTGCGGCGCCTTCTTCTTCTTGTCCAGCGCCGCCTGGGCAGCGGCGGCAGCGGCCGCTAAGACCGCCTCCCGCGCCTTGCGCACCTCCGAGGGGCTGTGGGCCAGCAGGTGGTCGATGCGGAACTTCAAGTTCCACACGCGATTATGCTCTCTCTCCTCGTACGCCTTGTCGTAGATGGATTCCAGGGCCTCCTTCTCCTCCGCCCGCATGTCCAGCAGCTCTGCCTCATCGGGAGCCTCCAAATGCGTCTGCTCCGCCTCCGGCACCCGCATGTAGCGGCGGTAGAGCAGGAGCAGGGCAGCCTCTGTGTCGCCGGAGCAATGGTCGTACGCCTCCAGGCAGTGGACGGCCTGGAAGCCGTAGTTCTCCAGCTTGGCGAGCGCATAGCGGCGCAGGCGGTCGCTGTCGCTGCCGTCGCCGCGAGTGGAGCTCACGCCCTGAACGCTCTGGACCACCAGGGTGCCACGATCCTGCCAGTAGGAGTGCTTCACGCCGTGACCGCCTCTGCCGCGATCCTTGTACTTGCTAATGTCGTCCAGCTTGAAGTCCGGCCCGTGGATGGTGCGCAGCGTGTCCATGGTCATCTGGCGGGACTCGTCGCTCAGCCGGAGGACGTGCAACTCCGTCTTGCGCGACTTGTTGTCCGCCGCCTGCGACTTGGGCGCTGCGGGCACGTTGCTGCAATCGAGAGAGATGAGTCAGTGGCTGGGATAATCTCGGGATCGGGTACGGGTACGGTGGTACTCACGTGGTGCGGACGTCGCTGGGGCCGCGCAGGAAGCAGTCGTCCATGTGCTGACGCGAGAATTCATCCATTTCCGTGGTGTTCTGGCGGGGGAAGGTAAGGTAAATCAGGTAAATTTCACAACAAACGCCGACACGCCGACGCCAGTGTGACCGTGTTGGGTTCCGGTGGAAATGCCACGAAGATGGGAATTGCATGGATGGCGCACACCGCGATTTTTAAATATTTAAAAATCCTCACAAAAATAGCCTATTTTTGGTGATATTTAGAAGCAAATACTTCATTTAATATTTTAACTTTATCTTGGTTTGTTGAGTTAACCTAGTAATAGGGGTTTTATATTATTGTTTGCTAAAGATACCATTTACAAAATTGGATCTTAGACAAAGTTGGGTTCCTGTAACCTGTAATACCTATATTTATTCCGGAAAGAGTAAATATATTCGAAGGGGAAACATGTTTTTAAAATGTTAACTTTATTTAAGTTTGTTGAGTAATAAGAGTAACATAAACATTTTTATTCATAGCATAGCTTTCCTTCTTTCATTTTACAAAAACTAACTTAAAAGGAACATTTTTTAATATTTTTCAGCAGATGTTTCAGTATATCTTGCTTTCTTTTTTTGGCCTTCAATGGCAGTTAGTGGATATTTATATAGGGGAATATCCCCAAGTTTCTAATATAACTCAGAATTCCTTCTTTCACTTTAAATAAAATGGCAAATTTTGAATATTTTTAAGCTGGTGATTCAGTACATCTGGCTTTCTTTGCTATACAGCTTCAATGACAGTTAGTGGATCTTTATATAGGGGAATATCCCCAAATTTCTAACGTAAACATAGGTTTTCATAACTTAGCATATTTTAAAGCTGATGTTTCAGTTCATCTTGCTTTCTTTAGGATACAGCCTTCAATGACAATTGGTGGATATTTATAGAGGGTAATATCCCCAAATTTTGAACATTAACTTAGAAACTTTCATACCTTAGCATTTCTTCTTTTACTTTACATAAGATTAAATGAAATGGGAAATATTTTGAATATTTTAAAGCTGATGTTTCAGTTCATCTGGCTTATTTTAGCCTCCAATGGCAAGTCATGGATATTTATATAGGGAAATAACCCGAAGTTTCTAACATAACTTAGCATTGCTTCTTTCACTTTACACGAAAATAAATTAAATGGGAAATATTGTGAATATTTTAAAGCTGATGTTTCAGTTCATCTGGCTTATGTTAGCCTCCAATGGCTTGGGTATATATATAGGGGAATACCCCAAGAACGTCTTTCTCAGCTCTTAATCGGAAGCTGCGTCCTTGTCCAGAGCCTCCTCCATCTGCAATTGTTCGAGCTGCTCGCTGTTAAGTGGGAAATGAGGGAAATGTTTATGGATAATAACAGTAAAAATAGATTAGCCTTACGTGGCCTCCTGCTCGACCTGGCTCAGAGCTGCAAGATCCTGCATTACGGACTTGTGGACCTCATCGTATTCCCTATGCTTTTGAGCCAGCTTTGCCTTTGCAACAGCCTTCTCGGCCATGATGCCTTCCATCTGCTTCTCCATTTGGGCGGCGAGTTCCTTGATCTCTTGATCGGACTAAAGATCACAAGTAATGGGCATAAGATAGAGACTGGAAAATGGGGAAAATGGCATACACACCTTATTGGTGTGCTCATCGTAGTTAATCTTCATCTGCAGCTCGACGACCGCCTTGGCATGCTTGCAGTGCGTGGCGTAGGCCTCGTCCAGGTTGACCTTGGCATCCATCAGTCTTTGGAATTGATTCAACATTCCATCGGTCTTCGCCTCCATCTCCTTGAGTTGGGGCGACAGATTCTGGCCGTCCTCGAAGATCGGCAGGCCGGCCACCTGAAGGCATTGGTTCTGTTCCTCCATCATCTGCTTTCTTATCTCCTTGAGATCCTCAAGCTTCTTTACCATCCGTGCAGTATCGGCTTGCTGCAGGGGCAGGACCAGACCGGTACCGGTATAAAATCGCATTTCTCGCGAACTCTGCGCACATTACTTACCACTTCGGCCAGGTTATGTTCCACGTATTCAACGAACATTACATCGCTCAGGCGAACTCGATCGTCCTCCGGCTTCTCGTCGACAAGAGCATAGTTGGCGCTTCGCTTAGACATGTTTGGAGCACGTTTCGGGATCAAAAAAATGCACTGATTGCTGAAATTAAGGTTACCAATTGCAAACGACGCCACGCGCTTGTTTCAAGCTCCGCGATTATCGAGAAAAGAAGTGTTGGTGATGATGAACATGGAAATTGGCGTACAAAATGGCGGTTCAGTGTTGGTAAACGCAACACAGGCACTGTTTTTTAAAAATATCGGGGTTCGTTCACCTTTTCCCAAAAGAGCGTTATTCATCCGATGTGCTCAGAGTTTAAACTTTTGATCATTTTTGTGAAATATGTTGAACTTTACTTTTTTGGCATATAAATGGGAAAAAAGTAAATGGAAAATCGTAAAAAAATACTCATTATAAAGGAATTCCCTTGAGTTTTGGGAGAAAATAAGTGAATATATAATAAATAGGGCCGAAAGTCTTAGCAACTATGGCCGATTCCTCCCTGTACCTTAAGTTTTAAACTTTTGGCAACAGAGTACAATAAATAAATATAATAAATAGTCTATAAATTTGGTAGAAATTAATTTGAAATAATAATTTCTATAATATTAGTACAATTAGATAATAAAAATGGAAGTAATTATACAATAAAGTTGTACCATTCTTTCTACCCCGTTCGCACTGGCAAAATAAAGGATTTCCCTTGAGTTTTGGGAGAAAATAAATAAATATATATATATATATATATATATATAATTAGAAATTAATTTCTACCAAATTTGTAGACTAGTTGTTATATATTTATTTATTTTCCTAAATCCTATAATATTAGTACAATTTGATAATAAAATTAGAAGTAATTATACAATAAAGTTGCACCATTCAAAACCAGTCTGGAGCGAGAAAACATAATATTTTATTTGTGTTGTTAATTTCTTCAACATATTTAGACCATGTTGCTTTATTTTTTAAGTCAATTAATATTAAACTTTTTTTTTATAGATTGCATAGTGAGAATCCCCAATACTTAGGAGTCTCTGCTGAAAGCTACGTACTCAGACACGCGAAAAATGTTCCTAAGCAGTGCGATAGAACGACAGGGTGACTATTGACCTCTCCTTTTGACTCAATGCTGAGTACGTAGCCGAACTATTAGTCACTTAAATAACAGTAACTTGATGGGGTAATTTACCACTGCCTATAAAAATGTAAAGACTACAAAAAAAATGAATAAAAACTAAGCCCAGACAGTGACACATCACAATCGCATGTGATTTGGCAATCATTAGCAAATCCTTCGAATTAGTCTCCCATTTGTCTCGTTAATCATTGTCGCCAGATGATGGGCTCGTGTCTCTGTGTGTTATGCAAGTACCAGGAAATCTCTGGCCGAGATCATGATGGAGATATGACCATCAGGTAAAAACACCGCGACTTTTCCTGCTTACAACAAAAGGGCGATGGTCGTAAATTGAGTTACATGCCACAACAGACAGCAGGAATGGCAACTCTACTCTGCATGAGTCCGAGAGGTTTGTTTGTCTTTTGTCACCGACACCGGGTGGAGGATAGGGTAACCGACCCGGCCACCTCTCCTCCCTCCCTCCTCGCTTTTCGACATCTTAAACAATTAAAAGTCAGTTAGGTGAATTTTGATGCGGGAAAAAACAAACGAGCACTTACAAAAAATAATATAAAAAATATAAACAGCTCTTAGAAAATATAATAATTATTTACTAAACAGATCTAATGCTTTTAGCTTAATTTAACAAATTAAATGTAAGACTTTTCTTCACAAAAATCTGGAATATAAAATTTATTTAATGAAATAAACAAAGTAGCACTTACAAAAAATAATATATAAAATATAAACAGCTCCTAACAAATATTATAAATATTTTTTAAACAGAAATAACGATATTAGCTGAATTAAACAAATTAAATATAAGACTTTTCCACACAAAAATCTGGTATATATAATAATTTAAGTGTTTAGGCCATTATTTTTCCGAGTGTCCAAGCAAACATGTTCATTGGGATCTCTGGAGAGTGGCGGGTCGGATGTGGGCTAAGCTCGGACACGGCGATGTAAGCGATTTCCTTCTAATGACAATTCTTACATCTAAATGGTTTTTATGGCCGCCGTTTAAAGAGAACTCGCTTAATGATTTTTGAGTGCCAAAAAAAATAAACAAAAATTAAAGAGGAAGTGGTTCATGTTTGCCATAAAATCAAAGGTTTAAAAACTACATCTGAGGAATCTGAGCAATCCTTGCGATAATTAATATGTTAACCGAATAATAAATAATGGCAAATGGCGAGCACGATTTTCCCGCCGTCTCCACTTATAATGCCGAGTCACGCACGGAGACATTGAACCGCTCTCGCCTTGAACTCGGCCGCCGGAAAATGGAAAACCCTGGAGGGTGGGGTGGTGTGGTGGCCTTTTCGCACATACACTTAAAGTCGCGTTCGAATTATGCGCATATTTTGAGGGCCTTTGATGGCAAAGTGGAAAAATGCAGCGGCCAAAATGAGAATTAGTCAACTTAAAGACGGCAATTTGGCGTCAAGATCTGCGCAACTCTTGCCCGGCCAAAGGGGGCCATACATATGCATGGAACCTGGGATCCGAGACCTGAAACTGGCGGCAATGGTATATAACCTGGCCTGGGAGACTCGGGGACAGTGCGACCTTTAATGGCGGCATTGTGTGCTAAACAGCCTCGGAGTTCGGAGTGCTCGGAGTGCTCGGGAGTTCCAAGATCTCTGGCCAAAGAAGCGTTGGCGGTGGCAAATTCTCACGCTATCCATTGTTCCCACAATTTTCCATTCATTCAGTTTGCTCGCGATCTGTTCCTACTTAGTAATAAGTTTTGCCCCGGAATAAAAGGCACACACACAGCAGACTCTCCACGGAGCCCAGGGGCTGTCATCATCGTCATGATTATCATCGTCGTCGGTCTGCGTCGTCGTCTTCTGCCGGGGTAATGAGTCTGTTTTATATGGGCTTAGGTTAGGTTAGTAAGTACGTGGAACGTCTTTCCTATATACTCACGTCTGCATGTACAGCAAGTGCTTGGCTACACTTGCAACGAGATCTCGTGGAGAGAGATCCAAATCGGATCACCTGACACCTTATATAAAGCACCGACGAGACCCCGAGCGTCAGCCATGGAAATTTCATTCAGAACCTGAGAATGGGAGCCAGGGCTTAAACCTATAAAATGTAGCCAGAAGGGGGGAGATTTATATTTATTTAAATATAAGATTGTTTCTTAGTTTTAAATTAAAAATCTATATGCTTAAATACTAATTTAGGGACATAAATAAATAAATAAATTTAATTAATATTCCTATAAAAATAATTTTGTAAGTTAGTTAGTTTAAAAGGCCCCAATAAATATATGAACTGCAAGGGACACTGTACCTGGGCGGTCTTTGCACGCCTTAAAAGGAGGTCTCTGCATGCTTTTTTCCCTTTTGCATAAAAAAGGCCACTATAACACGTTCCAACTTATGCGTATACTCAATTTAATAATATAATATCATAAAATTCACACTAGCTAAGGCCTTTTTTATTGTTATTATTATATTGTTATTATTTATTATTCTAAATACTAAATTAATTTGATTTTTGGTAAATTGGATAATTAATATTATAAAAAAGGTTAATAATAAAGTCCCTAATTCCGTGGCATGAGAGCCTTTGTCTGAGAGGTCTATCCATGATTTTTGCACAAAAAAGGCCAATATTACATGTTCCTACTTATGTTTAAACCCAATTAAATAATATAATATCATAAAATTCACACTAGCTAAGACCTTTTTTTATTGTTATTATTTATTATTCTAAATACTGAATTAATTTGGTTTAAGATAAATTGGATAATTAATATTATAAAAAAAGGTCAATAATAAAGTCCCTAATTCCCCGACATGAGAGCCTTTCTCTGAGAGGTCTTTGCACGCCTTAAAATGAGGAAAAAAGGCCCCTATTACACGTTCCAACTTATGTTCAAACCCAATTTAATAATATAATTTCATAAAATTCACACTAACCAAGACCTCTTTTATGGCTTTCACAGTTTCTTCCACACATTCTTCATAATTAAGAGGCAGGTCGTTAATTTAAATGCATCATCTTAATAATTTAATGAGAAATTGCTGAATTAAATGCTTATTAAGATGTCATGTTCTCTTTTGTGCGCTCTCCGAGCAGGTAACTCCGTATTAGCCTAGATCATAACATTTATATACTCCAGTGTGTGGCAGAGATAATGCCTACGAGTTCCGTTGTCAACACACATATCTCACGGTATTCTCGGGGGCCCCGAGAGTGTGACATATTTGTGTCTGCCCGCATCATTATCGTCGCGGCGAGCGAATATGTCTAATCACTTTCATTATGATCACGATCATCCGAATCTCTGCCCAGCTTTATGGCATGAGCACGTCGGAGATCGCTTTGAACCCGACCCGGGTGCGTCCCCCCTAAATAGGCGTCCAGTAGTCTTGGCCGAGAGACGTGGCCATAAAGTGCTCGGTCCGTCGGTGCGTAATTCCAAATTGTCGCCCCTTCTGTGAGTGAGCAAGCGAGCAAGCGAGCATGCTATTCTGTCCCCGCCGAACTGTCATTAAAGCTTCGTGTCTCCCCTTTGCCACTCGCACTCGCACTCTAACCCCCAGGCCCATGCCAAGCAGTGCTGGTAGGTACTGGTCAGGGAAATAAATATATAAAATTATATAAGAATATATGAACAAAAATATATAATTAACAAGGAGTAACAAGGAGTGTTTCTAAGATTTGGTTTTTGTAATTTTGTTCTTGTAATTCCGAGCATACTCCTAAAGGCTTAGCTTTGTAAGCTCACCATTCACCGAAGCATAACGAAAAATACTTTGCACATTTTACTCTCCACATTAAATATTAAATCAAATAAAACATTAATATTAATAATATTTATTATAAATATAAATAATAAATTTATATTATTAGTTAAAAATTGTTTTTAGTTAGTAGCTACTCTGGCATCTCCGACCCCTGCTTTCCTCGATCGGTTTGCATGCAGCAACCAAGTAACCGAGCAACCAACCACCTTTGCCGCCGTCTCTGCTTCTGCTTCTGTTTTTGTTTTAGTTTTTTTTATTGCCTTTCTTCGCTGCTTTGCTCGGTTTTTTTGCGCATGCGCCCCCGAGACGGCGACGTTGGCAGAGAAAGCGGCGAGGCACAGTGGTTGGAGAGCGGAAAAACACAGATAAAGAAGAACAAAAGAATAAGAAATGGAAATATTTAAGATAGATTTTTGTTAATGAAAACATAATTTTGGCGAGTAAATATTAAAGAAAGATTTTGTTTAGATAAATAGAATTTAATAGGTAAATGTATGTACAAAAGCTAAAATAATATACCAATATATATATATATATATATATATATATTATATGTTTAATAATATAATAAGAAGATTTTGTTAGGAAAAATGGTGTGTAAATAAGTTAATTTAAGTAAGAAAGCAAAAAAAAAAAAAAACTGATTAGTTGCCATTAACAGATATACTCGTATAATATATGAGCATTTTATATATATTTATTAATAATAAAATAAGAAGTCATATAATAAGAAGAAATCTGAAAAATCAATAGGATTTCAATATTTCTGGGCAAAGGGTAAATATGTACATATATATTTATTTTAAATTTTAAATGTAATATTATGTATTACATATATATATAATACAAATGTAATATAATAAAGGAGTCTTACACCTCTACGGACAGGTAACCTAAATAAAATATAATTCATAAATTTATGAATTTAGTGAATTATTTTTAATAATTCTTAAGTGGTTCAAACATTGTATTACTAGTTTTTGATTGATGTAATAGCAAATAATACGAGTAGATGCCTTTAGTTTCTTGTATGCTTCAAAACAGCTTTAGCTTAGACCTGGATTTTTAAAGCTCAACGCCTAGTCTTAGACGTTACACTTACTTCCCGCGTCCGAGCCCACTGTGCAACGACGTAGGCAGAGAAAAAGGCCGAGATCGCGACGAAGACTGAGCCGAGACCGGCCTGAAGACTGAAGACTGGGCCTTTTCATTCGACTTCCGTCACGAAACGCGTTCGGACGTGCGTCGCGTGGTTACCTACCAAACTACAAAGTCTACAAAGCCAAAAGGGGCAGCGCTACTACCAAGAAAATTAACCCAAAATAGCCGCGATAATTTTTTCGTATTTTGTTTATGTTCCGTGTTCTGTTTTGTTTTTTATTTCTGTGTTTTTTGGTGGTGAAAAAACGCTTGCCATGCTCGCTGGGGCGTAACACGCTCGGAACAAAGTCAACCCCCAAAGAGAGAGAGAGAGAGAGACGAACCGGGTCATTATCTGGTCCTGGGACACAGGATGCGCTCGAGTGCACCCCCGTCCGGCGGCGCACCTGTTCCCGTGTGTGGTGTATGTTGTGTGTGAATTTTTTTTTGAATCTAACTCGTGTGTAATTTATGCAAAAAAGAAGAAATATAAGCGGAAAAACTCAACAGGAAAACCTGTTGGTGGGAAAGCCCCAAGGGAGAAACTCCCAGGGAAAGAGAGAGAGGTTTTTGATAGTGATCCTGTGCTTTGAACTCCCTTAGATCCCTCAATTGATCTTTGATCAGAGAAGAGTGAGAGGGTTCCCTTTATTGATGTTTGATGAGAGGAAACAGAGAGAGGGTTTCCTTAATTTATCTCTAATGAGAGGAGGAAGAGTGGGATCTCTTACTTGATCTCTAAGGATCTGATCTGGCGAGGAATCCCTTCATTGATCTTTTTGGATCTGATTAGGAGGAGGAAGAGAGACCATGCTGATTGTGGACATGCTGACGCTGGCTTTGGCAAACGAGCCACCGATATGCGATAGCAAGATGATGAGCAAGACGATGCCCTGCCAGAGCAAGGGTGGAGGAGCTGGAACTGGAGGAGGAGCAGTAACAGGAGCTGTAACTGGAGTTGGAGTTGGAAAAGAAGGAGGAGCAGTAGAAGGAGCAGCAATGGGAGCAGGAGCAGCAGCAGGAGCAATATCTGGAGCAGCAGCAGCAACAGGAGCAATAACAGGAGCAATATCTGGAGCAACAGGAGCAGCAACAGCAGGAGAAGGAACTGCAACAGCAGCAAGAGCATTAACTGGAGCAGTAACAAGGGCAGGAGCAGCAACTGAAGCTGGGACAGTAACAGGAGCAGCAGCAGGAGCAGCAGCAGGAGCAATATCTGGAGCAACAGGAGCAATATCAGAAGCAACTGGAGCAGCAACAGCAGGAGAAGGAACTGCAACAGCAACAGGAGCAATATTTGGATCAGCAACAGCAACAGGAGCAGCAACACCAGGAGAAGGAGCTGCAACAGGGACAGGAGCATTAACAGGAGCAGTAACAAGAGCAGGAGCAGTAACTGGAGTTGGTACAGTAACAGGAGCTGCAGCAGGAGCAATAGTCGTAGCATCAAGAGTAAGAGCAGAGTTAGGAGCAATATCAGCAGCAATAGGAGGAACAGGAGCAGCAGCAGGAGCAATAACAAAAGGAGGAGCAATAATTGGACCAGGGACAGTAACAGGAGCAGTAATATCAGAAAGAGGAGGATCAATATCACATGCAGCAGCAGCAGCAATAGGAGGAGCAGCAGCAAGAGCAACAACAGGAGCAATATCTGAAGCTGGGACAGTAACAGGAGCAGCTGGAGAAGGCAGAGTAACCTTTGCGACCCTGTTGTTGGCCAACAGCAATGGCGGTGGACTAGGCCAGCACTTGGCAGGCCAAGCACGCAGCTCACGCGACCATGTTGCTGCTGTTGCTGTTGCTGTCGCCGATGCCGTGCAGCATGAAGAGGCGCGTGCGCGTGCTGAATACACTGGCAACAACAACTGCAACAGCAGCAGCAATTGTACCAACAACAACAGCAACACAAGCAACAACAATAGACAGAGCCAGAGCAACTTTGGCGACACAAAAGGCACAACGGAAGTGGCCACGAAAACGAAATGCGAGTACGCGCAACTCGAGCGTGAGAGCCAGAGCGGGAGCCAGAGCATGAGCGCCGACGCAGTGCAGCAACCACCCAATGTGACAGCCAAGAGTGCCAGCAGCAGCAGCAATGGTAACGGGAGCAGCGCCTGCTCAATACCTACAATTGCCACTGAGCTTGCCAAAGCCAAAGCCAACCTTGTGCCAGCAGCAGCAGTAGTCGTTGTCGCAGCTGAGCAGCAGACAGAGCCAGAGCCAGAGTCAGAGCCAGAGCCAGAGCCAGAGCCAGTGCCTCAGCCCGAAACCATTAGCCATTATTCTGGCCCCAAATCTGGAGCTATCAGAGACACAGCCAGAGTCGGAGCCAGTGAAAAATCCGTGCTTGGCCAGGGAGAGGGAGAGTCCCGTCCGGGACGTACAGAAAAATTTGTGCAAAAAGGCAGGCGCGGGCTCGATAATCATAGTTACTTTTTTTTTGATTCAAGTGAAAATGTGCAAAGTGCCAGCCAGCCAAAAGCAAAAGCAACAAAAGCAACAGCAGCAACAGCAGCAGCAGCAGCAGCAACAGCAGCAACAAAAGCAGCAGCAACAGCAACAGCAACAGCAAAGGAGGTAGCCACTCATTTAGCACCTGCAAGTCCCAGCCAGGAGCGGGAGTCGAAGGAGTCGGGGCAGGCGCCATTGTCATTGCCATATTCACAGGAGCAGGGAGGAGGAGCAGGAGTAGGAGCAGGAGCAAGCCACCCATATTTCTTGGGTGATAATGTGGCTGTCGCTGTCGTTGGTAATATTGCTGCTGTCCGCCCACCACAAAGTGCTGTGCCTGGCGGTTACGTGGATTACGTGAGAGCAGCATCTGACCAGCCAGCTCAGACCGAGACCGAGAAGCTCATCGATTTCGAGTCCATTGAGGGCCATACTGTGGCACCAGGAGCAACACCAACAGCAACAAGCTGCAGCATCGACCAGGATCTCATCGATTTCGAGTGCGACTTGGACTTTGTGGCCAGCCAGCGCTTGAAGCGATTGCAGTGTAATTTTCAGGGACGCGTGGCCAGCAGCAGCAGTAGCGGGAGTAGTAACATTGATTGTGTAAAGGCATCCTTGAGACCACAACAACAACAGGAGCAGCAACAAACCATAAGCATAACAAAGAAACCACCCCCAGCAGAGGAGCCCCAGCCCCAGCCCCAGCCCCAAACTCTCCCAGAAAAGGACTGGCAGGATTCGACTGGGAAGGACAATAAGACGCAGCCAAGTGCAATCCAATTAGACTCGGCTTGTATTCCTGCCCAGCAATTGCAATTTCCAAATGAAAGCGAAAAAACTGCCACAGCTGAAAATTCAACTTTGCTGAGTACGAAAGGAGAGGAGTCTTCACTGCGCCGAAGCAAGGAGAGCCAGGACTCAGACCAAGTGGTGATTGAAATCGAAACGGACGAGGAGGAGGTGGCCAGGAGCGCCTTTGTGCCAGCCCTCAGACAGCATCAGCAGCATCATCATCCTCAGAAGCTACAGCTCCAGGCACCGGATGCCGGCGAGGACCCCGTCTTTGGCCTCAGCGAGTTCGATGTTCAGCGTTTCAGTGAGTACTTGAAGGCCGCCCGCCAGCTCCAGTGGAGCACCAGCCAGCACAAGGATCAGAACCAGAACCAGAGCCACAAACAGAGCACCTTCCAGTGCTACGACGAGTTGCTGGCCGAGTTTGTCAGCGAGTGCGACTACGAGGAGGAGCAGGAGGAGCAGGAGGAGCAGTACCAGGACAACGACCACAACGATAGCCACAGAGCCTGCCAGTGCCATGAGTGCCTAGCCAGCCAGGAGGAGCATAGCACAGATATAAGAGTTAGAGTGAGAGCTCCACCACCGCCACCGCCGAAACCAGGTTTAGCAGCTCCTAACCAAGATCCCAAAATGCGCGAGGTCAACGGCCAGCTGAGGGGTCTCCTCAAGAAGCCCAATCGTCCGCCGCCCGCCCGGAAGAACCGCGTGGTCTTCGATGAGACACGCAACGAGTTCTTCGAGGCGGACTACATTATCCTGATACGCGAGGACTGCGCCTACGACGAGGAGGACGAGGAGCCCTGCACCTGCGGCGAGCATGAGCTGGTGCGTCTGTGCTGCGAGGAGGGATGCCAGTGCAACTATGCGGTGAATCCTGCAGAGGCAGGCGATGGGCGAACGCCACAGGTGAGTCTGTCCATCTTGGAAGAGATGAGGGAGAGATCCTTGGGTATATTTTGATAAATATTTGAAAGCGTATAGAGACTTTTAAACTCCCAAGAAGAGCTGCAAAAAAAAACCTTATTATTATCAAGTTAAGAATTTCTTTGTTTATATTTTAAATAATATACCTAAACTTTGGGTATATTTTGATAAATATTTGAGAGTATATAGATACTTTTAAACTCACATTTTAAACTCCCAAAAAGAGCTACAAGAAAAACCTTATTATTATCAAGTTAAGGGTTTCTTTGTTTATATTTTAAATAAATATAAATATGTGAGGGAGGCATCTTTGGGTATATTTTGATAAATATTTGAAAGCGTATAGCGTATTTTAAACTCCCATCGATGATTTTACAGATCTAGTAATTAAAGATTAAATTCCATTGCATATATTTTGCATATTTAGCAAATATTTTGCATATTTTGCATATATTATGCATATTCTTTTCATATTTTTTTTCATATCTTTTGCATATATTTTGCATATTTTTGATATGCATTTAAATTTGTTATATTTGAACGATAAATCTTCTATATACAACGTTTGGTATTAATCTGAAGACCTATATGAAAATATGCAAAATCCGAGGTCTACTTATTATTATCAAGTTAAGGGTTGCTTTTTTTTTATATTTTGATAAATATTTCAGATTTTAGAGATACTTTTAAACGCATCTTTTAAACTCCCAGGAAGAGCTACAAAAAAACCCTATTATTATCAAGTTAAGGGGTTTTTTTCTTTATATATTAAATATTAAACCTAAAGTCACCTTCCCTAAAAACTTACTTCCCGGCTTTAACTCATCGAACTTACTCGATATGCTTAATCAGCTAACAACTATCTGGCAAACACGGCTTTGACATTGTTGCCAGCAGATTGCATTTCCCATTCTTTGTTCCGGGAAATAAGCTGATTAGCTGTCTCGGACTCCGGACTCCGGACCCGGGTCTGGACTCTGGCTAATGGGGGGCAACCTGAGCCACACCTGGCTGCCTCTTTGCTATCCCCTTTCATGGGGTTTAAATTGGTTTATTACCCACTTCGCGTGGCAAGTTGGCTTAGAGGGCTGGCTTCTTCCTGCTCCTTCTCTATGAGATGATGACAACCGTCTTTGTCAAGTTGAAGTCGGAAGAACTGCTGATTTTGTATACTTTACTACTAAGTTGTTAGATTTAACTCTTTAAGTAAAAAGACTAACAGCAGAGGAAGATCTAGGATGAAAGCATATTTAAAGCATGCTTTCCTTGCAATCACACAGTATTTTCCTATTAAGTTTTGTTCATGAAGCTTCGATTTTTCCTTAAATAAAGAGAATTACAGCAGAGAACTCATTATTTTCCTAATAACTTTTCCCTAGAAAGCATAGATATTGTTCTTAAATAAAGAGAATTACAGCAAAGAGTATTAAAGCATATTTAAAGCATGCTTTCCTTGCAATCACAACTTATTTTCCTATTAATTTTTCCTTAGCAAGGTTAGATTTTTCCTTAATTAAAGAAAATTACAGCGGAGAATATAGAAGGATGAAAACATATTTTTAGCATATCCTCTCACACTCACTCATTATTTTCCTATTAATTTTCGTAAGCAAGCATAGATTTTTGAAAACATATGCTTTCCTTACATTTACACAGTATTTTCCCATTAACTCTCCCTAACTAAAGGGTTTCTGAATCCCAAATCTTAGGACTTACTGTGTTTTCCGAGGAAAATGTAGCCAGATTTCGGATTTCCCTTACTTGAATGTTGGTTTATCATTTAGTCTGACTTGAATCTTGTCTTAGCTCAGTCTCCCAGGACACTTGCAAATTAGGAGCCGCCCGGAGTTGTTTTCCTTTTCAATTTCGCAACGATTCCAACGCTATCTGCTCGGCGACAGGGTGTGACATGGTGTTGGCTGATGCTGATGCTCGGCTGCCTTCCATGTTAATTACGGCCAAACGCAGGGCTGTCCAACTAACTTTTGTTATCGGTGGAGGAGTAGGAGGGAAAGGGACAAAAGCAAAAGCAAAAGCACAGTGTCCTCGATTGTGGCAGTCAAGTAGGAGTCAAGCCGCAGGAGGAGGCAGGAGGCAGGAGGCAGCCATTGTGCGGATGTACATAACACATAATGGCTGCGAGTTTGTCCTCACATTCTCTATTGGCAAGTGTGTATAAATCACTTAAGAACTTTTATACAAAATGCTTTTCTTGTGCTAGTAACTCGAAACTGCAGCAACATTGTGTCTGGATGTCTGTCGCTGTCTGTCTGCCTGTCGTCATCCTTCGACGTCCCAGTGTTTGCCTGTGATAGATTGTTTTATGAATTGTGGGCGGATGTGCGATGAGCGCGTTTTATGTGTTAAGGACATTGGAGGCAAGTTGCTGAGATGCCGCCTTGATTCGGACATTTCTTGCTTGCTTCGAAGGAAGGAGGAAGCTCCTAACCAGCCCCAACACTTGCCTCATCATCGTCGTCGTCGTCATTGCCGCTCTCACCTCGGCACTCGTATCGATCCTGAGCGGCCCTCGAGCTGCGTTTAAATTTCAATTTGCTGCCACATAAGCGACACTTGAGTGCGCCGCTTTTTTGCTTATCTCCGGAGCTCCTCGGGTCCTGTCCTGTCTGCCTCTGAGAGAGTGCATATAGCAAAAATTAGCCCGGTTTCTTAAGAATTTTTTCACATAAATTATATTAAAAGAAGAGTCTGGAAAGTAGCTAGGAAATTTATTATTTAATTTATTCTTAAAATTAGCCCGGTTTCTTAGGAATTTTATCACATAAATTGTTTTCCAGGAAGAGCCTTAAAACGAAGCTAGTTAAGATATTATTTATATTATTTTTCAAGCCAAGTACTAGGAGGTGTCAAACTACCGGTGGCACTATCGATAGTATCGATGGTTTGTATTCAGCTTGCACCATCGATAGTTTAAAAACAATTGCAATAGTATCGTCCCCATACATTATATTATATTTCTAAGCTTGAAACCAAACCAATTATAATTAGAAAATAAAAATATAAATCCCAAGATATCAAAACTGAAAAATTTGTCGGACTATCTGTATTATTTTTTAAATTATTACTATATTAAATCTTTAATCGAAAAATCTTTATCAAACTACTCAGGGATACCCTCAACTTTTACGTGTATGAGTATTTTATTATTATTAAATGAAATAGGTCGGTACTATCGCGATAGTATCGATAGTTTGGCGAAAAAAAACTCGAAACTATCGATGGTGCAAATAGCGGTAGTTTGACATCTCTACCAAGTACAAGTTAATTTAGCTTACCTGCTAGTAGGTACTAAGTAAGCATGCTTTTTGCTCAGTGCAAGTTGCCCAATGCACTTGACTTGGCGCTGCTCAAGTGCGTCCCCTCCTCGGGCTCAGGCTCTGACTCTGGGCTCAGGCCGAGGGTGTGTGTGCTCTCTGAAGAGTTTAATATGCATTTAGTGTGTGTAACAAGTTTACCCAGCGAGCACGTTGCATAACACACACACACACCCAGTCAGAGAGCTGGCCACATCCGCATCCTCAGCCGCATCCACTTCCTTGGAAAAAGAAGAAGCCGCCGCATTTATGCAAAAGTTTTCCCATCTCAAGGCGGGCGGCAGAGAGTTATGGCAGGTCCACCAAAAAATATATAGGAGCAGAAAAACACATCCTTCCTTGTCGCAGAAACCAGGAACCCAGAAGTGAAGTTCCTTGTCTAGACTTGCAAATAAACAGGATTTTGGCAGCTCCCCCGGGGAAACGAGGAATTGGGAATGCAATTCGAAGCCACTCTCGTATGAACACACATGTGTAACATGACTCTCGAGCACTTCCTTTGCTGTCGCTGTCCTGCGTGTTCTGTGTCCGTGTGTGTGTGTGGCAGGATTTCGTTGGCTTTTTCAGCCGGAAAAGTGATAGCAGGACTTGCCGAAAATAAAAGAATATGTACATGATTTTGTGCGACTTGATATAGTGGCAAAAAGAGAGAGCTTTTTGTTTTAAAACTAAGCCAGAGATAGCGATGCCTTCCATTGAAACGGCAAACGACTCCTTAGTTCGTTCTTAGTGGAATTTCTTATAAGAAAACTGCAACTTCTTCAACAAAATATGTTTTTATCTTGTTTACCTTTGTGTCAGTGTGACCATGTAAGGGAACTGTAAGCTGTACTTTTACACAATAATACAGAAGTTCTCACTGGCAGCACTTTTTATTATAATTAATTTTCTGTTTAAGGGAATATAAAAGGGGTTCATATTAAGGAGTTAGGTTTATAAATATTTGACAAAGTAACTAGAACTAATATTAGATGGAATGCTATTGTAATTTTACTCAATTACTTTACTTCGTACTGGAAGCCCTATGAAATATTATTCACACTATTTATTAAAATATTTATGATTAAATAAATATGAAACGGTTAATATTAGGGAGTTATTCGGTTTATTATATAAATATTTGGCAAAGTAATTAGAACTAATATTAAATGAAATGTTCTTGTTACAAAATAACTAGAAATAATATTAAAAGCAATATTCTTGTGTTTTTAATCAATTACACACGCGTTCTCACTGAAAACCTTATGAAATATTATTTACACTTTTTATTACAACCGTTTTTTATGTTCAAAACAAATATAAAAGAGTTAATATTAAGGAGTTATTCAGGTTAATAAATATTTGACAATGTAATAACTCCTATTAAACTCTTGTACTTTTACCTAAGAACACGCTCGTTCTCACTGAAAGCCTTCTAAATTATTATTCACACTTTTAATTACAATTGATTTTTATATTTAAACAAAAATGAAAGGTTAAATATTAAGGAGTTATTCAGTTTAATAAATATTTGACAAACTAATAACTCCATATTAAATGCCATGTTCTTGGGCCCAGGAGCCTGCCCTAATTAATAACAGCATTAGCTCTGCATTAGGCAGCCTCCTCGGATTGCCTTTGTGGTAATAGCTGCGGCTGTTGGCTTCTGGCTTCTGGCATCCATCTATTTGGTAACCAAGGAATGCCAGGGATTACACTGACTTACGGCTTAGAGAGCTCTCGTCATCTCCTGGCTGCCTGGCTGCCTGCATAACCCACATCCTTGCATCCTTGCTTCCTTCCATCTCTGTATATAACTCAATTAGCTTAATTTGCGGTGCTGCAGTGCAGCCTGAGAGCATAATTCAGCCCATTTACCGCTCTCCTTTGCCCTTTCCTGGCTTGCCTTGCAGAGTCCCAAATACCAGCCGCCCATTGAGTTCGTGGACGATGCGGCTCTGAGTCCGCCCGACGGCTACAAGGATAGCAGCCTGAAGAACACGCTTGGCGGCGCCCTCAGCGGCCACATCTTTGGGGCCCAGCACCTGCAGCAGCTGCAGGTTATCCAGCGCCTCCAGCAGCAGCGCGCCGCCATGCTGGCCGCCCGCAATGGAGCCACCGCTGCCACCGCCGCTGGACAGATACCGCCACCGCCACCGCCCGTCGGCACGGCCCAACAGCAGCAGCAGCAGCAACAACAGCAGCAGCAACAGTCGCATCAACAACCGCATCATGGAGCAGCCATGCAGCAGCAGCAGTCGGAGGAGGACCTGCAGGGCGTGTGCACCGAGTGTGCCGAGTGCGCCGAGTGCGCGGCCAAGCAGCTCCAGGAAGCAGGTGAGCAAAAATATATATACATATATAATTAACATAAAATATAATTAGGGATTTCTATGAATTTTAATGACTCCAAAAGTTTGCTTAGTTTTTATGTAAATAATATAAATCAAAAGATATTCTGCTATTTAACGCAGCATCTGATATTTATCGATAACAGTTGATAATAATTAAAATAAAATAGAAGTAGGATTCCTATGAATTTTAATTACCCCAAAAGTTTGCTTTGTTCTTAGGTAAATAATTTAATTTAATTTAAAAGATATTCCACCATTTAACGCAGCATCTGATATTTATCGATAACAGTTGATAATAATTAAAATAAAATATAAGTAGGGATTGCTTTTGTTTGCTTAGTTTTTATGTAAATAATATGATTTAAAAGATATTCCACTATTTAACGCAGCATCTGATTTTATCAATAACAGTTGTAATTGTAATTGTGTGAACGATGCATTTCCTCCTCCCAAAATGCAACAATGCAGTCCTAATGGAAACGGAGTTGACCATTGATAGGCTCTAAAAAGAACTCCTTCGGTAATCGATTATTGTTATCGTTTATTGTTTATCACCATCAATTTTTGACCAGCTCCAGCTGGGTACGACATTCATTTCAGTTTCGCCTGGGACTTCAAGGCGTCCAGTTCTTATTTTAATTGTTTATTTTCAGAGGTTTTTATTTTGATTTTATTTTATTTCATTTTATTTGAGAGATGGTAGTAGGTGTGTATGGAGTATGTTTTGGTTTTTAATTTTATTTTCTTTGGATAACTTTGATGGCACTCGTCTGTGGTTAAGATCCCCCAGGCGATGGAACTATCTGTACTAGTGGGGTATTTGAAGCTCCTCAGTTTTATTTATTTAATTTATTTTAATTATCTCGTAGGTTTTTGCAGTTCCTACAACGGCTGTGGAACATATTCAGAGACTGTAGCAGTAGGTCCTTATACTGTATTATTTATTTTATTTTAATTATTATCTTGTTTTATTTTTTATTTTTTATTCTTATTGTGACTAATCGGATTTGTGTTGTTCATGTATAGAGAGGTTGTGTAGTAAGGATCTCCAGGTGATAGTTTTCGTTGACTGTACTAGTGGGGTATTTGAAGCTCCTCCGATTTTTTTTTTGATTTTTTTTTCTTTGAATGACGTTTTCCTTAATATGGTTTTTTTATTTCCTCGTCATTGGTTAGGATCTCCCAGGCGATGGAACTATCTGTACTAGTGGGGTATTTGAAGCTCCTCCGTATTATTTATTTTATTTTATTTTAATTATTATCTTGTTTTATTTTTTATTTTTATTGTGACTAATCCGATTGGTGTTGTTCATGTATAGTGAGGTTGTGTAGTAAGGATCTCCAGGTGATAGTTTTCGTTGACTGTACTAGTGGGGTATTTGAAGCTCCTCCGAATTATATTTTTTTTTTTGATTTTTTTTTCTTTGAATGACGTTTTCCTTAATATGGTTTTTTTATTTCCTCGTCATTGGTTAGGATCTCCCAGGCGATGGAACTATCTGTACTAGTGGGGTATTTGAAGCTCCTCCGTATTATTTATTTTATTTTATTTTAATTATTATCTTGTTTTATTTTTTATTCTTATTGTGACTAATCGGATTTGTGTTGTTCATGTATAGTGAGGTTGTGTAGTAAGGATCTCCAGGTGATAGTTTTCGTTGACTGTACTAGTGGGGTATTTGAAGCTCCTCCGAATTATATATTTTTTTTTTTGATTTGTTTTCTTCGAATGACGTTTTCCTTAATATGGTTTTTTTATTTCCTCGTCATTGGTTAGGATCTCCCAGGCGATGGAAGTATCTGTACTAGTGGGGTATTTGAAGCTCCTCCGTTTTATTTATTTAATTTATTTTAATTATTATCTCGTAGGTTTTAACAGTTCCTACAACGGCTGTGGAACATATTCAGAGACTGTAGCAGTAGGTCCTTATACCGTATTATTTATTTTATTTTATTTTATTTTAATTATTATCTTTATTATTATTATTATTATTTTTTTTTTTTGTGACTAATCCGATCTGATATTTGTGTTGTTCATGTATAGAGTGGATTTTTAACTCCAGCTGGCTCCACCTTGCCCATTCCTTTCCCATTTCCCTTCCACATTCATCTCCCTGCCGCAACGCAATTAGCGGGCACATCCCTTCGGGTGGCGGACGACGAGGACGCGTTCTTTTCATTCACAAACGCTTTCGTTTGCCTTTGTGTAATCTAATTATGAATTATTTAAGCAAACATTCGTCCCGGCTACGGCTCCTGCTCCGGTCGTTGACAATCTGCTCGGCCGCGGCCTCTCGGTGTCCTTTAAATTGGACGCCATTTTTAATGCTTCCTGTTCCGCCTGCCCTGGTTAGTGCTGCTGTAGTAACTTTCTAGTTAATTTAATTCGGAAGCTGCGGCCGCGGGCACTGACAGCAGGGTTCACAGACGTTCAGAGCGGCTCCTGAAGCTGGCCAGGTGGAGTTAAAGTTAAAGAGATACGCACTAAACTCTTCTGTAAATCATTCTCTTAGTTTTTGATTTTTAAATATATATTTAATTGTCTTAGTAACGCTTTTGGGCCCTAAACTATGGCAAATCAATAGCTAAAAACAATTATAATTGTTATCAGAGGAGGCAGCCCTTGAAAGCACACCGAAAAATAATTCCATGGTGACGACAAATCCAAGCCCCGGAAATCGCTGAAATTTCAACGGACAAAGGTTCGAGCCATAAATAATTCCCACCCGCATTTCCACAGAAGTTCCTAGCAATGTCTATTGAGTTTATTGATTGATTTACGGCTACATGACTTTGTCCTCCTCCTCCATCCCTCCAAAGGATATTCCAAATGGAAGCGGCTGCATTTGCATTAATACCGATGGTCGTCGTTACGCTTTATTGACTGCCAAAGCGGCAAAGCGGCAACCTGGAACTGGAACTGGATTTTCTGGGCAAGAGTGGAAGGGGAGAGTAGGCCATCCCGGGCAGGGTGCCGAGGGTGCCTCTTCATTAATTGTTGCGCCTAACGAACCGCGAATGCGACAAGCCCCTCGGCGACAAGCCCAGGTCGGGTATGGAGCAGCAGGGAGCCCCGGGCTCTACCTATGCCCAAAAACTATGCGTGGCCCCGAAATATGCATACACACACATATTCCGATCCTTCAAGCGCGCTTCCGCTTGGCCAGCAACAGGCGGAAGTAGCCCGAACTTTAGCCGTCGATTAATCATCGGTATTTTTTTTTTTCGGTTTTTTGTTTTGTTTTATTTTTTTTGAGGGGAAATGTTACCTGTGCCCCTGAGCCCTACTTCTTCTGTATTTTCCAAGCTCACATAAAAAACATCTTTAATAAATCAACATCGATTTCAAAATGGTGTTATGACACTATATCAAAAACTTCATTAATTACTGCAAAATAAAATTTCAATTCAAGCTTATTTTAGATTTTTTTGATCTTCTTAAATGTTTACTTAGAAATTATTAATATATTTCCATGAAAAAAAAACAAAGAAAATTAAATCAAAATCGATGTCATAATGGTCTTATGACACTGCATTAAAAACTTCATAAATTAGGCGGTGCCAGTCAATTACTAGAAAATAAAATTTCAATTCAAGCTTATTTAAGATTTTTTGAGCTTCATAAATGCTTACTCGTAAATACATTTCCATAAAAAAAAAAAAACAGGAACTTTAAGAAAAATAGTGACCGCTCCTCTGGGCTGGATTTTGTGTCACCAAATAAATATTAAAGCTCCCTGCACCCTGGCTGAAAATTAGAATGATACTTATTCTATATTTTCCAGCATATTTAATAAATCAACATCGATTTCTTAATGGTGTTATCACACTGCATTAAAAACTAAATTAATAAGGCGGTCATAATATTTCCTTTCAAGCTTATTGTAAAATTTTTGTTCTTCTCAAATGCTTACTAAGAATTTATAAATATATTTCCATGAAAAAAAAGAAAGGAAAATTAAGAGTTGTATTTTTTGTCACCAAATGAATATTTAAACTCCCTGAATCTTGCCTGGAAATAAGAATGATACTTATTCTATATTTTCCATGCTCAGATAAAAGCATATTTAATAAATCAAAATCGATTATTTAATGGTGTTATGACACTGCATCAAAAACTTATTTAATTAAGCGGTAATAACATTTCCTTTCAAAGTTATTGTAAAATTTTTTAGCTTCCTAAATGCTTACTGAGAAATTTTAAATGTATTTCCCTGAAAAAATCAAACAAAATTAAAAGAAATAATGCTAGCTCCTCTGAGCTGTATTTTTTATCACCAAATGAATATTAAATCCCCACTAATTACTTTCTCTCTTCATTATTCTCTCCGCCCTCACAGAGTGCAGTTCCCCGCAGTGCCCGGAGGAGATGACACCGCTGGGTGTGCCCGCGGTGGCCATACTGCCACTGCACACCAGCTCCCCGGAGCGCCGCATCACCCAGAAGGAGATCATCGCCGGCGAGGAGCGGCCCAAGTACGTGCTGCAGTCGCAGTACAAGCCATCGCCCACAGCAGGTAGGACAAGGGCTCTCCATATCCGCATCTAAATCCGTTTCCCCAAGCCCCCCTAATGGTCATTAGCTTAATCATGCATTTTATGCACGGCAAGCAAGCGCCACCCATTCGCTACCATGGCCACATTGCACCTCTCATATGCGACCTCCGACTATGCCGCATTTATCGCTCGAATCGAAATTTCCCATTATGAGCATTGTCGCAAATTGATTTTTGCTTTCATATGCAATTATGAGATTTTGATAGAGTCTTAGCTATAACCTATAGGGACTCTTTCTGGTTGGAAAATAGGTTAAATTCATATGCCATACTCATAAACTTATTTATTAGGAAAATTAGAGTGACCAAACACTTTTAGGGCTTCGATTAATTCTCAGAGCAGCACTGTATCTGAGCAATATTGCTTTGAAATCGATAACTTGTGCTTAACGTGGCGGTTATTAAAAAAAATGTAATAAGACTTCTAAGATCTGATCTGTTTTGCTTTTAAAATGCGATTTTTAGATATGGAAAGAGTGTTTACTATAATCTATAGGAACATGATGTGATCATTTGTGATTTAAAGTATTTAAAGAACTTATTTCTGGTTGGAAAATAGGTCAAATTATTTATTAGAAAAATTAGAGTGACCAAACTCATTGAAAGCTTCGATTTATTCTCAGAGCATCACTGTATAGCTTTGAGTTCGATAACTTTTATAACTTATTTAATATGACCTGTAAGATCTGATCTGTTTTGCTTTTACTATGGAATTTAAGATATGGAAAGAGTGTTAACTATAACCTGTATGATCATGATGTGATCTTTTGTGATTTAAAGTATTTGAAGAACTTATTTCTAGTTGGAAAATAGGTTTGATTAATATGCAATACTCATAAAGTTATTTATTAGGAAAATTAAAGTGACCAAGCTCATTTAGAACTTGGATACCTGAGCAATATTGCTTTGAAATCGATTACTTATGCTTATCGAGGCGCTTAATTTTAAAATAAAATAGAATATAACTATTATAACTCTGATCTGAGAATAAGAAAATTAAATATAACCGGAGAGCTATTAAAATTATGGAAACAATCCTTAAAATTTCGAAAAATTCTTTTAAATTATTAACTTTAAGCAGTTTTTTTGTGCAATTATTTTTTTTTTTCTAAAAAGTTTTTGCTCTTTGAGATATTCTTGAAATTTAAAGCCAACCACTTCGCCAATCAATCGCTTCCACGTCCGCAATTGGATCTCGTAAGCATCCGCATGTGAACATCCTTCACAAGCTCGTCTCCATATCCGATCTCGATATCCAATAAATGCTCTCTTTTGCCAAAAACCCAAAAACGCCGCAATGTGTGCCCATGTATGCAGTGGTCAAGTCTAGGAGGGAGTCCGGCAGTAGTAGCAGGGCCACTTCCGGATCAGCCTCCGTCTCCGGCCCAGGCTCCAACTCCAACCCTGGCTACGGGTTAGCCCTAGCTCCCGTTCCGATTCCGGTTACGGCCATCAGTAGCTCCTCCAAGAATAAACGATTTGTTGTTGAAACCATTACCACTATGACCACAGTGACCGAGCGTCGGATCATCCGGGAGGCGCACGAGGATGTGGCCACTGCGCCCGCAGGAACTGGAGGAACTGGAACGCCTGCTCCTTCGGAGATGCTGCCCCCAGCCCTGCCGGCCAAGGCGAGTGCCACAGCAGCAGCCGCCGCCGCCGTGGCCGCAGCAGCCACAGCCGCAGCAGCGGCGGAGCAAGTGCAGCAACAGCAGCAGCAGTTCGATGCCCAGAAGCCGCCACCCATTCCGCCCAAGGAGACGTCGCCGACGCAGATCAGCGGGATACTCAAGGGGGGGAAACTCTGGAAGCAGGACTCCATCTCCCAGGTGAGTTTAGAGAGAAACTGAGATCTTCAAGCTATGGAAAGGGTGTTAGCTTTAACCTATAGGAACATGACGTGATCAATTGTGATTTAAAGTATTTAAATAACTTATTTCGGGTTGGAAAATAGGTTAAATTAATATGCAATAATCATAGTTATTTATTTGGAAAGTTAGAGTGACCAAACACGTTTAAAGCTTTGATTAATTCTCAGAGCAGAACTGTACCTGAGCAATATTGCTTTAAGTTCGATAACTAATGCTTATCGTTGCGGTTATTAAAAAAAATTTAATAAGACTTCTGTTTTGCTTTTATTATGCAGTTTTCAAATATGGAAAGAGTGTTAACGTACAAATGTGTGACTTAAAGTATTTATTTCTGGTTGGAAAATGGGTGAAATTAATATACAGTGCTGATAAAGTTATTTATTAGGATAATTAGAGTGACCAACTCATTTAAAGCCTCGACTAGTTCTCAAAGCAGCACTGTACATGAGCAGTATTGCTTTGAAATCGATAGCTTATCGTGGCGCTTACTTAAAAAAAAATATAATATAGCTCCTAGGATCTAATCTGAGGATAATGAAGATACAGAGGTCTTCAGGAAGCACTTACTATATATATCCTGATTCCAGCAATCGGATGACCAGAACAACACCGCCTCGGAGGACGAGAGCGGCACTATGAAGCGCTCGGTGCGGTTTGTGACCGAGGATCAGGCCAATGCCGGCACCGACAGCGATGCCCAGTCGCTGGCCGGTGAGCTGGACGACAGCGAGAACCAGATCAACGAGCTGATCCCCATCAAGAAGCACTCCACGCTCTTCAACAACGCCCTGCGTCCCAACTCGGCGGTGCGCCAGCTCTTCCCCAGCGTCTCGGCCCACCAGGCCCCAGTGCTGACCTCGGAGGCTCTCCGGGCCTTCGATGAGTCCAAGCGGGCTGGCTGCCTGGTGACCCATCTTCCAGGAAGCTGCGGCGACTCGGACACCCTGCGGCGCAGCATGGAGCGCAACATCCTGCGAAGGTCCTTGATCAAGTGAGTGGCAGCCTGCACACAAAAAAAAATCTATGTAAAATCAACTATTTTATAGTTAAAACCGCGCCAATCTAAAATAAATAGTTAACTTACCCCAAATAGTTAGGTTACATTAAACTAGTAGGTTACTCAGGAAAAATAGTTGTTTTACTATTTAATAGTAGAATTCCAAAATAATACCATAAAAAATGCTGCATTTACATGAAGATTTATGTAAAGATTCAACATTCCCCTATTAGGATTACATTTTTTAATTCTTAACATTATTTTATTAAGTTTTTTGTTACAGTTATTAAGTTTTTTGTGAAAGATAAACCAAAGAAACCATAAGTTAGGGGTTCAAATCACACTCTCGGTGATATATAAATATTTTTTTTCTCTTTATATATTTTTTTAAATTGCTTTAATCCAAAAGGAACATTGTCGACAAGAATGGCTAAATTCTTTATTATAAAAAAAAGTTAACAAAACACAACTATTTTAATAGTATTTTTAACAACAACAAATGGTTTAATTACAATTTTTAATAGTAATTTTACATTAATGATAGGACTTTTAAAAGAGAAATAGTATTTTTTACTATTTTTCATAGTAGGTTAACATAAAACATACTTTTGGTGTGTACACACTTGGGAAGAAAAGCCAAAACAAAATACATGGAAATCATTAAAATAGTATGTTACTATTTTTTTTAAGTTGATTTTACATCGATTTTTTTTTTTTTGTGTGCTTCTGGTTACCCTTCCCCTATTAATACCTTCTTTATAATCCTAGAAAAAAAGCCGTCAAGTCGGACATCTCTCTCGAGGAGCGCATCAAGCAGCTGACCTGCGACATTGACGAGGACCTGGCCGAGGAGCTCCAAAGAGCCGTGGATGAGGACGCCGAGGCCGCCGCCGAGCGTGCCGATGAGCTGGCCCAGCGAGACTCACCCGCCGGCGAGGAGAACCCCAATCCCGGTCCGGTCCAGAAATTTGTCAACGGCGAGAAGAGCTTCTCGCCCAGCAGCTCCGTTTCGAGCTCCTCGAGCGGCTCGTCCGCCTACAAGAAGATCGCCGACATCTTTAATCGGGATAAGAAGCAGGAGAAGATCATGGAGCTGGAGGAGAATCCGATTGTCATCATACCGCAGGAGTGTCGGTGCCCGGCGGCCCCTGATTTGGGCATGGGCATCCAGGTGCCCGTGGTCCACACCCAGATCCATCGCACCCCGCCCCGCCAGACGGAGCCGAAGCGCCAGTTCCTCTCCTCCACTTTGGCACCGCTCACCGCCTGTGTGGCCGGGAACAAGGATGATCTCTCCTCGTATTATACTCTGGCGGCGGCTGCTGCTGCTCATCCTCATGCCCATGGCCACGCCCATGCCCATGCGCATGCCGCCCACTATGTTGCAGCTGCTGCGGCTGCTGACTTTAACATGGGTCATCTCCTGGGAGCGGCTGCAGCGGCGGCCGCTTCGGGGGATCAGGCTGCCCAGCAAGTCATGGCCGCCCAGGGAATGGCTGGAGTCGCTGCAGGAGGAGGAGTAGGAGCTGGTGGCTCAGAGGATGCCCGCAAGGTAGCCCCCGATGTGATTGCTGGGACACCAGGCCAGGAGACCGCCGGCCGGCAGGAACAGGATGAACTGGCCGCCTTTGCCCAGGCGGAGGCCAAGCGGACGGAGCAGCTGAAGAAGCGGTACACGGGCGCGGATCCCACCCAATCCCAGGCCAGCAGCGACGACGACGAGCAGAATGACTATGGGTTCAATAAGCGTCCCTCGGTGCGGGGGATCAAGCCCAAGTTCAGCTCCACCAACGAGATCCTGGCCCAGATGCAGGAGCAGCTCAGTGCGGCGATACCCACCGTGGTCAATAGCCAGCCAGTGCCGCAGGCGGTCAAGAGCTATGCCATGCCCAACACGCTCAAGCAGAATCCGAATCCCTCGCCCCAGAATGTGCCCCAGAGTGTGCAGCAGGTTCAGCAGCAGCAGCAGCAGCAGCAGCAGCAGCAGCAGCAGCAGCAACAGCAGATGCAGCAACAGCAGCAACAATTGCAGCAACAACAGATGCAACATCAACACCAGCAGCAACAAATGGCCGCCATGCAGAAAACAGAGCAGCGAACGTGGAGCTTCTACAGTGAGACCGGAGAGCAGCAGCGCTTCCCCATGGATGCGGCGGCCATCCAGCAGACCTACTACCAGACCCTGCCCGCCGGCACCATGTTCCGCCAGACCATGATCCAGCAGGGAGCCACTGCAGCCGGCGGCGGAGCGGATGATGCCTCGCTGCTTTATGCCGCCGCCGCTGCCGCCCAGAACTGCCAGAGTGTGACGGCCACCAATGTGGCCACCGTCGAGCAGAGCAAGCACAGCAGCTATAGTAGCCACTTCGCTAGGAGTCCCACCCGGCGGCCGGAGTCGCCGCCGCCGCTGAGGAACTACCACCAGACCATGGTGCTCATACCGTACAACGCGGAGACCTACTCCCAGTTCGCCACCAGCAGCAGCGGGATCGATCCCAAGCTGGCGCACATCCAGCGACAGAACATCCTCGAGTACCAGCAGGTGAGAGTCCCAGGGGATGATGATCAGTCGGTTGATGAGGTGAGAATCCAAAATGGGAATGGTTACGATCTGTAGGATATTGTGGAAGCGGTCAACTAACCATTCTTTTTAAGCTTCGATTAAACCAAGGGTTAGGGTTTATTAACTGAAATAATCAAAACTATAGAATATTAAAAAAAAATGAAATAGATTACTAATTTGGAAAGGAAAAAAACGTACTATAACAAAGCATGATTTGATTACATATTTTAAAGTTATTTTTAACCTCCGGTTAAGGTTAAAAAAAAAGTAAGAAATTTATTACCTTATTAACTCTTGAAAGATCTAACAAACTATTAGAAATCATAATTAGATTAGACTCTATCTATCTACATTTTTATCACATTGTTTTAACCTTCGGTTACGGCAAACTTATAGAAATAATTAGGACTATAAAAATCCTAAAATATCTGTGAGATTATAAGACTCGTTGGCAGAAAACTAACCATTATAGTACATACTTTAATTAGGTTTTATATATTTCAAGGCGCTAACTAACCTCCGGTTAAGATTAACCAATAAAAAAATAATGCCAGCAATAGAAAACTTCAATAATCAGATTATTAATTTGGAAGAAATCAAACAAACTATAACAAAGAATAGCTAGGTTATATTTTATATCTCTTAAACTTAATTTTAGCCACTGGTTAAGGATAAATAATCAAAATAATCATAGCTATAGAAAACCAAAAGAAGCACTAAGATTATAAGAACCGGAAGAAGACAACGATCTATTACAATTCATGATTAGGTTAGGTTTCATATAATACAAGGCTCTGTTTAACCTCCGGATAAGGGTAATTATTTGAAATAATTACAACTATAGAAAACTCTAGCGAATTAGTCGGAATATGTATTATGGGAAGATTAAATCAATTATTTCAAAGCATAACTAGGTAAAAGCTAGATTATTTTGAGATATTTTAGATTATTTTCAACCTCCGGTTAAAAATAATCGAAATAATCAGATTAAATAAAATAAATAAATAAAATTAAAATCACAGTTAGCAGTCAGATTATAAGTTCTAGAAGGAAATCACTAACCATTACTTGACAAAAGTAAATTACAATGTATTTATTTATATTTAACTCATTTTAACCTCCGGTTAAGGGTAACTAATGATTCATGCATTTTGCTCTAAAAATAACAATTATTATGTTTATTTAATTATTATATTGATTTAATATTCAAGAAATACCCCATGGAAGTAACCTACTAATGCATCACTCTCCTCTCCCCACCCAGGTCACCCAGCAGACGATCCGGGTGCCCATTGGCTACGCCCTGCCCGGCATGCAACTCCACGTGGTCAGTGGCCGTGGCCATGCCGCCCACTATGCCCAGCACCAGCAGCAGCAGCAGCAGCAGCAGCATCAGCACCAGCAGCAGCAGCGCCTGATGCAGGGACACTACCAGTTCGGACCGGAGGGCGGCATGCCCGGGTTCAGTGAGCGCGGAGTGCCGGAGGGAGCGGCGGCGGTGTCGCACAGCGACTGCAATGCCATGGTGTCGCCCACTTCAGCGGCACAGCAGCAGCAGCAACAACAGCAACAGCAGCAGCAACAACAGGTGCAACAGCAGCAGCAGCAGCAGCAACAGATGCAGCAACAGCAGCAGCAGCAGGCGGCAGGAGTGGGCTCTGCCCAGGCCCAGGGATCCGTGTACTACGCGATGAATGTATGACCCGCGCTCGAATAGTCGCTGCCAGCGGCGGTCATCGTCGAGCGCCGCCAGTGTCAACGCGTCGAGTTGTCAGCGACTTCAGTGCATTTGGGTGGAGGAGCAGGGATGGGCGGCGGCCTAGGAGGATTGGGCAGATGAGCGCCCAGAGCGATAGCCATGTCCTTGCTCTGGCAGAGAGTGTGTCCCATGATGATGATGTTAGAAACCCATCCGCTGATATGTTGAGTTGCCCCTCAGTTGGCCCTAGCGAGCGTTTTCGAATCGGTTCTTAGAGATCTTCCGTTGTATCTGTATCTTTAAACCTAACTTTAACCGTATCCGTGTTATCCGTATCCGTATCTTTGTCCGTAGTGTTATTGATAATCCGAGAAAGGGAAGGAACCCACGAAAGTCTATCTTAAGTTGAGGATTTTATTTAATAGTTATTAATGAATTAATGGAGGAAAGAAGTTGAATCTAAACCAAAACACAACCAAAATCACATGAATTTACTTACATGCTGGGTGCTAGTATTGCAACAACCACAAAATATACAAGAAATTAAAGAAAAGTGACGAGAAGAGAATTAATTAAGTTATGCAAATTAAATTTAGCAATGTTAAACAACATATAACATATATAAACTATTTTTTGTAACTCCTTTACCGTTTTTTTTTACCGAGTTTTGCTCAAGGGAAAGTGCATTTGATTTTAAGCGCAACACACACACATAATTACTAACTAACTAAATTAAAATGAAACGTATTTAAATTTGATTGAATTGAATTGATATTACCAAGTATATGTATTTCAATGTAGTGCAATTTGTTGCTAACTCCAAAAACTTATTATATATACGATATATGAGCGTCGAAGCATTGTAGGAATATTTTTAGGCCTAGGCTTTATTTTTATCTATACATATGCATATGAAATATATAATTTAAATTCCTTTTTTTTTCGACTCCTTTTATGTACAATAAATTTGAGATTTTCGATTTTCCAATTTTCCACAGCCCTTGGTTTTCTACGCTTAAGATATACGATCTATGTGTACGTACGCTACAGTTTGTTTGGGTTTCATTTGTAGACGATATCGATCTCAGCCTGCATCGCATTCCATTAACCGCATCTTCCTTACGGACCTTGAGGAGATTTGAAAGCATTATTCTTGCTGCCCAAAAGTATGCAAGAAAGTATGCTGAAAGTCTCCCTCGGGGCCTCCACGAATCAGTGCATCAGTGCCAAAAGTAAAGCTTGCATCGCATCGCATCCCATCACTACCATACATAAATACCTCCTCTCCTCACTCCATCTAGTCGATAAGGAAACTTGCCTAGGTATAGTCATATTATCCATATGTCAGTCTCCATATTACACGCATTACATATACAGAATATAAATATTGTATTTCGACTCGGATCAGATATTGTGTTAATGTCTATAGCGAGCATACATATTGGATGAGAGCGATCACGAATTAACAGTGCAATAATCTTAAGGATAATGACAGCTAACCGGAAACGGAAGCCAGACAAAAACGACAACGCAGCGCGCGCGAGCGAGATAGTTAGATTGTTAGCCAGAAAAGAAAGGGACAGAATGAGAGAGAGAGAGAGAGAGAGAGAGAGAGAGAGAGAGAGCGAGAGAGCGCATAACGAAACCAGATAGTCATAGAATTAACAATTCCAACATATACAGAGCGATTAACGATTAACTATAAAGGATTAATGATTAACGATTAACGATTAACGATTAACGATTAACTAAGGCGCAATCTTAGGCGTTCGATATGCAATTTTTTTGGTTCCACGGGTTTTTTGTTCCCTTTATTTTTTGGTTCCACAACTAGAATTGACTAGAAAACGCAGCGCGATTTGCATATTATATACATAAATAAATTTAGAGCCAGATAGCGAGCGAGAGTAAAGCGATAAAGCGATAAATCGATAAATAATATATGTATATACCATACACAGGCATGCATATATGGATATATACATACATACTAGATGTTTATGTAATACATAAATGGCATTGAACGAATTCCGAGCACATTGCAAAAATAAAACCCAAAAATCCCCTAAAAATCGCATGAAATTCCCAAGTTTTCATAGTTCAGTGCATGGATATATCGACGGAAATACGAGTAACTCAATTTTTTCTATGCAAATGTAGTTGAAAACAAAAGTAAAATACAAAAGGAAATTATATAAACGAAAAATACATATAAATATATATATTTAGACACACATTTAGACGGTATCCTATATTCGATTGACTCGGTTGAGGTCTTGAGTTGCGTTTTTCGGGAAAAAAGCATAAGAAAACCAACAGAAAAGTGTATGTAATAGTATATATATTATAAGGCCCCCGCATTGCGCTATATATGGTCATGAATGGATGTGGGGCACGGAGATCCACGGAGAACAACCAAAAGAATTGATGCGATCGGCACACGAGTATATATATATATATATATAACAAATTTCAACAAATATATGACTGAGCCAATGACTCAAAAATACATTTTAACAAAAATGAAAACCAGAAATATATGAGAAATACAAAAATGATAAGCAAACGAACCTTAACCCTTATTTTTAGCGGCTTTGGGAAGGGCATGGAGAAAAAGAGAATTCAATATTTCCATTAGAGCAGAAGTCGATTTTAAATCGATTCTTGGCGTTGGTTGTCCAGTTCTAATTTTCAAACACTTTTAAAGTTCAATTTTTTGTACAAGTTTCTGTTTATTATTTGGTTTACTTAGAAACGAATTAATTTCAAATTAAGAAAATATTCCAGCTGGCAAATAATTGAGATTTTTGTTTGGAAAAATAGATTTTAAATCGACTGTCATCGTTGTTTTTCCAGCTTTAATTTCCAAACACCTTAAGATTTCACTTTATATTAAATATTTCTGTGATTCGTGTAATTATTTTGAAACAAATGAAATTGGTAATAATCGAAATTTTTGTATACAATCGAAGTTTTTGTATATTAAATCGATAACAATCAAAGCTTTCAGGTTCAATTTCAGTTTTGTTTACTAATTTTTGTAATTAGTTTATTTGTTGACAAGCAAATCAATTTTAAGTTAAGAATATAACTAAAATCAAAGTTTTGTATGAGAAATCGATTAAAAATCGATTGTTGTCGTTGTTTTTTCAGCTCTAATTTCCAAACACCTTTTGATATTCCAATAAACATTACAAATGGGTATAAATAATTTAATTCTTGAGAAACAAATTAATTTAAAATTAAGATTATATAAAGCCTGGTAAATAATTGAAGTTTTTGTATAAAAAAATCGACTTAACATCGATAAATTGAAGTTTTTCCAGCTATAATTTCCAAACATTTTTATGATTTCCAATTGTATTCAAAATTAAAAAAAAAATTACAAATTTTTAGAAACAAATCAATTATAATGAGGAAAATATTAGAGCTGGCATATAATTAAAGTATTTGTATACAAAAATCGGTTATAAATCGATAAATATACTTCAAATATTTTAGTTTGCCTTTTAAACTCTTTATTTTTACACAACCTTGACCTATTTTCCAGGAGCAAAATATAGAGTACATAATTTTCAACTTGTGTTGAGTTTTTCCATTATTCAGCAGGAATTTCTTCAATTATCAGACTCACTAAGATCAGGGCTTAAGTAATACGTACTTGTAAATAATTGTGAGCTCTTTTTTCCCCTTTAACACAGTTTCTGCTTGGCTAGGTAATTAATTTCTTGAGAACGAACGCCTTTTGGATTGCGTAGACTCTTTGGTGGCACTTTCACCTCCAGCGCCTGATAGTGCACTCCGATGGGCGATCGGCGATCGGTTTCCCAGTGAATCTCGCATCTCGGATCTCGGATCTCTGTGTGCAATCAGTCGGAACTGGGAGCTCTCTCCCCGGCGTTATCGCTTCGCTGGGGCTCTGGCTCCAGTCCGCGTCCGCTTCAGTCTGTCAGCGTCTGTCGCTCGACGAACCTCGAACCGATCCGATCCAGAAACCGAACCACGATGAGCTGTCCCTACGCTGGAAATGGGTGAGCACGTGCTGGGTTCCCTAAATGAAATGAATTTCAAGTTAATCCTTTGCAGAAACGAGCATGATGACTCGGCGGTTCCCCTGACCACGGAGGTGGGCAAGATCTATGGGGAGTACCTGATGCTGGACAAGCTGCTGGATGCCCAGTGCATGCTCTCGCAGGAGGACAAGCGACCTGTGCACGATGAGCATCTTTTCATCATCACGCATCAGGGTCAGAACTCAACCAAGATAATCCAAAGAATCTCTAACTATATATATTTCTAATCCTTAGCCTACGAGCTCTGGTTCAAGCAGATCATCTTCGAGTTCGACTCCATCAGGGACATGTTGGATGCGGAGGTCATCGACGAGACCAAGACTTTGGAGATTGTCAAGCGACTCAATCGAGTGGTTCTCATCCTGAAGGTGGGTCTCCAAGAGAGAGAGATTACTATACCTAATTTATTTATTTAATTTAGTTTATCTTACTTCAACTTAATTTTGTAAATTTTTGTTTATTTAACAAAACTTAGATTTAGATTTATTTCATTTAGTATACTGACGCTACAAGTATAACACTTTTAAATTATTACGTCAGTCACAAATAATTCCCATTCAATCTCTTTTATTAGCTCCTGGTGGACCAGGTGCCCATTCTGGAGACCATGACCCCTCTGGACTTTATGGACTTCCGCAAGTACCTGGCCCCCGCCTCCGGCTTCCAATCCCTGCAGTTCCGCCTCATCGAGAATAAGCTGGGCGTGCTCACCGACCAGCGGGTGCGCTATAACCAAAAGTACTCCGACGTCTTCAGCGACGAGCAGGCCATCAATGCCATCAGGAGTTCGGAGCATGAGCCCTCATTACTAGAGCTGGTCCAGCGCTGGCTGGAGCGCACCCCAGGCCTGGAGGAGACGGGCTTTAATTTCTGGGAGAAGTTCCAGCATAGCGTCGATCAGTTTCTCGAAGCCCAAGTCCAGAGCGCCATGCAGGAGCCCGTGGAGCTGGCCAAGAACTATCGCCTCATGGACATTGAAAAAAGGCGCGAGGTCTATCGCTCCATCTTCGATCCGGCGGTCCACGATGTCCTGGTGAAGCGTGGCGATCGGAGGTTCAGCCATCGGGCTCTCCAGGGCGCCATCATGATCACCTTCTACCGGGATGAGCCGCGCTTCAGTCAGCCGCACCAGCTGCTCACCCTGCTCATGGACATTGACTCCCTGATCACCAAGTGGCGATGTGAGTCTCGGAAGGAATAGGTTAATCCTTCTGCTCCCTTTAATTTAAATTTTTTTTATTCTTTGCTAGACAATCACGTCATCATGGTGCAGCGCATGATTGGCTCCCAGCAGCTGGGCACCGGCGGCTCCTCGGGCTATCAATATCTTCGCTCTACTCTCAGGTGAGCTGGTATCTTTTATCTTTGATCTTGTATCTTATATCACCTCTTTTTCTGCATTTCCAGCGATCGCTACAAGGTGTTCCTGGATCTGTTCAACCTGTCCACCTTCCTGATTCCCCGCGAGGCCATTCCACCTTTGGATGAGTCCATTCGCAAGAAGCTCATCAATAAGAGTGTGTGAGACGAGAGACAACAGAGGAGGCATTGTTTTTGTTATTCTTTTTTTTTTTGTGGGAATAAAATTATTTGTTTAAATGAAGGTTTTGTTTATTTATGAAATTTCAGTACAAAATATACTTTAAAATGAAAAGATTAAAGCCTAAAAGTAGACCTGGGATTTGTGGTTTTGAATTGAACATTCACTCTACTTTTCTCCCTCTTTTTCAGAGAAATTTGATTTAATATTACCTTCAAAAAAATTAATAACAATTCTTATACTTATATAAGAATATCTCTTATAAGAGAAACCTTTAATAAATGAAAAAAAGTATATATTATGCTATATTTATGCCTTTTAATGTAATATTATAATAGGGTTTATTTTTCTTTTAATTTTTTTACTGGAATTCCAAGCATTAATGTTATAATTGAAGGTCATCTGAATTAAACGCCCATATTACTTATTTACTGATTTACTGGTGTTTATTTTATACATGTGTATAATTGCTTTACTGGGAAAGTCGTTTAAAAAGCTATAAATTAATTAATTAAGCCATGACAGAGCAGTTATGAGCTGCCTTCAAAAGTTAAACAAACAAAAGCATGGTGAACTCTAGAGCATATTCATTTTGCCTGCTTTAAGAGAATATTATTTGCTAAAAAAATATTTTCTGTCTAAAGATATTATATAGAAAACATAGCATTGCCTTAAAATCTCTTCGGAAAATATATAAATATATACTAAAACTATTTATAACAATCTGTCAGCGCCCAAAAATTACAGAAAATATTTTAAAGATAAAGTTTCTTTATCAGTTATCACTGACTTAAAACCATTACGAAAAATTCTAAATTAATTTATAGAATAATTTTTTCGATCTATTGTGAATGAAGGTTTCCAGATCTTTTGGTTAATTTATAAAATACTTTTAATAAGATTTCCAACCTTTTTCAGAGGTATCTATGACTAAAAACCATTTCAAAAAATTCTAAATTAATTTATGGATTCACTTTTCAATCGTTAACTAGGAAATAAAATTTATAAGATACTTTTAGTAAGATTTTCAACTTTTCTAGAGGTATCTCTGACTAAAAATCATTGCTACAAAATTTTAAATTAAGTTCTATAATTACATTTCCATCTTAAACTAGTAAATAAAGTTTTCCAGCCCCTTTGGCTAATTTACAAGATACTTCTTATAAAAATTCCTATCTTTTACAGAGACATTACTGCCTGAAACGATTATTAATAATTCTAAAACAAGTTCTATAATCACATTTCGATTCAAGCTCCTTTGGCTAATTTACAAGACACTTTCCTTACAATTTCCAACCTTTTGTTCGAGTCATCACTGTCTTCAAATAAAAACATTTACTATAAGTTATAAACCTCCGCCGATCTAGCTCTATCGCGCTGTTGGCTCCGACTCGAAATCGGAGCACACACAAAACATAACCTTTGCCAGTGGCCTTTTCCCCCGAAAGGCTGATAAGCCTCCGATTTCAGATCCGACTTTTCAATTTCAATATGGTTCGCCGGACGGGACCGGGTCCGACTCTGGCGAGTGCAATTAATTATGGGAAGGGAAGCGGAATTGGGGTCGTCTTGGTCGAGGCGAGGGGCAGGGCATCGGAACAATGCTGCCGGAGGAGGCCTTATGTAAGTCCAATAATTTGCCTGAATCGCTTACGTGAGCGAGTCGGACTACCCTGGTTCTGTGGCTATTTTTGTAATTTTTTGTTCGGCAATTAGCGCTCTGCCCAGGTAATTGTGGAACTCAACTCGACCCTCGCAATCCGCAGAATATGCGACCCGCTAACGACCGTCCAGCAACCCTTGAAGAGCAGGTCCCTCCAGAATCCAAGAGATCAGCGGAGGTGTAGGTAGTCCCCGGCCATAACGACAGGGGATTGTTGGGCATAATTACTGGGAAATATATTAAGTGGTTTTCTTATAACCTTATAACTATATAAGTAATGTTTACTAATTTTCAAGCAAATTTATGAATTATTTTCTTTTGAAATTTGCTGTTGATGCCTCACATTTGTTATTTATTATTTATATATTTCAGAGGGTGATAACTACCTGTCTTAAAAATGTTTACAAGGGAATGTAAACAAGAAATAATCTATTTATGAATCTCACTTGATTAAAATATATTTAAAATACTTGTTAAAGCTTTTCTTAAATCAGTTTAGATTGATTTCCAGATGATTTCATCTTTTCTAAACTAAAACGCAATTGATAAGGTAGAGTAATTCCGCTGAATATGAAGCTGATTGAATAGAATGTGTAATAAATACCTAGAAATATGAAAATAACAAAGGGATTTAAATTAAATCATTTACCTTTCCCTGAGTTAACAATTTGGTTGGTACATTTTATGGGCAATCTCCTATTTTTTGCACTTTACCTAAAAAATATATAAAAATATACTTAAAAAATATATTAACTAAAGTTTATCTTTTATTTTTTTAATATTTAATACAGCAAACAAAATTTAAGATCCTAATATTTATAAGTAAATGAACAAGTAATACTTTTTCATTTCAGCGAGTAAATGAATTTGTTAATTTCAGCAAGTAAATTAATTTGTTCACTTCAGCTAGTTTCTAAACTAAACTTCTAACTAAAAGAGCAACTATACTTTTTTATTAAAGTGAACACTACAACATATAACTATTGCTTACTATTTTATACTATTTCTTAATATTTCGTACAATTTCTTAGTATATCTAGCTTTTTCTTACTATTTCTTACTATTTCGTACTATTTTTTACTATTTTTTACTATTTTATACTATTTTATACTATTTTATACTATTTTAAACTATTTTATACTATTTTATACTATTAGCATATCTATTTTATACTATTTCCTACAATTTCATACTATTTCTTACTATTATCTTACTACTTCCTACTATTTCCTATAGAAATAATATACTTTTTCTTACTAATTCGATTCGATTTGATTCTGATCATTTCCAACTATTTTTCGCATCCCTTTTTAACCACATTTCCCCAACCATTCCTTGATAAATAAACCTACCTTCCCTGCCCATATTTTTTGCCAACCCAAAATGCCCTGCTCCCGAGGCTGTAGCGCACCTGAGTGGAGGCAAAACCCACGCCGACGACGACGACGACGATCGGCAGCGGCGGCGTAAACTCATTAATAAAAGCAGCAACAACTATTACCGATTGCCAAGATCAGGCGGATGCCGAGCCGGAGTCGCTCGCCAGTCGCTAGCTGAATCTCCGAACGGTCGGTCGAGCTGTCTCCGGGGCAAAAAAAAAAAGAAAGAAAGCCAAGACGAACTGAGTCAAAGTCGGTATATAAGCCAAGGCAAAAAGTGCTAATAAAACGAGCAACATGCGCTGCCTGGCATTGAGCTGGCTCTTGCTGTGCCTGTGGCTAAGCCTGGGCCTGACAGGTAAGGAAACCAGCCCAGACCTCCTCCCTCTGATCTCTAATCCCTCCCCTTCCAGCTGCCTACAAGAGCGAGGTGGAGATCACGCCGGAGCCGCTGGACTCGGTCACAGAGACAACCACCAAGAAGTCGAGTTGGTTCGGCGGCTTCAAGAAGTTCTTTGGCAGCGATGGCGCCACCACCACCACCACGACCACCACGGAGCGGAGTCGCCTCTTGGTCACCACGCCCACACCAAGTCCCAAGGCGGCAGTGACACCCACCTCCCCGCAGAAGCCGCCGCCGCTGGTCATCTCGCATGCGCCGCTGATGCCCTTGGGTCCGCGTCCAGACACGCCTGCCTCCTCGCCCTTTGGAGCCTCTCCCCCGCCGGCCAGTGGTCCCCAGTGGCCCATCGCCGGATCCAGTACCAAGCCACCTCAGCCACAGCAGCCACAGCAGCCCCAGCAGCCGCTGCAGCCGCAGGTACCAGCTCCAGGACGTCCTCAGGTTAATGGAGGAGCTCCCGGAGGTGCTCAGAATCTGCCGCCCGGTTTTGCTCCTTACCGCCCCCAGAAGCCGCAACCGAACAGCTACGATCTAAGCTATGGAGGAGGACCAGTGCCGGGCACAGGACGTCCTGGCTTCGGTCTGGGATTGAGCACCACCACAACGACCACGACTAGTACCACCCAGCGACCTGGCATCGATGTGCGCTTCTCGGGCAGCAGCACTAGTTCCACCACCACGGTGAGGCCGCAGCAGCAGAAGGAGGATTTCCCGGCGCTGCCAGGACCTCGCAGGCCTTCCCAAAAAGAGGACTTCCCCGCCCTGCCGCCGGTAAAGACGCCGCCGGGTTCGCCCACACCCACTCCCAGCTCCCCATCCGCCTGGCAGTCCCCGCTGCCGACGCCCCAGCATCCAGTGCATCCGGCACAGCCTGCCAAGGGCTCTGCCACGTCGACGCCGGTCCCCCTGCCCACGACCGCACATGGAGGAGGTGCTGCTACCTCGACCACAGTGCGACCTGGCTTCCAGTCGTCGGGCAACTCGGTGGCCAGCGACGACGAGATCCGCCAGCTCACAGAGCAGCTGTACGCCAAGGAGACCAACAGCCAGATAGGCAACATCCAGGTGAACATCCAGGGACGCACGCGTTCCATTGACAGCGCAGATGAGGCTCCGAACCCGTAAGTATCCACTGAGATTCCCAGGGAACACCTTCTCCAGCTTCTTTCGATGACAGGCTCCTCCATGTGGACGCCAAGGCCCTGGAGTCGCCGACCATTGCCAAGATGCGGCTGCTGTTCAACAACTACGAGCACGACACGCTGGTCAACGAGCATGTGACTCCCAACGAGAGGAAGGAGGAGAACGACTTCCTGGACGCCGTGATGGCCACGCCGGTGATGCGTCAGGCCATGCAGTTCCTGCAGCAGAAGGGCCTGCTCAGCCCCGATCCCAAGACGCACCGCGACCTGGTCAAGGAGCTGTGGTTCACCCAGTACTCCCGTGGCCAGGGCAAGATCGGTAGCTCCGGCTTCGAGCATGTCTTCGTGCACGAGGTGAAGGATGGCACCATCATTGGCTTCCACAACTGGGTGTACATCGGGGATGAGGAGCAGGGCGGCCGCTTCGACTACAAGGGTTATATGAAAGAGCAGGACATTGGCACGGTGAGTTTAGGTCCATATTTAAGCCTTTAAAATCCCTGAAATTCCTTCCCTTTGCAGAAGGGCAAGATCCTGAAGATCCGGTTCTCGCACCAGGGACTCAACAAGCCCGTAAACACCATGTTTGTGGGCACCTCCCCCGAACTGGAGCTGGCCCTGTACACGGTCTGCTTCCAGCTCCGGCCGGACCGCACCTGCCCGGTGTCCCTGGGCAACAGCAAGTTCGGCATCATCACCTACTCGTGGCGCTATCGGGGTAAGAACCTCATCGGCAGCGCCTATCCGGAGATTTGAGATTGGAGCGATGGCTCCTCGCGTAGTCCTCGTAGCAGTTTTTTTTCTGTCGCTATAATAAATAAAGAAAAACTATTAAAACCTATTTATTAAGCCTTTAAGATCATTATTTTAGTTTCAAGCGATTTGAAAAGCGCGCGCATGCGCAAGCAGTTCAAAGCACTGCTTGCCGATTACAGGTGGCAATAAAATCGATTATTTTTATTAAATTTCTGTAGATTGGAGTTGGGTTAAAAATAAATAGGTAAAACTTACTTTCATTAAAAAAAAAAAATGTTCATAATTGTACTGTTTTTAAAATAAATTCTCATGTTTTAAAGTTTTAAAATTAAGAACATACATCTCAATAGCGATGGATTGCCAAGTGCATCGTTAATATCGTTATCGATATCAATTTTTTCACAAAGCTGCCCATCTCTAGTAGAGCTGGGAACAATTCTACTTTTTGTGAATCGATTCTTTTCGATTCAATTCTGAAAAAAATCAATTAAATCGATTTAAAATCGACAAAAATGTAAAAAATATGAATAAGGCATATTTTAGCTTAAAAAAAATTGAAACATCAAATGACGAATTGTTGTAAACAAAAATAAAATTCAATGTAAAGATATTTTATGAGATCAAATGTTTATATTCAACATCCAAAACCCATTGTTTCTTGCTGGTAAAGACCAACTTGTCAACATTCTTTAGCTTTAAGGCAGCTCGCCGGTCAGTAACAATGCATCCAGCCCTGCTGAATGTCCTTTCTGATTCTGTTGAACACGATGGAATGCACAAATACTTAAGCGCATACTCCTTTAAGGAATCCATCTCAGTTGCGTGACTCTACAAGAACAATATTATAATATTAAAACAACCAATATTATAGTGTACTTATATTTGGCGATGCGTGGGATTTTCTAAATACTGTCGTCACTAGATTATTTACTAGTTTATTTACCTGATAAACGCACAAATAAATCCATCTCTCTGCTTCTTCCGTACCACCAACACACACTGATTCTAAAATTGTTAAAATGCATTATTTTAATTAACTTATATTACTTTAAAATATTATTTTTGTTTACTTACATTTGTCCAATTCCAATCGCTATCTAGAGGTGAATACTTTTGTTTAAAGGTGACCAGACGGTCGATGCATAAATTCCCTAAAAAAGGAATCGATTTTTTCGCTCATCCAAAACCATCGATTAAATCGATTTAAAAATCGAATTGTTCCCAGCTCTAATCTCTAGCTGGGAGCAATTTAAAACCAGTTTTGAGCTCTCGCTCTTTCTTTCGCTCTCGCTCTTTCGTTCGCTCTCTTGGCTCCAAGTGATCGGCGTTAACCGTTGTTTCAGCGGGCCCCAGCGGTTTTTAGCCATTTCAGTTGCTGTTTGACTGCCGGAGGAGTTTGTTGTGCATTTTTTTTCGGTGCGGTAATCGCTGTATGTGTGAAAGTTGTTTTTAACTAGCCATAACTGATCAATTAGTATGCAGCTCATCTGGAAAAACTATAGTTTTTAATCAAATACAACGCCGAGGGATACGAATACGAATTCGACCACAACTTGAAGATTCTTTCTGAGCAAAAAGGAAGAAATATCTGCAAAATACCCACCAATCTGCCAGCACACTTCCTTCAGCTGTTTCGGTACCGAACGATCGCAAGTGCCGTGCTATTTCATATTTGTTCTAGTTTTGTTCAATTTCGGTTAAGTTGACAAAAAATCAACGCTTTTCCACAATAAAAAAGCAACAAGTCGGCGACACAAACAACCAAGCAGCGAGTCAGAGCGAGAGAGCAGGAGAAGAAGAGGAGGCACAGAAGACACAGAGACGAAAGAAATGTAGCAGAAATCTTCCTCTTCTAATGTTCTGTGTGCGGTGGTGACGAAGTGACGTTGAAAGCAAGCGAGCCAATAAGAAGAGGGGCTGAAAGCGTGGAGCGAGGAAAAGAAGAAAGAGCACTGAAAACACATAAAAACACAAACTCGCACACACACACACGAGCATACGCGCTGCTGGCCAGAACTGTTAACTGAAACGCGAGGCAACAACAAAGCAAGTAAGTAACGAGCGAGAACATAAAGAGAGTGAGAAGAGGAGAGAGCGGAGAGAATTAGCTCGCTCTCTCGGAATTCAAATCAGAATCTGAATCTGAATCTTGGCAGCGAGTGACAATAGAATCCAATAGGATAAAGCAGGCGCCATTAAAGATACGTCTTTTTTTTCTGCTTTATCAAACCAGTTTGGAGGGGGGAAGAAGGAAGGAAGATCTGAGATCGGTTCTGGAAAATTATTTGGAATATTTTCCACATTTTCTCGATTAGGGTTATCAGGGGAGTTTTAGACTAAGTAAATTGTTTTGGGGGTTTTCTATGGTTAAAAATTAAAGTAAGGAATATTTATAGTTATTTAAAAATATTTTAAAATATTTAGAAGTTTTCATAGACTTTTTTTTTATTTAAAGTATTTAGTATGCATTCTAAATCAGACTAATTTAAATTTATTATAGCTTATAAAGTGTTTTTAATACTGCCTAATATATTTAAAAGCTTTGCTATTTAAATTTGAATTTAATATTCCTTTAACAATTTATTTAACAAACTTTTTCATTTAAAACCCCTTCCCAAATGAGCTCATCAAGCTGTAGGATTTGTTTGAGCCAAAAATATGCTCAACCAATCACTCAGGCAATTAATCAGATTGACCAATGCCATTGCCAATTCTCGCAATTAGCTTTTTGAGCCACCCCCATTAACATCATGGCTAATTATAGACAGTGTTACAGTGTATGATCGATATGGGGAACTAATAAACTAGCAAATAATTTACCTTAAAAAAGGGAAAAATGGGAAACTGTTCTCTAAATATGGAAGTAAGATGTCGCTTTAATTTGTAGAATTATCTCTTTGGACTAGACCTTACCTTTTGGATTGTTAAATAAATATTTATAAAATTATTTAAATATACAGGGATAATTATAGCTCTTGGAGCTATCCTATCTGCTTTATTTTAAAGAGAAATATATTTTAAATTAATCCTCATTCAATGTTAATATAATTTTCTGTGCAGTGTTCCCTCTTCGGAGTGTCTACTGTGATTAGGTATTGCTGCTTGGATGCTCCCCTCCCAGAGTGAGCTCATCAGCGATGCAATATCTCCCCCAACCCGAACCCCTACCCATGCCCATGGTGCACGTGTTCGAATCGAAGAAACCTTTTGGATTCTTTGGGCTCCACGCTGGCCAAGAGACCTGTTCCGTTCTCCGAATGCGATCGATTTCAATTTGTGTAACGGCATCCGAGCATTTGGTCCCCATCTCCGATCCGCTGCAGTTGCATAAGCTCGTCGTCCTAACGGTGCTCGAGAGTGGCCATTGGTTGTGGTATTGCTTCTTGGCCTGGCTTCTTCGTTTATTCGTATTTCGATTTCGAGAGATCCCTACGACGATCAAAACGCCGATGTTTTTGGCCAAATCATGCCAAGAACGCTGCGCTCGCTCTGCTCTGCTGTGCTGTGCTGCCAACAACGGTATACGATGGCAAACAGTTAGGCGTGCAAAAAGCCAGAAAATAAAAAAAATCGACGAAAAAGCAGCGCAAAAGCTATAAAACAAAAAAAATAAAAAAAATTGGTGGTGGCGCAAAAGAAAACTGGTTCCGGCCATCGAAGAATGCCGCAGCGTTCGGCGTTCGTCGCCGACGGCAGCGGCCACAGCGGCCACAGCGGCCACGGCGGCCACTTGGCCAGGTCCGAGTGCCTCTGTGTGTGTGTGTGTAGTGTGTACTCGTGTGTGCGTGCCACTTCCGTACAACAACGCCCTGACTGCCATTCCCCCAGATTCCCCAAGATCCCCGATCCGCGCTCTCCCGTTCCCGTTCCCGTTTCTCTCCCTCTCTCTCCAATCGGCATTCTTGGGCCAGCGTTCGCGTTCGTTGCCTGAGTCTTTTGTTTTCCTTGCTCTTTGCCGTGTTTTCTTATCGCTGCCACAACTCAATACCCTGGGCATCAGGGTCTTTCCACTTGCAGCGCACAGAGGTCAGCGTGACGAAGCCATCAAGATGGCCATAAAAAACACATACATATTAAGCTGATTTTATGGGAGAATGATTTTGAGGGGCTTCGAAAGGGGGAACACATAAATATGTTAAAGGATTTTCCCTTTAAGGCTTTGTAAAATATTATTTACATGTACACCCAAAAAAAATCATCATAGAACCTATACGATTGTTACATGAATTCTATACTCTTGAGCATGAAAACATTCTTAATAAGATGCTTATTAATTTGATACTACGAAAGTATACATTTTATACTCATCTGCACCAATAATTCATAATAATCACTAACGCGACAAACAGAAAAGCACGAAATTCCAGCTAACGCAATTTGTTATCGAATTTTCGATGTAGGTTCGTATAAAAATAATACTCGAAAATACACAATTGAACCTTTGGAGCATAAAAATTATACTTTGTAGTATATATTTGATATTTTTAAGTATAAAATTTATACTAAACTCGTTATACTGCTTGAGTATATTTTTAAGAAGGTTAAACTCTTGTTTTTTTTTTTAATGTATTAGGAGGTTTTAAGTTCAAAGTTAAATGGTTGATAATAAAACCTTGAACCTTATTCCCTTTGCAAATACTTAATCAATCGCCTGTCGAGGGTATTTGTCATTCGCAAACCCAGTTTCCCCCACTTGCTAACCATCTCTGCATATTTTTTTTTAATTTTTTTCTTATTTGCTATTCGCTTTCGTGCTTATTTCATGCTGGCGGAGAAAAAGCCAAGCCACAAATGCTAAAAATGCATAACAAAGGCCAGAGCAAACACCAATACCACGGCAGGCGGCCAGGGCGCACAATCACTCGCACTCACACTCACACTCACACTCACGATGCTAATGCGACAAAGATGTTAATTGACTTTTACTTTATTTAAACAAAATAGTCACAGCCGCGAACCACGATCTCCATTGAGTGAAATTTTTCATTTACGTTTTTTTATTATTTTTTTTCCTCCCCTTTTTTTGACGTTCTTTTGGCCATCGTCATCGATTTCGTTTTCTGGTCGAAAGCCTACACATTGTTATTAAGTTTTTAATCGATTTGGATGATGCGATAATTGGAGGCATCAGAAATCAATTTCGCCTGGGAACTTTCGGTAGCCAAGGCGTTTGATTTCATCAAGTCGATAGTGCCGATAATGTCAGCCTTAATTAATGGCTTGCCCATTGAAATTGTTTCGAGAAAGTCTTGTTATTTTCGGGAGAAATCCCTTTGGGAAGTCTGTTACTAAAATCGAATTGGAGAAGCCTGTATGGCTTGCTCTTTTAATTGAATATTTAATCGATATCCCTCCCACAGTGTGTTTGCCACTGGAGGAGGAGGAGGCCGCATCTTTGGCGGCGGCACCTCTGCCGGCTTGCAATTGCCTTTTTGGCCGCCAACTGATTTTGGCCCACATTCCGCTACGCCCCCGAGACGCAGCTGTTGTTTCCCGTCCAACCCACCTAGGAGGTGTCTCTAGTTCCAATCCCAAGTCCCCATCCCAATGCGATCGTGGGCGTCCGCTTCCATCAGAGTGCGGCGGAGTGGCTGTTGGTGTTGCAAGTTTGCATTTTGATTTTGATTGTGGACGTTGTTGGCGTCCCTTGTTGCTTTTTGCCGCCAATGTTGCGGGTGCGGCATCGATGCAGAGAGAGAAAATGTTTCTATAACATTTTAGAGGCATTTTCTCTTATTTTTAAAATTTAAACAGAATATTACATTAAATTTTGGATTTTTAAATATAAAATAGAAAAAAAACTAAATGTTTATACGTACACAGAGAATTATGACATCCGGAAATTGAGAATCCGCGTTCTCAAATACGTACTATTCTCATTTTGAGAACGATTTTTTAAAAAAATGTCTATAAAAAAATATTCACATTAAATGAAGATCAAATTTAATAGAAGAGATAAAAATATTAGAATAAAATGAAGATCAAATTTATTAGAAAAGATAAAAATAGAAGAATAAAATAAACAACATTTCTTAATTTATAATTTTGCACAAAAAATAAAAGTATTACATAAAACAAAGATCACACTTAATAAAAAAGATATAAATAGTAGAAAATAAAAAACAGATTTCTTATTATAGAAATTATAATTATTTATAAAAATAAATCTTTTCAAGATCAATTAAAAATAACCAAGTTCAAAATTCAAGATTTTACAATCCTTAAAATCCAAATAATATTTTCACAGACGAAATCAATTAATTGAAACCTCAAATTCCCATGAGGCAAGTTCATTAAGATCTCTACCAAGATATTAGCAATAATCCTGAAATTTTTCTTCCTCTGCACATTGGCGGAAAACGCAGGGACGCATAGCGATTGCAAAAAACAAATCGAGCGGCACTCCTCGGCTCCTCGTCGACGCGTCGCCATTTGATTGTTAGAATACTTTATGCACTGCTGCCACTTTCAATTGTCTCCGAGAGTTGGCCGAGAGAGATTTCCCTTTTCGCTTCTGCATAAAGTTAACAACATATCTGATATAGCCGAGCCACGTCTGCCGCTGTGTTGGTGATCGATGAGCAAAGGCAAGCTGGCAACATGGCGCGCTTTTTTTTTGTTTTTTCCCCCCAAAGGTTTATTGGCCTTTTGGCTTACTCTCCTCTGCACGCGTGTGTCTGTGTGTGTCGCCATTTTAGCTCGAACTTGGCTTATACCATTCGGCTCTGACTCTGACGCTGACTCTGGCCGTGGTGCTAGTGAAATCGTGCGCCGACTTCGACTTGGACTTCTTGCTAAATATTTCTTCTTTCCACTTTGAAATTTTCTATTTGTCCAACCCCGAAAAAAAGGCGAAAAAATTCGAAAACTCCGGCCAAGAGCAGGGCAATTAAGCCGCTTACTGCAGCAACAACCATCAGGCACTGGAAATAATATATATGACTAGTCACTCCCTAGACAAGCCGAGCCAGAGTCAGAGCCAAGAGCGGTGAGTGCGTTGTGCGTGTTGTGTGTTGACGACTGTGTTTTTGGCCAAAGCTTTTAGCCAATAAGTCAAACTGTCAGTCAGACGGACATTGTTGACGTTGCCATCGCCATAGCCATAGCCATAGCCGTTGGGTTTAATTGAAATGCCAGGCCAGCGGAGAGCTGGACCTGAGCTGCAGTCCAAATTGAATTAGCCTGGAATTTCTAGAGCCACAGGGCTCAGAGTTGTAGGTTATAGCGGATCTTGGATACAAGATCTAGGAATGCCTCAAACCAGTTAAAGTTAAACTTAGTTAAAGCTAAATTTAATTATTACAATGCCTTATCTTTTATTAAATGAATATTCCTTGAATTAAATTACATATTAAATTAACATATTAATTGCTGAATGCATTTGTTATCATTATCTCTCGGGATCTCTCGATCACGCAGCATTCAAAAAACGAAAGGCAGGCCTAAAATAATATTGGAAGTAAACAATAAATAATGCAAGAGAGCGAATGTGTTAAGTGGGTAACAAAAACGCAACTTGAAAGTAAATCCAGTAAACCGACAATTAATTGCAGCTCGAATTGCAAATTGCAAATTGCAGTTCGTCAAACTGACTCGATTAAAATGCCGAAACAAAATCGAAATCGAAAACGTAAACTCAAATTACAGAGAGAAATATAGCATCGAAATAATTAAAGATCGCATTTGGCCTGTGCGTGCGCCCATTGAGTTTCACTTTGCCTGCTTATATATATTTATTTTTATATATTCACACACCTAATGCCACTCCTCTAGGGCTTCAGCTATGCCAAGAATGTAGCCAATACACTTGAAACAAGAAACTAGCTGGCACACAACGCCACATTCTTCAAGCCGCCACCTGACTTCGACTTTGCATAACTTAACATTTAAGCGTTTATTCGTTTATCCGTTTATACATTTAAGTATTGAAACAGGTGCGGTCTGTGGCTCTGACTGAGTGTGTGTTTGTGTCTCACAGCTGATAACAAATCAGTTTTAGAAATCGAAAAACAAAAAAAGCGAAAAAGACACAGCTTCTATAAAAACATTTTCCCATGTCGGAGTGGAAATGAGAGAGGTTCTAGTATCGTTTTATGTGTGTTTGGTTCTCTGCCATTGAAAGATTCTATTAATTCATTAATTCCTTTGTGATTTGTCATCGAAAAACGAAAGACTTAGGCCACGAACTTGGTTACAGGGTAAGAGCTTTTGAGGGGGGTTTGAGGTGCTTAAATAATTAGAGTTTGGGTTTAAAACAATATCTTAATGGAGTCCGTTAAAGGAGTAAATATTTTGTGATAATTAATTCTTATAAAAATGTGTTTTAAATACAATTTTAGATACATATGTTGCCTTTCATGGGGGTTTAAGGTGATTAAATAATTAGTTTTTAGGTTTCAAAAAGATGGAAATAAAGCCCTTTAAGAGATTAAACATTTTGTAAATTCTTATTTTGTAAATTCTTATAAAAATGTATTTGAAATATATATTTATGAGAAACTCAAGTACAAGAAGTGCGTTTAAGGTGCTTAAATAATTAGGGTTTGGGTTTAAAAAATATGAAAATAAAGCCAGTTAAGGGAGTACATATTTTGTAATAATTAATTCTAATAAAAATGTGTTTTAAATACAATTTTATATATGTACATACCCTTTGATGGAGGTTTAAGGTGCTTAAATAATTACTCTTTAGGCTTAAAAAATATGGAAATAAAGTATTTTGTAAAAGTTAGTTCTTATTAAAATTAATTCTTATAAAAATGTATTTTAAATTTATATTTATGAGAAACTCAAGTGCCAGAAGTGGGATTAAAGTGCTTAAATAATAAGTGTTTAGTTTTAAAAAATATGAAAATAAAGTCAATCAAGGGAGGATGTTTAGTAACCTTTAGTTCTAATAAAAATATTTCTAAAAATCAATTTTTACTAAGTATTTATGAAAAACTCAAGTACAAATAGTAAATAATTATTGTTTATGTTTAAAAAATATGGAAATAAAGTCCGTTAAGGGAGTAAATATTTTGTGATAATTAATTCTTAAAAAATGGATTTTAAATAGAATTTTAAATATATATTTATGAAAAACTCAAGTAGAAGTACGTACTTTTATGCAAATAGAACCCCGTTCACCTGCTTTTATTCACTAAGAACTCGAAAAAAAAAATATTTTTTTTTTTTAGGTACAAGAAAACCGACTTATAAATCTAGAATTCTTGATTTATGCAACCTTGTGACATTTAAAATGCTTTAAAAAATTTCCAAAATTGTGTAATTTCCGTTGCTGGCTTCGAGTTTACTTTACAGCCGATCAGCTGCAAATGAAATTCTTATGATTGTTATTCCACATCATTGGATATTTGCTCATTGATTGCGAACACACACCGAGACACACTCATAATCGTGGCGGTGGCGATGGCGATGGCGGGGTTATTGTGGTTTTCGCCGCCGCTGTTTTGGCCCGAGCTGCCTTAGCATTAAACATGGACTGCAGGCAGCGACGTCTTAGCATCGGAATGCGGTCGAACCCGTAGCTAAGCCAAGATTTTTGTGCGCGGCTACAGTCGTTGCCCCAGAAGAGCGACAGAGACGGGGCCAGCGACCGAGAGCGATAGAGTGTGCGTACGTGTAAGACTGAATGAAATTGTCTAACAAAGTGTCAGCCGTGGCAGCAGCCTGCCCGCCTCCCCCTTCGGACCAGAAACAAGTTCCTCTATTAATTCGTGAGCCAAGTGCTCAGCATTGGTTACTGGGCCAGGCCCAAATGCCCAGCCAAAAGCCAAAGCGGAGTGCCAACTCCAAATCCGATTGACTCACTTTAAGCCAAAACTGCATGAATCAAATCCAAATCCGAATCCAATCAAATAGCGACAACTTCAGACTCTCCGTCTCGCTGGCTTTATATTTCCATTTGAACATTTCTGTTGTTTTGGGCATAAATATTTATGTGTATGTTGTTGCCGCAAAACAGGTGAAAGTTTTGCCTGAGAAAAGGCCAAGAGACAAACAACAACAGTGGCAGTACCATCAGCAGCATACCTTCGTCTCGGTTTTGTCTCTCTGTTTTTTCTTATTTAATTTTTTTTTGCGGCATCTGCTTAATATATTTATTCTTTTGGCCAACCTATATGAGCTCGGGGGCTTTTGGGCGCATTTCATATGCATGATATGTTGCTTTTTTGGAAATTTCTTAATGAACTTGAATTTTTGGTCTCTTTTTCCCATTTTTGGGCCAATCATATTTTCAACGCATTTGTGGCATATTAATTGGGTTTTAATATATGTATGACTTTATTAAATATTTTTGTTAATGGGTTTTGGGTTTAGTTGTGATATATATGGAGGTCTTCTTTAAGAATAGTTCCCTAAGGGCGAGGCCTAATTTTAATAGTTTCCAAATGAAAGAATCAAAGAAAAAGATATGAAGGAATAATGTTTAAAGAAAACGGAAAAATAATATATAAAATTTAATATACATATAATATAATAATAAAGAATATTTATATACTATATTTACTTATTAATTTGGTGGATTCTTTGCCTTTTAATTATTAAGCATTGTTTTTTATAGGTTTATTGTTAAATAATAAAAATATAAATAGTTGTATCATGAACTAAATCTTAGCAAGAAGCCTATGCAGTATGGGGACACTTATCGCTTACGTTACACTATAATTCACAACGAGTTCTAGCTGTTAGATAGTGGTAAGCAACTGAAAACTGATAAAGGGCACATCTTTCTTCTTCTTTCTCTTCCCTTCAATTTATTATTATATTATTGTATCATGTGATGTGTATTATCTTCAAAATTTTAAGAACCGGGCTATTTATTATATAATTTTTTACTTTTTAAACAAATTCAGTTCTATAAAAGTATAAATATATAAACCTATATCCCTTCACCACTGCCTTTTGGTATTTGAAGTCCAATCATGAAGCTCTGACATGTCTTATTTAATCAGTTTGGTTCCCGCGGATCTTCTTCTGCCACGATGCGAACGGTGGCAGTGTCATTGTTGCCGCTTCACGTTTTGGTTTCAGTTTTATTTTTTTTAGTTAGTTTTTGTTTGTGTCTCCGGCGTTGCATTTCATTGCACCTCGTCTCGGTCTCGGTTGGCAAACATTTCCACAGCAGAGACCAGGGACCAGAGACCAGAGACAGAAAATTACAAATAAATACGCGAGGAGGCGAAAAATCTGTACTTTCATTCATAGAGGCGGCCTTCGCGTCATTGACTTCGTCACGATCCCTCTCCCTCTCCCAATCCCAATTCCAAACCCAATTACAATTACAATCACAATCCAGGTGATAAGCCCGGTTGCAACAATTTTTTAATGCTCGGCATTTTTTTAGATAGAAAGGCGGCACAATAATTACGTGAATTTTTCACGAATGTGGCTCCTCACTTTTGTTTTTATTATTTATGATTTTCGTTTTAGTTTCGCCTTGAGAAAATTGAAATGTACTTAACAAATACCATTTTTTATGGATTTTCTTGCAGCAATGAATCAACCGGTTTGAAGACCAACACACAGCCACGCCCCAAACCGAAACCAAACCATATCCAAGCCCAGCAGATAGCAAATCACAGCCAGAGATCGCCTCCAGGCGATACCACACACTTCCCTTCCTTTGCCCAAGGAGCAACCGAGAGAGAGAGGACAGCCAGTCGTCAAGGGGGAGTAGCACCGCGGAGCCATGGACTGGGCCGAAGGTGATCTGGTCTGGTTCGACCCGGGCATGGGCCATCCCATACCCGGCGAGATCCAGGAGGTGCACCGCGCTGCCCAGGTGATTGTTGTCCAGGCGTTGATCAAAGGAAAGGTGAGTAATCGTATTAAATTTAATACTAAATAAGGATTAATAATACCAAAAAGGAGTTTGCTAAAAATAATTGTAATTCCATATTTATTTGATTATTTAATCATAATGCATTTATTATGGAGCATAACGTACCTTTAAAAATCTTTAAAAATTCCCTTTAGTTACCTGTTTAATGTTCTAAATTTTTTCTTAGCTTCTCTGTAAGTCATACAACATTTTTTCGAGTGCCTTAAGGTGCCAGTTCACACCTTAGCCCCATCGGTTTCGTTTCGTTCGCGTACTGTTTGAATTTTCAATTTGTTTTCGAGGCCAAGACCCAGGCCCATGAATGCTTTTCACTATTTTCACCCGACTTGGACTGTTTGCCTCTGTCTCTGTTTATGTCTCATATTTATATTTATTTCGGGCGCTGTCCCTCACGGAATTTATGGAATGTGGCCACAAAAAAACGCTGTCCAAACTAGATTTCTTAACCAGGCGTGTGCCCACTGCAAACTTTACCTAATTGCACCTGACCAGCAGCGTTTCCTTTTTCCTCTGTGCAATTATTGTCGAGATCGGTATCGGAATCGGGATAGGGATGGAGCAGGGGCTATGATCATCACACACCAAGAAATAGAAGCGACTCTATCGAGGCTGAGATCTTGTAATCTTGACACAAACTCTTAAGACTTGTCAGGTTCCCGACTAGGAGAACTTAATTTCTGCATAAACCTGACCAGATACACTAAGCTTTATATTTATCTTATTTTTAATTGAAGTAAAATAGCCGTAGAAAATATTTCTTGTTAAAGTGAAAACCAGCAAAGCGTAATTTTTAAAAATTATAAACTATGTACGTTTATAGGCGCCGCTTTATTTGCAAATTAACATTTTTACACAAGCGATTTCTCCGGGCCAGACCCTAAGTTTTCTTAAGGTGACAAAGTGAAAACTTTGATTTGTTTTTTAGCCAAGAAATAGAAATCAGCTTTTGTCTTTAATTTCTTTGATTTACAAGGTTTCTGGGTATATTTTTTCGCTCTGTTGAGTAACGTTAGCTGTAGCGGTACCCAGAATCTGACTCGTATCCTGTTTGGTGTCCAACAGAACCTGTTGGAGGCACATGTGCTCCGCTGGACAAGCTGGGAAGCATTGGCTCCGCGTGGCGCTGAAAGGCGTAATCGCGCAAGCCGATCAATTATCGGCTAATGCCTCCTTGCAGGCTCGGAATTAAACAAGCCTCTGTTCTCCGTTCTGCTGGGATCTCTTCTGAGGTTCTCTCTGTGCCTTGATTGATCGCTAAACGGGTTTTTAAAATGAATTAAAGCCAGCTTCAAGTGGTTTTTAATTCAGATTTTAATTATATTTATTTGTTGGGGAAAATGATGGATCAATAGGCGATAAATTAAGTTGAGTGATTTGATTTAAAGGAAATTGTAGACTGTAGAAATTGTTTGGAATAATTTAATATAACAAAAATAGATTTTTATTTATATTTTCTTTAAATTTGAAAGCTTAAATGAAAGGTTTAATATATATTTATATAATGATTACTCAATAAGCGATAAAATAGGGTCAGGGGTTTATTTTAAAGATAATTTGATATAGCCTGGAATAATTTAATATAACCGGAGATTATCATAAATAGCAGTTGTAGTTAATACCAACTTGCATTTTTATCTTTAGGTTAAATGAACATAATATATTCTAGTTCCCAGTAAGACTTGTTAAGAATAATGAAAAATATATTTTGAATCCCAGACATTTTCCCACAAAATTCGATTTTTTCCTGGAATCTAATCTTCAGATTAAATGAGCCTAATATATTCTAGTTTCCAGTGAAACATATTAGGAATAATAAGAAATAATCTTCAAACATATTTTTAACTGGAGGTTAAGTCTGAAAATCTTTTAGGTTCCAGACTTATTTACAAACACTTTAATTTTGTTTGTAAAACAAATATTAATCCAAGGAGAGAGGCTTAATTGTGTCCACAACATTATTAACCATAAATATATATATTTATTTATAAATGAAAGCTCATTTATATTTATATATTTCGTGGGCTTTCCCGTGATTCACCTGGCGCTGCCTTTGATGCGGATACCGGATCGATATCAATGGGCAACTTGCCGGATCGAATGCATTCTCGGCGCTCTGGGCGGCAGATTGTTCGCGCCTTTGTCTGGCGCTGTATATCGGATGACACTCTCCGAACCCCCAGCCCAGAACCCAGACTGAACTTGAACTGGTTGGGCCTCGGTCTCGGTCTCGGTTTCGGATTCGGATTTGGAATCGATCTGTGGCTGGTGGAGAAAGTCCCACACTTGAGCGCCTAATTGAATGGCGATCGATCGGGTTTCCTCTCTTTCTCTCCGTTTTCTCAGAGACTCAGAGAAGTGTGTGTTCTGGTGGCCCACACTAAGTAGCCTAGCCAGCAGGCAGGAGTGTCATCTGGCCTGGCCCGGTCTGGTCTCTGGTCCGGTTCGGTTTGGTTCGCTATCAAGCCCCCACTCCGACGATCCAGTCCCCGTTTTGATAGAACGTGTTTGGGATGCGTTGGAAACCGTTTTAGAAACGTTTGGGGAAACTGTGGCAGATTTCGATTCCTTTCAGTTGCACGCGAGCCATCGGCCACGAACGGCGCTCTCAGCTCGATCTCGATCCCGAACTCGCTCTCGATTCGGTTCCGGATCTCTCGATCTATATCCCTTTGTTCCGGATCTATAGATGCGCATCGTTCGCTTCCACTTGGAGCCCTGGCAGCGCGGAGGCGGTGGCTCCGTCACGCCCAGCCCCGCCCAGTCGCCCTCGCTGGCCCTGCTCTCGCCGCATGTGTTGCGCCGCCAGCGTCCCGCCAGCCTCGAGGAGATGGAGGACCTGCCCCAGCATATGCATCCACATCCGCATCCGGCTGTGCCCAAGAGTCGCCTGCGACGCCTCAAGTGCCGCTACCCGCAGGTGGTCAAGCGACTGTCCACTCTCTGCAGCGATGTGATAGCGCGCCATGTGAGCTTCCGGGGGTGTTGTTGTGATTCTGGAGGGGATCACATGGGACAGTTTGGGATTATTAACTGGGATATAAGGTTTAGGAGATGCCTCAGAAGTAGAATATGATTTTTTTTCATATTTACAACAATTTTAAAATATTTTTTTATTATTTTAAGCTTGAAATTTAATTGTAATCGCTAGTTTAACTTTATCTTAGTGACTTCTGCTAATTTCTGGTTTAACCAGAGGCTTAAGCATTGTTTTATTAGTCAAATAACTTTTCATTTCTGTATTAACTTCATATTTATAATATTAATAATAATTATAATCTCTAGTTTAACCAGAGATTAGCATAGATAGCAGTTGGAGTTAATATTACCGTTTACTTACTTCCATTTTTATCTTCAGCTTTTATCAGCCTAATATATTATCGTTTCCAGTGAGACTTGTTAGGAATAATAAGAAATAATTAACAACAATATTTTTAACTGGAGTTTAAGTCAGAAAATCTGTTAAATCACAGACATTTTTTTTATATTCATACATCGATTTTGTTTTAATATTAATTAATCTTAACTTCATATTTATAATATAGTCTAACCATAGATAGCAGTTGTATTTACTTGCATTTTAATCTTCAGGTTAAATGAGCATAATATATTCTAGTTTCCAGTGAGACTTGTTAAGAATAATGAGTAAAAATCAACAAAAAAAATTGTTTGACAGGAGGTTAAGTCTGAAAAATATATTTTGAATCCCACACATTGTCCCACACAATTCAATTTTTCCTGGAATTTAATCTTTAGGCTAAATCAGCCTTATATATTCTACTTTCCAGTGATACTTATTAGGAATTAAAAGATATAATCAACAACAATATTTTTAACTGAAGGTTAAGTCTGAAAATCTTTTAAGTCCCAAAAATATACCCAAACAATTTGAGTTTTTTTGTAAAACAAATATTATTCTAAGTAGAGAGGCCTAATTATGTCTACAAAATTATTAACCATAAATTCTATATAAAATTATAAATCAAAATTATGCGTAACTCCAGGTTAGTGCCCTGGTTAACTTGAAACCCCTTCTAATTCCCAACATTCCTCCATTACAGCCACAGACGTTCGCCCTGCAGCCGGGCGAGGGCAGCCTGCGGGCCCGCCAGGACCTGGGCAGCAGCGGGGTCGAGGACATGACCCTGCTGGATGACCTGCACGAGGCGTCGCTGCTATGGAACCTGCGCCTGCGCTACGACAAGGGCCTGATCTACACGTTCGCCGGCAGCATCCTGATCGCCGTCAACCCGTACAAGATGTTCCCCGATGCCTACGGCCTGGAGGTGGCCAAGCAGTACGCCGGCCGCCCTCTGGGCTCCCTGCCCCCGCACCTGTTTGCCATCGGAGCAGCCGCCCATGCGGCCCTGCCCTCGCCCCAGGTGGTGGTCATCTCCGGGGAGAGTGGCTCCGGCAAGACGGAGTCCACGAAGCTGGTGATGCAGTACCTGGCCGCGGTGGTGCCCGGCGGTGGCTCTGCCTCGGCAGTGATCACCGAGCAGATCCTGGAGGCCGCCCCGCTGCTGGAGGCCTTTGGCAATGCGCGCACTGCCCGGAACGACAATAGCTCGCGGTTCGGCAAGTACCTGGAGGTGTACTTCAAGAGCGGCGCCATTGTGGGGGCCAAGATCACGCAGTACCTGCTGGAGAAGTCACGGATCGTGACCCAGGCGCCGGGTGAGCGCAACTACCACGTGTTCTATGAGCTCTTGGGCGGCCTCTCGGAGGCGGAGCGCTCTAAGTATGGCCTCCTCGAAGCGGATAAGTACTTCTACCTGAACCAGGGGGCCACGGACTGTGCCAGCGGCCGCGTGGACTGGGAGTCGCTTCAGGGAGCCATGCAGGTCCTGGGCGTCTCCGAGGGCGAGCGCGAGGGCATCGTGCGTGTCCTGGCCGCCGTCCTTCACCTGGGTAATGTGTACTTCCATCGGAGGCAGCTAAGACACGGCCAGGAGGGCGTGGAGGTGGGCTCTGATGCGGAGATCAAGTGGGCCGCCCATCTCCTCCACATCAGCGCCGAGGGACTGCATCGGGCTCTGACCAGCCGGACGACGGAGGCGCGGGCCGAGCGACTGCACACGCCGCTGGGCATTGACCAGGCTTTGGATGCCCGCGATGCCTTCGCCAAGGCCTTGTATGCCGGGCTTTTCAACTGGCTGGTGTCCAGGATCAACTCGATTGTGCAGAAGGGCGGCACTCATGATGCCCACAGGATCAGCATCCTGGACATCTTTGGGTTCGAGGACCTGGCCGAGAACAGCTTCGAGCAGCTGTGCATCAACTATGCGAATGAGAACCTGCAGCTGTACTTCAACAAGCATGTCTTCAAGCTGGAGCAGGCCGAGTATGCCCGCGAGCGTCTGGAGTGGACGCCCCTGGCCTGGGACGATAACCTACCTGTCATCCACCTCCTGGCCAAGAAGCCCGTGGGTATCTGTCACCTCCTGGATGACGAGTCCAACTTCCCGCGTGCCACCGACCTGAGTTTCCTCGAGAAGTGCCACTACAATCATGCTCTCTCGGAGCTCTATGCCCGCCCCAGGATTGGAGCCCAGGAGTTTGGTGTGACCCACTATGCGGGGCAGGTGTGGTACTGCGTGGATGGCTTCCTGGACAAGAACCGGGATGCTTTGCGAGGGGATGTCCTGGAGTTACTGGCCTCCAGTCGCCTGCCTTTGGTCGGAGAGCTGACCAAGCAGCTAAGGGCTCAGAGGGATGCGGGCAAGACCCTGCCCAAGGGCAGTAATGGTAGATTTGTCACCATGAAACCCAGGACTCCCACGGTGGCCGCCCGTTTTGCGGACTCACTGCAGCAGCTCCTCCAGTCCATGGGCCGGTGTCACCCGTGGTTTGTGCGCTGCATCAAGCCGAATCAGGAGAAGCACGCTTTGCGCATGGACATGCCGTGTGTGCTGCAGCAGCTCCGGTATCTGGGCATGCTGGACACCATCCAGATCCGGCAGCGCGGCTACCCGGTGCGCCTGCGCTTCCAGCATTTCGTAGAGCGCTACCGTCACCTACTGGCGGCTCCATTGGCCAGGGGCACCCCTTACAGGGAGCTGTGTAGGGCTCTCCTGGAAGCCATGCCCAGGACAGGCGTGGAGGGACCGGATTACCAACTGGGAGCCACGAGGGTGTTCCTAAGGGAAGCCCTACATCGAGCTTTGGAGAGCGGTCGCACGGAGCGCCTGCGTCGGGCGGCGGTGAGTGTCCAGCGGCATGTCCGCGGGATGCTGGTGCGCCGGCAGCTGGCCAGGAGGCAGGCGGCGGCCACCCGGCTGCAGGCCAGATGGCGCGGGCAGCGGGAGCAGCAGCGCTTCGAGAGGCTTCGTAAGGGAGCTCTGACGGCCCAGAGGATCTGGCGGGGACGCCAGGCCAGGAGGCGAGTCCAGCAACTCCGCTCGGATCACAGGCGCAGGCAGGAAGCCCGGGAGGCTGCCCAAAGGGCACGTGAAGCCAGGGAAGCCAAGCAGGCGGTGCTGGAAAGGAGTCAGCTGAGCTACCTGGACATACCCGCGGAGCTGGCCTTCATTTACTCCAAACTCCAAGGCTGGTCGCCTCCCCATGGCGATCGGCACTTGGTTAAGGTTTTAGGCACAGTGCCAGGACCTCCCTCCTCGGCGGTGCAGCTGCCCGAGGATCTGGGCCAGTTCTCCTTTGGCAAGTTCAGCAGCGTCTACTGCAATGGGTTGAGGCTGCAGCCGCGAAGGGAACCCATCACCGCTCCTTTTCTGTCCAGAGCTGCCTCGCGGGATCAGGACTTCCAGGATGCCTTGGCCGTGTTCAAGCTCATACTGCGCTGGAGCAACGACAAGTCGCTGGAGGGCGCCAAGGAGAAGCTCCTAGCCGACTATATAGTACACAAGGCTTTGAGTTCGAGGGGTTTGCGCGATGAGATCCTGGTGCAGCTGTGCAACCAGGTGCATGGCCTGCCCTCGTCCTCGGTGGAAGCCACGCGGCTGTGGCAGCTGATGGGCCAGTGCCTGTGCTGCTTCCAGCCCAGCGCCGCCTTCAGCAAGTATCTGATGAGGTTTGTGGATGATGAAGCACCCGCCGCACTGAGGCCTTTGCTACTGAGGCAGTTGCTCCGCCAGCAGGGAGGGAGTGGAACCACCTCGCCTGGCGGCGGCGCCAGTAGGAGCTTTGTCCCGGCCTGGCTGGAGTGGCGTGCTTGGACCAGAGGATGCGACATGGCTTTGCCCTTGACTCTCCCGGATGAGGCCAGCCAGACGGTGGCCGTGGACTCCTGGACCAGCTGCGAGGAGGCCGCCGCCTTGGCTGTGTCCTCCCTCGGAGTCTCCAGCCGGGGCTGGACCCTGGTGCTGGACGATGGCCAGCAGCTCACGGACAGCTGTGGGTTGGATTACGTGATGGACCTGATAGCGGAGAAGGAGCTGTGCCCGGCCTTTCCGGCGCCCAGGAGTGATTTGCTCCGTTCCGGGGCCAAGTTTGCCAGGACCACGTTGCCGGAGTCGGTCAAGAGGCCAGCGGTGCCGCCTCCTGCACCCCCCACTTCCAAGGAGGATGTCCCTAGGGAGAGGAGAAGCAGCAGGGAGCTGCTCTCCCGCAGCTCAGCCTTGAATGAACGCTACTTTGAGCGGGAGCCCAGCCCGGGACCGGGCCAGAGCCAGGCCAAATCGCGCTCCAAGAGCCTGGATGATCTGCTGGCGGGGGATATAGCCCCCGTGCCCGTCGACTGTGACTCCCAGGAGCCACTGCACACGCTGGGCCTCTCGGAGAGTCGCCTCAACGATCGCTACCACTCGGCGGAGCGACTGGCTCCCATGGGCAAGGAGACGGCGCCGCGCTACCAGAAGTCCCAGCATGCCGGCCGCCGCTCCCATGCCGCCTCCCATGGCTCCCACTCGAGCAAGTACGCGGACAAGGCGGAGTATGCCACCCGATCCTCGGCCATGTCGGATACGAGTGAGGCTCCCTCCTTGGCGTCGCATGTGAGAAGGGTCCGGGTGCCCTCGCAGGCCTCGGATGTGGACCAGTTCCTGGACGATCTATTTAGTCCGGTTCTAGATGGTTCCCTGGATGAGCTGTCGGATGCTAGGTCACTGGCGGCCAGTATTCGAGGGGGAGGCTTGCCTAAGGAAGACTCCGAGTCGGACTCCGAGATAGAGGACCTGGAGGACTACATCAGCGAGCTCTTCCAACCCATTCCCTTGGCTCAAACCCTGGACAAGCTCAGCAGCAAGGAGGAGCTCTCAGCAAGCATCCGTGGCGGCGGCAGCACGGACAGCAATGGCCCAGATCCTCTGATCCACCAGCTCATGCAAATGCCCGGGGAGACGGAGTCCACTCCGGGGGGCCTCTACCAGCAGCAGGTGCAGCGGGCCTTCCTGCAGTCGGCCATGGCCCAGAACCTGCAGATCCAGCAGCAGCTCCTGGCCCAGAATCAGGCCTTACAGACCCTCCTAAGCCAGCAGGCGGCGGCGGCAGCAGCGGCCACCAGTTCCGGTTCACCGCCACCTGCCCCACCAGCGGGTTTAGGAAACCTTTCCATATCGCCACCACCCCAGCCACAGTCGCCTCTTCGCATGAAGGCCACCAGGAGCAGTTTAGTGGTAATGGAATCGATGCAGCCGCCGGCTCCACCACCACCGCCGCCCATGCCGCCGCCGCTGGAGTGCAAGGATCCCTCGGAGACGCGCCACTTCCTGGACCCCTATGGCCGGGCCAAGACTGTGAGGATTGGCAAGTGGCGCTGGCCGCCGCCGCAGGATGAGCCGCAGTTCCAGACCGAGGAGGACTTCTTTGCTTTTAAGATGCGCCAGCAGCAGCGCAAGACGACGCCGCAGGCACAGCAGCATCACCAGCAGCAGCTGCTGGCTGGAGCTGGAGGAAGCAATGGTGGAGCCACCGCCACGGCCATCGAGTGGGAGGAGTTCGAGATTGACAGTCCCACGCCGCCGCCCCTGGGCGGGACCCAGATGATGCGAAGCAGCATTCGCCTGGAGACCACCACCACCACGACGTCCACATCCCTCATCAATAGGGAGAGCAGGGAGAGCAGGGAGCACCGGGACAGTAGGGACACCCAGGACAGTAGAGACAGCAGGGACCTGCAACCCATGCAGACGGTGGTCACCTCTAAGCTGGCCAAGAAGAGCTTCGAGATCGGGGCCGACCGACCGCCGCCGGGCAGCGTGGGCAAGCTGAAGCTCAGCTCGGAGATGCGCCAGCGCCTGGAGCAGGTCACCGCCGGCCACTCCGTACGCTCCACGGTCTCCACCAAGTCGGAGCAGCGTGCACCCGCCAAGCTGGAGGATACCCGGAAACTCATGCTGCAGCAGCAGCTCGGAGGGCTCTTTGCCAGCGTTACCTCCGGGAACTCGGGACCAGGAGGAGGGCTAGGAGCTGGAAATAACAATGGGAACGACTCCCATGGCGCCACCGTGCGCACCCAGATCGAGCGGATGGAGGGCAAGCTCTCGCCACCACCTGCTCCTCCCTCTGGAGGATGGCCAGGACACCTGCCACCAGCTCCGAGTGTCCCAGCTCCTCCACCACCCATCCGGCCGCCCAGCATGGCTCCCCCAGCGCCGCCTCCAGCTCCACAGAGTCCCCCGACCACCAGGAGTCCCGAGCCAGAGCCCGATTACCGAACAGGTAAGGAGGCTGCCTCAAAGGAGCATGTCCCCGCCTTCATTCAGCGCCAGGAGCGGGACACCTTTGGAGCAGTGCGTCAGCAGCAGCACCAGCACCAGCAGATGATGATGATGAGCAGCCACCACCTGCACCTGGACGGGGATCACTCGGCCTCCTCCTCGCCGGCGGCCGCCGCCTGGGAGCAGTCGGAGCGGGAGAGATCGCGCAGTCGCAGCCGAAGTCGCGATCGCGAGGACTACTCCGAGTCCGTGTGGGATCGGGCTGAGGTGGAGGGTCCGGCGTCGGCCAGCGGGAGCGAGAAGGAGCGCGAGAAGCGGGAAAGGGAACGCGAGCGTCTCTACGAGCTGCGCCAGGTGGAGCGGGAGCGGGAGAGCCACAAGGTGTACCAGCCAGCGCCGCCAAGGGTGATCCAGGCGAGTCTGGACACCACTGGGAGGAGGGAGGAGCGCTCGGGCGTTGGCCTGGCCACCTTCCGGACGCACATGGCCCAGAAGTACGAGCACGAGCGCAAGCGCAAGAGCTCGGCCAGCTCCGGGATGCGCGAGGAGCTGGATTCGATGCATGCAATGACCACGACGCCGCCGCCCATAGTGGTGCCTGCGCCCGTGCCGCCGCCTCCAGTCTCCACGAGTCCCGGCCCCGGAGTAACCTCCTCTGGATTGGGTTTAGGAGCTGGTGCTAGTAGTGCCTGCCTGACCTACAACCGGGTGCCCTGGAAGCTGCGCGTGCGCAAGGAGGTCTTCCAGCCGCACGAGCCCATTGGACCACCGGTGGCCTTGGATCTGCTCTTCGCCCAGGTCCTGGGCGATGTCTTTGGGGTCACGCCCTGCCTGAGGATCACGCCGCAGGAGAAGAGCTCCGCCCTGAACATGCTGCATGGTCACGGGGTCAGCGTGGACACTCTGTCAAACCGGAATAACTCTGGAGCTGGAGGTGGAGGTGGCGCTGGAGCTGGCCAGCAGGTGCGTGCCTTGGTCAAGCGTCACCTGGTGGACATGGCCCGCGACTGGCCCTTGTACTTTGCCCGCCTGTTCGCCGTCCAGGGCGCCCCTCTCTATCCGGACGTGAGCATCATGGGCGTCTCGCACAGCGGCCTGTATTTGGCCCGCAGGGATGCCGACTACCTGATCGTGGTGCAGGCCATCTCCTTTGGGGAGATCCAGAGCGCCGTCACCCTGCCGCGCCCGGCTGCCCTGCAGCTGAATCTGAGGAATGGCAAGCACCTGGCGCTTCATGCCGCGCGGGCCGCCGCCATTCAGTCGATGGTCACCAGCTTTGTCCAGGAGTTCCGAAAGGTGAGTCCCCGTTTTTTGTTATTTGAGTATTTAATAGATTATTTTTTATATAACATTTTATATAAATATTTAATATTAATATAAAAGCATAAAATTTAATATTAAGTTTATTTGAAGTCAGTTCTTGCCTTAAACTTAGTTATCGGTTTAGTTTATTTTTTCTTGAAACTTAAAGGCTTGGTGTTTCTCTTTTTGAAACTGAAAATATATATTTTTATCTTGAATATATTTTTATTTATAGTTTAATTGTTGAAATTCATTTATAAAATCACAATTAGAAATTTATTTTCGTTGCTTACAAATTTGTGAACTCTTTAAACCGCTTCGTAAATGTTTTACCTCAGTTTTAGGTTTAAGTTACATTTTCTTGAAACTTAAAGCCAGGGTTTTTCTTGTTTTGAAACCCATAAAACATATTATTTCTTGGTATTACCTTGATTATATTTTAATTTATAGTTTAATTGTTGAAATTAATTTATAAAATCACCATTATTCATTTATTTTCGTTGCTTTAAAATGTGTTAACTCTCGAAACCCCTTTGTAAATGTCTTAGCTTTCTTATAGGCTCAGTTTTTTTTTTTTTTTTTTAAACTTAAAAGCAAGGTTTTTCTCTTTTTAAGACCTAGAAAATAAATTAGGTCTTGGAATTACCTTGATTTTTCTTTTATTTATGGTTTAATTGTTAAAATTAATTAATTAAACCAACGCCAGAAATTTATTTTCCTTCCTTAAAAATCTATTTAAGGGTTTTAAACTGTTCAAGCCCTTTCGTCAATAACTAAGTTTTTGTTTTGATTTCCTCTTGTTAAAATGTAAAGGCTAGGTGGTTCTCTTCCTAAAAACTTATCATTACCTTGATTTTATTTTAATTAATGGTTTAATTGTTGAAATTAATTAATAAAACCAGCGCTAGAGCTCTATTTTTCGTTCCTTAAAAATCTATTTAAGGTTTTAAAACTCTTCGAACCCCTTTGTAAATGTCTTAGCTTAGTTGTAGGACTAGTTTCATTTTCATAAAACTTAGAGACAAGGATTTTGTCTTTTTGAAACTGAAAAAACATATTTTTTCTGATTAAAACCTTGCTTATATTTTTGTTTTTCGTTTATTGTTGATATTAATTCATTAAGCCACCGCTAGAAATGTATTTTCATTGCTTAAAAATCTATTTAACTTTTGTTTAACTCTTTAAACCCCTTCGCGAATGTCTAAAAGTATGCAAGGAATATCCAAACAGCTTTAAGCCTTCGAAGCTCTCTCTAGCTAGCCAAGATTTAAATAAAGCTTTAACAGCATAAAATAGTTGCAGCCAAACAGCATTTATTTGTCTTAAATTAAAGCATCTAAAATATATTTTATTAAAGACAACGCTTCATTCAAGATTTTGTTTAAAAAATAACCCAAAAGAAACCTTTAAGAACCTTGAAGACACTGATCATTATTTATATTTGCTCCAATTTCCTTTGATTGTTACCAATTACTATAATTATTTTTTCAATAATATTTTAACACATATTTTCTGTTACATTTAGTTGTTGTCTAAGCCCCAAAATAATTGCCATTAATTGCATGAATAATTGCACACATTATGTGTGGTCATAAATAATGTGGCCTTAAAATCAAAGCAAACAAACGAACAAACGAGCGTTTTTACGGCCCCAAGATAATGGCTAATGATGTGGCAGCTAATTGGTTAATTTCGAGGTGTTACCTCTGTCTATGTATATCTTTAAGTCGAGCAGAAAACTCGGCTCTATAAGATTTTAATTAATCACTGATCAGTGTCGCCTGAAAACGAATGTTGTGCAGTTTGGAAATTAATTTGTCTTTGGTCTCAAGTAGCGCGCATGCTTTGATGCGTAAATCTGTAAATCTGGTTTGCTTTTCTTTTTGCATTTTTTTTTTGCTTTATTTTTCCTTGAAGCTCAGTGGGCTTCAGTGGCTCCGACTCCAGCCAGTTTCCAGCGCCATATAGGAGGCATCCTCTGCGCTTGGCTGCGATTCATAGTTGGCGCACGTCCATCACTCGCACTCCAGTCTAGTGTTTACTTTTATTTTCTCTTTTTTTTTGAGGCTCTCTAAAGGGGTATGGTTGTTTTGTGCTTAGTTTTCTTATTTTTAAAATTTTTAAATATTTTTAGCTTTAAATTTAGAATTTATGCCTGCAGAGGCTGGCTAGGGAAACTTTCTGACTCTCTAAAGGGGTATGCTTGTTTTTTGCTTAGTTAAGTTGTTTTTATTTTTTATTTAAATATATTTAATGCTTAAAAAGGGTTAGATTTAGCTTTAAATATATTATGTGTGCCAGCAGAGGCTGGTCAGAGAAAGTTGCAGACTTGCGACCCTGTTTTAAGCTAGAATTTAAATATATTTAAAGCTAAATAATGGTTGGATTTAGCTTTAAATTTGCAATTTATGCCTGCAGAGACTGGTCAGGGAAACTTTTTTTTTTTTTTTTTGATTAGTCAAGCTATTTTTAAAATTGATTTAAATATATTTGGCTTTAAATTTAAAAATGTGTGCCTGCAGAGGCTGGCCTGAGAAACTTTCTGACTCGCTTTAAGCTAGAATTCCTTAGGTTTTAGCTACAAAAATGGTGATATTCACCCTGAAACTTAAAGATAGTCATCCTCAGATACTAATGAGGCAGCTCTAAATCCCAGACTGTTTTTGAGCTTAAAAAATACTCTTTTCCCATAATCTAAACTCCCTTAAAGGGCATTTTCTCTTCGTTTTATAACATCTAATTTTTTCCCAGTGATCAACAAAATGTTTTCCATTTCCCAACTCTTTTTTTTTATCTCCAACTTGTTGTGTTTGTTTTTTTTTTTAATTTGATTCATTTTATGCGTGAAAACTCGTTAAACGCCCGACCAAAGCCAAAGCCACTCCGACTGACCAATCTCTGACGGCAGCTGCTGCTGCTGGCGAAGATTCCAAAGAGAAAGAGACGCTCGGAAACAGTTATCTCAGCAGGGAATGGGAATCGGAATGGAGTTGGACTTGGTCTGGGTCTGCCACTTGGAGTGGGTAAGAGAAAGACTTTCCGCTCGGTGAGAGCCGAGAGAGTCTTCTTCGGTGAGGTTTCTCTCTGTTCTGCTCCGCTGCGAGTGAAATGGCCAGTCTTTCTGGCTCTGTGGCTGGCTCTGTGGCTCTTTTGGCCAGTTTTCAGCTTTTGGTTTTCAGTTTTCAGTCGCCAAGACAGCCAGGGAGCTCCGTCAGTCAGTTGTTACGAATGTGCGGTAACGGCACCACGCAGCGCGCGCTCTCTCGACTCGAACTCGCCTCGAATTCGAATTCTTTTGACCAACTTAAGCCGCTTTTTTCTTATATTTTTTTGTCGTGTCTGTGCTGTGCTAGGGTCCCTAGTGTGACCCAGTAAATCGTAAACAAATGTATGACAAAGCGGTGTTAGCTCCTCCTCTGTGCTAAGCAGTTCGAAATAAGTCTGTGAAGATCAGGGAAAAATCACTTTCCTTTGGACAGTGGCAGGCGTTCACTTAGTTGGTTATTTGGTTACTTAGTTGGTTATCGAGGAATAGCGAAGAATTGCCAAGAAAAGCGAAGAATTATGGAGAATTCCAGAGAAGCTTAGTGAAGTCATAGAGTCTGCTTGGGTGTGAGGATCCACAGTAGTTTCTTATTGTTTATATATTTTATTTGTTCAGAGTTAGCACTTGGTTATATGGTTAAAACTATTTAAAAAGAAAAAGTACCTACAGGGATATCTGATGAATAAATAAAATTATTAAATGCTATTCTCTGATGAATAAGTACAATTTATTTATTTTATTTCCTTTATTTAGGAATAAATAAAAACATTTGTTTATTTTATTTATTCATCAGAGATCACTGTCAGTAATTTTTTTATGAAGATAAAAGAGAAAATGCTACCAAATTTGGGCTTAGAAATTATTAGAATATTTTTAGCTTTGATTGAATAGGTACTGTGCATAGTGTAGCCATTTAGCATTTTGCATTTTGCAAAGCATTTAGGATTTTATGTTAAGATTCCGCCGAGATGAAATGAAATTAGGATAAAAGATACGTACTCAGATACGCGAAAAGTGTTCCTAAGCATTGAGTCAAAAGGAGAGATCAGTAATCACCCTCTCGCTCTATCGCACTGGTTAGGAACACTTTTCGCGTGCCTGAGTACGTAGTTTAAGTAAAAAGGAAGACTACGGTCACACTACGATTTGAAGAAAAGTAAAACTAAGAAGAGAAGTCGACGAAATAAATAAGAATCTACATTGAAACCACAACAACAAAATATTAGAAAATATTTATAGTTATTAGTAATTAAACTAATATAATTTCTCTTAACCTGATGGCCTTTTAAGGATCTATTTATGCAAGTGAACACTAAAACATGTTGTTTTTTTAGGGGAATAGTAGAATGAATAGTATAATGATTTTTAAGTAAGGGAATTAGAAGGAATTATAAGATAATTCATGTATAATCTATAATTCAACATAATTCATCATAAATCAATAAGAAAACTTAGTTGTTCCTCTAAGATCAATCCCTGCCTCAAACAACTTATTATTTATTTATTTATTTTTATATTGTGTGCTTCATTGCATTTAATATTTAAATAATTTTAAGCCAGCAAATGTGATCCATCACAGTCTCCTTAAATAAACTCCATCAAAGTCTTAAAAGGTTAAGGTATTACAAAACAAATGAAGGAAAACAGATTATCATAACCCCATCTTCAAGAGATGGTTACCTTTTTGGTTACCTCACTCTTTTCCCAAGGGGAATCCCCTTTTGCTGTATCAACCAGTCAACCGCAAACTGCCCCAAACTCCCCGAACTCAATCCAAATCCAATTACTATATGTTATATGGTCTTTATAATTTATATTTTCGAACTGCTTCGGCACAGAGGAGCGATAAACGATCTGCGGCTGTGGAAAACCATCAACTCGAGTGGAAAGACAAGCTGCAGTGGCATGCCGAATGGCAAATTAAAATAAATTGAGGCAGAAAAGCGTAAAAAACAATAATAGAAATAAAGAAAAACAAACACGGCACGCATTTCGTTTCGAAAAGTTGCAAAAAAATCGCGTATACGTACGGCTGCCTTGGATGTGTGTGTGCGGCCAGTGGAGTGTCCAAAGCAATCCTCTCCAATCCATTCCAATCCACACATTGTGCCGCTGCGGTTCGTTCGATTTTCCTCCGTTTTTCGTGAGTGTTTTTCTTCACGTTTTTCATCGCCGAGCAAACATTCATTATGTGGCTTTAGCTGGCCAGGAGCTCGAGTTGGAGTCCCAACAATGCACTAACTTTCACTGGCAGAGAGGACGGCCTATGGCCCAGGGTCGCCACCCCTTAGGAGGATGTCGCAGAGCGTGCGGGCCAGCAAATCCTCCTCCTCCTCCTCCTCCTCGGCCTCCTGCCAGGCAGGGGGCAGTGTGCCCCACAAGTTCAGCAGCATTGTCAACAAGGTGGAGTCGCTGATCAGCAAGATGCACCACGACAAGGTCAATAACTTTAAGCTGCTCCAGCAGCAGCAGCAGCAGCAGCAGGAGCAGGATCGGGTTGGAAACCAAGAGCAGCAGGAGGTGGAGCAGGAGCAGGAGTGCAAGTGCGCCTCCCTGGACTCCCTGAACAACTTGACAGAGGACGAGGAGCACGAGATGCTGTACACGGACTCGGATGATGCGGAAATTGCCCACATCACGGGCACCACCTCGGCCCAAGTGCATCATGCCCAGCAGATGCAGCACCAGCACCAACACCAGCTCCAGCTCCGTCGCTCCGATCTCGACCAGCTGACCAACGAGAGCATCAGAGAGCTCAATGAACAGTGCTGTGCCTCCATGGGTCTCCAACATGCTGGGGATCCCAGTGGCTCCGGCTCCGGTCCAGACAATGCCTGGAGCGTGGAGGAGGACATGGTGTACAAGTGCTGCACTACGGCCACCCTCACGTCCACCTCCTCGGCGGGCAGCCTGTGCGAGCAGTGTTGCCTGGAGGAGCAGCTCAGCTACAAGCTGCAGCTAGGCCAAAGAGATGACAATAATAATCATGAAGAGGAGGAGGAGCAGCTGGGTCAGGAACAGGAGGAGGAGCCTCAGGCAGCCTTGGAGATTGCTTCAGCACCCATTCCCGCTCCTGCTGGAATCCTAACACCCTCCAGTGTCCTCCTAATGGGCAGCGTGAACAAGACGCGGCGGGTGAGCAATGCCAGCAGCGGCTCCGTCAGCCGCATGGAGACCATCTTGGAGGAGCCCACGGAGTCCAAGATATCCGTGAAGGAGATCCTAGCGCGCTTCGAGACCATGAACTCGCATGAGGTAATGGGAAAGGGAGAGGTTCTATAGGAGAAATTTGATATTTTCTATTTATTTTCCATTTAAAGATATTTTAATATTTTCCCCCCGTAAGCCAAGCTTTGCTTTTCAATTTTCTTTCGAACAAATTTCGGTGGCGAGACAGAGGCTAATGTTAGGGGGCCTAACGGTGTTATTAAGTCGACACATAATCGCATTATTAGCGTGGCCAGACGGGCCGCACATAAAGGCAGCTATCCATCCATCCCAGCAACCCATCGGCCTACTCAGAGTCTCTCCATCTCCATCTCTTCATCTTACATCACCTGGTCCGGGGTCCGGGGTCCGGGGCCTGGCCTGCTCTGGCCTGGCCTGGTTGGTGGGCTAATTAGCGGTTAAACTGGCCATCTCTCGGCCGACTGAGGTGTCGATTATGCAACTGCAAGTGATACATTAAGCTCGACACCCAAGCCCCTAAATAAACATCGTTAGAGGTAAACCATGAGCTCAACCGCTATGGCAATGTACTTGTTGCGGTTCAAATGAAGTGTTTGGAAACAGTTTCGGGATTTGTTTTTATATAATTTGGGATTTTTAAAAGGTTTTCTTAAAAATTTATTAGCTATGAAGTTAGAAGATTATATTAAAAGAGAGTTCTGAGGCTTGAAACATTTATTTTCAATGATTCAGATTAATTTTCATATAATTTGTGAATTTGTTAAGATTTTCTTAGGGTATTATTCACTTTAAACCTAATAGATTATATTAGAAAACCTTTATTTCCTAATTTCTTTTTGTTCTAATCTATTTCCTTAACTTTTTATTAAGATTTTAATCTCCTGGGAATAGTTAACATATTTTAGGATCCTGAAAATATTGTCCAAATCAGGAAATTTGTTTTAAAAATATTATTTCTTGACATAGAATGAATAAAATAAATAATGAGGGGTTTTTCAAAGGTTTTCTTAAGGCTATACTCACATTGAAGTTAAAAGATTTGAATTAAAATGAAGTATATGAGTTGAAACCTTTATTTCCTTTATTTGGAATTTAAAAAGGTTTTTAAACTTATGAGACTATATTATAAAGGAGTTATAAGTCTTGAAAGTTGTATTACCAAATTTTCGGATATACTTTAATATAATTTGAAGTATTTAAAAGGGTTTTTTAAAGTTATACTAACTTTGAACTGGCGAGATTATATTGAAAGGTAGTTCTATGACTTAAATCTTTTATTTCCAAGGCTTCAGGCTTACTTTTCTAATTTTCTTTATTCCCTATCCATTTCTTTTACCATTTTTTTTAAATTTTAAAGTTTTGGGAACAGTTGATATACTTCAGGGTTCTGAAAATAAGGCATGTTTCAGGAATATTCTTTTAAAAATAATATTACTTGGCTATGCCATAATTAAAATAAATACTAAGAGATTTCTTAAAGGTTTTCTTAAGGTTACATTCACATTGAAGTTAGTATAAGTTAGATTATATTTATTTTTAAAGCTTCAGGCTTGCTACCCTCCTTTTGTTTATCCCTAATCAATTTTTTGACATTTTTTATTAAGATTTTAAGCCCCTGAAAATACTTTAGAATCCTTACAATAATGCCTTTATCTGAAATGTTGTTTTAAAAACAATATATCTTGGTATAGAATTGAATAATAAATTTAAGTAAATAATGAGCAAATGTTTCCAAGTAACCTTATCGATCTCCTCGAGGTTACATTGAGTTGAACGGAAAATGGAGCGGAATAAAATGGACTGAGATGTTACAGAAGGTCTCAACCTGCTCCGGATTCCCTCCGGAAAAAACAGCGATTCGTGCTGGATCAGCAGAGATGCCATCACGTTCTCTGATGAGAGTTCGATGACCACGACAAAGACGACGACGCGAGACAATAAGAACTGGGGAATCGGATGGGATGGGTTGTGTGGATGAGGCCGTATGGGATGACCCACAAAGATTATGCTTTATTATACGCGTGAGCTAAAAAATAACCAAGGAAAACAGAAGAAAAAACATTACAATTTAACTGTAATTTGATTTCAATAATTTAATTACACTTTTGTGCGTTTATTGCCGGGCCTCCGCTTTGCGGCGAGCTTCGCCCGAGGTAAATCACTTGAATCTCTTGGCTCTCGGCGCAAGCTCATCCGCTGCAGTTTTTGAAGTCCGTAAATCCAGCCGGACAGAGGCATTAATTCGAATTTTAATTAACTTTGAGCGCGTTGTGTTGGCCAAACAAAGAAAAGCGCACATATGAAATAACAGCGAACACCGTTTGGCCAACAGCCACTCAGCCAGCCGAAAAGAAAGTTTTTAGCGGTCACTTGGAAATTACACTCCAAATTTAACTCTTGTTTTTCCTCTATGTGAATTCTCGCTGCAAGCGCGCCCGAACTGGAGCATCTGGTGTACGATTCAGGCCATCTGACCCGGTTCCAGTCCAGTCCAGTTCAGTTCCATGCCCATGTATAGGCCAGAGCCACCCGTCCCGTTGTTCTCGGACAGCCACCATCCGATCTGATCTGCTCCAGACAGCCACGGGATTAGGCCTGCGTAACTAGGTGATCCTGGTCCCCCGGGCTGGAATTTCAGATGTCTGATCTTAGTTCGATGTCTGCCCACTCAATGGATGTCGCTTTTTTGGGTTAATGCATTTTCTATCGGCACTGTAAGAAGAGTTTACTTTACTTGTGTATGCCTTATAAAAATATTCTATACAATTTTGGATTTTTAAAAAGATTTCTTGGGTTTATATTAATTTGTAACTTAGGAGATTATATTAAGAAAGAGTTGTACGATTGAAAGCCTTACTTTTCAAGGCTTATACTTCTATTTAATGTACTGAATAAGAGACTAAATACTGTGCAATATACTGTTTTATATACTGTTCTCTATCTGTTAGCTGAAAATTGAACTTCAACTTATTCTTTCACCCATAAACACACCAATATCTTGTCTAAGCTAAAGCTTGGTTCTAGAATAATTTGTTTTGGTAGTTAGTTAGTCCTACTCATCGGCATCTGTTGGGTTTTCTTTTTTATTCCTATGTTTAAGGCACTTCTTATTTTATAAAATATTTTAAATTAAACTTTGTTGCATTTCCTGCAATGTACAAACACCCTTTATTGGGGTTTTATTTATTTTACTTAATTAAAACACTTTTTTTTATAAATATTTAAAATTAAAAGATAGGTCTTAGCGACATTGATATTTTTATTCATTTTAAATTATATTTCATTGCATTTCCTGCAATGTACAAACCCTGTTGGCTTCCCACAGAGTGTAAGCTTGACTGTAAAGTTAGTTGTTTCGAAATATTATTCATTTCTTATAATTAAACCCTTTTTTAATTCTTTAAAATATTCAAATTTTGATTTTATTATTACATTTCCTGCAATGTACAAACCTTCTTGGCTTTAGAGTAGTTTCAGAAGGTAGTTAGGCTTGTTTATCATTATTTGCTTGGCTTATAATTAATTTCTTATAATTAAACTCCTTGTTATTTTTTAAATATTCAAATTTAAATTTTCTTGCATTTCCTGCAATGTACAAACCTTTTGAGGGTAACTGCAATATGGAAATTTTTGATTTCTTAAGAGAGCGTCTTCTTTGTGGCAATGTATTTCGTTTTTCGTGTGCAATCGCTTGCGGTTTCCTTGATTGCATTTTAAAAATCTACAAAAAAATACAGGTAAAGTAGCAACAAATCATGTTTTAGACCCCTGTTATAATTCATTTCCCATTTTGGCGGGCATAAAATATTTTTATTAATAGATTCCGCCACGGACAAAGCGAACATAAACAAAGGGGTATTAACTTTGAATAGCTCAAGATCGAAGCCAAAGATTCTTGAACGATTTCTTGCATTCATTAAGCTGTGTTTTCTGTGTGTATAAACTTTAAAGAGAAAAACATTGGCAAATAAACCCCATTCAAGAAGCAGTTAAGTTGCCCCGATATTTTACACACATTTTCCACTGAAAATTTGAACAATGCGCATAATTTTTCGCAAATATGGCCAGCGAGGCTGATTGATTGGTGAAAGATTTCCGCTTTCATAAACAACAAACAACGAACAACAACTTTTACTCGCATGAGAGTGCAAAATGCACTCGCCGGATATCGCATATATCTCTATATATATCTTTATATATCTGCGTGTTTGTGGGGGCGTTGCAGTTGCCATAAAAAAAAAAAAGAAAGCAAATGCAACAAATTGCGCCAAATAATAATTGAATGCAAGCAATAAAAGTGAAAAATCGACAATGCCAAAAACACTTTCGTTGCCGAAAACGCAGCCCCTTCCGTTCCGTTCCGATCCCCGAACGAGCCTGCTGTCACCGGTCAATATGTGAGCATAAATCATCAATGCCAGTCCGGTGGCCACTGGCAACTGGTTGCGCTCTCCCAGCTCCAAGCTGGCCGAAAAAGGCGCCCAGCAACTTTCACATGCCATTGACATGGCCAGAGTGGCGGCCAGTTGCGAGTTGCGCCTTGCAAGTCAATTAACAAATTGCAGGCTCCTCTCCCAGCTCAGCCCCATGCACTGCAGAAAATTATAAATAACAATAATTGCCACCCAGGAGTGGACTTTTGAGGCGAGGAATTAAGTTTAGAGGCTAGAAAAGCGGTCTCATTAAGCCAGGCTATTATTATATGAGTTTTAAGCCAAGAAAAATCATTTTTAACAGCCTTTACTTATTTTTGGCTTAAATATTTTAAGTTTAGAATATATTTACCTACTTATTTCCCTCAGAAATACCCTATTAATTATCAAATTTAATTTTTAAAAGTCTTTACTTATTTTTAGTTTAAATATAAGTTTAGAATATTTTTACCCACTTATTTCCTTGAGAACTAACATATTAATTATCAAATTTAATTATTTATCAATCCTCTCCCCTTGCAGTCACAATCCAAGGCCTCGACTTTGTCCTCGGGCGCCCGGGCCGCCGCCCAAACCCTGAATGTGCCGCTGGAGCGCCTGGAATCCCGCCAGGCGCACGCCCAGCGCAACGAGCACAACCAGAACGACTCCCAGCAGCTGCAGCATCAGCAGCAGGCGGAGCTGCATCATCACCTGCAGCAGCAGCAGCAGCTGGAGGATGCCCTCGAGGAGCAGCAAATGGCCGCCGCCGAGCACCATCAGCAGCAGCAGCAGCAGCAGTCGTCGTCGGGTCAGCGGTACATGAAGCAGCAGAGCTACCTGCACTCCGCCCGCAAGTCCAATGCCGGCCAGCAGCAGCAGCAGCAGCCACAGTCGCTGACCAATGGCCAGGCCCATCAGCAGGAGCAGCTCCAGCTGCAGCAGCAGCAGCCACAGTCGCTGCCGCCGCACCACGATCTGGATGCCAACTACCTGCAGGAGGAGAGCAATGGCGGCACACCGCCCTCGGTGACCAAGTACTCGCTGCTCCAGTTCGCCATGCAGCACTTCCGCAATGAGTAAGTAGTAACCTTTGATGCCTCAAGAGTCCTCTTTGATATCTCCCTCCTTTAGCCAACTGAGGGACGCCGATCGGCATCACGAGCGGCACCAGTCCTCCGCCGCCAATCGCTCTTATGCGGAGCTGGTCAAGTGGCAGGGCCATGCCATACGCCTGCCGCTGCTCCGTCTGCCCAACGATCTGGCGCCGCTGGCCCTCGAGTGCTTCGACTGCATTCTGCGCTACTGCGGCGACATTCCCCTGGATCCCGACCTCACCGAGGTCAAGTGCGTCTACACGGTGCTGATGGTGAGTTTTTGGCTGTTTTTGGGTTACTGAAAGAACGGGTTTGGGAACCTGAACCTGAACCTGAACCTGAACCGGAAATGTGGCTAGTGGACACCTTGGTCTAGGTGCTCTAGTTCTGCTTACTTAAAGGGGTTTCTAAGCTGAAAGCTTGTGGGTTTGAGTTTATAGATCATCAAGTCTTGGGCTTTGGTTCTGGATTATTACCGAGAAACGGAAGTCTTGTAGCAGTCCAAATAGTTAAAAGATAAATTGGGCACACTATTACAGCAGTGACTCTTTCTCGAGAGAGAGGAGCTTTCCTTATCTTTCAAGAGAGAGCGCCAGAGAGTGTTGCTTACGTGCAGCGAAGCTAAGACCTTAACCCTTTCGGGACGAAGTTTTATTTTAAAATCCAAGGGAGTTGTGGCCAATGTTTTTGCATATTATGAAAGGTTGCCGAAAGAAATGATGTACTGCATACTTAGAAATCATTAAATCCTGCTTTTATCCTAGGACATATAATTCTAATAGGATAGTTCACATAAGCGATTGCTTTAAAACTAATGAAAATACGGAAGTTTGAAAATTGCTGGGAGGTTACAGGGTTAAAGCAATAAAAGAAGTGGAATGAATATTCCTGCTACATATTAATACATACATACATATGTATGTATATATGTATGTACATGTTTCGGCGGAGAGTCAGCCTTCCTTATCAGATTTCCCAATTTATCAAACTTAAAGCCCAACTTGATCACAGATCTTTATGACCAAGAGACTTTTCCATATAATTATCTTCAAGAGAGAGAAATCATGTTTGTTCGATGGTGCAACACTTGTCTTTATCTTAGTTTATGATCAAACTACAAACATATGTAAATGGTCTTCCGGAAAATATGACATTTGATCCATTCCGGTTTTTGGCCAGCAACTTGATTGGGTTGGGCAACGGGAAGAGGACAAGTAACAAGCCATTTGGCCAGCGGAAGTGGAAGCTGTCAGGCGGCTTTGAAAGCGATTAGCTTTGAAATTGATAATAATAGAGATAAGATCCTATAGAGATTATGCAAGCGATTGGCTTGGAAGTTACTAATAAAACAAATAAGATCCTCAAGAAATTAGGCAACCCTCTTTTGCTATTTAAACCCGTGATGCTCAAGCCTATGCCCACGCATCAGAATTGGTTTCGTAAATTGTTTTTGTAAGGTTTCCGATCCCCACTGCGCTATACACAACAATTTTGCACATTCCCCTTTGTATCGCTGTCCTATACTGATAAGACCGAGCTCGCCAACAACAATTTCATTGATCTTTTTTCTCGCCGCTAATCCCAATGTAATTTGTTCTTGTTTCTACACTGAACACTTTTTCTTCTTTACGCTTGATTCATTCGCATTCTTTGAGGTAAATTGGTAAATTCAGCGATGAATTAGCAAGTGCCTTTCTCTCAGTGTACATCTTGAAATACAGCAAAAGTGTTGTTACAAGTGTGCATATGATTTCTTTTATTTGTGTTGGTAAATGCACTGCCATAAGGCAGATCTGAGCAACCCTGCTCTCTTACTCTTTCTTAAGCCCCCTTCTAATCCCAACTCTCTCCCTCTCACCCCTCCTCCAGCACTGTCACAAGTATCTGGCGCTGCGCGACGAGGTCTACTGCCAGCTGATGAAGCAGACGACGGCCAACCGCTCGCCCTGCCCGGACAGCTCGCAGCGTGCCTGGCGGCTGCTCAGCATTCTGGCCGCCTACTTTGGCTGCTCGGACGCCCTGCGTCCCTACCTGATGGAGCATCTCACATCGGCGGCCTCGGATAGGCGACGCTCCTGCCACGGCACCGCCGCCGTCTGCCTGACGAACCTCCGCAAGACAGCCCGGTGTGGCGGACGCAAGAATGTGCCCAGCGTGGAGGAGGTGACGGCCGTGTCCGCGGGAAGATCGGCTCGCAGACAGATCTACCGGCTGCCCGGAGGAGCGGAGAGGGTGGTGAACACCCGGTGCTCCACGGTGGTGGCCGATGTGATCGCCGAGCTGTGCGCCCTGCTGGGCGTGGAGTCGGAGGCCGAGCAGCAGGAGTTCTCGCTGTACTGCATCGTCCAGGGCGATGCCTTCACCATGCCCCTGGCCGCCGACGAGTACATCCTGGACGTGACCACGGAGCTGCTCAAGTCCGGCCAGCCCTTCTACCTGATCTTCTGCCGCTCCGTCTGGCACTTTGCTTTGAAGCGAGAGCCGGCGCCCATGCCGCTGTACGTGGAGGTGCTCTTCAACCAGGTGGCCCCGGACTATCTGGAGGGTCTGCTGCTGGAGCTGCCGGGCAATGGGGTGCCGGTGCCGGAGATGGTAAGGGATATGGCCAGGATTGCTGCGCTGCTGCATCGCGCCGCCGACCTGAGCCACGTGCCCGCTATGAAGGAGATCAAGTTTCTGCTGCCCAAGCCGGCGCTGGGCATCCGTGAGATCCGTCCCGCCCAGTGGGTGGGCCTGGTGCAGTCCGCCTGGCCGCAGGTGGCCAACCTGAGCCCGGGCCAGGTGAAGGCGCAGTTCCTCAACGTGCTGGCCGCCTGGCCGCTCTTCGGCAGCAGCTTCTTTGCGGTGAAGCGTATTTGGGCCGAGGAGGGGCCGCATGTGGAGGACAATCACAGCCCCATGTGGCGGGACCTCATTCTGGCCCTGAACCGACGAGGAGTTCTCTTCCTGGACCCCAACACGCATGAGACCCTGCAGCACTGGAGCTTCATGGAGGTGATATCCACGCGCAAGGTGAGTGTTTGAAGGGTTTGGGTTCCTTAAGGATCTCTGCTAATGTTTTGTGGTATTTAAAGGTTCGCTCGGAGGATGGCGCTCTCTTCCTGGACATGAAGGTGGGCAACCTGATGCAGCAGCGCGTCATCCGCGTCCAGACGGAGCAGGCGCACGAGATCTCGCGCCTGGTGCGCCAGTACATCACCATGGCCCAGATCAGTCAGCGCGACAAGAGGGAGCTTAATTAGGAAGGAGCAGCGAACGCAACGAATATTTAACCATAATTATTATTATTATTATGTTTATTCTTATCGATATCGAGTTATTCTCCACGAACACACACACATTTTTTTCGTCGTTTTTTAAGGCTTCTCTACTTATATTTATATTTATTCCGCATCCCCCCGCTCGGTGGCGCCCTGTTGGCCATATGTAGATCCCTGTCCTTCCTGTTGGAACCTTTCCTCTGTCTTAATTTTAAGCCAACCAAGTGCAATCCCCTCTTAATTCTTTGATTTGTAACCCCTTCTGAACCCCCCTTGAGTCCATTTCTTTAGCACTTAAGACGTAGCGCAAACTTTATTATTATTATTATGATTATTATTATTATTATCTCTTTTTTTTGTGACATTTGTTAAATCGAAAATTGCTTAGCTTAATCCCTAAAATTATCATAAATAAATACAATTTATATATGTATATCTATGCAAAAAAAAAAAAAAAAAAAGAGTATGTGAAGAAGTATTTATAAGGAGAAGGAAGAGGAAATACTCAGTCTCCGAGGCTGGAATGGATGAAGGAGTCTACGAACCCTTTTGGAGGCAGAGGATAGTCCCTTAAGTTGACAGAATCTCCGACAGAAGGTAATAATAATCCAAGCAAGTCCAGAACTAACACAGAAACCCCTTATAGATAAATGGATATTTTTAGGGCATCCAGCGGTCGGCACGGCCCTGTCCCGTGGGATAGGATTTTTCTCATTACATTATGCACAAAAGAGAACAGAAGAACAGCATGCACAAAGGAGAACAGAAGAACAGCATGCACAAAGGAGAACAGAAGAACTGCATGCACAAAGGAGATCAGAAGAACAGCATGCACAAAAGAGAACAGAAGAATCAGTGCAGATAAATTGTAATTGTGTGGCTAGATTTAGCCTTTTTTAGCTAGTTTTTAGGTTATAGCTATTTTTTGCCATATTACAAAATATCTTAGCTTTTTTTTCTTAGAGTGTTCATAGAGTGTTCAATTTTCACTGATGCAAATGCAATGCTGGCTGAACTTATATAATATTTGGTATGAGTTGATCGCTGTCATCCTCCTCATCGTCCTCGTCCTCGTCCTCATCTTCCTCCTCATCCTCCTCCTCATCGTACTCGCCCTCGTCCTCCTCCTCGTCCTCGTCCTCGTCTGCCGTCGCCTCCACCTTGTCCCTGTGGCTGGTCACGGCTGCTGCAGCTGGCGCCAAAGTTGCCTTTGTCTGCTCAGGGCTAGCAATGAAGGGAGGAGGAGGAGGAGGAGGCAGTGCTTCTGCCACCACACTTGTTGCATTACCCTTTACGGCTTTTTCCCCGGATGTTGCCGTGGTGGTTGGAGGAGGAGGTGGAGCTTGGGATGTAGCTGAAGCTGGCGTGGTGGCACGCCTCGTTGTAACGGCGCTTAACGCTTCATTAGTCGCATTGTGGCTGCCAGCGCCAGTTGTTACCAGTGTCGACGTTATGTTGGTGGTTCCTGCTCCTGCTCCCGCTCCCGCTCCCGCTACTGCTGCGGTTGCCACAGCTGCGGTGTCATTTGTTCGGCGCTCCGGCTCGTTACCCGCCGGCAACTTTTCCGCCGTGCTGTCATCGGGCGCACCTGCCTCCATATCCACATCCACATCCACATCCAAGTCGAGCTGGGTGGGCGTGGGTGGCGTGATGCGCGGCGGCGCCACCGAGGTCAGCAGAAAGTCATCGCGTATCTCACAGTTCTTGCCCAGAAATCCCTGCCGGCAGTGGCAGCGGTAGCCGCCATCCTCGCGGCTCAGCGATATGCACTTGCCCTCGTTCTCGCACGTCCCCGGATGCTCCAGGCAGTAGGTGAGCTCTGCGGGAAGGGTCAACATGGGTGGGGGCTTGGGACTAGGAGCAGGGAGATACTCACTCTCGTCGCAGAGCATGCCGCCCCAGCCGGGATGGCAGTTGCACTCCCAGGGAGCCTCGCAGTCTCCGTTGGCGCAGCCGGGATAGGGGAAGCACTTGTCGCACTGGCTGCCCGTCCAGCCCACCTTGCAGCTGGGGAGGAGAGAGGATGAGGATGAAGCTTTCCTGGTGGTCACTACTTACCGGCACTCGCCAGGCTTGCGGCAGTAGCCATGCTGCTTGCTGCAGTCCGGGTCGCAGAGAGCTGAAGGCAGAGAGAGAGTGGGATCAGGGAGGGAGCTCTGGAGGAGCTGTTCCCTTGCTACTTACGCGTCTGGCAGAGCAGCCCCGTGTACCCCGGCAGGCAGAGGCACTCCAGCGGCTTGTTGCAGGTTCCATGCTGGCACCCGGGCATCGTGGCGCACTCGGAGCAGGTGCGTCCTGCATAACCTATACGGCAGCGGCACTCCCCCGGAGCCTCGCAGTAGCCGCGGGTGCTGTGGCAGCCGCTCCGGCAGCTGGCTGAGGGATCAAGGCTGAAGTTAACTACAGGAAGGAGGAGGAGAGCTCGGGCTTATGACTCACGTTCCGTGCAGAAGAGTCCCGCCCAGCCGGGCTTGCAGATGCACTCGAAGGGCTTGGTGCAGCCTCCATGCTGGCATCCTGGCAAAGGGATGCACTTGTCGCAGAGCTCGCCGCTGTAGCCGATGCGGCAGCGGCACTCACCCGGGCGCTGGCAGTAGCCTGAGGAGAGTGGGGGTTATAAGGATCAAGAAGGCACTTCTCCGGCTTACCATTCATGGGATCACAGCTGCGCCGGCACATGGGCACCTGGCAGAGATCGCCCTGCCAGCCGGGCAGGCACTTGAAGTCGCCCTTGTCATCGCAGACATAGTGGGCATTCTGCTTCGGCTTCTCGCAGGCCTGGAGTTACCCCAAAAAATCGGGCATTAGAATCCTCATTTAAGGATAACAAAGGAACCTGTAATACAACTCACTCTTTGCTTCCACAGGGGCACGTTGGAGTTGGTGCTTTGGCGGGCCTCGAAGTTACGACGCAGGGATGAGGTGCCTTCCAGGTTAAGAGCGGTGAAGGCGGTCACCAAGAAGATAGTAACCTGCTGCCCGGGAAACATATCTACAGGTTGAGCCTTATATATGGATAATCCTTAAACTCCTCTCTCCGATAGGACACAGATCAGGCCTAGACCAGCTCAGAGAAGCTTCTTTGGGAGTTGGGGAGTGAGCAGTGAGCAGCTCTTGGCCAAGACTAGATACCAGACTATGGCTACTGAAGACCGTTAAAAGAAATCGACGCGATGTCGGCGCGTCACAATTAACATGTTTCAAGTCGCAGACAACTTTCCTCGCGGCCAGAATGGGAACCACACCGAAGAAGACCGAGTCTTCTGATGAATCACTTGGGTCTGGAGAGACTGATCGATTGGAGTATCACTGGAATGCAAATCGAGGAACGGGAATTGGTCAAGTCAAGTCGTTTTGGAGGCTCCTCGGACAGGTGCTCCTCTGTCTGCGATTGCTTTGGGACTAATCAATTAGACGTCAGTTCTGGCTCGGGCTCTGGCTCTTTCTTCTGCTGTGGTTAAGCCCAGCTCTTTCTACGGCTTTCTTCTGTGGCCAAGAACCGCTCTTTCTACACCTTTCTTCGCCTTTCTCCATTGGGTAAGAACCGCTCTTTCTATGGCTTTCAGATGCATGTAAGACCCGCTCTTTCTACGCCTTTCTCCTATAGTTGAACCCCGCTCTCTTCCTACACCTTTCTTCTGAGCGGAGAACAGCCTAAGACTGAGACTGACACCTAGAGAGAGCTTAAGAGAAAGAGAGAGAAGCTTGGCACCTGGGAAATTGGGTCAATCAGCTGCGAGAGAGCTCGGCTAAGCCGCATTCACCTGGGTTAAGCCACTGCACTGTGGGACGTAAGGCAATAAACTCTTCAGGAATTTTACAAAGAGGTTCTTGGAAAAGAAATTAATAAAAAAAACTAGAGTTTCAGGTAAGAAAAGAGAGCAACAAGAATTTTAAAAGAAAACCTAACGTCTTCTTCAGTAATTATAAGCTTTATTCTTTCGATTTTTAGATCTTCAAGAATTCTGACTGAGCCTCAGTGCAGGTTACCTTCTATATAACTTATCCTTAATATATTTTAAATATTAACTAATTATTTGAAGCCCTGAACTTACCCTTAATATTTTTAGGGAAATATTTCATAAAATACTATATTAACTTAAATATTAATTAATTATTTGAAGCCCTGAACTTACCCTTAATATTTTCAGGGAAATATTTAATTAAATATTCAGGGCTTTAATAGTGTATAAATATTAAACCCAGGAAAGTTTCCCTTAATGAATATTTAATTAAATATTATTTAAAATACAAATATTAAATATTATTTAAAACATTAAATATTATATTAAATTAAATAGTTTTGCATTATTTAAAGCCCTCAAACCACTGTGCTTGTCACCAAACAAGTTGTGGCTAAGCCTGAGGATCTTTCGTGGCTCTCGGAAAATGCCCAGAGACTCCAAAGAAAAACCAAAGAATAAAAATTCGAAATACTTGGTTACTTTAAAATTATACTCGTTCTTTATTGAATGATCGCATTATTGGTTTAATTATAATTTTAATTATTATTTCGACATTCGTGTGTGTACCTAAAATCCAGAGATTAATGCTAAGATCCGAACGTTAATTCAAGGGGATTGGATTTCTGTTGAGTGTGTGTGTGGTGTGTGTTGGGTGTGTGTGTAGGTCGAAGAACTAACGATTAGACGGATACAGATACAGATACAGTTACAGATACACTCAGACACATCCATATATATTCAAATATATAGAGACAGGTTCTAGGCCCGATGTTATGCGGTATTTGATGACTTAGTCTCTAGTTTCTAGTATTAACCGATCCAAGAGTGACCCATAAAGGGGAGAGTATCCTCCAAGGACCCCACATAGAGCTGATGCTTCGGGGTCGCAGGGGTCGAAGGTCGGGCAGGTTTCCTAAGCTACTTAGAGTACAGCGCTCTCCGGGGGAGGAGGAACGCGCTCCTCTGACGAGACAGAGACAAAAAAAAAAACAAACACATACCTCACTCGCTCTTGCTACTCGCTCTTAATCCTCGTCTTAATGGTTAAACGCTTACATACGATGTGGAGTACTCGTGTCTGGGCCGGACTGGTGAGTAGAGCTGGCAAAAAAACGATGATTTGCACTATCGATTTTTCCGATGTCTTACTAGTGAAACATCGATAGTATCGATATACAATTTCTGCAGTTGAAGCCTTGAGTGATGCCATTTTCTCACCAGCTTTAAGGGATTCATTTCCATTCATGATCTAACCAAGGGAAATACCCTTCCAATATTCGAGAGAATATCGTCATGATCATTTCAAAGGCTTAAAATGGAGTCTAACTGGTCAGTTCTATATTTCTTTTAGCGATGTTTTTTTTTTTAAATATTCAAAACATCGATAGTGCGAAAAACAATCGATGGTTTTCAAAAAAGGTCAATAAATCGATAGTATCGATAGTGCACCGATGTTTTGCCAGCACTACTGACTGGTGAGGGGTTCTAGGTTCTGGGGGCGATATGATACGGTGATATGATGACGGGGCCTCTGCACTGTGTACGGGTTCAGGGGAGGGACAAAAAAATAGATCGCTTCCAGATCTTTCTTAGACGAAGATGAACTGGGCATGGTTGCACTTCTTGGGCGGTCCCACGGTCAGCCGGAGCCACTTGCCGCGACAGGAGGGCGCCGCCAGAGCGCTCCAGCGCGTCGTGCGTCCGGCCAGGCCCTCGCCGCGGCAGTGGTAGCTGGGCGCCAGCGTCGGCGGAGGCGTCACGGGCAGGACACTCCGCTTGGCCCCCGCTCCTGGCGGCCGGCGGTGCTGGAGCTGCGACGCTGGGAGCTGCTGCTGCTGCCGCTGGTGGCGATACTCGTAGCTCTCGTTGCTGCCCGTGTCCAGGGTGTTCTGCAGATCCTCCTCCTCCTCGTCCTCCTCGGCCTCCTCGTCGTTGTTGCTGCTGTGGCTAGCCATGTCCTCGTCACTGCCGCCGCTGCTGTTCTCGCGCTCTGGGTCCTCCTCCTGACCCATGGTGGTGGGACTCAGTGGTGGCTTGGCTGTGGTGGAGCTGGCAACGGCTGGGGTGGAGTCCTGGATCAAAGCCTCGAGGTCACAGCGAACGGTGATGCGGTCTCCTGGAAGGATAGGAATCTCTTTTAGTTGGGATCCCTTGGATTAGAGGAGTTAGACTCACCCTCCATCATCAGGTTGTAGGGCGGCAGCTTGTGGCAGGCCTTGGAGGCCTTCAGGACCTCGAACTCCACGCAGTATCTGGAATTAGGAAGAGGATGTCCTTAAGTATTGTGCTTGGTACTTGGAGTGAGCTTTCCCCCTTAATTATTCCTCCCTAATCTCCATATTTCGCCCAGGTTTCAAGCTCTTCCATTCATAACCTTCACCGATTATTCATCCTGATTATGCATGTCCTTCGGCTGGCCAGGACGCCTCATTAGAGTGACGTTAAATATTATAATTATTGTGATTCTGCCTTGTCTGAGGCAGCAGACTCCTTGATTTGTGCAATTGTGCGCCAGCAGGACTTCAAAGGCCACCAGGAAATGCGAATTGTCTATTAAGCCTAACAATTTCCGTTTCCGCTAGGCAAAAAAGGGACAGAAAAAAAGGCAAAAAAAAAGGGCAAAAAGCGCAAGAAACCAATCGAAGCGAGGACAAGTGTGTGTGATTCGAGAGTGTCTGTGTGTGGCTGTGACAGCTGTCAAGGTGTTGACACCGGAAATTGCGTCGGAAATTTCAAAAGTGCCCCGCAGGCGACATTTTTGATTTTGGCTGCGAGTTTTTGATTTGAAACGGGAATGGCCTGGCCACTTGGGCAAACAGTTCCTGCGAATCCTGTCTGGCAAATTAGCTGGTTGCAGCGGAAATGGAGGGCCAGACCGCAGAAACAACAGCAAGGAGCAAGGAGCAGGGAGCAAAGCATAAATAAAGCGAATTATTATTAAAAGGGGACTCGCAGGGAGCAGAGATTCAGAGATTCAGGGATCCAAGGACTCTGAGGGGGAACAGCTGACAGCTTAATTAAGTCCCGGCGAACAAACCGAAGCCGAAGCAGCCCGGGACCCTCTGCGCCGCGGCAATAAAGGTAAATTGAAAAAATTAATGTAAATAAACAGGCCCAGACGCCGCCTCGGCCGCCGTGCTGAGTAATAAAAATAAACAAGGCAATGCACAAAACTCGAGGACCAAAACATAATTAAAGACAAGCAATGTGCTGGCTTTTCCCTCGTCCTTGGCCGGCGATCATAAAATAAAAAGCAATTGTTATGCTTGGTTTGCGGTGGAGCCCAGGAGGAGTACATAGCCCCCACTTTCAGCGGCAAAAAGAAGGAAGCCAGATTTATGGCAAAATAAAGCGATGTCCGCCCGGCGCCCGGCGGATGATTAACGGATAAAGGCCTCCCCCTAGATAGATGTCAGAATTGGTAATTTATGAACTGATTACTGATTACTGATTACTGATTACCGATTTAACCGATTTGAAAAAAAAAGCCAGAATAATATATTTAAAATACAAAATGAAACGTTATAATCAATTTAAGGCCGCACACATCAAACCGAATGCTTAATGGGGCTTTAATGGACCGAATCCTGTCAGCTTTTAGCTGCAAAATCCACTATTACTGACACATCCTCCCTCCCCTTCGTCCTTTTCCACTCGGTTGATTTCCATTAAAAATGTACAATTACATTAAGCAGTTTATTTTATACGCAGTCCGTAAAGTGCAAGTGGAACCAATTCATTATGGCCGAGGGAGGCGTCATTATTGCCCCTTTCAGAGAGAGGAAGAAACTAGAATTTAGTTGCCAGCCTGACCTGGCACAAATTCCCCAAGGATTAACAATATAAATATGCATATTCGGAATGTGTGAAAGTTTAAGGCAGGCAACAAAGTGGGTCGGAAAAATAAAGCAAAGTATTTAATTTTAAGCCAAAACACATCCCTGAGCAAATTCCGAACCCAATTAGAGGCAGAAGAAGGGTGTTTCAGGGGGTTGAAAAAGGAGAGATGAGCAACGATGAGCCGGGCTTAGCCTTGGCAAGCAAAAGGCTACTTAATATTTCAGGAATTAGCCAAGTTGAGAGTGTAAAAAATGATAAATAAATGAGGAAAAGGTTAACAGGGAAGCGTTAAGGGATTTATTATTAATGTAATACATTTTATTGTATTATATTTTATATTGAAGCATTATTATTTAAGTAAATTCGTTGAAACTTAAACATATTTAACCTTTAAAAACTAATTGAAAATCAATCTGAGGCCATTAAAACTGTTTTAAAACCAATTAGTGGTAATTTAGTAATAATACTTAATATTTCAGGAATTAGCCAAGTTGGGAGTGTACAAAATTATAAATAAATTGGAGAAATATAAACAGGGAAGCCTTATGAGGTTTATTAATATTTTATTATATTTTATTGTTTTATATTTTACTTTTAAGAATTATTATTTAAGTTAATTAGTTGGAATATAATCATAATTAACCTTTAAAAACTAATTGGAAAGCCATATGAGGCTTAAAAACAAATTAGTGTTAATTTGGTAATAATAATTAACATCTAATACTTATACGTAAAAGTTTGTTTTAATTTAAACAGATTTAATATTTATTTTGTAATTTTAAGCGTTTTTTTCTATTTATTATTTAATCGAGTGAAATTGGCACCTCTTCATCAAAATCTTGTTATCGTGTTATCGATAATTAATAACAAATACCATCAATGTTAACATAATGTTCATCGAATAATATAATGTAATTAACATAATGTTCACACCTAATACCATAAATACTAAATAAGGCATATTTTGAAATATTATTATTATTAATAGTACAAAATGCATATTTTACAAATAAATATTATTAATAACAATAATTAATAACCGTAAACATTACAATGTGTGGCCAATTAGCCAAATTCCATCAAAAACCTCTAACAAAAAGAGAGCCTGCCTCTCTCTCCTCTCCCTCACTGAGTTTACAAAGGACCCGAGTTACGTTCCGGTTTCGTTCCTTGAAATGGCCAGGACTCAAAGTCGACTGCCCTCGAATTAAGGTCACCCGCCAGGCCATGGATCAAGTTGCTCTCTCCGCTGGCCAAAAAACATTAACATACACAGTGCGGAGTGCGGTCTCCCGACTCTGGTGGACTCCGACTCAGACTCTCTGTGCCCCCGGAAAAGTCATTTTCTTGTCAAATATTTTGCCACTTCAAAGGCCGACAACTGTCAACAGCCACAACAAGAGAACAACAACAACAGCAACAACAGCAGCGGCATACAGGCACTTAAAAAAGTATTTGCACTCGTTTATATGAAAGGCAAACAAAGAGGAGAGCTGGAGCGGAGTGGAGCGGAGCGTCCCAGAGATGAAGTAAACGCCGCGCCGCTCCAGCTGCGCTAAAAATAATTGCTCGACAAAGTTGGCTCACAGCTGGGTGGCCACACGATGTCCGCAGGACCTCGGTGGCCCAGGACCTGCCGCCTACCGCCAATGCCGGAAACGAAAACGATAACAGCTCCAAAGGGGCCCCCCCGAGTCGGCGACATTGCAATTTCGACTTGAAGGCACACTGGGAGAAAGGCAGCTATAAATGGTATGATTTGGTAATTTATACATTTTTTAAAAATAATAATAGTAATATTAATTATAACAGTATGAAATAGATATAAAGTATGACAGGTTTCAAAAGGAAATAGGGTGTTAAAATAATTTCTTTATTTTATTTTAAAAATCTCTAAGAAGAGAATTTTATTTTTTATTTTTATTTTAGTATATATTTGAAGAGATCTTACTTTTTAACTTAAAACCCAATCATTTTAAGCAAACATTTCCTAATAAAAGGTATGATTTGGTAATTTATACATTAACTAAAAATAATAATAATTATATTAACTATAAGAATATTAAATAGATATAAAGTTTGACAGGTTTCAAAAGGAAATAATCTCTTTAAAAATGTTCTTTATTTAATTTTAAAAATCAGTAAAGAATTTTAATTATGGGAATATATTTGAAGAGATCTTAATTTTATAATTTAAAACCCAATAATTTTAAGCAAACATTTCTTTAATTTTTGTTTATTCCAGCAACAGGCAGCCAGGGGCGAAGATGTCTTGGTTTCGGACTCCGACTGGGTCCAGCTCCTTTCTGCTCCTTGGCCCAAAAGGAAGCACTTTGCGGCGCTTGAGTGAGTCGCCTCCAAAGGGAAATGTTAAAGGGACTCCGTCTCCGACTCCTTCTTCTCCTTCTCCAACTGGACGATGTCGTTGCCGCTGTGAGCCTTATCCATCTTCGTGCAGATCCTTGCCCTTTCTTGCCTTTTAATGATGATTGAGCGGCGGCGAGCGCCTTGTTGCATATCGTGCTTGGTCAATGCAGGAGCGGATAAGGCGGATGAGTGGGCGGAGTGGACCCAGGGCCGTGGGCTGTGCGGGATTACTGTGACAGTCGCGCTTCGCTGGCCACCGCTCGGAGCTCGAAGCTTTGTGCAAATAAAGCTGTCGGCATGTTGATTAGACTGAAACATTTTCGTCCTCGTCTCTTTTGGTCTATATTCCGGCATCTCTTCATCCTGCCAGCCTTCGTGGTCCTTCCCCCCCTCCTAGATTCCCGCACAAATAATTGATATGGACAATGTTCTTTGGCGCAGGGAAAGCGGTGGCAATGGCGACGAGGTGATTATTTCCTTTGCCATTCGCCGAGCGATTAAAAATAGAAAATATTTCCACAAAATAAAAAAAAAAAAAAGGAAAAAGGGAAATGCAGATGATGATGATTATGAGGATGGTGAATGGCTTTTGGAATTCAAAGCCGAAGCCGCAGAAAATGTGACAAGTTCAGGCGAAAAAAGATGATTTGCTTAAACCAATTGAAGTGGTTTTTTAGAGATGGTTTAAAGGTAAAAGTTATAGAATTTTTTATAACAATTTAAGCAGAAATACTCATGGCTTCAGTAGAGATTTTTAAAGCATTTTCCCTTTGCCCCATTGAGTGGCACTCGATGTCCTTGCCCCAGCGAACTCGCTCTTAAATAGCTATCCTTCGCTCTGTCAATGGGCATTTTCCATTTAACCATTTTCAGAGGCTTCGCTGGCTTCCCTGGCTTCTCTGGCTTCGCTCTGTCCTTGTTCTGGAATCTCTTCTTCAGCTTCAGCCTCGGCTTCAGTTTACCAAATGCCCCCGCCATTAAGTGCATAATTCAATTTGTAAAGCCGCCGACTTTGAGTGCCGCTAAAAGTATGCAAAGCAGCCGCAGCCGCAAGGAAAGCCGCCTGCATAGATCAACGGGCATAAGGACGAAGCCAGGACGAAGTCGGGCCTGTATTTGTATACCTGAATGGCATATGGGGGTCCCTCTGCCTTTGTAATGAAAATAAAGTAGCAGCTTTAACGCATTTTTATGGCCCTTATTCCACTGTCAACCGCCGCATGCAAGCCCGGCAAGGAAACAAAACAAAATGCGCGATAAATGCGAGTGTGCCTCCCAAGGAGCCGGGAAGGAGTAAGGAGCAGCAGTCAGGAGTAAGGACAACGCACCTGCTCTATGCAAATGAGCCAAGGGCAGGGGGCAGCAGGAGAGGAAGGATGGAAAAGGGCGCCCCTTTTTTTGCGTTTCTGAAATCGTAAAATCTGTCAATTCGCAGACCCATTGTCTTCAATTTCCAAAAGGGGCTAGGGAATCAGATGGGGATTTTGGTTATAGGTTTTATTTATATTAAATTGTTAAGAAGTTGTATAAGAAGTCATATGAAAAAAAATATAATAAGTTATATAAGAAGTTATATACGAAATTATATTATTTGGAAAGTGAGTGAGTGCTTAGTTATTGTCCAAGAATTAATTTTTTTGAACAAAACGTTTTCCTTAGTTGTTTATAACATACTTTTTTTATTTTAAGGCTTTGACACTGTAGCAAAAATGTGTTCTAAATAGTGCCATAGCCCTTTTAGTAAATTAATAAGAACAATGATGGTTAGCTGGTCACACTTATTTTGTTTTAAATAATTTTTTAATAGGTACTCTAGTGACAGCAAAAATCCCATAGTTTTTTATGAACTCCTGAATTGTTTATACATTTTATTACATTGTCATAACCCTTTCAGTATATCAACAAGTACCCTAATGCTTAGCTGGTCACACTTATTCTGTGCTAAATACCTTTTTTAATATGTAACTGATAATAACTATTAATTAAAGTACTTATTTCTTAAAGTTTTGAGTTGAAATCGAAGCCGTTATCCTTGAATGAATTTAAAGAAAAACCCAAACGCTAACTTGACCTCACACGAGACAGTATCCAGCTGGAAGATTGGCATTTGATGAGGCGGCATGGCTCCTTGGGGGCAGACACCACACTCCTTCCCACTCCCTCTTCCCTCCCCCTCTGCCTTGGGTGGACAGTGGCGCCTCCGTCCCTGGCTAGTTGGCGCTAGTCCTTTGTTTGGTCGCGTCTGCTCCTGCTGGCAAATTTATGCGGTCCGGGCTAATCCTCGTGGGGATTTGTGCTTAAAACGTTTTATTGTTGCTGCCCCACGTAGGCGCGCAGACCGCCGTCTGGTGGGCGTGGTCCTGGGGACGGTGGGGGGCGTGGCACACACGTTGCCTACTTTACGGCTGTCGACTGCAGATTTCCCAGTTGCCTTGTAAATTTATCGCATTAAAAAAGTGTGAATTTTCAACATCGTTGTTTGCCGCCCCCTCTACCTTTTTTCCTTTTCCCTCTTCCTTTTCTTCCTTTCAACTTCCTGTTCCTCCTTTTCCTCCTGTTCGTCCTTTTAATTCCTTTCTGTCTTGCAGCCGCCGCTTGACACTGTCATTATGTAAATTAAATTGTGGCGAATTATTGTTTTTATTCTTATTTTGGGCTGCTCCTACTCTCTGCCTTAACTTTCTTGTTTCTCGTTTCCGTAATTTATTTATATATTTATTTATTTGCCCGCCTTTCATCTCCCAGTTGTGGTTGTCCTTGGTCCTTGCTCCTGCTCCCCCCCTCCCCCCCATTGTTGTTCGAGTGTATAATTCATAATTTGCGGTTCCCTCTCATATCGCTGACAAAGCAATAAAAGTTTCTCCGCCAAGTTAACAAATCACCGCGGAGGCTGATAGTGGAAGGAGAGAATCAGGATGGCCAAGGAGCACAAGGATCGCAAGTTCAATTTAAAGAAAAGTATGTGAGACAGGAGGAATAAGCAAAGTTCTGCAATATAAATTCTGTTTAACCGCAGGTTAAATGCTAACAGGAGGCTTACAGGGTTGCGTCCTTAGAACGACTGAATCCTTTCAAGGCATCAACTTCAAGTGAGGCATAAGGCACTCGTCAACTTGCCATATTTACAGCTCAGCTTAGGTCCAGGTCCAGGTCCAGGTCCTGGCCAGGAGCTGGAACTCTGCCATCGATCCGTTTCAATTAGCAGCAACAGTTTGAGCAAGCTTCCGCCCGCCACAGGCTTAGGAGGGCCTTCGTCTTCGTCCTTGGTCCTTGCTGACCGCCCATCAACCGCTGGACTGTTAATTAAGCCTCAGAGTAACAGACACGACTCTCGCACACACACACATGCAGATGTTTGTCCAGACGAATGGATATACACTGGCAAAAAACATAACCCACTCATATGGAACCCCCAAAAAAAGAGGGAAAGAAATCCAAGCTGGTCTCTCTGTGCAAGGACGAAAAAAATCCAGCCAAAAAGGAAAAGGAATCTAAATGAAAACTCAAATCGAAGGAGCTCAGAAAGAGACACAGAGAGATGAAAATAGAGAGGGGGAGAGCGCAGGAAAGAGACAAAAACAAAAGGGAAATGAAAAATCATAAAATAATAAATTGCGGATTTAATTTAATTTTATTTTGCCAACGAGAAGAACCAAATAACATCAACAAGAAAAGCGAAACGCATCATAATAAACGGCTTTTGATGGCGGGCCAAGCGGACACTTAAGGCGGGCAGGAACATCAAAAAAAATAAGAAAGGAGACCCCAGCCCAGCACCCAGAAAGGTCCGGTGCTCCTTGGAGGCAAGGAAAGGCCTTTCGGTCAGGAGTCGTCGGCACGTGATTGATGTGCGCTTATTGTGGTTGCCGTAATGGGAACAGCGAAAGATGTTCGACAGATTTTCCTGGCTGCCAAGGACAGAAGGGGCATATAGGGCTCTTGGCTCTGGGAGGTTCCCTAAAAGAAGGAAGGTACTAAGCAAGTCCATCAGGCGGCAGATTTTTAGCACTAAAATCTGAAAAGTGACAAGCACAAAACAAGAACGAGCAGCAAAAGAACAAGGAGCAGGAGCAGGAGCAGGAATCAGGAGCTGGGAGTTGAGTCAACACCGAGACCACAAAAAAGGGAATGGGAATGCCCAGAGAGAAACCCAGAGAGAGGCCTTGCCTTGGTCTCGCCCGTGTTTGTTTTCCCGGCTCGTGTTCGCCCTCGCTTCGCCCCACCACAACTAGGACATCAAGGACACTTAAGGACATGTCCCAGACACCCAGATATTCCAACCTGGCCAAGCAAATCATAAAAATCAAAGGAGCACAAACAAACACAGAAAAAATGCCAGGGAATAACGAATACCGAATAACGGATAACGAAGGAGAAATTCGAAAGAATTAACAACGCGTCAAATCAGGGCCAGCTTAGGAACAGTTTTATGCCCAGTCCCAGTCCCAGTCCCCTCCTTTTATGATGGACTTTTATTGCCGGCGTTTATGTTTTCCTGCCCTCCTCGAAGCTCCTCGAAGAAGGACATGAAATTATTTTGCATGTCGCGCGCCATAAAAGCTCAACTCAAGCTAGCAAATTTGGGATAAACCTTTCCCCAAGACCGACAGAAAGTTTTCGCATAAAAAAAGAAGAGAGAAAAGCCCCTGCAGGACCAACTGTGACCGTAACGAGGGGATTTTCCAGCCAAAGCAGATCCGATCGCTGAGGGAACGAGTCTGAAGGCGTGAAAGGGACAATTTAATTGTATTTAAAATATATTTAAGGCCTAAAAGCATTATGCACAAAGCCGATCTCTTTAAAAATCATTAGTTCCAGAGATTCCCATTTTTTTGACAAATCAAAGCTAAAAACAATCATAACTTAGCCAAAACAGCCCCAATTTCAATTCGGAAAGCTGTTCTATGTTAGTTGTTATTAGGGTAATAAATCTGCATATTAAATTTGGAAATTCCAAAAAATATTTTTTTGCCAATTTTTGACAATTTTAATGATGTAACCCCTTACCGAATTTTGAAAAATGGGCAAACAAAATTTTGTTGATTTTTTTCGATCTTTTCAATTATTTAATTACGATTTTAATTGCGAATCGGTAAATGTATGACATTTGGCAATCCCTTCCTTTTTGACCAAGATATCCTTCCTGAAAGACCTCAAATATTGTAAATCTTTACACTACAAAATCAGTTTAAAAATGAGCAGCAATGTAAAAAAAATTGAATACTTTTAGGCATTTTATTAATCTAGTTAATTAATTGGGCATCTTTTATAATTAATTATGGCGGTCGAGGTAAGAGGCCATTATGGAAAACATTGCATACTTTTGGGCTGTCACTGTTAATCGAGTCAGCCCAAAAGATGCGTCGCTTTTCCAAGATAAACCAGCGAGCCCCCTAAAGTATGCTTTCAAAGTATGAAATCAATGGTTTCATTTGGGATCTCAGCTGCCTAAAACTGTTATATTAAATGTAGGCGCACAGAAATCATCCTCCATCTGGTATTTCTGTTCGCCTGGTATCTGAAACCCAAGGCAGTGGCTTTTTTCATCCGATTTCCATCAAATTTCCGTCAAATTTCGCTTTCGAAGAGAATGAAATACCAGGCGAACATAAATGGCAGCTGGTAGTCGCTGAACTCTCAGCCTAACTTTATTATAACAGTTATGGGATTTCTCTGGCGTTCTCTCTATGTGATCTCTCTGTCTCTCTCTCTCTCTTTGGGATCACTCTGGCTTAAAACTGTTATATTTTCTTTAAGCGCAGAAGAAGCCATCCTCTCTCTGGTACTTCTGTTCGCCTGGTATATGAAACCCAGTTGCAGAGCGCTTTTAGCCTGATCCTTTCCAGAAACAGGCCAGTTACTGCTGGCCGTGCATGATCCTCTCCAGAAACTGGCCATTTACAGCCGGCAGGGACTGATCCTCTCCAGAAACTGGCCATTTAGAGCCGACAGGGCCTGATCCTCTCCAGAAACTGGCCATTTACAACCGGCAGAGCCCGATCCTCTTCAGAAACTGGCCATTTGCAGCCGGCAGAGCCCGATCCTCTCCAGAAACTGTCCATTTTAAGCCGGCACAGCCTGATCCTCTCCAGAAACAGGCTATTTACAGCCGGCACAGCCTGATCCTTTCCAGAAACAGGCTATTTACAGCCGGCACAGCCTAATCCTTTCCAGAAACTGGCCATTTTAAGCCGGCACAGCCTGATCCTTTCCAGAAACTGGCCATTAACAGCCGGCAGAGCTTGGTCCTTTCCAGAAACAGGCTATTTACAGCCGGCACAGCCTGATCCTTGCCAGAAACTGGCCATTTACAGCCGGCAGAGCCTGATCCTCTCAAGAAACTGGGCATTTACAGCCGGCGGAGCCCGATCCTCTCCAGAAACTGGACATTTAGATCCGGCAGAGCCCGATCCTCTCCAGAAACTGGCCATTTAGAGCTGGTTGAGCCTGATCCTCTCCAGAAACTGGGCATCTGGCCAGTTTCTGGAGAGGATCAGGCTCTGCCGGCTGTAAATGGCCAGTTTCTGGAAAGGATCAAGCTGTGCCGTCTGCAAATGGCCAGTTTCTGGAGAGGATCGGGCTCTGCCGGCTGTAAATGGCCAGTTTCTGGAGAGGATCAGGCCCTGCCGGCTGTAAATGGCCAGTTTCTGGAAAGGATCAGGCTGTGCCGGCTGTAAATAGCCTGTTTCTGGAGAGGATCAGGATCTGCCGGCTTAAAATGGACAGTTTCTGGAGAGGATCGGGCTCTGCCGGCTGCAAATGGCCAGTTTCTGAAGAGGATCGGGCTCTGCCGGCTGTAAATGGTCAGTTTCTGGGGAGGATCAGGCCCTGCCGGCTGTAAATGGCCAGTTTCTGGAAAGGATCAGGCTCTGCCGGCTGCAAATGGCCAGTTTCTGAAAAGGATCGGGCTCTGCCGGCTGTAAATGGCCAGTTTCTGGCAAGGATCAGGCTGTGCCGGCTGTAAATAGCCTGTTTCTGGAGAGGATCAGGCTGTGCCGGCTTAAAATGGACAGTTTCTGGAGAGGATCGGGCTCTGCCGGCTGTAAGTGGCCAGTTTCTGGAAAAGATCAGGCTCTGCCGGCTGTAGATGCCCAGTTTCTGGAGAGGATCAGGCTCAACCAGCTCTAAATGGCCAGTTTCTGGAGAGGATCGGGCTCTGCCGGATCTAAATGTCCAGTTTCTGGAGAGGATCGGGCTCCGCCGGCTGTAAATGCCCAGTTTCTTGAGAGGATCAGGCTGTGGCGGCTGTAAATGGCCAGTTTCTGGAGAGGATCAGGTTCTGCCGGCTGCAAATGGCCAGTTTCTGGAGAGGATCAGGCCCTGCCGGCTCTAAATGGCCATTTTCTGGAAAGATCAGTTCCTGCCGGCTGTAAATGCCCAGTTTCTTGAGAGGATCAGGCTGTGACGGCTGTAAATGGCCAGTTTCTGGAGAGGATCAGGCTCTGCCGGCTCTAAGTGGCCAGTTTCTGGAAAGGATCAGGATCTGCCGGCTGTAAATGGCCAGTTTCTGGAGAGGATCAGGCCCTGCCGGCTGTAAATGGCCAGTTTCTGGAAAGGATCAGGCTCTGCCGGCTGCAAATGGCCAGTTTCTGAAGAGGATCGGGCTCTGCCGGCTGTAAATGGCCAGTTTCTGGAGAGGATCATGCACGGCCAGCAGTAACTGGCCTGTTTCTGGAAAGGATCAGGCTAAAAACGCTCTGCAACTGGGTTTCATATACCAGGCGAACAGAAGTACCAGAGAGAGGATGGCTTCTTCTGCGCTTAAAGAAAATATAACAGTTTTAAGCCAGAGTGATCCCAAAGAGAGAGAGAGAGACAGAGAGATCACATAGAGAGAACGCCAGAGAAATCCCATAACTGTTATAATAAAGTTAGGCTGAGAGTTCAGCGACTACCAGCTGCCATTTATGTTCGCCTGGTATTTCATTCTCTTCGAAAGCGAAATTTGACGGAAATTTGATGGAAATCGGATGAAAAAAGCCACTGCATTGGGTTTCAGATACCAGGCGAACAGAAATACCAGATGGAGGATGATTTCTGTGCGCCTACATTTAATATAACAGTTTTAGGCAGCTGAAATGAAACCATTGATTTCATACTTTGAAAGCATACTTTAGGGGGCTCGCTGGTTTATCTTGGAAAAGCGACGCATCTTTTGGGCTGGCTCGATTAACAGTGACAGCCCAAAAGTATGCAATGTTTTCCATAATGGCCTCTTACCTCGACCGCCATAATTCATTCTAAAAGATGCACAATTATTTGACCAGATAATTATTAAAATGCCCAAAAGTATGCAATTGTTTTTAAAATTATGATAATTTTTAAACTGATTTTGTAATATAAAGAATAACAGTATCTGTGGTCTTTCAGTATGCATATCTTGGTCAAAAATGAAGGGATTTCCAAATGTCATATATTTCCCGATTCGCCATTAAAATCTTAATTAATTAATTGCAAAATATTGAAAAAAATCACAAATTTTTTTTTTGTCAATTTTTTCAAAATTTGATAAGGGGTTACATCATTAAAATTGTGAAAAATTGGCCAATTTTTTTTTTTTTTTGAATTTCTAAATTTAGTATGCAGATTATTTAACCAATTAAAAACTAACATAGAAACGCTTTCCGAATTGAAATTGGGGCTGTTTTGGCTAAGTTATGAATGTTTTTAGCCTTGATTCGACCAAAAAATGCGAGTTTCTGGGAATGCTTTCATGCTTTTAATATTTTTATTTTAAACTTATCTTAAGAACTAAACATATTAAAATAAAACAACAAAAAACCGCTTAAACTATTTATGAACAAATAAATAATGAATAATAAAACTCCATTGAACAAATTCTTTATTAAATCAACACTGGACTTCTCCATCCCTCCAGCCCACGGGGCGTATACTCACTCGTGATCGCGGTTGTGCTTGTAGGAGTCGCGGTAGCGCGTGCGCAGATTCCGCCGGATATCGCTGCTGTCGTTGGCATGACGGTTGTGGGAGAGGGCGGCGGGCAGCAGCAGGGCCATTTCTGGAATGAGAAGAACAAAGGGAATCGTGAGGAGTGGTTGGGAAATCAGTTTCCAGGCACGCGTGGCCGCCATAATTCAATCACGGCGCACACTCTCTCCGGCATACACTCGGCGAAGGCGGAAGTGTGTGTGCGTGTCGCCGTCGCATCCACTACACACTTATTTATTTTGTTTGTATTTCCTCTACGTCTTTTGCCGCATTTTTTGCTGCGCGGAATCAAAACATGCCATTAGCAGGCCACCAAAAAAAAATAACAAACAAAAAAAGAGCGGAAAGGAAAGCTGAACAAACAACATGTGCAGGAATGCCCCTGCCTTCCTCCGACCGCAGCTTGCATAGAAATGCGAGCTCTTAACCCGCTCAGGTCCCCTTAACCCCCGTCGCCGCCGCGTGTCACTGCGCCACGGCGACAACACGTCAGGTACCGACAGCCAACAACCAACAGCCAACACCTTGGTGACGTGCCGCGGGTGCAGAACGATGCCAAATGCCAAGTGCACAAGGAGAAAAATCAAGAAAATATAATCTAGCTTATACTTAATATTATACATTTTTTTGTATTAATTTGTAAGCTCCCAGGCTTTTATTTTCAAATAATAACGACGGATTGATTTTATTTCTAATGATTTCTTTTTTTCTCAATTTTTCGTTCTTATTCTTATGCATAGTTTATCTTAAATATGAATTTATTACAATCCTTTATACATATTTGAGTTACTAAAATATATTTGTATTCTTCCTGGAACTTTTTCGCCACTGTATTCCTGTATTTCCCCTTTTTTCCTTCAGTGTCTGCACCGCTCTTTGTGCTCTCCTTTGATTCCGCCGCCACTGTGTTTACCCGATATAATTTACGTGTGCGATTTGTTTGCTGTTTGCCCTGGGAGTCTCGCACACTCAAAGGTCTCGCTGGGATTGGGAATGGAAAGGGGAGTCCTGTCAGAGTCAAGGGGCACAGAGAGAGGGCAGAGTTCTCATTGAGTTCAGTTTCAGTCGTTTTGTAATCAATGTTTCCGGCTTCCGAGATTCGAAATTGTTGCAAAAACCATTCCGGTATTTGATTAACCCCGGAGACTTATCCCTTTCCTTCTTAGGATATTCCTCTATTTTTTCTTCAATCTTCTTGATAGAAATTGTTGCCAAAAGCTCAGTTTTTTAATCTCATTCTCTCTTGCTCTCTGCTCCTGCTCCTGCTCCTGGTCCATATGTGTTGCATAATTTTAGGCATTGCCGCCGCCACCGCAACTTATGCAAATTTAACGAGCCAAGTGCTAAGGGTGCCCCCACTCCCATTTGCATAATCAAATGCCATATTGTTGGGGGGGAGGGGGTTGGACTCAACGTCAAGGTCCTTCCGCTCAGACCTTGCCTGGGGCACATCCACATCAGCATCCCCGAAAGGGAAACTTTGCCAAAGCCTTGATGCGGAAAACTGGCAAAGTTCTCAGGTGCTGCCTTGAATCAAGGCAAGTAATGGTTACTAATAGTTACTTCTAGTCGAGCTTAGATCGAGTGACCACATCTTAGATGTTAGATATTAGGTCCTGTTTTTATAGAAAATAGTTTTCCTTCCTTTGGAGTATTTTCTGGAAATTATCTTGCTGTTGCAGTCACATTTATGTTGTCTTTAATTATGCGCTGCATTTATATTTTGTTTATTTTTAGTAAACAAGGTCTTAGCCTTTCTTTTTAATATTAAAAATATGTTATTATTATTTTATTATTTTCTGGAAATTATATTGCTGTTGCTGTCGCTTTTATTTTCTCTTTTTAATTATTCGCTGCATTTATATATATATTTATTTTTAATAAACCAGGTCTTGGCCCTTCTTTGTTTAATATTTAAAATATTTTCAAAGGAGATCCCAGCCAATCACACTCCCCCAATTGACAGGGTATCCTGCGGACTCCTGCCCAAAACGGCCGCTCAATGGCACTTCATCGCTCATCTCGGACGATTACCAACCTGGCGACCGTGAGACCGAGATGACAGCCACACACACACGCCACACACACACGCCACACACACACGCCACACACTGCTGCAGGTTAATTGGAATTTAGCACATGGCAACTGTGTGTGTGTGCGAGTGTTAAGCAATTATTTTTATAACGTTAATGAGCACCGAACATTATTGCGGCTGCGAATGAGGTCGTCTCCGATTCGGGTTTGGGTTTCCGTGAATTTTTGTTCGCGGCACGTGTGGCAAATGTCGCCCAAAAAAAAAAACAAAAAAACAGAAAGAAAAAAAAGGTCGCCGCGGCAGCCAACCGAAAATTTCCGAAAATTGTGTGAAACTTGAGCTGGAGTTTTGCTGAATTATGTAGATGGCAATTACCGCCAAGTTTTTCCCGCTTTCCACGGGGCGAGTGAACTGATCATGCATATTTTATGGCTGCAACCTTTCACCTTTCACCTGCTTGGCCTTTGTTTACCTTAATTATTGCCCCAGTGCGTGTGTGTCTTCCCGTCTTCCTGTCTTCCACACACGGCAGCTTGTTTGTTAGCAATTAAGTTGGAATTAGAAAATTTTTAATAGCATACTTAAGGGCGCACCGCACTGACATATTCCGTTTCCGCTTCCTGTGAGAGAGGAACCAACCGGCAGCCGGCAGCAAATTGAATTTGTCTTGACTAGGAGCAGCAAGGATATGAGGATATGAGGTTACCAGGATACCGAGGGGGGTAAGTCTTGAAGAAAACCGAAGTTACACGGCGAGAAAAGCATGATTATAAAGCTTAATTAATATGAGAATTTGTTGTATTAATATAAGCTCTTAGTTGTAACTTTAAACGTAATTTAATACATTTCGTAAGCTCTGGAAATATACTTCAGGCATAAATATTTCCCTCTGTGGCCTTAATTAATATTAAAATTAGTTGTATTAGTTAATAACAAATTTCTAGGCTTAAGAATTCAGGATTATACACTTTCCTCTGAGGAAACAAAGAAAGATCCTTGTTAAGGTGGCCAAAACCACAGCTGTGTTGGCCTTTGATTTTGGGTTTTCTTTTCTTTTTGTTGGGTTCATGTTTGCCTTTATAATCGACGCTTTTAATGCCCTGTAATTTCTGGCGAAGCGAGAGCAGATTGCCCGCCCTCATCCTGCCCTCATCCTGCTCGTCCTGCGGCGATTGTCTGTTGGCTATTTGCAAGGCAAACACAACCGCAAGTGGGCGTGGCCGGGGGAGGTGCTAAAAACAATAAACAGCTTAAGCGCATTATGAGCGTTAAACATACACACACACCTAGACCCACGGAGAACGCCCAAGCAAGCGCTTTAATTAACATTCGCAGGACTGCCTGCTCGCAGGACACCTACGAGTGTGTGTGTGTGTGTGTAGGATATGTGTACATAATTGCGGACCAATTAAGGAGTAGGCGGCTTGGCTTGGCTTCACCCATTTAGGCAAGCACTTTTCGTTTTTTGTTTAAACATTAAAATAATTATAATTCCGCTAACCGCGCGCGCCGTAGAAATCCTTGTTTCCGGCCACACAAAAACATGAAAGGATAAAAGGAGAGAATTAATTTCGCAGCAATATTCACGCATTTATTCCGCAATTAGATTACCCATTTATTTTTAATATAATATCATTTTTCGGCGACTAAAATCAACAGCTACGAGTATAGTTTGGCACAATTAATATTCCCAACTGGCGCTTTTCCGATTATAATTGTAATTAAATATGTAATTATATAAAATCGATTTTAGTTTTAAACGACATCGAACTTAATGAACTTTGTGTGTTGTGTTAGGTGTTCCCCCCGAAATTCCCAATAATAATTCATGGCAGTAATTAAGGCTTTATTTTATTTGAATTTCTAAATATATATGTTATATAATAATTATCAGCGAAACGTTTTTAATACAAATGCAGGGGCTGCCATAATAATATTATCAATGGCGCTAATTACGCCTGCTCGGATTGCAATTATGATTGGGGGAAAATATTAAAAATAAATATTAATCAATACCGGTTTCTATATGAAAATAATCAGGGACTTAGGGTAGGGAAATGGAGGTAGCTTTAAGGTATTTGTTATAGAAATGTATACTTTTATTTATACAAACTGATTAAAGAAGTATGGAAAATATTAAAAATAAATATTAATCAATATCTATTTCTAACTGAAAATAATCCAGAACTCAAGGTAAGGGAATGGAGGACACTTTAAGGCAATTGTTATTTAAATTTCATCTCAGTTCGAGTATAAAATAAATATTCAAATTTATAAAGCTTGGAAAACCAATAGTTGTGGCCAGTTTTACCTTTAATACTTTGCTGCCATAAATGTGGCAAGCTAAAGACCACCTTTGCTGCCATCAAATTTAGTTAGTGCAACTTTGTGCGAAGCTGAATGTGAGCTGCAATTTGTTGATGCAAATTTCCAGACAAACTGTCTAACATTGTGTTGCCGCCGCTCCGCTCCAATTAATATTGGCTTTTTGCCGCCGCCGCTGCCGTTTCTTGTGCCAATCAGACGCACTCAGCCGTGCTGGAGCTGGAGCTGGCAGGCTCCTCCATTCTCCATTCTCCATTCTTCGTTCTCCATTTTCCATTCTCCGGCATGCGGTTAAATAATATTTTAATGGCAGCAATCAAAGTTTTAATTAAACGCTTTAAAAAGCGCACACACACATGGGCAAAAAAAAATGGCAGAAACTAAAACCAAACAAAGAGTGGGAGGAAGGCTAATGGAGCGCGCAGGCGAGACCCAAAACATAAACAAAAACTTTTGCAGTGAAATATTTTAATAGTTTCTCAACCCCTTCCCACTCCCACGCCCGCTCCTGGCTCTGCGCCCTTTGTCTGTGTTTGTAAGCCGGCGGTGACACTTAGCCAAATATAATATGGCTTTTGTGTCATGTGACTTGCATTAAATTGCTTTGGAGCCTGCAGATCCAGGGAGGCGGGATTGTTGTTGTTTGTTGCCTGGGCTGGGCTGGGATGAGCTCCTGGCTCTGCTGACATTTTTTTGCTGCTGCCGGTAGCTGCTCCTGAAGCTTCTTCTCCTTGGCCTTCTTGTTTGCGAGTTTTGGCTGGCTTTCATCCTTCGGAGGCACCGGGAGAAAACTTCAAAATTGGCGTGTGTCTAAAACATATATACAAATTCCTTTGGCTTAAATATATACAGTCATGGGAAAAATAATAGAAACAACCATTATGCTGGCATTTGGAGCCTAAATATCATATTTTCGTCAAACTTTTACGTAGCAACGGTACTACATATTATTTGTTATTCAAATTTAGCTTCACTTTTTTCATATATTATAAAGGAAGAGAATAAGTTTATTGAGGTATTAGTGATGAGGATAATACAATTTTTAACATGCTTTTAAACAAAAAACGCATATTGATTTAACTAAACTTATTATTTGCAATAGTCTAAACAATATTTTTGATTATTTTTTAAAATGTATTTTTCATTTTTTTCCTAAAACACTGAAATATGATATAAAAAAAATATAAATAAACTAACGACTTTTATCATTAAATTGTATGATAAATGACTTCTTTTTTCCTAAAGTATCAAAATAAATTACATATAAAAAGATTTTCATAAATTAACTGCATTTTTTTGATAAAAATGTAACGAGTTTTTATTATTTTTATTATATTATTTTTTGTATCTGCTATAGTGTGCATTTTGATTTTATTTTAGTACCATTCCTACGTATAAGTTTCACGAAAATTTATAATTTAGTTCCAAACGCCAACATGTTGGTTGTTTCCATTATTTTTTCCATGACTGTATATAAAAGACTTAGCTTGTTTACTGGATTTCGCCGAGTGCAGGCAAAAGAAGTTGCAACTTTCAGCAGACGACCTCGAGACCAGCCACAAAACAGGAACATCAAGAAGCGAGTGGAAAAAAATCAATGGCCGCGGTCTTTGAACGCTGCTGTCAGTCTCCTTAGTTTCTGGTTTGAGGTGCCAACGGTTTTTGTGTGGAGTCTCCTGCGAGGCAGGATGCGGTGTTGCAATGATCCAGTTAGTGTTTTTCACGGCCAGGAACAGGAGCAGTTTTTTGCTATTTGTATCATTTTCTGTCTAAGTAATCAACATTCATAAAAAAAAAAATCATTCGCCATCCTAAAGCTTCATTCATTATCATTATCATTTCTTATCATTTTAAGTCGGTGTTTCTTTGACGGCAAGGTGGGAACAGGAGCAGTTTCTGCTATTTGTATCATTTCTGTCCAAGTAATCAACATTCATAAAAAAAATATATCATTCACCATCCATATCATAAAGCTTCATTATCATTTCTTATCATTTTCCTTTAAGCCGGGGCCGGTCCATCCTGGTCGTCTTCGTCTTCCCTTTTCTTTTTTGGGGCTGATCCTTCTGATCCTGCTGAGTCCTCGCCTTTGGATCCTTCCCGCTTCATTCCTCTAGCCGAGGTCAACGAAGCATCTTCAAGTTCCGGATTTTGTGGCTCTTCACTGGAAGTATTTTCAGGGCTTGTCGCATTTTCAGTCTCTGTATAGGTAAAATCTGGGTCAAGATCTGGATCGGTGTCCATAGATGTGTCTGAAGTATCAGATGCGGCTTCCTCTGGTGACAACGAGCCTGCACTATCATTATCAGTATTATTTTGCAAGTCGAGATCCGGTTCGTAGTCTTCCCCTTCAGAGGAACTAACTGCAGGTGGTACAGGATCCGCAGGTGGGGGAGCGTTATCGGCTGGTTCCTCGGCAGCTCCGGCGGATTGAGCATCACCCGCAGGGGATGCTCCCCCATCATGTGGAGCTTCCATGGCCAGTGGAGCGACCGCTTGGTCCAAAGCATCCCCGGCGCCGATCTCATCTGCAACCTGTTCCTCTACACGATTTCTTGGGCCCACTACCAGTTTGGCTAAATGACTTCCCATTTTGTTATGCTTTTAGATTATTTTTCGGACTTATACGACGTTCTCGAATGAGCTACAGATATGGGAATGACCAGATCCCCATGAGACACAGGGTGACTTACTGACAAGCCTTGGCAAGGCAAACTAGACATCTCAAAAAATGCTTAGCTCTTAGTTTTAGTTTATTAAATATACATCTTTATATCAGGGATATATCAGGGTATAACTGTAATTTGTAATTTTTATTTTGAAAAATCGAAAATAACTGGTATTTATCAATTTTTTTCAATACAAAAAAAAATTGAATTGCTATAACTTTTAAATGGCGCGGTATATTTGAAAGATCGAAAGATATCTTCAATCTACGTCTCAATACCTATCGTTTAATGTATCTTTGTATGTGATATGCATTTATGTACATATTTATTTATATGTCAAATGGTACAAATGTATACATGCATACATTCATCAAACAAAAGGTATTGAGAAGTAGATTGAAGATACCTTTCGATCTTTCAAATATACCGAAATAAAAATTATAGCGCTTCAATTTTTATTTTCAATTTTTTGAAATAAAAATTTCAAATAACAGTTATGATTTAACTTCTATTTACAAATGGAAAAATAAGAATTATTTTTAACTTTTTCATTAAAAATCCAAAATAACAGTTAAAAATATTAATAAAATATAAATTGCATACAAAAATTGATCCTGTTTCTGCAAAGTCCTTCCAAAAATAAGGTATGCATAATTTTCCTATCGTCGCATTCATTTTTTTTTGGGTCAAATTTTTATTTATCTCATAACTGTTATTTGCGATCCCGGCTTTATATTGATATAAATTCCATATTTATTTTAAATAATAAAATAGTACTTCCATCTATATATTATATTCATATTTATTTTAATAATAACAGACTAAACACTCACCCCTTAGTATCTTCTTATCCCGAATCCCGATTATATTCATATTTATTTTAATAATAAAAGACTAAACACTCACCCCTTAGTATCGTCTTATCCCGAATCCCGATTATATTCATATTTATTTTAATAATAAAGGAATAAACACTCACCCCTTAGTATCTTCTTATCCCGATGTCCGTGGCAGCGGTATCCCTGGCATCCCCGCTTTTGCTGGAGCGTCGGGCAGTGCTTGCCTCCGTTTTGGGCCGCCTGCAGGATCTGGCGGTTGCGGGTCATCATCCCGGTGCCGCAGCTCTTGTCGCACTCGCTCCAGGCTCCCCAGTCGCCCACCTGGCAGTCCAGCACTGAAATCGAAGCAAAGGCAGGACCAAGAGGTTATTTCTAGGCAAACTTTAAAAGAAAATCTAGCTGGGAATCGAAGGCGGCTCAAGGACACGCCGCCGCCGAGCACGCTCAAGTTTTTTAATTAAAAAATATGCTGCAGTTCAGCGGGGAAAATTAATTAAAATCCATACCGCCCTGATTGCGCTTCTCGCTGGCTTTGGCTTTGGCTTTGTGCATTAGCCCCCGGGCTGACTGCGGACTGCGGACTGTGGTTAGTGTTAATCAAACCCCCTTCCTAAGTCCCAGTTCCAATTCCATTCCCAGTCCCAGTCCCAGTCCCCGTGACCAGGCGCTAATGAAGCCACAAAAAGCTGGCCACAAACGAATTGAAATTCGCCAAGTCTGCTTGCTTAGCTCTTGTGAGTGAGCTTTATGGGAATATATATCTGGTGTATATATTTCCATTATTTTTCAACTCTTTAACACATCTTAAACTTGGGCATAACCAACTCTATTTCAGGCTAAAAGCCATAACTTTTCCCTGCTGCTAATAATTATTCATAGCCCCAGCAGCATCGATGCTTTCGCGCTCGCCCCAGCTGATTGGAGCTAGCGATACCCGGCGGGTAATTTCGCGCAGTGCACAAAGGCAATTTATATTTTCATTTTCATTCCCATTTTTACATCGCACCATCGCCAGAGCCATGCCACTGGCTTTTATTGTGGCCTCGCGGAATTAACAAAAAGCTGGGAGCAGCGAGGAGCCAAAGGACGAGGGCGTCGTTGGCGCGAACAAAGCGTCAGGATAATAGAACTAAGTGCAGGAGCTGGCTCCTTCTAGGGGGTGGAATAAAACTAAAGTAGTTAAAATTATGATTGCATTGGCTCTGTGCTCCGTGCTCCATGCTCTGTGCTGTGTGCTCCTTGGACCCTTTCGCCTGCCAGGACGACGTTGGCAGGACGCTTAGCATATTGTGCGGGCCCATGAATGCGAATGCGGGCAAAGTTTCGCCAAGGAAAAAGGAGTTTCCACCACGGAGCCAGTGCTGCGAACTTGGCTTTTATTTTTGTGCTTGAAAAAGAGGAATTGTTTCCAGTTTTGACAGGATTTTCTTGTCAAAAATCCGTTTAAAAATGATTTGTAATACAAAATATCATTTATTTTATTTAAAATAATTTTCTACAATTTATTTCCAGCTAAATTTCCCGCCAAAAGCCGAGTTTTGCCAAGGAAAATGGAGTTTCAGCCACGGAGCCAGTGCTGCCCGCTTGGCTTTTATTTTTTTGCCTTAAAAAAGAGGAGTTTTTAAGAGTTCTAGCTGAGGTAGCTATGATTTTCTTGTTTTCAAAATTATTTTTTATCAAAATTACCATTTATTTTATTTAAAATTATTTTTTACAATTGATTTTCAGCTAAATTTCCCGCCAAAAACCCATTGCAGCGCACAACTCTGCCAACCTGACTCGCCGCGACTCTGGGGCTTGTTGTGGCAATAAATGGCATTATGCTGCTTAGCAATCATGCCACTTGATTGTTGTGGCGCTGCGACAAGGAGCTGAAAATTAGATGGCCACCAGGAGCAGGGAGCAGGAAAGGGAGCTGCACCATTGCTTTCAGGCAGGCACTTCCACTTGCAGCTGGTTCAGCGCTTAATCCTTCGTCCTGCCACTTTCCACTTGCCACTTGGCCGCCATTTAGCTGCCCGGCAAATTTGCCTGCTGCCACTATATAATAAAAGTGGCCATGACAGTGCGGAATGGTTACGGGAATGGGAATGGGAATGGCCCTGGGAATTGGGCCTGCTCCTGATGGCTGTCACCCTTTATTTCCGAGGCGTTAATAGACGCACAATGGTATACCATTACCTGCCAGCGGTCATTTAGGAAGACACAGAACTAAGGACATTAGTGAAACCACTTTGTCCTAGATTTAGAAAATTAAATAAGGTAAAATCAAATATTTCCACGAATTATTCTTCCTTGTAAAATAATTAAATTAAATTCAAACAAACTGCCAGAACACATATATTCATAAAATATTCCCTTTCAGCCACTTTTAAAGGCTCTAAGCAACGTTGACAGCCCGCTGCTGGAACGTGAGAATTCAGCGGAAAAGGACCGAAAATTCCACAATCGCAGCAGCTGCACTCGACTTGAGTCCTTGTCACTAGGATGTCGCCGATGCCATTACTGGCCACTGCTGATGTTGCTCCTCCTCCGGCTCCTCCGGCTCCTCCTCTGCCGGGACTGCATTTCCTTGGGGCTCATATGCACAACATAACTCAATGTCGAGCTCGGAGCTGGTAGCTGGCAATGGAGTCCGAGAGTGGAATGTGGGCTCCGGAGGCTCTCCTCCCGACCCGACTAGCAACTGCGGCAACTGGAAAATGTTTGGGCCACAAAATGGGGCAGCAAGCTGGCCACAACAGCAGGCTGGCCATGGTTATTTGTGGTCAGCGAAGTAAAACAAATGGCGTCAAATGCTGTTGCCAGTGAGTGTTGTGGCCCATGCACTCGAAGAATAAGGGAGGAAGTTCAAATTTCTCATTTTAAATATTTGATATTAATGATATTTATGATTTTTAATTTGAAAAACACATTCTTTGACTGATTTAAGGTATTAAATGCTGATATGGAGCTGATTGAGCCATGGAGTTAATTAATACCCACTTTGTTTTTAATTTTCATCTAACGAATATTCACTTGGGAATTATAGGAACGTGGTTTACTGAATTCTACCTGTTGTCTTTATAGTGCTGCCTAGTATCTACACTTTATGTACTTCCTAGGTTGACCTTTTTCTCAGAAATATGTCCAGTTAATTATAACACATATTATTTTTAATTTTCATCTAACGAATATTCACTTGGGAATCATTAGCACTAATTTCTTTCCTGCTTAAGAAGTATAATGGTTTTGTATTCAAAAATATTCATTTTAAAATTTAAGCACATTGTTTACTAACTTCTACGTGTCCTTTACAAACATATTATCAGCATAGTAAATATATTTTACGTACTTTCATATAATAAATACTTTCTGCATAGTAAATATATTTTACGAACTTCCAACGTAGGGCTTCTACTCAGAAACATGTCTTGTTAACTATATTAAATTATATTTTTAACTTTCCCTTAATGAATATTCCCTAAGCACACATTTTACTATATTCTACGTATTATTTACATAAAATCCACATATTGTCCTATTGTCTATTCATATATTTTTCCCTTTCAAGAATTATAACAATTTCTTTCAACGAATATTCACAATTACAAGCACCATTGCGACCGTTTATGGTATTTTTTTATAATGTAAAAACCGCTCTCGCTGTCCATTAACGAACTATTTTGTTCAGAATTTTATTTAATTTTATCAGTTGCAGGGTGCCGAACTAAATAAAGTTAAATTTTTAACAAAATAATGCGTTTGTGAACAGCGAGAGTTGTTTTTCCATATTATTTACATTAAATCTTCATCTTGTCCTATTGTCTAGGTATTTATTTTACTCCCACAAAAAGTATGACAATTTCTTTCAACGAATATTCACTTGGGAATTACAAGCACATAGTTTACTACATTCTTCGTAGTATCTACATATTATCTACACGTTATCTTTACATTATCTTTATGTAATGTACTTTATAGATAGGTCTTCTACCAGGTATCTGCTTGTAGAGCCATTTATATATGCTTTCCATGTACTAATCCATGTAATACTGCAGTTTATGGTACCAAATATTCATTTTGGAATTATAAGCATATAGCTTACGGCATTCTACGTAGAATTTACATAAAATCTATATATTATTTAAACATTACCCACATTTGTAGTACTTTCTATATATTTCTTGGCATTTATTTATGTTATCCCTACCAAAATATACGAGATTTTGAAAAGTGTCCTTAGCCTGCTGCTCTTTGTTCCAGTTTTTGGCTTTTCCGGCCATTGTGTTCGGCTGGCTGTGTGTGTGGTGTGTGTGTGTGTGTGTGTGTCTCGCTCTCTATGGGCCTGGTCAAGTCAAGTAAAGTCAAACAATTGCTTGTGACAAACTCAAGAGCGCAGATAAGCGAAGAATGGACACTGAAATGCGGCAACAGCTGGGCTCCGGCTCCGCCTTCCCTCCAGCCTCCAACCTCCAGGCAGACTCTAATTACATAACACTTGCCAGACTCCATCCCGGACTCCATCCCGGACTCCGACTCCGTCTCAGACTCCTCAAATAATCGGCTTCCGCTGCATTATCGTTATTGCCCAGAACTGGGCTCTCTCTGCATAAGTCGGGGAAGGCAATTCGCACGACAGCAAATCGCCTGACAGCTAATCCCGGAGTGCCAATCCCGGAGAAACACGGAGAACAAAGCTACCAATGGGCAAAGTTTCTGGCCGAAAGACAGGCAGTTTGTAGTTGGCAGTTGCCAGTAGTTGGCAGTTAGCAGGCAGCAAAGTTTGTCGCTTGCATATTTCAATAACCGATACCGGCGTCGTCATAGCCACACGCCCCCCAAAAAGCAGCTGGAATAGGCACCCGTCTTGAGGTTAGAGCTTAATCCTGGGATACCTGGCATCCTTGGCATACCTGCCTTACTGGCTGCAGGAAGTTGCAGAGAACATCGAGTGTTGTCATAACAATAACCGAAACTTGTGCAAATACTTTGGCTTTGTCAAGTTTATCGGCAGCAAGTTGAACAACAGGAGTCGCAGCTGGTGTTCCTGTTCCTGTTGCCAAACTTCAGCGGAATATTATGCACATTTTAGCCAAAAATATTCAAGGGAATATACATCAAATCGCTTTTTAATTGCAGGCCCATAAATTCACGCAGCTAAATTCAATTACCAGTCACAATTTGGCATTCAAGATAACAATTACACGCACCCCTGGCGCTGGCGCTGGGCACAGTTGGCCGGGCCATTACACACACGTTAGCCGCCGGCAAAAATATTGTAATTAATACATGGATGGGTCCGGATCTGGATCTGAATCTGGACTGCTGCCAATACCCCGAAAATTGGCGCAACAAATGGCCAATCGTCGGAGTCGTAGTCGTCGTGTTCTATTTTGTTTATGCGCCATTTTGGATTTTAACAATGTGGCAAATATTGGCAGGATTCCAATTTTATTATTTATTTTATTTTTATTGTTGCTCTTTTTCCCCTTTTAATTTTAGTTAGTTTTGGGTGAATATTGTGAGTAAAACTTTATGAATTCCTATAAAAAATGGCAGTCTGTTATACTTTATTATTCCCGTTTAATTCTAGTTAGTATTAGGTGAATATTAAGAGTAAGACTTATTAAATTCCTGGCTTTTAACAATGTGTCAAATATTGGCAGTCTGCCCATTTAATTATTTATTTTATTTTTATTGTTCTCCTTTTTGGGTGAATATTATGGGTAAAACCTTATAAATTCTCATCAAAAAGTGACCTGATATATTTTATTATTCTCATTTAATTCTAGTTGGTTTTAGGTGAATATTTTATTATTATTTCCCTTTTAATTTAAGTTTTGGGTGAATATTATGAGTAAAACTTCATATACTCCCAACAAAAAATGACCTGTTATATTTTATTATTCCCATTAAATTTTAAATTAAAATTAAGAGTAAGACTTCTTAAATTCCAGGTAACTCTCCCTTTCTTTAAGCTTTACACTTTTTATCAAGCATTGTCTGGGCTTTAATCCTTTTGCTTGTCTCGAGTTTAAAGTTAAATTTAAGTGCCAGCGACTGAAGCTTTTAAGAACACTGAGATTTATTAGATTAAGAAAGCTGTTTTACTATTTTTAATATTATTTTATTAGCTATAATTTAAGCAGAATATTCATCATGATAAATGCCACAAGTTACTTTAATTAATAAGATATATTTTCTATAGTTTGTTATCGTGTTTTCAATGTAGATTCTTATTTACTAGTATTTCGTGGATTTCTCCTTTTAGTTTTTACTTCTCAATGTGTTTGGTTTCGTTATTTTAATCGTAGTGCGACCGTATGATTCCTTTTTACTTAATCCTAATTTCATTTAATTGGATTCTTAAAATAAAATGCTAAATCCTAAATGGCTACACCTTTTTTCGCTCACTGCAAACTCACCTCACCTGAGCCTCTGCAATGCATGCGGGTGCGGATGAAAATATTAAATTAAATTTGTGAAAATTGCTGGCGCATTCTTCTTGCACTTAATATTTATGGCATAGCTGCACTTAATTAAATCCCTGACAAGCAACTAAAATAAAACTCTTTGATATGCCACCACCACCAAAGCCAGCCCAGCCCAGCCCAGCTCCCTTTTGGCAGAGGCGGAACTTTGTTTTCTGGACACTCCATGTGCTAAAGTATATTACTTTGGCTTGGCTTCTGGCACGACAAAGTTATAATAGTCCTTTGCAGCAGCCGGAGAGGGTTCTGCTGTGTGTGTGTGTGTGTGTTTGTGCTAAAAGCGGCTGAAACACACAAAAGCCAACTCGGCACACGCGTGTGTAAGTAGGGAGGGGGGCAGGCACAACACGGCGGATACGTAACGGCTGGTCCAATTGCGAATGCGTGAGACTCGCTGATGGATGGCAGGTGGGAGGGGAAAGAGACGGGGGACGGGGGCCGGGGAATGTGCCAACACTTAATGCAAATTACAATTCGCCAGCCACAGGTGCGGGGAGCGGAGGGCAGGTCCAATTACCTAGACGGCCTCGACACATAACCTTCTCCCAAAAAAAAATCCACAAACAACGCAAGGCGAATAGGAAAAAGAATTTAAATGATTTTCCAAGCCCGGAAAATAGGTGGCTGTACAGTGCGTATAGTAACAATAAGGCCCAAGATTCTGGTAAGATATATTTACCAGTTTTAAAGGCAACATAAATATTTATTATAGAAATTTCCATTAATATTCCTTAATAAAAAGGACTTCTCTTTCGATTTAAATGGAAAATATATTAAAAGCATTTTAGCTCATTTTAAAATTTAGAATTTAACAAGTACGAGTCAAAAAGAACTTAAATGATTTTCCAAGCCCTAAAAATAGGTCGCTGTACAGTGCATATAGTAACTATAAGGCCCCAGATATATTTAATATATATTTACCAGTTTTATATATTTAAAAATATTTTGTATATTTAATATTCCGAAAATAGGAACTTCTTTTCTGATTCAAATGGAAAATATATTAAAAGCATTTAAGCTTATTTTAAAATTGATAATTTAACCAATACGACAAGCTCAGGCATTAAATTAGTTTACTAACAGAGAAGCTCCCCCCTGATGCCCCATTTAATCAAATTTCATTTGGCAATTAGTTAATTTATCTCGTTGCCGAGCAAATAATGTTTAAATAGAAATGTCCACCTCTTAGTTGACCGCAGAAACAGGTGTTAAGTGCCAGCACTTGGCTCATTATTTGCTTTTTAATTGAATAATTAATTATTTCTGGACGGGTAAACAGTATTAAACGGCCAACCAATCAATACCCAAAAGGAGACCAGGATGCCAAGGCATGGAAAGCCAAGTACCAGGCTTGCCTGGGATTAGGTCAGCAATTACAATTTGGCTAATAGACTTGTTGGCCCGGCTCAAAGCCTCAAAAGTTTCACTCCCAGCTCAACTAATTTCGACCAACTATTGCCAAGTACTTGGACGTGTAGGGGTTTGAGCCTGGCCCAAAATCTGGTTCGAGTGCATCGAGTGTCGAGTGTCGAGTTTCGGGGCCTCAAAGACCAAATCCAGTCGCAATCGCACTCGATGCCAGGCATGAATAATTCAAATTCAGTTTTTGCAGTCCCCAAACGTTAACCCATTTCCATTCCCATTCCGGTTGCCACCTCTCAACTCCCTTAGGGGCCAATGTGTGTACTCCCTGGACTCCATTTTTTCACCCCGCTCGCAATCCATTAACACACACAGAGAGAATTCGATCAACGGCCAAGAGGAAATCAACTTAGGGGCACGAAAGCGATATTTTTAACGGGGGCTTGCGGCTGCGAAAAAAGCGAAAAGCGGCAGGAAAATGTTTAAATCAAAGATCCTTTGTGAACTAAGTTGTGTCAAAAATAAAGCCTAAAGGGGAGGACCCCCTTAACTGACCGAAAATTAATGGGGAATTTGTCCAGAATTTTCCAGCTGACCAAAAAAGACAAACTAATGGTGAAATGTAAAATTGCTTCACCTTCCCTTTGGCAAGCTGTCAGATCCGTTTACAGGAGCAGAGCCAGAGCCACCTCCATGCCATCCCAGCCAGCAGCTTAGTGTATTGAACCCGAGTTGGGAGCTGCTACAAAAATGTTCAATTTGTTGCAGACAATTGACTTTTATGGGTCCTGGAAGCTGCCTGCTAGCTGCCTGGCTGCTGGCTCCTTGATGATGGGGGCCTCTTCCCCCTGGCTGGTCATCAAATTGAGCAGTAAAATCGACAAAAGCCGAAAGGGTTGTGCAAATTATTATTGCTATTATTACGACTATTACAAGCTCCCAGCTCCAGTTACCCACTTAGACTCTCGAGGAGATGCTGCACGGCAAGAAAGCTTCAGCAAAAAGTATGTCCTCGGGTGGATATTATTATGAATAATATGTTTATGCCATAAAGTTTAGAAAAAATGTAAAGAATACTCTTTAAATTATTAAATAAAATATATCTAAATATATAAATATTTTTCTGCCTGTGTGTTTGATTGGTGTAAATCATTTTGGGTCAGATTACTCGCTCGCAGCTCTCGCATAAATTTGCGAGGTCCTTTTTCTCGGACTCCAGGATTCGGATTCGAAGTGCATTGAGCCGGGCTACTGCTGCGGGCATAAGTAGGTTATTAATACAAACACTTTCGGGGGAAAAGCAGGCCCCAAAAACTGTGCTTTATGCAGCAACATGCGCGTTGGGGGATCCTGCCTCTCGTCCTGTGCCTACTCCTGGGGGACAGAGACAGTCAGTAGTTGGCCCGATTCGAGCCCAGTTTATTTGCCGCGGTGCGGTTACGCCAAATTGATTTTTATGCGCTCAATTTATGTATTTCTCCTCGACGAGCACGCGCCATATTCAAAATGGTAGCCAGCCACAGTGGCTGCCAAAAGTAATGGCAGCGCCTCTCAATTGACCGTGAAATGTTTCGAAATTAGTGGAAAATACAGAAAATACAGGACGCTGAGCAGATGCCTGCAATTATGAAATTAATTAATTAATTTGAATTTAACTAGAAGGAAATTCAATTTAAATTAACATTTCCGGTTTTCTTAAATGTTTTAAAAATATATATGTAAAGAGGGTGTCACACTGGGCACCGGAGGGTACACACTTACAGTGTGACCAGGTTTTACAGAGTCACACAAGGAAGAGGGAGAGAAAAGTTGGCATCGTGAATGGTAATGGGTCACTCTAAGAAGTTGCAGCAAAAAGTTTCTATCATAGTTTAAACCTAATATAGTTAAATCTATTACTATCATTGCATTGTTAATAAATATTCTAAATATATTTATTCCCATCCTCAGCACAAACTCTTATTAGTAAGACCAGGTTTCACAGAGCCACACAAAGAAGAGCGAGAGATAAGTTGCCAGCGTGAAGGTAAGTGAGTCACTCTAAGCTAAAAGTTTCTATCATCGTTTAAACTAATATAATTAAATATATTACTATCATTGCATTACATATATATGTACATTCCCTTTTTCAAGTAGAAAATCTTGTTCATTTTTAAACTTAAACAATTCCCTGGTAGACCCTAGGGTGGAACGCTCAACTATAAACACCAGACATTATTTTAAGTAAAGCAGGCATAAATTGTGGCCGAAAATGTCATTTTCTTCAGTGGCTTCCTCCCCATATCCTGCTCCGAGTCCTGCCATAAGCATACTGTATGCTTCCTCGCCTGCTGAACTGCTGAATAGTTAATGGTGGGTCAGACCCAAGTCGATTACCACTGTGCCGGGGTTGCCACTGAGTTGGGGTTTTCCTGCGCTGACAGGCGGTGCAAGACAAACGATTTGCATAGAAAGAACCCACAGTACCCCAGGCTGTGCACTGACAGAAATATTTGTTTTTTATAATATTTTATTTTTTATATATTTTTTTTTTTTCAAATAAATTGGATATACTTTTTGGTTTACTTTAATTTTGATTAGCTTTCTTATAGATTTTTCTTTCTGTGCTTTGAAGGGGTCTTAAGGCTGTGTGCTTTGTGGGCCGCAGGCCTAGTGTGTTCCCCCAATAATTTTCGTCGATGGCCAGCAGCCACGCCCCCTCTAAGCCCACAGTTATGAAACATTTATGCGACATGCCCCAGCAGCAGCAGCACCCACCACACTGGCCTGGCTGGCACCCCTTCATTGTCCCAATAAAAAGCACAACAAATTGTCGACAGTCGAGGGGCATAAACAAAAAACAAAAAGCTGCAAAAAAGCGGCAAAAAGCAGCAGAAATAAAAAAGAAAGAAAGCAGCCATGGCAGCATAAAAGCGGTGAAGGGCCGACGGAGAAAAGGATCCGCTGGCAGTCGCTGGAACTGGAAATTGTTGCCTTTTGTGTGCGATGGACACTAACAAGCCGCAGGAGGGGCTTTTGCATGTCAGCCGAATCATTTTGCTGCTAATGAAGAGCCCAACATGTGACCAGCCTCCCCCTCTTCAGCATTATAAAAAAAGGAGAAAAAATGAAAAGAAAAAAAAAACATTCTTGTACAATTGCCAATTGACAGAGAGAGGCGGAATGTTGGGGGGCGAGCGGAACTTTGACATATTTGCCAAAAGGATGGTCTCATATGGTACTAAAAAAAAGCACTGCAAAAATCAATTATATTTGTTGTATATTTTTGTAAAGTGGTGGAAAGTTTTCCTACTTTATTTTGAGGAATTTATCTCTTAAAATATATTATTTGTTGATTTAAATATGAAATTAATTATATGTTTTAAAGAAAGAATATAAATATTATGGGGTTATGACACTTTACTTGTTGTTTTCAATATTTCCATTATATTATATTAAAAATATGTCTAACAATATTTTATAATATTTTTATGAGATGTATTAAAGAAAAAATACAAATATTATGGGGTTATGACATTAAACATTTTGTTTTCATTAATTAAGGGAAAGGGTGATTGAGGACATATTTTATCCATTATTTGTTATTAAGAAAAATAAATCTAACATTATGTTATAATGTTTTAATAATATGTATTAAAGAAAAAATAAAAATATTGTAGGGTTATGACATTAATCTTGTTGCTTTTATTAATTGGGGCAAAGGGTAGTGAAGTCATTTAGTAATTTATTATTTATAATATACAAAAGAAAAGCTAATATTTTTACAGGCTTGAATTTAAGATAAAAATAGTGTCATAACACTTATATTTATATATTAATTAAATTAAACAATGTAGTGCCATAACACCATAAGCAATTTTCTATCTAATTTTATAGACACCCTTTTCCTTAATTATTCCTGCTGAACTTATAAATGAAATCCTTATATGAAACATCCTCGCATTTAAGGTCCTACTCCTGATATTTATATATTAATTTAAGACTTAAGTTCTCAGTGTATTTGGGTTAGCTTTCCATGGCCTCTTATTTTTTCCGGCTGGCCGTTTTGATTATGAATTTTGGTTGCTTGTTAGTTGGGAAAATTGTTGAACTTAAATTTGCTGAGCTGAACAAGAAGGGGTGACCGGTGGCCAGTGGCCAGTGGCCAGTGAGGATGGCGGTGGGGATGCTGGCAACTCGTTTGCTTACTAACCTGGCCATTGATGACTTAACCAGGTGACCGACAAAGCCAACACAAACGAGGGGGGATGGGACGTTGACTTTATTGATTTTTATGCCTCACTGGGCTCACACCCCAGCAGGAGCAGCAGCTCCCGCTCCAGCTCCCCGGGGGCCAGAGCCAACCCTTTGCCTTTGCTAAACATTTTCATTTTGTTCGCCGTATCTGCCGCCATTTTGTGTCGTCGTCTGGCAGAATGTCATGCTATTTCTGACCCAACATGCCACATTTTTATTTATGCATGCTCCAGCACCCAGCCAGACCCGGACCGGAACCACCCCCGCTGCCATTTGTGTGGCCACAACACTGTGTATGTGTATGGTGTGTGTACCCCTTATCGATAAATATCGACATAATCGCGATAATCAATCAGCTTTGCTGGGTATCCAGCCAGTCGAGTTGTCCCACGCATTTTGGGGCATGTGATTTATTCAGCATTTCAACACTTTTGCGTGGGATTGCCAGCAGGGCCCGCAGGAAGCTTAGAAAGTGCAGTTGAATGGAGCCACTAGGATGGACCAGCAGGAAGGACCTCCTGCCTGCCTGCAACTCATTCATATTCATTTGCTGTAAACATTTTTCTCGCCCGTTGCCCAGTTGACAAAGGACACTGAAGTATGCTTTGGAAATTACTTTCTATACAAGTTTTCTCTAATATAAAATTAAACATAAATATTGTAAGATATTTACAAATGAAAATCTATGTTATTTTGGTTTTTTAAGCTTGTAGTTAAATAGTATTTTTATTAAGTTAAAGTCCTTGAGAAACAACGAGTACAGCCAGCGAGTAAACGGGGATCAAAGCGAAGAGAAAGAGGGAAAATGACGAGCTTTACGCATCTTATATTAACATATTTATTCTTTTTTTTTAAAGGCTTTTAATATAAAATTAAACATAAATAGTGTAAGATATTTACAAATGAAAATCTATGTTATTTTGGCTTGTATTTAAATTGTATTTTTAATAAATTAAAGTCCTTGAGACGAGCAAGCAGAAACAACGAGTACAGCCAGCGAGTAAACGCGGATCAAAGCGACGAGAATGAGGGCATCCAAACGACGAGTGAGCTTTACGCATCTTATATTAACATATTTATTCTTTTTTTTCAAGTTTTTCTAATATTAAATTAAACATAAATAGTGCAAGATATTTACAACTAAAATTATATATTTTAAAGCCACTCCTTTGCGTTAAAAATGAACTGTGAATAATCGGAGTAATGTTACCCTACATTTCTAGTACAAAACCATATAAATATTTGCCATTGAAATTAGTTTATTACGGTGTTAATACCGCCTCTCCCGTGTCATCTGGCCTGTTCTCCTGTACTGTGCTGGCCATAAATATCAAGTGGCTTAATAAGCCCGAGATTGAGATTGAAACGAACCCCGTAGAGTCACAAAATCACAGACCACAGTCTGACTCGCTTTTTTCCCTGTTTTCCTTTTCGCTTTTCGGCTGGCAATTTGTTGTTATTACAACGTTGGTAACGGCTGCTCCGGCCCTCTGGCATTTTTGGTCATTACAATCGTAAATTATTTTATTTGCTGCTAATTGCAGTTCACAAAATGCCAACTGACCAGCGGAATTTCAGGGTGCGGCTTTTATTGCAGCTCATAAAGCAATTAATCCAAGGGAGAGCGAGAGCGAGAGACCCCCCTCAATGGCGGCCAAAAGCCATGGCCAAAAGCCAAAGCCAACGCGAAAGCCAAAGCCCTGCTAACTAACCGGACCAGCGGAACGCTCGCTAATAGTTGACGCTGGCCATTTCTAGGGGATTAGCGACCATGTCGAACCAACAAAACATCCTGCAGGACAGCAGGACAGGACATCTCCCCCGTGTGTGTGCGCGGGGATAATTGTCAGCACTTGCCGCTGACCAATAACGAGGAATCCAATTGAAAGCGTTTGAGCCTGACACCGAGAACTGGCACCGAAACTGGATCGAGGGGCTGCTGCTGACCACATGTCCACAAATGGGATCATTTGAGCACTCGGACACTTGGAAAAATAAAGAGGAGTGACTAAGCAAACAAAAGGGAGATTTTAAAAATGAAATCGGAAGAAAAAATAAGCACAAAAAGCTTCTGGGAAAAATAACAATATAAATGAATTAAATAAATGGACGAGTATGCTGAATGGAAGTAATCAGCCAGTAACATAGAGCTTGGACGCATTTATCCCTTTTTAATTACAATATCCACATATATCACATTTTAATCTAACTAATTGTGATATTCCAATAATGGCTCGTTTTTTTCCGGACTTAACCAGGCTTAAGTATATGCAAAAACCATTTGGTGGATATTCTTTGGACTTTTTTTTTTGGGCCAAACCACTCGAAATGAAAACATTTCAATTTCAATTCAAGTTTTAATTGCTTGTAAAATTGCGTTTTTTCGTTTATTCTTTTTTTTTCTTTTATTCGCCTGCAGCTATTGCTTTTAGATATTTTGTCGGCATTAAACGCTGGCAAATTGTCTTTTTTCCAACTCCCTCCACTCCCTGCGCTGTCTCTGGTCTAGTTTTGTTTTGTTTCGGCTTTGGTTTGGTTTGTTTTCGCTGCTGCTGGCTGACCAGCAAACAAATACAAACCTTTTGGCCCAAATGAAACCAATTTCCGGAATGTCCTGTTCTGTCTGTGTGTGTGTGCTGTGTGTGTGGTGTGTGTGCTTGTGTTGCCCGTTTGTTCGTGGCATTCAAATGGCCGCTTTACATTATGCAAGCAAATTTGTTCAAAATTAGTTAGAATTGCTTCCACCGACGGACGGTTTGTTGCCAAGTCACAAAAAAACAGGCCGAAAGGCGGAAGGAGGACACAGGATTAAGTCTAGTGTTGATGGGCAATCAGAGAGTGGGAAGTTTAACTTTTTTTTTGGAGATTCTAAGCTTGTTTTTAAATTATATATTTAATAAATTAAAACGAAAGAATTAAGCAGGAACAGCGAGTACGGCCAGGGAGTAAACGAAAACAGCGAGTAAGTACAGCTTTACTTATTTTATATTAACATTATTCTCATTTTTTTTAATAAATCAATTGCTAATATATTTTAAAAATATTTTTACAATACATCAATCTCTTAAAATAATAAAAATAAAATAAACATTTAAAAGTTCATGTATACATATATGTATATATATTTTTTTTAGTTTACGAAAACGAATTATTCAAGCAAAAAGTTAACATTAAGTGGAGTCTCTAAGCTTGAATTTAAATTATATTTTTAATAAATTAAAACCAACGCGATGAGCAAGCAGAAATGCGGTCAGCGAGTAAACAGCAATCAAAGCAACGAGAAAGCAGGTACGGAGAAAACGGCTAATGAGTACAGTTTTACTTTTTTAATCTTATATAATAATATTTAAACAATACTTCACTCTCCTAAAATAATAAAAAAATAAAAGCTAGATACAAAATGTTCAATAAAAAGTTAATATACTTTTTTTTTTTGCAAGACAACAGATGACTCTGTGCCTTTCCCAGCGGGTCTTGTTATCAATTGTTTGACAGGACACGAAGGACACGTTGTTTATGGCATTGCTGGTATCACTCACACGGCCATCACACACACCGAAACACAGACACAGATACACAGATACATTTAGGAGTGTTTACATTCTCACTTTGACATTTGATTTCGCTTATCGGGACGCGTGTTTGGGCCACCATGAGGACCATAAAAAATGTCGCCTATGGAATACGGATACGGCTGCGGATGCGGCAAGCGAAAAGCGGAGAGTGTAAACAAAGCAGGCCAAAGGAGACAGGGAGACAGGGAGAAAGGACCTGCGGGAAGGAGCGGTGGCATCAACAAGCGACCGATTTGTTGTTGTCATGTCTGGGAAAGTCCTCCAAGCCGAACATTTCAGCACACGTCGTTACCTCTTCCCTCAGCTCCTTCGCTCCTTTCCCATTCTGACTTTTTTCGGTCTCGGGCTTAAGCATGCTTCAATAGCTTTTAGCATTAAATTTAGACTTTTATGTGTTTATTTGCTTTGCACGTTTCATTTTGCCGGCACTTTGTCTTTGCATTGCTTTTGACCTCCTTCCGGATCCGGATATTCCAATCCGTCCGTGTCCGTGTCCGTGTCCCTTTTTTTGCCCTTCCTTTCGGCCCTTCGCATGTGTCCGTGTAAGTTTTATTTAATACGACAAATGGCCTGTAACTGGGATTTAAATAAATGTGGCCAACATCCAAGTCATGTCCCCACAAGCAAATTTATATATCTCCCTATATATGTATATACCCTCCTATATATATACTATATATGCACTTGATTACACTTGATATACTTAGTGTGACAGGGGCATATCTGGCATCGATCGCTGGCAGGGCCTAAGGAGCGAATAAAATTTTCATTTTTATGTTGCCTGCAAAGCATAAGAAGCAAATTTTCCAGCTGCGTAGGGTCCTTGGGGGCAAAGGCAAAGGCAAGGACCAGACCTGACCCAGAGACCTCGAGCAGCGGAAGTGAGTCGCTTATAAACCCACTATTTTCTTGGCGAAATTTCAAGGGGAAAGGGGAGCTTAAATGCTGCAAGAACTCTAGTAAATATTTAATTAATATTTATATAAATTTAAACTTAATTTAATATTTAATTTTTAAGAATTTAATATTTATAAATTATTTGTTAATATTTTTATTTGATTTTATCTTAGACTCAACACCTAGTTCGCCCCAAGCAACCATTTCAGAGCACTTATCGAGCGATTCCCAAACACACTCATACTCCTTCGTAGTCAGGACCTGGAGCTCACACACACACACCTGGCCTAACAAGCTGCATTCAAATGCAAAACACTCAGCCCAACCACGAACCCGGTAGACAGGATATAGGATATATACTGAACATCCTGGCCCCGGGGCGCCTATGTTTAGCTCTAATTGCACTTGCGGCCGGAGGAACTTCCTTCGAGGAAGTGTCCGCTTTCGGCGGCTTGCCAGACACAGCTAGAACCGAGCAAGGAAATTATAATAAATTCAAAGAGTTTATTATAGAAATTCTATATTTTTTAGAGATATATTAAAGGCATAATTTTAAAATAAATAAATAAATTATGAAAAGTTTTTAAAGAGTTGTTTTTATAGCCAGTGCAGGCGAGCTCTTAACAAGAAAACTTTTAGCGCAGCTTTTCGGCTTCATTCGCTTGCATTCATTTTCATTCTCAGCAAAATGTCGAAGGCCCTTTACCCCCGAAAATCCTCATCCGTATTCCCCTTGGTAACACTCGAACTCGAACTGGAACTCGAACTCAAACTGTGCGGCTTGTTTGTTTGCCGGCCTCTGACGCCGCTGCAAACGAAATGAATTTTATATTGAAATAGTTTTAGACGGCTATTGGCGCCCCCGCTTCATTGTTTTCTCTTTTTTCTCCTATTTTTTTTGGCAGAAAAGGGACCTCGCCCCCTTTGGAGCCTTGCCGGCGGCAATTTCGAATAGTTTTCTCCGGTCCAGGGCCCCGGGGCCACTAAGTCCATTAACGTGCGGTTTTAATTACGTGTCCATTCCGCTTTCGTGTCATATTTCTGGCTCTCGGCACGTATCGCGTTGCTTAAAGAGATTAAAAGCGGTTTTGATTTGCATAAAAATGGCCGCCTGCATGCTTTTAGCCAAAAAAAAAGCGACACAAAAAGTGTGGCGATAAAGGCCGGAGACAAAGGACGCAAAAAAGCGTAGGAAAACCCCAGAAAACAGAGCAACTTTTTCGCCCGATAAAAGTTTTAGCCAAGCTACCAACTTGGCAGCTGTATCTGAATCCGGATTCGCATTCGCATCTGTATCTGTAGCTGTAGCTGTAGCTGTAGCTGTAGCTGTCATTTCAGCGCGTGGAGATAAGCCGCCCTGATTCCGGATTCCGGATTCTGATTCCGATTCCGGAACAGCTCATACAAATTCAATTGCGGCAATGCAAAAATCCTGCAGTCAAGTCCAAAGTCTAAAGCAACTCCTGAGGTCCAAAGTCACTACAAAAAATTAGCCAGAGTCTGGGTTTACTTTTTTCTACTCTTCCCTTAGGGAAATGATTTATAAAAATGCTTAAAAAATATATGGGAACTACAAAATAGTCCTAAGATTCCTTAACATAGTTTAATTTTTCGTTTACTAAAATTTCAAGCAGATTTTTGGCTGGCTTTTAAACTATTTCCAAAACCAGGTTTGGTTAACTATAATTATAAGGCAAGGCTAACTTTCAACTGGATCGCAAAGCCAAATATGTTTCGGGTGACACAGTAAAGAGCGGTGCTCCCGTTTCCGTTTCCGCTGTTATGTCTATATCCAACCCCCGCTCTCACTCTTCGAGAGACACCCGCATTTGGCTAGCATTTTGCTCATTATTTATTTTCAACTAATTAGCGGTTTTTTGCCACCGCCGCCACCGCCGCTGCTGTCATATTCATTTGCTGCAGCCCTCAGCGGGTTAAAGGGGCCTGAGCAAGCATTTTCGCAGCGGAAACAAAAGCGTTTCGCGGGTTATCAACTGAGCACCGAGCGAGGGCACACACACACCCGAGCACACACACCCGGCTCCCAGGTGAGTCATGTTGCTAATTAGTTACGGATATATGCGACACAGACACCGAGACAGAGGCAGACACGGCCCTCACACAATGTTCTTGCAAGGACACACGGACGCAGGCGAAGTTTGCAGCTCCGCCGCTTGGGGAGGGCCTGCCTCCTTCCGCCTGCCACCTGCCACCTGTATCAGGGAATATCAAATAATATTTGCAGCATAAACTAAACGCAAATGCGAAACTTTGCCAGAAATGACAATGCGCATACGCCGCGTTGTCTAGGCCAAAAGGAAAAAGGAAAAGGGCACGTTTCCCCGCGCGCGTTTCCGGTTCCGGCGACCGCCACTCGCCTTCGATTTTTATCGCATTATAATGTGAAATTAAATACTAATCAAATGCCGGGCATTTCCGCAAAATGACAAAAGCACTTTGTTGCCTTGCTGTCGCCATTGGTTACCGCCTCCCTTGTCAAAATTATACTTTAATAGGCAGTCTATTATATTGAAAAGTTTGCCCCGCCGCAAAAGATGAGCTCGACACCAAATAGCCATTTGCCATTATTCTCCTATGTGTGTGTGTGCGGGAAGTGTTGGTGTGTGTCCTTAAATTGATTTATAAATATTTCCGGGAAATGCTTTCATGCTCTGGCTGCTCCTACTCCGCTTTCGATCGATTTAGTGTAACAGAAAGTTAGTTAATTTAAGAGAAACTCACTCGGATTTATTGGTAAAGTCAGTAGCGCATATAATTTCACTATTTCACTTGACTTGGATTATGATTTCATAAGCAATCAGGCTTTTCAATGGGTTTTTTGTAGAGGTGTCAAACTACCGGTGGCACTATCGATAGTATCGATGGTTTGTATTCAGCTTGCACCATAGGTAGTTTAAAAACAATCGCATACATTATTATATTTATAAGCTAGAAACCAAACCAATTCAATTAGAAAATTAAAATATAAATCACAAGAAACCAAAACTGAAAAATTTGCCAAACTATTTTTAATATTTTTAAAATGATTACTATATTAAATCTTTAATATAAAAATCTTGATCAAATTACTAAGGAATACCCTCAACTTTTTTGAGTATTTTATTAGATGAACACCCCTTTTTTTATACAAAATTAAATAGGTCGGTACTATCGCGATACTATCGATAGTTTGCGAAAAAAAAATTCGAAACTATTGATGGTGCCAATACTGGTAGTTTTACATCTCTAGTTTTTTGTTTAATTTTTCACTTTTCTGCAATTGTTTTGATCGGCGTTGATAGGCCAGTGTGCCCGTTCGGTCTTTTGCAGAAAGAGACTGAATTATATTTAAATGTGCTGTTGGTATTTTTAATAATAATAAAACTGAGAGTTATTTAATATTTTCAATTAAAAAAACCAATTTAACAATATAATATGATGCTATAATAGAAAATAAAATTACTTAAAGTTTTTGTAATATGTAAAGCAAATAAATATACAGTTTATAGTGACAACTATTTCACAGAAATGTTTTAAAAGCCATAAACAAAAGCTATAACTGCTTTACCAAAACTAAAGTTTATTTATATTTAAAATTACAATTTATTTAAATGCCTATTACAAATGTTGTGTGCAAAATTAAAGAAAATGAAAGTACGGGGGAATTGTATTATATTATTATTATTGTTTAAACGTAAATTAAAACTTAAAAAAAAATACAGCTGATTTCTTGAATACAAATGTCAAATGTTGTTTATTTTTCTAACATTTTCAACCGTTTGTGTAACATTTTGTATGCATATATTAACGTCTACATCGTTGTCACTATCTTCAGTGATCAGCCTCAGAACACTGCGAGCATTTCCTATATAAACAATGCAAAGGTGTGCCTGGATATTGCACAATTTTTTAAAGATAAATATTATCGATAAATAAATGAAGCCTTTAACCTTGTCTTCAGTTTCGGGCACACATTATGCCTTTGGTCGCTGGCATTGCTTAATTTTAATTAAAAGCTAGCCTGTGTTTGTGTGCTAACCCCGCTGGCTGATGTGGCGTTAAACCGTGTCTGGGTTGGACCGCAAATGCAGATGCTCGAGGTTTTGTCGGAGCCCGGGAACAAGTTGTAATGGTAGTTGGGAAATGAACTCGGATGCCCCCGCGACAATTGGCACTCTGACCTGCGAAAAAGAGAGAGGGAGGAGAGCGCGCGTCAGAGAGCACACACCATTTCCGTTTCCGCTCGCGCTCGCGCTCGCGCTCGTGATATTAAGCCGTAAAGTCCTGCAAAGGAGCGCAGCTAGAATTCAGCTGGGAAATCAATTGAAAATGCCCGTCACCCCCGTCCTCCGTCGCCGTTTGCGTTTTCTATGCCATTAAAAAATTATTTCACTTTATATCTTAATTAAATTTCGCGTCATTTTGCGGCACTGCGTGTCTGGGGCCCCCCGAAATTGCCACCCACTGGGGCCCCCACCAAGTAAAGTAAATTAAATTAATGTTTTGTAATCTGATAAAACCAGACAACACAACAAGGATGCGCCATTAAATGGCCAACAAATGGAGCCGAGTCCGAGTCTGAGTCCGGAATAGATAAATAAGCCCAGGCCAGCCGCTGCTGCTGCTGTTTTGGGGCATCCTCATCTGGGGTTTGGTTTTGACGAATGTCCGACATTAGCCGCCATTTGCCGAGGAGTCCAGCGGAGTTCGTGTCGGAATCTAATCAATGCCGGAAAGACATGTGGGGCATGTGGGGCTTGCCTCATTGAGTTTTCCCGGGGGTTAATAAATAAATCAGTTTGCTAAAGGAAATTTTAGCAGTCTTAAAAATTGTACAGGGAATTGGTAAATACTAAAACTAAATCACAGATTAAATCAAGCTGGTAAAACCATGATTTCCAGTGACTGCATCCCCGGCATGTTGTGGAATTTATCAAGCCAGGAAACCGCAGGAGCGGCAGACGCGGCAGAAGCGACTCGAGCGACCACTTGAAGCCCCTTGGAACTCCTTGAGCACCCGACAAATGACCGAATGAGCAGCTAATGCCAAACTAAGCCGCATAGTTTAGCCGGGCTTACGAGCAGAACTATGCAAATTAAGAGCGATGCAATAAATAACGGGACAAGAGGACATCGTCAGGCAGGAAGACAGCGAATTATGGGATACCCTGCCATAGTTTCTGGCTTTATCCATCAGAAATAATTTATAAATAAAATTAAACAAAAGCCATTAACAACTGGCCATCAATAGTTGTTACTAACTTTTGCTTAGAGCTTTTAAATTTGCTTTTAATAACTCGCTTTCAAGCTCATCAAATTGAAAAGTTTTGGCCAATTTGCACATGTAATTCACAGGTTTTTTTTGTTGGCCCGCAAAAGTTGGCTGAAATCAAGGGACCACGCCGGGATCGAGAGGGTAGTCCTGCGCTGGCAATTAATTAAGCTGGGCCTCTTGATTACAGAATGAAATTGACGCCATTTGCCACAGTCGTCAAGTCGCAGGTAATGCCAGCAGTGAAGGAGCGAGGACGAGGTCCTGAGGCAGCGGCAGCGGCAGCGGCGGACAGGTGGCCACAAACTTGGCTCTAAGTGTAGCACACTTGAGGGCATGCTTAATGCTTGTTTAGGCCACTCAGCGGTGCACAGGGAGAAAACAGCTCTACTTGTATTTTTAATAATATTTTTAGAAAGTGATTTTAATTTGGAAAAATATTTCAAATATTTTCTAAGCCATTCATACTGTTTAAATAATATTTCTAGAAAGTAATTTTCATTAACCCTTTGAAACGGGTTACAAATAATTCATATAAATTGAGTTTCATTAAAAAAAAATATTTTAAATATTTTCTAACCTTTTTATACTGTTTAAAAATATTTAGAAAGTGAAATATTTTAAAATATTTGCTAACCCTTTCATACTGTTAAAATAATATTTCTAGAAAGTGATTTTCATTTTAGGAAATATTTTAAATATTTTCTAACCCTTTGAAACGGTTTAATAGGGAACCACAGGCTGTATCCTTTTAAACTCTCTCCTATTTTCAGTGCACAGATTTCAGTCTAACGAATTATATATCTGAGAGGGCGAAGCCATCTGTTCGGCGGGCAATTGCGGGAATTATTTTCAGCTTCAACTGCTGCCCCTTGAGCTCCATTTTCCATTGTTGCGCTGCTCCGGCTCCGCTGCTCCGTTTTAATAAAGTGCAAAAAGTTTGCTTCGCTCCGGAGTGCAGATTAAATATGCAGGCCGCTCTTCCACTTCCCCAGTCCCAGTCCCAGTCCCACTCCCAATCCCAGCTCCTCCCCCACGACGAAGGATGATGATAATGGCGATAACGATGATTAGGATGGCGATGATTACGAGGGGCCGCCACTCCACGAAAAAGTTTTTTGCATTATGAAGCTGGAGCGGAACTTTTCCGCAGCTTAAACTAGATAATACTTTTGATTAAATTAATCAAGTGCCCGAAGTCCCAGAAGTACTGTAGTGGCTACTTTTCACCTCGATTTTTGACACATTTTCGCTTACCTGAAATGAGAGGAGAGGACAAGACGAAAAAGGTGGTTAGTGGTTGATCGATAAGTTGGTAAAATATAAATATTTGAACTTATTATATATTAGTTATGAGCTATGTGCAATCGATAATCCATCAATGGGCTTGGGGCGTCGCTCGTCTAATGAAGACACTCCGCGTGCAATTTGCCAAATGAATCGCTGCCAGTTTTGCGGCGAGCCAAATCACACGCTTTGCTCGAAAGCACCCACTCACACTCGCATTCACACACCCTCACACACACACCTTCCCGGAGCCACACTAACACCACACCACACTCTTGGCTGTGCCAAAAGGACTGCAAAAGCCAAAGAGAAGTTACCTTTTGAAACAGGTAATGCGGCACCGCAGAATACAGAGAAAGAAGCTTTAAGAGGGGAGAGTTCTCTCGGTGTCTAATTATTTCATTTTTAATGATTATATTATTAATACAGAAAAAATATATGTAAAATTGTAATATGAAAAGCATCTCTGCCCTTTTTTGTTGCTTTAGTTCTCCGCTTACTCGTTGTCTTGATCCTGATATACTCGTTGTCCCTTACTCGTCGTTCCTCACTCAGCTTGCTTGTCTCTAGAATTGTTTGTCCGGGATAATGGTATTATGTCTAATTTTATTTTTAGTATTAATATTTAAGTGTAAAAAAAAATATTTAAAATTGGAATATGAAAAGCATATCGTTGTCTCGCCGCTTACTCGTCGTCTTCATCGTCCTGTACTCGTTGTCATTTACTCATCGTCCGTTACTCGTCACTTTGCTTGCTTGTCTCAAAAGTTATTGTCTAGGGTTATAATATCATATCTAATTAAAATTATAATTTATTTTTTATAATATATAATATTTCATATTTTTTAATAATATAATAATTAATCAAAAAAATATGCAAAATTGTAATATAAAAAGCGATCTCTGCGTTGGCTGGTTCCCTTTCTCGTTGTCTTAGCTTGCAGATTACTCCTAATCTTGATCGTCGTTTACTCGTTGTACCCTACTCGTCGACCTATACTCGTCGTCCCTTACTCGTCTTCCCTTACTCGTCTCTATTTTTGCATGTCCCAAAGGTTCCTCTCCAGGGTAAGTGTTTTACGCTCACATATTTTCAAAGCCACTTATTTTCTTTGAGTGCAGCCACCTGCTCCTGCCACTTGGCTGGCACCCACTCCCGCTTTCAGTAACCAATGCATCCACATCCACATCCACATCCACTTGCTGTCTAGGAGCTGCGGTTTTCTTGGTTTGATGGGTTTCTGCGGTTTGTTTGTTGCACGGTGGCAGCTTCGTTGCTGCGACATTGCCACATTACGACATTGCATGGATTCAGTCTCAGCCTCAGTCCGAATCCGAATCCGAGTCCGCATCCAACTCTTCAAATTCCCTGACAGGATGTGCGGCTTCATTTGTCAATGATGCTGGTGCTGCTGCTTCCGAATTGCTTGGGGGAAGAAAGTGGAAGAACGTGCCTTTGACAAAATGTCAGCCTGCCAGCCTGGCTGCCTGACGGAGATGGATGCAAAAATCTATGTGGCGAAATAAAAACGTCGCCGGGGCCAAATAAATATTACGTACAAATAAAATGCAATTCGCCATCAAATGAAGGAAGTCAACTGCCAGTCAGCCTGTCAAAACGAATGCCAGCCACTTCCAGAGGCAACTCCATTCTAACATATTTTCCCAGAGGGGCAAAAAAATAGAAAATAAAGAGTGCCGAGCCGGGAACAATGGCCCGGGCAAACATGTGTAAAATGTACTAATTCAGCGGCAGAGCCCACCATCGCTTTTCGATTATTTTCCCAGGTTTTCGCGGAAAATGCAAATGCAAATCCAAATGCAAATTTCATACGGCGGCGCGGCGGCCAAATGATTGTTTGATTTGGCATAATTGCGATCGCTGATTGACTTGCCCATTAGCATTATCAGGCCCAGCCCCAGCAGTCGGTGCGGTGCAGTGGCAGCCGCATCCCTGGATACCGATAAGCCACTCCACTGGGCAATTCAATTAGGCGAGCCATAAAGCTTTCCGCAACTCCAGCCCGGCTCCATAGAGTTCTCTGCACTCCGAAATCTCGCATCTGGACTCTTTAAAGCCGAAAAAGGGGAAATTGAGTTGGGGGAATAAGCTGAAAACACAGCGAGAGCATAACGAATCGAGCTGCACTTGCCGAAAAATATTTCTTGAAAGGGAATATATCAATTCATAATATTATTTTATATTCAACTATTTCATTTTACATATTAAATGTTATTTTATTAATATAAAAATGAGGTGGCAGCTCAATCTCTTCTTTATAGTTAGCGAGGAGTAACGAATTAGTGATGGTAAAACGAACGAGAGCAGCGAGTTAGGGAAAAAGATTTCTTTCTGAAAGACAATACAATTTCTTAATTTCTGTAAAGTACCTAATGATCTAATATTCAATTATTTCATTTATATATTAAATGTTATCTTATTAAATAAATGAATTAAGTTGGCAGCTCAATCTCTTCTTTAAAGTTAGCGAGAGGAGTAACGAATTAGTGGTGGTAAAACTTTAACAATATGAAGTTAAGGACAACGATTCCTTTCTAAAAAACAATACAATTACTTTGTGCTTTTTGCAAAGTACCTTTCGGCTCTCCATAAAGGATTCCGTGTTTATCTCAGTGTCATAGCTCTGACTACTTGTAGTTCCTCCCCCGGAAAACTCGCTCCCCCCCTCAGTTTTCTGCTTCGCTACCCCTGTGTGTGTGTGTGTGTGCGCGAGTGTGTGTGTGTTATGGCAAAGCTGGAAACTTATGCTTTTGCCAGTTTATTGTCTTGTTTTGCTTTGTTTTGCGCCAACCAGCAAAACAAAGTGGGAAAATCTTTTTCGAGCACAAGTAGAGTAGCACAAAATATTCTTCCTGGGGACACTTAAATACACTCAGCCAGCAAACGGAATGAAATGGAACTTCGGTATAACTCAGAATGATTTCATTTAGTTATCGAAACAATCGATAGTACGTCTGTGTTTGCATTTAATCAAATGGAGCTTAATGGCCATAGACTAATCCCCCTTCGAACTGTTGGCAAACACTTTTTAATTAGGCGACTTTGGGGCTTAACTCCGAACTTTTCCGGTTCCAGCCGCTAATCAAGGCCAATCCTGGCTATTTGGTTAACGGCCTTGTTGTGTACATTGGAATTTCCATATTTGCAGGCAAAACTTTTTTGTTATGTCACCTCCAGCCAGGATATTCAGGATATTTGAATAGTTTGGCTATGGTTATTACGCTCTCCGCTTTTCCGCTTGGCGAAGATAATAAGTTTTCATATTTTGCAAAGCGGAAGGAGGCAACTTTGGTTGGAGCGGATACTGTGTGTGCCAGCACATATTGAGCAGATATCCTTCTGCTGAATTTTAATGAAATCCCAACACTCAATTCGGAGTGTAATTCCCGGCTTTCATCAGTTACTCATTCACGCCCTTCTGCCCATTTACGTCAAATGGATTGACGACTTATTTATCGATTTTCCACACTTCCCCGGCGGCACCCCTTTAAGCTCCAGCGCCGGCTCCTTTGGGGCCATTCATTCATTACGTATTTATTAATTTGATTTTCGTCCAGCGAATCGCTTTTCCTTAGGTCCCGAGACACTACAGTGTCCGAAAAAAAGAGGGAGCCAATGAAAGGGAAATCTGTTTCCCTGCGCTGTTTCTGATTTTTTTTATGTTAAAAAACACAATTTTTTGTATCTGAAATTTTGTTCTTCTTCTCTCGGCATTAATAATATAATCCCCTTTTCTCAGGGCATTGACTGTTTCGGCTTTGCCGGGATAATCTTCAGTTTTTTCTGTTTTCTTGCTGGGAGCTGGGATTTTTTTGAGCAAAGTTTGCGGGGCCGAAGGGGCGTCATTAAAAATCATTAAAAATCAGTGAAGCGTCGCAAATGCGACCGCTGTCCCTTCGGCCGCTTGAAAGGTTCGCTTCAGCATTTTTACGCCACTTGCCGAAGGACCTGGGGCTGCTTTTTATCCGCATCGCAGCATCGCAGGAGCGAGTCCTCCGCTCACACTTATTATGTTTCAGGGACACATGTATGTAGGCCCTTGGAATCAAACTAATTCCGGTGGGGCAGAAAATAATAAAGATCCCCGGCTAAGCTGCGATTCCCTAAAGATTTTTGGGTGTTATTCAGCTGGCTAAGCCTTTGATTTGTAATTTTAAAAAAATTCACAAGCTATTAAAGATGCTTATAATAATTATTTAAAGTTAAATATGAAAAGGTAAAGTGGATAGAAAATTTTTAGAATCAGGGAACTTCTTTTAAACTCGGGAAAAATAGTTTAATGTGTTGAATAATTTTCGTACAACTATTTAAAGTATTTTTAGGGCCACAAATACTCAAATTTATTTTTATTTAAGTTATTTTAATATTGAAAAAAAAATCCACAAGCTATTAAAGATGCTAATTATAAATAAATAAAGTTAAATATTAAAAAAATAAGGTGGAAAGGAACTTTTTAAAGTCAGGGAACTTATTTTAAACTCGGATAAAATATTTTAATGCGTGTTAGGTGGCATTTATTATTTTTAAATCATTTTCTTGAAACTATTTAAAGTTTTTTTTAGGGCTAATTTATTTTTATAGTGACAAGAAACTCATTTCGAGCCATAAGGACATTCCCACATTTCCCATTTCCGTTCGATTTTATTACCAAAATATATGAGTGTGTGTGTATATTTTTTTTGCCGGCTAAATATGTTTTTTTAAAGCATACTTTTGTGTGCTGTTGGCGGTTATTTGTTACAGTTGGATGTTCTTTGATTGGCCTGGGCCAGGGCCTTTTCAAATGTGTCCTGGTGTGTGCGTGGTGTGTGGGGTGTGTGCGTGGGGTGTACTTGGGGTGTGCGTGACTCTGCCATTGTTCTCGACATCGTTTTGGGCACGAGAATTTAATGTTTGCCAACAATTGCGCCTCAGAGATTTGAAAAGCAGATTCGCTCTAAAATTTATTTACGTTATTATTTAGGAGGTCTCTCCTCGAATGGCACTTACAAATTAAAGCCCCCGGACTGCTTTAAGCGGCCAACAAACGTCCCATGAATGCCTGATGATCTCGCCAGGAGCAGGACTGGGAACAGGGACCGGGACAGGACATTGCCCACTTACAATAATCACACAATTTACACGCATTTTGTGTCATCGCAACGAGCAGTGGCGAAATATCTTTATATAAATGCCGGGCACATACCGAAAAGCGACTGCCGCCCGACTGGGACACGATGGCAGTAAATAAACTAATGCGGCTGCTTGTTAAGCAAAGTGCCGTCATCTATTAGACAATGTCCCCGCCCGGACTGAGACCGAGACCCAGAGCCAGACTCCATCCCATCCTCTCCTGGACAAATGAACTGAACTCGACTGAATGACGAACTCGACAGAGTGCCCGAAAAAGATGAGAGTGGAAGCTGGGAAGGGGATCTACAAATGGGGCAGGCCAAGGCAATTTTTCTCGGCTCTGACTGGACACAAATATTCGCCATGCACGCGGAGAAAAGATGTAGAACTCTTGTATACTTTATATATGAAAAAGGAAAAGAATTAAGCGCTTTTCTTGCAGTGTTTCAGCCACTGCATCTGTGAGTGCGTAGCATGTGTGACAAATGTCTGAAATTCCCTGCCGCCGCTACCCACGCGCAATTCCCATCGCTTGACTCTAGTTTTGGTTTGGCTTTTTTTTGGTCATGTTTTTGCTACAGCATTTCGTCCTCATGCATGTGACTCATTAAGGAGCAGCACGGGTAACGAGTCAACAGAAGGAGAAGGAGCTCAAGCTCTCTCTCCATCTCCCTCGCGAATTCCTTCGGCTGGAAGCAAAACAAAGCGCAGCTGAGAGCTCGGCGCTCTCCTCTCTCTACTTTACGCCTGTCACCCGTACGTATACGTAATGGACAGCGGGAGTCATGACCAAAATAGAGATGACGCGGCGAAGGTCCTGCGGGAACAGGACAACGACGAGCACTGGACAGACGTCAATGCCTGCCAATTGCTCCCTGAATGGGAGCTGACAACGTTCGGGGTTCGAATTGAAATGTCATCGCGTGAGACAAGAGGACATGGCATTTATCGATAAAATCGATTGTAAAATAGAAGCGATTACTGATGGGGTTTTATTTGGGAGAACTGTTTATCTCTTTCTCAATTAAATAAATACCAAAAGGGGGGACTTGATGGGGTAAATAAATTGGGAGAGTAAAGGCATTAATCGACAACCAAACAAAAAGAGGAAATTCCATTTATCGATTATAAAATAAAAGCGATTACTGGTGTGATTTAATTGAGGAGAACCCTTTATTGGTTTCTTAATTGAATAAATGCCAAATGGGGGGATTTGATGGAGTCTATATATTATAAGAGGAAAAGTCATTTATCGACAAAATCGTTTAAAAATGAAGCGATTACAAAAATGATTTTATTTAGGGACAGCCTTTGTCTATTTCTTATTAAAATAAATGCTTTTCGAGATGTACTTGATGGAGTACAGAAATTATAAGGGGAAATGGCATTTATCGAATAAAATAAATTAAGAACATAGAAGCGATTACTAATGTAAGAACTATTTATTTATTTTGTTAATTAAATAAATACCAAAAGGTTACGATTTCAAACTGTACCTGATGGAATAATTAAATTTATCCCTGAAATATATAGGTGCTCGATAACAAGCGATTACTGAAATTATTTAGAAATGATATCGAATAAAATCGATCAAAAACATGGAAGCGATTACTTAATTAAGAACCCTTTATCTGTTTCTTAATCTTTATCTTTATATGTTTGTTAATTAAATAAATACCAAAAGGTGGCAATTTCAATATGTACTCGATGGAACAATTAAATTTATCGTAGAAATCGATAGGTGCTCGATAACTAGCGATTAGAAAGGAACACACACATAAAGCTCTCCATCGATACATTATTGGCCACCACACACACACATAGCCGAAGGGCAGGAATGGAAGAAGAAATAAATAAGAAATAAACGCAGCTACTTAAACGCTTCACTGCCACCGTGCATAGCAGGTGGTCCTGCCTCGCTGCCTGGAGATCTTGAAACGCTTTAATGAGCACCACCAGCTTCCTGTTCCCAGCTCCCAGCTTTCTCCATCTATCCCGCTATCTTTTGTTGATTCTATTTCTGGCTCGGACTCTGGACTCGGACTCTGGAGCCGGCAACGTGCTGTCCATACATACGAGCCATTGTCCGAGGCCGTGAGGGGGCCGGGTTGAATTTTTCTATTTGCTTTCTATTTGCTTGGGACTATTTGCTAAGCTGCTGCTGCCAATTGTGTGTGTTATCGGTCATAAGGCGATGGACTGACCCTTGGTCGCTGACCTCTGACGGATCCCGATCCCTGGACCTGGACTTGAAGCCAAGACTAATGACATATGCCGCCGGTCGCCGTTCGGCGAAATCATTAATTATCGACAGGTGGTCCACACTCCATGCGACTGCGGTCGAGTGTCCCGACTATCAATTACCCAATTGCTGCCATAATTCACATCGAGAGCCGAGAGCCGCTTTTTATTTATGCTAATTCCGTGGGACTTCTTTCTTCTCTCCAGTGGGGCGGAACGAAGGCAGAGAAAGCCAAAGCCGAACTGAAAACGAACTGGAATCCTGTTTGGTTGGCTTTTCACGTGCGTAAAATAAATTTAAAACGCCCAACCGCCCGGCAATTGCTATTTTTGGCATGTTTTATGGCCGAGCCAATCGGGGTGGGTCGGGGTCGGGGGCTCCTTAGAAGAAAAGGTTAATAGCAAACTTTTTCCGCATCCCGAGAGCAAAATCGTTTTATCAAACCGCCAAGAAGCGTAAGCAAAACAGGGCACAAGCACAGTGCAAAGTTTCGGCGAGTGTGGCGAAAGTTCGTTAAGTAAGTGAAGGAGCTGTGAATGATTTATTGCATTTTAAAAATGAAAACTGAGCAGCTGAACTCAAGAGCCTGAAGAACAAGGAACCAGGACAAGGACACAAGCCTTTCGCTTCCGTTTCGCTTGACAAAAAGACAGGAAAAAACCGAAAAAAAGAACTGAGAAACTGAGAAAAGAGCTCCTAAGAACCATCACAACTGCATTGCTGCTGACAAATTGCCACCCGAAACCTGGCGTTGCCCTTGAAGCCTGGCCGCACTGCGTATACGTAATGTGCGTATACGTAATATGGCAGCTCCTTGGACAGTCACAAAAAATAGGAGGAAACGAAGGGAAAGAGAGGAAAGAAATGAGAAAGAAAATGAAAGAAAGTGGGTGCTGGCGACAAAATCCGCAGGAGGGCCAGACAGGTTGGAAAAACAGTTTGAAGCTGTCAAAGATTGATTTTCCTACGCCCTCAGGTGTGTCTGCGGCGAGCTTAAAGTGAGCTCTCTGTCAGAAAAGGATACAGGGTAGGGGGAAAACTATTGGGAAGGAAAGAGAGAGCAGGAGAGAGCATTTCGGCAAATATTTAACCAGCAACACACACACACACACGAGTTGCACTGGAAATAAGTTGCCAACAATGTTTTGGTATAGATTTTTCTGAAATTTGTGGCCTTTAAGGAAAAGCTAAAATAATTATTAAAATATATTTAGTATTAGTATTTTTATACTATTATTAGTAGTAATATTATATTAGTATATTAGTATTTTTAATACCATTAGTATTTTTAATACAATTAGTATTTTTAATACTATTATTATTTAGCTTTTACCCTTTAAATAACATTTTTTATAGCATTTTTTCTGCCAGTGACCCAGGCCGGTGAGAGAGCAAACAAAGTGGACAATGCACATCGGATGTTTTTCAGCCGCTCGACATCGAAAATTGCATTCGCCCAAAGTTTGGACAAAGCTCGGAGCCTGCAGAGCCTGCCAAGCGAACGATTAAAGCCAAATTCAATGGCCATTTCTGGGGCTATCTGTCGATCGCAAATCGGAAATCGTACGGGAATAATGCACAATTTGTATATTCATCGTTTCCGGCTATCGCCATATTTGATTTATGCCGCCCCACACACACACAGAGGGGGCGTGGCCGGAGGCAGGCACCGAAAACAGAGCCAGAGACAGTGGAACAAATTCAATTGAAATACAATTGGCTTATAAATGAAAGCCTATTTGGGGGAGGAGGACGATAGATCGATTGGCCATTCAATATGTGCCCGATATCTTATGGCGATATAGCGAGGGGGGCGTGGCCAGGGCGCTTGACAATGAGTAGTCAATTGGTTTTGCTTCTGGGATGGAAATGATTACGCAGCCGGATTGCCGGAATGCCGGAATGACATTGAATTGATTGATTGGCTGATTACGCACTCACTCAGCGAATGATAATTCCCAGGGGTTTGGGGATGAGGAATTTTGGTAAAAAAAATAAAATAATAAAGAGAATAAAAACCTAATAGATTTTTAAATCTAAATAAGAAATTATCCACCCTTCAAATTAAGCCTAAATATCCTTCTTTTAATCCCAAATCTGGGGGAAATATCCATCTACTGTTTACAGACTCAATCAGCGAATGATAATTCCCAAAGGTTTGGAAATGGGGAATTTAGGCAAAAAAAATAAAATAATAACGAGAAGAATTACCTTATATATTTTTAAACTTAAAAAGGGAAGTCAAAAACCCTTAAACTTCAGCCTAAATTATCTGAGGGAAATATCTCTCCTACAACCTATTTTTTTAGCATAATCTAGCAAGCAGAAATTCCATTAATTGAAACTATGCCTCGCTGGTATGGGGAATTTCGGTAAACAAATAAATTAATAAAGACAAAGAATAACTAATAGACTTTTTAGCCAAAAAAAGGAATCAAAAACCCTTAAACTTAAGCCTAAATATCCTTCCATCACTCTCTCTCCTCCAACCTTTATTTTTAGCTTAACCCAGAAAGTAGAAATTCCATTAATTGAAACTTTGCCTCGCTGGTATATTGAATATCGATGGGCTTAGTGCTACTTAACTGTGATTACTTTGGCCTCCGCCACCGACCTCTTCGTTGACTTTAAAGGCGCAAACTTAAAGCCTAGGAAGGAGGCGGAACAGAGGGAGCATCCTTCGAGGATGGGGAATTTCCCACAGCGCACAAGACATAATTACAGAAGCGTCAACATCCCCAGCCTCTGCGAGGGAAAAAGGCAAGGTGTTGGGCGTGCGAAAATTCCAGCAGTTTGCCTATTAGTAATTCATAATCCCTTGCCACAGAACGGCCCCCTGTAGCCACGGCAGTGTGCCAGTTTTCATGAATGGCGCCTTTAATTGAGTGTCCTTACATATGCGCCTTCGTCCTTTGTCGTCGTCGTTGCCCCACACATAGCTGGCATATTTGCCCGACTTTGATTTGGTATTCATCTTCGGGGCTGGGGAGGCTTCGGGATTAGGGCAGGTCCTGCAGTTTTTCAAGGAATTTAAGGGCACTTGAGGCTGCAGCGGCAGCGGCGGCTGTCATAAATCAATTAATCTGCGAAACGCAATTAGCCAAGTCAAGGCTCGGTCGAAGGTGTGGTTGGTGTAGGTGGTTTTCGGCGAAGCAATTAAGTGGCCTTAATGTAATGGCAGCAAGTGCACGGGGGCTCAACCGCAGAAAGGACTCCGCCCCCGCCGCCACACACACACACACACGCATAAATAACAATTTGCGTGGAGAAGCCGTATTAGGGGAAAATTAACGAGCATCAGGCTAAAACATAATACAAGCAACACGCATACAATTGCCATCTCGGAAAACCCAATTACACTTATGACATTTGCAGTGTCAGAGCATCCTGATTGCCCCCAGTGTGTGTGCGGGTGTGTGCGAGTGTTAACCCACCATCTTCAACCGCATTAACCCACTTGTGACAGTCCGGTAATGAAATTTGCACAGACACAACAGGCCTGCTTGCAGGTAAGATGCGAAAAATCAAAGATCTCTGAGACTCGAAGGGTAAGAAATCAATTTTCCACAAATATTTGGCATTTAATCTTTTGTAATTATATTTCAATTGTATTTTAATGGTATTTGGGGGTTGATAAGTGGGAAAATGGCCAGTAAGGAGCTTATACACATTAAAGAGAATTATTAAACAGGAATTTAATAGAAAACTTGGGAACGTCTTGGTATATTTATTACTTTAAAATAAAAGAGGTTTACTTTAAAGGAAAATAATTTGTTTAAGAAATCAGAAAGCAATAAAGGTTGCTATAACTAAAAATATTTATGGTTAAAGACTAATAATGAATTTTAAAATGTAAAATAACTATAGAAATACATCTTAAATATAAAAATTCTTTAAATCTCTTATTACTTTTATATAAAAGAGGTTTATTTAAAAGGAATAGGAAGCCTTAAAGGCTGCTAGACAATAAATATTTTTTAAACAATCAGGAAGCCCTAAAAAATGGTAACAATAAGGACATTTAAAGTTAAAGACAATTATCTAATATAAAAATATGAAAAAGCATATTTCTGTGGTTAATAAATATAAATAAATATAATAAACTATCTTTCTGCAAGGAAACAAATATTTTTAAAGAAACAGGAAGCCTTTAGGCCTGCTTTAAATAAAGATATTTATAGTAAAAAAAAATTATGTAACTTATAAATATAAAATAATCTCAAATAAGTAAAATAACCCCAAAAATGCATACCTCGCGATACCCCTTACCGATACTGGTAATTTTTAATCGAAGTTCCCCGGGAATACCGAAAGTTTAACCGTTCGATATTAATACCTCTTGACTCCGTTCCATTGGGCCGTAACGCCCATTAATCACCCGGGGCTCGAAGTGGCGAACCACAAACTTTTGGCGCCGCGTATTAAAGTTTATAACGGACTCTGGCCTGCGACTGGCTCTATCAAATATTTAAGTCTGTTTTTTGCACATTTCCCTTATTTATTTTATTTCGCGTTTGCTACTTCTTTTGCCCAAAAACCGCAAAATCGACTCCATGATGTGTGTGTGTGTGTGTGTAAAGCCAATACAGGCGCAGGCCCGAGCACAAACAGCAGCAGGAAAAGCGCGACTGACAGGCGAACAAGCGAGCAAACAGGACCCCAATGGCAGTGGCAGCCCCCCAATCCTCTCGCCCGCAAAAATCCATGAGCGCCGAAAAGTAGGCATCTGTTTGTGCGCTCGCATTCACCTCGATTATTCATTGAACGTTTCGCTCGACGCGGTTAACGGATTGAGTGAGTGTGCAAGCGAGTGTGCGAGTGTGGGTGGGCCAAGAGATTAAGCCAAATACGTTGCCGAAACTCGCATTGATTAATTGGCCACGTCAGACGGGGCTAAGCTGATTAATTAATTATATTAATTCATATCAATTCAATGGCAATATGATATTTATCAGCCTCGTTTGCTGGACCAAAGAGCTCATAATTTGTTGACAGTTTTTCGGGTTAAATTTCATTTAATAATATAATTATAATTAAAGGAATTTAAGGAAAAGTAAAAAGACTTAATCACAGATAAAGCTAAAGGAAACATTTAAAGGCAAATCTTTAATTATCTTAACAGGCAGAAAAATCGATAAATCTATAAATGTATTAAATTTTTTATTAATTTTAATTTAATAATAGTAGAAGGTATTTAAGGAAAATTAAAAATGATTACCCCTTAACAGCAAATATTTAAACTTCTTTACAGAAAGATAACTAAAATCGATAAAACTGAATACATCTTTGTATGTTTTTTATGTTATCGATAGACTGAATATAAAATTATAAAATTATTATTTAAAATAAAAACAAACCTATATAAAGCTAGAAAATAACCCTTAATCCACTCTTTTAACTCCTCTCTAACGAAAAATACAAAAAAATCGATAAAATGGAATGCATCGATGCATTCTTTAATGTTATCGAAAGGATGGTTAGAATATATTAAATATAAAACCCTAATGCTTATAAGATTATTATTTAAAATAAAAACAAGCCTATATTAAGCTACATAGACACTCTTGAAATTTTTCTCTAACGAAAAATACAAAAAAAAAAAGATAAATCTGAATAAATCTATGCATTTTTTATTTTATCGATAGGCTGGCTAAAATATGTTAAATATGAAACCCTTATGCTTATAAGATTATTATTTAAAATAAGCAAAAAAAAACCTATATTAAGCTAGAAACCCTTTAAGCTTCTCTCTAACGAAAAATACCAAAAAAATCGATAAATCTGAATACATCAGGCTGAATACAATGCCACATATGCGAATAGAAAAAATGCAAAAAGCGGCTGGAAAAACGGTGGAAAAATATACAAAAATATATATATCTCTACATATAGGCGAAAAATTGATCAGTCAAAAGTCAATTCGTTGATGGACAGTTGCCCACAAAAGTATGCATGCATAAAAATACAATATGGAAAACTGTGCGAAGGCAAAAGCAATTGGTAAAAGTGAATTTTCACGAATTCCCCCCCGCCGAAATGCAATAAAAAGGCGCAGAGGGTAAGCGGGTGAGGGAAAATCAGGCCAGACTGGAACTGGGACCGGGACTGGCATTGGGTGGAGATAGCAGCGGCCTGGCAACACGAATATCGCATGCAAATTTCAGCGTCCGCGCACTTAATATAATTTCACTTAAAAACACTCACACACAGGCAGGAGCAGGAGCAGGAGGAGGAGCAGGAGCAGGAGGCTAGAGAGAGGAGCCAGGCGGCAGGATCCAGGACTAAAGGGAAGCCAAACCGAACCGAACCGAGCCGGCAGGTGCTGTTGGCCATTTTGACTTTCGTGTGGCCTTTTCTTTGCTCTCTCCTGGCGCTAACGTGACTTTGGCGCGTTAACCTCAATTTATCGCTGCCATTTATGTCCTTTTTTTCGATTACAGCATAAATTGTGGTAGCTAACGTGTTGGTCGCACACACACACACACACACCCTGAGAGAGTCCCTTCTACTCACCTGATAAATGGTAAACTGCATGCATTGTGTAATCGATAAAAAATAAAATAAAATACAAAAAGGAACAGGAGCAGCCATGGCGAAGGCAACTGCAAATCCTGGCTGGCGTTGGCATGTCCTGCCACCACCTCCTCCTCCTCCGCCTCCACCTCCTTGACTAGCGCCTGTGACCCGGCTGAGTGGCATTGAAGGACGACTGCCTTAATGTACATTTGTCTGCCCGCATGCATGTCCTGTACACATCCTTCGCTGAGAGTCTGTCTCCGAGTGTAAATAAGTAACAATTACACGTGGACGCGCTGTACATTTTTAGCTGAACGAAGACGAAGGATTTGCTCTATTTTATTTATACGATTTTTTTAGATATAAATAATTCCCCGAGAAACGTAATGAATTCCATATAACTTGTATTGCCTGAGTTTTTAGGGATTTTTATAGGGAAATAATTATTATTATTACTTTTTTGCTTAAATAAATCTGACTCGATATTAAACTTAAAAATCATTAAAGCTGCCTGCCACTTTTAATATTTTTAAAAATAATTCTTAACTTAAAAAGTTAACCATAAAGGATTAATCCGTTTGGATTGACAATCAGTTGTGGCAGGACTTAAAGGAAACCCGCTGAAAACTCCCTAATCCTTGACATATTTTTTACATTTAAGCGCCTGCCAGAATTGATCAAAATTAAATGCCTTTTGCTTTGTCCGAACGTGAACTCAAATGTTACATTTATTTATTTATTTATTTTTTTGAGCTGCACTCGACACTTGTTCCCTTGCACGATGGATATTTGCAAAATGTTTGCCGCATTTGGAACATGTTTTTTCAGCATTTTACTCGGCCCTCTTCTCTTCTCTTTTCCTTTTTTTTTATGCCGATATTGACTTTTTGGCTTAAGCGGAAATTCAATTTAAATGTTCGTCGCACAGTTTTTTATGCCATCATGTTGTTGTTAAGCCTTTTCGTTATTTTTCTCGATTTATTCGAGGCCATGTTTTAGAGATGATATTGAGGAAGATTTCAGATATTCGAGGGGGACCGGAGAAAGATTAATAGCAAAATTAAAAAATATGTACAGGGTTTTCCCTTTATTTTGGCCCAACAAGGACACGTTCCTGCGCTGGCGAGGTGTCGCGGGGGAGGAGAAGGAAATGAAAGTGCTCCTCCCCGAATGAGACATTGGCGCAATAATCATAAAAAGTCAGTGCGAGAGGCGACACAATAAACTGCCGCTGGCAGAGCGATGATTACGCCACTCGCTGGGTTATTCTGTTATTCTCGTCGGCACTCAAAATGCGACAAAGACACACCCCCAGCCCTCAGCCTCCTTCAAAACCGCCGGAAGCGGATGCAGAACGGAAGTGGAGGAGGAAGAGGAGCCAGAGCCAGAGCTGGAGTGCCCAAAATAAAGGGTGAAGACACGGCGCTGTCAGTGCTATGCTACCTGGGCGCAGTTGTCAGGCTTCGTGTGGAGAATATGCAGCTGAAAGCCCCGACTTCAGGCCAAAATAAACATAAAGCCGGCTTAAATACAAGCCAAGGAGGCGGCTCTTTAACTGAGAAAAGGGACAAAGTTATTCACAGCTGAAGGTGAAGGATATATGAAAGGTAATCTGCGAAATTCGTATGAAATTCTTATGATAGGAAACTCTGAAATAAATATATAAAATTAAAAATTTAAGGCTCTTTTCTAATTTATTTTCACCAAACAAAAACAACCCCTAAAAGTATGCTTACACTTTTGCCTGGACAAAAGTTTATTGTTTTAAACCAATAAGGAGCAGTTCGTAAAATGATTACAAATGGTTAACAAAGTATTAAACTTCATATTCATTGATATATTTATTTGATTTTATTTTTTAAGGCTTAATTTAGCAATCATTTTCAACTGGCTCGTTGGTCTAGAGGTATGATTCTCGCTTCGGGTGCGAGAGGTCCCGGGTTCAATTCCCGGACGAGCCCAAAGTTGGTAAACCTTTTTTTGTCACTGATTTCTTTGAGTCAGTAAGCTAATTTTCTATTATTTATACTTTTTTCAGACAGTCTTTAATTATATATATATTTATTTTGTTTGATTTTAACTTCAAACTTCATAAAACCTTTTTTTGCCTTTCAAACTTAAAAATAATTTAAATATTGCCTTTAAAATGTTGCCAATAAAGTTGAAAAAAATATAGTTAATAATTCTTAATCACCCAGAATATTATCAGTTAATTTTTACTTAAGAAAATATTTTTATTTTAATTTTTAATCCACTTTCCAACCGGCTCGTTGGTCTAGGGGTATGATTCTCGCTTCGGGTGCGAGAGGTCCCGGGTTCAACTCCCGGACGAGCCCAAAGATGGTAATCCTTTTTGTTTATTGATTTCTTTAAATCAGTAAACTATTTTTCTATTATTATTTAATTTTTATTTATAAGTATATATAATTATTTCGATTGATTTTAACTTTAAACTTCATAAAACCTTCTTTCTTGATTTTCAAACTTTAAAATGTTGCCAGTAAAGTTGAAAAAATATATTTAATAATTTAAAATATTATCAGTTAATATTTACAATATATTTAATAATCCAGAATATTATCAGTTCATTTTTTACTTAAGGAAATATTATATATATTAAAGCCTAATTTTTAACCAATTTTCCAACCGGCTCGTTGGATTAGGGGTATGATTCAACTCCCGGACAAGCCCAAAGATGTTAACCCTTTCATTTTATTGATTTTTTTAAATCAGAATACTATTTTCCTATTATTTTTATAATTAATTAATTTTTATTTTTAATTATATAACATTATTTTGTTGGATTTTTACTTTAAACATGAAACCATTTTTGGGCTATCAGACTTAAAAATAAATTAACTATCGCCTTAAAAATGTTGCCTATGAAGTTGAAAAATATATTTAATAACTTGGAATATTAATAGTTAATTTTTACTTGGGGAAATATCACCTTTTTTTTATAAAGCCTTATTTTTAACCCATTTTCCAACCGGCTCGTTGGTCTAGGGGTATGATTCTCGCTTCGGGTGCGAGAGGTCCCGGGTTCAACTCCCGGACGAGCCCAAACTAGGTCAGTTTTTTATTTTTAAATATTTTTAAAACTTAACAGATTTTCCCCTTTAATGTTACTGTTTTAGCAGATAAAACTGCTTTTGTTTTGGGTAAAAATATAATTTTAGAGTTAATAAAAGTCCAAGAATATTGAATATACCGAGAGAAATCAGCATTCTCTCGCCTCCAATAAGTGTGAAGTATTCCTGCAGCTCCTGTCGGCGGAGGATCTTTGAGCCCTGGCTGAGTTGCATTCCCTCACGAGTGGCCAATTGAGATGAGCGCAATAAATAAGCCAGTTGGTGCATTGCACGTCCTCGAACTCCATTCCGATCCCGGAGCTGCCGAGCTCCCAAGCTTCCGGCCACTTTATCGCAAATATATCTCGGGGCAGGGACTGACTGGAGGGATAAGGGCCGTCAACACCTTGTCCTTCAGTGTCTGCCTCTGTCTGGTCTGGTCTGGTCTGGGGTCCTTTGGCACAAATTTCATTTCAACTTTGTCTCTCCTCCCGTCGGACGACGGCAAACACATAAATTTTGATGAAGCTCTTTCAAAAACAGTTTATAGTTTCATTTTTCCTGGCTCTCTCGGTCCGGCTCTGACTCCGGCTCCGACTCTGACTCTGACCACTTGACACTTGTTTTGGCAATGGCCAGTGAAAAGTTTGCGCTTTTTTCTTGGCCCAGAGACCTTATCCCCCAATTTGCCAGCTCAAGTTAGTTAAATAGTTGCCATTTATGGCACGGGGAGAGAGAGCCAAGTATTAAAGCAGAGAAACTCGGAGGCACATGCGGCGTATGCGTAATAATATTCATGAGGTTCCTGCCTTTCTATTCAGCTTATGCTCCTTATGTTCATGCATTCCGCCAGTGACAAACCTAGGGAGGAGGAGGAGCAGTGGCAGCATATCCTGGCAACAGATTCCACATGCGAATCCCCTTTATTATGTGGATTTTTCGTTGCCTTTGGATTACGCTTTTCCGTGTTCCGTGTGTGTTCTCCCTTTTGCAGTTCAGTCTCTGCATTTTCCCTCTGGTTTTTCCAGCTGAAAATCGTGTGTTCGCTCGTGATAGATTCATAATTTTCAGTTCTCAGTACGGTTTGCAAAACTAAAACTTAGAGTGCAATCATGGCTGAGCTTCAAGCATGCTTTAAGCAGTGCCAGACTAAGCATTAAATGTATAAGAAAGTGGTAATCAAAGCAGGGGGTTACAGGAGAAGAAATAGGGTAGAAAAAGCTGGAAATATTTCTGGTAAGGTCTTAAAACCCATTAGAATTTTGTTTCAGTGCCGAGCTTATGGCTCACAAAAGGTAGAGAAAAGGCGAGAAACAATGGCTGGCAGGCGAGCGACTTGAGAGGGAAATGAGCGTTGCCTGGCAATATAGGCGGCTAATTCCATTAACCAACTGGAGATTGCTCCAGCTGTTTGCCCTCCCAACTCCCAGCTTCCGCCCTTAATCAGGCTTTCCCAACGCCCCCCTCCAAAGGCAATTTCCTGCTCACACATATAGACCGGGAGCTAGGCACTTTTCATTAGTCTTTGACATATTTTTGTGGGGCCTTCTGCATCTTTAATTTGCAGCCAGAACAGAAACCAGAAACCACTCGCAAACAACCCGCTGAAATGCAATCAAATTGACAGTGTCCAAAGTTTCCCATAATTCTGGCTCCCTTTTCCCAGTTTTTCAGCTTTTCCTCGAGGGAGAAGTAATAGTAAACATATTTTCCCGGCTTTGTTTTATGTCTCCCAAACTTTCGACTATGGCAACTTGTTTTTTTTTTTTTTTTTTTGGTGTCTCGTTTTGTTATTGTTTTTAATTCGGCGTAAAGTTTTTTCCTTGTTATTTCCTCCTGCGCTTTGATTATGTTTATCAACTGTGCTCTCTGCCTCTTGTTAGCCGACTTTGCTCGGTTTCCGGGTTTCCGGGCTGCCAGTCCAGATGGCAAAAATATAAACACAAATTATGTAAATTTGTATATAATGATAACAGCAAAGCAGGAGAGAATCGGTTGAGAGAGAGGGTATCCATGATTTATGCATTCAACTTTCCCTCCGACAGCTTGGCTGGGCCATCATCTTCCCAGTTCCCAGTTGCTCTCAACTAAGACGGATTACCGATCGGCCAAGGGGGTAAGTTTGGTGTAAAACTCGAAAAAAAGCAGCCTTTGGTCCTTGGAGGATGATGAATTATTCATGCTTTGCATTATAAGCGATTACCGGCTAACTTATTTTATTATTTCAAACTATTTATCGTTTAAGAGCATGCTTTGATTTTATAGCCCTTCACAGCATACTTTTCGGTGCTTTTAAAAGTGAGTTTGATTCAAAAAATAACCTATTATGTTATTTAAAGCTATTAATCGCTTCTTAAAATCGATTTCGAATCAAAGGCTTTGATATCCGTTTGCTTAATAATTTTTACAATATTTTTATATTGCTTGACCGCATGCTTTTTGGTGCTTTTAATAGGGGTTTTAATTCACAAGTTAACCTATATTATTATTTTAAAATATTTATCGCTTAAGCAAGATGGCTAAAAGTATGCTTTTATTTTATTTAGATTCACAGCATGCTTTTAGGTGTTTTTAAAAGTGATTTTGATTCTCAAATAAACTTATTTTATTATTTTAACTATTAATCGCTTAAGCAAGGCGGCTAAAAATATGGTTTGATTTTATTTAGACTCACAGCATGATTTTCGGTGCTTTTAAAAGTGATTTTGATTCAGAAATAAATTTGTATTATTATTTTAAACTATTTATCGCTTAAGCAAGATGCCTAAAAGCATGCTTTGATTTAATACAACTTTACAGCATACTTTTCGGTGCTTTTATAAGGGATTTTAATTCAAAAGGTAACTTATTTTACTATTTTAAGCTTTTTTTGAAGATGGCCGCAACCCAAACCGAAATTTGTCTACTTTGGAGAAGGCAATCTTTGATATAAACGCTAGACTGGATCAACTCTTCAAGCTAATCATGGAAACGATTGAGTCGAACAAGGCTTTTCGCGATATAGTTCAGGTTCTTATTTCTAAAAAATGACATTCTCAGCTATAAAAATCGGATTATGGAATGCAAGAGGAATAGTTAACAAAAGCGAAGAACTTCGTCTTTTCCTTACTGACAACTCAATAGATATAATGCTCATTACTGAGACTCATATGCGTCCCGGTCTTAAAATGTACTTTCCTGGTTATGACCAATATTTTGCCAATCACCCTAGCAATACCGCTAAAGGCGGTTCTGCTATCCTTATCAAGTCCAACATTATCCACACCCAGACTGAGTCCACAACGCGATCTGAGTTACAGCTAGCAAGTCTTGATATTCCAACAAATGGAGGGGTCCTTAAAATTGCGTCGTTGTATCTTCCTCCCAGCGAGCCCTGGACAAAGAACGACTTTGACCAGCTCCTAGCGTCTCTGGGCCCGAAATTCTTGGCTGGAGGCGACTTTAACGCCAAGCATCAATGGTGGGGCAATTTAAGGTCTTGTTATCGGGGAAAGCGTCTTCAAGAGGCCATAGTTTCTAGCTCTTGCCAAATTCTAGCTACTGGGGGACCTACCTTTTATTCGTCGAATACTAGGCTTACGCCAACAGCTCTTGACTTTTTCATCGTAAATGGAGTACAACTCAATCAACTCTCGATCGAAACAAAATACGAATTATCTTCGGACCATTTGTCAATTGTTGCCACGCTTAGTCAAACACCTCAATACAAGGTCAAAAGAAAACCACTGCTACCGCCCGGCTCCTCCGTTGAAAAGTTTAAGGAAACCCTGGACAGAAGTATAAATCTCAACACTGTGATAAACCATCCAGATGATCTTGAAGATGCGGTAACGGCTTTTATGGAGCAAATATACATTGCTGCGACAGCTGCTACCCCGCACCAAAGGCAACCTCCGGATCAAAGTAGAAGCAATTTGCTCCCACAAAATGCTTTAGTTCTTATACAGCTGAAAAGAAGAGTTCGTCGAGAATACACAAGAACCGGAGATATGCGCGTCTACAACATCTACAAAAGGCTTTCAAATCGCCTAAGCAAAGTCTTGAAAAAGAACAAGCAAGATCAAATTGACCGTATGTTGGAAAATGCGGGTCCAGATGCATCGACTAACTACTCCCTATGGAAGCTAACGAATCGATTTAAGAGACAGGTTACTCCAAAGGCTCCTATCAGAAATCCCGCTGGTGGTTGGTGTGGCTCCAGTCAGCAGAAGGCTGATATCTTTGCTGACAATTTAGAGAACAGATTTAAGCCGTTAAACCTAACTTCGATAGAAAATCGTATGCTTGTGCAAATGCGACTGGACAGGCCCTTCCAAATGGCTCTTCCCACAAAGCCTGTTACCCTAGAAGAAGTTGTGACACAGATCGGAAAGCTTAAAAACAAAAAAGCCCCAGGCGAGGACCTTATAGACAACAAAACGCTCAAGATTCTTTCCACCAAAGCTCTACTATTTATAGTCCTGTTGTTCAACAGCGTTTTAAGGCTGAGTCACTACCCAAGTTCATGGAAGAGTGCCATTATCACGATGATCCCCAAACCTGGAAAGCAACCCACCGAAGTTGATGCATACAGGCCAATAAGTCTCTTACCTGCATTGGGCAAAATGATGGAAAGAGTGATACTGGATCGGATCCTTGGACTAGAAAGTGTGAGCAGAGCTATTCCTAAGTGGCAGTTTGGTTTCCGAAAAAGTCACGGCACACCCGAACAGCTGCATCGCGTGGTCAATTTCGCTCTGGAAGCTATGGAAAGTAAAATGTGCACAGTTGCTGTATTTATGGATATACAACAAGCCTTTGATAGGGTATGGCATGACGGCCTCCTAAGCAAGCTAAAGATCCTACTAACGCCACAGCTTGTCCTCCTCATTCAGAGCTTCCTATCGGAAAGGAAATTTAGTGTTGTTGTCGATGGTGAAAAGTCGTCAAAACGTCCAATCTCAGCCGGTGTACCACAAGGCAGTGTACTAGGTCCGACACTTTACTCACTGTATACGTCAGATATGCCAGATTCCTGGGGTTGTACCGAAGTTGACGATGATGACATGCTCATCGCAACATACGCCGACGACACAGCAGTTATGGTCAGGAGTCCAAGCATAGACATTGCAACCTTGGGCCTGCAGGAGTACGTATCACGTTTTGAAGAATGGACAACAGAATGGAATATAGGCATAAACTGCAGCAAATGTGCTTGTGTCACATTCTCCACAAGGCCAAAGAGCTGCCCAGGCATTTCCATGCTCGGTTCTGTACTTCGTCAGGAGTCCTACTACAAGTACCTTGGTGTGATTTTGGATAGAGGACTTACTTTCTAGAGGCACACAACAATGGTCAAGCAGACAGTGCTTTCAAAGGCAGCAAGTATGTCCTGGCTTCTTTCGTCAAGATATAAGCTCTCTCTGTCCAACAAAGTTCGGATTTATAAATCTATCCTCAGTCCAATCTGGAAGTATGCATTGCAAGTCTACGGCATAGCGTCTAAGTCGAACCTAAACAAAATACGAGTAGCGCAAAGCAAGATTATAAGATCGATTTGTAATGCCCCCTGGTTCATGAGAACCAGAGATATTGAAAGAGATCTTAAAATCCCAAAGATAGGCGATGTATGTCGTGCACAGGCTGAAAATTACTTCAGACGCCTTGGCTCTCATCCTAACTCCCTGGCGAAGAGGCTAACATGGAGACCAACAAGAAGAAGACTAAAAAGAAATCACCCACATGACCTTCCATTAAGATACATTTAATACCTTAAAAGTCAAAGTCAAGACTGAAATTAATTAAGACTGAAATTAATTAATGTATAATCTTGTATACCAACATTTGTTACCCCCTATATTTACAACCTGCTCAAGCTGCCACATAGGTAGCAGTATACCCGTTAATTTTGAATAAATATACTTTTTTACATTTATAAAAAAAAAAAAAAAAAAAAAAAAAAAAAATTTAAGCTTTAACTCGCTTTCAAAAGTAATTTCGAATCAAAGGCTCTGATATCGATTTGCTTAATAATTTTCACAATATTTTTAAGCCCTTAAATACAACTTGCTTTACATACAATCTTGATTCCCCTTCGGGTGTATATCTCTGGCTGGCCATTTGGTTATTTTTTCAACCACAAATTGTCAGCATTTCGAACGGAATTTCAATCGCAGCAGCAAAGTCAATGAGTTGTGGCTATAGCGTCAGGATCCGGATCCAGCGGGGCCCTTATCGATATCTTATCAGCCTGACACACGCTGTCCGGCAATCAGCAGCTGTTCTGCAGCGCCCCTTCCTCCGGATTCCAGGATGCCGGGATGCCGGGGATTCCCGGGACCAACGAAACATTAAATGGACACCACAAAAAGCAATCAGAGTGCGATTCCTGTCCGATTTCACCCCCACACACACACGTACATATGTATGTATACATGGACGAATTATAGAGATGTTCGCCCGATGTGTGCTTTTTATTTTTTAATCCGTTTTATGCGGCTGTTGATTTTGCGATCAAACAGCTTAATCTTTTCACCGCAAATTTACAACAGACGCCGCCTGGCGCGTTTATTTAACTGTCAAATTTACACGTGTTCATGGGTTGAAAAAAGCAGGAAAGCAGGAAAGCAAAAAGCAAAAACAGGACTCTCCACCCGCAAAAGAAGGAAGTTTTGGCCACAAGCCGCAAGAGCGAAACCGAAACGGAATCAAATGAAGAGCCCAGCACAGCCACAGAGAGGAGGATGCTACAGATACAGATACAGATAGAGTTACAGATACAGCTACAGGAGACTAAGATGCAGGATGCAACTGGCCCCCAGGATGTGTGCAGATGTTTAGCCCAATTGCTGGCAGCTTTGTGGCTCGATTTCGATTGCAACTTGGACTTGGCCAGGCGGAGGCACTAATTGAAATTGAAATCGAGTTTGGGGCAAGTCTGAAAGTCGTCTGGCAGTCCGAAGGAAATGAGAACTGGGAGCCCAAGCTAATGGGGGCAAAGTGTGGCTAAGCGGAAGTCCACTTTGGGGGCAAGTAGATTTCGGTAACTAGCTGATACCTTAAGCTTTTTATTTAGCATTTTTTGGGTTATAAATTCCATCTCAGGTCAAATTTAAAGTCTAACCTAAGCTCATGGCCATCCATCCGCAAACTCCCTGGCAAATCTCTCCGCATAAGCTGATGTCTCAATTCTGATCTGGTGATGGATGGCCCTGTGGCTGAGATGGCCAGAGCTGGAGAGAGTCAGTCATTTATGACCATTACGCAACCGAATGAAAACAAAATGGGAAAGCCATTGAAACAAATACGCTTTGTGCCCTCCCACATACAGATCCTGGATAGAGGAGGACAAGTGACGACTGGCTGACAAGGGTAAACAATTAATTGGAAACAAAGTCCGTATCTCCTCCTGCGTGTGTGTGGTGACAATAAGGAGCAAGACCCAGTTTAAAGCCCGAAAAACTTTTATCATTATCGCGGGGAATCAGCTTAAGACCGTGTGTGGTTCCTCACAAGGTGTGTTCCTTTGCTTTCTCTTAGGAAACTCAAGGAAACTCGGGGAAAATTGATTAGACTTTTGGCCCTGAACCCAATGTGAGCCCTCTCTCTTAGCCCCTCTTATGCCCATGTCAAACGCCTCGTCACTTGAGCCATTTGCCTTTGACGTACCACGCTGCGTATGCGCATTATTTCCAGCAAGCCCAGTGGAAACATTTTTACGCGAGTGTGCGAGTGTGGCGTGTGTGTTTTTCTCCCTATGTTTTTATGTTCTTTGTTCTCTTTTCCTTTTGCAGTGCTTAAAAATAATTTAATTGTTGGCCTAAGCTCTTTAATGTGTGTGCCACGGAGTGCGTGCATACTTGACTTACGTTTCAGCCAATTATGGCAGCTTAAGTGCATTAAGTAGGCCAAAACGGGGACCCAACTACTCGGGGAAATCGATTTTAAAATAAGTACGAGTATATAAGAATTCTAACAGCTTTCAAACAGAGAGGAATTCCTGATCCCAGATTAAAACCCTGATTAAATCCCCTCGTGGTAAATGAAGCCCGCAAACACCTCATATATTGACGACATTCTTGCCCCTCAACCATTGGATTTTCAATCAAAATTCAATGCAACACGCTGTGCATTTCACAATTATTGGAATTCCGTTATAATTGAAACCGAATTCCCCCGTCGTAACTACATATTTGGTCAAAGATATATACGTATATATGTGTGTGGAAACTGCAGCCTTTAGTGGCATATGTGCGGAGCCACGAGCCCCGAATGAAAAGGGGGCGAAATGCAAACAATAATACACAATAATGATAATCCGTATAACTTAATTCAACTGTTGACCAAACTAAGCAGTGCACATTATGCAAATGTCCATTCATGCGACATGCGATAATATTTGCATTTGACGGGACAAACAGACAGATAAGGGGGGAAAATGAGGGGGCTAGGGGTCCGGGAAATTGGGCAGGAAAATGGCAAAGCCAAGCCGACGAAAATCAAATAAGCAAAATTAAAGTTAAAGGCCGAGCATTGGGAAATTAATTACATTGATGTTTCCCTTTTGCCATTTGCCTTTTGCAATATATATTTGCCAGTCCCTCGAACTGTGTGTGCATGTGTGTAAGTGACAGCTTTAAGCCAAAATTATCACCCGGAATCCTTCAGTGATTGAGGCAATAAACCTGGGAGTAAAACATAATTTGAATCCCGCCAGGAATTGAATGTTAACAATAAAGAAAGGTAAGTTCATGGCAGTCTGTCATGGGATCATTGAAAAATTAATCTATTTTGGTAATATTAAACAAATTTCGAAGTTTGTAAATTTATATAACATTTACCTTCACATTTTACATTTTATAAAATTATAAAACCCTCTGCAAGGATATAAAAAGAGTTTTTCTGGGAAAGAAAAAATTAAAAATGTAAAAAACAAGAGGACTAGATTTATAATTTAATAATTTATAATTTAGCTGCTTAAGCTAGAAATTAATTAAGCAAATAAATAAATAAATAGGAAAATAAATAAATAAAAAAAAAACATAAATAAATAAATAAATAAAAAATAAATAAATAAGTAAATAAATAAATAAATAAATAAATAAATAAATAAATAAATAAATAAATAAATAAATAAATAAATTAATTAATAAATAAATAAATAAATTAATAAATAACTAACTAAATAGCAAAGAGGTTGAAGTTGTTAAATCAAAGCCTTCAAGTTATTTCACTTTAAAGGCTTCTTCCTGCTCCTGTTCCTCATCCTGGCCTCAGCAGTTGGCCAATTCAGTTGTTGGCTAGCCATCCTGCTGCTCCTTTCTCCCCCCTCCCCCCTACCCTTTCCCAAGAGGGGGCTGCCCCCCTTTTACAACTGCTGACGACGCCCGCTGTGCCGCTGACAGCAAACAGTTGTTTTGCATAAAAATGCCGTTGCAGATGCAAGGATGGAACTATTGAGAACGTGTGTACATATATGTATATTCAGATATATATGTGTATATATATCGGGCGTTTATTCCTCTTTTTTTATTTTTTTTTTTGTTGCTATGTAAACACACCATAAATATGTAGAAACCCCATTCGCACACACACTACCCACCAGGCCAGTCCCTGCGCCAGACGGTGCGACTTGGTCACTCGGCCCCAAAGTTGGCATTATGTGTATGCTAATTGGAAATATATATATTCTATATACAGCAAATGTCGCCCAAAAGGTCACGCTTTTTTCGTGCTTCAAATTCGGTTGTGTTCTCGGTCAAGCCAGCCAACTTTTCGTGGTCAATTCCGGTTCGCCGCAAGAGGATTAAGGTATTGGTAGTATTTTTCAAAGGCAAAGCGGGAATTAAATTTCGTAAAAGCTTAACTGAAAACAAAAACCAAGAAGAAACTCTCAGTTTAACATAATGCAATTTGTTGTTTTCTTTGATCTTTGGAAGTTCACTTTCTGGTTTTTATTCTGTGATATTTCCCTAAGACTTTATTTTTTTGTGTTTACTCTTGTTATATTCCCTTTTAATCTTTGAAGTGCCATAAGCTTCTCTTTTTTTTTAAGTTTGGGCATAAGATATATTTTTTATATTTGTTTATATTTTGTTTACTTTATTATTTATTGATTTATAGATTTTTTTTTTTTTTTTGTTATTGATTGTTAACTTTTCTTTAATATTCCGATCATTTTTTTTTATTTTTCCCTCCAATGACGTCGCTTTTATCCCTTTCTTGGGTTGGATTAGTGTGACCGTTCTCTACAATCACAGAAATTACCTTAAACAGTATTTCGTAATACGATCACATATATTAAATATATTTTAGAAAAGAAAGTCATTCCATATTCTAACTCAAGTCTCTGAAAAGTAAAAAGTAAGCAAAACTTGATTTATAAAATTATTTTTTTTTGTTTTTATATTTAATTATATTTTTAGCTAGAGGCCTTCAATGTTTATATTTTGTTTATATTATTATTTATTGATTTTTTTTTTTTTTTAATATATTGTTTACTTTCTTTTTATTTTTCACTCCAATGGCTTCGCTTTTAACTCTTTCATGGCTTGTTATAGTGTGCCCGTTCTCTATCTTCACAGAAATTACCTGAAACCATGTCTATACAGCCACACTTGATTTTTATCTTGGAATAAGAAAACCTTAAAATAATATTATTTCCACACTTCTCCAAGACAAGTCACTCCCTCAATCTTCCATACATCTTGGCAGGGTAGTCAGGACTCCCATTTTCGGTGTCCACTCGGTTTGTCACTCTTCTGCTGGGCCCCCACTTTTTGTGACGCCTCCTCTGCCGCTTTACGTTATTTTGCATTTTGATCTTTTTTAATATATGGAAAATGCTGGCAGGAGCAGGAGCAGGCCGAGCTGGAGGTGTCTGTGTCTTGGGGCGCTGAAGGACGAGGATGGGTCATCTCGGGCAGTGGCAGCAGCCACGTCACGCAGCTGGCCCTCGCCATCAGATGGCTGACTGAGCATATTCCTTTTATTTTTCTCTGGTTTTCTTTTTTTGTTTGTCTTTCAGCCTCATTTCAATATTCCAGGCAGTGATTTTCGACAACTCATCGGTGGGATTGGCCATTAAAAGTGCGAGAATCGACGCAGATGGCTCACATGGCGGGCGCAATTTATTCCGATTCATTGCCAAAAGGGCTTTGGGGACACGCCACCTCTCGCTGGATCCAACTCCATATCCAGTTCCAGTTGCTCCAACTCTTGCCTTTAATTGTGAACCTTTCACTTTGGGCAGTCACTTTGCTGAATTAGCTTTATATCGCTTCGGCTGCGATTAATCAGACTGGCCCGGGTTGACCTTTTCCTGGCATCCTGGCATCCTGGCATCCTGGGAAATTGCTTATTTATAGCCCCTGCCCCATTAACGACTCACGCTCGCCCTTATTTCCTTCAGATAAAAGTGAAGGGAGCTGAGGGGTAACAAGTAACAACTTTGGCGGATTGAAAATATTCCAGGAAGTGTCACATAAGCTAATCCGTTGAGATAAAGTTACTCGGAAAGACCAAAGCAGGCATACCCTTTTATATGCTCTGATTTTGAAAGATAAAATTTGTAACTTTGTAACTTGTGAGTTTTTGCTCATATTTAGTAAAGTTGGAAGTGGAAATTGGAGGTCAACTCGCGCGCTGCTCCTTATGAACTTTTCGTTGACATTTGCTGCGAATGCGACGACGACGACTCCTTTGATCTCTCTCGGGGACCCCTCATTCCGCATTCGCTTTTCCCATTTTCCGCCATCATTTATTTCGCTCTCTCAGACTGCAGAAGAGGGGGATTCCCCAACCAACCATCCTTCCATCCATCATCTCGCTGTTCGCTGTTCGCAGGTTGGGCAAACATAATCCGAGCATGTTTTCAATTAATTTAATGCCGCATCCCAATTTGCCGGCTCCTGTGTTTGCTTGCCGCAGAAAGTGTGCCACACATGCGAATGATTAATGCGACTTCGGCGAGTCGGCAACTTTATTGCGCTGCCAAAGGAGCTGAACGAAACGAAACCAGGCGAAGGAGTAGGCACTTCAATTATTCATCCAGACGATTGCGTCTCCAAATACCAGTGTTCCGCCTAATGAGATCTGTTCGTTTCGGCATTCGCCATTCGGCATTGCAGCAACACTCCATTCCTAATCAGGATTGCGACGCCTCCTCCTCTCCCAGGCTGCATCCGACACTTTTCGGTTATTTTTATCACAGCAGCCACGCATCGCTGGTCTCGAACAACAGGAATCAGTGCAAAAGGGCAAGGACACGGCAGGAGCAGGAGCAGGAGCAGGAGCCGGAGACGGAGACGCAGTGCAAGTGCACTTTCGACCATTCCCTGTGCACTCAGACGTGCCGATGACAAAGCTGATGGCTGTCGAGAGGAGTGGCGACCGAGGCTGCCAGTCGGGCTAAGGACTACCACTGCCTTCCAAAAAGGACACACTGGCATCTCATTAGAATGGGGAAAGTGCTGGGAAAAGTATAAGTTAAGCTGGGTTGCGATATCTAGTCAAAACCAACAAAAAAAAATAATCAAAAATATAGATATAAGTTGGACAAAGCCATTATTCAAATATAATTATAAATTTTAACTTTTTAACTTTTAATATTAATTACGTTTGCCTTAAGTCATAAATAAAGTTTAAAATTGTACCTTCAAGGCTTATAATTATTAGTAAATAATTAATATTTATAAATAGGTAAACTTAAAAAAAACCAATCACATATAAACAATCGATAACAAGCTCAATAAGTATCGATAGGAGTCATTATTCAAATATAATTAGAGTATTTCAACTTCTAATATTAATTTCGTTTGCATTAGGTCATAAAAAAAGTTTAAAGCAGATTTCTTCATTGAAATTTTACCTACAAAGCTTATAATAATTAATATTTATAAATGGGTAAACTTAAAAAAAAACGATCACATGTAAACTATCGATAAATAGCTCCATAAGTATTGTGTATAGATAGGAGGTGACTATTGGCGGCTATTACTTTTTTAAGCTATCACCAATGCGTTGAAATACAAGGAGAACATTTTATTTGTTTATAGATTAAGTTAATTAATTAAATAATTAATATTTATAAGGAGGTAAACTTAAAAAAAAACAATCACATGTAAACTATCGATAACAAGCTCGATAGGTATTGTGAAGCGATAGGAGGCGATTATTGGCGGCAAAAACTTTTTGAAAAACAAAGAGAACATTTTATTTGTTTATAGATTAAGTTAATTTAAAAGTAAAACAAAGTTGGTGAAGGGATTAAGAACACATTATTATTTGAGTATTAATTTCTGTTGCCTTGAGTCACAAATAAAGTTTAAAGCCGATTTCTTCATTGAAATATTTACTTTGCCATTTATATATATCCCTTAGGCCATGGCTTCCGATTCACCTTTAAGCGATGGCCTCTCGAAATGGGTTCGAATCGAATTGCATAAAAATTCGCTCTCTGAATGTTTGCCCAATTGTTCAGGGAGTGAGTGCAAATGAAACGTGGCACTTCCACTTCCACTTCCAGTTCCACTTCCGCCGGCAGACGCCGCCATATTGTTTGCCCAATTGCGATTGAGTAACAATTATTCGTGTGTTTTCGCTGGCACTCGCTATCTCGAACCTCTCGTTCTCGCACTCTCGCTGCCTCCACACGCTGCCTCCACTCGCTGTTTGCATTCGCCATTGCGGTGTGGATTTTTAATTTTGGAAGGTTGCATGTGCATGTTATGACAAGTGCGATGCAAATAAGTAACCCCATCCTGCCTCCGCATCCGCATCCTTCGCAAACACTGCAGTTGCAGCTGCAGATATATCTATATATATGTATAGGGATATATCCCTGTGTGCAGCAGAAAAAGGCCATTAGCTAGAGTGGCTGGCTGGCTGCCTGATTGCTCGGCGGAACCGCGTTGCACGGAAGTACACACACACACATCACGCCACAATAAATAATTTCCACTCTGATTGAAAATATTGTACACATGCCACGAGGCGGAGGAGATGCCTCTCCTCGAAACAAATAACCGAAATCAATCGCGAAATTAATAAAGGATCCTAATTGATTGGAAAAAGGGGTCCTGGCCCTGCACGAGATACTCGTATATATTTTTTGTCTTGGACTGTAAACAGCAATATCGAAACGTAATTGTGGCGGCATCGGCACATGTGATTCTGGCGGAGTCCTTTGGTCCCTTTGCCTAATTAACTTTGGCCCAGTTCCGTGCGAGGACAACGTGCTCTTCTTGGATCCTGGCCCGTTGCCAATGAGACGACAGCAAACCGAAATAAACGAAGAAATAACAAAATAAACCAAATCAAATAAGCGAAAAAGGAAAAAGCGAAGGAAAACGAAAACGAAACTAATGAAAATAATGTTCAAAACTAGTCCAGGACTAGGCTAAGGAAGTGGGTCAGCTGATGGGGATGCTGCACGCCATTAAAATAATTAATATCCCATCAAACATGTAACATGCACTAATTACACTAATCACAGCGAAAAAGGGACAACCTGCCGTCTGAGAGTGTGAGTGAGTCAAGGTCGTTTCCGTTTCCGTTTCCCTTCTCTGTGTGTGTGCTTGGCCTTTGTTGCTGTGCACTTGTCGGCCGACTTTTATTCCTCACTCCCTGGCTCTCAATCCCAGGAATCCCTGCTTACCATTGTCATTCCTTCCCTTTTTCTTTCTCTCTCCCCATGCTCCTGGGTCTCTTGTCCTTTGTCCTTTGCCCACTTGCTCAAAAACTCATTAGTCAAAGCATTTACTAAGGAAAATTCCCAATTAAGCGTCTGCCGAGCCAAAACAATGTGAAAGTGCAGCCAGCACAGGCTCAAACCCCTTATATCCTGCAATCGGAGCACGTAAATCGATAAATCCGATAACTTATCTAAGCGAAGTGCTCGCCCTCAGTGTGATATCGAAAGGAAATTTAAGTTGGAGAGGTTGTTCATCCAAAACTTAAAATTATAAATAAAAAAAATTGTATATAGAAATTTAGAAACTTTAAAGGAACTTTCACATGTTATTTATCGTTAAAAACCACCTGCAGTTCGATAAGTAATGTGAATCGATAGCTGCCTAACGCAAACATCAAAAAGTTAATAAAATAAATATGAAACATTTGTGCACCAAAAGCTTATAAATATTAAAAAGTAATTAATATTTAGAAATAATTTTTAATGTAACTTATCGATACGAACCACATGCAGCTCGATAAGTATGGGTATCGATTACAAAAAAATTAATATTTCCACTAAAAATGCTTAAGTTATAGAATAAAAATAAAACATTTGTGGCACAAAATATTAAATAATAATTCATATTTAAAAATAATTTTTCCTTGAAAAAGTGAAAACCATCGATGAGAACCCCATGCAGTTCGATAAGTAATGTGTATCGATAACAGGAAAATGTTATTTTTCCACTTAAAATGCTTTTAAGTTCTCAAAAAAATTAAATGAAACATTTCTGCACCAACCCTTATAAATATTAAAAAATAATTCATATTTAGCAATAATTTCTCGTTAGAAATGTAAACCATCGATAAGAACCACATGCAGCTCGATAAGTACTGTGTATTGATAACAAGAAAATGTAATGTTTCCACTAAAAATTCTTCCAAGCTACTCAATTTCCTCTTCCTGTTCCTGTTTCCTTGGAAACTACATAGCCAACGGCGTGGAATACCTTTTTGGGGCCAAGTGGTCGTCGGTTAGATGGTGTGTGCCGGATAACCTTTTCGCTTTTCGCTCTTCGCTTTAATTAAATCGCATATAAAATTTGCTTTTAATCAGAGCCGCGGCGCTCGCTCATATCCGATTTCGAGTGCAATTGAGACACTGTCGCAGGAGCAGGAGCAGGATGCAAGGATGCAGCAGGATACCAGCAATCCATTCGCTGGTCCCCCATCAAACAAACATGCAACTTCCTTTGCAGTCGCTGAATGTCGTCGATTTAATTAATTTGACATCATTTATTATGCCAAAAAAAAAAAGGAGCACCAGCACCAGGAAGCCGAGAGTGGCTTGGAGTGGGTGCCACCACACTCGCACACACACGAGAGAGCCAAGAAATTGCTTTTTAACGCACACTCACTCAGCGCAGGAGGAGTTGGAAGGACCCAGTGCGTGCCAAGGGGCTGGGGTTGGGGTCGGAGACCAAAGGGCCAGAAGTGATGCAGTTCGCCGGCTTAAGTGTCGTGTCCGTGTCCGTGTCCTGCATGTGGAGCCCGACCGAGTTTCAATTTACATTCACGTTGATTTTTTGTTAAATTGGGTTTGACTTTGGCTGTCGTTGGGCACCGACGGCAGTGCAAGTAGCAAAAAATCAACATTGACACAGACAGGGGAGGCAAAAAGGTGAGTGGAAGAGAGGTCACGCGGCAAGGAAGCCAGTCATGGGAGTCCCAAGCTGGGAGCTCTGAGCTGGGAGCATTCCTCCTGGCAAGTCAGAAGTGCTGGGTCACCGCCTCTATTACTGTGGCAATAGTTTCAGGTTATTAGTTATGAGGAATTGACAGCAAGGACCTCTTCTCTAAATAAAAATTATTATTATTTATTATTATTTTGTAAGCATTAACTGAGTACTAACTATGGCATAGTGTAGCCTTTTTAGCATTTTGGTAAGGTAGCAGCATTTATGTTCCAATTCCGCTGTGTCAATTTGAGATAAATTAATACATTATGAAAATTAGGATTAAGTAAAACAACGACTACGGTCACACTACAATTTTGGAAAATAAAAAGCACATTGAAAAAAAGTTAAAACCTAGGAAATAAACCAAAGAAATAAAGAATAATCTAAATATAAACTACGATAATAACTTCAGAACTGGGATCACGTGTGTCCATTTGAGATAAATTAAGACATTAAGAAAATTAGGATTAAGTAAAACCGTAGTCTTTGGTCACACAACAATTTTGGAAAAAAAGCACATTGAAAAAAGTTAAAACCTAGGAAATAAACCAAAGAAATAAGGAATAATCCAAATATAAACTACGATAACAATTTATTATTATTTATTATTAGTTTTTATTATTTATTAATTATTATTTATTAAAACCCATTAGCGCAGTCCAAACTGTGTGTCCACCAGGTCGTAGTACTGGAGAAGCTGATCCGAGAGTAAAGTGAGCACCTTGATGGCCAGAAGACGCCACTGGCCACTGATGGTATTGGTTCTCTGGCCCTCATCCTTGTCCATCATCCGCTTGGCCTCGATGTGCACGTGGCGCGTTGCCTCAATGTCGTAACGGCTGCCCAGATGAGCCTCCAGATGGCCGTTGAGTATATTGGTGGTCTCCAGGAGATTGGCGAAGATCTGGCCGTTGGCTTCGAGCAGGTTCACGAAGCTGGGCTCCAGGCTGCTTATGGTGGCTGCATCTGGAGTGGATTGGCCGCCGTCCCCCTCGTCTTCGGTGGACCTGCGATAGCGCCGGCGCTGGCAAACTGGACGCTGATCCACCAGGTAGTCATTGGTACCTGGACAGTACTGGCCCACCATGGAGAGGAGCGGTCCCGCGGCGCCACTCCGGGCGCTGGAGGAGCAGCTGGGACTGGGACCGGGACTGCAGCTGCAGCACTGATGCTGACCAGCCTTCAGTCTCTCTTGGTGGCCTCCACCCCTGTGCATGGCCTCCACCCGTTCCACCTCCTCGAGGCACTGGTCCCGGGCTGCCGCCGCCTCCGCCCACATCTCGTGAGCCTCGGTATAGGAGCGAATGATCTGGGACCTCCGCTGGGTCATCGGGATGACGCTGGTGGCGGAGGAGGAGGTGGAGGATGATGATGAGCTGCACTCCTCTGAAGGTATCTCTTCGATGTCTTCGCTCTCCGATGACGATAGTTCCTGGGCTAATAATGCCTCCATCTCCCTCCTCTCGCGCTCTTCTCGGATCCTCTGCTCGTGCTCCTCCAGATCTTGTTGGCACCTTCGGCGCAGCTCCTCCTGGGCCTCCCGCTCGAGAACCTCTCGCTTCTCGATTTCCCGTTGCAGCCGCTCAATGGATTGGAGCAGTCGGAGCTCCTTGGAGTACCGGAAGGACTTCCGGAGCTGCTCCTCTATTTTCTGTTCCAGGACTTTGTTCTTCTTGGCCAGGCGTTCCATTTTGTCCTTCTTGGGCTTCCGTTCGGGGGGCTTAGGCTTTTTGGCAGCAGCTTCTCCAAGAGACTTCTTGCTGGCAGCATCTTGGAAGCACTTGTTGCAGGGAGCTGCTTCTTGGAGCGACTCCTTGCTGGTACCTACTTCCGGGAGGAACTGCGATCCTGACTCCCGGGACTTCTGCTTGACCAGCTCTCCCAGGCTGACCTCCTCGTGTGGCCTAGCTCTCGGCTTCTGCTCCTTCCTGCGAGAATCCTCAAAGCGATTCCTGCGGGACCTTGGCTCCTGCAAGGCCTCTCTACCTCGGCCTCGACCCCCGGCCTCTGGGTCTGGGCTCTTCTTTACCTTTGGGACACTTCTCTGGGCCAGCAGCTCCTCGCTCTCCCTGACCTCGCGCTGGAGACGCTCAGCCCGCAGACGCTTCTTCTCCTGGCGCTGCTTGGCCTTCAGCTGCTGCTGGCAGGCCTCCAGCTCCAGCTGCTGCTTCTGTGTGGCCCGACGCGCCTTCTCCAGATCCCGTTTCAGCTGCTGCAGCAGCTCCTCCGATTCGGAATCGTCGAAATCATCCATTTTTCAAAAAAAATACTCAACTCTTTTGGAAAGTATAAAATTAATTTGATTTTTGTATAAAATTTTTTTCCGAATGTACAGAATAATTTACTCAGACGCAGGCGAAGTCGGAACGGGTCTGGGTCTGGATCCAGTCTCACCCTTCTGACAGCTTCAAAGACCCCGGGCCAAGGCCTGCTTGGTTTGGGAATTGTTTATAAACTTTAAGCCTAAATAACTGCATGTCAAGTTGCCTCAAGTGCGATTAATCGACGCTAAATGAAATTAATAAGCTGCTCAAAGTTTCCCAAGGCCGAGGGACTTGGACTTGGCCAAGTATTTAGTGGGCCTAAGCCATCACGAGTGCGTGTGTCTGCGAACATTTCAATTAAACATAATTACAATATTATCACTAAGCCCGCACACAGTCAGGCGACCCAAATATCGAAATATCCAAATACAAGGACCTCCTCCTCCTCCGCCTCCTGGGGCCCCTGCTGGCAGGACGTTAAGCCGCTCCATTGTTTGCACTTCGTCAGATCCGCCGCATGAGTGCCGGCACTTTGATAATAATTAATATTTAAATCCGTTTCCAAAAGCCATCTCATTCATTTTGGGCCCGGGCAAAGTTTGGATCGCGGTTTCAGCTAATAGCTGCCAGCATTTTGGTAGTTTTGCTGATAAAATTATAATATATTATAGTTGTTTTGTGGGGAAAAAAATATAACCTTATTTTAAAGCCAGAGGAGTTTATTATTTAAATGGAAAATATATCTTCCTTAATTGATTTACCTATTTTCTTAACAAAATATATTTTAATTGATTTAAAACGTTAAAGTAACCTTCTTATTTGTACATACAAATTATGATCTATTTAAAAATGTATAATAGACCTTTAAATATTTCCCTAAAAAAGCTTAGAGACTGAACTTAACTTTTAAAATATGTATACATATTATTTTCAATTTATTTAAGTCATAAAGAAACCTATTCCTTGTAAAGTAAAAGGACTTTTAAAATATGTTTATATTGTTTGTAATGTATTTAAATCCTAAGAGTAACTTTTAAATAGTTTCCTGTTTTTATTTTTTTAAATATGTACACATATGTATATACTATTTTTAATGTATTTAAGTTTATTACGTTTTTTTTTAAATGTGTATATACTATTTTAAATTTATTTAAGTCATAAAAAAAAAACTTTTTAATATTTCCCTGTAAAGTTAAAGAACTGCTTATAAGTTTTAAGATATGTATATATTGTGTTTAATGTAATGTATTTAAATTTTAAGAGAAACCTTTAAATAGTTCCCTGTTAAGTTAAATTTTTAAAATATGTATATACTATTTTTAATTTATTTAAATCATTAAAGTCCTAAAAGAAACCTTTAAAAATTCACCTGAAAAAGTTATGTAATTATTTTAAATTTACTTATATCTAAAAGAATCCTTTCAAAATTTCCCTGTAAAGTTAAAAGACTGTTTTTAAGTTTTGAAATATTTATAGTTATTACATTTTAAATATATTCTCTTCTTGGCTGTTTCTTTTTTCTTTCTCTGTACAGCTTGAAGCAAAGCGGAGGCAGAGGAAAATCCCCTAGGTTTCCCCTAGGTTTTTATTCTCTTTTTCCTCTCTCATTTTCCCGGCTGATTAATTTGATTTGATAAGTCTTGACGCAAATGTGTTTCATTTACCTCTAACACTCCTCCTCTCTTCTTCTGCCTGCCAACTGGTTTTAGCCCAGCTTATGGCCAGGTTGCAGGCCACCCATGGAGCATGGAGTGGTCGCCGCTACCAACTTTTGATCGAGGCTGAAGGGAATCCGAGACAGTCATTCGATATGGTCTTAACCTGCGCCCTAACCCTTGCCCTTGCCCTTGCCCTTGAAGGGGCTTCATCTTCAACTTCATCTTCATTTTCAGAGTGAGGTTTCTATTAATAAAAGAAGAGCTTCTTAACTGAGCTAGTTCTTAATTTCTTAAGATGTTATTAATATTAAATTAAAAGTAAGCTTAGTAAGCTCTGCTTTTAAACTCTCTTTAATTTTTAATTTTTAAATAAATGCTCTTTGCCTGAATTTCTGGTAGAGCATCTCCCCTGCAGTGAGAACCAGACCCGCTCTTTCTGGTTTTACAACTTGTGTCCCGGGAACTCCCAACTCCGAACTCCAACAACGATGGAGTTCCCACCACTCCCAACCTCCCTCCAAAGGCCAGGGCAAAAGGTCACACAGACCGAGACCCAGACCGGGACACATTCAAATGGTTGTCATCAATTACGCGCGAAATACGAAAAAATAAAAACACAAAAAAAGGCCAGAGCGGGTCCCTGGAAAAGTGTCCAGTCCAGGACCGGACCGGACCGGGGCCGGACATGGCCAGACGACACTCCAGCATCCAGCATCCCGCCTGTTGCCTTTCGTCGAACTAATTAGCGTGAATTATGGGAGTTTGATGAGTTGCCTAATGAATGGCCAGCCGGTCGACAGTTTTGTTGACCATTTGTTGCATGCTACCACAGCGGCAACGGCGGCGGCGGCGCCTTAATGGCCGCGAGGGATACGTGTGGATTCCGGTTCCAAATCAATGTGGAACTGGGAATGGGAATGGGAATGGATATGGGGGAATGGGAATGGATATGGGGGAATGGGAATGTTATCTGCCATAGTTACATTCGAAACATTCATTTATTCCCACACAAAGACGACTTTGATTGATTGAGCCGCCGCCGCCCAGCTTATCCGTGGCAGATCCGAGTCCGAGTCCGAGTCCGAGTCCGAGTCCAACTCGCTGTTGGAGCCTCATCCATGGGGTCGGAGAAGTTTACGACCCGTCTCAGCATCTCAACTCCTCCTCCGGACTTTGTTGTCCGTCGGTTTCCCTTTTAACTTGACATTTATCGCTTCATACGCATTCTCCTTTGGCCCTTTGGTTGTCTTTTCTTGTGTTTATAAGACGATATATTTACCAACTTAATTGGTAGTTATAGACGTTCAACGTTAAATCCTGAGAAGAGACCTGAAGACCTGAAGAGTCGATTGTCCGTGGGCGGACGAAGGGCGAGTACTTGTGGCAACAAAGGTCATGAAGGGCCATGGAAGCAGCAGCAGCTCTGAAGGATGCCTCGAGCTAGCTGCCTAAAGGGAATTTATTCAAATACAGATTAGCACTTACACTGAGATTAACTTGGAGTTACTTTGATTATTATTTAATTTTTAATTATGTATATATTTTATTTATTTATTTAATTATTTTTTTAAATAACAAATGATTCAGCTGATTTAGAAGGCAAAAGGAAGAGAAAGAGGGAAAAAAAGGCGGGTTTACCACTTCGGAACAACTAGAACACGTTGGGAATTATAGGACAATGCAAGCGGTAAGTGCTGTTTCACAAGGAAAGATAAATATAGAATAAGAAAAGATTGGCATAGGAAGAGAGAGAGGAATAGGAAGAGAGGGGCATTCAGCGGGGTTACCACATCGTATCAACTAGAAGCCGTTGGGAATTATAGTGTAATCCAAGCTGTAAGAAAGCCTATACAAAGCCTATCATTTCAAGACCTATTTGTATAATTTTTTAATATCTAAGCCTTTTGTATTTCCTGAACTATTAAACTCCTTAATAACAAATATATTATTATCAATGCAGTTTTGTTTTCTCCCGGTGTACCTGTCTGCTTTTTTTTTCTTTCTTGTTTCAGGCAAGCTCCACTTGTCAGACATCTCGCATTTCTAGCCGCACCTTTCTCCGTGACCTGCCCCGACCATGCCATGCCCAATGATTGTGTGTCATTGCCCGCCGGGCAGCGCTTCTCCGCCATTGTCTACACGGCCGTGTTTATGGCAGCTTCCTCTGTATTCCCGTATTCCCGTACTCGGATATGTTCCACTGGGAAGCAGGGGAATCTCACACTATGCACACTTTTGCACCAAGCGAAATAAAATCAAATTTAATGCAAAATTAAGTAAACTTTCGGCGATGCCTTCTGCGGCCGGAACTGGCTCCGGATTCTCCACTTGCAGACCATGCTGCTACTTTGCGCGTACCACTGCGGCTGTTTGTAGTTTGCTTATACCGAGTACTAAGGCTTAGAGGCGCAGGGTATGATGTTTTCCAGGTTAAATGTATTTTCTTAAGTTTATTTTTTAGTTTACAAATAAACCAATATAAAAGAATTTATTGAAGTTCAATTTAGAAACAATTTTCCTATAAAGAAGAAGCTTAGGCGGACCGGCCATAAGTATGCCACTCTTTTCCTAAACCCTGAGAGCCGGGTACTTTATGGTCGGGACTATCTGCAAGCTGTCTTTGCTGGCGTTTTTATTTTTGGCATCTTTCAACTTGTAGCCGCAGCTGGCACGAACGAAACGAAACGAAACGAAAAATTCCCAACTTCAGCCCCCCTCCCCAGCTTCAGCCCGCCGCCCATGTCTGCTCTGCGTCTTATTTAATTTGGAAGGCCGCCGCATGTTCGTTGACTTTATTTGCTGTATGTAATAAAATTAAAGCCCTTTAGCTATTGTACTTTTTCAACAAAAAAAAAAGAAAGCCAGAAAAAAAAGGAAGGCAGAAGAACAAATTGTATCTGTACACACACGCACCGCACTCGCACACACACACGCACAACCAACGAGCCATGAATGCAGACTCTTAGCTCGGAATATGGCCATTAAGTTGGCCTTTTTACGACCATCCTCGTAGTGGGGCATCCCCCATATAGTTGGGGGATATCCATATATATATACGTATATAGTATATGCATCCAAAGCCGCAGTCATGTCGGGATTGCGCCTTCAAATCTGACTGGGGCTTGTGTTTGTGTTGGCCAAGTTTCTGGCCGGCCATCACTTAAGTCTAGGCCGGGATAATGAACTCTCGTCTGGCGTTTAAAAAAAAAGTAACAGGATGAATTACCACTGAGCTGGTAATTACATCGCTTTCATATTCGTGCAGTCAGTGTTTGTTTTGTAATTTGCCAAATTAATTTTCCAGCAAATGCTGCTCAGTCATCGAACATTGTGCAAGTCACACACAATTACAATTGGTTTTGGAGCCAAGTTGTTCGATAAAGTTCAGGAAAAATCAAGAAAAACAAGGGTATAATAATGAAAAATAGCTAGAAAGAGGCAAATGCTTTGAATTTATACTAATTTGATTACAAAAATCTAACTAAGTTTGATTTAAGAGTTTTTAAATAATTAAATACATATTAAAGAGCAAAGGAATCACAGAAATAATTCCCTAACTCTGTAGAAAATATTCTTAGGGCGGAGGAGAAAGTTTATTGTATTGTTTAGCCCAAGAAATTCACTCAAATAATTCCCTAAACTTATAGATAATATTCTTAACCCAGACAAGAAAGTTTATTCAATTTTTTAACCCATGAAAGTCACTTAAGTAATTCCCATACTCTATAGAAAATATTCCTAAGCCGAAGGAAAGAGTTTATTTAATTTTTAAGCCCAAGAAAATCATTTAAATAATTTCCTTACTCTGTAGAGAATATTCTTAAGCCGAAGCAGAAAGTTAATCCTATATTTTAGCCCACGAAATTCACTTAAATAATTCCCTAACCTTATAGAAAATATTTTAAGCCCAGAGAAGAAAGTTTATTCCATTTGTTAGCTCATAAAATGCACATAAATAATTCCCAAACCTAATAGAAAATATTCTTAGCTCAACAAGACCGTCTTATTGTATTTACTAACCCTATTTAACCTGCCTTCAAGAACTGTTAAAAGATTAAATTCGAGGACTCTCATATATTATAAATAAGATAAATAAGGGGCGCCTATTCAAGCATTTCCCATTGGGTTTTCATTCAAAAATTCATAAGACCCAAACAACTTAGGGAACTTCAACTGCAATATGTCAAATACAATCAATTTTTAATGCTGAGCCAAGACGTATTTGTTGGTTCAGAAACTGATATAAGATGCAGTTCGAGGGCAACAGTTTTAGAGGAAGTTTTTCAGCAACTTTATATTTATTTTTAGATGATACTTCAGAAGTTGATAATTTATAAAATATATTATTTGCCAAATTATGTACTCACCTCCACAGTGATCCTTGAAGTCATCGCAGCAGTCGCCTAGCTTGAGGCAGGCATGGTCGCAGTAGCAGGGCTTGTCGCTGAGATCCTCGATAATGGCATTGATGGGTGCCTTCTGGACCACGCAGGACGAGTCGCGGCCATTGCAGCAGAGCTGCGCCTCGCGACAGGACCCGCCGGCCACGATGGTCAGCCGCTGGCCCGGCAGGACAAAGGCCAGCAGGAGCAGCAGCATGGGCTTCGTCTTTGCTTCCGACATCTCTCTCGGTCTCACTATCGAATATCGAATATCTAGTCTGCGGTTTTGGCCTGCGGATTTGAGTTCTTGTCACAAATACACACCGCACACTCTACACACACGACGCCCCTCGAAAACCCACTCGTATTAGTATGCAAATGCAATTTACGCCCAAGAGCGGAAATTAAAACTAAAATTGAATTATGGCCGGCAATTCGAATGCGAATTTCGAGGGCAAACAAAGGAGGCACCAGGACAGGGAACAGGGAACAGGGAACACAACACAGAGCCTGGGAGCATAGAAAACAAAACACAAAAATCGACAACGCACAAATATGAACTCTAAACACGGCAAGCGAAATCAAAGTAGGTCGCAGGACCAGGACCAGGACTAGGACTAGAACGAGGGTTGGGTGATGGTAACCTGCTACCTTTTGACTGTAAATCAATGCCGCCGAAGGGGAGTGGCTGGCTAGTCTGCTTTGCATAAAATATTGGGCAAATGGCGTAACCAACTCCGCCAAATCCATCCCAGCTCGAGGGCTCTATACTTCCGAACTCCAGCTCCCAGCCATTGCCGTGTCCGGGATAATAAAACAAAGACTTCAATTTTCATAAATCGTGTTGCCAAAGCGAATCGCAACAGACAGCGAGCGAGAATTTATATTAACAGCTGTGTCAGCGCCCAAGTCCTCGCTCTCCTCCAAATCCCACACAGCGCCAAAAATATAATATATATCAGAAATAATTCCCAAGTTTTAAATGATATTAAGGAGGCTCTTTCAGGGCCAAAAGTTTTAAAGTTTTTAATTTAAAACTAGAACAAAATATATGAGATTATATTTCAAATGTCGCATTAAGTCTTTCATATTTCAGAAATATTTTAAAGGTTTCAGGGTTTATTAATAAGAGCCATTTCAAGGCTAAACGTATATCAGTTTCCAATAATATATAATAATATATTTCAAATACTTTAGGGTCTCTGATTTTCTTCCCGTGCAATCCCCGGATTGTCGCCGTAAGTCTTTCACGACTCCACGTGACCCGGATGATTCAATCCACTCGTAAAGTGGCCCAGCTCCGGGTGTGTCCGGGTGATTTAAGCAGTCGCACTCAATCGCGATCGGAGCTGGAGCCTGAGCCGGAGCTGGAGCCGGAGCCTGAGCCGGAGTGATTCCCCTGCCATGTTTATAGCCAGCCAAGTGGGAATAACAGGGTAACAAAGTGAATTGCAAGCGGGAGAAAAGCGAAAAGCTGACCCACTCCCAGAGAGGCAGTCAAATATGTGGCGGGAATTACGGCGGAAAATCAATTGGGGAAAAGTGCCTAAGCCTGTCCTCGATACTCCTTAAAACTAGGTGTAACCTATCCGAGTAAACAATATAATTACAAAGGTAATAAACTAATAAATTGAATATTTACTATAGCTTTAATTGGGCTACAAAAAATGATGGCTATAAAAAGTTTATTTAATTACTTTGGTAATTTTTTCTTGAACTTTATCAAGTCTGCCAACTTTTTGTATGTTTTTTTGTAAGAGAACTAAGTTAAATTTTAATAATAAAGGTAAATGTAAGTTTTATTAAGTCTGCCAACTTTTTGTCTGTTTTTTATTAGAGTACTAAGATTAATTTTAATAATAAGTGTAAATGTAGACACTGTGACTTACAGTAATGTCTCTTAAAAATATTTTAAACAAATTATATTTGATTTTGGCAAAACCAGTGAATAGTTCAATGAGTAAATATTTTTAAAACGGCTCTAAAAAGTAAATAAATATGAATTAAAACTATTTAGACCTGAAATTTCCATTTGAAAACTGTCAATCTTTTGGGGAAAACCACAACAAAGGCCCAGGACTTGGCGCTGCTTTTAAATGTTTTTTGGCGCAGGACTTTGAGGACGAGAGGCCCGAAAATAAATATTATGCGACGCTGCTTCGTCTGCATGAGGGCAAATAAATTATTTTGTAAGCGACGGCAACCCGCAGAAACAAAAAAAAAAAAAAAAAAAAAAAATACACAAAGAACACAAAAAAGAAAAATCCCAACACACACAGCCAAAAGAAGGGACGACAAAACCCTCGAATAACGGCGAGGGGAGACCCGAAAAAACAAAGCAAACTAAATTTGCGGCAAAAATATTCGTCACTCTTCTGTGTGTGTGCATGCGTGCGTGTGTGTGTGTGTGTGACAGCACGCGACATAAATGTTCTTTAATGATTAATAACTTTTCACTCCTTTTCGCGCGCACAAGCGTTTCAAGTTTCACTCAACAGAACCAAAAAAAAAACGAGAGGAGAAACAACAAAACATCAAGGACGTCCGCCCAAGTTCCATATCAAAATCCAATAAACCGCCGAGCGATCCTTGTCACGTAAACAACAGCAGGAACAACAACAACACACGTGTTGACAGCGCCTGGCTTGGCCAGGCTTACGTCCGCCAAAACTAACGGTTTCGCTTACGGTTTTTTCGTTACGTTCTCAGCTTCGATTACGTTTCGATTGATTCGCGTTGCGGTGCGCGCGCTACGGAAGCCGGTCGACGACTGTGCCCTCCGCCGTTCGTGCCGTGCGTTATAAAGGCTCGTGTCGGCAGCGACTGCGACGCCAGCTCCTCGGCTCGTCTCGTGCCTTTGACTGAGCTCGGCTTTCAGCTTGCGCTTTGCAGTTGCGCCGTAGTTGTAGAAAGCCGGTTGTTGTTCTTGCACTTTGCATCGAGTTCTTTGTAGAATTCGGCGGGAGAATGGGAGAATGGAGTGGAGAGCAGTGATGCCCAAGCCATACATTGGCATGTTAGAAGTGCAACTGATTGCAGGGGCAGATAAGAGCGAATATATTGCAAAGCAATTAGCTAAGACCAAATTAATAGCTATTTAACGCTAAAAAAGGCTCTATTTAGCTAAAATTAACAATTTGTCAGCACTGATGGAAGGAAAACAATGTGAGAGCAGAACATTGATGACTCTCGAGTCGGGATCGTGGGCAACATTAGTGGAGAGTGTAGAATTCTGCCAGAGGGATGCCACAAAAATTGCTGTGGGCTTGAAATCAATTTAAATTTACACACTATTTAAACCTTTTTAAAAATAAGCCTTTTACAATTAATTATGGAACCTTTTTCAAATGAAATATTTAAAAATCTGAAAATTAAACCATTAAAATTAGTGATAAATTAGTGAAACTAAACCCATAAACAAAGATTATTTAAGGAGTACAATCAGCTGGGCTCCGGTTAATATAATACAAATCTGATAAAAGTTTTATAATAATATTAAAAATCTGAAAACTAAACCATGAACATTTAGAAACGAAGATAATATGATAAATAATAGAAAAGCCACTAAAACCAAAAACTAAAATTTATTTAGGGAATATATAATATAATAATAATATAACTATGCAATAAGTTCATCTCTTTAAAAATCATTATTCCTAGAGATTCGAATTATTTGTTGGACAAATATTCATAACTAAGCCAAAACAACCTTACTTTCAAATCGAAAATCTTTTTTGTGCTAGTTTTTATTAGGTTACAAAATCTGCCTATTAAGGTTATACACAAAAAAAATTGTTTTTCTGGTTCTTGGCAATATTTACTTTTTAATTAAATAAGATATTAATGGCGAGTTGGAATTGGCATTCGGCTATGGCCATTAGATACTCTCAAGAATATTTGGATATTTTTATGCCCTGCTAGATTGTAATAATTTGTATAATAATTTCGATCACGTATTTACTAAAGTTAATTCCCAAAATTTCCTAAAGGAAACATTACGCTGGAAACTGCAATTAAATAATTAAGGTAAAGCACCGCCTAAGTGCAATCAGGCTCGAATCCCAACTGAATCCTTACAGCATCATCATATTCCTTTCTAATGTCCCGAATAAATCCAGATAAACTGCTGGGTAACACATCAGAAATTTGGGACAGCCGGCGGATGCATTTACCTGCGTCAATTACAGCCAACTTAACGTTGGACTTGGCACTCTCGTCCTTCCGCCCGAGTGTGTGCGAATGAGTGGGCGCATGCGGTGGTGTTGGTGTTGGTATGTGGGCCAGGATCCAGGATACTAACGGGGGCGGAATGCAGTTAACTGGGCCTGGCCCAGACAATGGAGTCAAGCTGACATACTTGCATAGATTTGGAGGCAGTGAATCGGCAAGTGAGGAGAAGCGGCGACGGCGACGGCGACGGCGACGGCGACGGCACGGGGATCCGGCTGGAATGGAGACGGGGAGTGACGTTTATGCTGACACCGAAAGTCATCAACAACAATATACAGTTTCAAGAGAAGTGCACTGGGGAAAATAAAATAGGAGTGGTATGCAGCTCGAAATACATTACTTAGAGCACTATGAATAAGAACTTGGGAATTATAAGGGGGAAATAAGAAAAATCATGTGATAATAGGTATTAGTTATAAATAATAAATAAGGTAAAATGAAGAGAAATCCTATTTTTTTGACTTAACACTTTAAATAGACAAAGAAAAAAATATAAAATAATTTACACTTTAAAACAGGTAAGAAAAAAAATTAATTTAAGATATAAAAATAATGAAAATAGAAATAATACATTTTTCTATATATTTATGTATTTAAAATATTTAGAATAAAAAAAGTTTTTATTAAATTATCCTTATTTTTACTTTACACTTTAAAAAGGGCAAAGGAAAAAATATAATATTTTACACTAAGGGAAAAAATTATTTAAAATATAAAAATAATAATAATATTAATAATACACTTATTTTTTATTTATGTATTATTTTTAGTTTATTTAAATAATTTACTTATCACAAAAATAAGCTTCCAAATTATGTTTCCCTTTACTAACATTTAATATTCATTTCTCCGCCTGTGGCAACAGCTTGGGCCGCCTCCTTGCCCCTGCTGACTGGCAAATATTTGCCGCATAGGCAAACTTGTGCCATTGCCCCTGGGCACCATCCCATCCAGCTCCAGCTCCAGCTCCTCCGCCGCCGTCTAAACAGCCACTGCCACTTCATCGTGGGCCTCCGATTCGGCCGGGTTTCGGCGAAGGTTTCGCTTTGTTTGGGTGTCGCGCATTTGGCGCGCCTCCAGGCGAGCCAAGTGCTTCCTGGCGGCGGGGGCAGAGTGGGAGGAGGAGCCGATTCCGAATCCTCGTGGGCTCCGGCTCCGTGCGTCTCGTTTCCGCTCCAGATCATAAACAAAGCGAACGCGTGCGAGGCTATGTATGTACATAAATACATGCAAATTTGATGTCACTCTGTGCCGTAAAGTCACCAATACAAGACCCCTTAACCCCAACCCTACCCAGCCTTAACACCCAACACCCACACCGTCACCCCAAACAAACCGTTTCGACACTTCATGTAGCCCTGCGGCCATTTGGCATTGCATACTTTTCGCCTGCACTCGGCCAGCGTGGGGCTCAGGTTCCCCTTTTCTTTCTTTTCGAAAAGACGCATATTTCCGAGTCGAAAAGTCTGGCGAAAATATATGCTAAACACACATTAAACAGCTCTTGTGTTTGCCTTCGCTCAATAAAAGTTAATTTTAGGTGGCATTTCCCAAACAAACACATTTTATAATAGAGAAACACATATTAGGCAAACACAAAAGTGGGAAATTAAAATGGCAAAGAGCGTTGACAAATATTTGCAGATACTTTTCACAGTTTTTTGTGTGTGTTATTTTAAGGCCTATGCAAATTTAACAAAATAAATTAAAAGCCTCAACTAAAGGCGGACCATGGTCAGCAGTTTTATATTGATTTAATATTTAAATGGGACTCTAACTTAACTTAATTAATTTAAAGGGGGTTTTAGACATTATTTACTTTATTTTTTTATATAAAAAAGGGTATCTCCAAGGCGTTGTTAAAAATCCATAGACATCTGGATCATTTCCGATGCTATTCTGGCCTTAGGCGAATGCAATAAAAACAATTAAAATCAAAAGCAGAAGCAGCAGCAGGAGCCGCATTGGCTACAAAAGAAGCAACATCAACCTGCAACTAAAAAGCCGCCCCCGGCCACATTTCCAAACTAATTGAAATGCCCTCGCTGACACGAGGTACAAGGTATGAAATGGTGACAGCTCTCTCAGCACACACACACACACACAGCTTGTCTAAAAAGGAATATTGCATAAATCGTAGAATTTTTGGAAATATATCAAACGGGATAGTTAAGTCGGCTTAAGTTTCCAACTGACAGGCCAGAGTTTGTGGCCATCGGAAAAGCAATTTTATTTATTATTGGTCACGGAGTCGGAGAGTCCACAGTCCAAAGTCTAAAGAGGAAGGACACCAGAACACATCCCCTTCTAAACGGAGAACTCATATTCCCCGGCAGATTTCAGGTGGGGATAAATTATTAAGCAGGCCCAGACGTGTTCGCATTCGAGCATAAATTGAGAGCACTTCTCGGGATGTGTTGGCCATGCCATTTGCTATTACAATAATGTCCTGCCAAACTCATTGCTATTCTCTTTGTCTCGCCAGCTCTCGGCCAGTGAAGGGAAATTAACCTGACTCACCTGAGATTCTGAGAAGTCGGTACGTAAGAGTTAAGACCTGGCTCTTACATACTCGTACAGTCAGCAGTGGGTAAGTGTTACCTATCCCGAAATGAACTTAATTATTTAGTTAAAATTTAAACTTTCAAACAAGTACAGCAGCTACTATCTATTTATGCTTTATTTATTTACTTTTTTTTATTTATTTATTTAGTGTCAGAGACTTCGTAGCGCTACATGCTGTAAAAATTATACAAAAACTGCTTCGGTCACACTCTATCTTAAGAAATCTTAAGTCCAACATGGCGGTATGCACAAAATATTGTGGCCAGCTGGTCACACTTCAATGTTGCATCTATGCAACCTATAGGTTGCTCCACCAATGCTAATTTATTTTAATTATACAAGCTCAATTTATTATTTATTATTAAACTATGATTGATTATCGATTATTAGTATCGATTGTTATATATCATTATTAACAATTGTTGTTATCGATTATTATTAAAATCGATTAGGAATAATTTGTTTTTCTTTTATTTTTAATTTTACAAAATAACATTATTATTTATTTTTAAACTATAATCATCAATGATCAGTATTGATTATTTTTTTATCATTACTATCGATTTTTATTATTATTAATAGTATCGATTATGTACGTAGAATATATTTTTGTAGTTATAATTTTTCAAAATCGAGTTATTAATTATTATTTCTTCTCTATTTTCAAGTATAATTATCAATAATTACTATCAATTTACTTTCAATACTAATTCTATTTGAATCTGAAAATACTTATTTCAGCTTCATTTTTAGTTTGTTTCCACTGTAACAATCCTTGCTTGCTCTTACAATTAACCTATGATATGTAATGGTGTTTGTCAGAAAACGTAAGCCTTTAGCTCGAATTTGCTAAGTTGCACTTAAAAAAAAAGAAGATAAATAGAATTTAAATTACGAATAATTATATTTTCCAATTTATCTCTTAATAAAAAAATTTGTTTAACTAGTGCAATAAATATAAGTTTACTCTTGTCGCACTAAGATATTAAGAAATAAATAAATAAAAAAAAAATATTTAAACCAAAAAATATCTTACAACCTCCATTCAGTTTAAAATGTAATTATTCAACAGGTATATATCTTTTCCTCACAGTGTAAGCAAAAGGTAATCGGGTTATGGTTAAAATAGGCAGGAACAATGGAACAACAAAGGATTTCGATGCGCTTTTGACTTGTGGCCCAAATCGAAGCGTATTTACTCGGTGATAACACTAGTTTACACTCAAAATGCTCCAAGCCTGTTGATGTGAAATTCTGGTAGAGTTGAACCCCCAGATCACGAAAATGGCTTTAATTTTTTTTTCTATGGACACGTTTTTTTTAAAAGATTTTTTAAAGTTTTACCCAAAAAAAATTTGCTCAGTTTACGTTTATTATTTCATAGCTCGAGTTGTAGCCAACCAATTTACCTGTCGAATGTTTTATTTTACAGGTAATGAACTAACCTTTCGATTTTAAAACACTTTATGTATATTGGATAAGTACTTTGTGTGCTACAGCTCGATAAACTTGAAAAAAGTGGAAATTTCAATCCGTTAACTCAAATGTTAACGTGCTGCTAGCATCATAAAAACTCGGAAAAAATCCGTTGGAAAATCAAAACGTGTTTTTTTACAAAGATGATCGCCCAAAGTATCAAACAGGCCTACAACTCCAGAAATCCGTTGAAGAATAGATTTATCGTGGATTTTCAAAGTTAAGAAAATTGAGAAATTTTTTCAAATTTTTGGGCGGATGCCTACTAGATTAAATGTACAGTGTTGGACAACGCCTTTAGATGGCCTGTTAACTTTGCTAGATGTGATGAACTGTCGGATTTAGATATAAAAAAATAGCTAAGTTTTGTTAAATAATCAAAAATTTACAAAATTATGTTGAAGTAAGATAAAAATTAAATAATCGTCTTTATGATTGATTTGGTTCATTGGTACCATTAAGGGGTTATGCGGCCTCGCGGCTATAAAACGTGGTATAAAAACAAACTTTTTCTGAAGAAAAAATATAGCAGGAGTATTCTGTACAAGAGCGCCCCCTTCAAATCAATATTACTCCCGATTTTTAGTTGAAATGTGGTCAGGATTTTAACCTATTCATTCAATTAGGAAATCGGTTTTTTTTCATTTCAAGGGCGGCGGGAATCCTTAAGTCATCTTTCTAATTAGTTCACAATAGCTGTATGTATATAAAGGCGATCATTTAATTTTTATCTTACTTCAACATAATTTTGTAAATTTTTGATTATTTAATAAAACTTAGCTATTTTTTTAAAGCTAAATCCGACAGTTCATCACATCTAGCAAAGTTAACAGGCCATCTAAAGGCGTTGTCCAACACTGTACATTTAATCTAGTAGGCATCCGCCCAAAAATTTGAAAAAATTTCTCAATTTTCTTAACTTTGAAAATCCACGATACATCTATTCTTCAACGGATTTCTGGAGTTGTAGGCCTGTTTGATACTTTGGGCGATCATCTTTGTAAAAAAACACGTTTTGATTTTCCAACGGATTTTTCCGAGTTTTTAAGATGCTAGCAGCACGTTAACATTTGAGTTAACGGATTGAAATTTCCACTTTTTTCAAGTTTATCGAGCTGTAGCACACAAAGTACTTATCCAATATACATAAAGTGTTTTAAAATCGAAAGGTTAGTTCATTACCTGTAAAATAAAACATTCGACAGGTAAATTGGTTGGCTACAACTCGAGCTATGAAATAATAAACGTAAACTGAGCAAATTTTTTTGGGTAAAACTTTAAAAAATCTTTTAAAAAAAACGTGTCCATAGAAAAAAATATAAAGCCATTTTCGTGATCTGGGGGTTCAACTCTACCAGAATTTCACATCAACAGGCTTGGAGCATTTTTTTTTTTCATTTTGTAAACTGGTGTAATTAACTCCCTCTTGGCCCTAAATGTGCATTTGAGCCAGAGAGCAATGAAAGAAAAAATTAATTAATGCTTGGCTGGGCCAAGGCAAAATAATATCTACCATCAAATTTAGCAAAAATTAAATTAGAAATATCTTTATGCCTCGAAACTGAACATTCCGCACAATAAGCTATTTTTATAATTAAAATCCAAGCAGTATCCTGTTGCATTTCCCACTAATTGTTTGCCAGCCTGTCCAAATTAAATTGATTTATTTTGTGGTACAAAAAAGAATACAAACACGAGAAAAATGAGAAGTGAGAAGTGAGAGCTCTATCGAGATACATTTTCCTGGCAATTTAACGCAACTTGACAGTGGCATTGCCGCCGCAAACTTTTAATCAGATACTGAACGCGATGGCGTTGGCTCTCGGCGGACTTGTGGCCAAAATGTTTTCAATATCATAAATTTTTAAAAATATCAACTGGCTGTAGGAGCGTGTGCGAGTGTGTGTTGAGTTATTTGAATGTGTGCCAACACAACTTGGGCGTAGCGCCGAGGAACGCGGCCGCTTTTCCCGATTTTCGACATTCGACGTTCGACGACAACTCGACAGTTGCAATTTGTGCGTCGCGGCGGCTCGAACAACGCGTGGCCAGAATTTCCGAACTTTTCCGAATTTTCCTTGCCACTCTTCCCCAGCAATTTGCAGGCGCAATTAATTGACAAGTTGTTAAACATATCTATTAAATGAGAGGCACGGACAGAGGCCTTTAAATAACTCGTGTGCGGCGCGCGTTAAAATTATCAATTAAAATCAATTAACAAGGCGGCCCCAGCCCGGGCGGAATAAAATAAAATCAAATTTAAATACAAATAAAGCGAGATGCCGGGAAGAAAAAAAGTAAACACCACAGGTAGCGACGGTCGGGGGCTTGGGGGGGCTGCAGTGCGGCTGCATAATTAAAAATTAATTTACCACACAGACAACGGTAAATAGTAGAAGTAAAATGTAAAGCACATTTACATAAACACTGCGGGAAATTGGTCTTGTTTTTTTTAAATGAATTTCAGAGGCAAAACTCTGTTTATTTTATAAATAAAATGTATTATTTATAGCCAAAAGCAATTGTAAAAACTAAAAGTAGAAATTGGCTGGGTTTATACGTTTGCAAAGTAAAAAGAAACAAATAAGCTTGAGGGGTCAACAAATTACTTATTTAAATTATTTTATTTGTATTTTTAAAGAAAGACTTCTTCGGTAGAATAAAGTTTTCACTCTCAAAAATTAAATTACTGACTGGATTACCCTAATATTCAATCTATAAATTCATACAATAATTATATGTTCTTTCGACACCGATATTATCTATCTTATAATCGATTTTCTTTATTTAATTTAAATTATTTTATTTGTATTTTTAAAGAAAGACACTCAAGTCAGCTCTTTTGAAGAATAAAGTTTTCACTCTCAAAATATCCTAAGATTCAATCAATAAATTCCTCTAATAATAATATATTATTTCGATATCAATATTACCTATTTTATAATCGATTTTTCTGGCCGTGCTCTGATTATATATGCGCCGTGCATATGCATATGGCCGAGCTTTTAATGACACGGCAAATAAAAGCCACGGGACTCGAGACTCCGGGCTATATCCCCCATCGATTGCACTCACTCGGCACTATAATCGGAACCCATCGAGATGTATAAAAATTCCTCAGGCAGGCATCTATTTTGGATGCTCCGCAGATTTCCAATATCTTTTCTTTGTTTGTGTTTTTTGTTTTTCTTTATTTTTTTTTTTTATGAAATCGGAGAGTGAAGAACCACTGTGCCTTTTGGGCGGTGGTGTGATTCTGATTCTGGGGGTGTTTCTTTGTTGTGTTTCGGCTTTTATTTATAACGAACGCAATGTGCCCGCTCCTCGACGATATTCAAAAGCGTCGCCGACTATAAATAAATCGGATATGAATGAATCCGATATATGTATGTGTAAACAGGCTGGCGTTGAGAGAGGCCAGAAATATGGAAATTGATTTTGGCCACGCGAGCGGGGGCTCTATATATCATTATCCGATCGAAAGCAATGATATATCATTTGATTATAACCACGAAATATTCAAATAAATCAGATTTAGACACTTGGATCAGTCGGGATATTTAGTAAGATAATTATAGGGTTTTGGAAAAGTGAATTCTGAAGATTTTAAATAAATGTATGTAACGATTAATGATAAATGATTTAAATGGTAATTAATTGATTCAAATAAGTCAGATTTGGATACTTGGATCAGTCTGAATATTTAATAAAAAATAAAATTATAAAGTTTTTGAAAAGGATGTGCCCAAATTTTTAAACAAATTTGTGTAATAATGATTGATAATTGATTAGTTTGTAATTAATTGAGTGTTGAAAGTTTACAAACAGCTATTTGATTTATTTATATTTTTTGTTTTCTTTGGCTTTGCATATTTATTTCTTTATTAGGCCTAGAAGTAGGCTTATGAATATTTTATAGAGAAAAATTACATGATGCTGGCCACAATTTCTTATCTCCATTTATTTATTTATTTATACTTTATCTAAGCAAAAGCTATAAATTCCAGGTAACCATTGATTTGGCATATATTTTTATATATTAATAATATGAAATATGTTATCTCCGTTTTTTTATTTATGTATACTTTGTCTACGTTACAACTATAGATTGTTAGTTACAATTTATTTCATATATATTTTTATATATTAATATATAAAATATAAAATTATGCTGGCCACAATTTCTTATCTGCGTTTAATTATTTATTTTTTACTTTGTCTACGTAACAACTATAAATTGTTAGTAACCCTTGATTTCATTTTTATATATTAATAATATAAAATTTAAGAGCAAGACTTAAAATAGAATTAAAACAGTCTAATTATAGTTAAAATATAATCTAATTTTTGTTTAGAACTGTTTAAAATAAACTTTAACAGTTTAAAAGTTTAAAAGTCATAAATACAGACTCCTGAATAAGTCATAAATTATTTTAAAGGGTTAATGAATTTATTAACCCTTAAAGGACACCCAAACAAGGACCTGGCAAGCCTATCAGTGATGGAGGAGGACCAGCCCTAGGCTGGGGCTACAAGCTAGTCAACTTAGTGCCGCCTTCGAGATAGTAACCAGGGGAACTATCATCAGTTTAAGCAAGTGGCTAATGGAAGGTGTTGTTGATCGATTGGGACACCTCCTCCATGGTGTGTGGGTGTGTGTTTAAGAGGGGCGGAGCACCTGTTGCGGCCAGCTGAGTGCCATTTAATTGCCAGCTGTTGACAAGGGGGCTGGGTTGGGGGTGGCTTTCTGGTCGGGCACCGAACCAAACCTCACCGAACCGCTGATTAATGAGCCAGAGCAGGGGACAGCAATTAGAATACAATTAGCAGTGGACGCCGGCCACTAATGAGCGCTCTCGTCTTCCTTCCTTCCGTTCTCGCTCTCCCTTCCCCAGCATCATCACCGGACGGGCAACAGACACCAGAAGGAGCAGAGGAGGCAGGCCAGGGAGAAGAGTCCTTCACCGGAACCAGAGCAGACCCTGCCCTATCGCATCGAGAAGTCGGACATATATGGACGCTATCTGGTGGCCAGCCGGCAGCTGGAGCCCGGCGAGCTGCTCATCTCCGAGGAGCCGCTGGCCATCGGTCCCTGTGTGAGTGGCGATCCCGTGTGCCTGGGCTGTTACCAACCAGTATCGCTTGGAAGGGATCAATACCGCTGCCCCACCTGCTCCTGGCCCCTGTGCAGCGCCACCTGCTCCGGCCTGGGCCATAGACATGGACACACTGCCACCGAGTGCCAGCTGTATGGGGAGAGGAAGGCGGCAGCCGGGGAACTGCTCACGGATCGCGCCGGTCCTGCGGAGGTGCGTGACCTCTACGAGCTGGTGATGATCGTGCGCATCCTCCTCCTGCGCCAGCACGATCCGGAGCAGTTCGAGCTGATCTCCCGCATGGAATCCCACACGGAGGAGAGGCGCAAGAATGCCGTCCTCTGGCAGCACTACGAGGAGATGGTGGTGCGCCGGCTTAACGAGGAGTGGCAGGTGAAGGATCTTTTGCCGGAGCAGGTGCACGAGGTGTGCGGCATCCTCGATGTGAATTGCTTCGAGATCGGCCAGAATGGGGCCAAAGCGCGGACGCTATATCCGAGCGCCTTCCTGCTCGCGCACGACTGCAGCCCCAACACGGCGCACACGGACGACCCGAGGTCCTTCGCGATCCTGCTGCGCACCTCGCGGCGCGTGCGCGAGCGGGAAGCGCTGACGCTCAGCTATGCGTACACGCTGCAGGGCACGCTAAAAAGGAGGTCCTTCATGCACGAGGGCAAGCTCTTCTGGTGCCGCTGCGCCCGCTGTGCCGATCCCCGGGAGCTGGGCTCCGATTGCAGTGCTTTGGTGTGTCCTTCGTGCAGGGAGGGCACGGTGAGGGCCATGGAGCCCCTGGAGCAACAAGGTGACTGGGGGTGAGTAGAGGGTACAGGTGTCAAACTACCGGTGGCACTATCGATAGTATCGATGGTTCGTATTCAGCTCGCACCATCGGTAGTTTTAAAAACAATCGCAATAGTATCGTCCCCATACATTATTATATTTGTAAGCTTGACACCAAACCAATTCTAATTAGAAAATGAAAATATAAACCACAAGAAACCAAAACTGAAAATTTTGTCCGAGTATTTTTATTATTTTTAAAATGATTACTATATTAAATCGTTAATCTAAAAATCTTTATCAAATTACTCAGGGATACCCTCAACTTTTCTGAGTCTTTTATTAGATGAACACCCCTTTTTTTATAAAAAATTCAATCGGTCGGTACTTACGCGATAGTATCGATAGTTTGCGAACAAAAACTCGAAACTATCGATGGTGCCAATACGGGTAGTTTCACATCTCTAGTAGAAGGAGAGGGAGATCCTTGAATTTTATAAAACATATATCCTTTATTCTTCAGATGCGATCGCTGCCCTCATAAAATAGGCTCCGAGGATCTGGAGCTTCAGCTGGACCGCATCAACAATGACCTGGAGGCCATCGATGTGCATGACATTCCCGGACTGGAGAGGTTTCTCCTCAAGTAAGCACCTCATTCTCTCAGAGACCTCACTCTCTCAAAAAATAAATCTGTAAAAATCTCCACAAGCTTCTACTAATTTCAAGAATCATTTTAGCCCACGATCACTTCAGGGAGAAAGTCCTGCAGAAAGTCAGCTCTCCAACGCTTCTTCATAACAATAATAATTACCATAATCTTTCTATACCTTTTATATCCTTTATTATCCCTTTTTTACCAACCTGAATCCCCTCCTGCAGATATCGGAATGTTCTGCGACCCAACCACTATCTCCTGCTCTCGGCCAAGTACTCGCTGTGTCAGATATACGGCAGGATCAAGGGTTATTTGCTGCCGGAGATGTCGCCAGAGGATATAGCCCGCAAGGAGACCTACTGCCGAGAGTTTCTGGAAATTGTGGACATACTGGATCCCGGTCTAACGCGACTAAGAGGTAAGGAGACCATATCTTACCTTACCTTAATTTGTTATCGATTTATTCGTGCCCCAAAAAGGCCTCATCATGTACGAACTGCATGCCCCTGTCATGGTCTTGGCCCAGCTGGGCATGCAAAATGGTCAGACCTCACGGCAGGAGTTCCAGCGGCGGCTCAAGGAGGTGGTCAAGCTGCTCCAGGCCAGCCGGGACATCCTGTGCCTGGAGCCCGAGGGATCCAGCGAGTATGAAATGGGAATGGCAGCAGCCGATGCCCTCGTTAAAATGGGCTGCTAATATAATAATATATTAAAATGTATCTCAAAATAAATATAATAGATTGTTTTTTTTTTATAAAGAAAGCTTTAGAACTATTTAAATATAATAAAATAAAACAAAATAAAAGAAAAATAAAAATTGAAGCAAGGCCAGTGCTGCCAAACTAATAAAGCTGGACAAATATTGCTTGCAACCGGTGGTGCTGCCAACCTGTTCGATGAAGCACAGGCTTAGCTTAAACATAAACTTTATAGTCTAATAACTTCCATGTCTGTTAACCAATTGTACTCAAACTCCTAATTATACATATATTTAATATAAATATATTATTAATATATAGATTTTTCATATAAAGGAAGCTTTAGAACTATTTAAAGCTATTAAAATAAAACAAAATAAAAGAAAAATATAAACTTGAATCTAAAAGGTCAGACTAATGACTAATGTAGCTAGGCTAGTGCTGCCAAACTAATAAAGCTGGACATATATTTCTTGCAACCGGTGGTGCTGCCAACTTGTTCGATGAAGCACAGGTATAGCTTGAACATAAATAATATATTTATATATATATTATTTACAATATATAATATATTAAAATAATATAAAAATATTTTACAATGTATCTCAAAATCAATATAATAAATATTTTTTTATAAAGGAAGCTTTAAAAATATTTAAAACTATTAAAATATAACAAAATTCTGCCAACCTATTCGATGAAGCAAATATTTAGCTTGAAAATAAACTTTATTGTTTAATAAGTTCCATATTTATTAACCAATTGTACTCAAATGTATATATTCCTAATTAAACATATATTTATTATATACTTTTTATTATTATTTAGCTTTAATGTATATATATTTTTTTGTTTTGGTTAATGCTTTTAAATGCCTTTAAAAAAATACTTAAGCAGAGTGTAACAAGGGCAGTTATTCCAGCATAGTGAGGGGTTATCCCACTCTTTTGAAAATCTGTCTCGTCATTATTGATTCCAAAACTTTAACTTCATTCAAAAAGTTATTTAGTGCTCTCGCTCCGTCTGGTCCTTGTTGCCTTGGCAGTCCTTTTTATTATTATTTTTTCTTTCTTTTTTTTTTGAAGAATGTCAATAAGCGAAAACTCAAAGTGCTCCGGCGACGACGACAACTCAACAGTTTTGAGTTCGGGCCCAGAAGTCCGCCTCTGTCTAATTGTGTAAGCCCGGAAAAAGTCCGTCTGAAAATCTGGCGGAATTGGGATGAGCCAGAGAGCCGGAGAGCCAGAAGTTTTCCATCAACCCCAATGTTAATTAATGGACATTTTGGCATTTCACTCGATTCACCGAAGGCCGTGATGGTCGCTCCTTTAAGTTGCCATTAAAATTGTCACTAAATCAGCACCAAAAACCCGACTAAAGTCAGGCGACAGCTTTAAGGTGGAAAAGCCAATGTTCATTTGTAATTTTCCTTTGTCTTGCGACAAGAAAGAAAAGCTGCCCTAAGACGGGCTGGCAAAGCAAAAACACTATTATGAATGCATTGAATTTTTATAATCATCCACAATGTGGCCACATGCAGATAAAGTAGATACACCCCCACTAGATGCACTTTTCACTGCCTCGGCTGTGCTCTGCAGGTATGACGCCCCACATATCACCACCAGGAGCCAGCCACCAGCCACCAGTTACCAGGATCCAGGATGTATATAGTATGTACACGGATGTGTTTGCAGGCAACCAAGCAAGTATATATGGCATCACCAAGGACATAAATGAAACAAAAACATTAACAAAGTAATGCCGACTCGGAGAAGTCTAGATGCTCTTTAAAAAATAATGCAAATAAATATAGGCTAAGGTAGGGAGTTGATAATAATTATTAAATATTAATAAACAGTCTAAGGGACATGGAAATTTAATATTATATTAAGAAAAGCTAAGGTGGAATGGAAATTTATATTTAAATTAAGCAAGTCAAAGGTTATTTCTAATTCCCAAAAATGCCAGTTTTACCAAACTAATGTAGCTAAGCCAGTGCTGCCAGACTAATAAAGTGGTGCTGCCAACCTGTTCAATGAAGCACAGGTTTAGCTTGAACATAAACTTTATTGTCTAATAAATACATTTGAATTAAATACAGGCTAGGGTAGGGAGTCAATATTAATGAAACAAATATTAATCAAGAGCAAAGGATGTTCCTAATTTCAATTAAAAATAATGGAAATGTATTTTAAGCAAAGCAAAGGTTATTCCTAATTCGAATGAAAAATAAATACTGGTCAAAGTAAGGAGTTTAATTATAATTAAAAAATATTAATCAAAACTCTAAAGGATAAATAAATTTAATATTAAATTAAGCAAAGCAAAGCTGTTCCTAATTTCTATTAAAAATAACTTTAAATCCTTAGCTTGCTTATCTAATATAATAGTAATTAGCTTATTTAAACCCTATAAAAATAAAAATAAATACAGATCAAGGTAAGGAGTCAATATTAATTAAAAAATAGTAATCAAGCGACTAAGGGATTATGAAATGTATTAGTTGTTCCTAATTACAACTAAAAATAACTTTAAATCCCTTGCTTGCTTATCTAATAATAATTACCTTATTTAATTTTCTTATTCCAACTTCTGCTTTTGGGGTTAACCTCATTTACACAGCGCATAAGCCCCATTTTCGGCTTAGGGTGGACCACACAAAAAGCGGCTAGAACTAAAAGCGTACGATAAATATAAATTGCATTGTGCAATAATCTTCAAAGTGCAACAAAGTAAAAAAACAACAGCAACAACAATGGCTACAAGAAGCACGACAAGGCAGCTAAGACACACACACATAGACACACAGACACCGACACGGACATGGACATGGACACACACACACACACTTACAGCAACACCGACACCGACACATACAGGATACACAATGAGATGTTGCCGCATAAAGCCACATAAAAAATAAGAAGGAGCAAGGAAGCGCAGTGCCAGGATGTGGCAGCCGCACACAAAGTAAACGAGGCGGCGGATGGTCCAAGGGGATATGACTCTGGATCTGGAGAAGGTAGTGGCTCCTCCTGCCACAAAGCCAAGGACATTGGCGTGGCAGCCGGGGGAGTCGCATCGCCTTAAAAAAGAGCGCCAGCCAAATGACTCGTAATTGTTTGCAATTTCCCTCTCGCTCTCATTGTGTGATTTCGTCGCCAGTTATTGCAGTCAGTCAGGAGTCGTCCTGCGTCCTGTGTAAACAAAAAGCTCAATGCAGGTACAGTTGAGCCCGATATATGTGTATGTATCTGGGCAATCAGCTTAAGTTGTTGTCGCCAAGTTGAAGGAAAACAATTTCCGCCATCGAAGGGAGCTTTGCTTGGGTCTCTGATGGTTCGAGGCATTTATAATATTTACTAAAAAGAGCAACTTTAGTTTCGTTTACTTGTAAAGGAAATATGAAATAAATATTTTAGATTGTTTAAAAAATCAGTTAATAGAGAAATATATAAATATATAAAATATAAAATCAGTCAAAACAAGGCTCTTCAGCTGCAATGGCCTTTTAAATTATATTTTAAATTATCTATAATTCCTATCGGGTTCTAGCTAAGAGCTGGTGATAATCACGGTGAATGTGAAAGGTGATCAGTATGGGGACGAGAGAGAGAGAGAGAGAGAGAGAGAGAGAGAGCGGAAAGATCGAGAGGGAAGAGCAAGAGATGGAAGAGCGAGAGACGGAAATGAAAGATAGGGAAGAAAGAGAGAGGTAAGATACAGAGGTAAGATAGAAAGGTAAGATAGAGAGGGAAGGGAAAGAAAGGAAGGAGACAGAGATGAAAGAGAAAGAGATGGAAGAGAAAGAGATAATAAATAAAATAATAAAATAAATAATATGACAATTATATTACGTTACATTATTTTACATTACATTATATATTTTATTATATTATATTTTAGATAATTACATTATTTCTATTACTAGTGTAATTGTTATATTAATATTATCCTCTCCTCTTGTACAGTTATGCTCCCTGACACTAACCCCCCTCCTTTAAGAACGCGACGCCTCTGCCTTTTTGGACCGCAACATTATGGCAGCTAACGGTAAGCCGATGATGCCGAGTATCTTTTGTATTTACTTCAGCGCCACAGCAAGGATGCGGCGAGGATGCGGCAGCGACAGGCACCAGGACAAGGACAAGCCAGCGGAAGGCAGGAAGCTGGCAAGATGGAAGGCAGCTCGGTGGCTCGGTGGCTGTGTGGCTATCAAAAGTGTTGCTTATTAAAATAAAATTTATTGCTTGTTTGCAGATAAAAATGAAGACAAGACTGCAGCTCTGCATCTGTTCGGTAAAAGTGTTAAAACGATAAGCGGAAACAGGAAGCAGCCCAGCAGGAGGATATCTCCAAGGACAACAGCCCCAAAAAAGCAACCCCCTAATGAGGGGAGGAGGAGCAGCTACTTGTCCAGCAACTTTCGACCCTTTTTTCAAGAGGCTCTGTCTAGACGAAAAATCAAAAGAGTGACAGCGCCAATTCGAGAGATTCCAAACTAAGTTATGGACCAAGTGGCAGCCTAACCACCTGAAGAGCACTGGGAGAAGGGAAAAAGGGTTGCTAAAAATAATAAATAAAATAAAATGAAGGGAAAGGGTTGACAAAAGAATAAATAAAATATAAATAAAGAAAAAGGTTTGGTTAAATAATATATAAAATAAAATTAAATAGCTTTTGGCTCAAAAAATAATTTAAAAATCTCTGGGAGAAGGGAAAACGCTTGACAAAATAATAAATAAAATAAAATTAAAGAAAAAGGGTTAAAAAAATAATAAATAAAATTAAATTAAATAGATTTTGGCTCAAAAAATAAATTTAAAAGCACTGGGAAAAGGGAAAAAGAGTTGATAAAATAATAAATAAAATAAAATTATATAGATCTTAGCTCTAAAAATAAATAATAAAGCACTGGGAGAAGGGAAAAGGACTTGATAAAACAATAAATAAAATAAAAATAAAGAAAAAGGGTTGATAAAATAATAAATAAAATAAAATTAAAGAAAAAGGGTGGATAAAATAATAAATAAAATAAAATTAAAGAAAAAGGGTTGATAAAATAATAAATAAAATAAAATAAAATCGATTTTGGCTCAAAAAATAAATATAAAAGCACTGGGAGAAGGAAAAAAGGGTTGATAAAATAATAACTTAAATAAAATTATAGAAAAAGTGTTGATAAAATAATAAATAAAATTAAATTAAAGAAAAAAGGTTAATAGAATAATAAATAAAATAAAATTAAATATATTTTGGCTCAAAAAATAAATGGAGAAGCACTGCGAGAAGGGGAAAAAGAGCTGGAAAAAACAAAAAAAAAGATTTTAGCTCTAAAAATAAATAAAAGAAACACTGAGAGAAGGGAAAAAGAGTTGTAAAAGTTATAAATAAAATAAAATTAAATAGATTTTGGTTCAAAAAACAAATAAGAAAATTCTTAAAAATTCTTTGCTTTCTTGTTTCGATTTTTAGTTTCTATATTTCCAGATCAATACCATCTCAAGCCGCACTTCATCTATGTGACAGAACAAAAGCTTATTGCGAGAAATACAGAGTTAATTAGCCTTATATTTAGGGTATATTTCTTAAGCCTATATATAGGTTATGGGTGATTATAATACAAGTTCATTCGCTCAGTGTGACGAGGCAAGTTGTCAAGTTCACAAATCGCAGAATAATTTGATTCGCCGGCATGTCCTTGCTATCTCCTCCTCCCTCCTTTAGTAGTTGTTGTAGACAAACTCGCTGAGCAGGGAGTTGCTGGGCCCATCGCCGCCCGTGGAGCTGGAGCCGGAGGAGCCGGCGGTGCCCGTGGAGCCGTCGCGCAGCAGGCGATGACGGAAGTGCATGGTGCGCAGGCGCTGCATCCGACGCTTCAGGTTGCAGTAAACCGGACAGCAGTCGGGGAAGGGCTTGTACATCAGCTCCTCCTCATCGCCCTGCTCGCACTGCTCGGGCAGGATGTCCAGGCAGCTGGAAGAGAGCAGAGAGCATTAGTTCTGGCAGGGATTCGGGCGGAGGGACTTGGAGTTGGGGATGCACATGCTTAGCTAGTTGGACTCAACACTACTCATTCGGCCTAGACATTTTTTCCACTACGAAAATAGACCTGGAGCGGGGCATAATGTGATTGTTCTCGCAGAAGAGATTGGAGCACAGGCTGAGAAGGACGAGGCGGCGGGGCAGGAACTTGGACTGCTCCCACATGCAGCGACGGTAGGTTCCTGATTTAGGAAAAATATATAATACATATATATAGGATATAGGAGGATAGGATATAGGAGAAGCTGGTCTGACTTAGCACACTGTTGTCGGCCTCCCCCGAATCCTCCTGCGTGTTGTAGTTGCGCTGCAGCTGATAGTGCTTCATGTGGAACTGGCCAAAGCCAAGGACGCCCACGAGGGCCAGGCACAGCAGGACCCAGATCTTCTCCAGCTGGTACATCTCGATGTGGTGCGGCGACTGGCGACTGGGTGCAAACTACGCGCTAAGCTCACACCACAGCCACTGTCATTATTACGTATACGCAACGTATGACGGTGCTGCTGGGTGTGTGTGTGTACTTTTCAATTGCCCTGGCACTTGATTAAATCAAGAATAAAATTGCAATGCAAATTTTTGCGTTTTTCACCCAGCGGCTCTCGGCTCTCTCGTGTGATTAATGCCCCCAATCCCATCCAAAGCAATCCCAGCCCAGGTCCAGGTCCAGGTCTCCCACCTAATGTGAGAAAAGCCCAGAGCCCAGGGCCCAGGCAGAGATTGGACCGAAACCGAAAACGAAACAGTTTGTCATAATAATCGTTTGTTTTTTCCCAACCATCGCCATAATAATGTCAAGTGCAAGTGTTTTGTGTTGTGTGCCGAGTGTGTTCTTTGTTGTGTGTGTTGTTTTGGTGTGTGTCCAACAATAAAACACAATTGCTATCGGTTTGTTTTGATTTTTTTTGTTTTTCATAAAAGTAATAAACAAAATTAAAAGAATTTAGCAAGGTAACATTTTTCGGAATAAAACAAATTAAATAGGAAATAGAGAAACCCTTTCAAATATAAATTAAAAAAAAATTAGGGAAACTCGTTTTTACATAGATAGAAAGCTTAAAATATAATTATTAAATATTTAAGACAAAATAAATAAGGGAATCATTTTAAATATAAATTTAAAAAATTGGGATTATTAGTTTTTACATAGATAGAAAGCTTAATAATATAATTATTAAATATCTAAGTTCATAATTTGAGGGATTATTAATTAAGAACCTTTTAAATATAAATAAAATATCAGGAAAAAATAATGTGTACAGCTACGTAAAACTAATTTACTAGAAAATAAAGAAAACCTTTCAAATATAATTAAAAAAATTGAAAAATTAGTTTTTACATAGATAAAAAGCTTTTGAAATTGATTATAAATAAGCAAAGTTTAACATTTCAAAGAATTATCAAAGGTTATTCTAAGTTTTCTAAGTATAAATAAAAAATAAGGAAAATACATTTTTACAGCTAAGCAAAGCTTACAAATATTATTGTAAATTAACCAAGATGAAAATTTAAAGCAACTATTAATTAAATATTAACAAATGGCTTCTAGTATTTGTCTGTACATTTTATTTATTATTTTTCCTTTTTTTGTATATTTTCTTTAGCTCAACTTCTCTATTAAAAATAATATTATTATAAAATACCTTATATCTTAAAAGATTATTTTAATTAAAAATAAAAAATAAGGAAAGTTAATTTTAACATCTAAACAAAGCCTACAAACATTATTATTAATTACCCAAGATTAAAATTTAAAGCAACTTTTAATAAAATATTAACAAAAGACATATAATTTTTCTATACATTTTATTGACTCATTCTTCCTTTGGTTTTTATATTTGTTTATATATTTACTTATTTTTCCTTTTGTTTATATACTTACTGGCTTCACTAGCTTAACTTCTATATTAAAAAGACCATCCATTGACTTCCCTTTGACCCACAAGGACAAAAGTTCACACAGGGCGAAAGGTCCTGCCATATATCCGCAGGATGCAATGCAAGTACTTGTAACCTATCTGTTTCCAGTATCCCTTTCCCTCCTCTTTTTTTTTTAGGGCCAGAGGGAGGCGTGGTCTGTCAACTCATTAGCTGGGTCTTTAGACCCCGCCCCAGCTCCCCTCTGACAGCAGAAAAAAAACCTTAAGTAGCTTAAAAGCTTTTTTCCCAGCGCTGTCTCTTTCAGAACAGCAAACTTGTGCGATGCATTAGAAAAATAATGTCTCAGTTGGTTACAAGTTGGGAGAAGGGTTTAAAATATAAATAAATAATAAAGAATATAAACTCGTATGTTTTTAGTAGATAAATGTCATTAGGGAGCTTCGCTTATTTTATAGATAATTTGAAGGCCCTGCCACGTGCGAGAGAGAGCTAAATGAATTGGCAAATCTGTTGCACTCACCTCGATTTGGAGACTGGGGATTAGCCCAAAGTTTTTGAAGGCAGCAGCTGCCTGTAAATGGATAAACAGGAGGAACTGAAGCTGGGGCCAAGCCACAAGCTGCAGAGCGGCAGTTTGGCCGGGGAAAGTAAAAGTTTCATCTCTCTCGGCCTTCTCGAATCGCTGCACGCACTAATACTCGACGGAACTTTGCCTCGGTGGCTCGGGGAAAATTTTTCGAAAACTTCGACTGGGAAAACTGCCACTTCAACTCCGAACTCCAACTGCTTGGATCGAAAGGAATAAGAAAGCGCAGCGGCGGCGGCAGCGTTTTATTTATACTCGACGCTCGCACACTTTCAACTGTCTGCAAAATCGTATAAATAATTTCTTGGCATCTTTTCTTTTGCCATTTTTGAAGCATGCACTAACGAAAATGATTACAAACTTTGCCCCAAATGACATCGTAAAAAGTTAAATAAGTTTCACGCAGGCAACACGATAAGTGCTAGCGAATTCCACGCGTAATTGCATTCCGAATATTTATTTGCCAGAGTTGAGCTCCTCCTGCCGCCGCTGCAACACACGTCACATCACGTATACGCCTCGGTGGCAGCAGCTCACGAATTAGTTGCGTACTTCACCTGCACTCCCCGAAATCTCCAGGGAAACGCCTTAATTTAATTTATTAGGACCTTTCTCGTGTACTTTGCGGGCTTACCTGCTTCTTGTTCTTCTCTTTCTTATTTTTTTGGAATTAATCATATTTTAGGTTTAGCAGCCGCCTCAGGTTTTGTGTCTTAATATCACGCATACGCCGTGGTGAGCATGCAGGGAACTAAATTGAGTAACTTGTGCTTTGTAACTTTATTTGTTTTGAATTTTTTAATTTAGTTCCAGAAAATCATAAGACTTTCCTTTGAACTTAACTAAATAACATTATTATTAAAATGTATATGAAAATATATAAAAATATGTAAAAATATATACAAAAAATATATAAAAATATATAAACATATATAACAAATATATGGAAATATATAAAAAAATATACAAAAATCAATATACAGTGAATGAAAAACATTCTACCTTATAGCTTGCTAATTTTGCTAATCTTTAAACATAAAAAAAATAATTATATTCCTTTTCCACGTTTATTATTTTAATTTAATTTAGTTTTTGAAAATCATAAGACTTACCCTTGAGCTTAATTCAATTTAATTAATAATAAAATATACATACAAATACATCTAAATATGTAAAATTGTATAACAAAATATAAAAATATACAAAAATATATAAAAACATATAAGCATATATAAAAAAAAATATAAAAACATATTAAAATATATTAAATTATATAAAAATATATCAAAATGTATAAAAATACATAAAAATATCAATATCCACTGACTGAAAAACATTCTAGTTTAAAGCTTGCTAATTTTGCTAATCTTTAAACATAAAAAAATATAAATATATTCCTTTTACACATTTTTCCACTCTTATCATAGAGGAAGATGGCCTTGTTTCTATTAATTTCCCATTGTGAAAATATTAAATATAGCTTTAAGCAGCCAGAGTGCCATAAATTCCATAAAGCACACAGGCACAAAGGCGACACCAAGTGCCACCCACAGGACCAAGGCATCGGGGGACCTGCTGCGTTATATTTAGAGCAGGCAACAATTAAGTTTGTAAAAGTTAAAAGTTTTCCAGCGACAACATTGTCTGCAACGACCTTTTGTTTGCACGTGGCCGTTATCCACTGGCCTCACCCCTTTTCTATTCCCATTCCCATTCCGAAACCCATTCCGCTTGTCCAAACCCACTAAGCCACATCGCTGGAGAGAGATCTGGCGATGGACCACCTGGGGGGAATTGGCTCCGTGGGGCGCGAGGCGTGAGGACATCTGTACGTGTTGTTGTGGAAGGCGTAAACTGTATTTTTATGACACTAAGCAAACAATTAACTCGAGCGGCTAAGCGTTCGAGAAGCGAGTGAGAGACAGCTACACTGGAAATTAAGGGTTTGAGATAATATTAAAAAGCTTAAATAATTATTAGAGGTAATTAATAATTTTTAGACAGACTCTTCCCTTCTCAAACATATTTTTTGCCTTTCTTTAATTTCCAAAAATATATTTTTCAAATATTTACTTAAAAAACAAATTTCTTGTGGTGCCCAGGTACTACTCGGGCCAAGACAATGGACAAAGGCAAATCACACGTAGCAGGGGAAGCGAAAGGACCTCCCTCTTGCGAGTCCTGCGATTCCTGCGAGACCTGCGAGTTGGTTACTTTATTTTTGGGACCCGAGTCAATTAGAATGCTAATTTGTATGCAAATATTTGTGAATTGAATGAGGTTAGGCTGGGCTGTGGGCTGTCCTGCCTCCTAGTCTGTAATATATATATATATATCTGTATCTGCGCCTTTGTCCCCGTGGCCCTTTGTTTATTTGTTCGCTTGCCTGTGTTTGTTTGTCCTTTATTACGAAACCGGAAATAAACTAAAAGCCAGCAGCCGAAAAGGAAAGTGAAGGAAATTGCCTGCAGCCAATGGCGCCAATGAACACCTCTCTGGCCGGGGACCTCAAGGACAATTCATCATGGTCTCCTGGAGAGAGTTGTGAGAGATCTGAAAGCAATCAGCAATAATGACTCCCCATACTCGTAGATGAGACACTTGAAGAGGTGTCGGTATAAATACAAATACAAGAACTACTCTTGAGAGCTTTTCAAGTGGTTTCTAGTCCTTTGAAGAAGTCAAATCAATTTCTAATTGAAAGAAATAAATGAACAGATTGCTTAATTACCTACACTAAATCATTTTTAATCTTTACTTTATCCTTTTATAATTATGAGCGAGTTTTCATTTGAGTTAATATTCCTTAAAATAATTTATTAACTTAGTTTCATCTTAATTAAATAATATTTGAAATATATCTTGCGATTATATTTATATCTTTGAATAACGAGTATCGGCTTACGAGTAACAAGGTAACGAGTAACAAATAACAAGCCACAAGTAAACAGTAACAAATAAAAAGTAACAAATAACAAGTAACGAGTAACGCGTAACACGTAACGAGTTGCGAATAACAAGCAACAAGTAAAGAGTAACAAATACAAAGTAACAAATAAAAAGTAACGAGTAACGAGTTGCAAATGACAAGCAACAAGTTAAAAGTAACAAATAAAAAGTAACAAGTAAAAAGTAACAAATAAAAAGTAACAATTAAAAAGTTTCAAGTAACGAGTAACGTGTAACGAATAACTTTTTCTCAGCAACACTCGACTAGCCTTGACCAGCCTTGCACTCCCCTTGACTTACTTCGATTTCCCAGAATTACAGCTTTAAAAGCACATAAACCCCGACACTTTTGAGTCAAAACCCATTCGATTGTTTTATGCAGTAACCCATATTTATTGAAGCATACAATTCTTAGTCACAGAAAATATTCGAAGAAAAAAAAACAAAAAAACAAAGAAGGCAGATGAAGAGGAAAGTAGGAGAGGAGCAGCAGCAGCTTGTGACCCGCCGGATGCGTCAGAAGTTGGGCTCCTTGCCGAAGAAGGAGAAGGTCTCGTTGCAGCGAATCTCGTAGCAGTCCGGGAAGGAGGTGAAGTGCCTCGATAGCCGCAGATCGAATATGAATTCGCAGTAAGGATAACTGAAAGGCAACCAAAAAAACAATAAACTGTAAGCCAAACGAGCCATTTTGGATGCAATAGAGAGGGAAGCTGGTAAAATATTTATTCCGATGGCAGCTTCTTGCAAAAAGAAGCCAAACGTATCGAAACAATGCTCTGCCGGCAGCCATTTTAATTGTTATGCAATTCAAATACAGTCTACATACACACACAGAGTGTGGGCCCCGAGCTCTCAAGTCCGAAAAGCAAACCCGAAACCCCAAGCAAAAGCCAAACAAGTTTATTTTAAAATGCAATTCACACTACAAAATAACAGAGGCATGCATAAATTGCAAATTGCAGCTAGAGTGGGCGGATTTCGGGTGCATATATAGTTATTATATGGTATATAGTGCGATTTCAATGGCAGGTTACGAGGTGATTGCATAACTTACATCGGCGGAAACCAGAGAAAGCAGCGATATGTGCAGAGTATGCCAAAGGGTCGCTTGAATTCGCCGTCTGGCGTTTGGATCGAGCCCGAGTTGTGCTTCCTCCAGCACTGCGATGCCCAGCCTGAAAAAATAAAAAGGGTGAGTCAGCTATAATCGAACATATATCCTTTTTAGGGAGTCATTAGAGTGCTAAAGTGGCTTTGTTACTTAAGGACTCTAACTGCCAATTTACTTTGAGGAGTTTCAGAACCTTTTCTTTGTAAAATAATTAACTTTCTTTCCTACTGGCGCTTTCCTATTTTAGAGCTAAATATTGATTTAAATCTTAATTGATTAGATTTAAATAAATATTTAGCTCTAAAATAGGAAACATTTACTGGTATTTGTCTTAATTTATAATTTTACTTTAATAAACTGACTGAACGCTAATTAATTAAATAATATTTAATGCTTCAACCAAAAAATATATTTCTTTACATTCTTTACGGGCTAAAATATCTATGAAGAGTAAAAGTATTATTTAACTCAGAGCTAATACATGAGTTTCCCATATCCAAAGTGCTTTCTCATATGTTTTTGCCTTGAAAATAATATCTATAAATATTTAATATCACTTTAAACAATTAAAAAAATATCTAAATATCCATTTGGCGCACTTTTGTTTATTATATTTTGATTTTTAGTCACTTTGTCATCATTTATGCCCATCTTTTATGTTCCTTGCTGGACAACAGTGCGTATGAGCAACTTATCGTAATTACTCACTGAACAAACGTTCAACACAAACAAAAAAAGGGAGGTATTATCAGAAGGGAAAGGGACTACGTACTGCCATAGTTGTAATCACATAAACAGCAAAGTATTAACAGCAATATAAAGGCTATTGTTGTTGTGCCTCTGCGTGTATTTATGACAGTCGTTGTTGTTGCCGTCGTTCTAATCGTCGTCGCCCCCGTATCGGTTATCGACTTATCGGCCATTGCACAACAATCGTAAGCACATCCGCCGTCGGAATCGCAATCGGTATCGAAAACTAAATCGGAATATGAGCCTGAGCCGGAGCCGGAGCCTGGACCTGCCATGGAGCGATTTGGGATGCTTTCGGGTGCTCTGCGTGGATGTCGCGGCGCGGTTTTAACCGCGAGTGTGCCGAAAATCGCCAGCGGCACAAAATGGGAAGGAAAAAAGTGTGTAAAAAAGGCAAAAATAAATAAATAAACAGAGGCAGACACATACGGAACGAGCGGCAAAGAAATGCCACGAGCTTGTGAGCCTGTGTGCGCCTAAATTGATGCCAATTGATAAATTATCGCATGCGATTGTGTGGGTATGCGACCGCCTCCTTCCCCCCCGCATCTCTGCCAGTGATACCTCTCTGCCTTCTTCTCCGCCTTCTTCTCCTTCGTTTGGCACCTCTCCTGCCTCTCTAATATGATTACTACACCGAGGAAAAATAATATCTGTGGTCTGCTCGTTTGTCTTTCTTGTTCATCTCTGTCATCTTTATGTTTGTCTTTCTGTTTATTTTTCTGTTTATTTTTCTGTTTATTTTTCTGTTTATTTTTCTGTTCATCTTTCTGTCCATCCTTCTGTCCAACTTTCTTTCCGTCATTTTGTCCGTGTCTCTCTGTCCGTCCCTCTATCCGTCTTTCAGTCTTTCTCCTTGTTCGACTTTTTTCCGCTTCACTGTCCGTCTGTCTTTTTTTCTGTCCTTCAGTCTGTCCCTTGCTTTGCCCGTCTTTTCGCCCTTCCTTTTGTCCGTCTTTCTGTCCAACATTAACATTAATATTAACATTAACATTGACATTAACAGAAACACCGCCAGTACTTTAAGTTTGCAGTATATTGCTCTCCTTAAGTATGTTCTAATATATTTTCCGATACCAATCGTTCATCGATGCTATTCGATAGTATCGTATCCTTACAGCGCCTAAAAGATATCGAAATCGCGGAATTTTCCAGAGAGTCGTCAATTGAGTTAAGTGCGTGTTTGATCCAAAGAACTCGGTGTTAAATTAAATTTAAACAATAATAAACTTTATCTGTTAAATAACATTAAACAATCAGTGTAACTTTTACCCAAAATAAATATATGTATTTATCTTTTTGTACACTGTATGCTTAATTATTAACTAAGATACAGCATAAGTATCAGTCATAGCTGCTGCGGCTTTCGGCTCAAAATAAATATAATTTGTAACCCAACATATATATAATATAATTTTAATATGAATATTTTTCAGTGCAGGCTCAGGGCAATAGGGAGAGTCAGTCACACTTTCGGTATCCTCGTTTTCCATTCCACGTCTCGGTTTCGGTTTCGTTTTCGGTTTCCATTTCGGTTTCAGTTTCGGCTCCCATGGCAGCGTCGACAGCTCTTGTGTGGCTCAATCAGTCAGCTATCGCTCATCTCATCCCATCCCATCCCATTCCATTTCAGGTTCGGAAGAGTGCACTGCAAATGCAAAAATATCAAAAAAATAACGGCCCGTGGAATGCAACAGTCCACTTAAACTCGACATAATGAGTCAATCAATCAGAGAGTCAACTCAGGCAATCACTCAACATTATTCATAATGCTGGCTGGACTCCAGACATGAGCCACTGATTCATTCACACCTCCATTTCAGGTTGGAGGTTGACTCATGATCTCAAGGGAGGTTTCATTTGTGGTTTTTTTTTTAAATATTTTTAAATGGATTTATAAATCATAAATTATTGATTTTAGCTAGGGTTCAAATAAGTATAATATATAATCATAAATGATTGATTTGAATTTATTGTATTGGGTTAAAATAAATTTATGATACTTCATATGGCTTATAGGGTTTCCTTTCCCTTATACATAGCAAGTGCTTTCCTTTTTAACATTTCAATGCGTATACTTAATATTAGTTTAGTTTAATGAAAATATTATGTATACGTATACGTCATATTTTTATATTTCTATGAAAATATCAAGTATACGCATCAGAAACATATACTTCATATTTTTATACTTTTATGCAAATATCAAGTATACGCATGAAAAGGTTTCAAGAAAAAAAAAACATACTAACTATGATGCTGTTCCAAGTGCTCCCTAAATAATATTATATGATTATAATAATATAATATTAAATATTTCGACCCATGGCAGTTCTTCTATATAATCCTTTTAACTCTCTTATGTAGCAGTTCTTATACTTTATTTAAATCTTTAAGCTGAATAACCATTTTCTAAATAATTGTTTAAAATCCGTTTACAGAGGGTTACATGGAGTACATATGCAGCTTGCGCCCTAAAAAAACCGCATGCCTGCACAATTTCGTCGTAATGTCGTAATTAATTTGTTTATAACTATTTCAAAATAATCTAATTCCCAAAGAGCCCCCAGAGAAATTGCCGTAATTTGCCAATCAACATTGAAATAGAAGCCACCGCCGACGCACCGCAACTACGCACTACGATCTCTCGGGCACACACTATATACTATGTATCTACTTTATATATATATATAGATATAGATATGAACGCACAACGACCACGACCCAAATCCCAGTTCGAGTCGAGAGAGATCACTTCTGTTTTTTGTACTTTTTTTACTTTTTGTGCTGCGGGTCCATTGGCCTTCAGCGATCAATGTCATTTCGTTTGATTCCATTAAAGTGCGCAGCCCCATCTGGCGTTTGAGTGGGTCTTTGATGGGAACTGGTAGCTGGTGGCTGGGAAAATAGGGAAATGGGTAACTCTGAAAGGAAAGGAAAGGGGAATGCAACTCAGGTGCGCGAGTTAACAGCTCCATTGACTACGGCCACATAATTTATCTTATTTTTAGCCACCTGACACAGCCCTCCATCGTTCGGGAAACGCTTTGGCATAACTTTGACTGGCTTATAAATGTCGAACGATTTATTTGCGGCCGAAGTTCGCCGAGTTCAGGTACAGCTCTCGCTCTCTAACCAAGTTTCAGCCATCAACCTGAGCGGATATATCGCTTTTAAGCGGGAGAGAGGAGGAAAAAATGACGTTGGTAACAAAGTGTTTCAAATTTGTTTACTACAAAAAGTGGATTGCTTTTTGGGCGGCCAGCTTACAGGTACGAGTATATGTGTGGCCAGGTAATTGGGCGTGGCCCCCTGCTCCGCTCGGGTCCTGCCTGGCCTGGCCTGGATGGGTCCATTGATAGCTTTTGTGGCTTTTCAACTTTGCCATCATCAAGTGGAGTGCGAACGGCGCGGGAACTTTGACTGCAACTATGTGGGAAGTATGTTTCCAACCCAGTTTGTGGCTTACAAAATACTTACTATATATATATCAGGAAAGGTATATGTCATTTGATTAAGTGAAGACTTCATAACCAGACCAAGTTCGAGAAGGAAACCACTTTCCCCACACACACGAAAGGCTCGCAGTAAAAATAATAAATTAAATACAGTATTTATTTATTGATTCAGTTTCAGAAGAAAACACCGCAACTTCATAAATTATGTGTTTGTATTAATCGTACATCCTCTCCCCCTACATTTCCCATATAAAATCTAGTAGTAATCAGACTTAGGCTATGAAAAAAAAAAACTTACTAACTAACACTCTAGTTAGTTACTCAAAGTAGTTTAGAAGCGTACACTTGACGCTGGTACAGTCGGGCAGTGACGTGAACAGCACGCAGGATAACTTATAGTCGTAGATGAACTCGCAAGTGGGGAAGCTGCAAAAGGGACCAAGGAAAGGAGTCATAAGAAAGGGAATCCCCGGCTGGGACAGGGAGGCAAACTCACCTGACGGTGAAGAACCAGGTGCACTTGAAGTTGCACAATATGCCGTACGGCTTCTTCAGCTGCTCCTTCTTGTTGACAACGGTGTTCTGCAGGTTGTAGCCATCGTAGCGACGCCAGCAGTGGTTGATGTTGCCTGCGAGAGTCAAGGGAAATCGGTTATCGGTTATCGATTTTATTTTATAGTTTAGTTTGGAGATATTTGCGATATAAATTTTATTTCTTCGTATAAAGTGCATCTATTTAAGAAGAAATCAATAAGTCTTTATTAAATCTACTCGATTTTTTTAGTAATCTTTACAATTTAAGTTTGTTATCGATAAATTGTCAAGGTTTTCAAGAACATATCATATCAATGTAAGACTTTTCCATGATTTTTTTATAAACTTTATGAAAAATTAAAATTATCTTCAATTTAAATTTGTTATCGATAAATTAACATAGCTCTCAAAAACATCATTTGAATGTAAGACTTTTGCCTGAGTATTTTTGGGAAAATTAAAATTTGGATATCAAATCCCAACAATTTTGTAGTTATCGTTGAAATATCTTAAATTTAAATGTGTTATCAATAAATTTACAAAGCTCTCAAAATCATCATATCATTGTAATACTTTAGCTGGAGTATTTTTAGGAAAATTTAAAATCTCGATATCAAATCCATCCAATATTGTAGTTATCGTTGAAATATGAATATATATCAAACAAAATTTATTTTTAGAGTACTTTTTACTCTTAGAGCTGAACAATTATATTACAAGGAATACATTTCATTTTATATCGATAACATGTCAAAACTTTATTATTTATCGATTGATTTCTGAGGCTTTTAATTACATTTTTCCTTCAAAATGCCTCACATCCGGTGTTTACTTAAGTCGAATATGAATACTTTTTACTCCTAGAGCTGAGCAATTATGTTTAAAAGAATACATTTCGTTTGTTATAGATAATTATTATTTATCGATACATTTTTCCGTCAAAATCTCTCACATCCGGTGTTTTACTTACGTCGAATATGATGGCTACCGCCATGATGATGGAAATCGCGCCCCTCCAGCTGCCCCCCATGCCCGTTGGTGGCATCCACGCCCCTGACGCCAGCGATGCCTCCGCCTCGGCCACCGAAGAGCAGGAGGTACCAGAGCACCAGCGAGCTGACGATGAAGATGTAAGTCACTATTTTGGCCATTTCCGCTCGGCACACACACACACGCCAGGTTCCTTTCGACTCCTTTCCTTGGCCACTTTCTTTCGGGGCTCTATCCGTATCCGTATCCGTATCCGTGTCTGTGTGCGAGGTGTGTGCGAGGGTGTGCGCGGAGTGTGATTTGTGTGTGTTATGGCTGTCGCTTTCGTTGCCGCTGCGAATGTCGCCCCTGCACTGAATACATTTTCAAAACCAACAAAAGTGAACTCGCCTCGCTGTCTCCCAAAGCACTGGCGATCTGATCCAGGTCGCTCCGCTCCGGCAGAGTCACCAGAGTAGCCAGTGACCAGCAGCGTTTATTTTTGGATCTTTTCGGCGGACATCATCGGCGCACAAACTATTCAATTTGAGGCACTGCCTCCCCTTCTCCGCCTGTCACTCATTTCGCTAATTTAAATAATCAAATGCGAATTAGCATTTGTGGTGCCTCTCATGGGGGTGTGTGTGTGTGTGTGTGCCTGGGTTGTGTGTGGGGTGTGCTTGGGGGTTGTGTGGGTTAGAGCAGGCCAAAAACGGGGCTACGAACCCGCTTTGTGGCTCACTTACGCGGCGCATGCAGTGGCCAGACAAGGTTATCGCAGCTCTGACGACAATCTATCGATAGTTATCGGAACATCAGTGCTATTTTGCAGCGATAAGTGTGTTTTAGGCAAGTTAATTGCAGATTTGTCGATTATAGCTCGATATTTATCGGATTAAAGGGGCTATCCAACGCAATCGCAGCTCTGACGACAACATATCGATAGTTATCGGAATATCGGTGTTATTTAGCAGCGATAAGTGTGCTCTAAGCAATCGATTATCGCTCGGTATTTATCGTTTTAAGGGGGCTTTCCAACTGTGAGTGATTATCGGCTTATCTATAGAAAGTGTAATCGCTTTATTTTAATATTTTTTTTGTTTACAGTGCCTCGCTTGACTCATTGCACCACCAACGGTGAGCAATTTTTAAGTATAATCGATAACAACATATTCAAAATCATAGACATTTTTGTTTTCTTTGCCAATCAGAATTCTCCATAAATATTGACAATATTTAAATGCGAAAAGAAAACATTTCTGCCGGTCCAATTACTTTACATAGATGTTTCCCCCGGGCTGCATTCACCTGGCCTGCGGAGAGAATACTCTCTCCCTCCCGCTGGGTAGTCTTCTTCGCACAATGAAAGCTAGTCAAAGCCCTTATAAATTAAAATTTTATTTAGCTGCAGTTGACAATTTATTTGCATTTCATTTACCACAAAGGCGAACAGGCAAGGCAGGGCACAGGGAAGGCACAGAAATAAAAATAAAGAAACACGCTGGAGAGCAAAAGCAGTGATGATTAGGTATTACCCTGTTATGTCTTCTTAAAATAGTTAAAATTATTATTTAATAATTAAATTATAAATTAACAGGAATCAATAACAATAGGTAATAAGAAGATAAGAACTTAATGTTTTATAATTTTAAAAAGTCTATATCATAGGTTCCCAGATATATTTTCAGCCTTAATTAATATTCATTGAAAATAAATGTTTTTTAATCAAAAGAATATTCGTATGAAACTATCCAAAAATTTTAAATTAAGAATATTTATTGATTATTAAAATGGAAAGGATAATAATAATTATAATAGGTCATAAGAAGATAAGTACTTAATGTTTTATAATTTAAAAAAGTCTTTATCATAAATGCTGGCCCACGCAGCATACATATATTTTCAGCCTTAATTGATATTCATTGAAAATAAATATTTTCGAATCAAATATTAGTAGGAAACTACACTCATAATATATACGAGATGCAATATACAAGATATAATATACGAGAATATTTTTTTCTAAAAACAAGAACATTTTTCATAAAACAAGAAAAATTGCATTTAATTTCATCAAAAATACATTTTTAAGGCATTTTTCTTAAAGATAGGGATAAAATAATTATGATTATATTTAAATTAATTATATTTATTGATTATTAAAATGAAAAGCATTTATTTAAATATTTTTTCCTGCCAAACCCAGCATCTGCCAACGTATTTTTTTAAAGGGTAGCAGAGCAACGAAAAAGAAAGCCACGACGAAAACCTTACATCATAAAAAGGGGGAAGCCCAGGATCGGAACAAGTGTCCACCGGGGATTGGGCGGGTGGAGTGGTGGAGTGGCGAGCTGTGGCGACGCTGCCACAATGCGGTTATGCCGATGGGGGTTAGTGGGTGCTCCACCGAGGAGGCCCCGGGAAAGTTGTAAGAAAATGCAATGAAACGAAATGAATGTCGCTGAATGAACGAGTGAATGCATGCATAACTAACACGGCAAGCAAGGAAAGGGGGATTCACACATATGTTTCCATGTATATCCCTCTCCAATATCCTTGTCTGTCTGTGTCTGCCACCGAAAATGGAGCGGGACTCCGGCGGCTGGTGCTGAATGAGGCTGCTGAATGAGGAGAACTGCCTGAACCGAATGAAGTGTTTGACAACACTTTAACTTGATTAAAAATTTAATAGCCAGCAGGGCAAACATTGTGTGTGTGTGTGTGTGTGTGTGTGGGGAGTCCTGGCAAGGACTCGTCTCAATTGGATTGCACAAGTTGCCGCAACATTTGTCTGCTCTTGTCTGCGGGTTAAGCCAACGGATGCGAATGCGAATGCATTTCATTAAGATTTGCTGCCAAACTGCAAACATGTGTAGTTCCTCTCTTTAAATGGGCGCCAATCAAGTCTAATTGCATAGAGAAAGTCTTAATTAAAGTACTTGTAAGTGTATTACTTCCCAGGAGAAGCCAACATGTGTGTACACATCATATTCTCGGCTTACTTACCTTTCTGTTAGCTTTAAAGGGGTTTTCTCCTCGAATTAATTTAAGAACTAGTTCGGTTCTGTCATCTTCATCTCTCTCAAAAAAAATTATCATTAATTGTGCAAACATTCTAGAACAATTTGAGGCATCGGCATCGGCCAAGTGCTGTAAATGAGAGGCCCCAAAAGCCGATAAACCGCCTGACCCCGCCACGAGAATCGCCACGAGAATCCGAGAATTGAGAATTAAGTATCCCAGAGACGAGAGACTAGAGACGAGCCGCCGCTCCGAGTGGCGTCTTCAATTAAATAGTAATACACAATAATCAACGGACCCCGAAAAAAAACAAAAAACAACAGCGCAAACAAACACAGCTCCTCAAGCTGAGGATTTGCTCGACTATTGAATACCCGGGCATTGAGCTCTTTGGGTTTTTTCTTTTTCTTAAGAACAGTAAATAAATATTTAGCTTGAGGTTTTGATTTGATTTGGGAATATTATTAGAGATATCGATAGGTTATTAGAGATTTCGATTAATTTCTTAAAGTAACCATGTAAGTGTGACCGTTGCGCAGCTTGAAAATAAGTTGGTTTTGGGTTTTTTCAATTTTTTATTGAGTTTCTATGGATGTTCCTTAAGATTTCTTGTCACCAAGTTAAGTTATTAAATATTAAATTTTAAGTTTCGATATTCTTTTAGAGGCTTATTAGAGATTTCGATTTAATAAGTTAGTTTTGTGTTTTTAAAATTATTTATTGAGTCTCTATGAAAGTTCTTTAGAATATATTATACCCTAGTTCAATAAATTTGGTATTAAATTCTCGGTTTTGATTTAATGGAATCTTATAAAAGATTTCGATTAATTTCGAATTATTTCTTCCATGTAAGTTTTTGGGTTTATTTATAATTTTTTCCAAGGAAACTTTCTATGAAATTTCTATATAGTCGACCCTCTTAGCCCCATCCGAGGTACTCAGTACTTTTGGGATGACAAACCAATTGATGATGAATCTCTCGCTCGGCAATCTTTACGAGCACTGCTGCGGAGTAGACATCATCGACGATCGGCGATCAGTCAGTGCAGTTTGAAACACGAACACGGTCGCAATGTCCCCGGAACGCTACAGAAACCCAAAGCCAAACCCAAAGCGAAGCCAAAGCCTGTCCCTGGCCCTGCTGGCAATCGCCAGCATCGCCCTGCTCTCGAGGCCCGCCCAGGTGAGCGGCTACTCGGGCCTGATACCGGCGGATGCAGGTGAGTTCCGGTTCTGAGAGAGCGAATATAGTATTTTGATTCCTCTTATATTCCTCCAGAGAATCCAGGGAAGTGCGTCTACCGCGGTGACACCCTGGAGCTGGGCGTCAACAATGGCATCTCGCCGTGCCAGCGGCTGACATGCAACAAGGACGGCTCCATACTTATCGAGGGGTGAGTTTCGGGTATTGGCCATGATACCTTCACCTATGTGCACTGAGGGAAATTTTGTAAGCTATAAATAGGAAGCTATATAGTACATGAAATGAGGAATAATGGGTATTAGAGCTTTGTAGTTGCTCTCTTCTAGTTGAGAGTTATTCTTTCGTTCTTTTGATTTTTTTTATTACTTTTTTTAAGAGTGAAGCCTAGTTTCTGGCTTTGAAATATTAGCGATTTCGATTAAATATTCAAGATTTCGATTAATTTCCTAAAGTAACCATGAGTTTTGTATGGATGTTTCCCAAGATTTCTTGTCAACAAGGTAAGTTAATAAATATTAAGCTTTAAGTTTCGATATTCTGGAATCGTATTAGAGATTTCGATTAAATATTAGAGATTTCGATTAATTTCTTAAAGAAACCATGTAAGTGTGACCGCTGTCTCGCTTGAAAACAAGTTGGTTTTGGGGTTTTTTTATTTTTAATTGAGTCTTGATGGAAGTTCTTTAGAATATCTTCTACCGTAGTTTAATCAATTTGGCATTTAACTCTGGGTTTTCATTTCATGGAATTTTATTAATGATTTAGATTAATTTCGAATTATTTCTTCCATCTAAGTTTTCTAGTTTTCTAGTTGAGAGTTATTCTTTCATACTTTTAACTTATTGTATTCAATTTTTTTTAAGAGTGAAGCCTATTTTTTTGGCTTGAATTAACCTATTTTTTGGCCCAGTGTAGCCTATAGCAAATGCCTGTCACTGATAAGACACAAACACACAACGTGACGTGACGCCGAAGATGACGCGATGTCAACAACTTGCGACTGCGACTTCGCGTCGAGTTTTAGTTTCAGTTTCGGTTTCAGCTCCCAGAGTCAGCTTCCAGCTTCCAGCTCCCAGCTCCCGGCTTCTGCTCCCAGCTTCCATCTCCCATCTTCTATTTTGCGTCTCGAGTTCGCAGAGATGAGACTGTAATTTGTAGGTCAAGTCAAGCCGAGAGCTAAATGAATGTGGCCGGGGGAAGGAGGTCGCTGGGTTTGGGGCTGCGGTTTTTCCATGGCGGAGACGACGAAAATAAATTGAGGGAAACTAAAAGTTTTGCCCCAGATCCCAAATGGGATTTGCTCTTCAGGTTTTAAGTGTTTTTTCGGTAACATTTTTTTCTTCCCTTCGCTTTGACACAAAGTTCCTCTCTGCGCGACAGCGAATCCTTTTTGATCTGAGAGAACCTTTTCGAAATCTTTTAAGCACAAGGACAGTGGCTACAATAATGCTAAAGAAGACATTAAAATCAAATAAAGGTTTCACCAGAATCTAATCTTGAATTTCTAAGGAAATGTGAGCTAAAACGGTTGCCAAGATGTTTGAGTTATGAGTTTATTAAAATTAATGGGAATTTATGTATTTAGCAGGAAATTAAGAGGAACTTGCAGAGGTTGGGCTGTTATTTAATCAAAAATCTCAGATGTATACTTATTATTAAAATTTAAATATACATTTTATTTGTGCATTGGCATTAACAATATCGTTATTATTTAGAATATTATTTTATATTTATATTTTTGTATTTAATTATTTTAAAATATTTCGAATTTTGGTTACAAATGCTGCCAGTCTCTTAAATAAAACAGGCTGCCCACGCAGCGACTGCAAGGTTTATCCATCACTTTTAGCTTAAACGCATTTGCAGTACAAATAATAATTAATTTAGTTATATAATTCAATTATTTGCCAGTAAATGTAATCTTAAAAATATACAATTGTCCTTAAAATATAAAAACCATTTAGATATGTAATAAAATAAAAAAGATTTACTTATAAATACAGGCTGCCCACGCAGCGCCAGCAAATTTTACAAGCAGCTGAAGCTCTTTAGCTTCTAATAATTAATTTAATTATATTATACGTTTATCTTTCTGTAAATTAAGCCTAACAAATATGCATTTGCCCTTAAAATATAAAAACCATTTAGTTATTTAATAAGTTAATAGGCTTTACTCATAAATACCATAAATACCTCACATCTATGACCGGCTGCCCACGCAGCGCCTGCAGCTGTAGCTCTTACATGTATTTTTATGATTTTTCTTTCCTAAAAAATTCAATTAAAATTTTAATTATAATAATTACCCTCTTCACAGCTGCGGCAAGCTGCGCATCGAGAACTGCAATCGCGGCGAGCGGATATTGCCGGGCGAGCCCTTCCCCGAGTGCTGCAAGCTGCGGTACAAGTGCAAGGAGCTGGGCCTGGCGCCCTACTACATCGAAAGGAATACCGCGGAGAAGGTCTAGGCGACAAAGCCCAGGATGAACCTTTCCTAGAAGCAACTAATATATACTCCACAATTTGCTAATTTATTTGTCAACTTGTATATCTCAATAAGCACAATGTTTTTTTTTTTTTCTGTTTTTGATACCATACGAGTGTGTGTTTTTTATTTTTTCCTTTCGAAACTGGGGCCAAAAAGAAATTGTTTAATTACTGGGCCAACCCGCTCATAAACAGCAATTAAGGCGAAGCCCGCCCCGTCGAGTGGCAAGCGTCAAGTGCCCACACAGTCAGGCGGCACTTGCACTGAGAGAAATTAATTAATTATGGATTAATTAAAATTTGGAAAATAAAAAAAAGATGTTTGTGAACTTTTTAAAGGGTTACTGGCTCTACTTCTTTGATTATATTTAAGGTTAGTTGCCAGGAGAGTGTTTGAAAATTCTTAAAAGAATTTGATACTTCTTTTAATATTTCCCATATATGTATTCAAGTTTTTCTCACTGTGCAGCAACAGTTGCTGCCACGGAGTAGCAGTAAAACGCAGTTGCAGTTGCAGTTGTAAAAATACATCGCCACCTTTTGTCGCGAAACGTTAATTAGTGCGAAATAATGAACGTGCAAATGGCGCGGCATAGGGTGTGTGTGTGTGCGAGTGTGCGAGGATGTGTGTTGCTCTGTAGGGGCTCTCTGCTCTCCTTGGCAACTATATAAACTCCCCTCGCCAAGCAATCAAGGTGAGCAAATTACTCAATTAGTTCGAAAGCTTCTTCTAACGACCTTCCTTGCTGGGAAAAGACAATTGATTGGAGAGCGGAATGCAGCTTCCTAGGGGAAATGCTTTTTCCTAAGGGCTTTCACCCCGTCACTTTTTCAATTAATACGTGTCTTGGGTTTTTTCTTGGAATATTTTAAATATAAAGATTATTGTGTCTAAACTGCAAAATTATATACTTTTGGTTTCGATAGTTTTGTTGGCCAAAATCGATTAACGTTAATGTTTACTCATCCCTAATTTCAAGTACAAAAATGATGATAAAGATATCGAATGCAGGAAAATAGGGTTATCACAAAAAATATCAATATATCGATAATTTTGCTAATATAATACAAATAAAATATATTAAAATATATAAAAATATATAATATATAATATATAAAAAAATTATGTTTTATTTTTGAAGGGAAGAATAAATATTTTAAAAGTCTGTGTAGGAATAACCAAGAAGGCAAATGCAGCTAAGAAAATGTTGCCAGACAAGGGTTGCCAGACAATTATTTTTTAAATGTAGCTAGGAAAATGGGTTGCCAGACAATTGTTTTTAAAATGTAACTAGGAAAGTGTTGCCGAGAATTGCTTTTAAAAAGTAGCTAAGAAAAAAATATATATGCATATTAATATATTAATATATAATAATTAATATACTTGTATATAAATATATAAAAATATATATGTAGATTTAATAATATTTAAAAATGTATAACAATATCATAAAAATTCAGAAAATATATATAAATACATATAATAACCAAAAATGTATAAAGCAAAATATTTATATATTTTCTCAATGACTTTGAAGTCCCTTGATAGTAAATATAATATATAACGCTTTTTAAAGCACAAAAATCTTGAAATCAAAATGATTTCCACACAATTCTGCCTTTTTTAAAAGAAAAGAAAAATTCCTTGCCATTAACTGGACAATTATTTCTTCTTTTTTTTATATTTTCCCCCGGACTTCCCCTAGTTTTGGCCCCAGTCATTGCAGTCCCTGCACTCCATCGAAATTAGTTTGAAGTTCCTGGAAACGCAGATGGCATGTGTGAAGCTGGAGCTGGAGCTGGAGCTGGGAGCACACATTGTCAAAAAATACTTTCGGCAGCACTTTCTTCGCCCATCGAGTGCAGGAGTCCAAGGCAGTTGCAACTTGTACGATGATGATGACGATGGCCCCCTCGAAGTTCAGGGCGCCATTATTATTTTCCAACTGCTTGTGCCGGGGAAATTCTTGCAGGGAGTTGCCTCTCAATTTATTTCTGGCTCGTAGTAGTTGACTCTTTTAATAACCAATTTGGCACAAAGTCGGTGGCAACTTGAGCGATATTAGCGTTGTCCCGGAGCAAACTTTTACCTGCCAATCCCACAATGCTGCCCCGCTGCTGTAGTTCCTTGGAACCTGGGAACCTTGGGAGGCAAAGGACCTCGCTGCCTGGCTCCAAGTTAATGGAAAACGCACACGCACGCACACATCCCAGAAAAGCTGAAGAGGCAGCGCCCGCTCTCTGCGGCTTAGGTCCTGTATTATGAAAAGCTCATCTAATTTCAATCAATTGCGTCAGTCGGCGAGGGGCCAGGGGGATTTTAAGTGGCAGAGGGGCTAAACTTTCGGGGTGTACGAGGGGTACGAGGTATGGGGGAAATCAAATTAAATCAAAACGAATCAAAACGAAATTTAAAACGCCTTTTAAAGGGGAAGAAACACCGCTGAATACCCAGTTACTGGCTGGTTAAAATCGCTGCATACATTCAGGCAAGCCCATAAACTCGAGTTGCACTGGAAATTTTTTTTTGTTTCAAGTATAAAATATTTATTTTATTTTATTTTATTTTATTTTAATATGTTAAATCTAGTATACATTACTAACATTAATTTGGTGATCAACGGGCGCTGGAAACTGAAGTCCTTCGGCCTGAGAAAATAATTTTTGGAGGTTTTTGATAATGGATAAATGCGTTTTCCCGAGTGGCACTAAAAAATGTATTTATTTTTAAGATTAAATACATTTTTGCTGTGTTTTTTGAAACATTTCTCATCAAGAAAATATTTTTAAAATATGTTGGCATAATTTCTGTTTAAGAAGGGTTTCTAAAAACACAGAAAATGTATTTCTAACTTATTAAGACCAGGTTAAAAAAAATACACAAAATGATTTCCTACATAAAAACAAATCGATTTTCCAGTATATTCATTTGTATTTATTTATTTTCTTTTATTTTATTTGTATTTATGTTTTATTTTGAAGAGCAAAATAAATATTTGAAATGTCTGTGACGGAATTGACAAAAACAAAGGTTGCCAGACAAATGTTTTTATGCAAATGCAGCTAAGAAAATGTTGCCAGACAAGGGTTGCCAGATAATTGCTATTAAAAAGTAGTTTGTACCAGGCTAATGCTGCCAGGAAAATGTACATAGGAAAATGAGTTGCCAGACAAAGGTGGCCAGACAAAAGTTGTCAGACATTTGCTTTTAAAAATGTAACTAGGAAAGTGACACTGGCCAAGGCAGCGTTCGTTTTAATACCAAAATATTCGAGTAAATATTATTGTTTGTTGATTTTTAGTTAATGTACAGAATGGGATTCGTGCTGTCCAAGTTCCGGAAGGAAAAGTCCACGGAGGCGGTATTGGAGGGACTGCAGACGCAGATCCAGGCGTTGGAGAAGTACATGATCATCACGGAGGAGCGGAAGCGGTGGTTCGTGACCAAATTTGTGGGCTTCACCATCGCCGCGTACATCGTGGGCTTCGTCCTCTGGTACTTTTTCTGCTTCCCGCCGACGATGAAGGAGTGCTTTATGCTGCTCCTCATTCCCTTCGCTATCGTCTTTATGCGACGCCTGTTTACGTGGTACTTCCAGCGCAAGCTTAACAAAAATGGGAATAAGCTGAAGCGGCTGAAGGAGGAAAAGCGCCTGCTATTGGAGCAGGTCATGGACAAGGAGACGTACAAGGTGGCACTGAATCTCTTGGAGCGCTTTGACAATAAGAAGCAACCCCAAATCGGCAGCGTTAACAACAATAAGAACACCAGTCTGAGCAGCAGCGTCATCAGCTCGCATTCTCCGCAAATTCACGCCGTGCAGCACCTTCATCGGCGTACCCCGTATCCCATTGTGAATGAAAGATCGCGCAGCACGCTGGATCGCGTCGTAGACTTCATCGTGGGCGACAGTCCACAAAATCGACCTGGCATGATCTGCAAGGAGTGTCACGCTCACAACGGAATGCTGCCCAAGGAGGAGTTGGAGTACGTCTCGTTCCGGTGTGCATTCTGCAATGTACTCAACCAGGCCAGGAAGAAGCAACCTGTGGCCCCGCGCCTCTCTCTAGAGACACCTACGCCAGCCGAGAGCTTGGAGAGTAAAGCATCTGATAACGATGAGCTTGACAAGCAGCCATCAGTGCGCAGAGTCCTGCTGCAGGATGTGCCATCGAGTCAAGGCGATATTGATGCCACCACGGTAACTGAAGTCTTGGAAGCGGAGAGGGAGACATAAATTTATATGAATCCGTTATAAATTATATATATTATACATGGAATGCGATAAAGTGTTGCCAGACATAAATTTATATGAATCTGTTATAAATTATATAATTAAATGGAATGCGAAAAAGTGTTGCCAGACAAAAATTGGTATGAATCTGTTTTAAATTATATATTTAAAATGAATGCGAAAAAGTGTTGCCAGACATAAATTTATATGAATCTGTTATAAATTATATATTTAAATGGAATGCGAAAAAGTGTTGCCAGGCAAAAATGTATATGAATCTGTTATAAATTATATATTTAAATGGAATGCAAAAAAGTGTTGCCAGACAAATGTTGCCACTAGACTAGAAAAGTGCTGCAACAATGCCATAAACTGCCAAAAGCCAAAAGCAGCAAATGCCAGGAAGTTATAGCCGCCATTCCTTCGGTGCCCGGGGATCCTGCACTTGTCATAAAGCTGACAGAGTCAGCGGCTCGGAACCAGCGAACCACTTAATCATATCAGCTCAATAAGTCAACGCAGGAGGAGGTCCCGGGGGCAATAAAATTAAATCCTTGCCGCGCTCCACAGAGCTCAAAGAGCAGCTCCTTACCAAGGTAAAGAATGCAAAAAAAAAAAAAAAAAACTGCCATAATAATAAGCGAAATCAATGGCAAGTCACCTTGAAGCCAGCTCCCGTTTCACCTGGAGGAAGGAAAGGAGCTGGAGCTGGAAAAGGAAATCCATCCAAAGGAAAGGAAGCTGCCACAACGAATTTGAAGGACTCTTACTGGGCAAATATAATATAAAATAATATATATAATATTCTTGGCAATAAACTTCTTATTTAGTTATTTCATTTATTTATTTATTTTTTAATTATTATATATATGAAAAAAAATAGAAAGAAAGAACTGAAGGACCTGTTAAAGTAACCCCTTGGAGAGTGTAAGCAAAGCTGCTTATTCGCATATTAAAAATGGTTTATTTATGTTCCGCTCTTCAAAAGAGAGAGAGAGGTAAAGCGAGAGGGGAATCCCCTTCGAGGTAATCGATTTATGTGCTGCTATTTACAATTTTTGATTTATCCTCCTTCGCTGGCTTTTGTGTAAGGAGCAAAAGTTTGTCAAAACATTTGACAAATCTGCATGTTTGTGCATGTGCGTGCGTGCGAGCTGCGCTTCCTGGGGGTGGCTTTGAAGGACGAGACCTTCGAGAACCTTGGCTTAGCCCGGCTCTATTTATAGCCCTCATCACACCGCTTTTCTTCTTTTACTTTCTCCCTTTCGCCAAACTTGTCCACCCGCGTTCTTACATTTAATTTGATTGTTTTTCCTTTTTTTTTTTTTGCCGCCCGCGAAAAGGAAACACAAAAGAAAATGTTGAAAATAAAAGCCGGCGCGAGTAAAACTTTTCCCCATTAAAAACCTCGGCAAATTCAATAAAATTAAGCATAATAAATAAAATCAAATCAAATTAAGGCGATAATAAAAGCAAGACAAATAAATACATGAGGCCACACTTGTGGCAGTTAAGGGAAATATGGGAATTATAATTAGGAATCAGGATGTGGGTGGTATTTATAAGACTTTAACCCGAGATTAGGGTAAACAAATTCGAACTAGAGCGTTGCCAGAAAAGGTATTACCAGAGACCAAAGATGCCATACGGGCATATATTTGCTTTGCAATATGCAAGCCATTTTTCTATAATTTTTAAAATCTGGGAATAATCGTTTTAAAAGAGATTAGCTCTATGCATAATCATTTTATGCTTTAAATATTTTATAAAAATATATAAAATAATTATGGAACGATTAACGATTAACGAAATATTAAATATTAAATATTAAATATTCTGATAACAAAACGATGACAAAGGTTATGAGAAATCTGAAAACAAAATATAAAAACCGAAGCTTGTTAGAATAGTTCAATTTGAAAAGAATTCCATAATAAGCCGGAAAATAATCAAAGTTTTCGATAATTTTTTAAGCCAAAATCGATTAACATTGATGTTAACTAATTTCTAATTTCAAGAACAAAAGGTTTATCCCAAAATATAGCAATATCAATATCAATATATTGATAATTGAGGGCTTCTAGCTAACTCGATAATTCGATAATATCGATAATTTTTATGAAATAAAATAAATTAAATATTGTGATATAGGGTTATCGCAAAAAATATCAATATCAGTTTATCGATAATTTTTATCAAATAAAATAAATAAAATATGGTGATATAGGGTTGTCGCAAAATATATCAATATAAATATATATAAATCGATAATTATCGATAAAATAAAATAACTTAAATATTGTGATATCTTTTAGTTTTATTTCCTTATTGATTATTATTATAATTTATAGTTTATTTTTTATTTCCTTACACTCGTCTTGTGCCCTTATTTGGGGTAAAAACTAAAGTTAGACTTAAGATTAATCGGAAAGCTATCGGTGTAAATCGATTTTTGAGAAAGGAAGAGAGGAGCTCCCCCTTACAGCCGGGACACGCCCTCGTTGGCATACAGCTTCTGATCCATGAGGGGGTTGGGATGGGTAGAGGAAGAGCCACTGGTATCGACCACCCTCAGAGCGAGATGCTCCTCCACCTGATCATTTTGATTCCGATCCTCCGAGGACTGACCCTCAAAATGGACCTTGGCTGGACTGCCCAGCTCCGTTTCCCTGCTGACTGCCACGGAGATCTGACTGCGTCGGAGATCGGTGCTAATGGCATTTAGGGTGTTGTAGCAGCGCCGGAAGCTGGGCCGCTCCCAGGGATCCGTGCGCCAGCAGAGCAGGAGGAGGGAGTAGCTAAGATTAAAAAGAGGTTACTATTTGGCTTTGGGATTAAGGGTAAAGAATACCCACAGCTTCTCGGGACAGATGGGCGGCTGCTGGAGGCGACCGCCCTCCTTGACGTGGGCCAGCACCTCGAAGTTGTTCCTCGCCGCATACGGCTGCTGGCCCAAAGTGAGGATCTCCCAGCAGAGCACGCCAAAGGCCCACACATCCGACTGGGTGGTGAACACACCATCGACCAGGCTCTCCGGCGACATCCAGCGGACGGGCAGCAGACCCTCGCCCTCCTTGCGGTAATAGTCGCTCTTGTAGATGTCTCGCGCCAGGCCAAAGTCCCCGATCTTTACGGTCCTCCTGCGATCCGATCCTGGAGCTGTCTCTGTTACCAAACAATTGCGGCAGGCCAGATCCCGGTGGACAAAGTGCATGTCCTCCAGGTAGCTGCAGCCATTGGCTACGTCAATGCACATGGCCAGGAGGTCGGCGAGGGATAAGCCAGGATCCTGTGAAGAAGGGTTTAAAGAGAGGGTTTTAGGGAAGGTCTGAGGTAGGAATGTCACTATCGATAGTATCGATGTTTTTAAAAACGGCGATACATCGATGGTTTTCTTTTTCCAACATCGATGTTTTCAATAAGAGAAAGAAACGCTAAATTGTCAGAAGCATTATACACTCATATTCATTTTTGCCCCATCTTTAAGAAAATCGACATAAAAATGTAGCTTTTCTTATTACAAGAACATTTCTTTTTCTAAAATCATGAAAATTTGTATTAAAACAAGAACATTTTCCTTGAAATCAAGGTACTTTAGCCGTTTTTTTACATTACTACACTCATAATAATTTTCGCCCTATCTTGAAGAAAATCGACATTTTTTCTAAGAACAAGAACATTTTTCTTAAAACAAGAAAAATTTCATTCTTATTAAAAAACATTTTCTTGTATAAAGAACAAATTAATTTTTATGGCGGTTTTCTTGAAGATAGGGCGAAAATTATAGTGAGTGTATTGGTGTAAAATATGTAATGAAGTTCCTTGATTTCATTGTTTTGTATTATTTGATTTATGTTTTTTTTTTTTTAAGATTTCGTCATGTTTTTGGATAAATAAATATAAGTTTAGCAAATCAATATTTTAATTACTATTTTTAGCAATTAATTGGAAATTTGTAATAATTAAAAACAATTCGATGTTTTTGCAATATATCGATGTTTTCAAACACACTATCGATGGTTTTGCATCGCTAGTCTGAGGCCTCACCTGACAGCTGCTGGTAGCCCTGGCCGCCCTTAGGTAGCTCAGTAGATCCCCTGCCTCCATGTGCTCCATGATCAGCGAGATGGACTCGGTGTCGAAGCAGATACCCACCAGGCAGACGATGTTCTCGTGCTTGAAGTTGCTCATCAGCTGGGCTTCCTGGAGGAGCTCGGCAAACTCGCTGGCGCCCTTGCGAAGGCTCTAAAAAAAGGTACAAGGATTAGGGTTCAAGGATCATGGAAATAACCCACCTTAATGGCCACTCTCTGGGGCTCCTGACCCTCCTCCGTTTGCAGCTGACCCTCGTAGACCTCGCCAAAGGCTCCACTGCCCAGGAAGCGGAGCAGCTTCAGCTGATTCCAATTGATCTGAGGAAGCAAAGCAATGTCTGCATCGCTTAAAGTCGTAGAGAAGGCTCTATTCCTGGCGGCCATGAGCTGCTGCTGGTTTTGGAGCGTGGACAGGTTGCTCCAGATGCTGGGACGGCTCTGCTGGAGGAGTTTCTTGGCGCGAAGGCGACGCTTCTGGACTGGAGTCAAGAAAAGCAAGACAAATAATCAATGAGACTCTTTCCAGGACTCTAATCCTTAACCCAGACTCACCCTTTCTCACCAACACCAAGGCCAGCACGCAGCTGGAAACTATAGCCGCTGGCGCTATTATAGCCAGGACCAAGGACCCTCGCTTCTCTGGGGAAACAAAAGGCTCTGCCACGCGCTCGCTCTCCTCGCTCCAGGGACCCCAGCCATGCTCCTGACTCCTGGCCCTCACCCGGAACAGAAGCAACCGACTCGAGTGGAGACTCCTCACAATGCAGCTCAGCTCGGTGGTGTTGCAGTAGTCCAGCCATCGATCCTCCACGGCCACAGGCTCCTCCGCCCAGGGCAGAACCTCCACGGAGCCATCACTAGCCCTTCTCCTTCTCCTTCGCCTGCGTCCATTCCCACTACTCCTGGCCTGCAGTGCCTCCATATTATACAGGGTAATAGCGGCCCCATTGCCTCGGGCAGCTGTCCAGGTCACCCGGAACACCTCCTCAGCTATGTGCTCCAGTTGAGGCTTCCCCGGCTGACTGGGGGCATCGCCCAGAGTCTCATAGTCCACCGCGGAGCTGGGATAGAGCGGAGATCCCGGACTATAGCCCAGGAGGAGGAGGCACTGGTAGCGAGTCCTCGGCTGCAGTGGCTCCAGCACCATGCGGGAGTGGTTGCCGAGCACATTCCGACGCAGCTGCTCGCTGGGGGAGCGGCACTCGAGGAGCAGCGAGGTTAGGGGATCTGGGGTGCCCGGCCAGGTGAGGCTGAGGGAGTAGGGTCCGAGTTCCAGGAGTTGGAGTTCGGGGAGGCGGGCAAAGGTCCTTATATGGACTCTGGAGGAGCTGTTGAACTTCAAGGGCGTGGCATGGGCCTGGACCCACACGCGGTAGCTGCTTCCGGGTGAGATTCCTGCCAGGCGATGGCTTCCAGCTTTCTCCAGGCGAAGGAAGTGCACCTGCTCCTTCTCCTTTTCATACCCCCTATCCTTTTCCTGCTCCTTTTCCTGCTCCATTTGCTGCTCCTTTTCCTGCTCCTTTTCCTGCTCCTTCTCCTTTTCATACCCCCTATCCTTTTCCTGCTCCTGCTCCTGCTCCTGCTCCTCCTGCTTCTCCTCTTCCATTTCCCTTTGCCAGTGTAGCTTGTAGTACACGCTCTCGCTGCGCAGGATCTCTGGTGGCAACCACCTGACCTCCAGCTCGCTGGGACTGAGGACACGAACACTGAAGTTCCTAGGAGAAGATGGCGAGGCGGGCGCGGTGAGGAGCTCCAGGGGCATCATCCTGGAGCTGGGCAGGTTAAGTTTCTTCTGGTAATAGCTTCCTAGGACTCCCTCCAGGCGGTACTTGGTGAAGGGCAGGAGTCCCGGGATAGTGACAGTTTCGCCAGCGCTGAGGTGCCAGTGTCCCAGGAGAGGCAACTCCTTCTCCTGATCCTGATCCTCCTTCTGCTCCTTTTCCTTTTCCTTAACCCTTGTCAGGTTCAGCTGATAACTCACTCCAGGAACCGGCATGGAGCACTCGCTGGCGGCCAGGATCTGTGGCATTTTCAGACGACATACCTGCTCCTCACACTCCGCAGCTCCCTCAAGCAAGGATACACCTCCCCCTCCTGGAGGCAGCAGCAGGCAGCTCCTCGGAGGATACCCTTGATAATTGTGGGCTTGCAGCAACCTAACCTCCTCCGGCTCCAGCTCCACTAGGTACTCCAGCTGCTGTCTCCGCCTGCCATAAGCCCGAATGCTGCCATTCCTTAGAGTATACAGGTAGCCCGGGTCCTGGGCCAAGGAATCCTCCCCAAGGACTCCCAACTGAGCCCTCAGAGCATTGCTGGCCGTGCACAGCTGCCTGGCCACGTCGTAGACACAGAGCCTGCCCTGCTGGTCCACCAGGTTGAGGGTCTCCCCGCCAGGCTCCAGGCTGCCCGGATGAAGGCGTACCAAGGACCCCGCCTCCAGCTGCAGCTCCTGGCCATCAGTGAGGTTCCTGCCCCTCAAAGAGCCATTTCTGGGCAATGTCAGATCATACTCCAGCCAGATTAGGGACCGGGAATGGGGTAGGGAAACCAGATCCCTGAGAAGTCTCCCCCTGGGAGTGCTCCACAGGCGCTTGCCCTGGAGGATCTTGCCCTCGAAGTGACACAAATCCAGGCCATAGATCACAGAGGATTCCTTCGAATCCAACTCCGCCCAGTAGACGATGCGCTGCACCCAGTCCACGGCCAAAGCCAGGACCTCGGCCCGCATCCTTGCTAATTTAGCGGGAGCTGCTCCCGGGACATAAGTAAGCAGCTCCACATGCTCATTGACCCAGAGGAGGCGCTGCTCGCCCTCCATCACCGCCAGGTGCTCCACTGGGCTAGAGGTGTGCACCAGTCGCCGGCGACTCCTGGTATCCAAATCCAGTTCCCCTATAAACTCCGCATTGGCGTAGAGAATCCTGGGAACACTCTGAACTTCGGGTGAGACGTGCAGGGCATGGCTGGCTGCTCCTGCTGCAGCTCCAGTGGCGGCCACCCTGGCCTCCACCTGGAAGTGGTAGGTCTGATCCGGCTGCAGGTGCTCCACGCGGGCTTCGAGAGCACTCTGGTTGAGCTTTAGTTCCTCGTGCAGCTCCTGGCCCAGCCAGCAGCTGATGTGGTACTCCAGCGCCTGCTCCTGGCCCTGGCCCTGCTGCTCGGGGGTGTCCCAGCGGAGCAGGGCGCTCACATTGGCCTCCAGGAGCGGGGAAGAGAGGCGCTCCACGAAGACTCGGAGGCGGCGGGGTTGAGTGGGCTTTGCTGGGGGCGTGGTCAACTGAACCCGGGTGGTGGCTCCACTCCTCCAGGCAGTGCGAGGGGTGATGCTGATCCTTAGAAGGAGCTGCGCCTGGGGCAGCTGGTTGAGCCGGGCAAAGGGCGTGCTGAGGTGGAGGGTCTGCAGGCGCTGGCCAAACTCCAGGAGCACCAGGTAGGAGACACTGTGGTTCCCCTCGGAGGAAGAGGGCTGCCAGCGGATGTGGAAGTCATCCCAGTGGCCGTCGTCCAGACGGATGCTTTCTGGGGGTATCTGGAGGGGAATTACCCCACTATCCGGAGCTGGTAAAGATTCCTCTTCTATTAATTGCAAAGCGGAGGCGGGAGAGGCTTCTTTCGGAGCTGGTAAATCCATGGCCTCCTGGGGAGAGGCTAGGCGGAGCAGGCGCCCTCGTCTCCCACTCTTCTCCAGCCAGAGGAGGGCTCCCAGGGGTCTTAGGAGCTGCAGGCTCTGGGGGATCACCCTATGACCTTCACTCACTCCTCTGACCTCTCGGATTAGCTTTGGTTCCTCACCCCCAGGAGTTAAGCTCCCTCTGAAGAGCCTCTGAGTGGAGGAGGATCCACTGACCACCAGCCAGTAGAGCTGCTCCTGCTGCGTGTCCAGCACAAAGGAGACTATAGTGCCCTCCAGTCCACTCACCCTGTAATAGGTCACCACCTGCTCCTCCGAAGTAACTCCATGCCTGGCTAGCTGGGAACTGGTAGCATAGTAGAGGTGGCCCCGTTCCGAGTCCAAAGCCAAAGAGCGGGCTTCGAAAATGGGCAGGAGACGCCTTTGACCTGTCCAGGGATCCATGCGCACCACACAGTTCCTGGCCAGATCCGTCCAGTAGAGGCGTCCGCCCCGCCAGTCGTAGGCCACCGAGCCCACCCGGGGCAGGGGCTCCTGGGATCCAAGACAGTGACCTCTCATTAGTAGGTTGATGCAGTGCAGCCGGCCATCCAAGCCTCCGACATAGTAGCCTATGCTCTCGTTCAACATGGTCAGGGGTCCAGGCTGTTCCTCGAGTCTTAGGGATGCAACCTGCTCATCTTTGAGGCTTTCCCCCAGCTCATCTGTGACCAGGAGCTTGCCACCACTCCGACTAACCCAGCTTAGGCGGTGTGGCCCCAGTGGCCAGGTGCGTGCCTCCAGAGAGGGAGTCCAGTGACCAGGAGGTTCTCCCCCAACCTCACTGATGGCCCTCACTCGCAGCTGGTAGAGATTGTCGGGCTGCAGGCGTTGGAGACCAAAGAAGGGTCCGTGGATGTTGCGGATACTAAAGGCACTCTGGCTGGCCACGTCTAGAACCTCCAGTTCGTAGCTCCAGCTGCGCGACATGTCCTGAGATTGGTAGGGATGGCGGGGAGGTTCCTGCCAGGAGATCTTGGCTGCCTGGGAACCCAGTCGAGCTTTGAGGCGATAAGGTCTGCCTCCTGCTCCTCCTTTTCCGACTAGAGGTTGCATCTCCGGCACCAGGAGCTTTATGGCCCAGCAATCAGGCAGGTTCTTCAAGGGCCAGGAGGCTCTAGTTACTCCCAGCCTGGAAAGGATTAGGTTACTCCCCTCAGGTAGCAGCAGGGAGTTGCTCCCCAGCAAAGCAAAGCTCTCCCAGGGGTAACTCCCACTGCCCACCGGCAAGGACTCCCTGTAACCACCATCATAACTCATTTCAAGGAACCTCTCCGACTCCTCCTGCTGTGGGAGAATCAGGCGGATGAGCCAGTTTTGAGGCCTTAGGACAAACCATCCCGGCTGCCTGATCCTGATTAGCCGATGCCTGTGCCTGCCATGCAGATCCTGCCGCCACAGGCCCTCCTCATCCCGCCAAAAGAGCCAGCCATTCAGGGCATCCACCTCCAGCTGCTCCACGGGCAGGTGGAGAGAATCACCCGCCTTTGAGGCAGTGCCTCCCTCCAAATCCGTGCTAATGAGGTGGAATTTGCTGGGATTACCATGGTGCTCCATGGCAAAGTGCAGGCGCCGACGCTGCCAGTCGTAGGTGAGGCGGCGAGGTATCCACAGCTCCTTGGTCACATAGCCCAGATCCAGTTGGAGTTTTTGCGAGGGACTCACCATCTGACCGCGTTCGACCTTTAAGCTGTGAAGAAGGAAGGTTTCAAGGATTACTTAACCAAATCCTCTGAGAAAGAGAGTGAGAGGTTACCTTCTTAACTCCCCATGCACATCCAGAAGCCACAGCTTTTGCTCCTGCTGCGACCAGGCCAGGTCCAGCAGCTCCTCCTGGGATTGATATATAGTAGAGCTCTCTCCAGCCGGCTCCAGCGACTGCCAAAGGATCTTCCTCCTCCCCACCAGCAGCACCGTTTCCATCAAATCCTTAACCTGTTTCTCATTCTGTTCTGGAAGAGTCTCCACGGAGCCCCTGGCCGCTGGTCCTTCCCCCTGCTTATTGATCATGGTCAGCTCCAGGGTATAGTTGGTTCCAGCCAGGAGTTTGGAAAAGACATGGCTGCCACGGGAGACGGGAACCAGCTGAGGGATTAAGAAGCAGAATTTAAGCAGGAACTTCGAAGATCTTCTAAGGCCTTCAAAGTAGTGATGTGAAACTACTCGATAGTTTCGAGTTTTTTTATGCAAACTATCGATACTATTGCAATAGGACCGACCTATTTAATTTTGTATAAAACAAAGGGGTGTTCATCTAATAAAATACTCAAAAAAGTTGAGGGTATCCCTTAGTAATTTGATAAAGATTTCTAGATTAAGGAATTAATATAGTAATAATTTAAAAAATAATACAAATAGTCAGACAAATGTTTCAGTTTTGGTTTCTTGTCATTTATATTTTCATTTTCTAATTAGAATTGGTTTGGTTTCAAGCTTAGAAATATAATAATGTATGGGGACGATACTATTGCGATTGTTTTCAAACTACCGATTGTGCAAGCTGAATACAAACAATCGATACTATCGATAGTATTTTGAGACCTCTACTTCAAAGGCCTTTCGAACTCACCTGCTCCTGACTGTGATTTCTCCCAGAGCTCAACCTTAGGCGATAGCCCTCGATGGGTCCATTCGTAAACCTTCCGGGATGCCAGTGCACGGCCAGGTGGCCCTCATCCAGGGGCAGTAGGTGCTCAATGACTGGCGGTGATATAGGAGCACCCTCCGCTGGAGTTTGATAGGCAGGAGTGGCCGGGGAGTACAGGACCTCATCATTATCCTCGCCAAAGGGTAACTCGAAGCGAAACTAGAAATGGAAAGGGAGAGGGAATCCTTGATAGAAAAGGAATCCTTGAGAAACCTGACACCAAACTCACCCTGTACTGGGTGTAGGGAATGAGGGCCTCCAGGATCTCGCAGACATAGTACTCATCGCAGTCGTAGTCCGCCAGGTTGAACCAGGGACTGGCTTCAGGTTTCTTTTGATTATCCTGATCCTGCTCCTCCTCCTCTAGAGCCTCCTCCAGATCCCCCTCTTGATCCTCCTCTACCTCCCCCTGATGATCCACATACTGATACTGTATGTTAAAAGGTCTACTGGCCAGATAATGCTCCGGGAAGTGCATGGCCCAGCGTATGGTCAGCGGCGGCGTCTGACCATCGGGTCGAGGAGCCCGCTCCAGCTGGGGTTGGGTCCTTTCCACCATGGAGCTAATGGCCACACGCTGGAGGTGCCAGTAGTCCCGCTGGGCCATCTCGCAGGCACTGATGCAGGGCATGTCGTGGGGCTGGAACTGCAGGGATAACTAAGAAGCGAAAAGGAAGGCTGGAGAGGATCTCTTACTAAAGAAAGAAGGTTCTAGGATCACTTACGCAGGCCTCCTGGCAGGGCTCCAGCTCCTTGAGGGCGCGATACCACTGGGCACAGCCCTTGGTGCACTGAAAGAGAGCAGGGTAAAGTGTGTTAATTAATAATAAATATTTAAAAATTATAACCTTAACTTGAATGTAACATTTTAAATAATGATAAAATCCCTGACTTCCTGATAATACTAAAATTATTTCAAATATTTAAAATATTGAAAATATTGAGAATATTGAAAATATTGAGAATATTGAAAATATTGAAAATATTGAAAATATTGAAAATATTGAAAATATTGAAAATATATAATATCCTTGACTTCCTTTTATAATTTTAAATATTCAAAATATTTTATTTAAATTAATTAGACTTAACTTTCCTTGCTTCTTGAGTCATTAGTTAAATTTCACAATTTTAAAAACCACCCCAAAAATTCTCAGTGTAATGCCATGTCCACCCTTCAGAGTCATACCCCCCTCGTTGAAGATCAGGAATGCGGGGGATCCCCGCAGGGACACCCTCAGGCTCATGTTCGATGGCTTCCTCTGCTGCCTGGAGCAGGAGAGGGACTGGCTGAGGATCATGCACTTTGAGTTCGTGTCCAACTAGGGCGGGAGGTGTCAGGTTACCTTGGGACTTTGGAAGACTCCAACCTACCCCAAAAAAAGAGAAAAAGATCCCACCACTTACCCGCGTCTTGTAGCACTTCTCACTGTTGTCCGCCTTCTCGCATTGGATTCCAAACTCGTCCAGAAACAGATCCTCCTGGAAACCGAAAAGGATAAAGAAATGTGAAAGCAATTAGCACTTGGACTTGGTGGGAACGGAAGTTGCGGCTGGGGATCTGTGACCACATCGATGACAATAGCCTCTGCCAGTGCCTCCTATTATTCCAATTAATATCAGCTCCCGATGAAGGCATCATTCCTCTCCAGCTTCTATTTGTGTTTCCGAGAAGCGGAGCATAAATTTATGCACAAAGAAACTAGTTTCATCGTTTGGCACGTGAGCCATGAGATGATGTCTCCGAAGAGTCTGAATCAATTAGCTTGGACTTTGGCCAACCAAGGGTTAAGACGAAACAAAAAACAAAACAAAAAACGGGGTCAACCATGCGAAAAATAACAACAAAAACCTGATACTGCCAGTTTTTGGAGTGAATTTAAATCGAAAAGTCAAAGAGTCGAAGAATCGGAAACTGAGCTAACAATAAACCCTAAAAAAAAAACCCAACTGAGTGTAACATAAATTTATGGTAACAGAAAACCTTAAGTGAACAATAAAATGTTTATATTTAATTCAAGTTTAAGCTATTGCCCTTCAGTTGAAATAAAGGTAAGTATATAGAGTAAATTATAAAGTAAATATTTAATATTATGTAAGAATATTGAATTAACATTTTATAGGAATGTCTGGATTTTAATACAAAATTTCAGTTAATTGTTTAGCTGAATCTAAATAGTTATAATCCCTTTATAAATAACTTTATTTAAGTTTAACTATATTTATTTATCGGAAACTTTATTTAACTCAACTCCCTTTATTACTTTTAACTTATCACTCTTAATTTTATTTTATATATTTTATTTTATTTTATATTCCTAAAGTCACATACTTGAATTTAAAGTACGTATGTATACTCTATATATACTTGAATTTAAAGTACATATGTATACTCTATATATGTGTTTAGTTTTAGTTTTAGTTTTAGTTAATATATTGTCGCACATTTCCCCCACAGCTTTGATTTAATGCAAATTTATTGCTTTTTAGTGCTAAAGATGAAAAATCTAGTTATCGATATATTTCAATGCAAAAATAAATTTTAAATCGATTAAGTACATAGTTCCAGCTCTAATATGAATCCTTTATCTACTGTACTTAAAAGCTTAGAATAACTAAAATCGTAGCTCTGAAAATTCATCAATGAATTATTTAATTCAGTCCTTTTGGGACCCAGGCACTCTCTCTGAACCAATTAGAAACTCCTTAAAATGGCAAAACTTTGTTAATTGTGCTGCTAAATGGACTAGCAATTACCAAGGGGATTCCCCTCCAGCAAACGGATTTCTTTTCCAGTTTCCCAGTCAGCCAGCATCCGAGCATTCGAGCTTTACAGCATTCACATGAGTGCTCTACCCTGCTCTGCTCCGCTGCTTGTTTGTACTTTCCTTTTTTCGCACATGCGTCAATTTAATTTAGAATTCTACGTAATATTTTATTAATTTAGCTTGATTGGCTTTTTCACAAACAGAAATAGCTCTCGAGTTTCCCCCACTCTCTCTCTCTCTCTGAGAACTCTGAGAACTCGGAGAACTTGGAGAACTGAGAAACTGAGAAACTGAGAACAAGACCGAGAGGGCCTGAGACTGAGCCTGAGGCCCGGGACTAATTGGCATTGGGGGCTTTCGTGTCGTCATTGCTCATCTTTTGTTGTACAATTTCTATTACATTAACTCGGAAACCGACCCACACACTCGCACACCCTCTCGGGGCGGGGCTCGAGGGGGGTGGCTGGTGTGTTATTGACACCATTATTGTGCCATTGTTGTTGCCGCTCTGCCGTCAGGCTCTGGAAAAGCGAGCCAAAGAAAATACACTTGTGTGCAAGCTACAGCAAGGGTCGCATTTATACAATATTTATTTTAATAAGAATACTACACAAATTTATAAATTTCTTAATTAAAAAAGAAGAATAGCCTTCAAATTAGTGTTTAAAAGTTAATAATTTTTTTTAAGGATCCCATTAAATATTCTCTCTATTAATACCACTAGCTTTAATGGGACTTTTCATTATTATATCAAAAGTATACAAGATTTAGTTATGTAAAAAAGTTGTACATATATTTAAAATTAAAATGAAATTTTTAGAGACCTATAAAAATATAAAAATAAATCCAAAATAATTTAAAATCGTGCAATAAATGTAAAACATAAATATTGTATATTTAATATTAAAAATAAATTTTGTGAGACTCGTAAAAAAAGTAAAATAAATGTAAAATATAAAATATTGTAGTTAGAAATGGTTTAAAATCTTAAAATAAATATTAAAACCAAATATAAAATTAAATATTATAGAAAACAATAGAAATTCGATGACTTAGCCTTAAAAAATAACATTAAATCGTATAATAAATGTAAAATATAAAATATTGTATTGGAGTAATATTGTAAAAGGTTAAAAGCTTAAAATAAATGTTTACAAATTCTATAAATATAAGTACTAGGGAAACCCATAAAACTTTAATTTTGTTAACCTTGGAAAATTACCTAAAATATTCATTTTGTATTATCAAGTATAATTGGAGTTAAATTTTAACTAATTATATGCCCAAAACATGCCTTTAAATATTCTCTAGCAAAGAAAAATAAGTAGAAAACATGTAGTTATAATTTCTAGTCATTTGAATTGATTAAAAATTAATGTAAAAAATAAATGAATAAATGCTAAAAAATAATAAAATATTAAATATTAAATAGAATATTAAAATATTAAATAGAAACACATGGAACTTTTTTTTATCCCTATAAAATAACTTCGTAATTTTTGATTTTAAAGTATAAACACTCATTGGCTTTCAATTTAACTTAACTTTAGACCCCAAAAAATGCCTTTAAATATTATTTATCAAAGAAAAATAAGTAGCAAACCTGTAGTTATAATTTCTAGTGATTCGAATTGACTAAAAATTAATTAAAAAATAGGACTAGTCCCATTAATGTCCCCACAATTGTGCATCCACCTACATACTATATGCGCGTACACATAAATTGGCTAAACATTTAGCTCACTCTCGATGCGATGCGAGAAGGCAAGGCAAAACATCTTAATGAAATTTCTTTTGTTCGCCAGCAGCCACATCGCCTTTCTGGGTTATGCGAGATCCAGTTTCTGGTCGAACACGGAGGTTTGCTCCAGTTTGGTCCAGCCCAGCCCGTCCAGGGATAAGTGGCCTTAGATGATTAGTCAGGAGTCACTCTGGACGGAAATACTCGCAACTCGGAATTAAAAGCGACAATTATGCGTACTTCTTCTGTTTTTTCTAATTGGCTGCAATTTCCATCCGGAGTTTGGTCATAATTACGCTTTAATTAAATTGATTAAGCCACTTTCCATATGGTTTTTTGAAGCTTTCGTTATGGTTTTACAAGGAAATATCTTTAAAAAATATTTACAAATTTCAATTATTAACTAAAAGTAATTAGCCAGGATATTCTCTGGGTTTCCGAATTAAGTAAAATAATTGAGGCATTTTCTATATGATTTGGTGGGGTTTTCATTGTATTTGTACAAACAAGCATTTTTTTTAAATATTAAAAAATTTGAATTACCAACTAAAAGTAGTTAGGAAGGATAATAAAAATAATTAAGGCATTTTTATATGGTTTGGTGGGTATCTATTTATATTTTTACAGGAGAAAGTCTTGAATTAAAATTTTACAATTTGAAAATATAAACTAAAAGTATTAGAAGGAAATACTCAATTATATACGCATTAAAAAAATCAATCTAGGTATTTTCTATATGGGTTTTGTGGGGATTTCTTTTTACAGGGAAAAATATTGAAAAAGATATTAAAATATTGTATATAAAAGCTTAAGGTCGGGAGCAAGGATATACTTGATGATTTTGTTTTATTTAAAATATTTCAGACACTTTCCATATGATTTTATGGCGCTTTCATTATATTTTTTCAAGGAATTAATATTTAAAAATTTGAATTACCAACTAAAAGTAGTTGGCTACGATTTTCTTAAGGATTCCTTATTAAATAAAATAATTCAGGCACTTTTCACATGGTTTTGTGGGATCACCTTTATATACTTACTGGAAATTGTCTTAATATATAATTTAAAATTTTGAAAATAGAAAATTATAGTTAAGAAGGATATACTTGATAATCCTGATTTATTTAAAATATTTAAATCCATTTCCAAATGGTTTTGTGGGGGTTCTCTTTATATATTTGCAGAAAAGAGTCTTAAAATAGCATTTAAAATTGAGCTACACGATTTTCTATCAAATACATATTTTAAATAATTTAAACCTTTATATAAAGCCATTAAAACGCAATTGCTGGCATTGAAATGGCATCTTGAAACGCTCAAATCTTAAACTCATGCTGGCGATAATTAGAACAATAATCCCCGTCAATCCCAACCCGTCCCCCATGGGCCATGGCCCATTCTTGCCAGCTCATTGATACCAATCACAGATATCGCTGGGTTATCATTAATTTTAATTGGCATCGGCTGTAGGGTCTAGGGTGTCGGGTGTCGGGTGTCGGGTATCGGGTGTCGGCCCCGGCGCTTTGCTAATGAATGAAGTGCAGGCCGAGCCACTGATTAACATGCAGCTTACTCCCATTACACACGCACAGCCCATAAAGTACTAATTACCCCCCGTATATATCGGATATCTGTGTATACAAATATATGTTATGGATGCATAAATGCTGACGCATACACAGTTTTGAGCAAACAAAGAGCTCGGTTTAGCGGAATATATACATATGGGTAAATATATCGTCAAACTTGAGCCCATCACTGCAAATAGCGCCATCTATTGTGTGGGTTTGTAAGCGGAGTATTTTAGACAGGGATATAACTTTAATTGGAGATTTTTAAGCTTAAGGGAATAACTTGAGAATATTAATTCATTATTAATTAATTAATAAACAAGATAATATTCTAGAGATTTTTCCTTTTTACATAGAGCCCTTCTCTGTGCTTCTCATACTTTTTACTTGGAGCTGTAAGCGGAGTATTTTAGACAGAGATGAAAATAGTTGCGTTAAACTATAATTGGAGATTTCTAAGCTTAAAGGAATAACTTAGGAATATTAATTCTTCAAAACCAAGCAAATATTCTATAGGTTATACTTTTTACTAAGAGCCTTTCTCTGCGCTTCTCATATATTTTAAAATGTTCATCATATAAGCTACGTAAAATAATATTTCTTTAAAAGGTTTGTAATCCTAAAAATTATTAAGGATCTTACAAAGTTGATTAATATAAAATATTAAATATTAAAGCCACCTTTAAGTTATTTTTTTTTATTTTAAATTAATTAAAATCCTGTTGAAGCATTATATTTGTCCATCATCAATTTTTCACCCATTTTTCGTGTGTTTTATAACCAAAAATATACCGCTGGCTCTGACACAACTAATTCTGGCCTAAAAAATAATCCCCCAATATACGCATAACGCACGCCACATAAAAACATAAATAAAATACACGCAGAATAGACCAAACAAAACAAAACAAAATATATCGTAGAGCTTGCATAATTACAAAATGTTTTTAATTACTCAACCTGAGAGCTGAGCATCGCGAAGCGAGAGAGGAGTATGTGGAAAATATATGAAATTATATAATAGAAAAAATAGATTAAATGGGGAGAAATTAATGGGGACAGAACGAGAGCGGCGGCGACATCGCCCGATGTGCATCCCACTGGCTGTCGCCGCTCGGGGCTTAGTATGCAAATTGCAATAAAGAGACCTGATGATGAACTAACCCAAATAATGGCAGCGACTCTAATCCCGAATGCCGCAAATTGAAATGTCAACTCTCTGGCACGGCATTCCATTCCATCCCGACCACAGCCCACAGTCCACAGTCGTCGTAATCACCGACTTGACGATCTTCAATTACACATAACATATCATTTAATTAACGTCTGCGTGCGAGGGAGTGATTAGCCGGACAATCGGACAGTCGGACAGTAGGAGTCCATTTAATCCCGTCAAATCTGAAAAGAGTTTGGCCCTCATTCGCGTTAACAGCAATTTAACCGCCCCCAAAGATGTAAATGTATCTGATTTGGTTTTAAATGTAGTGATTTACCACTTGATTGGATTAATTGGATTAATACTACAGGTTGATAATTTTAGGAATAATATGGTACTCATAACTGTGTTTAAACATTTTTGAACTAGAAGCTTTGCCTAGAATTCCCAACTAACAAATTAGTAAGGAACGTTTGCTAAAAAGGAAGAGGTTGCTTTTCTCTGAAACAGCTGTATTTTCTATTTAAATATACCAGATCAATAATTTATTGATTAGTTTTATATAAATATGTAATTTTCTTCTATGGAATTCTATGTGTAAATAGGCATGTATTCCCAATTCAGCATGTGGTAAGCGAGAGTTTCAGGTATACCTCAAAAGTACGCTGCTCCTTTCCTTAAGGAGGAACGCAGCGCTTTTTTAAGAGGAAGAGGATGCTCTTCTGTGAAACAGCTGTATTTAAATCTGCCATTAAAATCTGCTATTTAAATCGCCAAATCGATTATTTATTTATAAGTTTTATATTAAAAAATGTAATTTCCTTCTATGGAATTCAATGTGTAAATAGGTATGACCTTAGGCATGCATTCCCAATTAATCATGTGGTAAGCGAGAATTTCAGGTATACCTGAAACGTAGCTGCTCCTTTCCCCAAAGAATTCTGTACCATTTGCTCAGGGAGAAGTCCCCAAAAAGTATGCACCTATTTTACTGCCAAACTAAGATAACCCCCGGGCATTGTATGGTCGTGGCAGGGCACCTTTATTATTCTGTCTCTCTACCGCTACCGTACCGATGGTACGTGATGATGTAGCACACGTTGAACCGCCTTGAAGACGCTTAAGTGCACTTGTTCAGATTGTTATTGTTACTTTTTGCTGATTATATTGTTGACATATGCAAAACAAGAAACTAGAAATGAACATTTCGTACACCGACCGAGTGTGAGTGTGGCTTTCTTGGGCGACACATGATGGATGTCGCCGGCTACCCCTGAGACCCAAAGCACGTTATGAATGTATATTTTTTTTATATTTTCTTTTCCGACTGTCACTTTTACTGGGCACTAATATTTCAGACACTGTTATATGTCTGAATAATTACAGACCATTAAAGGTTTGTTTTGTAGATTTTACAAGCTTGATTTGGGGAAAAGTTTTAATTGAGGTCTTGAATTTTTACAACTTACAGAACGAATCAATTAAAACGAATTAAGACTTGTTAATTTTCAGGGAATGATAAGCTATTTTAGGGAAATATTTTAAATAAATTTAAGAAAATGATTTTTGTTTTTTTTTAAATAATAATTAACATGCTTTAATTTTTTTTAAATAAAAAGCAAACCGTTTTGCATTTTTTTTAAGTAAAAATTAAGGAAATATTTTAAATAAATTTATAGAAAATGATTTTTAGATTTTTTAAAATAATAATTAACAAGTTTACATTTTTGTTAAATAAAAAGCAAATCGTTTTGCATTTTTAAAAGTAAAAAGTAAAGAAATATTTCAAATAAATTTATAGAAACAGATTTTTGGATTTTTAAAAATAATAATTAACAAGTTTTAATTTTTTTTTAAATAAAAAGCAAACCGTTTTGCATTTTTTAAAGTAAAAGGCAAGAAAGGAACATATTTTTCCTAACATTTTCTCGTTTGCAATTGATTTTTCTTTTGTAATTTTGTAAATTATATAATTTATTATAAAATATAATTTTTTATAGAATTTATTTTAGAATTTTTATAGAATTTACTTATTTAAAATGTATAAAAAACAAAAACAAACTCACCTCCACAATGCACCGCTGGACACATTCCCGGGTGACACGCTCCAGGACCATCCGCTCGTCGACGCCCTGCAGCTGCTGCTGCTCGGGCTCCTGCTCCGGCTCCTGTTCCTGTTCCTGCTCCTGTTCCTGCTCCGGCTGAGGAGCCACTGTGATGGGCTGTGACCTGCTGCTGCTCCCTATGGTGGCGATGCCCTCAATGATGCTCGGAGGAGCCGCAGCGGCATGCTTGTGCCAGATGGCCACCTTCTCCACCACATCGCTGTCCAGCTTGGGCCGCAGCAGCAACCCCCCCAGCTGCTGCTCCTTCATTGGCTCTGGGCCGCTGCTGCTCCCGGGCAGGGAGTAGTTGTGGGAGCGGCACACATCGCAGCAGATGGAGAGCAGGATGAGCAGCAGGAGATTCACAATGAGCACCGTGGAGATGCCGCCATGCCCGTCCTGGCCGCTGGTCAGCTGACGGCCCAGCCGGGCCAGTTGCTGGCGGAGATCGAAGGTGCCGCCGCGCTGCTGCTGGGTCACCACAAGCTTGCTGGGAGCGGCGGAGGGATTGGAACCGGATTGGTTGATGTGCGTGGTGCTCGTCTTGGTGTTGACATTCACCGCAATCTTCACATTGAAGCTGATGTTGAGGCGTCTTGTGGGAGTGGGATTTGGACTGGTGGTCTTTGGCTTCTCCACATTTTCTTGGTGGTTATGCCAGAACATGGTCATCGGGGCGGCTAGCACTTGACCTTCACCTCGTCAAGTTGGGTTCGAAATTCGAAATTCGAAATTCACGAATTTCTATCGCTCGCTCTCGTCGCTTTTCGCTTTTTGTATTGCTTTTCCTCGGCTCAATTTACATTTTAAAACGAAACTGAAACGAACAGAACCAGAATCGGTCGGCGGAGTCAATAAAAAAAGCAGAGCCAGAGCGAGAAACACCTCGAAGCTGTTGTTCAGAAGTCAAAAAACCTATGTAAGCTGCATTAGCTAATTACCATAATGAGTTTAAGACAATGTCGGAGAGTTTGTCGTGTATATATATTAAATACTCTTTTTTTTGAATTTTTTTTAATATTGAAATATCTATTCTTGTAAAAATCTTGTATTGCAATGTTTAGCTAGAACCCTTTAATCTTTTATTTCTTAGCTTTAATTGAAAGAGCAGTTCTTGGATTATTTACTTGGATTTCTTTTCTGCGCTTCTCAAACTTTTAGCTTAGAGCCCTTCTCTGCGCTATTCAAACTATTTACTTAAAGCCGTTCTCTGTGCTTCTCAAACTCTGTACTTAGAGCCCCTCTCTGCGCTTCTCATACTTTTTTACTTAGAGCCTTTTATCAATATTTGTTAAGCTTTAATTTTTCAATCAAAACTTATGACAGTATTTTAATTTTAATAATATGTTGCCATATATTTAATTATATTTATGCATCACATAAGCAAGGAATAGTTAACCTTTGCTTAATTATATTAAAATTAATTAAATACTGTAACAAACTTAAATCCAACATAGCTGAATATGGACCTAGACAAGAAAAGGTGCCAAAGTTTAGAAGAAAGAGAAATTATTTTTTATTGTTTAATAATTGCCAAAAAACGATTAATAAATTAATTAAAGATCATATTAAATGATGAACAATTTAATATGCTCTTTAAAAAATGTAATAATCGGTTTTAAATATACCATTTTAATTGTTGTTACTTAATCAGAACCAAGGAAACCTGTTCTTGAGAATTAGAAAGCCTATAATTAACAATTTAAATTAAGTTAAGGGCAAGTAACAACAAAGAAAACTTCTAAGAACAGAATAATATCTAGAACCTTGTAACATTTATTTATAGCTTCGAAAAAAGGAATTTGCATAAATTAAAAATTAAATTAAATTTAAAATCATGAAATATTCCCTTGTGTAAATTAAAAATTAAATTAAATGTAAGCTCAAGGAATATTCTCTCCCTGAATAGGTAAACTATATTTTAATCACAGCCAATAAACACCTTTGTGCGACAGCGGCAAGGATCAAAGATAAGGCTTATTACATGGCCAATAGCTGGTTTCAATTAACAGGGATTTAGGCCTGGCCAATAAGTCACGCCCTCCGCCCCCCTTGTGGGCCAACAACAACAAATCCTAGCCGCATAACAAATTTATCCTCATTAAGATGCAAACCGGAGAGCAGAGTAATTTTCAAAGGGAAATCCCTTCTGGCCGCAACGCACAAAACATCAAAAAATAATTAATAAAAAAAACACTAGTTAATTGCACTTTAATTTCATATTTGCCTGGAACAACAACCGCGTTAATTAATTCGCCCGACGAGCAAAAATAAATTGAAAATAAAATTGAATAAACCGCGCGCGAACATGCTAGATCACAGCGGATTAATTGCATCAAAGTTATTCAGTTATTCAGAATATTTATGCAGATGCCGGCCAGCATTTTGCATTAATTAACCAGCGAAGGGCTCAAGGGCCGATGTGCAACTATTATTACTATTTTTATCAATATTATTCTTATTATCGGAGAGTCAGGGAGTCAGAGTCAGGGAGATGGAGCCTGAAACTCGCACCCTGCTCTCGTGGCTTGTTGTTGAAGTTGTTAAGCGCAGTTGACGCGGTTTAATTCAATTTATTGTTGATTTGAGCAGCTTAATTGCATTTTATTGTTGCAGTTGCTGCCTCGACTTAACAGCTACTTCACCACACTGCACTGGGAAAAAAATAACAGTCACTTAATTATATATTCAACACAGTTTTAAATCACAAACACCAGGCGAGTTTTCAACGGAAAATCTTGCAGGAAATATAATTATAATTTTATTTTATATGTAAATATTTTCTAATAAATATTTTGCACAGAAAAAAAAAGAATCAAGTCATAAACATTAATTTAAAGCATATTATTAGACATGTTTTATATATATTTTATATTTATCTTCAAGACATCTTCCCTAAGTAAAAATCAATGTGTTTTTCAAGTTTTTTGTTTATTTATATATTGGATTTTTTTATTTTCTTTCTTTTTTGCTGTGTGAGAAAAAGAGAGCGCAACTCACTCGGCGAAATGTCGCTGATATCTGAATTTAAGAGCGGGATTCTCACGCGTTTCGTGGTGAACGACGTACTGCGCAGTGGCGCGATCGGAACAGAACTGACTGGCCGGCGAGCGGCGGGCTTTAACCAAAGCCCCAACCGAAACAGAAACCGAAGCCCAAGTCCAAGTCCAACCCCCAGTTCGAGAAACGAACACCGAAAGCCGAAAACCGAGCACTGGTCACTGAGCACACCGAGCACGCCGAGCATCATCATCGAGTCGAGTTCGGGTGCGGAATCCCATCAAGCTTCGGCCGGCCACGATCGCGTCACGGGCAAGGGCAACCCCCAAAAAAAACTGCATCCAGTTATCCAAGTATCCAGTTCAGCAGGTCAACTCAAGTCTTCTCTCCTCCGAACAGTGGGTCAAGGCCTAGAACATGAGCGATCGGTGAATACCCTTTAAAGATATATTGATGAAGCTGAGCTCGTACTCTAATTAATTATATTTCGTATTTTTTTTTATTTTATTCATTGATTGATATGTTGACAAAATAACTTCAATGTTAATCGATTTAAAATCGATTTTTTTTACTCAACTCCTTTCATAATTATCAATTTATAATTTAAGGTTTACCTTTTAAAAGATATTTTCCAGGAATTTTAAATTAAATAAAATCCAAACATAATTTATTTTTCTATTCTTTAAGAAAATAACTTTAATGTTAATCGATTTAAAATCGATTTTTTCCGAAATCTCCATTGATTTAATTTAAGGTAAACCTTTTAAAAGATATTTTCCCAAAAATTTAAATTAAATAAAATCCCAACATTTTTTTTTTTTTTTTTTTTATATTTTATAAGAAAATAACTTTAATTTTAATCGATTTAAAATCGATTTTTTTTTTTTCGAAAACTCCTTTGATAATTTAAGTCTTACCTTTTAAAATATATTTTCCCGAAAATGTAAATTAAATAAAATTCAAGCATTATTTATTTTTCTATTTTATGAGAAAAAACTTTAATGTTAATCGATTTAAAATCGATTTTTGCATAGAAAACCATAATATTTTAATTTTTACCTTTCTAACCATATTTTCTCGAAATTTAAATGAAATAAAATCAGAATGATTTCGCGAAATTTAAATGAATTAAAAACAGATCATAAGTGAACAGATATTAATTATTATAATTTAGTTATTTATAATTATTAAAAATATATTTCTTTTTAATTTTGCAACTAATATTTGTGACTTGACCGCTTTTTGTCGGTATATATTCTCCAATAAACAAATAACATGACGGGAAATTTGATTCAATTGTTCAGCTGATTCACTATGAGAAGTAAGCTTCAACGAATTGATTACACTCCACTAGAAGCTTGAAAATAATTAAATTCAATCACGAATAGGTCTTCAAAAGAATATAAATCAGAAGTTAAGGCTTTACTATAAAAGTAAAAAGGAAAAGTCTTAAAAGGCTTTAAGTTAAGGCGAAATAATAATATTTCCCAAAATTATAGAGACAAGCTATCCATATTTTTTATGAAAAAAATCTAACTTTTTGTAAGACACTTTAATGAAACATTTAGAAATAGTTCTATGTACTATTTATTTCCCTCTGCTGGCAAATCGGCAATACTTTGCACATCCCAAAGTTTGTTGAGCTAAAAAATATGCAATATTTTCTTGGAAAACATACAGACAAAAGTAGGCAACCCATTTCCCGGCTAGACTCTAAGCTTTTGCCCAAGATGGCAATGACTCACACTGGCCCTAATCCGCCAAAGGAGACGCAGAGAAAGGTAAGGAGAAGGTAAAAGGCTTTCGTGTCAGTTTCCGTTTCCGGCTGGGACGCGGCCTTGTGAATTTGGCCGACGGAAACGGTGTTCCCCGAACCTTCCAAGAGCAGCACTCGTGCGTGGACTCCCCTCCGGCCTGGGGGTCAATGCGGTCATCATCAGGTTCGCTCGGAATCTTTTGAAGAATTCCAGAATTGATTAGGCGGCGACTGACGACGTCTGATTACACACATGACGAGGAGCTTATCGCCTTAACCCGGCAAATCTGAATGAATTCGTTACGACTTAGGGTTAGGGGTTATTACACAGGCCGCCGTCACGTGTTAATCGGAATCCGGATCGGATTATAAAAAGGGGAAATCCCGGAAAAAGACCCTGTTTGGTGAGTATTTAATAATTTAAACTATTGAAGCTGTCTAAGAACTACAAATAGTTTGGTTCCTTAGAAGAAAGGCCCAAGTGCAAATTTGTGTATTTTTTCGGGTAAACAAATAGTGAGTCATCGTTGCCCCAGTGCCCCACTGTCCGGATAATGGTGATAATGGCAATGGAATGGAGTGGAGGAGCCAAAAATCTCCCATCCTCCCATCAAAACATAAACAAATTCTTCAAAATGAACTTCAAAGAGCCAAGACGCATACACAAACCAACAGCAGCGGTCATAATAATGCCAATACTGATGAAAATATTAAATAACTCAGTCTTATTTATAAAGTATAAATGGATTTTCAATTTAAAATGAATATATTTGAATAAATAAGGATATTAAAACCAAAAATATATAGGAATTAAAGAAAAGCGAAGAATAAATATCAGTACACTTATGTTCTGATTCTATTTCATTAAAATTTTTCGAAATAAAGTAAAAATCATTTTCGATAAGTTTTGGTATGCAAGAATCGATTTAAAATCGATTAAAAAAATATAGAAAATATAGAAATTAAAGAAAAGCGAAGAATAAATATCAGTACACTTATGTTCTGATTTTATTTAATTAAAATTTCTCAAAAATATTGCTTAGTAGAAGTAGTAGAAATAAAGTACAAATCGTTTTCAATAAATTTCGGTGTGCAAAAATCGATTTAAAATCGATTAACATTGAAATTCTTTTAAGAATAAATCAAATAAATAATGTTCGGTTCAGTTGCATATATAGTTCTGACCGTGACTGTACTTGGAGGGAATATACGAGCTGATAGACAACAGGTCAGACGGACACACACGCACACACACCACCGATGGACCGATATTTTATTTCTTTTTGCATATTGCGCTGAATCGATGTTGTTGTTCTTGCCAGGGGCGATAAGCACGGCATCTCACAGTGCGTAACAAAGTAAGTAAGTCTACTTATACTTTTTATAAAATATATTTAAGCTTCAAATTAATTAAGAGCCCAAAATATATTGAGCAAAGTGTATACATATTTTCTTAGTAGTTTCGTCTTAATTCAATACTTCCTTCTTCCAACTTAATCTTTACTTTAAAATGAGCATAAATAATAAAATAAAAATGTAATACTAATTTCCAAATATAATTGGTGTGTGTGGCTGGCTACTCATGAAACGCACTGTTACTGGGCCTGTGTACACACGCATAAACATTGAACACAAACCGAAGTAAAAATTGTTAAATTCATTCGTAGAGAAAGCGCGCAAATGATTCCCGAACTCACACACACACACACATGGCTGGAACTTAATAAATTTTTTAATTTAGAAATGAAAAAAGATTGACCGCGGACCTCTCAGTTGTGCGCTAAACTTTGCAAACGTCGGGCCATTCTTTCCATTCGATCCGTTCCGTTCCGCCTCGATCTCTCTCCTCGATATATATTCCACAATAAGGATGGAGTCCAAGTATATGGTCCTGCTGGTATCCCTAGTCCTCATCGGTGGCAGTCAAGCGGCATCTTTGCCCTATCGTTGTAAGGAGAAGCAGAGCGGTTTCCAAGGATTCAAAATACAAAATAAAAATTAATATTGATTTTTAGTACTTTTGAAAATACTTAAAGAATTAGGATGTTAATACAAAGAATTAGCCTCCTAAATTATGATAATAAAAAACCAATGAATCAATTTTAAGACATTTTAAAGTGAAATATAGAAATGGAATCCAAAGAGATTTCTATTTATTTTTTAAAATAAATATGAATAATATTAAGACGTTAAGAATTTGTTTTCTGACAAAAAATTGGATTATGACGTTATGACACTAATGATTTAAAAGACTAAAGTATTAAAAAAATTTTATATTATTTAAAAAAAATAAGAATAATATAAAGACGTTAAGAATTTTATTCTGACAAAAATTGGAACTATGACACTAATGATTAAAAACTAGACTAAAATATTAAACAAGACAGTTGTGATCTTTATTATCAAAGATCTGTAATATTAATCAGATCTTCTTCTATTTTTACCCTACATTTTGTCTTAATATTAAACATTTTTTTTTTTTTGCTCCCAAAGCGTACAGTCAGGAATTCTGCATGGACACCCTGACGGGTCGCAGCATGTATGTGGGCGAGGTCTTCACGCGACCAGGACAGTGCGTCCGTGTCCAATGTCTGGGCACACTGCAGCTCTGGGAGGACAGGTGAGTCGGAGGAGAAAAAATCGTTTAATTGAGAAATCACCCATATTCCCATTTTCCCTACCAGCTGCCAGGTGCCAAATCTGAAAAAGGGCGACTGCAAGCCTGTTCCGCCCACGGAAACGGATCTGAACTATCCTCGCTGCTGTCCCCTGTACGAGTGCAAGAGCTACCAGTCGCATGCCGACGGAACCCTGGAGCAGACCTACACCTACGATCACTACGGAACCCTGCGGAAGTCCCACCTCACCGAGGTGATAATAATGGGCCAGCGGCCGTTCAAGGGGACCGCGGAGGAGCAGCCCGGCGCCGTGCCCGTGCGCAAGTATCAGGTGTGAAGGTGAACAGGTGGCAAAAAGCTTCTTAGGCTTAGTTTAGCTTGTAGTAGCAGCAGCTGTAATGTGTAATTATTATGGGATTGTCTGAAAAAATAAAACAAAGGTTGATGCACGCAAGCAAAGTGGTTGATTCTTCACGAATCTGGGTTCAACAATTGCCCATATATAAATATAATATATATAAGTAATAAAATCTGCTCATAAACTCAACATTTGCTGGAATTTATATTGAAATTGGCGCCCTTTAAACGCAAACCTATCGATAGTTCAGTCTCGATATTGTAGCAGCAGCTGTAACGTGTAATTATTGTGGGATTGTTTACAAAAATAAAACAAAGATTGATGCACGCAAGCACAGTGGTTGTTTCTTCACATTTCTGAACACGAATCTGGGTTGCTGCTGCTCTTAAACTCAACATATGCTGGAATTCATACATAACTCTTGAAATTGGCGCCCTTTAAAGGCAAACCTATCGATAACTCAGTCTCGATACACAGCAAGCGCCGATACACTCACCGATATCATCTGATATCGCCCAATTGTCATCGATAGAACCGAATTGCTAGAACTTGCTACGAAATTGTATTACTTTTTTTGAGCCAAACAAACAACGCAAATTGCTCTGATCACCCACAAACGAACCGCAACAGCAACCGCGAAATCCAGAAAGGCACATAACTCACTTAGAGGAGATAATCCACTGCAGTCCGCGAATTTCACCACAACAACACGATGTTGCTGCGCCTTGCTCTCTCCGCCGCCCGTCCGGCCGGCAGTGTCAGCCTCCTGGCCCAGTCCTCGCAGCTGCTCAAGTCCAAGCCGAGCCTGGGTCTCGTCCGCTCCTATGCCCGCGGCCCCGTCCGCACCCGTGCTCCCGTGCAGCAGCAGACCCAGGCCCAGGCCCAGGAGCTGCGCGCTCCGTCGCTCAAGGAGAAGCTGATGGGTCCGCCCGGTGCCAATGGTAAGGTTACCAGGCTCTGTTGTGTAATAGCTTGGGTATTTAGCGTGTATATTTGTATATTTCCAGCTTATTCCATGGGCAAGGGCGCCGCGGCCGGAGCAGCCGCCGTGGGACTGGGTGCCCTGTGCTACTACGGCGTGGGTTTGGGCAAGCAGACCAGCATCGCCGACAATGCCATGTGAGTTGGGAAGCCAGAACTCTCGTATTTATTTATGTAATATATATTTTTTACGCGCAGCATGTGGCCCCAGTATGTGAGGGATCGCATCCAGAGCACCTACGCCTTCTTTGGCGGCTCCTGTCTCCTGACCGCCGCCTCTGCAGCCGCCGTCTTCCGTTCGCACCGCCTATTGTCGCTGGCCTCGCGTGGCGGTCTTTTGGTGAGTGGAAATCTATAAAGATAAACACAAAAAACACACAACAAGACATTACTCAACATTTACACTTGATCCGGACAGGCCACATTCGCTTCGCTGGCGCTGGTCATTGGCAGCGGTGCCGTGGCACGCTCCATTGAGTATCAACCCGGTTTGGGGCCCAAGCACCTGGCCTGGGCCGTGCACTGCGCCATTCTGGGCGCCGTCATAGCGCCGCTGTGCTTCGTGGGCGGACCGATCCTCACCCGCGCCGCCCTCTATACGGGCGGCATTGTCGGTGGGTTGTCCACCATCGCCGCGTGTGCCCCCAGCGACAAGTTCCTGTACATGGGCGGTCCTCTGGCCATTGGCCTGGGCGTGGTCTTTGCCTCCTCGCTGGCCTCCATGTGGCTGCCGCCCACCACCATGCTGGGTGCGGGTAAGTAACGAATTTTCTTGTGAAATACTTGTATTAATGCAGGCCTTGCAGGCCTTGCCTCCATGTCCTTGTACGGCGGCCTCGTCCTGTTCAGCGGCTTCCTGCTCTACGACACCCAGAGGCTGGTGCGCAAGGCCGAGGTCTATCCGCAGTACGGCTATGCTCCATTCGATCCTATCAATGCGTAAGTTGAGCCTCCTTCCCTGAGCGATAGAGTGCCATTTAATACCATTTAATTTGTGCCTGCAGCTCGATGTCCATCTACATGGACGTGCTGAACATATTCATTCGCATCGTCTCCATCCTAAGTGGCGGCGGCCAGCGGCGGTGAAGAATGAACGAGGACGTGATGTAATGTTATGATAGGACCCTCTGATATATAAATATATATTTAAAATGTTGTTATAAATAAAGCGAGTTTGAGCTAAGCAAATAAGCAAATTTTGTGTATCGATAAGAGAGGGAATTCTCACTAGAGCTGGGTAAAATCGATTCTCAGCGCATCGATTTTTTTCGATCGTGTAGAAAAAACATCGAATAAATCGAAAAAAAACTATTATTTTCTATTTTTTATTTATAGAAATCAAATCATGGAGATCATATACTGATACATATCAAGAGTAAACCAAAAATACAATTCTTTAATAAAAATAAAGAAAAGTTATAAGTTTTTAAAACATAAATAACGAAACAATTCGTTTTTATAACATAAAAAGCGAATCTAAACTACGTTTCCAGAACATTAAAAAAAATATCTATAATTTTATTTTTAAAAGCCATTAATGATCCATTCTGCCAAAATAGAATCGATGTTGGACCGAAAAAAAAGAATCGATAGTATCGGTATTGAAATCGATTTTTCCCAGCTCTACTTCTAACCAACTTTAGTGGTTTTTTGACAGAAATCCTATTAAAAGCAGCAGGAATCATCAGAAAAACAATGTCCAGATATTACTTCCTCCTAGCTTTTTAAGGGTTCGAAGGTGTACAGCCTTCGATTAAAAAAAAAAGCCAAATATTACTTCATTTTTTGTTTCTTTTTTTATCTTGATTAAACATTAAACATAAATATTAATTTGGAACCAAAAACGAAAAATACTCATAACTGTAATTTAACACAAACATTTTGAGCGAAAAAACCAAAAAAAAAAAGCTCGCCAAACTCTCCTTACAGGTGCAAGTAGATCTGAAAAATACTAAACTCCGTCAAGCCCTTGTTGCACAAAGGACACTTGTGGCCACTGTCTATGGCCTGTAGTATGCATTTCTTGCAATAGACATGGCCACAATATGTGGTCATCGGTTCGTGGTATGCCGCTTCCTCGAAACAGATTGGACAATTGTAGGGCTCTGATGTTGATCTTCTTGAAGATCTTGACCTTTTGGGCGCTGGCGGGCCATCGTCCTTATCATCATCATCATTATCGTTGTAGGGGCGACGCAAGGCTGGGCCGCGTGATGAACGAGGTGGGGAGCTATGATCATGATCATGATGATGTATGTTATCCCCCGTGCGTTCTCCTAAAGGGAAAGAAAACATAAGATGTCTACTGTCCAAGGAGATGCACAATTTGGACTTACGCAAACGTCCTATACCTCCAAACATCGCGTTCTCCCAGTTGCAAAGTGCTAAGAATAGCAATTTATGTAGTTTATGGGCTATACGATGGCTAATGCGAGCGACTTACGACAGTTTGAGGCCGAAGCTGGCTGCGGCTGATCTTGCGGTGGCTCCGGTGGATCCGGTGGAACCACGTTGCGACTGTAAACTGATCCCATTTTGGCAATAGTTACCGAAAGTATCAAAAAGTGGCGCGCAATTTTCAAGTTTAGAGAAGAAATTTGGATTTTTAACAATTTATCAATACGTAGCGAGAGCTGCTCTAGATTTCAGTATTTTACCCTATGCGGGCTTTTACACTACACTAGATGTGTTGCTTTAAAGTATATGAAAGTTTCTTCAGCGATACTATGATGTTATACAAACTTAATAGTAAGGAAATTCGAATTTTAAATTATTAGAATGTATAAAACAACTTTCAAGGGCTAACAATTTGTTGGTACCTAAACCAGAAAACCATAAAAAATATATACAAAAATAAAGTTGTATTAAAATCAAACGCATTTAAAAAAACATAAAAAGAAGTCAATTTTGTTAAGTTTGTGGTATTTTAATGGTATTTCTTCCGTTGGTAATTTGGTATTTGGTATTTCTTATTTCCTTTTTATCGTTATCGGCGCGGTCACACTGAGCTTTAAGCAACTTTGAGTCCAGGACAACGTCGAGTCCAATTGGAATTATAATTGTAGCTTCTCGCAAGGCCAAAAATATATAGATTTTTATCCCGGCTGCTGCATCCAGCTGGCTGTGCTAAAAGTGTCACAACGATTCCAACCGTTCCCAACGACAACTTCACAGTCTCCGACACATTCTCGTCCGGCGAGCACGACACTTGTCGATATCTATCAACAACAACCCGTACATCTTGGTTAAAAATATTGTGAAATCCGATAGCATTAAATCCGTAAATTTCCACAGGCTCGCCACACCGCCAGGAGATACTCGTCCAAGGCCGGCGCACCTGAGACAGGTGAGTGTAAAGTGCAGGGCAGAGGAGGTGGAGGAGGAGGCCAGACGCCTGGCCGCGCCCTTAAAGCCGGCAAATCGATTTCTTGACTCCATCTCTTTTCCAGCTGCTGCCATTGCAAGTCCAGCCGGAGTTGACCCACAAAAGAGACAGCGGACAGATCCTGTCCAAGAGAGCGACATGGAGCGTCGCTATTTGAAGAATCCCTTTGCCGATTTCGCCGGCGGCGAGAACACACCGTTCGCCAGCGACGAGGAGCACATCAAGAACCTGATCTGCACCTATGTGGACGCCATACTGGAGCACTGTCATCCCAGCAACGACGACGATCAGCGCGGCGATCTGTATGTGGGCAATGCCGGCATAGCCTTCATGTTCTGGAAGCTGGCCAGCTGCGAGCAGACGCGCGACCTCTATCCGGCTCTGGAGCATGCCTCGGCCTTCATCCGGAATGCCAAGGCAAATGCCAAGCGGTACAAGAAGCGCTCCGCCGAGCGCTACTCCTTTCTGTGCGGCAATGCAGGGATCTATGCCGTGTCCGCGGTTATTTCGCAGGCTCTAAAGGACACCGAGGAGCTGTCCAACGATCTGGCCGACTTCAAGTCGGGCATACCGTCCAGCAAGGAGTTCATGCACACCAAGTACGGCTGCGACGAGGTGCTGGTGGGTCGAGCCGGCTACCTGTCCGGCTGCTACTGGCTGAACGATGTTTTGCCGGAGAAGAAGATCACCGACGACGACCTGATCTCCATTTGCCAGCTGATCGTGACCAGCGGGCGGGAGTACAGCAAGCTGAATCACTCGCCGCTGCCGCTGATGTATCAGTACCATGGAACCGAGTATTTGGGCGCCGCCCACGGCCTATGCGCCATCCTGCACATGCTGCTGGACAGCCCGTGGTTCCGCACGGTGCCCATCTCGGCGCCGGCCGCCGAGCTGCGCGACATCAAGCGCTCGATTGACTTCTTCTTGGAGCTGCAGGACAGCGAGGGAAACTTTCCCGTGGCCCTGGAGGATTTGCGCTCGGGCCGGGAGAAGCGTCTGGTGCACTGGTGTCACGGTGCTCCCGGCGCCGTCTATGTCATGGCCAAGGCTTATTTGATCTTCAAGGAGGAGAAGTACTTGGATTCGCTGCGCCGCTCGGCTGATTTGGTGTGGAAGAAGGGCTTCCTGCGCAAGGGTCCGGGGATATGCCATGGCGTCGCGGGCAGTGGGTATGTCTTCCTGCTGCTCTTCCGGCTGACCAACGAGGTGAAGTACATGTACCGGGCGCACAAGTTCATGGAGCTGCTTACGGATGCGGAGTTCAAGCAGCGCGCCCGCACCCCCGATCGTCCGCACAGCCTGTACGAGGGCGTGGCCGGCACCGTTTGCTTCCTGGTGGATCTCCTCGAGCCGGAGCAGGCCTACTTCCCCTTCATGGATGTGTTCCACTAGGAATGCTCACTAGGATGCTCAGTCAATGCTCAATCAAATCAGGGAGAGAGTTAATCAACGTTTTCTAGTCACCTTTGTTTTCGTTTTCGTTTTGTAGTTCTTTCTTTCATAGTTGCCTTTGCGTTGGAGTGGAAGGTGGAAGGTGGAAGAGGGAGGAGGAGGAGGAGGATTACAGTCATTCTCATATCAAAAATTCTCTGTGCTTTACGCTAAGCAATTAACTTAAACGGAAAAAAAAGAAACATTGATACTTATATATACACAGGACATATTGCAAATACATTATATTTATATACAACCGATATTATATACATATACACATACATTCTATATATATATTATATATATATATATACATATTTGCGCTGACATCTATACACACAATACTTACATGCATAATGTGCTTTATACCTACGAGTAATCCACGAAGAGCTCTAAATCTATTGTCAATGAGAATCAAAATAAATCATTGTACTTATTTTATATACTGAGATATGTACAATAATCCCAAGAGAATGCATCTTTTATTGTACATGCAGCACATTTGTTTTTGTGTGAGCCTATCCCACAGGTACGGTTTTCACAAACAATTTTGCACATTCCTCCTTGTGTCGCTGTCCTATACTGATAAGACCGAGCTAGCCACCAACAATTTCATTGAGTTTTTTTTTCTCACCGCTAATCCCAATGTAATTTATTCTTGTTTCTACACTGAACATCTTTTTCTTCTTTATGATTAATTCATGGGCATTCTTTAAGGAATCGGTTAATTGAGCGATGAATTGGCAAGTGCCTTTCTCTCAGTGTATATCTTGAAATAACGCAAAAGGTTTCTTACAAGTGTGCATATATGCTTTATTTTATTAGTGTTAGAGTATGCCCTGTTTTATTTCCCCTTTGGGTTCCCTTTACCTTTTTAGGAGAGCTTTTCCCTCAAGATGATGTGACCTGTATTGATATGATATCTCTTGAAAGTAATCATACGCTATTCACCTTATCTATTATTATTTGCATTTTATTATCGGAAACTAATAGTTACTCGGCAATAAACCTCCAATCGAGGCATTCTAAGGGGACTTGGGTATAGTTGCCATAGATTACCACCTCCTAAAACTCATAAGCAACCTTCAGGCTCTCCTCCCTTTTGCTCGTAAGTCGTTATAAATCAATGTAAAATCTCAAGTGGTTTTTTTGGCTTATATAAAAATTGATTAAAATCTGGGCGGGCTTATCAGGTTTTGAGAATGTTCGAATATCTTACACCCATTAACCCAAAGGAGGGTTCTCAGATAAGCTCAATGCTTAATGGGGGGTACTTGTGGTGCGATTTCGATCATGATGACAGGGTCTTTGGAAGAGCTTATTAGTTAAAGTTAAAGTTTAAGCGACTTATTTATTAACCTTGGGATTCCGAATCTCGTCGATGGGGCGCGATAATGCGTATTATCGTCAGACGACGACAGAGAGCTACAGATAATAGAGATATTCTATCGGTGACTCCGTAGGCTTAGTCAAGGGTGCAATAAACCAAATTGAATGCCAGGAATATAGCTGGAGCTATCAGGTAACGTAGTGCCTGTTCTGCTCCCACGCTCATATATTTCGAGCGTAATAAACACGGACGAGAACGAGGAGGTTGGGTTTTGGCTCCACTTGAACATCAAGTGGGGAGCGCATGTAACACATGTGCTGTGGAGTGTCACTGGAGTGGCGCCCCCGTATCCGCTTCCCGGTATCTTGTCCAGCTTATCGGCGATCAATGAGCGCATATCATTAAGTGCCCGGAGCTACCTTCTAAAATATAGAACCGAACCCCCCCTTTTTTGGGGTATTTATAACCTTAAAACCCTAATTATTCAAGTTGATTTACAATCATCATAAACTTGGACGTACGTTTCAGGTCGCAACTACTTTTTGTGGTCATTAATTATAGTTTATTTTGGGAATGATTACGTTTTTAAGCAAGGAAAAGCCATAATTAACTCAGTTATTACATTTAGTTTATATTAGATTCTTTTATTATATTATATTTTAGTTGTGTCTGCTTTGTTTAATGAATCATTTGCAACTGATTCAGTTAACAGCGAAAATCAATAGCAAGAAACCTAATTAAGCCAAAAGCAATAATGGTGAGAATCGAGCGAAGAGAGGAGCTTCGGTTCACTGCAGTTCAACGAGCATGCACTGAGAGGAATTAGTAGTGATATTAATAATGATATTAGGAATTACAAAAGTACATAAAAAGAATTTATAAATTGAAAACAATAACATCTTAATGGCTTAAGGGTGAGAAAGCTAAAAGACAGGCAGTAAAAAGAAGGAAATTCTGTAAAAAAATTTAAGATCAAGAACCCTGTTGTGCACACAACAGATACTGTTGTTTTTCTTGAAAATCTTTAATTATTCGAGACTAAAAAGTAAAAGAGCTAAAAGCCAGCCAAGGTGAGAAATTCTCAACAATTTTAAATTCAAGGACCCTATTGCGCGCCTAACAGCTACTGTTGATTTCTTTAATTCCTTAATTCTACAAGCTTGAAAAGTAAAAAAGCTTAAAAATAGCCAGCCATGGTAGAAAATTGTTAAAACAAATTAAATTCAAGAACCCTGTTGCGCACATAACAGCTAATATGCTTTTTTTATATTCCCTAATTCTACAAGACTAAAAAGTAAAAAAAATGTAAAGGATAGCCAGCCAAAGCAGAAAATTATCATAAAAAAAACTTAAAATTCAAGAACCCTCTTGCGCACACAACAGCTACTGTTGATTTCTTAAATACCTTAATTCTACGAGCCTAAAAAATAAGAAAGATAAGAGATAGATAGCCAAGGTAGAAAATTATCAAACAAATTTAAAATTCAAGAACCGCGCATAACAGCTACTGTTGATTTCTTAAATTCCTTAATACCACCACTCATTTTAGACCTAAAAAGCTAGCCACCATGGATATGTATTTCTCTCAGTGCAGATCGAGTCGGAAGGAGGCACTCACTGGGCCTTATCAGCGCGGGAATGGCAAAGTAGATGGAGGAGGGGGTGTCCAGATCTGACCGAAGCCCATTCAGCTTTTGCACACCTCGGAGTGGTGGCGGTTCTGGCCATTCAGTTGCCTTATCGACGGCCATCGGTTCGGTCTGAACTTTACCTAACTCTTTTCCTTTTTCCGGCTTCGAAATGGCTTCCAAGAGGGTGTTTTGGTCCATAACTCTAGTGGTGGCATTGGTGGGCATCTCGACGCTGGTGGAGGCTGCTGACAAGGAGGGTTTTCCCGTGGCCATCATCCACATCAACGATCTGCACGCCAGGTAAGGCGGAGGTAGTAATCAGATTGGAACGCTTTATGGGTCGTAAAGCATGGCCTATCAGGTTCACGTACTGATTTCGATCCAGATAGCGATACGGCCCCCTATATGGGTATCGTCATCATCACGAGCCCAGTCCAGCGCTAATCCCCGCTTCGATTCCCCAGGTTCGAGGCCACGGACACCAGTGGCGGCACCTGTGACGATGGCGAGTACTGCATCGGCGGCTATCCAAGGACTGTTACCACCATCCGGCGCTTGCTGCAGGAGCAGGCGGAGCTCAATCCCATCTACATCAATGCGGGCGACAGCTTCCAGGGCACGCTCTGGTACAACATCGGTCGCTGGAACGTCACCCAGCAGCTGCTGAACCTGCTGCCCGCCGATGCCATGGTTAGTCACCACCACCGAACTGGGACTTGGGACACGTAATCCATTTTTTGGTTACAGACTTTGGGCAACCACGAGTTCGACCATGGCGTGGAGGGCGTTGTGCCCTTCCTGGAGACCGTGAACACCAGCATGCTGGTGGCCAACATGGACTGCGCCCACGAGCCGACCATGGAGGGCAAGTACCAGAAGTCCAAGATCATTGAGCGCGATGGCCGCAAGATCGGGCTGATTGGCGTTATCCTGGAGACGACCTACGTGAGTGGGGGCTGGGCTTAAGTCTCATCAAGGAGCACATGGAAATGTAATATCTTTGCAGGATCTGGCCAACACCGGCAAGCTGATCTTCCGGAACGAGAGCGACACCATCCGGGAGGAGGCACAGCTGCTGAAGGCCCAGGGCGCCAACATCATCATTGTGATCTCCCACTGCGGCTACGATGTGGACAAGGAGATCGCGGCCAATGCCGGCGACTGGATCGACGTCATTGTGGGCTCCCACTCCCACACTTTGCTGTACACGGGAACTCCGCCCAGTGGCAGCACGCCTGCGGGACCCTATCCCACCGAGGTGATTCACAGCTCCGGCCACCGTGTGCTCATCGTCCAGGCCTCGGCCTACGCCCGCTACGTGGGCAACCTGATTGTCTATTTCGATGACAACGGGGATGTGCTGGACTTTGAAGGGAATCCCCTGTACATGGACCAGACGGTGCCCGAGGGTGAGTACAATTCCAGGGAGTTGTGGTGAAATTTTTAAGAATTAAGAACTTGGTAATAGAAAATACATCAGGTTTATCGCTTAAATAAGTGTATTTAGTTTTCATTAAGTTAACTTGCTTTTTTTTCTGTGTAAATAGTGTTTTTCCCTTGTCTGCTTATAATTCTCAACTCACTTTTTTGTGAGTATAATAATGAATTTATTCAGAACATAACAAATACCTTAGGTTAATCCAGAAAATAAATGTTTTAAGCTTCCCTTAACTTAACTTCCGTGTTTTTCCTGTGTAAATAGTGTTTTTCCCTTGTCCGCTTATAATTCCCAACTCACTTTTTCGTGAGTATAATAATGAATTCATTCAGAACATGAAAATACCTATGGTTAATTCTTAAAATAAATACTTTAAGCTTTCCTTAACTTAACTGCCGTGTTTTTCTGTGTAACTGCTGTATTTTCCTAGCCCGCTTATAATTCCCAACTAACAATTTCGTGCATTAAATAATGAATTCGTTTATAAATTAAAAATGCGCTAGGTTAATCCCTAAATTAGGTATTTTTTCTGTTATTAACTAAGCTTTCGTGTGTTTCTGTGTACATACTTATTCTCAACTTATTTTGTTTGCCATTTTTTATAATAATGAATTATTTATAACTTGAACATACTTTAAGTTGATCCCTAAATTAGCTACCATTAACTTCACTTTCGTGTTCTTCTGTGTAAATACTGTGATTATCTCGCCCGCTTATAATTCCCAACTTGCTTTTGTGGTCGGTCTTGTGTTTTTTTTTTAGTGTCTCGGTTGAAAGTCCTTGTTTTAAGTATGTGTCTTACGTGTTTTAATATTTGTTGATGTCACCTTAAAAATATAAATATTGCTTTCAAAGAAAGAGCTAAGGTGACTTTGTGATCCCATTTTTTTAAGTGTCTTGTGCATATTGTGCTCCGCAGATGAGGAAATCCTGGAGGCCATGCAGCCCTGGAAGCAGGTGATCGATGAGACGGGCAAGGTGGTGGTGGGCCGCTCCATGGTGGATCTCACCAAGGACGACTGTGCTGCCGGAGAGTGCAACCTGGGCAACTTCTTCTGCGACGCCATGGTGCACTCGGTGAGTTTGGAGCAGATCTAATATCTGGAATCCACGACAACCTCATTGTCCTTGCCCACTTGCAGTTCGTGGGACTGGCGCCGTATGAGCAGAAGGCCTGGACAAACGTATCCGCCGGACTGATGAACATTGGAGGTCTTCGAGTGCCGCTCTACAGGGGCAGTGAGTAGAGGATCCTGCTGAAAATGGGCTCTTTCTGATTACTTACCTGACTCACAGATCTCACCTACGCCCACATAGTGAGCATGTCGCCCTTCGAGAACACTCTGGTGGCCTACAATCTGCCCGGCAGGAAGCTGGTGGAGGCCATGGAGTTTGCCGTGAGCAAGGTGGACCTGGAGAACGGTGTGAGCGGCTCCTATATCAATCTGCAGTTCTCGGGCATCCGGGTAAAGTATGACTATACGAAGCCCGTTGGCTCCCGGGTCATATCCGTGACAGTGCGCTGTGCGGATTGTGAGGTGCCCAAGTACGAGCCGCTGGTAATGGACAAGCTCTACCGGCTCACCTCACCCAACTTCCTGCAGGCCGGCGGCGATGGTTACACCATGCTGGCCGAGGGCACAGACCTCCAGTGCGTAGCTCTTCTCCTCTCCTTTTAGGGATCAAATAATCACCTGCTTCTTCCTCAGATGGGGCCCCACCGACCTGGATGCCCTGATCTCGTACAGCAACCACTTTGAACCCATCTACCAGGGCCTCGAGGGACGCATCACCGTGCTGAACTGATGGGGGAATAACTTATCCATGTAGATTTTGTCCCAGTAAACACTTTTATGTAAAAGTTAAAGAACATTTGTTTTTTTTTTGGGTGAAAACTTTGTACTCCAAGATTTATCCTTAGGAAGTAATCCTTAATTCCATTTCTGAAGATAAAATCACCCTGAAGACCATGGTGCCCTGGCAGGCCGAGCTGGAGACCATGTCCAATCGGATTGTGGGCCAGAGCCGCGTCTTCCTCCAGCAGAGCGTGTGCAATCGGGGAGAGTGCAACCTGGGCAACTTCTTCACCGACGCCATGCTGCATGCGGTGAGTGCATCGAGTGATCCCCTGGACAGGACTAACAATCAATCGTTGACAGTTCATCAAGGATGCCTCGCCACCCGCGGACAGCTGGAGTGATGTGTCCATTGCCCTGACATCGCAGGGAACTTTCCGTGTGCCCATTCCCGCTGGGAGTAAGTTGATTTACACTTTTGAAATAGTATTTGTTTCTAAGAAATCTTCCAGACATCACCTACAAGCAGCTGATGGCCATGTGTCCCTGGGAGAATCGGTTGGTGGCCCTCACCCTTCGGGGTCGGGTCATTCTGGAGCTACTCGAGGACGTTGTGGCGCCCATGAATTCTAGTTCAGCCTCGCCAAGGTCCGCCCGTTTCTTGCAGGTCTCCGGACTACGTGTCCTCTTCGATCTCAGTGCAGGGATTGGTCAGCGCGTCTCCAGTGTCAGAGTTCGATGCACCCATTGCCAGGTGCCCGAATACAGGCCCCTTGATCCTGAGGTGGGTTACCGAGTGGTGGTGATGGAGTATCTGGCCAGGGGCAAGAATGGCTTCAGTCTAATCAGTGAAAATGCCCAGGATCTCGAGTAAGGAGTCCATTTAATGTAAGTGATCCTTTCTAGAAGTTTTTCTTATTTTCACAGGAATGGTTCCTATGACTTGGACGCCTTGATGGATTACATGGATGCAGTGGGACCCATTATCGCGGGAATCGAGATGCGGCTGCAATTTGTGAAAAATTAGGTTATATAAAGCTATAAATAACCAATTAAGGGCTTAAAATATAATTAAACCAGTACTGCTTTTAATTTTCCCTCGCTTACTGTAAAACAATCGATTAATCGATTTTTTGACAGTCTCTAATTAGAATATTTCATGGGCATGATAGTGGCACCATATTAGAGGTGGAGAAACATCGAGGTTTGCAGACATCGATGTTTTTCGATGTTGAAATAAAAAACATCGATGGAAAAAAACAACGAAGTTTTTCGATGTTTTCATAAAAACAGAAAAAAAAAAAATTTCATTTAAAATAAATTTTAAAAAGTTTCCCTTACTTTATTGATGTGTCAAAAACATCGATGTTTCCCCACAAAACACCGATGTTCCCAAACATTTCAAAAACATCGATGCATCGATGTTTTCATCGATGTTTCTCCACCTCTACACCATATAAATGATCGATATTTGCTATCGGATAGGGCGATAGTATCGCAATAGTTGCACTCAGTACAAATAAAATATTGAGGGTTTTCCTGCACGATTAAAACTATAATATTAAGCAAAATTTCTATATATAACTAATAAAGTTATTTAATTTGAATATTTCTAAATGTTAAATTTATAATATACATATATATTTAAATTTAAAATGCCTCCTTCACTGCATTGCATAACCTCTGGTCACGGCTACTATCGCGATGGTCTCTAGCAACAATCGATAGTCTCCTGCCATCGATATCATCGTCGGGGCCACCTTCAGTTCACATTTTCAAAGAGGAAATCCGGACCGCCTGTGGGCAAGTGAAGTGACTTGGTTGTTTTACATCAAATAGAATCGGAGCATTCTTTCGACAACAGTCCTGTCAGAACTTAGCAGCGCCAATTTTATTCAAAGTAAGTTATTTATTTATCCCCCGTTCATTAACCGCCTGTGTGTGTGTGCGCAACCTGCACCCGAAAGCTGTGTGCGGCGAGTATGTGAGTGTGTGCATGCGGGTTATATAAGCGAACGACGACGAGTATCCGAGGGAGCCGGCAAAAACCCGTGTTTCCAGAAGGTTCTATCTATTGATTAGTTGCAAGGCTATTAGAGTAAGTGGCTTCTTCGTAGGAACAACTGTGTTAAGTTCATTTTCATACAAAAGGCAGCAGGAGAGTGGCGAAGAAAGTTCTGCGGAGCAGCGCACATGTTTTCTTCGCTCTCTCTCTTTGTTCCGTTAGCCGGCAATTTCACATTTATCAGCGGCCATTGCATGTGCTCGGGGTCCGATCTACGCCGCTTGCTCCTCCTCCTCCTTTCTGTCCACCCAAATCTGGGGATTTCGTAATCAGCCCTCGGATCGGAGTGTATCTATCGCTATAACCATCCACTCGGCTGGTTACATAAATCGTTTCGTTCTTCTGGAATTATCGCTGTGGGGCGATGCTTTGGGTTTTCTTGTTGTTAGGGAGGGGGGCCTGGCCCGGGTACAGTGGAGACTCGCTAGGGTATTACGTTTATAAGGGAATAAGCTGAAAGTTTAAGAAAAAAGTTGAGTAATGTATGGGACATAAAAATAAACACCGGCAGTGTGTCGTAACCCTACAAGAACAAGAAAAACATTAACAATTACTTTATATTCCGGCTTTCTTTCATCATCACAAGTAAAGATAGTGATAATAGTAATAAAGAATTTTTTATTTAATAAATTAATTTATAAAATATATATATAATTGGTAGAACATACTTAAAATCAATTAAATGAGATTTATTTTAATTTATGAGGGTTTCTAAAGTCATTTTCCAACACTTTGTAGTCTCTTATTAGAACCCGCTATATTCCAATTGGATACATGCCTTGTAAGAATATGTTTTAGGATTCGTTTAAGGCATTTCCACTTTCTTTTCTGCATTTAAACATTTCAAATAGCATTTAGGGCATTTCCACTTTCTTTTCTGCATTTAAATATTTCAAATAGCATCTTTCCACTTTCTTTTCTGCACTTAAATATTTCAAATAGCATCTTTCCACTTTCTTTTTTTCATTTTAGCTTTAGAATTTCTTTTAAAATAGCATTTTCCCATCAAATAATACAAGGTTTTTATAATTTTTAACAATATATTATTTAAAAAAAACATAGAGAGCCAGCCCACACTGTACTTTGACCCTCTTAAAGCGCCGCTTGTGCTTATCATTGTCTAACGAGTAAATAAAGCCACAAAAATGAATCTCCGTGCGGGTTGACTTAAGAGAAGAGCACGTGTTTGGTGTCCCACCCCCCACTAACCCATCTCCGCCTCTCTCTCTCCGTCTTTCTCCCCCCGCAGATGTTCCGTTTGCCAGTTTCGCTTGCTCGCACCTCCATCAGCCGCCAGCTGGCCATGCGCGGCTATGCCAAGGACGTCAAGTTCGGTGCCGAGGTGCGCGCCATGATGCTCCAGGGCGTGGATGTCCTGGCCGATGCCGTGGCCGTGACCATGGGCCCCAAGGGACGCAACGTGATCATCGAGCAGTCGTGGGGTTCGCCCAAGATCACCAAGGACGGTGTCACAGTGGCCAAGTCCATTGAGCTGAAGGACAAGTTCCAGAACATTGGCGCCAAGCTCGTGCAGGATGTGGCCAATAACACCAACGAGGAGGCCGGAGATGGCACCACCACCGCCACTGTGCTGGCCCGTGCCATTGCCAAGGAGGGCTTCGAGAAGATCTCGAAGGGTGCCAATCCCGTGGAGATCCGTCGCGGCGTTATGCTCGCCGTTGAGACGGTCAAGGACAACCTCAAGGCCATGTCGCGCGCAGTGACCACGCCCGAGGAGATCGCCCAGGTGGCCACCATCTCGGCTAATGGCGACGTGGCCATTGGCAACCTGATCAGCGAGGCCATGAAGAAGGTGGGCCGCGATGGCGTCATCACCGTCAAGGACGGCAAGACCTTGAACGACGAGCTGGAGGTGATCGAGGGCATGAAGTTCGATCGCGGCTACATCTCGCCGTACTTCATCAACTCCTCGAAGGGCGCCAAGGTGGAGTTCCAGGATGCCCTGCTCCTACTCTCCGAGAAGAAGATCTCCTCGGTGCAGAGCATCATCCCCGCTTTGGAGCTGGCCAATGCCCAGCGCAAGCCCTTGGTTATCATTGCCGAGGATATTGATGGCGAGGCTTTGAGCACCCTGGTGGTGAACCGCCTCAAGATCGGCCTCCAGGTGGCCGCTGTGAAGGCTCCCGGCTTTGGTGATAACCGCAAGAGCACCCTCACCGACATGGCCATTGCCTCGGGCGGCATTGTGTTCGGCGACGATGCCGATCTTGTCAAGCTTGAGGATGTGAAGATCAGCGATCTGGGACAGGTGGGCGAGGTCGTGATCACCAAGGACGACACCCTGCTGCTCAAAGGCAAGGGCAAGAAGGAGGATGTGACGCGTCGCGTGGACCAGATCAAGGAGCAGATCACCGACACCACCTCCGAGTACGAGAAGGAGAAGCTGCAGGAGCGCCTGGCCCGTCTGGCCTCGGGCGTGGCCCTGCTCCGCGTGGGCGGCTCCAGCGAGGTGGAGGTTAATGAGAAGAAGGATCGCGTCCATGATGCCCTGAATGCCACCCGGGCGGCCGTCGAGGAGGGCATCGTTCCTGGAGGCGGCACTGCTCTGCTGCGCTGCATCGAGAAGCTGGACGGAGTCAAGACCACCAACGAGGATCAGGTAAGTCGGAGGATTATCCCTTTATCTTCTTCGTTAAACATAAAGTGATCCCTGACAGAACCTGGGCGTGGACATTGTGCGTCGCTCCCTGCGCATGCCCTGCATGACCATTGCCAAGAATGCCGGCGTCGATGGCGCCATGGTGGTGGCCAAGGTGGAGACCCAGTCGGGCGACTATGGCTACGATGCCCTGAAGGGCGAGTACGGCAACCTGATCGAGAAGGGCATCATTGATCCCACCAAGGTGGTGCGCACTGCCATCACAGACGCCTCTGGCGTGGCCTCCCTGCTGACCACCGCCGAGGCTGTGGTCACCGAGCTGCCCAAGGAGGATGGCGGCGCTGGCGGCATGCCAGGCATGGGTGGTATGGGTGGAATGGGAGGCATGGGCGGCATGGGTGGCATGATGTAAGTCAGTAACCCAGCACCATCCCCATCCCCCCCACACACACACACACACAGAGAGAGAGTAATGTTTAAGTCATGATGCGGAACGCCGGCGCCGGAAGGGAAGCGAACGCAGGAGCAGGAGCAGCCTCAGCGAGACCCACCAATATCCCTTACGTCGGTGCCTCCAGCCTGAAACTCCAACTCAAAGTTAACAACTCCCATGCTAACATTCTAATTCTCGATGGAACTCTTGGTTTTGCTTCGCATTTATCCTTTGGCAACGCCCAAGCATCCCCATCAGCACACACACTACACACCACACACACCCAACCTGGCTGGATGTGAGCTCGCCGAGACTGAGACCTGGAAGCGTTCGCTTCCGTGCCGCCGTCGCCGTCGCTTCCATTGTGTGTTTGACGTTTTTTTTTAACTATTCCTTAACTCTATATTTTTTTTACATGTTATATATGTAAAGATACCGTTAGTTGTAAAATATAAAATAAAAACAAAAACAGAAGTTACACAAATGGAGGAAAAGAGTCTTGCTTGTAGTTTTATTGCGGTTTTTGGGGGGTTACTCGGGAGACTGGAGGGAGTCCCAGCTCTCTTTATGTGAGTGGTGAGCCTTTGGGAAGATTTTGGGAAAAGTACTGTGCGATTGGGGTTATAAAAACAAAATCTACACGTACTCAGGAATAGAAGAGCAAAATCTACACCCGTTTAGGAGTAGAAAAACGAAATCTACACATATTAAGTCATTAATATCGATCGTCAAGGATTAAAATAGCAAAATTTTCACATACTTAGGATTAATAAATTCAAACTTGCACTGTTTCGAGGAGAGTTATTGAATTTAAGGATTAAAAAGGCCAAATTTACACTGTTTGAAGTACAAAAGGACCAGAATAGACAAACTTACACTGTTTGGCGGAATTTAAGAACTAGAAAAGCAAAACTTACACTATTTGGAGGAAAGTTCTTGAATTTAAGGATTAAAAAAGTCAAACTTACACTGTTTGGAGGACAGTTCTTCACTTTGAGGATCAAAATACCCAAATTTACACAGTTTGAAGGCCAGTTTTCAAATTTAGGGATCACAAAAGCCAAACTTGTACTTTTCGAGGATAATACTTGAACTTAAGGACTATAAAAGCCAAATATACACTGTATATAGGAAAGTTTTGGTATTGAAGGATTAAAAAACCAAACTTACACTGTTTCAAAGACAGTTATTGAATTTAAGGATTAGAAAAGTCAAACTTACACTGTTGGAAGAACATTTCTTAAGTTTAAGGATTAATAAAGCCAAATTTACAGTTTTGAGGAATTTAAGTATTAAAAAAACAAAACTTACACTGCTTTAAGGACAATTTTTGAACTTAAGGACTTAAAAAGCAAACTTACACTGTTTGGAACCGAGAAGGACTAAAAAAGCGAAACTTACTCTTTTTTGAGGACAGTTTTCGTATTTAGGGATTAAGTTTAAGGATTAATAAAGCCAAATTTACAGTTTTGAGGAATTTAAGTATTAAAAAAACAAAACTTACACTGCTTTAAGGACAATTTTTGAACTTAAGGACTTAAAAAGCAAACTTACACTGTTTGGAACCGAGAAGGACTAAAAAAGCGAAACTTACTCTTTTTTGAGGACAGTTTTCGTATTTAGGGATTAATAATGCCAAACGTACACTATTTGGACCTCAGAAGGACTAGAAGAGCCAAATTTACACTGAGAGAGCTCTAAAAGGAAGCCCCCGAAAAGGAAACGCGTATTTAATTGTGCTCAAATTTATATTTGTTTGCATTTGTCGCCTTTTTGTATTTTGTTTGTTTCGTTTATTAATTATAAATACACTTAATAAAAAAAAAACCTAAATAGTGTAACGCTTAGATGTTTAAAAGAAAGAAAAATATGCTGCATATACTCCGCATACGGTTAATGGGGGCCAGACTCCGGGCTCCAGCTCCAGCTAATCCCGGCCTGGCCCTAACGATTAACGATGATGACACAATGGCAGTACGTGTGTGATCGATGGCTCCGCCCTCGAGGCCTGGGCCTCGGCCTATGGCTATGACTTGTTGTTGTCCGGCCGGAGGAGGATCTGCCCCTCCGGCTGGTGACTCTCCTCCTAGCACTTGCGCTTGGGCGTGCGCCGCTTGACCCCGCAGTTGTCCACCTTCTTGCTGCCCTTGGCAATGGCCAGCAGCTTCACCAGCTTCTTGTGCGAGTCGCCCACGATCCAGCCGTGCTTCTGGTACGGCTCGTTCTCCTCGAAGTGCTTGCCGGGGGATGGTGAGGCCTCCTGCTCCTGCTCCTGCTCCTCCTCCGGCGACAGTTCCAGCTGCTCAGGCCGTCGCCCGTCGCTGCCGCTGGCTCCCGTCCTGGAACCTATCGTATCGCCGCCTGCGGAACCCGCCGCTGGCCCAGCCTCACCCTCGCCTTCCAGGCGCCCGAACTCGTCGTCGCTGGAGCTGCTCCAGTAGTAGAGCTGCTTCTCCGTGGCCGGTCGCTTCCGGCGGGCTGGGGACTGGCGGTTCGTCTGGGATCTTCGCTTGGCTTTGAGGTTCTTGTTGCTGCTGCTGCTGTTGTTGTTGTTGTGAGGAGTTGTGGCGGTGGCCACCGAGCTGGTCCGGGGTTGGAGGTGGGACTGGGGAGGGGGTAGCGGCTGCGATGGGTTGCTCTGGCGGGGTGGCTTTATCCTCTCTAGATCCTGCTGGGGCGGAGGTGGCTGCTGCTGGAGGATTTCAGGCTCTGCTCGGTTCTTGGGCTGCTGCCGGGAGCTGCGCGTCCTGACTGGCGGCTCCTCATCCACCTTTTCCAGCTCCTCCTGCTGCTGCTCTTCCTCCTCTAGCGCCTGCTGCTCCTTGAGCTGCTTCTCCTTGAGCTTCTCATTCACCCGCTTCTTCCGGGAGTTCCCTGCCTTGCTGGCCGCTGCCTTAGCTTTCGGTGTCACCTTACCCTTACCCCTGGCAGGAGGTGCCTCTGGCGGTGGAGGAGCTGGAGCTGGAGCGGCCTGGTTACGCTGCCTGGCCCTGGGCTTGGGCTGCTCCACTGGCTCTGGCGGCGGCGGCTGCTGCTTCTTCCGCTTGGGAGTAGCCTGAGGCGTCACCTGTGGCCCTTTCCTGGCTGGCGGCTGCACTGCCTCCTGCTGCGAGTTGGCCTCACTCGTCTTCCTCTTGCGCCTCAGCTCCTGCTGCTCCTTCTGCTCAATCAAAGCTATAATATCCTTCGTAGAGAGAAACTCCTCGTACTCGTCGGAGCTCCAGGTCTCCACCAGCTTCTTGGGACGATTGGTGGCACAGCGGCGCTTGGACTTGCGCTGTCCCTCGTCAATGAGCTGCTCGATCTCCTCGTGGCTCATGCCCAGCTCGGATTGGAGCTTGGTGAGGTCCTTGCGGGGTTTCCTGCTGGAGGAAGTCGAAGATCCCGAAGGGGAAGCGGCAGCGGTGGGCGTGGGCGTGGCTGGTGGAGGCGCCGCCTGGGATTTGGCTGGCTTTTTGGTTGGATTTCCTGCTCCAATCTTGGTTTTTCTGCCCGGAGGCAGAGCACTGGGCGCGGGCATGGCCGCTGGGGCTGCTGGCGCCGCTGGAGCAGCCATGGGCTCCACCTGGTGATGGTGGTGATGGTGGTGGTGGTGGTGGTGATGCTGCTGCTGGAGCGGGAGCGGCTGCTGCCTCTCCCAGTTATCCTGCGGCGGCGCCTCCATTTCCGTGGCCTTGGCCGCCGCTCCTCCCCTTAGCTCATCAAAGATCTGATCCAGATTGGCCTGGTTCTTGGGTAAAGCCTTGATCTTGGCCAGGCCGGGCACCACACTGGGTCCCGGCATGGCCGCCGACGGCTTGGCGCTGCTCGCATGCTTGAAGATCCTGCCCATGATCAGGGACTTGTTCTCGAAGGTCTTGGCGGTGGCGCGGCTGGAGCTGCTGCTGCTGCTGCGGCTTCTGTTGGCCGCTCCTCCTCCCCCATTGCCAGGGGCGTTGCTCCTGCTTTGCTCTGCCGAGGAAGAGGAGGAGGAGGATGAGCTGGAGCTGGACACAGCACGGTTACCAGGTGGCGGGACCACGGCTGCCACTCTCACTGGCTGCTCCGGGGGCTCCAGCTCCTGCTCCTGCTCCTGCTCCTGCTCCTGCTCGGGCTCCACATCCCCATCGCAGCTCAGCGTCCCGAAATCATAGTCATCCCGGTCCGAGTAGCTGGCCGTGGACACACTGTTGTTGTCCTGCTCCTGGAGCAGATTCACGCAGGTTTTGGGCTTCTGGAACTGGATGGGCGCCTTCTCCTCCAACCCAATGTTCTTAAAAGGCCGCTCCGGGATGATGATCCGCCCGGAGACGGGCGCCGCCTTGATAATGGAGGCATGCATGATGGTCTTCGAGGAGGTGGAGCTCTGCTGCTGCTGCTGCTGCTCGGGAGTGGGCGTCGCCGTCGGCGTCTGAGGAGGAGGCAGAGGAGGAGCTGCTGCCAGCACTGTGGGAGCTGGAGGCGGCAGATGGTAGTCCCCGCCTGGCTTCTCGCTGCCCAGGGCAATGTCCGCCAGCTCGGTGAGCTTGCACACCCCACGTCCCGTCTTGGCCAGCTCCAGCATGTCCAGCTGCAGGTTCACATTCTCGTAGCCCTTCATCGCAGCCTTCGTCTTGAAGCGCGAGGTGGTGGTCGTCGTGGCCGAGAACTGGGACACTGCCGAGTAGCTGGGCGAGAGGCGGTTGTGGTTGCTGGGAGGAGGAGCCTTTGGCTGCGTTTTGGGTGGACTTCCTTGGGCGTACTGGGTTTTGGGTGGACTTCCTTGGACGTACGTGGGCGGATTCCGGAACAGCTGCTGGATCACCGGCTGGTGGCAAACGGCGGGCAGAGGAGCTGGTGCCACCATGGGCGGCGGCGATGGGGAAGGCGAGGCTGGCGGAGGCAGTGATCTCGTGGGCGAGGGTGAGGGTGAGGGCGAGGCTGGCGGCGGCAAGGAGCGAGTGGGTGAGCGAGAGGGCGAGGGTGAAGGGGAGGCCGGCGGCGGCAGGGGATGCTTCCGACCCGCACTCACTATCACCGAGGTGGCGCTGGTTATGCCGCTGCCCGGCTGACGCGGAGTCTCGGCGCTCTTGAGGATGTTGCAGCACTCGTAGAAGAGCCGCTCGTCGGGATTCAAGTTGAGGCGGGCGGCGGAGGGAGCCGAGGGGCTGTGCTGGTTGTCGTGGAGACGCAGAGTGGCCTCGGTGATCACGTGGTGGACTTGGGCGGCCTCCTCCTGGCTTCTTAGGAGGGTGAGTTCCCGCTCCCTGTCCCTCTGAAGCTGCTCCAGGTGAAGCTCCCTTTCCCGATCCCTTTCCTGCTGCTGCTGCTGCTGGGCCAGCTGGGAGGTCACCATGAGCACAGAGGCCCTCATCTGCTGGGGAGCTACTGCTGCTGCTGCTGCTGGTGGGGGCTGCTCCTCCTGCTGCTGCAGCTGGAACTGTTGCTGCTGCTCCTCCCTTAGCCGCATTTCCACCTCCTCCTCTTGCTCTCGATCCTCCTCCCGTTGCGGACTCGATGGCGCCGTCTGCGACTGCAAATACTCCTGGGCGGACACCTTGGACACATGGGCCAGCGTCATGTTGTGCTTGGACAAGCTAGTGGCCGTGAAGAAGGCCTTCCCACACAGCTTGCAACCATACTTCTCCGCATCCAGCTCGCTCCTCTGCGTCCTTTTCTTGGGACGCCGCGTGAGCAAAACACTCCTCCGCCTCCTCCTACGCCTGCCTCGCCCACCCCTGCCCAAATCCTGCGAGTAGCTGGTGTACACACTCATCTCGTCGTCCAGATCCATGTCCATCACCTCCGTGTTGGTGTTGTCGTCGCACATGGAGCCAAAGTTCGAGTGCTCGTCATTCAGATTGGGGGCACTGCGCACGCTCATCGAGGTCGGAGGGCGATAGTACTTGTCCTGGTCGGGATCCTCGCCATCAAACTCGTCGTGGGCGAACTCAAAGTCCTCGTTCGTGGTGGCCGACATGATCTTCTCGTTGACGTTCTTGGCTATCTCCGTGAGGTAGTTGTCCTCCTCCTCGGGATTATCGCCTGCTGAAGGAGGAGGTGCTGGCTGTGTGCTTTTGGAGGTATCCTTGTGGCTGTCCAGAGTCGGAGGGGGAGGAGGAGCCTCCTTGTGTATGTTCTTGTTGAGACGAGGGTCACGACTGAAGGTGGGCGCCGCCTGAGGTTGCTTCTCCTGCCTCTCCTGCTTCCTGGACTGCTCCTGCTGCTTGTCCTGCTTCCTCAGCTGCTCCTGCTGCTTGTCCTGCTTCCTGGACTGCTCTCGCTGCTGCTCCCTAACCACAGCGCTGCTCAGGATGCTGGGTCTTAGTATAGAGCTTACAGGAGGCTGTGTGGGCTGCACTGGCTGACTGGCGGCCTCCTTGGCCTCCCTGGCCGCCTCCTTGGCCTCCTTAGCCTCCCTGGCCGCCTCCTTGGCCAGCAGCTGCTTCTCAATCCCTATAGAAAACGATTCCAGCGAGGACTTGAGCAGGCTGATGTTCTCATTGGTGGCTTTGCCTCCTCCGGCAACCGCTTTTTCCGCCGCTCCCTTGCCTCTCCGATAATAGCAGCTCTGGCGGCGCTTGGGTCTACCTCTTGTGGGAGGATTGGGTGGAGCTTCCTCCTTTTCGTTCTTGGCCAGCTTGGCCGCTGGTCCCAAAGCCGCATTCCTCTTAGTGCTGGACATGAGGAGCATTCCCGTGAGCAGCAGGTCCTCGCTTTTTTCGTAAGCCAAATTCTCCAGCTTCTTGAGGTTGTCCCGGCGCGCGTTGTCGATCTTGAAGCTCTCCAGGAGCTGATCGGCCACAATGGCCGCCAGTTCGTTCTTGCGGCGTCTTCGTTGCTTCTTCTGCTTGACGGGTTCGGGCGGATCCTCATCCTTGGGGGTATCTACAGGCGAGGTTACGAGGGGAGCTTCGGCGGCGGCTTGGAGCGGCTGCTCCTCTTTTTCTGGAGTTGTGGTGGTGATGGGCTGCTCCGACTGCGCCAGGCTGTGGAAGCCCGAGGAGGTGTTGTTGTTCAGGTTGCTGCTGTGCTCCTCCATCAGCGAGGAGCTGCAGTTGGTGGTCTCTGGCGGGGGAGTGGCATGGCGGGGAGCTAGAGGCTGAGCGGGGGCCACGGAGATGACGGAGACGGGCACGGGTGCGGGGTCCTGCTCCTCCTGCTCTCGCTGCTGCTGCTCCTGCTGAGGTTGAGGCTGAGGCTGAGCTATGACAGGAGCCAGTTCTGGCTGCGTCTCTGGCTTAGGCTCAGGCTTCTGTGGAGGCGGTGGAGTGGCTTCCTTGAGTTTTAGTTCGGGCGGAACAGGAGCTGGAGCTGCCTCTTGAGCTGCCTGAGTCATGGCCTCCTTGGGAGGCAGAGGCACCTCTCGTTCGCCATTCACCGGCAGGGGCAGGCAGGGCATCGCCGGAGGCACAGCCTCGTCCAAAGCCATCAAGGCAGCGCGACAGTCAATGGTTCGGGAGCGCATGGAGCGCTTCTTGGGGGTCAGGTTCTTAGAGGGCACAGCTGAGGGTACAGGCGCTTGGACAGGAGCCTGAACAGGAGCCACCACTGGCAGGGGAGCGAAGAGGAATCCGGGATTCCCTTGCAAGGGCAATATGCAGTTGGGCAGGGCTTCCTCCAGCTTCTTCAGCTTCTCCTTCTCCTTATCCCGTTCCCTCTGCTTGTCCAGCTCCTTCTCGCGCTCCTTCTCCTTTTCCTTTTCCCTTAGCTTCTCCCTCTCCCGCTCCTTCTCATCCTCCTCCTCCTGGGGCAGACTCGCCTGAACGGCCATGATGACCGAGTTGATGGCATCGTCAATGTGATTGTTGACCACCTCGTCCATGCGCGGACAGGCCTTGGCCTGGCCCTTGCCATGGTCCTTCTTGGAGCTCCTTCCACCGCCACTTGCGGCCTTGGGCAGGCTGTGTCCCAAAGCGGGCGGTGGAGGACCCACTGCTACGGTTGCCACGGGCAGGGTGGGTGCCACATTGGAGCTCACGACGCTGTTGGGATTGCGCACTTGGGGGATCTTGAGGAGGTCCAGATTCGAGTAATACTGCGAGGCCACCAGGGGCAGGGAGGGCAGCTGTCCAGGGAGGGGAAGGGTGCCTGCTGCTGTTCCCGGAGGAGGCACTTGCGGGAGAGGAGCTGCTCCTGCTCCCGCTCCCGCTCCCGTTACCAGTGGCAAAGGTAGAGGCATCGCTGGCGGCGCTAGCTGCAATGGCATCCCTGGCGGCACTGGCGACGACTTCCTCGATGACTTCTTGGACAGATCCAGCGGCAAATCCATGTCCATTTCAGCTGAGAGCAGGTTGCGTGCCTCAAAGCCGCATATGGTCTGCCGCCTGGCGGGCATTCCACTGGCTCTGTGTTGAGGCTGCTGAGGATGATGATGCGGCGGCAGGCCCACCAGACCCGGATCCCCCGTGGTTCCGCTGATGAGCGGCTTCTGGAGGAGTACCCCGCGCTGGCTGGTGAGGTTGAGCGGCTGCTGGGGATCCAGCACGTACATGGTGCTAGGTTGGGCCAGGGGCTGCGGCTGCATCTGCATTTGCGGCATGTAGAGGGGCAGCTTGGACATCATCTTTACGTTCAGCGGGGGAACGGGCAGGGGAGCTGGAACTTGAGCTGGAACTGGTGCTGGCATCGTTTGGAGTCCCATTGGCAGCTGCACGAGCACCGGTGGTGGCCCAGGTAGTGGCTGTGGTGGATACTGCTTGAGCGATGCCAGCGACGGCGGCGGAGGCTTCGTGGGCGGCGGGGCCGACATTTGCTTGGCCGCCGCCTTGGTGGGCGTGCGCCGCGGTGGAGGCAGTGGAGCTGGTGCTTGAGCTGGAGCTGGTGCGGGAATTGGCACTGGAGGGGGAAGTAGAGCTGCCACTGGAGCTTGATTTAGATCTGGAGCAGGTGGCAGTGGGAGAACTGGGACTGCGGCTGCGGGAACAGGAACAGGAACTGCTGTGGCTACTGGGGCGGTTGGCGGAGGAACAGGCGGCAAGGGAGTAGCTGCTGGTGCCACTGGCAGAGAGGTAACTGCTCCTGCTAGCTCCAAGGAGGGCACTGCCTCCATGACAGGCTCCTGAGGGGCATCCACTTTGATGATACGCCGGGACACCGCCTTGCGCTTGGGTGTCTTGGGCGGCAGGGGCTCCTTAAGCTGCTCCTTATTCTTTTCATACCCCCTATCCTTTTCCTGCTGCTTCTCCTTCTCCTTCTCCCTTTCCTGCTCCTTTCCCTGATCCTTAGCCTTCTCCTGCTCCTTATCCGCCACCAATGGCTCTCTCTGCTCCTTCTCGGCATGGTTCTTCCTCTCCAGCTCCAGTCCCTCCTTTTCCCGCTCCCTCTTCTTCTCCTGCTCCTTACCCTGCTCCTGCTCCTTCCCTTGCTCCTTCTCCCTCTCCTTCTCCAGCTGTGGCATCACCTGCTCCGTCTTGAGCTTCTCCTCCAGCTTGCCCGTGAGCATGGCTATGCAGTCGCTGATCCGCTTGCTCCTCTTCACCCCGGAGTGGGGCGTGGCCGGCAGGCGGGTGCCGCTGCTATGGCCCGTTGAGAATAGCGAAGAAACGACGGCTGCTGGCGGGGATTTGGTGGCCGGAGCTGGAGTAGTAGGCGGCGTGGGCATCAGTTGCTTAGTGCTGGGCGTGGGCGAAGCGGGCTCCGTGGCCACTGCCTCTGGAGGAGGTGGGAGAGGCAGCTCCAAGCTCAAAGCTGGCTTTTCCTCAGCGGGAGATCGTGACTTGGCAGTGACTGTGGTGGCTGTGGGTTTCACCTGCTCCTGCTGGGTCTCAGATGGTGCCACAGCAGGCTTTTCTGGCGGGGATTTGACTCTGTCCCGCTTGGCCTTCTGCTGCTGCTGCTGCTGCTGCTTCTGCTTCTGCTTGGAGGAGGCGCTGGCCACCACCGAGGAGCGCGAGCGAGAGCGCGTAGAGCGCAGCAGGTGCTGGTTGTATATCCTTTTCGTGCTCCCTCGCTGCTGCTTGGACTTGGCCTTGCCCAGGGATTTGGCCAGGGACTTGGCCTTGTTCTTGGCCTTCCTCTTGGCCTTGTTGTCCACGGGGAAGATCTTCTTGCAGACGCGCTTGGCGGGCAGGTTCTCCAGCATCTTGCGAATGGATTCAGCTGGGGGGGAGTAAAAGGAAGTCATTGGGGAACCCTTAAGAGGAGGTACTTCTTCGCGAGACTCACCATCGCTGGGCCTTTGGCGGGGCGAGGAGTTCTTGAGCTTGGAGGAGCCGCTGCAGCCGCTCTCCTCGCCATCCTCCTGCTCCTGCTCCTGCTCCTGCTCTCCCTCCTGCTCCGCCTCGGCCTCCTCTTCCAACTTCTCCTTCTTGCGCTGCCTGAGGGGCTTCCTGGAGAAGCCGCGACGCTTCTTGGTGCCGCAGTAGTAGCGATACTTGCGCTTCTTGGCCAGCGACCACACATAGTCGCCGGAGCAGTCCAGCATGTGGCGATAGAGATCCATGAGGCCGCTGCACTTGCGTCCGCACTTGGTGCAGCTCGAGGGGGTCGAGGAGGAGGAGGAGGAGGAGGTGTAGGTGGTGGCGGAGGAGGTAGAGGCAGAGACGGACGAGGAGCTGGGCGAGCACGAGGAGGACGAAGAGGAGGCAGTGCCCGCCGCGGGCGAGGGCTGCTGCTGCTCCAGCGTGGGCGTGGACACCTCGTAGGAGCTGCGCGAGGAGGCGCTTGACCGGGTTTCCTCCTCCTGCGGCTGCTGCTGCTCCTGCTCCAGCTTGGGCTGGGGATGAGGCAGGCTGCAGGCGGAGAAGCGCCCGAGGGCCCTCTTGGGTATGAAGAGGTGGCGCAGCAGGTTGCCGGCCAGCAGCTCCCGGCCCACCACCTCGTAGTGGGTGGCATAGATGTGCGAGTGGCGGAAGGTCTTGTGCTCCTCCAGCTGCTTGCGCTGGTCGAACTTGGCGCCGCAGCAGATGCACAGGTAGAGCCGCGGGCGGGCCCATTCCCCGCTCAAGACCAGAGCTCCCCGCCGGCTCCTTTGGAGAGCTAGCTCCTGATCCCGATCCCGCTCCCGCTCCCTCTCCCGCTCCTGAACCCTCTCTGTGCGCGGCTGGAGCTGCAGCAGGGAGAGGAAGCTCTCATCCGCAAAGCTCTGCGAGGTGAGGAGATCATCCTCCGGGTTCCTGATGCCCAGGGCATCCTCCTCCCCCTCATCCGCCTCGCTTTTGATCACCGCCTGCTCATTTTGCTCCAGGATAATGTGCGGCAGCAGGCGATGGTCCAGGATGAGATTGAGCTGCTCTAGGAGGCGTCGCTGCTCCTGGTTCTGATTCGGCTGCTCCTGCTCGTGCTCCCGCTCCGCCGTTGTGCTCCTCAGATCATGCTTCTGCCGCATCGTCAGCTGCGTCCACATGTCCAGCTTGGAGAGATCGCGGAGCCCGAGGCCCAGGCTGGGCGGCTTGAGCTTCTTCACCAGCCGCCCGCCCTCGTTGATCAGCGTGAACTTCTTCACGTAGTCCCACTTCCACTTCCAGCTGTGCTTCGTGTGCGGTCGCCGCCGGAACTTGGCCAGCGGCAGCAGTTCCCCGCTGCCAGAGCCCCCAAACTGCTCCGAGGTGAGGAGGGTGGGATAGGAGGCGCCGCCAGGACTTGGCGGGCTGGGACCATGCAGCATGATGAGCTCCGGGCGATGGGTTGTAGCTAATCCTGCTGTCCCTCCTGCTGCTGCTGCTGCTGCTGCTCCCGCTCCTGTTGCTGCTGTTCCTGCTCCTGGCAGCCTTCCGTCCAGGTGATTCTGCAGGTTGTGGCGCACATTGAAGACCACATCCTTGTAGAAGTTGTCATCGAACACGGAGCTGGCGGCGGCGGCGGCAGAGGAGGCAGCAGAGGAGGCGTTGGCATTGGCATTCGCGCAGTTTGAGCTGCTGGGCAGCCGGAACACTGCCTCCGCATTGCCTGTATCCTGCGAGGGAGGAGCTGGCTGTGGCTGCTGCTGGAGCTGGAGCTGCTGCTGTCGCTGGGCCGCCGCCCGGCTGCTGCTCCGCGACTTGGCCAGGGGCGGTGGCTCCTCCTCCTTGCGCTGACTCCGATTTCGATGGCTGGGCAGCCGGTTCTGGGTGAGGCCCAAGCGAAACAAAACAGGCTCATCGGCGCCCATGAGACCAGGCTTGGCTTCCTCTGGAGGAGCTACCGGATGATGCATCTGCCTCTGGTGCCCCTTCAGCTGGTCGGCATCGGGGAAGCGCAGCCGGCACTGCCGGCAGCCAAAGTACTTGTCCGGATGCTGCTCGCTGAGGTGCTGGAACAGCTGCTCCAGATGCTTGGCCGGCAGTGGCTTGCCCGTGACCTGCTGGCTCCCACACAGATGGCAGCCCGGGAAGCCGCCAACGATGGGGGGCTGGGCTTGGGAGCTGGTGGAGCGACCACTGCAGCGACGCTCCTGGCGCTCCGTATGGAACTTGTCCACATGCTTGGCCTGCAGCTTGCCGGAGGTGAACTTTCTATCACAGTACAGACACAGGACCTTGGAGTGGCTGAGGGCCGAGGCTTCCTCGCGCTCCCTTTCGCGCTCCCGTTCCCGCTCGCGCTCTCTTTCCCGCTCCCTTTCCCGCTCCCGCTCTTCGGTGAGCTGCTGCAGCTTCTCCATGAGCCGGGGCAGGCGTTCCAGGGGCAGGCTGCAGATCAGCGAGAGGGGTTCCCTCTCCTGCTCCTCTTCTTGTCGCGGCTGACGCTTCTTGCGGGGAGTTGCGGGGGCGGGAACGGTACTGGGTACTGGTCCAATTGGATTCTTGCCGTTGACCTGCTGCTGCTCCTCCGAGAGCTTGAAGCCACGGCGCAGGCCGAAGCGCCCCATGGTCTTCATGGGTCAATCGGTTCGTTGCTTCTCCTGGTTCCTGGTTCTCCTGGTTCTCCTGGGTCCTGCGAAGTCCTAGAAAGCAAGCAAAGGCGGAACATATATATATATATAATTTCTTTTCTTTTCGCTTTTCTTTTTGTTGACAAATACAAGAGCAAGAGCAAGAAGAAGAGCAAAAAGCAGCAGCAGCAGCGAAAAAAAAAACAAAAACTACTCACACACACACACACACGCTCGCACACATGCACACGCACATACAGAGAGAAAAACTCTGCCAGAGTTTGTACACACACACACGCGCGCGCACACACACACACCTGCCTTTTTGGCTCAATAGGAAATTATACAATAAACATTTTCGACTGCTGTTATCTCCGTTTTATCGTTTGTTGTTGTTACTACTGCTGCTGCTGCTGCTGCTGCCTCGGTTGTTGTTGTTTTGGTTACACTGCAGTTTACCCCGTTTCGCTTTTCTTGGCTTTTTCGCTTGGCGCAGCAGGCAGGCAGGCACAGGCACACACCACTCTGAGAAAATCACCCGCACTGCACTCAGTTTTCTGTGTCGTGTGGAGTATTGCACTTTTCTGGGTCGGAAAGGAGTCGTCGTCGTCGCCTGGGCCCTGCTCTCCGTTCCCGGATGCTTTCACCGTCAACGGGTCGCACGCGAAAAACCGCACTGCATTTCTAATTCATTTTATTTACTATGCGCGTATTATTTTTTTCCACCCTAACAACTGCGTTAGGAGGTATCTAACGTTTAGCCCAAATCGATGCGTGCGTGCGGTGCGGCAGGGGGGCGGGGGGCGACGGGGGGCAGTGTGGCCAGCGTCCGGGCCAGACGAAAATACCACCGGGGGCTGTCACATCAAAATACAAAATAAAGCTATAAATGGGTCTTATCCCCATAAAATATTTACATATTGCAGTAATGGAATTACTTTACGAATATATCCCGTTGCAAAGATATATTCCAATTGGCGCTCAACTCATTAACCCGGACTTTTAGTGTGTACACACTTGTGGTGGAACGAGTGTGGCCAGTTATTTTTTCCGCCTCGTTTTTGTTGAAACGATAGTGCAAACTAGATGTGTTTACGCATCGAAATATCTGTGAAAACAATTTTTTTTAATTACTTCAAAGTGAAAGTTGTCCATTCGAATTGCTCAACCTATTTGAAGCTTCAAAAATCGATGGTTAAAAATATCGGCCACGAGGCCAGTGTGGCTTTCTTTCTTAAAACATCGATATACAAAAATACAAATCGATGTATCGATAGTAACATCGATGTGTTCGCAGCTCTTCGAGTTGTTTTTGACGAGTCATTTCTTCTTGCCGCCGCAAATTATAACAAAAAGAAGGAATATTCACTGCTAGACGGAAATAATGCCGTACAACATGGACATATTGATGCCGGAGAAGGTACTTGATCTTGGTTGACACAACCGGGACACACTAATATCGCCTACTTCCCCTTTTCCAGCAGGACGAGCTGTTCGACCAGAAACTGAAGGATGCCCACAGTTCTCTCGACGAACTGGACATCGACGATCTCTACGTGCGCTACAAGGTAAGAAGGCTGTGCGAATCTTGCCTCTCCAAATGGCTGGCTAATTCAAGGCAAATTCCCCGACAGAAACTGCAAAAGACGCTCGAGTTCATTGAAGTGCAGGAGGAGTACATCAAGGATGAGCAGCGCAACCTGAAGAAGGAATACCTCCACGCCCAGGAGGAGGTGAAGCGCATCCAGTCTGTGCCGCTGGTGATCGGCCAGTTCCTGGAGGCAGTCGACCAGAACACGGGCATTGTGGGCTCCACCACGGGCTCCAACTACTACGTGCGCATCTTGTCCACCATCGATCGCGAGCTGCTGAAGCCCTCGGCCTCGGTGGCCCTGCACAAGCACAGCAACGCCCTGGTGGATGTGCTGCCGCCGGAGGCGGACAGCTCTATTTCGATGCTGCAGCCAGATGAGAAGCCAGATGTAAGCTACGCCGACATCGGTGGCATGGACATGCAGAAGCAGGAGATTCGCGAGGCAGTTGAGCTGCCTCTGACCCACTTCGAGCTGTACAAGCAGATCGGCATTGATCCTCCCCGTGGCGTCCTCATGTACGGCCCGCCCGGTTGCGGCAAGACGATGCTGGCCAAGGCCGTGGCCCACCACACCACCGCCTCGTTCATCCGCGTCGTGGGCTCCGAGTTCGTGCAGAAGTACCTGGGCGAGGGGCCGCGCATGGTGCGTGACGTCTTCCGCCTGGCCAAGGAGAACGCCCCGGCCATTATCTTCATTGACGAGATCGATGCCATTGCCACCAAGCGCTTCGATGCTCAGACTGGCGCCGATCGCGAGGTGCAGCGCATCCTGCTGGAGCTGCTCAACCAGATGGACGGCTTCGATCAGACCACCAATGTCAAGGTGATCATGGCCACCAACAGGGCCGACACTCTGGATCCGGCCCTGCTGCGTCCGGGTCGCTTGGACCGTAAGATTGAGTTCCCGCTGCCCGATCGCCGACAGAAGCGTCTCGTGTTCTCCACCATCACTTCGAAGATGAACCTCAGCGAGGACGTCGATCTCGAGGAGTTTGTGGCGCGCCCGGACAAGATATCGGGCGCCGACATCAACGCCATCTGCCAGGAGGCGGGCATGCATGCGGTGCGCGAGAATCGCTACATTGTGCTGGCCAAGGACTTTGAGAAGGGCTACAAGAACAACATCAAGAAGGACGAGCAGGAGCACGAGTTCTACAAATAGGTTAAGCCTCCCCCCTACACATATATTTCCAGCCCCTTTCGCCCCTCGTTTGTACGCCGCCTATGGATTAATACCATTAATAAAAGTAACTAACTCGTAACGTACTTGTAACCAGTGTGACCGTTTATGGTATCTGAGGATATCCCTATCCTTCTCCTGCCCAGTGGCAAACCAAGGCGCTTATCCAACAAACAAAATAGACAAAAGCAATGTATTTGATTCGGTGTCAAAGGGGAAATGTAAAAAAAAGGAGCATTAGCATAGGGAGGCCGCTACTTCATCAGCGAGTTGACCACGGCGTTCACGTTGATGGCCTTGAGGTCCGCGTACGTCTGGCCGGTGCCCACGAACACGATCGGCTGGCCGGTGATGTAGGTCATGGAGATGGCGGCGCCCACCTTGTCGTCGATGGTGTCGAACTTGGTGAGGACGATGCCGTCGATGATGTGCGGGTTCTCGTTGGAGGAGTAGTCGGCCAGCGACTGATTGAACTTGACCAGCTGGTCCACGGCCTCGTTGCCCACCAGGGCCTCGCCCACAAAGAGCACCAAGTCGGGGTTATTCACCTTGATCAGCTTGGACAGGGAGCGCATGAGCGGCTCATTGTCCTGCATGCGGCCGGCGGTGTCCACGAGCACCACATCCACGCGCGTATCGTTGGCGAACTTGATGGCCTCCATGGCAATGCCGGCGGCATCCTTGCCATACCCCTTCTCGTACAGTTGGACCATGGTGCGGCCCTCGTGCTTGGTCGCCGGATGCAGGGCGTTCAGATGGCGGGTGTGGGTGCGCAGCTGCTCCACGGCTCCAGCGCGGAACGTGTCGCAGGCGGCGATCAACACATTGAAGTCGTTCTCGATCAGCCAGAAGCAGATCTTGGCCAGGTTGGTGGACTTGCCCACGCCATTGACGCCGCAAAAGATGATGGTGTACGGTCGGCCATTCCGCTTCGACTCGAGGGCGTCGCGTATGATGTCGATGCGGCGCTTCGGTGAGAGAATCCTCACCAGCGACTGTGTGAGGGCCTCCTTCACCTGGCTGGCAATGCTGTCGAAGGTGCCCATCTGCTTGCCCTCCAGGCTGGTGGCCACCGAGTCGCACAGCTTGCCGGCTATCTCGGAGGCCACGTTCTTCGATATCAGGTGATCGCGCATCTTCTCCAGCGCCGGCTGCAGATCGCCCAGCGACATGGTCTTGGCGCCCACAATGCCCTTGAAGTAGGACAGCAGGCCGCCCTTTTTGTTCCCCTTTGACTGCACCAGGTGCTCCGCCTCGTCGTCGTCGTCGTCGCTGGACTCTGCCTCGTCCTCGCTCTCCACATCCAAGTCGGGGATTACGCCCTGCATCGTTCCCACCAGCTAATCCCCATGAATATATTCGAATTAGTAAGGAAATCGTAGCTTTCGAAGCTCCTCTACCCACCTCACTGTTGATGTTCTGGTACTGCACATCCTCGGGCGCATCCTTGGAGCGGTCTAGGAGCACGGCGTCCTTGGAGCTGCCGCCCAGATCCCACACGCGCGGCTTCTTGCCCGCCTTCTCGGAGGCTGAGGGCTTGCCGGGCTTGGTGTCCACCGGCGAGGTCTTCTTGGTGGTCCCCAGTTTCTCGCGCAACTTGCGACGATTCTCCGCTATGATGTCGTCCTTGGAGCGTGGCGACAAAGACGTCGTCTGCGACTTGGGCGGCGGCGGGCTCTCCTGGATATTGACCCTCTTCTCGGTGGGCTTCTTGTCGTCCTGCATCATGGAGGCCACGGTCTTCTTGGACTTTTGCGACTCGTTGTAGGAGCGCATTGCCTTGGGGGCCTTCACCTGCTTGGCGGACGCCTCCTCGGCGGCGCTTAGAATGCGCCGATACTCCCGGTCAAAGTCGTACTCCTCGCCCAGACGCTCTGCGGAGGGAATGCTGCCGAATTTCTCCTTGAAGGCCAGCTGCATGTCCGAGAGGAAGCCGTCCAAGTAGCTCAGCTTGATCACCTTCTGGAACACAGCGGCGTAGACCAGATCCAGCTCATTGTCCAGCTTGAACTGCACGGCCAGGTGGTCCTCCTCAAAGTACTTGGCCTCCGTGTTGCGCTCCTGCCCCCCAAAAAGACACCAAAAGCTTACAACAGGCCAGGGACCACGGAGTAGGGAGACTCACCTCCAGGATGACGCCACGTATCAGGCTGTTGATGCAGGAGGCGAAGCTGCTGCCCGACGCGTTCGAGTTCCACAGCACGACGCCGCCCTTCGTGAATATCACCACAAAGTCCAACATTTTAGCTACCGATCCAGCAATACGACTCAATCTTTCCACGCTCTAGCATTGCAGGGCAAAAGCAAAAGCGTTCCACGTCACTTGCCTACCAGTGTGACCGCAGCTGCGTGGCCCTAAAATCCGCAGCCAGAGGCGTAGCTAAGGGGGATTTTTGTTTCCCTCCTCGAATAACGGTATTGTGTGCAGTTATTAACCCTTTAAGCCGCAAGGTAGTTATTACATAAATTTATATTTACTTATTATTATAAAAACGAGAGGGGTTTTCAATAATTTCAATTTTAGTTGTCAGTTGACATTTGTCAACTGACAATCGGAAAGCTTCTCGTTTTTTAAATACAGATTTTATATTAAGTGCCTTAAGCCACTCTTGGCTATTAGAGGGTTAAACTAAAATGAAATAAAACTAAATAGTTTTTTTAACCAATTCTCAATGGTAACTCTGCTTTTATTTGTCATGGGCCCATTAATTAACTTCTGATTACTCGGAATTGGTCACAGATTCAAAGATTAGGTGAACAAATATGCCGCATTATTTCAACGAGTAACGGGGTAACGAAATACGCAGCTCCTTCAAACTAGATCTTTGGATGCTTGGGAGTCGGCACAAAGGGAATCGAGAAACGATCCTGGGTGCGACTGCGCATTAACTGGGGCGGCTTGGGCTTCTCCTCCTCCTTCTCCAGCGATACATCCTGAGCGGCCAGCTGCTGCTGCCGGCGGGTGCTTGGGAGCCGGGACAAAGGGGAGCCGACGAGCATACTCCAGCAGCGTCGGGTGACAGCCGGGAATCGGGAAAAGATCCCGGGTGCGGCTGCGCATTAACTGGGGCGGCTTGGGCTCCCCCTCCTCCTCCTCCTCCTCTTCCTCCTCCTCCGATTCATCCTGAGCAGCCAGCTGCTGCTGCCGGCGGATCTCCTGCACCTCGGCTATTAGGCAGGCCATTTGGTAGGACTCCTCCTGCAGTTTAAGGGCGTAACGCTCGCCTGCCGACGGCAGGCACGGGAACTCCGTGAAGCACGGCTGTTCTGGCTCCTCTTCGAGCAGGTTCCCGCCCTCATCCTCGAGCAGGTTCTCGCCCTCATCCTCGAGCAGGTTCTCGCCCTCATCCTCGAGCAGGTGCTCGCCCTCATCCTCGAGCAGGTGCTCGCCCTCATCCTTCAGCAGTTTCTCGCTCTCCTCCTGTTCGTTGTCGCTCTCTTGACGCTCGTCTTTCACTTCCTTTGGGACATCTGTCTTGCGTTTGTCCATCTGTCGGCGGACCTTAGGTATCTCCTGATTGTCCAGCGCCGCAAAGAGTCCCTGGTCCCTGGCATGGCTACTAGCCTGGGATCCGCCATCATCATCGTCGTCGTCAAAGGACACGTAGAAGGTTTCGTAATTACGTGGCGAATCACTCTGGTTCTTCTTTGCTTTTGGGCGCTTCACTGGATACGGAGGATGGACCCACTCCGGGAGGGGTTTCGTTACCTTCTGGCCAACCGACGACGGCGGCGGCTGCTTGGCATAGACATTGTAGTTCTTGACAATCTTGGGCTTGTTTAAGTTCCACACGCGAGGCACCGGCGCCTCTTTAGCTTGGATAGACTTGGCAACCGGTCCTTCTGCGCCGGTGGCTCCCTTTCCAGCTCCAACTGCACCAGACTTTTGGCTGTAGATGGAATGCAGGGCGCGCGCACCGGTGACCCGGTCGGAAGTCGAATCCAGGCGGCGATCACGTGTATGGGGCGTGACCTCCGAGTCGCGGCGCTTCGAGGTCGCAGGCTTAGACATCTTGTGTTTCGTGTGGACTTTCAATACAAATTCTAGAAACTGGGCTGGAGCGATGTGCTCTGAATCTGGGTCTGGAGTTGACTGAGCTGCCTAGGGTTGAGAATGCTAAACGTAAAGGCAAGGCCTACCTTGCGAGAAGTTCGATTCGATTGACAGGCTAACTAGATGGATCTTTCTAACATTTTACTGGAGATTAACATTTATTTTAAGTTGGCAACAAACAAATTAAGTAATAATAATTAATAAGTAATTATATCAAGAGCTTTTTTTATAAAAAAAAAACTTAATTTAAACAATAGAGCTTTAGCTGAGCTTGCTATCTTGTTCGCACCACTTTATGCCTTTGGGATGAATGCACTATGGCCCACAATGTCAAGATAAAGTTTGTCCCAAAAATAAAACTTATTTTAAGTTGGCAAAAAACAAATTACATAATAATAAATAATTGGAAATTATATCATCAGCATTTCTTAACGAAATACTTATATTTATTTACTGTATTTAAGCTATAAGGCTTTAGCTTCGCTGCTATATTGCTTTTATGCCCTTGGGATGAATGCACTATGGCGCACGATGGCAAGGTACAGTTTGTCCCAAAAATAAAACTTTAAGTTGGCAACAAGCAAATTAAATAATAATACATAATTTGTTGAGAGCATTTCTCAAAGAATTAACTGTATTAAAACTTGTAACCATTAATTTATAAATTTTCTATGGAATGAATGCACAATGGCCCACAGTTTTGTCCCAAAAATAAAACGCCATATTTATGTTTTTTTTTTACACATCTTTAATGTTAAATTTAGTTGTGTATGTTCACTTTTATTACAATATAAATTATTATTTATATTTAATAATACATTATTAGAGTCCAAGTCCTAACACTTCTTTTATACCGCATAATATCGAAGCACTCGTATTTAGTTTTCAGTTTTTTCGTTTTTCAGTTTTTCTTTTCCCATATTAACATTGTTTTAAAAACTCGCATTTGGTGGATTAAAAAATTGTTATCTCTGGGGCAGGGGGCGGGGGGAACATTATATTTATAACAAAAAAATAATTAAACGCCTGGAGATATTGGATAAGTCGTAAACCTTAGGAGAAGCACGTTGTGTGTGTGGAGCTGAGTATGTTTTCGTTTAAGGCTAAGCTAGGCTACTGTGCTCCCTCGGATATCTGTGTGTACAAGAGCGGTGTGTGTGGGTGGAAATCTGTGATTTGGTTAAGTTTCGTTTCGATTTTAGTCATGTAAACATACGTCATTAAATATATATATATATATGTATAATGTATAATAAATATTAGTACAAAATGAAATGCAAATCATATTAGCAAAGACAGCGTTTTGCATCTTAAATTCTCTCAATCTTCTCACGAAAAAAATACATGGTACATAAATTATAAGTATTGTATAGAGAGAACCAGGGGGAATATCTAGAGACAAGCACGAATGAAAAATTAAAAAAAAAAAACACGCTTGGACTACTACAAATTGCAGTTCAAAGTTCAAAGGCTTCCTGGAAGGATCACTATGGTTACGCTTGGTGCAGTAGTGTTTTATTAAATTAATACAAATTAAATACAGTTTTGTGGCCTTTCAATAAATACAACTCGTAATAGTAATAGTAAGGTGAGGGATCAGCTTGAACTTTCTTTCGGGGAATTTCGCATTTGGTAATTATATTAAATGGAATCTCGTAATGCGTAAAATATAGTAGAGAACGTATGCATGTATGGTAAGTAAGTAGTAATTAAAATATAGTAAATGTCTTTTTCTTTTACAAAAGTATCGACGGTCGATTATTTTTTTGTTTTTGTGTGTGTGTTGCCTTCAATTGAATTAAAGCGGCTCTAGCTTAGACCGCTTTGTTTGTTTTTCTTCGCCTGTCTTACTGTTGTCTGCCTTTTTCACTCCTCTCCTCTCTTTCGCCCTGTGCCGACACACTTCTTTTTGCGGCCTTTGCGCATGAGTCAATGGATGCTTGTGGCAGCAGGGCGGGAATGGGGGGTAAGTGGACGTAACGTAACGGCGCGACACTTTACGTTACGGCGAAAGAGGGCTTTAAAAAGTAACGTAACGTACAGATAACGGTTAACCAAGTAATTATAATAATCGAAGGGGAACCTTTCAGTGATCTTTTTTCTTTTCTGTTCGTTGTGTGTGTGGGGTGTGTGCTGTGTGCTTAGGGGGTGTGTAAATTGTGGTAAATCTCTTCTCGTGCCTAGTTGCTGCGATTATGAATTAGTTTAAAAACTTAATAGACCGGCTCTTCTTCCCTCCGGCAAGTCTTTATTTATTTATTTGAACAAAAAAAGAATGACGCTAGACTACAGACTGGAAAAGGGGCCCCGAAAAGCAGAGTTTAATCTCGGATTTACATTTTCTTGTAGGGTGTGTGTGTGGGTGTAAAAGCTTGCTCACTTTCTGGCTTGTAATTTATATTCTGCCTTAAGATCAGAGTTCTCAGATGAAAGGGTTGAGTAACGCCGTGGTTAGTGGCTCTAGCAAAACGTTAAAAACCATAAAAACTGAGCAGCCAGAGAGTGAGTGAGTTACGAAAATATATTGATGATGGATGATGTGAATGTGTTTTGAAGTGGGAACGCACTCTAACGCTTGCTGTTCGGGTTGAGCTTGCACGAGAGCATCTCCTCCTTGGCCAGCTTGGCGCGATACTCGCCCATCATGTCGCGGCACTGGATGGCAATGTCCAGGAGCTGTGAGAACATCGATTCGCCGCGCTTGCAGTATGCATCCTGATCGTAGTCCACGTAGTTCGTTAGGTTGTACAACGCCTTCGATTCGCTCAAGAAGGTCTCGAGTGTGGCGTTGACGGTGCGATGATATTCCACCACCATCTCCTCCGTTTGCTGAAGGTCATCGATGGCCTGGTGCTGCACAATGAGCTCATCGGACATGTCGTGTTCCTGCGAGAAAGATTGTACATCAACTTAAGCTAAAGGTTAACTTTAAAAGGCTAAAACTCACGCTCAGCGAACTCAGCATGGCCAGATCCATGTTCCCAGCATTTCCGTTCTTATTATTGTTATTATTATTGTTGTTAATCCCTGTGGCCGAGTGACGCTGCGAGGCTTGCTGCGGATGCTGGTGCGCATGCGGATGCACCTGGTGATTCAGTTCCTCCTCCTCATCATCATCGTCCATGATGTCGACGGTCTCGATTATCTCCCCGCTGGGACCACCGATCTCTGCCACATCCTTCACCACCAGCTCCTTTACTCGGTCCGCGTAGCGTAGCGTGTTGAGGGTATGCTCGCAGGAGCTCAAGCCCGGCGAGATCATGGCTATCATGCATGTCTTGGAGTTCTCGCCAATGAAGGAGTCGCGCAACACCTGCGTGAGCTTCGATACGCGGAAGGGCAGGTGGGCCGACTGCTTGCCCAGCGCACGAATGCACTCCTTGAGGGCCAGCAGCGATTTGTTGATCTCGGCGCCCTCCAGGCGCGTCTGTCGGTCCGCCGACGAAGTGTCCACCCCGCGTTCGTTGCCCGCCAAATCGATGAACGAGAACTTGCCATGGATCTTGGTGGTGCCCATGGGGCGCAGCACTATTTGGAAGACCGCATGCGAACGGGATGAGTTCGCATTGGCCGACGTCTGTCCGGATGTGCGTGCTGTATTCCCATGCTGGATCAGTTTGAGGACCTCCTCCACGCTGTCCACCACCTTCTCGGTGAGGCCCACCACCTGAACCTGCTGCTTGCCATCCTCCAGGACGCGCAGCTTCTGCTTCTCCGCCAGAAGGTCGAACACCTTGCCGCTATAGATTTCAAAAAAGCTGGCGGAGACAACCAGGTTCATGGATCGGTACCGGGGCGTGTTTAGGGTAACAAAGACATCCTTCGCAGCCATGGCGTATATACCGTTCTTGCAGTTCTGCACCTTGCCGGTGAACTCGCCGCCCATGGTGTGCGTCTTGCCAGAGCCAGTCTGGCCGTAGGCGAAGCAAGTGGCCATGCCACCCTCGAAGATGGTCTTGACCAGGGGCTTCGCTGTGTATCTGGGAAGGGAAAGAGAAGGTCATGATTAGTATTTATTTCAAAACTTTTACCGAAGAAAAATAATATACGAAAATACTAAAAATACTTTTTTGGGCATCCGGTGCCCATCTCTGATTTGTTTTAATACTAATATATAGGATTTAGGACAACAATGCATGTGTATGAGTGAAAATTGAACACTCTATGGCTAGATATGAGAAGAAAAACAAGCTAAGATATATTGTAATATGGCAAAAAAGTAGCTGTAACCCAAAAACTAGCTATTTAAGGCTAAAAAGGCTAAATCTAGCCACACAATTACAATTTAACTGCACTGATTCATCTGTTCTCTTTTGTGCATACTGTGCGTGAGCGGCAGCAACGCCGACTAAGAAAAATCCTATCCCACGGGATGGGGCCGACCGCTGATTTAGGAGCATGCTAATTATTTGATACATTTTAATCCTTTCCTTAGTCAATGACGCAGCGTAAGCTTTAAAATTGGCAGCTGATTCATGGCTAAATTTTTCGGTAAACAGTTATTATTAACTGCACTTGGTTAACCGTTATCTGTACGTTACGTTACGTTTTAAAGCCACCTTGTGATTACTCATCGGGATTCTCTTTCTTTCGCGACGTTACGTTACGTCCACTTACCCCCCACATCCCATTCCCGCCCTGCTGCCACAAGCAGCCATTGACTCATGCGCAAAGGCCGGAAAAAGAAGTGTGTCGGCACAGGGCGAAAGAGAGGAGAGGAGAGGAGTGAAAGAGGCAGACAACAGTGAGACAGCTGAAGAAAAACAAACAAAGCGGACTAAGCGAGAGCCGCTTTAATTCAATTGAAGGCAACACACACACACCACACAAAAACATACTAATAAACAAATGCCGGGCCAAAAGGCAGTTATTTTCGAAATCTCTTCCGCTGGCAGAATCCACGAATTGAGAGAAAGAGAAAGAGAGAGTTCGAACGCAAATCGGCAGGTTCATAGCGAATGACGGAGGGGGGTGGTGGCGGACGACGGGCTTTTTCAGTTAGTCATGCTTACAACAAAAACAACAAATATATAAAACAAACTTGGCTATTTCGGGAGCGACCGCTTTCAGTTGCATGTGTCCCTCCCTGTCTCACTCTCTTTTTTGCAAGCGTGTGTGTGTGTTTTTGAGTGTGGGAATGAGTAGCTCAGCCAGAGATGCGCAAGCAGTGTCGAGCTGGTAACAGTGACTCCTGCAGTTGCAGTGACCGGTATTTGACAGTATTTGACAGGACACTTTGCTTTCTTATGAACCGTTCTTGGGAAAATTATTTACTATAACAAAATAAATACAAATACTGCCAATAAGTTAGCTTATTAAGATATCTGAATTGAACTGTATTTTAGGTTCAGTAAAATATAATAATCATGATTAATCATGATTACTTTGGTGAAAAATAAGCATTATTCTAAACACTGATGAGTTATCTTTGCTGATTAACTAACTGCGTTATTTTGTAACTAAGAACTTTCCGTGAAAGCAGATAGTGAGTGGATTTCTATTCGGTAAAGAGCTCTGCTTGTAGATGATTAATTTGAGATTAGAAAACACAAATCAATACGAAAAAGTTATTAGTTCTTAAAGACAGTAACTGAAGCAATCTCTACAGCACACGTTGGAATGCGGAGAGTTGAGAGACTCCTTACACAGAATGCGACCACCCGATGCTTGTTTAATCGCGTTAATAACTGGATGACAAGGCGAACGCTGCGCGAGCAAGATAAATCCTTTTATGCTGGCCCGGCGCATATAAGGCAATGGATTTGGATTCGGGTTTTATAGAATCAGAATGAATATATACTCACTTGTACACCATGGCGTTGTCGCACGTGTCGTTGAAGGCGTAGTCGAAGCGAAACTTGTGATTCTCAAGGAACTTGGTGAGGTCCACCTTGGAGCGCGGCTCGTGCAGGATGAGCACGTCCTTGCGCGGCACCGAGATGACGTCGATTTCCTTACGATTGATCTCCTTGCGACTAATCGGACGCTTGCGCACACACACCGTGATCTGGTGATCATCCACGGACTGTCCGTCGAGCAACGGGACAAACTCCATTGTGCTCTGGTACTCGCGAATCATCTGTGCCGTCTCCCAATTGGGATTGCCCGGGTCCTGATTCATCTGCGCCACCTTCTCCTCCCGCATCTCGGCCTGACGGGCGCGCCGCTTCTCGCGGTTCTCCTTAAGCCGCTCCACCTCCTTGAGAGCGTGCGAGCGTCGCGATCCACCGGCACCGCCGCCCTGCGATGTCGTGTTGCTCGCCTGCGATTGAGCCTGGGCCTGTGATAGTGCAGCAGCAGCAGCAGCAGCGGCAGCCGGTCCGGCATTGGTTGTGCTGTTGGAAGCGGCCGAGGCGATGCGCGTCTGCTGGCCGCCGGCGGCCGTAGTCACAGTGCTGGTGGACTGCACGAATCGCGGTCGCTGCAGGCCCGTTGCCGGAACGGTTATGTTGCTATTTGTATTGTTGGTGTTGCTGCTGTGATTGTTGCCCAACGGCTGTGGGATCGAGGGCGCCTCGTGGATCTTGTTCATTTGGCTGCCGCCCATGGTCATGCGATTGGTGAGACTGCCACTGATGGCGGACTGCGTGGGGTTGCGCGACAGATTCATCGGGGCGGTGGCCTGCTTCTTTGGCTCCGGAGCTGCATGCTGCTCCACGGCATCGGCGGTCAGTTCGGGATTTAGCGAAAGTATGGCGTCCAGCTCCACCTCCTTGCCTTTGGTCTCGCCGCGCTCGTACCACTCGACTGTGATGCACTTGCCCGCCTGGTTAATCACCGCCACCACGGCATTGTGGACCCGGCCATCGGTGCGCTTGATTTTCACACTCTGGCCCACCGTAATCATGTCCATCTCGGATAGGGTTCCGTCTCCAAGGGTCGCTGCTGCTGCGTTTCTTGCGATTTTTGTCGTTGTTGTGTGGACAGCAGGAGCGGTCTGCGTGTTCCTGTCCTCTCTTCTTCGCACTGCTTTCTGCTGCTTGCTAGTCCCGTTAGACGTAGACAGAGCACAAACTGCTTTTGGTAGATGCGAAACGAAAATGTTCTACAATTGAAAAAATAGGAAAGCACTATTAGACCAAATTTTTTTTCGGGTTTGCAGTGTTGCTCACAGTACCGTTAACTGAATACTGACTCAAACTGAATAAGGGAGCTTGTAGGGGCACTAACAACCAAAGCCAAGGAGCAGCACTTGATGGCAGCCAAATGCTGCTCAACGATTTTGTAGGGAGTTGCAAACGCTTTGGAGTTTGCAAGTTCGTAAGTTCGTGTTAACTCTACTGCTTCTTCTTCCCCTTCGAGGTCGCCGACAGCGTCTGTTTGGTGTGTGTGTGCGAGTATTCGTTCGAATTCGTTCGTTTGTGTGCGAGTGTGTGTGTGTTAGGCCTGCATGTGTGCGCTTAAACCAAATTTAAATGCCAACTGTCGCTTTGGTCGCGTCTGGCAACGGATAACAAAACAACGGATTGCAGGAAGAAGAGGGAAAACTAATAGGCAAAAAGGTGGGGAGGGAAAAGGAGAAAGATGGGTCAGAAGCCGAGTCACACAGATCGCCGCCGCTTTGCCGCACTGTGCAACACTGTCGCGCACATAGCGACACATATGCAGCTAATAGTGCCAAAAAAAAAAAAAAAACGGCCAATCGGAGAGTTGGCAAGGGGGGCTGCAATAATCAATGCCTTACGTTAATTAGATGCAAGCGGACAACATTACGCTATCGCTTTACGTCATACACGGCTCCCACACACATACTCACACACGCACGCACTACACACATGGACCAACACAGCGAAACAGACGGTCGCGGAAATGTAATTGAATTTTTGCAATCTGCTGTTTGCTGTTCGCTTTGCGCTCACCTTTACTGCTTCGCTGCTGTCCCAACCGCTACCATGTATTCGCACTTGCCATAAAATAAACTACACGATTTGCCGACCGATCACAACGAAATATCACAAATATAAAGTAGTTTTACTAAGCAAAGCGAGACCAGATGTCAACAATTTTGTAGTTCTTCAGTGCTTCATCGACATTGCTATTCGCCACTCCGATTGCCGCCTATCGCAATCGTTATCGGCCAGTGCTAGAGGTGGAAGAACATCGATAGTTGCGTCATCGATGCTTTTCGGGAAGACCACCGATACTATCACAATACTATCGCTCCATAAAAAATGGCAATAATATTATATTTTAATATTAATTTCTATGAATTATTTGAATTAAATTAAAAGTCATAGTTAATGTCAGTTAATGATAAGTTGAATAATTGTTTGAAATTACAACTAATACAAAATGAATGTAATTTTTCCAACCGACATTTCTTAAATATTTATGTTTTTTTTGTTTTTTTCTTAGTTTAATTTTATTTTAATTTAGTGACAATGTTGAGAAAAAGTTGAATATAGAACTTAATATAGCTCCCGATAGTATCGTGATAGTCGAAAAGCATCGATAGTGCCTGCGAAAGTCTCTTCATCGATAGTATCGTATCGGCCAGTGCTGGAACCCGTACGTTGCATTTAAAAGAGTACGTTGCTAGGGACCAGAAGAGTTTTCACGCCAGGGCATTTGTAGGAATACGATTACGGAACCCCTGGAATCACTGTTTTTGATTCTAAAATCAAATCCTTCTCGTAGATGCAATAAGAATTCACCGAAATGGACGCCGGCTGGTCGTTACCCCAAATACACAGCTGTCTGGTATGTTTGGCAGTGTTGGGCAGCAACAGAACATCGATAGATACCATCGCGAGTGGGGCTTCGACCCATCCCTAGTGGCAAGAGATTTGTTTGTGCGTAGAAAGGAAAGTAAATCGCTGAATTGGAAAAATATAGCAAACCGCGCCTCCCGACCACCAGCAAACTGCCAAAGAAGACACGGTGAGTGGCTAGGATCGCAGCGGAGCGCCGTCTCAAGAACCCACATCGCCTGCAGAGCGCGCAGCAGCAGCAGCAGTAGCAGCATGGACATCATGGATATTCAGGCCGTTGAGTCCAAGCTGAGTGACGTCACGGTGACACCGATACCACGCTCCCAAGTGCAGAACTTCTACAACTACCAGCAGCAGCGGGAGCAGCGCGAGCAGCAGCCCCAAATCCAGATCTCGGCCATCCACCATTCGCGCAGCTCTGGCTCCAACTCGGGTTCCGGTTCGGGCGGGCAATCGGCCACGGACTACTCAACGGGCGGCAGCGGGGGCGGCGGTGGCGGCAACAGCGGGAAGCGGGATCGCTCCGGAGCCAGTGACTACAGTAGCGCCAGCAAGCAGAGCTCGGCGGCAGCAGCGAATGCAGCCGCGGCCGCCGCCGTTGCCGCCTTGCAGTACTCCCCGCAGTTCCTGCAGGCCCAGCTAGCACTGCTCCAGCAGCAGTCCAACACCACAGCCACGCCGGCAGCCGCAGCAGCGGCGGCGGCCCTCTCCCTGGCCAACATTGCGGCGGCCACCAACGGGGCCCGCAACTCTGGCAACTCGAACAGCAGCAGCAACAACGGCAACAGCATGGGCCTGGGCCTCAATCTGAGCTCCTCCCAGCTCAAGTACCCGCCGCCCTCCACGTCCCCAGTGGTGGTAACCACCCAGACGTCGGCCAACATCACCACACCGCTGACATCGACGGCCAGCCTGCCATCGCTGGGCACTGGCAATGGCTTGACCAAGTACGCCCAACTGCTGGCCGTCATCGAGGAGATGGGACGGGATATTAGGCCAACGTATACCGGTTCCAGGAGCTCCACCGAGCGACTAAAGCGTGGCATTGTCCATGCCCGGATTTTGGTGCGCGAGTGCCTCATGGAGACGGAGCGAGCGGCGCGTCAATGAGAGGAGGAGTCCCTGGCGCCGCATCTGGCGTCGCCGGATTGAATTGGCCAGAGTCGTCCGAATGCATCCATCAATGATTAGGTTAATCTCCCCTCTCCCGACCAGCCCCGGGGCAGGGATGTGTCGATTATTATCGATAAATAATAGAAATATCGATTAGCTTTCAGTATCATTTTCCTATTTTAAAGTTGATTAAGCTCTAACTTTGTATTATTTTTATGATAAATCTGTAGAAAAGTTTGTAAGAGGAATTCCTTCAGTGAAAAGCTTTATTTCTTTATTTCTCTGCCTTAATCCTTGTAATGTTTCAAATATTCATTTTATGTTCTTAATCACTTTAACTTCTAAGCTTAACCTTTATTATTTAAGAAATTGAGACCCTCCCTTGCCCCGAAATCGACACATCCTAGGCCCCAAAACTAAGCATTAAAAACTGTAGCGATTTGTAATAACTTGTAAGCAAAAAAAAAAAACCCCTGACCTGACCCGATGACCCATGGCTCTCGGGCCGCCGCCGGACCATAGTTAAAGAATGTTTAGACTAGCTCAGGTTACGAATCGGTTAAATCTATATACGCTGCTCCTTTCGTTCACCCTTTACCACAATACATATACTATATACATATATATTATACGAGTATATCTAACTGTATCTTAGGCTTAAGTCGAGGCCTGCATCCCGTGTGCTTGCGTAGCAGAGGAAGTGGGATTGTTCGTCACTGCCTGCTGGGAATCCTCCTCGTTATTTTAGACAAACTATACAAATTCATATAGAGATGAGATATATATGTATACATCATATGAACCTGCAACAAATTTAGTGGCAATTGACACGGAGAATCTTTATATATACATACATATATAGATATATATATACATAGGACAACAACTTGTATATTTACTGAATGTACGAGACGAGCAAATACGACTAAGTTCAAGCCTGTATACCAAACCGAAACTGGAGATCGAAAATCGAAATAAATGCGCAATTTTGGTTTTTGTAAACTTTCGTTTTTTCACTTCTCAACCAAAAACCGAAGCACTCTCAGGGTAAGTTTGAACTACTTTATTTCCTTGTAGAGCTGTAAAACTATCGACGACCGAAACATTTTCAATTAATTCTTAATCATTAGTATCGAAAACTATCTATATATAAATTCTATTCAGACAGTTAAGTGATTGAATATAATTGTTTTTTTATTTAATAGATAAAATCTGTTAAAAATTATGCCATTTTAACTGGTTTGTTTAAGCAAAGTAAATTTTTTAAACCCATTTTATTTTGTGGATAGTATCGATATTATCGATGGTTTGGACTATCACTATCGAAAATATCGAGTGAGAGCACTATCGATGTTTTTACAGCTCAATTTCCTTGCTGTTTTCACTACTTTCCGATTATTCAGGCGCCAAACTTATCAATCCTCGTGATGGCTGCAGCAGGCAGGATATGGCTGGGACAATTCGACCGGCGTCATCTTGCAATTCTTCGCGGAGAGCGACAAGGGACACCTGCGTTGCACACACAATGGTGAGTGAGGAGGGACTCAATAAGGCAGAGGATGAGCAACTTACGCAGAACCGAGATACTGATTGTGGAAGACGCACGTGTGTCCCACACACTGACCCTTCGGAGTATGCGTCTGTCCCGACCTTACCTTCTTCTTCCCTTCGATATTGCACTCGACTGACAAGCAGAAGAAGAGGGTTAAGGATCAGCAGACGAAGAGGAAGTGGGCTAGGACTCACCGCCAAACACTAGGAGCGAGTGGACGCCCAGCACCAGCAGGGAGAGAACGAACGTTAACGAGTCCATCTGGTCTTTGGAGGGAGCAAAACTGATCTGACGATCGGCCGATGCCGTCGGGGAACTATATATGTTCGATTCAATTGATTAGATTCGGAATACGCCCTTGAGCGGGGGTGAAGTAAAGGTGAATATTACTTGTTACAATCCGATTTGCAAACAGAGATTAACTTGTTAATTAAGCTTAAGGTAGCTTTTACCTTTAACCTCAGGTTAATGTCTAAATTAGGGTAAATAGTGACTTAAGCTATGTTTTCTTTATGTAAACCATCTTAAATTAAGCACATTCACGTTTTCCTAAACCATTTATCCCATTTAATCTCTGATTTGAGTTAACTTTTACTTTTAACCTCAGGTTAATGTTCAGGTTAGGTAATTACTTTATCTTTTTTGCGCATTAAATTATGTTTTCTTTGAGTGAACCATCTCAATTGAAGCAGACTCACTTGCATGCATACTATTTTTTTTTTTTTATTCCAAATTGAGTTGGGTTTACTTTTATCCTCAGGTTAATGTTTAGATAAGGGTAAAAAATTAAGGTAATTTTACTTAAGCCATGTTTTCTATTTGTTAACAATTTTTAATTGAAGCAGGATCACCTTTATCTAAACTATCTATTCCGTTTAATCTCCGTATTGAGGTAGCTTCTAGTTTTAACCCCAGGTTAATTTTCAAGTTGGGTAATTACCAAAAATCTTGGCAATTAAACCATGTTTTCATGATGTAGAAAGGCAAACATTAAATGGAATCACTTTTATTTAAACAATCCCAGGCAATCCTATTTTATATCCAGTTTGAGTTAACCACCAGTTAAGGGCACACATTAGGTAATTACTCATTTACTTTATTGCAATCTCACTTGTATTTAAACTCTTCTTCATGCTCTCTCAGTGTCTAGCAATTGAACTTGGGACAGCAGCCGGGGTACGGCTTCGACAGATCACTCTCTAGCTTGCACGGCTTCAAGGACTGAATCGAAGGACATCTGAGGAGTAAGGTATGCTTAGAAGAGAAGGTTTTCGTTGCCGGAGCAAACTTACCCCAAGGCCGATAGCCTCTTGGGTCCCTGGCAGGTGTATTGCAAGCAGCGATCCGGCGGGCTGTACGTTTGTCCGGCGCTCAGCTTCTGGCCAGCGATCTCGCAGTCCGCTGAGGAAAAGAGATGAGCGAGAATATGGAGATGAGTATGCAGGAGCAAGGGGGAATCTCCTACTTACCGGCAAGCACCATGAGCGAATGGGCGCCCAGCACCAGCAGGCAGAGCACAAATGTGACCGACTTCATCTTGTCATCCGCGAGAGAAATAGCAAACTGATCCGACGATTGCCCAGCTGCCAGGCTATATATTCATTGGGCTAGTTTCTCGCTGTGATTAGATGGAAAGGTCAAGAAGATCGCCTGCGTCATGGCTTGGGGTGTATCAATATTAAAGGTGAACAGCGCTTTGAGCACTCTTTAGAAGCCAGCATTATCTGGATATGGTTTTGTTAGATATTTCGAGCAGCTCAAGTGGGGAAGTATGGGAATTATATAGGAAGTATTAATCCATAAAGTGATCTCAGGGCTTCTGTATATGTTCACAAGCTCTCACAATCATTTTATCTATTATTAAGCTGTAATAACTATCTTATAAGCCAATACTTGCTATTTATATTATTTTTCATACTTTGAGATAGAGTACTTTTATTATGGTTAAATATTTGCTTTAGTTTTTGCAAAAAATGCCATTTGCTTGATGAATAAATTGATTTTTATTGGTTAATTAGCAGAGAGTTGCTTAAAGTAAAGTAAATAATGTAAATTATAATGAAATATATATCTTTATTCGAAATGCTATTTTTGCCACCTTAACTATAGCCTGAATCTAGTCTCCGCCGGCACACTCGAGCTGCGGACAGCAGGAGGGATAAGCCAGGTCATAGTTGCTCCCAGAGAGATGGCAGCCAGGTCGTGGAAACGGTAGCTTCTCACAGCTGGAAGGGATTTCAATCACAAAACTAATTAAGAATAATTTCCATTTCTCACTCACTGTCGGATCATCAGCAGATAGTCATCAGAGCATTCCACACGGACGCAATAGTCATCGTAACCGGCGGGCAGAATGAAGCCATGGAGAGGCACCGCCAGCTGGAGCTCCTCGTACAGGCAGTGCTCCGGCAGAGTTGGATGCTGGGTATGACCGCGGTACTGGGTGCTGAAGCCATTGGCTGCCACCACGGCCAGGCAGGCCAGGAAAACCCACAGCGATCCGGACATGGTTACTCTCGATTTGGGGCCATCATGCACTGGAGCTATCTCTTATATGGGCCATCCAGGGGTTGCCTTATCAGTGCTCGCTCTTGATTGGGTTTGCCTAGCTCTCCAGCGGAAAAAAATGTGAAATTGAAATGGAAGCGGAGGAAGTGGAATCGGAGACCTTATCGATTGGGTCTATAAAAAGGCAATTAACACACTTCCCTAGACCTAGAGGATGTGTTAGCTAAGACGGCGATAGGGATAGACAAGCTCTGAACAATCAGGTTATATATATAAGCTATAGTTCTAGTTAATTGATCTAATTTAAGTATATGTCAAGTGGATTTTTGTATGTACCTATTTATACGGCTTTTTTATCTAAAATTTATAAGTTTGAAGATCTAGGAAATAAGAGGAAAGAGACTTACATCCGGCTCGAAGGACCAAATGATGTGGTGGCGCCTTTTCCTCTTTCAAATCCTACAAGAAATTGTTCAGAGTGAAACGATTTGCTTGCTTTCGTAATTTTTCCTCGTTTATATTTTAATAACACACACTTCAGATATTATCATGAGGCTAAAGAAACGTCCAAAAAATAATCTTAATCCTAAAGAGTCGTTCCCAATAAAACCTAATCGGAATTTGCCACTGGGATGCGTCAGAGGCGGCAAACCCAATCAAACCCCATCGAATCACATGCCACACACATCCCCCGCCGCGGATTAGCATTAATTAATGCTAGTGCCCCCCGACTAATGGCTAATGGCTAGTCTCAGTAAATGCAATGCACTTGGACTCGGCTACTCGCACTCGTGAGACCCATTACAGCGAATTAGCATAAACGAATCTCTGCCAGCTTTGCCTTGCTCTCTGTGTGTGCGTCTGCTCAGGTGGCCGAAATTCGGAATCAGAGGCAGCGCAGCAACCTTGCCACAGTTTCTCGAACCGTGTCACCCCCCATCCCCATCCTCGCCAGATGCAAACTCTCGCTTTCAGGGCTCTCGCTGGCTTAATTAATTTAAACTAGAGCTAGAGCGGACGCCTTAAGTCGTCGGCAAACAAAAGCCGCGTCGCAGATGCTATCTACATGTGCACATACGGCGCGGCACTGGCACGGCCACAGCACACACACAGTGTTTATTATTAATTTTATATAAAAGCATCAACAATTAATTGTAATTGACTCAGTCGCACGGGCAGCGCACAAGTGCCAAGTCGGATTTGGACTTGGATTCGCTTCTTTTTTTTTATTTGTGTCTGAAACTCCTTCATCTCCATCCTTCACTTAAGTATGCGGTTCGGAGTTCCTGCTGCTGGCCTGATGGGTCTGGTGCTTTTGGGCGTTTGTGGTTCGGCATGGGCGGATCTTTGGTATCGCGGCAATGCGGTCCACCCAGGTGAGCGAAAGCAACGAGGTCAAAGGGTGGTAAATTCCTTTAAAAAACAATAAATACTTGAATTCCTGAGAAATTTATCCCGGAAAAGTATCAAGTTCTTTAAGTTTCCTGGGAAATCCTTAAAACCTGCCGGCTCGAAGGACCAAATGAGGTGGTGGGGTGCTAGAAATGTTGTTTAATGTCTGCCTTCTCTTATTTCAAGTCAATTTTTAATGGATATTAGGATAGAAAGCCTGAGATTTTACTAGCATTTATGAAGATTAACTTGTTTTATAAACTTAAAAGACTTTAAATTAAATTAGAATTCATTATAAGCTATACATAATTAACCGATTACCTTTATTATTAAGAGGTTTTACTATCTCCAAGTTTAATCCTGTTTAATATATAATTTTCCTCCTTAGACTATCCTGGCCAGTGCTACTACGAGGAGCTGAAGCAGGCCATTCCCAAGAAGCAGTCCTACAAGCCCATTAACCGGGAGGGATACTGCCAATCCATATACTGTCGACCGGACAATGTCCTGGAGATACGATAGTAAGCACCACCAAGAATTTAATTATTACTTAACATGTATTCTTATTTAATTTATTTATTCTTATTCATTACTCTCACTTACTTACCTCTTTTCAGTTGCGGTCGCCACAACCTGGTGCCCACGGATAACTGCAAGATAGCCTCCGATATGCGACGCACTTACCCCGAATGCTGTCCCAAGCTGGTCTGCCAGGAGTCGGAAAGCAACTACATCTAGGCTGGAACTCCCGAAACTCCCTAGTATTAGATATTTTTGTTATTTTTACTACCTATTGCTACTTATAAATATATAAAAGTTGATTATTATTAAAATTACATTAAGTTATTAATATTGTAAGTACGATTCTGGACTTAATAAAGACACTCTTTAATCTGGAACTACTACGCCGCAGATGCGTCGCTCATAGTTCCCTCGCTGGCAATTAAACAATTAAGAGTCTCACACAGAGGCTGTGTGGCATCCAGAGATGTGCTCGGATGTAGCCGCCAACGCCGCCGCCTCTCAATCAAGCTGAAAATGCAAATTGCGATTACTAATTTGCAAACAAAACAAACACTCGAATCACAGTAGCGACTAGGAACTATAAATAGGAAACTGGTTGGCCGGCGGTGGGTTCAGTCTATTCGCCACGTTCCCAAGATGCGCAACGTAACCGTTTTTCTGGTGTCCGCCCTGCTCCTGGCGCTCCTGCTGCCGGAGGCCCTGCTCCCAGCTGCGGATGCTGGTGAGCCTGGACTTCCCATCCCGCTTCTACAAGTATTAACCCTTCCTCTTCCGTTCTTGTAGCCAGTGAGCCCGTGTGCACGTACCGCAACTCGGAGGATGAGACCATATTCCTCAAGTATCTGCCGCTCCTGAAGCGGGGCGAGGACTATGTGGACTTTGGCAAGGAGGGCAAGTGCCTGAAGCGGGCCATCTGCACGGACACCTTCAAGACGGTTGTGGAGAAGTGAGTGGAAGAATCAGGAATCTGTAGCTTATAATTCTATATATCCCATATTTCTTTTGCAGCTGCGCCCAGCACAAGATCACCTGTGCCAACAAGGATCGCTTTACTGGCGTCTTTCCCGGCTGCTGCCTCAAGTGTCCTTAAATCATAAATGTCCGCGTTTTATTCAGCAAATAAAGGTAATAATTTACTCATAAAAACTGGCTTTCTTTTGAGTACAAAAACTAAAAGTTATTTATGTACATTTTAATTCCTTAATGAAAGGCCACCCTGTATTCTTAATGAAAAAGTCACCCTGTTTTCTTTCTTTCTGTCTGTCCTCTTTATTGATGTTCTTCTTTCATTTTTTTCGCACTCTTTGATACGCTTTCTTTTTAAATCGATATTTTTCAAGTTTTTTTTTCATCGTTTTGTTTTGTTTATTTTTCATTAGTTCTTAGATTAATAACATGACATGGATTCGGCGGCCTTTCTGCTTGTTTTTCTTTCTTCCTTTCTCCTATCTCTCTGCCTATCCTTTGGGACTCAGTTCTTTCGCCTTCTGTGCTCCGTTATTCTGGCTTATTCGGCTGGAGCGCTCTCTCGCTCGCTTCCGTGTGTGGCACAGAGGGCTCTATCCGTCTCTCTCGTTTTTACATACATGCATCTCCTACTCTGCCTGCGCTTAGTTAGTGTTACTTGTTGGTTCTCTCTTTCTCTCTCTCGGCTTTTTTGGTCAAAATACGGGCTTGGAAATGTTTTCTAAAGCAACAAAATTCAGGTGTTTCATTTCTTTTTATTTTTCTTGTTGGTTTTCGGGTTAGTGTGTGTGTGTGTGTTTAGTTTCTTCTTTTTCTCTCTACCGTTTTGGGGACAAGTAGTTGCCGGAACGCATTGGAAACAAACAAACAAAAAAAAAAAGGAGCAATAATCATGTACAACCGACACTTATTAATGAGAGGATCTTAAAGTATGTGTGTTTTTATATATCTATATATATCGATCGACGGCAGAAGGTATATATATATATAGATAGATGTGTGTAAACGGAGTGGTGTGTGGCAGGCAGCGACCAAGTTTAATTACAATCTCCTGTGGCTGCCCTGCTATTGTTGTTGTTTGTTCCTCCTCATTGATCTGCGGTTGTTGTTGGCTGCTTGTTGAGTGGTGTGTGTGTGTGTGTGTGTGTGTGTGTTGTGTAAGTGGTGTGTGTTTTGCCGGCGCCATCGCTCTCAAGTTAACTATAAATACACGCCGCTTATAGATCCTCGTCCTCGTCGGGCAGGGCGGTCGCCTGGGCCTCCTGCAAGTCGCGCTCGATCTGCAACTGCCAGTCCTTGTCCATCTTGACCTCTGGCGGCAGCAGGGCTGGCATCGCGACGAACTCCAGGTTGGGATCACCCACCAGCTTGCGCGCCAGCCAAAGGAATGGTTTCTCGAAGTTGTAGTTCGATTTGGCAGAAATGTCGTAATACTGCGAAATGAATGATACATTAGCTACGAACAGAGACTCTCTCTCCACGAACACTCACCTGCAAATTCTTCTTGCGGTGGAAGACGATGCTCTTCGCTTTCACCTTGCGATCCTTGATGTCAACTTTGTTGCCACAGAGAACGATGGGTATGTTCTCGCAGACGCGGACGAGATCGCGATGCCAGTTGGGCACGTTCTTGTAGGTGACGCGCGATGTAACATCGAACATGATGACCGCGCACTGGCCCTGGATGTAATAGCCGTCGCGCAGGCCACCGAACTTCTCCTGGCCAGCGGTATCCCAGACATTGAAGCGGATGGCGCCGCGATTGGTGTGGAAGATCAGCGGATGCACCTCCACGCCCAGTGTGGCCACATATTTCTTCTCGAACTCGCCGGTCATGTGACGCTTGACGAATGTTGTCTTGCCAGTGCCGCCATCGCCGACCAGCACACACTTGAACGTGGGGATATCCTGTCCTTCTTGGGCCATCCTTGCTAGCACGTTTTATTCTGCTTCTGCTTTACTTTGACGGCGCAACAACAACAACAACGGTGAGCTGGGATGCAACAATAGAGAGAGATAGAGAGAGCGTTAATTAGTTACGTTTCTTCTATTTTTAGATATCTGCGTCGTTTCTGGCTGGGTGCAGGACTGCGATAGCGCACAGGAGAGAGAGGATTGCAACACGATGCTGTTGGTTTGGCGAGCGCCAGGCGACTGACGCAGGATTCGGACGGCAATGCCAACGACAGCGACTGTGTGACGTACACGAAGGATGCGTCAAAGCCCGCCAAGGACGCAAACAGCTGTTCGCCCAAGCCAAAAACAATACGGCAAAGGAGGACGGCAGCAAGAGAGAGCCGCAGTTAAGAAAAAATACAACAAAAATAAGGGAGAGCAAGGATACTGCAGCAGCAGCAGCAGCTGCCGCTCCCGCTGAGCCGGAGATAAGGAGCAAAGCGAGCCGAAAGAGAGGCGCATGCAGGTAAGCAAGAATCCTGCCATTCCTCACGTGAAAAGACAACAACAACAAATGCCCTGGAAGGCGGAAGGAGGTACTTTGGCCATCAAACAACTACGCAAAACGGTCGAAAAAACGCAAAAAGGAGTACATGGAATGCACAAAGGAAAGATGGCAGAAACGATAAATAAAATACTTTAAGTACAAGCTAAGGACTTGGGAGGCAACATTTGCAAACTAGAAATATTTAATATTAAAGTTGTTCTTAAGGTTCACAAGTCAATTTAAGTTTTAAATTAGTTTTTATTGGTAAACAGAAAACTTTTTGATATACTGATTTTATTAATTATGTTGTAAACTTTTTGCAAATACAAGTCTCCTAAAAGTAAATCGCAAATAATAATTAGGTATTAACGAAAAATCTCTCAAAATCTAGGACATTTCCGAATCCCACCTTTAATAATATGAACAAATGTACAAGAAACATTACCTCTAAACCAAATATCTCTTAAATTAATAAATCTTAAGCTGAATTTGCTAAATTTCGTAAAATGCTCAACGTCTTTTGGGAATGTTTCGGCTAATATTTGGCAAATCTTGGTGAGTAAACAGGAAGAATTTCATAAAAGGTTGAAATATCTCAATTTCCAAACAAGGAAGGAGGACGCATGCCTTCTTCTGAGTCACCGAACTAGAATAATTATGAAATTCCACGAATTAGCCGGCCATTGCCATTCCAAAACAATTCCAACACAACGAGGGCCCACCGTAGCGGCAGCTTACAGTTATGCTTTTTTTTTTGTGGAAGTGAAAACTGAAACCCGCCGCACACACGCTGTGTGTGGCCCCGTGTAAGCGAGACGCTGCAAAGCGCGCCAAAATGCCCGCAGCCTAGGCGTGCGAGAGTGCATTGCAGCAGCCTCGATTCACGTGAAAAGCACTCCGGCGGAAAATGAAAAATGCTTGCGCTTAAATTCTAAATAACAAATCAAATTCTAACACACGCACGCACACATACACAGCGACAGACACACACGCAGACAGAAGCCGGCGTCGCTGCCGACAGAAGCGCCGTTCGTCGCCAGAAACATGACGCAAATTTCGTTGCCTTTTTTTTTGCGATTCAGGTTTAACCTCACAAAATGCGAACGGCGAGTGGGCGCTGCTGGCGATGGCATGGCCATGGGAAAACCTTCGCTGCGAAATGCTCGCCAGGAGCTTTGGCGACTGCGCCCCTGTCCCCCCTTCTCGCACCAGGTTCTGGCCGGGGGCTCAGGATGCGGACCCAAAACAGCGGCAGCACGCGGCCAGCGGCGCACCACGTCGATTCCGACGCCGGGAATCGTTGGGGCCGACACGCGGCTTTGCTTAGTTATCGCGCACCCGGCGCCATTTCACTGCCCAAGCATGGGCCAAGGGAACAAGTGGGCGCCGGAGCTTGCAGGCACCACTGCAATTTCCTGCAAGCGACGCCGTCGTCCATATTGCGCCGACACGAGCGGCGACGGGCGCGGGGCGACAGCGGTTTCACCGGCAGCACGCGGCCCTCTAGCGCCTCCGGCAAACTCGACAAGGGAGCGAACAAGACCTATTCACAATTCAATGCACCAATTGCGGGCTTTACTTACATTTCGCTGGACGATCAACTTATTTGCACAATCACACTTTTGCCGAAGTTCAGTTTCTTTTTCGCAGTGTGGCTGCCCGGTTTTCCGTGGGACTCGCTGAACTTTTCGCTGCGATTCGTCGGAAAGAGGGCGGATTTCGGCCTCCGCGGCGGCTGGTCACACTAGAGAGCAAGACGTAATCGAACCACGTAAGTGAACAAAAACGTGAAGATTTACGACGTAAGTGAACAAAAACGTGAAGATTTACGACGTAAGTGAACGAAAACGTAACGATTTGCGACGTAAGGAAAATGCGGCGAGCCCAATGAACACGACGTAATCAAACCACGTAAGTGAACGAAAAGGAAACGTTTTACGACGTAAGTGATTTAGCTATTTTCTAGCCAGACCTGACTAATTTAGTGTTGAACCGTGTGCCCGGCAATTGGTCACACCTAAATTAACAAACGTAATCAAACAACGTAAGTGACCAAAAACGTAACAATATTTGAGCAAAAGGTGGTTGCCAACCTAGCCATTTTCACCATGTTTGCAATGTAACTGCTATTCTATATTAATCAATCTTGTTATTATTGGCCTGCTATAATTGACGCCCGATAGTTGGCAGCAGTGATCTAGACAAGAAAAATGTTTTTTTATTCAACTGTTATAAAAAAGGTGATGAAATTGGGTAAAAGTAACAGTAGGCATTTTCCCAGAGCATTCGATAACATTCCGATAACACCCGTTTTTTCGCGGGCTGACTGTCCAACTTTTCAAAAAAAGACGGGTTTTCTTTTTGGCCAAATCGAAGAGCCTATCAAATATTTTTAAAGTAGGTATTAATGTGAGACATTATAAGACATCATAATGGCGGAATTGAATCATTTCTCCGTAGGCCCTGAAGTTTCGTCAATAAATCCCATAAGATTTTGAAACGCATACTTCTCCATAGGAACTATGATTTATTTTGCTTTTATGTACATTTAAGTTTTTCATAAAAATAATTCAAAATTCAGGAGCCGGTGTTGAAACAAGATGACATTGCAAACCTAATTTGAATGAAATAAAATTGCTCTACTTTTAATGTAGTAACTTCATTCAGCTTACTTCAAATTGGAAGTACAACATTTTCCCACCACGTCACTTGTGGTGATTCAGTGGACAATTAATGGGCTTTGGCCCTCATTTTTGGTCATTTATACAGCCAATATGCAGACTCGACGGTTTTTTCCTTTTCTTTTCTTATTTTTTTTGCATCACACTTGGTTTATTTGCTCAGCTATTTGCAGACGTGATGACGGTGTTATTGAATGCCGGCGTATTTGAAATATTTAACCGGTTTTTGCTCTCTCAGTATTGCCTCAAAGGTTGATTGCACCACAAACTGTAAATAAAAGCCACACCTGCGCACAGTGGGACGCACTGAGTTGTAATTCAAGTTATTCCGATTTATCCTGAATGCATTGTGAGGTGTTGGTTATATTGAAGCAAGGAAGCTTAAGGTTGGAGGGATATTAAGTGACTGATCTCCCTATTCATTTCAACATATGTACATTTTATTTAATTAATACATTTTATACACTTAACCAATACTGATTTTATAAATTGAATCCCTCTAAGAACATCAATATCTGGATTATCACTTTATTGAGCTTTCAGAAATCATAAACATTATATAATATTATTTACTTACTTTACATTCCCCACCTTTAAAAGGTGTCTGGCCCCACTGTGCCCCTGGCTCATTTGCATACAAAAGGGGAGAGGAGTTGACAAACTCGGCAATAGAAGACTGAGGCAGTGAGAAAGGTTTGTAAGGCACACTCGGGGTTGGATGGATAAGAGGAATCCGCACTTGAAGTGGGTCACCACACCGCAGGAGCAGCAAAGAAAAGAAAAGAAAAGAAAATAAAAGAAAAGACATTCCGTTCCGTTCTTTGTTTGTTTAGTTTCATTGATATATTTGCCAAAAAGCTTTATTGTTCGTTAAATATAAATAGTTTAGTGGTTGCTTGCTGTTTGCCGTTTGCCCAATGACAATTGCCATCATCATTCGGACCTTGTATATACTATTGCGGGCTGTTATTGTGTCTATATCTATTCAATATAGCTGGCTGTATATGTATGTAGCTGCACATTTATGCCGAGTTCTGCCTGTTTCAGTTTCAGTTTCGGTTTCATTTAATTGCCATTTCAGAAAATTCTGTTCCGCATGTTTATCTATAAAAATGTTCCCTCTCTCTCTCGGGGCTGTGCTGGGCAGTGCCATAAATTAACTGCGGGGGGATTGGGTTTGCGATGGGGATCGCACGCCTCCGAAAGCGAATATTATTGATATATTCCCTATGAACGCCAATGCCCCATACAGTATATGGTAATTATCGTTAAAATACTCTCGCCTCTCGAGGGAAATCGTTTGATATTCGCAGAGACTTCTGGTTCTGGCTTTAGTTCGCTTTTAGTTAGTTTGGGCTTCTATCTCTTGGGGACTTAGCATCGATCTACAAGCTACAACTTACAGGCTAATTCATTCGATGTTTGGGTTACAATTTCAGAGTATGTTTATGTAAAATATTTTTAATTCGGTACAAATACAAATCTTACAAATCTTATGTACAAAAGTCAATAGGATTAGTATCAAAAATATGATCTAGTTGCAAGTGTAAAGTATTCGCTGCCTTTGAACTCAGTCATTCGATGTAGTTTCACATTCGATTCGTTGCTTTTTGCATTACAAGCGAGAGCACATTTTCTCGTTATCAATTATTTACAATTATCAGTTAGGTTTTATGTTTTATGTTTACGGGGATAGTTACTTTTGGCCTGACCACTTTGGAAGTTCCACTAAATAATACGAGTGCTACTGTCTAAATAAATAATGATTACTTTTAGTTACAAAACAAAAAAACTAACTTGGCTTCGTTAAAAATAATAATAATAATAATGAGAAATGATAGTTGTACTGCATAGTAGTTTCTGCGTTTTCAATAACTAAAAAAAAACATAAAATACACGACGGGGGGGGGTTCAAAAAAAAATGGGTAAAGGTGGGGTCCTTGTGAATACAGTTTGAATTTTGGCGCCCGAGCTGGGACACCCTGTGGGTGCGTGTGTGTGTGTGTGTGTGAGTGAGCGCGCTTTTTGTTATTGCTTCATTCCCTATTGAATTAGGCGCGCTTTCATTTTTCACTTAATTTTTATCTCGCGTTTTGTTTGGCTGCTTTTTACCATTTAACCTTGATCGATCGATCAGTATCGTTGAACTTTCGATGATCAATTCGATTGTTTCCGTGTTTGTGTCTCTGTGTGTGTGTGTTTACAATTAACTTGTTTTGGGGCGCCCTTTTGGGTGAAAATAAAAAAAACCATACACCTTTCTGTGTGTTTATGCCTTCAAGTATATAAATTCCGATTGTTTACTCTGTGCAGCTCAAAAACAAACGGTAAAAAACACAAAGAATTGTGTTTAAATTGAAAAAGATTCCGCCGCACACACACACACATTAAAATAGTTCAGAAAAAAACGGAATCCACTCAGAAGATCGTAAAAAAAAAAAGAAAGAAGAAAAATGATTAGGCAATCGAAATGTCACACACACACATACACAGGCTGCAGTTGGAGTCTAAATAGAATGCAAGCAGTCGTCAATCGGAATCGGGAATCGAAAATCCAAATCAGATTCCCACTAATTTAAATGTTAAACATCCACATCATTTGCATGTGTTTGTTTGTTCTGCTTGTCGCTGCTGCTGCTGTTTTTCTCACACTTGAGATTCGAGGCTACAAAAAGCGGAGCAGCTAAAACAGCTAAGCAGCAAAAACAACAAAAGTGCCTCAACAATAAATTCCTTGTGGTTGCCTCACACACAAATACAGGCACACCGCAGCTGCTGCTTTGGAATAGAGAGCGAGAAAGAGTAGTAGTAACAATAGTTTTTCTTTGTTTTGTCCATTGTGGATTCCTGTTTGGCCATTGCCATGCACAGCCATTTCGCAACACTGACCGACTGTCCAATTAGAACGTGTTAATCTGACCTGACGGACAGCTGCTCTTGCTCTTGCTCTTGCTCTTCTCTACCGTTATTCCGCCGCCTTTATACTTTACTGCTTATACTGCTTTGTATGTACTGCTTTTGCTGCCGTCTTTACTGCTTCTTCTGTTTAGTGCGATGCATAAAATACGTTTCTTTTGTGCCGAGGCTTAAATTGAAGCTGAATACCAGTATCAGCAAGTACTTTTGTTCCAAAGCAGCGGTTGTTGGCCGATTTCAAAATCACGCTTACTCACACACACCACACACACATACGCACACAATTAGCTGGTCAGTGCGCGTGCTTGAATGCTGCCTGCCTTTGTTGCTGCTATTGCGCAAGTGTGTGCTGCTGCTGCCCTCAGCTCGGCGGCGATCGTCTCGAAAAACTCCGGCTTTTGCGGCTTTTGTTGTCCAGTCTCCATATTGCCATTATTTTCGTTCGTTCGGGACGTGGACACGGGATCCGGGGGGAATTTGGGCGGGTTCCGGGCTCACTTTCGCATTGTCGCTCGTCTCGGTTTTCTGCAAGCGAAGGAAAAAAAAAACGAAGGGCACAAATAAGTACACGATATTTGTTTGTAGGTATGTGTGTACTCGCACGTATGCAGGTACAGCAGAGGACAAGATAATAACACTCCAATATGTAGGGGATTTAATTGGGCCAACGAACCACACTTCAAGAAAGCAGCGCTTCATCATGAAAACACCCACGCTAAAATAACTGGACTACAGTCATGGCTCAGCCAGAGGAACAGAGCAATTAGAAACAATAAACAATTCATGCTAAAATATGAATAAAAAGCACCTGATTTATAGAGGTTAAATATAACAAAACCATAAGTAAGATTCAAAATAGGTCCCTCATATAATGGTCTTCCCTTTCATGAATATTATAAATATATGGGCTAATTTGTCACAGTTAATTCACAATCTAAGACTGCAGATTTTTCAGGGCAATTGAATTAAGTTGGGACAATGGACCCTTATTAACCAGCTGGCAATAATGACACCTATTGCCTTGGCCACCATTGTGTGGGCAATGGGACAACAATGCCGACTGTCTCCTTTGCCCATCCCCATCTCCTTTCCTCTTCCTCACTCTCTCTCTGTCGCTCTGCCCGAGTGCAACGGAATCAGACGACGACGACGACGATGGAGTCCGCAAATTAAAAAAATAATGCCCTGCGTAAAATGTAAATGGGCCACAGTGCAATTATAACTTGAAAAAGTGCAGAACGTTCAAATTAAAAATTGCCGCTAAACTCAATTAACGCGAGGAATGTGTGCGTGGCCGTTGGAGATATTTACATTTACATTTAGCATTTTTTAAGTGACATTTTTGTGCTAATTTGCACAGGAAGGGATTCATTAGGCCAGCAGCAGCAGCTGCTGATTCTAAGGCAAGGGTTTATCGTCAAAGTATCACTGAAAGGTGATAAGTACTGCATAGTTTTCGCTTTCTGCTTAACCCTCTTAACTTGGCATTAAAATCACGCAATCAGCTATTTTCTTTTTACGGCTAAAGTGCAGAGGAAGTATTCATCACGTTCGGCCAATAAGCGAGTATTATCAGCATTTACACCGTACTGTATGCAAATTGAAGGGAAAACAAAAAATAAATGAGCTAATTCAGGTGGAATTTAATTCACAAAAACACCCCTCGATCAGCGATCAGTGATCAGTGATCAGTGATCACCAATTAGTAATCATTAATGCTAGTTGCCCAGTAATCATCTGGTAACGATTTAAATATCAACTTGCTAAATTGATTGCTACTAAAAAAACTGCTAGTTAAATGATTCAATTAAAGGGTTTAGTAGTCCATTAAGAACTGTGTGTTCCCCCCTCCCCCACTTAAATACCAGCTGGAGAATTGCGTTACGCATCACATATTGGTTATAATGATTATGATTGTGTTTAGCGATCTAGTTTAGCATAAAAGCGTTACATTAAGCTAGCTAATTTAGTGATTATTGGAGTGAAGGCAGCGAGGAGATCAGGAACTTATCGAGGAAATTATCGTTATCGTTATCGAAATATTGAGAAAACTGAAAGAATCCTAAAAAAGCATGCTATTATCTTTAAGCAGATATTCATATATACAAATTATAGATGTTCGATCGATATTATATCCTTTTTGGGTTAAATTATGACTGACTTAAATGCAATTAATTAAAATAAAATGTCTTTGTGAGTGCACTGCTTGGCATGCGTCGGCTACCGACCCTGTCTTTGCCTGCTTCGCCTGCTTTACCGGCACAGCACCCGACGACGCATATCCAGAGTGCAATTTGTTCGCTTATTGCATTGTGCATCTGTGCAATTCGGTTGACAAACGATGCGCTTCCTCCCTCCCCCTTCCGCTCTGGCTTTACCTACTCCGTGATGAGATGAGCGTGACGTGGACACGCCGCACTGGGATTATGCAAAAGAAAAGAAATTGCATAGCAGCTGCAGTTACAACACGCACACACAGAAACACACGCATGCGAACGGCTTGCAGGTCACAGTTTGAGGGGTATTGTCGCACTGCTTCTCAGCTGCCTGGTTGCGTGAGCCGCAGTTTTGGAGCCACACATGTCCTAAGGTCTGCATCCGGGCCCAAAACACATTTTTGTTTTTTTTTGTTTTTTTTTCGTTTTGTGTAATAATTCGGTTGCGTAATCCCCCGAAATGGGCCCATGGGCCAAAAACCCAGTGTTTGTTTTGTTTTCTCTTTCGCTGGGCGAAACCTGGGACACGCAGTCATCGGCGCACATCTGGCTTCCTCAGCGGATCCCATCCGATCCCATACCAAAAAAACGCAAAATAAAAAGCGAAAAGAACATATACACAGATGAAGAATTCTACAGTCGAACACATATAATTGAAACCCCAACCAACATCTGGCCAACAGATTAATGGCAATTGGGATTTGCACAAGATAAGGATGTGCTGAGATTTATAATGCTAATAAAATTCTGCAAATTCAGGAGCAATAAAAGCCTAACTATTGCCTTTCTCAGAAGATCATAGTATATGGGTAGTACCTATTCTTATTGGGTATATATTTTGGAATACACCTTCATTTACCTGAATTACTCAGACTAAGACTCAGTTCCTATGGGTTTGACAAGGAAACTGGTTTGCTCTGGGGTTTCCTTATAGGCTGGATTACTGTCTTAGGGATATAATCCGTAAAAGGTTTCAGGATCAACGCCCTCACTGGGTTTTCAGAAGGTTCTTTCTTTTGCATTCAACTGTAAGCACTCTTTGTTTGAAGCCTTCTTACTAGATAGAACCAAATACATTAAAACTACAAATTTTCGCTTGCAGAAAAATTGCTTGCATACTGCAAGCCAAATGTATGGCCGGTCCGAAACTTAGTTGCTCTTTGATATAACCTATTATGGGGTCTAAAGTATAAATTCCTTCTCTGAAGTAATTTCCAAGATACAAGGCTTTGCCGTTCCCTCCTGAGGTGTCTCTACTGTACCTGGGATTTACCATGTTGAGGCTGCGTTTACTTTGGGTCATTTGCGATGTGTCAAAACCACTTGAGGCCCAAAAAAAAAAAAAAAAAGCGAAGAAAAATTAACAAAACTGAGAAGGAAAGACAGAAAAACCGAGATGAAACAGAGACACCAACCAGCCGTGGCGCTTATCACATGCTCGACGCCGTCGCCGTCGCCGGTGAGTCCAATTTAAACTGAATTTTCCCTTTCGGTTTCCCAGATACGCAACCATCCCATCTTATACCATCCCAGCCCGGAGCATTATCTCCGCTTGCGTGTGTGTCAAGGGTTGCGCTGATTACTTTATGGCCATGTGGAAATCGACAGGAAATTGGCCGTCCGGCGGCAGCGGCATCGGCAGTGCCGTCAGAGTTTTCCGATGAAAAACAATAACATAACGGCACCGTGGCCGCATTCTACGCATGCTACGGCATTTACGGCCGGACGGAGCCCACCACGGGTGAACTCTCGAGCTCGAGTGCTTTAATGCGAAATCGTAAACGTGGCGCATGTTGTAAAGCAATCGGCACAGATTGGGCCAAAATGGAAATGACCAAGAGAGAGAGATCTATGTGAGTTTTCCCAAAAACTCATAAAACATGGCCCGGCGCCCGATGCCCGGCGTGTTGGGAAAACGCCCCAGGTAACCAAAGCGAAAATGATCCCTCCTCCTCGGGCTCTGGCATTCATCTGGACAAAATCCGTTCCAGTTGGGGGGTGACTTTGGGTTCAGAAATGTTTGTAGGGTATTTTGCCCTCGCACAAAATATGTCAGCTCTCCAAATAAAACCCAAGTGAACCTAAGTAGGGGTTATTAAACCAGTTGCGACACATGGCCTTAACGACTTAACTGACTTAAATATTAATTAAGGAAAACTAGCTTGGTATTAGGTTCAAAGAACCCCTAGGAACCCTTGGCCTTCGCGGTGGGGTGCGGTGAATAAAATGCGGACCTTATTCGGATTAAATAAATGTACTTTTCCCCTGACACAGTTGGGTTTACCAGTTTTGCAGCTTGGTTTTTGGGTTGAATCTATAGATAGGGTAATTATCACCTCGAAAAGATCTATAAAGATCTGTGTACTTTGGGAATATGTGTTAATAAACCTGATGTACAGATTTATTCGTATTAAAAGCAGAGAAAACCAGCTGATGTTGATCTTTAATATTAATCACAAGGTTTTAGGAACAGGATCTTCGGTTTTATAGATCGATTTAGATACAATAAATATTATTTATACTATTAACACATTCTTTGAAACCCAAAGAGCCTATTTAAAATAAAACTCAACAAACACTCATTACTTATACAGATCTATAAACATATGTGTTAATAACCTTGATGTACAGATTTATTCGTATTAAAAGCAGAGAAAACCAGCTGATGTTGATCTTTAATATTAATCACGAGGTCCTAGGAATACAATCTAGGACTTTATAGAGCGATCTACTAATTTTGACCTTATATTTTAGTAAAAATATCAATGAACTTTAAGAGTTAGATACTAGAAATATTATTTATACTTGTAACATTAGCTTGGGGAACCCAAAATAGGATTTAAAATAAAGTTCAACTAATACTTATTACTTCTCGGTACTACTTCCTCGTATAAATAAATACCGAAGAGCATTTCCGGTTAATTTAATAACATTGGCCTTCAACTTGAGGAAAACACACCAAATTAAATGGAACCAATTAATGCCTGCAATGCACTCTATTACTAAATACTATTAGTAAACATTTCCCCCAATTCCCTATTAGTAAGCATTTCCCGCCAAGAGATCGCTGAACCCAACGGAAGAAGAAACTCCTGGTAACTATTACTATGTACTACAGTCTACAATAAACAAACAAACGAACAAATAAAGCCCATTGAGATGCTTGGCATTCCTGAGCGGACCTGGAGCTGGTTAAAGCCGATAAGTCCATCAGAGAAGAGGGGGCGAGGCCAGGGGTGAGTGTGGAGCCCATGTAAGCCACTTGGTAAGCCCCAGAGCGGCACTGGAACCTCTACCCCAGGCAAGCACTCGGCTTTTGTTTTCCCAAAGCAAACATACTTGTGGCTATCTCGGCGCTATCGGGTGTTCAACTCACCTTCGTTTGTTCAGCAAACAGTCTCCATTTTGGCCGTAGCGGCGGCAACCGGCCCGGGCAGCATGCTCTTCTCCGGCTCCGACTCCGCCAGGCCGCTGTCCGCGCCGGGACTGCTGGGCACTGTGGTGCACTGCATGCTGGTGTTCTGGGTGACCTCCGTGCCGCCGCCCGCCATCGAGGGCAGGCCCTGGGAGCTGCTCGAGTGCTGGACCCCGTTGGTGGTGTTGGTGATGTCGTGGCGCATCCTTGGACAGCAGATCCTCCTACAGGCGGTGTACACCTGCGGCTGGCAGCCCACCACAATGAAGATGAACACGCCCTGCAGGGCGTTGATCAGGTCCGTGAAGAACCAGGCCCCGTGCGGCCCACCCACCAGCCACGACAGGATCTCCGCGATCCAGGTGAGGCCCATGACGACCACTAGCTTCAGGCAAACCCGGCCCAAGGCCGACTTCTCCGTGGAGGTCTTGGCGTCGTCCCTCTTCCACAGGCCGCAGGTCAGCTGATGCGTGGTGGACACGAAGAGGGCGATGTTGGCGCACAGCAGCAGGCCAATGGGTCCGTAGAAGTAGGCAAAGATGCTGAGATTGCGATTGTCGAACCAGCAGAAGAGCTGCCCGAAGCCCGGCCGGAGGAGCGACGTCTCCGGCATCTGGTCAATGCAGGCGGCCACAAAGGTGATGAGCAGGGGGCCCCCGAAGGCGTACAGCGCGTACAGACACAGGCGGAGCGCCTCCTGGTTCCGCTCCAGCGAGGTGGGTCGGAGATCCCTGAACGTCCACCAGATATTAAAGCACATCGTATTCAGCCAGAAGAAGGCGGCGAGGAAGAAGAACTGCATGCCAATGGCCACCACCAGGCAGGGCATGGGCCGGGTCTGCAGGTCGGAGCTCAGCTCCTCGATGGCCAGCAGGACCTTGCCCACCAGCAGGCAGAAGACGTAGCAGATCTGGCAGCGCCAGTGCAGGGCATGATGCACCGCGGGCAGCATGAACCCAGCCACCAGGGTGGCCGCCAGGAACACAATGGAGACGAGGATACCTCCAGTCAGCACCGCCTTCTGCAGGTTGTCCTCCGGTCCCAGGGAGTCATTCGAGCCCGGCTCCTCGCGGGTAAACAAATGCTGGCAGGCGATGATCTTCACCTCGCCCTCGCGCTGCGTGTGCTCCAGGCAGTACTGATCCGCGCTGAGATTGGTGTGCGGCAGTCTGAGGCCACCACTGACCCGATCCAGCCTCGCCTGGTGCCAGTCGCCGGCAATGGCATAGCCCCCGCCCGGCACCAGGCACTCCGGCAGGCCGTAGCTGGTGCGGTAGCTGCCCAGCGGCAGCTGTGGCGCCAGCCGGAGCTGCCCATCCACCTTGAGAGTGGGCTGCAGGTTGCAGTTCTTCAGCTGGGTGTCGTAGCTGCCGAACTTGCCGCAGCACTTGCGCAGCCGGAGATCGGGCAGGGGATTGGGAGCAGCCACACTAACCTGCTCCAGGGCGTCGGCTGTCTGCAGGCAGACCAGGGCCACCTCCAGGTCCACGCAATACTGATCCGGATCCACGAAGAGGGCGCGCTCCCTTACATACAGGCTGCCATTGGGAAACAGCATCACGTTGCCATTGCGGCTGCGGAAGAGCTCCTGCCGCCGCTCCGGGCAGTTGGGTCGGCTGTGGGGCAGGAACTTCATGAAGCGGGGCGAACCGCCAGGCGGATCGAAGAAGCGCTGCTGCTGCACTAGGTAGACCATGGGGACCCAGAGCTCCGAGCTGCCGGCACTGCAGGCGCGCGTCGTCTCGTTGAGGAATTCGCCCGTGTGGCAGCATTTGTTGAGCTTCACCCGCGGCGGCGGCGATGGGCGCGGGGCCTCCTCACTGGCCCCGGCCCCGGCCGCAGCCATAGCCAGGAGGAGGAGTAGGAGCAGTGGCAGCAGCTCCATGCTGCAACGCTGCTTCTCAGGGTTTCTTCTGGTCTTCGCCTTGTCTTGGCCTCGTTCCCGTTCTCGTTTGCTCCACTGCATCCGCCGCGATCTCCTCATGCGCACATACTTCTCGCTTTGCGTTGCGTTTCGCTTCGTCGCCGAAGACACACACGGATTTTCACTTTTCCTCTCTTTCGGTCATTTTCCGCTCTCTTTGCGGCCCAGTAAACAAATCAAAAAGTGGAAAATGGAAAACGAAGATAATTTTCACCTCCGCCCGTATCACGTAAGTTGGGCAGCTTCAGCAAACAAACAAACAAAAAATCGTGGCGTCCGCAGCATAAACACACTCTTCGCGGCGAGCTCTTGTTGTATCTATCACAGCGATTTTCTAGTTTGTATTATATCGTTCCCAGATATATATTCTTCGACGCGTGTGTGTTTGTTTTATTTGGGCGATGAAAACAAAGCGCGGTGTCAGGTATAATTAAAAAAAAAACAATAAATAGTCCACGCGCTGCGGCGAAAATCAGTCGTTTTGCTCGGTATTTTTTTTTTTTAAATGACAGGGGTTCTTTGCCTTTTATATGGGGGCTGGCAGTGTGGCCAGAGCGGCCGAGTGATGGGCAAAATTAGAGTTTAGCTACTTTTTCCACCCCTCTTATGGTAAAACTGGCATCAGCGGGGTTTCCCACCTGTATAACAGTCCAGGTCACGAACAAACTGTATCGATCGATACGCCAGGGCTCCCATTTCGATAGTTTCTCACCTCTAGATTCACTTACGTCGTAAATCTTCACGTTTTTGTTCAGTTGCGTCGTAAGTCTTCATGTTTTAGTGCACTTACGTGATTCGATTACGTCTTGCTCGTTTAGTGTAACCAGCTGGCGTGGGGACGGAAATCTTCTCTTTTTCCCACGAATTTCAGCGTGTCCAGCGGAAAACCCGGCAGCCACACTGCGAAAAAGAAATTGAACTACTGCATATCGATATTTTTATCATCGTGCGATATTTTTTAAACAGAAAATATCATCAATACTATAATTTTTAAAAATCCAACAACCCTTCATAAGAGTAAGCAAACATAAAAATATCGTAAATATCATCTCAAAATATATTAATATTACCCAAAACATATCGATATTTTGATACATTTCCGACTCCCTAATCGTTATCGACCTTTTCGCATCTCTATAAACCTTAGGCCGCATTTTTCTCGTTTTTTTAGCAATTCTTTTTTGCCAATTTAAAACAACATGTCGAAGGCACATCCCCCAGAGCTCAAGAAGTAAGCATTACATCGATTGATCAAGGCGTTACAATTAACCCAACGGTGTTGCATCTTCCAGGTACATGGACAAGCGAATGATGCTGAAGCTGAACGGAGGACGCGCAGTCACCGGCATCTTGCGCGGATTTGATCCCTTCATGAACGTGGTGCTGGACGATACGGTGGAGGAGTGCAAGGACAACACCAAGAACAACATTGGAATGGTGGTAAGTTGGCGCTCTCAATGGGGCAAAAGACGGATTTATTTAAGCTTCCATTCCCCCTTTTTCACCAGGTAATTCGCGGCAACAGCATCGTCATGGTAGAGGCCCTGGACAGAGTGTAGAGCTCGCCTCGGACCAGTCACCAATCAACCACCAATTGTTAGCCGTAGTGTCTAGTCTTAAGGCTCCCTGAAAAACATTCAAGCGCTGTACAACGTCAGAAGCATACAAACTCGCAAATAAAGTGTAAAAGAAAAGGCAAGAAAGAAAGCATATCTCCCTGATTATTGCGGGCTTAAAAATCATAGTCGTACTTGGGCTCAACGAAGGCTTTAATCAGGTTTTACCAATTTCATGATTTATTTATGCTTGTAGCTGGAAATTGTGAAAGTTACCTTGGAAATATAATAACTATCAACCTTCATATTCAGCTTATGAATCAGAAGCTTTAAGTTTAAGAAACTAGCTTGAACACTAGGAATCTAATAGATTATATTATTTGAATCTATTTATTTATTTTTGTTGTTTGGTGACCTGTATTTGGTTTTAATTATGGGCTTCGCCCGCTGAAGGTCAGGGGGTATTTTAGGTTCGTTTTTTATGTATTAATAAATAAAAACAGAATATCTTCCTTCTTTCCATCCAATATATTTCAATTGCCATGGGGATTCGTCTTCAGGGCTGTACGTTATGTCTATTATTTATGTTTTTAATTAAACAATCTATTATATTTTCTATGAAAAGTTCTAAAAAACATTATTTGAAAGTATGGATAATTGTTAACGTAAAACTTGCTAAAGGGCTGTCTTAAAAATGTACATATAGGTCTCAGGAATGATTGCAGCATAAGAAAGAGTGACGAAATACCATAAGTGTAGCTCGAAACCATTAGCTAACTAAATAACTTAATTAGATTTCTCAATAACAGCAAATCAATCGTTTGTAGTTTGTATATCCTTCAGCAACCAGAAAAATGTATATTCGTTGCAGCCGTTGTTTTAAGAAAACATCTTTAAATGGTAAAGTGTTCCTTAACAGTAAAAGGAAACCCGCTGCAGATTATTAAGTTTCTGTATTATCAGGGTTTAGGGCATTAACAGAGCAGATTGAAGGAGCTTCAGGGCACCATTCATAGTTGCCTTTCTTCCCTAGAAATGTCCGGCCTTCCTACTGAGAACTGGGACTGTATCCTGGTTTATCTATGCTCCACGAAGCATCCAAAGTATACGCTTTCTTTGTGGGAGCAATCGATACTAAATAAAACGGAAATTCTAAAGTGTCTAAAGCTAAATTCATTCCTTACTGAGCGCCATAGAACTTTGGAGGCTATTGATTCAATTCAACCATCCAAGTTAAAGCCCCCTCCTCCGAACACCCCTAAATAACACCCATATTTTGTATGGAAACTTGGTGCAGAGAGTTATAACTTTACATATACCTCTCTTTTGTCCATTAGCAAGATTATGGAATCCTTATCCATGTGACTTCATTTAATGAATGCTACTTAAAACTACTTAATGTTTTGGGGAAAGAAAGAGTTGCTTACCTTTAGGTGAGTAAAAAACTAACTTATCTGACTCAGTTGCTCACTTAATTGTTGAGTGACTAACTTGTTCACTTGATCAGCTGTTGGAGTTGCAGAATTAAAGGGAAGTCTACATGTCCCAATGTTCCCTTGCTTTGTTACTTATTCGTCTTAATCTCTTGCTCATTTATGAGGGAAAATTCCAAATTATAAGAAACAAGATCAACTTGCAAGCAAAGTTTCTATAATACCTCAAATTTTCCTTTGCGTGGAATAGGAATTTTTATATTAGATAAACCCTAAAATAATAATAATTAATGCTGCTCCCTTTCATCAGCGACTCCACGTCGATGATTCTGTCCAACTCTTGTCGTCCCCCCATGGACAAAACCCAAGCAATCCCGGTATTGTAATTTCGCCGCCTCCAATTTGATATATTCGATCTGCGATCTCATTTACACACACGCTCGCAGGGTGTAGACTTTTGTGATTGGGTTTTATTTTCTCATCTCTCTTCGTGCAAACAAAAAGCACTTACAGCAGGAAGTCTAAAAAAGAGCGACTATTTTAGATTTCGAATGGGCGCGATCGGCGATTACTTGGAAATAACAAGGGGGCCAGTCTGCTTGGCGGCGTCGCGCTGCTTGGCCACAATCTGGTTGGCGATGCGGTCCAAATCACGCTGGCCGATGGAGCTCAGCTTGCGGCCACCGTCCGGGTGCTTCTCGACCAGGCGGGCGTGCTCCAAAGCCTGCAGCGCCTTGCGGGCAGCACCGTCGGCGGCGCGGCAGAAGTGCGATGGGTGGACGCCGTTGCGCTTGCGTCCGCCGTAGATCTTGGTGATGGAGCCAACGCCGGCGGGACTGCGATGGTACAGATGACGCAGGATCGAGGCGCAGCGCACGTAGAACCAGTCGGGGTCATAGGGGGCCAGCTCCTTGAATTTGGCGGTCTTGACGATGTCCATCTGGTCGGGCACCTTCAACTTGCCAGTCCTACACGGAGGGAAACAAACAAATGCGTGTGAGGTTATGTCCACTCCGCCTCTCGCCCTGCTACTCACTTCTTGAGGAAGACGGCCACGGCCTTGGTAACCGCGTGCTGGTCAATATCCTTCACTGTGACACCTGGCATCTGCGAAAAACAACAAAAACAAGGCAAAAACCATTAGAAAACTCGGCCGAAACACGTTGTTCGCACATCGCCGAATTGCGCACACACACACACGCGCGCGCACACAGTCACACGGACACACGGATAGACAACAAAAACTGGCGATTCCACGCCGACTGGCAGTCAGACTTCGTTTTTGCATGCAAGCACACAACTTCTGGGCCAATCGCCTGCTGGCGTCATTCATTCGCCGCTCTGGGCGGCCACTTTCATTGAGTTTTGCTCATTCGAAACATAAAAAAAAGATAATTCACATGAAAAGAATTCAGCACAACCTTTCTCGTTAAAGTCAACCGGAAAAAAGAACAAGGCGCGCGAAGTTGGCTGCGGTTCAGCAGTGTTTCCAGATGAGTATTTTGCTTTCCCCCTAAAAAATCTCAAATAGGCGATATTTCCCCCTAAAAAATCCAGTCTTCCCCCTAAATTTAAAAAATATGTTAATGAAGTCAAAACTCAATAAATTTAATTACTTTAGATTTGTATTTATATTGATAATGAATCACGATTAGTGCCCTTGGCATTATCAACCAGACCGGTCAGCTCGGTTGGAAGGTTCTCTAATTTTAGGTTCTTGGCTAAATATATCAAAGTTCCGAACCGTCTAAAATAAAAGTCAAGTCACAAACCATTTTCGATCACTTTCGTTGCCGTTATCGATTTGATATCGAATAGAATAATCGGGAAATCGACAGCTCGATTATATTCGATATTTGTGACGTCATTTCTGCGAATATGACCGTTTCTCGATAAACCGGAAATACCACGGCGCTCTTGCGATAATTTGGTATTTTGGCGAGAATTCGCTCCGTTTTTGCAGTGTTCCGAAATGTAAACAAAGGCTCTGATTGGCTGATATAGATTGATTAATTCCGGACGACGCGACTAGCCCGTTCGAGGACGACGTTCAAGTCGCTGCAACGGCGCCCGCTGATGAGTACGGCGCAGGACCGCTCCACTTGGCCGTGATGCTGGGCAGGAAGTATGCCGTGCGCCTGCTGCTGGCCCACAACGCCCCAGATGCAGGACAAGTGGGACTTTCAGTCCTGGCTGCCTGATGCTACGGGACCGCTGTGAATCCGCCAGCGAGATCGATGACTAAAAACTAAAGGCTTCCCAAGCTCATAAAATATATTCATCATTGAAAAGGTGTTGGGTCCTAATAAAAAACCGCCAGATTCCGGCAGGCAGACGACCACTTGTTGCGACCCAGTTTAGAGCCCACAACGCTGGCTGCAGCCAGGATTCTTGGGAGCAGAGCACGGCGGGAACGGAACGCAGCAGCTCTAGCACCACAATGCAACTCCAGTGGCCAAGTACATCGGGGAGTGTAATTAGCGCCACACACTAGCAGTCAGAAGAGGGATTCACTAAGCTACTGAATCGATCGATACCACCATGGCGAAGAGAACAAATCCTGGACTAGTAAATAACTATTTGGAATTATTTAGTTAAGCTTAAGGCCTTAGTTGCTATAGCTTTTATCTAAGTCTTGTGTTTTAAAAATATTGAAAGCTATTAATTAATTTAAAAGTCTATAGAAGATGAGAACAGCTCCTGCTCAGCTGGAGTCTTTGAGGAGCCGTGCCTGCAAAGTATGGACGAGTGATCCTCATTGTGGTGGATGAGGCGCATCGGGCCAAGGGTCGCTACGCCTACACCCAGGTGGCCGACTGCCTAATGGCGCACAACCGCAACTTCCGGATGCTCGCCCTGTCCGCCACGCCGGGCAGGACCATGGAGGATTTGGCATCTGTGTGCCAGAACCCGTACATGGCCTTTGTTTGTTCGTCAACAACTTCGACGCCGATGAGGACGGTCGCGAGAAGTTTGTCTTGGCCCGAGATCGGGATCTAAGGGACTTGGTGGAGCAGGTGCGACAGGAGCTGGGCGCCAATCCGCAATTTAAACTGTATTGTTTATGGTTTATGGTTAATGAAATCAAACTCAATAAATTCGAACTATTTAATTTATTTATTTTGTACTATATTTACAAATATGTTTATGCTAAAACGAAATAGGCCTTTGAATTATTTATTCAATTATTAATTTGTATTTATTTTTATTATAAATGTAATAATGTTGACAGTTGCAATTGGCTTCACTTCACAAACACAAGCAAACGAGCGTTCAAGGTTCCTCTTTAAATTCCTTTTCATTGCCAATTTGTCCTTTTTTAACATTTAAATTAATTAATATATTTATATATGTATATATTATTATTATGAACAAAGCTGTTCTCTTTAATAAAAATTATTCCCATTTTTTGTTGTCAAGTCAAAGCTAAAAACAAGCATAACTAAGCCAAAACAGCCTTAATGTCAATTTGGAAAGTGTTTCTATGTTAGTTTTTAATTGAGTAATTGCGTTTTGAGTTTAGAAATTTAAGATTTTTTTTTTGTCAATTTTTGGCAAAAATATTTTTTGTTAGATTTTTCAATATTTTCTAATTAATTAATTAAGATTTTACTAACGAATCGGAAAATTTATGACACTTTTTTAGCCATTTTATGCTCTAAGAAAAACCTCAAATATTGTTAATCTTTATATTATAAAGGGACTAAAGTTCAGGATATCTTTAAGACGAAAAGTAAAAATACACACTTTTAGTCAGTTTATAATTTATCTGGTTGAATAAGTGCATATTTTTGGCTGAATAAAGACAAAAGATTTGTTAATCGTTAATTAAAAATATAAAACATTAAACAAATTGTTGCTGTGCGTTGCCAGACTGCTGGAGCAAGGTGTTGCTGAACGCGGCCATTGCTGGTCCAAACTCCCCCATCTGGTTCGAGACTTGGCTAAGCAACTAGTTTTGCGGTATTTTCGCAGCCAGTTTCGGTCCGCGGTGGTGTTTTTCCAATGGAAGAGACGGCGGTCACACTGCTACCGAACCGAAAAAGAAGTGCAACGCGCTGCGTCTAATTAATTTTTGATCACTTTGATCGATTTGGCCGCGGCCTAAACTGGACATTCGCAATTGGGCGGCCAGCCGCCCTCGCCCCCTCCTGTCCGCCATTAGACGCCGCTGCCGTCGCCGACCGAGTGACGCACGTCGGTGTGTGTGCCTTGTTATTGTTGTTGTTGTAGGCGCTTGCTACGTTCGCCGTTCGGCGCTGGTGTGCGACTGCTAGCTGTGTGTGTGTGTGTGCGCAACAGCTAGAGTGTGTGTGTGTGCAAAGCAGTATTGTCAAAATTTACAAAAAGAAAAAAAAAAAGCGAGCGAAGAACGGAAAAACTCAAGAAATGAGAAGCTTACAGTTAAATAACTAAAGCGGTGTGCGTGTGTGTGCGGGCGAGCGGAGCAAGGCCTTCCAGGATCCTGGCAAGGCCAGCGATCTTGTGTTTACAAACACACATCATCATCATCACTCGGCGCCCATCTCTCTCTTTCAGCTGCAACAACTGGAAGAAGCCTGGAAGTCCGCCGCGCGCATTAGAAGCAACAAGTAAACAGCCCCCGGAACAGGCAAAGAGGAATACGCAGCAGCAGCAGCAGCAACATACGCGCACCTGGGAAGGCCCGGGTGTGCTCGGGGTGCGTCCGCATGTGGCGTTGGCGCGGCACTCCGTTAGAAGCGATAGAACCGACTCCCGGAGTGACCTCATCCAGATTCAGAGCTTACCAGATTCCAGTGCTTCTTGCTGATTCCAAACCCTTTTAGACACCGCTTTGACTGCCCATTCCAGTTCCTGCAGGCTGCGGCGGGGTAGAGGTAGGTGAGTAAACACCCTGTGGCTCTCTCGCTCTCTTTGCATTAACACTTTCTGATTGTTCCAGGATCCTTGGGAAGAAGCCAACCTGCTAACTCTCAGCTATGGATGTGGAACGACGGAGACGGTGAGTTTTCCTCCTACAGCTTCTGCTTCTCCTTCTGCTCCTTTTTCTCTTTCTGCTCCTCCTTCTCCTTCTATTCCTTCTTCTCCTTCTGCTCCTCCTTTTCCTTCTGCTCCTCCTTCTCCATCCTCCTCTTTTCTCCTTCTGCTCCTCCTTTTCCTTCTATTCCTTCTTCTCCTTCTGCTCCTCTTTTTCCTTCTGCTCCTCTTTCTCCTCTTTCTCCTTCTGCTCCTCCGTTTTCTTCTGTTTCTCTTTCTTCTGCTCCTCCTTTTCCTTCTGCTCCTCCTTCTGCTCCTTCTGCTCCTCCTTCTCCTTCTGCTCGAGGTGGCGGCCCAAAAGCGACTGTGTGTGCTCTTGCTCCACTCAATTAATTGTCAGCGCAGCTTCAGCACAGATACGTGCGACTCGTAGTCGGATTCAAAGCCCCGACTTGGACTCGCACAAGCCAAAACTTGCAAAAAAAACCAAAAAAAAAAGAAAAAAAAACGAAAAAATAGAAAAAAGTATTACACCGCCTGGCAAACACCTTCCATATCTCATGTTCAAAGCGACAGCGCGGCGGCAATCAAATTGACAAGCGAGTGAACAAAACGGGGGGCGACTTTTATAATAAATTTGCCATTTTCGCATTAAAATTTGTAAGCTGTAAGCACAGACACAGAGGCTGAGCCACTGAGCCACTGAGCCACTGAGCTGGAGCTCGTCAGTTGCAGGCGTCGCGTTGCTTGGGCTGCATCGGTTTGTTTTTCTATAAGATTCTTAGATCGAGGACATCCCTCTTAGGGCTACCCCTCCCCAGCTGAGGAGCTTGCATGTTAACTAGGGCATGTGGCCATGGCTAATGCCCGCCGCCCTGCACTCGAGCGAGCCGGAACGGTATGTTGCAGCGGCCCCTTACTCCCCACTCCTCGTTCTCCTTCTCCTATTTTAAATTCCTTATAAATTCATAAGTTTTATTAGCCATTAACCCCGTGCAGCGCTAGATCTGGTTCTAACAAAGGCATCCCATTTGGTTTTGGCCATAAAAGCCAGCTAAGGCTCCTTTGTGCTTTGTGCCGAAAATTCATTTGAATTAATAAGGTGTGAAGCGAGATTCTGCAACGCAGAATGCCTGCCTTGATGTTCTTCTTATTTCCCAGGAAAAGCTTCTTCTCCCCTTAGTTTTCCTTAGCTTTTTCAATTTTCCAATTTTCCAATTCGTTAAGTTGACCGAAAACTGCTTTGCTTTCCAGCCACTAAATTTGGCAACGTTGTATAAATTAAATTGAAAATTATATTGTCTATAGGTGACGATAATGTTGTCGTAGCTGCTGCCTCTGCTACTGCTATTATTATGTATTATTATTTGTATTTGTTGCCGCTCATAATTATGTTGTTGTTGCCCGTTTGGCCAAATCGAAACTAAAACTAAAACCAAAACCAAAACCAAAACCAAATAAAAATCAACAGCAAGTAGCAAATAGCTTACGAAAAGCAGCTGAAAATGCCACTTTCCCAAGTTGTGTGTTTGCCTTTTCGCTTATTGTTTTTGGCTTTTCTGTCAGGCCGTAAGTGGCGATGATGAAATCACAACAATTCAAACACCTTTTAGTATCAATTTTTTCTTTGTAAGCTTTGGCATCATCTTGGGATGAATCTATGTACTCCTCCGCTTTGTCCACTCGAAGCAAATATTTGTTTTTCCCTTAGCTAATTGCTGACAAGTCTCAGCTCTTCCCCAAGGAACTCTTTCCATTGATCTCTCTTTGTTTTTGGAACTCTTCCCATTGATCTCTCTTTGTTTTTGGTTTCTTTATGGTCTGCTAAGCTCTAACGCACAAATTCCTATTGTTTTTGGGTTAATTAATGCGAGAAATGTACCATGGCATTCTGATTTGCAATTTCTGGGCAGATTTTTGGCTTTAAATGGGAAATTCCAAGGAAATGTAAAAATAACCAAAAGATAAATATATTTATTTATATTTATATACAATATTAAACTTAATAATTAGTTTAGCGAGCACTGTCAGCGTTGGCCTTTGACTAGATAAACATATATTACGATTAATTTCACTTTATTTACTTATTGATTTGAATTTCTTGGCAGCTTTTTGGCTTTAAATGGAAAATTCCAAGGAAATGTATAAATAACCAGAGATAAATATATATTTTATTTATTTATATAAAGTTAACAATTGGTTAAAAACTAAAAGCTAATTTAAAGATTAAAAGCATAAGCTACTGAGGCCTATTTAATTATTTATTTAACAAATTAAGCCCAGCATACTATATTAAACTTAATAATTAGTTCACCGAGCACTGGCAGAGAGGGCCTTTGACTAGTTAAATTATATATTACGATTAATTTCCCTTTATTTATTTATTTATATTTATTATTTATATATTGGTTAACAACTAAAAGCTAACTAACTCAGCATTAGGCCACTGCTCGCCTGGGAATATTTTTATGTATAATTTCACTTTAATTAACCTATTTTGTTTATAGATTTCTTAGATATTTCCTTCTGTTTATTATATATCATACGTTTGACCCACTTAAAGTTCTAGGAAACTCCCCTGAAACCTCTTTGTTTTCTCTTTTTAGTGTACTCTTGTGTACTCTCTTGTCTTGATTTTTCCTTGACTTTGATCCCCAAGCCAGCCAAGCTAGCCAGTTAGATTTATAGATTTCTTAGCTATTTCCTTATATTATTTATATTTTATTCGTATAACCCACTTAAAGTTCTAAGAAACTCCCCAGGCAATCACGTTGATTTCTCTTTTTTGTGGAATATCATTTTGTATACAATTTTTTTATTGATTTTACCTCCGATCCCCAAGCCAATCTGGTGGTGTTTCCAAGGTGTTTTCTTTCATCCCATAATCTTGACTGCTGTTCCAACTGCTCCACAACTGCGTTGTTGCATTCCTTTTTCTCCCGGGAGTTATCAAAGTCAATAGCAGCACACACTCAGCACTCGGCGTTTCTCTCGCGATAAAGTCAAGGCCTCCTTCTAGTAGTGGCTCCTCCTCGCTCCGCGTGCTCCGCTTTACCAGGAAGGCCAGGTTCTCAATGGAGCGCAGTGTTCTAATTGCGATAAGGCTCGGATTGCTGCTGCTGCTGCCTATTTGTCTGTAGGAGCTCCCTCCTCCTCTGACTCTGACTCTGACTCACTGGCACATCCATGGCTGCCCTGTCACTCGGTGACGCTCTCAATGAAATTTCGACGATTCACTTTTCTCTGTTGTTTACTTTATACCAAGTACATGCGGAAGAATTTGATAGAACGCCTTGGAAATGGGATCAATAAGTGTAGCTGTGGGTTTACATTTAGCTGGGTGTATTTAGGGAAAAGTCATTAAATAATTGGTTATTGAGGAGGGAAATGAGGGATAAATGTAGGAGGAAAGAGGAGGTTTGAAGGTGTAGAAGATTCAACTTGGAGTTCTTCTGGGAAAGATAAATAGATAAATATATATTATGATCAAGTTATTATTTATGTAATGGAAAAGTCATTAAAATAGGCCGTTTGAGGAGGGAAATAAGTGATAAATGTAGGGGGAAAGAGGAGGATTCGGGGTCCCTTTACACAAGGTTTTTCAAGGTGTTAAATGACCCTGAATCCTTCTCTTTCCTTCTAAAAGTACAGAAGGACCTTAAATTCTCCTCTTTCCCCTAAACTTGGAGTTCTACTTGAAAAGATAACTAGAGAAATATATATTATGATTAAATTATTATTTATTTAAGGGAAAAGTCTTTAACCTAGGCCCATTGAGGAGGAAAATAGGTTAAATATTCAGAGAGAAACAGGGGGAATGAAGCCTTCAATTTGAAGGGGTAGGAGGACCTTAAATTCTCCTCTTTTCCCCTGTACTTATCACCTATTTCCCTCCTCAATGGGCATAGGTGTAGGAGGACCTTAAATTCTTCTCTTTCCCCCTAAACTTGGATTTTTACTTGGGAGGATGGTTTTAAACCCTTTTTTTCTGGTTCTTTATGAAGTGTACTTGGTCTAAATAAACCTAGAAACCTTTAGGAACCTTTAGAAACCTTAAGGAACCTTTAGGAAGGAACCTTTAAAAAACTAACTAGGAACTAGCCCCTAGAAACCCTAGGAACCTTAATGAACCTTTAGGAACCTTATGGAACCTTTAGGAACCTTTATAAAGCTCTAGAAACCTTAAGGAACCTCAAGGAACCCTTAGAAACATCTAGGAACCCTAGGATATACCTATTAAAGCTTACTCTTTAGGGTTAACCTACATTTTGTGGAGGAACTCTAGGCTGTTTGGTAGTTTATTAGAAATTCTATAGCCTCTGGCTGCCCTAAGAAAGCAGGCATATAAAAGACATGCTCAATTAAATCTGTTTAAAGCTGAAATAATAACAAATAATAGTGCGTTTCAGAGCAGCTAGCAGCTGGAGGAGTAGGAAGTGAGGCATAAGGCAGGCAGAGGTAGCCACAGACAGGCATAGGCACCTCTCTGCCAGAAGCACATGAGTAATCTGCGCACTTTCCCCATAGTTCCATAGTTCTGTGTTTGTTTTTGCTCGCGATTTGCATGGCGACCAGCGGCAAGAACAACTGAACAATCAAAGCACTAAACACGCTAAAAAAAACACTCATCGGGAGCAAACAAAGAAAGCCATGAGTCGCCAGAGATGGTGATTAATTCCAGCAGTTAGAAGGTGTCAGGATATATATTCTATATATTCCCTCCTCTCTCCTCCTCTTCCCAGGGCCAACACCCTCGAGCGCGAGATGCGCGATCCGACCAGCATCTGCAATGTGGACTGCCTGCTGGACACGGTCTCGGCCCTGGTCAGCGACTGCGATCACGACTCGCTCCGCAGGCTCAAGAACATCGAGCAGTATGCAACCAAGTGTAAGTACTAACCCTTTGCCAAGGATTACCTTTCCCAATCCTTAACCAACCCCTCTCCCCTCGAATACAGACAAACCCCTGGCGCTGCGCATCAACCAGCTGCGCATGAACGTGGAGGACTTTGACTTCATCAAGCTGATCGGCGCCGGCGCCTTTGGCGAAGTGCAGCTGGTGCGGCACAAGTCCTCCAGCCAGGTGTATGCCATGAAACGGCTCTCCAAGTTCGAGATGATGAAGCGCCCGGACTCGGCCTTCTTCTGGGAGGAGCGTCACATCATGGCGCACGCCAACTCCGAGTGGATTGTCCAGCTGCACTTTGCCTTCCAGGATGCCAAGTACCTGTACATGGTCATGGACTTTATGCCCGGCGGGGATATTGTCTCCCTAATGGGGGACTATGAGATCCCGGAGAAGTGGGCCATCTTCTACACGATGGAGGTGGTGCTGGCTCTGGACACCATCCACAACATGGGCTTTGTCCACCGCGATGTGAAGCCGGACAACATGCTGTTGGACAGCTATGGGCACCTCAAACTGGCGGACTTTGGCACCTGCATGCGGATGGGCGCCAACGGGCAGGTGGTGTCCAGCAATGCGGTGGGCACGCCGGACTACATCAGTCCGGAGGTGCTGCAGTCGCAGGGCGTGGACAATGAGTACGGGCGCGAGTGCGACTGGTGGTCGGTGGGTATCTTCCTGTACGAAATGTTGTTTGGGGAAACCCCCTTCTATGCGGACTCCCTGGTGGGCACCTATGGCAAGATCATGGACCACAAGAACTCGCTCAGCTTCCCGCCGGAGGTGGAGATCAGCGAGCAGGCCAAGGCCTTGATCAGGGCCTTTCTCACGGACAGGACACAGCGCCTGGGTCGGTATGGCATTGAGGACATCAAGCAGCACCCGTTCTTCCGGAATGACACCTGGTCTTTCGATAATATACGGGAGAGTGTGCCCCCGGTGGTTCCAGAGCTCTCCTCGGATGATGATACCCGGAACTTTGAGGACATTGAGCGGGATGAGAAGGCGGAGGAGGTGTTCCCGGTGCCCAAAGGCTTCGATGGAAATCACCTGCCTTTTATTGGGTTTACTTATACGGGGGATTACCAGCTCCTGTCCAGCGACACGGTGGATGCGGAGACCAAGGAGGTTGCCGAAGCGGTGAACAGCGCGGCCAGTAATAACCATGGAGCCCATGGAGCAGGCCCTGCCCAGGGTCACAACCACCGCCATCGCCCCTCCAACTCCAACGAGCTGAAGCGGCTGGAGGCCTTGCTGGAAAGGGAGCGTGGCAGGTCAGAGGCCCTGGAACAGCAGGACGCATCCCTACGACAGCAGATCGAGCTCAGCACCAAGCGGGAGGCGGAACTCCAGCGCATTGCCTCGGAGTACGAGAAGGATCTGGCCCTGCGCCAGCACAACTACAAGGTGGCCATGCAAAAAGTAGAGCAGGAAATCGAGCTGCGCAAGAAGACCGAAGCCCTGCTGGTGGAGACCCAAAGGAACCTCGAAAACGAGCAGAAGACGCGGGCCCGCGACCTCAACATCAACGAGAAGGTGGTCTCCCTGGAGAAGCAGCTCCTCGAGATGGAGCTCAGCTACAAGGCGGAGACGGAGCACACCCAAAAGCTCAAAAAGCAGAACGCCGAGCTCGGTTTCACCCTCAAATCCCAGGAGGAGAAGGTCCACGACACCGTCGAAATGCTGGACACTCTGCAAAAGCACAAGGAGGAGCTGGGCCAGGAGAACGCGGAGCTGCAGGCCCAACTAGTGCAGGAGAAGAACCTGCGCTCCCAGCTCAAGGAGCTGCAAAAGGAGGCCGAGAACAAGATGCAGTCGCTCACCAATGACATCGAGAGGACTCTGAGTCGAGAGCAGAAGGCCCAAGAGGACAATCGGGCTTTGCTGGAGAAGATCAGCGACCTGGAGAAGGCCCATGCAGGCCTGGACTTTGAGCTGAAGGCGGCCCAGGGCCGCTACCAGCAAGAGGTCAAGGCCCACCAGGAGACGGAGAAGTCGCGCCTGGTGTCCCGCGAGGAGGCCAACCTGCAGGAGGTCAAAGCCCTCCAGTCGAAGCTCAACGAGGAGAAGTCCGCCCGCATCAAGGCCGATCAGCACTCGCAGGAGAAGGAGCGCCAGCTGAGCATGCTCTCGGTGGACTACCGCCAGATCCAGCTGCGTCTCCAAAAACTCGAGGGTGAGTGCCGCCAGGAGTCGGAGAAGGTGGCCGCCCTGCAATCCCAGCTCGATCAGGAGCACAGCAAGCGCAATGCCCTGCTCTCGGAGCTCAGCCTGCTCAGCTCGGAGGTGGCCCACCTCCGTTCCCGCGAGAATCAGCTGCAGAAGGAGCTCTCCGCGCAGCGCGAGGCCAAGCGGCGCCACGAGGACGACCTTGCCCAGCTGAAGGCCACCCACCACGAGGCGCTGGCCAACAATCGGGAGCTGCAGGCGCAGCTGGAGGCGGAGCAGTGCTTCTCGCGGCTGTACAAGACGCAGGCCAACGAGAATCGCGAGGAGAGCGCCGAGCGGCTGGCCAAGATCGAGGACCTGGAGGAGGAGCGCGTCTCGCTCAAGCATCAGGTCCAGGTGGCCGTGGCCCGTGCCGATTCCGAGGCTCTGGCACGCTCCATTGCGGAGGAGACGGTGGCGGATCTGGAAAAGGAGAAGACCATCAAGGAGCTGGAGCTGAAGGACTTTGTGATGAAGCACCGCAACGAGATCAATGCCAAGGAGGTGGCTCTAAGTACACTCAAGGAGGCGGAGGCCGAGCTGCTGAAGAAGCTCTCGTTGAAGGCTGGCGAGTGCGAGGATCTGCTGGCGCAGCACAAGAAGCAGCAGGAGGACCTGGCCCAGCTGAGGGGCAGCAAGGACGAGGAGATAGCCAAGCTGCTGGAGAAGTGCAAGAACGAGGTGCTGCTCAAGCAGGTGGCGGTCAACAAGCTGGCCGAGGTGATGAACCGAAGGGATTCGGATTTGCCCAGTGAGTAGCCTTTACCCCTTACCCCCTATCCTTATCCTTTAACAACTTGAATCCCCTTTCGCAGAGCAAAAGAACAAGGCCCGCTCCACCGCCGAGCTGCGCAAGAAGGAGAAGGAGATGCGTCGCCTCCAACTGGAGCTCTCCCAGGAACGCGAGAAGTTCAATCAGCTTCTGCTCAAGCACCAGGACCTGCAGCAGCAGTGCGCCGAGGAGCAGCAGCTCAAGCAGAAGATGGTCATGGAGATCGACTGCAAGGCCACCGAGATCGAGCATCTCCAGAGCAAGCTCAACGAGACTGCTTCTCTTTCCTCCGCAGACAACGATCCCGAGGATAGTCAGGTATGCATAACCACACGGAACACTCAACACTCACACTCACTCTTACACACACCCAACCTAAACCCACTCCCTCTCTAGCACTCCTCTCTGCTCTCCCTCACACAGGACTCGGTCTTCGAGGGCTGGCTGAGTGTGCCCAACAAGCAGAACCGCCGGCGGGGCCACGGCTGGAAGCGGCAGTACGTCATTGTGTCCTCCAGGAAGATCATATTCTACAACTCGGACATTGACAAGCACAACACCACGGACGCCGTGCTCATCCTGGACCTCAGGCAAGTCCCTAGCTAATCCCTCCTAAGATAAACCTTAAGGTAATCCTTCATCCCTTAGCAAAGTGTACCACGTACGCAGCGTCACCCAGGGCGATGTCATACGCGCCGATGCCAAAGAGATTCCGCGCATCTTCCAGCTTTTGTATGCCGGCGAGGGCGCCTCCCATCGCCCGGATGAGCAGAGTCAGCTAGATGTGAGCGTGCTCCATGGCAATAGCAATGAGGAGCGCCCAGGCACCATTGTCCACAAGGGTAAGTAGATATCCCCCGCTGGAGGAACTAACTGGGAACTAACTAAGCTCTTCCTTAGGTCACGAGTTCGTCCACATCACCTACCACATGCCCACGGCCTGTGAGGTGTGCCCGAAGCCGTTGTGGCACATGTTCAAGCCGCCGGCGGCTTACGAATGCAAGAGGTGAGTGTCCTTTAAGGCTAGGAACCTATCTACTGCAATCTAGTGCTGGGTAAATACTGCTCAAAAGAACAAATAGTAAGGAACATGTTCACTCACTCAGTTTAGTGAACAACTCTTTTTTGTTCACTCACTCATGAGCAACTCAACACTACTGTAAACACCTCATTTTGTATTACACGGTCACATTAGTGACCAGTTGGTATAATGTTATCGTTAACAGTCCTAACGCATAGAATTAAGCTAGATTTGGAAGAAAAAAAGATACGGTCACTTTGGTTTGGCGAATAAGAACGATCAACACGTTTCGGATCGGGAAAAAAAAGAAAAAGTTATCAAAATAAAAGCCATCCGCCGTTGTTATTTTGAAATAAAAGCCTAGGAGTTTACACTACAATTATTACTTACCTGCTCTCCCTCTCTCCTTAGATGCCGCAACAAGATCCACAAGGAGCATGTGGACAAACACGACCCCCTGGCGCCCTGCAAGCTCAACCATGATCCTCGCAGCGCCCGGGACATGCTGCTGCTGGCCGCCACCCCTGAGGATCAGTCGCTGTGGGTGGCGCGGCTGCTGAAGCGTATCCAAAAGAGTGGATACAAGGCCAACTCGTCCAACAACAACAGCACCGATGGCAGCAAGATATCGCCCAGGTAAAGTCCAAGCCCAGGACCAAGCCAAGCACGGAAGTCCAGCCACAAAGCAGTTCAAAAAGAGTTCTTTCCACCTTCCTCAATACTAACCGAGAGCTAAGCTAATAGTAACGAGTGTGGCCTCGTAATCGCTCCAAACCCAACCCCGGCTTTTGTGTCCCCCGTCTCTCTGTGTGCGTGTGTCTCTAATCTCGATTGGTATTTCTCTTTCTCTCTCTTCCTCCAACTCTCGCTGCTAACCACCATCAACTCATCATCACCAACTACTCGTTACTCGCTACTCGCTCATCATCATTCACTCGCCACATCCCGAATCATCCCTGATACCTGGCAGCCAATCGACGCGCTCCTCCTACAAGCCGTACGCGGTCAATGTGCAACGCTCCGCCACGCTGCCGGCCAACTCATCGCTGAAATGAGAGAACCGCAACCGCGGGAGCAGCGACGAGTCTCCTACTGATACCACTAGCGAGAGAGAGAGAGAGCAGGCAGCTGTCTTAAATTAACGCTAAAGCTCTAAAAACCAACATATACAACATGCTAAAGTAATCTAAAAATCTAAAAACTATTTTTTGATTAATTTACAAGCTAAACTAAACTAACGGGAACTAAAAACTACAAACTAAAATCTAAAAGAAAGATAACTAATACTAAAAGCAACTACAAGTACATGTAAAGCCAATGCAACGTCGTCTAACGCTTATCTAACAACAAGAAATCAGATTGAGAAAGTAACGAGAGAGGTCAGAAAGTAGCGAGTGAACAGAAAAGAAAGGAAACGTCGTCTAACGCTTATCTAACAACAGGAAAACCTATTGAGAAAGTATCGGGAGAAGTCAGAAAGTAGTGAGTGAACAGAAAAGAGAGGAAATTAAGTGGAAAACAAGCATATATATGCTATATATAATTGTTAAGGCGATATGGCAAGCCTCTCTCTCTCAATATTCTGAAACCCGCTCAGCACAACGACGAACGAGAGCTGCTCTTGAACTCCTAGTTAAGTGTAACCAAGTCTCCTCCCTTCACACACATCTTGATGCCTTGTAAGAACCGTTTTTTTTTTTATAAACATTTACACGTACATATAGAAGCGTATATATCTTTATATATATATATATATTCTTTGTTGTTGTTGTGTAGCGAATCCGATGGGCCAAACATTGTTCTTAGTTTGTAAAAAAGAAGAGAAACGAGAGCGAAACAAAGAAATGTGAACAGATATATACTATATATTCGTAGAGACTTCCGTAGAGAGCATATCAGCACACACGAGAGCAGCAAGGCAGAGATCACACTGAGTTAAAGCCACTTTACAAAGCTTTAACTTGTATATTCCATTTAATGAAACACATAACTCTATATATACCTTTTTTTTTTACATAAATAACCTAGGATAACTAGAAGTGAGAATATATATCAATCAGTTACTTAAAAAGGCGGCAGGTTGCAGGTGTCTATATAAACTGTCCCCTCCGATCCAGTTTCAGGTTTCCAGCTTCCAATTTCGTTTCTTAAGTGAGTAGTAGCGAGTACTCGCTGGTTTTGAGCGAGTAAAAAAAGGGCTAAGAAGCGGAAATGGAAACGGAAACAGGGAATAGGATGTCCCTAGCCATGGACAGAGCGAAACATGAATCGAAACAAGAGTAAACGTAAACGTAAACTAAACTAAAAAACAAACATATTACAATTACCAGAGTAAAGTAACGAGAGAAATGAAAAAAGGATATAATGCGGACACAAGAGAAGAGTTGTGTGCGCGTGTGTGTAAAAGGCTACGTCTAAGTATTAAGTATCCAATATGTTCTAGTTTGTAAGCTAAACAAATTATTTATTTGTATCGTTTTGTTCGATGGCAGCACCAGCGAGGCAGCGAGTAGCCCTCAAATTTTTATTTCCCGAAATAATGTTGATTTTTTACTTTCAAAATCTGTGTTTAAAGTTTGTAATTTCTGAGAACGAGAACTAAAAATAGAACGAGTACGAAAAGTAACGAGTGACGAGTGAGAGGCGCCAGCGAATTGCATTTAAAATGAGAGAGAACAATAACGATAAATAGCTGCAATCCGGGCTATCGGTTCTGACGGAAACGGAAGCTGCTTTTTGCTTTTTGCTTTTTACGAAAAATTTGTATTTTATTTGTACTATTATTAATTATGATGATCATTCGTATTACGTTTATGTTTAATATTACTCTCTAGTTTAACCGCGTCTGTAATTGCATTTGTCCTCGAATCTTATCGACTGGCAACACTCCCGAATGGAATTGCAAGCGTTAAGGAAAAATAAAGTAATAATGTGTATAAAATTATCAGTGATTTATTTATCATTTTCTTTGGTTTCTTATTTTAAATTTGATAAAGGATCCCGACTGAACATATATCTGATGTATCTGTGTAACAAGCAAACGAAAAGTCTGAGATCAAATGAGAACCGAATGCGGCTCGTGAAACTTGCACCAAAACTGGCTTTTATTTATTCGTTGGTCCTAATCGAGGGGCATTCATCTGGCCCCTAAATACGTGGTGGGGGCACAGTCCCCGATTTTCCAATACCTGGGCCGATTTGCATATGGCTTAATGGGGACTTGAATATTGGAATGGAATGGGCCGCTGCATATTTTATTAATAATTTAACAAGTTTCTTGTTTATCGCTTTCACATGCAGCATTGGAGTCTCGTCTCGTCTCGTCTCTATTTTTTTTGGCACTTCCATCTGACACTTTGTAGTTCAAGGTGAGTTGGCCAATTAGCATGGCCAGCGCAAGTGCACACCGGGCCATCGAGGCATCAGCCACACCTGGCTGAACCGAAGAACATCTGCCAAAGGCAAAGAGTTCAAAGCGTTCGTTAGCCAGTCGATGGGCGTGGAAGATTAATTAGCAGCCATAAGCGGCGTTGTCACCTACTAACCGACGTCATCAGCCTTCTGCTCCGCACATCTCTTGGCTTGGCTTGGATGCTGCTCCATGGATACCTAATCAGTTCAAGGCCGCGAACGAACCTACCAAAATATGCATAAATATTTCTGGCTTTATCGGTTTTTACAGCTTTTTAATTTGGTGCCATCGCCGGATACCTTGAAGTGAGTTGAGACAGCTCCACTGCCACATGGATTTTGTCACTGATAAGATTTTGAGTTATGCCTGGTTCCTGAGAAGATGGTATTTCCTGGTAAAGAATGACAGGGAACTGCCCATGAGTCTATCCTAGCAAGGTGAACAACGTTGCTTGGATCTTCTTTTTAGATCTACCATTGTTGGCAAATATTTGCACAAAAGTGAGTCACAGTGTCTTCTAGAAATTGCGATATTTACATTACATTATAATCTTATACCCTAATCATAATAATAATCATACACTAATTGTAAAAATTCCCCAAGAAAATAATGGATTAAGTCCGGGAAACTGGGATCGCTACGTCTCAGGCTCCGACGAAAACATGTTGGTCTTTCGAGCCGGATCTTTTAGTGCTATTAGTGCTATTGCTTAAAATAGGTACGGTGCCAAACATTTAATTTAAGCTATTAAATATAGAAACTGGAAATTTAACTGGAAACTAAACCCCTTAAAAGGATTTACTGAATTTATTCTTAAACCTCTGGTCTTCCCTATTAAATGTTATTATATTTTTTTTATATATTTCATGTTAAATTCTATTTAAGTATCAACATAAATTTAACAAAGTCCAAAGAACACCAAAGGCCCTAGAATTTTCAACGCGTTCCAGCTGCAAACTGGCAACCATGCTGAATATTGTGCTTTAAAAGCCAACACGGCAACCCTGAAGGGATTAGAAAACTAGCAAAAAGTTTTTTCTATACTCAAAAATATTTAAAATAAATAAAATTATTAGAAAATTTGCGCCAACTCAAAATATAGTTATTAAAAACATTGGTCCTTCGAGCCGGATACTCCAATGGTCCTTAATTTGCTTTACTGGTTTATTTCAAGTCTGAATTTGTAATTATTTATCATTATTATTTCTTTGAGTTTCTTGCAAATTTGCACACCGTTTTCTTCTCCCTCTTCTCCAAGAGTATCTGCAATTCGAGGTAAATCAACAGCCAAGTCCCTCAGCTCCGATTTTGGACTCCTCCAACCCCAAACCCCAACCACGAGGCTTACATGCGGGCCAGACGACAGATGCGACGACCCGTGTGGACGAGATGAGGGCGTGATCGAGGGGCTTGGAGGAGCTCTTAATCGGGATTTACCAGATTGGCCTAAAATCAATAAATTAATTAATAAAATATACAAATTGCGAACGAATGTGTGTGGTGGCTTGGATTCAATACGATTCGCCTCGATTGGCTGGGATTGGCTGGGCCCGACTCGGATTCGGAGTGGAGTTCGAAAAACCTGTCATAACCAGAGCCCAGGCCCGTGACAAATTGGCTCCGAAAAAAACCAGAAGTGCTCCTGCACTCTCGGCCCGGCCCGGTCCGGGCCAGCATAGATCGTGGCTGGGCGCTTGGCCGGAGAGATAGAGATAGAGCTTCAAGCGAAGGCGGAGAAGGTGGAGGTGGAGGAGAAGGTGGCCACTCGGAGTAGGTGCAGGGCGGTCTCTGTGTGTCTCTGTCTGAGTCTGACTCTGACTCGGAGACCGAGACTGACTCTGAGTCTCAGGCTGAGGCTGAACCTGTTGCTCGGCCGCTGCCGGCGTCGCTGCCACAAAAAAATATTGGATGGCCGTAGGTTAACTGTGTGCACACGGCATAAGTAACGTTCAGTCTGCCTCTAGAAGTCGATCGTGATCGTGGCCAGTTCCAGTCAGTTCCCAGTTCCAGTTCCAGTTCCCATCACAGTTTCCGTTCCACAAAGGCGAGCGAACCCTCCTTCGTCTTCGTTCCCTCTCTCAAAACCTACAAGTGTTTTTTTTCTAGTTTAAGTTGAAAAACGCGCGCGCGTTCAAAGCATAAATCATAAATTATAAAAAATAAATAATTAACTAAAAAAAACCAACACACAAACACAGACAAAATGAAGTACTTCAACATGTGAGTGATCTGCAAAATATAGAAAATATAGAACCATCCCTGATCTTAAGATAGAGAACCCATTCCTTAACTCTTCCTATTTTTTTTTTTTGAGTGAGTGAGTGAAGAATTCTGGGTTCAAACCCTCATCTTTGAGCAAAGACTTCATTTTCTTTTTATTTTTTAAAAATGTTAAAATGAGTAGCAAGAGTTTTATAAATATTTCGAGACCTAGGGAGTTTTAAAAAGTTTTAATCATTTATTTATCGAGTGCAGCTCCTTCCAAGCATTGGTCCTTCGAGCCGGATAGTCCAGTGCTTTCAACGTTTTTTTGAGTCCCTTAAATTTTACACTCTATAAATGATTATTTTCCATGTTTTCCTTAGATTTTCCTCACTTTCAATAATCATTCTTCATGGTTTTCACACATCTACAAAGCCTAAATTAAAACCTTCTTCTCTTTTTGATATAACTTTAAAGGATCCTTCTGGATCTTTAATATCTTCCACAAACTAGGAAAGACTTGAATTTCCCTAAAAAAAAAAAATCTTTGACTTGACATTTTCTGCCTCGAAAAAAACCTTAACCAATCGCCTCGTTGGTTGCATGTGGCAGGCAGGCTGACTGGCAACCTTTTTGGGGCACGAGCACAGGCACAGCCAGAGTCACAGCCACAGTCACAGCCAACTGCAGGTGTAAAGCTCGGCTCCGGCTCCGGCTTAATGCCAATTTGAACTTTAACACGGCGACGATGCCGATGCCGCCGCTCCAAACTGGAACTGAGCTACTAAAAAGCGAAGCCGCAAATGCCAAAGTTTGGTCATCATGACGATGACTTTGCCGCTGATGAAGTTGTCACGGGACGTGGATGTGGATGTGGAGCTGGCATTTTGCCGGCAAAGAAATGGCAAAAGTTAACTCCCCAGGCGGTTCGGCTCGGTTTCGGTTACAATCTCTGGGGGGGAATCGGAATCTCCGGGGAGATCTCTCCATTGAGCTCGCAAGGGGTGACGTTTCAAGGTCGCCGACAGCTGATGATGCTCCTCAGGCAGAAGAATAAGCCTGACTGGGATTACACAGTTAAAAAATATATGAAGATTGCTTGATTAGTGAGTTTATGATGGATTGTATGCTATGTTAGGGGTTAGGGGACTTAAAAACGGTTTATAACAGGGATTTATATTTATTTATTGAGTGCAGCTCCTTCTCAAGCATTGGTCCTTCGAGCCGGATAGTCCAAGTTAAAGTCAAAGAATAAAGATGGTCCTTAAATCTCATTTATTGGTTTGAATCTGATTATAAGGCTATTTATTATTATTAATTTAATTAGGAGAATACAAGTAATTTGAGTTTTTAATTGATTATAAGATTACTTAATGCTTAATTTCTGGAATCTTGAGTCTTGAATTTGTATTAATTTATATATTATAAATATCATTTTCAGACTGTTATAAGCCAGGAACTAATTAATAACTCCTTTCTTAAATAATATTAACGATTTGTTTATGAATTTAAGCTTTAAAAAGTGTGATAAAAGGCTTCTCAAATAATATTTTGGTATTTTGATAAGCTTTTCCTCCCAACTTAAGAACCTTCAGGAACTTCCCTCATAATTAAAATCTTACCGACTATTTTCTTGCGGTGTTGCAGCAGCTGCAGCGACTGCAAATTAAGTATATTGGATTAATTACCAGACGTGGTTGCTGTTGTGGTTGTCTTATAAATTAACGGTTGCATTTTTAATGCGAGCTGACAACAGGCACAGCACACATAAAAATATCTGCATACATTTATCGCTGCATACAGCATATATTACAGTGTGTGTGTGTGGTGTGTAATATGTGTGTTAATCGCTGGCTTGTATGCGGGAATTAATCACCAACAAGGGGGAGTGGGGGGAAACAAGCGCCAGGTTGACGGCAAAATCAGGAATTTCGGTTTAGTTTCGCCTTTTCCGAAATATCTCTCTCTCTCGCTGGCTTCGTTCCATTTCATCATTATGCAATTTATATATTTAAATAACACACAGATCTCGCTGAGATACGATTATGATACGAATGTGATATATGTGCCAGATTCAAGGACTTGCCAGAGCGCAAATTGGCAACAGCACACACATGCACTTCATTCAATGTAAACAGCGTAAACACCGCCTCTGGGCCAAAAGCAAACTCGGGCCAAATCAAAAGACTCTGGCTGCGAACTCGCTCGATTTGGCATGCAGCCAGGCCCCAGCCAGGCCACAAGCTAACACGTACTTGGTACGAGTGCCACACAATGCACCGTTATTGAACCCACTTGCCTTAAGCCACTTTGCCTTCTTTTTTCTTTTTTTCTCTCGTTTTCTTTTAGTTTTAGTTTTAGCTCCACTCAGCCCCGCCACTCCACTCCACTCCACTTCACCTCAACTCCACTCCAGTGCGACGCAAACGACGGCAATAAAAAAACAGTTAAAGTCATCGAATACGAATTTGAATCCGATTCCGAATCCAAATTCGATTCGGTGTCGAATGTGCACGTTTGGCCTGTAATAAGTGGTGACTTACACATGCCAGAATGCCAGCAGGTAATGCATGCGTTGCTCACCTGTGTCTTACCTGGCAATGAGGGCGCCAGGGCAATTAGAATTAATAGAGTTTTTAGGTATTGTTAAGGGTTAGGGGCTTGAGAGGAGCTTAGAACAGGGAATTAAATTTATTTATCGAGTGCAGCTTCTCCCAAACATTGGTCTTTCGACCCGGATACTTAAGTTAAGCAACGGAGGGAACTCGAAAGTTCCTATGGTCATCTAGATTCTAGAACTTGCTAGCTGCATCGTCCACTTTGTATTCATTTTCTAATTTAAAAGAGTTTATTTGATTCTATAAAAGATAGTGTGGGTCTTAGAATGATTTTCTTGGGGTTGGAAATTAAGAAAAAATTTACACAAAATATTATTTAAGGTCAAGTTTCTTAGAGGTTTCTGTCTTCATCTAATAAGGTCTGAACAGAAGCCCAGGAAAATGTGTTTCACCATCTCTTTCTCATCCTCCTTCTCCCTGAAGCTTGTTTAGCAAACATTGCATGTCAGGACATGTCCTAGGGTACCGCATTTCGTGCGGTTGAGCTTGAATAAATGGCCTGTAAAATGTCAAGCATATTTAAGCCAACTTCCTTGACTTTTAAAACCAATTCACATACTACTTCACATTAAAATCATGACAGAAACAAAATAAAAATTTAAAACAAAAAAAATACAACATTAAATACTACTTAAATCAATTTAAAGCTTAATTTAAATATCGCTGAATACTTGGCGGGGCAAAAGTGCCATCAAAGCCAATTTTAAGTGGCGGATGTGTTGGGTTCTTCCATCCTATCCGCATCCGCGGTAGTAGGCCCAATGACGCCATTCCGAGTTCTTCCGAAGCGAAGAAGACCCAGAAAAGCCGTGAGCCAACAAAGTGTGCAAAAAATAAATAAATAATATTAAGTAGTATAAAAAGTATACAAAGTCTAGAGTCGGAACGAAACAAAAGCGAAAAGCGATAAATTAAAAGTCAAACCAATTTGTTGACCAAGCTCTCAAAGAAGACAATGATGAAAATGAGGATGATGATGATGAAGCGGGTAAAGATGAGGGTGATAATGAGGCTCATGATCAGGGCAGCGATGAGGCTGCGTTAAATAAGTGGTTCCGCCTTCCCTCCCGCGATATTCTCGCCCAGGCGATACTTATCATAAATTTGCAACTAATGTCGGCTTATATAACCGGCTGACAAGACAGACGATGGCTTACAGGTAGGCCCACTACTCTAGAGATGCCCAGTCCTCCTCCTCCGCCGCCGCCACAGGTGTGGGTGTGGACTGGCATCATCATCCACCTCTCCCGTTGGCCAATAATCCCAGTCACCAGAACCGGTTGCAAAGAAGAAGCGAAGAAGCTCTCGGCGGGGCCCTAGCCAAAATGTCATGTGCCCAGGCTCAGGCTCAGGCTCAGAGACAGAGGCGGTGTCTGTGGAGGGACTGCCTCAGGGAAGCACCACCTGGGAATATGTAAACTTTATTAGAACTTTTAGATATGGTTATTTCTTGAATATTTTAGGTGTTTCCGTTTTTTAAATGGTTTTCTTTTTATTGGAAATCAAAAACTAGTTAGCTTAGTTTAAGTTTTTTGAGACTTTGTTAGATATTAAATATAAGTTTAAGTTTAATGCGATTTTAAACACCTTTTTCTATGAATAAAGGTTTTGTTTTTGTTAGAAATCATAAATTAGTTAGCTTAGTTTAAGTTGTTTTAGATTTTTATACTTTTTTGTAAGAATTAGTGCTTCTATTTTGTTAGAAAGTAAATATTAGTTAGCTTTGTTTAAGTTTAATGCGATTTTTAAAACTTTTTTCTATGAATTTAGGGTTTGTTTTTGTACTAATATAAAATTAGTTAGCTAAGTTTAAGTATTATGAGATTTGTATACTTTTTTTTAGAAATCTAATATTAGTTAGTTTGGTTTAAGTTTAATGCGATTTATAGCACATTTATCTATGAATTAAGGTTTCGTTTTTATTAAAAATCAAAAATTAGTAAGCATAGTTTAAGTTAAATGAGATTTGTATACTTTTTATATGAATTGAGTCTTCTATTATGTTGGAAATTAAATATTAGTTAGCTTAGTTTAAGTTTTAAGTTTAAGTTTTTTCCATGAATTAAGGTTTTGTTTTTGTTAGAAATCATAATTTAGTTAGCTTAGTTTAAGTTTCCTGAGATTTTAATGAAAAATTCTATTAATATTCTATGGTTAACTGGTAGTTTCCGTAAAAAATAATCTTGAAAAGTTGCATCTTAAATTAAATTAAAATTTAGTTTCTGTAGAAAAGATTCTTCAAAAGTTGCCTTATTTGACTTTATAAATTTAAAGCAAATTATTTCTAATTTATTTTAAGTTTATAGTTATTATTAGTGTACATTTACTTGAGTTCAGGATGGATTTTTAAGCCTTTACAAGGCTTAACTTAAATGTTAAGTGTATTTAAGCTCAGCTCCCCATAAGAAATGGTTTCCGAGTACGCCCCTGCTTACGGCGGAGCTGTGTGCCGTGAATTTCGATTGGAGCTGGAGCTGGCACTGGCTCTGGAGCTGGAGCTGGTACCTCTGGTGTTGGTTGGAGATGCCAGGCACGCACCCACTAAAAATCGGGGGAGTGTGTGAGCCATAGCCACAGCCAGAGCCATGCCAGAGCCCACGCCTTTCACCTTTGCTGCCTGGTTGCATAATGCCATCCATTAACTGGGCCATCGCCGTTGCCTGACCCCAAAAAATAAAGAAAACCCCAGCTCGGTGGCGGAGTGGGAGTGGGAGAGGGAGTAGGAGGAAGTGCAGCCGAAGCAGCGAAAGAAATGGAATATAGACATTATAGAGATAGGTGCTAAAAATAAAACCCGACTCATTTTACTGTTATTAGCCAACTACACTCGGTGATCGGCGATCGGTTACTACAAATTTATTCTGGCGTGGTGCTGGGTGCTTGGTGCTTGGTGCTTGGTGGCGGCTGGCTGCCAACTGGTTTGCCAGTTTGCCACTTTGACTGCCTTTTGCATAAGCACCTGTTTCCTTTGGCCACCAGCCCGTCTCCGGCGCCGTCTCTATGTCGCCGCCGCTGCCGTAGCCGCTGAAAGCCTAGGAAAGAATTTCAAAACGAGTTCGCTGCCCAAGTCTTTTGTTTTGCATAAAATATGAGCAATTGACTCACTGAACAAAGCTGAAGGCAAACCGAGAGAGGCGGACGGAGAAACGGAGCAACATTCGAATTCGGAATTAAGCATTAAGGCGAAAAATCCAAATCCAAATCGAAATCGAAATCGAAAGTGAACAAACCCGTTTGCCTGACCTTTACACATTAATAATTGTTAGCACATCTCCATCAGTATCTCAGTGAGCATCAGCATCGCAGCGGGAATTAATCAATAAAAAATCATACAATAAACAAAAAAATAAGAAGACAAATGGTAATAATAACAAACTGAACAAAGAAATCATAAAAGAAACTAATAGATCTTACAAGGAAAAACCGAATGTCATTCGGAATTCAAGGCATTAATTAAGCCAAGATTTACAGAGTCAAGTCTCAGGTCTAGGAAAATAAGGGAAAATGCTAAACAATCAAACAGCTCAAGTTAAGCTTTAAATTCTAACAAAATAAGGAAAAGCCTGAAACATCCTGAAAAATTCTATAAAATTCCTCAAATTAAGCTTTAAATTCTAACAAAATTAGGAAAAGCCTGAAACCTACTCCTCAAATTAAGATCCCTTAGCGAACCAGTTTAATTATGAATTAATCATCTTATTAACTCACCTTTTTTGGCGGCTACCTTTAAGATTTCTTTTTATTTGCTTTTTTTTATATTTTTATATTTATAAAGAGCTCTTAACAGGAGCCCAGGAAAAGGTCTTCCTCCATCTCGTTCTCATCTTCCTCCTCCCTGAATTTCCTTTAGCAAACATTGCGTGTCAGGACATGTCATACGGTACCGCATTTTGTGCGGCTTGAGCTTGAAAAATACTGCATAATTCCTCTAATAAAACTCACTTAGCAATCCTGTTTAATTATGGCTTAATTATGGATTCAACGCATCTTATTAACTCACTTTTTTTGGCGGCTACCTTTAAGGTTTATTTTTTTAAATATTTATGTATCTGTAACTGGAAATCAGCTTTTGATTTTATTTAAACCGAAAATGTATTCCGAAAAATATCTAATAAATTAAGGCGGCATCTTTAAGGCAAAACAAATATGATTTGAGGTAGATTTCCAAAGGTTTCCCTTGGCTACCCGTGGTGGTCCACCGCCGTCATGTGCTCCACTCAGTATTTACGACTTCAGGTTCTGAATGGGGAATAACCCGTCCAACCAGACCTTGCCCGGGGACACCAACAGCTCCTCCCCATAAGCGAATCTCGTCCAGAACCGGCCGGAGATATACTAGATATTTACACAATAATTTAAGAGAACAATTTAAGAGATTAATAAAGGAAACATTGATCCCATATCAATAAGCATATATTAAATATTAATATTGATACATAAAATATTAAATGAATATTTATAATATAAAGTATTAATAATAATTATATTTTTAATATTAATACTAATAAATAAAATATTAAATTAATATTTATAATAAATAATATTCATAATAATATAAAAAACAATTAATTAAAATACCTTTACCTGCTTTATTTTCCAGCTGCCTGCTCTTCATCGCCTGCGCCTTGTGCTACACCCTGGTGGCCGCCCAGGAGGAGGGCACTGGTGCCGCTGGTGTCTCCCCGGCCAAGAGGATCGCCGCCCTGCGCCGGCCCGTGGGCAAGGCGGCCAAGACCACGACCACAACGACACCGGCGCCGGCGCAGGGCGATGGCGCTGGCGAGGGCGAGGAGTATGACGAAGAGCAACCTGGCAACCTGGGCGAGGATGGCGATGAGGCGGCCTATGCTGCCAGCTCCACGACCAGCACTACTACGGAGGCGCCCAAGAAGGTGGGCCCCGTCATCCGGCCCTTCCGCTCCAACGATGACTTCCTGAACTCGCTGAAGCGTCGCCAGGCGAATGCCAAGAAGCATCGCGCCGAAAAGCCCCCGAGCCCCAGCAAGCCGGCCAGGAAGAGCGAGGAGTCCAATGGTTCCGGAGAGCAGGAGGAGCCAGCGTCGGCGCCAGCACCGGCACCAGCCTCCAGTCCCGCCAAGGGCTACAAGGGCAACTCGGCATGTGGGTTTATTAATTGGTTAATTCATTTCCGAAGATGAAGCCTTACTTATCCGGATTTTTGTTTAATTTTTCAGTGAGCCGCCGCAAGCTGTCCAAGCCCGCCAAGGCGACGCCCGTGGAGCCTGTGGAGGATGCCGCCGCCGAGGAGTCGGAGCAGCAGCAAAAGGAGGAGACGAAGCCCAAGCGTCCCATTGGCGCTCGCCTGGCCCTGCGGAAGCGCAACTAAAGGGGGTCCTTCTCTGATCCCAGCTCCCTCCTGCTCCCCAGATTCCTCGTATCCCCCTTAACCCCTTGAATCATTATGGCTAGCTATCTGGCAGCCCCGATCTGCCCTTTAGTTCTTAGTTCGCAATTGATTTTTTGTGTATGTAATATATTTGTAATTTTATGTTGTAAACAAAAGCACACAAACACACACACACCACCCACAAGGCATACACACACAACACACACTCCACACCCACACAATCCCAGCCCCATCCTTCCATGCCCTTGTCCACGTAGTACGCCCATATATCCCTCGGAGCATATATGCGGCGCTATCTCTGCCCGGGCACAATTATGTATTCCTCACAATCATCAACCAATCAATCAATGAATCAATCAATGAATCAACCAATCAACCAGTAATAAAAACCACAAAATCAAAGTACAAGTTTATGTTTTTATTCATTAAATTATAATTACACGGGGTTTTAAAACCGAATTACAAAAAAAAGAAGACCTAAGAAACAGAACAGAGAACAGGATCTGGTTTTCATTTTTGAAATTGGGAATGTTTTTGTGTATATTTTTGTGGGATTTTTAAGAGTGTGTCGGTGTAGGTTGGGCAGAGAAATTTGCTTAACACGGGGTAAAAATCGAATTAATTAATATTCGATTGGGAATTGTTTTTGTATATCCTTTTCGTGGGATTTTCAACAGAGACACACACTAGATTGTGCCGGTAGAGGTTGGGCTGGGAAATTTGGTGAATAAACCAAGTTAAAATCCAAATTGATTAATTTTTCATATTGGGTATGTGTTTCTGTATATTTTTGTGGGATTTTTAAGAGAGGTGTGTGCCGGCAGAGGTTGGGCAAAGAAATTTGCTGATTACACAGAGTTAAAAACCGAACTTATATATTTTTTTAATATTTGGGAATGGTTTTCTATATTTTTTCGTGGGATTTTGGGCAGAACTCACTCTAAGGTGTACCGGTAGAGGTTGGAGAGGAATATTTGTTGATTAAACGGGGTTAAAAACAGAACAAATAATTTTTTTTTTAATTGGAAATATTTTTTAATATCTTTCCGTGGAATTTTTAAGAGAGTGTGTGTCGGTAGAGGATGTACAGAAAAACTGCTTATTACACGGAGTTAAACCCCGAATTAATTAAATTTCGAAATTGGGAATGTTTTTCTATATCCATTTCGTCGAATTTTCAACAGAGTGTGTGCCGGCAGAGGTTGAGGAAAGAAATTTGTTGATTACACCGAATTAAAAACCGAACTAATATTTTTTTTTTGAAATTGGGAATGTTTTTTTTCTATATATTTTCGTGGGATTGCCAACAGAGAGTGTGTCGGTAGAGGTTGGGCAGAGAAATGTACTAATTATACGGGATTTAAAACCGAATTAATTAATTTTCAAAAAAGGGACTGTTTTTTTATAGCTTTTCATGGGATTTTTAACAGAGTGTGCCGGTAAAGGTTGGGAAAAGAAATTTTCTGATTATACAGAGACCCTCTACGGTGTACCGGTAGAGGTTGGGCAGGAAAATTTGCTGACTCGCGTAGATATTTATACATATTTATATCGAGTCAATTATTTTAAATATTCGCTTGGAGCAGTTACTCGCTCTCTCTATCTCTCTCTCTTTCTCTGGTTCCGTCTCTTTCGTTTTCGCTATCGCTTTCGCGTTCGATTCGTTTCCGATTCCCTTCGTTGTTTCGCTTCGCTTAGGTTTTAGGTTTGTTTTTATAAAAAATATATGGGTAAATACATATCATATATCTATATAGTTTAACATATCGCTTAGCATTTAGATTGTATAAGTATATATGTATATATTCGAACAATGTTTTATGGGCTGTTTTTGTGTATAAAAAAAATCAAACACGCGCACACACACACAGGTTTGTATTTGACAAGAACAAATGGAGAGAGAGCAACAAAATGCAAAAGGTATTTATGTATAATATAAACGTAGCTCAGACTTCCGATAGGATCCTATTCCAGGATATGTTCGGGGCTTTTTCGGTGCTTTTTCGAGGTGTGGAGGTGTGTGTGAAAGGCACATTGCGATCTGTCCAGGAATGCTCAAGTGCGGGTTCAGGGGTCAAGTGGTGCATGGAGTGTTGGGTAAAATGCGTTGGTTATATGCTGGCTTAAATGACTTTACAACGTTTCGAGCGGGTTAAGGGGATGTGTGGGGCTAAGTACAGTTGCCTTTAACTGATTGTTAATACTAGGAAGAGTCCGGGTATCCCCGCTTTTACGGATGGTGCCTTGTATTCCGCATCAGCGGCACCAGCAGCGACGGCGGCCCCGCCTGCCGCAGGAAGGGATGGGCCAGCAGCTCGGCGGCCGTGGCCCGCTGCGCCGGATCCCTCACGAGCATCCGATCGAGGAAGGACTGCAGGCGCGGCGACACCTTGTGGGCATTCTTCAGATTCGGCGGCTGCATGTCCCGGATGCGTCGCATCGCCTGCAGTGGTGGCTCATTAAAGAACGGCGGCTCCCCGTCCACCATTTCGATGACCATAATCCCCAGCGACCATATATCCACTTCCGGGCCGTAGGGCAGACGGGAAATGACCTCCGGCGACATCCAGTAGGGTGTGCCCACCAGACTCTTGCGTTTGGGCAGCTCCTGGGAGACCTGGGCGCAGAAGCCAAAGTCGGAGAGCTTCACACGTCCGTCGGCGGCCAGCAGAATGGAGTCCGACTTGATGTCGCGATGGATGACGCCCTAAGAGAGGCAGAGAGAGGGAAAGAGAAGGGAAATTGTTTAAGAGCTTGCTCACAGTTTGCGGTTTTCCACCTCCACCCACGCCCCAGTCCAAGCCCTTTCTCCCAGCCACTTATCGCATTACCAGCGACGACCAACGTGGGACAGAAATCACAAAAGAAACCTAGTTAACCTGGCTGGCTGGCTGGCTGGCTGGCTGGCTGGCTGGCTGGTGGTTGTTAACCCACCAAAGCCCACAAGGCCTTGGGCCTTAACTTGATTTTGTAAATAGTTCTTAAGTACTCTCAAGTATTTCCTCGTGTACGATTGTTTACTTTGCTTGCACTAAATTAAAGTAATTAACGAAAGAACCAAAGGAAATACAGGTTAAAAACTGCATTCTATGCTTTCTTGTAATTCCCAACTACAAAGTCTGCGTACTGCCAACATAAATTAAGGCATCGTTTGGCTGTTAATAATAATAATAATAAATTAAGGCATTTATTTAACTGAATGTCTTCCTGTTTACTTTGCTTGCACTAAACTAAGGTAAATAAAATATAAACTAAAGGAAAAATAGGTTAAAAACTTAGATCTCTTTATCTATCTTTCTTGTAATTCCCAACTACGCAGTTCGAATACTGCAAACATAAATAAGACCATTTATTTAGCTCAAAGCCTGTCTGTTTACGTTGCTTGGACTAAATTAAAGTAATACAAAATTAAACTAAAGGAACTACAGGTTAAAAACTTCAATCTCTGCTTTCTTGTAATTCTCAACTCTATAGTTCGCGTACTGCCAACATTAATTAAGGCATTTACTTAGCTCAAAGCCTGTTTTGAACTTGAATATATAATTAATGTCACAATAGCTTATTGAATCTATCAATCTCTGTGTAATTTATAGGCTAAAAATCTGCCCTGCATTATATTTAAGAAAATACTCTGGTAAAACAATTTAAAAATGCAAAGAAAACCCTAAATATTCTGCTCTCTCTGGCAAAGACTTTGCTTTTGGGGTAGGGCATGCACGTGCTTTGCTAGATTAGATTTCACTCGACGAATGGCTTGCTGGGCGTGCTACTCGAGTGGTGGACCCACTGTGCGTGCAACGACGACCACGACGACGGTGACAACATTTAGAAATTGAAACCCAAGCGACGTCGCGAAAGCGGAGGGCGAAGAAAGCGCCACAAATGGCAATGGCACAAAGAATCGAAGCGAATGTACAAAGGCAGAGGGCAGCCCGGCACAATGTGAGGAAAAGCCACCACAAATGGCTAAGAGAGATGGGAAGGAGGGGTCTGGGGTCTGGTCACGCACCTGTGAGTGCAAATAGGCCAAAGCCTTCAGGCACTGCTTGCATACGGTGGCTATCTGCTCCTCGTCCATGCGCGAATGGGTGACAATGTCGGTGAGGGCGCCGCCCTCGAGGTACTCCATCACCACCCAGAGCTCGTCGTTGACCAGAAAGCTGGAGTATGTCTCCACGATGTTGGGATGATGGTAGTCGCGCATGATGACCACCTCGTTGAAGAGCAGCTCGCGGCGCTGCTGCTTGCGCAGGTCCATCTTCTTCACGGCCACCTGGCGACCTGCATTTGTGGGTTAAGATGATTCCTGCCTCAAGATTAGCCTGGAATGTACGCACCTGTGTTCTTGTCCGTGGCTATGCACACGGTGCCCGTGGAGCCCTCGCCGATCTTGTTGAAGTGATCAAGATTCTCACGCGGATCCCCCGCCGACACCACCATTTGGAGGGCCGCCCGGAACTGCTCGTGGGTCAGGCGCTGCTCCTGCTTCGGCTGCGCCTGCTGGACGGCCGCCGCCGCCGCCAAGGTGGCGCTGCTCGCCCCGCCGCTGGAGCTAGAGGCACGCGACGCCGACTTGGCCAGGTGATTGTGTGGATGCGGATGCGGGTGCGGATGCAGGGGATTCTGGTTCTGATCGCCGGCCGCCTTGGCCTGCTGCTGGGAGGTGGGATACATGGGGAATCCAGCGTTACCCGCGCCATTCCCGTTGTTGGTATGCGAGTGCGTGGAGCGCGTGCCGCTGGCCACGGAGCCCACGGGCGATGTCTGTTGCGGTATGGAGCCCGGCGGCGGTGCCAGGTTGCTGCGGTACTGCTGGTGCTGGTCCGTGCGCACGGCCAGTGGGCCGGTGGCCGCCGCTCCATTGGCATGGGAATGCTGACTGGGATAAAGCAAGGGATGGCCGCCGCCCATCGAGGAAGGGGGAGGCTTGAAGCCACCGCTGCCGCCTGTGGTTGGACCCTCCTCCTCCGGCACCGAGGGCGGCACATTGGCCACCCGGCGCACGCGGGGCGGACTGGAGCTGCGCAGCGAGTTGGACCGGGCCACATGCGAGGTCTTGGGCAGGATTATGCCTCCGGCCGAGGCCTCGCTGGGCATCATGTGGTGCATCATGCCAGCGGCGGCGGCGGCGGCGGCGGCATTGGGGGGCATGGTGTGGGACATGGGGTGCGCCGACATCATCATGGTGGTGGTGCTGCTGCTGTTCAGCGAGGTGGTGTCCGCCTTGTTGTTGTTGTGATGCGGCCGGACTATGGTCTTGAGGTCGAGGATCTCCGTGGGCGTAATCTCCGAGGGATCGACGAGCGGCAGCGGGCGGTTGCTGGACTTGAGGATCTGATTGTTGCCCACAATGGAGGCCCACTGGAGGGGCAGGCCCACGTACTTGTTCTCCCGCTTGTCGAAGCCCGTGTGCACGCGATGCTCAAAGTTGCTGGGCATCGAGATCAGCGGTTTCTTCTTCTTTTTCGAGAACATTTTCCCAGCGCTCGGAATTGTGTCGCCTAGTTTCCCAATTTCCCGTGCTCCGGATTTCTTTTACCGCCCTTTTCCAGACGGGAAAGAGCAACAACAACAACAACAACAACAACGACGATGGCAACTTCTTCCAGATCTCGCGCACACGCACACACGCACACAAACAAAAAGGGAGCACGGACTCTCACGTACACACACGCATAACAGCACAGCGGACGCGACTGGGTTTGGTATAAATCCAAATCTGAATCCGATTTCTATTCCGAGTCCGACTCAATCCCTTTGCAGCTCGCTTCGCTTCCTCCGGGCAGCTGGTCAGCACATTTCTCGGGTTGCAGCCCCACAAACGCAATTGGAGAAACGAAAAAAAAATAAACTAAAGAAAATAATTGCCCGAAATCGATAGCAAGTGGTAGAGTTGTCACGCCATCGATTGTGTGGGCTATCGATAGTTACTATCGATGGTGATGCCACCACCCGCCACTTGATGTTTTGATATATTCTACTAAACGAAACAAATAAGCAAATCTAAGTTTGTTTTAAATCAATGATGGCCCAAAAATTAAAGAATACGCCTAGTTCTTGAAATATTTTGGGTTTTTTTATTATCGAAAACTTTGAGTGGCCGTATTTTCGATATCGATAGCAGCATGGTGAAAATACCAATATGGCCTGGGCGCCAATATTTGAAATACTTCCTCGGGGCAACATCTAAAAAAACCCACCCAAAAGCCCCCAATAAAAGCAAAACAAACCCATCACAGGCCGCGCTATTAATTCATCTCACATGTTTATTTGTTTTTAAATTATCATACCGCATATATATTTACTTATTTACATTATGATACCTTTTACTCAACACTAAAGACTTCGACTTCTCTTCTGATTTCCTTTCTATTATCGACTTAATGATCAATTTAAAATTATAATATATATATATATTTATTCAATGTGTGTCTCGCTGCCGTGTGTACATATGTATGTATGTTTGGGTGTGAAAGACATGCACATCATATCGCTCCAACTCTCTACCTGTCCGATCTGCTCTTATCAGTAGCTATAGGTTTTCTTCATTTGTTTACGTTGCTAGATAGTTGTTGTTTGTTTGCTGTTGTTGTTGTTGCCGCCACACACACGCACATCATGTAATTCTAAAATCAATAACAGAACTAAGACTTAACGCAACTAACTGCTAATCGTACACCTCTTCAAGTCCTGCCCTGATCTCCGTCTCTCTAGCGATCGAAAATTGTCTAAACAGGATGCCACACTTTAATATATATCTGTTTTATATATATATAATATAATATAGTTTACTTTTGCGCTATTTCTTCTTCTCTGCTGCTTGCCATTTCGCTTCGTTTCTCGTTTTCTTTACATTTTCACAAAATAATTATTACATAATTATCGTTTAATTAAGACTACTACAAAAAATATCTTATGCATTAATATATGTATATATATACACATATATGTATATAGATATATGTAGGTAAGGTGTGCCCGGGAGAACCGCAAAGAAGTTGCGATGAGAGTAGCTACAAGGATAAAATTAGATTTAAATTTACACATGGTAGGAGCGGATCCTGGTTCTCCCCGCACGATATACAAATACATATATATATACATATACACATACCATATAGATATCCAGCGGGTGTTATAAAATCAACAGAAAAATAAACTTGAAACATATTATAATATATTCATTAACTAAACATAAACGCTGCGCTTTCGAAGAAGAGAAATCATTAAGAAATATCGACTATATATGTATGTATGTCCACGCCCGGCCCCATGCTCATCCCCATCCTTATCTGTGTGTATACGTGTGTTACAGTGCTATGGTTACGTTTTCTTCTTATTCTTCTTCGTCTTGTACTTCTCCTTGATCTGCTTGTGGTTTCTTGTGTCTGGGTGTTTGGGCTCCTCTTGTGTTTCAGTCAGTTGGGCCTCGTGTCGCCTTGGCGTCGCACTAGCTTGTAGCGACTCCGCGTAAAGTGTTGAGGGGGGGTGGATCCGGCAGTGGCTCCTCCTCTCCCTTCTCGGCTGTACTCCCTGTGGTGACGGGGGGGATCACTGCTGCCATGGCTGCTACTATTGTCGATGTTCTTGTTGCGTGCCTGACGATGCCGCCTTCTGCTGCGGCTGCTGCTGCCGCTGCTGCTGCTATAGGAGGATGGAGGCTCTTCTTCTTCAGGTGAAATAACCCATGCTCCTCCTTCGCCGCGCACGTACCGGTACTTGCTCGGCTGATCCCGCTTGTGCCTCCTATCCACCTGCCCTCCTCCTCTCCTCTTCACTTGCGCTCCTAATCCTACGGCGGCCTGAGGAGCAGCTATCTGGGCGGCCGACTGCGATGCCATTTCTACCGGGGCGGCAAACGGCGCATGGGAGTTCGCACCTTGCGGCGAATCTGGGAATTCTGGGTCGACTGCCCAGTCGGTTGGTTGAAACTGTGAATGAATTCGTTTGTTAATTAGTCTCGTTCTGGCCAGCAGACGAGTGGCTACGGAGCGAGTACTCTCCTCTCTTTTGGTTTTTCAAAATCTTCAGGCCATCATACAACCGCATGAAACGCACACACACACACACAAGGCATTACTCAAATAATAAATGGAAATGGAAAGTGCAAGCACACAAAAGACAAACACAAACGGTTCGATTGGAGAGGGAAATGACATCCAGACATGGTTTTGTGGTCTATTTAGGACGGATTGATGACACTTAAAACACCGATAAGGCATGATGCACTCCCATTCCGAGGCAAGGGACAGGTACATAGGTAATGCGAAAACATTTATGTATGTATTAATATGTTGAAGTGTTCCAACTTCCATCAGGTGGAAACATTTCGAATGTGCAGGCGGTGTGAATATGCGCTCCTCCAGTGGGGCCGTGTCCAATAAGTCTGAATGTCTTACCATAACAATTTGAATATAACCGAGCCCGTTTCGTTCTTTAACTCATTAATTGTTGTAATATTCAATTACTGTCGAAAGTAATACAAAACATCAAAACGGGCTTGCGGTTTCTCTGTGTAAATATGATGTTGGATTTGAGATCATTGTGTTGTTGTGACATAACGAAAACAAAACAAAACAAACATAAAAACAAATGCCTTACAAAGTAGTTAATTGTAAAATGCAATTATAACGGTTAATAATGCAGCTGTGTGTAATCGTATGGGGGGGTGTAAACAAAAGGCTGTCGGCGTGTGTGTGGGTGTATACGCGTTTGTAATCGGCCAATTTCAGTGGAAGAGAATCGGAAAGAAAGAAAGAAAAAAAAACAGAAGAGTACGGGAACATTGCTGGGGATCCTTGCACGCACTCGCTCGCGTCTCTCTCGCCATCTCCATCTTACTTACGCAAATATATTGGCTGGCGCTGGGGCACCGGCGCTAAATTGGAACGGTGCATTGGCGTTCGGCGCGGACTGCAAAAAGAATATTTTTGGTTTGTTTGCCTTTGTAATTGTAATTGTAATCATAAGCTTTTTTTAATATATTTTTTCTGTTTTGGTTCACGATGGTGATGGTGGTGGGTGGTTTGTGCGTGATTGGGCATAAATTGTGCTTGTGGTTATTTACAAAGATATCGTCTTCTGTCTGATCGAGTGCTGAATGGAACGCGAGTATGATTACGGTGGCGACAGCTGCTGCGTAAGCGTTAAGTGTCAATTGGAATTGGTGTGGGTGTGTCTGTGTTGTGTTGTGTTTGGGGGGTGTGCGTTAATGCTCGTCAAAATATATTTTAGCAGGGAGCATGCAAAACTGTATTGGAAGCGTGTCAAATATTAAAAGCCAGCGAATCGGTTTGACAAGCACACATACAAGGGCAGAGGGAAGATCTACAGTTTAACATGCGGATAACGTACGGCTACGTCTACGGTTAAAATTTAGGTTAATGGTTAGGGTTAATGGAGCATGATAACTAAGCACGATTCAAATAATATTATTTCATTCTAATTTTAGGCAAGGGTGCCACAGAAATTTCTAAACCACATAATTTCCCACTTTTCGATTTTTTTTTTCGATACATTCGATACCATTTCGAAAATCGAACCTACAAAAAATCTATTCAAGTTTCAAAAAGCCTCCAAAAACAAAATCTTTGATTTAATCTAAGATTTGTAAAAGCTAATCTCTTATAAACACCACAGAAATCGCTGTGGCTTGTGAATCATTTTAAAAATATGATACTTTATAAAAATATAACAATTTACAATTAATATCCTCCCACTTTTACAAATGATTTCAAACTCCAAGCAATTTCTGTGGCCCCCCTGATATTAGAGGTGGAAAAACATCAATGTTTATCGGTTCTAAATCGATTATTGCTCAGAATAACGATTGACAATTACGTCATGCACCCCGAAAATATACGAATATCAAAGTCGATCGGAAATATTTCTTCGAAATATGTTTGTGGACTACAGAAATTTCTGTGACACGCCCTGGGATATGAATGTACATAGAATATTCAACACTAATCGTTGCGACAGTTTAGCAATCGGGTATATCGTGTGTAGTTCGAGTCGACGACCAACTCTCTGGGATATATTTGGGCCATGAATTCGCATTACCTGCATCTGCATTTGCGGCGTTGCAGCATTAAAATTGAACATGGGCGGCATGCCGCCGGCAAAGGCTGCGGAGGAGGAGGCTCCCATTTCCGCCGCCGCTCCTCCATCCGATGTAGCACCAAACCGAAAGATACGCTGGGGGGGTTGAGCCTTACGATTCGTAATCGTAATAAACATATCGAAATCGTGGTGGTAATCATATATAGTGGTAGTAGGATGGATGGTAGTAAAGTTGGTCGTGCCCGTGCCCGTGCCCGTGCCCACAGGGGTGTTTATTCAGTACAGGAAGGGGGGGGTAGGGGGGTACAGGTGGACAGGGGGTATACATAAATTACATAGCAACAACACGCACGATCGTGTTTGTTGGGGCAAAAGATAAAAAGAAAAGGAAAGAAGAAAAATACAAAATAAATAAATATAAGAAAATACATACGTAAATCATAAAAAGTAGGTCAAGTAAATATTAAATATATGGCAGGACTATTAGGGGGATTGATCGATTCATCGATTGTCAAGCGTATATCGTTATCGCTCTCTCGCGCTTTGTGGCATGCAAGACGGAAACTCAAAAGGAAACAAAGGGAAACGGACAGCTAGGAGACACTACACAACAACCGTTAACGAAATTTGCATGGATGAAAGTGTGAAGGTCGTGCTCGGCTCCTATCTTTGCTGGGACATTGTCAGGGGGGTCAGGAGGTACTGGTTACTGATTACTGATTACTGGTACAGGTACCATCTATCATCTATGTTAAGTGTGTGTGTACTTTACCTCGCCCGCCGCTAGAGGAGTGGCCGTCGGATTGGCCGAGAAGTTAAAGGCTCCCGCCTGCGGCGTGGAGGCCGTCACGGAGCCCGTAAAGTTGAACGTTGGCTTGGCCGGGCCAGCCGTGCTGGACCCAAAGTTGAAGGGGGAGCCAGAGGGCTGTGAGCAGGTCAATGGGTTACTCTACTGGCACCATAAAAAATAGTGCTGGCAAAACATCGGGGCACTATCGATACTATCGATTTTTTGAACTTTTTTGAAAACCATCGATTGTTTTTCCCACTATCGATGTTTTGAGTATTATATTTTGTTTAAAAAAAGTATAGAACTGACCGATTAGACTCAATTTTAAGCCTTTGTAATGATTATGATGATACTCCCTCGAATATTGGATGGGAAATGTTTGGTTATAGTTCTTTTTTAGTTCTGATTTATCTTATATTGCAGATCATGAATGGAAATTTCAAGGCTTCAATTGCCGATAGTATAATTTTTATAAGCAGAAATTGTATCGATAGTATCGATGTTTCACTAGTTAAATATCGAAAAAAAATCGATAGTGCAAAACATCGACTTTTTGCCAGCTTTAATAAAAAACTTAAATTCAATACTCACAGTTCCGGCGACAGCTGCAGCTCCTCCAAAGTTAAATGCCGGCTTGGTCGTGGCCTGCACCACAGCCGTGTTCGCTGCTCCAAATCCTCCTCCTCCTCCTCCTGCGCCGCTTCCAAAGACATTTGAGGGAGCCGCCGCTGCCATGGGGTTGGGATTGCCAAAGATGTTGGCCAGCGGCGAGGGCGCTGGCGTGGCTGCTGCTGTGGCTATGGGCGCCACCAGGGAGTTGCCCACATTCCCAAAGACGGTGGCTGGCGTGGCTGCTGCTGCCGTCGTGGCCGTGGATCCAAAGAGGGAACTGCTGGTACTGCTGGGCGCCGCAAACATCGCGCTGCTGGCAAAGATCGGCTCGGCCATCATAATACCCTGGGATGAGGACACCGCAACCGAGCTGGTCACCGCACTGCTCATGCTGTTGCTCATTCCCGTGGCTCCGTTGCTGGGCCAGCCAAAGCTGGGCATGGGCGTCGTCGTGGCTCCTGATCCGGATCCGAACAGGAATGGCTTCGTTGCCGCCGAAGGCGCCGGTGTGGTCTCTGGCTTTTTCTCCCCTCCTCCAAAGCTGAAAAGCAGCGGATTCGATGTGGCAGCACTGCTGACCATGGTGCTATTGCTCATCATGGATGAGCTGGCTGCTGCTGTGCTGGTGCTCACCGCTGAAGCTCCAAAGATGGAGCTCACGCTGGTATTGACAGTGCCCAGTGTTCCTGGTGCTCCTGCTGGTGGCTGGCCAAAGAAGAAGTTGCCGGCGGCCACAGGAGTTGACACCGTTTTCGCCGCCTGAGAGCCAAAGCTGAAGGTGGCAGCTGGAGCTGGAGCCGGAGCAGCTTGAGGAGCAGCTTGAGAAGCAGCTTGAGAAGCAGCTTGAGGCGCAGCTTGAGGAGCAGCTGGAGGCGCTGCTGGAGCAGCTGGAGGAGCAACCTGAGGCGCTGCAGCTGGAGTGGGAGCTGTAGCAGGTGCTGCACTGGCTCCAAAAGACAAGGCAGGTGCTGCCGCTGCTGCTGGTGCTAGGGCAAAGCCCGTTGACGAGGTTGTGGTTGTTATGGTATTCGAGGAGACACCAAAGCTCAGGGCCACCGCCTTGGCAGCCGGCTGCTGGCTACTGGTGCTGCTCACGGCGCTGCCCGTGCCCGCACCCGAGAAGCTGAACATGGGCTTGGCAGCAGGCATGGAGTTGATGCTGGAGTTGGCCGTAGAGCTGGACACGGTCGAAGAGGAAGATGGGGGGGCACCAAAGCTGAAGGCAGCCAAAGCCGGAGTGCTGGTGGTGCTGGAGCTGGCTGTGCTGGAAGTGGTAGGCGCTCTGAATACGAAAGACGGGGTTAAAGCTGGTGTCGGAGCTGGAGCGGGAGCGGTAGCTGGAGCTGGAGCTGGAGCTACTGCTTCTGTGCTTGACGAGGCCTTCGTTTCCTTCGTTTCCTCAGCCTTGGTCTGCTCCTGCTGCCCGAAGGTGAAGCCTGCCTTCGCGGGCTCCTGCTCCTTTGCCTTCTGTAGGGGCGCAAATCCAAAACTAAACTTTGGCACCGAATTCCCTGCAGCGGGCAGCGTTGAGTTGCTGCCGCTGCTACTGGAGGATGACAGCGAGATGGCCACGCTGGTGGCACTCCCGCCCGGCTTGAGCTGCTCGCAGCAGATGCACTTGCTGCGCGACATATCATTCTGGGCCATGCACGCATCGCAGTCCCAGCTGGCGGCCTTCTGGGCGGCCACCAGCTGCTGGAAGCCCGCATCCTGCTTGGGGGCAAAGCCGAACTTGAAGCTGGTGCTGGAGGAGACACTGCTGACGCACGGAGAAGAGGCCGACGAAGACGACGAGGTCGATGAGGATGAGTTGGAGGATGATGAGTCGGTAGTGGTGCTGCTGGTGGACGCCCGAGGATTTGGCGTTTGGCAGGCCACGCACTCCACGGAGCTCGAATCGTTCATCACCATGCACGTCTGGCACTCCCAGCGGCCGGGCGCGGGCTTGAAGGCATCCCCGAAGCCGGACACCGCGCTCAGCGGGAAGCTGTTAATCGAGGTCTTGGAGGTCTTGGCGGTCTTCCTGGGAGTCTCGCAGGCAATGCACTTGGTGGCCTCCTCCTTGTTGGACAGCATGCAGGCGTCGCACTCCCAGGCGGACGAGGACTTCTTGAAACGATCCCCGAAGCCGCCGGCACTGAGTGGCAGAAGGGCAGAGGGACCCTCTCCTGCTACTGGTACTGGAGTAACCTTGGCCACCTTACTTGGCTTGGGCGTCTCGCAGGCCACACACTTGCTGATCTCCGCCTTGTTGCGCACCATGCACACCTCGCACTCCCACTCCTGGCCCGACTTCTTGAACTGCTCGCCAAAGCCCTGCGGCGGCAGGCCATTCACCACCGCCACCGGCACTAACTCTTCGAGGGGAGCTGGCGCTGGGAAGGAATAGTTACGTCGGATGGGAGACGAGTCTGAGGAGGAGTGTTGTGCGGGCTGTAGCGGCGTTGGCTCCACGAAGCTGTACCGCTTACCGATGACCCCCGCCACATTTCCGTTGGCCACGCTCAGGGGCTGCGGATTGACCAGAAAGTTGGGCTTCGATGAGGTGCTGCTGTTGCTGTGGCTTTTGCTTGGGGCTGAGGCTGGTGCGACGGCCTGGGGCTTTGTCTTCGGGATGACCAGATCGAACTTGGGCGTGCTGGCCATGTCCGGGAAGCTGATCTGCGGCAAATCGAGTGGGGGAGGTGCCGCCTCCTCCTGGCGCGTCTCCTTGCCGCGCGTCTGGTGCGAGAGCTTCGAACGCATCTTGTTCGTATGATGACTATGAGTGGGCGCCGGCTGCTGTGGCTCCGATGGCACCGAGTCTGTGGTCGTAGCAGCCTTACCTTCGTTTTTCTGGCTTTGGCTCTGGCTCTGCATCAGCTGGCGCGAGCTGTTGGTCACCCGGTTGAGGCGGCGGCGCTCCAGGAGCTGCTGCATCGTGGGCAGCAGCAGCTTGTTCGAACGCAGCTCCGCGAGGTCCGAGGAGGAGGAGTTCTGGGTGTGATAAGGCCGCGTATAGGGACTGCTGCTGCCGGCGGAGGAGTAGGCAAACGCGTTGCGCTTGTTCTGGTGCTCCTTGAGGGTGCTGCCCATGCGCTTGGCATCGATCAGCGGCGTGGAGTAACTGTCCAGCAGGTGCAGGATGCGCTGTGTAGCGCTCGACAGGTTGGAGTTGCTGCGACCACCGGAGGTAGCGTTGTGAGCTGGGATCACTGGCTGACTGGGCCGCATCTCCACGGGCTTCATGTTATAGCCCAGGGAGCCCGACGCTGGATGCACTGGCGAACTGCCACCCGAATTGATGGCCAGCAGCGAGGAAGCGGCCGATGAGCTGCGATTGAAGAAGCGATTGTTGGCCGAGTTGCCGCCGAAGGCAGTGCGTCCCTGGTAGAAGGGCGAGCTTGAGGCAGAGGCGGATGACCCGGAGGCGCTGTGGCTCAGCAGTCGGCTGTCGCTCAAAGCCGAGGTGCTCCCGTATATGGAAGCGTTGAACTTGCGCCGCTTGCTCAGCGAGTTCAGGGACCACGTGGAATTGTGCAGCGTGGGCTGGGCGCCGGTGACGCTGCTCCGGTTGAACAGGGACTTGGCACTCTGAAGGTTGCCATAGAATTCCAGGTGACTGTTGCTGTTGTGGCGCGACGAGGGACGCAGGCCATCGTCCTGGTAGTTCTGAAGGTCGCCCTCCGAGTGGGAGTCCGTAGTGGTTATCTTCTCCACATTGTTATTGTTATTATTGATGTTCTTGGTGTCGCCACTGTTCATGTTCATCAGCAGATTGTACATGTCGAGGCGCTCGGTGCGCTTGGCCAGCAGCGGGGGTCGCTTGTGGCTGGGCAAAAGGCTGGAGATGGAGAGGTTAGTGGCGCTGCTGCTGCTGCTGCCACCGCCTCCGCCGCCGAAGGGTATGTTCAGGCGCCGGATGCTGTGCGGCAAGTCCCCGGTGGTGCCCTCGGCAGCGGCCTCGTTGCCTGTGAAGAAGTTAAATGCGGGCTCGCGGTTCCGCTGATTCCCGTACAAGTTCAGGTGGGTGCGACGGTGCGGAGCCAGCAGAGAGTCGGTTGCCGAGCTGCTGGAAGCGGCCACCAGTGAGGCAGCGGGCGTGGACGAGCCCAGGGGCAGGCGACGCATGTGAGGTAAGTTGACGGCGGTGGTCTCCAGCTAAAGGGAACCAAGGATGAGCTTAGAAATGTAACAATAAGAGCCAGCTTACCTCCAGTCGGCGACGCTTAGGCTGCTCCTGCTGCTCCTCCTCCTCCTCCTCCTCGTCGTCCTCCTCCTCCTCATCCTCTTCCTCCTCCTCCACATCATCCTCCTCGCCAGTATTTGCAGCCAGAGCATCCCGCTGTCTGCGGAGCAGGAAGACATTGTACTCGCTGCGCCGCGTCTGCTCATCCTCGGCGGCCAGGTCATGCTCGGCTATGTTATCGGCCAGGGCCACCTCCTCGTAGTTGAGGCCCCGGGCATCGCTGCCATCGTCCACATCGTCGGCCTCAGCATCCGCCTCGGCCAGGACAATGCGACGGCGTCCGCGTTTTCGTTTGCTGCGTCCGTTGGGCTGACGCTGCTGCTCCTGCTGGTGGAGGGAGGCGGCGCCCGGCTTCGACGAGGGCGAGAACCATCCACTCAAAGCGGCGGGCAGAATGCTGGACACGCGCTTCTTCACCTTGCCCATGATGGACTGCAACGGAGTAATGGGATTGGAATCGGGAGCAAGCGATGAGCAGCGACTGTACTTACGTTGTTGTTGCGGGCTCCCGCGGTTTGCTCCTCCTCCTCCTCCTGTTCGGGCACCTCCTTCAGCGGCGTCATGGGATGGTACTGGGATGCCGCCTTCTCCGCGGAGGCCGGGGATCTTGCGCCCGTTAGGTGAGCCCGCTGCAGTGGCTGTCCATCCTCGAAGTCCGACATTGTGCGGTTTTAGTTTGATTTCCGCTTCTGGACTCTTCCACTCTTCCACTCCTCGAGTCGCTCTCTCGCTCTCTTGCCGGCGAATCAACGGCACAAAAGAGAGACAACGACAACAAGCGAAAAGAAGCGCCGCGCCGCACACACAACAACAAAACTCAACTAAAAAAAATCAAAAAATAACGGGAGCACACACTGTTGCAATTCCTGCCAACAAGCGCGGACGCGCGCGCCTGCGAGTAAATGTGTGTGCGTGAGTGCTCGCTCTGTCTGTGTTGGTATGAGCGAGTGTGTGTGTGTGTGTGTGAGTGCGCTTACGCACGCCGTCGTGGTTTTTTTCTGACTCTTGTATTTTTTTTTTTATATTTTGCGCTGAGATTTCACACACGCGGCGATTTTTCGAAAACTATTCCGGTGTTTGGCGCCACAACACGAAGGGGGGGGAATTTGAAATTATCCACCACCGCACACTAGATATGTAGCTCGTGAACACTGCAATGGAAACGCGGGAAAAGGATTTGAGAACGCAATCCGGTTTTAATGCCACCAAATACGGGCAATGCGATCGGGTTTTATTTTGAGACCCCCGCCGCCACTGCCGCCGCCGCTGTTGCTTCAGCGCCGCCGCTGCTGTTCCACTGTTCCGCCGCCACCTTACCGCACTCCTTCTGCTGCATGCCGTCCGTCCCGCCGTGTTCGTTCGATCGCCGGACTGCCGCTGTCCGCTTTTTATCGCCTCCCTTTTGTCTTTGTGCTTCCTCTTTTGCACTCTTCTTTCTGCTTTCGCAATTCTTCGCTCCTCCTCTTCGCTTTTACACACACACACGCGCGCAGCGACACGAACCGAACTCTGGCATTCGCACGAATTTGCTTTAAAAAAAAAACACTATCTCCCAGCGGTTTTCACACCCGGGCGCGGGGGCCGGCACTCGACTTACTTGGGCGCTCGACTTGCAAACATAACGCTGGGCGAAATTGTACAAACGAAATTAATTAATTAATTTAAAAAAAAAGCACGATTTGGGAAAAACGCGTGTGTGGCCAAAGTAGCGAGTAACATGCTGTGACGAGTTGCCACTCGTTGCCAATCGATGCATATGTGTGCGATAGGCAAAAAGCAACCCTGATGTGGGTGGGGAACTTTGCTGAGCAGGGTGGATAACTTTGATCCAAAACGGTTGAAAACTTCAATAAAAAGTATTTCGAGCAAGCAGTTCAAAATGTTTGAAACTCGGAGATTCAAACCTTTTTGCCCTGCTTTCTAAATTTAGATTTTTTTTAATCCAAGTTCTAAAGTTTTTTCTAGCGCAACCTAGGCCTAGCGCTCTAACGAACACTTTGTGAACTACAATGAAGCATTTTATGCTTTCTAGGGTATCCCAGGGTGTTTCCATTTCATTTAAAGCATACAAAAAAAATAATTTATTTATCTAACTTATGTATTGTTGTATTATCTAGAGCAAACTTATAAAAACTATATAAACCAATAGAAGGAAACTGAAGAAATGAATAATATATAAAAACTTATAAAAAATATATATGACAATAAAAATCAATTGAAGAAAAATGGGTTGACCAATTGAATATTCTTCTTATTATTTAAGGCAAACAATTTTTGGTACTGAGTAACTGACAGTCGAGCTTACTCGACTGCAGCTTTCTTACATGTGTTTTTGTATTATTTGGCGGCAGAGGGCGCCAATTTAATCCAACAGCTGATCCGACGTCGGCTTAGATATCTCTCCTCGAATACGAAGTGGTCCTCTTCTCACACGAAGTGTCCTCGGCTGCCGAAGTTGTACCAAAAAGGATAAATAACTGAAAAATAAATGTTTTAAATATTGATTTAAAATAATAAATTATTCTTTGATAACTATTAAGAAAATTGTTCCTATAAGTTCCTATAAATGTTATCATACATTTTTAAAATGTATTTTTCTGTATAAATATTAAAAATATCTAATAAATAAATATAAAATTGTAAAACATTAAAACAAAACAAGTGTATTATAAGTGTATTATTTTAGCTACCATCAGCAACAGTGTTGAGTGATTCGCTTTTTTCCCGTCAAATCTGGCGTATAAATATTACGTATTCGTAAGAAGAGTAGGATAATCAGGAAGATGTGCATATTACCAAACCACAGTTACTCTTCCCCTCTCGGCGAAATAAGAAATGTTTGGCTTTTTCTTTATCGTTCTTACCGCCAGAAACAGCTTTTTTTCAAGCCGAAGCTGACAACACTGTGACCAAGCTGTGCTTAACGGGAACTTTCGCCGTGAGGAAGAAGAAGAGGAGGTGAAGAAGAATCGGCCGTAGTTCGTTGCCGGAGTCGGCGACTCGTAGTCGACTTTTAGGTGCGTAGTCGCGCGCGTCGAGCGGTCCTCGTCGAATCGAAAAACCCGGAGTTGTCCTCCCGTTCTCAGTTCAAAAAAAGCAGAAACCCAGCGCAAATAAATCCAACATTTCTGTGTGTTTTTGTTTCGGTTTTTTTTGTTTGATTTTTTTTTGAATTTTTTTTTTATGCGAATTACGAAGAGTGGGGACCGGTGGTGGACGGAGAGAGGGGGCGCACGTGTCGCATTCGCAGTCGGCGTTGGCAATTGTTGCACGCTGCTTCTCTTGTTTCTTTCTTGTTTGTTGTGTGCTTCTCGTTCCGAGTCCCGTTAATGTTTTCCCATTCTCCTCCTCTCGCCCACCCCCACACTTTCTGCAGTGCAAAATAGTGAAATGCGGAAATAATCGCGTTCAGAAAAAAATATAGAAAATATAAAATAAAAAAATACAAGAAAGCTAAAATAGCAACAACAAAAAATCAAGAGCAAAACACAGTGAAGAGGCGAAGAATTCACGGCGGAAGAATCACCAAAGAATCATCCGAAAAGGCCGAAGGAATACAAATAAAAAAAGGAAAATTAAAAACCAAAAACCCAAAGCAATCAAAAAGCAACAAACCAGCAACAAAAGGTAAGCGGCGATAAAGAGAAAAGTAAGAAAACTAAAAGAAATATATTGTGTAATGAAGTTGAGTTTCTTGTGCGGCCCCGAAAAATAACGGGAATAATACGAATAAGAAGAAGCCAACACACACACACACACACACATTAAACGGAGAACACACAAGAAGCAAATGCGAAAGTGATACGCGCAAGGAGGTGCGAAAGGGACGGCGAATGGCATAAACACACTTCTAATTGTAATTGTTGTCTACTGTCGCTCTGCCGGCGTCACTGCCGGCGCCTCTGCCGCGCTGCCGCCATTAACCGTCGCTCGCGCTAGCAAAAGAGACGACGGCACGCCAAGCGAAGTTTGCCAGCAAAGAAGAAGGATAAGAACAAGAAGAAAGAGGATTATTAAGGGACGGGGAAAAAAAAGGGAATGGAAATTAAGTTAACTAAACTTTCTTTTGTTAGTTTTTTCTTTTTTACTTTCAGTTTAGTTTAGTTTTTTGCTTAATATTTTCGTCGCATATTTACTCGATTGTTAGGAGCATAATAATGAGCTAAAAAGGGCGCAGGATAAGGGTATTTATTTATATTTAATGCTCTCATTTTATTAACATTCATTAGGCTACCTACCGAAATACAAATCAAAGTTAAAAAAGCAAGAATTTATTTATTACTTTTTGGCTTTGAATTGAATTTTTATTAAAGGTAAATAATCCGTAAAATCAGACAAAAATAATCATTATTTACCCCATTTTTTTTATTTATTTTTTTGTATTATTTTTTATATCTATTTGTTTATTACAAGAACAATAAAGAGGCTTTCCTTTTGGTTGTGTTTTTTTTTTGTTTTTGCTAAATGCGGAATGTGTGCCAACTTAACCACTTTCGAGACCGCAATTATGTTAGCAAGTGGATAAAAAAAAGTATACAACAATTGTTTGCTTTTTGAGTGCAACACTCACACACACCACCGCATTTTGCGGTTGCATAAGTGTCAACCGCAATACGCACAGTTTGACAGCCACCGTAACAGTTAGAGGCTTCAAACTTCAAAACAAACATAAAGGAGATACGGGCGAGCATCCTTAAACCGAAAGTCGGGCTTTTTTGGTTATTAAAACCTGAATCCTAAGCTTAAGCTTGGTAATATCAATCTTCAACGATTTTGTTAATTACTCGAAATAAAACTAAAATAAAATAAATCATTTTAAACATTGTTTGTAAGAGATTTCCAAGTGCTTAACCTATAAACTTTGTCTCTAGATGCTTTTGTTTACCAGATAAGGCAAGAAGACGATGGCACTAGCTCAATTAAATAAAATAAATTAAAATAATATAAGTTAATAAATTGTTTATGGCATTCAAATATTTTTTAGTGAAATCACTGCAAAAATAAAAATAATTTTCATAGATAACAAAAGTATGCTACCAAATGTTTCTTAACGACGAATAAACTACTTCGTTGCATACTTTTAGACACATTTTCAATTGATTTTAGAACTCCATCCACGCATTCTTTGGCATATTTGATATTTTAATAGAAATAACCCGATATTTTAGCTATAATTTACTCCTTTTCCTATTTAATCTGTGGGGTTTAGGCTCATGCGAGGCTGCACTGTGCATGGGTGGGCACAAAGGGGTGAAGGCACTGGAGCACCTGTCACTGGGCGGCGAAAGGGGTGGAGAACTAAGGGCGGTGTCGGGTTAGTTGACATCCACACAAGATTGATATGGATGCCCTTTACACCCACGCACAAGTACAGTGAGTCACGGGAAATGGGAAATGGGGAAAACTACTTAAATATTTAAAGCAATTGCCAAGGCAAACGGAGATGTGCAAGCAGGAGAGCGATAAAGGCAAGTGTACAGGGAGACACCGAGAGACGCAGAGAGAGATAGAGAGAGAGAGGGAGGAACGTGAAATTGAATGGTTCCGCTGTCTCCTGCGGAAGTTCTCCCCCCGAAAAGTATGCAAACAATGCCAAATGGCACCAACACAAATGCCGAGTAAATCTTTAGCAAGTTCCTCCCACTCTCCTCCAGAAACGCGAGAAAACCCACAAAAAAAAAAGAATAAATAAAGAACAACGAAATTTACAAGAAGAGCCCAACAATTTTGTCACGCATGTGTAGCTTTGAGTGTGTGTGTGTGGTGTGGTGTGTGTGCGGGCCAAATGAAAAGAGCCAAAGCATTAAAAATGTACCAGTAACCACAACAACAAGATTCAACAGTGGAAACCGAAGAGGGGAATACCCTTAAAGAGTAATTAAGTAACCAAAAATTAAGTCTGGATTTTATGTATCCTAAAAGCGGACTTTTGAGGGAGTTTTCTTAAATAATATTTACTAAAAAATAGTAAATATAAGATACGAATCAATTAGTCTTTGTTAAAACTACTAATAAGCTTGGTTTTCAAATGCTCATACGGAGAGTTTCCTTAAAAAAAAACAATATCTATGTATAATTCTGAGCACGAGGATACCCCTTATCGAGGGTATTAACCGTCCAAGCTGACGGGCGCCGCCATTTGTGTTAACATAAAATAAATAAAAAGAAGCAGCACTCACAGAGAGACACACTGGCATATAAATATGTATAGAATGCGGCTGGCAGTTGACTTTTAACGCTGACTGTTGTCCCCATTCCAATTTGTCCCGGCTGGCTCCCATTTTGTTCGACTTTCAGGCTTCTTTCAGGCGCAAATTTTCAATTTCACTTTGCGCATATTTAATATATGACAAATCGTAAATAAGATTCGCCCCATGCATAAAGTACACTGCGAGTCTACAAGTAATTAGGCCAAGAAAACACTTTTAAAATCAGTTTAATTAATTAATTTCCTCCAAACTCAGCTTGTTGAAAGAGCCTCTAGATATACATTTTCTTTATAAACGATATCCCTTCAGTTTAGGTCCTTGAAAGTTGATTTACTTTATTGCAGTGTCGCTGCCGTTGTTCTACTGTTATTACTCGAAAAGTTAATGAAGTGTAAGTCCCGAAAGTAACACTCTGTGCCGGGCTGGGCAAGGCCAATCAATCAAATGGTATCAGGGAACCCTTAAACAGATTTGCAATATAATGTATGTATAATGGGCCTAGGAGGAATCACAGTTCACCTTGTGTAGGGGGGTCTTAAAATATTTGTTGTCGGATTTCCATGAAATATATGTGGATGTAGGTAGGAAAAAAATGTGTTTAGCTGCCGCCCGCGTTTCTTTTTCCTTTTATTTTTTTTCGCCCTGAAATGTTTTATGTTTGACATCCGTTGGCATCCGTGCCGCTGCTGCTGCCCTGCCGTGACTTCCGTTTCCGCATTGCACTGCGCTGATTTACCCTCCTTCCTTCACAACTGCATTATCCATCCAACACTGAGCGGAAAAAGCCAGAGATTTATTAAGGGGCAGATGGCAAATGATTTACTATTTTGTTTAGACTCGAGACTAAATTCAAATCGATATGAGAAGGATTTTGTTTTTACAGGAAGTATAACCAAAGCCCTTAAAATCCTTAAAGAATGATAATTTCAAAGCCATTAAAAAGGTTAAAGTCTTATCATTTTTAGGCCATAAACATTCTTGAAGAATGATCATTTCCAAGCCATTAAAATTCTTTAAGAATGATAATTTCTAAGCCATTAAATTCTTTAAGAAATTATAACTTTTAAGCCATTACATTTTTAAAAAATGTTAATTTTTAAGCCATTAATATTCTTATAGAAATGCTATTTTTAAGCCTTAAAGTTCTTTAAAAAATTATCATTTTTAAGCCATTAAAATTCTTAATGAATGATAATTTGTAAGCCATTAAAATTCGTTTAATCTTGTATTCTTATATTTATTTATAGTTATTTATTAATTATTGCTAGTATATATATTAATTGGAATATTTTTTAACAAGCTTGCTCTATATTTATACTAGAACATGTACATATGTGGGAATTTAGTGATTAAAATCGAACAGTTTTCCCACTATTTAATAAGATCAGTGTTTGCCCTAAAATCACTAAACGAAGCAACAAAAAAGTCGCAGACTTAAACTCATATCTGAAGAAATAGGCTTTATAGGTTTTTATTAGGAATATATCCTGCGAATCATATTTCCCGCAGGGTATTCCCCAATTACCTGTATTTTATGGCCATTTTTTCCGGGTGCAGGCAGCAGCACTTATCGCCGTACAGTGAAGCCAGAAGCCGGACCACCTGCTGACTTCCTGTCAGATTGTCAGACTGTTTGGCTTTGGCTTTGGCTTGGGATTTGGCTCTTGGATTTTTTTTCTGTTGGTTCTGGCAGCTGTACGCTCCTAGCTCCTCGCTCCTCGCTCCTGCGTCCTTGTCCTCGTTGACCTTGTGGCCCGAGATCTGGCTGTCGTATCAAAACAAGTTTATTAACATTCCTCTGGCTATCAAAGCGGTCCCCCTTGGCCGCCGCCCCAGTTTTGGCAGTGGCAGGTGCCAAGGGGGTAGGGGGGATGGGGACAATTACATATGTAAAATGTGGCCACAGTTTGGCAGTCACTGGCAAAATGGCAAATGGCGGACGCCGTCTTGTCGCCATGAAATGGCTGCGAAAAATCCCTAGCCTGCTTTCCGGCTGAAGCTGTGACAGAAGAAAACGAGAGCTGAGCGCCAGGGTTGTCAAAGCCACCGAAAAATATGAATTTAATGTTATTTTGTAATCTCCGGATTCCTACTAATAGTAAATTCGCTTAAATTAATTAATTAATTGCTTAGAAACTAAGTTTTTTTTTTTTTTGTGACAACCCTAGATGAAGCCGAAGCTGGAACAGCCAAAGGAAAACCCCAAAGCACGTGCGCAATATGTAAATTTATTTATTTCTCACTCGCTGCTCGCCTGTTTCTTCTCGGCTTTTTCAGCATTTTCGGCTTTTTCGGCTCCTTTCGGCCCCCTTTTTGCTCACTTTGTGTGCCCAGTTTTTGGCTTTTTGGTTTCTGCTCTTCTTGGCCCTTGTGCTTGATGTTGTTTTTATGTTAATGTCCTGGCCGAATGTGAGTGTGTGTGCCGGGCGGGCAAGTCCCTAAGCTGTTTGTATGTGTGTGTGCCGAAGCGGACTCGGCTCCTTCCCGCTCATGTGCTTGCTCATTGCTTTTAATAGCCAACAACACGCCATGCATTAATTTATGAATTTCGTGTTGTAGCCAGGCCGAAGGATAGGCGTGGCCCTTCCGCCCACCCGGAAAGCTTTTAGCCAGGAGAGTCAGGAGCAGGCCGCAGAAATATTAAAAAAAAAAGAATACAAGGAAACAAAAAACAGGCAGTCTACGAAAGAAACCAAAGACACTCACCGATTATGGCAGAGGGCTAAATTACTGATTACCTGTAGCTGTCGAACATAAGATGTCCTTCTTTAGATCCAGCTTGGCTTCTAGTTGATCGGAAATGCTCCCAAGTACTCCCAAAATACTTCCAAATTACTCCCATAATACTCCCAAAACTATCTCAATTTATAAATACAATCTAAAATAAAGGAATCGTCAACTTAAGGAACTTTCATTACAAAAATTGAAACTAAATGAGGATCAATAAAAGAAGGGCTTTAAATAAATGCGAAAAATAGTCCCTATATTGTGGAATGAATTTGTTATGAGCTTGTTATATGCTTGATTAGGGGAAATAGGATAAAACATTTAAGTAAGCACACAAAGTGTTTCATTCAAAAGCCAGTAACCTATAACCTATATAAACTATAACCTATAACCTATAACCTATCACTTATTCCCTTGCAAATTTCTTGTGTTAAATATTTGCTCTCCGTTTAGTTTTGTTTTCCTTTTAACCAATTCATATTAAAAGTGAGCGCCACTATGTCTTTTCTACCATTTATCAATGGCTATTAAATGTCTATAAGCCCTTTCGGTGAAATTGATAACAAACACAGCAACAGCAGTTTGTGCCGTGAAAAAAGCGTAGCAATAAATATGCAAAGACCGTAAAGAGATTGCAATGAAATACGATACAGAAGAATACAAATTTCTGTGTTCAAGTGGAGGGGAATATAAATATACTGTAAACCCTTTTCCCGGGCAGAAATATGCACAGGAGCTTAAGTGGTGAGCGTTTTATTGGCTTGAAGTTTAAATAAAATATATATCATATATAAATGTAATACATTTAAAGGGAAAAATAATGTTTAATTCGTTTAAATCCACTTTAAAGGGAAAACTTCATACCACACTAAGCCATTAAAGGGTAAAAGTATTTAAAAAAATATAATAAACAGGCTTAATTTGTTTGCACAATCCCCTAATTAGTGACAATGAGTTCATGAATTAAGCTCTTAATTTAATTGTAACACAAAAAAAGAAATGTAAGCCTGATTTGAATATTTCTTTGTATTACCAAATGTGTGAATATAATATTGTTTTAAATCCGAATATAAAAACGAAGCCCAACTGACTGGAAATAAATGTATATTGATTTCAAAATTTACTATGCTTAAAGGACACCCTGTTCCCGTTCCCGTTGGCGTTGAAAGTCGAAAGTAACCGACCGGAAATTTAAAACTTTTGCAGGCCAATGGCTTCTTCTTTGGCCTTCCTGCTTGCTTCATGCCTTTATCCCGTATCCCCAGTATCCTTTATCTCTGGCCAGTGCCTCGCCAACTGTAGACGCCAGCCTGTCGACCGCCCAAATGTCGCAGCATACTTTTCGGCGGGCGCTGTAAAACTATTACAGTTATTGTCGTTGTGTCAGTGTGTGTACGTGTGTGTGTGTGTGGGGGATCCCCCGTATAGAAGGAGCAAGGAGGCTACCCTATTCTTTCAGCCTCTTCTTCGATTTTCTGCTCTTTTTTCCCGACTTGTTCTTGTTTCACTCATGTTTTTTTTCCGCACTTTTTTCTTGTGTGTGTTTGTGTGTGTGTTCTCCTCCGTTTTGTGTTTGCCTTGCTTTGGCCTATTGTTTGCTTATCATGCGTCCTTCAGGGTGTGCGTTTACACCCAGTGTTTGCAAAGGGTATATGTTGCAGAAAGTGAACTCAATACCTGAAGTGTGTATAGACATCTCTCCAGAGATTTCAAAACTCCTTACAGAGTGTCCAAAAGTGGGCAGTAAAAAATACAGAATAAAAGTTACCAATTAAAAAATAAAAGAATCATTACACTGTAATTGAAATAATAAATATTTTCTTGTTAGACGCCTTTTAAAATTATTTCCAATCTCTGCAAGATTTATAAATATTTTAAAAATAATGAATATACTAGTTCTTAGGATTAAGGTCTTGCCTTTCTGTATTTATATACTTAAGCTGTGATAGCCGGGTATCTCATAGTCGTGGCCTTGCGATGCTATTTTTTTTTTAAGACTTGTGTGTGAGCATTTTCTTACTGTGTCAATATTTTTTGGCGTAAGCTTTGCTTTTAGCCATGACAAGTAAATATGCCATCACAGAAGCGGCAGCGGCAGAAGCTGAATAAATTGGCCAGTCTGCGTCTCAGTTTGCCGTCTCAGCTTCTGGACGCGTCGGCACCGCCCCCCAGTCTCCCATTTTCCTTAGTTTTCCCCCAGTTTTCCAGGCGGAATAAAGGCAGACAAAAGCCCCTGGCCCCATGGAGTTCTCGAGCTGTTGTTTTTGTTAGTGGCTAGTGTTAGTGTTGCTTTGGTTGCGCGTGGCGCAATCGAAAAAGTTTTTATGACACAATTTCCCTTTGTTGCCGTTTGCCTCTCGTCTTTCTTGGCACACTTTCGATTTTCGATTTCGCCATCGAACAAAAAAAAAAAGGAGGAGGCTAAGGAGGAGAAGGGATAAGTGAAGAGAGCGGGAATCTGAGTCATTTTCATTTGCACTGGAAAAGAAACTCCATTTTATGATAATGAAAAGGGGTTCTTGAAAGTATATTTCGAATTCTACAAGATATAAATCTCTGAAGCTAAAGATGTAATACCTTAAAGACATATTTTGAATTTAGAGTCAAAAGAAGGCCTTAAATGTTACCTATCTTTTTCGGACAGTGTGACTAAGAAGTAACTGGGAAACTTGGACGCCGCCTTCGTCGAAAAAGGTCTGGGACTGCTGCTGCTGCTTCTATATTTAGAATATATATTTTAGTGGGCGTGCTAACTGGGTCTTCGGGGGGCGCTCTTCGCGAAAGGGGGGACCGAAGCAATCGGCACAAGGATATACCACCCCTCTCCCCCCAGTTGAGAAAGAAAGAAGGCAAAAACTCAATGCAAAACGAAGTTGCATGCAAGAAAAGCCATGCAAAGCGGGCCAAAATTATGTGTTGCATACTTACGTGCGCCGCACTGACCTTGCGTGTGGCGAAGGGGAGGCAGGGAAGGCGGCAGGGAAGGCGGCAGGACGGGGGAGGGGTGGGGAAGAACAAGGAGGCAAAGACGTGGCCAGGTGCAACACTATCTTTAAATGTGTCTGTCGGTGGGTTTTATTGCACAGCTCGTTTCGGGCAGCAAAGTCTAATTGGATAGGGAGACGGAGGCGGCACACACAGCGAATGGGGAAAGAGATGGAGAACGAGATGCAGAAAGAGACAGAGAGAGAGAGAACTCTGGCCTAGACCAAATTAATCGATAAAAAGATCAAATTGAATTTGCTACTGACGAAGGGGGGGGAGGAGGTGGAGAAAAGCAAAGCGAGGCGAACCGAAATGAAACAAAGGGCCAAGAGAGGCAAGAAGCGGGCCCAAAAGGCAGCCAAGTGAGCCGTGAGCTAAGGCCAAAAGCTGATAAGCCGCCGCAACAATAAAATCAAATCACATCTGGCCCGTGCCACATTAAAGGTAGCGAGTAGCGAGTGCCGAGTAGCGAGTAGCTTGTAATTGGGAGTATCATTTATAATTTATGGGCTTAATGAATTTATTAAACACAATTTTATTGTCTCATTTAAGTTTCTATTAATCATCAGTCAAAAACATAAAAGATCTGATCTGTGTTTTTGATCAGGAGCTGGGGAACGAGTGGATACTCCTAAAGGAAATAATACTCTGATTATCTTAACATTAATTGACTTTCTTTTTCTTTATTAAATTATGTAAGCACTTAAAAAAAATCATCATCCTGACTTATTATTTTATAATAAGAATTAATCCCATAACTATACAGCAAAATTATCCATTTTCCCTTACAACATCAAAAAAGTATTAAAATAAATTCAGTTCTCCTTAAAAAAAATAAAAAAAACATAGGAAAGCGGGGTCTTAAAACAAATGTCATAAAGGACATAAAAGAACAGCAGTAGATACCCGTAAATTCACACTTTGTGTTCCTTGTTCTCCCACTCCATTAATTAAATGAAGACAAAGACGAAGACTCATCTCCATTTACTTTTCATATGGAAATACTGGCCGCCTAATTAACTACAAAATATGAATAAAAATGACTCACTCAAAAGGACTCTCGCCGGAGGCAAATGGGAGGCATTAATCCGGGCTAATTCTTGGTTTTTTGAGGGGAAATATAGCCACAAATACGATTCGTTTCGATTCGTAGCGCTGCAGTTTAGCTAAAGAAATCCTCGCACTGCAATCTCCTTCTTCTACGGCTGAATTATTTATTCTGAACTGGGGATTGGGGAATGGAAGTGGGGAATCCCAAAATAGACTTTCTTGGGCGTTCGTTTTTTTTTTTTTTCTGCTGTTGTTGTCTTGGGTTAATGAAATGGCGCTGCCCTACTTTGTCAGCCCGGGCCAAGGCGGCCCAACTTGGCACGCAAAAGCCAGAGGCCCCAGTTTCAAGTCCACACGGAGCAAAAAAAAAAAAATATACGAAAAATGTATATCCTCCTTACGTTTGTATTCCTTGAAGTCGAGTAACTCTGCAAGAATCAAATCAATAACATGGCAATTCCAGGCTGTTTTTCTGTGATTCTTAAGTGAATTAATTACTGAGATTTGAAGTCAAATAAATATTATCATTGGGTCTTTAAATTGTATTTTTTTAGCAAAGATACTTACCAGATTCGTTTGTATTTTATCTTGGTGCAGTTCCCGTTCTTCAACGAACTGCGGAGGACTCGCCAAATCAAGGTTAAGTATATGTATTTATGCGCATAGCCAAGTAGCTCTGACTTGTACATATATTTCCCAAGGAGCGACGAGGAGCGCAGACAAAGGACCCGAGCCCCGGGTCGGGTCGGGTCCCGGGGACTGCTCTGTTTTCTGTTTTCTGGGCTCTGGCTTGCTGGCTTGCTGGGTTGCTCCTCCGGACAGGAAATGTCAATCAATTAGCCCGGGCCCAAGGCGTCGGCGGTGGCTCGGATTCGGATTCGTTGGGGAATCCTTTCGGGGAATCCTTGGGTCTTTGACCAGCACTGATTGCATTCGCAGCTCTGTCAGCTCTGTCCCTGTGACCTTTTAAGGACGATGTACTGCTAGTCTGTTTTTTGTTGGCTTGATTTACCTTTTTACCATTTGGCAAACTCCACTGAGAACTCGGTAATTGGCTTAAAAGCCAATGAATTCTATAGTTTAGCCCAGCCAGGTTTTTTGCATTATCACAAAGGGACATTGACAGGCGATTACCCCTTTCAGCTGCTGAGCCGAGTAAGTAATTGGATCAATACTGATAGCCAAAATGTTGACAGTTCAATTAGTAAAATAGTAAATATCCTGCACTTGAACTTGACTCGAAATCCTTTGAATCCACAGCCCAACTTGTTAATTATTTTTCCAATAGTTAAAAATGCTGTCCAGCCAAGATAATAAAAGCAATTATTACCACAACCTAATTCTTTTCGTATTGCTGCATTCTATTTTCTAAATTCAATTACCTGAGGTTTCGTTTTCACCTGGATTAAATACGTTTTGATTGACGGGCCAATTAATTATAAATTGGCTGCCTAACAACTATTAACTGTGCAGCTGCGATAAACAAATGTGGTTAAAATCAATTATATGTTGCCTTGTGAACTCCAATTGGAGATTTGACAATTCAATTAGTTAAAGCCTGGGCTGCTTAGTTTTAAAACAAGGCTTTATATTAATTAGTTGGGCATTTAGGGAGGGATTTCTTCTATCTGCAAGTTGGAAAAATATAAGTGCAGTGATTTAAATTAGTTCTTGTAAATTTCTCAGACTCTAATAAATTTAAAAAAAATATTCCTGAATTTTCCAATTTGCTAAAAAGAAAATCAATGCCACATAAATCCTAAACAAATTCTATAAAACTGCAGATCAAAGCCAGAGTTGTTTAATTTGTATGAAATAACGTTTGCTTGGGTGTCCCATTTATTTAGGAAAAATATTGATAAATCAAGCAGGCCCCCATTTCCAATTCAATCGAATCCAAGTAGCTGGGCGGGCTCTCCTTCTCGGGAAAATGGGGGTCCATTGTCCTGCGTTCGCAGCAGCGGCAGCCGCAGCATCCTTGGTCTGTTCTTGGTCTGCTCTCGTTGTCTGGTTGGCACTGTGGCCGGTCCTCCTCCCCTCCCCAACGTACCAATGTACCGCCTCGGAATAGGAGGCCCCTTTCGGGCCTATTGTCCCCATGAGCTTTGTTTTCTGTTTGCTGTTTTTCCCTCTTCCCTCTCTGGGTCTTGGCTTTGTTTTGGTTTCCCCTGCATTTGTGTTTGTGTAATTGTTGCAACAATTGTGCTTTCCGAATGGGATATATCATACAATATATACAACTACTACAGTGTACTGTATACAGTTGAGGTACTAATAATAGCAGCTATTTAAAGGGGGATTCAAAATAAGGGCTTAGGTCTTGAGTCGAATAAAAAATATTGGGAAGCAAGCCGAAAATTATAATACATAAATAAGTTATGTACATTTTCCTTACATTTCTCTATACCATTTATATTTTACATTTACATTTTTACATTTTCATATAAATAATAAATTATATAAATGATAAGTAATGTAAGGTTCAAATAAAAAAATAATAGTAAATAAGTTTATAAATAAATAAAATAAATAGTTTTAAGTTGCAAATCAATTCAAATTTTAATTTTCCAGATGACCATATTTTTTCGTCCATATGACCAGAATTTTTTTGTCCATATGACTAAAAAACTTCATACTTCATACTTTGCAAGCTATTTTAATTGTATTTTTTAATATAATTATTAGAATTTGTATGATTTTTATATTTTTACTTATGATTTACTGATATGATCGGTCATCAAAATCCGAGACAAAATATTCAGGATAGAAATGGAGAAATCATATAAAAAAGATTTTATATGATATATTTTATCCATTTAGTTCTATGTCGATTCTAAGTGATTTATATTTTAAAATAAACAAATATTTTAAATTCAAAGAGAACTAAACGCGAGTGCTAATTTCTCAACCAGAGCTGTATGTGACGGTATAGTTGGTCTCTCTTATTATATGATGGGGTTCTTTTTTCTCTCCTTGTGACGACGTCTAACAATGATTTGTCCCATAGAGCGTAAAATTTGTTGTCAAAGCGAAATATTGGAAAAACGGGGCTCTTAGAATTGGAAAATGCTACAACGAATGGATGCGAGAGATTCTCTGCAAACAAAACGCATTAATTTAAATGAAAATGAAAGTGAAAATGAAAATGAAGATGAAGATGAAGATGAAGATGCCACGGGCAGGGAGAATGAATAATTGCATTCGTACCGAAAGTAATTAGCTCCGATTCGAGCGGGAGCAGAAGCTGGCCAGCAGCAAATTCCCTCCTCAGAAATTCTCTCTCTTGGCTTAGAAACCGAATACGGAAAGCACAGAGCTCAGAGAGAGAGCGAGTGAATGGCACAAAGTTTATAAATTTTTGAATAGTCCACAATGGCAAAGTATATCCGAAAGGCAAAGGCAAAGGTGAGAGGAGCCGAAAAGGTACCAGGGGCCACAATAGGGGGATGATTCTCAGTTACATGATGGTCGGGGCAGCTTCATTTTCTTGATGACACCATCTCATTAATAATGCCGCAGCTCTATTAATATTTGAATGCCGAACGCAGCAAGCACACCGGAAATTAAATCCGAATGAATGGGGTCGGGGGGTGTGTAATGTGTGTGTGTGTGTGTATACATTTATATGTTTCTGCATATATGCCAAGGTGTAAGGACATAAGATGGACTGGATTTCTGGATTGGCTAAAAGTTTCTTGTTATCGTAGCAAATTTTCATCGGGAATCTACGTTTCTCGGGATAAAGATCTGGAAAGATTCTCTGAATGCTTGTTAAAAAATGAAATATTGATCAATTTGTTAGTTTAAATTTATGCACAAAGCCTTTAAAATAAAGATATAAGTTAAAAATATTTTTGTAATAAGTTTTAATTGTTGTATGTCCTTGTATTTCGGTGGTCAATCATAGAGTGACCGTGGTATTCCCTTGATCGATGTTTCTCACATTTTTACATCATATTGGAACATTGGATCTTGGCCGCTTTTTGGACTTTAAAGTATTAATATTTCTCGTGGAATATGGCTAACTCCACTGTCGTCATTGCTTTGCTCTTACCTCAGCCATGTCAATTGGATTTTGTGTCGGCTGCTTGCACCCTTTTTTTTAACACCCACCCAACCCCCACTCCACCGCCACCCTCTTTGACCCTCTCATGTTAATTTTTATGACGTACTTGAAGTGAGCCATAAAATGAGAGGGGCGGCAGCTCCAGGGGAATTCGGTGGGCGAACATGGGGATGAACTCTTAGAGCTGCAACAAATTAAAATGTATAGTCGCCTCCACAGTTCCTCCTGCTTTTCCGCTCCTCCGCTTTCCGCTTTCCACTCCTCCGCTTTTCTGCTTTTCTGCTGCTGCTGTTGCTGCTGCTGCTGGGTTTTGTGGGGCAAGGTGAGCGTCATCCTGTGGCATCGTTTGTCCTGCTCTGCTTTCCCGGCCCACTTCAGTGGTCGGTCACTCAGTCGCCAGCGTCAGAGCACACTGAGAGTGAAATGTTGAAGCTCATTATGGGGGTTTTCTTGGCTTTAAATATATTTTCAAGTTTCAGGCATAAAAATACTTGATAATGGGAATTTATAAATTATTTTATTATATATTTTTTTATAATATATATTTAAAGTTTAAGGGAGCATATATTTCGCCCAGTGCAACTGCCACAGTGGCTGCCACAGCCACGTCCAAAATAGTTGTAGTTTGGTCTTTGCCATCAAAACTCCTCTCGTTTTTCATGTGTTGCAAGGTGCACGGACCATCGGGGGAAATTGGGCTTGGGGCTTGGGGCAGGACAGGCCAGGGCAGGGCAGGTATGTGGCAATGTGGCGATGTGGCAACTGTGTCAGGCTGCAGGGACTGCTGGAATGGAGGCGCCCTATTAAGGGGCGTGGCGACATTCCATTTATTATAAATAGGCGAGGCGAAAGTGCGCTGAGAGGTTTGACTTTTCCCTATTTTCTTGCCTCTTAGGGGCCTGTGACGTCAGCGTCAGCGATTGGTCCTCGAACTGTCAGTGTTACAGTGCGTTTTAAAAGTGTTCGACTGTCGGGGATCACTCAGGCTGGGGACACGGACATGGACACGGACATGGAGATGGAATGACTGACTGACTTGGTGTCGCATCTCGATTACCATTGTCAATGGAGGTCCATTTCAATGACCTAAATGGCTGTATGTTCGATAACTTTAAGGCCAAGCCGGAAGTAGAAAACATACCTGTTTATCGATTAATTATTTTTTTTCTCGAACTCTTTTTACATTTGAATCTTTTGAAATTCGTAAAGAAAATCTAAGTAATGGAGTAGGAAATATTTTAAAAATAAATAAATCTATAAAACATATTTTATTCGATTAAAACTAAAAATATATCGCTTGCTTGTTCGATTACTAAATTAAATTCGATTAAAAGCGAACTCAAATTGCGTTTATTAATTAAATTTTTAAAGTAAAATTTAAATTTATAAAGGGAAATCTTTCAAATGGGGTAGGAAGTATAAATCTATAAAACATATTGACTTAAAGACCTCATTTCGATAAAACAAAAGATTTATCGGTTACTGTTTCGACTACTTAATTAACTTCGATTAAAATCGAACTGAAATTGTAGTTAATAATTAAATTTTAAAGGAAAATTTAAATTTATAAAGGAAAATCTTTCAAATGGGGTAGGAAGTATAAATCTATAAAACATATTGATTTATCGGGTACTGTTTCGACTACTAAATTAACTTCGATTAAAATCGAACTCAAATTGTATTTTTTATTTAGTTTTAATGGGATAACATGCATTTAAAAAATAAAAAATAACCCTTATGCGTATATAAAAATAATGTAAATCATAAAAATGTATAAAACATATTGATTTAAAAATGTATCGCTTACAAAAAAGATAACTAGTAAATTGAGGCTTCCCTTCAATAAATATCAATCATATTATAAAGTAAATAAGCTTAAGATAATCGTTTTCTTGCCATTTAACATTGGTTTTTATTGTCGTTTAAGTCTGTCTAATTAACCCAACTTGGTGTGGATTTAGTGGGCAGATAAATAGAGAGGATATCCATCCAGCCGGTTGCAGTTGCATGTTGCATGTTTGGGTCATTGTTTGCTGTGAGGCTTACGTGGTATAATCCCTGCTTTGTACTCCTGCTACCACCCTTTAAGAGCAACCGACTTTGGATCAACTATGAATTATCCCTGTGGCAAACAGGACTCGTCAAGTTGCAGTTAATTATATGCATTATAAGCGGGCAAAAAGGCGGCAACAATAGCAGGAGGAGCATCGGCAAGGATGCTGCAGGATAAGCCGGCCAATGAAGAGTGTTAAATGGGAAAGAGCGATGACGGAAGGGCATTGTTGGCTAACTTTATGCTAGGATAGCTTGCATCAGTGCTGGCCAGCGGCTGTAAAAAGGAAAATGTGCATAAAAGTGTTCTTTCTATAATTTATATTTGTTTAATCGAAATCAGAAGCTAAAGAAGATTATATTAATTTATTTAATTATTAAAAACAAAAAACATTTTTTCAAAAAACTCAGAAACCTATATTTTGCCAGCACTGCCTGACGCTGGACCCTCCTTTCCCATCTGGGCCACTGGGTAAGCTACTGTGCTGGCTCCCTGCCTTCCTCCTGGGCCACGCATTAAAGCCAGAAAATTCATAAATGCCTGAGAGCGCTCCACGCTTACATTGAAGTGTTCGCTCTCCCTCTAATAAGCACTTATGCCAGGAGCAGCAGGAGCAACAACGGCAACAACAAGGAGCTGCTGGCGGGCAGCACAACAGCACAAAGAAGCTGTCGTTGCCATAGCTTGAATTTTAATGAAATTAAAGATTACTGAGCTCAGCTAGCGAAAACGCAAAGGCAAAAGCAAAAGCAGAAACAACAGCAGCAGCAGAACACAGAGGCTTAGTGTCAAAGGGGGGCGGCTCCAGCGAAATCCATTTCCACGGGGGTTTTAGCGGGGAATTACCCAGGTGAAGCCATCTTGTGGAGCTGGGAGTTTACGTTTAAAAAACTATCTAGAAATGGGAAAATATGGTCAAAAATTTCAACTACAGTTTAATTAACTGCTGCAAATGGGTATATCTTCATATTCCACATTAAACCTCATGTCCTCTTCATATAAGAGTTGATTTTAAATAATATTTAGTTGGCATAACAACCTAGAGTAGTCTGAGCTCAGCAGCTCGAGCACGGGCTTCTCTTGATGATGTTTATATAAGCCGCGGTGCGGTGCTCAGCTCCTTCTTGGAATTCCTACCGTTGATTGTTCCTTTCCTGCTGGCTTGCCTGATTCCCAGCTATTCATAATCCTCGTGTTTCCCAGTTCTCAGACTCGTCGTCGTCCCTGCTCAATCCGATCCTAATGAGCCCGTTCCTGCCGCCTGTCATTGCGCTCAGTCTGTGTCTGTGTCTGAGCTCCCCTTTGGAGCTAGACCTGGGACCTGCGACCTGCGACCTGCGACCTGGGTGAACTTCCTGCACTTTGTAATTAGTGCGTGTTGGACAAGTGAATCAACTTGGCTGCCAAGTTTGTTCGGCTGTCTTCTTTAATTAGTCAATTTGTAGCTGCTGCACTGCCACGGCCACAGGACGCAGGATGAGGGGCTGTAGATGAGCTCGCCTGGATTTTATTGTGGCCTCATTCGACTACTGCTGGCCCTGATAATTGGCTAATCGAGTTGCGTAATTGAGGCGGCTAATTGAAGGCAGGTCGACTCGGCTCCAGCTCCTCCTCCTGCTCCTGCTCGTTAGGGTGCACTTAATCAGGATTGGATCTTTGTTACCCAATGTGCGTTATGTGACGAGTTATGGCAATTATCTGGAACTTGATTGTATTGCATAAATAACCCCGAGATGAACTCTCTCCGCCTGCACATTACGCATACGCCACGTTGTCTGCTTCTCGAATTTCATAATTAATTGCGAAACTTGCGCAAATTTTCCACAACTTCTGCACAAATGCACAAATCAATGTGCCGACAAGAGAGGGAGGGGGACTAAGAGGAGGAGGAGTGGCGCGCGTGGCACGTTGCAGCGCGCACGTTGCGTATACTTAATGTTACCAAATTCAAATTTGCACAAAGTGCATTATTAATGCGACCTGACAGCAAATTTGCATTGGATGTGCGGTCGAAGTAACGAGGAGAAGACGCTATGCTGATGACCTTGAGAGTCTCTCTGAACGAACATTGTTCTATTTAATTGATTTGCCCAAAATGCTGACGCGCTTCAATTAGTTGTCTCTGTCATTAATTTGTCATCGCAACTATTTGAGGCCTAATTGCATTTTCAAATAGCTCTTAAATCTTCATGCCTTTTATTTTTAGTGTGTTTATGTAATTAGGCTTGGATTGGATTTCCATTTGGCTTGATAATACCTCGATTTAATTTGTATCTGAGTATGGATTTGCGCCATTTATCAGATATAAATGTACTTTATTCTGTCACCTTTTCGGTGTCAATTTGCAGTGCCAAAAAGCCATAGATTAGGTGAGTGCTTAAGCTTGCACAAAGTTCAGGGGTTCAATGTGGTTTTAATTTAAGTTAAGCATTCACATTTGTAGAAGACAATCCTTTGTATTAATTTGACAAATGGTAAACTTTTCAATTAAATGCAATTGGGTGAATTTGAGGGGAGGAAACCGTTTAACAACTTTACTTGTTTTTGGACTTGCAGTATGTTTTTTGTACTCTTGGTTATTAGCTCAATAATTATAAAAAACTTAAAACAATATTTTCAAGTAAGTTTTCATAGTTAAAAAATATTATAGCAATTGTTTGTTTTTTTCAAGTGAATTCTTTATTCTTTTTAGATCTTACTAGCAAGTTGTTACCTTAACCAGTTGATAATAAAAGGAATACATGCCAATAATTAACCTTTAATACAATATTATGATGTAATGATATTATGATATATTCTCCTTAAGTTTATCTATTGACATCTCTTTCTAACAAACCGTTTCTGTCTCTCTCTTTACCTTTCAGTGCCATATGCAACCGATAAGACTGTGTGAATGGTCAGCATCGAAGCGATTTTCTCTCAGTGTGCGTGACTGACTGAGTGTGTGTGTGAGTGAGAGGGAGAAAGATCACGAAAGAGCAAGAGTGAGAGAGAACGAGAGAGAAGGAGGAGACAGAGAGAGCCAGAGAGTGAGACGACATCAAAATGACGGACGCTCGGGGCAGCGGCGTCCTCGCTGCGGAATTCGAATGAGCTAGATACCCGGTTCAAAGGCGAACGAGATCGGTTCTGGAACGGGATCTGGGTCTGAATCTGAATCTGAGTCCGATCTGGATCCAGCGAACATATACTGAGAGCCAGATAACCGAAATTCGAAACCAATACCAGCAACCAGGAGTTCCTCCTCCACCGGCCATCTATTCATCAACTGACAAGTGTCATCCGTCAGCACCTGTCAGTTGTCAGAGAGCCCGCAGCTGTCAGCGGAAGTGGAAGGACACCGGGATAGGATAGCAACAGGAACAGGAACAGGAACGGGAACAGAAACAGGTGCGGTAGCGGTAGCGGGAGCAGGAGCGACAGCAGCAGGCGAGGATTGGTGTAGGCGGCAAAATGCCTGGCGGACGACGTGGACTGGTTGCGCCGCAGAACACATTCCTCGAGAACATCATCCGGCGCTCCAACTCGCAGCGTGAGTATTTCAAGCATCCTCCCATATCTTCTTTTCCCGGAATTTGTGTCCCCCAAAAACAGGCAACAGAAATCCCAGCTGAAGGCTGTGGCTTGTCATGTCCTTGAAGCAGGATAAGTCACCTCGTCACCCTTTCAATTCACAAATTAATGGCTCTTTCCAACAAAATATTTTTAGAAGGTCAAAAATCAGTTATAACGCCGATATACATGTAATATCGATACCATTTGTAGTTATCTCAACGATATACATGTAATATGGTTATCATTTTCAGTAAACGTTATCAAAATATTTCTAGAGAAGCCTTTCTCTATTTACTTTAGCCTCTTAATCCCACAAACACCCTTGTAGTGAATACCTATTAAAAATCCTGTACAAAATCCAGCAAAAAATATACATGTAATACCGATATACATATAATATCAACATCATTTGTAGTTTTCTCAACGATATACATGTAATATCGATACCATTTGTAGTTATCTCAACGATATTCAAAATCGTTATCATTTTCAGTAAATGTTATCGAAAAAAGCCTTTCTCTTTTTAATTTAGCCCTTTAATCCCACAAACACCCTTGTAGTCAACGATATCCATGTAATATCGATACCATTTGTATTTTTGTCAACGATATACCTGTAATATCGTTACCATTTTTAGTAAATGTTATCGAAATATTTTAAAAGAAGCCTTCAATCTCACAAACACCCTTGTAGCGAATACCTCTAAAAAGTCATCTACCAAATCCCCCAAAAAATATCCATTCCGCACGACCTTTAACCTTATAATGGCCACATTTCGATGCATTGCATAATCGATTTTTCGTTTGCAATCGACATTTTTCGCCTGCCACACAATTATCGAGGGAAAAGCGAAAATGGCAGGGGCTAACGGGGTAACGGGGTAACCTTTTGCTGTCTGGGAAAGTGTGAAATGAATTTTCCGTTAAGTTGTCAACGTGAACAGGATGCTGGCTGGGCTCCCGTAGAGTCCGCAGAGTGGAGAGTGAGGAGTGAGAAGTGCTGGTAAAATGAGCCATAAATAGAGCAATGCCAACGTGTGTGCCACACACACGCATACGTGTGACCGAGAAATGTCCATTTTGTCCGCTCTGTTCCGTTCTGTTCTGCGAAATCGAATTGTTTTACTGTGAAAACTGTGGTTGAGGTTGAGGAGGGGAAAAAGCCAGAAGGTGCAGAAGGTGCTGCTGTGCAATTCAAAGTCCTGCCATTGAAATCCCTTTTTGGCCTGCGGTCAATGGCAACACTTTCAATTAGGTGGGCCAATTGCGGTCAGGTTCTGCGAAATGGAAAATTGAAAATGGACACGGAGACGGAAAACTTAAATCGGATTGCCAGCTGGTTAAGTAGGGAGCAGGACAGGACATCAACGGCACTCACGGAGCAAAACCAAGACCCAAACAGGACAGTCATCAGCAACATATGCAGCCATAAACAGGAGCCAGAGCCAGCAACTATAAGATAATTAACAAAGTCCCTCCCCAGCCATAAGAGAAGCTCATTAGTTGCAGGAGGGGAAGCGGAACCGGAACGAGAATGGGAATGGCAATCCGGGAGAGTCTCCACAAATGGCGGGACAATTGATGATGCACTCCACTCGGAACTGACATCCGGCTGGCAATGCCGAAATGGCCGAAAAGTATGCAGGACAACGGCGGTTAATCATGGTCCGGAAAAGCGACGCCGAAAATGGAGAGAGAGATGGGAAAATGGGAGACAATGGGAAAATGGGAGCCACCCAGGAAGATCGGGGACATTTTAAGACTCCATTTAAAACCATAAGTTTGTGGAATCGAAAGAGCACAGGGAATTATAGTTCACTTGATTTACAATTCCACTCATTCAATTTCTGTCGCCCGTAAGCTCCATCAGCAGCGACCCAATTAGGAGGAAATAAAATGGAATATTATTGGGGCTTCCCTTTGCCTGAAAACCCGCAAAGGAGGTGCCATCAATAGATTTAGGTAGTAGGCATAGTTTTCCCCTCTGATTTTCCACGTGCTCCTGCGACGTTGGAAATGTGGGAAACGTCGAAAGCGGATTACCGAGACGGGCAGACGCAAAGCCTTTTCCAAAAGGATTTCTTTGCTGGCAGAGGACAGGCACGAGCCCGGCTTTTAGGAGAGCAAAAACTCTGACCTGAGCCGGAAAAGGGGGGAGGAAAAAAACGGACAGATACAGGTACTGGGACAGATACAGCCTCGGCTACAGATACAAATTCAGATACAAATTCAGGCAAAGGTGAGGCCAGGCGAGCGGAAAATGCCATAAAGGAAATGCACGAAGGAGGAGGAGGGAGGAAGGAGCGAAAGGACCTCCGTAAGTGCGGCATATTAAGGCGGAATGCAAATGGCTGAGGGAAATGGGTCGTCAGGTGAAGCAATAGATTCTAATGCGATTTCCATGCCAGGCACAAATAAAAGCGGGCAGACTGGCTCAGATTGAAGTTGAAGTGGTAAAGGGGGAACTAAAAAGGAAAGAAAGATATATGGCATATATATACAATCTATATACATGTCTGTATCGGGAGACACGGAAAATGCGTGCCACCCAGTCTGCTTCTACTTAACCTTCTTTTCTTTTTTTTTAGCCCTTGAGTTTGTCCCATTTCCCAAGCCCGGGCCTAGCCACCATCGATTTTGAATTGGATATATTGCCTCGTATTAATAATACATTATTCTGGCAGACTTTGGCCCCTTTTTTCGAGGTCCCCTCCCTCTCTGTGTATTTTCTATTCGTTTTGTGTCCCCAATTGAAATGAATTTATTACCGATGAAGCATGAATATATACATATTCATTTCCATTTAAAAATATATATTTAATAGATATAATTCATCTCTCTCTCGAATTAAATTTACACTTTTGACTCTCTCCAAAGTGGTGTGATTTCTCGTTGGCTTAGTTTACGCTTCATTAGATTATTCCACAGCAAACAAACCCCCTAAAGGCCCCGCGCCTAAGGGAGTGCGGCAAAAAAGGACCTATGTTTGCCTTTTGGGCTGCAAAATTTTCTGGCCACGTTGGCGATAAACTGACCAAAGACAGAGGGAGAGCCAGAGCCACTGGCTTAGGCAGATTTTTTAATTAGTTGACTTTACGGCCTCACGCTTAACCCCTTTCGATTCGATTTGTCCACAAAGTGGCAAATAGGCAAATTTCGTGCTTGTCTGGCCGACAAACTCATTAAAATTGAACGGCCAAGTTCAGTTTCGAAAAATTAAATAAAAAGAAAACGAAAATCCACACAGAAATCCCGCCTAGTCCTAGTAGATGGAAACAACTTTGCCCTTGTTTCTGTGCCTCTGCTTCTGCTTCTGCTTCTGTTTTTCTTTTTCCTCGTTATTTTTTCTGTGTGTTTGCCTTTTTTGGGTTTGTCACTTTTGCGGTTTGCCTCGCACGTTTATCTCGAGTGCACATTGCTGCCCCGGCTACTCCCTGAACCTTGGCCCTCCGCCCATTTGGCGTGACCTCTGGCCCCCCCCTGCCCAGGAGAGCCCGACACTTGGCGTGGCTGTTTGATCTTCGTCAGCAAGCCAAACAACATTAGCAACAACAACAGAAGGAGCCAAAGGAGCAGCAGGAGCAGGAAAAGCAGGAGTAGACCAAAGTGGCCACCCATCGTGGGGCTTTGAAGTTGAAGCACTGAAAAATTTATTAGGGCAATATTTCGAGGATTTTATTGATACTTTTAAAATGTGGCAGACTGAAAGCTACCACAAATAATAGAAAATATAAATAAAATATAAAAGGCTAGCCATTTCTCCCGGTGCATCCATTCTCGTGAGTGTTTTGCCTGCCTGTTGACAATTGATTACGCATACGCCGCGTGGCCCACAAAAGAAAACACGTGCGTGCGATATCCATCACGGCCTAGCCGGGATGGATGGATGGATGAATGTTTGCCCAGGTCAGAGCCGCTGGAGGCCTCCCAATGGATAAATGATAACCGAATATGCGATGAATCAGCAAGCTAAGCAAGCAAGCAGTGGAAAAAGTAAAGGAAAAAGCAAGGAAAATCTCAACAGAAAAAAAGGAGAAAGAATTTAAAGGGTTCTTCCTTTAAAATGCAAATAAGAGAAATGCATTTTGATTAACCTGTCACTACCATAATTATTTTCTGACAAGCCGTCAAGCTAATATAACATAAATTGCTCGGTCATTGGGAAATTTCAATTTTACAAAAGAAAAAATGTCCTAATTTGCATTTTATAATAATATTAACGAATAATATTCCCCTGCAATGGTGACGGTCAAGGCCATAATCCCGATTTGAGCAGTGAACCATGTGAACATTTCCTTAATGCAGCTAATATGTAAAATAATATTCAAGGCCTTGATCCTGCGATGCTGACCACTGACATTCAAATTAAGAGCGAGAAAAAAACGGGCAACGAGTGACAGTAATGGAAAACACGAATTTCCTCGTCAGTAACGGGATAATAATGGCCTGGTTAAAATGGCGATTAACCCATTTGAAGCTGGAGCTGGCCACTGGCCAGTGACGCACACGGATGCGCACACGGCAACTGTCATCCGCAATCAGCATAATCCCACACAGAAACACCTACGCACACACAGGGCGAGGACAAGCACACACATTCACTAATTTGTGTGGCAGCAAAGTTGCTGTGGCATGCAACAAGCCGCAGTGGGAAGCGCCCGCACGCAGGCCAATCGTTGAACAATTGCAATTATGTACAATCATTGTCTCCTCCCTTACCCTGCCTTGGGGCGCCAGCCATTCCGCCGGCGTCCCTGCTCGATGTCAGTGGGTTTATTATTGATTTTCATTTTTCATTTCGTTTTCGTTGTCGCTGTTGCTGCTGCTGGCGTTGTTTGTTTTTTCGCTCCTCCGTCTGTGTATTGCCGCTCGGTTCCGTGTAAATTAACGTTTTTGCCGCCGCCGCCGCTACGGGAGGCGGTCTGTGTGAAAAGGGGGCGGGCTTTGCTTGCCATTACATTTATTGATTTCTTTTCCACGTCGTCGTCCACGGGGAGCAGCTCCTCGCGCTCTCATTTGTTACCTTTTTTCCCTGCTTTTCGGTTTGCCTTGCTTTGCTTGCGTTTTCAGTTTGCGACACTTAACTTTTCGCGTTGTTTGCTGCCTGCTTTCATTGCTGTTGCTGTGGCTGCGTCTTTGACCCGTTTTTTGTTGGTTTTTTATTTTTGTTGTTTTTTTTTTGGCGGCCGGAAATGCGCGAGTGCACCCCATTACCCAGCTTTAAGTCCGGGAAGGTCAAAGCGAGTGGCGAGTGGCAGGCAAAAAATAAAGAAAATAAAGAAAATATAAGAAATAAAAGAGAAGCAAACCCAGAGCCATAACAATATTAATCCGCACTGACCTGGCCGAAAAGGTAGGTCCTGGGACTCACTCGAGCTCGGACTTTTGCACGCAACAGTAAATCAAAGCAAATACAAAGGCAAGGCAAAGGGAAATTTAAATAAACACTTCTCTGCTGACAATAGAGGTGAGGCAAAGGCAAGTGCTAAGATTTCGTGTCACTTGGCCATTGTGGAGACTAGGGGATGAAATATTTGCAGCACATTAATCATACGCCGCGTTGTACGGCAAGGTGTAATCATAACAATCGAGCCGCCAATCAACGCCCTAAAAAAACACAGTGTCGAGGAATGTCAAAGGAAGTGGGTAGCGACACACCTAGCGAGGATAATAGGGTATTTAGCAAGTCTTACCTATCTTATGTATTTACCAATCAAAGCCTTATTTAAACGTGGATTTAAATCTTATTTAATTTAATCACAAAATCAAACAAACAAAAAGTTTTTGCCTTCTTTAGTTTAAAAATCAAGTGACTAATCAAGATCTGTGCTTATCCAAATGACTCAAACTAAGTCCTTTTTTTGGTGGAATTTAGCCAGAAATAAGGGTAATCACGTATTCGAAGTATCAAAGATTTCCTGTAACATGTTCTTTACGTTCGAGGGCTTCGTGCTGCTTTGACCTTTCCCAGAAATTCCATGGAAATCAATGGTCGCCTTAAGGGCCTTCAGTGCCAGGGCCACTGCCGACGCCTGACCACCACCACCACCGACTGACTCTGCGGAGTCCTGCCCAGGTGGCGACAATTGATTGAACACAGGCCCCTCTCCCTGACTGTTTTTCTTGCGTAATTTATAGGGATTGCGGCCAGACATTGCCGGCTCTGTGTCATATTTCCCTGGGAATAAGTGCCACCAAGTTATTTACCGATATTATCGACATGTGAGCGAATACCGAAATCGCTTTAATTAGACAAGAGCGCGTGTTGCCACTGCTTTTTGGGCGCTCGGACTGGATGTGAGGGGGATGGCAGTCAAATGACACTTAGCATTAAGTAAAAGGCCATTTAAGAATGGACACACAGTAGAGGGCGAGCGTCCATGTTTCGCCTTTGGTCAGTCAAATTGGATTAAGTTATTGCCTCCTCCCTCTCCCTTCTCCCTCGCCCCTGTGAATTGTCAGTCAGGTGCGCATCACAGCTCAGGGGGGTGGGAAAAATATAAGGGGCAGCCAAATCCCTGACAGAACGCGTGGCACAAAAGATGCCAGGATGCCAGGAGCTTATTGATATGGCAAACAGATAAGAATATAATAAACTAAAGAGGTTTATCTGGTAATTTACATCTGAAATGTTGAATAAATTACGAGGCATTTGAGTCTCTTATTTTATTATATACATAAATATTATATACATATTATATACATTAAATATATTGTATTTAAAAAAAACAAAAAATTGTTATACATATTATAACAGTTTTCTTTTTATACATATTATAAACGTTTTTTTTAATTAATTATTTTTAATATATCATAAACTAAAGAGGCTTACGTGTATCTTCAAAATTATATGTTGGATAAATTACAAGGTATGCGAGACATACATTGTATAACAGTATACCAGATTTTTTTCTTTTCTTCTAATATTATAATATATTTCTAAATTTAATAAAATAAAGAGGTTTATTTTGTAAATCACTTCGAGACCTTTATATTACTTTTGAATTTTTTTTTTCTTTTTTTATTTATTTTACTGATAATAAATATGTATTTGTTCACTCATTTCTGTGTGGCTTCACTTTTAAAAGGTAACCTATAGCTCACAACCCCGATAAATAAGTTAGAGCTGCCAAGTTTCAGTGCTGATAGCTGCATTAAGCACTTAAACCTAAACTTCAACTTAAACTTAAACAACTATTAGTTACCGAAATGGGATTTATGTATATTTATCTACGGATAAGGATAAGGGAGATGCTACGGCGAACAAAAGTACTTGAGGTGGCCAAGGAAAATTCATGGAAAATCGCGTGCCAAGCGGCGTTTTCTGTCTCCCTCTCTCTATCGCTCTCTCTCTCTCGCTATCTCTCTGTGTATTAGCTTGAGTGTGTGTGTGAGAGCGTGGCTAATTTGCTTGGCACAAAAAGTGTAGCATGCTTTTTGGGGCCACTCGCAACACGCAACGCAGCGCAAAAGTTGCGGCCAAAATGCAAAATGGAGGCAAAAGCGCACACACACACTCACATCCTCAGGATGTGCGATATGTGTGCATGTGTGTGTGTGTGTGAAACTAAAACTCTTGCACTTCGGGAAAACTGGGGAAAAGTTGGCTGCTTTTCCCCGGCCACTTTGTTGCTGCCTTTGGACCGAGTTGAAAGTTTACGCAATCAACTTTTTCGCCATTGGTTTTCTTTTTTTGTTGTTTTTTTTTATCAGCCAAGGCATCCCCAGAACCGAGACAGGAAAGAGCGAGACATAGAGAGAGGGAGAGAGAGAGGGCATGACGTTGACGGGGCCAAAACTTAAATGTGGCATCAGCAAATGCGAGGGAAATGGCAGAAATGGCTGGGGAAAAGTGCGAGAGAGCGTGGCAAACCAATGGCGCCAACAGCTCTGCGGCTGTCTGTGTGTGGGTTTTGTCTGCGTATGTGTGTTGACCAGCACACACTTACGCACACTTGCCAAAAAAAAAAAAAAAAAAGTAAATGTCTCCCAAATTGGCAATCAATCGGTGGCAAATCCTCTGGCGAAATAACTTCTATTTTTGGGTAACCATAGGAGAAACTTTAACTGGAACTCTACATATTATAAGTGAAGAAATATGAATTATTTTCTCTGGTTAACTTAAGTTAACTTAGTTAATAATAATAAAGTCTAAAATAAAGCTCAAAAATTGTTCGTAGTGTGTCCGAAGAGCATTTTGAACTAGAAAATATTGAAATGACAACGGAGAGTCCTTAGAACCACAGCCGGCCCCGCGGGTAAAATTAAATGAACAGTCTGTTTGTGGGTTGGAAAACAAAAAGGCGGAATTCCCCCCATGCCACAGAGGAAGCGGAGGTTTTCGGCGATGACCTTGAAGTCAAATGTCCACCAAAAGCACAGTCACATGAACCGAACATAAAAAGTAATCAAACAATGTTGCCACACGACGCGGTGGGCAGTGGGGATTGGAAAATGGAAATCGAAATGGAATATGGGAAATGGGAAATGGGAAAAAACACCGAAAATGTAATTGAAGTCTTGAGCATATGGCAAGATCGAGTGAGAACATCTTATTTATACTTCAAACTGTTTTTATTGTAATGTGAGCTTTCCACTTGACTTGCATTTTGGTCTTGAATCTTAGTCTCGAGTTAATTCCTTAAATTAGGGATATATATATAAATAAATACCATACTCTTACCAACTTTCTTTAAATATTTTCCTGTCTTAAAGATTTAATTCCACTTCTTAAATGGAAAACTTTACCGATCAAGTCAAGATCGAGTGAAAATTTCTTATTTGTTCTCCAAACTGATTTTATTGTTATTTGAGCACTTGGCTTGCATTTTGGTCTCGAACTTTGGTCTCTAGTTAATTCTTTAAATAAGGGAAATAAATAAATAAACAATTTCCCTTACCAATTTTCTTTAAATATTATCCCTAAAGATTGAATTGTCCTTTTTAAATTTAAATTTTAAAGATCAAGTCAAGCTAAGATTCCTGATTAGCTATCCCTCTTTCCTTGGCACCTTTCCCCCTGTGGCTATTAATTTATTTTATTTTCTCTTTTTTTACTCCTTTAAACTGCTTGCTCACGTAATTTTTTCTGTAGTTTTCTTTTAATGAATTCAATTAGTTGTGGACGCCACAGAAGCTGGTCTCTTTTTCAGTTCTTTTCTGACTCCGACTATCTCTCCGTGGGTATCTCTGGTTCTGGCTCTGTCTCTGGCTGTGAGTGGTTTTTCGCTTGGGATCGCAGCTTCTCACTTAATTATGCAAATTTAATAACAAACGCCAAATGGCGCGCAAAACGAGGCAGGGGGACGGGACAGGACAGGGTTTATTATAAATGCCATTATGCGACAAGTTGCGGGCAGGGAAGGAGGAGGAAGCGGAAGCGGAAGTGGCAGGAGAAGAGGAAGCGTCAGAGGAGCTGCTCGCTCTGTTGCAATTCCTTTCAAGCATGCCCCAAGGAGTCGTAGCGGTAACAGGCTGGCCTAATCAACGTGGCTTTTTAGCGTGTTCCTTTCCGCCCCAAAACTCTCTCTCACTTTCACTCACTCTCCCACTTGCCACTTTCCACTTGCCACCTCCAACCCCCAAAACCACGTTTTTGTGCATTTTCCAGCTGTCGCCGCTAATGTAATTAAATCGCAATGCTGACGGCCGGCCGGCCGAGCCTTTTTTACTTTTCGGACAATAAAATGTATGCACTCCTTGGGCGTAAAGGGGTTAAGGGAGGCAGAGGGAAAGTGGGCGGGAGTTGAGTGCCAAATGACATGGCCAGCTGGCAATCTGTGGCCTAATCGCAGCTCCAAAACGGGGTTGGCCGACGAAAATCAAAGGGAAGCAGGAGGTGTGCATAAAGGATAATTGCAAGGAGCGTTGGGCCGCCTCTGAACCGTATACCGTTCACCATTCACACTAATGGCATAAAAAACCCAAGCTTGTCGGGAAATTATTGTATGGGGAGGCACAGAGAGAAAGGGCTGGATGTAAAATATTAAAAAAAAAATTAAAATTACAACATATTTCAAAATTTAATATATTAAAAATAAAGAAAATAAACATATATAATATATAAAGATATAAAAAAATAAATAATAATGAACCATCTGAATATGTCTTGGAAATACTATCTTGCTAAAAAATTAAAGAAATCCTTTTCTCTCAGTGCACTCTGGAGTGTGTGTGTTTTTGCGACAAGTTCCAAACAATGGCAACGGAATAACCAACAACAATGGCCGACAAACACACACCGACAACACCGCAAGGAAGACGGCAAATGCAAAAACCACAAAGAAAAAAAAAGAAAAAATGAAATAATGACAAAACTGGCCAGCGAATGGACCAAAGGGGCGGGGACGTGACAACCGAGGGGGGAGGTCATTTGGGCAGGGGGCAAAACGGAGAGGGGACAGAGGAAGGTGTCAGGCAAGAGCAGGAGTCACAGTGGTTGGCAGTCTATTAATAAGGGAAAACATAAAAAGAAGTTAAGAACGAGGAAAAATTAGGAAAACTATGTGAAGAGGGAAAGGAACAATATATACCTAAACAAATACCTTTATAATGTTAGTTATATGTACAATAAATCAATTATTAATTATTTATTGAATAAGATTCTCCGTTGATCCCTTAAAGGCATTGTTTCTGGTGTTTACTCCACATTTATACTCAACATAATATCCTTAACAATATTACTCGCTTAACTTAAAACAAATTTTTCAAAATGAATATATGTTTTCAGAACCAAAAACAACTACAGTGCCTTATTTTTAAATTAAACATCAACTTTCTATGAGTTGTGTGGCTTTTCCACATTTTATTTTACTTTCTTGGTAAAATAAAAGGGAAAAGGAGAGTTTTTGAAATATTCTTCATAAAGTAATTAATAATATATAAATAAATATAAATAATAAATACATATAAATAATAAGTAATAAGTAAATATATATAATAAATTATAATAAGCAAGTAAATATATAATTATTTAGACCAATATCTGATTACCTTTCCCCACTGTGCGCTGTCCAAGCGGAAATGAAAGTTTTGCGAAATTGCAACCGCATTTGCATGTGTGCCAGTGTGACCAAGTGTGTGCCAAAGTGTGCCATTGTGACCAAGTGTGTGTGTGCTTTGTGTGTGCGCCACTCTGTGTGTGTTTGTTCCGGGGGTGTATTTAGTTAATGGACTAGTTTTGTTATTTCCCCCAGAGGACGGAGGACGAAGGAGGGAGGAGGCAGTAGGTACCCCTCTCGGTCAAGGCCTCCAGGAAATCCACTTAGGTGGACTCGTGGACTCTTTTCGGACTGCGGTCGACCGCACAAATCCAAATCAATCAACGACAACGTTCCAACTTTTCTATTTCTTTTTCCATTTCCATTTCCCCATTTCCACTTTTTTTTTGGCCAACTTACAACTGTAAATGCTGCACAGCTAATTGGCCAAGAGAGAGAGAGGGGGAACGGGCCTCATCAATCATCGGGGAACATGGACCGCCTGCCGGAAAGTGGAATCCCCCCCAAAAAAAAACCCCAATTTCGATGCCTTTGTTTCCGCTCCGACTTCGACTCCGGCTTGTTGACATTTCAGGTTGAGTTGTCAGAACCCCAAAGCTAATCCCAATTCCGATACGGGATAAACTCCTCCTCCTCCTCCTCCTGCCTTTGTTTGGCTTTCAAATAAAAATCAAAAAATCATTAATTAAATCGCAACTCGGCAACGGCAGGAGACGAAGGTGGAGAGGCTCCTTTTCGGTGCTTCCTTTCCGGGCTGGCTGTTGATGTTGACATTTATAATACATCATCCCTGATCGGGCTCATAAATAATTGGGCAATCAGGGAGGGCTGCGCCGTCCATCTCGGCTGTCAATCAGCAATGAAATATTCATCTCCTGGCAATATTATTATTATTGGATTTGACGTTTTGAGTGCTTTATTAGTTGCCGTAAGTGGAAAATATTTAGGTAAAATGTATAATCTGCAAGTATTGGTTTAAAAAGAATTAATATCTATACTAGTTTCGATATAGATATAAAAGAAAGAAAAAGAAAGAAAGATGTCGCACGAGTTCCCCTTTGAAACCCATGAACTGTAAATCAAAGCTAAGAAGGCTTCAAGTGTGGACTTAAATATTCAAAGGCTCTCGCTCTCCTGTCATCCTGGCGAAGGACACACAACACATTGTACATTCATTGTGATCTCATTGGTGGAGGGAGGAAGAAATCGCTACGTTTCGGGAGGGTGAAAACCTTGCTCTCAATCCCAGGGCTTTTCCCCGCCAGTTGACATTTTTCCCACATTTCCCACTCTGCTCTGCTCCGCTCCACTTGGCACCGCAATCGGGTTAAAGGGATGCTCCGCTCCCGCCGGATGCTTCAGGGTAGCAATCCGCGGCTTAAAAAGAAATCGCGGCCGGACAGAAAATGGCCAAGGCAAATTGCAAAAACTTTGTCCGCCAGCTTTGAATGCCATTAAGTGTCGCAGCCACAGGGCAGTGCCGCACACACATGACACCCAGCTCAACCGCACACCCACCGCACACTCACAGCACACCCAGAACCCATCTCCATCTTCTGCTTAAAAAATGGCACAATCAGACCGCATGGTTTATGCCTCAGCAAAAGGGACGACGACGACGAGGAGCCAGCCAGGATTAGGCTGGGCATTATACTCGTATCTTTGCATCAGCTGGCGGAAATAAAATTAATAATTACGAGTATTTAATTATAAACATAGATTTCTATGATTTATAAGAAAAAACAAAAGAAAACTTTAACTCTAACTCCAAGAAAAGGTCGTATGAGTGATTGGCAAATATTTATACATTTAGGCTTCTAAAGGTTGTGGGAACAATTATTGCTTTAGATTACCTTTATATTGATAATGTTTTATGAACACTTTTTGGCGACTTCATAACGATTTTTGGAGGCCTCAATTTACTATTTATTAGTATGTTTATTTTACAAATATTCTGTTGAATAAATAAATTTAACTCAGGTTCATGACTTCATGCTATTTGCATTATTTCATATTTTTGTGTGAAAAGAAAAGCCTTCGAAAGCCTGTTCCGGCTACCAGGTCGCAGCTAAAATTTGTGTTAACCCCTAAAGTTTGTGTGAACTGCAATAATTGTTTTAAATTATCTGGTATACTTGAATATTTTTAATTAATACTTTTTGGCGCCTTTTTAACCATTTTTAAAGGTTCATAAAACCCATAGTTTAAGGCTTAAATATTTCCTCTCCCACGAGTTCAAGTTTACTATTTATTAGAATGTTTTCTACAAATATTTTGTTGATAAAATAAATAAAACTCAGGCTCATAGTGTTTATTATTTCATATTGTTGTGTGGAAAGTTTCAACTAAATTAAATTCCTTGCTTGGGCCAGCCCTTGGTATATAATAATAATTTTGTTGTACTCACCGGTAAAGTTATATTTTGTTGGTCTTCATCGAAATATGTGTAAACATTTTGGCTAATTAAGTTGGAGTTTGGCCATTTTCAGAGAGAGGTCCGACCTAATGCCCGCGCATAAACGCTGAGGTTGCACTCCCTCGTCCTTCGCCTGTACTCGTATATATATATATATTTTTCCAACTACTAACAGGCCAGCCATATGCAGAGCGTAACGAGATAGCCGTTGGGTCCACGCCCCCACACGGGACGGGGTGGGGCGACCTCCTACTTAGAAAGGACTCCTCCCCAGTCACGGCAGCAACTGTTGACACTACAAAGTAGGAAACGCTGTCCTTGCTGGCCTGGCTGGCGTCGTAAAAAGCGCTCCACGTTCGTGTGCCTTGTATGTCTGTAACATATAAATATGCATTTCCCATTTCCCATTTCCCATTTGCGAGCAGCCAGCAGGCAGCAGGCAGCAGCCATCGAGCCATTGCATGTGAATATTTTTATACATATTCATTGGCTTGGCCATGTCCATGTCAATGTGGGTTAGTGTGCTGCTCCTCTGGCTTTTACCCAGCCTCAGGTTTCACTCCTACCCCAGCCTGTTCCTGCTGCTCCTGTCTGGCACCTGTGACATGCAACTCCCGGCCAGAGCTGACGTGCATGCCACATTTGCATAGGCAAGGCAACAACCCCCTGGAATGCCAACCCGCAGCCAACATGCTATATAATGTCAATAAAAGGTAACACCAACGGATTTCTGCCAATGAATCCCTTGGAATCTCAACAGTTCCAGCAAATATACAAAAATAAGCAAGTGTAAGTCTTGTTTAAAAAGAAATATCTAATACTTGGACTATTAATACTAAATAGTTAATAAATTAAAGGCCCAAGTTGTAAAAATATTTTTCCTGGGAACTTTACCCTTGCACCTGCTGAAAGTAATAACAAATACAAATAATACCTTGTAATAAATACCTAATAATAAATAAAGCCTTCTTTAAAAAGAATTATCTAAAACTTTGACTATTAATATATTAATACTTAGTAGTTAATAAATTATAAATCGAACTAGTTCCTGGGAACTTTACCCTTCCACCTCCTCTGAAAGTAATAACAAATACAAATAGTACCAGCGGAAAAAAGAAAACACAACACACAAAGCAAGTCAAATGGCAAACAGCAAATAAATAGTAAAACAACCAGCCAGACTTAATGGGTAGGGTGGCGATGGGCTGTGGGGAATGGGATGGGAATGTGGATGGAATGTCATGCCCCACCACCTGCAGGTCGATGCCAGTTACAGTTACGGGTAACCGTGCGATGCCATGTCCGTGTCCGTGTCCGTGTCCGTGTCCGTTTCGTCCATATGTATGTCCTGGAGTACTTTGTGTCCGTGTCCGTATCCGTATCCATGTCTGTGTCGCTGCCATGCGATGCCAGCGCGTGGTTTACACATGTTACCTGCTTACCTGAGGACGCCCCGAGAGCTGAGAGCACACAACAAATTTAGCAATAACAACCGCCATTAGTCGATGGCGATGGTGAGTGGGAAAGCGTAGGTACTTGCTGTGATTTCTCTTAATTGGGCGCCTTTGTTTTGGCAACTGACGTTGTACGTTTATTGTGTATCTTCTCTTGAACTTCATATATAACTTTTAGAAATATATAATGTTTTTTCTACGGGTTCCTGAGAAGGTATTGAATTTAACCTGTACGCTTGTGTGTCGCGTACCTTATTTTACTAGTTACCATAAATATTAATATCATTCTCACTATGAGGAACCTTTTTTGAGAACTACTTTGTACCTTTCTTTAGTACCTTTTGTGGGATATGACATGTACCTGTTATGAGTACTCTTTATGTTTAACAGGTACCTTAAAGAGAATTAGACTTAACAATGTACCTTGCTTGCGTGTCTCTACTGGTATTTCTCGTGTACCTCATTTAATCACTTACTTTTAGTAATAGTTAAGTTCATGTCTATAATTTGTAGTAATATTATTTACTTTATTGGGTACCTCTATTTGTCAACTACATGGTACCTTTCCTTAGTACCTTTGTGGAATAAACAAAGGCCCAGAGCCAGTACCTTTCCCCTCACTGCCAACTCTGACTAGAGCAGCTCACAACGAGAGTGGGCGGCTTGCAGCCAATAAAACGATTTTGATTATGAATGACAACATTTGAAATGTTCCAATTACGCTCAAATATTTTGATAAACTTCCACGGCAAAATCCCAATAGACTGAGCTGAATGACTGAATGACTAACTGACTGACTGAATAACTGACTGTCGCTGGCCATTCCGCAGACAATTGTGAGAGGAAAACTGGTAATGGTGGTGGTGGAAAAATCCATACTTTCCCTTAAAAATTTAACTCGCTTTATTGCAGAGCTTTGATTGCTCTAAATGTGCAAAATGTGTGAAAAGTTTTGATTTGATTGTTCATATTGACACGGGTTTATAGCGATTTATAAAGAAAGAAATCAGGAAATCTGTAACAATATACCTAAGTAAGGTAATTAAGGTGACCATAGACCATATGTATTGAGTAGTATTTATAGTATTAATGTAATGTAACGTCAGTGCTTGTAGGTGTTATGTAGGTTTTATGTTGTCGGTTTTATGTGTAAAACCTTTGTAGGTTTTATGTGGGATAAAGGATAAGGATAAGTCAAAGATAATTCTCCGAAATTATTATACATTTATTACTTGAGTTTATAGTGAGCGTATAAAGTGTCTTTAGCTGGTGAAAATGTCCATCCTCCTTGCCAGCGGAGTTAGAAAAATATTAGCTTTTCCCTTTAAGGATCCGATCTCGGGGCCTACGGCCTGCTGGAGCTGACCATGGCCTCCACCTTCAAGGACAAGCTGAATATCTGGCCTGGGATGCTCAGCAGTGATGCTCGCGGTCTACCTTTGGGGCGCAAGTCATTTTCACGAACGTTTGGTCCACCAATTTCTGGCCCTACATCTGCTCAGCCACGGAGGAGAGGAAGCAAGACGATTTCATCAGATCCATCGTGGCGACCAGAGCTCCCACGACTCATTCTTTGACTCTTTTCGAAGAGTGGCAAGAGACATCGGAGCGCGAGCCCGCAACTCAATCATCCATGAAGCACCCGTCAGTTCGGCATGCATCTGGATGACCACTGGCAATGAATAAGCTATACCTGGGAAAATATAAATGATATTTCATATACAAGTGCCATATGCTGCCATACATACCTCTCTTCGATCGGAGTCTTGATAATAATCATCAGTAATTGGGTGTTCTTGGATCCCTGCTCGTTCATCTCCCTTCAAACAAATATCTTTAATATATTATTGTGGAAATATTGGCTTGCTTACTTATTCCTCCTAGGTGGCCATCCAGATGAATGCCCAACCGACGGGTGTTACCTGGATGATTGAGCTCCAGGTTCGCGGGCCTTTGCCACAAGTCACTCTTCAAAAAGAGAACATGAACGAGCCGTGGGAGCTCTAGTGGCCACAATGGATATGAGAAGAAGTCACCTCTCTCTCCTCCGGGACTGACCGGATTTAGGGTCAGGAGCTGTCGGACCATCATGAAGATGACTTGCGCCCCAAAGACAGACGGCAAGCATCACTGTTGCGCCTGACAGGCCAGAGATCCTGCCTTTTCCTGAAGGCGGAGGCCTTGACCAGCTCCACCAGGCAGTAGGCACCGAGGGGGCTCTGGCCTCTAGAATCTTTCTTTAAGCGGTCATCTAACCTAAAATCCAACAAGGCAAATGTTTTTTGTATTAGGAACAAGAGTAATAGCTTAGATGGCTAGGTGGAACGGGACACAGTCTTTAAAACTGTGCCGAATGAATAGTTTTATATCATAAAAATTTTTTTTGCAGTAAACGCATAGACTCCTTTGTTTCCCTCCAATTTATGCATAAAATACACTTACCAGCTAATTCCGGATCCACGTTCACGAGTTTTTCTTGTACTTGGCAGGAAATTCCCATCTTTTTCTATTGAACTTTTTTCACTTTTTATAATTTTAATTTTTTTCCTTTGTTTTTTTTTTTTTTTTCGAACAACCAACTAGCTCGAACGAGAGCTTGAGAATGAATGTAAAATTGAAAACGAACACGTACCTTCTGATGTGGCTAAAGTTTGACACTTCATTAATAGGCATGGCATTCTTTGATTCTTAATTTTTTTTCGATTATTCTAGGACCCATTTACAACGATTTTTGTAATATTAAGGCTTTTGCACGACGTAAATATCTATTACATTTCCCTCAATTTTTTAAAAAGACGAAACTGGTAAAAATAATTAAAAAGTACTGCTTATAAAGAGCCCTCTAAGTGTTCTAAATAAAATAATTATAGTTATTATTATTTGTATAACCTTAAACGGAATTGTTATGTAATATTTTATGGAAAGTGTTCCTTTTCCATTGCGTCGCATTTTAGAATGTGAACAATTGGGATCAATGGAATGGAGCAAATTACTAAAGCTGAAGAAAATAATACAAAAGCCAGATAACAATAGAAGTATATAAAGGTAGTATCATCGAGAGATGAAGCCCCCTTTTGACACTCTGAGAGTGGGAGAGAGAGAGAGAGAGCTGAAAATGCTTAAATATTTTGATAAGCTTCCACGGCAAAATCCCAATAGACTGAACTGAATGACTGAATGATTAACTGACTGACTGTCGTGGGTCATTTCGCAGACAATTGTGAAAGGAAAATTGGTAATGGTGGTGGTGGAAAAATCCATATTTTTCCTTAAAATTCGCTCTATTGCTCTATTGTAATTCGCTCTATTGCAGAGCTTTGATTACGCTAAATGTACAAAGGGTGTATATGTATATGTATATAGCCAAGAATATGGTAAGAGGTGGATTACCTAATATATTGAGTAGTATTTATAGTATTTAGTGTGAACATGATGTAATGTAATGTAAGCACTGAGGAGTGCTTACTTTTTATATACTGATAGTACTTAGTATTAAGTATTAGGTATTAAGGAGCAGTAAGCTTCACTCTGTACAAAGAAGGAGAAAAGATACAAAAAAAAAAAATTATTACTTCTGTAAATAATTTATTGTCATTAAATGCCATATAAATTTAGTCCGAATTTAATTAAATTAAATGTAATTCTTTTTCTCTCTTGCAGCGGACAGCTCGTTCCTTTTGGCCAACGCACAAATCGTCGATTTTCCGATCGTCTACTGCAATGAGTCCTTCTGCAAGATCAGCGGCTACAACCGGGCCGAGGTCATGCAGAAGTCGTGCAGGTATGTGTACGTATTGCCGATTTTCTTTCCTCACTCGAACTACTCTAGCTACCCTCGCTGCCTCGCTGTTGTTGGTGTTTGTTAATAATGCGTGTCGTTTTTTTTAAATTGATTTCCCATCGATGTTCTCGATGTCATCGCTCTTATCGAGTGGGAAAAACCAAAAGTGTATTTGTCACTGTCCACTGTCACTGTCACTGTCACTGTGATTGTAAATGTTTCCTCTTTCCCCCCTTTTTCCCGTGCATGTTGTATGTATTTTGATTTAGTTTAGTATTTATTTTAATTGAGGTCACAGTTCGACATCCCTGTAATTGATCAATGTTCTTGGTTCCTTTTTATCTGAAGCAATTTAAGATTTATTTTTGGCATATAATTATTTCCCTAGTGCTGCTACAAAGCCATTATCTGTTCATCTTCCTTTCTCCTTTACGATCTTTTTTTTACTATTTATTCGTTTCAGCAGGAACTTGCAAAGTTAAACGAACTTTATGAATTTTTTAAGCTCTTTTGTTTGGGATTTTTCTGATTGCTTTAAGATTTTATTGAGATTAAGGCAGTAAGGCTCGGGAAAGGGGATATATGTATTATTATATTACATTTTCTTCTTTCTTCCTTTCTCCTAAATTTAATTTAAAACTCATCTAGTTACCTCTTCCTAAACTGGCACTTTCACTACCTTTTGGCTTGAGTTTTAGCCACCTTAAAGCTGCATGCTCATTTCTTAGGCAAATATTAGCTTTGGAGAGCGGTGCTGCTCGAGCGGTAAGCTGCATAATCGCACAGGTAATGGGAGTGCGGGAACGAGGCCAGGACATGTTCCTGTGGGAGCGGTGCCTTGGCAGCTAAGAGGATTGTCCGAGATTGCCTGTCGGAGATTCCTGCTCACTCGTCCTCTCTATCTCCCATCTCCCTCTGTCATTAACAGCTGTTCACGCACCTGACCCGCCGCCATTTGGCCGTGTTTATCTGCTTAACGGCTTATCCGCAGCTGCTTACGCCATTACGCCGGCCATTGGGATGTGGAGTTCATTTATTGTTCGCTCTCCGCTTCCCCCTTGTAGTTTTTTTTCTTGTTTTATTTTTCCAATTAATTTGCGCCCTTATTGTCTTTTATTTGTTGTTGTTTCGGCGCCATTAAAAAACCATTGTCGAACTTAATGCACTTTGCTGCTCAGCGAACTTAATGCAAATGGACGGACTGCGCCTTCCCTCCGTTTCCGGCATAATGAGGGGAAAATGCCACAAAGTATGAAGATATATGTATGTGTTGGTTTTATGAGGGATAAAGGGGAAATATGAATAGAGATAAGTCAAAGATAATTCTCCGAAATTATTATATATTTATTATTTGAGTTTAAAGTGAGCGTATAAAGTGTCCAAAGTGTCCATCCTCCTTGCCAGCGGAGTTACGTGGGCTGCTATATATATTTCTGGCCTAGGCAACACTAAGTGTTGTTAGGTGGAATCTGACATTTCCATTGAAAAGTTCGACATTTTTAAGCATAAACGTACTCAGAACGGTTTGACGTACGACTATCATTTGTGTTGTTTACAGTTACTTAAAAAAATCAATTTCGCAAAAAAATGGAATTAACTCGTGAACATTTTCGTGCGATCATTTTTCACAACTTTCGGCGTGGATTATCACGACAAGAGTGCAGCGATGAACTTAAATCTTTGTATGACTATGAAGCACCATCCTATAGCACTGTGAAAAACTGGTACAACGAATTCAATCGTGGCCGACGCTCCCTCAAAGACGAATTCCGCGAAGGTCGTCCAAAAACAGCCGTTGTGCCAGAAAACATCGATGGCGTACGTGAACTAATAATGCAAGACCGTCATGTGACATACCGTGAGATAGAGGCATCCCTAGGAATTTCATCCACCAGCATACATTCGATATTGCATGAGCACCTGGCTGTAAAAAAGGTTTGTTCTCGTTGGATCCCGCACAATTTGACAATCGCTCAAAAGAAGGCTCGTGTGGATTGGTGTAAAGAAATGCTGAAAAAATACGATCGCGGTGCTTCAAAAGACGTTTATAAGATCGTCACAGGTGACGAATCATGGATCTATGCGTATGAGCCCGAAACAAAACAGCAATCGACCGTGTGGGTCTTCCAAGACGAGCCAAATCCAACGAAAGTTGTTCGTGGAAGAAGCACTTCGAAGCAAATGGTCGCCTGTTTCTTCGCAAAAACTGGTCATGTGGCTACTGTTCCTCTTGAGCAACGTAGGACGGTCAATTCTGATTGGTACACCACCATTTGTTTGCCTGAAGTCTTCGGTGAAATTCGAAAAACGAACAAGGGAAGACGAATCATTGTGCACCATGACAATGCGAGCTCTCACACATCGGCTCAATTCAGCGCCTTTTTGACTGGCCAAAACGTCGAATTGATGGGTCATCCGCCGTACAGTCCTGACTTGGCACCAAATGACTTCTTTTTATTCCCTCACATCAAGAAGAAAATGCGTGGTCAACGATTTTCGTCGCCAGAAGATGCTGTTGAAGCATTCAAAAACCATGTTTTTGAGGTGTGTCAATCAGAGTGGAAAAAGTGCTTCGAAAATTGGTTTGAGCGCATGCAAAAGTGTGTAAATCTTGATGGAGAATATTTTGAACAACAATAAAACTATTTTCCTTAATAAATATTCGTATTTTCATTATTAGGCCAGAAATATATGTAGCAGCCCACGTAGAAAAATATCGTTTAGCTCTTCCGATCTCGGGGCTTACTGCCTGCTGGAGCTGACCATGGCCTCCACCTTCAAGGATAATCAGAATCTTTGCCTCGGTAAGCGCAACCAGGATGCTCGCGGTCTGCCTTTGGGGCGCACGTCATTTTCACGAATATTGTGGTCTACCAACTTCTGGCCCTACATCTGCTCAGCCATGGAGGAGAGGAAGCAAGACGATTTCATCAGATCCATCGTGGCGACCAGAGCTCCCACGACTCATTCTTTGACTCTTTTCGAAGAGTGGCAAGAGACATCGGAGCGCGAGCCCGCAACTCAATCATCCATGAAGCACCCGTCAGTTCGGCATGCATCTGGATGACCACTGGCAATGAATAAGCTATACCTGGGAAAATATAAATGATATTTCATATACAAGTGCCATATGCTGCCATACATACCTCTCTTCGATCGGAGTCTTGATAATAATCATCAGTAATTGGGTGTTCTTGGATCCCTGCTCGTTTATCTCCCTTCAAACAAATATCTTTAATATATTATTGTGGAAATATTGGCTTGCTTACTTATTCCTCCTAGGTGGCCATCCAGATGAATGCCCAACCGACGGGTGTTACCTGGATGATTGAGCTCCAGGTTCGCGGGCCTTTGCCACAAGTCACTCTTCAAAAAGAGAACATGAACGAGCCGTGGGAGCTCTAGTGGCCACAATGGATATGAGAAGAAGTCATCTCTCTCTCCTCCGGGACTGACCAGATTTAGGGTCAGGAGCTGTCGGACCATCATGAAGATGACTTGCGCCCCAAAGACAGACGGCAAGTATCCTGGTTGCGCTTGTCGAGGCAGAGATTCTGCCTTTCCCTGAAGGCGGAGGCCTTGACCAGCTCCACCAGGCAGTTGGCACCGAGGACGGGTTCTTAAGGGAAGAATTAATATTTTTATATCATAAAAAATTGTTTTGCAGTAACGCATATGCATCAAATACACTTACCAGCTGTGGTAGAAGACTTCGAGGGGCTTCTGGGGCTTCACTAAGTCCGAATCCACGTTCACGAGATATTCTTGTACTTGGCAGGAAATTCCCATCTTTTTCTGTTGAACTTTTTTCACTTTTTATAATTTTAGTTTTTTTTTTCCTCTGAAATTTTTTTCCTGAACAACCAACCAGCTCGAACGAGAACTTCAGACTGAATGTAAAATTGAAAACGAACACGGGCCTTCTGATGTGGCTAAAGTTTGACACTTCATTAATAGGCATGGCATTCTTTGATTCTTAATTTTGTTTTTTTTTTCGATTATTCTAGGACCCATTTACAACGATGTTTGTAATATTAAGGCTTTTGCACGACGATATATGTATATAACTCATTTCCCTCAAATTTTTAAAATGACGAAACTGGTAAAAATAATTAAATAGGACTGCTTATAAAGAGTCCTCTAAATGCTCTAAAGAAAATAATTCTAGTTATTATTATTTGTATAACCTTAAACGGAATTGTAGTGTAATTTTTAATGGAAAGTGTTCCTTTTCCACTGCGTCGCATTTTAGAATGTCAACAATTTGGAACAATGAAATGGAACAAGATAATGATACAATTATGTAAGGTAGTATCATCGAAAGAGTTGCCCCCTTTAAAGGCCCCCCTTTTAAAAAAGCTTTTCCCATATAGCATGTCTCTCTGAGAGAGGGAGAGAGATAGCTAAAAATGTATCGGTTGTATAATGAGCTGCAATATTGGCACATTTACCGCTTGCTTTGACAGTGCTTTCTGGAGCTGAAATGGCTACCTTATATTATTGTATCATGATCCATATTATTCACATTAGAAATACATGGTTTAATAAGCTTAAATGCTTTACAATGTCGATTAGGACTGAATGGGTTAATTTTTTGCGCGGAAAATTGCTTTATTTACCCCCACACAAATTTCTTTTGTTTTTTTGCCTTTCCATTTTCCATTCGCTGTTACTCTGTTTCAAATTGCCTTCCGGGCCTGACCAAACAAATATTCTATGCAAACCTTTGGTGAATTGATGGCGAAAGAGACGGCTGATAGATGGGGGAGACAGAGAGAGAGAGAGAGGGAGGAGCCTCTGCACAAGTGTTAACTGCATTTGTTTGCCTTAATTTGGCTAGAACTCTGCCTGTATCTCCCCCGCTCGCCCGCTCCCCCGCCAGCTGCCTCATAAATCAACAAGCGGCGACCCAGAGGCCACCGTATCCAATGATTCTCCCGAGAATTGTTTGTAATTTGCAGGCCGAAAAAAAAACAGCACACAAAAAAAGAGAGGAAAAGGGGAAAAGCGGAGAGAAAGGCACTCCATTTTAGCATGGAGCAGCCAGAGCCACCCCAGAGCCACCCCAAAAGCCAGCTCAGCTCACCTCAGCTCACCTGCAGCATCAGCGGGCAATTCCCTGGCCGAAGAAATACAAGTTTTTAATGCCAATCTGCCGTTTAGCTAGCGATGTGCCTGCCCTACTATTTTGCTTCACCAGGGGCGGCTTTAAGGCGGCCACGAAAAGGGTTTGTGCTCCTCTGAATATAAATTTAGATTTTATTTCAAAATCAAGTAAGAAAGCTAATTACATTATTAAAATAATATATTAAAACATTTGAATAATCATAATTATTATTTTATAGAGAGCCCCCCGTGTGCGAGACTGCTCTAGCGATCCGCCCCTGTCCTCTATGACCATCTCTCCCTTTGCCGAGCGAGAGGCCGCTACAGTTTTGCCTCTTTCATCCGCTCAATCATCCATGTTGGTGTGACCCACTTTGTGTTGTTGTCTTTGTCGTAGTCTTTGTTTTTGTTTGTTTCCTTTTCTTTTTTTTCTTCATTTCTTCTTCTTTTTTCCTTTATTTTTTGTGTGCCCCTACGTTTTTTGCTGTGGTCGCGTGCGAAGCGAATAGGGAATATAGGAGAAAAAGAGGAATGACGGCCAAAGGCAACAGGAAAACAGTGACCAGCAAAAAAAGTAGCCAAAAAATATGAGGGATTTGGGTAAGGGGGAAATGGGAATGGAAATGGAAATGGAAGTGTGGAGGGGTTAAAGCAGTCAAGGAATAGCTTTATTTCCTATAGAAAATCACTTTTCTTATGTCTCAAGCGAAGGTCTTTAAAGAGGAAAAGTCCTTTTTTGAAATATAACATAATTTCACATAGGAAAATATGTCCTTAAATAATAAATAAATATGTGAATTAAATATGAAAATATTTATTACTTAAATGCCGCCATTTTTGTAACCTTTTGAAGATTCTACAGTAATAAATATTGCGTATATGTACATAATGTAATAATGTACATAATGTTAACATTTCGCTAAAATTAGGTTTCAAATTATGGTAAATAAAAATATTCAAATGATTAAAAAGCACGAAAATCACTTAGCTTATGCTTTAAGTTTTTTTTAAGCAAGCGAGGGTTTTTCAAGGGTTATTTCCTTTTTTGAAATAACTTAATTTGACAGAAGAAAATTAACCTTTAAAGAGTTTTGCTTGAAGTTATAAAATAAATAAATATATTAACTAAATATGAAATTATTAATTACTAAAAGCTCTCACTTTTTGTAACCTTTAAAGATTCTACAGTAATAAATTGTGCGTATACGTAATGTTAGCATTTCGATAGCCTTCAAATATTGCGTATACGCCCAGCAGACCATTTCTGTTGTTAAAAACTAAATGAAAATCCTTTAAAAGTACGAGATAAACATTCCTCCCAGTGAAATATATTGTTTTATTTGACAAATATTAGCAAACACCAAAAATAATCAAGAATTCAAGCCACAAATTCTGCGTATTAAGTCCGCAACTAGCTGGAAATCCCCCCAAAAGCAGCCCGAGCACGGGGATTGAGTGTGTGTGTACATCCTTTGAGTGTGTGCGTGCTTCCCTTGGACCCTGTGAAACTTAATAGAATTTCGAGTGCTTCCTGAGAGTGCTTTCGCTCTGAGAGCGCATAAACACTTTGTGCATCCGTGTGGTTATATCCATATCTACATATATCCAGCATATCCAGGACCTGCTTTTTTGTTTGTTTTGTTTGCTTTGTAACCCAATTTCGTTTTTTGTTCCCCGAGCGAGCGCACACACACACACACACACACACTGAGTGAGCCCGTGACGTCGCCGATTCGCTGGAGCATAGTTTGTTGAACTTTTGTGAGGGCACGAATAAAGCAAAACAACAGAAATTAACCACTGCCCCGAGTCCTGCCCCGACTTCTGCCCCTCTGGCCCTCGTTTATCCTTCGGTTTTCGTTCTCGTTTCACACCGCTGACGTCATCGCGCTTGCAACACTTTTTTTGCTGCTGCAACTTGGCCCGATTCCGATTCCGAAATTTCCGGCTCCCGGCTCCCAGCTCTTGGCTCTTTTTCGACTTTTCCAAGTAATTTGCCAGCCCCGAAAATAGAAACCAAAAGTTTTGCCTGCTGTTTTTTCCCAAAAACAATTCAAATTCAATTATTAAAAATTCACAAGTTTCTCGGGGAAAAATATATTAGGGGAAAAGCTGACGGGATATGAATTAATTGAATTGAAAAATAATACACGTTGTGCTCCAGGGGGAGGGTGCAGGGTGTAGGGTATTTTTACCGCGGACACAAAAAATATCAAATATCAAATGACCGCACGGGGTCCTGGTTTCAGGATTCCTGTCAAAGCCAAACAAGCCATGACAAACAACATGTATTCCGGAATAAAAGCTGGAATTTGCGCAGCAAATGAAATCCATTTTGAGGTATTTCCACAGGTTTTCGTGGATATTTTATGAGTTCAGCCTGAAATGTGGTTCAGGTAACTATTTACAAGCTGAATTCGAGGCTTTTAAGTTAAACAAATTTTTTAAAAGCTGAAATTTATAAAGATTGTAGAGTTTGGCTTAAGAATAGAACTTGCACATATTTTTAATATTAAAAAGTTATGTTTTTGTATAAAATGTAAAGTAATATATGGATATTTTATGAGTTCAGCTTAAAATGTGGTTCTGGTAACTATTTACAAGCTGAAATTCATAGAGACTGTAGAGTTTGTATTAAGAAAAATAGTTTTAAGACTCTTTAGAAGCCTGGAAATACCAATTATTTATTTATTTATTGCGGCGAGTGCCCTGTGACCCAGAAATATTGTTTCCTGCTGAACAAAAGGCCTGACTTTAGCCTCCAAGAAGTGCATGAACCCATGCCATTGAGCGGCAGTGCATTAAATTGATATTTGTTTGCTATTTTTACTATTTTTCCTGTGAAAGCAAGTGAAGCAAGTCGGCATTTTCCGCAGGTGCGCCCCAGCACAGGTGCATCAATCTTGTTTTGTTCGGCATGTTTTTTCTGTTTTTTCCCATTTTCCGTTGCCTGTGCCTGTGCCTGTGCCTGTGCCTGTGTCTGTGTGTGTGGCATGCATCCAACCCAAAAGCTAACCAAGAATAATACCTCGTTTTGCTCTCCGCATCTCTCTCTCTTTATTTCTATATCCTTGGGCAAACCTGCAGATGCGGCTTCATGTATGGCGAGCTGACAGACAAGGAGACCGTGGGACGGCTGGAGTACACGCTGGAGAACCAGCAGCAGGATCAGTTTGAGATTTTGCTCTACAAGAAGAACAGTGAGTACACAACAAGGAGCATATATCCTGTGCTAAATTGCCTGTGCCAAGGGTAGAACCCAAATCAACGTCACTTCTCCCCCCTGATTGCTTGATTTTAAGCCCACAGTTGTGGTAACAGTAGGAGCTATTACCCCATTTAGGGTATAAGCTCATGGAATTCTCTTAATTTAATCTAGGATATAATTACCTCTCCTGAAAATCATTTTATATAAAATTAAACAATTACAAAAATGGTATATAAGCTTGGTAGTTTCCTAATAACTTGACTCGTGCTGTGCCCATCCTAAATTGTTCATTTCGTAGACGAACCTTTCATAATTCATTGCCAAGAGCCAAAAGAGCCCAAACCCCAAGCCTATATCATCCTTTCCCACGTAATGCCAACAAATTGGGGTGCGATGGCCCGCCTGCCACTTTGAGTGTTGGCCCATCAATCAGAATCAGAATCAGAGCCACAGAACCCACATCCACATCCACAGGATCACAGGAGCACCTGTAATGCTAGCCCCCCAATCAAGGCCGACCGAGTATCGCCAGGGTATCGCAATTGGCCAACTCCAGCTCATAAATTAACGCCTTCGAGTATCAATTTTCAGATTTGCAGTGTGGCTGCGCCCTCTCGCAGTTTGGCAAGGCACAAACCCAAGGTAATTGCAGGTTAAAGGCTTTTTTTTTTGGCAATTTCACAAAGGAAAATATCAGAAAAAATTACCCTCCTAGAATTTGGAGTATTTGTACTTAAATTTTGAATCCAAACTCCTTTAGAAACAAATATTTAAAGAATTTATTTTCTGTGGCATTCTTAGCTTAACTTTTGACTTCAAATTAAATGAAATAAAAAAAAAGATTAGGCCACAAAACTAGGGATGGCCGCCATTCCCTTTTTAGCATCTCAATTGAGCTCTCGTCCTGGCAGCCTGCCCGCAGCAATAATCGTACTTCCTGTTGCATGTGTGTGGTCAGGATGAGAATTCGGGAAATGGGAAAAGTGCATCGTGGCATCAGGGCATCAGGCCATCGGGGGCGGTGCATTAAATAAGCATAAATCAATTGCAATATGAGAGCGAGGGAGGGGAAACACTCCCAACGAACAGCTGGCGCAGCAACTCAATTGAAAAATTTCACTTGGCCAGCAAAAGGAATTCGCTTTGATTGGATGCCAGCCAAGGATGAAAATTGCGACCGTCACGGGCAGAGTTGAAAACAAAAGCGGAATCGGAATCGGTATCTCGGGTAGAATTGTGCTGACAGGTAGCCTGGCGTGTATCTTTAATAATAAATCTATTCAATTTGGAATCAATATGCATTGAATACAGATACATACAGAAGCAGAAGCAGGAGCCGCAACCGTAACCGCGCGCACAAACATTCCAACCGGAAACGGAAGGAGCAAATTGTGCCTGTAATTAGTGCATAATTATGCCCGAACACACACACACATTCTCGCGGCGAAACAGGAAGGGTGGTCCTTGACCCGTGAAAATTGAAATGCAATTAATACACAGATACACAGTCACAGTCAGTCACAGTTAAAGGCTCCCATTACCGCGAGTGTTAGGCAATTAACGCCAGGTGATTGTTTACACATAATGGAGTCATAATTGAAACCAATTAAAACATATTTGAGTTGAGAAAGGAAAGCGTTTACCAGAGAAAGTCTGAAAGTAGGCAAGGAAATATTATTTTATATAGTTAAACTTTCTTTCTCTAAGTAAAAGAATCCCAAAGATTTTAGTTTCCTTTCCTAGCCCTATTTTGAGACAGCCCTTGAGGCGGTAATACCGTTATTTTCTTTATTAGCCATATAATAATTGCAGTTTATCTATCTGTCTGCCATTACCAATTTAATGTTTGACTATAAAGCCACGATTTCCATGGCAAAACACTTCGATTTGCCATCGGATACTCATTGAATTATTCATCCGGTCAGAACAAAGGCGGGTAAACAGCTTTCGGCTGTTCTGTGCCGTTGCATACATATGGCGCGCACTGTATGTGTACACAGGCGTAATTTACATCTGGCATTGTCTGGACCCAGCATCCAGAATCCGAGCATCCAGCATCCAGCATCCATTATCCTAGCATTCCATATCAATAATTGCAATCGAATGAAATGTTTGATGCCCCCAGCTCCGCTGCTTATGTCTCTCTCTCCACCGAAAGAAATATTGTGAACGAGGAGATTATCTTGAAATTTAATTCAAAATTAATTTTAGTAAGACCAGAGCACCGAAGTTTCTAGGTTTTCTAAAATCGTTAATAATTATAAAGGAGAGAAAAGCATAAAGTCAGAAGCTTAAATGTATATAAACCAAGCGCACACTTTCTTAACCAGAACATAAACCGAGCGAAATTTTGTAATCAAGGAGATTATGTTGAAATTTAATTCGAAACCATTTATAGTGTGACCGGAACTCCGAAGTATCTAGGTTCTTTTAATATCGTAAATAATTATAAAGGAGAGAAAAACATAAAGACATAACCTTAGTGTTATCCTTAACCAAATCATAAACCGAACGAAATTTTGTAATAAAGGAGATTATCTTGAAATGTTATTCAAAATCAATTTTAATGTGCCCAGAGCTACAACGGTTTAGAATTTTGAAATTGGAAATCAAAAAAGTGAGAAAGAAACATAAATACATTTCGTAATCAAGGAGAATATTTTGTAAAATTACTTCAAAAGGTTTTTTTAGAGTTACCAGACCAACAAAAGTTATAGAATTTTAAAATCTTTTTTTCCCTCAGTGTCTGCCTCGGTTAGTCGTGACCTGAATGCGAATGGGGATGGGGATTATCTATCTATCGTTTGTGCAGTGCACTCGACTGTGCAGGCCCCCGTTATCGTGCATACTTACCTATAATTGTTATTAATTCCGCCTCTTTCTCCCCCATTTCCCAGAAACCCCGCTATGGCTGCTGCTGCAAGTGGCACCGATCCGCAACGAACGGGACCTGGTTGTCCTCTTCCTGCTGACCTTCCGGGACATTACGGCCCTGAAGCAGCCCATCGACAGCGAGGACACCAAGGGAGGTAAGGGAGCCATGAATGCTATGATTTTTGGACCAGTTTCAGGTGGAGCACGACGAGATTACTTAATATTATTATTTAAATATTTTTCTTTATTTTGTATCTTATCCAAACCGTGCTCCACATGGAATTCTTGCACACACCTGTGTCCTGTGCCCCTGTCTTTGCCACTCTACTCTACTCTTTCTCTTTCTCTCTTCCATGTCTACACACTCGCATGCACGCACACCCAACATTACACACACAACACAACCCACACACACACACGCTTCAATAAATTGAAAACCAACAAAACTGACCGAAAAAATACCGAAATAAAAATAAATTGAAACCGAAAACCAACGCAATTCGATGTACACTGAACGCTGTATATATATTATAAATAACAACCACTCATGTCTAATGTCTATATCTATGCTGTTATCTTGTTATCCTGTGTGTCCTGTGTGCGTGTTGCATCCTCGTAGCGGTTAATCTATTTCTGCCAGTTTTAGGTCTCTCGAAGTTCGCCAAGTTGGCCCGATCGGTGACGCGGAGTCGCCAGTTCAGCGCCCATCTGCCCACGCTGAAGGATCCCACGAAGCAGTCCAACCTGGCGCATGTGAGTCCTTCTTCCTTATTTTATATAAATATATATGTATAATATAAATATCCCCTAATGCAGATGATGTCGCTGAGCGCGGATATCATGCCACAGTATCGGCAGGAAGCGCCCAAAACGCCGCCACACATACTCCTGCATTATTGTGCATTTAAAGCAATTTGGGACTGGGTGATATTGTGTTTAACATTTTATACAGCCATCATGGTGAGTGCTCATCCTTTTTTTAATAGTTTATGATTTATGCCCTTGAATTATTATTTCATATGAGTTTTCATCTGAATAACTCTTGTCTGACAACAATTTGAACATACCTTTTGACATGGGCCATGCGTGGGTTGCGTTTGAGGATTATTTTAGGGGGTAATGATGCCACCTGCCACCTGTCACATCCACCTACCTTCCAACCACATTCAGATTTGCCACAAAGCCGCCTGCGACGCCTTTTCATAAGCCGATGTCGCATGTCTGCCTGAATTGTGTCTATTTCCGTCAACAAGATGTTAACATTTTCGCTTAAATTGAGCTCAGCATCTATGTACAGCCTCCTACCCAACATCCCACGCTCCTCCAACCTCCACACACGTGTGCGTTTGTGAAAGGGGATTTTCCCTTACTGCGTTCCATGTATTTCCCCAACAAAGTTGCACTTTCTTGTTCGTTTTCGTTTGCGTTTGCTTTTGGCTTATTGTTTAATGACATTTTGCGGTATTTGTTTGTTGTTTCTGGCGGTTTTTGTGGCTCCAACTTTGGTATAAATGTATGGCCAGCAACAAATCAAAACTTTGTCTGTTGGATGACACAGGAAAGAATGTTTGATAAAAATATGGCAGAGATAAGTGAGATTTGGCAGCAGGTCAAAGGGTTATAAATGCCGGGGAGGCTCTAAAAAAATATATATAAAGAGATTTAGGGTAAAAGAAATGAAATGGTATTTACTATTATATATTTAGAGACCTAAAAAAATAAATCAAAGGAGGACTTACGATACAAAGGCTGATTTTGAAGTATTTATTTTTAAAATTAAAGTACTGTCTTTAAATAAACTTTGACTTCACAGTATTTACTCTAAATCTTTAGTTAAATAAAAGAGCAAAGACCTGGCTTTTGTTATGGAAGCTTTCTTCTTCTCAGCCACAGATAAAGGTGTAGCCTCTAATTAGCCAAATACCCCACAGAATCGGATCGGAAAGGGCTCGTTCTGGGTCTCGTTTGCCGTCTCCCTCTCGGGGCTCAAGTGGGGAATCCAGATAACGACCCTCTGTCAGACATTAATGTTGATTCGCAGCAGACAAAGAGTAGCAGCTCGGAGCTCGAAGCTGGAGCGGAGACGGAGACGGAGACAGACAAGTGCACACATTTACATGACCAAGTGGCTGCTCAGACAATCGCCCCTGCCCCAGCCGTCGGACGGCTTATGTTTTATGTGCTCAAATTAATATGCTCAGTCGGGGGAGGTCCTGTCGAGGACGAGAGCAGGGACAGAGACAGAGACAGCGACTGAGACTGACAGACAGCGGCATTCGTGGCTTGTAATCCAACCGGGGCCAGGCCAAGACGAGCCATGTTAAGAGGCTTGTAACTGCCACTTGGGGCAACAGTTAAGACAACAGCCGCAGAATGGGGGAAAGCCACCCAACTGTTGCTCCGGCAACGTAGGCCACCTGGTGTGAATTTTTTGGTTCAGATACACTGCAGCTGGAAATATTAAAGAAGATAGTAGTAACACCTATGAGCTTTAGGCCAAATCCCATTTAAAATCTTTGCCTCAATCGGACTAAGAACATTAAGTCTCAAAGCAGTTGAAGGTTTTACTGCTCCTATTATTTTACAGAAATTAGTTCCTTAAAATATTCAAAGATAAATTCAATAATCCAATAAGTTATAATTATATTTACAAATATATATTTTATCCCAAATCCCATTGATTTCCTTGCCTCAATCGGACTAAGAAAATTAGGGCTCTTAAAGCAGTTAAAGCTGTTACAGCTCTTTTGCTCGTTATTTAACAGAAACTTAGGGAGATCACTGTGGACGGCAGTCCACGTAGTGACGATGAGCACCGAGACTGTGGTGCGCAAGGAGACTACTATATACAGCCGTAGAATTGAAAATCTGCTACGATAGTCCGATCAGAACCATTTATATCTTGATCGAAAGGTATTGTAAACCTCTTTGAAACTGCATACTAAGATTTTTCAAAAACTGATAACTTTAGGAGAAATGAGAGTGAAAGTGCGAAATTGACAATTTTGAAAATTGGAGCAATTGGGGCCGGTTGAGCAAAAACCCCCAAATTTTTAAGGTTGTTGTGATCTAGCTTTAAATACGCGTCGAATGACACCTCGATCGTCCTGATCCGATACTCCGTTCAAAAGATATTCAATAAACAAGATTTCAACGGCCTTTCCGAAATGAAAACGTTTGTCCTGTTGTTTGTCTGTTTGTTTGTTTGTTTGTTTGTCTGTTTGTTTGTCTGTTTGTCTGTGGTATTTTTTGTTTTAAAGTCCTGGAACCACTTTTGTTTTATTAATCAGCTCGAGCTAAATAATTTTTGTTCTACGACTTTTTGGGTTTCCCGCTAGTTTGGCGGGAAAACAGCTAGAAAAGCCAGATTTCCCGCGCCCATAACTTCTAAACGACTAAAGCTACAGAATCGTGCTTTATGTCGTTTGAAAGGTATTTTGAAATGATAATAGCTTTGCCTTGACATAATTTATATAAATATAATATTTAAGAATTTATAATTAAAATTAATTTTTTTTTTTAAGTTTTTGAAGTTTTCTTAAAAATGGCTCTAACGATTTTGATACTCACTCAAGGCCATATAGCCCTTGAGATTGCTCAACTTTTGGTATATAACACATATCTCGGAAAATTCGCTTTCTCGAGATATTACTCATTAAAATTAGTAGCAAAGATCCCATATACCTAACCTTTTACATGCACTATACATACATTTATGTAAAAACTCATGTAGAGTCATTTAGAGACGTGCACAATGCAATAAAATTTAAAGCCATAAAAAAAAATTTAATATCATTTAAATTTAAAAGAAATCGCTTGAAATTTTTTTTTTTTAATTTAATCTAATTTTTGCTTTTTCCACTACTTTGGCGGGAAAACAGGAAATTTCTCGCGCCCATAACTTCTGAACGACTAAAGTTACAGAAACGTGCTATATGTCGTTGGAAAGTATTTTGATATGATAATTACTTTGCCCTGACAAAAATTTTCTAAATATTATAATTAAGAATTTAGAATAAAAATTATTTTTTTTAGATTAAAAATTTTTTTTAAATAGCTTTCACGATTTGTATAGTAACTTCCGGCCGTATATCCCTTGAGATATTTCGGGGTACAACACATATCTCCGAAAATTTGCTTTCTCATCAAAATTAGTAGCAATGCTCCCATATAGCTAACTTCTTATATGAATTTTGTTTGTTAATTTTTCCCATTTGAGTTTCAAACAAAAACTTATAAAAACAATGGAAGACCTATGTATGTACATATAAAGTCATTTAAAAAACTTCTGATATCAAATAAAAACACCTCTTAACGAGGTTAGATTAAAGTGACGATGGCACACTCAACACAAAAAATTTCTGATATCAAATTTTGTGACAATTAATAGTTATTTAAACAAAAATATTTAAAAAGTTTTTAATTAGTTTCAAAATCGGCACTTAGCTGAAAAATTTAAAAAGGCAAAATAGGCAGCGTGCCGATTTTGAAACTAATTAAAAACTTTTTAAATATTTTTGTTTAAATAACTATTAATCGTCACAAAATTTGATATCAGAAATTTTTTGTGTTGAGTGTGCCATCGTCACTTTAATCTAACCTCGTTAAGAGGTGTTTTTATTTGATAAAATATAAGAAGAAAAATCAAACATTCCAATAAGTTATAAATATATGTTATATATTTTGATATTTGTAAGCATTAATTGAATATTAACTATGGCATTTTGTAAAAGTAGCATTATGTAAATTTGAATTCCCGCATTTATGTTCGAATTCTTCTGTGTCAATTTGAGATAAGATAAGATTCCGCCGAGATTAAGGAAATAAGGATTAAGAAGAGAAGAAGACTACGGTCACACTACAACTTTTAGAACGATAAAGATAAAATCGACGAAATAAAGAATTATCGACATTGGAACTACGATAACATATTATATATTTTTTATATATATTTATAATTTATCCCAAAAACTAAGTTAATTTCCCTGAATCGGATTAAAAAAATTAAGTCTTTTTAAGCAGTTGAAAGTTTAACTAAGACCTGTTTTATGCTTATTATTTTACAGAAACGTAAGGAACTAAAATATTTAAAGATAAAACCTATATGCCAACAAGCTATAAACATATATTATATATTTATATGTTATATCACATAGTTTCATATATATTTATCTATATCTCCTTTTAGGTGCCATACAATGTAGCGTTTAAAAATAAAACCTCAGAGGATGTTTCCCTGCTCGTGGTCGATTCGATAGTCGATGTTATATTCTTTATAGATATTGGTAAGTAAACTATTAATATATTTATATTTTCTTTATATTTATTTATATACATTTATTAATATATTTATAATTATCTTCATCAGTTTTAAACTTTTATTAATATTTAATATTTATATATCTTTATTAATATATATATTTTTTAATATATTAATTATTATCATCATCAGTTTTAAACTTCCACACAACGTTCGTGGGTCCTGGCGGCGAGGTGGTCAGCGACCCCAAGGTGATCCGCATGAACTACCTGAAGTCCTGGTTCATCATCGACCTGCTCAGCTGCCTGCCGTACGACGTGTTCAACGCGTTCGACCGGGACGAGGATGGCATTGGGTCCCTGTTCAGCGCCCTCAAGGTGGTCCGCCTGCTCCGGCTGGGGCGGGTGGTCCGCAAGCTGGACCGCTACCTGGAGTACGGGGCGGCCATGCTGATACTCCTGCTCTGCTTCTACATGCTGGTGGCCCACTGGCTGGCCTGCATCTGGTACTCGATAGGACGCAGCGATGCCGACAATGGGGTGAGTCGTGGCAGGGATTATCTGGAGCTTTGGGGGTATAAACTCTTTTGATCCTTTCCGACAGATCCAGTACAGCTGGCTGTGGAAGCTGGCCAATGTGACGCAGTCGCCGTACTCGTACATCTGGAGCAACGACACCGGGCCGGAGTTGGTGAACGGGCCGTCACGGAAGAGCATGTACGTGACGGCCCTGTACTTTACCATGACGTGCATGACCTCGGTGAGTGTGGACCGAAACCGAAAACGGCGAGTTCTTGGTTTATAATAATCATATATCAAATGTGTCTCTCTCTCTTTTTGTATCTCTCTCTTTTGCTCTGCTCAATTTTTTATGTACGGTTACATACAGGTGGGCTTTGGCAATGTCGCCGCGGAGACAGACAACGAGAAGGTGTTCACCATCTGCATGATGATCATTGCAGGTGCTGTGTCCTTAACACGTTCCGTTGCCGCGTCAAAAGTCTCTTGATATTCCCGCACACGCGTCACGCTTTTCAAACTCCGATTTCCGGTTTCCGATTCTCGTTATTCGATTCCGATTTCATTTGAAAGCTAGGCCATCCGCTTGCGCCGCTAGAACTAATAAATCGTTGCAGTGTTTTTTTTTTTTTTTTTTGTGTAGAGCCTCCTCATCCGTGCCATTTGTCGTCCATGTCCTCCATGTCCTTGTAGAGCAGCTCACTCACTCACTCCCGTCAGACTCAGATCGCAGCCAGAGTTTTTCAAGTGTCTTAACCCTTCTTCTGATCTCCGTCGCCATCTAGTTGCACAATTCTTCGCCATGTGTGAGTTGCATTGCTCTCTCTATTCCTGCCTACTCGTTGTCCGTAACTCGTTACTCGTTAACCGTAACTTTAAATCCTTAATTCGTTACTAGTTAATCATTACTCGTTATGTGGTACTCGTTAACCGTAATTCGTTACAAGTACAAGTAACCGTAACTTGATATCCGTGTCTCGTTACTAGTTACTATTACTCGTTATGTGGTACTTGTTAACCCTAATTCGTCACAAGTACAAGTAACCTTTACTTGATATCCGTTATTCGTTACTAGTTGACCATTACTCGTTATGTGGTACTCGTTAACAGTAATTCATTACAAGTGCAAGTAACCGTAACTTGATATCCGAAATTCGTTACTAGTTCCCATTACTTATGTTATGTGGTACTCGTTACAAGTAACTCTCGATGTGTAACGCCAGACAAAGCATCTTAACTGCTTAGGATCAGTGATCAGTGTTGCTTTAATGGAGGTTTCTATAATCTCAACGATCCTGCTGATCCTGCGCAGAGTCTCGCTCATGTCACTCGTTATTCCCTCTTCCCCATCCTGCCTCTCTCTCTGTCTCTGTCCCATCTCATTGTGCTCGTCCCATCTGTGGCATTTATTACTGTTCTAGCCGCGCACCTGTGCGTCTCTTCTTCCACAGCAAAAACTGATAACACACACACACCCTCTACAACTATCTCTCTCACACGCACACTTTACTTACTCGCTGAGAGAATAACGAGTTATTCTCCCTGTGCTCTCTCGCACATCTTAAGTGTTATCTAGCTGATCGTGTAAAGATTGCTTTGAATGGATCCCCAACTGCTACGAACTCCAAATCTGTGTGCACTCGCCGCTTAATGCGTCTGTCTCTCATCACCGATCTCTCTCTCTCTCTCTCAACCCTTTAGCCCTGCTGTATGCAACGATCTTTGGCCACGTGACCACCATCATCCAGCAGATGACCTCGGCCACGGCCAAGTACCATGACATGCTGAACAACGTGCGCGAGTTCATGAAGCTCCACGAGGTGCCGAAGGCTCTCAGCGAGCGCGTAATGGACTATGTCGTCTCCACCTGGGCCATGACCAAGGGTCTGGACACCGAGAAGGTAAGATCGTAAGCGGGAACGGTTCTTCTTCTTCCTTAATTCAGGTCCAGCCAGGAGATGATAGTCCCAGGGAGTAAGGGGAATCGCATTACGTCCTTTTGTGTTGCCAGTCAGCTTCTTCTAACTTTCCGAATCGTACATTCAAACATTATTTCTCAGACTCTGGGGTACAAGCAATTCGATCATTCGGGCATTATAGATAAGTGGGTCATTCATTAATGCTTTTTGTATTATCTGGGACCGGGTTTCGCTTTCGCTTTGTACATAAACTAGAGCTAGCTAACCTAGTTAAGCTTGGATCACTTCAGTCTATCACTATCTCTAATGCACTCGGCATACGCACACATACATTATATACACACGCTACTCGCTACTCGTCCTTTGCTGTTCTTTACACGCTACTCGCTATTCTTCGTTTCTCACCACCTATCACTCGTCACACTCATAACTTAAGCAGCTACTCGTTACTCTCCACGCTTTCTAGTCGTACAGCTTGACGACATATACAGACACACCACACACACATACACACACATCTCTCTAACTCCAGACAAAAAAAACCTGTACTATCTCTCTCCTCAATTCTCCGACAAAAAAAAAATTTTCGCCGCTATCGCGCTTTGTTTTCCTATTATTTTGAAGCTGCTAACTCGCATCCCTAGGCCTAAGATCAAGAAACCCCGAAAAGTACCTTGGCAGGGACCCCAGAACCAACCATCCCACCCACAGATCAAGGACCAGGCCCAGGGTCCGAGGTAAGCTGTGGGTGGCCCCGAAAAGTGATAACTGAATACTCTGATTAAGTGCGGAATCCATCACCTTAAGCTCTAACCTCTAACGAAACCATCTTTGACAGAACTCAGCTAACCGATGATCTATCTCTCCATTCTCTCCATGTGTCTGCCCGCGAGCGAGATCCGTGCCAAAACGAAAAGCGTCCGTCAAATTCATGCCTTTAGATGAACCTGAACCAAGCGGCGCAGCGAACCCCGAGAAATCCTTGAACCCTTAACCCCCAGGGGGTCGCTTGCGCCTTGAACTTTGAACATAGAAAAACCCCATGTTTGGTTCACAAAACAGACAAAGAGTTTGCAAACGGTTCAAGCCGTCATCAAACTGACCTTTATACCTATTTCGTTGACTGTAGTTTGTGCCGCAATTAGAGTTCCCACAACCCCCCAACCCCACGAAAACAGAGACTCCAACTAAGGGGGAAGGAGTGCCACGTTCCCCGGAAGTGGCACTCTGCTCTCTCTCTCTCTCTCTCCCAAGCAAACACACACACAGACAATCACAGTCAGACCACACACACACCACACACAGTGAGAAACAGACACTCGATCAATGTTGTATGTGTATTAGTGTATGTGTGCGTGCGTGTGCGTGTCCCGTTAGCCACTAGAGCTGAAGAATTCCCCCCAGAGAAGAATCTGAAACGAGGCCTTGGAAAGCTTTAAGAGTTCCAGCTAGGGAATCTGCATTAGATTTTGATTCTGAGTCGGGGTGGAGAGCCTTTGGAATCTCTCTTCCGGAGAAACTGAGACTGAAGAATCTTCCTTTCGGAGAAATTGAGACTGAAGAATCTCCCTTCTGGGGAAAGTGAGACTAATGGATCTCCCTTCCGGAGATACTGAGACTGAAGAATCTCCCTTCTGGAGAAACTGAAGCTGAAGAATCTCCCTTGTGAAGAAATAGACTGAAGAATCTATCTTCCGGAGAAACTGAGACTGAAGAATCTCCGTTTCAGAGAAACTGTGCCTGATAAATCTCCCTTCCGGAGAAACTGAGACTGAGGAATCTTCCTTCTGGAGAAACTGAGACTGAAGAATCTCCCTTCCGGAGACTCTGAGACTGAAGAATCCTACCTAATAAAGAAGAATAAGAATAAGAAGAATTCCTCTTTAAAAAGATCTGAATCTAAATCTGCATCTAGGTAGAAAGCCTACAGAATTCCTTCCGGAGAAACTGAACCTGAAGATCTCCCTTTCGGAGAATCAGAGCCTGAAGAAGTTTTCGTAATTGGGAATCCAAATTCAGATTTAAAACTAAGTATAAAATCTACAGAAGACTTATCCTCCAGAAAGATCTGTTTCGAAATTTGCATCTAGATAGAAAGCCAGAAATATTCCTTCCGGAGAAACTGAGCCTGAATAATTTTACCTTATTAAACCTCCGAGTTGGATTACAGTTTTGATTTAAAACTAATTAAAAATTCTGTTGAAGAATTCCCTTTCTGAATCAAAATCTGCATCTAGTTAGAAAGTCAGAAGAATTGTTTTCCCACCCAAAGAATCATAATCTGTTGCGGAATCTGGTTGAAAAACTCAAAGAGCTTCTCTCTCCGTCGCTCTCCCCAAACATTCAGAAACTCTGAATCTGGGTGGAAAGCCTCCGTGGTGGTCCGCATATATTTCAGTTTCCCACAAGAAAAAAACAGGACTAGACCCCCCCCTTAGATCGATCCGATTCGCTTCGATTCGATTCGATTAGAACTGCCACTCGCAACTCGTTCACAATTCGCAGGTACTAAACTATTGTCCGAAAGATATGAAGGCTGACATATGTGTTCATCTAAATCGCAAAGTATTTAACGAGCATCCGGCATTTCGTCTGGCCTCGGATGGTTGTCTCCGGGCACTGGCGATGCACTTCATGATGTCGCACTCGGCGCCGGGGGACCTGCTCTATCACACCGGCGAGAGCATCGATAGCCTGTGCTTCATCGTCACCGGCAGCCTGGAGGTGATCCAGGACGACGAGGTTGTGGCAATATTGGGTGAGTTATTCGGTCTTATTCAAGGCACCCAAAGGAATCACCCAAAGAGATCAACGCCTCCCGACAATACCCTGTAGAATACGCTCTGTTTTTCGTTGATTTTTTCTGTGATCTTTGCAGGCAAGGGCGACGTCTTCGGCGATCAATTCTGGAAGGACTCGGCCGTGGGCCAGAGCGCGGCCAACGTGCGCGCCCTGACCTATTGTGATTTGCATGCCATCAAACGTGATAAATTGCTCGAAGTCCTCGATTTCTATTCGGCATTTGCGAATAGCTTTGCACGCAATCTGGTGCTCACCTACAATCTCAGACATCGACTGATTTTTCGCAAGGTGGCCGATGTGAAGCGCGAAAAAGAATTGGCCGAACGGCGTAAGAACGAGCCGCAATTGCCCCAGAATCAGGACCATCTCGTCCGCAAGATCTTCTCCAAGTTCCGGCGGACGCCCCAAGTCCAGGCCGGCTCCAAGGAGATTGTCGGCGGCTCCGGGCAAAGCGATGTCGAGAAGGGTGACGGCGAGGTGGAGCGCACCAAGGTGAGTTCAGGTCATAGTCTATCTAGCTCTCTCTCTCTCTCTCTGTGTCTCTCTATCTCTCTCTCTCTGTCTCTGTATTCGTTGCTGTGCATTCCGCTTTCAGTGTGTTTTTATGTGTTCCATTTTCATGTGTTTCGCTGTTGTGTTTTCTGTAGTTCTGTTGTTTCATTCTTTTGTCACAGCGATTGTAGGATGAAGGGATAGGGAATTCGTGATCGTATTAGGGGATAACCTATTTAAACTTAATCCCTGCGGACTTAATTTCCTTTAAAAGTTTTCTGGCAGTAAATTCTCCTATCTAAATATTAAAATCTTTCCCCACTCATTGTTCTATTTCAAAAGTTTAAATTATTTTCGGTGCTTTTATTTATTTAAAAACCTTGAAACAGAACTAGGGATACTGAAATCTATATACGATCTATATCTATATTCTATATATCTAAATCGCGTATGAAACCAAAGAAATCCTACAAGCGCTGATGACTTCGTTGTTTGTCATCTTTCGTTGCTGTTGCAATTCTTCTGTTCCCGTTCCCCCGTTCCAAAATGTAACAAATATCATTTCAAACTCACCACGGTTCGAGCCCGTTGCCCGTTCCGTTGCCATTCGTTTCACCGCTCACCGTTTCACCGTTAACCGAACTAACTAACTGTTCTTCCGAAGCCTCAGCCTCACAAAATCCACCAAACTCACCGCTGCCAGAAGCAAGAGTTGCGAGTTCAGGCGACTTCACCTTGGTGGCAACTGTTACCCGTTACCCGTGTTAACTGTAACTGTTTTAGCCGTAGTTCTATATACTAAACATACTTAGATATAATACGTGTTGTTGCCGTTGAAAATGCTTTAAATAATGTTCTTACCATCGCAGCTGTGAACTGTAAACCAAGTGACTTATGCTCGTTGTATGTCTTTCTTTGTCTTTATCTTTGTCTTTCTTATACATGCTTTCGCATAATGCATAAACTCACCACTCCCCATGCTGATCACACCGCACACCCACCACGAAACCCACCACGACACTTGCTTGCCAACTGTACCTGCTTGTGCTTTTCGTGTTCTTTACTGCTTTGTCTTCCTCTCTCTCTCTCTCTGTGCTTTCTCTCTTTTCTGTTTCATTTTTGATTTATTTTACTGTACAAAATTAATTGTAAATCTGGCTTAAATTGAAAATCTAAAAATCTAAATCAAATTCAACAAAATTACTAACGGAAAATTCTGTATTATTTCTCCCCACACTTCATTCGAACCCGGAACCAAAAAACTTCCCCTGAATTCCAACGAAATAATTGCGAAATGCTTGAAAAATCCTTCTGAAATTCCCCTCAAAATTCCCTTGAAATCCTTCCAATATCCTTCCTGCCACTCTTCTCTTTCTTCTCTCTATTTCTCTCTCTCTCTCTTGTCTTACCCAACTGTCTTGCGCTCGAACAACCTATTCCGCAAAATGCTTGCTTGAAAAAATCCCCGCAAAAATGTTCAATATAAAAAAATAAAAAAAAAAAAAACTATCGTAAATCGTTTATCGAAAATCAACAATCAACAACAACAAACAACATATACAAGAAGCTACCAGCCAAACTGACACTGACCGAGGACGCGCGCATCCTCGGCACCGCCAACGCATCCGCATCCGCATCCGCGTCCGCCTCCGGTGCGGTGCCCTCGCCATCGCCATCCCCCTCGCCATCCTCGGGTCCACCATCTGCGCGGAGTACGCGGGCCAGCAAGTGGGGACGCCTCCTGGGCAGTTCAAGCGTCGATTCAGCTAGCGACACCAGCGCCAAGGTAGCCGTCTCGAGAAGTTTGAGCGCCCGCGAAAGCCTCCGAGAGAGCACCGCCCAAGCGCGGCAGAGTAGTACTTCGAGTAGCAATGGTGGACAAGGCAACAAAGTAATTACAGCTAGCCATTAAGGGTGACCTCTGGTGTACTCCAGGGTACCAGATCAGGGACTACTGATTGGTGATCTGGGATCTGGCCACTGGTATCTGATATCTCAGAGCTAGAAGCTGTCATCTGAGATCAGCGACGCGTAGTCCTTTGACACCACACACAGTGACACGAAAGAAAAGCGTTGAAGAGAAGAATTCAATTTTGAATTTGAATTTTGATTTAAAGACACTTAATACCTTTATAAGCTTGGTACTTATTATAAATATTATTTGGATCCGACAACTATAAATATTTCTTAATTTTTACAAAAAAAAAAAAAACACTTGAAACCTATTGAAAATATCGATTTAAGAGACTTTATCGTCGATAATCATACATTAATTCAAACCCAGATTAAAAAATAGTCCTTTCTTAATTATACTTATTATTAATATTTTATTAATATTGAACTGAGAACTATAGATGTTTCTCAATTTTTCTAAAGGAAACAGTCCTAAACCATACTTAAAACTCATCGAAAATATCGGTTTAAGAGAATTAATCGTCGATAATCACACATTAAAATTGATCTTTTCTAAAATATACCGATTATTAACATTTTATAAATATTATTTGGAATTAACAACTATCAAAACTTCTCAATTCTTAAAAAGAAATCAGTCCTAAAACATTCTTAAAACTCATCGGAAATATCGATTTAAGAGCATTATTAATCAGACATTAATTTAAGCTCGGATTTAAAATGTATCTTTTCTAAATTATATTTATTATTAATACTTTATAAATATTATTTGGAACTGAGATCTATCGATATTCCCCAAGTTTAAAAAATGAAAACAGTCTTAAAACATTCTTGATACTCATCGTAAATATTGATTTAAGAGAATTAATCGTCGATAATCAGGCATTAATTTAAACCCAGACTTAAAAATTGTTTTATGTAAATAATGCTTATTATTAAAATTTTATTAAAAAGAAAACGGTCTTGAAACTCATCGAATATATCGATTTATAAGAGAATTAATCATCGATAATCAGACATTAACGTAAACCGTGACTTGAAAATGGTCTTTTCAAAATAATAACTATTTTAGGAACTCAAAATTATGCCTAATTATAACTTTAAGCATCAGGCTTATAAAGGTGCCAACATTCACATATTAAATTTACAAAAAAATAACAAACATTCATGCAACTCTGATTGTTGAAAAGAAAATGTGAAATGCATGTTTGTTTCGGTGTCTCTTTGGGTTTTCCATTTTAATGATAACTCTGTCTCTCTTCTTTTTTTTTTTTTTTTAATTTTTTTGTCTTTCGTTTGCTCTTCTCACCTCTGATATCGATATCGATATCGATTCCGAATGTGTGGTTCCGTTAATCGATCGTTTTGCGTTCATCTTGCGTTTATCATTTCCGTACCGTACCTCTACCTACCATGTTGACAATTGTGCAATCGAATTGAAAAGCATTTACAATTAAGCAAAGTAAGTTTTACGAACAATTAGTTTGGTTTACCGCTATCTTAGTTGGCACACCTCTAACCACTGTTATCGGTTTTTTACTATCGATAGGCCAATGGGCGGGCCATAAAGTATCGATATTGCTAGAAGTAAAGCTTGGAATTCATCCGATTATTGATTGATAAATTATAAATAAATATCGATAGACACGCCCGCCCATGGCCAAGACCCTAGAGCTTGCACTGCGCCCACTAAATACTCTCAAACCCACTGCCATGCCCCCGCCCTCTAACCTCCCCTAGATGGCTTAGACTGCCATGATAACCCCCCACCACCTGCCAAATCGATTGATATGTTTTCTATTCTTTATCGTTTATCGTTTATCGACCTTTTCCCGCCACTCTCTATCTCTGAAATCGAATCTACAACTACAATTATTGCCTGCGTTCATCTACAACAACAACCAACAACAACAACTGAAACAACTTGACAAAAATTAATTAATAAATATAAATTAATTAACTAACAACAATGTCGACGAATTGGAATCAAAACGAAATATGCACTTTAATCCGAAATTGATTTAAAATTGGAAAAAATGCACTGCACTCTGCCAACCTGCAACCTGCAATCTGCCACCTGCCACCTGCAACACCAATGCTGCAACCTGCAATGAATGCTTCAACAATCGATCAAAAATAAAACCCAAAAACTAAAAAAAAAAAAAAAAAAAAAAACCTTCAAAAACCCCCAAAAATCCCAAAAAAAAACTCAAAAAACCCAAAAAATCCTTTAAAAAACTTAAAAAAACTCAAACACCTTTTTCTCACTTTTCTCCCACACAAAAAATAAATGCTATGTGCCTCCTGCCACATCCTGCCCCCATCCCACATTTGCATCCGCATCGCATCCGTCCATCGTTCCATTAAACGTCACCTCCAGGTTTTTCCCAAGGCGCCCAAACTGCAGGCCAGCCAGGCGACCCTCGCCCGCCAGGACACCATCGACGAGGGCGGCGAGGTGGACTCCTCGCCACCCAGCCGCGACAGCCGCGTGGTCATCGAGGGAGGAGCTGCCACCGGAGCTGCTGGTGGTGTCGCAGCTGGAGGAGGAGCGGCCGCCGGCGCAGGAGGAGGCGTAGTGGCCACCATCGAGGCAGGACCTGGCTCAACCAAGGCGGATCGCAACCTGGCCTTGGAGCGGGAGAGGCAGATCGAGATGGCCAGCTCGAGGGCCACCACCTCGGACACCTACGACACTGGGCTGCGCGAGACGCCGCCCACGCTGGCACAGCGCGATCTCATCGCCACCGTGCTGGACATGAAGGTGGACGTGCGGCTGGAGCTGCAGCGCATGCAGCAGCGCATCGGTCGCATCGAAGATCTGCTCGGCGAGCTGGTCAAGCGATTGGCTCCAGGAGCCGGCACTGGTGGTGGTGGAGCTCCGGATAACAGCAGTGGCCAGACCACGCCCGGCGACGAGATCTGCGCAGGCTGCGGCGCGGGCGGCGGCGGCTCTGCCACAGTTACGCCCACAACCCAGACACTGACACAGACGCCGTCCGTGGTTACCAGTCCCGTGGACACTGTGATAACCATCTCATCGCCGGGAGGATCAGGATCGGGACAGGGACAGGGACAGGAATCGGCAGCAGCTGGCGCTGGTGGCGGCCTGCTAAATCCGGGCGCCCCAGCTGTGTCGAGCGCGGGAGGCAACGGCCTGGGGCCGCTGATGCTCAAGAAGCGACGCTCGAAGAGCAGGAAAGCACCGGCGCCTCCTAAGCAGACACTCGCCTCGTCGGCCGGCACCGCGACCGTCGCTCCCATGGGATCCGTTACCGGATCTGGCACGACGTCGGCGCCAGCGTCAGCCTCAGCGGATCATCATCAGCCGGCGGCGGCGGCAGACATGTCGCCACCATCGGCACCAGCAACCACTCAGCTGCTTCATCTGCGCCTGCTCGAGGAGGACTTTACGGCGGCCCAGCTGCCCTCGACTTCAGCGGGAGCCGGTGCTGGGGTCGTCACTTCACCCACGTCGGCCACCACACCCACGCCGCCTCCGACGGGCAGCGGCGGTGGCACGCCCACCACCACGCCCACAGGCAGCGGGCCCAGGAGCAGCGGTTCCAAGCGGGAGTTCCTCTAGCCCACGATACCCGAGTGGAGGGAGGAGACCTCCTCCGGCAGCAGCAGCCAGGAGCAGGAGTAGGGGCCCAGCCACGCCCACTCGCAAGCGTACGCGCCTACGCTTAGTTAGTCGATATGTTTAAGACACAGCCTGTAACCTCAACTCGGAAACACTTAAGCCACACTTATGTCTCACAGCTACCTGGACAAGATTCCCCGGGATTCACTGCAACTTGTATGTATTTCCGTCTTCCGTCGTTCCCAAAGGCTTTCCCCCAAATCATCCAGCAAAGAAAATGGTAATTTGGGCACCAGTTATTGGTACTTGGGGGATAATAAGGTTCCTTCCAAAAGCAAACAAGATCTCACAGTTTTAGTTATCTTAAATAAATGGTTAGATTTTCCTAGGATTCTCATATTTTTATATTTATTTATTTGTATTTATTACATTTACTTATTTATTTGCGCCGCCAATGTGTTTTTATTATTATTTGTAGTCTGTTAGCCGCAAAGTAGAAAAAATTGCCTACTTTTGGGCATTTTTGAAATTAATCTGTGCATCTTTTGGGCTGAATTGAGAAGTTAAAGGCGGCAATGGACAACAATTGCATACTTTTGGGGCTTGCGATCAGTGCGCCAGATTTTTACAGTTTGACATGCACTGGTCAAAGTGCGGTGGAATTTTTACAGTATAAGATGTACTGGACCACAACTCCAGTGAGATGCGGTTTCTGTCCCCACTAACGGGTAGTCGCAAAGCCAGAAGTTTGCAATTTTCACACCTTATAACAAGCCTAAAAGTATGCTACATTTTTAATAAAAGAATAGCATACTTTTGGGCTTTTTGGTATTAAAAAAACGTAGCATACTTTTAGGCTTGTTATAAGGTAGGAAAAGTGCAAATTTCTAGCTATGAGACTACAATGAACTGAGAGATATTCTGCACTTTTCGTACCTTATAACAAGCCTAAAAGTATGCTATACTTTTTATTAACAAAATTGCATACTTTCGGGCTTTTTAGTTTAACGAAAATCGTAGCATACTTTTAGGCTTGTTATAAGGTATGAAAAGTGCAAATTTCTGGCTATGAGACTACCATCCATTACAAGAGATTTTGCACTTTTCATACCTTATAACAAGCCTAAAAGTATGCTATACTTGTTGGTATACAAATTGCATACTTTTGGGCTTTTTAGTTTTCAGAAAAATGTAGCATACTTTTAGTCTTTTTAGTTTACAGAAAAATGTAGCATACTTTTAGGCTTGTTATATGGTATGGAAAGTGCAAACTACTGGCATTGAGACTACCATGAATTACTAGAGATATTTTGTTATCTCTCTGGCTCCCTCTCTCACTTTGGGATATTCCTGGCTTAAAACTGTAATATTAAGTCATCCTCTATCTATTTGCATCCAATTTCCTTCAAAATTCACCATCGATGAGAATGAAATACCCGTCGAACAGAAATGGCAGCTGGTAGACGCTGGTAAGACGCTGATCTCTCCGGTTCTCTCTCTCTCTTTGGGATTTCTCTGGCCTAAAACTGCTCTAATAACTAAGCGCAGGAGAAGCCATCCTTTATCTAGTACTTCTGTTAGCCTGGTACCTGCTTACCGTGACTTTTCCAGTCTTTTGACTACATAAAATCCTTAAGAAATTTATATGTTTAATAAACTGTTTATAATTTATTTTGTTTAAATCCCTAAAATTAAAGACGGAAATATATACATAAAGATATGTTGCAGAGGAATCTGGGTATCCAAACAAAAAAAATAAGCTATATTTTTCGGTATACAAATTTCCTACCTATTGCTAACCCTCTATCTCTCTCTCTCACACACACACACACACACACACTCTGAAAGGAAGTGCTCGATATTCTCGATATTCGATACTCTTTAACCGTTACATGATTATGATTAGCGATAACGATAACGATTACAATTAAGGCAAGCATATTGCTTACGAATTTGCTACATTTACTGCAATTATTTACCTTTATATACAGTATATATACACATTAACGAACGTTGTAAAGGACACACACACACATGCAGAGACACCAATACCAAACACACACACACACGCAGATCTAGCTGTATGTATATATGGATAATTTTGTGATAACTGCTAAAGGAGGCGAAAAAAATGCTTACAAACCGAAAAAACAATGCCCGTGAATTGTACATAGCCTATGATGACCTAGACCTAACTTTAGAGAGGATCCTTAGGGGTCCCCACACACACACACATACTCGCCAACACAATACCACACAGACACACACTCACAGACAGTCATAGCTGAAATAGGAATAACTTAGCTTTTTTTTGTGGCTAAATTAGTAAATTATAGTCGAAGTGTATATAGACATACCTATGCATATATAGTACACAGAACAGAGATGATTAAATGGATATAACCCGTCCTAAACACTAAACTAAAAAACTAAAAAAAAAAGACAAAACTCGGCTAACAAACTCAGTAAAAGCGCACTCGCACTCGCTTGGCTCCCTGCCGCTCCCTAATTCGTAAGCTTGAACTCAACTCAACCAAAAAATAGTTAACGCAGGCAAGGAAAACTAGGATTTAGGGACTCCCCCTGAAAGTATGCAAGAAAGTATATTTTGCGCAAGGAATCCCCCACAATTATAGCATACTTTTCGACACCTTTTCGAAAGAGCTTTCAAGACCCCTCGATAAATAGATATTACACTCACCACAGAGACAGCAGAACTTTGGCCGCTAAACGAAACGACAATCGACAGACCTAAGATACCAAAAAAAAATATTAAAAATAAAACATAAATAAAGAAGGAATAACAAATAACAAAAACCAAAGAAAGTTAAAGGCAAATCTCTAGTTACCAGCAAAGATCAAAAATGATTTGTTTCTGGGCATTGTAAATACTTGAATTCAATTTTAGCAAAATATGTTAGCCATACACTACACTACACTACACTACACTACACTACACAACACACACACACATATTTTGTGATAAAAAATTAGCTAAAGGAAAACCAATTGAAATTTATAAACTTAGAGGAAAGGTATTAATTAACCTTAGATATTTGTTTTTGCTTGGACTTGGTAGCAGTAAAGCAGGGTGAGAGCTGGAACCGTTGCATATATATAGTCTATATAGGGAGTATCCCGGCTTAGAGAGGCAAGAGGTTTCATTACGTTTAAGTCGCCGGAGTCCCCTTGATTCTCCCCTTGATTCTCGTTACCCCCTTTTCGATTCCGATTCCCTAGTTGATTGATGCATTATTATTACGATATTATGGCGCCCGGCGTGGGCCCCGTTCCCCAGCAATACGAGTAGTAGGAGTTATATACGAACTGTCGTCTTCCCGGGGGTTGGAAAATTGTGAGGGTTGGGGTTGTTGTTTAATTTTTTTGGGGGGGAACCGGGGGCCGCGACCGGGAAAGTTACTTAGTTCTAGTCGATAGATTTTTTTCCAAAGCAATTACACACACAAGAAGGACACTCTCACTCATATGTGTACATAGACATATACATATACGTATTTTCAATACTCAAAACAATGAATCAAAAAAGTTAATGGTTAGCGAAGAAAGTTTGTTGCTAATTTCTAGTTGAACGTAGATGGCTCACTGTACATAGTCGGTTTTTTTTTTGTTTGTTTGTTAACATTAATATAAAATATAAAAAAATAATATATAAATTATAGATATATATATACACACCTTTATATATATATATATTTAGCTAATTATACGGTTTAGGCAACTGAGTAACGCACTAGGCAAGAGGCGGGTAAATACGGGAAAAGCATAACTATATAGGATCGATCCTCATACGATGATGCACTGATACTGATAGCAGGGCGCAGAGTTACCTGTAGCTTAGAGTAATCGCTTGGGTTTGACCTTTCTCTACTTCTACTTCTATCTCTGTCTATCCCACTCTCTGTCTGTCTCGCTTCCGCCCCCTGCCCTCCTAGATCTAACTACACTGAGCCTTATAAGTATAACCTAAAGTAACTAAGCGAACTCAAGCAGCGCGCATTCAGCAAACTAGCAACTCAGACCCAACACTAAGCCTGGAGGGCATATATTAGCATTAAAAACTATTAGGTAAAAGGTAAAAGGTACGAATGGTGCAATTACAAGTCTTAGAGCAAGCTTAGTCGAAATTTTTGATTGAACAATTTACGGACGATTAATCGAATGTATATACACACACACACACCTAGCAATCAGAAATCAAGGAAAGCCGAACAGAAACCAGTGTGACCCTGCGTTTGATCCTAGAAAACTACGCCCCCGACTCAGTCTGATATTTAAGGAGGGCATCTGAAGATCGGCTCCGTTCGGGGAAAAAAGAAACTGATTAAATTCATACAATTCTTATTATTATTATAGATATGCACATGTATATATGCTTATACATATGTGTATGTGTACCTCTAGTTACACCTAGAACGATAACGATAACGATAACAACCTAACAAAATTAAGCTTTTATACGCCAGAATTTTTTTCTAAACTAAAAACCAAAGACAAAGAAAAGGAAATGGAAAACTAAGAATCTTAATGAAACCTAAAAACCTAAAGAACACTCAAGAATATACATTATTAATGCAGAGCAAAAATTAACTCACAACACTCAAAATTAAGGATTACCGTTTACAAGGCCCCAAAGAAAGAAGAAGATAAACCTAATTTAACTATACATTATACAATGATAGAGAAAAGCCTTAACCAACAATTCACGCGCCTCATTTTTGTTTCCCCTTTTACCCTTATATTACGTAAGTCCCACAGCAATGCTAGAAAAAACCAAAAAATAAAAAAGCAAACAAAAAAAGTAAAACTAAAACATACCACGGCTAAACCAAAAACAACATACTAAAAGATACTGAATACCAAACAAAAATACTTAGCATTATGCTCTAGACTCTAGACAAAAAAGAACCAAAATTTTACAAACAAGAAGAAACAAGAACAAACGCGATCAAGCAATGTTAAACATTTTCCACCAATTTGAGAAGCATTGTTGTTTGAGAAATACCAAGCAACGAACGAAAAGAAAAAAACTACTGAAACTTATTTCGTACACGCGCCCTTTGTTTTTAAAAAATCGAAAAGCTGCCTATTTATATATTTACAAAGAAAAACAAACAAACAAAAACGAATTGAATCGAAGCAAAACGAAAGAGAAATACCAATTAAATACAAATTTAAAAACAACCAAAAATAAAAAATCTTAACAAAAAAATACCACAAAAGTACTACCTACATATTGCAACCGCAAGTAAAGAAATACCCAACAAAAAAAAAAGAAAGAAAGAAAAACAAAACCAAGTATAATACGAGTATGTATAAATAGTTTGAAATCAATTGAGTTTTGGTCACACTGCGCCCAAACTTAGCGACATCCGGCTTCGGCTTTGCTGATCATATTTACAGTTATGTACAAACACCCCCGTACATGCCTACATACAAATATATATACACATGCACATATATATATGGATATATGTATATATAGGTAGTTTATACCATTTTAAGCTTGCTAGGGCTCGTCTTTGGGCCGCTGATAAAAGAAAGAAACAAAAATGGCGCCGTATTCTTCAGGTTTGCAAAAATAAAAGTGTGCCCATGTTCTTTATTGAGTCATTTCAATATATGGTCACACTTTAATTTAATTGGAAGGATAAAAACGATAACGATCGATTTCTTTGATTTATTTTGTTGTAATTTTTGTTTTTTGGACTTTGGAATACGGAGCAAAAGCAAAAGACAAGCCACAAAATCGATAACAGAAAAAATAGTTGTAAAATTTATTTGAGAATCGCTGGATTAATGCCTACAGTTAATGTGTATAGTTACTTGATTATTGCCGCATTCGACCCACACTCACACACCACACACACACACCCACAAAGAGACAGGCCACACACACACCCATGTTTGAGGTTAGAACGGATCCGGAAACCAAAACCAAAGAATGACAAGCGAAGAAATCAATTTTCAGAAACGCAGAACAGGAGCTAAGACACAATAAATGAAAGAAACAAAGAAAAGAGAAATACATACATAAATGTTTTTTAAAAAAATATACCAACCTCGTGTGTTTTTTGTTCTGGGAATGAAGCTGGTATTAAATGGTATTAAATGAAGGCACACAGTGCTTTTATGGGAATGGAGCTGGTATTAAATGGTATTAAATGAAGGCACACAGTGCTTTCTGGGAATGGAGCTGGTATTCAATGGTATGAAACTGTTATTAAATGGTATTAAATAAAGGCACACGGTTCGAGGTATTACATTCAGAATTGATTTTTATTGCATCCGTTCGCCCGTTCGTCGTCACGTTCTCATAATAAATATATATATTTATATAATTTATAATTTAGTTATTTGCAATGCGTATTGTTTATATATAAATGTCGCATATAATGTGCCTTGGGAGGAGTGAGGGCTTATGTACACACTTCTCGCGCTCGCTCCCACTCCGGAATTTTACATTGAAATAAGTTAATGGTGAAAAAAAAGGAATATATATTCGTGAGATTCTTCGAGTGTTATAAAAAAAAAAGAGCATAATATATACGCTACACGCTATTAGCTAATCCGTAATCCGTATTCTGTTATCCAATATCCGTCGTCGAGTGTGTGGCTTCAGCTATCCTAGAAAATATCTATATCCGGTCGATTTCCATTCCGATGAGTGAGGATTCCAGGGGTGAATTGGGGATTATGGGGTTCCCTTATCCCTACAAATACGTTCGCGAGTCGTCCGACCAGATGCTTGCCCACATATTCGGGGCCAGCTCCTCGTCATCGTCATCGTCATCATCATCATCGTCGTCGTCATCATCATCTTCATCCCCATCATCATTTTCCGGTTTCCTTTCCAGCCAAGTGCGTGGCTAGAAGGTCTGGGCATTGCGACAAACCCCGCAGCCGAGGGCAAACTCCTCCCCAGTGGGCGGATGCATCACATGGAGCGGACACTCATCCCCCAGTAGCTGCTTGGCCTTGGGCCCCGCTGGACACTGCGGCAGCTTGACCTTGGGAATATTCGTGAGCCGCTGGAAGTCATCGTGACAGGTGTCGCAAAAGTGTGTGGTCCCGAAGCAAAAGAAGACGGCCACCGAGCAGCAGTAGCGGCACTTGTACTCCAGGAAATCGGTGCCATGCTTGGGACACATCTGGGCCCGGGCCACGTCCGAGCAGCCGCCGCAAACGAGCTCCTCCGGGTCGAATTTCTCGCCAATCTCGGCATCACAGCGTGCCTCTCCCCCATAGTAGGCCTTCTGGCACTTGAAGCACACATAGTAAGCATAGCGATCCATGGCCAGCTGGGTCATATTCAGGTCCTTGCTGTCCGTGTCCTTGACCACGCCTTCGTACTTGATTCTGGGAAGGAGGGGAAGAGGATCAGTCAGTTTGGATTAATTTATCACGCCTGTTCCAGTTTTCACTCGGAAATGAATTTAATAACATTTTCGGATTTCTCTTTAACATACACGGATTTCCCTTGTACAAAAATTTCCCTTTGGAAAGAGTGACCAGCTGAAAACAAATGGGATTATTCCCAAATGATTGCAGCTGGTCACTCTTTTCAAATGTATTTGCTCTCTCCGAGTCTTGCTAAAATGTTGGCCCTCTCTCGTCCTTCAACTATGGACATTACTGGTGCATTAATGTAATGCATAAAATTTAGATTACAAGCATTTGCGGCCGAAAAAAACAAAATGCTAGAGAAAAGGGTTGCCGAAGTCGGAAAAAAAGTTCCCAGCGCAACACGTTTCTCAAAGTTTTAACATTAATCAAAGCGATATTTTCAACAAAATCCCTTTTTTTTCTAACTTGAATTAATAACCTTTTATTTAATGGTAAAACCATCATGAAAGCGATTGTTCAAAATTAATCCCAGGAAAATGAAATTTTTTGTTGGTACCTTGACAACCTTTAAAATGTCCCTCTTATTTTCGTTCGGAAACTTGAACACAGGCGGCGGATTTGTATTAATGCAGTAACTTAGAATCGAACTGATTTTGAGGTTCAATCACAAAATAATTATTCATAAAACAAGTATGTTTTCATTAGCTAAATCAATTATGCAATAATGTTCTTGAAACATCAAAGAATGGAAAACAATCATCCTTTGAAATTAACATTATCGCAATGTATTTAAAAATAATTATTTTTTGTTTTGACGAATCTGAATCCAATAGCCAAATGACAAACGGAAAGTTTCCGTAAATTTCCGTTCGGAAGTTAATAGAGAGTTAACAGAGGGAAATTCCAATCCGTTAGGATTTCCGTTAGGAAGTGAAATCTATAACAGGTCTGGGAAATAATTTCCGTGTAGATTTTTCGGAAGTGGAAACTGGTACAGTACTTAGATATAATTTCTCACCTCATTAGAGCCTTGCGCTTGACATCCTGCTTGAGGCCGTTAATGGGCTCAAGGATGTCTGAGAGCAAGGGATGCTGGATGTCCGCCTTGCAAATAGGACACAAGGAGAAGCCGAAGGTAATCCTGGGCCCGCTCCAGCGCTTCTCCAGCACCGCTTTGCAGCAGTGATAGTGGAACACATGGCCGCACTCCAGCTGGGAAAACAACCATCGAAATTAAGGAAAAGAATCAAGGATTAAGAAGCAATCCTTACGTGTATAGACGGAGCACAGGACAGGGCCTCCACGAAGCAGATCATGCACATATCGTCCGCATCCTGGGTGAGCTTGGGATCCCTCAGCTCCTCGGCCAGCTCGTTCTCCCGGCTATGGCACACATGCTGCAGGCAGGGCAGGCACTTCCTCTCCCCGGTGACCCCGCCACAGGCATGGCCACAGGGCTTGGTCTTGAGACAGGAGTTGGCCGCGTACTCCTGGCACTGGGCATCCGCACACACGTTGCCTATTTCCAGGAGCCCGGAGTTGCCAGTGAGTCCGCAGAAGCGGCACCTGCCCACCGCCTCCTGGGGGCCGGAGATGATGGTGTGGCTGCCATCGCGGAACTCCACCATGGCCTTCAAAGTTTTTGAGTCTGCCAAGGCCAGAAGCCAGAAGAGCTTGGTGCGGCCGCAGGACTCGTGCAGTTCCACGCGGATGGCCTCCTCCTCCTCCTTGCAGACCTGAAGGGTATAAGGAATTAGGGAACTTTCCACATATCCTTTAAGGTAGATAACTCACCGTCCTTTTGTGTGATCTCGTCTTCCTGTTCAGGTGCAAAAACCGATCACAGTCGCCGCACAGGGAGCCACAGGTCTCGCACTGGATGATGGCCGCCGTCTCCCCATCATCATGGTTGGTGCACAGCGGCCGCGTATCGCACAACTTGGACCACTGCCCCGAGGAGAGCTTCTCCACATGATCCCGCTCCAGGACACAGAGACTGGCCAAGGCCAGCCACAGCGTGGAGGTCTTGGTGCAGTGCTCCGGCGAGCGATAGATCTCCTCCAGTCGGGTCAAATTCAGCACGGATTCGGCTATGGCCGCCTTGGTGATCTGCGACCACTTCTCGCTGAGTTTGCCCTGGAAAAAGATAGGGTTTTGAGTAAATCATACTTATATGAGGACTATATATAGTTCAGCACGAACTAATAATTTAATCACTACTAGATATAGAACTCTCAATTTTTTATTTACTCAGTTCTCATTTGAAACGATTTGCCAAACAATTTAAACAACATAAATAATACTACAAGTTTTAAATAAAAATTAAAGAAACACCTTCAGGAAAGGAACTCTCAAAATGAGTAATAAAATTAAATTTAAACTAAAAACTATCTAAATGAAACTAAAGGAACTTAAATGTTCGAGTAAAGAACATCAAATTGTAATAAAATAAAATGAAATGTTAGTTTTTAAGAATATATTAATAACAATTGTATAAACAATAATTTGTGCCATAAATATATAGCTTATATTTATGGCACAAGTCACAAATTATTGCTTGTAACACAAGGAAAAGCGAAACAAATAAATAAATAAATAAATAAATAAATAAATAAATAAACAAATAAACAAATAAATAAATAAATAAATACATAAATAAATACATAAATAAATAAATAAATAAATGAATAAATAAATAAATACCAGGAGGACATGCTCCCCGACTTACGCTGGCCAAATCCCTGATGAGATTGATAATGCTCTCCGCCTGCTTGGTGGAGATTACTCCATTAAGGAACCACCGCTGGTTGAGGTTCCTTTTCGACTCCTTCCTGGGCGGCGGCGGCGGCAGGGCCTCGAACTGGAAGGGATCGGCTCCTGCAGGCTCTCCAGTGTTTGGTCGCGATCGCAGCTGCTGCACGGAGAGATCCAGGGAGCTGCAGAGCCTTACAAAGGCTGGGGTCTTCTCTGGCTGCTGACCTGGTTTGAGAGGAGCTCCTCCAGAGCCAGATCCAGTAGCTACTGCCGCTGCCCCGCCCGTCTTCACCTTGACCTGCAGCTGCAGGGACTTGGCTATCACCGCCAGGAATATGTCCAGCAGCCCCAGCCGGCTCATGTCAAAGTCACTGGCTGTCTGGTGGGCAATGCTATAGTCCGCCGGCGGCAGCCGCTGGACGCCCAGCAGCTCGGCAAAGCTCTCGGGTGAGATCTCGGGGAGGATACGCCTCAGCAGGGCTGTGACCTGGCGCTGCACGCGATCGCTGCCGGTGTGGAGGAGTCCTAGCAAATCCCGGAGCAGGCCATGCTGCTGCGAGAGGTAGGAGCGGCCCACTACACTCCCGGAGAGGGCCAGCACCATGCTGAGCATCTCGAAGCAGTAGGTGTCTGGGGCGCGACTTCGTTCCGGGGAGCTCTCGCTGCTCCCGGCGGTGGGAGCGGGAACTGGAGAGGATTGCAGTGGTGGCTGCTTGAGGCCATGGGCCAGGTTGGCCAGCTCCCAGTCCTCCTTGGCGCGCTGCGCCTCCTTGCGTATGGCATGGACTATGTGCACGATGACCTGTTTTTGGAGATGCGAGAGCTTGCTGCGGGAGAAGAGGATGCCCACCATGTGCTCCCGGAGGTCCAGGGAGTCTGCTAGCAAAGAAGAGCTGGCTCCAGCGGGGGCTCCTCCTGCTCCTCCTACTCCTCCTGCACTGGCTGGTGCATCTGGCGGCGCTAGTTCCGGGCTTACGTTGCTGATGAGCTTGCCAAAGACCTGGCCCGTGATCAGCCGGAAGACGCGCAAGGTTTCCGCCTCGCAGATCTGCTGCTGGATGCGGGAGGCATAGCTCAGGCGCAGGTGCTGCTGCTGCGGGAGAGGAGCTTGGGAAGGTCTCAAAGGATCCAGGGGATCCTCGGCCCCTAAGGCACCACCCGTGGGCAGGCCTAGCAGCTTTATCTGCCTCACTCGTAGAGTATTCTCGGGACCATGCAGCTCCAACCGGAAGTGAGTGCAGCTATCGTCGCCTATCTTGGCCGAGATCCAGGCACAGGCCTTGGGATCCACATCCGCCGACTTGATCACATTGGTATCCCCCAGCGACTGTCCGGCATAGAAGACCACATTGAGCACCTTGTTCTGGATATCCCGGCTGTTGTCAATGTGCACGAGAAGGTACCGGCAGGCATAGTTGAGCTTGGTCAGCGACATCTCGATGATCTTGCACTTGTTGCGATCCTCCTCGTCGCTCTCCCAGAAGGTCTCCGTGGAGTTATCCGTCAGGGACTCGGCCATGGCTGGGCGAGAGGACACTGTGACCTCAAACATCCCTGCCAGATCCGTGTAACATAGCAGCCTTGCGCCCGCACCAGATCCACTTGGAACTACGACTGCCACCTGATTGTGCTCCGAGTCATGGGGAGGCGGCGGCTGCTGCATCATGGACACCGCCATGGCATCGTTCTGCTCATCCGACTTGGACAGGATCTTGGAGATGTTCCCGAACACATGCGAGCTGTGCAGGAACTGGTGATCCGCCTGCCGGAAGCGGATGCCAAAGCACTGGATGGCCACCCTTTGCAGAGGTGATCCTAGAGGCAGGTGGAGTGTAAGATCCGCCACCGACTGGAGCAGGATGTGCAGGGACTGGGTGATGAGGTGGGCGAATCTTCCACTAATCTGGGTGTAGGCCACGGGGTGTTCCAAGGCGGGCTCTGCAGCCTCCTCTCCACTGGAGCCGCTCCTTCCCTCGGAGAGGTGATGACTCCCGCTGGCGGCCACTGGCAGCGAGCTGACGAACCACCACATGAGATCGTGCAGGCACACGCCCTGGGTGACGCTTCTTAGTAACCAATTCAGAGCTTGCAAGGCATAGATCCTGCAGGCCGCAATCCTCAAGCTGCGCCTCATGGCCGCCCTCAGCCTGTCCAGCTCGTGCTTTTGGGTGATGAAGGCCATGGCGGGGCGGGATAACAAAAGGCTGGAACCTCCTCCTCCTTCGCTGGAGCTGGGGTGTTCGCTGGAGGAGGATCCCTGTTCACCTGAAGCCTGGAGCACGGATACGTGAGCCAGCAGCTTGTGCGGCACTAGCCTCCGCAGATGCTCTGAAGGATAGCAAATAAGCAGGGAGCCATCGCCCTCGCTGGTGGAGTTGTTCCTGCGCCTATACACCACCTTGGGTTGACCCTCCGCGGGAGCAGGTTGCTGCAAATGGTGCTGCTGCTGGAGCTGGAGATGGAGCTGCTGCTGGGGGAGCTGGGGTAGCTGCTGCTGGGGCAGATGCTGAGGATGGTGCTGCGGCAGGTGCTGCTGCCAGCCCTGGCCCATGGAGTAACTCCGATGGAACTTGGAGAGCTGACCACCACCCACTGCTGCAGGTCCTGCTCCTCCTCCTGCTGCCTGAGCCATAGAGCCCGAGAGCAGCTCGTAATTGTTGGGCTCGCAGGACTCGTAGGAGATCTCCGACAAAGGCTGGTTAAGGATCAAAGCAAGCTGTCAAAAATGTGGCATAAAAAGGAGAAGGTACTCACCCTATCGTAGCCATTGTTATCCTGTGAACTGGGACCCAAACCAAACATCTCGTAGGGCAGATCCTCATGCCCCCCGCTGCCCAAACACTCCAGACAGGCAAAGCTCTCCGGCGCCAGCCACACATTCTCCGGCGTGGCCGGTGGACCACCCACAAAGCTCTTGCGGAAGGCCACCCTGGGTCCACCACTCAGCCTGGCCATGCGACTACACCGACTGGTGCTGGGCTTGAGGTCCGCCTGCTGCTGCTGCTGCTGCTGGTGCTCGATCACCACGGGCATGGCCACCATGGACATCTGCTGGGGCGAGCGTTTGGGCTGCGAGGCGGCTGCAGCTGAGCTGGAACTGGAGCAGAGCTCCAGCAGGAAGGTGGCATTCTCCCTCATTGTAGTGTACACCTCCGCGTTGGCTATCAGGGTGGTGGACTTTACGCCGAAAAGGTTCAGCTCGTTGCCTGAAAGGATTAGCATTAGAAAAACTCAAAGGAAACTCAAGGATAACCGAGACTTACCCTCTGCTGCACTCGCCTCCAGCTGGCGTGCAGCACTGTTGATGTTATTAGCACTCCGACAGGACAACAGATACCTATCCCGGCAGGGATCACACATGAGGAACCAGGAGGACGCACCCTTGCCACCCTCGCCGCAGTTACCTGCCCAGCCCTCGCAGAAGATGCCCACCGAGTTGTAGCCCTTGCCCTTGGCCGATTTGCCGCAACCGGGATGGGCTATCCTCATGTGGTAGGTCACCGGCATGGGCAGGAAGAGCTCACAGATCTCGCACCAGCTGCCATCGTCCTTCTTCTTGCGCTTGCACTTCCTACCCAGATCCTTGTCGCCGGCGCCTGCAGATCCTTGATCTGTGACCTTGCCTCCCTCCTTGAGCTCCTGGTCGCCCTCCCCATTGAGTTCCCTTCCGCCCGGGGAGAGCAGGCGGGGCTCACGCTGTTCCAAAGCATTCGATTGGACTATTTGAACGCAGCCGGAGCAGATCTGCTCCCACAGGTAGACCAGGCAGCGCAGGGCTGGGGGCAACACGCTCACCATCTCGGGCAGGGCCTGGAGCTTTTGGGCGGATGAATCCGGATTTCCTTCCCCAAGATTCCTGCGGTGCTTGCTCCGATTGTGCAGCGAGCAATTCCCGCTCTTGGTGAGCGTCTCCAGGGTGGAGGGCCGGATGTTCAGGTAGTTACCCGCATTGGCCACCTCCACCGAGTGCCGCTGCTGGGCCTTCTGCTCCCGCGAGAGTTGGAGACGGGGATCTCCAGCCTCCCCGCGACGCGTCATCACAGTGGCTCCCTCCTTGGGCAGGCCGGGATGGAACTTCAAGAAGCTGGCGCAGGCCATGGCATCGTGGACCACGCCCTCGTGCCAGAGCAGGGCGGCGAACACCGCGCGAATGCTCTCGGCGAAGGAGGGTGGCATGGCCCGCTTGATGGGACCCATGGAGAGGGGTCCACCGCCGCTCCTCTTGGCCGCCCCGGAGCTGGTGGTGGCCAGCTGGAGCTCGCTCTGCTGCTCGCCCTGCTGCGTGGTGGTGGTGGTGATCTGCAGGAGACTCAGGTCATCTTCGATCCCGCTCAGCTGGGCGGGCTCCGAGCAGGCGCTCTTCTTGGGCGTGTGCTTGGGCGTGGAGAGCAACGCCGCCGTCTGGCTGGCCGAGTAATTGGGTCTCCTCATGCTGGCCAGGCTGAACTCCGGCTCCTGCTCCTGCGGCTGCTGCCGCTCCTGCCGCTCCTGCTGACTGCGATTGCCATTGCCTCTGGGCGAATCCTGGCCGCCCATGGCCCGGACCAGCTCCCGTACAGAAACACCCGCCAGGGGAGGCGAGTGGGAGGGGGTTAGGGGCTGGGAACCCTCCACGGCATCCCCCTTGAACCACTTTTGGAGAGCCTGAAGCTTGATGGCGCCGCCACCCACCACGCCTGCTATGGCAGAGCCTATGTTGGCTGGGAGCAGCTCCACGGCAGCCAAAGCCTCCTGCTCCGGCTCTGGGGGATCATTATCGCGGTCCTCCTCATCATCCTCGTCCTCGAGGAGCAGCTGCTCCTGCTGCCGCTCGCGCTCCTCCTCCCGGGCCACCAGATCCGCATGCTTGGTGGGATACAGGAAGGGATTGGTGCCGGCCAGAAAGCGTCCATGGGGCTTGCCCGACTTGGCGGGACTCAGAACGGGACTGGGATCCGCCTCGGGCTCGGGACTGGCTTCATTGTCACTCTCCCTGGGGCTGGCCGGTGGCGCTGCCTCCTCCTCCTCCTCGTCCTCCTCCTGGTTTGTCTGATGCCTGGCTGCATCCTCGGCGGCTCCCTTGCGCGCCCTGCTCGCCTCCTTGTCGGTCACGGGCTGGAGCAGGGTCCTGGCCAGATGCTGGTTGAACTGCAGGCACCACGCCTCCGTCGGATACCAGCCCATGGTGCAGTGCTGCCGGATGGACTCCGTGGAGAGCCTCAGCCAGATGCCATCATCATTCTCGATCTCGTCGATGAACGAGATCACGCCACCCACCCGCACCACGCCCACCTGCTCCGACTGCAGCGTGGGATGCGATCGGATGCGGAGTCCCGAACTGTGCCTGGCCTGAAACCTGCGCAACTTGCTCGGCGCCTGTGGCCTTCGCTGGGCGCTACTCCTTTGGGTGGGCGGTGGGAGGATGCCCTCCTTGACATCCACGCGATAGACCTCCTCCAGGGGTATGCCATCGATGGTCACCGCCAGGCAGTAGGCACCCACCGAACTGGGCGTCCACTGGACACTGAAGGTCCCATCCTCCATGTCCTTGGCGTTGAGCAGCTCCGTGATGCGCGTTTGGACCGGACTGGCGTAGCGCAGCTCCTCGAAGGAGTAGTTGGTGAAGGGCTTCATGAAGGTGATGGCCTTGAAGACCATCTTCTCCTTGCTGGTGGGCTCGTAGTTGAGGCGGGGAGGTGGCCCCAGGCCGCCAAAGCCCCAGGTATCCGCCGAGGCGCGTCGCATCCACAGGTTGGCCCCGGACGTGGCTACTCCCGATGCTCCAATGCCGGTCGAGGCTGCTCCAGCTCCACCAGCTGTTCCATTCGAGCCTGTGGGTATCGCCTTGATCTCCACCTTGAGCTCGGGCACCAGCACTGCATCGCCGTACTGATCCCGAATGGTCACTGTGACCTGGGAGGGCCAGCCATAGCGCAGGGGCTCCGTGATGGTGTTTAGTTCACATCTGGGAGGGGGAGCAAGGAGGTATTGAAGGATGTTTCGAGGGTTGTATTCTTTATTTATTTATTTTTATACCCTTGCAGAGGGTATTATAATGTTGCCATGATATTTGCAACGCAGTGAAGGAAGCATCTCCAACCTCATAAAGTATATATATTCTTGATATATATATTCTTGATATATAAATTCTTGATATATATATTCTTGATATATAAATTCTTGATATATATATTCTTGATATATATATTCTTGAATCGATTTAGACATGTCCGTCTGTCCGACTGTCCGACTGTCCGACTGTCCGTCTGTCTGTCCGTCTGTCTGTCTGTCTGTCCGTCTGTCTGTCTGTCTGTCCGTCTGTCTGTCTGTCTGTCCGTCTGTCCGTCTGTCCGTCTGTCTGTCCTTCTGTCTGTCCTTCTGTCTGTCCTTCTGTCTGTCCGTCTGTCTGTCCGTCTGTCTGTCCGTCTGTCTGTCCGTCTGTCTGTCCGTCTGTCTGTCCGTCTGTCTGTCCGTCTGTCTGTCCGTCTGTCTGTCCGTCTGTCTGTCCGTCTGTCTGTCCGTCTGTCTGTCCGTCTGTCTGTCCGTCCGTCTGCCTGTCCGTCTGTCTGTCCGTCTGTCTGTCCGTCTGTCTGTCCGTCTGTCTGTCCGTCTGTCTGTCCGTCTGTCTGTCCGTCTGTCTGTCCGTCTGTCTGTCCGTCTGTCTGTCGGTCTGTCTGTCCGTCTGTCTGTCCGTCTGTCTGTCCGTCTGTCTGTCCGTCTGTCTGTCCGTTGCTACGCAAACTAGTCTCTTAGTTTTTGAGCTATCTGAATGAAACTTTGTAGATAGTCTTCATTCTATTGCAGTTACTATATATGTTGGAACGGCTGGAATCGGACCACTATATCTTGAAACTGTCATAGTAACTATAGGGCTTTTGCCTTGTTATATTTTCGCTATTTTTGAAGATATTGGGCTCAAATTAAATATATGATCCTTTATTTATATTATAGCTATACATTTTCAATTTCATTAAAATCGGACCACTATATCTTAAAGCTGCCATATAAATAATCGGAAAATGAATGTAATAAATAATTATAACATCCCTGTTTTTCAATGTATTTTTATAAATTTCGAGATAAAGCTGTTTTTTATGGTTCTATAATTACGGTTTTATTTTCAATTATTTTATTAAGATCAGACAACTATATCATATAGCTGCCTAAGAAAGGAACGGTTGATTTATATGAAAATGTAGAATTTTTAAGTAAGTTTACAAACTTCGATATTTTTATATTTTACCAAAATGGATCGATTTTTATTGATCCAATTGTAGACTGCAAGGGTATACACACTTCGGCTTACCGAAGTTAGCTTTCTTTCTTGTTATTTATTCAATTTTAACGGTTAAGTACTTACTTATTGGGATCCAGCCGCGACTCCGGCTGCAGCCAGGCCGCCAAGCGGGCGCCCGACGAGCCCGGTGCTCCGCTGATAAAGTCCTTGAGGAATTGTCGCTCATTCGACTGAGATCTGGAAGAGAAGAGAAGGGGAATACAGATTAGAATATATAAAACAATAATATAATTATAAGTTTCACTTGAAACTTGAACAGATAGTTTGTTATTGTAATATTTTCCCATGGAATTTCAACAGGTAGAACCTTGGACCAGTCCATTCCCAGCATTCCCATTACATCTAATTCCAATTCGATACGAATCCCTTGCTCTCTCTTGCCTTACTCTCAAATCCAATTAGAATCGCTGCATCAAAGATGGACCGCCTGCGGTCAGCGGAAGGAGAGGGGCACGTAGGGACCAAAAAGACCGAGAAGTGAAAAGGAAAAGGAGAGGAGGAAAAGGCAACTGATAAGTGGAAAGAGGGGCGAAGGGCACGTACCGGCGCAGCGGGCGGTGCACGTGTGTGTGCGTGTGAATAAAGGGACTCGCGGCAAACGAACACGCACGCGCATACAGCGACGTGTGGGAAAAGAAAAGAAAGGAAAAGATCGTAATGGAACCTGGAACCCACCAGAGATCCCGGCAGAAAAACAAAAACATGCCAAATAAAGACAATAACAACGGAGACGATAAGAGCGGTGGTTAGCCCTAAGTATTGCTGATAAAGTACGTAGGTGATGATGACTCAAGCAAAGTTCTCACTTGTCTTACGTGCTTACAGTCATATCTTTTTTATATATGGACATTGATGCACTACGGTCAGTACACTCAAGCACGTGCTTATTAAGGTTAGGTGTTAATAGGCGCGAAAGAAAAGTATAGGAAAAAGAATGCGAGGAAACTACCCTCCACCATATAGACTAATGGCGCGCAGCTTGATTGCTATCTTGCATGTGTACTAAGTGGGTTAAGATTAGTCATTTGTAGACCAAGTAGCCCCAGGAATGTTAAAATCACCTAGAACTACTAAATGGTCCCTATCCGAAAGTCTATTGGAGACCGCCTGAATAGCGGAAAGGTGGTTCCAATAAATAGGAAGTTCCGACATGGGGGGAATATAGGAACATGTAATATAAGTAAAACTACCATTATATGATAGCTTCACACAAAGGAATTCAACTTCGTTGCATTCCTCGAAAGTTAACATTTCAGACGTGAGGTTGGAGTCAACCGCAATGAGGACCCCGCCCCCTCGCCTGGAAGGCCGATCAAGCCTGTACGTTGTGTACACAGCTGGAAAAACTTCGGAGCTTAGAATCTCCGGCTTTAACCAGGTTTCTGTGAACACAATCACCTGGGATGCAAACGATAAACTATCAGAATACAATTTAGGAAGCTTACTACGTAAGCCTCTTGCATTCTGATAGGAAAGAAGAAGAGAATTTGTTAGTTTTTTGAAGCGGACGAGGTAGATGGCACAATGGATTTTTCCGGCCTGGGTAAACTAACTCCAACTGGCCGTCTTTTCTTTTTCTTAGCTTCGTACTCCTTAACAACAATGTGCTTTGGCCAGAAGTTCTCAGAGCACATTGTCTTAAAAAGTTCATCAGGAACATTTATTTTGAAAGATGAAATGTCCCTAGCATAAGAAAATTGGAATTTTTCCACCTTAATCTTAGATTTATCGGCTTTAATTCGACCTAGAATGTAGGTACTTACATCATCAGATGTTTGATCAGGGGAAAGCCGCGAAACAAATATCTGTTTCGTTGGTGGAATAGCAATCAGGGCTTTTGGCAATACATTTGTAGTGCCAATTTCGGCCGGTATTCCGGGCCTGTTACCCTGGGGAGTTTTCTCGATGGGGTTCTGAGGGGTCATTAATTGTGGCCCCTCAGCGGACTCAACGGATATAAATGGAGGCGCTGTCCCTCCCGCGGCACATTCGGAGGCCGAATCTTTTCTCGCCCCCGATCTTAATATCATTGGAGTTAGATATATTGGAGTCGGGCACTGTGCCGAGGGAGTGAGCTGTTGAGAGCCCGCCGCGAGTTGTTGGGATCCGCCCAAATGCGGTGTGCCAACCGTGGTTTTTTTGCGCTTAGGGGACTCATTTAATAGCTTAAGGCCATTAAACTGGGAGTCCAGCGCAAGGAGCACCTCGTTAGTTTTACGAAAGCTAACCAGTAGATCCCTAAAACCATTTTTGGTTTGCCGCATAAAAGACCTCATCTCCTTTTCAACCTCGCGACAAGTTTCACAGCAGTAGCGCATTCCACTGTTTTTAATAATTTCAGCCGCCCGGCCTGTGCGATCAAGGCACTTGGCATGCACAACATTATCACACAGCCAGCAGCCGATATTAGGGTCATCATTTGAAATTACCTTTTTGCAGGTTTTTATAGCGCAGACAATATTAAAAGACATTATAGTTACTTACCACTGTACCAATGGAAGTTAAGAAAAAATAAGAGAAGTTAAGTGCACTAAGAGAGAGAGAGAGCGAGCAATAGAGCGAGAGTTAGGGAGCTTAAGCCGTCAAGCTGTAATATCGGCGTAACGGATAAAGCACAAAGAGGAATGCAAAAATGAAGATAAGCAATTGCTGCACCAAACTAATTTGCAATTAATATAGTTATTAATACACAAAAACAGCTGCATGCACACGCGAAGTGAAACGGTGAATTATTATTGAACACAAGATAGAAGTTTTAAATAAAACCCCGGTGGTTTATAGCAAGGAATTAACACAAATTCGAGGAGCAAAACAAAAACACGACCGTTCACTTTGAAGAGAAACGAATGATCTTAAACCAAATCGTCATAATTCCATATGGCAACGGTTGTAAATCCTCTAATTACATAAGACTCCCTATTCATAATCAGAAGCACTTTGAGGCAAATAATATTTAGGAACCAATATTTGTAAATTTTCAATCTTACTAAAACAAACAAGTAAGAAAGCTACAGTCGACTGTGCTCGACTGTGAGATACCCGGTACCTAAACGTTTGCGCTTCACACTAAAAGGCAATTTAAAAATGTACATACACTACATTGTACATACATACATTGGCGCCTTTATATCGCACGGCCAAGGCTCGAATGCGCCACCTGTCGGCTACAGCTTGCAACAGCAGTGCCTTAGGGCGGTGTGTTAAAATTCTAACCTTATTGCTAATATCTCCCATGTTTATCATCCGATTTTACTGAAATTTTCAGGAAACGTCCGCTCTATTTTATTCATTTTTTGTATTTATTAACTTTTACCCGAAAAAAAAACGAGTATAGCTTATTTAACGTTTTTTATGATTTTTGAGGGCGGAAGTAGGCGTGGCCAAATTTTAAAACAAACGATCTGCGTGCAACAGATTCCAATGTTGTCACCAAATTTGGTAACTCTAGCTCTTATAGTCTCTGAGATCTGTTGTTTCACACGGACAGACAGACAGACAGACGGACATGGCTAAATCGACTCGGCTGGTGACGCTGATCAAGAATATATATACTTTATAGGGTCGGAGATTTCTCCTTTTGCCTGTTACATACATTCTCGGTTGGCACTAACTTATAATACCCTTGTACCCTATGGGTACCGGGTATAAAAATAGTGCATCTTTTTAAATTACAGCAAATATTATGCAGCCTTAAAAGTATACCAAATTTGGAAAATAAGGCAGCCAATCATATTTCTATAATTCAGTGTGGTAAGGGTTGTCAACCCCATTTTTTAGCCTTTTTGGCATTGATTCCTTTAATTCTTTTAGTGGTTTCCCCACTTCTTAACCGGAAATAATATTACATTATTTAAAACCAATAATTTGACTTACATTTGTTCAAATATAATTTATAAGTAAAAGTAGGTGACGGAAACTCTAGTTTCAAGTAAGAACGACTAAAAAAAATCTGATTACAACTATTCCAACAGGTGACCCGAACTCATGACAACATTTCTCCTTATTTGGGGAAATAGTGGTTTGCATTAGCGGGAAAATAGGAAATGTGGAAGCAGAGCAAAGGGGGGGAACCGACTGGAACCAAAACACGCACCAAGCTGCGGACACACATTTATTTTTATTTACATAAAAAACAAATAAAACAATACCGAAAAAGTAAATACAAACGAAATTGAAAATGGAAATGGAAATAAAAACGGGGAGGAATTCGTTTGGAGTTTTCCAACGAAAATGATAATGTCAGTCGGGAGCCCCAGTCCCCCCCCCTTGCGTGGCGCGACCCTGCACTTCAGGGCGCAAGCAAAACAAAACAAAGCCGAAGATCGGGGCAGAAAGAGAGAAAGAGTCATAAATGGGGAGGCAGACATAGAGAAAGAGAAAGAGCGAATAGAATAAAAACAAAGGGCAGCAGCCAACTGTGGCCACATGTGTGCGCATGTGTGCGTGAGCTACCTGTGGGAAACACGTTTCCACTGCAATTTAACCCCGTTACCCCCTGGAGTACCTTATACTCCGTTCCAACTCCCCCATACACAGTAAATATTATTTCTTACAAAAAAAAAAAAAAAAAAGCTAACACTTCCTTTTAGAGTTGACTTATAATTCCCAAGTTATTATTCGCAGTAAACGGGGAAGCTTACGTTCCCCTTCTTTTCGACTTACTAATAATATTTGAAGGTGTAAATAGATGCCCTTGAAACATATTTTATAATTATAGAGAATTTTTGTTTATATTTGTTGAAAATTCTCCCTTTTTAATGATGATAATCATGGTACATTTTAAGGTTAAATAACTACATTTCTACGTGATGTAATAGGTGGTATTTTTTTATACAAAAATGTCTGTAATATTTGATACTTTTTCGGTTGAGTGTACTCTCCACAAAGAAATGGAAGTGGAGCGCAGAGGAACAAGTTGCGGAGTTGCGGGTTCCAGTTGCACTGGAGGAGTGTGAGCGAAATGGGTAACGTGTAAGGGAGAAGGCCAGTAAATGTGTGTGAGTGTTCCCTATTGCGGCAATGTAATCGTTCATTCATTCATTCAATTCATTTTTATTGAGGCACAAAATGCGGAAGAGTTGCCTTGGCCAAGGGGATACAAAAAAGAAAAAAAAGAAAAAGGGGGGGATAGAGAAAGAGACAGAGAGGCGAGGAGATAGAGTGAAAGAAAGAGAGCGGTGGAGACAAGGGCAAACAAAGTCAACTCCAATATTTTTGCGTGTGTGTGTGTGTGTGTGTGCACTTATCGCTCACTCAACCCTAGAAACCAAATAAAAAAACCGAACCACTCCGAAAATATAATATGATAACAATAAAAATATATCACAATATCAATTCGTTCTTATTTCACCACGTTCATATTTTTATGATTATACGGATTTTGGGAAGCTAACCAATTGATACAAGTTGTAGATTCAGAACAAGTCTACGTATTACGACTAAATGGAATTTTAAGATCTAGAATATTATCACCAAGAAAGGAAGCTAACTTTGGAAAGCTGAAGCTTGCGTAGAAACGGACATGGCTAGATCGACCCCGGCTGTTGATGCTGATCAAGAATATATATTTATTTTCATAGCTAGGTAATTTAGTAAGTAGTATTGATATTATAAATCATTACAGAACTTCAACTTCTCTATAACGAAAGCTGGTACAGTTATAGAAACTCCTCTGTAGGCTTTTTATATTATTATTTAATGGCCCTTGAAATTCGTAAGTGAATTTATTTCAAAATCCCCAGAGATTCCGTGACGCACCCCCATTATACGATTCTAAAGCGGTCGGTAGTGAGCCATTGACACCCATTTCGTATCGATTTTAAACCCCGAAGAACGGGCAGACTCTCGGGGAGGAGAGGAGAATATCACGAGGAGATCAGACTTATAGACAGAAATCACCGATCCAACGACGTAACAATTTAGTGAGCCCGCATCGCTTCCTCTCTCTCTCTACCCCCCTCTCTCTGCGTCTCCCCTCTCCCTGTTACTCTACGGGTTGGAGCGGTGCAACTTCCGCTTTGCCTCCAAATTGAACGCAAATTGATTTGTTGCAATGTGCGGGAGGGGGTGGAAAATGCAAAGGGAACCGGAGGGGAGGTAGGCTAGGGGGTAATGCCATCAATTAAATTTACCAACCTCCCCACCCGGCGAGGCAATTAAAAGCAAGCCATCTCGCTCTGGAGAATGGCACAAGCTCTAAAAGTAAAGGCACATACAATGGGACACAAACTCACATGCACACACTAATATTTAGCAGATGATTGACAGCTGGGGCCATAATAATAGCATTCGAACTGCAGCCCAAACGGCATTCGAGCATCTTTGTTATGATTTCACGGATTTTAGACTATACTATAATTGTAAAGTTTGTATTTTATTTAAAATTCAAATAATAACGAAAGTTTAAATATTTATTTGTTTGGTGCTTTTAGCTTGGCCGCAACTGAATGCTTAAATGCTGCACCCAAAAAAAAAAAAAAAAAGAGTTTAACCTTTCTACGCGTTGTCTTAAAATTATACTCACGCAGTATAACGAGTTTAGTATAAATTTAATACTTAAAAATATCAAAAATATACTATAACGTATAATTTGTATACTCCAAAGATTCAATTGTGTATTTTCGAGTATTATTTTTATACGAACCTACATCGAAAATTCGATAACAAATCGCGTTAGCTGGAATTTAGTGCTTTTCTGTTTGTCGCGTTAGTGATTATTATGAAATATTGGTGCAGATGAGTATAAAATGTATACTTTCGTAGTATTAAATTGATAAGCATCTTATTAAGAAATTTTTGATACTCATGAGTATAGAATTCATGTAACAATCGTATAGGTTCTATGATGATTTTTTTTTGGGTGTGTTGTATACGAAATAATAACCAACATTGTGCATCAAATATCGTTAGCTTGGCAATATTACATAGAACAGTTGCTAAATCTAATGTTAAATCCAAGTTAGCCAACAAAATTGGTACACAATTTTTTGCCATTTTAAATAGTTGATAAGATTAGATAAGACATTAGACACTTTGACTGAAGCAGAGGGCCGGCAGAGAAATTTGCTATAAACGCTGGCACTTTAAGCAATCCAGTCGTATTCGTTCTACTATTGTTTTTCCTTCTGTTCAAAAATTAAGTGATCCTTCAAGAATATTATCTAAAATTTTCTCTATAAACTCCTTCTGAGGAAATGTGCATTTTGGCTAAGAAGTTGAGTAAGTCATAGAAAAACTCGCACTCCATCTCCACTGTGTGTGTGTATGACAAAAGATCAGAATAAAGGGCGACTCAAAGTGGATTTGATCTGTTCTTGTAATTCCGCCGTCCGCTGGTTTATCGTCTTCGGGCTCCTCTCTGCGCTTTACATATTCCAGTTTGGAATGAAATAAAAAGCGGTTCAGCTGATTTAATTTATCGGAAAGCCCCGCAGAGCAGCCCCTGAGATCAGCTGGGATGGCTCTCAGAGAATGAGAGAAGGACTGACGTGCACTGAGCGAAATCAGGATATTAGTAGGGAAACTAGTTTGGTTTTCCGTGTTTTTTTTTTTTATTACATATATTTTTAAAATTTGGTTATCCGTGTTTTTCTTTTATTAGATATATTTTTAAAATTTGGTGCTGCATATTATTTAACTGAATCAATGCCAAACTCTTCACGCTAAAAAAAAAACGTAGGCAAAGTAAGGATTTTAATAAAGATTAAAAAATGTTTAAAAAAATGAAAAATTTTTATTAAATTTGACAAATGGCAAATTAAAATTAATTTCCGAACTCCTCCAAAAATGCAACAAATAAAAATTATAGGTAGCCACGCCTCCGATCGCTGCAGTGTAGAACGCATGCGCGCTGCCTAACCCAAAGAGAGGAGAGACCTCTCTCTGGCCCATGGAACGTGGAAGTGAAACGCGGGGCGGGTAGAGAGCGCTTTTCCAACGATCGTCGACGATGTCTGCTCGTATATTCGTAAACGAACCGCCGTCGAGATCGCAACGTAGACCGTCCGCGGGGCATTGCTATATTATTATTTATATACAATCCGAGACTCGCGACGCCGTCTTTTTTTTATTGTTGTTGTTCTTTTTTTTCTTATTGTTTTGGTTGCTTTTTTTTCTAAAATAATTCAGTGGATGACGACGAACAGCATTAATATGTATTTTAGTGCCGTCTCTTAAGATATCGCTGCCGGGGAAAAAAGAGAGCGCGATAAACAGTGAGTGAGAGCCTGTAATTGTAATTGAGAAAACAAAAAAAAACAAAAAAAGCCAAAGAAAGTGAGAAGAAGTACAGAAGGAGGAAAATCGGTGGGAGAGAGATAAGACAAACAACATAATGACGGCGGCGAAGATGCAAATCCTGTGCGTGGCTTTTGCCTTGATGTCCCATATCATACCCATATCCGCCTATGTGAACCGCTATAGCCACCTTCCCGGCTATGCGCAGACTTCCGGTGGCCAGGACTACCATTCCAGTGGCTCCGCCGGCGACCAGCAGCAGCCAGCCAACCAGGAGAACCTCTGCAGCCTGTGCTACTGCACCTATCTCAAGGCCGTCTGCGACTTCCAGCAAAACAAAACGGTAAGTTTCGGCCTGAATCACCACCTCTCACACACAGAAGCATACTAGCATAGAAAAAGCTGGTTTAAACATTAGTTAATTGGTCATCGACTCGATATATTCTGTCACGGCTGAAAAAGCCGTTTATAAAGTTCTGCCATTCGGGGCTAGCACTGGAAGTGCAGGGAAAGAGTGGTGCCGTTTTTTGGGAAATGTGATTGGAAATTGGATTGGAAACTTGGAAACAAGTGCCGGCTTACAAATTTCAGTAAGGTGGAATATAACTGAAACAAAAAACCACTGTCTTTCTGGCAACTTAACCAAATATAAATCTATTTACAAAGTTATAAAATCTTAAATTTAAATATCTACACCCAAAAAAAAAATCATCATAGAACCTATACGATTGTTACATGAATTCTATACTCTTGAGTATGCAAAATTTCTTAATAAGATGCTTATCAATTTAATACTACGAAAGTATACATTTTATACTCATTTGCACCAATATTTCATAATAATCACTAACGCGACAAACAGAAAAGCACTAAATTCCAGCTAACACGATATGTTATCGAATTTTCGATGTAGGTTCGTATAAAAATAATACTCAAAAATACACAATTGAAACTATAGAGTATAAAAACTAAACTTTGGAGTATACATTTGATAGTTTGAAGTATAAAATGTATACTAAACTCGTTATCCTGCTTGAGTATACTTTTAAGACAACGCGTAGAAAGGTTAAACTCTTGTTTTTGTTTTTGGGTGTATGCAAAGAATGAGATTATTATAACCAAATTAATAATCCAAAATTAAAAATAACACTAAGCTCTTGATGTGCCATAATAGAGAGCTTACTAATCACGTCTCCCATAAAAACACATTCTTATTTTAAAGCAGAAAATAGGATTTTAGATAATATATTCATGGCAAAACAAAATAAGGCAAATATTTTACTATGCTACATATTTAAATTCAAGAAATACCATTACAAATAATGGTATGGTTGTGTGTGGTGTTGTATTCCGTTTAAGGAACCCTCCATCAACCCTCAACCATCATGGCTAAAATCAAAAGCTTACCAATTCTAGTTTGGTTTCCAGAATTTTCGATGCAGCGAGCTTCGACCAAAGTCCCTTCATATCTTCCATGCAGACACTTGTCGAATCAAAGCTGCAGAGAAAACTCGAAAAAAAAAAAAAACGGAGCTTATCTTATTTTTGCGATGGAAACACTTGCATTCAAAGCAAACTTGAAAAGAAAAATACAAGCCAAATACGAATATAGAAAAAAGATCCCACTGAATCATGTCACATTGTTATTAGTTTGCACACATTTGGTACAGTGGACACTCCCCAAACCAGATAGCACCGCTTTTCTAATTAGCAAAGACCTTTAGCATTTAATAATTTAAGGTGTGCGACATTTGTTTTAATTAAATTAGCATTTATATGAAAAGTACTTTTAGATATGAAAAATCTCGCTTGCATTTGGCAAGAAAATGTTGGTAAAATGTTTGCATTTTCAGTGTTTGCATCATTTCAGGCGATAATTGCAGTGATTAATGGCAAATCACGAAAAGTGGTCGCGTTCAGCAGCAAGTCACTTGATAAATACTTGATAAGTAATAGGTAACAGTGACAAAGGTGATGTAATAAAAGTAAAGTAAATAAAATTCCGCAACACCAATTGCTTAGTGATGTTTTAAAGAGAAATCCCTTAGTTATTAATTCCCCTGGGTATCAGTTTCCTATAATTACTACTTAACTAATTAGAAAAGTCAATTAATCAATGATTTAATAGTGAATCACTTGACTTGCTGATAGGGTTCCTTGTGCTATACTGATGTACACTTTTGATTGTGATAAGCTAATTAAGGTATCACAATTTAATGTTCATTCAGAGACTGATTACGAAGCGTCACATACTTAACAGTCACCACAGTTTTACGTTTTCCTTTACGTTATTGATTAGAAATCAACGGTAATTTATCAACCATTCACAGACAGTAGTTAGTGTTATAATGACCTGATTAGCAATCACAAACTTAATTGTTAAATGATTATTATTGATTACTTCAATATCGGGAAGTGATCACTTTGCATGCTGCTGAGTGATCACTGTACACACACACACACACACACATTTCCAGCAGATGTGGAAGCTTTTGGCAGCTAACTGCAAAAGTAAACTGAAATAAAACGCACCAAGGCAGAGGCGCGCGGACAGAACAAAGCAAAGCCCAGAAACAGAAGCTGGAAGAGCAGGAGGTGGAGAAGGAGGAGGAGGAGTAGGGAACAGTGACTCCGAGAAGTACTGTGCTCTTTGGTTTTAGTGGCCCGTTGTTGACTTAGTTGTTGATGTGCTTAGTAGCGAGCCATAAACCGCCATCAGCAAATGTTTTCATTGTGACAGTCGGGTTTCCTTTCTTGTGATTGATAATGCACTTAAGTGCACGAATTTTCAAATAGAGCATATTCCAAAATATATTTACAGCTCTAAACCTATTTTCTTTGATGGTTTTTGTACTAAAATTTTATGAATATAAAATTTATTTCGAAATCTCCGAAATGAACTTGATTGTTTACATTTTTTTTTTTTTGCGAGCAATGAACCGCCTTGAAATTTCGAATATTTTTGGTTGGAAGGGAAAATAGTTTTCCAAGGGGAAAATTCGCTTTCCGTTGTGAAACACTTTTGATTAATACGCACGCCTAATCAGAATATAAACAAGAAGAGGCTGAGGCTGCGTGCAAAATGAATGAAGGAATACAACAAAAATAAAATTAAAGAAAAACGAATGAAGGCGGCGCCGACCGCCACTCCCTCTTCCTCTTTCGTGCCCCGCCAACACGTTCAACAGGTTATGCTAATGAGTCAGGTGCGTGTGTGTATATATACACTCATAAGTACGTATGTGTTAAGGCTCTCTGACTCGCTCTCTCTCTTGGGAAATATTAAGAGCGAACAAGTGCAAGTGATGGGCGATTTTATCCTGGATTTATGACAGGAAAAACTGCCTCAAAGAAATTACGAACATGAATATATTTTCGGGGGTTTCCTGTATAAGTTCTAGCTCAAAGAAAAATTTCTTTGCTGAATTTATGGGTCATGCTCAGATAAGATAAATTATTAAATATATTATTACAACTTTCATTACAAATCCTTTTGTTTGAACAAAAAATAAGCCATGACAAGACGTAGAAAAGGAAAGTGCTGTGCGATAACGAATACAGGTTGAATAAATATCTGGAACGTCTTCGCAATGACTCTCCCCTTAGAATACTAAGTATCTTTGTCATATATGTATATCTTGATGATCAGAAATTCTCAATGGTTTAATAGTATTTCGATTAGTGGGGGATTATCAAGGTCATTTTAATCAAATATTTAATTTAGCAAATATTTGCCGCTTTTCTCCTCTGTAAGGCAGGAAAACGAATCATATGTTTACCACAAATCAGAGTGCAGTTCTAGGAATTGAATCACAAGGCTATTCCATTAATCAGTAATCAATAATCCGAATGCTCTGCTTGTGCGTAGTATTTCTGTGCATATATCTTCCAAAGAATACAAATATATACGAGTATATCTTGCATAGAATATAGAAAAAACACATACACAATATATGTACCCATTTATCTTGTATCGTCTTTTAGAAGTCGTTGAATTCTGCACTTCCTCAGTAATTGAGTGAACTTAGGCGGCCCGCCCGTCGCCCCTCTTGCTTATCGTTATTTTTTTTTGTGTTCTGTGTGTGCGGGATGTGTGTGCGTCATGTGTCGTCATCTTGCAGATACAGAATTTTTATTTATTTGCTGCGTGGGCCTGCAGTTCAGTTTTGTTCTATGTGCAAAGTGGAGAAGCTGAACAGAAACGAAAAACATAAAGAAAGCCAAATGGAAATGCATTCCACCCACTTTTGCCTCGAGAAAATTTTCGAGATTGACAGTAATAAGCCAAAAAGACTGCTTATATAGTGTCAGCAGCTGTTAAATACCGGAAAAGGGCCAGAGGAGAACTCAAAAGGAAACCAATTCAATCGGTTTGCACTCAGCGGAAAAGTTGAGGATTTAGAAGGGGAAAATATTCAAGATTTAGATGGGATAATATGAGAGCTTTTAACAGAACTTCGTTAACTAGAACTTAACTGAGGCAAAACGTCCTTAACTTGAACTTGCTTGTGTTTAACCGGAGTCAACCTTGTAACTTTCCTAACTGAAAATCCCTTAACACGAGGTTAAATTTCTCCAGGTTATTTATTTTGAGGTTACCTAATTTGAGGTTACTTATCTCCTGGTTACTATTATCCAGGTTAACTGACTATCTTCAGGTTAACCTATCTGTAGGTTACCTACTAACTCCAGGCTACATATCTTGAGGGTACTTATCTCCTAGTTACCTTTATTCAGGTTACCTACCTCCAGGTTACCTTTATAAATGTTACTTATCTCCAGACTACCTATCTCCAGGCTACCTAACTTCAGGTTATTTATTTCTCCAGGCTAACTAATTTCAGGTTACCTATCTCCAGGCTTAATAACTAAGTTTTCTAACTCGACCCTACTTAACCCGAACTTTTCTTAATAACTCAATCACGTAAGAACTTATTTTCTACATAAAGTAAGTCGTAAAAATTCGTATAAAAATATATGCAAGAATTGGAGTTCAAGTAGCGACCAAATATCGAATCAATATCCGAAAACACCCCAAATTTGTTCCCAATGTAGAGAAGAGGATGAGGGAAAAACAAACAGGAGGTGGGAGACCTGAAATGTGTGCATGTTTTAGTGGAATGCGCCTACTTAAATTCCCATTTCGAATGGCTACTTAAACTACTTGGGACCTCTCGCCGAATGTTATGGCTGCGAGCTGCTAAAAATCCATCAAGTGCCACACAAATTGAACGCTCGTTCCACAAAGAAACCATAAACCACGCCAAGTGAGGCAAGGAGGCGGCAAAGCGAAGACGAATGTGTGAATGTGAATGCAATGAGAATGAAAAGAGATGAAAATAAAACCGAAAACCGAGGGCAGCGCACCGGGAGGTGTACGAGTATGTCTGGAAAGAGTCGGGAAAATGTGCATTCGATTTTGCCAATAATTCCACTAAGCGGTAAACAATTTTATTTAAACATTTACAAACGCATGCAAACATTGATTACTCAAAAGGCGAGCACATACATCATAAATATAAACCAATGGCTTTCTCTCTATTGGTTTTACTTCAGAGGAGAGATACTCTACTTACAAAGTAGGCAATATTCTAAAATGAACACGATGATTAATCGCATAAACTTATTAAAGTAATTATAGGTTTTTATAAAAGTTAAACTAAGTTGAGGTTTAGTTTTTTTATTTTAGCCACAGAAATTGGCTTTACTTTGAAGAGGCAAACATCCATTAATAAAACCTCAAGAAATGTCCAAGTAAAGGGAATTTTTTTGTTATTTTTTATATAAGATATAGATTTACTCTAAAATATTTGGGTGTATAAATTATTATTTACAGTCTCTTACATTACATTTTAAAGAGGCAAACATCCATAAATAAAACCTCAAGAAATGTCCAAGTAGAAGGGACTTTGTAGGTATTTTTTATATAAAATCTAGATTTACTCTTAGGTATTTGGTTGTATATATTATTAGTTTCAGTCTCTTACATTCTATATTTTATTATTTATTTATTTCACTCTAAAAGCCAGTTTGTATAAAATAAGGACCCTGGAAAAATCAAGTATAGCAAAACTACCAGTCCATTTAGAAAATTAGAAATGCTTAAAATTATTCATAGAATATATACGAGTATTTGGTTCTTTGGAATACCAAATCAAAAATATTTGCCATATCTTGCTCATATTCTCATATTCTCTTTTGCGGGAAAGTAGCCTGAAAATACTGGAAATTCGTGACTGTAATGTCTGGTTTTATCGCCAGTCAAGTGTTTGGTTAGCTCTTGTAATCGCGGAGTTCGCCAATTGCAACGCCCCCCGAAGGAAATATCTAGAATGGCTATGGCTCTTTGCCTTCATTCTTGGCCCAGGTTATCTCTGAGACGAGCAGCGGGAAATGAAAAAAAAAAAAAACGAATGAAAAGAAAAGCCACATGAGGAATTCTGCTTCAGCCGGTCACGTAGACATATTTCCAGTCGAACGTGTCGGGGCTGTATCTATATCTTTCGGATGCAGATACGATTGGGATTGAGCTAAGAGCGCGTGTGTGGGAAAGTCCTTTTTCTTTCTAATTTTCCGGCCCATGTGATCAACATTGCGGCCATGTGCCGTTTCGATTTTTCGGTTTCGGTCTTGCCTTTTTTATAATCTTGAGTTTTTCCAGGAGCTACAGATAGAGAGAGAGAGATATCCACGAAGACCGAGAGGTGGATCATAATTTATTTTTAATTGGCTTTGTTTGGTTATTTATGTGCTGTTGTTGGTTTTGGCACTTCCACCCAGGCGACGGCAGCTATTTCCGCTCTCGTCGTCCGCTATGGCCCCTATATATCTACCATATGATTCCGATCCGCTTCCCAAAATATCCCGTAAAGTTGTCGCCGGAAAATGTGAAAAACGTGAAGCGGTGGTATCTCTCTTTTTGGAGAAGAAGATGAAAAGCGCCCAGATCGCTTTGGATCAGCCAGTGAGAGTGGGTTCTATATATAGAGGAGTCTAGGTCTCGACATATAGACCAACCTTACACAGGGAAATGTATTTGTTTTATATTTGATGTGAGTAAAAGTTAGAGAATATACTCCACCATTATTTTATATACAAATAAATAATATAAATAATTTGTTTAAACATTTTTAAATATCCTAAATATTTCTAATATGAAATTCTCCATTTCAACTGATATTTTTGTGATAAAAAAGAATTTTGCTCAGTGCATTAGGCATATAGATTCATATAATTCATGGCAATATATATCTTGACGCCGGGCCTGACGAGTTCGAACTTCATAAACTTTTCAGCCATTTTGGCCGCCAAGTTGTTTGTTTTTCCTGCTTTGGGCTCCTCCGACTGATGGTTCTCATAAACTTGAAACCAATGGGGACGACTTGGCAAGAAGGGAAAAACGGAAAAGGGAGGGGAAAACTGTCTGTCAGACAAACAAGCAAATTAAAACTCACACGTAATTGAGACTTCCTCTTTAAGATGAGAGAAAGAGCGAGGAAAGAGCGAGAAACTGGAGCAATTGAAAGAAATTGCGCCCAGAGAAGAACGCAAACAGAGCGAGAAAAAGAGAAATGGAATACGAAAACAAAAAAAACAACAATCAAAACTTACTTAATAATTTATGTGGCTTAAAAAACATTTTAATTTAATGAGACCAAAAGGGTTTGTGAGAAATAGAACAAAGTGCCTAACTTTTTTTGTAATGGGGAATAATATAAAGTTATGACTAAAATAAATAACTATTTAACTCTACAAAAGACTGGATTTAGGCACAAATTTACAGTTCCGTGTGCCGGCAGAGGCTGGACAGGGAAATAGCGAGTCAGGGTTGCGTGCATCACTGCTCTTAGCTATCTAATTAAATGGTAGTGATATAAAAAATACATTTCATACCAATTTGAGAATTTTTTTTATGAGTGTTCATTAATATTTAAACTTAAGTTAAATTCCCATTTAAAATCTATTTTTTTGAATAAAATATATATTTTTTGTTTGTGTATTGAGAAACAAATAAAAAAAATTAGAACAAGTGTAATAAACAGCAACGAAGAAGGCCAGAAATCTCGACAAGAAAAGAGAGACAGAGAAAGAGAAAGAGAGGGGGGTCAAAGGGAGCCCAGAAGGGGGACACGAGAGCAGCTGGCGCAGCTGCAGGCTAAAGTCTTCGATTCAGGTTCGGATCCAAAGACATTGAACCCCCCAACGAGGCCAGACAAAACAAGAAGCAGGTGGCCCGGCTTTGAGAGCGCGGCCTGCATTATAATGGGTCGCATTTTCCCACCTCCCCCACTTAACCCAGCCTTTTTTTTATTTTTTGTTTTTGTTTCTTACCCTATTAGGGAACCATGAAAATTACAAATTTGATTCACGGCCAGACACAAAAAAAAGAGAAACACACCAAACAAAATACAAAAGAAATGTCATTAAAAATAATATATAACATCTATAAGATACTTTTGTAAATTTAATAAAACAGACATATTTAAGCTATAAACTCTGTTAAGAAAATATATAAAATATATAATTAGCTAAAGTTCTCACCATAGTTAAAGGTATTTAATTTTTAAACGAAATATTTTATTTATGGCGAAAAGTTCAACCAAAGAGTCATTCGATGGCGAAATGGAGCTGGAGCACGTAGTCACCTCCCTTGAAGGGCGAAAGAGGTGATTAACCATACAGACAAATAAATAATAAATACGAAATAAGACAAAGCTTGACTCTCGTAATTCGACACTTTTGCCCTTGAGTTCTGATAAGCGATTATGCTGCAGAAATTGGAGATAAAACCTGTAGAAATGCAGAAAGAAGAGAATGTTCGCCTACTCAATAAACAAATCAAAAATCAAAGAAGAAGTACACCGAAATATTTACGCCAAAGCTCAAGTAATGTTTACCTTAAAGCTATCAATTGATTGACTGAAAATCTTGAAGAATTGTTTATGCTCCCAGGGGCTTAGGGTTCCATTTGTTTGGCTTGCAGTTGTATTATTTATTCTACAGCACAGTAGTAATAGTATTTCACCAGCCGTTGCAATGCCAGACTTTGCAGCCACAGCTGATCGGGTTTTTAAAATAAACAAACTTCTTATCGGGAGAGTCGGAGAAATAAGTATGATTCAAGTGTGAATCAGTCAAGTTGACAGGCCAAAATGTAAATTAGTTAAAGGCGTTTAATATTTACGAATGTAGAATATATTTATTTTTAAAGAAGCTTAAGGGTTTGTTATTATTTAAATATTTTATATTTCCATATACTTGTCCGTGTGCCTGCAGAGGCTGGGAAGCGTGATCTAGAAACTGTGTTCATTGGCAGAGATAATTATTCTGAGGCTCTGCTTTGCGTTCTAACTCTAACTAAGTTATCCCAGCTTTATCCTTTATATTAATCCCTTATATTAAATATATTAAGAGCAATAATATTAAATATTATGCAATAATATTAAATATTATGCAATAATATTACTTTCCCTTCATATAACAACACTTAGCCCTCGCAACTCCTAATTTCCTTATCACATAGAATTATCTCAGAGATCACAGAGTTTAACTTGAGAAGCTCTGATTTCCGTTCACTTTATCCAGAGATTCATTAATGCAATAAGAATGATCTCGAGCTCCAGCTCCAGCTCCAGCCCCGACATGTGATCAACAAGATCATCAACAGCGTCGTCGTCGTCGTCGTGGTGGACATCTCGTCATCGTGGCCACTTGAAGTTGCAACTATTTTCACTTAATTTAATAAGAAAATTGCACCCTCGGGTGACGACGAGTTTGAGTTCGAGTTCCAGTTGGGGTTCTCCTGGATCGCTGGAGCAATGAACGCGTTGCGGTCAAGTTGCCGTTCCCGTTGTCGTCTGATGTTGCTGCTGCTGCTGCTGCTGTGAGTGTTGCTACTTGCTGCCATTGTTGTTGTCGCAGACACTGCGTTTAAAAATAAAACACCGAAGGGAGGCGTGTATACAGACCGCAAGAAGAAATGTAAGTCAAGCGGCACAACCCCCCGGCAACAGCAACATCAGCAAAAAAAAAAAAGAAGAGAATACAATAAAATAAGTAAAAGCATGGTGTCTGGCGACTGGCAACTCCCAGTTTTTGTGCTCGAAAGATGCTTAATAGTCCATGGGCTTCGCTCTTAGTCATTAAAGCAAAAAAAAGTGCTAAATAGCAGGATATTTTTGGCCTCAAGGGCCACACATATTTGGATTTAATTGTACATTTCATTATTTATCCCTGAAATAAGTTATTTCTTAATTTATTTATATTTTTAAATATTTAATAAACATTTCTCCTCTATTAAAGCAAAAAGAAATGCTAAATAGCATGATATTTTTGGCCTCAAGGGCCACACATAATTAAAGATTTAATTATTTAACCCTGAAATAGGTTCGTGCTTGGCTTTTTACCATTTTAAACCTTTTAAATAGTTGAAACCTTTTTTTGAATATTAAATATTATTTAAATACATTTAAAAATATTTAATAATTATTTCTTCTGTACCCTTTGCAGCTGTCAAATGTCTGGGACTCCAAGTACATTTTACCCAACAATATCAAGTCCATTGAGGTGTATCTCAGGCCCTACACGGAGTTCCGCCTGATGGAGACCTTTTTCCAGGGCAACCAGGTCAACTATTTTGGCATCAATGGGGCGGCTGACAACGACCTGGTGGAGATTACCCCGAATGCCTTTAGCCGCAACAAGGGAGGATATCCCAACGTGGAGATACGAAATGTGACGCGGGTGTTTCTTCAGGGGAACAGCTTTGCGGGTAAGAGGGATAATAATACGACCTAAAACAATCTTTAACTCAATTCCCTTATCCCCAACAACAGGCAACGAGTACAAGCTGGTGTTCCAGGACATTGGCCAGCTGGTGGTGTTCCCCAATGCCTTTACCATGACGAATCTGGACTGCACCTTCCAGCAGATACGGCTCATTAAGTTCTCGGAGAAGGCTTTCAGTCATGGCGGGGCCCAGAATCGCATCAATGTGAGTGGGAATCGAGGGATTAGCTCAAAGATAATCCTAATCATATATTGTTTTCCCATTTTATAGCTGCGCTTTATAGACTCGAATATGGAGGAGCTCGGCCGGTTCGATCTGTCCATGAGCAAGGTGACCTTCGAGCGCTGTAACATAGGCATCATTCGCAGGAACGCCTTCGATGTGACCAAGATCTCGGAGCTGGGGTTCTTTGGCTGCAATATAACCAAGATCATGTCCCATGCTTTGACCAACAAGCTCAACAGCGAGAATGTGTCCATTGTGAACTCCACCATAGGATCCATCGAGGGCGAGGCCATCAGCCAGAGCGGCATCACCACCTTGACTTTGATAGGAAACACGTGAGTTTAAACGAAGATAAAGGTATCATCCTGTATTAACTTTTATTTTATTTATTTTTCCAGCATCCACAAAATCCAATCGGGAGCCATCCAGGCGGCGGCTGCCTTCACGATCATAGAGAACAACACGCTGCCCCTCGTGGAGCCCAACTGGCTGAATGTCGTCCAAGCCTCCCATGTGACCATCGAGAACAATCGCTTTGGCATCTTTGCGGGCTTCGAGGTGAAGAGTGACCCCAAGGGCTCCCTCAACTGCTCCTTTGCCCACAATCGCCTGGAGGATCCCCAGCAGGGCAGCCTCAATTTCAGCCGCTGTGATGTCCATCGGAACAGCGTGGGCCGTGAGTGCTCCTGCGATGGCAAGTCCTGGCTGCGCACCCTCACCGACCACGATCTGGACTCGGAGATCATTTGCCCGCTGAGAGTGGAGGAGCACAGCTGCTTCAATGCCACCAGCGCGGATCTAAGAAGATTCGAGCACGAGGCCTGTGGCGGCAATGAGACGCGCCACTGCTCCGATGGCGAGTGGCTCACCCAATCGGAGCGGGACAAGTTAAGCGGCACTGCCGGCCCCCTGAGCATCAAGGAGATATCCTGGATCGTGATGGTGGTCGTGGTCATTGCTTTTATTGCCATTATAATTATCAAAGTGAGCCGCGGCTGTGGCGGCGGCGGTGGCCAGGCCAGGGTAACCAAGTGCACCTTTTCGGAGGACAGCAAGCGCCTGCTGATCCTGTCGGCGGATAAACTGAGTGAGAACGATCAGACGCGCAAGGCCATCAATAAGCTGATCAAGGGATCCTTCACCAAGGACGAGTGCCTGACCCGCATATGCGAAATCGTTCAGCACATTCCGCACAAGTCGTCGTCCATCAAGGATTTGCTGTCCAGTCACCTCACCGAGTGTCACGAGAGTCAGTCGGCCAGCGGCGGCGTCGGGGGCGATGATTACGGCATGTCGGCCATTGGTATTGGCAGCCATCACCCGGCGGCTCCTAGCGCTCCCAGTGCCTACGAGTGCGACAACATTGATCCCATCTACCAGGAGCTGGACCAGGAGCCGGACCAGCAGCAGCGCCCGCTCATACCCAGCGAGTACGCCGAGCCGCCGCCGCTCGACGAGGTCATGTACTCGGAGCCCTTCAATGCCACCAGTAAGTACGGTTACGGTTGGGGTTCCCGTTCCGCGTACGACTGCAACCGAAACGATAACCCGTCGGGCCACTACTGCTCTCCGTCCTCGACTTAGTTAGTTTCCCCCTCTGGCTCCTGGGAAAACACCTTGTTACTAATATTATAATTTGTACATAAACCTCTTTATAAGCACCACCCTCCCATATATGTATCTTGTTGTACAGGAATATTATCCCGCACCTAGTAAGCGTTTAGGCATAGATATGATATTGTATTTATCATAGTTTTAACACTGAAACACCAAAAGATTGAAAACTAAAACGGAACTCTAAGGAATCTGAAGGGAATGCTCGAATAGAAGAAATATATCGAGACTGATCCGATGATTCCAGCGTTTCTCACACCTGGGAACCACCTAAAATGGAGATCTACATGGGATCCACACAAGGCACTGCAATTGTAGGCTATACACACACTTGCATGCTCTAGAACACACACACACAAAAAAAAAAAAAAAGAATAAAAAGCACTAATATAAGGAAGCGCGCGCGTATGCTGGCAGAGGCTGAGATCCACAACAGAAAAGGTGCACACAATCCACAAATGCAAAAAGCATTAACCCAGAAAGGTACCAAAAACAAACAAGTAACATAGATGTCCCACTCTAATACATAAATGGTGATGGATTCCTCTCTCTCTCTCTCTCTACCTCTTTTTCCTCTTACTTTTTGTGTAACTGTACTTGGTAGAATTGTGTCGGTAACTGTACCTCTACATGTCTTTCCTTAAGTCCACTCTGGTATTCACTTTCGAGAAAGAAAACTTGAGGGAAAAACTCTTGGGTTTTGAAAATCATTTAACAAGATGCTGAAAAGTAGGCAACGAAATATTTTGTAACTGAAATTCAGTGTCAAATTGTTAGGTGTATTGTTTAACTTAATTTGAATTAAATATACATTTCAATTAATATTATTTTGACTTGAAATCCATTAAAATTCATAAAAAGTTGAATTAAATAAAAGCAATAATTAAAAGGATTAAATTAAATTTAAAATTAAATGAATTAAATTAAAATAGATGTATAATTATTTTCAACAGCATACTTTTAGGCTTTGAAAAATATTAGGAAAATTAGGAAAGCTTTCCAGTTTCCTTGATTCTAATTAAATGCAAAACAAAAATAGATTTTAAATTAAAATAATCTATAAAATCTATATTATCAGTTAGGGATCAACTTTTGTAGATTTTTTAATTAGAAATAAACGTGTTTTCAATAGATATTTATGTATATATATTTCCTTAAGTGATTTTCATAGAAAAATATTATATTTAATATCGAAAGTGAGTACCAGACCGGCTCTATTACATCTATATCTGTTTTAGTTAGTACTTTATATAAGATAACCTAAAAAGAACCTTAATAACCAACCAAAAACTTCTGCCTTTCCAGATGCTAACGACATGCCACCGGCCTATCAGTATGCCACGCCCATGCGCCACCCTAGACCACAGCCGCCACCTTCGTCGTCGACCGCGGCCTGCTATGCCAGTCCCGTGTGGCGCTCCACGCCCAGTGCCATCCCCACCAGTCGACCGCCCTCGGGAGCGGGAGATGGAGCGGCGCCGGCGCCGCGTCATGTACGAGACCTGAGGCAGGATCTGGAGGCGATGCCGCAGTTCCATCCCAATCAGCTGACCTCGGCGCGAAACCAAAGACAGCTGCAGCACAATTTTCCACAGTCACAGCCACAGCCACAGACACAGACACAGCCCCAGCCACTGCCTCATCCCCAGCCGCCGCCATACAGTCAGCCGGGCATCCGACGCCATCGGAGCAGGCAGCACAGCTTCGAGTGCTTGGATGGAGCCGCCAGCCTGGCGGCTATGGAGCACATGGACTCTGGGTCGGATCACTCGGGCGGCAGCGATGTGACCGTCCAAATTGCCGATGTGATCGATTATGCGGACGCCTAAGAGTATGCAGCGAATATATAAGCGATATATCCCATGTATCCGCCACCTGTCACAGCTGCCACAACACACGAGAGGAGAGCGAAATGCGAAAAGGAAAGAAATATAAAGAAATGCAAACACAGCAACCTGCCAGCCAGCGAGCAGCGCACAAGAAAATGGGGAAAAGTAAACGAAAAACACTTTGTGATATTGAAACAGCTTCTCCGGAGGGAGATAGGTGGAGCGGCGCCAATCGAACTACGAACTAAGCTAGATTAAGACAAGTAATTTAAATAAATCAGTCCCAGCAGACTAAGCCACACACGCGAGCTCTCATTCATTGGGGAAAAATCGATTTATCGATTTTAGGTCGATTTTTTCATACAGAAATATCGAAAATGCTTTTGTGGGTGGGTTGGAATGGAATATATGTAATAATGCATTACTCTTATTTATTAGGGAGTGGTAGAGCATGAAAAATATTGATTTATCGATTTTTTCATATCCAAATATCGAAAACTTTGCTCTTTGCCAGTTATCGGAAGTTGGGTCAAATGGAATAAATTTATAATAAAATGGCTAGATGCGAAAATGTGTTACTCTAATATTATTAGGGAGTGGTAGGGCAGGAAAAATGTCGATTTATCGATTTTAGATCGATTTTTTTATACACAAATATCGAAAGGTTGGCTTATTTTGAAGTTTTTGAGAATGGGTTGAAATGTGATCAATTTATGTGAAATATATGGGAGAATGCATAACTTCCATTTATTAGTTAGTGGTTGAGAGGGAAAAATATCTATTAGGAAGTGGTAAAGCAGGAAAAATATCGATTTTAAATCGATTTTTATTATCCACAAATATCGAAAAGTTGGATTCTTTGTCTCTAAATATTTGTAATGAGTTAAATGTTCAAATTTATTATTTTCATTTATTAGGGAGTGTTTAAGATGAAATATATAGGTTTATCGATTTTAAATCAATTTTTTCATACACAAATATCGAAATTTGTCCTTATTTTCGAGTTGAGTTAAATGTAATCAATTTACATGGAATATACTAGTTCATATGTAAAAATGTATTATAAAAACTGTTGGAGACAATCCATAGCTAGATTTGAATTCAGAATACCTAAAAAATCTTCAAATATTTATTCAGGCATACTTTCAGACACCTAAAACCTTAATATTTGCTTCCCTATCCTTGAAACCCAACTGAACTATTCGCCTGACTCATCCCACCCATTTGGATCTCATTTTTCCGATGGATCAGCCATATCGAATGTCCAATTTCTCAGTTATCGCCGGGCTGCAACACAATACTGGCTGGCGTGTGAGACATAAATATTAATCACTTTGGCTTACACAGCTGTTTGCTATAGCCTGCCATAAGCAGCAACAAATGGAAAAACAAAAAGCAACAAAATAAAAATTAAAATCTAAAGACAAAAGTCAGAGCGAAGCGAAAAAGCTCGCAACGGCGGCGGGTGTGCTGAAATTGCATTTTGAAATGTTGTATAACTTGATTTGCAAGCGCGATCACAGAACCGATATGTGAATTAAATGCTGTGGCCGTTGCTGCGCTATGCAAATGCGTTCTAAAAGCCTTTTCGAGTTATTAATGGGCATATATGGTCAGTAAGTCGTCAGCGCGATCAGAGTTAGCTCACAGGTCTCACGTCGCAGATCCCAACGGCTCAACTTTAGACAGGAAAATCCTTTTAAATTAGCCAAAACTTAATTTGATTTAAGTTTTTTTTTTATTATTGTTTTTGTTTATTTTGTTTTATTTGCTTATTTTTTTGGCAGTGCATTGAGAAAATTCTTTGGTGAATCAAAGGTATCAACCTGCTTGACTCCTTATCGGTTTTTTTAAAGGTAAATGGCTTGCTTATCTCTGGTCTGCTAAATATGTTCAATTAGTTATTTTATAGATAGGAATGTGAGCCTTGCCCAAAAAAATTCTAGAACAATTTGCATTAAGCTTTTTTAAAAATCAACATAATTTATTTCTTGAAAAATATATTGAAAGTTTACATAAAAGCATGCTTTCTATTTTGCGGCATATTGGAAGTTTACATAAAAGCATGTTTTCTATTTGCGGCACCCAATATAATCAAAAACCTTTTTTTGTTAGAAAAGTATGCTAAATTACAAAATAAAGTGCCATAATATTTTAACTGAATGTAAAGTTCAAAGGCTAACATTTGTTGGAGTTATTTTTTTAATTTTTCAAAGAGCCTCCCGCCCGGACTTGTACATATTTACACACAGCCTAGGCCGGCGATCAGCTTGGGCTCTTAACAAGCTCCTCCGCTAAGTGCTCCATGTTTGCCTTTGCCCCGGAGTAAATTTGATTTGATTTGTGGCGGTCTTCTCTTTGCTTCTCTATTTTTCAGATATTTGTCTCCCTTTATCCCCAGTTTTTGCGGGGGCTTTGCGCGTAGCGGCAAGTGTCAATTAAGCGCGTCGCAAGCAATCAAACGAATCAGATTCAGCTACATATTCCTATTCCTATCCATAGTCATATATCCCATAGTCAACTTCAACTTCAACTTGGGACACAGTAAACAATACCAAAAGGCAAACACACAGAGCGAAATATGTTTTAAAACAGGAGAGAAGCTAAAACCTTAATAAATAAAGAATGTTCACAAAAGAAGGTTTGTTTGGAAAACAAATGTATTTTAATAAATAAATTGATAATTAAAATATCAAGAAATGTATAAATTTGAATAAATACATTTTATTCTAAACAAATCTTGTAAATTTATTTATGATTGCAGAAAAGGATGTTATATTGTTTATTATTATTTAAAAAAACACCACCCTTAAGGGAATCCCTCAATACATTTTTGATATGAATGTTATTAATATTTAAAAGAATATAAAAAACTGCTGTGTTCTTAATTAATAATAGACAGAAAAATGTTGATAATGACCAGTAATATTCTTTTCTGTGCATCAAATAAACGCAAAATATTTCTCGCCTTCTTCTTTGATTTTTTGGTTTTTGTTTTGAGCTTGTGATCATTTGCAGCCAAACTGGCGCTCATTTAACGAGAGAGAGTGGAGAGCGGCAGTGAGAGGGAGCCGTAACGAAAGAGAGAGCTTGACAGTCATGCCAGTCAAGCTAGAGATTAGAAGGAAAAAAGCTCAAAAATAAGGTATACCAAAAAGGGATTTTAAATAAATTGAGCATACGACCCGTTGTGTTCGAACAACTTCGTTATTTGGTGGTAGCGTTTTATATTTATTATTAAGGGATAAATATAATATTCAACATATCAAATATCATTAAAATATGAAATGTTTAACTTTAAAATCCAACATGAATAATTATTATTTTTAGCGGGGAAAAAAGCTAAACGCTCAGCCTTGGCTGGCGCTCGGCCGAGCGTGTGCTCTCGCGGAGATCGTGGAGCCGGAGAACGGCGAGTGGGGAGCGGAGATTGGCGGTTTGCGTTTTGCGCTTAACGTTTAGCGTTTGGCGGTTTGGCGCTCAGTTTGTCATTCGCACGCGCTTACGCCGGTCGGCCGGAGCAACAACAACGACGACTGGGACGGCGCTGAAGAACAACTCTGACCGCTGACCGGAGACCGAGCGCTCGCGTGTTCTTTAATTCGGTGCGCTGATTTCACTGCTAATAATAATACTAAATGCGAAGAATATTAACTACTAAAGTTTCCTTCAAAACAAACGTTTTTTCTATGTGAATTCTCCATGTGTGTAAATCTGGGTGTGCGTGTGTGCCTGTCCCTGTGTGTATATTGCATTTTTGTGGCCCTGCCTGACCATAAAGTTCAAAGTAATAAAAAAGAACAAATCTGCGGAGAGTAGGAAAAAATTTTTGTTTGCGTTGCAGGCGCAGAGGAAAAAAAAAATAACTCAAACAAACAGAGAAGAAGATTTGCGTCTCTCTTGCTGCCTCTCCCTCTCCCAGCTTCTTCCTAATCATGGTGATCATGATCCCACGCATCAAAACAAAACAACAACAACATTAAAATCCAAAATCCCCAATAACCAGAATATTTCCCCCTTTGACATCTCTCTTTATTGTTTTTTATTTGGTTTCCTCAGGGAAATTAGCAGTGTATATTTATGCACATACGCCCCCTTGTTAAAAAAATATTAGAAACAAAATTGGCAGAGACACCTTGCCATATATCCATATCCATTATCGTCGTCGTCGTCATCGCGCAACCCGGCGATATTTCGATATTTCAAGGTTAAGCGACGTCGGAGGAAAGCAAACGTGAAATAAAAATCTGTTTTTAGTTTTCTATTTGGGAATTATTTAGTAACAAACAACAGAAATAAAGTCCAGAGCCAAAGTCAATGCTACGAGTAGTTAATCGAAAAATGTGCCAAGTGATTGGAACACGGAGACATTACAGTCTTACATCGATAAATAGCAACTGAACATCTATTAAATTTCTTTCTCAAAGTTAAAACCTTCGAAATGATGGTATAAAAAAAATAAATTGTCATTTAGCAATATTTATAGCTGGCAAAACATCGATATTAATCGATTTAAAATCGAATTCTTCATACAAAACTATCGAAATCTTTGATTTTTGGATCCAGGAAGGATCCTTTCTCAAGGATTTCAATCAAATTAAGTCCCTGAAACTTAAAAAATTATTGTACAAAAAATAGCAACCAATTAGTGCTGGCAACACATCGATATTAATCGATTTAAAATCGATTTTTGTAGACAAATACATCGACAATTTCGATTCTTTTCAAACAATTCCTTCATAAGGATTTCTATTAATGAGAAACCCTAAATAATATAAAAGATCTGTAATTATTATTTTCATATTTCCGATTTCCCAAATTCGATCAAGGCAACTTCCACTGTGATCAGTGGGTCAAAGTCAATGTTATAAGAAGTTCTTCGAAAATTGTGCCAAGTGTATGGAATAAAAGTAAAAAAAACCTAAAAAAAATCAAGTGCACGAATTTCAAGTAGTAGAAAGCAAAGAGCAGAAGCTACAAACAAAAAACAAAACAAAAACACAGGCTAAAAACATTAACCCCATCAAGTGCCCTCGGCGTTCTCTAGTGCTACTCTTTCGCTTTTTCAGTTAGTTTAGACCTTTGGCTAAATGAGCTTTTGTGGCCGATACGCTTTTAACAACCAAAAAGGCATAAAAAAAAAACATTTTCCAAAGAGCTTGGGAAAGAAAGTCGTTGACAATTTTGCAATAGATAAGATTTAGCTAAATTGCAAAGGAAAGCTTGTAGCTTGTAGCTAATTGGTAATGGCATCTAAAAAATAATGTATACTCTAAGGGGTCATCAAGATACAGTATTCGCTTTCTCTAATTAGTATGAAAATCTTAAAAAATTCTAAACTCTAAAATAAACTTTAAGAAACTCTTCTCAAAAAGAAGTAATATAATTATGATATTTTGTATTCCATATTCAACTTTTCCTAGCCATTACTTATAATATAAATATAAATAATACCCACCTTGGCACACCTTTTTTACTTGATTTCTTATTGCTAAAAATATATATTTAAGTCATATTTTTGGCCTGAATTTACGACCAACTTTCAACTGTTTTTCAGTGACTTAGTCATTCCAATTTCCAGTAAATTCAATTCGACCTTAGAAAAGCCATGGAGTAATAATAATAATAAGCCATTGGGCAACTCTGTGTACACATTATGTGTCATCCTGCGGGAAAAGGTGTTGACTTTTCAGGGCGACTCACATTCGCCATCTTATCGAAACCCAGATATAGCTGAGTGATAAGATAAGGGTTATTCGGAAAATCGGTAGAATGCAACGGAAATTGCAGGCAGTCTGTGCAATGAAGCCTTTCGATTCGCTTCAGTCGGTTGCGCTTCAAGCTTAAGTTCAATTGTTACGAATCCATGAAACATTAATTATTATTAAAGCAATATTAAGAAGAAATAATATGCAATAATTAGCAACAATAAGCAATAATAATAGAAAATATGAATAGTAACAGCCGAGGCGAGTTCTTAACGAGTAAATATTAAAGAACGATTTGAATGAGACAATATTAAAGATATGATTTGAACGAGATAATATTGAGGAGATGATTTAAACGAGATAATTTGAACGAGATAAATTAAGCGACATATTTTAAAAAGGTTAAGTGACTTTAAGCCAATATTTAATGCTAATATTCTTTAAATTATAAGAGTTCTCTAATTAATTTAGAGAACAAATTAATTTTTGCATTCTTTTAGGCGCCTTCAGAAAGAATTTTACAACACTTTCCCAGTTATTTTTTAAAGTTAAATAACTATGAACAATTTTTCTTACGAAAACAGAAGTATTTTATTATGTTGATCATTTTATCCATATCTTAATTGCACGGAGTTCACGGGGGTTTTTAAAGAGAGTTTTCCGGCTCGGATTCCGCAACTTGACAGGAAATGCAATTGCGCTTTAATTCAATTTCCTAAGCACAGTCCACTCAATGAACGCCACTTGATGTGGAGAGCGGACAGATTTAATAATAAAAAAAAGAACTAACCGAAAAGGGTTGACCATTTATCGTCTGCGACACATCCGGAATTTTTGAGGCCCCGACCAATTGTTGGGGTTTTTTTTTAAGACCTTTACTACTTATCAACAGTGCACTGGGCTTTTTTGCAGATAGAATTGGGGCTTGTCACTTGAGGGGAATACAAATGCACTATCTATTTGTCTATAACATTATGACCGGATCAAAGTCAAGAGCTCAAGGCTCAAGCCCTATCGTTATAGTTTTTAATGTAATTACACTAAAAGTACTATTCGTCATTATTACTTCTTCATAATTATATTTCTTTCTGTTTCTAAAAATTAACAATTTAGTGAAATTGTGAAAATAAATGCCATAAACGTAGATCATATGGTGGCAAACTTGGCGACGACAAAACTCTGGAATTTATTTCGAATTTCTCGACTCGTGCGCAAATATTTGAACAGTCGCCACTCGAGATGAGCGCTGACTAAATTTTCTTTCTCTCGTAAATTGAGTTCTATAAACAAATAAAAATGGAAATGGCCATAAACAAATAACAAAGCATAATTGCTCATGTTCAGGCGGCTACCAGACCCAGTCCCCAGTCCAAGTTCCCAGTCTCCAGTTCCAAGTTCCCCTTCCCTGAGACAGAAGAAACCCAGTGTGTGTTTGCTGTGCGCGACCTCCGAATTCAATTAACAGTTTTTCGTGATTGGAGGAGAAAACCGACAGAGTGAAGTGAAGATCACCATTGGGAGAGGGTGTTGTGATTCAATTAGAGCCTCGTTCCGAGGCGAGTCTGTGTCTCAGCTATCGTTGTTGGGCAATAACGTTAACTTTGGCTGATTATGATCGACACCGACGTAATTTTTCGCCTCGAGATCGGTAATCGATCAAATTTTACGACGCCCGGAATTTGAAACTTATATTTTTCTATGTTTTGTAACCCTATTTCCTATAATTTGGAGTGACTTATAGGGCTAGAACTATAAATACACTTTAATTACATTATTTCACTCGCTGTTTTGGAACACTCGCTTTTACAGTCAGCACTAAAACAAATCGATAATCATCACAAAAATGGTTATCGGTCTATCGTTTTCAAACTATTTTGCACTTAATTTGAAATCACAAGGACAAAAACCATCAAAATTAACATAACTCCGAACTAATAATAAAAACGCATAATAGAAGCAACAAACTTACATGTATATCCTGGAAACTCGTATAAAACCGATAACCACAACCGATATACAAAATGGTAAACAAAATCCAACCCGAAACCGAAATAACCGATATTAGTGTCCTTTTCAATCCCTGAATCAATGTTATAAGGAAAAGTTCTCATGATTTCTGCTTCGTATTAAGAGAATATTATAGGAAAAAAGGAATTCATAGAAACAAAACGCTCAACGAGAAACGAGGATGTCTTTAAGGGGCCCGCCAGTAGAGTCACTGGTACCTAGCAACTCGGAATGCATTCTTTTATATGCGATCTAATCATTTTTTTTTTGCAATCAAAAAGCTTTTTAACCTTGGTTTTGTATGCATTAAGTTTGTAATTAAACTAGTCGAAGATGACTGTTGCACTTTAATTTTTTGCAAATATTTGAAATTATTAGAATTTGAGATAAGATAAATCTAGAAGATTCACAAATACGTGTTCCTTGTAAGCAAATAAAAGTGATACATATTTTTTCGTTGGAAAGATTCTACAGAAATTATTATCCAAAAGTGACCTAAATAGTAACAAAGAAATACAAGATGATAATCTTATCTTAGTGTTAGTGATGCTATTTTTAATAACAAAAATTTAGGAAAGAATTTATGAATTATTACAAGTTAGCTAGAACCCTTCAATATAAAATAAATAAATAATAATAATATTCATAAAGGCTATTGCTTATCAATATATATTTATACCTTGCACAGAAAAGCAATAATATAGTTTTTAACTAGGCGTTTTTCCTTTTTAATAATTAAATTAAAATAATTTTAAAAACTAACTTGTTCCATCCGTACCATCCATAAGAATATTATTACCAAACCTGGTAGCTGTAGATCTTATAGTCTCCAAGATCTAGGTGTTTATACGGATAAACGGACAAGGCTAAATCTCATTTTCCTAATATACAGATCCCTAAGTTATACTACACTTTTACCGCCTGGTAGTACCCCATAGAGAAAGCTCGTTATTTTATCTGCCATATAATATTTGTTTTGGGGTGAACCCAAAAGCACGCTCTACATACACTCATATAGTGCCTATGCATGAATAGCAAAAATATGACTATACTATGACACACATTAACGCAAACACAACACGACTGTAACTCTGTGTGTATTCTGCAGATAAGAAACACCTTCAGAGATAAGGTGCTAGAGAACTTATCAGCAGCGGACTTATCAACATTTACGGGCCGATCGTACAGCTCATCGGAACGCACGGCGGAGAGTGCGGACTCCGGAAAATGAACACAGAGTGAATAGAGCCGGAGAACAGGCACGTTAATATGAGCGAATAATCATGCGAAATATCAGAAATCTCAAGGATCCCACGGCGTGGATATGGACGCTCCTCGTGCTCCTCGCTGGAGCCAACGCGGAGCTAACGAAGGTCAGCTGCAACTCCGGTGGCGGCACCACTATGACCTGTGACTGCAACAACTATGACCAGGTGAATCATCTCTTACAACACAATCTTTTAATATTATAAAAATAAATAATTAAAATTATATGATAAACAAACTGAATATATCCACAAAGAAATTTATATTAAATTATAAGCAGTTGACGTAAGGCCGTGACCATTTTGCCCATAAAAAACTATCAACAATTCTGTGTATAAACACGATTTAATGACTCAACCTTCAGCCAAAAGTTGGCCTATTCAGCCTATTTTTAAAGAACTTTTATACGTTTTATGAGTGCACAGTAGAAAATGTAGTGGAAAAGTGTATTTTCATTAAGAAAAACCTTTGCCAGAGGTTGGTTTATATTTAAAAAGCTTGAAGAGATAAGTTTCAAGTGTTAAATTGCTAAGAATTATCTATATTTGTTTGAAATTCAATATTAAAAATTAATATTAAAACTCCTAAGAGATTGTGTATATTTTCTTGATGTAAATTAACTTAATAATTTTTTAGTAATTTCTTACTTAATTATTTCTCACTAATTTCTTACGAATTAATTTTTTTTACTATTTTCTTACTAATTTCTTTCTAATTTAATTATTTCTCACTCTTTTCTTATTTATTTTTTACTTCTTTAAATATTTCTTGCCACTTTCTTACTCTTTTCTTACTTATTAAATTATTAATTACTTATTTTTTACTTTTTTAATTGTTTCTTACTATTTTCTTACTTAGTTTTCACTTGTTTAAATATTTATTGCCTATTTTTAAATTTTTGCTTACTTATTTAATTATTTTTTACTTTTTTCATACTTATTTCTTACTTGTTTAGTTATTTCTTACTCAAGCAAAAGCTTGTTTAATTATTTCCCACTCTTTTCTCACATTTTTCTTGCATATTTAAATATTTCTTGCTTATTTCTTACACTTTTCTTACTTATTTATTTTGTATAAAATATTTCTGTCTCCTTTATTATTCTTTTTTACTTATTTAAATATTTCTTACTCTTTTCTTAGTTATTTAATTATTTCTAACTTATTTCTTACTTATTTTTTACTTATTTAATTATTAATAACATATTTCCTACTCTATTCTTGCCTACTTAAATATTTCTCATTCTGATTTTACTTATTTCTTATTGAATTATTTCCTACCCATTTCCTATCCATTTCCCACTCATTTCCCATTTATTTCTTATACATTTCCCTTTATTTTCCAGCCCATGGTCCTGCCATTCCTGCACGGCGATGTCTTTACAGTGGAGATTCGCAACTGTCGCGACCTCGTGGTGGAGGCCAACTGCCTGGGCGACACCATGGGCCTGCACAAGGTGAGCTTCGCCCAGGTGGGCCAGCTGGTGCTCCGCCAGTCGGCGCTCAGTGTGCCCCGCTATGCCAGCAACAAGGCGCTGATCGTGGAGTTCGAGCAGACGAACCTCAAGCTAATAGAGTCGCATGCTATCACGGGGAACATCGAGGAGATCTCATTCGTGGGCGGGCGGATAGATGAGATGAAACCCTTTGGGTTTACCACGACCAAGAACAGTGCCATATTGCTCAAGATGGACGGAGTGACCATCGGGCACATAGAGAGTCAGGTGAAGTAGGGAAAAAGGAGAACTTAGAGCTCTATTTATTTATTCTGTGGATCTAACAGGCCTTCAAGAAGTTCTCGGTGGAACAGATGAGCATTGCCAACTGCCAGTTTCTGGGGGATTTGCCCACGCGGGCCTTCTACGAGCTGGAGGTGCTCAACGAGCTGAGCCTCAGAGGCAATCACTTCCAGGAGGTGCACTCCCATGCCTTCTCCTTCAAGCGTAAGTGAAGTCCTGCCTTCGGGATTAATTAATTATTATTAATTTATATAATTCTTCCCCCCCACAAGTGGTCTCCAAATTGAGCCTGAGTGAGAACCACTTCCTCTCCGTGGACGGCGAGTGGCTGGAGGCCCAGATCCGGGATGCTGTTACCCTAAGAGGCAATGATTTTGGAGCCACCAGCGAGATAGCCTTCCGCAGCCTCACCGTTCACCGCTCCTATCAGCTGAGCGAGCGCCTGGAGCTGCGCTTCCACAACAACAGCCTGCGCAGCTCTCGCCCGGGAGCGGATCCCAAGGCGGGCGAGGGGTTAACCCAACCCCAACCCCTGCGCTTTGATGAGCGCTTCGCTTTGAGCATCCGTGAGCTGCGCTATGGCAATCCCTGGAGCTGCGAGCAGCTGGACAGGAGCGTGGAGCCTCCCCAGCCCCGGGCCGAGTTCTTTCGCCTTTACAGCGATCAGCTGTGGTTCCAGCCAGCGGGGAGCGGAGGAGAGCGGTTAGCTCCGGCTCCACCAGTGGTCCCTCTGCGTCTCCTCATCACCGAGCAGTGTCGGGAGCAGAGCTACACGGCCTACATAGTGGCGGGCAGTGTGCTCCTCGGCCTGTTGCTGCTCCTGCTCATCCTGCTGCTGTGGTGGCGGGTGGTGCAGCGAAGGCGGCGCCGCAAGCTGGACGTTGTGCAGCCGGAGCCGAGGACATACAAAGAGACTCAGATCGTATACCAAATCGAGAATGCGGGCCTGCTCAAGACTGATTTATAGGAGACGACACACAAAGCTGAGAGAAGCTACAGAGGAGCTGGACGGGAGGAGGAGGAGCTCGTTAACCTTGGAACCACCAATGCGTGACCTTTCGCTAAACCAAAACCATAGCCTACCTAGCCGTTAGTCTTTAGTTATATTTTATCTTTAGTTAAGGTTTTAAGAATGTAAGAATGTCCTTGTAAATACAGAAATATCGAAGGGATACGTAGAAATCATGAAAAGCACTCACCCGATGGGCAAATAGGACTCCAGGGCCTGGTGCACTGTCAGCTGGGGCTCGGACAGGGCGAATCCCTTCGAAAGCAGGGCATGATGGGCACTTATGGTCTCCTCAATGCCACTCGTATCCTCCACGTCCTTGTCGTCTGCAAGAGGATGGGGTTTAAGGTTAAGGTGGAGAAGCAGCGATATTCGCGGACATCGATAAAACAAAAATATTAAAGTTGTTCGATGTTTTCATAAAAACTTCGATATTTTATCGATGTTTTCAAGAAAAAAAAATTCCCCTAAAATAAATAAGGGTCTACGGTAAAGATGGAGAAGCAGCAATGTTCACGGACATCGATAGTTTTCGATGTTTATAAAAAAACATCGATAAACTAAATTTATTATATTATTATATATATTAAAGTTTTTTTGAGGTTTTCATAAAAGCATCGATAAAATATCGATAAAACATCGATAAAACATCATTGAAACATCGATTAAACATTGATAAAACATCAATGTTTTGAAAAAAAAAAAATGTGCTCTAAAATAAATAAAAAAATTTAAGTTTTTCGATGCTTTCATAAAAACATCGATAAAACATCGATGTTTTGAAGAAAAAAAAATTGGCTCTAAAATAAATTTAAAAAAATAAAGTTTTTCGATGCTTTCATAAAAACATCGATGAAACATCGATAGAACATCGATAAAACATTGAAAAACATCGATGTTTTGAAGAAAAAACATTGGCTCTAAAATAAATTAAAAAAATTAAAGTTTTTTGATGCTTTTATATAAACATTGTTGAAACATCAATACAACATGAAATATCGATGTTTTTAAGATAAAAACAAAATAAAATTGGCTCTAAAATAAATAAAAAATGTTTTCCCTTACTTTAGTGATGTGACAAAAAAATCGATGTTTCCCCACAAACTATCGATGTTCCCAAACATTTTAAAAACATCGATGCATCGATATTTTCATCGATGTTTTTATTAAAACCTCAAAAAACTTTAATATTTTTTTTCTATCGATACAAACATCGATTTTAAACACCGATAAACATCGATGTCCGCGAATATCGAAGTTTCAACCTTTCTCCACCTCTAGTTTAAGGTCTTAAGGACATTGAAAAAGGCAGAAAATAACCCTAAAAATAATTCACCTGGCAGATTGAGCTCCTTCTTCATGAGATTGGCACTGCACATGCCCCCCAGGTAGGCCAGCTCCTGCTCCAAGCGTATCAGGCACGAGTTGCTGGCATTGATCTGAGCGAGAGGGAGATAGGAAACACTTACACAGATAAGAAAGAGAAGCAAATAGGAGGAGGAGGAGAAGCCACTCACCGATGTGGGATTGTCATAGCCCACCACCAGGCACTTGAAGCCATAGCGGTTATTGTGCGGATCCTGGGCATACAGGGAAGCGGTTTCCAAGGAGAACTCCACACAGTTGCCGGGCAGGATGAGGACATTCTGCAGCCAGGTGGAGGCTCTAAAAAAGAGAGAGAGAGAGAGATTAAGGTTTATTCTATTAACTTTTCCTGGTTAAAACTCACGTGTTAAACTTCTTGACCACAATCCACTCCCTTTCGGTGGCATCCTGCATGCGCAGCGGCGTGGCAGTGGGCGCTGTGGCCGAACCCGGAGCACTGCCTGCCCCTGGACTCCGACAGCAGCTGGCCATGGTGAGCTGGACACTGGCAGAGCGAACATGCGAGCTAGGAGCTGCTCCACTGCCAGCTATACCCCCACCAGTGGTCCGCCTTCGATCGCTGCTATGGGCATTATTGTCCGCCTGCTCCAGGTAATCATCCGCATGGGGCACCGACATCACCTGATGCGCCGTAGGCCGCATGGGTATGGACAGGAGCAGGTAATCCTCCAGCTGGGCGGTGCCGCACTGCGGATCAAACTCAATGGTCAGCCACTGGACGCAGGGCGGGAACTCCACGCGATAGCAGCTGATGCTGGCGCTCTTGTACGGATGCTCGCTCTCCACCACGCAGTAGTGGTTGCTCGTGGTGGAGTTGGAGCTGGAGGAGCTCTGGGCAGGAGGTGCTGGTGCAAAGACAGCTGGCTCCGGCTGACGCTGCTCCTTGGACACATGCAGTTGGTTGAGAGCAGCAATGTGTGGGAGGATCTCCTTGATGAGGCCCAGGATCTGGACGGAGCTCTTGGGATCGCTGCAGGCCAGGTTGGCAATGTGGGCATAGACCAGGGGCAGCAAAGTGTGGAACATGTTCGAGGCGGCCAGATTGAAGACCTCCAGCAGCTGGACGGCGGCCACGTGGCTGGTTACAGCTCCAGCTCCACTCAGGCCACCTGCAGCCAGGTTTCCCGCCTCCTGGGGGGCCTCCTCCGAATCCGAGTGGGCTTGGGGTTGCTGTTGAGGTTGCTGTGGCTGCTCCGCTAGGTCGTAGTCCGTGCTCCTCTCATTCCCATTGATGGGCACACTCTGCTGGCTCTGACTCTGACTCTGACTCTGGCCGTTCCTCAGATCCGCAGCCGTCTCTTCGACTCCTATCTCAGTGGCCCCCATCTCAATCTCCATTTCAAAGGGATTTGTAGAACGCTTGTCGAACTTCAGGGTCTCCATGATGCCCTTGGAGAAGGACTCAATGCGCTTGCCCAGATCCCGGGCGGCGGACAACTGGGGATCTGCTGCTGGAGCCACCACCGTCCTGGAGTTATTGGCCCAGTTAATATCCATGTGCTCCTCGATGGGGGTGATGTTGTGCTCCGAGTCAATGGTCTGCGTGTGATTGGAGCTATTGTCCGAGGGCGAGCAGGAGGCGGCCATGGCATTCCGCGCCAGGATCAGGAGTTCCGTGCATTTTTTGGTTATATCAGCAGCTATCTGCAAAGCGGTGTCCCTTGTAGAGACCTCATGGGGGCCCAGGAGCAAGGGTCTCTCCTCCAGAATGGATACCCCTGTAGTAGAGGCTGTATTTCCCTCACTTCGTCCATTCTGACCACTCCCCTCCTGCTTCATGGGCGTGCTGTAGTACAGGATGCAGGGCAGCTGTCCTCTGGCTGGGGTAGTCCCATTAAAGCTCAAATCACAGGCATAGAAATGAAACTGGGCGCCACAGGGTCCTCTAAGGACAGGCATCCCCGCATCCCCCGAGCACGTACGCGCTCCCTGCGAGCACAGCCTCAAGGCATACCTCGCATTCTCCTTGATGTGCACCGGATGATCGAACTTAATCTCCGCCAGGTCATTGTGCACCGCCTCCTGGTCGTAGGTACCCGACACAGACTCCAGTGTCTCCCACTTGTGCTGCGGCTGCAGATCCGCCGTGTTGTCGTAGAGCAGCTCCAGCTGATAGTCATAGCTCCCCGATCCCGAGTAGACCATGGCCCCGGCTATGGCCACTCCGGGCCTATCCACGGCAAAGGCAATGGCATCGGGTCCAAAGTTCCCTGTATTCCAGGTCCTGCTCACATCGCAGCGGGCAAAGCGGGCGCCCGTGGAGTGGAGGGTCCTGGGCGGCAGGAAGAGCTTATCATACTCCCCCATGGCTGTTTGGTAAACAATCTCCGCCAGCACCCGGGCCAGCAGGTGGCAGCAGTTGTCAATCAATCCCTGGTTGACGCTCTCCTTGTACGAGCTGCTCCCGCCCAGGCTCCTGCTGTAAATGGCCTCAATCCGGGAGCGTATGGGCGTGGCTATGATGTCCAGCAGGCGCACCAGCACGTCCTTAAACGTCCAGGAGTTGCTCAGAAAGTCACTCTTCTCCTGCTGCGTCCGATAGATCATTTGCTCCACGAGGATTGGATATTGATGGGCATCCGTGGAGGAGAGCATGGGCAACCCCGAGTTGTCGCTGGGACTGATGATGGACTGGCGCTCATTCCCAGTGGCACTCAGCAGGGAGAAGGTGGCCCTCAGCTTGACGCTGGGCGAGCACAGGCCAGCCAGGATGGCACTTAATAACCTGGAATGGAGTGCACCCCGATCCATCTGGCCCAGGAGATCGCACAGGCAGTTCCACTTGAGCGAGGAAGTGGGATAGAAGGCATCGAAGCAGGCCACAAAGCTGAGGTGGCACTCGTCCAGGATTTCTAGGACCAAATCGTAGCCCTCCTCCGTGGCTATGTCCTTGAAGATGTCGTCACAGAAGATTACGATGAGGAGGGCACGCACATTGCCTATGCACTCGGCCAGCTGGATGTTCTCCATGTTGGTCTTGCGGGTGAGAGGGGTGCCATTACCAGGTGCTGCTCCTGCAGAGGCTGCCGCTGCCGCCGAAGCGGAGGTGGAGGGTGCTCCGCCACTGCCCCCGCTGCTTACCATGGCCGGGGGCGAGGGATCGCCAAAGTACTTGGCCATGACGGCTCTGGGGGCGACAGCGCCCTTCTCCTTGCTGGCCTTGGCCTGCATCTTGGCCAGGGCGGCGGCCACCACACCTCCCGTTCCCTGGGAGCCTCCCGAGGAGCTCCTCTGCGGATAAATCTCATTGGTGTACTTCCTCAGCAGCCGCAGACAGGACTTTATGACATAGCCCAGGTACTGCAAGGACTGCTGGAGTTGCAAGGGCCTTGAGCGATCCCTTTCCTCGCGCAGCTGCAGCTTGAAGCAGTCCCAGGCCCAGCTGAGGAGCACCACCAAACTCTCGAAGCACTCGCGGCTCACGCTGTTGGCAAAGGCCCGGGATATGCGCTGGACAGGATCCGCATCCATCTGGGCGGGGGTTTGCTTGCAGTCCTGGGTCACCAACCTATAAAGGATGGCGGGTATCTGCCCCGAGTTCACATCCGTGCCATTGTTGGCCTTCTTACTCGACTTGAAAGAGAACACCACCTGATCCTCGGTGGTCACAGAAACCTGACCGCAGGAACCACAATCCGAAGAGGGTCCTGCTATCCTGGCCCACACCAGATACCACCTACCCGCCACCGCACTCACCGGTTTGGGTAGAAGGATGTGATGCTTGCTCCGGGCCCCGCATTCGTAGGGCACCTCCTTGGTCTCGCTGATGAGGACGCCCTCCTTCTCGTAGCCTCCACCATCGCCACCCAAATCGAAGAGCTTCAGCTTGCAGCTGTACTCTCCGCGACCGCCAAACATCCCAAAGCCACAGATCACGATGTCCGTGTCCGAGGAGAAGCGTATGGCCTCCACGCTGTGACCGGAGTAGCCCCAGCCGCCGCCAAAGTTGTCGAAGCGGCTGACCACCTGGTACTCGCCGCCGCTCAGGGTCTCCGCGGTTTGCTGGGTCTGCTTGAGCAGCGGCTGGTCGAAGCAACCGGGGATGTTGTCCTGCGCCGAGGTGAGGATGTCCAGGCAGGCCAGCAGGTTTAGGGAGGCCTGCGACCGGGCCACCCGCGAGTCCACGCGGTCCGGGAGGGAGAGTTCCGGGGAGAGCAGGGAGCGATAGTTGGCTGAGTTCTAAAGGGGATAAAGAGAGGATAAAGAGAGGTTAATAAGAGGATAAAGAGAGTATAAAGAGAGGATAAAAAGATGAAATCAATGTTTTTATCGATAGAAAAAAAATAGTACAGTTTTTTGAGGTTTTCATAAAATTTGGTATATATTTTAGAGCATTTTTTTTTTTTAAAGATTAATACTTTATATTTTATTGATGTTTTATAGATGTTTTAATGAAAACATCGAAAAACTTTAATCAATGTTTAATCGATGTTTCATCGATATTTTATAGATGTTTTTATATAAACCTCAATAACTTTAATATATTTTTTTATCGATGTTTCTCTTTTAAACATCGAAAAACATCGATGTCCGCGAACATCGATGCTTCTCCACCTTTACCTTAGAACCTTATTTATTTGAGGGGAATTTTTGTTAAAGATAAAGATATTTAAAAGGAACCCATTAACCCCTAGAAAAGCTTGATAAAAACTCACCGCATCGCTCTCGTTGATGTCACTGGCCACCACATTGTGGCAGCGCAGCTTCCTCGCTGCCCCATCGAAGACCCACAGCACATTGTAGGTGGGATCCATGGCAAAGGCCAGTTGGGGAGGCGTGGGCACTGATTCCGGGGAACTCGCTCCGGCTCCAGCTCCCTGTCTAACACCGCGACGCTGGCGCGGCCCAGAGCCCGATGCTCCGCTAGGGGTCCCCGCTAAAGTTCCTCCTCCAGCTCCCAAAGCAACCGCTGCTGCTGGGGAACCCACTTCCGGGGGCTGCTCCTCGAATATCTGATTCCGGGCCTCGTGCATGCTCCGTGACATCTGCTCATTGATGGGCACTCCAGCGGTGGCCACCGTACCCGTGAGAGCTGTGAGTAGCGATGAGCTCGAGGAGGAGGCATGGGCTGGGGATTCAACGGCCACCGGTGTCCCAAGGACATCCACATTCCGGTTGATCTCCGGCTGAGAATGCTCCGACTGCTGCTGCTTTTGAGCCTGCTGCTGCTGGGCCTGCTGCTGCTGCATCATCAGCTGCACAAAGTTGGTCTGGCCGCGGTAGTGGGCCGTGCAGCTGCCATCCCGCCGGTTGATGGAGAGCGTGTGGAAGGACAGCGGAATGCTGGGAATGAGCACTATTGAGATTCGGGGATTAGCAGGGAGTTCTTGGGGTTTAAGCCGGATTAAGTCACTTACATATCGTCTTCTTGTTGGCCACCACATGCATTTTGGGCAGCATCTGGGCTGTGATCAGGGATTCGTCGATCTTAATGAAGGTCTGATCGCCATTGGCACCGATCCAGGTCACCTTCTTGCCATAGCTGGGACCCAGGCCACTGAAAGGGATAGAAAATAAGTAGTAATTAGTATAAAAAAGGAACATTTTGGTCCTTTGAGCCAGACATGACTTATTAAGAATGCTGAAAACTATTTGTTCAGCATGATTGAAAGGAAAACTTAAGAAAAAACAAAAAAAAAAAAAGTGAAGAACACATTTAAAATATGAGAGAACCTATACAAGAGCATTTTAGTCCTTCCAGCCGGATAAAAACCAGTGACCTATGGAGATTGCTGAAAACTTCTTGTATAGCATGAACGAAAACTATTTAAAAACATTATTTTTAACTCTAAAAATCACAAAAAAATAGGTAAAACCCCTTCTACTTTCTGTTTTCAAGAATTTCCCAAATTATAAGACCGAATGGATAAGAAGTTAGCATTAATAAGTTTTCAAATTAATTATAAAATATACTGGGAGCCCTAATTAAAAAAAAAATGAAGAAACAATAAAAAAGTAAAGAACGCTTTTAAAATAAGAGAGAACATATACGAAAACACCTTTTGGTCCTTCGAGCCGGATATGTTGCTGAAAACGTATCATTCAGCATGAACAAAACATACTTAAAAAACCTAATTTAAGCTTTAAAAACCACTAATATATAGGTAAAACCGATCTACTACAATTCTCTTCATATTTAAAAAGTATTTCCAACTTACAAGACAGCTCCCGGCGAGCAGTTCCACAGAAACTTCTGTCGCTGCGTCAAAATCGGAGCATTAAAGTTCGGTATCAACGGCGGCGCCTCCTTGGATCCACTCGGCTGAACGGTGGCCGGTGACTGGCATCGCTCTGGTCCAGGCATGCCCACCGGGGCCACTACCGCCGCTGGTGATCCCACTGTCCCTCCATCGGAGCCCAAGCCCACCGGCGACTCATCGTCCTGCGGTCCCTGCTTCTGAATGAAATCGCTCGGCAAGCGTCCCAGCTGTCCCTTCTGATAGTTGCCGAAGGTGTAGACCATGCCCTTGGAGGTCAGCAGGACGGTGTGATTGCTCCCAGCCGCCACTTGGCTGATGGCCCCGGAGACCTGGACGCGAACCGGGCCGCTGACGGGCTGGAGATCGCCGCTGCCCAGCTGTCCGTACTGGTTGCTTCCGAAGGTGTAGACCTCGCCGGCCAGGGTCAGGACCACCGTGTGGTGGAGGCCACAGGCCACCTGGACCACGGGCGATGAGCTGGTGAGTTGTAGGAGCTGCGGGGCCAAAGGGGCCACTCTCGGTGGATCTTTGTCGAGGTCTGTGGGCGTGGCGGCACCACCACCGGCGGCTCCCGTCTCCAGCTCCCCTTTGCGCTCCTTGCGCCGCATGATGAGGGTCTTGGAGCGCTGCTGGCGCTGTTGGACGTCGCTCGGGGGAGGCTTCAGCTCCGTTTTGGCTTCTGAAAGGGAAAAGGGATCTCTGGAGATTTTATTTGTGAGGAAAGGCAGCTTCTGGACTTACCATCGCTGTCCTGCAAAGCAATGCAGGCGGCGCAGAGTCCACACTTGGCGCAGCCAGCATCGCCATGCCCACAGGGACACACACTCCCCGCCAGACGCTGCTCCAACGGCACATTCAAGGCGGACACACAGCTCACATTGTAGCCAGTGCACTCGCGGCAGATGACACAAACCCGGCACTGACCCTGCACCAGATTGTGGTCGTCGTAGTCGCAGAGCGTGGAGAAGTCCAGCTTGAGGCGCTTGTCCAGCGGCAGAAGGGATGCAAAACAGGCGGCGGCCGTGGAGGATGAGGCAAAGGGTGCCACATCCTTCACGGGCTGCAACTTGTTGAATATCCTTCCGCACTGCCCCTTATTATTCAGCCCGAATGAGAACAGCTGCCCCTTGGCATTGAGGGCCACACAGTGTGCCTTGCCCAAAGCCACCTTGGTCACATGCTGATCGAGGAGCTCACTCACAAACCCCATGGCATCGCAGTGGGCCGTATCCTTGCCGTACATAATCAACTTCCCAGTCTTGGTGACAAAGGCGGAGGTGCCATTGTTACAGGCCGCGTGCACCACCACATGCCCGTCGATCTTGGTCATCTTCTTGGGCTTCACGGCCTTCGGCTGTCGCCGGTTCTTGCTGCTGTCCCCATCCTCCCCGCGTCGGGCTGTGCCCGCAAAGTACACGGTGCCATCGTCGTTCACGAGCAGGGCATGGATGCCATCATGGCCCACCGCCACATGGACTATATTCGCCGCCTTGGAGATGATCAGCTCGGTGAGCTTCAGTGTGGGCGTCCGGCCCACGCACTTGAGCCCCAGGGCCACCGACTTCCCGTAGTAGTAGACCCGGCCATTGCTGGCCCTCACCAGCCCGAACTCCTTGCCACAGGCCATGCCCAGCACATCCACGTCGGCGTCCCTGCAGGGGGCAGGCAACTTCGGCTCGAAGCTGTTGTGCGCGGACTGGATGCGCTGGATCTGGTACTGATTGAGCAGCTCGTCCTCGAAGGCGGCATAGCCTAGGGTTCTAAACTTCTTCCTGGCCAGCTGGAGGGGCAGCTCAAAGGGCGGCGGGTCTATGTTGTAGCTGTTGTGGTACAGGTTCAGCTTCTTCACCACCAGGGTGTCCTGTTTTGGGGGGTCAAAGAAAGTGGGTTAGAAATTCTTGTACACAATACACAATAATAATTCGCCCGACCGCAGTTATCGAACGACGCTTCGTGCTCTTTTAATTTTCTAATTGTAAAGGGTTTTGACCTTATTTTTTAAAGCAATTTTTCTAAATTGAAAGATTATTCGCCCTATTTGCAAGGCCGATATTCGCTTTTAAAATTAGAAACTGTATTTGTTGTAAGCGCCTTAAAAATAAGAACGATTTTTCTATTTCTATTTTTAAGAAAGATTTTTCTTCAAAATAAGGCCTTTCTAAATCCAAGGGATACTTTTTCTTATTATAAGAAAAATTTTTCTTCGAAATAAGGCCTTTCTAAATCCAAGGGATACCTTTTCTTATTATAAGAAATATTTTTCTTCAAAATAAGACCTTTCTAAATTCAAGGGATACTTTTTCTTATTATAAGAAAGATTTTTCTTCGAAATAAGGCCTTTCTAAATCCAAGGGATACTTCTTCTTATTATAAGAAAAAATTTTCTTCAAAACAAGGCTCCTTAAAAATAAAGGCGATTTTTCTTAAATATAGAAATTATTTTTATAAATGTAAGATAAAGCAAATCCAACTCACATCCCGGTTGCTGCAGATGGCATGCAGGGAGTCATCATCCGTAAATAAAACATAGTTGAGGCCTTCCCTTATGTGGAGCATGCTCAGCGGACTCATCGCCTTGATGGCCAGCGTGTCCAGGCCCACCATTTGCAGCTGGTCGCCGGCACTCCTCCGGCAAGTGCGCCGAAAGTACAGCTGCCCAGCGCTATAACCCAGCCAGGCGCTCCTCTCGTGGCTAAAGTCCTCGTTCTGGGCGTAGATGTGACCCTTGTAGGAGCCACCAAAGCCAGTGCCGATCTTCAGTAGGGTTCCCCCATACAGCAGGTAGACAAAGACCCCGTCGCAGGCCATGGCAGGGGAGGAGACGGGTGTACCCAAAGGCGGCAGCTTCAGGGGGAACTAAAGGGAAGCGAAATTAAAATCTGGAAAGCTTCCAGGTAATAGAGACTCACCTCATCAATCAAGGAGTTGTGCGGCACCCCGTGGCTATGAAAGTCCGGCCTGGTGGGCTTGTTCAGGGCCGCACTCACCACCGTGTGCTGCAGCGTGGCCAGCACCACCGGCAGCTGGACAATCTGCGCCGAGAGCTGCCTTGGGGTCATCAGCATGGCGGCAATGGCCTTCAGCATCTTGCCCGTATCTCCCCGGGCAATGCAGAGCCCCAGGAGAGCGGCACAGGCCATGGCCGACCAGTTGGCCTCGGCTCCGGTGGCCGAATTGAGAGCCGCCGGCATGGTGGCCAGGTCCAGGAGCAGATCGTACAGCGGATTGATTAGCTCCTCGGGCTCAAACTTGAAGCTCTCCGGCTGCTGTCCCTGGATGACGTCCAGCAGGGCCTTCAGCGCCTTGGTGCACAGCAGCGGATGCACATGCCGGGCATCGGCTATCAGCTCAAACAGGCTCCTCAGGCCAGCGCCCACGATAAGGGGCACGGTGGCGTACACTGGTTCCCTTTCGGTGGGCTCCTCGGTGTCCGAATCCGCATCGCTGTTGGCGCTATCCCGCCGCGGGCGCTTCTCTGCGGGCAGACCGGGTCCCCCCACCACTACGGGTACGGGAGCGGGTCCTCCACCGCCGCCTATCATTACTCTCTCACCGCCAGCGCCTCCTCCACCGCCACCTGCTCCACCTCCTCCAGCTACCTGACCCGCTGCACCGGCCATGGCCAGCTGGGCGTGACAGGAGCAGTCCAGGATGTTGCTAATCATGCAGCTGTGGGCACACATCATGCAGCAGGAGGTGCTCAGCGGCGTGTTCCACTTCTTCGAGCCGGAATGTCCTCCCCCCGACGAAGGTCCTCCCTCCTGGAACAGAGCATAGCGGGTCTCCGCCTCGAGGACTGTCGAGCGAATGGCCGAGAAGACGGCGAACTTGGACGCATTCGGATCGAGTTCGATGTGCGCCACGGGAAAGGAGGGCAGGATGAGTAGCTGCTCCTTGACTAGAGGTGGATCCAGGGGATTCACCAGTCCCCCTGCCCCCACATTCCCCTCGAGTACGGCAGCGGCAGCGGCGGCGGCCATGGCAGCCGCTGACTTGTCCTTTCGACTCTTACGCTTCGTGAGAACCTTGCGCTCGTGTTGCATTTTTCTGGAGAAAGAAAAGAAGGGAAAAGCGTGAAAATTGTGGGAAAATTAATGGAAAAAATTAATGGTTTTAAAGTCTGATATAAAATTGATATATTTGAGGTGCCAAAATAATTAGAAATGCGTTGTATCTTCCTCAAATTTGTGTGACCTTCCTAGCCAGGCCCCAAAAAATAATTAAACATCAATTAACTTATAACAAACAGTTTCCTTCGATAATTTTTAATATTTCAAAACCAAAACTGTTCGTTTTAACGCTTAAAATTTTTTAATTTTCCTATAAAAATTGAAACATTTTCTAACTTTATTTGGCGCCCAACGTGGGACTATTTTGAAGTTTGTTTTCGAATTTTTCCCAACATAATTAATATTTTGAAAGTTTATTTTGGTGCTCATAGAATAATGATTAGTTTTTTATCAAAAAATAAAAATTACAGATTTGAAGATCATGGTACCAATGCATACATTGCACTTAGAGAAGAATAATGGCATATTTCTTGCTCTTGTATAAGTACTAAGTATAAGTGTTTCATTTTTTCGAAAAAAAAAAAAAAAAAAAAAAAAAAAAACTTTTTTGCAGCCCCTGTTTTAAACAAAACCCAAGTAAGGCCAATATTTTATTTATTTTTATAGTTTAACAAATTGTAAGGGCAACTACGAAGAAAAATGTGTACCTTTACATGTACATAGAAGAATTTTAACAAATTATAACAAAATTTCTAAACCTTTAAGTTTTTAACTTTTCTCGAAGTTTACTTTGAAGAATTTATACAATTATAACAGAATCTCGCATATTATTATATTTTAGGGTTTAAAATAATAAGGAAGACCTCAAACACATACATATGTACATACATATATTAAAACATAAAAACAAATAAGTTTTGACTCAATTGACACAAAAAAAATGAACGAAAAACTTTAATTTTTCAATTCGATAAATTAACCCACTGGAGGAGGACCAGGGGCTACTGGTCCGAGAAAACACTCCAGAAGAACTAGACATACTCGTCACAGTGTATTCCAGCAGCGAAGATGAGACGTGATCCTGGCAATCTTATATATTTGTTACCGAAATTAGCTTGAAAAGAATTTATTTACTCCGCTGGAGGAGCACCAAAAAGAAATATTTAAAGTAAATAGTATTGAGTAAAATATTATAAAAAATAAAACGGCTAAATCGCCCGTCTGGACAGGAGGAAGCCTTGGCTTATTTTGAGCGTTTCATGGATGACATTCTACGTGTAGCCCGCGAATGTTTCACTGGGCAAGGTGAGCTGCATCCTCGCACCCTAGCACGTCAAGATCAGGTATTGGAGCAGGACCAGGAGCTACTGGTGCACGAAAACACTCCAGAAGAACTTGATATACTCGTAACAGTGTATTCCAGCAGCGAAGATGAGACGTGATCCTGGCAATCTTATATATTTGTTACTGAAATTAACTTGAAAATAATTTGTTTACTCCGCTGGAGGAGCACCAAAAAGAAATATTTAAAGTAAACAGTATGGAATAAAATAAAATAAAAAATAAAACGGCTAAATCGCCCGTCTGGACAGGAGGAAGCCTTGGCTCATTTTGAGCGTTTCATGGATGACATTCTACGTGTAGCCCGCGAATGCTTCACTGGGCAAGGTGAGCTGCATCCTCGCACCCTAGCACGTCAAGATCAGGTATTGGAGGAGGTATTGGAGCAGGACCAGGAGCTACTGGTGCACGAAAACACTGAAGAACTAGACATACTCGTCACAGTGTATTACAGCAGCGAAGATGAGACGTGATCCTGGCAATCTTATATATTTGTTACCGAAATTAGCTTGAAAATAATTTGTTTACTCCGCTGGAGGAGCACCAAAAAGAAATATTTAAAATAAATATAAGTAGTATTGAATAAAATAAAATAAAAAATAAAACGGCTAAATCGCCCGTCTGGACAGGAGGAAGCCTCGGCCCATTTTGAGCGTTTCATGGAGGACATTCTACGTGTAGCCCGCGAATGTTTGACTGGGCAAGGTGAGCTGCATCCTCGCACCCTAGCACGTCAAGATCAGGTATTGGAGGAGGTATTGGAGCAGGACCAGGAGCTACTGGTGCACGAAAACACTCCAGAAGAACTTGATATACTCGTAACAGTGTACTCCAGCACCGAAATTAACTGAATATTTATCAAGAAAAATAATTATTCAAATAAATAGTTAAAAATAAAGAAATAAAATAAGAAAATAAAATAAGACCGAGAACTTCTCCGCTGGACGAGCACCGAAGATCTGAAGCTCTGAGCGATTGAAAGGAGCCAGAAATCGATGTCAAACTTTCCAGAGCCTAGCCGATTACGTATATCGATACTAGATATATTCCATTTCGATTTCTATATCGATAACGGCATTTGCCAGGGTTGATGAACTGTTCAGGGCTGCAGCAGAATCGGAACTTAACGGAAGAAATTAATTTAAATATGAAATTGCTGTCACATTTGCTGTCACAGAGAACCCATCGATGTCCTAATTCTGCAGAGATTTCCGTGGCGGGATGTCAGTTAAAGTAAAGATTTCACACGGAGTGTGAAGTGTGGCCGTTGTTTCAAGTTTCATTAAAAAATATCTGACGTCTTTTCAGAGCTTAAATGCAGAAGTGCGGAATGCCGAAGCCATCAGAAAAATGTGCTGTGCTGCGATGTGACGCCCCCACCCCCGCTGGTCGTTAGTGGGTTAATGCAGGTCGCGGCAGTCGGCAATCGGCAGTCGCCAGTCCAATCAGCTGATCAGCGCTCAGCTGTTCGTCCCGCTAAGGACTGTCCACTTCCGCCCGTTGCAACCCCCAATTCGAACAGCGAGTGTGCGGATGTGTGTGTGTGTGTGTGTGCGCGGCTTGGGGGTTGAAGACCCAGATTGGAAGCCGAGTGCAGCGATCGATTTTTCCACCCCGTGTCGACTGCGCAGCGGCTGCGACTCCGGCTGCGGCAGCGGGGATGTTGAATATGGGAAGAGGGTGGAGGGTGGAGGGAGGGAGGATGTGGAATGTGCAGCAGTGAGCGGGATGCTCCGCTGGCGGCGGCGGCGGGGCTTACCTGCGCGTGTTGTTCGTGTACAGCTCGTAGAAGTGGTCGCCATACTTCAGCGGATTTAGCAGGCCCACCATTTTGGGCCGATCTCCTCGCGAATCCAGCGCTCCAATCGATATTTTCTATATATTTCTACACCACTCTCTCTCTCACACACACACACTCTCTACTCTCTACGCTCTACTCGCTGCTACCTTTATACCGTTAGAACGTTTGCTTTGGCTAGATTTATTGCACAGCAGTTGCGAAACTGAATTACTAACTAGAAATTAACTATTTGCATTGGCTGCATTGCACTTCACATGTTTTTGCTGTCTTCGTCTTTGGTTTTTTGCCAATTTGCACCGCCATTTGCCGTTTTGTCTTGTCTCCACACTTCGCGACACAAAAAAAAAAACGTACCGAACGAACGAAAACGAAAACGGAACGGCAACGCAACGGTACAATGAGAGAGCGAGAGGCTCTGCTTCTTGCCGCTTCCTGCGAACGGCTCAGCTGTCTGCTGTCATCGGTGCTAGTGTTGATAAACGAAGCAAAGGTCCTTTGTTGCGGGAAACGGCCAGTTTTGTTACAATTGGAATGTATTTTTAATCAAAATAAAAGGGAAAACGGAAAATTAATTATTTTATCTAATTTTGTTTTATTTAATTTGGTAAATTAAGTATATATACAGATTAATTTAAGACATTAAATCTTTGAAAAATGTTTTTCTTCTATGTGAGCTGATATTTTATACTTCGAAAGGGCAACTATGTATATTCAAAAATTAATAAATTTCCCACAATATCTGTACATGTACATATATTATTGAAAATCATGACAGCAAAACAATATTTAAGGCATTATATTTCAGTCAAAGCGCTACATAAAAACAAAATTTTTAAAAACAATATTTGTATGCAAATCTAGAAATAAAGGAACCCTTTTTAATAAATATATTAAGCTTGAGAAACCGTTGAAACAGGAATATATCTCAAACGATAGTTTTCGCGCCAACCAGCTGATTCGCCCAGTGCTGGACAACACTCAAAGTCCGCCCCAGTTGGCAGCCCCGTTCAGCAGCTGTCAAGAGCAGGAGAAAAAAAAAACAAAGAGAAGAGGAAGAGCTCTGACAGCTGCGCCGCAACAGCAGAAATCGAAGAGAAACATTTTACGTAATTTAACTGTGCAATTTGCCTGGCTCTCGTTGGCCCACTAACCGTTTTGTTCCGCCCGGCCGCAGGATGGGCAACGCTCTGAACCACTACATGAAGCCGGACGTGGTCCCCGGCCCCGATGTGGTCACCACCTTCGATCCAATGCTCGGCTTCGAGAATCGCAAGGAGCGTGTGATGATCGCCACCAAGGAGGAGATGGAGTCCGCCAAGCTGCCGCTGGATGCGCGCGACTACTGTGCGCATTTGGCCATCGCCTACCAGGCGTGCCGCACCGACAAGTTCCCCTTCGTGTACCAGTGCGCCCACCAGAAGCACGAGTATCTCACCTGCGAGTACGAGGACTATGTGCTGCGCATGAAGGAGTTCGAGCGGGAGCGCCGTCTGCTGGAGCGTCAGAAGCGCCTGGACAAGGCTGCCTAGGCTGGTCCGCCGCCGCCTGCTGATGCTGCTGTTGCTCCTCTTCCTCGCCCCCGGACACTGACACACCATCTGGCACTGCCCCTGCTGCCGCCGCCTGTTGCAAGCCATTTTCCAATGGAAATAAACACCAAGCTAGTAATAATGCGGAACTGCTTACTCCCTTTTTTTTTTTGTCTAATGATTAGTGGAAATTAAACGATTGAAAATGTTTGAAACAAAGCAGAGAAGTGAATCTTGGCGACGAGTCCTCGAGGAGAGCGGTTAACAGTGGAATTTTGAGACGTTTATATTAGTTTTTAGTCACTAAACAATGGACATCCTTTGCCAGCCATGTTTCCAATGGAAACATACAAATTAAACTATTGAAACTGTTCGTAAACTGTCTGAATTGTCTGAGGAAACCCAAGAGTCCAAGCAAAGGAGGTTTGGTTTAAGGAATTGAGTGCATTAAACGGAGGAAACCTTGACAAAAATCAATATATAAACTAGAAATTAGGTGGAGGATCCTGTATTTATTGCAGGAAGATGCCAAGGACTTCATGTCAAAGGAGCAATCAGTAAATAAATAATTTAACCAATTGGTACCTTTAAAATTAATATTTTTTGCCTAATTCAATTAACTGACAGAGAAAAGTATATAGATACAAGCGAAAATCACTTGATAAAACCATTTTTATACCCTTGCAGAGGGTATTATAATTTTGACCAGATGTTTGCAACGCAGTGAAGGAGGCATCTCCGACCCCAAAAAGTATATATATTCTTGATCAGCATCACCAGTCGAGTCGATCTAGCCATGTCCGTCTGTCTGTCCGTCTGTCCGTCTGTCCGTCTGTCGGTTTCTACGCGAACTAGTCTCTCAGTTTTTGAGCTATCGGGCTGAAATTTCCAGCATAGTCTTATTTCTTTAGCACGCAGTATATATGTCGGAATGACCGAAATCGGACTACTATATCCTATAGCTGCCATAGGAATGATGGCGAAATTAATGTAAAAAAAAATTTAACTTCTCTGTTTTTCAACGTATTTCTATAAATTTTCAGACATAGCAGTTTTTTATGGTTCTAGAATTACGGTTTTAATTTCATTAAGATCGGACCACTATATCATATAGCTGCCATAGAAGCGATCGGTCAATTTATATGAAAATGTAAAATTCTACATGTAAAATGTAAAATTTACAAAATTCTATATTTTTTCAACATTACTAAAATGGTTCGATTTTCAATGATCCAATTGCAGACTGCAAGGGTATACCAACTTCGGTTTACCGAAGTTAGCTTTCTTTCTCGTTTTTAATGCATTTTCCGTGTTCAACTGCAGCCAACATAAATAATTACTTAAAGCTGGTGTTTTTATCTTGAAAATAAAACAAATGCAGTCTCAAGTAGCTTATTTACCTTAAGATAAAGGTGAACAAGTAGGAAATTGGTTAAGAAAAAGAACAAGGATGAAATTAAACTAATGAAGCTATAAAGGAGGGTCATTTCTAAAGGCAATAGGTCTGGAATATGCATTTATGGGGCATTCAAAAAAGCTGCAAGCCCTTAAAAACCGAAAATAGATCAACACAATTATTTCAGTGAATCCTCAACGTTAAATTTAATATAAAACTCAACTTTCGGCTTAATAATACAATTGCTTTCGTTTAACAATGCCTGCACACACGCCGCACACTCGTACACACACACACACACTCAGGCACACCCGCACACACTCAGGCACACACCCGCATATGTAAATATGTAAATAGATATACTTCAGGTATAGAAACTAATGATGATGGCAAGCTGGATGCAAGATTACAGTCTAACTAGCTGGCTTCCTGGTAACATAAATGCACTTCTTTGGTAGAGGCTCCTGCTACTTCCTACATCAAATGCCCAGCTTGCGCCAGAGATGATGCATCCTCCCGGTGGTGGCAAAGATGCTGCGCAGCATAAGGACCTGGATGAGGCCGACGCCGATCATGGCGCTGATTTGCAGCATGGACCATTGATTGACCTTCTGGAAGTTCGACTCCGCCAAATTGCGATCGCGGGCCTCGTGCGACCGCAGGACATCCTGCAGTTGGCGCGCCTTGTTCAGCTGCAAGCGGATGCGCCCGATAAAGTCCATGATGTCCTGCACCTTCATGTCGTAGTACTCGTCGCGCGACAGCCCCGTCAGATCGTCCACCTCGTGCCACTGCGTGTCCCCCTGCAGCTCCTCGCCCTCGCGCTCCACGATCAGTTCGAAGAACACAGTCTTCCGATTGAACATGCTGAAGCTGTTGTCGAAACAGAAGCGGTAGTCGCCCTCCTTGGTCACCTCGTGCCGATGGATGTTCTCCGGCTTCTTGAAGTCCTTCACCACCACCAGACCGATGGGATCCAGGAGCGTGAAGCTAATGTCCAGGTCACCGTGCCCGCCATCGATCACCTGGTACTCGAAATCAATCGTTTCGCCTTCGTGCACCTTGTGATACAAGCACTCCTCGCGACCGGCGTCCACATAGACGGTCATCTCCTTGTCGTAGGCCTGGGTCACCATCAAGGCGCCCACAACCAGCAGCAAAAGGACCTGCTGCCGCATGACGCACGCACACACACACACCTCAGGCCGAACGGGGAACGTATTAGCTAGTGAGTAATGCCGGCTAATTATAGCGCCCCTTTATCGCAGCGTTTGTTGTTCTTCGTTCAGTGTTGCCAGATGAAAATTTTACTTTCCCCCTAAAAAATCTCAAATAGTAATCATTTCCCCCTAAAAAATCCAGTCTTCCCCCTAAATTTAAAAAACCTGTTAATCAAATCAAAACTCAATAAATTCGATTTATTTATTTTGTATTAATTGCTATTTACAAATATATTTATGCTAAAACGAAATAGGCCTTTGAATTATTTATTCAATTATTAATTGGATTTACAAACAAAGTATCGATGGTTTCGATGAAACTCGTATTTAGTTTGATATTTTCGCCACTTTAGGTGATTTATAATAAAAAAAAAGCAATTTTATAGACATTTTCTTAATAATTTTACACCAATCGTTCCGAAAAAAACCCTAAACTTTCCCCCTAAAAATTCTTCCCCCCTAAATTCCCCCTAGGACATCAAAAAACCCCTAAATCTAGGTCATCGCTCTATGTAGAGATGTGAAAAATGTACCAGAAGCTATCGGTTGGGTAAGAAATCAAAATTAGCCCCGCTCTAGGTCAGTGTGACCGTGTTCTGGTCGGGGAAATACACCATAGCGCCGATAACGATACAAAATACCAGCGGGCCTGGAAGTAAATACTAAAATATACCATTTCAGTTATGGAAAATACCACTTTAATACCAAATATTTATTTTCTTTAATTTCAAAATAAATACAACTCAAAATGTAATTCCAAACAAAAAGCAATGAAGAATATTATTCATTATACATTAATAAAAATTTAAATAATAATATTATAGGTTTTATTATACCTAAATTATATATATATTTATTATTATAATAAAACCTTCAATATTATTATTTAAATTTTTATTCATCAATCGCGCGCTTGATGCATCCGTTAATTGTGGAAATAAATTTCGGAACCATCTCCAAATTATCAAAGATAAAACCCAGATTCTTTTCGGTCCCGGTGGTGGACACGTTGCCCTCGGCGTCCACAAGGTTGATGCCAACCAAAACCAAGGTGTCCACCTCGTGGACCAGCAGGGTGTCTGATGTTATTTTCGTGTTTACCAGCAGCTTGTCGCTCTGCTTGCGGTGCATAATAAGATGCCAGGTCACAGGCATTCCTGGACGCTCACGTTGGATCACTATCAGGTTGCCGCCGCAGCCTGTGGAGGAAACGGGGGGAAAAGGAGTAAAGTTTGGATGCACTTTTGTACCACTCACCTGGCTCGATCCAAGTAAGTGTATTCTTTTCAAAGTCATAGTACGTGGCATAGCAGCCAAAGAGCTGGGTTGCCTTTACTCCTTCGGCAGTCACCACCGCATTTGGTTCAATTGGTTCAATAACAGCTTCTGCCTCTTCTTGGATTGGCTCGGCTGTGCCTTCTATGGCAGCTGTCACGGCAGCCAGAAAATTCTTGGAGCCATCTTTGTGCTCAAACCGAAGTTTGAGCAGCTCCAGGACTGTTTTGCCTGAATCGCGAACATCAAACATCCAGGAATGTCCGTCCACCTGGTTGTACGACACCTTGGAGGTCAGCACATGATCGAGACAGACCTCGAAGGTTGGCTCTTTTTGGTGCACTACGACACGCAGCTCGTTCCGCTCAACGAATCGCTTTATCTGAACCTGGACCTGGGCACGCTCCTGCCATTCGCCACAGTGAAGACGAAATAGCGTTGCAGGGATCTCATACAGGATCTCCACGGTTTCGATCTCCTTTTCCTTAACAGGTTTTGCAGAGACCTTAAAGGTGGGTTTGGGTAATTTTAAGGCTTCTGCCCAGGTCAAGTTCGCAGATGCCATGCTTTCCTCCTTCTTGGCCTCGTCCTTTGAAGCCTTCTCCTTCTGGGCCTTCTCTTCCTTCTCACGTTCCATCTCTTGAAAAACAGTCCTCAGGCCTTTAAATAAATCCTCTAAGACCTTTTTGGTCGAAAAGGACAATGCGTTTAATAACTTTAGCTTCTTACTAGAGCTCGCAAAAAATCAATGCATTTGCACTATTGATTTTTTCGATGTTTTACTAGTGAAAAATCGATACTATCGATGATTTCTAAGCCATAAAAATTATATTATCTGCACATGCCATTTTCTCACCTCAAACGATTCCGGCTTTAAGGGATTAATTTCCATTAATGATCTAACCAAATATTTCCCTTCCAATATTCGAGAGTATCGTTATGATCATTTCAAGGGCTTAAAATGGAGTCAAATGGGTCTAATCAAAACATCGATAGTGTGAAAAACAATCGATGCTTTTCAAAAAAGTTTAAAAAAACCGATAGTATCGATAGTGCCCCAATGCTTTGCCAGTACTAGATCTTACCTCAACGAGAGCATTCTTCCTTGCCTCCTCCAGCTCCTCCTCCTGCTTCTGCTTCTGCTTCTGCTCCTTATTGTCATCGCCTTCAGACTGCTGCTTGGGCTTTATTTTGGAGGAGCAGCTGGGGGATAGATCCAAGCCATACTCTGCATCCAGGATGGCTTGCTTGGTGGGCTTCTCCTGCTGCTTATCTGACTCCTCCTCGGTGTCCTCTTTCATGCCTTTCTGAGCCATCTTGATCGTTTTAAGAAATGCCTCACATATATCTGCCTTCTTGAAACGCATGCACAGCACCAAGTTTCTCAGTATTTCGACCTCGTCATTTATCGAGACCCAGGCGATGGCCTCCTTGTGGTCCAAGACGTACTCGAACTTTGTGTCGGACGTGATGCGCTGGTTGCCCCACACCACATAGAGGTCATCAACAAGCATCTCGAGACTCATCTGGAGATGCACCTTCTTGGGATCGATGATATCGCGCAGGATCTGCATGGTGCCCAAGGCGTACTCCTTCCACTCGTTCGAGTCCTTGACATAGCGCAGCAGCTTAGCTCGTTGCTGAAATAATGTCTCCTGGTTGTCCTGTCCGGTGACCAGGGCCAGGAGATGCGGCAGGGAAATCACTGGAATCAGGTCCTCGTCCTCTGGCTCTTGTTCTGATTTTGCTTCCAGCTCTTGCTCCTTCTCCCCCTCCTTCTCATCGAAGCGGCCCTGCTCGTCCTTGGCTGCCGTCAGCGAGCTGGTTCCGAATCCAGCTGGAGGTGTACTCTTGCTGACTGCAAGTTCAAAGACCACCCGGAACTTTTGCGCTGCTTCTAGGGTATTAAAGCGAACCAGGTATTTCACATATATCCCAAAAAACTGGACTTCGAACACATACGACATCAAGCTTGTGTCGGGTGTGAACTGGGTCAGGCTCATTCCTCTGCAGATTATGACCTTGGCACACAACTCAAAGTCAGGCTCCTCACACTCAGGCCCAGGCTTCTCAGCCTGGCAGCGGAACGCATAGAGAGTCCATACGCCCATCAAATCCCGTATGATCCCTATAATCCCATCACACACCATCTGCCATTTCATGTTCACATTCAACTGGAATAAATGGGCGTGTCTGGAGAACTCTACGCTCATGTTAGCTTCATCCAAGTCAGGCAGCGGAACGATGGCCTGAAAGTCGGAAAAGTTGGTTAGGAAAAATAAGTAGTAGTAAGTATAAGTAAGTTGTTTGCTCCTACATAACCTCACTTTTCATTTTCATTTTTTTTCGATTAACCTTACTTTTCTTTTTTGATTTCCCGTTTTACCTCACTTTTCCCCACCGATTTTCCCGATTAACCTCACGTTTCTTTTTCGGTATTCCGGCTAACCTTACTTTTCCTTTCGTATTTTCCGATTTATTTACTTCTGGGATTATATTTAAGGAATATTTTGTTTGCATAGTAAATCAATTTAATCCGTTCCTCGTAGGCAGTGCCCACTATCTGGTCGTTGTTGAGCAAATAACACGTGCAAATAGGCTGTCTGCTATTCTACATAACCTCACTTTTATACTTCGATTTACCGAAAAGACTACACATAACCTTGAGACACTTGTGGTCCGAGGGATGTGTGTGGAAAATACAAGCAATAAAGCCATCAGCTTCTACATACATTAACTCACTTTTTAACTTCGTTTTCCGGGAGAACAACACCTAACCTTGAGACACTTGGGGACAGAGGCATGTGTGTGGAAAATATATTCAAGAAAGTGTAGTAGTAGTAGTCTGCTTCTACATAACCTCCCTTTTTAACTTCGTTTTCCGAGAGAACACATAACCTTGAGACACTTGGGGACAGATGGATGTGTGTACATGTATTTCTTGTACAAATACAAGAAATACATGGACCTTGACCGCAAATAACACGGCTATATTTTATTTTCGAGTGCACACGCACATAGAGACATGATTTCAATGGCGGCGCCTTTGCGCCGGCGCACATGCTTTTTTTTTTTAAAAAATTTTTTTAAGAGACAATTACCTGCTCCTTATGCTCCTGATGGTCTTCGACATGCTCCTCTTGATCTGTGATAGGCTTCACCGACTCATCCACCTTCTCGCGAGATTCGGACATGTTTTAAAGTTTTCTTTTTCCACAATTACACGATTTTTGCACAATTAGAAAAAAAACGAACAGGAATGGCACAGCTCGGAACTTAGTTGCCAGATCAACCGACAAGTGCTAGGTAGTGCTGGCAAAACATCGGAGCACTATCGATGTATCGATTCCTTGAACTTTTTTGAAAACCATCGAATGTTTTTCGCACTATCGATGTTTTGATTAGACCCATTAGACTCCATTTTAAGCCTTTGAAATGATCATGACGATGCTTTCTCGAATGCTGGAAGGGAAATATTTGGTTAGATCATGAATGGATCACTCAAGGCTCCAACTGCCGATAATATATTTTTTATAAGCTGAAATTGTATGGCTTTGGAAACATCGATAGTATCGATTTTTCACTGGTAAAACATCGAAAAAATCGATAGTGCAAAACATCGATTTTTTGCCAGCTCTAGTGCTAGGGCTGAACAGAACAGAAATTCCAGTATCGTGAAATCAATAGCATGCGTGAAGTCACAACAATCGTAGAAAAATAGATTGTTGTTTTTTTGTATGCCAAAAAAATTATAGTATCTAAAATATAGATTTTAAATCTTAAATGAATATTTAAAGGCCTTGATTTGCCTAATACCCTAGTCATTTTGTTGTCCGTCAAGGAGCTGGCTCACGACCGGTTCCAGAACGCGACTTTATTAGGTTTTTTTTCGCACTCCACTGTAAAGTCATTTAAAAAAAATACACAAAAACCCATTAATTATTGAGAAGTTGCAGATTTTATAAAGATTTTCCACAAATATCGCTACCACGTAGTGATGGAAAAAATTTGAGCATTGACAATACTCTCGTATATTGGCAGAGAAATATTTGGTTAGATCATGAATGGAAATGAATTCCTTAAAGCCGGAATCGTTTGAGGTGAGAAAATGGCATCATTTAAGGCTTCAACTGCAGATAATATAATTTTTATAAGCAGAAATTGTATGGCTTAGGAAACATCGATAGTGTCGATGTTTCACTAGTAAAATATCGAAAGAATCGATAGTGCAAACATCGATTTTTTGCCAGCTCTACACCACGCTATTTTGTTCTAGTGATCTGGTAGCTCTCTTTTTCTGGAAGCTTCATTTCAGAAACTTCTTTTCGTGCTCGCATTGTTCCGCTTAAGTGTGGTTTCAAACTTGCTCGTTGCCTTTCGAACGATTTCCAGCATAATTTGCAGTTATAAGCCACTCGACGAGGAAATCCAGGTTATAATGGATCATCAGGAGTATAAGAATCAGGTAATTGTTTGTGCGCAAGTGCACCGCCATTGAAAGAACGATTTTGTGTGTATGTGTGCAAGCGTGTCTCTGTTCCTAGGTGTCTCTGTCCCCAAGTGTCTCAAGGTTATGTGTTCTCTCGGAAAACTAAGTTAAAAGTGAGGTTATTTAGAAGCAGACAGCTTTCTTAAATGCATTTTCCACACACACGTGTCTCAAGGTTATGTGTTGTTTTCCCTGAATATCAAAGTAGAAGAAAAGTGAAGTTATTGAAAACACGCCTTTGAAAGCATGCCTGTGTGTATGTGTGCGAGCTAATCGGCGTCTCTCTGTCCCTAAGTGTCTCAAGGTTTTGTCTCACTCTCGCTGAAAAGCAAAGTAGGAGGAAAGTGAGGGTATGTAGAAGCTGATGGCTTTATTGCTTGTATTTTCCACACACATCCCTCTGTCCTTAGGTGTCTCAAGGTTATGGGTTCTCTCGGAAAGCGAAGTTAAAAAGTGAGGTTATGTAGAAACAGACTGCTTTCTTGAATGCATTTTCCACACACATGTGTCTCAAGGTTATGTGTTGTTTTCCCAGAATATCAAAGTAGAAGAAAAGTGAAGTTATTGAAAACACGCCTTTAAAAGCATGCCTGTGTGTATGTGTGCGAGCTAATCGGCGTCTCTCTGTCCCTAAGTGTCTCAAGGTTTTGTCTCACTCTCGCTGAAAAGCAAAGTAGGAGGAAAGTGAGGTTATGTCCGCCGAATTTTTTTTTTCGACGAGAAATTCAGGGTATAATGGACCTTCAGGAACATAAGGATTAGGTAACTGTTTGTGCGTTCGAATTTCCAAAAAAAAAAAAGGCAAGTGCGCCGCCATTGAAAGCACGCCTTTGTGTGTATGTGTGCGAGCGAGTCGGCGTGCCTCTGTCCCCAAGTGTCTCAAGGTTATGTGTTGTTCTCCCTGAATATCAAAGTAGAAGGAAAGTGAGGTTATTGAAAGCAAGCCTTTGAAAGACGAGAAATCCAGGGTAAAATGGACCATCAGGAACATATATGTACATAGATTAGGTAACTGTTTGTGCGTTCGAATTTCCAAAAAAAAAAAGGCAAGTGCGCCGCCATTGAAAGCACGCCTTTGTGTGTATGTGTGCGAGCGAGTCGGCGTCTCTCTGTCTCGAAGTGTCTCAGGGTTTTGTCTCACTCATGCAGAAAAGCAAAGTAGAGAAAGAATGAGGTTATGTCCGCCGGATTTTTTTTTTTCGTTGTTATTTCTTCAACCGAGTTGGTTTTTTTTTTTGCAAGCAAACCATAGTATTTTTTACCTTGACTTACCCATCTTTTAAATCTCCATCCATAGCGTGAGGGGATTTATCCCTCAGGAAGCAACAACGCCGACAACCTACTGGCAGTCCGCTCTCGAGAATATCGTATTCAAAACTTGGAGAGAGCCGTCGTGGCCCTGCAGATCTCGTTGAATCTAGTGGCGGACGAGCTGGAGGAAATGAATAGAAACCGCGAGCGGATTCAAGTGGACGGGGGGTGAACGTTCAGAACAGCGTGGATCTCGAACATATCGTATTCCGCTCCGATGCCAAGCTTTTCCATATGGTGGGCGGAAAATGGGAGATCTGCGGCAGTGAGACTGGACTCATGATGATCATCCGCAATAACATCACTTTCGCTTCGAGAATCCTCATGGTTCCGCACAAAGACGAGGTGGGGGAAGCTTCTGCCAAGCACGACATAACCCCGAACATGAAACTGAACCCGTTCAAGTTCGACAATGACAAGATGTCATTCACCTGGACAGCCGATGAAAATGAAAATAATCAGATAATGCGTAAAATTTATCTGGTGTGCTTTCCCAACGCAGAAGCCGCAGGGGCCTTCCGTGAGGTCTTTGAGTATGGGATCGAAGAGGCAAAGAAGGTCAACCAGAAACTAGCAGCAGCGGTTAATCCACCTCCACCGCCAGCTGCCAAGCCCGTCGACAACCAGGACGAGCCCCAGGAGCAATAGAAGTCCAAGCCAGCAGCAGAAGTTCTAGGGCCACGTTACTGACTACCTACATTCCTCGCAGGAAGCACTGAAAACCAAGCTATTCCTGTTGGAAGGCTCCTCTGAACAAATGTATACGAACTGTAAAATGTATACTTAAATTTGAAACTAAACAGTAAAACAATAAATTGCTGAAAAAAAAGCATTGGAATTTGTTTATTTTGAAAAAAGATTAGATTTCTAACGGCTATCTCAAGACGGTATTTAAATACTGATAATAATATCGATTGTCTAGAATATCGATGTGTTTGCAGAACTAATTAATCGTGTTTTAAGGCTGCCAGATCGGGAAAAATAGGTCATGTCCCGCTAGATGTCGCCACAAGATACATTTTTTTTTCTTTTGAAATTTAATTTTTAATAAATGTTGATATTGATAATAATTAACAATGCATTGGAAAAAACACAAATTTTGAATAGATAAAAAAATAACGATGTAATTGAAAATTATGATTATAGGTAATGTACATATGTTACCTTTATAAAAAAATATTCTTGGATATTTTTTTTAAATGTTATTTGTATAAAAAAAATATATTTTTCTTAATTTACCTGACTGAATTTGATAAAAATAGGTAGGCGAAACATTAAGCAATTAATTATTATTAAGTAAACAAATAGCAAAGTTGCCAGATCAGAGCTAAAAATCCAACTAGGTAACTGTTATTTTGGTAATTTAAATATTTTCTGAAGTAATGAATAAGTAGAACTATTGTGCAATATGTATCAGCGAGTGCAATCAACTGTCCTTGTCCCAATATCAACTCTGACCCACTGGGCATGACATTCGAGCCTACGGCCTCGCCTTGATTCTATTTTCCATTTTTTCGGCTTAAATTTTTCCATTTTCGTACGCTTTGCTTTCGGTTTGCTCGATTTTTTGCCCTTATTTGGTGGTTTATATACGTATATGCGCTATTATCTGTTAGAAACAAGTGCCATAAAAAAGGCAATTGGGTAATTCATGAAGTACGTGAGTCTGTAACGATCACATGCTGATTGAGCAAGTGTAAATAAAATGAAACCCAATCAAGTGTAATGGTTTCCGATCCGAAATCGGTATCATTATCACATGCAACCAATATTTGTCAGTATTTTCAGGGCTAAGCACACACACAAAATCCCCCATTTCGAAGCGCCATCTGACCACCTTATCAAAATTATATTTATCATCATTACCGTTATTAAGTTCATTTCCTTTTTCTTTTTGACCGAACAATAAAAAAACACAGCGATATTACGTAATCACGGTGACAATCTTATCGAGAACCTCGGGAACGAAATGGAACGGAATGGGTATTATTATCATTACCGTTAGCCAGATTAGATTAACAACCAACCGGTGGTTCCATTCTTTTCCAACAACTATTCTCTTTATAGCCCACCATCATCTGATCGCTGAGAGGTGATTTTGCTTGGTTTTACTGTGGGGGGAGGGCCATAAGGTACTTGAAGTGCCCCGCCCAAATTGGGGAAGTTACTAAGCTCCAATTCAATATAAAATCATTCCGTAATATACTTTTTACAATGTTCTAAAAATGTGTCGTAAAGAAAAGTAATTATGATCAACATAATATATATAAACAGTACTTATTTTACAAAAATAATTAAAGTTTTATTTTTTTTATCGAGGTACTTGTTCTCCATATAAACATAGGTCCTCGGAAAATCACTATAGTGCGTCAGTTGGGCCCACGTCATTTAATAAAGGGAATTATCGCAGCTTTTGACGCAGGTGGGGATTGGATAAGATAAAAACATAGTATATACGCCTCTATGGCACTCACGTAGTATCGTAGAGCTTGAAAATATCAAGCAAGAGAAGACATTATTTGCCTTGATTAACGACATATTTCATTTAGCATCTGTAAAAGTTTTATCATCCATTTGCCAGACAACAGGTAGTATAGTTTCCATATCGCCAAAGTTCCATCTATCGATCATTAGGGGCCACGACATACATAAATGTCACCGCTGATTGAATGCCGAATAGAACCTCGGGCCTTGAAAGATCCATTGCCGATATGGAAAAGCAACAGTTCGACATGAAAATTACATGAAATTGAAAATGAAAAGAGGAAGATCGGGCCAAGTAAGCACCTTATTTTGAAATGGTAGCGAGGCCTTGAAAACTAGCCCCTTATCAAATGAAAAGCGATTTTAAGAACAAGGAAATAGTTCTAGTTTTTGTATAAACAAGAAAAGGACCTGAATCTATAGCAATACTTTGCTGAATAATAATTAGAGTGCACACTGTAGATGTGTCCTAGGAATGTGCTAGAAGCGCTGCTTTAAGCGCTTTAACCTTCAAGATGGGTGGCATTGGAGGTTCGGGTCGGGTCAAGCGGGGTTACCGTTATAGATATATATTTTTTGAGAGCTAGGAAAAGAGACAGGGCGAAAGAGGACGAAAGTCTGAGAGCGTTAGGAACACATGTGAATATTTGCACGTGCTGCGGGTGAGAGCAGCGCACGCGTTTTACCGTTAAGCCATCCTTTTGCTCTCTCCTCTCTACCTTCCGCAGGGTAAGTTGCGGCGAATTCCCGTTAAATGGGAATGTGAAAACCACCACCGCTAATTTAATACACCACACCTATCCGCCCCCGTGCCACTCCTCTCTTTTCCACCAAAAACAGATGCACTAAAGAGGAGAGAGAAAGCTGGTGAGAGAGAGAGAAAGGTATGAAGAGAGAGCGAGAATGCCGGGCGAAGAGTAATTGGCAAATGAAGCAGCTGCAGTTGATGTTATTGATAAGGATATTAAGCCGTTATACGCGTGTAACTGCCTGAATTAACCTTTTGAACTCTGACATTGCGGTCACTTTGAGCTGCAGAATTGGTTTTAAGAATCCTACAGTTTCTAGCTCAACTTGTGGCGACTTTGTCTATGGAATTACTTTGTTATTTAATAGATCTTCTTAACTTTGCATGTGTTTTTTATTTTGTGGAACTGGGGAGTACGAAATGTATTAATTTTTTTAGACTGATAACTTAAAATATGCAGCCAGCATTTAAAAAAAGAGTCTCTGCAAAAAAATCTACTTATAATTACTTTCAATCTTCTTCTAATATCAAAATTATTTTTATAATAATCTGATCCTTTTTCCATTCTTCGTATAACCACATTTTTTCCTGTTTTAATGAAACTAGCTTTTCATAACTTAAATCTATATCGATCTCCTCACAAGTTCTATTAATTTTGTTTTGGTCTTGATTCGAGAAAAAAAAAGTGAAAACCCATTTGTGGCTCAATGTTTTGTGTCTAAAAAAGGGCATGGAAATTCGTCGGGCCAAAAAAAGCATAGAAATGCGGGAAAAACGCAAAGCGCAGAAGCAAATGTACATATGTATGTATGTTATATGCACATTATGTACGCATCGAAGTACACAGCTGATGCAGCAGTTGAAAATCTACATAAATGGCTATGTAGAAACATACAGACATACAAATGTATATTGAGTCGAATATATCCATATCCAATGATCTGAAAAACAGTAACCCCCTTAGAAACTACAGAAAATATCATCACTTTTTCACCCCATGAAAGAAGAATGCGAAAAAGGCAGCGATATTTCAGTATTGATGTGATTGATATGAACGATGTATTTCCTTATGAATTCCTTCCTTACCCGACGAAACATAAATCACATGGCAACATACACACACCACATATTTGCCACACACCTTTAACCTCCCATTTCCACTTCCCGTTTTTCCACTGAGCCATAAAATGCTTGCAATCGATCACTTTGCATTATAAATCAATGCGTGCAAATGAGGTGGTGTGCTCCGATGGGGGACAGAGAGCGGCTTACAAGCAGCATAAGCGGAGAGCGGCCCCACAGAGAGAAAGACTGAGAGAGGGACGGCTTTTTTGGTGTTGTGTCTGATGCGTATAACCATATTTGGCATTGCATTTGCCAACTGCAGTATATGTATGCTGCTGCTCTCTCGCTATCTTGCTCGCTGCTGCACCGTGGTAGAAAATGTGGGGAGCGAGCGAGAGTGGGCATGCGCCGCATAAGCTGCGCTTGCTAACGGCTTTAGCATAGAGGCGCTCACAGGCAAAGCCTCTTCCTCTCGCACTGCAGACCGGAAAAGTGGGGGAGAGCGAGAGGGGCAGCCAGAATGAAATAATAAAAATAAATTTGAACTTGAACTTCCCGCACCCGTCTCGGCGATATTACGTGTGTGTGCGTGTGTCTGACTGTATGTGTGTGCTAAGTCGACGCCCCCGCCCAAAAAAGAACAAAAAAAAAAAAAGCGAAACAAAACCGGCGACACACACCCAACTACAGTGGCATCTCTCCAATGAACCTTTCTAGGATACACTCTCTTTCTCTAGATCCTTATTGGGAATTCAACATTAATTTTACCTTTTTTTAGTATATATATTTTTGTAGATAAAATAAATATCTTCAATTTAAGCAGTCACTCTTAAAATAAATTAAATTCGTCTTGTAGAATATTCACTGTAACTGAAAACACCCTCTTCCATTCCTTCTTGTGCTGCTTCCTCTTCTCCTCCAACTTGTCATCCTCATATGGCCTTAGGACTGTCCGTTTTGGATACTATATTTCGCATATGAACATGTGTGTAGCTATTGTACACATGTATTTATATCTTTATATCGTTATATCGAATCGATTATGAGGCGACGTCTCCCAGCTAAGGTCCTCCAGTGGCGGCGGCGATGCGATTTGAATAATAACGATTTTTTTCGATCGCCTGCGTTTCATTTTCAACTCCATTTGGTTACTTTTCCCTTTTATTTCTGTCCCTCTTCAGCGTTCTGCGGCTGTGATCGGCATTCGTAATCGACCTCCGTTTCCGTTCGAGTGACTGATCAAGTGTATCTGTGTGCGAGTGGAGTGGAGATTGGGGAATGGAATTGGTGTGTTTCCATGGAGATGAGTTTTCTCCAAACATGAGTCTCCCATTCCACATCCCATATCTGCAACGGAAATACATATTTGTACATCAGTATATACATAAGTTATTGATCAGAAATCTGAGTTCAAAAGTATGGCATCGAAAATATACAATTAATACTGGCCATTCATTTAATTTCTCACTAAGAATAAACGCTATCAATGTAAGTTCTCATCTTACTTTTCCACACACTATAGGAATTCTACTTCATAACTATGAACCACCTCAGAATTGTTTATGCATTCTACAAATGCCACATTCTATGCATTCTACACCTACACCTATTTCCCCCGCAAGGTTGCTCCAGATCAAAATACACAATACCCATCGTCGTCGTCTCAAGGGAACATTTTTTTACAGTTAGAAATCGAGCGATATCGACGACGCGCCGCCTCTCTAATTATTATACCCGGTACCCATAGGGTACAAGGGTATTATGGGTTAGTGCCAACCGAGAATGTATGTAACAGGCAGAAGGAGGCATCTCCGACCCCATAAAGTATACATATATTCTTGATCAGCATCACCAGCCGAGTCGATTTAGCCATGTCCGTCTGTCCGTCCGTGTGAAACAACAGATCTCAGAGACTATAAGAGATAGAGTTACCAAATTTGGTGACAACATTGGAATCTGTTGCACGCAGATTAAGTTTTTTTTGGCCACGCTCACTTGCGCCCTCAACAATCATAAAAAACGTTAAATAAGCTATACTCGTTATTTTCGGGTAAAAGTTAATAGATACAATAAATGAATAAAATAGAGCGGACGTTTCCTGAAAATTTCAGTAAAATCGGATGATAAACATGGAAGATATTAGCAATAAGGTTAGCATTTTAACACACCACCCTAAGGCACTGCTGTTGCAAGCTGTAGCCGACAGGTAGCGCATTCGAACCTTGGCCGTGCGATATAATGGCGCCAACTGCAGAAGAAATGACAAAAGAATAGAGCAAGAAATGACAAAAAATTACATAATTAATTTTTTGACGCCGACCAAGCGGGTTTTTATGTGTTCCTATAAAATGTATCATTCATATTTAAGTATGACATTAAATTGTTAAGGTCGGGAGCTAATTCGAGAGGTGATTTATTTTAAGAAGTATCGAAGTAGACTATTATAACGTATGTACAATTTTAAATGGCCTTTTAGTGTGAAGCGCAAACGTTTAGGTACCGGGTATCTCACAGTCGAGCACAGTCGACTGTAGCTTTCTTACTTGTTATTTGTTGGTTTTGTGCGTGCCGCATTCGCTGATAAGTTTCCAGGTGAAACCTGAAAAAAATCCGATACGTGTAATCACAAAAGTGGTTACCTTGATACACACAGAAGCACCTGACAATCTCATAGAGTGTGCAGGTGTAGTAGGTGTTGGATAAGTGCCGTTGGCGGTATCATTAGCTGTCCCCTTTTGGCGCCTTGGATGACTCATTGGAGTTGAGTGGCAACCCCTTTGATTATTCTTGAGGAGAACTTTGTACAAAAATCTTTTAAAAAATATATATAGTCGTAGAAATTTTCCCGTTTTTATTTTCTTCCTCAATTGCAACGCTCTTACTTTTACGATTTCTGTTTTATTCTTCAAATTGTTCAGCCCTTCCTTACACTTTTGTTTCGTTTCCTTTGCTTCCTTTTTTTTTTGGCTTTGGCGACGGAAAGCATTTGCAGCCACGCCCTTTTTGGAGAACTGTCATATAAATTAACACCCCCTCCCGTGCTGGGCAACGTGGGAAACGGTACAGTGCCTTAACCCTCCGAATGCGATGTATACTTCAACCCTAGATGGTGCCTAGATAAGAAAAAATGAAGATTATGCCCTAACCATGAATAAAACAAGATTATTACATTAGGCAAAGAACAACTGAGATAAGAAGCTTTATAAATTTAGAAACTAAGGTCCCTTAACCTTGATAAAATCATTAAAAAAAGAAAAAAGTAAAATCCTAGAAAACACGCTTGATTTTACAAGAAAGAGACTTTAATAAATACAACTTTATAGATACAAAAGTGTCATAAAGAGCTTGTAGAATTTGGTTTTATTTTTTGACAGATACACATCTTTAATGCTCTGCACTGCTGCAGGGTTAATGACGCCTTTGAGGTTGGGGTCAAAGATCTACCCGTCTTTATTTAGTCTTTTCTCCTCCTCGCTTTTGAATGCAATTTTAAAGAGTTTTTCGAGAAAAAGGGTGGGGTGATATATGAATATATGCCCGACTTTATCGGGGGAAGACTCTTGAGCTGTGTTATTTAATGCACTGGCATACACAAACACACACCCATACCGCCTCACTCTCTCGGATGCATCTGAGAGGCACATTAACTCCGCTGTTTCTTCGTCTTATCGGCATTATTTGGGCATTTCTTTTTTTCCAGTTTTGAATGACAGCAATCCGGAAGGGAAGAGATTGCCACCACCAGCAACCCAGGGATAGTGTGGGTAATGCCAAAACTACCATACGGTGAATGGTGCACGGAATGCACCACCGCAGGCAATTACCAACAACAGCTGATTTTTCACCCCCCGAAAACCATTCAGGTTCGGTTTCCAAAAGAAAAAAAGTTGGCCCAGGACTGGGAAACCTCGCTGCACTGCGCACCAACCACCCACCCCTCCCCCCGACGAAGACGACGACGGGTGGGCTGGGGTTCAAGGTTGAGCCGCCGCTGCGACAGCGACCCTCATTTTGGCAATGGCAATCCCATAAGTAGATACAGTGGGAGAAAAAAGATATGTACACATAATTTTTTAATATTTTATACATATGTATGTACACCAAAAAAAAAATCATCATATAACCTATACGATTGTTACATGAATTCTATACTCTTGAGTATGAAAAATTTCTTAATAAGATGCTTATCAATTTGATACTACGAAAGTATACATTTTATACTCATCTGCACCAATATTTCATAAAAATCACTAACGCGACAAACAGAAAAGCACTAAATTCCAGCTAACTCGATATGTTATCGAATTTTCGATGTAAGCTCCGTACTCAGACACACGAAAAGTGTTTCTAAGCAGTACGATAGAGCGAGAGGGTGAGTATTGACCTCTCGTTTTGGCTCAATGCTTAGAAACCCTTTTCGCGTGTCTGAGTACGGAGCTGTAGGTTCGTATAAAAATAATACTCAAAAATACACAATTGAAACTATATAGTATAAAAACTAAACTTTGGAGTATACATTTGATATTTTGAAGTATAAAATCTATTCAAACTCGTTATACTGCTTGAGTATACTTTTAAGACAACGCGTAGAAAGGTTAAACTCTTGTTTTGTTTTTTGGGTGTATGTATCTAGCAATAGAAATAATATTTCTTTCTTTCATTTTTAATTAGAAATTATATTTCTTTCATTATTTCTGTATTATAACTAATATTTCATTATATCCATTAAAGTTTACAATATGATTTTCCTTTTACTTTTAATTATTTAATATTAAATACTAAGATGCAATTAAAATAAAAATACAGTTTGTTACAAACTTCTTTGTTTTTAGATATATATTATTTCTATAATTCCTTTCAGTGCCCTGCGACCCAATCCCAAATCGAAATCCCAACCCCTGCCCAGCACTGTCTGCCGAAACTGCCCTGCGCATTCCCATTTGGGGTGGCAATTGTAACGGTACACGGGGACTGGACTGAGCCACCCCTATACCATACGCGTATATATAATATCATATACGTGTACCCTATACCCTACACCCTATATCCTGCATATCCTTCAAATCCGGGTGAATCATTCCTGGTTCCTGCTTTTATTTTAAATTTCTTTTGCCAAATTTTCGCCAAAAGGGACCGCTCTCAGCCCCGCACGTGTCACTTTCACAAAAATGTTCGAAAAAATACCCAAAAAAAAAAATATATATATAAGAAGAAGTAAAGGAGAAATAAAATGGGGAGTGCAAAAACCGTGATGAGTCATGGACTTTGATTTTGTTTTATTTCCATACATATTTCAGATAAATGCATTCGACCAAATTGCATTCCACTTTTCGTTTTCTTTTCGGGCGTTTTTTGTATTTTTTTCCATTTTTGAAATGCTGAAATGGAAATGCAATTTGTTGCGGTCTGTTTACAGTCTCCGAAAAGCGTGATAAGCGATGTTTAAGTAGGGAGAAAGACAAAGGGGAAAAATCCATTAGATACATTGTTTCTTTCCACACTTTGTTTCAACGAATTAATTACGTTTAAAACAAAAAAAAAAACACTTCATTAAAATGCAATATGAAACCGTGTAAGACGTCTAGTCTATGTGACTGCCGCCCGCTTCTCTGAATTTCCGAAATTATTCATTCATTAATTGACTCTGTGATCTCATAGATGATTCATCCAATTGCTGATATTTATAATCAAATCAGAGAAGGAAAATTCCAGATATGAACTTGTTTTTAGTATCAAATATAAATAAAATACAATACCAAATTTAAAAACTTAATATTTTCGTGAAATACTGTTTATTATCCTTAAATAGTTAACATTATTTATAAGGTCTTAGGCCTAAAATGCTTTTATCGTAAATGTTAAAGAAAAACTGGTAAACCTATCAGATTGGAAGAATTGCTTATTCTCAGTGTGATTAATAGTATTAATAGTATTAATCTCTCTTCATTTCCTTCTGTCTCTTTCTTAGGTTTAGGTGCATCAAACGGTATCCCAATAAAAAAATTGACTTTCGCAAAAATTTGCCTAATAATTGAAGACTAAAAATAAAAAGGTGGCATTGTTGCATTTGTTGTTGCATTTCGAGCGAGCGTTCACTCAAAATTCTAATTAGCTAGTGAAAGTCATGTCTTCCTCTTCCGTCTCGCTCAAGCCGCCCCGTTAGCTTGATCTTCTTTTGTGTGTTGCCAACATTGTCTATTTGTCCATTTTGCCGTTTTCTTATGTGAACAATCGGACGGGGAAATAAGTATCAAAGTTTGCCATTTAAAATGCAAGGGAGATCTCCGGAGATAAATGTTGTCTGATGAAGTTTTGAATGGACAACGGTTCGCCAAGTGGATTAAATAGAGTTACCTAATAGATGGCACCAGATAAAGCGGAATGGCGTACTTTTATTGGTGAAATGGAGTTGGAGAATTGGAGAATGTTATAAAGTAGCCCCTAAAAAGACCAAAAACAATGAAATAATATTTTCAGCTGTACTCTAAATAAAGTTTAATTAAACCAATTTCCATATTGCAATTGCTTTGTACACATTTTCTATAGTCTAACCAAAAGAAAACACAATAAAGGTGATTGGCAAAAAAGTGTGTGACCAAATTTGGGCAACTGTACGACACATGTACTTTTGGACATGTGTTTTCGATTATTTGTTGTTTTTGCTTGATTTCCTGAGATAGTAAAACGGCGGATGCAACGCCATATAGAACCGGCGATCGGGGATCGGGGATTACGTATGGCTACGCCTACGATCGAACAATCAGCAATGTGTCTATTTCGTTCCATTCAATATGGGCAACATTTTGAGTTTCCGCTTTTTAGTTTGAAATTTTTCGAAAATAGTTCGTTACATTTTGTCCATAAAAAATCAACGCACACACACACACAAGCAAAAGCTATTGATCAAAACAATTTGTTGACTTTTTTCTGTTGTTTTTTTGGACATTTGTTGGATGTACATTTTTGGGATAAAAACCGATAAAAGCATTCGCTTCATTCAAAATGCCAACGTCCAAAAACGGGCAACGACGACGTCAACTGCCACTAAACAGGGGCGGATTTGGAAAAGGTTTTCAAAGGGGTTACCTACACCCAACAAAAAATCATCATATAACCTATACGATTGTTACATGAATTCTAAACTCTTGAGTATGAAAAGCATCTTATTAAGGATGCTTATCAATTTGATACTACGAAAGTATACATTTTATACTCATCTGCACCAATATTTCATAATAATCACTAACGCGACAAACAGAAAAACACTAAATTCCAGCTAACGCGATATGTTATCGAATTTTCGATGTAGGTTCGTATAAAAATAATACTCAAAAATACACAATTGAAACAATAGAGTATAAAAACTAAACTTTGGAGTATACATTTGATAGTTTGAAGTATAAAATTTATACTAAACTCGTTATACAGTTTGAGTATACTTTTAAGACAACGCGTAGAAAGGTTAAACTCTTGTTTTTTTTTTGGGTGTAGGCTAAATGTGTATTATTATTACTTATTGTTATTAATTTATTTATAATCTGCATCACTTTTATCTCTTTTAATTTTCTCAACCCCTTGAAGCCCCTCCGTAAGTCCGCCCCTGACTTGGAGACAGCTCAATGTCAATGGCTTCAATTTTGGGTGCGTTTGTGTGTGTGCTTGCTGTGGAGGAGCTTGAAAATTGTGCGAACCCAAAAACACAACAACAAAATAAAACACTCACAAATGTGTGTATAAAACAAATAAATTATACGAAAATTAATTTAAAAAAAAAAAGGAAAGAAATGCCAAATACGTTGACATTGTGCGCTGTTTTTTACGTCTTTGCGAATTTATTTCGATGTCATTTGTACGCACGAAAGACGCTCAAAGCTCGACTCTCAACTCTCGTGTCTCGCGTTTTATGGTACACATTGCGAAAGTGAAAAGCAGCCCCCTCCCAAAAACAAAAACAAAACCAACAAAATATACAAAAAATCGAGTAATGAATGCCATCAAAAAATAGCAGGCGCCGCCGCATAGACACAAAGCACGGAGATATTTCCAGAGATCTATTCGAAATTCTTCCGTTAACTTTCATTAAGCACAGCTCGGCGGCAGCTGGAGACAAAAACAAAAAGATTTTTTTTACGGTCCGTATGTGTGTCTCCATTTCCAGGCTATGAACCGTTTCTCCTAGTTCTGCTTATCATCTGGAATATTGTCAGATACAGTGGAGGGGCGTTGGATAGAAAGCAAGCTTAGAGTTGTTTGGATAAGTATTCGAGCTGATATGTCATTAATAAGTTAATAATTCGTTAAGTTTTTCTCATTATTACATTAAATTGAAGATTATAAATCTTTAAAACTCATTATTTTTAGGTAATAAAATCAATTAATTTGATTTTAATAATGGTAAGTTTTTAAGGACAATATGAATGTCAAAATCTAGATTTCAATTGTAAGACTCAAATACAAATTTGATAGAATATGTTTTTTTCCATAGAAAAATGTTGACCAAAGTTTTATAGAGTTTATTGTAGTGTATCGCGTTTCGTTGGATAGAAAGCAAGCTTAGAGTTGTTTGAATGAGTATTCGAGCTGATATGTCATTAATAAGTTATTATTTCGTTAAGTTTTTCTCGTTATTACATTAAATTGAAGATTATAAATCTTTAAAACTCATTATTTTTAGGTAATAAAATCAATTAATTTGATTTTAATAATGGTAAGTTTTTAAGGACAATATGAATGTCAAAATCTAGATTTCATTGTAAGACTCAAATACAAATTTGATAGAATATGTTTGTTTCCAAAGAAAGAAAAATGTTTACCAAAGTTTTATAGAGTTTATTGTAGAGCAGCTCGCGTTACTATTATTTTACCCGTGAGTGTTCTTTACTTTTTTTTTTGCAGCTTGCTTCTTCCGTTGCTGGGAAACAAGTTTTGTTGTTGTTCTCTTCTTCTTTTTTGGATCTCTGCTCCAACTTCTGCTTCTGTTGCTGCTGCTGCTTCTGTTATCTTCTCCTTCTGCTTCATTCCATTCTCATTCCGATTTCAAACGTAACTGTCAACAATAAATGAAGCTTAGTTCGGGAATACGAACTTTTGATACCCTTCCAATCGTAAGAATATTATTTCTTTTATATATTAAGTAATTTGTAATTATTAATTTTTAGAAACAGCGAAGAAATGCTAAATTTATAAAATCTTAATGACTGCAAAAAGCATTGCAAGCCTCTACTCGAAATTATAATACCCTGCTAGGGTAAGGGTATTGTGTAACAATCGAGAGGCTGCTCTGTAGACGCAAGGCGGCCCCGTAGAATTGTGCTTATTCTTCGCCTGATTCTTCTGGCTGTTCTACAGGTGCTTGTGTTATGTTTGGAAGACCTCCGACTTTCGAGGCGATCGCCAAACGGTTTCCGATGATCATGGCCATTATTATTATCATCATCATTACGATGCTTGTGTGTGTGTGTGTGTGTTTGTGTGCTTGTGGGTTTTTATGCTAAACGGTTCTCCCAGCTCAATTATTTATAATTTTTTCGTCCGAAGCGGGATTTGGTTTATATTATTGTTTGTATTTCTTGTTGTTGTTTGTGTTTCGTGGCTTTACCGTTCAACTCGTTTAACTTAAGCTATTGTTGTTTCTTTAGTGGGTCTTCTTCGATGGTTTTTTTATATTTTTATTTTTTCTTCTTCTCACCACCTCAGAGCTTGTTTATCCCTCGGATTCGGTCGTTTCATATGCAAAGTAACCCCCAGCGAATAAGTGTACATTACGATCTGATGGATGATTCATTCCAAAAGCACGGAATCACTCGAATTACAGTGGAATTTCCCTAACACGTTTACGTGTGACTCACACAAACAAATGCTAATGACTACGTTCAGAAATTTAACTAAACGAGTGACTCGAAGAATCCCAAATCAATAACAGAAAAAACTAGACTTTTTGGCGTTTTTATTAAGACGAGAATGAGTATCTTAAGTTTGCAAACTTAAAATTCTCATTATCTATGATTTAAGACCTTTATTTTCATATTCCTTAGGTACTAACAGATTTTCAAATCTATTTCTGATCAGTAAACCTGAACCATTTTCAAGTTATAAATGTCCAACTGTAGTGACTCATTGACCGAATTTATTTTATTAAATTGCACTTTTTTTCACACTTTTCCAATGTATCGATGGTGGAGATATGTTATTTTTTTCTGAGTCAGCCCACACACTTGACACTTGACTTGACAAAAAAGTAATACGTAGTATATACATATATTTATTTTCAGCACACTCTTATCAGCCAGTTAGTTAATCGCCATTGAAATAAATACACAATTTTACTCACACAAATATTTCATTATAATTTATTGGCTGTTGGGAAATAGTAATGGTAATGGGCCTACGTGTCCATCAGTATATAATGGTATTTATGGCTGTGATAACCGAGCTAGGGCGCCAATGGAATTGTTTTCTAATCAACCAGAAAGAAGGAAAAAGAAGGAGCCCGCATTGGAGTGAAAAAGGGAGGATAAGGGCTTAAAGATAATGGTACAAGCAACAAGTTACAGGGTTTATATTTATATATATTATTGATAATGCAAATTCCGGAGACTGAGACCAAATCATGCGGGAGACCAACAACAAAACTGATAACACAGTCCAGTAAAAACTATATATTTTACCAAAAAATGAACTGCGTTCTTCCCTTACTTACTGAAGTGAAAAAGTAACCCCAAGTCTCAGTAATCTACCATGGCACACTTTATAGATAACACACTTTATAGATATTTTATCAATAATTCGTGGTATTATATGCCATGTTATGATGACTAACTTTTAACATTAACTTTATTTTAGGGAAAAATATTTAGCCAAGCCGAACCTTAAGCAAACATTTGTGAAATTTGCAGCAAATATTTAACCTAAAGTAGAATCAATGCCGGTATTACTCAACTGATTAGTAAGATGGCTATTTATAAGCCTTAGAGCAACTTATTTTATCAATCTTTTTTAACGCTCAGGTAGTGATTCTCCCCATGTAAATTGTGTAACGTAATCTCCAGCAAATATATTATAATCTTATCCAAACCAAACGTGAATATATCAACGACAACCGGTTTCATAAAAACGTTCTCTCAAGTTCATTAACAGACGACTGCATTGAGGCTTGCAAACTGCAATTCAAAACCTTAGATATACACTTGAAACTTTGTATCGAAATTATTACAATGTTTACGTTATAGAAAAATTAAAGTAAAATTCAAGACTTGCGAGATATGGAGCGATTACATTTTTATTTCGTAGTAAACTTGGGTAGTTAAGCTGGATTTAAATGTTGCAGCAAATGAACTTTTCGCATGTCACACCCTCTGGAAGAGGGGCGGGGCTGGGGCTATAACTATCTGCTTGGCACGATCTGAGGCCCTAAGTACCCAACAGAGAGCATTATGTAGAGTGGCCGGATTCGGGGCCTCACGCAATGCTTTCCGCTTTGCGCCCGGCTCAATCCGGATTCCGGCGGAATTCCAAAGGCGGGGAAGTATCTCTGGCGGGGATCTCTGGGCGTGGCTACTCCTGCTGCACACACCGCACGTGTGTGCCCGGGTGTACACACCCACATACAACAAAATGAAGCATAAAAAAGAAGCGAAGCTCACGTGTGCGCTTTTTAATTTGTATAATTAGAGGCAGCAAGCCCAGACAGTTTATTAGGAAAACGCGCCACAGGCAATATCATCTTTATTCGAATTTTTATGGCGTTTAGCATTTTTTTTCCCGAGGGAATTATATCAGCTTGGAATATAGTGAATGTATTATATTTAATGTACATTTTAAAATTATCAACATAATTGCAATACATAACAATAATTGAATGCAAGTTTGGATTCCAATAACTATTAACATTTTAGGCAATCATGGCAAGTTTGGTGCTTGTAAGGCCTTTATTGTACCGCATCATCTTTCTATAGTATAGAATCTATACTTTTTTTTTTTTAGTTTAATTGTCGCTAGTCTCACGCACACACATCCACACATGGAACGCCCAGCTGATGGCAGTAGACCGCAACGGGCCAACCCTGCGAAAAGCAGAAGACAACAGAAAAACTCAGCACTACTTCGGCGGGGCACCTGGAATGAGGGAATGGGACTGCGAACGGGATTTGGAATGGGCATGGAAATGTTAATGGAAGTGGGAAGTGGGTGTGCGTCTATGTGGGCCTACATACATACATCCATACATACGTTGCACACACATGAAACCAGCATATACATACATATATAGAAATTTTCATTAAAAACCACTTTTAGGTTTTAGTTTTTGAAACCCACATTCTTGCGAACGGCGATGTTTTCGATTTTGCTACAGAAACAGTGGAAACTGCTTATAAAATATATTTAAGAAAAATATCTATTACAAAGTTAAACATGTTATTAGGAAACTCCATACCTTGGCATACTAAAATAGATAATTTTAAAGATTTAAAAAATAAATTTAAAGTGTTTAACATCAACCCTACATTTAATGCAGTATCATAACACCATAAGCAGAACCCACTGTAAATTCAAGCTTTGTGTAGTGCGTTTTCCACTATATTTTAATCCAGTATCATAACACCATAAGCAGAACCCACTGTAAATTCAATATTTGTGTAATGCGTTTTCCAGTATATTTTAATCCAGTATCATAACATCATAGACAGAACCCACTGTAAATTCAATCTTTTTTGTAGTGCGTATTCCCTTACATTTAATGCAGTATCATAACACCATAAGCAGAACCCACTGTAAATTCAATCTTTGTGTAGTGCGTTTTCCACTATATTTTAATCCAGTATCATAACACCATAAGCAGAACCCACTGTAAATTCAATATTTGTGTAATGCGTTTTACAGTATATTTTAATCCAGTATCATAACACCATAGACAGAACCCACTGTAAATTCAATCTTTTGTGTAGTGCGTATTCCCCTATATTTTATCGCAGTATCATAACACCATAGAACCCACTGTAAATTCAATCTTTATGTAGTGCGTATTCCGCTATATTTTAATGCAGTATTTTAACGCCATAGGCAGAACCCACTGTAAATTCAATCTTTGTGTAGTGCTTATTCCACTATAACTGTCTCTTTCTGCCCCAGTTACTTCACCATGCAAATATGTTGCTTTAACCTTATAAATGCAAGACGTTGACAGCGACTGCGACGGCGACTGAGACTGAGACGGGCCAACAGAGGCTGTTTTGGCCCTGTTTTGGAACAGGCCAAAAATTAATTTATGCGCATTTACTTATGAGCTGTTGCTTTGGCAAAAATGGATCACAAAATAAGCAAAGAACACTATTTTTAGAGGATTACAGAATGGGATTTGTAGAGAGTTCCTGATATCTGGAAGTAAAGTAATTATGATTAAAACTAGGATTTGAACCCGTGAATTTGATCCTTTCTTTTCTTAACCTGTTCCCACTAGCAGCCAAGACGTCTTCTCTACAGATGCCTTTTTTTTTTTTTTTTTTGCTTTGAAGACTATTTACTGCCTCCGCGTCAGCAGATCTCGCACCCACGTGAAGCGTGTGGTTTTTGCTACTTTTTTTTTTTGCCCACATTTCTTTCATTGCCAGCCAGCCAGCCAGCTTAACTTGGCGCTAATCAGATGCGACAGCAACGGCCAGCAGCACGAACACAGCTGCAGCTGGGATGGATGGATACAGCGAAAATAAAGTCTCGCCAAAAGCTGACGCCGCAATAAACAAGTCAAGAAAGCAACAGAAGAAACTAAAGCGACGAGCGGAGACAGACTGAGAGACAGGCAGAGACTGCCAGAGGTGGTGTAAGAGGGAAAGCAAGACCGTCTGCTCTCGTCTGTCTCACTTACTCAGCTAATGTTGAGTACAGTTGGACTCAAGATGAGAGTATTTTAAAGATACATAAAAATTAAATGTTTAAAATAAATTAAAAATGAACGAAATATCTAAAATCACATCAACTAAAATAGGGTTAAGCACCGAATGTTAACAACCGTAAAAGTCATGCGTATAAATATTATTTCAACATAAAAACAATAGTTGGTTTTTCGGTAAAACATTGAGATATTTATTTCTATTAGTATTATTTCGAAATACTAATAGCTCAATATTGAATGCTATTAATGCGAGCCCAACTGTACTTACTTCAAACACAATTGCTTTGCACCTTTCAGTCTGGGAAGCTGCACCTCCTCCTCCTGCTCTCCAGCCTGCAATCACACCCATTGGCCTGTCTGTCTGACCAAACTGAATGACTCAATGAAACTTTTTCGCCCTGCACAGTTCAACTAGTTTATTGAGCAATTGCCCCAAGGCAGAGGACTATAAATAAACATATTTACATATATATTTACATGTGTATTAGTTAAAGTGCTAAAAGACTCACTGTAGAAAGTGAATAAATCGAATTTTGATTTATTGCAGTTGCCATTACCCGATGAAATGTAAAGGACCTTTCAATAACGAGATGCATAACGTCCATACATTTGCTTTGCAATATGCAAGCAATTTTTTAATTTATATTTAAAGGTCTTTGGTTGAACCCTTGATTATATAGGGCGAGTTTGAAAGGAAATGGAAATGAGATAAAGAAAGATTTTAGGTTTAAACTTTAGAGATTAATATTTAAATTCTAGTTAAACAAGTTCTTACTGTATTGGAAAAAGTTCAAGCCATTTAACCTGTTCACTTGCATTCAAAAATTTATTAACTGTAATTTGCTTTTGAAGGGAGCTCACCCGAGGCAATCGAGTGAAATTTTGCGAAAAGCACACCGAAATCGAGTAAGGAAAAAAAAAAAAAAAAATCCCAAATGAAATGCAGTAAATTATTATTTCTTTCACTTTCCCAAAGCTTCTTCAGCAACTCCCACGCACGACAGGTGCAACAATGTCGGCATTGCAATGCTTCGGGCAATTAACGGAGCAATTAGCCATGTTGTGGAATTCGGCGATTTAGCATTATAGCAATTAACATGGATATTCGTGGCGGGAAAGCAAGCACGATTAACTCCAGAGGCGTACATTCATTTGTACTTTATTAACTCTAAATCATTTCTTTAGGAGCGAAATGTTTGGGTGGCAACACTGGCGGGCAGAATTGTGCAGCATCTCCAAGGCAATGTCCATGGCCTTGGCTTTGGGTTGGGGCTTGGGTATTCGGGCCCCAACGCCAACGCACGATCTTCAATTTAAGCCAAAATCCAAAAATCCAAGCAGAAACCTCACTTTTTCGCTGCCTCTTGGCACGCAAACTAATTAAGACGGCAATTAATGATTATATCTCCTTCTCTCTCTGTCTATCACTCGGGCGGCCATGGCCAATTGCGATGCGAAGCCGAAATGGCCAAAAGCGCTGGAGTGAAAATGTGTTTGCAACGTCGCGTTGACCAAAAGCGGTTAACTGCAATGCCAGCTGGTAAAAAAAAGTAAATAAATATAAATAAAATAAGGGGGAGAAGGGGTGGCAACCCTGGCGGTGCGTGCATGTTGATGGCGAATGGCAACCACGCACACACACACACACACACACACACAATGTACGCACGCAGCGTGAAAAATAATGGAAATGGAAGAAAACAAATTAATTGCGAAAAATGTACGAAAATTTTCACATTCAATGACCTTGACAATGGCTTTGGCCCAAGTCGCTTAACAAGCTGGTTTTTTTTAAGCTTCTTTTTTTTGTGGAGAGTTGCTGATGTGTGTGTGTGTGAGTGTAGAAAACGTGACGAGTTACGTACTTTTGGAGAAAGGTCGTTGATCATGGCTATAAGTTGCCTTTTTTATTTTAATAGCGGTTTCAAAGTCAACATCAACTTAACGCGCTGCTGTTTTTGGCCATTTAAGTATTTCTAGTTTCGGCTAGCCCCTCTTCTCCCTCGCACCGATCGATCTCTCGGCTTAACCTCTCCATCGCAAGGTTAACTCTTAACACCAAAGCCATTGGCCCCCCGGGAAATTTCTTCAATCTTTTTCGTTGCCTTGCCAAATTAAAGCAAATAAAAAATAAAAACAGTTGAATACAACGTTGAACTTGAGAATTGGAGTTCATGGAGAATCTTAGTCTTAAGTCGACTTTCTACGTATTTTCTTAAGCTTATTTTGCTTAAAGCTCCGTACTCAGACACGCGAAAAGTGTTCCTAAGCATTGAGCCAAAACGAGAGGTCAATACTCACCCTCTCGCTCTATCGCACTGCTTAGAAACACTTTTCGTGTGTCTGAGTACGGAGCTTAAGAAAAAGTAGGTGTATATTTTGAATTCTTCATTCTCACTGTTATCATTTTTCCAGCTCGTGTTACCTGTTATGTGCTCCACAAACTGAAGACACGTCTTCTGGCCATTAAGCTGTTTGCTGGCCGATCAGCGTTAAATACCAAATACATAATAAATGCATTCGAGAAGAACTAGTTGATGGCTCCCCGACTAATGCTAAATAACCATATTCGGAGCAATTCGATGCCAATTTCCTTCCACGAGGTGCAATTGCTCCATTCTCGGGCCGTATTCTAGCGCTTTTCACCGTTACGCGCGGGCCAATTTTCAAAGACAAACGGCTACGAAGATAAGATTGTGTCTCTTTCTCACTATCTCTACGACTCAACGATTCTCCGAAGAATTGCTAGAAAGAGAAACAGAAGCAGAAGAAGTTGATTGAGGAATGTGGAATTTTTGCGATGACGTCGGCGAATATTTTCAATGCCAAAATCATATTACATTTTCATCAGGGAGAATATTTTAGTTTAAAGCTTTTAAATGAATACATGTAATATAAGAATAAACTTAGGGGTATATTTAAGGAAGTTTTTAAAGAGAATCATTTGAATAAATTCCTATTAAATACGATTTACGTTCTCCTTTTTATTTATAAACTCAAAATTTGAAGAAATAATCTGCAATTTATTGTTAAAAACTTGAAAAATTATTACTTGTAATTTGTTTATATTTCTCACAAATTCTAATCCATTTTTTTTTTTTTGTATTTTCCCCTCTATAATTTCAATTTTTGCTGAAAGACTTCCATGCAATTGTGGTTTTTTGGAATATTTGCAATTTGCAGTCTCTCCTCTTTGATTTCAATTTCTTCCAAAGAAGAGACAGCAAGACCAAATGTGGCAAACAAAAAAAAAAGAGGCGGGAGGGAGACTAGGCGGGGCAGGGGCTGTGGCTGGGCGCGACGTCACCGCCGTTGGAGCCACTCCTTTGACCAGTTGCCCAAACATTGACTTCGCATTGTGTCTGCCTGTGTGTGTGCGTCTGTTGTTTTCTTTTTATGCTGCTGCTCTCCCCTCTCTATCTCTGTCTCTTGCTCGCTCGCCTTGCGTGCTTATCGCCGTATGTTGCCGTTTCCTTTTATGCGTCACTTTGGCTCGAAATAGGCAATTATTTAAACAAAGATTAGTCAACGAATAGCGCAAATAAATAAGTCTACATATTGTTACTTATTTTTATTGCCATGTGTGTGCATCATTGTAACCAAATAGAAAAACAACAAGTGAAACACACTCAGACACACATCACACGCAGCGGCTTTCCCTCTTTCACTTTTTTGCAATGACGAGTGCGAGCGAGACGGCAGGACCGGCACAAGAACCCGGTGACTTACTGTGAAAAGCAGCCGAATTCTGACTAAAAATATCAATTGCTAGCAATGCATTTGCAATAACAATAACAATAGCAATAGCGAATGCCAGCGATATTGTATATTGTTTATGCCGCGCGACTCCGGCTCAAGAATCCGCGAGAGGAGAGCGCGGCTTATCATATACAAATGTACATATGTAAATATGTAAGTAACAGCCACTGAGTCACAGCCAAATGCCCCAAGTCAGAGCAAGAGAGCAGCTTACTCTGCATGGGCGTGCGAGGATGCATGTGTGTGAGTGTTGTGGCGTGTGCGTGTGGAGCGTCTCTCTCTTCATCTCTGTTGCGCAAACGCGCTGTCGCATCACCTACTCCCAGCTCTCGTCTGGCAGCTGTTCCGCCGCTGGCGCCGTTATTGTTCAAAACCGGCTTGCGGCTTCAATGACTAATTGTTGAGGACTGCGAGATACCCTACTTAAAAGCTAGCAAAAACTAAGCCAATGTTCATCTTAGAAGATACTATTAACAGAGTCTTTAAAGACTTAAAGTTATTAAATGTTATTATCACTTGTCAGTTAACTAGCTTAAATTAAGAAAACATAGGGCTTGAGAATCTCTTTTGGGATAGGCTTTATAACTGTGTGACTTATAGTACCCATTTCTGGGAATACAACTTTAAAAACTTCCCGTGACTAGTGGGGGAATTTGCAGAAGTGGTATTATCACTCTTTACCCCGTCGCTCAAGCAATTCTCCATAAAGATAACGCCTGAAGTGTGCGGGTATTCGATTATCGAACGGATGACTAAGCCATCGCCCCGAAGAATTGAATTGAATCACATGCGGAGCGTTATGCCGAATGACCGCAGAAAAGAGTATCAAAAATCCCATTGGAACTGATAGGACCCATGAAAACTATACGCTGCACACACACACACACACACACTGGGAGAGCGCAGACAAGCAGAGAGAGGGAAAATTCTCCGAAAAGCAAATCGGCGAACAATTCATACCCATATATGGTAAAACTTTGGACGCGGCTCAAAGAGAAGAGAGCCGGTTTTGGCTGTGCGCTGATAAGGCGAGCGGTAACTGTTGAGCGGTACGGAATGCGGGGTGGGGGATGGCAGGCGGTACATGAGCGGGCTTTATAAAACGGGCGGCACCGACCAGTTTTCATATCACTACCGTTTGAGTTCTTGTGCTGTGTGGATACTCCTCCCGACGCAAAGCCGCTCCATCAGCCAGCAGTCGTCTACTTTAGAGACACCAAACCGAAAGACTTAATTTATATTTATTTAATTAATTTTAATAAAACAGACCAAAAGTAAGTATACCGTTACGCGTGCATCATAAAACACTGTGAAAAAGACGTTACTTTTTTTTGATAAACCATATATTTTTTTGTGTGCCAGTGCTAAAAGTGATCTGAGAAATGAGCCAATTCTAAGAGTTATTGTATTGACCAAAACTCGGAAATATGCAAGGCATAAGCTTTGACCGTTTGGCTATAAATTGAAAATCAAAAACCCTGGTTGAATAATACCATATAACTCCGAAAACAGCAGCGTATCCAATAAGAAACTATAACCAAAAGTGTGCACTTACCAGAGATACAAAATCCAAGAATTCCATGAGATCACTGCGATCTCTGTCCCTCTATAATACCCTATAATACCCTATAATGTGGGCGTGTCACGATTTCCCCTTACCGATACTCCAAAATCATGGCGACAGTTTCGTTTTGTTTCTTTCTGCACACTTTCTTTTTCCCACGCCTCACGAAACCAGAGCTGTCGGAAATCGATCGATCGTTCCAATAGCGATCATCTTCTATGTTTATGCCATGGAATGCGGCCAATAATCCGAAGCTTGGGATTTGGATCAAGTTCTCTACGGCTGTGACGTAGGCAGCAGATCGCGTCATTAAGGCCATTTCGGCTTAAATAGAATTTTTGCCGGTTTTCCAAGTCGGCGCTGCTGCAAAAATGGAGAAAACCTTCGGCTTTGCATGCCTCTTCGTGTATGTGTGAGTGTGTGCCGAGTGCCGTGTGAGAGAGAGCACGAAAGCCGCAGCGATTGCTTTTCGCCTCGAAACATGACCATATATGGTCACAAAAGTTGGCAGCCGCAACTCAACACACCAGCGCTCTCTGTCGCACGCATGCGCCGGCAGAGAGAGACAGAGGGAGAGAGAGAGATAGGCCGACGCCGACGCAGGCAGCAAGGGAATCGCAGTTAACTGGCATTCGGCCGCTTGTCCGCTTCGTCCATTCATTCCTCTTTCGGCAGTCGTTCGGTGCAGTTCAGTTCACTTGAGCTTAATATTTCTCGCCTTGAATTTGTTTAATTAAACAAAAAGGTAACGGCTCTTGGCTCTTGGGTGAAAATTAGTGCAGTTAACTGAAAGTATTTCGCGCTTTTTTTTTTTTTGGTTAACAATACGTGTGTGTGCTTTTCAAATAAATTAAATATAATTTTTTTGTGTATACCCGGCGCCATCTTAAGGAAAACTCGGTCTCCTTTGGCTCTCTCTTTTGCACCGGCTTTTCTAAAAGTTCTTCAAAGTTTCGCCTTCCTTTTTCGGTTTTCGTTTTTTTTTTTTTTTCGATATCCAAATTGCGGTTTTTATTTTTTGGGGTGGGGCCCTTTAAAAGACTGCCATTTTTTTTTTACAGTTTTCAAATATATCAAAAAAAAAAAAAGAGAAGAAATTGTTAACCTCAAAATTAAAGTCTGATAATTATTTCGCAAAAACCGTAATTTAAAGGAAAATCGATTTTCGGAATTTAAAAGTTGTAAGAGCCTTAGCTTTTCATTTGAAGCAAGTAGGCTGGGAATTTAAATTTAACTTGGCAGAATACTTCTCAAATAAATATTATTCAAAACCTAGATTTTGACTTAGCAGGACCTATAAATTTTACCGAAAATTGTTATAAATTTGCTAAAGAAATTAACGCGATTCAAGTGCATTAGAGAAATTTATGGTTTATTTAAAATTTTAATTGTTTTAACGTGTTAAACTAACCGGTGTTTTATTTTATCCCGATTGCAGCTTACAAAATGTGTGACGAGGAAGTTGCTGCATTGGTTGTCGACAACGGCTCCGGCATGTGCAAGGCTGGTTTCGCCGGAGACGATGCGCCCCGCGCCGTCTTCCCCTCGATTGTGGGTCGCCCCCGCCACCAGGGTGTGATGGTCGGCATGGGCCAGAAGGACTCGTATGTGGGTGATGAGGCCCAGAGCAAGCGTGGTATCCTCACCCTGAAGTATCCCATTGAGCACGGTATCGTGACCAACTGGGATGATATGGAGAAGATCTGGCACCACACCTTCTACAATGAGCTGCGTGTGGCCCCCGAGGAGCATCCCGTGCTGCTGACCGAGGCCCCGCTGAACCCGAAGGCCAACCGTGAGAAGATGACACAGATCATGTTCGAGACCTTCAACACACCCGCCATGTACGTGGCCATCCAGGCCGTGCTCTCGCTGTACGCCTCTGGCCGTACCACCGGTATTGTCCTGGATTCTGGCGATGGTGTCTCCCACACCGTGCCCATCTATGAGGGTTATGCCCTTCCCCACGCCATCCTGCGTCTGGATTTGGCCGGTCGCGATCTGACCGACTACCTGATGAAGATCCTGACTGAGCGCGGCTACTCGTTCACCACCACCGCTGAGCGTGAGATCGTGCGTGACATCAAGGAGAAGCTGTGCTATGTCGCTCTTGACTTTGAGCAGGAGATGGCCACCGCTGCCAGCAGCTCGTCCCTGGAGAAGTCGTACGAACTTCCCGACGGACAGGTGATCACCATTGGCAACGAGCGTTTCCGTTGCCCCGAGGCCCTGTTCCAGCCCTCGTTCTTGGGAATGGAGGCGTGCGGCATTCATGAGACCACCTACAACTCGATCATGAAGTGCGATGTTGATATCCGTAAGGATCTGTATGCCAACACTGTGCTGTCCGGTGGTACCACCATGTACCCTGGCATCGCCGATCGCATGCAGAAGGAGATCACCGCCCTGGCCCCATCCACCATGAAGATCAAGATCATTGCTCCCCCAGAGCGCAAGTACTCCGTCTGGATCGGTGGCTCCATCCTGGCTTCCCTGTCCACCTTCCAGCAGATGTGGATCTCCAAGCAGGAGTACGACGAGTCCGGCCCCTCCATTGTGCACCGCAAGTGCTTCTAAGCTGGATCTGGATCAGGATCAGGATCAGGAGGAGTGGTTAAGAGAGGAGGAGGAGGAGGAGGAAAAAGCAGCAGCAGCAGCAGTAGTGGAAGTGCGAGTGGTGGCAGTTTGGAGTGCAGCACAACAACAACAACAACAACACCAATCTGAAGATGAAAAGCAGAAGCAGCAGCAACAACACACAACAAGCATCATCATGATCATCGTGCATCCGGCGCCAATAACATTATTCGGCGCGTTGTGTTGTGTTGTAGCATTAATTTAATTAATTTATTCCACATGAAATATGATATACTATGTATTTTTTGTTTTTTTTTTGTATACCCTCTAATATAACAACTACAAACAACAAAAAAGCATAAAAAATGAAAAGAGAAAACAGCATATTCTGCCATTTCACAGACACACCAACACACACACACGAGAACACACACACACACCACCTGCACACGCAGCAGAACACACACACACACTCGCGGCATGACAAGGACATCAACATCATCCGGAAGATCAAGAAGATGAAAAAGAACAGATATTCCCCAAAGCAAAAAAGACAAAACAACAACATGAAGAGAACACACAAAAAACAATGCAAAACACAAACAACACACTAGCGTTTTGTAAAATTCGTCAGCAACCTTATGTATTATTTTTTAATTATGATGTAATTATAAACGAAGTGAAACAAAAATATGAAAACAAAACGGAAAACCAAACTGTCTTCTCTTTCGTCCTTTCCCCCCCATCCGTCTTTTTCTCTCTTTCTCTGCCTTGCCCGCCTCCCCACGACACTCCGCTGCTCTGCTCTGCTCGCTCGCGCTCTTTCCTTATTTCTGCCTGTGCCGCCTCTCTTTCTACCTTCTTTGCCGGCCGGCAAAGTCACCAATACGCCAACATCCCCATACACACACACACTGAGACACACTTGGCTGCAGTTTCACACACACACACGAGGAGCATATAAGCATATGTAATTTTTTTTATTTGTACACTTTTCTAATTGCATGCGTATCGAATGATAAGTTTACGCCTGAAAATGTTAATTAAAATGTGAAAATGCAACTAAAATGAAACGAAAGATAAACATGAAACTATTCCAGAGATTTATTCAATATTTACAAGGTACCGTTGCAGCGGCTTGTGTGGAGCTATTGGGTTGAGGAGGGGGGTCACCGACCCGAAGTTGTTAAAACAGCTGTTAATGCTATCCAATTTGAGAGGAGGCAGTCGCCGTCTCGCTCGCACGCACACGCATGCTAATGCCGGCAGAGTGCGATTAAAATGCCGTTTTAAGTAGCGAGATAAAAAAAAAATTAAATAAAGGGGCGCTCAAAGCGGAGGAGCGGATAATACGCTAAACGCGCTAACACAAATCGCCGGCATAGTTTATATATTTTGTGTATGTGTGTGTACGCAGAATTAAAAAGATTTGGACAGCTTTTTGAAGTGAGAAATGTTGTTTCTTTAAGCTACGTACTCAGATAGACGAAAAGTGTATCTAAGCAGTGAGTCAAAACGAGAGGACAATAGTTACCCTCTTGCTCTCTCGCACTGCTTAGAAACACTTCTCGTTGGTCTTAGTACTAGGCTTCAAGGAAATCGCTGTTTTGGGGTCCTGGAACTACTTGTATTTAATATAATAATACGCCGTTAATAAAGAATAGTGATGAATTTGATTCTTCGTTGTGTTGGGTTCAACGGTTTCGTTTTTGTTGCTCCTCTTCTTTGCTTCGTTGTCGTTCTTGTTCACACTTGCATATGTACATATGTATGTACATGTAAGTTCATGTATTCGTCGGTGTCGCATAAACCTAATTTTGATTTCACGTTTTCAGGAATTAATGAAGTTCATTGCATAAACTAAAAAGCTGAAGAAGGGTTCAAATATCCAAGGCAATTGAATAAGGTGATACTATCCATAGAAAGGTGCAAAAATATTTGTAAAGCAAGTTTAGAAATTCAAATGATTAGACTTACATAAATAAAATACAATTATTTTATAAAAGAAAATATGTTTTACTATTTAAAATATTTAAAATAGACTCTTAGCGTCACCAAAATGCCTATCGTGTACAGGGTATCATCCTGCATACCAACATAGTAGGCCCTAATGCGGCCCTGAATATTCAGCAATGTGATCCCTCCAGCCGGAGGTCAGGCAGCGTGACTGTCCGGACTCGAGTATTCCCGTCTTGGATCCGGCGCACTTCGCACAGACCGACTTGGGACGGCGATACGGGCGGAGTGACCAAAGAGCAGCAATACGATGACTATACCGGAAGCTTTCAAGGATCAGGAAATCTTTGTGACCGGCGCCTCGGGTGGGTGTAAATTATTAATACCGGGAATTCCCGGTCGTAAAAGTGTCTTAAATATTTTTTTTAATGCAAATATTTTCAATCTAACGCATTAAAAAGGTTCAAGTGAAGATTTAAAGTTTTCCGGAATGCTAATAAGATTAATTTCCTTAAATAAACAAATTAAAATGAAATCCAAATCTTGTATTTTCCCATCCCAGGCTTCGTGGGCAAGGCGCTGGTCGAGAAGTTGCTGCGCTCCTGTCCAACACTGGGCCGCATTTACGTTCTGATGCGGCCCAAAAAGGGGCACAATATCGAGGAACGCCTGCAGCTCCAATGGGAGACAAAGCTGTACGAGAGGGTGCGAAGGGAGCAGCCCGATGCCCGATCCAAATTGGTGGCCATTGCCGGGGATGTAGAGCAGCTGGGCCTGGGGATTAGTGAAGCGGACTTGGAGCGGCTAAAAAATGTCAACATAGTGTATCACTCGGCGGCCAGTGTGCGGTAAGTAGTATAGGATTATCTATCATTCATAATTAATTAATTTAAATTTAGGTTATTAGTTACATGATGTTCCGATGAGCTTATAATTCCCAACTAGCAAATCTCTCGATTTTTTGTTTCTTTCAAATTTCTCTTAAGTTGTGCTGAATTTAAATTAAGTTTAGGCAGTCTATTCTGAAAACAAATACTTGATTTAATTATTGATATGCTAAGCAGGCTTCCTAAAATAATTTTCATCCCCTTCTCCCTTTTAGCTTCGACGACGCCCTACGCACTGCCATATTCATGAACACCCGTGGCACCCATGAACTGATCAAGCTGGCCCTGGGTTGGCGTAAACTAAAGACCTTTGTCCACGTGTCCACCACGTATGCAAATCCCGGAGTTCTGGAGGTGGAGGAACGCGTCTATCCACCGCTGGCCGATTGGCGTACAACCATCAAGCTGGCGGAGACCTACGACGAAGAGACTTTGAACATTTACAACCTCAAGTTATTAATAATATCATCATCTATGGGTAAGGATCGATTGATTAATTGTTCGTACATTGCAGGTATGGAAATTTCCAGCCCAATACGTACACCTTTACGAAGAGCCTGGCCGAGCAGGTCGTCAACGATTACCGGGATCAGCTGCCCATCTTTATCTTCAGGCCTTCCATTGGTATTAAGTTATAGGATATCCGGAAATCAGATAAAATTAATGTTTCCCCCTTACCCCCAGTGGTGTCCACAATTGAGGAGCCCATGCCCGGCTGGGCGGATAATTTCAATGGACCCACTGGCCTGCTGGTGGCCTGCGGCACGGGCATTCTCCGCTCCCAGAATTGTGATCCCAATATCGTGTCCGATTTCGTGCCCGCCGATGTGGTGGCCCGGACGCTAATCACGGCCGCCTACAAGTTCATTTCGGAGGCTAAGCTCAGGGAGGAGCGCAAGGCCAGGGGCGAGGAGTGCGAGATGTATGTGATCAACTGTGCCACGGCCAATATATCGCCCATAACCATGGGCGAGGTGATCGAGATCGGGAAGACGTTCATCCGGAAGAATCCCTTCGAGAAGACCCTGTGGCTGCCCGGTGGGAGTATGACAACCTGTCCGTTTCTGCACTTTATAAGGGTGGGTTTCTTAGGGTTCCCTATTTTTACCTTAATATATTTTATTATAAATAATTCTTTTAGTTTTGCACTATGCACCTTCTGATGGCCGTCGTGGTGGATACCTTGCTGCGCCTCTATAACGAGAAGCCCTTGTAAGTGTCTAAGTAAATTAAATATTAATTAAAATACAAATTAGGCTGAAGTATTTAATTTCCTGTTTAATTTTGTGCTTGCAGCCTGATGAAGCTACAGCGTCGGATTTTCGCCGCCTTCAGTGCCCTGCAGGTTTTCGCAATGACCGAGTGGCACTTTCAGAATAACAATTTCCGGGCCCTGCACGATTTAGTTCCGGCCAATGAAGTGTGAGTTATTCTTTAGCCTTAATTTAATTGCTACAAACTCGAAAAGAGTTGGTTTCAAAACGCACCAAAAGCCCCCAAAAATATAGTTTTGAGCCCAAGCAGCAGACTATGGCTACCTTCAGTCTACGTTTTTATATTGATTTTATTTTAGGATTGGAAAAAGAGGGTTTCCTCTTAATTAAAAAATATTTCAACAATTTCAAGATTTTTAACTTCAAAAGACTGTTATTTGTTTGTTTTATATTATTATTAATTTTATTTTAGGATAGGAAAAGGGGGGTTGTCCTCTTAATTAACAAATATTTTAACATTTTCAAGTTTTTTAACTTCAAAAGACTAATATTTAATATTTCCCAACCTCCCTTTTCCAGGTCCACCTTTGGTTTCATGCAGCATGCGAATATCAACTACGTGGAGTTCTTCCAGCATGGAATCCGTGGCGCCAAGGAGTTCCTACTGAATGAAAGTCCTGACAGCAGTAAAGCCGCCAGATTTCGGGTGAAGATCTTCTATGTTTTGGACTTTTTGTGCCGCGGCATCGTCTACAGCTTCCTGCTTCGTCTGATTTACAAATTTGTTGTGAACCTGTGGTAGCTTTCAATCGCAATACTTTTTGTTAATTTCCCATAAATATATATTTTGGCATTGGTTTAATTCTTCCTTCTTTTTTTTTTGTATTTTTTAATTATGAAATGCTTAGACCAATCCTTTTAGGTTTAATTTCAATTTTATTGTTTGTTTAAAATATAATATTCAAAATTTGGACTTGTTATTATTAAAATATATTTGAATTGAACAAGATTATTTCACTTTGGTTTGGGTTTTTAAATTGTAATATTTTAAAAGAAAATCGGTTATTTTTAAAATTGTTTTCTTTTTATTTTTATCTTTCTCTGAGTTCTTTTTCAAGTTTTAATAAGTTTTATTCCAAAATTCTATTATTTTTCATTTTTAGTATTTAACATTTTATTTTTGTTAATAAAATATGTTAATTTAAAAAATCTAGAGGTTGTTTGAATTATTTTAAAATAATTAATTCGAAAGAATTACTTTTTGCTCGATCTGGCAGCTCTACATTTTTGCGGGCGCCACCTGGTGGAATTTCTTGGCATTCAACTAATGGCTGCAAGCAAATGAAAACATAGAAACCAAAATAAAGGTGTAAAAACCAATAATAAATAATAAAAAAGTAAACATTTAAGCGGATTGGCCCAAATTTCCTTTTTCTACCTTCCATCAGCTCTGAAACGTTCTCAAAAGGAGGCTAATATACTATCGATATGCTCGCTACTGCGCTATCGATAGCCACCTATCGCATGGCAGCCAATGCGTATCGATAGTACATATACAAGTACAGTAATTGTGAAAAACATTAAGCTAAACTCGACGAATAAACAACAAGAAAGAGAGGCAGCAGCAGGCAGAAGGCAGCAGCAGCAGCACCAGCAGGAGGAGCAACGAGCGGAGGACACAGCGAATAGCAAGACCTAGCGGAGGAGGACTTTGTGTACTTGTACGCCGGGACGTGCGAGGCGGGCCAGCTTCAGCGGAGAGCACAGCAACCCACCGCCCCCCGCTGCCTCCCCTCCCCCGTTGCGGGGAGAGCGAGAAACCGCTAATTGGATTGCACTTTTTCGGAAAGAGGAAAAAGGGGGAATCGGAATAGGAGAATAGGAAGAGAAGGGAGGACGCAATGGCCACCACGCAGCAGTACTCGCTGCGATGGAACAACTACCTGCGCCACCTGACCTACTCGCTGGACAACCATCGGCTGAACGACGACTTTGTCGATGTGAGCCTGTGCGTCGACGGGCGACGGATCAAGGCGCACAAGGTGGTGCTATCGTCCTGCTCGTCGTACTTCAAGGAGATCTTCAAGGAGAATCCGCACCCGCATCCGGTCATTATCTTTAAGTTCATCAAGTTTGAGGATCTCAACTCGATCATCGAGTTTATGTACCAGGGCGAGGTGAATGTGCAGCAGGAGGCTTTGCAATCCTTCCTGCAAACCGCCGAGCTGCTGGCCGTCCAGGGCCTCACCGCCGAGGAGAAGGAGCGACCGCAGCTGCCGGTGGCGCCGCTTATAAGCGAGCACAAGCTGATCAAGACCATACCCAGCACCATACGGGCGGTAAGCGAGCAGCAGCAGCCACAGCAGCAGCAGCAGCATCATGTCCAGCAGCAGCAGCAGCAGGCGCAGACCACCACGCAGACCATCGAAATACCCACGGCCACGCTGCTGCAGGCCACCACCGCCAGCCAGGTGCAGTCGCAGGTGGCCCAACTGCAGCAGGTCCAGCAGCAGGTCCAACAGCAGCAGCATCACCATGTACAAACCACGCAGATCCAGCACATTCAAGTGCAATCTGCACCGCCTCCCCAGCAGCAGCAGCAACAGTCCCAGCAGCAGCAGCAGCAGGAGCAGCAACAAGCCCAACCCCAGCAGCAGCAGACGACGCCTGTGCAGTCCCAGCACTTGACCATCACCAATGCAGTGGCTCTGCCGGCGGCCAGCACGGTGAAGAAGCGCAAGATCACCTTCTCCGACGACGATGACAACATTTACACCACCGAGACCGTGGACTATGCGGTCAAGGATGAGCAGGCCATCGTGAAAAGTGAGTAAAAAATAAAAATATGTAAATTTCCAGGCTTTTATTTCAAAATAATAACGGAGGATGGCTTTTATTTTGAATGATTTCGTTTTCTCTCGATTTGTTCACGAGCTGATCGTTCTTATTCGCCAAATCAAAGTGACCGTATATCCTTTTCTTAAAAATCTAGCATAATTTTATGCGTTAGGACTATTATCGATAAAATTTTATAATTTTTAAATATAAATAAATATATGTATATAATATAAATAACCAAATCTAATATCCCTTAGCTGCCGAAATGACTTTTTTACGCGGCGCCGTCAAGATGGACATACCCGACTACATTGTGGGCGAGGTGGACGACCGGCTGTCGGATGGCGCCACGCCGCAGACCTCCCAAGATGCCACCACGGGCGCTGCCCAGACGGTGGCCCAGTATTCCTCCGAGTACGAGATTCTCACCGAGTCGGAAATCGAGGAGAAGTACCAGGCGGATGCGGATAATGCCGAAATAGCCATCGAAATGAGTGAGTTGTATTACCTTTTAACCTTATAAAATGTATAATTGAATATTAATCCCCATTTAAGCTCGCTTTCTGGGCAATGCCAGTGGTGGTGCGGGAGGGGCGGCGAGTGGAGGCCAAGTCCTGGAGGATGCGGGAGGCGGCGGTGGTGGAACGGCGACGGGTCCCTCGACTACGGTGTCTGTGACGCCGGTCAAGTCGGACAGCAAGTCCAGTGGGGCGAACGGTGAGTGCTAGCCTCTTGTATCTGCTATATCCTATTCTAGAGCTGTAAAAACATCGATATTTTCGATAGTGATAGTCCAAACCATCGATACTATCGACAAAATAAAATGGGTTAAAAAAAATGTTATTTTGATTAAATGTCATAATTTATATAAGATTTCACATCACGTTGCTGTCTATATAGATTTTATATAAAGATAGTTTTTTATATTAATGGTTAAAAATTAAAAAAGAATATAAGAATTTATGATTTTATTTATTTTTATATTATATTCACTGATTTACTGCTATGGCGATGTATCGATGGTGGAAAAAAGCAATCGATAGTGACGCGGAGCAAAACACCATCGATAATATCGATAGAATCGTCGATAGTTTTACAGCTCTATAGGACCTATTCCTGACGACAACGAGGACTGTTACTTGTGTTTGTTTGAATCATTTTATTTAAGCTTAATTTAGTTGAATTTTTTGCTGCTAATTTATTTATTTAGCTTATATTATTTTCTTTGTTTTTTCTTGTGCCTGTGTGTCTGCTTTAGTTTAAGTTCAAGTGGTTGTGGCGTTAAATATAAATGTAAACCCGCCTTAATTTTAATTTGAAACGTATTTAGTTGTGGTTGTCGAATATGTCTCCAAAACGAGTATAGCTAGGCAAAAAAATCAGTTGCTTAATTCAAATTAAATGTTTGTACGTATTTTCTGTATATTTTTAGATTTACCCAATAATAAGTGGACAGAATGTCAGTTTTGCAAAATGGTTATAACCACGGTGAATCTTTGGAGACATATTCGCACCCAACACACACCACAGCCGCCCCGCAAGTGCGATCTGTGCAATAAGAATTTCAAGAACAAGTACAGCCTGCGCGAGCACATACGCATCTCGCACGAGCAGAAGGTGACCATCAAGACGGAGAACTGATCCGTCTCCGCCGCTGCCGTCGTCTAAGTCCGCTGGATACGGACAGGGATACGGGAGAGAGACACACACACATTAGAGCTGGCAAAAAATCGATGTTTTACACTATCGTTTTTTTCGATATTTTACTATTCTGCTTATAAAAATGTTATTATCGGCAATTGAAGCCTTGAGTGATGCCATTTTCTCACTTAAAACGATTCCGGCTTTAACGGAATAATTTCCATTCATGATCTAACCAAATATTTCCTTACCAATACTCGGGAGTATCGTCATCATCATTTCAAAGGCTTAAAATGAAGTCTAATCGGTCTAATTAAAATATCGATAGTGCGAAAAACAATCGATGGTTTTCAGAAAATTTAAAAAAATCAATAGTATCGATAGTGTCCCGATGTTTTGCCAGCACTAACACACACATAGTTAATTACGTCCAGCTAAAGCATCAAGAGAGAGTCAGCAAAGCCAGCCAGTTAGCCATTCCCCTTGAACCCTTCGAGAGACCACAAAACTAGCCAAAATTGTCGTGCGTGTCTAAGCTATATAGCCTATATATAAGTCAGTCGGAGAGTGGAGCTGGTAATCCCGCCACAGTTTGATTTAGGAACTCGTATATAAATATAGATTACCTTTTTATCTTTAGATAGCAAAGTACAAGACCCTGTAACACCCCTGACACACCACCATTATGTACATATAGACACAGGCATACTTAGAGATTAGGCATTAACATTATCTTAGTAACTGGAACATCCAATGGAATACCTTGATTTTATGTACATATACTAACATAGAAAGCCAGCCGACTTAACGTATTGAAAAACCTTAACCAGAGCTGGCAAAAAATCGATGTTTTGCACTATCGATTTTTTCGATATTTTACTAGTGAAACATCGATAGTATCGATGCTTATAAAAATTATGTTATCGGCAGTGGAAGCCTTGAGTGATGCCATTTTCTCACTTAAAACTATTCCGGCTTTAAGGGATTCATTTCCATTCATGATCATGATAAAACAGAACTAAAACCAAACATTTCCCTTCCCATATTCGAGGGAGTATCGTCATAATCATTTCAAAGGCTTAAAATGGAGTCTAATCGGTCAGTTCTATACTTTTATTTTCAACAAAATATTTCTTTTTTAAAATGGCTACGCCGGAATACTCAAAACATCGATAGTTTTCAAAAAAGTTCAACAAATCGATAGTATCGATAGTGCCCCGATGTTTTGCCAGCACTAACCTTAACCCCTAACCCCAACCTTGTAACTAGTGACTAGTCTTTAAATCTCTGGAGATTTCTGTGAGGGGCTTGCCCTGCTCAACCCTAGAAAAACATAATTGTGTACAAATTTAAATATATTTCTATTATAAAATTATAAATAATAATTCGATCCAGCGCTTTGCGACCCTTCTGTGTTCAGCAATAAAGCGTTGGCTCCTTGATTGTACATTAGCTAAATTAGTTATACATTTAGTTATAGTTTAAGTCCCTTAACACAGAGCCAAGTGAAAATGGAAGTCATTAATGTGTAGGCTAGGTTTAAGGTTGAAAGTTCGACAGTAACCCCTCTGTAACCCTGTAGAAATCCTCTCTTAACACCCATAAAGATAATCTAGTTAAATGACAACAACTCATACGTATTACTTAACGATCCACATATTCTATGAAGATCTATATAGTTAATGTTATATATCTATATCTATATCTGGCCCCGTAACCCTAAATTCAAGCCTTCGCCTAAGATCTCACTGAAAGAATAAATAAAGGAAGGAATTTATCAACGAAATGTCGGCTTACGGCAGGAACTCTGGGTATCACAATAGTCCGAGGAAAAGCAGGGATGCCACAGAATTTGCTGATGGTCCTTAAATCTCTACAAAAAATATGTTTCATGGTGAATTCAAACCCCCAGCGCTTTCTGTGGGCACCCCTGCTTAGAGAGTATTAGTAGCGGTGTAGTTTTCGGATTCCAATCCACCCAATAAAAAAAACATTAAGAAAAACACTAAACCTTAAGTCTAGTATGTGTATCTTTGTATATTGATTTATACACATCGATGAAATGAGACAAAAATTACTCAATTTAATTCGTTTTGCTAGAAACAGTAAAAAGAAAGAGACAAGAGATATAACAAAAAAAAGAGAGAGGGAGATATCGAGAACGAATGTGAAGAAAATAAAAGAATACTTGTAAACAGTTTAAAATTTTAGCCTATTTCTTGGGTAGATTTAAGACAAGGGCTGAAATTTCTTATTTGATAAACAAAAAATTTATTATATTATTTTGTTATTTAAATTAAACTTTTTTTTATAAGAAGCAGAGCCCCCAAAATTAGCTTAATCCTAATTTTCTTTTGGAAAGATCCCATTTTTTGTTTTCTGAGAGCAAATACAAAGCTCTCCCATGATGAGAAAACTCTCATTTTCACGCTCTTCAACTGACAGTTTTCTTTACAATTCCTAACGATGTTGCGATTGATGAGGCTGATGAGAGAATGATGAGAGAATGATAAGAGACTGATGAGAGAATGACGAGAGAATGATGAGAGAATGATGAGAGAATGATGAGAATGATGAGACTGATGAACGACAGATGAAAGACTGATCAGAGACTGATGAGAATGATGAGCCTGAGACCTAATAAGGTCCCAAACAAGTGCCATAATAATACCAATTTCTAATAAAATTTCTAAATTGATTTAGCTTCAAAAACGACAGAATAAATGCCTGCTTTCCTACTTGCAGCTCCAAGAACCAGGTTTAAAACTGCGCCCAGATCTGAAATTGGAGCAGAAGCCAGAACTGGAACCGCTGTCGCCGCTGCCAGCGATGACGAGAGTGGAGGAGGACTAATGCCATTGGTGTGCAGCTTCTGCAAGCGCCGCCTGAAGTCGGTGCACGCCCTGCGGCGACACATTGCCTGCCGTCACTCGGAGATCCAGGGCAGGGAGCACGAGTGCTTCATCTGCATGAAGAGCTTCAAGACCAAGTGGTCGCTGTCCACACACAATTCCCGGTTCCATCGCGACCGCTCGAGCAAGGAGTTCACCAAGATCGAATTTAGTGACCATTAAAAAGCAGAGTATTTTATTTTAGAATTCATATACATTAATATAACTATTATGCAAGGATTGTACGTACATTTATATTGTATTCCCCATTTTTTTTCTACATATTTTATTAAAGCAAAATATATAAGCAAAAGCACACGAAAGTTCCTCTTCGCTCTTCGCAAAAACATAATCTAAAAACAAGTGTATTTAAATTTACATAAAGTTAAAGCAAAACTTTTTGAAACCTTTTTTTATTCGTGACTTCAAGCCATTTGCGATGAGGGGCTTTCTTCATAATTTGATTTATTGTAAATATGAAATAATTGTATATTTAGCCTATTTTTGTAGTATTTTAAATTTTTGTAACCTCGAAAAAAAAACAATATTAAATAGCAGCCACAAGATAATAAATAAATACAATTTAGTAACATTTTACTTGCCTATTGCCAGTGCTTAAAAGCAGGACTTTCTCTGACCAGCCTCTGCTGGCCACGGACACGCGGAATGATCGCGGAAGGATCGCGTAATGATCGCGGAAGGACCGCGTAATGATCGCGGAAGGATCGCGGGAGCATCGCGCGGGGATCGCGGGAAGATCGCGGATCGCGGGAAGATCGCGGATCGCGGAAGGATGGCGGGATGATCGCGGGAGGATCGCGGAAGGATCGCGGGAGAATCGCAGGATGATTGCGGAAGGATCGCGGAAGGATCGCGCGATGATCGTTGGAGGATCGCGGGAGCATCGCGCGGGGATCGCGGATCGCAGGAGGATCGCGGGAGGATCGCGGGATGGTCGCGTGATGATCGCGGGAGGATCGCGGAAAAAAACACTCTTCTCCTACATTCCTTTCCTTCTTTAAGACTTTGTGCGAGATCAAAGGCTCCCAGCATGATTTTAGGTGGCCAACCCTGCTCTTAAAGGTAACCCAAGTTAACCTCCATTAAAACAAACTTCCCTGTTAATTTTAATGCGTTTAATGACTTAACCAACTAGAGTTAACAAGGAAAAACAATGCAAGGCCAAAAGCTAAATGCTGCCTTTCCTTCGGGATTCGGGTAAAAAATATGAGACGAAAAAAAAGAGATGTTTGGGATTTCAGACTCCTCCTCTATGGGGTCTACAGGGTCTGGAGTCCCGGCAGCGGGAACTTCCTGCTGAACTCGACCACCGACTGGCGGATCTCGTCCTTCTGCGCCTTCACCGCCGCATTCTCCTCGAGCACCTTGTGGTAATCGGCCATCTTGGGGCTGGCTGCGGCCTTGGCGGCCTCCGCGCCCACCTTCAAAGCTGCATCGATAAAGGCAGTGACCTGCTCGATGTCCTTTTCGACCAAACCGCGCGTGGTCAAGGCTGGAGTCCCAAGACGAATACCCGAGGGATTCAGCGCCGACTTGTCGCCGGGCACCGTGTTCTTGTTGCAGGCAATGCCCACCTCCTCCAGGATGTACTCGGCCTTGGCGCCGGTCAGCCCAGCCTTGCGGACATCCACCAGCACCAGATGGACATCGGTGCCGCCGGTGGCCACCTGATAGCCGCGCGAGATGAGGCCATCGCACAGGACCTTGGCGTTCTTGAGGACCTGCGTCTGATAGGCCTTAAACTCCGGCGTCTTGGCCTGCTTGAAGGCCGTGGCAATGCCTCCGACGGCATTATTGTGGGGACCGCCCTGCAGCGAGGGGAACACCGCCTGATTGATGCGCTCCTCGAGGTCATAAAGGACCTGGTCGCCATTAGCCTTGGTGGTGCGCACGCCCTTGCGGAAGAAGATAACCCCAGCACGGGGACCGCGCAGGGTCTTGTGCGTGGTGGTGGTCACAATGTCGGCGTACTCAAAGGGCGAGGGAATCAGACCGGCGGCCACAATGCCCGCCACGTGGGCCATGTCGGCCATCAGATAGGCGCCCACATCGTCGCAGATCTGCCGGAAGCGGGCATAGTCCAGGAGGCGGGAATAGCACGAGATTCCGGCGATGATGATCTGGGGACGGAAGTTCTTGGCCGCCTCGGCCAGCTTGTCGTAGTCAATGATGCCCGTCTCCGGATTGACCTTGTAGGGCATGCTCTCGAAGAAGATCGAGGTGGCCGAGATCTTCTTGGTGGGCGTGAAGAAGCCATGGGTCAGGTGGCCGCCATCGGGGAGGTCCAGGCCCATGATGCGGTCATGTGGCCGGCACACGCCCGTATACACGGCCAGGTTGGCCGGCGATCCCGAATACGGCTGCACATTGACGCCCCACTTGTCCTCGGGCAGGTTGAACAGCTCCCGGCCGCGTTTCTGGGCCAGCAGCTCGACGCAGTCGATGAACTCGTTGCCGCCATAGTAGCTGTAATGGGGTAAGAAGATGGGTTTAGTTGGGGGTTATATGGGGGAGATTTAAGGGGTATAAGTTACTAAATAAAAGAATTAAAAGCTTCTTCAAATATTAATAAGAAACTCATTTTAAAGTATTAAAAGAAAGCGAGTTCCTAAGGGATTAAAGTAATTAATCAAGTTCAGAGTCCCTTTAAACCTTGTACAAACCGAGTAATTTAACCGAAACTACAACTTGTTATTAGTTTATTAACTTTACTTAAAAAAAGGTCAAGGAAAAGGTGAGTTTTTAATATTTAATTAGCAAACATTGATAGTTTTTTGAGAAATCTTTGAGAAGTAATTTTAATAAAGATAAAAGAAAGTGAAATATAAAATATACATAAAAGAATTAAGGGTCTATACATTATTTTTATACTAAACATTGTTTAAAATGGAAAAATGTATTGTTTTTTGGGAAATCTTTGGGTATTAAAGTATATTAAAGTAGAGATAAAGGAAAGTAAAATAAAAAAGGTATACGTGGGCTGCTATATATATTTCTGGCCTAGGCAACACTAAGTGTTGTTAGGTGGAATCTGACATTTCCATTGAAAAGTTCGACATTTTTAAGCATAAACGTACTCAGAACGGTTTGACGTACGACTATCATTTGTGTTGTTTACAGTTACTTAAAAAAATCAATTTCGCAAAAAAATGGAATTAACTCGTGAACATTTTCGTGCGATCATTTTTCACAACTTTCGGCGTGGATTATCACGACAAGAGTGCAGCGATGAACTTAAATCTTTGTATGACTATGAAGCACCATCCTATAGCACTGTGAAAAACTGGTACAACGAATTCAATCGTGGCCGACGCTCCCTCAAAGACGAATTCCGCGAAGGTCGTCCAAAAACAGCCGTTGTGCCAGAAAACATCGATGGCGTACGTGAACTAATAATGCAAGACCGTCATGTGACATACCGTGAGATAGAGGCATTCCTAGGCATTTCTTCCACCAGCATACATTCGATATTGCATGAGCACCTGGCTGTAAAAAAGGTTTGTTCTCGTTGGATCCCGCACAATTTGACAATCGCTCAAAAGAAGGCTCGTGTGGATTGGTGTAAAGAAATGCTGAAAAAATACGATCGCGGTGCTTCAAAAGACGTTTATAAGATCGTCACAGGTGACGAATCATGGATCTATGCGTATGAGCCCGAAACAAAACAGCAATCGACCGTGTGGGTCTTCCAAGACGAGCCAAATCCAACGAAAGTTGTTCGTGGAAGAAGCACTTCGAAGCAAATGGTCGCCTGTTTCTTCGCAAAAACTGGTCATGTGGCTACTGTTCCTCTTGAGCAACGTAGGACGGTCAATTCTGATTGGTACACCACCATTTGTTTGCCTGAAGTCTTCGGTGAAATTCGAAAAACGAACAAGGGAAGACGAATCATTGTGCACCATGACAATGCGAGCTCTCACACATCGGCTCAAACCAGCGCCTTTTTGACTGGCCAAAACGTCGAATTGATGGGTCATCCGCCGTACAGTCCTGACTTGGCACCAAATGACTTCTTTTTATTCCCTCACATCAAGAAGAAAATGCGTGGTCAACGATTTTCGTCGCCAGAAGATGCTGTTGAAGCATTCAAAAACCATGTTTTTGAGGTGTGTCAATCAGAGTGGAAAAAGTGCTTCGAAAATTGGTTTGAGCGCATGCAAAAGTGTGTAAATCTTGATGGAGAATATTTTGAAAAACAATAAAACTATTTTCCTTAATAAATATTCGTATTTTCATTATTAGGCCAGAAATATATGTAGCAGCCCACGTATATGTATGAGAACTAAGGGTCTATTTAATATTTAAATACTTAAGCAATGTTTAAATAGCTAAAAAGGGTTTGTTTTTTGAGAAATATTTAAAGATAAAAGATGGTGAAGTATAAAAGATAAATGTATTTAAGAGTTAAGGGTATATAATATATTTTAATATATATATTCATATATTTAAAGAAATATGCAAGAAATGAATTATAATTTCTTTCTTAAAAGGCAATAGACTAATTGTTTTTTAAGAAATCTTCAAGAAATAATGATATTAAAGATAAAAAAAGTAAAATAGAAAAACTATGAATAGGAATTAAGGCTCTATAATACTTCTTTTTATTATTTGTATCTTTAATAATAATATATTAAAAATAATAGATAGGAAATTGGTTCTATTTTCTTCTATAAAAAGCAAAGATTGATTGTTTTTTAGGGATTCTTTAAGCTATAATTATTCAAAATATATTCAAAATAAAAGAAAGTAAAATATAATGTAATAAAATAAGAATTAAGCTTCTATAATATATTTAAAAATATAAAATTATCTACTTTAATACCAAAGAATGTTCAAATAAGCTTAGGACCTTCTAGCCACTTTTTTATAGAGTTCTTTTTAAAATATTAAAGGATTTACCCTTCATACACCTTCACTTTTTTTTCAGAACATTTGTAATTATAATAAAGTGAATAATTTAATTTTCAAAGGTCATCTTCACTCACCGCTTGCCGGGATACCCCTCGGAGTACTTGTTGGTCAGGCAGGAGCTCAGGCTCTCCAGCACCGCCACCGAGGTGAAGTTCTCGCTGGCAATCATTTCGAGTCCCTCGCGCTGACGCTCCTTCTCCTTCTTGATCAGATTGGCCAGCTCGGGATCGCTCTCCTCCAGCGTGGCCTGCAGCATCTTTTGGTCCGGCATTTTCTATATACGATTTGAAATATATATACTTTATATTCGAGATATCGGCAGTGGCAGTGCAAGGCGATGCGTTCGCTGCAACGTTCGTGGGCTATATGAGGGCAATGGAAAACCGATCCCAGACTTAACGATTTCAACAACAAAAATATTTATATTTATGTTGCGAAAAAAAATAAAAAACAGGTTCAATGGGTTCACTTGGCTTTGGAAAAGTTCTGTTGATAAGCGACGACGATCGACTGATGGATGGGCGAGGCAAGGCGAGCTATCGCCAAGCGGAGATTAGCCACGGATGCACCCTGGCAACCACTTGATTCGGGCTTCTTTCTCGATAAGATTGGCCAAATAAACCAAATAAACACGAAAGTTTATTAGCAGCACAGGCCAGTGGTTATGTCACCCACCCTGGTGATCCGTGTTCTCCAAGACCCCCCGTGGGCTGTGGGAGCGTGTCTATTTCTATCTCGCCTGCCGCCTGTCTGGGTCACGGGTTCAAGTCGACGAGGCGATAAGGATGCGGGCCCCCTTCGGCGCTGACGTACTTTGGAAAGATCGGGAATGATCCGTAAATAAGGCAAGTTTCTTCATTGCTTTTAATAATATTTATAAATAAATAAGGCAAGTCTGACTTCAATCTGCTGTTTCTTCACTGCCTATAATAATATTTAATATTTCTTAAAGCTCTCATACCTTACTATTTGCTGTTCCCCTGAGAAATGACTTCAAACCGACTGAAACTAGGCTTAAGAATAAATTCTAGAAAACAGGTAACTCCTAATCCAAATTAAGTGCTAATCTCTGACGCCAACTGCAAAATGCGAAATGTTTACCGCAGAATTTTGCACTTGTAGTCGAGGAAATTCAATTTAATTGTCAATGCCATATGTATATAGCCGGCGATATCGGTATCGCTCATAAGTATAAACAACTGGCAAAAGCGAGAACAAAATTAAAAAATAAAAGAAGAACAAAAAGCCAAAGAAATTCGAGTAGGCCTAATAAACGAGTTTTAAGGCTGAGACAGCTAAATAAATCAAAGAAAATTGAGCTAAACTAACAGAAACCGAACTTTGGAATGCTCTAAGGTATAAATAAATTATAAAAGCAAAGGTTTAGATCTTTTCAGAATCACATATTTCATATTTTATATGGTAAAAATATAACATATGGTAGAATTATTTCAGAATAAATTAAACATTTTACCCCTGATATTAAATTTATTAATTATTGTTTATATTTACATTTAGTAAAGGATTATTATAATATATAAAATATTGTAATATCATCAGGGATGCCACAAAATTCGCTTGGAGCTTAAAAGCTATTAAAAAGGTTGTCTTAGAGTAAGCACTAAAATTTTTAAGTTCCGAAATATAGATTAAAATTGTTTTTAAAATTTTGTGACATTTTGTAACAGCCTTTTGGACGTATTTTTAAAGGATTTTAAAAGACTAGCAGTTTTTGTGGCCTCCCTATATAATAAAATGTTTATTTATAAATTTTATGTATTATTAAAAGTATAAATAACTCAAAATGTAAACAAAATAGGGATACAAAAATATATAAATCTCACTTTCAATCAAGATATCTTTAAAAAGATAATGTTAGCTATAAACTTACATATTTATATATATATTATTATTCCTTAAATATCAAGATTTATGGATGGCAGATTCCAGAAGATAAGAGATCAGTTTGCCAACTTATAATACTCTCTAGAAGAGTATTTCTAAGGAACCCACACACAGATAGGCCAGAAAACACATGGTTCGGCGGCTTAAAAAAAAACCGGAGCAGCACATGGTCCCCAAAGCTTTTCAAGCTAAAAACACTAAACTAAACAACTCAAGATCTCCCTATAAAAGACACACAACACGTTCACAGATCCTCCTCTCTTTCAATTAATTAATTAAAATCAAAATTCACTCAACACTCACCGTCGTCGAGGTGGTTTGTTTGCAGTCCGAAAATCGTCTGATCGCGGCGAATAATGGTGATGGCAATAGGGGTTGCGGTACCGCCGATATCGTCCGACTTTTGGCGGCAAAAACGCGCGTTAAAGCTGCTTCCAGCTGATTTCCAGCGGTGGAGTTAACCAGCTTCTGCTTGGTGGTGTTCAGGTCCCGGCTAAGGCACAGTCGAAGCTTTTGCGGCAGCGTGATGGAGCGCATTCGCTGCATGATTTCAAGGGCTACAAATCATTAGAGAAAAGAAGGTAAAACTTATATAAATATTTAAACATATTCCTCCACGGGGAATAGGCACCTCTACAAGCTTGTCCGGTTTGGCCGCTCGGCGTTCGAAGCGAAACTGTGGCCGCCAGCGGCGTTGTCGCTTCGCGACCGCTGATAACTGATAAGAGTTTGGCCCCTGACCTGCGACCTCCACACCTCCAACTTACTGATAAGCCGCCCAAGAGTTCCACGCCGCAAAACGCTATCTTTTTGGCCGCATCCGAAAATCAAAACAAAACACTTTGTGTCTTTGTGTCAGCTGATATTACTATCGATACATCGATATATTGTGTAGTCCAAATTTAAAAAAGCTCCCCAGTTGATTAAACAAAAATTATGCCTTCAAATGCAAACTTTTATTTAAATAATGCTTGAAATTACTAATTGAACCTCACTAGCTTTCTAAAAAGTAAATGTATAACATCTAGAAAAATTAAATAAAAAAAATTCCCTTTGTGATTAATTGGTACCACTTTTTTACTATTATTTAGGTATTTTTTAATGCCCCAATCTTCTTTTTATGCCCATAAAACTATTTTACTTCAAGTTGAACACAAAATCAAGAAGAAATTCCAATAACTGCACTTACTAAATTTCCTTGGCTGTTGTTTTAGATAATATTGGCAAACAAATTAAAGTAAAAATCAATGCAATGCTAAAATTTATGCAGTCATCAATGAGGGGGGCGGAGCGGGACCGCAAAATAATTACTACTGTGGGAAAAATGACACTTTTGCTTGAATAATTGATTATATAGGGGGAATTAGGGGCCTATATATAGGCCAAAATTTAATTGGCCAAATAACGTAAGGCCATAATAGGCAAATATTTACTTGGCGCTTTCTACTTACCAAGCCAGGTGGGGGTAAAATAATTATAAAAGAAAATAAAATGTAAATATGAAGCAGTGTATCATAGAGTTTTTAGACATTTAATATTTAAATTTGTCTTTATAAACGCTTTAATGGAAATCCTAATTCTAATTAATAAGATCTAATTAATTATTTTAAATAGCCGCCCAATATTTAGCCTGGACTCGAACCAAAAGCACCCAAAATCATGCTGCCACCAGTGCTGCCGAAAAGCCGTAAGAAAAAGAAGCTAAAGCTTGTTTAAGAAAACAATCTTATCAAAAATCAAAGATTACCTGAAAAAAATTATTAAAAAAATGAAAAGCCAAGTCTTATATATTTTTAAATTATTATTTACAAGCTTACACTTGCACTGTTGTTGGCAAAATTTAATAAAAACAATAAGAAACTTGCCACTATTTAATGAAATATGCGGAAAAAGGCAAACAACTGCTTGCCTGGCGGTAAAATAGCTAAAATGGCCGCACTGCCTGCCAACGAAAGTCTATAAAAGCAACGCGCAAAGCTCAATCGTTTTCACTCGAAAATCTCTCAGCGGCGCCGAGTGTTCGCTTCTCCCGCTTAAACCCCGCAAAACCCACAAAGATATCAACATAAAAACATGAAACAAATATTCCGATATTAAAAACACTTGTTTTTTGTATATTTTTTTTCCATTGCCAACATTGATTGACTTTTCTCGGTGTTCCATTACACACTTTCGGTGGCACGCCGAAAAGCAACAGTAAAAAGTGACAATTATTTCGAGTGCTTACCGTTAGCCGTTTCGTCGAACTGCAAAAAAGCGCGCGCTTCGAAAATTTGTTTGAAACTCTGTTATTTTTTTAATGTTACACCAAAGAAAAAGAGCACAAAATGAAGAAATGCCGAAAATAAAACTAGCCGAGAATATGTTGTGAATGAATTTTGTTGTAATCAAAAATTATTGAAAAAGAAACACAACAAGCAGCTGCGTGTGCATTTTAATCAAATAAATACGAAGAGCGGTCGCAAAGAAGGCGATAAAAAAGAAAACAAAAGAAACGGAACGAGGCGAAGGCGAGGCGAGAAAAGATACCGCGAAAAGTCGTAAAGAAAAGGTGAGAAAACAAATTATTTATTTCATGTGCTAAAAAGACACGCAAAAACGTCGTTTTATTTTTAGCCAAACAAAAGTTGTGTCTTATCTGTGTGTGTGTGTGTATGTGTGTGCTGTTTTTTTTTTCCTCCTTTTCGCATTCATAATTTGCGAGAATATTTTTTGTTTTGTCTTGTGCATGTTTTTTATTATGTTTTTTATTTTTTGTGCTTATTGTTTTGTGTGTGGCAAGTGAATGTAAAAAAAGCAGCAAAAGACGTAGAAATATAAAAAATATTACGATACAAAATGCCGTTGTTCTCGGTTTCCGAAGGTTTCCGGGTTTGTTGACTTTGCCAGCTGCTGAAACCGAAATTGACATAAATAATAATGCCCGCGTTTATTCATGCACAATTATTATAAACAATTGTTTTGCCCAGGAAACGATTTTATTCGCTGTCATTGGTTTCTTTTTTTCTTTTTTTCCTCGCTCTCCGCTCCGCTACTTGTTGTCATTAATTGCAAAGATAAAATGGGTAAAAATAATGAAAATATCAAAACCCAAGTATGTAAATTTCAGTCGAAAAACAAAATGGAGGAAAACACGCCAGTAATTTACCGTTTTTTCTTCTTCTGATGATTAACAGCTAAAAATGGCAATGAAAAATAACCATTTTTAGACGGTATTTTTTGTTAAATATATGGAGAACAATTTAGAATAAATTGTTGTTTATTTGGTTTAAAATAAAAAGTATAAAACTGGCTTAATTTTTAAACTAAATTGAGTCTCTGGAAAATGGAAAAAACTTAACAAAATTTCCGCAGTTTATTATCGGAACCTCAGTTTTTTGACCGCCATTTTTTTGTAACCTTTTTTTTGCGAATTATTTACTTTATTTTATTTGTTTAAGTTTTATAGTTTAAGTTTTTTTTTTTTTTTTTTAGGTTTTTGCTGTTTGTTTTTTGTTGCCATCCATTTCCGCCTTTACGGCAAAAGCAATTTGCAATTTACTTTTATTTTTTCAGTTTTTTCAGTTTTTTCTTTCTTTCTTTCTACTCATTGCAATTCATTTTTACAACGTTAATTATAATGAACGGCGAAAAAACCAAACAAAAAACTGGGGGAACAAAAAACTAGAAAAAAGCGTAGAAAAAAAACATGAACAACAAAAATTAAAATTGCAAATCGCAAATTGAGTGACGTCGCTGCGAAACGTTTGCGTTACGTTTATGTTTTCGTCTTGCTTCTCTGGCCTTTTGTTTTTGTCCGCTGTTTTATTAGATTTTTTGTTTTCACAACGGCATTCGCCTGCGCAAAAAGCAGCCGAGGAGGAGCATGGGGGATGGCAAAGAGAGAGGCGCAAAATCTGCGGCATCAATGCGTGTGTGTGTGTGTGTGTGTGGGCTTGTGCGTGCTCTCTCTGCCTGTTCCCTCTTCATCACCTCCTGCTCTCTCTCTCTCTCTTTCGCTCCACTCACACACATTTCAATTACATGTGGAACGCGTGCTCCAAATTTCAAGTTCATTGTCCAAAACGAAATCAACAACAGCAACAAGCTACACACACACACCCGCACCCGCAGTCAACGCAAAAACAAGGGCAGGTCAGCATCCATCATTTCGGACCACGCCCCTTTAAAAGTTTGACTGCCCCTTGCGCCCACAATTTAACATTTAAGAAGAATGCGGCATTCACACCGCACATTTGTGGCGACATTATCCACTGATTTATGGAAATTAATGAGAATTGACACAGGACAACCGCTAAAAAAAATATATATTTGCATAGATGTTACATGAATCCAAACTGTGTGCATTTGTAATATAGATAATCATAATTAACATCAATCATATTATTAACGCATTTAGCAGCTCAACAAAAACAAACAGGGCATAAATTAGACAGTTCTAATATTCCCCCTTTTGTGCTCAACGAAATCCATCTTCATTTCGTTATTTAATCTTAAAAAAAAAAAAAACGAATAATATAACTTTAAAACCTTATTTTTTAGTACAATAACTTAATGCGCTTACACTGCAAATATTATCTTTAAATACATATTTGGCTAGTACATTTTATGTTGTTTTTACGAATTCCCAAGTTTTCTTTTGGGAAAAGTATTCCCAACTAATATTTCATACATTAAGTAAATATATTTTATAAATTATTATTTATCCAGATATCCAGCCACTTTAACCACTATTTATTATAATTTAACTGCACAAAAAAAAAAAAAATCATCATATAACCTATACGATTGTTACATGAATTCTATACTCTTGAGTATGAAAAGTTTCTTAATAAGATGCTTATCAATTTAATACTACGAAAGTATACATTTTATACTCATCTGCACCAATATTTCATAATAATCACTAACGCGACAAACAGAAAGGCACTAAATTCCAGCTAACGCGATATGTTATCGAATTTTCGATGTAGGTTCGTATAAAAATAATACTCAAAAATACACTTGAAACTATAGAGTATAAAAACTAAACTTTGGAGTATACATTTGATAGTTTGAAGTATAAAATCTATACTAAACTCGTTATACTGCTTGAGTCTACTTTTAAGACAACGCGTAGAAAGGTTAAACTCTTGTTTTTTTTTTGGGTGTAGTTTTATGTTTAAGGGACAAACTGCCGAAATTCCAGTAACGCCTTTGCTAAAATATTGCATAACATTCGATGCCAGAAATATTTAAACACAGGTTTCCCAGAATCAAAGAATTCTTAAGAACTTTTGGAAAGTATTCAAGTTAAAATTACACGTGCGTGACAAGTTGGGATTATAGAGAAATGCGAGGTATTCTGGGTTCGTTTTGAATAGAGTTATGTCCTAAAAAAAGAAAAATAAAATAAAAATCACAACAGGGTATTCCCCGAGTCTTGTCTTGTCTGTTATAAAATCTGGTCAGAATTAACAAAATCACACTTATTTTCGTGTTATTCCGCAACCAAATAAAAATTCTTCAGAAAAGCACACATAAATAATAACAACAAAATGGCAGCAGTAGAGGAAATAAAGCACAAAAAACGACACAAATTTTGACACGAATATTGTTTTTCGTGGCTTTTGTTTGTTGTTTTACCTTATAAACTGGCAGTACATTTTTTTCTTGTTTTTGTTTTTGTCACACAAACTTCAGTTTGCTCTGTAAATAAATTTCGCTTCTTACGCAAATTTTCAGTTGTTTATTCAAAACAATTCCATTTGGGCAGAGAGCAGGAATAGCAAAATAATTTGCAATGCGTAAATAATGTTTTGCAAAAAAAAAGCACTTCCATTAAAGGTATGAATATGGAATATGGAATTATTTTCTTGAACTTTTCCCAAGGTTTTTGCAGTATTATATTCTATTCGCTATGGGCTTTTGTTCTGAAATAGGGCTTTATTGCTGCCTTTTCTGTTTCATTGAGCTTTTTTTTACCGCCGCTGATATCAGCGCATATTTATAATTAAAAACAAACAAATAATAAAAAAAATTCTCTGCAGACAGCAAATCAGAAAAATGAAAACAAAAATTAACAACGCAAGAAATATATATAGAGAAACGTACATATGGACAATAATAAAAACTAACAAACACGTTAGGCAAATTCGCTGATAACTTCTAGCAAAATGTGGAAGTGGAAGAAAATAAAGCAGGGTGAAAATACATAGTAGAGCAGCAATAATAATACAAAAAAAAAAGTAAAAAAGAAAAAAACGCTGAAATCAAAGCAATGGGAGAGAGATAAAAACTATTTCCGTCGAATAAAGCCAAGCAAAACAATGGGAAATAATACGGAAAGCAAAAAAAAACGTAGAGAAATACACTAAAAATATGGTTGTTTCCCCTACTTCTTCAATCCGTTGGAAAGTCGAGGAGAATTCTTTGGGTCCCAGTTTCTTCTCGGTTTTTTTTTAATCTTCTTTTTGTTCATCCAAGGTTTTCAGATCAAATTATGTCGCGATCGAAAATAACACAAAAAAGGCAACAGAAATACGGCCTCTATTTTTATGCAATTATCCGACAGTCTGAAAAAAAGAAACATTTTCAAATAGGAAATATAAAAACAAACAAAAACACACGCACACACTCCTCCAAATGGGAAACAAAAGGCAAACTCTACAAAAATCAACAGAAAAAGGAAAATATATATATAAATAATAACAACAAAAAACCGAATCCGAATCGAAATTATGAATCACAAAACGTTTTTTGTGGTCAACTCTGGGTTTGCCTCTATTTTTTGTTTGTTAATTGTTCTCTCCGTTTTTTTCTGCTGTTGTTATTTGTTAATACATTTTAATTCAATTTTGTTTCTTTCGCCTGGCTCGAGTTTTTTTTTTTTATTATAATTTATCCGCTTCCGTGGCAATGTGGCATGATTTTTTCTGTCGTTTATTCATTTTATTCCCATTTAATTTGCAAAAATGTTTCGGCTTAAATTGTGTTAGTTGGCGTGGCATGGCATTCCTGTGCATTATGTTACTGATTCAATTATATTTACTTTTCCAATAATTGAATTTCTGACATACCCTGACATATTCACACTTTTTATGTGACGTTTTCTGTACTTTCTGTATTTTGTTTGGTTTATTTGTTTTGCAAAACCTTGGCTGATAAGAGTGAGCTTTGCAAAAATGCATTGTGTAAATTTGACTTGGGTTTCGAGAGTTTTATTTCTATATGTTAGAGTGGACCCACCCCCTCGGGCAAATTATATATCCACTGAAGTGTAGTTGAAACCTATTTTATGGCGAGGTAACTTGTTTAAGTAATGGCAAATGGGAGGTTAAAGTTCAACTTGTGTGGGGGTATTTTCTAAATCAAGAAGATGACATTTTTATTTCTTTAAATAAACAAAAATATAACAAAAATTAAGAATACTATTTGTATTTAAATATTTTACAATGAAAACCGATTAAAACTGATTAAATCCTTGAAATTTAGAGGCCAAAACATTGGTTTATCATCTTTTAAATTAATTTTCGTCGTGGTGGACCTTTTTTTTTATTATTTTTTGTTTGTCTTTAAATTCATTCTGACAATTTAAATATAATAATTAAACCCCGAAAAACATTTACTTTAATTAAATAATAATATCCTTTGGGGTATTGCATACTTTAGGGTATTTTACTTGATAAAACATGGTAATTATTATACTGAATTCTTCGATTATTTGTGGGTATAACACTCTCCGATATATGATGGGTTTTCTAAGGTATTTAAAGCCCCTTGTGAACCGCAACAGGTTCAGGAGTATATATTCTATACTCTGCCGCCCCTAGACTTTGGAAAACTTCCTTCGTTCGTTCTCACTTATGGAAATCTTGTAGAATGAACATTTCCACCCTTTTGTTCCGTTTGCCAGCAGAGCAGATTGGAATTCCATCTAACGAACGAACTACAAATCATGCTCTAAAAAGGGCACAAAAAATCTAAAAGAATATATATACAACAAAAAGTGAGAGATGGAGACAAAGGGAAAACACGAGAGAAATTGCTAAGCAAAAACAGTCAGTCGATGGCACAAAAAAAATAAAAAAAGCACAAGCAAACAAGAAAAAAGGAAGAGGAAAAAAAAACGTAGAAGTATATCCCGAGAAAGGCAAGGAAAATATTAAAACAAGGCAAACATCGCCAGGCAAAATAAAGTCAAGCATTTAATTTATTTACCCCCGAAAATCCCCCAACCTGCGTCGCCGCTCCACTAGAAAACGAAAGGAAAAAAAGTGCTCGTTTTACTGTTGCTCGGTTTTTGCCTGTCCGCTTTTCCACATTTTCCCCCGAACTGTACTCCGACTTTTATAATTTTCTTTTTTTTTATTTATTTTTTTTTGGCGCGCTCTCGGCAAAGGGACGGAAAACTATGAGCTAAAGAGGGAAATTCGGAGAAAAGGGGGCAAAGAAAACTGTAACCGAATGAACGAACGAACTTTGCCAGCGATAGGTGGCAGGGAAGGTAAGAAAAAAGGGAGAAAAACACAGAACAGGAGCGCGGGGCAGTGGAAACACACAAAAAATAGTTCATTTTATATATTTTGCAGAGAACAAAGAAATGTACACTCTTCTGAGAAAGGGGTTTGTACTTCTGCAGGTTTTAGATATTATACAGGTTCTGAAATAGTTGTATTATGATTTTTTTTGAGAAACTAATCGTAAGTTTTGACCAGTTTAAACCTAAACAAAATATTTTAGTTTGAAACTTATCTCAAAACCAAGAGTATTGAATGGCAAGGACATAGGCATTGCCAGTTCTGATATAAAAGCAACAACTACAATTGATTGGCAATGATGTAGGCATTGCCAAATTCGAAATATAAGCTCAAGTTGTAGTTTAAATATGTATTTGTTATGTATTTTAATCATATCTCATTATAATAGTTGGAGATTGCATTTTATCTATTTTTATAAAGTCAGCAAGATCTCTGAAAAATAGTTAGAAATAATATTAAAGCTTTCCAAGTAAGCGTAACTTTTTTCGGGTCTACCTTTTCTTTTCCCTTGTTTTTTCTTTTTGATTCCTTTAGAGTCCAAAAACCCAAGGGAAGTATTAGCAGTTTCATCAAATTTGGAAGACACGAACGGGTTTGGGATTTGTTCGTCGCAAGGTCGCAAGGAAATGGAGTGGAATGCCATCAACTGGTTGGAGAATGATGATGATGGCTAAAAGGGGGTGTTTGGTAACAGATTATGGCTTCTCCCCTCTCCTAGGGTATCAATTGTTTCACTCGCTGTTCTATAACTTAACCTTTTTACATTTCCTTATTTTTAGCAGCATTTTTTGTGTTTTTTTATTATTATTATTATAAGAGAGAAAAACCCCTCCCCATGTATTATACAAGTGCAGATACTCTGTTACAACAGTATGTGTTATATATTATATGGCAAGTCACAAGTGTGTGTGAGGAAAAAATTGCACAAAAAAAAAGGGGGGAAATGGGGGAAAATCGGGAAAATCTGAAGAGGGGGAGGGACGACATGCACATTACCAAAAGAGTAAATCACTTTTGAGCGAACCGAAAACCGAAAACGAAAACGAAGCCGAACCAAGCATGGGTTGTCAGCATGGAAAATATCTCAATATTCACTTTGGTTCGCTTTTCCTTGCCCCGCCTCCTTCTCCTATTTTTTGCGCTCTTTTTTTATTATTATTTTTCGTTTTTCCAGCGCCACTTTACTGCTGGGGGGTTGGGGCCTCGCGAGTAGGAGGGGCGTTAAGTCGACCCTGCGACATTGTCTCGTGCAAAAATTGAACAATTTTATAAAATACTCGAACGGAGCAGCAGCAGCAGCGGCAACAAAAAACGTAATAAATTACAAAGTGCCCCCAAAAAAACAAAACAAAAAAGAAAACACAGATTTTGTTTCGAAAAAAAAAAAAAACAGTAAGCAGCAAAAAACAGCAGCCAGTAAAAAAGCAATTTTAGAAAAGCAGCGTCGGGGAGATATCTATTAAGGCATAAGGGTCCATTTCTAGTACATATATGAGCTTTCAATATATAATATAAAATAATATCTGTAATAAAGTACCTATAATATAATATCTATAAAAAAATAACATATGTTTTATTATACATTTTTTCAAAAGCTAGAAGAAGCTAGAAAATCTAGCTATACGCCCGTGGCAGGCAGAGGCTGGGCATAGAAATTTGCAGACTCGCGAGCCAGGGCTGTGGCTTTAAGCTAAGTAATTATAAAGATTGTCAATATATAATGTTTTGAGACCTTTTTAAAAATCCTTTAGTCTCAGTTTTAACCAATAACCCTTGAATCCATCGATTCCAGGGTATCAACATTCTCATTTCAAGGAGACAAGCAGCAGCGGCGTAAAAAAACCCCGGCAAAAAACTCTCTGCTCCGCTCTTCTCATTTTGAGATTTCGCCTCCATCATCATCAACGTTCATTTGTTTTTTTTTTTATTCCTTCTCAACTTCTTCTTTTTTTTTTTTCGTTATTTTTCCGTTGTTATTTTCCTATGTTCTCCATTTATTTTGTAGCCATCGTTGTTGTTGATGCTGTTGTTCTCCGGGCTTTCGTTATTAAAGTAATTTAAATGAAATAGTAAAAGTCAGTTGGGATTTTTCCACAAGCAATCTTTGGGAAATTGTTGTTCTGCTTGATTGAAATATTTTCCTTTGGCGTACAAAAATATTTCGCTTCAATAGTTTTTGATAAAAACGAGAGAATGACAAGGTGCAAAGAAGCAATAACAACAAAAACAACAACAAAAAACTTCAACAATGTAGATAACTTTTAGAGAGAGCTAAAAGAATTTTCAAGAGTTTTCAAGAGGGGTTTTTTGCATTAGTAAATTAATAATTGTTAAATAAATGACATGAAAATAATCACAAAATTATATAAATAAAAAATAGGTCTTACAAAAGCCTATTAAACTAACTTTGTAATGCCTTAAAGCGATTTTACTTTTTAACTGAAAGGAAAGGGTCATTAGGTTTTTCTTTTATGGGGAAAAAAATCCCTCTTTGCGTCTTCTCTGAAGGATTATACTTAACTCCTTCTATACCCACCAAAGGTATATGTGAGGCTTTTCTCGAGTTTTCCTGCCAGATTATAATTCCTTTTTTTTCGTCATAGCTTTTGTGGTTTTTTTTTTTTTTGCACACACTTTTGCGGGGTTTCCACGAACAATACTGAAATAATATTAAAGTTTACATTAGGCGCGGACGAACAAAAAATATGATAAATAATGAAAATAAAAACGAACGAGCGTAGGAATGGACACAAAACACCGACATAAACAAACGGATAAGGCTGGGATGGGAGAGCAGGGCTTGGGGGAACCCCCGAGCCGAGATGTTGGTAACAAGCGGCAAAAAAAAGCAACAAAAATAAACAAGCCAAGAGAGGCGGCGGCGGCGGCAGTAATATGAGTTAGAATTCACGGAGGCTAACGTACTTACAAATACAGATACGGGGCTCCCAGCTCCAGCTACAGCTACAGCTGCAAAGATAGAGATACTGAGACTCTGCTCCTCTGGTAGGTACACCGGCACCGGCTGAGATACAGATACTCGGACTCGGACACAAAAAAACGACGACAGTTTTCTTGATGAATGTTCTTTTTCCCCTCAGCAAGTGAGTTTTTCCCCCGAGTATCTTACATCTTACATTTGTATCTGCAGCTTCTTTGGCTTTTTCATGCGCCGCCACCAAAACCAAAAACAAAAAATATATATATGTATATATAGGGGGAAAGAAAGAACGGAACGCAGAAGAAGTAGCTAGTAGCTACACAGAGAATAATAAAGATACAGTATTAAGATACACAAAAACCTGCTAAAAATTAGAGCTTAACCACAAAATATATTTTAGGTTTATGATAAAAGTAAAGATAAAAGTGCTAGAGGTTAAAGGCTGAAACTCAGTTAATATTTTTGCCAAATTGGTAAGCTAATTGGATCTTAAAACAAATCAATTGCTTTCCAAAATTTCTGTATTCAAATAAAAGTTATGACTATTTTTCCTATAGGAGAAAGACCTAAACTAACTATTGTTCCTTCTTTATCATACGTTCCTTGCTTCACCGCACCAAAACTACTTTAATACCAAATAGGTAAAGCCAGCAGAAAAATGGCTTGCATATTGCAACTCGAATGTATGAAAGTTATCTTGTTACTAAAAGGACTTGGAGGCTAATTTTAATTATAATTAAAACACTAAATCCCTCTGCCAATCAAGCTGAAAATGCCCCAAATTTCTGCTCAGTGTATTAGCTAGTAGGTAACTACTTTTCCCCACAATACCCCTTCTCTCTGAGATTGTGCAAAGCAGCTTTTCCTTTTTTTCCAGCTTTGCAATTTGTGTTTCCCGCTCTCTCTCTCTACCTTTTTGTTTTGTTTTATTCGATTTTTTTTTTGTGTGCTGTTTTGGTTTGCTATTTTTGCCAGCCAGGTTTTTGTGCAGCTTTTCCGAAGAAGAAGCATCAGTTAACAAGGTAGAAAAGCCAGGCACCAGGCAAAAGGGAAGTTTTTCCCGCAGGAAGATCCCTTCTGGCATCGTTTTTGTTCGCCAAACCTGAGACGACCATCATCATCATCCTCCTCCTGCTGCTGCTGCTGGTGCTGCTGCTGCACCTGCTCTGGACCATTGATCATCGGTTCGGTTTCGGGCTCCTTTGACTTTTTACCTGGAAAAGAGGGGTTTTCCAAAGATCTACGCCAACATTATTTATAGTTTTTGGCCAGACCTTGACTTGATTTAAAACCAATCTGCCAGATGGATTTATATGGCCAACGGACATTTATGATGTGCTTGGGCTCGGATGGTGTTTGTAATTTTTCCCAATAGAAGATCATTATTCTCTGAGTAATTTAAAGCTAAAAGCTGATACTGTTTACGAACCCTTTGAGTTACTTTTAATGCTTGCTTGGCTTGGAGTCTGGCATAATCTGGGTATTTGGCCAGGACTCTATTTATGGTGAAGTCCTGTTTTTTTGTTGTTCTTATTCTCCTCCCCTCATCTGCCCCCTTTTTCGCCCATTTTTCCAACTCCTTTGAGGTTCAGCAACCTTGAGGTTACACAGATGCGCTGAACGCTCAGAGCAACAGCAGCGCAAAAAAATGAGAAAAATGTTCCTTTATCTTTCTTACTGGACGCTGCGTGTTTTTTGTTTTGCTTTTTTGTTCAGCTATTGTTGTTGCTGTTGCTGTCTAATAATTTCAACAAGAAAAGCCACAACAACAAAGACATCTCAGGAATATAAACAAAAAAAAACGAACACTAGAAAAGTTTTAAATTAAGGCTGTATGACACTGTAATTAGGTTAAGTGGCAGGAAATTAATACATATAATAATAAGATACGAATAAATACGGTAAAGATACCTTGGATGCATTAATACCTTTTAAAAATGACTCAATATGATGAAATAATAGTGATTTAATACTAGTACTTACTGGAAATAACTCTTTAATACTAGGAATCGTTTAACAGCCAGGTGTTATTTAGGCACGGAGAGGTTTATTATATGGAATAGAATAATACTAATAATATCTTAATTCTAATAACAAGAAAATACTAGAAAGATACCTTAATTACTATAAATACTAATAGAATAAGAAACAAATTACCTTGAAACTAAGGACCTTTACTATTAATACTAATAGAATTCTTATACTAATCAGAGGAAATAGTATTAATATACCTTCATTACTATTAATACTAATAGAATACTTATACTATTCACAGGAAATACTAAAAATAACCTTGAAACTAAGGACATTTCAATAGTTTTTTTTTTTGAGAAAGTAATACTAATAAAATACTGAGTACCATTTTTACCACCCGTTGATGCTGAGGAAAATACCAATAAAATAGTAATAGAAAAGTAATTACAAAAAAATACTATAAATATATACCCTTATTACCGAGGAATACTTATGGAATAGTTTCTCTAAAAATACCCCAATTACTGAGGAATATAAATTACATAAATTCGTTATAATACCTTAATTACTAAGGACCTTTTAGGAGTCGGGTGTCATACAGCCAACCGACTTGGTAGAAGGGGATTTTGGACCAAGGAGAAGAAGCTGCATAAGTCAACGCAAGACAACAACAAAAGCGGAAGGCGAATGCGCTGCGAAAACAAAACAACAAAAAACTACAAAAAAAAAGCAGGAAAACAACAGAACAACAAAAGCAGCAGCAACATCGATGGCAGAAACAGCAGCAGCAGCAGCAGCAGCAGCAGCAATATCATAGTTATAGAGGATCGTAAAGTAAGGTTACAACACAGTTCTTCTTGCTTGATTTTTATTTTGTTTTGGGGGCAGAAGGCTTTATGATGTTGCGTACCTCTGCCGAGATACTATATATATATGTATATATTTATGGATCCGTGTGTGCGTGTGTGGTTGTGTGTGCATTAAGTGTTATTGCACTTGGCCTTATTCGCAATTGTATATTTTTTTGCCACGGCGGAGATCGGGGAAGCCGGGAAGCTGGTCTTGATCTTGGACTTCAATTTGCTGCCTTCTTTGGCCTAGGTCCGATTTTCTGCGTTTTTCTCTTGATTTTTTTTGTTTTGTTTTTCATTTGATGATGGCATTTGGAATTCCGAAAAAAAAAGCAAGAAAAAAAACCAAGAACCCAAAGGCAACGCAACCGCAGAATCTTCCAAATGAAAATATATACGAGTCAAGTTAAAAAGGGGGAAACCTGCGTATCTGTAAGATGCTTCTTTGCCTTTTTTTCTGTTTTTGTTTGCTGCGTGCTTTTCGCTCTTTGCCAATTTTCTTTAGCTTCTTTTTATTACTTATTAATAATATGAATTTCGCTTTGCTGGCCATCCCGCAATCAGCAGCCAAAACGAAACGTGTTAAAACGTTTCGAATTATGGATATCGATGGGGCTAACTACAAGTAACTTTTTGGATTAAAAGTATGGGGGATTCGAGTTATAGAGCTTCCTTTGGAATGGAATTCCCAGTTGGAGGAATTTACTCTAAAATACTGCAGTTGCTTCCCCCTAAAAAAGCAGGATAACCTGCAGGCCAAATAGGAAAATACATTTAAAATGAAAAAATTAACCTTTACTCTTAAATATTAATTTACCAAAAACTACTACCTTTGCCATTGCATTACCTATTATTATTAGAGAAACCCAAACATAATTTAATAACAATACTAATCACAACAAAAGGTGCCATGTCTCAACGCCATAAACAAACTCCACACCTGTGTTTTCCCTTAACTTTTGTTTGTAAAAATTTCAATGCCAAAATATTTATTGAAATCCGAACATGCCCTGCTCGTTTATAATGGGTATCGGTATCGGAAGAAATATAAACGAGAGCTCACAAAAAAAATGAGAGAAAAAAACGAAGAAAAAGCGAAAGAAAAAACTCCTACCAATTTGCCAAGAAAGCGAGAATCAAAAGAACGCATAGATTTTTCCTTTGAATTGCTTTCGAATGCGAATTCTTTCTACATTTCTTATTATTATTATGTTTTTTTTTGTTGATGCTTCCTTTTCCCTTTTTGTGTGTGTGTGTTTTTTTTTCTTCTCGCAGAAGCGGAGAAACTGCTTATTCATTTGGCTTCGTCTTTCTGTCGTCTCGTTTATTTTATCTTTGGTACCCCGGTTACTTGTGGAGAGCCAAGGGGTGTACCAGGTTATTGGTGATTTATGTAACAGGTCAGAGCGGAGTTTAGCTAACTTAGAGAGGTGTCTTTAAGTAGGCAATATTTTGTATAGTATAAAATTATCATAGCATACTTTTAGACAGTTTTGTTTCAAGCGATTTCAAAAGTCCAGCGAATTCTGTGGCATTCCTGATTATAGCATAAGGTTCCTTCCTCCTCATCATGCTTATAAGCACCAGGTATCTCCTAGTCGGGGCCCTGGATTTAGCATGCTTTTATTTATGCAAGCAGGAGAGCGGACAAGTTGTACCTAGTTGGGATCTCTAAGAAGCTGCAGAAGCCCCTCGTACTATGGTTACAGTCTTACCTGTATCATTTGCATAATATTCCTAATGTTTCTTATAAATATAAAATACTAATCATTTTGTTTCATCAAAAAAAGATAAGAAAATCAAGTTTCAGTAACCAAATGTAATTCAAAGATGGAACAAATAAAAAATATCATAATCAAAACCTATGATCCACTGAGAATCTAGTATTAGGTATTAAAAAAATACTAGACAGCTAAATCTAAAATTCCCAAGTACGAATTCAGAGCATAACAAAGTTTTGAGGTTGGATATTAGCTAAATTAATACTGATGATAAGCTATGCTCAAAAAAAAAGTGCGGTTTATTTTATGGAAGCTCATCTGTGCCCGATGCAAATTGTTCACTGTATTTAATGCTTTTTCTTGTATTCGATGTGAAATTCGCATGTCTGCTGATTGTATTTGGGTTTGTTTTCTTTGAATGTCTTTCGTTGCGGTTTTTAGACAACGTCGAAGACGACGAAGACGAGTGGGGAGAATTGTTTGCATAAATCAAATAAATAAATTCCCAAAAAACCCTCATTGACGTTATCAGCGAAACGAAAAAAAATAAATTAATTATTTTGACTGCTTTGCTGGATTTTCCCAAGCTTTGTGTCAGTGGAACGAAGGGAATTCCAATCCTATCTGGCTGAAAATATGATTTGTAAATAAACAGGAGTTCCCTGGTTGGACTCCATATAATTCGGTGAAAATATTTTGGCACATAATTCTCCCTTCGGCTGTGCGGTTTTTTCTTCTTTTCTTATTTTGTGTTTGTTACTTTACGCAGGAATCCAAATGGTTATATATACAGTATATAATTATTTCGAATTTATCTTTTTGTTTTATTAAACTTTTTATGGCGCGATAAAATACGTTTCGCTGAGAGAGAGGCAGGGAGGAATGATGAAAAGCGGGTTCCGAGAGCAACTCCATAAACAAAGAAATAAACGGATATGAAACTTTTTCATTTCCATATATTTTTCGCTTACGTAATATATATTTTTCTATATACATATATATTTTTCTTTTTTATTAATATTAAAAATAACCAAATGAAAGTTGTGTAAAACACTCAACTACGTACATATTTTTGCCGTGTTCCATTTGCAAACAAGTTCCTACCGCCGCCCTTCAGGCTCTTCCCCCTGCCTCCTGCTAGCACATAAATTTATATTAAAATTTTTTGCTCCCTGCTAAGGAAAGCTACAAAAACAAAAACACACAAAATACAAAAAAAAAAAAAAGGAAAACAAGGAGCGAAAAAAAGCATTACAAAAAACCAACTTGGGTTGGCACAAAAAACAGAAGAAGAAAAAACCCGGCAACAAAAAATCGAAAAACAGGAGCAGCGTCGACAATGTTAAAAAATTATACAAATTACAAAAGCAACTGGAGAAAAGCACAAAAAAATTGCTGCTGCTGCTGCTGCTGTTGAAGGAGCAGCAAAAATAAAGAAAGGAAATTGCCATAGCACGAAGGATATTTCACGTGTGCGTGTGTGTGCCGTATATATCACGTACTTACTTACTATATAGAGCTATATAGGGCTTTACATATGTGCAATATATACTCGCATGCACTTATCGGTGCCTTAATGCAATTGATAATGCGGTTACAGCATTTTTATCCCTTTCCGCTCTTCAATATTTCCATTTTGTTGAGTGCCAAAAACCAATTTGGTTTGTGTTCATCGTTTGAGTTAATTTCGATATCGGTTTATGTGAAGGGATTATCCCTTTGTCTTTGTTAAGGAAGCAAATGATTTTTTAAGCGGTGAGTTTTCTTTCAAATCAAATACCTTTCTTTGAAAGTATATACATAAATATACTTTTTTTTTTATTTCTATGTGTATTATAATTTTCTAAAGCTACGAGCTTTTATTTTGTATAATTGTACTCATACAAATTAATTATATTTTAGTAAGAAACAATGAAAGCCTCATTTCTTATTATACTTTTATTGGTAAAAAAATTTAAATTAAATATGACATAATACACAAGAAAATGTTGCTAGGCAAAAGTGTGGCTTAGGAACATGTTGAGCAACATTACCTATAGCGTTGCCTGCGTATGTATCAATGTTGCTTGATCAGCTGATGCTTATTGTTGAATAACTTCCATGTTTATCAGCCCATTGTACTGAAATTTTAGGAAAAGATACACACTAAGCTATTTATAAGATATTTAATATTATATTACATAATGTTATTATATTATATATTATATATGATTATTATATTATATATTATATTATATTATTATATTTATTTACTTTCTTTAGAAATTAATGTTTAACGGTCTTTAAAAACGATTTTAATTTCAATAAAAGTGTCAACAATTTGGAAATATCAAAGATACGAATGGTATTTCGATGGGGTTTTGTTTGTAAGACTCCAATTCCAAAATGAGACCTGAGAAATGTCATTTTGATATTTACAAACATACTTACACATATATACTTATACATATATCTATATGTAGGACTCTGTATCCATCCCGATTGAGTTGTCCATTAATCATGGCTACGAAATTCTACACTCTGCTGCTCTGTCCCTCCCTCAGGCTAAGGAAAACTAGTGAAAAAGTGGAAATATCTCGGGATATCTTGGAGTTGTTTTCCTCGCTGTGTCGTCGTCGTCGTCGTTGTTCCTGTCGAGTATTTTATAAAAAGGAAATGGGGAAAATATACGTGTGAGTGTGTGTGTGTGTGTGTGAATAAAAAAATTAATAATAAAAAGAGACAGCACACACACACATGGTTGACAGGTCCACACATATAAATTCCATACTCTCCTTTTTTTACATTCCCTTTCTTTTTTTTGCTGCTTTTCTTTTTTTCCGTTTTTTTTTTTTTTTTTTAATTTTCTGTGTGTGTTGTTGTATGGAAAACTGTGTACCTTTCATTTAAGTTGACATGAAAATCGATATTAAAAAAAAGGATAAAATTGCAGAAAATAAGAGGAGCAAAGGAGCAGAAAACATAAAAAACGTCAAGTAAAAAATTACAGCTTAAAAAGTAGAAAACGGAGGAAAACATGGAAAAAAAAAATAATAATAATAAAAAAAGGAGCACAGCGAGAAATAAGAAAGAAAAATAAATGGGGAAAAGACAGAAACTGAAAATAATAATAAAGTGATGAAGCAGCGGAGGGGGCTGGTTGGGGGGGTAAAAGCTGGGGGGAAAAAAGGAAAAACCAAACGAAATGAAACGAGAAACGGTCGTTATGCTTTCCCCACCCTCTCACACACACTGTTCTGCCAGCTTTTTGTGTTTTTATTTATTTATTTTTTGCGTCTCTCCAAACGTCGCAGTCGTCGCTGTAATGTCTTTTTTCATTTTTATTTTTCCGCTCGCAACCTTTTTTTTCGTTACCGAAGCAAAAAAAAAAAAAATGGAAAAAAAAGCGGAAAAAGAAACCCCCCTTTTTCTTCTTGCCTTTCTTCCCTACGCCCCTTTCTTTACCCCCTTTTTGCACTGCTTACAAGCAGCAAGCAGAAGCTGAAAAAAAAATATATAAAAAAGCAAGTAAAAAATATGCAGCAAAACACACACACACACACACACATACAGACAAAACGAAATCCAAAGAAGAAGAAAAATGTGATAAAAACTGAAAAATATTTTCCATGAGAAAATCCAAAAGAAAAGGGGGCGTCAGGCGGTCGGTCGGTGGCTTGGTTTTTGAGTTGGGTTCAAGCAACGTGAGTGTGTGAGCTTGGCGGGAAAAATATACTACAATAAAACATGTATTTTTTATGCCCAACCACCCCCCCCATCGCCCCACCGCCCACTAACCCTTAGATATTTGTATGTGTGTGGCGCTCTTTTTTTATTTTAAGGAACTTAAATGTGTAACGCTTCCCAGTGTGTGGGTGTGGGCAAAAGATTGGGATCAAAAACCCTTTGCAGTTAACTCTAGTCTACGTATGTGTATGTACAATACAAATGTGTGTGTTTTTTTGGGGGGGTTTTTCCTATTATTGTGTGGGTGGGAAGGAGGAGGGAGCCAAGTCAGAAACCGAAACAGAAACCGAACTCAAATCCCAATCCTTGAGTGCCGGACATTGCGTTTTTTAATGCCACTATTTTATACAGTAAAACCAATAGCCAGTGTGGCCAACTTCACAAAATAAGCAGAAAAAAAGGGTTACCTCTACAGCTGTATAGCTCTTAGAGGATTTATTGTTTGTTAAATTAATTTAAGCAAAAAATTTACAACGATCCTGACAAAGACAAACAAATCAGAACAGGCTTGTTTACATGGCGGTTTCAGACCTTGCCAGGGTCGTCATCAGTATAACTTTTAAATTTTTTAAACATTTAAGATATTACTTTACTTTTTTAGGATGTTGAGCTTATACAATGAGATATATTCTATAAATAAAATATTTATACAAGCAACAGGCTTATGTATACAGCTGATCCAGTCATTTTCAGGGTTGTCATCATCAGCCACTTTTGGTCTAATAGAAAGTAGGGAGTATTTATAGTATTTAAGCATTTGAAATAATATAAAGAATCTTTTTAAGATGCTGAGATTATAGAATTAGATATATTTAAGTAAATTAGATCAAATTTACGTAAGCAACAGGTTTGTCTATACAACTGTTGCAGAGCTCGCCAGGGTTGTCATCAGAATATTTTTATTTTGTTAACTTTCTAATGCTTTGCTTTTTATTGCTGAAGGAATTTCCCTTTACACAGACCAACTTGTAACCAAACTTTTGTTTTTCCTACATAAAATTCGATTAAAATAAAGCTTGACTGTACTTTATATATCAATCATGTCACACTCACACCCGTACTTCAGTGCATATAGCTCTCTTTTATGTACTTTCCGAAGAAGTCCTTTCTTCTTTAGTATTTTCTACCCATTTTTTATTTTTTTTGCCTTTCCCCCCTTTCTTGTTTTTTGTGCAATTTATTTGCCAGCGTTCTGCTGATGTTTTTTTTTGCAGTTGTGTTTTGTTTCTCAATTTTCCTTTGGCATTTCTTATGGCTGCAAAAAGGTGAAGCGAAATTTGCTTTCGCATTCTGTTCGCGAGCTGAGCTGAGCTGAGCTCTGGCTCTGAGCTTCTTTCTTCGCCAGCTTTTTCTACAGCCAGTCCATGGCGAATTTTGACCCAAGCTCTGGAGTTTCTTTACTCTTAATGTCCTTTTCCCTAAATGTGACTCTCTGTGTGTGTGTGTGTGTGTGTGTGGTCCATTTTGTACACTGGACATAAAACGCAGCGAACATAAAGTTCTTATCCCTGCCCCTTTTTATCCTACCCTTTTTCTTTCCTCTCTTCTTTTTCCTTCTTTTTCCCCTTGTGCTATTAGTACTAAAAGCAAGAATGCGTTTTACGAAAAAAAAGGGAACCAAAACCAAGTTTAAGAGACAAAAAATCCAAAAATTTGCGAGCAGATAAAAAAAAAAAAAAAATGAAAAAAAAGGTAACAAAATTGTTGGGGGAATTCTTAAAATTTATTGCCTGACCCTGGGTAAGGGTTAAACCGGGCGCTCGGTGGGTGTGAGAAAGGGACAGTACCCCGTATATATACATATAGATGGACACAACTCTATCATCCTTTTTATATATACTTATACCTGTTCACATTATATGTACTATATTTATCCACATAGGGACACTGTCTATTTCGCATATAAAACCTTTTTTATCTACTTAAATTCGTAAATTCTTGCCTAAGATTAGGGTTAAGCTAAAAAAGTTGTTTTCCTGAGTTCCCCGTTAGTGTCCCAAACTTATAATCAAATTGGGTTTGAATTAAAAAAAAAAAAAAAAGCATTGAGCGTGTGACCCTGCTTACTGAAAATAAATCTGAAATAATATATGAAAGCCAGAATGCAGTGTCATAGTTCCATAAGCAGCTTTTAAATATATATAAGGGGATTCTCTGTTGTCAATTTTAGCTAGTATAACCGGACAGAGCTTTATGTAAAAAAGTACAAGAAAAAAAGTGTGACCCTCTTAACCGAAAAGATCTCAAGCAAGCAGCTTTTAATGAATGAAAGCCGCAATGCAGTGTCGTAAAAATGGCATAAGCCGCGATTAAATCAATGTAAGGGGATTATCTGTAGTCAGTTTCCATATTATCCAGTTTAATTAATAAAGTTCTTGACTCAATATGACTTGTAATAATTATAAACGAATTAGGTTACTTCATAGCTTTAAATTAAAGAACAACAAGAAAAAGTGTGACTCTCAACCGGAAAAATCTCAAGGAAACAGCCTCTTTCTGCGCTCCATTGATATCTTATCCGAATCAAAGCAACACTGTAGTGTCATAATACCATAATCTATACTATAATCTAGATAATAAGTATTTGGACTTTAATTGGTAAAGTTCTTGAAGAGTTTTCGTGGGTACGTTAATGGGATCATTGAATTATTATGGGATATGGAATGGAATTATCTTTGACCAGCACAAAGACGAAAATCAATTTATTTCGCTCTTTCGTCACGTCGATTTTTACCAATTACGATGTGTGTGTGTGTGTGTGTGCGGAATCTGTGGAAATCGACAACAAAAGGGATTTTATAATTGCTCTTTTCATATATATTTTTTTCCTTTCTGTTTTTTTTTTCTTTCTGTCCATACCTTGCGTTTAAGTATATTGACAGATCGGGAAGGTAAGGGAATGGGAAAGAAAAATTGTGTTTTTATTAAGCGTCAACTCATTTCGCACATGTACTCCTTCCCCAGTCGTATATATACCCGAGATCTATATACCCGATATTACATAATTCCATGTGTGTGTGGGGGGGGGGAGTGTGAAGTGGGAGGTGGGAGGTAGTAACAAACAAAATAAAGTTTTACCTTGCGCATAATATTTGCGCTGCATAAAAGTGTGGACGAAAAAAATTATGAAAATTCTTTATGTGTATAAAGGGGGGGTATAAAGGGGGTATAAAGGGGGTATAAAGGGGAAAGAGAAGGGTTTATAGTGGGGCAGAGAGGGAAAATAATAATAAAATGAAACGAAAACGAGAACGGACATTTTTATGGTGCTCTGTCCTGGCGATGTGAAGGAAAAAACTACCGCCGCAGCCGCCCCCTTTTTTTTCCCAGTGACTGGAAGTCATTGGCGCTGCTTCTTTGTTGCCAGGGAAATGGAGCTGGAAAAAACATCTCGCCATTCGATGACTGGCACGGACTCCTCCTTTTCCCCCGATCACACAGCCCCCCAGCCCCAGCCCTACATACTGAGCATAAAGCGGGAATTTCGATTATTTATTTGTTCGAAAAAATTGCGAATGAATTTAATTCGAAAAATACCCGTGGAAAAAGAGAGAGCCCAAGTAGAAGTAAGGCGGCAGGCGGGGGGCAAAAAACGTTTTCATTAAATAGTTAAAAAGCTGCATGTCCTCCCAATTGACATTTACACTCAAATGCCCAGCAAAAGGATTCTGTGGGATAACAAGTTTATCGATGGATATGAATGGCGGCTGCTGCTGCTGCGGGCCAGATAAAAAACCAATAAACGGCTCTAAATCCCGGCTCCAGATATGCGGAAAATATTGTGTAAATATAAAGAGAATATGTCTATTTACGCGTGGCTTGAGCCTGGAAAAAAGAAAGAAAGAATGTCCCAATATGAATTTATATTTTAATTGGGTTTTAAATTTAGAAACATCTCTTTTTGAAAAATCCTTTTTGTTTTATAAAATAGAAGGGTCACACTGCTGTTCAAACATGAACACGTTTTTACATATACGTATATATATATATATATACATATATGTATTTATCTTATACAAATCAATGCAGCTGTGATCTGCTTGAGCGCATGTGCGCGTATCACTAAACTGCGGCCACTTGAGCCTAGCACAGACAAAAATGTAATCTTGACAAATATGTAATCTGAGCTCCTGCGTGTGTCACAAAATATATGATAGGTGCGGGATAGCTGTGTCTTTCCCCTCGCACTCAAGAATGTTTCCCATGTTAGGGTTAACCAACCACTGCGTTGGTCTAGCGATAAGACTAGTTTTTAAGAATCTCATGACCGGTACGTAAGCGCGGACTTGGAAATAAAGATTCAGTTTGAAATATCAACTCAACAAATGTAGACGTTTGCTTCATTTGCAGCCTCTCTTACACTGCTCTTTTGAGTCGGAAAAATGTATTATATTTAAATTAGTAACATTAGCTAGTTGTAATATGTGTAATTATTTTAAGGCTCTTTATTTAAAATTACTTCCCTATAAATAGGTTTATGTTTTTTAACTCCAAGATAAGCTTTGAACAGGGTTGCCACAACAACCCCCTATCGATACATACCTTCTCTAATCGCTTGTGCAAACTTTTGACAAGGTTACTAGAATTCCCAAGTCATTTTTCCTCTAAGAAGTAATCTATTTAATCCCTAAATTAATAAGTAAAATGCAAATGCAATTAAAATGGTTGAAAAGTAATATAAATATATTTATAATCTGTATTTTTGTTATACAAAATGAACTAAAATTAATTAAAAATGTTCCATTTCTTTCAGATAAACACCAGGTGCCAGAAGGGGAAGCAGGGGAACCCAAGAGTAGCATCACCATCCGTGGCAGCAGCAGGCGCGGCATCGTCATGTTGCCGCAGCAGTACTGCCTGAGATGGAAGTACCATCACAGCAATCTGCAGACCATGTTCTCGCAGCTCCTGGACCGCGGCTGCTTCTGCGATGTGACCCTGGCCTGCGAGGGCCAGCTGATCCGGGCCCATCGCGTCGTCCTTTGCGCCTGCAGCACCTTCTTCGACACGGTGCTCTCGAATTATGCCAGCGAACGCGATCCGATTATCATCATGAAGGACGTGACCTTTGCGGAGGTGAAGTGCCTCATCGAGTTCATGTACAAGGGGGAGATTAATGTGGAGCATGTGAGTGATTTTTATGTTTTTCCATAAATTATATTCAATATATTTCCATGAGATATATTCAATATATTTCCATAAAATATATTCAATATATTTCCATAAAATAATTCAATAGATTCCCATAAAATAATTCAATATATTTCCAATAAATATATTCAATATATTTCCATAAATTATATTCAATATATTTCCATCAAATAATTCATTATATTTCCATGAGATATATTCAATATATTTCCATAAAATATATTCAATATATTTCCATAAAATATATATTACCAAGTAAAACCTTCTTCCTTAATCTCCAGGCTAGTCTCCCTTCTTTGCTAAAGACCGCGGATGACCTAAAGATCAAGGGTCTGGCTGAGGTCACTTGGCGCGATGACGAGGACGGTCCGCCGCCTCCCATGGCCGCTGCTGAATTCCATTCGCCGCCGCGCAGCCTGGCCGAGAGCTTTGCCCAGGACCTGCTCCTCCAGCAGCAGCAGCAGCAGCAGCAACAACAGCAACAGCAGCAGCAGGGTGCCTCCTCGCATCTGCACAGCTCCTCGATGCTGGAGAGAGAGCGCGACCGGCTATCCCCCGGCATTGAGAGCGTGCTGGGTCGCATGCCCGTAATGACTCCCCATCCAGGAGCAGCTGGCTCTGGAGTGGGAGTGGGAGCGATAGGCGGCGCCGGCGGTGGTTCGTCCTTGGAGGGCACAGCACCCGTGGAGCATTATCTGGGACCCAAGCGCAAGCGGGGACGTCCGCCACTAGACGATGCCTACGATGTGTTCAATGTGTAAGTTTAAATATTTCATTTTAATTTATTTTAAGTATTAAATTAATAAATAATTAATAAATCCTGGACAGGCGCAAGCTGGCCCAGTATGCCGCCAACCTGGAGCCCGCCCAGCGCGCCTATTTGGAGACGGCGCGCCATTTCGCTGAGGAGCCGCCACTGGCATCCTCCCTGGCATCCCCGCCAGCCGCCTGCCCGCCCAAACAGCGCCAGCGCCTGCGCCACCAACAGCAACAGCAGCAGCAGCAGCAGCTCCTCCAGTCGGAGGCCCAAGAGCACGAGGCGGGAGCCCAGGATTGGGCCAATGCCAATGCCGAGTCACGTCGCAGTCCCACGCCCAAGATCCCCACCGATGGCGACAACAACAAGCAACAGGAACCGGAGGCAGCCGATGAAACGGACCCGGAAGTCCTGACCACCATCACATCGCAGCACAAGAAGCTAGAGAAGATTAGCGAGCGTCGCGAGCGCCACGGCAAGCTGCGTCATGCCCGGCGTCTCTACGAGAAGGCGGCCCAGGATGCTGGAGGTGGAGGATCCGGAGTCGTTGCTCCCACAGAGGTGGAGAAGGAGGAGTCCGGCCTGCCGCAGCCGGTGGAGGAGATTGAGAATGAGCATCTGGTGGCGAACCGAGCTGAATCGCCGCGTCCTGCCTCCCTGGCCAGCTTTGGGTGCAAATACGAGGGCGGCGGCGGCGCAGGAGGGGGCAGTGGATCCGGCTCCGGCTCCTCCTCCGCCTCCGCCGGCGGCTACTTGATCAACGAACACGGCATGCTGATGGCCCACGAATTCGGACCCAATGTGGCCAGTGCTGCCGCCGCCACCGCTGCCGTTGCTGTGGCAGCCGCTGCCGCCGTGGCAGTGGCCAGTGCATCGGCCGCATCCTCATCATCATCGGCCTCGGGCAGCCAACAGGATCCGCCCGGCGGCAGTGGAGCCGGAGCTGGCGATTATCCGGACATCAAGCTGGAGGACTATGATGCCGCCGAGCTGCGGCTGACAAACGAGGAGCTGTCGCAGTGGCAGGATGTTATCAAGATGGACGACTATCTGGCCAAGGGCCGGCGTCCCCAGTTCTGGGAGGAGCCCTTCACCAAGCGGGTAAGTAAAGCTAGAAAGAAGTGTAGTTTCCAAGTTTTTGTATTCAAAAGTCGATTTTAAATCAATTAAAATCGGTATTTCATCAATACATCGACTTTTTTCTATGCAAACATCGATTAACATCGAAATTGTTGTATGCAAACATCGATTTTAACATTGATTAACATCAATTAACATTGATACTTTACCAATACATCGATTTTATATCGATTTACATCGGTATTTCATCAATACATCGACTTTTTTCTATGCAAAACATCGATTTACATCGATATTTCACCAATACATCGATATTATTGTATGCAAACATCGATTTTAAATCCATTAACATTGATAGTTTACCAATACATCGATTTTTGTGTATGCAAACATAGATTTTTAATCGATTAAAATCGATATTTCACCAATACATAGATATTTTTGTATGTAAACATCGATTTTAAATCGATTAACATTGATACTTTAACAATACATCGATTTTATATCGATTTACATCGGTATTTCATCAATACATCGACTTTTTCTATGCAAGCATCGATTAACATCGATATTTCACCACGACATCGATATTTTTGTATGCAACAATTGATTTTAAATCGATTAACATTGATATTTACGTATTTTTATATTTTGTATATTTTGTATATTTTTTTCTTTGCAGGTACTGGATGCCATTAAAAACAAAAGACTCGAGATGAAGAAGGCCGCCAGAATTTTGGGCGTTTCCTACGGCACATTGTATGGACGTTACCGTGAAGTCTACGGCTGCTTGAAGCATCCGTACAGGTGAGAGATCCCTGATCATTGATCCCTTTGTAGAAACCCATAAATAATACCGCTCTTTCAGTGGCACAGCATTCCGGAACTCGGGATCCTCGTCCGCTGCCAGCCAGCTGGCGGGAGTGCAGCCTCGCTTCGATCTGGGCTTTCGCAACAGCGGAGTTCTGCCCGCCCAGCTGGGTAAGTTGGAGGGACTGGGGGGATACACTAAGGAAGAAGGCGCTCCAACTCACTGGGCATTAAGTTCAAACCAATTCCTACTTGCAGAGCTGGGCAAGGTGAAGAAGGATCTGAGCGAGCTCTGGACACGACCGCAGATTTGAGGACCAGCCGTTGCCATGAAAAAGAAGCGGCGCCACAGGCTGATCTAGAGTTGAGTTCGTTCTGGAGCGGATTTGGGTTGAGAAAAGACAGCGGCTTAGGCCCGGGCTGAGCACGAGGCTAGTTTAAGACGGTCGCCATTAGGAGCGATAATCGATACAAACCGATAACCTTTCCTGAAGAAATTCCTTCCTCCCCCTACACACTTTCATTTGTTGTTTTCTTCGTGTTAACACATACAACTAAAACTGATCTTGTAAGCTCATAAGGATCTTAAAATATACATTATTATAAAAATAATAATAATAATACATACACTTTAATATATGTCTATATACGAACCGCGGATTAGTTAAATGAACTACATAATATATATATATATTTAAAGCACACACAAACGGTATTGATTGGCATTCAATGTGAATGAGATACGACGAAATATATACATAAATATAAATACATTTCTTTTTGGTAGTGAAAATTTTGAATAAAACAAACAAATACATGAATTATGGAATCTAGTTAATCGCGATAGAAGGACGACGATGTGAATTTTTTGATAAGCTAACGGAAACGAACACAAACAATATGTATTACATACAAAAAATATATGTTTAAAACGAAATAAATCAATATCGATTACAAGGTGAACGAATTTAAATTTTGGCGGCTTTGACACGTCATCGATATGTATATCGAAGACAGCTGTGGCTTAACAGAGGCTGCTAGCTGGATGATGTTAACGGGAGGAGTGCTGTTAGGTGCGTTTTATAAATACTAACTATAATTTTCTTCAAAGAATAAATGAACTAGATTTTATTTTTAAGGGCACCAAAATAACAACAAATTATAAGTTTAATAACAAGCGAGTAGCAGGCAAGATTGTTGTTCCCATTCTATTTATTTTTTCACATAAAAGTCAATATAGTATTATTTTTATATTACAGTTTTAGGCGCTAGCCAACACTACGAATAACGCCATAAAATAACTGTGGATGGTCACTCTGAGAGTACCGCAAACTTTTGCAAGTCGTCGCGTGAATGTGAATTAATTTTACGACTTCAGAATGCGGAAACGGGATACTAGAGCAGGTTGGCAGCAGATTTTAGCCCTTATGGGAGTCGGTTCGATTCCGGAGGAGGAATGGGAGGACATCTGTAAGGATTACCAGCGCAGCTGGAGCAGGCTACACTACATAGATCTCGGCAACGTAAGTGTGGCTTCCCTACTTGTGATTCGATAACTTGAATGACTTTCTGTTCGCGTCAACAGAAGGCAATAGTAGGTGCTGTCCCTCGTAAAGGTCGCGGTCCGAGTCCCGTCATGAAGCATCGCAATTCAGGAGCTGTGGCCTCCAGCCATGTCAAGCGCCGCAAAACTTCGCCGTCGCCATCGCCATCGACTCCTGTGGCTAGTCCCCTTAAGCGGCGCAATTCCATGGCGCCGCCTTCAACTCCCACACCGCGTCCATTTTCCAAGGGTCAGGCCTGGGACTCTTCATTCTGCACGCCTCAGTCCCTAAAGGACTTCAAGAACTTCAAGCCCTTCACTCCCATTAGTCCCATCGAGAGCCTCGACTCTGTGGCATTGGATCAAGAGATGAATCTTAAGAAATCGGGCTCTTCCGTGCCTCCCAGTGCCCGCAAGCGCCGCAACTCGTCAGTTTCAGCTTCAGCTTCTGCGAAAGTAAAGTCTAAGCAGAAGCCAATAAGCATCGTAAAGCATGTGACTGGATCGGGTGACGAGCTGGATGACGAGCAGATGCTTGTGACTTGGAAAGACTATGGCAAGCAGCAGAGAGCCCTGAAGAAGAAGGAGACTCCTCCAAAGAAACGTCCCGGAGACATTGGGGTTGATCCGCCAGTGAAGCGCAAAAAGGGGCGTCCCACTCGCGAGGAGAAAGCTACACGACTGGAGGAGGAGCAGGCGCTTAAGATGATGAATCAAACTTCGAATCCGTCCAAGTTGCCACCGAAGATGCAGTCAAATCCTGTTGGGACGAAGCCAGCTCAGGAAGTCTACGACGAAAGAAAAGAGCTTGACAAAATTAAATCAATCTTGAATAACAACCTGGGCACGAGGCCACGCAAGCAGTTATTAAACCTTTTTCTTATTAAGCCTGTACTAATGTACAACAAAAAAATCGCAAAACTAAACCAAAACTAAAACTTCATTAACAGTTTTATGTTTATATGATATTAAAATATGTTTTGTTTAGTTTGCATCTCTAAACAAAACATATTTTAGCTTTTATCTTTTTAGCAAAAAGAAAAGAAAATAAACGAAAGAAACAAAGAAACAAAGAGAAAAGTGTATTTTTGTAATAGCCAGTTCATTCAACAGATCGCTAAACGAAATATGTACATATTAAATGCTAATTAGTTTAACAACATGAAGAAAGTCATGAATTGTTTCCATACTTTTTCCGTAAGCGGGCAATCAATTTCATTTGTTCAAAAAAAGAGCTGGCTAGTGGTGGTAGTTGGGCAAAATCACACATCGATAGGCAAAAAACGACTGAAATAATCGATACTATCGAACTAAACCACGAAAAATCAACTCTTATAATTTTTGTCACCACTAGATTCCTATACCTTATATACAGGGAAAAAGTTTCTCTTTTGCCCAAAAAGCAGAATTGGAAAAGGAAACTTTAGTGGAAACGGGGCCTTAGAGTGTACAAAGTGTACGAATTTAAATATTAGCGGCTTTGAGACGTTATCGATATGTATATCGAAGATAGCTGTGACTTAACAGAGGCTGCTAGCTGGGTGATGTTAACAGGAGAAGTGCTGTTAGGTGAGTTTTTTGTGTACGTTAGTCATCAAAATAACAACATATTATAAGTTTAATAACAACCGAGTAGCAGGCAAGATTGTTTTTCCCATTCCATTTATTTTTTCACATAAAATTACAACATTAAACACGGCCAGCACGATATAAAGGCACGAATTTGACAACTAGACAATCGATAAAAATATACAAAAACAAAGCTAAGCCGGCAGCCCTGTTGAAATTCGTTCTCACTTTTAATTTGTGTCTGAAATTTCAAGCAGAAATGTTGCTGAAAGTGGTGAAGCTTAATGGCGTCAACCATATCATTACCTGTGTGGAGAGTGGTCCCATCGACGACGAGGACCGCGAGCTTACCTTCTATTGCCAGCGCGTTGACGGGATGCTCAGCTTTGTGGAAGTTTTGCCGTTCGTCGACTTCCGTCAGCGCCTGAAGGTGAGTTTTCGTTGTTGTGTTTTTTCTTTGGGAGTTCTGTCATAGAATGTCTCAATCTCCGGCAGGATCTGAATGCACGTGTCAAGTTCCCGGATAGCGCTGTGCGCAAGGCGCTCATGTCCAACGATCCCGCGCAGGCTTCGCTGGCGGAGCCCAACCCGGCTGGCGTCGGGGTGCTTTCCCTGAAGTATTCGATGGCCGAAACCCCGGCACCCCTCAAATGGGAGTGGCATCTGAAGGTCGGAAGCCCGGGAACGGTGAGTGTATAATTATTTGGTTAAACTTAATGTATAATACTTGTATTTCTTGTCTAGTTCTACCGCCAGGTGTTTTTGAGCGCAGCCAAGACGGGCGATGAACTGCTGGATCTTGTGGGAACCCTAAGGGAAAAGCTCCTCGCCAAAGATAAGGAGCTGGAGCAGTATCGCAGGGAGGGATTCCAGCTGCGCAGGAGTATGTTTTGAAGGGAAATTATGGAGTATTTCAAAATTAACTTTATTTATTTATATTTCCCCTTAGCCACTGTAAAGACCAGACCCTTTGATATGAAGGAATTTAACGAATTAAACGAGGAGGTGCTGACAGAGGCAGCCTCCTACATGAAGATTAATGAGTTGTTCGAAAATGGTCCTGGCCCCTCCTCGCTCATTCGGGACAGGCCATTGACGCCGTCAACGCCCTCAGCCAGCTCTAACGGATCGGGCTCACCAGCATCGGCCCGCAGCAGGTTTGTTTCAGAATTAAAAGTAAGAAAAATATATATTTAATATCTTCGCTATGCCTAGGAAACGTGCGGCTCAGGCGGTCAATTCGAAGCACTTGGAGATGAAGATCAAGCAGCGGCGCAACCAGCCCCAAGTCGCGTTCAAAAACTCCCAGAGTTCCCAGGAGGAGGACATAACTGACTGGCTGACTGAAAACGTCCCTACTAATGGTGTCAAGCAAGAGAATGAGACTCCGCAGTTCTCCGGAGCTACAGCTCCACATGCTCTAGTAACCCCGAAAGCTGAAGCTACCATTAAGACTGAAAAGGATTCGGAGGAGCCAGTGGTGGCAGCTCAGGAAGCCCTCGATGACAGCGACCAAGAGCTCAACGAACTGCGTGAAATCTTGGGCTGCAACCTGGGTCAGAAGCCACCCAAACAGGAGGAGTAGGTAGTAACCAGTACTACAAGCAGACCGGAACCTCTTGGTGATCTAGTTACCAAGCTTTTTTTTCGCTAAACACGTGATATTTGATGTACAAAAGAAATCTCCAATGATAAAGGGATACAAACTAAACTAAAGAGCTATACTAACAATTTACATTAATGTTTAAATGCTATTAAAATATGTTTGGTTTAGTTTCCATTTTAATTTTAATTTTTTTTTAACAAAAAGAAAAATGAAAATAAACGAAAGAAACAAAGAGAAATTCAGAGAAAATTGTAGTTTTTTTATACCCTTGCAGAGGGTATTATAATTTTGCCATGATATTAGCAACGCAGTAAAAATGTAAAATTTTAAAAATTTACAAAATTCGATATTTTTTCAACATTACTAAAATGGTTCGATTTTTAATGATCCAATTGCAGACTGCAAGGGTATACAAACTTCGGTTTAACTTGTTTTTACTAAGAAGAGTTGGTTAAGAAGTGTGTGTTTCAGCTAGGAAGTGTGGCTCCTACAAGACCTTTGGCTTTGGGAGTTGGCCAAAAAGGAGCTGCCTGTGTGGGAGTGGCTAATCCAGTCGCGACTGGCTCACTCATCGAAATCAAATGTGAATTTTCGCTCTGATTTGGCATTTGTTTACTTTTATGACACCCGATCGGGCCATCATCGGTGCGGGCCGGGCCTTTGGGGCTTTGGCAACATTCAATTTACGCACAGTTAGCGATAAGATAGGACCAGGCGCAGCCACAGGTAATATCAACTGGCCATGGCTCTGATGGCTCATTGCGGTGGCTCGATTCAAGAAATTCGGTCGATATTAGTAGCCACCTTTCCGAAAAAAATAAAAGTATTATTCGAATTGTTCCAAAGAAATGGATATCGGGATGACTAGAATTTTGGTGGCGCTATCGCTTCTTCTCGGCGCTTTGGCCTCCGGTGAAAGTGAGTCACGTGATGGCGGTTATCAAGCCGATATTACGGGAATACGAATAAGTAATAGACTGGCAACGATAAATAAATGTTTATTTATCGGGTAAAACCCGAAACAACAGTCAAGAGAAGTAGTTATCTCTTCAAATACGTTTTTTTTTATGTGAATAACTGAAGATAAAGAAATATCATGTAAATTACAATGTGTGAGAAAGAAATCTCTGCTAATATTGATATTTAAGTTTCTGAAAAGAAGTGCCATCAAAGAAAGGAAATTGATTGCTAAACTGAATCATCAAGTGAAAATATTAATCACCTTTTATGACATTGATAACATGAGGAAGGATTGAAAGTATATATATTTTTAGTAATAAAATAATTACCAGTGTACTTTGGATATAACTATTTGTTCATATCTACTCCCTTTCGATGGCCACCCTTTATGGCCCCCATTATAAGCCATGTACTTTTCCGACGAGTGTCCCGAAAGCAAAACCTTCGATTAGATTGTTTTGTTTTTGGCATAGAAAGAACGGTTATAAAACCATATATCAGTTGACATTAAGTATCATCTATAAAGCAAGGGGGATTTTTTTTTTACCTTCCTATAGACCAAATACTTCCAGCTATCTACTAATACTTTCGTCTACCCATCATTACTGTTCAGTATCGTATTAAATAAGGTTCTTATAATCGGGAGTGAGTCAGATTTTGGTATATAAATATATATATATATATTTATGATTTTACCAACTTGTACAGTCACTTTAGGGTAGAAGTGTGATACCTGTATTTGTAGTTCGATTTTGTGTATAATTTACTATATTTATTGTGGAATTTGATTTGTTTCGCGACTGCAGTGTATGTAGGAATATGTTTTATTTTTACGTTGGTGTACGCCTAGAATTCCCAACTGGTTCTGGCATTGCTGGCATGGAATGGCGGTTGCCCGCCCAACCTTAGCTTTGTTACTACTGAAACAGAAGAAGAAGAAGAACTAAGGAAGACGAATTACTAAAGATCAGGAAGAACTAAAGAAAAAGAAGTACTAAAAAAGGGAAGAAGAACTACTAAAAAAGGGAACAAGAACTAAAAAAAAAACCTAAGGATGAAGAAGAAGAGAAGAGATGAAGAGTTTAAGGTAAATAACTAATGAAGAAGAATAATTATAGAGAGAAGAGTAGCTAAAAAAAAGAACTAAAGAAATGGTAGAACTAAAGAAGATGAAGAGCTGAGCAAGAAGTGGAATTAAGGAGAAATAACTAAAGAAGAGAAGGAGTTGGTAGAAGAAGAATTACTAAAGAAGAGAAGAACTATTGAAGAAGAGGAACTATTCAAGAAGAGGAATTAATGTATTAATAAGAACTAAAGAAGATAAGAATAATTAAAGAGAAGAAGAACTAATGTAAAAGAAGAACTAAAGAAGAAGATGAACTGAAGAAGAAGAATAACTAAAGAAGAAGAATTACTAAATAAAATAAGAACTAGGAAAGAAAAAGTACTAAAAAAGGGAAGAAGATTAAATAAGAAGAAGAACTAAGGATAAAGAAGAACTAAGGATTATGAAGAGCTAAAGGAGAACTAATGAATATTAACAATTATAGAAGAAAAGAGTAACTAAAAAGAACAACTAAAGAAAAAAGAACTAAAGAAGACGAAGAGCTAAACAGAAGAAGTGGAATTAATGAAAATGAGCTAAACTAAAGTAGAGGAATTACTAAAGAAGAACTAATCAATAAGATGAACTAAAGAAAGAAAGAACTATTGAAGAAGAAGAATTAATGAAGAAGAAGCACTTTTGAAGGAATAGAATTCATGAAGAAGAAGAACTAAAAAAGATAAGAATAACTAACAAGAAAAAGAACTAAAGAAGAAGTAAAACTAATGCAAAAGAAGAACTTAAGAAGAAGAACCAAAGCAGAAGAGCTAAAGAAGTTGAAGGAACTAAAGAGGAAGATGAAGAGGAATTAAAGAAGAAGAAGAACTAAACAAGATGAAGAGCTAAAAAGAAGAATAACTAAAAATTAAGAAGAGCTAAGGATTTCTTAGTAGGGAAGATAAAGAACTAAAGAAAGAGAAGTAGTTCAAGTAGCTAAAAACAAAAAATTAAAAAAAATATATAATATTTCTAATAGATTTTAAAACAACCCTGTAACTCTTACAGCTACTGGAACTGAAACGACAAATGCCACATCCGATAGGATCGATCCCAGGATCGTGGGCGGCCAAGCGGTGGATATATCGACCGTCCCCTACACGGTATCGGTTCGTCTGACCGCCAACGACCGGCGCAGCTACGGATCCGGACATCTGTGCGGTGGTGTGGTGATCTCCCAGCGCCTGGTGGCCACCGCCGCCCATTGCTGCTACAAGTGAGTGCTTCCTCTCCTCCCTCCCATGATATATACTATATACTATGTACTATACCTTTCCAGTTCCGATACGGGGAAATATCGCACGGCTGGCGAGTACTTTCTGGTCATGGGAAGCAGCAACCTGAGGAGCTCCACCGCCAACACCCAGGAGTACTATGTCCAGCAGCTGATCATCCATGCGAGCTATAACCACAACACGCTGACCAATGACATCGCCCTGATGTTCATCAATGGCTACATTCCCTGGAACTCGGCGACGGTGAGGGCTCTGCCCCTGAACACCGGCCTGGTGGCCACAGGCACCAGTTGCATCATCTCCGGCTGGGGAGTGCTCTACAGTGTGAGTGGGGATAATTCCTGTTCCCTAAAGATCAACGTTATAAACTTTATTTAATTTTTTAGGGGGGTTATACCAGCAATAGCCTCCAGGCAGCCGCGGTGCCCATCGTCTCCTATCCCTTATGCCGCGCCGCCTACGAGGTGGTGCCCGTCTCCCAAGTCTGTGCCGGCTACACCCTCGGCGGCGTCGATGCCTGCCAGGGTGACTCCGGCGGACCACTGAGTTGCGGCAACCAGCTGGCCGGCATCGTGTCCTATGGCAGCGGATGCGCCGTGGCTGGCTATCCGGGCGTGTACACCAATGTGTCGTATTACCACGGCTGGATTGTGCAGCAGAACAGTTCCCTGAACTATTCGATCTACAAGAATGGGGCCGGCCTGCCATCCGGTTCCAAACTCTGGTGGCTGCCCCTGCTCCTGGCCTTTGTCCTGGCCACCGGTGGGTCACTGGCGGCGACGCAGTGAAGCGGTTAGCTTAAGTAGTTTTTGTAGCAAATAAATGAATTTATTTAAAGTTTTTTGTAAAAAGATTCAAGGAAGAAGAAAGTTTTATAAAAAAAAAAGTGTTGCCTACTTTTGGGCTACTTTTAAGGAGATGTTAAATCTCTTTTTTGAGATTTCTGTATATTTTAATTTTCAAAAAAGATACGTAAGTAGTTTTTGTAGCAAATAAATGAATTTATTTAAAGTTTTTTGTAAAAAGATTCAAGGAAAAGAAAGTTTTATATAAAAAAAGTGTTGCCTTCTTTTGGGATTTTTTGAAAGATTTTAAATCTCTTTTTGGAGATTTCTGTATATTTTAGTTTTCAAAAAACGTAAGCAGTTTTTGTAGCAAAATAAATGAATTTATTTAAAGTGTTTTTGTAAAAAGAGTCAAAAAAGAAAAAAGTTTTATAAAAAAAAAAGTATTGCCTACTTGTAGGCTATTTTTTTAAAGAAGATTTCAAATCTCTTTGGAGATTTCTGTTTATTTTAGTTTTCAAAAAAGGTAAGTAATTTTTGAAGCAAATAAATGAATTTATTTAAAGTTTTTTGTAAAAACATTCAAGGAAAAAGAAAGTTATATAAAAAAAAAAGTGTTGCCTACCCTCGGGCTTTTTTAAAAGTCGATTTCAAATCTCTCTTTGGAGATTTTCGGTATATTTTAGTTTCCAAAAAAAGTCATCGCCTAGACCTCGCTCCATCTGCCATCAGACATTGGAAATTCCCACCTCCACTTCTCATCGAAGCCCAAGCCCGAGTTCCTGGATTCTCTGGCAATGGAGATGGACCACCACCAGTGGCCGCTGATGCTGCTGTCGCTAACCCTGGCGGCCCATGGCCATCCACAATCGTTACCCGAACCCGAACCAGTAAGCACCGCCCCGCTCTCCGATGCAGACGCATCGGCGTCGTTGTCGCCCTTCGTGAGACTGCCCAAGGTGGTCGGCGGCTATAGGGTGACCATCGACCAGGTGCCCTTCCAGGTGTCCGTGCGCAAGCGCTCCATCCACGAGCGCCATTATGGACTGGGTCATGTCTGCGGCGGAGCGGTCATCTCCCAGCGGGTGGTCTGCTCCGCCGCACACTGCTATGCCATGTGGGTGATAATAGTTCTAAGTTTTCTCTTTCCCTCGCTTCTATGAGAAAGGAATTACCGATATATTTTGGCCAATTAAAACCTCCCCAACCCCCCCTATATAAGCAATTGATTAAGCTAGGTCCTTTAATTAAGTCCTAGAGACTTGCTTTGGCGACCGTGAAATGTTTACAAATTAATTTGTTCGAATTTAAAGTAGTCCTTAAAAGTCTTTATTAAATATTTAGTAAAAAGATGAGTAATACTTGAGATTTAACTCTAAAATTAATAAAAGAAATGTTATTTACTTATTTATTAACTATAAAATTTAAAAAAAAAATCAAAATAAATACTAGATCCTTGAATGAAGTCTAAAAACTTGCTTTGACGGCCGTGTAATATATGAAAATCTTTTTCGAAGAATTTATTTAAAAATATTTAGTAGTAAGATGAGTAATACTTTGAATTTAATCCTTAAATTTATTAAAGACATGGTAATTACTTATTTATTAACTATAAATTATTTTAAAAAAACTACTAGAATGAAGTCTAAAAACTGGCTTTGGCGGCCGATCAAAATATGAAAATCATTTTTAAAGAATTTATTCATATATTTTTAGTAGTTAGATGAGTAATACTTTGAATTTAAATAAATTTTAATCAAATTTGTTTAATTATTAACTTTAAATTACTAAATACAACTACTAGATCCCTAAATAAAGTCTAAAAGACTTGCTTTGGCTACCGTGAAATATATTAAAATCATTTATATCAGCTTAAAATTTAAAGTAATCTTAAAAAATCTTTGTTAAGTATTTTATTTAACTCTTAAAGTTATCAAAGAAAGATTCATACATTTATTTTTATATTTTATTTAACTCTTAAAACTATAAAAGAAATATTGATCAATTTACTCTTAATTATAAATTAGATTAAAGGGGCCCAATAAATCGGTTATTCCCTGCTTTTAAATTTAAATTAAAGTTAAAGTTAAGCCTCTTCCCCTGTAGCAATGACACGACACCGCAGCAATATCGCAGCCCGGAGCTATTCGTGGTGGTGGCCGGCATCAGTGCCATCGACCAGATGGACCGCTTCACCCAGGAATACCTCGTCCAGGAGATCATTGGCCATGAGGAGTACAATTCCAGCACGCTGGCCAACGACATTGCCCTGCTCTTCCTCAATGCCTACATACCGTGGGAGGCATCGCAAACAGTGCGAGCGGTGCCGCTGGCCACCCAAGCGCCCGTCGAGGGAACCTCCTGCCTCATCCACGGCTGGGGCAGGGCCAGGAAGGTGAGAGTAAACTCTTTAATTTATACAAATTTATAAAAAACAACCTGAGATTTACCTTTCCCTTAGCGCGACAAAACGATATCCCTGCAGCAGGCTCCGGTGCCAATCTTGAGAGGGGATCTGTGCCGTCTCATCTACAAGCAGCCCGACTCCCAGATGTGCGCCGGCTTCCTCCAGGGCGGCATCGATGCCTGCCAGGGGGATTCCGGCGGACCTCTGGTCTGCGACGGCCACCTGGCCGGGATCATCTCGTGGGGCGTGGGCTGCGCCGATCCTGGCTTCCCGGGCGTCTACACGAATGTCTCGAAGTTTGTGGATTGGATACGGGCTATGAACTCCTCGCTGGACTACTCCTTCTTCCGTCAAATGAGTCTCAGCAATGGTGGCGAGTTCCTGGTTGGAGGACTGGCCCCTGGCCTTCGGGCTGCTATCATCATCGTCGTCGTCGTGGTCGGCCTTCTGTGACACTATAAATCGCTTGGTTTGTCTGTTGTTCCAACTACTGATTTATCTAATCGTGGCCAGAAGCCACCTGAGCCCGAGCCCGAGAGTTGGGCATCCGATCGCCAGCCACTTGAAGATAGACGACGACGACGACGGTGATCGATGACACCGATGACATCAGAGTGGTGTTCAATGGGCAATTGGCACTTGGCAACGGGGTATACTTCATACATAGGAAAAGTGTAACAAATGTATTAAATATTTAAAGAAAATAGTTCAAATTTGGTCGAAAAAAATTTATTTTTCAAGTTTTAAGGCTCGACGAAAAAAAAGTTGGGAATTATAAGCTAAATTTATTTTTTTTCTTGGAGGTAAATAGTTAAAATTTGCTTGAAAATTTAATAATTTGTTTCTCAACTTTTAAGGCTTGACAGCTCGACGAACAAAGAGTTGGGAATTATAAGCTAAATGTAGTTTTTTTTCTTGGATTAAGGATTTTTTTGGGATATAAGGATCTGAGATCTGTTTTGGTTTACGTAAATTCTATTTTAAAATAAACTATATATATATATTTTTAATATTATTTTTATCCATTTATTAAAGTCTGAAATAACCATGATTTCTTCAGGTGTGGTTATATTTAAATCCTTTCTAATGGCAATCCCTGTTTTTTTGTTTACTTTCAGCTTATTAATTTGATTACCATTGTAATTGTCTCATAAATGTTAACAAAGAACACTGACCTTAATTTTTATGTTTATGGTTAAATAAACACTTAAAGTTATAAACAATTTAAGCTATCTGCCCGACATAATAATAACAAATAACAATGATATAAATATACGAAATTGACCCAGATTTCCCTGGTGGATGAGTAACTCTTGGTCGGTGCCAATGGCTTTGTTTTCGATATCTTTCGCCTATTCATTTTTTGATTTTGTATAAATTGTTTACTTGCCTGATTAACTGAAATGTTTATCAATTTAATTTGGCCAAGGAACGCGAGTAAAATTAATTTTAAACCGAACAATGGTCAGCGACCGAATTATTTCGCATTCAATGTGTTTTCTGGGAAATTCTACGACAGGCTGATATGGTTTGTTTTTGTTAATCTTATTCGTTTATTATTGGCATTTTGATTTGGTAATGTTAGTGAGTAATACTAACTTGAATAAGTATAAGTAAATAATATATTTATATATATTATTTATTATATTATATATTTCACGGTCGCCAAAGCAAAGCCATTTTTCATATAGACTTCATTCAAGGATCTAGTACTTATCTTTTGATTTTTTAAAAATAATTTATAGTTAATAATATGAATAATAATAATAATAGTAATAGTAAATAATTAATTGATTACAATTTATTTTACAGTTTTAGGGGTTAAATAAATGAAAATATTTATAAGTAAATGCTTTTAAAATTATTTTAATATGATTCACGGTTGCCAAAGTAAGTCTTTAAGACTTCATTCAAGGAAGTCTTGAAAACACAAGAGTATACGATTCGCTTACTAGTTTTTTTTATTTTATTTATTTATTAAAGATAATAGTATCGTTTACTAGATATTTAGTTGTAGATCTTAAAGAAACGCATTTAATTTTGTGAAAATCCCAAGATATGTAGTTCCCCTTGTTTTTTTTCGAGGGCGTTATAAATCGGTGTGTTAAACCCAGAGATTGCGGGCCAGGGAAAATCCATTGGAGTCGCCTTAAGTGGCTGCAGTTCGCACCCATGTGCGCCTCCGTTCTCCACTCTCCAATCTTCGGCTCCGGCGATGACAAGTCAGTCTGGCGAAGGCTGAAAGCCCGAATGGTTTCGTGTCTTGTACATTCGATGTACGATTGGGCGATGTACGATGATGATAATGATGATGATGATGTGCTTTTGATTAGATTAGGATGCCCGAACCGCTGTCAGATTTATTTGGCGGCGGCGATATGGCTTTGACGTCGCCTCCGCCTCCTGCACCAGTTGGCATTGCCACGTCGGGGACACAGCACCACGGAAGCTAACCAAGCATGATGGGATCGGGACAACTGCTAGCGGGAACGCTCCTGCTCCTGGCTGCGGCACTGAGTGGTAAGTGGGAGAGGTTCTTTTTCTCCTATTTCCTGGGATTACTCTGGAAATCTCCTCATCTCTGCCAGTTGCCGAGCGACCCTCGCCGCTGGACGCCAGGTCCATTAAGCCCCGCTTCGAGGTGGATCCCGGGCGGATCATCAACGGAACAGAGGCCACTCTGGGCGCCACCCGGCATCAGGTGGGCATAAGGAAGGCCCTGAACGATGGCTACTTCTTTGGAACGGGTCACTTGTGCGGGGGTTCGCTCATCCGGCCGGGATGGGTGCTGACCGCCGCCCATTGTTTTGTGGAGTAAGTGCATTTTTTTTACATTTATTTATGTATTTATTTGTATTATTTATTTTTCCTGTGATATATCTAGAGTTTCCCATAAATTTAATATAGTTTTTTCTTAGTTATTTATTTTTTAGACAAAGAGCTTACAATTTAGTATTTTTTTTATTTATTTTACAAACTCCCATAACTAATTAATAATTTCGACTTTAATTATTTATTTTGTGAGCTCTCAAAACTAAATAATAATTTCGAATATCTTATCGCTCATCAAATAACGGTGTGAATTATATAATTAGCATTCACAAGTGCCGCTTCACGTGGCTATTAACTTATTTATGGCTATTTAACTTATTATCAATAACTATTATCAATTGTTAATATTTGTCAGGCGGGAAAACCGCACCCACACACAGAGAGATAATTTTTTGTGAAATTTATATTAAAAGACTGCGTGACAGTAAATTTCTGTGCACAGCCTCTGCCGGCACACAGATCGTAAGAGCACAATGTAGGGTGACCGTTTACGGTAGTTTTTACAATGTAAAAACCGCTCTCGCTGTCCATAAACGAACTATTTTGTTCATAATTTTAATTTGGTGCCGATGTAAATAAAGGTACATTTTTAACAAAATAATGCGTTTATGGATAGTGAAAGCGTTTTTTTCATTCTAAAAAATATCATAAACGGTCACGCTGGCACAATGCTTGTATCTTTTATCTCGCTCGCTGTGTAAAGTAAGAAAGCTTGGTAAAGGATGTTTATTATTAGTATTTTAAGTATTATATATTTTAGTAATTATATTATTTATATTATATTATTTATATTAGTTATATTATTTATATTATTTATATTATTTATATAAATTATATTAATTAACATCCCCATTCCCCTTCCAGCCAGGTTATCTACGACGGCACCTTCCTGCCCAAGGAGGACTTCATCGTGGTGATGGGCAACCTGGATCGCTTCGATAAGACCAACACGCTGACCTTTCAGCTCAAGCAGCTGATCATGCAACTGGACAAGTTCGTCCTGTCCACCTACAACAAGGACATTGCCCTCTTGGAGCTGAACGATACGGTGCCAACGGGTCATCCGACTATCCGACCCATTGCCCTCAATCGTTTCCCGGTGGCCGAGGGCATCGTCTGCCAGGTGACCGGCTGGGGCACCACGGAGGATGGCTATATCTCGGATCTCCTGATGACCGTCGATCTGCCCATCATCAGCGAGGAGCACTGCATCGAGGACAGCGATCTGGGGCACCTGATCCTGCCTGGGATGATGTGTGCCGGCTACCTGGAGCAGGGCGAGAAGGATGCCTGCTCGGGCGACTCCGGCGGACCGATGGTCTGCCAGAGCGAGCTGGCCGGCGTCGTCTCGTGGGGCATCCAGTGCGCTCTGCCCAGGCTGCCCGGTGTCTACACCGAGGTGGCCTACTACTACGATTGGATTCTGGAGCAGATGGGCGAGGATCCGAACAGTGGCGAGGGAAGTGGCGAGGGCAGTGGCGAGGGAAGCAGTGAGGGAAGCGGTGAGGGAAGCGGTGAAGAGGGAAGCGGTGAAGAGGGAAGTGGTGAAGACGAAAGTGGCAGTGGCAATGGAGGCACCGGAAACGGAGGCGGTGGTGGTGGTAGTGCCATGACCTCCATTGCCAGCACTCTGAGCCTGCTCCTGCCCGGCCTCCTGGCCCTCAGGCTTATGCTTAGTCATTGACATCAATCGTAGGGTTACTTCCATAAAAAACTGTATTAGCTAAGGCTAGCTCTTTTTTTTTTTAATATCAATAAATATATTTAAATATATTATAATATAAATATTGTTAATTTTATATTATTTATTATTATTATGCAGTGGGTTTTCTACCAATTTCCTGTACTCTTAGCCTAACTTTATTATAACAGTTATGAGATCTCTTTGGCACTCTCTCTCTCTCTTTGGAATATCTATGGCCCAAAATTGTTATATTAAGTGAAAGCGCAGAAGAAGTTATCCTCCACCTTGTATTTACGTTCGCCGGGCACCTAAAACTATAATATAACCAATACGGGATCTCTCTGCCTTAAAACTGTTATATTAAGTTTAAGGATAGAAGAAACCGTCCTACACCTAGTCTATCTGTTCGCCTAGTACCTGAAACCCCTTACAGTGGGTATTTTCATACAATTTGCCCCCCATTTCCATCTAATTTCCATCCAATTTCCCCATCGATAAGAATTAAATACCAGGCAAGCAGAAATGGCAGCTGGCAGACCTTGAACTCATCGATTAACTAAAATATAACAGATATGGCATCTCTCTAGCTCTCTCTCTCTTTCTCTCTTTGGAATATCTCTGGCTTAAAACTGTTATATTAAGTAAAAGCGCAGAAGAAGCCTCCACCTAGAATTTCTGTTCGCCTTGTACCTGAAAGCCCTTACAGTGGTTTTTCCATTACATTTTCATTAAATTTCCATCAAAGTATCTTCCAATTTCCCCATCGATGAGAATTAAATACCAAGCGAACAGAAATAAAAGCTGGTAGATGCTGAACTCTTCGTTTAACTAAAATATAACAGATATGGGATCTCTCTCTCTCTTTGGGATATCTCTGACTTAAAACTGTTATATTAAGTTAAAGCGCAGAAGAAGTTATCCCCTATCTAGGATTTATGTTCGCCTGGTATCTTGGAGATGCCTCCTTCACTGCGTTGCAAACTTTTGGCTAAAATTATAATAACCTTCAAGGGTATAAAAACAATAAAATTTAATAAATTTATTTATCAAAAATAAAAAAAAATTTAATGAATGGCTTAAGTTACCCTTAATACTTATAAAGAATATTAATATCCATTTAATTAAACAAACAATATATTAATGTATACTCTTGGCCAAAAGCTCATTGGCATGGGTTCTTAACGTGGCTTATCGCTCGCCAAAAACCATGGCCTACTTCTGGGCAGTCAATAAAACCAACCCTCCATATATGTACATATATAATCTGCGGAAATTGGCCAAACTAATCCCTGATCGCCCGCTATCAGCTATCAGCCTAAGTTAGTTGAGTTAACTAAAAATAGTTTACGGCGCAGAAAACAAACCTGATTTCACTAGTCCGATGAATGGAGCTGCCCAACCGATAGGCGTAATCTTTATGGCCACCAGACGGAATGGTGTCCGTGACTGCAAAGGCGAGCCAATCCATCGGACCATCGATCGCCCGGATCAAAGACAAGGTCAGCGAGTCCAGGCTGCACTGCACCCACTCCAGCGATACCAGCGATTGTCTGTCTCTCCGATTCGATTATGATTTCGATTCCAATCGAAGGTCCCCGAGGGCGTTACAACATCCGTTCGTTATTAATCCCCAAACTTTGGGCCGAAATGCACAGAGTAACGCAATCTTAAGCCCCTTCCTACGATCGATCCTTATCGGCCACACACTCCGGCGATGTAATCTCCTGCTTTCCGTTTTAGTTTCGACCAAGTGGCCTATTCATAGTTTTTCATAAGTGAAGGCGTAATTTCCGCTACACTCGAGTTAATTTGTAGTTTTTTGGAATTAAAGTATTCGGAAATTAAATATATTATTTTCAGTAATTTATGACCAAACAGGTATGTCACAGAAATCGCTGTGGAATTAAAATTCATTGCAATTATGTCCATAAGTATGTTATGAAATATTATAAAGTCTTAATTCAATATTACTTTGGCTGATTCCACATTTTGTAGCGTACTTTTGGGCTAAACTTGATGTGATTTTAAAATCAGGAGTAATTTCTGTGTCATGCCTGAATTAAATTCACTTTAAAATATGGTAAAAAGGGAATTCCTGGCAAAGTGCACATTTTCGCTGCATACTTTTAGGCGCTCTTCGAATTGATTTTAAAATTACAAGGAATTCATATTTTTTAGCTTGAAAATAATTCAATTTTCCCCTTTAAACTAAATCTTAATATTAAGTAAGAACTTTTTATTATAGTTTTTTTTTTCTAATACTTCATATTTGTATCTAAAATTTTAAAGTTCCAAATTGTTTCCTGTGTATTGCCCTCAAAAAGGTGGCTATCTTAAGGAAATACCTACACACGTTTGGCACTCCACAAGGTCCCCCGAAAATAGTTTTCCCGGAACATAAATTTCTCAAAATAATAAATATCAGCTAAGTTTTATGGGAGATCTCTAATCTCTAGTCATTGTTTAGTGCCAGCTCCAGGAGGATACGGATTACCAGAAGGCTCCTCCTCTCGAAGCTCGGCTTTTCCTGTGCAACATAAACAAATTCCGCGAAATAAATATATGAAAACAAAAAACAATAACAAGAAAGGAGCTACGCCCCTTATCGCTCGTTCGCGTGTGTGTTTGTTTTGTTTATTATTCGATTCGAATTGGATCGGGGCTCTTTATCGCCGTCGACATCGACGTCGACGTCGTTCGAATCAAAACTCACGAAACCAAAACAAAATTATGGAATTATCTAAGAACGCTTTTGCGAATTTGCGTTTGCTTTTGCGTTCGATTTAGGAAAGAAGCTCGACTGCCGTTCCTTCATTCAACGCTCGACAGGTGAAGCGCACAGCACACGCTTTCCCGTTTCGAATTCTGGGATTATAGCGATCTTTGAGATCATCATCTGTGCTCTATATATATATTGATTTTATATATATTTTTTGTATAATTTTTTATTGTGCCTTTTGTGTTGGAAAAGTGAAGTATAACCTTCAGGATGCAGCTCAACGATCACTGGCGAAAGATTGTAAAGACAATGATCTTTGCCTTTCTCTGCACCGAAATGCAAACGAGTAAGTTTTGTAGTTATAGAAATATTATTCATAATAAATATTAAATAACAAATAATTACATGTGAACTCTTTATAATAATAATTCCATATATGGCTTATTTTAAGAGGAATATATCTTTTAATTAGAAAATTTATTATTAATACTTTCCTTGGAAAAAGTGATACCTTTATTGGTACAAAAACTATCTTAAATATTTTTCCTTTGATGGGAATTAGAAAAATGTGTTCCTTAATAAATATAAAATCAATTTAAAATATTTTTCCTCTTTATTAGTTGAAGAATTTCCGGTTCTCTCCAACTGATATACTTATAAATACATAGTTAGTTATCGGTGAAAGTTAGCCCTTGAATAAGTTCCCAGATACTGGCATTACGAGAGTCTTACACTTGAGTCGGTCAAGGTTTTCCTTGAATACTTCAAGAGTTATTACACCTTTAAAAAAAAAGAGAGATAAAGCGAAAAGCTTTCAAAGAAATTACATATTTTAAAGTCACGTAAGCTGCTTATAAGATACGAGCTATTATTTAAACATTTTGTTAAGTGCCTGCGTTTATATACTGAAATTTTGTTATGGCAAAACTTGTTTGGCATTTTGTGGCAAACATTTGCAAACATTGTTGTGTTTTCTTTTGAGCCAAAGTTCATCTGATTGTGGGAATTTTAGCTATTTATAATTTATACGCATTCTAAAATTAGGTTTTAGTATTTTTCTTGATTAAGGGAATAATAAATATAAATATATAGGGATTCTGAATAAATGGTAACATTAACAAACAGCAACAAACAAATAAAAAAACAAACTTGTTGAGTATATATAAAATGTAAAATTTGTAAATATATTTTATCGTGGCCTATACCTTTTGCTGTCACTGTTGTTATCTTGAGCCCATAAATCCCACGATTATCCAAATCGCATTCCGCCTTTAAGTGCGTCACGTCACTCCAAAATTGATCAATTGGGGCGATCAGCGAGTATCGCGTGATACTCAAAGCCGGCAAACCATCGACGCTTCCGGCATGTGTTTGGCTATAGTTACGGATTTGGATTGGGCTGGGTTGGGTTGGGTTTTGGGTTCCATAGATACCACCGGGTGACGACTATCATATCTGCGATCACGCCCGGGAACAGTTGGCCAGTTCGTGGTGGTGGCCTGATCGCTCTGTGACTCTCCCCGAATGGAAATCGGGAATCCGGGGCTTGTGCACTAGCTGAACGGCTGATATCGCGGGGCGATCGGGCGCTGACCAGGCCTCCTGATAAGGCTGATATGGCAACTGCATTGGGAGGCTCGGAGACCCTGTTTCCAGGGGGAATCCGATCGGATCTCGATTGCGGCTTATCGGCCTTCCTTCTTAACCTTCACCTCGCTGTAGCTACGCTAGGGATGTACCTGGGCGTATACGATAATATTTATAAATATCGATAAATAAATATATCGTTCTCAAAAGTAGACATCGACATTTTTATTATCGAAAATATATTCAGGTTTTTTTAGCTTTAAAGATTAAAGGTTGAAGTTTAAACTGAAGTTTAAGGCGATATAAATTCCTGGCTCCGATAGGGAAGTACTTGGGCGTATTCAATAATATAAACAAATATCGATATCATATTCTAATAGATATCGAAATTTTAATTATTGAAAATATATTTAGGTTTTTTCAGTATTAAAGGTTAGGTTAAAGTTTAAACTAAAGTTCTAGGCGATAAATATTCCTGGCTCCGAACGGGAAGTATCTGGGCGTATTCGATAACATAAACAAATATCGATCAACAAATATATAGTTTTCGATATCATATTGCTAATAGATATCGAAAGGTTAATTATCGAAAATATATTTAGGTTTTTTTAGTATTAAAGGTTAAAGTTTAAACTAAAGTTTAAGGCAATATTTTAATTAACATAATATATAATTAACAAAATATATTTTTAATATATTAAAATTATATGTAAATTAAAATGTATTGTAAATAATATAAATTCTCTATTTTTTACTTTCCCTAGCTTATACACATCGTGACTTGACGGCCAAGCGTCTGGGCCTGGCCGAAATGGAGGCCATTGCGGCGGCCACAGGTGAGGATCGGGGCCAGGCCAAGATGAGGGCCCCGCATCATGCATCCATCCGGCTGCTGGCCCCGGAACGGGATTACTTTGGCAAGGGACACATTTGCTCAGGCGCACTGGTGGCGCCCTCTGTCGTGCTAACCGTCAGCAGTTGCATCTTCAGGTTAGTTGTAATTCTCAAGTGAGAAGATTGGGATAAAGAAAATAACTTATAAAGTGATTTAACTTAAGTTTTAAATCAAAATATCAACAGAAATACAATATTTTAATTATTTTTTTACTAAACATAAATAATAATTTTATTTTTTCCATTATTTTCTTATAGCCAAGTGAAGAAGAGTTACTACCATCCCTCGGAACTCCGGGTGATGTTGGGAAATCCCCAGAGATTCGCTCCCCACGACCAGGGCTTGGCCTTTGGTGTGACCCACATCCACCAGCCGCCCAAGGATCTGGCCCTGGCCATTCTCATGCTGGAAAAGGACGTTCCCGAGGACCATCCGCTCGTCCAACCCGTGGCGCTGCCCTCACCCGGCGTGACATCCGTCTTGGATGCGGAATCGAGCAATCTCCTGCAGATCAGCACCTGGGGCTACGATGCCCAGATCCGGGAGCTGCACGACCTGGTCACCTTGAATGCCACTCACACCGCGTGTCACCAGCACCAGGCGCAGGGTCAGTCCCCCAGGATCTGTGTCCAGGCGGAGGCCAGCAGCTTGTTGGCCGGCGGCCAGCATCTGTACATGGATGCGGGCGCCACGCTGACGGAGCAGGATCGCCTGCTGGGCTTGAGGAGTATTGATGACGGGTTCGAGGATGTGGCCAGCCATGTGGAGTGGATACTGGCCCAGATTGGAGATGGGGGGAATCAAAATAGCTCTGTGTGGGGGATTCTAGGGTTCCTGGTCTTCACCGGCTATGTGCTCACTGTGAGCAGGAAGAGCTTTTCGACGTAGAGGAGGGGTTATGAGGGGTTATGAGGGGTTTCTGGGGGTTTTGGGGGTTTTAGGGGATTTTAGGGTGGTTATAACCCAAGTAAGAGCCAGCCAAGGAATGTGATAATCTCGATCCAATGTCCAGAGAGGGATCCTGCCTACGAAATCTGGTCCCAAAGTTAGTTTTTAAGTTTAATTTTTTTGCTTGATCAACAATTCATTTGTTATAACATTTAACATTAGTTAACATAGTAAATACATTAACAATAATTTACAAGAAAGAGGAACTAATTACTTAACCCAGCAGCGCCTTCACCAGGCTGCACTCCCGCTCCTTTCCACACAGCAGCAGGAGTGGCGTCTCGCCCGAGTCCAATCTCTGACCAGCTTTAATGAGGGGAAAGGCCCACTGGCCCTGCTTCTTGTAGCCAAAGCTGCGTTGCTGCCAGCCCTCCACCTGGCCGTACTTGAAGAGGTAAAAGTGCTCCGACTCGGGTTGGGTAAGCACCAGGAGATACTGCTCCTCGCCCACACGGAAAGGCGTCATCTGCTGCAGGCGCTTCTCGAAGCTCAGCTGCTGGCGGGGCTCCAAGGGCGCTCCCTTCTCTGAACTCCTCCCAAAGATGGCTATGTGCCGGCAGCCCGAACAGGTGACCAGCAGCTGATCCTCCTGCCACTCGGCCAGGTCATAGGATCCCTGGATTACCTGCAGCAATTTGAAGCGATGGTCCACAGGATCCCTTGCATGTATGGCCAGCACGGGACGATGACTGTCCAGGCCACTGGTGAGCAGAAGGTCCTCTTCCCCCATCCGAATAAGCTTCATGAGGCGACCATCGGCTGGTGTCACCGACTGCCAGTCCGTGAGACTGCAGTTGGTCCTGTTGAGGCGCAGGACTCGCACCTCCTCCTCGGTGCCCTGCAGCAGGAGGACCAACTGACCTTCGTCGAGGAGCTGCATGGCCTCCACGGGCTGGCGCATGCCCAGGGTGTGGGATTCGTTGCGGCAACTGATGCTGATCCTGCTGCGCAATCTCCTGGCCGGACGATGACAGTGGTTCTGCACCTTCACCCGGATGTCGCCAGAGCTGAGCCGGGTCAGCTGCTGCTGCTGGCTGGAGGCACTACTGGCATTGGCCAGGAGCACGCGTCGCTCGGAGAGGAGGAGCTTGGCCTGCAGCTCGCGACGCTGGCAGGGCGCGGTTTGACCCAGGGGCAGGCTCACCTGGTAGCCTTTAAGCGGTGGCTTCACCCATTTGGCTTCCAGGATCTCCGAATCATGATCCAGGTAGAGCAGCCTGCGATGGGGGGAGCTCTGGTTCTGGCTTTCTCTCAGGAAAGCTTCCAATTCCTCCAGGGGATTATTCCCCTCGCCCTCCATTGTCCTGGGAAGCTGGGAGGCTTGCCCGGCCAGCACGAGACCGCCGGGAAAGAGTGCCCTGTCCAGCACCAGGCTATCGATGTTGTAATCCCTGTCCCGGAAGATGCTGCCCCGGTAGCTCTCACTGAGATCCTTTCCATTCAGTTTCATCACATGACCGGGTCCCGTGAACTCCACGCCGCCGTGGAAGGTCTTGGCTCCGGAAAGGCTCTGCACCTGGCGGCTGTTCTTCAGCACGAGGTTATCTAGCGGTATTCCGTTAATGGTCCGGAGGAGTGCTTGGCCCAGCTGCAGTTGCTCGAAGCTCAGGGAGCCAAAGACCTCGAGGGCGCCGCCCTTGAGGGGAACGCGGTGCAGGAGGAAGTACTCCAGACTCATCTCGTTTACGGAGCCCAGACTGAGGGCCTGCTCAATGTTTAGCTGCCGGAACCTTACCCGGGGCCAGGGTTGACCCTTGCCCTGCTGGAAGATGTCCTCCAGTAGAGCTCCGTTCACCTCTGGCTGCGTTAGGTGGAGTTTTTGAATGGTTGGTGCCTGAAGGAAGTGAAGATCGGCAGCAATGGCCCTGCCACTGGACAGGCGGTAGAGGGAGGCATTCAGGCGCTCTATATTGATCCCATTCAGCTGCCCAAAGTAAGCATCCTTGGTGAGGTTCACTGTTCCAGCTATTATGGGTCCTTGCAGCTCGTGGCTGGCCGAGATCACCTGGCTTTCATTGGTGCCCGTCCAACGGAGAAGAGCATCCTGGGCCACATCCGTGAGGTTGAGGTTCGAGGGCAGGGATTGCTTTCGTTGGAGCTTCTTCAAAAGAGGTGTTCTTAGGAGCACATGGCCCGTGATGCTCTGGTTGCCCTCCCTCCGCACGGCATGCTGGCGCAGGTAGTCCAGCTGGGACTGGGACTCCTTGGTGTCCTCCCACAGGGCATCGCCGGTGACTAACAGGTTCCGCCAGGGAAGCTGCTTCACCAGCTCAACCCGTTGCTCCAAATTATCCAATTCTAAACCAGGTTCCCCTGCCAAAGATGGGCACTTCAAGCTCCCATTGATGGTCAGCTGCTTCAGGTAGAGATCCCCCTGGAGCTGCACATCCTTGCGAGTGTCTACAAACTCTCCTTTCGCCACACCATTAACCCTTGGTACATCCACATTGGTGGCCATCATCCGACCGAAAGTGTAGGCCCCACCTATCTCCTGGGGCGTCATCCGGAGCAGGGTGTTGTCCAGCAGGGAGCTCAGATCCAGGCTGTTGATGTGCGGCGTGTGCAGGGCATCGCTTAGCTGGACGCCGGCCAGGAACGACTTCCTGCCCCCCACATCCGCATTGGCATCGGGCCTGACCAGTCGCCCGAGATACTCGTCCACCTGAAGCCCATTGATGCTCTGGAGATGGAGGGGCTTCTCAAAGCGCACATTGCCCTCGATGAGGAGCTGCTTGCGAAGGAGGAGCAGGTCACCCCGATCGCCCTCGGAGATCTTGGAGAGCAGCTCGTCGAAGGGCAGGCCGTTGAGGCGACGAAAGTGCAGCATCTTCAGGTGCGGCGTGTCCATTAGCTCCAGGCGCTGCAGGCTGAGATCGTGGCCCAGGAGGTGCTCCAGGGGCAAGCCATTCAGGCGACTCACATTCAGGTTTTGAAGCACACCTAGCTCATCCGCCACCACCAGGCGGGCAAAGCTCTTGGCTCCCTGGAAGTTCTGAATGGGATTCGCCTTGAGAACTAGCTCACTTACTGGGACTCCGTTTATCTGCTGGCTCTGCAGGGTTTGGGTGGTGAGGGGCGCCTGGAAGCGCTTGTGTCCTGTGATGTTGGTCTCCTGGCCGTGACGCACTGCCTCCCGGGAGAGTTCCGCCAGCCGTGAGCTGTAGTCCCTGCATAAAACATCGCCCTGGACACTGGCGTTCATGAAGATGATGTGCAGGGTACGGTTCGAGCTTGGGATGTTCTCGTGACCCCCGCTGAGCAGGTGATCTCGCAGAGGATGTCCTCCCAGGAAGCTGGTGTTCAGCGAAGGGGTGCTGACCCTGGCATAGCCAAAGGTCAAGTTGGAGATGTCCTAGGGGAGTGAAGAAAGGGGTTTAGGAGGGTAACTCCTCCAGGAGCATCAAGGAAACCCACCTGTGACGTTTGGTTCATTAAGTACCGGGAGTGGAGGTCACTCCTGGCCAGCGATTGATTGCCCAGCATCACGAGGGAGTTCGGCGTGTCCCTCTCCACACTCATCACTGTCAAAGATCCCCGTATGGTGATCCTGCCCGTGTAGTACTGCTGCAGGCGCTGCTCCTCCTCAGGATCCAGCTGCCTCTTTGTGCGATTGGCCACCTGCAGGTCACCGGACACACTCATCTGATTGATGCGAACGGGAGCTGTAAGGGGGTAAATATACCATTAAATCTTTCAAAGGAGAAGTACAGGAAAGTCCATTGATTACTTTTCACCCAGGTATCGTTGCCTGTCCTGCTAAATACAATGTCCTGGGCAAAGTCCAGGCCGTTCACACTCTGGGCCTCGAGGCGCGGTGCAAAGAAGGCGGACATGAAGATGTTGGAGCTGATCACCTGGGCGCGTCGCAGGTTGAACAGCTGGTCCACCACCAGGCCATTGAGCAGGGTGGTCTGCAGGGCGCCCACCCGCGCCCGCGACTGCAGGACGAGGCGTCCCTCGAGGCGGGTGTCGCGGCTGCGCAGGAAGAGCGAGTCCAGGAAGTCCGTCCAGGGCAAACCATTGATTAGCTCCACTTGGAGGCGATGCACCACGCACTCGCCGCCAGTGGGAAGCTCCTCCTTGTCCTCCTTCTCTGGCTGAGGTGTCTGCGAGTCATTGGAGTTCTGGTTATCCCGCGGGGTCATCAGGTGCTCCGTGTGAAGCGTCTTGGTCAGCAGGCGACCTTCTCTGAGGGTTAAGAGAGGTGTAGGACTCGAGGATGTGTCCAGAATGTGTCCTAAAAGGGATGGGAATAAGGATTAGGATCAAGGGGAGGTTTATAGAGACTATACCCGGCATAAGAACGCCTCCGTAGATGAGATTTCCCACCCGAAGGCGCTTTACTTTCAGGGTTTCCACAGCCCCATTGTCGTTTTCCGCCCCAAAGGAGCGAGTGATTCTCCTGGCCTGCTCCGATCTGCCGAATCTCTGACGCAGCTCCTCCAGACGCTGCTTCAGCTGCGTGGGAGTGCGCAGGTGTTTGCCCACCAGCTGGAGTCGTTCTATGCGTCCTCCTTCGCGGAGATGGAGGTTCTCCTTTAAGTGAATGCCAGTTCGCTGTTGATGGACGTGGATCAGGTTACGTATGGCTTCCAGGGAGGAACGACGGCGCAGGAGCAGGCCACGCAGGCCATTGATGGACTCCTCGAACTCATGGCGATGCAGCTGGACCACAGTGAGATCTGGGAGGGAAAAAGAAAGCTCTAGGAAGAACTAACGAAGCACCCTTTATCTCACCTTCATCCTGTGTGGCGCCCACTTGATTGGTGGACTCCTCAAGCTCCAGGCTGCCCAGCTGAACCGTTCGGAGCACGGCACTCCCGGTTCGTTGGTAGGCCAGCAGCAGGAAGCTCTCGTTCCTCCCATTCCTATGGCTGAGCAGTCCACTGGGCTCTGGCTCCCCTTTCATTGCGTATCCCGAGTAGCAATCCAGGCGGGAGGAGCCAAAGACAATTACCTCGCCGTTGGCACGGGCTCCGACCAGCAGCTGACCCCCCTTGGTGGCCGTCATCCTCCGGAAGTTGAGGTCGCGACGAGCGTGCTTGCGATTCACCACAAACTGGCCATCGATCATGCGGAAGAAGAGGCAGGGATCCGAGGCGGATGTGCTGCAGGCGATGAGACGGTTCCGGTTGCGGAACCTGAAGGCATGGACATGCTGGGCCTGGACGGTCAAAGCCTGGCGATGCTGCAGGCGCAGCGTGATCCGGTCCAGCTCGTAAATGGTGAGTACCAGCTGGAGAAGATCAGGAATTAACCTATGATACTATGCTTTCTGAAGGAAACTCACTCGGGTCTGGGATCCCCGCAGAGATCGGCCAAAAATCAGATACTGCGGCTGGCGACCCACCACCCGAAGGACACGGATGGCTGGCAGGGTGATCTCCTCGAGGGGATTGAAGTACGTGTCCAGCCACTCGAAGGTTCTGCACTTGCTCTGCGTCCTGGTGTGATTGGAGGCCACCAGCAGGAGCACCTGCTCCGCACTGGGCTTGAGCAGGTGCAGCTGCAGGAATCCCCCGGGCAGCGAGAACTCCTGCAGGGGCTCAAAGTTCAGCTGGCTGGCTGGATCTTCGGAGAGCAGCAGATCCCGCGGCAGTTGGTACACCTCCAGGGAGTCCTCCAGGACGATGGCCAGGAGGAGGAACTGCCGCCAGGCCACAATCTCAGCGCCGAGCGCTGGCCGCTCTCTCACCCGTCCCGCCAAACCGCCCAGCGGCACCAGACGCCGCTCGCCGGTGGCCACGTGCAGCTGATGGATCTCCGGTCCGTGGAGCAGGAGCAGCAGATCCGCCTCTGGCTCGCGCAGCACAAAGATCGGCATCTCGTGGCGCACCACCATGTCGACGAAGGGTAGGCGGATCTCCGGGCCAGAGCTGCTGCTGCCATTTAACGCATTCCGGCAGGAGCTGGGCAGCACCTGCACATTACTTGGCTTTCCCAGCACTTCTTCGGTGGTTAGTTTGCCCTGAACTTGGGACACGAGGACACTGAGTAACAGGACACAAAATCCGGACGAGAACATTTCACGTTTCATAAACACTGAGCGCATGGCAACACTGATGTCGTTCCATTCACATGGCAATCCTATTTTTGAGAGCTTACTTCCCGGCGACTAGCTGTAAAATGATGTGAAAGAAATAAGGGAAGAGAGAGAGAGAGGAAGCTCTGTAACTCTGCCGAAAAACAGTTAGTGGAAAGGAGGAGTGCCAACTGGTACAGTGGGAGAGATTTCTATTATCTTCGTCAAATAACCGTTAATGGGAATGGAGAGAGGTGAAGCCAAGACTGGTACAGTGGAAGAGATCTCTATTATCCACGTCAAATAACCCTTAATGAAAAGGGAGAGTGGCAAAGCGTAGACTGATACAGTGGGAGAGATCTCTTATATCTTCGTTAAATAACCATTAATGGAAATGGAGAGAGGTGAAGCCTAGTCTGTTAATGGGAATGGAGAAAAGTAAAGCGTAGACTGGTACAGTGGGAGAGATCTCTTATATCTTCGTTAAAAAACAATTAATGGAAATGGAGAGAGGTGAAACCTAATGGGAATGGAGAGAAGTAAAGCTTAGACTGATACAGTGGGAGAGATCTCTTATATCTTCGTTAAATAACCATTAATGGAAATGGAGAGAGGTGAAGCCTAGACTGTTAATGGGAATGGAGAAAAGTAAAGCGTAGACTGATACAGTGGGAGAGATTTCTATAATCTCCGTCAAATGGGAGAGAGAGGTAAAGTGAAGGCTGGTATAAGGTAGTACTAAAAATACTAAAAGAAGTTGTAAAAGGTAGTTCTAAAATATGCTTATGGTTCAAGTAAAATGATTTAAGTCGTAAATATACTAGATACTACAAATAAGTGGGTAACACTAAAAAAATCAAAATAAATAGTAAATTAGTTAGTCAGCTAAATTAAAGTTATTATTATAATTATTTTATTATTCAAATAGTTTGTTTTCCTATCACAATCATACATACCTTACGTACTTCATATTGCCCCCTTCCAAATCAGCCTGAACGTATGCTACATAATGCTGACTTCTTATCGTAATGCTCTCAACAGACATTTTTCCGCCGTATTTTGTGTAGTTTTTCCCCGACTTTGCCTTTCTCATTCTCTGTCTGCCAGAGTGACACCTTGGGGCTGGGAATTAAATTATTTTTGAGGGGAGACGATGGGGAAGGCGCGGAATCTAAAAATAAGGCAGACAACAAAACTTGGAGAGTGTGCCTTCGACGATTCCGCCGAATCAATCAGCTTCGATCATTAGTCGAGGTCATTAAAGACATTAAGCCCCCATCTTTTCACCGAAAAGTAGGAAGAAAGCATTTAACACGGAAGAGGGAATCGCGTATAAATAAATTCTATATATAAATCTTTATAGAGGGACTCGATGCCTGGAGGGATTTGAAGCGAGTCACCCGTAAATCCGCAGTTTTAACCCAAAAGGTGGCCACACATTTGTACTGGCCATTAAGAAGGATTCAAAGGACCCGTAAATCGTATAAAGTAATTTCATTGAACGTAAGATTTAATTCAAGTCAATGCCCTCAGGTCAAATTATGGCTAATTTCGACCGAATATTTACTTTTTCAGATGGATGGATGGATGAATCGCAAGATTTTGGCCGCATATCGAAAGAAATGTAAACAAACGCAGATCTTGGGTAAAAATAACAGCACTGCCAATTAGAGAATAAAATTGATTTTGCATAAATCTTATATACTGAGCTATATAGAGGATATTTCTTTAATTTATAATCCGATTATACTATTTTATTTAAGGAAAATAATGAAAAATGGCTTAAAATCTTCGTGTAAATGAAATATTTAAAAATATTAAGTTTGGAGCTGTTGCTGTTGCAACGCTAACTGCGGCTGTTACCAGCTGTTGTCTGGTCATTAGCAGATGTTCCGCTTGCGCCTTGCGTGCTGCCGTCCGTCCGCTTGTCCTGTTTCCGTTGACCATTTCAAGCAGCCGCCGTCGCTTTTCGCTTTTCGTGACTAATTAGCAAATTTCGCGACACCCGTCGCGAGCATTTGGCGCTTTTGGCATTCGGGGTCAGAGGCCAAACCCAGAACCTAACCTACGGTTACCGTTAGCCTAAGCAGTTAACAGCAACAGCAGCTGATTGTCATGCCTGCAGCTCATCAGGAGGCTCATAATCATAACGGTGATGAGTGGCGGCCACTGATTTGAGTGCACACACTCCTCCCCGCTTTCCAATGGGCCACTCTCATGCGAAGAGCCGCTCTCTCATTTGCTCTCCTTCTTTCTCTCTCTGTGTTGTCTCCAGCCGCCAAACTCCCCAAAAAGTGCTCCACTTATGCCGCACTCTCTCCGCACGCGAGTGTGTGAGTCAGCGGCAGTCAACCACGCACCATGGCAAAGAGAGCCAGGGACAGTGGGTCTTATTCGAATGATTCTGTTGAAAAAAAAAAGTGTCGGACAGTAAAACAGTGAATTTAAGTAATGATAAAAATGTAAAGAGTAGCAGTCACATACATTTTAAAGAAATTTCTTACTCTAAATTTATTGATTGAATATTAAAAGTCACTTGACTTTATTGTTTTTTTGTTCATAAATGATTTAAAAGTTAAATCATATATGAAACGAATGTTCTGTTCTTGTGTGGCCCACAGTGCGGCGCCCAGAAATTCTTGGAGAGCAGAGCGTGCGCTCTGTTGGCATGGCGAGCGGGGGAGTGGGAAAGTGGCGGCAGCATAGAGAGCGAGAGCATACTGGCAGCATGATCGCTCATTGTGCAATTTCGGGCCGTGTTCTGCGGACGCAGTTCAGTCGCATCGCAGTCGCCGCCGACGCCGCAGTCGCTGAGTTCCGATTGGAAACCGAATTAAATTTCGAACTGTGCAGTTTTTGTTTTATTTTTATTTTGTTCGTTCTTCAATATATTTTTTTTGTGTTTTTTTTTTTTCGCTGTTATTCCTGTGTGAAAATGTCACCGGCTAAGCAACAATTTGCCATGAGTGAGCGTTGAGAAAAGAAACCCGAAAAGAGATCCTTTTTGGATACAAGAAAGGGAGAGAAATTGCATAAAAACTCAAAATGAAACTGTGGAAATCAAAGAAGCCCATTTCGGGCTGTGTGCCTGGAAAATCGGCGGCTCTCAAGCAGGACCAACAACAGCAGCAGCAGCAGCAACAGGATTCGCACACTAACGGATCCTTTAACGGACAACATCTCCATTCACAGCAGCATCCGCAGACGGACAGCAGCGGCATCGCCTTGGCGCCCATGTTATCCGGTAAGAGCTTTTCCGTTTTTCCGACCCCTCCCCCTGCTTTTCCCATTCCATCCAGAGGCGCCCAACATGTGCGCTCCCATTTTCCGCTTTTCCGCCTTTCCGCTTTCCGCCCCCGCTCAGGGTTATCGCATTTCCGCCCAAGGTGCTTGCGTACGGCCCTCAAGTGCTCGAATTTAGATATAGAACTGTATACAAATATCCGACGGTGTATTTGTATCTCTGTATCCGCGGATATCAGCTGGCAAACACTGGGAGAAACTTGGGTTTTCCTACGAAAAAATCCATATTTTTTGTTCGAAAATATTTTTGAAATATTTTACTTTAGAATTATTATAACAGTGATAATGGACTTTTAAACACGAATTAGTATTAAACTTTCTTGAGCTTGATATAAATGCCAAGTATTATATTTGAAACTTAATAATATAAACATAAAATCGTAAAAATTTGCATTACTAAAGGGCAGCAAGAACAAATTCTGCTGATATTTTTTGTAAACAATTGGAATACAATTTAGCCATTGATTTCAGTTGGTTATATTTTTTCTTTCCTTTTTTTTCGCTCAGTGCTTGCGCGCACGGCCCAAGACAATGTTTGACATTTTCAATTGAAAGTAATTGCTCGCGTTTCGTTTTCATTTTCATTTTCCAACCGCGCTCGAATTCCCTGCAATTTGTCGTCAATTTCCCCCTCAGCCTCGGCTCCGCCCCCACCAGCGAGGAGGAGGCAATGGAGCTGCTGTGACCTGACCCCTGATTTCCCAGCGATCGGTTCAATGAGATCAGCGGGCAATGTGATGGATTACCCGGGCATCGAATTGGATTGCCAAATCAGAGGAGTTCAACAGATCTGGAAGGGGGTATATATGTATATAGCTAAATATATCATAGCTAATTGGAGCTGATCGGATAAGCAGATGATGAGATGCATTTGCCATCAATTGAGACGTAATTGAATGGATTGCACAATCTCAAAATTATGGCTACTGATTCTCTAAGCATACGGAGAATTTTCCAGAAACCAAAACCATATCCGAGCTTCTGTTTTACCTTTGACCTATCGAAAGCCAAGATCTAGATAGGCTCCGCATTATTACCATAGAAGGATCTCTCCGCGAATCCAAAAGCCGCTTGGCTGTTCCGCTGATCTTGCGCCGATTAATGATCTAAAAACGCCGCCAGGACAGGCTCTGGGATTTATGTCAGTTAAGAGAGAGAGAGAAACGAGGAGAAACAAGCTGCAACTGCAGAAGTTGAACTTTTTAGTGAATGGAGAAGCGAAGGAGATACAAAAGTATCTGCATCTGTTCGTGTGCGCGGGCTTAAATTGCATTTGATGAATTTATGGCATGGCAGGCGTAATTAAGCATTTAATTAAATATTTCTGATGCGCCGCATTGTTGTTGCTTAATTTTCTTGCGCGGTATGCCGCAGATTGTATCTGCTAGATAAGGCCAAGTGCCTGGCCAGAATGCCGCTGGTGGAGTGGTGCCTGTTGCCCCACTGGGCCACACAATCGCCCATTGATGCCCAAGCGCATAGAAGCACAGCTGAAGTCAAGATAATAGGAATCTTTTCATTTAAGGGAAAAGTTTTCTTTAGTAACAAGAGGCAAAAAAAGTTTTATTCAGGGTTTTGTAAAGCTTTTTAAACCTTCGCCTTAGTGAACATTGAGAACGTTTAATTATTATTATTTTTACCATTGCTGTATGGATATAAGATACGAACTTAGATGCATCTGCAATTGTTGGCATTGCATATCCAAAGGCAAACAGAGGCGTGCACTCATCCGCGGCCGTGGATAAAAAGGGGGGGGTGCCGAGATCTTCATGGGGCAGGGGGATGACCAGATGTCACTTGTTTACACAGCAATGACAGCGACAACAACAACAACAACTGAGGCGATTGATTTGACTGCTCACTCGACTCTCCGACTCTGCGTAAGCAAACAAAGCCTGAGAACAGCGAAAGGTGTTCAATGTCAATGCCCGGGTCCAACTCTGAATCCAAATCAGACCCAACAGATGACAACTCCCCCCAAAAGAAATCCCTCATTTCCCGGCCCTTGGAGTGGTGCACATTAAATGCCCATAAAATCAACGACAAAACATATGAAATCGTAAAAAAAGAGTTGAAAACAGCTCGAAACATGCAGGGTGCGAGTAATGGATCAACAGATACCATTGTGAGCGTTGACAGGCTATGGCAATGTGATCTATATTTGTAGAAATGATAAGATAATAGCAATCGTATATCATTTAAATAAGATTTAAATGAATCCTTCAACTAGTAAACTTACTTTTTTGTGAAGATTCTCTGGAGAGTTATTAGGAAACAAAGAAAAGAGTTTTAAAACTACAAATTTACATCGATTTTAGAAATGTTACGAAATCCTTCAATAAATCGTTTTATTCTTAGCCATATTTCCGATCTAACAGATTGCCATTAACCGATAAAGCTTACAAGGAACTTTGTGATGAAACCTAAAAGGGCAATTAAGTTCGACCGATTGAAAAGCGCGGAAAATCGAGGAAAGATCACGTCTGGACAACTAAAATGTGACATGGAAAATGTAGCAAACTTATGGGGCAATGAAATTTATGGAATTCTGATGATCATAATTATTGGTCGGAACAGCGACAAAATCCAGAGTATCCAAAGTGGATAAATCGTTCTGTGTATGTTCCTAAAACGCTATCATCCCGCGTGTGTGTGTGCTTTTGCTTTTGTTCTTTTTTAGATTTTATGGATTTCTTTGGCTGCATATGTACATTTTATTTTTTACGAGTTGCATTGGGAGCATGATTGATTGAACATCGAACAAATGTTTGAGAGCCCACTAAAACACCAAATGGAAATTGAAAATATGGGTCGTGCACGGATAAGGGTAGGGGCACGGGTACTATCTATTTGTGTATTGCCTTTGTTGTGCACTTTTTTTCCAGCCCAGAATGAATTTGTTCGAGTTGTGTGCTCCTCGATTTTTATGGCCAGTAAATTGAAGTGTTTGGAATTTACAACTGATTTGAAAGCAATTCTGATTTAAGCATTTATTGCCAGAATATGTACATTTTCAGTGGAAGGAGGGGAGTGTTGAGAGGGAGTGTCTCCTTCTTTCTTTCAACAATTTTATGGCTGGAGCTAAAAAAATAACTACAAATGACTTACTTTAAAACACGTACATTTCTTAATTTGCACAGGATAAATGTGCCTTATATGGGTTAGATTTCGAATAAAAACAAAAAAACAAAGCATTTGTAACAAACATAACATTAGTTTCAAAAATAAATTCACTGATTTTTGGGTTATAAAAGAAGAAAAAATTATCATGAATTAATTCAGATTTTTGCTAATACTTAAAAGGTTTTTCAATCAAAACCAACATCACAAAGCAGGCTACTTCCCTTGAAAAACTATTTTGTAGCACAACAGCAATATGATAAATTAATATAATTTGCCATAACTTCTAGAATTTGTACTGGATTTGCATATATTTGACCTTAACTCTTTAAGGAGAAATTTAGTTAATTTAATTAATTTAATTTAATTTAGTTCTGTTCACTCAAAATAATTAATAACGTTTTTTTATATTTTTAAAAAGAAAATGAAATCTAGCTATAAGAAACATAGCCAAAAATATTGCATGTTTTTTTAGCTTTAAGTGCTTATATCTTCATTAATAGAGCTCTGACCATTAAGAGCCGTATGTTGTCGGAAAGGTGTATACATTGGCTTTTGGATTGTACTAATTTGAAATATGTTGGACTAACGGTTTTCAAAATTTTTAGCGTAGTATAAACACTCTGGTTTTTCGCGAATATCTCCAAAACGGTTCTTTGCATTTTTTTTTAATGAGTTCAACTCAAAATGAAGCGGAAAAAGTGAGTTTAAACGTTTATATATTTTGGCTGTAAACTATTGTAATTAATGTATTTGCAACTTATACCTGAGATTACTTGAAATTCCTCTTAGTGTAGGCTGCTGCATATGTAGCTGCAATTCCTTTATTGCTCGCGACACTTCATTGTTGTTGATGGGTTTATTTCTCTCCCTGGAGGCGCTTTCCCCATCTTCCCCACGTCCCTGGGGGAGAGTATAATACATATACATTGCATATATGCCATGCGGCAACAATAAAAGTCATGAGTAGGTTCGCTCATCCAGGGATTTTCATAATTCCCGGCCTCCCTTCTCCAAGGAATTGGGTGATGTGTGAGATGGGGGATAAAAGGGGTATATCGGGTCGGGTATTGGGATATGGGGGGGAATTAAACAACAAATCGAAGAGGGGGTTAACTCAGACCAAAACACTGCAGACGGTGAGACGTCTTATGGCTAAAAGGGGTAAATATTCAGTAAATTTTTCTTTCCCTCCACCTAGAAAAGAAGGGTTTGCACAATTAAAAATAAACCTGAATATTTTTAGCTTAGCTGCGTTTCTATTTCCTTCGACAATAATTTGTTTATTTGATTTTATAATGATTTATTTAAAAAAAGTAAGTATATATTTTTGAAATAATAATAAAAATCCACAATTATTTGTTTAATGAAAAGTAAGATGGAATGGTATTCTAATTTATTCTTCAGTGTACTACTAACAGAGAGAGAGAGACTCAGAATAAAAACCGAGAAATCGCTGAGATGCCATTGTCGCGCCACTGCCCCCTATTCGCCGCCGCCCCTGCAGGCTGCACTTCCCATTCGTTTTTGGGCAATCGAAGATTTTTGCCCCTCACTTTTCACTTTCCCCCGCTTCCCTTTTCGTGCCATGTGCGTAAGAGTTTCTTCGCGTGTGGGTGTGTTTATTTTTCGCCACATTGCGGCCATCGAGTGTAAACAAAGCAACAGTAAAAGGACAGGGGCCGGGGCAAAAGGGGGATCCGAATAACATAGGGAGAGAGCGGCAGAGAACTCAACAATTTGACGCAATTAAAACGAAATGAGCACTGAGCGAGTGGGCTGGCGAGTGCGACAGCGACGTCTCTGCCCGTCCAACAGTTGGTGTACAGTGGCGCCACAAGGGGATGATACCCTTTTTGCAGGATATTTGTAAGTGTAAAGTATTTAATAAAATATGAAAACTAAGCTAAATTCAGAAACAAAAAGAGGAATAACTGTAATCGGAATATAAGCGTAACCATAACCATGATTTGTTTTTGTTAGATTAGATATTATAATTATTTACCTGCATTTTTTTTATATTAATTTCAACTTAGAAATATTAATTAGTTACAAGAACCCCCTAAAAGTCAAATTAAATATATGAAAACCTACGCCCAAAAGGATCCCCTCCGCCACACATCCTGCCCACCCGTCTCTGGACCTAAAGTGTTTTGTTTTCGAGAGACGCGCAGACAAAGAAAAGGCGGAGAAGGAGAGCGGGAGGAGCCCTTCCTTTGTTTTTGGGGCGTGATAAATCCTTGGGGGCCCATACTCGTATCATAAAGCTGCCAAATCAAACGGAAGCGACAAATGCAACGGGATCGGGGCGGCAGCGGCAGCGGCAGCAGACGAAGCGGCAGAATAACCATGTAAACAAAGCGCAGCAGGCAAATGACATTCGCGCCCGTTATTCACCCCACTGTCCCACCACCCGGTCTCTCTCTCTGCACTCCGCACAGTGGGCCAAATAGGCACAATGGGGCAAACAACAATCGAAAAGAGGCAGCTGCTGCTGTCAACTGATAACGCAAATAAAGTTTCGACAATAGATGGAAAACGTGAGTTCACTGCACTTCCGTTGAACTCGGATACTAGAATATAGCTAAAACTAGAATACAATTAAAGGTGTCAACCTTAACCGGACATTAAGAACAAGTAAGAAAGCTACAGTCGACTGTGCTCGACTGTGAGATACCCGGTACCTAAACCGAGCCAAGGCTCGAATGCGCCACCTGTCGGCTATAGCTTGCAGCAGCAGTGCCTTAGGGCGGTGTGTTAAAATTCTAACCTTATTGCTAATATCTCCCATGTTTATCATCCGATTTTACTGAAATTTTCAGGAAGCGTCCGCTCTATTTTATTCATTTTTTGTATTTATTAACTTTAAACCGAAAAGTACGAGTATAGCTTATTTAACGTTTTTTATGATTTTTGAGGGCGGAAGTGGGCGTGGCCAAATTTTAAAACAAACTTGATCTGCGTGCAACAGATTCCAATGTTGTCACCAAATTTGGTAACTCTAGCCTATGGGTACCGGGTATAAAAAGTGCCGAAGACACATTTCCGCAAAGAATATAGCCTAGTTTAATTCAATAAACAGATAATTATAGATTTATAAAGAAGTCCTTTTAAATAACTATAGAATTAGTGGAAGCCCACTAAACATGTATAAAGCTTGAAAGAAACTTGCCAGCCACTCAATATATTCTGGAAAATATTTGCCTTTTCCGCCCATAAACCAATTTCTTCAAAATAAAAATAAACTTGCAAGTCATATACTTCTTTTATTTTCCCCAGCCAATAGTTTCCTTTCGTCAATGTGTTTTCCTTTTGAAGTTCTTGGACTTTCGCTGAGTTTTGACAATTCCTTTTGTACTTCTCCAGAACTAATTTAAGGCCATAAGTAAAAAATAAAAGTTTAACTTCCAAACTCTGTCGTCGTGGTCGTCGTCGTCGGGGAGCATTGAACTTGCACTACGCAAAAATGTATATGTATTAATGTATAAATTTATATAAGAAACAAGGTACAACCATGTAACGATCCATCGATCTTTTTTCTCATTTCGTGGGTTTTGCACTCGATGCTTTTGCTGCTGCTGCTCGTCATTTTATTTTCGTTTTTTTTTTGTTTAAAGTTGACTGAAAACAACATTTTAATATTAAGTTGCGTGAAGAGTCAAACTCACCAGAATTCAAGCAAGCTTTTAAATGTCTTCTTTTTTTTTAGAGTTTTAGTGAGTTTAGTGCTTAGTTTGTTGTTTTTTGTTAGTTGTGGTCCTTGGCAACTCGGGACGACCTAAATGCAGGTATTTGCATTCCCAATCCTCGCAGATACCCATCAGATCGAAGGGACATACGATGGCGTTGAATTCGTGATGATTGTAGAAGTTAAGCGTTAGGGGCGATTGGTAAGCTGGGAAGTAGTGGCTCTTAGGTGGTCCCGGCTTTGGCTCCCGCATGTGGGGTTTCCTATACCTTGGTGGATGTTTTACCCCGTCCAGTTCCAGAGCACCTGGAGGCTCCACCGCCTTCGGTGCCTCCGCCGCCTTCTCCTTCTCCTTCTCCTTCTCCTTCTCCTTCTCCTTCTCCTTCTCCGCCTCAGTCAGTTTGCTTAGGTCATCGAACTTCCCAGTGTTATAGAGACGTATCTCCTGGTTGAGTTGCTTGGACTTGCGACTGATCTCCGCCATTCCCTCGTCGCGTATTCTGTAGCCACCGCCCCTTAGTCCTCGTCCCAGGTTCAGGGCAGCTGCTTGGATCTTTTGACGCTTCTGTTTCAGTGATATGATGAACTCATGGCTGGCCTGCAACTCCGGCTGGATCTGGGCCAGCTTCTGTTCCTCCTGGCGGACCGACTGCTCCACGGACTGAATTTCGGCAGTGAGCTCCTCGAGGCGATGCGAGCAGCGCATGCGTATGACCTTTGACTTCTTGGCATCCTCGACCATTTGCAGCGACTTGTCTAGGTTGCTGATCATGTTGCTCCCGATCTTGGCAAAGGTTTTCTCAAGGGCCTTTAGCCGACGCTCTTTAGGACTTCCTTTGGCTGCCAGCGGCTTTTCTGATGCCTTGGCAGTATTGGGTTTCTCCCCTGAAGACGCATTGGAGACCAAAGGACAAGGCTTCCGGTTCAGACTCTTCTGTTTCTCCAGCATTTCCATCCGCTCCACCAAACGACGGTACTCGTTTTGCGATGTCACTGGCAAGTTCCGCACAGCCAAAGGAGTAGTACCTGTCGCCTGCCGCTGCTCCTCGGTCGCCCGCTGCTGCTTCTCGATGCGCGACATCATCAGATCTTCATCGCTGCCCGAAGACTCCTCCTCCGCCAGGTTGATGAGTAGCTTGCTCGCCTTGCTGGTGGCCGGATCGATGGTGGTAATAAGGCGAGTGCTGGACGGGATCACACTTCGACGATGCAGAAGAGTGCTGGGATCCTTGATCGTCAAGGTCGTTGGACGTTTGATGCTTGAACTCGGGTCGGATTGCTCGTCTACTGACAGCTTTCGCTTGTTCGTTGTCATTTTATGAGTCACATTATTGGGCTTGACAATTTGACCAATGGGACACCGATGGGCCAAGCTACCCAACACTCAAAACAAAATTAGAAAACTTTTCTAAACTTTCACCATTTTAGAAAATATGAGGGTTATTTACACTTTATGTATTATTAGGTATTAGATTTTAGAAAAATTTATTTCTGAAAAATTCTTTCCTAGTTTTCGGAAAATAATTTCTAAATATAATAAATATTTTTCTTAAGCTTAGCAATTCGTTCTTATTTCTTAGGCGATTTTGGCTTATGGTGACCATTTCTGTGATATAGAAATTTATTTCTTATTCTAAGAAAAAACTCTTTGTTTTTAAAAAAATATTTCTTGTACTACAAAATTAATTTTTATGGCGATTTTCTTGAAAATAGGACTAAAATATTATGGGTGTAATATTTATGGTCACTATTCATTGTGTGCCACCCCATGGTTGTTGTTGGTCCTCTTCCTTTTGATTGTTGTTGTTGGTGTTGTGGCAGTGGCATATTGCAAACATTTTGCTGCCATTTATTTTTGTTTAATTTTCCTATTGCCGCCGCGAAATCTGCCACAACGACGTCACTCAGCAGTAAACATAAACAGAGACAGACAAGAGAGAGGGTGAGAGGGAAAAGTGGAGAAAGCGGAGATGGAAATGTGGATAATGGGCAAAATCACACATTTGACAGAAACCGCTATTTGCAGATGAAAATTATAATAAGAAAATATCATTCCATTAAACGTAGTGGGTAGATGTCTAATTTAAGCTCTGCACCACTAGAACCCATTAGGAATTATAGCTATAAGTTGAGCTTTGAAATAAGCTATCGAGTCTAAAACAAACAAAAGGCTTGTTTTACCCTTTTGGGTAATAAATTAATTAAAATTCGAGATTTCTATTTCTAATTTTTTAAATCTTAAACAATTTCAAATAAGTAAATATAATTTAAATTTTTTTGGAGGATCCTTGTGTTTTCGGAATTGAAAATATACTTTGTTTTGAGAAGCAGACAAGTCCACAGTCCACACGATCCACACACACCCCTATTTCCCCCCATTTTCCATTTTCCACAGCATCCAGAAATATTCAAGAGAGTAGCAGGGAGAATGTCACAATTTCAGAGACTGTGTAAAAATAGCAACAAAAACATGTAATAAAAACAACAACAAGCACGTAGCACACGTTGGATTTTTGTTCCTTTTTGGATTTTGGATTAATTTGTAAAGTCTGCCGTTTGGCTGACAACTCCCCGTCTCCGTTCCTGTCACCGACGCTTTTCCGCCGCATTTTTCCTCATAATTATTTGTTGTCGACTGAATAGGACCCCTTTCCCTTTCCCACCGCATTTTCCATGCCACATAATATATAGAGTTGCGATTTTCATTATTACCACCTCTAATCCCTAACCATTATCCCATATTAATTATGAATGCAAATATTTCAGTGCAAATAGGCCTGTACATAGATGTATAAGTGCATTCTTTAATAATATCCTTAAAGCAGGAATTAAAGATAGGAAAACCTTTGCTAATCTTTCTTATTTCTTTAAATTCTAGAGTTTCGAGTGGTTTTTCAATTAAATTTCGAAGCAACCCTTAATTGATACATCTCTACGTTCTTTAAAAGGAATTATTTACAATGATTACAATTCTTCCAAGTACTTTTTTATAGGCATAAATCGACCCTTGTTGAAATAAAGTATTATCTTTCCGCAAGATAACAACATAAATGAACAATCTATCAAATGTCATAATTATTATTAAAACTACCCTTTACAAATTGATTTTAATGAAGATGTTTCCATTAGGTTTTCCCAAATTTCAACCGGCTTAAGACCTCTTTAGGGGTTAAAGAGTTGTATAATTCATAACGATCGAATTAAGTTGAAGTGATGATAATGATGATGCTGCTCACTTCATGGGAAATTCACTTTCAGTTTCATTTTCAATAAGGAATTTAATTAAGCTGGCGTTCAGTCTCGGGAAATTAGATTCCCGGCTAACCCAGTGATCTGTCACAGTCTCATTATGGAACAGCCTCCAGCATAGTGTTTGTGTATATATCTTTTCACTCTGTGGACCCTTTAATTGAGTTTCGGGCATGATGAGTTGTACAATTTGTATGCAACCTCCCCGAAACAAATTTAATGACGGCTCTGGCTCAGTTCCAGCTCCATCGCCCTCTTGACAATCCGAGTGTGTGTGAAGTGTTATCTGGGGGCAGAAACGCCTTCGGTTTTGTCAACGGTGAACGGGAAATTCCAATATCCAAACTGAACCTTTTCCCTTCATATTTGTCGGGCGAGCGCCTTATCATCAGTTTGCGTGCGTGAGTTGCGGCTGCGGCCGGGGATCGGTTACGGGTAATTAAGATTTCGGGGCATAAATCTGAGGCCCCTTATTCCCGATACTAGTACTCGTACTCCCCGGGATCCTCGCACATGGCGAGCGATATGAGTACGAGAAGAGTGCTGCTGAAAATTGTCAAATGCTTGCTGGATGTGCAAATGAAATGTGCCGTACAAAGTTATGACTCTATAGGCACTGGAAATAAAATTGTAATTAGGTTCCCTCTAATTTAACTAAGTTTTCGGTAGTTTAAGGTATCTTCTTTTAGATTTTAAACACGTTTTTATAATTTAAAAATGAACATAATAAATAATTACTGATTCCTACATTCTTTCCTAATATTTTCTGGTAAAGTCTGTAAAAATTTAGTTTGTCTCATTTTTTAATTTAGTCAACTGTTTTATTTGTTTATATATTTATTTTTTAAGTGCATCTCCCTCACTTTCTACTTCAGCTTACTTGTTCCGCCCCTTTAAAAAGGCATAAAAAATACCGAAATGGTCGTAAATCAATTTTGATGCAAAGTTCCCCGACTGCAGCGCGACTTAGTGGCGGCTCTCTGCCTCCTCGACTCCAGTTCGAGTGCCTCAACCCGTTCAGAATTGAAATAATTTCGCAATTTTCGCAAAAAGGGTGTTTTTGCATTGAGAAAGAGACACGACTAGCTGGAGAGAGGAACAGTGACAGCTACACATTTGTTACGATGTGCGATGTGCGGGCAGCCATGAACCGAACGAAACGGAACCACCGTCCTGCCAGGGCTTCGGTTCATACTTACAATAGGTAGCCCAGGAATTCCGGGGGCTTCAGGGAGAGAGAAAGGTACTGAAAGGAAACTAATAATTTCGAAAATTGTTTATTCATATTGAATAATATTTAATAATATTCATAATAATATTGAAAACCGGATTAAGATAATGTTAATAAATATATATAAAAATCTCTACAAGTTATATATTGTGTAAACCAATTCTTACACATTTCTAGTCTATTGTGATACATTTTGTAGAAATCTGTTTAAATATGTTATGGGAGAAAGCTCTAAAATTTGTTAAGACAAATATTTTTAGCCGGCTCTGTCCAGCCTCTGCCGGCACACTTGTTCTTTCTAAGCTATTTGCTCTGTAATCAGCTTAAGATCCTTTAATAAATATATAATGTTATAGATTTAAAAGGGCTTAATACATAGATGTATTACATACATCCTTTAAAATTAATTTTAAGCATTTAAGCTTGCTTAACTTTGGCTTAAATATTAATTTCAACTTAACTTAACTTTGCAGCCCTGGCTGGCTGATTTGCTTCGGTTATTTTGTTTCATTTCTTCTTGTTTTCGTTGGTGCCTGGCTCACTCATCAAATGAATGTCAACGTTTTGCTAAATACTCGAGGATCTCAATGGAGTTGCCTTGCCCCCCGGGTTTCCCCTTTATTTTTGCTCCTTATTTTTTTTTTGGGTTTTTTGCATGCAAGGGTCGCCCTTTTTTTTGTTTTTTGCTGCAGTGAGTTCGGTTCATTTAAGTTGAGTTCGTATTCGTTGTGGCTGTTGCACTTTGGTGGCAGGGCCTCTGCCCCTTCGCTCTCCTTCTGCCCTAAGAACTGTCCTCGCTTTTCGCATTTGTTGCGGCTTTATCAGATGTTGACATTTTTGCGGAACCACACTCGAGTTCATTTGCAATAATTGGTTTTTCTTGTCTTCTTGTTTTGCAAAAAATAAAAATAAAAATAAAGGAGAGAAAATCAAGAAGACAAAGGGGGCTGGGCTCTGGGCATTGACTGACTGAAGGAGAGAGCCTTGTGCTAAATAGATTCCATCGTGAAATTGTTGACATACTCGTATTTTCACGCCCAAAGAGCTGCGTGTCCATTAATAAATAAGTCACTAAGCACTTGAAGAAAAGTAAACTTAACACAGAAAATTGGGAAATAAAATAAATAATAAATATTATCGTTAGAAATAGAAAACAGAAATTCAGAAGTCCAATTTCTTTAGAAAAAAACTCACTTATATTTTTAAAACTAAGTGGAATACTTAAAGTCTGGGGTTCCCCCATAAACTACTACCTAGAAAAATAATCTCAGTGCAGGCAAAGAGTCAGCGTTTTGTGGGTTAATGGATACATGGGGCACTCACTCGCCGTGAAATGCCACCGGGACAGCAGCAACTACGCAGTTTTAGCTTGAGTTTCGACCGCCTCCCTTTTAACCCATTATTGCCCCCATTCCTGTCCCCGTCCCTCTCCCTGTCATGTTGCAACAATAACACTTTCGGGCCATTCCCAGTCCCTTTTTTTTGTGGCTGGAAAAATAAACTCTGAGAATTGAAAATTGCGTGGGGATAAGCAAACACAATAACAAAGCGTCAATGTTGCCAATAGATTGGCATGTCAATCCATCAATATCCATCGCACTCAGTCAGTCAACCAGTCAATCAGTCAATTAGTCGACTGATTGGCCCACATCCACATCAAATGGATCTGCCCAGCACCTGTCAATAGAATAAATACAGGAACAACTCAATCAAACGAAGATCCAAACTGTAGAAAATGCTTTAAAAAATATATATGGCGAGATGAGTTGAAAAATAATTAATCTTATGGATTAATAGAGGTGGCATTCAATCAGAAATTTCTTTAAAAAGTACTTAGATTTCTTTAAAGTCAGAAAATGAAGTTAGAGGCAAGATTAGACATAATTTACACAGCGATGGCAACCTAATGATCTCAAATTCTTCGAGGAGATTGCAGAATTCTCCCGACCTCCAACAGATAGATCTCGTTGGGCAGATTTCACTTGAAATGAATGTCTATTTAGCATGTTAATGTGGCAAATCGCCGAGGAATTCGAGGCGGCAAATGAACCATTCCAGAAAAAGAAGACAACATCATCTCCAGCAGCCAATAAAGCGGGGAATCCAGAGGCAGGCAGAAGATCAACAAAGCTGGGAAACTCTGACGTTGACGACCCCCAGCAATGTGGGGAGAAAAGTGAACAAAATGAAAAAGAAGCTGTCTTTGTGTCTGTCATTCTTGTGCAATTTTCCCCCCGCGGAAAATGTGGATCTTGGGATCATCGCCTGGGGTGGCCTCCAAGTGTCTATTTCACTCTAAGATCTGTCCAATTGCCAGGATGAGTTCAGGAAGTGCTCTCGGCACTATAAATGGAGCTAGTCTATCCTCTCTTCCCGATTTTCACCATTTTCCGCCCCGCAAATCTTTTGCGGATGAGCGCAATTTCCGCTAGAGAAGGAATTGGCAACTGTCGCCGATAAATTTCCTCGCTTTTCCATACACCACACACACACACACACACACACACTTTCCACAAGTGCTGGCCATTAAAACGCGAAGGCGAAACCGTTGGCAAAAATAGCTTTAACTGCCCCATGGCAGCAATCTGGAGCTGCCGGAGATCCCGCACAGAAATCCCTGGCATCTTCTCCAGAACGGAACTGCAAATGACACTGCGAATTAGCCGGGAATTGCCAGCGATGCCATTAGACGTCGTCGGCGGTAAGTTAATTTGGGTCTCGAGTTATGGCACTCTTCCCGGAAACATTAAAATTTAGTGATCATTTAGTGATCATATTTACAATTCAATTATCTCCAGATAGCTGTTTACTTGGTTTTTGTGTTTACTTAATTATTTTTAATATTTTCTTGAAATTATTATTATTAGTTTGGGATAAGATCAATCTTTGTGTGATCTCTATTCCCCAATTTCTTTTATAATAATTTTTCTAGCGAGTCCCTTCAAAAAGGCTTTGACGGTGAAGCATTCCGTGAGGTTCCGCTTGAGTAGCAGGGCTGTCCACTTGCTGGAATGATATATTAGTAAAAAATATGAATGTTTCTTAGTTTATTATTGCCCTAGTCTACACCTTATTAAAATAAATATACATAAAATAAATATAATTGTCAGCCATTTGATAAATTTAATATTATAATTAGGATATTTTAATTTTATTATATATATTAATACCAAATATTTGCTTGCAATTATTAGTAGGCTATGTTAGTTTGGTATAAGATCGATCTTTGTGCGTTCCCTTTTCCCTAATTCTCATTATTATCATTTTTCCAGCGAGTCCCTTCAAAAAGGGTTTGACGGTGAAGCATTCCGTGAGGTTGCGCTTGAGTAGCAAAGCTGTCCACTTGCTAGAATGATATTCTTTAGTAAAAAACATGAATATATCAAATAAAAATGTTTCTTAGCTTATTATTGCCCAAGTCTACACTGCATCAAAATAAATAAATATAAAATAACTATATTTGTCAGCCATTTGATAAATGAAATATGAAAAGTTGAATACTTTAATATTATTGAAAATATTAATCCCAAATAACTTTGTCGACCACTTGTTTACACTCGAAATCGAGTTAGCGGAATGCGTAAATCAGTTCCGGAATCGAGTCGGAACATCCATATATCCCATATATATAAAGACATAGCCCATATGTTCCCGGTCTTATTCCGTATATATAGTATTTCATAAATCCATACGCACTCCATCACATTAGTTGGCTATTTTATGGGCTCTTTTCGATTTCATTTAGCGCTTGGCTCATTTCGACTTGTTTTCCCGAGCACCACCTCCCTTTTCCGCTTTTCCGACTCCTCCTAAGGGGGAAATATCGAAGAAGATGTCGAGCACTTCCAGGGCGGCCCGCTTTTCCCGCTTCTGCCGCTTTTCGCTTAATTCTGATTACATTTATTTATGAAACCGCGTGTACATATAATTTCCGTTCGCCGGCCCCAACGGCTCCAATGAATTATGTAAAAAGAAAAGAAAAACTCAAAAACTAGCCAGCGAAAATATAAAAAACAAGCGAGCGGAAAAACAAATAGCGCCTTTGCCGGTGGAAATCAAACCGAAAGAAATGAAAAGCCCGCATGTAAAAATAGCAAATGAAAAGCGCATCCAAAAAACAAAAAAAAAAACAAACGACCGCCGAGAGAAATGTGAAGACTTCAAAGCGAATGCGAATCCAAAGTGGAGACGCTGAAAGAGACATAGAGAGGGGGGAGTAAAAGGTACAATTTATAAAAAACTATTAACAAAATAAATGAAAATAAATGAGAAAGTAAGAAACTAGTTTGCACCTGAAGGCAAAGGCTTAAAACCAACTCAAATCAATGTTTTTGCTATTTGTGATGTTTTTTATTAAAAGAAGAATATATTTCTTATTTTTGTTTTGCGATAAATATAAAATAAAATATATTTTTAATTTTTATAATATGATAAATATAATAAAAAAGTATATTAAATATATAAACTATTAAAACTGAAAGAGTTCTTTGGTAGGAAATTGTTAATCACAAAAAATATGTTAAGCGAGCGTTGATCGACTTTTATTTATTTATTTATTTGCTAAATTAATTCCAAACTCGAAGTCACAATTTAAAATCGGGTTTTGAAAATATTATAAAATATGAAAACAAGCAATTAAATAAACCAAGTAAATTTAAATTAAAAATGTAAATTAAAAATGAAATACTTAAATACTTTTATAAATAACGATCCCAAAATATGACCAACTTTTCCTCGAGTATTTATCTCAAGTCTTGCTAGAATATTTATTTATATTTATTGAGCGGCATATTTAATTTTCAAATCACAAATAAACACCCAAACAGGAAGCTGCTCGGCCATTTTCTTGAGTGTAGCCGAAAGGTGCAACAACTGAGGCAAATTGGCACACCTTTCGGAGCAAAAGAAGAAGCCCGAAACCGAAACCGAAGAAAACAAATTAAATGAAAATAAATTATAGCGAATGAGCTCTCTATATGCCCCCATATATATGCCATATATACACCTCAATGTGTGTGTGTTTGTTGGACAAATGAAGCGAAACGCTACGTTTTTTTAGCAGCTCCGCCTGCCCCCGGTCCGGCCCTGTGTTAGTTTTTCCATTTTCCTTGGGGGCCGTTTGGCTTTTGCCTTTGCCTAATTATTGTTGCTGCTTTTCATAGTCGGGCGGGCGCATTAAGAAAAACTTTATGCGCCATTGAAGCGTTCGAAAATAAAAGTCGCGTCCGCTTGCGTCAAACGCCGCTGCCGCCTGCCTGCTGCCTGCCTGCCACGTGTGTTTCCTCCGAGAGTGGTGGTACTCTCTGGTGTGTCTGTGTGTGTTCTACTATTTTTCTCTATTTTTTTCTAGTGTTTTTCTTCTATTTTTCCGAAGGAAATTCACTCGTTACGCACACACGGCGTAATTGTAGCAGATCGCGTATACGCCGCATGGTCCCCAAAACAAAACACGAAATAAGCACAAAAAGTGTTGCCACACACAACAAAATGAATGAAGATGGCGGAGGAAAATGAGAAGGAGGGGGGGAGGTTGGAAAATGGGGGATGGGGGGTGCCACCTCAACATTGTATGCGGCGGCACAGTGAATAATGGCTTTTTTTGGCCACCGGCTTTTTGTTGATTTCTAACAAAAGGCTAAATAATAGTGCAAGAATCTATTCTTCCTATTTTTCAATTCTTTTATTGCCTATTTATTTGTTTTTAACAAATTAATTACACTGTTTAACATAGAACGAGGTACATAAGTGAAAACAGAGAACAACAGAAATAGTTGTAATTAAATTTTGACAGTAAATTGCTATATTAACATTCCTGCCTAAACATTATGAACTCTTAAATAGGATTAAGCTGAGAAATGCTTTATTTTTAATTAATTATATAGTAATAAATACAAAATATTTAAATATAATATAAGTAAAAGGGTTATAAAGTTATTTAATAATTTTTGTAAAGCTTTTTTGACATTTTTTAATGATTTAATGGTTTTAAACAGTTCCGAAAAAGTTCACTGATAAATTATAATATACACAAAAAGGGTGAGGTAGATTTTATATTATTAATTCCTTTTGTATTAAATATTATTTGTAACCCCCAAAGTATTTTTTTTCTGCTAAATTTATTTCAAATAATCTCATCTTTCTGTAATTTCTGAATTTTAAGTTATTACTAATGGAGAGTGTCATTATCGAGTGGCCAAAAAGGCGGCTCAAGTTGATTTTGTTATTTGGATATTATTGCTAAACAACAGAAGCATTTAGGGCCTGTCTTTTATCAAGTTATAGCCAGAGATATAGCCATCCGATTTCGATATCGATTCCGATTTGATTTCCCAATTTTCCTGAGTGATCCGTCACTTCTACTTCGGTGTTCCTCTTGCGGTTTGTTTCTATTTGTTTTCGTGCCACATGTTGTTGTTGTTGGGGGCATCGTACAAGATTAATTGAGTTCACGTATATATATATATAATATATATATCTGGGCTGTCTGTTTTTGTGGTTTTTATAATTCCCCGAGTGAGATTCATTCGCTTGTGGAATTTTAATTGAAGCTTTTTTGGCGACGCCGAAGGTCGCGATTTGTATTTCGGGGGGATTCTCCGAATCGAATTGGATACGCTGTGCATATGGTCACTATAGTGTCTTCTTTGATGTCTGCATTTTCCTCGGTTTTTCCCCCATTTTGCCCCCCCTTCCTTGGTTGAGTAAATTACAAGAAGAAAAGTGCTACACTTGGTCAGCGACTCCTACTCCCTGGGCACCTTTGATGTGGGATCTGTGAAGACAGGAAAAAAATAAAGAACTAACGGGACTTATGTCTTAAAATCAGATAAAATATTCAGGAAATATTCATGAAATCGAGATGCTTTCCTCATCAATTTAATATTTAGTTTTGTTTTTAAAACTGCATTTTTTAGTACAATTTTCTGATTATTTTCACCCTCTTTTTGCAGTTGATCGCGCCATGAGTCCGGCGCAATCGGAGGACTCTGGACTGGCTCCGGAACGGGGCACCACCTATGCCACCATTACCCTGCCACGGAATGCCCTGCATTTGGCCATCACGTTTGCAGGTGAGTGAAGGCGGAAAATGTAGGCCGAAACTGAGGAAGTTTCCCTCTGTTAATGCATTTTAAGGGGCTCTGGGTAACTTGATATCTTCATGCTGGCAAGGGGAATATGTAGAACTCTTTGATGGAATCTTTCTGGGCTCCTCTGACAGCTGTCACGATGAATCAGTAGCAATTGGGAATATGAATCAGAATCAGCCGTAATTATGTTAGATACAAATTGAGCTAACCCCCGCAGCGGATCAATCGGAAGTTGCTATTTATGCGGGTCGCTAATAATAATGATGATTGATTTATTATTTAATTAATTTGGTTACTTAATGAGGTGGAAAACTGCGGGGAAGTGTATAAATGAAGAGCTTAAAGAGGCTGTGAGTCTTTGAAAACCCTTAAAAATTGATATTATGTATATATAAAAAGGTTATATTTCCTTTAGAACGATAAACCTAAGATTACAGCGATTTTTTTTATAAAATCTCATTGAATCTCTGCATTTTATCTAGATATATATTAAAAAATATATCCACTCATATACTTCAACCCAAAGTACTAATTTCTTGGTCTAAACATTGATTTATTGCCATGTCGATGGGGTCGGGTCCATGGATGGGCTGCCCTCTGATGGCTGATGGCTTGGGTTGGGTTGGGTCTCCTCCACGGGGTGATTTCCCTCGGTGAGAATGAGAGAATATGGCCCAAAGCCTATATGGCAATATATATTCTCTGACGATCGCCAGACAATGTGGGCCGGTCCCCGGAATCATTCGATTTGAATGCGGAACGCGTCTCCGTCGCCGTCGATAATGCCCCCGTCGTCTTCGTCTCCATCTCCGTCCGATGCCGTCTCTGATTCCGTCTGTATTTTGTAGTCTCCGTCTCCGTCTGCTGTTGTCGCTGCCAAAATAAATCATCGTTCCAATCTAGAGAGAAGCCCACCCCCAGAAGGCGGGACCGGGATGGGGACCGATGCCAGACATAATAATGAGTATGTACCACGTAGGCGAACGCCAGGGGTCAAGCTTATAGTTACCACAAGCTAAGGGGGGTTAATTATTAAATTAAAATATGAAATACATTTTTTAAATAAAATAAATGACAGGAAAATCTTAGGTAAGAATTGTTTCATCAAGGAAACAAATATAACGTAGTCTAAGGCGATTCACTAGTCAGAAAATGTATCTAACCAGCCTCTGCCAGCACACAGACAATATACAGTGCCGACAAATTCTCAATTTAATGCTAAATCTAGCTTTTTTAAGCTTTTAATAGATATTTGTTTTAGTCAAACTATTTATAATGTAATATAAAAAGAAAGTAAGCTATTTTTTTCGCATAAATCGGGCCACATTAAATTTCTTACTCACTCTACTGCAATTTATTTATTTTAGCCTTTTCCTTAATCCTAAAAACCTGCTTTTATTTATTTCTAACCTTAAAACTTTATTTTCCCCTACAAAAATAATATAAATATTTATAAAATAACGTTATACATAAATATTATAATTATTTATTTTATTTACTAATCCCTTGACCCCCGCTGTCTCTGGTGTGACGGATTGCGTCTGAATCAGAATATAAAGTCCAACCATTCGCATTTGGATTTTGTACTCTTGACTAATCTCTGGCGTTGGGGATTTGGCGATTTTTTGTTTAAGTAGTGTGAAGTCCAAGCCAAGGGTTGTCTCTGTTTCTAGGGGGGCTAGCTTAACCCTATGGACTCTCCTCTCCATGACGTAATTCCTGTTCCCAACCGCCTCATCATTATCATTTCCATCCTCCCTGTCAGAGTCTGCGATGTGTGTGTGTTGTCATAAAACGTCGCGACGCTTCGGTTTTCCCCCTCATTTTCCTACTATTTTCTTAGCTTTTCTTATGCTTTTTTTTTGGCGGCTAGTTTTTCTGTTAGTTTCTATGATTTTTTTGGCAATTCGCCAGTTGCGCTCTCATTTTCTCTTCTCTTTTTTTACCCGATTTCTTTATTTACGTGCGCTGTTGTTTTCCCCCGTTGATTTTCCCTGCGATTTCCCCTTGATTTTACTGACAAGTCGCTGACAGAGCCGGGCGGGGAGAGGCAGATCCAGGAGTCTTCTGTCAACAAGAGGAACTTTAATTAATTCGGAAGGGTGTAAGGAAGGGAAGGGTTCCTTCATATTATATATATTTTATATACTTATAATGAATATATCTTTATTTCTGAACCCTAGACCGCAACGACCTGTCGTATCCACCGGTGGTGGGTGCCCTGAGTCCCGTGGGCCATGCGGCGGACTTCCTGGCGCCCGGCGATCGCCTCCATCAGATCGATGGCATCTCCACCATCGGCCTGAGCAATCAAAAGGTGATGAATATGTTGTGCTCTGGCGGATCAGATCCGGGTCCCGCCATTGTGGAGATTGAGTACTCGCTGCCCGAATACAGTAAGTGACTTCCCCTTGGCACCAGAAGGAGGAGCAGCCTCCTCTCACACGCTCCACTCTCTCTCCCTCTCCTCAGCAGTTTCCCAGAACAGCCTGTGCGTGACCTCGAAGCTTGCCCAGATCACCGTGGAGCGGGAGAGCGGCTGCCTGGGCTTGACGCTGCGCGGAGGAGCCGACTACCCGCTGATTGTCACCCATGTGCGGCCCCATGGACCCGTCTACAAGACCGGACGCATCAAGCCCGGCGATCGACTGCTGCGCGTCGATAATGTGAGTGGCTCTTCCGTTTTCCCGTTTCCGGTTGTTTAGCTTTTCCTGGGAAATTTCTAAAAAAAAATACATCTTTAGGTCTCGCTGATAGGCAAGACTCTGGCGGAGGCCCAGCAGATCATCAAGTGCGGCGGCCATGTCTCCGGCTACACCAACCTGACCATCGAGTACGATGTCTCTGTGGTGCAGAGCGTCGAGTTCTCCATGGGACCGCTCCTCATCGAGATCGAGCGTCCCATGAACGACAAGTTGGGGTTGGTTCTTTGCAACTATACCCCAGCGGTGGCCGCCTCCGGTTCGGGCTCCAGCACGCCGCCCAGCAGCGGCGAGAAGATCGAGGAGTCGTCATCGTCGGGGGTTTTCATAGCCAGCATCCTGCCCGCCAGCATTGCGGATCGGTGAGGATTACTTTTGGGAAACTGGGGAACTCATTCTCACGGCTACCTCCGATTTTCCGTTGCAGCTGCGGCGCCTTATCCGTCGGCGATCAGGTGCTCTCCATCGACGACACCATGATCGAGCACACCGCCTTCAGTCCCGACGAGGTGATGACCATATTGGACACCGGCACGGGTCGCGGCTACACACAGATGCAGATCATGCCCGCTCACGCGCTGGCCCGCCGCGGTGAGTCTACTCTAGTGCCCCAGTTCCCCCTGAATCCCCCTGAATCCCCACCAGCTGCAGCTCCATTTGGAGCCATTTTTCGGCTATCTGGCGGAGGCAATCTGCGAGACGGAAGCACAAGGCCAGCACAGCCAGGCTCCCGAGCGGCGCGACGAAGGTCTGGCGTGGGCGTCACGGCTAATGAACAGTCGCGTCCGCAGAAGCCGCTTCTATGGCAGCTACGTTCATGTCCACATCCACGACAGCGGCTGAAACAATAGAGACGCCAGGCCATATATAGTATGGGTGCGAGGTGCGATCTAGTTGTTGTTTAGTAAGGATGGAGACAGAGGCACATACACTTAACGTGCACTTTAAAAAGTTTAAAAAAATTAAATTTGAAAGGAGTTAAATTTATTCATTTAGTGATACTTATTCATCGTTACCCATTAAAGGTATCGTTTTTAATAATCTAGAAAAAACGGAAAGATAATAGCTTTAATTTAACTTGCACAAAGAAGCCACAACAAAATAAGCTTAACTATGGAATTTTATTTTTGATTTTCATAGGAATAGTTTACTAATTAATATGTGACATATTCCAGACATTCTATTTCTGTTGTAGATCTTTTTAATCTTAACTGGCACTTTAACGTGTATTTTAAAATACTTAAGAAGTTTAAGTTTTTAAAGGGTAGCAAACTTGTATCAATGGTTTACAAACAAATCACTTAGGAATAATGGCAAACTAATATTCTCTAAAAATTCAAGTACATTTTTAGCCTAACAGGCACTTTGGCATGTACTTTAATAAATATTGGAGACTGGAGTTTTTAAGGGAAACAAGCTTCTATTAAAGGTTTCCTCACAGATCAGCTAATGATAATTGCAATCTAATATGTAATAATTATATAAAATAATAATAATAAAAGTACATTTTTAGCTTAACTGGCACTTTTATATGTGCTTTAAAAAACGTTCTAAACTGACTTTTTAAAAGGTTATTCCGAAGCAAACAACATGAGTTTAAATCACAGGTTTCCCTATATTCAGTTACTGATGATGAATCTACAAATTCAAATACATGTTTAGCCTAACAGGCACTTTAACTGCCAGTTAAGTTTTGTTTAGTTTGTTTCCCTAAAATAATTTCCCTTATTTGTAGGGAACTTAACCGAAGTATAAGTATTTCCAGTACATTATTTCCTTTACATTCAGTTCTTCGGCTGACAATCTATCGTTAACCCTACGAACTCTCCGAACCACCCTCGCTGCAGCCAATCAATTGTTTTTCCAAGTTCTTCCCTCCATTTGTTAAGCAAACACGCAGAGCGCGGCGCACATTCCTCGGACCGAAAGAGCCGAAAGAGCCCAAAAAAGCAGTCTAAGATCATTCGCCCCTCCAATCAATCGAATCCAAATACGAATCCCCAAATCCGGAGGAGAGTGAGGAGCGATCCGCTGGGTGCCATAAATTGTGGACGCGGCAGAGGACACGCAGCTGGGATCAGCTAAGCTGGCTGGGGATGTGGATGTGGATGTGGATGCAGGCTAAAAAGGTCTTAAAAGCTTCCATTAAATGGGAAGCAGGGAGAAGGTGTGATTGAAGGCACCAGAGATTGAGGGCAGAGAGGTCACTGATCAATTGGGAGGGAGTAGGATGAAGTAGAGGTGCTGTAAGAGGAGTTTCTAGAAAAGATCTTTACTTAAAATTAAAATAAATACTTCTTCTTTATTCTTTTTGTTTAATAACAATAAAAATATTGATAATAATTTTAATATATTTATGATTATCACAGGTCACCCGGCTCTGGGCAGTCCCAAGTACAGCTTTAGCACTCTGGAGTCCCGCAAATCCACGGCGGGTCGCCAGCGCCAGCGCTTTGCCCGGAAGAGCTCCCTGCCGCTGGAGGGACCTTTGCCAGCCGGAGGAGGACCCACGCCAGGTTCCGCAGGCGGAGGAGTAGGAACTGGTGGCATTCACGGCAGCAGCAGCCTGGGCATGGGTCTGGGCCTCTGCCGCGCGGAGAGCTTTCCCGTGCTGCTAGACTGCAGCCACGGCGCAGGCATAATCCTTGCAGACGCAACCGGAACTGGATCGGGAACGGGATCATCGGGAGCCGTCACCATAGCCCAGATCCTGGCCGACTCGGTGGCCGATCGCAGTGGCTGCATCCAGTCGGGCGACCGCATCGTGGCCATCAACAAGATGTACAGCCTGGATGCGGCGGCCATGAGGCAGCTGCTAGAGGGCGGCTCCGCCAACCGCGTTGTCAATGGCAACTCGGCGCCCGCCAACTGGCTGGAGCTGGAGATCGAGTTCGATATGCCCGACGCTGTGGTGCCCTCCAGCGGCGTATTCAGCGTGAAGCTCCTCCGCGCTGGGAAGTGTGGCCTCGGCCTGAGTGTGAGCGGTTCCAGCCATGGCGGCCTGGTCATTGCGGACGTCAAGATGGGCAGTCCAGCCCATCGCAGCGGATCCCTGCGAGCGGGCGACATCCTGCTGGCCGTGGACCAGCATCCGGTGCAGCACTTCAATGTGGATGCGCTGCTCAAGGAGGAGGGAGGAGGAGGTCGCCAGCAGTCCTCCTCGGACTTCACCACGCTGACCATCAAGCGCGTGGTCCTGCCCGACTTCCTGCCCATCTCCAGTCCCATCTACAGCAACTGTCCTGGTCTGGGCGTGGGCCTGTCCTCCTCCGGCGGGGATCATGACCTGTACAGCAGCGCCTATGTGACTTCGGCGGGCAAGTATGCCGACTGTGTCTCCTTGAAGTCGCGCACGCCGCAGCCGGACTACTTCCGGGTGCCCAGCATGGACGATGCCAGTCTGCAGTCCGTTCAGCTAAGACATGGATCGGGTCAGGGTCAGAGCAATGGCTGGGGACCGGCGGCTGGCAGTAGTCGATCCTTTGTGTCGCCGCCAAACACGCAGAGCCTGACCACCGAGCTGCCCGAGGAGGAGGACGAGCAGGAGCAGCTCTATCCCGGCTACGAGCTCAACCGCTATGCGAGGTGGGTGTAAAAAGCTTCTCTATAAAGTACATGATGATATCCTTATCCTTATCCTTATCCCTAGTGTTGACTGCACCGCTTTGCCCCCGCCCATGGAGAGCAAGGTCTATGGTTCGGCAGCCAGTTCGAGCAGCAAGAGCAGCGGCAGCAGCCTCCACCAGATCATCTTTACGGTCCGCCTAGAGCCCAAGGGCGGGCTCCTGGGCATCACCCTGGCCGGCAGCGAGGACATAACCAAGGCCATCACCATCAGCGGGCTGGTAGAGGGTGAGTCCCGTCCCTCTTTGCCTTCCTTGGGAGTTAATTAATCTCATCTCTCTCCCTCCCAGGTGGCATTGCCCACAAGAATGGCCAGATCCATGTGGGCGACCAGCTGCTGGCCATCGATGAGCACTCGGTCCAGGGCATGCCCCTCTCGCATGCCACCAGCCTGCTGCAGAATCTCGGCGAGCTGGTGGACCTCAAGATCCTGCGCAGCCATGACCTGGCCAATGGCAGCAGCAATGGCGGCGGCACCAGCAGTCACCTCCTGCCCCAGACGCAGGCCATCTATGCCAAGGTCCAGCGGCGTCCGCGCAGTCCCTCGGCCAACACGGAGGCCAGCAAGGAGTCCAACAACAACAATGGTGGCAGCGGGAGCACCAATGGCAATGGCAAGCCGCGCATCTTCCATGTGACCTTGTACAAGGACAAGGTGTACGATGACTACGGCTTCTCGGTGTCGGACGGACTGTACGAGCGGGGGGTGTTCATCAACCGGATCCGGAGTGGCGGTCCGGCGGACATGTGCGGTCTGCTCAAGCCCTTTGATCGGATCATGCAGGTGAGTGCCTATAAATATATTAATTAATCCTTATTTATCCTCCGTTTCCTTCAGGTTAATGAGATGAAGACCCAGGACTTCGACTGCTGCCTGACTGTTCCGCTGATCGCCGCCGCCGGGGACAAGATCGAGATGATCATGCAGCGCACCGAGTAATCCTGATCCTGGATACCCATCTATGTTAAACTAGTTGTACGCTGAGCTTAATCCTAAGTGCCATTTCTAGCCCATAATAAGCCCTGTACCCGTAACCCCCGATAAACCGATTTCCAACCGAAAGAGATCACTTAATGGAAGTTTTCGATAACTATCGAAATTGTACCATTTATACTTCAATCTATCGCATATCGATAGGCCGAGTACAGTCTGCCATAACCAAATAATGTCCTCTTTATACTAGATCTGCCATAATTCTACTTTAATTCTACGCTAAAATTTGTTTTCTAGCAAATAAATAATCATACTGAAAGTTTGTTCAAAACTAAACCATAAAATGTGGACTAAAAGGGTTTTATTTCAATGGATTTAATCAGAAGAAAATTATAAATAAATAAATATGTGTATCCCAACCATAATTACCTTTAAATTGCTTTAAATTTAAATTAAAAGCTTAATTTGTTTTGGATTTCATTTATTATTTATTCACCCAATGGTTTATCTTATTAGATTATTAATATATTATTTTCCTAACAAGCTGACCCAGTTCCCATTTGACCCAAATTATTATTTATTGTGTGTGTGCCAAAAACGAGATTAGAATGATAATACTCTCTATATAAATATATTTCCATTGAAAAGTCCCAAAATAGAATAAGAATAATAGAATCCAAGTTCCGTTTCGGGCTCTAGAAGTTACAATGTCTTATCCTCCCTGTACTCTTGTACTTTGCACTCTTCGGAATCGAACTGACGCCGTTCTGATCGATCTGTGTAAACAATAATAATAATAAGATCCCCTTGGGGGCTTGTGTTATTTACGTTTGCGAGTTGTAATCCCGGCGTTATTGTTATTCAATATATTCTGGAATGTATACTGTATGTATACTTTCTATTTTCCCCATCCATAATCTGTCGTAACTGTACACGTAAATAGAGTCCCGATGCCGATAACCGATTACCACCGATTGCCGGTGCAGTAAACAAAGTATTTTGTGCGTCAGCATGGCGAAAAATATTGCCACTGTCCTGCAAAAAGTGTTTTTCGGGGTTTAAGACTTTCCATTGCGTCATGTTTTTGTGAAAACAAAGCAGAGGTTGCATATTATTTAAGCTAAACAATTAATAGCTTATTATCGATATAAGTCGATATTTGTTATCGAAAATGTACATAATAATTTTTATTTAAAGTTAAGGTGTAAGCTACAATTTGCAGGCCAGTGTTGCCATTGCAAGTGCGGATTTTTGAACCGGAATCGATTTTCGGAATCAAAGTTCGATGCTTATCGTTCGGGAAGAGAGACAGACAGAGAAAGAGAGAGAGAGAGAGGCCTGTTGCTAACACGCGGAAGTGGAAACTACTGAATCATGCCCCTTGATTGGCCTTAGTTATTCCCTAAAAACCTCAAGTGTGGGTGCCGAGGAGGACGGAGAATGTGGTAAACAAAAACAAGAATAAAGCAGAAGGCGGACAACGGACAACAGACGGACAAGCGGACAGACGAAGTTTGATAACGGACACCGAAAGGCCGCCCTCTGGCTGTCTGCTGTGATCACTTTGACGTCAATGGTCCAGCATTCCAGATCCTGGTGGAATCGATCGTAAACACCTTCTCCCCAGTTCGCAATCCGGACTTTGAACGCCTCGAAAGCGAAACGGGATTCTACGAGAGCCGGATCGCTGATAAGGCAAGCCAACTGGGAATCGGAATGGGAATAGTAACCAGACATTGACACCACCTGTCAGGGGGCTGCGGATCGGAGGCCTGGCGCTTGACACAGTTTCTGGAGGAATCTCCCGTTTAGTTTCAGCACAGCGAGAAATAATCGGAAATTCCAGTTATAGATTAGATCCTAATCATAAAGTTCACTAATATATTAATTTTCCTCCCTTAGTTACTAGATCCTGATATAAAAGTCTGGGAATTTACGGCTTAATTATAAATATTTTCACAAAGTTAAGTTCCTCATCATCAAAATCATCATAAGTTCATCAATATAAGGGTTCTAAGATCACGAGCTTATATCGTGTGGTTGCAAATTTCTCTGGCCAGCCTGTGCCAGCACACGCACAGTAGGCATATAGTACAATGCGAATATAGTGTAATTTTTTAACGTTAAAAAGCTTTTTTTGAATAGGAAAAAGTACCATTCTATAATCTTAACTTAAGAACGATTTTATTTAAGAGCAAGAGACATTTTTTAACTCTTTATAAAATATGCCAAAGCGATTATTTTGCTCTAATTTTGCATTTCTTTCTGTGAATAATCGCTGCTTGATAGTCCAAGGGGGGCTTCGGCTTCGGCGTGGCTATTCCTGACCCTATATGCTTCAATGGAACCCCAGAACCCGAGAACCCGAGAACCCGAACCCGAACCCTTATCAGCGCCGCCTCATGGCGGTCACTTTGTTGTGGGTCCAGCAGCGCGTCGCTTATCATGAAGGTGCATCCGATTCAACAAAGAGCGACGACGCGACCCGATGCCAGCTGCCGCTGTACTTTGCATCTACACTGAGCGAAACTGTTCGAGGCTCTTGGGCCTTATCAGCGCAGCTCAGGGCCAACTGTGCGCGGGGCAACTCTCTTCAAGTCGCGTGCCGAAGCTGGGAGGTGAGTGTTGGCAAATCAAAATGTGCTAGAAATAAATATTTATAAGTGTAAATTTTAAATGCAAAATAATTGTAATTAAGATGGGTTTGACTTCAGTATTTATTTAAAAGAGTTTTTTGTTTGCTTAACCAAAACTAAAATTCTTATTAACTTATTTAATATCTATTTATTTCTTTAACAAGACTTTAGCTCTAAAAGCTAGCTTGTTTTTGGCCAGAAACCCGCTAAAGTGTCGGCACTATCGACCCAACGTCATCAGCTGCAGCTTCGGATGCGCTTTCCGCCTCCGCCTCCGCTTCGTCTTCGCCTTCGTCTTCGGCTTCGGCTTCGTTTTCGGTTTCGTTTTCGCCCACTTCGCTCGGCATAAAAATTGACCGGGACGCAGCTGATCCAATCAGTGCTGCGACGGTTCTCAGGCGACCAAGATCGGCGGACTATATAACAGAGAGACTATATAAAAGAGACCTTAGAGGGCCAGCAAGTAACGGCACCCGCGACGAGGCACTACACTCGTGGAAGAGACACCACTCCTCCTCAGTCGATAAGATTAACTAGGGCCGCAAAGACTTAATTAAAACTAACAAGCCGTCGTAACCCGCCTTAGATAATAGCCAACCCGAGTGGCCAGTGATTTGTGACTATTATTATAAGAACCTCCACCATAACCCTATATGTGCAAAGAGTGACAAGTAAAGTAAAAAGGAAAAGAGGAACAAGAATCCAGAACGGAGCCCAGGATGTACGTGGCCAACACCACCGGCGGCCTGATGCTGCAGACCATGCTGTACCTGGCCAATCACACCAGCCGGGCGGCGGTCAACACCCTCGTCGACCTGCCACCGGCCCCCAAAAGCGGTAAGTACCGATCACCGATCCCAATACCCACTCGAGAGCTCCGACGATTGCGCCAGGCAGCGTAACTAGAATTCCTAGCAAAAGTGCTTCTGCCAAATAAAACAGTTACAGTCTGGGTTAAAATTGTAGATTTTTAAGAAATTTGAGTTCATTAAATATACTAATTATTTCAGTAAATTATATTAATATATAAGAATTAAAAATTAAATTAAAGCAAGTCAGATGTGAGCATGAGCACTAGGATCAAAGCAAAGAAAGATTTGAAGCTAATTTGTCTAGATTTTGCAGTTATCCTAACTTTAACTATAAAAATAATGCCTAAATAAATAAGAATTATTAAAAGGACAATTTGTTGTACTAGTTTTGCAGCTATTCCCGACTTATTTCTACAGTTTTTAGTAGGCAAAAAGGGCATAATTAAATAAATAAAATATAAGAAAGATCAGCAACCCGCAGTGACCATTTCTTACAGGACTCATTTTAATAATATTTAGAAATAATTTAGAAGACAAAATGATAAATGAAAAAATGATTATTTGGTTTTTAAATAACATACACATATTTTTAAAAATCTGCCATATTTTGATTGAATGTCTAAATTAATATTAAAACCTTATAGGGCTTTCTACAGACCCATTTCTCGACTCAATTATATTTTCCCTATTAGCCCATTTAACGCTTGGCTTGCAGCTATTGTTTCGGCCACAGCTGTGCATTTTGGGCCCAATTTGGGGCCTTCCTCTGCTGCTCTCTAAGTGGTTTCTCGTTGGCTCTGTGTGTGTGTCAAGCAAACAGTTTTGGGGCCTTTTTTTTGGGGGCACTTTTGGGCCACTCTAAGCTAAAGATGCTGAGCCACAGGGAAAGCTCTGCCATGAAATCGATCTCGATAGCCATCGCTAGCACTTAAAAAAAAAACTTTATATTAAATATTAAATATATTAAATAAAATAACTTAAATCAATATATGATAAATACCTTATAAGGTAATTTCTTTAACTAACATACCTCTATTCAATTTATTTATCTATTTATTTATTTACTAGCAGTTCTTCTCTATTAAATTATTATTTCTATGCAATCATTTCAAGAAAATCGTTTCATTTAATTTCAAATATTCAAAGGCTATTAAATAATTTTAAAAATACATGCTTACCCCATAAAAATGTTGGAAAATCCTTCAAGTTAGTCTTAAATTAAGAGTAGAAATCATATAAAATCCAATGCAAATGTATGTTGTTTCTAGTTAGTTTTCTAGCGTTTACTTTGATGCATTTCTCTCTGTGTTGTGTGCGGTGGTAACAGGTGGATTAAGTATGGAAATCAGGGTCCCGGGGGCTAATGACGTGCCTCGTCCGGTATCGCCAGTGCTATAATATGGCGATTTGTGATATGGATATAGAGTGATATATAGACGGCGCACGGCTGTATCTAATCGAAAACTTCCGATGCAAACGGAAGGCGAAAGCAGACGCTGAGGAGAGCCAGCGGACCACGATAAAAAGTATAATAAATATGAAGAAGCGACGACACTGGCCATTCATGCTCCGGTGGTCAGTAAACAGTAAAAGGGTGCCTTCTCGATTTCCGACCAGCGGTCATCACGGCTCACTGGCACGCCTAATGGCTCTCAGCTGTGTGTGTCCAAGAAATGGCCAAAAACTGACCAAAACTTGGCCAAAAACTTGGTCAGAATATGGTAACTGTCGTTGATGTCTTGGTTTACTATTGAAGTTTGCCATTTTCCAGTTGGCTAAACTGATAAGCAGACCAAAACGGTTCTAACTGACAAGTTTTCCAAATGAAAAAATATATTTTTTTCAGCAGGGCCCAAAATTATGGCTAATTGGTAATTTATTTTAGAAAAAAGAACCAAGGTTTAAGACTTTGAAGGGTTTGCTTTGATATTTGAATATATTTTTAATATAGTAACATTAATAAGTTAATTTTTCTTGGCCTTAAATTAATTTTTGATATTAAATAAGTGATAGTTGCAGTGTTCCTCGAGCTTATCTGTCCCTCCCTTGATTTACAATTTGAAAAAAAACCCAACTAATCCCCTTCTTCTCCCCGCAGATATCAACGAGGTGAAGTGCTTCGGCGTCTACGGCTGCTTCCCCCTGAACGGGCCCTGGAACACGGTCACCCGCTCGATCAACGTCCATCCGCAGAAGCCCTCGGAGATCGAGCCGCACTTTACGCTGCACACGCGCCGCCAGCTGGATCAGCCCAAGTACCTGGATCTCAATGATCCCGACAACGTCCAGGGCATGGGCATCGATCCGCGCGGCAAGATCTTTCTGCTTGTCCATGGCTATCTGGAATCGGGCGAGATCCCGTGGATGTGGGACATGGCCAAGGCCCTGCTCGCCTACGAGCCGGAGGGCAGTGCCTGCGTCGTCCTCATCGATTGGGGCGGCGGCGCCAGTCCGCCGTATGTCCAGGCGGTGGCCAATATCCGGCTGGTGGGCGCCATAACGGCGCATGTGGTGCACATGCTGTACGAGGAGCTGCATCTGCCCAATCTGGACAATGTCCATATCATTGGCCACTCCCTGGGCGCCCATTTGTCCGGCTATGCGGGCTCCCATCTGCAGCGGGACTTTGGCTTGAAGGTGGCCCGGATTACGGGCCTGGATCCGGCAGCGCCGCTCTTCACCGACACCGATCCCATCGTGCGGCTGGACAAGACGGACGCCCACTTCGTGGATGTGGTGCACACCGACGCGAATCCGCTGATGAAGGGCGGACTGGGCATCAATATGCGGCTGGGCCATGTGGACTTCTTCCCCAACGGAGGCTTCGATAATCCCGGCTGCAACAAGAAGTTCCAGGATGTCGTCAAGAAGAAGACCCTCTTCCTGACCATGCAGGAGTTCCTCGGCTGCAATCATATCCGCAGTCAGCAGTATTTCACGGAGAGCATCGGCTCCAAGTGTCCGTTCCTGGGCATTACCTGTGACTCCTTTGAGGTGAGTGAGAAAGCGAACAACAGAAAAGATTTTTTGTTTGAAATATTTTGTGTTCGAAAAAAATGTTTGCATACTTTTGGGCTCAGTTTGAATTATCTCGAACGTGTCCAACAGATGGCGCTGTTGAGCACAGAAAAATTAATTTAAACGGAGACCAAAAGCATGCTACAGGTTTTTGGGAACTCTAAATTTTTCATTGCCTACTTTTGGGATCATTTAAGATATTTAAGCAAGATTAGTCTTGTTATTTATTGACGGTTATCTGTCTATTTCTTGAATCCCGCAGAGCTTCAAGGACACCAAGTGCACCAGCTGCGAGGAACCGGGCCACACCTGCCTGCGCATGGGCTACCACAGCCAGGAGGACTACCAGGAGCAGGTGGACCTCGGCCAGCTGCGACAGGGCGATTCGCCTGGTAACTTCTACCTGACCACCGGCGACCGGGCGCCCTTCTGCCGGCTGCACTACAGGATCACGGTGCGTGTCTCCGGGCACGACGAGAGCACGCTGCACGGCGGTGAGGTGGGCATCCTGTCCGTCCAGCTGCACGAAAAGAAGAAGCTCGGCAATGGGATCGGTAAACGAACGGCAGCCGCAGCCGGAGCCGGAGCCACATCCTCAGCCACAGCCACGGAACTGATGCGATTCTCGCCCAAGGCCATGTACTTTGAGCCGGGCTACGAGTACAAGGCTTTGGTGGCCGGACGGGATCTGCGGGAGCCGGAGTACGCCACCGTGAACTGGGAGTATCCGACGAGCATCCTGAATCCGCTCACCTGGCGCATTCTGTCCTCGCCGAGGATCTACCTGGAGTACGTGCTGATCGAGGCGATGGAGTCCAGCGAGCTCTACCTGAAGCTCTGTCCGGAGCACGAGGGCGCCATTCTGGCGGGCGTGGAGAATGTCCTGCGCTCCAGTTACTGCAAGGATTAGCTTTGCTTTCTTTTTGTTTTTTAATTTAATTATCTGTAATTATCTACTTGCCTATAATTATTTACTTTGACTATTTGCTAGTTAGAGCTAAGTCGCAGCTGCTTAATCACACGCTAGTTGGTTGTAGTAAGTAGCTAATCCATGAATTTAATTCGAATTAAGATTAAGAAAATGTGTAATTCTCGGCAAAAGCCAGCAGTGCGCGGTTCCTGTCCCAGCTTAGTGGGACTCGCAACCACCGTCTGCTGGTTTGTGCCTCAGCTATGGGAACAGTTTTCTGCTATAAAACTGTTCCCCCTCAACTGTTCCCCATTGCGGTTATTTTTTATAGCAGCTTCATAGCTGTGGTGGGAACAGTTTGTATTTTATTTATAGTATTGTAATTATGTGCATCCCCGAATCGTTATTTATTTTGTAATTTAATACTTTTTTTTCTTTTTTTTTGCAAGCATCTAAAATGTATTTGTAGTTCGTAGATCCATTGATAGAGCCTAATTTAATGTAGATCCAAATAAAAGAAAACTTATAAAAAAACAAGGAGTGTTCAATTTTTAATAGGTTTTCCATCGCGTCTTCCTCTTACAGCAGATTATTTCCTCCAATTTCTCATATCGGCAAGCATGAAATACCAGGCGAACAGAAATGGCAGCTGATAGAGACGCTGCAGACTCAGCCATACTTTATTATAACAGTTATGCGCCTTCTGTGGATTAAAACTGTTATATTAACTTTCAGCGTAGAAGAGGTCATTCTCTATCTAGTACTTCTGTTCGCCTGGTACCTGAAACCCCCAACAGTGCGCTTTTTGTATAAATTTCCATCAATTTCCATCCAATTCCGATCCAATTTACTCACCGATGAGAATTAAATACCAAGAGAACAGAAATGGCAGCTGGTAGACGCTGCCCTCTCAGCCATACTTTATTATAACAGTTATGGGCTCTCTTTTACTGAAAACTGTTATAAAAAGTTTAAGCGCAGAAGATGTCATCCTCTATCTAGTACTTCTGTTCGCCTGGTACCTAAAACCCCATACAGTGGATTTTCCATACGATTTCCATACAATTTCCATCCCATTTCTATCAAATTCACCCATCGATGAGAATGGAGTACCAGGAGAACAGAAATGCCAGCTGGTGGACGCCGCATTCTTAGCCTAACTTTATTATAACAGTTATGGGATCTCTCTGGCTCTCTCCCTCTCTTTGGTATTTCTCTTTACAGCCGGCAAAGACTAATCCTCTCCAAAAACTGACAAACTTTACAACAACTAACTCAGGCAACAACAAGGGGCATTTGAATATAATTGTTGTTGTTGTTTTTGGTCAGATTTCTACATTTTATAGTCTAACTCAGCTCCTCTCAATTTTAAACTACCAGGCGAACATAAAACTCAGTAGGCAGCTGTGCGAATATTCTGAGACTCACAAATTTTGAGTTAAACTCAATTAAAACCATTACTTTGAGAGAGGCGCAGATTACTTTGAGTTAAACTCAAAATAGCCGCAGTTTTGGGAATTTTGTGATGGGAGCAGAGCTGCTTGCTGATATTTATGTTCGCCTGGTAGTTTAAAACAGAGAGAGATAAATTTGCCTATGAAAATCGGAGAAAATATTACAACAACTAACTGTGGCAACAACAAGGGGTATGTAAATTTCGTATTTGTTGTTGCCTGAGTGAGTTGTTGTAATTTTTGCCCAGATTTTTACATTTTATAGGCAAATTCAGCACCTCTCAATTTTAAACTACCAGGCGAACATAAAAATCAGTAGGCAGCTCTGCGAATATTCTCCGTCTCACAAATTTTGAGTTAAACTCAAATCAAACGTGACTTTGAGAGAGGCGCAGATTACTTTGAGTTAAACTCAAAATAGCCGCAATTTTGGGAATTAAGTAACGGGAGCAGAGCTGCTGGCTGATATTTAGTTAACCTGGTAGTTTTAAATTCGGAGCACCTGATTTTTGTCATTTACAGCCGGCAGGGACTGATCCTCTCCAGAAACTGGCCATTTACAGTCGGCAGTGCCTGATCCTCTCCATCGATTGGAATGAAATACCAGGCGTTCAGAGATGGAAACTGGTATACGCTGTACTTCTCGCCGTATTGTATTATAATAGTTATGGGATCTCTCTGGCTCTTTCTCTTTGGGCTCTCTCTGGCTTAAAACTGTTATATTAACTTTAAACGCAGAGAAAGTCATCCTCTATCTAGAAATTCTGTTCGCCTGGTATTTCTTTCGTATCCATATAAGAAAGTATACCTTCTACAAGGGTATAAAAATATCGATAAATAATTCCTTCAAATAAAGACATATTTGAGGACTTCCTAAGAGCATTTTATGGCCAAAAACCAAATGATAGCCAAAAGCCGTATATTTTTCGATTCTACAATAAAATCTCAATTATTTAAACATAAATAATTGAAAAAATCTGAAAAAAAAATTTGATCAATTTTTCAAAATTTGGTAAGGGGTACCATCATTAAAATTTTCAAAAATGGGCAAAAAATTAATTTTTTCAAATTTCAAAAAGCGGTATGCAGATTCATTAATATACTAAAAACTAACATAGAAAAGCTTTCCGAATGGAAATTAAAGCTGTTTTGGCTGAGTTATGATTATTTTTAACTTTGATTTGTCCATAAAATTGGAATGCTTTTTTTTTAAGAAATCAGCTTTATTTATAATGTTTTAAATATTTTCCAACTTAACTTTACTACTGTTTGTATTAATTTCCGAATGCAATTTAATCTGATAATAGATTTGTCTTTAATAATTTCGCATTAAAATTTTGAAATATAGTTTTAAAGCCAATGCTGAAAAAAACTTTCTGATTAAAAAGTTCCAGCGCCCAAAGGCATGAATATATACTGTCCCACGAGATCGGATCTGCCGGCAATAACTCAAATCAGCTGTGGATTCTAATGAATTATAAACACAAACACGGAACGGCATGGAGGCGATGGCATTCCACGGAGACACGGAGCCCCAAGTCCCCCCAAGTCAGGCCGTTGTGGATGTTAATATTTTAAATGCTTATCGGGGCAAATGTATCTATCGCATGCATGTGTATCTTTTACATATAATTGATATTATCTGCATTGATTCGACGTCGTTTTCAACCTCGTTCGCTCGTTCGCTCGCCGCTGTCTCATTTTCTCAGTTCTCCGTTCTCAGTTCTTAGTTCTCAGTCTCAGTTCCCTGTCCCTGCTTCAGTTTCGGTTTCTTCCCTTTCTGTCTCTGTTTCTGTGGCTGGGTCTTTGTTTTATGATCGAACATTTGGACATTCCAATGCTCCCAGTCCCCGTGCACTGAGAAAATATGGTAGTTAGACATTGAAAATGAATGATAATCAAGAAGGTATACCTCTTATAGGGTCTGGCGATCACAAGTCATGAAATAAAAGGTAAAATATAAATTTGATTGAGCCTAGAGCTGGCAATTTTTCGATTCTGAACGATTTAAAATCGATTACGACAATCAAAAACCTCGATAATATCGATTATTTTGCTTATTAGGCCTCATTTTTATTTATTTGTAGAAAAATAACAAGTGATATTATTAGGACTGGAAATACTTCGATACTTAACGATTTAAAATCGATTTCGGCATGAAAAAACATCGAAAATATCGATTATTATTTTGATTATCTTTAATTTCTAATTACTTGTAAAGAAAGAGAGAATTATTTCGATACTTAACAGTTTAAAATTGATTTTGGCAAACAAAAGCATGGAAAATATCGATTGTTTTTTTTATTATCTTTAATTACTATAGAGAAAGAGAGAATTACTTCGATACTTAACGATTTTTAAATCGATTTCGGCATGAAAAAACATTGATAATTTCGTTTATTTTCCCAATTAGGCTTCATCTTTGATTATCTCGCAGTGTACCGCCCCGCTCCAGGCCCAGACCTCAAAGCCAACCTCAATCGCGGCTCCAATGCTGGCCCATAAATATGTTGACAGAGACAGAGACGGGGCTAGTGGGAGAAAGCGAGACGGTTGATGATCATGTTGACAATGTTTCGTTTCGATTCGATTCTGGGAATCGGAATCGAGAAATTGTTTGAAAACCTTTTCGTGTTTTGACTCTCTCGCGGCTCCCACTTATTCCCATGATATGCATTCATTAATAATGTTAATCGATTTGGGATAACTCTCCTCTTGATCCCAGGGCCTACTTGCCACCGAAAACGAGTCCCCACTGTCACAGGAGGGAGAGGAGAAGGCCCAAAAAAAAAAAAAGAAAAGGGGTGGGTGTCAAAGGCAGCCAATTGGCTAAGTGCCTCCCATTTTTGAGGGCTCCCAGTCCGCCTCTCAATTAGTTCACCTCGACGGCGTCTGGTGCCTGCTGCCTCCTCCTACACTGGCAATAAAAGTAAATAATTAATAAAAATAATAATTAAAATTGATCAGGCCTTGGGGAATATATTTTATAAATATACCTAAATGTCGGAATTGTTTTTAAATAACAAAACAAATTAAATGTCTTTACAAAATGAAGAAAGAACACATTTTGCACCACTGCAAGGCTCCTTGTGTATTCAAAATATTGTTCTTAATTTGAAATAATATGTCAGAAATACACATTCCTTCTTACCTATTTAATATGTCATTAAATTTATATATTTCTTTGTAATATATTTATAAAAATAAATAGCAAACCCTTTAAGGAAAATTTAAATGTAATATTAAACTATTTTTAAGCCTCAGAAAACCTTCTTCTCAACCATTTCTTAACCATTTCTTTAATTAAATTCTTTACCTTTGATTGACTTACATTTCGAGTGTAGCCTGAGTTTACTCCTTTTTCTCAGCTAAGATTTTTCTTCAGTTTTCCTCCCCAAGACTGAGTTTTGGCATAAATCAGACGAGGAGCGCCGGCTGAGGGACATCAAATGGGGCTCAAATCAAAATGTCATAATTCCAGCGGGCGACATCAGCGACAATACGTCAACATGGGCCCCCGCTTGCCTGCTTGCCGGATTTTCATCGGACTTTTCACCCTTCCAGGAGGGGATCGGGGGGCATAGGATGCGCATCCACACCCACCCACTCTCTGTCACTCCTCCGTTTAATTAGTCGCCCGCGCCGGCGCACAGTGGGGTATTGGACCCGAAAAGTGGCGATCAAATCAGGTGGGCATATTTTGGATGGAGACTTTTTTTTTCCTGTTAGATATGACAAATCTTAGTAAAAAAAAGTTGTTCGTTTTTAATTAAAATTATTTTTTTTATTTTTAAAATTAAAATTAATTTTTCCAAATTTGTTTTAGTATGAATTTTTTTTTGTTTTTAAGAATTTTGTAACCAAATTTTTACATAAAAAGTCTCAAAATATTCCAGATTTTAAGGAAAAATTTTATCAGAATCGGACTACTATATCTTATAGCTGCCATATAAAAAATAGTTTAATTTATTTAATTTTTTACTAAAAATACCAAGTTAAAACAAAAAAATTATTTGTTATTATGTATTATTATTGACTTAATAATCTTACAAAATTTGTTCAACATTTAACAACTAGTTTTTTTAAAAACTCAAAAAATGTTACGAAAAAATACTAAAAAAAATAAAAACTGTTCTTTATTTGGTATTTTTAGTCAAACCCATAAATAAAAAAAAATATTTTATTTTTATATAACATTTTATTTATTTATTTAATTTCGGTTTTTTGGAAATCTTTGTTTGTTCAATCTTCGCTAGATGAGTCTCTATTTGTTGAAGATGTCTCATGGGCGCCAGTACTGATCTCGGCGGGTTTTAGAAACTCAGCTGGCAGCGCAACGCCCGCGCTTGTAGTGTGCGCGCTATCAGTATATCCACTAAAATTGAATTTGAACAAATTTGTGCAAATTTGTGCAAAATTGTGTGAATGAGGCGGTTAAGCTGAATATCTAGGGAATAACACCTCATTTAAAATATCGCGTGGGACCGCGTGGCGCATTACTTTTTGTCTACCTAAAGTTAAAAAAAGTGAAATTTTTAGCTAATTTTTTGTATTTGTAATAATTTTATTTATAAAATTGAAATTTATATTGTTAAACAAATATTTAAAAAATAGTTAAATATATTATCTTAGAGATTGCATAACTTTTTTGGCGTATATTTTCGTTTAAGAAACAATTTTCTTTTTTCAAAATGCTCAAAGAAAGGGATTTTTTTACTTTTTTAAAGACACCGAAAATATATTGCAACTTTGACAACCGATTCCTCAGCCTCTGTTAGGTTGAGGAGAAAAACTCATATACGGTTAAATGCAGAATTTTATGTATTAACAAAAAAATATAATCAAATGTATCGAACGCAAAAATCGTTTTTTGAATTAATCGCCACTTTTCGGGTCCAATACCCCACTGTGCGGCGTCGCAAACAAATCACATAATTATGATTGAGCGCAGGCAGCGGCAACTCTTTCTACGAAGGAGAAAGGGGGAAGTCCCCCTTTCCCAATGGAAACCCCCTTGGATTTACCCTCCCTGCGCCGCTGTGGCGCATTTTGGGGTTTCCTTTATGGGCCGTCAGAGACGCGTGCATAAATATAAATCAGGGCCGGCTCACAGCTGCCGTAATTGAATGCAAATGTCCATCCAAAAATACGATGGATCTAAAGTGTTCCCCTCTGCTCCTCTGCTCCTCTGCCCCCTCCCCGCTCTATATCCCCGAGCCACTGCTCTGGAAGACTAGACAAGAAACAGTGCTGGCCGATTTGTCTATATCTTGGGGATGTCTCAGAAAGAGGAAGTCTCGGTTTTGCTGTTTTTGAGAAATTTGTAATATATGTTTATCATTTTTTTTAAATTATTTTCGGAGGCTCTGGATATTTATTAAATATTATTTACCTCATATATATTATTATATATATTATATTATATTATAAATTATATATTTTGGTGGTTTTATTACTGATATTAAATTTTATGTAATCCGTTCTTAGTTTAAAAACTGATCTGAACCTTTATTCATAGAGATTCCAAATTTTTTGTAATAAATAAAAATAAAAATAATCATAACTCAGCCAAAACAGCCTTAATTTCCATTCGGAAAGCTGTTCTATGCTAGTTTTTAGTAAAATAATAAATCTGCATATAAGGAATAGAAATTTGAAAAAATATTTTTTTGTCAATTTTTGAAAATATTAATGATGGTACCCCTTATCAAATTTTGAAATTTTCGAAACATTTTTTTTTTGCTGATTTTTTTTAATATTTTATTTTTAAATAATTAAGATTTGAATTGCGGATCAGTAAATGTATGGCATTTGGCTATCACTCGCTTTTTGGCTATAATATGCTATCGATAAGAGCTCAAATATGCCTTTATTCTAAGGACTTTAAGTCAATATTTATCATAATTTGTTTAATAAAATTTTATTTTTTAAACCCTTGCAGATTGTATGTTTTATTTTCTGATATTGATTTCATAACGACTATCTTATATTCTTTGAAATACAAGATCTAAAAGCAGCTTTTATTTTGTTATTTATCTATTTCTTAGGACCTCTTCTATATTAAACGTAATTAAAAATTATACATAACTCTGTTCAAAACAGGCTTAAAACATTAAATCAAATTATTGTATACAAATTATTGCAGGTAAGAAAACACAGCTCTAATTCATAAGTTAGCGGGTATAGAAACCTAAATCTAAACTGGCGGAATGAACAAGAAAATATTGATTTAGAAAAAAAGGATTTACGAATTCAAAATGTTAAATATTGTTTCTACATATTTTGTACCCCAATTTCTTACCTCTCTTTTTTTGTATATTTTTTGAAAATCCGCTTCTGTCATCACTGACGGGCCCATCCCTCCCGTTCCCGCGGAGGCGACAATCTGCTCTAAATTATCACGTGTAGGTGCCGCCGTCGGTTGTCCCCCGCTCTTTCATTGCTCCATTGTGTTTGCTGGCGATGCGTGGAAAACTAATTTCCCACTCTCTCCCGCTGGCATTTTCCTGTGCCATTCATCTTGTGCATTTTTCTGATATTCATAATTTGTGGCGTGTGCTGGCGATGGATGGCAGAGGCTGCCAGAGGCTGGAGGATGTCTCCTCCTTTTCTCAACATGTTAAATTGCACCACGTGTTTTTGATAATGACGACATAATTACGCGCAAGAAAAAAGTGGCAATGAGAGAGCAAATATAGATGAAAGGGAGCTTAGAGAGCTCTAAATAAAAGTAAGTAAGTTAAATATATAAATTAAGATCAGAAATTGTAATACAATCTGAGAGAGTGTAAAAATATCGATAAATATAGTTAAATATCGATTTTTTTAGCTTTTCTTGAGAGCGTGGTATGGCCAAAAAGCGACTGATAGCCAAATGTCATATATTTGCTGGTTTCCTATTGGAATCTTAAATATTTAAAAATAAAATATTACAAGAAAACGAAAAAAAAAATATTGGCAATTTTTCAAAATTCTGTAAGGGGTACCATCATTAAAATTTTCGAAAAATGACAAAAAAATTATTTTTCCAAATTTCTTTAATTTATAAGCAGATTTATTATTTTACTTAAAACTAACATAGAACAGCTTTCCGAATTGAAATTAAAGCTGTTTTGGCGGAGTTATGATTATTTTTAGCTTTGATTTGTCAAAAAAAATTGGAATCTTTTGGGAACATCGCTTGGTTTTGACTGGAACTCTCAAAGAGCAAGATATTTCAGTGATTTGCTTACAATTTATTAAATTAGAAAGTTTATTAATGTTTGTAGAAAGTTTATAGTTAGGATTTTACAAAGATATACCTTTTTGAGTGAAGAAACCTAAATATATATTAAAATAACTATGAAGGTTTAGCCTTTAATTGAAGGAACTTGAAAAAAAGTATTAAAATAAATATGAACTAAATAAGAACTATAAGAACTATAAGAACTATAAGAACTATATGAACTATAAGAACTATAAGAACTATAAGAACTATAAGAATTATAAGAACTATAATAACTGTAAGACTATATGAACTATAAGAACTATCAGATAAAACTCATAAAAATCGCAGATGCCAGAATAAACTTGAACTGGCACAGCCTTTGAGGAAGAGTTTAGGTAATAAGTTAAGCTTAAGACTCTTCAAGATTAAGTTTATTCCCTTATTTTTATTAGTTGTATTATTTTTTTTATTATTACTATTATTAGTATTTCATTTTTTAAATTTTTTCTTTATTTAAGATTATTATTTGTATTATTATTATTATAAAGGGGGATATCCTTTCTCTCCTAAAACTTGTCAACCCTCTCGCTTCCAGATCTAAACAAATGAAATGTCAAAATGCAAACAACAAACAACAAACAAAAACAAAGGCAGAAAAGGATAAAGGATAATGGATAAGGGGTAATGGGGCGGGGACCGCCCGCGGTTACTTAGAGCACTAATTTAAATATCATTAGTAAACAATTAAAACAAAGAAATGCCAGGCAGGACTCCCCGAAAAGGACGACAACGACGACGGCGACAAAGCCTCTTGTCACCGCCCCGGGGCGTGGCAGCCAGAGTCAGAAACAGGAGCAGGAGCAGGAGCAGGACCTGTGGCAACCAGAGGGAGGGTGCGCATAAATGTCAACAAGGAAAACCCCGAAAACATCAAAGTCGAAGTCGTACCTGGCATATCCTGGATTTGTTTTATTTTCCCCCCACGCTTTTTATGCAGATCGAATATGCCTTGACACTGCCAGGATATGTGGGATATGCTTAGAAGAAGGCAAATCAAAGGACAAACAATGGAGACCAGGACGAGGATGGTGACAGGTCTGCGGTTGTGACAGGATTGGGATTGGTTCTCCAGTTGGGAATGGAGGCAGGTGTCGGTGTGTCATGGATCCGGGCACTGTAACTGGTGCTGGCTAAAGGATACTGGTTCCTTCTGTTTTTCTTTTCCCCTCCTCATTTTTGATTGCATTCCAAATACCATTTGTCAGGCGAAATGGGAATCGTGCCTTATCGATGCGCGGCTAGCAGGCACATGGGCTCGTACCCTTGGCCACGTGTCCTGCCCAGAGAGAGAGCGAACTAAGACTAGGATGCGGTCACCTGATGATGCTTTTCCCACAGGGGGTGGGAGTCCTCCTCCTGCTGCTGCTGCTGGTGATAGAGAGCCTGGTAACATGATCCCTGCGCGCCGTGCCGTGCCTGGGCATAATTTGTTATCCTCGGACCTCGGTGCCGGGACCTTTTGTGCCGCGCTGACGTTGATTATTTCCCGTCCCCGTCCTACTCCTGGCTCCCCATTAAGAGATTCGTCCTCGCACCTTTTGTGCCCACAAAAATATCGATTACATTTCGCTGAAAGTTTTCGTTACGCGAAAAAAAGCAGAAAGGGAACGTAACGAAACGGAATAAATACAAATAAAAGCGATGGAGACGGAGACAAAAGAACCGCAGAACAAAGAAGGCCTCGGCCTCGACGCGATTTTGGATCCCACACATAACCATAAATAAGGGTAATAAAAGTGATGCTCAGTTGTCGCTGGAGCTGCAGCTGCATCTTCCCATTGCTCCATCGCTCCATCTCTCAGCTACAGGACGAGAGCCACAGATACAGATACTTATTGGGCTGCCAAAGTGCAGATACTCGTTCCAGATACAGATACACGGATACAGAGAGGTCGCTGCTAATAAATAAATGTGCTGCGTTGCCAATAATCATAATATTAACTCAGCCGCCGGAAGGACTAATGAGAGCCGACTTTATCCGGCATCTGAGTTGGTTTTTCAAATGAGATTTATAGGCCAATATAATAATAATAATAAAAATAATAAGGGGAAGTAATTCCTAACCTATTCCTTATTATAATTATTCCTTATGATACACAAAGACTTCTAAAGGTATTTTCAGGATAGAATTTGTGCTACAAATTACTTATCTAAAGTTCTATATTTTACAAGTTTATGAAGGATTGTTTAAAGAAAACTTATACAACAATCTCCTTAAAAGAAGTAATTAGGGATCATAAACAATATATAGAGATACATAATAAATAATATATATTTTTCTAGACAAATTGTATTATGGAATATTAAGGAATTTCTAAAAAAGAAGGTTTGCTAACTAGTTTTTGGGATAGATTCAATTACAATTTGAGGTATTCGTATTTTACTAAATGCGTTAAACATTTATATTAAATTCTTTATTCTGATTTTTTAAATTAAATGCATAAAATCATTAACCAAAATCTAATCTTTTTAAAAACCATATATTCCCAAAGGAATCACATTTTTTTGGCCAAATCAAAGTTTAAAATACTCATAACTCAGTTAAAACAGCCTTAATTTCCATTCGGAAAGCTGTTCTATGTTAGTTTTTAGTACATTAATAAATCTGCATACTACGTTTAGAAATTTAAAAAAAATTATTTTTTTGTCATTTTTTGACCATTTTAATGATGGTACCCCTTATACAGAACATACAGCAAAAACTTTAATCTTTTAAATTTATTAATTTAAAATATGTTTGCTGCACAGGAAAACATCAAAAACTACTATCTCTCAAATTAATCTCGGTTTTTATCTACGAAAAATATCAAGAACATTGATTTGTCGATTTAAACACTCTTCTTGCTAGGAAAAATACTCAAAACTTAGATTTCACGAATTAAAATCCATTTGTGGCTCAGAAAAATATTATAAACTCGATTTTTTGCTTAGAAAAAGACTTAAAAACTTTGAGCTGTCGACATTGCTTAGAAAAACATCAAAACAGTAAATTTATCGATTTATAATCGATTATTTTTTGCATAAAAAACTTTGATTTACCGAATAAAAGACGATGTTTTGCTTAGAAAACTACGATTTCTTGATTTAAACTGAATTTTGCGCCTTGAAAAACATCAACAAAGTTTATTTAACGATTTCAAAACGATTTTTTGCCTAAAAAACATAAAAAACTTATCTGTATCGATTTAAAATCGATTTATATTGTGCATCAAAACCTGATTAAACGATTTTTTGCTTTGAGAATCATCAGCAACTTTGATTTATCGAACTAAAATTGGTGTTGGCCTTAAAAATGTATCGATAGCCTCGATATCTTCTAGAGAATTCACAATAAACACAGGGTTGCCTTTGGCTATTCTTGAATTTTATTATTATTATAACTTTTACTTGTATTATTATTATTATTATTATCATTATTATTGTTATTATTATAAATTTCCACTTAGACAATCTAGGATTATGTTGTTCACAAACAAACTGTGGATAATCGCGGTAAATGTTTGGCCTCGCATAATAGACACCGACATACGTATGCTTGTATATATCCTTAAGTACATATAAGTAGTAAAAAAACAATGTAAAGTTGGACTTAAAACGCTCAATGGAATCTCTCTGGCTATCTGGCTATATCCTTGAATTTTTTGTTTCCCGTTTCCCGCCTCGGCTTTGATCTAGGATCTGCGAGCTGTAAAAGGAGCCGCCTGGCCAAATGCTCTTTTCCTTTTCATTACCGTTCCCCTTCCCTTTCTGCCCTCCGGGAACCCTTGAAATTGTTCCATTGTTCAAAGGACAAAGGATGCTCGTGCGTTATTAAAAACAATATTCGAGAGGAGGGCTTAGCCATAATGCCCCGATGGGCAGCGGAGTCGAGTCATATGGGGAGTGTCCTTATCAGGCATCTCGGCATTAACACTTTGGCAAAAACACACACATGCACACACACGCTCTCTCTCTCTCTCTCTCTCTCTCTCTCACACAAAATGGCCGCCGAAAAGGACTCGGGAAGCAGACACTCCCCCACAACCGGAAATGGATAGATTTTTCTGTTTTCTTGACTTTTGAATTAATTTCAAAGCTAATTTTGGATCGAATATGGTTACCTTATTTATAAAATCAACAAGAGAGTAGAAATTTTTAAAGAAAAAAGACCAAAACCTAGAGCTTCTCGAAGGCATTGGCATTGGTGAGCAGCTCCCGGGTGAGGCGCCACACCTGCTTGGCGGCCTGCTCCAGAGCCGAGGGCGACTTGCCCTTGAACATGTCCAGGCCGGGCAGGAAGTAGTGCGGGCAGCGGCGGTACTGCAGGCAGGAGATCAGCTGCAGGAAGATCCCGTTGATCCTGTCCGCCACGCAGCTCTCGTCCCACTCAAAGTCCCGCGGATGCTTCTCGCACTCGTACAGCAGCAGGTTCTTCAGGTGATAGGCGCTGATGGGATTCCCGGGCAGCTCCAGGTGCTTGTCCCTCAGCGTCTTCAGCATGCTCAGGCAGCGACGACGGCAGCCGCCTAAAAGGAAGAGGTTCCTCAAGGATCTAAAGGGGGATACTCACACAGACTCACCCTGGAGGAGGCGGTTCTCCGCCTCGAAGAAGCTCAGCACCCAGGCATCGCCCTCCATGCTGGCCGCATTGTTATTATTATTGTTGCTCTTGTTCTGCATCACGATGCTCTCCTTGGACAGCAGATCGAAGCCCTCGGTCTTGACCTCGGCCACAATGTTGGGATGCGGCCAGGGGAGATGCGGCACCGGCCAGTGGGCCGCCGAGCGAGGCCAGATCCCCGAGCACTTGAAGGCTGGCGTGATCTGGACCACATAGCGCTCCCGTATGCGCAGCTTCACCTCCGTGGTGTCTCCGATCATCTTGACCATGTCCCGGTACACGCTCTTATCGCAGGCCTGGGCCACCAGCGTCTGGAAGCGGGCACGGATCTTGCGGGACGAAAGATAGCCGCTGGCCGTGATGAACTCCACCCAGAGGGACATGGAGCGCTTCCGCCCGTCGCTGAGCTTGAGGACAGCGCACCCGGGCAGAGTGCCATCGTCCACGAAGTTGAAGACGCCCATCTGGTTGAGGTAGAGCACGATCTCGAACTCATTGGGGGAGACCACCTCCACGCCCTCGAATCTGTGTGCGGGGAGAAATTATAGTTTACTTGGAGATATTTCTTAGGGATTTCTTAGAGATTTCTTAGAGATTTCTTGGAGATTTTTTAGATATTTCTTAGAGATTTCATGGAGTTTTCTTAGAGATTTCTTAGAGATTTCTTAGAGATTTCTTAGAGATTTCTTAGAAATTTCTTAGAGATTTCTTAGAGACTTGTTAGAGATTTGTTAGAGATTTTTTAGATATTTCCTAGAGATTTCTTAGAGATTTCTTAGAGCTTTCTTAGAGATTTGTAAGAGATTTCTTAGAAATTTCTTAGATATTTCTTAGATATTTCTTAGAGATTTCTTAGAGATTTCTTAGATATTTCTTAGAGCTTTCTTAGAGATTTGTAAGGCATTCTTAGAGATTTCTTAGAGATTTCTTAGAGATTTGTAAGAGATTTGTTAGAGATTTCTTCGATATTTCTTAGATATTTCTTAGAGATTTCTTATATATTTCTTTGAGATTTCTTAGAGATTTGTTAGAGATTTGTTAGAGATTTCTTAAAGATTTCTTAGAGATTTCTTAGAGATTTCTTAGAGATTTCTTAGAGATTTCTTAAAGATTTCTTAGAGATTCCTTAGAGATTTCTTTAAGATTTCTTAGAGATTTCTTAGAGATTTCATAGAGATTTCTTAGATAGAAAATCTGGTTAAAATCTCTCAGATTGTCTGAAAATCTCCAGCTCTTTTATCTTCGATATCTGCGTAATTCCAGATCCGAATGACTGTCATCGGGAATCACTCCTAACTCCACTCCAGCTCCACTCCAACTCCACTCCAACTCCACTCCAACTCCTCTTCCCTTCACTCGTGTCCACTGGGCCTCATTACAGGCAAAGTGCAGCGTCAGTGTCAGTTAAGTGTCAAGTCATGCCCATCGGGGATTCCCCCAATTAAAGCGAAGTGGAGGTGACTCTTATAGGACTTGCTTAATATTTAAATAAGATATATTTCCTACATATATCCTACATATATCCTACATATATTAGAGATATTTAAGAAGGTTTTAAGTCAGATGGTTTCTCTCTGGAAATGTACCTGCAATAAACCCACACTTTCCGCCCATATTTTATAGATACTTTTGGTAATGTGTACTAAATGGGTTAAGATTAATATTTTTAGTTTAGGAATATACTAGATATTCGCAAGTTTCCATCAGAGTTTCCCCCAATGAATTTCCTTTTCCATTTCCTTCAAATATTTTGACTAATTAGAGCTTGAACCAAGTCTTGAAGGATGTATTAAGCAAGTTTTTATATAGAGTAATACTCTCTGGAATATCCCTCCCAGAAACCCACAGCTTCCGGCCATATTTTATGCCTTTAATAATAATAAATATTCTCAGATACATAGAAATGTAATTCTAAAAATATTTAACTTAATATCTAGCCTATTATTTAAATATTTAAATAAATACTTGGCCTTCCAAATACATAGAAATCTAATTATTGAAATATTTACCATAATATCTATTTAATTCATATCTTTATATCTTCTAACTCTGAAAATATTTAATTTAATATCTTCCTAATTCTAAACTTATTTAATTCTAACCCTAAAAATATTTAACTCCATATCTATCCAATTATTTAAATATTTAAATAAATATTTAGCCTTCCAAATAGATAAAAATCTAATTATTGAAATATTTGCCATAATATCTATCTTATTCAATAAATACTTAACTTCATATCTTTCTAACTCTGAAAATATATAACTTAATATCTATCTAACTCTTAACTTTTTTAATATTAACTCTAAAATTATTTAACTTAGTATCTATCCAATTATTTCAATATTTAAATAAATACTTCGCCTTCCAAATATATAAAAATTTAATTCTAAAAATATTTACCTTAATATCTATCTAATTCTATAAATATTTCGAATATTTTCTTTCTCTCAAAAAACTCTAATAATATTTAACTTTAGTTTAAGTTTAATATCTGTCTCATTCCATAAATATTTAACTTCATATCGTTCCAACTCTAAAAATATTCAACTTAATATCTATCTATTTCTTAACTTATTTAATTAATTTCCAATTGAATTCCTAAAATATTTAACTAAATACTTTTCGCCTTACCTGCCATTGCACTCCACCAGGCTGGAGATAAATCGCGGCTCCTGCAGCTCCACCTCCTTGAGGATGTCCTGGACAATCTTGCAGATCTCGCGGATGGCCGTGGCCGTCTTGAACATCCTGGCCTGGACGCGTTCGGCGCAGTAACGATTCATTTGGTAGATCATCCGCGTCTGGGCGGCCATCATATCCGGCGGCACCAGCATCGTGGACACAGCTCCCTGGCCGGCTCCTATCTGGGATCTCTCTCGCTCTTCTTCGAGGCGTCGCTCGGTCTGGCGGCCAACTACAAAGTCCGGCAAGGGCGACTTCCAGCCAATTATGCGAAATTCGGGAGCGGAGGCAGAAGATCCCGATCGCGGACAGAACAAAGGAACAATTCAATTGTGAGTTACGGTGACAGGCGGCTGAGCGGAGCGGCAACAATGGGCACAAGTGGAGCACGACAGCGGTCGGCGGATGTATCTCTGTCGCTGTAAATGTATCTTCTGTATCTCTGTGTTTGTAACTGCATCCGCCGGATTGGAGTCTCCTTGGGGAGCTTGGAATTAGCCGCCACGGATGCGTTTAGCGAATGGCTTTCGTGTCGAATGGCCTACGCTCCTCGATGTTGACCAGCTGCCACACGAATCCGAGTCGGATACCGATACCGATGCCGATGCCGATACCGATGCGATACGAGCGACGCGCTTTGGCTTGGCGTTGTAAATCTCGCGGATATTTACAGCTTCGGCAGATAAAGATAAAGTGCAGTGAATGCATATATACACACAGGCAACAGCCGCCGCCATTTCATGGATTTTTTAGCGGCTGCAGCTCGGCAGATACCCGATACAGATGCAGATGCGGCGGCCACAGATACAGATACATGTCGGCCTGTGTCACGTGACAGGCGTCGCTGTCTCGTGCCAAGCATTCCAATCCCGAGACCGACTCCAAAAAATCGATGCGAGCTACTCCCCATCTACATCCGTATCCCCAGCCGTTATCCGTATTTATATCTGCAAAAGCTTTAACAAAAAGAACGGGACCCCGACTATAGAATACCCCTTAAAGGGAGAGATTTTCTCGGATTAATTTAATATAATATTTAATAAATTATTAAATAATTAAGAGAGCCAGCAGTATCCCTTATCAAACTACTGGGAAATATTTATTCTGCTAAAATAAAATGTATTTAAAATATGAATAGCCTTTCCTAAAATATATAAAATATTTAAAGTATCAATAACCTTTTTTAAGCCTTTTTACGAAGTATCTCCACGCTAGTTCCTCTTGGCGAGTATCTCTCTCTCGTATCTGTGTATCTGCGTGTCTGCGTATCTGCGTATCTGCATCTGTGGCCGTGTATCTATCGCTCTCTGGGAACTCCGAGTATGGGTGTGTATCTGTGAGAGCGCTGGCCGAGCATTGGCCGAGGCTAGCTCCGCCCCATCCGTGGCCGTTCCGCCGCGGTGCGCTCTTTGAAGTGTCGCTCTCCGCTCACCGCCGCTCTCCTCTATATATGTGTGCGTGTATCTGTGTGTAAATTTAATTTGTTAAATACATTTCGGCCTGCCATCGCGTACGAGCTGTGTGCAATAATTTATCTGAAATGTGCACTCATTTAGCAAAGAGCAACCCTCGTCCATGTTCGCCGGCAACGACGACGGCGATATCTTTATATCTCACGGATACACTTACACTCATAAATATGTCGCGTGGATTAATGTGCCCGCTGGCCATATCTGACAGCCTTCCACAGAGCACAGAGCCCAGAGCCCAGAGCTCCAGGTTGCTCCTCCTTTATCTCAGCTCAGCTGACTCGGATGCGGATGCAGATGACTCATGGCTCCTGATTCCTGACGGACAGACTGACGGACAGACGGACGGACGGACATGTGGCCACATCAAAGCGGAATCCGTGGCCGCCTCCAATTAGACAAATCCCAGACGCTGCCACTAATTCGAGTCGAGGCAAAACACGCAGCGAACAGAATAGCTGACGACCAAAAGAACATTTCTCGCATTGTTTGGGGTCCGGAAAATGGTAAATGCCATCTCACAGATGCAGATACAAAGATACAGATAGTTGGGGAAGAAAATAAATAAATAAATTGAGCAGAGAGCTAATATTTGGCAATACTTTAGAAGAACTATTTCATAGTTTCAAAGCAAAAGTCTGCGGATAGCTCAAGAGCTGCTTTATATTTTTAATAGATATTTCTTAGAGCAATATTTTCCTGGAGTTTCTGAAACCCAAAAACCTCTAGGGATTTCTTATAAAATCACCAAAAGTTTGATTTATTCAAATTAGATAAGAAAGTGTATGAAAATCTTTGAAAATCTCTCAAAATCGTTGAAAATCTTTGAAAATCTTATAAAAACGTTGAAAACTTCTAAAAAAATCTTTGAAAATCAGTGGAAGTCTTCGAAAATCTTTGAAAATCTTTCAACGTTTTTAAAAAATATTAATAATCATTAACAATCATTAGAAACTTCAAAAATCTTACAAAATATCATTGAAAACCCTTAAAAATCGTTGAAAATCTTTGAAAATCTTTGAAAATCTTTGAGAGATATTTTACAATTTTTAAAAATCTTTAGAAAACTTTGATAATTATTTAAAAAAAAATAAAAATTTGCAAATTTTAAAAAATGTCATTGAAAACTTTGATAACTTTTAAATTTCTTCAAGAACTTTAAAAATCTTTAAGAAATCTTTGAAAATCATTGAAAGTCTTTAAAAACATTTGAAAAGCTTAGAAAATCCCTGAAAAAATATTTTATAGTCCATGAAAATCTTTGAAACTCTTTGGAAATCTTTCAACATCTTTACAAATCTTTGATATTTATGATTAATATTTAAAAATTTTTAAAACCTTTACAAAATCTTTAAAAACCTTTTAAATCTTTGAAAATCTTTAAAAACCCTTGAGCAGCTTTGAAAATATTTGAAAATCTTCCAACATCTTTAAAAACCTTTAAAAAATCTTTGAAAATCTTTGATAATGTTTGAATATCTTTAAAGATCCTTAAAAAACTTATTCACAAACTCTTCCTTAACTTAAAAAAAAGCTTCAGATTCTGAAGATATAAAAGCTGAGAACTTAAAAAAATAATAATTTCGCTTAAGAACTATTAGCTTAAAACTGTTTCAGTTATTTACCTGATTTCCCCAACGTTCTATTGTATCTCTCCAATGCCTACTGTATCCGTATCCCTGGGCAGGTCTTTTGTTCGGCCTTTTATTGACACCAATCAGTGGCAGTTTGGGCCGGAGATCTAGTCGTATCTGTATCTGAATAGTATTCCGAAGATTCCGAGTCCAATTTGTTGGCGACGTAAATCGAAGCTGTCAGCTGAATTTTAATGGAGCCCCAAATGAATGGGCTGCCAAGTGTCTATGGGATGCGAGGAGGAGGCCAGGTGCCAGCTGCTGATTTTTGGCGCGCTGAAGGTCCTGGAACTCCTATCTCTGCATAAATTGAATAAAAAGGGAGGTAGAAGGTATGGCCTGTGTGCGCCGTATTTATACATTTGTATATCTCTTGGATCTCGAAGAAATTTGAATATAATTTATGTGCAATCGTCGCTTTTTTCGGTTGGCCGCCGCCTGTTCCCAAAGTCCGGTTCGGTTCGGCTCCGATCGGATCGGTTCGCTGCCATTCCCCCGAAAATGGGAATGAAAATGAGAATGAAAATGAAGAACGATCCATCCATCTAAACGTTTGTCACTTGCTGCCTTGTCGCCGCAACGTTTGTCTTCTCGCTGCTCCGCCAGCTCTGATCCTTCGTCGTCGCGTCATCGTCTCTTTTGTGCCGTTGTCCACTGTCCACCATAGCCATACCCATACCCATACCCATCCTCATCCTCATCCCCATCCTCGTCCCTTTAGCAACCATCATCGCGATCGTTTATTTCGAAGCTACGTACATATATCAGGCTGTCCAGCTGGGCTGGATTCGTGGAAAAAACAAGTAAGCTAGAGCGCGTTTTATATAAGATCATGTATCTGGATCTAGGAACCTGGGGTATAATCAGCATACCTAAACCTATGGGGTTCAGTCACCTTGTATCTAAGCTCGGGTCAAAAAATGAGCTTGAGATACTTTTGGCTTGTAGAAAAATATAGTTAGTGTAAAGAATATAAATATCTCTGTTAAAGGGCTGTTATTTGAGATTTTTTCTTATGATTCCCAACCATTTAGTTGGCCAGACTTCTGAGATAAAGTATATAGCTTTTTAATGTAAAATTGAGCTTTAGAAACTCTACAACTTAAAAAATGGTTGTTTTGAGAGATTTTTTCTTTATAATTCCCAACCATTTAGTTGGCCAAACGTCTGAGATGAAGTATCTAGCTCTTGTAAGCGGAAGTGAGCTGTAGAACCTCTCTAGCTTATACACATTTACAAATAATATGGAAGGTAAGCTCGCTTTCTGAAAAAATGTTGTTATTTGAGATTTTTGTCTTATAATTCCCAACCATTTTGTTGGCTTATTTTCTGAGACAAAGTATCTAGGTCTTGTAAGCGAAATTGAGCTGTGAAAACTCTATAGCTTATGGAAAATTATAAATATTATAGAAGCGTAGCGCGATCTCTATAAAAAGGTTGTTATTAGAGCTTTTGGCCTTATAATTCCCAACCATTTTGTTGGCCAAACGTCTGAGATTAAGTATCTAGCCCTTATAAGCGAAATTGAGCTGTAAAAACTCACTAGCTTATGAAAATTTATAAATATTAAAGAAGATAAGCTCGCTTTCTGTAAAAAGATTGTTATTTAAAATGTTGGCCCTATAATTCCCAACCTTTTAGTTGGCCTATCTTCTGAGGCAAAGTATAAAGCTCTTTTAAGCGGAATTGATATCAGATAAAGGCCAATATCTTTTGGCTATAGTATTTCAGGTTCTTGACATATCTTTATATAACTTCTTTAAACATATCTCCTAACCAAAATAAGTATCCGTGGAATTCCCAATCTGTTCTGGCATCCACACAACTCCCATTCCATATCTCATATCCAAGCGGCGACATGTGATGAATTAATAAGCGGGACAGTGCCCAAGTGCAGTCCCAGGTGCAATGCCAAGCGGATTTGCGTTTATGGCCATTAACCCGGGCCAGAATGGCGGATCTCTGAGATGGGAGAGAGAGAGAGATAGAGAAGGGATATTAAAGCTCTCGAACCGGAGATGGAACTGGCATTGACTGTTTTTTGCTGGGCCTCAAGCGCCTGACATTTGACTACTTTATTGAATTATGACAGCGAACAAATCAGCGACACGATCCGCCAGCCAAAAGCTTGCATCCCCGTTCTCCCTATATATACATGTATATATGTATACATCCCAGTTTCAGTGGCTTTTTCCACGCACTGATCGCAGCAGACATGTGTTCCGCCATCGTCTGATTGGAATATTAATTGTGACGAATGCAGCGATCTGGCCAGCGATCTCCTCTTCGGTCGACAAGTGCATTCGCCGAGACCCACTGATGTCATTTTACTTAACATTAATTTCAAATAATATCATAATTTATCGTTACATCGAAGGGCTGGGCATGATTCCTATGCCAGACACGTACGCGGGAATCGATCTCAATTTCGTAGTTCAGATATCACGCGCACACAGGGGCCGGCCTCCGAAAAAGTCGAGGATCGGCATGGGTATCGGTACTCGATGCCACGTTCCCTCTGGGTCTGGGTCTGGTCTCCAGCCTGGATCCTCTAGAAGGCCAATATATGCGCTCTGGCGGCCCTTTTTAAGATGCCCCACGATCGCGTTGACATTTCGCCTGGGCGTCCCCCAAAAAGCAGAGTGTTCCCCCGCAGATCCTTCTATAATCCCAACTGTTGACATGTCGCCGGCCGTGATTGATTTAGGGCCGCTTTTTGTTTTCCGCTGAACCCATTGTTTTTGGCCCAGAAAAGGGCGTACGAGTTCGAACGAGACGTGAGCAGCTCCGGTAACTGGTAACTGGTAACTGGTAACTGGTAACTGGTAACTGGTAACTGGGTTTCGGTGTAGGGTCTGGCTTGGGTTTTCGATTACCTTAGGCCCTCTCGTGTCCCTCTCATGTTAATTGATAGTTGGATAAAGCTGGATAGCTGGAATTAGGCGGATCGATGGGGTTTCCGGGAAATTGAACCATTTGAATAATGAGTGAGGTATTTCTGGAATGAATATTAGGAAATTATGGAACTTGGCGACCGGTATGAAAGTGTTTCAAGCCAATGCAGTCTTTAATCCAAATCGGGGATAAAATAATGAGAAAATGACCTCTACATTCTGAATTGGATATTACGAAATCAAAATTATAATTGTTTCAACCAAATTGAAGTCAAGTTCAGACTTTAAGGAGAAGTTTATGAGGCTTACATACAAGTTAAATCCAAATCGGTGATAGAATAATAAGAAAATTACCTGTAAAATTGAGTATTATGACCGTGAAGAAGGTAATTTATTTCAAGTCAAGTCTTTAATAGGAAATATATACGGTTTCTTACAAGCTAAGTCCCAATCGAAGATATTTATTAAATATTTCTAATGTATCTATTACTTAAGATAGTTTTTTGTTAAGATATTAAATATTAAGCCTATTTATCTTTAAATTCAAATTAAATACTAACTCTTATGGCCTCAAATAGAATGGAAATTTAAAGAAAAAACATTTATTGCTATGACTTAGTCATCCCCCCCTATGTAATGAATTGTTTGAGTTGAAAACATACTCCTGTAATTTATTATTGTAATTTATCTATTACTTAAAATATTTATTTGGTAAGATATTAAATAATAATCCTATTTATCATTAAATTCAAATAAATACTATCTTCTAAGCGTAAAACAAAAAGAAACCTAGATTAAAGAAAATACATTTATTTCAATAATCAATTACTTGAGTTAAAAACACACTCTTTTGTTCCCTCCAAGGCCTCATTTTCAAGGTCTCCTTAGTATCTATCACCTGTAAATGTAAGCTGCTTGGTGTTCAGGTGAAAGTTTAGCAGTCTGCGTGAAGGAGGAGTTCCAGTTCCACTTCCAGTGCGAGTCCCAGTTCCAGTCCAAGTCCCGGGCTGCCTTGCGGCGCTCACTCGCTGCCTCGCTCCCTCGAACGTATTAAATTAATATTTACTTTTTGTCAAAAGGCTATAATCAAGCACGCTGGCGATGACAGGCTAAGAGGCTCTAATTACAGCTTGTTACCTTGATGCAGCGGCCACACAGGTCGTGGCTCACTTCGCTGGACGGGATCTGGATCGGGAACGGGGTGTGGATGTGCAAGTGGGACTTTTGCCTTGGAAGAAGAGGTAACTGCAGGTCCGCGTCCGTCTTCCGTTTATGCTAAGTGGCTAGCGCCGTCGGTTCAGTCGGCCAGGTCCTCCTGCTGCTGCTGCTCCTCCTCCTCGTCCGAGTCCTCCTCCTTGTCCAGCTACTACCCTCTTTCCCTTTAGCTAAAAAAAAAACTCGCGTGATTCTCGCTTCTGGAAACACTCAAAATAAAGTGGCTTAAATATTAAATATTATGAGAAATGCTTAAGAAATATTATTTTAAAAAATAGCTTGTAGTTCTTCGTTTCTTATTTTCTCAGAAATTAATTTTTTATAACTACAAAACTCTTTATAAAATAAGAAGGAATCGAGAAATATTATGAGGAATGCCAAAGAAAAATTATTTTTAAAAATACCTCGTAGTTCTTCGTTTCTTACTTTCTCGGAAATTAATTTTTCATAACAAAAAGTTCCTTAAAAACAAGGGAAACTTAATATATATTTATTTAATTATAATTTCACAGAATCAGTTCTCCTTAATTTTCCAAGTGCATTTCATCTCCAGCCTTTTCCCTGCTGCAACCTATTTGAGGGTTTAATGCACTGCCTCCTTCGTCTCAGTCTAAATCTCTGACTCCATCCCTGATCCTCCTGCAGCTCCTCCTGCTCCTCCTGCTCCACCTCCTGCTGCAGCTTGATTGAAGCCAACAAATTAAAATCCCCTGCCAGGCTCTGCTCTCCAGCTCTCCAAAGATCCCTTCTCCTCCTCCTCCGCTTGTGGTGGCATTCCAAATGCAATTCTCACGATTTGGCAGCCATTTGTGTACCTCGGGCCTCATCATCTCCTTGTAAGCTGCTCATTTGGGCCAGATGCTGGTTCCCCGCCTCAAATTAACCATTTAAATAAAACATTTGTTTTGATTTGGCCAAAACGGTGGAGCCTGATCCTCAACCCGGCTGAGGAAGGCCAACAAGTTGGCTGACAGGCGTGCGGAAATCGCTGCCACAAGGGTCCGAGGGTCCGAGACTCACAAATCGCATCAATTCCCATATATTCCCCTATATAGTCCAGGTACGAGTATATATCCCACTGATTTGTCACGCAATCGGCTGAAAAAAATGCTTTGCACGCTTCAATTGGTTTTAAAAAAACTGATAAATTATCTGCCCGATTGAGCAAGTGATTATAATCGCATTCCATGTTTATCCAAAAAAATAAAGTCAAATTGCATTATAATAATGCAGGGAAGTTGCAAAATTTATTATTAAATATTTTGTAAAGTTTACAAAAAATGTATAAATCCGCTTAATGGCTGCAAAGTGTTGGTTTGGAAATAAATACAAATATTCTTTATTCTTTGAGTGGGGGCAGACATAACAAATTGTGTGTTTAAAATGTGATTATGAGATGTTCATAAAATTTGCTTTTGCGGCCATTAAAATGAATATAAATTGCATGGAAATGGAAATGGAATTCATTACCCGTCGACCGCCGACAAGTGGCGATGACACAGCAATCAGGAAGATTTTTTTGGTTTGGAGAGAGGCTAGAACCGATTGCCCAAATTATCATTTATTAATTATGGTTTAATTTGTGTGGGAAGGCGGCGGATCAAATATAAAAAAGAGACACAAAAAGACACAAAGAACAACAAATAATAAATTCGGAACCGGCCGCATTAAAATGCAAATCAAAGCCAATAAAGCACAACTCATTAAAAGCGCAACTAGGCGGTTAACAACCCGATCTCGAGGGTACAAAAAAAGCCACAAAATAAAGCAAATTCAAGGTATATTTTATAGGAATAATCGAAGCGATGCGAAAACCACATAAATGGAGTGGAAAGATGAAGACATCGCCCACGTGCTCAAGTCACAGAATTTGAACTTAACTTTGGAGTAAAATATTGTAGGTTTTTAATATAAATATCTAGTTTATACATATTTTATGTCAATTTATATTTAATATTTCATCTGTAAATAAAGAGAATACTTCTTAAAGATATTTATTGTAAAATTATTAAGAATTTAAAGAAAGTAAAATATCTTTATTGTAAATTAGATATAGTAACTTAAATAAATAATTGCTTTATAGTATCTCTTATGACCTAACTAACCTTTCTATAATTCTAGCTAACGACTCACCAATTTCCTTAATTTTTTGTATACAGTGTATTACCTTTTTCGAATATCCCTCTCAAGTTTCGTGTATCGACTCTCTCTCTGCAATTGTCATTTGCTGGGTAATTTACAACGATAAAATTTATAAAATACAAAAGCCGCACATGCATAAATCAACGGGACCACACTAATGTATAAATTACCTCAAAAAGCTGCACAAAAACAAAATAAATAAATAAAAACAAGAAGTAACAACAGAAACAAAGGCACGACGCTGCAAATAACTTAAATTATTTAATTTATGAATGACATAAAGTTTAATTTGAATGTTATGTCTGTCGCTCGAAACCGAAACCGTGACACGTGATCGAAATGCCATATAAGCCAGAGATCGATGGCTATAGTTGGGGCCCTCTCTCGGTGGGCGGGAATCGCAGGAGCAGTCCCTCTGTCCCTCTGCAACTTTATGGGGATTGTTAGCTGTCCGCGGAATCGCTGTTAATTCGCAATTAAAATGCGTCACATGTCAGCCCGGCCGGCGAGCCAAATGTCATTCGCTGACATTTTGCCCGAAGTCCAAGCCAAGTCCAAGCCATCGTGGCCTATCAATAAATACACAAAAGCCGGCGGCAAGACTTCAAAAGGTCCGCCAAAATGACGGACACAAGGTAGGCAGGCAGGCCAATAAATTCGCCATAAATGGGCATCATAGAAAATTATACATTTATACTTACTCGCCAAGTATCCTGGCCCCCAAAAAGTACAAGGCTTTCAAATTTCAATGAAAAACTTACGTTTTATTGACTAAACTCACAAGAAGAAGGCAAAAACATAGAATAAATAATTTAGGATCGACGGGGAAATATTCCCCGTGGACTTATGTCTAATTTTAGCTAATTTTGCTCTGCACTGGGACCAAAAAAAAATGAAAAAAAATCGTATCTAGATGGTAACTCTTGTGCGTTGTGCGATCTAAATGGGGCTCTATGGGCTATATAGGTTATAGGCTCTAATTATAGGAAACTCTGTAAGCGGCGTATACTTTTCGAAAGCACCTAAACTTAAGTTACGATCTAGCGAAATATCAAATAGTATTTGGGTTGCAATTTCACTGCTCCAGCTCCTCCACAGCTCCTCCAACAAAAAAATAAAATACGAAAAAAAAGGCAGCTGCCACACACTGGGATCCTTACAGCTCCTCCAGGCAACGGACATTGGTCAGCATGATCCGCGTTAGCCGCCAGACCTGCTTGGCGGCGTTCTCGAGGGCGCCGGGCGACTTGCCCTTGAACAGATCCATGTTGGGCAGGAAGTAGTGCGGACAGCGACGGCACTGCAGGCACGAGATCAGCTGCAGGAAGATGCCATTGATGCGGTCCGCGATGCAGTTCTCCTCCCACTCCATCTCGCGCGGATGCTTCTCGCACTCGTACAGCAGCAGGGTCTTCAGATGGTACGAAGTCACGGGGTTGCCGGGCAGGTCCAAGTGCCGATCGCGCAGGGTCTTCAGGATGCTAAGGCAGCGACGGCGACTAGCTCCTGGAATTGAAAGGGGAATTAAGAAAGGGGAATTAAATAAAATATAATATAATACAATATTTAAAACCCAAATATTAACAGAATTGTTAGAATAGGTATTACCTTCTTGGTTTGAGAATGTTTATTTGTTTAATATCTACCCACATACCAAATTTCAGATCAATCTCACTAGTATTACTTTGAAAATATGGTTTCTAAATTTTATCTGAGGAAAATTTCTGGTATATTTAATTATTTTATTCCCGTTCTCTTAAATCTGCGAAAAATATATTCTACAAACTATATAGAAAGTTAAGGATTACAAGGGATTCTTGGCCTGGTTTTCAATACATCATGCTGTCCCTTTGATGCTATCAAAGCTATTGAAGCGAAATAATATTGACAGAGCTATATAGTTCGTTCATTCTTTGTCACTAACTGATCGATGGGTTCGGTCATTAGTACTCCTTGTATCTCAAGTACATCAGTCTCCAAGTGTTTTTAACACTCCAGAACTTGTGCTTTTCTAACTGACTCATCCAATACAAGAACTGATATAGCAATGAAGGGTTTTCAGCTAGAAGATATGCTCGATTTCCACTTAATTGACATTGATTAAATATATAAGGGCTTTAACTCGATAATAAATTTAGAGTCAAACTTGGAAGCCATGTTTGTAGATCCCTGAAAAGTTCTAATAAGGTTATAATATAGTGTAGCGAAATATTCGTTTTAGTTATCGAAAATCAATTGAAGTTTATAATACATATTTTATTTATTTTATAGAAACTATAGGCTTATTTAAAGGAGCTAAATAAAGAGCTTTCCAACTTTATAGGTCTCTAAAAGGGATCTTATAACAAAGTTATAAGAATGTATACAAAAGTAAATCGTTTTTATCGTCGAAAATCGATTGCATTTTCTTATACATATTTAATTAATTTTATATAAACTACAGGATTTTTCAAAGGAGCTTCAATAAAGATAAGATATAATACAGGAAACTTAAAAAGAGCTCTCCAAATATAAAGATCCTTAAAAGGTTTTAGTAAGGTAAAGTATATCGAAAAAATCGTTTCAGTCATCGAAAATAGATTGTATTTTATTATATTTTATTTATTTTTTTTTTAGCTATAGGCTTATTAAAAGAAGCTCAAGAAAAGATAAGATATAAAGATTAGTAGACAAATATTGCTCTAAATTATCAAAGATATGTAATTGTTAATATCGATACCGATGCCAAATTATCGAATTAGTTAGATCTTAGAGCTTTTTGGATCCAAATTGGGCCCCTTGTCCCAGTTGTAACCCTCTTTCCCATCGACTTTGATTGATCAACCATATATGCTAGGCGAGTACTTATGATTCGGCTTCAATCTCTCCTCCGAGAGGTACATGTCCGCGCGTCCGGCCCGATTCTTAATTTATTACGGCCGAGAGTGCCTTTGGAGCACATAAATCATGGCTACGTTGGCACGGTGTCAAGCGGGCTAATCTCGGCTCCGGTCGCCGATAATCACGTCTACGCCTCCGTCCTGCTCCCGGGTTCCGCCTCACATTTCACATTTTCACATTTCGGCTAATCAATATTGAACGATATTGCCACAATATTGGCACTGCAAAATCGGGGCGAAATCGGGGCGGAATCGGGACACACTCGAGTCCATGTCAAGTGGCGGGTAATTCGGGGCAAGTGACAGTGATAATTATAGACACGATCCGATATCGATACCTCCCGTACTTTATGTTTTTTAGAATACTTTTTTGTAGGGGGGAAAGTTAGTCGGAGACTCAGTCTCGAAGAGCATTAAATTAAATGACAAACACGCGGGGGAACAGCCGCCGGCCGGATCAATATCGATCGGCAATCGGAATTGGAGATCGTTGTCAGGGCCTTAGAATTGATTTCGATTTTGGTTTGGCTTTGGTTTCAGCCTCTCGACTCGGTTTTTGGCTTAATTTTCGTTTTTGTTTTGTTTTTAGCTCTCAGCTCTCAGCTCTCAGCTTTTGGTTTCTTTCTTTCTTTCTTTCTGGGTTTCTGTCTGTCTCCTATCCGTCCCTCCTTGGTTTCTGTGTGTCATCTTATGCTCGGGACCCGCGCTGTTGTTTTATTTATTTGTTGACTTTATCTAATCGCCGAGATTTAAAATATTTATAAAATCGTTTAGAAATTTATTTATGGCCCAGCCATTGGCATTGTTCATGTGGAAACCCGTTTTCCGTGGCCGCAAGTCCAAGCAACTAGCCCCGAGACTGTGACTGTGACTGCGACTACCGAGACTGCGCTTATCTCTCGGGGATCAGCAGATTTGTGTGCGTTGTCGCGCTGCGACCGAAAAAAACTGAAAAACTGAGAACTGGAGAACTGGAAACGGAGAACGGAGAACGGAGAACGGAGCACCTCTAGACCCAACCCGGAGTCTCGGATCGCATGGGATCCACCTTCCCCCCCTGTGATCGAACGCCAGATTTATGATCGTAGCCGGGCGTCGCTGGCTCGTATCTCATATCATATCGGGCACCGATAATCGGATGTCTCGTTGGGCAGTCGTCGACTCAGCGAGTGGGTTCCCGCCGATCACTGATCAGTAATCATCGATCTCGATGCCTCTTATCGCCTTGCAGTTTGTTCCTCTCAACTATGCAAATCCTTTAAAGGATTCCTAATAAGAATAAATCTTTAGATCCTCAATAATCTAGATCCTTTTCGAAGCAGGTTTCAACTAAATTGTATCGAATAATCTGGATTATTTATATCCTAACAAACTTTTGTGTTCTTGGAAAACATATCTTAAACGTATCTATTGATATTCTCTTTAAGTATTTATAAGATCATAAATTGAATGATCTATAAAGTTAACAATATTATGTAAATATATCATATATTATAGTATATATTGTAGCTCTATTACTTTAGTCTAATTTCCTTAATGGCTCCTTTTTACACCCGGTTAATGTGTTGATATTTCCTAACCTCTAGCTCCTTGATATATGTATATGCCCCAAAATGGAAGGTACAGGTACCAGGCACGGTACCATTCAGATCTAGCTTAACGATCTCCAAATTTATACGGCGTCCCCCGACTGGCGTTTAATTTACAACCAATTACGGGCGTATCAAGACCAAGTCGCTGATTTGATGGGAATAAATCAATTCAGTTTAAGTGTGTCACTGATTACTGATTGGGGGACACTGAGAATACTACGCAGACATGTCCGAATTATTACGGGAGCTCACTCACTCGGCACTGAGAGAAAAGGAAGGGAAAGTCTAGATCTAACAATTACAGAAAACCAAAGATATATAAGTAATAAATACATTTCAAGATCGTAAACACAAATGAGGGTTTTTAATTCTAATAGATGGGGTAAACAAAAAGCAAATGTACCTCAAGAAAGTCTAGATCTAACCATTATAAGTTGACTTTTGTCTTATTCTGAATATAAAACTGAAAGAAATATTATATTTCATGGATTGCAGACAGCAAGAATGGGTATTGAATTGAAAAGATCGGTTGAAATATACCTAAAAATGCCTGAATGGATAGCTTTGTTTCTGGAGAACAGTTTTCTTAACTCAAATTAATATTTTAGGCCTTGAAACTAGAACTCTCTTAGAATGTAGATTTATATTGACTTGAAGATAATTAAAAATAAAAATCTACAGAGTATTATAAAGTTAAAATGTTGAGTTAATTATAAAGTCCAGAATATTACAAATTAGGTTTAATATTTATATTTCAAGTGAAGGTTAGTCCTAGTTGGACATGGAGATAGTAGAGCTTAACCGGGTAATTCCTTGGAACTACACCAACTTGCAATCGATGCATCAATATTTATGGAGAATATAACAATAAATTAATATATTCGTCATTATTCAAATATTATTATATTCTCCATAATACGTAAAATTATATTAATATATCACTGTGGACGGCAGTCCACGTAGTGACGATGAGCACCGAGACTGTGGTTATTAATATAGAATTATTATTTTAAAAGAAACAGGGACTGTGCAGTTGAACGTTGCTCCCTGCTGCCTGCTGCCCACGCAGCCACTGCACCGTTTACCAGCACCCTAGCCCCAACGGAGCAGTATTCCATATATTCAAAGTTATACTCTATCCCTAACGCCCAATTTAAAAGGTAATACCCATATTTTCGAAAGGTAGCTACTTTTTTCCCATTTCTAAAGCGTTATGCCGACGGCAACTCACCTTGCAGCAGCCGGTTCTCGGCATCGGTGAAGCTGAGCACCCAGGCATCGCCCTCCATGGCCGAGTTCTTGCCCTGCAGGGCGATGCACTCCTTGGAGAGCATGTCGAAGCCCTCGGTCTTCACCTCCGCCACGATGTTGGGATGAGGCCAGGGGATCCCCGGCAGCGGCCAGTGGGAGGCGGAGCGCGGCCAGAGGCCGGCACACTTGAAGGCGGGCGTGATCTGGACGATGATGCGCTCCCGGATGCGCAGCTTCACCTCCGTGGTGTCGGCGATCATCTTGACGATGTCGCGGTAGGCGCACTTGTCGCACGCCTGCGCCACCAGCGTCTGGAAGCGGGACCGGATCTTCCGGGCCGAGAGATAGCCGCTGGCCGTGATGAACTCCACCCAGAGGGACATGGAGCGCTTCCGGCCGTCGCTGAGCTTGAGGACAGCGCACCCGGGCAGCGTGCCGTCGTCGACGAAGTTGAGGACGCCCATCTGGTTGAGGTAGATGATGATCTCGAACTCCGTGGGCGAGATGACCTCCAGGCCCTCGAAGCGGCCGTTGTAGTCGTTCAGGGAGGAGATGAAGCGCGGCTCCTGCACCTCCACCTCCTTGAGCACGTCCTGGACGATGCGGCAGACCTCCTGGATCTGCTTGTGGATCTGCGCCTTGCGCACCTGGACGCGGTCCGCGCAGTACTTGTTCATCTGGTAGACCATCTTGGACTGTGCCGCGATCATGTCCGACGGCACCAGCATTCTCTTCTCCCTCCGAGTGTCCCGGCGGCGGCGGCGGCAACTGCTGCGCTCTACTGCTCTTAGTCTCTGCTGGCGGGCAACGGCTGCTCTGGGTAACTGCTCCTGTTCACACTCATTACCTAGGGGCACACATTGGGGGTCACCGGTTGTCACAGCACACAACAAAAAACGAATGAAAGCGAAAGGGCGGCACTTCTTATTTCTCGGATATTGGCAATTGCGACTTTTCGATATTCTTCGATTCCGTTTCGCACGTTACCGTTTATTTGGCTTTACTTTCTGTTCTCGGTTTCGGTTTCGGTTTCTGTTTCCGTTTCTGTTTCCGTTTCTGTTTCTATTTCCTTTTCGTTTCGTTTCGCTTCCCCTTTTGCGGCGTCTTTTCGCGCCGTCAACTGAACATTGACTGATTCCGCATGGCGTTCGCACCGCAAGAAAAGTGTCTCTGCCGCACCGCCGCCTCTGCCGCGGCCGGCTTCGCTGCCGCCCGGCTGGCTCCACTCGACGGGTGCAAGCGAGACAGCTCTCGCCACGCGCACTGCGCTCTCTGGTGTGGGCTCGCTCTCTCGCCCCAAAGCATCATCATGGCTGGAGCTGCGCTCGCTCGCACTCTCACCGTGGTCGCTCTAGCCGCGGCATAAAGGCAAACACAAAAGTCCATAAAACACTTCTCGCCTTGTTTGCTGATCTTGGCTGCTATAGTTTTTTTTTTCTTTATAGTTTAGTCCGGCATTAAACCACCCCGCGTATCTCATTGGCTCCGCCTTCTTCCTTGGCTCTCTCACGCACACACACATGCGCCGGGGCACACTCGGAAAAATGAATTTTGTTCTCTAAAATGTACTGTTCTCTTTTACTTCTCAATACAGGTTTCTTTTTCTAAGTTTCAGTAAATAATTTTTCTAAATAAGCACAAAATTCCCTAAATTCTGAGTTTTTTTTCTCACTTTTAGCCATTTTTTTTTGGTTTTAATGTTATATGGGTTTTTCTCTCTGTGCATTGTGTCTCACACAGATAAGCACCCATACATGGCTACTGGGGTTCTCTCTCTGTGTTTGCTTTGTTTGTTTTGGCTCTTCGGGGGTGTTGTTCCTGTCCCTCTTGATGTCGTTGTTGTTGTTGTTCCTGTGGGTGGACACGGTTGGCTGACTAACTGAGTTATTGGGGGGGATTTTTGTGGGTTTACAGGGCCGGGGTAACAGGGTACTGGGGGCCGGGGGCCCCCTCAAGCTCAGGCGGATTCAACGAGAGAGGGGTGAAAACTTTGGATTAAAACTATTGATTTGGTGACTTTTTCCAAGCAAGCAACCAAAAATGGTGACCCCAATCTGCTGACTTAAATAGAGGGTTAGAAATTAATAAGAACTCTGGGAAAATCTTAAAATTAGATAAATTTTAGGAGCAAACTAGAAGTAATTCAGCAAAAAGATTAAAGCTGAAAGATATAAGGTACCTTTTTTGTCAACAAAAAAGGTGACCACAAAGTGAAAATGAAGAAAATAAATTATGAAAAGTTGTAGGACGCAGAAATTACAGGACTTTTAAATGGGATTTTATTTTTTTAATTATCTACAGATATTTCCCTATCTTTTTTTAGCTTTCAATTAAAAATTGTGACCCCAAATAGCGAAAAAACTATAAACTATACTAAAATAAAAAATATAAAATACTTTGGACGGCAGTCCACGTAGTGACGATGATCACCGAGAGGTGTAGATAAATTACCTATAAAGAAATGAGCGCTACTTTTAACTTATCAATAAGAAAATAACATAGACCTCTTATAAGTCTTATAAATGGATCCGAAATATTACTCAGCTTACTAAAGAGACATCACATTGAAAGGATATCCAAGACTAGTTTTATCTTTATGAAAAATGAAGGCCTGTAAGTTCTTTTTTTTTCATTTTTCGAAAGTATATTTAAATGGATAAGAAACCCATCAGTACTAAGCTCCGAGTAATTAATTTTCGGTAAAAATATCCTATAAGAAATGGTGCCTTCCACTTCCCGCCAAAGAAGTCTCTATTTATCTGACTCCCACCACCATCTTGGCCGCCTCCCTTTCTTCTACACGCCATCTCGGATTCCTTACCGAATTAATGCATATCTAATGTGATTAATGAGCGTTTAACACGAGCTTGTTGGGGACCCCACCAGTCCACCGTATTATTCCTGGTCTAGGGTGGGGCATTCCGCCGGGGTCACCACTTACTTGGCGATGGCCCTGTCCACTCCGAACATTAAGTTGCACTTTAAAGAGCGGCGGACAAATTATTATGTATAATTCAATTTGAACTGTGTGCCGGAACGTGCATTAAGATAATGCTAATTAACACCTCGGGGTAGGACTCTATATATTCCACTCCTAGTTCTTGATTCTCCACTCTCCGCTCTCCGCGCGCTCTTTCTTCTCCGATAAGCCCGAAATGGAGAATGGAAATGGAAATGAGAGGAGCTGCTGATAGCCTCGGCATTGAGGGGCTGAAAAATGCGGCTGGAATCATTTTAATGGCCGCGTAAATGTGGAAAATTATCAAAGGAACACGAACTTAATTGCGGCCATTATCGCTTTTATGGCGTATAAATTGGAAATGAATTATGCAACAGGAGAGCAGAGGCCCAGGAGCGGAGATCCCAGAGAGGTCTTCATTAGCGCCCAAGGTCGAGGTGGCCTCTGCATACATATATACAAGTATATCGGGCATATCGATCTCTGTGCAGGATTTATGCATGTCAGCGCTATCGATGGGCGATACTTTTTTCCGATTCCGATTGCCCGGTAGTCGCATCTTTAATTAAATTGTGTATGTTGCGAGTTCGATTCTCTCAAAAAACAAAAAAACAAACAAAAAAAGACTTCATCTGGAGGCTTCTCGCGTTTATCAGATGCACGAGATCTCCACCTTCAATCCCTTCCTGCTTCTGCAGAGAGAAAAATACCACATAGTTTCTTATTTAAAAATGAAGAGTGAACCATTGTTGCCAGAAACTCCTTGGATTTCTATGCAATATTGGTTATAAATATTTATAGATGGTTTTTAATTAAATATTTGATACCTTTTAATTTGTTTATTTTCTCTCAGTGCTGTCACATACGCTTTGTGGTTCTGCGGTTTAGCTCCAAAATGACCAAATGGCGGAAAATTAAGCCGAGAGGACGACAAGGAGCACAAGGAAGGAGGAGCAGGAGCAGCAGCAAACACAGAAGCGACAACTGCAGCACAGAGATTGCAATCGCTGGCAGCTACACATCCCCTTCCTTGGCCAGGAACGAGATGTCCAGCAGCAGCTGCTGCCGCTGCTTCTACACGACACTCTGACCCCCTCCTGCCTTTGTCCTTTCCCCTACCCATGCCCTGGTCACCCCTTACTTTTGTAACCAACTCCGTGGCGCTTTCGCACGGCCGACACTTTGACGGGGACAAGTTCATTTATCCGGAGATGAAAGGCCAAGATATAGGCGAGGTATCAGCTTCCTTGGAGTTATTTTACATTATTTATAGGGTATTATAATTAATTATCATCATTGTCTGTACAAAACTTTAACTATTAGTTGGATCTTAAAGTAAATCTATAACCTGTATTTAATTAATGAGGATTTATTCCAATTCATTCCACATAATTCCTAGACTTGCAGTAATTCTACATAATTTTTAGGCCTGCATTTTACATCATTTATATTCTAATTAATTATCATAATTGTCTGTACAAAACTTTAACTATTACTTAGATTTTTAAGTAAATCCATAACTTTAATTTAGTTAAAGAGGATTTATTGCATTTCATTCCACATAATTCCTAGATTTGCAGTAATTTTACATCATTTATAGGGTATTATAATTAATTATCTTAATTGTCTGTACAAAACTTTAATTATTACTTAGATTTTTAAGTAAATCCATAACTTTAATTTAGTTAAAGAGGATTTATTCCATTTCATTCCACATAATTCCTAGACTTGCAGTAATTCTACATCATTTATAGGGTATTATAATTAATTATCTTAATTGTCTGTACAAAACTTTAATTATTACTTAGATTTTTATGTAAATCCATAACTTTAATTTAGTTAAAGAGGATTTATTCCATTTCATTCCACATAATTCCTAGACTTGCAGTAATTCTACATAATTCCTAGACTTGCAGTCATTTTACATCATTTATATTCTAATTAATTATCTTAATTGTCTGTACAAAACTTTAACTATTACTTAGATTTTTAAGTAAATCCATAACTTTAATTTAGTTAAAGAGGATTTATTCCATTTCATTCCACATAATTCCTAGACTTGCAGTAATTCTACATCATTTACAGGGTATTATAATTAATTATCTTAATTGTTTGTACAAGACTTGAACTATTACTTGGATTTTTAAGTAAACCTATAACTTTTATTTAGTTAATGAGGCCTTATTCCACTTCATTCCATATAATTCCTAGACTTGAAACGATATATAACCTATTTATTCAATTTGTTATACAATATAACCCCTGAAACCCACTCGGAATTATTGAAGAATATTCCTAGAAACCACACACGATCGTTTTTGGAAAGAAGCTTGGATTACCCTGGGCCCCTGAAGCGAGTGTATCATCGGGTTACCTCAATGGAGAGCCCCCAGCTCGGTGACATTCCCCCATAATGAATGGAACAACAAAGAAACTCCAGGTAGGAGGAGGTGAAGAAGGTTGGAACCCGGCTTAATTAGGCCAAAACAAAGATGCACCTTGCCAGGGATTGCCGCTCATCGATCATTTTCCAATTGAACAAGCCCGAGCTCAGATAATGCCTTTGAGCCTTTCTCAGAGCAGCCAAAATACGGAAAATATCTTCCGAAAATAATCAATAAAGAAATTTAAGTTCAAGACTCTTGTTTAATGATAAAACCTTAAGAAAAACTCTCTGAAAAATGTCTAAAATATAGTTTTAAAAGGGGAAAAGTCGGTAGAACAAAAGTACCAATTGTCAGCACTGTCGGTGTGTCGGTGGAGAGATCCTTGATCCATTGTGCACTCGAGTTTGTCATTCGATATGATGGCCCCGTTGACAGGGGATTGCTTTGTTCGCTTCCCAAACTGATGAAGACAGCCGCCGCCGCCGCCGCCGCTGGCCTGGCGCTAGCCTCCTGTTTCCCCTTTTCCGAAGACCTCTTGTGGCATGTGCAAAGGTCAGCTGGCTGCAATGCAGCCATGCCATGAGGCGAGGGCAATGGCATTCCGCGGCGGTTACCTGGCCCGCTCGGGGCCACCTCCGATCTCACCAACTGGCCAACCAAGTGGCGCCTGCATCCCGTCGTGCGTCGTCTGCATATGCGGAATATGCGTGAGCGTCGCCACGAAATGAGACTGGAGAACACAAGCCCAAGTCGAAGCTGAAGCTGGAGAAGGAGTGGAGCTGTAGCTGTAGCTGAGGCTGGGCTACCCCTTCTCCAAATCTTGCAGCTCTGCTGCTGCTGCTCCGCTCCCCCCATTAAAATCAGCGACATGCGGTTAAATATGCTTAAGTTTTTCCGCGGACAACTTGAAATTAAGTAGATGCCAAGACGGAGACGGAGACGGAGACGGGGACGAAGCGAGAGCGAGAGCGAGATCCAGGTAACACAAGAGCATGCAAATTGCATGCTCCTCCTCCTCCTGCTCCTGATCCCGAGGAGTCCTTGTCTCGGTCTTGGACAGGTCCCGTGTAGTTGGCTCGATTTATATTTTGTTTGGTCAGAGGAAATATCAACGCGTTTGCGTAAACGCTGGCTTAATCCATTCATTACGGCCATTAGGCTTTGTACGGCCCCAAGTCCGGGCCCCACGCTCCTCTGGCTCTGACAGGCCCCAATAATTGCAGGGCAATTGATTAATCCCAACTCTTAGCCAGGGCCCTATGTCAACGGGCTGTAATCTTCTCCTTGCCACTGACACGTTCGCCGGACCCCAAACGGGGAAGGGTTACTTACCAACCAAATGGGTCTCCCCCTCTCTTTGTCCGATAATTGGGTAGTAGCAAAGGGTAATTGCGAGGTCCGCAATCTGCAGTTCCCGAGGAAGTGCCAAGGGAACAAACGCTACTATAGTGTATATCGATTATTTCCGGCGGAATCGTGCAAATTCAATTCAAAGTCATCGATAAAAACTACTAGAATCCATTTGAAATGATTATCGATTGTTTTCAATGGGAATCGTGCAAATTAAATGATATTTGTTGTAAGTATTTTTGTTCTTAATGTATATCGATTATTTCCTGTGTGAATTATCCAAATCCAATTGTGTATCGTCATCGATAACAACTACTAGCGTCTATTTTAGATGTATATCGATTGTTTCCCATGGAAAGCGTGCTAATTAAATAATTCTGATCGATAACAGTTGTAAGTATATGTTTAAAATGTATAACGACTATTTCCGACTAGAATCGTGCAAATTCAATTGTGTATTGTCATCGATAGCAACTACTAGAATCTATATCGATGGTTTCCAATGGGAATCGTGTTAATTAAATAATATTTCTCATCAACAATAACAAAATGAGTCTGTTTGATATGTGTTTCGATTGTTTTCAGTGAGATCGGCTAAAATAAATTGCATATTTTCATCGATACAACTGTATGTATATTTACAAAATGGGTATAGATTATTTCCGATAGAAATCGATTGAATTAAATGATATTACTCATTGATGCCAATTATATGTACATTTTTTAGATATAAATCAATTATTTCCAACAAAAATAGAGAACATTAAATGGTATGTCCAAACGATAACAAGCACATGCATATATTTGATATAAGTATCGATTATTTCCCGAGGGAATCCTGTAAATTATTTAAAATATTTCTATCGATAACAAATATATGCATATATCTGATATGTATATCGAGCATTTTTTATATGAATCGAGCAAATATTTAATTTAAACCAAGATAAAACCTTATACTTCCCGAAAATAATCCTAAGCTCTGAACGTACTACTTCCCTGGACATACCTGCCATGTGGCACAGCATGGAGCACCGAGTGGCAACCGAGGATCAGCGCGGAGAGGACGCAGATCTTCCCACAGCATCTTCGGTTTTAAAAGAAAACGAGACGGGAATGAGATCATTTAGCGATCGTTCTCATTTAAATTATAACCAAAAACACATGCAGCGCTCGCCGCAGATGCAGGAACTGGTCAGGAGACGGAGTCGAACTGGTTGAGATTCACTTTATAGTGGGCACATCAGGATCGCATCGCATCGCGGGCAGAGCTGTCTTATCGCTCGCCTTCATTTAAATTATGGCAACGAATTTCGAGTGGCAGTCGCCTCGTTTTTGTTCTTATTTAATGCAATTCCTGCAGATCGCGCAACATGCGCTGATGAGCCATTAGGCCATTAGTCGCCTCTAAATGAGAACGACCAGGGAGGATGAGGAGCAGTCGCCAGGCAGATAAGAGAACTGAAGCTGGGCCTCGAGCTGTGGCGCCCATGAACATGAAATTGCTATTATGGCCCAGAAATGGGGGCTACCAGGAGAGAGCACTTTGCATTATCGCAAACCGGAGGCTGCTCCTCTGGGACAGCCGCCGATCGATCACTGTGTGGTGTGCTCCTACACCTCCTCGCCATCTTCTCCTGGTGTTGGTGTCATTTCCCATTGTAAAGTGGACAAATTTATGGCGCAAACACGTCGCAATCCCAGTTGGCTCGTATTGTACAAGTGTTTATTTTGATGGCCATCACAGCCAGTCGCTAATTAGGATGTGTCCCCCGGCTCCAGGCTCCAGGCTCCACACGGATCTCTGGTATCTGATAGCATACGAGTATCTGTGGCATCATTAAAATCAAAATCATGCAAACGTTTAACTGCGCCACAAAAGTTGTCGCAACAAACCCACGACGACGAGGATCGTTAAAACGAGGCAGTTACAAGGCAGTTCCAAATCCCGCCATAAACTCGCCAAACTGATGGGGCTCTGGCATCCGATATGCAAGCTCTTGTCTCCTGATGGTTCACAATTTGTAATTGAATGCATGTAAATTGATTTCATCTACCAGGGCTCATAATTTCCACAATTTTATGCCCAAAGAGCGACTATCTCTGGTTTTTGGCGGACAACGGACAACGGACAACGGACAAAGCGGACAGCGGACAAATGGCAGTTGGGACCTTATAAATTTCACGGGTCCGACTAAGTGATGCACATGTGCTTAATATTATCGGCAAGTACACTTTAGGCCATTAGCAGGCCATTTAGACTGCCTTTCTGAGGCCTCTGTCCGCTTTGTCCGCCTTGTCCGCTTGTCCCTTTGTCCGCGAAAACTCCATTCGCTCCTTCGTCAAGCGGCGATTGTGATAATTCTGTGAGAGCTGATCACGCAGCTATCTTGAATTATGTCAGTTTTGTAATTTTATGCGAATCTTGTTAATTGCGCATAAACCTGCCCCCCTCTCTCTCTCTCTATTCCTGCGGACACGCACGCAACGAAAGACTTAGGCAACGAACTCGATCGGCAGCTGCAAGGCTGAGAAGGAAGGCAAGTGGAGCTGTGGCACAACAACATGCTAATGAGAGAGATCGCAAATCGTAATGGAAATAAATGAAGTGAAACGCAGCACACGAAATGCATTTTTCCCAAAGGAAATCCACACTTAACCGACTGTCATTATCCATCTGGGGATGTTTCCATTGTGAGAAAAATATCAATTGAATAATTATCGCTGCGAGTGCTGAGTGTGCTGAAAGCAGCTTGTCTTAAGCTTTTTAAAATAACAAACAAAATAATATGAAAGCTAACTAGCTGGCAAGGCTCCCCCTTTGGCCTGCCATAATGGATGCTCGAAATCAATTTTGGGCCCCAGAAGAATCGGGGGAGAAGAATCGAATTGAATCGAATTGAATTGAAGCACCGCTGGCGCCGATCCGAGAGGTAACTCTCTTCAAAATCGCATAAATTGCGGTTAATAACGCGCGCTTAGGCCACAACTCACGTCAGAATGCATCAAGGGGCACCGTATGGCGAATATTTATATTTCGCAGCGCCGGCTTTCGACGCTCGTCCCAATGAGAGGGAGAAAAAGAAACAAAACAACAGCCACGCAAAACCAATAAAGGCCCCCAGCTCCAGCGCTCCGACTCCAAGTCCGACTCGAACTCCTTTTCCAGTCAAAGCTTTAGGCAGTTGCCGCAAAATGCACTGGAAATATCATATTTACACTTAGCGAGAAAGAAAGCTAACTTCGGTAAACCGAAGTTGGTATACCCTTGCAGTCTGCAATTGGATCATTGAAAATCGAACCATTTTAGTAATGTTGAAAAAATATAGAATTTTGTACATTTTACATTTTACATGTAGAATTTTACATTTTCATATAAATCGCCCGATCGCTTCTATGGCAGCTATATGATATAGTGGTCCGATCTTAATGAAATTAAAACCGTAATTCTAGAAGCATAAAAAACTGCTATATCACCAAAATTTATAGAAATACGTTGAAAAACAGAGAACTTAAAATGTTGTTTACATTAATTTCGCCATCATTCCTATGGCAGCTATAGGATATAGTAGTCCGATTTCGGTCGTTCCGACATATATACTGCGTGCTAAAGAAATAAGACTATGCTGAAAATTTCAGCTCGATAGCTCAAAAACTGAGAGACTAGTTCGCGTAGAAACCGACAGACGGACAGACGGACAGACAGACAGACGGACATGGCTAGATCGACTCGTCTGGTAATGCTGATCAAGAATATATATACTTTTCTGGTCAAAATTATAATACCCTCTGCAAGAGTATAAAAAGTTAATTAACTTCTTATAAATTTATTTATTTATTTTAATACTTATGAGGAACATTATAAACCCCAATAAAAGTCTTTAAAGAAAAAGGAATATTTCCAACTCTCCCTCATTATCTTCTCCTCTTTTTTTCTGCCAGTGCAGGGCGAGAGCAAAGGCAAGATGTGTGCGAGCGAGTCAGAGTGTGTGGGAGCAGCGTGACTTCTCGGTCGGGATAAATTATTTCGGGACAAGCAAAATATCACTTCGATTAATTCAAACAAAGACCAACGCAAAAGCGAGCGGCTGCCCTCTCCTCTGTATGCCGTCTGCCATCTCCCTCCCACTCAACACTGGCCACTGGCAACTTGCAAATAGAGTTTTTGCCATTGCCATCGCCATCGCCACCGCCGTCCTCCCACTCACTCCCATGGCGGCCGAACGGGCCACAAAAGGTACTGGGAGAGCACTGGGAGAGCACTGGAGGAGCCATTGCAATCAGGGGCGTAGGCAATCATATTACATAATGGGGTAATGGGGTTTAAGAAAATAATTAGAACAATGACAGCAATTAAAATATATTTTCGCATTCCCTTATTTATCTAGTTTCTGTATTTCTTATGTGTAACTCTCTAATTTGAGACTCTAACCCCCTTGTATTTGGAAAACCTTTCATACTACGACTCTGTCTCTGGTTTCTGTTGGAAAAAAGAAGGCAAAGAGAGAAACAATATCACTTTTATCCCCTCATTGTAGTGGCCGTCGTTGGCTGGTCTTGTTAATTTGGGATTGAACTTAATTTGGACTTGATAAGTTGCTCTCTCTGTCGGCGGAAAGGCGGTGGCCTTTCAAGTAAGGTTCCCGATCGAAGGGGGGTAGGGGGGTTCCGTTCCGCATCGGAGGACTATTGATGTTTTACTTGCAAATGGCGAAATGCAAAATCAGTGTTTGAAATAAGGCATTAAAAAGGAGAGGAAATGACCAATAAATAAATATTATAATTGGAGAGTTCCTTTCTACTTGTACATCAACTAGTGCACAAATTGTCCCACCTCCTTGCATAAAATATCACCTATTTTAAATAACCTGTCTTGGCCCTTTCTCCTTCTACACAGTAATTCTTCATACACCTCTCTCCTCTCCATACGTTTTTTTTGTCCAAGCCACACGCAGTTGTGTTCACAGCAAAAGTGTCTTAAATTGCATACCCGAGCACATGAAAAACAAGCAATTTAGGGCAATTTCGATTAAAATCAATATTTACAAGGCTCAAGCAGCGCGAAGACGCGACCGTAGAAGAAAGAGGCGAAGATGTAGAGTCACGAGATTCTCCGGAGAGCTGTTGCAGTGCGCCAAAATTACAAATTTAAACATGAAAAGTTATAAATAATGCGACGATGATGGGCACACAGTTAGGAGAAGGAGGTGCACGTTAAAAAAACGGGGTAAAATGCAAGCAAGTAAAATGCAAATAAAACATAACAAGTAAGAAAGCTACAGTCGACTGTGCTCGACTGTGAGATACCCGGTACCTAAACGTTTGCGCTTCACACTAAACGGCAATTTAAAATTGTGCATACATTATAATAGTCTACTTCGATACTTCTTAAAATAAATCGCCTCTCGAATTAGCTCCCGACCTTAACAATTTAATGTCATACTTAAATATGAATGATACATTTTATAGGAAAACATAAAAACCAGCTCGATTATTTTTTGTCATTTCTTGCTATATTCTTTTGCCATTTCTTCTGCAGCTGGCGCCATTATATCGCACGGCCAAGGCTCGAATGCGCCACCTGTCGGCTTTAGCTTGCAACAGCAGTGGCTTAGGGCTGTGTGTTTAAATTCTAACCTTATAGCTAATATCTCCCATGTTTATCATCCGATTTTACTGAAATTTTCAGGAAGCGTCCGCCCTATTTTATTCATTTTTTGTATTTATTAACTTTAACCCGAAAAAAAACGAGTATAGCTTATTTAACGTTTTTTATGATTTATGAAGGCGCAAGTGGGCGTGGCCAAATTTTAAAACAAACTTGATTTGCGTGCAACAGATTCCAATGTTGTCACCAAATTTAGTAACTCTAGCTCTTATAATCTCTGAGATCTGTTGTTTCACACGGACGGACAGAGGTTGGCACTAACCCATAATACCCTTGTACCCTATGGGTACCGGGTATAAAAACCTATAAAAACCAACTAAAGTGTAAGCAAAATATTTATTTCCTAAGAACATCTATCTTGATTTTATATTTAAGCATTATTGCTCAAGCCTAATACTTTTGATCCGATTTCTTGCAGTGCACTGAAGTCTCCTCTACCACCGCCTGGTCAAAGTCAAAGTCAGACTCCAGAGTCTCAGACACGAGACTGGAGAGTCGAGAGCCCCGAAGGCGGAAGACCCGATCCCGATCCCTGCTAAAGAGCTGCTGATGTGGCCCCAACCCGATCTCGATCCCCATCCATTCCGTGCCCAGTTCTTCTTCTGGGCTAGCCTGGTGTGGTTGGTTTGCTTTGGTAATCACCTTTTGTTATAAAGACTGTAATTAGGGCTTCATTAAAAGGGTGGTCCGAGCTTGTCTTCGCCTGGCAGCCCCGGGAACGAACGTTGATTGAAAACGCTCTCCGTCCTCCGTTCTCCACTCTCCACTCTCCACTCTCCACTCTCCGCTTTCCAGTGGAAAGGGTGAGCGAGGGGGGCCTGGAATGTAGCGCCGATCAACAAGCGGGCCACGCCCACAGCGCACGCCTCATAAATAAAGTGAAATGTGCGTGCGTGCGATCGCCGCGATCTCAGAGCGATTGGGGGAAGCACAGTGGTTCTAGCTTCATTTAATTATGCCAAATCTTAAGCTTTTGGAAATACCCAAAAATATTATCAACTAATAGAGTTTTTCAAAGTTAAAAAAAGAAAACAAAATGTGTAATATCTTGAAAAAAACTACACCCAAAAAAAAATCATTATAGAACCAATACGATTGTTACATGAATTCTATACTCTTGAGTATGAAAAATTTCTTAATAAGATGCTTATTAATTTGATACTACGAAAGTATACATTTTATACTCATCTGCACCAATATTTCATAAGAATCACTAACGCGACAAACAGAAAAGCACTAAATTCCAGCTAACGCGATTTGTTATCGAATTTTCGATGTAGGTTCGTATAAAAATAATACTCGAAAATACACAATTGAATCTTTGGAGTATACAAATTATACTTTGTAGTAGATATTTGATATTTTTAAGTATAAAATTTATACTAAACTCGTTATACTGCTTAAGTATATTTTTAAGACAACGCGCGTTAGTTAGAGTTAAGAATAATAAATAAAATTAATAAATTATGTAAAAACTCAAATTTTACCCACTGTTTATGCCCATCCTGACACTGAACAAAACAAATAGCGATCCCTGCATAATTACAGTCCGCGCCAAGTGTTCCTTTATGGAGGGGCGGACACTGGCAGCGCAGTTTATTCACCTGCCAGGTGGGGGATGCGATGATCCCACTGTGCTCTGGCCCAAGGCCCACTGTGCCGGACCACCACTTGAGCAGAGATTTCACGCCTCGCAGCTATTTTGCAAGTCGGAATCCATCGCAGGAGGAGTACGACCCCATGTTTGCTCGGTTAAACGCAACGCAGACGCAATAATTAAAATGCCATCAATGCACCTGACGCACTCCAGAGATCCCTGCATGTACCATGTACCACGTACCTGTTCCCTTTCGGTTTTCTACCTGGGATTGATCGCTTGATCCGCAGCGATAAGAAATTGAATAAAAAACGAGCGGGCTGTGGAGGAAAATGTCACCAGAAGTCGGGAAACTCAATGAACATATGATTTATAAACACGGATGCAGAGGTCGCTGACAGGCCGCAGGTTTACATCATGGCCAACTGTTTCACCATGGAGAGAGATCCCAATACCGATCCCAATCCCCGCCCTCATCCACCTGGCTCTCTGTGACATCCTCCTTATCGCTTTCGACATTCCGATAAGAGTGTCATCCGTCTTCCAAATCGAACCCGGTCCTCGATCTGTGGTCCCAGTCCCAGTCTCAGTCCCAGTCCCTTTTTTAACCATTTATTTGGACCCTCTTTTTTAACGTTGTCAACGCACTTTCCTCCTCCACTTGATCAATGTCTCCTTGGGTCTGGTGGTCATCCTGGGGAGGGAACAAGTGAAGCATAGATCCTGCCTGAAGTTATCTGAAAATTGCTTTTGTAGCTATTAAAAATTATTTTTTTAAGTAGGTAAATATTCAAATTAAACAATTTAGGTTTTTTTTAAATATACCTTCTAATTCACAATGTTCATTTGATATAAGTCATGAAAGCAATTTTAAAATGTATTTTCGTTACTTTTTAAGCTCCGAAAAGTGTTCCTAAGCATTGAGCCAAAACGAGAGGTCAATATTCACCCTCTCGCTCTATCGTACTGCTTAGAAACACTTTTCGTGTGTCTGAGTACGGAGCTTAATACACAATATATTGTTTACAACTGCCCCCTAGAACTGAGCACATATATAAATTCCATAAATTCTTTGGTGGTTTCTCCTTTATTATTCCCTATAGGGACTTATATATAGTTTACAATGTATAATCGCTGCTTTTAATACAATATATCGATAACAAACGATAGCAAACGGTTTAAAACCATTATCTCTGGCCATAATACCATTTATCGATTACGAAAGATAACTATTCGAACTCCCTTCAGAGCTAGAAAAATCTTTTAAAACCCCCTAGAGTGTATAGATTTTTCTCCCAGTGCTTCACCTGTGTATTATTCCATTTAGCCGACTGTTGTGACCGCATCAATTGTCCGCGAACAATGAGTATACGCGTGTTATCGATGCGTTGCCCAACCAATTTCCACCTTTTTCACTTTTCTGGCCTTTGTCAGCTCATTACGGCTGCTGTTTTTTTTATTCCCTTGTTTTTTATACCCGGTACCCATAGGGTACAAGGGTATTATAAGTTAGTGCCAACCGAGAATGTATGTAACAGGCAGAAGGAGAAATCTCCGACCCTATAAAGTATATATATTCTTGATCAGCGTCAGCAGCCGAGTCGATTTAGCCATGTCCGTCTGTCTGTCCGTGTGAAACAACAGATCTCAGAGACTATAAGAGCTAGAGTTACCAAATTTGGTGACAACATTGGAATCTGTTGCACGCAGATCAAGTTTGTTTTAAAATTTGGCCACGCCCACTTGCGCCCTCATAAATCATAAAAAACGTTATTAAGCTATACTCGTTATTTTCGGGTTAAAGTTAATAGATAAAATAAATAAATTAAATAAAATGGACGTTTCCTGAAAATTTCAGTAAAATCGGATTAGAAACATGGGAGATATTAGCAATAAGGTTAGAATTTAAACACACCGCCCTAAAGCACTGCTGTTGCAAGCTGTAGCCGACAGGTGGCGCATTCGAGCCTTGGCCGCGCGATATAATGGCGCCAGCTGCAGAAGAAATGACAAAAGAATATAGCAAGAAATGACAAAAAATAATCGAGCTGTTTTTTATGTGTTCCTATAAAATGTATCATTCATATTTAAGTATGACATTATATTGTTTAGGTCGGGAGCTAATTCGAGAGGCGATTTATTTTAAGAAGTATCGAAGTAGACTTTTATAATGTATGCACAATTTTAAATTGCCTTTTAGTGTGAAGTGCAAACGTTTAGGTACCGGGTATCTCACAGTCGAGCACAGTCGACTGTAGCTTTCTTACTTGTTTTTTTTTTCTTTTTTGTTGCTTGTGTCTCGCTGTGGGTTTGCTTTGGCTGGATCGCCGCGGGTTGTCCGCCGGCGTCGCCGTGGCCGTCGCTGACCTGCCGTTAACCCATTGAGTGGCGCCCGGCCAAGAGTTGCTGACCCGATCTTAATCGAGAACGGTTCACTGGGAAAAAATTGCTTTAATTTAAGAATTAATTTATTAATTATTAGAGGTAAGAGATGGCATCAAACTTAAACATTAACTTAAATGTAAACCTTTTCAAGGGACTTTTTGCTTTAAATTAAGTGAAGTTATTTTTGTCAGTGCAATAAAATACCCGGGCCTTTGGGGCCCCAACAATGTGTCATTTTAATGCTGGCCGGAATGATTTTTATTGTGCTCATTTGGGCTGTTCGGTTACACTTACACACTCTCGCCTCGCCGTTCGCAGTCGTAAACATTTATTAGTTACGGCTCATTTCGAAGGCGAATAAACAAACAAACAAACAAATAAACGCCCAGAACGAGTCGAAAGAGATCTCTGATCGCTGATCGGTGATCGGTGATCGGAGATGGGCCATAACCACCTGCCGATCGGACATCCTTTCACTTTTAATGAACCTAATGAACAGCCGCATAAATCATCGCAGCCGGGAGAAGCCACAAATGTCGAGGGTTTGTCGCGCTCATTAAATGGAAACACGGCCACGCCCATATTTCAGGCTCTACAAGCTACTATATAGAGGTATACAGATATATGCCATTAATCTATTGGCTTATGACCATTGGAAATTAACTTGCCACATCGTTTGTGTTGTCCTTCTCCCCGGACTTGCCAGCATTTTATGGCTCCTGTTGAGCTGCGGTTGGTACCTCTTGCGGTTTCAGCAGGTGAAAAATAAGGACTGCTTCTCTGTAATATAATTAAGTATTTGATAAACATTATTATATTAATTAAAATGTATTCTATAGTATTATAAAGCACGATCGTTGCTCATTAAAAAAGGTCTTACCCCTGGCTAATCCCTCTCAGAGATGGCAACGAAAACTCCCTATTATATTTCTCTATTATTATTATTTATCAGAACAGCTGTGTGGCGAAAAGGAGCGGAAAACAAAGCCGAAAAGTAGGAAAAATTCGAGCCCACAAAAGGGAGGCGGCGGCACGTCGTTGCTTATCGGGCTCGTTAATCGTTAATCGCTATCGAAGGACACTCTCTCTCTCTCTCTTTCCTCCTTGCATTCCAGCTTCCTTGTCTTATCGCGATGGCGAGCTTCGGTTTCGGGTTGCCATCAAAACGATGTCAAGAAGTGAGAAATGCCCGGCGATCCGACACGCGATTGGAAATGGGAGGATAGGGATTGCACTCCACTGTTATGGTAACGGTTCCGGTTCCACTCTAACTCCCCCATTTCAGCCGGAATTTCCAGGGCCTGTGTTAATGCAGTTTCCATAAATATTTATCGCCGATTATACTCGTATTACGATGCGAAATCACGATATTGCGATGAGCAGAGAAACATCTGTTCTAGCATTACTCAGTGTATTGCTACTGAAAATAATAAATAATAAATAGAGAAGAATACATAATAAATAAGGAAAGAAAATAATAAACAAGAAACAATATATAAAAAATAAAGAAAAATAAATAAATAAATAATTTAAAAAAAAACATTACAAATACAGAAAATACATAATAAGTAAGGAAAAATTAATAATATCTATGAAAAAAGATTATCAGCATTAAATTAAAATATGCAATTATAACCTTATTAAGAAGCAATGCTTAAATCATCCACTTTCTTACTTGTTTTGTACTAGAATCCCCAACGGGTTCTAGCCAAAACCTAATGGAATTCATTCTGAATGTTTGCTAAGTGATTCCTACTCTCGATACCACTTGAACGATATTTAAGATTGTATTTATTTAATTATATTTATATAATTTATATTTTTCCCAGTGCCCCATCGATACTCTGAACAATGTCGCATTCGTATTGCCTTATTTGGTCAGTTGACAATGTTGGCCAAGTTGAGTTGTAGCGGGGCGCAAAGAAACATGTTCCCCCCCAACCCCTTTATCCCTTACTTACCCTATAGGCCTCGCATTCCGCACACGCGCAGTTGCTCCCTTTGTCCTGCTCTTGTTACCGTTCCCGTTCCTTTTACCCTTTCGTCGCCACCCATGCTTTTTCCCCTTCCTCTAGCCCGTCTTTCCCATGGCACCGCACATTCCTTTTGCCGGCTATTGTTATTGCTGTTGTTTCTAGCTGTTGTTTTATCGTGTTCAGTTGCCGTAATGTTAGTGTCGTTTTTTCGGGCCGTGTACCAGGCGTATTTGTTTGTTTTATGGCCGCATAAAATTTAATGCCGCATAAACTTATCGCCTAACGAGCTCTCAATGGGCGCAAAAAGGAGAGCTACACGGAGGGAAAGTCACAGGAGGTCTGTATTTTATATAACTAAATAAACATCAATAAAAGCTGAGTTAAGAAATAATACCTAATATACACTTATTTTATTTCCGTGTAGAAGATGAAGGCAGAGGCTGGATATAGGGACATGGGACACCCTGTGGCCAGGCACGTCGGCCGATTTGCGAGCAATTTTAATTTGCGTTGCATTTTCACTGCGTCACAGCTATTTTCAGTCTGCGTCTCTCACATATTCTTTAAGTCTTTTTTGCAGCCTCTTGTAATTTGAGCGTAATTCACGTAAGCGGCGAATTCCTCAATGATCAGCAGGGGCGTCGTCTAAAAGGGGGACTTACGGGACTTACAAACGAGAAAGAAAGCTAACTTCGGTAAACCGAAGTTGGTATACCCTTGCAGTCTGCAATTAGATCATTGAAAATCGAATCAGTTTAGTAATGTTGAAAAAACATATAATTTGATAAATTTTACATTTTACATGTCGATTTTTACATTTTCATATAAATCGACCGATCGCTTCTATGGCAGCTATATGATATAGTGGTCCGATCTTGATGAAATTAAAATCGTAATTCTAGAAGTATAAAAAACAGCTATATCTCAAAATTTATAGAAATACGTTGAAAAACACAGAAGTTAAATTTTTTTTTACATTAATTTCGCCATCATTCCTATGGCAGCTATAGGATATAGTAGTCCGATTTCGGTCGTTCCGACATATATACTGCGTGCTAAAGAAATAAGACTATGCTGAAAATTTCAGCTCGATAGCTCAAAAACTGAGAGACTAGTTCGCGTAGAAACCGACAGACGGACAGACGGACAGACAGACAGACGGACATGGCTAGATCGACTCGGCTGGTGATGCTGATCAAGAATATATATACTTTATGGGGTCGAAGATGCCTCCTTCACTGCGTTGCAAACATCTGGTCAAAATTATAATACCCTCTGCAAGGGTATAAAAATGTGACTGAAATAAACTGAGAATTAGTTTGTAGGACTTTTATCAGTTACAGATGACATTTTTGTTTTTTTTTATAGATTATCAATAATAATTTATATGTATTATATTTTAAAAGGCAATTTCCCCCTCTGCACATTTCTCTCACTAACTTCGATTAGCATCTACGCCTCTGATCGCGACGATAAGCTGGCAGTCAATTTGCTTGACACCTCACGTTCATCAATGAATTGCAGGCAACGACAACGGCAATGGCAGCAGCCGGAGGAGAGCATCTCCGATCTCCTCGGATCTCTCACTCAGCGGCTCGTCAAGGTTTTTGCTTCGCTTTTTTTTTTTGTTCAGCTCTTTGCTACTTTATTGCCTGTTTTTATCCTTTTTTGTCGACGACAAATCAATCTGTAAATGTGTGCGTAATTATTCCAGCAATTTGTTGCTGCGCCAATTGCCGCCTGCATTCCACAGCGTCTCGCTTCCTCTCGCCGCAGCTAACGTACATCGCGCTGCGCCGGCTGATGACAAATAATTATGTTAAGCTGCATGTAATTGGCAATCCTCGCCAACTCGATCCAGAAGTGGGCTACAGTGCGTGTGCCAAGTGTGTGCCTTTGACTTTAGAGAGCTTTAAATAATAATAATAAATACATCTGCTATCTCTTGAACAAATTACAATTGGAAAACAATTTATTAAGTATTTAAATTATTTATTTATTATAACTACACCCAAAAAAAAAAACAAGAGTTGTCTTAAAAGTATACTCAAGCAGTATAACGAGTTTAGTATAGTTTTATACTTCAAAATATCAAATGTATACTCCAAAGTTTAGTTTTTATACTCTATAGTTTCAATTGTGTATTTTTGAGTATTATTTTTATACGAAATTTCGATAACATATCGCGTTAGCTGGACTTTAGTGCTTTTCGGTTTGTCGCGTTAGTGATTATTATGAAATATTGGTGGAGATGAGTATAAAATGTATACTTTCGTAGTATTAAATTGATAAGCATCTTATTAAGACATTTTTCATACTCAAAAGTATAGAATTCATGTAACAATCGTATAGGTTCTATGATGATTTTTTTTTTGGGTGTAAGGCACACTTTACAGCCCCAGTGTATTTAGAGAAATGTCTGCTGCCTGTGCAGCAAGCAAGGAAAGCTGCTCTTTTTTCCGCTTATTTCTCTGCACTTTTCCATGGACTGTGTGCTGAAATGTGCGCAAAATTTATTGCCGGCAATTTGGTTGCATGTCATTCCAGCGGCGACTGCGACGTGGCAATAATTAAAAGCGGAAATGCGCTGATGAATGGGGCGCAGGATCTGCAAAAAAAAGAAAGAAAAAAATACACCGAAGACACTGAGACCTCGGAAGGGGAAGAGGATCGCCTAGAAGTCCTGCTCTGGGGCGTGTCATCCACAAACAGCCATTATGTCAAGAGGCAGCCCCTAATGGGGAATTATCCATCAAGAGCTCCTACAAATGTACGTCCAAAATCAATTGCTTTGTTAATTGATGGTGGGCCATGCATCAAAATAGCACCTGGTGGATCACAAATACAGGTAGCCACAAGATCGTTTCTTATTTTCTTTTTTTTTTTTCGGGGCACGCGCGACCCATTTATCATGCCGCCAAAGTCGGGATCAGCGGAACGGACTGTGTGGACTCTCCGCTTATGGCTGGGCGATCGAATTGACATATTGGCAACGCCCTCATTAGGTCGCCCCAATCCCTACGTAAATCCAAAAACCCAAAGAGGTCACAGACCCACGGCCAGACCCAATTCTCCATCCGGCGATGATTTATGCAGATTTTATTACACGGCCGCAAAATATTCTTACACTGAGCTAGATCGGAACTAGATCGAATTTATTTTTAAAAAAATCACTGAATTTGAGCCTAAAAAGTTCAGCTTGCCAGTATTACAATATTAAATTGGAAAAACTAACTTTAAAAGAAATTATCGTATATTTTGAACACTTTCTTGGAAGGAGATAACTGTTAATTAATACCATCTCTATTAGAGATGGCACCATATATCGATCCCTTTTCTATATTTAACTGTATTACATTTTTCAATTGGAAAAACCTGCCTTTTAGGGAATTATCATATATTTTTAACACTTTCTTGGAGGGAGATAACTTTTATTGAATACCATCTCTATTAGAGATGTCACCACATATCGATCCCTTTTCGATATTTAACTGTATTACAATTTTAAATTGGTAAAACCTGCCTTTTAGGGAATTATCATATATTTTTAACACTTTCTTGGAGGGAGATAACTTTTATTTAATACCATCTCTATTAGAAATGGCAACACAGTTCGTTATCTTTTCGATATTTACCTGTATTACAATTTGAAATTGGAAAAATCTGCCTTTTTAGGGAATTATCATATATTTTTAACACTTTCTTGGAAGGAGATAACTGTTATTTAATACCATCTCTATTAGAGATGGCACCACATATCGATCCCTTTTCGATATTTAACTGTATTACAATTTTAAATTGGAAAAACCTGCCTTTTAGGGAATTATCACATATTTTTAACATTTTCTTGGAAGAGATGGCAACACAGTTCGATATCTTTTCGATATTTAACTATATTACAATTTGAAATTGGACAACCCAGCTTTTAAAGAAATCGTACATTTTGAACACTTTCTTCGAAAAAGGTAACTGTTATTTAATACCATCTCTATTAGAGATGGCAACACATATCGATAACTTTCCGATATTTAACTATATTATTTTTTCTGTTATACTTTTTTTCCAATATTTGCTTACACATGGTATCCGTTCGAAGGAACGTTTGATATATTTCAAAATAAATTTCTCTCTGTGCATGGGAGAACCCCCCCTGGCGAGAGAGGCGATCGCTTATGGTGATCGTCGATGATCTTTGATCGGATGGGATCGCATCGAATCGCATCGAGTGCGAGCTGCGACGAATTAAACTAAACGGCAACACGATCCATAAAGATTATCTTAATATCAGTCCCTAGTGACTGTGTGACGGTGACTGTGTTTTGTCTTAGGCAAACGCTCTTGTTGTGTGCAGATTTAATGCCGCATTTTATGGGTGAAACGGGCGCCATTTGGGGCTCGGAATCGGACTCGGTCTCGGGATCCATAAACTTTTAATTATGCCCCATAAAATCGGTGGATGCCCCGGCACAGATGAAGTCATAAAATCCGAAACAAAATTGAGTTGTTGGCTGTGTGGGTCCTAAACGCTCTAAGCATTTCGAAAATGTCCATTAAATTGGCAATAATTGAAATACACCAGCCATCGGTGCCTGGGGATTGGTTTAATGAGGCAAAACAATCGATTCCGATCTTGCCATTGGTGGTTTCCCCCCTTTTTAAACATAATTTTCCCTTGCGGTTTCATTAAAATTTTACGATGTTTATTCTGTGTGTTTATCCATAAATTCCAAGCTTATTTACTTGTATTAATATTTATTATTTTACTAAGGAAACCCTTTAGGCTCGCCCCGGCCTGTGTATCCTTTATGTAGATGACTGCATTTGGCGAACTTTACGCGATTACAAATAAGCGAAGGAGCTTAAAACCCACAAATTGAAACAGTCCCGAGAAATTCAAGCGTTAAAACCAAGCTGAAGTCGGAACAAAAAATATATTATAAAAAAAGAGCAGGGAAGGAGAGCGGCTCGGGCAGGTGCCGCTGCGTTCTTCTGTTTCGGGAATGGAATGAACAAAGGTAAGCACTGAACTAAAAATTGCTAGACAAAAAGGAAAATAAAGTGAAAATAAAATCAAACCAATTAAAAATAAAATCAAACTCATATAGAAATTATACAATTATGAAATTAGAAAAAGAATTCCTTTACAAATATTTTCTAACAACATTTTTGTAAGGGAATTCTTTTTCTATTTTCTAATTTTTGTAAAGGAATTCTTTTTCTAATTTCATCATTTTATAATTTCTATATGAGTTTGATTTTATTTTTAATTTATTATTATTTTGTAAGTATTATTTTCTCTTTTACAAATCTTTGGTTTTTTTTCCTTTAATATCTTTTAAATTATTTTTTGTTTATAAATTGTTGCAATGAAATATTGTAAGATAATTCTAGATGAGTCTAATTTTATTTATTTGTATTTTTTAGTAGTATTTTTTTATTTAAATATTTCTTCTTCTTTTTACATTTTATTTATTAACTAATTTTTATTTTTTATAGTGTCCGAAAACAAAAGCTGGCCCAAAGTCTTGTTATCATTTTAATCCGCAGTTGCAAAAAATAAATAAAAACAAAACAACACAAAAAAAACCGAAAAAGGGTGAAGTTGCGGGGATTTTGGAACCGGAGCGAGCGAGCGTTTCCCTTGAATGAAACCCGAAACCGGAGCAGGCACCATTCCTGGATCCCGATTCCAATACCGATTCCAGGCCCGATTCCAGATCCTCCCGATTTTCGTTCTTCGCTTGGCTGTGTGCTGCCTCAAGCGTGAAAATACCGCGAAATTCCCTTTGTCTTCTCTCTGTTCTCTGGTTCTCTGTTCTCTGTTATGTTATGTTCTTTTCTTTTATTTCCAGCTCGCTTTTGTGGCTCCGTTTTTCGAGTTTTTGAGTTTTTGGCTTTTTAAGCCGCGCCAGCCCGCTGGAAATTATAAAAATGTAAACAAAAAATAAGCGTTAACATGGCAACAATGATGTCCCGCTGCGACATTGAAATATGGTTATTATACATTTTTATGACACTCCCGGTGTCTGTCCAGGTTTTGTGACTTTTTTTTGGGGGGTGTGACACGGGGCAGGGCTAATTATCAAGCGATTCCAGATGGGAGCTTCGAGGTTTCCCTGTCAGATTCCAGGTTTTTTAATAATATATCGATATTAGTTATCGATATCGATAATATTCATTTTTCTTAACACACTGCTTTTCTTGCTTTTTATTTTATATTTCAAGAGGGATTTTCTTATTTTTTCTTGATCCTTAAGATACCTTACAATCTAATTAAGGATTGTATTTGAAAAACAAGCGATTCCAGATGGGAGCTTCGAAGTTTCCCTGCCAGATTTCTGGTTCTTACCGATAATATATCGCGTTATCGATATCGATAATATTCATTTTATATATCAAGAGGGATTTTCTTATCGATATCGATAATATTCATTTTATATATCAAGAGGGATTTTGTTAATATTCCCCTTCTTAAGATACCTTAAAATCTAATTAAGAATCGTATTTGAAAAACAATCCCTTCTCACCTATTTATTCGCAGGACCTCTTCCAGCCACTAATTGGGAAGGAATGACAGGGTGCAGGGCGGAGAAGGAGTCACCGGAAAAAGCGCAACCTCATAAACATTTAAACATGAGAGGCAACAGCTCGGGCAATCCAATCAGAGATTAAAAAGCCGCCCGCAGAGACAACGCCCTCGTCCTGCGGATATCCTGCGCGGATATTTTAGTAGACCCCACCCCTACCCCTCTCTCCCTCTCTCCCCCGAGGGCCGTTGTGTCAAAATGCAAAATTCAATTGCTTAGCCCTTTGTCGGGGAAATTGACATAAAAATCCATTTGTCAGCCCCTTCAGATTAAAATCAAGGATTTAAAGTGTAATTTGATTCACGGATGATGCAAGGACGACCGCCGGATGCGGGGGGAGTGTGATCAAAAGAGCAAAGCGTGACCCCAGAAAAAATCACACAACAGGAAAAGGCAGGCAGGCAGGCCAAAAAAGGACGAAGGAGGATGGAGAACAACAGCAATAAATGACAACAAACACACCCCTCCTGAGGGCAGGGGTGGGCACCAGCAGCCACTGCCCGAAACGGAAGAGTGATTTTAACGCTACTCCTGTGGCAGGACGGCAGCGGCAGCAGCAGCAGGGTGCCCAGGCACTGAGAGAAAATTAGTAATAAAAATATATACCAAGATATGAAAAGAAAGTCTCGAAAGTAAATGAGATTCAGGGCTTAAAAACCAAAATAAACTCTTATAATAATTATTATTATTTTTTATAATACAAGAAATTTCATTCCTGAATAATATATATTATTTTCCGAGTGTACTCCCCCCCCCACCAGCCCTTCGATTCTCTCGAGTGCTATTTTATGCTGAAGTGTGCCAGACGCACTGAACCAGTGGCTGCTCCTGCTCCTGCTCCTGTTTCTTGGTGGCTGGTGGCCAGGATGCTCCCCTGTTGAGGATGCGACCGCGACGGCGCCATGGAATACATGGAATGTGCTGTGCAACCGGTTGAGTCCATTAATCATTTTCTAATTTGTGGAATGCCTGGCCCGGCGAGGGGGAGTTGGTTGGTAATCGCATCCAAATGGGGGAGAATCATCCCCCTTCGGGAAGAACCGGGAAGAACCCGGAAGGAAGGAAGGTTGGACACTGAAAATGAAATTTTCACATCTGTAATTTGTTAAGTGCGTTTGTTATTCCATCGAATTATTTCACTTTTATGGGTTAAGTGCTTTTTGAGTTACGGCGCGCCAGTACCAGGTCCTTGGGGTTAGACGCCGTGGGCTCTGAGGACTCCTAGGACGAGTCCCTGGCATTCCCAGACGGTTGACATTAATTAGTTGTCTGGGAATTGGCTGCTTGGAATAGAGAGAGAGAGGGAAGTGAATCTAATGCAATTAGGAATACATTTAGAGAGTTTTTTTCCAGGAAAAACAGATCGAAGAAGTTCTCTCTCTTGGAAATTAAATACAAATATTATTTTTGAGCCCTAATTGCTTCCTTTATAAGACTAACCATTTAAGAAAAAGCTTATTCTTATTTTGAATAAGGTATTGCATTCTCTAAAGGTCTGCTTTCGCCATCTGGCATCACTAAAAGCTTGCCATACCTTTTGAAGAAAAGGGTTGTCGCCGTTAACTGGTCACACTATTACTTATAACTAACGTAAAATCCTTTTTTAGAAAACCTTCGGCTTATAAATTAATGATCCCTTAGTGGGCTTATACCTACAAAAACTAGATCTTGAAGGACGTGCCTTTAACTTATCATCTTAATATGTTTGAAACCTTTTTAAAAATATCTTCAAAGGTCCCCTCATTATTTCTTCCTGGCACTCTCTTTCCGATCATCCTGCCATATGGCCTTCTACGTCGTAGCTCGTAATTCCCCAAGTTATCTTCCATGTTCCCCCTTTTATTTTCGCCTCGAAGTAGATCTGCCAACCGAATCAACATCATTATCGATGTAAAGGCAGCTTCGGGATGCTCGGATGAAGCTGTCATCATCGATCACAACATTTTCGAGGCCCGAGGATGGAAATCAGACAACTGTAAACTAATGACATTTGCCGGGGTCCCGGGGTCCGCTTACAAGTGAGACGGAGAACCACCACCACCACCACCACCAGCAGCAGTTACCAGTAACCCAAAGTAAGCACTCGAGGGTGGTTCCCCGATCCCAATCCCAATCCCAATCCCAGCCAGCAGCAGCATCCAGTCGACTCTCGACAGTCATTTGTTTGTTTTCGAGTGCTGCCTGTCCAAATATGCGGCAGCTTGTAACAATTACCAAATGACACCCTCGGCACAATCGGAAATGGACAATTCCCGGGCACACACACTCACAGGATATGCAAGGGGGTAAATCCACTTGTCGCAGAATCAATGGCAATATTTTCACCATTAGTAGATGTCGTCGTTGGCCGAAAATGAAGTAATCAGGCGACGAGCTCAACTTAAAATTCAGTTTGAGGGCAGAGTTTATGGGCTGGAAGAGGCATTCATGGGTTAATACGGGTGGGCTTTCCTTGGAACTTGCTGGCTTTTAATCCAGGCAAGTTTGAGTAACCTTTCTAGGGGTACTTGGTACTTTAATTTATTATGATATCGGATTTCTTTCTTTAAAAGTCTGAGTATGGTAATTCATATTCATAATTTTTCTGAAGATCTGCTTTCACTACCTGGCATCACCAAAAAAGCTTGCCATATCTTTCAAGAAAAAGGGTTTTCGCCGCTAACTGGTCACACTTTCACTTCAAAATAACCTAACATATTTTCTAGAAAATCTTCGACTGATACATTTAAGAAACTTAAAACCCTAAAGAACACTTACAGATATTTCCAAACAAAAAAACAAGAAAATAAGACAGAAGTTCCCATAGATCTTGGCAATCCCCAAGCAGCCCCGGCAGCTGTTTCCAAGAAGCTTTTTCAAGAAAATTATGAAAAACCGACGACATCTGCTGCTGTTTTAGTTTCTGGATCAGACTCTTCTCGGGGGGGGGGAAGCATCAGCAGTCAATATGATTTGTGATTTACAACAGGTTTCAATTAACCAAAAGAAGCCCCCAATGATATTTAATTTTGCATTGGGAGAATGAGAGGCAGCTGAGAGGCGATGACAGGGACATAAATAAGCGGCGGTTAAGTATCGTGTAATGTTAGACGAATAGTTTTCGGTTTGTCGTGTAACTGTAAGTGGAGAAGTCGCCCCCGAAAAATAATATATATGCAAGAAGATAATGCAGCACGCCTCCCAGCGATCCCAGGGGCAAACAGCCGCCGATACATGTTGCATATTGCTGCTGCTACTGCCTGCTGCTGCTGCAGTTGCAACTAATTGAGGACAAGGCGGCAACGCAGGCGGCATAAATTAGAGACAATGCTCCGTCTAAGTGGATTGGATCGGATCGGAGGCGGGGTATGCTCCATATCCGAATAATGCCTATACCAAGTCAGAGGTGAGGATAGGGAATGGCTATATCGACAGTAAAGATCGTATTTAAAGTTATAACATAACAATATAAAATCGGGGAATATTGTTATCAAACATATAGACTTCAAAATAATGTCGTAAACATGGTATTTCAAAATATATCGATAGTTTAGTAGTTGTAAGATTTAATTCGATACATATCTTATTTTATTTATCGTGCCAAATCGATATATCAATAAATTTATTTATTGTGACGTATCTATGCTTAATTAAATGTATTTATCGTATAATATCGATCGATAACTAAATGTATTTATCGTACCTTATCGATAGATAATTAAATGTACTTATCAATACATATTTTATTTTATTATTATTTATTTATTGTGCCACATTGATACCTAATTAAATGCATATATCGTGCCATATCGATACATAGTTTAATTTAGATATCGTGGCATATCGTTACGATATTAGTAGACCGATAGACTCTGCCATCTCTATCATTGGCGCCTTGATGGATTGTCAAATTGTGCACGGCAGACCGGCGACTGCAGCGTGGCGACATCATTCAATTAAAAATGCATCCCCATCCTTCATGCTGTCCCATCCCATCCCGTCCCGTCCCTTTCCCTGTCGGTGATGTAATCTCCGGGCTCATTAAATTCAAATGGAATTTGTTCGAAGGCAAAACTTAATCCGCTCGTAAACATCGACTGACTCCCATCCTCCTCCTCGGTGGCCCCCTTTACCTTCCCTGCTCCCTGACGCACGGCCCCAAGCATAAATCAGCTGTAGCTAACCCAAGGATTTGCCAGGCTCAATCCAACTCTATTTTCCAGCTACACTCGGCGAAAATACCCGTTGAGTTTTCTACATAACAAGCTATGAACATTTTTTATAAAACCTTGATGATTTCAAATCCATTTTTTTATACAAAATCATCAAAAATAAATATAGTAAAAGTGTTTTTCCATTTTTTCAAGTGTTCAAAAATAGTAACGAAAATGTGGGGGATCCGGAGAGCTGGAGACCCGGAGTGGAGAGCGTGTGCCGCAGTAAACCTCGTAACGAATGCTGGCCAACGGCAGAAATCTAATTTCAAGCACCAGAGAGCAGGCGACCAGCAGGTGGATGCGGGGAGTGGATTCGTGGTGAACTTCTGGCTGCCTTTTCCACTTGGCTAGCTTAACGATTCGAACTGCTGTCAGGGTTTTGCCAGGTCCTCCTCCTCCTGCTGCCTCTGTTGTCTATTTGATGTCTTAATGCGAACCACCCAACGCATCATCCACCCACCCTGCGCTTGGGATTGGGATTTCCCGTTTTAATCAAATGGATTTCCCATTTTCCCTCTATTCGATTCGAAAATACGAAAATAGACAACGCCCAGCGGCGACAACAGGAGCAGCGACGATTTATTAGGTTCCGTTCTGCGTGTCTGATCTCTGCCGGCATTAGGTGCCGATGCCGGGCATTATTCATGAGTCCCCCGTCTCCGGGATGAAAGTTCGGCTAAAGGAATCGATTCCTCAAGTGGATCCAGGGGATTCGTATCGAATTTTCTTACGATCAAACGAATATTTATGATATATTTGATATATACATCAATCCACAACTCTCTGGAGTTTTTTTTTTTTTTTTTGCAAGTCAAGAAATCTTAATTGGAGCCTAGAAATTAAAAATTTATGTAAAATGAGTGGTGACATCTTTCAAGGGAGAATTAAATAATAAATAGATATGTATAAAAGAGAGGAATGCATGTAATTTAACAAAATATGTTTGTTTATTATTTTACTTTTAAAGAAATTTCAAAGATTGCAACTTTATATGATGCTATAAAGAAACAGCTCTAGGTTGCTATAAACAAAATGTGGGAACAGTTTGGCAAAGGTGACCAAATCCAAGACACACACCCCTTCTTGTTCATAGCCAAGCTTCCCACTTCCTTTCATCAGAGCTAACAACCCATACGATGTTTTTCGATGCAAAAAAACATTGATGTTTTTCAAATATATAGAAAAATATGTTTCTGCTAAAATAAATTTAAAATTTCTTCCCTTACCTTAGTGACAAAAACATAGATGTTTCCCCGCAAAACATCGATGTTTCTCCACCTCTACTTACAAAACTTCTATGTAAATATTATCGATAGTAATATCGATTGACTTACAGCACTTAATACCATCAAGCTCGTTTTATATACAAAAATGCGGTTAAAGAAAACGTAGTATTCAGATACTGATTCTATTCATATATTCTTACGTACATATCACATACAATATGATCACATTTGTTTTTGTTACAGTACGATAGATTTCTTGGACGACTTTGAGCACTTCTGGGTTTTGAGGTGTCTCTGAAGTTGGTTTTGTTGGGAAAACGACTGCGAGCAGTGGGCACAGTTGTATGGTCGCTCTCCTGTGTGAATTCGAGTGTGTGTCGTAAGAGCACTTTTCTGGGTAAACGACTGCCCGCAGTAGTTACACTTATACGGTCGTTCTCCCGTGTGAGTTCGGATGTGTGCCTGAAGATTGCATTTGTAGCTAAACGACTTGGAGCAGTGGGAACACATATGGGGGCGCTCTCCTGTGTGAGTTCGGATGTGTGCCTGAAGATTGCATTTGTAGCTAAACGACTTTGGGCAGTGGGTACATTTGAATGGTCGCTCTCCGGTGTGAGATCCGATGTGTGCCTGAAGCTGCCTTTTCTCGGCGAACGACTTGGAGCAGTGGGAACACGTATGCGGTCCTTCTCCCGTGTGAGATTTGATGTGTGTTTGAAGATTACATTTTAGGGAAAACGATTTCGAGCAATGCTCACACTTGAATGGTCGCTCTCCTGTGTGAAGATTACTTTTATCGGAAAACGGCCTTGAGCAGTCGGAACACTTGTATGGGTTTTCTCCTGTGTGAGTTCGCTGAAGATCAATTTCTAAGGTAAATGACTTTGAGCACTGGGAGCATTTGTACGAAGTCTGAGCAGCCTCCTTGGCATTGGCGAGTCGGTTTTTCTCCTCTATCAACCGGAGAATGGCGTGGTGGCTCTTCTCCATTGTTTGCTGTACTTCAAACGCGCATTTTGCGCAATGCAGGCAAGTCTCGCAGATGTTTTCAGGGTAGCCGTCTCCTTTAGTAATCGTGCGCTCTGTGCATTGATTCATCATTTCGGCGATGGAGATCCCAAGTCCTGGCGCTTCCGTGAAGATATTGATCATCACTGGAGAAATGTCCAGGCAAACGAGACACATTGTCCTAAAATAACCAAATTTAAGTAATTATTTACACACTAATGTAGACATATGTACGAACTATAACAGGTATGTCCCAGTTTTCACTTCCCAAACATCTACACGGAAAATATTTCCCGGAAACTTCCCTGCCATTTTTCTGGCGGATTCAAATCCGCAAGAACAGAAATTCTTATTTTCTATCAGCACTTATGCATGTATTTTATTTACTTACCATGTTGCACTTGCCATGGGCCTTAGCTGCGAGCACAATGTGCTGATTGAGATCAACACGCAGACGCGTGCACCGCGCCTAATATCAAAATGATTTGGTTTTAATAGAGATGAACGGTATTTCCTATTTTAGCTTAAGTAGAGGTGGGAAAACCTCGATATATCGGCTCATCGACTTACCGATTATTAAAGACATCGCTGGAAATAAAAATATTCGTCATTTAATCCGTAGATGTCTGCGAACATTTATAAAATCCAATCCCAGCAAAAAGCTAGTTTAATTTAAAATAAATCATAATACGAGGACTACTCCAAATCTAAATCTATTTGTAGTAGTTAAGCTTTAGTTATATCGATGTTTTCTATATCGATATATAGTAACATCGATGTTTTTGCAGCTATTCTTCCGCCACTAAACTAGCGCCGCGTGCTCGTTTTGTTTTTGGATTTCTGGGATTTGGGATTCGAATATCTAATCCTAGACAGCAAATATGGGTGGCCAAGGAAAGGCGATCAACCGAAAACGCAAGTTCGTGGGCCGCAAGGCGGATGATCCAGAGTTCGACCTGGACAAGAAGCAATTCAAGGTGCTGCACTTGAACGCCAGCGAGAAGCGTCTGATTATCGTGTTGGAGGGCGCTCAGCTGGAGACAGTGAAGGTAGGATAATAGCAACTACTCCAAAGAGGATGCCTGATGCCCAATGTCCGCTTTATCCCTTTCAGGTGCACAGCCAATTCGAGCTGCTGAACTGCGACGACCATGCGGGCATCATGCGCAAGAACCAGCGGGATCCGGGCACCTGTCGCCCGGACATCACCCACCAGTGCCTGCTGATGCTGTTCGACTCCCCGCTGAACCGTGCCGGCCTGCTGCAGGTGTTCGTCCGCACCGAGCATAATGTGCTGATTGAGATCAATCCGCAGACGCGTATACCGCGCACCTTCAAGCGTTTTGCCGGGCTAATGGTCCAGCTACTGCACAAGTTCCAAATCCGGGCAAATGACTCGTCGCGCCGCCTGATGAGTGTGATCAAGAACCCAATTACGGATCATCTACCTGTTGGTTGCAAGAAATACGCCATGAGCTTCTCCGGCAAGCTGGTATCCAACTGCCGGGAACTGGTGCCGCACGGCGAGGAGGGCAGCGCCAGCTACGATGTACCCGTTGTCATGGTCATCGGTGCATTTGCCCATGGCGTGCTCAAGACCGACTACACGGAGGAGCTGTTCTCCATCAGCAATTATCCACTGTCGGCGGCCATAGCGTGCTCCAAACTGTGCTCCGCCTTCGAGGAGGTGTGGGGCGTAGTGTAGGATGTACTTAGAATAATTACTGTATTCCTAGCTTAGTTTTGTAGTTAATCAATTACATTTTGTGTAGATTGGCAAGTGAAAGAGACTTTCTTGGGTTCTGCGGAAGTTTGGTTACCTTTTGAAGCCATCTTAAGGCTATATACATCCCTGAACCGGATTGCAAGATCAGCAGCTTGGTGTTTACAGACACTGCAAGCGTTGCCCTCTTGAAGATTGAAGATAGATACTGCGTATATATGCACATATATAGCTTCGGATTACGCCTCGATTATTGCCCCCGTTCCCGCCCGCGGTCAGGTTATCAGTCGCCGGATCCATCTTGTATACATCGTGGTTTATTTTCTTTGTATAATTCGCAATTACAAAAAGACAGGCATAGAAAACTTGAAGAAATTTTGAGTCGACACGGATCGTGGATCGTGGATCGTGAGAGTTCTCGCTTCGTGCTACGTTACTTGGTTAATTTACTTAACTAATTGCCATTAGCCCCAGTGGTTGCCATTGCTTCATCGGTTCGGATCGGTTAGGTTTGGGTTCGGGTTTGGGTTTGGGTTTGGGTTTGTGTTTGTGTTTGGGATTGGGTTGGGTTTGGGGATTGGGTTGGAGAGCATTCGCAGGTGTCTACTTGGCTCCCGGCTTCTTGCCGCCACCGTCGGCCGCCTTCTTCTCCGCCTCCCGCTTGGCGGCCGCCTCCTCGCGCTGCTGCCTGATGAGTGCCAGGCGGGCGAGATCCGCCTTCGCCTCGGTCGTCTTGCCCGCAGCATGGAGCTTCTCGTAGCGCTGACGCGCCTTCTGCTTCTCAATCTGTTCGCGCTCGCGACGGGATAGCTCCGGCTTGGGAGCGCCGCCGCCGCTGCTGCCGCCACCACCGGTTGGTCCATCGTCCAGCTTGATGGCCGAAAGCTTCTGCGTTGCCTTCTTGGTCACCCGGTTGGGATTCTCGATCTCGATCAGCGAGGCCACGCCCTTCTTGGCGTCGCGTGCCTCCCCCTCGGAGTCATCATCGGAATCCTCCTCCGATTCAGATTCGGAGGAGGAGCCACCGCCGCCGCCGGCGGCTGCCCGCTGCTTCTGTCGCTGATTTACCGATTGGCGACTGGCAGCGGGTTTCCGGGCGGCCGATGGCTTTGGCTTCGCTGTGGAGCCACTGGCCTTGTCCGCCGTCTTGCCGTCTTCCGCATCGCTGTCGCTGCCGCTACCGCTGCCCGACTGGTCGCTCTCCTCCTCGGACTCCTGCTGCAGTTCCTCGGGCGACGTGAAGTGGCGACTTCGGCCCTTGTGGTTGACGAACTTTCCGCGTGGCATGGCTCCTCTGGCTCTCCTCTCTAGCTCTCTAGCTGCGTAGGTCTCCGCTGCTGCGACTGCTGCGGTGAGTGCTCCTGGCTTTCGGGTTGCTCTCCTTTGGCGCTCGCTTTTCTTTCCGGTCGTGATTCTGGGCTCGCAAACTAATTAATCACGTTGCATGCTCTGTCAGTTGCTCTGGAAAACTCAGTGAGTAGAGCTGGAAGAAACATCGATATATCGGATATTTCAAAAACATCGATGTTTAGTTTATATTTCTTATATTTTCTACGTTCATTGTTATATTTTATTTAAAATGCGGGTAATTTTTTGAAAACCTCGCCACTCGTTAGTCTATTTAAACTAAAATACAAAACAAATAAATATAAACAAAATAAACACAAAGGAAATATCGATACATCGATGACCCCAGGTAAAGTGTGTTATCGATGAACCTATACACAACCTATCGATTGGTTTAAATTAAACAAAAGTTTAAATTAAAACTAAAATTCTGCCACACGGACGCGGACCTGGACTGAATCATGCAGTGAGTGGTGCCGCAGCAAGACCCCGATCGAACCTAACCCCTAATCCTATGTGTCGCCCCCTAGACGATCTCGCGCCAGCAGCACCAGCAGCGGCCGGCAGCCGGCAGCAGCTGCGACGACACCGCAACAGCGGCATATGCAGCCACTGGAGGCGCCCAAGATCATCGTGATCCATCCGGGATCGCAGCACTTGCGCATTGGCCGGGCGGCCGACCTGAATCCGCTGACCCTGCTTCATGCGGTGGCCTACAGGCGGCATCAGCAGGGCGACTGGCCGTACCACGATCCCATGCTGCCGCCGCTGGACAACATCAATCCCGCCCGGCTGCAGGTGGAGTTCGAGGAGCAGCGCCTGGCCGTGTCCCGCATCCTGCAGCACTGCGTCGTGGACGAGAAGAACCGGCTACGCGTGGCCACGCCGCCGCAGCAGCTGGCCCATTTCAATCGGAGCAGCATGGCCGAGAAGGTGCCGCCGCCCCAGCCCGAGGAGCAGCCGTGGCTGGATCGCCAGGCGCTGGCCCTGTTCGATGAGCAAATCCTGCGCCTAAGCGCCTTCGAGGCTCGCGCCTACGACATCCACTTTCCCGTGCAGAGGGGCGAGCTGAATGTGCACAGGGAGAAGGGCGGATCGCTGCAGGTGAGCGTTATCCCTTATCCCCAGTTTATCCCTTCCATAACAACCCAATTCGCAGGCCAATCTGCAGCATATGGAGCGCATCTGGTCGTACGCTCTGGAGGCGCGCCTGAAGATACCGCTGCGCGACCTGGGCACCCACTGTGCCGTCCTTGTGGTCAACGATGTCTATGTGCGCCGGCATCTGCGGGAGTTCATGACCCTGCTGTTGCAGCGTCTGGGCTTTCGGTGCTGCTTCCTCGTCCAGGACAGCGTGGCCTCCACCTACGGTGCCGGCATCGGCTACGGCTGTGTGGTGGACATCGGCGCCCAGAAGACCTCCATTGCCTGCATCGAGGATGGCATATCGCAGATGGACGCACGGGTGAGGCTAAACTATGGCGGCGGAGACCTGGACCAGGTGCTGCTAATGCTGCTACGCAAGTGCGGATTCCCGTATCGCGAGTGCAATGTCCAGGACAGCTATGTGGACGCCCATCTGCTGGACGAGCTGAAGGAGAAGTTCTGCCACCTCAATGCCAGTGTTTGCGGCGCCCAGGAGAAGCACTTTACGCTGCGCAAGCAGAACGGCCAGTGGTTGAGGTACACGCTCCAAGTGGGTGACGAGGCCATTATGGCGCCGCTGGCCCTCTTCCACACGGAGCTGCTGAACATCACGGGCCGCACGAGATCGGTGTTCACGCAGCAGGCGCCGCAGGAGCAATACGACTGCGAGGACTGCTTCGATGCCGAGTATCTGAAGGAGACGGGCCGCAAGAACGGTGTCCGGGGCGGTGACTCTGGGCTGTCGCTAGCTCTGGGGCCGCGACCCCCCCAGCTCCCCGTGACCGCCGATGATGAGGAGCTCATCGTGGTGGACCAAGACGAAAATAACGGCCTCTCCCAGTCGCAGCAACAGCAGTTGTCTGCAGCAGCGCAGCAGCCCAACGACAGTGACTGCTATCACAACAATCAGGGCCAAGTGGTGCCCCTGGATCAGGCCATAATCCAGGCCATCAACCGACTGCCCAGCTACGAGACCAAGCGCAAGATGTTCAACTCCATTCTGCTCGTGGGCAGCACCGCCAAGTTGCCCGGCTTGCCGGCCTGGCTGGAGCACCGGATTAGCCAGCAGATGATGCCCAGCGGCGTGGAGGTGAATGTCTTCACCAAGGGCATGGACGCCGGCATGGTGGCGTGGAAGGGAGCGGCCATTATGTCGGTGCTGGAGAGCGCCCGGGAGCTGTGGATATCGCAGCACGACTGGCAAAAATATGGACTGCGTATACTCAGGGAGAGATCGCCCTTTCTTTGGTAAGTGAGAGAGGCACTCCCTCCCCCTCCCCCTCCCCCGCTAGGCTGCATTTTCGAATATTCTTAGGGAAACTTTAAATCAGTGGTCCGCACCTCTACAGTCAAATGCCAACATTGCATTTGTATGAGTGAAGCTAGATATGACAAAAGAAAAGCTTAAAAAATGTGTAATATGGCAACCAAAATTAGCTATTACCTAAAAACTAGCTATTTAACGCTAAAAAAGGCTAAATCTAGCCACACAATTTCAATTTGTCTGCACTGATTCTTCTGTTCTCGTGCCGACCACTGCTTTAAATTATTTATAAGAACTGTGAATGGAAGAGTACAACTTGAGTAGGAATGTAGCCCTAAGATGGCGCCAAAAGGCCGACCAAAGCTCTATTAATCCATAAATCTGTATAAATAAGTTTATTTATTTTTTTTAAGGCACTTTTCTTTAATCTTAGAGGGCAGTAGCCAGTATATTAGCTTATAATTATATTTAAGGCTTTTATATTTAGAATCCAGCGATAAGCTTGAAATAAACGCAAGAAAACAACGAAAAAAAAAGAGAACAATAAACAACAAAGATTAGAGGTGTTTATGCCAGGTACTTGGGCGCACTGGAGCCCATGTAGTGGTAGAGATCCCCCAGGGTGGAGCGCACCAGCTTGGCCTTGATGGTCTCCCGCTGCAGCCGCTTGTAGGCCTCGAACCGGTGGCATCCGCCGAAGCTGAAGTAGTAGTCGCCTCCCTCGCTGCCCGTTATCCACAGCAGATCAATGGGTGGCACCTCCTCCGCCTCGCTGTCTTCGCGCTGTGGCCAAGGAGAGGGAGAAAGAGAGAGAGAGAGATAGAGAGATCATTTAACCAGTATGGCAAGTCATCCAGAAATGGCAATCGATAGCAAAAATCCTGTATTTAATAATTAAAAGTTAAAGCAAATATGTAACTAATTATCTTGTACCAACTTTTATCCCGATTTCAAATCAACATTAATTGTCGGCCGGAGTTAGACCTTAACCCTTGCCCGCCCACCCACTCACCTTGATGGTTTCCATTAGCGATTCCACTTTCTGCTCGTCCAGGACGGAGGGTATGGGTCGCTTGATCACGCTCATTGGTACATGATGGATCTCTGCAATTCCTGCCGAATGAACTGTGGTGTCCATGGTGCTGTGGCTTGTCTGGCGATCAGGTAAATACAAAAAACTTCTGCCAGTTAAGTTGTGAAATTCGAGCAACAACAAAAACCACAGTCGCTGTTATCGGTGTTGCGGCAGGGTTGCCACCCACGCCCACACACAACCGCTACACCGCTCTTGATTTGTGGCTGCCACAAACCAAAAAAAAAAAAGACAAACTTACTGGGTTCGTGCAATTTCTCTGGAGGATCGGTCTGAATCCGGTGGCGCGTCTGCTCGCCTGGCGTATGAATTGGCTAATGAACTCCATGGCAGCCAGCTATTTTCGAGCGGCTCGACGGCGTTGAAACTTGTTTTGCGTATGTGTGTACGTACGTTTACCGCTATATGTTTGGCTGCACTCTTCGACAGCGCCCGGCCACTTGTTGTTTGTTTTTTTGCATAATCAAGGCGCGACCAGACCCCCTGCGTCAACCCACACTGGGGGCCCCCCCCGCCATAAACAAATGCACGCACACAGTGAGAGGGCCAGTATTGCCTTGCGATAAAAGCAAATGAAAACGAAATTCAAAATAAGGAATACATATAGAGGTGGAAGAGGGCACGGAGGAGCGGCGGACTGCTCTGCTCCCAGAACTTGCATACTCTTGGCTCTGATTAGCGTCACAGAAATTGAAATATGTAATCTACGTTGACAACTCTTGCTGCTTGTTTTGCTCCCTCGCCTATCAGAAGCCAGATAAATATGCGCCGCAATTCAACGGGGGCAAAGTGTGAGGAGCGGGCTGATAGGGGGATAGCAGCAGATGTCGATGCCACTTGTTGCTCTGCTTTGCAAGCCAAAAAACAAGTTGGGTTTTGCATATTTCTGGAATAAAACGCCAAGAACCTGAACCTGTTTCGAATTCTGACAGTTGGGCCGGGCCAATAACGGTCAGTTGGCAGCACTGACCAACTGGCGCGTTAAACAACACTGCACAATTTGAATTTAGGGAGTTTACCAGGAAAGCGGATATCTTTTGAATTTACTATGTTTTAATGTTCCTAAAACTTCAAGGTTGCTATATTTTTGGCGAATGCCAAAACTGGGCCAATGGGCCTGCGCCCCTTCACTTAACAAACAGTAGCGGGGTAACGGGCTCTGTAACATGGGAAATTATTCGTGTATCGTCGTTGGTAATCGTCATCTCTGAACTGTTTTTCCGGCGGCTTGTCAGCGGCACAATCTTCAATTAACTGCTACGCGGTGTTCGACATGCCGACAAGGCAACCCATTCCGACTCCGATTCCGGCAATTCCGATGTGACTTACCCGGGAGCGGAGACGCTTACAAAAAGGTAACCGATGGCGGAAGCTCATTAACAGTCACATTTGGCCCTCAGCCACAGAGCCACAGAGGCGACGCTAGTTCCTATTTTCCAAAATTTTTTTTTCAATAAATTTTCCTGCTAATTATAGAGTGGATGCGAGCATGAAATTCAATTTGGTTCAGACACTGGTCTTCACATTCTGCCTAATTAGTGTGCAAATACATGGCATTCAAGGTGTTTCCAAAGGATTACGATATATAAGCGATATTTTTCAGAACTATCGATAATAGTTTTCAACTAAAATAAACAACTTTTGTATCTCGTAATTTCCAGATGCTAATGGAAAGAGGATCGTGAGCAAATACGAGCGGGTGATGCAGATGTATCCACAGATGTCGTCAGGCGGAGAATTCTCGCAGTGGCGAGCTGCCGAGAAGGATATGCGGCATCCCTGCAAGCGCGACTGTGCCGATCAACAGCCGATGACCTGCTACTACTACATGGTGGTCCACTACGATGACACGATGGCGGAGACCTGCAAGCGATACCTCCAGGTGCGTGTTCCCTATCAGTTACCTTCTGATTTTTGCGTGTCTGTGCACGTTTCTCCCTAATGTGCGCTGTAATGTAGGCAATATTTTTTGTAAAGAAAGAATTTTCGATACCTGTCCTTTCCAGTCCAAGTACCGCTTCAAGCTGAGTGGCAAGGAGTTCATTGATGGCATCAAGCTGGCAGAGGAACTGGGAACGAACGACGACTGCAAGTACGCCGATGGACTGGAGAGCGAGGTGATGGTGGTGAATGGCCAGCTGCCCGGGATGAGCATCGAGGTCTGTCACGGGGATACCGTCGTGGCGGACGTAATCAATAGCATGCACGAGACGACGACGGTGCACTGGCATGGGATGCATCAGCGGATGACCCCGTTCATGGACGGAGTGCCCCATGTCACCCAGTATCCGATTGAGGCCGGCCAGGCCTTCCGCTACCGCTTCGAGGTGGACCATGGGGGCACCAATTGGTGGCACAGCCACACCGAGCATCAGCGAGCCTTCGGGCTGGCCGGTCCGCTGGTGGTGCGCATGCCGCCGAAGCTCAATCCGCACGCCCACCTCTACGACTTCGATCTCACGGAGCACGTGATCATGATCCAGGACTGGGTGCACAACTTCGTGGAGAGCGTGGCCGAGAATATCCTGATCAATGGCAAGGGCAGGAACCTCAAGAAGGGCATCAAGGTTGTCAAGCCCACGCTCTACGCTCACTTTCCGGTGGTCAGGGGCGGACGATACCGATTTCGGGTCATCTTCAATGGTGAGGGCCCGGGACTTTAACCTCTTGACTCACTCCGAAATAACTATAATACTCCTGGCAGGTGTCTCCAATTGCCCCATCAGCCTGAGCATTGACAACCACAACCTGGTGGTGATTGCCAGCGATGGCAACGACATCGAGCCCGTGGAAGTGCAGCGGATCATGCTCCATGGCGCGGAGAGATTCGATTTTGTGCTGCACGCCAACCAGGAGGTGGCCAACTACTGGATCCGGGTCAAGGGCTACAGCTTCTGTGCGAAGAACCAGCTGCACCAGGAGGCGGTGCTGCACTATCGCGATGCGGACACCCGAGCCCTGGACACGCACACCCTGAGCTACGCTTACGATGCCCCCGGCATTACCCTCAATGAGCTGGGCGATGCTGCTGCTGCTGGCGCTACTTCGGGGAAGACCATCTCGCTGGCCACCCTCAATGCCCAGCGACCGGAACCGGAAGTGCAGCCGACGGCCACCTTTTACACGAGCATGAATGCGTTCGAGGTGCGTCAGGGCGAGGGCTTCCGCTTCCAGATGGACGACATCAGCTTCAGCATGCCGAAGATGTCGCTGCTGCAGACCCGCAACCTGGGCGTGGGCCAGTTCTTCTGCAATCGCTCCCAGCAGGCGGACTTGGGCTTCAATTGCCGGCAGCGTCACTGCCGTTGCTCGAATGTTATCCAGGTGCCGGCCAATCAGCAGGTGGAGTTCGTCGTCTCCAGCCTGTCGAGCACGCCGCATCCGATTCACCTGCACGGCTACACCTTCCGGGTGGTGGGAATGGGTGTCCTGGGCGAGCAGAAGATCGGACAGATTGAGGAAATCGACCGGAAGTCGCCGCTGCCGCGTCGCGGACGTGGTGCTCCGCTCAAGGACTCCGTCCAAGTGCCAGCCTTCGGCTATACGATCTTCCGGTTTTACTCCAACAGTCCCGGCTACTGGATGTTCCACTGCCACATCTCGCCGCACTCGGAGAACGGCATGGCGGCGGTGGTGCGTGTCGGCGAGGATGTCGAGATGAAGATGTGTCCGGTGAGCAACTGCGGCCTGTGCAGCTCCATGGCGTAGCACGAAGAGATTTCAGATTCTGCAGAGAGATAGGAGCAATAAAGGTGTACTTTTTATAAGCTGGCATTGAAGCTGGTTTTCTTTTGAGTGTACCAAGGGGGACGGAGCAGGTTTAAACTAATTTTATTATTTAATACGTTATTTTTTTCAAGTAATTGCTAGTTTTCCAACACTAGTTAGTAATTGGTTGCACTTATTCCAACATTATCCCGTTAATTAAGCGATTGCACTAATTAAGTGTTGGACAACGGCGAAATACGTACATTAACATAATTAACGTACACACACGTGCCGTGCCGAATGTAAACAAACAATGCTCGTCGAACACAGCACAAAATGACCGATAAAACCAGAACAAAGCACACCGCCACCGACTCCGATTCGGATTCAGAGGATGACGCCCAGATGCGCCAGTTCCTGGAGGCGGCGGACACCACCCTGCTGACCAATGCCATGTTCCAGAGGGAATCAAAAACGCGCGGAGGTGAGGAGGAGCCAATGGCGCCGCCTGCCAAGAGCGAACGCTACCTGGCGGAGCAGGATGCCCCGGCCAGCGATCTGCAGATCACCAAGGAGATGCAAACGCACATTTGGGGCCGCCTAAGTGGGATTATCCAAGGTCAAATAGAGTTCTGCCAAAATAAAGAGAAACCAAAGCACCAGGAGAGGCTGGACGAGGGTGGAGTCAGGCTGGTGTCCAATGCCGATTGCTATCTGAGCGCCGACTTGGTGGTGGAAGGTCCAGCCGGTCCCACAAAGAAGCCCACAATCAAAAGACGGATCGTAGATGAGGATGAGTCAGAGACGACCCTCCAGGCGGTGGCAGTCAGCGGGGAATCCATATGCTCCGGCAGGGACGTGCTGGCCTGGGCGGAGAAGAAACACCGGCCGGACAAGCTCTTCCAGTACAGGTCAAGCGATCCCAAGGGACTAAAGCTAGTGGCCATCGAGCCCACCAACGAGTTCACCAAGCGCCGGCGCCAAAACAATTGGAACGAGTCCAAAATCGCCCAAAAGAAGAAGAATAAAGCGCAAGTTCTGAGATAAGAAAGTTATTTAATTAGAATATTTTGTAAGAGGCTCTCTTTCCTGAGGTTCGAATTGATTTTGTTGTAAAACTGACTACACCTGTTCGTCCTTACAAGGTCTTAAGTACTCCCTTTTTCTTCTAAGTGTAATTTAAGAGTATTATTTCACGAATTGCCGCAGCATTGTTGGCAGTTCAAATGCTAGCTCGTTGGGCCTCTATTGCGACTCGAAGGTGGTGTGAAAGGTGGATGTGGTGGACATGCTTGTGCTTCCGCTGGTACTACCGCTCCCATTGCCACTGCCACTCCCGTTCCCATTCCCATTCCCATTCCCACCGTTGCCATTTCCATTCCCATTGCCATTGCCATTGCCATTTGCGCTGCCATTGCCGCTGGTGACCGTCGTCATGGTCGAGGTCGAGGATATCTGGCTGTCCAGCAACCCGTACAGCATCTGCTGTGAGCTGACGGTGCCGCTGGAGCCTGTGCTGCCGCCCATATCCTGCATCATGTCGCCCACCATGTTGTGGCCGGCCATATCCTGGCTGCTCCCAGTGCCACTATTGTCCAGTATGTTGAGGAAGTCGCTGCCGTTGAAGTCGTGATGCTTGCTGTGCAGCATGCTGCTCTGGCTCTCCTTCATCAGCTTGTCGTACTCCTGCAGCACGCTATTGAACTCGGCGATCTCCACCCGATTCCGGGCCAGCACCTTGTGCTTGTAATAGTTGTGGACTTGGGTGAGAGATGTGCCCGTTATCCCAGTATAGGCACGCTCCAGGGGCACCAGTCGCAGCGACGTTGTCTTCTGCAGCCGCGGCACCGTGTCGTAATAGCCTCGATACTCACCGATGAAGCTGCGCATGAACTCCTCGGTGGCGTCGGTCAGCAGCTGCACCGCCGACTCGGAGCAGTCGGTGAAGCCCGCCAAGCGGAGCATGCCGCACATCACTTTGCGCAGCGCCTGGCGGCACACTTCGCCCGAGATCTTCGGGTAATGCTGCGGATCCCCGCGGGAGTAGGCCGTGTCCACGGTGGGCGTGAACCAGATGGGCTTCTGGAACTTCTTGCCGCTCACCAAATTGGCGGCGTTCTCCGGCGGGAAGTCCACCTCCGGTATCATCAGGCAGGGATTGAGCAGATAGTTTGACGAGCCCTGCAGATGAGTTTCTGAATTATTTCTGCTCTACTGATCGTTCTGAATAGCACTTACGTTCTTGTTCGAATACGTTTCGATTAGCGACTGCAGCACCTCGGTTTGCTTCATCACCTCGATGGTCTGGGTGACCAGCGAGCTCTTTAGCTCCACCACGCGACTGGGGGGAGGCGGAGGGGAGCACAATATTAGTAAACAAACAGCTCCCAATGTTTATTTCCTTGCACTTACTGCCTGTCCACCGGCTGAATTTCCCCGCGCTGGCGTATCTCGTCTAGCTTGGGCTTCTTGGCCGCCGTGGGCACATATCTGTCGGCAGTCAGCTGGCCGCCATCGTCCTCCACGGGCATAGCGCCCCAGTGCTCCATTTGCATTGTTATTTTTGCGCCTTTCTCGAAATTACAATGTTGCACGAAACAAAAAAAAATATAAACAAACGCAATGCCGCTACCGGTGTTGGTAAACACGCGGAGACCTAATCGGTTATCGGTTATCGCTACTTTGTCAGCTGTGTGTGGCATTCAGAGTTGCCGCCACGTCAGCTTTTCCCGTCAAATTTTTTAAATTCAACTTTTTGCTGTAATATACATACATAATCCCCTTTTTTTACTAACCAGTACTAAACAAATGAAATTCCCGCAACTTCTTCAAACCGGGCTAAAGTTGAAAGCCAAAGAGAAATCTAAATTGAAAGCCCTTAGTTGTTAGCTTTTCTTTTTTGGAGCTGAAGAAACCTGACAACACTGCTGAGACTCGACATTTGACGGCAGCTGGACACGCACACAAATACAAAATGTAATTATTTGTTTTCAAGCAATTGGACCAGGAAATAGGAAATTCGAGGCTAAAACCCAGAGCTAGCAACGTTGGCAAGATAACGCAGCGACGCAGACGACGTGTGGGATTGTCCGGCGGATTGGCGGCGGCAGGATACGGCAATAACATGCACCAGCAGCACATGGACCTGCACGCGCCCGTGGACTTGAATAAGGTGAGTTTTTCACATTTCGTGGATTTTCCTGGAATGACTTGTACTTTTTTTCCGGTTCACGGCTGTTCCCCAGTCCCTGGATGAGATGACGCCGGAGGAGCGCATGCGGTGAGTGTTTTAAATGCAGTTTTCAGCTCAAAGAAGCCCTAATTTCGAACTACTCCTCCTCCTCCACCTCCGAACAGTGCGGAGCACCAGATGATGGTGGAGAAGCATCGCGGCCACGACGCCATGCACTCGGAAATGGTGATCATCCTGTTTGTCACCCTGCTCATCGCCCAGATCATCCTGGTGGAGTGGAAGAAGCGCCACTATAGCTCCTATGCCTTTGTCACCCTGCTGGCCATGTGGCTCATCCCGCTGATCATCTCCTGCAGCTTCGGCTGGCTGCGCTTCATCATCATCTGGCTGATATTCACCTGCATAACGGCCCTGGTGATGCGCCGGGCCACGAACAAGCCCATCCAGGGCACTACGCCCAGGTGAGTCAGAGTCACACAGTGCGCCGCGATAAGGCATCGCCCGATAATCTTATCCGTGTTACAGGCTGGTCTACAAGTGGTTCTACTTCATCTACAAGCTAAGCTACGGCCTTGGCCTCGTGGGCTACCTGGTGATCATGGCCGCCTTTCTCGGCATGAACTATCTGTTCTCACAGCCGCCGAACACGTGGATGGACGTGGGCCTGATGTTCTGCTTCTACGGCCTGTATATCGGTGTCCTGGGCCGCGATATATCCGAGATTTGTTCGGATAAAATGGCAGCAGCCATTGGCGTGAGTTTGTTGCCCCCCGATCCCGCTTCCAACTCCTGCTAATCCTCTTATCCTTAGTACTACGCACCCCAGGGCATACCCACACGGCATCTGGAGCACAACGTGTGCGCCGTGTGTGGCAATCAGTTGCTGGTCTCCGAGAAGGAAGAGGGCGTCATCGAGAACACGTACAAGCTGTCGTGCAACCATGTGTTCCACGAGTTCTGCATACGCGGCTGGTGCATTGTGGGCAAGAAGCAGACGTGTCCCTACTGCAAGGAGAAGGTCGATCTCCAGAAGATGTTCCGCAATCCGTAAGCTTTGTAATTGAATTATATATTATTTTAATTAATTTATGTCTCTTTTTAACAGCTGGGAGAAGCCGCACGTCTTGTACGGACGCCTGCTGGACTGGATTCGCTGGCTGGTGGCCTGGCAGCCGCTCATCTTCTTCATAGTACAAGGCATCAACTGGATGCTGGGACTGGAATAGATCCTGGCCTTCGGATTCACTTTCCTCGGCGTCTAGTCAAGCACACACACACACACACACACACACACGATACACACTACACACTCTTGCACGGAGACCAACTTGGAGGGGCGGCGCTGCACCCGCCAGCACCCAGCACCAGCCATTCATTCCCGCCCTGCCGCCTCCAAGAGATGATGATGATGAAGCCATCCAAGCTGGCATGGGTTGCCATTCCCTAGTGTTTTTTGTTCTTGCTTTTCCATTATCCCTTAAATCGAAACGTAAATGCAATTTTTGGATATAATATATGTCTATATATATTATGAATGTATGTGTGCCTGTGTGTATGTCTCCTAGGTATTATTATTACCAATTTTTACTTCTATAATTTACTTTAAAGTGCACTGGAGCTGGTCTAGGAATATGTACACATACCAAAAAAATACAGCAAAAAAAAGGAAAAATATGTTTGTGGCGGGAGTGGTGGCGAAATCCCTCGGAGAAGTTCCGTAATTAAAATAGTTGTACTTTTATTCGCAGGAATGAATGGAATGAATCTAAGTCACCGTTAACAAACGGTTAACAGCGATCGGTGAGAGGCTGGAAACATGAGAGAGAGAAAGAGGCTGACGGAATACCGGGTGCCCCGTCGCCACCTGAAACAAGAAAATAAGCCAACCTTGAGTCTAGCTAAGGGAAACAATACTATTTACTTATTTATTTTACTCATTTATTATTTATTATGTAAACTCCCAGGTTTTTTATTTCAAAATAATAACTTTTCTTTTTCTCGATCCGAAACGTCGATCGCTCTTCTTTGCCAAACCAAAGTGACCGTATATTCTAAAAATCTACAATTAGTTGATTATGCTCCTGGTCAGAGGGGGGAGGAGTGGGAGTTATTGATTGCTTCGTGGAAGCATCTGTTCTCTCTTTCGTTTTCGTTTTCGCTTCGTCTTCTCTTGCTCTTTATTGTAAACTTTGATTGTTTTTCTTCATTTTTTTTGTTTATTTTTTGATTTTCTTAAGGCAACAACAATAACAAAATATATATAATGTAAAGAAACCCGAATGATTTGAGAAGAGAGCCCTCTGGCCATAACAGACTAAAACTGGACAGAGTAGTAGGTAAACTTCAAGGTTTTCAGGCACGGGAAGAGGGATTTCTGGGTGGGGGGGGTCAGAAGTGGAATCTCTGGGGTCAGGGTACACCTAAAAGTAGATCTAGTAGCCGGAGGCGCCGATCATCTTGCGTATCTGCTCGAAGGACAGCCAAAAGGTGAGCGACCACGGTGCCATCCGTATCCAGCAGGGCAGGAAGCCCTTGTACAGCGCCACAAAGCCCTCCTTGGCCACCGTCTGGCGCAGGCAGTCCACGGATCCCCGGTACAGCAGGCCGCTGAAGGAATATCGAATGCAATGAGTATAATTAACAGCTCTCGAGGGGCATTACTCACCGTCCCTTCTCGTCGGTGGGCTGGTTCATGATCCGCGTCTTCACCACATCCGCCGGCGTGCCCATGATGGCCGCCACGAATCCCGCACAAATGGAGGCCAGCACGTGGACGGTGTGACAGTCGGGCATCTGCAGGCGGTGCATGATCAGGTGCTTGATGGTGTCATAGGTCGTGAGATCTCCCAGATTGACCAGCGCCGCCCGCTGCACATTCGGTATGCTGCCCTTCCACAGCCCCTTCACGCCGCCCCTTTGCACGATCTCCCGGAACGCGTGCCCCGCCGAATTCACTCGCGGCGGTTCGCCCATCAGCCGTCGTCTTCCCTCCATTTGAATTTGGACCTTGACGAGATCAGCGGGCGAGGCCAGCCACTGGGCCACGGCACCGGCAGTGACGCCGCACAGCGCTGACTTCCACACGGGCAGGGCCTGGCTGCCGTTCTGCGTGAACTCCTTCCGCATCAAATCGTAGCTGCAGATCCGCACGCCGCTAGGGAGGGATTAGAGGGGATTAGAACTGGATTGGATACAGGCTGGAGCTGGAGGCTGGAGCTGCTGGCGGCAGGCGGCAGGCGGCTGGCTGGATGATCTAGATGCTAAAAAAAAACATGTGAGGAGGATTTCAGAGAGGGGATGCCCACCTATAGACGACGTGTCGGTAGAGCGCCGGCGTCACGCCCTGCCACAGCTTCAGGGCGCCCTCCTCGCGCGCAATCCCGAAGGCGGTGGCCACCATGCCGCGGTATTGCATCTGGTAAATGGTAATCAATCGTTGGATATCGGTCATTCTGGTTTGTATTATCTGTAGCTCAGTATCTTTGTATTTCTATCTGTTGCAGGCCAACACAAAAAAAAAACACACACAAGACTCACAAGGAACATACACATACGGGATGGAAGGGGGGCAATGTCGCCTTAGTGGCCCTACGGAATGATAAACGAGGGCTCTTCTTCTGTTATATTTTTTATTTAGATAAGAAAAGTGAGAATTTATATTTTACGAAGAAAGAATTCCTCTCCCTGCCTCATAAATTGTTAAAGGTTCCATTGAAACCACACAGAGAGAATTTGTAAGTAACAATTGACTTTAAATAAGGAAAAACGTACTCAAATAACTACCGAGAACATTTGTACTTACTTAGATGTGGTTTTGTACTCAATTCAAGTGAAATTTTTAAGAATACGAGTATTCATATTAAGTATTTTATTACGTTTTTAAGAACTTTTATGCTCAATGAAAGTGCAATATGTACTTCATTTAAGAACAATAACAAAAACAGTTATTTTTAAACTGGGTACAAAATATACTGAAGTTGAATACAAAATATTCTTAAATTGGGTTCATAAAAGTTCTTAAATTATGGACTATTTAGTTTTCGAACGAAGTAATACATGTCTCAAATTGGGAAGGAAAAATAATGCATATTTACATTAAGAATATAATATAAAAAGAGTCATTATATATGTAGCTCATAAAAATCTATTATCTTTTAAGTTTCTAACTTTATATTTAAATCAAAAATAAGAAAATTTACTTTTAATTCGATTACTTAACCCTTTAAGGCTTATTTCATTATTTATTTAATATATAATCCAAGGCAAAATGGCTCCGCTTTCTCGGTTAGATCACTTTTACCTAGGGATGGCCATGCTGTGGCTCATTAAAAAAAAAAAACTACGGGAGAGGTGGGAGCTGGATATGAGGGACATCAAGCAGAAGCTAAGCGTATCTATTTCTTAAATTTTTTAGGGATTATTTCATTATTTATTCTCGGTTAGATCACTTTTTCTAAGGGATGGCCATGCTGTGGCTCATAACAAACACAAATAAACAAAGGACTACGGATAGGTGGGAGCAGGATATGAGGGACATCAAGCAGAAGCTAAGCGGCAATGGCTGGGATTAGCTTTCACCCAGAGCAAGCGCAGCGCCCTATCACCATCACCATGGCCGTGCCCACTCCGATTGGCATTATCTCTAAAAAAAAACACACAGAAAAACTGAAAACATTTCGGAACCTTATCGCCGCGCCTTCGACCGATTGGACGAGATAAATCAGAGGGGCAGTTCCATGCTTAGCAAGCAACAAATGGGGATTAGGATGGCTATGAAGTGGGTGAGGTGTTAGAGATGCGGGGTTGTGGAGTAACAACAACAATAACAACCACAAAAAAACAAGCAAAAAGCTTCTACTCACATTGGCCTTGGCCACCGACTGGCTGGTGGCCAGAGGAGTCGGAGTCATGGCAGCCGCCTCGCCCTGGATCTGCAGACGCGTCTTGGTCAAGTCCAGCGGATAGGTGGCCAGCTCCGCTATGGAGGCGGCCACCACGGAAACGATGTAGGTGCAGGCAAAGGAGTCCGCATAGTCATACTTCACGGGTCGCAGCTGGTGGCGACCACTGGCGGATGTGGTGGAGCCGGCCGCGGAGCTGGGAGCGCCAACTGAAGCTGATTCCTCGGCCTTGGCACTGCCGGGCGGCGAACCTGTTGCTGCAGCGGCGGTGGCGGCCATCGTAGACTGCGGAAAGCAAAGAGAATCTTAGAAATCCAGTTGATTGGAAAGGTAAACGGGCGGAAAACAAACTTGGGCAGGTAAAAAGAAAAAACTTTCACACAATCGCGTGATGTTTGCTCTCGCTCTCGCGCTCTGGGTCTCTCTGTGCGTGGGCTCCGCGAGGAGAACGAACTGCGGCGCTTCCGGATGGGATATGTGGAGATGGAGAGGATCGTTGGCTCTGGCCTTTGTGTCCAACGTTTCGCTTCCGTGCCTTTACATAACAACAACGACGACGACGGCGGCGGCGGCGGCAAACGGCTGAGGTTTTGGCAAACGCTTCTTGTGGATGTGCAACAACAAGAGCTACGTCGAACGGGAACGGGCCAAAAATCAAATCAAATTCGTATTGAGCGCTCTTATAAAACACTGGGTGGCACGCGCTGGGCGGCTAATCATGTTTGTCCACCCTGCCAGCGACGCCGCTCTATTTATATCCTTTATAAAACCTGCAGTTATCAGCTTTGCAATAAAACAAACAAAAAAAACAAGGCCCACACAAAAACAAAAACACAACAACGGTGGTGGCCAGTGTTGCAAGACGCGGCAAGGCCGAGCTATCGGCGCTTATCGGTTTTGCACTAAAAAAAATGTTTTGCGTTGGGGTTTTGAAAATGTTTAATTTTAGTTTTAGTTAAGTTAGGAGCAAGTCACTTTCGTATTTGTATTCTGTATTTTCGGCTAATATGTTTAGAAATCTGTGGCGTGTTATGCCGACTCTGGCAAATCGGCTGATCCACGTGTTGCGAATGGTACAAATCCGTCAGGAGCTTTGGATTACTAGAAAAAAAGAAGAAAAAAGTCCAATAAATTATTAAATTAAACGAAATCTTCATGTCTATGTGTTAGGCCGAATGTATAAATGTTTTTACTTACATTTTGATTGTTTCACTTCTTTCAAGTGTACATTGCCGGCGAGGCACGGCCGCCGAAAGCCGGTATCAGCAGCAAGTCCAGCAAACGCCATCACCCATTAGGAACCTCAATGCCCAGACCCTTTTAGGCATCAAAATTGAGATGTGGAACCTTCAAGACTTGCCAGACGGGACCAATGTGAACGCAAAGAAGTGATGGTGATGGGAACTAAACTGAATTTGGCGCCACTATGTACCCTTTATATTGAAGCTAGGATTTTGTACTAAAAAAAATAATTTTGAACTGTGATATGTACTTGGAAGCCTTTGTCATGGATTACTAGAAAGAAAAAAAGAGAAAAAAAAGTCCAATAAATTATTAAATTAATATAAATCTTTTCATGTTTATGTGTTAGGTCGAATGTTTAAATGTTTGTCGGTACTTACATTTTATTTGTTTGTAAAAAAAAAGTAATTTTTAACTGTGATAATATACTTGGAGAACCTTCATGTTGAAGCTAGGATTTTGTACTAAACAAAAGTAATATTCTACTGTGACAATATACTTGGAGGGCTTTGTCATGGATTACTAGAAACTAAATCTTTTCATGTTTGTGTTAAGCAGAATGAAAAATGTTTGTCTGTACTTACATTTTATTTGTTTGTAAAAAAAAAGTAATTTTTAACTGTGATAATATACTTGGAGAACCTTCATGTTGAAGCTAGGATTTTGTACTAAGCAAAAGTAATATTTTACTATGGGAATATACTTGGAGGGCTTTGTCATGGATTACTAGAAACTAAATCTTTCCATGTTTGTGTTAAGCAGAATGAAAAATGTTTGCTGTACTTACATTTTTTTTTTTGTAAAAAAAGTAATTTTTAACTGTGATAATATACTTGGAGAACCTTCATGTTGAAGCTAGGATTTTGTACTAACAAAAAGTAATTTTTAACTGTGACAATATACCTGGAGGGCTTTGTCATAGATTACTAGACAACAAAAAAAACCAAATAAATTACTAAATTAAACAAAATCTTTGTCATGGATTACTAGACAAACAAAAAGTCAAATAAATTATTAAATTAAAATAAATCGTTTCATGTTTGTGTTAAGCAGAATGAAAAATGTTTGCTGTACTTACATTTTATTTGTTTGTAAAAAAAGTAATTTTTAACTGTGATAATATACTTGGAGACCCTTCATGTTGAAGCTAGGATTTTGTACTAAACAAAAGAAATATTTTACTGTGACTATATACTTGGAGGGTTTTGTCATGGATTACTAGAAACAAAATCTTTTCATGTTTATGTGTTAGGCCGAATGTATAAATGTTTTTCTGTACTTACATTTTATTTGTTTGAAAAAAAGTAATTTTTAACTGTGATAATATACTTGGAGAACCTTCATGTTGAAGCTAGGATTTTGTACTAAACAAAAGTAATATTTTACTGTGACAATATACTTGGAGGGCTTTGTCATGGATTACTAGAAACTAAATCTTTCCATGTTTGTGTTAAGCAGAATGAAAAATGTTTGCTGTACTTACATTTTTTTTTTTTGTAAAAAAAGTAATTTTTAACTGTGATAATATACTTGGAGAACCTTCATGTTGAAGCTAGGATTTTGTACTAACAAAAAGTAATTTTTAACTGTGACAATATACCTGGAGGGCTTTGTCATAGATTACTAGACAACAAAAAAAACCAAATAAATTACTAAATTAAACAAAATCTTTGTCATGGATTACTAGACAAACAAAAAGTCAAATAAATTATTAAATTAAAATAAATCGTTTCATGTTTGTGTTAAGCAGAATGAAAAATGTTTGCTGTACTTACATTTTATTTGTTTGTAAAAAAATAATTTTTAACTGTGATAATATACTTCGAGACCCTTCATGTTGAAGCTAGGATTTTGTACTAAACAAAAGAAATATTTTACTGTGACTATATACTTGGAGGGCTTTGTCATGGATTACTAGAAACAAAATCTTTTCATGTTTATGTGTTAGGCCGAATGTATAAATGTTTGTCTGTACTTACATTTTATTTCTTCGTAAAAAAAAAAGTAATTTTTAACTGTGATAATATACTTGGAGAACCTTCATGTTGAAGCTAGGATTTTATACTAAACAAAAGTAATATTTTACTGTGACAATATACTTGGAGGCCTTTGTCATAGATTACTAGACAACAAAAAAAACCAAATAAATTACTAAATTAAACAAAATCTTTGTCATGGATTACTAGACAAACAAAAAGTCAAATAAATTATTAAATTAAAAGAAATCTTTTCATGTTTATGTGTTAGGCCGAATGTATAAATGTTTTTCTGTACTTACATTTTATTTGTTTGTAAAAAAAGTAATTTTTAACTGTGATAATATACTTGGAGAACCTTCATGTTGAAGCTAGGATTTTGTACTAACAAAAAGTAATTTTTAACTGTGACAATATACATGGATGGCTTTGTCATGGATTACTAGAAAAAAAAAAAAACAATGAAAAATGTTTGCTGTACTTACAGTTTATTTGAATAACTGCTTCTTTCAAGTGTACTTGCCAGCGAGGCCTGGCAGCCCTGCTATCGATAGGCACTGCACTCAATCGCGGTTGTTATCGAAAGGCGCGCAATCAGGACGCGGCAAACTTTTGTGTATTTATTTTTTTTATTTGTTACTTTCGAAGCATTCCCAGCATGCAGGCATTTTTGAAGACGGGCAAATCCAGTGCCGGACCTGGTGAAAAGAGTCAAGGGGCAGCCGCTGAACGCCGCAAGCCGCCGGCTCCTTGGGTAGAGAAATAGTAAGTAGATTTTGTTGCCGGCACAAAGCACATGCACATGCTCAAGTGATGTCTGCCAATTATTAGCCGGCCCCGCAACGTGGACGATGTGGTGGAGCAGTCCGAGGTGGTGGCCGTGCTGCGCAAGTGCGTCGAGGGCGGCGATTTGCCCAATATGCTGCTCTACGGGCCACCGGGCACGGGCAAGACGAGCACCATCTTGGCCGCTGCCCGGCAGATCTTCGGCGATATGTACAAGGACCGCATCCTGGAGCTGAACGCCTCCGATGAGCGTGGCATCAATGTGGTGCGCACCAAGATCAAGAACTTCTCACAGCTCTCGGCCAGCAGTGTGCGTCCGGATGGACGGCCTTGTCCGCCCTTCAAAATCATCATCCTGGACGAGGCGGACTCGATGACACATGCCGCCCAGTCGGCGCTGCGTCGCACCATGGAAAAGGAGAGCCGCAGCACCCGCTTCTGTCTGATTTGCAACTACGTGTCGCGCATCATTGTGCCCATCACGTCGCGCTGCTCCAAGTTCCGCTTCAAGGCGCTGGGTGAGGAGAAGGTAATCGCCCGTCTGCGGCACATCTGCCAGATGGAGGGCGTCCAGATCGAGGAGGATGCATATAAATCTATTGTGAAAATCTCGGCGGGGGATCTGCGTCGCGCCATTACCACTTTGCAGTCTTGCTACCGCTTGAAGGGCACCGAGCACACCATCAATACGGCTGATTTGTTTGAGATGTCGGGCGTCATACCGGATTACTACTTGGAGGACTACCTGGAGGTGTGCCGCTCGGGGAATTATGAGCGCCTGGAGCAGTTTGTGAGGGAGATTGGATATACCGCCTACAGCGTGGGCCAAATGATGGAGCAGTTCGTGGAGTTCATTGTCCATCATCCGGGCTTGAATGATCCGCAAAAGGCCAAGATACTGGATAAGCTGGGTGTAAGTTAGGAGGAGGAGGAGGTTGTGGGGATGGTGATATAGCTTCCTTTGCCTTTCAGGAGTGCTGCTTTCGCCTGCAGGACGGCGGCTCCGAGTACCTGCAGATCATGGATCTGGGCTGCTGCATTATCCTGGCCTTGAAATGAGTATACACCTTATTAAATACGGCTGAATGTTGAGAATATATATTTAAAATTAATCTGTACTTGCTGTCCGGTGCGTGTTCTCTTTTTTCTGTTCAATTTTGGATTATTTTCTCGTGTTATTTACATTTACATCGTTTACATTTTGATCTCGCGTAAATTCGAATTTCTCGGCAGTTACAGACTTTACTTTTTTTCGATTCAAACTACTATTTCTTTGCTTTTGATTGCGGCTGAGTGTTGAAAAAATATATATGTATACTCGAGGGGGGAGGGGGGCGCCTCGAAAATCGCTGGGGATTTGAAATCGCTTGAAATGCGGTCTAAAAGTACGTTACAAAATGTCACTTCCACTAATTTAAATTAAAATTTGGTCTTAACATAATTTATTGCTTACTTTTAGACATATTTACTAGTTAATCTTAAATCTAAAGCGATTTATCGTGGCCGCCCCTGCTGGTAAGGTAAGGTAAGGTTATCTCGGCTCCCTAGTTCGCTGTAAACTCAAATTCATCCTCTTCGCGTTCCCGCTTCACGGCCACACCGCCGCCGCCGCCGCCGGAGGTGCTCGAACTGCTGACACTGGCCGTTCCGCCGCCGCCGCCGCCGCCCGACGTGCTGGCAATACTGCCCACGGCCGCCGCATCGCTGTCCACCTCCATTTTGAGATCGGAGCTGTTGCTGGTACCGCCGGCACTGGGTTCGCTCTTCACATCCCCTATGGATCCTCCCACACCGCCGGTGGTTCCGACGCCACTGGAGCTGCTGCTGCTGCTGCTGGCCACCGTTTTGGTAGTCGTTGTCGTCGTAAACTTGATAACGGGCTTGGGTATGGTCACCACCTGTTGCTTGGACACCACCGAGTGCGCCCTCTTCGGCCCATTCGCACTGGACACGGGCTTGACGACGGTCTTCAGGGGTCGCCCCTCCAGCGCCGATTTGGTCATCTTCTTGGGTTGGTTGGTGGCCCGCAGCTTGTAGTTGACGCCGGTGAGGCAGTAACGGTCGGGCGGCAGCCGCAGACCGCAGTGCGGCTTGATGGCCGGCAGGGGCATGTTGTTCCGCAGCTCGGCCACCTTGGCCAGAACGTGGCGGGAAAGCGGGCCGGTGAAGCTCTTGTCCAGCGTCATATCGGTGGCCAGTCGAACGTCATCGAGGTCGATGGTCTTTTTTCGCGCATGGTTCGCATACACCTTGGCGTCGTCCAGAATGCAGGTCACATATCCTTTAAGGATAAATCACATTCTGTTATAGAGTAAACTACCATTTTGTGGATGGGGGGGCGGACTCCTTACGGAAGGTAAACTCCAGCATCTGGTTGACGACGCGCGGCTCGTACTCCTGAATGTTCAGCTCCTTGAGTATGGACATTATCACCTGGGCATCCTTGGGCACATGCTTAATCTGCGCACTGATCTTAGCCTTCTCGGCCTTCTCGATGCTCATTGCTTGGAACCTTTTTCTTTTGTTTATTTTTGTTTAATTCCACGCAGGGGCTGTCACGAGGCGTTATGGCTTTGTCTGCGTGAAAATTCGTGAGATCACGGCGTGAAACGTGCCTGGTCGCATTGTATTGCCTTGGCTGGTCACACTGTTCCAACAGCTGTGCACTTTTATAGCAACTATCGATATCAACATAGAGGCGATAGCTTGGCACGGGCTGAGCATGGTACAATAATTTGAGGCAGTCAGCTTTGACGGGGACGATACTGCAGTGGGAGAGAAGAAAGGGAGAGAAAAAGTTAAGAATGAGAGAAAGAGGGCGAGAATAGAGCTGGAAAAAAATCGGTTCCAATATCGATTCTTATTTTTTCGGTCTGACATCGATTCTAATTTGGCAGAATTGATGTATCGTGAACCATTCATCTTTTGGATCAACAATGGCTTTTGAAAATGAAATCATTTATTTTTTTTTTATGTTCTGGAAACGTCAGTTATATTTGCTTTTTATTATTATGTTATAAAAACGAATTCTTTCGTTATTTATGTTTTAAAAACTTATAACTTTTCTTTATTTATATTAAATTTATATGATCTCAATGAATTGATCATATAATCGATGTTTTTTTCTTCTAAAAGATAAAAAAAAAAATCGATGCACTAAGAATCGATTTTTTCCCAGCTCTAGGAGAGAAATAGAGAAGAGAGGGTTAGGAAGAGGAAGCAAGAGGTGCCCTGCTATCGCATTCAGCGTGGCTATCACTTGTTGACAGCTAGAACTCGTTGGGAATTATAGTGCAACGCAAGCAGTAAGTGCGCCAATACTGCAGAGGCCCTTTTCAATGATTCTCTTTCTCTCTCTCCGCTATAAAGAAAAAGAACTGGCAGCTCTCTCGATGAGACTACCTTATATAATTGTACCATGAGCTGGAGAAAAATCATTATAGATAATCGATATATCGATAACGATATTTAATTTGGCAACGGAAAACACCGTTACAATTTCAAAACGAAGAAAATCTAAAAGACAAATTATTAATAGATTCTTTAAAGAAATGAATCAATCCAACCAAAATGTTTAACGTAAGAAAACTTTTATTCATTAAACGTACAGCTCTCTCTACATACAATATGCACTATACTTGGAAGACAATTTGAAGCTTGTCGCGCATTATTACATTCATATTACATTGTACAATGAAACTTTTAGCTTAGATACATACAGACATACATATTTTGTTTATTATTTATTATTTTAGATACGCTACACATGTACTCTACGTGCTACAATAAATTAACTCTTTATTGTTCCCGTCTTTTATATTCGCTTGCATATTCGTAAGCTATATACTTTATTTTATTTTTGTTTTATTTTATTTGCAAAAAAACGCGCAAACACTTCGCGCACCAAAAACTTTGACGCAACTTTGACTCAAGTCCCACGATCGATCAGTTATTATATATATATATATCTATATAGACTACGAACTAAAATTCTTGACGAATACGAAAAAAAAAAGTTAAGATGTTTCATATTATTATTGTCGAATGTAATTATTGTCTTTTAGCTGCTATTATTTCTCAAGTTCATCGTGTGTATTTTTGTGTTTTTACTGGGGGTTCCCTCCGTCTCCTACTCCTCCTGGTCTTGTTTTTTGTGATTCCTATGCTGGATATTGCTCGGACTCCAGCCTGACTTCCTAGTAATTGTAGGGACCGTACTGGGAGCCATGATAATAGGGTCCGGGGTAGATCTGGGGCTGGGCATAGTTGGCGTAGGGCGGATACGGGGGCTGCTTCTGCGAGTAAACTGCAAGAGAGCAACGAGATCGAGATTAGTAACTCCTAGCTGGGTTTCAGGGTAATCTATAGATTCGCACCTGGCATCAGGTACTGCAGGTTCAGCTGCTCCTCCTTCTCGCGTTCGTTGCGCAGGCAAACGGCCGCTCCGGAGAGCAGGATGGCCGCCAATAGACAAGTTCCGATTCCTGCCCAGGCCACAATGTACGACCAGTCGTAGGCAATCTTGGTGTTGTCCCTCAGAACCTGCCACAAATTCCAAATAAAATTCAGGAAATCAAATATTTAAGGAGCCTTCCGTTACTAACCGTATTCCACTGCTGGAAATAGTCCTCGCCCACGACCTTCTCCTTCTCAAAGAACTCGACCGTGTGCCAGAGACCCATGGCGCCGGCGGCCAGGAGACAGGTGACTAGCAGCAGGATCGAGGTGGCCGTTATGGCGCCCGAGGAGCGTTTCCAACAGCCCGAGAGGCCGGTCCAGAAGGCACAGAAGATGGTCACAAAGCTGATGATGAACAGGGCGATGCAGGAGCGGGCCAGATGCAGGCGCGAGGTGGCATCCTCGTTGGCTATCTTCTCATCCTCCGCCTGGGGGAAGTAGTCGATGTTCGAGCAGTGCGTCTCGATGGGGGAGAGGTATGTGGGCACTAGGGGAAAGGAGGGATTCAAGATTGGATATATGTATGTATATATCTAGGATGCTGGAGACTTACCCGCTGTGGCCGGCGGTCGCTCCTTGGGATAGCAGATGCGGAACAGGCCGCGTGTCCTCGTGTAATAGTAGTACTTCACATTCAGGTTGTGCATCAAGGAATCCGCATCCGAATGCTTGGCGGCAAAGGCCTGAAATTTGTGAATAAAAAATAGGGTTTATTAAGGGATAATTAAAATTAGAAACTAATATATTATAAATATTAGAGTCAATAATTTCCAGTGCCCGTTCCAATTAACTTGATTTGCTTTTTGGCCTTTACACTCCGCGATAAGCTCGAGTTAACCTTCTTAAGGGATTAACGCCTAGAGTTAAAATGCCAGAAATAAATGGTTATTCAACCGAGATACAAACAGCCTGAAGTTCATTGATAAAACCTGTTTCCGTGGGCGTCTCTCTCTTAATAATTTGTTCAACTACCTCGCACAATATCACAATATATCGCAATATCATTGAAAGGCCGGAGAAGTCGATCATAATCAGCCACCAACATCCAACCAACCAACCAACCAACCATCCATCCATCCATCCATCCATCCATCCATCCGGTCATCTCATCTCGCCTCGGCTTCAGTTAGTGTGGGTTGGGATGGGTTATGTATATGTAGTATAAAGATATAGCTATCAGATCGAGTGGCATTTTGAACACGTTCCGCGGTTTCTCATTGTTTTCTCGGTGGCTGCTGGGCTGCTGGGCTGCTGCGTTGAGCAATTCTCGAGAGCGAGAGCGAGTTTATGATGCGGCCCAAGGTTCCCAGTAGTGGTTCCATGTGCTTATAGCGCATAATACCCATTTACAGTGCGTTTCGCGGTTGTAAGATCTTTATCTGATATCATTTAGTTTGTCTAACTTGTTGGTTAGGGAAAAACATCCCCGTTTATCGATTTAAAATTGATTTTTGCAAGCAACAACATCGAAAACTGTATTTCCTAGGCCTTGAAATTAAGGGAAATATTAGCTTGAATCTAAGTAACTCTGATATTATACTTTTGGATATTAATTCCAGTTAAAGGCACTTAATTTATTCAATATCTTTTGTTGAATTTAGTTACTTACTTTTATTTTCAAGTTTTAAATAAAGAATCCAATTATTTTCACTAAATTTCATATTTTCCTCCTTATTAAAATTCTCCTTAGTCTCATCTTATTTTTAAACTCATTTATCATGTATTAAATCATAGCTTTAATACCCAAACCTATTTATAAAACTAGTGACTTATCTTTAACCAAAAACAAAGCTATTCATAAGAACATAAATTTAATCATTAGTCACTTGACACCTTTTAGTCTTTATAACAAATCCCCCAATTAATTAGTCATCGAATCTTTTGGTTAATATTCCGAAATTGTAGAACTCCACGTAGCACTGTCTCCGTCTAATATCTCCAATGCCCTTTCACCAAATCAAACGAATTTCGAACCCAAAAAAGTAAAGAGAGACCCCAAGTGAAATCCAATCATTCCGAGTGATATCACGTTCCACACGTTTTTGGCAGAAATTCTACAATTTCGGATGATGATCGCTGGCTTGGCAAGGGAAATCGCAGAGAGAGAGACGGGTTTTCCTTTATTACCAACAACAACCGCATCAGGCATTTTCATGAGGTGAAAAATATAAAAAAAAAGAAATGAGAGACTCGCTTGGAGTTGAAAAACGTGTTTTTCTCCACGGCCTGTCCATGTCCGGTACTTAAGCAACACAATGGGGAAATACCAAAAACCCCCAGAAGGGGGGGGGGACTGCGACTGGGGTTGGGGTTCATATATCGAAAACAGTTTTCAGTTTTCCATTTTTAATTTATTTGTATTTTTTAAGGTGGTATGTATATCGGTTTTGGCGGCTGGCTGGAAAATGTTTTAATTTTTTTTCGCTTGCGTAATCAGCGTCTGCTTAGGGCTTCGCCAACTGGTTAAGGCGTTACACCTCCCATTTCCATTACCATTACCATTTCCATTTCCATTTATGTTTGTATTTCTTTTTATTTTCCCCGCTTTCCTCTTGCCTCTCTCCTCTTTCTCTTGTGAAATGTTTTCGCTTGTCTGGGTCCGAGCCCTCTTTATTAGCGCCTCTTCAGTGGATTAATTTTGTAACTTTCTTATGAAAGTCGCCACAGCCGGCAATTAAGGGCCCCCAACTCTACAAATTATTGTCTTGTCCGAGCGAGACAAGATGCCAAGAGATTCATTCAGGAAAAAGAGAGCTCTGAGCTGGATTAGAAATGCATTCGGCTGTGAACGAAAAACAAAAAAAAAACAGCGGAAAAATGTGAAGAAATCAGCACCAGAGAGACTGGATACGGACTCGGATTCGGACTCCTGAAATTGTCGGTTGGTTAGCTGGATTAATGCAGCATTTCATACATATATCTATGGCTAAAGATATATACTTATAGTTATAGGGGTTTACGCATGGCCAGACAGTGAGCGATTGCGACATAAAACTGTAAAGCGAATAAAGAGCTTCAAGGTTGATCAGATCACTGATCACTGAAATGCGAGAGAGAAAACTGCAAATTATCGAACTAATTTCCCAGATCAAAGGCCCAACCCGAATTCCATGGATCGCTTATCGATAATACAATGCATTTTATGGCTCCCCCCCTATTATCAATGCGATTTCATCTTCAGCCCGGCATTGGAAACTTTCTTCAGAGAAATTACCCATCAAACAAAAGTATGAATGAAAGTTGAGCTGAACGAAAAATACTCTCATATTGTTGCCAAAATGTTTTCTATGCTTAATCGATATTGAATCGATTTTTTATTGATTAACGTCGACGTTTAACCAGCTCATTTCTTTATCACTTCCAGGTTAAGTATTGTAATTGAATTATACCAGAACATTTTGCATATATATTTTAGTTTATTTTATTTTTAAAATACTTTCATAATGTTGCCAAAATGTTGTCTATGATTAATCGATTTTAAATCGATTTTAATTTGATTATCATCTACGTTTTACCAGCTCTAGTTTTCTTTTTTACTTTGACTTCCCAGATTAAGTCTTGTAATTGGATTATACCTGAAGTTTAAGCATATATATTTTAGTTTATATACATTCTTAGGGATATACTTGGCATAAAGAGATTATAATTACTAACTGCAGATAAAATATATTCTTTATTTTATGCCTCCTATTTCGTCTGATCTTTAGGATGCGATTAATCTTGGGTATAAGGAAATTCCATTTGATTGCTGGAAATATTTGCGTATTTCCAACTGCAACCACTTGGCGTTGAGTGGTTCAGTGGCTTGGTGGCTTGGTGGCTTGGTGGCTCGGTGACTTGCTGACTTGGCTGGCTGGTTGCCTCAGTTTCCCGGGCGCAGTGGCTCAGTTGGACGACAGTTGTGTGTTGGAACAGGCACAAATATTTTTATGACACCCGGGGCGAAACTAGTTTTGGTTCGCTACCAACTTCGCCCTCTTGGCCAGCTTAAGCCCCCCCGAACGGATGTCGGTGATTAGCCAATCGGCCAACATGTGTAAGGCACTTGGATTCGGATCGGATCGGAATGGATCGGAGCTTGGCTTAAAACCAGATGGATCGGTTCTGGGGGAGCAGGATCTCTGGCCAGCTGCCGCCGCAAGAAATGCGCCAAGTCAAGGCCGAACAAATGTGGTGCGGTGGCGGCGGCGGCGGCCCACCACCAGCGGCATTTTTCCAGCGCTCCACTCGAGCCCCAGGGGAGTGGTTTTTCTTTAGTTTTTAACCCCCCTGAATTCCACCGAAATTGGTAATCAATTTGGTATTTCTTGACTGGCATATTAACCCGGTTATTTGCAAGTATTTCAATAAATAAAGTGATATTTTCCACACCTGAAAATTCATCGGTGATTGGGAGTTCACTCAGCAAATTGAGATAGTAAACAGTGAAATCGAACTACTAAATATTAAAAAAGGAATAATAGAATCAGGATATCGATAGAGAACGAATCTATGTTTTTCCTTGAAAACAATGATTTTAAATCGATAAGTCTCGCTGTTTCTCCAGCTCTAATTGATATATATGTTTGTAAAAGAGTAGTATTACAATTATTTCACGTAAAATGATTCTTATTTCTTGTTTTCTAAATTATTTCAAGGAAAACAGTGTGACCATACATGGATAAAAGTGTGACCAGTACAATAATAATAAGTTTTTGTACTTGAGGCTCTCAGATATTGCTTGAAAAAAAAACTAAAGAGTTGAAAATTATCTTTATTTTTGCTGCAATATTTGTAATATAAAAAACCAGGGAATTTTCTATTAAATCTCCCTATTATATTTCTTTCTCTGCAGCTAGAGCTTAAATGAATAATTTATAACTGCACATAAGAAAAAAACAAGCAAACTGTTTGCAACAATTCCGATGCACAGAGAGACATCAATCTGAAGCGACAGACACAGACAGCAACTGGTTTCTCTCTATTTCTGTGACTGTTTCTGGTTATTTTTTGTCGAAAAAAACAAAAAAAAAAAAAAAAAAAAGGTCGTGGGAGCGCGACATTGAGGGAAGATCGCCGAGGTATTCGCATCTCAGCTTATGAGTATATACACATTCTTGGCAATGTACTTTGGCCCACACAGATCGCCGGATCGCAATTACAGCCCCTAAAGAAGCCCCATTATGGACGGCGACACGCGGAAGTAGTTGTGGCAAAATGTGATAATGAAAAAAATAGCTCAAAAATAGGTAATAATGGCGAGAAGCGTAAATGGGCGCAGAAACCTGAAACCGATTGAAATCAAATGATTTGTTTATTGAGCAAAGTCGCTACACACTCACACACGATTAATGCTTGAAATTTTTGTTTGCTCTAAGCGCTTTTTTTGCTGCTATTTGTTAAGTTTTTTCTTATTTTTTTTGTGGGAAGCGAAAGCGTTTTGAATCGCACGCTCAAGCGGTCCCCATAATGAGAGACCTCGGATGCAGAGATCTCCATCACCATCTCCATCTCCGTCTCCGTTTCCCCAAAAAGAATCTCGCATGCGGATAATTGCAAAGAAATTAAATTTTTTTTATAGCCTCAATTTGCAATTGCCGGCAGACCTCAATATTCAATATACTTTCGGTGTAAAATGATTAAAAGATTTGCTGTTAAGTCGTAAATACCAAAGATAACTCTCACAGTAAATCATCAAAATGTGTGGGTGAAAGTAATCGAGGTGTTTGCAAGGGGAAGTTGGTAAGAAGTTAGGCTTATATGTAAATACAAAAATATATATTCTTTCACACTTTAAAAGCATGTTTAATGGGTTTCTTAAGGGTTCCCTATTAAGTTAAATAATATAGAAACAAAATAAATAAACTCTCAAAGGGATTTACACAAGCTTTTTGCTGTTACAAAAGCTAGTACAAAATTTTAGTTATGAGTAGAATAAATGAATAAGGCAAGTTTCCCTAAGAAATCTTCCTATTTAAAATACTGTTTACCATATTAGTTAACTAAATATAAATTAATTCAACCATCATAGCTCCCACTAAGTATTCCCATCAGAAACCCATTCCCCCCGGTAATTGCTTGGAATTTCGATTAACCAATTTCGACTTCTTCCGGAAACCGGAAACATCAACCAGTCGCCGGTCGATAATGTAATCTCTCGCTTCGTAGAATTCTCCCAGGCCAGAGCCAAAGCCAAAGCCAAAGCCAAAACCAAAACCAATACCAAATCCAATCAATTTCCAATCGCTGCCTGTCTCTGTCACCTGCTTGTGTGTGGCTTGGAATTCTCTCGGTTCTGAGCCAAGTGCAATTCACTTTATGCTAATCTCAGACCGAATATATATATGGCCAAGTGGTGATTGGCCAATTTGGAATTTCACATGATGTCAGCGACAAAATACAATGCGAAATTAATCCAATCGATGGCGTCAATTGCATGGAGGGGAGAAAAGAAATCTTCTGTCACACTTGGCGTATGCGCAACGCGGACAGAGAAATAATTAATTTCACATCGCAAATTAACATGTGTTTCGTCTATCGGGGGCCCCGACAAAGCGCTTACTAAGCGTAAAGACCCAGCACGATTCGCGAATTCATTCATCGCAAAAAGCCAAAGCCCGCAGGGAAAACGGGCAACTGGAAAGAGCCAAGTTAGCAGAAGCCGCAACAGCAGCAGCAGCAGCTTTTCATTTGATATTTGATTTGGCTTTGGTTTTGGGTTAGTTTGTTTCTTCTGTTTTCGCTTATTTTTTTTATATATATTTTTTTTTGTATTTTTTGTCGTTGTCGGCATTGCATTGCCCAAAGTGAGACTGGCGTGAAATGAAATCGAAGAAAGAAGCCAAGGAGCGGGGAAAATAAAGATATGGAGTGCATATATGCACAGGGAGAAAAATGTATATACAAATATATTAATTTGAGATTAATTGGAGATTAATTAAAGATTCATTAAACTGAAAATTCTCATAGCAAATAAATAATTAACTTGAGGAGATTCTTACGAAGGTTTACCCTGTCACAAGTCCAAATTAATGGCTTTATCAGAAGAAATAAATAAATATATTTACTTATTGTCATAATAAATAAGAAAATATCTTAAAAAGATTCTTAAGAAAATGTATCTAGTCTTCATCAGAAGATTTCTACATTTTTTTTAAATTTTTTATTTTAATTTTATTTTTATAAATAAATCGATTTAAATAGAAATTATTTTGGTTTCAGATTTAGACCAATAAAAAGTAGAATCACGATCAGTTTTCATATGAATTTCGATGTCGTGTAGAGAGAAGGGTTTCTCTTTTTTTTTTCAACAACAACGATCGAACGACAAACCGCGCGCACGCCGATTTCAAGTTAAAGACACGGCCAAAACGCAGTTCCATCAATTGGGTTTGGGTGCCCGGGGATCCCCAGTGCCACCCCCCCATCTCAACTCCTCGCTCCTTACCAAATGGGAGAAACATCAGCGGCGGCGGCGGCGAGTTAGGGCCCAAAAGCGAAGTGGCTGCCAAAGCAAACCGGCCAACTAGCCGCATACCAATTTTGAGTCGTCGTCGTTGTTGTCTCGAAAACGTGAATCGAGTGAAAACTCAACTGGGAAACCAGTTTATCAAAAAGGGGTAAGAGGCACTCTTTACAGGGGGCGAGGGCACCGAGATATAGGCGTGGATATGCGGCTCCATTGCCCCAAAGCCAAAGCCACAGCCAAGTGGCCAGGCCTAAGACAAAAAGCATACCAGCAGGTATCCGAGTACTCGATACTCGAGTGTACTGCCAAGATAATAAAGGGATTGGTAGGTGGATAGGGACCCTAAGTCTTCCTGGAGATTGTTTACTCAACTGGAGACGAGAAAAGAAGGAAGCTACATAGAAAATGTACATTCTTTCATTACTTGGAAATTATCCAAGAATTTATGATATTATTAAGCATAAAAAACAGCTTGAAAGTGGAGAAAAGCTAAGAGTAGATAGGGATATGGTCTGTCAGAACCTGAACTTGATTTACTTAGAATATAAAAAATAGATATTCCTTGAAAAACAAGAAAGAAATATGTAGAAGGAGATGGATCAGTAGAGCAAGCCGGAACAGTAGATAGGGACAGTAGATAGGGACAGTAGATAGGGACAGTAGATAGGGACAGTAGATAGGGACAGTAGATAGGGACAGTAGATAGGGACAGTAGATAGGGACAGTAGATAGGGACAGTAGATAGGGACAGTAGATAGGGACAGTAGATAGGGACAGTAGATAGGGACAGTAGATAGGGACAGTAGTTAGGGACAGTAGTTAGGACAGTAGATAGGGACAGTAGATAGGGACAGTAGTTAGGGACAGTAGTTAGGACAGTAGATAGGGACAGTAGATAGGGACAGTAGATAGGGACAGTAGATAGGGACAGTAGTTAGGGACAGTAGTTAGGGACAGTAGTTAGGGACAGTAGATAGGGACAGTAGATAGGGACAGTAGATAGGGACAGTAGATAGGGACAGTAGATAGAGACATAAATTGCAAACGTAATTTATAAATTTTTGTATAAGAAAAGGTATAGGTGGGTATTATTCACCCATAATAAAAGTTTATACCAAAATGTAGTTAATAGAATCAACAGATTTCATACCCTGAGCTATTTCCCACATTATTTTCCCCAATGACTTTAAGGTAAGCAGATCCCAAGGGTTTACCTTAGGATCCCCTTTCTTGAGCACCGATCATAATCGATCTTTGTGTTTAATTTTCCACTCTCCAGGCAATCAAGAGGATTTCCTGTGCAGGTAGCTCAAATTACCTGTTCTTATTGCACCTGAGCGTTTTTTTATTTTTCAAAGACTCATCTAAGGGCGGAAATCGCCAAAGGAGAAATGAGAGAGAGAGAGAGGGAGAATGAATAAAGGGACGACGACCCAAAAATAGGGGAGGTCAAGGCAAGTGATTTCTTCTAATGACTTTATAAATGCCCCAAGAGACTGTGACTGAGAGAGACGGATACACCGATCTCACCGTAATTATCGCCCCCTCGATTCCATTGAAACTTTCGGATTAGGCGACAACTTCGCCTCACCTTAAAGAGGAGAGCCTCAGAGAGTCGAAAAAAAAAACGTGCAAATATTTTCAGCACACTTTGAGTCGTTTCTTCCTCTTCTTCTGGCGTATGCATGTATTTTGTTTTTGTATTTGGAGGTAACTTGTTTTGGTATGTTTGGTATGCGCACTCACACTCAAACGATCGTTGGCTGTCTCTCTTTCTATCACCTCTTTGGCCCCCCTCTCTTAGTCGCCTAATGTTCTCTCCCTGCCCGCCAATACGGTGCACCTTTGATTCGCTGTTGACTTTTCTACAGTCGAGCTTCTGTAATCCCAAACGGATCATTTGCTATTCGTTGTTGTTATGGGTCATCATTTGTGTATTTAATTTATGACTCGCTAATTATAGAAATAAATATGATTCACATGTGATTAATTAACTTTTATAAATATTTATCTGAGCCAGGTTTCCAGTGGGTGATTTTAAGAATGCTAAATAAATTATAGCTCATCTCATTAAATAAATTCTTATTTTTCTTTCTTTCTTTGTTTAACCAGAAGAAATACAATTCTCAAATTCAAATTAAGAAAAACCAGTGGAAGATCTTACATATTTTCCGAATTTAATTCGAATCCCGAAATGACCGAAAAATTCGACTTGTAAAAGTTTTACTGTATTTCAGCTGTGTCTGTGTGTTGCATGCAAAATGGAAAACTGTGCAGGTGTTGGTGGGGCTGAGCGCTCCTCTTCTCCTGCTACCTTCTTCTTCTTCTTCCTCTGGCTGGGCTCTTCTTCTTTGGCTCGCTTCCCATTCATCGTTCATCGCGTTTTGGCTTTGGCTAAGCGCTCGCGCGTAGAAAGTTTTAACGTTAACGTTAACGGCCGTTGCCGTTGCCGTTGCCCACCCTCCTCCGGTCCACTGCACTCCCCCTCCCCCCTAGTGTGTGTGTTTGTGCCTGTGTTTGCTTTCGACCTTTCTTCTTTCTCCTTTCTTCTTCTCCGCCTTGCCCTTATTTTCTTTTGGCCAGGCAGCGCACACAAAACGAGCGACTGTTACTGTTAGTTACCACCGTTCGCTGCCGCCGCCACTGTTGTTGTTATTGCTACCTTTGCTGCTTCTTCTTTCATTATTTGCCTCCTTTTCACCCTCCGCACAGTGGGCCACACACACCTGTTGGCCATGCATAAACACACATGGAGTAGAAGTGCATTTAATTATCTTGTTTGCCTAAGCAAATCTTCCGAGATTGTGTTCTGGGAAGAGAAAGAGGGAAAGATACCCAGATTATGGATGCCGCCAAAGTGGCACAAATAATGAGAGATCATGTCATCATATTTAAGAGTATTCTCATATCTTCACTATTTCCAGTTGATCTTTCTTAAATCCTCATCCCTATTTGGATAAGATTAAAGCTCCGTACTCAGACCAGCGAAAAGTGTTCCTAAGCATTGAGCCAAACCGAGAGGTCAATACTCACCTTCTCGCTCTATCGTACTGCTTAGAAACACTTCGTGTGTCTGAGTACGGAGCTCAAGAAGGTATTTTAGTTCCACTATCCGCAGTGATAATTAATTTGGTATAACTTCTTTCCCTGATATTATTACTATATTTTATTTGTAATTCTTAGCTTTACAAGTTGGTTATTTACTAAGGATTACAGTTTAAAGAAGATTTTACTCGGAAATCTACGGTAATGGATTTTAATAGATGGATTAGTTTGATAATTAGATACAATATGTTTTAAATCTATGAGTTCTTGACTATCCCTAATCGTTTGACTACAAAAGTAGTGCTCCTAACAGATATTTTGGCGGTAGCACTCCAATTTTTAATGTTTTCTTTATTGAAAGCAAAGACTTTAACATTTAATTTAAGTTTTATTAGTGAATCTGATGGAGCTTTTAAAAGAATTCGAATTTTCGACTGTATTTGCCCTGTTTTTCTTTTCTCTGTTTTTCTTTTCACATTTTCAAGACCCACTGTGCGGAGTTTAAGCTTCGTTTTAGGCGGCAGAGTCTTTCGTTTTGGATTTGGATTTGGCTTTGGCTTTGGCTTCTGCCACGCAGTCGCAAAGATGCACCGCTAATACATATATTACTGGCTGATTATGTATTCCAAGCTCTTTGGAACTCTGGGGGAGGGGGAATGACGGACGACTCACCTGTATCTGGTTGCGCCAGACGTCGTAGTGCAGCCAATTATCCGTGGAGAAGGCGATCGCCAGCAGGGCGGTGGCGATGATCGCGCAGATCGTCGCTATCGATAAGGTAACGGCCGAGCAGGGCATCGTTATGTATTATTCCGGAACTATATCGGTCGGGTTTATATGTACAGATGCTGTCGGTCGGTGGTCGTGCCACTTTAATTTCGGTTTTTTATTTCGTGATTTCCCAACCGCAAAAAAAACAGAACCAATTAACAACAACAACAACAACAAACTACAGTTGTGTGCTCCGTTTCTTCCTCTTCTTCGCTGTGTGATCTTCAGCTTCTTCGTCTGCTTCTTCTTATTCTTCCGCAGCTAGATTCTTCTGCTTCTTCTTGTTGTTCGTCTCGAGCTGCTACTGCGGCTGCACAAATACACAGTTAAAAAAGCAGCAACCAGTTTGGAAGGCACAGTAAAAAAAAAGCAACGATTGTTAAAAAAAAATATAATAATTTTTAGCAACGGGCCAAGCAGCACTAGCACACACACACGCGCACTCGCACACACTCACAGAGACACGCGCGCCGGGCGGAGAATCTGAGATGGAGAATCTTGGAGAGAAGAGAAGCGGGGGCAGAGCAGAGCCGAGAATCTGAACTGAGCTAAGCTGAGCTGTGAGGCGTTGTGATCGCAACGACGTTCGCTGGCGGACTGAAAATCGACGGCAACGGAGGAACCCGACTTCAGGTAATACCCGTAGTTAAAGCGGCCCAATGTCTCTGAGCCAGCTTCGCAGTCGTCGTCGCTGTCGCTGTCGCAGTCGACGTCGACGCCGACGTTTCATTTGAGCGCTTTGCAAATGCAACCGAATGGAGGGAGAATGAGAGATGCAAGGAGGATGTGAAGGAGGCGGAGAGGAGACAAGGAGACCGTGCGGTGGCTTCTTCTACCTGCTGGATAGCACAAAAACAAGAAAGGAATACTCGCTCGGGGAACCAAAGCTTCGAATACCCTTTCTCAGGGCTCTCAAATATAAGCTTACATCCTTTAAAATTGTAATATAGCCTAAGAACCCATAATATAAGCATCTCCCAAGTTTCACACTCTTTTGTTATTTAGTATTTGGTATTTTTTGGTATCTTCCAAAATAAATAAACCTTACAAGTTCCAGAGAGTACCCTTTCTCCTCAATATAAGTTTACATCCTTTAAACCTCGTAATATAGCCTAAGAACCCATAATTTAACCATCTCCCAAGTTTCACATTTATTTGTTATTTAGTATTTGGTATTCTTTGGTATCTTCCAAAATAAATAAACCTTTCAAGTTCCAGAGGATACCCACTTATAGGGTATAAACAAACCAAACAACAACAAAGCCAGCCAGGCAGGCAGGCAGGCAGCAGCCTGTTGATATTTTCATGTTTTCCTTTGGTATGCGGTGCTCGTGGTGTTGGTGGTTATATTGGTGGCTATATTGGTAACTCCACAGTTTCGATGGGCATGGAAGGTAGGACGCGAGGCACATGGTCGTAGGCGGTGGGCTGGAACTCGCATTAAAGGGGGGCGGATGGGAGGCAGGGGAAGCACTTCCCATATCGCACTCCTATCGCAGTCATTCTGCGCCAGATCGTAACTCTGTCAAAACTAACGAACATATTTTATTGGTTACATATTGGGATCAGCCTCCTCAAATGGAAACTACACTGGAGGAGATAAAATAATACAAACGAGAAAGAAAGCTAACTTCGGTAAACCGAAGTTGGTATACCCTTGCAGTCTGCAATTGGATCATTGAAAATCGAACCATTTTAGTAATGTTGAAAAAATATCGAATTTTGTTCCTTTTACATTTTACATGTAGAATTTTACATTTTCATATAAATCGGCCGATCGCTTCTATGGCAGCTATATGATATAGTGGTCCGATCTTAAAAAAATGAAAACCGTAATTCTAGAAGCATAAAAAACTGATATATCTCAAAATTTATAGAAATACGTTGAAAAACAGAGAATTTAAAATTTTTTTAACATTAATTTCGCCATTATTCCTATGGCAGCTATAGGATATAGTAGTCCGATTTCGGTCGTTCCGACATATATACTGCGTGCTAAAGAAATAAGACTATGCTGACTATTTCAGCTCGATAGCTCAAAAACTGAGAGACTAGTTCGCGTAGAAACCGACAGACGGACAGACGGACAGACAGGCAGACGGACAGACAGACAGACGGACAGACAGACAGACGGACAGACAGACAGACGGACAGACAGACGGACATGGCTAGATCGACTCGGCTGGTGATGCTGATCAAGAATATATATACTTTATGGGGTCGGAGATGCCTCCTTCACTGCGTTGCAAACATCTGGTCAAAATTATAATACCCTCTGCAAGGGTATAAAAAAAGTACTGCAAAAACTTGACCGATTCTTTAAATATTAAAATTGATACATTATTTTCTACATAATCTCCGTTTTGATTCTTTTTAATTGTTTCCCTATCCCACTTTACACCTGAGCAAAACATCATTCAACACACCTTTTAAAATATATCCAGTTCCACTTACCTGTGGTAACAACTGCTAGCTTAATGGCTCTTCGATAAATATCAATTCGTAAACCCATATCTTAATGTGATTTATTTTATTTAAATATGAAATCCAGCTGGTTGAGAAGCAATTAACTTTGTGGCCAAGAGAGGCAAGCTGTTCATATGTAAATAATAAATAATGGTAGGAGTAGTCCGACCATGTGAGGCCCAAATTATATCGGATGGAATTCCCGTAGAATAACCTTCTTCCACTCCCCGCTGCTAATCAGGGCACCCGATTTCTCGCAGTGCGCTTCTGACCCAATGCAAAGATGCTGCGACTGCGCGCAGGTAACAGCGCACACACGTGCACATTTTATACAGATAAAAATAAACAACGACTATCTGTGGCTGTGTGTGTGCGGCATTGGCATCGGCATCGGCATCTCGCCTGTTTCTGTTGATTTTCATCGGCTTTAATGCCTTTGTCTATTTTGGGTTTCTGTTTATGGCGTGGGTTTTTCTCAATTGCATTTTTGGGCGCGCTCTCGACTGCAGCCGCGCTGCTGCTGCCTGTCACAGTGCCGCTCAAAATAATAGTTATTGTCGATAAATATAATGTCATTATTATTTTAGAAATATTTTGTACATGTTCCTTGCTCAGGTTAACCAAAAACAAAACACACCCATGAAGACGTGTAGAGCTTTAGTTTTTAGTTTGACTTTAAGGGTGACTAGAAATTCTTTCTTTAACTTTTAGTATTTATTTATTATAGTTTTTTCTTTATAAAGGTCAAAAGTCAATAGAAAAACCATTGTAATTCCCAAGTCCTACCTTGAGTGCCTTTGTTATTTTCAGGGGTGCTAGGGTTTTTTGTGTGTGTGCTACCATTTTGACGGCAACAGTAGGTGTGATGTGTGTGCGTGTGTGTGTGTGGAAATACCAGAATTACCTAAATAACAACAAGAATAGGCCGCGCACTTATAAAGCAATGCTCGTAATCGGATCGGATCGGCATGTTGGTCAGCTCAGCCTCAGCCTCAGCTTCACTGCAATTCTGTCGATCTCAATTGCCGGGGCTGGGGCCAAAAAACTAAATAAATAAATAAATAAGAAATACGCGACATACAAAAAAAATACAACAACAAAAAAGTAGCATGCAACTGGGAGGCTCGAGTGCCAACCGTCTCGCCTTGTTTTTCGTTTTCTTTTCGCATGCCGTTGACATTCCTCAGCGTCGCATTGTGTTTGTTTGGACTTACTTTGGACTGCGACTGTTGCTTTTGTTGTTGCCACCAGACGACGACACATTATGTATTTAATTCACATTTTAGCACAAATTATTAAATATTTGACAGCCAGCGAATCGCAACGAAAGTGAGAGCCAGAGCCGTCGAGCGCAAGTGAAAAGCCGCAGGTTAGGAGCCGGGCCACCAACCGCCACACACTTCCGCACACAGAATTGCTAATTTATGCGATTATTGGTAAGGCTAAGGCAGTCGTTGCCATTTGCGTTTTTGTCATTTTAATATAACTCTTGCATTTTGTGGGCAAGCACAAGCAGGCACAAAACACACAAAGCACAAAGGCCCAACGAAACGTGTTCGTGCTCGTCGCAGTGAAAGTAACAGTCGCAGTCGCACTCAGCAGTCAACAGTCAACAGGTAACACAGGCAGCACAGGTGGTGACCGTCGCGGTCAGAAGCCGAAAATGGCGACTTCTCCCTGCGAAAAAAATAAAAAAGAAAGACAAATTCCAGAGTTGTGCCAAATGGTCTTGAAAATGGCAATCTATGCATGGATATGGCTAGATCGATTCGACTTTTGATATTGTTCATAAATATATGTACTTGTTATCTTCAGAGATTACATAAAGTTAAAATAAAGCTGTCATTTTGACCTTTTTCCGATCCAACCTGCCCTTGTCTTTATTTTATATTTTTGTAGTATTTCTTTTTGTTTAAAATTATGTATTGACCAGGCAGAAATCCTTCTTTATTATCATGGCGGAATAGTCAATACATTCAACATATTTTAATCATAATTATTAAGAAGTAAAAAATAAAAACTGATTTTAGATGGACTGCTAGTGGTGGCGCCACCACCTTCCTCTGGCGGACAGCGGTGGCGTTATTAGTCATGAGCGCTAAGAAATTTAAATTTCAAACGGAACAGACTAGAGCTGGAAGCTCGTCCATGTTTACGAATATCGTATATGGGGCGAAAAATATCGATGTTTATTGCGGATACATCGATACCTTTCTCGAACGAAAGTTATCGATATATTGATATTTTGATCCATGGATTCTGTAAACACGCCTTTAAGATACTTAGAACTGTTATTCCACCGACATTTTTTCGCTTTGCAACATTCCCACGTCATAATGAGATATTTCTTCTTTTAATTATTTAAAAAATAACAGATTTTTTAAATTTAGAGGGAAGACTGGATTTTTTAGGGGGAAATATCGACTCTTTGAGATTTTTTAGGGAAAAAGCTAAATTTTCATCTGGCAACACTGATATAAGATACTCTTTGAAAGCAGCGGCCGAAAAACAATTGCAATGCGTGCAATCAATCAATATGTCAACAAGAAAGTGCCCGCAGTGCTGAGTTCGCAGTGCAAACAATAGGAAAGAAGGAAAGCAGCCAGCAAAAGGCAAGTGTGAAGAATGCAACTTGGAATGGAATGGCAGGAATATATTGTAATGAATGCAAATGCACGGGTGTGCGCTTCTGTGCGCTAGTGTGTGTGTGTGTCGTGTAGTGTCAACGCGCTGGTGTGAGTGCTGGGCGCGTGTGTGAGTGTCTGGCCCTGCGCTGGTGTGTGTGTGTGTACGCGAGAGCCAGGAGAGCAATAATTAAATTAAGCAAAGGTGTTACGTGCCCACGAGTGTGTGTGTGTGTGTGTGTATGTGTATGTGCGTGCGTAGGTGTCGTGGCTCTCTTTGCCCCCTCCACCCCATCCTTCTCGTCGTCATCCTCTTGCCGCCCTGCATCCTTCCGTGAGTGTGTGTGTGTGTGTGTATGTGCAAGAGTTGTGTATATACAGAGTGACAAAATTCTAATAAGAAATTTTTGTTATCGCTGCTGCACTCGACCTCCCCTCTCTCTCGCCCGCCCTGTCTCGCTTGCTCTCGCTCTAGCGGCACCCAGAAAATCAGCGCTATCAGTGCTTTGAGAAAAAAAAAATACTAGCAAACGACGTACTACGAAAACGACGACGCACGACGACCGCTAAAGGGGGTGGCGGCGGGCGATGGTGGGCTGGGGGCGGGGGGTTGCTTTTTCCGGCTACTCCTTGCGATTATTCTTCGACAGCGCGCGTGTGTGTGTGTGTGTGTGTGTGTGTACTATAGCGGTACTTTTTACGCACTTGAAGTCTGATCGGAAAATCGCCTTTTTGGAGACACATTTCCAGCCGAAAGAGAGAGAGAGGGCTCCAGAGAGACTGAGAGAGATCTCGTGGAAACCTTCCGCAATTTATTATCTCGCCCAAATCTCTACGCCCAAAAAAAAAAAGGAAAAAAATCTCGTCTGCTTTTTTCGGCTTCAATTTCTCTGCGCACAAGCACAAGCGTAGGTGCCCACCGGGAGCGGGGGCGGGGGGCGGAGGAGTGGAACCCGGGGGGAGGCGGGCGTAGTGGGCGGCAGGACGAAAAACGGCGCACGCAACTGTCATTGACCTTCAATTGCATTCGTTGCAAGCTGCAGCAGCAGCAGCAGCCGCCGCACCCAAAGGTCATAGGTTGGGATGTGTGTCATCCAATTAATCAAAATCGAACCCACAAAAAAGCACAAAAATAATAATTAAAAAGCGGCATCTAATACGGTTTCCTGGGCGTTGATTTCCCAGCAATCCCGCCTCTGGTATATACCATCAATCTCGACGTCTCTCTCTCTCGAATACACAGTGCAAATCGTTTATGCGGAAAGATTTGCCCTCTAATAACGGGAATATTAAATTGAATAGGCGGTGTTTTCACTAAATAAATATTAAGAAATTGCGGGGAATTCGAAATCGATTGGAATTGTGTCCAAAAGTATGCTAAATAAGTTAAAATGGTGATCAGAGGGACTACGGAAGTCCTGCCGGCTTGAAAATAATATATGGTTTTTTCTTTATTTGCTCTGACTGAAAAATCACAGTGTAGTATTGTGTATGTTACTTTTGTGTAGTTATTTTAACAATAGTGAAGGTAAATAATAAGGATTTGAACCCTGTTTTTCCGATCGCCTGTTTGAGAGCCTTCCACCTCGGCCACTGGATTGATTAAATACTTAATAACCATATAATTCGTACTTAAAATAATTTAAATGCACCTTTTCGTTTGATTTTGAACCCCAGAAATATTTTAGAATATTAAAAACCCCTTGTACAAAATTAATATAAGCTGTAAAGATCAGATACCAGAATTTTCGAAAGAAAATATTTTCAGTAAAATATTTAAACATATTAAACTAAAAAAATGAAGCTATACTTTGCTTGTAACTTTTTGAAGCATACTTTTGGGCGCCATTTAAATGGTTTTGAAAACTTCTTTTGAATTTTTTCCATAAATAACACAAAATAGAAGCCTCCTCTAACCTAAACCTTAGTAAAAATCCTAAAATAGCCACCATTTTAAAAATAAAACATTCTCAGTTAGGTAAAAAATTCAGAAACTGTAAAGGTAATGCTTCAAGATAACCCTAGGACACTTTAGAGGCTTGAAAGTCAAGTTCCGAATTTATTTAAAAGCATTTAAACATATTAAACTAAACAAAATCTAGCTATACTTTGCTTATAACTTTTTGAAGCATACTTTTGGGCGCCATTTAAATGGTTTTGAAAACTTCTTTGGAAGTTTTTCCATAAAAAACACAAAAAAGAAGCCTCCTCTAATTAAAACCCTTCCTAAAAACCTATCTAATCTCCCTCCTTCTCTACCCACAGCTGTTGTTGCCTCTCACCTGAGTCTCTTGCCCGGAAAATGGAATCGTCCATTAAGCTTAAGGACAGCAACTCCAACTGCAGCTCGAATTCGAATGGCAATGTGGGTGGCGGCGGAGGCGGAGGATCAGGCGGAGGAGGCGGTGGGGTGTGCGTGTCCAGCATCTGCAGCAGCGACAGCTTCAGCATTATGCCACCGCCGCACCACGAGCTGGTCAGCGCCAACAGCATCGAGCTGAATGCGGCGGCCTCGCTAAGCGACGACAGTGGAGTGCCGCTGACCACCAACAGCTCCATATCCAGCGGCGACTCCTACCGCCTGGGCATGTGCAAGTTCGAGATTGAGGTGAGTCGGGCTTTGAATGAAACCTCTAAAAATCCCATTAAATTCTGTAACTTATATTAAAGATGGTGGAGAGCGACGGCGAGGTCTCGCAGTTCGATTCGCTGGACAATTGCTCCGAGGGGGGGATGAGCGCCGAGAACTTTAATACGCTGAAAAAGGGCCCACTGGCGCCCATTGATCCGCCGCCCGAGTTCCAGGACTCGCCGCAGACCACCCTGGTGCGTTCGATCTCCAAGAACATTGTGAACAGCCTGCGCCGCTGGACCTCGTCGCAATCCTCGTTCGAGCACCTCAAGGACGATGCCACCACCATTGGGGTAAGTGGTCCCCTGCCCGAGGAGACCAAGGCGGTGGAGTCCTCCAAGCTGGACGCCGAGCTGAGCCAACTCAATCTCAAGGACTCCTATGCGATCAACAAGCACCTGTACTCCAGCGATTCGATCCTGAACAGCCATACGGATAACATCTACGACGAGCCCAACAACATTGTGAGCAGTTCGCTCGGGAATAGTGTGGATCTGCTGGAGGAGGAGCAATCGGAGGCTAGTAGCTGCTCCCCACTGCCATCGCCACCGCCGCCGGTTTCCATTGTGAAGATCAAGCAGACGCTGTGCCCGTATTATCAGGATCATACGAGGTATTTCAAGGCCATACCCACGGAGCAGGACACCATAGCGAGTGCCAAGGCGGCGGCCGCCCAGCAGAGGTTCAACAGTGCCGGTCTCTCGGAGATTCATGACTACGATCTGTATTACGGAGCCCGTCGGCAGCCGGTGGATAATAGTAGCCTCCAACGGCGTCAGGCCTCGCTATATAGTCCCTTGGGTCACACCAGCCACTGTCACTACCATAACAATGTGGGTCACGGCAGCAGCCATCATCATCCTCACCACCATCACCATCACCATCATCACCACCATCAGCCGGGGTACGGGTACAGCCATGGCCAGCGGCCCAACTCGAGGAACTCGCTGAACAGCCGCCTGAGCAGCTCGCACAACTCGCTGAATGTCTCCTCCGCGAACAAGCCGGATGACTCCATATTCATCACCCAGGCCATGTCGCACGATGCTTTGTTCACGCGCGAGATCTCCGACTTTTACAACGTGCCCATCGACTCGGACATTTATGCCTTTCCCGTGGACATGATCGAGCAGCAGCAGCAACAGCAGCAGCTCCAGCTGGAGGAGCAGCAAAAGTCCACCACTTACCACAAGGCCAGCAGAAGGAACAAGCGGAACAAGCGCAAGCAGCGCTACGGGGGAACGGGAGCGGGTGCGGGCACGGAGACCAGCGACGGGGATGGGGAGAAGAGCAAGCATGGCAAGTACCGGACGCCCGTGGTCCAGGTCAGCGAATCGGAGCCGCTGCACATGACGCTGGACGAGGTGAAGCAGTTCTATCACACCCTCTACTCGGATGCGGGCAAGGCCAAGCCCATGATGGTCAAGTCCAGCAACGAGACCATCTGGAGTGTGTCCACCAATACCACGACGACCACGGCGAGAACGCGCAGCAGTGTGGGCACCACGCGGGCGGCAGGCGGAGCCAGCAGTGATGGGGGAGGCGGAAAGTATCTCAGCAAGCAGAACAAGCATAACCTCGACAACGATAAGCTCAACAATAACAATAACAACAACAATGTGCAGCAGACGCAGCAACAGCAAACGCAGCAAACGCAGCAGCAGCAGCTGCTGGATAAGCCACCGACGGAGCACCACAACAACACCCACAATACGCACAACAACAAGCACGTCCTGCACTCGGAGAAGAAGTCACAGTTCACGCTGAACCTCAAGCAGCGCTTCTGCAGCATCTTTCGCTTCCGAAGGAGTAACCACAGTCGCTGCAGAGGAGGAGGCGTAGCCAGTAACGTCCGCGACCAGTCGGGGACCATTGCCAGCGTGAATGCGAGTTCGGCGGCCACGGTGCCCCTAATACCGCCAGCCGCTGTGATAACCAGCGCCCCAGGAGGAGCCGGGGGTCAGCCACAGCTGCTGCTGAGCCAACTGGCCACGGAGCTGAACGTGAGCGGAGGCGGCGTCGGAGGAGGAGCCACGTTAACCACGGCGGAAGCGGACGAACCGAATGCGGATCTGCGCAAAAAGTTTCAGTCACGCGCCCTGCCACCACTACCAAAGAAGGGTAAGGAAAGAAGCTCCATCAACTAGAAAGCTTCCTTACTCTCCTTTTTATATATTTTCCTCACAGCTGCAGCCTATGCCATTGAAGCCGTTGAACCGGAGCCCGAGGAGCTGAAAAAGCACGCTGTCCAGGAGCCCAGAGCCCTGCAGTTCACCTCCAGCATTGAGAAGGTCAAAGACGTAAGTCAAGGATCACTTTTGCTTGCTTTTTCCTAACTGTAAACTCCAAGACTTTTAGTCGGATCGTTTTTCTCTTTATTTTTCGTGCAGATCGTTCCTTTTTTTTCAAACCAAAGTGCCCTTATATTCTTTTCTTACCAATCTAGCTTCATTCTATGCGTTAGGACTATTATCAATAACATTATACCAAACTGGTCACTAATTCCTAACTAACCTTATTTAAACTTTCCTTAGTATGGCTGGTACTGGGGCCCCCTGTCCAGCGAGGCCGCCGAAAAGGTGCTGTCCAGCGAGCCCGATGGCTCCTTCATAGTGCGCGACAGCTCCGACGATCACTACATTTTCTCGCTGAGCTTCAAGCTCAACAATTGTGTGCGCCATGTGCGCATCGAGCAGGATCAGGGTGAGTTTAACTTAAAAAAACTATATATATGTAAACTGCCAGGCTTTTAGTTCAAAATAATAACGGCGGATGGCTTTTATTTGTTTCTCGATCCGAAACGTGTCGATCGTTCTTTTAAAAAACTAAAAATTTCTTATGTTATATTTTCCAGGAACCTTCTCCTTTGGCTCCTATGCCAAGTTCAAGTCGCAGACCATCACCGAGTTCATTGAGAAGGCCGTCGAGCATTCGCGCAGCGGCAGGTGAGTGTTAGCCCTTACTAACCCCATCTGTTCCAGTCATGAACCTTGTTTTTTTTCCCTGCCCAGATATCTGTTCTTTCTGCATCGCCGACCGGAGCACGGACCAATGCGCGTGCAGCTAACCAATCCAGTATCTAGATTTAAGCATGTACAAAGCTTGCAGCACATGTGCAGGTGGGTCCCGATCTCTACTCCTTACTCCTTACTCGCTCCTGCTGCTGCTGCTTGGCCCTCGCCTTCCTGCTGTGCGGCATGCGATCCGTTTTGGGATTTGCCAAGGGCCTCCGGAGGGGCGAACAGCGCAGGCGGAGCCAGGAGCGCAGAAAAACCTGTATCCAGCGGGGCTTCATTTTCTAAATATTTTAAAATATATTAATTTACTAATTTTGCGTCTGCTGTCATTTCAGATTTGTTATACTAAAGGCGGTTATACGAAAGGATCTAATACAGACATTGCCATTACCGAGAAGACTTCTAGACTATCTTAACTATAAGCACTGCTACTCCGAGCAGGTGGAGAGCGACAGTTCGCACTCGCAGGTAAGGGTTTCCCCTCGAATTTAAACTGCAATCGCAGTCTTTATTATACCCTTGCAAAGGGTTTTTGAATTTACCATGATATTTGCAACGCAGTGAAGGAGGCATCTCCGACCTCATCCAGCCAAGTTTATTTAGCGATGTCCGTCTGTCCGTCCGTCCGTGTTAGTTAACAGATCTCAGAGACTATAAGAGCTAGAGTTACCAAATTTGGTGACAACATTGGAATCTGTGGCACGCAGATCAAGTTTGTTTTAAAATTTGGCCACGCCCACTTCCGCCCACGAAAATCATAAAAAACGTTAGAAAAGCTATATTCTTTATTTTAAGTTTAAAGTAAATAAATAGAATAAATGGATAGGCTTAAGCGGACGTTTTCTGAAAATTTCAGTAAATTCGGATAATAAACATGGGGGATATTAGCAAAAATGTAAGAATTTTAGGACAACCCCTAAGGCACTGCTGTTGCAAGCTGTAGCAGACAGGTGGCGCATTAGAGCCTTGGCATTAAATTGTTTAGGTCGGGAGCTAATTTGAGAGGCGATTTATTTCAAGAAGTATGGAAGTAGAGTATTACTTGTACAATTTTAAATTGCCTTTTGGTGTAAAACAAACGTTTAGTTACCGGGTATCTCACAGTCGAGCACAGTCGACTGTAGCTTTCTTACTTGTTTTCTGCTGATTCTGAAGCCTTCTGATATCCCTTAATTCCCTCAGATATCTGGCGATGGAACCATGTAAGAGGAGGTGTATGGAATGACATCGCCTCTGGTAAAAGGACGATTCATTCGCTTGTGACAAAAACAACAAACAAAAAACGTAAACGAAAGCAACAGAAATTATTACCTTAAATAAGTAGTAGAATTTAACGAAACGAAAGTAAGGCGAAGCAAACAAACAACCGTTAAACGTTCTGTATAACAAGAACAGCAAAAGCAACACCAAGAAACAACAAACAAAACGAAACAAACAAAAGTTACATAAGTAAGCAAAAAGAAAAGATTGTTAGTTTTGCTAAAAAGAAAAAAAAAAACGAAAAATCGATTTAAAAAAAAACAGAAAAAACGAACAAAATTCGAAAAGGAAACTCTGTTTATTGATCATTTTTTTGTACTCGGTGCTATACTATATAAATATGAACTACGGAAAATATGACGATTATTATATAATATTAATTATTATGCGTACGTAGCCAAGTAAAACGAATAACACAAATTGTACATAAAGAATATGTTTGAGAGAGAGTCAGTCAGCCCCAAAAAAGGAAACCCCCCTCCTTAAACAACCCTTAAAAAATAAACCCAAAACCCCTTTGGGCATGAAATAGAGCTGGGAAAAAATCGATTCTCAGTACATCGATTTTTTTAGAAAAGAACATCGATTAAATCAATTAAATCGAAAAAAAGATTTTTTTTTTTTTTATTTATTGAAATCATTTCATGAAGATCATATACTGATACATAAAAAGAGCAAACCAAAAATACATTTCTTTAATATAAGTAAAGAAAAAGAAAAACATAAATAGCGAAAGAATTCGTTTTTATAACATAAAAAGCGAATATAAATTACGTTTCCAGAACATAAAAAATAAATAAAAGACTTCATTCAAAGGCCATTGATGATCCAAAAGATGAATGGTGCACGATACATCGATTATGCCAAAATAGAATCGATGTTGTACCGAAAAAAAAAGTATCGATAGTATCGATATTGGAATCGATTTTTTGCCAGCTCTAGCACGAAACAGACAGAGATAGGAGAAGGATAGACAGAAGTAGCCGAAGGTCGTTGATGTTGTTTTTCCCGTAATCAATTAATTACTTTTATGCTTGCCTTTTAGCTGTGATTTTTAAGTAAGACACGTTATTAACCGAAATTTGATATATAACTGAAATAGATTCGATATTTGATACCCTGATATATATCCCCAACCCCACCTTATTCCCTTAGCCGCTCAAGACGCACTCTCAGCGCGTGCCCAAAGGCAGCCTTTAAATGTACTTAATTTAATTAAAAATAATATCGGGGCAGGATATACATATAAGGGATACCGAAATCCTTATAAACTTGAATTGTTAACTCCTTTATTTTTATGTTTTTTTTTTCGGCTTTGTTATTTATGTTTTAAGTAAGCTCAAGCATGTTTTTCTTTATTTTTTTATTAGTATTTATTTTCTTTTTGTAAAAATACGTATACGATATAAGAGAAAGAGAGAGAGAGGGGAGAACCTTGAGTCCCAAGCCAAATCAGCCTCCGCCTCCTCCCGTTCCTGTTCGCATTAAAAACAAACAAACAATATTTGTCTATGAAAAAAATTATAATAAACGAAACGAAAATGAAAATAAAAATGAAAATGAAACGATAGAAATATACAAAAGCAATGCAGTTGGTAAGAGAAGAAGAGAGAGAGAGGGAGCGGTGAAGAAAGTACGGTCACAGCAAATGAGCAAAAACAAACAACAACAAGAAGAACAAACAAAGGCAATATAAATGAAATTTTTAATAATAAAAATTAAACAAATGAATTTTTTGGTGAATTTAACTGGGCGGGCGTATTTACTTTAAAGCAGAGGTGCTCAGACCTATGCACTCGCATCACAAAATGTGCTTCAAAGGATATTTTTGATACAAAAGGTATTTTATTTATATTTTTGAACTGAAAATATATATTTTACAAATTGAAAATATTTTTTTTTTAATTTTAAAATAATTTATATTTTGAAACTGAAAAAATATTATGTTTAAATTAAAAATATATATTTTAAAATATTTATTTTTGTAATTTTAAACTGAAAATATATTTTTTAAATTGAAAATATGTATCTTGAAAATTTTATATATTTTAAATGTAGCTCAAAAATTTAAATGCATATAAAATATTTATTTTAAAACTTAAGACTATTTTACATTACAAGTATCTTTCTACATCAGTCTTACATGCTTTTTTACCCATTCAGTGGCGACCTCTGGAGGCACAGTTTGGCTTAAAGTATTTCAAGTCCTTAACAAGAGCTAGATGTCGCCCCTGCAGCAATGCAAGTTTCTCATGTAGATGGAGCCAGCAGGTCCTAAATTGGCTTGTTTCATAGTTTATTTTCTTGCTTTCAGTTTAAAAACAAGGTTTCTTAAATTTAAAATTAAAGAGAGATATGTATCTTTCTATCTCTCTTTAAAAATGTGTTTTAGCTACCTTTCTCTTCAATTTTAAATAAAGAAACCTTGTTTTTAAACTGAATATAAGAAAAGAAACTAATTTTAATCACCTGAATATCACCTAGATTATAATATTATTTATCTATTTGACTTTAAGCTGAATTAAGAGGCAATAGAAGCTCTATCTGGGACTTTCGATGGGTACCCCCGCCCTCTATTATGCTCGAACAATGTGCATCATTTTTCTTTGCCCAAAAGAGGTGCCTTTTAAGATGTAACGGATTTCTGGTTAACTCCGGAGGGGATCCCCTCGCGAAAGAGGGGCACGGGCGCCGCTGTGACTCTCCGTCCGGATCGCGGACTTGACTGGTCGACTTTTGACGCCTCCTTTGTTTTGGCCCCGGCTTTGTGTGCTGGCTCTTGTTGCCTTTCTTGTTTCATTTCTTTCCAAACCTGTGATGGTCTCGTGATTAATTACATTTTCTTTGGCCGGTTTTCCCTGCCCGCTTTTCAATTCAATTTTTTCGGCTTCAACTCGAGCGTCAGCGTCACTGTTTGAAATTAAATTTTGATTAATTGCAGTCGGCACCTTTTCCTTGGTCTTTTTCGTTCCCGTGACAGAGAGTGTCGAGTGTCGAGGCGCTACGGGAAAAGTGTTTTGCAGCCGCTGCCGGCATCATCGGAGTCATCGGTGGAATTCGCCGCACTTGCCCCCGTCGCCCTGCCCTGGGTTAACTACCTCCCGCTGGCCAAGTCGGAAAAACCCTCTCCCTCTCTCGAGACGAAATCATTTTCAGGTGTGAAAAATTTTCGAAATGCGCTTTCAATTTGCGCTGGAAAGGGAAAAGGGCAGAAGGAAGAGGAGATGCATGTAAGTAAGTAGTTGTAGCCTCCGCGGAGTGCGCCCCATTAACGCAGCAACCAAATAAAGTCATTACCGCAGCGAGCAGGTGAGGGGAGAGGTGCACTGAGCAAAAACAAGGTAAGCTAAATTCTAAAAAAACATTTTAGAAAATTTAATTGAAGGCTTTCTTGGGAATTTATTTATAGACAATAGTTTTTAAGGGTAAGAATTTAATAAAGAATTATTAATAAGGTTTTCGTTTTGTTATTTCAAGAAGAAAAAATAATTTGCGGGAATTTATACACATGAAACATGGAAAACAAGAAGTGATGGAAATTTGAAGGCTAGAATTCGTATTTGGTATAAAATGGAACTTTGGAATCATATATCACTAAATTATAATACATTCTAGTGCTTAGAAAATACAGTTTTATTTATAAGTCTTAACTGGTTCTAGCTAAATATGCATACCACTAATTTCTGCTACTTTCTATAGCTTAGAATATAAATTTTTTGTTGTAATTCTCAATTGGTTTTAGCAAAATATGCATTGAATTATTCTTAGGAATAAAATATCAGTAATTTCTGAATTGATCTTTGGAATGAATCAAATACTTTAAATTCTAATACCTTCTACTGCTTAGAAAATACAGTTTCTCTATAATTCCCAACTGGTTTTAGCTACATTTGCATGAAATTCTTCAATATTCAATGGAAAATGAATTGCCTTGTTATAAAATAAATAATTTTTATTAATTTTACATCTTTACTATTATAAAACAAAGAGTTTGCTAAATTTAAATTTTTAAATATTTATTTTTAATAAAAATGTTACGATGTTTGCTTATTTGAGAGGCTCTTTTAATCCACGTAGATACTTTTAGTATTAAATTAAATAATATTAATATTATGATTATTTTTGTCTTTAAATTTATAATCAATTTAAACACCCCATTTCCGCGCAGTGCACTGGGCACAGGTAAGCTGCCATCTAATGCGCCCCAAACAATTTGCTACGTAGACCGCGGCCACACCTACCTGCTGCCAATGCCGAACATGCGATGTGCCGTCCCAGCCGACCAGCCGCCCAGCTGCCCATTCCTGCCTAGAACTGCTCCGTGCACTCCCCGGGACCCCACCGCCACCCGCTTCTGGCGGAGATCCAGCTGCACAGCTCGTTTGCAGGAACCGTGTCCACGTCCGCGTCCACGTCCAAGTCACTTTTCGTGTCTTGTGGCTAGCTGCAAGTCTGGCGGACCGAGATCAGATAACTCAATTATTCGCGGCGTAAACAAATGCTGCCTTTCAGGGTTTTTAGCCAACATCCCAACATCCCGTCCATCTGGAGTCCAGCCCCCCGACTTGACCCCCCTCCTTGGAAACCGCAGGATGGCCTGGAATGGAGTCGGGCTTTGGGTTAGGGACTGGCAATGGGAATGGGAATGGGGATGGGTTATTATCCCAGGCATAAATGGATTGTAAACGTGATTTTTATAGTCATTTAGCATAATAATGCATTTTATGGTTTTGGTCAGAGTCTCCGAAGGAGAAGGGGAAGAAGAAGGAGCCCTCTCTCCTGCCTCCTTCGGCTTTAGCTTTGCTTTGCTTTGGCTTTTGCTTTGTGCTTTTTGGTTTATTTCTCGCGCTTTTCGCGTAAATTGAACCCGACTTGGTGGCTTTCTTTTCTATTCTGCGGGGCGGCAGGAGCATCAGGATTTAAATTGTGGTGCAAGGTGGCGAGTGTCAATAAAGGGAAAATACAAGAAATAGGGTTACAAAAATATTTATTTAAATTTGAGGCACGAAAAAGTGACATTTGGTATACATTTTTTAAGGATATGAAGTAATTTAATGACAATTTGTTTAGTTTATAAATAATAAATAATAAAAAAGGTTTAAATAAATAGTGTAAGTAACTTAAAACAAATATTATCATTAGTACAGTAATAATAATAATTAAAAGGATTTAAAAACTTAGTATAAATTAAGCAAATATTATCAGTAGTATTCTTACATAATGTCCATAAAAGCATGCTTTTAAAAATAAGTTCTATAAAGTACCCAATTTTTAGTGATTATTTCAAGTGTACAACTTTTTATATACCTTCTCTTACTGCCTATTTTTTGTTAAAACTTAAAGTTTTTAAATATAAAATATGTATTTATACAAAAAATTATATATATTTTATTTTGATTATCATTTTTTTTTTTAAATTTAAATATCCATCGAAAATATACTTATTTATCTCTAATACTAATAGTATTATATCAATCTCTTAACCCAATTAACTTTAACACCTTAAACCTCCTAATCACGATCTTTCTGGCCCCGCATAAACGCAAATCTCGCCAACGAGCTGCGGCCGAGGCCGGTGGAGTCTTCAACTTGGACATCGAGTAAGTCTTTTAACCAATTTGCGCCCCGTTCACGTTTGTTATTCACGCTTTTCAATTGAGAACACGCCGCCGAAGCCATCCCAATCCTGTCCTCATCCCAATCCTGTCCTGCCTCTCTCTCTACGTTCTACGTTCTCCATTCTCCATTCTCCATTCCGGGGGATCACGGCTGGGGCCTCGTTTTATTGTTTGTCTTCTTTATTACAAGTTAAAGCGTAATTACTCAACAAATATGCGGCAATTTGCAAGCGAACTGAAACTCGAGGCCCCGAATTCGAGAGATGCCAGAGTTGGGAGAGAAGAAGCTGGCTGGAAGAACTCGCGGGAAGACACCGCCCGAGCAGGCTTCGTCGTCGTCGTGAGCTGTAGAAATCAATCGACCGAATGTCCGACTGCAAATTTGTTTTTATTTATTTCCCACTCGGGCTCCGAAGATGTGCACTGGGAGAAATGGCAGAACTGAGGGCTAAATATGTGGGATTTAATTTAGAACAAATAGCAGATCTGTGCGCTCTTCTAAACTGTTATAAAAGTGTTCTCTGGCATAATGGATTGTGGGAAAACGGGAAAGACTTCCACGAACTGTTGTATACGGTTATAAGCTGTTATAATATATATTAGCACAGATTAAATAGGCTTTCTGCTGGCTTCTGTGCTCCTGGTGCATAAAATCAAGCAGCTGATAAATTTATACTTCTGAGTCTTTGGATTGGGACGTCATTGTTGCCTACAAAAACATTTTAACTTTTAATTTTCAAAAATTACCAACCAAATTGAGCCCTATACCATTTTAATTAACAGGCGTACAGCAAGCAGAAGAGCAACAATACGCTCCTGTTATAAAACTGTTATAAACTGTTATAATATTTGTTAGCACATGTGTATGTGGACAGTATGTGAATCCTATGAGGATTGTATGGCGATTGTGTGCCAAAGAGATACCAAAGAGAGAGTTAGAGAGATCCCATAACTGTTATAATAAAATTTGACTAAAAGTTCAGCGCCTACCAGCTGCCATTTCTGTTTGCCTGATATTTCATTCTTATCGATGAGGATTTTATATGGAAATTAGAAGGAATTTGGCTGGAAAACTCCATTGTAAAGGTTAGAGGATGATTTCTTCTGCGCTTAAAGTTAATATACAAGTTTTAGGCCAGAGAGAACCCAAAAAACTGTTAACGGTAACAAAAATTAACCGCAGAGTTCAACGTCTACAAGCTGCCCGCTCTCATTCTCATCGATGAAATACATCATTTTTTTAATAAAGTAATTTTTATTCCCTACTTTTTGGCCACAAAAATCAATGATTTGATATCGCCAGAGATGCTCTAGTTATATATTTAATTTATTTATATTTATATTTATGATATTTATTATATTTATTATATTTATCATTTAAAAATGATTTTCCCCAAGTGCAGCTTAAGCTGTGTGGACGCCGACTGGCGGGATGGATGACGACTCCATCCCCAGGAGTGCCCAGGAGTGCTTGATGTTAGCCGACACACACCAGAAATGAAATGAAGTAATCCAATTTGCTCACCGGTTGTCCAACGCCAGTGGCCCAAGGTGCTTATTAGTGGCTCCGGAGTCCGGATTCTCGGGACCCCAGACTCCTCAGACTCCTCAGACTCTGACTGACTGACTGCTGCTGCTGATTTGGATTTAAACTTGGTTGCCATTTCCATTGCTGGCAGTTCCTGCGTCCGAATCGAATTCAAATGGAGTCTTCGTCCTCAATTTAACGATGGCCGGCCCTGGCTTGGCATAAAACGCTGTTAACTCGCCGCATAAATCTCCATTTGATGGCGGCGAGGAGGACTCCCCATCTTCCATCTCCCAACCCGGACCCAATTCCGGTTGCAATCTGTTGCGGAGGGTGTTAAGCGTCCGCTTCGTCCTTGCGCCCTGGAATTATTATCGAAATACTTATCAAACAATAAAGTAAACTCGGCGAGTGCATGCAGATTCGCATTATATGATTTATAAAGGCCTTTTGGGTTTATCATTCGGCTGCCGATCGGAAACCGCACGCGACCTTCATAAAAATGCGAAGCGCCGAGTGTAATTTCCAAATTATTTCCAGCATCCCTTTGTGTGGGGTGGCGGCGGACACAAAGGACTCGTCTTCGGGTGTCGGCTGACTGTCAGGAATGTCGAATGTTTATCAAAACAAGTAAATCGCATAAAAATAGAGCCATTGTCAAGGGTCTCGAGAGCTCAAAGGGGGGGGGTCCCAGGGAGGGTTCTCTCTCTCCTGATGCTGGCCGCCGATTAGCCGCATATAAATCGTACTTAAGCCATTATAAATTGTTATCCTATCATCCCATTGGACACACAAACTAACAATTTAGCCCAGAAGGCAAGGGAAATTGGTTACTTAAATAAAAACTAATGTTTAAATTCGTAAAGCTATTTGTGATATATTTATTTATACTATTTGTATTATTATTTATATATTTATTTATCATATATTGACATAACTTGAAGGCTAAAAATTATCTTAAATATTTCCATATTTATTAGTCACTAGTGAATAGCATATTTTGCTGGAAAACAAGAAGTAATAAAATATTTTAGAGCCATAAATCGTATAGTTAACATGAAATTGATCCCAAAAAGAATGTGTCACAAATTTATAATACATTCAGCGCTTGGAATAAATATTTTCCTTATAATTCAAGCAAAATATGCATGAAATTCTTCTATATTCAAAGCAAATATCATTAATTAATTATATATTTTTATGATAAGGATACGGATTTATCCTTAGTATTATATATTTTTAACTTGTATAAATCAAAGGTAAATATATTCTTAACAATATATTATTAATTACTTAAATTTATATTAACTTTTGCATATTTCTTTAAGTGCCCCAGAGTTTTGGTTATTTCTTTAACTTATTTTATTTAAAAGCGTTTTATTTTATCTTTCTTTATATTTTTTTTTATTCCCTTAAATTTTATTAATTCTTATAAACCTTTCCTTCGATCGATATTTTATGAAATTCTTCTAAATGTAAAGGAAATATCATTAAACATATATTTTGATGACAAAGCAAAATTAAATTAAAGAGTGATATATTCTTGACAAATTATTATTCATTACTTGCATTTCTTTAAGTAAGTGTCCCAGAGTCTTGATTATTTCTTGAATTTATTTTATTTAAAAGTGTTTTATTTATTTTTTCTTTTTTATTCCTAAATGATTTATCTATTATATAATATGTATATATATTTATTTAAATTTTATAAATTCTTATAAATCGTTTACCTTTTCCTCGATCAATATTTTAAGCTCTTTAGAACTCTATTTTTCATCTACCCTCCAAGTAAACTTTATCTCATATTTTTTGGTAGCCGACTTCGGGATCTATTTGTAAACCATAATCCCTGGCTCCGTGGTGGTGTCCTCCGCATCATCTTCTCACGCTCTAAACAACTATTAGCAGGCCACTTTACAGGCAATACTCGCTAAGCCCGACCGCTGCCGGCGACGACTCCCGCCCGGCTTTCCAAGTTAATCCCCGACGATTGCTCACTTTAATGCCGGCCACCCTCCGTGGCTTTCGATTTCGATTCCAAGTCCAAGACTTTTCCCATTTCCCATTTCCCATTTCCCTGCTCTCTCTGCGTCTCTCTCTGTCTCTGTGTTTACGTCATGTTGTACATGTTAAGCCGACAAATCGGCTGCGATTGATTAAAGTGCGCGCCGCACGGGCCTCATCGTCGTCGTCATCCCCGCGATTGCTATCTTGACTCTTCATTTTCCGAAGCTCGGTTTCTGGTCTCTGTTCTCTGGTTTCTGGTTTCTGGTTTCTGGTTGGTCTTTGGTCCTGGGTTAGCCGAGGAAAGCCGCTCCGCGTCGCGAAAGGTAAGCCGCTGACGGCGTCCACCTTGCCCAGTCTGAGGCAACCCCACCACCATCCTTCACTGCACTGACGGAAAAATGGTTCTAACGGGAGATTTTCTATCGAAAATATCGATACTTGAAATATTGTAAGAGCCTATAAAATCATACAAATATCAAAGATATGTTTATCGAAAATATCGATACATAAAATATTGTAAGAGCCTACATATAAAATCATAAAAATATCGAAGATATGATTATCGAAAATATCGAAAGGGTTCAAAGAACATATCGGAATAAATTGAAATATTTAAAAAATCGTTAGTGATAAAGATAACGAAATTATCGGATTTTGTTTATTAAAGGTACCAAAGGGTTATAAATCGATACTTCAAATATTTTAAAAACTGTCAAAAGCATACATTTATCGAAATTATCGGGGTATGTTTATCAATAATATTGAATGGGTTCACAAAATCAATACTTGTAATATTAAAAAACCAATAGACAACGAAATTATTGAGGAATACTTGTACAAAAAATTATGGAATGGCAAATGAATAAAACATTTTCGATTAAAAAAAATGGATTCGATGTCAAAAAAGTTATAGAAATATCGAAAATATCTATATATAAATCGAATTACATATAAAGATCAATATTTCGAATATAAATTGATATCAAAAATGTAAAACAACAATAAATATTATTGTTAAAATTTTTTTGATTGGGAAATTATCTAAAATATCGATAAAATCACATACTAGGAAAACATTTAAATTAATTTTCTTAATTTGGTCGTAAATATTAATTTGTTAGAGATTATTGATTACCCTAAATCACATCAATATTTTTTGCAGTGCACCATTGTTGTCCTTTTTGCGCTAAGCGCGTGAAATTTGTCATATCCTTATCGGCACTCCGCCTCCTGCCCCAGCTCCTGCTCCTGCCACTGATTCCTTCGCCTTTTGGTGGTTAGTTTTGCGTGAAGCACGTCGGCCAAGGAGGCGTGAAATATGCCCGGAGTAGCCACGTACCAGCCAGCCGTCCCCGGAGAGAATCCCTGCCGGAGTATCTCGAATACTCCGAAGGCGGAGCCCATGCGGTTTCCTGGCCGTGAAATCGCTGCGTGTGCCAGCGGATCGAGAGCGGCTGTCGGGGATTTACTCGGCGACTTACTTGCCTAGATGCACATCGAATTGTCCCCGGGGCGGATAGCGGATTGCACCGATTGCCATCGCCGGAACGGAACAGAGATCGGGGTCACATTTGTCGGGGTCACCAGGTTGCCAACGGGCCATATGGAGAAGGTACTAGAAGCAAGAATATGGCACTGAAATTACTTCAGAAATTATCAAGAATATTTTTGAATAAGATGAGATATATTTTAAATATTTAATACATTTTATAAATTAATTTCTGCATAGAAAATGTATATTTATCGATAATATATCGATGTACAATTGTAAAAAATAATTCATATTTTTTAGAACATGTTGATTTTCCTTGAACAAAATAATATATAACAAAAAAAGGGAATGGATTCACCCATAATTAAATAATTAATTATTCTAAAAACCTTTTCCGAAGGAAGCTTTATATTTCCATACATTTTAATAATATTTCTGCGAGAAAAATATATTTATCGATAATATATCGATGTACAATTGTACAAAATAAAGCATATTTTTTAGAACATATAGATTTTAATTGAACCAAATAATATATAACACAAAAAAGGGAATGGATTCGCCTATAATTAAATAATAAATTATCCTAGAAAGCTTCACCGATATGTAAACCTCTTTCGATATCGATAATTTATTTCTTCAATTTTTGGACTTACAATTCTTAACTTACTCAAGTTCCTATATGATCTTCTGGGGATCTAGAAAGAGCTGTACAAAATGGAGTTCATCACTTTGGGGGCTTTTCGTGGCCATTCCCATTGCCATTACCGTTCCTCCCCATTTGATGGGGTCACAAAAAATGGAGATGTTCGTCTGTGGGAACCCGCCTTGGTGGGATCTTTGTGGGATGTACAGTTGCAGCTGCTGCCAAGGGGGGCCCCAAGGGGGGCAGAGCGGTAAGCGATTACAGGTAGCGAGTATCGCAATTGAACGCTTTGCACTAATTACTTTCGCAATTACGCGCGTAACGAACCCCGGCTGCCTTCGTTACCCAACATCGTCTTGAGAGCCGAAATGCGTTCGCACTTCCCATCATTAGGCCCGAGAGCCCCCTCACCCTCTTGCATATTAATCAAATTAGCTCCAATTTTTTTTATTCCGCCTATGGCTTACTGTTAGGCGTTTAATTTGCTTTTTTTCGCTCGTTTTTGTTGCTCTTTTTCTTCAGATCGCTGAAATCATTTTAATTGATGTCGCTGATGATGAGTGCGGGCTCTCTTCTTCAACGTTTGCACGGAGAAAAAAAGCACCAAAGGGATTCTGCAGAAAATAATCCAAAATAGCGATCAATTTTGTATCGATAAGTGGTTTTAAAATATTTAAATCTGATTAAGATAATATTCAGTACGAAATAACACAGACTAAAACTATCGATAGAAAATTCTTAAAAAATAAATTATCGATATATTAAATATCAAAATATATTTACGTATGTATAGAAAAAAATATTTTACGGAAAATAATCAAAATCGAAGAAAGCTATATATTTCCATGCCTTTGAATAATATTTCTGCGAGTAAAATGTTTATTTATCGATAATATATCGCTATAAAATTTTACAAAATAATGCATATATTTAGGAATTGCTTATTTTCCATGAACAAAATGATATAATAAAAAAAACGAGCATCGCATCACCTACATTTAAATAAAAAACTAACCTAAAATCATTTTTCGATATGTAAACTCCTTTCAATATCGATAATTTCCCCTCGAATCAATTACAAGGACCCTCTACATTTCTCGCGGTGTGCAAACAATTGAGTTGTCAACTCGGGGACTTGGCGACTTTGCCCCACTGCGGATGAGGAGGCGTGACCGGGGGACGCACTGCCTCAAGATGTGCGCTGCCCCTGCGCACGGTGGGGCGTTGATGACATTAATAAACGCAATGCGCATATGCAAAAAAGAAAAATACGAAAAGAAAAGAAGCGGCCAGGAATGCGGCAAGGCGGGACAAAGCACAAGAAACCGAGCATGTTAATTACCGCCACAGAAAAAAGCGACAAAATTGTAACAGTGGCAAAGAGTGCCCCCAAAAGGGGGCGTGGCCAGGGCAGCTGGGGCAAGTGGAGCGCGATCCTCGATGGTCAAGTGGAGAGCTCACAGAAATGCCAAGGAAATCTCAGGGAACTGGAGCGCAGAAAATGCTGCCCAAGGCCGATCAGGTGTTAAGAGTGTTGGCTTCCTTCCCCCTTTTCTTTATATATTTTTTTTACATTTTTTCTTACTTACTTGGTGGGCATATAAGTTTGTAAAAGGAATTTTTTATAAATATATTTCAGCAATTTTTTCAAGGCAGGCACTCGAAGAAATATTGAAAGCCAGAGTTGGGACAAAATAATTAAAAAAGGAATTTAAAAAGATATCGATAATTTAGGAATGGTAAAAAAACACAATACTTATCGACTTAAAATCGATTTTTCCTTATAAAAATATGTTTTCTTTACCTGCCTTATTTTTTAGTAGTCTTATTTATTTAAAAACATGCTTTCGTTAACAAATATCCCTTGACAAATAACTAAATTGAGAAGTAAATAAATATCAAAAATTGTAATTATTTCTAGAAGTATTTAAAAAATCTATTTTATCGATTTAAAATCGATTTTTGCACATAAAATTATCGAAAACTGTGGTAAAGACCAGCTCTTTGTTTTACTAGTCTTTTTTATATAAGTAAATACTTTCCCCTATATAAATCCCTTTAAAAAATTAAAGAAAGTATGTATACATTTATGAAATACAGTTTGTAAATACTTTATTAATTTAATTTACCCGAGAGGAATATAACAACAATCCAAAATATATACAAATACCTATAATTATAAGTTGTAGTATATTCATACAACATATTTGAGCAAATTCAAGTAACTGTTGTAGACTTTTCTAGGCTTTTCCCTTGATTCTCACTCAATTTCCCTAAAACAGGATATACGAAGCTGTTTCCTTTTTAATCTCGTAATTTGTTGCTTGTTTTGTGTTCACATTACATCGTTGATCTGGCTAAAGATGCTGCCCCCTTTATGCTCACATATAGCTTATAAATATAGCCTCGGAGATGATGTGTGGACCGAACCCTTCCTCGACTCTCGCCACGCCCACGCCCCAGCCCACTCGGAGGAGGAATAACAGAGAGAAGAAGGCCGCACCATTTGCGGCTAATTTTGTAAATCATGATATCGTAATTAATTTTTGCAGCCTTCGCAAAGGGATCCGCGTCGGCGTTGGGCCCCCCCCTCTTGACTCTTAACTCCTTTCTCGTTTTAGCCAGAAATCCACAGAGTCAGCATAAATCGGAGGAGTCGCTGCCTCCGCACACACAGAGAGAAAAAAAAAACCAATTAATATTTGAGCAATGCTCCTGCGGCAACAATTAAAGTCAATGGGCAACAGCGGCGGCAACAGCAAGAGCTGCACTAAGCGAAAAGGGGGATCAAACAGTGTGGGTAATGTTTAAATAAATAAATAATAAATATAATGAAATAAATAAATATTTAGTCAAGTTTACTTTTGATTGTAAGAAGAAGGTCTAAAGTATTAAGTAAGCTAAAATATTTATAGGAGCTAGAATCCGTTGGGAATTCTAGTGTAAAGCAAGCAAATTTAATAATTAATATAATTAGAAAAATTGTAAGCGTGCCAGATTTAATTTTTATTTAAGTTTATATTAATTATTTATTATAAGAAGAAGATCTGAAGTTCTAAGTAAGCTATATTCTATATTCAGCAGGGTTAACACTAGTTTGGAGCTAGAACCCTTTGGGAATTCTAGGCTTAGGCAGGAGAATTGAATATTTAATAATTTAATAAACTAATAGAGCTCCAGATTTTATTTGCAGTTAATTTTTATGATTGATTTTAAGAAAAAGCGGGGTTACGACGTTAAGAAAATAAATTACTTACTTTTTATTTAAATGGTAAATATTTAAAAAAGAAATTAATTGCTTGCAAAGAAGTCTTTAAAAAATCACTTCATGCTAATATCTATATATTTTATGAATTACTCGAATTATGCCTTATTTTTTCTCCAAGTGCATAACTACAGACCGCAGAGAAAAGACTTTTATTGAGATCTCAAAGATGCAAAGTGATTTGAATTTGATTGCACCGCGCGTGCGCTGTTGGATGTGGCTCCCTCCTCGGTCCTCTGTGCTCTCTCTCTTTGCTGTCCTCTTTCCACCTCGTTTCCTCCCTCCTCCCTGTTGTTTTCCCCCCTCCGTCGCCTTCGCCTTTGTCTTTGCCTTTTTCCATTCCTTTTGTCGGCTTGCAGCGGGCACAGCGGGGCCTCGGAGGTGTGAAAACCCTGCTGGGTCTTAAGTGCAAGCTAATAAGAAGCGGGCTTCTCTTCTGGGAGAAACCCAAACGGAAAAAATATAAGAAATCAAAAATAAAAAATATAAAAAGGAAAAGGAGCGCTGTGTTGCATGCAACCGAAATGCCAGTGAGAAGTGAGAACTGGGAACTGGGAAGTGGATTGGCATGACCAATGTGACGGACAGTAACCAATGATCGGCATGAAGATCACTGTAAGGATCAGTAATAATAATAATCACTATATTAATTGCTATATTTTATAATTATATTGTTGTAAATCTTAATATTATTTGTACTTTGATCAAAAATTAATATAAAATGAAGTGAGGGAGGATTCTTGCTTCCGAAACACTTATATTTGTGTTTCTTGGTGCTTAAAAATAAAAGCACAAATTTATAAAGTAAGAACCAGGTGATAATTTACTTTTTTCTAATTTTTAATATTTATTAAAGGGCTCTAAATATTTTAAATATTTATTTCTAGCTAAAAACAACCTCTTCTGTTCTTAAGAAGTATAAAAATTAAATCTCCAAATAAGAACTAGGTTATAATCTACATTTTATTAATTTTTACTATTTATTGAAGGCTTCTAAATATTTAAAATATTTATTTTAGCTAAAAACAACCACTCCTATTCTTAAGAAATATACAATTTAAAGCCCCAAACAACAAAAACATTATTAACCAACTAAAAACAATTAAAAATCACTTAAAAATGAATCAAGGATCAAGCTAAGCCCACAAAGGTGATGACTTGATAATAGTTTTAGTTTAAAATATTTATTTCTAGCTAAAAACAACCTCTCCTCTTCCTTGGAAATCTCCAAATAAAGAAAACATTATTAACCAACTAAAAATCACCCAAAATCACTCGAAAATGAATCAAGGATCAAACAAATCCCTGAAAGCTGATGACTTAATAAGAGTTTTCACCAGTTAATCACCAGTTAGGGCCCCGAGAGGGATGATCACTTACCCTCCTACAAGGATCGATCCAACAGATTGCACTAATTGTGCGACATAAAATCAATGATGCGGATCCCTGACCAGTTCCCCCGTCCCAAACCCAATACCCAGGGCTACTTAACCTCCTTCTTAACCGCAAATCGGTCCAGCATGGATATGGCAAATAAAGGAGGGAAAATGGCAAAGGGCAGAGCTAAATCCAGAGAGGGAGAAGCCCAAGGAAATGTGAATCAAATCAAGCGACAAATAAATGTAACAAAATGCGACACACAGCAGTCAAGGGCGTGGGCTAGTTCCAGCCAAAGGGGGCCGGGGGTTCAAAGGGGAGGTTGTTGTCCCAAGGAGGCGTCGGCGGCCACAAAAGGCGACCTCAAAACGGCTGCCTAAAAACTCAATTACATAACAATCTGTTCACATTTTTTCACACACCATCAACTTTAAATGAGCTAGAGGAGGATGCAACAAACAAATACATATACATATACGTACGTGAGCGGGGGTGTGTGGGCGGCAAGGGAGGCGTGGCAGGCGGGCGGGCGGCAATGCCAAAAACGGTGGGCGGTGGGCCAAAAAAGGCACTCGAAATGAAATTACGAGTCCACACGAAAACAGCCACTGTGACACTGGGCAAAAATGGGCGTATGAAGCACAAATTCAGATTAAAATTCTGGAATTTAATTTAATTATTGTAATTATAGTTTATTTATTTATTTTAAAAACTTTAGGAGTAACTTATTATTGTGCTTATCAGGAATTTAATTGAATAGCTTAAGTAATAGTATTCATTTTCTGTTTTTTGTAATTGTGTGTCCTTAGAATTCCCAAATGGTAATTTGGCGGCCTTTAATGAAAGGAAATATAAATAAAAAAAGAAAATAATATTAAATTAAACATTATTAATTTAATATATTATATTGTATCCTATATAGTTTATAGTTTGTTCATGGAAGTGGTATACATTTAGAAGTGACAAAGTTTAATACATTATAAACTAAATTATGCTTATTCATATTTTTTTTTTAACAGGAATACATTTACGATAACAAATTTCAAAAATTTATTAAATAGAAACAATTTTGATATAAAATTATTAAAACATTATAAAATAATTGATATTTAAAAATACATACTTTTTTTTTGTATTTTCTTATAATTCCCAAGTTATGGTTTGTGAGTTCATATACCAAAAGGAGGATTTCCCTTACTGAATTAATTTATTTTGAAAGTAACTACCTTCTCCCCTTTCTGGCTTACCAAATCAAGTTTTCTTTTCAGTGCCAGCAAAGGCAAGTCGAGGGTTGAAGGAGTCCCAGAGTCTGGTCAGGACGAAGGATGGCTGGCCAGGAACGGGCACGGAGACGGAGGACCGCAATAACAACGGGGGACACAAATTACAATGTAATTTATTTGCCGCCAAGCCAAGGATATGCCGGGCGAGAGGAGGTTGGGCGGGGTTGGTGATTGGCGCTGGAGAGAAAATCAATCGCGACAGCCAAAAGAGCAAGGACCAAGCCAAGGATCCAAACAGGAACAAAGCTAGGACAATGTATTAGATACTCGGGGGTTGACAGCCAGCCAGGAGGAGGCTGGGATGGAGATGGAAGCGGCCATTAAACTAGCCAATGAATGTCAATTGTTGTTGCCGCTGATGGCGTTGATGTTCTCCTCGTTGTCCTCAATGTCCTCGTCGATGTCCTCGTCGCTGTCTGTGCCAAGGCATCACAGCCCCCAAAAAGCATCCCCAAACAAAAGGGCAGACATTACAGGCTAACGAAACGGGGAGTGTTGGACAATGTCCCGCACAAAATATTTGGTTCAGGGGGTTAATTTATCATTAACGGAAAATATATTTTCCCAAAATAACAGTGTTCAACACTAAATAGGTTTTTAAAAGTACAGAATGGAAGAAGTAGTGCTGCATAACGGTATAATTTAAGCATGCACAAACTAGTATTGAAAAGCGAATAAAAAAGCATATATTTGGGTATATGGCAAGTTCAAAAGATTAACATATAATTTACGACGATACTTTCTAGAAAAATATATTTACCCAAAAACAGTATTGATTAATGAAGTATTTAAAAGTACAGATCGAAAAATGTAGTGTTCCATAACAGTATAATTTAAGCTGGGACAAAACAGTGTTGAAAGGTTAATAAAATGCATGATTCTGTGTTGAACATCTTGTATATGTATTTCTTCTTTTTTTTTGCAAACAAAATAAAGCTTACAATGCAAAATCAACTATAAATAAATTCTAAAAAATAAGTAATTTTCCTTAATATTTATTTTTTAAAGGGTAGCAATGCTTACATCCCTTTTTCGCCAACACTCAGACCTTAGTTTTGTTGCTTGTCATTTGTCAAGATTGCGGCTTGTCTCGCCGTGTTTGAGTGGAGTGTTGGGTGTTCTGTGTGTTCTGGCCAAGTCATTGCAAATTTTATGAGCCTAATGACAAATCCACGCACCCACACGCAGCCACAGGCCTGGAAAATCTGTGTGCTTTCTGGGGGGGAAATTGGCATCGATTGCCGGCATGCGAGTGCGGTTTTTCATTATGTCAGCGCGCTGAATGTCAAAATGGATTTTCGAATATGTCGCAGGCAAACGATACGAAATAGAGTCTAGGGATGGGCAAGAATATCGATTGTTTTCGATAGTAAATTCGATAATTTAAATATATCAAGCTGATTATCGATTGATATCTTGATATCCATATCTAGTAATTCATTTTCTTGCTTAAAAAGCCTTTCCTGATTAGAAGTAATTAAAATGTAGCTTTTAATCCAATTTAAATTGTAAAATAATTCCGATATTAATTTAATTTTCGATACTTTCACGATATATTTATCTCTCTTTCTCAACATAGACCAAAATCCCTAAATATGTCAGGGCTCCCCCCTTTTATTTTTGGACATCTCTCACGTTTAGTTTGCGGCCGCTTCAGTTGCAATTATTCATAATTCGTGGGCTCATAAAAATAAATGGCCTGCTTAGCGTAATTGCCATAATTTGGTGTGTGACTTGACTTTTGAGGGGAGGGTTTTCCCTTGGATTTTCCTCGGCTCGAGGGTTGCCCTCGCCTCGCCTCGCTTTGTTTTGATTTTTGGCATTCAAAGAGCGTTTGTTTTTTTTTTTGTTGCTTTTTTTCTTTTGTCGGAAAAAGTGGGCGTGTTTGGGCAACACATGTGCCAGCCTGCATCCTGATCCTGAATCCCCGCGACTTCCTGAATCCACAATATTGCGGTCTCGCTGCATCTGTTGATCTGATCGGAGCTGAACCGGAGTGGGCGTGGCTCCTCCGATTTTTGATGGCCACAATATGATGTGCGGCTGCTATGCCCTATCTGTGCCAATGATAACCAATTAACACGCTCATTAATTGGCCCAACTTAAATCGAACGCACAACTGTCGCAATTCTGACTGGATTTCGGGCTGTTGGAATCAAGAAAAGTAACTTACTTGATAATAAAATGGGATTTTATGGCCAGGCTTTGGTAGGCAGATAATAAAATGTGATTTTAATGCAGGTCTCCGTCGATAAGGTGTTGGAAATTACGTGTTTTTGTTAGTTATTTTGTTTCTTATTACACTTTAGTTTAGGGATTATACATTAATATATTATGGATTGTAAGATGTAGGTAAAAATAAAAAGGGACTTGCTTTCAGGCAATGAAATTAAGCCAAAATAGTTGGAAAAAACAATTTTCAAAGGGCTTTTTGCATAAATCTTCATTAATAACAATTGATGTATTTTTTTATATGAATTATATTAAAGTTTTTAATAGAATTTTATGCTTTTATGCCTATGTTTAATCAGTATAATTAATAAAAGCTATTTTTAGGATATTAATAAATTATTTTTAAGAGTTTATTAGCTTTCTGTATGTCCTTTAATTGCTAGAAAGAAAATCCAGCATTTAAATATTTTGTATAAGTTTTATTTCTAATTTTAAGCAACAAGAAAAATATTTTGCAGTATAGTGGAATTATTTTAGTCAAGTACAGACACATTTCTATACTTTCATTAAAATTACTACTATTAATAATATAATATAATATTCTTTTCCTACTTGAATTAAAAATAATCATTACAATTTAGCTAACATAAAATACCTGCAAAATGCGTTCAAGATGCAAAGAAAAAGTGCCCCATTTTGTGGCAACATCTCCCACTTATCATTACTTATTTTCCAAATAGCACGAAACCGAGGAGAACACAGAACAGTTCTTCAATTTCCGGCCTGTCATTCCCTCCGTTTTCATATCCGCTGGTGCTTCCCCCAAGCCCCCTCCCCCACACCACGTCCCAAACCGTTTGACAGACAAATCAAAGAGACATTTTGAGCGGAAAATTCCCCACAAAGCATCCCACATTCCACATCCAATCCAAGAGCCCCAACCAGAAATTTCCCTGCCCAGTGGCTGTGGTGTGAATTTCCCCTTATTTTATTTCCCAGCCTTTATGGCTTGCTGAAGGCTGAACCTTTGCTTCGAGATAACAAAATCAATTTGTTTATAATTATATCTGAGTGTAATTTCAATTTTATTGGAAATTAATTTTGAGGCAATGAAAATAAATTAAATTTAATGGAAATTAATGGGTTCTTTTGCTATAAACTTGCGTTGACCGCTTAAATCAAAGACTTATAGTTGAAGTTGACTTTTAATATGAAATTTTAAATGTTATTTACTTAAGGCTTATATAATTATTTAATTGTTTTCAAAGCCAATTTAAGTTATACATTTAAATGTTAATTAATGCAACTTATTTGGAATATATATTTATTTATTATTTTATTTCTCTCTTTCTATTTACAAGAACCTGACTTAACTAATTAAGAATCTATTTAATCATTTTAAGAGTAACTTTATCTAGCTGATTGATTTTTAATTTAAAATTAGTTCCAAGAAACTTTTAATTGCAGCTGAAGACTCTGTAGATATCTCTCCTCAATCTTGCCAGTGGTTCCACTTCGATTTCCATCATATTCACTCGAATAAATTCTGATTAGCTGAGGTCTCGTCGAGCACAGAGACATACAAAGTAAAATAAAAAATATATATACCCCAATTCCCTGATGTTCTTCCCCCCCAACCCCCTCTGCCAAATCCCGTTTCCGTTTCCTGTTGGAGCGAAAAAAGAAAGCCAAGCAAAAAAAAAAAGTTTTCCCTGGGAAAAACCTGAAAGAGAGCTGAGAAAAAAGTTTTTTTTTTTTAGCTAGCACAAAAAATAATTAAAATTCATTCGTTTGATTTGCAGGGGGAGGGGTTGGGGGTGTGCGTTGTGGGGGTGGCTCTTCGGTCGGCCATTTTGTCCTCGCCGGGGAAAGGCAAGGGGAGCAAACTTTTGCAACAAACTGTAGCAGAATTAATTAAGTTTCGGGTACGCATGGAAATTTTATTAACAAACTGATAGCACAAAGGGTGGCCGGGGGAGGGGACTGAGACGGGGGGTGGGGGGTCTCTTCCAAGGGCGTAGGGATTTTTTGGGTGGCAGGAGTGGGGCCTTTTCGGCCACTGGCGCTGGCGCTGTAAGTCATTAATAAAGCGAACACCAACCGACACCGTCAACGTTGCACATTTGACAGGCGGCGGAGTGGGGAGGTATAAAGTGGAAGGTAAAGGGCTGCACTGAGAGAAAACTTTAAAAATTTATAAATACAGAAAAAGCTTCTTAAAAAAATCGAGGAAAACCGGTTTCTGAGCTTGCCAAGGCTGTCATCAGTATGTTTATAATAATTTTATATTAATCAATATTATACATTATTTTATGTAAATTCATAATGAACTCTAAAGTTCTTATACACTTTTTGTTTTGCCCATGAAAATAGTTTAGTTAGTTTACTCTCAAATTATAGTTCCCATTTCTTTTTTTCAGTGCAAGTGGACGGACAAAGAGTACACCCAAAAAAAAAATCAACATATAACCTATACGATTGTTACATGAATTCTATACTCTTGAGTATGAAAAATTTCTTAATAAGATTCTTATCAATTTAATACTACGAAAGTATAGATTTTATACTCATCTGCACCAATATTTCATAATAATCACTAACGCGACAAACAGAAAAGCACTAAATTCCAGCTAACGCGATATGTTATCGAATTTTCGATGTAGGTTCGTATAAAAATAATACTCAAAAATACACAATTGAAACTATAGAGTATAAAAACTAAACTTTGGAGTATACATTTGATAGTTTGAAGTATACAATTTATACTGCTTGAGTATACTTTTAAGACAACGCGTAGAAAGGTTAAACTCTTGTTATTTTTTTTTGTGTGTACCCCATGTGTGCTTTATAATAATTTTATATTAATCATGTTATATTTGTGTTGATGTTAATTCATAATAAGCTCTATAGTTTTTTTACACTTTATGTTTTGCCCATGAAAATAGTTTAGTTAGTTTGGTCTCAAATTATAGTTCCCATTTCGTTTTTTCAGTGCAAGTGGAGGGGACAAAGAGTAAGAGAGCCATAGAGAATGAGAGACATGGAGAGTGAGAGAAGCAGAGCAAGAGCAGAGCGTGGAGGCGAGCAATTAAGTAACCTGCCAACAAAACATCTGACAGATAGGGGCGCCGAAAAAGGGGATGCTGCCCCCGGTTGAGGGGACCGAAGGTTACCCCTTCCAGGGGCTGAGTGGAAAGGGGGGCGCTGCATTGCAATTCGATTGCCAGGACAAACCACACACTGTGCTTTCCGCAGAAAAACGAACTCCAGTCACAGTCCAGTGGGGTTTAGGGCGGCGTTTTGGGGCAAATGGGTTAAGTGGCCCTGGGTCTGAATGAAAATGAATGATTCATGCGCAGCAGCCAAATTCGAACAGTTCTCGCAGTCGGAAAATGGGGTAAATGGGCAAACTATGCTCCCGTATATATATTTCAGAGGAAAGAGGCGTTTATGTCAACAAATTAAGGGAAAATTGCCAGCCATGCGTGCTGTCTCTCTCGCACAAGGGGTTTTTCAATTGCGAAACTCCTAGAAAACAAGAAAAATAGAAAACGCACGACAAAATGTACACAAAACTGGCAAGGAAAACGCAAAAGGGAAACCCGCAAAGAAAAAACCCAGTAATTAGAAGTAATTGTACTAAATAGTTAAGAACTTTATATTGAAAAGGAGTTAGTTATGTATTTTTTATTAGCAGAGTTAGGGTTACAGTTGTTTCTGAGCTTGCCAGGGTTGTCATCAGTACCAGATTATCTCAAAAATCGCATAGTTCCAGGATATTTTTGTAAAAATTCCTTAAATATTCAATTTGCCCAAGTTTTTTACAAAATATTCAGCGGAAATTGATATTTTTAAACAATTATAAAGCCTAAATATAAAAATTTAATGATATTTTTTAATATATTTATATTTCCAAGAGTAGTCTTAATGTTATACAAATTATAAATATTATAAAACGATATTATTTTAGAATCATGATCAATTTTATTATATTTTAAGGAAAATATACTTCAAATAAATATTATGTTGGTGCTTTCAAGTTAAACCTTGATTTTAAAAAGCCTAAATATAAATATTTAATGATCTTTTTTAATATATTTATATTTCCAAGAGTAGTCTTAATGTTATACAAATTATACATATTAAAAAACGATATTATTTTAGAATCATGATCAATTTTATTATATTTTAAGGAAAATATACTTCAAATAAATATTATGTTGGTGCTTTCAAGTTAAACCAAAGGCCTTTGAGGCTAATTAATTGTTAACGAATTTTCATTTTCTATTTGTCGCAGAAAATTGCCATTTATGGTTATGGCGCAGCAGCGACGCCAGCTGCGGGGCAGCGACGCCGACAGCGGGTAGCATAATAATTTGATGTGCGACAAATTGAAAAAAAACGCCGCATAACTCCGCCCTGGAAAAGTTCCGTTCGTCGCTGGCCGTTCAAAGAAAATTGAAAACTCTTCTCAAGTCGTTCACGTTTTTGGGCGCAATGGCGGCGGCGGTGGCGGCAGCACCGGCTCTAGCAGCAGCGAAAATTCCCAGTATTTGCAACCGGCCAATGGAAGCGGCCGGCCAGCATACGGTTGCCTCTCTCTAGCAAGCCATATTGAAAATGGCACTTACACACACACGCACAGGCAGACAGGTTTTCCTCATAATGAATTACGCAGACAGCAGCAGCGGCGGCGGCGGCGGCGGTGGCAGCAACAGCAGCCGCAGCGCAGCAGTTGATCAAAATTGAAAGAGCGCATATAAAAATTAAGTGGTGGACTTGATGAATTTCCCACTCGCTCGCACGCACAGGCTGCGTCGAAAACATGGCAACAATCTCCGCACACAGAGAGAGAGAGAGAGCCACACGCCACCGTTGTTGGCTATTGCCACCACTTGCTGGTGGTGGTGGTGGCCTCTCTCGGTGCCCTAGTGCTGTCTCTCTCGCGCCGCGCGCTTCAGGGTTTCCAGGGTTTCCTCGCTGGCCGCGTCGATTTCGCAGCTCAGTTCAAAATTTTCACTGCGAGCGGTCTGGTCGCTTCCGCGCGCTCTCGCTCTCGCTCTCTCGCGGAAAGCTGAAAAGCAGTAAAAACAGTAACAAGTAACAGTAACAGAAAAGCTGAAAGGCGAGAAAAGACTGAAAGTGTTGTAGTTTTTATTAAATATCAGTTGCAAAAGGGCGAGTTACTCCCGATATTTTTTTAAGCGAAAAAGCGAAGAAACCAACGAAACCGCCTCGTCGAAACCTGTGCATTTTTCTATGTGATGGCCAAAAATGGTTTTGGAGACCGAAAGCAAAAAGTTCTTGATCTCGAATAACAATAATAGTTGTAATAACAATAACAACAACAACAACAACGACAGCATAGGCGCCGCTGCAAAAACCCAACACAATAACAATAATAACGGCAACAACGGTAATAGCGTCAAGCAGGAGGACGACCCAGCGGCGGTGAGGAGTAGTAGTTCTTCCCATCGGGGGGGAAGTTCCCATCACTCCAGCCATTCCCTGCCACTTCCAGTGCAGCAGCAGCCGGAATCCAGTGCCGCCGCCGTCGCGGCCGCCCCCGCTATGCCCTCCGAGGGCCTACACCCGACGGCCGCCCTGCAGCTCTACGCCGCCGCCGCCCAACTGGCGCCCGGCGGTGTCCGCGTCCCGCCCTGGGGCCCCTTCCTCCAGTTCGGTGTGCCCGGCGTCTTTGGCCCCAACGGTCCGTTCTTGGGCCGTCCGCGCTTCGATGCCGCCGCCGCCGCTGCCGCTGCTGCCGGCGGTCATCCCAATTCCGCTGCAGCGGCGGCGGCGGCCACACAAATGGCGGCGGTTAATGCCAGCAACGCCTTCGCCAATCTAACGGGACTGAGCGCCGCCGCGCTGAGGAATGTGAGTGCCGCCCAAACGACGGCCGTGGCGGCGGTGGCCAGCACCGTGGCCACCATCCAGCACCGGCTGATGATCGGCAACCGGCAGAGCCTGCCGCCGGCGGGACCGCCCAGCGAGGGCTCCAACGAGGATGGCGGTGAGTTTCCCATAAAAATAACTGTTTGGGGAGTCTTCAAGGCGGTTTTATTTAATTGAATTTAAATTAAATTTAAGAAACAAAAGGAAAAACTCTTAAAACAATCTAAAAACAAGCCTAGGAACCTGTATTCCCGTTAAATTTAAGCGACTGAGAAATCCTCAAAATATATTTTTCAAATTAATGTTAAAGAGCGCTAATTACCCTGTGTTTTCTTAAATATTTAAGGAGAAAATACTTGGGACGGGTTCTAGCTAACTTTAAATATTACAAAAATAATTTGTAATAATAGCTCTGAGCTTAAAACACTTTGTAGTAATTGAAAATGTTTCTAAAATTCTATATTTTGCTAGCCAAACTTTAAAAAATCATACCAATACTCAAGATATTAAGCCAAATAAATTTCCAAGCCAATTTTTTATTAAATTATTTAAATGCTTCACTAAACACTTGTTAAATGCCTTAAAAATTACTTGGCAACACTTAAGTAACTGTTTCAAGCTCTCAAGAATAAATAATAACTATGACATATTTAACAAATACTTCAGGTAGTATTTATTTATCCCATATCATATTTTTTACAAATCTAAAGAGAGTTTAGGCAGTTTTGTCGTATTTAAATTATGAATATATCATACGGAGAAAAGGTTCAGATTATCTTTATCTTTATCTTTAATTCACTTTATTCCATTTTCTAACAAGGATACATCTTTAATCTTTAAACCATTCATTTAATTGAAGATGATTGAATATAATTTCAAGATTAAAACTAATTGAAATCAATCCTGTAATTAATTAACTTGTTTTGGTTACCGGTAATCCTCACCGATTGAATCTTAAATTGCTAGTTGATAGCTAATGGTTAATAGGTGTGACTAAGGCATTACCATATCATTAATTTCTAACCAGATATTAATGGCTACAACTTAATCACTTGAAGTATGGCCTAGCCGCTCTTCCAAGGAAATGCCAAAGAGATTTCGGAATCCCTAGATCTTTTGAAATAATGTCAAGAGCTTGAGATATCCTTAGTTCAAAAAAACAAAAAAAGTTGCCATTTCAAATTCATCGTCATAGGGCTAACATTTTTTGAGAAAAAGAAAACATATAAATTCGAAAATACAACATGGCCGAGGAGCTAGAGATTGAGGAGACGGAGGACTTTCACAGCCTGGACTCCAACGAGGACGATGCGGCGGCCTCTGGCAGCGGCGGCGGTGGCGGTGGCGGTGGCGGTGCCAGTGGTGGTCAGACGCGGGAGGAGCGATTCGGGGTGAAGAAGTGGGTGGCGCACGCCCTTTGGTCGTGGGACGTGGCCGTGGACAACTGTGCCATCTGTCGCAACCACATCATGAATCTGTGCATCGAGTGCCAGGCGGATCCGAATGCCAACAAGGGCGAGTGCACGGTGGCCTGGGGCGAGTGCAACCATGCCTTCCACTACCACTGCATATCGCGCTGGCTAAAGACGCGCCAGGTGTGTCCGCTGGACAACAAGGAGTGGGTCTACCAGAAGTACGGTCACTAGCCCTAGATCCTGGCCTAGCAAAAAGAGTAAACTAAATTAGAGGTGATCTCAGTGTTAAGACAATAAAATTAACATGTAAAGTAAGCGTAATCCCAATGGCATCACATTGTTCAGAGATTGATCAGCTCGTTACTCTTTGAGAGAAGAGAGGAGACTTGATTTTCATTCATAGATATTGCATAAAGCGTAATACCTGGTAAATGGAGTTTTTAGTCGCCCATTCAAAGTCAATGATCCAATTAAGACTGCTTTTATGGAACCTCCTCCCACTCGCTGGTTTCGCAACGAGCAAAGTTTATGAATGGAACTCGTTCAAAATCGTTGCGAGATAAACTGACGAAAGATCGCTCATCATTTATAGAGAGAGAGAGAAATGCTAATGAACGACACGTGTCGGCGTCAAGAAATATTAATAAAATGTTGCAAAAATATATTAACAAAATAACGTACATTCCTCAGTCTTTCCCATGAAATCAATTTCCAACGCTGACTTTCGCCGGTCATCAGAGCTCAGGCTTTTGATCGCGGATCGCGGATCGCGGATCGATCGGCTAATGAATTATCAGGTCTCACGGAACAGGTCAGCGCCGCCTGATCGAATTTCCAATCCGATTTCCATTTGAATGCGTGCTATATATTGAACGCTATCTCTCTATAGAACTCACTCATCCTGCTCGTTATCGGGGCCCCGGACAATATGCTAATTCATTCAATTAGCCCTGCTAAACGCTTACATTCTCGCTCTGTTTTTGCCCGAGCTGCCTGACTGCCTGACTTTTGCTACCTGCAAAACACATTTATTGATTTAGCTAATCAGCGATCGATTATTATGTAAAGTCCGATTGATTTTCGTTGATTTGTATTTAGCATACAAAGTAGTTTCAGCGCCTGCTGCGCGCCCCCGGAAAAGGTCGCCGAGAGTCCAAATTGGGTCCACAGCCATCCCATAAACCATAAATAAACTACCCGACAAAAAACCGAGAGATATCTAACCGTGTTAAAAATGAGGCGAAAAAATGAACAACAAAAGCCAGCTCGAATTTCAAAGTGTGAACAGGGCCAAGATGTTTGTTTTGGGCGAGGTATTTCCTTTGGCTTTATTTATAATGGGTTTTGATTCCAATAATAATGAAATATATAGCCTGACTTGGGTTTCTAGGAACTTATTTGTTTTTTCAAAATACTCTTCATTGAAAGCGTTTAAGTTTTAATTTGGAATTAACACTTTAAGGGTTTTTTGGTTCATATAATTAATATTGTTATTTATACTACAGTGGTTGGTTATTTCTTAAAGCAGAATTTAATTGGATTTTGATATGAAACTTTAGGTTTATATTGCATAAAAAAGAAGAGCTTGAAATAGGCTAGATTAAACTTCAAATATACAATTTGTCAGCACTGCTGTTTTGTTAACATTGTCTGTGTGCCGGCAGAGGCTCGACTGAGAAATTTTCTACTTTAAATCAACTTAGTTATTCTTATGTTTCCTGTGCTGTTTATATAAAACCCTTCTTCCATTAAGATCTTCCCAAATTTCCCCCCTGAAACAATTGACTTTGTTTAAAATACCTACACTCGATCAGTTGCTTTTTTTTATTTTTTGTAATCAAACAATTGTCTCTATTCCCATTCCGTAATCGCTATAATTCCGGGAAAATCCCTTGTTAGCTCTGGAGGAAAATATCAGTCGTTGATGAATTAACTTTGGCTTGTTTTGCGGTAAGAGCTTTCTTTATTTCTTTCTTTCTTTCTTAAGAGAGCAATCACTAGACCCGAAATTGATGGGACGCCATTTGCCTTGATCGCGCTCCAGCCTGGCCAGAGCCATTAAGTTGGAGTCTCTCCTCTGTAGCAGACTCCGGACTAAACCGGAATGGAGATCAAGTGAGAGAGCCCGGTACGGCCGTGGCTCATTGACCAATTAGCATTAACAAATGATGGCTAGTTGGTGTAATTATGGCCATAATGCATATATACACCGGGTCGGGGCGTTAGCAGGGGGCGTGGTGTGTGCGCCGCTTGTAATTAACTGCACTTGGCTTTGGGGGGAGTGGGGTTACCCCGAGTGTTCTGGGGGCCTAATTAATTGCAGCCAACGCAGTGGAGAGACGACGCTCGTTTTTAGGGGCACTTCCTCCTTAAAAAGTAATTATTAATTTGATTTGATTCAATTTGATTGGGGCAGCGATTGTGCGAGAGTGCGCGAGCGAGTGGGTGGAAGCGAGGCAGGCAGGGTTGCCAAGCTCATTAATCATTTTGCGGCGCGCAGAGTTGACATGCAACTGAGCTGAAAAATGGGATATAGCGAACGGAGAGCTGGGGGTGGTGCCACATTCGTGGGCGTGGGCGGTGGGTTTGCGACGAGAACGTGAACGGGGACATCATTATCATCATAGCCATCGCCATCGTCATCATCATCAGCACATGACGTTTCTCTTGCCGCTGCTCATTTCACGCCGGAAATGAAGAAACTGTCATAAGGCGATCGAAATCATTTATCATGCGATTTTCCTTCAGTTCACCATTTTGTTTTCGACCTCCCCCCTCTTGTCTTGTTTTCTGGTCTTAATGAATTCCGCATATAACCCAAAAAGTTCGTAGTTGTAGTTGTGTCGAGCACTTCCGTTCCGCCCCAAAACGGAAGTTGGCCCATTGATGGAACGGCGGAATGACGGAATGATGGAACCCTGGACTGACTAGAATGATAAATCGTCTCAAATAGATTCTGCCTCAGTCTCAGTTTTTGTTATCAAAAATAATAATAATAATAACAATAAAGAAATGGTATACCGTTGGCTTTTTAAGTATTTCCGTTCTGTAATGGGTTTTCTTCTTCTTCTACTACTCCTTTCCGGAGAAATATAATGGGAAATGAGTCCGAATGAAGTAACATTGCAGGTGGAACTGATTAATTGAGAATTATAACAGCTTTTTTAAAAGAAAGTGCGATTGGTACTCATAAGAAAAACAATTCTTGTTTTTTGGGTTTAAATTGAGTTAGCTCACTTTGTTTATAATAATTTAATTATTTATTATTTTTTATTATTTTTATTTAAAATAAAATTCTTGAATGATTTGGAGAATTCAATTGGCCTAATGTCTTGGCAAGTTAATAACTCCAAAAGGACCTCTTGTCAGCTTTTCGAAAGTGCAATTAGGCGAGGGAAGCGTTTTTTTTTCCTTTCCTTCTAGCAAAACTCCCTTCCCATTCCCCTTTCCCACCATAAACTTTTTAGTAGTTCTCTCCCTCGCCGTTTTTGCCTTCCTTCCTTTCTTTCCTGTCTTACCTTCTTTTTTTATATATGTATATATTTTCGCTTTAATTTTTATGACTTAAGTGGCTCACCCGCGAGGATCGGGGATGGGGCATGGAGCATGGGGCAAAGGGTTTGGGGGGTTGGTGTGTGAGTGTGTGTATGGGTAACTGTTATATTGCCTGGCTGACGCGCGCTGTAAACGAAAATAACATGCCACGGAATGTGACTGAGGCATGCAACAACACATCCAACTCACACACACACACACACACTCCACTCGTTTCTTCTGATTTAGCCGCCTTCTCGTCCATACCCTTTTGGATCCGGGTATTAACTTGATTTTCAGATCCTTGGAGAACCTTTTTAAGGGATCAAATTCAAAATTTAAAGTATCACATAAAACTAAGGAAACTTAGGAAATAATAATAACAAACTAATAATCATAATAACAAACTAAGAGCTATTTTCTATTTTTAAAACAATTGTTTCGGGATTTAGACCTCTTGAAACATTTAGGATTTGAAAAGATTTTTTTAAGGGTTTTTTTTTGGATCTTGATGCTGAAAATGTCCTCCATATATTCTAAAAGCTAAAAGTACTCATAACTGGGTAATATTTCAAGATTAATTAATAAAATTTGGTAATCTAGCTTATAATAAAAATTAAGCCCATCATACCAAATTTATGTTTAAATTTAAATTTTAAATAAATCTATTATTTATTTCTTCTTAAAATTACACCCAAACAAAAATCATCATAGAACCTATACGATTGTTACATGAATTCTATACTCTTGAGTATGAAAAATGTCTTAATAAGATTCTTATCAATTTAATACTACGAAAGTATACATTTTGTACTCATCTGCACCAATATTTCATAATAATCACTAACGCGACAAACAGAAAAGCACTAAATTCCAGCTAACGCGATTTGTTATCGAATTTTCGATGTAGGTTCGTATAAAAATAATACTCGAAAATACACAATTGAATCTTTGGAGTATAAAAATTATACTTTGTAGTATATATTTGATATTTTTAAGTATAAAATTTATACTAAACTCGTTATACTGCTTGAGTATAATTTTAAGACAACGCGTAGAAAGGTTAAACTTTTGTTTAATGATAATTATAATTAATTAATTGATAATTAGATGCAACTTGAAAGACAAGTTTATAATGCCGTTTTAGGACAACATGTGGTATATCCCGAATATTTGCCGTACTACCAAGGATCGGCTAGGGTGTCTTAGGCTTCGGATCCTGGAAGTGCAACTCCCTAATGCCCCCACTTTGTTTCTGTTTCATTTTAATTTTCAGTCTTCGCTCTTCGTTTCGTTTTGTTCGCCGCTGCCGTTGAGGTTAGGGCGAGAGTGAGTTGAGTAAAAGTGTGGCTGTGACTGTGACTGTGGCTGTGGCTGTGTGCAACGTTGCCAAATTGCAGTCTGGCCTGGCGTCGAATTTTGGGGAGTCGCACGCTGCACTTCAGAGAGTGCACACTGCACACTGCACACTGCACTTTGCTGGGCGTGCAATAATCATAATAAATTTCAATTATCGTTTGCATTGCCTCCCACACACCCGCCGAAAAAGAGGAAGGAAAGAACACAAAACATGAATTATGTTTGGGCATTCGGAGCACCGCTTACCGTTTGCCGCCCTATTCACCCCCTCTTACCTGTTATTATTAAGTCATTTGAATGCACTTTGGGGGCCGGCCATCTCGCTCGCTCTCGCCTTGTCGCTTTCCATTTAATGTCTCTATTATTGCTGTGTATTTGGTGTTGTTATTGAGTTATTAACACGCACACACACTTGCACTTGCACTCGTTCGCGCCATCTCACTCAAACTCACTCAAAGCGCAAACGAGTTTGGTGCGGCGAAGAAGGCGAGATGGAGATAGTGACGTGAAGCGTTACAGTGCGGCACGCATAATTAGGTACACTTAACAGCCGAATGCAAGCCATTCATTAGGGGCGTCCTCTTGTTATTGCGCTTTAATGCAGGGTGTGCGGCGTGTGCACACACACCGTACTGTGCGTATGTAGGTAGTCCGCAATTGTGGCAAGGCCGCCGCCAAAGGCGAGCGGGGGGAGGTGGGGTGTCCATCTAAATACCGAAATTAATGTGATTACAAAGTCAGCTCTGTGGTGTGGTGTGGAGTTGAGTGGCGGCGCTTTGGATGGTTTTTATTCGTCACTCACGGCCCGGATACAATGTAGAGCCACTAAATGAGTGATTGTATGTTGTATGGCTGCGTTTCCACAGAAAAAGTCATCGTAAAAAGGTATCGATTAACGCGATAGGCAGTCGTTACGTACTTGTACTTGTGTACTTGTGTTGCAACTCGGACTCAATGGGCTTATTCTTTGAATTATTTCCTCAGTGGTGTTAAAATGTGGCTCTACTAAGTGAGTAATTGTGCCAGAAAAAGTCATCGTTGAAGGTATCGATTAACCCGATAGGCAGTCGTTATTTACTTGTGTACTTGTGTTGCAACTCGGACTCAATGGGCTTATTCTTTGAATTAATTTCTTAGGTGGTTTATATGTCATAATGTAGAGTCTCTAAATTAGTGATTAAACCAGAAAAAGTCATCGTAAAAAATATCGATTAACTCGATAGGCAGTCGTTTCGTACTTGTGCTTGTGTTGCAACTCGGACTTAATGGGCTTATTCTTTGAATTAATTGCTTAGTGGCTTAAATGTGGCTCTACTAAGTGAGTAATTGTGCCAGATAATGTCATCGTTGAAGGTATCGATTAACTCGATAGGCAGTCGATACACGCTGGTGTTGCAACTGTTGGGGTTTAAAAATAATGTAATTTCCTTTTGATTTTCTATTATCTAGTAATTGTTTTAACTATATTTGAGTATTTATAATAAAGTAGTAAAGTAATAATCTAGTTACATTTTTGTTTAATACTTAAAATATTTAAAAAGCTATTTAAAAAAAACAGTTAATATGATAGAATGAATTTTAACATTGGATTTATAATTAAAACAACTCCTTTAATATGTAGATAATTTAAACAAATAATTTTAGAAACTCCTTTTATATGTGGAAAATATTTACAAGTCTTTATTTATTTCCACCAACTCGTTTCTAACTCACTGACCCGCGCTGTGCTTCCGTCCAGTGTCTCTGGCCATCATCTAATACCCCAAAACACCTTGGGATTGGGTTTGGGATTGGGACTGGGACCGACCTGTCCTCTCCCCATCCCCACTCCTCTCCGCCAGCTCTCCTTTGGGCTCTCGGAGAAGATCGGAGTTAATTTGATAAATTGCGGGCCCTTTTGCATGCATTCCGCGTCACGCCCCCTTTCGGGGGTATAATCTAAATATAGAAAACTATGTATGCATCCTGGGGATCGGATCAAAAACGGAAGGAGCCGGGGAAGGGGCAGGGGCAGGGGCGGAATAGAAACGTAATTAAATTGTTTCGTTTTTATTGTGAGCCGGCGGCGGCTGGGAATTGAGAGAGAACCGGCCGTGGTCGTCGTCGTCGTCGTCGGCCAGGGCCCCTTTGGCGGTGTAATTGAAATATATGATTATGAATATTTATGCATTCGGTGTGTGTGCGAGTGTGCGAGTGTGTGTGTGTCTCGGCTAATTTAAATAATAATTTTCCAACACTTAATTATAGGGTTTTTAGTGTCGAGAACAAAGTGTTTTGCGCCCATGTTTCTCTATGCCTTTTGCTGGCTCTATTTTGGGTTTTCCGGGGTCCCCAAGGGGGTTAGTTTTTGGCACCACCCTAATTAGTTTTAATAAGCCAACACCCCCTCTCGGTCGGTCATATTAATGACTTGTTTCTGTGCTGTGTGTGTGTTTGAATTTCATTTACACATTTACCCATTTCTATTATTCTAATTTCTAATTTCCCCACTTTCCCATTTCCCCTCGTTGCAGGCTTTCCCGGCGACGGCGATGACGATAGCAGCGCGGCCAAGCGCCGCCGCTCCCGCACCAACTTCAACTCCTGGCAACTGGAGGAGCTGGAACGGGCCTTCTCCGCCAGCCACTATCCGGACATCTTTATGCGCGAGGCCCTGGCCATGCGGCTGGACCTCAAGGAGTCGCGAGTTGCGGTGAGTTTAGTTTTAATCGAAATTTTCCAAGGGATTTATGGAGAAAGTTTTCAAATTGTAAAGGAGAAATCGAAGAAAATATTGCAAAAAATATAAATTCACTACCAGTTTTTGATTTCTGATTATATTCCGTTTAGAGAAAGTAATAAAATTATTAGGAATTCAATATTTATTGAGAAACATTTTAAATTTTAAACGAAAAATTGGAATTATACATTTTGAATTAACAAATATCGAACTAAAATAAATTAATTACTACACAGAGAGAATTATGGCATCTGAAAATTGAGAATTCGCGTTCTCAAATACGTACTATTCTCACTTTGAGAACGGATTTAAAAAAAAATGTTTAATTGAAGTATTTTTTCCTTACTTAGAAACGAAAAAAAAATCAAATTGAATACAAAAGTACTCACACCAAGATTGAGAACAAATATACTTGAATTTAAATGGTTTTATCCCTAAATTGCGTACGGCTGTACTAGAGTTTAATTTTAAACTGAGTAGAGTACCACCTCAAAGTAAGAGCAAATGGACTCGGTCGTTATTTGAGTACGTATTTTTCTTATTTTAAATCCATTTTTTTTTTAATTCTCTGTATGTAGTTTTTGGTACTTTAAAGCTAGTTTTGTGATAATATTTCCTTCAAAAATAAATCCAAACTGCAGAAATACATTTCCCTGCCATTTGCGAGCACCTTTGCTGAGATTATACGCTTTGTTCCAGATAGGTATGGTTCCAGAATCGACGTGCCAAGGTGCGGAAGCGTGAGCACACCAAGAAGGGACCCGGACGCCCCGCGCACAATGCCCAGCCGCAGACCTGCAGCGGCGAGCCCATTCCGCCCAACGAGCTCAAGGCCAAGGAGCGGTAAGTAATAAAAAAAAAAACTCTTTAACTTATTAACTCTTTAAATCAAAGCTGAAAATACTTCAGAGCAACGATTAAAATTCAAATAAAATATTAAACTGTCACTCAATAAAAAAAAAAATGCTCAACTGCCAAATTCAATGGCCATTTGTAACCATTCCGATTGCATTTAACATACAATCACTGGTTAAATGGCATATTTAATGGTCCTATTGATGATTTCTGTCACTTCAAATGTTAAACTCTCAAACCAGTTATTGAGTTGGAAAGTGTTGAATTTTTAATCAGGCAAAATAATGTGTGGAAGCAGGGTTTCAAAATTACGCTGCTTCATAATTAATAATATATTATTTAAATAACTATCTATTAGCATTTCGCATTTCGCATTTAGTATTGTAAGTTAAGATCTCGTCGACATTCAGAAAATGAGGATTAAGTAAAACAAAGACTATGGTCACACTACGATTTGGAAAGCGAAATAAAGCACATTCAAAAGTTAAAACCAAGAAAATAAATCGAAGGAATGAAGGAGAATCGATAGAAAAACTACGATAACACGATAAAGCAGGAAAGCTTAGTCTTTGCATTGAGATAGCTTAGGAGTTGAAGTAAAAATTTAATTAAAAATTAATAAAGATAGTTAAGAACTACAAGATTATTTCAAGTTTATATTAGAGATATTTCTCTACTATAACCATCCAAAATTAACCTCTAATTAAACCCCATTTCCCTTTATTTTCCTCCCATTTTCTCCCACACAGAGCTCGTCGCCGGAAGAAGCTGGCCAAGGCGATCGACCGGCAGGCGCGAAAGCTTCAGGCCAAAGGCATCACCGTGGACCTGGAGGCCCTCAAAGCCGAGTACATATCACAGCACAAGGCCAACGGCACCTTCTCCGACTCGGACCTCGAGGACGATGGCATCCAGATCGATGTGGTCGGCGGCACGGATAGCGACGACGAGCTGGACAGCGATGCCGTCAGTCCCGCCCGCATGGGTGCGGCCTCCTCCTCGCAGCAGAACTCCTCGATCCACTGCGGGATGGATGGCGATGGGGACAGCTCGCGAGCCGGGAGCTTCATCGGTGGCGGCGGCAGTCTGGGCAGTCCCAGTTCGGTGGCCCCCAATTCGATGCTCTCGAATGGTGGCCTTGGAGGCGGCAGCTCCGGCTCGATCTTTGGCAAGCTAGAGCCCATGGATGGGAATGAGTCGGAGGAGCGGGATCGGGAGCGGGACTCACCGAAGCCGCTGCTCTTTCCCGCCAAGGCCTTCCACCAACTGAACCTGCAGAGCCAAAGCCAGCAGCAGCATGGGGGTCACGGAGGACATGGGCCGGGTCAGGGCCAGCTACACCACCACCATCACTCGCACTCGCATCATGGAAACACCTCCTCCTCGGCAGCGGCGGCGACGGCGGCGGCGGCGGTGGCCAATCTGGTGCACCAGACCTCGCCGATCAGCATGCGGCGCAGCAATCCCTTCAGCATCGAGTCCCTGCTGTTCAACAACACGTGAGGCAACCAGGGAGGGATCCGTAACCGTAACTGCATCATCATCCCCTTGATTCTCGCGTTCCTAGAATATTTTGCTCACCTTATTCGCCCCACTTTCAGTGCCGTTCGTACATTGCGGGGCAAAGAGAGAGAGCCCGCCCTATGTAATCAATTGTTCAAGTAAAATCGATCAAAATCGCATTGTGCGGACGGCCCTTATCTATATGTATCTTCGGTTGAGAGCTTGAATATTCCCTAAGTGATTTATTTATTCGAATTGTATTTATTTTGTAATGCATTTTTTTTAAACACTATTTTTTTTTCGTGTAATCTTAGACCTTGTTCCCAGAGAGACTAAATTAGTGTTGTAAATGAATTTATTATTTGTACTTCGTATGCATATATGAATATCCCTTTTTTTTAGAGTGGCTGATGCCCAAAGCAATGCTTGAAACATGAATAATATAATTATGTAATAAAAGTGTATCGACTAAGGACATTTTTTTTCAAAGTGTGCGTGCGTGTGTGCGAGTTGTGTGCGTGTGAGCCTGTGTAAAAATGTAATTTAATTTAGCAAAAAACGAAGGGAATAAAAAATAATGAAAAGAATAAAGAAACACACAAAGAATTGCATAGAAATCCACGAGTTAAAAGTAAGCGGAATTTTTTTTGTGCGAGAGGCAGAAAGTATATATTACAAATATGAGAAAAACCCCCCACACAATATTACGTATAGAAAATGGCGCAAAATGGCTGCTACAAAAATTATATTGTATCTAAAAAAACACACACAACTGATTGTCAAACAAGAATAAAATGCGAATCTGCAAAGAGAGAGAAAAACCACATAAACAAACCAATTACGATTATCATTTACCCCTCCTATTGATTTCGACTCGAGCTTATCCACAAAGTAAATATGACAAGGTCCCAGTCGAAGCAACCCGAAACGCGGCTCAAATTCAATAAACGGCAATTTAAATGGCATCAAAAAATACACTTAAATCAGAAAACTCCAAAAGCGTTTTCCTTGCTGGCTTGGAATGGCGTGCAAATGTGCGATCTGCTGCGGAATATGAATATATACTTGTGTCCCCCTAATGGGGTCATCATCTTTATATGGCTGCATTAAAATTAAGAGCTGGACAATGTCTGTATTACTTAGGTCATCAAATCAAAGGGTCCCGGGAGAGAGCTTTCTTAAATCTCGTTTTGTGAGTGTTTTTCCGACGGCTTTCTGTATTTTTCCTTCAAATTTGCTCTTCGAATGCTGAATGCTTGGCTCCTTTAAAATACGGTAAGAATTATATTTTCAGGAAACTAATGGATTGCCTTAATACAAAAAAATATAAAGTTTGAATAATTTTTATTTTAAATTTTAATTTAGAATTATTTTTTAATAATTATAATTCTTTTTTTTTTGGTATTAAGTTACTTTCAACCTCGAACAGCTAAAAGAATAGTGAATTCCTTTTAATGAACGTAAAAGGTTTATTTATTTATATTTGAGAAAAATATGGAATACAATAAAAACTAAAATTAAATGTGACCTAAATTTACTTTCATTCTATAAAAAAAGTAGTATAGTAAAAAGTAGGCCCAAATGTTCAAATGTTTAACTGACAGAAAGTAGTCTAATCAGAAACGTAAAACCGCTTAATATAGTTTTTATAATTCCCAAGTACGAATTTGTAAGAAGCCTTAGTACAAAATAAGGCTATTTCTTTCCGCTTTTAAAGAAAGTTTAAAGTAACCGATAGAAAATAAGGTTGGGTTAGATACATAGTTAGATAACAATTCGGGGTAAAGCTTATAATTATATCTGCTTATAATTCCCAAGTGCCAAGTCAGTACTCTCTTTCCTTAAGGAAAACCTAAAAAAGTGCATTATTACGTGGGCTGCTACATATATTTCTGGCCTAATAATGAAAATACGAATATTTATTAAGGAAAATAGTTTTATTGTTTTTCAAAATATTCTCCATCAAGATTTACACACTTTTGCATGCGCTCAAACCAATTTTCGAAGCACTTTTTCCACTCTGATTGACACACCTCAAAAACATGGTTTTTGAATGCTTCAACAGCATCTTCTGGCGACGAAAATCGTTGACCACGCATTTTCTTCTTGATGTGAGGGAATAAAAAGAAGTCATTTGGTGCCAAGTCAGGACTGTACGGCGGATGACCCATCAATTCGACGTTTTGGCCAGTCAAAAAGGCGCTGGTTTGAGCCGATGTGTGAGAGCTCGCATTGTCATGGTGCACAATGATTCGTCTTCCCTTGTTCGTTTTTCGAATTTCACCGAAGACTTCAGGCAAACAAATGGTGGTGTACCAATCAGAATTGACCGTCCTACGTTGCTCAAGAGGAACAGTAGCCACATGACCAGTTTTTGCGAAGAAACAGGCGACCATTTGCTTCGAAGTGCTTCTTCCACGAACAACTTTCGTTGGATTTGGCTCGTCTTGGAAGACCCACACGGTCGATTGCTGTTTTGTTTCGGGCTCATACGCATAGATCCATGATTCGTCACCTGTGACGATCTTATAAACGTCTTTTGAAGCACCGCGATCGTATTTTTTCAGCATTTCTTTACACCAATCCACACGAGCCTTCTTTTGAGCGATTGTCAAATTGTGCGGGATCCAACGAGAACAAACCTTTTTTACAGCCAGGTGCTCATGCAATATCGAATGTATGCTGGTGGAAGAAATGCCTAGGGATGCCTCTATCTCACGGTATGTCACATGACGGTCTTGCATTATTAGTTCACGTACGCCATCGATGTTTTCTGGCACAACGGCTGTTTTTGGACGACCTTCGCGGAATTCGTCTTTGAGGGAGCGTCGGCCACGATTGAATTCGTTGTACCAGTTTTTCACAGTGCTATAGGATGGTGCTTCATAGTCATACAAAGATTTAAGTTCATCGCTGCACTCTTGTCGTGATAATCCACGCCGAAAGTTGTGAAAAATGATCGCACGAAAATGTTCACGAGTTAATTCAATTTTTTTGCGAAATTGATTTTTTTAAGTAACTGTAAACAACACAAATGATAGTCGTACGTCAAACCGTTCTGAGTACGTTTATGCTTAAAAATGTCGAACTTTTCAATGGAAATGTCAGATTCCACCTAACAACACTTAGTGTTGCCTAGGCCAGAAATATATATAGCAGCCCACGTAACATAACTAAAATGCAATTAAAAGCGTGAACAGCAGCCCAAAAAATTCCCGGGCATTACCACATGTCGGTTCCATTAATCAGACTGCAACCGGGATCTCAACATATAACCGATTTGCGGTTGATCAGGGGCGTCGCACCAAGAGAGAGACCCCAGTGGGGGGCCTGTGGAAACGAAGCCGAGGAAAGGAAACCTGTCCCAAAGACCAAGACCCCGCCAAGTGTCAATTGAATTTGCATTCGGGCTTCGCCCAATCTGCTCTGCGAACGGGGAACGGTACATCCAGCCGTGTCAGAGGCAGCGGGAAGGGGGACCAGGCTTTCATGGGAATTTCGTGGTGTGTAGTTCATTTCATGGCAATTTTATTGCTTATTAATTTTTCAGTGTTCGCGCTTTGCTTCTCGCTCTCTCCCCCCCCCGTTGAAGCCGCCGCCGGGCGCTCCTGGATGCCCCAGGGCTCAGTGGCATGCTGTTAATGGCTCCTCCACCTGGCTGTTATTGTTGCTGCCCGTTGATATGATTATTACGTTTATGGATTTTAATAATTGTGCATGATTTGGAAGATTTCCCCCACGTCTTCGGATCTCTTCATTTCGGAGCTTCACAGAGACGAGACTCGTGCCCCCGCGGCGCATTCATAACTTCTATGGCCATTTCTCCGTCTTCTTTTTTTCCTGGATTTTTTTCTTTATATTCTATTTTTCTATATTTTTTTTGTGGCTCAATTACTTTTCGATGCAAATCAAATTGGCCGCTCTTAACTATTCTTCACACGTTTTTCATTAAGTTTATTTGTGCGCGTATATCTCTGTATACAAATAGTCGGATTCGGAATCGGTTTCGGCTTCGGCTCCGACTTCGGAGTCGAGCTCATTCCCAGCTCCTTAAGCCTCTTGGCTTTTGTGGTAAATGAGTTTTTTATTGAGCTGAAAATATTTTTGTTAAGCTTATTGTTCATTGTTTGATTGTTTATGGGAGGAGGCCAGTATCGGAGTTTTGATGTTGGATTAGGCCTTTCGGGTTCAGGAGATGCGCTACAAAAATGTATGCTTCAAACTTGGAACAGTGGAATGGAACAGGATCGATGGAACGGAGTAAGGAATTCTGTTTTTACTGATCTTATAGAAATACAAATTATTAAATTTAAGCAGAAAGAAATTAAAAATAAGAAATTTGATATACAAATTTGAAAAAAAGTATTATTTATAATAAAAAATATCGAATTTCTGAAGTCAAAACAAATTGAAAATGGTACAATTATGGCTTTAATATTTATTGGATTAATTCTTTCGGGTTCAGGAAATGCGCTACAAAAAATTATGTTTCAAATGTGGAACAATGGAATGGAACAGGATTAATGGAACCTGAAATACAAATCATTAAATTTAAACAGACTTGAAACAGACTGTTTTTATGAAAAAATATCTAGTTCCTGAACTCAAAATAAATTGAAAATGGAACAATTATAACTTAAAGTGTTATTTCTGGAAAGAAAAATCATGGTAGCATTAGTTTAATTTCCGTTTTTAATCTCCGAAATTTTAATTTATTTCAAATGAAACAGTTTGAACACAAATATTTATTTGTTAAATATTTATTGAACATAAATCTCTTAATAAAATCATTGATATACTTATAATTTGTATAATTATTTATTATTTACATAAATATTATTCCATTTGAAACATTTTGAAAATGGAACAGAAAACGTAAGCTTTGAAATAAGTATTTAAAGAGATTACATCTAAAATTGAAAAGAAACAAACTATTGAAAAGTTAAATTTAAGATTAAAGTTATTCTTTGAAGATTTATAATATTAAAAGAATTTTCCTAAAAGATTTATATTATTTAAACATTTTTATTTGAGGATTTAAAATTAAACAGATATAAAACTGAATGGAATGGAATTAAATGGCTTATTTCGTATAAGCATTTCCAAATTATAGATTTTTTTTAAATATTTTTTTTTTTTATAAAGTTTTCCTATTAAAACCCATATACCCGAAATATTAAGGCCTGGACAATGATCACTGATCACCCTACGTTATAGCGCTTAATCGAAATCAATAAAGTTATTAAAGCGACGCTTTTAAGTTTTCTGTAACAGATTCTTAAGCCAACAACAAGGGGTCCCCCAACAAAGGGCCCAAACAATGGGGATTAGCGCTCCATCGACCATCTCCGAGCTGCTAAAGAAAACCAGCTTTCGGTCCGTGAATCAGTGAATCCAGTGGATCCCAGAGATGATTGTCATAATTATGGGCATTTTGTTGTTTGCCGCTCTCTCGACTTCTCGACTTCTCGACTTATCGGCTGAGAGGAGCCTCCGTCTCCTCGGGAGTTGCTTCCATTTCAATTTCGCAGCGGGAGTCGATTGGTTTCCATCGAAGGGGGAACGCTAATCAAAGTGTTTATCGTGGACCGATCGTTTGTATTATGATTTTTGATGCCTTAATTTATTCACACTCTGAATAAACGTGCAGCTCGTCGTGTTTGGTGTTAATCTTTGCGCCTTTCCCGAACACAGATCCCAGAGATTTCGTTTTCTATTTGCCTTTCGAACGCGAACGCGCTTTTCAATTTTCACAGCGGGCAGCGGGCAGTCCGTCCGGGTCAGGTCATCTCTGGGACTCTCATCCCGGGCCAAACAATGTTTGTAATTTATTTCATTGTGCGATGATTAGCAGCATTTCTCGATACCCCTTTTTTCTCGGCTGCTCCACTTTCTTTGTTTACGGTCAGGAGGCATCGCGGCCTTATTAGTTCATAGTTATGGCCATTGGCGGTAGTTTATGACCCGGGCCCGGGCCTCATCCGCTCCATTGTCCCCCCGTGGCAGGTAAGGCCCTGGCTTGCCTCAAATTGAAAAAAAGAAACCTTCGGAGAAGGGAAAAATCTGAGCATATTGTTATAATTGAGTTTCGGGGTTTTTTTTATTTTTATTTTTATCATTTTCTGCCACGCCCAAGGAGAGATAGAGGGTTGGCCCAGACACGGGGCGCTGACACCGAATATCATAATAATGAACTCTCGAGAGCGACGCAGAGGCAGGACCCGGTCTGGGCCCGGGTGTGAGTGACTTTTAATTTACTTCAAATCCTTGCTCAACTACATGACTCCTGGGGGAGTTGTCCTCGCACCCACAGAGGCAGGAGCCAGCAGGACCAGGACCAGGACCAGTCTGAGCCAAAGGCAAGTGGCACGTCCTCCGCGGAACACTCACCGTCGACCCTGGAGGAGGGAGAAGGACGAGCACGGTGTCCTGTCCGCTGGGTTATGACTTCGAGCAGCCACCAGGGAGGCCGAGCACCGAGCTGGACACTGGGCTGCAAGGTAAGGGTTTTACTAAGTGAAATATATGTTATTAAAAAAAATATATAGGTGAAAGTTTAAGTTCATGAAATATATATTTAAATTAATATTTTATAAAGCGCTTGTTAGGGATATATTATCATTTATTTATTGTAAATATTTCTAGTTATTTTATTTGCCATTAAGAAACAATTTGAGAGCTGCAAATATTCTAAAAAGAAAAATAAAGATAAAGATTTGATACTTTGAAAAACATATTTATTTTTGGGGAAAAAATGTTTTTATTTATTTATTTATTAAAAATATTTAGAGGTATTTTATTTGCCAATAAGGGACAATTTAGGAGCTGCAAGGTTTTGGACAACCTGAAATATTAAAAAAATAAAGGTAAAGGTGTGACAACCTGATTAATATATTAAAAATAAAATATTTTTAAAAAACTTCCTAGAGAAATATATTTTTTTATCTATTACAAATAATTCTAGGTATTTTGTTTGTCATTAGGGGCCAATTTAAAAGCTGCAAGGTAAGAGTTTGGACAACAAGAAATGTTTAAAAAAATAAAGGTATAGGCTTTACAGCCACAAAAAAAAAATTATTTAATCATAAAATAAAGGTAAAGGTTTGTTAACCTCAAAAATATATTAAAAAGAATATAATATTTTTATTTATTTATTGTAAATATTCGTAGCTGTTATATTTTCCATTAAGGAACATTTCAAGTCCCTTGTTGGCCAGTGTAATAAGCAAGTGGAAGTCAAAGTTTTCATATTTTCGTGTCGTACCACCCCCGAGCGGTAGTGGCCTCTCGCTCCCGCACACGCCTGTCATATCTGGCCGTCTCTGTCTGCCGGCGCACATCATTAATTTGTTATACGGAGATTATCTATTTTTATTGTTATTAATGGCAAACAATTTATTAAGCCAGCAGCGGGCCAGGACTCACACACATGCCAGGACTTTGGGCAAAGGACCCAAGCCCAAAGAGGAGCGAAAAAGGACCCAGAGAGAGAATAACTATCCATGTAAATCAACGGAATTTCACTAAACTACGTGCGGGTGTTGCCGCAGATGGATTGCTCATTATGTGTGTGTGTGAGTTTGCCCAGGACAGGGACAGGGGTGGCGAAAAGGACGAAAAGGACGAAAAGGAGCAGGACTTCTTCCCAGCTGCCGAGGTGTTGACGTCCTGCACTTTGCATTATTATCGTTATTGCTCTTCCCGCTGCGAGTATTGAGTCCCAGTACCTGCAGAGAAAATAATTATAATTATTATTACAATAATCATCTTCCCCAAAAAGAATACATTTTATTATTTAATTGTTTAGCCAAGTATAAGGCGACAGAGTATTTAATTATAATCATGCTTCGCCATCTACTAGCAATAAAATAAGATAAAGAATATAATAATGGTACATTTTATGGGTTAATTATGTACCTAAGGTAATAAATAAAACTACAGTGAAGTAACACCATATTACATATTATACAAAAATCAAGAAATATTTAAAAATTATTAAGGGGATATTTTGTTGGTTAGTATTTACTATTTTAGGTACTATGTAAATATATAATATCCCCTAGGTACTACATAGTACCTTAAATAGTAAATAAACCCCTTTTAAATACATTTATTATTATTAACTATTTAATTTTCAACTAAAACAGTTTCAAAGTAAAGAAAAGAATAAGGATATAATCTCTACCACCAAAAATATAATTAATAAATAAAAGATATTTAGTAAAGGTACCTTTTATTAGTAAATGGTGTACAAACTTACACATACCTATTTGTTATATGAAAATTAAATACAGAAACAAAAAAAATACGTTCAATAAAAGACAATATGAAGAAAACACTAAAGGTACATTTCGTTGGTACATTTTGGTTAATGGTATCTAAAGGTACTTTGGTTAATGGTACCTAGGGTTAATAGAAAAAACCCTTTTAGAGATATGTCTTATTATTTATTATGTACTCTTAAGCTTAGAACCAAATAAAATAAATAAAACCGACAAATAAAACATAATTGAAGAAATGTTAACTAAGGTCCTATTTAAGGTACATTAGAGAAGCAGAAGGTACATTTTGTAGCACGAACCATAAATAATACAACATTTTTACACAGTAAGCTCTTTTAATTATAAATATATTTTTATAACAATTATAAAGGCTTTAAGAACATCATACTTATTAATTTAAGTGTACCACTGCTCGCTGGCGGTGTAATGATGCTTCTGCTCCTGTCTCGTCTCCTGGCTGAGGTCCTGGCTGGCTCCTGGCTCCTTCGGTCCGAGGACTCATTAGTATGCGCAGCGGCCACGAAACTGTTTATTAGGGTCATTAGCGAGGCCTCAACACGCCTCCTTCGCAGGACTCCTCAGGCCTCAGCCTAGCTCCCATCCTCTCTATCTCTGTCTGATTTTGGAGCAGAAAATCGGATCGCAAAAATGGAAAATAAACAGCGCATAAATTTAATATTAAATAAGCATATATAGCCTTACAATAAATTCGATTGCAATGAATCCAATTAGTCATGGGCAAATTGTTATTGAAGGCAGCAGCAGCAGCAGTCTCTCGACGAGTCTTAACCCCCTGCGAGAGTCCGCCCTTTAACCCCCGATACCCATAATTCATGTTCCGCCTCGCTTGGCACTTTTCGCTGATAAGCCACCGACGCCGCCTGATAATAAAATAAATACAAAATCGGAATGATTCAGACGAGAGATTTTTCGAGATTTAAAGAAAACACGAACAAGTCCGGGCACTTGTTTGTAGCAACTCTCCTGGGGAATTGAAATGAAATGAAATGTCTGTGAGGATCGTCTTTATGTTTCTCCGATTTCCGTAATGTCAAAGGCCCGCTTAGACAAATGAGATAATTGGGTACATGGATTTATGTGGCACTCCCTTCGTGCTCCGTGCTCCGGTCTCTGATTTATTTAATAAGCAAACGGGGAGGAGGAGCACCCCCATTCCGATAAGGCGAGGGCGAGGGCCTGTTCCAGATCATCGTTCTCGAATGCCCATTCCCATTCCCATTTCCCAATTCCATTTCCATATCCCCCACAGCCACGTCCATGTCCATGTCCAGCGCAGCATTCATGGCTGTAAAAATTTATTGGCCATCAGTCACAATTGCCAATGTCCCGGCGATGGCAGCGAATTGTGGCAATATGTTGCATACACGCGCCGATAAGAGAGCTGTCTTTGCTCATCCACCCCGCCGCCGCCCACATGGCAGCCACGCCCCCAGCTCCTGCTTCCCCTCGATGACCCCAACCCCCTGGAGAGAAGGTTTGGCAGGGGCCATGCGGCGTATGAGCAATGTGCAATGCAAATCGAGGGGAATATTCGAGTTTTTGGGGATATATCCTGGAAAAACACAGAAAATTTATTTAAAAAAATATGAAATCTCTTTAATATCGATATTTTTATCGAAACTCATTATAGAAAAAATGTTCAACAATAATCAATCTTTTAAAAAATCAAAGAAAATCTGTAATCTGTCTAATATCGATATTTTTATCGATACTCATTATCGAAACAATGTTTAAAAATCAATGCAAACCGTGGGGAATATTCGAGTTTTTGGGGATATATCCTTGAAAGCGACAGAAAACTTTTAGATCGATAATAAACTATGAAACCTGTCTAAGATCGATAATTGTTATCAAAACTCATTATTGAAACAATGTTCAAAATTAATCATTCTACTAAAAAAACTAAGAAAATCGGTAATTTTAATACATTTATCAAGCTTAATATTGGTCATTACATTTTCTCAAGAATAAAACTTGTTAATAGAAAACTGGTCAGTACGATAATAAATTATGAAATCTGTCTAATATCGATATTTGTTATCAAGACTCATTATCGAAACAATGTTTAAAAATAATCATGCATCTACAAAATCATGGAAAATTTGTAATCTGTCTATTATCGATATTTTTATCGAATGTCATAATCGAACAATGTTTTCAAATAATAATTCTTCCAAAAAAATCGAAGAAAATCTGTAATCTGTCTAATATCGATAATTTGATCGAAACTCATCGAAACAATGCTCAAATATCATTCTTCTAAAAAATCAAAGAAAATCTTTAATCTGTGTAATATAGATATTTTTATCGAAACTCATTATCGAAACAATGCTCAAATATAAACATTCTTCTAAAAAAGAAAAAAAGAATCTGTAATTTTTAATACTTTTATCAAGCTTAAAATTGATTATAAAATTTTCTCAAGAATAAAATGTAGTGAATAATATTTAATTAATTAATTTGTAATGTTTTTTAGCAGTAAACTATATATGATATTTAAAAATTTTCCAGAGCATTTCAAAATCGACTTGGTGGCTTACCTCGTCCTGGCCATGGTTGTTTTTCTTCGAGCTTCAAATTAATGTAATTTTTTTTGGGGTTTGACTTTCCTGTTGTATTCTTTTTTTTTTTTGTATGAAAAGGGGATTGGTCCAGGACTCTTACTCCTGCAGGACTCTGGTGAGCGATTGTGTGCCAGCCTGGCTGGGGCAGTGAAATAATGGCGCTCAATGATATTAATACGTTCGCTCGTTATCAAATTGCGTTTGCATGCAAAATGGACGCCGCTCCATTTCCGGAACAGGAGCAGGGAACAGGAACAGGAACCGGAACCCCAACTCCCCCCAAACTCTGGTATATTATATTATGTATTTCTCTTATTTTTGCCGGACACGAAACGGACATGAAACGAGCGCCATATTTAAGAGCCGTACGTGATTTGTAGTCCCCCTCGCCGCCTGGCTTTCCTCTTTTCCCCAACCATAAAAGGCCTAAACAATAAAAGGAGGGAAACGTGAGCGGAAATCTCGAGCACTTGACGGAGAGAGGTGACAACATGCCAAATGCAAATAAAAAACAAAACAACAGAAAACTTTATTTAATTTAAAAGCTAAAAATATATAAAATAAATTTTCCACATTTGACTTTTACACCAACAATTTGGCCCGGTTGTGGCGGTCGTAAACCTTCGAGGCCCGACCCTTAACCCGTAACCCCTAACCCGTAACCCGTGGCCCCTTAAATCCGAAATCCGTAATCCGTAATCCGTAACCGTGACTGCGAGAGCGTAACCAAAAGCCGTACGCAAAGTTACGATAATCGTTTATTGAAATGCAAATTTTTTGCTGATTTTGCAGCTTTTAGAAGTCAATTTGAGTTTCAGCTTTCAGCTGTGTGTTGTTTTTTTTTCTCCTATTTCTTATTGGTTTCCGTCTCTGTTTTTTTTGTTGTTTTGTTTTTTGTGGGTGAGTGTTAACACTTGTATTATGATTGTTCGAACCCGAACCCGAACTTGGGTTCGCCCCCAATAAAAAAAACAAAACAAAAAATAAATAAACTCATGTGAATTTGCATATTAAGGAGCCAAGTTTCACCCAAGGGCGCCGTACGAGAATGGGGTGTCACCTGCCATTTGTATAATTGGATGGCCAAGTTAACCCTTCGATTAGCCCTCCTCCTGTTGGCCCTTCCCGCCCCCCAAATCGATCCATCAGAGAGATTTTTGGTGAAAAAATCCCATTAATTTGGCCAGAGAAGGAGTCGCACTCCGTTCTTAGAGATATTATTGATATTATTCACTTCTAGAAGATATTTATAAACCTTATAACTTGGTTTTGAGTTTTATCTTTAAAGAACAGATTTACCTTGTCCGCTCAAGAGAGTTTGTCCGTAGAAGTACGGAAAATATATAGAGATTGCAGTCTAGTTTACGAATTGTATATTTCAAATAAATAAAGAAGGAACCCCTCACTAAAATAATTATATAGATAGATCATTATAGTGAAATTTTATCTAGTTTTACTCTGTCCGCTCAAGAGAGTATGTCCGTTTAAACGAATTTCTTTACAAGTATAAATACTGAACTTATAAATAGCTTACAGTCGAGACTGGATTAAGCATTATATGTATATATAATAAGGTTACAGATAATAAGAATATTATTATAAAAAAAGCTCTTATATTATAGAAAGAGCTATTAAAGTTAATAGAACTATTTACATCTCATAAAAACCAGTTTCCTCATATTCCGAACCCCGATCTACCTGATAAGGTCTAACCACCAGCTCTATTTGTAATTATAATTGGAGGGTTAAGTCAAGTAGAGAGAGTTTATTTCCGTCCGGTTCCATCCTCTTCTCCCACCCCAAAATCGATCCATCAGAAATCAAAACGCAAAATCTCATTAATATGACAGGGGCGCTCGCGCTCTGGAGAAAAAGGGGACAGACTCTCGAGTTTCGAGCTCGCTGGGAAACGTAAATATTTCCACAAGGATACACGAGCAATGAGATGCCAAAGATAAGGTCCTGTGTGTGTGTGTGTGTGTGTGTGTGTCCTGATGCAACTGTCAAATTGTCAGGCGATTTTCGAGAGTTGAGAGATTCAGTTTTTGGATTCAGATTCGTTAGTTCGGGGTTCGGGGTCGCTCCACCACCACACCAACTATATTTACAAACTGCAGGAGATGCGGCTGATAAGATAAATAATTGGAATATGAAGCTGCCCCCGTGTAAGCCCCTGGAATTAGACGCTCCGACGGAGTGACAGGCGGCGGGATAGGGGTAGGGTTGCCCCTCTGCCTCTGCCTCTGCCACTGTTCTCATTCTGTTTAATCACAGCAAATAATTAAATGTCCATTTCACAGGCAACGTCAATGTCAGCCCCCCTTGCCCTGTCCCTGCCCTCACGGATATATATGGATATTTACGTGGAGTGTCGAATCTGGGATTCGGAATCTGAAACCGACCTCGATGGCGATGGCGATGCGACACGTGTGCGACAAGCGGCATTTGTATTAAGACTTAATTTAAGTGCTTATCACCCAAAACAAATCAAATCCCTGCGCCCCTCACACACATAACTCCCCGCCGCCTCTGGCCCGGGGTATTGTCATGTGACATTTTGTATGAGTAACGCGCGCCTAATGAAGTTATTAGAGTCACAGACCGCACAAAACGGCGGCTACACCTGACCAGACATCGGCGATAACGGTTTTGGGGCTGGGGATTGGGGTTACGGGCTGGTATTATGAGTGTCAGAGGGTATCACCTACGCACTCTGAGGGTTATATTGGTTTTTGGGCCTCACTTTGGTATTTACTTTTGACTATAGGGAAGCGTGCTCAGCCTCTGCCGGCACACGTACAGTATACGCACAGTGTTTACATTTTTCCAGAGTTGAACAATTTTAAATTTAAAGCGTTAAAAATTCATATAATATAATATATAATATAATATAATATAATATAATATAATATAATATAATATAACATAATATAATATAATATATAATATTCATATTATATAAATAGTATTTGTTAGTCAAAGCCATTTTTAAAGCCATATAATCTATCTGTTATTTTATTCCCATCCTAAAATTCTGAATAAACACCTTACATAAAGTGGCTTATCCTATAAAAATGTGAAAAATATAGGCTGGTCCTTCGATACGTTTATAGCTTCATTAATATCCAAAACTAAAATACAATAAAAGACAAAACGGACCATATTTTAGTCCACAATTACTATAAGTTCAATCCGTTTTCCTGAATAATATTACGTGTATAGCACAGCCCTACAGTTCTATCTGACCGTAACTAAGATTCCTCTATAGCCGAAAACTCCAGGTAATGCCGCCCCAAAAATAGTTTCTCCAGCGCTCCATGACAAATGCACGACTTCAATAAATGTTTATGATTTGACAAATCAATCGGGCTACTAATGTCACAATTTCGGTGATTGCCACCCGCTTTTTTCGTTTTTTTTTTCGTTATTTGGTTATTGGGTTATATTGTCATTTCCGTTCGCCCCCTTCCAGCGTCACTTATTAATTTCGTTATTTGCTCGCTGTCCATTTTATTTATTCATAAATTTTATCAGCACAAATTAAAAACAAATTAGTCGACAGTAGGTAAATAATAATAAAGTGTAATAAAAATCACAGCCGCGCGTGGGGTTAAAAGGGGGTGGCAGGAGGACAGTCGGCAGTCGACAGTCGACAGTCTGTCGATATGCGGCGATAAGCGAACTTGATTTGTTTAATCGAATCGAACGGAAATGATTAAAACTTTATATTCATTTAGTTTATTTTGCTTGCTCTTCGTTTTTTGTAATGACATTTTTATTGTTTTTAATGCGCTTTTAATAACAATTAATTTGCGATTGCAACAATTTGATAAACCAAGTAAATGAAGCGAAAAGCCAAAACAAATTATGTCATTGATTATTTGTGTATTATTTTAATGGGGAATTTACAGAGAGTGAATATAATTAACTTGATAGAGAAACTTAACCTTGATGAGTCCTTGATTTTATGTAATATTCAGATCAAGTAGGGCAACGATTTAAGTAATAAACTAATAACTAAAGGCTTTTAATGGTAACCAATAAAAAACAAAGGTTCATAATTTCCACATCAATGAATTTCACATCAAATTGAACAATTTTGAATTTGAATAAACGAAAATCTAAAGGTTTTTTCACTTTAAAATTCTGCATTACAAACACGACTGTAAGTACATTTTAAACAATTTAACCTACGGTTAACTTGGATGTTTGCGGGCTAACCGGCACTATAATAGCTTCTCGTTATAATCTGGTGTATAGTTTTGGTAACTAGAGTTATTTAAAGAACTGTTTTCCTTATAAAATAAAGTATACGTCAGAATTACTTAATTGAAAAATATGTTAACTATGGTTAACCTATATTACTTTGGTTAACCGGCACTTTATCTACTTATTTAAAAATATGTTAACTATGGTTAACCTATATTACTTTGGTTAACCGGCACTTGTTCTACTTATCGATTCCTGGTTAGTACTAGCTACGATACCAATAAGTAAACCTATTAAACCTTAAGCAGTTACCATTAAGTCTCATCAGTTTCCGTCTATTTTCAGGACTCAACTCTCATTTATTCTCCGATTTCGGGGGCTGTAACAACTGATACTTGCGTAAATTATACGTCTTCGATGTCGTAATCCCGCCCCAATTAGCAAACCAGGGCTCGCACTTAGCATATATTCCATATAATATATAATTGTATATAATAATCACGATTTGCATGAGAGAGTAGCCCCCGTAATGCCGATACTAATGATGGCACTACATAATAATCAAATCGCTAGAAGGGGGATTTCGGGGGCCGCCTCTCCCCCTATTAGCAGTGAAAAGTTGTTCGGGGAATACTCGGAGCTCGGAGCTCGGGCTAGGAAAACCTAATAGAAAATCAAGCGCAAGAAAATGGCGACCGATAAGGAGGCGCGGAGGAGGTGGCCAAGGAGAGAGGGAAAATGCGGAGAATGGAAGAGAGAAAAGTCTGCCAGCCAGCCAGCCAAGCAACGCCCCGCAGCAAATTAAATGAAAATTTGTTTGTGTGTGGAAAAATCAAGTGAAAATTAATTGAATTGAGTTGAGTGCGGGCTACGTTGAAATGGTTTGGGTTTTTGGCGGTTTAAATGGGGTGGGGGAGGGCCTCTCTAAAGATCTCTAGATAGCGATAGCAAAGAGAGAGCAGGAAGATGAGAGAGAAAAGAAGGGGCGCCGAAGAAGGGGGGCCCCCAAAAAAAAGAAGCTGGCGCAAAAGTTGCAAATGGAATTTTCGCTTTTCCTTTATTTAGTTTCTTTTTTTTTTTTTTGCCAATCACAGGCAATGATGAAGAAGTTGGCCCAAAAAGGAAAAGGGGGAGAAAAGGAGACCAGCTCTCTCTCTTTTTCTCTCTCAGCCACAAAGGCGCTGTGCCGTCTCTTTCCTTCGGCCATAATTCATTTTCCCAAAGACGGCAGCTGCGCATTGGAAACTGCTGCGGAAAAGCGGTGAGAAGAAAAGCGGTGTTCTTTTTTCGGTCCCATTCCATTGCATATTTAAGACATTATTACATTATAATCGCATAAAACAATCAATAAAATGTCAGTTTTCACTGCGAGCAGCGCTGCCGCTGCCTTTCTCCCTCTCGCACTCCTTCCTCTCCTTCTGGCCTTCTTGTCTTGGCTGGCTGGCTGGCTGTCTTCTTCTTGCCTTCTGCCTTAAATTGGCCATAATCATATTCATATATGAAATTTCCCCCTATTTTTGCTTGCCGTTTTTGGCCACGCCTGTCTCTGCCTTGTATGGCTGTCCCGCTCGCGCTCATTCGAGCGTCGCTGCTCTCTCCCTCTCTCTTTGTCTCTTGCTCGCACACACACGCACACTGATTCACTTTAAATCAATTTTTTTAACGTTTTTCATTTCATTTTCCCGTTGCCGTTTGGACTGTTGCGCACTCCTCTCTTTCTCTCTCGCTCTCGCTCTCTCTCTCTCCCCTGGCTCTCCGCTGTTGGCACTTGGACACTCGCTCGCCCTCTCTCTCTTTCTCGCAGCCAGGGACAATTTAGTGAGGCAGAAAAATACCATTATTGCATTGGCCATTTTTTTGAGAGGGGTTAAGATGGGTGGGTGTGTGTGTGTGCGTGCAGGGGTGTAGTAGTAAAAAGGGGGTTCGTTTGCGGGGGTGTTGTTGCAGTTTCTGCGTTTTTGCGGACGGCGCCTTGGCATGTTTGTTAAGTGAAACCATTTTTCTTTTTATTGCTGCGCTGCCGGCCGCCGTCGCTGTCGCAGTCGGCTTCGCTGCTTGCTCTGCTTCTTCTTCTTCTTCTTCTTCTTCGCCTGCTTCCTCTTCGTCTGTTTGTGTTTCTCTTTCTTTTTGTGGTTGCTGCTGCCTCGTCTTCTTCGTTTTGTTATTTTCTCGCTTTGGCGCACATAAATTTGAACGTTAATGATTTTTGCTTGCAGTCGCGCATGCGACCCAAAAACAACAACAATAGCAGCTGACCAGCAAGTGTTGAAAATGAGTTTTATGGCAGTTATTGTTGTTGTTGCTGTTAGCGGCGGCGGCGCTGCTGCTGCTGCTGCAGCAGGTGTCGCCATCTCACTTTTCAGCACAGACTCAAACCACGGCCAGCCAACCAACTGTAGTGGTGACACTTTTTTTTCATCTTTTCTTTTTGTTCCTTCCGCGAATGTACTACACACGTACACATGTGCACTTGACTTTATTAAAACAAACACACAATGAGAGTAAAGAAGAAGAAGAAGAAGCAGCAGCTTCGCTTTGTCTCGCACACATTTTTCATTTAAACACCGTTGCCGCCGCCGCCGCCTGTTGCCCTGTTGCTGTCCCTGTCTTCGCACGCCCGGCCACCTAGAGGGCCGTCTCGCTCGCACCGCGACTTGCCGCAAACTCCGCAAAACGCAAAACGCAAAAGGCGTCATTTTAATTCGAATCAATTTGTTTGTCGCCGCCGCCGCGGTCGCTGCATATTGCACAGTGGGCTGAGCAGCCACGATTCGCTCCACTGTGCAGCGCCATCTCCTCCTGCTTTCTCGCCTCCAAGGATTTCCCAAGGATACTGGGTTTTTTTTTTCTTGTTTGTTTGTGCCAAGTGCGTGTGTGTGTGTGTGTGTGCAGTGTGCTGTGTGCTGTGTGCGTGTGCGTTTCCGAAAACGCAAAGGTAATTGACCCAGAGTTAAAGTTAACCGCAGGATAGCGATCAGCTGATTCAATAAAATAAAACAGGAAGTAAATAATGATGTAATTGAAGCCGCTAACAGAATGATAACCGGGATGACAGAAGGAAAATGAATAAATCAATAACTAACCGATAGTAAACGCGAAGTTTTTTTTTAAAGTGAAAATATACTAAGAAAACAATTAAACTTGAAACGAACTAGAAGTCAACAGCTTAATGAAAAAGCAACTAAAAAAGTAACTAAAAACTAAAAAAATAAAGTGAAAAGAAAATGCCAAAGAAATAGAACGGGAATTTAACAGGAAGTTACCAACACAAACATGAAGCTAACAAGAAGTTGGAGAGAATAATAACAAAATAGGGATCAGACCCAAAAACAAACCCAAAGTTAACCCAAAGTTAACCCAAAGTTAACTCAAAGTTAACCCAAAGTTAACTCGAAGTTAACCCAAAGTTAACCCAAAGTTAGCCCAAAGTTAACCCAAAGTTAACCCAAAGTTAACCCAAAGTTAACCCAAAGTTAACCCAAAGTTAGCCCAAAGTTAACCTAAGGATGGATCAGCTGATCAAACAGCTGCAAATGGCAGCCGCTGCCCAGGCGCAGGTGCAAGGTCCTGTTGGTGCCGGCGCATTGACCCCACATCCTCATCCTCATGCGGCTTCCGCCCTGCAGTTCTACGCGGCAGCAGCGGCCGTGAACCTGCGAGTACCAGGATGGTCTCCTTTCCTCGGCCCCCTGACCGATCCTGGGGCCTCCCCATCCGAGCCCGGATGCAGCTCCTCCTCCGTGTACATGCTGCGTCAGATGGCACTGATGCAACGGGCGAATGCCGCTGCCGCAGCAGCCGCGCTTCGAAATCGGGAGCAGCCAGGAGATCGGGATATGCAGCAGTCGCAGGATCAAAGGAGGAAATCGTCCAGACGTGGACTCAATTTACACGAGGGTAAGTGGAGCTAAACTTAAAATACTTTGTATCTATAAGATACAAATACTCCACGTAATATTCAAATATTCCTCAACCGATTTGCACACACTCAATTGCGTTATTTATGAGCTGCAACCCGTGGCTCCTATTCCAGGACTATGTATGCAGTATCCTGGGCCACGCACTCATTTGTTCATTCATTACATTCATTAACTTGGGCACAGGACGCTCTGCCGCAGATAATGCAATTTTCCAAATGACCAAATGGCCGCCGCCGCCGAAGCGAATGGAAAAACAAGTTTTCCCGACCGGCCGCGCACTTTATTCAATTTACCAATAAAATTTCAATCGAATTGCTCCTTTTAATCAATTCACTGCACACACACAATTGACCCTGTGTGTGTGTGTGGGTTTGCATGCATAATTCGTTTGTTTTTATGTTTTTTGATCAATTTTTAATCAACAACAGCGGTGGCAGCAGCACCAGCGACAGCGACAATAGCGTTATTTGCCTTCGGGCCAGATTTAAATGCGTGTGTGTTAGCCCTGTTGTAATTGTTGTTGTTGTCTGGCTTGTTGATTATGCGCGTAATTAAATTTGGCCAGCAAAGGTCCTGGGCGTGTGTGTGTTTTGGCCAAAATGCAAAAATACTCGCACAAAAGGGGGAGTTTTTAATAACAAAAAGGGGTTTTTTGCAGAATTTCTATCCTCAAAAAATAATCACAAACATTTTAATTAAGACTTGATTTAAAAGAAAATATATCTTAAAAATGTTACATTATTAAACTATTAATTTGCTTAAATTTCAAGTATTTATTTATGTATAGAATGCCAAGAATATAACAGAGAGAAAAGGCCATCTCCAACAGGCGAGTCGATTTAGCCATGCCCCCAGTTGTTAACCTGTCCGTCTGTCCGTCTGTCCGCCTGTCCGTTGGACCTCCTGTCCGTCTGTTTGTCCGTTCAATATGAGCTCCTCAACCTCACACAAATCTCTTCCGAACTCAAATCTAGCTCTGCATTTCATAATATTTTTTTGTTAAAAGTATGCCATTTTTATATTAAAAAAAACCTCTTGTTTAATACAAATTATATAATAATACAAAATATTAAGAACCAAGGGTTTTTGTATTTTTTATTTTAAATATTACGTAACTTTTACAAAAATAAAATTAATTAATTAACAATTAAATGCTAATGCTCGGTTAAATAATTGTTAAGTTTATCATTGTATGCTAGGCTTAATTTGTTAAATAAATAAATAATAAATGATGAATGAATTTAGGTAAACCTAAAACAAAATTAATAAAATAATCCCTGAAACCTCTAGTTTCAAGAAAACATGATCGAAATAATGAATTATGGCTTTAAGTACTCTCTAACATTGCTTAGTCCGAGTTTGAGCCTTGGAAAACTGCCACATCTAGGAAAATTGTAAAAACTGCGAGGAAATGTGCACCTGGCTGGCAATCGGGAAATGGGAAGAGCTGCATGGGAAATGAGCAGTGACAGGTGGAATGTCTTGCTCGCTTTTTTGTACATTTTTTTTAGTTTCTTTCTCAATTGCTTTGGCCCATTCCGGAAAACGCCTCCCGATTTCCCTTTGCACACTTCCCTATTATTTCCTTCCTTTTTTTTTGGCAATTGAACTACTTATGAGCCGCATCAAATTCCAAATGGGAAACTCTCCTCCGAACTGGATGTCTTGCTGTGCGCCTCATCCTTCTTCTGCTCCTATTTTCCTCCTACTTCTTCTTATTCTGTGTTTCCCCCCCGCCACCTGATCTTCCTCGACGACGGGAAATTAGCTGCCATTAGTCATTTTTATTGTTTTCGGTCGCGGCCCCGAAAAACCAGCCAGAAAATACAGAAAATAAAAAGAGAGCTCAAGAGTCAGTGGAAAAATCAGAAGGAAAGTCGGGGGAAATTGGGCAGCCCAACAATTTGTGGTAGCAATTTTTCTTAACATTTTTTCCGAGGCCCTCGAAGAGAGAAGCCAACAAAGGAAAAAGGTCGAACGAGAAGCGAAATGTCTTAATTATTTTTGGTAACTCCATTCTCCTCTCTCTACCCGCCCGTGCCTAAACATACAATTTTCGTTTACGACATTTTAATTAAGTTTTTACCCATTTTCCTCTGCTTGTGGAAATTGGGCAAATTAATAAGAACGCCATTGGCACGCCCCGTCAGGTTTTCCTCTTTTCCTTTTGGCCTTCTTGGTTCTTTTTTTTTTCGAGTTGAAGGCCCCCTCCCGGAGTTAGCGATCATCAGGCCATCGGTGATGAATGAATTGAGCCGAGCCGGGCTCTGGATACCAGGTGATCCCACGTGATCCCAGGTGATCCGCGTCCACTCGTCGATGCTCATTAGACAGAGCTGACCGCGAGCGCTTCTGGTAATTGCCATAATTTTTGGGAGGATGGGATGGGAGAGAACCTACTACTGGGAGCCCTATAGGCCGTAGATTAATTGTGATTGTGTCGAGTTGGGAAAATGAAGATGAAAGCAGGTAACAGGTGCACTGAGAGGAATAAGCTTGAAATGGGGATTAAATATATATTTGAGGGAACTTAGAATCTAGATTAAATATATATTTTAGGGAACTTAGAATCGGGATTAAATATATATTTAAAGGAGCTAATAGGTTGGGAAATGTGAACAGAAGTTAAGTTACTATATTTATAATTTTTTAGAAAGAAAAAATCTCGTGCTAAACACGAATCGTTAAGAAATTTTCCAACACTAAACAAATGAAAAAGAAAGAAAAAATCTCGTGCTTAGCACGAATCTTCAATAACTGCTCCATCACGACACGTTTTTGAAAAATATTAGAATAAATTCACCATAAATTAAATCCTTTGTTATCGTGGTCCTTTTTTTTTTTAGTTTCCATTCTTAAAGTTGTAGTGTGACCGTAGTCTTCCTCTTTTCCTAATCCTAATTTCCTTAATCTCGGCGGAATCTTATCTTATCACAAATTGACACAGCGGAATTGGAACAAAAATGCGGAAATTCATAGTTACATAATGCTACTTTTACAAAATGCTGAAAAGGCTACACTATGCCATAGTTATTATTCAATTAATGCTTACACCTCTTACACAATTTTAAACATCTCCTTTAAGGACTAGTTAGAACCCATTTAAATACTAATTCGAGCCTGCTACACCTGTTTTCTCCCCGTGTAGACAATAGGGTCCATGGACGAATTCGATCCGAAGATTTCTCTCGCCCAAAAAAGTGAAAGATTGACTGGAAACAAGACTGGAAGCCCGAAGAGCCGAAAGCGAGCAACGAGCTCCCATCAACATCAGCGACTAATGGGACTCTTGTTTCTTTTTTTCTTTTTTGTTATTATTGTTCGGGAATTGGAAGGGATAGGGATGGGGATTGGGTAACGGTCCCAATTTCCACCGAGGTTTTCCTCCTGGCTAATTAATAAAGCGCTCAGTGGAGAGTGGGGGCACTCGTCGTTGCACTAATTGGTCCGATCGTCAGGGTTGCCGCCGCCTGATGAGCTTTTGACGAGCGCCGAGCGCTCGCTGGCTCTTTGGCTTTTTGGCCCGGGAAATGATAATTATTTAAGTGGGCGCCCATTTAGGCGATTGCCAAAAACGAAATGGAAACGACGAACTGCTGGAAATCAGAGCGAGGCGAGGTCGACCCCTTTCCGCCCACGTCCTTGCATTTGCATTAGCATTCTTCTTCCTTCGCATTTGCATAATTTATGAGGGCGACAACCCTGGTCTGGTTGCCCATAAATCCCAGCCGGGAATGGCAGGCGGCCAACATAGCTTCTTTATTCGAGGCCGACTGTGAATGCATTTTGGCAGCTCACTTAATTCAGCCCCAACCCCTCTTCGGTCTCATTTTTCACCCCCGCCCCTGGACCCCCTTGAGTTGGCTAATAAAAATCAAAAGGCGTTTTGTTCTCTAAACTTAAATTGAAAACACTTTGGGCCAGTCCTGCCCCGAAAAAAATAAAACCGGGCAAAACCAAAGGATAAACACTTCAAGGGGCGGATTTGGCTTAGTGTCCCCCCCGCCTCCCCCTTTCCCACCCTTTTTTGGCCGCCGTTGTACCGTTTAGCACAAAGATGGCGGCGCTAGATAAAAACATTTTTTGCCCAAAATAAAAACAGCTACAAAGCTTGTTTGGGAGCGAGCAAAAAGGGGTAAGGGGGCAGGGGCCGGGGTTGTTGTTGGCCACTTGACTTGTTTCCCATTCTTCTTTTTTCGCTTTATTTTTTATTTTTTGCCTTTGTTGTCGTTCTGTGTTGGCCATTTACAGTTTTGAGGCGTAATTCTTCTTAAATGCCATTACCAGTGCCACGCCCCAAAAGCACACCCCCGCCCTCGAATTGCACAACTCGTTTTTGGCGATTAGCAAATTAGGGTCGACCCAAATAGCAAGGAAAAAACCAAGAAAATAAGGCCCTAAAATGGTGAATTTATTGGCTTCCCCCCTTCGCTTATTATTTAATAAGTCTGTCGGGAAATTGGGGCTGTGTGCTGGCGCTGGGCGAATTATATAGAAATTATATAGAATGGCCAATCAATCAGGGAGACACGCGCGCACCCCCGCGCAGCTCTTCCACTTTGTTCGCAATCTGTGTCGACAAGTGTCAAGAAATCAAGGCAATTACACGAGACCCAAGTCGCAGATTTTCCGGGAAACGGGAACGGGAACACGGGAACGCTAAGCGGAAAAGCCGCAAGCACGTAGAATCGGGCGTTTTACCGCAAAAGTTAAGCCCAAGCCCGCCCAGGGTTGTCACCTCCCACTCGAAGGCAAAAACACCCTCGAGTACTGAGAGAGAAAAAAAAAGGAGAACACACACACGTTTCGATTTTTATATGTGTGTATGTTTGGTGTTATCTCCGAGGACTTAAGCCACGGAACAAGCGACCTCCCCGCTCTCGACGACATGAAAATTATGTAAAACTTAAGTAAAAGATGAGCTCGTCAAGAATTATGACACCCCAGGGAGTCCAAGGATGTGTGTGCGGCAACAACAACCCCCGGATTGAGTGGGGGGTCTGAGAGGGTGCGATGGTAAGCCAGATGGTAGTAGATGGTCCAACTTTGTGTGTTCTACGGCATACGCTTCTCCATTGAGTCGAAAATACCTTCTGATTAAAGCTAGACATGTTGAGGTGTAATTTTCCAGGGATTAAAAGGATTGCCATAATTACAAGTAGATTATGCAGAAATTAACATTAATCGAGGGCTTGATTATATATTTTATAATTGGTATTTTATAAAATTTAAATACTAAAAGAAAGAGAAAAAGAAATCCTAGAAAATTAAAAAGAAATAAAATTTAAGTGTTCAAATGAACTAAATGTTCCTTCTTTTCTACGTTCTAGTATTTTTTTTTATTGAATAATCTGTGGAGCTTGCTATTGTGTACTTAATTTACTAAATAAAATGTTAACTTTCCTTTAAATATAAAAATATCATATTTTTTATAAACTAAAAAATATATACTAAACAAAAATAAATACTAGAATATTAAAAAAAAAAAACAATTTAAATACCAAATTATCTTTCCTTTCTTCTTTCTAGTATTTCTTTTTGTTTTCTTATTGAAAAATCTTAAAATTGAGCTTGAATTTATATATTCTTTATGTACTAAATCTTAAATAAAAATTTAAACCTATTTAAAATATAGAAACTATACTATTTTGTATAGGGTATACGTTTAAACTAAGCTCACCCGTTAGAGTTTACGGACTAAGGGCTAAAAACTGTTGACCAAACAACAAAATCTAACAGCATTTAAGTGGTAGCTTCTTGGGGGTGGACACCTCCTCCCTACACACACACACACACACACACACAACACACACTCACATGGCAACCCCCCCGACGCTTGTTGGCCTTCCCTCGTAAATGCCTCATGTGCGTTTATATTGAAACAGATTGCTCTGCCATTCCATTCCATTCCCGTTCATTCCATTCCATTCTATTCCCGCTTGGCGCAAGTGTGTGTGTGTGTGTGTGGCGTATCCTTGTATCCTTGTTTCGTTGTCCTTTGTGAAATTGTTGCGGTTTGCAATTTGCTGCAAATGACACCGAGTTGGTGGCTTTGCCACAAGTCCTCCTGGCTCTGCCCCTGCTGACTTCGTCCTTCTTCTGCTCCTGTGCCTCCTCTTGAACACCCCCCCTTTGTAGACGACTCTGGCGGCCATATTGCGTATCCGCCATGCGGTCCCCACGTCCTGGTCTTGTGCGTGTGTGTGCGTGTGACGCGCATCAACCCCCCAAAAAAGAGGAAAACGGGGACAGCAGGACGAGCAATTTCCTATCCTGGCAACGCCCCCGCTTCGCCTCCTGTTCCCTGTCCCCCAAGAAAAGAGAAAGAAAAAAAGAATGGGAAAAGTGGCAGTTGGGGGTTTGCCGGGTGGCAAGGAAAAGCCGCACGACACTTCGGGGCTAATACAATTTATACACTTGGCTTGGCGTCGTTTCGGTTTGGCTCACTGCCATGGCCCAAAAGCAGGGGACAAAAGAGAGGAAAGCAAGGAAAAAATATTGACCGACCATTGAATACCCGGCACTTGACTAACTAAAAGTATTGCCTACTTTTCGAAGGGCAAGAAGGCTTATGCTGGAGTAAATTAATAGAGGAAGAAATTACCAAACTAAATCTGTTCTGTCAAAAATGTTTGCTTAAAACCTATTTTATTTTTTAAAAATTATATTTGATACAATATAATTTCGTTTAAATGGTTATTATTTGGTTCCTACTATATCACATATCTTTGTAATATCCCCTATAAAACCATAATAATCAATATACCCGGAATTTCCTTATGTATTTGATATGGAGCAGGGAGAAGAAAGGACTGTGGATTGGCAGGACTCTGGCTCTCGGTCTTTCTCTTCTCTCCTGGCCGGGGCTCGATTGTCAGCCAGTTTTACGGTTGGATCAATGTTTATGCCATTATACAAACACACACACACACACAGGAGCTGGAGCAGGAGCACACTGAGGCATTTATCCTTGTTATACACCTCCCTGTCTACTGATTTTCCACCCACAACCCAGCCCTGGCCTCCCCCAATTCTCCTAAGCGCCTTTCTCCGTCGGATTTCGTTTGTAAATTGGAAAATTTTCGTTTTTCCTTTTCTGTGCATCGAACTATTCGATTAGACCTGCTTGATACCCAGTAGGAAGAAGGTTTACTTTTAGTTTTTAAATATATTTTTATTACTTGCTACTTTCTTCTGCCCAAGTGGTTCAGTTTTTATGAAATGTATTCCTTTAAGTTTTTATTTAGTATATGTAAGTGGTAAATTCTAGTTGCTGACTCACAAGCTTCGTTCCTGTCTCGTTGTTTTTGTAGTCACAATATTTCTTGTATCCAAGAGCGTTCCGCTCGTTGGCTGTCTGCCCCACACCATCGCCAGCCAGTCCCATCCCCCACAGAACCATCACAGTCCCCTCCTGCAGCCAGGCTCCACCTCAGCATGAAGCGGCCTCCACAGCGTTGTCGTTGTATCTAATAAACCTTAAATGAAGGCAATATTGTGGGGTTGTTTTGGGTTAATATTGAAACGATAAAATTGAATTGAGCCTTATGCCGAGGGAGGTTTTTAGGGGGCAGACGTCCCTGAAAGTTTCGCCCTGCCTTACTTTTGCTTTGCCGCCTTTGCTTTGCTTTGCGTTTGCCGTGCTTTGTGCTTTCTGTGAGTCGTAATGACACTTTTAGCTGACTTTGAAGCCATTTCCCCCCTAGTCGGCCGTATGTGTGTGTGTGTGTGTTCATTTCCATTTCCGTTTCCGGTCGTGCTTTTCGGAGCTCCTCCGCTCATTGTTGTTGTTCCCCACGACTCGATGCGGTTTTTAATCAATTTTTGGGACACGATTGACTTGGCATTACTTTGGTTTAGAGCGAACGTGCGTGACTTCTTGGGGAAAGTCGCACGGGTGAGATACAATTTAATGTTTTTATTTAAGGGAACAAAATCTGCTCTTGAAATGTAATTGAATATCTAAAATTATAGTTTTTATTAAGGTAGAGTGATTATAGGTGAAATATTACAACTAAAGGAGTGTGGAAAAGGGAGAGGAAGAAGAAATACCGAGTGTGGTCAGGAGTACAAAAACAAAACTTACACATCGTCGGGGACAAAAGTCGCGCGCTAAAAATTGTACAATTCAATTATCCTTTTTTTTAGGGAATAGAGGAGTAAGGGATGAAAGTAGTAAGGGATAAAGGTAGATAGGGATATAAGTAGATAGGGATATAAGTAGATAGGATATAAGTAGATAGGGATACGTAATTAGTAATAAGGGATATGACTAGATAGGGATAAGATCAATAAGGGATATGAGTAGTTAGGGATTTTTAAGAAGTAATAAGTAAAATAGGGATATCTTAACGATATGATACGTATGGAATACGAGTAGTTAGGGATATGAGTATTTAGGGATAAGAGGAGTAAAGAATAAGAGTAATTAGGGATATGAGTAGATAAGGATAAGATAATAGGAGTAGTTAGGGATATGAGTAGTTAGGTATATGAGTAGTTAGGGATTTTTAAGAAGTAATAAGTAAAATAGGGATATCATAACGATATGATACGTAAGGAATTCGAGTAGTTAGGGATGTGAGTATTTAGGAATAAGAGGAGTAAAGAATAAGAGTAGCTAGGGATATGAGTAGATAAGGATAAGATAATAGGAGTAGTTAGGGATATGAGTAGTCAGGGATTTTTAAGAAGTAATAAGTAAAATAGGGATATCATAACGATATGATACGTATGGAATACGAGTAGTTAGGGATGTGAGTATTTAGGGATAAGAGGAGTAAAGAATAAGAGTAGCTAGGGATATGAGTAGATAAGGATAAGATAATAGGAGTAGTTAGGGATATGAGTAGTTAGGTATATGAGTAGTTAGGGATTTTTAAGAAGTAATAAGTAAAATAGGGATATCATAACGATATGATACGTAAGGAATTCGAGTAGTTAGGGATGTGAGTATTTAGGGATAAGAGGAGTAAAGAATAAGAGTAGCTAGGGATATGAGTAGATAAGGATAAGATAATAGGAGTAGTTAAGGATATGAGACGCAAGGAATACGAGTAGTTAGGGATAGTAGTTCGTAACTCTGTTCATTAGGACCTTTACCCAGTCCTTCTTTGCTTCCTTTTTTTCACATGTTCTTCGCTTGTTTTTTTTTTGGCCAAATGCCGTCGGCAAAATTGCCCGTCTGCTTTTGGTTCACCTTCACTCGCTGCCTGCCTCTCTGTCTCCCTCTCCCTCCCTCCCACTTCCTTTCCCTCTTTGCAGCTTTGGCAGCTGCGACTTTTCCGCTTAACATGCGCTCAACATGTTTCGCCGCTGTTGTTGCTGCGTTTTTTTATTAATTGAAAAGTTAATTAAAGGTGATAAAAATTATACATGCCACCGATTTTCGCGCTGCAGGCGTTCGACAGGCAGCAAACGGCAACAACAACAACAACAACGGAACACGTTTCAATTACACGCACACACACACACACCTGCTTATAATACACCTACCATTTACAACAAGTTGCTCTCTTTGCGCTCCTCTCTCTCTCTCTCGCTAGCTCCCTCTCCTTCTCGCTCGCAGCAGCGCTGTCGACGTCGCCATAGTTTGTGCATTCCAGCAGAACGAAAAGGAAAACGAAAAGCAGGCGAGATGAGCGAAAGAGATAGTGCGATGGCAAGTTAATTAAATCCTCATGTATTAATCACGGCACCTACATACCGTGCCCCCTCTCTGTCGCTCTCTCTTGCGTTCTATTAATCGCCATATCGCATCGCCCCGAAAACCCGTTGTTCGCCTGAATCCTGCCGCAAAAGCTCTCACTCGCTCTCTCTCCCTCGCTCCCTCGCTCGCCGCTTCTCTGTCGCTCTCGCAGGCTTTAATCTGCGCTTGCGTGATTCCGATGGCAAATTAATTCCTTGGTAATTTGTTTTGATGTGATGTGCGACTTGAAATTGATTGAGATTGTGTTGTTGTTGCTGGTGTTGGTGTTGTTGCTGGTGCTGCCGGAGAAGAATTCATTAAAAGCAGCAGCAGAAATCAATTTTTATGCTCGCCTCTCTCTTCTTCGTGCCTCTCTGCCTGTTTTTGGCCTTTTTGCCTCGTTGCTTTCTGCTTTGCCTTTGCTCAAATTTTGTGATTATAATTTTTTTTATCAGTGGCGGAGGGAGAAGTATTTTTAGGGGTCTTTAGTAAAAATAATATTAAAATATGTATACAAGAGGAGTAGTAATATATTATAGTAAATAACCTTTAAAATATAATATTAATTATCATACGATAATAAAATCCCTTTTTTTCTTTTCAATCTAAGGCCTCAGCCTGAAACCCCCCTCAAAAAATCCCACCTCGCGTGCGTCTCTGTATTTTGCCCTTGCTGTATTATTGTATTTTGTTGTTGTTTTTGCGCATAAATCATCCGCCCGGATTCAGACATAACTTTCAATTAATAAACTATTGTCTATATTAATAGATTTCGTGTGCCGGAGCTTTGCCTTGTTTGCACAATTAATTATACAAAGAAACGCAAATTGGCGCCAAAGCCCCCTCTCCCCCATTCCAAAATAGATATTTCGGGGATTAGGTTCAAAATCTAAACTAGATGAGCTTTCGGTCTACAGAAACTGGGTGTCAGTGCAAATTACAATTAATGGAAATACTAAAAGGTACTGTACTTGCTACTTAAAAATTAAAATCACTAATTACATAAGCTCAAAAACTGAGGACTGTCAACTTTTTGTGTTCCTTTTCCATTGTTCCATTGTACATGGAATTTTCTTTATATTTATCCTTTATCATACAAATTAAAATAGTCAATAACATATCCTCAAAACATAGGATTCTCCATTTTTTGCTTTCTATTTTTATTGTTCCATAGTACTTGGTAAGCTTTAAAATGTATGTTCAATCAATTTGACTAACTATAGACTCAAAAGCTTGCTTTCATTAGCTGATTTAGAGTTCTTCTGTTCTTTCCCATCGTTCCTTAGAGAAATAGAAGATCACCCTTTTTTCAGTTAACCCAACCTTTTGAGTAAGGAATAAACCAAACTTATAAGCATTCAACCATAAAAATGGCACCTCACAAAACCCAGAAATCACTTCCAAACGTTTCCACTTCCCCTTTTTTTCCCATCGTTCCTCAACCTTGCACCTTGCAGTACTCAGATCGAGAGGGACGCTGACGGGGACAGCTGGACCACGCCCCCTCCCTTTCTGTGAGCGGGACGAAGTCGTAATCAAATTAAGTAAATTACAAGCTCTCAAATGTGCAAGACTCGTGTTTTACCAGGCTAATAACTGCCGAAAACGGCGCGGCGCAGGCACAATCGTAGCAGCAGAAGGCGAAACGAGATCCGCAGAATCTGCGCGATAGCCTGATCCCAGTTTAAGGCCCCCAGAAGGTCTTCTTCAGCCTCTTTTTCCTTTTTCCTTCTTCTTCTTCCTCTTCTTCGCTTGCCCAGGCAAGTTAAGAACTCAATTTGGGTCTCCATCCTCCATCCTCCATCTCCATCTGCTATCTCTTTCTGGGCCGGAGCCTGATCTTTGCCGCGCTTCCTTTCTAAATTGATTTTGAAAACAAAATGATCGTAAATTTTGATCGTCTTTGCAGCCTCTGCAAATTACGGGGCTTTCGTCCCAAGATCTTCAAGCGGGAACCGCCCCGAAACGTTGAAACCCTGCGTCTTTTATGGGCCTTGATTGAGTTGTCATATTTTATTACCGAAAATTTTAGACAACGTTGCAAAAGGCAAAAAAAAAAACGCCAAAGGTCTCATTTTCCATAGCGAATCGGGATCGGGTTTGGCTTCGGTATCGGTATCGGTATCGGTTAGTCTTTGCAGCTTCGGAATCTTCGGAGACTCAGGAAGTTGGGAAGACGGGGCCAGAAGAACGGGGCTCTTGACGCCGGCTTCACACCTGTGTGTTGGTGTTGCACGGTGTGCCCATGTGTGTCTGTGTGTGATATTCAGGTGATAATATGCCCGCCATTTTCGTAATGGAAAGTAATTATTGTTTGCGGCAACGAATTACAGTAATCGTCATAAAATGTTTCCCCATGACTGCCCGCAGCAAACGCCAAAAAAAAAGGAAAAGAAACGAAAAGAATAAAAAAAAACACCCAACAATCAGCGGCCGTAAACAGCAAAGAAGAAGCAGAGCAGACCGACAGAGATGGCGGTATATGGAGCGAAAGAGAGCGAGTGAGGAGAGCAGACGGCAGCCCTCCTATAATCAAGGGAAATAACATTTTCAAGCAGCGTTAAAACTAACATTAATTATGTCCGAAACGAACAAAACGATCCCGGTCGGGGCCAGGGCGGAATGTGGAACGGGGAATGGGGAACAGTGGAACGAGACAAGGAACAGGGAACGGGAAACAGTGAAACGAGGGACAGAGGACGGGAACGTGGAACAGTTAAACGGGGAACGGTGGAACGGGAAAAAAGTGGCAGTTCCGATCTGGAAGAATTCATTTTTGGAACTCAATTTAACCGTAAAACCATCTATAATATATAGTCAAGATCGGATACTTTATAAATATCCAAAATCTGATACCCTATAAATATATAAGTCAAGTTCAAGTACATTGTTTAAAATAAAGTGGAGATCATTGAATTCTGCATTCTCCAAAAAAACTCCTTCTTACTGATAAATTTCGAGTCTTCTTCAACTTAAGTCAAAAACCTAATTTAATAAAAATACAATCAACTACCAAGAGCACTAAAATATGGTAATGAAGGCTTTAAAAGCCAGGTAATAGTGCTACCAACCAAGGCGATTAGGCACTAACTAAATCAACAAGATCCCAAAGTAAATGGAGTTGAGCATGCGATGGAGAAGAACACCTCGAAATTAATAACTGTCAAATAATAAAGCGTTTAAAGCAGCTAAATGAAATGAAAATTAGCCATGGACCATGGACCATAGAATGCAAAAAGAAGGAAAAGAAAAATAGAAGAGGAGATATGGATGCCGTGCATGCAACACTGTAAGTGGCTCTTGTGGCGCCCCCCGATCTGATATATGTAGAAGCGATGTAGAACCCACCGGCGATCGATGGAAAGTCGTTAGAGCACCAGGAAGGGCAAAAAGGGAAAGGGGAAAGGGGAAAGGGAAAAGGGAAAAGGAAAGAAAAACGAGTGCAGCCCCCGTCCAGAGTTACGCCCCAGAGTTTCGAAGCGAAAAACCTGACCGAAAACCAGACGTAGGCGCATCGAATCCTCTCCGAAGAGGAGGAAAGACCGAACGAAACGACGTTAATAAGAAATTAATGTCTTGATCATTTTCGATCGTTATGTAAATCAATCAGGCAAATTATAGCTCAGGGGCTTGCCACAATAATTAGACCCTATTCGTAATAATGCGCCACAAGCTGGCAGCCAGCGAGAGCGAGCGAGCGAGAGGCCTCCTTCTGCCCCGGATAGAGATGGCGATAGAGCGGTCGGTCGGTCGGTCCTCTTGGCGTGCAGACGCTGACGCGCCCCTTTGCAAAAAAGTAAAAAAAAAACCAAGGAAAACCAAGAAATATTCAGTGAAACAAAAGCGGCAAAAAGCAGGCACAGGAACGAGGTAAAAAATGTGGCATGCAACGCCTTGATGTCTTCTTCGACCGAAGACTGAAGACTGAAGACCGAAGACCGAAGACCGAAGACTGAAGACTCGAGACCGCAAAGATCCCAGATCCAGGGACGTCTTCATTAAAACAACAAAACATTTATGCGCCGCTTTGGCATGTCGATCGTTGCCGGGAGATCGTTTTGAGAGCAGTTCGTCATGGCAGGCAGACTTTCTGCCTTACGAGGGGGTTACCAGAGGCCAGGAGGGGTTCCAGGGGCTCTGCTGGCAACATCGTAACAAGATGCGTAAAAATTATTGATTTTCTTTGACTTGATTGTTGTTGGCTATCAAAATTTAATCATAACATGCAGCATAACCACCGAACGGGGTGCACTGTTAAAAAAGTATGCAAAGCTAGTTTAAAATAAAAATGTAGCACTTAAAATATAAGTTATAAATTAAATTTTGAATACTGGATACAAAACTAGAATAATATTATAAGATATTAATTAAAGAAAGTTATTAAAAAAGTGTACTGAAAAAGAGCTTGGGAATTATAAGCCAGTGACAGCGAAAAGCCAAGGCTTCAGAATGATTCGAAAAGGATATACTTTGGTGAACCCTTTCAATACCTTTTAATTAACTTTCCAGAAGTATACCCAATATGTTGCATTATTTGACCAGCTAAAAAAAGGCTTGGGAATTATAAGAAAATTTGATCAAAGCAGTGTCCTGAAAAAGAGTTTGGGAATTATAAGCATGTGACAGCGAAAAGCCAAGCCTTCAGTACGATTCGAAAAGGAAATACTTTGGTAAACCATTTCAATAGCTTTAAATTAACTTCCCAGAAGTATACCAAATATTTTGCATTATTTGAACAGCTAACAAAAGGCTTGGGAATTATAAGAAAATTTAATCAAAGCAGTGTCCTAAACAAGAATTTGGGAATTATAAGCAAAAACGCCAGCCTTCAGTATGATTCGAAAAATAAATTCTTTTGTAAACCATTTAAATAGCTTTTAATTATCTTTCCAGAAGTATGCCTAATATTTTGCATTATTTGACCAGCTAAAAAAAGGCTTGGGAATTATAAGAGCTCACATATTCTTTAAACACACTTTAAGGAAAATGTTTGTGCCTTTTTTCTGCGAGTGCAGCTGGGGAATGGGCAACAGGTACTGGAAGATGGCTAGCATGTTGCCAAGTTAACCACTCGGGCCACTTCCACTTGAATTTTCAATTTTGCATCGCAGCAGCAGGGCAAAGTAATTTGCCGCGTTGACGTGCCTGGCCTGGCAGATGAGCAATGACCCGGCCCAGGTCCAGGACCAGCTCCAGATCGAGAACAGAGACCCGAGAGCAAGCAGTATCCCGAAGTACATCCATTTTTGCTGTCGATTTCACTCGCTCGTCGTGTCGATCAATTCGTTTTAATGCAAACAACTCGTATAAATTCATGTGGCAAGTGGGCAGCCGCTCTGCATTCTTCCTCGCCCTGCTCCTCTCCCTCGGCTCCTTGGAGATCCCTTCCTGGAAACGGGCACCAGACACCAGCCACCAGCCACCAGCGACCAGGCACCAGGCATCAGGCAAAGTGCAAAGAAATTCATTAAATTAAGTGCCACACATTTGTGGCCCACTGTGCGGTGCCTTTGGAGGCAACTCCGATTGCGGTTATTATTGCTCGCCCATAAAGGCGCAAAAGGCCGACGGAAATGAGACTGTGGACAAGGACTTGGACGGGTATTAGTCAGGATACCAGTGGTTAAGTTGGTAAGCCGGTCAGAAGGGGAACCGAAACCGAGCCCAGTTGAGTGACGGCGTCAGAGTTGCGGCCTAGACAAATTACTGGGCACCTCGCTCGCTTGTGTTGTGCTTTTCGTTTTTTTTTTTGTCCCGGTGTCTACTGTAATACTGGCCCCGGCTAATGATGATGGACCCTGGCAGTCTGCTGGCTCTAGGGGTGGCAAAGTGGTCCCCATAAAGCGGGCTAGTCCACCCGGAATCACAGTGATATTACTTATTTACCATGGATTCGTGGCTTAATTTTGTACGTTTAAGTTTGCTAATTTTTTTATATTAGCTTGCACCTATTTGTGTAGGGTTAGTTTGGGTTTTAATAAGTGATTAAGGTTTATTCCTTCTTTGTTGAGGGAAATGTGCTGAAATTATTACAGATTGCATGTGCCGAACTCCCCAGGAATTTCATGTGGCAAATTCTCTAGAAATCTTATAGTGAAATTACCACTGATTTCATGTGTCAAATTCTCTAGAAATTTCATATGGTCTCTACAGCTTTTATATGCTAAAATCAGTCTAGTTTTCATGTGCTAAGAGCTATACAGAATATCGGTGTCTTTAGTTCGTAATAATGCTAGTTTAATATGAGTTTATTAGATTATTTATTTTATTTTATTTCTTTTAACTCTAATACTTTTGTTTCTAAGATATTTCTTAACCTATAATAAAAGAATTTCAGAAGAAGGTAGTAGAATTTCTATAGCTACGGAATATTTGCTGAAATCCTTAGACATTTTATGTGCTAAATTCAGTATAGTTTTCAGGTGCTAATGTTTGTGATAATTCTATTTTAATACATACTTATCTATTAGTTATTTATTTTAGTTTATTCCTTTAGGTACCTATAATTGTAATTTGAATCTAAGATATTACCTAACTTAAAATAACATATTTCCATACCAACTTATTTCATTATTAATATAATATTAATATAATTTCCAGAACTACGGAATATATGCTGAAATCCTTACACATTTCATGTGCCAAATTCATTAGGAATTTCATGTGGTGAAATCTGTACAGCTTTCCTGTGCTGAAGTCAGTTTAGTTTTCATGTGCTGATAGATTTCATATGCTTTACAGGAAATCAGTGTTGTTAGTTAGTGGTAATTCTAGTTTAATGCCTGCTTATCTATTAATTATTTGTTTAATTATTGTTATCTATTAAATATTTAATTTCCTGGCTTTCTTCTTGTAACTGTAATTATATCGGTATTTAAGATATTACTTAATCAAACAGTCCCTTTCCTACTAAACTCACAAAGTTTATGAACTTTCCAGAGCTACCAACATATATCTATTACTTTATAAATTTTCTTTAAATAAATTCCAAATACATTTCCTTATTTTCACTGACCTTTTTCCGCCCATTTTCCATCGACAAACTCTCACAGCTTCTTCCCACGTTCTCGTCCAGAGTTTAAAGTGCGGTGAGCAAACAATTTAACACACTCGAACAGGGAACGGCGATTCTGCGAAATAGTTGCGATAGCAAGTCTCAGAGGCGGGAAAACTCGGACAATCCATCAATGTGCCGAGGAAACTAAACGCCTTTGACAGGCACTGAAAAGGAGAAAGGAGCAGGAGCAGGAGCAGGACCTGGAACAGGAAAAGGGGTTCTCTTCTCGCAGGACGAAAATCCCCGTGTCAGGGGCGCGTGTCTGACTTAACGCCTGATTCTGGGCACCTTTTTTTTTTTGTTACTTTGTTTTGTTTTGTGAGGCGATGATCCTGGGGGTTGACTTTGCCCCGAACAAAAAAAAACCAAGGGTCACACAATTAGCAGACGTAAGAGTTCCCCCTTTTTTTTCACTCTACCTTATTTTTTGCTGTTGATTTTTGGCTGCATTTTTTGTAGAGTTTACATTTTTTTACGAGCTCCTTTCTGGGCAAATCAAATCATGTGACAAGCTTCTAATGAACCTCAGAACAGGCACAGGCACCCTGACTTGCCAGCGACATTTGTGTGGCCTATAAATGCTAATGAGCCCTCACTTTTCGTTACTCTCTGTTTTTTTCTACTTTCCCATCTACAGTGTGATTTTTTGTATTTTATAGATTTTTACGGGCATTTTTTGGGTAATTTTTTGTGGGTCGTTTTGGAGGTGGAAAGTGGCCTGAACCTGGTCCTTGCGCTCATCGCCCAGCCATCAGCCATCAGCCATCAGCTAGCAGCCAGCAGCCAGCGTCCCGAGGGCCTCCTTCCTTGTATTTTGTTCCACTTGAGTTTGTTTGTTTAACGACCTTTGAAATTAGGCAAAACTAAGGGGCAAAGGATGCTTTGTTGGTGGCATCTCTGGGGTTGTCCTCGGGTTCGGGCTGGGTTCGGGTTCGAGCTGCGCCTCCCGACTGGACGACAGCAATTTATACTGTTTATATGCAAATGCCCAGCCGCCTTTTGCATCTGATTTAGATGCAGATTCGCCATTTGCTGGCCTAATTTAAATTGGGTTAATGTTTTTAATTAGCCAGCCACGATGACGACGATGACGACGACGGGGTTGAAATGAGGGAATAATAATGAGAGAGGGGAAATTAATTTAGAAGGCTGGAGGAGTGTTGGGAGAGTGATCCTTAGAAAATCTTTGTATACCATAAGATCAGAAAAATAAATACAAATTCAAATAAAGTGTTTCAAGTAAAAGTAAAAAGTGTAATCTACAAATACAAAATCACCCTTTTTTGTCCTTTTAAGTCCTCTAAAAGATATAGTTTTTCAGTCTTCTAAGAGTCTTAAACTCAGCCAGGCTTAAATTAATTTAAAATTGATCATTAGGATTGATTGATTCAGAGTCTTCAAGTCACCAAAGCTTACATTTAGTTAAAAATCTCTAAATACCATAATTAAAGATGAGAAAAATAAATATGTAATTTAAATTACAACAAAATGAATTAGTAAGAAAATATAATATAATAATACCAAATCTAGATGTTGTTTTAGGTTTATTTTGACCTTTTAAGACCTCTAAAAATTTAGTTTTCCAGCCTTTTTAGAGTCTTTAAGTCACCGAAGCTTCTATTAACTTATTATTATATTAAAAAATTATATTATATTAAAAAAAATATTAATATAAGATAAGAAAAATATATATAAATTAAAGAAAAGTGCTTAAAGTACAAGAAAATAAATTATTAAGAAAATATAATATAAAAATACAAAATCTGTATACCCGTTTTAGCTTAGTTTAATCGTTTAAGCCTTTTAAAAATATAGTTTTCCAGCCTTGTCAGAGTCTTCAAGTCACCGAAGCTTAAATTTAGTTAAAAATATCAAAATACCATTATTTTAGATAAGAAAATAAACATAAATCAAAGAAAATAAATTAGTATGAAAGTTGAATCTAAAAATATAGTTTCCTCAGATTTTTCCTGCGTTGCCCCATCAATCCTTGGGGGTCTCATTCGTTGCTGGCCAAGCTCTAAATGCCGGCCAAATGTTTAAGCCATTAACTGGCACGCCCCCCGACTGAGTGGTACATCCTTAACCATATCGATTTCAAGTCGGTCCCCCGACTGCTGCTGCTGCTGCTGCTGGGAGGTAATCCCAGTACTCAAAAACCGGACCGAACAAGGACCTGTTCCAGTTGGAATCTTCGTGGCAAATTAGAGGAGGACACATCCCCGGTAGAGAGCCAAACTATGCCCAGATATAACACACTATAGCCCCTGCCCCTGCCCGTCGCCTCGGAAAGTCAACAGAAACCATAATTCAGATAATTTTATTTATAACACCCTTGAGGAATTATATTTTATTTACTCTTTCAAGTGTGATGATGAGGTGGAGTTAGGGCCAGGGACCGGGACCGGGCCCGGGCATTGTTGCATGGACCGATATCGATATAACCAGACAGAGAGAGAGAGAGTCCTTGTCACAGGACCTGCCCCTTTGTTGTGTGTTTTGTGTGTTGTGTTTTGGGTTGAAGTCTCTTTGAGGGTTGAATCCTCCTTCGATTTCCGAGCAGATGTGTTTCCTAAATTGTCAAAATCTGTGTGCATTTCGGCATATGAAAATCACGTAGCCGCAGTGCTGTTGGTGCTCTTCCCCTTCTATCATTTTTATTGGGACTTTTTGTCAAGTGTGCCCCTGCTGATGCGTCTTTTATTGCCTTCCTGCTGCGACTCCTGCTCCTGCTCCTGCTCCTGGTAATGATTTTCCTGCGGTTCACTTAGTGGTTAACCACTGGCCAGTGGCTCCACCTCGAAGGAGTCCTTGCTTTCCTACGAAAAACCACTGGCATTTAGTCCGGGCCTTGCTTCTCTCAAAAGTTACACAAAAACCAAAATATTTTGTATTCATTTTGAGTTTTTTGGTCTCAAAGTAAGGAAAACCAACTTAATCTTAGAATTTAAAAAAAAACCCGTGCTTTAAATGAGAATAGTACGAATTTGAGTACGAGGATTCTCAATTTCTGTGTAGTAAAATATTTTAATATTTTAAAAAAAGGTTAAAGGAAATATTTTATTTCTATATACAAAAGTTTACTATTTCCTTAAAATATTTCTACCAGAACTCCTTGCCTTTTTCTCTGGGTGCACTCCGACAGTCATTGGCTAAAATTTTGCAATTAAATTTCACTTAAAACTGCAACTAAACGGAGGGCCAGCCCAAGGAGCGGAAAACATGGGTTTCAACCATGTTGGATCTGGAAGGGAGGGGAGATATACCTCCGTAGGAGCCGCCATATGTACGGGTAATTTACTTCCGCCATTGGAGCTTTAAACATATCCGAGCAACACCCACCACTTCCTAATTGTGGAAACCAATTTGCGCCGCTATAAATTAGAAAGACAAACGACGTTCGGCTGGGGCTCTGGCTCTGACTCCCTGCTCCTGCTGTTCCTCCTCCTGCTTTAGATGGGCGTGGCACATCGCCAGTTCCAGCAGTTCCGGTTCCTGTTTCGGCTGCGGTCTCCGTTCTAGCATATCTTGGAAATTTGCATAAATAGACTTTAATTGTTTGCAATTATAAAACGAGACCGAAACGAGCCAGGCCAGGCCAGGCCGAGCCGGGGTGCACATGGAATACACATGGTGGCTCCGGAACCCACACACACCCAGAGCCTTGGACTTCCCCCCGATTTCGGTATCCACAGCCGGCACTATTCCGAGTTAATTGCCGGCAAAACCTCCGATCTAATCGGAGTTCTCCTGCTTTGAGGAACCGAAATTAAATGCAAGTTAAAGGTTTGCGCCATGGTTTTAGATTGAAATGTTTCAAAACGAAGTTTAAAAGGATTTTAAGTTATAATAAAAAAAAATACTTTAAGTATTGCCTACTTATGGGCGCTTGCGTAGAGTAAGGATTCCTGAGAGAAACCTAAAACGCTCTAGTGATGGTAATAATTGGCCAAAAGAGTTTAAATTTTTTGTATTAACATAAATATTTATACCTTAATTTAAAATAATAAGATACCCTACTTTTCCCTCTTCCAGACTGGAGTCATGAGGAGGAAACAAACAGCGAGGAGTCTGCCTTTATGGCAGCTACCGATCAAGAACCTGAACCCACTACCTATCATGATCACAAGCCCGATCCCGCTGAAGGACACCAGTCCTATCCGGAGGACGATGCCGAGACGGAGGCCTCGAAGCGAAGGCGCTGCCGGACCAACTTCAACTCCTGGCAGCTGGAGGAGCTGGAAAGAGCCTTTCTGAGTAGCCACTATCCGGATGTGTTTATGAGAGAAGCCTTGGCCATGAGACTTGACCTGAAGGAGGGACGCATAGCGGTGAGTTAATTAACAATTGAAACTTAGGTGAGGGATATCATTAATTGGATTATCAATATCTAAGATTAAGAATATATTTTAATATGTTAATATTACTTTTTATGGAAAGTCAAGTGCCTGCTTCTCAATGCCTAGTTTATATTTATCGAACAGATAAACTACCAGGTAACACAAAGGTGTTAGTTAACACTTAACAAGTTTATCGAACAGATAAACTGTCAGTTAACATTATATTTTAATATGTTAATATCACTATTTATGGAGATTTAAACATTTTTCCCAGAGTAAAGTGCCTCTTTCTTAATGCCTAATTTATATTTTTCGAACAGATAAACTACCAGGTAACTAAAAGGTGTTAGTTAATACTTAACTGTCAGTTAATTGTCACTTTTCAACACTGATTTCATCAAGTTAACCGTGAACCCTATTTAGTTTACAGTCTCTGTCATCATTTAATTTTCGGAACCGACTTAAGTTAAGGTAAAGGTTAACTAGACGATAAACTTGACAGGCACCTTAATTTGTTTCTTATTCATGTTACTTTTTTAGACTTATAAATATCTAAGGTAGCCTAGTTCTTCAAGGATATCTGTTCGGAACCGAATTGAATTAAAGTAAAGGTTAACTAGACGATAAACTTGACAGGCACCCTAGTTTGTTTCTTATTTATATTATTTATTTTGGCTTAGAAATATCTAAGGGAAGCTAGTTCTTCAAGGATATCTGTTCGGAACCGAATTGAATTAAAGTAAAGGTTAACTAGACGATAAACTTGACAGGCACCCTAGTTTGTTTCTTATTAATGTCATTTATTTTGTCTTACAAATATCTAAGGAAGGCTAGCTCTTCAAGGATATCTGTTCTCCTTGATTTTCCAATCAGTCCCATACATCTCTTTACCCGTCAAGGACTTCCTCGATTCAGTTCTCCTTTATCTAGTGCGATTCCCTTTGGCGATAGCATTTCAGATATGCATTTGCGTGAGCATTGTAAAACAATTTGGTGGCAACTGGAACTCAATTACTCAATAAAACCAATTACCTGACTATTTTTATCCATTATAATTCATTTTATTTCATTTGCAATTGCGTTTCGTGTCGCTTGTTGTTGTAATGATTTCAATTGCATTCCCAGAGCGAGCTTAACCCCCGCCCGGGGCTTCCCGCCTGGTTCTGGTTTCGGGCTCCACACTTAACCCTTTGCCATCGCAATGGCTGACTTTGCATGTCAGCCGTGTGATTATCGTGGGCTCTTTGTCTATCTGACTATGGCCGTCTCTGTTGCGCCGCCTCTCTCTCTCTCTGTCGCTCCCTGTCTCTCCCTCTTTATGGCCGAGGAGGCACCGAGGAGGGACATTTGGCTACGCTTTGTCTGAAATTGTTTCTTGACATGACATATCAATTTGTCAATGCGAACGACAAGACAGCGACAGTCTGTCCGTCTGTCCGCTTTGTCCGTTTGTCCGTTTGTCCGTCTGTCCGTCTGTCCGTTTGTCATTCCCTCACTCACAATCAGCCGCTCGATTCGGCGGGGGTGTGGGTAAATCGGGGAAACAGGAATTATATACAGTATGCAGGTGCACAGCGGGAAAAAAATCATAATAAATAATAAAATAACAAAAAATAAAATATAATAAGAAAGAAAGAAAAAAAAAAAAGATAATAAGATAGAAAATGCTATCTATGGCTAGTTTCTTAATTTCCAGATAAGGCGCCCGTCAAAATAATTCGTGTAATTCATCGTAGTTAACCTACTCGTAAATACAATCCGGTTTTCTCAGTGTTTAGTATATTAACCGAAGGTTAAATGATAACTGAGACTGTAAAGCTTTCAAAATAAAAGGTTGACTTAAAAAAATATGTGTTGTAAAGTGGCAAAAAACTGCTAGTTAAAGGGTAACAAACACCTTTTCGTTAACTGGTAGTTTATCTGTGCGAAAAAAATTAAAAAATTAGTTTTAATAATCTGTAAGGCATTTGAAAAAATCAGTGTTGTAAAGTGGCAAAATATGCTAACTAAAGGTTAACAAACATTTTTTCGTTAACTGCTAGTTTATAATAAAATATAATAATAAATGAGTTTTAGCAAACTGTTAAGCTTTCAAAATACAGGCTTGACTTAATTAAAATTAGTGTTGTAAAGTGGCATAAAACTCCTAATTACACATTTTTGTTAACTGGTAGTTTATCTGTTCGGAAACTATAAGCCAGGCATTGAGAAACAGGCACACTCTAAGGAAAATTAAAAAAATACATAAATAGTGATATTATTAATATAATATAGATATGATAATAATTATATGATAATAGAATATATTATAATATATAATATATCAGTAATGGACAGCTTATCTGTTCGATAAATATGAACAATAAATTGATAAACTGACCCTAGATAACTCCTACTTAAGTGTTAACTAGCCACTTTTCGTTAACTGTTAGTTTACCCAGCCGAAAAATATTAACTAGACATGGAGAAATCGACCCTTGATAACTTCCCGTTAAGTTAACTAACAGCTTTTTGTTGACTGGCCTTTATCTCTTCGTTAACTGCCTAAAAAATATAAAAATGACATAGAGAAATCAACTTTTATATTTGAAAAGTATTTTTAAAAATCGATAAATCCTTAAAATATTAAACTATTGTTAATTTAAGAGATTTATACCAAAATTTGATATTTTTATGGCACTTATTTCCGCTCTGTGCACCCCAAAGAGCTCTTGTTAAGGCCAGGAACGAGGCATTGCATGTCGCTCTGTTCGAAAACAATTTGTTGCACATTAAAAAATAAAATGCACAATGCATGCAAATGACTTCAAATTGTCGCACACACATGTGTCGCCGCCCACCGGAGAGCGGAGACCGGAGCTGGGAGCTACCCTCTCCTCCTCCCTCCTCCCTGCTCGATACGGTCGAGGAGTCGCCTCAATTAGCGACGCCATCTTGCTTATGAGTCCAACTAAGCAAGGCAGCCATCCGGAGTCCGTAGTCCGGAGTAATCACCGCTCTGGCTGTGGTCACGATCTCAGCCTGGTTTGGACGATCATCCGGCTCCAGGGCGCGTGACACATTGCCCTTGGGGCGGGGTTAATCGTCCGCAACGGAATCGGTGACTTTATTGAAATGAAATGGGCGGGGAATTAAATGGTTTTTGGTAATGGATATGGTGTGATATGGGAAAAGTTCATAATAATTCCTCCTAGATCTAATTTTATTATTTTTTTTATAGGTTTGGTTCCAGAACCGTCGGGCCAAGTGGCGCAAGAAGGAGCACACCAAGAAGGGTCCTGGCAGGCCGGCGCATAACGCCCAGCCCCAGAGCTGCAGTGGAGCACCCATTCCGCCCTCCGAGCTAAGGGCCAGAGAAAGGTGAGTCCTGAACCAGTGACCCATTACGAAACCCCCTCCAATTCAGATTCCTCCCTTGCAGAGCCCAGCGCAGCAAGCGCATGAGAAAGGCCATCGAGCGGCAGGCCAAGAAGCTGCGACTCAAGGGCATCGAGGTGGATGTGGAGCGCCTGAAGGCGGACTACCTGGCGGCCCACAAGGACACCTGGCTGGAGCAGCAGGAGCTGGATCTAGAACTGGAAGACCTGGAGAGCTATGACGACGAGGATCTGCCCATCGATGTGGTGGGCGATCATCAGCAGGCGGGCGAGGATGTGACCGGCGATAGCCAGGACCATTCCTTCTGCTCCTCACGAACCTACCCAAAGAGCAGCGGCAGCGAGGCCGACCTGGAACTGAAGCTGGAACCCCACGACCACGACCTGGGCGTGCCCATCAAGCTGGAGCCCCAGGCCTCGCAGAACAAGGCGCTCTACAACTCGCCCTTCAGCATCGAGTCCTTGCTGGGCTCTTAACCGAATAATATATTTTTTTTTCATATAAATATTTTTTTTTTAGGCTGTCCATGTAAAATCCCCCCTCTATGTAATCAATTGTTCGAGATTGCATGGTAAATGGACAATCCTGTGTGTGTGAATAAAAGTAGGCTAAAGACTTGGTGGCTAGCGAATATATAAACTGAACCCCCTAACGCTTGACCTCTGTTACTTTTTTCTGGGGGTCAGGAATGTGATTTGAGTGCGGTTACCGAATACCGAAAGCCCCGAAATACCGAAATACGAGTGCATTTTAATTTCCAGCCAAGTGCCCGTGGGCTTAAAAACGAAGAAGAAGGGGCAGGGCAGGTTAAGGAGTGAAAAGCAAGAAATATACATAAGGAAGAGCTGCTCCAGGAGGAGGCGGAGGCAGTGCATCCATCAAGTTCACACGCAGCACACGCACGGTGGAGTATGGCCGGTGAGTTTGCTGGCAAAATCGATAACGGATATCGAGAGTGCTTACAGAGGATCATAATTACTGTTCTGAGCTGAGTTATTTTATTTTTATATTAAAAAATGATCGTTTTCGCACAATTTAATATATTTAAGTAAGTTAAAATCAAAAGAATATCGATAAATGTGGATGTTATCACTGGAATATGCTAATAAAATGCACACATAATCAGAAAATTCGATTACAGTGAATGTAATATCGATATATGTGGATGTTATTACTGAAGTATTCGAATAAAATGAAAATACTATCGGTACATTCGATTAAAGTGAATGTAATATCGATAAATGTGGATGTTATCGGCGTAATATTCAAATAAAATAGAAATGTTATCGATAAATTCGATGAAAGATTGAATATTTAAATAAAATGAAAATATGATCGATATTTAGCAATGCCATCGCTTAAAATGGAATTAGCTTAAAAATCCATTTTATAAATTTGATTAAAGTGAATATAATATCTATGAATGTGGATGTTATCGCTGGCATATTTGAACAACATTTTGTTGTGTTGTTATGTTATCGATAAATTTGATGAAATAGAATGTAATATCGATGCATGTGGATGTTATCGCTGCCATATTCTAATAAAATGCAAATATGACCGATATTTAGCAAAGCTATTGCTTAAAATGCGATCATTTTATAATTCCCTCTCGTAAATTTGATTAAAGTGAACATAATATCTATAGATATCGCTGGAATATTTTATTAAAATATAAGTGTTATCGATAAATTCACTTAAAGTGAGCAGTATATCGATAATTATCACTGCTATCTGTGGAAATATAAGCTTATCCAAGGCACCGTGGCAACTATATCACCAGACACGATGCGACGCCTCATCAGCATCGCTTGGAATCTCCTGAAGAGCATCTTCGGATGGCCGAGAGGCAATTTGAAGACCGTTGCAGCAGAGACAGAGACAGAGACAGGGACAGCGACAGCCGGGACAAGGACGGCAGAGGCAAATGTAATACACACATCAGGCAAATAAATTAGAAGGCAACTCCTTCGGCAGAAGCGTCAGCCAGGCCTCGCCCCCCGTTCGCACTCGCATTTCGGACTTGGAGTCGCACTCGCACTCGGCACAGGTTCAAGGTGCCCTCGAAAGGGATCGGGATCGGGATCGGGATCTACCTACAAACCCAGAGAGAGACCCAGGTGAGAGTGGCGAGTAATGCAGACAATCCGTCATGCAGGTGTGAATGATTCATTAATTTCTCGCCTTCATACGAATTTTCATTTCAGTTAACATGCAAGCGGAACCGAAACGAGCCTCAAAGAGTTACGCACACAGCGAGAAAAATATTGTGCTTAATAATTAAATAATTAAATATATTTGGAATTTGATCTTAAAATCTTAACTGGTAGAAACTCCTGCTAATAAAAGCATTTATCAAGATTTATATGAAACTCCATACTTTAGTTTCACAAAAAAAGTAATCACATAATTATCATAATTTTTGTGGACAAATCAAAGCTTAAAAAATGCATAACTATGCCAAATTAGCTTTAAATTCAATTCGGAAAGCTGCTTTATGTTAGTTTTTATCAGGTTTATAAATCTGCTTATGAATTTTACGAATTTGAAAAAATAATTTTGTTGCCAAATTTTGACAATTTTAATGATGTAACCCCTTACCAAATTTAAAAAAAATCGATAAAAATTTTTGTTCTGATTTTTTACATGTTTTATTTTTTATTAATAGAGTATTTTATGACAAATCGGAATACATATGACTTTTGGCTTTAGTTCGCTTTTTGGCTGTAATATGCTAAAAAGAAAACGTAAAATTTGTGAATTTCAGGGACTTTCAATCGATATTTGCATTTTTCGATAATTAATCATATCATATTAGAAAGCAGGGATCCACTTTGTATTTAATATTTTATAAAATATATTTTGAATTGAAACAATCAAGACTTGAACGAAATTTAACACCTTATTAGGCTTTAATGCTTTTTATTTTCACGAAAAAAATAATCTCATATTTATGATATATTATGTGGACAAATCAAAGCTTAAAAAATGCATAACTAAGCCAAATTAGCCTAAATTTCAATTCGGAAAGCTGTTTTATGTTAGTTTTAATCAGGTTTATAAATCTGCTTATGAATTTTAGAAATTTGAAAAAATAAATTTTTGGCCAAATTTTGGCAATTTTAATGATGTAACCCCTTACCAAATTTTGAAAAAATCGATAAAAATTTTTTTCTGATTTTTTTCATGTTTTATTATTAATTAATAATAATTTTAATGGCGAATCGGAATATATATGACTTTTGGCATTAGTTCGCTTTTTGGCTGTGATATGCTAAAAAGAAAACCTCAAATAAGCTTATTTTGAAGAGACTTAAAATCGATATTTACCAATATTTTATCAACCAAGATACCAAGCGAACAGAAAATTAAGAAATCAGGAATCCTCTTTGTATTTAAAATATTATTAACTATATTTAGAATTTGGAAATCCCATCTAATGGAAACTCTTACTTAAAGATACTTTTAGAGATACATACTTACCAGTAGGCCAACCAGGATGCATTCGAAAATAAACATTTTATTTTGTTTTAATGCTTTTTATTGTCTGGCTTTTAATATTACAATTTATTAGTTCCTTAAGTATTTAAAATATATCCTAATTTATCAATAAGTTTAAAGCTTAAAAAAATACCTTAGTAACTTAGTTACCCTAAAAACATTGTAGAGCCATTAAGCCTTGCTTAACTACCTGAATTACAACTCTTTTTACAATATTCCTTAAATAAATATAATGATCTTATTACATATTAACTTGGAATAATATTTTCCTGTGCATCTTGGCTCGGTAAAGAGGGTGAGATGGGAGTAGGAGCTGGGATATGGATGTGCCTGTGCCTTGGCCTGTGGATGTGTAGATGGCGTTGGGGCTGGACTCCTCGCGACGTATGCCTGGCAGCTCTCGTGAGCTACGCTCCATCCACTGGCCACCACTCCTGCTCCTGCTCCCAGCTCCAAGCTTAACGTCTTCATTACGCATGGCCACGGTCCACGGTCCTCCAGAAAACCAGAAACAGAAAACAGAAAATACAACAAAAAAATTAAAAAAGGCAATAAAACAAAAATAAAGAAGAAAAAAATATCAGAGAACCGTTCTGTCTGTCTGCGTTGCCAATTTCGTTTTGCATTTTCAATTTCGTGGCATTTCCTCTCGGAATCTTGAAATCTCAGAGTCTCTGAGTCTCTGAATCTGGGGGGATCTGTGGGGATCTGGGAATTCGGAGCTTAAGCTGATCCACCAGCGGGTGGCCGGCGATCGCAGCTGGTGGGGATTGTCCGAGGATCGGCGGGCGTTAATTAGCTGATGAGCCCAGAGATCAAATGCCAATTAACCAATCGAAGTGCACAAAAGGTGAACTAATTGAATTACCCGTGGATAACCCTTGGAACTTACTTGAATTTATTTAATGAAAACCTTTAAGATAATTATTTATGACAGAATATACTCAAGGAACCTATCTAGTCCCACACTTTCCTGAACTTCTCCCCTTTAAGCTTTAAGAATTATTTATTCTTGGGGGTCATAGCCAAGATATTCATTCGATTTCTCTTAAATTAGCCCTGACCTACGACGGATAATTCGCTCGGGCGATATGCATGCGAGAAGTTCACACGAATTCCTCGACTTCGGAGCTAAAGTTGAAGTTCGTTGCGGGTCGTAAAAAGCGTTGAATGATCTTTGCCTGCTGCTTTGGCCGGATCTTAATACAACAACAATTCATATTTTTTATTGCACCTACTTGGGGCCAAGGGAAAAAGCAACAAAAAAAAAAGCGAGAAAAAAACAATGCAAAGAAAAGAAGCAAAGCTGAGCCGATCGGGGTCCCGAAATGAAGGCGTTAACCAACTTTAATACATTTATTTGGGCCACAAAAGCGCTGCCCAGGATAGGCAGCAGGAGCAGGAGCAGGAGCAGGCCGGGATCCGGGATCCGGGACTCACAAGCCACAGAGACGCTGCCATATCTGTCCAAAGTAATAATTATGTTTCACGTTGTTATCCTAATTTACGTGCCCCAGAACAGAGACCTCTAAACAGAAATCCACAGCCTCCCAAGAGGCACTCAGAAAAATAAATAATCTTAAGGAAATTATTTCCAAAAAGTTATTATTTATTTTTTATTATATTTTTATATCCTTGAAGAAGGTTATTTTCTTATATCGATAGGAACCAGACACCAGGCGAACAGAAATATCAGAAAGAGAATGAGTTATAATGCACTTAAAGTTAATATAACAGTTTCAAGCCAGAGAGATCCCATAACTGTTACAATAAAGTTTGCCTACGAGTGCAGCGTCTACCAGCTTTCATTTCTGCTTGCCGGGTATTTCATTTTCAACTATGGGGAAATTTGTAGGAAATTGAATGGAAATTATATGGAAATATTAATTGAAAAGGGTTTCATGTACCAGACGAACAGAATTACTAGATAGATGATGACTTCTACTGCGCTTAAAAATAATATGACAGTTTCAAGCCAGGGAGATCCCAAAGAGAAAGAGAGAGAGAGAGGACCAGAGAGCTCCCATAACTGTTATAATAAAGTTTGCCTAGGAGTTCAGGGTCTACCAGCTGCCATCTCTGTTCTCCTGGTATTTCATTCTCATCAATGAGGAAATTTGAAGGAAATCGGATGAAAATTTGATGGAAATTGAATGGAAAACCCACTGGAAGGGATTTCATGTACCAGGCGAACAGAAATACTAGATGGAGGATGACTTCTTATACGCTTTAAGTTAATATAACAGTTTCAAGCCAGGGAGATCCCGAAGAGAGAGAGAGAGATGGCAAAATAAGTGTTATAATAAAGTTAGGTGAAGAGGTCAGCGTCTATCAGCTGCCTTTCTGTTCTCCTGGTATTTCATTCTCATCGAGGGGGAAATTTGAAGGAAATTAGATGAAAATTAGATGGAAATTGGATGGAAAACGCACTGTTAGGGGTTTCAGGTACCAGGCGAACATAAATACTAGACAGAGGATGATTTCTTTTGCGCTTAAAGTTAATATAACAGTTCTAGGCCAGAGAGATTCCAATAGGACAGAGCCAGGGAGATCCCATAACTGTTATAATTTAGTTAGACCACGAGTTTAGCATCGACTAGCTGCCATTTCTCAGCGCCTGGTATTTCATTCTTATTGATGGGGAAATTTGAAGGAAATTGAGTGAAAAATATCGATAAATATATTTTTAAAAACCCTAAATATTCTCTGTAAAATATTTAAAAATAAATCAAGAAAATGTTAAGCAGGAGGAATCCCAAGATACTGATATTTCTGTTTACCTGGTACTACATTCTTGCCCTATAACCCTCTGAGAAAAACTCCAAAACGTATGTGGTTTTTAGTGAAATCTTGGCACACTTTTTTTGCAAGTGCCTGAACCTGAACCTGAAGCTTCACCTGAACCCGAACCTCCAGTCACAAACGCTGCCCCGGGGCTCTGAAACCGAAGGTGAAGCTGAAAACTCAGCCAAAAGTGAGGCTCATCATCGTCGCTCGTCGGCGGCGGCGTCGGCGCATTTCACTGGAAAAATATTAAACACAAAGCGAGATACTGAAAATTGATTTCTCACCTTCGTGCACGTTATGGAGGTGAGGTGTCCGGCGTCTGTCCAGCTCCAGCTCCGCTGCCTCTGCCTCTGCTTTATAATTAATTAATACGTAGCAGGAGATGGAGCTGGGCTGGAGCTGGAGCTGGGCACATGTATAAATATCCGGATTTGGATATAGCAATTCGTGATTTGCACGCCCGCCGTCTTCTTGCCTTTTGACGGGCGGCTGCCTCGAAAAACATTTCAATAATCATAATCTCAAAGGGTTCTGTCTGGAGAGGAGTATATGCCAGACAGCCTGTCGCACTGGTTGCCACCTTCTGCTCCAGCTCCAGCTCCAGCTCTCCCTTACTCGTAAATTAACATTTATCTGTGAATTTATTGCATCATCGAGAAAAGTTTTCAATTCGCCGGAGAAGCGGCTTCGGAGGAGGAGGAACTGTGGCTGAAGCTGGATGAGTTAGGAATCCCCATGCCCATCCACCTGTTGGTCAATGGAAAATTTATCTGTCATTCCTTTTGCGCCATTTGTCGTGGCTTTTAATTTGCTTTCAAAAAAAAGAAAGAAAAAAAAGGCTGAGCTTAGATTTTCCATTTTGAAATCGCTTTTGGTTGCTCTTTTTACTCAAAGAGGTATTTTCCTTTTCTTACTAATTTTGAGACAACTATGAGGAAGTTTGGAGTTAAGGATTGGGAAGGAATTTATGGATAATTTGAGGTTTCCCTCAAATGTGGAACAAGGTTTCTGCATTTTTAATAAATTAATAAAATAATTAAATATGGGTTTTTTCTTCTTTAATTTTATATTTATTTGTATGCTGAAGTTATCTCTAAAATCCAATTTAAAATGAGTTCTTTGAGGTATTCGTTATTAATTTACAGAAAAGTGTAACCCTTATACAGTTGGACCTATAGATTTTGTACCTATAATTGTTTATATAATTTTAATATGATATTTTAAATTGTATTTATTATTATTTTATATTTTTAAGTGGAAGTTATCTCTAAACTCCACTTTAAAATGAGTTTTTTGAGGTATTTATTATCAATTTACATAAATGTGTAATTCTTATACCTACTGATTTGTTACTTGTAATTTATATATTTTTAGTATGCTATTTTACACTTATATTTATTTTTTGAGGTATTTATTATAAATTTACATAATTGTGTAATCCTTATACCTACTGATTTGTTACTTGTAATTTATATATTTTTAGTATGCTATTTTACACTTATATTTATTAATAAATATTACAGTCTAACCTGTACTTTATTTCATTCTTCAGTATCTTAAAATAAGGTAAGATTTTACATTTCTGAACCTTAAAACTCTCTTTATCTTATTAAATTTTGAGTAAACCTGTTAAGTCAGAGCATTGCCTTTGTCGCCTATATAAAATAAAGCCTCTAAACTGACTATACCTGGTACCCCTTTTGTTAATATTGTTTTCTTTCCACTTTTCATTCGTTAATGCCCCCGAAAATCCCCATTCCCCTCTCACCCGCGACTCGACGTGACATTTTAAAATGAGCATGGCATATAAAAATTTGTATGATACGATTTTTATGGACTTCAAATCGATTTTTTTATGATCATCGTTGGTGCTTTTTATGCGCTCGCCGCGGCTTTATGTGACAGCCCCAGTAGCGGGGGGGCTTTAACTGAGAGACAGAGAGAGGGTGTTAACGTTAACCCATTGCTGGCACCGCTGCTTTTATGTAATTATGTAATTAGGTGTCGGGCCACAAAAATATTGATGCTGCTGCCGTTGTTGTTTTTGCTGATGACCGTTAGGTGGTACCTTCTTATCGAAGCTATGGCATCAATGCCGGATCGATCCATCGATCGATGCCATATGCCAGGGCAGTCCAAGACGCAGTCAATATCCGGCCAACTGACCACCTGTTGTGCCCCTTTTTCTATGTGCGCCGCCGCCGCCGCATTTTTAATTTAATTTTTTTCTCCTTTTTTTTTTTTGCATTCTCCTTCAATATGCAAGCTTAAATTATTTCGTGCTCCTGCTCATGTTCATCCTCCCGCTTGCCGGTGATTAATAAAGCCAACACACAGCACAGCACAACACACAACAGCTGGCGGCAACAGCCTGGCCAATTCCCAATTCCCAGTTTCAGAGTCCGAGTTGCCGGTTACCAGTTCTCGTTCCCGTTCCCGTTCCCGTTCCCGTTCCCGTTCGTGAGAAGCCGAGTCCTCCTGCTGCCGTTGACTTTATTTTTTTTATTAACTAATAATCATTTGGGTAGCAACAACTAATTGGTAAGTGTTTACACGTTTTCCATGTTTTTCCGGGGCAATTTTGAGCCATTATCGGGGGGTTTGGGTTTGGTTCTTGTGTGCAAATTATTTTTATGTTAAATTGTTTAAAGGATTGTTAAGGAAAAATACGGAAAAGGGAGTAGGATGAGATGAATTATGAGAAAATGCTGGAAGGACCTCCTCTTGAGATATATTAAAAATAATAAAATGCAATATGGAGCCTAGAATTTATAAAGTATCTCTTTTTCTGAAAATATTTTAAAGGGAAAACCTTAAAGAGGCTTGTTTCTAAGTCCCCCATCAGTATCCTTTTCCCAATCACTAAATAATTAATTACTCATCATTAAAAACCCAAAAATAATTATTTTGTTAATATTTATACTTTATTTATAATTATAACTAAACATATTTCAAACTGTACACAGGTAAGATTTTATAGGAATTATTACAGACTTTTTACAAGTTTTTTTCCGGAGAGTTTTCCGGGGGAGTCACCGTCACCTCTCTCACTTCTTAAGCACCGCATTGGCACTGGCATCGGCACCCACCTCCTGGTAGAATATCCTGAGACGATGATAGGAGCAGGCCACCCGGCATCCGCGGGTGCAGAACTCCCGGTCCGCGCACATCGAGGTGGCCAGACTCTGCTGGACCACGACCAGGACGCGGCAGTAGTCGTGGCACATGTAGCACTCGGGCCGGGAACGGCAGAGGAACGGGGGCGTGATCACCGGCAGCGACTGGCGATAGCACAGCTCCCGGCACTGGGCGATCCTTTGGGGTCGTCCTAGTACTTGCTCCGGAATGGATGCGCCCAGCGCATTGCCCGCCAGAGTGGCCACGATGACGATGGTGATTATGATTCTGAGCGTTGCTGCTGCCATTGCTTCGAATTTAATACTTGGTTTTGGATAGTCGATAGTTTCTCGTAGAACTCCTGCAGTTACGTGTCGATCGCTTCACGTTTCCTTGGCTTCTGATTGTCGTTGGTGCGGCGGCATCTCCTTATATATCCCGGACCCTATTCATTCACAAAAACGGGAGAGCGGGCGGGAAAAACCCAGGACTCACTACCTGGTGACCATAACCGAACCCAAATCTCTTTGGGATCGGCCGGGCGGCAATCCAGGTAATTGACAACACGTGTGCGCAATGCCGCCCGATGCCGGTTTCATGAATGACCAGTTTGGGTGGAAAGCCCCTGGAATTTCCCGCCATTGATGCCGGCTTTAGGTCACAGTTTTTTCTCTTTCGGCTCTTACCTGTCCCAGAAAATGAGAATGGGTTGAAGGTAATCATCGTCCCGAGTGCGCGCTAAGTGGCGCCAGTTTCTCCGGTGACAGTTTTTATTATTGCGTAATACGCCGCCGATCCTCATCCTCATCCTCATCCTTATCCTTGGGCTTAGGTCACAGCAAGTCGCGCGAACCGAAAACGAAACGAAAGTGGACAAACACAAGTTAATAGGGGAAATCTTAGGTAAAACCGCACTTAAGAGAGTCCTATTGATAAATGACAGGACGCGCACAGAACATTTGCCGGCAGGATAAGAATGCTGGAAAGTGTCGCCTTGAAAATATTAATTTGGAAAATACAATATTAATTTAAAAAGGAATTGATTGCTTTAATTATTTCCAAATAAAATTGATAAAATCTAAAATATGTTTTATATTATTTGTATAGGATTTCTTTATAGAAATTCACATAATTTTTAAAATGAAAATATAGGTATTATAACTAGTAAATAAACCATAATAGATTGCATTTCCTTAAAAAGGGAATCTCTTCTTTAGAGTGTGTTTAAATTAGTTTTTATTCGAAAATATTTAGTAAGCTAAAAAGTACACAGCACTAAAAAGCACACAAATAATTTGTTGAGTAAAATGGACTCAAAGTGAGAAAATATGTACTCAAATAATTGCCAAGTCCATATGTCCCCACTTTAAGATGATTTCTACTCAGTTTTTAAATATCTTTAAAATATATACTGTCTCAAGACTTATAAATTTTGTTTTCTTTTTAAATTGACAAGAAATTAAACTAAAATGGCTTGCAAATTCCTGAATGTACACTACATTTATTATAAGCCTGTTACTAAACACATTATTTCGCAAGTTTATTTATTAGGTTTATTACTTTTTTAATTTTTTTTATTTACTTTAAATTGATATTTATTCGAGAAATTTTTTCTTATATTTCTTTTTTGGACAGAGGCAGGCTGGCGCCACCTAGGTTTCAGTAATCAATAACAGGTTCAAGCCACCTATAAATGGTTCTGGTTTTTCAAACGGAAATGTAAAATGTAATATAGCATAGTTTCTGCAAGCCAACGCTAGAGGTCGCCCTAAGCAGTTTGTATAAAGACGCATGTCAAATGTGTGTAATTACCAATTTTACAGATGGAATTATAATTTACTTAAGAAATGTAATATGCAAGAATTTAGGCAAAGAATACTTTTTTTTTTTTTTTAATTTAACGTGTAATACTTGAACAACTATTCAACGAAAATCTGTAACTCTCAAAGTTAAAAAAAGTGAAGCACTCTTTTCCAGCTAAAATAAACCCCAAAATAAAAATCCAAACACATGTAATCACCATTTGTTTTTTGTCTAACTTTGGTTATAATTTTATTCATTATCTTAAACGTGTTCTTGTTTCTTTCTTCACTCTGCCATGCTCTTTCTCTTCCATTTCACATCCACTTCGGATTCTCATATCTTTTCACTTTCAGATTATCTTACTGCTCTCTGCCTGCCGACAGCTTTAGCTTTTTGCATTTTCACATGTTTTGTTTGTTTTTAAACGTAGATTGAGAAATTATTTATAACTGTATGTGTATGTTATGTGTAATTATATATTATTAAACATGTAGTATAATTTATGTGTAGCATACAAAAAAAAATAGCTAAAAAAAATAAACAAACAAAGCCAGAGAACCGCGACGGTGTCCCGATGATATAGTTTATATTCTATGTATGTGTGTGTGTGTGTGTGCCACCGTCAGTATCCTAGGTCTTGGTCTTGGCTTGGGTTTGGGTTTGGGTTGGGGTCTCCATCTCCTGATGCTTATCCTTGTCTCCATCCATCCGCTCACTGCGGCTTCTGGTTCTTTGGTGGTGCTTGGTGCTGCTGCTGCTGTTGCTGCTGCGCCTGCTGCTGCTGCGTCTCGTACCGCTGACGCAGGGCAGTGAGAGCGCTCAGCAGCCGGCTGTTGGCCGCGTCCAGCGCCGCTATCTGCTGGCCCTGCTCCTCGATCACGCGCTGCTTGTGGGAGAGCGCCAGCGACATCTTCAGCTGCTCGCGTCGCAGCTCCTCCTCCATGGTGATGAGTCTGCGGGAGGAATGCAAGTAACTTTCAATTTAAAAATCATCCAATGGATTTCGGGGAAGACAAGCCGGATGCTCACCTATCGATGATGCTGCGCATCGTGGACTCCGACTGCAGGCTGAGGTTATTGGAGCCATTGCTGCCGGCGCTGCCCGCCTGGCGCTGCAGGCCGAACAGCTCGTCGCGCACCTCCGCCTCGTCGCGGTCGAGGGTGTGACGCAGCGTGTCCAGCGTCTGCTGCAGCAGCTGGATCTCCCCGTTCTGGTCGTAGCCGCCGCCCTGCTCCGCCGAGGCAGGAGCTTGTCCGCCGCCTCCTCCGCCGCCACTGCTGCCGCCGCTGCTGCGCAACTGGCGGCGTCGCTTGCCCTCCTGCACCTGCTGGCAGTGACCTGGAAAATGGTGATTTAAGTAGGGAACCCAGCTAGCAGAGAGAGTCTTTACTCACCCTCCGTGTCCGTGCTGCTGTCGGAGAGCGTGCGCGCCGAGTCCAGGCTGAGGCGCCTCTGGGCCGCCGATGTGGCCGAGCCCACGCTGCCCGCCGCACTCCCAGCGTACTGCTTCAGCTCCAGTTCCCGCTCCCGCTGCTGTTGCTGCAACTGCTGTTGCAGCTGCTGCTGCTGCTGCTGGGGATGCTGGTGGTAGCCCACATTGCCACTGCTGCCGCCATACCCACTGCCATAGACATCCTCCCGCTTCAAGGGCCCATTCAGGCGTCCATAGGCACCGCCGCCGCCGCTACTCTTGCCCAGATTCGAGGTGGAGGCCGAGGCCGAGGTGGAGGAGCTGCTGCCGCCGCTGAGCGAACGCTGTGCCTCCAGCTTGTTGGACATACCCGCTCCCGCGGCCGCCGCTGCGGCATAACTAAAGTAGTTGTCCGCGGATAGTTGCTCGTCCGAGGAGCTGGGCGTCAGTGTGGCCGCATCCAAGGTGCCGCCGCTGTTGAGGAACGCCGCCCGGGCGGCCACCAACCCCCCGCCAATGGGCTTCAGTCGGCTGCCAAACTGCTGCTGCTGCAGCTGGAGGACCCCGGAGGAGCCCGTCGTCTGGGGCTGCAGCTGGTAGGAGGGATTCTTGAAGGCCAGCGGGGCATTGTGGCCGCTGGCCATGGCTGCCTTCAGCTGCTGGCTGCCCACGGGACTGGAGGACTGCGAGGGCGAGGGATTGGTGGAGATGCTCTGGTAGCCGGAGCTGCAGTGGCTGCTCTTGGCCGAGAGCTGCTCCTTGCCTGGCTTGAGTTGTTGCCCCTGTCCCTGTCCTGGTGCCTGTCCCTGCTGTTGTAACTGGCTCTGGCTCTGACTCTGACCATGATGATGGTGATGGTGACTCCCCGGCTCCGCCACATCGTGCTCCTCCGCGTACTTGAACAGATCGTCGAGATCCTCTAGGTTCTTGGGCATATTCGAGTTGGGATTGAGGTTGTTGTTGCGCGCATAGCCGCCCGAATGATCGGGTATTCCCAGATTCAGCTTGTGATGGCCACCACCACCACGCCCTCCTCCGCCCGCCGCTGGGCCGCCGCTGGACTTCATCATGGGCGTGGGTGACTTGCAGACAAAGGCACTGCTCGTGTCCAGGCCGGAGATTTGGATCTGGAACTCGCCGTGCATGTCGTCGTAGCCGTTGTTGTTGTTATTGTTGCTGCTGCTGCTGCTCATCATGGTGGTGGATCCATTCGGGGCATTCCCATTGCGCGGCAGTGTCCGGGAGCGAGTGCTCGAGGGCGTGCTGGCCTCGTAGTCGTTGCCATTGTGCGCCATGTAGGGATAGTTCAGGCGATCCATGCGATCCATGCGCTCCATGGTGCTGGAGGCACTCGTCTGGGGCGCCGGCGGGCAGTGATGCATCTGCTGCTGCTGCTGCTGCTGATGGAGGTGCTGCTGATGCTGCTGCTGCTGCAGCAGGTTGCTGCTGCTGCCATTGAGCGAGGAGCTGGCCATGGAGGTCTGCGACTGGGCATGCTGCAGGCCGCCGCCGGGCGAGCTCATGTACTGGTTGCTGGCTGCAATCGAGGTTTGGGAGTTCGAGAGGAGCTGCAAGGGATGCTGATGGTGGGGATGTTGCTGCTGCTGCTGGAGCATCCCGTTCACCGTGGGATCATTGTACCGAAAGATGTTCTTCTCCAGCGAATTCGGAGTGAGCACTCCCCGCATGATGCCCCTCTCCGCCGACAAGGGCTTGCTGACAATCGCATGCTGCGGCTGCGCCAGCTGGCTCTGGTGCTGCGGCAGCATCTGCTGCTGCTGTTGCTGTTGCTCCGGATTTACGCCAACCTGAATCCCACCCGGCTGGCGGTTCTCCTGATTCTCGCTGGCTATGGAGTGCGTGGACGAGGTGGCCGGCAAGTAGCCACCGGGTATGGCCACGCCCAGGTGGCCCTGCTCCCTGGCCCGGGTGATCTCGTCCAGTATATGCTGCAGGGGATCCAACTCATGCTGCCTGGCCTCCGGCAGCTTGGCCAGACTCTCGCTCAGCAGGCTGTGCAGGATGGACAGCTGCTTGCCCTGGTCTATGTACCCAGCCCAGTCCAGGATGGAATCGGGAGCGGGATGCTCTGGACGCGTGGATATAAACTCGAGGAACTGCTGCATGCGCGAGGCCTCCAGCTCGAGGAAGTCGTTGAGGAACTCCATGAAGTTCTCCTTGCCCTGGAACCGCGTGAAGTTGGCCAGCGTCTGCAGGGTCTTGGCCACCAGCGTCAGGTTGCGGGTGGCCCGTGCCGATGGCAGCTCGCTGGTGATGTTGAACAGCGACGGCGACAGGATCGCGGGGCAGAGGAAGCGCAGAAAGATGCTGGCCGAGATCAGGTTGTCGGCCATATCCTGGCGCCCGAGCTGCTGCAGTCGCTCCCGGAACGTGGCAAAGCAGTTGCGGAGCTGAGCGGGAAAGTGCTTGTGCGACTCAAAGATGCACTGCCAAGCGCCGCGCACCGCCCCACGCAGAGCGGCCTGCTGGCGCTGCAACGAGCCCGCCGAGGAGCCACTGGCCTTGGTGGGATCCACCTCGCAATCCCGCTCCGATTGGATCAGCTCGTTAATGGGCGCTGAGAGGGTGTCCTGCAGATACTGCTCACCCGTGAGCTTGAGGAAGGCCTCCATGCTCTTGGTGGCCAGCGAGTTGCCGCGGAACGTCAGCCTCTGGTCGCCCACGCGCAACAGATCCAGCGCCACCACGTCGGTGAGGAAGGCTCCCGCCAGCCCCTGGGCATGCATGAGCAGCACCAGAGCCTGGCCAATGTCCTCCTTGGCCTTGACGCCAATCACCGGCTCCAGGGTCTCGCACACACGCTTGTAGTTCTCCTTGAGGTAGGCCAGGAAGTTGGCGTACACGTTGATGGGCAGGATGTCGGTGCTCTGGAAGCGACACTTGATCCGCAGCGTCGGCAGCTGTTCCTTCTCCTTGGATCCACTGCCGCCGGAGGTCCGACCGAGGCTATCGCCCGCCTTGTCGCTTAGAATGGGATACCATTGCTCGCAGGGCACCCGCGAGGTCACATCGTGGACGGGTATCTTGACGGAGCCCACAAACTGGTACTTGTCGCGCTTCTTCTTCTTGTCCACCTCGCGGAATACGTTTACGGTGATCACATTGATCTCGGGTATGTCCGGGAAGTCAAAGTATTCGCCCCAGAAGAGCAGATCCGTCTGCAGCTTCACCGATGTCCGGCCGTACAGGGTCTTGTCCAGTTGCAGCTCGCAAAAGTATCGCTTCTTGGGCGGCAGATTCTTCGCCTCGTAGACCCACATCTTCAAGGAGTTATCCGTGCGCCGGGTGTGCTCCGCATTCGGGGCAATCGACTTGCGCAGCGAGTAGATCCACAGATCGCGCTCCTGTCGCGATCCGCAGGAGTAGTAGCGCTCGCCACGCGGCCCGCCGCGCACCTGGAAGCAGTGGCGCCTGCCCAGCACCGACTGGTGCACCGGTGCCACGCCCACAGCTCCCGTGCAAGAGAGATCTGCCAAAGGGGAGGGGAGGTAATAATTAACCCCCTGAGCCTCCATTTAATGGGTTCATTCACACTCACCTATGGTGGACATGACGGCGTGACTGGACAGCAGACTCTCGTGCGAGCGGGAGCCCCTCAGTCCGCCGGAACCGCGCTTGGTCCGCTCCAATTTGGTTACCGACTTGGTGCGCTTCAGGGGATTGGATCTGTGTCATTGAGAGAGACATAAATCCTTAGTAACTCGAATAAATAAATAAGAAACTTCACTTACTTTTTGGAAAAGAAGTTTGTGAAACGCGAGGTGGCATTGTGCTCTGTCTGGTTTTGTTTGCTGCCCAGAATGGGCGTTGTGGGCGCCGAGCCCCGGCGACAGGCCTTCTCGTAGGAGGTATCTGCAGGGAAAAAAGCAGGATATTCGCATTAGTAGGGATTATCTCAGTGCAGCTCGTATTTTGTGTATAAATCTTGGCATTGTTTCCCTCACATTTCAGGTGATTCAGTTTGGTATTTTAATCCGCAAATGATGAATTCCCAGTTCCCAGTCATCGTCATCCTCCCCCTCCTGCTTGTACACCTTTTTCTCTCAGTTTTTGAGTTTTTGGAGTTTTTCTGGACTCGATAAAACCGGTTCTTTAACCCTCGAAACAAAAGAAAAGGAGCAGCTGCTCGACTGAGCTCCGTAGAGCCATCACCTGCCACAAAAGAATAACAACAGCCGGAGACGCCGCCTCAGTAGAGACAGGGGCACGGGGCAGGTACCTCTGCCATGATTCATCATGTGCCTCATTACCGCAGCAAGATGAGGCTGCTGCACTCCAAGAAAAAATATATACACAGGCAATTCTATTCAATCTCCGATAATCAGACCTGTTTTCTGGCTTGCTTGAATAATAATTAAACTCTCTCTATATTTGGTTATAGTCGTAATCGAAATAACAAGTCAATAATATATTAGCCGGGCTTGATACGAGTTTTGTGTCTATATAGAGAGAGAGACTTTGATAAATGAAGCCAAGATATAGGCAAGAAATTAAATGTATATAAATAGAACTTGCTGCAGGGAAATTAAAGCATCTTCTCTATTCAAATTATGCTCTTTTCCCTGCAGTGCACTCGTAGTTGAAGCTTCACTGGAGTCCGGGCCTCAGAAACCAGTTTTTCTCCATCTTTTACAACAAAAACGGGCAAAGAACGAGCCCGAAAAAAACAAAGCGACCTTGTCGAAGGCAGGCCAGGCCACCTACAACGTTGGCCCTGATGGAGGGAAGGGAAGAAGGTGAACTCAGGGAACTCTGGGAACTCAGGGCAGCCAGGGTAGCCTCACTCTGACTCATCCAGAGTTAGAGCAAACATAATTTTAACCGTTTTTATAGGGACTCAACATGCAAAGGGTTCTCTTCCGCGTTTTACCCAACACATTAATTCCTTTTCAATGGCCTGCAGATGCAAACAAACCGATTTGTCACTCAAACTCACACTCATAACTCATTCATTCATTCAGCGAAAAAAAGAATACAAAATTGTGTCATCTTGTGGGTTTCTTGTGGCACAAAATATTCCTATATAAGATCAGAAACTCGTTGATGATGAGCAACTGTATCATCATCTTAATCTCGCCACCAAAACAAACAAACGCGAAGCGAATAAAAAACGAGAAATAAATGATGTTTTAGGTATATAAATAATACAAAAAAACCAGAGAAAAAAGAAGGTGAGGAGACGTATATGGCGCATTTATGCCTATTTTGTACAAGGTGGGTGTTCCACACGCCCCCAGAGACAGAGAGAGATATGCCAAATCTAGAATAGGCATGCAAAGCAGGCCGGGCCAAGCACGAAAGCATGAAATCACACAAGCATAAAGCAAATCACACCCCACAGGGGGGACCTCATAATGAAAAGGATTGCCAAGCCAGGAAAAAGATTTAATCTATATAAATGACATCGCTTCCTGAGAAACTGAGAAACTCTATATGTTTCCTTGACAAAAACTAGGGCAACTTCGGGGGCCTATCATATTTCCAAGGCCCATAACCCTTAAGAGTTTTGTGCTTTATTACATACAATTAAGCCTAATGGTTGCCTCCATAATGCTTAACAATTATTATGATGTTCCCATGTTCTTCTTTAAAATAAAACTGATTGATGAGCACTTACAAGAAGAGCTGCCCTCATAAATAAATATGCAACCCGAGAGATAATCTATATGATCGATGTTTGACCCTCTTCCAGAGAGAGTTCAACAACTGATAAAGTCTTTAATAAGGCTTACACATATTTGTTGGTTAAATAAGTCAAGTTTTCAACATAAAACCATAGTTGAGTGTGCCAATTTTGGAGCATATTAGGTGGACTGGGGATGGCACTTATATAGGCAGTGAGATGAAGTCAGCCGAGATCAGGCTAGGGCCCTATACCATTATGAGTGGTGTGTGCCATATAATAATTTTTTATTTATTTTTTTTGGCAAGATGATGATGACCGACCTCCGAGTTCACCGCAGAGATCATGATGAAACTCTGCCGAGAGATATTGCTCATCGCTTTGACTCATATTAATTCTTTGTCTCTTTGGGTTTTTGGCTTTTCTGACACTGAGCAATTAAAACGGATTACAGAGACAGCGAGAGGAGAGAGAAGTGAAAGCGATAATACCCTGTATCGATATCCCATCGTATCGGATGGGCTTTATAAAATACCTTCTTTCGGGCCCCTCAGGCGGATGCTAACTGGGCGATAAGGTCAGCTCAATTATCGGCGCGTTAAGTAAACCAAAGACGGAGAACCATGTGTGTGGAAAGTGTAAAGAAAATGCGTACAAAACCCTCCGTATCTCACGATCCGTCAGCGGGGCTTTGATAAATGGAACTACTACTGGCACAGAGAGCAGCGATCGAGGCAGATAAATTATACTGCAACCGTATCGCCCCGCTCTTCTGCCTCGGCAGATAAGGTCCGTCAATCAATAAACCAATATTATATTTGATTTCCAAACGTTCCTTCAAAATCATAAATATGCCACACATTCTCCTATCAACTGCATATTTATTTTCCATTTTATTTTCCTCGCCCAGCACAGACATATCTCTCTCGAGGCTAGAAGAAATCGCTCGCTCGTTAGCTACAAAAGCAAACGCTTTGCGCCTTATCACATTACAAATAGAAAATGCAACTGCACTGCCCTCGGGGAAGGCGACAAACAACTACAAACCAACTGCGTCAGAAATCTCTTCCTGATTTACAGTGAAAATAATTCAAGAGTTTGATCTTTAGAAGACACATAAATCAAGATGAGACTATGATATGCAAAAAAACACACAAGATATGGTCCAAAGACAGGCTTTTTGTTATACATTGTTTAAGTTCCCAGCCAAGAAACCCCATCAGTACTAATTTTGCTGACTGTTTTAACCCTAACCCTGATTCTATAGCAGTTTCTAAAGCTTATAATAATAATATTAATAATAAGATTTCATTATATATAATTAGGTCCTTTCCAATGGGGAAATTTTATTAAATATATATTTTTATCACAAATACGGATTTTTAAAGAATTTTTGCACATTAATTATTATAAATTCCTTATACAATTAATAAAGTATGGAATTCTATGGATTATTTAAGGATATTTTACTTTAAACTATTTATTTCCAATGTATAATACAAAATAAACATATATTTCAAATCTTAAAAAAGGGTTAACAAGAAAACTGTTCTAAATAAATATGCATTTTTGATTTAAATCATTTTTTCAGGTTTCCGAAAACCCTAAAGACCTCAAATTAAAGCATAAGTATATATGTACTTATTCTTCATTTATTGACTATCAGATAAAATACCAAAAGGTTCCCCTATTTAAGATAAATAAATGGGTTAAAAGGCAAATGTCGCAACTGTAAGAGTCTTTTTAATTTAAAAATGTTATTAAACAGAATTTAAATATATTGTAGAAGTGTTTATACTGGTTTAGATAATAAATACAATCTAAAACTCATTTTTTTGTGTATTTTTTATTGATTAACTATCACCCAAAGTAACACCAATTATTTGCAGTGCATCAGCGAATAATGCCAGCAACAAATTTGAGTTTTAAAATAAAGCCGCTTGTTTGTTTGGCATTCTCCGCTCTCTTTCCACTGTCCACTGTGCTCTCTCTTTCTCTGTGTCTCTCTTCCCGTCTCTATCCCAAAAACTGGTTTCTTGTGCGGGTGTGTGTGAATCATAATAAAATAACAAAAACAACAACAAATTCCAGAAGAAACAGCAACGAAATTGAAATTGTAGCCAGAGCCAGAGGGAGAGAGGTGGATAAAGATAGAGAGTGGAGCACAGTGGGATGATCATCATCGGTGTGCAGTGTGACCATTTAAATGATTGCAAATCGAATTGGCCACACTTCTTCTCCATCGATAATGCGAATCAATGAGCTCTTTAACGGTATCGCCGACTGCCTGCCTGCCTGCCTCTCACTCGAACTCATTGAAATGCAATGAGCTTGGCCATTGGGCCATCCATCCATCCATCCCCGGCGTTCCAAGTATAGAAAACCGATTCCGATTCACAGCGGGAATAACTCAAGAAGTCACCGGCGTCGCCAATGGACAAAGTAGAAAAGAAACACCAACGGCGTTCTTGGAATACGAAATCGTAATGCAAGAGGATGCCCGATGTGGGCACCTACATAGATATATATACATCTGTATATACACTCACGTATTGGCACTCAAGTAGTTGATTTTCCAATCACTTTCGGATCGGTTCATTTGGGTTCACTTGGGTTTTACACGGTAAGAAATACAACAAGAGATCTGGGTCATATCATTACTATGTTCCTTCCTTTTCTATAATATCAAAACTATCAAATGTTCCTATATACAATTTATTTTATCTGTAACTCTTGTGACGCCCATGGTGCGACGCTTCACTGCCTTCCCGGGGCCATCAAATTGAGCTACAATTGAGCCTCACAATTGGGCTACGTTCCAAAAGAATACACACACATGTACACATTATATATATAATATATATTCTCGAATAGGTGTCGGGAGTGGGGGAGGGTGGATTCACCTCTGATCGTGTGTAAATAAAGTAGCTCTGGCTGGCTTGATGATGGCAAACGTCGCAAAAGAAACGCACAGGAAGGCTTAATAAGAAGAGCCGACGCCGCCGACGAGGCCGCCAGAAAGTGTGAAGAACACACGAAAAGAGAGGGAGCCATTGTACATTGTACAGCTGCGGTCAATGTAATAGCCTTCGCCCTTCGAAGACCTCGAGACATCTGGCCGTAAAATACAAGCCATAAAATGGCTGTAATTAGCCGGGTTTAACAGGGCATTGTGTAGTAAAATATTAGCCCCTAAAAGGTCCTTAGAAGTTGGAAGAGATCAGTGATCAGAGATAAATATAAATTCCTGTTTATACTAATTAGGAACCCCTAACTAATGTTTATTATGATTACTGGAAACTTTTCTTTTATTTAATTATAATCCCATATAAATATATAGATTTGAAAATTTAGTAATCAGAGATTAACCTAATAGCAGGGTTATACTAAGTATGAACCCTTACCTAATATGAATTAAAGAACCCCTAACAAATATTTATTAATAATAACAGGAAACTTTTCTTTTCTTTTATTACATTATATTTCCTTATAAATATATGTTACTTTACTTGGGTTCACCAGATGGTTGACCTTTTCCAAATCGCTGATCATGGCATTCTTTTTTTTCAATGGAACTCCTCTCTTGAGTAATTCATTCGGAAAATAAATAACACAATGGAACTCCAGGTTGTATGCCAAATATCGACATAATCCCTTAAGCCATGCTTTGTAAGTATTACTATTGATTTCACCCAATTAGTGGATCAAACTGGGTTCTCTAAATTAATTCCAGGGTAGTTTTTCAAGAAGCAAAGACTTAGGTAACCCAGAACTCCCCGATATATTTTTTTTATCAAGATATTTGGCTTAATTTGCCTCTGCTATATTTGTTTAAAAACAACATAAGGTAACTACCACTTTGACCCATACTGTTTTTGTTTAGCGTAGGATAGAGGGGGAGAGTCTTATCTTATCGTGACCCTGTGTAGATAGGGGAATACCAAACGCGATCGCCGTTGTTCAATACAAAAAAATACAGAAATTTTACGGCGAACCGGGGATTGTAAGGAAAGCGCAATGGAATGGGGGAGATCGATCGCAAATGGGGTTGGTTTTGGCACAGGAAATACTCGGTGCGATCGCTGTTCTTTGTTTTAGTTTTTTTTATATTTTTTTTAAGACGGGGAGACCTACCAGAATGATGTCCCGCATCGTCCTCCGTCGCCGCTGTAGCTGTCTCATCATTCTCGGTGGCCACTGAAAGATCCCCGCCGGCAGCCAATGTGGATGCCATGTGTATGGCCAGATCCTTGATCTTGAAGCGTTCGCAGATGAGCTCCTCGCAGTGATCCGCCTGGAAGTAGCAGTTCAGCTCGTCCAGGCTCAGCGGACAGACATCGTAGGTCTGATAGAAGTGCTTGCCCCAGCTGCCCTGATTGCTGCCACTGGACGAGTCGCCGCCACCAGCACAGCTGGTGGACAGGACGCCCGAATTCATGTGCATTCCACCACCACCCGGATGGCCGCCGGCCAGCGATGACGAGGTGCCCGCTATCGATCCTCCCTGGCTCGGCTTGAGCAGACTATTGCTTCTGGCCACTTTGGTGGAGTGGGCGCGTCGTATGAAGCTCAGGGATTTCTTGGGCGGCGAGCAAATGGCCGGGGTACTTGGTGCTATCGAGACTGTTGTGTCCGCCTGGAGTTTGGGCGTGGACTTGAGCAGGAATAGGTTCTTGGGCGGAAAACTGTGCGTTAGAATGGAGGTGGCCGAGCAGCTGGTTTGCAGCTTGTACGGCGATGATGATGAGGAGACGCCGCCGCTCCCGCCGCCAGCGGAAATGTGGCTGGTTGTGCTGCCGCCAAACAGCTGGCGCTGCTGCGGATGAAAGTGATGTTGTTGCTGCTGCTGCTGCTGCTGCTGATGTTTTTCCTGCTTTCCCTGCTGCTTTTCCCGCTTCCTTTCGAGCTCATCCAGAGCGGCTGCCTCGCGTAAAACAACTGACGGCGATAGGTTCTGCGGCAGGGTCTTTGATTTTGCACGGAGCGTAATCAGCGTCGTCGTCGTAGTCGTTGTCGTTGTTGTCGTCGACGTCGTCATCGGCGACGTCGTTGTCGTTGAGGTATTGTTGATATTGATATTGTTGTTATTATTATTATTAATATTATTATTGTTTGCCAAACCCCGTTCCACTGTGGGCAGCGGCACGGCCAGTATGTTTGTCCGCGATCGCGACTTCATCAGCTTGATGGGGGTCGAGGTGTTGGTCTGCATGCGACTGATCTCTGAGTCATCGTCGTAGTCGGCGCCGGAGGCTACGGCGGCCGCCGCCGTACTAGTGGCTTCTGCCTGCGACAAGGCCTGAATTTTGGGCGGCGTGGCCAAGACAATGTCATTCTCCTCATTGAAATGGCTCCTGGGAGCTGCAGCGGGAGTTGGGCCAGGAGCTGCGGCATCCGTATCGCTGGGCTTGAAGATACTCACGTTGAGCACTATGCCATAGCGCTTGAGCTTCGATGGCGAGGCATTGCTGGTGTTGAGGGACTTGAGCAGGAGCTCGCGGTGCCGCGCCTCCGTGGAGCTCTCCTCATCCTCATCGGAATCGGAGTACTGGGCATTCGTCTCGCTGCCACTGATGCTCCAGTTGAAGCCGCAGGGTGGCGACATCTTGGCCGGCGTCGCACCTTTCCGGTCGAACAGGGCGCTCACCTTGGCCACGCCGCTCTTCACCGAACTGGACTTGCGCAGGCTATAGCTCTTGGCCGACTTTGTTTCCGAATTGGTAAGGGAATTGGTTAGGGAGTTTGTGGTGCTGCTGAGGCTCGAGTTGCTGCCCGATTTGTGTGGGTGCTGCTGCTCCCTATGCTCCTCCTCGTCGTCTTCAATCACCAAGGGCACATAGAATGTGGAGCGGCGACGTTGGGATTTTTCTTCCGGTGTAGCCACCACCACTACGCTCTGTTCAGCAGTGTTAACTGTTGTTATGTCTGCTACTGTATTTACCGCTGTTGTTGTTGCTGCTGCTGCTGTGCTTGCCTGCAACATTTTGTGCTTGTTTTCGTTGGTTTTTATTTACCTAACATCCTAGCTACATAGTTGGCTCAAAATGTCTCTCAGTGTACACATGCACAAACTCCAAAGAGGAGTACAGAGAGATCGCTTCTTCTTCTTCTCTTCTCCTTTTTGCTGACACTGCTGCTTCTTCTTATTCTGCTGGTGCCGCTGCTGCTGGGTCTTCTTCTTGAATTGTATTTATTTTCCTTCCCCTACTCCTTCTTCTTCTTGCGTTACTTTACTGTTGTTGTGTTTTTCTGTTTTTTGTTTTTAGACTGTGTGCGTTTGTCGCTTGGCTTATAAAAATTATGCGCTCAAGTGCATTTCCGCGTTTTTTTTTCTCCACTCTCTTTGTATATCTGCAGTTTTTTTCGCTTCACGCGCCCGTTGTTGTTATTTTATCGCCGTTTCGCATCACATTGTCGCTTGGTTAAGTTTTTCTTTATTTATTTCTTGTTTTTTTGTTTAGTTTTCGGTTTTTAGTTGCAGCATTCACACACACAAACACTTGCCCACTCCACGCGCGCGAGGAAGGGAGACGACTGCACTAATACACACGCACGCCACAGATGCTGGTCAAACGCATTTTTTTGTGTGTGCAGGAATGCGTTTTTTTTTTTGGTGGTGTTGCAGGGAATGGTAGGATATTTTGTAATCCCCCGATTTAAAACACTTTAACAAAAATTAACAGTTATTAAAAAACAAAAAAAAATAGGAGTACAGGATAACAAACAAGAAGAAGGGCGATTTATCCGAAATATACAATTAAATAAAAAGCGACGGGAGAGCGCAGCGTCCTCGTCGTCTTCCCGTTCGATCCCGATAACGATTGAAGCCAAAGCGATTGCGCACCGCTCTTTTCCGATAGTTTCAGTTTTCAATCGACCACAATACAAGGTTCAAAACTCCGCTAAAAATTAGGCAGAGTTTATTTTGGTAACATTTAGATAAACTAAAAGAGAACGAGCTTATACAACGTGCACACAGCAGCAATTAAATGATCTACTGATTCTGTGTAATAACTCATTTGCCCCACAATAAAAACCTGTTCAAATCATCAGGCTTACAAAAATGCACTAAAAAATGCTTAAGCCACGATCGCCTCGATTGTTTTTAGTCAAGGCTCAAACCACAAGCAGAGAAGAGAGGGCTAGAGAGCGCGCGAGAAAGGGAGTTTGCAGTTGGTTAGGTCATACAGATCCTAAATACCCTATACCAATATTTAGACAAGATAACGTGTTTTTCTCGTTAGATTGGTTTGGTTTGACTTTAGAAACTCCAAGTCCAATTTAGCAATTATTTATTTATAGATAATACCTTGTTACTTTTTTCCAAAAAGGTATTGCAGAACACCCCATAATGGTACAAATTTGTAGAAAAACATAATCTCTTTGGTCTATTTTCCTTTGTTTTGAATCTCCACATGAGAAAGCAATTGAAAAGTGTCCCGCTGTGCGAGTTGGCTCTACAATGTCAATTGCAGACACCCGACCGCACGCAGCGATCGCCATTTGCCATATGCCACGACCCTACATCAAATATGCCCGACTTGCTGGAGAGTAGCGCAGCGGAGTGTAAGAAATTCAATTGAAAGCAGGCGGCGTCGGCAGCAAAATAAAATTAAAAACAAAAAATGAAAAGGAAAAACGGAGACGAAAAAGCAAAAGCAACATAAGGGCGTGAGTGGCAATGTGCCTCGTAATTGATCTAATTGAGAGCAGGTATACCTACTCTCGTGGCTGTGTGTGCGTGCGTTTTATGTAAATAAGCCACGCACACGCCAGGGGTCAACAAAATAGGAGTTCCTTTTTTATTTGTAAATAAAAATATGAATAATTGCAAAATTATTCCTATATTCTACACAATTAATAATATATTCTTTGGCTTACAAATATTATCCAATTAGTAATTTACTAATTTAATTACTTATTAAATTGTAAAATATATTTCTGCGAAAGCTCTACTAGTATTCGTGCCGCAACTGTGAGTGAGCACACACTTTTAGGTGCTTTACTTGGGCAGCCGGGCAAACGCATAATACAAATTAGAGGGAACCCCACACCCCACACCACACACCCCACACCACACACCACACACCACACACCACATAACATACCCCTTTCCCCACTTCCTAATTCCCTCGTAACGCTCGGTTCGCTCTTCACCTCCAGTTTATTTTATTATTTTTTTCACTGCGGAAGTGCGTGACTATGGGGTTTTATGCGACACGTTCGCCTCCTTCGCCTTGGCGAACGAAAGACTTGCCTGGCGACGGTTCCATTTTCATTTCCATTTCCATCAGCATTAACCCAGGGCACAATGAACTGTTGGAACGGGCGAGGCGCTGTCACCGAATGGGGGTTAACAACTAATAGCCACCCCCTATTATTTCCAACCCCTTGACCAGGCGATCGTTATATGAGCCACATCCTGCCTCTTGAAATTCCGTTACTCTAAAGGGAGTTCCCCGCCCATCTACCCCTCGATTAAGTACACTGTCCTAAATATTTAAAGTTTTATACAGCTCGGAATCGTTTTTTAGGGTTTAATTTTAAGAACCAATCTCAAAATCATTTGAATAACAATATCGTTGCTACTAAAAGAGTATCATGATCAGTTTCCTAATTAAAATATCCTTAAGTCGTACATTCTTTGTAAAACCGATAACAGAAGAATCTTCCTAGCTTTCTACACGACTCTACATAAGTAAGTAACGTTTTTATGCAAATTCACATAAATGAAGCATACTTTTTGGCCTGACAAAAGTTAGCAACATGTCATGTAGATATTTTGCTAGTTAACTTACAAAAATGATTAAAATATCTTTGTTTTACAATTTAATTAAGCTTGATTAAAGCTAAAACCAAACCCCGTAGTTCATAAATATTTAACACTACACTTGCACATTTTCAAAACTAGTTTGAAGTTTAGAGAAATCTAAATGAAACCCATTACACAAGTTGTCAAATCAATTACTGGCAACTGTTATTTATAAATATTAATGCAACGATTAATTAAGCGACTGACAGTAGTAATTGTCAGCATTTGATTGATACATAATTTATTTAGATCAGACGGGTATAAACCCGATTTGAGGAATTCCTAAGATTCAGAAAAGTTTGTGGTTCCCATTACTGTTATCGGCAGAATGTAAACATCAGAGGAAAATAAAAATAAATTATTGCTCTGCATAGTAACAAAAGTAGTGGTGATAAAACAGGCAAAAAATTGCTGAATCTTTACCATTTACTTGTATAAAAATTATGATCTGTCATCTATCATTTATAGTTGGAAATTAATGAATACAAAATGTTTGGATGTTCTTGGGCTTTGTGCTCTGATCCCCCATATAACTGGTGCTATTGAGCTTTCGAGGGAACAGCTGTCGGAGTTATGTCAGGTTCATCCACATTTATGGCATATTTAATTATAATACAACACTTGCTGATAAGTTCAGAGCATTGCGAATCACATTACGCTGAGCCGGCAGAAAGTGTTGTCGCATTTGTGGGTTTCTAGGTCTCTCGCTGGCTCTTTGAGTTTCCAGCTCAGTTTTTAGCGCCACATGGTTGCAAATCGAGAGGGAAACAATGCCGCGACATTGAGATACGGATAAGCGCGAGTCGGAATGCCCCGATGATGAGTAAGTGGTGGGTGATGGGTGATGGGTCTGGGTGACGGGTGACGGGTGACGGATAATGTGGCCATTATATGGCGGTGTCAACTGAAAGGAGGCACTCTGTGCGGTTTGTTACCTTCGTTCAGAGATGTGTCGTTCAGCGCCGTATCGAAATGTATGCGCGGCAGTGTCTTCGACTTGTACTCACCTGCAATGGAACGGAAAAGGAAAATGGAAAAGTTGTGTTAAATGCAAATTGACAAGGCGGATTGGCTTGGCTAACTAACACCCCACAGATGTTGTTTTTCTTTTTTTTTGTTTTGCAAAACTCGACCCATTTACATGACTTGACCTTTGAGTGGCTGCTTGTTATGAATTCACTTCAATTAATGCAAAATATGAACAAAGATACAATTGCTACACTCTTCAAAATTTACCTCTAAATTGATCACTCAAAGTTTATGTAAATGATTTTATGTATTATATGCTTGAAATAATTTAACTCGGTTAGATTATGCTTAAACAGTATACGCAAAATGTTTACATAGCAATAAATATAGAATATTTCCCAGTGTAGCCATCACAGACAAGCTCATAAATTGAGCAATTGTTGTAGGTGACCCAGGAGAGCCTCAGTCTGGGTCTCGTTTCCCAGCTGAAAGCCATTGTATTATGTCGTTGACACTTTTGCTCGACACTGCTGCTTGCATTATCATCTACTTTCCGCGGGTCATCGGTCGTAACCGTGCAACTGTAACTGTAAATTATGCCGCCGCACAATTGACTTCAAAGCGAAGTGACCGAATGAACGATCCAACCAATCCGCGACGCGATGATGATTGTGAATTCTCGATGATGTCACATCCGTCATCCATCCGCAATGTGCGGCTAAATGTGATGACAGCTGAATGGAGAGATGAAAGAACGCTGACTTTCGGATTCCAAGAGGGAATTCTTAAGGAATCATTGCAGTGTTAACACTAACAAAGTATAAATAATAAGAGTCTGAATGATCAGCGTGAAATCAGCTTATTTCTTTGCCTAGCTTCTGCCGGCACACGGACGGTATGCGAAAATGTTTACATTCTAGCAGTGTGAGAATATATAAATTTAAAGCTAAATCTACCCTTTTCCTATACTTAAAATTATTTTTTCAGGGTTCCCTTAATTCCCCTACTTACTCCTGCCCGCTGTTTCCAGCGTCGACGCCCCCGATCCTGTTCCGGACACTCGCTCCTGTTCGGCCAATCCCAGTCCCGTGGCCGATCCCGTTACCGATCCCTTGAGCAACTGCAGCTGCTCCTGCTGCTGCTGCAACAGCAGGGGATGTGTTGGCTGCTGTTGCAAGTGATGCTGCTGCAACAGCTGCAACTGCTGCACGTCGCAGTGCACCTCGTGGATGGGCGGCGTGGGGGCATCATCCCGTTCGCCACGCAGACAGGAGGCCAGTCCCCGGCCACGGGGCATCGTGCTCCGTCGAAGGGCCGTCGTCTGGGGCTGCTGATGGTCCGAGGATCGCGACTGAGGATGATGATTCTGGGCAGGATGCTGGACATGAGGGCGGGAATGGGGCTGCGGAGTGGAGCGGGGCATGGAGTGCATCTTCTCGGAGGAGGATGACGGCGTCGTCGTTGTCTGCATATGCACCTCGTCGCTAATTGCACGCAAAGCACCGCAGTTCATGTTGATTTGGTTAGCTGTTTTTTTTTTGTAGTTTTTGGTATCCTTTTTTTGTAGTTTCTTTCTTTTGATTTTTGGTTTGGTTTTGTTAATATTTTTGTATCTTTCTTTTGAAAGTAGCAAGTATTAATTCAGTTTTTCTTTAGCCTTGACATGGTCTCCTGTGCCACAAAAAGCGGGTTAAAACTGTGAGTAAGTTTGGCAGTTCACGGCACTCGCGGGGGGTTGACAAAGGACTGGCTGACTGGCTTGGTCTGACTTGGTATTATTTAGGTTTTAAATAGGTTTTCAGGGAGATTTTTCGATTTTTTGTATTGTTTTGGTTGTGGTTTTATGTAGTTTGTTTATTTTTTAATGAAGAATTCTTAATTTTCTACGATTAAAACATTTTTTTTTTTTTTATAACACGCGGGATAAGATATTAAGATGATTTATGAATTATATGTAAGCTATTTCTTATGATATATTTAGCACCCAATAATCATGTTAAGGTTTGATCTTTAGATAGGGTTTTGGTACATATTATCTTTGATAGTTATATGATCTTATGTTTTCCTATATATATTTTATTAGCCGGGCCTTTCTTCATATAAATAAAATGGATATTTGGTCTTTTTATTAAATATCTGTATAGAAAGATCTTAAGTATCCCTTGTTATTTCGGCCTAGACTTTCTCCAAAAAAAGGAGCCCTATTCAGGATATTTCCCATGATATTCTTTACAAATTTTATCTTTCTTTTTGGGAATTTTAAGTATTCTGGAATATTAAGTATCAGCGCGATAGGATCTTATGTATTAGCTAAGCGGGGCTGTTTCTGTATAATTTTTTCCTTATTTTGTGCTGAGACCATCTGACATCGATGGAGTTCTGTGTGTGTTTCGGTTTCGCTTGCCTGCGTCGGCGGCAATTAAGATTTATGGTCATGGCGTGTTGGTTGTTGGCCCTGTAAGCGAGTTTTCCTCCCTTTTGCACCACCAAAAAAAAAAAATACAAAAAAATAATCCAAAGGCTCGGCGACTCGAAAATTGTTTTGGCTAATTTTTCCAAGTGGTTTTTCGTTAATTTTTCGTTCTTTTGCACACGCGCGACTGCGCAACAGCAGCGGGGAGGAAAAACATAAATAATACACACACACACACACACTCCTTGACTATTTTGGCTTAAATTTTCCTTTTAACTTGTACAATTTTACGCTCGTTGGCTTTTGGTGCAACGGAAACGAAACGAAACGAAACGGAATGGAAATGGAACAGAAATATAAGGAAAATGGAATGGAAGTGGGATGAGAATGAAATGAGAATGGAATGGAATGAAATGTTTTGTTTATGTGTGAGAGCAGAGCAGCAGCAGCTGTGGGTGTTTTTTCTCTCTATCGCGGGGGTGGCAGTTTTTCCACCTGCGATCGAGGGAAAGAGAGAAAAAAAAATAGAGAAATCGCCCCGACAAAGAGACTGAATAAATTAATAAAAACCCACCTAACGTTATTATAAGAATTTCTATGATAATGAACTAGAAAGAAAATAATTCTTTAAATAGATTCTAGTTTTATTTAAAAAAAACATCTTACGAACAGAAAACATAAGAAATGGGAGAAAAAAAAAACAGAAATAGTTTTAAAATTGTAAGATTTAGCTAAGTTTAAATATATTATCAAAATAAAAAAGCTTTAAGGCTAAATGCTATTAAATAAGTTAAGCTAAATTTCTCAGATTACTTTAAACATTTTTTTAAGTTTGCAGCTATTTTTCTAAAGCAGAGCTGCCCACAAAGTGCACCTGAGTGCACCGAGGACATGGGGTTACCACAAAAAAGGCGGAGAAAGCTAACCATATATTTCGTATAAATTCTTCAAAAAGCAGAAATACTCCCGCAATATTCCAACTTTTAAAGCTAAAAACCAAACATAGAACGAAGATTTTTTGCAGCCCAAGAACCGCCATTTAGCTACGAGTTTTTCATAGTTTTCCATTCAACCATCAAGTTTCACTTATTGCACACATCGGCTCGGCTCAATCGATTAATGGGGAAGGCCAATTAAATGGCGAGCATAATGTATGCAATCAGCCCAAGGCGTTAAAAATCTTAAATGATTGGCGGCGGCTTTCTCCTTGTTCGCTTTTCTGCATTTTTCCCCTCCTTCGAAAACGTCGGAAAAATGTGGGTTTTGTGGTTTGCAGTGTGTGTGGTGTGAATTCTAGGCCTCAATTTTGTGGTTTGTTGATTTCCATTTACTTGGATTTTCCTCTTGCGTGCGTTTCGCGCTTTTTATATTTGATGTGTTTTTCTCTATTCAAATAATTTTCCATATTATTATTGTATTATTGTGCCGCTTTCAATTGCTGCTGAAAAGAAAACGGGCTGCCATCATATTTTTTCTAGTTACATTTTTGTGTGCGTGCTGCTCTGGTGATAAACATAAATTTCGCCAGCGCCGACTAACAAGAGACTTGACTTAATTTTTTTTTTTTTACTTTCTCCAACAGTAGCGACGACAGACACGCAGCAGCGGCAGTAGCAGCAGCTGTTCTCTGTCTATCTATCTCTGTTTTGCGATACACAGCAAAAAATAATATTCCTTAAGGCTATATTCAGACATTAAACATTGATATTAAATAAGTTAAACCCTCTTCCTCTGATTACTTTGCAAATTTTTGATATGTTTAGGTATTTTTCTTGAGCAGAGATGCCCACACAGGGCCCCGGAGTGTTGAGGCAATGGGGTTCACACAAAGACCTGCCTGGTTGCTCCTAAAAAAAATCTAACAATTATTACAGTCCCAAAAGAGATATGTTTGATATTTACTTTATTTTTAACCAAGCCAATTTGTGTCCCCAAAAACTATGCAACATTATTTGTGGCATAAGTAAGGAGTCCTTTAAAATCTTTCAAATTAAAATAATAAGAAATTCAATTTAAAATCTTTCAAATTAATATAAAAAGAAATTCAAAAAGATTATGTCTCTAACACTACATATAGTGTCTCTCGCACTAATTTCCCAGTTCTCAGTAATTGTTCTAGAGCAGAGCTGCCCGCACAGTGCACCGGAGAGCACCGAGCACATTTTCTCCGACTGTCTGCATCATTTTTATCTCTTACATTTCATTTAATTTCTCTCTGGTTATTCGAGCGAGACGCCTACGTTGTTGGCAGCCGGCAGGCGGCACCTGTAAGCCCAGAAGAACTCGGGAGCTCAGAACTCGAACCTCTCTGCCTGCCTCTTGGCTTCCTACCATTTCCATTTAAACGGAAGTGCAAGCCAATGGCCAGAAGTGCCCAGAATTCGATATGCTGTACGCGGCATGCTATATGCTATACGAGTATGCTGCTATATGGTCACATGACTCCGCCGATGTTTTTATATGGGAAAAAGAGAAAAACTCCAAACAAAAGCGGCAACTCTGCAACGGATGCGCCATATAAAGGCAGCATGCAACGCTTCCAGCTGAAAGCTTGCTTTTTTTCTGTCTACTTTTTTTTTTAATACATTTTTTTGTTGTTGATTAATGCAGTCGGGAACAACAACAACAGAAGGCGTTGGCGTCACCATTGTGTTTGCTTTATTTTACGCTGTTGTTTCCTTTTTTCTGTTATTATTTTCTTTTTTTTTATTTACACAAATATAATGAATAATTTGGCAGAGATGGATGCATTTTTGCACGTCGTCAAGGCGGCTTCGATGACGATGGAAATAAAACACAAACAATGACGACGAGGACGTCAATTCCAATCACAGACTTTGCCCAGACTCAACTGATTAAAAATGCATAATGTATGTGCAAGTATCTCGTGGATGCACGAGTGCTTGTTTTTTATATTTTACCTTTTCTTAACTGAAAAGGTAGGGCTAGATGATAAGAAAGAAGAAAGAGTTAAGGCAAAGGTGTCAACGCACAGAGATCCCAGCGATGATAAATGATTATATGACGCAGATAAATCTTGCATTTCCGCTCTATTAAAATCCCTAGAAATCAGATTAAAGCGAGTCCAAGACCGTTCTGCTTTGCTTGTAATACGGTTTTGTATTTTACAAATAAAAGGGAAATTAGGTAAAGAGGTTATTTTAAGATAAATACATCTGCTATATTTTTAAAGTTAATTCATTTAAATATACATAAAGCCTACTTCCTTATGTCAACCATTTAAAGTTTTTAGGACCGTTTTATGTTGCGAATATTTTTACAAGCCTGAAAACTGGCCAAAGATCAAGTTAAGCTCGCTCCCATTCATAAGAATTTGCTGGGAATTCTTGGCTGGTTTTTCTTTTTATTTTTTTGGCACATTATGATTCCATAGAAGTCCGAATAGAACGAGCTGAGAGGAGAGCAGCCAAGGTCCCACACACAATTGCGAGGAGTAGCCAAAGCCGAAGCTCATTAGGTTTATGGCTAATATATATTATAATGAGTATCGCTTTATAATAAGCACTCTGCGGCGGTTACGTGGGAAACTTTCCATCTATTCATCTTTTGTCGCATAGAACACGGCGATGACGATGACGAGACGCCAGCAGAGCGCAACCGGCGATCGTTCGGTTCAGTTTGTTATGCAAGCGAAAGGCACATGGAAAAAATATTATCCTGCCATTAACTGGAAAAAGAAGCTAAAATATAGATAAATATCGAAATATATTGATATTTAATCGATTTTTTGCATATCAAAGACTCAGAAAGCGTACGCATTTATCGATTTTTATTTGAATTTACCGATTTAAAATCAATTTTTTGCGTATCAAAACATCTAAAAGTCAATATCAATCGATATTTATTTGTATGTATCGATTTTAAATCGAATTTTGTACATCAAAATATCGAAAACCTCGATTTTGTTTCTGCTCTCAAATATATTTGATCTAAGATCCAAATATGTATTAATACCTTGAAAAAAATATTTATTTTCATGAAATGTTTGCAAAAATATATCTAAAAAATTAACCAAATGCTTAAATTTATTATAAACTTTTCGTTGAGTGCAGGGTTTTGCGGACAATGGGGCTGGGTTTGGGGGGCTTCAATAGAGAGAGAGAGAAAAAAGGGCCTTAGGGCCAAGGGCCGTACGTACACCGGTCCCTAGGTCATTTCCCTTTGGCGCAAAACAGTTGAGAGATCAGATACAACTACAGTAACAATAACAACAACTACAGTAGCAACAACGACAACAACAACAGTCAGCAGCAACGGCAAAAATAAGGCAAAAGGCAAAGATCTTAGATTTCTATTATGGCATTTCTTTCATCTTCTCTCTTTTTTTTCGCATCTATGTACCCCGCGTGTCTTCATCAACATTTTTATTTTCTTCTTTTTTTCTCCTCTTTTTTTTTTTTTTTTGGTATTTATTTTTTACCCGGCAAACGGCGAATTGAAGTCGCGGCGTAATTGACGTTAGTGATGAGATCAAAATGGACCACAATGATTGCGGCGATAATTGCGCCACAGACGAACAGCCCATACATACGTACAATATATATATATATTCTCTTCGCACAGAGAAGAATGATAAAATGCCGGGGAGGAGATTCTCCCAGAACCCAGAATTACGTGGAAGAATCAACTGACACTAAAAACAATGTAACTCACTGAAGAATCGCTCAGAAAAAAATGAGGGAGGGGGCCAGAGAGAGAGAGAGAGAGAGAGGTGAAGAAATGCAATGACTTCTGAATAAAATAATTATAATATTATTTATATGTTGTTAATTATATGTTTTAAGCGACCTTAATAATTATAATATATATTCCAGCCTTTCAGTAACCTTTAATGTTAAACCTTCATAAATTCCTTTGAAATATTTGTGAAAATCTAAGAGTCTACCAGTTTTTACTCTTTTTACCTTAAACTTCCCAAAATGTCTTGTTTGAGATTATTTTATACATTATGTTAAGTAATGTAAAGCCTAATTAATTTAGGAAAATGTACAAGAATTCGCTTAAGAGAATACTAGAGTGACCTTAAAAATTTCAAAGTGTTCGAGTGCTGGACAGCTGTTTTCCAAAGCTAGGTAAGCCTGAGCTCTTGATAAACCTTAATTAAGTCGAAATAAGTAATTTCTCTTAAAAGTAAGGATTGCAAACCATTTAACATAATTTAAAATATAAAAAAATAATATTAATATTAATATTAGTATTAAATATAATTAACATGGCTTGGAGCTTTATAAATCTTCTTTTTGGTCCAGCCCAGAAAGGGGAGAAACCAAAAAGAAACCTTCTTCTCCTTTTGGTCAAGTGTATACTCTCTCTCTCTCTCTGTCTCTTGGTGGCTACACATGGCCAACACGGGGCGTGAGGTGGCCTTTTTTGTGTGTAAAAGGGGGGTAAGTCGAGGTAATGAGGGGGCGGTTGTGTCTGTGGTATTGCCTTTTGTGTGATTCATTCAGAACAACAATGACGATGATGATGATGATTGCAAACAACAACTAACTACAGTGAATACTGTATAAGAGAGTGGACCAGGTCGGGGAGGGTATTTCGGGGGGGGGGTAAAATTTCTTGTTATTGTTGCTGTTGTGGTCGTTGATCCACAGTCAAATTAAATTACCAACAACAACAAAATCGGGAAAAACAAAACCAAAAAAGTGAAATTGTTGTTTCTCGTCGTCCGGTTGTCATTGAAGGCACGTTTTCGTATTTTCGACGGATATTCGCGGTTTCTCATTTGAAGTGATCATCGGATAAAAGGGGGTATACGAAGGGGGAGAGGGGGGCTTACATATAATCCGAAACGTAGGGAGTTCATCGCTTCATATATGGAGTGGGAACAAGAGCTTTTTATCGAAGATCTAGCCAGACATTGAAACTTGCCAAATCGTGGGATAATCTAGTTAAAAAAAAAAAAAAAACTATATTCTTCCATTGAACTCTCGAGGTTCGGGTTCTATTCCACATAATTAACTCAATTGGGATGGGAATGAGAAGGAAATATATCGCTATTTATCGATTATTAAAAGGTTAATCGATAGCATTTGTACATCATTAAAGAGAGCGGGTTATCGTTGGAATCGCTTATATTTTAATTAGAAATTTATGGGATATAGAATGGAAGACGTCCCTAAAACACATACAGCAATTTGCTAAGTAATATAATTGATCAATTTTTTAATGTTGCAGCAAGATTTAACGATTAATTAATTAATTTCCCTAAGAGGACTCCCTAAACATTATGTTTCTTCATCCACTTTTCGATAAATACCTCAAATGAAGAGTTAAAATCGAATTAGGGACTAAACTAAGAAGTACCATTAATTTAATGATCATTTGATTAAGACAACTAACTTAATTTCCCCCGATTAGCCCTTATCTAGAACCTAATGAAGTTTAATAACTGAACTCCAGTTTCCTAAGCTCACAAAACATTATATTCTAGTGGAATCGATCACTGTGTGTGGCACTTGATCACCGTTAGAACTGACTTCTGTTTCAGCCACTTTCTTTAAGCCCTTCAGAAAAATGTTTAAAAAAATAGGCAAGAAGCGTAGTCATGTGGAGACAACACAATTTTCACACGATGAACTCAAGTCATGGTAGGCCCCATTTCCCTATATGCTTCTTCCCCTTAAATCTAAGCCCCCTTTGGAGGCCCCAATATTCGTGTCAACATGTGTTGTTGAGTTGCATATTATGTAAATTATTAGCTGGGCAAAAACACAGAGAAAAAAAAAAGAAAGAAAAAAGAGCAGCAACCTCATTGTCTCAGGGCAGAGAAAGAAAAATGTAGGGTTTCTTTATTTTATAATTCAATTAATAATTTACATTTTAACAATGAAATATAAGGTTAAAATCGTTATTAGCAAGCGGTTATTAGTCTTAATTTAATCTATTAAAATATAATAGATTTAGACAGAAAATCTCTGTTTAAAGCAGAGTGAAATTTCCAAAAATTTCTTTGCACAACCTCTGCCAGAATACGGACAGTATATTCACAATGTTTACATTCCAGCAGTACTGACAAATTGTAAATTTAAAACCAAATATAGCCTTATTTAGTGTTAAAGCCCTATTAATTATATATTTTTTTCTCAGCGTTGCTTAGTGTCTACCCTGTCTTTCTCACAACCCCCTTCTGGAAGCCCCGATCTCGTTGGCTAAGTAGCGCCCCAATGGGGCCATCTCCAGCAGACAGACACAACATTGTTGGCCATGTTGAAATACATAAAGCAATTTTAACTGTTTTAATGCTTTTTTCGGTCTAAAGGAAAAGGTGTAGCAGCAGAGGGGGGTGCCGGTACTCGGGGCCTCTTATAGACCAATCTGCCAGGCCTCGTACTATTTCTGCCCGTTTCCATTTTAATGGCCGAGAGCTGTGTGAACTTGTTGCTAGCGCAGTTTTTTTCTTCTTTTAATTTTCCTTCAGTTTTGTTTAGTTGTTCATGCGATTATTTTTCCAATCTTTCTTTTTTTTTTGCTAAATTTATCACACAGAGATAGAGAGAAGGAGAGAGAGCGAGAGAGCTTTGGAAAAACTTGTGTATATTTTTGGAAATGATTTCAAACGCATCTCAAGGTGCGAAATAAACAAATTTCTCGCTCGATGTAAACAAATCAAAAGCGTTCCGGAGCAAATGTTCGCTTGTGCTCGTCAAAATATAAACAAAATAAAAGAGATCGAGATCGGTGTTTACATGCCCCGCCACAGTAACAACAAATAGAGCCACCAAAATATTCCCCGAACCGAAAAGATAAAGGTGTTTAGGGAGCTGGATCAGATTTAACGGAATGCCATCGTAATTTGCATTATATTGCAGAAATAAAATGTTACTATTCCAGCTCAAGTCATAATTAAATCACGTAAACCACTTGGGGTTTCTTAAGTAAAATGAGAGAAAGAGCTAGAAATCTAAGCTTTCGATTTTAAATCGATAAATATCAAAGGTTTTTAAGCTCAAGCAATATTTTCCGTTTTTTTTTTCGATCAAATTAAATCATAATTAAATCACATAAACTAACTGGGTTTTTTAAGTAAAATGAGAGAAAGAGCTTCGATAAATATCGAAGGTTTTTGCGCGGCAGAAATCTTTTCCTTCTTCCTTAGATCAAAACAAGAAGAGAGAATATGCTAACATCGATTTTAAATCGATAAATATATGTTTTCTCATTTCTAAAAATTATTACGATAAGCACAGACATTTTTTCTAGCCATAACAATGTAACATTTTCTATGTTTAAGTTTTTATAAATAATACTAATTGTTTATTAGTTCAATATTGCCAAGACCAACTGAATTATAATTTTCTTATTGAAAGAAGATAGAGTTTGGCAAAGAAAAACCCCCATAAATTAAGTAAGCATATTAACAGTGTCTAAAGTAGTGAGTGTGTGGCTTCTCCTTTTTTGTTGGCCCTAATTTAAGCCTTCAAATTAGATGAAATGATCCATCATCATCTGGTTTATCACTCATCTAGCCGAGGAGAGCGATTAGGCCGCTGCTCTGCCTCCACTTGAGTTCGCTTGATTATACAATCGCCTTAATTTGATGTTTTGCCGGCAATTGCCATATCCACCATATCCACCATATCCACATATCCATGTCGGTGTCGGCTGCCGCTGCCGCTGTGTCCATATCCCATATAGATCGGGGCGTGTCCCGGGCCACAGAAAAGCGGATGATTATCGTGCATCCCCGACACATCTGGACATACATATGCGAGTGCGATGGATGACGACATCTCTCGGATGTGTGGCAATCCATGAACGGACAAGTGGAAGATACAGCTGCAGATACATATTGAGATACAGATACGCGACTGACTGACTGACTGACTGACTGACTGAATGACTGAACAACTGACTGACTGCCTGACTGACAGATAGATGGATTTATGACATATATGAATTACTAACTGTGCCGCCGCGCCGCGCTAATTGTTGCTGTTTTTGCCGCAGTTATGACTCGAATTAAATAATTTCAACACAGCCACCAAATTAGCGGAAATGCAAATAAAAAAAAAACCGACAAAGAATAAAAAAGAAAGGCAGCTGCAGCTCCATTTCCTTAAACAAAATTAATACAAAACGAACGAGCAGGCACTTGTTATCATAAAAAACCGAGCTAGTAAATGCTTATATGGATAATTATGTATTATTTTATTCTTTCCTAGAAATAAACCATCACATAAATCAATAAACAAGTTGTTGAAATACTTCCAAGCTAAAAAAAGAGTTTATTTTAATTTCTTAACCAATTTTTTAGCTATTAGAACACTTAAAAAATATACCTTTTAACCAATTAATCGTTTCCTCGCTTTGTTCACTATTAATTGCAGCGAATTCGGCCAAGTCACTGCAGCCGAGGCTGAAACGTTGGCCGAAACCAGAGCCAAAGCTAGATAAACACAAAAAAAAAAAAATAGAGAGAGAAAAATAGAGAAAAACAATTTCCAAGCGTCCGCCGCCCATTGCAATGCATTTTAATTTGACTTTAACTATTTGCGCATATAATTAACAGCAGCAGGCAGTCGCAACAGCTCGAAATACACGGGAACAAATCGGAATACCAAGGCTAATCAAAGAGAATATTATTGAAATATATTTAGCTTACATTTCCAGAGGTTCTGTAAATGCTATTTCTTATGAATTCCATTTCCACATCATAAATACTTAGTTTGATCTATTAAACTTAATTTTTGTCCAGTGTAAAAAAAGGCAGCTTAACTGGGTTTTTAAATGGAAGGGGGATTGCATTGTCTGGCAATTTCACCCGCAACAATGAGAGATATAGCGATACATATATGTGAGCATCTCGTGGGTTAGGCCCCACAACTACGAACAGCGGCTGGTTCACAATAATAACTCAAAAAGTGGAGAGCTTTTTGTGACATGTGCCACCCCTTTTCAAGCCCCGTCTTCAAAAAAATAAAGCCAGGAGCGGAATACGAAAAATGTGCGCTTAAAAATAAAGTTTCTAGGATTTTACTTTATTTTGAAAAGGAAATATACGTCTATGGTGTTATGACACTGCATTAAAGACTTCATTAATTGGGGAATAAATGTAGTACGATAAATAAATACCCTCTCTAATAAAGTTTAAATCTTTAAATAAATTGTACTTTAAGATTATAGTATTTTTAAAGAAGAAATGCAGCTTAAGGTGTTAAAATTGTATTAATTCATTAAAAAAAAACTTTAGTTCCATAACAAAATACAATCTCTATTGCAGCTTAATTTTTTAAATAATCTTCACTTTAAGATTGTGGTATTTGCAACTCCCTTGATAAGTAAACCCCCTTAACACCGCCCCTGTCTCCATTCAAGCAATGCAAATATACGAGGCTTTGTTTCCATGAACTCTGCGAACAAACAGCTCACAATATGAGGGGGGAACACAACTGAGAAAAACTGAGAGAAAAAAGGCGAGAAAAACAAGAGAAAGAGGAGCAGCTATAGCTGACAACAAAGCAAAGAGAAGGGCGGCAAACAAAACAAAAAAACTGGGAAACAAAGTGTTGTAAATGCTGAAGATCCCCACAAAAATATAAGAGACCAAGGAGAGATCATCGCAAACAATTACAGCAACTCCCTGTCCCTTGTAACAGTGCTCAACAAAAGATGATTGCCACAAATTTGATCGACGGCTGAGAAAACCAGCAACTAAAAGTGATCAACATTTATGTTTGCGAACAGAAAACAACGCAAAAAATAACAACAATTAAGAGGAAGTGGTCGGTTTTCCTGTGATATAACAATAGTTGAATATATTAATATGCAAAAACATTATTCTTAGTAAACTTCATTTTAGTTGGTTAGCTATAAGAACTTATTATAAAATATATAACAAAAATATATTATCGATCGATATTCATTGCTTTGTTTTCTTCTTAAAGTTATTTAAGCAATAAATCTCCAAATAGGGAAGCTGCTTCCTTCATTTCCTGTTAAAAGCCATATTTATAGTGACAGTTCCTTTTTAAGGACAGTTCCTTAATTTCCTAATCTTATAAGCAATGTATTGATTACACTTGAATTTTATATAATATTAAATCCAGAGTATTATTTTAAAAGTTACTCTTAAGATCTTTACAATCCTTTTAAATCAAAAAAACACTTTTCTGTTTTTTTTTTCACAGCCTCAATTAAAGTGTGCTCCATTTGAGGGTATCAATAAAAAAATAGTAGTATTGACAAGCTGTTAACCTCAAGTCAGAAGCGATTGATAAATTTAGCAAGCAGCGGAATTTTTGACAGACAGCAATTGTCTCGAATTAAGAATTAATAGAAATAAAGTAAAAATAATTCAGAGGACTAGATGAATCAAAATCCAACTCGAATGCTATTTTTAAAAGAGTTTCCACCAAACGGCTGTTGCTGTTGCAGTTGCAATTGTTGCTGCAGTTGTTGCAGTTGTTGCAGTTGTTCTTGGCGCTGCATAATCCACATCTAGTACATATATAGTACGTGTATACACACAACCGTACACACGACTTAAGTAGATGCATGTATAAATAAAATGTGGGTCATGTGCATCAAATTATTTAATTGGTGTCAATTGGCATTGGATTTTTCTCTCTTTTCGCTCTCGTCTCGATTTTCTTGGCTTTTCTTTTCGATTTCCGTTAAGCCGTTACTCGATGTTGCTTTTGTTGCTGTTTTAAGCCGGGCTTAACACTTTTGTGTGATTTGCATGGGCCTCGAAAAATGGTTTGATTGAAAAACAAAATGCACTCGGCGAAATGATTTTAAGCCTATAATAACTCTAGATCTTTGCTATATGATAAATAAAGATCATCTAACAAAATAACGATCTTTTCCACATGAAATTCTTTCCTTAATTATTTATTTGAATTTAGATAATATTTAACATGTTGGCAATGATGGAAATCATGTTTTATTAGGTTTAAAAAGTACAAAACAAAAATCCCATTAATAGAAAATATACAAATAAATAAAAGAAAAACCCTTTTCAAGCAAAGATCACATCTTAACCTGGTCTTTGGCATAATTTATTTATTGTAAGCCAGCCAAACAATAGATTTATCAATTTAATCAATATGGATCTCTGGCGAACAAAGAGTTTAACTTGAGTTTCTCCTCCGAAACTCAAAATTTCTCCCTCCCCTTCTCTCTTCTGCTCGCTGCAATCAAGAAATTTGAATTTGAACCTGCCGTTATGTGTGTCAACGGCTTGTGATTGCGGCAATAACAACGCATTAACAACAGGTAACAACACTTGGCCAGAAGCTCCCTAACTACCACCCTCTCCCTGTCCCAAGTGCCTCAATACCAGAAAAAGACAGAACAAAAGAAATTAAATACAACAACAAAAACAAGAAAAGGCGGCGGCTAATCCGGATACGATTATGGCCGTAAACGGTTTACAGTAACAGAAAAGAAAAAAAAAAAACAACTTTCCGGTGTCCCTTAAAACGGTGTCAAGCGCTCATTTCCCTAATTTAGTTTACATTTTTTCAGTTTCTCGTTTCCTTTTTCTTTTTGCCTCATTTCCATGAAACGCAACCAAATTCCGATAAATAAGAAGCTTAAGCAAGGGAATGCAAACTTTTCGATCTAATATCAATGTAATATCGAAATATGTTTGATCATTTGTGCCGGATATTATAGGATTCCTATTTCATATTATAATTGCTCAATTATGATTTTATTTACAATGGAATGTTATCATTTATACTAAAGCTGACAAAGAATCGAAATCTTCGATATACAAACATTGTTTTTATGCGATTAACTTCGATATTTTTTCAAAATCATTTTTTCGCCTGTATTTATCTGCTACATTTATATAGTCAGATGATGATAATGATGATTATAATGCTGATGACTATGACGATGATGATGTATGTTAGACTGCGGGGGCGGGGTTTTTTCTAGACAAAATTGGGGGGGTGCTGAGGTGACGAAAGGGGGAAAAGGCAAGGGGTTTTGCACTCGCAAAGTTTTTTGTTGGTATTTTTCCTTTGTAGTTGCTCAGTTTTTCCTTTATTTTTTGTTGTTTTCCTTTTAGTATTTTCACGATTTTCACATTCTGTTTGTTTTTGTTTGCATTTATTTTTAGAACATTTTCGAATTCGCAACGCAACGCACACGCACAAATACAAACACGGCCCGCATAGTTTTGGCATGTTTTTCTCAGCCATTTTCCATGCTCTCGGCCAGCCACCACGATTTTCACTCAACGACAAAAAAATATACATATATGCTATATGCAAAAAACAAAAAAAAAAAAACAAATTACGAACTATTTTTTGTAGTTTTTTATACATTTTGTATTAGTTTTTAGGTTTCTCCTCCTCCTGTTTTGTTATTGTTTTGCGAACGCAAGCCAGGCCAGTCAGCTGTGACAACACACAACACAATAGTAACGAAAGGCGTTACAAACGAACCGAACACGGGAGCGATTTGAACAACCGCCTGCGCCGGAAGCTTAAAGACGACAGAAACACCAGTCAGTCAGAAACCAGAAAATCGGAGACGGCCAGAAAACCGAAAGCAGAGAAACGCCAAGCAAACATGAAACGATAACAGCAACAGCAACAACACGCGATGCACTATGGGCTACACAGTGCAAAAGATCAAAACTGTTATTTGATGTGAAAAAAGTTAGGCAATGCCCACTTCTACATGTTGTATTATTTAAAAATACTACTTAAAATTAGAAGAAAATAAAAAACAACAAATAAAAATGATATTAACTCTGACAAAAAATAAATAAAATATAAAAAAAACGGAACCACGCAATTTTTTTACTAAAATATCTTCCTGTTGTTATAAAAAATATATTCAATAAATCAGAATCTAAAAATATTGCTTCGTTTTTAAGTTATTAATTAATGCCACAAAAAGTGGTCGTTCAGCCCATAGTGCGATGGCGTGAAACGAAACGGAACGGAAAGGAAACGGAACGAGGCTGAACGGAACGAAATGAAACGAGACGAGGCAAGACGCACACGCACAGGCAAAAAACATGCGCAACGGCGTCGAAAGGTCACTCGGCGTCAGCTGTGTTGCCCCCAACAGTTGCACAGTGGGCCGAAAATAGATAATCTGCGGAAAAAAAACCTCAGACAGCTTAAACTAAATATTTAAATTCCACTAGTAATATAGGTTTAGAGCAGTTCATATTTTATTCATATTTTTATACTTTTTAAAGTGGAAGATGTCACTCAGTTTTTATGTAAATTGTAATTATTTATTTTTGTCTTAATCATAATGTTGTGAATATGCGATTTTCTGTTATTTTTCCAATATTAAGATTTAGTTATACATAATAGAATTTTGTAAAAATATAGTACAAATAATTAACAATGGAATGATTTAATTTACTTTCATTTAACTAAATTTTTTAAATTTAATTTTAATATTTAATATATTTATCTATTTCTTTTGCTAGATCGGTCTTTTGGCCCAGTGTGTACGCTCTTTCGCTCTCTCCTGCCTTTTCAATTCTCCCACTCCCATGACTCTCCCACTCTCTCTTCCTCGCTCTTTGTCTGCCTTTCCAGCTGGGGGAGCTCCATTGATGGAACGTTTGGGCAAGTGAAACAAACAGAGAAGAACAAGAGAGGAAGTGAAAGATGAGGAAGTGAACGAGGAGAAGGGGGCGGTAGGAGGTGAAGGAGGAGGAGAAAACATGCAAATGCAAACGAGGAAATAAGAATGAAATCGATTTCAAAAATCTTAAATTCTAGAATCTATTCGTTTTCTATTCTTTGTCCATTTTAAGATCGGGGTCTTGGGTTTCTGAAGATGGTTTTTAATTTAATAAAAGTATGAAAAATAATTTAAAAATAAAGAAAAACCTTTGGTTCTGCCAACGTTGTTTACCCTTTAACTCTGATTCTTTTTAATCCCCTGTTCGTGTCACGCTGTAAATGATTCGGCTTTCGTCAGGCTCGTGTCTATATTCAAAGTGTTTCGCACTTGAGGTCCATGAAAGGGCAGCTCTGTTTTTTATTTTTAGACCTCTCAGGCTCCAAAAGCAACCGAAACGATCTCGGCATTGACGGAGGCGTCGGCTGAACGGACGGCACCTTCCACATGGTTCCAAAGCCACCCAGAGCCACCACCTCCTCCTCCCCCCCAATTGCTATTGTGCCTAATGCTCTGGCATGCGTGACGACAGCGTCGACGGCGGTACAAACAAATTTCCTGACTACTCGCACACACACCGCACACACACGCCACACACACACACACCTCTTGATACGATCGAAAAGTGTTACGGACTCCCAGATACAACAAAAAAAAACTGCAATTACTGATGAGCACTGATGAGCTCGCCCCGCTTGCCGGTCAAATGCAATTAAAGCGCCGCTTGACCACACCAACAAAATCAAATCCACCTGACGATCTATTACCTTACATAAGTCTCACATACTACATACTAAACCCAAAAAAAAAAACAAGAGTTTAACCTTTCTACGCGTTATCTTAAAAGTTTAGTATACATTTTATACTTCAAACTATCAAATGTATACTCCAAAGTTTAGTTTTTATACTCTATAGTTTCAATTGTGTATTTTTGAGTATTATTTTTATACGAACCTACATCGAAAATTCGATAACATATCGCGTTAGCTGGAATTTAGTGCTTTTCTGTTTGTCGCGTTAGTGATTATTATGAAATATTGGTGCAGATGAGTATAAAATGTATACTTTCGTAGTATTAAATTGATAAGCATCGTATTAAGAAATTTTTCATAGTCAAGAGTATAGAATTCATGTAACAATCGTATAGGTTCTATGATGATTTTTTTTTGGGTGTAGGTACTACCTGCTATATGTGTCTATACGAGGGGTACCAATAGTTATAGCTCTAAAAATCATTTAAAAAATGAGATCGTAATATCGAACATCTTGATATTATTAAAATATGATATTCCTTCAGGCGAGTTTTGCAAACCAACATACATCTGGGATTATAATTCTATATATATTAAAAAGACAACTCACCTAGATCTGTGTAGAGCGTCGTATTCAGAACGATATCGTTGATACCGCTCATCCCGCCGGTGCACGAGTCCGAGTCCTCGTTCTCCTCCGCCAGCGTGGGCGGTCCGTCCCACAGAGCCCGCGCCGGTCGACGGACGCGGTCCAAGCGAACCCGTGGAATGTCCTCATAGCAAACATCACCCAGCTGGAGATCAATAAGGGTAATTAGTATATAGCATGGAAATATCGAATAATTATCATATTCCACAAAAATCTCTAGCAATTTGTATGCAACCAAAAAAAGGTCAACAAGTATGCAATTATATTTATTTTTACAGGAATTAAATCGCTAGAGATTTCTGCTTTAATTTCACTTATTTTAAGAGAAAGAAAAAGTATCAAAACACCTTTAAATAAGTATTTGTTTATATAGTTTATTTATTAAAAGATAAAACTACTTGTAAGCTCTCTTGGGCCTATTTTTTTAGCGATTTGAAATCGAATTTGCGATTTGAATTTCGCCTTACACTAGACATCACAAATTAAAGCTTCAAACCCACCTCCTTTTTGGGCGTGGCCGGGAATATCTACAGGTTAGTAGTAGTAGCGTTTTATTAACATCCAGATAGTTTTTTTATTTGTTTTTGTTAGCGATATACAGTGTGCATTGGTGAGAGACGGGAATAAATAGATAAATGTACACAGAGACAAGAGAATACAAAAGCCAAGTTCACATTAATTTATATATTACAAACGAGTGTTTTTTACTGGGTGTGTGAGTGTTAGTTTTTTTATATAAATATCTTAGTTTTCTAGCCGAACTCACCGATATCTCCTCGCTGCAGTAGGCAGTGAAGGTCTGGTCATCCTGCTGCAGGACACAGTACAAAGGACCCCAGGGCAGAGTCTTGATCAGGCGCGTCACTTCACCCTCGGTTTCTGTAAATAAAGTGTATAATTATTGTCAATTTAGTTCACTAACTGTTAACATATTTTTCGAGATATAAATATAAGAATAAACTGCTTTTTATGGGTACTAATAGTTATTTTGTTTGTTTTTTTCTACATGTCTGCATAGCGCCATCTGCCAGCCATCATTGAAAAGTGCTTTCGAAAAAGTGTTGCGTGCTTTTCGGCTGAACTCTTTACGCGTATGTAAGCTGCATGTAAAATTCATTTAAAAATGTAATATTTAAAGTTTAAAGTTTAAAAAATTGGGAATACTATAAAAACAAGCCAGAAACTTTGATGTTATTATTAAAATTATATATGGGTTTTCTAAAAAGAAAATCAAAAAAATTAAAAAACATAAGGTAAATCAATTTTTAAGGTCTTTTCTTTTACCTTTGAAAAATTCGTAAAAATATGCATTAATTACCTATTTATTCACCAAGCAAATATAAAATAAAATTAATATTTAAAAAATAAAAATAAACATAGAACCAAGGTAAAATATTTGCTTTTGGAATAATACAAAAAATAAGATGTGGCGCATGCGTGTTACTAACTAACTGGATTATTTATTTATGCATCCGCAACTGCAATTCCAATTGGAACTTTGGACTGCGAATCCGTTTCTAATGTGAAAATTGTATGCATTGAGAATTGAGCTGCAGATGCAGATACTTAGCTACACAGATACAGTAGCTAAAGCTATATTGGATAGCTTCTGGAGTCAAGAGAAAAAAAAACAATGAGAATTGCTTAGCCAAGTTGAACCGACTTGCTCGGTGCCCCGCCCACCCCGCACTTTGATTCAATCCCAGGTTTTTTTTCCCACTTTTTTTCCTCCGATTTTTTCCTTCATTTTTCACTTTGCAGCTTCGCGTGTCTGAGTTCTCAAAGTTCGTTTCACTCAGTTTGCGTCTTGCGTGCTTTCTCCTTCTTTCTTTATTTTTTTCTCTTTTAGTTTTTTTCTGTTAATTCTTTTTCCTTTTTCTGTTTTTGTTGCATCTATGAGATAACAACAGCAGCAACAGCAAGAACGGTTTTAATTTGAGCTTGGCGGAGAGATGCGTGCGTGACACGCCTTAAATAGATTTATGTTGGTATGACACTGGCTAAAAATCATTTAAAAGTGTGACCATGCTACCACAGACATTTCCTATAACAGAAAAACAACTTTATACCATAACCCAAGGTTTTAATTGAAACAAATAAATATTATAATAGAATTTACTTATATATATTATATTTTATATTATACACAAATAAAAGAGACTGGAAAAAACATTTATAGGCGCCATTTTAAGTTGACAGCAAAAGTACGGTCACATTCATTTTATAAATTGTCCTGTATCTAATAATAAATTGGCAACTTAAGATATCTGTGCAGCTTTATAAGTTGCATTAAGTCTAGTAAATGTAATTCCTAAAACTTAACTTTAATATGGCTTATGAAAGGTTTTTTTTTTTGCAGTGTAAACAGTCTTGAAATATATTCTCGAGCAAGAGATCACGATCATATGTTATAATATCTACCATCTCTAGGGAGTACGCATGTTGATGAGTGCCCTTCATCCTACTCATATTTTCTTCGCCTTCTACCTTTCTGGAACTCAAGTCCCGAAAGCACATACACTGAAAGAAAAGGCTTAAAAACAACAAACAAAAAAGCTAACTCATATTTGGAATTGTTATTATTTTTACGTTAGCTTTAACTTAACTGTTATAAGACTTGATTAAGTTAGTTCTAAAGCATTTTTCCATAAAAATACCTTTTTTTCTGGCAGCCATCTTATTTACAAACTCTTAACCTTGCTTTACAGTGTATTTTGAAGCCTAACTTTGAGCTCACGACTCGCTCGTTCGAGTGCCGTCTCTTATTTTATTTTTTATTCTGCACTTTTTTCCTATTTAAGCAGCGAATTATTTCACATACAAACGAGCGTAGCTTTTCAAGTCCGGCGCCGTCTGTCCATTTAACATAAATATTGTAAGTAATTGTGAAGACAACAACAACAACAACAACAACAACAGCAAGTGAAGCGATGACGTCGAAGTCGACGAAGCAAGTTTGCGTTAATGCTTTTTTTTTTGTTTTCTGTAACGTTCGTTGGCCGTTTGTTTCTTTATAATAAATGTTCTCATTTTTTTCCTCGCTCTCTTTTATACATATATGTATTTTTTTATATTTTTCTTGCCTTTTTTTTGTGCCTTTTGCATAAGAATTTCTCGCTTTTTGAGTTCTCGAGTTCAATGCACTGTGTCAGCGATTTTTCCTTCTGCACATGGGGCAACAGGTGGCGGTGGCAGGGGTCGATGGGGGAGGGGAGGTTGGTCAATGGGGAAAAAGCAGAAGCAGAAGCAAAAATAGCCATCAAACAGCTGGCATTTGAGCGTGAAAAACGTGGAAAACCTCGGAAAAACAAGCTATTTAAGTTGTGTCCCTTTAGCCAATAAAACAAATATTTTATTAACTTCCTTCTTATTTTTTCGGTATCATTTGCAGTTCTTTATTATATTTAAATCTAAGAAATTTGCTAAACTCGCTTTTTCTCTTAATATTAAGAGCTTTTTAAACTGATTTAAACAAGTATTAATATTGTTTCAGCCTTTGCTTCAGATTATTTATTTACATTTAATATATAATACATATATGTATAGCAGAGAGAGGGAGATATTCGAACAATTTGTGTATTATCTTTTCGCCGCCGTGCATTTCCCCCATTGGCATGCACAAAATGTATAAGAAGTATCTGTGACCGTCAGGGGAGCCGCCAAGATAAGATACAACCCGACAGATTCAATTCCACCTTGTGGCTCTTCGCCTTCATGAATGTCTTACAGTGCGTTTCATAGAGAGAGCTCTACACTAATTGCCTGCAATTAGGCAAAATAGTTCTCTAAACAAATACAATACCAAAAATTAGCATGTTAAATTAACCCAACAATCAGCCGGGGCTCTCGCGATGTAAAGTGCGTTTCAAGTTCATTAATTCTATGGAATTAAGCAAATAATATTCGGAATAATGTCAGTCATATTTCCATAACTCAAAGTCCAGTATTTGCATATTTATAAATACTTCATGCCTGACTTCCCACAAATTAATCAATAAAGTTACACAAAAGGCACAACAAAAACTAGTAAACTTGTTAACAAAAAATAAAAAGAGTTCTTTAAATAAAAGCCTGAATAAATGAAGAGAAGAACAATAATGACTTAATTAAATGAGTAAATCCAAGGGAGTTAGTCAAAGTTTTGTAAATTTGTTAGAGAAAGAAAAAAGTACCCCAAGCCAGACTTGAAGAAACCCCTCGCACAACTCTTTCATCAATTTTCCCGTTCCCCTATAATTTATTCGTAATTTTCCAATTAAATTCCTATAACCTGAAACGCACTGCTGGCAGGAGAATGGAACGTTAATTGAAATTATCTCATTACCAAGCCCTGACAACCTCTCACTCGCATATCCACATCTATATCTCATTTTCAGTTGTATTTTTTCTGCTTTTTACGCATAATTAATGACATCATCATCAACATTGGAATCATGTACTCGAGATGGAAATTATCACTGGGTTTTCGTGATGATTATTGTAATACATATTTTATATTGTGCCAAGCAGGGACTCCCAGATAAGCTTTACATTTAATTGATATCTATTAATGGCCTATAAATCATGATCTTTATAATGTCTAACATATAGGAAAAATATATTTTCAAGGAGAAGGAAATACCCATTGCACAAAATTGAATTATTAAATGTTAAAGGCGCAACGAAAAGACATTGCCAATTAAAACTAATTTAAAGTAATTTATGCTCTGCGTCATCTGCGCCTTGTCGTGTGGGTGTCTCTGTCTACCACAAGGGGGGGAGTGAGTGGAGTTTCTTCTCTCCACCAGGGGGGGAGGGGAGGAACATTAAAGGGAGGGTGTCGAATTGGGCGGATGATGATTCTTCCGCTGACTCGGCGGCGTCAGTTCTGGTTTTCCCTCGTCCATTGTCGCCTCATCGCCATTGAAAACCACAAGAAATAGATGTTGATGTGTGGTTGCTGTTGTGTTTTGTTCGCTGTCGCCTCTTGGGCGTGGCTCACACGCCTCTGGACCACACAGGAAAAAAATATATACACCTCAGGAAATAGGAGAAAGCCCAAGGGAGCTTGAAGCGCGGTAGTAACTTCATTAGAAATATAAGTACTATACACTTTATTGTGAAGACTATGTTTATGGAGATATGGGAGAATGTCATTTGAAAAATTCCACTTTAAAATATTACTGTAAATATTGTGATTATAGAATCTCTACCTCTCTCCTTAAATTCTCAGATTTAAGAATATCCACAATCTTTGTTAATATAAATAACAAGAAATGGAATGAAAAGACTTAAGAACTCAAAGAATGTTATTAGAAGAATTACTATTTTAAATCTCAAGCTGAAGACTATGTTTGTTACAAGAAATGAGAAGAAGTGGAAAAAAATGTCTCAAAGAAAATAGTTAGGAACTTGAAGAATGTCATTAGAAGAATTACAACTTAAAATTTCATTTTGAAGACTATGCTTGAGGAGTCTCTCCCTCTCTCCATCATTCTTTTTCTCTATTTTTCTCTTTCTATCTTTAATTTCGCTGATATAAGGAAATCCAGAATCTTTACCACAATAAATGAGAAGAAGTGGAAAGAAATGTCTCAAAGAAAATAGTTAGGAACTTGAAGAATGTCATTAGAAGAATTACAACTTAAAATTTCATTTTGAAGACTATGCTTGAGGAGTCTCTCCCTCTCTCCATCATTCTTTTTCTCTATTTTTCTCTTTCTATCTTTAATTTCGCTGATATAAGGAAATCCAGAATCTTTGCCACAAGAAATGAGAAGAAATGGGAAGAAAAGTCTTAAGAACTCGGAGGATATTATTTGAAGAATTACAACTTTTAATCTTAAGCTGAAGACTATATTTGTGGAAACTATCCCTCTTCTTTCACATTCTTTCTGTTTATTTTTAAATGCTAAAAATTTAATAAAAGATTTTTTATTAAGGAAACTTTGATTTAAGGAGAGTCAGAATCTTTTTTTTTTTTTGTAGAAGTGAGTTGAAATGGAAAAATAAGTCTTAAAAAATAACAAAAGAATGTCAAAACTTGTTCAGAAATTATTTTAAAATACTGTAGACAGCTAGTTTTAAATCTATAAATCCTTAGATTCCTGAAACAAGTAATATTTTGTTACCTTTTTAATAAAAATGTTGAGCTAAAACTTAGAACTAAACAAAATCAAATCCAATCCTGTTTCACCAATTCTTCTTCCAAAATATAACTAAAAATCAAACAAACATACCGGAAATAAATATTCCTCAAAGCTCCGGGAACAAGGAATTAAGTGAATCTAATTTTAATAAATTTTTCGTTAAGTGCAACTATGGCAACTATTGCTTCCGCATGTGCAGCTGTCCCACATCATCTTCTTCGGCTGCGGCGGCGGCGGCGACACTTCCCTGAATCCCTCTAAACAACATGTTGCATTTTGGGCGGTGACCCGCCCCGACCCAGATGCATATAAATATATATTCCTATATATATACACATACGAGTGTGTAGATGTCGTTAAAGCACGCAATCCCGACACAAATCGTTGCGTAAACGAACGAACAAACGCATTTAATTAGGTTTATGGGAAATATGCGAAACGTTCGAAAAATCACAAACACACCAACCAAGCACAAACAAATAACGCAGAAGAGGAAAAAAAAAAGAGAGAGAGACTGAAATCTAACAACTCCGGTCGTTCCACTCTTTTTTTCCGAACCGAACAATGCAGAATTATAGCATAACTTGGATTTCGCATCATGTAATAGTCGTCGTCGTTGTCGTCGCTGGCTCGGCGACCTGCTTGCATTATTTGATTTGTCAATTCATTTATAGATTTATTTCTCTTTTTCTCCCCGGTTTCTGCTTCACTCTTCAGTCTTCAGTCTCCAGTCTTCTGCGCTTTCTGCGGCGTCTTCAGCGTCTTCTTTGGAACATTGTAGGCTTTTTGGATGGGATGCCACAGGCGGTATTCAAGCTACCATTTTTTTTTTTTTAAAGGTTTAAGAATAAGAAATTCAAGATCCCACTAATATTCAAGTTAATTAATTATTAAAGCTTCTTAAGAAATTCTTAACCTTTGATTTGTTATGTAAAGCAATCCAAATAGGAGTAATTTCATTATTTTATCTCACAAATTTCCCCCAAAGAACCCCTTCTTATGTCCGCCTCTGTCATATGTCAATGGGGCTTTGATTCTGTTTGTCTATCTGTCTGGGATCCCCGCCAATGTTTGCGTTTGTGTTTGGGTATTATTTTCGGGGCACACGCGATCTCATCTTTTTTTGGAGCTCTTTTTTGACAGGTTCCGATTTAAATGTGATTTTTTCTTGGGTTTTTTATAGATGCAAAAACTGACTAAAATGAAACCTAATATAATTTGATATGCTCCTTCGATTTTATTACCATTTTCTTTATACAACTTTAAGAAATTAAGTTGTATAAATAATTTCCAATTTAAACATTGCCGCAGATAAACATTTACTGGATCTAACGGAGTCTGGCTCCGTTTAAATAAATAAATAAAAATAACTCTTACTGGTTATTAGGCTTATGATGTTTACATTTCCTAATAAAAACCAATAAGGCTGAGACTGACATTCGATAATCAATTTCCTGCAGGCATTATTTTCCTCTGATAAGCTTTCATGATTCTTCCGATTCCTTGATTCCCATTTATTCAAATTTCAAAAGGGGTAAGGCGACACCTCGCTGGAAATAAATAAATACCTGAAGAAGACCCCTCTAAGATCTAGATCAGCGAGTTAGCAAATTTCTCTGGCCGGCACTTCCCACAATAACTGTTGAACAAATTCCTTTGGCTGCATTTTAATTATTTTTTTTCGGCTTTTGTTTGACTTTTTTTTATCCAAACAAAATGTGTTTACATTTCCCGGATTTATTTTCTGATACGATTCATATGGGCGAGGGGAGAACGAACAAGTGTTTTGTTTTGGCAACCCGCTAAAAAATATGATTCAATCCGCATTCCCATGGGAACCCAGATTGCGATGAGTTCCATCTGGTTTTTAGTGTTTTTCTTTTTTCTATTTTAGTGTTTGTGCATTTTTTTCTTTTTCTAAATACTGGTACTGGTCGAAACGGGTTTTCTTTCACCAAAAGTTTCCCTTTTGTTTCAGCGGCGGCAACGTGTTAATCTGTTCGAGTTCGATTTGCTAAAAGCCCAAACGAAAACAGAAAATAAATAAAAAGCCGGCTTTCTGGTCTCCCCCAACCCCCCCAACCCCCCGAAAAAACAACACACACACACTCAGGTAGAGAGAGGTGTGTGCGTTTGAGGAAAAAGTGAATTTTTTCATAGAAAGTTGTTGGGCAACATTTGCAACGACAACGACAACGACAACGACGACAACGCATTCGATACTTGAAAATAGAAAATTGTAGTAACTTCCAGCTCTTCCTGTCCACCTGTCCAACCCCTCCTCGCTGGCCGCCTCTGTGGGGTACCTGTTCCCCAGGTAATCCAGCCGTGTTTCACTTTCTAGCAGATGCAGTGGGTCAAGCTCCCAGATCTCCCAGATGGATTGCAATTGGAAAGGTTTTCCTCAAACGAAAGTTTTGGTCGCCGAGAAGATCAATGAACTTTTTGAGCGTACAAATAATTAATATTTCAGACTTTTTGGGGTTGAGTATGTATGGTTTTTCCGGGAAGGGAAACTATAGCGAAGTTCTTGTCTACGAATAAATTCTAGGCTCTTTCCTTATTTAATTATAAACATTTTCTTGCCTTTGAAACTAATTTAATATATATTTTTAGCAGCTAAAAAAATAGATTTCTTTCCCCCTTTAATTATAAATATTTAAATGCATTTTTATTTTATATTTTAAGCACTAAAAACCTTTCATATTTGAGCTGCCAAAGTTCTGGCAAATTCTCCACAAAATGTATCTCTCAGATGCAGTTTCTTTAGCTTTAACCCATAAAAATCGAACAGCAATAAGCCATGACAACAACATCAAGTGCAATGCGAAAAAGTGTGTGTTAATGACGCCATCATCTCGCCGCCACACCGCCGTTTATCGTTCTTCTCCATCGTCTTGACTCCGCCTCCTCCTGCCTTTTGCCCCGTCGATTTCTCCTCCTTTTATCGCTTATTTTTTTCCAGGCAAACGGGTGTTTTTTTTTGTACGCAAATGGCCTCATAACCAATTTCTAAACGCCAAAGCCCAAAGAACCAAACCAAACCGAACCGAACCGAGTTGGCCAAGAGGAAGAGTTTGAGTTCGTTTGGCTCCAGACATGGCCAAGTGACATGCAAAGCGAAAGCGTAGAAGAAACAAATTAAAGGGGGGTCTCTAAGAGGCTACAGTAATCGCTGACTAAGAAATCAATTTAAAATGTGTTTAATATTCTTCCATTTTCCGGAATTCAAGGGTAAGATTTGAGGTGAGGTGTTAGGAAAGCCAAATAACAAAAATACAGGAGATTTCAAATCTCTAAATGCTAATTAAATTACATTTTCGAAAAAATATTCAAGGATAGAATTGGGATAAGCCAGTGAAAAATATACTGCTTACTTTTAAGCATCATTTTTAGGACATTTCAAATACCTAGTGAAGTTTTTAATAGAAATTATCGAAAATAAAGAGTACTAAAACCAAAAAGATAAATGATAATATTTTGTATATTTTTGCGTATTTTTGTACAGCCTTTTGAGGAGAGTTCAAATCTCTAGCCACGATTATGATAGAAACTTTTGAAAGTAAAAATTGAAAGGCCTCAGACTTTTCACTCTCAAGACAGCTATGATAAATGGGAATATTTTGTGAATAAATTGCTTTCAGACAATGTTATTTATAACTCTTAAATGTTATTAATTTTGGTATATTTTTCCCCAAGATAGGCAACACTTTTCTATTATTGGCTGCATATATTTTTAGCCAATATTTACTGTGGCAACCTAACAACCGACCAAATAAAAAGGCGGCTACAACACGAAACATGACAGAAATGATGTCAAGCCAGCGGGCTAACACGAAGGCAACAACTTGGACACGGCCAACAACAGCAAGAATAACAGCAACAGGAACGCCAACTAGCATATGGATCGAACCTGTACGATTTGTTCTCGCCTTTAAAAATACACTGAACAAAATAAGATCATTTTCAAGGAGAGGATTTTGTTCATTTTGATGGGAAACTTATTTATAATTATTTTTGACGAATTTGTTAAGTTACTTTCTCAAAATTTGCGCCTAAAAAATATTAAATACTTTAATCAGATATTCTAAAATGTAATAATTAGATTGTATTTAATATAAGAAAGGTTATATTATGTCAAATAATATTTTAAACAATAGATTTTTGTACTTAGAAACCTTCTTTCTAACTTCATACCTTTAAAAATATTTTTTTTTAAATGCCCAGTGTATTTGTCCGTGTGTAGTTGTGCGTATCTGTGTGTTTGCTTGCCATTTGAGTTTTTGTAGGTGGGTTAAAAGCCGAGCAAGCGAAGACGACAAAGACACAAAGACGGCGAAGCCAAAAGGCGAGGCAAAAGGTTGCCTTTAGAGAATGCGAATGCCATCAATGACCTTGACACACACAGCACACACCGCGCACACCGTACACTGACTGACACACACACACACCGCGGTGATCACCTGGAAATAAACACACACCTTCCTTCCGCTGCGGGCAAATAACCGTAACAGAAAGGTAAGCAGAAGCGAAGAAAAAACAAAAAACAAAAAAAACCTGAAGCAAATGAAATCCGAAAACGGCAATAAGAGAAGTTGCCTTCAAGGCGAAGGTAGCCTTTATTTTGTATTTGTTTTTGTTTTTTATCGCAATCGTATGTGTGTGTGAGCTATTACCAATTTTTTTTAACGTACGTGCCCCCTTCAGGGCTCAATGCTAATCCATAAACACACGTGAATATGGGCCACAGGCGACAAAAAACAAAGGAAAAACATGAAAAACCTATACCCCTTAGATGACATTAATATTTCTGGTTTATAAAATGGGGAAGTGGGAATTCTGAGTTTTATTAAGTGTTAAAAGTGGGACTTAAGGTTTAAAAATAAAGTCTTACTAAGGGAAACACCATTTAACTATAGCAAAGGCATAACTAGCTTAAACAAAATATAAAGAGCATATTTTAATATATTTTATTTACTTTTAAGTAAGTTAAGTTTAAGTTATGATCACTAAATCTAAAAATAAAATATTATGGTCACAAAATATCAAAAGAAATAAAGAACCACTCAAAGCTGAGTTAAATATTCCTCAAGTTACTTCTTTTATGATTGAATTGTTTCTGAAAAACATCCATTTAAGCTCTAGCTTTATTGCTGGCCATATTTCACTATATTGTTGACAGATTTTTGGTAATTAGAGACCCGTTTTTAGCTACCTGTCCTAGACCACCTGTGCCACTTTGGTCGCCTGCACCGTTCGCTCTAGCGACCCTGCATTCAGGGGACTTTTATTGTCTATTTGCCCGGGTATTTTGGTATTTGCCTATATACCTTTTTTTCCTAGGGACACCACCACCACCAACCCCTCTCTCTCTCTCTCGGCGACAGGTAAAAGGCCAGAGATAACGGAAAACAGAGTGCCACTGGTGGCAGTGGCAGGAAAATGTGGAAAAGGCATTTTTCCCAGGCCAAGGAATTTGCACAGGTGACACGAGATACTTAACAGAGAGCAGCGCATCCCACAAGGCACATATAGCACATCCACATCCGCAACCGCATCCACATCCGCATCAGCTGGGAGTTTTCCCTGTGAAAATCCACAGAGGAACTACCCATAACTGTCAACATTAAAACCCGCGACTTATGGCCGCTCCTCCTCGTTCGTTTAGTATGTTTATGGAGTCTTAAAAAGGTGCCAGATTTAAGGCCAACCTCTAAGGCAATTCGAGTTGCTCATTAGCTTTTTTTGTTGTGGTTTTTTATAGGGATTTCCATTACTAATATTACCTTAGTAACCTACAAACTAGTTATGGTTACTTCAGATAATTGTTATTGATATTGTAATTATATAATGCCGCTGTCTGGGCCAATAAAACGTGGCAGAGTATCTCTTAACAACGATTATATATAAACTTTGTCATCTCTGTTGACTTTAAGGCCCAATTAAAATTAGTTATCAGTTTATGGCTGTTGTCTGTTTGCCTTTGATATGAAATCTGGCAAATATAATCGCCGATTTTGGTTTATTGTACTTTTTCAACAATTTTATTAACATTCTTATAGATATGGGTAAAAATAGGCGAAGGAAATTAGCTTTTTGGTACTCGCGTTTTGCATTTAACTTTAAAAACTTGATCTTTCTGGGATATATTTAGCAAGAACTATTTTTATGACAGATAGTTATGGATATAGCCAATGTACTATTGAAGGTATCCTCTGAAAAATGAATTTTTGGCGTTTATCTTTAGTTTTGTAATCATTTTTTGGCAAAAAATTAGACTTAAGCTTTATCTATTTACTTTTCAAACTTCTAGATATTTGTCTATAATTCTAAAGATGGTACTATCTTAGAAATTACATATTTGGCTATTATATTCTCTTTTTAGACCACTCGTATTACTTTAATATAATAATTTATTTAATAATAATCATTTATTCATAATAATAAGGATGATACTAATATAATTATATGAAAAACTTCATCTTTAAGCTTTCTATTTATTATGTTAGCCTTTAGTTTATGTTTTTGGGATGATAATGATTCATAACTCACCGCAGACATCTAGCCATCCTTCGATTCTGCTGGGGTAGGAAATCGCAGAGGCTCGACTCAGATAAGTTCGACGTCCCATTGTGGGTGGGGGTGGGTGGTGCTGGCTCTGGGGGGTGGATGCTGTGTGTGCCCGAGCCCACTCGCTCTCTCTGTCAACGGCGGCTCTCTCTTCTTTGGGGGTGCTAGCTCTCTGGTCTGTCCCCCTTTCTCCCCTGCACTCCTCTCCTTGGCTCACTTATCGTTTAGCTTATCGACTCGTTGAGTTTTTGTTGTTGCTGCTGCTGCTGCTGCTTAATTTGAATATTGATTTTGTTTTTTATTGCACTTGCCTTATGGCTTTTAGGCTTTTAGGCTTTACTTTATTTTATTTGTAAAACACACACAAGATTAAAGATGAGATGACAGAAAAAAAAACCAAAAAAAAAATAACACGGACTTGTCAAGTTTCAAATCGCGATTCCGTTTCCAAGAGCAGGTTGTTTTTCTTCTTTTTTTCGGCTTTCGATCGGTTTTGTTGAGTGATTTGTTTTTTGTTTTCTGTTTTTACGATTTTACGATTCCAATTCCGATTCCGCTCTTTGTTTCCACGCACGAATCCGTGTTTTATTCTCCATCATCGCGCGCTCTCTCCCCCACTCTCTGGCCGTCTCCGTCTCCTTTTCTTCTTATTTTCGGTGTCTGTTTTTGCGGTTTTTTTGCGCTTTTTATTTTAGCCCTATTCGTAACAGCTGAGTGGCATTTCGGTTTGAGTTTTATTTTTTATTATTATTTAGCGTTCGAAGGCCGGCATATATTGGAGTCGAGAAACCAGAAACTTTAATTTACGCGCGCCGCCTGCCACTGTGCATGTGTGTGTGTGTGTGCGTATTTTATTATATTTTGGTTGATTATTTTTAAAATCACGACTCCGCCTACAACAACAACAAAATAAAAGCAACCACACACGAGTGTGTGTGTATGGGTGGCTGGGTGTGTTTGAGTGCGATGATCCAGAATATTAACCGTATTGCTGTCGCTGCCGTGACACACTCCCACTCCGCACAGAAAAAAAAAAAAAACAGAAATATAGCGCTCGAATCGGAGAGATGTATCTTTTTCGGCTCTCGGAATCAAATCGACGGAGCGGCGCGACGTCGACGGCGCTGCCACTCGAAAATAGCTGTTAACAAGTGTGACCGCGGTAGGGATGTGAAAAATATATCAAATTATCAATATATCGATAACTTTTGTTAGAAATATCGTTGTGGCAATATGGCAGCGCTGGCCTATAAGCGTTCTTGAGCCTTTTACGAGGCTTGCTTGAGTGGTTTTCGGGGCTTTTCCGCAAAAAATAGCAATTTCTGTGCGCTCTTCAAGGCTGCGCATCCAGATCGAGGGTTTAATCAACCAGAAAAATACGGTGTGCGTGGAAAACGCAGAAAAAGCTCAATTTTCCTCGTACCGTGTGGCAACGCCAATGGCATGAATGACTTAAGTGTGACCAGTTAGTTGGCGGGGTACAGAAAATTCAAATAATTATTGGCGTAATGAACGGGAAAGCCAGCGATCACACTTCACAGTGCGCGCGATATTTAAATAATAACTAAAGCTAAGCAAATGTAGTTTTGGCCCAGCAATTATTGTGTATTTCCAGCAATAGTTGAAAATTGTAATTTAATAAAATACACAGAGATACCTTAAGAATTTGTTCACACATTTTAAATAGAATATTTTTCATTGAAATGAAAAATATAATTAATATCTATAAATGCATACTAAAAGCTAAACCTTTAAATGCTTAATGCCAAATAAAGGTATTTGCCCGCTTATTTTTGAATTTCTAAACAAGACGAGTTAACCTCTAAGTTAATCTCTAAAGTTCTCTAGAAAACAGCAGTACTACCCAAAAATTAGACCTACTTTCATTAAGCGAAGGCCACGACTATATACTTAATCCGCTTACTTTATTTTTGGCCGAGGTCCTAAGGCAGCTGGGAAGTTAGTTGGGCGGGGTGTGTGTGAGCTTAAATAGGTGGCCGGTACTGTGGGGGCTGGAAAGGGGTCGTGGCGGCTTGGCTTCCCGAGACCCCGTTACTCGTTCGTGTGTATGTGTGTATCTAGTTGCTCCTTTTCCGCATTGCTTCTTCCAGGAAGCTTTGCAGCGCATACAAACGAAGTCCAGGCACCGACAGGTTGTACATGCACGTACACACACAAATACATGCACAGCCCCATATAGCCGACGCGTCGTGGAATTTGGAATTTTGTCCCAGACCATGGTTCGCCAAGGAGCTAGATCGAGCGAGACGGAGATAGCACATGCAGCGACGTATTCAAGGTCCACCTACATACATATGTACATAAATATGTATATCAACGGTGTGTATCCATCGCAGGACACGAACTTTACATGGTATACTTACAAATATATACAAGCACATTGCAGGAGGCAGTGGGGGGAGGCGGCTTTCGTCACTAGTGGGCAAATCATTACATTTCCTTTGCAGGAAAACAGCTGACGGCCGGCCCCGCGCTGCGTTTTTTGAATTTCCGTTATGAAAATGGTGGAAAACATCGATCACACCGGTTCACGTCTGTGCTTTGCACTGCATTTTTTGCCAATTTCCAAGCAGTAGACCTCCGCGCAAGCAGTTCGAATTTTTTTCTAAAAATAGCTAAACACTCAATTATAGCAGAAAAAATAGCCAGATCATTAATTTGCAAAGTATTTTAGCTGATAACATTGCGAGAAAGTCTTAAATAATAAAATTAGTAGAGCATTTTAGTATTAGTAGTAGAGAGTAGTAGTAGTAGTAGAGTTTTGTGAAAATGTTAAAAAAAACATGTGCCCGCTAAATTAAGTGGATTCCAATTTAGGTCATGCCAAATAGCCAAATCTGGCTATAAAATAGCTAATTGGGCTCGCAGCATTCGGCTTCTGCAAAAACTCCTCTCCTCTCTTGCCATGTTAACACCTTTGCTCTCCTCTGCAGGGCGAGAGAAATTCGCTGTTAACGTATCTCTCTCATGTAGAACTTTTCTGTTAGCCGTCGATATTGGCCCCCCTTTTCTGTTAACCGTCGCATTCGACCCCACTTTTCTGTTAACTCGTGTAGAATGTGACTATTAAAATGCTCTTAGCTCTCTCTCGCTCCACTCTCCCACTCAGTGGATCCCATCCCCCCTCACCTACGAATTGTCCAATTCATTCCCAAACGTTTCATCAAAATCGAATTCATCCCCAAAATTCATAGCCATGGTGTCAGAGAGAGCGGGAGAGAGGCCGAGAGAGCTGTGGACTGTATGTGGACTTGTGGGATGTGGGACTTGTGGGACCCAAGAAACCTATAAATACGAGTGCAGGCGGCCATTCGGAAATTTTTTTTTTCTGACGTCACAAAACAAAAAACAAAAAGGAAACGGGATAAATTAATTAAAAAACTAAAGTGTCGCGGAGGATAAATAGGAATCGGGGAAAAATTAATGGTGAATTTTAGTTAGTCGCTGCGTCGCCTTGTTCTCCGTCTTTTGTGTTGCCGTTCCGTTCCTCCACGTTGTTGGCGTCGCGTACGTGTCTCTCTCTCTCACTCTCTCACTCTCGCCGACTCGCTCTCTCCTGCTCCACCGCATGCAAGCGCGACGACGAGCAGCAGCAGCAGCGACGTGTGTGTGCGTGCGCGCGCGTGTTTGTTTGTGTGTGTGTGTGTGGACAGCGCAGCGCAATAGTTAACTTTTTTTTGGTTTTTTCGGGTGGCGAAGAAGAAAATGCGTGCGCCCGTGTGCGTGTGTGTGCGTGTGCAAAAATCAATATAAGGAAGAGGAAAAAGCACACGATGAAAACATAAAAACAAAAGGCGAGCAAACGAAACGAAGCGGAAAAGAAACAGTTAGTTATTCCAGCCGTAGTAGCCATGTCGCTGCAAACGAAGCGCCAGCACTGCTACCTGTGCGACCTGCCCCGCATGCCCTGGGCCATGATCAGCGACTTCTCGGAGGCGGTGTGCCGGGGCTGCGTCAACTACGAGGGCGCCGATCGCATCGAGGCGGTGCTGGACGCCGCCCGCCAAATGAAGCGCCTGCATCCCGCCAGCAAGCAGCGTGCCCACGAGAACGGCGAGGTCTCCTCGGTGGCAGCAGCCGCCGCAGCCGTGGTCCTCCAGCAGCAGCAGCAGCAGCAGCAACAACAACAGTTACAAGTCGGACCGGTGCCGGGTCCGGGTCCGGGCTCCCATCGCGGTGCACCGCCAGGACCCGGACCGGGTCCATCTGGCGCCGGTGGTGGCCCCCTGTCCCTTGGCTCGGCCGTGGCAGCCGCCGCCGCCGCTGCCGCCCACCATCATCACCAGGCCGCCGTGGCGGCCGCCTATCAGATGCCCGTACCGCGGATTGGTCCGCCGTTGGACTATCCCGTTAAGCTGGAGGATGCACCCGGCGGCGGGGTGCGGCCCGTGCGCATCTCACACATGACACCCCACCATTTGCCGCCGAATGCGGCGCGGCAGCCGTCAGGCGGCGGCGGCGGCGGCGGAGGAGGAGGACCGCCGTCCAGTGGTGGCAGCAATCTACCGCCCGCTCTGTCCGTCAACCTGAAGCGACCGCCCAGCGAGGACGTGGACGTGGACCAGCAGCAGGCGCAGCAGCAGCAGCACGGCCTGGCGCCGGACGGATCGACGCCGTTGTCCGCTGTCCAGGGTGGCGGCGGCGGCGGGGGCGGTCCGCCGGGGGTCAAGCGCAGCGCCATGGACGATCCCGCCGGAGGGGGTGGTCGGCCGCCGTTAACCCGTGGCGAATCCCTGCCAGCAGCGGTCAGTTATGTGCCGGAGCGGCAGCTGGGCGGCCTGCGGGACAAGCAGCAGCCGGTGCGGGCGCCCAGCTTCGATGCCTCGACCTTCAAAGCAGGTGAGCAGATAGATAGAGAGAAAGATTCAAAAGTTCAAGGCCCCACCTTCCCGTACTGCCCTATTCTGGTCAAGTCACCCTGTGCTCCTTCTCAACCCCGCTTCGATTGATGCCTATTTCATTTTCCGAAAATAGCTTTATAACTATCGATTTAAATTGGAATCAATTGAAGGAGTGCCTTAGAAATACATCTTTTAATTACCTTGAACTATTATCCTTTAGTGAAGCTATCGAAATGGGTCAGAAATGTAACCAAATTGGTAAATAGAACCTGCGGAATCTCAGTAATCTCTCTTTAATTTCTTGCCATCGGTTTCTAATCATTATCTATCAGAAAATATAACTAAGAAACTATACTGAACACTATAGTTTCCTACTATCAGCTCGTTTGATCAGGAGAACTACTGTGAGGCTAAAGAAAAGTCAAAAAGGGGGAAAAGAGGGCTGTTCTCGGTCTGGGCAACTCTTACAGTGATCACTCTATGGAGAGCAATTTCAAATATTTCAAAATTTGCAAGATGAACATCCCAATAAGATAGTTTCTGATGACATTCTCAGATAAAATCCCCTGGAAGTCATATGCCAGTTATTATTAATAGATTTATTTGAGACATACAGTGACTCCATCGCATAATCGGACAAGTACCTTCTGAAGCTCCGTACTCAGACACGCGAAAAGTGTTCCTATGCATTGAGTCAAAACGAGAGGTCAATACTCACCCTCTTGCTCTATCGTACTGCTTAGAAACACTTTTCGTGTGTCTGAGTACGGAGCTTTATTATAAATGTGCTCAAAAACTATTAAAAATGTACGAAATAATTCGGTTCTTTCTGTTTTTATTCAAGATTAACATTCTTATCTTGAAGGAAAACTCTTAATTTATGAACTTTTAGTTAATTTTTAGTTAATAATTATTCCTAGTCTCCTAATCTAATCTCCTAATCTCTATTATAAACCAAACGCAATGCAAAAAAACCCAAATCTTGCAGCGAATTCCAGGAAAAAAATCGATTTTTTCTGTGCATCTTGAGATTGTCCGATTATTCGTTGAGCGCCACATATCGATATTAATTTGAATTTGTTTGAAAACTTCGGATTCTTAACGAAAATGTTGTATTTTTTTTTTCTTGTTTTAGTATATTTTAAATCAAAAAATTGTAAAAAATTAATTCAGTCCATTTTGGTTACTTTTAGCGCAGATTTATAATAAGAAGGTACTTGTCCGATTATGCGATGAAGTCACTGTAATTCTATTTGAAAAGCCCTCTCCAGTTACATAAATTCAGGTGAAGTGCCACCAATAAGAGGTTATCGGGTTACCAATCAAATAAATATTTTTCCCGACAGCGTTTATGTTTACCTATATATTCTGTATGCCCGCCTGGAAAGCGTATAAATTCTTTACAGAATATGAAGCTTAGGGGCGCCCACTGTATTTGTTTACCGTTGCTAGAGTGGAGACTGGAGACTGGAAAGTGGAGAGCCGGCGATCGGAGCTCGGAAGAAAGGGATGGCTGGCTATCCCGCTCTAGCTGGTGCTGGTGTTGCTGCTGCTGCTACTGCGGTGGGAGTGGGAGTGGGGGGGAGCTGGAACGCTGGGCGATAAGGCAGGGCAGCCAAACTGGCACATAGAGATATTCAGGCCAGAATGAAACGGCGTGATTGCGATTGCCTCTATTCCTTATCTCCTGGTTAGGAACCCCACTATCAATGCGTGTGTGTGTATGTGTTACTGGGTTGATAAGCGGCGCGGGGTGCTGAGATTAGATAACTCTGCTGCTGCTGCTGCTGCTGCTGCTGCTCTGCTGCTTATCAGCGCTCGGCTCTTATCTCCCAGATGCGTGTGTATGTATAACACACACACAGCCGCCGAACTGGCAAAAGGCCGAAAAAAGGCAAGGCAGGAAAATAAACGTTAGTTGGAAACGCATTTTGCAACCCTCCGCTGAACAGAATTAAGGGGCTGCCAACCCTTGCCATTAAAAGGCATGCGCACATCCCGAAATATATAGGGAAAACATACACACTTCCATACAAACATACATTCGTATACATACATATATTTGTGCGCACACACACACCTACGTGCAGCGAACAGTCACATTCACGTTCGCTTACATGCACGTACGTAATCGTAATTGCAAGAACAAAAACGCAAAAAGCTAAAATACACAAGACGAAGCGGCAAGAACAACAAAAAAAGCTAAAAAAGGCAACAACAAAATGCCGCAGAATGTAATAAAAACAGAGACGTGCAAAAATCGACGACGCTGACGTTGTAATGTTCTCGCTCTCCCACTCTAGCTCGCTCGCTCGCTCACTCTTCCTCTTCTTTCCAAACTGGTTTTCTCGTTTGTGTGCGCCCGCGTGTGTGTGTGTGTTGCCGTTTCTTTTTTTTTTCTTGGCTGCGCGCGCAAAACGTCATTAAACTTGTTTTGGTTTTCGCTTCTGCTTCGTCGACTGCTTCTTCTTCTTCTTCTGCCGTTTCTTCCTCTTCCATCGCTGCTTCCAGCCTTTTCTGCGCCGTTTTACGCTATGCGATAACAAGTTGCACACACACACACACACACACACATACACAGCTAGCGAACGAGCCAGGGTGTAGATAAATTTTAGTTGGTATACGAATTACGGAACGAGCTGCAGTGACAAAAACACAACAACAACAACAACACACTCCCCAAAATAAGAAGAAAAAGCTAAGGAACAAAAAAAACTTTTTTTTGCTCATACCGATGCCGTCATCAAACAGTGGGACAAATAGGGTTTAAAGGGAGGAAAAAAAAAACAAATGTGATTCATATTTCTTATTGTTAAATTCCATGAAACATTTTTTCTTTTAATTTCCTCATACAATCAGATAATAACAAAAAATTGTCAATGCTATTATACTTAGTGAGCTACTTAGGTTTAGCTAACCAAAAATATAAAAAACGTTTGCAAACAAATATTATATTTCGACTTTCATATTATTCACGCCCACTGTGCCAAATACGTTTTTTGTTTTGTATTTACGTTACGCTGCTGCTTCTTCTTCCTGTGTGTATTCGTTTCATTACCAAAAAAAATACCAACTCGGGTACATACACATAAATATACATACATATCCATGCACATATATCTTGCGTTTGTGTATATACTAAAAATATAACAAACATTTTCTCGGTGTACAGAGGAAAAATTGTACAAATATATTTATGTATATGAATGTCTGTATGTACATACAAATGTATGTATGAAATGGAACGGCAACGTGCGCGCGCCACCCCCCTCCCACTCGCACTCCCACTTCACACCCTCCTTTTCGTTTCGTTTCATTCAGCGCTTCGTGTTGCCGGCTAAGTGTGTGCGTGTGTGTGTGTATCTAGTTCGTATGCATGTATGCATTTACTGACTGACCATTCCAATGCGTTCGCCAGGAATTTGTTCGTGCCTTCCTTTTGGTGCAAGGAGTGCAGTGTGCCGGGCAGGGTGTGGAGAGCACCTCTCCCTCTCTTCTAATTAGACATTGCGTGCCTCGGTGCAGCTGCAGCATCATCGGTCGGGTCAGTGGGGGAGTGCGAGCGGGATGGCTAGCTGGAGTGCGCTTGGCCGTTGTTAACCGTTAAAACACGTGAAGGCGATGTAGTTGCGGCGCTGCTCTCTGCCGCCGATTAGATACAGCTGCGGTCACGCCAATAGGAATTTACAATGGGTTACAATAGTTACTACAAAAGAAAAAATAAAACAAAATGAATTATGTTTTTTCCATGTAATATTTGCAGGGTCTTGTAAATCCGATCTTTAAGAATAATCTGGTATTTTTCATCTTGTCTTGCTTTCTGTATAGTTGAAAAGCTCTATAAATAAAAACTCTATACATAAAAGGGAATTACCAATTCTTAAAAATAAGTATCGGTTATTTATCTATCCTTTGTTATAAACTTTTATAAATTTAAATGTTCAAAGAGCTTTTTGTTGTGAAATTAATTTGAAGAAATATACATAGTTCTAAAGGGTATTTAAAGTTATCTCCAGCCTTTCTATTTGCTATTCCCTAGATAGTGTCAATGAGGTTGGCACTTGGTGTTGTATGCGAAGCGATAAGCGATAAACTTATCGGCGCAGATTGCACCAGGGAATGGTGGGACCATATCTTATCATATCTCAGGGACCCGACCATGTGGTTAGTGTTGATAAGCAAAACAACTGCTCGATAAGGAACTAAGCCCCAAAACATGCGACCCACTGAGCAAATAGACGGAAAGACTGAAAACTGATCGATTATTGATGGATAGATGCCGGGGAATGGTATTGGCTTGATTTATCAACATTTTCGGAAATTTACTCCACATTTCAGTGATTAAAATTGTTGGGTTTTTTTTTTCTTAGATGTGGGTTTTTTATACTGCTTTTCCAGGGATAGGTTTTTTTAAAGGAAACTTGAGGAAAGTAGAGAGATTGTCGATTGAATATTAAGGAATAATTATTTGAAGAATATATGTTTAAGCAGAAACTGAAATACATTTGCCATTATAAACACATATAGGGAATTATAATTAAATCGCTTTCTGATTAACTTCTTGGAATTATTTTCCAAATATGGAACATTATAGGGAACCTTTAATCTCCATATATTTTTCTAGCGAACTTTATCTCAAAATCTTTGACAACTTTTTCGCACAGGCGTTACTCGAAATATTTTTCTATTTTTTTTTAACGTAAAATAATGTGGTTGGTTCTGATCTGATAAAGTGAGGACTTTATTCTTCTTCTTCAGCTTCTTTACTGTTTACTCTGTTTACCCTATTTACTCTCGGTCCACGAGATCTCAGTCTGTGCTGTTTTCAGTGTGACCAACTTGGTATGTGCCTCTTGCACTTTGTCTTATATTTTCCCGCCCTTTCTTGAGCTGGCGTCTTCTTTTGCAAAGCGTGTAAGCTCATCAGTTTCTTGCTCTCGGTGTGCTGAGATCATCTCGATTTTATGACTGTCTTCTGATAAGCTCCTTATTTTGTTTTCTTTTCATGAAAGCCGTCGTGGAGATAAGCTGAGATTCCGAGGGAAGTTGAAGTATAGGGTACACAAGACACCGCTTCGTTTTCATTTGAAATTCCATTTTCCGTTTCACTTCCATGCCACTTTCGTTTGCTCTTGGCCGCGCTTTATACACACAGCTGTTTTGTTTATCTTATCTAAAATTGTTAAGTGGCCGATACCGATACCGATGCCGATGGCGTCCACCGGGGTCCTACTCAAGCCTATCTTATCAACCATGGCCAACTTTGACTGATAGCGAGCGACGCACTGTACCGGGTCGCAATGCTTATTCGTCGGTCGATTTAAGGCATTTGTTTATTTTTCATTATATCTCCTGTTTCTCTTGTTTCTTGTTAAAGTTTTCTACTTTAAATAAACAGGAATGTAAAATGCCTTTGAAGATTTTTTCTATTCCCACTTGGGGCAATCTTCCAGTATATGGTATCAGAGCCTACCAATGTCGATAATAAACTGCGTTTTACGCATTGATTTTTAATGTAATACCCATTTAATTCGGCAAACTATTAGATGTCATTTGGGCTTGATAGCTTCTTAAAGTAACTTATTACAATATAATAAATCGATAAACAAAGCTTTGATAAGGCTTATTTATAATCATATATGTATGTATGCTGACAAATAAGCCTTTAAAAACATTTGGACTTATCAAGAATTGATAATCACTATACAGAATTGTGAAATACTTTAACACCCTTATCCTCCCTTAGCAAGCGTTCAATTCCTGTGACAAATTAATGCATGATACATGATATAATCCCGCTCAAATCGCAATTATCACATTCCTTGGCACGCTGGCATAAACAATCTACAACTTGGAAGTACCCAATATGAGTCGAGATGAGTGGGAGCTGTGGAATAATAAGTAGAAGGTCAGAGCCATAATTCCGATTACGCACCAATTTCGATTATATTTGTTTCGTAAACAATTCCTCTTACCCAGGGGAATCTCTCATATCCAATACTCATGAAAAAAAGGCTTTCAAGAGTATGAAAAAGGAGAAGCAATGGGAGGCATGAAGGAAGGGGTGGTGTGGTGGGCACCCATTGGGTGTGGTGCTGTGCTGCTCGCTTTCATTCATTGGAAGGCGACTAGTTTCGAATCCACACACACAGTATGGTTCTCTTTTCAAATACACAACTTTGTATAAATATTTATTTGTTTATATTTTTCCGCCCCCGGTACGGTACGGTTCGTTTCGGTTCTTCTCTTTCTTGCTTGAAAATTTGTAATAAATTGTCAAATGATTCATTCTAAGCAAAAAAGAAAACAAAACATAGCATGGAATATCGCAAAAATATTCCATAGACAGGCAAAATGTGTTGTGAGCGCAAAAACCTAAACTAATCTATAAATAGGTCTCCTCACACTCGGGGGATACGGAGAACTTGGATCGCGCATCGCGCATCGCGCAAATTTGTTTGTTTTCGGCTCCCAATGTATGAAAAACAAATAAACATTGGGGAATCGAATGGGGATCTATATGCACTATAGGACCACAGCTCTACGTGTGTATATAAAAGTTGTTTCAAAAATAGATTGCACCGGAGTTGCAGTCAAGTGAAGTTCGAATGCAGTAAACTGAAACTGATTACAGTGGGTGGGGGGGTTCGCGGGAAAAACAGCAGAGTAATGGGATTTTGTTTCTTTAAACAAGAGTGTAAAATGTGCAATACTGGGGAATTATTACGGTCCAAAGGCGAATTCAATGCTTCAGTAAATTTATACGAGCAATTTCACACTGATGGTTTATTAGTTTTACCATAAAGTTTCGTTTATAGCTACATATTTCCTGAATTTCTAGTAAGTTCTAAGAATTTCGGAGATTATGAGGCAGTCAATAATATGGTAAAAGAGACTCGTAATTGATTTTATAAAAATCTTCACTATGCCACAGCTTTTATCTGCATTGCGCCCACTGTACATGGCACTTGCAACTGTATGTGCCTTGCATGCCATCTCCCTTCGACGCCAGCTATCTCTGCATTCTTCTTCTCAATGGGGCACGCACATGCAGCTGTGCCACTGTGCAGGAGTGCGACAGGGCATTTATTGCTGTTTGGTGTGTTCTCCAACTCTCCCCAGGCAAAGTACAGTGACCGTTCAAAAGAGCGAATAATTAATAATAAAAGAAATAAAAAACGAGCGATTTGTAAGTGTTAATCGATTGTGTGTGTGTGTAGGTGTGCATTTTTGTATTGCCTTGCCAATTGTTACAGTGACCCACGGCGCTATTTGGTGAATTATTAATTCATTGCAGCGAGCGTGCACTGTATAAACAAATGCTATAAATACACACGCACACGTACGTACGAATGTGTACGTGTTGAGGCCACACAACATGCACGACGACGACGTCTTCCTCCTATACTTGGGCCCCCTCCCGTTCCAAGCAACCCATCAATTTTTGCATTTTTCTTCTTCGTTTTCGCCTTTTGCCAATTTAGCGAACGCAAGCAACAACAGCATGCGAGCAACAGTTTATCAAATAAATAAACATAACAGCACACTGGCGCATATGTGCGAGCTTAATTTCGTATGCAGCCCACTGTGCGCCGCCGGCAAACTGACAGCGTCTACATTTGAGCAATGTGCCATCGTCCGTTGGGCATACAAATTAAGTTTGTTCGTTAATTTTTTTCTTTTGTCTACCCCCCCTTCCTTTATTCGCTTTTTATATGTACTGTTTTCGCCCCATCTTTTCGTAGTCGTTGTTTTTCGTTTTCAATATCAAGCAGCTACGCGTGCGCGTGCATTGCATGCAAAAAAACGTTTATAATTATAAAAGCCAAAAAGTTAACAGCGCGTTAACAGCGCAATAACAGGGCACCGCGTGACGAGCAACAATAAAGCAAAAGAAGAAGAAGAGGCAGCAGCAGCAGCAGCAGCACACGACGAAGCACAGTCAAAACAAAATTGCAAGAGTGTGTATGTGTGTCTGGTATACATACACATTATTGCATGCCTGGCATGCAAAAAAATAACAAAACGAGTGAACGAGGGAGAGGGAAAACCCGAACCGGCTGCAGCTATCTCGCCCTCTCTCGCTCTCATGACTGTGACGTATGCGCAGCAGCAGCAGAACTCGTTTCGTTTTGTTCCATTTCGCTTTGTATCAATTCCATTTCGTTTCGCTTGACGTTGACGTTTGGCCAAGCCAACGAAGAAGAAGAAGAAGAACTGGGGCCGAAACGGTGAAATAAGAACAAGAAATGACACGCAATCGTGCCGCCGCTCGTGACGTCACATGGCTAGCCGGTGCTGGTGAATGAAACTTGTTGTTTTTGTTTTTATTGCTGCCGTTGCTGTTTTTTTTGTTGAGCCGGTATTGCCGTCGTTGCCAAGTATATGTACATATATGTATTTACATACTGAAGTATGTACATACAGTTGGGGTGGCAAAAATAGTGTCAGTTTTTGCTTAAAATTATATTTGCTTCAATTTATATTTAAAATTATATTTCTAAGATTCACAACTTATTATATCCTAAATTAATGTAAATATTATAATATTTGAACATTTCGAAAACTGAAAACCAATACATTTAATTAATTAAAATGTAGAAATTACAATAAAGAGCACTGTGGTTAGTTTTGTTAAATTTTAGTCAAAATTTCTCTATTCGTATTTAATGGTGCTATTATCTGTACCATGACTGTACGCCTATATGCACGCACACAAAAGTCTAAAAACATGTTTCGTGCCAAGTTCTAAAATTACTCTGGCGAAACAACAACAATAACAAATTAAGCCAAAAATGAGGAAAAAAGCAACATGTGCAATGAATCTGATTTAAATTGTTTTTGTTATTTTTTTTATATTCATTTGCATGAAAAATCGAAAGCAGAATCTCGTTGAATGAAAGCGGTTCTTCTGCTTCTTCCAACAGATCCGGCAAAATATTTACAAATGTACGGCGTACAGTGGTGGTAATACATAGATGAAAGCGAGTCGAAACTTAAATTAATACATACAGAATTATACAATTCATAAGGGCTTATAACTGGGCAAATACCTTTTCAATTTGGGCCTGTCATAAACTCTAAGACATGCAATTTGAATAAATTACAGGCTGTGGTGGTGTCATTTTTATCCCGACCTTGACTGTATAGGCAATCGTTGGTGGGTGTGGACACACTTATTCACGCGAATAGTGGCAATGTCCGATTACTTGCTAGAGCGGGGCCAAGGCCCACTGTACATTGCACTTGACTCACGAGATCAGGGCAGACTCTATTACTGGTGTTGGGTTGCTCATCAGGGAATGAACAAGAAAGAAGTGTTCACTTGTTCACTAGTTCATTTTTTCTTTTGTTAATACGTTCACTTGTTCACGAGTTTAGTTTTATCTTTTCTTTACCTTTTCACTAGTACACTAGTTAACTTGATCATTTGTTTTCTTATTAATGAGTTATTTTCTTTACTTGTTCACTAATCACTTGTTTACTTGTTCATTTATTCACTTGTTTACTTGTTCACTTGCATTGGGTTGCTCATCAGTGAATGAACAAGAAAGAGGTGTTCACTTGTTCACTAGTTCGTTTTAAAATCGGTTTTCTTGTTCATCAGTTTAATAGTCCTTTTTTTTTTACTTGTTCACTAGTTCATTTTAATTTTTTCACTTGGTTATTTGTTCACTCTCTCAGTTCTCTCTCTTTCTCGTAAGCTCGTTCTCTCTTTTACCCAATCCAAGTATAGGAGCTCGCCCTGTAAATCAAGTAATGAATGCCCTGAAAATGCATAATCTTTCCGAATGACCATTCCTAATCCAAATCCACTCCATCTGTTCATTCCAGAGCACATGTCCCCGGCCAGTCGACGCAATGGATCGAGCCCGCCCTCGGGACCGCTGCCCCCGCGCAGTGTACACTCGCCGAACAGCTCGGGTTAGTTTTTGCACCTCATTTACTTTACTTAACGGTGGGAGAACTAGTTCTAGTTCCAATAGTTCACACTCTGATCCTCAAACAATTTAAATGGTTTCCAACAACCAATAATTTCAATGACATTCGTTGCAGGCTCCTCGTCGGGACGTCGCTCATCCGGTTCCCGTCACGTGTCCAGCACCACAGTTACCAGCTCCGAGGTTGGCGGCTCGAATCCCGGCCAAGCGGTGGTGGCGGGCGGTCTTGGCGGCGGTGGAGGAGGAGGAGGCGGCGGCAGCGGTGCCGGAGCAGGTGCCGCCGGATCACTGGGCGGACCGACAGGAGGCGGAGGCAGTGGACAGCTGAGTAGCTGCTCTAGCGGTGGCGGCGGCGGCGGACCAGGCGGCAGTGCCGGCTCTGGAAGCGGAGGAGGAAATGGTGCCGTAGGTGGTCCCGCTTCGATGGCGCAAAATTCGGTGGCCGGCGATGGTAGTCCGGCTGGCAGCGGTCCGTCCGGCAGCAATGGCAGCGGCGGATCCGTAAATCCTGGACCCGGCAGCAGTGGCAGTCAGAGCGGCGGCACTTCTTTGGCCACCGGCGGATCAGCGGGAGGCGGTGGGGGACTCGGCGGTGCACCAGGCAGCAGTGCTGCATCCAATTCGGCAGCGGCAGCGGCGGCGGCAGCCGCCCAGAACGCCACGCTCAAGTGCACCCTATGCCAGGAGCGGCTCGAGGACACGCACTTTGTGCAGTGCCCCTCGGTGAACCACCACAAGTTCTGTTTCCCCTGCAGCCGCGAGAGCATCAAGCGACAGAATGTGAGTATTTCTAACTATGCATTATCCTTCATCCGGAGTTGTAATCCTGGTAATCTTTTCCAGGGTCTGGGCAACGAGGTGTACTGCCCCAGTGGCGACCGATGTCCGTTGGCCAACTCAACGATACCGTGGGCCTTCATGCAGGGCGAGATCACCACGATTCTGGGCGAGGAGGTCAAGGTGAAGAAGGAGCGCGAATCTTAATGTCCATTTTACTGTAAGAAGCTGCGCAGAGCTTTGGAGCACTTTTGAGTGGATGATGAAGGAGCCCCGGAACTGTGGGAACTGTGGGAACTGCTGGCCACTGGTAACCCCATCCGCGGCGCATCTCAACTCTCTCTTGGTTGGGTAATCGGCATATTGGGATTGCGGATGTGGATTTGATGTTAGGGAAGAAGAAGCAACCGATTTTTTTCTGGCCACGGCTTGATCGGCGGGCGGAGACATCTTTTTGCTCTGTATTTTTGTCCACGACGACCGACCAAACAACAACAACAATTTTGTAGGCGTAAGCAACAAAAAAAAAAAAAAAAAAAAAGAAAGAAAAGAGAAAAAAAATACAAAAAGAAAAACGAAACGAAACGAAACCAGCAAGTAAACCGCTGAAAATCACTTAGAAGAAGAGAAAAAAAATACAATTTGTTACAAGCAAAAATGATGAAACCACAGAAAACGAAAACACCAGCAATTTTCGCAAGCGAGAACACGGCGAAAATGCGTTGAGAAGCCCATTTTTTGTAGCATACTTATAGGCGGCGTTCGGAAAATTGTCCAAACACCAAGCAAGCAAGCAACACACCATAAAAATTATAAAGAAAAGAACAGAAAAGAAAAGAAAATGCATACGTAGCCAAGTGAGAAGAGAGCGAGAGAGCGAAACTTGAAATCATTTATTAAATACACAACAAATAAATAAATTAAAAACGTGTAGGCAGAGCAAGAAACCCATTAAAAACAAGAGGAAAATGCACTTGCGCGCTCTGGCATTAGATATAAAAATCCTTTTTTTTTACATAATATAATATATAAATATTATACGATAACTATAGATTCTGTTATGTAGGCTCGCTCTCGCGAGCGACTTAAATCGATAAGTTACGCTTAGTTTGTACTAATTAATTAATTTATTTCCTCTACATGTTGCCTATTTTACAAAATCCTACATTATTTTATCCCCCATCCTCACTCTAATTATGGTTTTTTTTTTTTATTATTATTTTAAAACTTTTATTGTATTTTATATAAATATATACATACATTTTTTTGTATTTTTAACTAATTTAATACAAAACACAAACACACGAACGGCAGAGATAGAGAGAGAGAAGAAAACAGTTATTATGCTAAAGAATTGTACATACGTATGCATACCACATAATCGGAATATAAATATATACATATATTTAATAATATAGAAATATATATATTTGATGTTGAACAAGAAATTGGGCAAACACACGACGACAGTGAGAGGGCAAACAGCAAACATTTGCGCGAGGGGCTTTTCCCTCTACAGAGTATCAACCAAGGAAATTTTTAAAAAATCAGACTTTTAAACCAAGCGAATAGCGATCGCTCACAGAAACTTTTAGCAATATTTTTTGGGTTTTTTGGAAGGACGCGACACGACAGAGGGGCAAGTTGCCTCAAATTGGCAAATATTTCGTCGCTGAACCGGAGTCGGACGATCACTGTTCCAAAATTGCCAGCGACAATCGTTTTTTTGGGAACTCAATGCCGGTCTTGTGTCCGTTCGAAACTAATTTTTAGATGCATTAATTTTTACTAGCCACGAGAAAGGAAATTCCACAATGGAAAGCGAATATTTATGAGCAAACAAACACGGAAAGTAATTGCAAAATGTCAAGTGAATTAAGCATTAAATACAACAAGTACATATAGAAGAGGAGATGGTCAAGGGAAGATCATATAGTATTATCTCAACTTGGGCCATTTTCCAAATTCGATTAATTGTAGATGTCCTAGCGAGAAACTGAATACAATTATCAACAGTTCCATTTTATTCACGAACATTATCTATTTCAGTTTGTTCTAATTTCCAAATTAATATTTACCTTCTTAGTAGAAAAATCTATTCTGTGTTTGGTTTTCGAAAATTGGTATTTCTGCTTGAAGAAATGTATGTTATCGACGAACTATCGATAATATGGCAAAAGTGCGATTGGAATGTAAGAGAAATACATTAGTTATCGAAGATTTATCGATAATATGGCAAAAGTAAGTGAAAAAGTAAAGCCGAGCAAACTGTACTTGATATTTGTGAATCTCTAATTCTCTTATTTCTTTAGTTCTGCTGGCAAAGGTGTCTAGAAGTATGCAATGAAAATAAGCATTTGTGTAGCATACTTTTGGGGACATTTTCAGGTGATTTCAAGCAACTGTCTTGTACTTTTATATTAATCCTTTTTCTCAGCTCCCATCCCCCCATGATTTTGCAACAAAAACGAAAATAAATGGAGAAAAGAAAAGAAGAAAAACACATTTTGTGATATAGCCTAGCAAGAGCAACAGCCAGAGAAGCGCATGAAAAAAAATCCTGAAAATCGGAATATCGGAACGCAAAGAAACTTTAGCAGCTGGTTCCCTACTTTGGACAACAGCAAAACGATCTCACTTTGACTTAAATGGGGTTCGCAATTGAAAAATAAACACAAAAAGAAACGAAAAACAAGAAACAAAAAAAAATTGCATAAAGAAATCATACAATAGGCCAATACCAACGTTTTAGCAATCTAAGTCTAAGAAGGAAACTAATCGAAATTTTCTTTACAATAAAACTAAACTAAACTAAAAACTAAATATAAAATAAATAACGTTTGTAAACCTTGTGCGTGTGTGTGTAAAACAGTAGTGCTATCTAAATATAATACAGATCAGATATCGCATAATGCATCAAACCCTATATAAGTACGAGTACATACATATTAAAAAAACGAACAAGAAAACAAGAAAAAAAATCAAAAACGTAAAAAAAAAACCAAAAACAAAACGAAAACAAAGAGAAAGTATAAACTATATTTGTGTGTTTGATGTCAGTCTAACTAAATGTTAAAGTCAACTAACGATCACGTAATTGTATTGCATAGCCTAACATTTTTTGAACGAAGCAAACCAAGTCGATTCGATTTAGCATGAGTATCAACTTTATACTATATATATATATACACATAACGACTAGAGGCAGCGAAAGCGGGGGCGGTGAGAACACGAAAACGATAAAGAACGAAAGCAAAAACCAAAAGCGAAAGCGGAAACGGAAACGCTAACTGGCAGATCGATTGATTTGTTTGATAAATCGATTGATCGGAGTCGTGGATGACGGGCAAAACAATTAAAAATTACTATACAAAAATCGAAAACAAACCAAAGTGTTTCTTTCCTAATGTTTTATTTACTGGGGGGTGGAAGTTGGAAAAGTGTTCATTGGAAAAAAATGGAGTTTATTTAACTCTTTCTTCAAATATTGATCTGTACAAATGTACTTTTATTATCATTTTTCATACTTAAGAAAGCGGCGCAAGGACAACACAGCGTATGCGCAATATTTATATATTGTTATTCGAAGTGTTTCGAATAATACTGCCACTAATCTTTAGGTTTTTGATTATTAGAACACTAGGATTGGTTTATCAAATCAAAATTGATATAATCCATCCGAAATCAAGCCGAGTGAGGTAAAGGCAACACTGCGTATGAGTAATACGTATGAGTAATATTGAAAAAGTTTTTTTCAGTTTTTAAAACGTGTATTGCTATTTTTTTTACCCGAAATTATTGAAAGCATTTCTTGGAATTTTATTTTTCAAACAATATCAATATCAATCAATTAAAAAAAAGTCCATATATTTTCTGTGTACAGAAACACCAGCGACGCGCCCTCTATCGGCTATCTCTCGCAGCGATTACGCCCCCTATTCCAAACTCAGGCAGTATCCTTCGCCTTTAAACGAATAAAGTGCCTTAATTGATCATTAATAGCTAATAGTAGCTAAATCTAGCCTAACTCTTTATTTTAGAACTTGTGGGTTGAATCCTTAAAAGAAAAAAGAAAAGAACAACGAAATAAATATAGTACCACCAAAGCGCCCTCAGGCGGTTGGCTTCCAAAGCGATTCCTCGATAACGGCATGCGATACCGTTGTCCTTGAGCTTTCATCCAGTCTCCAGCAGAGGTCGCTTTTCAGCAGACTATCGCTGCGATGGAGCATCTCCAGCTGCTGCCCGCTCTTCCGCTCTCCCGCTCTCTCTGCTGACTGCTTCTCGATGTTTCTCTGTTTCAGCCCGGCAACCGACGGCTGGCTCCCAATGTTTACATTTTAACGACCTGCACACACAGACACCGCAAGCCAGCGAAGCAGCTTCGCTCCTGTATCTGGCGTTCGGGCCGCGAACCGAAGTCCTTTTGCCGTTCGGCTCTCAGCTGCTGCTGCCGGCGCCAGCGTCGCTGCTTTCAGCGGTGCTTTCGCCGCTGCCATCGCATCGCCACAGTGGCTCCGTTATTTGTGCGTGCGCGTTGCCAATAAACGGGCAGCGGCCTCTGCTCTGCTCTGCTCTCGTGTGATAAAAAAATGTGGATTCCTCTGGACACCGGATTGACCGTCAGCCGTTAACCGTCAGCCTGATTGAGCAGCAGCAGTGTGTGTTCCCCATTTGATCCGGTATTTAAATGCGTCGTCTTTGGTGTTGTGTGTGTGTGCTTGAGTGTTGGCCCCAAAATGTAGGCAACACAAAAAGTTGTGCGAAACGGCCAGGCAGGCAGCTTCCTCTCACGCTCTCCTGCTCAGACACTCTCGTTCTCTCTCCGGATTCCTCTGCAGCGCAATGGTTTTGTGTTATACACAGGACACACGGTTACCAATACCACCACAAAAACAAAAAAAAAGCGTGCACGGCCACGGGACTGGATACCGTAACTTGGCTTGCGCCCACGCACAAACACATCCTCAGTGGGAGAGCTCACTCTCTCTCGCGGTCGCGCTCTTCCGCTCTCGCGTTCTCCAGCGTTGGTTCCTCTTGGTTGCACAGTGGGCCGCAAATGACAAAATTTGTGGGTTAGAAATTTGTTTAAAAATGTTTTCTATGGCTCCAAAGATAGTTAAATGCTTATTTATTTATTTTAAACTGAAATAATTAAAGCTAGAAATCATGCACTTTTTATTTTCACGAAAGCATTAAATATAAATTATTTAATAGATAAAAATAACTAAATAAGGTTAGAAATTCGAACTTCTTTATTTTGGAGACAGCTGTTTTGTGAAACATAATAATCCTATGAAAATATATCAGTTTCTAATATAACTTTAATGCTGTAGTGTACTGTAATCAAGTTACGAACATAATTTCCAGTTTAGCAATCCTTGTCTTCAATCATCCTAAGAGCTTAGTTCTAATAAGGTTCGAAACATATGAAAACCACTTGTGTCCCACTGTGCAGAGAGACAGTGTTCCTGTTTTTGGGATTTTTTGGCAACTTTTTTTTTTTTGGGTGAACTGAAATGATGTTGACTCAACGTGCCAGCAGCAGCCAGCCAGGCGCTAACGGTAACAGCAACAACGCCAGCAGCACCAGCAGCAATCACAACAAATGCAGCAACAACCTAACAACGGGACAACAACTGCGCTGTAGCTGAAAGCAAATTCCGTTGGACTTTTTAATTTAAGTGCATTTTCCGCGCTGCTTGACAAATAACTAATGCTAAATTACACATATTGTAAAGGGGAAACAAGAAAGTGTGGTGAAGAAAATCCCTAAAGTGAAAGAAAACGAAAAAAGTAAGAAAATAGCGCAAAACGCAAAACGCAAAACGCCAAAGAGAGTGAGTTGGAGAGAGGGTGCCAGAGAGCGAGAGAGGCAAAATATTCGCAATTCATTCACAAGTGCAATGTGAACAATAACAACAACAACAACAATGGCCTGAATATAGAGCGGCTTAGGATGCAAAAACAACAGCAACAACTAAAAATAAGAAACAAAAATGCAAAAAAATGAGTGAAGCGCGTGCTTAACCTAAAAGTGCTGGCCACCTCGCACAGGCACAGGCTCAGGCACAGGGCACACGCGAATACACCAACACCAACGCATGAAAACAGTCACACTCAATTCATTCTCTTTGTTTTCTTCTACTTCCGGTATCCACAGACAACAACAACAGCTAAAGCAACAATATCGAAATAATAACAACAACAACAATGCATAGTTCCTGCTGAGTAGCTTTTTGTATAATCGAATGACTGTGTGTGTGTGGGTGTGAGTTCTCCAAGGTAAAAAAGATGAAGCAACAACAACAACAACTAAACACTGCCGCCTACAAACAATAAGATAGCAACAACAACAGCCGCAAAGACAAAGCAAAGAGGACTCGCAAAGAAGATGACGAAGAACAACTAAGACCGGAAGAGGAAGAGCAAGCGAAGTGTGTAGAAGAAGCAGCAGCAGCAGAGAACCCAACCCTCGTAGCTAGTTGAAATTGACTAAAGAAAAATAACACAATAAGAAAAGAAACTGCACAAATACTCAACTCAACAAACTAACAACAATAAATACAAAATCAACTGTCTAATGGAGCACTAACAACTATACCAAAACACCATAGGAAATCAACAACGAAACGATAACTGAATACTTCCGAGCAACTGCTAAAACTGAAAAACTTCCCTTTTTGTTGTTACCAAAGTAAAAAACATTAACTCTACGGCAACTATAAGTTAATTAGAACGTTTTATGAATGTTAAATCTATATAAGAACTATAAGTTATCAACCTAAACGGTATTTAGACACAAAAACTCGCACTTAAAACATAACTTAACTTATTGCAAGATCAATATAAAAACAAAATTTAAATTACTATGTTATTCAGAACATAAAGCCAAGGTATCTTAGATCTTTTTTGATATATTACCAGTAAACAAGGTTAACGGAAAAGGTTCTACTATCCTATAACTATAATCTATAAGTATTAATGATATTCCAAACATGATCAACAATTTACAACAACAAGAAGAATCTGGCATTCCAAAATTATCAATTAAATGTCCACAAGCTTCTGGGAAATAAGGAATAAAAATTGAAACAAATAATTTATGAAATAATTGATTAAAACCAATTGACAAATGTAATGAAGGCAGCTCGTTTCGACAGGCTTATAGGTCTTTTTTGACAACAATTTTCACCAACGATTCACACCTTGACTACAACCAATTGGCAAGGGTAATGGATGCATTGTGTGTCAAAAGCCACCACAGCCTTTAAAAACTCACCAACAGTTCACCAACGCTTCGCATCAAGCATATGCAAAGAATCTAGAGGATTTTTGATGATCAAAAGTCAATTGAGAAGAGTCAGAAAAGTCTTGAACGCAAATCTTTATAAAAAACTCACCAACAATTCACCAACAACTCACCAATAACTCACCAACGCTTTGTTTTAAACATCTGCAAAGGATCTAGAGGATTATTGATGATCAAAAGTCAATTGACAAAAGTAATGGCGGCAGTTCACAACGATCTTTAACGCAAATCTTCACCAACAACTCACCAACAAGACAGAGGGGATTCTTCTTCAAGATGGAGCGCATGTGGCGAAAGGTAAACCACAGTCTGCGCAACACCAACAAGTCCCAGGGCCACCAGCACCCGCAGCCCCTGCTCCAGCAGCAGCCGGGCGGGGCCATCGATGGGGCCCTCGTTGGAGGTACTGCAGCCACGCCACTGTCCACCGATACCATCAGTTCGGCGGGTGGCTTCGGCGACGGTCAGCTGGTGGTTGCTGTCCAGGGCCTGGCCACTGGTGGAGGAGCCATCACTGCCACCGGTGGCTGCAATGCCACCGGCAGACGCCTGGCCAGCAGCGGGGGCAGCTGCCACAAGTCGCTTAGCCAGCATGTCCTTCAAACGCGCACCGCATCCTCGGAGCGCCGAAGGCGTCGCCGGCGAAAGAGTCGACCTCGTCGCGGCGTCGGAATGGGAGCGGTCACCAGTTGCGTCGGCGATCCAGGCGGCGATAATATGTCGTAAGTGGAAATTATATAGATTCTAGCAACCTCAAAGACTAAGCCATGACTTGCCTTCGTTTGCAGCTCCTCCGGTGGCTTTTATACACTGAAGGACCACCACCAGCACCACTATCGACCCAGTCACCATCACGGCGGAGGCGTGGCTGGCGTTGGAGGCGGTGGTGGCTCATCGAGGCGTCTGTTTGCCACCTCGGCGCCCAGCGGCACTGTGATGATGTATCCAAATTCCCAGCGTGCCACGGTCCTGGCAGCAGCAGCTGCATCGGGAGGAGGATCTGGTGCCGGACAGGCATCTACCTCGGGCGGCGGCGCCGGCGGCGGAGCGTCGGGCGGAGGAGGACCTGGTGCCGCAACTGGAGGACAGCCGGACATCTCGCTGCGACAGCGGGCGGTGGCCAAGTTGCGAATGTTCAACTTCCATTTGAACTGGGATCTGCACATGACGCACTGCAAGCCCTGCGGGTGAGTGGCATTTCCTACACTGACAAAAATAAATTAAATAAACAATTTAAGAAAGAAAGGAAATTTAAGAAAAAAACCAAGAAGGAATTTAAGTTAACAATTTTGGAGATATAATACATTTATTATTAAAAGTAAATGTCCTAATAATATTTGTTAGAATAACCTTTGATGATGACAATATATCAGTGGTGCCCACAGCCCTGACTCGGTAGTCAGAAAAATTCTACGCCCAGCCTCTACCGGCACACAGACAGTCTAAACATTCGTGTGACTTCGGCACGCTTTTGCAGAATACAAATAAAGAAAGCACGAAGTTAACTGCGGTTTTCCTTACTCACACAGATGTAATTCTGAGGTATTTTCTTTTTTCATTTTTATTGATTTCTTTTTTTTCAAGTGTAGCCTTTAACTGGAGAGTTGCTGCAACTGGAGCTCCAGTGAGTTGGAGTGCCCAAGTGGCTGCCACTTGAGTCTGCTCCAGTGGCTTGTGCTTTTGTTTGCCGCAGAGTTTTCCCTGGCTTGCCTCCTAGTTTTTTTTTTCTTTTTTCCTTTGCTTGTTGCAGCTCACTTTCCCCCTTTTTGCTCTCCTCCTGGCCCACATATTTTTCCACCATTTTCCTTCGGCCCCTCGAAAGTTTTTCATTTGGTTTTGTTGTGGCTTTGGTTAAGTTCGGGCGGGGGCGGGTACGGGCTGCAACTGAGTTTTTTGAGCCATTCAAGTGGCCGCGGGCGTTGAACGAACCCGAGAATGCAAAGTGGGTCGTCGTTCCAGTCCCTCCCGTTCCCCGTTCCATTTCACCACGTTTCGTGGACGTAATATTCGGAGGCTTTAAGCCCAACGTCAGACATCATCGGTGGGCGCATAATAAGGTAAATGGAGCAGAGTTTCTCCTTTACCGCCGAATGTGTGAAATTTTAATGAAGCGCCCCAGCAGCCTAACGAGCTCCTTCGCCACCATTGGTGTCACTCTACTATGCTTATGTTTTTATTTTTATTATTTTTTTTTTTGGCTGGATAATGTCAGGGGAGGATGCTCACAGGCCATCAGAGAAATCAAACAGATGGAAACTATCTTATATTTAAATTTACCAAAGAATTTAGTTTCCTAAAATAATAATATTATTTGCAATTTTCAGACCTCGCCTGAGCGGCAGTGGCGGCAATATAATTACGCGCCGCCTGTGTCGAAACCGTCGGCGTGAGGACAATGAGCTGTACCGCTCCAACAGCTTCAAGTTCGAGCGGTTCGAGCGAAAGGAGTGCCTGGAGGAGCTGTCCAACACGTTGCAGAAGCAGGTGAGTCCTACACTAAAAGAATAGCTCTTGAAAATGCTGTTTGCTTATAATTTCCAAGAATTAATTAGGACATAAATATTCGAAAATAATTCATATAATTCTCTAGATAAAATGATCACTTTTAGGATGTTTATTATTATATAAGTATTGATTTTTAATCAGTATACGTAAAACAGCTAATAGTTTTTATTAGGACAAGACCCTTTCTCAATATAAAGCAATTTAATATGCCTTCTGGGTCGCATTTCTGCCAGTGCGGCCTTAACCACCACATGTTGCATCAGTTGCGGCGTTGGCCACACTAATTAGTGCGACTGCATGCGAGGAGGCGGGCAAAAATAAAAAGTATACGTATATCAGCTCTTAAAAATACTTTTTGCCAATAATTACTAAGTATTTATAAGGACAATACCCTTTCTCAATATAAAGTAATTTAATATGCCTTTCTGGGACCCATTTCTGCCAGTGCGGCCACGACCTCCACATGTTGCATGGATTACACGTAGTTGAGGCATCAGTTGCGGCTTTGGCCACACTAATTAGTGCGACTGCATGCGTGGAGGCGGGGAAAAGTAACCATCATCCATGGGATGTGGGCGGTAAATTGCATAAAGATGGGCGGGCGAGTGTGTGTGTGGCATAATAATGGATGGAAGGTCTCAGGTGGCAAAGAAAGTTCAATTCTCTTTCGGCGGGGTCGGTGTTCGGGTTGCGGGGGGAATCTAATTAATGGCGCGCAGCAAATTGAATTTTAATTGGGCGTCGAATTTGATTTGGCAGCCGAAAACGACGAGTCCCCAGGACCCCCGAACCGACCCCAGGGCGCCGCAGCCCGATAACAAAGTTAAATTGAAATTGAACCTGGCGGCGGCAAGTGGCCAGAGGCGCCTCCGGGGCCGAGCTTAATTAATATTTAAACGTAATTAAAGTCACGGCCTAATAAGGCTCTGCCAAAAAATCTAGGATGCGCCAGGTGGACGACACTTGGCAGTCAAGTAAATTGGGGAAATTACTTTTAACCAGAAATGGAATATCTTAGGGTGACGGTGGGAAATAAAGGCCTTATGTATACGAGGAGCTTCTTTCTATATACAAGTATATATCTATATTAATATGGCTATATAATATCAGCCCTTTTATCCAGTGTGTTCCATATTATTCAGTAGCCGCCGTATCTGTATCTGTATCCGTATCTCTAACGCTCGCTGTATCCGCGCATCCGTATCTCTAACTGTCTCTGTAAACCATCTCCGATCCGACTATTTTAAAAGAACTACAATAAATATTAAAGTTTAATATCCAAATAGCCTCAGAGTTTACTTGAGAACTCCACTAACATGGCAAATTAATCTTAAATTGTAATACACGTTGCTGCTTTGCTTATACATTGCAGGCAAAGTGTGGGAGAGGAAGAAGGAGAGAGTATACACAGCTGTTTTCCGATTTCCCTATTAAAGAAGAAACTTCTACTAAATAATAAATGAAAAATCTAGTAGGTTTGGAAAGGAGTGTCTTCTAAAAACGCGTGCCTAGCCTCTGCCGTCACACGAACAGTATTGTATCTTAAAGGGTATCCCAGAGTTCGCTTTACAAAATTCTACTGATTATTATGATTAGGTTTACTCGGGTTTCTAGTATATTTTATTGGATTGTAAACTTATTAAAGTTTGTTGCTTGCTTTTTGTTGTGAAAGTATAGTTCTCTTCATAGCATTAGTCTTCAACATCTTAGAAACCATCAGGCATCATACATCATACATCATACATCATAGAAGTGGTTTAGCAAGACAAGAAGGAATAAACCAAATATGGTCAAAGCCAAAGCTATGATAAAACGATAGTCTTCTTTTTCGGGTTTCTTTACGTGAGGTACGCAAGATGGGATATTGAAAACCCTCCGGAATTCCTTTCGAAGCTTCTCATAGTAGATAGCTTTAGCTTCAGCGGCGGCATCCTTATGATTTCTATCCAGCTCGGTCACCCGCATCAGAAAATCATAGGCCTTATCCTTCTCGCCCATAAGTCTTAGAAGTTTTCCCATGTGGAATAGAGCATGAGTGTTGCATGGATTGCGTAGCAAGGTAGTCATCACCAGAGACTCGGTGACTGCGGCTTCAAAGGCTGCATTCTTGCGGTCCAGGACCAATTGCACTATGCCGGCGTTGGTAAGCGGTAGACCTGCGCGGCGACCTATGGCTATGACATTATCGTCTATTTCCAACAGATATTCCAGAGCGCGTTTGTACAGATGAACAGCTTTAAAAAATTCTAAACGTTTGAGCCAGAAGTCTCCACGGGCCTTCTTGAAGGCAAACCGTCTGCGTAGGATTTCATTGTCATCTATCTCCTCCAGGATCTCTTCTTCGATGGACAGAATCTTGACTATATAACGTAACTTGGCATATGGCGGTACTATGTATGCTCCAGTGGTGTTCTGTAGGCCAAAAACTCCATAGCCAAAGGCGAAATCCATTGATACCGTGGATATTTCGCCTTGCTTCATTGCCAACAAAGCTATTTCGAGCCCATCGACGAGGTCATAGTCACCCAGGTGACACTGATAGTTCATCACATCCACCACAATCTTGTTCTTGGGCCCCACGACTCCGCGTAAATTGATAGTCACCAAGTCACCACGTTTGGGATAAACACCATGCTCCGGCCCCTTTTCAACGATTCGTTTTTCCAAAGTATAATTCATATTTCGAAACTTTAAGGGATCTACATCTTTAAAATTGGGTTCGCGTCCTTCGAAATACATATTAATATAGAAAATTTTCAAGAAACTTCACGGACACCAAAAATACTTTCACTAGACTAGATAGAAAAACTAATACTGAGGAGCTATGTGTGTATCGTACGACTGAGAACTGAATACTGAGGATTAGAACTGGGGATTCAGGCATGAAGGGGGAGATTGTGAAAGCAGAGCCTACTTGGGATTGGATATTTGTACCAAGCCAGGAGATATTCCTTGCTCCCTTTGGGTTTGTATAAATAAAGGTGTTTTCTAATAAATGATCATAAAAAAATAAATGATAAAGAAAATGTAGGAAAAATAAGCTAAAAATAATAAGAGTCGGCAGCAAAGCTTTGATAAATTATGGCACTTAATCGTATAAAATATCGGTCATAAATAATCAACGGAAAGCATTATCATTGAGCCAACTATTAGCAATCACACACAGGTATATTTGTACCTTCTGAAATTAATATATAATTTATTTTAAATAAAATTCTAAATTAAAAATATATTTACGAATGATATTTTTGAAATTTTCCGTTTGAATTTATGCTAAAACTGTTAAGGGCTTACAGAAAGTGGTTTTAATGTAAGAGATCAGATAGGTAATCCCCTCAAAAGAAAGTTTCTGCTTAGAAATTTTAAATAATCAAGTTCCTCGAATTAATTCAAATACTTTTCAAGTATTTAACACTAAATATATGGTATTTGCACACTTTACTTTAAAATATATTGTAAAAACAGGATCAGAATATTATGTATGCTTTTTTATATAACAAACTAATCATCTAATGATCCTAAATAAATATGAAAATAATGCTTGTAATGCAGTTAACCCAAAAAACACATTAAAATATTAGATGAGTATTTTTAACAATCTAATTTAATTGAACATAAACAAAACTAAATACCTAAAAACATACTTTAAATCAAGAATACGTAAAAAAATATATATAAATTCAGTGGGCTTTATTTTATATAAACTAATATAAATAATAACAGTTTGATTGTGCCGGCAGAGGCTGGTTAAACAATTCATAAAAATACATTCTTTATATTCTTTGCTATTTTTTATTGTTAAAAAATACTTGTCAGCCCCACCATTAAAACTCGAGGATTCAGCCTGGGGCTACTCCTACTCCAACTCTGCAACCTCAACCTCTGGGCCTCGCTAATGCGATTTCTCGTTTGGGGTAACTTCAAGTTTCTTTTATTTTTTTTTTAGCATGCCTTGGGGCTGCTTCAAAAAAGGGGGTTTCCCCCGGAATGGATGGATGTGTGGGGGGCTTAGTACTTTGAGGGGATGAGGGGCCAAGTGACAGGCGGCCATTTATCAGACGGCAAAAACGTTGTCTAAGTACGTTGCGGTTGCGGCGGCACAGAGCACTTCAAATCGCGCTGTCTCGCCGTCACCCACTCATCATCATCCTGCTTCCTGTCCATCCATCTATAGAGCTATCCTGGCTATCCTGGCTATCCTGGTCCAAACTGTCAGGCTGTCCGAACCGATAAGCTCCGTGGACAGTGATGAAACCTTGGGGCGAAACCGAAACCAAAGCCGAATCCAAAGCCGGAAGTTTGCGCTCACCTGCCGCCGTTCCCTCAATAAATAAATAAGCAGAACAACAGCGGAGGCGATTCCCCATCCAATCTGGCGGAGTCTTCCTGGATTTTGATGGATCTATCAGGTGTTGGGATGGGACTTGGGGCACTCTCACTAATCAGATGGAGGAGTCCAGGCAGTCCCTCGATATTTCCCCCAACAACCACTTGTGGCTGTCTTTGTCGATTTGATTTTTCCTCTCACCCCTCCCGGAAAATAATGCAGAAAACTCACGGAGACAACAACAAATGGCATTGGGAAATTTTCTTGGCAGCTTAAGTAGGTTCAACCCCAAACTCCGCCTAAATAAAAACTTTGAAATTGTTTCCATAATCGGAGCAGCCCACCTTATCTGGTTGGGAAGGGGAATAAAATTCGACTTTGATTGAACTTTATTCAAATTAGATTGAGTGTAAAATCAGTTTACATCAAATTTGAAGCCGGCCAATGGACTTTGGCTCATTTGAAAGATAATAGAGGGGTTTGTTGTTATTATTTATTTAATTTATTTTTTTTACAAGGGAAATCCGTTAAGGTTTCTGATTAAATCTGAGGAAATGGGATTTTGTTTAGAGGTTTAAGGAAGGTGTTTAAGAGTTACTTAGTTTTTAGAATTTACAAGTGAAAATAAAACAGAAAGAGTAGTTTTTCTGACTATAATTCCCAACCGGTGCGTGCGTAGGTTAAATCCTTTAAAGATTTAGCTTAAATCTAAGCAAAATGGATTTTGTTTAAAGGTTCAAGGAGAAACGTTAAGAGTTAGTCTACTTTTAAATAATTACACGTTCAAATATACACAATATACTGGTTGTAATGATTATAATTCCCAACTGGTGCGTGCATCAGTTAAAGCCTTTAAAGTTTTAGCTAAAATCAAAGCGAAATGGATTTTGTTTAAAGGTTCAAGGAGAGACTTTAAGAGTAACTCAAGTTTTAAATCTTAACAAAAGCAAGCAAGCCAATCTGAGTGGTTTTTAGGCCTATAATTCCCAACCAGTGCGTGCGTGAGTTAAATTCTTTAAAGATTTAGCTAAAAAAATTTGAAAAAAGAATTTGTTTTAAGGTTTAAAGAAAGCCTTTAAGAGTTACTCAATTTAAAAATTTTTGGAAGTCCAAATAAACATAAAATAATAGTTTTAATGATTATAATTCCCAACCGGTGCGTGCATCAGTTGAATTACGGCATCATTTTAGAACCTTCATTCGATAGGTTACTTTCCTAATTAAATTTCTTTAAGTTCTCCATCTTATTTCCCTTAAAATTCTTGATTGAAATTAGGACATCACTGTTAAGCTTCTTTGGCACTTAACAATCATTTGTTATGCCTATAATTCCCAACCGGTGCGGGTGCGTGTGCGTCAGTTCAATTTCTGCCTCATTTGAGAGACCTTCATTTGTCAGTGTTCACCTTTGGCCTCCCCAGCACCCATGCCATCTCCAGTTTCTCCAGAACCACAATGGCCCCGTCGACAGGCTGCCATTGTCCGGAATAATTTCCATCATCTAATGCCTTATCTTTGGGGCCAGCAAAGATCTCAGAATGTAAGGTTGAGAGGGAGAAATTACCCGCCTACGCATTATTTTTGATGGCACAATTTTGAGCATTACCGTGCTCAGTGATCTGTGTGTGTGCGGCATGGCAATCATTAGCCTTGGTCCTTGGTCCTTGGTCCTGGGCCCTGTCGCTTTATTCATGCAACAATTGTTGATTGCCGCCGCCCGGGCATCTTTAGGGGGTGGAAAATGGGAAAACCCCGCATTTGTTGCGTGTGAATTATTGTTGGCAATAACGTGGAATTGCCTTGTCAGTCAGCAATCTGAAGGCTGACTGCCGAGAGACCCTAAGTAGTAACTCAGAGCCCCAACCCGAAGGAGGCTATAGTTGGCACGAAAACGAGTTAATTTCCGATGCCTCCCTAAAATCAGACTTCTTTTCGCGATATTTTTTCCCCTTAAAATGTAATCAAACACACTTGGTTCTGGGGAATGGGAACTGGTAACTGGTTGCCCCCTCAACCCAGTTGGCGCCCTAAATAATTCATGTCAGAGAGAGAGTTTTCTGCAAAACATTTCCAACTTGTTGTAATACATTCAAATGAGACTGAGGCTGAGGCGCAAAAAAAGGATGTTAGAAGGATGGCCAGAAGGTGGAAAAACACACATGCGGGAAATCTCAAGTTGGTACACGGAAAAAATTACAATCAAGAAGGGGAGAGAGAGATGGGAGAAGGTTTCCCCCTCTGGAACCTAAGAAAAAAGTAGAGATGAGGCTGGGGATCAGGGGATTTACAACTGATTATGTTAAACAAGCTTTTGAATTGTTTAAACTACATTTTCTTTGAGTTGAACTTCTTTGACAAACTTCTTGGGTTTTCTGGTTCAAAAATAGCTTCTAAAAAGAAATAATCAATTAATATCGAAACCAGCTTCCCTCTCCTTTGGTATCCCAGAATAATCCGCGGCGTCATGCCATTCACTACGCTTTACTCCAGCTCCTGGCTCCAGGCGCCTGGCTCCACCTCCTTCTCCATCGCCACTCCGCCCGCCGCATTATTTGGCGCACTAAATTTATGTGCGCAATTGTGCTGAGTTGTGTGGAAGGAACGACGCCCCAAAACACCAGCAGGATATGCTCTTCCCACACACACACATATGCCTCTACATGCCCCTGCCTCCATCCTTTCCCCCATTGCAGCTTTAGGAATGTATTACATGGCACTGCCTTTGTGCTGCGGATATGTAAGGCACTGGAAGAAATTATTATTATTATTATTATGCCTTTATAGAAAGGTTTAGGATAAACTTAAAGAGCTTAGAAAAAGTAACTCTTTAAATGGAATTCTCTTTATTTGCCTAAAATTCACAACTGGTTCGAGCAGAAATTAAATGTTTACTTAGATAATTAATATAGTTTATTATCAAGAATTTTCAAACGAATTTTTCTTGGATATTAATACCAACAATAATTTTTTTTTTAACACAACACATGTACTTACACTGTTTTTATTATCTTGCTTATAATTCACAACTGGTTCGAGCGGAAAATAAATGATTTACTTACAAAATTATTATACTTTATTATGACAGGAAAGGAAGGAAAGGAAAGATTTTGTTTTTAACCAAATCACATGGATTTACAATGTAATTGTTGTATTTGCTTATAATTCCCAACTGCCAAGTTCTATAGGAAAGGTTAGTTTTTAATTTAATACTTTTAAAACGAAACTAAGACATATTTCAAAGCTGAGTTTTGTTTTATTTCGAAAGCAGAGAGATTACCAGGAAAGTTTTTATCTCGAAACCCATGTAATTAAGATGTTTTTTTATCTATGCTTATAATTCTCAACTGCCAAGTTCCCCAGCAAGCCCTTGTATCTAGTTTAAAACCTATCGAAAACATATTTTAAGGCATAATTTTGTTATATTCCAAAAGCAAAGATCTTAGAATTTATTCAGCTTAAATTATAAAATCAGATTAATACATTTTCTCAGTTAAAAATACAAAATTTCTTACCGTGCACAGAGTACTGTTCACTTTTTCTCCAGCTTCGCGGGGAATTCGCCATTTGTCGCCGGTCTACAGTTACATGTTGGATCCCATGGATCCCGTGTGGCTGGGGCGCCGGCACCTTCTTTATCCTCGGACCGAAAAGGTCCTTTGTGTGTTATTATTCAAAATCCAGTCAATAATGCGAAACGCGATGCTAATTTATTATACCAAATACGCAACAAGATGCTTTGGGCTTTTGCAAAAAAGGCGAAAATGCGCTGTGGTGTTGGAGTTACAATTACGCCGAGTTGGAGGACCAGGGAATGCCACCGTTACATACACATATGCAAATGATATATACTACATACCAGAATACATAAGGATATGCAAAGGATATATACGTGGTGCGCGCTCTGGCTGCTTTTCAATTTTATCCCTTTTATTGGCTTGGCATTAGTTCCAGCTGCTTAAAATTCATACGCAAATACTTCGACAAAGTTAGGGGGGAGGTCCTTTTGGTCCTTTGGTCCATAAGGTCTCTCACGTCAGCTGTCTGCCAAAAGTTTCCTCTGCGCTTTGTGCAAATTAGTTTATTGGAATTTCTTGTTTTCCATTTCGCTTCGATTTATTTCATTTCGAAACGAATTGGAAAGGGGGCAGGGAGGGGGGGTCGTTTGCAGGAAACGAGGACGAGATTTATAGTTTCCTGAAGTTTATCGCAAACTAAACTAATTGAATTTCCTTTTAGTTCTTTAACTGGTAATTAAATTAAAGCATTTAAGGATTTTTCAACCGGGGAATATTAGTCTTGATAATAAAGTAAATGAATATATAGCTTTATTTTTATTTTAAAGTCTTGAACCTTAATTTTAGTTAGTTTTAATAAATAAATAAACCTTGTAGACATATTTTATATATTTACTTTATATTTATTTTTACATTTTTCCACTATAAATAAGCTCCCTCTGTTCTTTGTTGATTTTTTACTTAAAGGCACTAAGGCACTTTAGCTGTACTCCATAACTTCTTAAATTTATAATATTACGTGCCACATACACTTGGTCCTGACACACACACACGCAGGACTATTAAAATTTTAATGAAAATGATGTCCGCTGGGACGACGGGGCAACAACGTTCTCGCATTGCCAATGAAGATGACTCACCCAAGGACTTGTGTGTGTGTGTGGAAAAGTCCTGGCTAAGGCTAAATAATGTAATTGTAACTGTTGTGTGTGTGTGGCGGGGAAAGGGGGGGTTAGCTCCGGAGAGTTGTGCGTGCAACTGCCATATCAATATCCGCACACACACGGTTTTAGCACAGGTGGATTAACATTGAAATTGACTGACACAAACGCTGTTTCGCTGTTTTTCCATTTTCGCAAAATCGCACGCAATTCCCTTAATTTATTTATAGTTTTAGCAGTTTTCAGCTTTAAGTTTAAGCTTAGGACTTACATTTGTATTAACACATGTTATAAAATAACTAAATCATAAAGTATTTGTTGAATTTTTGAAGGTGCCTGAAGTTAAATTGGGTTAGGATTCAACTTGAATTTAATTACCTTAAAGTTAAGGGATAATATCAATAGTAAAAACTACTACAAACCCTTTTTTTAATTGTAATCTTTGTCTTAAATTAAAATGATTAAAAATTAAACACCAAATCCAGTCACGACCATACAAAAATAAATCCCACACGCTTAGGTCGCAAAAAGCATGGCCTATTTCAGGGCGCTAGGGTAAAAAATGACAGCTTGCTTATTCTTTTAAAAAGATGCTCCAAATATTTAAATAATTTTCTTGTAATTATTTATTTTTTAACCAATACAAACCATTTTTTAACTGGAAGCTTTGTTTTAAATTAAAATTATTAAAAATTAAACAAGAAATCCAGTCACGACCATACAAAAATAAATCGCACACGCTCAGTACGCAAAAAGCATGGCCTATCACAAGGCGCTAGGATTAAAATTGAAGATGCCCAAATTATTTAAATAATTTTCTTGTTATCATTTAATTGTTAACCAAAATAAACAAAGAAATATTGCATTGCATTTCTTTATTTTATTTAGTAGTTACAACTTTTCCACATGAAGAAGAATAGACACCCCAGCTCTTTGTGTGATTTTAGCATATTCTTTGGCGTTAAAACTTGTTCGAAAAGCGTGTCAGTACCCCTTGGAAAGTGTCAGTACCGCCGCACATCCCTCCCCCCCCCCAAAAAAAAACACACCCTGCACCTTGAGAACTAAGGGTTGCTGCTTCATACTTGGTTTTTCTTTTTTTTTTTTTTTTTGCTCGCGGCGCAATGCCAAATCCGTTTAAATTTATGGCGTGTCATTGTTTTGGCATAAAATTAAGTGAGTTCATTGGTGGGGGATGGGGGGGGACTTTACAGGAGACTGGGGGGAGGATGGACCGACCTGTAGTTAAACATGCACAGACATGCATGCAAATGATTGCACATGTTAATGAAATTCAATAAGCGCTGCCTACTTTCAGGCGCTGCCAACGCGATGTCTGCTCATAATGGCCGCCTCTGCACTCAAAAAAAACCTGTTCAAGTTAAAGCAGCTTAATTATTACATTTAGAAACTCATTTTACAGCAAATAAATATAAACTAAAATTAAGGAAGAAAGAATAGCGAACAAATCGTTTTAAATATTTATTTTATCGCAATTTTGTATGGCTTATTTTGGCCCAGTGTCTCACCTCTTTCCCTGCGCATCCTGTGCATCCTAAAAAGGCAGGACCAGGACCCACAGCTTCCACACAGCAATTGTTCATCTTGCCAAGCGAGGCCGCAACATGGAAAATAATTTATAAAATTCATAAGCGCCTTTAATTTATGAGAACATCCTTCCCCCCCGCTTCGCATCCTGGGAATCCCCCGAAAAACGCCCCAAGCGATTCTGTGTAATTTTAATTAATGCTAAAAACGGAATGCCAGAATGCTAAGCGACGACGACGAAGACCAAAGACTAGCTGGGGAGAAATCAACGAAAACAAAACCCCAAAAAATAAGAGCAGAAAGGAGAAGAAAGTTCAGAGACAATGCCAGAAGAAGGAAGCTGGCAGGAAAGTGTGGGAAAATATAGGAAAATGTGTGTGAGGGAAAGTCAGGCGAAATTGCGGTGGCATTTATATTTGAAAAGGCTTCAGCGCTTGACCGTTTTTTCGTAAGGCTTTGTTGCGTATTTATGAATCGGAAAAAAGGAAATAATTATTTAAAAATAATTAAACTTATACAAATATTATAAATTTACATATTATTAGTTTAAATAATAACACAATATATTTATGAGAAAGTAATTACAATATATCCTTGTTTGGTGTTTTTTCTAAGATTAAATAATTTTAGTTTCCTTAAGGCCATTTTTAGAGTCTGAGATCAAAGATCTTAGCATTTTACATTAATTAATAATATTTATTATAGTTTCCTTGACTTTTTCTCACCTGTTTCCCTTGCAATTTCCTTTAAAGTAAAGTCTCTCCAGCTCAGGCGACAAAATAAACACAGCCACAGACGTTAAACAAAGTTGGCTGAGACTGCTTTTCTTATGATTAATGCCAGGCGACAATGGCCAAAAAGTTGCGACTTTTCTTGGCAGAAAAAAATAGGGAAAAGGCAAGGGAAAAGGCGAGGGATAAACACAGGGAAAGGTAGGGAAAAGGCAGGGAAAAAGACAGGAAAAAAAGCAAGGGAAAAGTCAGAAGCAAGAGAATAAGTTGTCTTGTTTTGATAGCAGACTTTAACTGCTTAACTGCATATTAATTTTCCCCTTTCTCAGTGCCGTCTGTATTTATATTGCTAACAACTTATTTCGGCTTTTGGCTAAAAGTCAAAAGACCACAAAAAGTAAAAAAAACAGGCTAACAGCAAAGAGGCGTGGCCAAAAGTGTGTTCTTTTGCCAAACCCAGAAAATGTTCGCTTAAATTAGCTGCAAAGGCGGTTTATACGTAAAGGGAGTTGAAATTTAATGGGTAAATCGTAGATAACAGAACTTGGGAATTTCATATATAAGTTCAATAAAAAAAAACTGTTTTAGGAAAGATTTTATCTTTAATTTACTTTATTGAGAATATTCTTCAGTGAAGGCAATCAAAATTGAGATTTAGTGTGGTTTCTCGATGGGATCTCGTTGCATCCTTCAGTAGTGCCTGCGCTGGCGATATCCTGGCGGCAGATATCGGCTGTTGGGAGCAGCAGCCGGGACATGCGACGAGGCCGATCCGCGATAGCCGCCGCCGCCGTACGAGCTGCGACTAAGGGATTTTTACATAAGTTTATAGAACTATTTAGCTATAGATTTCTAATCCAAACTCACCCAACTGGAGCAGCCGCAGCGGGCACCGAAGGCGATGTGGGCAGGTGGGCGCCCTCGGCATGGAATCCGTTCTTGTCCGCCTTGTAGTTCACCGTGTACTGCTGGCCATCGTCGCCCGTGTAGGAGTAGGATCCCCGGACGCCCAGGGAGCCATGGGGCCAGCCTCCGCGGAACTCACCGGTCTCGTCGCGGTGGATGCCATTGCCGGTGTCGAAGCTGGGGGAGAATTAAGCGATTGTGGGTTAGGATATCGGTTTGGATATCGGAGAAAAGGGGAAAAAATGTTTTAGAGGCTGCTTTGAATCTTTATACACTCAAAGAATTTTAAGCTTTGTCCTTCTTAATTTAACTAGAAATTTAAAGAACTTTAGGCTTTGTTCTTCTTAATTTAACTTGATATTTAAAAAATTTTAGGCTTTGTTCTTTTCAAATTAAATGAACATTTTTTCCTTTTTAACTTAAATTCAAATTCAAAGAATTTACGGCTCTCTGTTTTTTTTCAAATTAAAGTCCACCTAATTGACACAAGTTTTTCATTCACAAATATATTTCTTTGTTCACTGACTTCACTTCTCTCAAGTTCCAAGAATTTAGCTTGAACTATTTTGTATGTCTTCATATTTTTAACATTATCTTTATTTCTTCATTAAACATTGTAAGCTCTTGAAAATACTTATTAAAATGAAGTAACTTTTAAAATATAAATGTGTGCTAAATCACATATTTAATAAATAAAATTGACCTAAGTGTGAGCACCCTTAAGATGTTTAAGGGATTCTTTCCAGTTTATTAGGGACTCTCCATTAATACTTTTTTCGGAACATCATTTTTTTTTAAGAAGTTTGATTAAAATAAGATCGCTAACTTTGTAAATTAAGAAATTAACATTTTAGCTTGGTTTTGATAATGATTTAAATAATTTCTGATTGTTCGATTTTATTTCAGAATTTTTGCATGATTTAAATTATTAAACCAAAAGACGCAACGGAATTTGTATTCCTATTTTCTTTGATAATTCTTCTAATAATAGGGAAATCCTGTGTATATTTACATGGATATTATTCCAGAAACAGAATAGGATTGGGATTTTAATTAGAATTTTCCCTTTGTCTGAAGTAAAACAAATACTTGTTCTAGTTATCTTTTAAATAGAATTTACTGCCTTGTTTTCTAAGATATTAATTCCATAAACTCCTATTCTAACTAAAAACTCCTTGCAATAATTGAGACATTAATTTTTTAGCAATATTTTCTATACCAAACCACAGCCTGGTACCGTTTCTTGGAGCTCCTGTTACTACTCCCATTTTATATAAATTTCTTTTTCATAAATCTCTTCTCCCAACTCACCCAAAGTTATAGTTGCCATTGGCATCGCTTTGATAGTCGCTCCTCACAATCGGTATCTGCGGCTGCTGCTGCTGCTGGCGCCCGAATCCACCTGCGGATCCTGCACCCAAGCCAGGACGAGCTGCGTGTCCCTGGCCGCTGACACCATGATAGTGCAGTTGGCTGGCCTGCGGCGAGGGCAGGTAACGCTGGCTGAGACGGCCAGCCAGGATGCCCGAGCTTAGGCCCAGGAGCAGGACAACGGCGGTTAGCAGGGGGCGTGTCATTGTCTTTCACAAATCACAGTACACTTGAAAAAAAAGTAAACAAAGCAATAGCGGAGCTTGGGTTGGGGATTCAGATTCTTCTGATTCTCTGGGAACGCTCGAACGGCAACTGCTGGCGAATCCGCTAGAGCGTTTCGGTTTTATAGACCCGCCGTCCAGCGCTCGGCTTTAATTGTTTTCTGTTCAACTTCTTTGTGAGTTTTTTTTTTCACTTTTTCGCTTAGTTTGTTGCTATTTTTTTTTGATTTCTTGTTTTTTTTTTGGTTTTTATGTTTGCTATGTTCGGCCGTTTAATTAGCCACAAGGCAGAGGCGACCAGCAAACAATTTTTGGAATAGTTTATCAGGAAAAACAGAAGAGACGGGCACCCATACCCGCGTTTGTGGGTGTGGATGGGGCCTTAGCTGGGGTTGGGGCTTGGGGCTTGGGCTTCGGTTTCGGTTGCGGTTCCTAGCGGTGCATATGGGCAGTACATGCCACTTGGCACTTGGTCAAAATGCTGCGGCTAAACTAATTATAGCAACACCGCACACAGGAGCGCCTTTCAGGGACGCGGGTCAATAGGGAGGGGTCCAGGCTTCGTGATTTATCTTTTGTTTCAATCATGCTGCAATATAGGTTGTATATATTATTTATGTAAGGAATACAAGTATATATATTGATTCCTTTGCGAGCTAATACACAAAGGATTTAAGCAGAAAGATAAAATGTTATTTAAATTGCCATTTAGACATTACGGTTTTGTATATTTAAGGTAGATTTTAGGTATGGCAGAAAATATTAATATATCGACATAAATCGAGATTTTAACATTTTTGTAAATCGATATTCTGTTTGATATATCAAAATAATAAGAATATTAATCGCATAAAAATAGAAACATAAAATAAACAATAATTTTCTGACACTTTTTCGATAATTAAGATAATGTTAACGTTAAGTGCGATATTTTTCATTATTTCAAATTTCGATAGATCAAACCTAACGTTATTTCTTTCGAAAATATTTATATTTTTCGATATTTCAAAATTCGATATCGATAGAATTCGAATTCGATCAGATCTCAGAAATGAAATATAAGAAAACATCAATATACCGATACTATAATACGATAAGTCGATATTCTATTTGATAAATCAAAAACATAAAAAGAAATAAATGAAATAAAAATTGCATATAAAATATGTCTTACTTTATGATATTTTTTCGATATTTTTAACGTTAAGTGCGATATTTGTCATTATTTTTTTTTTCGATATATCAAACTTAACGTTATTTATTTCGATAATATCGATATTTAAATAGCGATACTTTTCGATTTTTCCAATGTCGATACAAGTGCGATAAATCGATATTGTGTTTGATAAATCAAAAACATACAAATAAATTAATAAAATAAGAAAAAGACAGATAAATACGTCTAACTTTATGATAATTTTTCAATAATTTCGACATTTATAACGTAAAGTGCAATATTTTCCGATGTTTTAAATTTCTATATATCAAATTTTGGTGGGAGTTTTCGTATGATATTGATATTTTAACATAAAGTACGATTTTGATATATTAAACTTTTGATTTCGCTTTTGAGAGCCATATATTTTTCGACTTTTCCTCTTAATTCCCTACTACCTTTTCCCTCATATTCCCCAGAGACACTCTTGGTAATTCCAGAGTCTAAGATTAAACTTCCCCCGTACTTGGCTCTGTAATCTCTGATCTCCGCGCCAGTCTGTCCATTAAAAAGCTTGAAGAATGCCAAGAAGAACACTTTTAGCGGAGTTCCGGTTCGCGGTTCGCGATTCTCGAGTGTTTAGTGTGTTTTTACCCCAAAAAAAAATGCCCACACGAGGGGCCATTACAACAAAAGGCAAAGAAGCCGCTTGCTCGTTCGCTGGGATTCTAAAAAACAATAACAACTTGAGGGCCTCAAGCCGCCGCTGACGGCTGAAGATAATGATGATGTTGATTGGGATCAGTGGATGTTGATGATCCAATCCGAGCCCAAAACGGTAGCGAATTCCTCACCCGGCTTTCGCATACGAATCTAATGTGAATAAATGGGTGTTAAGACACAGCTGGAGGTGCCAGAAAAAAGGTTCAAAAAAGAGTTCAGGGTTAATGAATCAAGTTGAAAGGCACAAAAGAAAATTAAAACGGGCAGCACGCTTACAATTAAGAAAAAACAAATGGAAAGGCAATAATTAATAGAGTAAGAATCTTATTAAATCCCAAATAAGTTCATAAATTCAACTACCATTTCTCAACGAGGGGATTAAAGTTTAAAAATACTTTTGCCGCATCATTGCAGTTGAACCCGAAAACCGAAATAGAAATAAAAATACGAAATGAAACTGGTTTTCTGTGGCGCGTCTTATTATGTTTGTTAGGATTTCCCAGCTCAGAACATATACAACAAATTGAATTCCATATCCGCAATTATGATGATAATCGCCTCGAATTTGTTATTGTTCGCGGTGTTTAATAATGGTTAATAATAAAACAGGCAAACAGCCAAGCAGCGACGAGCGCGCACCGCCATTAATTAACAATAATAAATGATGAACTAATCAAATAAAAGCGTGAAAAGTGAAGCTGCCGATGCTAATGATGCTTGAGGCGCAAAGCACCATTCATTAGTTTTTTTATTTTTGGCTTGAGGTAGTGTGACCAAACTTAGCAGTGAGCAGCCACACCAATTGAACGCTTGGCTGGCGCCAAAAAGTGCATAAATGCACAGTTAGCCGGCGACACTCGCTAATGGCCGCCTCATTATGTTTCATTAGCGGGGCGACTGTACTTCCGCCTCAACTGCAACTTCTCCATCTCTTTCTTAGCTCATAATTTATGCAGCTACGAGAGAGAGAGAGAGAGGGAGAGAAGAAGGGGGCCCGGGCTTAAGGGCTTAAGCGGATGTAATGCCAGTAGCAAATGAACTTGTAATTTACAAGGCATTTGACACTGACAACTGACAACTGACAGCTGACGGTACCCAGGTATAGTGAGTACCTACTGTACTCGCTGTACTCTTGTAATTTTCTCTTTGTTTTTAGTTTTTCAACATCTTGGAGTCTTAGTTTTTCTCAGTTTCTTAGCTAATCTGCGACTTAAGAGAGAGGAAGTTAAGGCATTGGTCAATGACTGATATAACCTGACGGAGTTAACCCCAGTTTTCAGTATTTATGAATTTTCAGCTAGGAAACCCCTCAATTATATGCAAGAATGCATCTTATAGGTAGTCTAAAGACTAGAAAAGGTTCCTGTATTCCAGGGATTCGCCATTAAAGTTCACTCGTCTGTGGCTAATTGAATCATGAATGAAACTGAACTGCAATGTGTTCATTTTTTTCCAATTTTCCATTCAACATTTTCTTTTTTTTTGATTTTCCGGGAAATCCAACCAAGTAATCGTCTTAAAGAAACGATGATGATGCTGGCTGCTGGCTGGCTGGAGAAAAGCAAACATTTGCTTAGACCAGGACTCGCAGGACGCAGGACGACTCGATGCCATTGCGGCGATAAGGAACTCCTCAGTGGGTGTGGGGGGTTAAATATATGTATGTCGCAGGGCCTGTCATCGCTCTTATCGCGTTTGTTTTCCTCGTTTCTTCGTCGCTGTTTCCCATCGACTTGTTATTTCCGTTTATGATTTTTCCCTTTGAACTTTCTCTCAGCGACAAGAAAAATGTCAAATTCAGCTATTTGTTTAATTGAAAATAAAGAATAAAAGAAGGGCCCTCAAGGTCCGCCTCCTCCTCGTCCTCATACGGGGCGTGTCCAATTGTTGTCTGTCATTAATTTAAATTAGAGCTTTCGATGGGGGTTATGTACGCCCTGAAATCGAGGCAGCGATTTGCTACTTCACTGGATTTTGGAGTAGGATAGCTGCAACTGGTGAGATTATGTGATCAGCAAATGATAAAAGAACAAATGGTTGGAAGGTTCTACCAAAAATCGATTAAATCTGAGGCTTTAGGGTTGCTATAAGCACATTTCCATCTAAGTTTGAGCTTGAGTCTTGGCATAACCTAGCTAAACGAGAGTAACAGTTTATTTAGAAATGGGAAAAATATCACTTACAATTAAATCTCTTAAAAAAACGATATTAATCGATTTTAAATCGATTTTTGCATACCAAACTCAGCGATAAATTCGATTATTTTCTTAACATTTAAGTTTTTTCTCTAAGATACAGTAAACTCTTCCCTATTTTCTTCTTCTGTAGACCCTCCCCCCACACCTGATAATTATGTATCTTCCTTCCGTCCCACAAAAAAAAGGAAGCTTAACTTTTTGCTTATCGCCTTCAGCCTGGCAACAATAACAATTTGTTGCTAATGCACATTGCTGTTTGCTTAACCCACACACACACACACACACCCTTTTCGTGGACTCATCCCCTTGCCAAGAAAGGCAGTGGGAACATGAGCTAAACTACTCATTAAGCCAACTTTGGCGTTTGTCCATATGAAACTCAAGCGATTTGAGCCGAGTTCAGGGGCGGCGTATTAAAGGGGATGGGGGGATGGTGGGTCAGAGGCTTATCCCCAGTTCTGTGTTTGATTAAGCAATTCCAGGCGGAAATTAAATGGACACGCAAAACAAACTGTGAGCTGGCAGGAGTAGCTGTTCCAAGGATCTCTCTGCCTGGGCAAAAAAAAAGGTCATCCTGAAAGAGAGAAAAAGAATGGGTGCAGAGGGAGAAAAATATAATCATTGTTCGTGTGCCGGCAGAGGCTAGGCAGGGAAACTAGCTAACTTTTTATAAAGAATATATTTTTAATACAAAAACTTGAATCACAATTTGCTTTACTAAAGTAATAGTGTATGGATTTAATTTAACATAATACATCTGAAAACGAACGTTCCCTCATAATACTGAGGCCACAATTAAACGTAATTTGATAACTAAATTTCATATCTAAATGATGATAATAATACCTATATTATTTTGGTGCCGTGTAAAGTCATTTTCGGGTGGGAGCCGGCCGAGATCTGACCCCTTGGGTTTGGTCTCTATCAAACTTAACTGAGCAGCGCTCAAGTGAGAAGATTAAATCGCCATAAATATTAACTACAGTTGGCGAGCGCCAGGGGTATGTACATGTGGGTGAAGGGGGATGAGTATAGAAGAGGGGATGGGCTGGTCCACTGAAAGGTAAGACAATTTGAAAGCGCTCGCCTTGATTTAGCACCGGAAGGCACGCACACCACGTGCCCCAGTTGGAGTTCCCTCCGCCTGGTCTTGTTCCACTTCATCCTGGATACGCCGCGGGCAAGTGTACAAATCAAATGATTTATTGGACCACGGTCAGTTGTTGTGGAATGCGAATTTTGGGCGAGGGCGGAGAAGGAGGGATTATTTCGCGTGAGAGCAGGACGAATAATTGAAACGTACGTCTGTCAGTCCCGAAAAAACATGGAACAAGTTGGAAAAACAAGCTTCCACCTGGTGCGGAAAATTCACGTTTGCAGCTTTCTGCTAATTGGTTGAGGAGGGGTCAAAAGGTTGTGTGGGTTGGGGAAATTCCCCCCAAATTGCCGGTGGATTATAGGGCTTTCTTTTTAAACAAAAAGACAACTTTATTAATCATATTTCTTAAATATTAATAGAATTTAGGTGAAAGTTAGCCCAGAATACTTTATTTCTATCTTAAATTAAGGTTAATACAACTTAGGGATTAATTTCTAATAACATCTTAAGAAAACTTATTTAAAAAACAATTTAAGTTGGGGTTTACACGCATATTATTAATATTTCTAACATCTTAAAACACGGAATTTACTTTAAATATATTCCATGAAAGGGGAAAAATAATTAAAATTTTGTTAGAAAAATTAAGTAATTAAGTAAGATGCTAACATGTCATGGGTTCAATTCCAATTTAGCAGGAACATGAATTTTTTACGATTAAAACCAGGCTTTGCAAACAAATTGCCATCGGCGAGCTTGACTCTCGAGTCATTAGGCAATGAAGCTGAGATGCATAATATGATTTCAACTGATTTCAAGCATCCATCCATCCATCCAGCCGTTTCCTCGGCTCCTGCCGCGGCGCCCCTGCCATCTGGCATTCAGAAATCAACCCCATTTTCAGTTAGTTAATTGCCAATATTACACAAGTGCCACATCCAGCGGCGTCGCAGCGCTCTAAAGTATGCTAGCCTCTCTCACACAATCGTTCGGCTGAGTTCGGGTGGGATCGGTTATCTTCGCTTTGCTGCGGTCTCTTCCGATGCGCACAGTGGGTGTGGTAAGTCAACGCGGCTTTCCGGCTTAACACAATTAATATCTCAAAACTACAAAGAAAAAAAAAACTATTTTAAATTATTTAAATATTAATCATTGGTTGGACATTTCTAACTCAAGGTATTAACTCTTCTTGTGAGATTTCCCATGGTTCGCTCCCACTGTTTGTGCCGTTGGCTTTGCCTTCGTGGCGTTGCCACTGTGCGCAGACTCCGACGTCAGCAGGCCGGCAACGCCGCAGGGGAGCAGTGCGCATCTCTGTTGTTGTCCTGTTGGTTCTCTCCTCTCCGGTTCATCCGCCCGGCCTCCTGCTCATTCTGGCGCTCTGTTGTGGGTGCCGCCGCACGTGCCGTATCCGCATCCGTGTTCTTGTTATTATACCCTGTACCCGTAGTTTTCTGGGGGATGTTGGGTCTTTGGTTGAATAGTCTAGTAATTCTTACACTTTTTACTTCTAAGCTTCTAAATAGCCTTTTATAACTAATATATATACTATTATCGAAATCAGAAGAGAGATTTTAGTTGAATTAGTTTTTAGTTTACTTAAATACCCTTAAGACAATGCTCTTCATAGATAACACTGCAGGGTATCTGAAGTGCGCAATACCCTGGTAAAGCTTTCTCACTTGTTTTGCTTTCCTAGCAACTCTCTCTCGCTCTCGCTTTCGGGGGTTGTTTCCAAGCCGCGAGAGTGGGGTAGTGAAGAAGGGCAGAGAGAGAGTAATTCGAAAGCGAGACGGAGAGAGTGGCGAGGCGACTTGGCGGCTAACGGTGGAAGTGCCGTTAGTTCAGCATCAAACTTTGCGACGAAAGCTACTGCACGCAGAAAACGCGGGCGTCGCTGTCACGCCGCCGACGACGGCCCACAAGCAACAAAACGCCAAAAATACAGTGACTCCAGGGGTTAAAAAACATTAAAAAACCACGAAATAAAAACAGCAAAACAAACTGCAATTAAATCTAAAAAATCTGTAAGAAAAACACAAGAAACTGCTACGGTAAATACAAAACAGTGCAACAGTGACTCAAGTTGACATCAAACAAACACAAAAACACACTGCAAATTGTTGTCACATTTTTTCTACATATTTTGTTTTTGTTAATAAGTTAACGAGTGAGTGAGCAAGACTCTCGGTGTAAAATAAAAACACAAATCACACACACACACGCACGCTCAACACTAACACTACATATCAGTGCAAAGCGAGGAAAGTGTGCTAAGAGGTGAGTGGATTCCAGGGATAATACAAATGGGAAACTAAAGGTGCATAATTAGACCTAATTGATTAGCGTAATTCGAGGCGCGTTAACAGTTCAGGCGCAACAAAATAAATTAATAATAATAATGGGAGCGCAAGGCGAAATGCAAACACAAACACAAACAAACATGTGCGCAAGTCAACGTCGTAACATTGCGAAATTGATTTTTCATCTGCTCCGCTTACGCTCTCGCCCGGCTCTCGGAGAGAGTGGAGCGCGGCCGGAGAGAGCGGAGAGAGTGCTGCCATACTGTCTGGCAGTCAACCTGTCACGGCAACAGCAACAGCAACAACAACAACAACAGCATCAGCAGCCCGAATAAAGCCACAAAAACAGCGCCTAATCAAAGCGGCGCGTTTTGGCAGCGACTTTTGCCGCTGCTGCTTTCGTCATGACCTTCATGACTCATCGTTTCGGGGCCTCCCTCTCTGCGGCGGCTCCCTCTCACACTCCCGAGCGCCTCTCTCTTGCCGTTGTTTTTGCTCCACTTTGCCTGCGCATTTAATTAAATTGTCTTTACATATTAGCCGCATCAAATTGGAGCGCGTGTAATTTATAGTTGACCCATTGTGTTCATTAATTTCATTTCCCCTCGTTTTCTCTTCGTCTTCTTGCGTTTTTTGCGTTGTTTTATTGTGGCTTGGCCACACCTTTTGTCCTGTGTTTTTGGTTAAAACTAGTGTGTGTGCGAAAAACAACAGTTATTTCGACAGATTTCTTATTAAGTAGGGGATGTAGCATACTTTTCGGAACTATAAACCATAGAATAGGAATTGGTTTTTAAGGGGTTCTAGCCAAAGCAAAGGACATAAATATTGGAATTAGTTTTAGTTAGGAATCTTCGATTTTTCTATCAAACCTAATTTATTTCATATTTTTAAATATATTTGCTTAAAGCCTAAGTAACTCTTTTTTATGTCACTTATTTTGTATTGCATTTTGTTATAGTTTTGGAATTATTATAGTTCTGGAATTATTTTAAATAACCAGAGGTCTTAAATGTGTTATTTTTATACAAAAACAATTCTGTAACTTGTATAGTTAAAGTTTTCAATATCTTTTAGGCTTTCGAGTAGTTATTTAGAACTTAAAAGTATTATATTATTTATCATTAAATCTCTTAATGTTGACATAACAAAAATACTACATAAATCCTATCTAAATTCAAAGAAACCACTTATGGTATTATGATACTGCATTAAAAACTTCATTAATCAATAGCTTAGACCTTGACAAATTGCAGATCTTAGCTATAAGTAGAAAGAAGTTAAAAACTGTATCAATTAACTTTCATTAGGTTAATTACACTCGAAATATAGTTAGACCTTAATTAAACGCTTATATGCCACTCTTAACTGTGAAATAAAGTCCTTCCTATTTAAATTGCATTTCACACACAGTTCGCTACTAACTAGTGTGAATAAACTTTGATGGCATTAAAAAGCCTTTTAATTTAGTCAGAGTATTTAATGCTGTAAAACTTTCCCAGCCTTTTTGCAAATTTCGCTGAAATGTTTTATATTTGAACGCCAGAGGCCAAAGGGACGAATGGGGGCGGGACGCGATGGTGTCAACTTTTAAGCCTTTTAATGAGCCCCGAGGTTGCCAGTCAAACTTAATGAAAGAGCTCGCAAAAAAAAAAAAAAGAGAAGAAAAATATGCAAATGAATTTTCCAAAAATAGCTGGAAATTGAAGGAAAAGTTTGTCCGTTGCGGGGGCGTTGCGGGGGCGTTGCTGGGCTTGGATCTCCTGTCATTTCGGAAGGGGTTTCGGGACGCAAATAGAGTTCACAACCCAAAAATACAAAACAAGAAATGTAATCAAAGAGCAAGAAGTCCCTTTTTTCGCCTTATTTCGCTTTTGCTTTTCTGGTCAGAGACGTAATATTAACAAATGGCCTGGCCATCAATTTGGGGCTTATTTAATGTTCAACAATTGCCGAAAAAAGGCAACTGTCGCATTACTTATGCCAGCCACTGTCAAATTATATAATCCCACTGAAAAGTACGTGTTCGCCAAGAACTTTCTGCATATAAGGACATGAATAATAAATTATGTGAAAAGGGACACAACCAGAGAAGGTGCGGGTGGGTGAGTGCCGAAGTCGGTGTTTCATGAAGTGATTTTCCGCAATTTTCCATCAGACGTCTGCGGCACAAGATAACACAAAAAAAAAAAAAAAAAGAGAGAGAAAAGCATTTAAGGCCCAGTTGCTATTGTTGTCGTCGGGGGAGGACTCGCGGTGTATTGGAGTTGGGGGGCTAAGAGATGAGAATACTTGACAAAAGAAGCTTGGACCTGGAACTTCAAGCCCCCCAATCCTAAGCTTTTCCCGCAGACAGTCGTCGACGGTAGCATTTTTGCGCTAATGATTAATGGCTGTCGTTGTCTAGCTACTGTCCTCGCCTCCGGCTTGAAAATGCAAAACTCTCGGAGTTTCAAACCCGAACCCCAACCTTGTCGATTGCAGCTGTTGCAAATCTCAACGGCAGAGTGCCACCAGTGTTGATAAATGCACCCGAAGCGTGTTGTGTTGACATTTGTCATGGCTCTTAAGTAACCAGCTTATCGGGTCTCGATCTTAAGGTGCCGGGAGCTAGCAGAAAGCCCTTCAACCCCACCTATTTTTCTGCTACTTTTCTAGCACTCTACCTTTGCCTCTCCCCCGTTCTCCAACACTCCATTCCACGCCCCCTCATGAGAGCTAGTGTTGTAAACTGCTTTGTAAGTGTCTGCCATTCATTTGGGTTCATTAGTGGCATTTGCCACCTGACAGCGTTTGAGTGGAAAACTTGCGTCGCAGCGATAAACCAAATGAAAATTGACAAGCTCACAACACACACACACACACACACACGCCCCCTGAGTGTTTATATAAATAAACCGGATGACAAAAGAAAATGCGAAAGGCAAAGAAAAGAATGCCTTCGAGTTGGGCCGGAAACGTTTACGGAATTTTAAAACGCGCTTCATCTCATCCTTTGTTCGGTTTTGGTTTTTTCGGGGGGCATCCCTTCTCCGACAAAAATGGCTGACAGGTGCCAGAAATCAATCGATTTATTAGGCACTTTGGAGTGTTGAAAGATATGGGAAAATAAATAAATAATAAATAAAATAAACATGAAAAATGTAAAAATTATAGGTTATACTCTTTCTTTCTTTTCAAAAATAAATCTATTTTAAATGCTCCGGTGTCAGCTTATATGATTTAATGATTTAATTACACCATTAAAATCTACCTTACACTCGTCATTTAATGCCTTTTAGCTAATTAACTTGAGTGACTATTTGTCTAAGCAGAGCACGCCCTTATTTTATTACCCCACAAAAAGCGATGAATCATCACATAACAAATAAAGAAGTGCCTTACAAAAATATGACTGAATTCAATAGCTGGAAGGAGACACTTAAATACATTAAATTATGTCATTAGGATTATACATTTTATAAAGAAAGTATTTCTAAATTGCTCTTTTGGATCTAGAAAATATAAATATCTAAACTTAATAGCTGCCATAAAAAAGGCCGCTAAACTCCCAATATTTTTTTGTGTTGCCAACTGGGGTTACACCTTTGCCTCGCAGGTGTAAATAATTCCCCGCTCAGATAGATGAGCTCATCGCTTATTCAACAGTTGATGATATACATAAATATACATACTTGTATGTGTATTACTTTTTCAATTTCAATTACGCACCCTGCCAAAGGAAAAAAAAATCCCCAAAGGTTGCGGAGCAGAAATCTTTCTGGCTAATGCCTCCCAAGTGTAATTCAGGGAAATTGCGTTGAAAGGTCGCTCGGTCTCTGCCCCAAAAGTTACTTCATATATGGTTTGCTGTTGTTTCCATATCGAGGGTAAAATAACACGTGTAACAACAAGTGTTAAGTCAAACACCTTTGTGTGTTGTTTCCATACCCCCTCGCCCACTGGACAGCGCGCAATTTGTCATTGGGTAAATGAAAAAAAAAAGAAGTAAGAAGAAAACCAAAACACCAGGCCAAGTGGAGTTAAAAAAGAACCCGGAAAAGTTGCACAATATTCACCTGGCACACTTGCTCTATTAAATATTCACCCCTTTTTCGGCGTGGCACCAACAGAAAACACCAAAAAGGGGCGCCCCCGCCTTGAAAACAACATGTAAGTTTCGTTTATTTGCTGATGTTTACAAATTTTCACGCCAAAATGAAAAAAGTTTTCCGGCTTTCGATAAGAGAAGTGGAGTTGTGTGTGGTGTGGGTGTGGGTGTGGATTTTAGTCGCTTATGTAATGCCATTGCCAGGATACGTGAGCTTGCTTTGTTTTTAGCCCTGTTTATATATTTTTTTCTGGCCACTTGTCCTTGTCATGTGTCAAGTGCCAAGGCAGTAAACAACTTGGTCGGCAAAAGTTTCCAAGTTGGTGGTGGTGAGGAGTTTATAGAAATATAGATTGTCCATTAGGTTGGACACCGAACCGAACCGAACCCAACCCTCATAATTCTCCGATTCCCATTTCCCATTCACCATTTCCGTTGACCATTGACAGTAATGAGTCCGGGGGCTCCTGACAACGCCTAAAAGCTGGCAACAGTTTGTCCAAATTGCTTATTTATGCCATGTGCACGTATGCACGTCCTGGCTCCATGCATGTCCTGGCTCATACCCAGTAATCGGAGATAATTTAGCTATGTATCGTAGACTGTGGGTAAATGACAAAGAATATTATATAATGTAAGCCTAAGAGAATGCTAAATAATGTGCACAAAAATATTTTATTGCATACTTTTTGAGGCCTTTTGAAATAGATTTTAAGTCTATAACTTTTTTTGATTTTTTAGAGTAGTTTTTCGATTGTTTAGGAGTTTATTTCTACTTATTATATTTAAATTCATTTTATTTGTAATAGATTTCGAATCTATAACGATTTCTGAAGATAGTTTAGAGGGTTTTTCGATTTTTTAGGAGTTTTCAGATTTTGTATAAGTTAATTTCTTCTTATTATACTTAAAGTCATTCTATTTTGAATAGATTTCAAAATTAGAAAGATTTTTCAAGCCTGTTTAGAGGAGTTTTTCGATTATTTGAGAGTTTTTCTATTTTGTATAGGAGTTTTTCGATTTTTTAGGAGTTTTACAGTTTTTTTTAAATTTCTTAGGATTTTATTTCCTTGTATTGGATTTATATTCCACCCCGATAGAGGTATCTATCCGGTCGATAGATCGATAGTGGATTGCAGCATTCCTGCAGCCATTATGGTTATGTAAAGTGCGCTTTGCTGTATGTTGCTTCTTTCCCCATTTTGCGGTCCCGCATCCCTTGCCATGCCCGTTGATTTGTCACGTACGACAACCGAAATACTAAATTCCAAATTCGAAATTCCAAATACGAAATACGTTTCAATAACGATGGCCCCCGGCTCGGGCCAACAGATGGTGCTGCGGTCGCCCGCCGCGCCGGTGAGTGACCACTGGGCTGCTGCTGCTGCTGGCGCCATCGTGTTCAAATTGCGAATTATGCTAATTTCCACACTCTGTTTTTCACCGCTTCTCCTACTCCGACTCCCACTCCAAACTCTCTCTCCCTCCGCCTTTCTTCGCCCCCCTCTTTCCGTCGCTTAGTTCGCACTTGTGACGTGTCAAAAAATCTAGTTTGCTACATTTCCGCCTCTCTTTCGGTCGGTGTTATGTTTCATGAAATATGCAGAAAACGAACGGAAGGAGAGAGAGAGAGGCGAATGGGGTGGGGAGGAGGGAGAAAGATGAGAGAGGGTCAGCCGTTGGCATACACCTGGGGAAAAGAAGAGAAAATTAATAATATGAATACTAATAGTTAAAAAAATAATAGTATAAGTTGATTTAAAATGCAATAGGTTTTCTTTTTTAATAAGCAGCATAAAATGATGTAATACTAATAATAATTTTCAAATATAAATACGTGACACTTTGCTAATTTGTTTCCCTCAGTGTAGCCGGGCAACGGTCGCCAGTCGGCGTCCCCAGAGGTTCCACATGGGGCACATTATGCGTCATCGTCGCCGTAGCCTTTACATCTACCGTTACGCGTTACACGTTACCGGCGTCTACGCCAAACTCACACACATACGCATACAGCTGCGGTCAAAATAATAGTAGTGCCCAGTAAGGCTATATAAAATCCACAAAAAAATAACTTTGTAAGCTCTTTAAAAAAATTATTTTAATTTTCATTAAAGCTTAACTAATAGTAGATGTTAATAACACATAACAACTTGAAATTACTCAAAAGAATTATTAAGGAAAAATATAAATGTTGAATTTGACGAAAATTGAGTGGGTCAAAATAATAGTAGTGAAACTTTTGAAAAATTACCACATCCTAAAAAATTATTTAGGAATACCTGATTGATTGATTATTATAGATCCATGGATAAGAATTTTTTGAGTATTAGTTAAATATCCTTTATAGACAATAAGGACTCCTCAGCGATTTTCCCTGGAATCAACTGAGATTTGGCATATTTTCATAGAAAAATTGTTCCACAACTTGCAAATGATAAAAAATTTTGTATGGTAGTATTTTTAGGACTTATTTCTGAATGTCACACCAAAAAATCTCAATCGGATTGAGTTTGGGTGACTGTGCGGGCCATTTTAAGACGTTTACCTGGTTAGCTGCAAGCCACTCTATGTACAATTTACTCGTATTTGCTGGATCGTTGCCCTTTTAAAACATCCAAACAAGTGGCATATCCTTTGAAATATATAGTAGCATCACGCCGACTCAGAATTTGACATATAAATGTCGATCCATTATAGTTCTGAGCCAATACACTGGCCTACCTACATGGTACGCAAGGCTCGCCTAAATCATAACTGACGAAAAACCCGTACCTAACGGTTTTGCAAGTATTTTTAGGAAAAAGTGTTTTAATTGTGGTCGTTTTCAATACTTTCGAGACCCACGGCCGTAAAAATACCTAAGTTGGGCTTTTCCGGCAAAAAAATGTTCCTAAATTTTTTCGAGGGCCAGCTTAGATATTCTGAGGCAAACGTTAAGCGTTTGACAAGATACTTTATTGTTAGATAAGGCCCTTTTTTGGAACTTTTTGTCATGAGGACATTCTCTCTAAGGTTGCTTCTTATTGTTTCCAGATATGCATAGATTAAAAAATTTTTTTTTTTAGGCTGCAGCAGACATGAGTGTCTTATGCATCCCCTGCCTCACTTGGCGATCCCCTGACTTTTTGTCAATATCCTTGGTCGGCCACTCGATTTTTTGAACATATCGCATATGTGATCATTTTAGATGAGCATACAATAATATATACCCTTTGAAGTAGGTTTTTCTTTCAGATATAAACTTTTTAATCAGATTTTGCCTCTTGGCAGCAATTTTTTTTCCACATTCCATATTGCCAGGACCAAATATAAACGAAGGATATAGAAATGCTAAAAACTGTTTGATAACATCCTAAAGTAATGTTTAAGACCAAAAATCTTAAGAAAAGTTTAGTAAATTTAATCATAAAAAAAATTTATCTGACACTACTATTATTTTGACTGCGCCAAAAACGTGCTAAATTGGGAAATAATGCAAAATAAAATAGAAAGAGATGTGATAAGACGACATCACTTCATATACTGGAAGAGCAGATATTGGTAATTACTAATATGAAGAAATGAATTGGATTCGTCAACCCATTGGGAAGATACAGCCGAAAAACTTTTCACTAGACCAGCACTACTATTATTTTGACCGCAACTGTATGTACACAGACAGTGGCGTAGAGGGGATTCTCTCAGGGGGTTTTCTTTATCAAAATTTAATTTGAATTTTTTGTATCAATAACTTGGTACACGAAAACGTTGTTTCAAGTATTTCGAAGGGTATACTTAGCCCCCCGTGACTGCGCCACTGCACACACAGACAATCGCGACGTCACATGTGCGCAACAAATTGCGTCTGCCGCTTTGAATTTTTGCGGTTACATTTCCGTTGCACCGCCGCCCCCGCCCAGGCGACAAAAGCGACATCGACGGCATTTCAATAAGCCAAAGGCAAAGCGCCAATAAAGACGTGGGGGGAGAGACGGAAAGGAGCAGTAGCAGGAGGAACCGGAAGAAGGAAAGGGAAAACGTAGAAGATAAAACAGAATCTGTTGAAGGAAGGACCTCAAGAATCGATTCCACAGACAGATGCCTTCCTGGCACCTTGGAATGTCGACAAAATTCGATTGAAATTATATCAAGATATAAGGAAAAATCGAAAAAGGAAGAATTGCAGCATTTCTTAGGTGCTCTTTAAATTCAAGTGAATAATGGTTCAGGAATATTATATTTATGACTAACTTAAAACTTAAACTCAACAAAAACTATTACTATAATTTACTGAGATTATTGTGCTAAGAAGTAACAATCAATCAATATTATGAGGTTAAATATTAATAAAATAATACAGTACAAGAGCTTCCCTAAACTATGCAGTGAACTATTTTATTTTAAATATTTATTGCATACTTTTATATGCCATTTTAATGGATTTCAAATCACTAACAATTCAACAGCTAAGCTAATTTCCTTTTTGCTTCACTGTGTGCCTCCATCTGCATTCTAAAAAAAGGATGCAAAGCCGAGAAAAAAATATGAATCTGATTTATGCCTCTGGCAAGCTCCAAGCTCCTGTGGGCTAAAGAGATTGCAAGAAATCGCAGCAAATTCGCATCAAATTTTCATATTTACTATGAATTACAAATCGCAAGATTATGGATATGGCGTCCGGAATAGGGCTTTGGCTTTGGCTCTAGCTTATTGATCTTGTAACGGACGGGGACTCATAATTCGGACGTGTAGATAGATTTTTCGTTGATGCTATGACTCATGGTCTGGCTCGTCTGCTGCCTCAAATTGGGGGGGATAAAGTGGGTAGGTTTGGATGATGGAGCATGGGCAGGATTAGGTGGTCCTGGGCATAACCTGATACCCGGCCAAGTTATTCCATTCCAACCATAATACCTGTGGACAAATAATTACAACAACATCTGAGTGCTTGGTGTTATTTTTTCGGGTGCGGCGGCGGCGGCGGCGGCGGTGCGCATGTGGCATATTTAATGACAGGGGAACTCGTGTCAAGGATTACTAATTAGTGTCTGGACGTTGACGACCATCATCCTGCTCTTGTTGCCGTTTATGTCCTTCGGCTTAAGTGCGGGGCGGTGGGTGGTGCCTTTTCGCTTGTATATATTTGCTTTTTAAATTGACTTTGGCCGCTCTGCCAAATTGAGTTGTCCAATGGTGGCGGCGGCGTCTGTCTGATAAGCGTTCCCCCCGTGTTCCATGTCTTACCTGGGGCTTAAGTGAAATTTCTGTCGAGGGTTTGGGGGGATTACACTTGTCCTGAGGTAGGGGAGGAGGTGGAAGGAAGCAGTGCCTGTTTAATTGCAGTGTGGGGGATATTCTCGGCTGTTTTCCTATTTTTTTGAGAGGCTGTGTGCCGCAAATGGCGGCTGCTGCCTAAGCTGATTTGTATTTAATGAGCTGTATATCCCTGGCAAACACTCACACGCAGCTATGCACGCTGAGAAAAAAAGGAATAGAGTGCTGGTAATAAACAGGGTTTTTTTTGTTGCCTTAGTAATGAGGCCAGCGTGGCCCACAGCCCCTTTTTTGAGTTTTTGAGTTGCCTAAAACAATGCCTTGAAGTTTATTTTTCGTTGTGTGCACCACATGAGAAATTATCATACTTTGGTGCACACTTTTAGGCAGCTTTAAAAGCGAATTAAATACCACACTTTTTCCCATTTATTTTTCCAAGTGAAGCCACGCACAGACAGGCACTTATAAGCGCAGACAAATTGCCTTTAGTCTCGACACACAGCGAAATGAAAACATTTATAAGGGATTCCGGGATGCTCGGAGATCCCCACCTGTCAGCGACTCCTTCAACCTCACATCATCGTCAATTATTTGCCCATCTTACGAGCCCTGCACTGGGTGGTGGCCTGGTGTCTTCACTTTGGCTTATCCCCCACCGAAAATGCGGTATTTGCTTAGCATTTATGCGAAGCTACGTTTTAACTTGATGTTGATGCTGATGCGGAGGCTTAACCCCGCGGCAGATTCATAAATGAAATTCCTCAAATAAATATATATTGGGAAAATGGAAAATTTCGAGACAGGCAGAGGGAACTGGTTGTTGTTGTTTGCCTAGCAACAATTAGGGGAAAGAGAAGGCCATCATTTAGCTATCCATTTCGCCATTTTGAAATGTAATCTCCGGAAGTGACGTTTGAGGAGGTAATTAAAGGGCTTCCCTTAAGGGTTTCTAAATTTGGGGTTTTAATAAGAGTTAAAGTTGTAAATTCTTAAATGAAAACCAAGGAAAACTCCACAAATTTCCCTCCCCATTTTTTTAAGCAGCCTTGTGGCCACAATTTCTTGGCAAACCGAGAGACACATTTCTCAGAGCGTTTAGAGCTCGCATTAAAAATTAAATATTTCTTTTCAATTCCGCTAAGCAATCTATTCAATTTGCTTGCCATAAATTCGCGAGCTCCAAGGACTTGTGTCTATTCTAGGATAAATCTAGCTCATTGCCATGGTTTTGCTTTTGCCTTTCTTATTTTTTGGCAGCATGGAAGCTGCTGGAAATTGTTTTGCACTCTCGCTGTACACATAATAATGACAGGCGGGGACTTCCCCGCAGCTGTGGCTGAGTCATAGACAAGCCATTAACTGCCCGAGGGGGTGTCCTGCCTGCCTGCCTGTCCTGCTTTGTAGTTTTTCCACAGTGTCCTTGGCCAGCAGCTGCTTTTCAGCTGCGGACAAAGCTTAATCGACTTTGCCGACATTAAATGCGTGCGGTTAGCCAAGCCAAGCCCAGCCCCAAAGTTGCCAACGGAAAATGGCGTGAAAAACAGTTTCCTTCCCTCACTCCATGCCCAGCCAGAAGAAGATTCCTCCCCCTGGCTCTCTGTTGTATTATTTATGCCCATAAAAATATTATTGCCATTTTTTCGCATTTGGATTTTTGGTTGCGGTTTGCTCAGGCAATTGTCACTAGAGAAGAATCCCCTGCTGGCATAGTGAGTGTAGGGGAGAAAGTGAGGTTAGGTTGAATAATCTAGCGAAGAAGTGAGGTTAGGTTGCAAAATCTATAGAATAAGTGAGGTTAGGTACATGAATCTAGCGAATAAGTGAGGCTAGATTGATAAATGTGAGGTTTGGTTGATTAAACTAGCAAATGAGTGAGGTTAGGAGAATGAATCTAGCGAAGAAGTGAGGTTAGGTTGGATGATGTAACGAATAAGTGAGGTTATGTGGCTGAATCTAGTGAATAAGTGAGGTTAGGTTGCAAAATTTGTGGAAAAAGTGATGTTGGGAACATGAATCTAGTGAATAAGTAAGGTTAGGTTGCAAATTCAATGGATTAAGTGAGGTTAGGTACATGAATTTAGCGAATAAGTGAAGTTAGGTACATGAATTTAGCGAATAAGTGAAGCTAGGTTGATAAATGTAGCGCATAAGTGAGATTGGGTCGATTAATCTAGCAAATAAGTGAGGTTAGGAGGAAAAATCTAGTGAATAAGTGAGGTCAAGTTGATAATTCGAGCGAACAAATGAGGTGGGGTCCATAAATACAAAGCAAACGTGAAGTTAGGTAGATAAATATAAGCCTCAAAGTGAGTTTATTGCTTCCACGAACACAGTGTGCGCTTAAAAGCCAGTCTAAAGGACCATCAACTTTTATGGCAAGCCATTAAAAATGCACAACAAAAACATTCATTTTTTCGCTGCAACCGGCACACAAATCAAACGTGGTCAATAGCAGGCCGCAAAAAGCTGATGGCATATCCATAAATAGTGGTCAGAACAAGCGAAAAAAAAATAAAAATAGGGATCCGGATTAGATAATAATGGGCAGTGGCTCCCCGGATGACCTACCACCGCCAAAGTTTGATTGCATTTTGAGGTTGGCGGCTAACTGGAGCGACTGTACAATTTCCGATTGGGGAATGCAATCAGACTCGAACTGGAACTCAAACTCGGTCTCGGTCTCAATTATGGCCACTGGCCAATGGGCAATTCATTTGCCCCGCCACGTAATGCCCATTTAAACAACATTCCATGGGGAAATGGGCAATGGCGAGCGGGAGTGGGAGTGGGCCTGCGGGTGGAAATATTCGCAAATAAAGTGGCGATTGGATATTACAGCTTTCCGGTCACTGAATTTCTGCAAAGTTCACAAAACTACAGAGCCAGTGCCTGCTCCTGCTCCTCCTCCTCATTCTGCTCCCGCGAGCAGAACAATTTCCAATGTTCGCTCAACTGTGGTGGCAACGAAAGGAGCCCCGAGTCGCCGGTACACAAATGTACGGACTGCGAATGCGGACAGGACTACATGGACAGCAGGAAACAGGAAGTTGGCTTCGCTTTCCACTGTGCCAACAAAAAGCGGTGAAGAAAGGGGAAAAAAAGGGAAAAGTAAGGCCGCACATTCGGCAACATGTGTAGTATTTAAAACTCAACCGGCCTTGGTCAGCGGCCACAAATGAATTTATTTATTTTACGGTTTCACTTGGCTTTCTCTTTGTTTTTCCCCCGCCGATATAATACTCTTTTAGGGGGTATAAACTATAGGTTTTAATTTTTGAATATGCGGATATATAATAAATACTTACATATCATTTAAAATTACGATAATATATTATATAGTATTTCGTTTATAACAATTTCTCTTTTCTGTAATATATCAGAAACATGATAAAATGCTTGAAAGGTGAGGTTAGGTTGGATAATCTGGCGAGTAAGTGAGGTTAGTTTGCATAATCGAGTGAACAAGGTTAGGTTGATGAATCTAACGAGTAAGTGAGGTTAGGTCGGATTATCTAGCGAATAAGTGAGGTTAGGTGGATGAATTTAGCGAATAAGTGAGGTTAGGTTGAATAATCGAGTAAATAAGTGAGGTTAGATTGATAAATCTAGCAAGTAAGTGAGATTACGTGGATGAATTTAGCAAATAGTGAGGTAAGGTTGATTAGTCTAGCTAATAAGTGAGGTTAGGTTAATAAATCTAGGGAATAAAGAAGATTAAGTTGGATATCGCTGGATTAAAAGAGGTTAGGTCGACTTCATTTCGCTTTTTTTTAATAATATGAACACCTAAATTATGCCTGAGGAACCCAAATAAATTTAAAGAATAGGCTAATTATTAGTACATTTCCTTAATATTATTATTTAAACATATATGATAACTCTTTCTGCTAGAGTATTCATTATTCGCTTTATTTGAATTGCTCATCTCCCGCATTTTTCTCTGATTTTTTCGTGTGATTTTCATTACATTTGGCCAAACAATTTATGTGGCCCAAAGGGGTGGTCGTTGTCACTTGGGTGGCTTTCGGGTGGTGCAACCGTGATCTTGTGCCACCCTTGACGCGGCGGCTGGCAGAGTCAACTCTCAACTGGCGGCGGCTGCTGCTGCTGGTTCGAGTGGTGCGGCGACATTGAAATTTATAGACCTCTCCACCGACTCCTCCGCCGCCAACCGTTGGCTTTTTGGGGCCTGTTCCTGGCAGCCAGGGGTCAGGGGTCAGGTGGTGTGTGTGCGTTTCAAGTGGCGCAGGCACACAGCTGTAGATACATCTAAGGCTGCAGATACACAGATACTCGCATGCTGATTCAGATTCAGTGCGTCAACTGTCTGGGCCGCTTAAAAATACAAAAAAAAAAAGATAGGAAAACAAAACAAAAACAGAAACACATCGAAGCACACCGAAAAATATTTAATTAAAATTTATGTGCAACCCCGAGAGCATCCCCTCCCCGCCGCAGTCACCCCGCGGAAGCACCCTTAAATCCCCTGGAAAGCCCCGTCTCCGTTCCCTCTAACCCCCAGCAGGTGACGGGCAACAGTCGAGGGAACGCTTTGACGATGACACCCTTCAGCGACCTCCCTCAACTTCGGCCCGCAGATTCCATTCCGGGGGGCAGGAGCACCAGGCACAGGAGCACTTGAAACTTTGCTTTTTGCCGTTTTGCTAAGGCACTGGGAGATTTTTTATTGGAATTTTAAAGAATTTTAGAACCAAAATACCAAAAATATTGGAAAAGAAGCCAACTTCCTTTTTTTTTAGAATATTGTACTTCTCTTATATCTTAAAACCATTTTTTTTCGGTAGAACATTTTTCTAAGTACCCACAGTAATTATTATTATTATTAAAATAACGCAAAAATATTTTAAACCTTCAATAAATTATTTATAACATCATACAAGCCTGATAGAAGCTTTAAAAAATGGTTAAATTAACCTATTTATTATGTTTTAAATGTTGTTAAGCTTTAAAATCTATTTTCTGCTTGATTTCTGACGAATTTAGCGAAAAAGTGAGGTTAGGTTGATAAATCTAGCTACTAAGTGAGGTTAAGTTGATGAATCCAGCGAATAAGTGAGGTTAGGTTTTTAAATCTATTAAATAAGTGAGGTTAGGTTGGATAATCCAGCAAAAAGGCTAGGTTTGTTTGATAATTCTAAAAATTCAAAAATTGCATTTCTTAAAGATTTACCTAATAAAAAGTACAACTTGATTTATATTACAGTTAACTTAAAATTAAGTTGTCTAAACAATTTCTTAATTTTCTCCCAGAATGTTGGCTAGTTTTTCGAGGAAGTAAATAAAAGAAATACCAAATAAAAGCAATTCGACTAAATTCAAAATAATATTATATTTATCGCTTTAGTTATACTTTACTATGTCATTATTTTAATCGTAAATTTATATGGAATTTCTTGTAGTGCCTACTCTGTCTCCTGCTCCCAAATGTCCCATTGACGAGGCCATGTCGGCCATTTTTAATGGTTCTGCTAGCGAGGGGTTGGGGTCAAGGATGGGGATTGGGGATTGGGGAGAAGATTGCAGAGCAGCGGAAAAAATTAAAAATATTTTGCATACTTGCCGGGGCATATGCCGCAAAATGCTTGGGCCGCGAAGAGCTATTAAAAAGTTTCCAAACATAATGAGGGGGGACTGAGCAGGGGGGAGCTGTTGCTGTGGGTTCCATGGACTCTATGGGGTGTGTTAAGTGCAGGAGTGCAAGGGAGTGTGTAAACAACAGTTTGCGGAGCTGAGGAAGGCGGAAATTTACCTGTAATCGGCAACCACGCATTAACCAAACAAATCAATTGAGCGTTAAAGGCCAAAAAGGCCAATCAGGGCAGGGAGTCCGAGCTGCTCGTAATTGGTAATTGAAAGTGGCCCTTGGCCCTGGCCCATCGGAACTGGGAGCTGGGAACTGGGAACTTGAATGGCTGCCGCCTCCCTCCTCTAATCAATCAGCGAGTGCGCGAACATGGGCTTGCTGCTGGCGGCCGGCTGATGGATCGATTAATCAATCAATCAATCAGCCAGTTGGACAGGCGAAAGGTCAAAGGGTGCTCTGCCTGCTGCTGCTGCTGGCTGTGCCAATTAGCGAAGCTAACATCTGGATTAGCTTGGATACCGAAGAGTGACAGCGGGATTAGTGATAACAGATAATGCAAATTTAAATTAATTTAGCTTACACTTAATGAGAGTTATTAAAATGGACAGTAAACAGGGCTTAGCCTTTGGATAACTTGTTGTTTTAAGCAGCCTCTGTCGGCACACGAACCCTTTTTGTTAGTTAAGCCCTTTGAAAGCTCCCGAAAAGAGGTCACTAGTTACCACAGACCTCATAACTGGACAACGTTTACTCAACTGACATTCTTTTGAAAAAATCCCACCGCAGAATATACCAGAATTGCATTTCTAAATAAAGCTGCTCCCACTAGTTTACCTGTCGGTGTCATTTTAATAAAAATCAAAGCTACGGCATAGAAAAGAGACCAGAGAATGCCACGAGATGCACAAAGATTTCTCTGTTTGTGGCAAAGCAATCTCCGCAATATGCCGGCCATCATTTCCTGCCCGGGCACGGGCACGGGCCAAAATGTGTCACACAAAAGGCAGCCAACAGCCAACAGCCGGTGGAGACAAGGGCAACATGTGGCCAGGATGCAGGACCAGGTTTGGTCCTCTGAAAGCAGCGGGCTCAGTGCCAAAGTGCCTGCGGTTATGCGCACTCGCAAAATAAAGGCGAAAGGCGACAGCCTTGGAGCCTTTGCTCTACCTGCAAAACTCGGCATTAATGCCGCCTTTAAAATTTATGATATTTACTCAACCAGACAGGGACACGACCAGAGACCGAGACGGAGACGGAGACGGAGACCGAGATGGAGACCAAGGCGGAGACGGAGACCGAGTTGGAAACCCAGCCAGACCGAGACAGCGGCAATGAGGCGGGACATACTCGTACTCGAGGTTCTCCTTTAGTGGGTGTGCATTTTGCATTCTGCATTTCAGCAATTTGGCTCAAAGAGCCGTGAGCCAAAGTGGCAATCACGACGATGGCCTGGCCAATGAGTCATCGTTGTGGCTGGGAATTGGGATGGTTATGGGGATTGGAATAGGGATTGGACTTGTGTGCCAGTTGGTTTTTCTCCACTCGACTTTCACTTGGAGGCTACTTAATTTAGGCATCCGATACTAAGCCACATCTGTGGTTACTTGCCAATGGGATTATTTTCTAGGGTTGTCAGTTGACAGTGCGACAAGTGTCTGGAAAAGTGTTTGTCACAGGATTTTAACTAGGGTTTTTAGGTTACTAGTTTTGTCTTAAAATACAGTGTTGACTAAGTGTAAATAAAACAAATACAGTGTTTTTTAAGTCTAAATAAAACAAATACAGTGTTGGTCAAGTCTAAATCTTAGAAAGCTTATAGAAAAATGTAAAAACGAATTTTCTAGCTTAAACTAAAACAAATACAATGTTGGCTTAGTGTAAATAAAAAAAGTACAGTGTTGGTTAAGTCTAAATAAAACTAATACAGTGTTAGTTTAGTCAAAATAAAACAATTCAGGATTTCGGAATCTTAGAAAGCTTATAGAGAAATGTAAAAAAGAATTTTCTAGCTTATAAAAATACATTTTTATATTTTACATAATTATTTAAGAGTTTTATAGCGCCCTGACAGTGTTGATTAAATCCACGAATTCAATTCCAGTCTTAACAGTGTTGAGAAGTAATGCTAGCAATTTTTTATACACTATTTACAGTGTTGTAAAAGTCATGTTAAGATGTTTAAAGTCTATTGAAAGGGTTTTATGATCTTAGCAAACTTATAAAGTTACATATCTGGATTTTTAGTTTATTAAATAAAAAATCAACTTTGCTTAATCCATGCTTTTTCAGGGTTTCATAACTTTCTAAGTACAAGCATTGACCAAGCTTTTTAGTGATTCCAGAACTGGTCTCCACTTACGGGTCACTACTTACCAGTGGACCCATGTCAGTCGGTTGTTAACACACCTGGAGGTCAGACAGTGGGTGCTCTCTTTTGGCATTCTCCTCGTGCCCCTGTGTGCGGTCCTTTCAATTTGGCATCTTGGCCCCGGGACATGAGACAACATCTGTGGACAAAAGTTAGCCATAGTGGGCCATAGTTGGCCTTTCATCCAGTGTGGTGTCCAGCCCTGCTCCATTCCTGGCTGGATTCGTTGCCCTTTCAGTTCGATTCGTGGCTCTCGGTTGTCAACACCTGAGACGCGCTTCCCAGTCTCGCGGATATTGTTTTTTGTGTAATTTCCTTAAGTGGTGTCGAGAGGAAGGGTGAAATTATTAGCAACATGTTCTGTCGTCGCTGTTGTCGGATTGATTTCAACTTGGCGTGCTCCTGTCGCTGCGGCGGCTGCTTCTGCCATCACCGCATCGATGTCCCCTGGGAGCCCGTCCTGGAGTGGCGCTGTTGCCGTTGTCGTCAGCTTTATCGCCTGCAATTGTGCTTCGAGGTAGATGCAGGTGCTCGGCTTGGGCTTGGGCTTGGGGATTTACGGCGCATTCGCTTGGCTGCCTCCCGTAAAACTTTCACCGATTCCCCGATTGAATTTTGCGTCGCGTGTGTGGTGACTGGTGACCTTGAGGCGGAGCAATTCCATTAAGCTTAGTTTTGTTTTCAGATTGTTTGAGGGGATAATATAGATGAGATCTAAAGGTCATAAACTTAATTAGTTTTCGTGGGCGAGGCAACTCGAGTTGAAAGTTGAGAAAGTAAGTGTTGAGATTGGGTTGAAATTTGCATTACAACAAGGATATATGTGTACATACTTAGCCTTTAAGGATCTCATGGGTTTCATTTATTTGGTTAAGGAGTCAAGCAACTGTACTTTATAGTGTTGATTAATGTCCAGTGAAAACAGGAAAAAGGATTGTCCAAGATATAGAGAAGCCGGTTTAAAACTGAATCTCTAACGTAAGCCTTATCTTATTAAGAATCCTTATATCCAACTTAACACTTAGCATTGTTGGTTAAGGCTTAGTGCATATTTTTATCAAATACAGTGTTGGTAAAGTCCAAATAAATCAAGTACAGTTTTGGTTAGGTCTAAATAAAACAGATGCAGCGTTGGCACAGTCTAAATACAACCGATACAGTGTTGGCTTAGTCAAGAAAGTTTTGCCTAAGTCAAAATAAATCAAATTATGTTTTTGTTAAGTATAAATGAAACAATTACAGTGTTGGTTAAGTATGAATCCAATAAATACATTGTTGGTAAAGCCTAAATAAATTAAGTACCAGTACTAAAAGGAAACCAGTTTCCTTTATAGTATATTTTATGTCAACTGTACTTATTTCAAGGCAATGTGCACTTCAAACTTAACTTACATTTTGGAAATAGGAACCACAGATTTAGGAACTTCAAACCTAACTTAATTTTTGAAAATAGGAACCACAAAGGTAGAGCTTACCAAGCCTTAAGCCTAGCCGTTTAGTCTGACAGCAAATACTGTAATTAGTGGAAATAAATGTGGGAAATTAAAGGGAGTATATACAAAGTATATCCTTGTAAAATAACCGAAATAAGTTCAGCTTAAGCCGGTAATTTGTTGTCCGCCTTAATCTCTCTGTCCCTCCATCTCTCAGTCTCTCGATTCTCGTTTCCATCAGCTGCTAAGCTGGCTGCTTGGTCCTTTTTCTTTCCTCACTTAACGTTAATTGCAATACTCAAGACTTTTCCTTTAGTATCAACAAACAGCAACAATGCTTTGTGCATTTTTGCATCATCTGGACTCGCACCTGTGCTAGGGGAAAGTAGAGATGTGGGTAGGGGGATGGTCTCCGAAACAAAAGAAACAAATTCTCCCAGCAGCTTGGGGAACAGCATCGTCGCCATTTTTAATTGTAACTGTAATTTAGCCATTGTTGTACACTTTTGATGACGCAGACAAGAGTCGGCTTTGGGGGGCTCTTAGGGAGGTTTCCATGGGGGGCTCTTAGGGAGGTTTCCATGGGGTTCTTTTTTAGGGGTTTTCTGGCAGAGGGGCGGCACACTTGAGATGCACGTGTCGTGGCGTTCGTTATTGTTTTGCCTTTGCTTTTTCCATACTCAGTTCAAGGGTATGCAGGCCCATCTAAAATGTATTTTAAGCTTCTGACAAAAAAGCCAAGCAATTGATACTATTTTTAGGCATCTAGAAGGCACGGGTCTTGGGTTTTTTCTTGGGGTTATCTTGGGAGGCATTGGGAAATGTGTCAAAAATAATAAACCCTTAACTATTGTCAAGGAAGCAAGTTCATACATTTATTTTAGCTGAGTATTTTTTCGAATTGTTGTACTTTCTAAGATTTTTGTAAGCAGAAAAACTAAAAATGTATATTAAAACCAATAATTTTTGGATATTATTTTAAGCATTACTAATTTCCTTTCGCTGTCCCTCTTTTTTGCAGATTGCCATCTGTGATGATTACAGCCTGCCCGTTGATTTTGTAAAGAAACGACCGTCCAGCTTCGATCCGTGCCTGGCGGAGGCGATACCAGCGAATCCCGACCACTGGATAGCCCCCAGTCCGCAAGCCGAGTTTGTAAGTATGAAAAGCTAACTACCTCCTCTGGGGCATCCTTGTTGCTCATCGTTAAGTGGGGCAAAAGCGGGGGCCCGGCCAGTAGTCAGGATTGGTAGGGGGCTGGACTTCCGAGGCAATTAACTGGCCTGGACAGCTAATTGATAAACTGCACGCTCCGGCGAATCGAGTGGGTGGGTGTGGCTGGCGGAGAATTTTGACTGGGCCCAAGGACAGAGAGGAGCACCAGAGAGAGAGAGGAGGAGGAGGAGTCACATCAACGTCAGCCGCATCAGCAATGCGTTAATGAAAAGCCTGAAAGGCTCACTCCTCTCCCTTCCCCTCCCTCTCTCGCCCTTGGCTTATCCTGACGGGGCAGCCGGACAAACAAAGCGTTGCTCAAACAATGCACGGACTATTGGCTAAATATTGCAAAAAATAAGCAAAAAACAAGGGATAAATAAAGCAAAAAACGAGTAGAAAAAAGAAGGGAACAAGCGAAAAAAACGTAGCAAAGCCAGGGGAATAGGCGAAAAATAAACGAAACAACGGCAAACAAAAACACACAAAGGCCAAACTGCCCAGCGGGCGGTGGCTGACCATAAAAAATGGCCATAGATCGAGAAAAAATAAAGCCAAATACAGTGGCCAAACTATATAGCTGTTTTATAGCCAAAATTAATAGAATTTTTTGTTATAAAAACTAACATGAAAACTTATTTTTCATTTAAAGAAATTTCTAACTGAATTAAAGCAAGTAAGTCATAGATTTTAATGTTTAAATATAATTAAAATAATTTAGTATTTACTTAGCTTTACTTGAGGTCCACAAATACTTAAGTAACAAAAATATAGGTCGCAAAAACTAAAGACATTTATAATAAAAATATTTTAAGCATTGTTGGCGTTTTGGCAAACTTCCAGAAAATGTTGAATACAATACAAAAATAAATAAACTGATTCTAAGTAGATGGTTCATGTTTCAAAAATTAATATAAATATTTGATGTCTTGTGGCCTAGAAAATTTTGAATAATGATTTTGAAGCCTGGTTGAGCTTTTAAATTAAAATTGGCCAAAAATACCTAACATATGAATGCAGGATGCATACTTTAAATAGTTAAAACCAGTTGTGAGTCCACAAATTTCCCTGCCGGGCCTCTGCTAGCACTTAAATTTATTTTTTCACTTAAGCAATGCTTTTTTAAGGTGCAAAAACTATACTTTCATACTTTTCCAAGCTACTTGCTACTCCCTTTAGCTATTTTATTAAATTTGTTTTCATTTCATTCAATTTTTTATTCCATTTTTTATGGGCTCTTTGCCATCACTGAGGTCAGAAGAGATAGAGGCAGAGATAACCTCGGGGCTGCAGTAGCACAAATCAAATGCGGCCCCGAAAACCAAATAATCTTTGAGCCACATTCCCGGGACCCTCGACCCTCGACCTCCTGCCTCCCCCAGGAACAAAAATGCCCTCGGGGGGTGCGCGTCGTCTCTTTTTTTATGGCCCCCATACGGAAATATTTGGTGTTCTTGTGTTCGTTCCCCTTGCATATTGCCACTAAAAATGAAAGTGAAAGCTTTCAGAGAGGCAGAAAAGGAAAGAAAGAAATAAACCAAGAAGCAGGCGGCATCCTTGCCACTTGAAATTCATTTTATTGAGATTTGCTTAGCCTCGGCAAAGGAGATCCACAAAATGCCAAATAAAATACGATTTGCGGCAAAGGACCTTCGGGAGATTGATAAAATCAGTGCCAAGTCGAGTCGAGACTCGAGTGTTTGCTAAAATGAATAACAAATTAGTCTGGCCATAAACAATTTGATGTAAATATTAGCTCAAGGTTTTAATCATTTAGAATAACTCAATGATTTCAGTTAATTATTAAATGCTTTTTTTTTAAAGACATTTTCCCTTGTTACCATTTCTTCGCCTGTGTCCAGTGTCCCCAAGATAATGGGGATGGAAATGAACGAAAATTCATGCCGCAAATGGCCAAAAGCGATAACGTTTAGCGCCTTTTCCTGTTCGCTTTTTCTCTGCCTCTCTCTGAGCTTGTGTGTGTGTGCCTCCTCACAATTATTAATATCATTTTATCTTATGACTTTTGTTTGGCATCGCAGAGGCGCACGTAGAAGGGGGGCTGCCTGGATGCGTGTCCATGTGATGATGCCATAACAGCTCTCCCATGTGTGTGTGTGAGTGTGTGTGTGTTGGCCATTGTTGTTCTTTTTTGTTTCCTTTTTTTTCTCCCCGTTTTTCTTTTTTTCGGTGGCAACTCACGTTTTAATGGAAACGAGCGAACGCGACATTATTCAGTGTTGCCGGCTTTTCCTTTTTTTGACATTTGGTTACACTTATATTTATATTTGTATTAAGCAAATGTTTTTAGTTTATTTAATATTTGTTTTATCAATTTCTTCATTTTTTTTATGAAGGAAATTAAAGTTTTGTTATTATTTATAAAAAAAAAAATGTTTTATATCTATTAAACTTTTTTTTCTTTGTTTTTAATTTCGAAAGAAAAATTTTTCTTTTACAGAAAAGAGAAATGAATATAATTTGTTTACTTTTTCCTAAATTATAATTAATTAGAAATGCCAAAGGCTTAGACATTAGTTTCTAAAATTAAAAATTAAGCAATATTAAGCAGCTTTTTAAAATATGTAAAGCTTCTGAATATTACATGTTCTAATAATATTATTCATATTACCTACAAAAATATTTAAGGAGTTTTCTCCAAAAGAATCTCTTGCTAACCTTTCTGTATTATCTAAGCCTACTTTATTTATGGCTTTACAAGAATGCCTTCAAGAGCCTTGTATATTTTAGAAACATAAATAAAGTTTATTATACAAACTTTTACGCGAAAATGCTTCAGTATTTTGAAATATTTTCAAAATGAATATGCCCATATAGCTGGCATCTCCACCACTGACACACACGATATGTGGAACGTCTGGCTCTGAAGTGGGGCTGGCTCTGTAAAATATAAAATAATAAAAACAGGAGCAAGCCAGCGAGAGCAAGGCGGAGTTGGGGTTGGAAATTTCGTTTGGCTTTTACAGTTGTTGCTATTACTCTCCACGGAGTAATATTCAACGATAACTCAGCGGAGGAGCAACAAAGGCCTCAGCCCAGGACACGTTTATGTCCATGTGAGCGAGAGAGTCCTGTGTGCGTTGGTGCTTTTTGTTTATTTCAATAACTTGGCTATGGCTTATACACACACTCATATTTCTCTACAAAATAAGTCAGAGGAGGAGCAGAGGAGCATCTGCTTAGATATCACTCATACGTGGCGTTGTCAGTGCCTCACAGCGATTAAATTCTTGTTTTAAAAATACTCTTAAAGCTTGAAATACTCCACTGAGATTTACATAGTATTTATTTTCTGGAATTAACCCGACTCTCATTACGAGTCTTTTTCGATTAGGGGTTGTGTCCAATCGGAGACTATGGGTTGTCATTGACATTTAGACGTCATACAATGGGAATGCCAAGGATGTGAGTTAGACAGACAGGAACTCCACTTCAATCCACTCCACTCCACTCCACTCCACTCCACTCTCCACTCTGGCCATTACGATGATTTCTTTTTTCATTAAAGTTGGCATAAAAATCACGTTGCTGCGGCAACAAGCAGACAGACGCGGAGTCGTAGTAGGAATCCTAACAGTTTTCATTATCCTTGAAACACAGCACCAGCACATCCCCATCGCTTCCTGATTTGTGGAGGCAATCGTGCATGAGGAGGACATATTCTACACTCTGAAAGTACAACGACGTCGTCGTCGTCGTCTGCTTATATCGTTTGTTGATAATCAAAGGCAAATATTTAAACAGCAAAATGTGAAGCCCCTCCTCCCTTTCCCATTATCAATACCAGGCCTGGTTACGTCCTGGATACAACAGGATGTGCCCCCTTTCAAAGCGGGGACTTCGAACGAGGTGGGAACTCAACTTAGGGGTGTAATATATCTACAATAAATGTTCGATATATATCGATTTGTAATGTAAAGTGATTATATTAATATATGAGTTCATACTTAATTAATTTAGTTACAAAATGCTAACATTTAATATCACAATTATCACTTACATAGCAAAAAGTGAATTTATCGATGAAATCGTGCGAATTTTATTTCGATATTTATTGTTTTCTAAATCAAAACGAAATAAGTGTTGTTTTATATTTACTACAAATGAATTCTAGTCATATTTCGTAGAAATTATAGTTTATATCTTATAATGAAGCGAGAGATCAATTTATCGATAAAATCAAAGAAATTTCATATGGATTTTCAATTGGAATTTAATTTTTCTCCTTAACTATATTTAATAAATGTGGTTAGTAAATACTAGTGACGAATTCTAGTCATATTTCGAAGCGATTATCGCTTATATTTTGTGCTTACAGCAAAAGGTAAATTTATCGATAAAATCGTGCGATTTTTTTTTCGATTTTTTCTGTGAATTAGATTTGTTCTATATCAATACGAAATAAACGTGGTTTTATATTTACTACTGATGAATTCTAGTCATATTTCGAAGCAATTATCGCTTATATTTTGTGCTTACAACAAAAGGTTAATTTATCGATAAAATCGGAATAATTTTATAGCAAAATTTACTTAAAATTTGACTTCATTCGTATAAATAGAGAACACATGTGGTTAGTAACTACTCAAATTCCACAGCAAAAACCTGCAAAATCATTTATATATTAACGTAGACATTGTCAGGTAGGCATATATCGATATGTGGTACCTTCTCTATTGTCAACATTGCATTCAAAACGTGTACTTGGGCCACCCCCCTTTTCACTCATTTCTCTGTTAATTTATGAGTTTCAATTAAAAATGTTGCTGCAACCCTGCGGCAGAGTTGTCTCCAGCTCCAACTCCATCGCTGTGGCCAAACATCAATTTCCGTTAGCAGATATGGGCCCCCATTCCTAACTCGCATCTCTCGGCCGAATTTCGAGTCCGAAGAGTGGACATTGGGCCGTGTAAACGGAAATTTATGTTTAACATAATGGCCCGGGAGCGGCATACGGATTTGGGAGGGGTCATATGGGAACACGGGACCTCATAATTTGCACACATTAGGATCCCTGTTAGTGCCACCGATGTTGCAGTTCCGTTAATGCCCAGCTATTTGTCAAGTTCCGACAGCGACGGGATGTCCATCGAGGGGAATGGGATAAAGGCAGAACTTGGTCATCGGATATTGTGATTGACATGGGTTTGTGTGTGTTATGAGAGCAGGAACGGGGGGGGGAAGTCCATCCATCAGGACAGATGCCAGGACAGGACTGCAGATGGAGTTCCTGTTCTGTTCTGTCCTGGTCAATCGAGGATAAAACAATTTCCCGGCCACAGACTTTCCGTTTCTTTGTTTTTCAAACATGACATTTGTTTATACCTTAAATCTCTTTTTTAAAAAGATATTTAGTAAAGCATTTTACTTGGGAATTAACAAATAAAATCAAGAAATAATAATTAAAACCGATTCCCAACCTCTGTAAAGCCCCGCTTGAACCTCTGTAAACCCATTGCCTACTTTTTGGGGCCTGCGGCTTACGGGGGTTTCAATCAGGGAAACCCCACAACCGCCACCAACGCGCTCTTTTTCAATTAAATTCCGCACAAATTGAAAATTGCAAAGCAAATCAAATTAGCCTCGAACTAATGCCGTTTTTTTTTTGCATTTTTTTCCAGCTGCCTTTCGGCGAAGCCCAACAAGCGGCGCAGCAGCAACCAACTGCAGCAGCAACAGCAGCAGCAGCTGCTGCAGCAGCTTCGGCGGCAGCCACATCCTCAAACGCAGCAGCAGGTGGAGCACCACCCCCCGCAGCAGCCACTGCAACAGCGATTGCAACAGCCACTGCCACCTTGAACAACAACAATAACGGCGGCGGCGGCGGCAGCAGCACGCAAACGCACAATCACCACCAACAGCAACACCATCAGAACAACAACAACACCTTGCCGGTGGGCGCACAACAGCAGCTGTTACAGCAGCAACAGCAGCAACAGCAGCAACAGCAGCAGCAGCAGCACCTGCAGCAGCGTGCCACCTTGCAGCATCCGCCGTTGCCCAACAGCAACATCAAGCAGGCATCGGTGAAGCTCATCGAAGGCTACTCGGACCCCAAAGACACGCGCAACCACAAGAAGGTCTATCACAAGAAGGCCAAGAGGCGCAGCAACCCAGGACACAAGCGGCAGCAGCAGCAGCAGCAACAGAACTTGCAGCAACCGCCGCAGCAACAGACATTGCCCACGCCCAGGAGTGCGGGACAGCAGCAGCAGTTGCAGCATCAGTTGCAGCGACACTCCACCTACAACAACAACAACGGCAACTTGCGGAAGGATAAGCGGCACAGCCAATACAATTCAGGTGAGTCCTTATAAACCTTTAAGTCGAGTATTCAGGGAGTTACCTGTAGAGCTGGCAATAAATCGATGTTTTGCACTATCGATTTTTTCGATGTTTTACTAGTAAAAAATCGATACTATCGATGTTTCCTAAGCCATTCAATATCTGCTTAAAAAAATTATATTATCTGCAGTTGCCATTTCCTCACTTAAAACGATTTCGGCTTTAACGGATTAATTTCCATTTATGGTCTTACCAAATATTTCCCTTCCAACATTCGAGAAAGCATCGTCGTGATCATTTCAAAGGCTTAAAATCGAGTCTAATCGGTCTAATCAAAACATCGATAGTGCGAAAAACAATCGATGGTTTTCAAAAAAGTTCATAAAATCGATAAATCGATGTTTTGCCAGAAATAGTTACCTGTAGGCCTTGACCTTAACGCCATATTTTATATAGAGCCAGTTTTCTACCGAAAGCAAGTTCATTCAATCTGAAAACAACTCGAAGAAAATCAAAAATCACATATAAATTTTTTAAGAAAAAAAGCAAGAATGAAAACTATCTGTGACCTACCCAACCGCGTGCTGAAGAGCATCTTCGGGATGCTGACCTACACGGAGGTCTCCCGGCTCCGTCACGTCTGCAAACGGTTCCGCGAGGTGGCCAACCTGGTCCTGTCCTCTGGCTTCCAGAAGGTGTGCCACCGCTATGCCAAGGAGTGTAAGCTCATCAAAACTTTTTATCCATCGCTCCATTTCCAAGGCAAAATCACCGACCTTCCCGCCGTGGAGGCCAGGCTTCACATGCTGGAAATTACCTACTCTTTTTCGGGACACGATTTCGGCTGCTTTATGCCTGGACGTATCCTGGACGAATTACACCGGATCCTGACCGTCTTAAGCCCCATCGTAGTTTCTGAAGAAGGGGGCGGTTTGAGTGAGATATTCTGTGAGTGGCGGAAAGTTACTTTGATGGCCATTTTGAATATCGATAAGCACCAGATGCGAAAATCCGCATGCTGGGATTGTGAAGGGATGATGCAGGTCAAGCAGAAGGAGGAGCAGAAGATGGAGCAGAAGATGGAGCAGAAGGAGGTTCAGAAAGAGGAGCAGAGGGAGGAGCAGAAGGAGGATCAGAAGGAGGAGCAGAAGGAGGAGCAGAAGGAGGTTCAGGAAGAGGAGGAGAAGGAGGTTCAGAAGGAGGAGCAGAAGGAGAAACGAAGACTGAAGAAGCTCAAGCGGCGTCACGAGGATGATTTAAGCAATCAATTCTGCACACAGAAGATTGGGTCATCCGGTCAGAAGCGTCGCCTGGATGATGTGGATGCCAAAAAGAGAGACGCAGAATGAAGACATGAAAGGCGAATATATACTTCAAGAACCCCATAATGAAGACATTGAAATTCGTCTTCAATTCAATATATCAATAACCCAAGAATAATAAATTGAAGACGAATACCTCTGGATGTACATATTCGTCTTCATTAACCCCAGAATACTTCAGGAACCCCAAAATGATAACTATGAACACGAATATATACTTCAAGAACCATGGAATTATGACATTATAGACTAATATGTTCGTCCAGAGACACAGAATGAAGAAACATACATTATGAACCCCAAATATATGACAACATATATCAATAACCCAAGAATAGTACATATTCGTCTTCATTTACCCCAGAATAATGACAATAAAGACAATGATATACTTAATGGATCCCAAAATTATGACTATAGGCATATATGTATGAAGACGAATTTATACTTCAAGAACCATGGAATGATAACATTGAAGTCGAATATATACATCCAGAGACACATAATGATAACAATAAAAATGAATACCTTCATCAAGAACCCCAGAAACACAGACATACTATAAACCCTTTGAAATATAGCTATATAGAAATATAGCTCACGTCTAAACATGGTTTTTTGTTTATATCTTTTTCCCAAGGTAACAGCTTTAGATAGAAAATTCTGGTAGAGTTAGGGCAACAACTTTTTAATAACAAGAGGTTATGCCTCTTCATACATTTGTTTTGCAATATGTAGGACATTTTTTGCTTTTAATAAGAAGTGCATACAAATCAAACATTTGAAGATACAAATTTAAGGTTCAAGGAAAGCCTTTTCCAAGCCAGAAAGAAAGAGCCCTCCTGCAAAGGCATTTATGGCTTTAATTTGTTTTCAATGTAATTTCAATTAAAACAAAAGATAATAAATAAATATGCCAGTAAACCAATTACATGAAAAATGAACTTACAATTACAAGAACTTGCAGTCATAGGCACCTGAGCCTTTTCTGTCATTAAAAATGTACAAAATATCAACTAAAAAAAAAAGTAAACTAATCTTAAAAGCCGAATTTAACTATTATTTCTGTAAATATAAATACTTAAATAGAATTAAAATACCTAATTCAATGTTAAAACTCTTAGAAATCAAATTAAATAAGAAACCCCCATGGAATCAAAGGCAAAAAACTGAGGGAGGTCACTTAGGCCCAGGAATTACCAGGCAAAAGGAGTCTACAGTGTCCCCTGCCCGTGGTTAGCAATTGGGATGGGTTACAGGCTCTCCAGGCTCCCGGCTCTCCTGGTGCTCCTGGCTCTCTAAGCTCTTCCAGCTCTCCTGCCTCTTTAGGCTTCAGCCGTCGGCGGCACAACTTTTCTCGCTGCGGCGACTTGGCCTAACCAAGCGTGAAATGGAAAATGGCAGAGACTCTGATTAGGGCGGGAAAAAAACATATTTCGAAGAGGGGAAATGCAGTGGTCATGGCTCCTTGAACAAGCCTTGGAGGCTGCAGGCTGGAGGCAGTGGGAGGTGACTGCAGGAGCTGGCGGCGTCGGCCAGCGAAGCGCCAAATAGACTGCGTCAACTCCATTTGCGTTTCAATTGCGGGGCCCCGAGGCGCCGCCGTGTCGTCGCGGCGACTTAATTAGAAACTGTCAGCGATGTCGTTGTCGAAGTCAAGGGGAGGAGCAGTAGGAGGAGCACTAGGAGGAGCACTAGGAGGAGAATGGGAGGAAACTAGGTGGAATCTAGCAGGAAACTAGGAGGAAACTATGAGAAGAAAGGTACGAGGAAACTAGGAGGATTATGAAGGAATCAAGGAAGATAATAGGAGGAATCTATGGGGTAAAGGGAGGAAACTGGGAGGAATCTTAGGAGGAATCTTAGGAGGAATCTTTGGAGAAATCTAGGAGGAATCTTAGGAGGAATTTTAGTAAGAATCTTAGGAGGAATCTTAGGAAGAATCTTAGGAGGAATCTTAGGAGGAATCTTAAGAAGAATCTTAGGAGGAAACTTAGGAAGAATCTTAGGAGGAATCTTAGGAGGAATCTTAGGAAGAATCTTAGGAGGAATCTTAGGAAGAATCTAGGAGGAATCTTAGGAAGAATCTAGGAGGAATCTTTGGAGAAATCTAGGAGGAATCTTAGGAGGAATTTTAGTAAGAATCTTAGGAGGAATCTTAGGAGGAATCTTAGGAGGAATCTTAGGAGGAATCTTAGGAGGAATCTAAGGAGGAATCTTGGGAAGAATCTTAGGAAGAATCTAGGAGAATTCTTATTCTTAGGAGTAATCTTGGGAAGAATCTTAGAAAGAATCTTAGGAGGAATCAGGAAGAATCTTAGGAGGAATCTTAGGAAGAATCTTAGGAAGAATCTCAGGAGGAAACTAGAAGGAAATTAGGAGAAAGATCTAGGATAAATCTCGATAACTTGCCCACATGATTGGCCTTTAATTTAATGTAAATTATAAGGAACTTATCAGGAGTTAAAATAATAAATAAAATATTACAAAATAAACCCTTTTACTTATTTAATTAAAAAACCCCCCCTAAGTAATCCCTCACTAACTGTTCTCACCCTCTTCCTCCTTCCAGACTCCTCGGCGCCCAAGTCCTCCGACGACGAGGCGGACATAGACGAGGAGGTCGATCCACAGCAGCAGCCGCCTCTGCCAGTGCCATCCACAGCCGCAGCCGCAGCTTCACAGGCTCCCACTGCTAACCAAGCCCAAGGTCTTGGCCTCAACTCCCCGGACTCCATATCCGATGACCTGGTGCGTCCCCTGCCGCCGCAACTCCAGCGAAGTCCCCGCAAACTGACCGTTGCCCCGGCCGAGCACAGCAAGCGCCAGCCGTCGCCCTACTACTACTCCGATCTCCTCAAGAGCCGCGACAAGGATAAGGACAGGGACAAGGACAAGGAGCGCGACAAGGAGCGTGACAAGGACCGGGAGGATATCAAGTTCAAGTGCCGGCAGTCCACGGCCAGCGAGCCGCCGCCCAGCCAGCTGGTGACCGGGGGCTATCGCAAGAGCTCCAGCTTGGATGTGCCGCAGGCGCCCGAGGAACAGCCAGCACAGGAGGATACCCACGGAGAGGAGGAGGAGGAGCCCGAGCTACTCGAGCTACAGCTTGGCAATCCCGAGGAACCCGAAGATACTCGGGCCTCGCCCCGTCCGGACTCGCAGTCCACGCCCAAGCGTTACAGCTTCACGGAGGAGGGCGTGCACATCATCCGCTGCGAGACGCCCAGCACCAGCACCTCGGAGGAGTCGGACTGCAGCGAGTGCCTCAAGCGGCGCGAGTGGCACGCCCGGGCCTTGGCCCTAGTCCGCAAGACCTGCAACGTCCAGCCCAGGACAACCGGCAGCGAGCTCCAGCTGCAGCTGCAGCACTGCGACGCCGGCGAGGGGGAGCTGCTCAAGTGCTGCCCACCACCAGCACCACCACCAGCACCGCCACCAGCTGAGGTTACCAGTGTCGTCCAGCCGATGCCACCGCACCGCCTGCTGGGACTGGGACCAGCAGCCGTGTGCGGAGCCTGCATTACCTCCGCCTCCACAGCGCTATCGAAGGCCAAGGCCAGCTCCTCCTCCTCTAACGCTGCCGGCGGCGGCGGCGGGCGGGGTCCCGAGCCCGGCGATGAGCTGGAGGAGGAGTACTTCCGGCCGCGCAGCATCTTCTATGTGCATCCGCATGGCGTCCACGAGTGCGCCGAGTGCGCCCAGCCTCCAGCAGCTCCAGCCGCTCCAGCCGAGGCTCCAACGCTGAGCAACCACAAGCTTGATCCTTACGAGGAGGACAACGACAACGAGGAGGAGGACGACGACGAGGACGACGAGGAGGAAGACGACGAAGACGAGGAAGACGAGGACGAGGACGATTCCGAGGGCATCATGGGCAGCCGGCGGCGTCAGATCTACGAGACCGCCTTCGACTGCAAGATAGCCAAGTCGGATGACGATCTGGACGAGGTGGATCGCATCACCAATCACTCGGTGCTGCTCCAGCTGAGCAATGGCAATGGCGATGCCATCACAGGCTCCTCTAAAGCCACCACAGTGGCCCCTAAAACCGCCAAATCCCGGACCGAGTGCAAGCGGGCCAAGAACTCCAAGAACCAGGCGCTCCAAGAGCAGACGGGCGAGGCCCATGTCCAGGTGCATCAGGTGCAGGCCGAGCTGGGCAAGCTGCAGCTCAGCCAGGTAGATCAGCAGAACCAAAATAGAGGCAGTCAGGCTGCAGACCAGGCTGGGAGCGCCTCCGGAGGAGTAACTACCACCAGCACCCAGCAGCTCCCTGCAAGAGGCTACACCCCCTCACCCCCGTCGACGGCACCGCTCCCTATGAAATTTCCCGGCAAGCACGAGCGCTACCTGAACATGAACAGCATCAGGAGTGCTCCGAATTTGCCCTCCGCAAATCCAGCGCATCCGAGGCTCCGAGATCTCCGCCTGCCCATCCAGTCCATGCGGCAGCAGCAGCTCTGCACGGGTGGAAGCAGCAACGACAACAGCCTCACCGACAGCGCCTACGTGAATCCGCCCTCGACCAACTCCAACTCGAATGCGGCCTCCGTTTCGGCCTCCGCCTCCGCCTCGGCCTCGGTTTCAGCCGGAGCAGGAGTGGGAGCAACTGGAGCTGCCCGCCGTCCACGCTCCTTTGTGCTGGAATCCGGGCGGGTTCTAGAGCTCCGACGCAGTGGTGGTGGAGGCAGTGGAGGTGCCCAGTCTTCCGGTCAGCGCCAGCACCATCATCATCATCACCATCACCATGGGGGATCAGGAGGAGCAGGAGCAGGAGCAGGAGCTGGAACTGGAGCTGGCCGAAAGACGCGTCATGGTCAAAGCAAGACAGCAACCGGCCAGCAGCAGCCGCAGCACAACTACAGCAGCACGGAGAGCATAGCCACCTCGAGCAGCGGTGGGAGCATGGAGTCGCTGAGGTCCAGCACCAGCGAGGGCAATCGGAGCACCTCCAGCTCCGAGTCGCGGCACTCCAGCTCGCTCAGCTCGCACAGCTCCGAGAGCGGCAGCGGCGGCAGTGCCGGCTCCAGCGTGGCCTATCCTTTGAGGCCGGCGCCCCTGCTCCTCCACTCCAAGCTGCACATCCTCAGTCCCATCTCTGACAAGTCATCGCAGGAGCCGGCCTCGGCCAGTGCCTCCGAGCAGTCACAGCAGCCGTCCCAGCAGCAGCATCAGCAGCAGGCGCCCGTGGCGGCGCCCGAGGAGGATCTAATGGGAGCCACCACGTCCACGTCCACGTCCATAAAGCAGCAGCGCAGCCGGGGGGCACCAAACAAGGCTCTCCTCCAGCTGGCCGACGAGCTGCTGGGCTCCGATAGCGGCATCTCGCTGCATTCCCGCGAGGAGGGCAAGCCCCAGGCCCTGGCCCTCCAGCGGCTAACCCTGCCCAAGCTCCAGCTGATTGGCACCGAGGGGAATGTCTCTGGAGGAGCTGGAACTGGAGGAGCTGGAGCTGGAGGAGCACCTTCAGCGGGAGGCGGAGCTGGATCCACGGCATCAGGAGCTACTAGCGGAGTAGCTGGCAGTCTGCCCCAGGATCTGCGCGACCTGCCCTTCGACATGCCCAAGCTGAGGCGCCGCAAGACGCTGCAGCAGGAAACGGCCTGCACCTCGGGCAGTGCCACCTCGGTGGATCTGGGGGAGCTGCCCTTCGACATGCCCAAGTTGCGGCGGCGCCTGAGGGCCAACCAGGCGGAGATCAACAACCTGCTGATGCACAGCACCGAGTCCAGCGGCATCTCGCAGGCCTCCTCCAGTCACTCGATGCGGGATGACCAGAAGCTGGCCAGCAAGTTGGGTGGGTTTCCTTTCGGGTTAAGTTTGTGACTCCAAACTAATGTTTCCTTTGTTTTTTTCCTCCAGCAGACACCGCCCTCTTCCGCCAGAACCTCACCCTCAATCTCAACGAGTCGCGGCAGGCCACCAAGCAGTTTGGCAGCCTGGATCTGCGGGGTCTGAGCAGCACCAAGGAGCTGAACATGAACCTCAGCCAGGGCTATGTGACGGCCGTGGATCTGATCGATGTTACCATACCGCTGGAGAGGCAGGGGTAAGTGAGGGTTACATAAGAAAAGGGAGGGAAACCTGAGGATTATCCTTACCATAAAAAGAGAAAATTCCTCAACTTTACACCAAAGAAATTAAAAAAGCAAAATTGGCGCTTGCTGGCTCCTTTCAGTTCAAGTTGCATGAGGAAAAGGATAGAAAACCTCGGGAGTATCCATTCCATAAAGGTCTGTTCTTCCCTAACTTTACGTTAAGAAATAAAAAAAACCAGGGATGGGCACTTACAGGCTCCCTAGACTCCCTGGGCTCCCAGGGCTCCCTTCAGTTTAAGTTCCATAAGAAAAGCATAAAAAACCTTGGGATTATCCCTGCCATAAAGGTGTTTTCTTCCTAAGCTTTACACAAAAAAATTTTAAAAACCGGGATGGGCTCTTTTAGGCTCCCTAGGCTCCCTTCAGTTCAAGCTGCTTGAGGAAAAGGGATTATCCCTCCCATAAGGCTCTTTTCTTCCTAAAATTTACACAAATAAATAAAAAAAGCAAGGATGGGCACTTACAGGCTCCCTAGTCTCCCTTAAGTTAAAGTTTCATAAAAAAAAGGAGAGAAAACCTAGGGATTAGTCTTCCTATAAAATTCATTTCTTCCTTAACTTTACACAAAGAAATAATAAAGACAGGGATGGGCATTTGCTGGCTCCCTAGGCTCCCTGGCTACCTTCAGTTCAAGTTCCATAAGAAAAAGGAGAGAAACCCTTTCTATAAAGGAAGAAAATTCCTTAACTTTACACTAAGAAATATAAAAAACAGGGATGGGCACTTGCTGATTTCCTAGGCTCCCTATAGTATAAGTTCCATAAGAAAAAGGAGGGAAAACCAAGGAAGTATCCTCATGAAGGTCTTTTCTTACTTAACTTTACACTAAAAAATAAAAAAAGACAGGAATGGGCACTTGCTGGCTCCCTAGGCTCCCTTCAGTTCAAGTTCCATAAACAAAAAGAAAAAAACCTTTGTAGTATCCTACCCATACACAAAGAAATAAAAACAAGCAGGGATGGACTCATACAGGCTACCTAAGCTCACTAGGATCCTTTTAAACTTGAAATACTTCACCTCTAACTTATTTTTTCTTCCCCTTAAGCTGGTACCACGGCGCCATAACCCGGATCGAGGCGGAGACCACGCTGCGTCCGCTGGCCGAGGGTTCCTTCCTGGTGCGCAACTGTGAGTCCACCAAGCAGGATTACTCCCTGTCACTCAAGTAGGTTCAAGGAAAGATCTCCCAGTTCCCAAACTAAACCATTTATCTTTAAAACCTTTTTCTAGGGGCGCCAAGGGCTTCATGCACATGCGGATCCAGCGCAACGAGACCGGCCAGTATATCCTGGGCCAGTTCAGTCGACCCTTCGAGACGGTGCCGGAGATGATCCGGCACTTCTGCCTCAACCGGCTGCCAGTGCGCGGTGCCGAGCACATGTGTCTGATCGAGCCGGTCATCGTGCAGCTGCTCTAGGAAGGATTGGATAGGAACCAAACAGAATAACATATTAATAGCGTATAGAGGAACCTAGGAACGTATGCACTAGTTATTATATGCGAGAAATAGTACGTAAAAGCGCGAAATTTGCAATTTTTTCATGTTTTTTTTTTCGGCAAAGGCAAAGTCAAGTTTTGTAAGCAGCAAACGAGAACAAAGTACACCCAACAGGACACACGAACTAGTTTAGCGTTTAAAGTACGTAGCACAGTCAGACAATACCAAAAACGATATTTATATAGAAGGCATACATATATACAAGCAGGCATGAGGATATATATACAAGATGTACGGACAACAAGCGATGCTACAGTTACGGATGATATATAGGTAGACAGAAGAAGAGGCATTTTTTAGATGTGTTTTACACCGAAACTCGTACTCGAACAGTAGATGCAACTAGCACACACACACCCAGTCACTTTATGCAACTTTTCGTAGCACACACACACACAGGATCTATAGGTGGCTTTGGGGCACGATCTTTACACACTAAGAAGAAAAGTTTTAGCAAGCAACTCTAAAAATTTGTTGATTAATTTTATGTTAACCAAAAAAAGAAACCAAAAAATGCAAAGAAAAATGAAACAAAAAAATTAAAAAATTAAAAATATCTATAAAGAAATGAGAACTAACTTTAGCGAAGGGATGCCATTTTTTTGTCTTAGCTGTTAGGTCAGGCGGAGGACGCTCAAAGCGCTTTTGGTTAAAGGATCGCATAGGATCGAATCGAATCGAATGTAGAGAGAAGGTAGGCGAGGAAAGGATATAGCAACGCATATGAACAGTCGGTTTAAGTGTTAGTTTAGAGGCATAACGAAGGGCAAACTAAATATATATATATATATGCATGCAACACAAATGATATATATATATATGTATACTTACTATTTATATTTCTATATATACATTTATATATATACACGATATTAAAAAGAGCAGTCAATGGTTTTTTGGTTCCAGTGCAAGTGCAGGAGTTGCTAATTAACTAATTCATTAATTATGGTTTCTTCGTCCTTCGTACCGCCGAGTTCCCCCCAAACTTTTCCTTTTCCTTCCACATATATACACTATATTTGAGTGTGTGTGCCAAAGTATTATCCTAGTCATAACATATATATTATGTATTTTATTTTTTTGTCTGGGATATATGTTGATTGTTGCCTAATTTCTAATTCTACTCGATACGCAAAGCAGTGCAATATATATGTATTTAACTATGATTTAACTCTAAGTTCCGGCCCCCTTGTTTTTTCATATATACACGTATATATAGTTAAGCGAGAGTGCTACGCCTGTATGTGTAAAGGCTTTCTGTAAATATAATCACAAGATATATAGTATGCATATATATGATTGATTTATTTTGCAAAACACCACAAACACACCTTTTCTAAGCTAAGACTTCAACTTTACATAGAGACAGCAACCACATGCATACATATACGACATAAATAGGAACGTATTTCGAGGCTTCCGTAGGCAGTAAAGAACCAACAAAAAAAAACTCCATGATAATCCCAGCACTCGATCGATCTGAGTCCTGAAGATCGCTTCCAGTTTATTTTGATTTCTTTTCTTGTTCCTTTTTTTTTATATTTTGTGTGTATAAAATGTACTTAGGTCTGTGGCTTACTCTAACCGAAGAAGAAGCACCTTGTATTCCAAACTAGAGGCGCTCTCTCTCTCTACGGCACCCTAATATCTGATTAATTCAATTAGTACAGAGCGAATACGTAATTTAACACGAGCAGCAACAGAGCAACAAAGAAAAATTTAACAAAAAAAAAAAAAAAAAGCAGAAACCGTAAGAACAACAACAACAAACGAAACAAACGAAATGTATTTAATAAAATAAATATAAAAAAAATTTCCAAAAAAAATTAGGGAGTATCTCCTTCTTTCCAATTCTTCTGAGTACCTAAAAAATTAAAGACAACAAAAATGTTTAGTAAAAGGTAAGTAAAAAATATTTTAAGCGTGAAAGCATAAAGCCCAGAGACTCACATTTTTTTTAACAAATCAAAGCTAAAAATGATCATAACTAACCCAAAACAGCCTTAATTTTCATTCGGAAAGCGTTTCTATGCTAGTTTTTATAAGGTTAATTAATCCACATACTAACTTTAAAAATTATTTTTTTGTCAATTTTTGACAATTTTAATGATGTAACCCCTTATCAAATTTTGAAAAAATCGTCAAAAATTTTTTCTCTGATTTTATCAAATTTGTATTTTTAAATAATTAAGATTTTAATGTCGAATCGGAAAATATACGGCTTTTGGCTATCATTTGATTTGTGGCCATAAAATCCTCTCAAGAAGTGCTCAAATATGTCTTTATTTTAAGGACTTTAAATCTATGATTAACGATATTTTTTACCCTTGCATAAGGTATTCTTTTTCATATAGATAGGAACGAAATACCCGGCGAACAGAAGTACTAGATATAGGATGATTCTTCTGCGCTTAAAATTAATATAACAGTTTTAAAGCAAAGAAAACCCAAATAAAGAGTCTGTATCTGTACCATAACTGTTATAATAAAGCTAAGAGTGCAGCGTCTACCAGCTGCAATTCTGCTCGCCTGGTATTTTATCTTTATAGATGAGGCACTGCCGGCTGTAAATGTCCAGTTTTTGGAGAGGATCATGCTCTGCCGGCTGTAAATGGTCAGTTTCTGGAGGGGATCGGGCTCTGCCGGCTGTAAATGACCAGTTTCTGGAGAGGATCAGGCTAAAAACCCTCTGTACCGGGGTTTCATATACCAGGCGAACAGAAATACTAGATAGTGGATGGCTTCTTCTGCGCTTTAATTGAATATAACAGTTTTAGGCCAGAGTTATGCCTTAACTGTTATAAAACAGTGGGACAAAGAGTGCAGCGTCTGCCAGCTGCCATTTCTGCTCGCCTGGTATTTCATTCTCATCGATGGCGACATTTGAAGGAAATTGGATTAAAAAAACCCGCTGTTAGGGGTTTCAGGTACCAGGCGAACATAAATCCCAGATAGAGGATGACTCCTTCTGCGCTTATAGTTAATATAACAGTTTTCAGCCAGAAAGATCCCATTAAAGTTTGGCTGTTCGCTTGGTATTTCACTTCTTTCACACGTTATAACCAGCCTAAAAGTATGCTACGGTTTTCAATTTTCGCATCTCACTTAATTCAGCCTAAAAGATGCAACATTTTTTTTATGAGTAACCCCAAAAGTATGCACCTACTTTTCCCATTCCCTTTCAGCCCAAAAGATGCACTGACTTGTCTCATTCCCTTTCAGCCCAAAAGATGCGTTTTTATTTCCATAGGAAACCCCAAAAGTATGCTTTAAATGTATTTAAGCACATAATTATAGTGTAAAATGTAGATATTGGAAAAGAACTGAAATAATTACATTTACTTAGGTGAAAATGACACAAAATGCATGCAATTGATTTAAACTCTTTATTCAATCAAATCGTTTTCGCATATTGGGTCTCGTTTATTTATATAAGATATAATATATATAAGGTATAAAGTTGATTTGTAATAAATTATAAGCAAGCGCCTCGACTGCACTCGCACTGGAAACACGAAGAGTTAAGAGTTATATATATACAACAGAGTTCTCGAACGTACTACACTTTATAAATTACACATAAATCGCATTTTGTTTTTTAAGTACAGCAGGCGGCAATTCCCCTTCGCGTTATAATTTCAAGATTTCAAGCGTTAAGATTAATTCGTTGATAAGCAGCTTTGTCGCTTTGTGTGGAGGAGAGGAATGGGGCTTGGGATCAGGGATTGGGTTCGGGGATCGTGTGTATGTGTGGACACTACAATAATAATTTGGTCTGCTCTGCACCAGAATCGTGCGGGGGATTCTCTGCTACCCTCTTCGATGGTCCCTCCTCCTTAGATGACCGCCTCAATAACCGTCCCGTTCTCGGCATTCTTCTTGATCAGGTTCTCCCACTGGGCGATGAGGCCCCGCGACGAGGGCGCCTCCTCGGGCGTCAGATCACAGAGCTGGGCCAGCGACATGGCCGGACGCATGCCATTGATGCTGCCATTGCTGGCTCCATTGGCTATGTAAGCGGCCGCATTCAGGCTGCGATTACCGCCGCCATTGGCAGCGGGCTTGTACACGATCTCGGGCTCGTTGCTGGAAAAATAGGAATTAGAGACTCCCCTTCTTTGAGGGCTTATCAAAAGGACCTACCCATTTCTATCCAGCTCCTGGGTGGACTGGGCATTGCGCAGTTTTCCGGGTCCGTAGCAGTGCTCCACCTCCGAGTCCTCGTCGTCATCATCGTCCGCATCGGCCTCGTCGTCTGTGCTGAGTTGGCTGGCAAAAGAAAGAATATATATATAAAATAATACCGATAATGGAGGCTTGCACTCACAGCTTGTCCAGCGAGGCCTTTAGGGTGTTCTGCCTGTTGATCTTGCGCAGCCGCTTCAGCTCCGTCTCGCGCGACTTGAGGTCCTGCAGCTCCCGCTGGATCTTCTGCTCGACGGGTACATAGCCGCGACGCAGCGGCCTGCCCTCCGAGTCCCGCTCGATGGCCGCCGGCGACAAGGTGCTCGATGGCGTGTTGTTGCCATTCTCCAGGAAGGCCAGCGCCGTGCGTGTGTTCAGCTTGAGGGTGTTGTTGTTGTTAATGTTACCGTTCTGGCTGCCATTCTGGATGCCGTTCTGGCTGCCATTCTGGTTACCGGCCCCAGAGATAACTCCCAATGGCGAGGCGGGCGGCAGGGGACTGGTGGGTGTCACCAGCTTGCCATGCGAGGCAATGAAGCGCTGCATCACCCCCTTGGTGGCCGCCCCGCCGAAGGCAAACTGACGCTTCTGGGGCAGTCCACTGAGCTGCGGCGTGGAGATGGTCCGCGTGATCAGCTTCTGCTGCGGCGGCTCCGGTGTCATGTTGTAGCAGTTGGGTCCGATGTAGCGCTGCTCCTGGCGGGTAACCACCGTCAGCTTGAGCGGCGCCGCTTGCTTGGCTTGGATGTTGTTATTATTCTGCGAGGAGGCGGAAATGCCCGAATCGTCCGAATGCTGGCCATCGAGGCTCTCCTCCTTGGCGCTGTTCACGCTGGAGGCCAGCGAGGGTGTGTTGGACAGCTCGTCGATGGGCAGCAGGAGCGATGTGGTCTGCACGGCCGCCGGCTGGGCTGTGACCAGCACGCCCTGATCCTGATCGAGCTCATCCTGCTGCTGCTGCTCCGCCACCACATTAAAGTCCGTGTCGTTGCCATTGCCGTTGATCGTGTAGGTCTCGAACTCCACTGCCTCGGTGGTGGTGGAGGAAGTGATGGTCGTGGTGGAGGAGAGCGTGGCCAGCTGCCGGTACTCCTCCTCGCGCCGCACCACTTCCTTGATCTCCTCCTGGATGCGTGTCAGGGGATCGATTTTCTGCAAGCAATAGGAATAGGGAAATATAATTAGTTTATTTATAATTAATTTTTTGAATTTAAGAACTAAACCCAAGATCAGTAGCTTCCCACTTCCTTTACAGAGTTCCCAGAGCTTGAAGGCTTATTAAAAGACCCAACTTGAACCCCTTATGGCCCGGGTGTAACCCAAGACGAAGGAAGTGATCGTGGAGCAGCTCCGATTTCGGTTCGAAGCTCGCAACTTCTAAGCTCTGGCTGTGTAATCGAATATGCCACAGAAAGACACACACTGCAACCACTGCCATTCACTTTCGATGCGCTTCGAATCGAATCGAATGGATGCAGATACACCCGCATCCGTGAGGCTGCATCGCGAAGCGAAATCGGAGGAGACAAAATCCGGCGTTTGCATAATCCGATTGGCTTCGATCGTGAGTTCAAGCCAAACCACACACGTCGCGGGTGGAAGTGATGAAGTGGCTCGGAATGGTGCAGAGTGGTCCAAGCGTAACCTAAGCCGATTATTGTGCGTGACATCGACCACGCAGAGTTGGGTGGTGGCTCTGGAGTTGGAGCTGGGGGTTGGGGTTCCTCTCTCCGGTTCGTTGGCTGCTTTGTTGCTGCTTTGAAAATGCTAAACTAAAGCTAAACCCACACGTTCGAGAGTAAAAGTGCTGTAGCCTCACTTTCGGTGCGATTTTGTTTTATTTTTCATTGTTAACTCTTTTTGTTGCATAAATTTGGCGCATTTTGCCGGCTAATTAACAAGTTTTTGCTGTCACTCTTTAGGCCATATTGTTGTATATGCTGTTTTGTTTTAAGCTTTTTATAGTCCAAGCTGGCAATGGGAATACCCCGAACTGTATTTGAAGGTAAATAAAAGCACTTTCATGGACGTAGTAGGCAGTGTTTCTAGAGTTGGGTGAGGCTAGACTGAAGCACACCCAATTATTACTCTAGAAATTATGGTCATATTTGCATAGTTCTTTTCTATGGAAAATATTTAGATATTCCCTGTCAATCTGAGGGTATTTTTATGATGCCCAGCCCCTTGTAAAAATGTACACAAAAGGGGAAAGTTAAGTAATGATAAGATATTGAACATTATAGTAATTTAGACAGTTAAGTTGGGATCCCTCTTGCTTAACACCGTTACTTTAAATTCAAGCGCAGTAGGTACCCGTTCTTTCTCTGGTATTTCTGTTCGCCTGGTACAGGAAACACCCGTTCAAGGGTATACATTTATCGATAAATATCGAAATAAAATCTTGACAAAACAAAATTACTTTTTTAAGTCTAAGTTTAATAAGCAAATTAATTAACTTAATAAAAACTAACACAGAAAAGCTTTCCGAATTGAAATATATGAAATGTTGGCTTAGTTATGCCTTTTTCAATCTTCGATTTTTCCAAAATATTTGTTTAAGATTTAAGAACCCAAGAATGCCCAAATTTGAGGTCTTCGTGAGAGCATATTAAAGCCAAAAAGGTAGTGATAGCCAAATGATGTATATATTCCGATTCGCCATTAAAATCTTAATTATTTAATAATAAAATATAAAAAAAATGTAAAAAAAAATTTAACCGATTTTTCAAGTTTTTATAAAGGGGTTACATCATTAAAATTGTCAAAAATTGACAATAAATTTATTTTTTTTAATTTCCAAAGTAAATGTGCAGATTAATTATATAATTAAAAACTAACATAGAAACGCTTTCCGAATTGAAATTGAGACTGTTTTGGCCTAGTTATTCTTTTTTTTGAATTATGAACTATCCAAAAATTTCATATATATTTCAAGAACACTGAAAAGCTTTTCCAATTGGGCTTTTTTGATGGAAAGAATCTATTCATAAATGAACACTTATTATTATAAAAGATTCTGGGAAGTATTTTAAAATTATAACGATTTCTACACATGAAATTTGCACAGATTTCACCACATGAAAACCTTGCAAAAATCAGCACATGAAAGCTGTAGTGAATTCACCACGTATTTATTTATAGTTCTAAAAGTAGTTTGAAAGACAATTATTTTACACAATTTACACTATTTTCAATTTTTGATTTATAGAATATGTTTTAAAAATTCTTTTAGCTCTATATGTAAACTATTTTTGAGATTTTCATGAGATCTTTGACATATTCTTTTGCTGGCACTCTTTTCAGTGCCTTTTCCCGCAGCAATCAGCATCCCTTTGACTTCTAAATACTTCCCCTGCAGTCACAACACTTAAGGGGTCTCTCCACTCCCTCCACCACATTTACTATATCTTAGAGCGGGGAGTCCAAGGGTTGCTTTGGGGGAGCAGATAGGCCGCCCGGCCAGCTTTTTCGGGTCAGCGAGCTTGGCTTTTGGATGCATTTGAGGTCCGGGGTCTGTGACTCTTTCCCGTGGGTGTTGCAGGTGGTGTTGCAGGCGGCGATGTGGCCGCTGGCGAGGAGGCGAGTGTCGTCAGTTGGCTTCCGCATCGTTGTGGCATTAGAAAGTGCCATTTCAGTCATTTCAGTCATTTCAGCCATTCAGCCGGCGGAAAGGTGCTCTCCGAGCACTGAGCGATTGACGCTTCTCTGTTTTCCTTTTTCATTTATCATTTATTGTCCGTTTTTCTTTTTATTTTGTAGTTTTGTCTACAAATATTCAGTGTCGCAGCGCTTGAGCCACAGTGCCTGCAGTCCAGCTCCAGCGGCCGTGGCCCATCGATTCGATGCAGATTTTCACTCAATTGTTTGGGCCAAGCCAGCCGACCAGGCAGCCACCCAAACGACAACGAATCGAATCAAAATGTGCGTTTAACGACGTCGTTTTCACTTGCTTCAACACAAAAACTAAGCGGGGAGAAAACCGGCTGTCAAATTGTGCGGGGTAAATCGAAGCGAGGAATACCCTAACGATTTTCTAGCTATTTATTGAGGAATAAAGGTTATTAATTAAGCCCCCTGACAATGGGCGAAGAAAGGGGGCTCATTTTAATAGATTTTCCCACTCACTCACTTAAAACACAAAAGGTAATTCAATATTTTAAATGTTTTTAAAGAAGCCCCCAAGTGACTGAGTTTTTTTCACCTACATTTAGCATTTTTTTGCAAGTTACTTCCCATTAAACGTAATGCGATCCTGAGGGTTCGTCGTTTAATTAAAACAACAGCCTGCTTCCTGCAGTTGCAAAAAGTGATCTTATCCCTTTTGTTTTTGCATAAAAAACGAGGAAGAACGCAGAGTTAGGCAGGGGGAAGTTCTGATACTCTTTGCTATGTGTGTCTGTCAAGATTTAGGATCAAGCCTAGAAGCTTAAAATATGTAAAAGTGCAATTATCTTCAAGTTATTATAATAATGATAGTAATAATTATACTAATAATTATTATATATTTAAACAATATAAAACAAAGTAGCCCAATCTTAATTTCAATAGAATATTTATTCTGTTATTAATTTTGTTCAAATCTATCCACCCCTAATATAATTAATTGTACAAGCAACCGTTTTTCAGCTTGAAGAGTAATGGTGTTAATATAAACTCCATACCAAATGAGTATAATAATAATGTTTAATGTTTAAGCTTCCTCTTTACCCTATGTAATCAAATGTTCAGGGAAGAAAATTAGACTCTAAAGCAGAGGTGCTTAGGCATTATATTATAATTATTATTATTTAATTATTGTTTTTCTTTAATTTGCATAACTAATGGCTAATGACTAAAAATACCTATTTAACGCTAAAAAAGGCACGATTCAGCTTTAAATTAAAAATTGTCAGCACATTGTGCCTAATTGTCCGTGTGCCGGCAGAGGCTGGACCACGCTGCTTTAAAGTGTCATCTTCTCAGCGTTTACTTATTACATTCTTAGTAATATTCAAACCGTTCTCCCACCTTACCTTATGTAATCAATTGTGGAAGCATATAAGCATATTTTTGCTGCGTTACCAACTGGTTACTAAAATAATGAATACCCCTCCCTGCTGAGGTCCAAGAAAACAATATACCGAATACGCAACCACGAAAAAAACAAACTTGTAATATGGGAAACTTCCGTTTGGTGGTTTGTTGTTGGTAGTTGGTGCTGGTAGTTGGTAGTTGGTAGTTGGTGGCGAGAGCGCTACTTGTTGCTGGCGTGGCTCTGCCTGTGGCGGTGGCGGTGGCGATGGTGGCGTCCAAGTGCAATGACAGCAACATTCGGAACATCGCAGCACAGCAACACTTGGCGGCAGCTGCCTAAAGTCAAGTTGACAGCTGCTCCTCGGCCGGCTGTCACTTTTGGCGCGCCAAACCAAAGGGGAAATGCAAATGGAAATGCGGCATGCGGCATGCGGCATGTCCAAGTCTGAACCCATTTGCATGCCGTAGTCGCAGTCGCAGTCGCAGGGTCAAACGCCACCAGAGAAGCGGCAGGAAAACAGCGAAAAGCAGGCAGCAAGCAAACAAGCATGAAAGCCCAAAAGCAAGCCAGCAAGCAGCGCAGCATACCAAAGAAATACAATAAAAAAAAACCACAGACAACGAGAAAGAAAGCTAACTTCGGTAAACCGAAGCTGGTATACCCTTGCAGTCTGCAATTGGATCATTGAAAATCGAACCTCTTTAGTAATGTTGAAAAAACATCGAATATTGTAAATTTTACATTTTACATGTAGAATTTTACATTTTCATATAAATCGACCGATCGCTTCTATGGCAGCTATATGATATAGTGGTCCGATCTTAATGAAATTAAAACCGTAATTCTAGAAGCATAAAAAACTGTTATATCTCAAAATTTATAGAAATACATACTTTGAAAAACAGAGAAGTTAAAATTGTTATACCATTGCAGAGGGTATTATAATTTTGACCAGATGTTTGCAACGCAGTGAAGGAGGCATCTCCGACCCCATAAAGTATATATATTCTTGATCAGCATCACCAGCCGAGTCGATCTAGCCATGTCCGTCTGTCTGTCCGTCTGTCTGTCCGTCTGTCCGTCTGTCGGTTTCTACGCGAACTAGTCTCTCAGTTTTTGAGCTATCGGGCTGAAATTTCCAGCATAGTCTTATTTCTTTAGCACGCAGTATATATGTCGGAATGACCGAAATCGGACTACTATATCCTATAGCTGCCATAGGAATGATGGCGAAATTAATGTAAAAAAAAATTTAACTTCTCTGTTTTTCAACGTATTTCTATAAATTTTCAGACATAGCAGTTTTTTATGGTTCTAGAATTACGGTTTTAATTTCATTAAGATCGGACCACTATATCATATAGCTGCCATAGAAGCGATCGGTCAATTTATATGAAAATGTAAAATTCTACATGTAAAATGTAAAATTTACAAAATTCTATATTTTTTCAACATTACTAAAATGGTTCGATTTTCAATGATCCAATTGCAGACTGCAAGGGTATACCAACTTCGGTTTACCGAAGTTAGCTTTCTTTCTCGTTCACATTAATTTCGCATTCATTCCTATGACAGCTATAGGATATAGTAGTCCGATTTCGGTCGTTCCGACATATATACTGCGTGCTAAAGAAATAAGACTATTCTGAAAATTTCAGCTCGATAGCTCAAAAACTGAGAGACTAGTTCGCGTAGAAACCGACAGACGGACAGACAGACAGACGGATAGACGGACAGACAGACAGACGGACATGGCTAGATCGACTCGGCTGGTGATGCTGATCAAGAATATATATACTTTATGGGGTCGGAGATGCCTCCTTCACTGCATTGCAAACATCTGGTCAAAATTATAATACCCTCTGCAAGGGTATAAAAAGCATTGGAGCAGACAGCTTGCTCTCGCGGTCGCAATTTGTAGCCACGACTGTAGATCAGTACACGAGGCGAAAAGCAAATTGGCAAGAGGGGAAGACACAACATGGGAAAACAATGAAAATAACAAGCGAACAAATAAGAACAGAGGCAGAGGGTACCGACTTCAAGAATGCCCTGCTTTTCTTCTTTACTAACTTATAACTCAAGAAAGAGTAAATGCTATTTACTAAATAGTTATGTTTCAAACTTAATAAAAAAAATAAAAAACCTTTTTCAGGACTTTACTTATTTACCGACTTATTTCTGGCACCTCCTCTCAATGGAGAATCAATTAGCCGGCGGATATGAAAATTGGAATACCCTAATCGGTGGAATTAGCGGGTGCAAGCAACACACAGAAGAAGAGTGTAGGAGAGTCAGAGAAGAGGAGGCCAAGAGGAATGGAGAATGGAGAACAACAGCGGCAGCGACGTACAACAGTAACAGCGGGGAGAACGTGACAAGAAACGTGACCGTGACTTGGGCTCTTTCTTCTTTCTTCGCTCTTCTGTGCTCCCTCATCTTCTGCTCCCTTACTGTTCTCCCTCTTTCGCCAGCAGCTAGTGGTAGCTGTGTCTCTGTCTAGCCAGTGATCCACTTCTGGCAACAACACAGATACACGGAGAGAAATAGTGAGAGCAATTTGATGATCAGTTTAGGGAATTTATTTACTCCAAAATAAACTTTATTTATTTTATTTAGAAAAGAAACCGCATGCTATTTAATCAACTTACGGAATTTGTTTTATAATAAATGATTATTTATTTGTTTTTAAAGTGGTGACATATAATTACAATTATAAGACAGCTGGGATGTTGAAAAATAAAATTAAAAAGGATTCTTATTGATATTTGAAAAAGATATGGAATATTTATAGTTTTTAGTTCTCCAACGGAGCTAGTAAACTGCAAGAAAAACACATTGATTTACCTATTGATGCTGATCGCAAATGTCTTCTTAGACACTCTTTAATAAAGTTTAGAAAGAGCTTTAAAAGTAATACTCTACACTCTGTTAGCTAGCATTGACGAGTTCCCCAAAAAATTAAAAAAAAAAGTCCCCAAAAGAAAGTAATACAATTAATTCTTTAAAAATAAGCACCGTTTATTTTTCTCTGTGTAATGCTGCTCTGCTTGGGCTGCTGCTCTGCCGCTGCGCAGTCTTAATTTCCAGGCGAGCGATCAGCATTAGCATAACGTTCATCATCGTCATCGTCGCCACAACGATGGAACGATTGGAACGATGTACGATATTCTATGTACGATGTACGATGTACGATGTACGCTGTGGGATGTGCGGATGCCAATCATGATCCGCCGCCACCTTGGCGATCATCGCGCACGGCACACGTATTTGGGGCAATCATTTAGCGTTTTGCCCAGTGACCGCTGCTGTTGCAGCTGAAGCGTGCAGAAAAAAGATGTAAAAACAACAAAAAATATAAACAATAAAGAGGCAGCACAAAACAGCAAAAGCAACAGAAAAAAAATTAACAAAAACCCACAGCAAAAGAGCAAATTGAATATGCAAAAGACGTACTTAACATGGTAATCTTTTTTTCCATTTTCGAGTCAATCTCCTAACTCTGAAAATAAAATAATCCTTGGACGCCTTTGGCAACCCTAAAAATTTCTATAAATCGAAGTTGCAGGAAATATTATATTTAATAAATTCATTTTTGATTGCGAGAGAAACTAAAGTTGCTCTTGTGCCACCTTTATCCATCAGATTGCTTTGAAATTCGATATTTGGGTAATAATTATTATAACCTTAAATCTATGAGATTTTCAGGACTTGTGATCCATCATCTTTCACGTACAAATTCCCTGTGATTACCCAATGTCATTATCTGTGAGGTACCATCGACCCAGTTTTTGGTCGTGATCCAAACACAATACGAGTATCTACTGGGCTAGGGAAAAAAGCTAGAGAAAAAGAGATAATCTGTGGATCGCCATTGGAAATCTAAGGCGGATGCAGTTGGGGCATGTGTCAATTATGACGCCATATCATTAGCATTACCAATACCATTAAGAACGGGCCGTTGCTGGCCGAAAAGAAAAGAAAAATCAGACAGCAATGGGTCACAGTCACGTCGTTCTCCATTAGCGAAGCCAGCAAATTGGTCAAACAACGGCCAAAAAAAAGCACGAAAAATACTAATAGATCCCAGGGATTGTGTGTGGTGGGTGGGAAGTGGGAATCGAGGCCAGAAGAATAGAAATTTTTGCGCAATTTGGGAGGGAGTAGGGAGCTTTTCATTTGAACCTTATCGCTGCTTTTGGGGTGGTGGGAAGGCTCCGGCGATGTGTTTACCAAAATGAATTCGCGATAAGCGGCGAGTCCGGGGAAAATCGAATGGGGGCTAGTGCTGATAGCTGATAAAAAGCCCATCGATTGGATCATTGCCCAGGCCTTTGCTTTTGCCTTTTGGCTCTCTACTTTTTGGCCAAAACTATCAGAGGTAACAATGCGTGACCTGGCCAAATCAGGGGCTCGAACTAGAGTTTGCTTTTCAATTTCGGCTCGTTACTCTCAGCGACTTGATTGCGGATTGTTTGGCCATTAATTTGGCTTCGGTTGTCGGTTGTCTTAGCCAGCTTTTACCGGGACAGTTAGTTAGTTGGCCGGTGAGGCAGTCATTAAATTAAGTGCCGGGATTAAGTGGCGGGAGTCCCGAGTCGCACTCAGCGCCAAAGATAGTCGGATGATTCAGGCCAAAAGTCCCGGAAACTTGCCTGCAATCTAGCAGGGAACTATTTACCGGGAATTTAGCTACCATAAAGTACTAAAAAACTTATTTGAACTCAATTAGAAAATAAAGGGGGTTTTTAGCAAAAGCGAAAAAGGATGTAAGAAATTCTATTTAGGTTGTTAGAGACTTTTATAAAATATCTGCAGCTGCAATAAGACTCTGTATAACAGCTGCAGTTCCCGAAACCTTTCGCATGCTAATGGAAATAAATAAAATATAGCCTGTGGTGGTCACTCAACTAGAGCCACTGCCCCGCTCAACTATGTGATTTGCACAGAAAAGCCATAACAATAACACACACACACAGCGCACAACAAATCAAAAACAAGTAACAAAAGGCTGAAAAAGCCAAACAAATTATGTCACCCGCCGAATGCAGAGCAGAGCAAGCTGCATGCCGTTGATATACCCGAGGCACAGACCCAGAAAACGTGCCCAGCATGGCTGAGACTGGCGAAGGCGAAGGCGACTTTCCGAACTGGAAGTGGAAGTCCAAGTGGTGTCCACATTATGTCATCCATCCATGGCGAGGCAACCGCAAAATGCAGAAGCATAGCCAGCTGAAGCTGAACTTCACTTCAAGCCACATCACTACTCCACTTTACTTGCCCAGCTGTCTCTGGGCCATTGACACGCCGAGGTGCACAGTAAGAAATATGTATCAAGGGGATCTTGGTCTTCAAATATATTAAACTCTAAAGTATATAGTGCTAGATGGCCTTGGTTCGCTCGCTGAAGACCTGATAAACGAATGTGACATGTCTTTTGGTTCTGTGTGGTGGCAACAAGAAGAACCATTGCAGCGATACGTGTATATACACATGTATCTGCATCTGTAACTGCAGCTGACAGTTGCGTGTTGCGGCGCTCCGCGAAGCACGTAAAAGATACAGCGATCTAAAGCGTCTCTTCTGCCCCGTTCTTCTGGCCATTCTTCTGGCTGCTCTTCTGGCCTGGAGTTGCACCTATCTGGGCCTTAGTAATTGCCATATCTTGGCCGACTGCCTGCCAGTGAAACTATGCCTCATATTGTGTCGCCGCCTGATTGAAATATGTTCAGCGAGACAATGGCAAATATTTGCGAAACACTTTGTCGGAGAACCACAAAAAACAAAACCATAGATTCTTCGCGATTGGGATACGCCAGATACACGAGCGAGGTTAATTGACTTGCTTTGTTCAGTTTGGAGATATTTGCTCGATTTGTCTTGTTTTTTTTTTTTGGATACGGAACAAATAGAGATCGATGGAGCACAGTGCCTGTCGAGATCCCGGCGACAGGCTGCCATTAGCTCGACTTTTGGCTTGATTAAAAGTGAAACCATTTCACTGAGACTGATACTTTTGGGAAAGTGCCAAACAATGGCCTGCAACGGTGGTTTTTTTCGGTCATTTTCCAGTGCAGACAGTTAGCCGCTTAACGCTCAGCACTGGAACACTGAAGACTCCACCTCTAACTCAAATCCACACCCACCCGAGCTGAACAGCGGTTTCTTTCCACTTAGTCTTTTTTTATACGAAATTTTTGTGAATGAAATGCGCCGGCCGCCCTTCATCTGCAGTCCCAGGTCCGAGAGTTCGACGTCCATTGTCCGCATTTATGACATTTAGCGGCCACTTGGCCACTGCCAGGCAACGGTAAACTGTTTAGACGTCTTTAAGAGACATGCTAACTGCACTTTATAAGCCTCATATTTTGTCCGTCGATCGTAAAAATTATCATTATCATTATCACCGCCGTAGTAGCCGCAGTTTTCCCTACACAACTCCTACTGCATTCCATTTTCTCTCTATTTTTCTTTATTTTGTGAAAGGTCGTGCATACTTATTAGGTCCAAGTGCTATGGAAATGTACCTTTCACTTCTCTGGGCGGCCGTATAACAGTATGCGTTTACCCAGAATTCGCCAGATAGTGCCAGCTTGGTTAGGTTTTTGAGTACTACTTGTAGGAGAATTAATAAGATGGTTAGTTTTTCCTTCCTAAATATTCTTTTCTATCCATGCGATAGGTTTAATGAATTGCGCATGAGAAATATATTTGTTTGGTTATTTATAAAATGTATAACAGTTATTAACAATAAATTATATTTGAGACTTTGAATTAAATACATTTTTGGCATTCATAATGTAAAATGGATTATTTAATGCACAATATAACAGTTGTATAATAGTTTATAACCGTCATATAACAGTTACATATTGTTATATTGTTATAAATATAATGTTGAGAAACCAGAGCAGTTCAGCCTCAAAGCCGCCAACGCCTGCACCTACTCGCCAAAAAAATCAACGGAGCTGTGAATATCTGGGCTCTAATTTAGTTAAATGTACTTATAACAAGCATAACAAATGTGTGCGAATGCCTTTCCCACGCTTTGGCAACCAAATAGAGTTAGAGCTGGAGCTAGAGCCGGAGTCTGCGGCTTCTGACAACTAAGTATGGTGGATTTAGGCGGAGACTGGGAGAGACAATTGCCAAATCATGTCAGAGATAAATTACGCGAAAGGCAGAAAAGAAGAAATCTTCAATGCAAATGCAGAGTCCAAGCCCGGTCGGGTGGTGACTGGCGACTCTTTTTTTCTGTGCTCCATTCCAAATGGATTGGGGGCCACTGTCTCCGTCTCCGCGCGGCTTATTTATGTTACTATGTTTGTGTGACACTGGACGATGGACGACAACGATGACGATGACTTGACGGAGCTACTTAGTGGTAATGCGACGACCGTTAAACACCCGGCCATTGTTATACAAAATACTCGATATTAGACCGTTTTGCAGCAGGCAGCAGGTGCCGGCGGAAATGGTTAATAGAAATGGAAATGCTGTGGAAATGGCTTCATCATGGCGGAAGGTGCGGGCACGAGCCCCGTCCGACTTCGATTTAAGAGGTCTCAGTTATGCAATCCATGAAGTCCGAACCCCTATGAGTTAAAAATAGCTTTACTTGGCTCTTAGTTTAGGGAAACCTTTAGTTATAAATAACTTTATGTTATAGGGAAGATTTAGGCTTGACCGGACTTTGAAAAACTGAGTTTATTGATCTTAGATTTTATTTAATACTTGATATTTTAATGATTTTGCTTTAACTTGGTATTATTTATTAATAGAATGTGTTTATTTTCCATACTAAATTTTATAAAAAGCACCGGGTGCGCCTTGATGGCGCATGGCATGAGTCACCTTGCCATTTATAATTAGCAACGGCATTTTCAATTACTTTCGACCAAAAAAAAATCGAAAAAAAAACAAAAAGGCAGGAACAACAAATTGGCAAAGTATCTTATCTGGTTTCTGGTTTCCTTTGCTCCATTTTGCCGACATTCCCCACTCGTAGACTTTGTGTGTTTAGCACCGCCACTGCCGCCCTCCGAATTCAAGCCACACTGAGCCAAAATATTTGTAATTAGCCATTTAACTTCCTTCTGAAAGTTAAGGTATTTTAATGGAATTGAACCTTGAAAAGATCTAAGATCGAGACCAACTGAGGCACTCTTAAATCATCTTTTAAAACCCATTTTTTGTCGGTGCATTGTTAGTACTTTGGCCATGTTACACTATCTTTTCGTAAGTATAATGGGGCTTGGTGTGTGGCAGCTGAAGAGCTGAAGAGCTTGGCGCCTTCAACAGGTGTCTATATACCATTTCCCCCCGTGCTTGAGTGTTTGTGTTGGAAAATTACGACTGATAGTCGCTATCAGCTATCATTCCCTTATCGATATTTGTATATAAGCGGCTTGACATTCAAGTTCAGTTAACAAATTGAGTCATCGCCGCTGGAAACTTTTCCAAAAGTCTTGTTTCTATTTTATTGGAGGAAGGGGAGAGAGACCATCATTTCCATTTGTGGGCGTTGTAAACGCGAACAAGGTGGAGAGAGGCGATGTCACCTTCTATAATTAATACGTAATAAATCTGGACACTTTTTTGTTCAACAATGTCTGGGGCCAAAATATATTATTGTTACCTTCGGGGAAAGATATTGCCCGGCTAATGGAGCATTTCGATTAGATAAAGCTGCTGATTTCATTAATACTGTATGGTGTATAGTGTACAGTGTGTATATTGTATTTGTTTGCTGGCATTCTATTTGTGGCACGGTGTGTGCACCGCATTTGCTCGCTCAATTCTTGGAAATGGGACATTTTCAGTGGATACAAGTGTATAACGTTGGATAACGGTGTAGGAACTTATACTATGGTAATTGCAACAATTCTGCTGCGTATAACAGTTTGAAGGTCACTAGAATTGATTTACTTCCATTTGATAATGAATATTACGATACCAATCTACAAGTTCATCTTTTTCCCAACACCTAAGCGACATTTAATACCCTCGGAACCCGGCCTGGTATGCTAATTAGAGAGAACCCCAAACACCTTGACATTGATGAATTGCCATAGTTGGTAATGGGAGACCGCCCTCTATTTTATGGAATGTGCACGGTGGTGGTGGAGTAACGAAAGAACCTTATCACCGATATTTCTGCGTTGATAATGCCCGCTCATGCTTATCACTCAATAAGCCGCAAGTCAATAGAACCTTGACTTATATAGACTGGTCATATACAAGTATATATGCATATATATTATATACTGTTGCAATTGCACTTGGTACCACTAATTTGGCGACTCTCACGCCAAGCCATACGAGTATAGCCATGCCATAATTTGGACGTATTCAATTGGAATCGGAGGGAGAAAGTACAGCCACGGCCCATTGTTTAGTTTTGAGTTGGTTTTCGATTTGAATGATGATGATGGTAATGGAAATTGCGACACGCTTTTGCCGTCGTCTGCCTGCCATTGACACTTGTCTCTTGCGCTTTCATTCAAATTTTCACAGATGGCGGTGGCAACCCTGACAAAGGGCACAGAAAACATTTTCTAGTTGTAGTAGTTGATTCAATATTACTAGATTATATTGGCGTTTTTTGTAGGCAAGTGGAATTTGCATGTTCCCACAAATCTCTGGAATTTTCAAGAAAATGAAAGAAAGAAAGAAAAAAGATTCCCCTCATAATTTAAGCAAAGAAAAAAAAGATGTAAAGTAGCACAAAATGTTTGCAAGTCGAGCTAACAAAATGCAATATGCCACGGTGCCCGAGGCTCCCCGCTATCGCTCATAACTCCCACGTATTTCCAACGATCCGACATGCAATCGAAAGCGGCGCTTCTGCCCGGCAATCTAATTGATATTTCTGCCATTTACATGGTCGCATTTTCAACTCCTCCGCCTTTGGGGCCTGTGAAAATGCACAGCTGGGGGGCTAATTGAAAGAGAGAGTACGGACGGGCGCGCACATCGGTGCCAATGGGTTAAGGTTGCCATGCAAATCACATCGCGTTGCGGTAGGTCACCAGTCACCAGTCAGCAGTCACCAGTACCCAGTCGTCACCCACCAGGTGGTTTATTTTATCAATACTCGGTGCCCCAGACAATGGAGTGGAAAGTGTTTGGGAGCGCCAGTTATGAGCGATGTGGAATAATGTGAAATGAAAATATGTACGAAAAAGCCTGGGAAGCATGGGAGGCCGACACAGCCGACAAAGTCGAACCCTACCTTCCCTTTCCCTCCGTCCGGGGGAAAGTTTTCCAATAATTTTCAAGGCCCACATCAGACACAGAATAATTTATTACTATTTTGTGTTTTGCCAATAAGGGGATTTTGGTTCTGATTCGTTTTATTAAAGGTTTTAATCAGACATTGATTTCATTTTTAGTTCAGCCTTCTTTTTATGCAAATATTTTGCAGTTAGCCAGGGTAACATTGGGTACTTTCTAGGAGGCAAGATCAGGCCTGGTCACACTGAGTACTTTATAAGAGGCAAGAGCAGGCCTGGTCACACTTTAATAGGCTTAAAATGTTTTTAAAGGTGCCTTGAAGTTTGTTAATAGATGTTTACTGGGGAAATAAGTTAGGTATATCATTTAGAACTACATTTAGGTATATTTCCAGCACAAAAACAATCTATACCCGCACCATGTTCTATCTGCAAAAACTGATCACACACACCGAACCGTGTTCGTTGCAAAAACAAGGCCATCTTCTCACACAACCTGGCGCAACCTTTTTTTCTCTTTATCTCTTCCCGAAACTAATCAATCAAATGGTAATTGAAAAACTGCAAGTTGTGTTTGACATATGCTGTGCGGATGGAGAGGTGCAGCTTCTTTTGGCCTGGGCAGAGTTCCTTCTTCCGCCGTGGAGGAAAACAAATCTGAACACAACTGGAAAAACAATAAGCGGGCAAATTGAAAAAGGCCATGATGCTGCGCTGCGAGGAACAAAAAACTTTCTAGAAAAAGAAAATGTAAAATCTCATTATTTCTCTTGCACGTTCTTCTTCGATGACTACTGGAGGATGGGGATGGATGGTGGCTGGTGGAGTTGATTCGAGTCGATTTGAGAAAACAACTTTCAAGAGATCATGAGAAAAGAATGGGAAAGATCTAGCGAGGCTTTCAGTCTCTCCAGTCTTTCATCATCCATGCCACCGATGATGATTTCCGATGCCTGGGGGCAACCTCGAAGGTTGCTGCTGCAACACCACTGAACCGAACCGAAATCAAATCAATTTTGGAATCGTACAACTATAGTTGAAGTTGGTATAATCAGCGATCGTGGATCAGTAACTCGCCGCTCCGAAAATTACAGGCAATGACATCGCCAGCGAGGAGGAAATACTTTTATCTGTGTTTCCAAGTCGCAAAAGAGGGAAATCCAAACTATATAGCCGGGGAGCTATATCCGTACAATCTGAGTGATTTACTAATTGCAAACTATGGTGTATTTATTAGCAATTATGTGTTATGCTCTGTATCTGTGAGATAATCGCCAGTGCCAGCGACTTCTTTCACTTTGATTGACACGCTTTTTGGGCCATTATTGATTTCTGGCCCGCGACTTGGTCTTGGGTTATAAAATCGGCAATTATATCAGCCGGCCAACGGTTAACTCGCTGCGATCATCGATCAATTAAGAAACGCGGCGACTGCATCAATATCGGTATCGGGTATCGGGTATACGGGGCATTGGGTTTTTCTTCGCTTCGCCTCGCTTCGGTTTGGTTTGGTTTCATTTCGTCTCGAATTGCCGCATAAAATGTAGTTCAAATATAACTTTCAAAAAAACGAATAAAGGAAAACATTGCATTGTTAAGCGCTTAAGTTAAACGCTCAAGTTAAAGTTGCCTCAGTCCTAACGGTCGTCACATTCACTTTTCATAAGAAACGCGGCACTGGGTAGACCTCATTTGAATTTCTAATCGACAGAAATGTTTTATGTGCGCCTTATTACTATTATTATTCAGAGCGCGATATATAGTATGTGGGGCTGGGTCTTTTGGGCTCATACGATTTCGTAATATCTTAACATTTCGCTTTTACACCTCAGCATCGGCATCGGGAGTCTGGGTCTGGGTCTTTGCCTTTTGGGTTCATTGTCAGAACTGAGAGGCTGAGTAGTGATCGGAGGAGGAGGGACTCGACGAACCAACCAACCAACCGACCGGTTTCTGTTTCGTTGTCGGTGAAATTTATGATGCATAATATTTGTTTTATTTGCCATTGTCTTGGGGTCGTCATAGGCAACATCACCGTTGTGTTGCACTCGAGAGCAGTCCCCCCAAAAGATGTCGAAATGAGAGTAGAGACTGGAGCAGTGGTGGGGTTCCCCCAACCCAAAAAATGCAATTGAAAATTCCCAGAAAATTTTGAGGGTTCCCAGAAGCTACACAAGTTGAAGCTCTCCCTTTTTTCGGTTAATCCCCATTTACACAAAGTGATTTTTAGCATTAAAATTAGAAAAGTACCAAAAATAGTTGAAGGGCTTGAAACACTTCAGGGAAACTTATGATCTTCTATCTAACTTAAGTTTTTTCTCCGTATTTAATATATATAAAATGATTGATCTATTCAGAATATTTTAGAGCCTAAGCTCCAATCATTAATCACCCTTTTAAGAGAGATTGTGATGGACAAATATGATGGATCTCATGTGATAAAAAGCCATCAATTTGTATCATTTGTAGTCGGAACTTGACATATTTAGTTTCTAGATTTTCTGGGCTTAAACCACGTCAATTTTATTTTATTTTAAGACTCCATTTTCCATGTATTTTTAGATAATTTGCGCGTAATAAGTAGTTCAGTTTGTGGGTCATTAGCTCGCCGGACTCCTACTCACCCCAGAGAGAATCCATTAATTTCCCTGCGCTCGTCTTCTTTTTCTTTGGCTACCTTCAACTGCTCCAGTTTTCGGAGATAAGATCTCATCTTCTCGGTTTGTTGTGAGTGCCTCTCGGTCGCTAATAACTCTGGCTTTTCTCTGTTTGTTTTCCAGATGGCCGAGGAGGGGTCAGGGGTCGCTGACCCCAGACATTGACCCCCACCTGCTCCCGCCGCCCCTTCGGCAAAGCGCCTGCGATCGACGCACGACAAGTTTCGAGTTTTTTGTGTTTTTATTTTATTTTCTCAAATTATTTTTCAGCGTACTTTGCGTTTGTTGTTTGCGTTTTTCATTTGAGAGTTTCGGCTTTCGGTTTTTGTCTTTTTTCTTTTTTTGGCTCTGGGCCATCATCATCTCCCACCTGAGTAACTTTCGGCCATCCTACCCTATCTCCCTCTCTCTGTTTCACCTGTAAACTCCACCATTTATGTGTAATTACACCTGGGTTCTTCGGCCTTTCGGGTGTTCTTTTGGATCTATATTCCGATATGCCTTTGGCTCCCAGTTCCCCTCTTTTGATTTTTTTCAGGAGCAGCAGCAGGTAGCCCACATTTCCCTTCCGTAATAACCATGTTTATCTCTTCTCGGTTTGGTAATTCCCCATTTTACCATTTTACCATTTTACCGGATTCCTATAAAGACATTCATTACGGATGGGGGCGATGGAGTGTCAGGATCTCCCGCCGTTAGTTTTGTATTTTTTTTTTTGCGGTTTTCGCTGACCGGTTTGCGGGCATTTTTACTTTCGATCGACGACGGGAAAATTTTACTAACGCCGTTGTCTGCGTCCGCAATGCGCAAAAAAGCGAAATTTTAATAGACCAGCCACAAGTTCTAACCGGTTTTTCGGGGATTTTCTTTACCGTTTTTCATTCGGCTGCCATTTTCCGCAACAATATTTTGGTGGAAAAGTCGGCTTTAAATCGGAAATTACTTATTGATCTTGAAGAAGTATTTGCTTTATGTTTAAATTTGGCAATTGGGAAGTGATCTCTCGATAAATACGAATAAAATGGAGACATTTTGATTGATAATTCAATTTTTTATATAATTAAGACACAGAAATGTAGTAAATAATAATTCTGTGCCCTTTTAGGGTTCTTAAGTAATACGTTTTTTATATCCTACTCACCAGTTATAAGTAATTCTTGTATAGAAAGTAAAGAGAATTTTTTTCTCAATGTTTCTGATTTAAATTCATAATGTATATTCCCATAAAAATTATTTCAAACTCTAAATATTCTTATTTTATTTTTATTTGTGTCTGTTGAGGTATCTTCTAAGAAGAAGGCAATTCTAAAAGTGAAATTAAGTGAGCTTAACTCCTTAACTCCCTAACCAACTCTTAAAACACTAATAAATATCTTTTATATTAAAAAAGAACCCACTTTGACTGGCATCTATGTTAATAAGGAATTGAGGCTTCATTTCTTGGATTTTAAGGCATTCTTTTGACCTCTTCTTCTTGGCACTCATCTGCCATCAGAGTCCAATGATCGAGTGAAGATCTCCGGCTTGGCCTGAATCGAAGAGATCCGATCCGATTCGGTACGAACCGATCCTCAAGAGCTCAAGCTCTGCAGTCCATGGCCAATCGGCCAGCTTCAATCTCAATCTCAATCACTTGGCCATCATGACTGGCGGCCAGAAGGGGTGCTCTTGGCCACTCTATTACACTCCTCTCCGCGCTCGCTCATTTGTCCAAGTGTCCAGCGAGCAATGCAATTCTCGGGGCATTTTTCGTTCGCTGCCACTTATTTGGGTCACGGACAGTCATCTCGTTCGCCGGCCAGGCGACCAGGCCAGGCTATCCTTGTCTTTACAGGTTTTTCGACTTTTACTTGCATCTGGCATTGGCCAGGCCAAAATCGCATATTTATTTATTTTATTTGTCTTTTTGGTTCCGTGTTTCATCTGCTCAGACAAAACATGGGGCTTCTTTTATGTTTATTTTCGTGGAAAAACAGCTGTTTTGACTGGGTGCCATTCTACCAGGCTTGAGGCTTCATTTTGGGTGTAAACTACATGGTGTAATTGGTATTAAAAATAATCATGCATATAAAGCTTTATGGGTTCGGTTTTTTATTCTTTAATTTTCTGCTCTGACTGTTTTTCAGTTCATTTCTAACAAGGCTTCGCCGTACAGCATCCTATAATTAAATTGTTCAAGTGCACATGCTTGGGGTATAACGTCTCTAAACTGTGCTTGAAATTATCGAAAGGAATAATAATTTACGAGCTGTTTATCTTGGGACTCTGGGAGCTTCTAAGTATGGATGGATGGTCCCAATAACAGCTGTTATTCTGTTTCTCTTTATTATTTCTACTTTACTTCAGTCTCGCTAGCTTCCCTCTACACTGGGGAAAAGTTTACCTGATCTGATTGACATTTGTAGCTTTATCGGATTTGGCTTTTCTTGGTTTTTACAAGCATTTTATTTGATATATGGCGACCCTGGGGCTTTTGGAAGTAAGTTCTGAAAACGTTATTTAGTTGGATAAATATGAAATAGAAATAGCTAAGGTGGAGTCGATTTTTGGTGTTATTATACCCTTGCAGAGGGTATTATAATTTTGACCAGGTGTTTGCAACGCAGTGAAGGAGGCATCTCCGACCCCAGTCGATCTAGCCTTGTCCGTCTGTCCGTCTGTCCGTCTGTCGGTTTCTACGCGAACTAGTCTCTCAGTTTTTGAGGTATCGAGCTGAAATTTTCAGCATAGTCTTATTTCTTTAGCACGCAGTATATATGGCGGAACGACCGAAATCGGACTACTATATCCTATAGCTGCCATAGGAATGATGGCGAAATTAATGTAAACAATATTTTAACTTCTCTGTTTTTCAACGTATTTCTATAAATTTTGAGATATAGCAGTTTTTTATGCTTCTAGAATTACGGTTTTAATTTCATTAAGATCGGACCACTATGTCATATAGCTGCCATAGAAGCGATCTGTCGATTTATATGAAAATGTAAAATGCTACATGTAAAATGTTAAATTTACAAAATTCGATATTTTTCAACATTACTAAAATGGTTCGATTTTCAATGATCCAATTGCAGACTGCAAGGGTATACCAGCTTCGGTTTACCGAAGTTGGCTTTCTTTCTCGTTTTTATTTATTTTAAGAGTGAATTTCTTTACTAAACTTGACAAATGGTGTTCTATGTGTGAGTACCCACAGATCAAGCAAGTGCGTATGTTGCGTACAGATCTAGAATTCTAAAGAATGCGTGTGCACACATACAGTCGTGGGCTGTCGCTGTATGCGTACAAGGGATCACCTGGCTCCCTCTCTGGTTAATGTCATTGGTAAATGGGTACTAAAAATATGCAATTTGTCTGCTTATTTTTGGGATTTAATATTTAGTATTATTAATATTAATTATCACATCTGTGGAGATTTTTTGTTCTGTTATTTTATTGAATAAAGAACCTCAAGTCTGTTATCGAAGTTGACAATTGGCACACTTTTCGATTTAATGCTTGATTCTCCATGATCTTCATCCTCTCTCGCGAAGAGGAAGAGAGTGAAGAGGAAGAGAAGAAGAAGAGGTAGAAGGAGGAGGCGCACGAGAATGGAGTGCAAACAATGGCGATGAAAATTTCACAGCTCTTACCATGACTTTGGTTTTGGCCCCCAAAGAAAGATCAAGGGACGACAGCAGCAGCCCCAAAAAAATACGATATATTTTAAGAAAGAAAGAAGAGAAAAACACAAGACGTTGGCAACTGTGCAAATAAAGCACCAACAAACAATAATAACACACACACCCGCACACCTGTGGGTGAAAGATGAAGAAGAAGAAGCGGAGCGGACACCAAAAAAAAGCGAAGAATAAAATACCAACAACATGTAAATGAAAAGCCAAACAAAACCATTTTACAATTGTGGCTGCGCGCTGTGTGTTGTATGTTGGTTTTGCTTTTGTTGCCTTTGTTATTTCGGTTTTTTTTTTGTGTTTTGTTTTCTGCGGAAAGTCGGGAAAATCAGTCAATGGAACGTCACGGCAGAACAGCGACGCCGCAGCAGCAGCGCAGCTTCGGGGGCGTGTAAGTGTAAGTTCAATGAAATGCAGGCAAAAGGCAAAGAAGAAGAAAAAGAAGAAGGTGGAGGAGGAGATGCAGAAGGGGAAGAGCTAAACAACAACAGAAAACAAGAACAGCGCGCCAATTGATCCTCAATTTTTGCTTCCATTTCCAAACACTCTAACAAAAATATTAACTACTTTTTTTTTGAGGCAATAGTAACAAAACGATAAATATTGTTTAGCATCAAAACAAATAATGTTTTAACACATTTTTATTATGATGTTAAGCTTGGCCTTGAGAGTGTTTCGAATTTTAGGATAAATATAAATTATTCGTCACAATCTAGTTACAAATTACGTTTTCTCTTATTCCCTCCTCTTTTTCTCATTAGAATTTAAAACAGTTATCTTTAAGTACTGCAATATTTGCATGCATTATCAGAAATCTAAGCCATCGAAATTTCTACTCCCTTTGAAAAATGTACCCACAATATTCCTCTTTCTTATTGTTCATAATTCTTAGGTTTTTACGGTTACTTACCTCTTCAACTTTCTGCTGCATTTTGCGTGGTTATCTTTTATCTGTGGCGGCTGCAAAATGCAAAATCCGTTTCAACACTAAACAGAACAAAATTTGCAGAACAGAAAAAAAAAACGATGTGTTCAAATGTGTTTTTGAGTTAAACACAACATTCACGCTCGTGTTGCAGTTCCAATGTTCGTAGCGGCCTTTCTGCCTGTTCTTCTGCTGTATATTGGCGGTTGCGCGCGCGCAAAAGTGCAGCGGAAAATAACAAACAAACAAACGATCGAACGAACGAACGAACGAACAAACAGACGGATGTCGGGAGTTGGAGTAGGCGCGAAGAATCGGAGCGGGCGACCAGCACGCAGAGCAATCGAAAACAATGTGAAGTGCAAAGAGCAAGCGACGATAACGCGCACTTCAAAAGCTTGTATCGACGGGCGTGTGGCGTGTGCTAGTTTGTGCCTAAAAATGCCAAGCCAGGTAGAAATACCATAACGGTATTTATCAGGTCTGAAGCGGTTACTTTGAAAATTTAATTAAAATTTAATTATAAACAAAATGAAAATAAAAACTTTATTATACCCTATCTAACGATACTATAGCTATACTATATCTATACTACACTATATACTATAAATATATCTATATTATAACAGTTATCAGTCATACCGATAGACAGTGGTATTTTTTTACGCCTGCCTATCGATGGTTGCCATGACAACGGTCTTTCAAAAATAAAACCGAAAACAAAGTCAAACCAAGCGAAACGAGAGCAAAATAAAACAGAGAAAATAGAACAAGAACCATGCAGAAGGGAAGGGACTTGAAGCGAACTGGCGTCTACCGCGTGAGCGGAAACATCGGGGACTTCCAGCTGGAGCTGAAGCTGCGCCACATCAGCGAGTGGCTGCCAGTGCCCAAGTTCGAGTATACGGGCGCCCAGCCCAATGCCAGCGGCGGCGGCGGCAGCGCTCATGGTGATCACTATCCGGAGTTGGAGGAGGCGGAGCAGTGGTCAGACTGCCGTATTTACCTGCCGCAGGGCGACGACACCTACGGCGTCCAGAACCGGCTGGGCTACTACAGCAGCTACTACAACGTGAGCGTGGCCCGCAACCAGGTAACTCGGCGCCTCAGGAGCCCTCAGTCACAGAAGGCCTTGAAGAATGGACCGGAGAAAGGAGTGGAGGGGGAGGAAGCGGAGGAGGCGTTGGAGCAGGAGGAGGAACAGCAGGAGAAGCACAGCAGTCGGAGCAAATCGAGCCAACCCTCGTGGAGCATTCTCAGTGAGCGGAGCAGTCGCCATCCAGCCGGGGATCTGTTCTACGAGCGGAACCGGGAGCTCTGCAACGGCAGCATCGCCAGCATACGCATCTCCTGGCAGCAGAAGTACTTTAGCCACGCAGAGCTGGAACGCCACCTGCCAGATCCCGGTGGCCATGCCAGTAAGCTGCAGCGACGCTACCACAGCTGGGCCCTGGAAACGCAGGAGCTGCAGCAGCGACACCTCAGGAAGCTGGCGCTGGCCAAGCAGGAGTACCAGGACCAGAAGCAAGTGCAGGACGAGGACCAGAATCAGGCCAGACTGCGCCGTCGGATGCGGAAATCGCGTCGCAAACAGCAAAGCCGTCCCAGCACCGCTGTGTCTCTGGCTGACCCTGGACCCACGACCCACGGCCTGTCCTCGGCCAGCATGTCGGAGGTCTCACTGGACGATCCGAATTTCGCGGCCCGCACCTGTCTCATCCACACCCTGGTCGACGGCGATGCGGAGGATCTGCTGCCGTCGGAAGCGCGGCAGTTGCGCCAGGAGGGCCAGCAGCTGATGTACGTGTATGCGGATCTGCCAAAGGACACGCTCCTCGTGACCATTCGCTACGATCCCGGCCAGGGCCTGCTCTACGTGTACCCGGACTTCAGCAGCAGTGCCCGCGACCTGGACTACATGGTGCAGATCGAGCGGGACAACGACTGTCGGCAGCTCTATGCCTATGGCTTCGAGAACGTCACGCCGCTGGAGGCGCTCCTGGACGAGGAGGCAGAGCCCGAGCCCGAGCCTGAGGATGATGAGCCGCAGGCTGAGGATGAGGACGAGGAATCGGAGCAGGAGCTCCCCGAAGATGTCACTGGCCTGGAGCTCGTCGAGTACTACCACAGGCGGCGCGCGGCTGCCTCTGAGCTGCGCAACCTGGTGCAGTTCGAGTTGCCGCCGAAGCGAATGAGGCGGGTTTGCCTGCTCCTGGAGCTGCAAACGGCACAGTACTTTGAGAATCCCAACGTCCATGTGCGCTACTACATATATCCGCCGCCTAATACCCTCTGGGAGGCTCCGGCCGGCGAGGATCCGCTGCGCGGAGCGACGGCCACCTGCCGGAATGCCGGCGACTGGCGGCTGGCCAACCTGGGCCACTGCTGGCAGCTGACGCTGCTCTGCGAGGAGCAACACCAGGCGGACCAGCAGCTGCTGCACCTCTACTTCGAGGTGGTCAGCATAGACAGCTGGCAGCGGGAGCGCTGTGAGGGCTACGCCCACTATTCCCTGCCGCTGATCGCGTCCCTGCCCACGGCGTCCATTCGGCTGCAGTGCATCCGGCCGGTGGACAGCTGGCTGGATGCCCTCAATCGTTACTTTATCGGCGGCCGCCAACTGTTCGACTTTGTGTCCTACTTCGATGTCCAGTCACGACAGTCGGAGCTCCATTCCCGCCTAGAGTCGAGTGGCGGCGGCAGGGCCATGCGGAGCACGGGATCGCTTGTGCTCCGGATGCAGAAGCTCCAGCAGCGACAGATCGAGGGCTCGAGCCAGCGGTTCCAGCTGGAATTGGAGGACAGCGATAGTGATGATGGCGGCACCAGCAGCGACGAAGAGGAGACCAAGTCCACTTCGAACGAGGATCCGGCCAGGGCCACAACCTTGGAAGAGGTGATGGCTGCCTACATCGAGGCGCGGGAGCGGATCGAGTCGCTGCTGAACAGCATTGCGGAGGGATGATATAAATAATAACAAAAAAGAATAAATCAAATATTTTTTTTCACACTTCGATTTGTTTTCCTTTCATTTTGGCGCTCAAGTTTTGAATGTACATCGATTAATTACGATCGATAACTTTTCAGTGCCTTAAAAACGATAAGAGATCGCCTCTTGTATTGAAAAGCGGTCACACTGGTTTCAAAGAGCGGGCAATCCTCGCGAGAATTCGTAGTCCTTGAAACGGGCGCCACCATGGACTACGACCTATTCCAGTCGGACGACGAGGAGGACATCATCACGGCCTTCAACCAGGCCACGCAGAAGCTCAAGCAGGATGCCCTCAACGCACCTATGAATGTAGACGACGAGGAGGAGGGCTTGGACGATGGACTGGACTGGCTGCCGGAATTCTGCTGCAGCGGCAGGGACACGCAGAAGACGCCGTTGCCGGCCGAGGGCTTCCTGCGCAGCGGCTACGCTGAACTGCATCCGCCGCCCTGTCGCCTGGCGAACCTGTGCTTCGACTTTGGCGAGGGACAGCTGACGGTTGCCGCGGTGCGGAGCTACCTACACGGCGAGGCCTGGTGAGAGTGACAACCCTAACTTACCCTAACTTGGCAACCCTACTTTCTCCTCCGAATTGCAGCAAGAATGTGCAGAAGCTATTCGCCGCCGTGGCGGGTCAGCAGCAACTGGCGCCGACGCAAGGATCCGCCTCCGGCTCCGGCTGGTTTCGTCTCCGCCAGCAGGTCACCCACTTCTATCACCTGCTGCTAAGCCTGCGCGGAGAGGATCGGCAGCCACTATTCCTAGAGGATTTGCGGCTTCTCCTCAACACTCAGCTGGACACGGAAGATGCCTGGAAGGTCCTGTACTTTGCGGAGCACAGCAAGGGCAACGAGTGCCAGGCGCCGGCCTATCATCTCTACCATGGCATTCTCGAGTGGCGCTTCCTGGATCTCCACCTGCTGGCCGCGGGAGAGGGAAAGGACCAAGGCAGCTTCCTCGGGCAGCTGGAGCGAACCCTGGACGATCTGATTGTGTGTGCGGGGCATCATTACCGCGGCCGACATCGGCCGGAGCTCATCCACAGCTCCCCGTTCGTGTGCCGCTGCACCAAGGAGCTGTGGCTGCTGCTGAAGCGCCTCATCCCGCTGTGGCTGGGCGAGCGGGACCTGGACTTCTGGCTGCTCTTCCACAAGGCCATGCTCCGGCACAAGGCCAAGGGTTTTCCAGGGGAAAGCCATGCAGCTCTCCTCGCCTTCCACGAGTTCTATGCCTGGCTGCGCCTGGGCCTGGCCCGCTTGGACGAGCTCCTGCCCGAGACCATGGGCGCTCCACCGCCCACCGGCATCAGCCTTCAAACGGCCAGCCTGCTGAAGCAGTTCCTGGCCAGCCAGCCGGACGAGCAGCAGCGCCGCGTCTACTTCTCGCTCCTCGCTCCCCTCCAGCCGGACATGGACGTGCTGTGCCAGCTGTGGGAGTACCTGCATCGCTCCCTCAACTGCAACTTTAGTGCGGGCACCGAGCAGCTGGATCAGCTCCCTCTGACCTGCCCCAGCGGCGCCGCCTACGTGGAGCGCTACAGCAAGCTCCTGGCCAAGACGCAGCTGGAGGATCTCAACCTGAGCAGCTTCACCACCTACGCCTGGATGCTGGGCCGGACGCTGAAGCTGCTGGGAGGGGGCAACCAGCGCCAGAAGCTCCTGGGCCGCATCTTCAGCAAGTTCAGTGCCGCCAAGCTGCTGGCGCTCAACGAGCCGGGCATCCACCATGTGATCGAGCTCTTCCTGTGCCTGCTGCTCTCGCAGGAGGATCTCGGCGAGCTGGCGGTCAAGCTGCGCGAGATGCTTCTCTGCCTGGCCCTCGACAAGCTGCCGCCGGTGCGGCGAGTCCTGGTGGCCAAGGGCCACATGGCACTGCTGCTCCTGCACGCCCAGCATCGCCTCCCCATGGAGGACTACGTGGGCAAGCTACTAAGCCAGCTGGCGGCCATTCGGAACGACGTGGAGGTGGGCGCCATCTACGCGGGCAGCCTGCAGGCCGTCTTCGATCTGGCGGACGACTTCGGTCGCGGCGAGCAGCTGCTGCTGGCGCCCTGGCTGACGCACTACGTGGAGAAGAGCGGCCAGGCGCAGCAGGATCGCGTGTGGCAGGCTCTCCACGCGCTCACCGTGCGGCTGAGTGATCCGCGGGCCGTCTCTGGCAACGCCAGCGGCATGACGGAGGCCCTGCAGCAGCACATCCTGCCCCTGCTAAGGACGCAGTATGTGACTGGCCACAGTTCGTGGCTGCCCAGGCTGGCTGCCAGGTTTGTGGCCATGCTGGACAAGGAGCCGGGGGACAAGCTGCTGCTGGGCTTCCTCCAGGGACCGGAACCCCTAAACCTGGCCGCCTCCGCCCAGCTGATGCTGGAAGTGCTGGAAGACAGCGGCGGCAGGCGGCGGCTCCCCTCGAATGCAACCATCCTGCAGGTCTGGGTCAAGTCCCTGGTCCTCCTCAACGCGCAGCACGAGGCGGTGGTGGCCCTAACGGCGCACGTCACCCAGCTGGAGGAGTTCCCCGCCTCCCTGGAGGGCGGCCGCGAGCCCCTGTGCGCCTTCTTCGGAGCTTTGGGACGGCGGGCCCAGCAGGAGGAGGCGGCGGCCCCCCACGTGCGGATGCAGCTGAGCCACAAACTCCACTCGTATGTGAGCCACTTTGAGCTGTGGCTATCGCCGGAGCGCCTGCGCTCGGAGCTGGGCTCCCGCTTCTACAGCTTCCTGGCCATCGTCATCTACAACTGCCCCAGCTTGGCCTATGTGCGCTCCAAGCCCACCTGCTTCTTCCACCTGGCCATGGTGCGCTTCCTGCTCACCACGCAGTTGCAGGCGGGCGTGCCGCCCGAGGGCCGGATGCCCCAGATGGTGCACAAGATCTTCCCGGTGCTCCTCCAGGGCATCGGCCGGCTGCCCTACCGCACCGATGCCTACGTGGGCAAGACCCTGGAGCAGCTGGTGCAGCACTGGACGCCCCACTTTAGCTTCTCGCCCAGCGCCAGGCTGGTGGCCCGTCCGTATGCCACGCTCCTGCAGGCGGATGCAGAGTTGGCCCAGTTCGTGCTGCAGCTGCTGGTCACCCAGTTCCTGGTGGTGCAGCGTCGCAAGGCAGGCCCGCAGGCGGGCCTCGTGATCGGCATCCTGCAGCAACTGGTCGAGGGCCTGCCCGTGGAGCAGGAGCAGCAGCTGCTCACCCTCTTGCGCGGCGTCCACATGCCCCTGCTGGAGCACATTATGTTCGTGGACGAACTGGATCACAGTCGCAACCAGGTGCTGGGCCTGTACCGCTCGTTGGTCCAGCATGGCGGCTACAAGCGATCGCCGGCCGTGCGGGACATGTGCTCCTCGCATGTGCGTGCGCTGGCGGAGAAGCATCTGGCCCACTGCACCTACTTCTACTTCCAGATGCTGATCAAGCTGGCGGAGATGGCGCCCGATCTGGTAACGCCGCTGGTGCCCTTCGTGCGCGAGCAGGCCCAGCAGGTGGAGCTGAAGCGAGGGGCTGGCGAGGATGTGGGCATACGCAAGTGCCTGCAGCGACTGCAGCAGGTCTTGAGGTAGGCGTGGGTGGGAGAGGAGCCCCTAGGATAGTCAGTAGCTTAAGCTTAATCTTAATCGGTACTAATAAATGCGCAATTTACAGAGAATCTCCCGTAGCAAAGATCCCTTAAAGATCCCTTAAAAATCCCTTTAAAAAAATCCCTTAAAGATCCCTTAAAAATTCCTTTAAAAAAATCCCTTGAAGATCCCTTAAAAAACCCTTAAAAATCCCTTAAAGACCCTTTTGGCATTCTATAAAAATGTTATTATTTCAAAACGGAAGACCCCGGACCGGAGCCTCCTTCTCCTCCGGCTATCATCACAAATATTTGCACCTACCTCCGCTCCGTCAGTGCTTACAGATTTACTTTAAGGCTTGGCAATAATAAATACACTAGGATTGCTTCTCATCATGGCAGTGGCAACAGCAGACCTTCCCCTCTCAGACCACGTTCTTGGCGTCCCGCGGTATGCGATTGGTGAGCAGGGCGGCGGGCATGAAGCCAGAGTCGCCCAGGTACTTGATGGACACATTGCCGGACGCACCGATCGTTAGCCAGGTGATGGACGCGTGATTGATGTTGATGCGCAGCCATCCCTCGGCCGGGAACTGGAGGGCGCGGCAGACAAAATACCGAATCACGTTGCCATGGCCCACGATCAGGGTGTAGGTCTCCTTCTCCTGGTCGGGATAGGCGCGATGGAAGTAGCGCCGGAAGGCGGCCTCGATGCGGGTACCGTCGCGCAGGAACTGCTGCAGGTAAACCGGAAAACCGGTCAGGATTCGGATCAATGCGAGGAGAGATTAGGGCCACTTACCGATGCCTCCGGCTTCCAGTGGCCCACCGGCGGCTGCGGCGGTATCGGTGCCCCCTCGCGCAGGAAGGCACAGTTCACCACCTTCTCCTTGTCGAACTGGATCTCGTTGAGTATTATATCGGAGGTCTCCTGGGCGCGCACCATGGTCGAGGCCACCACCTTGTCCCACTTGATGCCCAGCTCGGACAGACGCCGACCGGTGTACTCCGCCTGCTTGCGACCGCGCTCGGTCAGGTGATGAGTCGCATCCGAGTCGCCCACGTCCAGGTACTCGCCGTGCCGCACCAGGATTATGTGGCGCGCCTTCTTGGCCTTGGCCTTCTCCAGCTCCGAGTTGTACCGATTCTCCTCATCCGGCAGGCTGTTGCGCAGCGGCCGCACCAGTGACCGCGGCTCGCGGCAGTCCCAGTTGCTGTCCCACAGCGCACAGGAGTCCACCGGCCTCTCCGTGGTCGTCCAGGAGCTATACGCCGCCGTCTGGGGATCGAGTAGCCGCTGCAGGTAGAAGGCCGCCAGTCCGGCACCGGTGCCGCACACGAAGCTGGTCAACTTTCGCATCTTGCCAGGTTGAAAACTTTTCCTTTATCTCTTTTGATCTTTTATCTTCCTTTATCTTCTATCTTTTCTCGTTTTTGTTGTATTTTCGCCGATTCGCCGCCAATCAGTGTGACCGAAGCTGGGGTGGAAAAGACCCATCTCTGTTTGGGAAAAGTGCCCGCGCAACTAGAATAAAGAATTCTATTTTATAAATATTGGTCTGAGTTTTAATATAAATTATTTGTGATATATGTAGATGCAATACATTTTAATTGTTTTTTAAATATCGAGCAAAAGTGAATCTAGTCGACTTTTATTTAACGATATTTTATAACAGTATAACAGCTTATTGCAGATACATTGCAAAATATCGATACATTAACATTTTTCACATCTCTACGCTTGCCTTACCTATCGCTTTGCCGCCAAGCTCTTGATTCTTGTGCTTCCATTTGCTTCCAAGTTTTTCACAGAAACGGTCAAGTGCTTGTACTTCTTGTACTTGTTTTTCGCAAAAAAGTTACAAGGAAAAGGTTGTGGTGTCAGCTGAAATGGGACGTAGAAAGAGGGTCTTTACACATAGGAAGAGGTAAGCAAACGCAAAACTCGAAACGCACAGGCGCAAAGGTTTCGTTGCATTTCCATAATGTGTGTGTGTGTGAGCAGGAGGAAGCTAAAAAATACTCGGAAATAGCTGAAAACGAGTGATTTTATCTTGTGTAAAGTGTTTGGTTGCTTATTTAAAGTTCTTGTAACAGTATTATTTCTTAAATATGTATATAAAGTTGCAGACTATAATAGCATAATATTAATATAGAAGAATTTTGAATCTTTATTTTGCCAATCATTTTGTTAATGTAGAAGTAATAGCGAGAAAGGGCAACCCGTTTTTAAATACGCGATTGACAATAGCAGGACAAAATCACATTTTCGCAGAATTTCCTAGAAAAACGTATTTCATGTTTGTGTGTATTTTTCTGAGAATTCATTTTACAAAATGGCGTGGCGCAGACAACTTGAATTGACAGTCTGGCAACTCTGTTACTTACCGTTTGTCACTAAAAGAAGCAATCTTTTTTTTTTCTATTAGAGGACAGAGAACTATTCCTGTCGTCAAGAACGTCCTGATGGAGGGAAAAGGTATTACATTCCAGGACAAAGGCCGTACCTGGGAAACGGCGGCTGATGCCAAGACTGTGGTAAAGTATCTCAACCAGCAGAACCCTGTGCACTACCTTAACCTGGAGGGCAATAGGCTGAGCGTGGACGCGGCAGAGGTCATTGGTGAGGCCCTAAGCCGCCACCCTGAGTTTCGCCTTGCGCTGTGGAAGAATGTCTTCAAGCGCTACATGATTCCGGAGATTCCACTGTCGCTTAAGCATCTGGGCGGGGGTCTGATAGCGGCAGGCGCCAAACTGGTGGTTCTTGAGCTCACCGATAATCCCTTAGGACCGACTGGGATGCTCGCGCTGGCGGAGCTTCTGCGCTCGCCCGTCTGCTACTCCCTGGAGAAGTTGCTCCTGAACAACTGTGTTCTCGAAGATGAGGGCGCTGCCACGCTGTCCAAGGCGCTCATTGAACTATATGGCAACGCCGAGAAGGCCGGATCGCCGCTGAAGCTGCGCATCTTCGTCGGTGGGCGCAATAATTGGAAGTATATGGGCGCCAGGGAATTGGCCGTCGCTTTCAAAGTGCTGAAGACACTCGAAGAGGTTACGCTGACAGAGAACTTCATCAACCACGAAAGTGTGGGCTTACTGGCCGAGTCCTTCAAGGAAAACCCGAACCTACAGGTACTCAAGTTGAATGAAAACCGCCTGAGGGGCACGGGTGCCGCAAAAATAGCAGAGATCCTGCCAAGCCTTTCTCAGCTGCGGGAGATTGACCTCAGCGAATGTTTCATCCGAAACCGTGGCGCCCACAAACTTGCCAAGGCCTTAGAAGGCTCAAACGAAATGCTGCAGACGATCTATTTGGATAACAATGAAATCCACATCGATGGAGGTCTGGCCTTAGTGGCCGCCATGAAAAATAAGCCCAAGCTACGCCTATTCAATATCGATTACAATTACTTTGGTCCGGAGGGCTGCCAACAGGTCAGGACTGCAATGGCCCAGCAACAGAAAGGCGTTAGGCTGGAGGTATATTATTCCAGCGACTTGCCTTTTCCTACCGCGACTCAGGAGGATTCCGAGGTATACGGTTATTCCGAGGAAGAGGATGAAGAGGAGCCCGGGCCCAGCAACAGGTCTGCGGTATTCAAGAAGCCCATCAACCCGGCTCCGGCAGTCAAGGGGCCCAGCATCCCGGCTTCGGCATTCAATGAGCCCATCAACCCGGCTCCGGCAGTCAAGGAGCCCATCAACCCGGCTCCGGAAGTCAAGGAGCCCAGCAACCCGGCAGTCAAGGAGTTTGTCTCCCACCGCAAACCCTGCACCCTGGAACAATTCAACGCTCTGGGTTCGGCCAACAAGCTTAAGGCTCTGCAGAGCATGATTAATGTAATGAAACTAGTGAACTTTTGGAAGTTACTCTACTTAAAAACTATAATTATTTCTTTTTTAAAGGATTTTACCAATGACCACCACATGCTGCTGCTGGTTTTCACCAGCATCAAGTGCGCACATCTGTCTCAAGCATCGAAGGAAGCCTTGGAGCTGGCCATCTCGCTGTTCCACTTAACCTTTGACTACGCTACGAAGAACAACCAGGAGGCCCGTGTGGTTAACTATGTCCTCCAGCAATTGGGCCTGATGGAATCCAAGGTGCCCGAGCAGGAGGGCAACAAGGAGAAGGAGATCGAGGAGACCACCCAGCTCAAGGACAGGAAGCGGTCTTTCACCACCGCCGAGCTCGAGGATGAGCAGGGCGTTGCTGGCAAGCGCCAGCGTCAGACCAAGGAGCCCCCAGAGTCCGACTTCGACCTCCAGAGCTGCCGATTCGCATTGCGCGAGGCCATCCGCCGCCCTGAGTTTGCCACTGACACCATCAAGAATATGCTCAAGGAGCCCCTAAACAAAATCGATGTGTAAACCAAAATGGTAAAATATGAACAAGCTCTATGTTCTTTTCTTATTTGAATTTTTTAAACACAAGTTGCGAAGTGTACATTTTTGGTTTTGAAGAAAATACATATATAAACTGTTTAACGATTTAAATAAAAAAGATGGCAAGGAGCCCCTAAACAAAATCGATGTGTAAACCGAAATGGTAAAATTAAACACAGAGCTTAATTTCTTATCTGAATTTTTTAAACACAAGTTGCGAAGTGTACATTTTTGGTTTCTGAAGAAAATACATATATAAACTGTTTAACGACTTAAATAAAAAAGATGGCAAGGAGCCCCTAAACAAAATCGATGTGTAAACCGAAATGGTAAAATTAAACACAGAGCTTAATTTCTTATTTGAATTTTTTAAACACACGTTGCGAAGTGAACATTTTTGGTTTCTGAAGAAAATATTTGTAATCTGTTTAACGATTTAAATAAATAAGTCGGCATCAATATTTGTTTTTATTATCAAAGATGGTTATTTTAGAGAGATGAGATCGGCCTGAAAAGTTTAATAGAGTATATGACAGCGCAAAATAAATAAAACAACTTTATTATTAATTTTGCACGAAAACTAAAAAAAATTTAATAAAGGGGGAAATTACATTTTGAAATTGGTATTTTCTGGAAGTGGTAATTTTTAACGGCTGGTACTTGTACACCTAGATAGAGCCATCGATAGTTGCGAATTTTCTTACGTCGTAAGCTCTCTCAATTTTGAAAAGAATGGATTTTTTAGGGGCAAATGTCGACTCCGAGATTTTGGGAAGAGCAAAATTTGGCCACACTGGCAATATTTCAATCTGGCCACACTGGCCCATTGAGTTGGCATTTGGACGAGAAAAAAATCCGTAGTTAATTGTTTAATAACGACCCCTTAAAACAAGTAAATGTATTGTTTAGTCAACTGCCAGACGAAACTGTGTGCGTGTAAATAAGCGAACGATTTGTGTAAGTCTAATTGGAAAACGAAGGAATAGAAGGGAAAACTCTTTGGCTGCCTGCGAGCCTGTGTGTGTGTGTGTGTGTGCCAGTGCGTGTGTGTTTATGCAGAGCGGCTCCCCAATTGGCCGCCTTTAATATTTATTTTTAAAGGAAATTGACAAAGACAACTGCTGAAGTGCTCCTTTATTGTCAGTAAAAATAATTATGTGGTCAACTTTAGCCAGAGGGGGGACACCGGATTGCAACACTGTGCTCTTCCTCTTCTTTCGCTCTTTCTGTCCCTCTCGCTAGCACTCTCTCTGTCGCTCTCAACCATTGCTCCAAAGTTTTTTTTTCTTTTTGCCCCAGAGAGTTTCTTTACTTTCAACTTTACTTCAGGGGGGAGAGAAGGCAGAAAATAAATAAATAAATACAAGAAGCACACAAAACGGCAATATTTGATGGAAAAAATTATCAGTGAGCGAAGAAGAAGAAGCACCAAAAACGAAACAGCAGAGGAAAAAAAAACCTGCTACGTCAAGAGAACAACAAAAACAACAACAGTAAGAGAGCGAAACGGTGGTAACAAAACGAAGAAGAGGAAGAGGCCGCAAGAGTGAGAGAGAGGGGGTATATAAGGCAAACGTCCACGTAAACTTTTAACTTTTGCTTTTCGCTTTTACATATTATGTATATTGTATGTGTATATATTTTGTTTTCAATACTGCGTTTAATGGCCGCCAGCGCAGCTGTTTTTTTTTTAAATATTTTTTTGTATTGTTTGCAAAAAGTTGCGGAAAACGGGTCATTTTCCATGAAAACTGGTTTCGTTCATTGAACCGCTCCACAAATCCAGCAAAACCACCCAAGAACCGCCACCACCACCCGCTCTGTGCCAAAGAAAAACCCCTTTTAGGCCTACTTTCTCAAAGTCCGTTTAAGTTGAATTGAGAATATAAGAAAAACTACTATTACTAAGCAAGCTTTCACCTCTAAATACAAATTGTATATAAACAGTAGATTTAGATTAGATTTAAGCAGCAAAAATCACGTACCAAAATAAAATAAATGTAAAATGTAACTAAGCAAGCTTTACTACAGATCGTGCTATAACTTTCCGGTCAAAGATAAGATAAATCTGTGTTAAATCAAGAGGGTAGAACGAACAACAGTTATTAAGTTTATAAAAGCGTTGAATCAACGAAATGTTTTAAAAAGTTGGTGAAATTATAAAAGGAATAAATTATGTTAAATTATTTATTCAATAATTGTTTATTTATGTTAAATTCTTCGTCTCTTTTATTTATTTAGTACATATTTCTTTTAAAATAAAGAAAGAAGGAATATCAAGTGTTGTTTCCGTTAAAAATGTATAATTTTAGTATTTTATAATTGTTATTAGGAAACAAAAGCCTAATGTTTACTATTTCCAACTCATTTTCACTGATTCACTTGGGTTTCCATCACCACAGAGACCAGGCTTGCCTTTCTTTGTTTATTCATGTATTGATTGAGTTTTAATAGAACAATAATAAAATAAAAATTGTTTACTATTCTTCCCCAATTCCCAGTTGCCACACAGCAGGCTTAGCTCTAAGGCAGTCTCTGATTTTGTTTGTTGAATTTCGTTTTTAATATGCATTGTCTTCCCTTTGATTGCAGGTCCAACATGTTGCACAACAATGCGCCCTGGCTGCCACCGCATCAGCAGCAGCAGCCGCAGCAGCAACAGCCGCAGCAGCAGCAGCATCCGCAGCAGCCACAGCATCCTCCTCTTCAGCAGCAACCGCATCCTGTCCAGCAGCCGCAGCAGCAGCAGCTCTATGCCAGCCAAATGTTTCAGCAGCAACAGCAGCCAACGGCCAACTACTGGCCGCCGGAGGAGCAGCAGCAGCAGTCGCTGAACTACAACAACTATTTTGCCGGACAGCAGCAGCAGCAGCCACTGCCGCCGCCGCAGCAGCAACTGTATTATCCCACGCATCACCCTGCTCCTGCTCCAGCGGAAGCCCCGCTGGACTCCTTCGATAACAACAATAGCGGCGGAGGAGGAGGAGGAGGAACAACCCCCGCTCGGAATGATGGCTGGGGAGATTGGGGCGATTGGAATGACAACAACAACGCCAGCATTGTGGGCAGCAGCAACGGCAACGTGGCTGTCATGGAGCCGCCACAGGAGCAGCTGCTGGAGGACTCCTTCAATGTGCAATCCTCGCCAGGCAGCTGGCCCCCGGCCTTTGCCAATAACAATGTGGAGGTGCCGCCTCCTCCCTCTTTGCTGCCACCGCCGGAGCTGGGCCAGGAACCGGAGCTGGATGCCATTGTGCCGCCGCAAGCTTTCCAGAATCAACCAGTTTCCGTGGGAGCACCCCCGCCAGCACTGGCACCGCCGGCAGCACTGCCTCCCAGCATGACGCCGGCAGCACTGCCTCCTAGCATCGCCTCAGGAGCCGGTAATCCCTTCAAGCGTTCAACGGGTCTGAGCAAGCGCGTTAACATACTGGCCACGCCACCGGAAGGCGCCTCCTCGTCACCAGCACTGGCTCCAGTAGCTCCTGTAGCTCCCTTGGCTCCCTTGGCTCCCGTGGCTCCCTTGGCTCCGGCAATAGCACCCATGGTCCCTGGACCACCAGCAGAGCAGCTCTTTGGCCTGCCGGCAGAGGCACAAGGCGAGCCCTTCAGCATACTGGCAGCCCTGCCAGTGGCCGCTTCCATAGGAGCACCTTTGGCCCCTACTCCGGCTCCCCTACTTGCTCCGGCTCCCGTGTATGCACCGCCCCAGGACGACAACCAGGAGGTGCTCTCCGCCCCCAACGACGAGCGTGCCCAGTACCTGCAGACGAGCCACCTGTCCGAGCAGCTGGGCGAGGGTGAGGCGGATCAGGATGCTGGCCTGCTGCCGCCGCCGGGTCTCTCCCGTTTGGTGCTCGGCCAGCCGGAGCTGGACTTTCAGCAGCAGCGCCTGGTCACCGGTGGCACGGAGCAGCAGGCCCAGGCGGCGGCCCTGCACATGGAGGAGCGCCAGGCCGACGGCGAGGACACCTCGGAGGGGGAGCAGCGGCAGACGCCGCCGCGACGCGTGGTCACGGGCGTGGAGACCACCAGCAGCAGCAGTGTCGTCGCTCCAGTCAGCGAACAGCGCGAGGTGGTGCTGGACGGGGAGAATCTGGAGGATCGCGAGGCCGTGTCCCCGCCGCCGTCGGTGGAACTGCCGCCATCATCATCATCGGTACATCACACGCTGCCCGACGAGCCGGAGCAGCTGCATCACAATCCGCCGCAGGCACTGACATCGTCGGCGGCGGCTGCCTTGGAGGAGCAGCCTCCGCTGGACAAGCGCTCGGCAGCCGGCGGACGTCGTGGCAATGCCGCCGCCTCCCTCGACCTGGAGTCCGAGGACGAGTCGGATGAGTTCCTGGCCAGCGAAAGGGAGCGGGATCGCGAGCGTGAACGCGAACGCGATCGCCGCGAACCCATGGACGAGAGACGGGGCCGCGGCGGGCGCAGCAGCCACTACACCTACGATGGCGAAACGGAGGACTCGGTGCGTGGTCCTTCCCACAACGAGAGCAAGACCTCAAGGGATACCCATCACCGGCGCAGCCAGCACGATTCCACGCGCTCTAGGCGCCACCCGGAGCCGGAGGTGGAGCGGGAGAGGGAGCGCGAGCGGGACCGGGATCGGGAGCGAGACCGCGAGCGCGAGCGCAACTGGCGGCGACGATCCCACAAGTATTTCAGCGGCGGCGAGGATCAGGATCAGCGCTCCTACGATCACTCGCGGCGCTACAACAACAGCAACTACGACGGCGAGTCGGACAACCCCGAGATGAATCACCTGGGTGAGGGCGAGCTGGACGGCAGCGGCCTGGGAGCACCGGCAAGTGCAGGAGGCGGTCGCAGCAGCAAGACTGGTCGCACGCGACGCAGTGCCCCCGAGGATGACTACGAGGAGTACGAACGGGAACGCGATCGTCACTACTCCCGCCGCTCCACGAAGCACCAGCCGGCGGCGGACAAGACGCGTTCCGCTGGCGGCAGCGGTCGACGAAGCTACGACACCCAGGGACGCCGCCCCGATGACTCGCGACGGGGTCCGCGTCACCCCGATCTGCGCAACTGGGATGGCTACGAGGAGTACCGGCGCAAGAGCTCCCGCAACAGCGACCTCGAGAAGGAGCGTCTTAACGGAGGAGGACCCAGTGCCACAGCTGGCGGCTCTGCCGGCGGCTCTGGCTCCGGTTCGGGCAAGCGGCGCACCCAGTATGACCAGTATGGCGGCGTCTCCGGCGGCGCCTACGATCCGTACGGCATGTACGAGCAGATGTCGCGCAATCCGCACGCCTACGCCGACATGTACGCCAAGTTCTACGGCCAGATGATCAACTCGATGACGGCGGCTGTGAGTGCGGCTGCCGCCTCGAAGGCCACTGTTCCTGGGGTGCCTGGAGCCGGAGGAGTTGCTGGTGGTGTCGGAGCCATGACCGGCCTAATGCCCGGCTCGGCGCCAGCTACGGCCGCCGCCCTCTTAGCGGCAGGAAGTGTGAGCGGAGGCAGCGAAGCCGCTTTACTCAGGGAGCGCGAAAGGTGAGTGTTCTATAGATTAGGGTGAATCTTTGGTTTATTTTTTGTATTGCCAGACTAGGAAAAGGTCCTGGGAACTTGCAGGGTTTCAAGGGGGATTCAGTCAGTCAGTATTTATATATATTAGCAAATTTCTCTGCACAGCCTCTGCAGGCACACATATTCTTTTTATATCTAACCACTGTTTTAGGTTAACTTTGATAGATAATGATGAGACTATTATTGAATTATATTCTATTATATAAATTAAAAAATTTCTCTGCCCAGCCTCTGCCGGCACACAATTAGCTCTTTTTTTTGTAATATCTAGCCACTGTTTTAGGTTATTAAGTTAATATTATTAATTAATAATTAAGTTAATAATATTAACTTTGATAGATAATAATGAGACAGCTTTATCTACTTTGTTACTATTATTGAATTATATTAAATTATATACATTTTCTCTGCCCAGCCTCTGCCGGCACCCCGTTAGCTAATTTGTTTCTTTTTATATCTAGTTTCTGGTTTAATCTATTAATTTTGATAGGTAATGCTTAGACAGCCTTAATTACTTTGTTACTATTATTGAGTAATATTATATTATATAAACTAGCAAATTTCTCTGCCCAGCCTCTGCCGGCACACAGTTAGCCTTTCTTTTAATATCTAGGTACTGGTTTAAGTTATTAATTATGAAAGATAATGTTCGGACAGCCTTAATTCCCTTTAAACTATTATTAAAAAATATTATGAAGTTGCTTTTATTATTATTTACTTATTAAATTAGTTAGAAACCAACTTTTTATTAGGAGAAACCCTAAGAAATCATGAAAAATATTAAGAAATAGCCTAGATAATCGTGGCTAATATTAATAATTTGGTTTTGGCAAGTTAAACCCATAAATAAAACCTTCTTTAACCATAAAGCTATCTCGCTCTAACTCGTGTGGAAGCGGATTTAATGTAAACTAGAAACTAACGAAGTTAGTTTAAACATAGATAAACCCAGCAAGTTTCAGGATCTTGTTGAAATTGTGTTTTTTATAATTTGTTTAATTATTGGGAGGTTTTGTTCTTAGTTTCGTTTAACCCGTTTACCGTTTACCGTTTACCAACCTACCTCTCACACCCACTGTTAACCCTCTCAGTCCGCTCCTAACTGTTTGATCTCAAGTTTTGCTCTCTCGCGCTCCTTGTCGCTCTCCCTCTGCTCCTTGCCCTCTGCCCTCTGCTCTCTGCTCGTTGATCCCCAACCTCACATTGGTTGGCGATCATTAACATAGTTTGTTTAACCTTCCCACCCCCCTAATGTTGAGGTTGGACTTGGGCTTTAATCTTATCAGTAAACTAAATTGCTAATTTTTTTTAGTTAGTGATTCTCTCTGTCTCTTGATATCCCACTCTCCCTGCGCTCTCTCTCTCATTTCCGGCTCTCTTTGACAGCTTTCTCCTCTTCCCCTTCGTTGTGCCAATATACAAAAATGTTCCAATTAGAACCCACCGTTCCACTTCCACTGTGCTCCCTTGCCTTCCCCACCCACCACCAAAGTGCCGTTCGTTGTGTATGTTTGTACTAATTAGAAACAAAAAAACAAAACACAGCAGCAACAACTAATGCAAATTCGTAAATAACCTCAACACTGTTTTCGTCTCTAACCAACCAACCAACAACAACAACAACAAAATGCACAAACAACACGAACAACAACAACAATTGTGCTTTTGCCCAAAACCTCCCACCTTTATATACAGGTATACACACGCATACATAACCCAAGCCAATGAATTCCATCGTCGCCACCATTACAAAGAGCTGATCTACCAGCAACAACAGCAACAGCAACCCCAGCATCAGGATATCAGCCTCAACAGCAGTCTGACCGAGGATAATGCCAGTTTCTATGGAGGATCATCGTCGATCTATGGCCAGTACCCATCGTATCACCTGTCCAGTGCACGATCGCTGAGTAATTTGAACGGAGATGGACGCCACTCGCGCTGCGGACCGTATTATGCTGGTTCCGAGTGCGGTCTCGATATCAGGTGGTCAAAAACGATAAAACCAAAACAAAACAAAAAACAAAAAATCTAGAAAAGAAAGGCTTACTTCGGCAACCGAAGATTGGAATGTCCTTGCTTCTTCTATCAAATTTCCCAAAGAAACTTCTGATAGGGCACAAGGTCCCATGTACTGGGATCAAAATGGGAAAGGGAATTTCGAAATATCCCAGCCTTTAGCAGACCGATTCCGTTTATTTAATTTAAAAAAGACTTTTTCAAATTTCCGGAGAAGATTCTAATTTCAGATTATATTAAATTTCCCAGATAAAATTTTTTTTTTTATCACTACGTCCCACGCATGATACATTAATATAAGGTAGTCTCATCGAGGGAGCTGTTTCCTTTCTAGCATGTCTCTCCAAGAGCGGAGAGAGAGAAAGCTGAAAATGTATCGCCCCCTTAAAGCTTATGAGACTACCTTATATAGGTTTACATTTTCTGAATCTTTGAAAGTAGCCTCTGCAGTATGGGATTACTTACCGCTTTCGTTGCTCTATAATTCACAACGGGCTCTACTGAAGCAGGGCACCTCTTTCTTCTTCTATTTAAAATTATTCTCAGGAGACATTAAAATATATATATAATTATAGATTCTGCAAGGATTATCCAATAAAAAAATATATAATAAAAGAAACAATAGTAACAAACAAAAACAAAAGAAAAGTAAAAAAAAAAAAACAGCTCTATCTCTCTCGCTTTCTGTCACACTCTCTCGCTCCCTCGCTCTGCGAAGCTTTGCGCTGCCATAAAAAAACCAGAAACAAAAAGAAACACCTGACCTTTCACCCACTCACGCTCACTCCCCCCCTCTCTCTCTGTCGCACTCCCTCTCGTCTGCCGCTTTGGGAAAAGTCTCTTTCGTTTCGTTACTCTGTCTATCTCTCTCAGTCTTTTGGATGGTTGTTTTAGGGAATTAAATATTATAATAATATCTATTGGGCATCAAAAAACAATGGAATTATGGTTACATTTATTTTTGTACATGGGAAATCTATTATATTATATTTCCCAAGTTCTGAAGACTTAAAACCGGCTTTTGTTCATTTAAAAGTGGGAATTAACCTTAACCGGACATTGAGAAACGGGGTTAACAAGTTTTAAAAGCTTTTTCCAAAAATGTGAATGTTTTATATGATTCAAAAAGTGTTTAAAAATAGCAAAATTTCATAAATCTTTCTGCTAATTTTGGGGTTTATCATGTTGTGGCTTTTATATTTAACTTTAACCGTAACTAAACATGGAGTTTAAGGCCGTTTGCAGGGTGAGGAACTGTGGAAGTTGTCTTTCGCCAATCTCTGATAAGATCTTCTCTCCCCCGGAACTCCAGTTATCACTGGACTCCTGAACTCCTGATCCCTTGAACCTGCAACCTCCTGAGCTACCCCAATTCCTTCTCAGAACCCCTCCCACCTTACCCTTTTCGATTTTGCATGATCAATTGTATTATTTACCCTTTTTCTATATATTATATTATATTCTCTAAATAAACTCGGACTAATCAATGTTGTGTTTGCGATCGCAGAGCTGCCGCTGCCACTCCTGGCGAGGCAGGAGCACCATCGACCACGACCACGACCACTTATGGAGGCGTCACCACCACCGCCGTGGTGGCCCGTCCGCCGCGGCGACGCACTCCCCTCCAGTTCAACCGGCCGCATCTGGTGGCCTCGTACGCGATGAGCCTGCTGCTGAAGGTGAAGCCCAAGTATGCCGGACGCGGACGGTTGCGCAACGATGTGGAGGTGACGCCGCTGCGCATCCGGGACGGCACGAGCAGCCTGCTCCGCATGTACCCGGGCCCCTTGCAGGGCCGCAAGCTGCACAAGGACAAGATCATCAGCTTCTGCAAGGAGCAGATCCGTTTGGGACCCACGCGCGGCTGCACCTTGCTCTATGCCACGCAGAAGAAGCCCCAGGGCAGCGTGAACAAGTATCGCGCCTCCCATGCCCTCATGTGGCACCTGCTCATCCTGCTGCTGCGCCAGAACGGGGTAAGGATCTTCTTCAGACTTTCCTTAGGATTAGCCTTTACCTTTTATCCTTTCCTTTACCATTTATCCCTTTCTTTCCATTCAGTACATTGCCGACACGGATGTGGGCGACCTGTTGCTGGACAACCAGCAGGAGTATCCCTACGATCCCAGCGAATACGAGGCGGAGACGGAGCCGGATGCGGATGAGCAGCAGGAGGGCCAGGCTCCGGCTCAGGCGGAGAAGCCGCAGCAGGACTCGGAGGCGGACAGTGAGGCGGGCGGAGCTGCTGCTGCCCCAGAGGAAGCCACCACAGCAGCGGGAGCAGCAGGTGCTACGCCAGGTCCCGCTCTGTCGGAGCAGGCGGCCACGGACAAGTTCCGCAGCTACGTGCTGCGCGGCAACGTGGAGGAGGCCCTCCAGTGGGCCACCGACAACAACCTGTGGACGCACGCCTTCTTCCTGGCCCTCTACGAGGATCGCTACGCTTTGACGGACGTGGCCCAGAAGTTCCTCAATCGCGCCATCAAGGCGAATGATCCGCTGCAGACGCTCTACCAGATGAAGAGCTGCCGCACGCCGGCCTGCGTCAGCCAGCTAAGGGACGAGCAGTGGGGCGACTGGCGCTCCCATCTCTCCATCCTGGTGACGAACAAGAGCCGCCAGCCGGAGTACGATCGCAGCTCGGTGGTGGCCCTGGGGGATACGCTCTTCCAGCGCGGCGACATCTATGCGGCCCACTTTTGCTATCTGGTGGCCCAGGAGGAGTTTGGGCGCTACGACAGCTCTGCCACAGAGCTAACCACGCTGACGGCCAATGTACCAAGGTTGATCCTGCTGGGGGCCTCGCACTACAAGCACTTCAATGAGTTTGCCAGCAACGAGGCCATCATCATGACGGAGATCTACGAGTACGCACGGAGCCTGTTCGACCCCAAGTTCAGCATCGCCCACTTCCAGCACTACAAGTTCCTGCTGGCCACGCGCATCCTCGACTACGGCCAGCACTTCCGCTGCACCAACTACCTGGAGCAGATAGCCCGGCACATCGAGCTCAAGCCGGAGAGCTACGACCAGGACTTTATCCAGAGGGTAAGTGTGTGGCTTTGTGCCAACTCCCAACTCAAATGATTTCGTTTTCTCTCGATTTTTCACGAGCTGATCGTTCTTATTAGAGCTGGGAAAAAATACAAAATGAGCTGTTTACAAATTTAATGTTTCTTTTTTTAAAGGTCTGCAGCCTGGCCGAGCGCCTGCGCTACCACGATCCCATCCTGATCAACCGGGTGTCCTTTGCGAGTCCCCCAAATGCCAGCAGCAAGGACAGTGCCGCGCCCGAGGAGAAGGCCTGGCTGCGTCAGCTGCGCTCGCTGGCCGATGTGGTGGGTTTCGGTCGGGATTTAATCTTAAACTAACTAACTAACTAAAGATGCTCCTCCTCTCTAAAGCAGCCCCAGCAGGAGCAGCTCCAGCAACAGCAGCAGCAGCAGCAGCTCCTGCAACAGCAGCAGGCGGACATTGATCAGCAATTTGCGGAGGTCAACAAGCAGTTCAGGGAGCTCAACATGCAGTACGACAACAGCAATGCTGGGAGCATGGAGCCTCAGGCTGAGCCACAGAGCCTGCAGCAGCCGGATCAGCAGCCTTACTATGAGCCAGCACCACCTCAGGCTCAGACTCTGACGCAGCCGGATGCGGGAGACGGTTATGGACAGCAGCCACAGCCTCCGCTCTACTACGATCCCCATGCGGCAGCCCAGCAGCCGTCATACGATCCTCACCAGCACCAGCAGCACCAGCAGCAGCAGCAGCCGCTGACTTCCACTTATGGCCAAGTAGATGCGGCCACTGAGGCCTATCAGCCGGAGGCAGCAGCTCCTGCCGTTGCGCCTGCCTATGGCTTCGATTACTGGTCTGGGACCCAGCAGCCACCGTACGGCGATGAGGTAGGTTCAGCTTCAGCCGAGAGCCTCCTACCTTGGCCTTTGTCCTCTCCAAAACCCTGAGATGTGTGGTCATGATATGTAGGATTTTTTATTTACCTTTTTAGTTACTGTAAGCAGGTCTTGGCCTTTGTATTTTAGTTTTATTTCTTAGGCTCTTAGCTCCTAGCTCTTAGCTTTTTCTCTTCGTTTTCTGTTTCCTGTTCCTTGTGCTCTTTGGTTCCTCTTGAGTTCTGTCTCTGTTTTATGTCTTGAGTTGTTGTGTTTCCTGTTTTGACCTGGAATCACCAGACATCCTAACCAGTTTCTTGTCGAATCCGTTTGGAATGCAGCCTGTGGGTGAGCCTCAAGCCTCGCTGACCGAGGAGGAGGATGAGCAGCAGCAGTTGCTAAAGGCCAAGCAGAAGGAGCAGCAGAAGCAGCAGCAGCAGCAGGAGCTGGAGCACACTCGCAGCAATGGCAGCAATCGCTTCAAGTCGAATGCCTTGAAGCAGGAGAAGATCAGTGGGAGCAGCTCCTTGCGCAAAAAGGGAGTACCAGGAGCAACAGGAGCAGCAGGAGCCTCATCCACAGCCTCAATAGCAGCGGCCGCAGCAGCCATAGCCCAAATCAAGCCAGCGGCGGCCTCCACCTCCACAAAGGCATTCAATTTGAATGATGTAAGTAGCATTTCCAACATAAACCAAAGACATCAAGCTACCAGCAGCAGCAGCAACTCGGCAGCAGCAGCAACAGCAGCAGCAACTCCTAACCAATTACCCAGCTGTAGAAAGCCTAACCGTAGTCCTTGCCTAGCCACGCCCCAAACGCTAACCACGCCCACGCGTTTCATAGCCGCCAAGGCGGCCACCGTCACTGCATCCTCAGGCAGCACCACAACCAGCTCATCATCCGCCGCCTCCGCCACCGTCAAGCGTGTCAACTTCAAGCTGCCCACGACCATTGCCGAATCGGATCAGGAGGAGGCGGAGAGCCGGCTCCTGGCTGTGGCCCAGGCCAGGCCCTATCGGCAGCGACCGCACATCGTCTTCAACGGCACCTATCCCATTGACATGCCGCTGGGCAGCAGCAACTCCTATGACCCGGAGGCCAATGCCGATCGCAGCTATCGGAGCTACATGCTCCGCGACTATGTGATAGACGAGGATGCCGAGGGCGAGGAGCAGGCCATCGAGGAGGAGGAGGAGGACGACGACGACGAGGAGCAGGAGCTGTTCCCCTATGGCAATGACGATGACGACGACGATGAGAGCTGCGATGACACGGACTACTACACGCACAGCCTGCTCAACAAGTATGGGATTATAACGAGCAAGGAGGAGGCGGAGGCGGTGGCGGGGACAGCAGCCTCGATGGAGGCTGGAACCGGAGCTGCCCAGCCGCAGCATGTGTGGTCCCTGGAGGAGCTGATAGCCAATCCGGCCATACCGCTCAACTACCAGAAGATGTGCTCCGAGGTGGAGCAGAGCCTGAGCCGCTTCGAGAGCTATCTGGACAGCAAGAAGCAGAAGGAGGTGCGCACCTACGACATTGATGCGCCCACCAGGAGCGGCGGGAGCCAGGACCCTGGCCTGGCTCTTAGATCTAAGAAGAAATTGTAAAGAAAGAGGGAGAGGGAGAGGGAGTGGGGAGTGTGGAGCGTACCTGGGACACCTGGCTTGTCCAACTGTGTTAGCCATAAACTAGTCTTAAGGCCAAGCTAAGCAAGCAACCTGCAATCTGTAATCTGTTAGAGTTAGGGTTAGGCTACCTTTGACTGCGCCAGTTCATTTGTTGTTCCTTCTTCGTTCTCCGTTCTCCGTTCTCCGTTCGGTTCTCTAACCCCTAACCACTCTCTGTTACTAATCTATGCCTAATCTGACATGGTTTGCCATCGCTTGAGACTAATCCAATGCCACCCAACGCACAGCTCCAGCAGCAGCAGCAGCCGCTGCACCAGGGCCGGCCGGCGATCTCCATGCCCAAGTCGAAGAGCTACGACGACGAGGATGAAGGCCAGAGGCCCACCTTGGACGGGGCGGGCAAGCAGCAGCAGCAGCCCAAGCAGCCCAACTCAGGCGGTGATCTAGGGTGAGTTCTCCTGCTCTGGCTCCTGCTTAGGAGCGAGTAATAACCTCTCCCTTTCCAGCGCCCCTCCTGGCAATCAGAACTCTGGCTGGTTTGGGGGCCTCTGGAACAAGCTCTCGCTGAAGCCCAAGAACCAAATGATCCTCCCGGACGACAAGAACCCGACCATTGTGTGGGACAAGGAGCGCAAGTGCTGGACCAACACCGAGGGCAATGGCGAGGAGGCGGAGAGCTTCAAGCCGCCGCCCAAGATGAGCGATCTGGGTGCTGGTCCTGGCCTGGGAATGCCTCCCATGCCCGCTGTGAGTGCTCCCATGTTCAGTAATCACCCAACGGAGCAGCAAATGGTGGATCAGCAGCAGCCGCAGCAACCCCAGATGATATATGGCAGTCCCATTGACTACACGGCTGCCCCGGCGCCCGAGATGATACCCACGGTGCCCTTACCTGCCCCCTCACCAGCAGCAGCAGCAACGGCAGCCGCACCCGGCGGACCCCAGCCCAAGCTGCAGTCGAACATGTTCAAGATGCAACGCAATCGCAGTAAGTGAAGGCCTAAAATTTGGATACTCAAAGGGTTTATATCAAATCCCTTGCAGCTTTGAAGAACTCCTATGTGGATGTGTTCAATCCCTCGGGTGCACCCATGTCGGCGACGCCTGAGAATGTGCTGGCGCCCATAATGGCGCCGGCGGCAGTGCCTCAGGGCGGTTACTTTGTGCCCGGGCAGCAGTAGGAGCAGGAGCAGGAGCAGGAGCAGGAGGAGAGAGGAAGAGCTGCGTTCACAAATGCCAACGAAAAGTGAGTTGCTCTGGTAACAGGCCAAATGGATATAAGATGACCTGGTCACACTATTAGAGGATCTCAACTGAGATCGCCACTGCTCTTATAGTGTGACCAGGTCATCTTATATCTATTTGGCCTGTTACACTCTGAAGGCCAAGGGATTCCTATTGAATACTCTCTCTTTTTTTCTGCCTGCAGGAGACGATGATCCTCGAGCTACGTATAAATGTTTTCACCTGGTGCACGCACACACCCAACACACACACACACACACACACACCAAACACACAGCTCATCCATTCAAGACACGAATCAGTCATTGAGAGAACGCGAAGGGAGCAGAGGTTCCGGAACCAACTCATGCTAAGCCCTGAATGTCGTCTGTCTCCCCCTCTGTCCCCTCTGTGTGCGTGTGTCTACTAAATTAATTCAATTAATTAAAAAATAAATTAAACCGACAAAACTACTAACAAATTGTGTCGTGCGTGTGTGTGTTGTGTGTGTGCCCTATTTTTTTTAGAGAATGAATTGAAGAAAGAAACCGATTACCGATTTATGTACGACTAGCTAAATATATATGTAAATTTTCTCTATGTAAACTATGAACTATAAACCCGAGAGTCCGAGTCCCCCCTGATATTATCCCCCTTCCCCTAACTTTTGTTTATATATTATATACGATACATGTTTCTTTTGTATGTTGCATAGTTTTTATGATTATTTTTGTCGTGTGTTTAGCTCATAGAGGAGAGGGCGCGATTATATAATTCCAATTCCGAGTGCACTTCCAATTACCAGCATCTAAATACTATTATTAATGTCTAAGCGGTTCTCCCCACTCTTTTTCTCTCTGTGTGTCTCTTCTTTCCCCCTTACTCTTACGATTGGTGTGAAAAATATGCAAATTACGATTCCAATTATATATGATAAATATGTATTCTTAGAACAATTTCAATAGTTTTCCTTCTCTTCCGTTTTTTTAATATTTTTTTTCCTGTCTTAAGCCTTGAAATGCATTTTGAAAATGTTGATTTGTTAGAAAACTTGTTTGTTTGTTTATATATATTTAATATTACATATGCTTTAACTTATATTTTAATAACAACAAAAAAACTGGTGCAGGCAAACCCGATAGAAAGCGAAATAATATAGGAACCTATGAACTATATAAACTGGCATTGTGTACAAATGAAATGCTGCAAATTTCAATAAATTGGTATATCAAAATTGAAAGCCCCGAAATACCAAGAGGAACTCTGTGTAACTTTGATTTTCCCCCCCAGGAAACCTCTTTATATATATATATTATATACACGACATGCATACATACAATAATATAATGATTGAAGGAACCTAGATCGAGTGGTTTGAATTCGTAACGTTTAATTAGCCTAAAATGATATACAAATAATAAACTAAAACTAAATCAAATGCGTATGAGGAAAAATACAAGATTTATGTAAAAATATGTGAAATAACTGTCTTTGCTTTTGGGTTCTGGTTCCTATTCCTCCTTTCCAGGCTACGTATAAATTCCCGCTAAGGCCAAGTCAACATCCTCCTCATCTTCGTCTTCGGGTTCGCTGGCATCCTCGCCAGCAAAGGCTGTGGCTATGCCCTGGAAGACATCATGCTGCGGCTCCTCCTCCTCCTCCTCCTCCTCTTCCTTGGCCTTCTTGGCTTCAGGCGGCGACACAACTTCCTCCTCTTCCAGTTCTTCATCTGGAAAAAAATACAAAAGATGCCTCTTAAGAAAGAATTCCCAAGAATCAAGCAGGTTCCAAAACCCACCGCTGTCTATGGCCTCCAGCCCCAAGGGCGGCATCGGTTCGTAGGTAACATAAATGGTGGGAAACTCGACAATGGTCTTGCCGGCTAGATTCTCGCCCAGCGGAGTTGCCGCCCCCAAGGCATAGCAGCGGGTGGAGCTACGGCGCACGCCCTCGGCACGCAGCCAGAAGCTCAGCTGGCCAATGCCCGCCGTTTGGTGGTGGATGAGGCTTTTGCGATGATTCCGGGCAGTCTCCTGCTGCAAGTCCACATACTTGAGGGCCAGATCCGCCAGAGAAACCTTCTCGTCGCAGCGGGCATCCACAAAGCGGGCCACTGGCTGGGCCTCATCCTCCTCCGTCATGGGAATGTTTACGAACAGCCACTCCACGCGCCAGTAAAGGCGGCTCAGCTTCCAGTTCAGATACGTGGTGTTCTCCTTGTGCCGACTGAAGTTCGAGAGCTGCAGCATCAGCCGGATGTTGCGGCTGAGCGCAGCCGATCGTAGACGGTGCTTGGCCATGGAGAGGCCCTTGCCGCCGTTGCCGCTGCTGCTGTAGTCGCGGGTGAAGCGCTTGCTGCGATCCGACTTGCGATTCTCCGCATACCGGGTGCACTCCTCCAGGAAGCAGTAGTCGCTCATGAACTCGCGGGCGGTCATCTGGCTGAGGGGCACGAACTTGGTGCGGTCCCGCTGCCCGTCGCAGGCCAGCTCCTTCTTGTGGATCTGGACGCAGGCCAGGCAACAGGTCTTCACCTCGCACTTGGGACAGGCATAGCGCGCCTCCGTGGCGGCGCACACCTCGCACATGCCCAGGCGCTGGCGCTGAAGCGTGGAGCCGGATTTGCTCCTGGTTTCCGTCATTATTTTAGGTTCAAAACAAAATCCGCGTGCTGACTACCAGTGATGCTCGTCCTGCCTCTGTTTACCTAGTGGGTGTGGTGACAAAAAAATAGCTAAATGTAAACAAGCCGTTCAGCTTTCCGTTTGTGACGTTTTAAAATATTTTTGAGAGTTACCCGGCCCCAGCAAGCGCTTGCAAAACAATCAAAATATTGAAATGATGCCCGGACATTTCTAAATTTAAGTTAAAGTTTGGAAAAGTTTACTTTCCATCCGCTCTACACATTTCACAGTCGCCAAAAATTTGGCTTGAAATTCACCAACCTGTCGCCGCTGAAGCAAGAACATCTGTTTTCTCCGTCCACATGTTTTATGTTGGGTCGTGTGTGTGTGCGTGAGATTACGTTATAGTTCATTGCCAAACAAATAATGCCGAAGGTTCTTCTATATTCCGCAGGGACGAAAACTGAAAAGTGGTTAACGAGCATAAATCAATAGCGCGACAATCCAGTGAGTGACCAGATTCGTGGCAACAAGTGCAGTTTGTTGTTTTGTTTGTTTGTTTATTGCAACTAGCGCCGGCTGTGTGTGTGTGTGCACGAAGCGTGGATCCTGAGCTCGTGTGCGTGGCTGCAGGGTTGCCTGACTGTGTGTTTATCTAGTTATCGCAATCGATAGGTATTCCGCTATCTGTTATCCGTTATCTGGCGCAATATTTAAATACAAATGGATTTACCAAATACCAAAATATTTACTTGTGCTGATAGACGCGTAGGTGCATGGCCACGCACACGGACCGCCGCCTAGCTGATTCAGTTTGTATTTACCAGCTTTTTTGATTTTCTTTTTCTATCCCCACAGATACCACCAGCGAGAGTCGCGACCAGAGAGAGAGGCGCTCTATAAATATGGCCAATCGCCAGCTGTGCCGTGTCTGTGTGCCCAGATTGCTGCCCGTCAGCCGTGCGAGCACCCTCAGCGCACTGAGCAGCCGGCGGAGAACAGTGAGCAACCGCCAGAGCATGGAGGAGGCACGTCTTCGGGCCGTCAGGGAGCAGCACTCGAGCCCACCGCCCAACTACACCCTGGCCGAGCTGGTCTTTAATCCCGAACTCCAGAAGAGCGTCAATGACAGTGGTGTCATAGAAACCAAGAAATGCAACAAGGAATGCAACGATGCCTTCGAGGTGAGTCCAGGTCCCTGGGATAGCTCTGATTTTAGCCAAGAAGTTTCCTTTTTTTTAAGAAATAGTTGGGGATTTGAACAAATTTTAATTTCATTAATTAATTTCACAGAAAATATTTTATAAAATGTATCAGCGTAAACTTTTGTACAGATTTTGTATACGGCTTAAATATTTTAAAGCATAAATTGTGTGAATTTCGTGTATGTGAATTTCGTGTAGGAAATGTAAAAGAAATAACAGATCTTACCAAATATCAAATTATAAACTTTTTATAAGCAAATAATCACAATAAATAGGTTAATTTTTCATCGGGTTTCAAAAGTTTAAAGAGAATATATTCAATACATTATTTGTATATTTTCTTAAGAGTCCCTGGAAATAAGGCCAACATTGTTTAAGTCTCTATGGTCTCCCGCTGAAAGTTTAAATTAAAACCTTAAATAATCATATTTCGTAGGAAGCCGTCGAGCAGCTAAACCACCTGCTAATAAGCGACAAGACCAACAAGGCTGTGAACGAGGCTTTCGAGGTGAGTCCGAGTCTCTGGGAGAGCTTCGTAGATTAGTTAATTAAATGATTTAAACATTAAATCATTTTCCAGGCAGCCATCGCCCAGCTGAACTTCCTGCAATCGAACGAGGACACCATTAGGGATTCGGTGATATCCCGGCGGGATGCCAAGAAGTTCACGGTAAAGTATCTGGAGCGGAGCGGTCTACCGCTGGAGACTGTGGAGCAGCTGTCCTACATCCATGTGGCCGGCACCAAGGGCAAGGTCAGTGTAAATTAACTATTTCTTGTAACCAGTAACCAGTTCTTGCCGCTCTGTTTGAGCTTGAGCTCTCCCCTGGCTCACCTCGCTCCACCCAACCAAGAGCGGCAGCCCAGAGTCGCTCTCTACGCTGGCGAGGCCGCTAATCGCTCGCTCACTCGCTCGCTGGCTGATAAGATTTGTTTAGCGTTTTTTCGAATTGATATTTTGTTTATTGATGGATCTGTTTGGGTCTTTGATACTCAGCGGACAGAGCTAATCCCGAGTGGGGAGGGTATGCCCGTCAGTTGCATTTGCAAACGGAAGATTAATATTTTCCTTTAAGTTTTGCAAATAAAATATACTAGAAAAGCGAGTTAGCAATTTTCTCTACCCAACCTCTGTCGACACACAAACAGTATACGCACAATGTTTGCCTTGCCCAAGTGCTGACCATTTGCTATTTTAATAATTTTAATAATAATTTGAATAATTTCTTAGCCAAAGCCATTTAGTATGCAATTACTAATTTAATTAATTAATTAGCTAAACACATGCAATTCTAACCTATCAATGTATTGCCTGGGCACCCCTGACTATCAAAAATTCAACAACGCATTAATTATACCCTTTTTAACCTTAATACCCTCTCTTTTTGTTAGGGTATCTTCTAGTCTAAGCTCTGGACAATTGTTTACTTTCCGGTTCTTTCTCGTTTCGAAGTTCGTTGTGCCATAAATTGAGCTTTGGCTATTATACTTTGATTATTTTCATTAGCTGGCTGTACTATTCGTGGAGCACGTTCCGTAGATAACTCTATAATAATCAGATAAACAGGTTGTCCATTTGGAATCGAGTTTAGATAATGGGGGGTGACCTTGTACCATATATAATTTGGCAGAAAACAAGGGCTTTTATTTCTTATTATTTATTATTAATCAAATTATAATCACAAATATAAAATAAAATCAGCGAGAGTTCAAGAACAAAGAGCCATCAATTATATTAAAAGGCAATTAGCTGGCTTATAATTCTCAATTTGTGTTTTGGGGCTTCTGTTGTTATCAAGGAAATTTAATTTAATCTTTAAACTTCATTGATACCTTTCCTTAGGGCTCCACCTGCGCTCTGACCGAATCCCTGCTGCGCCACCAAGGCCTCAAAACGGGCTTCTACTCCTCGCCACACATCCTGGCCACCAACGAGCGCATTCGCATCAATGGCCAGCCGCTGGACAAGGCCAAGTTCACGGAGCACTTCTGGAAAGTGTACAATCGCCTGTGGGAGCTGCGGGAGCACGACCACGACATGCCCGCCTACTTCAAGTTCGTCACCATACTGGGCTTTCACGTCTTCGTGGCGGAGAAGGTGGACGTGGCCGTGCTGGAGGTGGGCATTGGCGGCGAGTCGGACTGCACCAATATCGTGCGCAACGTGGGCACGGTGGGCATCACCTCGCTGGCCCTGGAGCATACGGATCTGTTGGGCTACACCATCGAGGAGATTGCGTGGCAGAAGGCGGGCATTATCAAGCCCGGAGCGAGCATCTTTACGCATGTCACGCAGCCGGAGTGCCTGCAGGTGATCCGTCAGCGGGCAAAGGATCATGGCATTGACACCATATTCGAGGTGCCACCCACCGAGGAGTACTTCCGGTCGGAGGTGACCGCTGCCCAGCCCTACGAGGACCTCAGCGCTGTGATAAAGCTGAATGGTTCGCTGGCCATTCAGCTGGCCATGGACTATCTGTCGAAGACGCAGCGAAAGGAGCACACGACCAACGAGGTGCGGATGGATCCACAGCTTCTGGACGGCCTGGTCAAGGCCCACTGGCCGGGACGTTGCCAAAAGGTCGACTGGCGCGGGATGCGGCTATTCTTCGATGGAGCCCACACGCTGGAGAGCATAGAGGTGTGCGCGGAATGGTTCCTCAAGGGCGTGAAAGACAGGTGAGTGGGGAGGAGGTTTACCCAACCAATATTCCATTTGTTTCCTTCTTTGCAGTCCCAATCCCAAGGTCCTGATCTTTAACCGCAAGGGAACATCGGACATCAAGCCGCTGCTGCAGGTCCTGCACCGCACCTATCCCTTCGACATGGCCTGCTTCTCGCCGAATCTGTCCGCCGCAAAGCCAATCTATGCCAGCCAGGTCTTTCTGTCCGTCAGCGAGGAGAAGCAGCTGGGCCGGTCGCAGGCCATTGCCAATGACTGGAATGATCTGTGTCGCGCCCGAAGCACACCCTGTAATAGCAAGGCTTTCCTCCACCTAGTTGATACCTTCGTCGAAATTCGCAAGCAATTCCCCCTAACGGAGACCGGCGGACAGCTGGACGTCCTCGTCACCGGCTCCTTTCATCTGGTGGGTGCGGCCATAGCGGCCCTGGACCAGATCGATCAGGCTGAAAGACAGCAGGGAGCGGAGACGGAAAAGAAGTGAGAAAGCGCATTCCCAGTGCATTGCTGTTTTTAAAATGGCTTAAGAATAGTTATAGTTGAGTAAGCTGGCGCCTAAGCATGTCACATACACACATTCGGACTCTAAAATATTACCCAAAGTCTATTTAAATTTTACATCGTACGTGTACGTCCAGTCTCTTTTAACCTAAGAATCGACAAACAAATTTCATCATATCTAATTTGGAATGTAAGCTGAGTAAAAAAAAAAATTAAAACAGTCCATGAAAATGAGTGAACTATTTAATATTTAGAATTGTGGCTATAGCCTGGTATTTCTATGATTCTTCTAAAGAATTAACATCACTTGCTTTCCATCCAGCAGTGTGGCCAAACTTACCGACGGCAATGCAGTATTTCCTCTTTAACGAACTATAACGGTACCTTCACTCTGCCTCGCACTGCTTGCACCGCTTGATCCGATCCACAGCACGTTGGGCACGCGACTGGCCAGGACTTGAATGACACGCAGACTGGGCGCAAGTAACAGTGGCGAAAGCTTCGCGAGGGTTGTTTTTTAAAATTCCGGGGTTGTTGCGGCAAACGAAAGTAACAGCCAATGGCAAGCGCGGCAGTCCTGCCCCGAGAAAGAGACAGAGCTCCGGCGGGTATCCTGCTCTGCTTAACAAAATGGCTAACGGGACGGCGGAAGTCTGCGAGCGAGCGGGACGGCACGAGTGCGCCCAGTTTGTGAGGCGACTGATTAAATAACGGTTAAATGGCAGCGGCCATTGCGAAAGTTTCCTTTTTTTTTCGACTTTATTTTGTTTTTCGTCCTCTGTCGACGTCGACGTCGGCGTGAGCGCTAAACTGTCTCGTTTACAGCAACAAATCCGCGTAATTCACTTGCCTCTCTGACTGTGTGTGTGTGGGGGTGTGTGTGCCTGTGTGTATCCTGGCGATGTTCGCTAAAAGGATTAATAAACGTTCGGCGTTTCGCATTTCAGTTGTTCATTTGACTCGGCGCTTAGCGGTTCAGTTACAGTTACAGTTACCGTTACTTCTGCCTGCGCTGCCGCTGTGTGTGTGCGCGTGTGCCACGTCCCGGAAAACTCGATTACTTGTAGAATCCTGGGATCCTGAAATATTACCAAAACCACCGCCGTCGGCTAAAAATAACATACAATATTTACTCGAAAAAAAAAATATATTTAAAAAACGAAGCGGAAGAAACAGAATTTTTTTGTTAATGTTAAACTGAGTGACAAGTGAAATAATGATCAAAATGTGGTTGTCGGCCTAAAGGAGTTGCACAAATCACAAAATACAAATCATATTTCCAAGCGGAAGCGGAAACGAAATAAATAAAGCCAAGTCGTCAAAATGCAGAGTTCAAAATCATTCTTAATACGCGATCTTTTGGGGGATTTGATCACGCGACGACAAACAGATTCAGGTGAGTAATATCCTCACAAATATTGCATTCAGTAATATTAAATAATAAGATTAAAACATATTTTTAAGTATCAAAATCAGCAGTACATTGGGTTGAATTTACAGACAAGTTGTTGATTTTTCCACTTTCCGCTTCAACAATTTAACTAAGTTGCTTATACTCCTAAGTGTTCATTTTCTGTTATTTTGTAGAGGTTAAAATTAAATCACACTAAGTTACCAATTTAAGCAGGCAATCAAGGACTTAATTTTACATAATAACGATCCCAAAAAAATTAAGAGTCATACCTAACCACACTTTTCGTCCATATACTAAACGCCTTTGTTGGCCAATTAGCATGCCCTTTGTTCCTCCCTTCCCTCCTTTGATGTTTGCCCTTATGTTTCGCTGACAATTGCCGGGCTCGCTCTCGCTCCTTCCTCCTTCGATTCTCCCTTTCCCTTTTTGTCCTGTGGCCGCCTGTGGCATTTAAATCTCACACCTCGCTCAATTATCGCAAACGAAACTTTTAGCGGAGCGGGGGAGGGACAGGGACAGAGGCTGTGACAGGAGGAGAGTGGGTGGGAATGAATGAGTTGAAACAACAAAAACAAGCGCTTGGGGCTGTCATTTAATTGTGCACTGCTTGCTCTGCATACACAGGAAAAACAAAGTTGCCAGAAAAGAATAAAGATAAAGCAGATAAAGAAAGAAAAAATTATATATGTATGTAATTTATTAAATGTTGACGTTAAAGTATTTTAAAACATTTATTATGTATACTTTGTATTAATATATTTACTCGAATTGGACAGTTGTTTTCCGTGTGTCTGGCACTGCTTGATGCGTAACCTGCGCTTGAGCAATTTGTCACGTACGAACACTTTAATTGTTTTTGGCCAAAGGGAACACAAAACAGAAAACAGAAAGGGAAAGCACAGTGAAAAAGGAGGTGGAGTGAGCCTATGAATGAAAGCTCTGCAATGACAAATGCACTTAGAGAAAGCAACAAACGAATGCGTTGCAGAATAATCAAGGTGTTTGAATTTGGAATTTTGAAAAATAAAATATGAATGCATTAAATTTAATGTATTTCTGAAGAAATTAAATATAATCTTATACATATATTTTTTTCAATTTATTTTCTCAATGCTATTTAGATTATATCCCAAAAATTTGTAATTTTAAACCTGTTTCAGTGTACAGCCTCAGGTGCTTTGGCTTTGTTTGGTTTTTGGCCCATGTGTGCCTGTCTTCTAATTATGCATGACATTAAATAAAGTTTAACTCAACAATTACAACTATTTAGAAGCTAATTGCCAACAGTTAGATGGAGAAAGTGAAACTTCTGCTGGAGTTGTCGTGTAAAGCAGCTTTTCCCCGAGGAAATGGGGATTGGGGAGACCTTCTTTCTAAGTAAAATAATATCGTTTTGATTAACAGATGATTATAAATTAAAATAAAGTACCTTAATATTATTAAACTAAAAATAATAAATTAATTAATTAAAATAAAGTCCCATAATATAATTAAACTAAAAATGTAGTTTACAAATATTAAGGAAACTAAAATTTCACAGTCTGAGCTGTTTGGCTTTTGTAATTCAGTGCTTGCGGTATTTGTCTCCGACGATGTGTAGGTTTGGTGTTTGTACTCCAAAAGCAAACTGGCAGGTGATCCCGAACTAAATCTTATCTTTATCTTTAACTTTTTCCTTTTTTATTTCCTCTAATTGAACCCTTCAATTAGATTCGATTTGTTCCCCAATTGAGACGAAAATACGTCATTCTTAAAGCGGCCTAAATTGCCGGCACATGCAAGGACATCATCCTTATCCTTCTTCAGTGTCCTGTGTGCTTTTTCTATGTGTGTGTGTCTCACAGTTCAAGTGCCTATTAAATGGCAATTGTGCCGCAAATTGATACGACGTGACTTTCAAGGAAAAAGAAAGAACTCACTCGAGACGCTCCCCAGGACATCCACACACACACACACACACACACACATATATGAATAATTGAATAACCTCTCGCATGTATATCCCATATGCCAGCACCCCTTCTTCTTTATCCGCTTTCGTTCGTAGTCTGCGAGACTACAAGTCGGTATAAATAGAATCAGAAGTCGAAACCCATTTGGGGTTAAAATACACAAATATAAAAATAATTTCCGCCCAGGAATCCTTGCTGAGCGGACACACGTGAGCGCCTGCGGCGGACGCTCAAGTCAGAACGCGGCGAGGAATCGAAGATGAGTTCCCAAAGAGGGTTGCTATCCGGATCGGATTGATGTGAATGTTACACCCAAAAAAAAAAACAAAAGTTTAACCTTTCTACGCGTTCTCCTAAAAGTATACTCAAGCAGTATAACGAGTTTAGTATAAATTTTATACTTCAAACTATCAAATGTATACTCCAAAGTTTAGTTTTTATACTCTAGTTTCAATTGTGTATTTTTGAGTATTATTTTTATGCGAACCCACATCGAAAATTCGATAACATATCGCGTTAGCTGGAATTTAGTGCTTTTCTGTTTGTCGCGTTAGTGATTATTATGAAATATTGGTGCAGATGAGTATACAATTTATACTTTCGTAGTATTAAATTGATAAGCATTTTAATAAGAAATTTTTCATACTCAAGAGTATAGAATTCATGTAACTATCGTATAGGTTCTATGATGATTTTTTTTTTGGGTGTAGGTTAAGGGGCACTGGGAAAAAAACAAAACTCTTAAAATCCTTAAAAGAGGATTGATTGAGGAACATTTGATGATGTTTTTCATATTTGCCCAGCCTCTGCCGGCACACGGACCTTCCACAAGTGCTGACTAATTGTAAATTTAAAGCTAAATCTAGCCTTTTCTAGTGTTAAATTACTATTATTTAATTATAGCCTGGAGACCACTGGATTAAAGTGTCTCATTTCAGTGCAATTGTTTGCTGTGTACATGCAGATTCCAATTCGAAACAATTGAGCGCTCGGCGACACGTGAATTTAATCAGGCAGCCCGCAGAGTCAAGTCCGACTCCGATTTCGATCCCGAACGGGATCCGGATATGTGCGGCGGATATAAATAACACGTTGATTGCGGCAAATTGCAGCAGCGGCAGCAGCAGGCCATCCGAGTCGCTGTCTTCCTAATGGACCAACGCCCACTTGAGGCTCGCGGCTCGTTGTCTGTGGCCGGAGCGCGGTAATGAGTGTTTCCCCGGGTCGCTTCTCCTCCACCGGAAGTGGCTGCACGCGCTGCGGAGGAGGCAGGCCGACGGATGGACGCATTAACGCCACGCTGCGCCCGAAAGCAGGCAACAGTGTTTCAAAGCGAGTGTCCTGGCTCAACGCTTCCCTTGCCTCTCAAGTGGTCAATCGAATCAGTCCTAAAAGCTCTTCATCCTCGAATCTATATCCTTGGGGGTGACTTTATTATTTAATTGAACTTATTGGACATCCCCTTATTAATCATGAATTTCTCTGGTATTTCTTCGCTGCAGAGCTCGATCTCTCCAACGATGACTCGGACATAGACATCGAGGACCGATCCACACCGGACTCCACGGCTCCTGGCTGCCAGCAGGAGCTGCTGCTTGCCCACCACCACCATCGCCATCGATTCACCCACCACGACGACTCTAGCGTAGAGTCCTGCGGCTCGGCCACGCCGCGACCAGGCTCGGGATCCGGTTCTGGTGGAGCCTCTGGCGTAACCGTGGGCATGGCCTCCGGACTGAGTGCAGCGGCAGCGGCGGCGGGTGTGGCAGCGGGTCTACTTGCAGCGGCTGCCTCCAGTGGAGACAACAATGCAGGCGGAGCAGGAGGAGGCGGAGGAGGAAGCGGCGGAGGAGGCGGAGGAGGCGGCGGCGGCACTGGTGGCTACGCGGAGCACAAGCTGCAGCTGAGCAAGAGCGGACGCAAGCCGCGCCGACGGCGCACGGCCTTCACACACGCCCAGCTGGCCTACTTGGAGCGCAAGTTCCGCTGCCAGAAGTACCTCAGCGTGGCCGATCGCAGCGATGTGGCCGAGACGCTCAACCTGTCCGAGACGCAGGTGAAGACCTGGTACCAGAACCGTCGGTGAGTACACTCAATGCATCTAGAATTAAGGATTTAAGATTGGATTTACTTCGGTGATAACTCCAGTGAAAGCCTTAAGTGTTAAGTAACCAGTTTCTCCTGTTCTCCCGATCTCCTTCGGACACAGCACCAAGTGGAAGCGACAGAATCAGCTGCGTCTCGAGCAACTGCGTCACCAGGCGACCTTGGAGAAGGACTTTGTGGTGCAGGATGGCGGCGGCGGTGGGCCCGGCGGATTGGGCTGCTGTCCCACCGGATTGAGCAGCTCCTTCAGTGCCGCTGCCGCCGCTGCAGCGGCCGCTGGGAATCCATGCAATTTCCTCACTTCCGCCGCAGCGGCTGCCATTTTCCGGAACGTCGGCTACGTCCACGGCTGTCCCATGTAGGAGTCAGGATCCGGAAACAGGAACCAGAAACCAGGACTCCCGGAACCACTCCCGCTCCCAGTTTAACCTCCCGTTGCCTCTGTGTACATAATACGAATAGGGAAAACAGTTATTGTGCAATAATAACCAACCGATTAATCGATATCGAAGAAGATGAGAGAAGTCGATGTCGATGCCAATGCCAGCAGTATTTACCATAGAGGTGGAGAAACGTCGATGTTTGCTGACATCGATGTTTTTCGATGTTTAAACAAAAAACAACGATGAAAAAAAAATCGAAGTTTTTCGATGTTTTCATAAAAACATCGATGAAACATCGATGTTTTCAAAAAAAAACAAAAAATAATTTCCTAAAAAAAAAAATAAAAATTGTTTCCTTACTTTAGTGATGTGACAAAAACATCGATGTTTCCCCTCAAAACATCGATGTTCCCAAACATTTCAAAAACATCGATGCATCGATATTTTCATCGATGTTTCTCCACCTCTAATTCACCAAGCGTACCCGATATTATTATTATAAAACATGTACTTAACGATATAATCATAAACTAGGCTTAGTGGAATTAACTGTAATATACATAAAACAATCGAACCTTTTTTTTCGTCGCACTCTATGAACGTGTCCTTTTTTTTTTTGCCAGAATAAATATTTAATTTCATGCCTTGAGGAGTTTTCATTGGTTAATATTTGGTAAGCTCTTCGATTTAAATAATAATGATAATAATAAATCGATAACTTTGTGTCCTTCGATATCTAACTGCACAAAATCGGAATGCAAAAGGGACAGACATAACGGAACCGAACAGAACAGTCAAGTGCCCCTCGCCCATCTGCAATCGGTGAGCTGTAAGCCAATGCTTGAAAATCAACTTGAGCGAATCGCACAAAACGTTATCAATTTGTCGCTATATAGCAAATAACCCGCGACATATGCACCCATACAACCATCACATGCCTCTATGTACTATATACGGCCCACTAGCCACATATTATTCAAGTCGGAAGGAGAGTAAAAGAGAGACAGACTGAGAGAGAGGAAGTAGGGGGTGTGAGCCAGCCAACCGGAAAACAAGCAACAAATCTGGCCGCAATTATAGCGGACCACAGGAGCCCAGACGGCGCATGAGCGGGGGAGTGTGCAAGAGCGGGATGACACCAGTGCGTCAATGCAGCAGAGGCTGCGACAGAGGCGGCGGCAGTGCCTTCATATACCACAGTCTTTATTCGCTAGGGCAAACTAACGTCTCCAACATGAAAAGTTGCAAGTGCAGTAGCAGAACTAATGTTTTAGTGATTTCCAGAAGCTTTTATCTTATCCTAATTTGAAATTTTAATTTTACCTAAAAACAACAACTTTTCTTCTAAATTTAAACTATTCACATTGTGAGATATCTAAGTAGAGGCCGCACTGTAGTTACAGTTACATTTTCATGCACATTTAGCTCGCTACACAAAAAGGAGGAGAAATGTTTAGCCACAAATTGAATCTGCGGTGAGTGAGTTAACAAGCGCGAGAGAGAGACGGGGAGCGTTGGGGGGCAGACAGAGCAGGACAGAGACAGTGGCAGACAGACAGAGATGGTGAAATGGGGGCGGATGCGGGGGCGGGGGAGTGACTCGGTGGAGTAGTTTTTGAGTGGTGCGGAGCGCAGGACGCTAATTAAAAAGACACTTGAAGGGAGCCACCGGAAACAAACGCAAAGGCAATGGCAGAAGTAGATGCAGAAGGAGAAGCTGAACAAGAGCCAACAAAATAACGGCAGCTAAAGAGAGCTATAGAAAAATGGCAAAATGGATGGGAAGTGGAAATGGAAAACGAGTTACCGTTACCATGAAATTGTCTATGAAATGTGAGCGTAATTTAATGAATAAAACGCAGCTAAGCCCCGCACTTTCCCGCCGCCACTTGCAGATATGTATACATATAGATTTGGGACTCGGATTCACGTTTTTCGCGATTTTATTTTTTGCATTTTCCGCATTTCCACATTCATGCGGTTCATTTGCGCAGCGCAATTGAGATCTCAATTGCATTTTTAATTGGTACATTTTACGCAGGCATCCTTTGAACACAAAGGATCATCCTTATCCTTTATCCCCCCCCTCCCTCTGCGCCTTTTCCTCTTCCTTTTGAGCTGGCGTCCACTTTGATTTGTATTTATTTAATGAGTTATTAATTGCATTAAGCTTTCAGCGTTTGCCAACTTTGCAATTAAAAGCAAAGAACTGAAGAACTTGGAAAAAAACGCAGAAAGAGAAAGGGGAGAAGTTGTTTCAAACTTTAACTTTTGCATGCATCCAGGCTGAATGATATAAAACGCACTGTCTGTTGCTCTTCCATAATTTGCTTTAATTTGCTGAATGCTGTGAAATTCTGGTCTACATCGCTCAAGAAAAAAGTAAATTATACTTATTAGGGCAGTTTATTTATGAAATTCTTTAGATTAGTTTTACAAATAGAATAGAATGCATCCTTCAGTTTTTTTTTTTCTCCGGACTTCCTCATAAATATACGGTTTCCACTTGACTGTTTTATGTTTACTTCTGGAAGTGTGATTTCCAGCTTTCGCTGGAAGCACTTGACCTCGGGGAACGGAGACAGCGAAACCGAAAGCTACTGGCGACGCATTATTTCCCAATTTCGATTTAAATCAGTGCCGGCGGGCAGGCCAAGCATCAAGGGGGTGGAATGCCTCCTGATCCCCCGGATCTGTCGACCGCAAAAACAACTCGAAGTATTATTTGTGACGAGGGCGACACACTTGACTTCCGGTTGAAGGCCAGGGGCGACGAATGGCGGAACCAGGGAGAAGAGGTCGGAGATGTTTGCCATATTGTGTGAACATTTGCGTGTTATCCTGCTGCTCCTGTTCCCGCTGCCATTGGTGGTTGCTTTTCCGTCGTGCTTCATTCTGTGATTAAAAAAATGTTTCGTCATTATCCGGTTGGAAAATTGTCACAAATTGTGTTTGTGCCGCGGGCCGTGCCACACTTGCTTCTTGTTTGTCCACGGGACACGGCTCGGATCGGCAGCGTCACATACCCATCTCCGTCTCCATCTCCATCCCCTTTCTAGTCCATCGCCATATCTGTCATCTTTATTCCTAATTGCCGCATTGTGCCCTGCCCATTGTGTTCGAACCGAACCGAACCGAACCCAAACCCGAAGCCCAAGCCGAGATGATATCGCGGCGAGCTTCGAGCCCGAACAGGTTGGCGCTGGCTTCGGGCTGGAAAGCTCCACGCCGAGGAAATCCAGGCCGGCTTCCAGCGATCGATCGATCAGTTGCAATCTGTTGGACAATCTGCGAACAATGGAGAAGTGAGTGGAATTAAGACAAAGTGTAGTTCCTTAAGTAAACAATTAAGTTCAGTGTACTTGCCTGGATAATTGGAAATTAGAGATAGTGTTTCCTAGAAGTCTCTGTATAAAAAGTTTAGTTTTTTATGGAAACTTCCAAGAAAAAGATTGGAAGTGTGTTAAAGGTTGCAGGAATCAAACATTTTCCAGCTTTTGGGCTAGTAAATGGTTTTTTAACTTTAAAAAAAAATAAGCCTTTGCAGGTTGATTATTTATTTTGCTGTTTTTGAACTTTGTTTGTTGCTGAAAATTTAAAGATATTCTCCCCCTTTTCCGCCTTCTTTTAAATACAATAAAATTATAACTCCAAAGTTTGGTACATTCTTCTTTTATTCATGCCGGTCATTCATTACGCAATACAAAGTTTTATTAAGTTTATGTGGATTAGTTCCAAAAAATACAAAAATATTTCAAATGCATTTCATTTATTTGACAATATTGGTAAATTCTTGATATAAATCCCCCAAAAAGGCGGCGATCAAAAAATGTGTATGTCAGGTTTATATTGTTTAAAATTCGTGTTTCGGCAAGTTGTTCAATTCGCAAGCTTCTTTTCTGCAGCGATGTTTTTGGTGTCAGGTCCGGTCCATGGTGAAAATACAGAATCAGGTCAAGATTGTTTTAAATAGTAGTAGTGTTGTCAAAATTCAGGTTCAGTAATCGTGCATACCATCGTGCTGGTGTAATTAATGCAATTGTAGTTTTTACATATATTATATACATATCCGAGTGTCCTTCCTTGGTTGATAATATATCATTTCAAGTTCTTTGTTGATTGCGTTGGAAACTCCGCCTTGTAATGGCTGTTAAGACGAAGTTTCCAAGATCTAGGTAGTGCTACAGAGAGTTCTCCGATTCCTCTATAAGCCGAGTTCTTTCATTTTCATTTGTTTTGTTCCGCCTTTGAGTGTTTGTACTAATACTTGGTTAATAGTTGTAGCTTTGCTGTTGATTGAGTTAAGAAACTCCGCCTTGTAATGGCTGTTAAGGCGAAGTTCAAAGGTAGTGTTGCGGCAAGGCCTTTGAGTCGAGTCCTTGAATCGAACCCTTATTTCTCTATAAAGTTCGAGTGTGCAAAAACCGAGTTCTTTTCTGTAGATATGTCCGTGTTCGTACTAATACTTGGTTCTCCGTTGTAGTTTTTTCATGCATATATGTATATATTATATACATGGCCCAGGGTCTTGGCTTGAATGAAAATATATCATTTGAATTGTTCCTTGTTGATTGAGTTGGGAAACTCCGCCTTGTACTGGCTGTTAAGACGAAGTTTCCAAGATCTAGGTCGTCCAATTTAATCGTTAATTCTCTATAAGCCGAAGTTCTTTTCATGTAGCCTTCATTTGTTTTTGGTTTCGTTTAGCAAGTCGTTTTGTTCCTCCTTTGAGTGAAATATCCTGTGCGTTGTCACAAGAAAAGTTTGTTTTGTGTTGAGTGAAGAAAATCCGTAAGGAATTTCCCCCGATCCAGGCAGTGTTTCGTCGAGTTCTTCCATTCGTAAGCTTTTTTTCAGCTTCGATGATTTCGGTGTCAGGTCCATGGTGAAAATACAGAATCAGATTTAAATAGCAGTAGTGTGTAGTAGTGTGTCAAAATTCAGGTTCAGTAATTATTGGTGAATATCATGGTGCTTGGAATATTAAGCGAATGTGTCCGTACTAATACTTGGTTCTCCATTGAAGTTTTTACATATATTATATGCATAGTGTCTTGGCTTGAGTGAGAAATATATCATTTGAAGTTCTTTGTTGAATGAGTTGGGGAAACTCCGCCTTGTATGGCTGTGAAGACGAAGTTTCCAAGATCTAGGTAGTGTTACAAGCTTAATCGTTATTTCTCTATAAGCCGAAGTTCTTTTCGTGTGTAGCTTTCATTTGTTTTGTGTTAAATCTAGTTCTTAATACTAGATATGTGTACGTACTAATACTTGGTTCTCCGTTGTGGTTTTTTCATGCATATATATATATCCCAGTGTTTTGGCTTGAGCGAGAAATATATCATTTGGAATTCTTTGTTTGAGTTGGGAAACTCCGCCTTGTAATGGCTGTTAAGACGAAGTTTCCAGAAGTTAAAGCGAGATCTCTGAACGTCTATTCTAATCCTTATTTCCTATAAAGTTCGTTAGCAAATCGTTTTCCTCCTCCTTTGATAAATGTAATATTATGTAGATCGTGTGTGCAGCAGCCTGGTTTCGGTTCAAGTAGCTTTCATTTGTTTTGTGTTGATTGAAGAAAATTCGTCTTAAAATGGCTGTAAAAAGACGAATTCTCTGCTTAACCTAGTTCTTAATACTAGATATGTTTGGTGTTCATTTCATTTGAACATGTAGGCTTCAGTGGCCGTGGTTCCCCAAACCCCAATTCATTGTACGCGAAGTCCAGATCAAAAATATTCAAAGTATATCTGTGATTCTGCTCCTGTTTCCATTGTTTCTTCTCTTTCGATCCCGTGGCATTCCCTTCTCTTTCGATCCTGTTCCATTACCTCTTCTTTTTTTGATCCCGTTCAATTCTTTCTTCTTGTTCGCTTTTCGTATCCTTGTTCGCTTCCCTTATCCTTGTTCGATATACTTAGTAGCTCAGCAATTTTAAATCTAATGCTTAGGCTAGTAGTGTTCGTGGAAATCTTGTGTCCAGTGTGGCTTGCAAATATCCTGAATATATTGGTAAATGTACAGTTGTGTTGATTGGTGAAGAAAGTCCGTCTTCTAATCTTTGTTGAGACGAATCCTCTGGCAAGGAAAGGTCTTTACGTCGTCGAATCAAATCCTTAATGGCTAATAGTGTTTTGTGGGGTAAATCCGCGATCCCTCACATGGTGCACCCGTTTCTTATTGTCATTAACATGTTTTACTCGTTTTCTCTAGATTCCTGTGTGCATGAGAGTGCATGGTGCACCCGTTTCTTATTGTCATTAGCTTGTTTCCTTTCGCAGTCTCGAAAATTTCTTTGTTCTCTTCTATTTCTTAACTTAACTTAGTATGTTAGCGATGTGTTGGTTTGTCCTTCCAACAAATCCGTCTTTGGCATTCAAGTTAGCAAATCAAATTCTTATTATGTGTGCAAGCAAACCGCATTCCAATTCAAATCGTCTAGCATTTGAGTTAGCAAATCAAATCCTTAATATTTAGGGTCATTTGTGTGGCATTTTGTATTGTGTCGATCATCCATTCAGCAGCCACTACCACGTTCTTTAGTTTCTCCTTCCTTTAAGAGATTCCGAGGGTAGAGGTAGAGAGTTGTGCAGCAATTACTTCTAGGGCTTAATAATACTTAATACCGATGTGTGGGGTTTATTTTTGATCAAAACCGCATTCCAATTGAGGTTTTATGTAAGCAAAATCAAATCGTCGAGCATTTGAGTTGGCAAACCGCATTTTCATTATAGGTTCATCCGTCTTAGCATTTGAGTTAGCAAATCAAATCCTTAATATTTAGTATCATTTGTGTGGCAAATCAAATCCTTAATATTTAGTATCATTTATGTGGCATTTTATGTGTGTACGCAGCATAGTTTTCATGTTTTTTGTCAGTCATCCATTCAATCGTGTTCTTTTGTTTCTCCTTCCTTTAGGAGATTCCGAGGTAGAGAGTTGTGCAGCAATTACTTCTAGGGCTTAATAATACTTAATACCGATGTGTGGGGTTTATTTTTTATCAAAACCGCATTCCAATTGAGGTTTTATGTAAGCAAAATCAAATCGTCGAGCATTTGAGTTGGCAAACCGCATTTGCATTATAGGTTTATCCGTCTTAGCATTTGAGTTAGCAAATCAAATCCTTAATATTTAGTATCATTTGTGTGGCAATCAAATCCTTAATATTTAGTATCATTTGTGTGGCAAATCAAACCCTTAATATTTAGTATCATTTGTGTGGCATTTTATGTGTGTACGCAGCATAGTTTTCATGTTTTTTGTCAGTCATCCATTCAATCGTGTTCTTTTGTTTCTCCTTCCTTTAGGAGATTCCGAGGTAGAGAGTTGGGCAGCAATTACTTCTAGGGCTTAATAATACTTAATACCGATGTGTGGGGTTTATTTTTTATCAAAACCGCATTCCAATTGAGGTTTTATGTAAGCAAAATCAAATCGTCGAGCATTTGAGTTGGCAAACCGCATTTGCATTATAGGTTCATCCGTTAGCAAATCAAATCCTTAATGTTTAGTATCATTTGTGTGGCATCCTGTTTTTTTTTTTTGAAGTTGGCAAATCAAATCCTTAATTATTAATATCAGTTGTGTGGCATAAGCAGAGTTTTCATCGTGTTCTTTTGTTTCTCCTTCCTTTAAGAGAATATTCCAAATCAAATTCTTAATATTTAGTATCATTTGTGTGGCATTTTGTGTGTGTACGCAGCATAGTTTTTATGTTGTTTTTCCTTTTGTTTCTCCTTCCTTTAGGAGAATATTCCGAGGGCAGAAGACGAAGAGGGCTTTATATAACTTAGAAGCAAGAGCAAGCATATAAGATTCGTATTCAAAATGAAGTTATAAAATCAATCCTTAATTCAGTGTCATTCGTGTTGCAAAGCCGCGAATATTCGCATGTGGGCTTTACCTTCTCTCCCAATTGTTTTCCAACCGACCGCTTCCGACTCTCATGTTAATACTACAAATTAAAAACTACAAAAATTGCGACAAAACCTGAAATTTCGTCTATCCGTCGTCCTCGATCAGGTTCAAGGCAACCTCCACCTCAACCAAAAGCTCCTCGACGTTCTGTTCCTCTTCCTTCTCGTCCTGCTTGTCCACTATGAGCATGCCAATGATGTCGTTCAGGGGTCGGCCAAACTGAAAGGATAATCAACAAAAAAAAATAGCACTTAGATGGGAATATTAATTGGTTCCTTGCGGGACACTCACTCTTCCCTCGGCCCCGCCCAGACTCTCGGGCAGCTCCTTGGCCACGTCGAAGCACCACTCGGAGAGGTAGTTGCAATCACTCTCCTCGACAGCGAAGAAATGGTCCGGATAGCCTTCCGATATCAGCTCCTCGTTATTGCAGCGAAGCAATAAATGCAGCAGCAGATTCATTGCCTCGAGCAGAACGAGCAGGTTCTCCGCCTCGAGAGATGGTTTTTCGTCATCCGACGCCCAAACGGTGGGTATGGTTGGCGGCTTCGCCTTCATGGCTTCGACCAGCTCCCCCGTCTCCCTGAAGCGGTACATTGTGATCTCCAGAGCGGGCAGGCGACGACCCAGCACTGTCCACAGCAGGCAGACGCTCAACACACGGCCGGGATAGCCCAGTTCGGACAGCCTGGCGGCCAGCTGGAGTATGTTCGCCTCACTGGCAACTGCATGCTTCTCGAGATCCTCCATTAGCTTCTCTAGCAGCTGGTGTACCTGGGGGAAGACACACTTATACAATTATTCATCGGAATTTAAAAGATATACATATTGATATAGCTTCCAGGAATAAGGAAATCTAGAGCATGATCCCAAGCTGGAAAATAATCAAGTTGTGGCCGCACAAATGGTATTTATATCGATTTACATCGATGTATTCCAGCTCAAGCCTGATCTTATATTTATTAGACTTTTTTAATCGATTTTAAATCGATTTACAATGTTTTTTTTAGCTCTAGCCTGATCTCATATTTATTAGATATTTTTTAAGCAAGGTTTTCTCGATTTTAAATCGATTGACATCGATGTTTTCCAGCTCAAGCCTGATCTCATATTTAATCGATTTTAAATCGATTTACAATGTTTTTTTTAGCTCTAGCCTGATCTCATATTTATTAGATATTTTTTAAGCAGTTTTCTCAATTTTAAATCGATTTACATCGTTATTTTTTCAGCTCTAGCCTGATCTCATATTTATTAGACATTTTTAAATATCTTTTGCTCATAGCTCCAAGCACAAATGCAACCTTAGATCTCTATTGATGTTGATATAAAAGAAAAACAAAACCCTTTTCCAATGAAGTCGAACTTTTGTTTATTGCAAGACTTTTTTTTTGCAAACACTTTGAAAAAGCTTTGATATCATTGGATGTCAATATTTTAATAATTATTAAATATATATTATTATTGATATATAGACAAAAAACCTGGGCAGATAATGTTTTCATAAATGTTTTTAAGGAATCAATTTAGAAAGTACCAAAGATCTTCTTTATAACTTTTTTAGTTTAATATTTAGTTCTACCTTTGAATAATACTTATACTTAGGATATTTTAACAATAAACTTACCATCATTGGCGTCACACAGTCGGCGAACTGCATGAAGCGTACCACCAGGTTGCTGCGCTTGTGGTAATAATCGTCCAGTTTCAACTCCCTGTTCAGGAGGAGCATGCAGAGCGCCGTAAATGTCGCTTGCATGCGATCCAGCTCCCAGAAGTTGATGCCCCTCATCAGCTGACGGAAATGACGTTCGACTTGCTATTTGTTTTTGTCAAAATTAGGTATAGGTAGGAAGGAGAATGCGGGATGTGGACACTTACCTCGATGATGCTCCTATTTTTTCTAAAGCACCTCAGAATTCCGGCCATGCTGGTGCCCGTCACGAAGGTGCGCAGTGTAAGCACGCTGCAGCCAGCGCCCAGCGAGGTCACCGGCGGCGCTGGCTTCATTGGGGCTAAGCTGTTGGAAATATAAGCCAATATTTAGCGATTTTAGTATAAACGATCAGGCAGTATTCTCAGAAAATAAGTAGAAAGCAAAGCTTTCTCGCTTCATAAATATACATTTCCTCGTTCAGAATTGTCAGGGAATATTAAACACTTTAACAAAGACTTTAGCTGAAATTACCCCGCATATTTACGCAGCATTTACTCAGCTCTATTGGCCATATTATGTCTATAAACAAACATTGAAAACAGTAAAATTGAATTGAGTTTACTTCCAACGAAAGTCGGAACATAAACAATGGCCAAGCGCCTATATAATTCGAGGAAACTACTCGAATTTCGCTGTCGCGACAAATCGACGCAGTTTCTCGGATGGCAAAAAGTTGGACCTAATTGGTGGGTGGATGATATCTCCGGCTTTGTTTGGGTTATCAATTTGCATACCTTACATACTATGTGATGATACCCTTCGACAAACAACAACTTCATTAGCAAACAAAAGGCGAAGAGCCGCCCCGAACCCAATCCCAAATTCTTGTAAAACCCAAAAGCCGCACAAATCAGCGCATAATGATATGAAAATCTGTTGGCTTTTGTCAAAATGCCCGCGGCCACAAAAGCCCAAAATAAAATCGGGAAAGTGAAAAGCTGAAAAAGTGGGGTGGTGTGTGTGTGTACACATTTATGTCAACAATTTGCCTTAAATTAGGCGTAAAATGCACAGATTGGTTACAAGCACAAGCGCCTCATCAGGTCCACCCCAAAAATTAAAGGGTAGCTGCTGCTTGCTCTCGCCACTTGTCATCATCGTCATTATCGTTCGTCATTATCCTATCGTCATCGGCAGCGAGTGATTGTTATTATTTGTTATTGTTGTTGTTGCCACAGTCGGACATCCCCGAGGCGAGTTCGCCTTAATTGAAACTAAAACGAACTTGTACTTCTGCACTTAGGGATGTTCCACTGTATATTTACAACTCGCTAAGCAAAACCCTCGCTAATTGAGCGCTTTTATCGCGGCTAATTGAAGAGGCAGTGATTGTGTGTGTGTGTGTGGCATATCCGAGGGGAGTTGTTTCGGCCTTTTGCACTTGTCGCCAATTGTGGCTTAATTTAGATCAGATCAGATTCGTATCCGAAGTACTCAAAAAACTGATTTGCATAAGTGGCTTTGCCTTTCACCCGGTGTGTGGTTCAAGCAGTGGAAGCCCTGCTGCCTGCACTGCTTACTTGGGGCAAAATAAAATGGACAGGGGAAGTGGGGTTATGTTCGCTGCCTCTTTGTAAATACAAATATGAATAATTAAAAACGGGAACAAATGCACAGTGACTTGGCTGCGAAAAGTTGTTAATCTTTTCATGCCGGCGCATAATTAAAATATGTGAATATGGAAATTTCAATGGGAATCTCTGTGAAATTTTTCAAGCAAATGGGGCAAGCGCTCAAAAAAAAAAAAAAAAAAAAAGTAAACAGGGAGAAAAGACAGAAAGGAAGAAAAGCCCAAGCAAGAGAGAAAGAGAGGGAGAGACACGCACACACACACACAAAGTCTCGTTGACAGCAACTTAACAGTTTGCGCGCTGCTGTTATGGCCATCCCGCTTACACCTCTTGCTCTTTTTACCAACCGTTTGTTTACGTCTCGGCGTGTGTGTGTGTGTGTGTGTGTGCAAGTAATTGCAAAATATGAATGCATAATGAGCAGATATTTCGCAAGTACGCAAGAAACTTCAAGCGGCGGTGGGGCGTGGGGCGTGGCAGGTGCAAAAGGAGCAGGACGAGCAGCAGCAGCAGCAGCAGGAGACGGAGGCTAGATGACTTTTATGCTAAAATGCGCACATCGCGCGTGCATCTGCATTTTGCATAGCCTTTTCGAAAGCAGCGCAAGGACAAGCACAAATACGCACAAACAAATATGTACACACATACACGTGCAGCACTATGAAAATGGTGAAATACAGTGAATATTGAAAGCTAACGAGCATGTGTATAATTAATTTAAATTTCAAAATTTATGCAATTTTGGAATGCAGAAAATATTGTTATCTAAAAGCAAAACGTTCAGTTTCTGAAAAATTAATATCAAGAAAATTGTGTTTGTCTTAGGCAGCACACACTGTAAGTTCTACATCTTGCTCGGGGAGCCATCATCCAAGTGAGGCTGAAAACGGGACAAAATGTTTGGGGAGCGCGCACAGCTCATTAAAATGCCGTTGGCCATTTGCACACACATCTATCAAGATGTCACTAATTTGCATGGGGATCCTCGAAAGGTCCTTCCGTCCTCCGTTAAATCGTATTGCTCTTCCCACACACTCACACAGTTGGTGTCCGAATCCGCCGATGGCAGGCCCCCCACTCATGGCTCACATGGTGCGACCCCAGGGCTTTAGCTTGGAGCAACTGCGTCTGACTTTGGGCCATTCGGCGATTCGCGAGCAGTGCTACTTCATCTATGGCACCAACAATATCCTGGAGGTGAGAGGACAAGACCCCAAAGGGTTCTGTCTAAAGAAAATGTGTTCCATTCCCAGATCATAGCCGGATTTGATAGCCTGCTCAGCCAGGAGGAGATCGAGTTCGGTGCGGAGCGACTGGCCGCTATCCATGTGACTGGAATGATGGTATATCTGCTGCATCACGATAATATGGCCGGCACCCAGGTGAAGAGGACTCTGTTCATGCAAAGATGTTTCGAATATCTGGCCTGCACCGAAGAAACCCATGTAAGAATTCTTGAGAAAAAAAAAAAAAAACTTAGGAAAATTCGATAACAGCTGTTCCTGTTTCCCTATTTTCTTGCTCCCCCTAACAGGTCCACCACCTGTGCAGCCAGATTCTCGAACTGTTGGAGGCCAGCGATTCGGAGGTGATGCTAAACCTGATCCTCTGCTTCAGAGTGGCCAGCCCCCTGAGTATGATGGCCCGCGTGGTGGCCAACTGCCTGCTCTGGGCCATGCTGGCCCGCCTGACCGACCTGGGCCTGGACTCGCACCGCCTGCGCCCGTGCCCAACCCTACTCCTGGTTGTCGCCATGGTGAATCCAGCCGTCTACCTGGAGAACTACATGCATGCCCTGCACCTGGTGGTACGCATTATTTCCTGCCTCCTTATCGTGGGACCTCTCGGTGGCAATGGACAGAGACTCTGTCAGGAGATCGGCGTGCCGCCTGAACTGCTCGAGCTCACCAAGGAGGACTCGGCCATTTTGTTTCGCTGGCTAACCGCTATCGTCCAGGATCTGCGTCCGCAAATGCTGTCGGGCGATCTGGGGCACCTGGAGGAGCGCCTAGTGCTACTGGAAGCCATCTGTGAGCTTATGCAGATCCTGCACGGGCACTTGATCAAGTGTTACCAATCTAAGAGTTCCCTAACCTTATCCGACGAACTCAACGAAGGCAGTTGTCACTAAACTTTTATTCACATTCTCGACAGAGGTGAATCATGTTTATAATAACCCCATTTTCAGCATTTAATAAAAGCATAAACTAAACGCAATACAAAGGACACTATTATTTTAAAGGTTACGCTTTTTTTCTTGATGGGGGCTTCAATTTAAAGTTCTGCGAGTTAGAGCACGTGTTTTATCATAAATTTTCAAAGCACACAAAAAAATACTGTCTAAAACCAGCAGAGGTTATATTCAACTTGTCAGCAAGAGAGCAAAAGAAATTAAAAACTTTCAGTTTCTAGGCAGGATTACAACATATTTTAGTTTCTAGCCTTACAAAAAATTTACACTTGGCACGTAAACGAAACTGAAATGAGGTTATGTCGCTGCTTTCGCGCGTGCGCGTGCATATTTTCAACAAATTTAACAAATATCACTTTTGATTACTCCGTTTTATGGAAAATGTAAGCATTTGTTAATCACAAACGAAAATGGATCGGGAAAAACACACATAAACACACACGCATAAACCTGTACGAATTTTCTGGAAGAAACTGGGGATTCCAATGCAATTTTTGCAAAAAATGAGGCCGAAAACTTGTAGAGGATGTATTTAAAATATCAATACCACCGAAAGAAGCTTGAAATGTTGATTATTTAGGCACGATTGCAACAGATTTTAATTTCTAACCTTACACAAAATTTGCACTTGGCACGTAAACGAAACCGGAATGAGGTTATGTTGCAGCTTTCGCACATGCGCGTGCAAATTTTCAATCAATTTAACAAATTATCACTTTTGAGCAGTTTATTGTTCAGTTTTATTGGAAAATGTAACCATTTGTTAATCACATACAAAAACGGATCAGAAAAAGCACACACAGACACACATAAACATGAACGAATTTTCTAGAAGAAACACTGGGGATTCCATTGAAATTTTATGCAAGTTTACGGCTCGTTTTCGTCGAAAATAATCGGAATTTGGAAAAAATAAGGCCGAAAACTAGTAGAGGGTGTATTTAAAATATCAATACCACCGAAAGAAGTTTAAAATGTTGATTATTTAGGAACGATTGCAACAGATTTTAATTTCTACCCTTGAAAAAAATTTGCACTTGGCACGTAAACGAAACGAAAATGAGGTTATGTTGCAGCTTTCGCACATGCGCGTGCAGATTTTTAATAAATTTAACTAAATATCACTTTTGAGCAGTTTATTGCTCCGTTTTATTGGAAAATGTAAGCAGTTGTTAATCACAAACGAGAACGGACCAGAAGAAGCACACACAGACACACACATAAACATGCACGCATTTTCTAGAAGAAACACTGGGGATTCAAATTAAATTTTCTGCAAGTCGTAAACGGCTCGTTTTCGTCGAAAATAATCGGAATTTGCAAAAAATAAGGCCGAAAACTTGTACAGAATGTATTTAAAATATCAATACCACCGAAAGAAGTTTGAAATGTTGATTATTTAGGCACGATTGCAACAGATTTTAATTTCTAACCTTACACAAAATTTGCTCTTTGCTCGTAAAGGAAACCGAAATGAGGTTATGTTGCAGCGTTCGCACATGCGCGTGCCGATTTTCAATCAATTTAACAAATATCACTTTTGAGCATGTTTATTGTTCCGTTTTGTTGGAAAACGTAAGCATTTGTTAATCACATACGAAAACGGATCAGAAAAAGCACACACAGACACACATAAACATGCACGAATTTTCTAGAAGACACACTGGGGATTCCAATGCAATTTTCTGCAAGTTTACGGCTCGTTTTCGTCGAAAATAACCGGAATTTGCAAAAAATAAGGCCGAAAACTTGTAGAGGATGTATTTAAAATATCAATACCACCGAAAGAAGTTTGAAATGTTGATTATTTAGGCACGATTGCAACAGATTTTAATTTCTAGCCTTAAAAAAAAAATGTTACTTTGTAAACGAAACCGAAATGAGGTTATGTTGGTGCTTTCGCGCGTGCGCGTGCAGATTTTCAATGAATTGAACAAATATTACTTTTGAGCATGTTTATTGTTCCGTTTTGTTGGAAAATGTAAGCATTTGTTAATCACATACGAAAAAGGATCAGAAAAAGCACGCACATGAACGAATTTTCTAGAAGAAACACTGGGGATTCCATTGAAATTTTATGCAAGTTTACGGCTAGTTTTCGTCGAAAATAATCGGAATTTGCAAAAAATAAGGCCGAAAACTTGTAGAGAATGTATTTAAAATATCAATACCACCGAAAGAAGCTTGAAATGTTGATTATTTAGGCACGATTGCAACAGATTTTAATTTCTAACCTTAAACAAAATTTGCTCTTTGCTCGTAAACGAAACCGAAATGAGGTTATGTTGCAGCAATTTTCTGCATGTTTTCTTCGAAAAGCGGAATTTGCCAAAAATGAGACTCAAAACTAGTAGAGGACATATTTTAGCTATCAAAACCAGCGAAAGAAGTTTGAAACATTGAATATTTAGGTACGATTACAACAGATTTTATTTTCTAACCTCAAACAAAAAAATGGCACCACAAACGATTCTATAAATTTTCACAGAAAAAAAAAACTTTAATGGCCGCTTCTATTAAAACACAGTATTACACAGAACCGAGAGAATGATTTGAACAATTAATGCACAGAATATAACTTACCTGTGGTAGAACTTGGTTGCTTGTCGAAATATAGAACACTATTGAAAAAAAACTGAACTGCTCCGCAGAGCGTCTAGAAACGGAATGAACGTTGATTGTGACAGGAAATAGGTCCAGAACTTCAGAGGGAAGGGGATGCCAACTTGTTCAAAAATATTCGAAGGAATATCGAAATGGGGAACGATAATTATCATATATATTCATGTAGAAGGGGCCTTCTATATTTCCATATTCCTTCGATTCCAATTCGTTTAAGATCAAGTGCGTTAATTTAATTTGGTTTTTGGAGGCCATCTATTTGTTTTTCAGGAAGAGATCACAATTAATAAAGTTGCCAAAGATAATTGAGCAAATCTGTTATTTGAAAGGGTATTTATTGATCACGATATATGTATGTATGTTGTATATTACCCAAATTATTGTCTGAATTTATCTTAAAAGACATTCATTGCCATACATAGTGCTACAAATAATGTTTCGTATTCAAAATTCTCATTAAATAGGGTTTTGGAAGCTTATTTCGTTTTATTACATGTGACATGTTCCCAATTTCAACTGTTCCCCAAAACTGTGCTACTGTTAACTGTTAACTGTTAATGGACCCATTTACATTTATTTAATTACCCATTTACACTTTCAGTTTAATGGTAACTTCATTGATTTCAGGGATTGGATTAATTCGTAAAGAAAATAAATGAAATGAATAAGCAGTGGAATTGAAACCAGGAGTTTATCTGCTGACCTCACTTTCCTCCACGCCCGTTTTAGGATCCTACTGATGGGATCCCTATCAGGATCAGAGCGGAAGCTCCGTAGGAAGCTGAGGGACGAGAGAGAACCACTAAATCAGCGAAATACCCACTGAAGCCCAACAGATTATAATTGAAAAGAAAGTTAAAAGTTTTCAATGTTTTTGCAAGCCAATATCGATATATAATCGATTAAAATCGATATTTTTCCAGGTGTTTAACAGATTCCATCTGACTGAACTGACTGATTTCCTAACTTGATTTCCTGAAGCCCAACAGATTATAATTCAAAAGAAAGTTAAAAGTTTTCAATGTTTGTGCAAGCCAATATTGATGTAAAATCGATAAAAATCGATGTTTTTCCAGGTGTTCAACAGATTCCATCTGACTGAACTGACTGATTTCCTAACTTGATTTTCTGATTTCCTGGAGCACCTAACCATTATAAAAAACACGTGTGATGTATGCTTTAAAGCTAAGCATTTAAAGGTGGCTTTAATGAATACATAAAAAAAGCTATAGCTTTTGATATAAAATGGACAATTTGGGGACTATTTGTATGTATTATTGTTTAAGGAACAAACTTCGCCATTTAAAAGCTATGCGCACTTGGTGATTTCAAATAGCTCGTATGCGTTGTAAGCGTAGCAAGTTCAGATCTTCTCCAGACCGTTCCAAGAAGTAGTTCACTCATCCAAGACCGAGTCCAGCCACTGCTCCACCTCGGTTTTACTGGCCGCCGATGATGGCGTGGCCGGCTGCACCATTGGCATGGGCATGGGCATGGTTATGGGGCCGCTTATATCCATTTGCGTATCGGTCATGGCCAGCAGCTCATCGAGCTCATCGGCCTCGGCGGGAGTGGCAACAGCAACAGCAGGAGCAGCAGCGGGTGTAGCGGCAGGAGCTGCCTCTTTGGTGGATTTAGCTGAAGCAGCTCGCGACTTGGCGCCACCGCCATTGGCATCCTGAAGGATGCGCTGCTGGTAAACGGTCTCCGCCCGCTCGGCGGCCTCCTCCTGGGCGAGGATCTGTTGGCGCGTAAACATACTCGCCGAATAGTCCATGCGCTTGTAAAACGGAATCGTTTGGAGGCCAGCATTCAGTCGGCTCAGATTCAGGGTGAAGTACCCGCTGGCGGCCTTGGTGTGCAGTTTTGTCTGGCCCTCGGCCACGCTGTTCCACTCGCGTTCGGAGCCGAAGGTGAAGTGGCCGCCGCCCATATTGGGAAATTGCGCCAACTGCTGGAAATCGCCAGCCCGCAGCTGGGCACGAGCATTCTCATCAATGGGCGCCCCGTCCAGGCCCAACTGCTGCTGATCCACGTCGTCCGTGTCGCTGGGCAGAGTGTTCAGCAGCTCCCGGTTCCGTTGCGGTGCCAGCACGGAACGTCCAGCTCCGCCCGATTGCCAGTTGCCGCGCGGCGGGAATCTCGGCTCGTCGCTGGAGTCAGCCACATCTACCATGCTGCGCCGTGAGTTGGGCGGCGGCGATCCCGACGATGTTGTCGTGGAGCGTCCCTTTGACTGCTCCTTTTTGTGGTGGTGATTGTACTGCTTCATGTTCCTGCGCTTCCTGCAAGCAAAAATCGGGAATAATGACTAGCTGCTGCTGTTACGTTGTCCTGCACTCAACTCACTCCTTGGATCGATCGTCCTTGCCGGACATTCTGGTGCTGGGGGTTAGCTCGGGTGGCTTGGCTTCCGGGGATGATAAATTACAGGTGAATTCCGCGAAACTAAAGCGGTTTGTTTACGGTTTTCTTACGTTTTGTTGTTGCTGTGCCAGCAGTGTTGACAACTGTTGTCGAGAAAATGTATAAAAAGTTTTTCTCAAACGAAGATAGAAGAAAAATTATCTACAAACAAAATGTGATTTGAATGATTCCAAGTTTAAATCAAAGGTCAAAAATGCTTGAATCCATTTTTAAATAAACTAGATTTATTTAGATATGGAATTTATAAATGTAAGCTTAAAACGACGAGACTGACGATGACTTGACAACCCTGCCCGGTAGCCAGACCGAACAGCTGTCAAAAAGCTTACCAATCCGTTGGGTATTTTTAAACTGCCAGGCCGACGGTCACACTGTCGCCAATCGCACGTGTTTTTATTTTGATAAATCGGTGTAATTTTGTAAAATATTTCCCAATCCTCGCCACTGCCACCAGCATGGGAAAGAAGAACAAGGGCGCCACGCCCAATCTGGGCCGCCAGCTGATCAAGGATCGGTTTGGACACACGCCGCGCCGCAAGGTGGACAACGACACGATGGTGAGTGCGTAGAAAAAAGCAGGCACAAAAACGCATATTTTACTCCTTAAACTCTGCGATCTTATCCAGCTGCACACAACCGAGCTGCAGGATGGCTACGACTGGGGTCGCCTCAACCTGTCTTCCGTCACCGAGGAGTCCTCGTTCCAGGCCTTTCTGCGCACCGCCGAGCTGGCCGGCACTGAGTTCCAGGCCGAGAAGCTAAACATTACGTTTGTGAACCCCAAGCAGCGCGTGGGTCTGCTGAGCAAGACGCAGGAGCAACGGATGCACCAGAAGCATGCCGAGCACCGCGACCAGCTAAAGATACCGCGCCGCCCCAAATGGAACAAGGAGACGAGCGCCGATGAGCTGGAGCGGGCCGAAAACGAGGCCTTTCTCGACTGGCGTCGCGACCTGGCGCTGCTGCAGGAGGACGAGGAGATCCTCATGACACCGTACGAGAAGAACCTGGAGTTCTGGCGCCAGCTGTGGCGCGTGGTGGAGCGTTCGGATGTCGTCGTTCAGATCGTGGACGCCCGCAATCCGCTCCTCTTCCGCAGTGTCGACTTGGAGCGCTACGTCAAGGAGGTGGAGCCCAGCAAGATGAACATGATCCTGGTGAACAAGTCCGACCTGCTCACAGTGGAGCAGCGTCGCCATTGGGCGGAATACTTTGACTGCGAGGGCATCCGTACAGCCTTCTATTCCGCCACTCTCGTCGAGGAGGAGCTCAAGCGGGAGGCGGAGGCGGCGCGCCATGACTCCTTTTTGGAGATGCACCAGCTGCGCGAAGGTGCCGAGGAGATTTACCGTGCGCTGGACAAGTTGGAGGACGAACTGGTAGCCATCGAGCGAAAGCTAAACAAGGAGGAGGAGCTGCCGCGTCTGCCGGGTGACAAGAACAGTTCTCGTCTGCTGTCCCGCCTGGAGCTCGTCGACTTCCTGCGGCACATTTACACTGGGCCGCGGCACACGGAGCAGCACGTGACCATCGGCATGGTGGGCTATCCCAACGTGGGCAAGAGCAGCACCATCAACTCGCTGATGACCGTCAAGAAGGTGTCCGTATCGGCCACGCCCGGCAAGACCAAGCGTTTCCAGACGCTCTTCCTGGACAAGGACATCCTGCTCTGCGACTGTCCCGGCCTCGTGATGCCCAGCTTTGTTCTGACCAAGGCGGACATGCTGCTCAACGGCATCCTGCCCATCGACCAGATGCGCGACCATGTGCCCGCCGTCAATCTGCTCTGCGAGCGCATACCGCGTCACGTCCTGGAGGATAAGTACGGCATACTGATAGCCAAGCCGCTGGAAGGCGAGGATATGGAGCGGCCGCCGCACTCGGAAGAGCTGCTTCTGGCCTACGGGTGTAAGTGCACAGCTTCCTGGTTGTCGGTGGCCTCATCGTTCATCTGTCTCTCTCTCTCTCTCTCTTTCTCTCTGCGCAGACAACCGTGGCTTTATGACATCCAACGGACAACCGGACCAGTCGCGCTCCGCTCGCTACGTGCTGAAGGACTACGTCAATGGGCGGCTGCTGTATGCCGTGGGCCCGCCATCGGTGGTCCAAACGGAGTATCACACGTTCCCCGAACGCCAGCGCAAGGTCATCGAGGAGTCGCAGCTGCCCAGCCAGCAGCAGCGAGCCATGCGGGTAACATGTCCAAAGATCCCCTTCACATTGTAGCAGGAATTAACAAGTCTCTCCTTGCAGATTGACAAGAGCACGTCCAAGGAACTGGACCAGCAGTTCTTCTCCAACAAGCCCAATCACGCCCATGTCAAGGGTCGCACAAACTTTCCGCATGTGCGCCTGGCCAGTGACGGATCATTGGTGGCCAACCCTGATCCGGCGGCGGCGGCCGCGGCCAAGCCCTGGCGTCACGTGAAGAAGGAGCGCCGCGAGAAGCTGCGCAAGAAGTTCTCCCACCTGGACGAGCACTGAGCTCGAGGCCATTCCTCTCTATTTATTCTGAAGCCAGGCCCTTGTATATTTTTAGCATTTAGAGATACGTAGCTATTAAAGTACGCTAAACCCACAAAGACGATGGACCCGGGTGGGACGTGGGTTAGTAGTGGAAAAATAACGGGGTTTAAATAGCTGCTAAGCAGTGCAAGCAAACGATGTTCAGATAAGCAGCTCCCCAAGTCGGCGGTCACGTGTCGATAACCCCGCGCAACTGAGGCCTCAATTGTATGAGCAGACCACACATGGACGCCAAAGCCTATTAATACGCACATTGCACACACGGCACGGGCGAGGGAGCGGGTGGGCTGGCGACGGAGGAACCACTCCGCGCACTTGGCATCTTGCCCGCAAAGAAGTGCGAGCGCTGATAGCGCGGCGCTGTACTTTGCCTCGCATGATTGGCCTGCGCTTACGGAGATCACTCGGCCTCTTGTCAGTCTCAATTGCGGAGTCCGATGAAGGCAATGGAGGCCTCCGACGCGAGCTACAATAACTTTAGGGAGCTGGGCGTTAGGCGGCGCCGCCCCGGGCTACTCCATGTCGAGTTCCAGCGTCGCTGGAACCTTCGCACCGTCTATGAACTGATGCGGGTCTTGGACATGGCCGGCGCAGACACGGGCGTCCAAGTGATAGTGCTCTCCGGCGAGCTAGCCGTGGGACCTAACGATCCTTTCCCGCTGAACCAGGGCAAGGTGAAGAGGCATCGCCAGTTGGCGAGTGAAAGGGAGCCACAGCCGGTGGGCGGCGACGATGCCGAGGATGAGTACATCCACGAAAGGTCGGCCAACTTCGTGATGCGCTCGCTGGCCAAGAAGATGCTGGCGCAGCGCAAGCTGCTGGTGGCGTTGGTCGTGGGACGATGCGTCGGGCTGGGCCTCAGCGTGTGCAGCCTGTGCGATCTGATCTATGCCACGGAATCCGCAGTCTTCCTGCCCGCCCTTTCGCACCTGGACCCGTGCGCCCAGGTGGGCCCCGGCTGGGCGCTGGCACACATCCGCTGGCTGCTCCACTTGGGCGAGCAGGCGGACGCGAGGACCGCGCTCCATTGCGGGCTGGTGGCCAGTGTGGTGAGCGAGTCGCAGGAGTTCTGGGACCGCATGGATCAGTATTCGCGTCTGCCATCGCCTTCGCTGATGGGGACCAAGCGGCTCCTGCTCCGCCACTGGCGGGAGCCCCTGCTAGCCGAGTTGCGTAAGGAGGGCACACCGATGGCCGTTCAGCGACGCCGCCTGTCCAGATCCAAGCTGTAAGTGAGGGGGTAATCTGTAATAAAGTAATAAAAATAAATGTAAACGGCCAAGACCGCATTTTCAATTTTGAACTTTTGTTGGAGGGAAAATCTGAACGACAATCAAATTGGCGATTTTTTTTTTTTGAATTCGATATAAGCATGGATGTAGCATCGATTTTCTGCGCTTAACCTTAATATAACAGTTTTAAGCCAAAAATATCCAAGAAAGAGTGATAGCCAGAGAGATTCCAAAACTGCTATAATACAGTGAGGCGTCCATGAGCAGCAATTTCTGCTCGTCTAGTATTTCAAGCTGTAGCCTTATCGATAGTTTTTGTTAACTACATTTTCAGAAAATAGCGTTTCAATTGCTAATAAATCCATTAAGTATTCTATTGAAATTACCATTTGTAAAATTCATTATAGTAACCATCAGAATAGCTTTTTTTCTTGTGCCTTTTGGTGATTATCGATAGGCAGAAAAATGCAATACTCGATAGGCTCCCATACCATTTCGAGTATAAAGATGTTTCAGTTTCACAAAATTCCAAACATTAAAAATGTCCAGTCCAGGTTGGAACTAATGGGATAGTCCAAAAACAATCGATAAGTCGATATGACCGATAGTTCCATCGATGTTTTGACAAGTCTAGTGCCTGCCAAACATCGATGACATCGACGTTTCTTTCGTGATAGTCCATCGATAGTTGTTCAGTTACGTCGTAAATCTTCACGTTTTTGTTCATTTACGTTGTAGATCGTTACGTTTTTGTTCAGAGCTGCAATTAATACAAAATAAAAATAAGAAATAAATCGAATTTATTGAGTTTTGATTTCATTAACATATTTTTTAAATTTAGGGGGAAGACGGGATTTTTTAGGGGAAAATAATGATGTTTTGGGATTTTTTAGGAGGAAAGCAAAATTTTCATCTGGCAACACTGTTTTTAGGGGGAAAGCAAAATTTTCATCTGGCAACACTGTTTATATCAAAAGTTCTTTTCCGGTTTCGTTTCCAACCAACAAGGAGGTACTGGGTTTCGTGTCCATGTTAATTTGCAAACATCGCCGCCGCGCAAACCGCTTGCGAGCCCAAACGCGCAAAATAGCCGTGTTAATGAACGTTGGGGGCCGATGCCCATTGAATTTACGCGAAGCGGCGCTCGCAAGCGGCGAAAAAGCGCTGGCGAATTTTGTGTTTTATTTTTTTCTGTGCCATATATGAGAAGTGTTTGTGCCCCGACTAATAATGCCGTATATTGCAGATATTGAACAATGGGCCGTTACTCCCGCGAGTCTGACAACGTGGCCAAGTCGTGCAAGGCGCGCGGACCCAATCTACGTGTGCATTTCAAGGTGAGACGCCACTTCTAGTCCTCGGACGCCCCGATTGTTTGTTGCTGCTGCTGCAGTTGTTGTTGTTTTTTTTTTCTGGTGTATGTGTGTGTGTGTGTGTGCAGCTTAAATCAGTGGATGACCGTCTCTCGAGCGGCTTCTCGCTTTTGCATCGCTGCTAGATGAATAATCCCCCCAAAAGGGGGGAAATGGACGAGTTCATCAGCTGAGCGCTGTACCAGCAACTGGACGCCCTCTTCTAAAATCTCGCTCACAGCTCTCTCGCTCTAGTAACCGTTATAGGTCCCGTTCCCTGTGCCGGCATACATCGTTAACTGGTGGCTGCTCCTCCCGCGGACAGCTCCCGCCCAGATGTGTGCCCAAAGCGAATCTCCCAGCCTTGCTAAAACAGCGGCCTGCTGCTTACCATGAGCGAGTCTCTACCTGTAGCTTGGCACAGTTGCCTCTTCCCCTTTCGCAGTGTATATAGTAATCCCACAGAAGCAAGCTGAATCTGAATATGATAAATAGACAAAAACACATGGGAGAGATTAAATGCCTTTATTGATTGAATTTAAGATTAATTAACCGATTAATATGACAGATTTGAAGCGATGAAATTGTAAACATGGGTTCCTCTACATCTACTAAAAAAAGGTTTAATTAAATTATATTTTGAGTGGAGGAAGTTGGGATTTTAAAGAGATGTCAAACTATGCATCATGATGTTCTTAAAATGTGATATACCCTTGGGTTAGAGAGCACGACAACGTGCTCTGCCAGTTCAACAAGCTTAGGAACCAAAAGCATAATATAAACTTGCAAATTATCGAAGTTTTTAGTTATTAAAAGGTTATAAATAGCTTAGAGAGTATTACCCACAATTTTTGCCTTGAAAAAACCATGTGTTTTGTGTAAAGTTTAAGCTAAATCGATATACTTGCTCTCTGTGCGGGCACAGCTCTTAATTTAGGTGGCTTCCACAACATGGAACCATCTTCTTGATAGCTGTGCCCAAAGCAAAACCCCAGCCATTGTAAAACAGCGGCGTGTTGGCCCTCAATGCCCGCGTCTCTACCTGAACCCTGGCACAAAATAGTCTAAGCAGCAGCAGCTCCCCCTTTCCTCCCTCCTCCCCCACATGTAAATGGCTCCAACTAAAACCTATACTTCCCTTGCAGAACACACATGAGACCGCTCAGGCCATCAAGCGCATGCCCCTGCGCCGTGCCCAGCGCTACCTGAAGGCCGTCATCGACCAGAAGGAGTGCGTGCCCTTCCGCCGCTTCAACGGTGGAGTCGGCCGCTGTGCCCAGGCCAAGCAGTGGAAGACCACGCAGGGACGCTGGCCCAAGAAGTCCGCCGAGTTCCTTCTGCAGCTGCTGCGCAACGCAGAGGCCAACGCTGACTGCAAGGGTCTGGATGCCGACCGTCTGGTTGTCCATCACATCCAGGTTAACCGCGCCCAGTGCCTGCGTCGCCGCACGTACCGTGCTCACGGTCGCATCAACCCCTACATGTCGTCGCCGTGCCACGTCGAGGTGATCCTCACCGAGAAGGAGGAGGTCGTCTCCAAGGCCACCGATGATGAGCCCACAAAGAAGAAGCTGTCCAAGAAGAAGCTGCAGCGCCAGAAGGAGAAGATGTTGCGTTCTGAATAAAATGTGTTCTGGGCGAGAGCCGCCCAAAGCCGGTGTCACCTATTGAAGCTCCATCTTTTTTTTTTTTTACATAATATAACTAAAAGAAAGTTAAAATGTGCATCGTGTCGTGTGTTCGTGTCTTCTGTATATTTTGGTTAGAGGAGTTGGATGTGGATAATACACAACACAAGCGCGAGACTTGACCACCTGGAAATGTGTGATGCGTTTTGCTTTAACCTCTGAGGTTGCTTCTTTTTTGTTTAGAGAGAACAGATGTTGGTTGTGGCCATGTGGCTTGGGAGCTGGAGTCAGTTAAGGGCTCAAGGAAGGCTCTATATTTTCTCTGCTGAGTATCTTCCTGTCCTGCCTGTTGTTCTCTTTGGCTGCCTGAGTTCCTACGTATTTATTCTGATAATTTGTGGACTTGCTTTATGCTTGAGCATTCCTTCAAAGAAGGTTTGGAGCCTGATGATGAAATTCAACCACAAAAACCACCCCTAGAAAGCCATGAGCCTTCCGAATCGGTCTTGTGTGTGTTTTGCTTGGGTAATCCTTTTTTTAATAAAATTTTAAGCTTCTGGAATGCTAAAAGAACCACTTCGAGCCCTTCTAGGGCTTAGAGATAATGTTTTTCATGAATAAAACTAAAATATTAAAACGCTTTCAGATCAACAATGGGTTCGAGTCAGCGCTAAATCTCCAGTCAAGATCTCAACCAGACCCGTTTTTAGAGCTTAATTCGTGCCCAAAGCTCTCGTTGGATCTTCAGGTTTCATTTTTGTATAGCATATTTTTCAGGGCCCAGCGAAAAATCAATATTTAACGGTCAAAATTAAAAGAATCTTCTCACAGCTGAAGGAAAAAATATATGTAGAGGTAAGTTAACAATTCATGAAGTGAAAAATATATAAGAAATTAACTAAAATATATAAGATTCAAAATAAAATTGCCGAAACCCGGGATTGAACCGGGGACCTTTAGATCTTCAGTCTAACGCTCTCCCAACTGAGCTATTTCGGCACTTGCTCTACCTGGTACTTGCTAATCTCCAAATCCCCCAATTAATGCATTCAATCGGAACGCCGCGTTATAGTATTTGAGATAATCCCCGCCGCTTTACTTGGAGATTCTTTGCAGTTCATCCATAATCAAATATAATCAGTCTTTTAATAAATGAAATCTTCTCAGCGACGGCACTCGGGCGTGGAACAATGGAGCATTCACTTTCCCAGCATGGATTTAAAATCAAATAAATTTAGTTAAATCATAAATATTATGCATAAGCTAATGGTCTATATTAAATAGTGGGAATATGTCCTAAAGTTAAAGCCGTAGAAAGGGAAAAGAATAAGGTTGGGTTTGATTTTTAGTATAAAAATTTAATTAGCAAGCACTTCACATTAAAAAGGAATCTTTTTATATTAAATATTTTATTGGCAAGCACTCCACATTACAAAGGAATTTTTTGGGCAGGGGAAACTTCCACTGACGGAGGATCACTGGCTTCTAATTAAACTGGAGCTGGTTCTGAGCTGGACACTAACCGCTCAGCGCATTGTCCCTTCTTTTTGTTAGTCACTTATTAGCGCCGTAAAATCTTTGGCCACAAAATCGTTACAATAAAGGGGGAAACCGGTCCAGGAAGTACCCTGAACTCCTCCCCAGGCAGAGTTCTTGGCGCAAAAACCTTTACTTGACTCTGGAAGTTTTGGCGAAATTTAACGCTCGAGTATTTTTAGAGTGCGTTGAAAATTTATTCATGATTCACGCCTAATTGCAGGTGTCGCCGGCGCAGCAGCATTCCATCGGAACGTGTGTATGGATATGGATTTCAAATTTCCATCTGCTGAGGTCAAGAGTCGGCGAGTCGGAGAACTCTGGCGGGAACTGTCGCCGCGCACGTTGCACGTGCCTGCGTCGTCGTCGTCGCCGTTGCCGTTGCCGTTAAGCGGTCTTAGTCCACAGTTAGTCCAAGGATCCGATCCGGTTCCACCCAGCGGCACTTAACTGGAGCTGCCAACCGAGCGCTGCCTTGAAAGCCCCGCTTGTGGGCGTTCAAGCAAAACAAGAACTAAATAGAACCCGGGCTCGGGCTCGGGCTCGGGCGGCACACAGCAAACAAAGCCGCAAAGCAGCTCGAACTTGACACTCCGTGGAGGCACCCACCCACTGCAGCTAGGCGAGGCCAAGACCCGAATTAGCATCGAGAGAAAAATTAACCGAAAACCCCGACGAAAAGAAACACCTGGCCAGAGTCAAAAAGCAAAAATCACACGATGAAAACTGGTTCCGAGGGGAAGCTGTGTGTTTGATCTGGAGGAGATCGGTGAGTCAGCTCCGATTTACGGCACGCACATATATGAGTTTCCTTGGTAATGATAGGCGGAGGCAACGATCCAACGGATACAACGAAAAATCCCCCCCAAAATTGCAGTCTCTCTCTTGTGGACGTCAGTCGGGCCAGGCAACGCTGGGAACTGGATTTTGCAGTGATTTTTAATGTATTCCCCGAAACCAAGAATCCAACTCAGAACTTAACCCACTGAAAGCCAAGTATTTGTGGTAGAATAAAACCTACATTGCTTGTACACCTGCTAAAGAATATTACAAAAGAAAGGGAGTCTTTGGAGATTCTTCTTGTAATTAAATTCAAGAATCTCTTTTAAAGATGGTTCTAAATGTTTCATATCATATTCCTTTATAAATGTTAAATATAAAATACTTTTGGTTTTACCTCAAAGATGGTTGTATATTTTTCAAGAAATATTCCTTTAGAAATTTTACCTCTAAGAGGTCACCTGAGGGTTCACTGGCAGAACAAGGCCCAGACAAGCACCACTCATCATCAGAGATCACAGAGATCTCTCCCTCTCTATAAAGGGAGAGTGAGAGCCACAAAAATGAAGACTATGTATGGGAGAAGACTTGGAGAGCAGCGGTGTGTTAATCGGGGAATCCATGGCTGGCTCGATCTCGATTATGCGTGGATTTTCCATAACCACTAACTGGTTTTTATTTTTCTGCGGTGATTCGCTTGTTTTCGCTCGTTCGAAAAAAGAGAGAAGAAGCGTAAACAAATCTACGATCTACCTACGGAGATGTGTGCGGGATCAAGGGCAAGAGCATGATCATGATCATGATTATGATAGCTAGAGCAAGCAGGCCCAATATGATGATGATGGTCTTACAAAAATGCCGAAACAATTCAATGCACGTAGCTTCAATTAATTGTTGATAAAATATCTTATTCATGAAAACTTGAATGGAGTGTCATAACACCATGAATGCTTAAAGAAGAGTTTCTTTGGAGGTAGCTTATGATCTCTTTTATATATTAAAAAATATAAACTAAATTAAATGGCAAATAAGTCTTTGACAGATACTCCTTAAGAGTAGATATTATTTATTAATGGTTAGTTATAATAATATATCAATTGATCTCTTTTCTATATTAAATAAATCAAAACTAAATTAATTTGCAAAGAACTCTTTGACAGAAGCTCCTTATTATATATTAATGGTTAGTTAATAATTAATATCGATTCTTAAGGGTATAAGCTATTGAAAACTTTAATGCAGTATCATAACACCATAAATGGTGTCTTAAAGAAAAGTTTCGTTAGAGGTAGCTTATGATCTATTTTATATATTAGGTAAATAAAAAGTAAATAAATTTCCAAATAACTTATTAAGTGAAATAAGCTAATGTGAGCTAATTAATGAAAACTTGAATGCAGTAGCATAACACCATGAATGGTATTGTTAGTACAGTACAACTTCGACAGTCCGGACACATATAGTTTTGGGCAAGTCCGGATTATCGAGTTGTCCGGACTATAGTAGTGAAAATTTTTAAAACAATCTAAGTGAAGTAAATCCATACATATGTGATATGATTTATTAAAATACATTTAATTATTATATGAAATATATACATATTATGCTTTTTTGAAAAAAGAAGTTATTTTGTGTTGACTAACTTTGTTTAGATGAATGATTTGAGCTTTTTGCTCAATCCTCTTCAACAAAAGAATATCCTGCATTTCAATATTGTTCTCCTCAGCCCACTGAATACAAACTGAAAATGCTTTCTTCGCATCTGCAGTAGATATATTTGTCTTAGTAGCCATTTCCACAATGTCGTCTTCAGAGTCTGTAAGCTGCACTGGCGATTCTTTTTGTTTAGCATGTTCTATTATTTCGTCATCCGAAAACTCCATTGAAAATTCATTTTCACCAGTTGCCCAATCATTGACATCTTTTTCAGTTAGGTCATTACTGAATTTTAAAGCTAGAATCAAATTTTGAATGGATTTTATGCCATCAGCGATGCTATCAGTCAGCAGTTCTTTACGCAGATTCTGAAGAGGTATCAAATCTTCATCATCCCAACAAGATGCAGTTCTTGGCCACAATGCAGACCAGCTTTTTTGAATATTTTTTTTGCTAATGCTTTGCCATGCTAAATCCAAGAAATTAACCGCATCTTTAAGGCTAAACATTTTTAAAGTTTTAACCACATCGACGTCATCAGCATTTTCTGATAAAATATGTTGCAATAATTGCTTTCTGTAAGTAACCTTTACATTTTGTATTAAATTTTGATCCATAGGCTGTAATATTGCAGTACAATTTGGGTGTAAAAACATAACTTTAAAATTTGGATCAAAATTTATTTCATCCGTTTTAGGATGTGAAGGAGCATTGTCTAATATCAATAATGCTTTAAGTGGCCTGTTAACCTGTGTTAGAAATTTGTTTACTTCTGGAATAAAATGGTTTTTGAACCAGTCGACAAAAAGAGACGTAGACATCCATCCCTTGTTAGTTGCTTTATATATCACTGGAATTTTATAACCTTTAAAGGCTCTTGGATTTGCAGATTTGCCAATAACCAAAAGAGGAAGTTTATGTGTTCCGGCAGCATTTGAGCATGGCATAAATGTCACACGATCTTTAGAAATTTTTCTTCCTGGGGCTGATTTTTCATTCGGATGCACCCATGTGTTACCAGGCAACACTCTCCAGAAAGCGGCAGATTCGTCTGCATTATAAACTTGATCTTCACTCAAATCCATCTCAGCAACAATGCCAGCAAACTTCTTTTTAAACGGCTCTACTGCGCTTTCATCGCTGGAAACCTTTTCACCACAAATTTTTAAATAACGAATACCATGCCGTAACTTAAATTTGTCTAAGCCTGAGCTCGCTGAAAAATCGTCCTTTCCCGTTATCTTTGTATAAAAAATTTTGACCTTTGCTTTTAGTATTTCTGATGAAATCGGGATATGATTGTTTCTTTGCTGCAAAAACCATGTGTAAAGCGCGTCCTCTAACTCTGGATACTCTGCTTTTTTCATAACTTTTCTTTTTCCTACAAACAAAAAATTACATATGTTATGAAAGTGGTTTTATATATTATTTTGGTTTAATATTTACCGGGTCCGTTATAGGTATTCGAAATAAATTGATTTATTTTTCCCTTATTTTTTTTAATGTCGCAAATCGTTGATTTAGGAACATTAAATTTTTCGGCAACATGCCTAATAGTTTTTCCCTCATCAAGACTTTTTAAAATTTCACACTTTTCCTTTAAAGTTAGTGTTTTATGTTTGCGTTTATTATTTAAAGACATGATACTTGGTATGAAGTTACTCAACCACGCTCGCGAAAGAATGCACCGAAACTGAAGTAATGATAGTGCCAAACGTACACAAAGGTTAGAATAATAAAACAAACAAAGTAAAAACGGGAAACCCCCGAAATGTATTTTTTTTTTCTTCCATAAGAAAAATTGTCCGGATTGTAGAGGTAAAAATATTATTTTGTCCGAAATGTAGAAGTGTCCGAATTACTGGAGTGTCCGGACTGGCGCATGTCCGGACTGTCGAAGTTGTACTGTATTTGATTTAGAATGCTTAAAGAGGAGTTTCTTTGGAAGTCTATATGGTTTTTTATTTATTTAATATATTAAATCTATAAAAACTTGATTCATTTGCAAATAACTCATTGAAAGCGACTCCTTAATAGTAGATATTATATATAAATAGTTAATAATTAGATAGTTAATATTAAAAAGAGAAGAGAAGTCTGTTTTAGAAGAGTTTATTTTGGAAGTAGTTTATTTTATGATCTCTTTTATATATTAAATCTACAAAAACTACATTAATCTAAGAAGATTTTAATATAAAAATCCTAAAGGTAGTTTTTATATATTAATAGTCAGTATGTTCATATTAGTTAGTTAATATTATATTTTTACACTTCGAGACAAAGCCCAAGACAAGATAAGTGAGTTTGTTAAAGATTTCGGACACTTACCATTAATTTTGTCACCTCCTGCTCCGGATCTCTGTTGATGACCAAGCATCGTGGGGACTGGAGACACCTGCAAACCAGAAAAGGAGGCACGGCCCGGCCCGGGATTAATCAGTCCTTTGTTCGGATCAATGACACTATTTTTGGCCCCCAAAAGGTGCTGGTAAGGAGAGCAGGAGAGCAGGCCTCAGCCTCGCAGCCTCCGAAGAGAGGAACAGCTCACGTTCTCTGCCTCTGCCAGCCCTCTCTCGCGAGCAATTCTTCGGAGCGTTTCTTCCGAGCCGAGCTCAGCGTTTGCATTGTTAGCCAGCGCTGCCAGCGTTGCGCCGACGCCGGCGTTTGGGCGGTTTTCCTTTTTAAATCGACGGTGGGCGCTGCCGTGCTTAGTTCTGTTCGCCAAACGCAGCCAATTGGACGTGTCCAGAGGCCCGAAATAATCGGAAATAAGCACAGAGCACACAGAGTGTCCAGTGCCAGAGGAAGTCCCAGAGCTGCGGGAATAGTGTGTGTCTTTTCTTCCCATTTTGTTTGTTCAGTGTAAGTGTCTTCGTCGGGAGTCGAGTGTGTGTGGCGTGTGTGCCAGTGTGCTAGCGTGCCAGCATGCCAGAGTGCTTGTGCCCAGTGCTAGTGTGTGCAAAGAGTGTGCTTTATCTCCTTTCCGGGGAATTGGCTAATTGGAAACTAGAGGAAACTAGAGAAAACTGAGAACTGAAAACTGAAACTGAAACTGAAACTGAGGCAAAGATGTCGGTGAATATTATTATTAAAAGCCGCCTTCGACTGTGTGCTCAATTGCTCGGCGACGCGTGCCTGTGTGCAATTAATTTAAATTTAAATCCATCGGCATCGACATCTCGATTTTTCTCGAGTTCTTTGTGTGTCAGTGCCAAACGCTATCGATCGATCGACAGAAGAATTACTACAGCCAGCACTTAATATTTTTACATACATATAAGAGGGGAAAAAAGTGTATGCATCATTGGTTATTCCGGGGCAAGATCACACTGGGGAATGACCCAAGAAACCGCACATCTGAGACAGAATTAAAAGGTGTGAATAAAAAAAAGGAAAAGAAAGAGATATAAACCAGAAATACAATTTATTAGTAAAGTGATCGTAAGGGCAAGACAGAAATGATGGAGGAAATAATACTAGAACATAATCCTGAGGAAGTAAAAAGAATAATAATAATACAAAATGTCATATTTTGGTCCTTCGAGCTAAAAAGGCTAAAAAGATCTCCTTAGAGAAGTTCACAGTTTTTGATGTAGTTATTACAAATAGTAAGAGAAATATAATCTACAATTTAATTTAGATTTTGGAGGAATTAATGAAGGAATACATAAAAGACTTAAGACTCACAAAACCCCTAAAAAAATGTTCTTTAAAGAATTTCAATAGCAGAAGTAATGGAAATTCCTGAGAAAGATGATATACACATGTATCTTCTCTTAATCCTTAGAAAATTAAGGAGGTTTTGAGAGTATTATTATAGATAAAAATAGGAGCTCGTTATCTCGAAATCAATAGAAGTCAGAAAATCGTGACATAGTTATTACAAAAAGTAAGAGAACAAGCTAAACTTTAATTCAGATTTTGGAGTAATTAAAGAATTACAAACAGTCCCCTTTAAGGAAATCCAACTAAGTAAGAAAGCAGATATATATTTCCTTTTTCTTTGGTAAATCAAAAGTTCTTTAGAAAGTTCCCTAACCTCATAAGATCCAATCCCTTTCAAGAACTCTTAGGAACTCTACTCCCATTTAAATTAAAAATGCAAGTGATTAACTTCTCAATACGTTAGATAGATGTGTTTATAATGATCAAAAGCAGTTAAGAGCTAAATGCAAACAAGTTATGATTAGGTGTCTAGGTCCTAAAATTTGCCATATCATTAATAACCGGCAATAAGCTTCCAGACCTTCTGGGGGGAGACCAGAGACAAGGCACAAGGTACACACGTACATAGTAAACCATTAACGTTCCGTGTTCCAAGCTGATCAATATTGACGCAACTCTGTTGTCTGTCAACAAAGTACTGACTCTGCCCGACAGCCACTCCCACGCCGAAAAAAACAAAAAAAAATAGCTAATGAAGCTGGAAGTAGCGACTATCTAATCAGCGAAGAACAGGAAGGAAAGCCCCCGAAGAAAGGGAGATGTGAATAATGAATCAAGTAGCAATCGCTGCGATTTGTTCAAACATGTTTCGAGTGTATAAATTTGGCCTTATCGCCACACCATTTAATTACGAATTTATTTCAATCTCAACTTTGATTTAGACAGCAACACGAAACGTATTTGTATTTAAGCATTCCCACAACAAAACAGAATCGAATCGAATCGAATGGAATCCCACATCCCGCTGGTGGGCGTCTTATGAAGCCCGGTCTCCGGTCTCCTCTAACCCGTGTGGGGAGGTCGGTCCGATCATCGATCGGTTGTGGGCAGTCACGAAGATCCGCGAGATCCGATGCAAAATATAGAAATAAATTATGAAGACAAGTTCAAATTGCTAATGAGCGCAGGGGCAATTGCATAAGTGTGTCTGATTTTGATTAGTATTCCCTTTTTCCGTAGTTACTATATGAGGTTTTTTATATTATTTTTTTTATTACATTTTAAATTATATTAAGACACCTGGATGAGGGAATTGAATGGCTTAGAGGTAATACATTGACATATCAGAAGAGAGTGAGAAATACAACTTAAGCTTAAATATTAAAAAAAAAACTATTAAAAAAAAATAAAAAAAAATATTTAAATGATGGATAATATTATTTGCAATATTGCATAAAAATGGCTATGACTACAAGAAAAGCTAATTAACTCTAGACCTTAAACTTACAATTTGTCATCACTAGTGCTTTTTGCCTAATGTGCGTGTGCCGACAGAGGCTGGTCACTGAAAATTTGCTGACTCGTAATAGTAATAGCAATGATCTCCGTAATTACCGCTTAACCCAGCTCTAAGATCATTCCTTTAAAGACATTTTCCAAATAGTTAGCCCCAAGGGAAAGGCAAATTGTTCGCAACAATTAGAAAGGTTGCTCCAGGTGTCGCGGATAATTCACTTTAATTGATAACTCTCGATCTAATTGTTTGCGATTATTATGCCATAAACGTTACTTACGTCTCTATCTGTATCTGTGGAATAGAGTCTGGCATTTGCGAGATACACATATGTCACTCCACTTATGAGCCATATAAATGATTAATTTATGGACCTATACCAAGAATGCCACTATAATAATTAAATATAATTAGCAAAAGTCACTCCACACACTCATTACCTCTGAGAGGTATCTGCTTAGTCGGATCCACAACACGTTCTATATACTCACCGCTTGATTTGCATTTGTCGGACAAGCCGAGACGAGACGTAATTACCCGTAATTCGGGTTATACAGTCCAGTCAGTCATCTTTTTGTTGTAGAATGATGATCTTGGAACTTGCTTTGACCACCCGGCGGCGGCTTATAATAATGCCCGCATTAATTCATAGTTAAATTCTCGAACTATTCCATCCTCCCAACTATTCCACGTGTTCACGACCTGGTATTTGAATTGAGATTTGCATCGCGATGGGGATCGGTGACACCTCCGCCCTCTAACACCTGTTTCCCCCAGGTTGCCAGGTGTATTTTGTAATTTATTGAGAACACCTGGCAGCCATAAAAGCTGACTCACTGCAGGTACCTTTTCCTGATTTAATGTCCCAAGCTCTGCTCCAGTTATTGGTGTGTACTTAGAGCCGGATCCCCGCTTGATCTTATGCAAGACAGACATCCGGCAGTGGCAGTTCACACATTGTGGCCATAATGACCGAGTCAGAGCCATGTGATAAGCACTTAGCGACTGCTAACTGACCACACTCAATGGATGGCTTAATTTCGGACCAGTTGTGGCACCTGCCAGGCATAAATCAAAACCAGAGAGGGGCGTTGTTCCCACCGTTAGATTCGATGTCCATGTCAAGGTTGTCACGCAACTCTAAGCCCTAAAGATCTAAAGATCTCGCTGTCAGCCACCCACTCTGGCGGCTAAGCGACTGCTAATTGTCGGCGAGACAGACACCTGGCCCGGCCAATAAATTAACAATATTTATTAGCAATTTATTAAAATCAGCATCGCAAGAATCTGGCGACATGCAAAGCCAGCAAGTGCCACTCATAATTGGGGGCCAGGTTAACCTTGGCAGCGGTTGCAACGGCTCGCTAGCTGGCTGACTTTAAGCCCAGTTAATACAATTGTATAATGTGTTATGTGTAATATGGGCATGCTTGAGTGCCGTTGTCCGTCTGTCTGCCTGTCAACTCCGTTCAAAGTGCCTTTGCTTTGGCATAGACGACTTAAGAGGCGCCTATTAGGGGCGAGAGTGAGCTAATCGAGCCAGAAAGTTCCCAGTAAGCCTACTTGGCTTGGGTTTGGAGTTATTGGGAGGACACACTGGGCAAGGTATTGGCTTTTCGCACACTAGTCATTATCCAAGTCTACAGTTTCCAGTCTACAGGCTACATTCTCTCCAGCCTCTAGTCTCTATATCTCTACCCTATAGATCTCTAGTCTCTAGAATCTCTAGAATCTCTAGTCTCTAAAATCTCTAGTCTATAGATCTCTACCCTATAGATCTCTAGTCTCTAGAATCTCTAGTCTTTAGAATCTCTAGTCTCTAGAATCTCTAGTCTTTAGAATCTCTAATCTCTAGAATATTTAGTGTCTAGAATCTCTAGAATTTTTAGTCTCTAGAATCTCTAGAATTTGTAGTCTCTAGAATCTCAAGTCTCTAGAATATTTAGTCTTTAGAATCTCTAGAATTTGTAGTCTCTAGAATCTCTAGTCTTTAGAACATTTAGTCTCTAGAATCTCTAGAATTTTTAGTCTCTATAACCTTTAGTCTCTAGAATCTCTAGTCTCTAGAATGTCTAGTCTCTAGAATCTCTAGTCTTTAGAATCTCTAGTCTCTAGAATATTTAGTGTCTAGAATCTCTAGAATTTGTAGTCTCTAGAATCTCTAGAATTTGTAGTCTCTAGAATCTCTAGTCTCTAGAACATTTAGTCTCTAGAATCTCTAGAATTTTTAGTCTCTATAACCTTTAGTCTCTAGAATCTCTAGTCTCTAGAATCTTTAGTCTCTAGAATCTCTAGTCTCTAGAATCTCAAGTCTCTAGAATCTCTAGTCTCTAGAATGTCTAGTCTCTAGAATCTCTAGTCTCGAGTCTCCAGTCTCCAGTCTCCAGTCTCCTCGCCTCTCTTTTCTCGATTCGAGGCAGCCAAGCCTGACCGTTCTTGGTCTAATCTTGTCACGAACCCGAGTCCAGTGGCGATGCTGTAATCCCAGGCCTGACAGAGACATTCTCTGAGCTCCAGGGTTTCCACCTTCACCTAAGATAAAGTCTTTATGAAGCAGTGGCGCCCAGGCAATAAATTGAGATGTTAAAAGTGCACTTCTGTGTGTTTAAAATATAAGAAAAAAATAGTCAATTTGTTATAATTAATAACAAATAGCTATGACTTAATAATACATTTTTAAAGCTAAAAAAAAAAAAAAGCTATAAATTTACAATTTGTCAGCTTTGTTTGCCGGCAGAGGCTGGGCCACACTAGCATAAAACCTAATCCCCTAGGTCCAGTGATATCCCTAAACCCCTACAGAACTCATAACCAAGTTATGGTTACTACAAGCAATAGGCTAAAATGCATATCATATCAGTTATACTCGTATGCTTGGAACAATTCCATATTGCAATCGCTTTTATTGTTCACAAGACACACATAAATCGCTGCGAGTGCACACTTAAATTTAATGCTCCAACGAGCCCGAGCCGGGCCATATTCGATAGTCGATTCACGAACTGCACTTGGTCCGGTGCAAAGAAAGCCAAGGAGTCCGAGGGTGCCAGCGGGGCAAGTCACGTCTATGGCTGGTCCGGTTTGGGCCTGGTCTATTACGCGTGGCGCCTTGGCATTGAACTAGAAATATAAAAAAAATAAAAACAAACTCGACTTACAGCGCACGCACTGACGGATGTAATGCACGGCCAGGGCCAGGTTGGATTTCCATAAGAATCGCTGGTCTCAGAGCTTCCTAGTCACCGCTTTCCTGACACAATGGCCCAGTGTCAAGGTCACCGGTGGGGCGTTTTGCTAAGCCGTCAACAATCACACTTGAAGCCCCAGCTTCCGACATCGAATCTGCATATAAGCCCGCCTCACGTGCGCCGGCTTTGTAGCCAAACTCGGCAAAGCTCGTATTTATGGCTCAATAACTGTCATAGCCCACGACCAAGGCTAGGAGAGCTTGGCTACAGACCAGGCCTAATGGCTATTATTATTTAAAATTGCAGCAGACATTAGAGCTGAGGTGGGGGAACTCGTAAACACTCCAAATTTGATACACGATCGTGTATTGATCCCTCTCGAATGGTCAATAGAGAATAGCTTTGATTTAGCAAAGACCGAAGCTCGGTTCCGAGCATCCGCATTCTTGAGACCTTTTGTTCGCATGCCGCATATCCGTCGGTTGGCGTTAATGTTCTCAGCGATTCTTGGCCCTGACCTTGGCTCGCCGCTTGACAGCGCAACAATTGTAAGATTTGGCCAAAAAATATCCGAAAAAAATAGAAAATAAAAAAAGAGAGAAACAGCAAAAGCAAATTAAGTTGATTGATTAAAGGAATTTTGGTAGGCATGTCAGAGCCAGAGCCAGAGCTAGAGCCATATCCGAACCTCAGCCTAGACTGGTTGCCGGGTTTTGGCCAAGCCAGACAATGACTATTATGAAGCTTTGACTGGGGCTAATGGCGGTTTTGCCAAAAATTAATTTACCGCCTCCGAGCTTAAACGAAATTAACAAGAAAAAGACAAATTGATTCAGACACTTGTAGGAGTTTTTGGGAGTAAGAGTAATCTGGGAAGTTGTATCTATCATAGATCTATCATAGATTGAAAGTGTTTTTTAGCTTTTTAGTACTTGAAGAATGGCTTGTAGAATTCAAACTATAGTAGAAATAGGATACTCTCTAGAATCAGTTAGTTAAAGATTAAAGGTATCGTAGATTGATTTAATACTTACTTAAAGGGAAAAGTTAGTATCTATCATAGATTGAAAGTGTTTTTTTTAGATTTTAAGTACTTGTAGGTACTGAAGAATGGCTTGTAGAATTCAAACTATAATAGGAATTGGATTAAGACCCTCTAAGATGAGTTGGTTAAAGGTTAAAGTATGTATCTATTATATATTAAAAGTGCTTTTTAGCATTTAAGCACTTGAAGGTATTGAAGCAGAGCTTGTAGAATTCAGACTATTAGTATTATTATTAAGAGTCTTTGGGTTTATGAATATTTGGTATTTGCTAGTTAGTTAAAAGTTAATGGTTGTATCTATCATAGATTGAAAGTGTTTTTCACCTTTTAAGTACTTGAAGAATGGCTTGTAGAATTCAAACTCTAGTAGAAATGTGATAAATACTCTAGGGAATTAGTGGAATTAGTTAGTTAAGGGTTAAAGGTATCATAGATTGATTGCGCTTTGGCTTTTGATTCTTTGAATGTAAAGAAAAAAGCTTTGTGGAATTTGCTGTATAGAAGGAATTAATTTAATACTTGGTTAAAGGGGAAAGTTAGTATAGATTAAACGTTTTTTTGCTTTTAAGTACTTGAAGGTATTGAAGAATGGCTTGTAGAATTTGAACTATAGTAGGAAATGATTTTAGAGATTTCTAACTATTGTAGGAATCACATTATTTGCTAGTTAGTTAAAGGTCGTATCTCTCATAGATTGCAAAAGCTCTTCAGCTTTTAATTCTTTGATTGAATAATGAAGAACGCTTTGTAGAATTAAAATTATTGAATAAAACGGATTTAGACTTTACGTGCTTATTAATATCTGGTATTTGCTAGACAGTTAAAGATTAAGCGTTGTATCTATCACATATGGAAAGTGATTTTCAGCTTTTAAGCTCAAGAAGGTATTGAAGAATGGCTTGTAGAATTCAAACTATAGCAGAAATCACATTAATATCTTGCATTTAGCTAGTTCCAGTTAGTCAAAGGTTAGACATCACCTTTCCACTTCACGTACGGGTAATTGCCTTCGCTTTCATTCCGCTGGGAGCGAGAATTATGGCAATTGTCGTTGTCTCTGGGCAAGATACCTTTCGAAATTCCAGTCACGATCCGATCCGTCAAGTGCCTATGGCTATAGCTGGTGACCTGCTCTGGTCATCACTCTCCGTGGCAGTCGGGGATCCATTAATTAAGAGTTCTCTGGTTATTTGTCATTATGTCGCGGGAACTGATACCTCTTCCCCAGTGATTGGGTTTCTTTATCTTTGCAAGGTTGCAGTATGTAAATATCGGAGCCTAATCAGAGCACTCGATACCTTCCCTATCTCCTTGCAGACCAGCCAAGATGATACCGATTCTAGAGAAGCTCAGCGGCTTCTACAACTCGTATGTCCTGGCCATACTCACCATCGGCTACATCCTCGGCGAGCTGGGACACTACCTGATCGGCGTGACCTCCAAGCAGACGGCCATCGAGCTGGACTACGGGGACCATGCCTGCCAGCAGAACAACTCCATGTTTAATCGCCACGAGCTGCCCACCCAGTGCTCGGCGGTGGGCAACGAGTCCAGCTGCTATGCTTTGGACTTCAACGGCACCGGCTACTGCGAGTGGAACTACAATGGCCTGGGCATCGACTACCAGATCCTGGCCGGACCCACCTTCATCCTCATCTTCACCATTGCCGGGGTGTTCATGGGCTTCGCCGCCGACAAGTATAACCGGGTCAAGATGCTTACCGTCTGCACGGTGATCTTTGGGATTGCCATGATCCTGCAGGGCACGGTGAAGGAGTACTGGCAGCTGGTGCTGCTGCGCATGGTGATGGCGGCTGGGGAGTCCGGATGCAATCCCCTGGCCACCGGCATCATGTCCGACATCTTTCCCGAGGACAAGCGAGCGCTCGTGATGGCCATCTTCAACTGGGGCATCTACGGGGGCTACGGCATCGCCTTCCCCGTGGGAAGGTATATTACCAAGCTGAACTTCTGGGATTTGGGATGGCGGGTGTGCTACCTCGGGGCCGGTGTCCTGACCGTGATTGTGGCCGGACTCACGGGAACGACGCTGCGGGAGCCGGAGAGGAAGGCCATCGGAGAGGGCGACCGGCAGACGGCCAGCGGCAAGCCGGTGAGCCTGTGGCAGGTGATCAAGAGCCCGGCGATGATCATGCTCATGATTGCAGCCTCGATCCGTCATTGTGGTGGCATGACCTTTGCCTACAACGCCGACCTGTACTACAACACCTACTTCCCCGACGTGGACCTGGGCTGGTGGCTCTTCGGTGTCACCATCGGCATTGGCAGTGTGGGTGTCGTGGTGGGCGGCATTGTGTCCGACAAGATCGTGGCCAAGATGGGCATTAGGTCGAGGGCCTTTGTCCTGGCTGTTAGCCAACTGATTGCCACCCTGCCGGCCTTCGGATCGGTGTACTTCGATCCGCTGTGGGCCATGATCACGCTGGGACTGAGCTACTTCTTTGCCGAGATGTGGTTCGGCATTGTCTTCGCCATTGTGGTGGAGATCGTGCCGCTGAGGGTGCGCTCCTCCACCATCGGGGTGTTCCTCTTCGTGATGAACAACATTGGCGGCAACCTGCCCATCCTGGTGGATCCCGTGGCCAAGGTGCTCGGCTACCGCGGATCCATCATGATCTTCTACGCCGGCTTCTACGGCATCAGTAAGTGCCACTCACACACACAGCATGTCTTCCAAGGATGTAACCTCATGATTGTCTCCTCCTTCCAGGTTCCATCCTCTTCTTCATCACCTGCTTCCTGCTGGACGGCAAGGTGACCGAGTCTGTGGAACCGGAGTCGCCGAAGAGCCATCCGGACGCCGTGCTCAATGCCCGTCACATGCATGGACACGACAACTCCGTGTTCTCCTCCGTGGACGAGACCCTGCCCTCCAACGGACGTCCGGCCCAGCTGCCGCAGCACCTGCAGATGTCCAGCAATGGCTACGACAAGTCCTCCTCCGCCCAGCAGCAGGCTCCGGCGCGACAGAACGGCTCGGAGAGCAGTAGACTGTAGGGTTAGCTGTTAGTACTCGTGTTTTTTTTTTATTATTGTCTCCTCTTAATTTGTACTATTATTACATTTTTTTATTTCGTTTAATCGTACTTAGTTCTAAGTCCCTCGGAGGAGACACAACCTTCTTAGCGCGATAATTGTGTACTTAATACTTAATTTGATAGGCGATGCACGGAGTGTGCATCATCAATAAAGAGCTGTTTTGTTAATTTAACTTATTATTATTCCAAAGTCCACTATGATTCTCAACGGGTTCTAGCTGTTAGCAAGTGGTAAGCACGATGAATACTGAGGAGGGGCACCTCTCTTTTCCTCTTCCTCTCTCTCCTTCTCTTCCTCTCTCGTTCTCTTTCCTTGTAAGTCAGCCTTTCCCGCTCGCATTGCTCTATAATTCCCAACGAGTTCTAGCTGCCAGCAAGTGGTAAGCACGATGAATACTGATGAGGAACACCTCTCTCTCTTCCTTTCCCTTCCACTCTCTTTTCCTCTACCTCTCTTTCCTTGTAAGTCAGCACTTCCCGCTTACACTGCCCTATAATTCCCAACGAGTTCTAGTTGCCAAGAAGTGGTATGCCCGCAGAATGCTGATGAGGAGCACCTCTTTCTTTTTCTTCCTCTTCTTCATTTCTAAAATATATCATAACACGTTCTTTTTTAACCAATTATTATAGTTTAATTTCCAATAATAATAACATAAACTACTCTCCCTTCTGGAGCAACTGGTGAATCTCTTGTCCACGTCACAACTCTGGTGCTTTCCTTATAATTTAGACAGTGATAGCTTGTCCTCCGAATATCTCCCACAATAAGCTAAGCAAACACTCACGCACGGTACAATATACTCACCCACTGACGAGGAAGAGGACTGGCCATGTCGGTTAGATTCGCTGTCCTCCGTTTTGTTAACCCCACACCTTCGCAGTAGTGTTTGTGTGCATGTGGCAGAGCAAAGAGAGAGAGAGATTCCGTTAGTTCTTACCCCCTTTCGTTTTGCCATCACGATCTGCCTGTTAGTGTGACCATTTTTCCAGTTGGCTATAATACTTACGATTAATTGCTCCGAAAGTACCAGCATCAAAAAGGCAATTATTTTTGACAACTACTTTTCCTCGTCCTTCTCTGCCAGTTGAAGCTTCACAATTAAACAATCAGTCCAACCAATAAGACCTCCCAAAACGAAACAAATCTCAAAGCCAAAAAAAAACCGTGAAAGAAAATTCAAAAAGTTCCCGCGAGTCCAAGTGCGATCTGCGAATTGCGGCGAATTCGATTCGTGTCGTGTGAACGTGTCGGTGTGCCCTCGTGCGTGTGTCAGAAACTCTCGCGCACACGAATACTCTTTGTCTGTGTGCGAGCGGCAATTCGCCAGCGTACGGGAGTTCGCCGGTGGTGTAAAGCAAAAGCCGCAGAGAGCATTTGTTCGGTCATTTCAGCGTCAACTTTTGGAGTGTTCACATCGCCGCTTGTTCGTTCTTTCCCAAGGCCACCGCCTAGAAGAAGCTAGACAACTGACATCGGAACAACTTGGGTAAGTCCACTGAACATTTAGTTATATAATTTAAGTGGCCTTAGATGGCTGGCAACGAGCGGGCACGACGAGTATTGTTTAGTTGTGTTCGGTTGCCAATATATACGGGTAAATGCGCTGCATAAAAAAAACAACTCGCACTCGTGCCTCTGTGTGTTTGCTCTGTGCATGTGAGCGTGTGTGGGCGCTATGTGTGTGAGCTTTTGCGGGAATGTGTTCGTCGAGTGTCGGCCATAGTTTCGTGCAGAACGTATCGGGAAGAATTCCACGTCCCATTATATCGATTGCCCAATTCATAGCGGCGCTCAGGTAATTGGCAAGACGAAAATATAAAGGATATTTTCGTTCTGTCATGTTTTACAGCCTACTACGTTTGTGCTATGAATTCCATGAATTTGTTGAATACGCCGAATTAACAGAGTTGCCAGACTATTTGAGCTCAGCTGTTAAATTATTAATAAGAAGAAATCGGGGAAAAGTCTATTCAGTTTTCCGCCTGGACATCACCCGGCATTAGTCCAAAAGGATCTCTGCCTTTCCACGTCCATTTACAGTAAATTCGGCCGCCCCGGCTGAATTTACTACTTTCGCTAAACGTTGCCACCTAATTTATACAAAGTGAAATTTCACCATTTCACGTAATAAAGCCTAGCACTAACATCGACGAAAATCGCCTACAGAATTCCGTGAGCGAAATTGTAATATATTTTGTTCGGCAACCAGTGTGACCAAAGAAAATTGTCAGGGATCACACTGATTTGATTTTGATTTCCAGCTGTGGTTTGTGAACAAACTTTATAAAGTGAAACGAATTTAAACCAGTGGTCCGCACCACTACAGTCAAATGCAAACATTGCATTTGTATGAGTGAAAATTGAAGACTCTATGGCTAGATATGAGAAAAAAAAGCAAAAATATATTGTAATATGCCAAAAAAAATAGCTATAACCTAAAAACTAGCTATTTAACGCTAAAAAAGGCTAAATCTAGCCACACAATTACATTTTCTCTGCCCTGATTCTTCTGTTGTCTTTTGTACATACTGTGCATGAGCGGCAGCAACGCCGACTGAGAAAATTCCTATCCCACGGGATAGGGCCGTGCCGACCACTGATTTAAACTCATTTTATTGGGCGTATTATTAGGTCGCGATGTTGGTAAAGGCAAATAACAGATTTCCGATAATATTTGCAATAAAAATACAACGCAATAGAGCTGGGTTTACCACTCACGATGGTATCGATTTATCGAATATTTGGTTTTGCAAACCACTATCGAGTTTTTAGTTTCGATAGTAAACGATAGAAACGATGGCAAGTGGATTAAAATTTGGTGTTGGCGGCTGAACAGTGGATAAATTCTGGCAAGGCGACACCAATTAGGGTATGTGTCTTAAGTATTACTTAAGCAGGTTTTTGTTTGAAAACCTCGAGAATATCGAATATGGTGACTATCGAAGTTTTCCCAGCTCTAAAACGCAAGGTCTTTTATGTGTAAAATCGCATATATTGGGCCTCGCCTTTAAGGTTTTTATCAATCCTACCTTATCCTCACGGCTGGCGAAGCGCTCCCATCGAACAGCGATTTTCTCATTCAACCTTCCCACAATGTTGCTTGCCAATAACAGCTGTTTATTGGTTTGATCTGGCAACTTTTACCCGTTTCGCACACACACTTTTTTCATTGAAATAATTGCATTAAGTCAGTGGTGTCCAAGCAATAAATTGACATGTTGGAATTGCATAAGTAAAAAAATTTTACGTAGGGCTAGATGAGGGAAAAAAGTAACTAAAAAGTAGAAATAGGTATTTAAAGCTAAAAAACGCTAGATTTAGCTTATAATTTACTGGTGCTATGTAAACATTGTGCGTATACTGTCCGTGTCTCGGCAGATCGTAGGCAGAGGAACTCCCTGACTCGCGAGTCGGGCCCGCAGACACCACTACATTAAATGGACTTCGCATAAACTGTTACTACGTTTATGCTATGCATTTCATGAATTCTTAAAACGTGACATAAAATAATCCACACACACGAATTCATGCATTGATATTGCAAGAGATGCTAGACAGTCCAAAAGGATCTCTATGATCCATATCCATTTTCAGTTAATTTGACTTTTTTGACTTAATTGTAAAGGCTTACATTTAGAGGTGCTACCTAATGTAAACACTATCACGCGTAGAGGCCAAAATTATAATCAACTTACGTATGTTAGCAAATACGTGGAATGTTGTTTCTGCACAGACTCCCCAATTCATGAAATGAATGCATGAATTCGGCTTTCATAAACACAGTCTGTGATATGTTTTCTACTATGACTTGATTTGACATTTACTCCATTGTTGTGGAAGCGCTATTATTTGCCTTTTCTGCTTATCTTGGCCACTTAAGTAACAGCTGTTTCTGAATTCCAGGTGGCTCCGTGATCGGAGTAGTCTGGCTTGGAAAAAAAAGGTAACACAATGCCAGCAGGTTGATGCGCCTGTCTTTGTGGGAGTTTGTAAAACGTCCAGCCTTAGGCTTAACAGTTACTGTGGTTCAAGTGTTTCCGTGAGCCTAAGGTAGTTAAGGCTCCATTATGGGTTCCAGTCCAGCGGCCACCTAAAACCATTCAATAGGAAAATCAAGTCATGTTCGTTAATTTTTCAGATTAGATGATTTTTTTTTCTCAGAATTTGATTGCCCGCTAAGTCAAAACAAAATCATTTCTGGATTTTCGTGCGATAGTTGAAAAATGCAGTATAGCGAACGGGCCTTACTGACCTCAGTGTAGTTTGAGCCTCAGTTATCCTGAGACACCTAATTTATACTGATATTAGGTCAGATACAGATATTGACAGGACACACATGTTCTTTTGAGTAATAATGCCTTCAGACAATAGCAGATGGGATCCTGACTAACTCTGGTCACACTACTACGTTAGCAGAGTTTGAAATGTTCGACCTGAGTACCATGCTACAAAAACTATTGGATTTGGTTATAACTACCGTTTTGCCAGAGGATGAAACCAACATGTGTCGTGTCATGTGTCTAGTTACAAAAGTAAACATTTTTATATTTATGCAATTGCAAACTTTATTCTACATTTCTTATCCATTTTTAATTTTCTCGGGGATCTTCTTTCTAAGCTTGACAACAATGACAACAGTGATAACAGTTTTAGTGTCTCATATACAGGCAGATTGGCATAATCGAATTATAAGCTAAGGAACCAGCTTCCCTTAAGGAAGGACCCATTTAACAGAACACCGACCCAATGCATAAAGGCTCTGTAAACGGATAACAAAGCTTAACCTATAGAAAGAAACCTACATTTATTTAAATACTATTTAAAACGCCGACAAACGGTTACAGTTTGTATAAATGTATGAGAGAGATACGTTATTATGCCCTTGCAGAGTATAATAATTTTAGTCGGAAGTTTGCAACGCAGTGACGGAAGCATCTCCGACCCCAGTTTGATCAGCAACACCAGCCAAGTCGAACTACCCATGTCCGTCTGTCCGTCCGTCCGTCCGTCTGTCCGTTTCTACGCAAACTAGTCTCTCAGCCTCTGAGTTATTTGACTGAAACTTTGAAAATAGTCTTCATTCTATTCCCATAAGTATATAAGTCGGAACGGACTCGATCGGACCACTATATCATATAGCTGCCATGGGAATGATCGGTCCAAATTAGCCGATTAGCGTTGTTTTTAAAGACATCGGACTGAAACTCAATACATTGTCCTTTTATTTTATTTGTTTTATTCTCTTCAAGGGACTTCCTTTCTTCTTGCTATTGCTATCTCTTTCTAGCGTTTGTCTTTCTGATAACGTTCTTAGTTAGCAAAGCTAATGAGACTACCTTCTTATAGTAGTGTCACGTATGGACCGTTTATAGAAAGATGTTCCTGCCAGCTCAAACACAGGATTTTTTATTGAACCAACTAGATCGTGGTAACTTGTACCAAGACTTTTTTTGCCGGTCAAAGAAAACTCAATTGGTTGGTCAAAGCTAGGAGTAAATATACTGTTAAGGTACTGTTGAATAGTTATTTTATACGACGAAGGGTTGTGTGCAAAGGTGGATTATAAAAGTGTTAGGGAAGTGTTAGAGTTAATGTACAGATGATGAATCTTAAAAACACTCCAAGATATGCGTGAAACTCAATTTTCCCGTCGAGGTTCTAGAAGTTTCCATATTTCAGTCTAGGCAGGTCACCAGCACGGGTACGTTCTTCTTCCGAGTTTTGCAACCCCTGTGAAGCGATATTACACCCCTCCTGTTGCGTCCCTTTGTGTGTTCAAAATCTGGACATCGTCTTGACACCTTTACCGTCTTGGTTTTGTGTGTGTATACTATATATGCCGATATTTGTATTTGTGTACAGTCTGGCCCAACATGTGTATGCATCGGAATCTCTCGGGTGCGAAAACCCTTGCTCAAGTTTTAAGCTGTATCTTGGGGCCGCAGATCTTTGATTCTTCTTTGTGCCGTCGTTCGTGATATATTTAATTTGTCTACTCCCATGTTTCCCGCATACATACATATTGGCATATACGTCATACGTATGTATGTATGTAAATCCGTTCAACCATGTGCAAATACATGGGTGTCGGTCTGGAGTGCATCAGAACCTGGAAACAGTCTGCTATTTGCCTGGCTCGCTTAAGTCTATCCCAAGAAAAGGCTTGGAGGTGGAGTAGTAGCAAACCATTTGCGCTTCATCTCTACATCGTGTGTTTTTTGTTTTTGTGTTTTTTTTTTCTTTTTGTTCTTTTTTTTTTTTTCTACGCCAGCGAGCGGAGCCTCTGCAAAACAAGAACATTGACAGCGGCGACGACAAACCACACAACAACAATAACCGATCTCCGACCGCCCTAAGGCACTAATACTACGACACTTGCGCCCACTAACACCACTGCAGCGCGCTGCGGCGAATTCAATGTTTCGCCGTAGTTTTAATGCGCATTTCTGCTGTCCTCTCTCCCTCTCCCTCTCTCTCCTGTCTCGTCGGAGAGCGTGTTCACTTTGGGGGGAGAGTATTCCTTCGATTTTGCCGTTCTTAGCGTATCTTTGTGCGAAAAGTAGAGCGTGAGTGGTGTGACCGTTGCTAGTGATGGTTCGATACATGACTATCGCTATCGCACTATCGAAACCAGATGTGAATGTCGCAATTTCACTGCATCTAGTTAGCCTTGAATTTTGATTTGTGTCTAGCTGTCTAACTAAAATGGTACGTCGGCTCAGTTGTACTAGCAGCACCATAGGGAAAGGTTCCGTTCTCAAACAAAAAAAAAAAACGGGCAAAAACGAAAAACAAAAAACAAAAACCAAAAAAGAAACAAACAAAAAAGAAACAAACAAGTGACTTGTGCGAACGAATACATCGATACCAAAGAGCGATAAACATTCGGACTTCGGCGCCACACCGTTGCTGTCACTGAACGACGCCGCCGCCTGTGCCTGCCGCTGCCGTCTTTTTGTGCGTTCGAAAAGAAGCCCATTAAAGGAGCACCCAAAGGAGTGAGTCTGCATGCCGCTTTACAGGGACAATGGCAACCGCGTCCTCCGCTCTCGCTTGCGTTGGTTAATTGTAGTTTCGTTTTTCGTTGCTTTTCGGTGGCACGGGCACGGACGGTGAGTGCATCCGGCCGGTGTGGTGTGTGTATGCCGCTGTGCGTGGGCACCGGAAAAAAAATGGGAACACCTACCTCGCATCCTCCAGGATCTTAGTTAATCTAAGCTAATGCTGTCCCTTTCCGCTCGCAGCATCGGCATAAGCAAGGAGAAGACCAGGTCGGTGCCGCTTCCGCAGCCAGCATGGACGACGAGGACGCCCACGCCGCCGCTTCCGGCGACAGCAGCGGCGAGGATGTTGCAGTGGTGAGCGTGACCGTCGAGGAGGAGACACAGGCGAAGCTCCTGGAACTCCGCCAGGATATACCATTCATACGCAGCGTGATGCGAAGCCACGAGCGTTCGCTGTCCCGAGTGCAGTCGCAGCGCATGGGGGCACTCATTGGGCTGCTGGAGCGAGAGTAAGTCCGCAGGCGCTTGGCTGCTAAAATTCCTAACTAATTTATTGTCCCCCAGGAACATCTCCATGGTCACGCTGAAAAAGATCGAGCGGATTGTCCTCAAGCTAAAGAACAAGTTCAGTCTGGTAAGTGGAGCACACACGACGTAGCGTCGCCGCCACACGTGCTAATCCCACCCTGATTTCGGCCCTCCAGCGTTTCGCCGGTGTCATTGACGTTGACAGCGAACATAACTCGCGGGACTCGAGCGACATGCCGACCACATCCCGTGCCAGGGCAGCGACCACATCCCGTGCCAGGTCAGCGCCGACTGCCAAGCCAAGCGAAGCCTCCAAGGCGGCTCCAACAACCAAAAAGACTCAAGGCTCCAAGCCGCCAAATGCAAAGGACAAGCTTCCATCGCCAGGCGATACGAACAACACAACCCCAAGCATTCCAACACCTTCGGCTGCCGGCGGCGTGCTGGCCGCCATGCAGGAGGCGCGCCTTGAGGAGCTGGGTAACCGCTCCACGGCCTCGCCTTCACCATCACCATCACCATCAAGAACCAAAGACTCAGGGGCTGCCCAGCCTGCCTCCGAGGCGGACTTTGTGCGGCGTGCCTGCACCTCGTCGCTGTCCTCGGTGACGCCCTCGCCCGAGACCCCGCCGCCACAGTTCACCCGCCGCTCGCCAGTGGGTGGTGCCGCCGCCGCCAGGCCTCCCTTGTCGCCGCCACAATTTAGCCGTCGGCAGGAAGGGCCGCCGCCAGACGGGTCTGAGGTAAGTAATTCCCTGCTGGAGGCCCGCAAGAAGCTGGCCGCTCTAGTTGGGCAAGATCAGCCAGCAGCAGCATCGCCGCCGGCGCCGGCCTCCAACATGAACGATCCGCGCGGCAAGAAGCCGCAGTTTAGTGCCCTTCCCAAGCCCCAAAGCCCCGCAATGACCTCGAACAGTGCCAGTAATATCACGCCGCCGCCCATGGTTCTTATTCCATCGCCGGTACCGCCGCCCATGGTTCGCATTCCCTCGCCGGTTCCTCCTGCACCTAGTATGGGCCTTCGGGGCTCCTCGGGATCGTCGTCGTCCAGCTACGCCAGCTGCAACAGCCCTAATTTTCCGAGTGAACATTCGCCGATGGCGTCGCGGGTCTATGGCAGGGAAGCGAGCTTGGATCCTTGGCGCTTCAATGGCAATGAGGCTAGGGAGCCAAGGGATCCGAGAGATCCAAGGGATCCTCGTGAGAGTCGTGATATGCGGGAGAGGAACTCCGAGATAAGGGATCCTCGTGAGAGTCGTGATCATCGGGACATACGCTCTGATAACCGGGATCACCGTGAGAGTCGAGATCCCCGTGAGCGCTCTGACAGCCGTGATCCTCGAGAGTGCCGCGCTGAAAGCCGTGATCCTCGGGATCCACGCATGGGCCGTAACCAGTCCTTGCATGGCCAGCACCAGCAGCAGCAGGGTCACAAGCCGACGCCCTACGCCGGTGATCCGCGTCGTGGTCCTGGAACTTACACATCCTATAATAAGAACAACGATGAAGGATCCTGGCAAACAACTAACAATGGAAACGGAAATATAAACGGAAATGGAAACGGACACGGACACGGAAATGGTAATGGAAACTTAAACGTAAACGGAAACAATGGCAGCAAATACACCAAACCCCACTGGGGCTCAACCCAGAGCAACGGAAGTCCCGTCTTCAGGGGCGGCTTCCATGGCCACAATCGTGGGGGAGGCGCTAACATGGGACCCTATGGTCGCCCACCACCCGTGGCGAATGGCTCGCCGGGCGTGGCCCGCACCTATCGGGAGCACCGCGAGGCCAAGGCTCGCGAGGAGGCCGCCGCCAAGGCCAAGGTAGCCGAGGAGCTGCGCGTACTGGAGGCCGAGAAGCAGCGCCTGCTGGAGGCCGTTGAAAAAGAGAGTGAGCTGGAGGCTGCAGGAGCACCGGCGGCCGGGGCGGTGCCGGCGGCGGTGGTGCCAGAGCCCCAGCTGGACACCTTGTACCGCAATGCCACGGGTCCCGCCACCAAGAAGATTGACTTCCGCATACCGAAGAAGGCGCCAGCGGCGGTGGCCGCCTCCAGCCCGGGTTCGGTGAGTGCCATTGAGGGCAATGGCGAGGTTAGTGGCAGCGTCAGCATCCCGGCGAGCAAAGGCTGTGATGACGGAAAGAATAAGGATTTTGAGAAGGGTAATGATGTGGATAAGCATAATGATAAGGACAAGGATAGGGACAAAGGCAAGGATAAGGAAAAGAACACGGATAAAGACAAGGAAAAGGAAAAGAGCAAGGACAAGGAAAAGAGCAAGGACATGGACATGGACAAGGAAAAGAGCAAAGACAAGGAAAAGATCAAGGACAACGACGATGACGATGACAATGACAAGGACAAAGACAAGAAAAAGGACAAGGACAAGAAGGGCAAGGGCAAGGACAAGGAGAAGGCCAGGGGTAGATCGGAGAATCGAAAGGATCGCAAAGCTGACAAGGAGAAGCTCCAAACCGGAAAGGAGGAGAAAAAGGACAAGAACCAGGCGAAGAAGTCCTCCTCCTCCCGCGACTTGGACACGGAGAGCGTGGCGAGTGTGACGAGCTCGGTGAGCACCGAGAACACGGAGAACGAGCCGCCCCTCAAGGAGCCACCTGCAGCTCCAGCTCCGCCTGAGAGCCAGGCTCCGATCGAGGACTCTTCCCCCGAGGAGGCCAAGGGCAGCAAGATACCCACTTTGGTGAATGGCGAAGTCCTCGAGAAGGAAGCCAAGGACAGCACGGAACCAGAGGAAGAGACACCCGCCAAAGCGGATGAGGACAAGCCCCCCAAGCTCTCCAAGATCAAAATCGTGCTTGGCCCCAATGCCCACTCCCTGCTGGTCTCGGACAAGGACGAGGACAAGGCCAAGGCTCTACCCAACGAGGACAAGCCCACGCCTTCGCCGCAGGACTCGCACGACGACACGGAAGTTCCTGCTCCTCCCACGCCCGCCCTGCAACGCATCTCGCGGCGCCGCAACACGCATGTGCCTATGGCCAGCCAGCCCCTGGTGGACAAGGCCGAGCTCATGTCCGGCCAGAGTATGATGTACGAGGACCTGCAGGAGCAGCGCCGCCTTTCGCAGCGAGCCCGCCACCTGGCCCACTTCTTCGAGAACACCAGCGACAACTGCCGCATTTCGACACAGAATATTATCGAGGGTAATCGGCGTACTCGCTCCAGCGGCCCCGAGGTGTCCCTGAATGAGACGCAGCTGAGCAGGAGCTGCTTTGGCCTGGGACAAATTAACAGGCGACCGAGGACTAGAGCCCGGGGCTCCGATGCCAACCTCAGTGAGTCCTCCACCTCCAGCGAGGCTCGGACTGGTGGGCAAGGAACTCGTAAACGAAGCAAGAAGGGCGCTCCCAAAGGGCAGTCAAAGCCCAAGAATCGCCGCGTGGACCTGCCGGCGAACGAGGATTCGCAGGGAAGTGTCAAGGAAGATAAACCTCAAAAGGAGGAGTCCTCGCAGGGCAGTGTCAAGGAGGATAAACCCCAGCAGGAGGATAAACCCCAGCAGGAGGATAAACCCCAGAAGGAGGATAAACCCCAGCAGGAGGACAAGTCCTCGCTGGGTCCTATCAAGCAGGATATCCCCCAGAACGAAGATTCCCAGGGCAGCATCAAGGATATATCCAAGACAGAGGATCTCAAGGATGCGGCAGAGCTGAAGATCCAGCCCCCGCCCACACGCAAGCCTCGCAAGCCCAAGCGGAACGAGCTGGACAAACTGAACGACGACATAGCCAAGATGTACTACGGCGAGGATGTGCTCCGGGCCACCGGCCGGCGGGCATGCACCCAGCGCTCCCGCACGCCCTCCGTGCCGCGCAGCGTCTCGCGGGGGAGCAGTCGGAGCAGCCGCATGTCCAGCCCCCTAATCATCCGGAATGTGGCCCGTCGCGGCCGTCGCTTCGTGGGCCCCGCCACCCTCAATGCCGGCATCACCAGAGCCACCGTCAAGGAGAAAAAGATGCCGCTGTGCCGGGTGAAGCTACCGCGTTGTGGGGACCTGGACAGGATGCTCCGGGAGAAGGAGGAGGCGGAGGCGCAGGCGCGAAAGCTAGCCCCCAAGGAGCCACCCCCAGCCAAGCGTCGCAGGCTCGGCATGCAGTCGGATGTGCTCAATGTGAATCCCGATTGGGATGCCACCTCGGACGCCGTGTCCAAGTGCGTGGTCTGCCACGTGAACATCCGCAAGAGTCCGCTCTGCCACTACATCCAGAAGCACGGCGAGCACTTTGCCTCCCGCCTGCCGCCTGGTATGTTGGATGAACTCCGTGCCGGACGCAACCAGCGGCCGGTGTGCTCCTTCACCCAGGGCGCCCTCCATCTCTACTACTATCGGTGCCCCTTCTGCGTGAAGGTGGTAAAGCTGCGACCACAGCACCTGGCCGAGCACCTCGTCAACCACACGGGCGAGCGTCGCTACCAGTGCTCCCACTGCAAGCTCTCCATGAACCGGAAGCATGTCTTGAAGGAGCACGTAAGGCACTGCCAGCCGGGGGCCAAAGTTCTCAGCCACAACAACTGCGGCCAGCTGCCCATAAGTCTCCTGGTGTGCCAGCTCTGCCAGTTCGTGCAGGTGAGCAAGGAGCACATGGAGCGGCATCTGGTGCAGCAGCATGGCATGAAGGATGAGGAGGCCGAGACCATGGAGCACGAGTACGTGCTGGCCTGCACTATTTACGATGTGCCCAAGGCCAGGTCGGAGGCCGAGGCCCAGGAGATACTCAAGGGGAACCAGAATCCAACCGGAGTTTCAGAGTTGCCCAAGTCCAAGGCTACCAAGGCCACCAAGGCCACCAAGGCCAAGGCCAATGCCCGGGCCAAGGCCCTGCTCCTGAAGGCGGCTCCCCAAGACAGCGACGATGAGGAGGACGATGGTCCCAGCACCTCCAAGGCAGCGGCAGAGAAGGCTGCAACCCGGAAGAAGGCGCCGGCCAAGAAGAAGGTCCGATTCCGCTTTCAAAAGATGGCCAAGAAGTCCGCCAGCCGCGTGAAGCGCGAACGGGAAGAGCAGGCCAAGAAGCAGGCTGAGCCGGAGCAGGACAAGTCGCCCAACGAGCAGGAGCCGCTGGAGCAAACACCACCAGGAGGAGCATTGGTAGCCGTCTCCAGTTCCACTTCCTCCGAGGGAGGAGCCAGACAGACTAAAATGGAGGAGCTGCCGCTGCCACCGCCAGAGCAGGAGCACCTACCGGTGGTCAACGAGTGCCTGATGGACGAGGAGATGGAAATCGAGCTCGAGGAGCTGGCCCACGAGGAGCAGGCCCTGCAGAACAAGGACCAGAGCATGTTGGTGGATGAGAAGCCCCTGGTGATGATGGAAACGGACCTAGAAGTGGATGTGGAGGCCACTTCCTCCTCTTCCAAACCACGAACCCTCCTCAATCGGGAACTCCGCCTCTCCCAGTTGGACGCTGACCTCATCGACGGCATTGGCAGCGATGCCTCCAACTCTGATGTAGAGGTGGATGTGGTGGGCGATGGCGACAGCAACTTTGCCGAGGACCACAACCTGTTGGACGAGCCCATGACGGATGAGTGGATTGACCTGGAGACAGCCGAGCAGAATCGCAAGGCCAAGAACCCCTTCCAGGTGTTCACCCGCTTCTGTTCGCGGCAGAACAAGTCCAGCAGTGGGAGATCTGCTCGATCCTGGCCCTCCAATGGCAGTGGAAGCGAGGGCAGCCAGAATGGTTCCCCGCCGCCGCCCCAGTCCCAGCCCCAGCCGGATCCCAGCGAGCTAATGCCACGCATGCAACCCCTGGAGCCTCCAGCGGAGGCCCAGAGCTCCTCTGCAGCTACGACCGCTTCAACCTCGCCTTCCACCTCCACGGGCGCCATTCGCAAGACTCCCATGAAACGCGTCGAGAACGTGGCCTACCGCAAGTGGTCCGCGGCCAATAGCGCCGCCTACTACTGCATCCAGCCGGGCTGCACCTTCCTCTTCTCCAACGAACTGGAGGGCCTGGAGAACCACTTTGCCCGTGATCATCCCGCGGTGCGTTGGAGCGGCTCCTGTGCATTGTGTCCCCGGAGCAGGAAGAGCGGCGAGGGCCTGCAGCAGAGCATACGCCAGGAGCTGCTGCACATGACCGAGGCGCACATGGAGGCCAGTGGAAGTGGCATCCCACAGCCTACGCCCGAGGTGGCTCCTGAACCTGCACCTGCTCCGGTCTTCAAGCTGCGTGTGCGGCGCTTCAGCGGCGATCGCCTGACGGAGCCAGCACCACCAGCAGCCACCGAGGAGAGTCAACCAGGAGCAGCCGCTTCTGTCACAGATGCCCAAGCCAATGGCATGCTCAGGGATCTGCTGCAGGCGGATCCTCGCCCGCCCAACCAGGTGGACTTTAATGCCGCCGGTTTGGGTGAGTTCCTCTGTGCCAAGCCCACAACGCCGCCACAGGAGGGGGTTACCAACGATCAGCCCGTGGTGATTAACTACCCCAGTGGCCTGGGACTGGCCATCAGTCGGGTGTTTAACGGGGCCTCCGTGCCCATCCCTGGGTCGCCCGCAACCACATCAGCATCTGATCCAGCTCCAACTACAGCTGCAGCCCCATCTCCGACTGCAGCTCCACCTGCAACTCCAGCTGTACCCATTCCCGTGGCCGACCGCTTCCGGTGCATGGCCACCAACTGTGGCTTCTGCGCCCACACCGTAATGTGCATCCGGGAGCACATGAAGTTCCATCGCTTCAGCTTCGGCTGCAATGGCTACCTGAGCTGTGCCTACTGCAACCACGTGGCCAGCGATGTGGATGACTATCTGCGCCACGGCGTCCATGTCCACAGCCTGGCCCCCCAATCGGATCTCTACGGCGCCCTCGATTCGCCATCCGCCTTCGATCCACCATCCGTCAGCCAGCAGATCCGGGACATGCTGAATCAACGTGGAAGCGTCACCATCCGTTCGGTCCCCACTACGCCAACAACTGCATCGACTTTGTCTGCGGCTTCAGGGGATGCCCCGCCCGCCGCCGCCGCCGCCGCCGCCGCTAATGCCACTGGTGCAGGAACAGGGACAGCAGGGACAGAGGCCGTGGCCAGTGAGACATCTGGAATACCGGAAGTATCACTGGCCACGGCAGTGACTGAGTTGCTACGTCCCACTGGGTATAGCGGTAAGTAAGCCCCAGAAGGCTCCCAACTCTCTAAATTCTAAGCTCTAAGCTCTGCACTCTACACCCTAAACTTTACACTCTACACTCTTAATTCTATCAAAAATGAATTAATTACAAAATTAGTTAATTAAAACTAAAGAAGTCCGGGGTTAAGGTGTAATTATTCTGGTACTAGACTCTCTAGAATTTGATGAAAACAATCGGTTTTGTTATACATTTAAAGTCATGTATAACATGAAACCAGTCACTCTCAATCAAAAAAAAAAAAAAATGGTTCCATCTCCACCAAAGGACGCTAACTGATTTTGTTATAAATTCCAAGTATAACAGTACCCATGTATAACAATGTTATTAATTCACGAATTCAATATCTCCTTTTCCATATCAATTACAACCTCAAAAGCTTAAACATCGAAGCTACGTTGTAAACTGTCAAGAGTCGGATGAAGAGAGGAGGTTTTTTTTATCAATTTCAAGCAATGTATAACAGTTTTATTTATATACCTGCCGAAACCAGTCACTCTCAATAAAGAAAAAATAGTTCCATCTCCACCAAATGACGCTAATTGATTTTGTTAAACAGTATTATTTATATACTGATACAGAGACCTGGCACCTAAAAACCGAATTTCTTTGTACTTTCAAAATCTCCTTTCTGATATCAATTCCAGCCTCAAAAGATTGTTAAACAACGAAGGTGTGTTTAAAATTATCAAGAATCTGAAGAAGAATGAAAGGAAGAGGTTTATATTAAAAATTTCAAGCTATGTAAACTAAGCTAACTGCTTTTGTTATAAATTCCAATTATAACAGTATCCGTGTATAACAATGTCTACCTAGTGAAACCAGTCACTCTTGATCAAAAAAGTGTAGTTCCATCTCCACCAAAGGACGCTGACTGCTTTTCTTATAAAGTCCAAGCTATGTGTAACAGTGTTATTTATATACTGGTTCAGAGACCTGCCGCCTAAACACCATACTTCTTTCTAATACCAATTCCGAATACAAAAGCTTATTAAACATCAAAGCTTTGGTTCAAACTCTCATGAATCGGATTGTTATAAAATTATAACTATGTATAACAGTATTATATATATAATGAATCAATTCCCAGTTCAAAAGCATACTAAACACAAATCAAGAAACATATAATCAAGAATCTGAATCTCAAGAATCGGACTGTTATAAATTACTAACTATGTATAACAGTATTATATATATATATTAAATATATACATAATCAAGAATCTGAAGCTATACCCTATAGTAAAGATATATCAAATATAACAGATACTGCCTGCCGCAACAATTCAAGATTTTCAAGACTCCACTTCTCACTTCCATCAAAATCAAGATCATGCAAGCTCTATCTGGTTTCCCGGTCAAAATGTCTCAATCCCAGTGCTAATCAAGAGTCTCCCCGTTGCAGAGGACCGACTGTACGCCTGCCCCCACAAGGGCTGCATCGTTCGGCTGACGGAGGAGCAGTTCGTCAACCATGTGCGGTACCACATCCGCAGCACCCCCAACCAGGGCAGCGAGCAGTACAAGTGCAAGTACTGTGCCCAGACCCTGCTGCCACCCTCGCTGCGCACCCATCTGCAGCAGTCCCACGCCCGCCACAAGCTCTTCTGCAGCATCTGCCTGGCCACGGCGGCCAACAAGCGGCTGATGCTCTACCACGTCCGCAACCAGCATCCCCAAGCCTTCGAGCTAGTCAACCGTCAGCTGCAGTTCATCCAGCTGCCCACGGATGCGGATGGGGGAGCAGCAGGGAAGGGAGGAGCAGCAGCGTCAGATTCTACCGAGGTCTTCCTGGCGGCCGTTGTCCAGCCATTTGGCAAGCAGGAAATGGAGGTCTTCCGGCGGCAATTGCTCCAGGAGCTGCAGCTCCGCAGGCTGGGCACCAAGACGCACTACCGCGGCTCCGAGGTGCGCCTGCTGCCCCGCACCGCTGTCTTCCCGCAGCCCCTGAACTGTGCCGAGTGCAGCTTTAGCACCATTGTAAGGTGCATGCTCCAGAAGCATCTGTACGACCACAAGGAGAAGATTGTGCGCGAGGCCTACCAAACGGAGGAGGAGACGGCCCTGGAGGCGTTCGATGCGGCCGTGGCAGAGGTAGTAGCATTGGCCAAGAAAGGAGCGGCGGGAGAAGCGACTGTCCCCGGAGAAACCAACCAAGCACCAGCAGCGGCAGCAAAGGAGGCAGATGCAGCAAGCACCCAGGAAGAGGAGCCCCGACCACCGGGCAAGCACAAGGCCGTGGCCCCCCGCTTCGTGTACGTCCCAACGGAGCGGCGGTATCGGTGCGGCTTCATCGGCTGCCTCCGGCTGCTGGCCTCGGAGCTGGACCTGCGCCAGCACATGACCATCGAGCACTGCTACAACGAGGGCATCTACTGCCACCACTGCAACGTGCGGCAGCAGGGCCAGCTGGGCCAGAGCAGCGTGGAGCGCTACCTCTCCCACCTGCTGCTCCACAAGCGGCATATCTACCAGTGCGGCACCTGCGTGCGCTACAACCACAAGCTGGCCATGATCGAGCGGCACATCCAGGACCGTCACCCGCTCCAGGAGGTGGATGTAGTGGTCCATCGTCACACGGACTCGCAGCTCACGACGACCGCTCGATGGGTGAAGCCGCGCAAGACCCTCACGGCTCCGTATCCCCCCTATCCGGCCAAGGGTGCACGCCTCAACCAAATGGAGTTCATTTGCAACCTGTGCCAGGTCAGCCTGCCCACCGTCGTCCAGATGATGGCCCATGCGGTGGCCGTGCACGAGAGGAAGTACCAGTACCATTGCCCCTACTGCAATGTGGGCGACAAGGAGGCCAGCGAGGTCATCGAGCACATCCTCGGCAGCCACGGCGGGCGGCGGGTGCAGCCGGTGCAGATCTACCAGCGGATCGGGTTCAAGAAGGGTCAGACCCTGGGCTTCTACTGCATCGTGTGCCAGAAGGCGGCCAATAGCTTCCAGAAGATCGGGCAGCACTGCGAGGAGCAGCACAAGTCGCGCTTCCAGTGGCTGTGCCCGCACTGCGACTTTGGCCACCAGCAGGAGAGGGTCGTGGGCCAGCACATCGACCTCTTGCATCCGCAGAGGCTCGGCCTGGCGGTGATGCAGTTCGAGCGGGTGCCCAACGAGATCCCGGACTTTATGACCTGGTTAATGGGTCAACCCATTGAGGAGCAGGTGGTGGCCCCCAGTCAGCCAGAGGAGGAGGAAGAGGAGCGGGAGGACGAGCAGCCAGCGCCAAAGCAGGCCGAGGCAAAGCGGGCGCCACCACCCACCCTCGCAGAGGTGGTGGACCTGCTGGGCTCGGATGAGGAGCCGGAGGCTCACGAGTCCGGCGAGAGCCAGGAGGAACTGGTGAGTAGTGCCCCTAGAGTAGAGCTGGGAAAAAATCTATTCTCAGTGCATCGATTTGCTTCGATCTTTTAGAAAATAACATCGATTATATCGATTAAATCGAAAAAAAAACCGATTATTTATTTTTATTAATTTATAGAAATCAATTCATGGAGATCTTATACTGATACAAACCAAAAATACATTTCTTTAATATAAATAAAGAAAAGTTGCAAGTTTTTAAAACATAAATAACGAAAGAATTCGTTTTTATAACATAAAAAGCGAATATAAATTACGTTTCCAGTAGAGCTGTAAAACTTTCGATAATACTATCGATATTATCGATTATTTGAAGTTTTTTGAAAACTATCGATTGTTTTTCGCACTATCGATGTTTTGAGTATTCAAAAAAGAAATTTGCTAAATCGATAGTATTGATTTGTTCCTAGTAAAAAGCGAATATAAATTACGTTTCCAGAACATAACAAATAAGAAATGATACATCGATTCTGCCAAAATAGATTCGATGTTGGACCGAAAAAAAAGAATCGATAGTGCTCTTACTCGATATTTTCGATAGGGATAGTCCAAACCATCGATACTATCGACAAATAAAATGGGTAAAAAATATATCTTATTTTGCTTAAGCAAACCAGATTAAATGGCATAATTTTTATAAGATTTTATGTATTAAAAAAATGAAAGAAATGTAATCACATTACTGTCTATATAGATTTTATATAAAGATAGTTTTTGATATAAATAATATAAGATTTTATGAAGTAATCCTGAAGTAATCCTTTTTCTTTCTCCCCCTCCCTAGAAAATCGTGGAGTTCGCCTGTACGCACTGCGGCGTGACGAACAGCAACCTGCAGGACCTGCGCACCCAGCACTGGGCCGCCGTCCATCCCGACCAGCCCTTCTACTTCCGCGTCCAGCCGCAGCTCCTCTGCTCCGAGTGCAAGCGCTACAAGAGCAACGCCAAGACGCTGCGCGACGACCACCTGCTCAAGGTGCACTCCATCAGGAATATCGTAGCCTGCGATGTGCGGCGGCCGGATGAGTGCGCCTACTGCGACTACAAGTACCAGAGCTGGCACGATCTCGCCCAGCACATCAACCGCGAGGGCCACCTGCCCAACGACCTCAAGAACGTGACGGACGCGGAGCTGGCCGCCCTGCAACAGCTCAGCGCCAGCGCCGAGAACGAGTACTATCAGTGCGACCTGTGCAGCGTGGTGATGCCCACCAAGGGTGCCATTGGCCAGCATGGGCGCGTCGAGCACAATAAGCCTGGGGAGCGCTTCTGCTTCCGCCAGCTGACGGCTCCGGTGATCTATCACTGCTTCTTCTGCATGTTCACCTCGGCGGACGAGCTGGTGACGTTCCGGCACATGGTGGATCACTACAATCGGTTCCTGTACTGCGCCTTTTGTGCGCGGCACCTGCCCGGGGGGTTTGATGAGTACATCCAGCACTGCTACTCCTTCCACCGCGACGACGTCCATCGCTTTAGGGCCCTGCACTCGTACGCGGACCTCCGCAAGTTCCTGATGAACGTGCACTATCAGTTCCAGAACGGCCTGATCATCACCAAGAGCAGCCTGCGGCGCACGCGCTTTAGCGACGAGCGGGTGATGCGCCAGCTGGACGCCGAGCTGATGGCCAAGGCCAAGCGACCACCCATCCGGCTGCACATCAGCCTCAAGGGGAAGGTGGGGGCGGGGCAGGTGCAGGTACAGGTGCCAGCGCCAGTCCAGGAACCTGCAATCACCAGGCCCTTGGTGCGGATAACAAAGCGCCGCAAGACTGTGAATCCGGACGAGCTGCTCAGGTCATCGAGGCAGGAGCAGCAGCATCAGCAGCAGCCGCTGCCTCAGTCCCCTAAGACGCCGAGAACGCGGATTATCACGCCCCTGGCCAATCGGATCACCATTAACAACGTGCCCGCTGCCCCAGCTCCAGCTGCGCCCGCTCCCACTCCCGCTCCCGTCAACGTGATACGCATCGAGAAGCGCAGGAACAGCTACGTGGTCCGGACGGGACCCTAAAAGACCAAACCATTATTGAGTAATAAGCCCATTATTAAATAGTAAACCCATATTAAGCTCTAAAATATTCGTTAATTAATTAATTATAAACCTGTCTCCGCCTCTGTTGGCGTAGTTGTGCTAGTTCCAAACTATTCAGCATTTTTTTTTCGATTGTGTAAACCTAATCATATTATTACTAGATTTGTAAGGATAACGAGCAAAGTGGCCACGACTGGCAAACCATATAAAGTCTGCTTGTAGCTTAGATCATATTAAAAACGAAGGGAAATAACGATTATGATGAACAATGAGCCAGCCTTGGATTGTTTTCTTAAGGGAACTGGGAGTTAGAACTGTAAAACTATCGATATTATCGATGGTGCTATCGATTGTTTTTTTTCGAATTCTCGAGTTATTTGTTGCAACTTTTCTTTATTTATATTAAATAAATGTATTTTTGGTTTGCTCTTTATATGTATCAGTATATGATCTCCATGAATTGATTTCTATAAATTAAAAAAATAGATACTAGATTTTTTTTCGATTTAATCGATATAATCGATGTTATTTTCTAAAAGATCGTAACAAATCGATGCACTGAGAATCGATTTTTTCCCAGCTCTAGCAGGAACCACTGTGCTGGTACTGCAGGTCGGTCACGGACTCCCCTTGGCGCCTTCGAACGCTGGCGCAGCGCACCTGGTTGTAGAACTCGCAGGGCGTGGCGTAGGTCACCCGGTGACCATTGCGGAGCACACAAACGGGACGATAGTAGCGGGGACAGCTGTACTCGCAGCTCTCCTCGTCCTCTGCCTCCGCCTGGGCCTGGACCCAGTCCAAGTCGTTGTCCTCATCGTCGTAGTCCTCTTCCTCGTCTTCGTCCAGCAGCTCGGAGTATTCATAGCCTCCAGAATCGCCATTACCCTGGTTGTCCCGCCAACTCCATTCCTCCAGGATAGAGTGCTCCGTTTGCACCTGCAGCCCCAGGCCCTGCTGAAGGCTCAGCCCCAGAATATAGAGAAGGATGATGCAGCGCATAATTCAAGCCGAGAGCCGCTGGTACCTGAAGCCGAGCCCCGCCGCTCGGGGCTTCTTAAATAGACAAGCAGCAGCGGCGGCGGCAGTTGTTCAAACAGTTGCCGGCTTTGTGGGTTTGATATCAGAAACAGAACATAAATATTCAAAAGTGAATCAAGGTCTTGGCCTGGCCTCAAAGCAGGCAGAGATTAGACGCCGCCAAGTGGGTTTGCAGCAGGTGGAATGTATGTAAGACTGTGTAGCAGCAGAGAGACATTCAGAGAGCGACGACAGTAGCATCAACAGCAGAAAAGAATAAGAAAAGAAAGAATAAGAAAAGCTGAAAACTAAAGAAACTTGTGCTATACTTTAATACCTATATTTATTAATAATAATAAAACAGAGTTGAGATAATAACTCAACTTAAATGTATTTAAAGTGGAATAAGGCATCAAGCGAGCGGAAACTATATTTTCTCAAGCTCTATATCTCCTCCATGTAGCCCTGCTCGTAGGCATGACGCATCGTCTTGAAGATCTCCTCGTTGGCCACGTCACCGGCTATGTCCATCGACAGCTGATGGAAGGCCGGGCCGTGCATGTCCGTGTCAAAGAGCCGCGACAGCTCGGCGCAGTCCGTCTCGCTGCCCAAAAGCCAGGGCATGAAGTGCATGCAGACCATCACCCCATAGAAGGCATAGCGCTTGAAGTTCGCCTCGAAGCGCTCAAAGCTAAGGGAGGAACTGCCATTAGAACTGCAGAAAAGACCCACCCAGAGTAGTCCCACCTGTAGTCCGCCAGCAGCTGCTCCACCCGCTCCTCCGAGAGCTCGGCCTTGTTGCGCCACAGCACCAGCTCCAGCATCTCGATCATGTGGCGATGGTACTTGCGCAACAGCTGCGCGAAGAGCTCCTCGCGCCCCTCGGAGGGCGAGTTCATGTACATGAAGAAGCTCAGATCGATGGCCGTGGTGCTGAAGCGCAGCTCCTGGAAATCGATGGTCCGGATGCCGTCCACCTTCTCGTCGGCGCCGTAGTGGAAGAGCACATTGTTCCGGTTGTAGTCGCCGTGCAGGAACGTGGCAAAGTAGCTGTCCGGCTGATCCTCGGCATAGGAGGCGGTGCGAATGCGCTCCAAGAGCTGGGTGGGATTGGCAAAGTACTTCTCGCGCAGCCGCTCGATGGCGACGCCAAAGCCCTCGTCCTTGGCCCCGCTCAGGAGCTCCGCCTTCTTGCGGTCATAGAACTCGTAGAAGCGATCGAAGGCCACGCGGTACAGGACCTCGAAGATGCCGCGACCCGTCTTGGATACGAATGGCATCTCCACGATGCCGGCGCGAAGGCGTGCATGGACCTGCGGCTGCAGGATACGCGTGGCATAGCCCAGGGCATGGAAGGGTCCAATCAGACCCACCATGGCCTCCAGCTGATCCCGTCGCAGCGTCAGTCGCGGTCCCAGCTGGTAGCCATCGCCCTTGAGATGCTTCAGAGCCAGCACGGATTCCCGGCCGCTGCCCAGGCCTACAAAGATGGAAAAGATTAGGAGGGGAACTCTCCATGCGAGAGAGAGGGACTCAGGACTCACGATCGACCTGGCCAAACTTGGCAAAGTAGCAGCGCGGCACCCAGTTGGTCACCACATCGCTGGACAGGTGGCTCGCCCGCAGCAGGTGCTCGTAGGCGGGCAGGATTTCGGCGTAGGCGAAAATCTCGTTGGCGAACTGAATGTACGAGTTGCTGCTCTCGCGGAACTCCTCCGTGCCCTTCATGAACTTCACCAGCACCACCTCCGTCCGCTTGCGGTCCGCGATGGTCAGGTCCAGCTGCACCGTGTACAGGGCGGACATGAATCCGTCCAGCCCATTGGAGCACTCGACGCTGTGCCCCTCCAGCGCAGCTCCCGAGCCAAAGTACTTGAAAATGTCGTACACCAGGTACCGCTCAATAAAGTCCAACTGCTGCTGCTGCGTCGACATCTTGCTGGAATGTGAAAATGGAGACTGGAAATTGCACGCAATTGCTTGATTGCACCGTTTGTTGACCCCGTCGCACCCGCTCCGCTCCGCGGCTAACTGGTGATCGCTATGCGATATGCTCTTATATAGCGACGGCCACTCGGGATCGGGCGCTATCAGGCAATCGGGGATGATCTTGGTGAAATCTAATCAAGATACGAGTTCAAGGGACACGTATGCGCGCTCCTACAAGGGTAAATATAGCCATCGAAAGGCTTTGCTTCTTGCTTTTTGAATTTTTGGGCCATGCACAGCTGACTGGCGTGACTATCGATAAGCTATCGATTGACATGGTCATCGATGGGGAGAAAAATTTGAATTTTGAAGTGAGTTTGGAAAAAACAACTGTTGGGAGTTTCAGGTACCAGGCAAACACAAATACTAGAAAGAGGACGATTTCTTCTGTGCCTAAACTTAATATAACAGTTTTAGGGCAGAGAGAGCCAAAGATAACTGTTATAATAAAGTTAAGGGAAGAGTGCATCGTCTATCAGTTGCCATTTCTGTGCGCCTGGTATTTTACTCTCATAGGCGGAAAAATACAGTGGCAATTATTATATGGAAACTTAATTAAAAACACACTGTAAGGGGTTTCAGGTACCAGGCGAACATAAATACCAGATGGAGGATGACGTCTACTGCGATCAAAGTTAATATAACAGTTTTAAATTAGAGATATCCTAAAGAGAGAAAGCTATGTAAGGCTATGTGTGCAGCCTCTGCCAGCTGCCATTTCTGCTCGCCTGGTATATTATTCTCAGTTTTTCAGTCGATGTATCGGCGCTTTAAATATTCGATAGCATCGGTACCATCGATAATTTGACACCTGTAATCGATAGTAGAATCGATATATTGCAGCTCTGCGTGCGCGTAATAAACACAGACATTTCGCCGGATTCGTTTTATTTACTTTATTTTTTTTGTAGTTTCGTGTTTGTGCAAAGCTCCAGCAACGTAATGGGCAAGTTAAGAGTTATTCCAAATATCGGCACTCTCCGGCGTGTCAACTCTTCGATTTTGTTTTTATTTAAAAATGTTAAATTACAAAAAAATTTTATCACAATTAGAATTATTTTCGATTCATCCTTTTGTCGCTGTTGTGGTTGCATTTATTAGAAATAGTGTTGCAAGTGTTTAATGAAGATTACAATAGATGGTGTGCGTGCCTCCACTAGGGTCACTTGATCTCCTCGCGAGAACCCCCGGTCTCAGTGGGCGTGACTCCGCTTGCCTGTAATAGAGGGAAATGTAGGAGGAACAGGTGACCGATCGCAGACTCTGGCACTTACGGCCGTTGCAGTGGCGCCCGTAGAAGCCCGGATGGCACTTGCAGCGCTTCTGGGAGAGACAGACGCCGTTGCGGCACTTGCAGATGGAGCGCTGCTTGCGCCCGATCTCGCAGTGATCGCCCCGGAGTCCGTTGGGACAGCGGCACTTGTTGTTGCCGATGCAGCGGCCCTCGTTCTTGCACGGTATCACGCACTTGGCTGTGAAGGGGGATGGGGATTAGGATTGGTTTGGGAACGGATTAGCCATAGACTCCCACTCACAGTACTCGCAGCGCAGGCCGTAGTAACCCTTGGAGCACTGGCACTTGTCCTTCTGTATGCACTTGCCGCCGTTCTGGCACTTGTCCTTGCAAATACCTGTGTGGAGCAGGAAATCGGAGATTCCTTTATAATTATATCTATATATCCTTCTTCTTTATAGCCGCCATGCTGAGAGGACTCCCCCGCCTAATACCCGTGCGTTGCCTCAGCTCAACGGCAGGAGGAGCAGCAGCCACTGGCACTCCGCCACTGCGTCCACGTCCGAACACCCTCACCGACGAGATCATACGCGTGGATCATGCCGGCGAACTGGGCGCCGATCGTATCTACGCCGGACAAATGGCCATTCTGGGCAACGGGCCCATGGGCAAGACCATCGGGCACATGTGGGAGCAGGAGAAGGAGCACCGCCGGCAGTTCGAGCAGCTCATCCAGCAGCATCGCGTCCGTCCCACGATCATGACGCCGCTGTGGAATGTGGCAGGGTTCATGCTCGGCGCAGGAACCGCTCTAATGGGCGAGAAGGCGGCCATGGCCTGCACCGTGGCCGTGGAGACGGTGATCGTGGAGCACTACAACGACCAGCTGCGCCAGATCATGGAGTCGCCCAACCCGGACAAGGTAAGCTTGACAAGCTTTTGTAAATATTGTAACAGGCCAAATAGATTAAGATGAGTTGGTCACACTAGTAGAGCAGTGGCTCTCTCTCGAGAGAATGCTGCGTACGTGCAGCGAAGTTGATCTCTCTCTCACTCTCGATCGAATAAAGCCAAAGGAACGTGTGAAGGACAAAACGAAAGAAAAGAGAGACGTGTTAATTCCTGCTACAATATTAATGCCAACTTTTGGCACTTTCCCACAGGAGCTGCTAGAGACCATCACCAAGTTCCGGGACGAGGAGCAGGAGCATCACGACACGGGCATCGATTGCGGGGCCGAGCAGGCGCCCTTCTACCAGGCCATGACCGAGGTGATCAAGTTTGGTTGCAAGACGGCCATTGCCATCTCGAAGAAGATCTAGATTCTAGTCCCCCTTCTTGTATATACCAAAAAAACCCAGAGCGATCTGTTCTTAAGCATTAAAGATATATTATTATTTACTCACCGCCTTCGCACTGGGTGCCCTGGTATCCCTCCGGACAGGTGCAGACCGAGGGCGCGGTGCAGTTGCCGCCGTTGAGGCACTGCGGGAAGCAGAAGGCCGTCTCACAGTACTGGCCCGTATAGCCGACGTTGCACTTGCAGATGTGGTGCTCGTTGCAATAGCCGTTCTTGCCGCACTTCAAGCTGCATTCTGGATCGGGAGCTTAAGTTTTTTTAGTTTAGTTCAATCGTTCGCATATAATAACACACACATTTAACACTCAGAGGAGTCGCAGCGGAGCACATCGGGGGGAGCAGAGAGCAGTTGGAGTTCGGGGGATACATAGAGTTCAACAGGGGATGGGAATTAAAGGCCTCGAATCGTTGGGGGGTTTCCGATAAATGGCATGAGAAAAGGTCCTTTGGACCAGTTGGTAGAATGTTATCGATAATATTAAGCTAGGTTTAAAAAAAAAGAAGATACGGTCACTTTGCTTTGGCGAATAAGAACGATCAGCTCGTGAAAAATCGAGAGAAAACGAAATAAAATCAATCCGACGTTATTATTTGAAAATAAAAACCTGGGAGTTTACAAGATGGACTGAATTACAATGAAGATTATCTGATCTCTGGCTGAGATCAATGGCAAGGATTTTATCCAAGCTATTTAGCTAAAAACTTGCAGGATAAGGAAAGCCCCCTGCTGGGATAAGAGGCACTTGGGGGAATAGGGGAAAAAGAGGGTGAAGCTGGACGCGGAAAAGCCGTGAAAAGCGACTACAAGGCGGGGGCGAATGGGTAGGGGTTTGGACAGGGAAAGGGAGACGGATGGGGCATGCATGGGGATACAGACGAAGGGCAGTGTGCACAACAAAATGTAGATGCTAAATTATACAATTAATACTAGATAAAAGCATTGCTTGATATTTCATATACACTACCTTGCAAAGTTGTTAGTGAAGTAGGGTTGGAAGCGTCTATATCATACACACCTCTGTGGGCGCATTCCTTTTTGAAGTTGAGGCGAATGGGTGTGCCCGAGAGCGGCTTGTTGTGGCGCGTCTGGATCTTGAGGCCGACGTTGAAGGACGCGGTGCCGGAGCTGTTGCCGGTGCAGGGCAGGAATATGCTAAAATCTATCAATCAATCGAATCAATCTAATTCGTTTCATTCGAATTTCGGATCTACTTACTCTTCTGCTCCTGCGGAATGCGGCCGCTCTTGCGGATGGACAGCGTGGGCGCCTTCAGGATGCTGTCGTCCATCGTTTGGAGGCGGTCAAAGTCATAGAAGTACTTGCGCCTGGCACCCGACTTCCAGGTGAAGTTCACATAGTTGACCTCCGATGGTATCACCAGGAAGTTGTACAGCGTGGTGTCGCGCAGATCGTTGGTCACCCGCCCATTGTGGATGGCATACAGCTTCTCCGAGTAGCCCTGCGGGAAGTAAAGAGCTGCGCAGCCGGCCCGGGGGAAAGTGACATTGATTAACCTGGAAGAAATTTCGGGAAAAAGTAACCTCTCACCCGTCAGCATCTTGAGCTGCTGCTCGTTGATCCACAGCGATATGCCGTTCTCCTCGCGGTTATGCCGGTGGCCACCACCGCCTCCTCCTGCTCCTGCTCCGGCTCCCCCTCCGCCACTGCCGCCGCCGCCGTTCTGCTGCTGCTGCTGTTTTTTTCGCTGACCCCGCCGCGGCTGCTGGCTGTTGACCACCATGCCGCTATCGTTGTCCGCTAGGTTGTCCAGGCCATCGCTGGTGTTGCCGTGGCCCTCCTCCGAGCTGGACGAGTCCGCTCTTCGGTTATTGTTGTTACTATTATTATTGTTATTGTTGCGATTGTGGTGCTGGCGACACTCGAGCTGGCCGATGCAGAGGAGCGTGTGCACGATCAGCACCAGATAGAACCACTTGACCAGGCAACCGAAGCTCTGATGTGTCATATTTCCCCCGCAGCTGCTCTGTCAAAGCAAACATAGAACCGAGATTTTAATTAAAAAATTGAGAGCGATGATGTGATCCTCAATCCTCCAATCAGTCTCAGTCTCAGTCCCAGTCCCACTTCTCTGCCATCAGCGAGTTTGTTTATCTTTGGCCATGTTTGCAGACCCTCGATCTATTTGCGATTCGGTTTCGATCGCGCTGGCATTATCTATTTGTGGAACGCCGATCGTGGATTCCTGGAACCACTTCAGATAGCTCAGCTGCGTCTTATAAATGAATTAATAATGCAGCCAGCATAAGGATCCGATATCACTTATTTACACATTCCGCTGGATTTTGCAACAATAAGCTCTGCCTAGGAACTTTAATAGCTTCCCAAAGAGCTAGTTAACTAATTGAACCCCAAGGAAAGGCGATATAGAATATCAAACCTTAATATACTTTTAATAAAATACTATAAGATCAAATTAAACTGATTCAAATCCAAAGATATATACTATAATTTCATGCTGGCGCCTATAACGGAAAGAGCAGTGAGCTGCTCCCAGAGCAAAGGCGTACCCTTCCCTGCTATATAGAACTTGTAAGATAATTATTAACTTCATATTTTAAATATTTTTATTTTTTGCTCCTTAATGATGTTGCCTTGATCTGATCTTGAATTGAAGGTCACTTATCACCTCAGCTCCTTCTTTCCTCTAGCAAAATATAAAACATAAATGAGCAGAGAGAGAGACAGAGCGAGGGAGAGCCACAAATTGAAGTGTCCCCATTCCGGTGCATCCCCTCCTGCTCCCAGCAGTAACTCCAACTCCAAGAGCGAGGGGCAGAGCGCAGGTACAAAGTCGTTAGCACTTTGCCTGGTGTGAAGTCAGGCCCGAGTCACAAAATCCCAATCCCAGCTAGCCTTGTTACACGGCAGACCGAATGGACAGCCAGAAGCCAGACGTTTAACACGGCTAACAAGTGAACGGACAGCGGACAGCGGACAACGGACAGCGAACAACGAGTCTGGCTTTTTACGACTTTAAATGCGGGTAAAAAGTGTGTGTATATTCGAGCTTATTACCTCAAAAGGGGTTACTAAACTCCTATTAATTTTGATTTATAATCTGAGAGGAGAAAAATAGTATGTTTCTTTTAAAACTACGAATCAAAATAGCTAATTTTTAAAACAGATATTCCCTAATATTGTTTAGATTTAATCTGAAAGATCATTATTTTCACTTTTTCATAGTTTAAGCGAATATATTTCTTCAGCCAAAACAAATTTCAACTTAAAAGTCATCACCCTTCAAAGTTTTTATACATCTAAAAAAAAAAACAAGAGATTAATCTTTCTACGCGTTGTCTCAAAAGTATACTTAAGCAGTATAACGAGTGTAGTATAGTTTTATACTTCAAAATATCAAATGTATACTCCAAAGTTTAGTTTTTATACTCTATTGTTTAAATTGTGTATTTTTGAGTATTATTTTTATACGAACCTACAACGAAATTTATGTTTGTCGCGTTAGTGATTATTATGAAATATTGGTGGAGATGAGTATAAAATTTATACTTTCGTAGTATTAAATTGATTAATAAGAAATTTGTAATACTCAAGAGTATAGGATTCATGTAACAATCGTATAGGTTATATGATGATTTTTTTTTTGTGTACTAATAATAACACATTAAAAGGAATGTATATCCCTGATAATATTTCAACTAAAAGATCATAATTTTAAACACTTTCAATTGGGGTAGGAAACAAGTTTTAAACTTTTTTTCCATTAAATAATTTCTATAGAATTATTTAAGAATTTAATTAATTTACCTTAGTAACATATTTAGTTTTTATTTGCAATTCTAGTATTACAAATTTTCAAATAATATATAGAACTTTGAAAAAAAGCTATTTTATGTCTGAAACACTGACAGCACTGCCTGAAAAAATGCAGACTGGACAAGCGATGGATCCAGCAGCCACTCATCGTTGTCTGACCATCACGTATGAATGGTTCGAGTGGAGATCGAGGGATCGAGGGATCTGTGGGGGAACTGGAGAAACGACGATGATGGGCAAGAAAACAAGTTAAGCTGTCTTAATAAGATCAAACATGGCGATTATGAGGAATTACTCGGAGATAATGACATCCGAACGAGACTCCAGTACACTCCGCTCGCACGAAAGATCGGGGAGATCGGAGATCGGGGCGAAACTCCTCTGCGAAACCGAAAATCTTAAGTTAAGTGAACTAATTGCTGCTTCTGGGATCGGGATCGGGATCGGTATCCCACGTATCCGTATATAAACGGATGCGTAATTGAATCACTGGTTCAGAGGGCAAGAGGATCGTAGGCGGAAGCACAACGCAATTTGAGCATATATAATGATATGTAGCTAGGGATTGTCATTTGACCCGGGGACCTGGGGATCGGGATCGGGATCGGACCCCGATTTCCTATAAATACACAGCATGCACGATTTGTTTTGAAATTATTTTTATTTCGTGCTAATTAATGGTCGACCGATAAGGGAGCTGCTAAGCACATGATGGCGACAGACGGACGACATAGATAATCCCACCATACACTCTCATGGTCAATCTGGGTCCGAATCTGAGTCGGAATTTCCAGCGAAATCGCACTTAGGAATATTTTGATTCGAGTCGGACAGAGGTGTACGTGGGGAAAAGCTTAGTCAGAGGTGGTGGCTTGCCTTAATTAGGTTGCACTTCTGGTCTCGTGATGAGATTTCTATATAATGACTTTTCAATATTTGTATTTTCAACGTTATTTGGTATTATCAAGATCCCCCGATTCTTCTCAGTGCATTTCTCTCGCTTTTAAGATCAGGTGTCCAAGTGGAAGAGAGATGGTCAACTGAAGAGGAAGAGGAAAAGGAGGAGGAGGAGAAAAAGGAGGAGGTGGTCGTCATTATTATCAAAGTCCATATCAAGCCGATGGAATGAAGATGAAGCCATGAACGACGATCCTTAATGTTTGGAGTTCTTTTTACTTTTTTTCTTCACTCGTTGCTGCCATTATCGTTGTTGCTGTCGTCAACTATATAATTGCTTCAACTTGGGGCAGGGAGACAATCGAGAGGAAAAGGGACAGATTAACATTTTAGCGTGAAACGGGGCGACAACAGAAGGAGGAGGGGCAAAAGGAGAAGCAGAAGGAGGAGAAGCGCTGCTGCAGCAATCAAAGTAGGAACAGCAGCAGCAGCAGCAACAACAATTTGTTAGCTCTTTACGATTATTGCCTTTCTCACACCTTATTACCAAGAAAATAAAGAAGCAGCAGCAACAGCAGCAAATACGCGACGATAAGACGTGAAAAAAACAAAACACAAGGCACTACAAAAAGACAGCAGCAGCAGCAACAGCGGCAGCAGCGGCAACAACAGCAACATAAACGAGAACAAGAAGCTGCCCCTGGTCAGTGCGAAAGGAAGGGAGGGGGTCATTTGGAGTGGCATGGAGTGGAGTGGAGAGTCAAAGAGTGGGAGACGTTGAGGAGTGGGAGAGGGACAACTCCAAGTGCTGGAAATCGCACACTCACATTCACACACTGGCATACACACGAACAAGTGTTGGGAGTGCACTGGAGTGCAAGGGAGAGGCAAAAGGTCCCATAAACAATCCGTTTAACAAAATTATATGCACCGTAACAAAAAATTAATTAATTAAAATACTATCAGATCTTCCAACATAGGATTATCCTTTCTCTTCAATGCAGATTACTGTCATAAAAAAAAAAATAAAAGAAAAAAATTGTATTTAAAAAACTTCTTACATGAGGCTATGATTGACCTTCGAATTTCTCTCAGTGTCTTTTTGAAGAGTGCAAACAAATTGTTGGCCCGAAAAGAAGTCATCGACTAAAAGGATTTCAAATGCACACACACACACACAAGCACTACAGAGGGAGCAGAGACAATCGGCAAATGATGATCGAGTGAGAAAGGGTAGGGATGGGGGCAGGGAGAGTTTCCCCGGCTACCGATTTAAATGATGTCCAGTGCGCAGCAGCAGCAGCATCAGCAGCAGCAACAAAAAATAACTAAAATAACAGCAACAACACGGCACTTGCAGGTCTGTTTGCTTAATGATACAACACTCGCATACACACACATTGCCTGGCGAGAGGCTGTGTGTGAAACACCAACAAAAACACCTTGGGCAAATAAGCAGACGGACACAGTAGGGGACAACGGGAATAGTCGACGGGAAGATACTCTGTAGAATTAGAATGAGACAACAATTATGTATTCCCGTTATTCCTCTATAATCAAATTATCTTTTAAAGGAATTATTCAATTAATAAACGAATGTATCGAAATGATTGTAACAATTATTTATCTGATAATATCATATCTTTAATCTTAGAAAGCATTATGTAATTGGAGATATTTTTCGTAAGATCACTTGTCCTACAGGGTGTCCTGGAAGTCGTGCCTCAAAAAAAAACCATCGTAACGCATTAATCCTGGCTGCTACTCCTACTAATGATAACGATCACCGATTGAGTGGCAGAGGCTGGCGAAGAAGGAGGAGCGAAGGAGGAGAGCCAGACAACAGGCGGATAACAACGCCTGTCTCCAAGTGGGCTCAAGTGCCTCAGTGTGCGGAGGAGGTGGAGGTGGAGGTGGCAGGAGACACGCAGACACGCAGGCTGGCCAAGACGGACAGACGACGACGACGACCGGCACATGGAGCAGAAGCAGAAGCAGAAGTTACTCCAGAGCCACAGAATTCCGATTCCGATGATGCGATCGTGTCTCTACACGGCTGCTGTCTGTGCGTGTGTTTGTGCAAGGCGGCGAAGTCGAGTGGAGTCGAGCAGAAGGAGTTTTGCACCATTCCACTCCATTACCAGTTCCCAGTTCCCAGATCGCAGTCTCCAAGCTTCCAGCTTCCAGCTCCAAGCTCAGATCTCACAGTTCCTATCTTCCAGGTGCTCTCCCGAGCTGTGGCAATCAAATGGCCAACGTTGGACAATACTTTCACGCCTTCCGAGCGCGCCAAAACGATCCAACCGAGTAAAGGCCTGAGGCCGACCAGATACCCTTCTATTTCGGATAACTTTCTTTGGAGAATTACTACTTTAATTCTTTGATATTCTACAAAGTAAATATGTAGCCCCTTATATGAACATAAAGGTTGAATGAGTTGTTAGGGTGAGCTCAGTCTAGCTTTTCTCACTATTTTAATTCATATTTATCGTAATATTTTATATATTCCAGACAATCTGTCTATAAGACTGTTTTAAATTGATATATTTATATATTTATTCCTAATAATGATCACAGATCATTCCACCACTACTATTATATAATAGTTGTATTCAGTTACACTTTTAAGTTTTAAGAAATACGGATTTATTTTTTTAGTAATTTCCCCCTTATATCTTATTGATATTTAATCAGATCTATAGCCGCTACTCTTTTTCGGTCAGAACTTTTATTTTTCTCCGTGCACTTTTCCGTTAAGATCGGTTAAATTCACTTGAGCAATCTCAGCGCTCATTGAAAGGGGGAGGGATATTAATTGAAACTGAACGAACAATCGCTCCATTGATTCGAGAGAAGAAAAAAACTGCAAGTGTTTTTTTGATTAGTTCTTATCGCTATTAAGTACGTATTGAGCGCGATTTCCCGACGCGATTTGGGTTTTGGGTTGATTAACATGGGTTGGGGTTGTTGGGTTAAAATTCAAATCGGGACAAGCTTTTTCGCACACTTTACCTAAAAACAGACGATCCTTTGGACTGCCAGTTGGCTTGGTTGACAAACAAAACAAAAAAACGGGAAGCCCAACAAATTGTGGAGGAAAGAAATATACTCTATTTTCCGAAGTCTCCTTAAGCCTTGCCAAAAAAGTTTGCGCGAATCCACTCGCGTCGCGTCGCCAAGTTTGTATTTAAGGCATAGAGCTGCGAAAGAATCGATTTCAATACAATCGATTCAGTATTGAAAGAATCGATGTATCGTCAAACACTTTCAGCTAGAGCTGGCTCAAACCACTCACGATGCTATCGATATTTCACATCAATGCGTGACAGATGCACTATCGATAGTTGGTTTTCGATAGCTATACCGAAAAAATATTTATTTCCCAAAATAAATATTCATATTTCAAATGGAAAAATCAATGATGATTTAAAATATGAAAATTTAATATTATAAAAAAAAAATAACAAAATTGGTTTTTACTTACATTTTTTCAGCTATCCCATTATTTCGTCTATATGGCGGTTATTCCCAAAATTTCAATTAGTCCATCATCCCTTGGGAATGTTGCTGACCACTCGTTTCTGCGCCAGCTTCATCCGATAGAAAACACACGGAACACTCACATCTGTCGTTCAAATGAAACTAAATGAAAAGTCGGATCCAATTCAAAGTCAGCCAGTTAAATAATTATATTAACCTTAAATCCGGACGCAGCCATACGATAGTGCAGCGTGACAGCGCGGAACATCGATAGGCACTCTGTCACGCGCATTGCCATCGCTATCCCTTTTCGGTGTAATCGCAATCCGCTTACTCGTGGCGAAATTTCGCGTTTCGTATTTTCCCCGTAAGCTGTCAATCCGCATCGCAAATCAGAGTAAGTGCAGTGCAATTGACGCCCCAAGCCGCATTCTCTCACGTAGCACTTGAATCCTTGCAGATGCCGGGTGTTGAAACGATCAAATCCTCCTGGGCGGATGAGGTGGAGCTGGACTACGGCGGCCTGCCGCCGACGACGGAGACTCTGGAGAACGGCCACAAGTATGTCACGGAGTACAAGTACAACAAGGACGACAAGAAGACCAAGGTGGTACGCACGTACAAGATCTCCAAGCAGGTGGTGCCCAAAACGGTGGCCAAGCGCCGCACCTGGACCAAGTTTGGCGAGTCCAAGAACGACAAGCCCGGCCCCAACTCGCAGACGACCATGGTATCCGAGGAGATCATAATGCAGTTCCTCAACTCCAAGGAGGACGAGAAGGCGAACGATCCGCTGCTGGATCCCACAAAGAACATCGCCAAGTGCCGTATCTGCAACGGCGAGCATTGGTCGGTCAACTGTCCGTACAAGGGCACCGCCATGGACACCAATCTCATGGAGAAGAAGGCCTCCGCTGCGGCAGCCGCCGCCGTCGATGCGCCCAAGTCCGGCAAGTATGTGCCGCCGTTCCTCAAGGACAGCCAGAAGGGCGGCATGGGAATGCGGGGACGCGATGATACTGCCGCCATTCGCATATCCAACCTGTCGGAGTCGATGACCGAGGCGGATCTGGAGGAGCTGGTGAAGAAGATTGGGCCGCAGAGCAAGATGTACCTGGCCCGCGACAAGAACACCGGCCTCTGCAAGGGTTTCGCCTACGTGCACTTTAAGCAGCGCAAGGACGCGGCCGCCGCCATCGAGATCCTCAACGGCCACGGTTACGATCACTTGATCCTCAGCGTCGAGTGGTCCAAGCCGCAGAACAATTAGTCTGTTAATTGCGTTCCGCCTTCCTTCTCCGCTGTACCCCTGCCCGCGTCTACTGCTTATAGAGAGGAGTTCGTACGGACCGATCACACACAATATGTCCCTATGCTATAAGTTTGCTACAAATAAATCTTAAAACAAAAGCCCCCAGGGGCACCGAAAAACACACACAGCTATGGCGATTAAATGGGTTAAGATCCTTGGCTGGGAATTCTACGATAACCTGCACTTATACGAAAAACATGAACTGTTGACCTTTGGCAACATAAATGGGTTCAACCTTATCAATTTCCCTATCTTTAAATTGTTTAATGTATAAAGCCCTTATTTATCAATATACAAAAATTCACAAGGATTGCATGGATATTTTAGCCAAGATCCTGGAAATTTGACAATCTTGCTCCTCTTCACTTACAAATTATTGCCGTCTCTTTCGTTTTTAATATTTCATTGGGATGAGTCATAGTCATTGCTTTTAATTGGTTGCTTGATTAGAAAAAAAAGTATCATCCTTCCCTAAAATATATAACTTAACGGTCAAACCTACATTTAAATATTAAATAATTAATATTTATATTAACTAACAATTGAATGAAAACTCCCCTATTAAAAGCAACCAAAAATAGGTATTACGTTTGCTTAAGGAAGTTTTCCTTAACAATTACCAAATAGCGAAGCAAGAGATGTAGTAAGTATAAGTAAACAAATCGATAGTCTTCTTATTTCAGTGCAAAATAAATAAATAAATATTAATTGAAGCTGCCCGCCTCCATGGGAAGTGCAACCCCCTGGCAGCCCTGGCCATTTAAAGGTGTGGCAACTCTGACACAAAATAAAAACAGAAACTGTTCTGTTTTTGTTGTTGTTTTGTTTTTGCATTTCGTGTGTGTGTTCTATGTGTTTGTGGCTTGCCCAAGCGATTTGCGTAAATTGTGTTTGTTTTTCTATTCGGTGGCTAAAAATAGAAATAGATGCCGCAAAATATTCAAAAGCGTTTGAAACAATATTTTTGAGCTTCAGGTGTGCGCTCATTTCAGTCGGCTGAGTGACGGGCCCCCAGGCGAAAGTCGATATTCAAAGAAGGAGATGGACAAGCGCCGCATGCCCATGGCCAGCTCGTCGTCGAAGGCGGCGGGGGCGGCGAAGAGTCCACCTGCCGCCCCGCAGATCAAGCGGGGCCAGCGGATCCTCACCGAGAAGCCATTTGCCTTTGTTTTGAAGTCCAAGTACCGCCTGGAGCGATGCGATAACTGCCTGGAGGCGTAAGTTCTGCCCAAGGTTCTCACATTCCGTACACAATGTCAAGCTTCTACCTTTGCACAGGACCAAGGTGCTTAAGTGCTCCAACTGCCGCTACGTGTCCTACTGCAATCGCGCCTGCCAGTCGCAGGCCTGGGGCCAGCACAAGCACGAGTGCCCATTCCTGAAGAAGGTGCATCCCCGGATCGTGCCCGATGCCGCTCGCATGCTCTGTCGCCTGATCCTACGCCTCGAGCATGGCGGCGACCTCATCCGGGGCTACTACACGGAGCACGGCTCTCGCAAGTTCCGGGATCTCATGTCCCGTGAGTAGGGGTTAAGCGAGCCCCTCGATTCCCCAGCTAACTTCCTTCTCCTTTCTGATTCTCTGATTCCAGACTATGCCGAGATCAAGAACGATCCGATGCGGCTGGAGCACCTGGACTCGCTGCACGCCGTTCTCGAGGACATGATGGCCGAGAGCCCCAGCACGGTGCCAAACAAGACGGAACTGATGAGCATCTACGGTCGGGTAAGTGGGGACAGACACCTGTGCGCGAGGCAAAAGGCCAGGAGCGGACTTTCGGTGGGAAGTGCAGCCATGGAAGTCGTATGCACACCCGGCAGCCGCTCCTGGTGGCCCAAATTAGATGGCTATCAATGCCCGTGTGCTTTGGCTCTGGCGCTCTGCCAGGCATCATTGATCATCGCGGAAGGGCCACGGTTCACATTCCCCGCCTCACGCTTGGGCTCACCTCTCCTCCTCTCTCTGGTAGCTCATCACCAACGGGTTCAACGTGTTGGACGCCGAGATGAACTCCATTGCCACGGCCATCTACCTGGGCGTCTCGATCACGGATCACAGCTGCCAGCCGAACGCGGTGGCCACCTTCGAGGGCAGCGAGCTGCACGTCCATGCCATCGAGGACATGGAGTGCCTGGACTGGTCCAAGATCTTCATCAGCTACATCGACCTGCTCAATACGCCGGAGCAGCGGCGCCAGGACCTCAAGAGCCACTACTACTTCCTCTGCGTGTGCAGCAAGTGCACGGATGAGCGGGAATCCCGCGAGATGAACGCGGCCCTCTGTCCCAATCGCAACTGTGGCGTTGGCATCAACGTGGAGCACACCAACTGCCCGCGCTGCGATGCCGGCATCAGTCCCAAGCTGCGGAACGCCTACAACGAGGTGATGGTCCTCACCCGGCACAATCTGGAGTCCATGAAGGACGTGGCTTGTAAGTAAAAAGATGGGGGAAACGTACCTAGCTGGAGCCTGACCTAATCCCTTTCAGACTTCGATGTGTGCAAGGTGTGCGTGGGTAAGCAGACGGGCGTCCTCCATCCCTTGAACGTGTGGCACGTCAAGACCTTGGACGCTGCATTTGAGGCCGCCATCGATGTGGGCAAGTGGACGGAGGCCCTGGACTACGGCCAGCGCCTGCTGCCCGGCTTCCGGAAGTATCATGGCGCCTGGAATCCGCTGCTCGGCCTGCTCCACATGAAACTGGGCAAAATCCAGCTGTACGAACAGCGCGCCAAGGAGGCCGTGCATAATCTGGAGGAGGCGCTGCGCATCCTAACTGTAACCCACGGGCGCGACCATCGACTGCTGTCGGAGCAGCTGTATCCGCTGCTCCTGCAGGCGCGACACGAGGTCAGCCACTGATTTGTTGTTCGTTGTTTCATTTAATAATAAATAAAGGTAGATATACACTTATTGCTGTGTGTTTATTTTATATCCTTGATCAAGCTCATTATACCCTTGCAGAGGGTATTATAATTTTGACCAGATGTTTGCAACGCAGTGAAGGAGGCATCTCCGACCCCATAAAGTATATTTATTCTTGATCAGCATCACCAGCCGAGTCGATCTAGCCATGTCCGTCTGTCGGTTTCTACGCGAACTAGTCTCTCAGTTTTTGAGCTATCGAGCTGAAACTTTCAGCATAGTCTTACTTCTTCAGCACGCAGTATATATGTCGAAACGACTGAAATCGGACTACTATATCCTATAGCTGCCATAGTCTATAGCTGCGAAATTAATGTAAAAACAATTTTAACTTCTCTGTTTTTCAATGTATTTCTATAAATTTTGAGATACAGCAGTTTTTCATGGTTCTAGAATAACGGTTTTAATTTCATTAAGATCGGACCACTATAACATATAGCTGCCATAGAAGCGATTGGTCGATTTATATGAAAATGTAAAATTCTACATGTAAAATGTAAAATTTACAAAATTCGATATTTTTTCAACATTACTAAAATGGTTTGATTTTCAATGATTCAATTGCAGACTTCAAGGGTATACCAACTTCGGTTTACCGAAGTTAGCCTTCTTTCTCGTTTTGTTCTTGCAATTGCTCTTGCTATAGACTACACTAACAATTTTTCGTGTTCTCTTCGTTCTCCGCGCCTTCGTTGAACTTCCATAGGCTTTACCGTTAACTCGCTAATCCGAATGTAATTTGTTTTTGGATCTTTGCACAATCTACATTGCAAGAAATCAGTCGTACTTTTCGTTGCAGGCAAGAGAAAATTGTTTGTAGCTAATAAAAAGTTGAATTTTCAAAGGCATTTCACTACTTATCATGGCATCATAGCTTTTTTATCCGTTAAACAGATAGCAATTAAATACCAAGAATTATTAAAAATAATCGAGCATATTGAAACAAATTGTGATGAAATAAATAAGCACAATTCTCAAATATTGTGTTCACCACAATTTTGTTCAGTGCAGAAACTTGAAATCAACTTGAAATGATAAACTTTATATTCACGTTTTCTCGGCTAAAAAAGTAGTAATAGTATTTACAAAATAAAGGTTAGATCTAGTGTGTATGCCAGCCACAAGCCTATGTCCTGTTCCCTCCTCCCTCTAGCTGATCATCGACATGGCCTGGACGCGGCGGTTTGTGTCCTGGAATAGCGCCCGTATGAGGTGACGCACCTCATCCGACTTGTAGTTGGCCGTCAGCGGCCCGGCGCCGTTGCACCACAGCTCGGTGATCTCCTTGAGCGAGGCATTCATGATGGTCTTCAGCTGCTGCAGCTTCATCCACAGCCGCACCTGCAGCACCTCGTGCGGCTCGGGGAAGAGCACCGGTGCCCGTTGCAGCACCACATCGATGAGATCGCTCAGCTCGCTGGCCATGGTGGCCGAGATGTCCCTTAGCGTGAACACGCGCCGTATAAGCTCCGAGGCCAAAGCGTTGATTAGCTCGCAAAAGGTGGCATTGTACACCGTCTCGGCCAGGACATTGACCCACACGTTCTTGAGCAGATCCAGCTGACGCAGACACTGGCGCACCAGCTTCAGCGGACCGGTGCCCAGCGTGGTCTGGCTGTTGAACTCGAAGCCCTCCATGATCTCCTTGAGAATGGAGGTCTGGTAGGTGATCTGCGACCGCAGATGACGCTGACCGGTGGCCTGCAGCGACTTGGACAGCGCCGGCAGGCTATCAAAGTCCCTGTTGGCGTGCTGGGCCACCCAGTGGGTGAGGAACATGCAGTTGTTGTGGAACAGCGCCGACTGCTGGGGAATGCTCTCGAGCAGCTTGCGATGCACCAGCGGCACCTGCTCGATGTAGGTCTGCAGGAGGCTGGCATTGATGTCCACCAGCGGATTGGCGCCGCTCTCGCCCTCCTCCGTGACGGGCTGGCGCAGTATGCGTTCCATCAGCTTGACGTAGTCCTGCAGGGGAAAGGGAAATGGCTCTAAACTAACCTCCTTACTTCCTCTACTTTCGTCACTTACCTGGGCACTCTTGGAGATCATGCAGCGGGGAAAGAGCAGGGGATCGGCGGCCACCTTGGTGGGACTGTTGTTGGGCGCCACCAGCACCATGTCCTGCAGGTCGCGCTGGATAATCTCGCCGGCGGTCTCCAGAACGCGACGGAAGAGCCGATTGCGATAGTAGGTCTTGTACTGCTCCACGAACTCACCGAGCGCCCGATCCCGCTTCGGATTGATCAGGTAGCTGTCGGCTAGGAGCTGCTCGAAGTTGGTCACATCCTCGCACAGCGTGGACGACTGGTACTCCTCCATGGTCTCGGGCACGGCCGGCATCAGGCACTCGTCCACCAGCAGCTTGAGCATCTTGTCCTTGACATGCTCCCCAATGATGGTGAACACATGCTGGTCGCTGGACACACTGATGTTGATGCCGCCCAGCGTTTGGAGGAGCAGCCGGAAGTGCTCCAGCACCTCCTTGTAGTTCGGACGCAGCTGCGCGGTCGAGCTGAGCTCCTTGGTGGAGTACGAGAGCGACAACTGGTCGTGGTGGCCACTGCCGCCCTCGGTGGCCTCGCTGTACTCGACCATCACCGGTCGCAGGATCAGCGGCTCGATGCAGTTCTCCAGGAGGAAATCACAGAGGCGGACCGGACTGTAGCGCTTCTGGAAGAGCGCCTGCACAATGTCCTGCAGCTGGGCCTCGTCCCGGCTGACCTGCAGGGTGACGCAGCGCGAGGTCGGAAAGGATTTGCACTGCAGCTGCACCAGTCGATCGAATCGCTCCTGCAGATTCTGCTGCAGCAGGTGGGCCTGCACCAGATACTTCACCTTGATGGTCTCGTAGCATTCGAGCTCCTGGAAGATGCGCCGTACCTCGGCGGAGGCCACCGCCGCCGTTTCCTCGTCGCCGTAAATGAGCGCCCGCAGGCGGCCGACAAGGTCCAGGAGTAGCATGTAATCGTTGGAGCTCTTGGCATCTTCCATCGAGTGGAAGACCTCGTCCACCTTGAGGACCTGCTCGCTGACCTCCAGGCCCAGGAGGACCTCGCGCAGTTCGCGCCGGTTGGCCGCCATCTTGGCGTTGGCCTCGTCCAGGGCGCCCAGTCCTTCGTTGGCGCCCGTTTCTAGCAGATCGCGAATCTCGCGCTTCAGCGAGTCCAGCTGGTCGAGGAAGACATCCGGCGTGGTGTGGTTGGGCATGAACTCCGTGTAGTTGTCATCGATGTGCCGACGGACGTTCCCCTGGCAGCGTTCGGAGCGCGTCAGCACATCCAAGATCGTCGACTTGGTGGCCTCCACGCTGGCGAATCCGTTGCCGCTGCCATGGAAGGCGTCCTGCAGCACCTGGATGTCGGGCGACTTTGTGGTCATGTTCGTTGCTCTCAATAAACGGTGCAGAGTTGAAACTGGAAGGTAAATATTAAAAAGACGATGCAATGGCGATTTACACTCTTTTAAAACCACCGATAGCACCGATAACACAGTGATGTGGCCGTGCATGACGCCAACTATCGATAGTCCGCAGCGAACAAAGCTGAACTAAACTATCGATAGCTAGCTCACCCATAATCGATATCAATGGCACTCAGCCCGTCATTTTCAAAATTGAAAACTCATTGTTAAGACTTGTACTTAGATCGAAGAAGATCGGAGAGAGAGCGAGAGGGTAAATATTGACCTCTCTCTCTCTCTCTCTCTCAATGCTTAGAAACACTTTTCGTCGATCTGAGAACTAGGCTTAAGAGCTAACAGCTACTTCCTCTCTTATTTATGTGTAAGCTTAATTTAAGTTTCAAAATAAATGTTAATTAGCTTGGATTTATCACCATTTATGCAAAGACAGATGAACACTGAGATTAACTTGCAGTTTTTATCTTTATTTAAAATATAAAAAAAATAAGCAGTTTTAGAGAGAGGAGAGACGAAGAAAAGAAAGGAAGAGAGGAGAGGAAGAGGTGCAACTAATCAGTATTTAGCGTGGTTACCACTTGTTGACAGCTTGAACCCGTTGGGAATTATAGTGCAACGCAAGCTGTAAGTACGCCAATACTGCAGAAAGCTTTTCTCTTGAAAAGGAGAACGGAGAAGGGAGTGAGGAGAAAAAGTGGAAAAGGAGGGAGGAAAAGAAGAGAGGAAGATTCAGCGTTTTACCAGTTGCAGACAGCTAGAACCCGTTGGGAATTGTATTGAAACGCAAAATATATTTTTTTTTCCATACTATTTTTAACACTTGATCACAAAATAACAAACCATATATGTATTCTACAAACTGTAGCACAAAAATGACTATTTTGAGGTTATAAGGTTGATTCAAATAAATAAATAAAGACTTCCCGGAGTTAGCTTCCCTTATCCCACCACAAAAAATATGAAAAATAGTTTGATTTTCGATTTTATTATTGTTTTTGTATTTGGTTCTTTTTTCATAACAGTTTAATGTGTGTTGTGTGTATTGGGTTTAAGTGTTCTCGTGTTCGTGTTGTGTTTTTTCGGCGACATCCTTTTCGCCTTTTGGGATTTACGAGGTGATTGCAATGCAAGTGTTTCGTTTTTTTTGTTTTTCTTTATTTGGGGGGGGAGGGTGGTGGGCGTGGTGTGGTTCTCAAAGCACCAATAACAGTTAAACAGAACGACAAAGACATTACACAAAAAAAAATAAGAAAAAAAACAATAAATAAATAAAACAGAGAGAGTACAGTACAAAATTACAGAACAGAGAAATTCGACAGTCGAGGCCTCCTCTTCCACTAATCACGATTATAGACCGTTCACACCACACACCGAAGACTGGGTTCTGGCGGTGGTGTGAAGTGTACATATCGATATTTGCACAAGTAAGTACATTGCATTCTTTTCTCGTTTCGTTTTATCGCTTTGCTTTTGGTGTGAATAATGATATTTTCAACAGATTATCAATTTACAATACATTAATGTACACGGGGGTTTTAAATAATAATAATAGTAATAGTAATAATAAATCTACACAATATACATACAATATTTATATTCATATATAAATACAAATATAGCGCATTCTTCACTACAGACTATACAAAAAAATAATATTATTTAGATAATGAAATTACACTTAATGGAGAGTTCTTTTTGTATTCCTTTCATTTTTGGATGTTTATGTTTTCGCATTTCGTATTTTTTAATTTTTTGTGGCGGGTGTGTGGTGTGTTGTGTTTTGTGTGTTGGCTTTCTTGTGTGTGCGTGTGAGTAGTGCGTGCATTTTCCATAGATCTCGTCTCAACACATTTGTCTATAACATTTGTTCTTCTCTTCTCTTAATTTCTTGTATTATTTATATTATTTAATTATTTACTTATTTTTTGTTTTTGGCAATATTATGAATGATGAGCGGATTTAGAACGAAACAACAATTAGATGCGCTAGTGGGTGGTGTGTGTGTGGTGTGTGGTGTTGGGCGGGGGGTGAATCTTATGCTTAGGAAATGTACAAATAAAATAAATCAATCAGACGCGAAGTGAAAAACCTTGCCAAAAAAAATTGTGCGATTTCTTTTCTTATTTTTTTCATTTGGTTTGCTGAGGAGGCGACGGCAGGCAGCAGGCGGCGATATGATGACTCCCTCTCTTCTCTCCCTTGCCGGAGCCCACCCTAGACAGTCTCCAGTACGCGCACATCCTTCTGGACCACGTAGAACTTGTGCTTCTTGCCGACCAATCCCCAAATGACGGCCACATTTTCAATGACCACATTCACGGGTATCGTGCACACGGCCCCCAGGACGCAGGCCAGGAACCGGAAGAGTCCAAAGCGGTACAACGAGAAGGATTTGATTACGCCGAACACATACATGTAGATATTGATGGCCGCAATGAAGGCGCAGACAAAGTCCACGAGATTGGGACACGGTATCGGATACAGAGCCGCAAATATGATGTTCGACGTGGACAGGGGCATGGTGACCCACGAGTAGACGCTGATCCCCAACAGCAGCTTGTGCTTGAGCGGTATCATCTTGGAGTGGACCACCAGCAGGATGCCCTGGAGCCAGCGCTTGCGTTGCTGCAAAAAGTCGAGCAGCGTGAACGGTGACTTCTCGTACATCTCGCCCTCGATGAAGTTGAACGTATAGCCCTGGCTGAAGGCGCGCATCGCAAAGAAGCAGTCCTCGGCCACAGAGCCATCGATGCCGTTGTCAAAGGACACGGCACGCTCGGCACCGACCTGGAAAATAAGATAAGTTTGAGGCAGAAACCTTTAAAGCAGCGTGGCCCAGCCTCTGCCGGCACACGGTTTACCATTTATATATATGATTTAGGTGTCTAGTCCAACCCTTTACGATTTATATAGAAATCCTTTCAGTGTAAGAAGACGTTTCAGAGAAGTTTGAAGCAGAAACCTTTAAAACAGCGTGGCTCAGCCTCTGCCGGCACACGGTTTGCCGTTTAAATATTACATTTAACTGACTAGGTCAAACCTTTAGGACTTTTATAGACTACATATCAATGTAAGAAGACTATAAAATAAGTCTGAGGCAGAAACCTTTAAAACAGCACACGGTTTACCGTTTAAATATTAAATTTAGCTGACTCGGTCAACCTTTTACGACTTTTACAGACTACCTTTTAATGTAAGAAGACTATAAATTAAGTTTAAGGCAGATATTTTTAAAACAGCGTGGCCCAGCCTCAGCCGGCACACGGTTTGCCGTTTAAATATTAAATTTAGCTGACTAATTCAACCTTTTACGACTTTTACAGACTACCTTTTAATGTAAGAAGACTATAAAATAAGTGAGTAAGGCTTTTTGCACTTTGAACAATAAATGTGATATGCTCAATGGGAAATTCCCCTTTTCAAACCCCGAAACCTTAACTTTTCCATATTAAATATCAAGTAATTAGTCTCTCGTTAAAGCCTCAACACTTAGGCATGGTTTTTACCAGGAAATAATTTATAAACAAATGAGAGCCATGGCTCGTTTCGTTTTATGGACTTAGGAGCTGTCACAACAAAGGCGATAGAGGTGATTCAAATTCCCCCGGGGTTGGTTTGTCATTAGGGAAATACCCACCTGGGTGACCACATAGCTGCCCTTCCAGCTGAACAGCGGCTTGTGGAAGAGCTTGAACTGCAAACGCAGCTTGCCCATATCGTCCGACACCCGAAAGCTGTCCGCCAGCGTGGTCAGCCAATTGACCACGTTCTCGTTGGCGTACGTGATCAGTCCCTGGCCGAACGGGTGCTTGCCATCCAGGACGAAATTGATAATGCCACGCACCGAGTTTTCGGTTAGTAGCGTCTCCTCATCCAAGTGGACTATCCAGTCGTTGTCGTTCAGGACATTCACCGTATCCTCGAGACAGTATTGCAGGGCCCGGGACTTGAAGAGCGCTCCTGTGCGCGTCTTGTACTCCTTGGGCACAACAATCTCACGGATGCGACGATGTTGCGATAGATGGACCGCCTTATCGGTGACCACTTCGATGAGGAAATTCTCCAGACCTGTGTCCAGGCAGGTGTTCATATTGCGCAGCACATTCGTCTTAACCAAGTCGGGAAAGTCGCCGCGCGTGACCACACGGATGCAGATGAAGGGCGCCAGCAGGGGGCTGCCCTTGAGGACGACCTTCTCGGGAAAGGCATTGTAGAAGACGAGGCCGCAGAAGTTGAACAGCACCTGGGGCAGCGTGAGGAGCGTGAGAAAGCGCAGTAAGTACAGCAGAACCGTGGCCACCTGGCCGTACTCAGTCCATGGATCGACGATCGTGAACGAGTTCTCGTCGATCTTAATACCGCCGGAGAATACTTCGAAGGTAACTATCACAGTGATGAGCAGTGTGCAGTGCAGCAGGTGCTTTGTGGTGGAGTTCATCCTGATTGCGGGTGTGTGGTGTGAGTGTGTGGCGTTGTGTGATGTATTATTATAGATTATATTTAATGGCTATAGTCCAAGCGATTCCTTCCTTAAGTAGACTTGTGCTGCCTTGCTTTTGTTCGTTCGTTCCGGATGACTGGATGATGGGATGATGGGTCTGGATGAGTCAGTGGCTCGGCGCTATCTCTCCCACTGACTGGCTTCGGCTTCGTTATATGCTTTTGGTTTGGTTTGGTTTGATATTTGTGCTTGGAAACGGAAAACGGAACGAAACGGATCGGACCGGACCGGAAGTTAGCCCAGTCACCGGCTTGATAAGTGCAGGGGTGCAGGATCCTCTATCAGCTCCTGGGGTTCGATGCCGCTGCTTCCTCTTCAGCTATTGGTGGACTTGGATACTCCCGCTGGCGTTGGCTTGCTTGCATTTGAGACTCTCAGCTCTGGTTCCTGGTCAGACATTTCTGCAAGGGAAAACAAACATTTTATAAGCTTGGAATGTAAATAAATAAATAAAAGGGAAGAAAAACAAACATATTATAAGCTTGGAATGTAAATAAATAAAAAATATAGGGGAACTCGGGGTAAATGTGTTTTTTAATGGAAACTAACCTAGTTATTTCTGTTTTCTATTAATTTTTCTATTTTTCCTACGGATTTAGCTGTGTAATCCAACTCTTATGGACTTATATAGACTATCTTTCAGTGTAAGGCAGAAACCTTTAAAACAGCCTGGCCCAGCCTCTGCCGGCACACGGTTTGCCGTTTAAATATTAAATTTAGCTGACTAAGTCAACCTTTTACGACTTTTATAGATTACCTTTCAGTGTAAGAAGACTATAAAAGAAGTTTAAGGCAGATTTCTTCAAAACAGCGTGGCCCAGCCTCTGCCGGCATACGGTTTACCTGATAAATTGTAAATTTAAAGCTTTTAGCTTTTTTTACCTTTTTCAGCGTTCTTTAGCATCTCTTTTAAGCATAGCCATTTGCTAAGCATTATAGAAAAAAAGGTTGATATAGTTTCTTTCTAACTTCTAACATGAAACTATGTTCTGCTTCAATATATTTTGTTTTGAGTAGAATCTACATAGAAATACTAGTATTTTCAATATTTCCTGCATTCACACTCACCATTGTTGCTGTTTTACTGAGTGATGCGGTCTTAGAACTAATAGTCTGCGACACGTAATTTGGCATACAAAATTAATTAGTGCCGACTTAATTTTTCTAACCTTTCACATTGCTTTTTTTTTTTTTCAATTGAATTAGAAGCATATGTAATGCAGCGTACAAAATGCTAATCATCATCGCCAGTAGCCAGTATCGCGTGCCCGCCAGCCCATAACTATACATATAACTATTGATCATATAACCGCATATTCTCGCCCATATTTCCCCCAACAGATTCTTCTCAGGCACAGGCAATTATACAGACATATGGGCCGCGTATAATTGTGAAGCAATTGGGAGAGTTCAAAGGCCAACGATTTTGATTACAATTGCCTCTCGGCGTCTGTTCTTCTTTTTAATTTTAATTTGAATTCGGGGAGGCTCTCTCGCTCATCATGTATTTTCGGGTTGCCACGCAGATAAGGTCTCCGATCAGATGATCGTAATAAATGTCTATATAAACATTTATTTATACGCATACCGAGGCATCAATATCTAAATGATTGTATTTGCCGAAAGGCTTCCATTCGGTGCCTCTTTTATAATGACTAAGCGAATCGATGCGATTAGAAGTATTTAAAAAAAGAAAAATGAGCAAGCAAGCGACGGCGTCAATGAGCAATATGCTTGGGGATACCAGGAAATGTTTAGATAAAATCAGCTCATTTCTTGAATGACAGTTTCGAGTGCATTTAAGAGAGAGGGAGAGAAAGCGAGAAATCTAATTATTGATAAGAGCACAGCTCTCTGGGACTGCGACCGACTGGCCATATCAGCTCATTAATCATCAATCATTAATCAATAAATATAATACCCCCAAAGAGAAGGTATATGCATTATCCAGTCCGCAATATTGACCATGATTGACTTGCCTTCTTTCTTCCTTTCCCTATAAAACCGCATACGCACCAGACTCGTATTTATGGCGAATAAAGTTTATCAACTTGAAAAAATGCTTAGCAATCGATAGGCAATACAGCTGAATTCCAGGAAAAAATCAAATAGAACTCGAAATTGAACTCAATCTCATACAAAAACAAGTCAATTAATATGAAATATACTATGTAGACGCCGGGTAATACAATACAATAGAGCCCCCAGAAAGTGACGAATACGCCAGCATTCCGCAAAAGACTCGAAATCTGAACTGAATATAATAATTATAATAATATTCCATTTGATATGCTTTGTGATTCATGGCATTGGACTTGAGACTCTCTCGAGTGAGAGCTGACCAGTAGAAGGGCCAGCAAAATTTTCCATCAAATCCCGCGGGAGTGTTCACAAGCCTAGGGGGTGTTCCGTTTAGTGGGAATGCGGGCGTTTTCAGCCCTGGGACAGACATAAAGATTACACGCCCCATTAGCACCACCCCTTATCGATTTATCCGATTTATACACACATCGGGGCCTATTAATGGGCGGGAACCGAGGAGACCAGCAGGAGTCCACCAGGGACCCAAGGCGCAACCAGGAGCAGCTTGGAAACTCGTGATAACACGGCACGGGGGCCAAGTTGACTGAAGTGGTGCCGGTGCCTTGCCTTGTGTGACTTTTGCTTCTTGGAAGAGCTCATGTGAGTGATTCCCATACACGTATATATATATATATATATATATATATTAAGTCGAACGCCTCCAAGTGGCCATACAGTGAATGCCGCCGCCTCGGGGTTTTCGCCATAAACAATCGTACTCGTGTATCGAAGCTTATCAACCTTAAGGGACTCAAGTTGTAATCATGGTGTTTACAAGGGCATATCTTTATGTTTTCAATGGGGTTTTACAGCTGGAGAGAACAATGAATGACTCTCAGATATATATTTCTTCTTGAAATATATATTATTTGTCCAGGAAAACGATTTTAAAACACCTAACAAAGGGGTTTACAAGGAAAACGATTTTAAATCGCCTACAACAAAGTTTTAAAGTATGTAATGAATTATTTATAAGAGGATTTAAGCTCGAAATTCCTTAGATTCTGCCTAAATAAATATTTATTCTAAAAAAATTTAAGATTTTCCCAGGAATACGATTTTAAAACACCGAACAAAATTGTTTACAAGGAGTCCGATATAAAATCCCTTAAAACAACCTCACAAAGTATGCCATGAATTATTTCGTAGGATATTTCAGCTTTTTGCAGAACACATTTATGAACTTTGAACTCTAAATACTTTAGATTTATCCTTTTAAGTGATATTTCCTTACATTTACCTTTTTAAGTGACATTTACAGTCAGTCCCCTTAGGCAACCTCCACCGTACTTGGGCCCGTTTTTTATGGCCGATAAGAAGCACTTCACCTGGAGAATACAGCTTGTGGAGTTACGAACGATTACGCTATTTGCAATGGCCGTGTGATAAGCGACGGCCTTCGGCAAATGCGGAATCCTAGATACGTCAACACGCTCGCTCTTATCCCGCACTCGCACTCGCACTCGCACCCGCATCCAAACCGATCCGACTCGCAGCTATTCGATATAGACCCGCTCCGATTCGGGAGCAACCAACTGACAGCCGATGCCAATGACTCGCTCGGACTCTCTCTCTCTGCGTCTTAGTCTTATCATTGAAAGCGATTCGCGATCGAGATTGCAACAGCGAATGAATCAGAGGTTCAACGACAATTCACGGAGAAGCACCCGCAACCAGCCCAGTCAGCGTTAGCCTGAGATAACCCGCTCCTTAGGCTGCGAATCCGAATCCAAATCCGAAACCGTTGGCGTTGGGGGCGTAATGAACTTGGATCGCCGGCGATAACCGGTCCGCTCTTATATAAACAACAAATCGGACGGACGGACGGACGGGACTGCCTTCGGTGCAATAATTTCCACAATAGTCTAGTGCTTTGTTTGTTTTGTTTTCTTTTTAGTTTGTTTTTTTTTCGCAACTAACTGCGAGAAAATGAAAATGAATGCAACGCTCCAGCGATTGCAGGGCGGCAGTGCACAAAATCAAATACAGTGGATATATGGGTAAGGGGGAAAAAATAAATAAATAAATAAAAACGAAGATAAAAATCGAAAGTGTAAACTCTGGAAATAACCATGAACTTTGGGTATTTATTAATTATAGTAAAGGGTTTTTATGTTAATTAATTGTATATTTAAAGCATTTGCTAAAAAACTTTCCAAGAAATTATTTAAAGCTTGAACTCTGGGTAAACATTATATATTATATTTAATGATTTTAATTGTAATTAATTTAATACTTGAAGCACCTTCTTTTAAGCATTTGCTAAATTATTTCCCAATATTTATTAGAAATTTCAAGCACCCTCAGCTCCTAACCATATCCAATCAAGTTTATATTAAGCTGTTAAACTTATCAGCGCCGTTGTAAAGTGTTTATTTCATAGCGATTGCTCTTATCCAAATTGCACTTATTATTTTTCACTTTTAAAGGTCACCAAAATGATTTTCCTTTTTTGTTTTTCTTTTTTCTGTTTTTTTTTTTTCCGTCGATAATAACTACTGTAGTGTGCGCGATGCCATTGCTGATACTGGTTACTAGTTACTGGTTACTGGTTACTGGCTGGTTAATTGCCGCGGCACATTGTTCCCGGGGACACAATATAATGCGAGGCACCAAGTGCAGGTAAATCTAATCGCAGACCAGGTGAGCTCTAGCCAGCTAGCTAAATAGTTAGCAAGTAACAGCTAGAGCGGAGCACCTGCCCTGAGTCACATCATCGCACTTGGGGACTTGGGCAGTTGGATACTTGGGAAGAGCGGTTCGTTTAGTTCCAAGTTTATAGTACCGGCATAGGCCTGTTCTCACCTCCCCCATTAACCGTCAGAGGGGTTTGTTCCATTAATTAGCACGTCTCCAGGTTGGCCTAGACGTCAATTAAAGCAAGTAGACACAGGCACAGGAAACAAATTTGAATACCCATTCCAGTTTCAGATCAAATTCAGCACAAACACCGAAAAAAAAGCATTACAATTTAAATATTAAAGATTTTCTTTTAAAAATATTCCTTGGAACTCTTTAAAGATTTATCCCTGACAATGTTTAATGATTTGAAAACTTTTTTAACTAACCAACGACCAAACTTTGCACCCAAATATTATCGGAAATGTCACCACAATTATATCGGTTTGACAGAGAAACCCCTTCTGTTGATTGATAGATAGATAGATATGAGATTGATCCCATAAGAATACCTACTTTTCCCTAAAACTCTTAGTGAATCATATTCATAAGAAAAGCCCTCTTTATTTTTTGCCAGTGCACACAACACAGTCAATGTCAAAGTCCGGCCGTGCTCGGTCTATGAATGGGAAATCCCGCAGTTCACGGGGCTCGCTCGTTCCAGGTGTCATGAATTACAGGGCACTGTTTAGGGTTACGTTTTAATGCCTCATCTCTGGGCCCCCGCCCGGCTCACCAGTCCATGATAGCACGTCCGTCGTCCAGCTCTTTTTTGATTTTCGTTTCTATTTACTATTTTCGTAGATTTCGCATTTATCGTATTTCGATTTCTCGCTGGGATTCGCAGCACGTTCTCCCCACTCGATTCTCGATTCGTTTTCGATTTTTGTTCGCGTTTTCTGCTCTGGTTTTCCTCTCGTGCTTCGAGCTCCGAAGACGGTCGCCGGTACACTAAGCTCCGTACAAATCGGACAGGTACACACACCTGGCCCAGTGTACTCGCAGTACTCGGTAGTCGGTGGTGCTCGGTGCTCGGTACTCACTAGCCAGCCAGCCAGCCAGCCGGTATCCGGTGCGAGTACCGTACCCATTGGCCTGGAGTTGTGACTGTGTGTGCCCGTCATAATAATAAATTAAATACGTTATCAAGCGGCAAACGCAATCAGAGGAGGGCCAGAGCCCAGAAGAGGCCAGAACTTGGGAACGGGAGGAGTACCAGTACCAGGCCCAATGGTTAGTGTGTATTTTTGGTACACGGCGAATAAACGTCAGGCTATCTCTTACGTATTACCAAAAGGGGTCTTATCATCCCGGAAATCTATATAAGACAAAGCCAAGTACCAAGCATTTTCTGCACTGCCCAAAACTAAGCTTTATTTTATTTCCAATTTATTTTCCCTAAATAGAAAGAAGAAAAATGGTTGTTTACCTTTACGGAGTGCGAAACATTAAAGTAATTATGATAAACAAAAAAAATCGCTTAAATTGTAGCATTATTTTTTGATTATTTGGGTTTTTTTTATTGGACTCTTCTTTATGTTGTAGAGCAAATTTGAAATCAAACCCATATTTCTTTAAGGTTTTTTCCAGCAAGCCCAATGTCACACCTACAAATTAATTTCTTTGTACTATAACTATAGTTGTTTCCGACAGTGTATCGCCCCCGAGTACGTCTTAATCGCAGCGGCGGCCACTTCTTGAATCACTTGAATCACACGCCGAGTGCAGATAGTAAGTACATTGCGTCCCCGCACTCACACACTCACTCACAGTCACACTCACAGTCACAAAGGGGTGACTAATTTGGAGCGTGTGTACTCGGCACTCCATGGTAATAGCATCGCACGGAGTAGGACAGAGTGGACTCCAAATACACTTCCCGCCAAATGTCGTCATGGGTCAAAGTGATAAGGATATGAGCATTCCATAGTGGTATAAAGATTGTAGCCAAGTAATCGGTGTTTTGTTTCGGTGGCATTATGACGTAGAGCGCGATAACTCCGCTGGTTTCCATAAATACTGGCAGTCGGACTGATATGTGTCCATTATGAGGGATATGAGCCATTAATGAATAGCATTAGCAGGGAACAGAGGGAACATGAATTGTAATCAATTAGTGAAATTCCCTTAATAAATCAATGAAATACAGAAAAAAGGGTGTTATGACACTAGCAAGGATATTCAGCAGTTCTTGATCTTAATTTTGATATTTTTGGGCTTATTTAATACAAGGTATCTATAGGTTTTTAAAGAGTAAAAGGTAGAAAATTAAGCAAATACCCACACCCAAAAAAAAATCATCATAGAACCTATACGATTGTTACATGAATTCTATACTCTTGAGTATGAAAAATTTCTTAATCAGATGCTTATCAATTTAATACTACGAAAGTATAAATTTTATACTCATCTGCACCAATATTTCATAATAATCACTAACGCGACAAACAGAAAAGCACTAAATTCCAGCTAACGCGATATGTTATCGAATTTTCGATGTAGGTTCGTATAAAAATAATACTCAAAAATACACAATTGAAACTATAGAGTATAAAAACTAAACTTTGGAGTATACATTTGATAGTTTAAAGTATACAATTTATACTAAACTCGTTATACTGCTTGAGTATACTTTTAAGACAACGCGTAGAAAGGTTAAACTCTTGTTTTTTTTTTTGGGTGCAGGAACTAAAAATATAGGTTACTTGTTCCGATTATCAGGCGATGGTTTGCGTATTACAGGAGCTCGTAAACTTTGGAATATGAGCTGAAACCACTTGTCCAAGAATCGATGGAGACGTGTAGTGAATATTAAGGACAAGTTTTACGACTCGACGAGCTTCTGTGGGAGGATAATAGTGTCACTTGCCCGCCATGACATCATAGGTCAGGCCAGAAGAGGGAATACTGGGTGATAGTTTTTTTTGGCTGTTCGTTAGCCTCATTATTATTGTGCTCCTGTCTTTTGTGTGTGTCACGCGCCTCAGGTGAGTAGTGGGCGGTGGGCGCTAGTTTCCGAGTCAGAGCTAGTTGGAGCGGGAGAGAAGAACGCTTATCGCAGTGGGTTGAGCAAACACCGGCACACCGGCATGTGCTCGTGTGCAGTGTGTCTGTGTTTGTGCCAGTGTCTGGCCATTGATAAGCGCCGGCAAAGCACACAATCAGCATTGGTTAATTACCTAAATTTAAACAAAAGTCGCCCTGTAAATGCACTGTCCCCGCAGATGAAATCAATCAATAAACAGGTGAGAGAGCTACTCGACTATGGGATACCGGGTAGCCAAAGCTTTGAAGAAAATGTTGCCAGAAACATGTCTATGAATGTTGCTTCGGTCTGGCCACACTGTTAAGGGGAAACTACACAGATCTAGACAGAACTAGGATGTCTGTAAACAGAAAACTCTTTACATACAAGTTTTTGAACTTGAGACTCACTGAAAACTTTTCCTTATATGCTTTTTTTTTTTTAAATTTTACTTGAGATAAAGTCGAGTTAAGCGTTTAAATTTTGTTGACGATCTCAAGTCATATTCATTCTTATCTGAACCAGCTTTTCACAAAGTGCAGCGGCGTCAACATTTTTAAATTGTTTATTGTCGCAAGAGTAAAATGCTTGATAAATGTTATTTTAAATGGTCGTTCCTCTTAAAGAGCGATGAATTGCCTTTCCTTTGTTGGCTTATCCCGACTAATTGAAAGGGAGCTTTAAGAATGTAAATATTACGCATTCATTGACCAACAAGGAGATCTCTTTCCGCAAAGAAACCGATCGTATAAACGTAGTAAATACAATTTGAATCAAGTTCAGTGTATAATCAATGGAATTTCCGTTCGCTTCCAATAATATCGTATATCGTTTATGTAAACACAAACACATTCCTTAATGAATGTAAATATTAGGATTTGAAAGTGTTTGAATCGTATTCCAAACATTTATATCATTTCCGCCCCCCAAACGGAAACAGTTCTTCTTCTGTGTTTACGTCGAAGATTTGTCCATTTCTCTTCCAGAATGAATCCATCCAACTTGGAAAATGGAAACAAGGAAAAAGGGAGTGAAATGAACTCACACATAAACATCCTGTAATGGGGTGTGGTGGTGTGTGTGGTGACTGTACGAGGGAGTGCTGGAATAACGGTTTAAGCACACACACCCTGCTGCCGGGGACGGAGAGAGGCGGGTTAAAAGGGGGCCAAATTGCGGGGAAACCCTTGCTCAAGGACTCTCCTCGCTTGCTATGAATATTAAATGCAGACGAAAGTCACGAGATCCCCGAGTAACTTTCCAAGTTAACAGGTCACAATGCCACACCGAAAAACACAACAGAAAAAAAACATGCGAACCAAAAACAGTTGCGGTCACAACTAAAGTTGTTTTTAATTAAATTGTTACTTCCTTAAAGGAAATATATTCTAAGGATCTCTAACATTTTGGATAATTATTGTAGCATTTTTAAAGACAAAAATAAATAGTAAATATGAAAATGGTTTTTGTTTATTTATTTGTTTTAATACAATAATTTAAATCGATGAGCTAACATTTACAGTTATTTGCACTTGAATCCTACAGTTTTGACCCTTGCTGTACTGACACACACAAGCGCGCGCGCGCGGACATGTGCAACCTTCGTGACAACAAAAACAACAAATAGCCGAAATGTGCTAATAGGCGGCCCCAAGGGCAAGAGAGGGACGGCGCGGCCTGAGGGGGCGTTGCGTTTAGCGGGTGGCTAACTTGATTTGTTCGATTTGTTCCAATAGGCAATGGGAATCCAAAATCCAATCCACTTACCATACTATTTCCATGCCAGGCCGGGTCGGGAAGTGGGAAGATGAAGAGAAGTCCAAATTTGTTTGGGGTTTTTTTTTTTCGTTCGGTTCTGTCTGTGTCTTTTCTTGGGCTCTCTTTGGCTGCAGGTTGTTGTTGCTGCCGCTCCTGTTGTTGGGCTTTTTTGGAGGAGGGGGCGTGGCGGGAGTTTTCCGCCTTGGGTGTGCCGCAAAAGTGATACACACTACGAACCGAGACAGTCGTGTAAACAATTGAAGACACAATATCGATGACGCGCGCCCAAGACGCTGTGCTCTCTCGCTCGCTCTCTGCTTAGTTGTTGGTGTTGCAGCTTCTTCTTGTTCTTGTTTTCCGTAACCTTTTTGGCGCCTCTCTCTCGCTCGCCCTTCCTTCAGCTCTCTCCCTCTCTCTGTTGCCAGCGGCGCCGATTTGTTTGGTTTATTTTTGTATTAGAAACTTTTGTCAATGCTGCCGCTTTGTTTTTGTTTCATTAATATTTGCGATTTTAATATGGAATATACATGGGTATATATTTATAAAGCCTTGCTAATTGCTCTGCGTTTCTTCACCTCTCTTCACCGGTTCACCGCTCTCGCTCACTCGCTCTGCGTGCGTACTTTGCACCGCGAAAACCGAAAAAAAAACTCAAATAAAAGATCCCGAACACACTAAGCTACAGACTATAAATTTTGCAGGCCGACGAGGAAAATCGATCGATTTTCCCACAGTACGAGAGCACGGGAATTTCCTCGTAGACGCCTTTTCTTTTTTTTTTTTATTGCAATTTTTTTTCTTCACTATGCGCGTGTATGTTTGCGCGCGCGTGTATGCGTGTTTGGATCCGGGGGGGGAGGAGTGTGTGTGTGCGAGACGGAGCGAAATTAGTTGCAAATTCTGCAGTTCACTGGTCGGACTGGGCGTTCTCGTGGGTTGGCGCGCACATTTCGGGATTCAGCCCCACATCTGCTTCTTGTTGTCTGCCTTTTCGGCTCTTTCGTCTCGAAAAACGGCAGAGGCGGCAGCGGAAAAGGAGCGGATTTTCGCCTCCGCGCCCGCTGGTCACACTTATGCGGGAAGGTAGTCGAACCACGTAAGTGATAAAAAAACGTAACGTAAACGTAAACGTAAATCTGGCTAGATTTCGATATTTTCTTCCTTATTTAAATATTTATCATATATTTGAATAATCATAAGGTATTTTTGCGGCAAATGTGATGTATGGCAGCATTCCTCTTGCCTGCGCATTCCATATCAGAAAACCAAATAAAAATAACTTTAAGAAATAGATACTTTGAATATAACTAAAATAAAACAACATGCTTAATATTGCGTATTAAAAAAGAGCTAGCTGCGTACTTTAACGCCGCAAAACATATATTCATTATAAAATATTTCGTTCGTGGCCAACATAATAAAATAACTTAAAATAAAATAATTAAAATAACTTTTAAATAAGCCATATTAGGCATTCGCAGACTCTGGTCACACTTAAATTAAAAGCTGATGCAACATGAAAGTGTTACCAGGTACTTATGACTTATGACGAAATGGTTGAAAACTTTGATGAAAAATGTGGAAAACTTTGCTTGGAACAAGAACGTAATCAAACTACGTAAAGGGAGGGCGCCAAAAATACTCACCACACTCTTGTACTCTCGCAAATATTTCCGAACTTTAGGTAAAGAAGTGAAAAATAAAACCTATTTTCATTCAGCACAGGGTGAAAAAAATGTATTTTAAAAATATACAGTTGAATATGAAATATGATAGTTTTTCTTACAAAGAAAAAATGTATATTTCAGATCGAGCTACAAATGTATCAGTTATATTTAGGTAAATTATAAGTTTAAACATTCTAAGAGAATTTTTCAGATAACTAAGTTCACCCTCAAAATATATATAAATTTGTTTTTAACTTAAACTTAAATTAGATAAGTGAAATGTTAATTTCCGCAAAAACAAGATGAAAACTAAGTTCTCAAGAGTCCAATTATAATACGACAATAAAATGTTAGTTCTAAAAACGAAATACATGTGCAGAGGGGCCTAGCGAGCATATCGACATATTTCCTTCTATAACTTATCGGTTAACCAATTTATTTTTAAGAAAAAAAACCTTCGGAGCCTTTGAAAACGTACAAAAAGGGGAAAATAAAAGGTAATGGGTCCTACTTTGATTAGAAATTAAGAGAATTGAGAGAAACATTACAGATAAGTGACTTGCCTCGCGACGACGCCTAAGATGGCGATGGCGAGGCATCTTTTCTTTTATTCTTTTACATTTACATCTCGTATTTTATATATATTCTTTCTGGGCTCTCTTCGAGCACCACGTTTGTGTGTGTGTGTGTGTGTGTGTGTGTGGGGGTTACTTAAATTTAGTTGTCTCGTCACCGAAAAGATCATTAGTTTTGTGGGTTTTTGTGTGTGTGGCAAAAAGGGTTACAATTTGTTTGTTTCTTTCTCTTGCTTGTGGGGGAGTGTGAGTTTTCTCTCGGTGTTGTTTTTCTTTTTTGTGGCCAATACATTAGGCTAAATAAATATTTATACACATCTTCGTTTTCCCTTGGATTTTGCGTGCGCGTTTTTAAATCGTGTTTTAAGAGCAGCATTTAAGGTTGGTTCCTCGTGCTTGTGTTTCCTTTTGTTTTTGTTTTTAAATATGTATACAAATAAAAAAAAATGGGAATTTATCCAAGAAATGTTTGCCTCCTCCTCATCCTCCTCCAGCTGGATACCAGCGATTTTCTTGGCCCCGCTCTATGTGTCCGACTTCCACAGCTTGATGGTCTTGTCGTTCTCGAGAGCGGCGGAGGCGATGATGTTCTCAGTGGGATGACAGGCGGTGCAGAGCACTGTATCGGTGTGACCCTGCAGCTTCTGAACGACCTCCTTGCTCTGCAGATTCCAGATGTAGACCATGTTGTCCTCGCTGCCGCTAACGATCCACTGGAAATGGGAGAAGCAGATATAAAGTATATTATTTATGGATTTTTAAGATAAGCTATTCACTTTTTAACAAATATCATACAATAGAGCTGTAAAACTATCGATGATACTATCGATATTATCGATGATGCTGTGCTCCGGGTCTCCATCGATTGGTTTTTTCTACCATCGATATATCGGGTTAGCAGCAAATTAGTGAATTCGTGATTCATTAATTCTTATATTCTTAAGATAGGACCGAGACATTGAAAATTAATTTCTAATCATTAATATCAAAACTGATCTATATATAAATTCTATATAGACAGTAATGTGATTGATTTTAATTGTTTAATACATAAAATCTTTTATAAACTATGCCATTTCAATTGGTTTGTTTAGGCAAAGTAAATTGTTTTAAACCCATTTTATTTTGTCGATAGTATCGATATTATCGATGGTTTGGACTATCACTATCGAAAATATTGAGTGAGGGCACTATCGATGTTTTTACAGCTCTATCATACAAATCTACAATTACTTGACTTTACTTGGTAGACCTGGAAAAAAATAGATTCTCAGTACATCGATTTTTGGTTCGATATTTTAGAAAAATATCGATTAAAATGATTATTGTTTTTAATTTATAGAAATCAATTCATGGAGATCATATACATATATACGTATAAAAGAGCAAAAAATAAATTTCTTTAATATAAATAAAGAAAAGTTATAAGTTTTTAAAACATAAATAACGAAAGAATGCGTTTTTATAACATAAAAAACGAATATAAATTACGTTTCCGGAACATAAAAAAAAAGATAAATGATTTCATTTTCACGATACATCGATTCTGCCAAATATAATCGATGTTGGACCGAAAAAAAAGAATCGATAGTATCGATATTGCAATCGATTTTTCCGCAGCTCTAAAATCTAGAATTACTCGACTTTACTTGGCATAATCACTCACCTTGCCACCCGTTACCGAGAAGTTGGCGAATATGCAGTACTTCTCGTTCTTGTGGCCCGTGTACGTCTTGAGGCACTTGCCCTTGGAGTAGTCCCACAGCTTCAGGGTATTGTCCAGCGTGGCGGCCAGTATGTACTTGCCATTCGGCGAGAATTTGACAAAGCTGACGGGCGGATTGTCATCGTCAATCAGCGTCTTCAGGCACTGACCGCTGGCCGTGTCCCAGATGCGGCAGAGACCATCGTAGCTGCTGCTCACAATCAGCGAGCCGTCGCGATTGAAGTGAACCGCCGAAACGGGATCAGAGTGAGCGGGCAGGGTCTTCAGGCACTTGCCCGTGCGCACGTCCCAGATGCGAACGCTCTCGTCAAAGCTGCCCGACACAATGAGATTAGACTGCGGATTGAAGTTGCAGCAGAACACATAGTTGCTGTGTCCCTTCAGGGTCTTCAAGCTTTTCCCAGTGCTCAGCTCCCAGACCTTGAGAGTCTTGTCATCGCTGCCACTGACAAGGAGGCGCGAGTCCGAGCTCCAGGCCACATCGCTAATGCCCAGCTTGTGGCCCGAAATGGTCTTCTCGAACTTGCCATCGTAGGCGCCCCAGATTTTGATCAGTTTATCGGCCGCTAAAAGGGAGAAAAGGTGGGAAAGTTAGTATTTTCGCTATTATTTCCCACCAAATTCGATAGCTACTCACAGGAGCTAGCCAGCCACTCGCCATTGGGGCTGAACTTCACGGCGGACACGGCCTTGGTGTGCCCGGCCAGCGTAAACTTGAGCGTGTAGTTGGGCTTCACCGACAGCGAGCTCTTGTTGGAGACGCTGCTGTTCGTGGAGGTATTGGCCCCGCTGGCCACCGAGTTCGGTTGCAGCGAATTGGGGCCGCTGGGCGCAGTCGGCATTGGCTGCTGCGGCGGATGCACCACGCCGGGATGGCCGCCGTGCACGGCTCCGATGGGCACCATGTCCACTACCGTTACCCGCTTTCGTTACTTCTTTCCCTCCTTTATCTTCCTGAATCTTCCTTCCTTCACACACACACACACTTTTCGTCCGCGCCGCACACGTGCTTCTTCTTCCGGCTTCGGGAACGCCGCTAATTGCTGTTGTGCGCGCTGATGCCGCGAATGGGGGGCGCTGGAAGCTTTGCTGGCTGTTCGCGTCGGCTGTCCTCGCGGGCGTTTCTCCGTTGGGTTGCCGCCGGCCTGCGCTGCTGCGTTATTGTTTGTTTTAGGCGGTCGCTTGGCTCGCGTTTCGTGCCACACGTGAAAAATAATAAATTGCTAGTGTGACCGTTGAGGGCTATCGTTGGAATCTTGTATGCGGTGGACCGCCATCCGGTTGAATCGGCGGCGTGTTTAGTGGCTTTTAGCGTGTTCTCGCTGTGGTTGTTAGTTGGGTTTTTAGTTATTCGTGTCGGACAAAAGTATACTTTTGTTGTTTTCCTGCCGAGTGTCTCGTCTAACTGGGCTTGGCCAAATCAGTTGTCGATGTGAGGGAAGTGAAAATAAAAGCGCCGCCTGCTTAGCGTTGCCAGATCGGTGTCAGGTGAGCGCATACTTTGCGTACAGTTGAAAATTTGAATTAGTTAATTTTGTATTTATTAATGTTAATTAAGGTTGTTTTGTTAACTTTTGAAAGAATTAAAAATGCTATAGTTAATAATAATAACTGCTGAATAAATTAAGATAGTTCTGATATCTGATGTTATTTAGCTGTACTCCATAATAAGTAAATAATTAGTTCGATATTAAAAGTAGGTGAGTTTAAGTCAAATAAATTGAAAGTGAAATAATATTTTTAATGTTTTAAGCAACAATAAATAAATAAAAGCTGCTGAGACTACCTTATTAATTTGTATCATGGACTGTGTGACCAGCTCCTCGTAAACAGAGTTTTCTACACCCGCCGGCTGCGGTCACACTGCTCCTATAGAAAAAAAAAACAACAACAAAAAACAGCCCCAACGCAAAACCAAAACATTCCCCCAAATCGACGCTAAATTTGAGAGCAGCAGCAGCTGGCACAGGACCAAGGACCCGCGACCAAGGACCAAGGATGAACGGACTGCCGCCGAGCAAGCACTACAACCTGACGCACTACCAGCAGCGCTACAACTGGGACTGCGGCCTCTCCTGCATCATCATGATTCTATCGGCGCAGCAGCGAGCAGAGCTGCTGGACAACTTCGAGGCGGTGTGCGGGGAGGAGGGCTTCGGATCGAGCACGTGGACCATCGACCTGTGCTACCTGCTGCTGCGCTACCAGGTGCGCCACGAGTACTTCACCCAGACGCTGGGCATCGATCCCAACTACGCGCAGCACACCTACTACTCCAAAATCATCGACAAGGACGAGCGGCGGGTGACGCGCAAGTTCAAGGACGCCCGGGCCCATGGCCTGCGTGTGGAGCAGCGCACCGTTGGCATGGAGGTCATACTGCGTCATCTGGCCCGCCACGGCCCCGTCATACTGCTAACGAACGCTTCGTTGCTTACCTGCGAGGTGTGCAAGCGCAATGTCCTGGAGAAGTTCGGGTGAGTTACTCAGTCAGCCCACTAACTCCCACTAAGTCCCCGCACTAAATACCACCCACATCCCCGCTCCCCCCCCCGATTGCCCAAAATGAAAAGCTGTTTTCACATACATTGCATTGCCCGAAACACACGCATGCCGGACTACAAAAGGTACGCCGGACACTATGTGGTGCTCTGCGGCTACGACATGGCCGCCCAGAAGCTCTTCTACCACAATCCCGAGGTCCACGACGGCCGTAAGTGTGCTTCGATTTAGAGCTGTAAAACTATCGATGATGCTATCGATATTATCGATGATACATTGCATTCTCCGGGTCACCATCGATTGTTTTTTTTTACCATCGATACATCGCGTTATCAGCAAATAACTGAATTCGTATAAATATAATATAAAAATAAATATAATCATAAATTCCTATATTCTTAAGATAGGACCGAGACATTTGAAATTAATTTTTAAACATTAATATCAAAAATGACAGTAGTTTATAGACAGTAATGTGATTGAATTTAATTGTTTGTTTTGTTTAATACATAAAATCTTTTATAAACTATGCCATTTAAATTGGTTTGTTTAGGCAAAGTAAATTGTTTTAAACCCATTTTATTTTGTCGATAGTATCGATATTATCGATGGTTTCGACTATCACTATCGAAAATATCGAGTGAGGGCACTATTGATGTTTTTACAGCTCTACATCGATTTCTGCCATGTTGAGTCATTTCATTGATTTTTTTGTCTGTTATTCTTGGCCCCGTTTCCCACAGACATTTGTCGCTGCCTGATTGAGTCCATGGACACGGCCCGACGCGCCTACGGCACCGACGAGGACATCATCTTCATCTACGAGAAGAAGGCCGTTACCCGGGAGTAAATGGAGTAAACAGGGAGCAATAAGAGGGAGAGAGGAACAGGAACGGGAGATGCAATGTAGTACCTGCAGAGTTTGCCAGGTTGCCAAAACGGAGAAAGTGGAGGCTGGGATCTGAGCTATGTGATATTAGTACGTTAGAGGAGAAGGAAGGTAAAGGACGAAGGTTGGAAAGCTGCTGCTGCTACGTGGTTAACTTTGGCACAACAGTGTACTTTATTTAGGTATTTGTTAGCAGTTGGTCCCCATAAAAAACAACAATTACAACAAGGTTTATATGTTAACAAGCCAGCCAGCGCTGTGGGTCGATTATTGCTCCGAAATCCAAAAGGAAAGGCTACGGATAATGCCTAGCTGCGTTCTATGTCTTAGTTTTAAGTTGGGAATTGTACAAAAACTTAGTTTATGCATGTCTTAGGTGTGTGAAAGTTAGGAAACATTTTTAATTAGTTCGTATACATAGTTGCCTTTAAAAAAGTTATTATACACCATACATTCCGTTGATTTTAGTAAATTATACAAAATACAGTTGCCCTTATATTGGTTTAAGTACAAACTTTAGTCTTAATTAAAAGAATACTCTCTTGTATTTAAAAAAGGAACTATTCGTTTTTATACCCTTGCAGAGGGTATTATAATTTTGCCATGATATTCGCAACGCAGTGAAGGAGGCATCTTCTTGATCAGCATCACCAGCTGAGTTGATCTAGCCATGTCCGTCTGTCGGTTTCTACGCGAACTAGTCTCTCAGTTTTTGAGATATCAAGCTGAAACTTTCAGCATAGTCTTACTTCTTTAGCACGCAGTCAATATGTCGGAACGGCCGAAATCGGACCACTATATACTATATAGCTGCCATAGGAATGATGGCGAAATTAATGTAAAAAAAATTTAACTTCTGTTTTTCAACGTAGTTTTATATATTTCGAGATATATCAGTTTTTAACGGTTTTAGAATTACGATTCTACATGTAAAATGTAAACTTTAGAACATTTACAATTTTCGATATTTTTCAACATCGATTTTCAATGTTCCAATTGCAGACTGCAAGGGTATACCAAACTTCGGTTTACCGAAGTTAGCTTTCTTTCTTGTTCTTTGTTTCTGCATTTATTTAAGGAATTTCATTATCTCAGCGAACATTATCCGTAGCTATGCCTTTGAAACATGCAATTTAGCAGAATTCCTTCGACCCCCCCTGCATTCCAATACGATTATGCATAATTTGTGTGTGATGTGTACGTAGAAAATACAAAAAAGATTATTGTTCCAACCAAAGCCTGTGACTCCTCCTTACTTGGCGGGCTTCTGCTCCTCTTTCTCACAGATTGGCTTGTAGAGCAGCTGCAGCTTGATGTGCGGCGCCTCCACGGGCAGGATTATCTGGCCCTTGTCATCCGTGTACTTGGCATATGGCTGCTCGGAGAAAACCTCGAAGCCGTGGGAGCGGAATATCTTCTGGGAGAAGATGCCGGTGGCATCGGCCTTCAGCATGCGGAAGCCGTTCTTTTTGGCCACCGCCAGCGACTGCTTGACCAGCTCGTTGGCAATGCCGCGGCCCCGGAAGCCCGAGTCCACCGACAGGATGCGCACATCGAAGACGCAGTCCACCTCAAATTGCTTAAATATATCGTTTTTGATGTTGTGACTATAGAGCAGCTGAAAGATCTTCCGGTAGCCCGGATCGCAGCTAAGGTCCAGCTTTTCCAGCGCCTTGGCCGTGTCGCCGGCCCGCAGGATGCCGTTCAGCACCACGCCTGCGATTTTACAGCTGCCCTGCTCCATGGTCATCAGGCTCATGCGATCCTCCATGGCCTCCACACAGTGTTCCTCCAGCTCCGAGCTGCTGCATCCATTCTGGCACACGCCGGCCGCCTTGTTCAGCGGCTCGTCGGCAAAGAAGTTGCAACGCAGGTGCTCCAGCACCTGGTCATAGTGCTCCGGTTCGATCAGCTTGTACTCCATGGGTTCGCTGCTGCTGCTGCTGCTCGCGGAGGCACTTCTTGTCTGGCCTAGTTCTGGTGGGAGTAATGGGATTTTTTTTAATATTTTCATTTTAAAATTGATTTTTTTTGTTAGTATTTTAATTTTGTGTATACCAGACATTTTTGTTTAATTAAATATTAAGCCAAAAAACAATAGCATTCTTAGTTTTTATTAAGTAAATATTATTTCTAAAGGTAGAAGCTCCTAATATTTTAAACATATTTTTTTTTAAAGGAAAGTTACAGAAACTGCGATAGTTTGTTTTTAATTACTTAAAAATGGCGTCTAAAAGTATGCAAGGAAATAGTCAAGGCTTCCATCGAAAAGTGTTTACATTTTGTAGCATACTTTTGGACTGAACTTGAAATGTTTTCAAATCTTACTTAATATTTTCTGTCCACAAATTAAAGGATAAAAGTTAGGCAATTATAATTGGATAATTATAAATTAATTATTAAGGTTTTTTATTAAAATATATCTCATAAAAGTATTTTTTTTAATTTTTATTGAGAAGAAAAATTAGTTATTAGGCTATGGGTTTTCTTGAAGCAACAGGCGTTTCTGTAAAAATTATTAATGTTATTCCTAAAAAATATATAATCAATTAAGGCTTTTAAATAGAATTTAATTTAACATAATTCAATCTTTCATTCTTTTTCAATTAAATCCCATTACATATGCAAATCTCTTTTATGTGAAGGACATTTCTAAAACTCAATTAGTCGTCGCCTTTCCCCACTTTCCCTTTCTCCCACTCGCAGCTTCTGCACTTCAACCTAATGACACACCCCCATTTGGAACACACGCACACACACTTCACACTCTCTCCACTTGATCCCTGGACCAGGACAAAGGTTGTATCACCTGTCGTCGCCAAGTGATTTGATTAGTGCCAGGCCACACGGAAATCTCTCGCGGATTAGGCTCGGATGAACGGCTGGACGGGATTGAGAGGACCTCAGTAGGACTCTGGACTCTGGTGGGACACTGCTCTGTTGTTTGTTTTCCTTGTCAGCTGTGCCAGGAAAAAATGTGTAACCTAGTTGTGGGCGCTGTCAGATGCGAACTACGACTGACGGCGACTGGAGCAGCAGCAGCAGGAGCAGCGGACAAAGGCGAACACGACAGCAACAGCATCCCAGTTGGGGGCACTGAAAAAATAAATTCGAGGATAACTCATTAAATAAATATCTACACAAAATAAAAGCTGAAAGTCAAAGAAAAATACAATATATTTACTTTATTTACAAAGAGCTATAAGTAACTGCATTGTATTGTTAGCATTTAGCATTTCGCATTTAGTATTGTAAGTTAAGATCTCGTCGACATTAGGAAAATTAGAATAAGGTAAAAACAAAGACTACGGTCACACTACGATTTGGAAAAGTTAAACCAAGAAATTAAATCAAAGAAATAAAGAAGAATCAATATAAAAACTACGATAACATTATTAATTTTTTTGATGATCTAAATAGTTACGGGAATATCCTGAAATTCATAAATTTCAGTTCAAACTCCTCCCTTTTTCGCTTAGTGTACACCCTCGTGTATCCTCATAGCCGAAGCATGAGAAAAATGCGGCCGCTTTCGGCGAATATAAAGAACGGAGGCAGTGGCGCCCGAATGTTGTACTTATTGTCGTGTCCTACGAGTGACAGCCATGCGTATACGCAACGCACACCCCCTACACACACCACACACCACACACACACACACTCAGCACACACACACACCATCCCCGTGAGCGATTGCCGCCTGGCCGTGACTTATGCCAAATGCCAATACAATTGCTTGCACAGTAAAATCGAAAGTTGGCCCCTCTCGAACCCAACTGTTGATTCCGCCTTTGTGAGGTTATAGCCGGCGCACAAAGCACGCCAGGGCTTTGACTTTGCCTCCCCCCAGGACCAGGACCAGGACGTGCCGCATTCAAAGAGGACACTCACACTTCCCTGACAAATTGTGTGAATAGAGATATTGGAGGGGGATTTTGGTTCAGTTCTTGGTTCTTAAAGGGATTTTTTTTATTATTTATTTACATGCCGATTCGGGCTCATTTTTCTCAGTTAGTTTGCTGTTTTTGTACATAACTTTGTTGAGCAAATAATACCTACTTATTTATACAATCATTAGTACATTTTACTACCTGTTTTGGCGCTAGAATTCCCAGCTAAAAAGTTAGCATGGCATGTAAATATTTACTTCAAAATCTCTAAGTAAAAAGAATTTAAGATATTTGTATCAAATTAATTTAATTTTAAAAGGTCTTTATAAAAAGTAATTCTTTACCAGAATAATGAAAATATAAAATTTTATATTTGATAAAAATATTAAATATTTGTATCATATTTGTATTCAAATAAAATATATTTATAGTCGAAAGCCACAGCAGCTATGGCTGATACTTATCCTGTATCTTAGTTTATAATTAAGCATAAAGTGTACAAATAAATAAATAAATAAAATATATTTATTTTTATATAATCTAAACTGATATACTATGTGCCCTTAAATAGTTTCGCTAGACCTCGTTCTTCTACTTTGAAGTGTAGACAACGCCCTCGGCAGACAACTGTTGCCTGACCAAAAAATGCTCCCAAAAATTCCAACCTCCTTCCCTTTTATCCCCCTTAGCCCAGTAACCATACATACTGCCCGTTATGCATATTCATTACTTTAATTAATAGCCCACTCGCCATATGAAGCGGACACACGTGTCCCCATTGACACACTCGCACAATGGGTTTCCTCTGCCCCTCAATAACTACATCAATTACACTGAGATTTCAGCCAAAGTGGAGGAAGAAATTCTATATAAATATATATTATTTAAAATATAAATCATAAAAAACTACAAATAAAATAGAGGAATATATACTTATAGGATTTTATATAGTAAACATGGTAAAATACAGTTTCCTTAATTTTTTTCTTTAAACTAAATTTTGTCAGGAATTTATATCCTTTGAGTTTCATTAATTTTAGCTTTTATTAATAGAATTATTATGTTTCCTCATTAATATTATATATATAGTATATTTCACTAAAATGATTTCTTTCTCTCGACAATAGAGCTAAATAAATCGGGGCTTGGGGCACATGACGGGACGGCACAAATTGCGTGACACTGCCCCCGGATGGAGAAGCTCACTCGGAGAGACCCGGAGTCGGAGCCAGAACCATAGCCGGAACACAAAGGTATTTCAAAGTCAGTCTGCGCGTGGCAGCACCGAAAATCGTTGTGCGTTATTGATGGCAATCAGGTCCAATTGAAGTCAATCTGCGCGGAATTGGCAGCACTGCGGCACAAATCCATCAAGTTGACAGTCCCATTATCGCAAACACACCCATCACTGAAAAGCGCTGACCTTGAAGCATCAGCTGATCTGTGCAGATATATTAAATATGTATATGTTTATGATGAGTGTGCTTTAGCAACCTGTTGACTATTGACAGCATAATTGTATGTCTTGTCCACTTGTCAACGCCATTGTGGAATTTGTAGTGGGAAATCAGCTGATGTCATCGCGGAAACAGCTGATTGATACTCGGAAAATAACGGTCAGTTAGGTTAATTTTTCGTCTCGTTTTGAAGTTAATTAATCTAATTATAAGAGCAACCTCATTACACGGGACTCTCGTTCTTTAATTAGTTGTTGAGATACCCAGTGCCTGAGATCACTCACATTTCTGTTAATCCAATTGGGTAGATCACTCCCATTGCTGTTAATCCAATTGGGTAGATTAGGTCTGAGTTCAACGACTAATAGATACCCTAGATATCTTAAATTGTTACTGCTGTGGATCTGAAATATATTATATTTTGTTTAAATAAAAAAGAAAAGAAAATAAAAGAAAAAAGAAAAGAAAAGAAAAAGGAAACTATAAAGAAAAAAGGTTCGAATAAAATAAAAATTAATAAAAAAAATAATAAAAAGAAAAAAAGAGAAGAGAGAAAAAGAAAAGAAAAAAATAAACAGAAAATAATATAAAAGAAAAAAGTAAAGAAAAAATAAAAAAAGGCATTAAAGAAGTATACAGAAGAAAAAAATAAACAGAAAGTAATATAAAAGAAAAAGGTAAAGAAAATATAAAAAAAGGAATTAAAGAAATATATAGAAGAAAAAAATAAAAATATTAACGAAATAAGAAAAAAAAAAAGCTGTCCTTTCTTTATTAAAAAAGTATTAAGCAATGAATAAAAAAACAAAAGAAATAAAAAAAAAAAATTAATAATACTTTTTCTGTGTTTAATGGTATTTTTTCTAGCCGGTATATATAAAATTTTTTGCAATTCCTACGTAATCATTATGAAAATAAAAAATGCAGATAAATATTCTTTTAATAATAGTGCTTTTTATAATTTAAGCTTTTACCCATAGATTATTGTGAAAATATCTAGACAGAGCTCTGTAACTACTCTGTACTATCTAGTAATCTTTTAGAAAAATATCCATATTTGATATTAGTGATTTAAAAAAGAAATATACTTTATTTAAAAGAAATAGAAATAAAGCTATATACCAAATCTGACCGATATGCGCCTCAGACCCATCGAGTTACAACAGGTGCTGCTATATCTTAAACATAATATACCTTCTATCGAGGGCTACCCCGTGTTCCGTATAAAATGTGACAGTCTCTCTGCGGTGCCCCGTGGACAGCTGTTCCGGAGCAGCTGAGTGCGGGGCCATCCCACATCCCATGCCATACCATCCAATACCATCCCATCAGCCCATCAGCCCAACCCACCCATCGAGATCCGATCGTCACTCTCTCGCCAGGTCGCTCAATGAGTCTTCATTCGCTGGCCCAGTTTGTTGTCGCTCACTCGTCGTCGCAGTCGTCCGTTTTATTTTCGTGGTGTCGCATATATTTAGTAAATATTTTGTTGTTGATATTTATAGTTGGGCCTACCTACACTCTCTCTCCGTGTTCGGCGTGCTGCGTGTGTTGTTGAACATAATTTTTTGTTGATTTTTTTCCTTGTGATTTTCTGCCACCTAAATGGCAGCCAAAGACCGCCTGCCCATATTTCCCTCACGCGGGTGAGTACCGAGTCCTGATCCTTGCCGAACTCTATACTTAAAATCCGGAATATATCAGGGCCCAAACGCTGATGAAATCGCGTCTGGCGGGGGCCACCAAGGGGCATGGCCTGCTCAAGAAAAAGGCAGATGCGCTCCAGATGCGTTTTCGCCTGATTCTGGGCAAGATCATAGAGGTGAGTCAAGAGATATATATTTTCTATATAAAAATATACATATATATAAATATTAATTAAAAACAGACCAAAACCCTGATGGGTCAGGTGATGAAGGAGGCCGCCTTCTCGCTGGCCGAGGTCAAGTTCACCACGGGCGACATCAACCAGATTGTGCTCCAGAATGTGACCAAGGCCCAGATCAAGATCCGTACCAAAAAGGATAATGTGGCGGGCGTGACCCTGCCCGTCTTCGAGCCCTACATGGATGGCGTGGATACGTACGAGCTGGCTGGCCTGGCTCGTGGAGGCCAGCAGCTGGCCAAGCTCAAGAAGAACTACCAGTGCGCCGTGCGACTCCTGGTGGAGCTGGCCTCGCTGCAGACCTCCTTTGTGACCCTGGACGATGTGATCAAAGTCACCAATCGAAGGGTTAATGCCATAGAGCATGGTAAAGCCAGAAGAGATTCCTGAGGCACAAATTTATATATATTTTTCTCCCTTCCTAGTCATCATACCCCGCATCAACCGCACCATCGAGTACATCATTAGCGAGCTGGACGAGCTGGAGCGCGAGGAGTTCTATCGGCTGAAGAAGATCCAGGACAAGAAGCGCGAGGCCCGCAAGTCGGCGGACAAGCGGCGCGAGGAGCTCCGGCGCCAGGGACAGCTGGCCGAGGAGGCCAAGGAGGTGCAGAATATCCTGGACGAGGACGGTGACGAGGATCTGCTCTTTTAGATCGATGATGATGCTGATGATTCCCCTTCCTATGTCCACCTGCAACTCCCCCCAAACTTAGCTACCTCACCTTTGTCCACCTTGTTGTCGTTGCTGTTGTTGTTCATTGTGATCCGGATGTTGTTCTTGGAAATACAATCCCTACCCGAAACCCCTGTGGCAATCTGCGTCTGTCTCTGTGTCTTGTTTGTGGTTTCAATTGTCAATTGGCTGTCCTTGTGGTCTCTAAGTGTAGGCACTGAGAGAAGAGTTTGTAGCTTAAAAATCAGGCATACGCAAAAAATTATATCAAGTATACGCAGGAAATTATATAAAGTATACGCAGGGAAAGCCGAACAGGTAGTATATACTATACTATATAGTATATATTTAAGGCTCGTATTTTGAGTATGGCTGTGAGTTTATTTTTTATTTTTTTATAATTCTAAAACAAACAGAAATTTAAGATTAAAAACAAATTTTGCTGGAACTGCTTGGAAATTATAAGCAAATATAAGAGTTAACTAAGTATTCGCCAGGTATACTTGAAAATGATAAGAAATTATTAAAATTAATTAACTATTTGGCAGTACTACTAATCAAATATTAAAATTCAATAAGCATTTGCCGGAACTACTTCTATCAAGTATACGCAGGAAATAATATCAAGTATACGCAGGGAAAGCCGCACAGGTAGTAACTATTTAATGCTCTTATTTCGAGTATGGCTGTGTGTTTTTTTATTCTTTTATAATTCTTAAACAAACTGAAATTTAAAATTAAAAGCAAAATATTGCTGGAACTGCTTCGGAATTATAAGCAAATATAAGAGTTTACTAAGTATTCGCCAGGTTTCTTGAAAATTATAAGAAATTATTGAAATTAATTAACAATTTGCCACCTTTAATAAATTTAAAAAAACTCAAATTTATGATTAAAAAAAAATTATTGCTGGAACTACTTGGGAATTATAAGCAAATATTAAAATTCACTAAGTATTTGACGGAACTACTTGAGAATTATAAGCAAACATAAGAGCTAACTACGTATTTACTGGATATACTTGGGAATTATAAACAAGTCAGTATTTAATTGAAAGAAATCTTTGAAAACTCTTATATTTAAACTATAATCTTTATTCCAATACCTAGAAAAGCTAATTTTCTCAGTGCATGTTTATGTCCATACCCTTCCCGAGAGCCATTCCATACTGAAAAGTATATATGCCTCGATCTCTATGGTATTTGATGACTTTTTTATGAATTATAAATAGGTCATCAATATGCATGTCCATTTCTCCATCATTTCCAATTAGTTGCTTCATTTGGTGGCCCATTGAGACAGTTTAAGATGGGAAGATATATAGCAAGCTAGCTAAGACTTTGCTTGAGTTAGATATAAATTAATTCCCATACAAACTAAGTGAAGAGTATCCCATATTTCGAGTCTCCCGGCTCTGTGCATTCCAGTTTTTATGGCATTCCCCACGATGATCCCATTAAAACGTCCGATTAAGCTGTTTAAGGGGTCCGAAAATTGCCAATTGAGCATTGCCAATTTCGGGGCGAACGGCACGTGCCGATGATCCAAAATAAAATAATAATACTCGTACGATGATAACCTGATCCAAGGCGGAGAGAGAGTAGAATAGTAAAAAGACACCGGGTTTATCTCAGTATGTATGCATACAAAATCATGTTTATTCATTATTTTTCATTTAGCCTTATACACGTAATAGTTTGCCATTGACCACCGGGGGTGTTCCGGTTTTTAGGTTCCACACATCTTAAATTCGGCTTGGATTCTTAGTTCTTAGTTGAGAATTGCGTGAAGCATTTTTTGGGTAGAAAAACTAAAGACGGGAAATTCAAACACAAAGACATGCCGTTTCAAAAATGCATTTGTAAGCTTAAGTTTAAGTGAATATTCAATATTCGAGCTAATCACTGATCACTGATCGATATTTCAGCTAATGTGACTCTGAAGTGTGCCATTTACGATTCCCTTCCATTTGTACTCTCTCTCTACACGTGTATCCATAATATAGTATATGTATAACCGATATACGATCTCTATACTCCGATATATCCTGATTCCGATCAGGTTTCTCATGCCCGGGTGTTAGTGTAAATACCAAGTATGTAAATATGTGTCTTCTCTCTATGCTTTATGTAAATACATTCATGTAGATATATTGATCTTAGTTAGACAAAAAAAAAAACATTTGCAATTGCATTTAATATTACACTCAGTACACACACACATTTTATATAATATTTTTTTCTTTTCATGTAAAGAAAAAAAAAAATTGTGAGCCGAACTCTGCGTTCGGTTGGTAAATATACAAAAATATTGAGTATATTCGTACATAGATTTATCGATAGTTATCGCGGCGCCATGTCGCTTACAAAAAAAAAACGGGCACACTTTCAGCTTCAGTTTTGAATTTAGTACAGTTGCGCCCGCGAATGCTCTCTCTCTCTCTCTTCGGAAAAGAGTGAGATATAGATCGCTATTTTTTAAGATCAAGAAATCAGAGTGCTTTAAGCCTTGGGCATGGGTTGGTTTTTAGTGATGGCCTTGGCCTTGGATCCTGGCTTGGTTATTGTTGCAATTGTAGTTGCTTTAGCGGCTGCGGTTGCACTGGCTGCTGCTGTTGTTGTTGTGGTTATTGTGGTTGTTGCTACTGCGGCCAGCGTCGACGTCGGCGGCATTTGTGACGTCATAAATATTTGCTGCGGCTTCTGACCTCCCGACATCACACATTTGTCCTGCAATCGAAAGAGCGAAAAACGAAAAACAAGAAAAGAATAGATTGTCCGCAAGTGGGCCGCATTTTTTTTTGGTTTTGGATAGAGAATTAAATAATTGATTAAATTTGTGGTTTTATTTGCGGACCCCATTAGTTAATATCGATCGTGGCAAAGTTTTTTCGTTGCAAAACAAAGCGCAGCTAGGCAAAAGTCAATGCAGTGACAGTGAGCGTGATCGAACGTGACTGGCAGTGTGACCAGCTCTCATGAACATAAAGTACAGTCAACGCAAATAAGCATAAAACGAATGTGAAATTAAAAAAACGAATTTGGTAATAATATTTAATAGGAAATATAATATAAATACAATTTCACAATTTGCTTTTTAATAATACCATAATACATATGTACATAAAATATGGAAACTATTAAGAATAAAAAAAAATTTAAAAAAAATCAATAGTTCAAATAAACCAATGATTTCGATTAATATTTAATAGCTATCGATTAGTCTCTGTTTGCTTCTCCCCTGATTTGGTCACACTGCAACAGTAACGGTAAGTTTGTAAGTAATTATAGAAGTAGAAGAACATGCCGCGCAAGTTTTGCTGGAAAATTCATCAAGTAAAAACCGTGTGCGAGTGTTTTTTTTAGTGTATTTGCGTGTCCAGAACAGAGAGAATGTGGCGCTATTTTTCTTGGAAATTTGCTTGTCATCAGATAATAATAGTTAAGTATTTTGAATTAGACTTGGAATTCAGGGGGGTCTCAAGGAGGGGGGATTCTCTAATTTTTGGAGCTGTCCTAGATGAACGAAGATAATTTACAGGTGAAAAGACGAAGGCAATCCCAAATCAAGATTTATAGATCAACTTATAATAAAAATGAATAGGGGAAATTTCCTAAAGGTTTCAAGGGTTTTAAGGATAAAAGATAGCATCTAATTTTGAGGGATTTTATTCCAGCTTCAGGTTGGGAATTTCTGATCTTAAAACGGAGTCTTCAAAATATTTAAAGGACTCTTGCGATGATTTATGATTGAGTTTACTTGATGTCAGATTGCTCTTCTGGGGGTTAAGGTAGTTAGACTTTAGAGGGAATAAGCTTTTCTTTTTTAATTTTTTAATTAAAGAAAGGATATCTGGTAGCTTGCCAATGGGTGCTGGCTACTGTGGTGTTTAAAGAGGAGGAGGCTGGGTGGCTTTTGGTGACTTTTGAGAATGGCGGTGGCTACTTCTACGGCTAAGGACTACGACTAGGTCTACGTCTACGGCTAGTTTCGGTTAGGCTACTGCTCTGACAACTCAAATACAACTGACTCGGGTGGCACGGATGACGCTGACGGTACTCTCAGTACCTTTTGACCCCGGAAGCAGATGCCCATCATCATCCACTTGGAGCCGCTGCCGCCGCTGGAGCCTTGCTCATCCTTGCTGCGTATGCGATTGGCTGTCGTTGTGGCCATGATCGTATCCGTTCCAGCCTCCGGCTGTGAAATGAGCTTCTTCTCCCGATCTCGATCTCGATCCTTATCCAGACTCTTGTCCTTTTCCCGCAACTTGCTCTGGAGCCGAGGTATGAGTCGCTGGCGCTGCTGTGGCTCGTGAATCATCACAATGCTGGCACTGCTAGCCTTGCGTCCATTAAGCCGCTTATTCGGGGGAGATATTCTGAAAATCCAGGGAATCAGAGGGGTTGGGAATAGTCTTTAATCCTTGAGGGACTTACCTCTTCCCGGTGGCTGGATTCTCGCCGCCGGGCTGCTGCACAGCATCCGTATCGGGGGCGGTGTTGTAGGCACCCGAGTACATAGAAGCCCGCTTCGGTGCCCATTCCGGATGACCACGTACGGACAGCTGGGTGGCCAGACTCTTGAGCAACACAGCACGGACCTTGACCGAAATTTCCCCATACATTTTAAATTTTAAATCAAGTTGTAGGCATATTTTTAAGCCTACCTCGCCATTCAGGAAACAATAGATGAGCGCTATGAAGAATCCCTGGAAGGAGGTGAGAAAATAGGTGGAATAGGACCACACGGCAAAGTTTGTGGCCGTCTTGAGGGGCGCCAGCTGGTGCAGGATGTTGGTGATGCCCAACAGAGGCAGCAGGACTATGGCCGCCCTTACCGCCTTCCGGGTCTGCTCAATATCGCTGGCCTGCGACTGGCGCAGCTTCATCACTAGGACTCGGATGATGTTCACCAGGAAACAGAAGTTGAGCTGGAAATTCAAGTTCATTACAGTTTAGATCAGGGGATCTTATAGGTAACGCACCAGAATCACTGCCAGTCGCGGTCCTTCGAGGATCCAATAGTACGGCGTTAGATTATAGTTCCACAGGCAGTCCCCCAAGGACGTGTCCATGTACATCACCGTGCAGCGTGCCCACACGGTGGTCATCAGGATGGGCACACACCAGCCGAGCCGGGAGAAGAACTTCAGGGGGAAGCTGCCCTGGAAAACGGCCACCGTCACCATGTTGTGCAGGTAGAGTCCCTCGATGAACATCCACATGAACATGGCGGTGCGAGCGTACTCCAATAGGACATACGAGGCCTCACAGAGATAGGGCTGAGATCGGGGCAATAAAAAATATAATTGAATTAAGTTTAAATAAATTAAAAAAAGTTGGAAGCTTCGGCGAGCTTCAGCCAGCTTTGTTTAGCTTCTGCAATCTTCGTGCCCCGAAAGCATCCGTGTACTTGGTGTGGGCATCTCTGCTTTAACCCAAATATGCTTATTATAAGCTTCAGCAAGCTTTGTTGGTATCTCTGCTTTAACCGAAGCATGCTTATTATACACTTCAAGCAGATTCAGCAAGCATTGTGCCTGAAAGCACCTGGGTATATGGTGTGGACATCTCTGCTTTAACCGAAGCATGCTTATTACGCGCTTCAGGCAGATTTAGCTAGCTTTGTGCCTCGAAAGCATCTGGGTATACGGTGTGGGCATCTCTGCTTTAATCGAAGCATGCTTATTATGCGCTCCAGCCAGCTTCAACAAGCTTTGTGCCTCGAAAGCACCCGGGTACTCGGTGTGGGCATCCCTGCTTTAACCCAAATATGCTTATTATAAGCTTCAGCAAGCTTTGTGCCTCGAAAGCACCGGGCTACTCGGTGTGGGCATCTCTGCTTTAACCGAAGCATGCTTATTATACGTTTTAGGCAGATTCAGCAAGCTCTGTGCCTCGAAAGCACACGGGTATTCGGTGTGGGCATCCTTGCTTTAACCGAAGCATGCTTATTAACCCGGGTTCACGATGTGGGTATCTCTGCTTCAACCGAAGCATGATTACCCTTAATTTAAATGCGCTTCAGGCATCTTCAGCAAGCTTTGTGCCTCGGGTACTCAATGTAAGCATCCTTGCTTTAACCCAAATATGCTTATTATAAACTTCAGCTAGATTTGGCAAGCTTCTGGCATCTTCAACAAGTTTTGAGCCTCAAAAGCACCCGGGTACTCGGCGTGGGCATCCCTGCTTTTACTCAAATATGCATATTTTTTAAAATATTCAACTACCTAACCCTCACCCACCGTATTTTCAATGACCGAGAGGCTCGTGTTGGTGGCCGCCTCCTTGCTGCCCCTCCGGAACTGATCCAGATACAACGTCAGCCGGATGATCACCTGCAGCACCATGGCGATGAACAGATTCTTGTGGATCTTCGTTCGGTTGTTCCTCAGCGAGCGGAAGGTGCAAAAGATCACCAGGGACACAATCAAGGCGAAGAGCGACAGGCAGAGCCCGACTATCTCCAGGGTCCTCGTCCGCTTGGCAATGTCTATGTAGAGATCCAGGTCCTCCTTGCTGCCCATCTGCTGCATCAGCCGGATGACCTCGGGCTTATAGCACGGCCCGTAGTCCGTCCAACCGGTGGCATTCGTTTCCGTGGCATTGGGCCGGGTGCCCCACCTGCCGTCCAGTTCGCATTTTCGATTGGCGAACTCTGTAATAATAATAATTATAATAATAATGATGGCGGGAGTGGGGGGGATTAATGACTGAAATCGGCCTGGATTCGGTTTTTGATGCAATGACTGACAGCTGCAATTATGAAAATTACACCAAACGGAAGGAGGACGAGTTTGGGCTGTGCAAATCTATAGTCACGGCGGTGTTTATGGTAAATGAGGCCACGGCAATGCGGCACTGAGCGATATTTTAGGAAATTATATTTTATTTGTATTTATTTAAGGCAAATTTCTTAAATTAAGAGCATAAATAAAGAGCTCTGGGCCCTGTTTTCTAATTAAATTAATTTTTAACTATAGTTTTCTGCCTTTGCTAATTAAATTCTATTTTCAAGGGCCCTGTTTTTCATTTAAATAATATTAAATTAATTTTTAGCTAAGCTTTTCTTCGAGTGCCCTACCCTTGCTTATTAAATACTAATATTCCCCCGTGGAAAGCCTTCGATTTCGTGGTTGGCATATCATCATCGGACCCCAGTTGGGATCGTAATTAAGTAACCCAGTCCCTACCAGCAGGGCACACCTGCATACAGTCTGACCACGCCCACTTTCGGCCCAGTTTCGGAACGACTTAATGGGGTTAAGGAGCCAGGGAGCTAAGGGGGCTAAGATTGGGCCATCCATGCATGCAAATATATGGATATTGAGAGAACCTCAATGAATACGAAATCGAATAATTGTTTTGCCATTCCGTCGACGGCAGTTGAACGGATTCCCAGCTAATGATCCGTATAATTGTGGCCGCCAGTTAAATATATCATCATCCTTTAATTGCTCAAGACATTGCTTATACGAAGGGTAATTAAATTCTGATCAAGGGTAATTTTTAATTTAACTATTAATTTAGCTGTCCATTGGCCTAATTCCAGTCAAGTTGAGGTGGAAATATGAGTTAATTACTTACTGCGCGTATCGACGCCATGATAGCCGCCCGGACAGTTCATCCGTGCAAGGACTCCGGCCGGAGTTGGTGGCCAGCAAAGCAATGTGTCCCAGGTCCAGTTGCAGTAAAGACCTGTCGATAGGTCCAAGAGTTTAAATAAATATATTGTGTAAAACCAAATATGACAGATAATATATCTTTATGATCAAAATATTGACTATCGATAATTCAGAATAATAAAAACTGAGGAGCCTAATAAGTATTATTAAATTGGAGCAATGGTTTTGATTATTTTGATTATTAACAACTTGTTATATATTTAAAAGATCAATACGATATTTATTTGTTATCGAGATATTACCTATCGATAAATAATAAATAAATAAAACCAACTAACCTCAATACATTCAATATGATATTTATTTTTCATCTATAAATTGTTTATCGATAATTTGAAAATAAAATGAAGTAATTTATTTATTAGCGACATATTACCTATCCATAAATAATAAATAAATAAAACGTAGTAACCTCATTGCATTGCATTGCATATTGTAATAAATTTAATATATTTATTTCCATCTAAAAAAATTTAAAATTTAAAACCAAATTTAAAAAACAAAATGTCTCATTAACATGCTTTCAGCCCCAACTCTTTAGCATTTTAAAGTGTGTCAACACATCGAATGTAAGCCAAGTTATTTATATCATTAAATTCCCCTTAATTACATTTATTAATTATTATTTATTAACCCCCATCACTCACCTGTCTGTGGCAGGGTGTAATTGGCAAAAAGCGCCGAACAGTTCTCATAATTGGTGGCTGCCGCCGATGCGAGCGTTGCATTCCAAGGAGCGCTGGCATTGACACCGGCCAGGACAAGGTCCGGATCCGGATCGCGCAGCACCTCCTTCACCGTCGCCTCCAGTGCCATCTTGGCCACACTGGTGACCCGGTCGAGGGTGAAGTTTTGTTCCAGGACATCTGACAAGGGCGCCTCGCTGGTCGTCTCATTGTCGTCCAGGAAGGGAATACGTCCGCCGCTAAACGGCAGCTGCGAGGATGTGGGCTCCAGCATGGATATGTCTGGCGATGCCGAGGCGGCTGCGGATGAGGATGAGGATGTGCTGGTGGACTGGCGCAGCAGGCGGGTGAAGCGCTGAGCTGAGATGCCGCCACCGGAGTCGAGTATGCTCGACAGTAGGGTCATATTGTCAGCGAAAGCATTTTGTAACTGGAAGGATAGGAGGGGAAAGAATATATATAATTTATTATTATTAAATCAAAAATTCTCCAAAGATTAATAGAGTTTTTTCCTAAAAAGTAGCTCTGATTTTATGTATTTATTTATATTTTTCGGAACTAAACTAGCCTCTAATAATAATTTAATTTAAATTAAAATCTTCCTTAGTTACTTTCCAGAGTTAGTTTATCTCTAAAATTTAATTATACTTTGTGCTTTATCAATTCAATTAGGATTAAACTGCGCTGTGCTGTGCTGTGTCCTAAGCTTGTCAGCGATTTCTGGAATTCTGTCGCCTTTCCATTGTTAATTGGATGCTGCTGCTCTTATTAGAGAGTTGCATTTATGCTCTATGTGATATCTTATAATTGGCAGTTGTGCATTGTGCTAAAGCTGATGGGGACTTGAAGGCACTGACAGAATTTCCACAATCAGAGTTTAAGAAAATTAATAAATAAATAATAATAAATAAACAAATAAATAAATAAATACAAATAAATAATAATAATAATATACAATTCGTTATATTTCTAATTTTCTAAAATAAAACCAGACAATCCAAGCTATAGGTTCAGTATAAATATTAAATGGAAAATTTGATATAATTATCATTTTGAAAAAAAGTTTGAAAAAAAATCGAATAATATTGAAACATCGTAACTTTTTTAAGATATTTATTTATTTATTATTGTTCCCAAATTCGCAAAGTCTTAAAAACTATAAACATTAAATTTATTCTCTTAAATTTTATTTTCATATTCACATTCTCTATTTCTGATTCGATTGCAAACCGATTTTTATATCGACCAATTTACTTAATTAATATTTTTAATACTTATTCCGATACAGGGTTTCGATTACAAACACCATGTTTATATCTATAAATTCATTTATTTATTTAGAGCCTGTATTTATTAATTTCTACAACTATAACGCTATTTAAAGGCTGTAATTTTGATATTTTCCGTACCATACATATACATATAGATAAATATCGATTTGTTCAATTATTTTTATATCGATAAATTGATTTATTTATTTAAAGACTTTATTCATTACCACAATTTTAACGCTGTATACCATACACTTATCGATAAATATCGATTTATTTGTATTATTTTTAAAAATACCTAAATCAAGTTTTTCTCTGTTTACATTCTAAGAAACTCAATGCTAAGCCACCTCTGAGTTCTGGATCCTTTCCCAATTGGACTCTCGCCTTGACCACATGCTTCCTCCGATAGTTATCGGTATATAATCGCTTGGCCTGCAGACCCAAGCTGATATTGGATGCTGCACCTGCCATTGTCCTTGGATTAGCATATACATGTGTATCTCTCGCAGGATGCGCTGGATATTGATACCTTTCCGCCTCCTGCATACTGCATACTGCATCCCGTTTCCGCTTCCGCTTCCGGGTCAGATTTAATTGAAAGCTTATCGCACAATGGGAACAGAACGTCGGAGGAGGCGCCTTTGTTTACGGCTCTTTCATAGATGTTTGTGGCAGTAGCAACCTCCGTTGTTAACGCAGTTTATGATTGCCCCTAATAAATGGCCGGCTTATTTATAGCATCGAGTGCAAACATCACACACAGAGCCCACACACATCACAACTTATACAGAGCTACAGAGCGAGCACACACATTGCATTCGCATTCGCATTCATATCATCCAACATCGCACCGGTTGCCGGGATTATGGCTGGCAAATGGACACGAGCCAAGAGGTGGGAGGTGGACCAGGGCGTGGGGGCTAAGAACTGGTCGGTCGTGTGATGGATTCCGATGAGTTGGCTATTTGCAATTCAAGGGAAATTCGCCAGGCCCCCAGCTCGGGGTGAAGTAATCTCTGCATAAGCATACAAAAAAAACGCTCTCCGGGTTTAGAAAATAAGCAAGCTAAAAGCATTTCCGGCTGGTCTCTGCAAAGGGATTTCCTTATGAACATTTTCACTTAGCTTAAAAAATTCACCATATAATTATTATAATAATAGTTTCCTTTTCCTTTATAAAATCCAAGTTTAAACATACTGTAAATTACACATTAAGATTTCTTTCTGCCGCCGCCAGGTGGTGTATGGCCAGGCATTTCCGTTTCCGCCCAAGAAACATGGAAACGGAAAGAGCCAAGGAGGAGTGCCTTATGCCGTTCCGGAGAATTGCGTAAACAAGCCAGCCGGAATGGGGCATCCATCCTGCCAGGATGCGGCGGACGGCTCATGTCCCCCGAAATGCCTTTGAGTGCATTTTATATAATTTCATAAGAATTTCAATTTTGCCAGTTGTCGCTGCTCACATATGCATGCAGGATACGTATGTGTGTCTAGCCTTGAGGCACTCCTCCGGCTCAATATATTCATGTTGCATAATGTTGCCCAGCCAAACTTTTTACACAGAAATTAAAAAAAAAAAAGTATTTAAAATATAAAATATTTGTTATATGTACATCCAAAACCGATTAAACTTAAATTTAAACAAAAATTGTTTAACTATTAAAGGGAAATATCAGTATGATTAACTTACTAATATTTATAAATTTATGTAAGCCCTCATTTAATATTTATTTTAAAAGTTTTTCTATAAGAAACCTTACAGGAAGATTTTCTGTGATAAAAATACAATTATTTGGTTTATATCGATATAAAATATCGATATATTGTCAATCGATAATTCACAATTCTAAAAATTAAGAAACCTCATAAAATTTTACTACATTTATGTAAGCCCTCATTTAATATTTATTTTTAAAGTTTTGCTATGAAAAACCTTACAGGGAGGTTTTCTGTGATAATAATACAATTATTTGGATTATTTACCACAAATGTGAAAAATAAAATATCGAAATATTGTCTATCGATAATTTACCATTCTAAAAACTAAAGAACCCCATATAAACTTTTCTCTGGGATAAATTGATGGATGGGTTTACATTGTTTTGATCATTAACCACATGTTATATTGTAATTAAATGCAATATGTTATACTTATATATATGTTATGTTATATATATATGTTAGTTATAATCGAAAAATTAACTATCGATAAATTGTAAATAATTGAAAATGAAAAAACTAAGAAATACAATTATTGGGATTATTTACCATAAATGTGAAACATAAAATATCGAAATATTGCCTATCGATAATTCACTATTTCAAAATCTAGGAAACTTTATAAAAATTATTTTTGGGGATAAATTGGTGGATTGGTGTCAATTGTTTTGATCATTAAGCACTTGCTACATATATTCTAAATAATTATTATTGCTATTATCAGAAACATAACTATCGATAAATAATAAAAAATTGAAAATTAATCGATGTATCCTAAATAACAGACAATTTTTTTAAACCTCGAAATTCCAAACCATACCGATAATACAAATATTTTTATCCGTGTAGGATCATTATTACTGCGCTTAGTGGGTACGCCCATGCGAGGCGTGGCACTCTCACTGCCGATTCTAATCGATACTTATCGCTGCAGCGGCCCGAATCTCGGCGCGTTCGCAATTAAGCTAACTAAGCGCAAAAGCCACTCCAAAGCCAGTCGGCTCAAAGGATTGGGATTGGATAACTAACTGGATGTCGCCCTCCTCCTCCGGATTTCGGATTCCCAGGCAGCACCGCAGCACCGCAGCAGGCACCCTCTGATTTGGGTCAGTTGCAGTGGCTTAAAGTGCGTCAAATTCCGGGCGTCAAGGGGTTAAGGGACTAGGGGAGATCTGGCGACTCCCTCCGGGGACTCCGATTAAATACTTGTGGAATTTAAAGTGAAATGCCGCCAAGCGAATAAGCAGCCACGAAGTCCCAAAAAAGGTTTACAAAATCAATAGCTAATTTAGAGGAAGGGAAAGGAAATTAAAGGAATTTAATAATTTTGAATATACAAAAATATAAAATTTAAAAGGCTTGCCATTCCAGATCTCTTACTAAATCCCACATGCTGCCCATAGTTATCGGCTTGTAAAGCTCAAACATTTGAAAGCCATAAATCAAAGCCATAAACATAATTTTTATGGCCACAATCAAACAAAATTGTTGTAAATAAAAGAAATATTTCCATACAACGAACACGCTATAAATTTATATTTGAAATTCTTGTAAATAAAAGAAAGATTCTCTTACAACGTATACGTAATAAATTAATGATATACTTTTAAAATTGTTGTAAATAAATTAAAGATTCTCTTACAACGTATACGTATTAAATTCCTCAACAACGTATACGTAATAAATTTATTTAATACTTTTAAAATTGTTGCAAATAAATTAAAGATTCTCTTACAACGCATACGTAATACATTTATTTTATACTTAAAAAATTTTTCTAAATAAAAGAAAGATTCTCTTACACAGTATACGTAATAAATTCCTCAACAATGTATACGTAATACATTTATTTGATACCTTTAAAATTGTTGCAAATAAATTAACGCATACGTAATAAATTCGTACTTATTTTAAATTCCTCAACTACGTATACATAATAAATTTACTTAAATCTTTTAAAATTGTTGTGAATAAATTAAAGATTCTCTTACCACGTAAACGTAATAATTTTTTATTTATTTTATATTTTTACCCGCCGCTTGAGCAAACCAAATACAGAGCCTTTTTGTTTACCATTTCTTGGGCTCTCTGCTTGGGTCATTTCAATAATTAATCAACTTTCTTACTGAGCACTCGCATCGAATTTAATTATTAAAGGCGCCTCGGAATGCCCCAAATACCACTACTTATGAACTGTCAATGCAACCAAGGACTTGTACGGCGGCTTTCAATTTGTAATTCCAGGACACAGAGCCAGAGAGGGGGGAGAGCGTTAAGGACTCAATCGAAGGCATTAAAAAGTCATTGAGTTTTGCGCCTAAAAACTGGGTTGATTGAGCCCCAGCCGAGTGATGTGTGCGGGCCGATCGATTGTTTTAACATTTTCATCGCCCGAAAAGTGCAGTCTTGGGTGTTTCTAGGCCAGGCTCTCGCTCTCGTGTAGTATATTTCTTTGGCATAATTATGGGCGCAAAAAAAAAGCGAATAATGAAAGAAAATGAATCTCAAGAGGCCAACCCATTCAAAGTGGGCGTCGGCGGCGACGGGATTGGTTAGGCTTCAACGCGACGACGCTATTTGAAAAGTTTTTCGCGCTATTTGACAAGCCAAAAGACGACTTTTCACTGCGGGTTTTCCCGTTGCCATGACACAGGTACAGTGCGTTTAATAAGCACAGAAAAACTCTACATTTAACCTTTAAATTTGATAATTTAAAATAAATAAATGCAAACAATTTGCCCACAGAAATTCGCTAGCAGAGAATTCATTTGCAAAATGTTATTTGTTCAAGGGAATTGTGTCAACGATATTAGTTACCGCACAAAATGAATTTAATTGGTTATTATTTTTCTGCATTTGCCGACCACAAATATGACAAGGATATGCAGGTGTCAGTTGTAATTATTTTTAGCACATCAAACTAAATTCATTAATGTGGCCTTTGGTCCCTGACTTATTTGCCAAAATGCGAAATATTTCTGCTCAATTAAGGGGGATTTTCTCAACAATTATTGCTTAGCCAACGCAAAATAAAGGGAAAATACATTTTAATTAATTGCTTGCAACAATCAAGGTGCAACATCTAATTGAAAGTTCTGCCGGCAATTAAAATGGGCTATCTTTGGCAAAAATGAAATATATACATATATACTATATTTATGGCTGTGAAACGCACTGTAGTCTCTGTGTGCGGGTCCGTAGTCCAGACCAATTAAGGTTCAACAAAGGATTTTCCAATTGAAAGTTTGGCAAATGTTTAAACAGGAGCAGGAGCGGCAGGAGCTGTAATTTATGTAACTGAGCAAGTTCACCTTAAATTCGGGGACAGCCCTCGCAAACAGCATGTGTTTCCATGGCACTTCACCAGACAAGTGCAGCATCTGGCGCATTAAATGGGGATCCAATCGGGGCCATCATGGTGTCCTTAGTTTTATAGTTACATCACCTTTTGGGCCAGGACCTTAAAGCAGCAGCAAAGCAGCAGCCCGGCAGCCCGGGCATCCCTGGAATCCCTGCAGCCGGGTGGGTGGCCGGGTGCTTTGCCTTTGTCACCGCAGGACATTTGCCGCTTGGCTGAGCCACTGCAGCTGCTTATACAATTTGGCATTGAAACTGCCACTGTTTGCAGTTAGCTGCACGGCGAGAAAATTACCGCAAATCATATTTATTTAATTTTGTTGCCAAAATTGTTTTAGCCTCTGCTATGTTTAAATGAAATTTGAGTTTCAAATTAGCTTGATTGCTGGCAAAATGTTACTGCGATTTAAGCGACTTTAAATCTCTGTATATTCTATATTCTGTATATTCTATACAGAGATTTAAAGTCGCTTAAGTATAGAATATACAGAGATTTAAAGTCGCTTAAATCACAGTCTAAAAATATGCTAAATAAAGTAGCATCCCTGAATTTAATTGGTTAAATTATTTACATATTTAAAAGGAGGCATTTTTATGCACTTTTAAAATTAATTTTAAGTGTATTACTATTTCTAAATCTAACAAATTATATATTTCCCTCTTAATATTAATAAACCTATTTAAATTCTCTTATTTGTGCCTAATTTATGCCTAGTTATTGCTTGCAAGGTCACTCTAAGCTTTGTCCGCTAGCACAGTCACACTTCCTCCTAGATTTATACAAATTTTTCCAAGTACATTTAACTGCTGTTGTGGTTTTCTTTTCGCACGGTTTAGTTTCTCTTTTTATTCAGGCTTGGATCGATGCGAATGTCTTAGTCCAGGCCATGCTTGTAATTGAATAACTGAATATCTTGCAAAAAAATCTGGAAAGGAGCGAAATTTCGAGGCGGAAAATTCTAATGAATGTAAAGATAAAAGCAGGCCTCTCGCCTTGTCGAGTTTTACGTTGAGATTTTGCATTGAAATTAATTTTGACAGGCCGAGAGCAGATTTTGACAGCTCGTCAAGTTCTTTTGCGCCTTGCCATTGAGTTTTCCAACCCCTGGAAAATAGCCCAGCCTGCTTTGTGTGTGTGTGCAACTGTTGCATTACTGATTACTCCTCTGCTGTGCAATTTGCCAGATTGACACTCTATAAATCAATATCGGATTGGGCCTAGGAGCACTTACTGCCAGTTGGCACCGACAGTTACAGTCGCCATAATAAATATATGGTGCCAGGGCTGCCTGTGCCAGTATATTCACCTGTACCAATGCCAAAGTCAATGCCAGTGCCACCGTCAAAGGCTACACACAGCGAAATATAATACTTTTCAAGAGATTTAAGCTTACTTTATTTGAAGAATGTATATTCTTAAGAAATTACATTTCTTATTTCGAAACTAATTATTTAATTAAAAATTATTCAAAGTATACTAAAATATTTATGCCAAATTTATGCCTAGCTATAGCTTGCATGGCCACACTAAGCTTTGCCTGCTGGCACAGTCACACTGCAAGCATAAAGGAAGGGCTATAGTAATTTACTGATCAAATATTCTTCGTACTCTTGCACAGTGTAGTTCTTCAACAGAAGACGCTTGAAAGGACCTCAATGAATTAAATATCCTCAATAGATTGTTGTCCCTAAATGGCCAGACATTCAATGCAATTATGTGGCTGGTTTATTTTGTTTTATTCTTTTTTTTAAGAAAATTGTGTAAACAATAGAGTTAACCGCATTGTTTAAGCCCTGCTCCATTTTCTCTTTCAATTTGCTTGTTTTTCGATTCAATTAAATAACAATTGAATGTAAGTGGATTGTTAACTATGTCAGAATCAGGTGCAATTTAATGCCCCATTTGGTCAAAAGAGGTTGCTTAAGCCAATACCTGCATTCCTTTTCAGTTCAAAGCAAGTAGTTTATATAATTTATAGTAATTTTTCTAATAGGCCTGACAGACATTCCCCTAAAAACTGTCTTATATAACGCACCCGGAAAAAGTTCAATGACCAAGAGCTGTCTTACGCAAACCGAGTGGGCTTACATAAAATAACGGGCAGAAATATTCGTTACAGCATTACTTAATAATAAGCTAACTGACCCAGTTACATAAGGTTTATTCAAATTTGCAGAGCTTTAACATTGGGGCACCGGCACCTGTTGCCATCCTCCTCCTGAAACGCACTGTACTGGGGAGCGGGGTTGGTTGTTTGCTCTCGTTCACCTCGACGCTGTGGCCCAGGGTGCTGGCAGATTGGCAGAATGGCAGTGGCCCCAAATTGGCTGCCTGGCATTCCGCCATCCCGCCACTAGCCAGCAAACCTCCGGTTGAACCCCCTAGCCCCAAACACACACTAAGCTCTCTGGCCACGAAGGAAATTCTTTACTCGTTAGCCTCGCGCACAAGTCGCAGCCAGACCTTGACAACGCGGCAACAGGATCTGGGGCTGTGCTGGCGAGTTTTTGCTCACCCAAACCTCAGCACATTGGCATCTACACGGATGAAAATAAATAAACACAAAAAATATGTGCCTAATTTATGCCGAGTTTTTGCCATCAGGGTCACACTGCGCGTGACCTGGAGTACTGGTCACACTGGGTGATGTGGAATTTGTGGATTTCCATTATTTATGGGATTATCTATAATTATTTAACTTGTTGTTAAGTTTTAGTTATTTTAAATAATATTTTGAATTTTCAAATATTAAAATTTGTTTAAATATCCTGATTTCTAATTTGATTTATTTATTAACCATTTTTTTCTCGGTGCAATTGTGTTGTACTTGATTTTTTTTTGTATATTTGGCAGACTGCCAGAATAATTCTCGTAACTCTCGTTTTGGTTCGTTGGCTGATTGTTGTGGTCGCCAGCTTTCCCGCTTTGCCGCTCCGTTTCCCTTCTGGTTTTCTGCTTTTCAGCTTTCCCCGCTCCGCTGACTCGCTCCCAATCCCTATCTGTCGCTGTTGCTGTAACTGTATCTGCATCCGTATCTGCAGCTGTATCTGTATCTTGAGCTGTCTGCGCTCGTTTATCTGCGGCCCAGCAGTTTGATTCGCGTCTCGATTGACATGAAATTAATGAATTGCTCCTAATTGTTGCATAATTATGTTGTTATTGCGCCCACTCCAGCTTAGACTCTCCATTATTCGCATCAATTTCATTATTACATTACGTTTTCATGGTCGCTGGTCGATTCATTTGTTCATCTGTCATCGCCAGGACAAGGGTTCGCCGCGTTCAAGTTCGACTCCTCTGTGTCTGTGTGTTACACAACTCGACGAGGTGCCTTTAGGAAAAGGTCCTTGGCCCTGAGCAGATGTGACTGCTGCTGTTCCATAACACTGTCTTACAAAATGCGACACTTTTCTAAAGGATTTACGATGCGGGATCTATCTTTATAAATTATGTAATTAACTGTGTAATTAATTTAAATAATTTTTATATTAGAAATCCTTTTTCTTTCAAGCTTTTGTTTGCATTTAATAAAAACTTCACGCCTGCCTCTATTCTATAGAGTTTTTCATTTAATCAGAAACTTTGTTCAACTTTAATTAACAGTTCAATTAGTCCTTGATTGAATTAACTTTCATTACAAGTTTTGTTTGCAGCAAAAGTTTGTTGTAAATGGGAATTTACACTCCTCGAAATCAATTTTTTAATTAAATAGTAACTTCAAGACCTATTTTCCCCGTTGGCTGGTGTAATATTAGTGTGTGAGGGAATTTCCCATTTTCTCTTGCTTGCTTCATTTTTCTTTTGATTATTTTCATATTCTTGGCAACAAAAGGGCGACCGGAAATATGTATTCATCAAATTGCGACAAAAAGCAGTCCGAAACCTTTTTGCGGTAATGGATGTAAGTGAAGGGATTTTCCCAGGAGGTGTTCGACACGTGTGTTTTCGTCAGTTGATTTTATTTTAATAAATAAACTGATGGCTTAATATTGAAGTGGTCACTTTGGGGTTTTTATGTTTATTATAAAAATATATAAAAACCAAAGCAAGTGCCATACCGATAACAAGCAGGATCAAAGGCTGTCAAAACCGAATTATTTCTAAGAAAAAGTGAGGTATTTTCTAGGGTATAAGTAAGTGTATCTAGAGAAATCATAAATATTAATACATAATATATATTTTTTAATACAAAATAATAATATATTATAAATCAGTTATCAGTAATCAATAAAGCGTATTTTTCTTAAAAGATTTAATCAGTTTTTCATATTCTTACCCTGAGTAAAAATTCATTTTTAAGCTATATACAATTAATATAATATTTGGAGCAGTTAATATAATATAATAATAAAAATATAATCTATACTTTATAATTTTATACTTATAATAATTATAATTTCCCAGAGTTTCCCCTTGTTTAGTAAAAATAAATTAATTTTCTTTCGATCTAGTAGGTTTTCTGATTGAAAGAAAAAAATCTCCTTATATAATTAATATTCCCAGAGTAAAATTGTGTTTTTTCCCTAAAGTTTTCACTACTTTCTATTGAGTTTTTCTGAGTTAAAGTTAGGATCTAGGATCTATTCTTAATATTTTCCTTGAAGATTTCCCCCATTTATTTTGCATTTTCCCGAGTTTAAGTTAATTTCCAGTGTGGAATTCAATCAGTGCAGAAATAACCAAGGCAGCCAACTGCAAGTCAGAGTTGAGTTGCTGTCAAAAGCCACCGGAAGAGAGCTTGCATATTGTTTTTTATTTTTTTTATTTTTCAGTGGACTTAACCCAGTGACAGGCAAAGCGGACCTTGGGCCGCCTTCTGAAATTGTAATGGAATCCGGATTAAGGATTACGGATCAAAGGGGACTCGGTGACCAGGTGACAGCAGCAGGCGGGGATTAAGCCAATTGAGTGGAGTGCCTTCCCGGGGATTGCCTTAATTGAGGGTCAGGTGCTCCCGCGGACGGGGGTTAAGTGTCAAGGTCTTGGGGTCGTGACACGCCCACAGCTTAGCCAAGTTAACAGCTAACAGCTGACTGTGCCTGGCTAATTGCCTTCGCTGAGCGCCTACGAAGGCTTGCATAAATTTTCGCCAGCATTTGGCATTCCTCATTTTCCTCATTTCGCATTTTGCATTTCGCATTTTGCATTTCGCATTTTGCATTTCGCACATGTGGCATCCACTAAGTGGCAAGTGGCTGGGCGCCCTTAACCGCACCTCCTTTGGCATTCCCTTTGTGCGGGCTTTCGGCCAAGCAGCTTACTGGCCGTATATATGCATCCATGTATCCGCTATAGCCACAGCCGACCGTATCATCGCAGGAGGGCAGGAGAGGCTGCAAAAAATTACGTAGCACACTTTGCTGCGCTTTGGTTTCCGTTTGCTGTTTTTCTGCTTTTTGGGGTTTCCGTTCGGCTGCCCGCTTTTTTCGAGGCTCTGCTATTGTGCTAGGTACACTCAGAGAAAGTACTCTGTTGATTTCCTTAGCTAAATGTGTTTATTATTATTTCTTTTCTATAAGATAAGCTAACTTTGTTGCCTTTGTATGGAGTGTTGGCAACTAAAGTTGATTTTAAAATAGATTTAATAGAGTTTTATCTTTTACTAAATAATTTTATTATTTAATTTAAATATTTTCTATGAAATAAACTGCGTTGCTGCTAATATTAATGATTTTAATTTAATTGGGAATTTTAGGGAATTAAAATATATTTTGTTTGAGTTGTACAATAGTTTATTTAATGTAATTATTTTCTAAGAAATAATATATTATTATATATTTATTATTATTAATTATTGATTTTAAAATAAATTTAGTAGAGTTTTATCTTTCAAAAAATCTTTTTATTATTTTATATAAATATTTTCTATGCAATAACCTGCTTTGCTGCAAATATTTATTTTTAATATTTAATTGGGAATTTGAGGGAATTACATTTTATTTTATTTGAGTTTTAAGAGTTTTATTTTGTTTTTGTATTATTTAATGAACATATTTCTATTAAATAATATATTATCATATATTTATAGTTTTTTAGTTGGGTATTAAAATATATTTATTTGAGTTTTACAAGAGTTTTTTCTTTTCTTAAATATTATGCAAGTAAACCCTTCTATCGAAAATAATCCTTGTTCTTAGTAACTCCTTTTTATGTTTTATTTTTTTATCTATTCCCCGTTTTTTAAGGTGCACGCGGGATTAGCATAACTGAGGCTGAGTTGGTTTTTGCACAAAACCACAGACAAGATGGAAACTTTGTTTTACCAAATCAACATATAGTCAGAAAGCAATATTTATATATCTGTGGCTTAAACTGGTAGAGGATCTGAGAGGGTTTCTTGTGTAAGAGATAATTATTTGGGTTAATATGGCTCCTTAATCTACGATTTTCATATAAATAAAATCTTAAAACTAAGTATAAAGGAAGTTTAATAATTTTGAAGGCCCTGCAACGTCAAAACTTTAATTCATTTACAAAGAAATAATTATAATTAACACAAAATAAAGTCCTAAAAATGTTTAAAAAAGAAAAACAGAATAATCAACACAAAACTATCAGTTAACCAATTAAATGAGGCAAAAGTGTGGCTAAAAAGATGGCCAAGAATAAAGCTTTGGCTTTTCTAATTTCCGCGAAAAGCCGCATTTACTTAATCAGGCAAAGCAGCAGCCTTGGACCTTGTTGTGAGGTAACCAAGGGAGATAAATGAATGACTGCCAAGGACGCAGGACCCTGAAAAAGTGTGTCTGCCGCTGTTGCTGCTGCAGTTGAGATGATAAGGGTTAAAGGGAGTGAGTCCCGGCGGCTAATTGGTCTCTCAAGTCCAGTCTCTAGTACATAGTTAACGCTTCGATTAATTTTTGCGTATGCTAATTGAATCAAGCCCGCACCACACGGCGTATGATTAATATCGGTCGGTAAAATGCATTACGCATACGCAACGGCGACCGCAAAACGATGCGGGCCTGCAGCCAATCGATGGCTCTGACATAATCGCAAAGCACACCCGAAAGGGAAACTCGAAACGGAATTAAATAAATGTTAATCAAATAATTTGTATTCGTTGTATTTTGGTTTCCCAACGAGATGATGATGATGATGATGATGTCCTATCGCGTTTCAGCAATCAGATTATCAATTAAGGTCGAGCTTCTATTACATCTTGCCTTGCCTTGCTCCAATTAAAATCTTGTGTTTTTTCTCTCTACTGTTTTATCTGTTAAATGATTTCAATTGCCAAACATTTTTGGTGTTCATTGATTACACCATGGAGGCTGGATTGATGATTAATTGTGGTGGTTCAGGGTGCTTCCCATACCAATTTGAATTTATTTTACTTCAATTACCACATTCTCGGCATGCCATTGTGGTGCTTTTTCGACTTTTGGTGCTTTAATCTTTGGTATTAAATTAATTTTTGAGAGGCTTTAAGTTGGATGAAGTTTATACTTGATTTTGTGGCTATTTTTGGATAATAAATATGTAAGAAAAAGGTTTTATTATTAATAAAAATACAAAAAAAAAATTGTAATTAAATATTATAGAATTCTAGTACTTTGTAAACTCAAAAATTTTAAATATCAAATCAAAGGCCTTAAATTCGCGATATAAATTCCTATTAAAACAATTATTTTCATACCAAAAAACCCTCCCTTTTGTCCTCAAATTTTTGGGTTGTCCAAAATCGAAGCAAAGTTGAAGTTCGATCCCTCAATTAAGCTGCACCGAAATCGACGACGAATACTAAGCTCTCTCTTCCTCCTTTTGGCTAACAATGGACCAAGGACCAGATTTCTGCTGCGCTCTGCATTTTCCACTGTTTCCACAGTTTCCACACACACACACTTTTCCGACGAAGCCGAAGACAAAGGCCCCCGAAAATATCAGACAACGCCAAGAGGCGAGCCCACGCCCATATTGTTCTACCGGCCTGGCTTTGCTTTTTCTCCCATTATGTATTATATGTATTATGTGTATTATTGTTGTTCTTGTTGTTATTATTATTTTTATTATTATTATGGCTGGCTTTGTGAGCCCTAACCGACCGGCCGACCAGGCCAAAACTGTTGCATTGTTCCGGCTACACAGGCCCAGGAAAAAGAAGAAAAAAAAAAAACAAAACAAAACACACACCACACACACAACAATGGCAGGGGGCACTTGCCACGCTTTTTTACTGTCTTTTTGGGCGGAGGTTTGGGGGCACAGAATCCGGCCAAGACAATGCGGCAATGAAATGTTATACCCCCAGTCCACTGTAATCGGAATATCTCAAGTCTAGCGGCGAACAGTTGTCGACATGCGGTTGAAAATTTTTTTTTTTTTAATTTTAAGATATGTAAACTATTAAAATGAGTAAAGTATTAAAGATAATATATATTAGATATATAAAATATGTAATTAAATATTTTCCCTATTTAATTTATTGTTTAAGAATTAATTCCACGGTAAACGGAATTTCTGGCGTTTTCAAATCACAAATATTATTTTCAAATTAAACTAAATCATTGCATACTTTAAGGATTCCATTCCTGACTAGTATACATTTTCTATATAGCTATTTTCTTAGTATTTTTAATTGTTTTAGAATTAACTCCACAATAAACGGAATTTCTGGCGTTTTCAAATCACAAATATTATTCAAAGTAAACAAAATCATTGCAAACCTTAAGGAACTTTTAAGGGACTTTTAAAAAATACTTCCTCTGACATTCCTGACTAGCATACATTTTCTATAAAGCTATTTTCTTAGTATATATATTTTTTTTGCCCCAAAGTCACTGTCCCCATTATGCTCCCCACTTTCTGTGTTTTGGGTGGTGTGGTGACGTAGTCGCTTGGCCTGTCATTTATGTTAATCAGCAGAGCAGGACAGAAGAAGGCGGGAGAGAGCGGGATGGCCTCAAAAAGTTTGCACATGCTTAAAATGTTCCACTTGCCGGGATAACACAGAGCGAAAGAGATAGACAAAGAGGCGGCACATACATCACTTGTTCTAGTTAGAAATGAGCGGGCAGAGTGTGGCCATGGGCGCGAAAACAGTGTGACCTTGATCTTGAGGCAAAGCAATGCTTCAAAGGCTAAAGGGACTTATAAATAAGTGTAAAGCAAAGTTGTAACAAAACTATCAATTAAATAAAGCAATTAAAGCAACAAAACTCAGAAGGTGGAAGCATAAAAACCGAGCCACTTAATAAATGCATTCCTTGGATTTGCTGAAATTCCTTGGCTTGTGTTATTTGCCTTCTTTTCACTCAGTTTCCTTGACTCTTTTTTTCCCCCATTTCTTTTCACCTTTTTGTTGCCCCCTTTTTTTCGCGGTTTGTCTGCAAATTGAATCGCCCTTATTGGATCCTATTACTTTGCCATTTATTTTCAAATAAACCTTCCTCTTGGGGGCCCACTCTCCTCGATGGGCATCCAGCTGCGCGTCTCGATGAAACTGGCCGAAACGAAACGATTGCCAATTCAGAAGTTGGGTCGCAAAGTGGCGCAAGTTTTGCAAAACTGGACTCGAACCCAGCCACTCACTTGACGGCTATTTCTGTCTTTCTTCTCTATTCTCCTCACTGCAAAGTTTTTAATTATTATTTGTATTTTTTGTTTCTGTTTCGTTTTTTTTTTATAGGCCCTACGAAATGGCCGCCAAAATGACCAACGGCGGGTTGGCCGAGTTTGCTTTTTTGTGTCCTTGCAAGGGGATAATTCCCTTTTAGTAGCGGAGAAAAGGGGTATATTGGGTTCGATTAGAGTTGCTGTATAGTTTATAATATTTTGCAGTCTGTATGTCTGACAGGGTTTTTTATTATATTTCATAGTAGTGTTTTTTATTTTAAAAGGGTTTCGGGTGTCTAAATAAATGTTATTTTATATTTCCTAGCGTTTTTTGATATTCCATGGCCTACTTTTTTTAATTAAAAAGAGTTTTGGGCTTAAAAAAAAATATAACAAGAAAAGGATAGTAAGAAATTAGTTTAATTTATTTTCTGCCGCCTATAAGCATGCAATAACTTTTTTAAAACAAACTTGTCGGGTATTTCATGTGTTGAAATAAATAAGAAATGGCACAGAACCTTTAAGTAAGTACATTTTATCTTACGTTCAGCCTCCTGCAAGTATTCAAGGATTCTAAAAAAAATTACCGGGTATTCCATGGTCGTTTCTCATCTGTTTTTAAAACCCTTTTTAGAGGAGCTCTGCTCTTTTTGGGCTTTCGCTTCGCATTTCGCAATTCGCAGACGACGACAGCGACGACGACTAGGCCTGGCATCCAAATTCAGCGCTGACCTTGCCACTTGCTTTGTGAAAAACTATAAATCCTGCACACACACACACACACACACACCGCACACAACACATAGACAGCTGACCGCGTTATGCAATGGCGTGTGGCTGCTGGCTCGAGTGTGTGTGGGTGTATGGGCATTCTTAAAGCCATTCGCCTTTTGGCATTTAATTAACTTTCTCGGTTTGCTTGGCATCCACACAGCTTTCTTTTTCTTTTTTTTGCTCTCTTTTCTTCTGCACTTTGGCCAGCTAATAAATATTTAAGAGCCAAGTTAATGCAAGGTAATTCAAGTATCCTAATTAGATGTTTCTGGCGCTTGGGGTTTACTTAACCACTTACACTTGTAAGGGAGGTGTGTTAAATAGGTATTCAGGAGATTGATTAAAGAAATAAAATAAATTGAGTTAGGTAAAATTTCATATAAAAAAACCGATTTAAAAAGCTAAAGAATCTCTTATGTCAACATTAGTTATTCCCTTCTTTAGCAAGAAATTCTTCTTTTGTCAAAAATGTAATTCTTTTGCCACAATTGCCAAAAAGCTTCATACAAAAGTCAAGAGAGTTTGAGTCTGGGCCACGAAAATTGGACTTGGTATGTGGGAAAGAATAAAAAATCTATGGGAAATTCTGGCGTTCTTGGCCTTAGCCGCCGGCTGTTTGGCTTGGGCCTCTTAAATATGTTGCCAAATTAAGTTGAAAACTCGCTTATAGTTGCGGGCCCAAAGGGAATTGGTTATGAGTGGGCCAAAGTGGTGCACACACACACACACGGACCACCACCTGTGTCGTATGCAAATTTGCAGCAAGTTAAGTGAAATTAGCGAAACTGTGCCGCCCCAGAGACAAGTCCTTAGACTGCCATTTGAGTGCGCCCCCAAAAAGTGGCAGTTTTCCACCCCAAACTTTCACCATAATTTTAACCATAATGCCTGGCTATTATTCACACAGTCAGGAAAAGAGTTAGCCGAAGGTTTAAGGAAAGGATTTTTCCTAGAATAATCGCCAGAAAGTAGGCAAGGATAACGTATTTATTTACCATTATAATTAATTTTAATTTGACTTTCAGTTACTTTTGTTGGCCCGAAAGTATGCCAATTATTTCTCGTTGTGATTTTCTATTAGTGGCAAATTTCTGCTGGCATCGCATTGAGTGACTAATTGCCTTCTTAGCTCATTTCCATCGACGGGGAAAGTAAGGGAACTACTACCAACTACAGTGCTCCTGAGTGGTCGTGACAGCAACTTTCATTTGACATTCGTCGTCGCTGTCTTTGTGGTGTCCTGGCAATTGCAATTTGCCAATTATGTTATGCATGCCATGTGCAAGGACAACTGAACTGGGGAGGATGTGCATAAATTAAGGATCGCAAATGGCTGAAATGTGGCTGTGCTGTGCTGCTCTCCTAATGGCGTCGATTCAATTAGAAATTCCCGGCGAATAAATGCCATGGCAGCCAAAGCCAAATGAAATTAACAATAAGTCAGTGTGAGAAAGTGCCTTTGTTCATGGTTAAGTGCTCGATTGCAATTCTTTTCAAGCTTACTTAAAGTCCAGCCTATAGTGAGATCTAGTTGCAGTTTAAAAAAATTAATTTGCACGAAAAATATTGAATTTGCATTTCTTTTCATGCTTACTTAAAGTCCAGCCTATAGTGAGATCTAGTTACAGTTAAAAAAAATTAATTAGCACGAAAAATATTAAATTTGGATCGCCAACTTTCCAGTTGGGAATTTTAAGGAAGTTCGGGATAACAATATTTTCCACCTTTACCACCTTTTACTATGGTGACTTAAGGTTAAAAGTGGAAATTAAGTGCTCGATTGCATTTCTTTTAAAGCTTACTTAAAGTCCAGCCTATAGCAAGATCTAGTTACAGTTTAAAAAAATTAATTTGCACGAAAAATATTGAATTTGCATTTCTTTTCATGCTTACTTAAAGTCCAGCCAATAGTGAGATCTACTCACATTTAAAAAAAATTAATTATCACGAAAAATATTAAATTTGGATAGCCATCATGCCACTAGGGAATTTTAAGGAAATTCTGGGATAACAATTTAAATATTTTCCACCTTTAGTACCTATGACTGTTCTAACTAAAGCTTAAGAGTGAAAATTAAGTGGTCGATTGCATTTCTTTTAAAGCTTACTTAAAGTCCAGCCTATAGTAAGATCTAGTTACAGTTAAAAAAAAATAGTTTGCACTAATAATATTAAATTTGGAATTTTAAGGAAGTTCTGGAATAACAATTTAAATATTGTCCACCCCTAGTACATAGTGTGTTGTGCTGACTTAAGCCTAAGAGTGGAAATCCCAATTTCCTGAACAGGCAAACCTTCTGCTAGGGAATTATAGTTCTGTTTTTTCCCAGTGTGAGTGCTATTTATATGCCCATCGGCGTGCACACGGCTCAGCCCAATGTAATGGTGCGTAAGAATACGGGGATAAAGAGGAAGACGAAGACGAAGACGAAGAAGAAGAAGCAGAAGCCAAGGAACCAGATTACTCTTCTTCTTGCACTTCTTCTTCTTTCTTTGGTCTTGCATCTTCTGCAGTTCCTCTTGCTCCTCCCACTCATTGTTGGCCTACGGCAACAACGGCGCTTGCTGCTGCTGCTGCTGCATTTGCTGGGCCAAGAAAAAAAAAAAAACAAAAATAAATAAAAATAAAAAAGCGTATGGCATAATAATGTGTTACACATCGTGTACACGTGAGTGTGTGTGTGCGGCGTCGAAAATCAATAATGAAATCTCAAAAAAGAAAGAGAAGAAAAACGTACCAAACATAACGGGTAAAGCGACAGACTTTATCACAAATTCACATGCACTGGGGAAAAAAAATGTATTATTACATTTTATAGTTATAATTAAAGATATTTTAAAAACCAAGTTACCCACAACAGACAAGGGTTAATTGGATAATTTGTTGAGCCCTAATTAGTTTTAATTAGAATCAATGGGATTTTAATTAAAACTGACAGTAAAGGAGATTAGTATTGCAAAAAATATATAATAATAATTCATAATTTAATAACAATAATAATTGTACGTTGCAAATATGAATAAATAAATATAAAAATGATTTTAAACATTATTCTGTATTACAGTTTTGTATTTCAATTGAATGTACCCTAGACATTGCTTTCCTTTTTATTTTGCATTCTAATAATTTGTTTTCAGCATTTCCTTTTTTTTAATATAAAAAATGTTATTGGTAATAAACATAATTTACGATTTGGCTTTGTTATTTTCTCTTGGATTTTATATACAAAAAGGTGAGTGAAGAGTTCTTCGATTTATGTGGATCTTGGAACAGGTGTAAATAAAGAAATATATAAAGGAATGCCAATCATCGTTATATATAGAACAAGCTATAAATCAAAAATAGCTTAAAAATAAAGATGTTGAGTATATATACAAATTATATATATTTTATGTTTAGGTGGCATTTTCTGAACATAAAATAAAAAGAAATAATGCTAAATGAATTCAGAAAAAATGTATTTTTTTAAATTTATTAAGAAAAGCTTACAACATATTTTGGACATTTAAGAAACCTTTCAAACTTAATTTAAGCTGAAATATGCGAATACAAATATTTTATTTAGCTTGGAAAATCCATGGACATATTCCATATTAAACCCCTTATTTTCTTTTAGTTCCTTGGCTCACATTTTTCTCGCTGTGTGCATTGCAAGTGCAAGGATTATGGGAAGTCAGGCTGTCACGTAGACACGTCAGAGGTGCAAGGATCCCACTGCCGAGCACAATCGCCGGCGGCGTCGAATTCCGTTTTAAATGCGCTCAAATGCGCAAATAAATTTAAGAGGCGCTTGCCACGCCCATTTTCGGCTGTGTGTGTGTGGGTGTGTGTGTCACTAAGCCGATTTAGTTGAGAATTCTGCCACAACAAAAACAAAACAAAAACTAGGACACGTTTCGAGACTCCCACACACAGGCAAACACGATGCGGGGTGTGGGCGCAGTGTGTGACATCCTTTTATGAGCGAGTTACATCCTTTATGACAGTCAACTCTTACAACTCGCACTTGAAGGATTTCGGATTTCGGTTTTCGGATTTGAAATTCGGGACAAAGTCGAGCGCGCGTTCCATCGCCATAAATGGGGACCCTAATCCGCGCAGTAATTCCGTCAAGTGCTCATTCAATACAGTCTGGGCCGAAAAATATATCCACTTAATTAATGATCAAGAGTAAATCATTTTTTCACAAACAAATCTGGCGTATTGTGTTCCGAATAAAATCGTTTAAAGTAAACAACAATATTTATTTGTTTGGGCAAATTCTTCGATTGACTTTGTATATAAATTTTATTTTATTTACATTTTCATAAATATCGACTTTGAAGACTATTATTGGAAGTCAATGAAATTAATGGAAATTCTTTTAATATTCCGAATAAAACATCAAAAATAATCTTTTGAGTAAACATCAACATTTATGAGCTTAATTTTGGAATTTTCATTTATGCCATAAAAGTGTATTTATAACTTTATAAACATTGCATTTCAAACAATAAAATAAATTCTGTTTATGGAAGTTATACATCTTATTTTTAGTTTTATTTATTAATTTTGTTTTGAATTTATTTAATCTATTTATGGCAGTAACCCAATGAATTTCCATCATAATATTAACTTATTAAGTTTCAAATAAAGTTACTATAATTTTTCGAGACAATTAAATGTACTTTTATATATTTTTTATTAACTCTATTTAATTTCAGCCAAAAATGTTGCCCAAAGCCTTAAAAAAATCTCTTTTTGATTGACATTTAAATCACGTTGAATATTTATTTCGAGGAAACTATCCCGGCGCAATTCCCCAGAGTTAAGATTTAAGAATTCTTGTCAATATTTTATGGCTGCAGGCTTCCGCTGGCGTGGCATCCGGTTTTCAATAGTATTTTTTTTTAAATATATATTTTTGTATGGTGTTTTTTCTGCCGATTTCCGATTATCGCAGAAGCGACTGCATTTGGAACTGACGTCAATCCGAGGGGACACGGCGCCCCCACTCTTCCTTTCTGATTAAAAATAAACTCTGCCTGGCTCTCGAAGGCTCTCTTGGAGTTCCCTTTCCTTACTTACTTTGCAAGTTTTCATATGAACAAAATAAATAAACTTAAAGCCCAAAAAACCAACTATATAATTGATTTATTGTTTCAACAAAACGTGGCACAAGCCCCGCTCATCCCCATTTGTTTTTCCACATTGCCAGTGGCAGCCTTTATGCGATTTCCCGCCAATAAATTGTTTTTGTTTTGTTTTTGGGTTTTCATATGTATCACATTCAGCGTTAAATGCAGGCGACAACAAAAGGAGCAAATAGCGAACGCTTATTCCTGGGATCATCGCCCAAAACCAGCTATTGTCATCGATTGTGATGGATAGCTGTGCCCTCTAAGTTAAGGGTATATTCGCTGACTTAAATAGGGTATTAAATATAATATAAACACAAACAAATATAGGGGGTTTTTGGTTGGTAAAATATATTAACTATTTAAGAGTAGAGTCTAGCATTTAGGGAAATTAATTTAAAGATATTTTTGGAAAGAGTAAGGTATGCCTTTTATTTTATTTGATTTTATTTTGTGTTTATATTTTATTTAAATATTAATTATTAAATATTATTATCTATTAATTATCTATTATCTGCTTTTTAATTCTAATAATTCAAACAGTATCAAATCTTCGAATAAAACCACCAAAAAGATCATGTACTCTTGCCATTTCCCTTTTGTTGGTAAACAAAGTTCAATTCAATTTTGCAATTGGAGGTCAGGGAGCGAACTTGTATATCAAAACCTATATATAAAGTAAAGGAACGAACGTATAAATAAATGGCACTGCATATGTGCATTTCTTTACTATGAATATATACGATGTGTCCTTGAAAATAAAGGGGTAGATGTTAATTAATTTGCGCCCCGGTAACCCGGGATACATTCCAATCACAATTTGTGCAAACAAATTGAAGAATTCCTCCTCTGCCTCCGCCAGCAAAAATACACATAATCACAAAAGCCGTGACGAGAGCCGAGAGCCGAGTGAGCTGAGCTGACGGGGAAGCCAAGGGTGATTAATTAGTTGCGCTGGAAACGGATACGGATACAGTCGCTATTGTCTAACAATTGATATTTGAGTACTGCCAACAATTATGAGCCATCAACAGTGACACGGGCTGACACAGATGGGCGCAAAATGGGCTACAAAAAATAGTAAAAGTTACAAAAAATGGCAAAAATGTGAGCTTGAACTCTGGAATATTTTAGAAAAGGTTGTACTTGAAATGATTGTACTTGGAAACATTAATTTAACCAGCTAAATAATTAATACAAGAAATACAATAAATTTGTTATAAAACAAACTAACTATAATATTCAGAAAATTATGTATGTAACTAAAAGAAAAGGAAATATATAAATAATAAAATAAACTTTTCTTAAACAAACTAACTATAATTTTTAGGTACAAAATTTTTTAAATAAAAGATAAGGAAATATATAAATAAAAATTAATATACCGAATACGGTTTATTTGTTAAACATTCAATTTATTTTTTAAATGCCATTAAAGTGTTTATGTTCAAACTTAAGTTATGTAGAAATTTATATTTTCCTTCTAAAAATATTTATAAATAAATTATTATTTTTAATAGAACAAATAAACCTTTAATTCCTCTATTTTAACATTAAATAAATATATTTATAAATATTAATACATTTATTATCCTGAAATAATCGAATATGCCATTATATTGAACGCAACTGTGTTTGATTGTTTTCAAAACCCTAAAACTGTTCAACGTATGGACCCCACAAAAGGAACTTCTGGCAAACACCAATAACTTGTCTTGGGGCTCTTCGTCACACACACACAGATCAAGTTTATTATAAATTCGTGAGGTTCTTCACAATCGATTCAAGGGAATGGGGTATTGTTTGACCTCCTTTGAAGTCCTCCAGTCCTTCCTCAACGACTTGTTGCGACCAAACAAAATTTAATATATTCCCTTCTATGTAATTCCTTTTATTAGTTTTGCTATAATATGACACTGGGGAATTGTTTGATTGAATAAAAATGTGCAAATTAAATAAATTCCATGACGTGCCCCGGAGCAGTAGTTTTTGGTGCAAGCCAACATGCATTTGGGATTTTTATTTGCGACTAGCCAATGTTTACATTATTGGGTGTAAATATGCATGAATAAATATAAATAAAAATATTTGGTAATAGCTGTATGCTTGGACAAATATAAGGATTTATTTTTATGTACACACAAGTGGCCCAAGAGGAGAAGGCTTACAACTCAGACACGCAAAATGCCAATGACTTGTAATGATATCAAGAGCTCTCAACACGGCTATTTTTTTGTATGTTCCGTAGACGAGTTTCTCATTTATTTCGTTCGTTCGTTCGGCTTGGGTTTGTTTATGCTTGGCGCTTTTGTTTAGACACTCGCTCTCGCACAACTCGCAGCTGATAAACAACATTTTCGGCGCTGGCACACTATTTGCAAATTACGCATACGCCGTGTGCTCCACCGCCGGCAAGGACAAAGGCAATGCATTCGCATTCGCATTCACTTCGGCTTCAGTTTCAGCCTCACCATTACCATCAGCCTCCGCATCCGCATTCAAATTCATTTATTTGGCATCGACAGAGGGGGGCGGCATTCCAATACCCATTCCATGCCGCCCTCGAAAAACATTTGACACAGTTCTGAGCTTCCGAGCGGAGCAACTTTTGATACGAGCAGAGAGGTGCGGAGCCAAGGGACATGGCACTTGACGAGAGCAGAAAGGCATGTGTTTTACACCGGAAAAATTGCAGTGAAAGGTGTAAGGAAACAGTGAGGGAAGTTGGTTAAGCTCAAAGTTGGATTAATGTGAACAATAAAAATGTACAACTAAAAAGAACCCACAACATGAACACTAGTTTTGATGAATTTTATCAAAGAAGTGAACATTTTAAATTAACATTAACGATTTTTCAATGAATTTAACCTTAAAGTAAATTCTGTAGAGTGAACTGGTAAAAAATGAATAATTTAAGCTTTGAAATGAACAAGGAAAATGATCACTTAACAAATGAACTCTTTAAATTAAGACTAAGAATGAAAAGAATAAATTACTTGATATGAACACATTAACGCTTATAAATTAACACTTTACTCCAACACTTAAATTTAACACAAAGAGAAAGAATGAACACTTTCAATGAATACTTAATATGACCACAACAAATTAATACTTGAAGTAAACACTAAAAATGAATACTTTAAAGGAACGGTTACATATATAAACACTAAATATGAACACTTAAAAAATGAACACTTATGAAATGAACAGTTCAGAAATGAACCCTTCAAATGAACACTTAGAAAATGAACACTTAAAAAATGAACACTTAGAAAATGATCACTAAGAAAATGAACACTAACAAAATAAACACTTAGAAAATGAACACTAAGAAAATGAACACTTAGAAAATGAAAAATTAGAAAAATAAAGCATAAAAATATGAACACATAAAAAAATGAAGACAGAAAAGAATAAACATTTAAAAAATTAACACTTAAAATATTAATACTTAGAAGATAAACACCTAAAATATACGCCTAAAATAAACACTACACGTACCCTAATGAACCCCATTCACCAATTGATGAATTTCAGCTTGAAATGAACAATAAAAAATGTACCTGATGATCTTCAATCAATCAAATGGAAGAAAAATGCTCAATTATCAAGGCAACCTAGACCCCCAAAATATAATTTATAACAAAAATATATTGGAAAAACCCAACCTGCCTTTTCCAGTGCAGCCGGAATGATGTCCAGCGAAAAGGATGGGATTGCAGTACCGCAAGTGGCACAATTTGATTACAAGAACGTTTAAGTTGGCCGCAGCCTCTGGCCGATAATGAGGTGTTCGAGCAGGTTCAGGTGCTGACCAGGTGCAATCCAGCTGCAGACCAGGTGGGTGACCAGGTGCAGGTGATTCCGGCGTAGCAGTTCATTAAGAAGAGAGTGAGAGAGAGAGAGTCAGGGCCGTTTAAGCCCTAGCTCGGCACACAAAAACACTTCACGACGGCACTTTGGACAATGCTAACGAGCTCACACACCCCGGATCGTACATATACCCGTACATATAGTGCACGCCCTGCACCGACTGCGACGCCCCCTTGAAATATAAATACAAAATGTCGCCATTCTTGCCCTTCCATTCCATTCCACACAGACACACATCCTCCAGACATACACAAGAATGCATCCTTATTTTTCGGAACATTTTTGTGGAAATGGAAATGGGAAATGGTTTACGGGGGAGAGGGGACGGAAAACTGACAGCGTGTTTACCATACAATAGAGAAGTTATACCAAGTATGACATGAGTAAATATTTGGACCGCAAATCATTTCATATAGATATGTCAGAGAGAGCATTGTGAGAGGCATCTTCCTGGCTAGTTTCATAAATATTTAGACTTGCTGCACCCCGGCATCTGCATCTGCACAGCGCCGACTGCGTCTTACCAATTTTCCACCATTTTCACCCAGTTTCCCAGTTGCGCAACGCATTTTCCGGGTGCGCAACAAGTTCAAAAGGCGATGAGGAAAGTTCAATTAACAATTAAAAGGGTTGATAAAGTTTTAATAATATTAAGAAAATATACTATTTCAACTGGATACTTGGTTATTTTATAAATCAAATAAATTAAAGTTCTAAGAGATGTGCATGAATAATTTAAATATGTAAGAATATTAGCTGAATTTTTATCATTATTATTATTTATTATTATTATAATGCGCTAAATTATAGATAGATACATTTAAGCCTTTAAATCAATACTTAGAATGAACACTTCAAATGCAAGCTCACAATAAACAATGGACACTGTCCAACGGTTAATTTAATCCAAAATTTAATTAAACATTTCTTTTGAAGTCTTTTTTCTTTAATAACAAAATTAGAACAATAACTTCTAGTTCGATGTTTATTTTTTACCAAATTTATTTCAAAGGATAACGTGAACCTTAAGCATGTTAAAACCCAAATAAATATTAATTTAATCATTAAGCTTGCATTAAAAATAACTTGGCTTCTTTTAGCTACTATTAAGCTTTAGATCTTCCTAATAATTATTAATTAATTACCCTTTTAACCGACCACCGATAACAATATTGATCAGCCTTGAATAAAAGCGTATAAAATCACAAGTAAATAGATAAAAGTCATCCCCCCCGGAAATAGATATGATGATTTTCCACAATTAATTCAATTCATTTGGCATTTGCATTTCACCATGAAGCCGTTGGCCAAGATTAAAGCCAACAGTTGGGCAAACAGTAAACAGTGGATATAAATACAAAAAAACCAAAGCGCGCAAACAACACACAAATAAATGAAGGAGTTTTTTATCGCCGAAAGTGGTATTTAACCCGCTGAGAGTTTGTTTGCCCAACGATTAACACTCACCCGCCGGTTGTGCCGCTGCCGGGCTACTGCTGCTGCTGCTGCTGATGTTGTTTCCTTTTTGCTATTATTTTTTGTTTTGTCTTAAATTCAAATATTTGATCTTACAAAATTGTTTGTTTCAGTTCTTGTTTTGAGTTTGTTTTCTTGGTTCTAACTCGCGTTGGGAGAGCACAGGAAAAAAAAGGTTCTTGAACTTGAAAAACGGCACGAAAATATAATTTTGAAGTTTAAGTATTGGAATTCAAAAATTGCCTCTTTTTCAGAGTTTTCAGCTGCTGCCAATGTGGTGGAAAAGCTTGCGAGGCGTGCGCCACGAGTGCCGAAGCCGTTATGACAGAATCTGCGAGCATCCGAGCAACTTATCCTGCTCGGAAAAGCCGAGCGGAAAAGGCCGAGCGGGAAAAGCCGAGCGGAAAAGCCGAGCGCCTGCTAGTGCCGCCGCTGTGTGAGTGCAACTGCAGGCGTTTAGCGGCGTAAAGCGACACACACTGTGGCCCCCGTTATTCATTTTCATTTTCATGACAAAAATCAAAGTTTAGAAAGAGTATTTCCCTATGTTTTTAAGCTTAGAAATTCTCCTTAAATTGTAGTTCCTGCTTAGATTGATTTAATAATTAAGTTTTTTAATTTAATTTGACTTCTCAAAGTAGCTTACTAAATGTTGTTTTAAGGTAAAGTAATAATTATTGAATTTATGAGTGATAACAGGTTGGATTTTGATTACCAAAAATTTAGATGCTTAAAAATATATTCAAAAGTCATTAACAATATATTTCTTCTTTTTAAACTCTTAATTTTGTTTTTAGTTTGCAAGTATTAAAATTTAAAAATTATAAAAACGGTATTTGAAGAAATAGGTATTTTTAAAAAATATATGTATTGATTTTATAGTTTTGCAAAGTGTCTGTAATATTGAATTTCGATTTGTTGTAAGTATTGTAAGCACTCTATTTCTAGAATTTAGAACAGACCAAATAAAAATAAATAATTTTAGCAAAGCGGTTCCGATATACTTTGCAATATATCAAAATAACCATCGATATCAAAGTGGTAAAATATCGATTCATCCGATATCGCAACAAATTCAATATATCGATATTGTAAGCACTGCATTTCTAGAATTTAGAACAGACCAAATAAAAATTAATAATTTTAATACAGAAGTTTTGATATACTTTGCAATATATCTAAGAAAACATCGATATCAAATCTATAAAATATCGATTTACCCGATATCGCCACAAATTCAATATATCGATAATTTTAAACAACTATTGAACTCGCAATTTAGCTAAGTATTTAAAGAAATCATCCCACTGTGCAACAGCTTAGCTGCATGCTCCTACGCCGCCTCCCTCTCTCTCGCTCGCACTGCGCTGACCTCTCGCTCGCTCTGCCGGCTCCCGTTGCGTAAAAGAAGCTTCGGTGTTGCTTGTTTGCCTGTTTGTTTACTGTTTGTTGCTGTTGTTGCTGGCCCAGCAGCAGCCGTGGAATAAAAGTGAAAATAAATTTCCGTTACCGGCAAAATACACTCGCACACTCGCACACACCTCACACACACAATCGTCAAAATAGCCATGAAAATGACAAATAAAAAGACTGAAACAGAGTCTGTGACACTTTTAAACCTCTAAACACGTATTCCTGGCCAAGCAAAAAATAAACAATTCCCCTGGACAGAGAATTGACCCGGCTCTGGTTTTTCGTACATATTTAACATTTGATTCCGAGATTAGTTTGGATTTTAGTTGCAGGATAATAAATAATGAAATATATATAAAAAGAGAAGAACATAGAAGGTTCAGCGTTTATGTTTACAACTTTTTTCTATGATTTTAGCTTGTTATAAATTTATTTTAACATAATAAGTTAGTTAAAAGGCAAATTCTCACGTATACGCACAGTAATCAGTTATTCAGTAATTAATTCCAGTACCTAATATTTATATTAGTTATGAAAAATAATAATTCCGAGATAGGTATGTATTTTTAATACAAAAAAATATGCAAAAATTTAAATTAAAGATGAAAGTCAGAGAATTTTCAGAATTTATGTTTAACATGAATTTGTAGAGGGTTGTTGCTTGTTATACATTTAATTGAACATTATTAGTTAGTAAAAAAGGAAAATATAAGCAAATATCACGTATACGCACTGTAATCAAATTATTCAGAAATTAATTCCATATAATAATAAGAAACATATTTAACATTTGATTCCGAGATAGGTATGTATTTTAATAAAAAAAAGAAATATACAAAAATTGAAATAAAAGAAGAAAGTCAGGGAACTCTCGGAATTTATGTTTAACATTAATGATTTTAGCTTGCTATAAATTTATTTTAACATAATTAGTTAGTAAAAAAAGAAAATATAAGCTATTATCATGTATACGCACAGTAAAAAAATAATTGGAAAATTAATTCATTTATTTTAAGTATTAATAAATTAATAAATGCCTTGAATTTCCACTTTAACTCTTTCAAATAAAACTGAGCATCAATATTGATATTTATTTCATAGTTTCACAGCCTTATTTCTGTCCCGTAATGATGATTGACGTGGCAAACAAGCCTGAGTGGCGGAGACCGGACTCAGGACGAAAACCGGACCGGACAGCGAAAGATGGATACCCTGAAAGGATGTCTTGGGCAGCGCCTTGCCCCCCCTCCCCAAAAGTAGGCTAGTCAGCAGCACTTGACGGTGATTTATGTGTGGAGCCCACAGCACATCACAGGATGGGTTGCAGGTGTGGCGTGAGCAACTACAACTGCGTCGGAGATTTGCAGCAAACTGCAGCAGGAACGGAAGGAACAGAAGCCGGAGCACGTGACCGTTAGGGAGTGGGTAAGGGCCGCCACCAAGATGCTGGGATATGTGCTGGGATATATATAGGCATATGTGCGCCTCGGTTCGCTGTCACCAGCATGGAGATGTGCCCACGTCACTGGAGCAGCAGCAGCAGCAGCAGCAGCAGCAGCAGCGGCAGCATCAACTGTTGCAGCAACTTTTGCGACAGCAGGAACGGCAACGGCAACGACGTCAACATTGGCCTAGTCACGTTTCGTTTCGTTTTGATTCGCAGTCGCGCTCCTTCCATTCGTATCATTTGCCAGCCCCCCCCGCCCTCCTTCAGCCTTTGTTTCAGTTCCAGGATATCAAGGGAGGGATATATACGCACCAGGATTAAGTGGAAAATTACTTGGAAGCACTTCAGTACTAGGTCTGGGTATTTATTTTTTAACTTTCACAGCAGCGTGGCCCAGCCTCTGCCGGCACACGTACAGTGCTGACTAATTGTAGCCCTTTGGATCAGTTATTTCCTTAAAATGTTTTATTTATTGGAATAATATGATACGCTTTTTATTTGAGTATTATTTCCCTATGATTTTCCCCAATAATAGTTTATAAAATCCAAGAAATAATGAAATATATATTCCAAGAAGATATTTCTATAAGTGTTTTCTTATTTAAAAATATATGTGTGACTGATTCAAAGGATTTCTAATGGCAGTCAAATATTTTGTTATATCAAAAAAAAAAATATATATATATATATATATAATTTATTAATGTAAAAAAAAGATTTATTATTTATTATTTTTATTCAAAAGAAAATTATAGGGTATCTAGAAGCCGATTCCCCCCAAATAAGTATTTTTAAAAGTTTTAACATCGTAAAAAAATATTTGTCAATATTTTATGTATAAAATATTTAAATGTAAAAGAAATTGTTTACAGAATATTTTTCATTACAAAAATGACAAGGTATCTAGAACCGATTCCCTGCTTTTTGGTTTTCACTCCTTATCGAATAATATTTCTGACTGATTCAAGCAATTTTTAAAGGCAGTAAAATATTTTGCTGTGTAAAAAAAATAAGTAAATAATATTTAAAGAATATTTGTCATAAAAGAAAATAAAAATTACAGGGTATCTAGATGCCGATGACCGCCCATAGAGCCCTCGCTTAGTACTTGCTTTTCAATTTGAACTGGACAAACGGAAAGGAGAACAAAAACAAAACTGGAAGAAAAAGTGTGCCAACATCGGGCCTGCAGTGTTTAATTATAGTCGCTATACCCACTGACTGACTGACTGACTGATGGAATGACGAACTGAGCGACTGACTGACTGAATGGCCTACTCTGCATGTAATGCGGTCAAATGCGGCGCTTGGGCTCCGCTCCACACGTTCATAAATCAAATGCTGCTCACTTTCGCACACCCAGAGAGATGCTCCTCCGCCCATATGGACATTGATGTTTGTTTGGGCCAAACAAAAAATTTGCAAGATTCATAAATCAGGGAAGCACTAGCAGGATGCGCAGGCAAGGACGTGGGTGAGCAGGAGAGGCCTACGAACAGCCATATTTACCATCGGACTTCACTGGCTTGGCACTTGGTTAAAGTTTATTTCCGAGATCGTAAATATGCAAAAAGAATGCGAGGAAATTTTAGAGAAGACTTTTCTCAATGGAAAAGGTAAGAAAAAATTATTTTATCTTAGAATTTTGATTTTTGTAAGGCCCAAACCTGAACTGTAACAAAAAATATAATTGATGATTGCTTTAAAATACCAAATAAATTTATATAAAATAAAATCTTATATTTGATTTATGTTTTTAAGGCAATAAAAATATTACAAATAATTCCCAAGGCTATAATGGAATTGCAGGAAATATTTCGCTCTAAAAATGGCCCTGAACTGTGTGTGGCGCCCATATAGTTCCGATTAGGCTAATCTTAAGTGCCCTAGGCCTTTGAATTATTTTTTTTTGTTATTCGCCACTTGAATGGATTTTATTTTGTTGTTTTTATATTATATATATATATTAAATATTATTTATATAGTTTTTGCACGACCGACGATCAAGCGGCGCTGACAGGCAACCGGCAACTGGAGGCGAAATCGAAACTGCACTTGGCTCAAGTTTGCGATTGCGATGATGGGATGATGATGCGGCAACAACAACAGGTATTTATATATCTCTAGTATTATATATACATAAATACATAGTGCATATAGCTATAATGAGCGGCAACAACAAAATTGTCAAAGGCGCGGGGCAACAAAGACAGTGACGGGAAAAATGAGACAGAAACGGGAACAATGCTAATGAGAACAAGAGCAGAAGCAACAATGACAGGCACCGGAGGTATTTAATGTAATATTTACATCACAGAATGTAGGATGTAACGGATGGAAAATAAAAGGTACCAGAGCATGAGCTATGCTTAAACGTTTAATATAAAATAAATAACATAAATTATAAATGCTAAATAAATGCAAGCAAGACAGCGGCAACAGATTGGGAGAAAATGTTCAGAGGGTATTGGAAATATTTAAATATAAGTAAAATATGTGGTGAAAATATGTTTTAGAAATAAATATGTATAAAACAAAAAACAATACATATAAAATTTAATAAATATAAATATTAATATATATTTAATATAATATATTTAATATGGTGATAGTAATATATATTTATTGCAGGAAATATGCAATCCTTAAAACTGCTTTTAAGCTACCCCTGTAACTGCAAAATTGAATACAAACAGAATGTGGCAGAGACTTCAGAGCAATTATATTGCTTAAAATAACCAAAAAATAATATAAAATAAAAACCGGAACTTGTTAACCAAACAACAGGCAGGCATCACAACAATTTTGCCAGGAAAATGGCTAACCACTTTCAACACCCAAAGACTCGAAAAAGCCACCACAAATTGGAGTCTCGAGTAACCACAACAGCAGCAGTTAAAAACAACAATATATATAGAAAATATATGCGACGGTATCACTTTATAGAATATTTATCTGAAAGAGGACAAAAAGCGAACTAGACAGCATCGCGACTATGTAAGCGCAACTGCAACAGCCCCGTCGCACAGGCATAAATTACGGCAAAATGCGAAAAGCGAATAAGTAAAAATTTAATAAACATCTGGAGAAAAATATGTATGAAAATGTCAAAGGAAAATTGCCGCACGCAAAGCGATGGAGAACTCGACTGCCAAATACCCTTGGCTAGTAATTAATTTATTAAGCAAGGATGTAAGTATTTCGTTTGGAGTTCAAATAAGAAAAATAAAAATTAATTATTTATTTATTTATTGAATTAAAATATTTGAAAGAGTATTTAGTTCTTTTATTGAAGAGTATGGAAATTTTAAAGGTAATTGTGGCATACTTTTAGGCTTTCCAAGTGGAGGTTTCAGACAGAGTAACTCAGAGATTTGCTTCAAAACTCGCTGGATTATTTATTCATTTTTTATTAATTTATTTTCTTTTTTTCCTTTTATACTTTTAGACGCCTTTTTAGTTTATTTTAAAAAATTATCTGTGGCCGAATTCATAGCATGCTTTTGAACGCCTCTTATTGGGGTTTTCAAGTCTAAGAAAACGTTGCGTAAATAAGGCGACTTTGCGTAATCTCCGATATTGATTTAAAAGAGCAGCTGGCCCTCCTTTGGCTGTGGTATTTTCTTGGTTATTTGCATGATCAGGCCGCTGAATAGTAGGTGCATATTATGAAGCGTTGCCAAGGCGTAGAAGCATCTTGGATGGAGGTGCATTTCGCAGCTCAAAAACAAAAACAAAAGGCAAAGGCACACCCCTTGTTCCCACCCGCCCCACTCGGCTGGAAAACTAAAGTAACATTTTGTTATTTATTTTGAATGGAGAGAAAATGCTTGCGTGCATTATAATAATCACAATCTCTTGTCTTTCTCTGGCCTGTCAACGCAGTTATCATTTTCATCGAACACTGCAAGAAAAGGGGTGATAAAATTATTAATTTATTGTTATGTAAGTCGAATATAAAGAATATTATAGCTGTCAATACAATTTAAAAATAAATTGATTATTAAATAGTTTTTGTAATCCTTTAAGCATTTAATGTAAGTATTCTTTTTATTCTTTTGAGGTAGCTTAAAAATATAGAATTGCTTGAGAATTATTCTTGAAGAATTTGTAAAAAAAAATGTAAAAATGGGAAACAAATCTGGCACTAACATGTTATTTTTAAAAATGTTAAAAATTTACTTTTTGTACTTAATAAAAATTTCAAGAAAATACCTGCAATTACTATTTATTTATAAAAATTGTATTTAAATACAGACATCTAATTGTAATTTATATAAATGTAAAACAAATTCTTTATATTTATAAAAATATATATTTCTGTTCTGTTGAAAGTCTTAAGAATTTATCACTGATCTTTCTCCGCTGCATTACGATTTTTTCTACCTTTTTCAACTCTTTCTTCCCTCCCTATTTTTTATTATTCTTTTTTGATTTGTTTATTACTAAGCGTATTACGATTTATAGCGATTTTCGCAGCGCTCTATGCTGATTTTAATTTTTAAGTGCCACTCGTCGGCACCTGTTCGAGGAGATTTGTGCCGGAAAAAGGCGGGGAAAGGCCCCTATTTCGGTTGCCCGCCTGCCCGGCAGCCAGCCAGCTCGTTCTGCGTTCTGCGCTTTGTTTGCCTTGAATGCTTCGCCTTTTGTCCATTTGAAAGGAAAATAAAAGGAAGAAATAACAAAAATAAGAGGGCGAAAATAAAGAAAAACTTGTGCAAATGAAGCGTTAAATTGACTGAGTGCTACAGGAAAATAAGGGAGGGTAAAAGGAGCACCTGCAGCTACTGCTACTGCTGCAACTGCGTCTGAATTCATGCTAGGACTAGGAGTTCGTCCTGGACACAAAAAAATAAGAAAACTACGTTCGAAACTTAATATTTAAGTTGCTTTTGAAGGCTTTAATTGATCGGAACGGGGAGGGAGCGGTGAACTCTTTCGCGAATTGAAAGAAAATCGAATGAAAATTAACAGGACAATAAAGGGTCTTAGAGGTCGTGCAATTTTAATGCAAATTGAAGTAATTTTCGTGTTATTCTTTCAGCAAAAAATGGGTCATTTCGATTTCGAATTCCAGCTAAACGGATATGCCTTATTTTGACATATGTGTGTATGTCCTGGCCATCGGGCCCAGTGGTAACTGAGGAAATTTGACCAACGGAAAATGCAAAAACCCCTTCTTTTTCAGTTTGGGGCAATTTGGGCAAGTTTTATGCTTCACGAGTGTTCACTTCTTTGAGGTACCCATTATTTAGATAAGCCGAATGGGTATTTCGGGTTTTAATTCAAGAAAATATTCGATTTAATTGGGTAAATATAGGGGGAATACTTTTTGAAGGCTTTTAATACAATGTGTATTTAAATAAATCCTTAAAAAGGCGGTTTTAGGAAATATGTTATAGAAAAATAAATGATAGCATCTATGGTTTGTAAAGAAATCAAAGAAAATTAAGGGACTTATGTAAAGGTTTTTTACAATTTTTTTAAGATTAAGGGTAAGCTTGTTATATATTCTTTTCTAGGTCATCATAACGCCTGTATTATATATGGTATTTTTTCCTAGCCTCCTCTTCGGACATGCAGGCCTTACTATATACTAAATATATTTTTTACGACTGTCAGTTGTGCCGCGTTTGGCAACAAAAATTTGTTTAAACATAACGCAAGCAGGGGAAAAAATCAATTTTTTATTGCCCTGTTGCTTCAGTTGCTCCTGCTGTTTTAGCTGATGTTTTGTTTAGATTTTAGCTGGGCTTTTATTAGCAGGCAGGCAGAGTGAAAAGACTGTTATTTTTTTTTTTTTGCGTTTTATCGCTGCTTTTGGCAGAAATGGTTGACAAGTTCCGAAGATTGCACTCTGAAAAATATTAATAAAGTCTTTTTACACAACATTCTTATAGAATTACTATGTTTAGAATTCCTTCAATTATAAAATAAATGTATTTTGTAAGAACTGGAACTGATATTAATTGGAGAACATTTTTGTATTGAATTAATATGCATGTTTTTTGGGTACATGTTAATAATAAATATTTATCTTATAAATATATGCAATTTATGATACACATTATTGTTTTTATTTATTTTATTTGCAAGTTTATAAGTGATATTAATTAAAATATAAACCAAAATATTGTCAAAATATTACAGAAGCTCCAAAGCCTTTCTAATTCGTTTAAAAATACTAATTTTAGATTTTTTATGGCACTGCACTTTCAATGCAGCTGTAATTTTTGGAAATGCCTTAAATATGATTTCCAAACTTTTTCTCTTCATCGGAGGGCGCGACCAGGTGCCCAGTGCGAGAATCTATTTGCCTTTTGATTGCCTTTTAATTACTGAGCGGCAAATAAACATAAACAATGGCGTTAGCGTTTTAGCGAAAATAGGAAATCTGTATTTAGACGGCGAACGGAGCACAGGCACACATATACGAGTACTCGTAAAACGTAACGAAAACAGAGCCCGAAAATATTAATGATTAAGCCGCGAGAAGAAGAGGTAGAGCAACGGCCTTCCTTTGTCTTTTTGCCGGTTGTTTGTCTTCTTTTTATTTACTTTTTTTTTGCTTCTCTTTCTTCTTTTGTTTGGTTTCTTTATTTTTTCGTATTTTTTTAGGGGGTGGTGGGCGTTGGGCGGAGTCTTGGAGGCCATTTGACAATAGACGCGAGGCTCAGGTAATCAGAAAATTAATTAAACTCAATTAAAAGTATTAAAAATCAGTCGGTATTATTTGATCCAAATTGAATTGTATTTATTTTCTTATTTGTGATACTTGTTTGCCTTTGGAATGGGAATTAATGGAATTAAGTCTGTTCTTCTTCATTAATTTTAAATCTAAGTGACTAAAATTAATTTAATATAATCTTCAATAATTTACAAAGCTAAAATATTGCATAGTATATTTATTTTCTCCTATTTTTTTTATCTTCTATTTGAAATGTGTTGTTTTTTTACTTAAAAAAATAAATATCTATAACTATAGAGACAGATCTATACCCACAGATTTATCATCTATTTTTGAAGTCAAAACCCAGCAGCGGGTTAGCCCCACTCGTTGGCTTGGCCTGTGATGATGATTAATCCAAAGTCGGGGGTTGTCGTCGCCACTGGATGTTTATTATTAGTGTGCGGATTACAGAATGGAGCACGCGCTTAATCATCAAAGTAAGCAGAGTTAAGCAGGAGCAAGTGCATCTGGGAGATCGGGATTAGGGCCACCCCGAGAAACAGGTGCCGTAGTTGAGATAAGTCGCGGAAAGTTTTTAAGTTTGTGGAAAAAATTTACAAGGAAAAAACCAAGGAATCTGCGACTTGATGTCTTTGAATAATGTTCACTAGAAATAAAAAATTGAGTATTGAATTTTTCAGTATTTTTAGTATTAAGTATCACTAGTTGAATTTATAGTACTGAATTCAGAATTTATTTAGTAATGGTGTTATGATACTGCGTATAAGGTTTCATTGGTTAGAGGTTTCATTAGAACCTGTTGTTCTGAATTTATTGTAATGCGACTACGGTCACACTGATTTAAAAGGTAAACAATAAGAGTGGAAGGATTTTACAATACATAACTATCCATATCCGTAGTCTTCGTGCAAATACTTCTGCCGTAATTTATAAATAAATCGTAATATCTATTATTTATCGTTATTATTATTTTTTTTTTTAATCGATATTTTTAACATTTTTAATGCAGTATCATAACATCATAAATTGAAGAACATGGAAGCCGATGAATAGATAGCACCCTTTCCAGCTCCAATACGGATTTTTGGGACTTATCCACAAAGCACACTTTGCTTTCTACCGCTGACCTTTTGGGCAGTTTCCACTTGGTTCTTTGACTGCCACGCTCGCTTTCCCACCGTCCACTTTTCGCCCAGAAGGAGGTCACTTTAATTAATGTGAAACGAAATTAAAACGAAATTAAATTTCAATGCCGCAAAATACCTTCAAATGCGTATTGATGAACACGGCTACGAGAGCTGGCCTTAATTAAGCTAAAAGCCAAACGCAAAAGGTCTCGCAATAAAAGGAAAGCAAAGAATGGAAAGTCAGCCGAACAATTAGCAAACGCTTTGGCAACAAAACAGCGACGACGAAGAGTCCTTTTCCCTGACAACACTGACTTTTTCGCCAACAATTGCACAACAATTGAGGGCGAAAATGAAAATGAAAATGAGACTAAAAACGGTGGGGGGAATGTCAAATGCGGATGGCTAAATCGCCAAAGGTGAAACTTCGCCTTATGCAACCTGCACACAGTTTCCACAGTTTTCCACTTTACCAACTTGTTACCGGCCACTTGTTCGGCTTTTCCGGCGGGCTTGGGGGGGAAAAGGAAAACCTACCCTCGCGACTTTCACGTAACCAAAATTTCACTGGGTGCATCTTCAATGTATATATTTTTTAAATGCTTGGACTGGAACATCGCCATTTTCTGTGTCTTTTAATATCATATTATTTTACTTTATATGCCCGAAATAATTACATACGAATAAAGTGAAATTTTTAGTTACTTTTATTAGTAAGCAGTAAGTCGAAGATGTTTCCGTGGCTTACGTGTCGTATGAGTGATTTTCTTTGAAAATGGCAAAGTTTGAAAGCCAAAATCTTACTCTTTGGTCATAAATATTGCAACTTATAAATATATACTAACAAAATATTGAATAAATAGATTAATCATACATCATGTTGCCTTTTAATATATTAATATAATATATGTAATATATTTTAAAATTTATAATCATACGTCCTGTTGCCTCGTCACAGAATACATTGGACAGCTTATTAATCATACGTCCTGTTGCCCTTTCAACAGCATATATTTTCTGTTAAACTTGATGGTTAATTGATGACTAATTTCATAGCTTCAACTCTTAATCTTGCTGGTTAATTTCCACTTAATATTCCAGACACTCTTAGTATACTTTTCGCAGAATTTACTCGCTCCCGATAGTTATTTATTTCGCCTGTAATTGCTCACTTTCATGCAAGCACATTTGATTCGCCGTCGCCCACATTTATTGCTCAGCTTGCAACTATTGTCGGCCTGTCACACATTGCACTGGATACGACATTGTAATTGTCGGTTCGCGTCAAGGATACGTGCCGTATAAATAGGACATGTGCGGACATCCTATTAAATTATTCAGCACAACAATTAGTTTTCAATTACACGGAAAAAATTGACGAACTAACGTACGCCCCGCCGCGCAAAAGGGTACCTTTTATGCGTTTGCAAAAAGCCAACAAGTTGTCGTTTGCCGAACACGTGACTCGGCGAAGGTCCTGGCGTGGGCGGTGGGCGGCGGTAAATATTTAGCGGAAAACTCGGGTAGCGGAAGTCAAAAAAGTGCATGGAAAATGTAAAAGTGAGTGCATAAATGACGGAACGTTTGGTCCAGGCAAGGATATATGATAAATGACCCTCGAGTTTATCATTATTATTATTATACTCTTTACAAAATATTTAAAGTCTTTGCTTAAATAAAATGGGAACGTAAAGGGCGTTTTGAAAAAGTTATTAATTATATTTAATTATTTGATATAACGAACTTCGATTTGATTTTTTCTGGCATTCACAATACTATGAAAAATGTATTATTGACTTGTCATGTTAGATTCTAAATGCATTATTCAATTCGTTATTCGTTCACAGAATTGACACAGCTATTTATAGTTTAATTTGCTCATAAATCAATTTGGCTGTAACATCAAAGCGACAGAGGGTACATATGGACTTATTTATATAGATATACATATATATATAAACATATATATCGACGTTACAATTTGAGCAGAGCAATCTATTGAGTAACCGCATTCTCTAGGCAACTCTGACCCCTTTTTGATATTTTTTACTGATTTTTATTAGGAAACTTATTGCAGGCATGTCCTCCGTTGCCATTAAATATCGATTATTTAAGCATGAATTGGTAGAGATTTTTAATTTAATATTTATATTATTATATTGCAAAAGTAAAGACTTATTTTGAATATTTTATTTCTATGTAACATATTTTTCCATTTTATTTCAATGCAACTATAGAATGAGATATGAAATCCTTAAGGCTTAAGGCTTAAGTAAGAAATCCTTTTCCCCATATATTTTTTTTCAGGGACCCTTAGTGACATGACAAAATGTAATCTGCAATTATTTTGTATAAATAGACTTGCATTTCCCGCAATCAAAGACGGAATAATTCCCAATAATTAATTTAAAGGGATAAACTGCAAGGGACTTGCATAAGCATTAAACTCTTCGTTATTTTTATAAGAAAATCCCATACAGTCGTGGCTGGGAAATATTGTATAAACTAAATAAGTAGAGCTCTTAATACATCGCAGTTACTATTGGCTTAAATGGTCATGTGAATATAATTATAAAATATTTATAAAAATATATAAATCAAAGCATCAAAGCAGCAGCTTTTTGAAAGCTTTTTGCAGAACCTCTGTTGACTTGGCTAAAAGCTTCCGGCGGGTGACTCTCAAACTATGGCCAGCTTTCGAATGCGGCCAACACAAGAGACCCCGTCAGAACTCACCACTATCATTGGTGGTGAAATAATGGGATTTAAAAAACTATGTTTTTTTTTTTTTTGGTTTTCTCACCGTTGATACCCCGATGATGATAACCTTTTCTCGGTTTCCAGCATTTGTTCCAATTTCGAGCAGCGAGCAGAGCGCGATAAGGGCCACCTATTGACTCCACCCAAAAAAAATTATTTACTTCGGATGTGCATACGCTCGAAAACACACAAATGTCCCAAATTAAAATCAATTGTTAGGGGCCACTGAACAACATATTAATTTTAATGAAGTATGGGGCGTTATAATGGGACTAAGGAAATGAGCAAAAGACTTATGATGACATATGTTGATTAACTATGCATAATATTCATGGATGTTTTTATAATTTATATTATATAATTTATATTATATAATTTATATTATATAATTAATCATAATTGGATGTTAAGCTGTTTTCCAACCTTCCACTTGGGAATTCTAGTCCAATGCAAAAATCTTTTTTTTATGACTTTTCCGGGTAAATAGACCTAACTTTAAGAATATTGATAACACAAATAATAATTATAATACGGATATCAATTATGAACAATAGTTATTTACCAAAAATAATACTTTTAATTTAAACTCAAACATTTTCAATCTATTGAACTGTTATTAAGTATATGAGTAATTTAAAAGAATATGATTCCCTATGCAAATGTATATTCTCTGCTTATATTTCCAATTATATTTATTTATTTTCCTAGCTATAAAGAATATTATTTTCCCTATTTAAGTATATATTTTCGAACAGTGCCCGACGTCAGGTCAGTGTCACTTTTTTTCGGCGGCATAATTAGGCGATTTCTCGTGTGTATTTTTAGTGATTCGTCTTATCAGCGAACGGAAGCTGTGGCAATTTGCGAAGGCGCCCCTCGATCCGTTCCCTCCTTCCCTCGTTCCGAACGCAGCTTGGGTTATTCCGCGAAGGGGGCCCCGAAAAATCGCAACGTGTCCATTGGTCGACGCCTGCCTCCGGTCCGCCGGTTCCTCCTCACGCATGCGTCGTCTGCGATGTCATTGGGTCAGGCGAGTCAGGCGCCAATGGGAAGCCCGGTCGGTGTGGGCCTTGGTAGTGGGAAGTGGGAAGTGGGGGGATGGCCCACTGCCAAGTTCTTGGGGCGGGGGAATGAAGGTCACGGCGCCACCTCTGACCTATGACCGATTGTGAGGCAAAAGCTCAGGCTCCAACTAGCCAAACTTTCGCCGATTTGGCTATTTACCCTTAACTAGCTCAATTACTCGACGATTTATTGTTAAACTTTAGGGGTTTGCAGAGCATTTTGCATACTAGTTTTTTTTTTCAAGAAAGTGCATCTAAAGTGTAAAATTTATTCTATGTAAAGCCTTTGATTTTCCATATTTATCCAGCAACATTTAATTTATTTTGCATTTGCTTTTCTCTAATTTTATGCCACTTCTTGCATTTTTGAGTACTTGTAAAATTCATCAAAAGTGCAAGAAGTGCAATAATAAAACCAAAGACCAAAGTATGTTATCTAAACAAAAATATTAACGTACATTAAATTATGCACAAAATGAGCTTACATTATTTTGAAAGCATTTTATGGCCATTTTCTGTGTGAGTTTTGCTGAAAATTAGGTGGAAATTCGGAGGTGAGCGTCATCTCCTTTTTGGCCCGATGACCGCACCTGAGGCCCAGCCTTCTCTCCTGATTTTCGAATATTTTTCCGGCTTTTCCTTCAGCCAACTTTTCCGCCTTGTTGTTGGAGCATGAAGCTGCTGCATACCGAGAAATGCCAATGGAACACAAACACACTCTGAACGTGAAAAACAGCAACAACAGCTGCACATTCCGCTCATTAAAAGATCTGATTCGGTTATAGTCTTCCAGGGATTTGTTATAAAGAGAATAAGGTATTCTATTTTTCCATTTTCAGGATCTCTGGGATGATGGTTCTATGAAGTGGTGGGAGTTGGAGGTGTCATTTTTGGTGTGCAAGCTTAATGGGTTAAGAGTTCACATTATATATTGATATATTCATATAACTAACAACTTTTAGCAGATACATGTCATGTTATTAACTTCACAACGATTACGTTTTATATTAGTTTTAAGGGATAAAGATTTCATGAATTTTAAGCTTTTAAGAGCTTCTTATTTTTTTTTGTGGCACTTGTTTTCCAGTTCAAAATTTCGATAAGATATAGCCTAGTTTAGGATCATGATAGATTTATCAAATAATAATCTAGTATAGTACCAATTTTCAGATCGATTTATAAAATATCTAACGTTTATTCAAGTTTTTGATAACGTTATATTTGTATCGCTTTTTTCTATGGCAGCGCAAAGTTTCCTAATATATAAAGTAAAATCAAAAGTTATACACCGATTTACGTTTTTGTTAAAAATAAATGAATATATTTAATGAAAGAATAATAATACGAATAAGTAAATATCACAATTTAAATATCCTGTATCTGTAGGTCTACAAAATTGCACACCATTTGATTATATTTTTCTATGCAATATTCTTTATTTTCTTGAAATTAAAATAAATCTATTCCCCATTTCTTGCAGTGTCAAATGCAAAGAGCTTCCCAGAAAAAGTGCGAAAGGAGCGGGTGTTCTGTGTGTGTGTGTGTGTGTGTATGCCGGGAGTAAGAGTGAGAGGAGTCATTTGCAAACCGGCTGCTCAGAACAAAAGCAACAACAACAACAGCGAAAGGTGAAAAGTGTGCAAAGAGTAATGGATTTTGTTTTCTTTTGGTTTACTTCACTTGTTTATCAGTTGACCTACAGAGCACCGGCGGATGGGGGAAAGGGGATGAAAGGATAAAGAGAGGAGTGAGAGAGAGCAGGCGCGATAGACTCTGCGTGAGTCGGCACCCACGCACGAGCAAGGGAGATGCTTCTGGCGAGGAGGAGCGCGAGGACAGAACAGAGATTGCAGAGTACCCCAAAAAGAGAGAGAGAGAGGGAGTGCGAGTGTACCAGAGAGAGAGCCCCCGCTGCATCGACGCAACAGGCTTGCAGTCGCCACTTAAGCGCCGTTATGCCAGGCAATAACAATAACAAGAGCACGCAAAAGTTTTGTCGTCTCGTTTCGCCTCGTGTTTCTCGTGTCTTCGGCGGTCGGCGCGGGCAGAGGCGGCGGCGCAGGCCGGCCAGGCAGCGAAGCCGGCAGCGACGCAGGCGGCGACAGCGGCAGCGAGGGGCATCGCAGCACGGTTCTTAGACATTCGGTTGCGCGCCATCGTTCGAGGCGGTCGCACATTCCACGGTGCGCTCTCCACTCTCCACTCTACTTACTCCCCTTCGCTGCTCCCTGTCCCACGTCCCGCCAACCAAATCTTTTTGGGAAGCGATTTTTTTTCAAGTGCTCTCCATACGCCCACACCCACAAACACACACACAAAAACACATACCAAAGTGCAAAACTAACGGTTCAAGGATAAATCCGGGAAAGAAAAAATCCTCCGCCGACAAACCCTATCTCTCAGCTCCCGTTTTTTTTGCGAGTTCTTCTTCCAAAACATAACTGTGATCCGAAAGTTCGCGCGTGGAATACAAGAAAGAAAAGAAAATACGAATAAATCGAATAAGTGGCAACCAAAAAAGAATAAGGAAAAAGGAGGAAAAAATAAGGAAATTGGGAAGAGAGGAGTCTACGAGACCGGGGAAGAGTGCATATATCCTATAGGCCAGGGATCTTCGAGTGTTTTCCGGGGAACTTTGCCGGTTTCGGTGTCTCCTCTTCTGAAACTCTTCGAATCTTCAGGTTTTGGGTAGCGCCCAAAGTCGAAACTTTTCGCTGATGTCGGGAAACGCATCCAGTTTCTGTGTTCTTCGCTTTGTTTTCGATTCTCGTTTTCTCCTATATTTTTTTTGTTTATTTGTTTTTTTTTTTGGTGCACAGAGAGAAAAATTACCGGAAGATGTAGATTTAGTAGAAAAACGTTTCAAAATATAGTTTTCCTATGTGTATCACGATAATAGAGTTGTTAAAATAAGCAAAAATACAAATTCAGGCCTGTTAGCTCTTTTCTAAGGCTCTTTTGCTTAAAATCTTTGGGATTAATGGATCATGATGATAAACCAACCAATCAAATAATAGAAATTCAAAAATAAATGCTTTTATTTCAATTAAACTCCACCTAAAATAATTTTCCCAAAACTTCGGTTAATATTTTTGTCTCTGTGCAGTGCCATAGCCGTAACCACAACCTGCCAGCCGTTTAAACCAAACTCAAATACGAACCGAAACTGCCTTCACACAAGTACCTATAACCTAACCTAAATAGCTGCCAAAAGAAACCGAATACCAAATACCGTATAATACCAGAAATACCAGAATAATACCAAAATACCACTAAGACAAACGATGACGGGATCGCCGGGATCCCGTGAGTCCGCGATGGGAACGATCGGACGTAGGAGTCACTCAGGGTCGCTGCTCCTGCGGCTCCTCGCCGTGGCCTTCGTCCTCAACGCCTGCCACGTGCCGCTGACTAATGCCAAGGTGAGTTTCAGTTTCAGTTTCAGTTCCAGTTCCCCTATAGTTCCATATATTATTAGCCCCGGAAGCGGGGAATCGAAGAAATCAATCGTCAAATCCAGCAACTGATAGCGAACGCTTTTCGCTTTCATCGGAACGGTGTCGTTGTCACTTGTTAGGGCGTTCTGTTTTGCATTAATTAACTAAGCTTTGGAACTTTGGCCACAGGGTTTTTATTGCCGCTTTTATAATGGATACTTCGGCAGTTTAAGTATCTAAGATAGCTTTAAAAGCCAAGATCTTGCCAAATTCGGTTGATATAGGGCCTTTTGTATGGAGTAAGATGACTTTTTAATAGCTACGACTTTCACCTTGAGATTTGGATTTGATTTGGGGTGTTTTTAAGGCTAGATTTAGTGAAGATATTTATTAACTTAGTGAAGTTATATGTTAAATCATTACTTCCCTTACAAAGAACTAAGTTTAAATTAGTTATAAATGGAAACTCTCTATATTCTCTATAAAGCTCATCTATGGAACTTCCAAGAGTCTTTTTTAAGTCGGTGACTAACCAAAATGCATTTTTTAAATGCTCACTTTGCCTCTTTGATCTCTTATTATGATATTTCGAGAATTAAACCTACTCAACCTAATAGATTCTACCCATTCAAAGACCCATTTTGCTCTCTATCAACCGATCCATTTCCATTTGGGGATCTTTAACGCTAACTGGACCATTTCGGATGACACAACTGAATGCGACGCCTCGAGACGAACTTGAACTATTTAACATGACACACATATTTCCCTTAAGCCCCGCGATTAGCATACAAATCGATAGAAAATAGTTTTTCCATCATAATGAGGGGAGTGACGTAGAGCCGCTGTTAAGCCCCTGTTAAGTCCCTGTTAGAGGACCGGATTTGGCGGCGACAAGAGGCCAAAAAAATAAACCAAATCGCTGAGCGCGGGGTCATCATCAAGGGTTATCACCGACGCGAACAGACGTTGAATTAATTTCCTTTTCGTTTTTTTTCTTTCCGAAAATGTCGCTGGACTCTTGAATGCTGCGATTGTTCTTCGGTTCGGATTCGTTTTTCGCCAATTATTTTTTGAGGAGAAGTCGGTCGATTGTTCCAGTTCGAGCTCTAATTTCTATCTATATGACGACGACGGGCGTCATATGTGTGTGCTCGCCACCATAATGAGCCGCGATGATAGCGCCTTATCAGGGTGTTAATGACATGTTGCCCATAGACGACGATGCCCGGCCGTTGTCCGTTGTCTTGCAATGAAATAATTTCTTAAATTAACATTTCAAATCAAGCAGCAACGACCTCACCGCCTATGTACAAGTATTATATAGTTTTATTCTTTCGGACAATACCTTTATGGGCTCTATGGCTCGCCTCGGCTGTTGTTTTGATTGGATTTGTTTTGCTGCGCTCACTTTTTATCACATCGGAAGTTGCGTAAATGAGGCCAAATTCGAACTGTGCCGTCCGTCCGCCGTATAAAAATACATATAACATATATATATGTTATAAGCTATATCGCCTGGGCAGGGCTTATCGTTGGCTTCCAAGAAGGAGCCACTGCGATTCGCATACTGTAACGAGGTCACTGCTTGATAGCTCCATTTTACATTTCCCATCCTGCATCTGCCCCTGCCCATCCGGCGTATGCGCATTGCCGCCGGTCACTCCACATTGCGTATACGATCAGGTGGCCAAAGCGATCTTCTCCACGCTCTACGCTATCGCTGTCTAGATATCGTTTATCTTGGGTTTTATCCGTCCAAGATTGATAGCTGAACTTGAATGGGCTTCAGTGCTGAAAATAGAGCTTATCTCTGTCCGTTTGAAAGGTGTGAAAGGAAGGCTCGGTTTGGGAGTAGTATTTTATTCAGAACTTATTATAATTGAATAGAGTGTGTAAACAATTTAATTACAAAAAAAAAAACATAGCAATTAAAGCAGCCTTAATATCCGGATTTGGAAGCATTTTCCCAAATGGCAACCGATTAAGTTGTTTACATCTCCCCAGCCCCATGGCCCTTTTCTGGCTCGATCTTATGGCTTATATCACTCACAGATTGGCCTCCTTCCCATCTTTATGGCCATGTATCCCCCTTTTGGGACCCGCCACCACTTGTCTGTCAAACAAACTGTCAAAATATTTGCATCATCAACAGAGAGCAACTGCAAACCAAACAAGAAACAAAAAATAAATTAAAGCACCCAAAAGGCCCCGACAAAACGGCAGCAGCCAGCAAGCAGATGAGTTAAAATTCATTTCGCAGCTTTTTCGACTTTGTTGTCTCGCTTTTTGGTTTCTTTTTCGGCTTTTCGGATTATGTTTTCTTTGTTTTTCTTTGGTTTTTCTGTGTAAAGATGCGTTCGTTGGCACATTCCCTTTGGTACGTTCTCCTCCTTGTTTTGCTTGTTTTCGTCGTGGCTTCACGGTTTCTGTTTCGATTGTTTGTTTGTGCAACATATGGACACAAGATGTTGGACCCTCGATCACACATGTGATCCGTCGGCCATAGCTGTCTCTCTCGGGCGCTCTCTCACACTCTTTCTCGCGGACATGTATCTGTACACTGTAACACAGGAGATCGTTTCTATATATGAGAATTGAAAATTACGCTGACTGATAAACTGGATAAGTTAGGAAAAAGCCAACTGATGTTGTGACTATGAAATAGCGGGTCTTGTTGTTGAAAATGCGTTGCATACCTAAAGGGTCTGTTCTGTTTACCTTTTTGGGTAACTTTATCTTTATTAACTTTGTGTTCCAATACTCTTTAATTTATTTAGTGTTAAATTTCAATATTACCCACGTAAATAATATATTAATAGTGCAATATACGGTAACTTAGGATAAAGCCTAATGATATTGTGACTATTGATTGGCCGGTCATGTTGAAAAAATACGTTGCATACCTAAGTGGGCGTCCTGGTAACCTCTTTGGGCCCTAACTCGTTATTTATTATGTACTCTTTAATATATTTAGTGTTAAATATTATAAATATATCAGTAAATAATATATTATTAGTGCAATAAAGGGTAACATTACATAAAGAAGAGTGATCTTGTGACTATGGAATACCCGGTTTGGCCTGTTTTGTTATGCAAAATACGTTGCATATATAAAGGAGCTGTCCTGGTAACCGTTAAAGACATTTACTCTTTATTTATAATATCTATTATTGCTTAATAATATCTTTATTGTTTAATTATATTATTTTTTAATTAAATAATATATTACAAGTGGCATATTTTATCTCCGTGCACTCGAAACATTCGCATATATCCGTATTCGACGCGACTCGGCGATCACATGCACTTTTCAGTGGAAGAGAGCGAGTCAGGCAAGCATTTGTTTAAATATTACATTGAGGCTGCCCCCCTGGCCACCCACTTGAGCTCAAGTTCAGACATTGATCAAGGGGGCGGACCGGGGGGCAAGGTACCACGAAAAGGGGGAGCCACAGGGACAACTGGCACACTTAAAACTGTTTATACGGCGAGGTGCGAGGTGCCAGAGAGTGAAGTGTCTGGTTGGCTTTTCCTATAATGCTGGCGATATCGCCGCGTGTTAACTTTGTCAATTGGCATATATCTCTAAATATCTCTCTCTATATATACATATATATAAATATATATAGTGCATAGCTTCCGGGGGCAGATCCCAGCCGGAGACCATTAGTCACTTAGCCATTTGCCATCTGACCTGGGCCTGCCTCTCAGATTCCCAGACAGGATCGGTTTTCCCTGGCCCTCGTCCAAGGCAAGGAACGGAACACTTTGAGCATCTATAGCCAAGAGCTGACTCTATGAGGCAAGCATTTATTTATAGAAGATACCAGACAAGAAATCGGGAATTTGCAGATGGGGAAAATGGGAGTTTGAAGTAGCCTCTACTACCACCTGAGCTTCGCTTTGTTGATGATTAATACGTGAAATCGGAGCCCCCGCAGAATGGTGAGAGAAAAGGTGTTCATTAGAGTTCATTCCACCCTCTCGATATCCACTATATCCAGCTGATATATCCATTGAAATATTTGCCACCGTAGACGTAAACACTGGAAACCAAAGCCAAAAAAAACTAGTGCAAAGCCAATTTCTCAGCCTGACTTTTCGTTTCTCACTTTGCAATGTAATTTAATATTTGCATGGCGCGCCTGTAGAGCACATATAGTACATATATATGTATATATAGTATATACAGTATATATAGAGAGTGAGTCGGCGGGCATATGAGCAATTATTGTTTGACTATTGCATTGCGTAAATGTTGAAAATAGAAAAAAGCAACAAAACCATCACCCAACACCCATTAACAAACGAAACTGTCGCAATTTGCCTTCTAAGTTTTAAGTTTATTGCAAAATGCAGAAGGAATGGCTGCCCGTGTGTGGGTGGATTATATATATATCCATTGTGTCATCATCCCATCTAGCAAACAAAAGAAAAAAGAGAAAAAAACTACAGAATTTTACACGCAAATGACGCCATAAAAATGTGTTTGAAAATTGCATTTAAATTTTCTATTTAGGCAAATGTACGTTCGGGGCGAAAAAGTGCTAATAAATCTAAAGAAAATCAGCTGCCGGGCAGCGCGAAATGATGATCCCATCATCTCACATACACTTGGTATGCAGGCAAGTCATCACATTTTTGGGTGGGTCCCATCCTCAATTCGAAACCCATTCCCATCCTCATTCCACATTCAAGGCATCATCATCGATTTAAGCCATAGAGTTCTAAGCTCTATAAATCTGGCGTTTTTTCTGGGCTCGCCTTTGAAATTAATAGCCCTTTCGAAGGATGCAAATTGTACTGTATTGAAAATCTAATCTCCGATCACGTGGAACTAAAAAGCAATTAATATATGTATTTTTATACTATACTACTACAATAATAAATTACAAAGATTTATGACTTATATGGGCTAGATAGAATTACAAGGAATACGTCCAAGAATTCGAATTCTTAAACTATTTATTTGATTTATAATTATTTGTATAGTATTTGTAAGCTTTCATTTATGGCTTTACCTCAAAACCTTAAACCTTATTTCTTATAAAAACCTTTTAAATCTTCAAAAGTATAGAGAATTATCTCTAGAATATTCCAGTACCTTTTTCGATTAATGATCTGTTAATTTTTTAATGGGTTTTTTGTAGATTATCGAGGGTATTGGTTAGTATAACGATACTATCACCCATAATCTGTGGCCATTCGCAAACTTTTGACTGCCGATCAATAATAGATAAACATTTCCAAGGCAGATGATCGGAAACGGGTTTCGCTTCGCTTTCAACTAAATGGATAAATTAATGCTTGCCAGGAGTGAAATTTATTTGAATTTGGAATTAGGCGATGGATTATGGGGATTGGATAGGGATTGGGACTGAGATGGGGTTAATCAACGGATGTGCTTGGAGCGATTTCAATTGATGGAATTGACTTCCAATTACGGATCGAAGAAATTTCTGTTGCGTCCTCTAATCGTTAATCATAATCAGAACTGGGAGGGGCTCTGGAAAAAATCCAGAAATTATAATGGAAATGCCTGCCAATGATGATGATGCGGGTGACATCAGCAGCAGGCGGCGGTGGCTTCTGTTTTTTTTTTTTTTTGTGTAGCCCAATCGTCTTCATAAATCTTAAACGCTTTTTTATTATTTCGGGGGAAATTAAAAAATGCCTGCACAGCATCGCAACGCGTCGCAGATCGCCGAACGAGGCGTCTCCCAATTTTCGATGCCATTGGAGTTGCATCATCGTCGTCAGCATTGCGATCTCCATTTGGAGCATGACGGAGATGAAAATAAAAAGAAAAGGCCAATTTCAATGGAAACTCACATCATTTCAATTTGTATTAATTGATGCCCGAGGAGCCTTAATTTCCACCATAAATTCAGCAATCAATTTTGTATCGCCTCGAGTCCAGTTCCTGCCAAAAAACTGCGCCCAAACTGCGAGCCAATTAATTAGTAAACAAAGCATAAAAGCAGCAATCAAACAAGCCAAAAAAATGATGCATAATTATGCAAATTCGTTAATTTGCCATTGCCTTACGCGACTTGCATATATTTATGCTTTAATAAGCTCAGAAAAAAACAAAAAACCATCGCAAACACTTTGATTTTCAACTCTACTCGCTTGGATTTTCGATTCCATTTGAATCGGAGGCATTTTAAAAACGTTTGTCACGGCCCCTGTGATACTCAATGAATTTCAGGGAGTATCGAAAATTGAAATCTGTTTGATTTGATGTATTTTTATAAATTTTTGTGATTAGTAACAGTGTTTATCTGATTTAATTTGATTTTGCTAATTATGGATTTTATGTTTAAGAGTTTGTGTAACATTTAATAATTCTTAGATACTTTTTATATGAAAAACATTAATAAAAATATGTTTAAAAAAAATTATTCATTTATCGATAAAAAGCGATAATCAATTTAATTAATAATGCATTTGGCATAAATAAACAAGCTTGACTATATCGCTGCAATAATAAATCATTTGAAAACAAATATAATACTTTAAGATTCCCATTTCGATTGCTTGTTGGAGATTAAATGAATAAACCGATAAATTAATCGATAAATGACACTTAGATAATATAGATCATCAATTAAATTAATAATGAATTTGGCATGGATAAAGGAAAATACTAATAAATCATTTGAAAACACATACAAGCACTTTAATATTAAATTAATTAAAGCTGCAACAGTTCGATAAATTAGAACCAAAGAACCGATCTGGGCGATATTTTCGAGTCAATATCGATAACGTGTAATCGCTCATAAGCCATTAAAGTGTGTTTCCACTTCGAGGTGACAACCACACACACCTATGGGGGACGCATAAAATATTTATATATTTCGGCGTGTCAGCTACTTTATTGATATTTCATCGAATTTGTTTGTTTCGGCAGCGAAGAACAAAGGCGCAGAGTTTTCAGCTAATTGCCGCAGAGTCAATTAAAGAAAAATGTTCCCTCACTAACTCGACTGGGTCTCTCTATGTAAGCCCCGAGTATAAGTATCTGGAGGAAAACCATAGCCAACCGACCGACCGAACGACCGACCGGCCAGATAAGATATAGAGCCACATACATAGGTGGCATAGTTTCTCGACTCGACTTGGCTCTTATTGCCTTTGCTGCAGTTCATGCTCATGTTGTTGCCAAGTTGATAAGGTGTCAACTGACTGATAGCGGGACCAGGTTACGGACGGGATTGGTAGTGGGAATCGGCATCGGGACGGGAGTGGAACGCAGTGGCTGTCAAACTGCCGGCACGGCACTCGTGTGCTGATGAATCTTAATTTAATTTAATTTAATGCATATTGCCGCTGACATTTGCATGACCAAAATCGTGTGAGATCGTCACTCCTTGGCCATAACCAAACAGGTTTTTTTTTATTTCAAATACCCTATAGGATTGACCACGAACTAAGCTAGGTTACTAGGCCTTTTAAGCTTTCGGGGCTAAAATTAATATTACTTGAGTTGCTTTAATTAATTATAAGAAATATATCTGAATTACGTAACTCCAAATCTAGGATCTTTCATTTGATAATTATTAAATGCCTAAACTTGTATCTTCACAAAGGAAAATTCAAAAGAATACTGAACATATTTATTAAAACTAAAAATCTTAATTGAAATCATTTTCTTTCCAATTAACTTGATAGAGATTTATATATTTTACCTAAGAATAATTATAAACATTAGGGTATTTGAAGATTTGACTTTTTCCGATTCTCCTCGAGCCAGCAGAAGCTGCCACAGCTTATGATTATTTTATTTGTGGGGCCAGGCCAGAACTAGTTGCCTTATCACAGCCATTAGCGAGACCTTTGTCCGGGCCAACTGGCAACTAAGTGGCCCATTTTAGGGTTGACTCAGCGCCCAAATATTCGGAGTGGTGTCGGGTTGGATCACCCAGAGAGCGTGCACACTCCGTAGACGAAGATATATACTTAAATTCCCCCTCTGCAATCCGAAGACGGTGTCGGGTGCACAAAAAATGACTTTCTGCCAAGATCAGCGCTTTCTGGCCCCAAGTTCATTAGCTTTTCTGGCTGGGGGAGCGTGAGCTCGCATCGGATCAGCTGGTATTATTCACGGGACAGACAGACTACACAAATCGGATTTCACAGGCTCTCGAGTAGGGTTTTTAGCAGAGAATTCTAATTTTTAGGGTGATTTCAGAGGTTAGTATAGTGAAAATTAATGAGGATATTTAGTGGTTAGGCTAAGAAAATTATTTTATAAAGAAGTCTTAACATTAATGATTAAGCAGAGGTTGTAATAAGTAAAAACGGTTCTCAGAGCCTTTGTTAAAGTTTACACATTATTTATATCTTCTGTATATATATTTAAATATATATTTATTTATTTATATTTTAATATATATTTACATATACATTTTTTATATTTCAATTGTGCTTACGTTTATGAACTCACGGAGCCCTTAATGATTAAATTGGAATATCTAAGTTATAAATGTAATTAAATATAATTTTCTATTAAGTAACTACCAAAAATTCCTTAGATTATCCTCCAACTCACTCCCATAACTTGTTCAATGACTAATTTAATGACAGACCCCGCTTTGATTTTGATTTGGCTCAGATTCAGCTTCGCTGGGCATTAAAACGCAGAACGGAAACAAGTTCCCCGATCTCATCATCATTATCGCCCGATCATCCCCCCATTCGCTATATTGATTTATGCATTAATAATTCAATTAACAAACCCTCCTCTCTCTGTTTGCAGGTATGTGAAAATTTGAAAAAACCAAAATCTATTTCCAACCGATTCAATTCAATTCGGTTCGGATCAGAGACTCGAAACAGACTGCTTGACGCTTGGAACCCCGCCTCTGGCTATATGCATATTGGGTAGCTATATCCCCCTGATGGCCCCTGCCCCCTGCCCCCCTTATATCCAGCGATCACTAAATGAGCCCATTAGCTGTCAAAAGACAAATATTTGTCGCTGTCACAGCAACAACGCTGCCAAGTTGACTCTCTTGACCAAAACCCAAAGCCAAACTTGATTTATTTCCTGTTTCTGTGTGAGTGTCTGCGTTTGTTGTTGCCAACAAATGAAACGTGCCGCCAAATAAAAATATAAGAGAAACAAAAAACGAAATAGAAATAGCCCAAAACAAAATAAAACCCCAAATATAAACTTTAGACAGCCACGATTTCTATTTCTTCTTTTTTTTTTGGTCAGAAACAAGAGCAACTTGACCTTGGAGATCCAAGCCGACATCCCACAGACATTGGTCACATTTTTTGGGGGAACATTGTCATGGTGGGATCAAGAAAAGATACGAGAGATATAGAGACATTAATAAGATTAGAGAACGATGTTTAGGAGATATTTATCAAGGTGTGAGGCGATTTTCTTGACTTGCATTTTAGTTTTGAGGAAAATCTACTTGGAATAAAACTTGTTTCCCTTCAATTTAAATATTTAAATATTTTAAAACTATAAATTTAGGTACTTCAAACGAAAGAATTAAATAAGTTAGTAATAGAATCTTTTCCCCGACTTAAACCCCAATTAAAGCTTTAATATTTTCCAGTTAAATACACACAAAACTCAAGTTTATGCTAATCTAGCTGACTTTTAACCCCTTGTTGAACTCGATCTCTAGGCTTGAGCTCTATAACCACATCATTACACCCCAAAAAACATTTTCTCAGAAATTTACATAAAACGCCGCCGCGTTTCGCCATAACTTGTTGCTTGAAAACTTTGTTTTTTTTTTCGGTTTTTTTTCCTCTCTGGGTCGTAGAACCTCTGCCAAATGGTAAATGTTAATTGTCTAGGATGGCATATGCATGTAGTAACTACTATACATGAATATATATAATAAAGCCGCCAAAATGTGTGGCCTTTCGTGTCAGAAAACAAAAAACTAGAAAAAAAACATCGCACTTTGGACCCCTTGGACAGTTTGACAGCCATTGATGTATTGTCAGCTGGGACAGGCTTTAGACCCAGTTATGATGGGTGTGCTGTGTGTGTGTGTGTCGCTGGGTGTGCCCCGCAGCTTACGCTAATGCAGTTCAAGTGTTGGAATCATAGAAGAAATAACTCTTCTGTTTTGCTGCCGAGCAAAATGTGCAGCAATGCGAGTCGCAGTAACAGTCGCAGTCGCTGTTGCAGCCGCAGTCGCTGTCCCCCCTCCTTGAACCCTTCTTGAATTCCCTCCGGAGAAGAGAAGAAATCAACAAGCCGCAGTCAAGAGGTTGTCCGTCCCCCCTGAAAGTCCCCCCTGAGATATATTCTTGTGTGTGACAATGAGAAGGAGGCCTACAGCCACAACAACAGCACTGGAAAAAATGGTTGATAATATATAATAGATAAAATATGAGAAATAATTGTAATCAGAAATTAGGCAAGAAAATTCGATGAAATGAGGGCTTAAATGGGACACAGGTACAACTAGATTTATGCCAAAGAAGTAAAAACAGGTCGTAACAGGGATATTTATAAGCACAACAACTTCTGTTAGGTGACATTTTCTTCTCTTTTTGAAGGTAATCACACAATTTTTAAATTAAAACTCCTTATTTGTAGCTTAAAATGCCCAACAAAACATGTGAGAATTTTAAGGCAAGACCTAAAGAGAATACAACTTTTCATTGGCCAACAAACTAGTTGGGAACTATAAGAAGAATAATTAAATGAGCGATTTGAGAATTTTAAGGAAATTCCTGAAGAAAATAAAAGCTTTAAGTGGTCAAGAAAACGAGTTGGGAATTATTAGAACTATTGTTCAATAACCATTTGAGAATTTTAAGCAAATTCCTATAAAAAATAAAACTCTTTAGTGGCTAACAATCTAGTTGGGAATTATAAGAGCCACGTTTATTTCTTTCTTTCTATTCCTATGGACTTTTAAATTTTTTTTTTAAAGCAATAATTAATAGATTTTGAATTAGAAACATTTAATTTTTTAGCCAAGTGAACAAATCTTAACAGATTTCGAGACGGCAAAAGTAACAGCGACAGCGAGTCGGCGACTCTGAGACTCGGCGACTGCGGCTGTAATTACGTTTACTTGTTGTCTACTGTTGCACTCTGTAGTTGTATTTTTACTTTTATTTCCTACTTCTTCTTCTTATTTTATTTTTCCCTTTCGCATTGTCTCGCCGGTGTGTGTTGGTGTAATACCTTTAATAAGCAGGATGACGTTGCACTTGACGACAACTGCAGCAAAGAGGCAGCAAGGCAGCGAGATACATAGATACAGATGCCAAAGGAGCGAGTGCAGGAGGTTACCTTTTATCCCAAACTCTGCCTTTGTTGTTCGTGTGCGGCACTTGAGGTCAACCCGCCAGCCACATAATGCAGCCCATTCACATTCCATCGCCCCGATATATACTCTATGCTCTATTCTCCATATTCTGACGACTAAGATTTGGTTAGAAAAAAAATTAAACTCATGACTACATAGGGTGGGAATGGAAAATAATTTAACATAATTACTGAAAACCATAAGAAAACCAAGCTATAGTCAACCCATGACCCCAATTGATACAAAAGACTGAGAGTTATAGAGGGGGAAAAGCGAAGGAGCCGCTGAAAAAAAGAGTTTGGCACACGTCTGCGTTTTGTGTCTGCGATCCCGGCAATATCTATAAATTAAATACTGACGTAGCCGGCGGTTAAGTTATCGTGCCGGCAGACTTATCGTTACGATCCCCGCTCCACACTCGGCACCGGAGCGACCTCGGATCGGAGGGGGGCTTATCGCCTTACCCAGATATTACCTCATCACCGCTAATCGCGCAGCGGTCGTAAAAGCGAGGCGAGGAATCAATCAAATGGCCCCAAAAACATTCGCGGCCTACCAATTTGGCAGTTCTCCTGCCTCTCTCCAGGCTCGGTTTCAGTTCTTTTATTTTTTTATAATTTTTTTCCTGTATTTTTTACTCTTTGAAAACCTAAAGGCGTCGCGGAATCAGCAGAGGAACTGTCTTGGAAGCGGCATAAATTATTCGGGCTTAGGCCAAGACTCTGTCTGCGTTGTTCCTTTTTTTTTTCGTATTTATTTTTTATATAGATTTTGTCTGGGCTCAGTGATTGCGACGTGTTTGGCGCACCAAGTGGGCGCGGCCAATATGCAAAGCACGTCTCCCGATCCACACTCCACTCCACGAAAGCGAACCAATCCGATCCCCAGCCGATAGTCCGATATGCTCCCGATGCCCAAAAAGAGGCACTGCGATCGAACCGCATTCGGGGGATCATAATGACACTAATATGGATCAGATAAGAGACCCCATATTATGCATTATTTATGCCAACAAAGGGTTGAGAGCTAATAGGAGTTTACTATTATTTATGAAATTAAATAGGCGCAACTTTCATTTTGAAAAAATAATATTTTCTTAAATTTTCATTGGTATTTAGCATTTATTATTATTATTATTATTGTGAGCTTACAAATAATTATCTTCTGGTAATTATTCTCCAAAAAAGGCAGCTATAAAATAACATATTTTAGCGAGCTTATTTCCAAGGTCTGCTAGCTAAAATATGAAACAATAATCATAAATACATGTTAACAAGTCAGTTTACAACCACAAATTATGAGCTTGCCAATAGTTTATGTTTTTTAACGGTCAAGAGTTATCTAAACATGTTTATTATAATCTTAGCTTGTCAAATGTTTTATGAAACTAATCTATAAAAACCGAATTATTATTTCATATTTTTCTAAGCATATTTTTAAAAGTTTTTATTCTCCGTTAACCCTATAAAAATGCCTCATAACTTGACATTTTCTTGGCCTATATTTAAGCCATCGTTAAATATTATTTGTGATGAGCAGTAGTCCCGGGTCATAAGGAAGCTGCTCACACGGAATTGAAATGTGGCTTTTAAACTATCTGAGGAGTGTGCGTAGTGACGAGTGCCTAGTGCCGACTGGCTCCATATTTGTAGACACACTCACTCAGGTAATTAAGTTTAAAGTTGAGAATGCAAACTCAGACCCAAACAAAATATGGTCAACACATAAAAAAAAAAATACAGAAACAGGAAAACCGGCAAGAAGCGACTGAACTGTGAAGCACGAAGCTGGCGTCTCAGTCGCAGTCTCCGTCGCCGTTTTGCTGACCTACAACGATGCCTTCGTCACCATCGTCGCCGGCACTCGTCCCTCGTCCCTCGTCCGACGTCTGTGCGTGCCTAATGAGTTGCTGTAACGCAAAACCGAAAATTGTAATACCGAGCGGCGTCGTCGTCGTCGTCGTCTGCCCATTGTGAGTGGCTGTAACATATAGCCTGGCCCACATAGACACACAGATCTCGCCGGCTACAGTGGGTTATCACCGTTATCAGTCGAACTTTACAAGAATTAATTGATTATTATGGGATTTAAAAATATGTATTTGAAGGTGTCAGCACCTCTACTGAAATTCCCTTGAAATAATTAATTATTCTTAGTTAAAAGAGAGTAAAGCTCCACTGTACTTAGGCACTGCGCTTAGGTAGCCGCGGAGTGTCTAAAACAAATTGCATGCAATTAAACACGCTCCATGCCGACTGCCCCTCGACTCCGACTCCGAACCAGTGACGTACTGCATCCAGTCCGGCGTCACCCGCCGGCGGCTCTGCCATTTGCGATTTGCATCGCCCACCCCAAGTGGATTCAGGGGGATTTGAGAGGAGCAAATGCAGAGAGAACTTAAATATTATCATTCAAAAATATGCAAATTGATTTGCGAAATATTTATTAGATTTTTTATTAAAAGGGTTTTTTTGTTAGAGACAGTTCCTATTTAAATTTTTATAGCTAGAGTACTTTTTCCGTATCTGAAATAGTTTATAGAATTTAAACTTAATTAAGAAGTAGTATTTCCTTTGTTCACAAACTCCTTTTTATATATTTTATTCTAAAAAAGAGAGGTTACAAATGTACTATGATTACAGGAAACTTTACCTGAATTAATATTCCATTAATCATTGTCTAAAAAGCCTTTATTTTGTATTAAATCATCGTTTAATATGTATTTTCCTTGATTTAAGTTTAAGATCCCTTTTTTATCCCTTTGAACAATGCTTAAGATCCCCCTTTCTTGCTGTGTGTTTGGATGGATTTGGTGGCTCTTTTACAGAGTCGATCCACTGGTTTTGCTGCAGCTTAACAGCAGTGCCGTTTCTTCGGCTCTGCGGCTCTTCGATTCTTGGGTTTCTCGTCTCAAATTCGGCTTTATGACTGTGTAATTTCGATGCTAACATCTTGATGGCCGAACTTTGATTAATGGCTCCCGGGACTTGTGGGATTTGTGGGCCCGTTGATGATAATGATTGCGTTGCTGCACTCAGCGCAGCGCCACTGGCAATCTGATTTATGTGCAACATCGCCCAGTGGCACCAGCAGTGGAAAATAGTTTTATTTTTTTCAGTTTTTCTTGAGTTTTTTGCTTATTTCGGTTAGTGATATCACTTTGGCTCCCTGCGCCTATGACATCATCCGATTGTGACTCCAACTCTCGGCGGCTTGCTTGTTCTCAATGTTTGCCATTTCGAACGGAGACCTGCTCCACGGGTTACTATTTCTTTTTCTTTTTTCTCAGTTTGCATATGAGTTGTATGCACTTCTGGGAATATTTTGTTTATATTAGTTGTTATTTGAGAGAAAATGGAAGACTGGAATAATATATTTGAGTAGAAGGAGAATTTTGTTCTTAACTTAAAATGGATTACTATTTGTTCCTCTACTAAAAAATAATTTAAAAATCACAAACTAAATATCTAATTAGTTTTAAAGATTTTTTTATATTTATCTTTTTGATTTATTGTTCAAAAATTAAGTGTAAGTGATAATTATATGAATCTGAGTTCAAAAAAAGAAAAGAAAAGACTTGCAGACTCAAAAAATAAATTATGAAAAAATAATAATATAACTAATTTAATCAAGAAGATAATAATAAACTAAATAAATACTTTACGGTATTCATAGAGGGTATTTTCTATAGGGAATGACACAGATTGTAGACCGATTGCATCCACAGCATGGCTGATGGGTCAGTTTGTCAGTTTGTTTGGTAATAGAGGCCAAGCAAAGGGTGACTCACGTCCAGTCGTGCTGTCAGTCACCTTTTGGACAGAAGACCGAAGACCGATAAGCCACCGCAAATAATTGTCACCTCCTTGAGCTGCCTCCGTTTCATTTCGTGATGAATAATGAATATTAGTTGGACCCGCTGGCAGTTATCTATCCGAACTTATCGCCGCTTACCGCCGATGGCATGTATGCAAATTACGAGAGATACCAGGAGAGGTAACCCCACTTCTTGCAAATATTTACCCAATGCCAGCAAAAGAAAAATCTAAGAAAAACATACAATAAAGAGCTAGTTTATTGGCCATAATGAAGTCATTTTCTGAAATGTTGTAAATATTGTTCTTTAGGAAATAATTTCTGTAATGTATTTAGCACAAGGGTATCATACTTTATGAGGAATGCAAGGCTAACTTTTTTGTTTTAAAATTGAATTACAGTTGTATTTTCTTGATTTATTTTTGAAGTGAACTTTATCTGTAAACTCTAAGCTTGATGCATATCTAGGAATTCCCTTAAAAATCTCATCTTGTGGCCACTGTAAATGATTAAAATCGAACACCTGTTGCATTCCTCTTTCAAGTCCCCAAAAATGTTGGTAATAAATCTTTACTATGCCGGGAATAATAATTATAGTCATCGGCTCCGATAGTGACATTTAAATGCCAGCCAATGATGATGGATGCTGGCGAGCTGCTGCAGTCTTCATTCTTTCTCTTCCTGGGAAAATGGGAAATTGTAGAGTGGGGGGGATTCCCCCGTTTCTGGGAGTGCTCCGTGCTGTTGCTGTGGTTACAAGGTCGCACCGTCGTCTGCCTTTTTCGGGGGACGGGGCGGGGTCCGTGTGCAAAGGGGTTAAAAGGTCAGATTGCAAATTGCGGCCAGGAAAAGGGAGTGAGGGGAGACTGACTGCTCGCAGTCAGTTAAAACTTGCAAAAGTTTAGATAAATTAAAACTGAAAACACACGTGGCCACAGGCTGAGAGAGAGAGAGAGAGCGGCAACAAAAACTTTAACTGATACCGTCGTCGTCTGCGGATGGATGTTGTCGGTCAAATGAAATTGTTGCAGAAGCACTCTAGCAGCAGCAGGAGGAGCATCAGCATCAGCATCAGCATCAGCAGCAGAAGCAGAAGCACTCCTTCCTGGCAACAGGAAGCCCAAAATGTTCTTTCCCCCGGCCAAATTCCAGGGGCCATAGCCCCATGGAGGTGGCGGTCTGAACTTGCTTTTGTCTAATTGAGCTCGGGTTTCAGGCGGCTAAAAAAATAATATAAACAAAACAACAGAGAAATAAGCACCGGAATGAACCGAAGCTCGGACTTTTGGCAACTAGGGTTAAGCAGGGCAGCACTTCTTGGCATAGGCCTCATTAACCTGCTAAGGATCTCACAGGCACAGGGAGAAAATGTTATGGGAGAAGCTGAGCTGAAATAACTTCTAATTATGTTAAATTAACATTTTGCTTATACATTTTAAATGTATTTTTCCCTAATATAAGGATTGGTATTTCCTAGATTTTCCCAAGCTACACTCAATGTTTTAGGAAAAGATTGAATTTAAATAAGTAAGCAAAAGTTTATTTTAAGTTTCCTGTTATATCGTTTTAAATTAATTAATTTAATAATAAAATATAATTATTTTTATATATTTATTTCTGACTTGGACTAGAACTTTAAGCAAATGTGTATGCATTTCTTATATACATACATTAATTTTAGATTTAATTTACATTTTACAACAAAACATTTCCATTGTAAGAATAAGATTATAAGAATAATTTGATTAAGAATAAAAACAGGCTCTCAAAATTTCCAACTCTTCTTTTACCTTCTTTAATTTAATTTTTTTTTAATTTCCTACATTTTTAATAATTAAAACCAAAAATCCAGCTAATTTTCCGCCGTGCTGAGCTCTGCCACCACTTAAGGCCATTATTTAATATTCATTCAATAAACCTTAATCAATAATCAGAGTTAGAACATAAGCAGAGCCAAGGGAGACGGGCAGGAAGGTGGGTTTACTACTCACCTACCGGCAGAACTATCGCTCGAACGACTCTTATCAGCTATAAACCGCCATATATAGTATATATAGAGCTAACTACAAACGCGTGTCATAAAACGCACTGCGGAGAGCAACAACAGCTGAAGAACAAATTGCGTAAATGCTTTTTATAGAAGTTCAAGTCATTGAAATTCGAATTCACTTCCTCAAACCCAACGAACACACACGTATTTTTACAAAATTTATATATATATTCGCCCTGTTCTTTCATAATCAGCTACACACAGCGGCCACAAGAGGAAAATATGTACAAAAATACAAAAAACAAGAAGAAAATGAAACAAATTGAGGCCATTGGGACTCTAAACTAAACGAGAGAGCGGGATGGAATGAAGGCCATTTAATATAAGAAGTTCTCAGAGGCTCCAATAAAGCAATTCATTTTCATTAAAACAAATAACTGGCAATCAAAAGGCGACAGAGAAATTATCCAAAGAACAACGAAAAAGCCAGCTATTTAATTGCCACAAAAAATAAATTTAAAAGAAATGTAAACAAATTGAAAACACAAGATGTTGCCCTTTATTAAATGGGGGACTGATGCTTTTATGTAAATTTCCAGACTGAAATTTATTAGCTGTTGCCCCTTTGAAAATAGAGAAGTAATAGAGCTGTCAAAATAAAATCAAACCAAACCGATCATGGCCCTGGGAAGTGTGATATGGAAAATAAGAAGCCGCGTACTCCACCTCCCCTGGGCAGTATCTGCACTTGAAATCATCACTATAAATATCCCAAGGGGTTAAGAGAACCCCAGCCCGCACACATGGGGTCATAAAATCTGATACCGAGCCGCAGATTATTACAAAATGTGTGTGCGCGAGAGAACGATAAAAACTTGGAAATAAAAATAATGGAAGGAGTAGAAAACACCAAAAAGAACATGGCCCATAAAAGTTAGCAACAATCGTAATACCCGCCATAATAATGTGCGCCAAATACCGCGAAGCGAAGCGAGAAATCTTCAAATCCCAGAGAGAGAGACCTAAAAATATAGTCAAGGAAAACCAAAAACCATAATTTAGAAAACTTACAAAGCATTCTTCAAAAAGAAATTAAAGAACATCTAAAAGTTTCTGTTAATTTTCCGAAATAATTGCATAGTTTTATGCGCTGAATTTTAATTTAAAGCAGTCTGTATTTTATAAACAACTTTTAATGATTGGGTGCACACACTTCTTTATTTGATTCTTTTCTTTTTAATTTTTCTACGCCCATTTCTGGGCAAATTTGTAAGTTAATTAGACTCATTAATTAGGCGCAATTGTTGAGGGCAGAGAAGGAGAGGGCACAGTTCAGGTGGTAATGCAAATTGATGGACTGCGGAGACTTTCTCCTTCTTACCTCTCTCTATATATATAGAAAAGTATTTTTTTTTTTTTGGCTGGACCCACTAATGCAGACAAATGACAACCGGAGAGGCACCTGAACAAGACCCAAGGAAGCAGGAGGAGCGCGTCCTCATCATTGTCACGTAGCTTCTAAGTGCCACAAATTACGCACGCAAATTGGCTTTGTTGTGTCAGCGGAGGAGGTTGAAGGTTTGAGTTTAGAGGCTGATGGAGCAGCAAGGTGGAGGCCTTGTCCCGAAAGGGCATGCAGCATCGATAGTTTCCCTGCAATCGCTGCCTGCCATTCCTGGCACTCGTCACTCTTTGTAAGGCACTGTAAAAAAATTGGGAGCTTGAAATACTTAAGAGAAATATAAGAAAATATATAAAAGTGGCGACAAATGATTTATTTTTGCTCCTTGAAATAAAATATATGAATAAAATAAATAATAAAAATAAAATAAAATGCAATATAAATAAAAATATTTTAATATATAAAATAAAATATTTCGAGTTCTCTAGAATTTTGGTGTGTTTTGTGTAATCTTTAGAAAAGATAAGTAATATAAACTATTTAAATCATACTTCTCTAATTTAAGCCTTAGAAAAAGCTCAATTTGTTTTTTTTTTTTAATTTTAACTATATATTTAATATTTTAAATGTTTATTTTATATTATTTAATTATTTTAATGGGCTAACTGACACATTTTTTCTTAGATTTTCGAGAAAAACCACAAATTTGTTGCCCATTAAACGGGGCTTAGGCCAAGCAACAAAGTAACTGCACTTCCTGCCAGATATATCTATATATATACATATACATATATACTTACATATATATATATTTTTAGGGGGCGGCCAAGGGGGAGTGGCTCAAGCCGGCTGACAACTTAATATGAGGCACGAACCAAGTCAACGAAGCCGGGGAAACGGCGAAGAAAGCCTCAAAGTCTCAAGTCTCCTGTCAGAGAATTTCACAGAGAACCAGAGCGAGAGAGACAGAGAGGGGGAGATAGTGAGAGAGACGGAGAAAGGGGCGAGTCGAGGAGGCGACGAAATGCTGCCGACAACTTAAAGGCGTTAATGGTCGTTTGTTTTATGAGAAATTGCCAAAACGTGAGCGGCATCCGCAAGTTGGCGGTATGGAAAGCCAGAAAAAAAATATATAAAATGGGCAAGGGATGCGAGAGGTTGGACACTGGGACAGGGACATCAAAGCGCCCAGGATCAACAGTCGCCAGGCGTGCCCTCTCTCCTCTGTATATATATATTTCTCTGTATTTTTCTGAGGGCTCTCCTCGTCGGACGTGCCAACCTTGGAGTGGCTTCAACATTTAAATGAGTTTGTGCACTACACACGCCCAAATAAAAAACAAAATATAAAGGAAAATGGCGAAAAAAAGCGCAGAAACAAAACATAAATATTAGCGTCAACAACATTGTCAAGCAAAAAGCTGAACTTTGACTTGCTTTACAACCTCGCCTCCCACAAATCAAAGCTCAAGCAGGTGTCACTTTGCCACTTTGTTGACTGCTGTTTTCCATACCCTGTAAAAGTCAGGAGCTTGCTGGGTATTATATTTTTGAAACCAGGATGAAAAGTAGCTGTAGTTCTCTAATAAATTGAAGGGTTAATAAAGATATAATGTGAGATTTATCAGAAGAGTTTGAACTATTTAAAAGGTCTTTACTTTTATCTTAAATAAATTGCAGATCACAATTTTGTTTGTTGAAAAGTAAATGTTTCATTATTATTAATTTATTAATTATTAAAACACCTTATGACATTATTTCTCTTTCATGAAATATGTATTTTTTAACCCTAAACATTTGTTGACAAAAATGTAGGTATTTGATGCTTCGATTCCTGGAAAACCACCATAGTTGTTCCTTTTGTTTTTTGTGTTTCTATTTTGTTCATATGTATAATCTTTGTTCATAGCTTATTGTTGTGTGGAATTTAATTTCCTCAACCATTGTGAGAATGCATCCCATCCCACATAGGTTTCTGGCTGTGCAGGTGCCAGGGTTCAGCCCAGAGATCGTAATCGCTGTTGTCTGTGGAGAGAAGACAACAGGTCAGTTCCCAGTGCTAATCAACGCGGCAGCTGAATTGAATTATTTGTTTATGTTTGCATAAGTTAAAGGGTTTCTAGGGATGGGATTCTGGATTTTACTCTAGAATTTATTTTACTGAAAGAATTTTGTGGATAAACTTATTAAAAATAATTTAACTCTCTTTTTTGAAGAATTTCTTATCGAAAACTAATTTTTTTAAGTAAAGAAGGAGCTAAAAGTATTTTTTTTAAGACATACATATATATTTCTTAATATATTATAAAAAGCTTACCCCTTTTTCTTTGAGTCAACAAGAAAATGCCATCTTTTCTCGCCACTGACAGCTGACGTTGATGTGGAAATGGAAATGGAGCTCCTCCATTGACGCCCACAGTGAAAAGATATGGGAAAAACTAATTAAATCAAAGCAATTGCTAAAACGTACAGTTTAATTAAGCCAAGCAAATTGTGGCACACACTGGACATACACTAGACACACACTGGAGACACACACCAGAGCAAAACGCTAAATATTTCCTGCTGAGCGGACTCTGGGCTGCAGCTGGAACGGACCCAGTGCCGCAAGTGCCCCCCATATGTGCCAGATCGAGCCTCCGTGTAGATCTCCGGATCTGTGGAATCTCCAAGGCATTCTCCATGCGATTCTCCATGGCATTCTCCATGTGGCATCTCTTCATGGCAATGATGATTGACGGCGGCAATCTTGCCCGGCGGAGGAGGATTACGGATTTACGGCGTCAATTGCTTTGCACTTGCTCCACAGACCCAGATCCCAAGACCCCCGGCTTGATGTCACTAAGCTGCGCTGCAAAGCTGTCATACGCGGCGTATGCGCAATTTTCGGAACTGCAGCAGGAGGAGGCGGAATAGTCTGGCGATATTTGCCAGGCAATTACCTTGAAGCTAGTTTTTAATCAAATTTTCACAGGTCTCTACCCTCAATTTCCTTTTGCGTCGGAAAAAGCATTTCCCTTTTTCCATTTTTCCCTGCCCCTTGCTCCTTTCCACTTACTGTCTCTCTCACTCTCTGCTCGGTGATAATTGTGGCCAACACAAAAGTTGGCTCCTGTCTGCAGGTCCACACACATGTGTGTTTCAGAATGTCTGCCTAATTCTTTATACTCTTTTTTAATTGGTTATATCACTATAACAGGATTTGGGCTTAAGTTTTGTTTTTTTGAAAGATATTTACGTGGAATTATGCGATTTTTACATCAAATTAAACTTTTCTAGAATTATCTTGAGGATTATTGAACTGAAAATTATTTTAACATCTTAAAATTAAATCCCTTTTGTACTTGTAAATTTACTTAAAAAATGTGTGAAAGTAAGGGGTATTCTATTTAATCCTTATAAATATATTTTATGCTTATATTTTCTGTTCATTTTATTAGTTAAACTTAGGGCTTAATACTAGTTTATTTATTGCATGATTTTATTAAATATTCTAAGATTTACATGAATAAAGAAATGTTTTCAAATTATGAAGAGGTTAATGGTTAAAGATAGCCAAGATTTTGAATGGTTTGATGCAAGATTTTTGTAATAATAAACCTTAAACTAGGCTTACTTTTTTAATATTAAATGATCTTCTCACATAATTTAAGCATTATTTTAAATTAAATGAATAGATTTAATTATAAATGTATTATAATTATTCTTTTGCTATATTTATAATATATTCAAAAGCCATAATTACCAGCTAATAGGGCTTAGCTAAAAATCACAAGGTCCATCTTTTGTTATTTGTTATTTCTCTTCGGTTTTTTTTTGTTTTAATTTTTAGTGTGTGTGTTTTTTAGTTTTCTGTGTGTTTTTTTTGCGGTTGCAAGCTGAGAGTTTCTGGCCTGCCGTGCCTGGTGGCCACAAATTGTGCGCAGTCAGTCAGTCAGTCAGTTAGTCAATAACTTTTTCTTTCGGTTTGTCAGCCAGCCAGCCGCCCTTCCTGGTTTCGCTTTGATTTTTCGGGATCGATTTAACGAGAATTGGCTGGCTGTCTGCGATTTTTGAACATACACAGTCGGCGGCGGGTGGCGAGTAGATGAAAATAAATTGCCAGCAAACTGCCACATATGTGCGCCAAATTTATGACTGGCCGCAAGGAGGGGAGTGGCACGGTCCGTCTCTCAAATGTGTAATTTGTCTTGCAGGAAATGAGTCTCTGGAAAAGTAGAGAAAAAACTGGAGTTTGGGAACAAAGGAGTCCGTGTCCATTTAAGGGTTCAATGCACGCACGTGGGGATTTTTTGTGGATATTTTGTTGTGGGGTGTGTGGAAGCCGCGACCTTCCGCCTCCAGTGACCCAGTTAAAGCAACAAGTTGAGACAATTGACAGCACACAGCAGACTCGGTAAATGCTTGTTTACCCCTGCCCGGGATTTACGCTTAAATCTGGCAGATGCAGATGCAGATGCAGATGCAGATGCATAGATACATCTACAAATGGGTTCAAGGACAACGCATTGCGTTGTCATCTAATTGGTCGCTGCACATAAATAACATTCTATTTATTTTCGCTGTTGCCACGTTGCGTATGCGTAATAATTCATCGCCATTTGCATTTTGTTGCATTTTTTGCAATTTTCTCTGTGGGCGGCGGTACAGTTTGGCAGGAACTGCCCAGTGGCCATGCTGTTCGCGTGCATTAGCGGCACGGCACAGCCTCGCGTGTAATCACAATAAACGCCACGAATTGTGGCATCTTCAGGGGAATTGCTTGCGAAATCGGCAGCGGCATCGGAATCTGTGTCAAGCATGTCCGCCGGACAGCTGGACTCCGGCGGGACTCGGGCGGGACTCGAGGCGGCAAATACAGATGGCAGATGGCACATTTTCCAACTCAAAAACAATACAGTTTTCGTTTGAAAATATTGTTCATAAATATTAGCCATGAGTTTGATTTGTTTTTAATTTTTGCAATTCAAAGTTATTGTATAAATTAAAAAGGAGGATAATTCCATGATTTGTATATTAGTAAATTATATAAAACCTTCCCCTATAATCTCAGGAATTATTCAATAATATAATTAAGATTAAACCATTTCTTTGACAAACTTTGTTCAATTTGAAATACAGTTGAAAGTAAAATATAGTTCAAGCCTTTAATAAATTCTCTAGGTTGACTTTAAATATACATTCTCTAAATTATTTTAATTCTTCTCTCTAAATAAATTATTTCTAACCATAGTCTTTGTAAAATCACTTCTATAACTTAAATAATAGCTTAGCTTGGCCATAAATATTATTTTGTTTATTTCCCACTCATTACAACAATTAAAGTTCACCAGAAACAAAAGCAAACTTGAACCTGAAGCTAATTTGTGGACTCACAACTCAAGCCAAAGCACTCTTTAAGCGTCGATATCGATAGCTTAGGCCTGACATTTATTATGTGTAACACACACACACACAACACACCGCAAACTTGCCGGAAAACATCGGGGAAAACTTCAAAGTCGTGGCACGTGACTATGCAGCTTCATAAGCCAGCCCGTACCGCCACACACCACCCTTCGCTCTCTCTATAAAAAAAGGCGGAGAAGATACAAAAAATCAGACACGGCGCAGACAACACGCAGACAGACGCTCAAAAACTGAAAACTCAAACAAAAAACAATGAAAACAATCCGGGGAAATTCGTCACCAAAGTTTGTTCAACTTTTGATTCTTTTGATTCACAAAAAAAATGCCGGCATGTAAATTTATGAATGGAAAAATGTATAACCTTTGAGGGAAAATAATAGCTATGATTATGGGAAAGAATATGTGTTTTAGAAAGGGGTTTCCAGAGGTAGTTCAAGGACTCTTAACTCTAGATTGGAACTACTATTAGCTCCTTAAATTAAATTTTATGAATGAATTTTAGAATGAATTTTAGAGGCATAACTAGAACTCCCTCCCCTTTTTTTTTCTAGCGCTTTCCCACCTCTCTCTCACTCCATCTGCCATTCATTCCTGTGTCTGTCCATTATCTTTTTAGTTTATCGAAGTTTTTCGATAAGAGAATAGAAGTTGCTTGCTCGGGCCATGCACATTTGGCCCACATTCCATTTATTCCCACACAAGCACACTCTCTTTTTATTCTAACAGAGTACACTCTAAAAAATGTTAGAATTCCATTTGAAACATTTCAACTTTTCCTGAAAAACTATAAAAAAGAGTTGTTAAATTATTTCCTTTTATATTTCTAAAAGTAAAACCCACATTTAATTATATATTTCCATATTTTCAATCTTATAATTTGTTTAAAATATTTTCTTTAGCACCAAAAATAGTTCTCTGTGCGGGGAAAAAGTGGAAAAAGTGGGAAGGAGCTATGACAAAAGACTTCCCGAGGGCAAAGAGAGCATCGAACATCAATTTTGTGGCTCGATATGATCGTTTTTCTTGAAGGGGAGAAAGGGGATAAAAAGGGGGAAGGTGCAGCGTGTGTGTGCTTGTGTGTGGCACATGTTGAACATGCGGGGCAAGTGCTTTTTATCAGCCGAAAGACAACAAGAAATATGACGTAGCACACGCGTCGATCCCATGGGTTAACCGAAAATAACGCTGAAACGATGAAAGCGAGAGAGAAATGTAAAGAAATTGACACTTGAAATCAATGCTCAATTGAAAGGCGGCCCAAAAATAGATCGGAAGTGGCTACAATCGGGGTTGGGGGCTTACACAAAAAGGAAGAAGGGGGAAAAGTTCAAAGTCTGAAATTCTTGGGGCTTTACTGATATGTTTAATTTTTTTCGTATCCCAAACAATCCCCCAAAACACCCCCAACTCAGATAACACACAACTCCAAATGATAAAAAAAAGATATTTTATATTATTTTTCGAATCAACGGCCGTGGTGAAAATCTAGCCAAGACACAGTGTGCGCAAAACTGTGGCAAACTGTGACTTGGCTAAGCAAAGACCACAACCCAGGGAAAGCTTATTGGGGCGAGAAAAACGTTGGGGAAAACGAAGTTTAATTGCTGGTTCTCCGATTTTAATGGTTAATTAATGGCCCGGCAGGTGTCCATCAAAGGCGTTAAGAGCTGTCACTCAAATGTCTCAAGTAATTGGAACTGAATTGCGAGGGTGTTTACGCGTTTAGTTCATAATTTTTGAGGAAGTTCTAAGTAAAGTGCTGGGATCAAGGCAAGCCAGTTAATAAATCTCACTCTAAATCGTTTATTTGTTGATTAAATTAATCATATAATATTGTAATAAATATTGTAAAATTAATTTAATTTGTTTAATTTGTTCAATCATTTTTAAATACTCTCAATTAATTAACCTTTTCTTGAATTCCCACAGCAAATCACAAACTTCAACGATGACCTGGACTTTATCCCAGCGGACGACCTCTTCCTGCAGGGCAACAATGAGCCCGAGCTGCTGGCCAATGCCAATGACGACGACGATGTTGACTCCTTTTTGGATGACCTGCCCGAGGACGAGGACCTGCTCCCCTCCGCCGAGAAGGAGGAGGATCCCGCCGCCGCCGGCAATTGGTTCAGCAAGGGTGTCCATCGCGTACGCCGCTCCCTGTCGCGTCTCTTTGGCGCTGGCGAGGAACAGGACCACCGCCGCACTCGTCGCGCCTCCGCCCTCGAGCGTCAGAAGAAGCTGCGCCTCCTGGCCCGAGAGGCCAGGGAGCACAAGAAGGCCGAGCTCCGGCAGCTCCAGAAGCAGCGCCAGCTCCAGCAGCAGCAGGCCAAGCGGGCAGCCGGAACGGGAAGCGTCTTCAACCGCGCCACGGATCCCCGCAAGCGGGCACCCGATAACTATGACGAGACCGAGGCATCCGGTTCGCCCGATGAGGAGGCCACGCAGTGTAAGTAATTCTAAAAGTAATCGAATTTTTAATGTTGTATTATTTTAAGTATCGAAAATTATCGATATTTTTTAAGTTATATTTATTTATTTATTTATTTATTTATTCGCCAATGGTTATTACCTTATCTGGCTACTTATAAACATAACTTAAACTAAAACCTAATAATTACTTAGATACTTAGATACTTACTTTTGTTTTTTTATCCTAGGATACGTTTTGTATCAAATTAAATCTTGTATCTAAAGGTTTTTCCCAGCCCTGCTTATATTTTTATAACTTTTGGGCTTTATTTTAAAATCTAAACTTAACATATATATATTTTTTTTTTCATAAACCACTTGTTTGTTTTGAATTAATTACAAATAATTAATAAAATTACTTTGTGCCCAACTAGATCGCACCTACTTTGCCGTCAACGAGCCCTACAACAATGAATTCACGGATCCGAGCAGCGTCGAGTTCCAGAACCTGCAGAAGAACCTGGACGACGCGCTGCGCACCTTCTTCGATCGCACCTACGCCGAATACGACGACGATCAGGATATTCACACCACCCTGCTGCGAGTGGAGTAAGTCCCAGGGATCTGTGATATGTTTTCCTTAATATATATATTAATTTAATTACCTTCCTCCTCTCCAGTCCCACCGATGACCGCTTCAAGGTGCACGTGCTGCTCAAGCTGCTGATCCCCAATCGGATCACCGACTTCCAGAACAAGCTGGAGACGCAGCTGAACGAGTACAAGCGAATTGAGAACCTGGGCGCCTCCACCGATGGCGTCTTCTACTTCCAGGAATCGCAAGGTGAGTCCTAGGGCCGCTGCCTGCCTCCTGCCTCTTTTTCTCCCGCCTCTCTCTCTATCTCTATCTGCGCTGCTTTGGTGTGAGATGCCATCCGGTCCCTTGACCTTATTCCCCTCCATTTCCCCGTACGCAGGAATGCAAATCGAAAATATCTTTAATAAATTATGTAATCAAATTTGGAAAATGAGGCCTTATATCGATTTGCTTTCCTGTCCAAGTCCAAATCACAATTTCCAAACTTTCTCTTCCACCAAAAACCCTGAAAAATCCTGAAATCCAGAGGAAGCAGCAGCTCCCCCGAATGTAGCAGCCGGTAGCCCAGTGGCGACCCCCAACTTGGGTGCCACTGGCTTGGTGAACACGCGAACGGACTTCAGCCTCCAACCGCGGGTCTCAGTGGATGTGATCACCGACTTGGTTTTCTCCAACGAACGCAAAGGTTTGTCCATCGATTCAACCGGAAGTCGCCATCCTCGGAAAGGACTAAGCCCCGGAAATACGCTAACATGATCTGTGTGGCTCTGCTCTGGTTTTTATTTTCTGTATATTTTCCTCTTTGCCGAAATGTAGGCTTTGGAATTTATTCAGAGAAAATGAAAACCGGATGCGGACTTGTTAATGTGTGTGTGCTTAAGGAGTGACCAGTGTGTGTGTGTGTGTGTCCCGCCTCATCATCGAATCTCTGTACTCCACTCCACTTTCTGTCTCCATCTGCGTCCATGTGCTCGTCTCACTCTGCTGTCTATTCTCTGTTCCTCTCCACTGTCTATTTTCGTGGGGATCCCGATCGCTCTGTGTTAATCCGCTTTGTGACCGCACACAGATTTCGATGACGAACCATCGGAGCCATCCCGGGACCCCAATCATGTCAATCTGGGTACCATCCGTGACGAGGTCGAGGGCTCTGGCAACGGCTACGAGCCCGAGTGTCGCGGCGACGCCACCTTCACCTGCATCGCCAGCGGCAGGCACATCTGCGAGGAGATGCGTTGCGACGGTGTGTCCAACTGTCCCGACGGCGAGGACGAGGAGAACTGCTATGCTGAAACGACGGGTAATTGTTCCCGGATATTCCATAGATCATATCGAAGTGCCCGTAACCCTCATCTCATGATAGGATTAACTTGGGTGGGATTAGGAAAAGCAAGAAATCATTTGGTTTTTCTAAATTCTGATTGATATATTAATTTACAATTTATTTCTTAGGGAAGATTTATGTCACAGGAGAAGAAATGTTAATATACAAATTTATCAAGATTATCAAGATTCGGTAAAAAAAGCTGCCTGAAAGTATGCTTTAATAAACTCTAGTAGTAAATGAGGTTTATTATATTTTAAAGCATACTTTTGGGCTTAATTTAGATTGAAAATCATTTCTGTGAGTAAGAAATTGAACTTAAAGCTGAGCATTGTGCGTATCCTGTCCGTGTGCCGGTAGAGGCTGAGCCGTGAACCCTGCTGGCCTAGAATATCAAGGGAAAGGTTTCTTGGAAACGTTCTTTGGAATGCTTTTACCAAAATTGTTTGAAATCAGTAGGAATGTCAAGGGAAAGGTTTCTTGGAAACGTTCTTTGGAATGCTTTTACCAAAATTGTTTGAAATCAGTAGGAAATACAAGGGATTTTTATTTTAAATAAATAAATACCAAAGAGAAAACCTCAGTATATGCCAGAAATAAAGTTATTAAACGAAAGGAAAATCATGATTAGTTCTAGGAATCCAAAACTTAGCAATCACCACCTAAGAGCAGGCATTGCAGTATCGATTTCCTCTCATTTCGTTCGTTCATTTCCATTTAATTTCGCTTGACTTTGTTTTGATTTACATTTTGGATTATTTTGTTTGTTTCTTTTTCGTATAATTTTCATTTCGGACGCCTCAGTTTGCACTGAAGATCAGTTCAAGTGCGACGATCAGTGCCTGCCGCTGCACAAGCGTTGCGACAATGTCATCGATTGCCAGGACCAGACGGACGAGGCCGGCTGTGAGCGGCCCACGGAACGGGAGGACTATCCTCCTTACACGCAGCCGCCGCCGCCAGCGAATTATCCAGAGGCTACGAACACATCGGAGTCCCATGGTGAGTTACCTTTTCTTTTTACCGATTTTATTTCGCTTGATTTGATTCGATTTTCTTGTTTCTATGCAATTTTATTTGTTGGCCAAGTGTCTCTCGGTTTCTTACTCTTTTTACCCTGTTGCCAGCAGCCATAGTTTTAGCAAGATATATAGAATATAGGCATGATCTCATGGCTGGAGACGTGCCCGATCCAGAGGCTATGTTACTGTAATGGCCAAATAAATTCCGCATATTAATTGGCCCGATAAACGAATATTTCCCCTGAGTGCCATTATGTTCTTTTGTGTAATATCTTTTAGTTTTATTTTTTTCGTATTTCTTGTGAGTGTGTGTTCGTTCAACTTGGGTAAAGCTTGCGCTCGGCGAGCATTTAATTGGGTTAAATATTTGATATTCTAATGGATTTCCAATGCATCGGAATGTACCATCAGGCAGCGCCTTCTTCCACATAATCGAATGCGTTTCATTCCATTTGAGTTTAAGGGGGCATTCCACAGCGGCCGTTTGGCGCTAATTATCCATATTTTAGTGGATTATTATTAAGTATTCCTGGAATAAGTGTGATGTCCCGGAAATTGCTAATAAACTTGGTGCTTTATTATTTATAGCAATGATTCTCTCAAACAGTCAGACTTATGCCATTCATTGGATATTCAATAATTTGAATATTTAGTTAAGTTTTTTTTTTTTTCACACAGATGTGTTCCATTCCTTCGTTCCTGGAGTCAAACATTGAAAATCTCACCGATTTGAGAGTGTTTTTAATATAAAACATCTTTAGGGAAGTATGCTAAGGCTATTATTCCGTTCCCTCTTATTGTTCCTAAGTATAACAATTAAATAATTTTAAAAATGTTGCTGCTCTTATCAAGTTAGACTTCCTTGGTGATTTTTCCATTGATTTGCAGTGTTCTATTCCATTGTTCCAAAAAAACAATATTAAAATAATGAAAATTAAACTGTTTTTACTAATCAGGACACACTCCCTTATTTTCCTATCGATTTTAGTGTTCCATTCCATTGTTCCAAAATAATAGCATTCAAAAAATTCACATTAACTGCTATCAATCAAGACGTACTCCCTTAATTTCCCATCCATCTGGCGTGTTCCATTCTAGTGTTCCAAAATAAAAAATTAAATGAAATTAAGTTGATCTTATAAGTTTAAATTTGCATCGATTTGGTGTGTTAAATTCCATTGTTCCGAAAAAAAAAGCATTAAAGCATTGCTCTTATCAATCAAAACATACTACTTTATTTTCCCATCGACATTTTGTGTTCCACACCTCCATTCCACTTTACTAAAATGATTCCCTGGCTGGCAGTGCATTTAAATCTCTGGATAGAACTCCAGGAGAGAACTCCTCCCACTGACCCTGAACACACTTCGGCCCCTCAGCTTAACCCAAAAACCCAATCCAATTTATGTGCGTATGCCACCAAACTCCCACTGTGCGAACTGCAACGAGAGACATACATAAATGTAAAAAAGCAGAGAAAACAAGCGTTCTACGCAAAAAGTGAAATTACAAACCAACTTCAGCCACCGCAATTCTCGCACCTCCCGCCCCAAAGCCCCCAAAAACCAAACGGAGAGACAAAAAACCAGATTACAATATCCATGAAATATGCCACAGAGAGAAGTACGGAACGCAGCGAGATAAAAAATATGTTATATAGATGGTGATTTGGGGTCTGACAGCGGCGTGTGTGGCGACAGCTAACAGCAAAAACAATTTGCAACAGATTAAAATTACCCCTAAGCGTATTATAAACTTAAATAATCTGCTTGCAGCGGCGAGCAAGAACAACAGGAGCCACCCCCGAATACCGAGTCCTTGAAGCTTCCCGGCTTCAGAGCTCCCTTTTACTACTTGGGGGCGTGTTAAGTGCTGTCAACGAGATTAAATGCAATGTCAGAGGTCGCACCCTCCTCCACGCACTCACCAAAAAAAAAAGAGGACTCCGCCCGCCACTGCCCAAAAGTTGTGTCCTTGGAAATTTAATGAATTTTCCACACTCTCGACTCTAGGGCAAAGGGCAACCAAGAGGCAAATGGGGTGGCATAAAGTCCAGGGATATGGTTTACGCTGGTTTCAGTTGGGATAGTTCTTAAGGAGCCACCTTAAGATATGATTTTTAGAGATTTGCTGGGGGATTATATTATAGAAATTATTTGATTATATTATAGAAACTTTAGAGAAATTATAAAAACCAAGAAAAAGTATACATTTTCATTGATTAAAACATAAAATAATATATTTTGGTATGGTAATCTTTTGATATTACCTAAAATGCTCTTTAAAAATATTTATAAAGCTTATATTTCTTGGTAACTTTTGACAGATATCTATAATAACTTATAGAGTTTATAGAGATCAAGAAAAGTTATTTCCTTTCACTGATTAAAACATAAATTACTATATATTTCTATTGACATTTATTTAAATTAATAGAAACTCCTTTATGATAATTATTAAATGCTCTTTAAATAATATTTCGAATGCTTTTAATTCTGACTAATTTTAGGCTTTAATGTTAGGAAGCTATTTGTGAATATAATATCTTATTTTAAATTGAGTTTTGATGCCTAAAACGTTTCAGATGCCCGGCCATCGGTCCAGAGACCTTGAGTCGGATTCTTCTTAATTTCAGTTCGGTGCCATTTGGGTTAATGAAGGCAATTCGTGGCGAATCGCCGCCTCTTCCTGCACTCTCCGTGGCCTTTATGCTTTCATTCCAGGGCTGTGTTTTGTTATTTGCCATTATACATGGGTGTGTGTGGTGTTTATGGTGCTTGGTGTGTGTGCTTGTGGTGTGCATGTCTGTCGTTCTGAAATCCGAAACTTGGTTTCGAAAGTGCGTCAATGGAAGCTGTGCACAGCTTGCACTTGAAGCTCGAATTGTGTACAATTTCTGTTTTTTTGTTGCATTATTTTTTTATTTTCAGTATTTTCTGCTTTTCTATTTTTCAGTTATTCCATTTTTCTGTTTTTATAATTATGCAAGCATAGAAACGAGTATAACATATGATGTGTGCGGCTGAGAGAGGTTGGGAAATGTAATTACTCGGGGCCCTTACTGCCCCTTATTTTGTAATTTGGTATTCAAAGTTGGATTTATGGGTCGCTCCTGCTCCTGCTTTGCTATTTTTTAGTTTAGATTGCGCTTTTGCGGTTGCATTCGGTGTTTCGTTGATTAAATTTTGGCAAAGACAACTTGCACTTTTTTCCCCCTGCACCACCGCGACCGCGACTTTTGTGCGGGTCAATTAGCAGCTTCAGGTGCCTGAACTGTGTTAAATGGCTCGCCAGCTCAGCTTCAGCTTCGGCCACATGAATGTATAAACAAAAATAAATAAAAATGCTGGAAAACTAAAAAATTACATAGACAAGAAAAGTGGGCAGCGTCCGCGGAAGGAGCACCAGCAACAACAACTGGGTGGCCACATATGCAAATTGAATTTGCCATTTGCCAGGCAGCCAGCCAGCCAGCCAGCGCTTTTCTCTTCTCGCCAAGCGCCAAAAAGGGCGAAAATTAAGCCAAGAAAGACACACAAACAGCAACAAAAGCCAAAAAACAAAAGAGTAGGAAGGCAAAATATAGAAGGGCAGCCAAGGAAAATGAGAAAGGAAGACCCCAAAGATACCCTTCTAAGAGGGGAGACTATTATTTATAATATTTAAATATATATACATTATAATACCAACAATTAATAATTTATTGTTAGTTTTTTTATTTTTATTTCGGACTTTAATGGAGTATTTTACTTCCTGAAGAAAGTAGGAAATTTTAAAGATTTTTTTAAAGTAATTAAAAAGATTTAAATGCTAGTTATTAGACTTAAAGTCTTCCATTTTTTAAAAACCATTCAAAGTCAAAAAATAAAAGCAAAACTTAAGGAAAAATGTCCTCAATTTTAAGTACCAATTTAGTCAGTAAAATAATAATTTATATTTTCCTATATTGATCACACTTACACTCTTATTAATTAATTGATTTTAATTATTTTTAAGTCTCAAAGTAGTTTTCTATTGGAAATCTTTTAATTGTTTGTTGCCGCCACATTTTCAAAGCCAGGCGCATGCATTTGGTTTATTATTAGCTACTGTAGACACACATGCCTTAAATCATATTCAATGAGGCATAAATTTTGACTTCAGAATGGAAAAATGCAATGACAAAAGAGCTATGTTTAAGCTTTAAATTCAAGGCTAAGTAAACATGAGTTGGTGGCTATTTGTCACACAAATTAGTCATTGCCAAGGGATTGTTGAATTGCCTAGGGGAAGTTGACTTAAGGAAATCGTTAAATTTATTGAAGGCTGAAGAATAAGGAACATAATAAATAAATAAATATAAAAACCAATAAATAAATAAATAAGCAAATTAATAAATAGAGAAAGAAATAAATAAATTAATACAGATAAGTAAATAAATGAATAAAAATATATAAATAAATAACTATTGCTAAAAAACTTAAAAATATATGGAAAATACGGAGTATATTGTATAAAAAAATACATTTTATATAAATATATTAAAAATAGAATCCATTTAAAGCAAAAATAAATGTATAATCTTTGTTTATCCAAGGAAAATTAAGTTAAAAATTGTAAACATTTAGTAAAAAATTTAAAATCCTGAATATTCCAAAACTGGTGTCAAAAAGTAGGCTATAAAATGTTTCACGTGTTTCATGTGATGAAAAAAACTTCGTGGCATACTTTTCGACGTATTTTTGAATTGATTTCAAACTTAGGCTATTTCTTAAATTTGTTTACCTATTTTTTCCCACTTAAGTTAAATCTAAATTCCTATTTATTTACCTATATAATTTTTTAAATAAACAATATTTTTTTTTTTATATATTTTCCTCCTTATTTGTATAAATAAATAAATAAAATCCACCCTTATCCCCATTCGTGCATACCCTGTCCCCCGCCAAGACAGGAAAAAAGCTGTTGAAATCATAAAAAATCATAACAGCAAACAATGGTGGCCCTCCCCATCCCCATGCCCATCCCCGCACTCTTACCCTCCCCCGGGGGAGCTGTGCATGTCTGATGAGCTTTGTTTGTGTGTTGCAAGGGAAAAGTGAAAAGCCAGGCGCGCCATTTCCGCTGATGTTGTTTGCTGTTAGTTGTTTCCTTGATTCTTTATATTCTACTTTATTTTTTTTGCTTTATGAGATAAACTCCGCGGAATCTGAGCCCTTGGCGCAGGCGCAAAAAAGGCGGTGAAAATCTTCGTGGCGCTGGCAACATGTTGCCGCAGCGGCCAGAACGATGACGAACCTTCGGCAACATGTTGCGCGGCCAAGGGCTCACCTGGTTGGCTGCCCGTGCAGCGGATGTGTCCCGTCATCGGCATTCGCCGAGCTTCGCGCGGCTTCGCTTGGCTTCGTGTGCCTGGCCTCAGGTTCGCGCGGCTTCGGCCGCCTTCGGTGGGCGCTCGGCTGGCGGCGTCGGCTTTTCCGCTACGCCTGCTCAACGTCAACGCGGCCAACGCCAACGCCGCCTCAGTCAGTTCAACGTGAAGCGTTTGCGTGTGCGTTACGTGTTAGCGCGAGTCCAACACTGCCTGGAAGCACAGACATCCTCCAGTTCTCTGAAAAAAAAAAACCAAAAAGAAAAACCGAAAAACAGTTTTCCAAAACACTTGCCGTTTTCCAGTGTAATTCCCATTTTTTTTTGTACTTTTTTTAACCGTGTTGAGTATCAGCTTTTGGTGTGCGCAAATCAAATCCTCGGCATCTTCTGTTCTTTGTTCTGTGATCTCGACTCTGTGCCAAGTTATCTTTGTTTTTTGTTATATTTTTTGGTATTTGCATTTCCGGCTCGTAAAATGCATTCATATCTCGCCAAAGCTGTGGGTTTTGGGCTTACGGGGATTTTGTAGAATCCAGAAGCTGGCTGGTTTTATTTCGTGGATTCCCAGTTTCTCATTTTACTTGAACAAATGCTGTCATTTGTGTGATGTGTTTGATTTTATAAGGAATGTATATGAAGTTAATCCTAATTTGTAATAGAACCTCCATTAAAACTAGTGTATGTGAAGTAATTTTTTTAGTTAACTCTTTCTTAGGAAAAATTGGCAGAAATCTTTAAATTCATACTTTGTCCCTAAGAAAACGGTTCAAGTAAAAAACATTGCTAAAATATAGTTTTCCGAAGTTGGAAGATAAAAAATGCTTAAGTTTGGCTGTGGAAATTAATTAATTAATTTATATTTATTTATTTATTTATATTTATAATTTATTAAATACGTTAAAAGTTTACCTCTTCGAAGTTTCTCAATTATAATTGAATTTTTAAAACTTGTATTCTTTGCTCAATGAATTTTTAAAAATTAATTGAAATTGTTTGCCTGCCTAAATGTTATTTTTTCTACGTTTTAAAACTAGAACAAAACTTAAAATTAGGCTTGTTATTCTTTATTTTTTCCTAAATACTTTAATTATATTTTTTGTTTTATTTAAGTTGCCAGAAAAATGCGATCATCAATTTAAGTGACAAATTCAGAAGAAAAACATTTAATTTCCCACCAATTAATGGCCAAATGTTTTTCGTTTAATTTTTCAAGTTCATAAGATATTAATTTATGGTTTTCAAGTTCAAAAAGTTATTAATTCATAATATTTATTTGTTAAATCAATTAAGGAGCAGCAAAGAAATATTTCGTTTGCCTATAAATTTCCTCTATTTTTTTCTTTAGTTAAAAATATTTAAAAGTACATTACGATCACTTAAAGTTCCCATTAAAATCAATTTCTATTGCCAAGTGCTGACCGCCTTTAAATATACCTAAAATTGGATTTGTTTGATGATCACTGTCCCAAAATGAAGCATTTAATAAGCCAAATATTTTTCCAGATTTTCGCTAGCCTCTCAGAAATTTATTTTGAATTATTTTCTTCCCATTTCCCCCATTTAAGTTGCACTAAATTGTTTAAGCGATCTCTTGGCCAAAATCTTAATGAATAATTTGCGAAAACAATGTTTGTTTGCCCAGCTCAGTCTCCGAGTCATTTCGGGCCAAATATTTGTCATTGGTTATTAATTGTGGTTCTCGTTTCGTGTCATTGTTTGCTGCAGTTGCGGTTGCATTTGAGGTGGCTTTGCTGCCATTAATGCCATTAATGCTGTTCTGGTCTCAGTTCTGTTCTGTGATTGTGATTGCGATTGTCGCCTGTTGCCAGGTCGTAAATCTCAATCAGACAAGTTAGAGGAGCCGCAGAGAGATTGGGCAAATAAATCTCAGAGCTCCGCTCTTGGCCATTGAGGCAAAGCAAACACTGAGACAGGCACTCGCTCGGAGGAGGGAAAAATGTTAAATATTTCTGACACTGATTGCTCACTTGATCGCAGGCCCAAAAATAGCTGGATAATCTAGGAAAAATCTAAGGGAAATCAATGGGAAGCCCAAGGTGAGCGCTGACAAATTTCCCGACGGGGGCTGACAAAAATAACGAACCCAAGACTATTTTTGGCTCTCCTCCGCTTTGGATTTCGGAGTTTCGGGAGTTTCTGGAACTGTGGAATTCCACAGCTCTTCATTCTTAATTTCTTCAGCTGTCCGGCAGCAAATTTGCTTTGCTTGGCACAATAATGGCATAATGTCTGAATATTGTTATAATGTCAGGATCGTTGTGGATCGTTGGGGGATCGTCTTGCCTGTGGGAAAAGCCCAAGTGAGCCAAATATTTCTGCCAGGCCAGCACTTATTTTCTCTCGTATTTATTTTTTTCTTCTAAATATTAGCCAGAATTTAGAGCCTTTCGAGTTGTGGAATTTTCAAAAGAACCAATTAGGAACTCCCTTTTTTTGCACTGTTTTTGTCATTAAAGTAAATAATAGATTATGTTGTTTAACTAACGCATTTCTCGGGTTAAAATTGCAACTGAAAGATGCTTCAAAGTTGCTTTATCTTATCTCTTTTTGTAGAAGGCCTTTCTTTATGACAAAGTTACACACAGGAAGAGATTTCTTGAATTTTATTATCTCAACATGTGCAACGGAGGGCAAAATAATTTAATAAATTTATTTATTTTCTTTTATTCATTAATTTTAAAGGTTTTTATTTTTATTTCATTTTATTTGCCTTTTAATTGTTTCTAAAACGCTGCTAAGTTGTTTATTAAATTTTTAATAACTGCGAAAATATTTAAATAAATTAATTTCTTTTACTTTTATTCTTTATTTAGAATGTTATTACTTTTATTTAATTTTTTTTTGCCTTTTAATTGTTCCTTAAAATCTCCTACATTATAAATTAAATTTTTTAAATATTAAAATACATTTTAATATCTGCAAAAATGTTTAAATAATTTAGTTTCATATTATTTTATTTACATTGTTTTTACTTCTATTTAATTTTATTTACATTAAAATTGTTATAAAAAATGCCCTATTCTTAAAATATATTTTTATGTGCTAACCAAGATCTCTTAAATTAATTTTTAATTTATTTAGAAGAGCTTTCAAGCTTTTTTTGCTGCATCTGAATGCATCTTTTTGTGCTAGGCAGTTTGGCAGCCACTGAGCAGCGCGCTTACTTTAGAATAAGCGACTGACTACGGCTGACTATAGACTCTATATATGCATCATTAATTTTAATGACTGTTAATATGGAGGCGTCTCGCGGCAGCGGAGTTTGGCTAAAATAGCTTGGCCGCAATTTGAGTTTCTAATGACTCCGAAAACTCATCATTAACACAAGTCCTGCTCCTGACTCCTCACCGGCTTCTCTGAATAAATGCAGTTTAGGTTGAATGGCGAGAGATTCTGGCTGGCTCGCATCTCGTTAGCGGCTTCGCCTCTTTTTGTGTGTGAAAATTTCGTTCGTTTTTCGTGATAAAATTGTGCCAGCACCAGCACACCGCGGTGGCTGCAATTCGCCAATTATTATGCGTAACATGTTGGGTAACCCGAGTCCGAGCCTGAGCCCCCTCTGAACCTCTGAGTTTGAGAAACGAAAAACTTGGCCGCGCTGCAGGCGACCACTTACCGTTCCGTTGGACAACTACAAACTACAAACTACTAAAAGCATTCCTTTAATGCCCGGTTAATTGAAACATACAACAAAATACTTAACTGGCCAGGGCGCACACAAAGGCAGCAGGCAGCTTTTTGCGATATAATAATTGAAAAATGCAGGCATCTTGCCAAAATAAAAACCGAACGAAGCATAAACAACAAAGCTTTTAGGCGCGTATCTCACAGATACCGATACGCTATGCGCTACTCCCTCGCCACGAAATAAAGACGGAAAGCCACTCGACTTGCAGATGTCCAGCCCTCGCTTTTTACACTCTCTACTGTATATATCTACATATCCCCGTATCCCCCGCTATATGCCACACATAAATATCTCAAGTTCAAGTTCATTAGGTCTCACGGCAGTCGGTCGCCGCCGCCGAGTGTGTGGAATATATACAATAATAATAATAATAATAATAATAATCAAGAGAAATACAAACGAAAATTCTCGCAATTTGTTGTAATTTATGCGCGAAATTTTCGCCTTTTCTTTGCTTATTTTGCAAAAAAATTTGCACCATGGGAGGGACACACTCTTCATTCGAAATGGAAATCAAATGGGGATTAATTGGTCACGTTTTTGGCCCAGGCCAGGCACGACGATAGTGAGTCAGTTGCAGATCGCCTGGGTTAAGATCGCAACAAGATATGGCTTATGGCTTACGTAATCATAGGCCAAGGTCTTTAAGTTATTCTCACACTCTCAACCCTCACTCCCCTCGGAGGGAAAATGTGTAATTTTCATTTTTGACACCCCCAAACTGCCGAAGAGGGCGTCCTTTTTTGTGTGAAAATCTCACAATTGAATGCTGATGAAGGCTCTGCTCCTGGCAGGGGTGCTCGCCGCTCGTCCTTGCTGGTTGCGTTTATTTAAAATTAAGCAAACACTTAATGTGCAGAGTATCTCTGCCTTGGCCTTTTCACACAGAGAAAAGTGGGGGAAAATAAGGGTTTTAACTTGGAAACATTATTATAAATTTTATTTTTCATATTTATCATAGTCAGAGGAGAAATAAATTCTCTAAGAATATAGAGACCCTTTTCTGAATGTAATAAAATATTATTAATATTATTTTTCTCAAAGTTAAAGGCGAAATTAATTCCTTTGAAATATAAAGAGACCATGAGAACCCTTTTCCGAGTGTAAAAAATTATTAATATTATTATTCTCCTCAAAGTTTAATAAAAAATGAATTCCCTTAAAATACAGAGAGTCCAAAAATCCGTCGAACTTGGAAAAATTATTATTAATATTACTTTTCATATTTATATACCTTAAACCTCATAGTCAGAAGTGAAATAAATTCTTTAAAAATATAGAGACCCTTTTCCGAATGTTAAAAATGATAAACAATATTATTTTCCTCAATGTTAAGGGCTTAATTAATTTCCTTAAAATATAGAGAGTCCCAAAATCCTTTCCCAAGTGTAAATGAAGTGTGTCGAACCTGGAAAAAATATTATGAATATTATTTTTCATATTTTTTACTAAACTTGAAAAGTTAAAGTTACATAAAAATATAGAGACCCTTCTCCTACTTACAAAAGTTATTTCTAATATTATTTTCTCCCAAGTGAAAGGCAAAATTAATTCCCCTAAAATATACAACCGCAAGAACCCTTTTCCGAGTGTAAGCCCCGCATAGACAAAGCCGGAAGTCCGGACTGGACTTGGAGACCAAGTGGGTTCCAGGCTCTGTGTGTGTGTGGTTGCTGGGTGGGCTTGAGTCGGTTTGAGTGGGCGTGTGGCCCCCTTCATTGCTTTCATTTGTAGCGGAAATGTTTGTTAAAGTATCCTTCTCTTTTTGTTGCTCTTTTTTTTGTATTTTTTGTGATGTTGTTGTTAATGCGTTCAGTTTGCCAGCGGAAGTGTCGCCGCTCGCCTTCGTTGCGGCCTGTGTGTCCTGCTGTGATTTTTATGCGAAAATATTGTGAAAAATACAGAACAGAAGCTGAGAAAATGTTGCGCATTCCAGAAGCTGTTTTGTGAATAATAAGAGACGAAAAATTGAGCTGGAAAATTTGCCATTCTCTCCTAGTTCTCCCATAGCTCGCGTATCCGTATCGACTCTCTAGCAGCCGCATCCGCATCCGCGATGGGACGCCGCCTGAGGGCAGCCCTGTGGCTGCTGGCGGTCCTGATAGCCCTCGAAGGGCTTGAGGAGATCGAGGCACGCGGCACCTATGTCAGCTACGGTGGTAAGTCGGAGTTTAAGTGGCTCAAAGAGATTCAAACATAATTAAAATTAAATATGAGAAAATAAAAGAAAATAGTTTTTGCTAGACTTTCCCCTATAAAGTGGCTAGAAACCCAATGTAGGTGAGCTTAAATATTAAATTAGATAGCACATAAATATAAATGTACAAAAGAAACTAGTTTCCTTGACATTTTTCGCCCATAAAGTGTCTAGAAAACCCATTGATCGCCCCTCTCTCTCGGCTTGGTTTAGATGGATATATGGTTATGCGTGGCCTTTTGCAATGGCAATTCATTTCAATCGCTGGCCCCGGGGATGGGGGATCCCCATTTAATTGCTCCTCAAGTGACAACAATTGCCTTGGCTTGATATCGAGGAATGCGGCTTGCAGCTTGCAGCTTGCAGCTGCCGCCCGCCCAGAGATGACGCCCGCGATGATGCAGAGATTGAAAGTGCACTCGGATGAGGCAACTCAACTCGAGTTGCGTTGCACAAATCTAGGCTAATTGTTTGTCGCTGTTGTAATAATGATGCCAGCGACCAATTAATTTGCACAAACATCTTAATTTAGGAAGCCGCGAACTCGACTGGCGTCAGGCGTCAGGCAGCAGGCGCGATAAGTTGCCCGGTCTAAGAATAGAATTAATTATCTTGATAAGCCACCGAGAGCGATGAGCTGACTAAGAATTTCCCACTTAGGAGCAAAAAGCTCCCTGGAGCTCAAGAAAATGGGTTAAAAGACTTGGAAAGTGTGATAGAATGGGAAATTTAGAGGAAGATCACCTAGAAGTTCTCGGGAGAAAGAGAATATTAAATATATGCAAGTAGAGACCTCAAGGTAAAGGGAACCTCGATGAAAGATCGCTGAAAAATAGTCTAGGCCTTTAATAACTTATAATATTTATAATTTATAATTTATAATTAAAAAAAAAAAAAACTGCAAGATAATCTAAGTAATCCCTATAGAAATCAGGTAGATGCCTTTTTTAATTTTCTTTAATTTAAATCAGAATCTGTGAGTTATATTTCTGAGAAATACCAAATAAATAACTAAGGTTCCTTCTGAAATCTAAGTTAAGGTAACTCTAAAAATAATTAAAAAGTAAACTCTAAAAAAAAAAAACGAAAGAGTAAAAATAAATATTAAAAATAAATATTAAAAAATTGCTATCGATGCATAAATTCTCTATAAAAATATAAATATATATATATTTATTATTTAAACCTCTTTAAAAATATATAATTCCAGAAAATTCCTATAAAAGAAAAGAATTTCAACAGAAATTCAAGTAAAAATATTTATTAAATTGTACAAAAAAGTTTCTTAGCTTTAATCTTATGATTTTCCATCAAACTTACCCTCAAAATCTATAGGATAGTAACTCAAGAAATTATAAAGAGTTGTCCCCATTCTTATTAGATTTATACAAAGAGATTACAAGGTAAAATGACTCAATAACTTAACCAATATTTACTCAAGTGCTTAGATGAATCAATCTGCTTACTATTCAGGCTATAAGAAAATATTATCAGAACAAAGATGATTTATACAATAAATAAATTGGTAAAAACCAAACTACAGGGATTAAGTTCTTCGAAAGAAAAATATGATTAATTAAATAAATAAATTACTAAAAAATCAAACCCAAATGAGGAAGTTCTTCGAAAGAAAAACTGTTTCCAAGCCATTGTCTGGCATTTGAGCATCTCTCTGGGGGCCTTTTGTCAGTTGGCTAACTGTTTTCTAGGCCTTTGGTCACGGTCAGTGGGAGAAAGATTCGCTATTCGCTATCCGCTGCTCGGTCATCGGATACTCCAGGAACCGCCAACAAAGGAGCTAAGCCTGACTTATAAATAAATAAAGAAAAAAACAACAACAATAAAAGAGAAATTAAAAACGTAAGCGTGGTGGCCAAGTCGAATGCATTTGCTACAATGTCATCCTTGACTTCATTAACCGTAACCCGATCGCTCTCTGAGGCTGCAACCTCAGAGGCGGGAGCAGCGGCGACAAACAAACAAGCTTAGAAACAAACAAACAAATAAACAAACCAGCAAACCAACAAACAAGCCCAGCCAGGCCTTCAAGCATTTAATTTTTCACTGCTGGGAAAGCTGTATGACTCAGTTTGGGACTCTGATATATATTATATAGAGTATGCTTCTAGTTTTCTAATATTTATCAGATGTAATGCCTGAAGAATGCACAGATAAATGGGTGAAGAGATAGGGTTTTGAGTCATTTGATAAATATATATGAAAGACTTGAAGTTCTAAAAATGTTATGAGGAAAATCTAATAAACCAAATGAAGATTTAGATCTGTTATAATTCTAAGAAAATTTTTTATTAGAAGGTGAGATTATAGATTATAAACTTTTACGCTTAAATTTAACATTTAAACTTAACATGTTTGCAAATATCGAATGTGCATTTTCTTGTAGCGTCGCTTTCGTAGAATTAATGTGACCAATCGGCTTTAGAATGTGTCCAAAAGACAAAGTTGCCAGATCGCCATAACTTCTATTACATTCTAAGCAGATCTCCCCATTAAAAATTATGTTATTCTTTAATAAAATAAAGTCTAACTATATATTTAGAATTATTTCACTGAGAACTTCTTTGGCTTTGGTTGGGACTAAATGTTATGCCTTACATTCTGTCCTAGCTGTGAGCTAACTCTTATATTTTAAAATTACTTTTTATGATTTAGATTCTAATTTCAAATTAATTAATTATTTTTTTAATAAATTGAACCAACCTTAGAATATCTAGAGTAATATCTAGATAATAAATATTAATTTAAAAAGGTTTCCACTTGATTTTTCACCTTAGTAATATTCTCTTTATTTCTTTTCTTGGTTTTATGTAACTTTAACAATATCCAGATATTAAATCTTAATTTAATCAGTATTTTACTCAACTTTCCACCTTACTTTTATTGTATATCCCATTTTCTTAAGCTTTCTGTGTAACTTGAAGGGCATTCAAGTGTCGCCGCTTGGCCTTTCTTTGGCGTGAAATCAACGTTTTCAATTCGGAACTCTTATTTACTCCCGCCTGCCTGCTGCTGGCTTGCAACAGCTAGAAGAATGAATTGAGAAATGTTTATTTTTAGTACAATGTGCCACACACACACACACTTGGGGTGGGGTGGGGTTCCCCCCAAAGCCAAAGCCAAAGCCATCATTTGTTGCGACTTTTTTCTGGTTGCCTGCCCGGCGAGCTTCCTGAAAGCCCCCGAGAACCCCAAGAACATGAAATGAGATCTGCAGAGGCTCTTGAATAAATAAAGTTGCGAGCTGCGAGTGGGAAGTATCTGAAGAATGGCAAAAGGGCGAAGCGAAGCTGCATGCTCATGCGCTGAGAACAATTAGAGAAAAGGCTTGAGAGTGCATTTTCCATTTTCCATTTTCCACACACACACTTTGTATGGTGTTTTGATGCTGCAGCTAAGCTCGTCTTTCGCCGTTTTTATTTTATTTTTCTATTTTTTTCAGGGTTTCAGGGTTAACTCTAGACATTACACTTGGCGCTTGTTTACCGTTCGCTCCGCCAGATTGTTTGTTTGCCTCGGATTAAAGTTTTTCCAGCCGAGATTTTCCTCTGGCCTTTGTTGTGTGCGTTGTGTTGTGTTTTGAGTGGAAAAACCCTTCACTGGCCGTCGGCGAATAGATTCTGGCTGTTGCTTTGCTGACTTGCTTGTAATTTGATGCTTATGCCATTAACAAAAATGTCAAAACGTCTAAATGCCATTGGGCATAAGGCCCGAGCACCCTGCTACCCTGCCCTACCCTTGCCCTTATGCCACGCTTTTCCTCCGGCTCTGCCCCCGCTGCCCCCGCTTTTCCAGGCACGTAATTTGCTTGCCGAGAGCGCGTGCGAAATGTCAAGAGAGCCAACGAAGTCGTCCTTGCAGATTATACGAAAACTTTTTCGCAATGAGATTTGATATAAAAAAAAGAAATCAGAGAGCGAGAAAAAATATAATACAAAACTCAAAAGTCGAGGCGGAAATCGAAATGGGATCTCTGGATCGGGAAAATAGGAATAGGAAAATGGAAAAGCCCGACTTTGTTGCAATCTCTGTTTAGCTGATTAAATACGTGACTTAATTCCTGCGCTGACACAGCTCTTGCCGAGGGGATACATGTTGTGTACCTTAAAGATACGCCGCAAATTTATGCAGTTGCAGTGCAATTAGAATTACCATTTGATTGACAGCTGATTGAGAAACACTCGCATATATCGAATTCGGAACTAATCTCTGCACTGCGAATATATATTCCCATTTAAGTCGGATATCAAATCCTTAATTAGGACGAGAGACTGCAGTGCAACTGGCCAGGGATATTGGGTTACCTTCTTGCAGGAATTAACAAGCTCAGGGTATGGCTTACACACAAGCCGAGTTAATAGTGAAGATATTGAATATTATTGAAAGCCCCAGAGGGGTTGCAACATAATGGCCAATTTGTGATAGTTTTACATTGCAATGAGGAGGGAAAAATGACAGATAAATGGGATATATTTCAAAGAAAATGTTCTGATATTTTGCATATGCCTTAAAATAAAAGATTCCGCTTGGAACGTTCATTATTTGCACTTAGCTGCAAGGAAAAATTTCTTTTTAAGATAAATTAATGAAGATAAATAAAAATAACTTCCAGGAAAAGTTGTTTATATTTTTTATTCGCTTAACATTGAAAGGGCTTAGAAAATGTTGAATTTACATTTAACTGCAAGGAAAACTTTACTTTTAAGATAAATGAACTTCCAGGATTTTTTTTAATATTTTGTATCCGCTTAAAAAAGGAAACGTATTAAGCATACGGCTTAGAATATTTATTGTTTTCATTTAAACCATTTTATTAAGCGAAAGATAAGCCAGAAACCCCTTAAATATTTACTAACAAATTTCCCTTAAAGACACAGCTTGCAAAATAAATTATTTAAATTTATGTTGAGTCAAAACTTACTTTTTGGGCCCAAAATAACCCCAAAAGTACTCGAATTTTCAACAACAATTGTTTTCCTTGTCTTCAAATAATAGTTTAAGTAAGGAATTCCTTTCCGTGTACCTGCTAGCTGAATGCATGCTATTAATTGCAACTGCAACTGTCTCAGCTGAAGTGTTTGGCACGTGCACTGCACAAATGTTAGCTTATTTATTAATTTGTGTTCCAGCATCGCTCGGTGCCGGTGCCTTGTTCCCTCGCTTCGTTTCGATGTCAGCGTTTTAGTCGCCTTTTCGATTCGATTTCTTATTTATGTAGTTTTATTTCCCGATCTATGCAAATGCCAGAATGCTGACAGACAGACTTGCATGACAACCGACAGCCCGACAGCCGACAACTTCGGTGACAATCGCCGCTGAAACCAACAACATCAGCAGCGTCGGACAGCAAAAGTGAATTTACGAGCGCACTGCAGATACCGCATAATGTATCCCGCAGATGCATTCAGCGATTTAAGAGAGATATATCCGAAAAAGGGAAACTGCGGCGGCACTTGAATTGTCAAAAAGGAAATCAATTTGCAAAAGGAAAGCAGCGAAAAATGCTTAAGGAAATTGAATTTCAAAATTTGAATACAAAATGTTCAAGGGGAAATAAAAGTTAAGGGGAGAAAGAAGTATTTTCAATAAAAATTGATATTATTTTGAAATAAATTCTCTATGAAAAATATATGTATAATTCCCTAAGATTTCTATAAAAGTTTAAAGGAAAATACTTCTAAATTCTAAAATAAATACTTACCTTAATGTTAATGATTCCCCATTAAACTCAATTCTTTTCTGGCTCAAATTACCTTAAAAATCTAAACGAAATTGCCTTTGAAAATAAGAATAAGTGGCATAAATTCCCCCATTTACCGCCATTAAAATACCATCGCCTCAATCCTTGGCCTTCTCTCGCCTTAATTTATTCATTATTCACGAGAGCACACCCATCAATTCAAATATCACACCTGCTTGATGAGCAAATTGCTGGGTATCTTAATAGTCGATACAACCCCGATACCCCCTGGGCCCGGCGACTGCACCCACTTGACTCCGAGATGCAGGCGGTCGGCGCCCGTTGCCGAGTTTACTGGGTTACTGGGCATGAGCCGCCTGTGTTTGCCTTCTATCATATTTTATCAGCAATGCAAAAATCTCAACAAAAAAAAAATAATAAAAAAGCGAAGTGGAAATAAAACTGAAACCAAGCCAGCCTGCTAAGCCCGCGAAATTGCTGGCCCAGAGCACTTCGTTATCTAAATGACGTAAAGAATTTTAATCGAGCATCCGAAACGATAAACGATGTCGGCGAAACGTCAGCGAAAAAAGCGAAAAAGCAGCAAGCAGGCAGGCAGTGGAGGATCGCCAAAGCAGGCGGGGAGGGGGGGGATCACGACAGTCAGGGCACTGAGAAAAATACTAGGTATCGAGCAGGCATTATAATACATTTTTTTGGTTAAAAGGTGATGGATCATATTCTTATCTCGAAAAGTTATGGTAAATCAGTGGTGTCCTGAGCCCTGTCTTGCGAGTCAATAAATTTCTTTGCCTGGCCTCTGCCGACACACGCACAGCATGCACAACGAGCAGATAGTAATTTTGTGGTCAGGTCTAGCCGTTTTTAGAGTTAAATAACTATTTTTTATATTTTTTAATATTATATTTAATATTACAAATTTTTGTTGCTACTTTTATCCTTATATCTGGTCACTTTATTCTATTTTTAACTCACACAAATGGTCTTCTAACACGTCGTTTTCAAATAAATATAATTAAATGTTAACTTACATTAATATTAATTCTTAAAAATATATATTCAAAGGAAGTTCTTTCAATATAAATCGTTAAGCCTTTTTTTTTAGTATTTGAAACAAACGCATTTTCTGTTCCTTTAACTATTATAGTTATAATTTTATTATTATATTTAAAAGAGTATTTTTCCCAGTGCACCGAGCTCGGGCATGCAAACATAGAAAAATGCATTTGAACGATTTGTAATTGCTATTACAGGCAGCTTGACATCATCGCCCGACAGCTGATGCCATGGGGATGACGATGTTTCTCCATGATGATGATGATGATTATTAACATAATAATAATAATGATCACGATCATCATCATGAGAGAGACAGGGAATAAATAACTAAGGGAGAGGAAAAGAGTCAGTTGCATACAAAAAGCGCCGCCTCAGCGAAACAAATCTGAATGAATTGCATAAAAAAAAAAATGAAAATGTAGCACCATTAATATTCCTGAAAAAGAGCAGAGCAGAGCGGAATCGGAATTAGATCGTATCTGATATATATATAGTCCAGTATGGACTCGCATGTCGGAGGAATTGAAAGTGCATTCCAATCGCCTGATGGGCCAGGAATTTGAATAAGCCACGAGCTGCGCTCAGCTCATTCATTAATATTCATTCAGGCGATTACGTGATGCGAGTGAATCATGATCCTATTTAAAAAGTAGAGCTCTCGGCCTTATTAATTGATAAACAAAAATAGAAAACGAGTATTAAAACAATGCAAAGTAATGACTTCAAAGTCAGCCAGTGACTTTGACCCACTTTAAAGCATTTTATGATAGATAATTAGCTAAATAAGAAACCCTATTGTTTAAGGTTTTAAATAGTAATAATTATATAGCTTAGGTATTTATTACAAGAAATGCTTGGCTAATAAAAAAGCTGGAAATATATCTCCTACTTCGAATTCCCTTACCTTTTTTCGTTTAAAATTGATTCAAATCGTCTGAAATATAACTTTAAAGTCTGATATAAATCTCTAACTTTGCTGGCATTCGTGTTTTGGCCATCGATCAGTGCGCGGGGAAACATTTTCCGAAACATATTTTCCCGCCGCATTTGCATATTTCCATGGCCTGCATTTGGCAATGAACTTCATGGATTCCCCGTTGATTCCTGCTGCTGGCTGCCTGGAAATTAAGGGGAAATGGACACCGACGTGAAGCGTGTCCTGGCCCAATCATAGAAATTGTTTCCGCACTGCGCTCTCTCTCTCACACAAAATGGTTATTATTCCGCCCGCAATGATTAATGACAATTTTTGGATTGAACTCGCTCGGTCTGTCCCTACTTATGGATGGCTGACTGACTGCTCCTTTCCCTTTTACCCCCTCTCGCCCAGATATATGCCACATATCCAGGACGTACATCCATTTGACGTCTCGCTGGCCCCCGATAACATTTAATTGCTCAGCGATATATCATAAGATAGTGCGGCGGCGGCGGCCGTGGCAGGGTCGCGCGCTCTCAAGACTTGAAAATTAAATAAATAAATTGTATAAATTATATATACTATATGTGCACGCGTATGTTATGGCTTACATATATTTGCATGGCATTTCCACTGAAAATTGCATTTGCCAAGGCAAAGTCAACTCATAAACCAAAAGACAGAGAGGCGAAGAGAGGTCGCCCAAATCACGCATACGCCGTGGTGTGCAAACAAACGGACATGTGTCCCCCGTGTCCCGTGTGTGTTGATATTTTTAGACGGTTGCGTTGCGGTCGCTATTATTTGGCATGTGGCTACTATCGGGCTTTGCTCTCTTTCGACCATTTAAAGTTTAAGCCTGGCAATTAATCCATTTTAAATGGATTTTCACATTTTGGTGTGGATTTATGGTAAAGAAATATTTGTAGCAGGTGAAAATGAGTGGAGAATATACTTTTATTAATATTTATATATATTTTTGCTTATTTTCCTAAGGAAACTATTTATGAAACCGTGTTATTTTCTTATCAAAATATTTAAAACAGTATCTTTACATCTAAACATTTACTTTAAAGGCCCCAAGTTGGCTTTTAAAATTATTAAATATTTTCTTGTTTATTTATAAGTGAAGCATATATTTTTCTTAATATTTACATATTATTTATATATTTTTCTTACCTTGTTTTTCAGTTATAAAAAAAAAAATTGTACATCTCAAAATTTTGTTTTAATGTCCTAAGTTGGCTTTTAAAATTACTAAATATTTTCTTTTTTATTTCATTAAAAACCTCATCACTTGGTCTAAATGGACACATGTTAAAGCCTTTGTTTTTGGCCAATTTCCGCCCCCACTGAATGTCATTAATTGCTGTGTCCGCGCTGTGTCTTTTGGTTGCTTTCTCTGCTTTGCTTTTGTGGCTCTGGTTGCGGTTAATTGTTGCTGCTGCTGTTGCAAATTGGGGAAAAAGGGAAAAAGGGGCTCCGCGCCTTCCCCCCACACACAGAAGTATTTAAGAAACTTGCAAAACGGAATGAAGCCAAAACGCAAACAGTTGGCAAAGAAATCAGTGCACTGAGAGATTAAATCATGACAAAAATAATTTATAAGACATATTTTTGTTAACTAAATGGTATGCTTTATTTAAATTTAAAAAGAAATATAAAAATCCCAAACAGAAATGATTATAAATCCTAGATTTGAGCTTGATGACCGGATTTTCTGTGTAGAAACTTGCGCTTCGTTCTCTGGTTCCGGTTGTGTTTCCGTTTTGGCACCCAACCCATCCTCATCCGTCTCCGTTTGTGGCTCCTTCTCCTGGGTTTCCTTTTTTTCGGGTTGTCGGTCTTCGGTTTCCGTACCTGGCACGCGCTGACACTTTTACTTTGTCCGCGGAGCAACTTGCAACCTGCAACCTGCTGCCGGCGACCGAGCAACTCGGTTCGCATTAATGGAGTTCGGTGTGATGTCATCTGGAATCGAGCCTGACATAATCCCTCAATCGAAGCGAAATGGCTCATTGAGCTGTTGCTACTTAATATTATTAATATAACATGTTTGTTGTGAGACAAAAAAAATGGGGATGTTTGGGTTTATTTATTAAAGTAAACTGCTTTTAAATAATATTTATTATGAGATTTTAAAGGGAATTTATTGCAGTTTTATTCATTTATTTATTTATTAAAGTGTATAACTTTTAAATAACATTTCTCATAAGATTTTAAAGGCAATATATACTTATTTTATTTATTTATTTGTTTATTAAATTTAACACCTTCGAAATAAAATTCCTTATAAGATTTTAAAGGGAATATATACCTGTTTTATTCATTTATATATTTATTAAAGTTAACACCTTCGAAATAATATTCCCTGTGAAATTTTTAAGAGAATATATTCCAGTTTTATTTATTTATTAATTATTATTTCTACAAATCACAAGTATTTTTTCCCATCTTATGATCTTTTAATTTTTTAGATTTCTGCTATTCCTTTATCTTTGTTAATTTTGTATATTTTTGTAAATTTCTGGCATACTTTTTGGCTGTTCTTTTTTTTCCCTTGCTAAAGCTCCCTTAGACCCTCCTCCTGCCAAAGTCCAGTCCTTCTCCGACTGCCAGAGGACGACTCTCTCTCTCGCTTTGTGGCCGCAAATGATAAATTTATTTAATTTGCCATAAATTGCCGGAGTAACTAAGACGACGCACGCAATGACAACGCAACCGGGGCCAGACCGCGCTCGGAACCCTTAACCCCCGAAAGCCCTAACCCCTCAATCCTTAACCCCTGAATCCCCTGCAAAGGGAGCATGTCTTACAGCAAAAGTTTATGCAAAACAAGCCACAAAAATTAACGTTTGTCACATTGCGCATGGAATGCGACAAATCAGTGGCAAAACTTTAGTCCGCAGACAGGTTACTATTCTCTTTCTTTTTTTTTGCTATAAGGGCGCCGGGGGCGTGGCGCAGGCACACATGCCAACGTCAAACAATTTCATCGATTTAGCAGCGTTTTTTTTGCGTTTTTTATCCCCTTTTTTTCGGCTTGGCCAACAAGTTGTCGGCGTTTTTTCTCAGTTTCCGCTTTTTGTTTTGCGCTTTATTTATGCGACATTTTCATAGTGTGTTTACGGTTCCGAAATGAAAATGAATAAGTGAAATGTGGGACAGATTGAAGAAGCGCCGAGCGGTGAATGAGGTGGAAAATGGGGTGGAAAATGGGGCTGAGAGGGTGACTGAGCTGCTTGAGCTTGGGCAAACAGAGTCACATGCAAAGGCGCACTTAAAACTGCAAACGCCACATAATTGTCGCCCTTCCTGCAGCAGCAGCAGCAGCAGTAGAAGCAGCAGCTGTTGCAGGGAAGATCCCCCTTGGCACACGGAAAATTGTGAAAATAATTGTAGAAATAATTAATAAAACTGGAATATATTCCCTTAAAAATCTCATAAAAAGTGGTTCATCAATTCGTTGGTAATTCGTATCTAAAGTTGAGATCATTTCCGTAATTTTTCCCTTTTTTCACAGAGATTTTCTTGCTTTTCTCGTTTTTTTTTAAATTTTAGTATTTAAATGTTAAATTATAATTTAAAGTTTTAATAAAATATTTAAGTATTAAATTCATTTGTTTTTTATTATTTAATGTCCATTCTTTAATTTAGAATATTAATATATAAATAACTGTTGAATATTTGTAATATTTGCAATATTTTTACATTACAATTTTTAGCGTCCTTAGGCCAAATTATGATGTTATTTATTAATTTAATATTTGTATATACAATTAATCACTTTTTTGATGTGTAAAGTCAATTCTTGAGGTTCAGCCCATTTAATAATTTAATATCTGTAAATATTTGTATTATTTGCTAGACTTCTTCGCTTTGTTTATATATTTATTCAGGTTTTAGGTTGAAAATACAAATTCTAAATGCTTAATTTATTACTTAAATAAAGTACAATTAATATCTAAAGAATACATACATTTTTGTACTTAATAAACATTTTAAAGATATATTTTTCGGTTAAATCATTTCGGAACTTTATACAAACTTTCCTTTCTGTTAAATTATAAAACTTGGAAATAGACAATAAATTATAATTTATGAAAATACCAGCTTTTATTATATCAAAATTATAATTCATTTAATTATTGCCTTTATTAATATATAAACAATTTACATTCCCTGAATGAACCCCCATTTTTGCTCAGTGCAGCCACTGACAACTGTCACTGGGTTTTGACACGGATTCCCTTCTCGTTCTTCGCTCTTTCTCTGCGAAACTGCAACCGAAAACTAAACACTCGCGGGCAACCTTTGCGACCTCCGACCTCCGGCCCCCTTAAACCCTTATTGTCCTCCCCTCCCCTCCCCTTCTCTCCCACTTGGCTAATGACTCATTAAATAACGCGCTGCAGCAAGGGGTTAAGGGATGCCGCTGCCGCTGCCGATGTGTGCATATTCATGAGCTTCGTGTTAAGCTGCCATTTTGACGTCGACCGTTGGCAGTGTTTACACAGCCGAAAAAGCCAGGCTCTCGCTCGAACAGTGTGTGCCCATGTGAGTCTGAGTACGAATATGAATATGAGTATGAATATGAATCAAGCCATCAATCAGGGCAGCCTCTGCTGTGTCTCTCTGCCACTTGACATGCATATTGAGGGGGCTGCCAGGGGTTAAGCCTAATAACTAAACGAATGCGATCATAAACGGTGGCCGGGAGAGCGGGGAAGGAAGGCCCTCGAGTGCTTGACTGAGAGGATGCCATCAGTCACTCAATCCCCGATTTAGCCGAGCTGGCAGAACATTATAGTTTGGGTCTTTAAGCGGGGATGATCAGCGCGAGGGTTAAAAAGGTAGTTTTATTCAAGGGAAAAATTAGTAAGAAAAGGGAAATTATAATAAAAAATAAAGAATAATATAATGAATACTCTTCATTTAATATTTTAAATGAAATTAAGGCATTGCGGGCACTGTTCCTAATAAATCAAGCTCATGAAAATCATTTTTAATTAAAAAACAAGAAAGGAAAATTTAGGGAGAGCTGACAAGCTATTTTTTATAAGGAAAAAAATCATTTTAAAATAAAATCTATAGTAAATACTCTTAATTTAATATTTTAAATGGTTTTAAGGTATTTCGGGCACTGTTTCTACAAAATCAAGCTCAGCAAAATAATTATAAATTAAAAAAATAAAAACCAAGCTGTTTCTTATAGGGGAAAAAATCCTTTAATATTTTAAAAGGAACTTTTACACTATTTCCATCAAGTTAATAGTTAGCTCATCAAAATAGTTATTTAAATAAAAAAAAGCCACAAACTATCAGCGAGACTTAAATAGCTATTTGTGTTATAGAAAAAAATCCCTAAAAAATTAAATTTGCCATAAATACGCTAATGAATTAATTTAAAGGCATTTAATAAACTTCTAACACTATTCCTTCAAAGTCAAGCTCATCAAAATAGTTTTTAAATCACAATAAAAACAAAAAACAAATAAAAGCCTAATTAAACCCACAGACAAGGTTGTCTGGGCCATTTCCCTCCGCCTTCCGGGCTGCCAGCCATCATGTTCATGGCAATTACGCATATGAGACATCACGCATACGCCACGTATGCCAGATCTGCATCTCCGCCGCCGGAAAACCCTTTTCCGCTTGGCCCGAAAAAAAAACCAACCCGACTCGGAAATCGATTAGTCATAGACATAAAACCGAAATGAATGTTTATCGCTGATAGTTTTCCGTTTCGTAATTAAGAGAGGTTCAAGGGTAATAACCATTTTGCATGGCAGACGATTTCCCCTCGACTTAAAGCCAGGCAAGGACTACAATTTAGTCACAATTTTCACAACAATATGGAAAGCACTTTGCTCGGGATAAAGCGAGTTAATGATTCGAAGGGCCCCCCATTGATGATGAGCTGGAAAAGGCGACGCTCTAAGCGCTAACGAGCAATAATCAAATCAAAAATACTTTTTATTCACCATCTGCGCTCTCGGCGCTCGGCACGTTGATGGCAAATTGCTCTTAAACTGATTTTCGTCGTCGTTGGGAATTTTTCCAAATTTTCCGAAGTGAAAAATGTTGCCTTAACCCCTCAGTAAAAGCTCCCTCCCCTGCTGGCACACACTCACACCTTTTAACCTGTTTGTTTGCGGCTTTTGGACTATGTTTGGCGCTTTTGCGTTTTCCAGGCAGCCCCCGCATATCAATTATCGACTCGAATTTAGCCCTCCTTTTGGACGGGACTCGTCTTGCCTGTTTGCCACCTTCCATTTTCCATTTTTCCGCCAGTTTTCCCCCTGTTTGCTGTTTTCTTTCATTTTTTTTCACTTGCTGTCTGTGTGCGAGTGTTGCGCTTTAAGTTCAAGTGCAAGGTATGGCAAAAACTGATCCCATTTCAGGCAGCACGAGAAAAAAACTCTATAAAAAAAGCGGGCCCGGTGGAGAATTTCCCTTTGACACTCGCCGAGGAAGAAGACGAAGTGCAACAATCAACAGGAGAGGCAGACAAAGATGCAGCCAAGGAGGTGCATAGCCCTCATTATTATTGGCATTATTATCAGCTCTCAGCTCTCTCTGGGAAATATATATTTAAGGTCTCGGAAGAAGCTAAAGAGCGCTTATAAAGTGAGAAAGTCCTGGAGAAAATTAGAGGGCTAAGAAAATAAGATATTAAATATTAAAAATATATTTTCTAAACGAATTATTGAATTTTATAAGAAAAAAATGTGGCAAAATACAAAGGCTTAACTCCCTGAGATGCACCTTTATCAAGAAAATCGAGGAAAAACCTTGTTGTTTTCCCCCGACTTGCGGATGATTATAATCCGTTGTTTGTGCGGAAGGGCGGCCGTCAAACGGATTAGGATCCACACGTCTGCCCTGGCCACGTAATTGGAGTCCAAACATCCTTTGGCAGCCGAAATCCTTTATGTGTGCTGTCTGTGCTTCTTTTTTTTATCCCTCTTTTCCCCGAACTATTTGAATGTTTAATGTCAATAAGCGGCAGGTGGAATAAAAACAGGAAAACAAACAAAACGGAGCTCGGGAATCATATTTGCCTTCTTCTTTTGCAAATTGACTTGAGGCGCCTTTGCCCGGGCTTTGCCGGCTGTCTGTCCGCAATGAAATTGTCAAATTCCTCGCCTTCGTGTTGAAAATTGCCAAAAACAGAAAATAAAAGGAGAATTGGGAGAAAAGGGAAAAACTTTGGGCGAAAAAGTTGCCAAGTTCCGCCACTGCAGTTACGACCACATTAACTGCCACATTTCACCTGCCGACTGCCGATGACAAATTGTTGACTTGCCACGGCCAATGGCCTCAAAAGGAAGTAATACAAAAAAAGGAGCAACCTTTTGGTATATTTTAATTGTTTTTTTTACATACAACTATCTTTGTATATTTTTGATATAGTAATTAAGGCATTTTCAGTCTTTGGTCTTGAGGGTTTTTTTTCAGAATATTTTTGATATAGAAAGAACTTCATTGAATACAAAGAATCTTAGTTCATTTTTACCTAAAACATAGGAAATTTACAGACCTTTAGGTTGGTTTTGAACTTTTAAAATTATATTATTAAATTATATTATATTTTAAACTGAAAACATAAAACAACTTAATAATTTGCATTATAAATTCCTAGATAAATCATATAAAGAATTTGTATTTTAATTTTGAATTAAAATGTTCCTCTTTTCGAGTCTCTAATTGAATCTTCCTCTTTGTTTAAACGTAAAATATACCTCATTTATATAAAATTTTCTAGTCAAAGTTTCTAATAAAAGTAGCTTCCAATTTCCTTCGTTCTTGTTAATATTTAATTTTCAATAAATAAATTCAAAGATAGTTATTAAATAGGCTTTGTGTTTTCATTTATTTCAAAATTGTCCTTTTAAAAGCTTTAACTTAACTAATTTCAGCTCTGTTTCTTTGTTTGCTACTTAAACACTTTTAAAATCAAATTTCTAAGGCAAAGATCCTTACTATCTTCCAGTTTCTTTACTTGCTATTAGTATTTAATTTTTTTTTCAATAAATTCTAAGCCTTTCACCACTTATTTTTAAATCTAAAGATGCCTTCGCGAGTATGTTAAGTATCCAGTCGAAAATCTCCGCTAATTGTTTGGCTTTTAGACTTTAAGCTGCTCTAATTACGACACTCCACTCCCCTCTGTCTCCTGCCGAATGTTCACTTAACTTTTCTTTACTTTTAATTAGCATCTGCTCGCGGCTCCTGGCCCTGGCCCTCTCCAGCATCCTTTGTTATCTATATCCCTATATATCCCTATCCCTATCCCGCTGGCTGCTTGGCTTGGCTTGTAATCAAATCCGCGTTGTGTCACTTTGTGTTGTGCGAAAGAATTATCTGAAAAATATTTGTGAAATTGCTCAAGTTGTTGCTGTTGGTGTTTGCTGTATGAAATATTAAGCGGAGAGTCCGGCGGAAAAAAGGGTTCAAAAGGGCTGCAAAAGCAAAAGCATGCACAGGAAGCTGTGGCTAACGAATGGACGGGTGTGGAGTCGTCGTCCTGTCTGTCACACAACAAAACACCTAACAAACTTTTGCTTTCAAGTTGACGGCTGGCAAGGGGCGGAAGTCCTTGTTAAACTGCATCCGGTTGTCATCTAATTGCAGGCAGCCAGAAAAGTCAGTCTACTGACTGGGTTTGGGTTCTATTAATAGATTTCCTTTATTCCTGGAATATTATTGGAGTTTTGTCAAAATAAAATCCCTTTACTAAAGCCTCTTTTCACCTCTTTTCTTACAGAATGCCAGCCCAACGAGTTCCGATGCAACAATGGCCAGTGCATCGATTCCAGGAAGCGATGCGACTACAACATGGACTGCGAGGATGGCGAGGACGAGAACGACGAGTGCCGTAAGTGAAGTGAACCCGATCTGAAGCCCGATTCAGGTCCGGATCGAGTAGAAAACAACAACACAGTGCTGACCCCCCCGTTTAAACTAGTCTAAACCAAAAACTAGATGTTAAGCAGCTTTTCTAGTATCTAAGCCTAAGACCTAGGTTAGCTCTTCGGATCGCCTTCTTCGACTAACCCCTCTCTTTCTCTCTCTCTCTCTAAACACGCTAACCACGCCATGCTAACCACCACATGACCACTAACCCCCGGTTAACTCTAACTAACAGCCGCCGCCTGCAGCGACATGGAATACCAGTGTCGCGAGGGCACGCGCTGCCTGAGCCTGAGTCAGCAGTGCGACGGCCATGCCGACTGTGCCGACGGCGACGACGAGGAGCACTGCGACGGAAGTGAGTAACAAATTAGGGTCACATCTCCATTTTCCACATCCGCATCCGTCTTAACACAGTCGCAGTGTGGCCAAAGCTGAAAATGAAGCATTCTTAGAGGCTGGCAACATTGCGTATCAGTTAAAGTGTGGGCAATGCTTAAAGTGAAGCACTTTTCATTGGTAAATACTTAAAGGCTGGCCACACTGTCTCCATGTCTCCATCTCTCCATTTTGTCATCACTCTCTCTCTCTCTTCGAATCTCCTTACACATGCTGCGCGCGGTACAGTTGTGCCCAAGCTGCGTTACACGTGCCCCAAGGGCAAGTTCACCTGCCGGGACCTGAGCTGTATATCGATAGTCCATCGGTGCGATGGCCGCGCCGATTGCCCGCACGATCGATCCGACGAGGAGGGCTGTCGTAGGTGTTCGATAACAACCGATACACGATGAATTTGCCCCCGATACTAGTCAGCTCTCTCTCTCTCTCTGTCTGTCTCGATTTCGATTTCTTGCTTTTCATTTTCTTACAAAATGGGAATGCAGCCTGTCTGTACGACAAGTGGCAGTGTGACGACGGCACCTGCATAGCCAAGGAGCTGCTCTGCAATGGCAACATCGATTGTCCCGAGGACATATCCGATGAGCGCTACTGCGAGGGTGAGTAGCTATCCCAGCGAAGAGTTGCTCTTGGGGCCTTTGAGTTTTAAGTAAGTAAGTAGGTAAGTGCGCGCACCATTTTCACTCCTTTGTCACACACAAATCGCCCAAAAATCACCTCGCCAAAGAAAAAAAAAACTAACAATCGCGTGCTCTCGATATATATCGATATCGTCGTCGCCAGGTGGCTACGATGAGGATGAGTGTCGGTTCGATGAGTTCCGTTGCGGGACTGGTGAGTGCATACCGATACGTCAGGTGTGCGATAACATCTACGATTGCAACGATTACTCCGATGAGATTAGCTGCGGTAAGAGCGTCGTCTTCCTGTGTGTGCCGATAACTAATCGATAAGTTTCCTAAATGTGTCCAGCTTTCTGCGAGTTTCCTTGTTTCGCTTTGCCGATCTCTTCGTGGGTAACTAAAATCGATATCTGGTGTTGGTAATCTCTCTCTCTCTTTCCCTCTCTCTCTCTCTCTTGTTCTATGCCGTCTCTTGTGTGTGCTTTCCTCGCTGATATCGCTTTTATATCGCCGTTCTGGCGATAGCCACCTGTCCAGTGTGTGTGTGTCAATCGATGATTGTTTGATTTTGATTTTAACTCGATACATTTTATTCTTCTTTTCCCTCCCCCCTCGAAAAACAAAAAAAACCTGAACCCGAACCCCCCTGGTTGTGGTGTTATCGAATGCCCAAACAAATTAATCGATTAACTGCACGTCAACCCCGTTTTGGAAACAACAACTACAACCCTGCAACATCGGCGAACAACGAACCCCGATCAACGATAAACGATAACGATAACGATAACTATTTGAACTAAAACTAAAAACTGCATGAATATAATCAATGAAACCCCCACTTAACCCACCGCCCATGGTCTGCATGCGGTTGTCCTGTTGTGTCACGTCTCTGTCGTCGTGTAATGTCGTGTAAAACCTCATCCATCATCGATAACTATCGATATATCAGCCGATGGCCAGGATGAGAGTCTGGAGGATGCCGTGGGCATCCCCCTGGGCCCTCGCACGCCGCGACCTCATCCCGCGCACAAGGGCGACGCTGGCCTGGATGCGGAGGACATGTACGAGTACCAGGTGGTCTACCACCCGAACAACGTCTACGAGAAGGCCAATCCCCGCAATCCCTGTTCGGAGAATCAATTCCGCTGCACCGCCACCAACGTGTGCATCCCGCTCCACCTGCGCTGCGACGGCTCCTATCACTGCAACGACATGAGCGACGAGGCAGGCTGCGAGCGGTACCAGCGTCCAGCGGTCTCCACGCGGCGTCCTCCCATCCCGGTCACCACCTGGTCGCCCTGGCAGGCGCCCGGCCAGCTGGAACGTAGCACAACCACGACACCCAGACCCATCACTACCACCACCACGACCACCGAGGGATGGCCGCCTCGGCGAGAGACCTCACCAGCGAGGCCTCCAACGACCACTAACCCAATAACAACAGTCGGCGTAGCGAGTAGGTTATGTCTCCGACACCCGGAGAATAGTGTAGCATATAAATCCGTACCAGGGTTTGATCATAAATCGATAACGGGTTGGTGTTCTTCCTTCTGCAACAAAAGTGCCTGGTGAAGGGGATATTTCTGAGGTTAAGAATAAGTTTTGAGACCTAAGAAGTAGTGAACAATCTAAGGATATTATATCTTTTTTATAGTTTAAGATCAACTTAGTTTCAAAGGTAATTTTCAATTTAATTTCTCTAGATGTTAAAATACTTTTAAAAACAGGGAGCTTACGATAACTAACGATTATCGATAACTAAACTGCGATAATTGGAAACTAACTCCTTTGAAAGAACTATAAAAGGAGGCAAGCATAATTTTCAATATATTTTCTTTAGATGTTAAAATACTTAGAAAAATAAAGCTAACGATTTTTAACTATTAACGATAACTAAATAACGATAAATGTAAACTAACTCCTTTGAGAGAACTATAAAAGGAGGCAAGCATATTTTTTTATATATTTTCTATATTTATTTATTAAAATGCTTTACAAAAGAAGAGTAATTCCTATAAAGTAACGTTTCTAGAAAAAATGGAGCTAACGATAACTAACGATTAACGATAACTAAAAATCGATAAGAGAAATCTAAAAGAACGATAAAAAGACACAAGCATAATTTGCAATATATTTTCTAAATTTATTTATTAAAATGCTTTACAAAAAAAAGAGTAATTCCTATACAATATTGTTAATAGATGTTCAATTACTTAACAAAAGAAAAATAACTCCTATAAAAAAATTTCTATAAAAAGAGGAAACTAACTCCCATAAAAACCTATAAAATAGGCAAACCTACAACGAGGACACCGCATAATTAGTCCCCATTTTATTCTCCCCCTAACCCCTTCTGGCCAGGGCAATTTTGTTGCAGAGAAGCCACCGCGCATGGGGACTAGGGATAACAGGTATTGGGTAATTGGTAGCGATGTTACCTTTAAATCTAAGTTTCGACTCGTTGGATGGGTCAAGGAGTGGCAGAGGAAGCGGAAGCGGAAGCCAAGTAAAAGTGCATGCCATGTTTGAAACATTGAAACCTACTTTAGCCATAACCACACACACTCACACACTCACACACACCACACACCCCGGCTAGCTAGTTAAGCCTTTAATTTAAATACTCTTTTAATTGATTTGCCTCACATATACCTTGCTCTCTCTCTCTTTCCGTTCTCTTTATGACTTGTTTTACTATCATTGCGATTATCCATCCGCCCCGTTGTGTCACCCATCATCATTCACCAACAAAAATCAAAAACAAAATCAAAACCGAAACAAAAACAAAAACAAAAAATAAACCCTAGGCAACCCATCACTGTCCTTTCCGGAGGCGGCGGGGATTGGGGGCAACTGCCTCGAAAACATCGAATTCGCGTGCCACAATCGCGATTGCATTCCGATTGAGAGCGTCTGCGATGGCATCCCCGACTGCGGCGACTCGGAGGACGAGGACTACGCGCTCTGCAACTGCAGCGGCGACAAGGTGAGTCCTGGCCCGCAGGACATCCGCCAGATTCCCCACAAACCCATCCTCATACACATAAACACACACATGCCTTATCCCCACATTATTCAAACTAAGCCAGTTCTGGTTGTGAATTATTATTTATTTTTTTAAAGAAATTTTATTTTGGTTTCAATTTTAAAAGTTTTTAGAGTGGATTTTATTCCGGGAGTAGTAGGGCCTACTTAGGCTATTTTTTATATCGAGTTAATCGATATACTTGATTGATATGAGGACAGTCAATCGATAAATTAAATAATTTTAAACCCTTTAATTTTTTTATTGAAATTATATTTGTTTGTTTAACTTTTTTAGCTTTATTAGAAAATTCCAAGTAATTTTAAAAAGTTTTTTCATAAGTTATAGTATGAATTGTTAAGCGTAATCGATAATTTATCGAATTTTATAGAATAATTTTTATCATTTCCCTCGGGAATTATTATTATTTTTTTTTTTTTTAGAAATATTCTGGATTTAATTTGAAAATTTTTTTAATATGAATTTCAATAAAGGAATTACTTTAGTTATTTTATATTTCTAGATAATCGACATATTCAATTGATATATCAACAGTCAATCGATAAATTGAATAATTTTAAAGCCTTTGTTTTTCATTCAAAAATCCAAGTAATTTACAAAATGAATCGTTAGTTAGTAATCGATAATATATCGAATTTTATTATTGTTGACAAACTTATTACATAAAAGACCTTTCGATAAGCACTTGTTAGGCACACACACACACACCGCTACACACACCCGCTCTCACCTGTACAAAAAAAAACACCCATTCTCATGCTTTCTTCAGTACAAATGCCAGCGCGGCGGCGGTTGCATTCCGAAGATCCAAGTCTGCGATGGCAAGTCGCAGTGTCGTGACCGCAGCGACGAGAGCGCCTGCCGTAAGTACCATCTCTAGCATTCCCACTATCTCCTGCTCTATCTTCTATTCCACTCACTCTCACACTCTCTCTCTCTCTCTCTCTCTCTATCTTGGTTAAATTCACCCATTAAATGATAACCATAGGTTAAGTCTGAGCTTGAGTTTGATTGGTTAAACTGCATGAGCCCCCTTTAACCATATTTCAAACCCCTGGTTAAATTTTAACTGTAGGTTAAGTTGGCCTCCGCTAATTGGTCTAAATGCTACTTGCTAGAAACTCCTCCCATTTCTTGGTTAAATTCACCGATTAAGCTTTAACCGTAAGTTAAGATCCGCTAATTGGACGAAATGCTAACTGCTAGAGCCACAATCCCCAAGATCCTCACCCTTCCCTGCCCCGTATCGACTTTTGTTGCTAACTGTACTCTCTTTTGTTCTCTCTTCGCCCTCTGACCCGTGTAAAAATCTATCCCGTACACTCTACTGCTCTCTGCTCTGAAACCTGACTATCCATCCGACCGCCTGATACTCTCAAATCCTGAAACCCTGATCCTGATCCAAAGACCCCCACCACGCGAGGTTCAATAGAACGCGCCTGGGGGTCGAGTGCCTGAGCCACCAGTACCAATGCGGCGACGGCAGCTGCATCTCCGGCTACAAGCGCTGCAACGGCATCACCGACTGCGATGACGGCGCCGACGAGAACAACTGCCCGTTCGACTACGACGACATCTACGGTAGTCCCACTCCATCTGACCCGAGCCTGATCTAGAGCCTCTGATCTGTGTCTAAATTCGGAGCTCAAAACCTTAGTTTTCACAGAAGAAAAAGCCAAGAGAAGGTTTTAATTTGAAGGCAACTCAAAGATATATAATATTTTTAAATTTAAATCATAGAAGGAATATATCCAAATAGTTGCCTTTGGATTAGAGCCTTTCTCTTGGCATTTTCCCAAGAGTCTTACCTAAAGTTTTGAGCTCAGCTGCCGCCTCTATCTCTCCCTCTCTCTGCGGGTCATAACATTTATCTTTTATCTTTCCTCCAACTTTTCATACACAAAAACACACACACACCAAACACACACACACGACACCCACACAGACCCCGACCCGGAAAACAATCCGCTGAATGAATGTGATATCCTTGAGTTTGAATGTGACTTCGGTCAGTGCCTGCCGCTCGACAAGAAGTGCGATGGCAACATGGACTGTGACGACGAGACGGATGAGCTCGATTGTCAGTCCTACACAGGTAAAGACCCATCCAGTAATTCCCAGTGGCTCCAGGTGCTACTTACCAGCTACTTGCTAGCGATAACCACACACATCCTCATCCTACATCTACATCTACATCCCATGTGCCTCACCTGATCACCGCATCATTCGCAGAGCATTGTCTAGAGAACGAGTTCGAGTGCGACGACTACTGCCTGCCCCGCGATCAGCTGTGCAACGGCATTGCCAACTGCAACGATGGCAGGGACGAGCGCAACTGTACCTTTTGCCGCGACGATGCCTATCTGTAAGCCCCTATGCCCTGCGTTCATCAAACCATAACCATACTCTCCTCTAACCCAACTATCGATATGAATGTTCAAGTTAAAGTTCCCATCTTCAAGACTCACTCACAATTTTAATAGAAAATTAATTCTTTTTAACAAATTAATTAAGTTCATATAAATACTTTGAACAAATTATAATTAAAAAGCTAGGTCTGTTAAAAAAACTATTTCCAACTCTTAAATTGAAAGCAAAGTAATCATTAATCGATCAATAACTTAAATCCATGCATTAATCGGGTGATTGGTCTTCTATCGATAGTTATTGCATCCCTTCCCTATCATATCATAATCATTTTTCTGCTCTTCCATGTCACGGCTCCTACACTCCAAACAACACCACATCTCGACACACACAAACCACATCATCACCATGATCACCAACATCATCAACTTCACAAACCGATAAACCGATAAATTCATCGATAAAATGATCGCAAAAGCTGCAACACCGGCGAATGTGTGGCAGACACGCAGCGTTGCAACGGCAAAGCCGACTGCGCCGATGGCAGCGACGAGCGTCACTGCGGTAAGAAGCACCCGAAATCCCAACCACTGGATCCTTGTCATCCTTGTCCCGATAAGTCCTAGTCCCCAGCACCAACCTAGAATGTAGTTTGCTTCGCTTTTGGGTTTAGAATTTATGTAGGCTTCCTCTCGATTACTCTCTGGTGATGTGTATATTTTTGCTTTGTAATTTCAAGAAAGGAAATTGTGTTTGCCGAATCAGCTGGCCTGCAACGGCACTTGCGTCGATCGGAGATTAAGGTGCGATGGCAAAATCGATTGCCTCGACGGCTACGACGAGAAATATTGTGGCGGTAACGAAAAAAAATAACAACAAATCTAGAACTTTGTAATACTTTCGAGCTATTTCCCTAAAAAAGTTCGACCTTTTCTTCAGAGTATTTTTATGAGTACTTCCTCTCAATAATTCCTCTTTTGAACTATATATTTTGACCACTTTCTAGGAACTTAAACACAATTCTTACTCGGAGAGGGAAAACCCCCCTACGTAATCAGTTATTTTCCCTTACAATTCTTGAATTCTCCTTACATTTTGATTTTTCTACCCTTTCTTTACATTCTTCTTTACTCTTTTATCCATCTCTTTCTCGCCTCTAACCCTGCCTTGGTTTAATTAAACGATTGTCTTGTCTTGTTTCATCTTTATGTTAACCCCACACAACACCACCAACATCACCGCCAAACAACCAACCATGCCACATGCCACATGCCACACACAACACCACTCAGCCACAGGCAACCGACACTACGACACAACCACAAAGAATGTCCTTGTTCCGAAACCGAGTCCAGTTCCACTACCAATACCAAGACCCAAGCCCTGCCTGCCCCATCAGTGGCGCTGTTCAAGTCTCGAGTGCATCGATCTCGAGTTGCGCTGCAATGGCATCGATGATTGCTTCGACGGATCCGATGAGGGCCTGACTTGCTTCGATGGTAAACGCGTTTAGAACTTTCCAACTTCTTCTGGGATCTCCAATTATATATTATAGCTAATCCAAGCCAATTTGATCGGCAGTTTAGGCTAGCAAATATCGAAATTAATCGAAGAAACCCGATCAAATTGGGCGCCATTTCACATACATTTTACATTTACGATATTCGCACTTTTACGAGTCTGTAGTTTGTAAGTCACTCCGCTGGGAAGCAGGTTTGTATGAGTTAGGAGTTAAGAGCAAAGATGAGTCAAGGCCTCGGCATAACCATAATCATCCCGCTTTCTTGTCTCTCTTTCTTGCTGCCACACATACATCCATCCAACACACATCGCATGCCGACCATATATGTAGCCACCAACCGACTCAAGCCCAGCGACTGCACTCCGGACCAGTTCTTCTGTGACGAGTCGTGCTACAACCGCTCGGTGCGCTGCAACGGCCGAGCGGAGTGCGCCGACGGCTCCGATGAGGCGTCGTGTCCGCCCTTGAACTCCTTGCCGTGTCCGCAGCACCAGTGCCGCTCCAGCGGCAAGTGCTACTCGGAGAGCGAGCGCTGCGACCGCCGTAGGCACTGCGAGGATGGCTCCGATGAGGCCAACTGTAAGTCTCCGTGTCTCAGTCTCCATTTTCATGTCCATCTCTCGCTCTCTCTTATATCGTAAATGCAGAAAGTCATGGTGTGTCGGTTTCCGACCTCTTATTTTATTTATTTTCCATTAAGCACCTTTTCTAAGTGTCTGTAAACGTAAGCACCAGGCTTCTTTAGCACCAAAGTGTCTGTGAAAATGAATATCGTATTTAAAAAGCACTCTCAAATATCGTTTTCCTAAGAATATTGAATATAGTTTTTTCCTTAAAGTCAAAAAAAAAGGTAAAGGTTATAAGAAATCACAATTACATTTTGCACATATTTCCATTTATCGTATTCATTTCGAATATCGTATGTGCTTTTTTATTTGCTAATCTCTCTATCTGTAAATGTAAGCACTAAGCTTCTTCAGCAGCACATTGCCTGTGAATATGAATATCATATTTGAAAAGCACTCTCAAATATCGTTTTTCCATAAATATTGAATATTGTATTTCTTACAAGTCAAAACATAAGGTAAAGAGATTTTGGTTACAAGGAATCACACTTATATTTTGCACATCTATCCATATATCGTAAATGCATCCATTTTGAATATCGTATGTGCTTTATCATTTGCTAATCTCTCTCTCTTCTCTGTCTCTCCACGCTCTCTCTCACTGTATCCACTCCGCTTTGAATATTTGTGTATAATTTCCCCTTATTTTGCCTTCTTTGCTGTTCACTTGAGTTTTATGCACCTAATATCGTACGTGTACGCACCACCAACAGGCACTGGCATCCTGTGCAAGGATCACGAGTTCCTCTGCTTCGATCGCCAGTACTGCATAAACGAAACGCAGCACTGCGATGGCTTCTACGACTGCCGGGACTTTTCCGACGAGCAGAACTGCATTGGTTAATGATCTCAGGCTATATCTTTAGATTTTTTTTGATTTTTGATCGATTTAAATAGAACCTTTATTGGTATTTCTAGTTTATGGATAAAGCATGCTTCAAACATTTTATGCACTGATTTTACTTATACTTTTTCGATATATAGATCGTAAACTTCCCAAGCGAAATTCAGCTTAGATTTTCAGCATAGCTCTTATATATACGTTCCCTGACTAATTCTTATTTTTGATTTTACCCCTAGGCTGCGCCGAGACCCAGTTCCGCTGCAGCAATGGCGACTGCGTCCAGGGTTCGGCCAGGTGCGATGGCTATCCCCACTGCAGCGACAGCTCCGACGAGGTCAACTGCGCGGGCAGCCTGGAGTGCCAGCCCAACCAGTTCCGCTGCGACAGTGGCCAGTGCGTGAGCTCTGCCGTTCGATGCAATGGAAAAACAGACTGCCGGGACAGCTCCGATGAGCGCAATTGCGGTAAGTCCTTAAACCCTAGAGATCCTTCCTTGAGGGGGTTTAGCTATGAGACATCACCATCACTGGGAAAGGGGATTTTTTCATAAGAAAGTAAAGCAAAAGCAAAACCTGCCTCATAAAAGGTCATCACCCAGCCGAGGGCAACACGGCCAGGCCCACAACGACCACAACTAGCACCACTAGCACTACGACTGTGACTCCTTTGTGGATCCTGTGTCCACCGACCGCCTTCAGGTGCGACAACGGACCTTGCATCTCGCTCTCCATGCGCTGCAATGGAAGGATCGACTGTCCCTACGACAGCAGCGATGAGCTGGACTGCGGGCCCATATCCAACGAGATTGATCGTAAGAACCAGAAGAACCCGGAGAACCCGAAGAACCTGAAAACCCCCCAGGAGAAAGCCCCCCATAACAGATTATCCAACCCCTTAAAAGTAGCTACTAACTCAGAGGGAACCAGGGCTTTGGCTACCAAGCACTCAAAATCGATTTAGAAATCACTTTCATTTAACATTTAACTTAGGTTTAATTTTTAATTTATTTTATGAAAGATAATAATAAAAATGCTTTCTCCCTTAGCCGCCGAGCCCAGCCCGGGACGTGGCTCCAACCAGCTGAATCTCAGGACCTATCCAGACAGTCAGATCATCAAGGAGAGTAAGTATCAAGGAGATGTCAAGTCTCTCCCCCCAAAACCAAGCTCTCTGTTTTCTCCCGAAATGTGTGGAAAAAAGAAACAACCCTATAATTGCCTTCGTTCTTTGTTCTCGTTAATGCTTAACCCAACAAATCAAAAATATAAAACCCAATTCTTATAAATCTAAAATAAATTCAAAACCGCAGGATATATTAGGGAGGGTAAGTTGGCCTAACTACAACACACAATTAGCACAATTTATGCATTCGTAGTACCGAGAGATCCGAGGGATCTCCACCACCAGCACCTGGAAAGCACCACCTAAGCACGAACTATATTGGTTTGGAGTTGGAGTTGTACATTCTGTCGAAATTCCGAAAATCCTCAATCCTTGATTAGAAACTATCTTGTATTTAAGTGTCTTAGCCTTGCCTTGAACCCGTAAAGCAGTAAAGCCTATCTCCCCCTATAACTTAGCTCGTCTTCCTTATAACCCTTGAGTTGCTTCCCTTTTACTAATCCTATTGTGCTTGCCAGGTCGCGAGGTGATTTTCCGTTGCCGCGACGAAGGTCCTGCCCGCGCCAAGGTCAAGTGGTCGCGTCCTGGAGGAAGACCCCTGCCGCCCGGCTTTACAGATCGTCAGGGTCGCCTGGAAATACCCAACATTCGAGTGAGTAGTCCCCCCTCCTGGGTCTGAGATAAATCTTACTATTGTAAACTCCCAGGCTTTTATTTTCAAATAATAACGTCGCATTGATTTGGTTTCTAATGATTTCGTTTTCTCCCGATTTTTCACGAGCTGATCGTTCCGTATATTCTTTTCTCAAAAATCTAGCTTAATTCTATGCGTTAGGACTTTTATCGATAACATTATACCAACTGGTCACTAATGTGACCGTGTAATACAAAATGAGCTGTTTACACTATATATTTTTAATCCCCTGACAGGTGGAGGACTCTGGAACCTATGTGTGCGAGGCCGTGGGCTATGCCAGCTACATTCCCGGACAGCAGGTCACCGTCTCCCTCAACGTCGAGCGCTGTGAGTATGAGTCCTGGTCCTGGGTGGTTTTTCCCAGGAGATCTCTAAGATCTCTATCTATGTGTCCTAAAAAATGCAAGCAGCCTGGGGAGAGCACAAGTACCAGGAGCTGCGCTCCAACAGGATACGCTATGGCACCGTACCCCACATCGATCTAGAGTTTTTTGGATTAGGTAAAAGATGGATCCTGGGGTTTCTTTAGGAATAAACTTAATAACCTTTTCTCTTTGTCTTTAAAACCCTGCCGCCTTTGGCTGTGGCCTTGGTAAGATTTAGCTCCCCTTTCTTTTAATTAATAAGTTATTATTTAATTTAATTTTATTTAATTAATTACTAATTAATTCCTCTAAACCCTCCTTAAGATAACGACGTGGGCTCTCGACCCTCCTCAGCCTGCACGGAGTACCAGGCCACCTGCATGAACAACGAGTGCATCGACAAGTCGGGCATCTGCGATGGCATCCCCCACTGCTCCGATGGCTCCGATGAGCAGGGCTGCAGCCATGGCATGCGTTGCCAGCCCAATCAGTTCATGTGCGCCAACTCCAAGTGCATCGATCGCACCTGGCGCTGTGATGGCGAGAACGATTGTGCGGATAACTCCGATGAGGCCTCCTGCGACCCAGAGCCGAGTGGTGCTCCTTGCCGCTATAGCGAGTTCCAGTGCCGCAGCGGTCACTGCATTCCCAAGAGCTTCCAGTGCGATGATTTGAGTGACTGCATGGATGGCAGCGATGAAGTGGGTTGCAGTAAGTATCTGGGATTATTCCTCCAACAAAGAGAGATCTCTAATCATAAACCTCCTTTGTAGTTGCCCCCATGCCCATCCGCCCGCCGCCGCCCGTCAAGAACCTGAAGGAGGGCGAGTCCCTGGACTTGACCTGCGTGGCCACTGGCACTCCCACCCCCACGATCGTGTGGCGCCTCAACTGGGGCCATGTTCCGGCCAAGTGCGAGTCAAAGAGCTATGGCGGCACCGGCAGCCTCCACTGTCCAGATATGAGGCCTGCTGATAGTGGAGCCTACTCCTGCGAGATCATTAACACCAGAGGAACCACCTTCGTGACCCCTGATACTATTGTAACCGTGACCCCGGTGCGAAGTGATGTCTGCGAGGCTGGGTTCTTCAACATGCTGGCCCGGAAGTCGGAGGAGTGCGTCAAGTGCTTCTGCTTTGGCGTGGCCAGTGCCTGCGACAGCGCCAACCTCTTCACCTACGCCATTCAGCCACCCATCCTCTCCCACCGCGTGGTCAGCGTGGAGCTGAGTCCCCATCGCCAAATAGTGATCAATGACGCCGCACCCGGTCAGGATCTCCTCACCCTCCATCATGGCGTCCAGTTCCGTGCCTCGAATGTTCACTTTGGAGGTCGGGAGACGCCCTACCTGGCTTTGCCCACGGAGTACATGGGCAACCAGCTCAAGTCGTATGGCGGCAACCTGCGCTACGAGGTCAGCTACCTGGGCAATGGAAGACCCATCAATGGACCCGATGTGATCATCACGGGCAACCGCTTCACCCTCACCCACCGGGCACGCACCCAGCCCGGGCAGAACAACAAGGTGAGCATTCCCTTCCTGCCCGGAGACTGGCAGAAGCCAGATGGCAGGAGAGCCACCCGCGAGGAGATCATGATGATACTGGCCAATGTGGACAACATCCTCATCCGGCTGGGCTACCTGGACAGCACTGCCCGCGAGGTGGATCTCATAAACATTGCTTTGGATTCGGCGGGCTCTGCGGACAAGGGTCTGGGCAGTGCTTCCCTGGTGGAGAAGTGCTCCTGCCCGCCTGGTTACATTGGCGACTCCTGTGAGACCTGCGCCCCTGGGTATGTGCGCCAGCCCGGTGGCCCCTGGCTGGGCCACTGTGTGCCCTTCACCCCCGAACCCTGCCCGGCGGGTAGCTATGGTGACCCCCGACGCGGCGTGCCCTGCAAGGAGTGCCCCTGCCCGCAGAGCGGCAGCAACAACTTTGCCAGCGGTTGCCAACTCAATCCCGATGGGGATGTGGTCTGCTCCTGCTACGAGGGTTACACCGGAAGACGCTGCGAGAGCTGTGCCGCGGGTTACCAAGGAGATCCCCTGGTGCCTGGTGGAGGTGGCTGCCGCAAGATCCCAGACTCCACGTGCAATGTGGATGGTACGCTGAGCATCAACAGCGATGGCACCTGCCACTGCAAGGATCTGGTGACCGGGGACAAGTGCGACAGCTGCTCCGCCAAGAGCTTCCACCTGAACTCCTTCACCTACACGGGCTGCATGGAGTGCTTCTGCAGCGGGCTCCAGGCGGACTGCTCGAGCAGCTCCTGGTACCGCAACCAGGTGTCCAGCACCTTCCAGAACCGGGTGAACCACGGCTTTGAGCTGGTCAACGACTACACCCGTCCCTCGCCCGATGCCCTGCCCGTGACCTTCTCAGAGGTGTACGCCGAGCTGAGCTTCAGTGGGTCAGCGGATCATGGCGGGGATACTCTATATTGGAGCCTGCCCGCCGTGTTCCTGGGCAACAAGCTGACCGCCTATGGAGGCAAGCTGAGCTACACTCTGAGCTACAGCCCCCTGCCCAGTGGGATCATGTCCCGGAACAGCGCCCCCGATGTGGTCATCAAGAGTGGGGAGGATGTGATGCTCATCCATTACCGCAAGTCCCAGGTGAGTCCCAGTGTGGCCAACACCTACGCCGTGGAGATCAAGGAGAGCGCCTGGCAGCGCAACGATGGGCAGTTCGCCAACCGGGAGCACGTCCTGATGGCCCTCAGCGACATCAAGGCCATCTACATCAAGGCCACCTACACCACGAGCACCAAGGAGGGATCCCTCCGACAGGTCACACTGGACACGGCAACGGCTACGAATGTGGGCAGCCAGAGGGCCTGGGAGGTGGAGCAGTGCCGCTGCCCGCCGGGCTACCTGGGACTCTCCTGCGAGACCTGCGCCCCCGGCTACAAGCGCGACCAGGAGTACGGCCTGTACCTGGGCCTGTGTGTGCCCTGCGAGTGCAACGGGCACTCCAATCAGTGCCATGGCGAGACGGGAGAGTGTGAGGTGAGTTTCGGGTGGGAACTAGTACACTGATAGAAAAAAATGGTCTGATTTGGTCCTAGAAAGTAGCGTAATCACATTTTGTTCTTATTTTAAGAAAATTTTTCTGGATTCAAGATTTTTTTGTATTCTATATTCAAGATTTTTTTAATCTTATTTCAAACCACAAAAACCTACAAAGAAGATAATAACATTACCCACATACCCATATTAAGATTTCTTTTATTCCTTAAATAAAACATTCTGGGATTGGTTTTAGAATTACTTATGATTTGATCTGGAATTAAAATTAAAAAATATTATTCTAAGTTTTCAATTGCAATTGCAATTGATTTTTATTATTGCTAGCAAAATTATCGCCTATTTGCTAGTGCTGGCAAAACATCGGAACACTATCGATAGTATCGATTTTTAGAACTGTTTTGAAAACCATCGATTGTTTTTCGCACTATCGATGATTTGATTAGATCGATTAGACTCCAGTTTAAGCCTTTGAAATGATCACGACGATGCTTTCTCGAATGCTGGAAGGGAAATATTTGGTTAGATCATGAATGGAAATTAATCCCTTAAAGTCGGAATCGTTTTAAGTGCGAAAATGGCATTACTCAAGGCTTCAACAGCAGATAATATAATTTTTATAAGCAGAAATTGTATGGCTTAGGTAACATCAATAGTATCGATTTTTCACTAGTAAAACATCGAAAAAATCGATAGTACAAAACATCGATTTATTGCCAGCTCTAACTTTCACCCCAAATTAGTCACTATTATAGTCAGCAGTTGCCAGAACCAGTTGGGAATTATACATGTGAAGGTAGTAAAAAGAAATATATTTAAAATTCCCATTTTAAGAATTTTCGCTATAATTTAAGCGTTAATCTTAAGATTGGGAAAAATCTTAAATTAAGTTCCATTTTGTTAATGAAAATAACCTGGATAATATTTTAATTTTGGAATTTTTGGTTTTATATTAAGATTGAGTTTAAGAATGCATAAAATCATAAAAGGATATTTTATTTGTTCTATAAATGTATGGCTTACCCTTTTAATATCCCAACCCAATCCCCTTTAGAACTGTGCGGACAACACCGAGGGCCCCAACTGCGATCGCTGCTCCCCCGGCTACGTGGGCAACCCCAGCCGGGGCACCCCCTACGACTGCGAGCCGGACAACTCCAGTGGTTACCCTCCTCGACCCCAGCCCAGTCCGGGCAACCAAACCGCCGGAGAGTGTGAGAGGTGGTGCCAGCCGGAGGGCTCGGTGGGCTGCCGCGACAACTACTGCCAGTGCAAGCCCAATGTGATCGGGGATAGGTGCGACCAGTGCAGACCCGGAACCTATGGCCTCTCCGCCCGCAATCCGGATGGCTGCAAGGAGTGCTACTGCTCCGGTTTGGCCACCCAGTGCAGCTCCGCGGAGCTCTACCGCCAACTCATCCCGGTGGACTTCATCCAAACGCCGCCACTGCTAACCGACGCCAATGGGGACATCGAGGGCGATGTGGAGCAGGATTTGAGACACGATCTGGCCACCAACATGTACACGTACTCGCACTTGACCTACCTGCCCAAGTACTGGAGTCTGCGAGGAAGCCTGCTGGGTAACCAGCTGCTGGCCTATGGCGGCCTTTTGCAGTACCGACTGCAGGTGGAGTCCTACGGCGACTACCAGCCCGGCTACGATGTGATCCTTATTGGTAATGGCTTGAAGCTCATCTGGTCCCGCAGCGATGGGGATGCCGAGGCCGAGAGTTATAGTGTGAGGCTGCACGAGGACGAGCACTGGCAGCGCCAGGATCGCGGCTCCGCGCATCCCGCCTCCCGCTCCGACTTTATGTCTGTGTTGTCCAACCTGGAGGCCATCCTTATTCGGGCCACGCCCAAGGTGCCCACGGAGAGGACCTCCATACGCGACGTTATCCTGGAGACAGCGGTGTCTGTTGCGGTGCCTGGGGCCACGCATGCCGCCGACATCGAGGTGTGCCAGTGCCCGGCCGCCTACACGGGCAACTCCTGCGAGGCCTGCGCCCCGCTCCACTACAGCGACGCCAGCGGGCTGTGCCGCCAGTGTCCTTGCGAGGCGGCCAACACCGAGTCCTGCGGCATGGGCGCCGGCGGATATGTGCAGTGCAAGTGCAAGCCGCGCTGGAAGGGCGACCTCTGTCGCGACATCGGTAAGTCGGGAGTCCAGACCCGGTCCATCTTATTCATTATCCACACCGATCTCTACCCACCACCTCTGCTATCCCTACGCCCTTCTCGCCCAGCTCCTGCATACTCGTACCCGCTACAGGGCATACTCTCTCTCCGGCTAGCGTTGCGGGGTATACTGTAGTCGCGTAGATGTGTGTAACAGGCGGAAGGAGGCCTCTCCTATCCCTTAGTCTCTATATATATGCGCTTCCAAATGCCCGCTCAGAGTTTGCTAAGGCCAAGGTCTGGTAATTTGGGATATGTATTAGCCACAACCGAACCTTTTGGGATGTTAGACTCCCTTAACTTAAGGAGTGATCATAAAAAAATTCAAGTCATTTGGTAAAAATTATATCAAAAATATCCCATAACTCGGGATCTACAAGAGCTACAACCGAACCCTTTGGTATGTCCCACTCTCTTAACCCCAGGAGTGATCATAAAAAGTTCCAACTTCTTTGGTAATAAGTAAGCTAAAATAGTCCCATAACTCAATATCTAACAGAGCTAAAATCGAACCCATTGGTATGCCCCAATCTCTTAGCCTAAGGAGTGATCATGAAAAGTTTAAGCTTCTTTGGAAATAAGTATATAAAATCGGTTCAATAACTCGGGATCTGTATTAGCTACAACCGAACCCTTCGGTATGTCCCATTCCCCTAGCTTAAAGAGTGTTTATAAAAAGATTAAAAACCCTTGGTAATAAGTAACTCAAAATACGCCCATAACTCGGGATTAATCACAGCTACAACCGAACCCTTTGGTATGACCCATTATCTTAACCCTAGGAGTTATCATAAAAAGTTTAAACTGTTTTGGTAATAAGTAAGCTAAAATAGTCCCATAACTCAGTATCTAACAGAACTACAACCGAACCCTTTGGTATGCCCCAATCTCTTAGCCTAAGGAGTGTTTCTAAAAAGTTGTAAATTAGTTGGTAAGGAGTAAGTAAAAAAATCTTAAAACTCGGGACCTGTAGAAACTACCACCGAACTCTTTGGTATGCCCCACTCTCTCAACCCAAGGAGTGATCATATAAAGTTTCAACTTCATCAGTAATAAGCAAGCCCATATAATATCATAAATTTATAATTACAAGTCTTGAGCCGTGAGCAACTCTGAGTAGCGGGCATCGCATGATCGGCGCTCACCGATCATCCAGTTCTTACCTCTTTTATTTACTCTCTCTCCTTTCTCTCGGACTTTGTTTTTGTCATTCCTCCTTCTCCTCCTCCTCCCCCCCCTACGCCATCATCATCGACTCCACAAACAAAAACTAATTGAAATTCGATATCGAAAATATGTAAAAACCAACAAAAAATGAATCTGAATTTGAATCTAAAAATTGCAAACACAACAATCAACAACAAACAACATCCTCCCATCCATCCACATTCTAGACACATCGCCCATTATCGAAGAACCGCCCAAGAAATGTGATATTCGCGCGGGCTATCAGTTGAATATCGCGGACAACGAGACAATCTCGTATAATGACACGCTGCAGATATATAAGGGCAACAGAATCATAGGAAATATAACCAAGCTGAGCTACCGCTGCCGAGGTTCGCTCCACCGAACTGATCCACTCTGATCCACACAACTACCGTAGCTCTCTCTGTCTCTCTGTCTCTCACACAATCACCTAGACAAGAAATCAGCACCAAACTCCCCCGTAAAACTCTACCTAAAACTCTGCCTAAAACTCTCTCCCAAAAGTACTTCTCCTAGAGCCTAGATTTGTGTAGAGCTGTGTCTAAAAAATATCAAAAACTACAAACTAGAAACCCAAAAGTAGACCATGTGAGAAGTTTCGCTGTAACTGGGCTAGCTCCTGTCTTCTCTCCTCTTGATCCTCTTATTTCCTCTCTCTCTTTGTGATCTTTCGGTGATCTAAACCTAGTTAGTCGCTGATACTATGTGTCTAAGTACTTGTCTCACTCAAGTAGTTTTTGTCGGCCTAGTCTTCGTGTCCCCCTCTGTCTCTCTGTGTGTATTATTATTATCTTTTGTATTATTCAGTAGGTACAGTCTTTGAAGAACGTAAAGCCAAGGAGAATTGGCCCAGAAGAATCTACTCATAGATCATATCGCTATGATACTAACCCCAGACTCTGTTCAGTGTGTCCTTCAGTGCGTTTCCCTAGGATAGGTTGGCTAGAAAGACGTAACCCCTACTAACCCCCAAGTTTCCCATTAGTGATCGTTGATCTTTACTTAGTTTTCCAGTTTACTTTTCGATTAAAACAAACCGATAACTCCACATTCTGTGTGTAAATACGAAAACTAACTAGAGTCACTAAATAAGTAGTGAAGAAATAATGCCCCGAAGCGCACTGTCTCTATGTCTTGTAAGCCTAACCCCCCCCCAGAGGGTAGTAATACCCTGAAACCCCCCCCTGATCTCTGATAGGCGTCATTAAACCGCAACCACCTGTCACTAACACCTTACCGAAACAAAAAGCCTTACTCACTCGCCGTAAGGAACTCTCCGAGTTTTGTGGGAACTCCCAGGGAAAGCGTGAGCTCTTTTGCCTAATCCAAACTTCTTCGCTACCATAGACAATGGCCAGGATCAGCGTCCTCCGGTCCAGGATGAGGTGGGCACCCAGATCATAGTGTCCATAGCCAAGCCGGAGATCACCATTGTGCCCGTGGGCGGTTCCCTGACCCTCACCTGCAGCGGTCGCATGCGCCTGACCAATGTGAGTTCCGGGAAATTATATATTTTTAATGATAATTAATATGAGACCTGATATCGCAGGACCCCGTCTTCGTGAGCTGGCACAAGGAGAACAGCTACATGACCCAGGAGTCCGAAGTTCGTGGCGGCACCTTGCACCTGTACAACCTGAAGATCGATGACTCTGGCACCTACACCTGCCGGGCCGTCAACAATGAGACCTCTCATGTGTTTGAGGACCGTGTCTCCATCACCATCACCCGTGAGTTCTCCCTTTCTTACTCTCTGATACCTAAAATTAATATTAATAATAAATTCGTTGAAAAATGCCTGCCATAACCAAAGGATATGCCAAGGAAATGCTGGCACGCTATGGTACTTAGAGACTAAGCTAACCTCTGACCCCCTATAATCCCCACTTAATACTAACCATTCCTCAATAATTCTCCTTCTCCAGCCGAGAGCCAGCGCAAGCCCGCCCAGATCGTCAACCTGCCGAACCATGTGACCTTCGAGGAGTACCAGCAGAGCGAGATCAACTGCGAGGTGGAGGGCAATCCGGCACCCACCGTCACCTGGACGCTGGTCGATGGCCAGCGTGAGGCTCACACCCGCACCTATGGCAGCCGCCTGATCTTTGATTCGCCACGGAAGACCGACGAGGGTCGCTATCGCTGCCAGGCCGTGAATAGCCTGAGTCGCGATGAGAAGTACGTCCAGGTCTATGTTCAGAGCAGTGCCCCCCAGCCGCCGCCACCACGGGATCGCCTCTACATCCAGCCGGAGGAGTACAATGGCCTCGCCGGCGACACCTTCCTTTTGAACTGCCAGACCACGAGTGTGGCCTCCCTGCGCTACGAGTGGTCGCACGAGGGATATCCCCTTTCCGCTTCCGCGCCTCGCAACCTCTACATCAGCGGTCCCTCGCTGGAGGTGCGGGATGCCAGCGATCGCGACTCTGGAACCTACACCTGCGTGGCCTTCGATCCGCGCACCCGTCGCAACTTCACCGCCGATGCCCGCGTCTACATCGAGCCGCGTCACCAGCAGCCCGTAGTCGATGGGTAAGTCCGGCATTTATATCTTGAATCTCTTATATTTTATTATTTATTATTTTATTTTAATGCCAACAGATCTGCACCCGTGATCTTCCCTCTGGAGGGCATGATTGTGGTGGAGCAGGGTCGCGATCTGAGCGTCACCTGCCAGGCCAGCGGCTCGCCACATCCCTCGGTGAAGTGGACCAAGGTCCACGACCAGATGGCCAACAACGTTCATGTCAGTGGCAATGTGTTGACCATTTACGGAGCACGTCCCGAGAACCGCGGTTCCTACTCCTGCATTGCCGAGAACAGCCACGGCGCCGATCAGGCTGGCACGCATATCGACATTGAACGTAAGTGGTCTGGGGTCCAGACGAGGGGTATACCTTTACCTTTATAGCTAGCTAGGTCTTGAGAGATAGCTCTCAAGCTAGCTTGAGGTCTTGTTTATTCTTTCTAAAACCTTTATACTTTAAATTCCAGGGGTAGAGTCTTTTTTGAACCTTAAAGATATCTGGGAGGTAGAGTCTTATTTTAACCTTAAAGAACTTGTTAGATCTCTGGGGGGTAGAGTCTTTTTTGAACCTTAAAGAACTTGCTAGATCTCTGGGGGGTAGAGTCTTTTTTGAACCTTAAAGAATCTCGGGATCTCTTGCTAGATCTCGGGATCTTTGGAAAAGTTCAATGAGAACCTCTATTGACCTCACCTGAGTTTACAACCCTGAACCCCTCGGGGGGGAATCTCCTCACCTAGCTAACCATACCTTTGCTCTCTCGCCTTTTGTCTTGTTGTCTCTCTTCCCCTCAAACACACTGATTACCTCCGACCTCTGACAACTATTATTTAAACAAATACCCCACAATCCCCTACCTGACCCCCCTGACCTCATGATCTTAATTTAATTTAAAAAACCAATACATGCCACATGCACACAAAGTGCACAAGAGTGGAGTCGGTAATAAGACTGGTCCGCACAGCCTGATCCTTATACTAATCGGTGCCACCACCGTCGTTTGCTTGCTTGCAGCTCGGGAGCGTCCGAGCATTAAGATAGAGTCCGAGGGCACCCAGACCCACTTGGTGGGCGCCCAGGCGTCGCTCTACTGCACCGCCACCGGCATACCCGAGCCGCACGTGGAGTGGGTACGCGTCGATGGTCAGCCCCTGTCGCCTCGTCACCGCGTCGAGGGTCGCGGCTACGTTGTGTGAGTAATCCTTATATATATTCCTTCTCTGCAAAGGATTCTCTATATATACTCCATATATATTCGGGCAGGATCTCTGACATTGCCATTGCCGATGCCGGCGACTACGAGTGCCGGGCCAAGAACGAGGTGGGCGAGGCCTCCGGCGTCGCTACCATACGCGTCCTGGAAGCTCCCCTGGTGGAGATCCGGCCCAGCGAGCAGTACGTCAGCCTGACCGAGGGCGATGAGCTGGAGCTGGAATGCATTGCCAGCGGCTATCCCAATCCCCATGTCCAGTGGACCACCCCCCAGAAAGAGACGGGTCTCCTTGGAGTTTCCGGCGACGAGCGCGACAGCAACACGGCCATTGTCAAGGTGTATCGGGTTACCCAGGCCGATGGCGGCATCTACACCTGCCGCGGCCTCAACGAGGCCGGCAACGATGAGCGCAGCCTGCGCGTCGAGATCCATCCCAAGCGTGGCGATATCGGAGCACGTAGGTGTTAGCCCCCCCCAGAGCTTCTACCCTATCTTCCAAATCTTCCTTACTCCTCCTTAGATGACGATGACGATGGCAGCGATCAAGGACCCGGGTACGGTCCGGGACCGGGACAACTGCAACCGCAGCCCGGCTCCACCCAACTGGCCACGAACATTGGCGAGAACGTGACCCTGACCTGCGGCATTAACTCGTATTTGACGCCCACCTGGGAGCGCGTCGACGGCACTCCACTGCCACCGAATGCCCATCGCGTGAGGAACAGCCTGGTGATTGCTTATGTTCAGGAGCAGAATCTGGGCAAGTATCGCTGCAATGGCGTTGATAGCAATGGGCAGGTGGTGACCTATGTGGTGCGGGAGCTGGTACAGCTGCCCCTGCCCCAGATCACCTTCTATCCCAACATACCGCTGAATGTGGAGCAGGGACGCAACGTGGACATCCACTGTCAGGTGACGAATGCTCGGCCCGAGGACGTGTACTGGAGCACTGATAATGGACGTCCGCTGCCCAGGTAGGAGGCTCTTAATCTTAGTCCCAGGAAAACCTTTACCTTGTCTGTAACCCAGCTCCGTTCGCATCGAGGGCAATGTCTTGAGGTTCGTGGCCATCACCCCGGCCGATGCCGGTGGCTACCACTGCACGGCCTCTAATAGCTATGGCAACATCACCAAGATCGCCCAGGTGTGGGTCAAGCCGCCCTACTTCCAGCCCCAGCCGCAGTCCCAGGTGCAGCAGTCCCGCGAGGGCGACAGCGTCCAGCTCAGGTGCAGCGTGACCTCCCAGTACGGCACCGAGGTGCGCGGCAATGTTCAGGTGAGAGAGCAACCTTTGCAGTCTTCCCTAGAGATCGTTCCTTAACCTCTCCCCCAATCAGTTCCGTTGGCATCGCGAGGATGGCAGCGAGCTGCCCCACAACGTCCGCCCGGACAGCCAAGTGCTGATCCTCACCCAGCTGCGGCCGGAGGACGAGGGCCGCTACATCTGCGAACAGTACGACGTGGCCAGAGGGCATAGCCTGCCCGCCACCTCCGTTGACTTGAAAGTTATAAGTGAGTAATCGCCCCCGGGTTGGGTTCCGGTCCACAGTCCGCAGGATACCCCCGTCCGGTCCGACCAAGCGAGCCCATCTCCTATCTCTCTCGTTCTCCCTCTCTGTCCCCACTCTATTACTCCCAAAAAATATCACAAAAAAAAGGAATATAAACCCCCCCTGATCGAAAATCAAACGAACTTTAAGAAAAATATATAAAAGAAATATAAATTTGGAAGGAACTTCCCGTTAATGTCAAGGACTAGGCTTTGTTAAGCAGGTTTGATCGTTCGCTGATTTTACTAATTCACCACTCTATATATACATTACACATATATATACCTGAATACGCCTATATATATACTATAAATAAAACACATCAATGTACTCCGTATCTGTTAACCTAAGACTCAGATCCAGATCTAATTAAGCAGAAAAAGAAACCACACACGAAAAAAAGCAAACCTGTAAATACGCAAACGGATATAGCCATCTATGTATGTATGTCCCGCACTGTAGGGAGCCGTTTTCCGGGTACACACACACTCTGTATATAACCAACGATATACCACAATCGATATATATCGATCATTGCCAATACTTTACACAAAACACCTGGGTGATGACAAGTAGCCACGAAACTCAGCTCCCGATCGTGTTAAACTATATATTTATATATATATATCTGCATGCAATCGAAAGTCCAAGGTCCAGAATATTCCAAATTCTCTTTTTTATAATTTTTTTTCTATAATCCTAAGCCCTGCGAAAAATCTATATAAATATATATATAACTCTACGAAAAACATGATTCTTTCAAACTTGATAAATCCTAAGCTTAACCAAAATGGCTGCCAAAAAAAATTAAAAACTAATACGATATACTTAAGTGAACAAATAATATTAACATTAAAAACACTTGCACAACCAACTGTGTAAAGCAAACAATTGTAACATATTCTTTTTATTTACTTCCCAAAAAGGCTCTTGCAGTGACCAAAAACTGTCCTTCCGATTGCAGAATTTATTTAAATTGTAATTATAATAATTGGTATAACTGCAAGGGTTTTAATAGCTTCGGTTCGCCGAGGTCCACCTTCTTTTGTTGCCGTTTTTCGATTAACATTTAAAGCTTTTGTTGGTGTCGGCTCTCCTCATCGGATATTGTATCTTTACGGTTGGAATTAAGTATCTGTTAGCTCTTATGGTTATGGGTATACTATGGTCCACTGTTTGTTTGTGTTTTTGTGTATAAGATTAAGCGTAAATCAATGACAAAGTTAACTATTTAAGATAATCACTGCACAATCTTTACCTCGACCTCGCTCTCTCACTCTCTCCTATCTGTACTCTCTGTACTCTGTACTCTTTACTCCTGTACTCTTTACCTGCAACCTCATCACCTGAACTGCACCGAAAAAAAAACAAAACTCGAAATACGAAAGAGAACAGCACAAATGTAATTGTAAATAATAACTTCTTGAATCAGATAAAATCAGTCAAACAGTCAGCTGTAGAGGACGAGTCCGCAGTCCACAAACCACATATCCAGAGAAGAATCCCGAGAAGAATCCGAGGTCCTAGACTCTTACTCGAACACAACATTAATTAAATTCATATTTATTTCTTTCTCTCTCACGCTTTTCTCTCTCTCTCTCTCTCCCACTTTCTTACATGTGCGCTTGTTGAAAATATTTTTAAATTTACCTTTGATTTGACTTGAACTTGACCTAAAAACACTATATATTTATGAAACGGTGTGCCCTTGTGCTTCACAAAAAACCAAAAACAAAACACAAACAAATTTAATGGTATGGCATGCAACTGCAACTCAATCAATCAATCAATCCAACGACCAATCAACGCCAATCAACAACCAACAAACAACGAACGATAAATATAAAAAAATACCAATTAATACCGAATAATACCGAATACATCTAGGATATAACAACCCGTACATGTTCAAGGGCGGCCACAGCCCCAAAGATATGCCCTGCATGTTTCTGTATATCTGTACAGGTGTGTTACCACAGCCACTGCCGCCCAATCGAATCTAGAAATCGCAGCGAGCCTTCCTTATAAACCAATTTATCTTACATTTATTTTTGATTTCAAATTTTGCATTATTTTTTATGTTCTTTATATATTTTTTTTTCTGTTTTTTTCATTATTATTATTATGATTTTTGTTTTCGTTTTCGCATTTGTTTTGTATTATTAATCTAATGATCTTGAGAAAATTTGTATTATGTAACATACTACTGCCTAACCCCTAGAGCAATAGAAGTTTTATAAAAAAATATGAGAAAAAAACCAAAATAATACCACCAAAAATACCTGTATGGTCGATACTTTAATACTCTCCCCCCAAGATCCCGAAAATCACTAAACACACACAGTGCCACGGCCTAGATTCGGTTAGAAGAGCACCTTCCACACCCGGTAGTGCTCCAGCATGTGCTTGTGGAGACCAGTAAATCCGTAGCGCCCCTGGTTTTTCTACCCTTCCTGTATAGTATATAGTATATCTCCAGGTTGAGGTACTAACTCGCAACCGATGGGCTTCAGTGCTGATGCTAATTTCTTATATTTTGTGCATTTCCACAACAAAATACCGAAAATACCACATAACTACTATAAAAACGAAAAAATAACGAAACAACTGTTTAACCGAAACCTACTGAAACTTACTGAAAAATACTACCGAAACAAATCCGAAAAATACCGAAACTCAAGCAGACTTCAAAAGCGGCAAGCTCGCTCCGTCCAAGCACCTGACCTCAGGATCGGCTGCAGTGCGTCCAGCAGCGCCGCCATCCACACCTGCTTACGCCTGCCAGCCCAGCGACTTCAAGTGCGTCTCGCATCCGCACACCTGCATCCGGGCGGGAATGGTGTGCGACGGGATCTACGACTGTACGGATCACTCGGACGAGTTCAACTGCATCGCCGGAAGCAGGGCGGGCAAGCGCTGGAAGAAGGACCTCGGCAGGAGCCCAAGCAGGAGCAGGAGCCCTAGGAATCGTGGAGATCGTGAAGATGGACAAAGGATCATCAGGAAGCGGCATCTGACGGAGTTCGGCAGCAGCAGCGGCGGTTGGTCCCAAGTTTTCTCTCCCTTTCTTTCCCCCTCTCTCTTTCTCTCTCTGGTATCTGCTCCTTAACTAAACTGTACCTTTTCATATCCTGTACTGTACTAAATGTGTCCTTTTCCTATTCGTTTTCCTTCCTCCTTCCTCCTGCCTAGCACCACTTTTCCTCTCTCACTTTAACTCAACTGTACCAGCACAATCCTTCCCTTTCTCTCCTATCCTTCTTTATCCTTTACTTCCCATCTCGACCTTTGACTCTATCTCTTTCCCCCCTTCGCTGTCTAATTCCCCTAATGCTCGTGGGTGCACAAAATCGTAGAGTTTGCAAACGATTGCAAACTGGCACTCAATAAGGATAAGGATTATCGATAACCGATAGCCGACCAACGATAACCGATCAACAATAGCACCAATTACAAGCTCCACGGAGGATGTAATCAAGCAGCAACGGCGCACGCACTCTCGAATGGGCTTCAAGTAGAGCTTAAGACTTACCACCACCGTAAACGATATACTCGTATGAAAGTAACCAAAAAAAGAAAAACGATAAACGATAACCAAACGATCTGCCAACGATCGATCGCATATAACCTAGAAACTTTTGCAGCATTCTTCAGGTTTCGGCTACTATATATGTATATATATACGAATTGCATGCACCAGGCTATGGCTACGATGTGTTACTAACTATAACTTAGAGTCTAGAATCTTGAAATTATTGTATATAACACGAAACATACACACAAACACACACATACACATGCGCGCACACATTCAACCGATAAACGATAGCCACTCTGTATAATATGTATCGATAACTGTAGCAACAAGTACCAAAACAAACCAGAAATGGAACATCTGCGAAATTCTAGTGGTAACCCAAGATCTGTAGAATTCGGCATTCAACGAAAACCAACAAAAAACCCAAAAAATAAGAGAACTTTAATGAGTAAAAACCCATTCGTAACCCCACATTTATATTTGTATTCTGTGTGATTCGATCCGTAGACCAGTATTGAGTATATGTAGCTCCATCAAGTAGTCCCCATTCCACCTAGTCCCCTCTCTTTCGCTCTCTCTCTCTCTCTGTCTCTCTTTATGTATATCGTATATCGTATATCTCTATGTATTGTCTAACTAGGAAGCCAAATTCCAAAAAAATCGATAAAACTAAAACAAAACCAAGTGCGATATGAATCGAAATGCGTTTTTTGTTAATTTTTCACTTTTAATTGATTTCAAAATCGATAATGTATCGATAATATATCGGATATATATCTATAATATATCGCTAATATATCGATAACATATCGATAACCGTTCCTAATGTCGCTTTCGATAAGTATCGCCTTCTTTCTGTTTGAACCAACATTTTGACATGTGATTTTGCTAACTGTTTTTCTCTCTCTGTGTATTTTTTACTATCTTATTCCCATTTCCATGACTCACTGACACTCTACACTTAAACACTCTACACTCTACACTCCATACTCTGCACTCACACACTACACTGAAACACTCTACACTGAAACACTCTACACTCTACACTCTACACTCTACACTCTACACCTACACTCTACACCTACACTGAAACACTCTACACTTAAACACTCTACACTGAAACACTCTACACTCTACACTCTCCATTCTCCACCCTACACTCTCCACACACACTCTCCACTCACACCTATACATGCACCCTGCACTTGTGAATTGTCGCTGAATTGTGAACGTTCCGCCGACCATCCCTCGTCCTTCGTCCTCCGTCTGCCGTCTGGTCTGTCTCTGTGTGTGTCCCCGGTGTCTGGTGTCTGGTGTCCCGGTGGTGCTCCTGCTGCAGCGCTTGGCCCCGTGCCCACACCGGGGCCCCTCTATACCGGCTACCTGCCGCAGGCTCGCCCGGAGCCGCTACAGCCGGAGGAGAACCGCGAGGAGGAGGAGGAGCGTCCGCGCGACTACAGCCTGAAGCTGGACCAGCAGTCGTCGAACCTGCGCGTCGGCGAGTCCACCGAGGTGGAGTGCTACTCCTCCGACGACACCTACACGGATGTGGTCTGGGAGCGGGCTGACGGAGCCCCACTCAGCGATAACGTGAGGGTGGGTAGTCTCCTCCATTGATCCTTTTGTATCCCTTATAACCAAGATTTCCCTCTTAGCAAGCGGGCAACCGCCTGGTGATCAGTCACGTGGCCCCCACCGATGCCGGCAACTATGTGTGCAAGTGCAGGACCGACGAGGGAGATCTCTACACCACCAGCTATGTCCTGGAGATCGAGGATCAGCCGCATGAGTTAAAAAGCTCCAAGATCGTTCATGCCAAGGTCGGTGGCCAGGCGGAGCTAAAGTGCGGCGCCGACGAGAGCCGCCAGCCCACCTACCGCTGGTGGCGTCAGTACGGTCAGCTCCAGGCGGGACGCAGTGTGGTCAATGTAAGTTCCTCCTCTAGAATCCTTTAGAGACCCAAGAAAAACCAGTATCCTTTCCAGGAGAAGCTCTCCCTGGACAGTGTCCAAGCCAACGATGCCGGAACCTACATCTGCACTGCCGTTTATGGCGATGGTGAGACAGCGGACTTCCCCAGCATCCTGGTGGTCACCGGGGCCATCCCTCAGTTCCGCCAGGAGCCGCGCAGCTACATGAGCTTCCCCACCCTGCCCGACTCCTCCTTCAAGTTCAACTTCGAGCTCACCTTCCGCCCCGAGAGTGATGATGGCCTCCTGCTCTTCAATGGCCAGACCCGGGGCAGCGGTGACTACATCTCGCTCTCCCTCAAGGATCGCTATGCCGAGTTCCGCTTCGATTTCGGTGGCAAGCCCCTCCTGGTGCGGGCCGAGGAGCCGCTGGCCTTGAACGAGTGGCACACGGTGCGCGTGCATCGATCCCGTCGCGATGGCTACATCCAGGTGGACGAACAGCATCCGGTGGCCTTCCCGGCACTCCTCCAAGTGCCGCAGCTGGACCTTATTGAGGACCTGTACATTGGCGGCGTGCCCAACTGGGAGCTGCTGCCCGCGGAGGCGGTGTCCCAGCAGACGGGCTTCGTGGGCTGCATCTCCCGCCTGACCCTCCAGGGACGCACCGTGGAGCTGATGCGCGAGGCCAAGTTCAAGGAGGGCATCACCGACTGCCGCCCGTGTGCGGAGCGGCCCTGTGCCAATGATGGCGTGTGCCTGGAGAGCCAGGCCACGGAGCAGGCCTACACGTGCGTCTGCCAGCCCGGCTGGACGGGCAGGGATTGCTCTACCCGTGGAGCCCAGTGCACGCCGGGAGTGTGCGGAGCTGGAAGATGTGAGAACACCGAGCGGGACATGGAGTGCCTGTGCCCGCTGAACCGGACCGGTGACCGTTGCCAGTACATCGAGCACCTGAGCGAGCACAGCCTGAACTTCAAGGATAACAGCTATGCGGCCTATGCCACGCCCCGGGTCACCAGGGTCAACATTACGTTGGCCGTGCGCCCCTCCAGCCTGGAGGATGCCGTGCTCCTGTATGCCGCCGAGTCCAGTCTGCCCAGTGGCGACTACCTGGCCCTGGTGCTGCGCGGCGGCCATGTGGAGCTGCTGATCAACACGGCTGCCCGCCTCGAGCCGGTGGTGGTAAGGTCGGTAGACCCGCTGCCCTTGAACCGCTGGACCCGCATCGAGTTGTTAAGGCGGCTGGGCGAGAGCATCCTGCGGGTCGGAGACGCTCCGGAGAGGAAGGCCAAGGCCCCGGGCTCCGGGCGCATTCTATCCCTGAAGACGCCGCTCTTTGTGGGCGGCTACGATCGGTCGACGGTGAAGATCAACCGGGATGTGAACATCACCAAGGGCTTCGATGGCTGCATTGCGAGGTTATACGACTCGCAGAGATCGGTTCACCTCCTGGCGGATATCAAGGATGCGGCGAATATCCAGAACTGCGGCGAGCTGAACGAGATTGGCGGCGGCGCCAGCGATGACAGCGACAGCGAGCCCCTGCCACCACCTTTGCCGGAGATGCCCGAGGGTTCCCCCGGGGATGAACTGCAGCCATATGCGATGGCTCCCTGTGCCAGCGATCCCTGCGAGAATGGCGGCACCTGCCGGGAGCAGGAGGAGCGAGCCCTGTGCTCCTGCCCTCTAGGCTTCAGCGGCAAGCACTGCCAGGAGCGTAAGTCCAGCCTGGATTTCCAGGATGAGTCTCAGTACTAAATTCCCTTCCTTGCAGACATCCAACTCGGCTTTAATGCCTCCTTCCGAGGCGATGGCTATGTGGAAATCAATCGCACCCAGTTCGATCCCGCTTTGGAGCAGGAGTACAGCTCGGTGGCCATTGTCTTCACCACCACCAAGGCCAACGGTCTGCTGGTGTGGTGGGGACAGCAGGCTGGGGAGGAGTACACTGGCCAGGACTTCCTGGCCGTGGCCGTCGTCGATGGCTATGTGGAGTACTCGCTGCGTCTCAATGGCGAGGAGGCGGTGATCCGCAATAGCGATACCCGCGTCGATGACGGAGCGCGGCACATTGTGATCGCCAAGCGGGTGGACAACACCGCCATGCTGGAGGTGGACCGCATCCTGCACTCGGGCGAGACGCGACCCACCAGCAAGAAGCTGATGAAGCTGCCGGGCAATGTGTTTATCGGTAAGGGTTATCTATGGGTTTCTCTTTGGTTCTCTTTAATTAATAGAATCCGAATCCTTTCCAGGCGGCATTCCGGACATTGCTCAGTTCACGGGCAACCGCTACACGCACAACTTCCACGGCTGCATTGTGGTCGTCGAGGGCGAGACCGTGGGCCAGATCAACCTGAGTACCGCCGCCATCAACGGCGTCAACGTCAACGTCTGTCCCGCGTAAGTATCCTTGGCAATTGCTTCCTTCCTTCCTCCGATTAGCCTCTTCCTTGGCTTTAATCCCCGCCTGCGATTCAGTCAATGGAATCCCTCTAGCCTCGTCTACCAAGAGATCGATGACGACAACGACATCGATGTGGATGCCAGGGATTCCAGCAACGAAGCTGGTTTCTTCGATGAGCTGGATCAGCCGCCGCCGGTGCATATCTTCTATCCGCGTCCCAAGCTCAGCGAGTTTCCCGCCAGTCGCGGGCTATCGTTATCGATACCAATATTTTTAAGCCTAGGACTATCGATTGGGCTTTTGCTGCCCGCTCCCAGCTAGGCTCCATTAATCGGTGATCGATTCAAGAATCGATATCAAACCTATTGAACGGAGGTCCCCTTCCTATCGATTATCATATAAGCGGATGTGGAATCGATCAATATGCAATATTGATACATAAAATCCATGTCCGTTAAACCTTAAAAAAACTGCGGTTATGGCACTTTTTAAGCTCGCAAGATCTATGATCTAAATCTAACTGGAAAGTATTACAATAATCGATAACTTAGCTAGTTGAATTAGAACGTTTATAGTTTTTAGCTTGAAATTATCGAAATTATCGAAATTAATCGAGAAAAGTTCGTAATTAATTTGAATTCTAAACTATCTATATTATTTCCCATTTATAATTCCGAGTGCCATGGCCGCAGATTACTAAATCAAGTCATATACCTTTGGGAGTGTTACAATGGGAATTATCGTGCCATATCATCGCAGAATATCATGTTATATTATACAAAGTATAGTTAAAGTCGCAGCCATATAAACGGAGATAGATAATCGTCTAGAGTTAAGCCAGGACTAACATATAAGTGCGTTTTTTTTTTCCTAGTCAATTAGGTAGCACCCGGATATATTGTTACAGATCTTATCGATAGTCTTAGCCACTTCTAGTTGGATTGTTCTCGTTTCGAAGCCAAGCTCAGGGCACACACCACTTGAAAGCTATATATATATCTCTGATTATACTCGATCTATAGGTAGAAACTTGTGCTTAGCTAGGAAGAACCCCTAACGTTTAGGCTTTAATCATAATGTTCAGTGCGTTTCAGTTCTATAAAGCTGATTAAATCCCCTATTTGTCAATTAATCTCCCTGATCTCAATAAACCTTTATTTAATCTAGCTAAATACTTCTATAGTTTCAAAAGCGTTCCAAATTATCGGATATTAAAGTTACTTGGTAGTTAAATATCCCTTAGATATATTACATGTTTAAAGTCAGATAAAGAAAATATGTATAATCCAATCGGTCAATGTATGAATGTAAGTAACGAATGATGGAGAAATCAAAGTTCTTCGCGTTGAGACAAAGTCTGATATTGCAGCTTAGCGAGGCTTTTAACCAACACTGGCTTATCCTGTTTTACCCAGCACTGAATAGGAATAATAAATGCCTATAATGACTATTATTAGTTAGTGAATTCAGTAGGGGATATAGCAATGACTTTCTTTATATTTATTTCGGCTTTATATTATATTTAATATATTTTCATTGTTAAGCGGGAGGTTTTAACCAACACTGGCTAATCCTATAATCATTTACCCAACACTGAAAACCCTTTATTTACTATTTATCTTTATGTAAGACATTTTGGTTAATTTTTGTGATCTTATTTCCTTTAAATTTATTTAATTCTTTAATTTACTTTTATAATTTTCCTAATTTCCCCCATTTTTCCTTGTTTTCTTTATTTTTATATACTTTCCCACACCAGTCACGAAGAGAGCCTGGGAGGAACCGAACCGCCAGTCGTCTGAGAGGACACAACCAGCAACCGAAATTAGCTTTTTAATTCAATAACATTAACAAAAAGAAACCATTTTTATATATACAAAACATACGAGAATAAGCCCAAGCAAAACCCAAAAAAAAGAAATTAAATATTATATGGCGTACAGATAATATGAACAAAAAAAAACACAACAAGAAACGATCACTTCTACGACTAAATGAATGCTTCTTCGATCCTTAAGCCTAAGTTAAAGATTGTTAGCAAGGAACCCGCGCAGATATCACAAAAGCAAAATACACACGCACCGATGTTTTTTTGAAATTAACCTGCGAGAAGTGAAACGAAACAGAAACAATAATGCAGATAATGCTGAATAATACCAATACATGCAGATAAAGCCTAGGTCTAAGAACTAACTAACTAACTCAAACAGAACAACAACAACAACGCATACTAGCCAACTTGCAACCACAACAACAACAACAACAGCAACAACACCAGCAAAAGCAATAAATGCTCAATAGTTGAAGGCATTTTTTATATTTTATAATTTTAGTTTCCTAGCTTGTAACTACAACTACGACTCTTTTTTTTTGGAATTGTTTTGTGGAAAAACCCCCCAGTGTAAAATCGGAACGCACACGCACACTCACGTAATTAATTTAAAACAATACCAATTGATACCATTTAATGATATAAAAAGAAGGAAAAATACCAACTATGAATGCAACTATTGTGAACGAACGAAAACTGTTGAGTGGATAAAAAGCAACAAACGCAACAAGCAGAAGATATATTAAAATGAAATCAACAACAATTTCGGCACGTGTTTGTTTTGGGGGGTGTGGGGGAGGAGTGGGTGGAGTGAGTGGAGTGGGAGTAGGCAGGACTCGCACGCGGAGAGAGAGGAGAGCCACTCGCGCAGCTTCTAGCGCTCGTTCTTCGGCTCTTCTCTGGCTCTCCTTCGTCTCTGCTTCGGCTCGTGCGGTGGTCGTGGTCGGCGGCGGCCGGTGTGGTCTCTCGGCTGCTGCCCTCGGTTCACTTCGTTTCGCGCCGCCAAGCAAGACAGTCGTGTGTGCCGCACAGAGAGAAAGACCGGAGAGAGCGCGGAATAGAAAGAAAACAGTCGCCCTAGTCCCGTGTTAATTACCATTATATTTATTTACCTTTTTTTTTGTTGGGTTCCCAACTGTTTCAAAACCCAGTGAGTGTTCATTTTAACTCTACTTCAAAAGCCAACAAGAAATAAAACGTAAGAAAGTCCCGAAAATCCCCAGCGAGAGCGAGAAAAGTGCGTGTGCCAAGTTTGTTTTTATTTTTAAAACGGCAACCGGCTAAAAAGAAGCGGCCGCAAACACCTAATAACAATAAATTATGGTCCCGGCGGAACATCAACATCAATAATTCCGAAAATGTTTGTCAAATATCGGGGTTAGGGATGCCGAAACTGAATCGAACCGATCGAAGATCAAATATCGGCGGATGTGACTAAGAGCCACGATATTCAATTTAAACCGATGCCAATCTCAGTGTTTTTCTTTTTTTCCCTGTTTGTTGTGTGGTGTGTGTTCGAAAGGCTTTGAAAATGCCATAAAATTTTAATAGGTTTATTTTATTTGGGTTGCCTTAGTTTTTTTTTTTTTTTTACTTTTTCTTTGTTACTTCGCTTTGTCGTTGATGAGAAAAATCGCAAGAATGCCGCCGCGCCAAGTGATCAAAATCTAATCAAAATATTTACCGTTCGTTTAGCGCTGCGGAGTGAGGAGAGGCGATAGAGAGGACATCCCCATTTTCGAGTCTCGTCTCGCCCTTCGGAAATCGGAAATCGCAAATCGCTCTGCAAAGCGCAGCAATCGCAGGTGAGTGTGCGTAACGGTAAACTGTCTTGTCTGGAAAGTAGTTCAGCTGGTCAGTTGAGTCCGTAAATGTCCAGACCCCCCTTGCTTCCTTCGACCGGGGCCACCACTGCCATATCGATCGATTCCAGTTGACAGGTTTGTGCTTGTGCCTGCGCGCGATGGCCATGTGGTTATGTCCTTTTTTGGGCCGCCAGGTGACCAACTGTCGTCCGCCGATCGTTGGCCGATGGCCAATTGCCAATTGCCAATTGCGCCGATTGCCGGACTGCCGTTACTTTATGTGTCAGCGATGCCCCCAAATCGATGTTGTTGCTATAATAACAAAAACAACAACAACAACAGCGACAACAAGACAACAAGTGCTGCACATCAAATTTATCACGAAGAGAACCAGAAAACAGCCGAGTATCAAACCTGTCATGGGTGGTGGTGGTGGTGGGGGTAGTGGTTCCCCCCCATTGGAAGACCATCCTTCATTCCCCCCTTTTCCGCTCGTTGATAACATTAATGAACTGTCTACGACTGAGCACCAGAATAGAAAAGCCAAAAAGGAGAGCGAGGTAGAGAGAGAGAGGAGGAGGAAAGGCGAGCACAACTACAGTGGCTCCTCCGTTGGCAACTTCAAACTCCTTTTGGCTCTCTACGCATTTATAGTTAATGAAAATGCAATAGCAAATGACCACTCAAAATGCAACAAGAACTCCATTATATCCATATTGCTCTCAACCAGTCCGTCCTAGTGGGGTTCGCCTGTGCTTGGCAAGAGAGTCACGCATATTTCTGTTGCCATTGGCAAAAGGTGAGAGAGAGCGCGGAATGCAACAGGCAGCTGGTCGCAGAACAAGATCAGCGGAGAGCGCAAGAGAGAGCGAGTGCACTGGTGATCCTGACTGGTAACGAACGACTTTCGCAGCCTTACATGTGGTTCTTGGCTGGTAACGAAACTCAGTCGGAGTTGCAGTCTCACAGCCAAAACCGGAGAGCATTCCCATTTTCCTGCACTAACAATAAATCAAAGGCAGGGGGAAAAGCCCAACAATAAAAATCAAGGCAAGTGTCGTCGTCTCATTCTGCAGGCCGAGAAAGGGAAGGGCCAGAGACTGGGCAGTGATGAGGATGGGAACACAAGAACGAGTAAGGGAAGGGGAAGGGGAATGGGAATGGGAATGAGAATGGTCACTGGGCAGAGGCCTCCGCAGCGACGTCGGCAGAGTCTTTGTCTCGTTGTTGATGGGATTTCATTATTACTTTCGATTGTGGCCCATTGAGACGGAGAGTTCCTTCTGCGCTCTCCCCCTGCTCACCGCTCGTCGTCGTTCTTGGTTCTCCATCGAAAGTGCAGGCAAACAAAAAGGTCTCTGGGTCCAAACAAAAATAAACACACCGGAGAGCAGCGCACCATCATCATCATCACCGTCATCGTCTCCATTCGCATTCCCATTCCCAATTCCCAATCCCTATCCCAATGCCTTGCCCATACCGATTCCCATTCCCAATCCCAATCCACATCCACATCCACATCCACATCGTCATCTTGCCGAGCTCCTTTGCTGCACTCTAATCGCATAAGCAGATAGACGACCAGGTGAATGGGAACGAGAGGATGAGGATGAGGATGAGGATGAGATGGGCCCACACTGAAAGAAGGTAGAAAATAAATAAAGCGATAAATGGAAAATAAATTTCAAAAAATTGCTTTTCAAGTGGACCCACGGAGGTTCTATCCAGCTCAGCCCATTCATGGCCCCCGCCCACGAGTCCAGAGCTCTGTGTGTTCCCTGGTGGCCTCGACGCTGGGCTACCGATCTGAAACTCGGCCAGAACAGGTCCTCTGCATCGCCTAATCTCTGTATAATGAAACCATTTGAATAGGTTTAGCATAAAGCGAGATAATTGGGCTGGAATGCACAGGGTTAAGATCGTATGTGTCTTTTAATCAAGCCTTCTTACTAGTGACATCAAGGGGTTAGATGAGCTCAATCACTCAACTAATTTAAAGCCATAATTTAGCATTCTAGAGTCCATTTCGGTCTGGCCATAATTACCCTATTCTCCGAGCTAAAGTTTCATGGCCAAAGCGATCGAGAGATCGATTCTCGCACTCCATTAATACTGATCCACTGATCTAATTTCCCAGCCATATATCCCCCCATTAAACCATATCTCACAGTCATAATGAGGAAAGCAGAATGCGCCCGAGTGCATTTCCCATCAAAATTAGACATAGACATTGACACCTTTTCCCCTGGCGAGAGCGATTGGGGATTTGGATTTCGATTGAGATTTGGATTCGGATTCGGATTCGGATTCGGATTCGGATTTGGATTTTCGGTTCCGTAAAAACGGCGCATAAAAATCATTTCACGCCACGCCGAATGGGCCCCAGAAATTATGATTAATGTTGAAAACATAAATTGGATTTGATTTCTGTTTGTTTGCCGCTTTCGTGCAGCTTTGTCTCGCTTTTTCTCGCTCTTTTTTCGGTGTTTTTTGGCCGGTCTTCATGGCTTTTATTATTATTTTGTTGTATTTTTTTTTTTTTGCTAGGTAGCCGCCGCCGCCTGTTCATTAGCACAGACTAATCATTGGAGCACAAGAGGCGGCCGTAGGGCAGGCGGGCAGCTGGGGCAGAGGAGCGGGCTCAAGCCCCAAAGGTGGCAATCAACGTGAATGAATGAATGGTTCAAACTCGCCTCGACTCGAGTCTTGTGAATGAGCCTGAGACCGGGCATGAATGGGGAATATGTTCGGAGCAGGAGGGGATCTTCACATTTTTTGTTTTCTACGTTTTTCTTGTGATCTCTTCCCTTCAGCGGAAGTGTAATTGCAGGCCGAATTGGCCCGGATTCTGATTCGGATTTGGGATTTGGGACTCATCCTCTTTCCGAGCGGCGTCTTTGCCTCAAAAAGGTAAATTAGCTTCTCAAAAAAAGAAACCAAAAAAATACGAAAGACAAATGATGCTGAAGTAGCTGAAGAATCCGTGGGGAAGATAGAAGAAGCCGCAACCGAAAACGGAAGCGCATTACAAGCCGCCAACGTAATGTGATCACATATGTTCTCCGTCCAACACGGCCACGCCCACACGTCCCCCGACGAAGAAAACAAGTAAGAAAGCTACAGTCGACTGTGCTCGACTGTGAGATACCCGGTACCTAAACGTTTGCGCTTCACACTAAAAGGCAATTTAAAATTGTACATACATTATAATAGTCTTCTTCGATACTTCTTAAAATAAATCGCCTCTCGAATTAGCTCCCGACCTTAACAATTTAATGTCATACTTAAATATGAATGATACATTTTATAGGAAAACATAAAAACCCGCTCGATCGGCGTCAAAAAATGAATTATGTTATTTTTTGTCATTTCTTCTGCAGCTAACGCCATTATATCGCACGGCCAAGGCTCGAATGTGCCACCTGTCGGCTATAGCTTGCAACAGCAGTGCCTTAGGGCGGTGTGTTAAAATTCTAACCTTATTGCTAATATCTCCCATGTTTATCATCCGATTTTACTGACATTTTCAGGAAGCGTCCGCTCTATTTTATTCATTTTTTGCATTTATTAACTTTTACCCAAAAATAACGAGTATAGCTTATTTAACGTTTTTTATGATTTTTGAGGGCGGAAGTGGGCGTGGCCAAATTTTAAAACAAACTTGATCTGCGTGCAACAGATTCCAATGTTGTCACCAAATTTGGTAACCCTAGCTCTTATAGTCTCTGAGATCTGTTGTTTCACACGGACGGACAGAGGTTGGCACTAACCCATAATACCCTTGTACCCATGGGTACCGGGTATAAAAAGGTTAATCGAGGGGAAGGAGGCGAGTATCTTAGGCACGTAGATCTCGGCTTATCGCACTAAAGACATCGGTAGCACTCGGAGCAACCACATCAATTGCCAGGGATATTGGTTCCCAAAAAAAATGGAAAATGTAAGCTTGGCACCAGGAACTATGGGGAAAAAAAGTGGGAATTTTATGACCCAAGCCGGCGAATCACATACTGAATACGTGCTTTTCAGTATTTCATGCTGGAGTTTATCTGTTCTATCAGGAATCTAAAATCCAGGTAATATTAGAGAGTTCAAATACCAAAAACTAGGGACTTTAGATTTTAATTTATGAAAAATAATAATTTATAATAAACAGTGACTGAAACATGATCCATAACTGTGACTTAACCAGTGAAAGCAGTGGAATTTCTAGCCGCAGAAACAGAAGCACGCGAAGGGTTAGAGCTGGGGAATCGGGAGCAGAAGTGGGATCTGGAGTGGGAGTACATGCAATGGGCGGGAAGACAAAGACAGTAGTGCATAAATAAATGTTACCCGCCGGGAACCGAACGCTTCTCTTATCGGCGGGGACATCGGCGGGCCGTGACGATGACAACAGCAGCAGCGGGAGCAGCAGCAGCAGCAGCAGCAGCAGCAGCAGCAGCAGCATAAGCGGCGGCAACAAGAGTGACAACAGCAACATGGACAGCGACGGCGACAGCAATCAGAGCGCTTTGCGTCTGCGCGACAGCCAGAAAGGGAAACGGAGACCGAGGCAGACACAGACAGAGACAGGAAGTGGGCTATTTGCACTCCAATCCCAAAACAAGTCATAATTTTCGACAATGGGCCGCAGACGACACGGAATCCGTCGGTTACGTGGAATTCGGAATTCGGTCCTCTATCGTCACAATCTCCTCCTCCTGCTGGCTCTCAGTTTTGATAAAGTGGCTCGTCGTCATCGTCGTCGTCTTTGGCGGGACGAGAGACATTTAATAAGCGACAATTTAGCGCTGAGTCTGACATTGACACAGGTAGAGAGTCGTCGCAGTTAACAATGGTCGGAGCCCGTCCAGGTAGCGCTCGCCCGCCCGCTCAGGAACTCCGGCAAGTGTTCGCTGGGAAATTCTGAGGGATGTGCGGATGTGATATCTTCTGGGGCGGATCAGTCCTTAGCCGGGAATGGGCCTGGTCTATAAAACCAATTTAAAACGCTTCAGGCGAGACAAAGGAAGTCTAGGAATATCGGATCAAGAAGTAAAGTGAATGAAACGATTTTGGAATTTAAATAAGGGTTACTTCTAAAAATAATATTTACTGACAAGCAATGGAATTGAGAACCAATAACTTTATCAATTTGGAGTCCAATGAATGGAATAGGGTCGTCGGAATCAAGGCTATAATAGAACTCCAGAAGAAACAATAGAAAGCTTATGGCTAATCAATGAATCAACATAAAAGCCAGACTGCTTGATGGATTAGAGCCTCTCAGTCTCAGTCTCAGCCTCTTTCTCTTTGCCGGCACACACACCTGTTGGAAGCAGTTTTTAATTAGAGCCTTCCCCCCAGAGAGTCAGAGAGTCAGAGGGTCAGAGGGTCAGAGAGTCGGAGAGTCAGTTGGGATCGGAGGCCTGGGGCCTGGGGCTGCGATGATGTATTCATTTCCCACAAAACGCTGTGAAAATATTGAATAATCGAACTGCTTTGATTTCGAACAAACTAACTAACCAACTAGGAGGAGGCACTCGGAGTTGGGGCTGCCCAGCACGTAGCTGTCAGCGTTAGAAGGGGCCCACGACCGCCAGCTGTGAATGGGTTGAGCGGTTGAGAACATTTGTGAACTCAATTAAAATAGCAGACGATCATCGGTATGTCTACCCCGAGAGCTGGGAGCTGGGAGCTGGAAGCTGGAAGCTGGGACCTGGGAGATCCCATGCAAATGCTGCTCTTGCCAACCGAGATTCCAATTCCGATTCTGATTCCGATTCGAACTTTGCACGTCTCCGTGGTAATTAAACCTGCGTGGAAACAGGAGAAAAAAATACAAAAACGAAATAAACACATACCGGAGTATAGGCAGTAACTTGAGGCGGAGAAGGTGGCGGCGGAGCGGGACGGGACGGGACGGGACGGGACAGACCGCGAATGAATAGACAGACATTCCTCGGCCACCGTGGGGCAATTAGAAAATGAGTTCGAAGCCAGGCCGGCAAACGCGAACGCGAACGCCAACGTTTCGTTCCATTCCAAGATCGGAGATCTTTGAGCTCCGAGCTCCGAGCTCCGAGCTCCATTCGCAGGCCAACTCGAGTCATAGATCAGCGTTCATGATAAGCCAGATCTGGAAACAGTTAGAGCACTCGAGAAACGCCGCCACATGCGGACTATGGAATACCTATAGGTCAATGAGTTGAACTTCCCAAGATCTGAAGATATAGCCAAGTTCAAATTGTAGATATAGGATGATGGGACTTTAATAAATATTAAATTCAGAGCTTCTCTGTAGAAACCCTTTATAGATAATTATTTAACCTAGAAATCTCTCCATACAAAGATCTAACTTGCACTATACCATACAAATTATTAGATTCTATTCAGAATTCAGAGCTTTTCTGTAGAAACCCTTAATAGATCATTACTTACCTCTCCATATAAGGATCTAATTGAACTATACTAAGAATAATATAACAACTAATTCGATTCTTTTTGGAATTCAGAGCTTCTCTGTAGAAACCCTTAATAGATCATTATTTTTCCTAAAAACCTCTCCGTACAAAGATCTAAATTGCACTATACTAAGAATAATATAATAAATTATTCGATTCTATTCGAAATTCAGAGCTTTTCTGTAGAACCCAAAAGACCTCTCCATATAATGATCTAAAAGCGTCAGACTGACCTTACTCCCAGAAAAAATAACATAACATGAAATGGCATGTGACTCCAAGTCGAGGTCACCAAGTGTCATCACATTTCTCGTTGGGATAAATGGATTATGGCACATTCCAAGCACTTAAGTACTTGTTAATACCTGTGCAGGGAACACCCTATACTCTCTGTATGAAACAGGGTAGCTGGTGCTGCTGCTGCGTGAGTAGAAAGCAAGTTGGGAGGTAGATCGCTTCCAGCTTCAGCTTGGAATTTTCTCGTCTTTCCATCTCCCTCTTTTTTTTTTTTTTTGGCTTGCTTTTCTTTCGTTTGATTTTTTGAAAGTCTCTTGCACCGGTTTAGAGAAGTGATTAGCAAAGGGGAGCGATATTCGTACACATACAGACATACATATGTGGTTGGCAAAATCTGTAACTGTAACTGTAGCTGTAACTTCTCGGCTCTGTGTAACGGTACCCAGCTTAACCTTTTGCACCCGTTTTGAAAGCAGAAGTTCAGACATCGATCACATTTAATGATGTCTCCCTCGCTCCCCCCGCTTTCCTTAATTGGAGGATCAATTTGCTCACTCGATCGAAACCAAAGGGGTTTGGGATTGGGGCTGGCAATAATGGGTTGAATGGGCTGGAAGTGGGGTTGGGGGTGAGCCAATTTGGCATCTCCACTGAATGGAATGCAATGAACCGTGCAATGAACTGCGTTCCATTGCCAGCTGTTCCAGCGCAACGACAGCGGCAACAACAACAACATGCTCGCACGTTCATTCATGGAAATCATGGAAAATGGAATGGTAGCTGGCAAAGGCGAAGAAGGGCGGGGTAAGGTAAGCCGCTAGCGGTTCGGGCTTAAACGGATTTCATTCATAAACAGACGCCGCACAAAGTTCGAGTCCGCGACAGAGTGAGGGGCATAGAGCGAGAGATGCAGACAACAGGGTCGCCCACGCGGGAGAGACACGGGAGGAAGGGCAGAAATAGCTACCTGGCAACAGGAGATAAAGGAGGGAGAAAGAAGAGGCTGGAAGACTGCATTCTTAACTGCTCTATTACAAACAATAAGGTACAGTGAAAATTGAGTAACAAATATTCAGCAGGAAAGGTTTTAGGTCTATGAAAGGGGTATTTTTAAATTGTTCAGTAAATAAGTCAAGATAGTGGTTATAAAGATATTCCTACATCTTTATACCCTTGCAGAGGGTATTATAATTTTGACCAGATGTTTGCAACGCAGTGAAGGAGGCATCTCCGACCCCATAAAGTATATATATTCTTGATCAGCATCACCAGCCGAGTCGATCTAGCCATGTCGGTTTCTACGCGAACTAGTCTCTCAGTTTTTGAGCTATCGAGCTGAAATTTTCAGCATAGTCTTATTTCTTTAGCACGCAGTATATATGTCGGAACGACCGAAATCGAAATTAATGTAAAAAAAATTGTAACTTCTCTGTTTTTCAACGTATTTCTATAAATTTTGAGATATAGCAGATTTTTATGCTTCTAGAATTACGGTTTTAATTTCATTAAGAGCGGACCACTATATCATATAGCTGCCATAGAAGCGATCGGTCGATTTATATGAAAATGTAAAATCCTACATGTAAAATGTAAAATGTAAAATTCAACATTACTAAAATGGTTCGATTTTCAATGATCCAATTGCAGACTGCAAGGGTATACCAACTTCGAATTAGCTTTCTTAGCGAAGTTAGCTTTCTTTCTCGTTTTATTTTTAAACATGCGACCTAAGAAAGTTCTCTTTATCGAGGTGCCACTGTGACTCAAGGAGTTAAACGGAAAAAGAGGGCAAAGGGAAAGGGAGATATGAAAACAGTGGCTGCTGCATCCGCATTTGCATAGGGGACAGACAGACAGACAGGGAGGGAGACAGAGGAAGAGCGACTGGCGGCTTGATGGAGACCCACAGTCACGTTTGTCATTTCTTTAGTCTCGAATTTTGTTGTTGTGCTTAGCCGAGTTCACCTTGAAGCGCATACCAAAGATGAAGAAGAAGTTAAAGAGAAGGAGGAGGACCGGACCCAAGGCAACCTTTTCATCGATTGTGTCTCTCTGTTCCAGCCTCAGCCTCAGCCCCACCACGCATTCATTTCACTGGAAATTCGAACTGCATTCCAAGGCATCGGCGAGATCATCGGGAATCAGTGGAAGAAGAATAAATCCAGGTTCTCTAGTCCCTTCCCTCTCTCTCTCGCTCAGCTAATTGTTTCCGACTTCCCTCTTTCCTTGGACTCTTTCCAAGGCCAACAAATAAATTGGAATCAATGGAAATATATTTATAAATAAAAGGGATTTGCGCATAGATTTGCTCAAGCGAAAAATCGAATAGGGGAATTTGAGCCCATAATCGAGGTTTCTTGGAAAAGTGAATTTTTTCGATATTAGAGCTTTGAATAAGTATGTATTTAAGTCAATATCTTGATATCCAATTGTTCAAATTCAGCCATTATATGACCCCAGATATTGAGTAAATGTGATATAATAAAAGGAGCTTCATTGTAGGATCCTCCTTCCGGTCACCAAATCTCCGGGGACTTCAAGCTCAAAACGCATTCAATGAACCCCAAAAAATAAAGACGGGGAAGAATTTTCAGTGTTTTTGTTTGCACTTCAAATTTCTATTGCTTGGTTTATTTTCCTTGTTTGGGCTTTCGTTGTTACGTGATAAAAACTTTGTTGTCCATTGATTCGGTGGCCTGATAAGGAGTCCCTTTTCGGACCCCAGTTATGAGAGGGAACATGAGAAGGAGAAGGGGCAGATACGCACACGCACACGCACACGCACACGTTCCTCGGCTGCGGGTAAATAAGCGAAACAAATAAAAACAAAATTAAATTGGGTTTATTGCATTTCATGTGAAAAGCAAACCGAACGCAGAGAGGAGCGCTCGAAAGCGATCCGCCGATCCCCTGACCCCCCCATCCCCATCCCCATTCCAGAATCGTTCATCAAATCTAATGCATTCAACGCGGTTCAATCATTCAATCAAGCACGAATTTGGGCCAAAGAACCCGCCCCCCTCTGTCAGCTGGTGCGTCCCCCTTTTACGCACCACTAAGCGGCGCCTTACTCTCCAATCGCTCTGCCTCTCCCTCTCCCTCTCCCTCTCTCTTTCCATGTTCTTCGTTTGTTTCAATTAAATGCCAAAATGCCAATTAATTAAAAGCCCATAACGGTAGCCAAAGCCCCCCACGGTAGCCCCCTTGGAACCAGCGAACCGCCGCCACTGCGGGTTGATCTAAATTACAAATTTGTCGTACCCGAAAATAGATAATATGATCTAATAAAACCGAAAGAGCAGTCGCACGACAATAAATAGCAAGAGGCGTCACAAAGGCGGAGCCGCCACAGGTGAGAGGGGGTCGGAGAGGGGGAGGGCGGTGCGAAAAGCACTCGAAGAAAAAAGTTTGACAGTATTTGGTCTTTAATTTAGGCCAAAGAACATTGGTTCTTATATTCTAGAAAATATTTTCTAAGAATTCATATTTTTTATACTCTTTTTACTTTTTTTTAAATCACAAAAATGTAAATTCTCAGCGTGTAGATTGTAGAATCGAAATTTTTATTTGCTCTCTTTGTTTTAACTCTCCTTCTGATTCTCCTCCTCTTCCGTTCCGCTTTGGCCTGTCTTCCGTTCTTCAGTTTGCTTTCGGCTCATGTTTATTTCTGTCTGCCACGCCCCATTGCGCCTACGTGTCTGAATTTCTGCATCAATTGCATTTTTCATGGGAAACCAACTCGAGACGGAAAGGAAATCTTCACTTTGCCTCTTTATGCCATTGCATTTCGTCGTCTTACGAGCCATTCCAACTTATAGACCCCATTCTATAAACCATTCCCACTCTCCATCTCAGCCCCATTCCCATTCCCATTCCCATTCCCATTCCCATTCCACCCCCCGACAGCTTATAGGCGAAGAAATACCAAAATACTTGAGATGACCACTTACAGCAAACTGACAAAGTTGCAAATGGACAGTAAACATGGGTTAAGAGCCACTAATATTACAAATGAAGGGCTATTTTAACGGACTTTCGGCTACTATGTAATCTTACTTAAGGTTATTGCATTCATAAAAAAAAAATAAAGTATGGAAGACCCTCTACAAAATTTCTTAAAAAATTTCTATTTACATGAGATCCTCTTTCTAGGAACTTCTCTCAATTATCTTACCCCATTATTGAGATAGATATTGGAATAGATCCCTTAAATCTACCTAATAGTATCTTAATTAATTAAATTAAGAATTAAAATATATTACATACCATAATATAATGACTTAATCTAAAAAGATACCTAAACGAGAAAGAAAGCTAACTTCGGTAAACCGAAGTTGGTATACCCTTGCAGTCTGCAATTGGATCATTGAAAATCGAACCATTTTAGTAATGTTGAAAAAATATAGAATTTTGTAAATTTTACATTTTACATGTAGAATTTTACATTTTCATATAAATTGACCGATCGCTTCTATGGCAGCTATATGATATAGTGGTCCGATCTTAATGAAATTAAAACCGTAATTCTAGAACCATAAAAAACTGCTATGTCTGAAAATTTATAGAAATACGTTGAAAAACAGAGAAGTTAAATTTTTTTTTACATTAATTTCGCCATCATTCCTATGGCAGCTATAGGATATAGTAGTCCGATTTCGGTCATTCCGACATATATACTGCGTGCTAAAGAAATAAGACTATGCTGGAAATTTCAGCCCGATAGCTCAAAAACTGAGAGACTAGTTCGCGTAGAAACCGACAGACGGACAGACGGACAGACAGACGGACAGACAGACGGACAGACAGACGGACAGACAGACGGACATGGCTAGATCGACTCGACTGGTGATGCTGATCAAGAATATATATACTTTATGGGGTCGGAGATGCCTCCTTCACTGCGTTGCAAACATCTGGTCAAAATTATAATACCCTCTGCAAGGGTATAAAAATTAGATATATTTTCATAAGATCCTCTTTCTAAAGCTTATTGAGTGCGTGTCATAAAGCACAGTGTGACATGAGGCGTTATGACACTAAAATATTTAAAGAATAAACACATTTCCTGTAACGTACAATGTATGATATCCCCCCGCATTTATAGCCGTAACATCACCCTGTAATTTACGGGAATGCCTGATGGTTATTGAGTGCGACACTGAGAGTGGCTGGAGAACGAACAGCGACGCGTGCTTAATTGCATAATTAATTTGCATCTCTTTTTTGTGGCTCTGTTGTTGATTGCACGTTTTGTTTATTTCATTTCTGGCCGGTACGGGCCCGGTCGGATCCAATTGAGTTGTTGTGATCGCAACCCCGCCGACTCACCTCTTATTAAACAATTGCCCCTCTGAGCTCGAGTTGATTAAATTTCGACTGCCCGTCGATGACGAAATAATGGCCGCTCCGCTCGAGAGAAGCTTGGATTTCAGTCGCCAATTCGGCAAATTTCGCGACTGCAAAATGTATGCACTCACTCACACTCGCACACCCTCGGAACGCACACACACTCGGAGCTGAAAGCCGACACCGCTGCACGTTCCTCGCCAAGTGAGGTTGAGTGGGCAGACTTCCCAGTCTTCAGTCTTCAGTCTTCAGTTTTCAGTCTGCAGTCTTTTCTTTTCGCCTACGGTTTCCAAGTGACTGTGGAATCAAAGGAAATTGTCCGAAATCGATATCGAACGTGCCTATAAGTTTTTAAGAAATATTGAAAATAATAATAATACATTTTTTTTATAGAGAAAATTTTACGTTTTCTTTTTTCAAGGTTTCAAATATTAACCAAAAAATATTTGATTGAGTTTGATGAATCTTGAAAGATTGTTCATGATCTATTTTCATTTTAAAGTTAATAATCAAAATTAATAATGCCAAAATAAATAAATTGTAGCTTTTAAGGAGTATCAGCTAGTCGCTACTCTCGCTGGTAGTTGTGTGGCTTCTTCCCTTGGGCATTTTTGCCTGTCTGCTCACTCGCGTGCCCTTACAGCTATATATTTTCAATATGTATATTTACTATATGTATGGTATCAAATTTTATGCACGATGTTTATTTCTCCAACATTTTCGGTAATTTTATTCTCGATTTTGTTGCTGCTCTCCCTCCTGACACCGACTGTTTATGCATAATTAAAATTAATGAACATATTAAGGGAGCCAGCTTGGGTGTGGACCTGGCGGAACTTGGAGAAGGGAGGATAGAGGCCGGCGGCAACAATGGGCCAAGTGGTTGACCATTGTCTGGCCCGCAGGTAATCGAAGAACTTGGCGCGCGTTTTAAATTACCTTAAAAAGAAGAAACTCAAAAAACAACCAAAAAATACACAAAAAAAAACGACAACAGAACAAAGCCAAAGCTACAACAAAATGTGAGGCGAAAATTGTGACGCAAATTAAAATGTCGCAGCTTGAAAGGGGAAGCAGGGCCCAACCCAAGATTTGAGAATTAAGTCTTCAGTCGGTGACCCTTGGCTGCTGAGTTTAAAAATAAAACCTCAGTGATAGATATTTAAAAGAAATAACTGAAATCTGCTCGATAATAGTTTGTAGAAAATACAAATGAACTATAATGGGGCTATAAATAATAACTACATGCTTGATACTATAAAAATGTATTAATATTATGCCATCTAAATGACTTCTTAATTGGGAACCCCCCGTTAAAATCCGCAGCAAACACTGCCCTGCTTTCGGGGAAAACCAAAGGGGTTCCCCGCCTGTGAACAGCCAGGCAAATGTGGGCCAATTTGGATGCCACCCGGCTAGTGGCAGAAATGAAAATGGGAAATGTAAAATGGAAAGAGAAAAATGAAAACGAAAGGCGGCGACTTTTCGGCGACTCTTGTGGCCGCCTGCCAACCAAAAAAGCAAAAAGGCAAAAAGCAAATGCAGCGGGGAATATGATCAAAACTTGCCAAGAAATAAAAAGCGAGAGGTGTGCTGGGGCTGCCGCCTTTTTTATTTTTTATTTTCCTTTTTCATATTTTGTTGCTGTATTTGTCGTGCGAAAAAAACGAGACAGAGAGAGACAATAATTTAGAGTGCGAGCGAGGAGTGTGCCTTGCATTTCCTGTTTGCTGCCAAATTAGTTGATATTTTTCCCGTTGATGAATTTCATATTAATTTGCGCAATTTGCCATCGCGCGTCGCCGCCTGTGTGGGCAGAAAGAGCCTAAGAGCCTCATTAATACCCCAAAAGGGGGGGAGAACGGGGTTAGGAAAGCGGTGAAAATGCGGGGAAATCTAATCTCTGACCATTAGGGCGCCCACATGTAACCGAAGTCGAAAGGAAATCGCTTCGAAGAGCAGCCGCAAAAGGTAGAAATTATTAAACGGGGTAAGCGAGCACTCGAGGAAAAGCTGTGGACTTTTGAAAGTGAGGTTTAAAAAAGAGGATTTTTAATATAGTAAAAACATATATTAAACAGTAGGTAAATAATTTAATATTTATATTTTGGGATTATATTCAATTCTTTTTAGATTATTAAACAAAATACTCATCAAATATATATCAATTACCATTAAATTCAAAACAATCAAGACCATAGAACACCTTATGTTGCCTTGGAAAAAAACATTGCCTACTTTTGGGCCTCGGCTTACAGTGAGAAATGCCAGGAATAATAATTATAAGCCCGATTTGCAGGGAATTTCTCTCTGTGCAGCTGAAAAGAAAGGCAGAGACTACAGACTACAGATCGCTTTGGTAACCTCAGAGGCCGGCATCTCCGACCGGCTGCAGGGTGACATGGAAATAGAGATGGAAAAGCGCCGAAAAACAAAAATATCTTAATGCGGCCCGGGGGCAGGAATTTCAGCTGACGAATGTTTATGATAAATGGCCTCTAGACAAGCTTGTTACGTGGAAAACCAGAGGCGGAGAATTGGTACGAAAAGGGGCAGAGGGAACGGGGCCAAGAAACGAAGCCAAACGAAACGCAAATTGAAATTCCAAGATCTGAATCTAAGGAGGGCCGGACAACCAACAAATTATGGCAACGCACCAGGAAAACAAAGGCAGCGAGACGGCGCAAAAAATTTAATGCAATGAAAATCAAATAAATTGCAATGAAAAAGCCAAAGCTACCACCAACAGCAACAACAGCAACAACAGCAACAACAATGACAACGATAGCAATCACCGAACATGGTGGGCCCAGCAGCAGCAACGACTCGCGAGGAGGGCAGCCCCAGACAAGTATTTGAAAAATTTATAATAGGCATGCAAATGAGGGAGATCCGCGGGGGAGGGGAAGGGAATCGAATCGAATCGAATCGCAAATGGACAAGATTCGCCGTGAGCCAAAAAACAGGAACCGAACCCCAGCGAGCCACAAAAAAGCACAGCAAACAAAAAAGGCATGCCAGCGATCGCCGAGTGCGCCAATTGAACGATATTCAAAACTGGACTCCACTGCAGAGGGAGCTCTCTCTCTCTCCTTCGCAGCCACCCATCCAAGCCCACTCTGCTACCAATCCAGCTCCAAGAGATCCCCCCTCTCAGATCAGGCAACGCATAAATTTTGGAGCATGCCGCCTTGCCTTGTCTTTGCCTGCATCGATACCCTAAGCTGGGTTGGGATTTATTTGTTTATTTGCAAACTATAAAATGTATTTGATATAGGATATATACTATAGAATCTATGTATTTTAAAGAGAATAGTTTTCTTTATGGGTAATATATATAATGTAAATAGAATCAATGCATTTTCCTTAGAATTCTATGATTAGTTTGTTTGCTTTCAAGTCACGCAAGTGACAGTCACAGCTTTTGTTTCTAATCAAGCTATATAAATACACAATATTTGTATATAACCGAAGAATTTCCTAGTAAATTCCAGAGTAACTAGAAACTTGTGTAAAAGTTAAAATTTAGGAAAACCTTTTGTTAATCATAGTTCCTTACGTATTTTCTTGAATTTTACCTTATTTTTCAGGGTATCTAAGTGTTGGCATCCTTTTTATTTATTCCCCCCTTGTGACTGTTGTTATTTTTATATATGTTTTTCTTACTTATTTTTTGCTTTTGCATTTTTTGCATTTGCCAGAATGAATGTGAATGTGAATGTGAAATCAGATGTCGATGGCTTTCACCCGCGGAATGCGAGCAGCGGGAAAATTAGCTCAAATGTCGTTCGTCGTTTGCTGCAGGGCGGCTAATAATAATAATAATAATAAAACTACCAAGAAAAGGGGGAAAATTGCGCCAAGCGGTGGCATTAATTATGACAAAAGTAAGAGGCAGGCAGGCGGGCAGCCGGCAACATCTGCAACAGTTGCACATCTGTGAAAACGATGCCGGGCTTCACACGCCCACGGAAAACTCGGGAGAAAAACTCAAGAAAACTCACACTCTGAGAGCGGCGGCGAGAGATGTCGGTCGCATATATGTTGGTGTCAAATGAAAAAGCTTCTCTGTCATTTATGCTGCCACTGCAGCCGTTGCAGTTGCCACTATTTCTAATTCGCTGCCAAGTGAGTCATCAGCCAGAGAGAGAGGGGCAACACTTGGCTGGGCACCAGCAACATGTGGCAAAAAAAAAAAGAACAACGTTGCGAAATATGATCTCTTAGGGCCTGTTGGGGATCGCAAATCAAATCGGAACGCATTCCAGTTTCAGGTCCAAAGGTTCAGCTCCTTGGAATGCTTGAATTTGGCAAGATCTGCAAAAAAAATAGAGATCAGGCAGAGGCTGGGCAGAGAAATGTGCTGAATCTCTGATCTAATCTAATATAAATGTTTTAAATAAATAATAATAAATACATAAATTATAAAGCCTTAATAAAATATAAAAACCTTCCCTGGGAACATGCTCCCTGAGTGATTTTGATAATATAATCTATTCAAAATTAGTTGCTTGCTTGATCAAGTCATCAGCGATAAAATTATTAATTTAAACTCAATAATTGTCAGGGAATTAAGTCAAGTCACAGCGCATAAAATGCCAAATTTATTTATCACGACTCAAACTTGATTCTATTTGGGCTCCATTATCGCCTCCTGATGACTGACAAGTGCCATAAAAGTTGGGAAAAACCTGAGATTATTATTATGATGGACCTGTGTCGCTGTCGTAATATTCCCCAATAGATCTGCGACCTCTGCGCCTTCCTTAGCCGTGTCTTGTGTGTGTTTTCCACGTTTATTTCTCACTCGAAAAAAATGTAAATGTGGAAAATATTTATGAAAAATGACAACTGTCACTCACCAACACACTCCGCACACACACACTCTCTCCGAAAAAGCTGCTTTCCACCGGGGTGGCGCTCGTTTTATTTTTATTGTTTGTTCTTTCTTCATTTTTATACATTTTTTCGTAGTCAAATTCGTGTTGTTAACTTTGCTCGACTTGGCGGCTTTTCAAGAAAAATATTCTAGAAATTATGGCCCAACAACTGCAAGTGAAAGGGGGCTGCGAGAGGGGTGTGATCAGTGTGTGTGATCAGTGTGTGTGTGGGAGGAGGCTGGGGTTGCCAGTCAGCGAATCGCATAAATTAATTAAAAGTATCGGATGGATATCGGGAAGACTCTGGCCCCTCCATTATTATTTATGTGCTTTTTGGCATAATTTTTAGCCACTCGCTTGGAAATTTGTATTTTCGGAATATTTATGACACTGGTTCTCTCGCTGGGAGTCTTCGGTGTCTTCTGCGGGGGCCGGAACCGGGGGCAGTCTTAGTTTTATGTCTTTTTAAATGGACAGGCAAACAGCAAAGGGGAGTTTTGTCAGGGGTATTCAGGAGCAGAAATTGCTGGTTTTATGGTGCGGGATTACCCCCAATATATTTGTAAATATTGATACTAGACTCTATTATTTCCCTGAGAGTTCTTGGGTGACCCTCGCGCACACACACGTGTCAGCTCTTCTCTTCTCCCCACCCAGTTTTTGAGGTTTATTTATAGGCTTCGCATTTATTTGCCTGTCGCCGAGCTTTTTTGTGCCACTTTAGGCCTCAATTATTTTGAAATTCATTAAAAGTGTCGTCTATTTTCAATATATTTATGTGACAGACCCCGAGAGAACCCCATCTCTGATACGTTTCTTTTTTCCTACCTTACTTGCAGCTCTCGGACAGCGCCAGAATGCAGCGCTGAAGGTGGAGGAGAGTGGCATACAGCGAAGGAATCCCGAAGAAGATCAGCCGGAGAGCCAGTGACAAAGAGTACAAAAGGTAACTAAACTGCTAATCTTAATCCTGACCATGGCGGCGGCGGCGCCCACGCACACAAAATATGATCCCAATCCCCAGAGTGTGCTTCGTGGTTGTGGTGGGCGTGCAGCTTCGATTCCGCACCCATAACCATAACCATCACCCTGGCTCCAGTTCAGGCCGGGGCTCCTAGCCCATACAAATCGTTTTCGGGGCCCACGCACTCTCTGGAAAAAGTATATATATTGGGGAGTCGATGGAGGATCCAGGCATCCACCTCAGCCCCATTCCATTCCATTCCACTCTATGCCCAGGCCATGCCATTTCATTTCATTCCGAGCCGAGAACCGAGAATTGCAACAGAAACAGAAACAGGTGGGGCGACGAAGCCCATCCAGCCAGTCAGCCAGCTTCGTCATCATCATGATGATCCGGAGATGACCATGATCGCGGGATACGGGGATGATGATCATCATCATCATCCTTTGTGGCAGCAGTAGAAAATCCTGTTGGCTGTCGCTGGAATGCAGATTTCGAACTCGTTTACATGCGAGTTTCTTCACCTTCTGCCACCGCCACCGCCCTGGCGCTTAACCAGCCCTCCGAGCAGCACTGGTGCACTGTGAGAAAATTGTGATATTTTTGTTATATTCTTGATGTATAAATTCTTGAATACTTGCCCTACGTACTATTCCTATTCACATTTTAATAAGAATCACAAAAACTATAGAGTTTGGTCTATAACTAAGCCATTTCATCAATTCTTCTCCAGGACAAATCTTGTTCTTCTCACGACTTTTTTATAAAATTAATTCCTTGTTTAAATTTATTGGTAATTGCTACCATAATATTACTTGCTTCCCCAGAAAAAAATAAAATTAGAGTTAAGAATTAAGAATAATCCGCTTTACGGATTCTTCTCTTCTCTATTTTATTAATTCTTCTCTAGGCCAAATCCTCTCTCTTCTCTCGATTTTGTATATAAATATTTTCAAGATTTAATAGGTAGGCAATTCCTACAATAACATTACTTAAAGATATAGAAAACTAGAGTTAAGAATTTCCCATTTCACGGATTCTTCTCTTCTCTATTTGATCAATTCTTCCCTGTGTCAAATCCTGTTGTGATTTCTTTAATAAATAAAAGATTACATGATTTGGGAATTATTATACTATAAAAATTGTACTTCCTTTCCTTCAAAAAAAGAAAACTAGAGTTAGGAATTTCCCATTTAACGGATTCTTCAAGGACAAACCCCTTTTATCAATTCTTCTCTGTGCCAAATCTTCTCTCGATTTCTTATTTAAATATTACCAAGTATAACTTATTTGGTAATTCCTTCCGTAATATTTCCTGCTTTCCTTAAAAAAAGAATGATTGAGTTTGGAATTTCCCATTTCATGGATTCTTCTCTCCTCCACTTTATCAATTCTTCTCTGTGCCAAATCTTCTCTTTTCTCTCGATTTCCTTTATAAATATATCCCAGTCTAATATATTTGGTAATCTCTACCATAATATTATTAACTATTAATAATATTATTAGCTATAGTAAAGAATTTCCCATTTCATGGATTCTTCTCTCTTCTTAGAATCTTCTGTGGCCCCTCTTTGGGCGCCTCGCGAGTCGCTCCTGTGCTTGTGCGTGTGTATGGGTTAGGGGTTTGGGTGGATAGTTGTGTCTGTGTGTGCGAGTGTGTGTAGTTGTGCGACTTGGCATCTTGTTTTTGGGCTCCGGTTCCGGTCGCGCTCAAAAGAAGATTTCAGCTGCTGCTGCTCCCGCTGCCGCTCCTCCGCCGCTCTTCTCCGGCTGGCAAAACAGGTTCCATTTGCCCAAGAATTTTCGCCATACCTTTCGCCAGTGTGTGCTCTGTGCACAGTGAAGACCCTCCGCGGTGAACTGAATTCTAGACTGGAGTGACCATGACGAAAAAGCGGAGCGGGCAGGCTTTCAATGAAACTAATTGCAGAGCCATTGGCATTGATAGGCTTTCGTTTAAGCCCCGATGATTACATTGTTGGCCAATACTGATGATTTTTATGATTCTTAGGGCTCAAGTGTGACACTGGTAGCCTTTAATCATCTCCCACTGTGATTGGAAGTCGCTGGTGATTTTTCTATTGCTCCTTTTCTTTCTCCGATGATGATGATGATGAACTGGCTCTCAGGTTTTATTGAACCCTCCTCTCGGCGTAGCGACAACGACATGGGGAACGGGAATGGGAACTTGTAGCAGGTGTTAGTGTTTTACAAGCTGTTAACTGCCGCTGCTAATGGCCAAAAGCAGTCGGGATCGGCTGGCCTGGCCTGGCCCACTCCTATGACAAACACCGAGTCATATGGATAGATTCAACCACCATTGTTGGCCTCTTCGCTTCGCCTCGCACTTATTTAATGAGCTCTGTGAGGTCTGAGACCTCTCTGGGATCTACTCTGGGAGACCTCTGCCCCGTACCCTTCCGCTATTCAATTCAATTGTCTCAAGACACTGGGCGCCACGCCCCTGGCTTCGGCTTCGGCTTTTCTAACAGTTTTATGCTAATTTCTGACAAGCAAACAGACAGCCGGCGAGCCACTAACTTAGTACACAAAGAGAAAGGGGGGAATTCATAAAGAAGTCATAACTTTCTCAGATTACAAAGGCCAGAAAGACTTAATCAAGATCGCAGAGACTCTCGGGCTTAGATTAATTCATGTCTCTATCTCTGCTTTAAGTCAATAAATCAATTTATTGCTTTTGCTCAGTGTATGCTATGTTTTTGTTATGACAAAACTCAACATATTTATTCGCTATTAATTAAGGTTTTTTAATGTGGCATCGCCTTGATTAATAGCCCTTCCTGGTGAATGGCTGGCCAAATGAGTCAACAAAGGGGATGCTCTTGTCGTTGTCCGTGGCTAATCGAATTAACTTTTGGCCGCAAAACAAACGGCCAATTAATTGGGCTAACAGCTGGTTGGTCAGCCACTGATGCAACTCAAGATCATTGGCCATATTTGGTGGTTTTTGCCACATGTGGCTGCCTCATAATCCCCACTACTCGATGTGAGTTGCCTGTTGCTAAGCTTTTAGCAATTTAATTGAGCCAGAGGTGAGGCTTAGTCACTGTTAGATGCTTAGATTATGCCTAAAAATAGTTAACAACATGTCAACAACAATAGCTGGCTTGTCTTTTAAATTAAACAAAACTAGCTAAACATAAATATTGCTAAACAAAAATAGTTACAGCAAATTTCCAAGCCAAAACACAATGATTGTGACTTAGCAGCATTTTCCAACGATTCCTTTGTTCCCTAGAAGCTGACAAGTTCAGAAATCATTCCATAAAGAAGATTATTATCCAGTAATCAGAGGCAAGACTATTATCCATCCTCAGTCTCAGTTTCAGCCTTTTACTATTCACATTAGCAGGAGTTAAGGGCCGCAATCAAAGGTAATTAAAGGTAACCTGCTGTAGCCGGTAGCCGGTAGCAGCCTCATCTCCTGTTGTAAAAAGTATCTGCAAAATTGCATTTAATTTGACCAACTTTGAATTGATATCTCCGGGGTGACGTCATCTAAATAATGGCCCCCAGAAAGGGCCAACTGTTGACTCTGTTTCCCCCTTTCCCTGTTTGTGTTATTATTCTCGCAGCGCCCCATTCATTTCCTCCGTCCAGGGCCTGCTTTTTGCGCTGCTGGCCCAGGAATGCGCATTAATTTTCAACACACGCAACCTGGCAACTGGCAACGGGCAACAAGTGGACGCGGGTTACGGAGCATGTAGCATCGAGCAGGGAGCTTGGAGCACTGGGGACCACAGAAACCTGCGTCAATTTCGCGCTTTACTTTTGTTGTCAGATGTTTTAAATCAGCGTCGAGCTGGTTTCTCCTGCTCCTACTCCTGGCAGTCCGGTTTGCTCCTTGCGTTAACAAGTGGCCACAGCCTGGGCATGCAACGGCAGCAGCAGCAGCGGCAGCTGCACGCGCCTCGGACCAATAATGACTATCAAATGGGAGCCGCGTTGCGATTTATGTGCGTCAGGAGGACTCCGAAGGGGTGTGCCTGGGGGGCAGGACCGAGCCAGCGACCGACGAGGGCACCTAACGACTGGGCGGCCGTTTTCTTGGAATTCCGCGCGCGCTTTTGTGTTGTGGCATCGTTTAAATTTCAAATCGAGAGAGCGAGGCCCCAAACTGTCGCAGGCCAGACTCGTTCTGGCCCTGCTCCCTCCTCCTACTCGCTGGTAAACCTGGTAAACAGGGCAGGGCCGCTCATAATAATGACACGCCATTAACAATCTGGGGCCCCGGACGAGTCCTTGGCCCGGACGCTGAAGCCTGCAAAAGATGAAGATGAAGCTTGGGTCGAGACTCGAAGCTGAAGCTCCAGTTTAAATGGCACATTGCTGGCCCCGACTGCTTCCGTTGTCACGCCCCCTTTATGTGCCAGTTGGAGCAGTAGCAGCAGCAGGAGGAGAAGGAGGAGGAGGTTAAGGAAGAGGAAAGAGGGTAGATCAGAAGGAGCAGAAGCAGGAGGAGAGGCAGCAGCAGACACCAGCAGGTTGAGTGGTACAGTTGGGCTCAAGCTATGCTCGCTGCGATCGGGATTCCTCTGTCTTTGGGCCAGGAAAAGGGTTATATAGGGGCCTCAATAGAGTCATTCAGCCTCCTCCAGGAGCCCCTAATGAAGGGAATTCCTTTGCAACCAAGATCTGTCTAAATCTTCCAAAGAAAAGCCCCTCAAATTAATCAACTTTCTATTCCACTTTCAGGCTTGAACCCGCTTCCCCTCAGACATGGCACGACCCACTCCCGTTTGGACACTGATCCTCTGGTGCCTTCTGGCCAGCAGGAGCAGCTTCGGGAGCCCCAACTCCCCACCCGCCGACCTCGGAGTCTACTTCGAGCGAGCCCCCGAATCGGCGGTGGCGCCCAAGGGCGATGAGGTGGTCTTCGAGTGCGAGCTCAACCTCAAGCCGGATCGCCTGGAGTGGCAGTTCCGGCGCAGTGGCTCCTCCGGGGAGCCCTACCGCGTGCTCAGCCCCTCGGCCGGCTACAATGTGACCAGTGGGAGTGACGACTGTGCCTGGCGGCTGCGGATCTATGTGAGCGCCCAGACCGCCGGCGATTACCAATGCGTGGCCACATATGGCCCTGGGATCCTGGTGTCCACGCCCGCTCGCCTGGCCCTCGTGTCCATAGCCCTGGACCCGGCTTCGGGTCATGGCTCGGGCCGGGGCTCCATCCGTTGGAGTGTGGCGCCCAGGAACTGCATACTCATCCGCTGCGGAGCCGTCGTCTCCAATCCGCCGGCCATTTGGAGCTTCTACAAGAATGGGGAGAAGCTGCCGCAGTCGGAGCTGCTGCCGGGAGCGGCGGGCGCCCTGGTCCTGGACTCGGTGACCGCCAAGGATGCGGGTAACTACAGCTGCGCGGCCACCAATGCCATAACGGGCGAGGAGCTGCGGCTGCCCCAGACCATCGAGCTGAGGGTGGACTACACGGATCGCACGGCGCCCTTCTTCCTGCAGCGCCCGCCCTCGGAGCTCTCCGCGCGTCCCGGCGAAACGGTGGTCCTCGAGTGCCCGGGCGTGGGCTCGCCGCGACCCGAGGCCGTCTGGAGCAGTCCGAATCTGACGCGGATCCACCACAATCGAAGCCGGACCCTGCCCTATGGGTTCGAGATCAGCAATGTGCGGCCCGAGGATCAGGGCTCGTACGTCTGCCTCCTGGACAATGGCATTGCGCCGCCGCAGGCGCACATGATCAAGCTGAGTGTCCTTCAGAAACCCGTTATTCAGCGAGGTCCTGCGGCCACGCTGACGAACGAAACGAGTTCTTTGGAGCTGGATTGCCTGGCCACGGGCAATCCCCAGCCGGAGGTGTACTGGCTGCTTAATGGAAGAGATGCTGCTGGAGATCCGGAGGCCCAGGTGCACGAGGGCGGAAGGTTGCGGCTGGATCGGGTGCAGAAGCGGCATGCCGGCGTGGTGCAGTGCTTTGCCAGGAATAGCTTGGGAGAGGTGAGTTTATATAGAGAAGGGGATACTCCTTTAGGGATACTTCTTCTAGGGATACTCCCTTTAAGGATACTCCCTTTAGGAATCCTCCCTTTAGAAATACTCCTTTTACGAATCCTCCCTTTAGGGATACTCTCCTTAAGGATACTAAATACCCCCTTTTCCTTTTGCAAATACAGACCAGCGAGGCCAACATGCTGCGAGTAAATCCCCTGGACATCAGTGGCGAGGAAGAGCCCATCCTGGGACCCTTTACCATCCGCCACGAGGCCTCCATGTCCTCGACGCCGGCGGTGGGGCCCAAGAACAAGGGCGGCAGGCGGAGACGTCCAGGTGAGTGTCGATACCCTTGAAACCCAAAAGAAACAAGGACTTTTCTAAGTTTCCTTCGTGGATTAGCTGGCCACGCCCACTGTATTATGTCGTGTATGTCTCTGTGTGTGTGTGAGTGTGATTGATTGATTGCGATTTACAATTAGTGATGGCTTAGTTGGTAATCCTGGCCAGCGGTGGACCAAGCGCCCACCGGTGAGCCCCCGCCCCGCTTCAACTAAACAAGAGCCTAAGTAAACAAAAAAATGGTGAGGAAAGGATCAAAGGAGGATCCAGGGAGGGTTGGGAGTGGGGAATGGGGAATGGGGAATGGGACTGGGACTGGTAGGAGGATTGTGTGGATTTAACTGTAGACCTAAAACTATAAGAACTAGAAGCCCCCCGTGGTGGTGAAACGATCCAAGTAGGCGTCCGTCTCCTCCTCGTCGATATCATCAACATCCTCGACATCGCTGATGTCCTCCAGGTCTCATGAGTTGGAGCACTTGCGCAGCTGCTCCTCCTCCTTCTGCAGGATGCGAATCTTCATCTTGAGCTCCTCCACCCTCAGGCGATGCACCTCGCGCATGTACTTGAGCTCATCCTGCGCCTTGTTCAGCTCAATTCGCTTGGCCTCCGTGGCCAGCTGCTGCTCCTTGCACCGCAGCTCGGCCTCCCGGATCTTGAAGTAGTTCATCCGCTCCTCAAAGTTATCCGCCGCTGCCGAGGAGGTAATCGTGCCATTGCCCCCACCCCCCAGGCTGGTGTTGTTGCTCACGGACGAGGTGTTGGCCCCACTCGCCGAGGTGTTCATCGCTCCCGTGTTGGCTGGAGCGGTGGCGGTGGTCACAGCCACGGGCACGGCTGTGGGCACTGTTGTGGCCGCCGCCGTCACCGTGGGCAGGGCGCTGAACGTGAAGGTGGGCGTGGCAGCGGTGAGTTGCATCTTGACGGCCGCCGCCGCTGCCGCCTGCTGTTGCGCCTGCTGCTGGGCGGCGGCCGCCTGCTGCTGCTGCTGCTGCTGGTGATGCACCTGGACGGCGGCGGCCAGCTGCTGCTGCTGAGCGGCCGCCAGCTGCTGCTGGGCGAGCTGCTGTGCTTGAGCCTGGGCCTGGGCCTGAGCTTGGGCCTGAGCCTGAGCCTGAGCCTGGGCTTGGGCCTGAGCTTGAGCCTGCTGCTGGGCCTGGTACTGGGCCAGCGTGATCTGCTGCGGCTTGATCTCGCTGATAATCTGCTGGTTGTAGCCGCCGGCAGTGATGGTGGCCATCGTGTGCTGCTGCGCCTGCGAGGGTATCGTGTGGATCTGGGTGGCTGCAAGGGGATTGGGTTAAATAAGAGCTAAGGAGGAAGATGATGTGCTGCCTACCTGTGCCCTCGGCTGGATGCTTGATCTGGAGGATGATCTCCTCGCGGGGCCGCGCCGTCTTGAAGTGCAGCAGATCGTTCAGGGTGAGCTTGTCGGCGCTGATCTGGTCCACGTTGATCTGGTGGGTGTTGAGCATGTTGGCATTGGCCGCCGCCGCCACCGCTGCCGCCGCAGCGCTCACCTGCTGCATCTTCTGCATCTCGGCGGCGGCCGTTTGCTGCTGCTGCTGCGCCTGCGCCTGGGCCTGGGCCTGCGCCTGAGCTTGGGCCTGCGCCTGCGCCTCCTGTTGCTGCTGCTGCTGCTGCTCCATGGGATCCTCATCGATCTCGCTCACATCGTTGGCGTCCATCTCGATCTCGTCGAAGGTGTCCGCCTGGGGATTGTGCTCGGAGGCATCGGGACTGATCTGATACTCCGGCTCCACCTTGACGCCCTCGTGCTGGTGATGCTGCTGCTGCTGCTGCTGCTGCTGCTGGGTCACCGCCGTGGACACGGTCACCGAGACGGAGCTGATCTTGGCGCTGCCAGAGTTGAGATTGGAGGAGCTGCCGTCCCGGTAGGGATACTGCTTGCGGAGCCTGTTTTTGGGGGGAGGAGAGATTATAGAGATTATAGAGATAGCTTCAAGGACTCCCAGATCCTGTGTCTACCTGGAGTTGAGCCAGAACTTCTGGATCTGCTTGATGTTCCGCATGGCGCTGACATGCGGATGCGAGTTGAAGTCGCGGACGATCTTGTCCCAGGTTTCCCGGACGGAGTACTTGTTGCGCTGCTTCTTCCGGTGCTTGATGTCGATGACCTCCTCGTGCAGGTGGAACAGCGTGTAGAGCACCTCCTTCTCCTCGGCGGTGAAGCGGGGTGTCAGCGGCAGTTGGCTCTTGTTGTTGGCGCCTCCACCGCCGCTCCCTCCGCCGCCGCCGCCGTTCCCGCCACCGTTGCTGACCACAACGCTGGCCTGGCCACTGGCTACACCCGCTCCCGCGCTGCCACCTTCGGCTGAGGAATTACCGCTGGCGCCACCACCGCCCGTTGGGGGGGCGCTGCCCCCGCCACCACTGCCGTCGCCTTGAGCCGACATTTGAGTTTGTTTTGAGTTCGGCCTCGTTTTCGGACTCGAATTCGGAGTTCGAAAGGCGCTATTGCACTCGTTTCACGTATACACACACGCCACTACACTCACACACACAGACGCACACGCGCGCGCGCCCGTGCGTTGGTGTGCGTCAGTGTGAGTCTTTTTTGTCGCTGCTGCTGCTTCCCTCTCGCTGCGCCGCGGCTGCTGCTGCTGGCATACGGCCACCTATTGCACTTGATTCGATTTCGGATTCCGTTGTATATATCAATTGATGCCTCGCACGGGCGACCGCGAATCGCCGCTTAATTGGCTAACACACACACATTTCGCGCTGCCGCTCTTGCTTAGCTGTGCTGTTTTGTTCACTCACTCGAATACAACAAAAAAAAATTGGCTCAAAACGCCAGTGTTACCAGATGAAAATGTTGCTTTCCCCCTAAAAAATTTCAAATAGTCGATATTTCACCCTAAAAAATCCAGTCAATTGGGAGAGCGTAAAAATTGGGAGAGCAAGAGAGCAGGAGAGCAGAGAGCGGCTCTAGAGATGGGGTGAACAAAAATAAGAGAATCTATAGATGGGGTGAACAAAAATAAGAGAATCTATAGATGGGGTGAACAAAAATAAGAAGATCTGGAGATGGATGTTATCGATGATGTTTCTTCACCTGTTCGTGTCGATATTTTCTCCTAAAAAATCCCGCCGAATTCAAAAAAATCTGATATATTCAAAGATTTAAAAGAAGAAATATCTAATTATGACGTGGAACGTTGCAAAGCGGAAAAATGTCGGTGGAATACCAGTTTTTAGTATCCTAAAGGCGGGTTCACGGAATGCGCCATCATCAGCTGGCAAAACTTTCAGGCGATAGGAAAATTGTGGACAGTATTTAGTTTGATTAATTCGCCATTTTAGGTGATTTATAATAAAAAAAGCAATTTTATAGAGATTTTCTTAAAAATTTTAAATCAATCGTTCCGAAAAAAAAAACCCTAAACTTTCCCCCTAAAAATTCTTCCCCCCTAAAATTCCCCCTAGGACATCAAAAAACCCCTAAATCTAGGGGGAAAACCCCTGATCTGTTAACACTGCAAAACGCGACGAAGCGCCGAGTGTGCCCGCAACTGAGTGAGTGCAAAATGGCGGCGAGTTGCTTTGCTTGAGATTTTTTGCTGCCTGCCATTTGTACAGGCTGGTCACACTTTTCGCGGTATCTGGCAACGCCAGCGATTTAAGAGAGACCAGTTGCGGGTCATTTCTGGGCACTCTGCCCTCTACGCGCAATATTTAAATAATTAACTGTTTCGATTTTAATTAAGTAATTTTATTTACATTGCAGCTAACATGGTGCCCCCATCCCGCCCGAACGTGACCCGGCTGTCGGACGAGGCGGTGATGCTGCGCTGGAGCGTGCCCCAGAACCTCGGCCTCCCGATCACCTTCTTCAAGGTGCAGTACCGCAACCTCGGCGACGGCAAGTCCCGCCGCGAGGGCTGGCAGACGACCAGCGAGAACATACCCTACGGCAACGGGGGCCACTGGCGGCAGCGAGGACGCGAGCGCAACCGGGATCGGGATCGGGAGCGGGAGCGGGAGCGGGACCAGCACGAGATGGGCAATGCGCCGAAGAACTTCACCTCGTCGGTGACGGGCCTGGTGCCCGGCAAGTACTACCGCTTCCGGCTGGTGGCGGTCTACTCGAACAACGACAACAAGGAGGGCAACGCCTCCCTCAAGTTCCTCCTGCTGGCGGCGGGCAATGCCAAGTCGAATCTTCCCATCCCCGAACTGCACGACGTGGAGTCCGTCTCGGAGTCGGCTGTCCAGCTGCACTGGTCCCTGGCTGCAGCGGCGGCTAATAACCAGGAGATCGATGGCTACTATGCTTACTACAGGCCCGTGGAGTCGGCGGGGGAGTACTTGAAGTCCACCGTGGATGGAGGCGGCAGCAGGAGCTTCAGGATCGACCAGCTGCGCCCGGGCACTGCCTACGAGTTCAAGCTGCAGTCCTTCAATGCCGATGCCGCCTCCGAGTTCAGTGCCATCCGGCAGGCGCGCACCAGAAGTGAGTTTGGCCTTTATATAAGGTAGAATATATATCCTAAAATGTTTCCCCCTTTGCAGAGTTGAACGATCCTGCATCCTCGCAGTCGCCCAGGACACCTGTGCCCGCCAACAAGACAGCAGCGGGGGGCCAGCAGCAGAACTCCTTCTATCCTGTGATCCTGGGGGCCTCCGGCGGAGCCCTCCTCCTCCTCATAGCCATTGTGTGGGCCTGCCTGTGCCTCAGGCGGCGGGATAACTCCCAGCCAGAAGGTAGGTCCTTGGCAGCAAGGAGCTCCCAGCTCTTACTAACATCCCTTTCCTCTCCACAGACGAGAACAAGCCGCAATTGGAGCACATCCAAGCGGACTTTGTGACCTCCGCCGTGCTGGGCGTGGGCGTGGGCGGTCACCACAAGAGCGGCGATGTGCGTCGCCTCAACGGAGTGATTCCCCGCATGAACATCACGCCCAATCCGCTGGCCCAGGAGGCGGCCTCCGACAAGGTGAGTCCGAGTTCGAGTCCGAGTCAGAGTCTCACTTTCTCACAGCTTCATCCACACGCAAAACTTTCGCTGGTTGGTTGGTCAAAATTATTATCACCCCCCTTGTATGTTGTCTCTCTCCGCCTCCGCCTCTGTCTCTGTCCCGCTTGCCCTCTCTCGCTCTGTCTCTTTCTGTTTCGCTGTCTCTGTCTCTTTCGCTTGCCACTGTGCCGATGCGTTGCATCCACTGAGAGCGTCCACTGTTCCATAGAACCGCAACGTGATGGAGCTGCGTTTCCTGCCGCCGCTAGCGAACGGCAACTGCAATGGGATAACCAGGCAGGAACGGGAACAGGAGCGGGAACGGGAACGGGAACGGGAACGGGAGCAGCAGCAGTCAGAGCTGGAAAAGGAGCAGCACGCGGAAGAGGAGCACGAAGAGTCGGAGGAGGATGATGGCCCTCGACCGGCGGCCGCCTCATCCTCCTGCGAAACCCTCGAGGCCTGCGACGAGGGTCCGGTCGTCCTGGAGGCGCCCAGCAAGCCGCTGCCGCCGCTGCCCAAGAAACCAGCTCCCCAAGCTGGCCAAGTAAGCCAGCCAGCACAGTTCCGGGGTCCCAGATCATAGATAATACTTGCTATTATCTGGGTCACCGCCTGTCAACCGTAACCAGGGCAAGCCAACCCCCCAGCCGAGATTGTTTTGTCCACCCCCCCCCATCCCATCAATCATGCAGATTCACCCATGGAAAAGCCAGGCCAGCTCACCTTTACTTATCCTCTCTCAACCTTCTGCCTCCACAGAGCAATGGCCTGCACCATGCCCAGCCCTACCATCCGCCGGGCACGCCCACTCTCCTCCACAAGCGCCTGGACTACCAGCAGCCGCCGCCGGTGCCTCCGCACTCTGCCTACTACCAGCAGGCGGCGCCCACCCATGTCCATGGGGGCCACCAGCCCTCGCCCATGATGGAGCGCAGTGTGAGGAACCTCCAGCAGCAGCAGCAGCAGCACCATCCCGGCTACCATGTGGAGGATGGAGGCACGCCCACGCCCTCGCGGATACCCTCGCTGCGGCGGCAGCGACGCACTTCGGGCAGCCAGCACAATAGCCACAGCAACCTGAATCTGAGCCATCACAACAACAACAACAACAACCTGCCGCCGCACCACCAGCACCTGCACCAGCACCTGCACCACCAGCAGCAGCAGCACCCGGGCCACGTGGGCATACCCATAGTGCCGGGCAGCCCGCGGGTCCAGCGCTCGCCGATGCCCAGCCGGGCGATGATCAAGCGGACGCGACTGGGCAGCCACACGGACAACATCTCCTCGGGCAGTCTCAACAGTATTGAGGTGTGAGGAGGAGCATCCCTGGACAGAGACAGAGCTTCAACTAGGCTTAAGGAGGACGACATCGTGTATTATTATGGATATTCGTAGGACAGGCCGGGGGATCAGGCACCAACTAACGCAAAAAGCAATCCCAGCTCAGCTAAACAAGTTTAGGAATTTATTTATAAACAATTGAGAGTACGAGAGTAGTTATTAAGTCAAAAATCAACCAAAAATTTTAAGTGGAGTGGATTTATTTTCGGGTTAAGCAGGATTAACCCGCTTGAAAGGAGAGGGAAACTCGGAAACCCGGCCTGATAGTCAGTAGAGTTATTATTTGGTATCCTCTCTCTTTTTTTTGTGTAATGTAGCCTAGCCTAAGTAGCTATTAATTATTTATTGCAGCAAACGACTCGAATTGATTAGTTCAATTAGTTAGGCTAAGCACAGACTCTCCTAGAAGGCCCAGAAAGCGTAGAAATCGTAGAAACCCTAGGCTAACTTAGCTCGTAAGGCAAACCGACTATCTAACATTAACTCGCTGCGTATTTCCTGCGTATTTGTGACTAACAACACGCCCCACACTGTATTCACACCGCCCGCGCGAGACACGAGGCCCCGAAAGCGCATCCTAAACTAGGTTTAAGCCCATTAAAAGCGGAATTTTCGAATAAAACAGAGGAATCTGTTAAAATATATAAAAGTTGTTGTTTTATTTACAAGAAATAATTAAAGTTTGGCGGACATTTCCTTAATTTTTGATTTAAATTAAGATTAACCCCTTTTCATTCAAAAAGTGCGCCTCTCTGAGTGTGACCAGCTATCTTCAATTCAGCTGAATTGAATTCAGCAAGCAATTCAGTGTGACCAGTTCGGTGTATTTTAATTTCCCCGAACCTCGCTGTCAAAGTTCAGGGCTTAAGCAAACTGGTCATACTGCTTACAAAACCTCATTTGGCCCCAAGTTTCTTTATTATTGTTATTATTCCTAGGCTTTTATAACACAAAAAGCCCAACATACCAGCTACAAATAGCTTGAAAGGACGCTACTAAGTCTAAGGAATCTGGAGGCAGCATTGCATTTGGCCAAGACACCGGGAGAACGGCAACAGAATGAACTTTTTGCGGCAAACTTTCGGCATTACGAAACAATTGACGGCGCTGGGTGAGTTCTAATTGCAAGATTTACAGACATTTACGATTGTTTTGGTTTCTAGTCTCTGCAGCTCATGACTTTGCAAATTTGTCCAACCCTTTTTCACACCGCAGCACAGTGGGCCCAATAGCCCTGCTAGCGGAATTTTATTAATAACTCGAGTAAATTAATAGATATTTTAATGAAACTTTGAATTTAGAGTTTTTAAATAATTTTACGCAAATCCTCTAAGTTTCAGTTTCCTACTTTAGGTATTTCCCACAGCTTCCATACAAATGTTATAAAAATCATATATGTACATGCAGTATAAGCTGGTGACCTTTTTTTTTAATTGTCCAGTTTTAGTTAATTTTTTTAAATTTTAACAAATTAATGTGACATTTAATCGGAATCTGAATAATCATGATTTCTTGTCTCAAAAAACTTGGCATTATAATGGGAAGCCTTCCAGTTCTCAGAAAGCATGCTTACAAAATTAGCCAATTTTTCCTCTTTAATGTCGTTTTCTGACAAGTTTCTGTTCTTCAGAATTGTGCCAAACACAAATTCATTCAGCGCTAACAACTTTTTTGATGCGACATTTTCGCCCAGCCACATGGAAAAAAGTATACGCTTAAAAATGCAACAGACTAAAGAGTTGGACGTAGTTGGTTATCATTTTAGACATTTTCACACCACAAGGACTCACACTTTGCATAAATACTAAACTTAGCTTGAATACGATTGAATAAAGTTAGTTACAGTCCAATAAAGACAGTAAACTGCTTAAAAGCAAGTCTTGCAAAAGCAACTCACAAAAATCACAATTTTTAACTACACATGAAAAAACACGTCTCGAACATACAATTTATATTTAGTACATACCTTATATTAACGGAAACAAAAGTTTTTTTTTGTAATAAACTAAAATATATTGCTTTATTTGATACTTTAAGCCGGATCCCAAACAGCCTTAAATCCCTGCGTCAACACGTGCTAAAAATAGGTTCAGTTTCAAAGCCCGCAACCGATCAGGATTGCATTTAAAAGCTCCCTCAACACATTTTTTGACCTTTACAAAGTGTTAAACATTAAATAAAAACAAAACATAACCTAATTTCCAAAGTTAGAAATCGACTTTTATTCCTCTATATGTTTCTTTGGATCCACTGTGCGCAGCGAGAACGATCGGCCCCCCGCTTTCCACTCGATTCCCATTATTCCCGCGCGCTGTTGATTTTCCAGTGCGCGTGGCCGGCTCACTTCTGGCCGCCTGCGAATATTTTCCTTTCGACTTTCACATGCACATTCCAATGGCTCCGCTTTTAATTGGAAAAATAATTGAAAAATAGAAACCTGTCACTCCGAAAGGGGCTAAAAGCGCTGATCAACAATGGGCGCACAAAAACGCACAAGCAACCGCAAAAAAGGTCGCAGGTGTGGATATCGGCCCATTGTTCGCTGTCCGCTCCTTTTTTGCATATGTATAATCCTGCGCATGGAAATCATTACCTGCGTGGGTGTGTGTGTGTGGCATTTGCAATTAAAATTTCAGTTTGGACACTGGAATGGGAATGGGAATGGCAACGGTAAAGGCTTGGTTGGATCGATCGCCGCCTGCGCGTCATTTGGCCGCAATTATTGTGGACTCCGCAGGAAAATAGAAAAGCAGAATAGAGCCGAATCTGTGCGATTTTCACAGGGATTAGCCACAACAAAGGACGCAGCGGCAGCGGCACCAGGCATTGTCAATCACTGACCAACTGTCCCTCCTCTGCTGCGCTGTTGACCCTTTTGTCCACTTTTTGTCCCCGATTCCAGGGGTACAGTTGTGTGTCGTCCCGGCTATAGATCATCGGCGCTTGATTGGCAGCCATCATATATTCCTCAAAATGGAACTAAATTGGAAGGCAAGGGGTTTGTTTTTGTGATCGCAACATAACTCTACTCATTTTGTCCGTGGAACGCACTTTCCAGGCTCAACGACTTTCCCCTTCTGGAAAGTACTTTCCATGCTTAGCTTATTCCCATTCTGGAAAGCACTTTCCATGCTCCGATTTTATTTTAGCAAACCCATGGCTGCTATAAGTTATAAGAAAGTATTTTTGATATTAACTCCGCTTTTCTTTGAATTAAATAAAGTCCCTTTACCTAAACCATTTTATGAGCTCTGGAATACAGAATAAATCTATAAATTCTCATCAAAGATCTCACCGTAAACTACAGACGGTAAAGTTATCAAAAGAGAAGTCTCTGGAATAAAGAAAAGCTTCTATTAAGTTAATAAATAGTCATCACAAGCCGTGCTCTCTCTGGGACTTCTCTTCATTCTCCTGCTTAATTTTCTTTACAAGAATTCCATCCTAATCTCCTCCCTATTCCTTGCAGCCCTCCAAAGCAGCTATGAGACCGCCTTGCGTGGCATGGCCTCCCTGCAGCAGATGCACCGCACCGGCCCCCACATCAAGACGCGTCCTCCGCGCAAGCCCCTAGATGGCAAGCCCTTCGCCAAGGGCGTTGTCCTCAAGACCCTGATCAAGAAGCCAAAGAAGCCCAATTCGGCCAACCGAAAGTGCGTGCTGGTGCGCCTCTCCACCGGCAAGGAGATGGTGGCTTACATACCCGGCATTGGCCACAATCTGCAGGAGCACAACATCGTCCTGTGCCGCGTGGGACGGCTGCAGGATGTGCCCGGCGTGAAGCTGAAGGCGGTGCGTGGAGTCTACGACTTGGCGCACGTCATCAAGAAGACGCAGTAGTTAGCCACTCCATTCTAAGTCACATTGTACCAGACACACAACACAGTAAACGCATAACAACAAACTACACACAAGGTTGGTTATTATTGTTTATTTTTTACGGAAAATTATGCAGCTCAGCCCGGCTTAAGGTGGTGTAAGCAGCGACAAGTGAACAGGGTCGGGGACCAAGGAGATCCTCTCGTAATCTTAAGTCAACAGGGCCAGCGTCACGTCACTTCTACCTAGAATGATGGGATGCTGGAAAAAGGTTTTAACGTTATTTTTACGCTTTAGCTGGCCAAATCCTTTTGCCCGAATCTTGTTCTCTTGCTTTTTAAGGGAATTGCCAAATTTTCTGCCAAATAATCGTTAGTTGAAATGGGCGCAGACGGGCGACGCCCACACTTGGCACTCTCTCTCTCTCTCTGGCTGCACATAATTGAGAAATTCAATAGAAAATCCAAGTAGTTTTGGGAGTTTCTGTTGCTGTCTTTTGGTGGAGGATCTCCTGCGGAGATTGCCGAATTGAGTTGTTGGAAAATGGGAAAAGGCAGTGTAATATGGAAATGTGTTTTTTAAAGCGGAGAAACATTAATTAAAGCCTTTAAAAAATAGTTTCTTGAAGCCTTGGAATATTTATATTTATTCTTAAGTTGATTTTAGATTTTTTTTCCTTAAATATAGCACTTTTAAATGCTTTTCTCTAGTAAATAATGACATTAAATGCGAGAATATTATTTATAATTAATTAATTAATTAGGTTTCAACAATTTCAGTGGGAAATAATAATGTTAAGGCCTTCATGTTAATAGAAGAATACCTGCCAATCCTTGAACATTAATTGTAGCCATCAAAAAATGGTTTCTTGAAGCCTTGGAATACTTATATTTATTCTTAATGCAATTTTTGGGTATTTCCTATTTAAGGGACATTTGTAAAGGCATTTCTCTGGTAATTAATGACATTAAATGAGGGAATATTATGTTTTGAAGCCTCTAATACATTTCTAATTAATTTTTTTAAAATAAATTTCAAAGATTTCCATGGGAAATAATAATGTTAAGATCTTCAAGTTAACACAGAATGCCTGCCAATCCTTGTCAGGAATTACTCTGCCTATTTGTACGGATGTCGGTCCCAATCAAAGTGAATTCTCTGGGCTGACCGGCGTATGATTCGCCATTAACCCATCCGCACAGTCACAGGACTCTGCCGCAGTCGCAGGAACCAAAAACCGTTAACCAAACACACCTCGAAGGAAGCGTTTTATGTCAGCCGACAACGTAGCTAAATGTCTCCTGTCGCCATGAAGAAGGTCTCCTTCGATGGGTGACCACAGCGGTCCTCGCTTCCTCCACTGTCCACCAGACATTGTGTCAACAGAGAAGATCCCGTTAGTTGCAGGTCCTGCTGCTGTCGCTGCCTGATTGAGCCATTATGACAGCGTCAGAGGCAGGACCTTTGTCTTAGCTGTATGTTTTTTTCTGCTGAGTCAAGTTGTCCAACATGCCGGGCCTCGCCTTCCTTGTCCCCGAGCGTGCATAATTTTTATCAATAAAAAGGCCATTGTCTGGTGGCCAGAAGAAAACACATACGATAATCGGTGCTGGCCAACTTCCGTTGAATCGCAGAGAGTCCGAGTACGAGTCCGAGTCCAGAAGAATATATTAGCCGCCGCCGATCCCTGGCCTTTTGTCCTCCGTATTAACTGTAAAATTTGGCAAATGAAAAATGACTCCTACTCCTTCGGAGGACACTGCAACTGGACAATCATTGCGGCGTTCACACGTCTGTGGCCTGGCCAAAAATGAGTTGGCAAAACATCTGGGAAACGATGCCGGGATGCGGCCGGCCAGTCTAAAGTTTTTATCTCAAACGAATTGTCCGTTTCGAATCCGTAGTTCTTCAGCTTAATTATGGGGACAATTGAGTTGTGTTTCTAAAGGAATTCTACATACATACATACATGGTAAAATACGATTTTCTTTGACAAAAAAGGAGCTGAGAAGGGTCAGAACTTGATAAATAGTTTGAGTTTATTGGGAGTACTTGAAAAAAAGATTTAAATAATAAAATATAAACATAAGCCTGCTTTTAAGAGCTGTATTGACTTATTTTATAAAAAGAAGCTTAAGGTTTTTATTAGATTTTCAAGAGGTCAAATAATCCTAACTTGGTTATTTCTCAACCAATTTGGGTTTGGTTACCCTTTCCATGTACGATTTTATGCGCAAATGAATGCTGCATTTAAAATTTAAAAAATAAGACAAAATATTTTTTCTCGATTTTTCGCATTTTTTGTGATGTTACCCCTTACAGTTTTTTGAAAAATCAAAAAAAAAAATATTTTTTCATATCTTTAATATTTTAATGCCAGTTAAAAGCCTTGAAAAATAGCAGTAAGAAAATACATGCCATTTGTGTTTACCATTTATTTTAAAGATTTTATGAGCTCTGGAATACCGGAGAATTCCATAAATTCGTATAAAAAATCACATCATAAACTATAGATGGAAAAGTTATCAACAGAGAAGTCTCGACAATAAATAAAAGTTTCTAATAAAATGTTAAATAAATATAACAAACTGTTCTATCTTTGGGTTTTATCAAACTTTAAGTTCCACTACTCACTTCTTAGAAATAAATAAAATCCTTATCAAAGATCAAAATTTAGCGTTTTTAATAGATTTTCCAAAACTCAAATGATCCTATCTTGCTTATTTCTCAACTCATTAAGGTTTGGATTCATTTTTTATGTTAGATTTTTTCCGCAAATTAATGCTGCATTTAAAATTTGAAAAATAAAAAAAAATGTTTTTTCTCGATTTTTCGCATTTTTTTGTGATGTAACCCCTTACATTTTTTTGAAAAATGGGAAAAAAATATTTTTTTTATATCTTCAATATTTTTATGCTAATTAAAAACCCTGAAAAATACCAGTGAGAAAATATAAGCCATTTGTGTTTACCTTTTATTATGAACATTTTATGAGCTCCGGAATACCTGAGAAATCCATAAATTCGTATAAAAAAGCAGACTAGAATCTATGGATGGAAAGTTATTAATAGAGAAGTCTAGAGTATAATTACAAGCTTCTAATAAGATGTTAAATAAATATAAGAAACTGTTCTATCTTTGGGTTTTATCTAACTTTAATTTCCGCTCCTCGTTTCTTAAAAATAAATAAAATCCTTATCAAGAATCTCGTCATTTTTTAAGTTATCCAAATTAAGCGTTTTTAATAGATTTTCCAAAACTAAAATGATCCTATCTTGGTCATTTCTCAACCAATTTGGGTTTGGATATATTTTCTTGGTTCGATTTGATGCGCAAATTAATTCTGCATTTAAAGTTTTAAAAATCTGAAAAAATAATTTTTCTCGATTTTTCGCATTTTTTGTGATGTTACCCCTTACAGTTTTTTGAAAAATCTGAAAAAAAAAATTTTTTATATCTTTAATATGCTAATGCCATTTGTGTTTACCTTTTATTTTAAGCATTTTATGAGCTCTGGAATTCTGGAAAAAACCATAAATCCTCATTAAAGTTTAATGGTTAAAAATGACTTCAAGCTAGGCAGATATTTTATTAATTATAATAATAATTTATTTAAATGTCATTAATTTAGCTTGTTTATTTTAGTTAAGAATTATATACCAAGCAGCCCATTGTTTCTCGTAGTCATTGTGGAGGATTCAAATAAGATAAAAACACTAATTTTAAATATCGTAAAATGTACTTATTAAAACCAGAAATAACTTAACTATATATTTTTCTAATTTAGAAACACAAAATGGCTTGTAAAATCTTTATTATATTTATGTTTTAGTCACCACTATTGTGTGTAAGTTTGTGTTATGAAAAATACCATATTCGCCCAGCAAAGTGTTTTAACTTTTGTACAGACTGTACAGATTTTCCCAAATATTTTGTGCCATCTACAATTGGATTCTCTCGTCTCGGGGTATTTCCCTGCCGAGAATTGAATCAATCTAATATCTATATGTGAATCTCTGGTCAATTTTGCGGCCAAAGGGCTTTAATTGTTCCTGTTTGTGGCACCCTTCCTCGCCAGAGGAGAAACCCATGTCCAATCGATGCTGTCACTTCCCCGTTTAGTTTCTGCCTCCGAAATGGGAACTAAATGAAGGCAGGAGAGGAAGCTATCGCAAAAGGCAGACTCCAGTCTGGAGTCAGCGCTTGACCAGACGAATTGCCAAACATTTTATTTAATCATGGACACGTGTTACCCGGGGTGGATTCGGGAACGGGGATGACTCTGGCGGCGTTAGGAGGAACGTTCAACCCTTGTGCAACCCTTGCGTGATGCGAATCTCGTAATGCCAAAGGAAAATGGCGATGAATCGATGGCAAGTCCGAGGCGAGGCTCGATTCCCAATAAAAATGGTGTTAAAGTCCTCGGGGAACGGAGATCATCCGCAGATCGCAGAGAAGAAGAATGCCCTAATTGGCATCTTGTTGTCTTTGTGGCCTTTCTTGGCCAACAATCGAGATGTCAAGTGTGGGCCAAATAATGATGCATAACCCTTGTTGCAGCCGAGATTATAGATTATCCTTTGGCAACATCATAATTTCCCTGTAATAGATCGAGAGTCCAAGGAGATAGGAGCTGACAAAAAAAGGCGAGAAGAACGAGCTAGGAACAACGGGCGGGCCTAACCGCACAAAGGACGATCGTCCTCCGCTCTCTCTCAGTGTGTGTGTGTGTTTGTCCTGGGCCACGTGCAGAGCACACTCCAATCACAATCCAAGGCGAGAAAAGGGCACACGATCGCCAGGGCCAGGGCCAGGTGAGAAGGCGAAAAAAATGTCAATCAGGATTCGCATATCCCCGCGTGATCGGCGACTTTTATTTGTTTTATTTATACTTCATCCCCCAAAGCGAGATCGGGATCTGTCTTTTGATTCGCCAGGATCAGAGCCCTCAGAGCCCGCTTTGATCTGTGTTGACATTTCGCCAGGGATCGGGGATCGGTGATCGGCGAAATGTGTTTGCTCACGGCCCTAATCCCGTCCCTTTTGGGGCGTCACGATCGATTGGCAATCCTTTCCAGCGATCGCGTGATCAGCACGTGGCTGAGCCACGGATTCACGGGATCAAATATGGATGATTTAGCAGAGATATTTCTATATTTTTCAAGACATTTCTCTTGCTAAGAGAGGAAAAGGGAATATTTGTAGAATTTACTTTATTTTAATTCTAAATAATTGAGAAAGGTATCTCTTCTTCAGATAGATAAGTAGATTCTTTTTATTATATGCTTGGAAATGTTTTTAGTATTTATTTAATTTGTATTCTTAATAATTAATAAAAGTAATTAAAGAAGAGAATATCTCTTATCTTATTAGTTATTTAGAATAAGCATCAAATAAATACTACAAATATTTCTAAGAATATTTACAAACTATTAAACATCCCAAGTTACCTGGCGGATAATCAATATCATAAGGTTTTTCTACATTTCCATATCTCTTATATTCAAATCTTGAGTAATATTTATAATTTACTTATTTCCTGCCAAGAATATTCAATAATTATAAAATTATAACAACAATAATTGAATTTCCTGCAGAATACGGGTCTTGGTACTCCAGCTTGCGTTTTAAGGTTGGGGAGAGCTATATGCTATAAACTATATTTTTTGTTACCTCCTACATTTCCATCAATATTTAATTCCGTATTATATTAAATATTCTATAAACTATATTTTGTTAGCATCTAAGTTCCCTTGAATATTTAATCCTTATCAAAGATTACGCCATAAATTACAGATTTTTTTAAATTATACCTATTGAGTATTGAACAGATTTCCAAAACTCAAATGATCCTAACTTACACATTTCTCAAGCGATTAGGGTTCGGATACATTTTCTATATTACATTTTATGAGCAGATTAATTCCGCATTTAAAGTTTTACAAATCAGACAAAAAATATTTTTTTCCGTTTTTCGCTTTTTTTGTGATGTTACCCCTTACACTTTTTTGAAAAATTGGAAAGAAATGAATTTTTTTATATCTTTAATATTTTTATGCCAATTTAAAGGCCTGAAAAATAGCACTAAGAAAATGTATACCGTTTGAGTTTATCATTTATTTTGGCAATTTTATGAGCTCTGGAATACCGAAAAAATCCATAAATTCTTACCAAAGTTTAGTGTTAAAAACGCCTTAAAGCTAGACAGATATTGTACGGGTTTTATAATTTATTTAAATAACATTCCCTTAGCTTGTGTATATCTTATCCCTTAAAGACCGCTGAAAACATATAGAAATGGGGTCGAAAGTCATCGCAGATCGTTTGGATCAACGCTGGGGATCAGGAGACGCTGATCAGGGAATGAGATCATCGGAGGCACTGGCTAGCTTTAGTGGGCTTGACCAGTGGCTTTCCAACAGCTACCTAGGAGCTGAAAACCTCAACTTGGTCCAGTTCCCAGTTCAGTGCTCAAGTGATTTGGCAATTGACCTAACAATTGGGCCAAGGGAATCCGGGAATCTGCGGATCTAGCCATCTAATCTTACGGATTTACGTGAAACTTTGCAATCGAACTAGTCCTGTTTCGGTTTCCCGAGCATTATGTGGCAATATACGAGCAGGCGAGTGAGAGAGTGGCCTAATCTGGCGGACTGGACTGATCCTGGAGCAGATCCTTCGGGCGTAAGCTGAGATTAAATTAAAGTGTCGCAGGAGGCAGGAGCGGTGGGCTTGGCCGGGACTCACCTCTCTGTTTTTGCGCTAAATCCCCGCGATCCGGCGGCCTAATCCTTTCGCTCACGTGAACCATGTGACCCAGTTACAGTTACAGTTACCGTTACCCGGTCACTGCTCCTACCTGAGCCGCGCACTGATCCGATCCGATCCGATCCCAGGAGCATGCAACAGTCGCGCTGCGCTACGCACGAATTAACCTGATTAAAATTGTATTTTTCCCAAATTTATGGGATTAAGTTCCGTTCAAGTTCCTTTAACTCGTTTAAGCTACCGGATTTGGTTCAAGTGCGATCCCGCCGCCCGCAGGCCCTCGGACCTCTCTGAGCCGCCTTTTATTGGGCTGGCTTAATTAGCACAATTGTTTACAAAATTTACCTTTCGTCATGCAGCAGCAGCATTCCTTCGGATCCTTCCTTCAGCGATCTCAGCCCAGCTCTCGGTGTGTGAAATCCGTGGCACGCACACGCCCACAGCTCGGCGTGGGTTTTGAGTTTAGAGTTTAGAGTTTAGCATCCAGAATCCCGAATCCAGAGCAGCTCTCCTCAGGTCTATGTGTGAACCGAGCGGATTGCAATTCCATTTAAAAATTAGTCTAATCCATGAGCGGAGACGCTGCCCCGCAGAGGCATCCTCCTTAAGTAGAGTGGGCCAGGGTCCATGTATCTTTCCATTTGCCAATCAATTAGCTTGTGCAATTTAGAAATCAAGGGATTAAAAAGAGTAGGGAGAAATATATATATATATATAGCAATATAGTAAAATGTATATAAATTCTGTTACTATTAAGGAACTTGTGCCTTGTCACAACTTGGTATAGGCTCAAGATTCAGAGTAAAATATACCATATACCAAAAATTATGAAAATTCCTTCACAAAGAAAAAACTTACCTCAAGTAACTTGGGCTCAGCGGCAGCTACCTTAGCAAGGCTTGGTATAGGGCTTCGATTTAAAGTAAAATATATCATATACCAAAAATTATAAAAATTTCTACACTAGAAAAAAATTTGCCTCAAGTAACTTGGGCTCAGCGGCAGCTAACTTAGTAAGACTTGGTATTGGACTTTAATTTAGAGTGAAATATATCACATACCAAAAATTATGGAAATCGCTTCACTAACAAAAAACTTAGCTCAAGTAGCTTGGGGTCAATGGCAGCTAACCTAGCAAGACTTGGTATAGGGCCTTGATTTAGAGAAAAATATATCATATACCAAAAATTATAAAAATTCATACACTAGAAAAAAAGTTGCCTCGAGTAACTTGAGTTCAGCGGCAGCTACCTTAGCCAGACTTGGTATAGGGCCTTGATTTAGAGTAAAATATATCATATACCAAAAATTATAAAAATCCTTTCACTAGCAAAAAACGTACCTCAAGTAACTTGGGTTCTGCGCCAGCTACCATATCAAAACTTGGTATAGAGCTTTAATTTAAAGTAAATATATCATATACCAAATATTATAAAAATCGCCTAACTATTAAAAAAGTGGCCTCAAGTAACTTGGGTTCATAGGCAGCTACCCTTACAAGACTTGGTATAGGGCTTCGATTTAGAGCATAATATATCATTTACAAAAATGTATATAATTTTCTTTTAAAAAAATCCTATTACTAAGTCCCAAAGTAAACTCCCTTTCTACTTGGTACTCAATAATGACTGAGAGTTCTCTCCAGCAAACCCATCTTATCGCGACTGACCCTTGCTGGCAGTCTGACTTCGCTCAGTCGAGGCCCTGTTATAGATGTACAAACTATTATTTATTGTTTTTCTTAGATGCTCGCAGTGAAAACATTGAGCATGAGGCTATTTTAAGTAACTTGGTCTACGCGTCACAGCCTCTCGGGGCACTGGGCAGCTGTAAAGGCTTAAGAGGTCCGGTCCTTGATTGGCGCCTGGCCAGGGACTCGTCAGGACTCGCACTCTGGTTCCCTAGAAGAGGACGACACAAATTTTGCGCTTAAGCAAATAAAAACAAATATTTGTGGGTAAAAACAAACCGCAGACGTGGATGATTCCGCCGGCCCTAAGGCCTGTTGGTCATAGAATAACAAATCGTTTGTATGCCGAGCAGGAACACGTGCCCACTTATTATATTTTCGTTGGACTCCGAGATCCCAGATCCCAGATCCGAGATCCGAGTTCCGAACTTCCAACTCCTTCGCCGGCCATTCATGCTGGAAAAACAAAAACGCAACGTCAAGCCCAAGACTGGATTTTGAGGGCCTTTTCCCCGACATAAAGTTGCAATATGTTGTGTATTAGGAGTCAGAGCAGTGCCCATTCTAGATCCGGACCTCGATCCCCGATCTCAGATCCCCGAGGCCCGATCCCATTCAGGACCGACGCACGCGAGCGGCGACGCCCCCTCGAGATTAATGAGGATGTGCGGCGTTTGTTTACTCTGCTATAGCGACGCATATTCCTGACGCAGAGTCCTGATTCCAAACTCGAATCCTTTCACTGGACATGGGCCCGAGCCACATGTGTTCGTTTTCCAGCTGCTGACCACACTGGACACTGGACACTGGACACTAGACGCTGACTGCTCATTAGGCAGCCTTCCACTTAAGCATGAGTTGGCTCTTTTTGCATCTTTGATAAATTAACCAAGGAGAACCAGCAGCCAACAATGGGAGTTGGCTCGTGTGTATGCGTCAAGCGAGGAGCGATCCTGCCCTTGGATATGGTCCAAGGCGAGCTGGGGACATGTTAGGTCCCAAGTTCAACGCGATGCGACTCGTAGGAGGAAAAGTATCTCATGGAACTCGGGATCTGTTGGAGCTAGCTAAGCAGGACTTGCTATGGGACCTGGATTAAGGGTAAAATGTATCATATATCAAAAATTATGTAAATCCTTACACTAGATTAAAACTTGCCTCAAGTAACTTGGGATCTGCAAGAGCTACATAAGCCGGAGTTGGTATATAGTCCCGATTAAGGGTAAAATATAACATATACCAAAATTAGTAAAAATCCCCACACTAGTAAAAAACTTATCTCAAGTAACTTGGGATCTGCAAGAGCTACATAAGCTGGAGTTGGTATATAGTTCCAATTAAGGGTAAAATATATCCTATACCAAAATTAGTAAAAATCCCCACACTAGTAAAAAAGTTACCCCAAGTACCTCGGGATCTGCAGCAGCAATCTCAGCAGGACTTTGTATAGTACTTTGATTTAGAGTAAAATATTTCGTATACCAAAAATAAAGTAAATCCCTACACTAGATAAAAACTTGTCGCAAGTAACTCGGGATCTGCAGCAGCTAGCTCAGCAGGACTTGGTATAGAGATCCGATGAAGGGTAAAATATATCGTATACCAAAAATAAAACAAATCCCTATACTAATAAAAAACTTACCCCAAGTAACTCGGGATCTGCAGAAGCTACCTATACAGGATTTTAAACACGACCCCCATTAAGGGTAAAATATATCCTATACCAAAAATTAAGAAAATCCCTACACTAGTAAAAAACTTACCTCAACTAACTTGGGATCTTCTGCAGCTATCTTAGCTGGACCTTGTATAGGACCTCTATTTAGAGTAAAATATTTCGTATACCAAAAATAAAGTAAATCCCTACACTAGTAAAAAACTTACCTCAAGTAACTTGGGATCTGCCACAGCCAACTAAGTTTGCTTTTATGCAAGGCTTTGAGTTAGAGTTAAATATACTGTACTATATACCACCTTACTGGTGGCCAAGTTACCTCTACTAACTTGGTCAGTGCTTCAATGCATCCAAGGCCTCTAGAAAATAATATACATTAGCAATTTTAGAACCAATAAACTCTACGAAACTCACAGAGAATGCATTTGTATTGCTGGCTCTCGGTTCGAGCATAACCCAAAATCGATTCGTTTGCCACACTCCACACGGAGAAAGGATCAAGCTAGGATTCGTGGTAGTCCGTGGAACTTTCCTCCAGCAGTTCCCTTGAATCGTTCCCGGCCAACAATTAGTCGTGTGGCTCGTGTACCGAAACAATTCCACAGCCAGTGGTCCCTGGCTGTTAGTCCTTAGTCCTCAGTCCTTAGGCCTCTCCTAATTATGCGTCGAAAAATTGAGCGCCTCAAATTACACGCCGGACAAAAACGCAACATGAGCCGGAGAAATGGGAAATGATCCCGGTAATGGAGTTGGAAATGCAAATTCCCTTCCAAATGCCATGCGAGTTAATTAATCACGGCAACTCCTTACTCCTTGTGGCAAATTGTATGCAAGAGGGAGCCCATTGAAATCAACCGGAACCGAGGATCATTAGGAGTCCAAGGAGTCCCGAGGAGTCTAAGATGGCGTGGCATATGTGAGTGGAAAACCCTGGCTAATGGCCTCCGCTGACAGGCGGAACAATAAGTGCGCCATATATAGAAGATCATATACTCCGGCTTTTGTTTCCAAGGGATCTCTTTGGGTCAGTCCCAGTTCTTAGTTCCCAGCAGCGAAACTCTTTCCTCTCCGCTCCACTGATCTCTATTTGGCAAACAGAGCCCCGATATTGACAAAAAGATAATCGAAGGGTAAGACAGGAAGTGATCTGCCTTCGCTTCCACTTGTCTGGCCACAAATTCGAGGTCGGCTGACCAGATAATCTTATAATATTGAGATGGATGCCTCTCCCTCTCGGGTTTCCTCTCGAAGAAAAAGTATATCGATGACAAAGGCCCGAGATGGAGGAGGAGTCGGGGCAGGTGAGCCAGAATCGATTTAGTAGGAGAGGCGGAGATATTTGGCCTAATTCCGGGGACCCCAATAAATGTGTCAACGCGCCAAATTGATGAATGGAGCACAAATCCACCCCTGCTGAGCCCAGAAACAAAACCCAGAAGGGTTGAGACAGACAGCAGTTGAAGGAAATTGCCAAAAGTGACCGCAAAAGTCCCACCGAGCAACCACTTGTAATCAACCCACAACTCACTCCAAGCCCAATCCCCGTCCGGGTCCAGTCTCTGTTATCATTAAGCAACCGCCCGAAAGCGAAGGGAATCCAAGACCCAGACCCAGACCCAGAACCCTTTCATTTGCGATAATGAAAGTGCCCCCGATGATGCTGTCTGTCGCCTGCTATTTATTTATTAAATGCAAGACTCTCCCTCGCCGGACAATGGACTCGGGGTCAGCTGGCACAGCTGTCACATTTTCCCTAAGCCCATCTCTGGGCCCCGTCACCCACTATACTATGTCAGGAGCCCCCGACTCCCTCTGTCTCTGGCTTTAATGAAGTTGCCGGGGATTCATTGCACGAAAACCAGTTTCCCATTTAGGATTTACAGACACACAACACACACAAAATGAAGTCTCCCCCGTTGGTGGTGGTGGTGGTTTCTCACACTCCACTCCAGATGTGGCTTCTGCCTCTGATTGGTTGCTGCTCCGGCTCCGCTTCCCTTCTGGCGAGTCCTTGGCGGAGTTTTCGGTAGAGAGTTTACGATATATCCATGGATGATGCCACTATATCGCAGCCCAAAATGGCGCAATCTCAGGCAATGGAGGATATCATGTAATATGGTGAAGCGAGTCCGGAAAGTGCCTAGAAAATGTATACTAACTCTTGATTAAAATAACTTAAATGTTTGTATAATGTTTTGATGGTTATTAACTTTATTTTTTAGTTATTTAAAGAGAATATATTTTATTAAAAATAAGAGAATATATTTTAATAATTAATGGTAGTTTTTATCACCCTGCTAATTCTTAGGCATCTATAGGGAACTCGCTGCTTTCTTCTGCATCTGGTTTAAGTGTTTTATCTTCCATAACATTATCAAATATTAACATATATCATATAATGTTTGTCTTGGATCATAGTTATTATATAAATAGTGTTTTTAAATATATGCACACATATAACAATAATAATATCGCGATAGAAGATGTGCAAGCTTAGTTATTTTAAGAACTTAAAAAATCCACCAAAATGATTGGTATTTGTGTGAATTTTTAAACAAAAATACTTTAACTTAATGATTTTGCTTTGTAATAAATACACAATTCCTAACTTAAATCGTAAATATTCTAAATTATTTCCTATCAAATTTTTAGATATTATATATCACAGATGTTTACATTGGCAAGCTAGAAACCTTCAATATATCACATTTATTTCATTTATATTCCAGATCTACTGGAGATACAAAGCAGAAAAAGTTCCTTTCTTGGTTTAGGCTTTGAAAAGAAAGCATAATATTATTTTAAATACTTGTGAGACTTTTTTTAATAGTGACTCTTAAATATTATTCTTAAATATTATTTCTGTATAGTTTTGAATATAACAAAAATATTATTCCTTTATAGTTTTTAATACAATAAACCTTTTATATTAAAAACTATTAAGTCATAATATTTATGTTATATTCAGGTTTATTATATTAAAAACTATGAGGAAATAATATTTAGTTTCCCTTTTTTTGGCAAATAGATAAATCTTTCTTGACAGATATTATTCATAAAGCGCGCTTAGAATTGAAATAAATTCCCCAAGCTTCCATTTTTATCACCCTGATCCTCCTCTGTAACCTTGGCTCTGTGAAATCTAGCTGGCCAAATCTCGCTTAACTTTGCCAGTTAGCCAGGTTGAAGTCACTCGCAGTCGGCTTACAGTTCTCGCGGAGATCTCTCTCTCTCTCTCCCGGATTACGCGTCCCGGACCACGCAATATTATGCGAGATTAACTTGAGGCCGCCAGATAGTCAGGCTTAGTCTGCAGATTGCAAACTGCCGATCCCGAGGTGGTTACCTGCCTTAGTCACCTGTCGGATCAAGACCGAGAGCTTCGCCAAATATTTGTGTAGTTCCCTTCCCGGAACGGAGCCAGCAAAAAAAAAAAAAAAACTGCACTTTTGCAGATGAAAATGAAAATTATGAAATGATATGCGAGAGAGGCCAAACCATAATTTTGCGGGAAAAGCAGGACAATAGCCTCTCAAAAGGCAAAAATGGGAAATGGAAAATGACAAACGGCAAATGGCACATTTTTGCCACCTACAAAACTCGGCTCACAAAAGGCTTAAACCGCTTAAGGACCGTTTAATCTCATGGATTTCTCAGCTCTCAGCTCTCAGCGTTGTCGTTTTTAGTTTCATGTGAAAAAACTGGAGACGAGACTCGGAAATTGGCAAGCCAAAAGGCAAATCTCGAGGAGATCGAGGCAGCGGAAGAGCGGATACAATGGGCGTGGCCCTGGCCGGGTTAAGTGCTCATATTACGAGCTGGCCAGGAGTGACTCCTGGTGGCCCGGAACGAGAGAAAAAAAAGAGTTAGGCGGAACCGAGGGGGCTTAGGACGCCTACGCCTGGGTTTCCCATTATTTCGATTGTATCTGGACAGCATCCGTTCCGGCCGAGAGAGATCCTGCTGCAGGGATATGCTGATCGAGAGATCGGGAGATGGTGCGAACTGACAATTGACACAATTACTGGGATACGAGTCCATAAACCGCTGCAATGCCATTTTGACAGCACTTATTGTCCTGGGCCCAACAATATGAACCGTTGATCGAGGCTCTGGAGGTGGAGGTGGAAGTGGAGGTGGAGGAACCGGTAGAGTAGCGGTCCGAGAAGCCATTCTAACGGGGTTTCGTAGGCGGCTTTGCCCCGGAATCGGAAACAATAAGACAAAGGTGCTGAAAGGATGCGAGAGAAAGGACACCGATCACAAAAGGTGTGAAAAATTCAAGAGCCGCTTGATAGATTGAGTCGTGCGTGGATGGGGTTGGCAACTCTTTTTATGTGGGTTTGTGCCCATCACTTTGATTAACTCTGGGATTCCCAAAATCCACGGCATCTAACGGTTCCACGCCCGCCTCACAATGGAAGATGGCAGCTAATCAACAGTAAAATGCATAAAATTAAGTGAGCAATGAAGGGGGATTACTGGGAATGAGGGTCGGCTCTGTGTCTCCCGATCCCGAGTTATTAGAAATGTTTCAAAATTTCCAACATAACTGTACAGGAAGAGAGTGAGAAAGAGAGAGTGTGGGACACTGAGGGAACCTAGGACAATGGCCTAAACGTTGACAGTTCATCAAATCGAATGATGCATGCAAAATGAAGATTCCAACGGTGGCGAATACCCCGCAATATGTGTAGAAAGATAGGAATTGTATAGATAAACACAGGGAAAAATAAACCCTAAACTCTGGGGGGTACTCTTTAATATATAAACATTTAAAAAAATTAAATTTAAATTAAATTAAATTATTTATAAACATTAAATAAAAATAACTAAAGAGATTATGCATTTTTATAGAGACTACAAATCCCTTTCTGAGCTAGTACTTAAAAGTAACCCCTAGTAGTCATGTTTTGGCTCTAAAATATCCCATTTTAATAAAAATAAAACTAAAACTCATAGGGGTACTTCCTAATATATAAACATTAAATAAAATAAACATTAAATTAAATATAATAATATATAAACCTTAAATAAAAATTACTAAACCTCAAATAAAAATGTTTAAAGAAACTACAAAAACCCTTTCAGAACTAGTACTTAAAAGTAACCCTTAGTAGTCCAGTTTTTTCCATCCGAATGATCCTCTATTAATATGTTTTCCCTCACTTTTAATAGCCTATTTTTTCCCAGTGCCTTGATATCCCACACACAGTTACAGTTACAGTCTCTGGCAGTGTTTCCATGATCAGCCATGAAATGTGGCTTTTCTCTGGCTTGCTTTCCTTCCTGGTCTGGCCTGGCCTTCTCCTGCGTCTTGTGTGCGATGGGCGTTGACAAGGACACACCCCTCATTCCCTCATTCCTCAATCCTTATTTCTGAGTCGGACTCCTCATCGCTCATGACTCGCAGGATCTCCTCTCCTAGAACAACAGTTACAATGCGAGTGGCGTAAGGAAGTAGCAAGTTAGTTTTGCCCATTTAAATGGCACTCAGCCATTGAGGTCTTTGTGCGGCGATTTGACGAGCATTATTCGATTGTTGTGTGGGGTCTAGGTCCAGATCGATCACCCTAACCTTGGATCAGAGCCCTGAACTCTGGCCTTATCTCCCACGCCCCCACAAACAACTCTTTATTCGGGGCACACAGAGGGATCTGTGTTTGTTTTAAGTGTAATTATTTATTTTTAGATGATAGTGAGAGGTGATCTTGGGGCTGGGGAACTTTGTTTAGGCCAGACACAGCGACGCTCTAGTAGGTGTAAATATTAGCATTTAATATTCTTAACATAATACTGGGTAATCAGTGCTTACTTAAGGGAAGAAGCTTAGTTAATTCACTAGTGAATATGTTCATTTTAATTACTCCTTTTTAGTGAGCTTATTTTTAATTACTCTCTAATAAACATTTTAATTTCCCTTGCTCTTGAGTGAATATGATCTTTTATTCTGCTCCTTCTCTTTGGTGATTAGTGAACGTGTTCATTTTACTCAGTTTTTCTCTTGAGTTTAATTCTCTTCCTTGGTAGTGGATATATTCATTTACTTACTCATACTTTTTTGGTTTATGTTCATTTTAGTTATTAAAAAAAAAAAACATATTTAGTTAAATTATTCTCTAGTGAACACATTCACTTTACAGACTTCTTCTACACATATAGGGGATTGTGTTCATTTTACTTGTTCATTTTCTACTTCTCTTCAGTGAACATGTTCATTTTGCATACTTTTAAGTTAAGTTATGTTCATTTTTTGTACTCTTAAGTTAGGGTGCTTACTAATTTGTTCTCTTTACGAAATATACTATATAATATATTGTCTGTAATTATATAATCTCTTTAGTGAACATGTTCATCTTACTTACTCTTTCTCTAGGGGAAACATGTTCACTTTACTAACTGTTTCTCTTTAGTGAACACGTTCATTTCTTTTTCATTTTTTTCTTTCGTTCACGAGTTCATTTCCCTAAAAAGACAATGTAACTAAATTGAACACATTGTCTCTTTAGTCCCTCCTGTTCATTTCCCTCGCTCTTCACTAAACATATTAAGTTCCCTTACTAAAATGAACAACTCCTTTCGGTAAAACTCTTCAGTAAAACCGAAAACTCACCATTATCCATTAGAGAAGATAATGCCCGCGAGACGAACTAATCCCGCTGGCAGCCTGGCCAAATGTCCTTTGCTGTTTACCTTGCATTTACTCTACAATTCGTAATCAAAACCACACTAATTGGCATAGTAATGCAATACTGTTGGCCTGCACCTCGAGAGTATCCTCCGATATCGAGAGATCAAGGATATGGAGATGGAGATATGCACGCTTCGCTGATTGCTGGCCATGAATGAGATCCCTCTCTGGATCCGGATCCTGTCTCAATTAAGGAGATGCCATAATTGAGCAGCCCCTGGTCGGGGCTGGGTTCTGTGGGATTTGGCCATAGGATAACAATTAGCCAAAGGATTTGACGACGGAAGCTGCCGCCATTGTGCGTCGCTCCTCTCGTACTTAACTTGTGTCTTTTTGGTCTTTTTAGTCCTGGCTGTTGCTGTTGCTGTGCACTTCCGTTTGCGGAAGTGGCTAATACCTGTTCCTGGCTACGGCTACTGTTTGGCCATTATCCGCTGCAAGTGTGCACTTTGCATATGGCAGGGAGAATGTGAAATGAAAACAAACAACAGCAGAGACCCTTAAACCCCGATCCTGGTTAGTCTTTTTTGCCTTTGTCTGCGAGGAGCCCCGAGCCCGGAGCCCGGAGCCCGAGGAGCACGTGTAATCCCCGCTCACTTCCTTGACGACTACTTACTTCCTCATTAGGCTGTGGCAGAGTCGGGACACTTCAGCCGAATTGCCTGATGGGCTTAGCCAGGCATCCCTTCCAGGGTACGAGTACCAAAACCTAATCATATTCATAATACGAGTAGCATTTGCGGCTAATCTCATTTCAAGAGCTCTCTTTCTCAATGAAAATTTTATTCTAAATATATAAAACTCTAATTAAAACTTACCTTACCTTATTGTAGATACTCTTTTAGATGTTTAATATTTTTTAGATTCATAAAATATGAAAAGTATTATTTAGGAGTTGGAAATAATTTCTTAAACGTAACTTAATGTACTTTTAAATTTATAAAACTCTAATTAAAACTTAGTTTTTTGTGTTTTTTAAAGTTTACCCTATTTGTAGATGCCCTTTTACATATTTAATTTCTTTTAGATTCATAAAACATGAAGAATTTTACTTGGGAAATGGAAATTATTTCTTAAACGTAGTTTAATGTATTCTTCAATTCATTTTAAATATATAAAATTTGTATTAAAACTTAGATTTTGTATTTTATAAGGATTTAACTGATTGTAGATACCTGTTTCGATATTTAATTTCTTTTAGATTCATAAAATAGGAAACATAGTACTTGGGAAATGGAAATTATTTCTTAAGCGTACTCCTAAATTTATTTTAAATATATACATTTTCATTTAATACTTAGATTTTATATTTTAAAGAATTTAACTGATTGTAGATACTTGTTTCAATATTTAATTTCTATTAAATTCATATAATATTGATCAAATTTTAGTTTTTCTATGAAACATATAACTTGGGAGGTGGAGAGTGTCTGTAAAACGTATTTCAATGCATCTTAAGTGAGCTCAAAGCACCTTTAAAATATTAAAACAGTCTTACAAATATAAGATAATATCACAAATAGTTCTAGAATTTATATAACAACCCAAGGATGACTTTAGCCAAACACCAGACTCTGTTTATTTGCTTTCTCAACCCCTTTTCTCATTCGAATTTCGCAGAAACAAAAAAAGACCGTTGAAATTATGCATTCGAAATGTTAACCCATTAAGACAAAGGCCCGCGAAAGGAGTTAACGGCGATTCCGCGAAGCCTCACCCTTTTTATGATATATTTTCTATTTTATATTTATTTGTTTATATATACAAGTATATATATTCCTAGGTGGGCCATATAAGGCGAAACCCCTTTCAGTCAATTAGTCGCTGATTTTCTTTGTGTCCGCGAACCCTTTTTTTACAGGACCTCAGGCTCCGTAGTCCGAGTCCGTTTATGGCCAGCCTAAAAAACAGCAGCGGTTGTCCTCTGGGAATCGGGATGCTAGGTTTTCGCCCGAAGCCTCTCCATTATGCAATAAAACGCTCGCCGTTTTTTAGGCAATATCTATGCCATATAGCAACCCGTTCGGCGGCTCTACCTGATCTCGGTCTCCTAAAAAAGCGAATGGCCGTAAAAAACGCGCTCAAGGCCACCGAAAGGATTGCACAAATATTGCATCTTTCGACCCGAACGCTCATTATGGCCAAGTTGAGGCTGCGTTTTTTCGCTGAACCTGGTTTTTACCATGGAAATCGGCAACTCTTTCTGGCTTCGACTCTGGCCGCGACTTTTTATGGCATCCCTCGGAGCAGGACCTGGCTTCGGTTCGGGTGTCCTGTCCCGTCCCAGGTAAGCGATCCGGCCCTAAATGACGCTGGGCTGGGCGGGCAAAGGGTGGCGGAGTTTTAGTTTAATCCACCATTTTTACGGTTGGATTAGTGCGTGGATTAGCGGATAAGTTCGCGGTTTTTTACTGATTACTGAATCGATGACGAACCCTCTTTTTATTTGCGAATGAATGGAGGGAATGCAGAGAGAGAGCTGTAAAAAGTGAATGAATGAAAGGGAATCGGAGAGGAAAGTGAACAGGAATACACTTTATAGGGTTTACTGATCATATTTATATATAAATACATTTATTTGTGTGCCAGGATCCGTTCCCATGATCCCTTAAGTAAGCCACTTCCGTTGGCCATTGAGTTTTTCTCAAAGTTAAACAAGGCGCAGTCAGCGGAAAGGATGAGGCCTTAAGGATACTCAAGTGGGTGGACAAACAGGAGACCTTACGGACACCACACTTGTTGCAATGATCCCAGCCCGTGGCGGCGTCATGAATCGAATCAAATGGAAAGCGGGGATCCGCGAGAGAGACGAGGAGAGTGTCCTCCAAGGCCGGCAACGGTTTCTGGGAAACAGAAAGGATGCGCGGCCTAATTTCCATAATTTGTCACGCACAAAATGCGTTTTGTGCAAGATGTCCACCGAAAATTGGCAAATTCGCAAAGGCAAAGGCGCAGGCTCGAAGGCTGGCGGGCTCTGGTCAGCAGAAGGATTTCCTGGACAAAGGCGCAACGCAAAACAAACGGATTTAGGCATTCGCAACCCTTCGCAGCATTGCCAGCATCCATCATCGGCCAGCCGTGCCCCGTCTCCGTATCCGTATCCTTCTGCTAACGCCTCCTCTCCTCTCTGTGGCAGGACTCGCCTCCCCGCTGATATAGCCAGAAAAATGATTTGCTCCTAATGAGAAATATTCGAGAATCGAGGGGGTTAAAGTCAAGTAAAGGGGAATCAAATTTAAATAAGGATTGGGAAATTTAAATAAGGTTACGGAATTAATGATATAATATTTAATTAATATTATAAAAGATACAAAATAATTAAATAAATGTTACAATAAAAAGATCGAACCTACTGCCTGCAAGTGAATATGATTTCTTCGATTTCTCATAGTTTCTGCATAAAAAAAACTTAAGAAAGACCTTAAACTAACCATGAATATCAGGAATTTCTTCCATAAAATGTATTTTAATATATAATATTAGATTTATATTATATATATTATAAGATTAAGATAAAATATTGAAGAAAAACCTTAAACTAACCATGAATATCAGCAATTTCTCCCATAAATTGTATTATACAATATTATATTAGATATATATTTATTATATTATAAGAATAAGATGTAATCATTAACATTCGAATTTTTAATGATTATTTTGGCTATAAATTCAAGTACTATAACCCATTTCCGAAGCTCCTTGAAGCTCCCTATCTAGAGTACAGTTGAAGTAAAGCCTTGATTTACATTTAGTTTTCATAGAAAACCTCTATGAATTTCCCTACTTTCCCTCATTGAGCCTCTCCATATAACCCTTGACAAAAAACAAACACCACATCCTTTCGCGGAAACTGTTCAAAATATGGAATACAAAAAAGGAACTAGCCGTTCGAAAACTCTTTCTTTTTATATTATTTTTCCTGCTTTTCGTTTGTGAAATTACGCTAAATGGCGAGGCAACAATGGACTTGGTCCTTTCAAGCAGATTTTCGCGAAAAATGCGAAAAGCCAGGCCTGAGGCCTCTGTTCCTAGCGTCCACCCTTGTAAAACCCTTTGAGGGCAGCGGGAAAGAGATGGCAGACCAGTCACCCCTTTGCGCCGCTCGGCTACCTGCTCGTGCCGCTTCGGCTCGCCCTTCGTGTCCGCCATTTGCGCAGCAGCCGAAGGCGGGCCGAGCCACCGAAGGGCAGCGTATAAAAGCCGAGCGTGGCCGAGCAGGAAATCAGTTTGCGTTCGACATCGTCAGCGTGAAGATATATAGAAAGCATATAGACAGCAGTTCAGGATCAGCATCGGAAGCGGAAACGGAGAATCAGATCCACAGCTAGATCAGTGCCATTAGGAACATAAACATAAAGGATAAAGGAAGCCAAACCATGCTGATGCACGAGAAACTTATGGCCGGGCAGTTCTTCGATCTCAAGACTGGTGAGTTCTCAGGCTACACAGAAAGAAAAAGGGTTGCTTTGATAGTTAATTCAGCCAAAAATGTATTTAAAAAAAAAACTGAAATTAAGAGATTAAGATTAGAGTCCAAAAAGCGATATTTTTTTTGCCTAAATAGGGTTACAAAATTCATTAAAATAAAGCAGAAATTTAAATATTTGTAATATAACTCAAAAAGTGATATTTTTTGCCATAAAATGCATATTTTTGTTGCCTAAATTTCCAACTCAATAAAGTAACAATTATAATCAGTCTCGAAAATATATAAAAATGTAGTCCAAGATGAACTTTTTTGGGATTTAAAATTAGTTAAGTTTATTTATTTTTTATAGATTTATATTGGAAATTAAAAAGGGATCTTTCTTGCCATTAAATTCATATTTTTCTTGCCTAAATTTCCAACTCTATAAAATAAATATCTATAAAATCTAAAAATCTCTACAAGATGAACTTTTTTATGATTTAAATTTAGTTAATTTTATACAACAAATCTAACCCCTGAATCCCTCTTTCTCCTTCTAGATCGCAAGCCCATGATGCACCACCACCAGTTCCAGCAGCACCACCAGCAGCAGCACCCGCAGCAGCAGCAGCAGCAGCACCATCACCACCAGTCCCTGGGCCAGCCCCTGCACCACCACCAGGCCCAGCTGGGCCTGCCCGTGGGCCTGCCCAAGATGGATCTCTATGCGGCCTATGCCTACCAGCAGCAGTTGCTGGGAGCTGCTCTCAGCCAGCAGCAGCAGCAGCAGCAGCAGCGGGAGCAGCGAGAGCAGCCAGCTCCCGCCGAGGTGCTGGATCTCTCCAGACGCTGCGACAGCGTGGAGACGCCACGGAAGACCCCCTCCCCATACCAGACCAGCTACAGCTACGGCAGTGGCTCACCCTCGACCTCGCCCACCTCCAACCTGGTGTACCTGCAGCAGCAGCAACAGCAGCAGCAGCTGGCCTCCCTGTATCCCGGCTTCTACTATGGCAACATCAAGCAGGAGCTGCACCACCAGCAGCAGCAGCAGCCGCTGCCCGCCAAGGAGCAGCCTGCCCCCCTGAAGGTCACGCCCACGGCCAGCCTGCTGCAGACCTTTGCCGCCGCCGCCGCCGCCGCTGCCTCGAATCCGCGCCCGGCGAGCAATGCCAGCCATGCCAGCACCATGCAGATCGATGTCCTGGAGAACCCCCAGTCGCCGCCCAGTGCTGCCATCGTTCCAGCCACCACACCCACCAGCTCCAGCTCCTCCAGCGCCCATCAGCAGCAAGCGGGTGAGCCGGGCAAGAGCACGCGCCCCTTCAAGGCCTTCCCGCGGGATCCGCTGGTCATTGCCGCCAACTTCGCGGCCACCGATGTCCTGCTGGACAATCCCCGGGTGGAGCGCTACACCGAGTACCGCAAGCGGGTGCTGGAGCAGATCCGCAGCTCCAATGGCGGCGCCCGCACGGTGACCAACCCGAAGATGCGGCGCACCAACTCCCGCAGCGGATCCGTGAACGAGGGCAGCTCCTCGAACAACAACAGCGAGAGCGAGGATCGGGCGGCGGCCGAGGAGTCCAGCGACTGCGACTCGCAGGCGGGCCACTTCGAGGGCAAGTCCTCCTCCACCTCCGCCTCCAGCTCCTCCGCCTCCCATGCCAACGGCTCGGGAAGTGCTGCCAACGCCTCCTCCTCCTCGCTGGGCATGGGCCAGGTGAAGGATGCCGCCTACTACGAGAGGCGGCGCAAGAACAATGCCGCCGCCAAGAAGTCCCGCGACCGTCGCCGCATCAAGGAAGACGAGATCGCCATCCGGGCCGCCTACCTCGAGCGCCAGAACATCGAGCTCCTCTGCCAGATCGACGCCCTGAAGGCACAGCTGGCCGCCTTCACCGCCAAGGTGGCCTAGGATGCAGCTCCAGCATCCTACATCCTGTGGGAGGCCCAGTCCGGCTGCTCTTGTTGCGTTGAACGCGAAGATTCGGCTTCGATTCGGCTGCAAATCTCCGTCAGAACTCTCCTGAAGTCCCTCCCTCTCTTTTTTTTGGGTCAGCTTATCTGTGAATCCCGAAGACCCTCGCATTTAAGTACTCCAAGTCCTTGTCTCGTGTACGTTATATTTGTGAAATGTATTATTAGTATTAGTAAGTGCATCGCGCAACCTCACCAGTTAACTAATCCATCGCCGCATCGATTAGCCTCTAGCACTAGCCCTAGTTGTATCAGTCTCAGCCCCTTCTTAAGCTTAAGAACATTTTTTTGCCTAGCCCTAAGTAGCCCTAAGTACGAAATTACAAAAATAAATAACACAAAAAAAATAATTGAAAGTGAGTTCTCTGTATTTGTTAATGATGGGTTGATAAATCTGCACATTGAGTTCACAATTTTCCAATTTTGTAAAACATTGTTCTGATGTTTTCCAATATTTTTTTATTAATTAATAAAGATTTTATTAATTAAAATAAAAAAATATGTGACATTTGGCAATCACTTGCTTTTTGGTTAAGATATGCTATACATGGGGCGGATCAGGCCCTGCCCACTGTAAGTGGCCAGTTTCTGGAGAGGATCATACTTTGCCGGCAGTAAGTGGTCAGTTTCTATGGAGGAACAGGCCCTGCCGCTTGAAAGTGGCCAATTTCTGGAGAGGATCAGGCTTTGCCATCAATAAATGGACAGTTTATGGAGAGGATCAGTCTCTGCCGGCTGTAAATGCCCAGTTTCTGGAGAGGATCAGTCCTTGCCGGCTGTAAATGGCCAGTTTCTGGCGAGGATCAGTCTCTGCCGGCTGTATATGGCCAGTTTCTGGAGAGGATCAGTCTCTGCCGGCTGTAAATGGCCAGTTTCTGGAGAGGATCTGGCCCTGCCGGCTGTAAATGGCCAGTTTCTGGAGAGGAGCAGTCTCTGCCGGCTGTCAATGGCCAGTTTTTGGAGAGGATCAGTCCCTACCGGCTGTAAATGTCCATTTTCTGGAGAGGATCAGGCACTGCCAGCCATAAATGACCAATTTCTGTAAAGGATCAGTCCCTACCGGCTGTAAATGGCCAGTTTCTGGAGAGGATCACGAACTGCCGGCTGTAAATGGCCAGATTCAGCTGCTCCGAATTTGAGACTACCAGGCGAACATAAATATCAGCAAGCAGTTCGGCTCCCATCACTAAATTCCCGTAACGGCGCTTTTTTTTAGTTTAACTCAAAGTAGTCAAAGTCTTTGTCAAAGTCACGGTTGTTTTGAGTTTAACTCAAAGTTTGAGAGTTTCAGAAAATTCGCAAACAGCCTACTGATTTTTATGTTCGCCTGGTAGTTGAAAATTGAGAGCAGCTGAATTTGCCTATAAAATTGTGAAAATCGGGGCAACAATTACAACAACAATTGTTGTTGCCTGAGTTAGTTGTTGTAATTGTTGCTCCGATTTGTATAGGCAAATTCAGCTCTCTCTATTTTAAACTACCAGGCGAACATAAATATGAGGAGGCAACTCTGCGCCATTACTGAATTCTCAAAATAGCGGCTGTTTTGAGTTAAACTCAAAGTATTCTGCGCTTCTCTCCAGGTAATGGTTTTTTTGAGTTTAACTCAAAATTTGTGAGTCTCGGAATATTCGCACAGCTGCTTACTGATTTTTATGTTCGCCTGGTATTTTAAAATTGAGAGCAGCTGAATTTGCCCACAAAATGTAAAAATTAGAGCAAAAACAACAACAACAATTACATATATATGCCCCTTGTTGTTGCCTGAGTTAGTTGTTGTAGTTTTTGCCAGTTTTTGGACAGGATCAGGCCCTGCCGGCTAAAATTGGATAGTTTCTGGAGAGGATCAGTCTCTGCCGAATGTAAATGGCCATTTTCTGGAGAGGATCAGTCTCTGCCGGCTGTAAATGGTCAGTTCCTGGACAGGATCAGTCTCTGCCGGCTGTAAATGGCCAGTTTCTGGAGAGGATCAGTCCCTGCCGGCTGTAAATGGCCAGTTTCTAGGCAGGATCAGGCCCTGCCGGCTGTAAATGGCCAGTTTCTGTGGAGGAGCAGGCCCTGCCGCTTAAAAGTGGCCAGTTTCTGGAGAGGATTAGGCACTTTTTTTTTTTTTTTTTTTTTAACGTTTGTAAATGTGGAAATTTATTCTTTTGATTAGCGCTCTGCTACCCAACTGGCAGCTTAATCTAATCGGTTTTAACAATATATACAAAAATTAGTCTAAGCGTTACTTAGGACTAGAAGAATTTCATATTTTTATTTTTTTTTTAAAGTAATATTTTCGGTGGTAGAAATACTATGTCAAGATCCGGTCCGGTAGGTCTTGAGGGTGGTGTCGTTTCAGTCTTCTTTTGACTCGATTACTTCCGTCGGCGCTGTTTATAGCGGCAGCACCAAGTTTTCTGGCTAGGGTATTGGGGTGCTCGTTTAGCCTGTCCATGTATTTCCGAGCCAGTTCTTGCAGCTTGTCTCCAAGTTTGGGCACGTTGAGATCTCGTTCGATGTCTCTGGTTCTCATAAACCACGGAGCTCCAGAGATCCTTCGAAGTGTTTTCGCTTGTAAAACCCGGATTTTGTTGAGGTTGGTTTTTGCAGCGATGCCATAAACTTGGAGTCCGTAGAAGAGACTTGGTGCCAATATGGATTTGTATATTTGGACTTTACAGCCAAGTGCTAGCTTGTTACGTGGTGCGAGAAGCCAGGCCATCCGAGCAGCTTTAGTCCTGAAGGAGTGTTGGATGCAAGTAATGTGCCTGCCAAAAGTGAGTTTTTTGTCCAAGGTGACACCGAGGTACTTGTAACTAGAAAGGGCTCTGATTGGACTTTCGTTGAGGCTGACTCCAGGGCAGCTACTTCGGCGATTGGTGAACGTAACATTGGCACATTTATCTGCATTTATTCGAATGTTCCAGTTCATGGCCCATTGGTGAAATGCGTCCAGGTACTCTTGTAAAGCAAATGTGGCAGCCAAAATACTTTTGCTTTTTGTCATGACAGCAGTGTCATCAGCGTAGGTCGCAATTAGCACGTCTCGTTCTTCGACTTCAGTTATCGGAGTTTGTGTGGGCATGTCTGAGGCAAAAATGGAGTATAGAGTAGGGCCGAGGACGCTACCTTGAGGAACTCCAGCAGAGATCGGTTTGGTGGGCGACTTGTACCCATCTGCCGATACGTGGAAAGTGCGCTCTTCCAGAAAGCTTTTCACGAGCTGGAACAGTTGTGGCGTAAAGATACTTTTGGCTTTGTATAGGAGCCCAGGGTGCCACACTCTATCAAAAGCCTGTTGGATGTCAAGGAAGGCAGCAACTGCATACTCCTTCTTTTCTAAGGCTTCTAGAGCAAAATTGACAACTCTGTGCAATTGCTCAGGAGTTCCATGTCGAAGACGGAAGCCGAACTGGAATTCCGGGATCGAATTATTGACGTTCTCGTAGGTGAGTAGCCTGTTCAGGATCAGCCTTTCCATGATTTTTCCCAGGGATGGTAGAAGACTGATGGGCCTGTATGAGTCAACGTCAGTCGGCGATTTTCCTGGTTTTGGAATCATAATTATATTTGCCGATTTCCAAACTTTCGGGAAGTATCCAACATTTAGTACGCTGTTGAACAGCGACACCAGGAATTGCAAGGCTTGATCCGGTAAGAGACGAATCGTCCTGTTGTCCAACAGATCTTCACCTGGAGCTTTCTTCAGTGGAAGTTTACCTACAATGTCTTTCACCTCTATCAATGAGACAGGATTAGCAGGCAGGCTCATTTGAAATGGAGATTCCAGGAACTCTTCAACTTGCTGACGTGTGCTTTCAGGCGAGTAGTCATAGGGCTTAAAACGTTCCTCGAGGTTATTAGCGAACGCTTCAGCTTTTTCTAGGCTCGTACGGCACCAGCCACCTAAAGGGTTTCTAATTGCCGACTTTGGGGTGGGCTGAGCCTTGTACCGTTTTGTGATACGCCAAAGCGAGTAGTTAGAACTAGCGTCTGAGTCCAAATTTTCTAAGAAGCTGTCTATAGATTCTTGTTTTCTTCGGGCAAGCGCCTTGCTTAGACAGTTAGCCAGCCGGTTATGAATCCGATGGATTCGGGCGTCTCCCGTTCTGGCATATTCCCTTCTTACTCTTCGCTTTAGATTGAGAAGTGCTCCTATTCTGGGTGGTAGCTGGGGATGTCTAAAAGTATCTGTATTGTGGCGATTTCTGGGTGCAGCTATCTCTGCAGCCTGGCTTATCACGCGCATGAAAAGGTTGATGGCATTATCAATGTCAGAAGGATCCTGGATTTGTATGTTAGCCTCGCTGAGCTGTTCTAGGTAGGCCTTAAAAGCGTTTATATTAGCACCTCTTGCAAGGAGTCGTGGGTGCTGCGGTTTTTTCACAGGTGTGGCATGCAGTGTGGCCAGGATAGGAATGTGGTCCGAGGAGAGTTCATGAAGTGACCTTATTTGTAGCCTGTCTATAGCGTATCCATTAGTTATGAAAAAATCAAGCGCTGTTGGTGTTAACAGGGGGTTGTATGAGTAAAAAGTGGGTTCACCCGTGGCAAGTACTTGGTAATGCCCATTTGCAATGGCTTCTTGTAACTGCTTGCCCCTGCTGCAGGCTCGTGAGTTTCCCCCATGCATGTTTGGCATTATAATCACCGCCAGCAATAAATTTCCTGCCAAGTCCTGCCAGCAGGGACTCAAATTCTGACTGAGTCCATCTTTCTGCTGGTGGCAGGTATAACGCCGCTAATGTGACATTACCTTCTGAAGTCTGTAGTTGGACGCTTGCTATCTGTCTGTCGTTGCTAGAGGCGGAGGGCAGGGGATTGTGACTGAGGGAATCCTTTATAATGACTGCTGAGCCACCTCTGCAGTTTCCACTGGGGTGATAAGCATGATAGGTAAGATAGCCTGGTAAGTAGATGCGCTGACCATCGCGCATGTGAGTTTCTGTGGCAAGCATTATGTCTATGTTATGAGCGCTGAGGAATAATCGGAGCTCTTCAGATGTTCTGACTAATCCATCAGCATTCCACAATCCGATATTTAAAGCTGGTTGGATCATTTGGGTAATCGTGCAATGAGAACCTGAACAATCTCTCTGAAAGCCTTGTTGGACTCAGCGTTTTCCTGCAACAGCTTAAATAGAGTGTCAAGTTTGGTATTGATATCGCGGATGGCATTATCTATAGCTGTGAACTTATGGCTGAGCCTAGGGTCGGAAGAAGAGCTTGCGTTCATCTGCAGGGTTGGGCCAGTTCTTGGCTGCATATCCTTGGGTCGAGCTATATCAGCATACGATTTATTCGTTCTTAACGCCTCAGCTGGTATGAACCCACGCGAGGCGCGTTGTGGATCATTGGTTTTTGGGAGTCTAGGCCTCGGCTTTTGTTTTTTATTTTTTTCTATTCTGACTGGGCAGACTTTGTCTGTCGAGGCGTGGTTACCGCCACAGTTTACGCACAAGCATGTTTCGCTTACACAGAGCATGGAACCAGTAACATGAGGGCCACTACACTTACCACAAACAGGGTCAAGTACGCAGTAATTTTTTGAGTGTCCAAAAATTTGGCATCTTTGGCATTGAAGTAATTCCTTTCTTCGGGAAGCACGCTCGACAGTTACTCGGTATCTCCCTAGTTGTGTAATTTTTAGGGACTCTGCTACTTTTGCAGACTGCTTGAGGTTGACATAAAACAAATTTTGCCTAGTTTTATGATTTATCATAGCTTCGTTATCATCCTCGTTGACCTGTACGTTTTTCCAATCAGTCTTTTTGGGGCAGTATGTGTTAAGTACCTCAAAGCCGTTGTCAGTGAATCCCTGTTCTATCAGAGATTTCGGTACGTTTGGGTGTAATCCTTTGAGCACTACTCTGTAGGCCTTGTCATCTTTTAGCTGATGGTGCCAAAATTGGCAGTTAAGAGTTGTCAGTGTTTTTACAGTTACCCGAAATGCGTCAGAGTTGGCTGTATATATTCTGAAAACCCCAAATTTCGAAGTGCGAATGTTGTAGTTTGATGAGCCAATGCTAAGATCAAGAGAGTTTTCTAATAAGACCGGATCGCTTACGTTCGGTACACAAATAGCAGGGATCTTGTTAGATTTTGCAGGTTGATCATCACCACCAAGGACACCTGTATCGAAATTGATAGAGTCAGCATCCTCCAGATCCAGTTCCATTTGTTCTGCTTCAGCAGCCAGAATCGCGAATTGGTTGTCACCCAGTGCCAATGAAGAAGCGGATTCGGCCGGCTTGTTGACCGGCTTAGCGGCCTGCAATTTAGTTTTGCGGGTCGGGGGCGGAGTAAGTACTTGTGAAGAGGGCTGAACCACGTCTTTGCGTTTTCGGCTGACATTTCGTCCAGTAGTTTGGAACAGGCATTTCGAATTACTTGTTTTGTTCGCCAACGGAGTTATTTCATTTGTCAGCGGAGTCATAGTCGAGCAAATGCTGCTGGCCGCGGTTGCAGCCACGGTGTACGTAGAAGAACTGCCCAAGGCAGTTTGAGCGTTTGAGATAGTGCAGGTAACACTAGTAGTAGAGTTACTGCTAATTGTCACCATTGGGCTGGTGATCGGTAATTGATCAGGCATACTTGCAAGTAAGACAGATGGATCTGAGTGGCGGGCGCGGATTTGGGCTCTTATTTCTCCAGGGTCTGCACCAGCTATACTTCTCATCTTCTCAAATTTATCGCTCCTATTGCTAGGCTGCGAGTGAGCAGATGACTCTTCCATTATTCTCAATTGTCTTTATACTTAAGACGTATGAAGCAATTGATATTCACAATTTCCAATCAAATGTCTGTAAACAACCTCCCGCTTACGCAGCGCGCAGAGCGAGGGGTAAAAGCAACACGCTTTGATTCTCGCTTATCGCTGTTGGATCTCGAGACAATAACAGCCACCGCTTTGCAGTGACCAAAAATAGACTTCGTGTGCACGATGTACACACGGGCGGTAACGAGGCCTAAGCTAGATTACTTGAGGTAATTAATGAACACACGTCTTTACTCCACGAATGCTGGGGGGCAACTAGGATTAGGCACTGCATTTACCATCTGAAATTTCTGTTAGCTTCGTATTTCATATCCTATACGCGTTATAACCACCCTAAAAGTATGCTACACTTTTTTATTTTCGTCTCTCACTTAATTCAGCCTAAAAGATGCATAAATATTTGATTAGAAGCCCAAAAAGTATGCACCTCTTCCCTTTTGTTTAGCAGCAGCTTAGCCAAGTTTCAAGATATTTCCTATAGAGGGCGCCTAACAAAGAAGTCAAACATAGAGGGCGCCAGGGAATGGTTCACAACTTTGCTAGCCGAGCAAGCAGTTAAATGGTTTGAAACTCTGATGGGTCACCCACCAAAGTTTCAAACCTTGTTGCTCTCCTACTTGAATTTTCCCAAGTTTTGAACCTTTTTGTGCTCAAAGCAAAGTTTCTAACCTATCACAGGCTTAAACCAGGCGGTTTATTAAATTAATTAAATAAATAATAGAAAAGGGATAAATGTTGCTCAATTTATTTATTTTCAAATTAAATATGATATGATATATTTTAATTTTTAAGAAAATATAAAAGAAATATTTGTTGTATACTTATTCATTAATTTAATATTTTTGAATATTAATTAAGAAGAAAATTGGCAAAATAATATTTTTAAAAGGATATAATGGGCAAGTAGAAAGGTTTTTGAAGATTAAAAATACCTTTGTCTAACTTGTATTGTGTTTTGAGTTCTTACGGAGCTTGGCGAAATATGTGTGAAAAAGTTTTCATTTAAAATAAGTTCCTTTCGAGTACCTAGCCTTAACTTTGGAGATTTAACAAGGAAACAAAGACTTTTAATATCAATATTAATTAGACTTTATCGGGCGTCTGCAATCTACAGACCTTAGTTGGCGAAATCTCAGCTACTTTACTGTTTCCCCTCCCATAAACTCAACTCTTTTCAGCGTGTCCAATCGATGGCATCAGATATTGGGCCTGGATATTGGATATATCATCGATTATGATGGGCAGGAGGAGGACCCATTAATAATAGAAATTATGGGGCGTTTACAAGAGGTTGTCGTGACAGTCGCCTGACATTTATGCAACTTTATGAGAAGGAGGACAGGACGACGAAAGGCGAAAGGGATGCGGATTCCTACCCCGACCGACTGACAAGTCTATCAATTTTTCACACACTCCTCAAGGCAGGGGCATTTTCCGAGCGATTAAAGGACCTCCTCAAGGGTTGAGTTCGATTTCCTTTTCGGGCATGCAAAATGCCCATCGGCTTCATTGCACAATTTTCATTTTCATTTTCGTTTTCATTATCATGTTCATTTTGATTTGCGCAATTGCAATTTTCCCTAACTCACTGCATATCGAATGCAATAATTTCTGACAATTTGCGAAATTTAAACGTCATGAATGGCCCCGACTGTCTTAAGTTACAACCCTTTGTTGCTCTTTTTTCTGTGTCCTTGTATCCTTGCTACCTTGTTTTTATTTGTAAGTTTGCATCTGCCCTTAGGAGCGGAGCAAAGTTTTGACATTGACTTGCCTAAACGCTGTCCTTGAACCGCTCCGGTATCGGTTTCAAGTTCTGATATCTCCGATTCCCCCTGACTTTGTGTCCCGTCATCCGCCGCCGCTGACAGCTCAATCGGGACATTGTCTTGGGCCCGAAAATGTGTCGCGTCATGCTCGGGCAGCCGCAACAACTGGGATGTCTAGGATGTGCCCAGGGATCCTTGAGATTTTCGATTTACATGACAAGTCTGGGGACTTTGAGAGGTAACTACTTCCTTTTTTTAAGGACAAATCCACGGGAATCTCGCCCTCGGACAGATGTCAATCAAATGAAATTAACACATCGTCATTGAGGAAGGTTCTCCTCGGGCCGGGCCGCGCCTGACCTAGCCTGGTTTCGGTTTCGATTAGCCGCTGGCTTTCCAGTTTTCCATTTTTCCATTTTTCAATTTTCGCAGAGGTGGAAAACCATTTCCCAAGCTGGCCCTCCTCCCATTTACGGCTAAGTCGCATTAGCCGCTAATGTTTTGCTAGCGAATTTTGCTTTTCGCGATTATTGCGGCTGAATGCATTCTTCTGCATTTTTTTTCGCTGCCCCGCGGCTGGCATACCCGGTAATGGGATTACATAATATCATTAATCAGCCGAGTGAGAATCGAAATCGGAATCGGAATGCCATATGACATGTGCCACCTTCGTAATGGAGTGTAGGGGGTGCTTATCCTGGGAGAGGTACTTATGCCAGACACCCCCGAGTCCTGAGTCCTGAAAGGACACGCGCTATGCCGCCGTAGCTGTAATTACGTAATTAGCGATAGGGAATGTGCCCAAAACCGATACCGATACCGATAGACAGCCTGCACTGACCATCGCGTATCGCGCACTAATTGCATTAAATTGTCCAGCACACAGCGAACAGATGGCCCCCTCGATAGCGTATCATCCCACACTGTCCCATGGAATACCATATCATCTCATCCCATCCGAGCCGAGCCGAAGCGAACCGATGTCCTTTTCCGTTTTTATTGATATTTGCTTAGTCCTGCGTGCAAGTTGTCTCAACTATTTGTGTTTTATTTTCGATGCATTTTAATTGGAGGACATGCACCGCATTGTAATTTCTTAATTTCGAGTCCAGCGAGACCAGCGAGGATGCAATCCTGGTCGGGGGTGGTATCATAGCCAAGTCCGACAAGGACTTGGAGGGGTGAGTATGTCACGGATGTTTACCTAATTTTATTAGAGCCTGTACTTGATGGACAGCTATAGTTCATTCAATGATTGAGTTGTAATCGCAAATATTTGGAATTTCTATAAGAGCTGGGTTATGATCGATGTCTTTTGTAGACAAAAATCGATATTAAATCAATAAGCCTCGCAAATATTTAGAGCTTCAACTTGAGGCGGGATAAGATCGATATTATCGATGTTTTTGTATGCAAAATATATTTTAAATCGATTATCCACGCAAATATTTACAGTTTCTATTAGAGCAAAGTTAAGATCTAAGTTATCGATGTTTTTTGTGAGCAGAAATCGATTTTAAATCGATCATCCTCGCAAATATTTAAAGGTTCTATTAAAACAGGGCATCGAACTTATGGAGTTTTTTGTATTCCAAAATCGATTTTAAATCGATTATCCTCGCAAATATTTAGAGCTTCAACTTGAGGCGGGGTAAGATCGATATTACCGATGTATTTGTATGCCAAAATCTATTTTAAATCGATTAGCCTCCCAAATATTTAGAGCTTCTATTAGAGATGGGCTAAGATCGAAGTTATCAATGTTTTTTATATGCAAACATCGATTTTAAATCGATTATCCACGCAAATATTTAAAGTTTCTATTAGAACAGGGCTCAAATCGAAGTTATCAATGTTTTTTTGTATGTAAACGTCAATTTTAAATCGATTATCCACGCAAATATTTACAGTTTCTATTAGAGCAGGGTTAATATCGAAGTTATCGATGTTTTTTGTAAGCAAAAATCGATTTTAAATCGATTCTCAACGATGTTTTTCTATGATACTACTTAGTAACTGTTTCAGTTTCAAGTTTTAAGGCTTCTTTTAGAATATATATTTAGAATTTGCATTCGAAGATATTTCTAGCTTTTTCTAGATCGTTAAAAATTGTCAGAATTACATTTAAAATATTACTAACAAAGAGATTAGGTACTCATACCCCTGTTCCCTGCTGCTGCTTCTGTTGCTTTCCATCCCCGCTGACCATGGCAAAGTTTATTAAATACAAATTATTCAATAACAATAACAATAACAGGCAAGGAGCAAGGAGTCACGAGAGGGGCGCGCATCCTGTTCAGGTAATTGGCCAGGACATGCCAGCAGTTCATAAAATATGGAATATGGAAATTACCCATGCCAGGCACAGACACCTTGATTGACAACCGATCTTCACTCTGATCTGATCCGCCAGAGCCCCTCTCATAAATGATGTCTGCTCGAGTAAAAAATCGGAATTCATAAAGAAGAAAAAAAAGGAAACATTTCCCACGTAACCGAAGATGGCTGGAAAAAAACCTCGCACCCCCAGAAGAAAGGCGAATGGAGAAAGGAGAAAGCAATGTTGTTGCAACCATAGCTAACAAGCCTGTAATTACTCGCCGGCAAGATTGTTGCTGCCATGTAACACCTTAATGGACTTAACGTCAGCCAGGACGAGGAGTCCTGACAGTCACAGTGTTACCCCCCCTGACTCAGGGCAGAAATTTGCATAAAAAATCCGTAGAACCGAGCAGAGGTGAGATGAAAAATGAATAATGAAAATCCGTGACCGTGCCGAGGCCGGGCTGAATCCTTTCGATCCTTTCGATGATATTTTGACATGACATCGTGGAAATATTTATTTGTCATCGCCTTGACAAAGGGATTAGACGCAATCATATTTTACGGACACGGAAATCCATGTTTCCCGTCCCGTCCCGTCCCGTCCCGGCATTAGCATAGGTCCAAGGATCAAATATTTTGACACCCAGTCGCAGTCCCAAGTTCCGAATGCCGGTATCCCGGAGCAGGACACAAAGACAGTTCAATTATGAGCACAAAGGGTTGAGGGTTCGAGTTGGAGACTCTGACCAGGCTTACGTAACCCAAAATCTGGAGTAAGTCGCCTTAAGGAATATAATCTTCTTTCGTGGCCATCTGCCAGAGCCTGGCTGTTACCTTTCTTGGCTTTTTATCTCGAGTTTCCTATCGGAGTGTCCCTTAAATGCAGCAATTAACCTAAAGACTGCCTTCAAGGAGTCGCTAAAGGGAAGTCAGTCGAGCGCGGCGTCCAGGGCCTCTAAGTAGTTGCACTTCCGACAATTACCTGGCCAAGGAAACACCGAAAGGATCCGCGGGAGGGTGACTCCTCCAGCGGGGGAGTAATCGCAATCGTAATGATTGCGGTCGCCTTTCTTTTCTCAGGGTCATAGCTGGCTAAGCACAAAGACTAGGCCTCCTCATCCTCATGTGTACTTCCTTTAAAGGTGCTTCTCTTTCTATATTTATTTTATAGAATAATTTTTAGGTTGCTTAACTATATTAATAAATATTTTAAAAGTTCCCAGAAATTACAAGAAAGTTTTAGGTTGCTTAAATATATTAATAAATATTTTAAAAGTTCCCAGAAATTACAAGAATGTTTAAGGTTGCTTAAATAAATTAATAAATATTTTAAAAGTTCCCAGAAATTACAAGAAAGTTTTAGGTTGCTTAAATATATTAATAAATATTTTAAAAGTTCCCAGAAATTACAAGAAAGTTCCGCCAGATTTTATAAAGTATTATTAAGTAACTGCAATCAATAGCGAATTCCAAAATCAAATCGAATCGAATCGGAGTCTCTGAACCCCCGCTCCTGGCCGAACTTCCACTTCCACTTCCTTTCTCCTTTTCTTTTTGGGAAAGGAATAGCCAAAAGGATAATAGCCGAGACGTCCGAGCGGCTCTAATCCCGGTAGCCATCGGCAGCTGCCTCGTCCTGCGTCCTGCGTCCAACCACCGAAACACCAGAGTTGCTCTAATTTAGAGACGTCGCCGTCTTGGATAATTTTTGCGCAAGAAGTCGAGCCGAAATTGGGTTTAAAAATTGCAATTGAAAATTGAAATTGGCTCATCCTGGCAGGATGGTGAGTGGACGACGTATCCTTTGTTGAGGTCCGGCTGCCGGACTTTGGAACTCGGGGTTCGGCACTTTCACGCTCCTTAGATCCGCACAGCGTGTGGAACGTGACAGGGACGGACTAGGACTAGGAGAGAGGGTGGGCCCAGGACTCACCAAGGACGAGGACCCAAGCCAAAACAAAGCCAGAGGCCAATAAATCTGCTCCGAGATCGGCCACGCATCAAAAACTGACAGGCCGCCCTTTGTCCACGTCGAGAGCGCTCGAGTCTTTGGCAAATGTCCCAATTTGAATCGGATCCTGTCGCCCAGGGAGCGCCTTTGGCACCGAAAAAAAGGATATTGATCGCCGTTGGATCATAAAACCGGAGGCGCCAATTGCGGTTCCAGAGCTGTGCCATCAAAGGATTCGGAGGGAGGCGGAAAGCAGCGGGAGTGAGGAGCCACCAGGGTCAGAGTCAATAAATTAAGCCGAGAAACTGGGGAATATTTAAAGGATATTTTTTAGGGAGCATATAGTAAGGTATATTTTTGTATAGTACATTTAAAATCGAATTATTTTTAAAAATATTTGTAAGACCTTGTTATATTAAACAAAAGAAAGCATAAAGAATTTAATCAATATATATTAAAACTATAAGAATAATAAGCCATTTAATATTCTCTATTTGTGGCAATTGTTTCCTGTTTAAGGATTTTTCTAAATATTATATTATACCCTAGAAAATTATTTAAAATAATACTTAAATAAGAAATATATATAAGGGCTTTCCCAAAAATTAATAAGTAAAAAATAAGGTAGTAATAAATACCTATAATAATTTCCTATAATCCCCTAATGAATACAGCATAATAATTCCGTAAAAACATAGATTTATGAATCTATAAAAATGTTTTCCCAGTCGTTAAAACTTGTGTGCAAAAATCTTTGGGAAACCCCTAAAAACCCATAAAAACTCCGCATATATGAGGTCAACCACTGGTCATCCCGTTGGTCAGCTCTCGTTGGTCATCGCAGCCTCCTCCCATTTTTTATTTTTTTTCAAACCAAAGACATCTTCATTTTGGTGTTCGGACAGGACTTTCTCCTGTCTTGCTCTCCCTGTTTTTTAAGTGGCCTGTTGAGATGGTGAGTGCAGCCTCCCATGCGGAAGGACACACCCAGCAATTAGGCAGCCGAGGATGGGCCCGATCTTCAGGACTTTCTTTGCTTGAGATCCTGCCATCCTTCGAGTGCGCAAAAGTGTCGCACATAAATTTTAATTAACTCTGTTTTTAATTGTTGCAAATTTATGTTCGAAGGCGCTCGCATTGCTCGGGGCTGTAGTCCTTGCAAATGGCAAACGAAAAAGGGATCGGCACTCGGATCCCTTTTCTATTTTTTTTGCGGATGCGATTTCTGCTCTAAATTATTTGCAATAATTTCAGTCCACTTCCTCATCCACTTCCCCGGTCGGGAGCGGCGCATCCTTTTTTTGCAGCCTCCTTTGTTGTAATTTACTTCTGCTTGTTGGACGCTGCAGACATCTCCCGTCGCGCATCCTTGTATCTGTATCTCAGACTGCATCTGTATCTGTAGCTGTATCTGTGGCTGTGGCTGTAGCTGTAGCTGTAGCTGTATCTGCTCTTCATTATGGCATCCATTGTTTCCTTCTCCTTCGGCGCATCCTTTGGGCTCCGTGTGTTCCAGTTTGCCCTCCCTCCCTTCCCATTCTTATTATTATTATTATTTTTTCAGGGTCACATCTGAGTCTGAGGCTGCCTCTAAGGCTGAGGTTCCTTGCGAATCTCTCCGAAATTGTCTCGTATTTGACAGTTGACAGTTGGTCGACTTTTGAGTTGGAAAGTTATGAGCATAAACATGATATTTGCCAGGGGGCCCGTTATTGCCATTTTGCCATTGCTGCCTCTGATATCCTTTATGTTTCTGCCAACTCATGGCACTCACCGAAAATATATTATACATGGAAAGGAAGGATTTCTAATGAGAGCGTAAAAAGTGATGGCATCAATTAATCATTTTCGCTTCATTTATGATTTAATGGCCTTTGGCTTGTGGGTTCCGCAGCCGCAAAAAAATCGCTAATGAAGTCGCCGACTTTCCCCGCCTTTATGCCTTTTCCGATTTCCCTTTTTTGCAAAACGCTTTCCCCTTCTGGTTTATGCAAAACGCAAACAAAGCCGCGCGACAAACATTTGATACACTTTAAGCATTTCTCTCTCGAATCCCGAAATCAAATATCGATAAATTCCGCAAACAATGCCTGGATCGGGGCATTAATCACAGGCCGCGGCCATAAAGCAGCCCTATATCTGCATGCGAGTGCCGGCGAGAGAGAGTCCATTATAATGTGTAAGGATAAGCATACATGCATGGAACAAGGACTAAACACATATGCAAAAGGGGAACAGGGCTGCGAAAAGGGGCAGAGATCGGATCAGAGAGGATCAAGTGGCTATATAATAATAATTTGCCAAGTTAATTATGTCTGTTTGGGATTAAAAGGAAATTCTTTTCACCTTCTTAAATGTTTTAAAAATGTAAAATCAGCAGTACGAATTTTTGTATTATTATAATCTTCTAGATAAAAGATAGGATTAATATTTCCCTCTTAAATAATATCAAATTTAATCAGAGGGAATTTAATTTAGAGGGAAATGTAATTATAAATAAATGTATTAACAACATTCAATATTTTGTAAAGGCTAAAATCTCTAAAATTAGAAATAGGAATATTATTTCCCAAGTAAAAAATATCAAAATTAATTAGGAGACACTTCTTCAAGGGGAAATGTAATTATAAATAAATGTATTACCAACAATAAACCTTTTTAAAGGCTAGACTCTTTTAAATAATAAAAAGGTAAACAGTTTCTCCTCTTTTTAAAAAGCAAGGTAAATGCTATTATAAATAAATGTATTACAAACATACAATATTTTGTAAGGGCTAGAATCTCTTAAAGTACAAATAGGTATACTATTCATCCTGTAAAAAATATTAAAGTTAAATTTCCGAACCACATTAAGTAATAAACGCTTTAAAGTAACAAAAAAAATATTATTTTTCCGCTTTAAAAATATAAAATAAATATATAGGAAAATATTAAAATAATAACTAATGTTTCCCCTTTTAAAAATATAAAACTTAATCAAGACACACTTTAAAGAAGGAAGTACAATTTTCCTTACAATTTTTCTGCCTGTATTATTCACTGTATCTGCCTGTATTAATTGTTCTGTATTATTAACGTTTTTTTAATAATACAAATTATTATACATATAAAATATTGTTATATAGAGCTTAAATCTCAGAAAATAAGGCCAAATAAACAGCCATAAAATCTATAAGTTCCACAAATAGTTAAAATAACAATTATTTTCTTTTACAGTGCTTTAAACGCTTTCAAAACTAGCCAGAAAAATCGCTCATTCCCCGCGAGATTTGCAAAAAAGTGGCCCGCCTTTCAGCCACAGGCCATTGAGCAATGCAAATCTCTGCAGTCAGGATCGACAGGATCGACAGGATCTCTGGGACTGATCGAAATTCCAGGAGTGAGAGAGAGCGAGAGTGAGAGTGAAAGTCAAGTGGCTCTTGGCGACGCGCTCTGAGAGGGTAAAAAACAATGCCAGCGCCGGGCAATTTGCATGGCAAGGGTCCTTGGTCCCTGGTCCCTGGTCTTTGGTCCTTGGTCCTGTACCGGGCTTGAGCTCGTTAATTAAGCGTAAAATCGTCGCACACAAAACGCTGAAAACTCAAATTGAATTTGAGTGGTTTTCCTGCCATTCCTTATCCCATTTGCCTTGCATGTTTTATGTGTGTTTTCTTTCTGGTTTTTTGTGTGTTATTTTTTTGTGGTGTCCTCTTGTAAACCGCAGAAAATGCGAGGATTATGGTAATTTATCGAAGACAAATCGGGATGCTCGTTAAATCATATTAATCAACAAGGAATCGCTCTATATACCCTTTTTTCTCTCTTTTCAAGGAAACTAACTCAAAAACTCATTTAATCCTTTTGTGCGGCTATGTAAACAGCGATAACTCAATGCCAAAGGATCTGGCAGAGAAATAGGGGCAAAAACCCAGAGAAAGGGGTTGCCAAAAAGAGTTGAAAAGTTGAGGAAAAATTCGCAATTCGAGGCAATCAATTAACTAACCCCTTGCAAGAGCCTTTGAAGAAGATCTACAAAACCAAACAACTTTCACCGCAAAAAAAAAAAGGAAGAAAGGATAAAAGCGGAAAGGATAACGTGCGAAATATAGGATGCTTCGCAAATGAAGAGATTAAGCAGGAAGGATGAAGGATGAGGGGAAAGCAGATCCTGGACGAGAGATCATCCACTAGATAACCGCCGGGAGATGATGGTCACGGATACTTTGAGTGATCGCCGGCTGGGACTGGGGCTGAGTGATCCGAGGCCGTCACTTGAACACCACTTAGTACATCACTTGAGGATCGGATCGGATCACTCAGGGAGGGAGACGGATCACTTCACCGGCTGCCCAGCTGGTCAAGGGGCTAAGGATAACCTCGCCTCTCACACACATCTGTGGGCAGTTATCCTTGATCTTGTCAGCGGTAAATCGATCTAAGTTAGACTCCTTGTACATCTCTTTATACTTGTATATATTTCTTTATATTTTAAATAGAATATGAATATTAAACAAATTTTTAAGCTGCTCTTGCAGGCAATTTATAAATATTTATGTAGATTTATATTTCTAAGTTAGACTCCTTGTACATCTCTTTATGTTTATATATATTTCTTTATATTTTAAATAGAGATTGTGGAATATTAAACAAATTTTTAAGCTGCTCTTGCATGCGATTTATTAATATTTACATAGATTTCTATATTATTTTTTAAGCAGCTCTTGCAAGGTATTTACAAATATTTATTTAGTTTCTATATATTAAATAGAGTTTGTGGCAAGGAAAATCATACTTTAAACCGATATTTCAAGGGATAACGTGAGTTTTTCCCCCCCTCAACTTTTCAATTTAGCATTTCCCAAAAGGAAGTTAGATAAAACTTGATAACTCGATAATGATCCCGCTCTAGAGCCTACAGAAACTTTTCCTCTAGCTTAATAGTCACAACTGTCACTCCAGCAGGACTTTCATAACGTTTTTCTAATGCCTCAGAAAGGAAGTGGCGAAGGTTTTCAATTAAAAAAAAAAGAATTATAAATTGCATTTGTGGCTGCTAAAGAGCCGCAATTAATACGGCCAGGAAGTGAGCAAACCTGGCTAATTAGCCCGGGGCTTCCCCTCTATTTTTTTTGTTAATAACTCCTGTCCTGGCCAGCAAGTGCGGCGGCCAGAGCCTGTTGCGGCATTCAAATGAGGGAAAAGGGGGAAAGGCAGGGGAATAAACGAGGAAGCGGACTTCCTTTGAGGGAGGGAGGAAGGAAGCAAGGAAGCCGGGCGCTGGCCGATAGACATCTAGATGTCATTCTCGTGAGCTGGTGCACTGGATGAGTGGCTCCGAGCCGGGGGAAACTGTGGGAAAGGATGGGCTTTAGACAAAATTAAGAAAAAAAATACATTGCCTGTGCAAATTGTGGTAAATTAAGATCAGGGAAGGGTCAAAAAATCAAAATGTTATAAGGAAAGCATGAGAATTTGGTAAAAAGAGATAGGATTTAAAGAGGAGTAAGTAGTTATTTATACAAAATAATAAATATGACTAAAATATGGTTATTATCAGAAGATAAAATTGGAATAAGTGATATTTTTAACCATTTAAACTTCAGTTTTTATTACCAAAAATAACATAGAACAAGTTATATTTTTAGTACCAATATCTAGCTTAAATTTTACTTAAAAATAATTATTATTTGTTTACAAAAGGGTCATTTTATACTAAGAAGAGTTATTTAATCATAATAATAACTATACTTTAAGTTTGGGTCTTAAAATCATTAAAAGGCAGAAAAGTGGTATTTTTGTAAAACATTTAAATAGGGTTTACATAAATCTGTAATGTATTATTAAGCTACAGTTTTTAATAACAAAAGAAAAAGGTATACAAAGGGATATTTTTATTACCATTTAATCTAGCTTTAATTTCCTTCAAAACTTTATGACTTTATGCTAAAAAGGGAGTAGTCATTTATTAATATTAATATATATTATTAAAATATAATGAATGAATGAACGAATACTAAAGAAATTTAGAAAAAGTGACGTTGATAATACAGATTATTTATAGACAAGATCTAGCTTTAATTTTCATCAAAAATAAATATTATTTGCATGCAAAAAACAGTGGTTTTATTTTAAGAAGAGAGTAGTTATTTATTATTATTAATATATATTACTAAAATATATTTTTTGAATACCAAAAAAATATAGAAAAAGTGATGTTATTAAAACCAATTTTTTATAGGCAATATCTAGCTTTAATTTTATTTAAAAATACATATTATTTGCTTAAAAAAAACTATGACTTTTAAATAAGAAAATCTTATAAGCTTCTAAAGAATTTCAAGGCTTTTTTCCCCTAAGAAAAGCTAGGAACTAGAAGATACTTTCAAGCTGAAGATACTTGCCGCTGGAAGATGCTTCTGGGCGAGAGAGAAACCTCCGAGAAAGAAGCCTCCGAGAGAGAGTTCAGAGAAGTGTGAAGAGAGAGCAGAGAAGTGTCCTTCTGCCCCCGAGGGCTGCGCTTGCGCAACAACCCCTAACTCCTGGCAATACCTTCGGCAACCATCGGCAACGTTCGGCAACCCCCTGCTCCTGGCTCCTGACTCCTCGCTCCCGGCTGTGTCTCCTGGCTATAAAACACCGCCGCCGCCCCGGACCGCTTCAGTTTGTCAGCCAGAGCCGTCGAGAGCGGACACAGAGTCCACACAGCCCACATTCCTTTTTTTTTCCGAGAGAGTAACCATCGATCCACACCATGCTCAAGTGGACAGCCTCGGCGCAGCGCCTGAACGAGATGCAGCAGGAGCAGGAGGAGCAGGGCCAGCGGCAGAGGAGGAGACAGCGGCGCCACCGCCGGGCCACCATAGCCAACAAGGAGAACGTGCCCGACTGGAATGGCTACACCTCCACGCCGCTCCCTCTGAGGCTGCCTCTGCCCGGTGCACGCCTGCGCAATAGTCCTTTGGTCCTGGCCCCACTCAGCGATATCCGGAATGTCACCCCGGAGGCGCACCACCATCAGCAGCCGGAGCGCGTCCAGAGCGTGAGGTATGCCACCACCCTGCCACGCTTCGCGGAGGACTACTCCCCCAACGGGCTCCTCCTGCCCTCGGGTCAGCACTTGGCTCTAAGGGGACTGGCGCCACTGGATCCCTTCCTGGGACAGCCGCGCTACATGGTGAGGGAGACCAAGCGCAAGCTGGACGCCGATCTGCTGGCCACCATGGAGGAGACACCACTGCCAGCGATGGCTCCCACTCCAGCTCCGGCTCCGGCTCCGGCTCCGGCTCCCGTACGCCCCATCACCCCGCAGCCCGCCTCCACGCAGATGGGCGACCAGACGCTGGACCGGCTCATAGACGCCATCCTGGACTCGGCCTGCAAGGCCAAGGATGGCAGCGCCAAGAAGAAGCCGCGCCGCTGCCGCTCCACCTTCAATCTGCGCCGCCGTACCCTAGTCAAGCAGCAGCTGGACGCGGACTGTGCTCGGCCGGAGGTCCTGTCGCCCTCCTATGCCCCCGGCGATGATCCGGCCAGCGATCTGAGCTTTGGCCTGATGCCCATGATGCCACTGGCCATGGCCACACCGGAACCGGCCTCGCCGCTGGTGAGGATCCCCCATCAGATGCTCGTCCAGCTGCCCACGCCAAAGGTCACCTCAGTCGGGGACAACACCTTCTGCCTGGAGACGCCAGTGAGGAGTCTGAAGAGGAGCCGTGGCGCAGTCAAGGAGGTGAAGGAGTCGCCCCTCAAGCGCTTCAAGGTCGACGAGCGCAACTACTTCGAGGTGGGACTGGCCCTGCCCTCGTCCATATATGTCTAGGAGGCAGAGGTCCTGGAAGAAGAGAAGGAGAAGAAGAAGGAGGAGAAGCCTGCTGACAAACGGGGGGAAAACGCTTAACTATGACGCTTAACTAGTTCCTAAGGCCACCGACTAAACCCCAGACTCGATCCTGTACATAGCTCATCCCTTTAGTTAATCGAATTATTTATTATTAGCATTTAATTTACACTCTTTTTTTTGACGCTGCTGTTATGTAGTTTTTGTGTACTCAACTTTTTTTTCCATTATTTAATTTTAACAATTATTTATTTATTAGTAAATTAAGAGAACTATATACAGCTATAAACCCTTTTTTTTATAACAAAATAAATGCAAAGAAATCAAAAATAAGGTTTTTCTGAATGGGAAATTGGGAGGAAACGATTATTTTAAGAAAAGGTCCTTTTTATATGATTCAAAAAGGAAATTATAATAGCAAAGTGGGGATTTTAAAGGATGTTGTTGAAGCAGTTTTTTTATATCTCTATTATATATTCTAGGTAAAATGATTTAATTAAAAAATGGCTTTTTAGTAAAGCTGCAAAAGAAGCGAAACTTTCGATATTTTGATACGCAAAAAAAGATTTTTAATCTCATTTTATTGGAGTTTGATGGGGATATTTAAGGATAGTTGAGGGAGTCCATTTGTATTTCTTTTATATATGTTAGCTTAAATAATTAGTTTAATTAATTTAAAAGCTTTCACTTTATAGCAGAATACATACAGAAGTATACACTTTATAACAGAAATAAACGAACTTTGATATTTTTATGATTGCAAACATCAATTTTTAATCGATTAACATCATTTTTTTGATCTGTACTTTATAGAACCCAACAGATCTTAGATATTTTCCATATTTACAGTCTATAAATTTCTATAATATAACAAAATGTATCGTTAAGCTCCAAAAGAATCCAAGCTTTGCAAAAATTGATTTTTAATCGATTAATATAGATACTATCCATCTCTACTTAATAAATACTTTCTATATTTACACTCAAAAATATTCCCATAATTTTTCGGAATAACAAAAATGATTGTTTCTCGTGTAAAAATATTATATAAAACAAGGATTATGTTCTGTTTCAAAGGAGAAACATCTGCGGTCACCTGGTCCTTGTCTATGCAATATCCTAGCTCGTGTCCTGTGGCTGGGCATATATTTACACAGTTGCTTGACCAACCGATTTGCTTTGCTTTTCCAGGCGACCAAAACAAACAAGGCAACAAGCAGACAGACAGGTTGAATAGCCGGCGGACACAGGTACGAGCCAGGATCAAGACAACGCCCCCGTCGCGATGAGCCGGCAGATACCAGATACAGATACAACAGCTGGCTAGCGCGTGGATACGAAGATACAAGGAGAGAAAGGAGAAACACAGCCTCAGCGGAGATGCAGAGTTGGCTGCTTTCTCAAAATATATCGTATATATAATTTATAGTTTATCTACTTATTACAGATATTTAAATTAAGCCTTTTTGCTTTTAGCAGGGCTTAATAAATATGATACAGGGATTTTTGTGGAAGGACTCTGAAAATATACCTACCCTTCCCAAGCTTTTGTTTGTCAGTTTTAAAGCTTAAGGTAACTCAATCGCGTAATGCTGTGAATAGGGGTTTTTATAAATTATAAGCTTCTTTTGTTACCTTAATTTGGTTTAACATTATCATAAATTTTGAATAATACAACAGTTTAGTGCCAGGACAAATCGATAATGAGTTGGAAACGCTTCAAGAAAATATAAAGAAGGATATATATTTTCTTCTACCAAAATCTGGCTAGTTTCCTTAGCGAGGATCATCACTGAGGGAAGCAGGAGGACACTTGTTAACACTTTGACGCCCTCGCACACGCTTTTGGCACCGTAATTCGATTTGAGTGCGGTATGGCTGCCAAAGGATACGGGAGATACAGGAGATATATGCTATGTAGGTTTGCAGGAGATGGTAGAAAGGTAGAAAGGTAGAAAGGCAGTGAGACAGAAAGGCAGAAAGACAGGAAGGTAGAAAGGCGGAAGGAACCCGCTTAATCCCTCAAGATCCCATCCGATCCGATCCGATCTGATGCGATCCTGCAACCTGTCATCGCATCGCACATTCCTGTGGGCTTGTCCCTAATTTGTAGACCATTTAGACTGTGCGATGTGCGATGCCGATAGATAATTGAATTATTTTTTATTGTTCATATTTCCTGGCTGCGCTTCCCCGTATTCCCCGCTGGCTGCACTTGCTGGGATGGGATCGGCAGAGGGATCTCCAGCCAGCTGTGCTCACCCGCATCGTTAGACCAATTTCCTAATGTCGCCAGCTCGGGTCACGCCCCTTAACCCTTCATTTTCGTTTACCTTTGCCTCTGCATTTGCATTTCTTGGCCCCGCTTCCGTCTTATTCGGTTCCTGCCTCTGCGTGTCACTTGGTTAATCGATAAAAATTTAATTAATTGCTTTTACAAGTGATAAAAACAAGAAAGAAGCGACGGTGAGGACAGGATGGGCTGGGCAGCAGTTATGGGGGCTTCTCTGGGCGGGTGAGGAAACTGGTCACAGCTGACGGGGCACGGGGAAAAGGGTTACTGGTTACTGGAGACTGGGAAATGGAATATTGGGAGGAGATCTTGCCACTGGGGACAAGGAAATAACCAAGAAATTCGTTAGTAGAAGGCTTTTCCTGAGCTGGTAGCTTATAAAAGATTATTTTAGCTTTCGAAAATATCTTAAAGGGTATCTCCTAGGAATTAAAAGGACTTTTCCTTACAATATTTGCAATGGTAATAACAAACGTTGATAAATCGACAATTTGTTATCGATAAAAATTCAATTAAGGGAATCGCCTTAATTCGTATTTTTTTACAGAATATATTCTGGGACAAAGATATGTTTCCTTTTTACCCATTTATTTAAGCTTGAATAATTCCCATTATGTAATATTTCTAGTTTTAATATATCACAAAAAAACATTATTTTTCTAACAATATTAACAATCGTAATAACTAACATTGATTAATCGACAATATGTTATCGATAAATATGTCATTGGAGCTATTTTCGTGCTTTTTTGAGGAAAATATCCTGGGGCAAAGATATGCATCAATTTACCAATATAATAAGCTTAAATAATTCCCTTATTAATATATATCACAATAATAATATATCACAAGGATCCTCTTTTATTAATAAAAAAAAGAACCCATTGACTTATCGATAGGCAATATGTAATTTTATCGATTTTAAAATACACATCTTGCATCCTATAGCTCTTAGGCAAATATAAAGTATATTTATTATTGATTTAATATCAAATCAAAATAACCCCAAACCCATTTATTAATCTAAAAAAAACCATTGACTTATCGATATACATTATGCCATTTTATCGACTTCCTTTCAATATCAAAATCACACATCTTGCATCTTATAGTTTTTAAGCAAGTATAATTTGTATTTATCCTTAATATAATTAAACCCAAACTCATGTATAAGTACAAAATAAACCCCGATTTCTGACAGTTCGTCCCTGCCTTCGGCGATCCTTCATTATGCAGTTTAGTTAATCAACAGCTGGCCGCAAAAAGGAGGAAGTGCTGCGGCTGAAAAGGATTCCGAGCTCGGGGGCAGGACCAGATTTCGCCAGATGCATCGGCATTCGCGAATCCTTCGTCTCGCGTTCTGGTTTTCATTTTCATTATTATTATTTGCGAATCCCTTGATTGACAAACAAGACGTGGCTGCCAACGCCGCGGGCGAAATTCTTTTTAGGATTTGAGGAAACCTTCTTGCTGAGTCGGCGGAGTCGGAGTCGGAGCCTGAGTCCTTAACTCGCGAATCAAATTGTTTTCGCACTTGGCCTCGGGGCAAGAAACTTTCTTTCTTCCTGCGGCAAGCTGCAAGTCGCGAGGAGAGAAAAAAAGGAACATAAAACAGGGAGAAGGGAGAAGCCAGGACTGCAGCCAAAAGCTGGTAAGCCGGCTTAGGCCACATTTGCGTCCTGGCAGGATACTCCGCTCGGATGGAGGCCTCTTCCCCGGTCCGGTGTCTCTGTCAGTGAGTGTGTTCCCAATAATTGCCAAATATTATGCAAACAATGGGCATCCAAATTGAAATCCCCGCTCGCCGCGCCGCGTGTGGCATCGCGCTGGCATTAATATTTAAATCCCGACATCCCGGCAAGGGTGGCTCTCCTCTCCTCTCCTAATTATAATTCATTTTCCAGCGCGAGCCCCGAGAGCTGCTGCAATCTGTTAATGATAAACAAATTTTCCACTGCAATCCGTACAGCGGCGACAAATACAAAAAAAAAACCCAAACTGATGCTGGAGTGAAAGGGTTGCAATATTTTGTTGCAACGCCGCATGCGTGTTACTGTCGCCGCCGGCGAATTATATTTAAAAAGAGAGAAAAAAAGCGACATGAATTTCGCAAGTCCCTTAATTAGCTTAGCGATCGCAATCGCCATCGGAAACGGAATCGGAATAGGAATCGCATCCATCCCGATCCGACCCCGATCCGATGAAGTGGCCGCCGCCCAGAAAGTGCGAAAGTCAAGAGTGCGGGACGGTGCTGCACGGCGCAAAAAAATTTGCATGTTTTGTGTTAATCGATTCGATTTCTGGCCAGTCAGGTATCAAAATAAATATTCAGATGCAGCTAGGTGGGTTTGGAAGGGTGTAATATATGTGGAAGGTATATTTGTGTTGCCTCATATATATTTGTGCATTTATTAAAGGATTTTATTAGGTTTTAGAATATATTCCAACTATTTTATTTAATTAAAATTACTACTACTATTTTTTCATTAAAGATATTTATAAATATGATTTTAAGGTGTGAATGTCAAAAATAGAGTGATGAACCATCGTTAGTATCGTTGTTTATTTTTATACCGAAGAAGAATTAAAAGTACACTCATTTCTTCAACTTGCCCCATGTCAGCTTCTGCAAAGACAGTCTCCTAGCTTCAAAGCACATATAACGGTGCTGCATTCCGTGCGGTTAAGCTTAGAAAGTATTTTAAACTTGAATTCCTTGGAATTTGTGTGGATTACTAGCTTGCAATTTAATTCGATTTGAAAGGAAAACAATATTTGTGCATTAAGGAGATAGTTTTAAGTACTTAAATTATTTATTTTATCTTAAAATTGTTACCAATTGTTGTGACTAACTATCCTTTTAGGGTTAGGATATAAATAAATAAAAATAAAAGAACTTTTCAACAAAAAAATTTGAAATTTAATTAATTTAAATCGATTTGAAAGAAAAAAAAAATGTGTCTTAAGGGGTTATTTATTTTCTCGAAATTTACGAATATAGAACACTGATATATGTGCAGTATATAAGTTTTAAGGGTTAACTGTGTTATTTATATTATTATAATGAAAATTTATGTGAATTTAATGGCATTAAGTTGGAAAGGTTATATATTTTTCCAAAACCCGAAGATAGCTTTATAGGCCAACTGTACTAGTGCTCTAGTTTCCCTTCATTTCGCGCAGTGCAACGATGAGTGGGCAGAATGCGGAATGAGCGATCGGCGGATGACGGCGCAGTTCCGCCGGAGTGACAGTTGGCCGAGTGCCGCTGCCACTGCCGCGTGTGTGCATTATGCTATATGCTATACGCTATATGCTTTATGCTATATGGATGTGCAACTGCCTCCTGCCATATGCCACGTGCCGCGACGTGCAACGTCACAGTGTTGCCGCAGGTCAAAGAGTCATGCAAATTTCGCAGCCCAAAAACTAATGATGCCACTGGAAGCTTTTTGGACAGGGACAGGGGCAGGACGTGCCACCCCGCTGTAAGAATGGTTACAATGCATCTGCGAGGCGATGTTGCAATGTTGCACGTTGCACGTTGCTCGTTGCTCGTTGCACGCGCTCCACACAAAAAGGGGGTGACTTGTGCGCGCCGCCGTCGCATACGCTTACAAGCGACAAACAATAAAAAATGAGAAACGAAGAGGAGAGGACTTGAAAAAACGCTTCCGGGCGATTACACGCGTGCCACAGTTTGCTTGCTTCCCTCTACTATTTGGGTGAAAATTTACATTTTTTCCGGCGGCTGTTGCTTATGAAAAACAAATATGTCGAGTGCGGAGTCCGGGCTACGGAGTGGAGGGAAAGTCCTGGAAAATGCTACTCCGTTGCCGCTGCCCTTTCCTGTATTTGTTGTTGCTGCGCAGTGAAGTGGACAAGCGGCGTTCCGAGCTTAAACGTTTTGTAAATCGCTGACATTTGCCTGTCACTTTGTCAGCCAGACAGCCAGTCAGCCAGTCAGTCGGGAATACATCACACTGTGGCTGAGGGGAGGGGGCGTGGCAGTGCGACACATATTTTTTAACGGTCCCCTCTGCCAGGCTGCAGGGCTGCCATCCATCCCGATGCTCGCTGATTGACAGGATTCGCACTTGACTTGCTGCGCAGGCGCGCATTAGCAGCGCCAAAGCAGCGAAAAAGCAGAGCAGCAGAGCTCGTCCGAAATCGGAACGGCAATCGAAACCGACCGGGTCCGGGTCCGGGTCCTAGTCCAACAGGATCACCATTCCTTCCCCCTTGAGTCGCGCTAATCGCCTAATGAAGCCAAAGCACTTTTATTTATTTATTCATTTTTTTCGCTTTATTCGCTTTACTCGTTCCCGTTTCGCGTTTGCTAAGTACATGCGGCTTTGGGTGCGATAAGGCACAGTGGTATAGTGGTTAAACATTGGTGGTGGTTATATATTAAAATACAATAAAATGCCAGAAAATGAATACCCATAGGAATATACAAAAAATTAGTTTTTAATTGAATTTTCAGTTAATGAAACAAAAATAGGAAAATTTGTTTGCTAATATAATATATATATAGGTCGCCAAATGTAAAAACATTGTAAAAGCATTATTAATGCATATATTTAAATCATTCCACTTCCATAAATATAATATAAAAAAAAAAAAAGGTGAATTAATTTTCCATAAAATTAATAAATACAAATAAAACAACAACAAGTTTTGTTAACTTAACAAGCTCGCTATACTTGCACGCGACCCACTGTGCAGCCCACTCGAGGTCTGCCTCCCGCTCTCCTTTTTTGCTCTCTCGCCTTGGCCTCTTTGTACGCTTCCTCGCGCTCTCGCCAGCTCCCTTTTCGGAGGGTAACGAAAGCAACTTTCGGCGCTAAGCCGTGCATCGCACTGCGACAGGGGTGAGAGTGAGAGTGAGAGGAGGAAGGAGGTGGCCCGCGGGTAATGCAGATTTCTATCTGATGGGCAAACAAAAACCGCAGTGGGTGCAGACTAGTGCCGAAGCACACCACCACCATTCGCCTGCCCCGACTGCCGGAATTAGTAGGGAAAAAGTGGGTTGGTGGCCGTGCAACGTCATTGGCAAAACAAAGGCCCGGCGTCGTTTATGTTAATTTATGTGCTATTAAAAGCGGCGCGGGGCACTTAACTCGTCACTGCCCCGGGCGCTGCTCTATATGGCAAATATGTACGTATACGTACGTGTGTCCATTGATTGGACGCACGTGACGCGGCCGGACGCCGAAGGATCTCGGAGCGGACGAACGATCCAGGACGAAACTAAGTCGGCCAAAGCTGTCAGCGACTCAGTTTCCGCGTTATCGAGTGTTTGAATATTTTGTTCGTTGTATTTTATCACAGGAAGTCACACAGTCGTCGTCACTGGATCCGGGTTGGCGGCTCTTCAACGGGATTAACTCGGCGAATGGGATTAATTCGAAATGCCACGTAAATTAAACATTACGAATGTGCATTTATTTATATTTGTATTGTTAGAGAAATGCAGGCTCTTTTTAAGCCATAGATGTTTTTTTTATTTTGGTTTACAAATTTAAAATATTATTTCTTTCATACATTTTAATAAGGAAATAAACTTAAATATATTTACAGTTATTAAATATGTGTTATTAGTTATAAATGTTGTTTTAAATACCAAACTCCAAAGTATACTTCATTCACTACACTTATTACCGCTTCCTTTGCCTTAAAATTCCCAAGTGCAAATTTGTGGTAACCAATCAGAGGTAATAGCTTTGCATACTTCACTCTTTTGCTAACTGCAAGTGTTCCTAATTACTTAGCGCCTATATCATTACCATAATTACGTTAGAGGATTAGTATAATTTATAATAAAACACTTATCATAGCTGTTAACTCGCCAAGTCACAGCTTAACTATTATACTAACTATATTTGCTGTTGACTCACCGAGTGACAGCTTGCCTTGCCGCAACCTTCACATACTTGAGCTCTTACCGATTTCTATATAGTATATAGTATATAGTATATCCGAGACCCCGCTCTAAATGCCAAATTCCCCCTTAATCCATTCGTTTGCCGTTAATGAGGTGGCGAGATTGATTTAGCCGCCGTGACAAATTAAACTGCGCTCGCTTAATGAGCTGCCAAGGGCTTCGGCTTCGGCTTCGGCTTCCCCCGGGTGAAAAGTGACGCTGGAAACGCGCAGAAAAACTGCTGAAAAGCCGCACACAAAAGGCCGCAACAAAAACGATTTTTCTTACATTGGAAATTATAAAAAAGTAGACAAAAAAAACACCAAATACGCCGAAAAGTGCACAAAAAAATAGATTTTTTTGGGTGTGTGAATCAACCACAGCAAACCCCTTGCTAAACTTGCTCACGTCGAGGGTTTGTTTTTCCTTTCTTCGCAAGACAAACAAAGCATTTTTCCCATTTATTCAGCCTTTTTCTTTTTTTGGGTGAAAAGTGTGCAAATGAAGCGTTGATAAAATGTGTTTGTTTTTTGGCAAAAGTCCCAAGACGACGGCGCCCAAGATGCGCGGAAATTCGATCATAGATCATCCGATCCCATGGCATCCCACCCCGTCTTAAAAAACGCAGAGAAAAGAAAAGAAAAGAGAGAAGAAAGCAGCTGTGGGCTGCGATCATTTGCTAATTGCTGTCAAAAGTTCTTAAGCCATGTAACAAATGTGCATTGCGAAATTATTTATACGAATTTAATGACTCTCATTTGCGGGGAGATGGGACACAAAGGAGATCTCTTTACGGGAGAGTAAGGAAAGTAAAGAAAATTAGCAGGACAAAGGCGAAATTTTCCCACTAAAGTTGAGAGTTTATAAAATGAAAATTTATAAAGATATTTATTTGGTTTTATAAATAAATATATATTTATGTATATAATATAAAGGAGTTATATTTCAGGTGATCTTTTTAATAAATATCTTGGAGGAAGAAATCTTCTAGAAATCTTTACAAATATCATCGTTTTCCATTCTTAACACTTTATTTAAGCAAAAGCCTTATTAAACAATAAATTATTTATTTTAAAAGTTTTGTTAATAAGCTTTATAATCTCTCATGACTTATTTTAACTCTTAAAAGGAATTTAAAGATTTTTATTAGGAATATAAGGTGAAGAAACCCTTATAAATGGGTGGCTCCTTCACTTTAAAAGTGTATTTAAGTTTGTTTTGGGCTTACATTATATTATAGTGATTTTTAAATATTATATTATATTAAAATTCATTTATTGAATCTCTCTTTGTAACCTAAAAATCTTTAATTAATTCCTTTTAAGAAAAAATAACACACAATTACATAATTTCCCCTTGTGATCCCTTGACCAAAGATATGCTATCCCCTATCACTGTACTAATTCCTCCAGATAAAATCAGAGCAGAGATCCATGCAGACTGGATTTGCCTAACAATCGATTAATTGGCTATTATGTGTGGTCAGCAGCCTCCCCGATCTAGCCATAGATCATCTAACCCAGACAGCAGCTGCTGGTTGATTACAGGGAATGGTCCCTGTACCGGACTAATTGCATTGAGTGGACAGTCAACGCCCAGCTTTCGGGCCTCGGGTCGTGGGTCGGGATACATCATATATGGGCTATCGGTGCTAATCTAAAACGTTGCCTGTTACACTTTTATTCCTTTTAAGTGTTTGGTGTGTGGTGTGTGGTGTGTGTGGGCATTCAACAAAACAAACGCAGGACCAAGGACCAAGGACACGGACACGTGGCCAGCGAGGGCGGTGGGAATGGCTAGCTGGCAAGGGTAGCAAGGACATGCTGGCCAGGCCGGGCCGGCCGAGTGACCGCAACAATGGTCGCGTTTAATTACAGTTATTGTCGCACCCTTCGCCTCACATTTGCATTTACATTGGCGTTTCCATTGCCGCATTTTCAAATATTTCCACCTTCGGCACGTGGTGCAATTGTGCACTGTAAAAAATCAGGGTAATCAGGCCCAAAGTCTGTGCTTTAATAACTTAAATGATTTTTATATAAAGATAAGTAATTTAAGAGCTCAAGCGATGTCCTTTAAGACTCCGAAAAAAGCTTAGTTTTATTTTAAGGCCTCGCAGGCTCGAAAGTCAGCAAATTTCTTTAACCAGCCTCTGCCGACACACAGACAGTATACGCGCAAAGCTTACATGCTACACTGTACTGAATTTAAAGCTAAATCTAGCCTTCTTAAGCTTTAAATAACTATTTTTTAGTAAATTTGCTAGCCCTTAAAAAATTGTTAAATATTTTTTATTTTCATATTTATTAATTTATTATTTATTTATTAATTTCGTACACACACAAATGCAATACTAACAAATCAATCTATAATAATTATTATTATTATTTCAAATTGTTTTCCAGAAACTTTGCGTTTTAAAAGTTATGAAGCTTTCTCTTAATAAACTTTCTTTAATAAGCCATCTTAAACATTATTTTCTCTTCCCTCTTTAATAATTAAATGTATTATTACTATAACTTTTCTGCCAGTGCCCTGGACAGTGGGCCACATGCGTAATTAGCATAGCAGTTGGGCCCCTCAAGTTACCCCCAGAAAGTTACAGCCGCGACAATTGCGCATTCTTTGGAAAGTGCCGAGCGTTTTTCCTCTTTTTTTTAATTTCTCTACGGCCTGCGCTCAGCCAGCAATGAAATTTATGTAAATTAAATTAAAATTAAAAAAGCAAGAAGTAAACTAAGAACAAAGCTAAGCTTAACAAGCGTAACGAGTAAGTGGGCGCGACATATGGCCAAAAGATCGCCGCGGCGAGCAATTGTGTGGATGAGTTAGAGCCTAAGACTCGCATAAATTTCAAGCAGCGTCGCCTGTCAGCGCCCCTTAAGTGGGTAGTTCTCCGCGGAATAGTACACCTATACTCGTAGATCGTGGCCAGAACCCTTCCTGGGCGACACTTGAGATAAGGATCGCGGCCAACTGACACGCCCGACCATTGAGTTTGACTCGGAGTCGGATCCTGACAGCCAGCAGCGATCATCGCTGGAATATGTGAGCAAGGATCTGCGTAATGTGAGCCTGGAATTCAGACTTCAACTTGATGGATATTCATAGCATCATTCTGATATCAATCTTATAATGAAATCTATATTTGTGAATCGAGAAAGAGATTTTTTAAACGACCTAAAGGTTTCTTAAAGGTTGCTTAAAGGTTCCTTAAAGGTTGCTTCAAGATTCCTTAAAGATTTCTTAAAGGTTCCTTAAAGGTTCCTCAAAGATTTCTTAAGTAATTGATCCAGCTCATTTTATGCCATTCATTATGTATCATTCTTCGTCAAAAAAATATGAAAAAGGTTATCCCTTTAAACTAAACTTATCGGAGGTTTTATGACATATCTTTTCAAACAGCAATCATCATCATTAAGGACACTGGCATGCGCCTCTAGGAAACCACAACAAATTCGGACAGAAGTGGTCATAAAACCCTGTCCTTCAGTTATCCAGTTTTTATCACCGATCAATATCCAGCAGAGCGGGCACCTACAGCCGTGTGAAACCCTTTTCCGTGTCCGTGTCCTGTCCGTGTCCAACTAAATTACCTCTGTTCGATGTGTTATGAATATTTTTTCCAGGCCCTATATAGCAACGCAATCATCGGGACAGAGGCATCATCAGAGAGATCGACATTTATGGCGCATAAATTTACCTCACTTTCCCCGCACACTCTCTCCCCGAAATTTCTCCAATATAGAGAATCCTGGCCAGGCCAATTAAGTGCATCGAATCGGAGCCCGGGATTCGTCACAGGCTGACAGGGATTGCGAAAATTTAAATACGGAACATCGCTGAGGAATCCGGGGTGGACTGCCCCTGAGTGTCATCAAAACAATGTTTGCCAGCTAGTTTATGAGCTGCGCCTCATTTTCATTCGCATTTCCCATTTTCATTTCCCATTTCCCAGCCGCATTTTGCATGTCACCTTTTCCATTTCGCAATGCCTTTGCCCGGGCATTTCCCTCTACCTTTTTTCAATTTCACATTAATTTCTTTTCAATGCCCGCTGCCATCCCCCAATGCCAATGCCAATGCCCAATGCAGAATTATGCAAAAATATTGACCGCAGCGAAATGTCCACAAAAAAGTGGGAAAAGCCTCGTAAAAAGTGAGACGAGAGTGTTTGCTTAATTTTGGGAGGGTTTTCATCGAGATCGGGGGTCATAAAAAATGGATGAAAAACTGGAGGATAGAAACCAACCAGCCCCTTTTCCTGGTCAAGCGCAACGACACAGGGGGTCGCAAGGATAACTCGAGGAGAGATTACGCCGAGGGTCCCAACTCTCTGATCTCTGGCTGATCTCCAGCTGAATCCTTGGTCTCAGCGACCAGCGGGACGTCCAGCCTTATTCATTTAGCCAATGAATGGAATGTGATTAGACTCCTTTCAGTGGCAGATATTTATGCAATCTTCACCGGGATTCGTGATTAGCCATATTCGGAGATCTCGATCTCGATCTCGATCATGATCTCGGGTTATGCAAACCACCCATGGGGTCTCCTTGAGGTCCTGTCTCTGACAAATATTTCGGGGGAACCCTAAGTGAGTTTATCGCAATCGCTTTGAATAATGGATTATGAGTGGCGTCATATTGTGGTTTGAGATCTGATGAGATATTATATGATGTGATGGGTTTGATATGATATTATTTATTTAGATAAGATAATATAATTATGGTAATATATATGATATAAATGATTTAATATGATTTCAATTGCATTTAAATGATTTGATACAATTTTAAATTATTATTATAAATTAATATCATATGAAATCATGACTTAAAACAATTTGAAGTGGTTTATAAAGATTTGAAAGGGTTTAAAATGATTTAAAATTACATAAAATGAATTTAGAAGATTCTAAACGATTTGCTATGAATTTAAATGATTTTAAATGGGTTAATTTAAATTCAAATGGTTCGATTTAAAATGATTTGAAACGGTTTAATACGATTTAAAATTTTTTAAAATTATTTGAAATGATTTGAAATAATTTGAAATGATTTGAAATAATTTAAAATGATGATGAAATGATTTTATATGGCTTAAATTGAATTAAAATGATTTTAATCTGTTTTAAATAATTAAAAAAAAATTAATATGATTTTAAAATTATTTAAAATAATTTGAAATAATGAATAAATGATTCGATATGATTTAATATGCTTTAAATTGAATTAAAGTGATTTAAAATTATATAAAATTATTTTTGAAATGAATTAAAACGATCTTTAATTATTTGAAATGGTTTTATACGGTTTAAATTGAATTAAAATTATTTAAAATGATTAAAAATTGTCTAAAATAATATTTGAAATGACTTAAAATGGTCTTAAATTATTTTAAATGAATTTATATATTTAAATCTAATTTAAAAGGATTGAATTGAGTTTGATCAATATTTATAGATTCTTGTCAGTTTTATAAAGCGTGTATACTGATCTCTGATCCCTTTGCCAACATTTTGAGTGCGAGTGTCCATCATAGAATACAAAAGAGACACAAGGATATGATTTATTTGCAAACCAATCTCCTTGTGACCAGATGAGACTTACCAGAGATCGATTCGGTCAACCCACACCTTGACCGAAAGGTTAATGAATGCCCAACACAAACGATCAATCTACGGACTTATTCTATATAGATCCCACCATATATCGATCGATCTGCCGCCTACAAGGTCCGCTTAATGGCTCACTTAACCCCGATCCGAGCGAGCTGCGAGCCATCATTCAAATGAAGTGCTCTGCCACCGATCTCCCAGTGCTTCCGGGGGCGAACTGTCAACGGGCACTAATTAGAATGTCAGGCCAGGACCTGGTCAAGGACTGGACCGGGTCTAGAGTCCTGGCAGGCTGGCACACCACAATCCCGGCACACATTCCCTGACGGATTGATTGGAATGATTAATGATGTGGTGGTGGTGGCATTGCGTGACAAGTCTGTTAGTAAATTGAGCACGTCGTGGATGCGGTTGTCCTGTATTATCCTGCAGCTTGCGGCCAACCCAAAACAACACCTTTCCCGACAGCTCATCATTAATCAACCTCAACTGTACTCCAGCTACTACTTATATCCGAGCCTGTACTACATATCGCGATAGTTGCCGCATTTCCCGAATTTTCGCCTTTCCCACGGCGATCTTAAATCGTTTTTAATGAAGTCCTCATCATAAACTGGACTGTCATAAGCCAGGATTGGGATCGGCTCGGTATTGATCCCTCCAAAGACCCAGCGGTGCGTGAATTTTTGCGCCGAACTGACCACAAGAACAAACAGATTTTAATGTCGAATCAAAGGTAATCAAAGGAAAATCGGGGAAATTTATTATTGGATGCAGATCGTGCGACCGCCGATCATTGTCCTGTTGCGACCCTCGCGGAGTTTGCATATTCTCCTGGCCATCCCCGGGATGTAAATACCTTAAAGATTAATGAGATTTCCTTATTTCCTTATGGGTGATCGTATTTTTTTCCGACGTTTCTATTCCACTTTTTTTTGGGTATTTTTGGGTTCCTATTTTTTGTGTGTGGATTTTTTATGGCTCGTTTAGAGATCGGCAAACAGGGCGCTTGTCTCGTAATTTACATGAAATTACTTCATTTGCGAGGGGCAGCCTTTGTCCTGCGGTCGTCGTGTCACAGGACGATCAAACAAATCGTGAGAATGCAAATCAGTCAGGCCTGAGGATCTTCCATCAAAGTCGGAATTGGCTCTAGATCTGGGCCAAGGTGGTCCTTGAGGAAGTGCAGCTGCTGACCAAACGGACACGCTCGCAATTAGCCATGAAATTCCATCTTTCCATCTTGCAAGGACCCTTCGCGCGGCCCTTTTGTCCTTTGGCGCTGGACAGTGAAAAATCAGTGTGCCAAAAATTATTGACCATTCGGAGCGGCGTTTTTGCAATTTTCATAATAAGACTTTGGGAGTTATGAATGGAACATCTACAGATGTTTTTATTGGAAATTTGTATGTATATTTAAATAAAGTATAATAAATAAGTAAATAATATATTTTTGGGTTATTAAAGCAGCGTTTAATATTAAAATATTATGGAAATAAATATTCTTAACTCAGTTACTTCCGAAACTTTATAATATATTATTATTTTTAAACAGGGAAATGTTCTCATAATCATTATATTCTTCTGAGTATTTTTTCTGTTATTAAAATTATAAGATCTTAATTTTAAGAATATATATCTCCTAAAATACCACTTTCTCTTAATTTCGAACCCCTAAAAATTATATTTTCTTCAGATAGATGTCTAAGAAGTTCTTTAAAAAATAGAAGAGTTAAAGTTTCCTCATTTCTAGCCTTTAAACAGCGTGTTTTGTCTTTAGAAAGCTATCAAAAATTGTGATTTAAAAATAAATAACTAAAAGTTCCTTAATTAAATCAAATAAAAAAGGTTTTTTAAAGGGGAAACCTCTAAAAATTATATTTTCTCCAGAAAGATTTATAAAAAGTTATTTAATAAAGAAATAAGTTAAAGTTCCTTAATTTCTAGCCTTTGAACAGCGTATTTTCTTTAGAAAGAGGTATACAAAGTGATTTAAAAATAAATAGCTAAAAGTTCCTTAATTAAATCAAATAAAAAAAGGAATCCTCATTCAATACTTTCTCCCCTGCAGGCTTATCCCCTTCCTTGTTCCATCTCAAGGCCTAAATGTATTTATATAGCTAAAGATCGTAGATAGCCCAAGTCCCCGAGGAAGCCCTTTTTTGGGCTTCGATTTTCGCCTGAGTAGCTGCAGAAAAAATTGAAAAAAACCGAGAAAAAAATTGGGAGATCTCCGGCTGCATCCTTGGCTAGATGCGCTTCCTCTCCTGGATCTTCTGGCTCCTCGAGATCACTGCCTTGGGCCTCGTAAATCAGGCTGCCAAATGTCATTCGGCGACTTGACATGCTGCATAACAAGTTTCCGAAAAAAGGAAGAAAAAAAACCGAGCTGCATTATTTCGAATATCTCTCTCCGTGTTTTTTATCCTTACTATTTTTTTTTTCGTAGCTCTGTCTGTCAAATTACTTGAGGGCGCCGCCATGTCTGAGAATTATTTGTGGGTACGAAGGCCACGGAAAAAAGGACGCGCAGTCTGTGAGACGAGAGTGCAACAGGGCACGAGGGCCGAAGGATCGACAGGATCTGCAGTGTGTGCAGACAACTCTTTTTTCTGTTTTTTTTCGGGTGGATAAACCTTTTTTTTCGTGTGTGTGAGAAATGCAAATTCGGTGAAGGAAAAAAGTTAAAAATTTGTTAGGACAACCGGACGGAGGAAGCGCTGCACTAATTTGATTTTTTCTTCATTTTTTCTCTCTTTTTTTCTGCTTTTTGGAAATGCAGTCTTGAGAAGGGTGTCTGGTCCTGGCATTGCTCCTGGCAACAGAGATCCTTGGCTGCTGCCATTTTTTGGTCATTTATCAAATTTCAAATTCCAAAAAGCAAGAACCGAAAGCAGATCAGTCTCAGTCTCGGTCTGTGTCCCTGAGCCTGTGTGTGAAGTGAATATCAAAACAAAACAAGGACATTGGAGTCGGAATAGGAGTCGGCAGTCGTCAGTCCTCGGTCCTTGCTCTCTTTTGCGGCCAAGTCCTTTTTCGGGGCGCGTCCTGTCGGCCTGTCAATCAAAAAGTCCTCTTCGATTCTTCCCTATTACTATATCCCCTGATATATTCCCGTATTTATCTTAGTCTCTCAATATTTTCCCACACACACATTTTATGCAGTTTTCGGTTACCGACATTGGCATGCAAATTTTTTTGCAAATCCCCGAAATCCCCGCAATATTTATCGCTTACACGGCGACATCAAGTTTCGCGCAAATTAGCCACCCAAAAAACCGAAAGAACCCAGATATGTCAAGGGGTTTATAGATATTCTCGGTGTGTGTCAAAAATCCAAAAACCCAAAGGTTAAGGCCGCCTAATGCATTCGCAATTAGTTCGCTGGCCCAAACCCTCGCTCTGGGATTCAAATTGAATTTATAATCGATTTGGTTCATTTTTTGCAAACTGACAAACTGACAAGAATCCACCCCGATCCGTAACCCTTCCTCGCTGCGCCCTCTGTTGATGTTGCTAATTTCGATTCTAATGAAGCGCGAATTACGAAAACATGGAAATCGTATCAATTACAGAGACAAAGATCTCGCCGGTATCTCGTATCTCGTATTTTGTAGACCCTGGAGGCCATGAAAAGCGCAAACATCCTTCGTTGGGTTGGGTTTTCGAGGGCGCAAAAAATAAAAAATAAAGAACGGGTGGAAAGCACTCTGGCTTATGCAAAAGATCAAATAAATGTGGGCTGAAGGGTTTTGGTAAATGTTCATCTTTAGAGATTCTTATTTTTGGCTTGAGCATTTGATTACCTGGGAGGGGGTGAGGGAAAGGAAAAATGAAAGGAAATCTTAATAAATAAATAAATATATTTTTATTATATTAATCATAAAAATTATTATGAATTATGGCTTGAACCCTTGATTATATAGGGGGTGGGCGCAGAAAAAGGTGAGGAAATTAATAAATAAGATCTTTAAATATTAATAACATTAATGTAGTATCATTTATTATAGAAAAAATAATAATCTTCGTAGTGTCCTTGTCTTTTTGGTCAAACATTTGATTACATAGGGGGTGGTATTAGGAAAAAGGCAATTAAATTAATAAACAAAATCTTCAAAAATAATGAACATAAAATTATACTACATTTAATACAGAAAAAATAATAACTGTCCTCATTGTTTCCTATTTTATTTGTTAAAACATTTGATTACATAGGGGGTGATGATAAGAAAATGGCAATTCATTTAATAATCAAAATCTTTAATAATAAAGAACATAAAATGAATAAATTTAATATATGAAAAATCATAATAACCTTCTTCAAATCTTATTTATCATCTTAAACCTTTGATTACATAGGGGTGGCAGAAGTAAAAACTCTGGTAAATTCATGAATATAATAATAAGTTATGTAAAAACCCTCTCAACCCACAAAACATATTATATAATATTAAAAAAAAAAAATCTCTCTTAACTCCACAATTGATTACCTAGGGGGGGCCTTTATTTATATGCAAACGTAAACAAAACCATCTTTCAAGACACACAAAAACGCGTCATTTTACGGCTCATTAAATATTCCTGTAACCGTCAAGAACTTTCCATCAAAACCAGAGTCAATAGACCTCTTGAAGGACTCTTGTGTCCCTACAATGACACAACACATCCGCGGCCAGCTGTCCCATTTTGCTGACTTTTGACTGAAGTTGAGTCCTTGAGAAGTGCCGTGTCTCAGCGGGATCGGCGGCCAAGTTTTCCACGAATCCCAGGACTCCCCCACAAGACGTGCGCGATCCTGATCCTTGATCCTTGATCCTCAAGGAATACGCAATGAGAATCGCATGGCCATTATGCGAGCTCGTAAAATCCAAAGATCGACAGCGCCCGTCACATAAACATGGCCAGGACGGCTGCTAATGTAGGGCACGAGTGTCCAGCGCGTCCTGCGAGTCCTGCATCCTGCATCTGGACAAATATTTACCGAAGCTTCAGCTCGTAAATTGCCGCCTCCGCACAATGGAGAAAGAGAGAGGAGAGTACAAATCAGAAATCAAAGTGAAAGTAATGACGAGAGACAGAGACATTAGGCTTCTGTTTTTCTGTTTCTAACTGCAGCTCCTGCCTCGGCTCCTGCTCCTGCTCCTGCTCCTGCTGATGCCGCTGCAATTGTTCCACATTTTCTGGACAACACACGAGGCAAATCTGGGCTGAGACACCTTGCGACGTCGCCGTCGTGTGGGTTTCCTTTCTTTTCCCACCTTTTTTTTACCTTTTAGCCAACGCCAGCTGTCCCGAGCCGAGACCGAGATCTCTCTGACATTGTTGTTTGATCGCTCCAGGATCAGGCGGATGGCCAGCACAAAGGATGCATTCGACCGGGATTTACCTGCTTAGCGGAGCGATCCTGTGTTCTTTCACCGGAAGAAAGAGAGCGAGGAGCAAAGAGAGATGGATGAGAAGAGAGTGCCGTGTGCAACAGGAGGTGAGAGAGGAGAGAGTGCTCTTACCTTTCCCTAAACAGCCAGCGACATCTGGCGGACAAAGGCTGAAACTAGCCAAAGGACAGGCTTTCCCTCTCTTTCTTATCTCTAAATTATTAAATCAATAATAAAGTCTTAGACAACTAAATAAATAATAATAAGAAAATATGTTTACCTTATTAAAAAATATATTAATCTTAATATGTATTATTAAAAATACTTATTTGTTATTTAATTTTAAGTCTAAGATTTATTGAAAATGAAAGCACTCAATAAATACAAAGATATGTGTTTTATTCAGAGTTATTCATGGCTATTCTTATCTCTATATTGTTAAATCAATAATAAATACTTAAATAAATAAGTAAATAATAAGCAGAAAATATGTTCATCTTATTAAAAAATATTCTAGTCTTAATATTTATTATTTTAAAATATTTACTTTCATTTAATTTTAAGTCTAAGATTTATTGAAATGTAAATCAGTCAATAAAAGTAAAGATATGTATGTGATTTATTCTGAGTGATTCATGGTAAAAAATATACAATTTCAAGTCCCAAAATTTGTATAATTTTCCTTCATAATTTTCTTATATAAATTGTCTTATTTTTAATCTTTAATACTGCATTTACTTAAATTCCTTACTTGCCTCTATAAGTTCTTGGACTTCATTCTCCATTCTTTCCTTAACGTTTTCCCAAATATTTAGTATCTTTATCTAAAAAATTTCCCACACTTGCCCCACTTGGCTTACTGGTGTCCTTCTTCCTTCTCCTTCTCCTCAACACCTATATCTAATATTTATTCAAGCCATATCTTTATCTAATCTTGAATATTATTAATGGCAACTAACTATTTATTATCACAATTTTCCCACAGCTGAGATTCCGTTACTCTCTGACCACAAAATCAAAACCAAAGAGAGTCCATGAGTGGTTACCCATCTTCACTCGCTCTTTCTTGCTCTCTCTCTCTATTTCCCTTCGGGTAACTTCGTCTAGCTTCGGCTCCCTACCTCTGCTTCGGGCTTCGGCTCGAGCCTTTGCCGAGGGCTGCGCCTGCGCCGTTCGTCATTTCCGTTTCTGACCTCGTGCAGTGCAGACGTCACTCTGCAAAAGTTAAAATCAAAAAGGAAATAAACTATATTTTTTGGCTTTCAAAAGCTTAGTTGGCTTATTTTTTTTTCTGTGCAAAATTCTTGTAAAAAAATTAAGCAACATTTGTGTGAGTTAATCTCTGGAGCAACTTTCCAAGGACAACAGAAATCTGTAAAGCAGCAACTGGCCTAGGACTCCAGGCGACCTAGTCGCAAGCAGATCAAGTTTCCAGGTAAGTCCCAAACTGGTCAGAGATATTGAGCACCGATCAATCACAGGCCATATCGATCTACACCTGGCTACACTCGCACACTCACGTGTGTGCTCTGGTTCTAATTAAAAAAAAAAATGAAGAGAAAAGGAATCCCAGGGAAAGACCCTTACCCTCACCGATCCCGATCCTGATCCAGATCGAGGCCCACAAGACATAAAAAAGGGGTGGTGCGTCGTCCTCTAATGCATTTAATTTGTTGCTGGGCTGCTTCCCCTCCCTGTCCCTGTCCCTCTTCTTATTATTATTATTATTTTTCTTTTTCTATTTTTTTTTTGCTGGCTGCCACCCTGAGCTAATCCTTCGGGCACAAGTCACACGCACACGAAGGATCTGGGGCTGGAAAAGAAAATATTTTTTTTTGCCGCCGCTGCCTTTCTAGTGCAATTTCCCGGGGCTGGGCTGACGTTTATGGATTACATGAAAACCCATTTTCTAGCTCAGTGTCTCGGTAGGAAAAGTAGGAAAATACACACACACACAGACATATCTGGCCAGGACAAAGACAAGGATCTATGGGTTCGGGGACGAGCCATTGACGATCCCCTTTTGGCTTTGCCGATTGCCGCATTTTTTCGCCTCCTTGCTCCTGCCTTCTTCCTTTTCTTAAATTTTTTTTTTTTTGCAAAATGGCATCATTATGCTGGGGCGTAATTGTTGCACTCACACACACGCACAGATAGGGACAGGATCGAGAGAGTGTATAAGAAGGACCCGCTCAATTTTATGGTTGGCAACCGCAGGCAGTAGGCAGCCTGGCGCTGCTCGCGAAAAATCTGTCTTCTTGTCTCGAAATTAGCATAAGTTTAATTTCAATTTAAATGCAAACCTGAATCTGGTCCGGGCGGAGTCCTGCGGAAACCCGTTTGCCGCAAAAACAATTTGCAAAAATTCCGGCTTTGTGCGAGGGCCTCCTTCCTTTTCGATTCACCTTTTTTTTTTGCCTCGAAATTGTCGGAAAGAAGTTCCCAAAAACCGAATGAATGGCTGGGAGGAAGAGGAGGAGGATGAGGTTGAGGAGAATCAGAGGAAACCAGAACCCTGCCTCGGCACTGATCCCCTTGTTTGGCAGCCAGCCAGCTGCCCAGGGAGCAGGATCGAACCAGAACCAACCAGATCGGACCAGCAATCGGGCAGAGACGAGAGATATCTTCCTCCCAAAGATGCCACAAAATGTGTATTAATTGTTATTATTATCTGGAAAGGAGCCACGTAGTCAATTAGTGTCTGTTTTTTCAAGGGGATTTTACTGTAAAATAGAGGTTATTAAAGGTAAACCCCCCTAGGTAATCAATTTCAAACTATAAACTCCTTTTCTTATGACTTTTCAAGAACTTCTTCATGGGATTTTAGTTGGAAATTAAATATAAATAGTAAGATCGAATATTAAATCTAAAATAAAATCTGAAATAATAATTTAACTATAAAATAAAGGGTAAGCCCCCCTAGGTAATCAATTTCCAAAGAGACTTGGCTAGCAACTCCTTTTCTTACGACTTTTCAAGAACTTCTTTATTGGATTTTAGTTAGAAATTAAATATAAAATCTTAAATAAAATCTAGTCTAGATAAATAAATAAAGTAAAGTAAGAATAAATCTAAATAAAACCTAAAATAAAATCTTAAATAAAATCCGAACTAAAATCCAAAATTAATGCAAATAAAATCTTAAATGAAATCCAAAATAAAACCTGAGATAATAATTGTACCATAAAATTAAGGGTCAACCCCCCTAGGTAATCAATTTGAAAAGAGACTTGGCTAGAAGTTCCTTTTCTTACGACTTTTACAGAACTTCTTATTAAAACTTTATTTTAGTTGGAAATTAAATAAAAAATCTAAATAAAATCTAAAATAGATAAATAAATTTAATAAGGTCTAAAATAAATCTAAATAATAATCCAAAATAAAATCTCAATAAAAACCCACATTAAAATCCAAATAAAGTCAAAATAAGATTTAAAAAAAAAATCGAATATAAAATTTAAAATAGGTAAATACATAAAATAAAATATAAAATAAATCTAAATAATATTCTAAACTAAAATCCGAATAAAATCCAAATAAAACCTTAAATATAATCCAAAATAAAACCTAAAAATAATATCCAAAATAAACTAACTCCACATCCCTTTCCAGCAGGGAGGACATGCCAACCATGACACGGATGCATCGCCACTCCAGCTCCAGCGCCGTGGTGGAGGAGTCCCGCGGCCGACGGCGCCCCGTGGCCGGGCTCCGGCCGGGCGATGCCAACAAGGAGAACTTTGGGGTGCACTTCATGAGCAGCCCCTTCGGCAATGCCAGCCTGATTGCTCTGCAGGATCTGAGCAATGTGCACGGGAAGAGTCCGCAGCGCAGGAGCTTCAGCGAGGGCAGTGGACCGCGCCAGGCCACGCCCCAGCTGGCGGCACTCCGCTGCCTGCCAAGGACCATCACGACCACTGCCACCCAGGCCCCGCTCGAGGACTCGCAGCTGTCCTCCTCCCGCATGGGCGACACCACACTGGACCGGATGCTGGACGCCATCATAGAGTCGGCCCGGAAGGAGGTGCGTTGCAAGGCGGTGGTGCCGCCGCCTCCGCCCAGCACTCTCCTGGCGGACAATGGAGAGTGGAGCGAGAGCAGTGTCCACGAGATGGAGGTGCGCACGCCCACGCACCTGAAGCGGCAGCGGGTGGTGCGCCGCAAGAATCCCCACAAGACCACGGCCCCGAAGCAGGCGGAGAAGCAGCTGGAGAAGCCACTGGAGCTGGTGCCCAGCACCAAGCGCTGCCTCAGCTTCTCCTCCAGCTCCGGCTCGGGCAACTCCAGCGAGGAGGAGGAGGAGGAGGAGGAGGCGGAGGTGGAGGTGGAGGAGCAGCAGGTGGCCAAGCGGAGCAGCCGGGGCAGCAGCTCCAGCAGCTCCAGCTCGGACCTGGATCTGGGAGGCGGCCAGCGGGGCAGCATCGATCTGAGCATCGTCTACGACGCCAAGGAGCAGCTGCTGAATGTGCACGGTGAGTCCAGGTCCAGGTCCTTAACTCAATTTCGCTAAATGGAATTATCCAGGGAGGAGCTCCTTTACTAATTGAATCATTTTCCCTCCTCCCAGTGATTCGGTGTCGCGACCTGCAGCGTTCCCATGGCTCTGGCAGCATCAATGCCTATGTGAAGGTGGCCCTCGGCCAGGGACAAGGACACTCCTCCTCCTCGGGGGGCAGCTATCAGGGAAGCTCCGGCTATCAGCGCACCGCCGTCCATCGGCACTCGGGGCGTCCGTACTTCGATCAGCGCTTCAGCTTCCCGGTTTCCGAGGGCGACCGGGAGACAGGGACAGGGAGTGGTGGCCAGCAGCAGCTCCAGCTGGCCGTGTGGCATCGGGATCGCCATTTAAAGTGAGTACGAGTACGGTCGAAAGCCAAGAAAGCAAAACAGGAAACCAACAAGAAAATATATAAGAAACTACCCTCTCCAAGGACTACACTGAACACTTTAAGGGGGTTTGAAAGATGGAAATAATATAGTTAAGGAATTTAGGAGAGGGCTTATAATGTAATTAATTAAATTAAAATATTTAAATTGTTTTTTTTTTAACTCTGGGGTTTTTAAATCTCTTGATTGTAAGCATAAATATTTTATTGCCTACTTTAACACACTATTTTTAATTAAATAGTGAAAAAAAACATAAAACATAAATTCTTTAGGGGCTTATCGATAATTATCGACCTAAGACTATAAATCTTTAGTGCCTTATCGATAATTATCGAATTTGGAATATAAACACTTAAATATTATTTTCAATATATCATTAATTCCTTTTATTGACCATTTTAAATCTTGTAGTATTTTAAAACTTAAATTCTTTACAAGCTTATCGATAATTATCGACCTAGGACTATAATTCAGTTTGATATTATTTAAAATATCAGGTGTTACTCCCATAAATCCCAATAATACACCCTTTATATTTATTTTTTACTTAAAAATTCAAATTCCCTGAAGACCTATCGATAATTATCGGTTTTAAAATAGATAACTCTTAAATATCATTTTGAAATATCAATATTTATGAACATCTATCCTTATTATTCACCTTTTTAAATAATTTAGTAATATAATTTAGTAATAATTTAGTAATCCCAATAATACACCCTGTTAATTTATTTTATATCTCTAAAATCTCTCTCTCTCTCTCGTTATTTATCGATTTTAAAATAGATAACACTTAAATATCATTTTAAATATCAGCATTTATGAACACAAATCCCCATTATTCACATTTTTAAATCTTTGAGTCTATTAAAGCTTAAATTCTTTAGAGGCTTTTCGATAATCATCGATCTAAGACTATAAATCAGTTAATTATTATTTAAGAAATTATCCATAATCCCAAAAATACACCCTTTTAATTTATATTATATCTCATGAAATTTAAACACCTTGAAGACCTATCGATAATTATCGATTTTAAAATAGATAACACTTAAACATCATTTTAAATCTCAATAATCATAGACATAACTCCCATTTAAGACCCTTTTCTTGCCGTGCCCTCATCGTTCATCGTTCGTCGTTCGAGTTGAAGTCCTGTGGCAAGTCATTCACCCCGAAACGTTTATCGAGGGAAGCTCCTTGGGCTCCTTCGCTGGTTAGGAGATGGAGTGAGGGTGGGGAGTGAGACTGAGAGTGGATTTGGAGCAGGCAAAAGACCAAAGGCTGTGGAGGAGCGTCTGGTTAATTGTGGCGCCCTTCCTGGCCTCGTATCCTTTCACGTCCTGCGTGTGCGTGTCGGCGTGTGTGTGCCTTGTGCATTTCCTGCACATAAACAAGCCACCCTTCGTTCCGTCCATTCCAGTCCGCGTGCGCAGTGCGTTCCAGCCACGACTTTCCCGGGGGCCCCAGCCGGGAAGCGCTTTCCCTCGGTTTTCCCAGAGAGTTGCTGCGCTCAGTTCCCGTTACTCAGTCCGAGTGGCAAGCTCGCGTGCGAAAAAGGCGACTGTGGCAACGCTCGAGAACGAATCGAAATCGGCAAAGTAGGCTCTGGGCTTCCATATATCCCTGGATATATATGTATATCCCTTGCTTTGCTTAATTAATTTTTTTTTTAATATTTTTTTATAACGAAAAAAGCGTGTCCTTTGGGGCAGCAGCGCAAAAGTATGCAACGAAAACTTATATAACAGTGTGTGTGTGCGAGTGGAAAGTGTAGCATAATTTCGGGGGCATGCCTGCCTAAACAAACGCGGACAGGAAGTGGTAACTAGTGTGTGTGTGTGTGTGTGCCAGAGAGGTGTGCTCTCCAAAAAGTTAATTAAGTTTCAAGGACATCATTAGCAGAGTGTGGCTCCTTTAAGAAACCCCCCCAAAAAAAAAGAGACCCCAAGCCGGAAAAGCGAATTTAATGCAGAATCGATGGCGTTGATGATTATGCAATGCCCGGGCACACACGCACACCCCTGCGAGCCGAGGAAACACACGCATCCTGGCTAATTGAAGTGGCCCACTAACTAAGTGTCCACCCGGGGAAAGGCCGGCCATAAACCTAAGGGCTAGATATCACCAGGCGTTCCCCATTAAGCCCCCTTACATTCACCATTTAAGCCAGCTTACCTCACGCACCTGGGGTCTATGTGCCATTTCCCATTTCCCTTTTCCCATTTCCCCCATTTTGGCCATGCATAATTCAAGTACGTGCGAGTTGTGAAAATAGTTTAGGCCCGCTTGGCAGCGTTTTAAGTCAATTTACAAAACGACAAGGCGCCTAAATAATTGATGACAGGACCTCCGCCGAGCCAGTGCACCTGACAGCTGCGATTGCAATCGGCCCCAAAAAACAAAAAAAAAAAATACAAGAAGGAAATAAATAAATACAGAGAGACAGAGAGAGCTCGCGCGAGTCCTTTGCTCCGGGAAAATCAATAAAAGTGACCCAAATACGCGCGCCAACTTCAGGCCAAAGTGGCCAGTGGAAGACACACTGTCAGGCGGACACACACACACACCCCCATTCGAGCCAACCCCTTTTCCGCCCAACAAATTGGCCGGGCAAAGCGCATTTCCGGGCCAAACACACATTTCTAGCTCTCTAGCTTGCTAGCTACGGAATGTGGCAGCAGCTTAGGGCCGCTAATTGATTTATGTCACGTACTAACAGGAAAAAGGGGGAAAAGCTACGGGAAAAGCGGGGTCAGGTGCTCGACTGGATCAGCTGTAAGCCAACTATAAATAGTCAGAGTCCGTCAGACAACGTGCAACGTGACGCAAGCCGCCAGCGGCGCCGAAATCCAAAAGCAAATCTAATTGCTTTCCGGACAGAGAACAACGGAACTGGGAAAATAAACCCCTCCGTAAATTGGTATTATCCGCTGTCAGGAGAGGCCAAGGTTTGGGGCCATCAATCATTCAGGCCCTTTAAGGCAGAACTTAACAATTCAATCAATAGTTGGCATTGCCATTATCTGCAAAGGCATGAAGGATAAAGGATAAAGGCTTTTTTTCACAGTTGTTGTCCCTCAAACTTTGGCTATAAAATATTTACAAGCCTGTGCAACTTTTAAGGGACAACTGCAAAGTGCAATTGATAGTTATTTTGTCATCATTAGAGGGATAACGTCTTGGGTTACCTCTGGGGGGGGTCCTCGCTTGAGTTATATAAGGATTCCTTAGTTAAAATACCTATAGACCTCGGGGATTGATTCCCTTGAGTTATATAAAAGATATTCCATATGCTCACGCCATCCCCCTCCAAAATATTGGTCCTTCGAGCCGGATAGGAATATTGGGGATAGATTAGTACCGTTATAAATAACCTCTGTGAGGTTTTTCCTTGATTTATATAATATATTTTCCTTATGCCCACGCCACCCACACCTAAAACATTGGTCCTTCGAGCCGGATAGTAATATTGAGGATAGATTAGTACCCTTAATAACTCCATAGGTTGCCTCTGGGGGTCTTCGCTTGAGTTATGTAAAGATATTCCTTAGTTAAGAATACCTAAAGACCTCGGATATTGATAAATACCCATAAAAAGCCCTTAAATAACATCCATATGCTCAAGCCACCTCGACCCAATATTGGGGGAAAATTAGTACCATTAATAGCTCCTTAGGTTGCCTCTGGGGGGCTTCACTCAAGATACATTGGTCCTTCTAGCCGGATAGTAATATTGGGAATAGATTAATACCCCTAATTACTCCTTAGGTTGCCTCTGGGGGGGTATTTGCTTAGGTAATATAAGGGATATTACTTAGTTAAAATATCTAAAGACTTAAGGAGGAGCTTACTCCCTTTTTGATACCCCAAGTCACCCTTCCTTACTCATCACATCCTCCCTTCTCTCTCTCTCCCTTGCAGACGCAGCGAGTTCCTGGGCTGCAGCACCTTCCCTTTGACCGAGCTCATCCAACCAGAGGCGGCCACCACGGCGGGATCCTACAAGTTGCTGTCGCAGCCATGTCCTCCGCCTAATAACAATACCCTCCGTCAGAGCCACACGAAAGAAATAAATCGTCACGGAGACCCAAGAGAGCCAGCAACGGAGCAGCACGATCCCGCAGAGATGGCAGCGGCCACGGCCACAGTGACGACAGTGACGCCCCAGAAGACGGCCAATGGATCCGGAGTGGGTGTGGGTGTGGGTGTGGGAGTGGGATCAGCCATCCCCCTCAACGACGAGGTCATCAGCATCAGCATCGATAGCATGGGCAGGGAGGATCCACTGATGCCACAGCAGCCCCAACAGCCCATGAGGCTGAGCAAGAAGGCGCTCCATCAGCGCGACGCCGACGAGAATCTCTTCCTGCGCTTCCTGGAGCTGGATCCCCCGGCGGATGGCAATGCCAATAGCACAACCACAACGGGAGCAGGAGCGGGAGCGGGAGCAACAGCCTCGGCGGCGGGACAGGCGTCGGCGGCCAAGGCCAATGAGAGTAATGCCAACCATTTGAATGGTTCCTCGTCCAGTGGCAGGCGTCAGTCCACCATGCCAGGAGGAGCGGGAGCAGGAGCAGGAGCAGGAGCAGGAGCAGCTGCTCCAGCCAGCCGCCAGCTGGGACGCACGCCCTTCACGATGACCAAGCGGCTGACGAGGACCGAAGAGCGGGGCTTTGGCTTCTCCATCGTGTGGACACATCCGCCGCGGGTGGAGAAGGTGGAGGCAGGACTGTCGGCGGATCGGTGCGGCATCCTGCCCGGCGACTATGTGATCTTCGTGGACAAGCACAATGTGGTCACGATGCCCGAGGCTGATGTTCTGAACTTGATACGATCGCAGGGCTCGGCCTTGACGTTGGAGATTTTCAGAAGGTCAGGCGCGGGCGCCACCACCATCATCTCGAACCTGGGCTCCAATGCCAATGTCAGCAGCAGCACCACCGCCACCGCCACCAGCAATGCCCGCCATCATCAGATTCCTGGAAGCTTGGGCGTGGGCCTGGGTCTGGGCCTTGGCCTGGGACTGGGCAGCGAAGAGCACACCACGGTCACCACAGCCACCGGCACTGGCCCTGCCATGATGAGCCTTCAGAGAACGTCCAGCTCCCGGATCCAGGCTGCCCCTCTGAGCCGACCGGCCACCGCCTGCTCCGGGACAACCTCGTCGATTGAGGCGGCCAAGCGAAGGCTCCACCTGCCGCAGGTCACCTTTAGCAAGGAGGTAGGCAAGGGTGTCATCGTCTAGGACTCACTGACTCACCGAACCAACCGAACCTCTTGCTCATTATTGATCCTTGATCCTATTTCTTTTTTTTTTGTATTTTTTGTGTCTTTGCCATGTGTACATACTATCTGGCCCCTTAATCCGTTAAGTTTTATTATTAAATTATTATTAATTTACTGATTTTTTTTATGCCTAGCCCTTAGTTCGTTTGAGAGCCCACCGAGAACCCGCTTGACAATAAACTTTTTTTCGATTCCATGTGTCTGAGTTTTTGATTTCTTTGATTGGTTTATATGTTGTGATGTCCAGGAGGGATCATTCCCCGGAAGACATAGCGCCTAATCCCTATTACTATGCTTATCTTATTTATTATTATAATAGTAAGATCCTTTTATCTCTTTAGACCTCTTTAGACCTTAGTTTCCTCTCCGATTAACCCCACTTTGAGACCTTCTAATGTGAAACTTGTAACACTATATCTTTCCTTCTTTTAGTTATCTTTATTTTCTTAAACCTCACATCTTTCTTGAAGTCCTTGAATTTCTGACAACCATTTAACCTCAATTCTCTATTCAATGACCCGCTTCCACTTGAGGTTAAACCCCCCCATTGAGCTCGTAAGAGCTCTCATCTTTCTAACTGACTTCATCTGGCTTGGTTACCACTCTAAAGAATATGCTCTATTCAATACCACCATTTTCCTTTCTTTAAAATCTTCTTCTTATAAATTCCCCACTTTAACTGAATGTTAAACCCCCCATTGTGTTTTTAAGACCTCTTAACTTACTAAATGACTTCATCCAGAGAAACCTTGAGACTGGAGACCTTCATAAAGGAAATCCTCCATCCAATTCCATCATTATTCATTGCTTCACCCCATTCTTTTTATCAATACCGCACTTTAACTGAAGGTGGGCTCCCAAGATCTTCCATCTCTCTACCTCATATTCCTTCCTTTTCTTACCTCCCACTGAGCTCCCAACCACTCTCATTTCTCCCCAACTTCGAAACCCCTCAAGTCTCCAACTAATACTAACCGAAAACCCTTTTCTCAAACCCTTTAACCGCCCACCACCTTTAGTCCATTGTGCCCATCACGGATAACCGGCGGCGCTTTCTCCTCCAACTGATTAGCCGGGAGCAGAACTTCACGGCAGCCCTGCACTTTGGAGTACAGCGCTTCGTCCAGCCTCTGCTGGAGCGCAAGGACCTGATCTCGCCGAATGACCACCGCACCCTGTTCCAGAACATCGACGAGCTGCTGCGCATCGCCGAGGATATCCTCGAGCAGCTGTGCAGCAGCCAGGATCAGCACCAGCACCAGCATCCGGACCAGGAGCCGCACATGAACTTCGCCTCGCGGGTGTACCTCTCCAAGACGACGGCCATTTGTGCGGCATACAAGAAGTACTGCAACGGGATCAAGCGGGCGGACTGCGTCCTGGTCAACAAGTCGAGGCAGACGGGCTCCGAGTTCATAGCCTTCATCACGGAACCGGCTGTGCCGCGCAAGAGGCCCGATCTCACCATGTTCATCCATCGGCCGCTGCAGCACTTCCGGGAGATCCTCAAGCTGATGCAGCTGCTGGCGGGCAACTGTCACGTGGACACCGAGGAGCACAAGAACTTCAGCACGGTGATCAACGAGCTGCAGGCGGCCTATCGCGAGATCACCGTGAGCAGCGGGCTCATGGAGCCGCTGGGCGAGGGTCGTCCCCTGCTCACGCTCCAGGACCTCGAGTCGCGGATGGTGTTCACCAAGTGCAAGCCCTTCACGCTGGCCGTCCAGGGTCGCCAGTGGATATTCGGCGGTGATCTGTCGCGGGTTGAGGGACGTTCGGTGAAGCCCTACTGGACGCTGCTCTTCAGCGACATCATTGTCTTTGCCAAGGTCAGCCGGGATCGGGTCCTGTTCATCACCGAGGAGCCCATACCCATTGCGAATGTGGTCGATTCCTGCTTTCACATGCGCAAGAAGAGTGAGTGTCATACGTTTGATCTTAGTTATCCTTTTTGGACCTCCCCCGAAGTCCTGTTATTGTTATCCTCTTCTTTTTGGACCCCCCCTAGCTGTTGTACTGTCCTGATCTCTCTTGGACCTCCCCTGACCCTCTATACTGTCCTGTTATCCTTACCCTAATCTCTCTTGGACCCCCCTGAGCTCCTGTGCTGTCCTAATCTCTCTTGGACCCCCCCAGAGCTCTCCCTACCTTCTGTACTGTCCCAATCTCTTTTGGACCTCCCCTAACCTCCTATACAGTCCTGTTATCCTTATCCTAATCTCCCATTGACCCCCCTGAGCTCCTGTGCTGTCCCAATCTCTCTTGGACCTCCCCCTACCTCCTGTTCTGTCCTTTTATATTTTTCCTCTTCTTTTATGGACCTCCCCCCCTAACTTATGTATTGTCCTGATCTCTTTTGGACCTCTCCTGACCCTCTATACTGTCCTGTTATCCTTATCCTAATCTGTCATCCTTATCCTAATCTCTCTTGGACCCCCCCTGAGCTCCAGTGCTGTCCTAATCTCTCTTGGACCCCCCCTGACCCCCTATGCTATCCTATTACCTTTACCCTATTTCTCTTGGACCCCCCAGGACCTCCTGTATTCTCCACATCAAATCTTAATCCTAATCCTAATCCCCATTAACAGCCACCGAGTTCCGCCTGACTGTGGATCCCAATGGACGCCTGGCCGAGAGTCCGACCGGCTACTGTGCCCCCGATCTCACCCGGACGCCGAAGCGCGGAGCCCGCCGCAAGAGCCTCATCCTGCGGGCGCCCTCCCTGGAGCTCAAGGCCGTCTGGCAGAATCTGCTGCAGCGACAGATGTAGGATGTGGATGCCCTTGAAACCGAGACTAGTTTAAAGACTAAACCCCCTGATCTCTTTGTTGCAGCTTTCTGGTAAATGCCGCCCTGGGCTCGACCCCGTTGTCCAGTCCGCTGGACTCGCCGGATGTGCTCAATACCCTGGTGCCGCTGAGCGACATTGGACTCACCTCCGCCTCGATGGGCTCGATGAAGCTGCCCTCGCTGGACAGCATCCACCTGAAGCAGCAGCAGAAACAGCAGGTGCGTCTCTTTCGCAGCAAGCGTCTGGACAGCGCCGATTCCTACGAGAATCTGCAGCGTTTGGCCAGCGCGGTGCGCGGTCACCATTGCGCCAGCGCCAGCACCACCACGAGCAGCGCCACCCAGACCCACTCCCAGGCTCAGTCTCAGTACCAGTCCCAGTCTCAGTTCCAGTCCCAGACCCTGTCCCAGTCCCAGACTCTCTCGCAGTCCCAGACCCTGTCCCAGGTCCAGGCCGGGCCACAGTCCCACAGTTCGCCAGCTCGGAATGGTTCGTTGGCCAATGGCCTGGGCCTGAGCCTGGGACTGGGCGTGGGCTCCTCCTCCTGCCTGAGCAGCAGCGGGGGCAGCCTGGTCCAGGTGCACACCCAGACCCTGACCCAGTCGCAGACGCACTCGCAGACGCAGACCTCGGTGCTTTCCTCCCTTTCTGGGTTAGCCAACTGCAAGTGCCTCACGGTCATCCCAGAGGTGAGCAGTGAGCCGCCGCCTGTCCCTCCAGCGAGGCCCTCGCATCCCTCCAAGAAACTGCTCGAGTTCAGCCTGAGCTCGGTGGGCAGGTCCTTCATCGACGAGTCCTCGGTGGGCAGTGGGGGCATGGGCACTCAGGGTCAGGTGTCGCTGACCACGCCGGAGACGCCCACGCCGAACATCTCGCCCAGCTCGCAGCCCTGCAATTCGGATGCCTTCTCCAATGACTTTGTGCCGTCCCAGCAGCCGGCGGCGCCGCCGCCGAGCATTCCCCTGGCCGAGTTCGGTGGCTCCTGGGATCTCCTCGAGCTGGATCTGCAGCTGCATGAGGTTAACCTAGATCCCTGCTACGACACGGATGTCGAGGAGTGCATCTTTCTGGGTGACGACAGGGATGGGGACTGTGACCAGGACGATGACGACGATGAGGACGAGGAGGAGGAGGAGGAGGACAGCGTGGTGGTGGACGATCCCTTTGGCATGCTGCCCACCAAGCCCACGCCGCCGGATTCGCTGGATCTGTGATTTGACTTCTGGCTGCAGTCGGAGCCCAATCTCAAGCCCCATCCCAGTCCCACTACCGACGATACCTTGCCGCAAAATCTTTGAACCCTTGACGAGCTTAGACAACTATGTTACCACTGTTACCACTGATCATTAGAGGTCGTAGGCTTCACTCTCTACGCTCTCCTCTCTCTCTTTCTATTTAAATCTATCCATCGCTCTCTTACCTGCTCAATGGGGGGGTCTTCCTGCTCTGCTTTTGCCCCGCCAGCTTCGCTCAGAGTGTATCAGCGGCTGTTTCTCGAGAAGATTGGGGACTGACTTTGCCAGGATATATCAGTAAGAGGATCGGTAGGAGGATAAGTTAGAGGATCAGTAACAAGATCAGTAAGAGGATCAGTAACAAGATCAGTAAGAGGATACGTAAGAGGATCAGTAACAAGATCGCTTAGGAGATCAGAAAGAAGATGATCAGTAAGAAGATCAGGAACAAGATCAAAAACAATGTGATCAGTTAGGGAATCAGTAATAAGATCAGGAACAAGATGATCAGTAAAATGATCCAGAACAAGATCAGGAACAAGGTGATCAGTAAGAAGATCAGTAAAAAGATCAGGAACGAGATCAGTTAGAAGATCACTAAGAAGATTACTAAGAAGATCACAAAGAAGATCACTAAGAAGATCAGAATAAAGAAGATCACTGAGAAGATCAGGAATAACACGATCACTTAGAGGTTTAGGAACCGAATCAGAATCTAAATCAAAACAAAAATCCATCAACTGGACTTTTAGAGAACTTCCAGAGGTTCAATTCTCTCCCTTCGATGTACAAAGTTCCCAGTTTCAGACGATGTTCGATCCAGTGATGATATTTTTTCGATATTTGCGAGTGAGAAGCGACAATTATCTGCGTGGAAATTGTACATAGAACCACACCATCTCCCTCTATGTGTGCGTGCGTGTTGTGTGTGTATTGTATGGTGTATTGTATATACTCGTGTATCCTCGTGTATCCCCCTGAGAGCCATCCATTATTCGATTGTGAATCGAGTGTAAATAGGTTGGACGAGATGTGGTGGAGAAGACGCCGATGATGAAGATACAAAGATGCAACAGATACATCGTACTAAAGCTAGTACTTGGCTCTTTTTAGTCACATATATATTTACATAGTATACATAGTATACACGCCCTAGATATATAGCCGTAACTGTACGAGTATGTATATTAGCTAGTCGAAATATACATTGTTTTACAAGAGTTTTTAGCTTTTAGATATTATATACATATTATATATATATTACCCAACCGACACACAGAAAATACCTAATCACACTCACTCTCTCTCTCTCTCTCGATTCGTATTAACTTAATTATTATTGAATCTTTTTTGATTGCCAAAGAAAACCAAAGAACTTAAAACCAAAAGGAGTTGTACTTAATCGTTAATAATGCTTCCATTTTGTAGCCAAAATTGTTGCTGTTGTTATCCCTAGTCCTAGTTTCCCCGGATAGGATCCTCCTCGTATGCTAAGTTAGCCAAAAACGAAACCCCTTAGCGAAATTATTACAAAATTATTACAAAATTATTACCTAATTAAGTTAGACTGTTGATTGGCCAAAAAAAAAGCAAAAGCAAACTAGTAGTAACTGCTAAACCCGGTTGTATAAATATTTACCCCGTAACCGTATCCGTATCCTAATCCGTATCTGTATCCGTATCTCTATCCCCTTATATGTGTGTGTGTTATCCTTGCTCAGTCTTGGCTGGATGTGCCACCCATACTTGCTACTGTATCGTGTATCTGAGCCGACTATCGATGTCAATTATGAGCCGTGGCAAACACACTTTGGTTGCCTTTGCAAAACTATCTTCAAGCTAACGTATCTAAGTATCTTTAAAAGGCTCTTAACTGCTGGGCTGCACAGTGGTTGGAAATTTAAAGAAAAAGGTTAATAAGTAGAGATTCTTGAAAATTAAAACTTATATCAATTTTGTAGTATTTTTTAACTTGTTTGTATTTACTTCACGTTTTCTAGAGTTTTTGAGTTCCCTTTTTGAACCATTTCTACCGAAATGGTAAATAAATATTAATTCCATATTAATCGATATTAATCGAATTAAAATCGATTTTTACGTAATGTAACTACGTAAGTTTATGTATCTCAAAAAAGCTCTTAGCTTCTAGACTGCACAGTGATAGGAAATTCATAGGAAAAGGGTAATAAGTACAGATTCTTGGAAAGTAACTTTTCACCTTAGCCCAGCTCTTCCTTTATCGATTTATATCGATTTTGTAGTATTTTTTAAAGAAGCTGACATTTTCTAGAGTTTGCCAGTTTCATAAACCGTTTTTTCTAAGCCCCTTCTGATTAATTTCCGCCCACTGTGCTGCTACAGTTAAGTGCCAGAGCTAGAGCTGGTAAATGAGTCAATATTAATCGATTTAAAATCGATTTTAACGTAACTTAACTAGTATCTCAAAAAGGCTCTCAGCAGCTATTCTGCACAGTGGTTGGAAATTCATAGAAAAAGCTTAATAAGTAGAGATTCTTGGAAATGTAATTCCCCTTGCTTAATCTAGTATTTTCCTTTATCGATTTATATCGATTTAGTATTTTTTTAAAGTAGTTTACATTTTGCACTTCACATTTTCTAGAGTTAACCGTTTTTTCAACCCTTTCTTGAACTATTTCTGCCCACTGTGCTGCTACAGTTTAGTGCCAGAGCTAGAGCTGGCGAAAGAGTCGATATTAATCGATTTAAAATCGATTTTAACATCGAAAACGTAAGAAACCTGCGATTATCAACGACTTCTAGCTAAGAGCCATCCAGCCAAGTGTGTGTAGTCTCAGTACCTACACCCAAACACACATTCACCTCTTACACACACACACACACACACACACTACACTCTACACCCTCACACACACACACACACATCTCTCTCTCTCTTTCTCTTGTTGAATATCAAGCATACGCCGCGTTGTCTTTTGCGGTCCCAGTTTTTTCGTGTGTGCCTTGAGCGGTAAACAAGAAGAACTCAAAATTTCTATACACTCTACACACACTCTATACACATATATTTCTATATATATACATACTATTTAGATTCATATTCTCATATATATATATTCTGTAAACTTCGATGTAACCACGTCTAGAGAGTTTTTTGCGATTTATTTACATTTAACACGAGAAGAGCTATATATCTTGAGCCGTTTTGAGATTGAGATTGCGAAGAGAAACGATGAATTCATCAGATAATAATAAAAAACCAAAATGATTCTTTGACTAAAAACGCTTGTGATGTTCTTTTTATTTCAAAAAAACCAAAAAATAAATAAAAATAAACACAAAGGAAAAACAGAGAAAAGAAAACCCACCGAGCACTCACTGTGTATATATTGCTATATCCTGCTGAATCCTGATAAAAAAAATATATATAAGGATTACGAAAAAACCAAAATTGATAAATTAAAAATTGTGATGGACTCAATTTTAGTTTTAAGTTCGAATTGCTTCTACTAACTGATTTCAACTTCCACATGCTTCTTAGATGTTTTTGTTGTGACTGTACCTAGTTATTCCCAATATCCCGTATAGCCTGTATATCCCGTATAACCCCGCTTTAACCTCTTTTAACCCCTTTTAACCCTTTAAAGACTCCATTCAGAGCCAGAGAGCAAGCGTTTTTAATCAAAGATGGATCGCGTTTTTTCAATTATTGTTTCCGTTCCGTTTCTCCGCTTCGCAAAAAAGTTAAAAAACAACAAAAATAGTCTTAAAAAAACAGGCAGAGAGTTCTCTTGAAATAACGTAGATGGCAAAGCAGAGCAAAAGCAAGAAAAAGCAAAGCAAAGCAAAAGCAAAAACAGCTAGAGCCCATCACAAATTTTAATTTGCCAAAAGTGGGTTTGCTGGTGATGGTGGTGGTGGTCGGGGGCGGGTCCAGGTCCATGTCCAGGTAATGTATATCCCCCCTAATCCTCTCCAGCAGCGCAGCCTCAACTCCCAGGTAGCCTCCGCCCAGGGAGGAGCCACCACCGATCGCGATCGCTCCAACCACGGGGCCCATGTGGAGCAGATCGAGCTGCTGATCGACGAGAAGTGCCGCATCCTGAACAAGACGGGCACTCCGAAGAGCAGTGCCCTCCACCTGGCCAACTGGATGAAGGGACAGCTGGACAAGCAGCAGCAGCAGGCCCGCCTGGCGGCCATAGCCCGCTCCCAGGAGAATGTGAGCGCCGAGGATGAGCAGCTGATCTTCAACAGCGACAGCGAGCAGGACGAAAGGATAACGTACTGGACGCGTCAGCAGCTGGAGAAGCGCACCAAGGAACTCAATCTGGCCAAGGAGAATGGCGGACTCTCCGCCAAGCCCAACTTCGGGGGGAAGCGACTCAGCGGCGTCGAGGAGCTGAGCATGAGCGCCACCTCGGACATATACTCGGTGTCGGATGCGGAGGCGGTGACCAGTGTGATCAGCCAGTCGCACAGCACCACCTCGGACAGCCAGGTGAGTGGGGGAACCTGCTCCTCTCTTCCCTCTACCCCCCAATGCACTATGGGCTGGATGACTACTTTTTGTGGCCAAAATTAAAAACTTCAAAGCAAAACGCAATATTTGGGTTCGGTTTTTTGTTTTGGGTTTTTAACAGGGACCGTAAATAAGAGATATGATTTAATAAAAATCAATGGTCTAAAAACCGTCAGGGAAGTGCGGGAAAAATACACATATGGTATTTTTTACGGGGAAATTAAAAATAGAATAAACTTTCTCTCTTAAAAGTGATTTCAAAAACAAAAATCAAATATAATAATTATATTTTAATTTTTATTTAAAAATCAATAATAAAAGTTATTTTTTATTTGTATTATAAAAATCAAACAATAAGAGTTATTTTGTGATTTTTATTATATAAAAATCAAAAATAAAATCAAATTGGAATATCTCGTTGATGGAAGATCCAACAGAATATATCGACCTATATACATATATGAACTACTCTTCAATCTGTGATTTATAAGTGAAATATATCAGTTTTTTGCTAATATTACGTTGCATCTAAAAAGTAAAATTTTAGAGAAAGTGCGCAAAAGTGCACTTTAAGATTACATTCATCTGAACAAGAATTAAATTACCTACAACACAGTATAAATATTAAGGTAAAACTAGGTGAAACTCTCTTTATAACTCTGGCTAAACATCAGTTTTTGATATTAACTGGGGCTGTTCAAAACACTTATTTACAGGGATAATCAGAAGCAATCCAACAGTTAAAAATCATTAACACATAGCACAAACCATTCTCCTTCGTTGCCATTATAAATTGTTTTTTATTAATTAATTAATTTATGTTACGTTACATTAAAGACTGATATTTTACTATCTATACTATCTATTTATATCGGCTGTTAAAAAGTTTCGGAGTTTCGAAAAAAAGCAATCTGTTTAAAGTTAATAAAAAAGGCATTAAGCTAAGATTTTATAAACACAATGGCATCATCAAATCTTAATGTTAGGGACTTTCGAAAAATGGAGTTTTGGCCACAAAAAGTGGTCATCCATCCAGCCTATAGTGCAATGACCCCGCTTGGTAGCCTCTAAGCTAACCCTGCTCCTCTTGCTCCTCTTGCTCCTCCTCTCTGTAATGGCCAGATCACCGTACGCTCCAGCCCCATTGTGCTGGACAAGCTGGCCGTGTGCCGGCATTGCCACAAGAATTGCCAACAGCAGCAGAGCGGGACGGGAGGTGGCGCCGGTGGCAACCGTACTGGAGCCGGCTCCAATCCCGTCCTGCTCTGCACATCCCTGAAGGTGCAGCACAGCCAGTCCTCGCCCAATCGCTGCTGCAAGCTCGGTCTCAACGGCCTCTCCTCCGATCTGGGCTTGGAGCGGGCTCGAATGGGCTCGAGAACAGGCACGCCGCGAACTGGCAGCAGCATGTCCAGCACGGGCACCGGCACCACCACCATCACCTCCTCGAAGTCCAAGATGACCATCACCAGCACCCGCCGGGAGACCGGCGGCGACACCGAGAGCGATGTGGCCCAACTGATCACCGACGAACTGTCCCTGTCCCAATCAGAGGCCACCGATGACAGCGTCGCTGCGATGCCCAACAGCAGCGCCAGCAGTGCCACCGAGGGCTCCAAGCTACGTCATCTAGATCGGGCTCCTGCTCCGGCAGCTCCCTCTCCCGCCCGCTCCCTGCCCAATGGCCACTGCTCCTCCTCACCGAAGAAGCCCCTGCCTCCGCCGCGTCGCCCGCGGATCGTCCAGGAGCCAGCCACCCGGCCCAAGGCCAACCAGCAGGTCAAGGCCATAGTGACCATCACGGAGACGGCCAGGATCATGAGGAGCGTGAGTCCCTCGAAGGTGGGAGGTGGAGCAGCTCCCTGCCACTGCCGCTGCCAGCCGGAGGACTTCACCCATGCCCAGCTCTCCCCAGACAAGATGGAGCAGCAGACCTGCAAGCTCCTGGAGTCACCCAAGCAGACCACCAAGACTAGCACCTTGGAGCAGCAGAAGCAGGAGGATGAGCAGCTGTCCCTCATGCTCATTGGCCTGGCACAGTTTGCCCCAGCTGCTCAGCGACTGTGTGGCCAAGCTGGAGGAGAGGGAGGAGCCCAGCCCACGATAGCCGTGGTGCCGCCCACGCCGGATTCGGTGCTCACCAAGACCAGCACCCATGTGTGGGACAACAGCGGGTGCTCCTCCTCGAACGGGACCACCACTAGCACGGCCACCACTACGACTAAGCAGCCCAGGCAGGCCATCATCGAGAATATTCCCGAGGACTCCTGCGATGAGTCGCCGCTGGACGAGGAGCCCCCATATCGACCCATGAGCAGTGCCCTGCGTCGCTTTGGGACCATGTCCAGCCTGGAGAAGCTGCCCTCCGACGATCGCATGGACGAGGCCGATGAGCTGGACGATGACCTAGAGGAGGAGGAGGACCCCAACTCCTCGTACACGCCCAATGGTCACGAGGAGAACGAAGGCGATGAGGAGGAGGAGGAGGATGTGGCCTCGGACAAGGCTTTGGCTCAGAACCTCAATGAGCCCTCCACTTCCTCGGGGGGGGGCCTGCACCTGGCCAATGGCGATGTCCTGGCCAGTGGGGCCTGGACCAATCGGGCGGGGGCCTATGTCTCGGACAAAATGTCATTTTTCGAGGAGTCGCGGGCCTTCATCGATAAGTATCTGGGTCGCTGGAATGCCGGAGAGCAGCAGGGAGGCGGAGGTGGTGGAGGAGGCACTGCCTCTGAGACGGATGAGCAAATGGACGAGTGCACCTCGGGCGCCACCAGCGGCGAGGAGGTGTGGGGCACACCCACCAGTGGCGGGGACAACGACGACCAGGACCTGCAGCTCATCAACTCGGAGAACACGCACTCGGTGGGTAGCCTAGAGATTAAATCAGGGGTGCTCAGTCCTATGGCACGCGGGCACTTTTGTTTTTGTTACGGAGCGGCACTTGCCATACTTTTCTAAGGCACACGCCGGTTCCTCTTTGTGTCGCTGTCCGTAACGAGCCAAGCCAACAACAATTCCATTGAACTTTTTTTTCTCCTCAACTCACAATGCAAAGTGTTGTTGTCTTGTTCTCGGCTCTACACTGACACTTTTTTTGTTGCGTTTTTGATAGAACTTGATTTAAGTTTGAGTTTAGTTTTAGTTTTTTAGTTTTCTTTGGCGTTTCGTTAAAATGAGTGATGCATTGACAAGTGATTAGTTCGCAATGAATTTTAAATGTGAAAGACAGTGCTTAATTTGCCACAAAGTTTTGTTGGCTGGAAAAATATAAATATAAATATTGATACTTTTCTAGATCAACTGTAAAATTTTAAATGAAGTAACCAAAATTATTATTTTTCTTCATTAAACTTTTTTTTTTCTCTCAGTGTTCATTTTGTAGCATTAAAACGGCGTCGATACATGTTTGCGTGTGTTTTCTTTTGTTTGTGTTGGTAAGGGCACTGCCGTAAGGCAATTTCGAGCACCCCTGGATTAAATCCTTAATTAATTCCTTAATTAAAACCCTAATTAAAACCCCCATTAGTCGCCCACCAAGTCGAGCACCTCCCTGAACGACGACGATGACACCGAGCTGATGATGGACGAGCTGCTGATGGCGCCTCCGATGACCGCGAGCACCATTCGGGGACTGCTGCCACGGTATGTAGGTCTCTGCACCCTCCGGCCGGGTCCGGAGCACTCCTGACCCAACACACTCAAGACACACACACAGTCGGTAGAGTTGAGATAAAACCCTAGATTAGACCTATAGCCCAAGGAGCTACAGCCGAGATCAATCTTACATATAATAATAATAATAGTATATAGCTTATATATCGTCATAGTGCCCTACCTCTGTTTTAATAAGACCAAACGAATTCTCTTTTTTTCCCGTGTACTCCTTTGGTAACTTTCTTTCGTAGCTTTTACAGGTGTTTATCTACCTTTCGTTTCCACACACACACACCACACACACACATCCCCCGAATTCGATTCGAAATCAGTGCCATCTCTATATATAACCTCTATAACCTCTATAACCTCTGTAACCTAGTATATCTTGCTCACAGGCTAGTCATAGTCCTAGTCATAGTCATAGTCAGGCCAGGGTAGCTTAGCCCTTGTCCCCTATCTTTAACTCTAACTATATCTAGATGTATCGCAGTTGATATATCATTAATAATATCATTAATAATATCATTTATAATATCATTAATATCACACACACATCGATCGATTATTGCTAAATTCCAATTGAAATTCGTTTGCATACGCCACACACACGTATTATCGTACCGTATACCGTACATCCGTATACCGTATATCCGTACATCCGTATATCGTATCCGTATCCGTATCCGTTGCCAACGTATCCGTCATAGACGTCGCCTTGAGCCCCTGTTCGAGGAGGAGACGGAGAGCGACGAAGAGAAGACGCAGCAGGATAGCGACGACGTCAAAAAGGTGGGTCGTTATTACAGCAAATCCCAAGACACGTCCCGAAAACCCAAGCTAAATACCGAAAAACTATCAAAACCTATCAAAAATAACAAAAACTTTTAAGATAAGTAACAAAAATAGTCAGAAACATATCAAAAGGTATCAAACAATAACAAAAACTACAACAAAAATATTAAAAACTTCAACAAAATATATAAAACTATATATATTATCAAAATAATATCAAAAGCTTTAAAAACTATCAAGAATTATCAAAAAGTATCAAGCAATACCCAAAACTAAACCAAAAATATCAAAAACTATAAGCATTATCAAAATTATATCAAAAGCTATCACATTATCAAAAACCATCAATAACTATTAAAAATCATATCAAAAAGTATTAAACAATATCAAAGACTACAAGAAAATATCAAAAGCATACCAAAAATTAAAACAAAATATCAAAAAAAAAGCTATTAAAAGTCATAAAAAAAACTATCACAAACTATCTATATCCTATTAGAAAAATATTGAAAACTATCAAAAATATAACAAAAACTACTAAAAAGTATCAAATGCATACCAAAAAGCATGAAAAACCATTAATTCTTTCAAAATCATTTTAAAAAGCTATCAATGAACTATAAAAACATAACAGAAAGTAGAAAACAATATCAAAAAACCCTAAAAAAAATATTAAAAACATACCAAAAAGTATCAAAAACTATAAAAAAGTATTAAAGCATACCAAAAAGTATTATAAACTATAGATACCAAAATCAAAATCATATTAAAAGCTATCAAAGGATAAAAGCTATAAAAAAAAAACATAAAGCTATAAAAACATAAGAGAAAGTAGAAAACTATCTCAATATCAAAAACATACTAAAAAGTATCAAAAACTACAAAAAAATATTAAAAACTATAAATACTATTAAAATCAAATCAAAAGCTATCAAGGACCTATAAAAAACATATCAAAAAGAATCAAACAATATCAAAAACTACAATACAAATATCAAAGACATATCAAAAAGTTTAAAAAATATCAAAAACTATCAAAAACGATCTAAAAACTATCAAAAACATATCGAAAAATATCAAACAATATCAAAAATATACCAAAAGGGTATAAAGTAAGATATCAAAACCTTTTTTTTTTTTAATATCAAAGACTGTCAAAAAACTTAAAAATAATATAATTAATATTAAATAGTATACAAAACATATCAATTATATACAACATTTTGCAAAAAAATAAAAAGAAACTATATATGTAAATACACGTATCAAAAAAGATTAAAAAAATATAAAACATATAAGAAACTATAAAAATCTACAAAAAAACTATAAATTAAACGACTGCGAATGCAACCGTGTCGCGTTTCGTTTTCGTTTCCGTTCCGTTTCCGCAATCCGCTGCATGGCAAAACCAAAGGCAACTGTACCTGCGCACCAGAGACAGAGGGAGAGAGAGGAAGAGCCTCAGGCGCCGCTCCCGCCTCTGATCTGTAGCCCTAACCTAGCCTAGCACACCTGCATGTAGCCCCTAGCCTCCTAGACTCAAGGAACTAACCCAATAACCTTTTGGTTTGTCTTTCTCTCTATTTTGTCTATACTTTCATAAACCATCATCATCATCATCATGAACCATCGACTGCAACTCGCTCATCTCCATCTTCATCGATCAAAATCACGCTCTAACATGTTTTGAATTTGTATGTAAACTGTACTTCCGTTTTGCCTGTCTATTCATGTATCTTTGACTTAATGTTGCTTAAATCGAAATGTATCTTGGGTAGAAGGTGGTAGTGAAATTAGTGAAGCTTTAGCCCATCCTGCAGTACTGCGAGCTCATCAACATCACGCACACTCGGACGGGTCCGGACAAGGACGACACCGATTGACGACGATCCTGCTATCGAAATTCCGTACTGTAAACCGAACACCAAACTCCCACAACAAACTCCACCAATCTCATCATCCGACATCCAGTTCATCCCGGGCCAACTGCCAGCAGGAAGCTCTATCCCAACCAGAATTGATTAGTTGAATTCTATTCCCAACAATTGGTAGGGGGAAGCAACGACCAATGGCCACTACCTAGAGGATTCGGCTGGAAGTTCAGGCGACAGCGAGGCAGCTGCAGTCCCCTTACCACCACCAGTTCGACCAGTGGTGCCGGATCGGGAGGAGGATCCAGCGGACAGGGAGGAGGAGGAGCGGGAGCGGGAGCACGAGCGGGAGCGGAAGCCTCAGCAGGAGTCGATGCAATCGGAGCAGGAGGAGCAGGAACGACTCCCCACGAGTGCCATGATGATGATAACCACACGACTGCTACCCACCACGGCCATCATTTCGGAAGTGGCGCCATTGGGGGCCTCATCCTGCGAGTATCTGCTCGATCAGCGCCCCTCGAGCGGAGCAGTAGGACGCGACCAGGTCGTCGCCAGTACAGTATCCATACCCACCACGATGCCATTGCCTCCTACTCCGGCGATGCCAGCAGCGACATCATCGAGGACATCAACGACATCGATAACTTCGACAACATCGATAACATCGACAACGACGACATCGATGACGATGGCGAGTCGAGCTCCCTCATCGATTATTACAACAACCAGCAGCGGGAGCGGCACTACCAGCTCCGGAGGCAGAGCCAGCGGCAGGCCGCCGAGATTTGTTCCACCGCCGCCGCCACCGCGTCGCTTGCTTCTCACGCAGACCGATCTAAGCGTTGCTCCGGCCAAAATGGTGAGTCTTCCCAGATCCCAGAAGCACCAGGAAGTCCCTAATCCCTAAGTTCCCTTTTAGGAGCCACCTCGAAGAAAATCTGGCGCTACTGCTGACAGTGGCTCCTCGGCGGTTGTCGGCGTCGCCGGCAGCGCTTCGGCCCCAATCGCTATCGGGTCAAGGACAATGCCGGGCTCGGGGCCGAGTACCAGCAGCTCCAGGCAGCGACCGTCCTCAACGATAATCGAGACCTGCCTGCTGGGGGCACCCAGGCCCGTCTCAGTCACTTCATCAGCAACAGTCTCGAGGATGGCAGCCGACTCCCAGCGGGAGAGGAAGCCGGAGCAGGAGCAGGAGCAGCAGGAGGAGAGGCAGGAGCAGGCTCCGAGCAGCCCAGCTGCAGTGGCCACAGACGCAGCAGCAACGCTGGACGCTCCGCGTTCGGTGGCCGCTGTCCCAGCGCCCCACGCTGGCTGCGGCCTAAGTCCAAGGCTGGAAATGCGTCTGGCCCTCAATCACGACATCCTCGGGGACGAGGACTTGATCTGCTACGAGCCTGGTCCCGATCTAACAACTATTCTGGGGTGAGCTTACAGATTATATTCTCTTTTTTGGGAATTTTTATGGAGGTTTTGAAGGGATTTGAGGTTTGGAGGTTTTGAAGGGATTTGGTTTTGAAGGGATTTGAAATCGCAAAAAGCTTACATTTATTTTAAATATAGCTTACAATCCAGCTCGAAGGGCCAAATACTGTGGCGAGGTGCTCTCTCAGCTTGTCTTCTCTTTTTTGGGGATTTTTATTGAGGTTTTGAAGAGATTTCAAATAGGCAGGGATTACCTTTTCCATAAAAACTTGATTAAACAAAATTGTAACGTATTCTTAGATTACTAACATGCTATAACTACATTTGTGTGAGTAGAAAATAGGACCAAGTGCCTAGATATGAAAAAGAAATAACTTACATTTATTTTTAATATTGCTTACAATCCGGCTCGAAGGAACAAATGTGGTGGTGGGGTGCGCTAAATAAAGCCTTTTCTTATTTCAGCTTGCCTGGGAATTTTTAGGGAGGTTTTTAATATATTTCAAATAGCCAAAGCAAATTTTTTCGACAAAAAATCGATTTAATGAAAGTTTTTAGATCATAAGTATGCTTTTTTCTTAACAAATCGATTAAACGAAACTGTAAAGTGTAAATCATTAACATGCTATAATTACATTTACGTGAGTACAAAGTAGAACCAAGTGGCTAGATATGAGAAAGAAATACGTTAAATTTATTATTAATATTGCTTACAATCCGGCTCGAAGGACCAAATGCAGCCTTCTCTTATTTCAAAAACTCCTTTGTTAGTTAATTGATATTTTTATAGTTCTTTTTACATTATTATATTTCTATTAATTAATTAAATAATTAATTATTGAACAATTCCAGGCACGACCTCTCCACATTTCATCGTCTGACGGGTCGCGATTTATTGAGTCGTTCAGCCACGAACCGGGTGCAGCCAAAAGAGGCTGTCATATCGTACTCTCAACATCGCAACTCAAAGATGGACACCCCGACGGTGAACCGTCGGCCCCGCCCCCTTTCGGCGGGCGCGGCCATGAGTCGCAGTCGCAGTCACAGCAATACCAACAGCAGCAGTCACGGCAGTCCACTCGCCACCGCCGCTGGTGGCTCAATCCGTGCCGCGGGCGACGAAGATCCGAAGAGGCAGCCGCCGGCAGCACATCCGCATCCGCCGGCGGGCTGGAGCGGTGGTGGATCTGCGGCTCGAGCCGGCGGCAGCGGGAACGGAAGCGCCGGCGACGCGAGCACCGGCTCCAGATCCAACAGAGACGGGAGCAAATTAGGCGATCTGGAAATCTTAGCGAGACGCGAGAAGATATACTCCATGTCTCAATCGAGGAGTGGCTGTCGAGCCAGGGAGACATCCACGACAATGTCCACGACGACTCTGGTGGCGATGGCTTCGGCGGAGGCGACGGGGACACCGATGGGGGGGGATTCAACGAGACGCGACTCTTCCTGGCCCCCGATCCAAGCAGCTGCAGCAGCCTCTCTGACGAGGACGAGGAGTACTACTTCGATGGACGGAGCGGGAGTCATCACTACAGCCACAACAACAACAATGACTGAGGCAGCCTTCCTTGAGACCGAACTGGGCAGGTCCAAGCGATTGTGAGTATTGCAATAATTTTTAATATTGCTTACAATCCGGCTCGAAGAAACAAATGTAGCCTTCTCCTATTTCAAACCCTCCAAGAAGTCTTTATTAAATAATTGCTATTTTAATAGTTTTTTATACATTATAATATTTCTATTAATTAATATATATGGATTGTCTCTGTCAGAATAAACTTCATAAAGCGTCGCAACTCCGAGATAACCGCCAGTAGCACCAGCAGCACTCCCAACTTCTCCGACGGCGCCGCGGGCGAGCAGCCCCAGCCGAGCCACAGCCAGAGCAGCCTGCTCCAGCTCCAGAAGCTGCCGTCGCAGCAGGACTCGGCGGAGATGGCCCAGATGTCGCCGCGCAAGGATAACGTAAGTCCTTCCGTAGGGAATTTCTCAAATTTCTTGAAGAAAACTAATATATTCCGACCAGGACAAGCCATCACTGAACCGCCGCCTGTGGAAGCAGATCACCAAGCGTCGACGCACCAACTCCGTGTCCCAAATAGTCGCCGGCTAGGCGGGGATAGGGGAATCCCCTGAAGAAGAAGCACTCACCACCACCCATCTCCACCATTCTCGCCTCTCACTTACTGTGTTCTAAGGGTAGATTTTAGTCAAGCTTACGGAAGCCGTCGATCAGCGATGGCCCAGGAACGATAACAAAGGCGATGACGATGCCGATAACCGATTGTTTGCACGGGAAAGTGCATATCAAGGAATTAAAAAAACAAAATAAATATATAGCAAGCGGAGGTAGTACGTTAAGTTTTTTGATACGACTTTGTAGCTAGCGAATCTAGCTCTAGGCGTCCAATTTGCGTCCAACAACAAAACATATATCGATAAATGGTCGATAGAACGATAAAGATATCGAATCGAATCTCCTGCCAAGAGGAAGCGAGCGAGTCCCAGCCAAATACGAACTAGACAACGAATGGCAGTCAGAGAGGAGGCATCCACACACAACACACACTCAACACACACCACACACACACTCGGAATCGGAATCCAGCCAAAGAAAAATATGATTAGGACTTAGGGGAATTCCGCACACGGACTATATGTATTTTTTTAGAGAGTCGGCATTCATGATTAGCTTTTAGCCGTATTTCGGGTTCGGGTTTATGTTGCGCGGAATTAACAGTGTGAAATTGCCTTACGTATCCAATGAACTATTGTATGGGTAGCTTAACGTAGTTGTCTTTATACATAACATTTACACTAACATTTTACATAAACATAAACATTAAAAAGCATAAACAAATTAACAAATTAACGGCCACAGCCTCAGTAGAGTCCGCGTCAGTCGTCGTAATACAATTTTTAGCAATTAAATTCCACGTTTTTCTCAACTATTTACAAGCGAAGTCTTTTGCATCAGTTAGATCTTATATACAATATATAGATATATATATATATATATAGGGAATCTTGGTAGTTCATTTCACATTGAAATTGTAATTGAAATCGGAGGAAACGAATAACACAGAAAATTGTTTGAAAATGGAATATAACAAATTATACGAATTAATAACAAACGAGATCAAGTACATTTATCAGCTTTAATAGAAAATCTAATATATATACATGGATCTAAATAGTTCTAGTTATAGTTATATAATTACTTTTGAATAGTGAGCGAGAGAGCGATCGGGTTATTAGGCATTTGACACTCACTCACACTCACAACACTCACGAGTCATTCATTGATTGATACTCCAGCACCGTTTACAGCCACGTGAGATATATATTAGCCTTGTAAACCCCCCGGTGTCCATACTTCTTTGTCTGTTTTTTTGGGTATTTTTAGCAGAGTAGTTACGAGTACGAGAACGTATGAATTTTCCTCTTGAAATTCATTAAGAAATTCAATTATATAAAGAACAAATTCCAAACGAAAAAGCATCCAAATAAATTCAATATACAAATAAATTAAAAAAAACCGGTGTATTGTGCTTAGAAATTCCTTGGGAGAGGCTTGGGGCATTGGTAGCGTTCGGGGTCTATCATCAAACGTGATCAATGGCTAAAAAATAAATAGAGAACTTTTTCAGGCACTGGTCGCATGTTTTGGTACTCTTAAATAAATCGGAATAATTAGGTTTTATGTATTATACATACTGAACTCAACTCGAAAATAATATTTATTTTATATTTTAATCGCTGGAGAAATTACCATCGAGCTAAACCAATTTTCTTGCTTATAATGATCATAATTTTGATACAAATAAATAATAGAGAACATTTTCAGGCACTGATTGAAGTTTTTTGTACTCTTTTCATACGAGGTCTACTGATTTTATGGGAAATATATACTAGATTCAACCTACAAATAATACATATTTTACATTTTATTTTATGTAAAAATTATAAAAAAATTAAAAGGGTTTTTTTGGGCTTAGATTTATTTGTAATATTGCTTACAATCTGGCTCGAAGGACCAAATATCGTCAAAATGTAGCCTTCTCTTATTTCAAACCCTCCAAATATTATTTTTAATTAATTGATATTTTTTTTTTTTTTTCTGAAATTATTATATTTCTATTATAATTGCTATTTTTATATATTTTGTGAAATTATTATATTTCTATTAATGTATAAAATAATGAATTATTAAACAATTCTAAGCACGAACTCCCACTTCTCATCGTTTTTTTTTTTGGTTTATTGATCATACTTTTGATCTTAATCTTTTATAAGTCTTCAAGTATCTTAAGATATATTAAGATATATCATAAAAATCCTAGTGCTGCGAAATCATACTATATTATTATTTATTTAATATACATATATTATTAATATTATATGAATTTGTAATGCCTAAAGTTCCACCCATAATATCTGTATTACCCTCTCCTGGGGAAAGAGCACTCTTACAACGAAATGTTGGTCAAATTAATTGTAATTCCCCCGTGGAGCTGCTGGGTTGGGCCTGGGCCCACTGCCGCCCGTGCGTGCGTTCTCCAAAAACCCGGCTGAGGCGAGGCGCGAGAGAGGGTGGCTTGGGATCTGGCAAGAGAGTCCGATGAGAGAGCGCATTGAGAGAGGGTTGAGAGAGAGCTGCCTGCCAGCCAGTCAGCTGTTGCGGCAGCTGGCTTTCAGCTTTCAGCTTTCGGCTCTTCGGCTTGGCAGCTGACTGAGCCGAGGCTCAGTCGAGAAACGAGTTTCGTGCCGAACGGACGCCACGCCGCGTCTCACTCTCTCGCGGGCCGAAGACGACGAAGACAACGCAGAAGAATCGGAGGCAGGGAAGAATTCCTCGCCAAAAGCTTTGTTTACAATTTGCATACGTTACATGCCTTTTTAATTGGCAACACGCGAGTGCAAGTGTAAGTTTCTTAACATTCATTTGTTTTTTTTTTTTTTTAAGTGCTTACAAAAAAAAAAATATAATAACGAAAAAAAATACTCGTAAAATAAGAGAGTGTGTGTGTTGTGGCTGTTAACCTGGGCACAGGCATTTTGGACCGATGCATGTGAACTGACAGGAAATAAAGAGAGCGGAGTTAGAACCAACCATGGGCCAGAGACGCGGCCCAAACAGATTCGCTAATTGAGGTCGTTGTCTAGGTAAGTTGTCAGTTTCATCTCGCTTCCGTTTGCATCTGAAATTCACTTACTTTGCCCCTGCAACACCAGCACAGAGCCGCCACAGCGATCTCCGATCTCCGATCTCCGCGATCTGCGGCGGATAAAGCCACAGCTAGTGCTCCGAAAACGGTAAATTATGCCGGTGTGCTGGGGGCAAGAAACTCGCCTCGATGGCGAAAATTCACACGTTGCACAGTGGGGCAAGGTATGTGGAAAATGTGCGTTAAATTTGGGTTCTTGAAGGAAATATGGAAAAATGGGGTTCAGAAAGGCAAAGGATATGGAAAAGTATGGGATAAAATTAGGCTTAGTTAGGGTATTTAAACACAAAACTCTCTTGAGCGGACATTACCGATTTTTGTCCGTTTAAGACAGAAAAAGAGATTTCTTAATTTAAAAATATTTTCACTCGTTGTAAGTTATTCTAAAAATATATATAAGCTCTTAAACATTTTTATTTACGGACTTATGCCCTAAAACTTTTTCAAACGGACATTCAAGACCTTGTCCGGCCAAGAGAGAGAGCACTCAAATGAGCTTTATCCTTCATACAAATATTTCTACCAGATATTATATAATATAAGCTCTCAAAAAAACCCCTAATTGGGGAGTAACAAACCACAACAACCCCTGACTCCTTTGTCCGCCATCGCCATTTGTCCGCTCAAGAGAGTTTTCTCTATTTTTATTTACCACGTTCATATATATACTTCTTTTTCAAGTTCACACGTTCTCTCAATAAACATTCTACTGTTAAATTTCATGTATATCGCATACATGCTATATAAGATACATAGAGATGAATATATATTTTATAGACCCTGTCCGTTAGTTGCTCCTACTGTTTCCAAGCTAGTTAGATTCGAGGTTCTTAATTTTTTTACTCATCGCTCAGATTTTTTATTTATACATAAATCCCACTAGCCAAGTGATGAAATGCTTGTGCTTTTTGCCCCAGAGTCCGCTTTGGTACTGCTGCAAAAAAGCGGAAAATCAAAATGACAGATAGTCGGTCCGGGTCTCCGATCAGAAGAGGAAAAAGCCGCGCCAGCAACTTGCCACTGGCTGAGTCAGCAGTGAAAGCAGCATCAGCGGATCGGATTGGATGCGATTGGATTGGTACTGGGATTGGTACTGGGAAACCAAAAACTCTGATAAATCTCACGGCTGAGAACAAGAACTCGGGGTTTTGATAATATAATTATCCAGGCGGCCACAATCATTGGGTTTATGGCCATAATGATGAGGCTGTGAGATCGCTGATGGTCGGACCACCAAAACCGCAGCGGAAACGCTCTCGACTATCGATCAAAAAAGCAACAAAAAAGCAGCAAAAAAGCAACAAAAAAGCATAAGCTATGTAAGGTCGAAGCACGGCGGCTAAATGCATATTAAGTAATTTCCAGCAAGTGAGAAACGAGATAAAAACGTAAATAGATACTTGTACGGCTCTATTTAGCGCATGTTTCCTTTTCCAAAAACATTCGCAGCTTGTTTTTTACGTTTTCTTAATTTTTGTTTTTTTATTTTTTTGGTTCCGCTAAGGCAAATGGCAAGTGCAAAAATTTGTTGCGAAAATTGATTAACATCAAACAGGTTGAGGCACCTCTCCACCACTCCACAGCACTCCATTTTCCCCTCGCAACTATTCATGAAATTGCTGGTCAAAAGTTTTTAATTGAATCTCACATAAAAAGTAAAAAAAAATAAAGAAAATCCAAGGGGGGGTAGAGAAAAATCAAATAAAAAGCAAGGCAAGCAAACAAATAAAAAAAGAAGTGGCGACAAAGACAACAAACGCTGGATGGTGATGATTGGGACATGAAGCTCCGCTCCGAACTCTTGACGATTTTCGGTGATTTTTTGCTTTTATATATTTTTTTTTATATAGGCGTTTATATAGCGTATATTATTTGGCAACATTTCACTGAGAAACCGCGCTGATAAAACTGGTTTCGCAGTTTTTTATTGAATTTTATACAACATTTGCATCGCGCCGAGCCGAACAATAAACAATTTCAATGAGAAAACAAAAAGATGGTCGCCTCGTTAAGCGTTAAGCTCAAGGTATTTGAACCCAACACAGGAGGAGAATTGTTCTCCGATTTGGATTCGGAATCAGACTCAGTTTCGGCTCCCAGAATCTCTAAGAAGGCTGAACGAGAGAGGACCATCCCTCCCAGAAAAAGTGACAGCCAGCTGCTTCGGCTTAAAACTCTGAATTCTGAATGAATAAATGAATGAATGAATGAGCAGTCGAACAAAAGCCCACAAAGGAATCTGCGCCTTCTCTTACTCACTTCCTTTTCCAGAGCGATCTTTCCATTCCCCCTATTTGGGTCTGGGGTCGCTCTTTCTACCTGTCACTCCGCTCCTCTCACTTTCGTTTCGATTTTGATTTTGATTTTGGTTTTTCGGGCAACCCGCTGACGATGAAGGGCCTTTCTAAATTTTTAATGGCCCCCCTTTTACCTTTTGTGTACTGGGAATTCTCAGAATTTAAGACTTGCGGAAGAAGTGAAAGAATTGAGACTATAACTTTTGGGGATTCTTAGAGGTTACTCTTTGGTGCAAACAAAAATGCCAGACTTGGAAACTGATCTGTAACAAGAAAAAAGTCACTAAATTAAAGGTATTTTAATAATTAATTTGGTAATTTTTATATAGAAATAATAATAATAATAATAATTACAAAATTCGAATTATACAAATTCCATAATCTTCTTCCTATAATTCACCTATAATTCTCAACAGACCGCTAGGGAAAATGGCCACTGATTTATACCTTTAAAATTTCATTTATAAATATATTTTTTTATTTTATTAATTTCAACAACTTTATATAGAGTATAAATTTCTGCATACAATTTTCTCCCTATAACTCACTTTATAATACTCAAGTGACCTGTTGGCGTTATATGGTGTGATTTATACTTTAAAAATTGAACTTATTAATATATATCTATTGTGTTCATTTTATGCTTTTTATATAGAGTATAAATATCTGCTTAGAAGCCCCAAATTCTAAGATTTTTCCCCTATAACTCACCTAATAATTCTCAAGTGACCTGTTAGCGTTATAAGGTGTAGTCTCTCGTCTGATTTATAGCTTAAAAACTTACCTTATTAATATATATTTATTTTATTTATGTTTTCAATGTTTTTTCTTTTTATATTGAGTATAAATATCATCTTAGAAGCCCCAAATTCTAAAATTTTTCCCCTATAACTCACCTAATAATTCTCAAGTGACCTGTTGGCGTTATAAGGTGTAGTCTCTCGTCTGATTTATAGCTTAAAAACTTACCTTATTAATATATATTTATTTTATTTATGTTTTCAATGTTATATTATTTTTAATGCTTTTTATATTGAGTATAAATATCATCTTAGAAACCCCAAATTCTACAATATTCTTCCCATACCTCACCTTGTAATTCTCAAGTGACCTGTTGGCTTTATAAGGTGTCGTCTCTCGTCTTTCGTCTGGCTTGAATACGGTTTGCTTAAAGACTTCCTCTATGATCTATGAGGCTATCATGTAATGCCTCTGTCAGGGGGTACTTGAACTTCCCATTCTCCATTCAATGTGCTCTATGCTCCATTCTCTGTTCTCCCAGTTCTCCCGGTTCTTCGTTCTCCCTGCTCTCCCCGATTCTCCATTCTCAGCGATTCTCCAATCTCCTACTGAACAGTTCGCTGAACAATGGAGTTCTTGTGGCTCCGGCTCCGAGTGTGTGCATTGTCTATGTAATCCATGGGGCACGGGCACAAAGCCCGGCTGCCTCCTGCTCCATACATAGTAATTAGAATCATGCACGGAGTGTCTGTGTGTGTGTCTCTGTATCTATGTATCTGCGTATCTGCGTATCTGCGGGGTTCGCTGACTGTGACTTTAACCGTTGGCGTCTGCGCCTCAGAGTCGTTAATTTAGGCTTCGTTTCAACTCAACTCTATTCTATTCTCTATGTTCGTGGTAATTATGAGCGACAGAAGCGGACCATTTCCCCATTTCGAACCTGGGCAGTTGGAGAATTTGATTCGGGATCGGGAAGCCGGCCAACTTCTTCTCCATTAATCACACGAATTGGTCAGTTGAAAATTCAATTTCGTGGACAGAGTCGACAAATTAACGTCTTTTTAATTGCTCGTGAGTTGCCGGCAACCCGGGTTGCCGCAACGTTCACCAACAACGTTCAACAATGTTCAACAACAGGCGGAGCCAACACCAACAATGGCCAATTGTCATGTGGAGTCGTTGAACTCAAGAGCCCCCTTCAGCAGTCAGAGTCTCTGTGTTTATCTGCTTTTTGATTTGCTTTTTGGTTTTTTAAGAGGCGACGTTATACAATAGATCAGCTGCTGATCCATCATAAGTTGTGAAACAAAAGTGCAGCTTCGGCATGTAAATAAAAACAAACATCAAACATCGAAAATAAGCTGTGGAAAAAGAGCAGCGTTTGACTGGGTCTGACCTTGACAAGGGCAGCCGCATAGCAAACGTGTTTACCAACAAATCGGTCTAAGCAAACCGGTCTGCTCGGCGCTGCTCCCCATCATCCACCATCTCCTCCTCCCTGGTTCGGCGGACATTTTCAGACTTTTTTTCTCTGATTTTCTGTATTTTTGGTGACGCTTCAAAGATTTTCCGCACGTTAAATTGTCACAAAAAAAAAAAAAATAAAAATAATAATAATAACAAACAAACAGAACTTACCACGTGCCCAGCAAAAGCAGACTTGCAACCGAGCATCCAAGCAGAGAGAGAGCTGAACAGATGGAATGGAATTAAACACTCTCATGTGGAGGCAAGCATGCACACCACAAAAAACACTTGTTGGCGAATTAATAGTATTTTTTGGGCTAACAATTTAAGGCTTCTTGCTTTTTCTGAAGTACAGAAAATAAAGCATGTTTACATGAAAACAGAAATCTGCAAATAAAATCAGAAAACGTATGATTTAAATGGGGTTAAAACGCATTTAATTATAAATAAATCAAGTACTTCAATTACTTCCACAAAAAAACACTTGTTGGCGAATTAATAGTATTTTTTGGGCTAACAATTTAAGGCTTCTTGCTTTTTGAAGTACAGAAAATAAAGCATGCTAACACGACTACATAAATTTGCACAGAGAGAATTATGGCATCCGGGAATTGAGAATCCGCAGTATTAAATACGTATTATTGTCAGTTTGAGATCGGATCTTTTTAAAAATTTTAGTTTAAGTATTCTTTCCTTACTTAGAGAACAAAAAAAAATCAAAATAAATACAAAAGTACATTTGTATCTCTAAATTGAGTACGTCTGTACTCAAGTTTGCAAAACTTATGATTTAAATGGGGTTAAAAGGCATTTAATTATATATAAATCAAGTACTTCAATTACTTCAAATTCATATATATTTTTTTAAAGAACCCTTAATATTTTCTTAGACACTTACTCTTACAAGTTGATCCCCAGCTGTGGGTGTGTGTGTGCATTTGCTTGGCTCTAACAATTGCAGTTGATTTCTTGCCGCCTCTCGGCTTCTTCCCTTTCAATTGCAATTCGACTCAATTGAGTTGAGTACGAAAGCGTGAAAAGCTCGGCGAATCCAGCCAGTCATAATAATAGGAGTTGACCGGCCACTGACCACCACCAGACAGGCGACGCCGTGGATCGCTGGCTGTCTCGACGATTACAGTATTGAGGATTTTTAATTTGAATTTTAATGTTGGGTTTGGAAAACCTAAGCGAATGCAGTTAGAAATAAGACAAAACGTTGATTGCGAAGAGAGTGTTGTAAAAGGCAGCAAGCTCAAGCTGTGAGTGTTGGAAAAAACTAATAAGATAATGAAGAAGTTTAAATTGAAATCAGTTTGGAAAAGGCTCAACGAAGTACTCAAGTATTGAAAAATGCTAAGTGATCACTGTGTTAAAATCAACTCTAAGCTGCGTTATTATTTGAAAATTAAATGAGTGTTGGATAAAGCTCAACGGAGTGCTTAAGTGTTAAAAATCCGTAATGAATCAATGTTAAAATCAACCCTTTATCGATTACTGTAACACAATAAATCTTAAATGTATTTTAATGTGTTGAAAATCGTTTACGGATAAACTCTAAATTAGTGTTCGAAAAAGATAAAAAAAATAACATAAGGTCTAACAGTTTAAAATAAAGCAAATAATTCGAAATTTGAACTTTCAGTAAGAGTTGATAACACTTAGCGATCACAGTGCTTATAAAACTTAAAACCAGTGCTGGAAAGGTTTTAGCAAACACATTTTTGAAACTCTAAAAAAGTTTTCCTGATTATTAGATCAGAACAATTAAATTCATGTTAAATAGCATTTACATTTGAATCTCAAGTGTTGACAAACGCTTAGTGTTGCAACCAGCTCTACAGAGCTCTGTTTATTTGACCTTGAAGTCGGTTTTTATGGAAAAAGTTTAGCGATCACAGTGTGGAAATTAACCACAAAATGGGGTTTTTATTCGAACTTGAGGCGAGAGGAGCCTGGGGTTTTTATACGCTGGCTTTACAGGTCGGGGGCCTCTGAATCACCGAACCATGGCGGTGATCCATCCCGATGGTTTCTTTCGCCAGGCGAACGCACGGGACTTGCATAATTTTCTGTTTTTATTTTTACGCTTTTTTTCGGCGTTTGATTTGTGTTATTACTTAATTGCTTTGAACCTGAAAACAACACAGGGCACACACACACGCATTAATTTATGGCGCGTCTTTATGCAAATCAAATCCCAAAAAAAAACGACATTTACATATGATTTTGTGTAAATTCTGGTTTTGGTTTTAATTCGCTTTTGTTTTTCGACTGCAAAATGCAAAACACGCGCTGGCCACAAAATCAAAAAGAAAAGCAAACAAAAAATTAGACAAAAAGCCTGCCAGCACTCCAGTTGACTTCATTGTCACCCCAAAAGAAATAAATAAAAAACCCAAGTTGACATTGAAAATGGTCAAAAAAAAAAAAAAAGCTAAAAAGGTAAGAAAGAAATGAAAAGAAGGCCAAGAAAGCCGGCGCGAACGAGAGAAGGGACGGAGAGAGTTGAAATGCGATCGGTTTGTGGAGTCGGATTCGGATGCGGATCGCATTGGGGCAAGTGGGTCAAAATGTTGGGCAAGGGCCACACTCAAGAAGAAGCCAAAGAAATCGAAGAAGACGTGCGTGAAATACGCCCCAAAAAGCGAGATATATAGTTGCATATATTGTATAATCATAGCAAATATCGGTACGTGATCTGGCTGGGTTATTTTCTATCTGGCAAGAGGGAAGGGAATTTCCGCAATCTCAAGTAATTCCCAAAAATAAAAGGTTCTACGGGGAAGATAATTCCCAAAATATAAAAAGGTTCTACCTTAATAGATACAAAAAACTGGCACGTGTTATATTAATTAAGGGAATTACGTGATTTATTACTATCAAATATTTGACGATTTGTTAAATATGTTATATTTTTTTTTTTTTTTTTTTTTAGAAAATACAAAAATTCTCCAGGAAGAGTAGTGATGGCAGATCCTCGATATCTATTTAATCGATTTGTTATCGATTTAATAAGCTATTCACAGTACAGATGCATTTATTTTTATTATATGGTGTTTCCACTATAATATTTTATTTATAGAAAGCTCTTAAGTAAATGAATCCAATAAATCACTGATAGTAAATAATATAAATAGTGATCGCAGATCCTCGATTCCTATATTATCAACTTACTAACATATGCATTTATCTCTATTATATGGTGTTTCCACTATAATATTTTATTTATAGAAATTCTTTAAATACTAATAAATCTTCCCCAATCAAAGCCCGCTCGAATCAATCGATGGATCAATGGTTAGCAGTCCCATTGGACTTAGCCAATATATCTAATGGCCCGAGGACGTGCCTCACATGATCGAGAGACGCTCCCAAAACACACATTTCGCCGCGATCATTGTATAATCTCTCGACTTTGGACACTGCAGAGCTACGTGACATGACTGTGTCTAATCTTTTTATATAAGTGGAGGGAGGCAGAGCCAGGAGGAGATCGGGCCAACTGGAATTCCATTAGCCAAACGCCAAATGCCGAAAAACGAACCAGAGCTCTCAAATCAAGCGCGGCTCGAAGCGCGGCGCTTGCGTGTTGCAAGTGTTGCAAGTGCTTCCTGCTCGGCGGCATGCAACACGCATCCAGCTATTGGCTTTTCGGTATTGCCTTTTGGCCAACTTGTTTGGCCAGTAGAGAGAGAGAGGGACTTGTTGTCGATACTTTTTGGCCAGAAAGTAAAACTTGCCACAGCTGTTTATTTTTTGGAAGGCCCGAAAGCCTTGCTGCGCGCTGCAGGTGACATACTTTTCTCAGCGCCTGTCCTAAAATAATTTTACTTTTTCCCAGCCAAGCCAACTGGTTGGCCAACTACTTTCTCTGCCCTGCTGGCGGCCAGGTTTCTGGCCAGGTTTCTTAGCCAGCTTTTCTAGCACTTTTTGGCATCGTCAGGGGTCCATTTCAAGGTCAACGGCGGTCGTGCCAGGCTTTCCCACCATCAAAAAAAAAACAGAAAAACCTGTGACTTGCATTCGCAATGAATCTCCTTTATATACACATATATCTTAGGGCCAACGACACTCTTCCCCGAGTTTGTTCCCCTCTCTATATAATATATATTTTTCTTTTGTATACATTGTAAGCACTTTTTGTTAGACTTTAGCCTCCGAATCGCATTCCATCCGGCTTCCTCGAGCGGATCGGGGTAATCGGATATCAGATATCAGCGCCTTCCCGGCTAATGTCCAGTCCCGCCAAGATATTTCCATATTTGCACTTGATCCGAAGGGGGTTAGCTGGTCAGCCGGCCAGATCGGCAACTGGATACTCACAGATCAAATGCGGGCCCAAAAAAATAAATAAATAAATAAAAGGAATGCTTGGGGAACTGAAAGTTGAGAAATAAAAAATCGGAATAACTAGGGGAAAGGTGGGAAAACTGGAAAAATGTAAAAGGAAAGGTCTCCAAGCTGGAGGAAGTATAAGAATGATTTTATTTATGAATTATTGAAACTAGAAAACTAACAAATTAATGTTTAAATATTAAAATAAATATAGTTCAATTCTTCTTAACTATAACTTAATATATTTTATGAAATAATGAGAGTTCTTTCAGGTATTTTACCTTTAAAAATGTATACTAAAGACAGTTTATAATTTATTTATTTATAATTTAAACAAAACTCCACACAAATTTTAATATTCTGGAATTAAAAACAACCTGACAAGCCTTTCAAGCACTTTAATTTAGATTTAAGGTTGCAAAATATCCCAGCCAGCCCTGTAAACCTTTTAAGCAAATTTTAGTTCCCTAACTCGAGCATTTTTCTCATATTTTCACCCACTAATTGCTGAACCGGCGGCACCTGGCCACCTAGTTACCCATTCAGCTGTCCAATTTCATTGATAAACCTGGGCCCAGCCCCGCCCTCGCACACACACTCGCTTACACTCGCACACACTGGCTGTGGAGAGAAGTATCTTGAGCCAAGGTGAGCCACATTTGGTTCAATGCACCTCGCAGACACTCCAATTCGAAAAACCAATTCCAAACCGAACCGAACCGAACTCGAACTCCAATATATATCCAATGAGCCAGTCTTTCGGCGCCTGTCCAGGCGCCCCCCCTCATGATCAATCGGTGCAAATGGCCAAAACGAAGTTAGCCGCATTTTTGCGGCCCGGCTGCCAAACAGATGCAGATACTTGCACTTACGGATACACGGAGACACGGATACACAGAGGCAAGGCAGACATAGCGCTAGAGATGGAGATACACATTCACATACCGAGTGATACTGAGATACAGGTACAGATTCAGATGCGGAGATGGCATGGGCGGCAATTGTTCAAGTGACGCGCAATTAAAAAAAATAAATATAAGCGCGGCCAGCCAAGGCAATCTAAGTACAGTCGAGCTTCGTTAAATGCTTTTTAATTGTATTTAAATGAGGAATTAATTCTAGGGATTTTAAAGGCTTTTTTTTTTTGGATTTAATGAAGACTTGAGCATATTTTCAGTGTATAAAAGATGGCGTATTTTCCCTAAATTAAACTTTTAAATTATATTTAAATAAGAAATTAATTTAAGTGATTATAAAGGCATTTTTTGGCATTTAATGAAGGCTTGAGCATATTTTTAGTCTAAAAATAATGGCGTATTTTCCCTAAATTAAACATTTTAATTATATTTAAATAAGAAATTAATTCAAGGAATTTTAAAGTCTTTTTTTGGGATTTAATGAAGGCTTGAGCTTTTTTTTTTGAAAGTTTAATCCTTTTTATAGTACTAAAAAATAAAACCTACTCCTGAATTAGAAACTTATTTGTGAATAGATAATAAAACTCTTTAAAGAAGTATAATAATACAAAAAAAAAGTACCTAAATTAAATGTTATATACATTTTATATAATATATATAATTATATAATTGTTTATAATTACAATATATCACATAGGTTTATTTTTAAGGGAACGATCAAACCTTTATTTAATACTAAAAAGTACAAATAACTCCTAAATTCGTATCTTATATATCAATATATAATAAAACCCTTTAAAGAATTTTAATAATTCAAAATAAATATATTTAATTGAAATTTGTTATATATAATTATGTTTTAAACTAAAAGATATCACAATCTTTGTTATAAAGCAGGCTGACCTGTAAAAATACCCATAACAAGGTGAGGCGAGCTCATCTCCGTGTGGGATTGGATTGGTTTGGTTCAGTTTGGTTTGTGGATGAGACTGGCGACTGGCGATCGCGGATTGCAGATGGGATTGGGATTCGGATTGGGATTGGAATTGAGATTGCTATTGCGATTGCAATGGGTATTGGGCGACGCGCACTTGTCGGCGATTTCCTGTCATTAGTTTGGCTGCATGTCAAGGTTGTTTGGCAAGCCCATCGCAGGTAGCAGGTAGCTCGTAGCTAGTAGCTAGTAGCTACATGCCGCATCCGTTGGATGCAACTGCAATTAAGGCAGTGCGTTAAACGTCTTTTCAAATGAAATGCAAGCCAGTTATTAGCCATGTAGGAGAGCGGGCAGGAGAGAAGCAAAAGTTGTTAGTTGCAAGTTGCAAGTAGTTGCCAGTTGCTGGTTGCCAGTTGCCAGTTGCCAGTTGCTGGTTGCTGTTGTTGCAGCTGCATTTCATTTCGCTTCACTTTCTTCCAGGTTGTTTTCCAGCTCGTTTGGCCAGTGGGCGGGGTTTCGCCTCGACTTGCCTTGCCTTGCCTTGGATGGGTTAAAAACCGGCATCTATGTACGAGTATGAATAAAAAAAGAAAGAGAAATATCCCCGATGGCCCACGAACATTGCAATGTGGAAAATGCACTCCAACAAATTATTATGAGCAGCAATTGGATGTGGCTTTGCTTTGGCTGGGATGTGTGTTGCATGTTGCTGCTTCGGCTGCTGCTGCTGCTGCGGTTGCAACACTCAAACACCCAAAAAACATACAAAATAATCATAGAAAAAACCCGCTCTTGACAGGTTGCTGCGGCCATGCACCGTTGCCGTTTATTGGGCGGCGATTTCATAGCTCTCCGAGTTCCTAAAAAAATAAAAGAAATACCAAACACTTGCAGCTGGCCACCGCAGAGATCCAGATCCATTTAATGAGGGCTTTGGGCAGACAATGAAAAGCAATTACCCGCAAGTGTTTGTTTGGAGAAATAATACCCAAGTTTCGATTGGTGTCACAACGAGTGGTTTTTAGTGCTTTTTATGGGCTTTAAACCCAAGTTCTCTTTATAAAAAAAAATAAGAAAAACAAATAGAAATAGAAAACTTAAACTAACAGCTTTGGGGCTGTTAAGCATAATGAAGATCGGACATTGGCTTGGCGAAAAAACATATGCGGTTTTAAAGTCGGTTTTTAACTCGTAAAAGAAGCCCATAAACTTAAATACTTAATAGTTTTTAGACTGGGCTAAATGATGATGGATTATCTATTAGTTTTTATTAGAAGGAATAAATTCTAGACTGGCTTGCACAAGATATAAAATATATATATATAAAATATATAAATAAAATATATATATAAAATATAAAATAATTCCGGGAGCATAAACACAGCTTAGTGCCAAGTTATATTTTTGTGGCTTAATCAAGCCCTTTTTAGAGTAAAACTTTGACCTTAAAAATACCATAATAATCCCCTAATAAACCTTACTGAAACCCATTTCCCCAGGAAAACCATCTCTCTATGTACATGTGGGTCACACTTGCCAAAGTCCACTTAAATCAACGCTCAGTGGGCAAAAGTTCAGCCTATATAAATATTTAATGGATTAATAAATGTGTAAAATGTGAGAAAAGTGACAGGGAGCCAGAGCCGGGCCAGCCGCGTACGATAATGGCTTGCATTTGTGTAATACAAGACAAGGTTTCACTTGGATGTCGTGTAAGTGGATACACATCGCTCTGGGCACACAGATGTCTCTCTGGCACTCGATGGGGACTCGAGATTGAGCCACATTGAATTGTCCAGACGGCTGACTGCACTTGCAACGCAACGCAACGCAAACGCAACCCCGTAATTGAATCAGCTGCTCCGATCTCTGAAATCGAAATCGAATTCCAAATCATTGAAAACCCAAACCCAAACCCAAACCCAAACCCAAAGCGAAGCTAAAGCCCAAGCCAAACGCATGCAACTGTCAGACGCACTCGAGTCAACTCTCGAGAGATCCCCCGATCCCCGACTGCAGGTCTGCAGGGGCACACTGGTGCAGTGTTGACCCCATTCTCCGACTAATGACTGACGTCAGAGTTTGAAGTTGCAGAGTGCAAGTATGCCCACGAACCCTCTATAAGCACTGGCAAAAATAAAAGCTCTTAGATTGTTTTATTAAACTATTTCTATTTTTAAAGTAAGACCCTCTAGAAATAAAATGTTTCAGCAGGAAGCCATCACTTTTTGCATCAGTATTCGTTTGCTGACTTTTTGGTTGGGAATTTTAGTGCAGGGCAAGCGATAAGTGCTCTCTTTTTCTCTGTATCCCTTATAGTCTTAGTTTTAAGTCGTATATCTTATATAATTTTATTAAATTATTTAAATTAAAGTAGAAGACATTAGAAATAAAATATTTCGGAATGAAGCCATCACTTTTTGTATCAGTATTCGTTTGCTGACTTCTTGGTTGGGAATTTTAGTGCAGGGCAAGCGATATCTGTGGAGAGATCTCTCTTTTTCTCTGTATCCCTAAATTTGATTTTATTAAAATATTAAAATAAAAGTAAAAACTTTAGACATAAAATGTTTTTAGAAGGAAGATATAACCTTTTTTCATTAGTATATGTTTGCTGACCTGTTGGTTGGGAATTTTAGTGCGAGGCAAGCGATAAGAGCGTCGAATTTGTGGGGAGATCTCTCTTTTTCTCTGTATCCCTAAATTTTATTTTATTTAAATATTTAAATAAAATGTTTCAGAAGGAAGCCATCCCTTTTTTCATCAGTATTCATTTGCTGACCCGTTGGTTGGGAATTTTAGTGCGAGGCAAGCGATAAGAGCGTCGAATCATCTTCGAAATTCTACAAATTCTTAAGAAATATTTGAAAAGAGATCTCTCTTTGTCTTTGTAGCTATCTTTGTCTTTCTTCTTTCTCTGTATCCCTTAAAATTCTTCGAATTCTTAAGAAATACTTAGACCTACTATACCTCTTCTCGAAGTGCAGCATATTGCAAAGAGCAGCCACTGGGGCGCTGACAGCTGCCTCTGGCATTGATTGAAGTCTAATTAAAGCGAGGCATGCAAAAAAAAAAGAAAAAATAGCAAAGAAAAATGTATCAAGGGCCACGGCTAACGGAGCTTGTTGGTATGTAGATCAACTATTTTCCTGCAAAAAGAAAAATGAAAAAAAAGGCAGCCTAGGCGTGTCGCGCGATTTATGAAAGATTTACCTCTCCGAGAGCGGAGAGCAGAGCGCCAATGATCATAACTGATCATTACGCTGATCATATGGTTCCATTGTCGAATTTGCCAACGTGAAACTTGTTTACCCCGGCTGGCTGGATGGCTGCCACTCTCTGTTGTTCTTCTTGCCGCTTTTCGGAATGAGTTTGTGCCACTTTTCGCAACAACTACGAAAAAATGAGGCAGAAAATAAAAAAAAAAGAAGAAAGAAACCGAAGACAAAAAAAACAGCACAAGAATTCCCTCAAATCGGGGTCACCAGAGTACCAGAGTGCCGGAGAAATGGCCCAATGATGTTGTTGATCGAGATATATATAGTACCCCGTACCAGAGACTGATAGCAGCGAAACGCCCCCGTCTGCCGTCGTCGTCGAGGAAACCTTCGCCGAGACCAAAGACACGACTGTTAAGGTTGAGGTTATCACAGACCCCGGAACGTGCCCCACCGAAACACTATAAATACGACGAGTACAAGTACAAGTACAAGCACGACGAGCGCCAGATGGTAGTACTTTCGGTTAGTTAGTTTCAGTGGCGCCCTCGAAAAAAACAAAAGCAAAAAAACAAAAAAAAATAGTGCCCCCTTCGATATCATCTAGGGGGCCAAAAAATTTCCGTAAGCCCAGACAGAATTTATTGGAATTCTTTTGCGCACATATGTATTAGCGATAGCAGAGAAGGCGTAATATGCGCGTGAAACAAGCCTTAAGTGATCAAGATACCGCCCAGAGATTGATGCGATAGCACACAGCGTAGCTCTCGTAATCAGTTTAGATCCCAAATAACCCCTTGAGCGGTCTTTTTACAACCCAAAACAAATCGAGAAATCGAGAAACTGGAAATTCTTTCGGGGCCAAGGGCTCTCTTCGGTTTGATAGTGATTCAAACCGTTTATATGGGCTCTCAAGCGGCTAATACTCGCAATAAAAACTAACCCAAAGGAATTTGGGTTTCTTTGGAATTTTAATTAGCTTTAAAGCTTTTTTTAGGTCTTAGTTATAAACCCATAATAATAGAGCAGGGAAAGGGGATAATCTCTGAAATCTTCTGCTTAAGCTTAAGTACTTAAGCACACAATTCAAGACCTTGATAAATCTTTGGTTCTATTTATGGCCTTTGAAGTTCTTTAGCTAGAACTCCTCGATGCCACTCACTTTTGTCAAAGAGCCACCGAAAAATAACCTCGTAGAGATGTTCGACTTTGATAAAAATGTGTGGTAGAGCGATGGGTAGGAGGACGGTATGCGAAACACACCCCATTGTAGTGTCTAATGTCTATGGGTTGTATTTCGCTTGGAATGTCCATTTATGGAGCTTCCACCTATGATGTCATGGGCGCTTCGGTGTGCGTGTGCGTCTAGGTGAGGCTTCCTTCCTTTCTTCGGTTTTTTCTTTTATATTAGTTACTTCTTGATGATGGGCCGAAAATGGTCACGCAGTTAAGCGGCTGCCACTCCTGCGGCGAGTGAAAAGCGTTGGCAGCAGGAGAGGAGCGCCACTTACCACTTAAAGGCCCAGCAAAAGAAGGTGGCTGGGGGCTCCCACACGAAGTGGTTAAAAATACAAAATAGTTGACTGCGATTGAAGGTCGTCAATCAGAACGCGAGACTTGCGCAATTCTGCCGCGATTCTCGGTCTCAGTCTCGGCCGCAGTCGCAGTTGGCGCAGCTCATCATCATCCAAGTTATGCAACGCACTTAGCTGGAAGTTTTAGTTCAGTTTGCCCAAGTGCGGCGACAAGTGAAGATACAGATACAGAGCACAGCAGATACAAAAGTCAAATACAAGGCAAGCGCACACCGAGTGTCTAGATACAGTGCTACTTCAGCTATGAAGATCGTCGTCGCGTCAAAATTAGAAATAGCTTCTTGCAGAGTCTTCGAGGTCAAGACAAAAAAAAAAAAAAAAACAATGATCTAGGAGGGAGAATAGCCAATCTTATTCAGTAGCCAGCTAGAACCAGTTGGGAATTCTAGCGTAATTTAACGCTTTATTCTCTTTTTTTAAAGAAAATGTGTTCCGAAAAGCTAGCAGTGACTTGTGCTTCAGAAAAGCATCCAATTTGGATGGATTTCTGACATTTTAAATACCAAAACCAAATACTTGATGGAATTTTAAACAAAAATATCCTATTTATGATCGCTTTAAATCCAGTTACCTTTAAAAAAAACCCGTTTTAAATACAATTTACATTTACCATTTACACATTTTTCTAATATTGTATCTAAATTTTAAAAAGGCATCAAAAATTTGAAAAAAGAATTTGAAAAACCGGTTAAGACTCCAATTAGCCCAGTTCAAATCAGTAAACCACCCGTTCCAATCGGAATACCAAAAACGCAATTGGTATATGTCCAATTATGCCGGCTTAACGGTAAAACACAGAAAACAAAACACAATACGTAAAGACTATTGCACTCTTTCCTTTCTCCTTAAACGCTCTTCTTGTTGCTGTTATTGTTGTTGCTATCTCATTCTGCAAGGTCTGATAAGATAAAGCAGCAGCTTCAGCATAGAGAGGGGTGGTGAGGACGGCCAAAGGAGCGAGCTAGCCAGAGCGGCGTGGCGCGTGAGAGCACCAACAGCTGAGCGAAGCAATTTTTTTTTGTTTCATTTTTTTTTTGTTCTTTCTTTTGCGTTTTGCCTGCGGCTCTATTATTAGAGAGTTACCGTTGCTTTATTATTGCCACTATTAGTGTGAGTGTGCGTGGTGCAATAGTGTGTGTGTTGTGTTCGTTCTATGCATAATTTGCGCGTTTTTTGTTTTCAGTTTTGTTAACGTCGTCGTCGGCAAAAGCCGCCTCGCCAAAGTCGCTCCTCTCTTCTACGTATTCTTCGTTCCAACTCCGCGCAAAAGAGAGAGTAAGCCAAAAAATACGCAAAAGAAACACCGCTAACCGCAGTTAGTACGCAATTTTTTGTTGTTTTTCAAGTTTACCTTTAGTAGCTCCTGCTAGCGTATGTAATTCTCAAGTGCGAGTATTAATTTATTTTTGTTTATGACAACGTGCATTTTGTTGCAACGGACAACAACAAAAACAATTGAAAAAGCAGCTAACATTGCATTTAATTGCAACGAAGTGACTCGCAAAAGAAAGCACAAAAGAAACGGTTGGAAACTAGGAAAAAAGTACAGTGACTCCTGTGAAGAGTGAACCCGAAAAGAGCCATAAAAGTGATCTGTAAATAACAATAACCAACGTGAACAGTAAATATAGATGTGTTTTTGTTTATTTTTTTAATGTTAACAGTTGGCATATTTTGTGTGAACTATTTACTAAACTTTCTTGAAAGTATTTGTATAAGAAATTCACTTCAGCTGCTAAACCGATCTAATATTGTTAATAATATCAATAAAGTCATGCACAGTGGTCCCAATATCTCTGAAAACCATCATATCGAGCAGTCACTGTGCATGCAGAATGTGAGGAGTGCTTGGAGTGGCTCTCGTCACGTAGCTCCCGGGATTCCGATATATAACAGACCCATCTAATAACTATATAGCATATAGACTCGTACCATATACCAGTAGTTGGAAATGCAGTCGGCTAATATCGTTATCTGTGCGAAATTAACGGAAAACTTGCAATTAGCCAAGCGTCGGGGCGTCGATTAGTTTTCAATTAGCCAAGGAACTAGCCGTGGGCTTGAAGTCGTCGCTAGAGTGGCTTAAAAGGCGGTAAATAGTAGAAATATCGATTTTTTACTACCTTTACTTTGGTTCTTTTACGTGTTCTTTTATATTTTTCAAGTTATTCCCAACCTGTTGGGTTCTGGGGACTTTGCAATCGATTAGCTTCTCTTAATGGTATATCTTCTTGAGTTTTCTATTTTTTCTATATTTGTTTCATCTTTGGTTTTTAGTTATTAATGGATTTTTGGGCTTTACCAGGTATTTTCACTATTTCTGCGATTTTCATTGAAAGGGTTAAATGTTTAATGAATTTATTTGCACTTAATTTTTAGATTCCTGAGAAATGTAGGGTTTTTTCTTTTAAATTTAGTTGTTATTACTTATATTTTAGGTAATATAATATTATAATAATATTTTCTAGTTGATTTATAACTCTATGATGGCATTAGATCTTGTTTATAAGCTTTTTATACAGAGAACTCTATCTTTATTCGTTTTCCAACTAGGTCTAGAAGGTTATACTTGACTCTTATAGGCCTTATTGCATTATAAATGATTTTGCAAATGAGTTTAAAGCTCTGAAGACTTCTTTCTTTCGTATAAGTATGTACACACCCAACTCTATAGACCCCTTTGATATCTTGTGATATGCCCACAAATCCCCTCAATGTTAGGGCTTACTTGTATAGCTTCTATCAAAAAAACCCCGTAGACGTCAGGGGACAGGGCAAAGTTTGACTGGAAGTTGACAGTACAATTGGATCTCCCGCACAATTGAGTGGACATCGGGACAGGTGCCATTACGGTGAGCCATCGGGCGGTACGTGATAACTGTGGCATTCAAAGGGGCCTATACTATACTATATATAGTATATAGTATATTGTATATAGCTTCTAGCGCATGTTATGCCGGTGAGACAACCGGTGGATCGGCCTAATCAAGTGGCTCAAATTGCCGTACAAATTGAAATAGATAATAGCGCCACCGGTCGCAAGTGACAGTGGCGACATAGCGACGACGACTTAGCATATTCGGTCGGGATTAGTCATGCGTATCGCCCTGAAAGCCCGATAACTGCTGCAGATAAAGCTGTCCGTCCGCAAAAAACAGCAACAAAAACTGAAGGAAAAAAATAGCTAAAAACAGGCACAGTGACTCGAGAAAGTCATGCCACAGGTGTTTCTCTGGTTTCTGTTTCTGTTCTCTGTTTCTGGCTATCGTCTTACCGCACCACAGAATTAGCATAGCCGTCTAGTTGGATTGGGTGATTATTTTTATAAAGAAACAATGATGAGCAGCACCAATAAAAAATTCCCTCACGTCGCGATTCAGGCGCTATATAAATGATATCATCGCCTAACTTTGGAGCAACCTCGGTGAATCTCCGTGAATGCAATGCCGTGTGCGCGAACTTCAATGTCAGTGTCAACCATATATTCGATTATACAAGTATATATACGATTCGAACGGAACGAAACATCTCTATATTTAAGCCCATGATGGAGCTATCCCCGGACATTCCAAGACTCTCCGACACATTCCGACATCCCCAATCACATCCGACTCTCTGACCATTAATCATCGAGGCGTCTGTCTGCTGCTGTTTGCACTTCTGATTCGCCTTGTTTGCCCATGGAGCGGTACTTGGCTTCCAAAAATATATACGAGTATAATGGAATTATTTAGGCACGATGTGTAACGGTAGAAAGTTGCCAATTTGAAGTGTACACATAACGGGGAGTCTCCATAAAAAAAAGAATAAATAAAAAGCCATGAAATTAGCATTCAATCATGGCAGTCGTAATTATCTAACCCTTGATGTATTCAGAACCATTAATATATCTTTTATGGCTTTCATTCAAAATCAGTCTTTGAATTCGCTTAAGGATCCCTCTGATATTGATATTCAGCGCCATTAAGTCTGAGCTCTTAATAGTTTCCATTAAAATTAGCAAATTAAATAGGATTTTGGCAGTCAAAATTCTTAAAAAGTGGATTTACTCAGAAGAATGATTTGGAAAGGGGTTTAAAGATATAATAAATAATATAAGATCAGTAATATATAAATATAAATATAAGATGAGTAATTAGGGGTAAACCTCATTTATCATAGTGAAGAAGCTTCAGAAAGAGCTTAAATATATGGCATAAATCTCCTATATTTTAGGGAACCAAAAACCCTTTTTCCTTGAGGAGCCACTTAAGAGATTTTACCCTTCAAAGCCAAAGATATGGCGGGGCTAACACTCGTGACTGATCGATCAAGTTCACGCTGCGATAAGTGATCTGATTTCGCCAGGTTTTAAAGACCTTGTTTCGGGGATCGATCGATCGATTTGATAAATGCCGGGGGAATCGCTCTGACCCCTATGGCAAACGGCAATTACAAGTGTTTGTACTTCAGGCTATATCTGTGTATATATGTTGGTATGTTCACGTTGTGTTTGTCTGTTAACTGGGCCGGCAGAGCTGCTACTTGTGTTGGCAAGTGGAAATCGATAGAGAGCGTTACTTAACCAAAGCAAACAGTTCAATTACGCCAGATTGTTCACAGTTACAGGCCATATAGGAGTAATACTAAGCCACACACTATATATATAGAGGGATAATTGGAGGCTTATAGTACATATTAAGATATTCCACGCACGAGAGTATATATCCCTCAGATGGCATAAATACCGAATGGCCGATAAGGTCCCGAGTATAAAGTTCAGAGACCAAGCGAGAGAGTAATTTAATTTTTATTTCAATTAGTCGGTTCAAAAGGCCCCAAACACTTAACGCGTTTTGTGGTTGTTGTGCCTGAGAGCTATTAGCCAAGCTCATTATTTTTGGCAACACACCGCAAGCCATGTTTATGGAACGTGATGATTTATGGCAAGAAAACATTTCTCATCGCAGCCTGCCCTGCCTCATGATAGCCGAGGAATTTTTACTTACTCATGTTTATTTCAAGGGGAACTTTAGTGAGTGACTATAAAAGCGCCTTTTGGCCAAATTGATAACCAAGAACACACGACACTAACAAAAAGCAGGCTGCCAGAGTTGGCAATAACACAGCTGAGAAATACCTCTCAGTAAGTTTACCCAACTGGAAAGTAATGGGAAACACTATAGGCCCGTGCTAATGACTAAATAATCCCGATTTGCCCATAAAGGTAGTGCTAATATACCCAACCATATCTATATTCTTTTGGGGATCGACTTGACTCCATGTTGAGTTTTATATCTAATTAGGCTGGCTAATAGTTGGGCTAATTAGTCGGGCCTGCTTGCTCATTAAAAAGTAAACACAAATCGATTTGCCACAGGCCTTCTGCCCATGCAAAGGAGGGGCGGCGCGTGTCTCAATCACGAATAAAAAACATTACAGTGCGGCCCATTATGGGTATTTCATCAGCTTAGTAAGTGAATGAGCCTTTTATTTTTGTTAATTTGTAATAAATAGTTGTGCAAAAAATATAGTTTGATATTTTTCTAATATTTTAATGTATTTAAACCCATTCCATAGTTATTTCTCTCCCTTCTAGTTGCTAGAAATCAATTATTCCCGTAATTAGTCTCATTATCTGAAACGTTAACCTATTGAATTGATGGGAAAATTAAGGGAAACCTACTTCCTGTGGGAATTACTTACTATTGATTAACCTTACAGCTTTGAAATCTACTGTACGGACATAAGTTCATGTGAAATTAAACTGTAGCTGTGTATCAATTGTTACAGAGAAAGAAATTTGGGTACTAGAAATTGAGAAATTTAATATATTTTAGAGGTAATTTTATGATAAACTTCTGGATTATATATTTATGCCTGCAATGTGTTAAAACTCTTAATTTCTTTAACTATTTTTGATTTTAAAAGACCTAAGCCTTTTCCATAGTTTTACTATGAGTTTTGACTTGAGAATTATACGAAAATTTGTATTTTAACTCCATATAGGTTGAATATTTTATTTAAAATAGAAAATGTAAAATTTATGACAGATGAAGTTGCTTTTTAACGATTTTTTGCTAACAAAAACCTTCAAAAAAATTAATTTCTACGTAAATTCTAAATTCTAGTTAAGAACTTTAGTTTTTTTTCGGTGTACAACTGATAGAACCCAGTTGTTGCTGTCGGCAATTGCCCGTAATTTGCATGGCCTCACACTCACACCGCTGCACTGTCTAACTGTGTCATTAGACAATAAGTAAACAGCACCCCCTGCCACGCCCCCTTCCGCCTATTGGAAAATCGCCTTGCCTTCGCGATTTACGATTTGCGATTTTTTATTTTTCCATTTTCCCATTGTGTGCAAATTCGAAAAAACGCACGCGACAAAGTAGAAAAAAAAGAAACTAAAAAAAAGTGCTTCTCATTGCCGCCGCCGCCGCCGACGATTCCGATTTCGATTTTCTTGGGCTTATCGCCCGGCTATATGCATATGTGTGTGCACTATAGTATAGTATGTGAGCCATTAAACAACCTGGGCGACAATTAAGCAGTAAGCCAGGCGCAAAAGGCGTAAAGCAAATAGCAAATAGCAACGAAAATAAGAACGAAGGCATTTAATTGATAAAGCAAATACAAAAAAATACACTGAATACCGAAAAGTACCTTGGTAAAGTCACCAAGAAAATTGGGGATATAAGAATATATTTCCAGGGGTGCCCAGGTAATATATTGAGATGTTAGAATAAATTGAACGTAGGGCCAGATATGAGATAAAAACATAGCTAACCTTTTTTTATATTCCATAACAAATAACTATGACTAAAAACATAAATATTTAACGGTAAAAGGCTTTACATTTCAAAGCTGACAGCACTGGGAGAATATAAACATGGTGCGTATATTGTCCGTGTGCCGGCAGAGGCTGGGCATTTGGTATATTTGAATATTTTTAAAGATCTCTAAAGGGAATATCTTAGAGATATTTTTTTCCTAAGAATAAATTCTATTTGAAATATCTTTCCCTGTGATTGGAATTATCTTCTATTTAAACTCAAAAACTCGTATCATTTTCTACCATCACGTTGACTTTGGAACATACTTTTTCGAAATAATACGTTTTGCTCTCTCGATTATTTTACGGCGGCGATTGTACCCTTTTTTTTTGTTGTTTTTGCTGGGGCAGAAGAAGGGTATCATGGATGCGGCTCCATAGGGTAGTGAGTATATATCTGCGGCAGATATACAGGTGGCAGGTGATAAGGCGGCCCTCTGCCCCCTCCATCATCCTTATCGGGGCCAGGCGGGAAGGCAGATAAGGAGGCGGGAACCAGAGCGGAGCGTCTTGTGGTCCGCGGGGCATTGTTTTGTAATCGGCGAGAGCTTTTAACTCACTTTCCGTGCCTGCCTTTCCACTTGCAGATTTCGCAGAGCACAAATCGCACGCCATTTTCTAGCATGCTCTAGGAATATCATCTATTATATTACGAAACTCGAACGTCCAAGAAAGGAGGAAAAAAAAAAGAAACAAACCGAACAAAGCGAGCAAGTCGAGACACGTTTGAGACGCACACACGTAACAGGAAACGAAACGGAAACGGAAGTTGGATAAAGAAAGAGAGGGATAGGAAAAGGTTAACAGTTCGAGAGCCACGCCCACAAACATGAGCAGCATGAAGGGCGGCTTCTCCACACTTAACCGCTGGTTTGGCCGCAAAAAGGGTAAGTTAACGATCATTAATCGATTATTAATCAAGTAACAAAGTCAACAAATAAATCCTATAAATAATAAATAAGATAAATAACCTTTTAAAATTAATAAATTCGCTAAAGAAAATATTAAAATTACAGATATTAAATTTCGAAATTTACAAAATAAAGTTCATGTTAGTTCCTAAAAAAAATAATATTAATTAGAGTTCATATTACTTCCTCCAGACAAATCCGGCACTGGCAGCTCCTCCATGGGCAAGCTGTCCAAGTCGTCCACACAGCTGCATCACCTGTCCACGGACACGGACATCAACGAGACTAGTCAGCTGGAGTACAACAGGATAACCCCGGTGCCGGCTGCCACGAGCAATGCCCCCTTTGAGCAGACCTTCCGCATTACGGTCCTGCTGCCCAAGGATCAGCTGTTCGTGGCCAGGCTGGGGGCTCGAGTGCCGCTCAGCAAGCTCCTGTCGCTGGTCTGTGACAACAAGCAGTTGGATGCGGACAAGTACGAGTTCCGGAGTCCAGGTGGGTTGAGTCTTTGTGTAGAAATGGGTACACGTTACTCTTTAGCCGTATCTAGTTACTAGTTACTCGTTATAGCTAATCGTTAATGTTTATTTTTATTTGGACTGGTTATTGATACTAGTTACTGTTGTTGGGTATTGTTACTCGTTATTGTTACTTGCTATTGTTACTTGTTATTGATACACGTTACTGTTACTCGTTATTTATAATTTTTAATGTTAACAGTCACTGTTAATCGTTAATGTTTATTTCTGCATATAATAACTCGTTACTCTTACAGCTTACTGGATACTGGTTACTGGTTCTGGTTACTAGTTACTAGGTACTAGTTACTAGTTACCTGTTACTAGTTACTGATTACTAATTACTTGTTATTAGTTACTGTACAAGTTACTAGTTAATAGTTACTTATTACTAGTTAATAGGTTTTAGGTTTTGGTGACTAGTTACTGGTTTCTAGTTACTGTTTACTAGTTACTGGTTACTTGTTAATTTTACTGCCTATTGTTACTAGTTTCTGTTACTCGTTACTTGTACTAGTTATTGTTACTGGTTACTGTTTCTTGTTTCTGTTACTAGTTAATGTTACTGCACCAATTACTGTTACTGGTTACTTGTCACTCGTTACTCGTTACTTATTAGTCGTTACTCGTTACTGATACCGATACTAATCACTATATTCTCTTCTTACCTTACCTTCCAGTGGACGCTAGTCAGGTGTATAGCTGCGAGTCAACGATCGGAGCGGTGGGTCTCTCAGAGATCCGGCTGTGCCACAAGTCGGAGTCGTACGACAACTTCAATCCGGATGCCATGCACCACAAGTTCCAGCGCACCGGCGCCGCTCGCGATTCGCTGAGCAGCAGCTCGGACTTCAGCAGCAGCCGCCACTCGAAGGTCACAGCGAAGACGCCCAGTCCGTACAGTTCGAGCAACTCCCTGAACTCGATGGACTCCACCGGGATGAACTACACCCGGACGCCGGTGGTGGTTCCACCGCCCGCGAAGGTCATGGCCCCGCCGCCGCGCAAGAAGCGAACGGCGCCGCGTCCCCCCAGCCAGATCTGCATCCCCGAGCAGTCCGTGCCGGATATTCCAGCAGCAACAAAGTCGGAGCCCGCCTACGCGGTGATCGTGAAGCGTCCCCAGCTCTGCATGTCCACGCCCAATCTCTCCGGGCAGCCGGAGTTGGACTGCAATGGCAATAGCTCCAAGTCACTGCGCGAGGAGGACGCCTCCGATGGCCACTATGCCACGCTGGATCTGAAGCCAGTGCCGGGTCCGGAACCAACCCCGAGGAAGCGCATAATCCAGGTCAAGAAGAAGACGGCGCCGGCACCGCCTCCTGGGGGTGAGGACACCATCTCCCTGGCCTCGCTGCCAGAACCGGTGACGCCCACGGCCAGTGTGCCCCAACCAGCGCCCAGGATCACCAGTCCGGTGCCGGTGGCGTCAGCACCTCAGCCGCCACTGCCCGCCAGTGCAGCGCCTCAATTAAATGGGAATGGTAGTGGAAGCACCAGTGGCTCCCTCAACGCCACCCCCGTGGGAACCCCCACCCTTGGCACCCCCAATGGCAACGTGTCCAAGGTACTCCTCAATCGTACGCCCACGCCGGAGCCCCGATCCCTGGGCAGTGCCACCGAGGAGGATGACAACGATGCGGCCTCCAAGCAGGCGGACTCGGGCATTGGGGAGCCAGCACCATCGCCCTCATCCGTTTCCCCGGAACCCGAACCCGAACCCGAGACGGAGAAATCCCAGCAGGAGTCCAGCTCCGAGGACGACGAGGCCATCAAGGTGTACAACTTCAAGCTGTGCCAGACCTCCTCCAAGAAGGAGGAGACCAGCCTGGCCGAGCTGGCCGTGCTCACAGCTGCCGCCGCAGAGGAGGAGGAGGAGGGTTCAGAGGCGGAGCAGCAGGTAGCCACCAACGGGCAACTGGCCACGCCCAGTAGCGCCAGCGAGCAGACATCGCTCTCCTCGTGGAACTACTCGGTGCCCATCTCGCCGCCACCGGACTTCTCCGACCAGCAAGGACGCGGGAATCGGAGTCCCGGCTCGCCGCTGGACGAGATCGTGGACGAGCTGTCGGCGATCATCAATCACCAGGGCCTGGACACGCTGATCAGGAAGCAGCCCGATCCGAGATTGGCGGAGATTGAGGCCGCCAAACCCAATCGCTTGGCCAACTTCAGCATTGCCACGGCCAAGACTACGACGAGGATCGCAAGGGCTGACTCCTTTCAGGCCTCGGGGTCGGGAGGAGGAGCAGCAGAGGCGGAGGAGGTAACATCTCCGGGTGGCGGAGCTCTCAGCCTGCGCAGCACCTCCCACATCTCGCTGAACAAGCTGGAGCAGAATGGCTTGGCCAATGGCCTGGGCCAGCGTCGCTCCTCCAGCGAGCTGAGCATTGGAGAGTCGCCCTCCCTGCAGAGCCTGGAGGTGATCAAGACTATCCTGAACTCCAGGAAGAATAGCCTGGCCGAGAGCGGAGGCAGTGCGGAGCAACCAAAGAGCATTAGGGAGCAGGAAAGGGAGCAAGAGCAGATCCTGGTCAAGGGAGAGTCAACGGAGAGAGCTGTGGCTGCCTCTGTGGTGCTCCAGGTCCAAAAATCCCAGGCTCCACCATCGCCTGTGCCGGCACAGAAGGCAGCACCTGCTCCCACCCCAAAGCCAGCTGCAAAGTCATCCTCGCAGCAGCAGGTGGAGCAGGTGGTGCCCTCTCCCCTTGTGGCCAAGAGGGAGGTTCAACCTGTGCTCAAGAGGGAGTCTCCTCCTGTCCAGGACTCTCTCCCTATCACCAAGAAGGAGTCCCCTCTTGTTGTTAAGAAGGAGTCTCCTCTAGAGCTCAAGCGGGCGACTCCTCCTGTCCAGGACTCTCCCCCTATCACCAAGAAGGAGTCACCTCCACCAGTCCAAAGGCAAACCCCTTCAGCTGTAAACAGACTCCTGGAGGAGTCCAGTCCAGTCCAGAAACTGGTCGCAGATCAAAGACCAGCCACACCAACCTCTCCAGCTCCAGCTCCAGCTCCAGCTTCACCGTCAGTCACAATGAGAGAAACCATCACGCAGGCGGAGAGTCCAAAGAAGCCCCTCGAATTGGCGCCCAGCTCCAAGCCCATGCCGCCCACCTACCGCTACTCCGGCCCGCCCAGCATTAACTTTGCCACATGGAGTGAGCGGCCCAAATCCCAGGTGGCCATCAAGAACGAGGGTGACTACATCTTTGGCGGGGCAGCGTCACCACCGCCACCAGCAGCGCCCTCCAAGCTCACCATTGAGGTGGCCTCGCCCATCCTCCGAATGGGCATATCGCAGCGCAAGGAGTACCATGTGCCCATCACGGTCAAGCCGCTCAAGGATGAGGAGAAGATACCCGAGGAAGTGGTGGAGAAGCCACCACAAGTCCAGGTCCAGGTCCCGCCCCAAGTCAAGCAACAAGTCCAAATCCAAATGCAAGCCACGAACCAAAACCAATCGTCGACGCTGCCTCGGCCGGCCAAGAGCCATCGCTTCACATTGCCCGCCGGGGGCGGCCGTCTCGTCCAGGTGACGACGACCAGCAGTGGCTCCAGCAGCAACTCCCTGCCCCGGCCCGTCTCGAGTCTGGAGAGGAACAGCAGCAGGCAGGCGGCGGCGGCAGCAGAGGCGTCAGAGCCCGCGCCAGCTCCCTTTGGCCAGAATACCTTGCGCCGCACGGGCTTCAAGGAGCGCATGCTGGCCCGCGAGCAGCTGGAACAGGAGCAGGCCCTGAGCATACGGGTGTCGGTCAATGGGATGGCTCCAGCTCCAGCTTCTGTACCAGCTCCTGCTCCCGCTTCAGCTCGAGCTCCTACTCCCGCTACAGCTCCTATTCCCGCTACAGCTCCTGCTCCAGCTCCTGTACCAGCTCCCGCTCCCGTTCCCGCTTCCAAGCCCACATCCCCCAAGCCAGCGCCGCCAGCCAAGACCCAGCCGGTCTTTAAGACCGCCAAGGTGGAGGTGAAGCTCCACCAGCAGCAGGAACGGCAGCCGGAGCCCCCCAAGCCCACAGTTCTCCAGGTGAAGCTAAGACCCACCTCCATATCGGTAAACACACCGACGCCAGCGCCGCCAGCACCGCCACCCATGCTGAAGCCCGTGAAGCCTTCAGTTGGGCGCAGTGCCTCCACGCCCGATCCCAGGTCGCAGCTGCTGGAGGCGATACGCAACTTCAAGCGCGAGGAGCTCAACCGATCCTGAGGAGCCTGAATATGTAGGAGCAGCTCGGGCACAAGACGCCGCACAAATTGTATTCTTTAAATGTAAATCTTGCGGGAGTAATTAATTAGAGAGAGTTGTAAATAATTAGAGAGCAAAAGAGCTAAAAAAAGAGATAAATTAGAGGACTTAGTGGAACCTGTCTGTGTGTTTATTATATTTTTTTTATTAACCCCGCTTATTTCTTTCTGTGTAAGCCTCCGCTTATTACCCAATATTTTTTTTAACTAATCTTAGTTTTTTGTTATGAACCATGTAGTTTTTTTAAAACTTTGTTTTAGTCATTAGGTCACAAGAGAAAACACAAAAAAAAAAAAAAAAACTGAAAAGCAACCGATAAAAGCGAAAATAATCGATAGTATATCTATCTGTAATCGATAATATATCGCATGTTATTATGCCTATATATAATATTTCGTATGTCTTAGTGAAATATAGTAACCAATTTTCTAACCAATGGGACTGGTCTACTTAGTCGTGTCGAAAAACAAAAGAAAACCCTAATAAATTATTATTTTACACGCAGCACCATGTAATACCCGGGGCAGCCAGCAGCAAATGCATTTAGCGCTCATGTATATACATAAACGGCATTGTATTAAAGTGAATAATAATAAAACGTACACAAATTAAGCGATTCTCTGGTATTTATTTGAATTATTCGATTTTTGAAGGTTAAACGTAATGTTAAATGTGTTGGTTAAGAGGTTAACTGTAACGATTTTATTGCTATATAAATTAAACAACTTGACAAACTTTTGGATGTCATACAAAGGAAACAAAACACTAGCGACATTATCGCTATATTATAAAGTTAATAACTTGACAGACTTCTGATGTCTTAAAAAGGAATCTGAACAGAAAATCAAACTTAATTCAAAAATGTTCATAACGAATTTGAGTTTTGGCGGTTAAAGGTCCCTGTTAACAGTATTTATAGGTAAATTTATGTTTCTTACCACTATAATATTACAAAATAAATAACTTGTCAGACTTCTGATGTCTTAAAAACAAAACAAAATAACTTAAATCACAATTCTCAGCATCGACTTCAAATTTTTCGGTTAAAGTTCACGATAAATGTATTATAAAATAATTAACTTCCAAGACTTTTGATGTCTTACAAAGGAATCAGAACTTAAAATCAAAATTATGAATATCAAATTAGATATTTTGTGGTTAAAGTTCAAGTTAAAGGTCCCGGTTACAGGTTAACAGTGGATATAAAAAAGTTTTAATTTCTTGTTGATGTAATAATATAAAATATATAACTTGTCAGACTTTTGATGTCTTAAAAACAAAACAAAATAACTTAAAACCCAATTCTCAGTATCAACTTCAAATTTGTCGGTTAAAGTTCACGATAAATGTCCCGGTTAACAGGTTAACGATAGCGATGTTATGGCCATATTATAAAATAAATAACTTCAAAGATTTTCGATGTCTTACAAAGGAAACAAATTATTTACGTTAATTAACAATATTCTAACCGAATGTAATTTTGGTTTGGTAACCGGTTAACAGGATTACATAAGCGGTAATCTTTCAAAGAGTTCAACATAACTTAAATCAAGAAATTCTTACAAATTAATTAATTAATCAAGTGATTAATTACTTACTTAACTTTTAATCCTCGAATTCAAAGTCGTCGCCTGGCACCTTCCGAGGCACCACATAGTCCTCTAAGGCTAGGGCCGCCGCGGCTGGAATAATCCTCGCTTCGAAAGTCAGTGTAGTCCGTGGCACTGGAACGGCGAGTGCTGGCCGGAGAGCTCTCACGACGACGACTTGGCGGCTTGTTGGCTTCCGAGACTCGCAGGCCCTTGAAGGATTGCAGCGAGTGAAAGGAGTCGTCGATCGAAGACTCGCCTCGCAGGGAAACGCGCGAGGTGGCGGCGGACAAAGTCTCGGTATTATTGGGCTTTCCGTTGGAGGGAATATGCCTGCCCGGGACGACGTTGATGCCCAGATCGCCGCACATATAGTCGCTGAAGGTGTAGCCCCAGCGCATGACCATGCTCTGGGCACAGTACTTGCTCTTGTCCCTCTCCTCGTGGAAATCGCAAGCGATGTCGTTTGTGAACTCAAAGAAATCCCTCGAGAAGAACTCGTTGGTCATGTGTATGTTGAGCTTGTCGTTGGGCAGCCCGGCCACATCGAGGACCTCCCGCTTCAGGACGAAGAGCAGGTACTGCAGGTCGAAGACCACAATGCGGTGCAAGGCCCCGTTCCGGGCATCCCCTTCGGCCTCGGTGGCCAGGTAGCCGAAGCACGACTTCACCATCGGCACCATATCCGTGGCGGTGAACACCACCAAGGGCCTGGTGGTCTGGCACTGGGTCAAGTACTCGACTATTTCGGTGTGCAGCTTCTCCATGTCACTCTCCCCCAGGGCCTGCGGCGGCAGCGGCAGGAGATGAGTGGTCGCTGAATGCTCCTGGGCATCCCTGTTCTGGCCCACATGGAGGCGGCCCGGGTTTATCAGCGAGCTGAACATCGAGGTGATGCCATCCTTGAGCGTGTACTGGCAGGCGGCGAACTCGGCCGGCACATAGTCGTGGCTGTTGTGGAGCTTCGTGAAGTAGTTGAAGGCGACGAACACGAACTTGCAGTTCTCGAGATCTGTGGGGGAAATAAGGAGTAACCGTCTGTTACTAACCGATCAGTGGGTTCCGAGAAAGAGATGCAAAAAGAGAAAGAGAGGATTGCTTACCATGAGCCTTCTTCCCATTCATCACGATGCCTTCAATGCTGCGCTTAATCTGCAGCTCCTTCTCGGCCAGCTCGCCTTGAACCTGATCCGCATTTTTGGGCTTCTTATTGGCACTGCCCTGACCTCTGTCGCGTTTGGCGGCGTCGTTGAAAGGGTCGCGCTGATCTTCAGTCATTTTCTTGGAAAAACAGAAAACAAAAAATAGCTATGCGTGGGAACTTCAGGCGACGATCGCGCAACCTACCTCCCACATCCCGGTGCAGTGGGACACCGCCTCCGGAATGCTCATATTCCTGCCCTCGGCGGTATTCTCGCGCCAATTGTTGACGAAAACCATGAAGCCACTTTGCTTCTTTGGAGGAGCCATTTCAGCAATCTGTACGAATTCTTGGAAAGTGTAGAAAAAACGAAGAAGTACAAGGAAAACCGGCGCCAATGAAACGAAATTGAAACGGGACTTCCAGTGCGGACTAGAGGTGGAGAAATTTCGATAAAAAACATCGGAAAGGTAGAGAAAAGCTGAAAGCTTAACATGCTGTTAACTTAACATTTCTTGTCATCGGTTTAATAGTGTTTTCTTTACTTTTATTGTTATGAATATACGTATCCAATTTAACATAAAACCAATATATTTGTTCAAGCGCCGCAAATACCTTTAAAAGTGCAAAAGATTCCTTTTAATTTGTAGTTTTTATTAACATTTTCCCTAACATTTGAATTTACCGCTCTGTTACAGCAACAGCGGCCTAACAGCAACATCAATGCTATCGATAGTGCAGACACAAACCAAAATAGACGATACTGCTATCGACACTACTACTAGACTATACTATCGCTTGAAGTCGGCCACCCACCTCTAACTGCCAATAAGAAATTGTATAATTAAAATTAATTAATTAATTATTAATTAAATTATAATTAAAGAGGAACCTTGAACGCTCGTTTGTTTGTGTTTGTGAAGTGAAGACAATTGCAACTGTCAACATTATTACATTTTTAATATAAATTTGTTTGTAAATCCAAATAAATAATTCAAAGACCTATTTCGTTTTAGCATAAATGTATTTGTAAATAGCAATTAGTACAAAATAAATTCAATAAATCGAATTTATTGAGTTTTGATTTCATTAACAGATTTTTTAAATTTAGGGGGAAGACTGGATTTTTTAGGGGGAAATAATGACTATTTGAGATTTTTTAGGGGGAAAGCAAAATTTTCATCTGGCAACACTGAGAAATTGTATAATTTGTTGTCTTTTTTATTTAATGAATTAAATTCCTGCCTAAAGTGGGAAAATCGCACACTGCAATGGCGTTACGGATACTTAAGACCTTCAGGCCCGCGGCCCAATCCCTGACAGCAACCATGACCGCCGGGCAGCAGCAGAAGCAGCAGATGATCCACACGACGCCGGCATGCTGCGAGATTAGGAAACTCGCCCGCCTCCGGGTGGTGGACAACAGCGATCTGGGCAAGCGGGCAATGGCCGAGGGCAGGCCGCCGCGCTGCATCCATGTGTACAACAAGCGCGGGGTGGGCCTGATCGGCGACAAGGTGCTGGTGGCCATCAAGGGCCAGATGAAGAAGGGCATCCTCGTGGGCCTCAAGCAGAACCAGAAACCGAAGCAGCCCAAGTTCGACAGCAACAACCTGGTGCTGATCGACGACAATGGCACTCCGCTGGGCACACGCATCCATGTGCCCATACCCACAGTCCTGCGCACCATCCTCAAGGAGAAGACGCTGGCGAAGGGAGCGGACTACACGAAAGTCCTGGCCATTGCCAGCAGATACGTTTAAGATCAAACCGCGAGCCTTATTTTTGTTTGTTAAATAAATAAAGTTAAAAACTGACATTAATAAAGTGGTTTTTTGGTACTTAAATATAGAGTATATATTAGGGTTTATGTTTTTTTAATTATTTGCAAAATTCAAGCGTTTTTAGGGAATATATTAGAACTAATTTAGGTGAAAATATTATCTGAAAGACTAAATTAAATGAAATAGTTCGTTTTCAACTTAATTTGAAGCTAAAACAACATTTTTTTATCAAATTTGAAAGCATGGATGGGCACTAAAGCGGCGTTAAGCTCCCAGAGAGTGTTAATACCATTTAAAATCATAATTTAAATACAATTGTTTGCTTCTTAATTAATTTTGACCTAAAACAACATGTTTGTATCAAAATTGTTAAGCCTGGATGGGCACTAAAGGGGTATTTAAGCTCCCAGACAGAAAGAGGTCTCAGACAAAAACAAAGACTTTCGGAGTGTAATAGAACTTGCTTAGGATTATTTTCGTTCTTTATTTGGCTTTGCTCGCATATTCTGTCTGACTCAGGGCTTTAAGTGTAAGTTATTGGGCTCCGATCTCGAAATACGTTGCCCATCCATGTTTTAAAGGAAAAGGAGTGCTTCAGAAATAAAAACCCAACTACTTTTAACCATTTGTTCTTGGGAATTAAACTAAAAATAAGATTTCTGGAAATAAAAGAAAGAAAACCAAACGTAAAAATTAGTGTAATGTTTATAAAGAAAATATTGAAAATCATTCAGGCATTGCTTTAAATGAAGCCATTTAAATTAAACCTCAAAGCTTTCAGTTAAACACGAAATTCCTATAAATAAAATAAAGAAAACTACTATTATTATCACCGACTCTTCTGTTCTCTTTTGTGCATACTGTGCGTGATTGATTTAAATTAAACCCCAAACCCGAGAAATACTTTACTTTAGGTTTCGTTTTAATCCCAAAAAACAAACAATTTGTGAATTTCTGTGGTATAAGTATAATGTGTATAATGTAATTGCGATCAGCTAGTTTAGTTTTAGTTTTAGATTTAGTTTTTAGCTCAGTAGTCTTGCCTAACGTTTATAAGTTATGATGCAGTTATGTACACATGGGCGTTGCAGTTGTCAGTTTAGTTTACAGTTTGTAGTTTTTAGTTTTTATTTTTGTTCCTTTTGCCGCAACAGAAATGCACTTTGTCAGTTCCAAGGAAAGCTAGCAGCTAGCCCTCTCTTTCGCTTTGAGGGAAAGGCAAGGCCGCGTGCCATCTCGTTCGCGAATCGCTTATGTACAGAAGGGATAGAGGGTATACAGGGGCTGTGTTGTGTGTATTAAATATATGTTTGTATATAGATATAGATCACTGCGCAGGATAAGTACAGGTAAGAGCTCTAGATGTTGCCGGCACTGCCAAAGAACTGGAAGTTGTTGAAGTTCACCGGCGTCTTGGGGCTGGGCAGGTACAGGAAGTCGTCGTTCTGCAGCTGCGACTGCGTCAGGTTGGGCTCGCTGGCGCTGCGATGGATCTTGGGCAGCGTGCGCAGCATGTTCTCCAGCATATTAAGCAGCGGCCGGAACAGCGGCCGGTCCTTGGTCGTATACTTGATGCAGTCCTCGGCCAGTCGCTTCAAAGCCTGCGGCGCATCCGACCTCACCTGGCTCATGTCCGGACGCAACAGTCCACGACCCACCATGAAGAGGATCTGGTCCTTGTTGCTTATGTGGCCATAGGGCAGGCACTCGGCCAGCAGCTCGTACATCACAATGCCAAAGGCATACACGTCCGACTGGAAGGAGTAGGGATTGAGCTCCTGCATGCGTATCACCTCCGGGGCCATCCACAAGATGCTGCCCGTCGGCTGGTTGGCCTGCTTCTCGCCCGACCACCGAGTCTTGGCGGTGGCCAGGCCGAAGTCCCCAATCTTCACGGAGAGATCCTCGTGCAAGAAGATGTTGTTCGACTTCAGGTCTCTGCGGGGTTAAAGGAAGCCATTTATACCATTCTCCCCTTTCCACCTGCTCGACTCACCTGTGTATTATGTTCTTGGCATGCAGGTAGTCCATGCCCTGGGCCACCTGGCGCCCTATATCGATGAGCGTGTTCAGCTTGAACTTGGTCTCGCTCACGTGGACGTGCTTGTAGAGGCTGCTCCCCTCGCACCACTGCGTCACAATGGCCAGCGAGGGCTTGGACACGCAGCCCATGAAGAGCAGGATGTTGCAGTGGCGCGTCTTCTTCAGCATGGCCACCTCGTTCTTGAAGGCCTGCAGCTGGGCCAGACTCGGTGTCTTCACATTCAGCGTCTTGACGGCAACCGGTCCATGCCAGTGGGCGCGATAAACGGTTCCAAACGAACCCGAGCCGATCCTGGGGCCAATCAGTATCTCCTCCGCTTGGATGTTCTAAGGGGAACAGAGATTATTAGTAATATATAAGGATTAAGGCTCAGTAGAGCTGAAAAACTATCGACGATACTATCGATATTATCGATGTTGTGCTCCGCGTCACTATCGATTGTTTTTGTTCCACCATCGATACATCGCGTTCGCAGCAAATCAGTGAATTCGTATTAAATTTACAAGTTTATATTCCTAATTCTTATTTCTTCTTATTCTTTTTATTTAATTTCTCATCATTAATATCAAAAACTATCTTTATATAAAATCTATATGGACAGTATTGTGATTCAATTTCTTGCTTTTTTTTATTACATTAAATCTTATATAAATTATGCCATTTAATCTGGTTTGTTTAAGCAAAATAAAATTTTATTTTTTTTAGCCCATTTTATTTTGTCGATAATATCGATAGTATCGATGGTTTGAACTATCACTATCGAAAATATCGAGTATCGATGTTTTTACAGCTCTAAGGCTCAGCTCCTTGACTTACCCAGTTCTCCTCGGAGCTCTTGGCATCCCTGGAGAGCAGATTCTTGTTGCTCTCGTCGGCGGACCTGGCCCGCGGTCGATTGTGCTTCAAGGTGCTGGTGGGCGAGGCCTGGGTGGAGTTGGAATGATCGGTGCAAGGGTGCTGGGAGAAGAAAGCAGAAACCAGAGATAGAGAATGTTGTGCGTAGGAGAAAACCCAGCTAAGACTCACCGGCAATGGGGGCCTGGCCTGCATGATGAGGCTCCGCTGCACATCGCTGGGCACCGAGCGTATGTTGTTGATGCAGACATTCGGCGCCGAGTTGGAGCGATCGTCCTGGCTGATGCGCGGCGGTCGACCCTGTCGATGGTTGGCGGAGGATGAGGAAGGGGGTTTAGAGCTGCTGCTGCTGCCGCTGCTGCTGCACCGCCGGCTGCGGCTGCGGCTACTCACGTTGAAGCGTACGGCGGTGCCGCGACCAGGGAAGCCCGCCACGCCATTCTCCGGATTCTCGGCCAGCAGCAGCTGATAGTAGCTGTCCATGGGGAAGGGCTGGCACAGCATTGGCACCCTCCCGGCGCACCTCTGATGGAACCGAAAGTTACACTGGCTGCAATAGAAGCCCGTGAAGAGGAGCCGCCGGCAGCCCTCACAGAAGACCAGCGAGAAGAAGGTCTTCCGAATGAACTGATGCTGCGTGTGCGTCCGTATGGGGAACTTCTCCAGCAGCCGCACGAAGATCTCCTCCACGTGCAGCGTGCCAATGTCCGTGTGCCACGGTATGATATGTCTCCCACTGTGCGTGGTGCTCACCTCGCACATGTCCGGTGTGAGCTGGCGGAGCTTCAACGCCTTCATCAGGGCATCGCAGAGCCGCACGCCGGCCACCACCTCCACAGAGGTTCTCTGCTGATTGGGCAGGTGGGCGCGCAGCAGGATCTTGGGCTGGCGGGTGAGGGTCCCACACTGGCTGGCCGGATTCGAGCCGCCCAGGCCCGAGTCGGTGAGATCGGTGCCGATGCCACCGCCGCCGTGGATTCTTGCCAACTGCCGCTGTTGCTGGAGGATCTGCGTTTGGTTTTGATAGTGCGGCTGCTCGGCCACCGACTCCTCCGGCGCCTCCGGCGGCTGCTGTTGCTGCTGCAGGGCATTTAGCTGCTCCATCAGCTCGTGCTCCTTGGCCTCCAGCTCGTGCAGCTTGGAGGTGAGCTCCTGGTATTCCGTTAAGTACATGGCCGGCGGCTCTTGGAGATTGGCAAACTTGGCGTTGAGGGCATCGATGTTCTCCCGGGTGACATGCTTCACCAGCTGCACGTTGTGCAGCTCCTCGGCCAGCGGATCGTACAGCTCGCTGTCGCTTTCCGCCGAGGATTCGCTGGACATGATTGCTGTCGCTGCTGTTGTTGCTGCTGCTGGAGGAGGAGGTGTAGGAGGTGGAGGTGCTGCTGCTGGTTGCCTACGACGACCAAGAAGATGCTGCACCACCCGATGCGACCATGACCCTGAAAATGCCAATGCCAAGCGCTAACCGAAAGCGAATGCGAATCCGAGTCCGAGTCCAAATCCTTGACTTCGTGCGCTTGCGTTTTAATGGAGTTCAATGTCGAGGAGCCACCCACCAGCCGCTTTCGTGGGCGGGGGGCAGCATGTCGTCCTTGCAACCGCTTTTCTCGCTTTTATCCCTTTTTTCGCTTGAAAATCGCACAATTTTCTTCTTCTCCTTTTTTTCACCTTTTTTCCAGTGCACCTACACACACACACACACGCACGCACACCCACACCACCTGCCTACACACACTCACACACAGGCACACGCACTGGTACGCACGCTAAGGTATGTACATATATTATTTAATGCGAAGGTCGCGCGCTGCCCGGCCCTCTCTTGCCCACACCAAGCTCCTTGGAGGCGCTCCGCAGGAAGCTGTGCAAGTGTCCTGCCCCGGCGGATGCGCTGGACACTGGGCAAGATGTAAGATTCGGGCGTCCTTGCTAGGCTGAGCGGCTCTCGAAAACGGGACGCGAAGGACGAAGGCGCTGTGTTTTGGACGAAGGCAAAAAGCTGAACTTGAGGAATTTGTTTAATGCCCAGCGACTGGCGATAGGTGTCCCAGCACTATCGATAACAGTAATATCGATAGTTTATCAAGGGCCCTATCGCATAGATAAACTATCGACTGATAAAAGGTAATCTTTTCAATTAATTTAAATTATTATTTATTGCTAATAGTTTGTGGAATTTGAAATACATTTTTACTTGTGGGAAAAACTATAGATTTTTTAAATTTAATTACTTTTATTTAACTTAAAAACCCTTCTTCGTTTTTAGAAAACTTGAACTTTTTTTAATTCTCTTATAACAAAAAATAGTTAAACAATAAAGGAACTTCAGGAAGTCATAAAAAATATAAAGTTATAGCCAAAAAGCCAAACCGAAAAGAAAATTAATTGTAAATTCAAAGACGGAAGTCAAAAAACTTCTTGCCAATTTATCTCAAAAGAGAAAAAAAAAAATAATACAAGCATTGCGACCCTGAAAACTAAAATGTACAAAAGGTTATAGAAATCAAAACAGTGAACTAAGTCACAGGAACTGCACAAAAAATTCGCCTTAATTACCATGTAAATACAAAAATAATAAAAAATAAACATATAAAACTGATTTCCTGCATTCTTTTTGGGAGAGATTCATCTGCCCTTGAAAAACCTGGCCGTCTGCGCTTGGACCGCCCCAAAGCCGCTCTTGCCGGCAGCCGCCTCCACAATGTGCCGGGCTATCCACTCCGGCAGCTTGCCCCGTATCCTGGGGTTCGCGTAGCGTTCATCTAGAAGGTAGACGCAGGCGTAGTCCCTGATGTGGCGAACGGCTCGTCCAATGCATTGGTTCACCGCCTTCATGCAGAGATTCTCGTAGAATTCGTTGCCGGAACCGGGTCCCAGCTTCTCGTCCAGATGCCGCATGCGCTGCTCCAGCTCCGGCGACTGGCGGTTGGGATAGGGCAGACCCACGACTAGAACCGCTCGGCCCAGGTCATCGGCGAAGTTCAATCCCTCGGAGAGCTTGCCGCCAACGACGCTGAGGAGCAGAGCTCCCGCTGATCCCGCTGATTCCTTGATGGCCTTGGCATACTTCTCCAGGAGCTGATCCGCCGAACCCGAGACCTCCCGGAACACGGTCTTTCGGCGAGAGATCCTCTCAAGGCTGCCCGACTGCTCCAGATGCCTGTGGACCTTGTCCAGGTAGTCGTAGGAGGGTAAGAAGCACACGACACCGCCCGGTATTACCTGGCAGAGGTTCTGGAGGACCATGGAGAGCTCCTGGAGCTGTGGGGATAAACCAAAAAGGGATTGAAGCAGGTCAATTAATATAAGTAAGATCTGGTCACACTATTTGATGAGCTACGCTCTCTCGAGAGAGCGCCTCTCTTGCCTAAAACGGGTGTTTAGATCGAGAACGCAAGAGAACAAGACAAGAAGAAAAGAAAGAATTATAAATTACAGTTAAACTAAATCTAAACCATGTTAAACTAAACTAAACTAAATATACAATAAAAGAAGAGGCATCTAATCATAACATCCCGATACAGGATATTGATTGAAGATAATAACAAAAGAGGATATCTCCCAGCTCACCATCTCTGGACTTCCCCTCTGGGCAAAGTTGAAGCGCATAGGCGCACCCTTGGGGCCGTTGGGGATCACAAAGGGCAGCACGGCATCATCGGGCACCACATGGCTGTAGAAACGCTCCACCAGACGATCCTGGCAGCTGGCAAACAGCTGCTCCTTCAGCTCCTGGGTGGGCTGCATGGTTCCGCCAGCAATCACGATCTGTGAGGGATCGCAAGGGGTTAATATCAATAATTAATAACCGAATTAAAGCGCCGAAACTCACCGCTCTGGCTTCCCGCAGGATATCGGCAAACTGCTCGGCGGGATCGAGCAGCAGATACTTGAGGGTTCCTGCTTGGGGATCGAGGAGAATCCTGCCATCCGCCGCATCGCTGGTGAGGGTCTCGAGGAAGGCCAGCAAAGGCCGGATCGGAGAGGGAGTCACTTCCAGAAAGGGCTTCGCTGGGGGCTCCCCTTCCTCCTCCTCTGCTGCTGCGTCTCGCATATCCTCCAGCTTCCTCTTGCCCTGCTTGGGCTTCTCCTTCTCCCTTTGCTCCTTGCTCAATCGCTGGAGGATCTGACTCCGCGCCGACGTGGGCGGTGGCTGATTCTCACTGGGCTGCGGCTCCCTTTGGAGCTTGGCCGCGTTGCCCTGGACTTTGCGCGCGAAGCGAGTGCGTGCGCAGAACTCGAGGAGTTCGTGGAGGTCAATGTTGAAGAAGTCCCCCTCGGCGGTCAGCTCGTAGGTGCGCAGCATCCGCAGGGGCTTGCCCTGCTCCAGAACCTTAAGCAGCCGCTTGACTATAAAGATGAGCTGGTTGATCTTCAAGAGATTGCGGGTGCTGAAACGCTTCTGGAAGTGCTCCTTGTAGCCCGATATCTCTGTCCTGGCCCTTTCCAGCTGCTGCCGGTTGATCTCGGCGCCATGGAGCTGCGCCAAGCTGTCGAGGAGATTGTGGGCTTCGTCCACAACCAGAACGCTTCCCTTCAGGTTGATGCCCAACTGCTGGCGGGCGGATTTCTGCAGCAGCAGCTGATAGGGCAGCAGTATCAGCTGTGCCTGCTCCAGGGCAGCTCTGGAGGCGTAGTACGAGCAGGCACCGCAGGCCGCGCCTTCCGTGGCCAGCTCCTCGATGTCCAGGGGCTCACTGAGTGCCAAGTCCTTGAGGGAGTCCACCAGGGACTGCGCCTTGAAGGGACATCTGCTGCTGCTGCTGGACTCTCCTTCGGTTAGGCGGCTTTTCTTGCTGGGATTCGGGCGGGACTTCTTCTGGGTGGCCATCTCCAGGCAGCGTTCGTTCATTAGACCGACCTGCTTCAGGCGACGCACCTGGGGATTGGCGCACAACTGCTGGCGGGAGCCCAGGGAGATGCACCTCGCCCACTTGCCATGCGGCGTCTTGCGGATCTCCGACACGATTTGCGCCAGCTGCGAGTGCGTGCGACTGCAGAAGAAGATCTGAACGGGGCGATAGCGATCCTCCGAGGGCTCCTCCGTGCTGTCTGCGGTCTCATGTTCCTCATCCGAGTCGGAAGCCGAGGCGTGCTCCTCCTCCGCATCCTCCTGCTTTGCGCGATGCTCTCTTCTCTGCTTTTTCCTGCTCTTTACACGCTCCCTAATCTCCGCCAGCTGCTGTTCCCGCTTGTCCAGCAGGTCCCTGAGGTGCTGCAACTTCTGCAGCTCCTCGCGTTGCAGTCGGGACTTCCCCTGAGCCTCCAGCCAGTCCTCCGCCTGCTCGCCTTCCTTCTGCAACTTTCCCAGCTCCCGTTCGACGCCGCTGATCCTCTCCAGCATTTCGGACTTCACCAGCGCCTCGTGGCGCTCTAGCCAGGTGAGGGCCCCGCAGGTGAGGGTCAGGGACTTGCCGGTGCCCGTAGGACTCTCGAATATGCCCACCTGCCCGTTTTCCAGCACCCGGAAGAGTTCCTGCATCAGCTGCTCCTGGATTGCGTACGGCGTGTGCGGGAATCCAAACTCGTGGGCGGCCGGCGTGGCCAGCGGCTGGCGGGGCGTATACTGGGCCATATTCCGCCTCCAAATTAATTAATTCACATTTCCCGGGACCGCAAAACGGAAAGCGGGAAAAGAAAACAAAACGACGCGCCAAGCAGCGAAATAGCAACAACAACAGGTTGGAATCGTAAATTGCCTAACGCATTGGCGGTGCGAGTATCGCTTAGCGATGGCACTTTGATGGTGCGGAAAATGGCTAAACTTCTTTTGAACAATTTTATTTTAAATTTTCAATAAAATTAAAAGGAGTTTACAGCCTTCTTAGGTGAGTAAAAAAAGGTTTTTTTTGCGAAAGGAATAATAAATAAGCTTAGGGGTAAGCTAAGGATTAGCTAATAGGTAACTACTTACTAAGTAAGATGTATTTATTTACGAAACTTAAGCAGATGGCCAATATTCATTTCAATTGCATTTATTTAAACATTTTTGCCCTAATAAATCCCATAAAAGTAAAGCAAAAAGAGCTAAAAATTAACCAAATGCAAATAAAATTTAAAAAACCATCGATAACAATTCTCTTTACCGATAACGTGACATCAGAATCCTTGATCAGGGTTAGTACTAAAAAATCCCATGCACTGCAGTGGCGCCAAAAATTCATAGTGAAAAAAACTTGTTGCGAACACCGGCTTAAAAGAAAAAAAAAAAGTGTACAATTGGAGAACAAAAACCGCTGATTCTGGAAATCTGGCCAGTGGGGTGAGTAATAACTGAGCTATATGCAAATCCAGTGCTGCACTCGCTTAGTAATGCGCGAAGAAACATCAAAGCTTGATTGATTGCCAATTAGTCATGTGCGCTATTAATTTGCTGTAGATGCTAAATCTTGTCGCTGCGCTCCCGCCCCCTCCCCTTGGCAAGATGGCGACCGTTTAAATTTCGATTTGAAAGCGAATTTCGAGGGGATTTGAGCCGAGTTAAGATCGCAAATTGCAATTAATAACGCCATTGTGTGGGCGGTTGCATGGTGGCATTTACATATATTTTGACCTCGGGCAACAGCAGGCAGCTAATTGCAAACAAATTTGCGACTTCTCAGTCCCAACGGGACCGAGTGGTCCTCTCCATATTGTTTTTCTACTTTCTTGTGTAGGAGGGAGAGAGGCAACTATATGTCGCTACTCCGTGTTAACGGGACAACTTGTTCTTCTCTCTTAACTTTTATTGCTTTTCTCCTTTCTATAGAAGGTGTGAAGGAGGCAGCTATGTGTGATCCTGAGAACCATGTACAGTGGGCAAGAAAGCTGAAGTACTGTCTTGTACTTAACATTTTCTGTTGCCCACTGTATTTATATATATTTTGGTGTATTCTTGATTTACAGTATGTGTGTTTTTATTTGTTTCTACGTTCAATTTGACGCGACAAATGCTGCACCTGACTTATTGTTGCAGCTCTTAATAGTTGCCACTGACTTTTGCATTTATTTATGGGTTTCTTCGTTATGTGTGCGTGTGTGCGTCAAGTGCAGACACATAAATCACGGGCCCAAGAGAAGGCGGATTAATGCGTAGACGACCTTGGGAAGAAAATTAGCTTGTTAAAAATACCCATCTAAATATTTTGATGTGTTTTTTGGGTTAACTGCATTACAAGCATTATTTTCATATATTTAGGATCATTAGACGATTAGTTTTGTTATATAAAAATGCATACATAATATTCTGATCCTGGTTTTACAATATATTTCAAAGTAAAGTGTGCTCATACCATACATTAGTGCCAAATAATTTAAGTAAAAACTTTTTTTTTGAGGGGATTACCTATCTGATATCTTAAATTAAAGTCACTTTCCGTAAGCCCTTAACAGTTTTAGCATAAATTCAAACGGAAAATGTCAGATATATCATTCCTAAATATATTTTTAGTTTAGAATTTGTATTAAAATAAATTATATATTAACATCAGAAGTTCTGGGCTTCATAGAACATTTTAAGACTTCATATACTTACCTATTCTGGACCGCACCCAGCTAATTAAGTTGACAATGCCTTGCACCATGTTCCTCGAACTGGGCAGTCCGTTCTTGACCAGGCCCCGATCTCCATTCAGATCCCGCTCCCCTGACCTTCTAAGCCACTGAGTCATGGGACTTTTCCCCCAGCGATCTGGCTGGGGGGACCTTGGCAGACAGCGGGTCGGCGGCACTTGGTGTGGTTGAGCGATTGAAATTGCTAATCTCGGAGCCTTTGCCCGAAGACATTTCCCATTTATCACAATCGCACTTGTGCCCGTGCCCGGTGCCCGGTGCCTGTGCTTTTCGGTGGCATAATTTTTCACTTAACGCACGCCTATAAATACCCATGCTGCAACACATGTAAGACTCTATCTAAATACAAACACAGGTACAAATACACCTGTGTGTGATTGCTAATAGTTGGCTCAATGATAATGCTTTCCGTTGATTATTTATGACCGATATTTTATGCGATTAAGTGCCATAATTTATCAAAGCTCTGCTGCCGACTCTGGCTCTACCACGATTTCCATATGGTAACTTATTTTTCCAACATTTTCTTTATCATTTTTATTAGAAAACACCTTTATTTATACAAACCCAAAGGGAGCAAGGAATATCGCTTGGCTTGGTACAAATATCCAATCCCAAGTAGGCCCTGCTTTCACAATCTCTCCTTTCAAGCCTGAGTCCCCAGTTCTAATCCTCAGTATTCAGTTCTCAGTCGTACGATTACATACATAGTCATACATTTATCTCAGAAGAGCCTCATTCTTAGTTTTTCTATCTAAGTCTAGTGAAAGTCTTTTTGGTGTCCGTAAAATTTATTTAAAATTTTCTATATTAATATGAATTTGGAAGGACGGAAACCCAATTTAAAAGATGCAGATCCCATAACGTTTATAGACATGAATTACAAATGTGAGAAACGAATCGTTCGTAAGGGGCCGGAGCCTGGTGTTTATCCCAAATTTGGTTCCTTAGTGACTATAAATTTACGCGGGGTCGTGGGGCCCAACAACAAGATTGTGGAGGATGTGATGGCCTATCAGTGTCACCTGGGTGACTATGACCTCGTCGATGGACTCGAAATAGCTTTGTTGGCAATGAAGCAAGGCGAAATAGCCACGGTATCAATGGATTTCGAGTTTGGCTATGGAATATTTGGGTTACGGGACAACAATGGAGCATACCTAGTTCCGCCATATGCGAAGCTACGTTATATCGTCGAGCTTTTGTCCATCGAAGACGACATCCTGGAGGAGATAGATGACAATGAAATCCTACGCAGAAAGTTTGCCTTCAAGAAAGCCCGTGGAGACTTCTGGCTTAAGCGCTTGCAATTTCGCAAGTCAATACATTCTTACAAACGCGCTCTGGACTATCTTCTTCAGATGAATAACAACATAAGAGCCATAGGTCGCGCCGCAGGTCTGCCGCTTACATACGCCGGCATAGTGCACTTGGTCCGGAGGGGCAAGCAAGCAGCCTTCGCAGCCGCCGTCATCGAGTCTCAGGTGATCACTACCCTGCGACGCGACCCATGCAACACCCAGGCTCTCTTTCACATGGCCAAACTTCTAAAACTTATGGGCGAGATGGAAATGGCCTATGATTTTCTGCAGCGGGTGACCCAGCTGGATAGGGAGCATCGTGATGCAGCCGCTGAAGCTGATGCTATCTATGATCAGCTCTGGAGGAAATTCTGGATGGTTTTTCATATCCAACCTAACGTACTTTACGTTACCCTATTTGTTTTAATCCTCATTGTCATGGTAAACCTCATCTTTTAAATATGTATGACGCATGATGTATGATGGATTCTAAGATGTTGAAGACTAATGCAGAGATGAAGAACTATACTTTCACAACCAATAACAAGCAATAAACTTTATTAAGTTTACAATCCAATAAAATATCCTAGAAACTCGAGTAAACCCAAACCCATAAACACTACAAAAAGCTAGCATTTCGCCTCCGGGGGCTTGTCGCGGTTGGGAATCATCTCGGTGATTGCACCCACATCGTGTGTCCGGTGCATGTGACTCCCTGGAGGCGGTGACCCAATCTATGACACACACTACACACTGTGCACCGAGAAGGATTTTGTGTGCGCGGTGTTTTTCGTTCTTTTATTACTGTTATGACATTCAATAAGCAATTAGGCATTAATCACGGCCGGGGGCAGCATTAATCACCCGAAAGCGAGCCTTCAACTTATGCATATTAGCGGAAAGCTGGCTCTCTCTCTCTCGGCTTGGCTTCTATCCACAAATAGTTGGCGAGGCGACGGAGCGAGTTCTGAGACGGAATCCCGCTTGCAAGACACAGACAGCAGCGACATGATGTCACCGCCTGTTTATAGCTTACCCCGTCAGCGATGCAGATCGGATCGGGGGAGTGGTGTAGAGTGTGGATAGGATCGAATCGGATTGGATCGGCAGAACAGATTGTCCCACGCCCACGCGGAGACACGCGCCAAGAACGAACACAAGCTCAGCTATTGAGTCAGGAGAATTCTATAAAGCGCACTCTGGGATACCCTTTAAGAAAGATACAATACTGTCCGTGTGACGGCAAAGGCTGGGCACGCGTTCTTAGAAGACAGTCCTTTCCAAACCTACTAGATTTTTAATTTTTTATTTACTATACGTTTATTTAGTATTCTCTCTCCTTCTCCCTCTTCCACACTTTGCCTGCAATGTATAAGCAAAGCGTTGCAATAAGAAGAACGTGTATTATAATTTAAAATTAATTTGTAATGTTAGTGGAGTTCACAAATGGCATACCCATTCAACCATTTGAATAAAAGGGTACTGAAGGCAGTGAAGGCAGGTCAGGTTGATTCAGATATTGCCCCGGGGGCGCCGTCCAAGATCGATGAGCAATCCAAAGCAAACTCGGAGGCTATTTGGATATTAAACTTTAATTTTTATTGTAGTTCTTTTAGAGTAGTCGGATCGGAGATGGTTTACAGAGACAGTTAGAGATACGGATGCGCGGATACAGCGAGCGTTAGATATACGGATACAGATACAGATACGGCGGCTACTGAATAATATGGAACACACTGGATAAAGGGGCTGATGAGTGGGGAGGGGCGGGATGAGACTAACAATTAAACGTTTATCAGTTAGATTGGTAGCTCGTTTTAACTGTTTTTTAGCGGTTCCTTCTTTTGCTTGGCTTTCAATTAGTCTCGGCTAGATCTATTTATCGTATAGTTTTGCTCTGGTCAAAATTACACAAATAATATCTGGGACTCTCTCAACACATTCGACACTTTTTCTTATTATTTCTTACATTTGTTTCTTGTTTCTTGTTTTTTTTTTTTTAGCACAGTTTGTGGGAGTTTTCTTTAATTGTTTGTTTGTTTGTTGCTTGCTCATGCGGGGTCACACATATAGATGTTTAACTTTATCAATATCTTTAGCAATATACATGGATATATAATAGGTCTCTTTATAACTATACAATTACTGTCTGGGCTTTGAAAATATATGTTTTCTTTTCTTTTTTGGGGGCTTTTGTGGTCAGTTTTCTTCTGCCTGCAGCTGCGGTCGGGGCTTCCGATTCGCTTGTTAACCAACCCTGATCTATCGGTAATCGTTGATCGTTAATCGTTACATTTGTGTCCAGGTACTTTCGTAGCGCATTTCTGTTCAAGTTTCTCGTCGTTAAACAAACTCTGTGTGTTTTGTATAGCCTAAAACTAAAAGCTAAAGATGAGGGTCAAAGGTCCCGTCCAAGGGTCAAAGCTCTGTGGTCCGTGGTCAAAATGGGAGGGAGGAAAATGCAGATGCGCCACTTGAGAACGATTGAGTCCTGCATGGGATGACAGCGAATGGATTAATGGTTGGATGGATGGTTAGATGGTGTTGCTTCCGATGACGTTGTTCTACTTCTACGATGTTTTATTAATTAATAATATATTTCCTTCGCCCTTCAGCAGCTGCAGGAGGAAGTGAAGCCCACGAAATCCCAACTCAAACTCAAACTCGACTCTTTCTTGGTTTTTTTTAAAGGCCATATTTATATAGATATATATTAGAGAATATTAATCGAAAACAAATAAACAAATCGAGAAATAATCGATTACAAAAATTAAACAAAAAATGTACAAGCGAGAACGTTGCTTTTCTTCTTCTTGGGAGGGGGGGTTAACATATGGAGTTGATTGCATTTTGCCATTTACAGTTACGGTTTACAGTTTAAAGTTTACAGTTAACATTTACAGTTACGAATTACATTTAACATCGAATGTGGCGGCAACCCTGGCGCGCAGCTTGCTTCACTCGCCTGACCTGAGTGGTTGAAACTTGATTAAGTTTTATTTTGTTTCTTTCGTGATTTTTTTTTTTGTGTTTTGGTTGGAAGCTGAACGTAATATCAATTGTCGGCGAGTGGAAGTCACTTCTGCCCTCTAAACTCTCCAGGGTTGCCGCCTTTTTTTGTGTGTATGTGTGTGTGCGAGTGTGTGTGTGAGGTAAACTTTTGTTTAATGCTTAAGGCTCAATACAATTTCATTTAGAATTTTGAAAGATTTCCATCTCAAGTGGAAATACAGAGTTTTCTTCTTTTTTTTTTTTGTATGCTTAACATTCCTATTCAGGGGCAAATAGGCAGGCATTTTCGTGTGTGCGTGGGGGGAGGGGGGGATACATAGTGTGTGTGTGACATAACATTATGGTAGACTTGGTACAACTAGAGAAAGGCGGTGCTCAGGGGATCGGGATCGTTAATATGCTATAAATAGCTGGGTTTTTCTTTAGTTTTTCTCTTGCGTATTTAACATAGATATAATTGATCGATTATCATTTATCGTTATCGTTATCGTTGGTTAACTCTTTAGTACAAATCGAGGCAATTACGAAACAGTTTCAAAGCACTTGTTGTGGGGGGAATTCCTTTTGTTTTTCTTATTTTTTGGGTGTTCTTTTAGGGGGATGATCTTTTAGGCCACTTTTTGGTGTTCACAGCTGTTTATACACACACATGTCTTGTATATATATAAATGTTATATCCGTGTATAAGTATGTATATATATATATATAAATGAACTCTGCTTCAACTCGTTGCTCAAGCAATAGACACACACATAAATATATATATATAAGTTTTGCTTTTCGCTTTGTTTTTAGTATATATCATCTTCGACTTGTTCTTCTCGTATGTATACATATATAATATATAAATTACAAAAGTTGTTCATCTCGTTTTAAACTGTAATAAGGCGCAAGTTGAAAGGAGTTGCAAAGTTTCAATTTTTTTTAGCAGCACTTTAAGGTCTTCTTCGATTCCACCAAACATACAATATATATCTTCTCTCTCTCACTTTTCATGTATATAGTTTATATATATGTAGATTGTTTAATTATTTTGTTGTTGTTCTTGTCCTTGTATATGTAGATTAGTTTTTTTTTTGCAAAAGAATTAACAAAGTGTAGATTAGTAATTTAGTATTTAGTTGAAAGTTGATGTTTTTTTTGTCGTTTTTCATTATTTTTGATTAAGGCAACAGCTTACACAATTTCTTTTCGCTTATCATTTAAACAAAGCTTACAAGGTATGGACACGAAAAAAAAAAACAAAAATTCATACAATTATTTTGTTTATACGGTATATATATATAGGGGTTTATCACTGACTAAGCCTAGGATTTAGAAAAAAATATCAAACGTCATCATATATCGCATATATCAACTTGAAATTCTCCTCTCTCTAATCTCTCTTCTGTTGTTTTTTGTTTTTTACACATACATATATAAGCATATAGTAAGTAGTTATCATTATTTTTTAAGGCTTCGTTGGGGGAGCAAAGAGCAAACAAAAATACGTTACGCATAGAAAAGAATTGAACAAATTAAAATTAATAATTACTGATGCGGATGTGACTGCTCGCAGTTGATCACTGCGCTCGCTCTTCTCTCTTTCTCTCTCTATCTCTCTCGTTGCAGGCTTGCAATGGAATGTTATCGATAAATGATATCGTATCAAAAAGTTGGGTTATGTACAGTTGTGCAAGTGCCACTACTTTCTTTCTTACTTTCTTCTCGCGTGTTTGGGTTCTTTTTGTGTGCTCTCCTCGCTTCTTTAATCGTTAAAACTGTTTAATGATAGTTACTTGTTAATTGTTACTGCTTCTTGCTTCATGAGGTAGTCAAGCCACAGGCTGGATGCCGCTCCAGGCGGACTTGGGATCTTGGGGGGATACATACATACATATTTAGGGATGGGGTTTTGGGGGGTTTCGGCGGATGATATTCGAGTGGTCCTGGGGATATATGGGGATCTTTGGGTTCGGGGGAAACTCAGCTATTGGAAGAACTTGGATTTGTAGGGAATTAAAAGGGAGAAGGCGAATTCTTACTCTGATCAAAGTTTATGTTAAAAACAAAAAGAAGATATAGAAATAATTAAAGGAATTTGGATTGATTTTGGAAGAAGGTATTACTCTTTTTGATGGGGATTTGTGGGAAGGGGACTTGGAGGGATCTTCTTCTGCTTTCCTGATTTTGCTTTTGCTTTGCTTTTGCTTAGTCGATGAGTGGCGGCGTTTAAGATTAGGATTAGAGTGTTACTTTATTTTGTTTAGCACCAGTAGTCAACGTGGGCCCAGGCCGGATCCTGCTCCTCGCCGAGCTGCAGCTCCATCTCCAGCTCCAGCTCCACCTGCTGCTCCCGATCTCGTTGCTGCTGCTGCTGCTGCGGTTGCGACTGCTGATGAGGATTATGCTGTGGATGCTGCTGCTGATGATGCTGATGATGGCCGGTGGACTGATCAAAGGCGGGTAGCATCAGGTCGCGGTCTCGCTCTCTTTCCCGATCCCGATCGCGATCCCGCTCCCTGTCCGGCGGCGCCCTTCCTCACGCCAGGCCCACGCCGTTGGTTATGAACGCGGTGGCTGTGTCCAGGTCCACATACTCCCCGGCCACGCCCTCATCCACCAGCTGCGACAGCAGATCCGATGCATAGCAGCCGCTCTTCATCAGCATCAGCTGATGATCCTCGTCATAGCAGGACGTCATGCCGACACCAACGCCCACGCCCACGCCGACGCCAACGCCCACATTGCCCAGTCCGATGCCATTGACGCCATGATGCTGCAGACCCTGATGGAAGTCCATCAGATGGTTGTTATTATTGTTATTGCTGCTGCCGCCGTTGTTGTTGTTGCTGTTGTTTAAACTGCCCACATTCGGAGGCACCACACTGGCCATGTTGAGGCCATTGATGCCGCACGGCGAGGGCAGGACACTGACAGCATGCTTAATGTCCGGAAAGCCGTCGCTGGGCTCGAACAGGAACCGCTCGGCACTCAAGGCGGTGGTGTAGGGACTCTGCGAGTCCACCAGTTCGTTCTTCACAAACTCAATGGCGCTGGACGTGGTGTTGTTGTTGTGGCTGGTGTTGTTGCTGCTGTTTGTGTTGCTGCTGCTGTTGCTGCTGCTGTTGGCGCTGGTATTGTTGTTGTTGCTGGGATTACTGCTCAGGCCATCGCAGTTGGGCACATAGTCGGAGAGCAGGCCGGGACTGGGATTGGGCTGCTGTTGCTGCTGCTGATCCATGTTGCTGCTGCTGGCGGGATTCAAGGACTGTTGCTGCTGCTGATTGTGCTGCTGCTGCTGCTGCTGTTGCTGCTGCTGGTAGCCGGCATGCTCAAACTCCTGGGCGCTGGGCGAGGGCTTGCAGTAGCCATTGGGCAGCTGCTGGGCCATCGCCGCTGCCGTCTTGGAGCCAAACTTGAAGGTGGCCATCGATGGTATGCTCTGCACCCGTTGCTGACTGCTGCTGCCGTTGTTGTTACTGTTACCACCACTCGAGGTGGTGCCATTCCCACTCGTTGCCTCGTCCAGCTCCAGCTCGGCCAGGTACTTGTGGGCCGGTGACTGGAGCAGGTGTGCTGGCAGCTGACAGCCGGCGGCACGCGGGCATCCGTGAGATTGCAGCATGTCCTTCAGCTTGCGACGCTCCGTTTCGAGGATACGCACCAGGTTCTTAAGCTCCACATTCTGATTGTCCAGCACCTCGGACTCCTTGATCAGATTCTGGGTGCGTTCGCGCTTCTTCATCCGGCACTTGGTGGCCGCAATCTTATTTCGCTCACGACGCCTCCTCCGGCGATCCTCATCCTCGGGCGTCAGACCCTTGGGCTGCGACCCCTTGGTCTCGCTATCCTCATCGCTGGACTCCTCCAGGTCGTCGTCATTGGCATTGCTCATGTTGCCGCTGTAATGCTGGCTGCTGCTGCCGCCGCTGTTGTGCCCATTGTGGTTGCTGCTGCGACGCGAGCACTTGGAGTGCGGCTGCTCCGATCCAGAGCTGGAGTCGCAGGTGGAGAGCTTGCGTTTGCTCTGGATGGAGAGCTTGAGGCCCTCCTTGATCAGGCGAGAGCAGGTCTGTGAACGAAAAGGGAGGAAGGAGGTGGATATTGAAGGGTTAGATGGGTTTTCGATATATTTTTATTTACAATTTTAGGGTTTTTATATATATATTTTTTTATTAAGCTTGTTTATTACATGTTCAGCTCATTAAACGTCCTTCGTGAACACATGTTCCCACACACAACCCTCGGTTAGTGGCCCCCGAAAAGCGGTTTGTCACCAATTGCCAAAAGCGGGTTGTCCCCATCATATATCTGCCAAAGAAGGCAGCCCCAGGTTGCCCAAGTCCACTGACTTGCTGACATTTCAAACACACTTTAAGCTCTCTTCGAGATCGATAAAGTTTTAGGCTTGGAGATTAACCAGAGGCTTCTATAACCCCCCAAAAAAACCCTTTGACTCAACAACTTATCCTATCTCTGACTGATATTTTTCTTTACCTTCTAGTTGAGTTTTTCTCCAAGGATTAAGTGATCTGTCATTCGCGAGAAGTGAGAGCTTCGACACAGTTTCTCAAGATTTGTGGACGCGCCGCCCTTCAGGGCGTCAGGTAGATATGACGAATCGCGGCCCCGCTTTTTCGATTTCAAGAGGAGATTATCTCCACCGGCAGCGGCATTTTCAGCTTTGTTTGTTTGTGATTTACTTCAGCAACCTTTTTTTTTCAGCTTTTTGCTTAGGGCTTGGCTCTGGAATGAGGCTCAAGTTTTGGGTTTCGCTTTGGGTTTGGGTTTGGGGACACACACACTCGAGTTTAGCGAGTTTGCATGAATTATAAATACTACAGATAGAAATCTGCGAGGGACACGCCCCAGAGGTGACTCTCTCTCGGTGTCTCCCGGCAAGTGCAACCTCGAAACAACCTCGAGAGCAACTACTGGCACTGGGCCAGGGAGCTCCATTTATGGAGATCAGGACAGGAACAGATGGTCATCGTTGCAAGTCGGCACTGGCACTCGGCACGTTGTCAACTTTCGTTCAACAATCGTTGATTGACAACTGCACCAGCACAGAAAGTGCTGGGATTCAGTTATATGAGCTGAGGAGATGCCCTATATCTCGCTCTTATTTGTTGAAATGTAAACTGTCCGTGTGCCTGCAGAGGCTGAAGAGAGAAATTTTCGGAGTCACGAGTTTTAAACCCTCCACTTTGTTTTACTCTTATTTAAAGGAATGTAAATATTTTATAATTTTCGTGTGCCGGCAGAGGCTGGGTCACTTGCTTTAAACCCTTCAAACAGAAACCTAATCTCATTCTTTAAAGTTTCCTGAATTTTTGAGCTCACATTCTCTGCTGAAAGTTAATATCTCACAATAAATCATCTCGCTGCTATGGCATCCATCAGCGGTTCGCTGTCAAACTTGTGCCTTCAATTAGCCCTTTCAATCCGCAGCTCATTGAATTGTCGGCCAGACCCCTGATATTTATTCCCTTGTTATTTTTTTATATATGTTTTTTTTTCGCCATATTTGCGTTGTCTCTGGTCGAGAAATTGTTCGGATGCCACTGGCCCCCAGTCCCCTGTCTCGATTTCTTTCGACTTCTGTTAATTTTTTGGGGTTCATTTGAATTTTAGGCACGCTGCCTGCCTGCCTGCGCTTTATTTATTGACCCAGAAATCAGATAAATACCATTTTTTTCATTTGGTTTTGTTTAAAAGAAAAAAGCGACAAGTAAAAAACAAAATGCCGAAATCATAATAATCGCATGCGCCTGGCCAAATTGGAGCCAGCATGGAGCACATGACCATATGGTCATCGGACAAGTTGCTTGTGGAAACTTCTGCTGGAAAATTGTGCAACTGCGTTGGGAGACGGCACAGGTTCGTGTATCTGTATCTGTATCTCTCGGCCGAGCCTTTCTTTGCACTTCGCATCGCTGCAACTTTAGTCGCAAAAATTCGAACGAAATGGCAAGATTTTTGTCGGTTTTTCGGTTGGCAAATTTGCATTTTGTTTGTCTTCTGTTTGCACATTTTTGCACATTTCACTCGCGGTTTCTGTTTGCCGTTCTTATAATTTTCCCTCGCCTTACAATTTCCCCATTTGCGGTTGCGTTCTTTCGTTTTCGGCAACATTTTTTGGGCAAATATTTGGCGGAAACACACATTCGATGAGTCCCACCGGGGTCACAAATCTCCTGCTAATTGTGCGAAAATACTTTATACTTCATTAGCATGCACAGGGAGAAAAAAACACATAAAGTACGCAGAAACAAGACATTGTTAGCGAATCTTTAATGCCATACTTAAATGTAAATTGAGTGGCATTAAAGCGACAAAAAAAAAGGCAAAAACGAACCCCAACCTTTGAGCTTCGAAGAGTATTTCGGCACGGAAACATTGAAACGTGTGCGTTCGGCCATTAAATTTCTCTCTCAAATTGAAGTGCAAGTCCACTTGTTTATTTTATGTCTTTTTACATGGAAACAGTTACTATTATTTACTATTTGTTTACTATTATTTACTGTATTGGTTTTCTGTCTAAAGATAAAATTTAGGAGATCTCAGAAACTCGGTTGATTTATTTTTGGATCAGGTAATCGGTTTTCTTAATGTCCGGTTTTTTTACAGAAGTTTACTATGATATGTTAATATGATAACTTGGTAACGCTGCTGTAAAGTGCACAAAATGTACTGTAAGGCTCACCAAATGCACAAAATGTACTGCAAAACGCACAAAATGCTCTGTTAAGAGCACAAAATATTCTGTAACGTGCGCCAAATGCTCTGTAAAACACACAAACGTGCTGTAAAACGCATACAATGTGCTGTAAATTACACCAAGTGCACCTAAAGAACCAAATGTTCTCTAAAACAAACAAAATACTCTGTAAATGGCACCAAAGGCACTCTGAAGTGAACACAGCGTGCTGTAAAGTGCATAAAACGTGCTGCAAAGTGCACAAAGCATGACCTTTAGGAAACCTCCCCTTAGTGGGTTTTTATTAAGATATATTTGCCTGTATTGGTTTTCCTTATATGAATTATATTTTATATTAAAGTAAAATTCACCTGCATTTACTATTTATTTTCCCTAAGCACTTGCATCTTTTCAATCCAACTTCTATTCGATTCTATCCGTTCATTCATCCAAGCATTCATTCATTTATTCATTTATTCGATGACTGTTTTTGTCGCCCACGCGGCCGCAGCCGTGCAAAATCGGCCCACGCACTTTGCATTTTTTTTTTCACTCTCCATTGGCCATTGGCCGGCGTCTGTCCGTCTTATTGTCTTTCCGTCCGCTTGTCCGTAAGTTTGTCCCCTGTCCGGCCGGCGTCTTGAGTTTTTTGCGGCGGCGGCGGCGGAGTGGGCGTCAATTGCGAGACGCAGCTTGAATTGATTTCACTTTTTGCGGCGGCATTGCGTTCGAGTATCTGCAACTGCATCTGCATCTGTGAATATATGTATCTGAGTGCGAGTGCGAGTGTGAGTATCTGGGGGAGAATCACACTCTTGACTGACTGGCTGACTGACATTGGCCTTAATGAGGCACGTAACTGCGGCCGCTTGGTGTCAACTTCAGCGATTAATTCGCATACGAAGCGGGCGCGGATTGCACTTGCCACGCGGCAATTAGAGGCCGCATCCCTCGGATAGATAGATATATAGATGCACTTGCACTTGCACTTTCCCCCGCGCGCTCTCCCAACTAATTGGCAGGTGTCTGTGCCCCCACACACACGCTCTTACAGAGAGTATAGTAAGTGTGTGTGTATCTTTGTGATTTATGATTATTACTTCCAACGAATTTATAGGCAAACGAGGGGGAGAGGCCTTTTTTTTTTGTTTTCCAACACCAAATTTTCTCATAAATTAGAGACTGCACTTTTGCCTCCCATTTCTGGGGAATCTGCTTTATCGGTTTTCGTTTTTCGGTTTGGTTCGGCGCTCTTGTGATGCATCTCGAGCGGTTTCTGACCATTCTGTCGCCTTCAATTGCAATTTAATTAATGGCTGATTGATGGCAGTCAAGCTGTATCGTTTGCCTTTGATTTATATGGCCAGTTAGTGTCAATTTTAATGTTAAAAGTACGCAATAGAAGGGGAATTTTGTATAAAATCAAATAAATATATGAAAGAAGAACGTTTTGGCTGAGAAATATGCCAGCATTAGGTGTTAAACTGAAGGTAGAGGTTGGGTGGAGAAATTTGTTGCCTGAACTTTATGGAAAACTGAATTAAAAAACGTGCTCTTCCTGCTTAAGCTAATATTTATGGTTTTTAATAAATATAAAACTTGAAACTGCTACCAAAATGTATCAAAACCTAAACCTAATCCTACCTTGGATAGGAATCCCCTTAAATATTTTTTATATATTTTAATTGCCAAAAAAATTACCTGTTGAACGCTGGGCGTCGAGGCTGTGCCCGCTGGCGAGTCCAATGGCGAGCCCGAGCAACTGGAATGACTGCTGTCCTGCGAGTGCGACTGCAATGGGAGTAATATTTAAAAATATTAAGTATACGCATCAAGTATACGCCAGGCAAAAGGTATACTAACCTGGCCATTGGGATGACCATTGAAGTGACGGACTGTGACCACCGGCGTGGAGGCGGCACTGCAGGCGGCCGATGAGGCTGCCGAGGCCGAGATGGCCGCCGAGACCGCTGCCGTCGCCGAGCCAAAGCTATAGTTGTCCAGCGGATTGGTCATGGCGATTAGCGAATTGAGGATCTCGGGCGTTTTGGGGGTGTGGGCGCCCAGGCCCAGGCCGCTGCTCTCGATGCTCAGCAGCGAGGCTGCCGGTATGTTTGAGTTGAACATGGCTATCGTTGGTCGATTATTGATCGGTTATCGATAAAAAAAAAATAATAATAAACAAAAACTAAACGTAACGCTTCTCTCTATATATTATATATATGCTTTCTTGCTTTTCCTCAGTTTTCTTTCTTTTTTTGTATGCTTAAATCACAGTTGAAGGCCTACGCGTTGCACTTGTTGGTTTCTGGGACTGACTCAACAAGTCTTCATCTATATCCTTTTAGATCTCTCTATATATATATTTCTTTCTCTCTATGTAGAGTGGTTTCTGGGAGGCACACTTATCACAAGCTTTCCTTCTAGAGTTTCTCCTTGGTTGCTATTTTTGTGGGAGTATAGCCGATGATCCATCGGTTAGGTTTCCGTCTCCGTTTCCGTTTCCGTTTTGTCTTCCTTGGGGCTCTCGCTCCCCCGATCTGATCTCCCGCGATCTGTGTTGTTGCCCGGAGCACTAGGGCCGAGCGAATGCGTTGCTTTCAACGTTGAACAGCCGGCAACTCGCTTCACATCGGTAGCGAATCTGCAAAAAACAAAACAGAGAGAGGGAGAGAGAGCGTAAGTAAATGAGAAATATCTGAGAAACAGAGAGACTCGGGGAGACTCGGAGAGACCCAGAGAGAGTCACGTATGTCAACGTAAACAAAAGCAATTAAATTATAAAATAAACTCGGCTAAATTGATTTATGTAAGTCAGCGTGTCGTCGCGATGCGCGTGTCACGCGATCGAGAGCTCTGGAAATCACGCTTGCGATCACGATCCCAACGTGATTGATCACGCACCAAGAAAAGCCCCTTCTCCGAACTCTTAATAGATGCCACACGAGGCCTCAGTCTCCCAATTAAGCCATTAATCGTTTAATTGAGATCGGGCACACTTTTATGCACAACAAAAATAACTAAAAATAATAATTAATAATAAGACTAATGAAAAGGGGGCATTCCATTCCTCAGGGGTTCGTCGCGAGGTGAAGGTGAGCAGAAGGAGAAACTGCAGCGCGTCGGCAATTGAAACGGAATTGAAATGCAATTGAAGGCAATCATCCATGAATTCGTTTGACTCCCGAGAACCTCTAAGAAAATATTATATGTACTGGCCAAGCTGGAGCTTTAAATATGGGTAAGTGGACGTTCAGTATTATAATCTTACATTTTGAAATTGAAAGATAAAGGTAAAAAATTACTTTAAAAAGGTTCATCGCAGTTTTTAATAATTTTTAAATAGAGGGAAGATCGTATTTCAATGGAAATTTAATTAATACAGACTATAAATTTAGATTTAAGTTGCAGTTTTAGGTTAAGTGTTTTAAGTTTGATAGAGAAAATACATCAAATTAAGCAAAAAGTTGAAAAAATGCTAAGAATGCACCTTAAAATTCCCAAGTACGAATTCAGCCACACACTGTGTTGCTTAAATTTAATAATTAAATTAAAGTTGTTGCCGGCAGTGCTCCTTAAATTCCCAGCGTGTCTCTGAAATTGCATAATTTAATAATTTAATCCCTGATCCCTTTATGGTTTCCATAACACACTTTACAACCCCTTTTTATCCCCCCCAAAAAACTCCACTTCATTCTTTTAGAGGAATTCCAGCCTCTGCGAAATGGATATTTCTTCCCGCATATTTTCAAGATGAACTATATATATATCTGTGACTGGGTCGGTCAGGGGGGTAACTTAATGTGGTGGTTTGCCACTGGAAAAGGGGGGCGAATTTCGCTCAAAATGCAAATTGAGGCTGTCAAACTTCAAAAGCCGAAAAACAGAACGCACAACACAACACACACAGAAGAGGAAAAAAATCTCATTTGGGGTTTGTGTGCGATTTTAGACGCTGCCTTTTGACCATTTATCATATGGCCAGAAGTGTCTGCACTGCCATTATATATTGATATTGATGCACTGCTAGAAAAGTATAGTATTTCTTAAATAATATTTAGATTTATATATTTATTACATTTATTTTCTAGCATAATTTATATTTTTTTTTCAAGAGATTCAACCATTTATATTTATTTCTAATTTGCATAGTCTCTCATTTTTTTTACCAGTGCCTTGACATTTGTGCTTATGTATGCGTGACATGCTCTATAAGTTTTAGAGCTCCCCTCTCTCGCTCGCTGTGGCTTCCAAAAACCGAAAGCCAGAAAGGCGAACCGAACAACCGAACAAAATGAAGGCAGAATAAAGAATTATGATTTATGACTTTCGCATGTTTCTTTATATATTTTTATTTTTATTATTTTTTTGTTGTTCTGCTTTTCTTGGGGTTCGCAAGGGGGTTTGTTTGAGTTTTGTGAGAGCTTTTAATGCCTGGCCTTTGCGTTTGATGTGTTGGCTCTTCTGGCTCCTTGCCCCCCCTGAGTTGCTGCTGCTGCAACGAAAATCACTTTTGACATTCGCCTGAACACAAATCGCGTTGCGATTTGGCTCGGGGTCTCTCTCTTGGCTTCCAATTCCAATTCGAAAATCAAAAATCGCAAAATCCACTTCCACTTCGACTTGGACTTGAAGCCAAAGCGCGCTCATTTTGACCAAATGCGGCGGAGACGTCAACGTCAAGTCGGCATCGACACAGCGCACATGCGTGGCCTCCCCGAGAATGGAGAACATTTGGGGTCAGGGCGACACCGATGCCAACTGAAAGCGAATAAACTGGAAAACTCGCACTAAAATTGCCCAAGGAGTAGTCGAAAATATTCTAGAAATATTTAAACAAAGGGTATTCCTTTTAATTAAAACCCAAAGATTTATTAAACAAGCTTCCACGACCTTAAGGAGTAGCTTTAAGCTTTGTAAATCCCTCAACACATCCTTTACCCCCTCCTAGTATCATATATTTCCTTCAAAAGTGTCAAATTTTAATACAAGATTACCCGTTGAGTGGTTAATATCCAATGCCAGCCCATGTGTCCCATCACAAATGCTGTCTATTGATTGCGTAAATTTCTATCAAGCGATACGATGCGATACGATCTTATATGTGTTGTCCGGCTGACTTGAGATTGCGCATACGACGCGTTGCCTGCTCGAGTCGTTTGTCAAGCACTCTTTTTTTCTAAAACCCGATAAGTTGACAGGCCGGCCGGCGCCCAGCAGGATTTCAGAGAACAAAAAAAAAGCTGTAGCTGACTGCACTTGCCACATTGACATTCCCCAGTTCCCCAGTTGTTGCCACTTTGGAAAATAAAGTCATTTGCGGCTGATTTGTGGCCGGCATGTGAATTGCCCTCAAGTGTGCGAGTTTTTGCTGCCGATTCTCGATCGATCGATCGAGAACAGAGAACAGAAGCTTGCGCAACGATTCGATGAAGATATATGGAGAGAGAGATCGTGTGGAGATCGTTTGGAGATCGGTTCGAAGACCGAGTCACTGGGGTGTCCCACAGGCCATGAATATGCGATTGGAGGTGGCCAGAAAATTCTTGTCATCGATCAACTAATAATCATCAACTGCTAGGGAATGTATCGATCGGGAATAGCTTTGTTTTATTACCCTGTTAAGGCAATATAGTTGGCATTAACACAGGTTACCTAAGGCGATTGCTAATCAACTGATTTAACGATCAATTCGTAGGCATCTCAATTGTATGGATATTCTAATGCTATCGATATGTAGGACTGACAAAAAGACGAAAAATTAGCCTGAATTATACCTTAGACGCATGGTTATCGATTCAATCGCTTTTTATCGCTCATATATCGCAATTAGATAATGTTATCGGGTTAATATTGATATATATCAATTAAACCTATCAGTCTTATTGTTGTTTTTCTTCCATTTTATGTCTCATCTATCGATAACCATCCTGCATTATAATGTAGCCAATTGTTATCGATTTAATCGCTATTTATCGTCCCTTTTTTCACACGCCCTACTATTGCCAATCGATTGGCATTCATTGACTTGAATCATCCGCTGTAGTTAAGCAATTTGAATGCGATTATTACACTTGCATTGGTCACGTCCTCGCTGGCCAGCTATGCTAATCCGAATACGAATATATTCGAAATATCCCAAAAAGTGTGACTGACTGACTGATCGCTGGCGATGGCGATGACTCAGATTCCCGTTCCATTTGCATACGATTAGGTAAATTCGATCGGGCCGCAAGTGAATGAATTATGCAGTCTGGAGCTGGAGCTGGAGGGCGTCGATATTGCACAATCGAGTGGCGAGTGTGGCGAGCGTCGAGCATTATATTAATAACACTTCATAATTGCGATACATAGGAGTACGGATCGTGGCCCGGACCTGCATTTATCATCGTATCGGCGTGTGTGCGGGGCGTGCGATGCGAGTACGCTGCATACTTTGTGCATTCAGCATTTGAGTTATTGTATTGTGTGAAAAAGTATATATATTTATTTTGTCCGAACATCTGCCGCTGCCGCGAACGTTTATCGGCTTTTTGCTCCGCTTACGTGCTACGTGCCTCGCTTGCACTCCGCATTTCACACGAGCGAACACGCAAAAAGGCCAAAAACGCCGGCGAAAAGCTGTCAATGGAGGCGGGTTCGAAACTAATGGGGAGGGGAGACATTTTTCAAAACAGTTACGAGCCAATTGGTTTAAAAATTATGAGGGGGAAAAGAGAGTTGCATTTTTACAAGGAAAAATATCACTGATAGATAACTCATCGAATAAATCGATTATGTCAAAAAGTTTGAGGTTTTCTAAGCATTATTTAACCAATTGCCAATAAAAAGAGTAAAGTGATGGCTTATTTTCAATATTTAATAGATAAATCATCTATTAAATTGATTAAATTAAAGCGGTGCAGCTTTCTTAGGTATTAAACCACACATTTCCAACAAAAATATCACTGTTATTAATTCTTATCGATATTTCTTTGATAATTTGTCGATTAAATCGATTAAATAAAAATATTAGAACTCTGCAATGCATTAAATGACACTTTTCAACAAAAAGAGCAATGTGGGTGATTGTTGCCGATTGTTAATCGGCAATAAAGAGCACTGTTATCGGTTATTTTCGATATTTCTTAGATAATTCAACAAAAAGAGGAACGCATTTATTTTTTCGATATTTTTAAAATAAATTATTGTTTAATTCGATGTTTATAATTTGAATTAACACATTTCCGAACCCTTTTAGACTGTAAGAACTCACAGGTTAACTTTCTTTTACCGAAACATCTTTTCCCCTTAAAAACCTAATCGATATCTGACCAAAATCAAGGAAATCGATATCACTTTCGATATTAATACCAAACTTTACTCGTAGCTAGTAAAGCTATGCTTCAATTTCCAACTTATTTCTTATTTCTGTGAGTATATTCCAAGTACTTCCCCTGCCTGGGGACTCTGTTCCACATTGAATGCCACTTACATATCGATCTGACCATTATTCTTTTGCATCTATCCATATATGTGTCTATACATACTTATATTCAGACACATCTATGGCCACATATCTGCAGTAATTCGTTTCACAGCCAGAATCAGATTCTCGCACATATCTCGAACGGATTCCGGGGAATTCCGAGGAGTTTGCCTGCCGCTCTGCTCTGGTTTTTCCCTGCGTCATCGGATTCCGCTTGACAATCCTTTGCAAGAAGGGCGGTGGATTGTAATATGCTCGTAAAATGAAAAACTTTGCCAACTTTGTTGCTGTTGCCTGCCTGTCCCCCTTCTATTATTGCTTCTCTTCTCTGTGGTCTTTGGGCCGAAATGGATTTTAGCAGAAAGTAGTTGGCCATTATTCCGCGTGGGTGTCTCTCTCTCGCTCTGTGTATGGACTCTGGCCATAAAAATAAACTTTCGTTGTGCGGCGGCGACGACGACGACAATCGCTGGCCCGAAGCTTAATTAAAAGCCAGAGCAAACAGAGACACACGGAATAGAGATCCAATAGATACTAGGAAGGGCTGATATTCTCTTTTTTTGTCTTTTCTAATTAAGTGTCAGTGCAGGCAGCAAATCTGCTCGAAATTTACACTTTAATTGGGCATTTAGATAGTGTATATCTATATCGGCCTTTGATTAGTTTCCTAATTGCACGCGGGGGTGGGTGCACGCCTGAGGCGCTATTAACATAAAAGTTGACGAAACCAGAGATTGGGGACGACGCGGAGTCCATGTACATCCACTATCCACTTCCTTAAGCGATCCGCATTCACGCCCCGACGACCGCCCGGCCCGGCCTGCCTCTCGGAGACCATCTGAAATTGGGCCGCGTGGCGATTCAATTAATTTATTATTCACTTAAGAGCTCCACGGGGCAGGGAGCAGGGAGCGGGGAGCAGGGAAAGCGGATAGCGGCGCACATAAAAATGTTATAAAAATTAAGCGCACACTGGCAGAGACACTAAACGGAGGAGGAGAGCTGAAGCTGAAAGCTGAAAGAATTCTTTTCGCACATTGCGAATGCCGCCCGCAGTCGTGCCAAAAATGTCCTGACAGCGGGATGTGAGCGCTGACACAGGGACGGGGGCGATTGCTATCGAAGGGGGATTCAGTTGGAAGGGGGTTGGGCTTTCAGATGGAGAACGCGTGGCGCAAGTTTTACAGTTATAAACATTTCCGTGCACGTTCCAAGCGTTAAATTTGAGAGCCGCAAAAACAGACAAATAGAAATATGAAAATTGTTCCAGAAAATTAACGGAATAAAAAAAAGGTCAAGCCGGCAAGTACCCTAGGAAGCTGGTTATAGCAAATAGTTTCAGTCAAAGTTATTAGTTTAGTTATTTAAATACATGTTTGGTATATTTCTTTAATATTTAAGAAGAGTTTCTTCATAATGTTGCCAGCATCCTCATCAGTATCCTTTTTATTTGAATTTTGGGTTCAAAACTCTCTCTCAATGATTGATAAATATATATTAATCAAGAAAAAAGGTAGGTATTATGGCTAATTATTATAAGTATTACTTTTTTAAACAATCATCAAAGTTAATCGATTTAAAATCGATAATTCCATAAAAAATAACCTTGATAACTTTGATTAGTTTCTAGTTTTCGGCATTATTATTTTTACTTCTTTAAACAGTTAGTTGTAGAGCTGTCTTAATCGATTTATTTATTACTTCCTTAAACAGTCATCAAAGTTAATCGATTTAAAATCGATAATTCTATAAAAAACAAACCTTGATAACTTCGATTATTTTTCAGTTCTTTAAAATCGATAAATGCATACAAGAACTTTGATTATTTTCGATTCTGTACCATCTCTAGTCAGATCGTTTATACTCCCAACCTCCCTATCGAGGGTATCTATTGCCTATCGCCCGGCCGTAAAACTCAAACTGTCGTCGTCGGCGAGAAGTGAATGAAATGCCTTGGAAATGGAAAATTATGGAAATGAATTGGTTTTCTTTTTCGGGAGAGTAGTGAGTGAGTAGCAACCACCCTTTCGGGGGGTTGCAATTTGCTCCAAGCCTTTATCAACGCTCTTGGAATGCGCGATTGTGTAATCGAGAGATTCGGGAAGTATCTTTCGTATCTGGATACCTTCTCCTCTCTGCTGCATCCACCTGTGACTACTCTGAGTCACTCTCCTCCGCAGATAAGGAAGTGCCTGAAGTGCAGCCTTTGGAGTTATTTGTATTTTTTTTGTTTTTGTGCGTGCGCGTCGCCGTATCTTTGTATCTGCAAGGACGTTGGCAATCAGAGAACTTTCATTAAACTTTGTGTGTGTTTCGTTTTTATTATCGGGCTTATCAGCTCAGTGGCTGTGTCAGAAGATGTCTTATCGGAGGAAAAACACGAGCACGAATCTTATCTGCGGGCCAGCCCTGCGCTCGCTTCTCTAAGTTGTTCTCCCGCTTCGAGTTCGAGTTCGATTTCGATTTCGGTTTCGATGTTGCTGTTTCTGGAATCTAATTAATTTCCAGAGCTAATTCATTTTGTGACATCGTTGCGATTTATGCTGATTAAGGTGACATTATCGGCCCTGCTCGCCGTTTGCGTGTTTCCTTTTATTTATTGTTATTTATGGGCACTTCTTGTGGCCTCTCTTTCTTTTTTTTCCGCTGCTCTTTTTGTGTGGAATTTTATCGAAAAGAGCTTGGGGTTTTTGTTTGCTTTTGGCTTTTTTCGGATGGCTTTTCGTCCAAAGCCATTTAGAACACTTTTCGCACCTCGTTCTTGGGGGCCGCCGGCGAAAGATACATTTGTATCTGCGCGCTCCTCGCCATGCGACAGCTGTCACTGTGCAGAGCGATCTCTGAGATCTCTCCGTGGCCAGCACATCATCATCATCATCATCTCGATCATCGTCATCTTGGTGATTTTTATGAAGGAATTCGCATTAAAAATGTTTATTGTGTTTATTTATTGCGAACGAGAATCAAGAATCGAGAATCGAGAACGGCCAAAATGGAAGCACACACATACAAAGTAGATCTAATGGATTTCTGAATCTTCTGTGTGTTTGCTGTAACCAAAAAAAAGAAGAAAAGAAAAAAGAATACAAAGCAGAGGCGTCTCTGCGAAGGGGGGACATAGGAAAGGGGCACACTTGTTCGTGTTGGACAAAGGCAGCTGGCAGCTGGCTGTTAGGTGTCCGAGATTTCGGGGAAATCCTCAGATCGTTGGCAGTTCTTCATAAAAAATAAAGGATTTCCAGCACTGGCAAAAAGTTCGGAGTTCTGTAAAATATACAGTGACTCCTTGGGTGCTTTGCATATTTTTTTAAGGATTTTAGGGCATATCTTAGCCCATTTGTACCATGTTCTTCTACCAACAATGAGCTAAAATCCAGTTTAAATAAATACTTGTATAACTGCAATTGCTGGTGAAAATAAAATTAATGAAACAATCGAAACAAAATCAAATGGAAAGTGTATATTGTTTAATTAAAAGCCATATTGTTGTTTATTTTTTTGATTCTGGCCTTTTGTATTACACACTTTTATGCCGAAATTAAATTGAAGATAAACATTCCGGTTCATTCTAGGATGTTTACTTTATTATTTCTGGCTGGACTTTGGCTTTTGGGCCTCTTTGACTTTTAATTAAAATAAATTTTCTCGCTTTATTTCTAGGGGAGTGCCGAAAAAAGAAAAACAAAGCTGTGAAAAGGGATTTGGGAATTACAAGAGGTCAGGGGGAGAGTAAGAGTGAGGAGGTGATAAGAACAGGGAGGCTACATCAATTAGCGGACGACAAATGTGTCCCAAATGTATAGAAAGGACCACGCCCATTGCACCTACATAGTTCCGACAAAGGAACCCACGCCGAGCACACACACACTCGTCGCATGGCATGTCCTTGACACATATCCTGGCATTTGCTCAGCACGCACATTCCCCACACATGTGTGCGGCGGGAAGGTCCTTAAATGTGCGAGGCAACGCCTTGCGGGGCTTCTTCTTCGCGAGAGCCTGGCCCTAATCCATTTGAGCCCTCTCTTCTCTCTCTCTCTCTCTCTTGGCCAAGGATAATAAAAGCGAATTCTCCTACTTTATGGGCGAAGCGCAAAACTTTTGTGGCTTCCTCTCATGTGCGAGCGAGCGAGCGCGTTTCTGGTAATATAATCCTAATGGAATTTACACTCAAACTTTACAATGGCAGGGCAACAATAGCGAGGACACTGCGTGTCCTTTGTCGTTTGCAGGGATCTCCGCCGGATATAGGAGGAACGAGAGCCAAAGGGAAGGATATAGGAGGAAACGAGTTCCAAATAGAGTTGAAATTACATCCGAGAAAGCTAAAAACAAGGACGACTTTGAATCAAAATTGAAATTGAAATTGAAGTTAACAAGGAAAACTTAAATTAAAAAATTTAACTAAATATAAAAAACTTTATTTTTGAACAAAGTGATTAGATATAAAAAAGAGAGTAACATTTATTGTAATATTGAAAAAAATAAATATAATAAAAAAGACTGGATTAAGCCGAAAAATTATTCTGTGTATATAGAGCGTGTGCCAGCAGAGGCCGGGCCTAGAAATTAATAAAGAATCGTAATGGGACAGAATTTAAAACTGACAAGTTTTCTTATAATATTATTTGAATTTATAATGAAAAGAAACACAATGTATTTTTAATATATTTAATATTTAAACAATATTTAATATTGAAACAAAAGACTCCCAAATAAGCCATAAATAATATTTCAACCCAAAAACCCATTTGAAAATGGAGCTCTCTTCTGCCACTTAAAACACCAAACATATTGCCACCAAATGCTGTCTCGCTTGAGTTTCCAGGGGCTATAGGTTTTTCTTTTTTTTCCATTATTTTCTGTTTCGAATACAACAGATTCGGATTCAGATACGGACTCGAATTTGAATAGCGATCTGGCTGAAGGTCAAGTGCATTAAGGCGCAACGGAAACGAGGCGAAATGGAAATGTTAAATGGCATCGAAAATAGTTCGAGAGCAAAAATAAATAGAAAAATGTATTTGTTTCTCTCTCTCTCGAGAAGAGAGAACATAGATACGAGTGCGTGCGTGAACGTAGTAAATTGTGATTTTATTTGATTTGATTTTGAGGCATACGTATCCTTGGACTAACTTTGGCTTAATTGTGCGTGTCAGGCGGCCACAAAAGCCGCAACATGGACACAAAAGCCGCAACATGGACACATGTCCGTTTTCCCCCCATGTCCGCTCCGCGTTGGCTTTGGGTGTGTTTTTAACCAAGGTCCAAGGACTGACTGACTGGCCAGCTCTCGTAGGACGTAGGACGAGAAGTCGTTAATAAGAGCGGAAATGCTGGCGCCGACATTATCATTTCAACCTCCACCCGCTCACAGCGCAATTATGATAATTGAGTGAGCAGAAAAGGCAGAAAAGCAGCCTGGCAGCCTGGCAGTGTGGCAGCCTGGCATTGTGGCAGAAGGAGAGTGTGGCCAAGTGGCAGACAGGTTAAATTGCGCGTAACTCGACAGTAAATGCGGCAGATTCCCATCTTCAGGACTTGGCTCCTGTTTTTTCTTGTATTTCCTTTTTTTTTTGTTTTTTTGATTGATTCGCCAACAAGTTTGCCACGCACGCACGCGAAGGAGGCAAGCGCAAAGCAAAGTGAGGGCCAGAAAAGGAAAACACATTACCAACTGGCGCCCAATTGTCTCGAGGACCTCAAACCCCCTTAGAGCTGCCTTGGCCTGCGGCGAGTCCTTACCCGTACCCTCTCCTCGCACCTTGTGACGCACAGCTGGATTTATGAATTGATTGCGTGCTGAAAATTCCCTGTCTTTGATTGATTTCGCTTCGACTTGTGGCGGGGCCATCATCCGTGCGTGACTGTGCCCCCAGTGCGTATGCGTAATATTCTTCTTGTTCGCCAGGAAGCTGTGTGTGCACTATATTTAGGCACCGTGCCACAGTTAATGGATTGTTTACGTCCCAGAAGAAAAAAAAAACAACAAGAAATAAATGGGACGCCTGCAAGCTAGCATAAACACAGAGGAAACGTAAAATAGACGATGCCTTATAGAGTTTATAGTTGGGTGGGTCGGAAGGGAGGGTATTAAATGTTTTATAAATAAGAAAAAGTCATAAGTTGACGGGGAAACTCATTAAATGTAACTTTTAATTAGTAAATTGGTAAATAATAAGGAGATATGTAGATACTCTTGAACTTTATACTTTGATGAGAAAATATACAAAGTGTAATTTCAAAGCGAATTGATGGAGATATTTAAATAATTTGATAGAGAATTGATACTTATGGAGTTACAGGCTATTCCTATTTTATAGAATTTTTTACTTCACAAAAGTAGCTCAAAAGAGAAGCTTCTCGGTGCTGTCCTCGCACTTTGACTTACCATTAATTGCCCAAGTCGCCAAGTGCCAAGAGCTGAGCTGCTGGAGCTGGAGAGAGAGAAGGGAAAATTCAAAATGTTAGCATTGATTAGCGTCTAATGTACAAACACGACGTGGATTGCACGGCACATACAGAGATTGGTATGGAGATGGGTTTGGGAATAACAGAGGGGACTGAAAGCGAGCTGAAACCGAAACTGGGGTTCAGACCGGGCCCATCAATAATTGCGGCTTACGGCCATCTATTATGTGTGTTTACTGTGTGTAAAGACGATGGATGGTTATTGATTAGGCGAGAGCGAGTATATGGCGAGCTGGATGTGGCTGTTGCGGCCACGATGGCGATATTATGTATGAATCATCGCGAAACGCAAACGACGCTAAAAACAAAACTCGCGTAGGTAGCGCCAATTTTTTAGGCAAACACACAAAAATATATAAATAAAGCGAGTGTGTGTGTAAATTCGTATAAGCCCCGCCAAATCAAACCAAGCCAAACCAACCCAAAAAACAAAGTATTTTGTGTGTTTGTAACCGAGTTTGTGAACTGAAATTTACCCTGTAAGGAAGTTTTATTTAAACTAAAGCATAAATCTTAGATAAATATGGCTTTCAAATGGGAAGTTGAAGTTTAAAATTGCAAGTATTTTATAGATTTATTTAATACAAGACTCTAAAGCACAGACCTGACTCGCAAGTCAGCAAAATGATCTACCCAGCCTCTGCCGGCACACGCTCAGCATGCTTGGTATGTAAATCAAGGGTAAATTAAACTTTTTTTGTTGTTAAAATATATTTATAAAATAAATCTCTGAGAATTAAGTATATAAATTGTGAATTTTATATTTAAAAGTATAAATTCTTTATAGATTTATTTTATACGAGTCTCTAAAAGACAGTTCTGACTTGTAAGTCATGAAATTTCCCAGTTCTGCCTCTGCCAGCACACGGTCAGCATGCTTAGTATGTAAACAAGTCACCAGTGCGGTTAAATTTGAATTTTTTTTGGCTAAATCTAGACTTTTTTAGAGCTAAATAACTTTGTTTTCATTCAAAGCTATTTATTTCTTTACATTACTTATATTTTCCTCTCATATCTAGCCACTTTGTGATATTTCCGTGCTCTTAAGTTCAAGCAAAACCCATCTACCCTTCCCCAATAATTCCCCAATGGGTGCTGCCGAAGACCCAGGAGCGACGACGAAGTCAACTAAGCGGCGGAGAGTGGGTCTGTCCATTAATTTAGCTTAAATCTCAGTCAGCCGGCGACGTGTTTGGCCGAGAAGAAGAAGGCTCTTTAGAGAGCTCGGAAGCTTGGAAGCTTGCCTGCCTGCGTTTGTTTGCTTTGGTCTTCGCAAATCGCCAGCGGAACCGCTACTTCATTTGCATCGATTTTTTTTCGTGTGTGTTATTTGCACCGAAAATTGCATCTTCTGTGTGTTTGCACTCTTTAATGTCATTAATTTCGACGAGAGAGAGAGAGAGGGTAGGGAATTTGGCTACCTGGCAACCCGTTTCGGGTCTTGCTTTTTGTTATTTTGTGCGAATTTTCGCGTTGAATTCGCATTGAAATGTGCAAAAACCCCAATTAGGTGCAATTAACAGCAATTTTGTTGCTCCCGGACGGCAGTTTTTGGCCGAAAAAGGAGTGAATACGAATTGAAATGTTGTTGAAAGCCCCAAGAAGAGCGTTTAATTGAGTTTTTAGGTATGCAGGGAGCGTTAAAAGATCGTTTATGAGAGGGGCATACTTTTCACTTCATTAAGATTTGAGTGAGGAAAAGCCAAGATGTTAATTTAAAAGGGAAATTAGGTGGGATTTTTAATATAATTCATGATTTTATTTACAGATTTGCAAGGAAATAATGGGAAACGATCCAAAAAATATATATTTTAGGAGAAAACAAAGTTAGAACACAAGAAAAAGGTAAATAAGTTATTTACTCTTAAGATCAATAACAGCATTTGAACATACAAAATAAATCGAATTGAAAAAGAATTAAGACCTAAAATGAAAGGAAGTTAATCGCCAAAATCCTGTTTAACCAGAATCTGTTTTAAATGTGTTTTTGGGTAAGGAATATATTAAAAGACAACTTTTGTTTTGGTACAAAAAACGTATAAATAGCTGTGTATTTTATAAAAAATAAAAAACAGTCGAGTTCGATATGGAACGAGCTCCCAAACACGTTTTGGACTCTCGTCGCTGATAATTTGCGCGTAATTGCCTCTCAGCTGGGTGCGAGATCCATCAGCTCATCAGGGAAACCAAGCTGGGAGGGAGAGGGATGTGCTTTATGGCCTCATCAGCGGTAATATTCAATTCCTCGACTCGTAATATTGAACATCAAATGGAAATGCAATAGGAAATGGATATGGAAATGATAGTTCAACTGAGACTGGGACTGAGACTTCGACTGGGACTTCGACTTCCACTACGACCTGACCTTGACTGGGCTGCAATCGAGGTTCTAAGATAGAGGAGATACAGGGCAATTTGTGTTGCTTTAATGGCCATTCCCGGTGGCAATTAACCAACGGCAGCTGCTCCACCAATTTCAATTCCAATTTCAATTTCAATTTCGGCAAAGCGAGAGCGAGAGCCAGCGGTGGAGCGACATTAAAAATTATTTAATTAAGTGATTTTAATTTCGCTTTTTGTGGCTGCTGCTTCTGCTGCCTCCACTTGAGACTTGCCTTCTTGATTGTCTAATTTCATTAATCTAGGCGAACGGAGCGGAGGCAGGGGCTGGGAAATCGCTCAACAAAAGTGAATGAAGCGAACTGGCAGAGTGCCAGAGAGTGCCTCGCTTTGACCCACTGTGCCGTCGCGTTCTCTTTTGTCAATTAGAATCTAGAATTTGACCTCTGTGCCACACAGCAGTTAGCGGAAGACCAAGAACGAATCGAAATGGATTCGTTGCGTGGGACTCACTACCGACTACCGACTGTCCGGCATAAATCACACTTGAGTGCCGACGCCAGAACAGAAATAATCGCTTAATTAGCCACCGGGCAAAGTCCAATTGGTATTGCACCTTATTTTCTATTTTTTATTTCGATTTTGTTCTATTGTTTCATTTTGTTTAATGGGTTCCGCCGATTGGCGCCAGGCAATGGCATCCGTTTTGGCAACCGATTAGTAAGGATGGAAGGTGCCAAAGACACCCAAGAGTTGGCCAAAGGCACAGTCAAGATCAAAGACCTTTTTAATTTAATTTATATTAATTAGACAGATAAGGTTTAGGTTGCTTTTTAAGAAGCTGAAAAAGTGTCTTTGCAAGAAATGAATCTTATAAAAATGTCTATTATAATTCCCAAGTACTTATTCCTTGATAAAAGGAAACACCAAAGTCTGGCAACCTCCAAAATAAATACATAAATTAAGATTTATTATAAGTCGCTTACTAATTAGATGTACATGAAATCAATTGAGATATATAACTATATTAATTATATGAAAATATCTATTATAATTCCCAAGTACTTATTTCGTGACAAACAGACATGGCAACCTCCCAAGCATTGAAATAAGAGTTTTTATAGCATTAAGTCTTGAACTCTGACCTCGAGCGGATATCTAACACTGAAAATTATATATTATTAAAATTAAAAGCCCTCTAATCCGGATGTATGTAAATTATTTAAAGTTCCTAAGCTGAAAATTGCTACGGCTGCAATATATTGTTTTTATGGCGACCCAAGGGATAACCATATCTTGGAATGTTGTTTTCCCAAACTCTTTTGAGCTTTTTAAAAACGTATATTGCTTTGTTTCCGCAGCTGCCTTCGTCTTCCCTTTGGGAATCATCTCCAACTCCCCGCAGATTCCGCCTGATTTATGGCCTCCGTTGGGGGGATCGTGGACCGGGGCGTGGCTGGAACTTGGCATAATGTGTGTGTAGGCCTAGGCCTAGGCCCTACAAACTGGCCGACCTTCGGCGACTTAACTTAACTTACAAAACTGTGTTTGGTATTTTCGAGCTTTGTTTTCTGTGGGCCGAGGGCTTTGTCTCTGTCGGCTTCTAATGCTTCCGGTAACACTCCTACTCCTCTCTCAGATGGTGTGTTGTAAGTTGAAGGCCTCCGATAAGATACGGCAGAGCTCGGCGGTGTGTATTGATTACCCGGACGAGAAACTCTTGGCCTGGCCAATTTGGTGGCAAAAGTACACTGGCTACGGAGACCATTAAAAAGTCATTACAAAAGCACGGCACACACATCACATGCACATGTTTTTCCGGGGGACGGGGCAGGGCAATGAGACAAGTACCTGGCATAATTGCAGAGTGGCAATCAAAAGGTTCGGACCGCACACGGGAAGTGCCATGCCCAAAAGACCCAGACCAGGCCAAGCTCAAAGCCGAGAGCCGAGAGCCACCAGTTTTGGATTTCCGCTATGTCGGACTGGGAGTCGTCGACATGTCTGGAAGGGATCACCCCTCTGTCTCTCTGGGTCTCTATGCTCTGCCATGATGATCACTTAAAGGGCTTGGGATTGACTCGTACCTCGTATTTGCCCACTGATAATGAGCCTCAATTATCGTGTGCCCGCTGTTTGTTTGCTTTGTCGAAAGGCGAAGAGAGCTTGGGATGCCGCCTCTCTTCTTCAACTGCCTTCCCCTACAAAAGCCCAGGTAACTCGAGTTAGCTGGCCGTGACTCAGTTTGGTTAACAACAATATATATATATTTGGTAAATATTTGCCAAACCAATGCACTTCTCCACCGCTGGGCAAGAAAAGGAAGTCGATAGAGGATTTACAGCCAAGTCTCGTTGCGATAATTCGGTTCTTAGAAAAATAACCACAGCTGGACTAACGAGAGAGAGAGACTGATCGGAGTGAATCTTTCGATAAGCGTATCTATCTGTGCGTCAATTAACCCAATTACACGATAGCGCTTGAAGGTGATCGAGAAATAAATAAACACAGAGCTTACAATTAAAGGGGATGAAACTCTTCTGTCAGTTAAAAGTAATTCCAAGAATTGCATTAGTTCTTTTCTTAAAATAACTGCAATATACATTAATTATTGCTTTTTATGTTATCGAAACTATCAGTGCATGTTATCGATATCGGGCGATGTTAATTTAATTAACTTTAAAGCCATCAAAGAAAATAACTAATTTTTTCTGCTAGCAACTCTAAAAATAACTTCAAGATTATTTGATTGTTAAAATAACTCCCAAATAATATGTTTCATGCTTTATTTGTTTCATTTAATTTTATCGAAATTATCGGCGAAGTTATCTATCTTGGGAGGTTTTAGAATTTATTAAAAATTTAAATTAAAAAAAAAAAGGATTCTCTTTAATAGAAAGTAATATATTTATATGCTTAAAAATATCGAAATAACATAATGATTTAATTTTATGCATTAATCGGTTTATTTTATTTTATCGATATTAGCACTGGCACTTATCGATTTAAATAAATATGTATTTTTCACAAAAAAAATAATTTCTTTAAACGACTTTAATTTCCTACAAAATACAAAAAAAAATTGATTTATCGTTTAATTTTATCGAAATAATTTAAATTAATTATCGGTTTTCACTTTATTATCGATTTCCAGCTAGCTGAAAATTCCCCACATTTTTCCCACTGAAAATAAAATAGAACTCAATAAATTTCTCGGACGCCTTGGTGGCTTCTTTGATCTTTCAACAAAAGAAATTCAATGAAATTTATTTGCCACCTGAGGGGGGAGAGCTCCTCCTGTCTCTCGGTCTAAACCTCTAGCCTGGGAACCCGGTGGCACTTGGAAAGCCATTAAGTGCCATGCGAACTATGTAAATGTCCGGCAATAAATTCGTTCGAAAAGCCTCAAGGTGATCATCATCCTCCGCCTCTCCTCGCACTTGGCACACTTTGTCAGATATATAGAATATGTAGAAGATATGGAATACATTCTAGGTGATATAGTTTTGTGGGGGGTGGGATTGCGGATGGATCTTGTTGGGCGCCGCCTTCTTTTGTTCGCGTCGTCATTATTACAGTAATTGATTGATTGATTAACTTGCAGTCTCTCGGTAATTGAATCGAAAAGTGACCGCCGGGCATGTGCCATGGAATCGACTTCGAGTACGAGTACCGAGACTATAGAATAGCGGGGCGTGGCACTTGACGATCGGTCGTGTCAGTGGTGTAGTTATAGTTGTCGCTCCAATGTCGCCGCTTTTCAGTTGCAAATTAATGCTGACAATGCGGCAGAAATAGATACGAACGGGGATTATACATATACTATGTTACCATGTTATATATGTATATGTGTGTGCACATCCGATCTTGATGCGAAAAATGGAACAATCGGCCGACTGGAAAACTGCAAACACAACTATACTTTATATTCTGAATACTCTGTGTATTCCGAACACTAAAAACTTGAATGCCAGGCAAACACGTCCAAATACAAGCGAAAAAAAAAAAAAAAACGCCATAAAACAATCGTAAAAATGCGACAAACAAATTGGAAGGAGGGGTCTATCGGGTCTCTCATATAATGGGAAGAGGGTCTCTCGCTCTCGTACAAAGTAACCACAAAGTAAGAAGGCAAATGAATCCAAAGTCGGGGAATTTCGGGGGATTTTACTTTATATAATAAGCATTTTTCCAAGATTTATTATAAGTAAAGTTACCTAGCAATATCTCCCTTAAAATCTCCTTAAAAAAAACAAGTATTTTCCATTCAGACAAGACCTTCCATAACACCTGGAGTTGCCTTATGATTATCATTATCATTATGACTACGATTATGAGACAACAAAATATTATATATTTGATTGGTGTGTTGCTGTGTGTGTTTGTGGGGGCTCTTTATGATATTTTAATTTATTTTGAATTCCAAATGAATTGCTTATTGTTTTAAATGGAGGTACGGACGGACGGACGGGCGATGGGTTTGTTTCGATTGCTAATTAGCATAGCAGAAAACAAGTTGAACAAAGCTCGGAAATACGAAACTAAAATAAATAGAGGTAGAAGTAGAAACAGAAAAAAATATACATATATATACGAGCAGCAAACAAATGGGAAATACTAAGAGAAACTAGTTTTCGGCTAATGAATGGTGCGTGAATGGGAAGTTGCAGAGATAGAGCTGGAAAAATTGGTTAGAAGAGTGGGAAGTGCCGGAGAATATGGCCAATGAAATGCCAATGAACCAAAGAGGCCGAATCGCTGTTTTTTTCTTTCATTAAATTTGTTTTGCTTTTGCTTTGACTTTAGTTTTGCTTTTGCCTGGCTTTGAATTATTTATGGCGAGTGCAAAAAGGAGGAAAACGATTCCCAACCCGAAAGAAAGACTTATGGCCATTCGAAAGTAGTCGCCGGCTTCGGATATGGTTATGAAAATGGAATTGGAATTGGTATTGGAAATGGCAATGGAAATGGGAATGGCCAGCAGCGTGGATTTTGGGCGTGGACTTGGCGTTGGGATTGCAATTCTCCAAATCCGGTCAGCGTGTCAGCAGGGAAGACTGACTCTGACTAATAGAAAAATGTGTAAAAAGTCGCAAAAAACTTAGTCGAAGCTTAAACCAGAAATATCGACGGCGACTCCCACTCGGTCAGAGGGAACATGGGACACCCACAGAGAGAGCTCCGACGAGGAGAGCAGCAAAGTGTAACGAAGTTAGAAATCCACAGAAAAAAAAACAGACAGAAACAAAAAAGCTTTTAACGCCCACGCCAAGGCCAAAGCTAATTTGCATATCTCGACGCGCATACACGAAACCCGAAACAGAAACGGCAAGAAAAAACAATATAAAAATACTAAAAAACACTAAATAAAACGAAGAAAACGGCGAAAAATACCTAATAGGAGGAGTGACAGCTCAATAAACTCCTCGAGTTGCTCAGGGGAAACGTATCCTGTTGTGGGGCTCACCAAATGGTAGTAAACTTATTTATTTAAATATTTTTAACCTTGGTTTAGTCTTTGCTTTTGCCTTTGCATAGATTTGTTTTCGTGAAACTCTAATTGATATAAATATTGGTTTTATTTTCTGTTTGGAATGTCAACGACCTATTGGCAATGGTCGGGGTCACCACCTAACCTCAGAGATATCTAACCTTTTGATTACTACTTAAGCCAAGTTGTTTAGGGAAGCATAGATCTATTTTTAGTAAAGTTTGGGGTTTAATAAAGCTGTAGGGGAGTTTAAAGAGTCTGTATTGGTATTACTGGTTATAGGGTAGGGCTGGGATCACTCTAAAACCCCCTCTAACCAGTAGTAGGTTCCAGCTGCTCGGGTGGTCTATGCTCGACAAAAATTTCGGTGGATGTGCGCTGCGGATATCCATGCTAATGTATCTCCGCCATGTGCGTGTGTAACTAAATACAATGCAAATTTCATTCTTTCGACTCAATTACTCAAAAGCAAAAAAAGGAAAATATACAAAAAAACACACACACACTGAAGTAGAGCGGCACATGCAAATTATATATATTTTACACCCCCATGACGTTGCAGGGGCATAATTAATTAGTTGAACGGGGCACGGAACTTGGACCGAGCGACTGACTCGAGTCTGGGTTCGTGTTCGGGCTTTGGAGTCGCTCTTTATTTTAGCGATGTATTTCGTAGTGTTTTCTCTTCTTGTATTCTTATTTTTATATATTTTTTTTCTTTTTTTCTCGCTGTTTTTCGGGCATTGTGCTAATGAGTCCATATTGTGCGAAAAAGCAAGCGAAACGTATATTTGCCGGCGAGCACACAAAACAACATAACAAAAGCAACTCTGAGACTGAATACTAGCTAAATGCTGGCTAAACTCTAGAGTCTACACCAAATGCTAGCTAAAAACATGGCCAAAAAGGCAGCAGGACAGTGTTGCTAAATTTTCTTGGCCAAAAAAGCACAAGCGCGCACACATTCTGTGCTCAATTGGAGTTGGTTTTCCTTTGCTTTTCCTCATTTTTTGCCCATCTATTTTTAATTGGTGCTAAATTCTTATTGGATCGGAAATTATGGGTCTTTTATGCATTCTACATTTTCTGTATATATATCCCCGGCACATACATTGTTTTGAAAAATGTGTGCTATCGAGGAAAGCTATAAATAGTTGGTTAATATTAGAAGAAAAAAGAAAAAATATACATAAACATTAAAATATGCTTTTCAGTTTGGCTCGAAAACTATTCCAGGGATTGAAATTGATTAAAAGGAATATATTGTAAGTTAGTTATTAAAAATCCCGACAAGGTGACAACACTGTCGCAGGAGAAAGAGGAAACAGTAGCTGGAGCGAGCTATTAAAATGTATTCCCGCCGGACTTCCTGGCCATATCATATTACCCGCTCTTCGCTCTCTCTCTCTTTCTCTTTCGGCTGCCCAGCTGTCCTGGCTGTCCCACTGTCCTCTGCCTGTCCTGTCCTCCTGTTGTGTTTGCCTGATGGACATGACCCAAAAAACAACAACGTCCGACGACGACGACGTTGGGGCAAGTGACCCATAAAACCCGATATGCAGCGGCGAAAGTGATGAGCGAGAGAAGCCAAACCTTCGGGTTCGGGTTTGGTTTGGCTTGGTTCTGGTTCTGGTTCGGGCCAAGCCCCCGCAACAGTGCATTAATATGATTAAGGAAGATATATATACGAGGAGCCGCTAGCTAATGCCATTTCCTGGAACGCGCCCAATGTCGGTGGAAGGTCACCGCGGACAGAGCCCGCTGGGATATGGTGGACGACCCACCATATGGCCACCACCACCGAAAAAGACAATGCCCAAAAAAAAAAAAAAAAAAAAAAAAAAAAATTCAACCACCGGCTCAGAAAATATAAAACAACTCAAAGTGCAGCCCACGTGCATTGAGCCAAGATATATACAGATACAAGTATATATGCCTCGTTGTGTGGGCCGACTTGGAGTCAAAAAAATGAAGAAAAAGCAAAAAGAGCTACGGAAGTGCAGCCGCCAACGTAACTGTAAGCGGAGACTGACTTGGAAGTACAGTGATCACTGCAATGTTAGGGATTTGTTGAAAATATATACAAATTTATAGAGGGTTACTGAGGACGGACACTAGCTTGTCTCCGACTAAATTTGCGCGTATTTTTGCCTTTAATTTTATTTTTTCAAAGGTAAACCTTTTTTTTTTAGAGGTAAAACCTCGAATTCTACCCATAAAAATTGCTTTAAAGGGTATGATACAAGCAGCTTGTGTAATGTAGAATTATTGCAAACGCTCTTTGTAATTATTTTCCAGCTATTTTTGGCACGGAAACTTTTGTGTGATTTTTTTGTAGTCTGGAATTTTTGTACCGATTTACGAGCGGCAACTGTAATAAAGCTCATCGGGGGAAGGGGAAGGGGAAGGGGAATGTGTGTGTGCGTGTGTGTGTGTGTGTGTGTGTGTAGGTGATCGGGGGAAGCCCTTGACTCTCTTATTCTCTCAGTGTGAGCTCTGCTCTCTGTCTTGATTGATTTCCCCCTTGCAAACCGCACCTGTGACTGAGGCATTTCTTCGAGGAAGTTTCTTCTTCCCAACAACCGATGATCATTTATCAACGGATTGGCTAAAACATTCAATTTCCCTATGCAAATTAACAGCACAACAATGTATTCGGTGGCTTTGCTGTTGTTCTCTAGCTTTTTCGTTGTTTTGTCTGTATTTTTGTTCGTTTTTGGACCTTGAACAAGGTGAAGTTGATTGCTGGGTTGTGTTGCTGCTAATGCTGATCTCTGTTGTTGTTTTGTTTTTGTCTTGAAGTTCAAAGTTAACGAAACGAAACGCAGACGATGAAGAAGCATAAACAATGCAAAGAAAACGAACAAAAATTCACACCTCCGAAAAGCTTGAGAGCTTGGAGGCATGCGAGATGGATGGATGATCTGCAAAATAAAAGACAACACGGCGTATGCTTGATACAAAATGATGCAGCAATCAATCGGTGATCGTTGAGGGGTTACTTTTTAAAGATAAATTGCATATAAGTGATGGGAAAAGGGAAAGTATTGAGGAAAAGGTTTGTTTTTGGGCAAGAGAAGAAGTTTTTGAAGCAAGGGAAAGGAGAGTTCTGAGCAGACCCTTCTTTTGGGCCTATTTCGAGTGAATTTTTGGGTAAAATGCAGATGAAATCCCTGGAAAACTAAATGGTTGCAGGTTTACTAGGACCATGTCCAAGTTTAGTCATAAATGGTCTTCTTGTGGCATAGAGAAGGGCTTAGAGTAGCTATAGAGACAAAGAAATGGCATATAAAAATTCCTAAAGTATCTGAGAGAGGTTTATCTTTAAGGAAAGAAGATAACTTGAAATATATAAATTGTTCTCTAAAATTAACTCAGCCAGGCACGCGTGCGCCAGCTGCTGGATTGTGCTTTTACCTGTTATGCTAAAATTCAATTTCAGTTTCAATTTCAATTTAAATTCCTCGCTCAGAAAGTCCATTTAAATTTTTGTGTAATTTTTGTTGCCGGCTCCGCTTGTTGTTTTATATTGCGCAATGAATTTCTGTGGCAGATTCAGATACAGCTACAGATACAAGTACAGATACATTTGAACCCCCCGCACGAGGTGACAAATTGCCTTTTTGCTTTTTGCTGTTTGCTGTTTGCTGTTGGGGGCGACCTTGAAACTGCATCCCAAAGCCCCCGGGTTATCATCCCCCCATCATCATTTTCCAGGCGAGCAATTTGTTTTGTCAAATTTTGTGTGTGTTTTCTTTGTCTCACAAATAAATGACGAATAATTTGGGATCTTTTTTTGTTATTACTCTCGACAAAAAAAATGAAGGAAAATGCTTGAGTTTTCCCATATTTAAGCAACCTTCGGGGCATCCTCTGGCTCTTCTAATTATTATATAATTAAGATGCCAACTGTTATTATATTCTATTATTAATAACAATCGTTCGTGTATTATTTTTTTGGGGCATCCGACAAAAGTTTTCCCTCTCGTTTTTGTTTCATGTTTCGTGTGTATTTAGTTTGCTTTTTTTTTTTTTGGCAAATTTACTGTCTGATTTTATGGATCAAAAAGCGTAACACCGACGGACAAATCATAAACATTCCCCTTTTTTTTTCTCTCTCGCTGCCCATCGCAGCGGAAAGTCATTAACAGCGGCGAGCGAGCACCGATTTGGGTTTGGATTTGGATTCGGCTCCGGCTCTGAGCTTCTAATGAGTTTTGCAAGCCATTTGTCTTGGGCTGAGAAATGTTTTCTTAGTTGCAAAGCAAAACTATAAAGTGGTAATAAAGAAGAAGCCCTAAAGATATACGGGCTCTTCCTCTGCTAATGTTTATGAGCTCTTGCCCTTGAAAGTCCCTTCTTTTTCTTCATTTTTTTGTGACTGCATTTTATGGCTCTCACTCTCTAAAATTCTGGGTAGAGCGTAGATTTAATTACACCTTCAGTTGAGATGTCTTTATTTACTGTTTGATAGCCGCACTTCTTGGCCATATTTCCCAGGCCGAATCTCTGAAATACTATTAAGGGTTGTTCGGCGAGAACCATGCATGCATTATTCATTAATGCCACCCTCGGCAAGAGGCAGTTAGAACAGATAATAATTTCCACTATGATGGCTTTACATATAGAGCGACACTGCCCAGCCTCTGCCGACACACGGTGCTGACAAGTTGTACATTTTTCTCTTATCTAAACCCTTAGTTTATTTTCTTTCACACACAAAGATAGGTTTTTATTCATTTTTTTTATTTCCAATTTAAATAGAGGGGATCTCCCTTTTTTGGGGCAAACATTTACGAACATGGCCACGCCCACATGGCTTACAAGACTGGATTTGTAAGCCCCCACACTGAGGTAGTGTGTATCTTCTTGTTATTTTCTTAGGTTTTAAGTTACTTTTTTTGCATTTTGTTTAAACATGTTTTTTATTATTATTATTTTTTTGGCAAGCGTGAGAAACGAGAGAGAAGCCAACATTCAAGTTCAATTTCGCATTTGAATTTACGTGCGATGAAAGCAAAAGTTAAGGCGGCTCCCTCACCCTCCTTTGAAGTCCCCCCTGGCGGCGCCTCTGCCGTTTTGGGCCATTAAAGCGCAGCAGAGCGTGACGCCAACTGCGACGTCGACTGCAATTGAAATGACCAAAAAGTGAGACAGGGACGGAGGGAGAGAAGAAGGAGGAGAGGCGTAGTGCGTAGCGTTTCCCAAAGGGGGAGGGGAGGGTGCCAAAAAGGGGGTGGCATGTCAACGGAACGTAATTTATTGATCAGCATTAAAAAGAGCGTAAAAAGAAGAGGGAAAGAATAGATGAAGAAAACAAAAACAAAATAAAATAAAATAAAAGCCGAAACGCATAAATAAATAAATAAATAAAGACGGAGGGAGGAAGAAAAAGAGAGAGAGAGAGAGAGAGGTTTCGCTCATTATTTTATTTTCTTTAGTTATTTATTTTTTCTTTTTGGCAAAAATAAATTAGAATTAGATACAAAGCTACAGATACGACCAAGAAATGCGTAGATACACACACACACAGAGCAGAACCCACAACGACGACACATTTCCAGTTTTTGGCCAAAAGTCTCGGGACATAGGGGGCAGCCCCGCCTCCGCCTCACATATGGCTGCAATTAAGTAATTTTTTGGAGCAACAACAACAAGCGGCAGGCAGGCGGATAATGATATATGGACGAGACATGCTAGACGCAAGCTACAGATACAGGCCACAAGCCACCGGATAGAGATAGAAATAGCGAAGAAGCTGGCCGAAAAGTAAAGAAAAATATAATGGAAAGAAATACGAAATAAAATAAAAACGAAACGAAACGAAAATTCGACAATTAAACCGAAAAATCACGAGGAAGAGGAGGCCAGAACCGACCTCACACGAAATGTTTTTTTTTTATTTTTTTATTATTATTATTTCGTTGAGTTTGCCTCCATATAGCCCAGGTCACAGCTGGCGGCAATATATTAGCACCGAAGTGTTAGTAATTCGTAATAATAAAGTTTTTAGGAATAGGTTTTAAAATGTTTAAAAAAATGTTAGAACCTCACAATATTGAACATAAATATAGGATTAAATATGAGAACAAAAAATAGCAATCTTTTTTTAAAAAGCATTGGTGGAATGTAAAAATGGTGTAAATTGTACTGTCCGTGTGTCGGCAGGGACTAGGCAGAGAAATTTGCTGACTTGCAAGTGGCGTTAAACAATTAAGATCTTGCTTTCAAGTATTGAACGCTTGGAAAGCATTGAAAGTCTAATAAATATGCTAATTGCAATGTTTGTTTATTTATTTGATCAAGCTTAGTGGATTTTCTTTTTTATTTCCAAGTCAAAATTTTCCACATTTACTGATCACTCAACTAGGTACCTTGTTCATGATATGTTTATTATTTAATCAAATATTTTCGCTAATAAGATATGCCAAGTGCTATTTAGTTGACCGCAACTGTGTGCTTCCCCACAAGCACGATATACATACGTGGTACATACATTTATACATATGTACATATGTAGTTAGAATCCCACTTCGTCTTCTTCTTCTTTTTTACTCCAAGTAACTGCTGTTCCCATTGTGGTTGTTATTGTTTTTCCCGCGACAACAAAAACAACAACAAAAGAAGGAGAAACAGAATCAGAAACAGAAACAGCAACAGAAACAGCAGTAAAGCCAAAAACAAAATTTAATGTGCTTCAAGGTTAGGCGAAAAAAGCGGCGACGTCGACGTCGAAAAACGACGCGCACAAAACGAAACGAAATGAAAAAAAAAAAAAACACAAAAAAACAACAAAAAATAGAATACAAAATAAAAATATAAAAAAAGTTGTACGAAAAAAAAGAAACGCCAAAAAAGAACGCACAACAAAATAAAATTCGTGATGAATTTTAAACAATAAAAACAAACAACAAACAAATGTTCAGTCGAGACGAAGTGATAGAATTTAGGGGGAGGAGGGGTGGTAGAGCGGGTGGAAAAGAAGGGGGGGCCTCAAGGAGAGGTTAAGGCAAAGGTTAGACGCAAACATTTTTTTTTTTTTTGTGAAGAAAGAGAGCGAGTGCGATTACGAGTAGAAAGTCGACATGGAATTGGAATCGGAATCGGGGATGGGCCAACAACTGGAAACGATCAATACTGGATTCTTTGTTCTTTAAGGAAGAATTCTTCTGGAACTTTATAGACATTTTGGAGTGAAATGCCTCATAATTCTATCTATTATTACTGTTATTCAAAAATAATTCTTCTGACGGAAATCGGGAGTGTAATATATCATAAAATTAGTTCTTTTTTAGGAAGAATTCTTTCTATCAATTCTTTTCTTCAAGGGGAATTCTTCTGACAAAAATGAAGAGTGTAATATATAGCAAATCAGCTCTAGAATAATAAGTTCTTTTTGTGGAAGAATTCTTCTCACCACATGGAACATTTCCATCATACAAATTTTAGTTCTTAGTTCTATCTTTTCGATAGAGTATTCCCCATTCGTTACAATTCTTCTTCAAGACTTCTAATGCTGCTTCTTCCTTTTTTCGGTTTTCAGTTGAAGAGAATTGTTATTTGTGAAGCTTTTACGGGCTTCGCATTTTCGACTGTCGACAAGTTGACAAATGGCAAACCGGTTTTGGCTTTTGGCCAAAGCTTCTAGCCCCTGTAGTTCCCCCCTCTTTTCGAATTCGAGCTAAACTAAAACTCATTTGGAATAAAGTATAAATATATAAATAAAATAATCGTTAGCAAATCAAAATGCATACAAATTTCAGCAAATTTCAAGCCAGCAAATAAAGGGGAAAAGAAAGCGCGTGGGCGAGCCGAGAGCCGAATCGAATACCGGCATCGGAATAAGTATCGGGAATCGGAATTGGAAACGGCTCTAATCGCTGGGAGGTTTGGGAACATCAATTGGTTAATCAATTTGCCCAAAAGTGAATTGAACGAATTAAGCTGATTGCCGGCCCGACAAATGCGGGCTTCGATGTTTTCACCCTTCTGCCTCGGGGGAGGGGATTACAAGAATTGCCCAGCGCCCATGCCGGCGGTTCTTTGTTTTTCTCCCTCGGCTTTGAGAGGTTTCCCAGCGGACTCGCTGTTTTTTCTATGCGTTCTATGATTTTTCTAGATTTTTTTTCTTTATTTTTTTTTGTTTCTTTTTATTTTAATTTTATTTATTTCGATTGTCCCGATGGACTTGCGGTTTATTCAAACTACGTTTCTTTTAGGTTGCCAGACATGACAGTTATATACGGTTTGTTAACCGAAGGTTAAATAATAACAGGAGGTGCTGTATAGCTAAAATACAGTACTACTTTGATATTGGTCAGTGTAAAGTATGTTTTTATCTCTTCTCAGCTCTTAACTCCAATTTTGATTAACAGGCAGTTAATCCGACTGATAAATATTAACCAGACATTGAGAAATCGGCGTGAAAACAGTCAAATTTAGCCGAAAACCACTTAGTATTAGACGTGTGCCCCTTCTTCTGAACATCCTAGTGATTCTTCAGATACTTGCAGTCGTCTGGTAGATGCATCCGCACCCCCAAGCCATTGCCTCAGTCCCTTACTTGACTTACTTGTTGATGCAAGGCCCACACCCCTTACAGACAGACAGAACCCCTCCCACCGCCTATGGCCGATAGTTCGATGTAGTATTGGTCAAATCTGTTGAAATGTTTACACTTGCCACATGCATTGTAAGCAAACAGAGGGGTTTTTTTTTTTTTGCTGTATTTGCCCGCGGTACGCGCGCGGTGACAGTTTTCATTGCTTTGGGACAGGCATGACAACAACAACACCAACAACAACAATAATAAGACAACACATGTGCATTCAATGGCACACAAATAACACATATTTTTGTGGAAATTATTCACGAAAATGCCCGACAGTCCGCCGCAGCTTTTGACAGCCATCTCCGCATCGCATCGAATGGATTTCGTACTGGGACTGCGACTCGGATTCGGATTCGGGGATGATGTTTGGTGCTAGCTACATGCTTGGCTGCCCGGCTGAGGGGTCTCTCTGCCTGTCAAGGCCATAAACTAAGCCCAACTCCCCGAGTTAGAGCTGTGGCGGCTCCGTCTCCAGTCCCCGGCTCGGGCTCCGGCTCGAGCTCATTAATGCGCACTATGTGTGCTTAAAACGCCATTTGGGCGTTAGCCGACTGACTGACTGTCTCTCCAGCTGTCTCTCTTTCTTTTTCATTTTTGTTGTGTTTTTTTTTTTGGTAAGTAGAAACACTGGGGGAAAACAAGGCCCATTTGCATGAGGCGGCAATCATAATTCTATATAATGCACTTGAAATTACAAACACTTTAATTAAAATAAAAAGCAGTAAAGTCGGGGTTCAAATTAAAAGCACGTGTTTGTAAAAGGTTCAGAAGAATCAATGTTCTTTCTTAATAAAAAATAGAATTTAACTTTTTAGCTCCTGTTTTAATATAATATTAAATAGAGTTAAAAAAATATTATGTGATCTGGGTTTTAGCTGAATTTTACTTCTAAAACTTAGCTTAGCTAAAACTTTGCCTTAAAATCATTCGTATAACTCAATTAGTTCCAAAATATTAAACTTGATTAATGGTAAATCAAATTAAAGAATATGCAACCCCAAATCCTCTTTAATATTTGATTAAATTTAGTTTTAGGGCTTCCCAGATTTATTTCTTCTAGAACTTTTTACTTAGCTCGGTTTTAAGTAGAGTTTATTCTTGAAATAAGACATCCGAATAAGGATAATAGATTAAGACCTTAATATTAAACTAAATAAATAAATAATGTTTAATACAAATAGACAATTTGTATTCTATTTGATTAAATGTAGTTCTCAGGCTTACTAGAACTTTTTGTTCCTAGAACTTTCTACTTTGCTCTGTTATAAAAAGGGTTTTTCTGCTAGAGTTTTTGCTATTAATAAAGTATAATCAGTTTTATACATATTGAAGCCTTTTCTAATAGATTTTTTAATATATTTTTACTTAATAAATGATTAAGAAAATCCCCTGCTTAGGCATTGCTTTTTCCCAGTGCCCGAAAAAATACATGTGGTTCGAATACGAACATCTTGATATTCGCTCTCTTTTCGGAACATTAGACTGGATGGATTCTTCGCCCCTTACTCCCTTTTTCCCCCTTTTTCGGGTATTCAGTTACTGTAACTACTGCGTCTTCTTCGGTTCACTGTTGCTGTTGCCGTTTCTGTTGTTGGACTGCCAACAATGGGCATCATTCATCGCTCATTCACATCGCACTCGCTGGGCAAAGAGTTCTGGGGCACAGAGCGCGTACATTGTACACACAGTACCCCCAGTACCCCCAGTACCCCCAGTTGGGGAGGGGGGTGTGGTGTGTGGGGTGTGGCGTTTTCCGCAATGGTTGGGCATAAATTCGCTGGGCGATAAAATGCGCAACGGGCAATACACGATTTCGTTCGGGATAAGTAAGTAAGTAAGTCCTTTGCGAGGTCTACGAAAAGGGGGTTGCTTGCTGGCAGGGGAGGGTTTTCCCTAGCCTTAAGAGGCGAGAGGGGGTTGAACATAAAAATATACAAATATATATTCATTAATGAATGCATGGCCAGCGAGAAAGACAGCGAAAAGTTTCGCCAAATTGTCCATAAATCCAATTGGCAATGGTTCCAAATGGCAGGCAGTATCTGTATATCTTTGTGTCTGTATATGTATCTGTATCTGTTGGCTGCGTATCTGTGAGTGCTCGTGCTCGTACTCGTGTGCAGCAGCAGCTGATTAATGAAGGCAAAGGCGAACGAGCAAAAGAAGTGCGCAAAGAGGCAAAACACCTGTTAACCTCCTCCGTGTGTGTGATGAGTTGGCAGTAGCCGCCGAGGGAATGCATTCCGTATCTTCCCCTTTTCTGTTGTTGCATGTAACTTGGTTATCCAACTGCGCCTGTTTCTGAAGGGTATTCTATGATATAGTACCTACTTTTTTTATTGGTAACACACACTTTCCCATTCATAACCTTAAAGGTGTTATCAACAGGGCTTTTCGAGTGTGTTTATTATCGAGAAATGAATGATTCTACTGAAAATATGATACGATAGTGCTTCAGGGGGTATGAATGGACCTTAGCGGAAACTCATCTGGCACTTACTACAAAATATAGATATTTAATTCCCTGAAAGTGCAATCAATGAAGGCCTTTCATGGTGTTTTTTGTTTTTCGTTTTTTTCATCAAGAAGGGAATGATTCTACTTAGAGCTACAAGTTTAGTTGCGAAATGCCGAGTGATATGAGGGAATGACTTTGGGGACTTTGGTGTTGTTATGAAACCTAAAAACCCTGACCTCTCGAAGGGGGGGCACCTTTGATTCTGGGGGATTTCCCCCGAGTACTTTAGTGACCGCAATGCGAATGGGAACGAGGGGAGGTGGAGACATTGTTTACTCGTGATAATATGAGCTGCAAAATATGTGAGGAAAGTCACGTACTTTTAAGGGACGAGGATGGGCCAGTGATTCTCCTAGAATGCTCACCTGTTCTCTGTTTCTCGTTCTTGCCACCTGCTGCTGTTTCGTTGCTTCCTTGCTTCGTTGACTGCTTTCTAACACTACTCTGCTAAGCAACACTGATGCGCTGGCCGCTTACCAACACTGCTAACAGTGGCAGGCAGACGACAAACACCTGTTTCAGTTTCAAAATTGGTCTTGCAATCAAGGGGTGGGGACTTTCTAACACTTGTGACACTAAAGCGTGACGCTGTTTAAAGGCATTTTGGTAGTAGTAGTTGAAGTTGTTGGTTTAAAGCACTTTGTGGGTTCACACTTTAAAAAAATATGTGTATGCTATTTGTATATGGTTAGAACTTGTGATTCTCTAACTTTAACACACTGGCATTATCGCGAGTTTTGTGGGGGGGTGGGGGGACGTTTTTCAAAAACAGGGGAATATTCTGTATGTTTTCTGTTTTACATATTTTAGGGTTTTTTTTTTCGGTTTGTGTTTTTAAATTATTTTTGTTGTGGTAATTTTTGTGTTTTTTGTGATTTGTGTTTCTGTTTCGGTTTCGGTTTCAGTTTCCGCTGCGAATGCTGCTGCTCGAATTGTGGCAGAGTTGCTCACGCGACGGAACCAACACGTTGAATAAAAGTCCGAGCGACGTTCAAATTCGCTTAAAGCCAATAAGTCAGCCAGCGGCAGCGACGCCAACGCCGACAGCGACGGCGACTGCGGCAGAGCCCGACGATTCTAACGCTGCGAGAACGCAACGAAATGGCAAGAGGAACGAGCGCGCGCACGGACCGAGCGAAATCGGAACGGCCAAAAGGCGCGGCCTGCTGTTGTTGTTGCTCGTTGTTCTTGTTGTCAAAGTCGCGCCGCCATAAAATCTAATAAGAATGGCAGTGGTTGGGTTCAAGGAGGGCGCGGTGCGGGGAACGGTTCGGAACGGAACGGGGTGGGTTGGTGGGAAGCGCGCGTCGTCGGTCGTTCTGGCTGCGGCGTCAGTTGGCGACAGCGACAGTGGCGGCGTTGCGTTCGAGTCCGGTACACGCAAAGCACTGAGACACTGAAGTGCCGACGCCGACCGACGCGACGCGACGACAAAGCGACCGACCGACCGGTCGGAACGATTGGCAACGGGCCACGTCAAACAAATAAACAAACGCACTACAAACACCGAACAGAGGCGTTGGGAAAGGGTGATTATTTAAGATACACAGGTTAGGTATTAAATATCAGCTCTATAGAGAGCTATCTATACATTGGCCGTCAGTTGCCTAACTGTCAGTTAAGATTAACGATCAGTTGATAACTCACCAAAACGGGACAACTCTAATAAGATAAACAAGATAAAACGTATCAGGGTATTTAATATTAAAACCAATAATAAACACATAAATAAATATAACAATCTGTAGGGCTTGAACAAAAGATAATGGATAGATAATACTACGATATTTCGCCATGTTAGGTTCTTTCCAAAAGTTTTTGACTGATAAGCTGATAATAAATTGCATAGCATAAAACGGGGTATTAACTTAACAATATTTAGGGGTTAACTTATAACGGTCAACATTTGATTAAATTGAAAGTTAAAACTGCAGAGAAACCCCTGTTTCGTGACGCCACTGGCCCTGCTATGGAAGTAGATGTGGAAGTGGAATCGGAACGGCAGCGCAGATATCCAAAAATCGAATATGTGTGTGCGTGGAAAAGCGAAAGAGCAAAAAGTCGAAAGCAGAACACAGAAAGCAACAACAAAAGAAGTACAGTGGGGCAGCTCCCAAGGGAATCCGCAAGGGACAGGGCTACTGTGACTACTACGGACTAATCCGACAGGCGATCGATTAACTAGGGATCTTTGTACACATTTCTAGCGGCGAGTGTGTGGGAATGGCAAAAATAGCTGAAGCATTGGCCGCTTATCAATTTTCGCATTTTATTTGGGCTGTCAAATTTGCCACCCACCACCACCCCACCTTGCGCCCCCGCCACGCATCCCATTGAGTCGTTTCACTTGATCCCAGCGTACCGAAGCTCTCTCTTTCTACCTCCCTTTCTCCCTCTGTCTCTGTGGGGCTCGTGACTGGGGCGGAACGTTTGGCATCGGACTGCACACACGCATTCGCATTTCAAATGCAGCGACGTCGGCAGCAGCGCCGCCGTGACCTTGAAAATGTTTTTTATGCTCGCCATCGATCCCCCTCTCTACTCTTGTCTCTCTTTCTCTTTTAAGCTCAAGCGGCATGCGCAGCCGGTTGTGTTGCACCCAAAAAAACTGTTTCTGCGATCCCTTTTAATTTAATTAAATAACTAAATTTATGTAAATTTGTAAATATTTTTTGCTCATAAAAAATGTACATATTTTTCACGCAGGAAGAAAACTCTATAATAAATTAACATTATATGATCACAATTAATGAAGTCAATTATTTAAAAAAGATAAAGAACAAGGGTTTACAGTTCGTTGTTCTTTATTTGGGTATTTTCTTATCTAAAATTAAACAAAATTTAACATATGTATAAATAATTTGAAAACAATCAACCAGAAAATCTGAAGAATTATGCCTTATAGGTATTTGATCCTTAAAATATCATATTTAACCTTATTTGTATGCAATTTTATTTTTATCTTAGTTAACTTTAAGTTTCTTTATTGATATTAAACATGTTTACTCAAAATTCAATTTTCAAATAATTCACATTAGATTTATCATAAATTTGATATTTATTGCAACGTTTTTTATTTGTGATACGGGAATATCATGCCCAATATTGATGCCCATTTTATATCATTATTGGGGTCTCTATTTATGGGTTTTTGTTAGGGAATTTAGTGTTGCACAAACTTTTGGAGCAGGAGTACCACAAAAGCCAAGTCCCGAAACCGATAAAGCCCAAGAACACACTTAATTATTGCATAAATAACAACAAAAACAACAGCTACTTGTGGCTGTGTGATAAGTTATCGGTTATCGGTTATCAGTTATCAGCTAACGGTGCACGAAAAAGGCGTCGAGGAAGAGGAGGAGGTAGAGAAAGGCCGAATAAGACGACGTGACAATGCTCAACTAGGGCGAATATTTTGAAGTGAAGGACGCGAAGGAGACGAAGAAGGAGCCAAAGGAGCCGCGAGCTTCGAGTGGGAATTTTTCAATCCGTTGGGGTTGGGTGGGAATGGAACACCGGCGAAAAAAGCAACCAAACGCCGGCTACAAAGTCGCATAAAAACAATAACAAATGCTCCACTCTTGATGGCAGCGGGAGAGTAAGTGAGAGAGAGAAAGAGAGAGAGGTGGGAGCCACTGCCAACCGGCTGTGTTCCATTTTCATTTCATTCCGTTCCGTTTCTCGTTCGCACAGTTTGTTTGTCCCACTCACGTTTCCACGCGACCGCCGAAAGCAAAAACAGGCACACGAGAGACGGGTGGCGGAGCGAGAGGGGCGAAAAAGCGAAAGCTTCGTGGCTCGCGTCCGCCTTCGTATCGCTTCGTGTGCGCCTTCGTGCGCCTTCGCGCCCAGTGAATGTACTGGGTCTATTTTTAGACACTTACTCGCATCATGCTGCGCTTCCATTCGCCGCCGATCTCGTCATCCGCTCGCCCATTGGCCGACGGGCTCCAATAGAAACGGCTAGCGGCAAGAACAACACAATGGCAATAACAGAACCCACTGTGGGGCAGCGACAACAACAACAACAAGCACAGCAACAGCAGTAGCAATAGCAACTAATATAAGTATTCCAACACAGAAAAGTTCTATGTCGCCGTCGCCGCTGTTGGCATCTAATAGCGAATTTATAAAGGAATAAAATGAGCATTAAAAGCGCCAAGTGGCGACGGTGAGCGCAGGGGCGCAGGCGGAGGCAGTCGAAAGGGGGGGGGTGGGGGTTCAGGAGGAGGGCGGGTTTGCCAGTGGCATATGGAAATTGTTGCAGCAGCTGCGACGTCCGAAGCGTGCCAAAAAGTGCCCCAAAAGAAAGTGCAGAACAAAGCGAGGGAGACTCACACACAGTTGCGGTCAGATAAATAGGATGGCAGCGTCAATTGTTTTTGCAGTTAGAGTGCCATTTGGTTAACTTTAAGTCAGTGCTAACGACCACTTTAACTGCCATTTATATCTATACAAATTAACAAAAATATATTATAGACACGTGGTTATATTATTATTTGACCTTTTTGTTTGACCTCTATTATTAATTATTTGAGTTCCTAGCTGATTAATATTCTATTCATTTTAATATTAATATATTAATTATTTTTAGAATAAATCGATTAAATAAAAATATTAATCTGGTTAGTTTCACTTTGTACAAATTAACGGCAGTGCCCGGTTGCTCTCATTTTGTCCGCGCCTGTATGGAAAGCAATATCACACTGAATGGAAATGGGAATGGGAATGCGAAGGGAAGAATGGAAGTGAGAAGATTACAAGCGACGGATCTGCGGCTGCTGTGCGCCTGTTCGCACTTCTGCAACTGCAGTGGGAGAAGCTTTCGCACACACACACACATTCGCGAGTTGGCTGATGTGCGTGTGTACGTGTGTGGGAGCACTCCCACTCCTTCCCTTGGAAGCATCCAGCGCAGCGCCGCACTCTGTTAGTCAATTGGAATTGTCAGTTATTGTTGCTGCCGCTGCTGCTGCTGCTGCATTCATAGCTAAAATCTTGCTTTAATGAAATGCTAAAACGTGTTATGTAAAAAAAAAAAAAAAAAGGCAACTGGGCGGGGAGTCGACCCAACGAATACCCAAGGAATTACTAACAAGTCAAACTCCTTGGCCAGGCCTTATATGCCGCCCTCTACAGGGTACTCCAGGCAATTTCAATAGCAATTGCTGTGCATGTGAATATGTGTGTAGATTTGTGTATATGCAAATAAATATTAATCATTGCATACTAAGGAAACCCATAAAAAAATCAACTTAACCACAATTTAGAGTGTCTGGGTCCCTGGGTCGCCTAATTGATACCCATCAGGGATACACGCCCACACACCGAAATTGGAATTGAAATTGGAAGTTGGAGAGTGGAAACTAGAACGCAATTTAGGGAAATATGGAAGGAGAGAGGAAGCCTCAGTGTTACCCCTTTCAAATATATAAATATTTAAATGTTTGATGTTAATTTAATGTATATCTTAGCAAGTGCCAAGTGGTACGTGTTAATTTCATATTTTTGTTACGTGTCATATTTATATTCGAGGATCACGGTATAATATAAACATACTTATTAAACTTAAAACTGTGAAAATTTAAGAAGCTTTAGCTGAAAGATATTAGATATATTCTTATTTCTATATAAACTATTTATTTAATGTATTATTTATACAAAAACAAAGGATTTATGATATATTTTCATAATAATAATAAGAATAATAATAATTCATAATTAGCAATGATATGAGGTTTCCAGGCTCCTTATCCCTTGAATTAATCAATAATATTTACTTTATCAGCCAGAAATGTATTAATTGTGCTTGTGCTAAGACTATATTATGTATGGTTTTATTAATATAAAAACCAAGAAGTTACTAGGAAATTACCGAAAGATTACCTACTAAGTATAAACCTTATCCCTTTCAGCAGCTTTATATTCTTCTTAATTCCATCCAATTCAGAAATATATACATATATTTCGAGATAATATCAGGTGATCAGGGTAGAATCTTTTTCGGAAAGACTATAACTATTTTTTATGGCTTTTTTAGCTATTAGTCAGCAACTGCATTGGCAATGCAATGACTTTGTGGCAATAATTAGACACAAATTGAAATAGTGTCGCGCGGCAGAAAGGCGAAATGTAATAAATAATAATAATTATAGTAAACTGATTTGCATACCAATCGATGGGGTTCTCAGTGGGAGGCAGGCAGGCAGGCTGTAGGGGTTGGGAGCTAAGGGAGATTGTACGAAGCGGAAATGCCGGATGAGCTAATGGTGTGTGTTGGGTAAGATCAGGGCCAGATCACCGGCAGGTGATTGCGCGAAGCCATCGATCAGCCCTCGCATTGTCTCGGCCACCACAGCTTCCAGTCACTTGATTTATCTATCGTGTAAGTGTCCAAGTGCCAAGCCCAAAAACCCAGTCAGAACGAACACACACGACGACGACGACGACGTTGACAATGGGAACTGTGACCAGTCTCGAGATTAGGTAAATATTTTTGGGGGGTGGGGATAGTGGTGTTGGGGAGCTGCCGAAATATCTGACAGATCACCAATTGTCACTCGCCACTTGTTTACAGCCGGGACTTGTTTACACTCGGAGAGAAGGGTTTCTGCGATCTCTGGGGGCTATGTCTGGCTCTGAGTTAATTCCATTGGCTCGCTGCTGGCTACTGGACTTGGCCTCCATTGTTAGGCTCTAACTTGGCCAAGACAGTGCTGACTTTCGAGAGGAGTTTGTCTTTGCTAGAAGGTTCTATTCGTTCTATAATAATTGTATCAATCTTAGCTTGGGATTTAAAAGGGAATTCAGTTTTTAGGGGAGCCTTAAAAGCAACATTAGATTTAAGATTAATTGTATTTATCGTAAAATTAATTTAAAATGAACTAGAAAGTCGGTAACTACTTAATAGGTTCTGGTATTTCTTAAAGAAACATTTGAAATCAATTCAAAAATATATGAAAACACATTTTCCACTGCATTTATGCCCGCAGAGGCTGGGCACAGAAATTTGCTGACTCGCTTGCTGACTCTAAAAGAAGTTTGTTTTATTGGAAATTATAATTCTATACTTAAGATCAAGGCGAATTCAATTAAAAATGTGTTAAAACTCATATTCTACTTAAAATATTGCACTCTCTTTTTATTTAGACTTAAACTATAAGTATTTAGATGCAGGACAGACCTTCATCCAATTGATTATTGTGTGAGGCATGACAATAAAAAATAGAAGAAGCAAATACTACATATAGTACTGCCTTATCAAGCCATATCGATTTGAGCTTTGAACGCCATAAAACTGAAGTCACTATGAAAGAATGAATTCTTATCAATTCAATGACGTATGGGAAAAATTTATTCAAGCTTTGCGAACAACAATAACAATTAGAAGCCAAAACAAAGTGTATTCACAACTTCGTTAGACTGCAAATAGAAAATCCCCCTTTTGTTTATGGATTTCTGATAGTTCGAATCTTGTTTTTCCGCATGCCAGCCACCAGCCACCATTAGATGGAGTCGCCGGAGTCCAAGATTAACACATCGAGGCGGAGCGGAGCGGACCGGGTTAAATGACACGATCGATGGTCAACCTGTCCCCAAGTTAGCAGTGCGACTTGGCAACATCTTAATGCCCCGACCGAGTGTCGATGGCCTGCGAGGGCACGAAACATAAATCAAATCGCCGAAGATCGTCCGAATATATCATTATTATATGGTATTAGAGGCTTCGATAGCAGCTGGGAGATGTGTCACTGCCAACTGTGGCACAATGTGGCACATTGTCGGGGCTCCGTGCATCCTCTCGCTGGCTTTTATGGCTCACGCAAGACCATAAAAAGCACTTGGCCCAGTTGGTAAGGGAACGAGGCAACGGGGCGTATGAGGAATGCTCGAGTGCGGAGCTAGAACAACTTACAATGTAGTTGACATTTGGCAACATCCTGTCGAAAGTGATTGAAGCACTGACTTCACTTGCACTTTACTTTCACCAATTTGTAGTTTCGGCCATTAAAAGCGTGTTGGTAAGAAGCTTATTACTTGAAATCAATGGGGAGTGTACTTAGGACGGAATTATCATGGTGTTTTTATCCAAGAATTACTCTTAGAGTAGAGTTTCCTTTTTGCCAAGTAGGATATTTTGAAAAGTAACTACTTTGCATACAGAGTGCCCGGGTATTGTATGATCACATCTTTCGGACATTTATCTTTTTTTTTAGGTTTCCCTATTGAGAAATCGAAGCTATAATATTTTCGCCTAAGACTGTGAACGAATCTTTCCCCTTTTAATCAGTGCATGAGTGTGTAGTGTGTGGGGGGAGCATAGTAAACAAGGCGAGTAGTCATTTAATCATAGTCAGAATCGGAAGGGTCGACAGATGACGAATGCTCTGATATCGGGATATGCGCCACCTGGCGGCGGAAATGCGCCAACGATATCGGCGATAATAACAACTTATATTTGATTCATGGGAAATCCGCTGACTCGAAACGGGATGCACTTTTCAAAGCTTTTTGTGCGTTTTCCAGACACAGAGAAATAACATGTTACTTGTTTATGGAAAATATTATCTTATTTTGTAAGGAAAATAAAAGTATAAATTAAAAAATAGTTTAAAAATATAAACAATATTAATTACTTATTATTTTATATTATCTTTATTTAATTTAATTAGTATAATATTTCATATAAGACATATTTAAAAGCAGTGAAGACTCCTAAAAAAGCACTTGAGAATTTTCTTCCACAAAACCGTCTCACTTTCGAAGACAAATACCGCTTGCTCAGGGTTTTCAGGGCTAACCCTGACTTGAAATACTGACTTCCTAATGGTTAAGTTAAGCTGCCAGTAGCTTAACTGTTAGTTAAAATTAACAAGCAGTTAAAGTGGCCCTAAATACTGCTCTGTTTTCTGAAGGATAAATGATAACAGGCTGTGATAAGTGCACAAAATGTGCTGTGAAGCGCACTATCCAGGGTTGCCTTTAATCTGCTAACCAAGTTAAATGTAACCCTTAAAATTAGTTAAAAAATATTAACCGAAGGTTAACTTTTCCAATTTAGAAACTAGAAAATCTTGTCATTATCGGAGACAAATACCGCTCGCTCTTTATAACTTATATTTCCTCGATCTAGGCTCAAATATTTTTCGCTTGAGTCTGCACTTGCGTTTCCCTAATTGTTGCTTTGTAGGCAAAATCCTGAATGGGCTGAGGAGCCGAGCCGGAGGCAAGGCAAACATTATTGTCTGTGGGCAGCACGCGAGAAAAGCTTCCGGGCTCCGTTGGCTCCGTTATTTTCTGCCTGCGACTCCGTGTGGGTTGCCAGTTTCCTGGGAAAAACGCGGAAAAGCGGATCAATAACAGGGGCGGCGACAACACGACAGCCAAGGGCGCCACTCGGCAGCCAGTCCTTCGGCGAGTCAGGCCAGTCAATCCTTCAGTTAACCAGTCCCCAGACCCAGTCTCCAGTCTGCCACCCTGTCGCCCCGCATAAACTTCAATTAGGATTTAAGCGAGTGGAAAGCAAGCACAGACATCGAGAGTAGCAGCAGCCAAAAAATCAAGTAAGATGGGGATAATGCTTATCGATCTGGGGAATACCCTTTAATAGGATATCTCAGGGGAAAATGTAGTTAAGTAAGAAAGCTAAGACCTCTTAAACGATAGTTTCAAATATAATCTTTGATGCCTTACCGTATTTACTTAACTTACAATTATGATCTCATTTTGGTTTTGGTTTTACGATATTGATAACCTTTGATGGGTGTTTTTTTGGTAATATCAGCTTATCAAATAATCCCAGCAATTGTGACAGCTTGACGTAGGCTTTGCTATGTTTTACGACCATAAATGAGCGGGCAGAAAATTCCAAATACACCGATGATCCAAGAGAGCCCATTCCCGTAACTGTTGCACACCAGATTTTATTCGCAAGAGACTGGCTTCCAGAGATTCTCGGCGAATAGTTGGCAACTGGTGACCCATTTCTTGGTCAGGGAGGAGCCAGCGGAGGCCACACCCGAAACATACCTTGAAAGCGAAACTCTGCATTGTTTTCGGGATCCACTTCGTATCGATTGACGAAGGCGCACCACCACTCCCCAGCTAACAACTTCAAAAAAATAGAGAGAAAAAAAGGAATATACAGAGAGCCATGGAGCGAGGTCCTGCACGCAACACGAAAACTTTCTTTCACATTTTTTCGACGCCCGCTTTTACGATACGAAATTACGATTGTATAATAAAGCGGACGACAGCTGGCAAAGGGAGCAAGGAGCAGGAGCAGGAGGTGGGGGCCTGGGAGGAAGCCTCGACGACGATGGAGACATTGAAAGAGAGGAGCACGGCGTCCCCGGATCCGAGTCCGCGTCCGCGTCCGAGTCCGGGTCTGGGCCAAGTGGGCCGCCATTTTGTGTGCAGACTTGTGGCGCCAGTTTTATGTACTCGACGAGCAACACGCGTTCGCGGACAGGCGGCCAGTGGACAGGCCATGCCTGGGATGTGGGCTAAACAGTGCTGGCCCAATCTGTTACTCGGGGAAAAAGCCAACAAACACCAAGAAGGCAGGGCACTAATTAATTACTAATTCCCTAATTATTGCTAATTAACTCATTAATTAATTTGTATTAATTGATTTACTTTGATTGAAAATAAGTAATTTCGCATTAAAAATTACCTAAGAGGTTACGAGGTTAACTGGGTATCTAAATCTTTTCAATCTAAATCCAGTTTTTCGACTTGATAAACTTTAACTGGTTTAAAGGACTGACTTCTAATGGTTAGGTTAAAGTAATCGTGACTTAACTGTTAGTTAAAATTAAAGAGGAGTTAAGGTGGCCGCAAATATAATTCGGTTTTATCGACCTTCTCAGGTTAAATGATTTTAACCGAAGGTTAAATAATAATAGAAGCTGCTAAGAGCACAAAATATGCTGTAAAGCTTACAAACCTGGGTTACTGTACATGTTCTGATTAAGTTAGGAAATTACCTTTATTTCGAGACTTTTGAAGAATAATTTTTTGAAAGATATTAACCGGAGGTTAAGAAAATAAGTTAAAATTTCCCCAAATGTTGCTAGAAAATAGAAGAAAAGAGCAAAAACCAAAGTTACTGTATATTTATTGACTAGGTTAAGAGTTTACCCTTACTTTGAGTCATTTGGATAACAGTTTCTCGAAAAATATTAACCGGAGGTTAAATATTTTTTACTTTTCCCTAAAACTAGCTAGTAAATAGCCAACTTAGTCACACTTAACGTGGGATGTTAAGACTGCTAACTGGGAACTAGTAACTGGGAACCCGAAGACCTCGCACTAGGACTGTGGACTGCGGATATGCGGCGACGCCGGCGTCAGCGGTGGACTAGGACATAAACTCATTTATTGTGTGGGCCGTGGCACCCAGTCCCAGTCGGAGTCCGAGTCCCAGTCCCAATCCCCAATCTATGGCCCACGTCCAGTGGTCGCCAGGCGGGCGTGCGCTACGCAATTAATTCAAACACTCGAAGGACACAGGTCACACACAGGTTTCCCCAATCATCCGCTGGCTTTTTTCTTCCTTTTTTTTTTTCCTTTTAATGAAGGGAAGGCTGGGTGCGAACAGGTGTGAGTTTTTCGGGGGGTTGTGCTCGTTGGTGGTTGCTCCTTGCTGGTTGCTGCTGGTCCCAGCATATTTGCGTATGTGATTTGGCCCCGGCATGTGGTTAATGGCGTCAACAAACGATTGCCAGAGCCAGAGCCTGAGCCTGAGCCTTCTCCAAGCCAAAAGGGAACATATTACCCCGACAGTGTCTCTGTTTCATGTGTAGGTCCAATTGTCGCTGGAATATGAGTTTGTAATGATAACAGAGGAATTTTTTAAAAGGTTTCTACGAAGAATATACTTGCAAATTTTAGTTGGAGTTATTTGAAAAGAATTTAAGTCAAAAAACTTAATTAGAACTAATTAAAAGTTGTATTTATTTATTATTCAAATTATTATTAGAGGTTTTACATTCATTTTTTAATATTTCTTGTATTAAAATAAGTAAGACTTGTTGAATATTTAGAAATTCCACTTGAAAACTACCCAATCCCCTGCGAATATATATATGTACTTTTGTATAAAATATGTGTCAGACCGAAAGTAATAGCGGTTTTTGGTTAGAGGTTAAGGGGTTGGCAGCTCAAGGGGCACTTGGTTCCAGCTCCGATGGGATCTTTTGATATTCCCCGCCAGAGACAGAGTCCGGAACACGGGAACCGGGGGAATCGCCGCCGCCGCTGCTGCTAAGCACACCGAAGCTTGGAGTACATGGTGGCTCTCCGCTGATAAGACTCTGCGTCCAGTGGCGTCTGCCTTCGACGGGGGTTGGCTCCACCAAGCCAGATGGCTCCCCCTTGGAGAGGTGCCCCTGCCTCTGCCTCTGGCGCTGGTGGAATGTTCTCAATTGAAGTGAATCGTGAATCATATCCTCAACCTACAAGTGAACTCTGAGTGGAATGAAATTGGAATGGAGATTACAATATTTCATTCACACACAGAGTGTGTGTGTGCCGCTGTGTTTCTTTTTTTTTTAAATTTATTTTATTTTTATTTTGAGGGAACACAACAATTGCGATTGCGAATATCAGAGCGGTTGAGTAGAAGAGATCCCACAGACATATTTTTAGTATTTATCAATCATTTCCTAACACCGAAAACTGAATGGAATAGTATTCACACTTCTAATGAAAGTAATCTAGAAAGTGTCTAGCTTAATATTATAATATATAATACAAATAAAGTGCCAGTTAACTAACGTGGACTTTCTGAAGCGTTCCGTTAATTCTAAACTCGATTAAATAATACAAATAATGAAGATGACACACTTCCTAATAGAACATTTTGTGCGCGTAACAGCCAATGTTAAAGAGCTAACCTCCGGGTTATAGCCTCATGTTAAGAAAACTCCTTCACCGAACCCCCAAGTGCTTAGATAACCAAAAAAAATGGCAAACCTTAACCTCTAATTTACTTAACAGGCTCTGTTAAAGGGCTAACCTTAACCTCTAATTTATTTAACAGCCTCTGTTAAAGGGCTAACCTTAATAAAGTTAACTGGAGGTTAAGAAAACTTACTCATCGAAGACTCTAATGCTTGCCACCGAAAACTGAATGGAAAATGGAACTAAGGGTAGATTAGTATTATATATTATATATTTTCTTCTTGCTTCAATAACAAATATAGGTCGCCTAATGTACAAACATTTTTTTATCTTTTCTTATTATAAAGTACAATATACATTTTTAGAGATCAGTTTATGGCATGGTTTATCTACTAAATATTTTTATAAAAGGTTCTAAATATAAATATAAGAGTATATAGTCTCCAACATTCTACTCTTATCAGGTTAAAATATAAAAATATTTTTATACAAAATAATATTCTAAGGACTGGACAGGCTTAAACTACAAACTATTATAAAAAATGCAGGTTTCATTAAGGAGAGAGCTTAATATCTTAATATACCCCTTAAAATTATATATTTCATATTAAAACTTAATATAAATAAGTCACTTACTAGACAAAATTTGGAAATATTTAAGAAAACAAATATATTTATAGCTATTTGAACTCATAAGAGTATACATTAAAAAATTGCTTTATAAAACCGTAAAGGTTCCTCTGATTCCTCTGAACCTTTTGATCCCTCTGATCCCTCAGATCCCTCTCGACCTTTTAATACTACAAGGGCAGCTCCCAAAGTGTTAGTTAGTCACCCAGCCCAGATAGGCCCCACCCCCTCCCGAATGCTACTCCGGCTGTTGGCCAATTGGACAATCGGCAGATACGACTCGACCCGGTGCAGAGGGAGAGATTCCAGCGCCAAGTGAAATCACTCGCGCGAAAATAGCGACAATTACTTAATGCATTTAATAAATTCAAGCCGGCTACTATTGGCAATAAATTATAAGCGCCGCGGCCGCGGTGTCGGCCGATAAAGCCCTGGATCGGTGGAGGGATCGATCGTTCGAGCGATCGATCTATCGCTCGGACGCTTGCCAGTTGTAATTGCTAATTATAACCGAGGGCCGACGGCTGCAGATCGGAACTGGCTGTCGGGGATTGGCCAGCCGGGTTTGGGTTTGGGTTATCGCCCGCCAATCGCCGGACTGATTGATAGCACCAAGAGCACCAAGGGCTGACCGGCGGAGGGTGCCATCCAGGGGGTGACTTCCGATTAGATTCCGCATTAAGTCATGCTCTATAACTGTGTCCATGTGTCCACTCGAGGCATTTTCCGCAAGAGATCTACGTATTTCCATGGCATTTGATTGTAAATCAGCGGCAGATCGAGATTAAGAGTCGTAATTTCTTGCTTTCAAGTTAATATTTCTCGTTTAGGTTAACTGCCAGTTAACTAACGTTCACTTTCTGAAGGGTTACGTTAATTCTAAACTCGTTTAAATAATGCAAATAATGAAAATGATACACTTTGCTAGGTTTCCAACGAAAAGCAACTCCTAACAGCGCATTTTGTGAGACTAACAGGCTCTGTTAAGAATTAACCTTTGGTTAGTCAACTGGAGGTTAAGAAAACTTCTTACTGGTGCTTTTGTAATCCAAAGAAATGGCAAATCTTGACCTATAAATTGTTTAACACCTACTGTTAAAGAGTTAACCTTCGGTTAATAAGCTGAAGGTTAGGAAAACTTCTCCCCCGAAAACTCTAGTGCTTGATAAACCAAAAGAAATAGCATATCTTAACATCCATTTATTTAACAATCACTCTTAAAGAGCTAATCTTCAGTTAATAAGCTTGAAATTAAGAAAACTTCTCTGGCACTCTGGAAAACCCAAAGAAATGGCCAACTTTAACCCCAAATTTGTCTAAATTCCCAAATATTCAACGAAGCCTAAGCTGATTAGAGTCTTTTTGCCCAAGTTTGCAGTGGTTTGTCCGCTTGTTTGCCCAGCGAGCACATTGGAATTGCTAAAAAGACACACACACAGCGACTCACAGAGTCACAGTCACAATAATTTATATGCAAATCAAATATATATTTTGCTTGTGATTAAACCGTTTTGCTTTTTTCATTAACACCCTGGCACCACCTTAACCCCTGCTGTGCTGTGCCAACTTGTCAACCAAAACCAAAAGCAAAGCCAAAGCCAAAGCCGGCGATTGTCTTTGCTTCTGGGACTCCGAAGATGTGCGTGAGGAGTCACTAGTTACCTGTCACGACTCACGACGAGGACTCGAGGGAAGAACTTTAAAAATATATAAATTAGGGTTAACTGGACGTTACGTATACGCAAGGTAGGCCCTGGCTTGGGTAATTGGAATTCCTTTTGGGGAGTTAGCTATCTGTAAATGTTTCTGCTTTTGTAATAATTATTGGATCGCGAGTCGTGTACAAAAGACATAAAAAATGGCCGTAAAAAGTAGTTAGATAATTAAGTTAGTTAAATAAATGGGGATAGTACTTCTATAAGTGATTGAATGTGGTCTTTATAGCTTCATATTTACGACTTACTAGAGCTTAATTAGGATTTATCTTTATATTTTTCGTTACAAGTTACTTCACTTTGTCATTAAATTAAAATTTAACTTTTGTGTTTTTGACGGTTTTAAATAAGGTTTGAAGAACAAAGAGTGGAAGGGAAAGTCTGCGCTTCATTTAGTATTTTTTCAGTAATCTCCATATTTAGTCTTGATGACAGTTTGCCACAGGATCAAGCTGTGGCAAACTGTCATCAAGACTAAATATGGAGATTACTGAAAAAATACTCCATTTTGGTATGCAAATTTAGGTTTTATTTAATTTTATCAAAATTAAATTAATGTAATTTTATTTTAAAAAAATATTATATCGAAAAATATCGATTTTGATAAAATATAGTTGACTTTTTTCTATATTCATCATATAATTATCGATAGCATCAATATATAATAACGAATCGTTAGTTTTCGATAACAATTTAAAAATGTAACATTAATTATTAAAAATTAAGTAATAGAAAAATAAAGGAATATCTATAATTATCGATTTAGTAGTATAGAAAAATAAAGTAATATGGAAAATGATCCATATATCGATATACATAATTGACAGTTGGATATATTAATTATACATTTATCTATATCAGCAATGTATAATACAAAAACGATAGTTTTCGATAACAATTTCGAAAGATTAAAACAAAATCGATTATCAGTAATTTCTTTTTATAATTTTGTACAAACCTTTTATTGAAAAAATATAAAAATATATGTAACGGACTTTTCCTCTTCCAAAACCATATTATTTTACGATCAGCATCAGCAGGCGAGTCGATTTAGCCACGACAAGCTAATCTAACCCCAAGAAAGCTGCGATCGTGACTGAGAAATGGCGCTGCTCGCATCGCTAACTGATTAACTGACTAACTGTCCAACTGTCTAATTGACTTACTGACTATTTGGCCAACCGACGGCTTGGGCCTGGCCAAAAAGCCGCTCAGACGCTGCGGCGGGCAGCTCTGCTTTTGATTAAGCTCATTTGCATTTGAATGGGCGAGCTGGACGCTGGTTTTATGTTACTCCGCCTGGAACATGGTGGAGGTAGGCAGGCAGGCAGGAGGGGGCCCGGCGAGGCTTTGAATTTCTAATAAGCCAAGTTATTTGCGCATGACTCAACGACGAACGGTGCGTCGTCGATAATATTCATGATACCTTAGCCTAGCACCTCGGATCGGATCGGATCGGATCGGATCGGTGGGGATCGGCTCTGGCTCTGGCTCTGGGCTCCGGCTAGTTGGGTTAGTTGGGCAAATATTTATAGAAGCGCCTCGCCGCGTCGAATTAAATTTACATTTGCGACTGTTTGTAGCTGCAAGCCCAGGCCAAGACGCCTATTTTTAGCCAATGAGTCTCGGTTCCCCGAGTCTCCGAGTATCCGAGTATCGGAGTCTCCAGCCAATCAGTCTGCAGTCCAGCGATGAGTCGCCCCAAAAACCCGAGCACGAATCCCGAACCTGAACCCGAACCCGAACCGTTGACTAATTATATCTCTGGCACATTTGTCATATCGGCCTTGAAGGTCGTCCGTCGTTGCAAAAATATTTGCTCCTAATTCCCCACTGACAGCGCGGGGTGAAAGGTGAAACTTTTTTAGTTCTAAAAATAAGCCAAAAAGAATGTCTTTAAATTATGTATTAATTATGACAATCAAAGCATTTTATATCTATTAAAATAATAGCTTGTTTCTCACCTTTCGATATAATTAATTAATTAAATGCTTGAATCATAAATATGCTTATTAACGAGTTATAATAATAACTTATTCTAAGAAGAGTTGATCTCTTCTTTGAAATATTAAAATAAATATTCTAAATATATAAATATTCTTGGGCTCATTTTTCTAAGTTATTAATTCAAAAAACCCCCACCTTAGGCTTCATTCGATGACTAGTTCTAGTCACAACACTAATAGCAGTTGTTTATACAGATGTAACCAACAAATAAGCAGGAATATCTAATATTTATTTATGACATCTAACCAAGGTACCAAAGACAAGCTGCTTACAAATTTTAAATAAGGCAAAAGTATGGAATTAAAGCGCAAATTTGCGAATTTTTAAAACTTTTAAAACAGTGCTTGCTCAGTTTTCCATTTTCATTCGCATTTTCCCTTTCGGTTCGCTGCGCGCGTTGCGTTCTAATGAAGAATTTTTCGCATCCCAAAAAGCAAAACGCAATCATTTCCAATTATTCGCAATTACCCGCTTTCCATCTCGCTCCAGCCTCCTCTTCTCCTGGCAACCAGCTCCTCCTTTTGGTTTTTTTAATCTTTTTTTGTATTTTTTTTTTGGCACATTTGCCGCTGGCTCCAGCGAGTCGCGCATTGTGGATGAATTAGTCAGGAAATTAATTAATCAAAACTAACGCAAAAAGCAACAATTCGAGAACAACAAAGCAGGCAAAATAGCGAAGCGAAAGATGCACTGAAAATAATTAATATAGGCAAAGCAACAAGTCATTTTATGCAATATTGGTTTTTAAAGAAAAATATTATCTTGAACTTATTAAAAATAATAGAAAATTAAATAAAAGATAATTAATTATTAAATAAATTGTATATATAAAATTTGAATATGTAAATTATTTATTACTAAAGATAATTTGTATATTTTTGAAAATATAAAATGTATACATAAATTCTTTTATAACCATATTTATAGCTTTATCTAATTAAACTTTACGTTCATCCAAATTTTTCTGACCAGCCTCTGCCGGCACATATGCCGGCATATACTCAGAATGTTTACCTCCCACCAATTTTTGTAATTTGTAAACTTAAAAGTAAATATAACCTTTTTTAAGGAATAATATATAATGTAAAATAATACAAAAGAAAAATATTTGTTAAGCGATATAAAAAAAGCTAGCTTTATTATTCATATAGAAATATATATTTTTATATGAGTATTCATATTAGTATTTATATTCAATATTCATTTCAATAATCATATCAATATTTATGAGATAAATCTATCAATAATAACACCAACAGTTATATCAATATTCATATTAGTATTCATATACAGCTGCGGTCAAAATAATAGTAGTGCCCAGTAAGGCTATATAAAATCCACAAAAAAATAACTTTGTAAGCTCTTTAAAAAAATTATTTTAATTTTCATTAAAGCTTAACTAATAGTAGATGTTAATAACACATAACAACTTGAAATTACTCAAAAGAATTATTAAGGAAAAATATAAATGTTGAATTTGACGAAAATTGAGTCGGTCAAAATAATAGTAGTGAAACTTTTGAAAAATTACCACATCCTAAAAAAATTATTTAGGAATACCTGATTGATTGATTATTATAGATCCATGGATAAGAATTTTTTTGAGTATTAGTTAAATATCCTTTATAGACAATAAGGACTCCTCAGCGATTTTCCCTGGAATCAACTGAGATTTGGCATATTTTCATAGAAAAAATTGTTCCACAACTTGCAAATGATAAAAAATGTTGTATGGTAGTATTTTTAGGACTTATTTCTGAATGTCACACCAAAAAATCTCAATCGGATTGAGTTTGGGTGACTGTGCGGGCCATTTTAAGACGTTTACCTGGTTAGCTGCAAGCCACTCTATGTACAATTTACTCGTATTTGCTGGATCGTTGCCCTTTTAAAACATCCAAACAAGTGGCATATCCTTTGAAATATATAGTAGCATCACGCCGACTCAGAATTTGACATATAAATGTCGATCCATTATATTTCTGAGCCAATACACTGGCCTACCTACATGGTACGCAAGGCTCGCCTAAATCATAACTGACGAAAAACCCGTACCTAACGGTTTTGCAAGTATTTTTAGGAAAAAGTGTTTTAATTGTGGTCGTTTTCAATACTTTCGAGACCCACGGCCGTAAAAATACCTAAGTTGGGCTTTTCCGGCAAAAAAATGTTCCTAAATTTTTTCGAGGGCCAGCTTAGATATTCTGAGGCAAACGTTAAGCGTTTGACAAGATACTTTATTGTTAGATAAGGCCCTTTTTTGGAACTTTTTGTCATGAGGACATTCTCTCTAAGGTTGCTTCTTATTGTTTCCAGATATGCATAGATTAAAAAATTTTTTTTTAGGCTGCAGCAGACATGAGTGTCTTATGCATCCCCTGCCTCACTTGGCGATCCCCTGACTTTTTTGTCAATATCCTTGGTCGGCCACTCGATTTTTTGAACATATCGCATATGTGATCATTTTAGATGAGCATACAATAATATATACCCTTTGAAGTAGGTTTTTCTTTCAGATATAAACTTTTTAATCAGATTTTGCCTCTTGGCAGCAATTTTTTTCCACATTCCATATTGCCAGGACCAAATATAAACGAAGGATATAGAGATGCTAAAAACTGTTTGATAACATCCTAAAGTAATGTTTAAGACCAAAAATCTTAAGAAAAGTTTAGTAAATTTAATCATAAAAAAAAATTTATCTGACACTACTATTATTTTGACTGCGCCAAAAACGTGCTAAATTGGGAAATAATGCAAAATAAAATAGAAAGAGATGTGATAAGACGACATCACTTCATATACTGGAAGAGCAGATATTGGTAATTACTAATATGAAGAAATGAATTGGATTCGTCAACCCATTGGGAAGATACAGCCGAAAAACTTTTCACTAGACCAGCACTACTATTATTTTGACCGCAACTGTAAATATCAGTATCCATATCACCATTAATATTTTATTTGTTTAATTTATATGTTTATTAATTGTTTTCAGTGCACATTTCATAGCCGAAACAGAATGTTAAAAACAGCTCTCGCTCTACAATTTGTTGCCTGTCATTTTTGCTTATTTTGTGTATGGCGCTACACCCCACACAACCCCCCTTGTTGCTATTGTTATTGTTTAATTTGTGTCGCCGCTATTGTTTATTGTTTATAGTGGCTGCTTTGTTGTTGTCCCCGCCAGTAAGTAGTGCCCCCCTTTGGGTCCCCGCTCAGTAGGGCATCCGCCCAGTCCGCCGGCGGAGCGACACTTGGAGGAGACCTGTTTGCCGGCGGACAACCTTGGCAGGCGCTTAAAATGTTTTGATTATTATTATATTATTATTGTTTCTGTTTCGGTTTCGTTTTTCTGTTTTCTGTTTTCGTCCAAATAATTTGGGAACTCGCAGGGAGGAGTGACTGCGGCTGAGACACGGAAAGATAATTGCAAAGCCCCAACAGGGACTTGAATTGATTGAGTTGAGTCTTGTTTTTAAAGGAACACCGAACTCAATCCTGCTAATGAGCAGGAAAACAAGATAACAGTTCCGGTTTTGGTTATTTCTAAATTCTGCTTTCTTGTTTAGAATTTTTGGTAAAAGATAACAGTTGGGCTTTGTACAATTTCTCTTTAGAAACTGTAAGTTAATTGAGTTTTTTGCATTAAGAAAATATCTTGAGTGGATTTTTATTGATATTTATCAAATTAGCTTTTAACAGAATATTCTGTGCGTTTAACAGCACATTTTGTACGATTAACAGAACATTTTGGGCGTTTAACAGCACATTTTGTGAGCTTAAAAGCACATTTCGTGAAATTAATAGCATAATAAGAAAAGATATTGAGCGAATTTTTATTGATATTGATCAAAGTAGCTCTTAACAGAATATTTTGTGCGTTTAACAGCACATTTTGTGCGATTATAAGCATATTTTAATTTTTGTACTTAACAGCACAATTTGTGGGCTTCACAGCACGTGTTGTGCGCCTCACAGACCCTAACCTTCGTTTAGTACGAATAACCGGAGGTTAAGAAATTCAAATTGTTTTTACAATTTAATTCACTTCATATTAACTTAAACTGGCTGTTAACTAACCAGCAGCTTAACTGAACCTTGAAAAACTAACAGTTTTCCAAGGAACTAGGCTGAGTAAAAAGGAGGATTGAAAGCATAGTCCAACCCAGGGCCGTCGCCTGTCGGGAAAGCGCCATATGGAAAGCGTCTCAGGGCTGCGCACTGCCCTACCTCCGTGCCACGCCGCTGCACTCCTCCAAGGGCCCGGCCTGGCACGGCGGTAATCGGGCTCATTTAAATGCATTGAACTTGTCTCATTATGCCGCTGCAGTAATGGCATCTGCAAGTCGAATCCACAGCCACAGCCATAGCCACATTCAATTCAATCCGATCCATCGACTGGCTGGCTGTCCTGCCCTGACTCACTCGGACATATGGCATCAGTGGGCCGCAAATTGTTGAACAAACAACATTTCATGCAATTTGTACGCGCCAAAGGAGGAGGTAAAATCTGTGCACAGCTGCGGCGGACATTTTAGCAACGAAATTTATGTGCTAATTGGTGAAAATTGTGAGAAATTCGTAAGGAATTCAGGTGATCGTAGCTAACACACAAACCCCAGGCAGGAGGGTACTTATCTTTACACCTTCGCGTAGTCCAGACATAAACCATAAGGGGAAGGGAATTATCCCTGCAAGGATCAAATTCCTGATTTTCCGCAAATATGTTCATGGAAATAATGAATAATTTATAGTCATAATTTAAACTTAAGTGTAAGCTAATTTTCCCATCACCATTGTCATTGTTGCTGCTGTTGTCTTGCTTTTTGGCCAATTTATTGTTGCATTATGGCAAAATGGGCGGTGAAATTTCGTGCTCGCTTTGATCTTGACGCGTTTTTGACACTCGCCGAGCACATTTCGTCGATTTTGCTCTTCTCCGCTGGCTGGGGATGGGGGACAGCCGGCGGCATGTGCCGCGCATTTTTCATTATTTTCCATATCGTATATGTGCGGGTACGAGTTTTATTTTTCCCACAAAGAAAATACTGAGAAGCAAGGCACCGCATTTCGGGGCATTACTCAGCTGCAGCTGAGGAGCAAGTGGCAAGTGGAAATTGCCGATCGTCAAATGTAAGAGTGCTTATTTTTTTTGTAGTTTCTGAACGTATATTTATAGCATCGCTCGGATCGCGCGATTCTATATGCAAAGCATATTCGTAATTTGTAAGCGGCAGCAGAGGTCGTCAGGCCATCAGCCATTAGCCGTTGGTCATTTGTCATCGGGTAATAGGGGGAAATTAGGTGGGGGTTGGTCACAGCCACTCAATCTTGCTCCTGATTTGGTTCACAACTTGGCTACATTTTAGTGTCACTTAATTACACAAAAATAATAGTATGAACCTTGAAATTAGGTCTCAACTATGTTTATTCAATTATCATACTAATTAAATTTAATCATTTCAAACTGGTATGCAGAAATATCAATTAGATCTTTTAGCGCATATCAATTTTAAATTTTTAATAACATATTGATACGTTTTTTGAGTAGGCTTAGCTAAAAAATAGTAAATAAATTCAATCTAATATTTAGTAAGATCATATTACACTACTACTTAAATTTTACAATGTAAAATGTACATAATTATACGTGGCTAGCCCATTAATTTATAAATTTTAAACTTGTAATGTGAAAATAATAATTTTGTATAATAAATACTAACACAATTTAATTTTTGTTATCTTTGTTTTTTAAGATCAAACAACATAAAATGAAGCCATTCTTTAACTTATTTCAAGTTACATTTTTGAAGTACTTTACAAATGAGTATACTTTTGGGCAGCGAACTTTTAAGAGTTTATTTGCAAGTAAACTTAAAAAGAAATGTTGATAAAATATTGCTAAGAGAAAAAGTTTCTTTCCTTTTGATCTTTAATATATGAATTTGAAGATATATTAAAATAAAATATTTTGTAGGCCACAAAATAACTCGGTTTCTTGTTTATAAACTATATTTTTAATTTAAAATTAGCTTTGATTATCTGTCTTTAATTTGCGATCAAAACATTTCCCTTTTGTAGTTTGTCTCCCTGTTTGGTTTGTGTCTGAGTTAACTGAAAGTCGGGCTTGGAAATATCCCCTTATAACGGAGACACTAATTCCCTGGGGGTTGTGTCCCGGCTAAACGGTGATTACAGTGGTTGAATTACAGTAACTTCGAAACAAAAAATAAAATGTTTTATTTATGAAAACCACACATTTATAAAAAAAAAATAATTAACTTTAACTTATGGTTTTTATATAAAACCCCGGTGTTTTTCTAACACTGCTGCTGTCCACTGGCCAGTCCATCCTGTCTCTGTCTCCTCTTTCTATGCCTCCCAGCGGATGGACAGGCACGCAACGAAAGCGGGCCAATTAAGCAGGACGGGAGCGGAGTAGTGGGGGGCAATGAGGGGGGCGTCGTGGTCAACTGGCAGCTGGCCAAGGCGCACGCACAGCAGCGGCAGTGGCGGCGTCGTCTCCTGGAAAGGGGCATCAGGTGGCGTGGGACGACGAACGTACGTAGCAGCAGCAGCGGCAGCAGCATCGGCAGAAGCACTCTCGACGTAGTGCGTCAGAGGCGGCGTCGATGGCGCGGAAGTGGCATCGGAACGCCTCGGCCCCCTGCCCCCAGCGGGACCTTGACAGCGCCCGTTTTGATTTATGCGGCATTTTGCAAAAGTCAACAAATGAAAATGACACAGAAATAATGCCAAGAGCGAGCTCGAGCTGGCTCTCCTCCTCCTGCCATCATTTCGATTTCGTTTGGCGCCCAAGGTCGTACGACGCGACGGCACAAATAGATGGTCCGCGCATCCGCCCTCGAACGCTCCTCCTCCTCCGATGTGTGTGTGTGTGTGTTGTTGCTCCAACAGGAATTAAAACCTTATGGGGCTTAGGGTTTTGTCTGCCGATTTATAATATTAAGAGAGTTTATAGCACTCAAAATGTATTTTTGGCATTTAATCTTTTTAATTAATGGAAATAATAAAATTCAATCGTGACGGCTTCACATGTTGTTCCATTTCAACGTGAACTTGTGACTTTAAGGAACCAGGCGCTCATACAAATTAGCAGCTGATCTGCTGATTTTAGATTCCCAAACCTAACGGTTCCTTACATAGGGGAACGTAAAGCAAGGCTTCTGATTGGTCCATTAAAAGAACGACCATTATATTAATTTCAAAATAACCGTTAAGAAGTTTCAAGTCATCCTGAAGTAACAGTTCCTAGCAGAGGGGAACGTAGAAAAAGGCTTCTGATTGGTCAAGGGAGGAACAGCCATCTTAAAAGGGTTCCGTTAGTCGAGCCTAGAGATGAGAGCAAACAGCTGATCGCAGTGCACTTGCTGCTGTTTGCTTGCTGGCTGTTCCTGTTCGCCTGGTAGCGAAAAACCCCCAGATAGGTGAATATGCATGCATATGAAGCGTAATTTTAGGACCGCCTTTTTTTTCCACAAATAACAACAAATCCAACAACAATTATCGCCCAATTGTATAAATTCGCCACTAGAAATTCTTCAAATCCGGGATTTGCGCACCAGGCGCGCAGCAAATTCAGCAAGCAGCTGAGCTCCCGATTAAATAATTTTAAAGTAACGGTTCTTATAAGAGGGGAGCGTAAAGAAGGGCTTCTGATTGGTCAAATTAGGGACAGCCATCTTTAAAGGGCTCCGTTAGTCGATCTTAGAGATGAGAGCAAACAGCTGATCGCAGTGCACTTGCTGCTGTTTGCTTGCTGGCTGTTCCTGTTTGCCTGGTAGCGAAAAACCTCCAGATAGGTGAATATGCATGCATTTGAAGCGTAATTTTAGGATCACCTATAACAAATAACAACAAATCTAACAACAATTATCGCCCAATTTTACAAATTCGCCACTATAAATTCTTCAAATCCGGGATTTGCACACCAGGCGCGCAGCAAATTCACCAAGCAGCTGAGCTCCCGATTAAATAATTTTAAAGTAACGGTTCTTATAAGAGGGGAGCGTAAAGAAGGGCTTCTGATTGGTCAAATTGGGACAGCCATCTTTAAAGGGCTCCGTTAGTCGATCTTAGAGATGAGAGTAAACAGCTGATCGCAGTGCACTTGCTGCTGTTTGCTTGCTGGCTGTTCCTGTTCGCCTGGTAGCGAAAAACCCCCAGATAGGTGAATATGCATGCATTTGAAGCGTAATTTTAGGATCACCTATAACAAATAACAACAAATCCAACAACAATTATCTCCCAATTGTACGAATTCGCCCTTCTAAATTCTCTAAAGCCGTGATTTGCATACCAGGCGCGCAGAGAATTCAGCAAGCAGCTGAGCTCCTGAGTAAGTCATCTCGAAGTAACGGTTCCTAGCAGAGGGGAGCATAGAAAAAGGCTTCTGATTGGTCAAGGGAGGGACGGCCATCTTGCAAGGGTTCCGTTAGTCAATCTTAGAGATGAGAGTAAACAGCTGATCGATCGTTATGCACTTGCTGCTGTTTGCTTGCTGCCTGTTTCTGTTCGCCTGGTGGCGAAAAACATCCGATAGGTGATAATGCATGCATTTTCCATGTATCGTGTGCGAACCGATGATCACCTGATTGAGCGATGTAATAACAGTTGCGTTCAGTGAACGATTAACTGCACGCTGCCTACCTTTAGTAAATGCCCCCAGCTCTTGGCAATTAAACAAAACAAACTAAACCCGTTGCGTTTATTTCATTCACAATAATCGTTTATTATAATTTGTTAATAGTTAGGGGGTAATTTTCCATAGAAGAAGCTTTCTCCGCATGCGAATGCGAGTACGTCCTATAACGCGCTTTAAAATGTGCTTTATGCTCGTAATCGATCGACTAACTGGATCTCGTGCTAAAAAAAAAAAGAAAATAAAGAAGAAAACAAACAATAAGACCTTAATTATGAACATGACTTTATGGCAGGCCTCCTCATATTTCTCCAGCTCCAGCTCTCCAACTCCGGTGATGTGCAGGTGCTTGCTACACGATATTATGATGAAATCGGTGCGATATATAGCACTATATAGGCGCGTACAGATATACATATGATGATAACACTCCTCTCTTACAATTACGCTTCCTTCGATTTTCGAGTTATGGTAAAAAATTTGGTTTCACGCTTGCCTTAGCCGAGCTTTACGTTTAGATTATATACTTATTAGACGTGCTCTATGTATTTAGGTGTAGTATATATATAATAATTGTAGTTGTAATGCATAGTAGGGTATATAAATAATTACAAAAAGTGTGTCTTCAAAAAAAAAAAAAAATACTTGCGCGCACAATCATCGAAAGGGATTTCCATTTCCAACTTTATGTTACACATCTCGGGGACTAGGACCCCTCCCACTCCCACTACTGGCGCCGCACCGTGCGCTCCCGCTCCCGGCCGCTCTCCTCCCGCTGCAGGCTCCCATGGCGCGGCGGCGACGTGTGTCCCGTGGCGGTACCACCTCCGCCGCTGCCGTTGAGCACGCGCGCCTTGCGCGACCGCTTGAACTTGGCCATGTCCTCGCCGAAGACGTCGCCGGTGCGCAGGGCCGAGATCAGGTCATCGAACTCGCCCTTGTTGTCGCCGCCCCCGGAGGCCCCACCCTTGGCTGGGGAATCCGGCCCAGAGCTGGGGGAGCCCGACTTCAGGCCCAGATTGCGGGCCACGCTGCTCATCAGGCCGGTCTTGTTCTTCCGCTCGATGGTGCGCTTCTTGAGCTCCGCCTCCTGCTTGGCCCGCTTCTCCTCCTCCTCCTGCCGGCGGCGGAAGCTCTCGTTGTCATGCCTTGCCTCGGCAAAGGCCCCCAAGAACGAATCAAAGATGCCAAAGAACTCATCCGGCTGGAGGACGGAACCGTCCTCCCCAAACAGGCGCACGGCCCGATCGAAGCGCGTCTTCATGTCCTGGAACTTATCCTCCAGCTCCGCAAAGCGAACGGAGGCCGAGGCGTGGAACTCCCGCATGACGGGCAGAAAGCGATCGCCCTGCTGGGCGGGGCCCGAGCTGCGATGGAACTCGATTTCGCGGGCCACATCCGCCAGGCCGGTGCGCAGCATCTGAATGTCCTTGTCCATCTCGCCCAGCGACACCTTGGAGGCCTCGCGCACGTGGGGAATGTCGTCCTCCAGCTTGAGCAGGTCCTTGAACTTGCGCTCGATCACCTGGACGAGATAGTGCAGCAGCGTGGTGCCCTTGGCGGCGCTGGACTTGGTGTCCGCCAGCCGATTGAGCGAGGCCAGGCGGAAGCCGGAGGCGTTGCCACGGGCCCCGCGGTTCATGTAGTTGCCTGGGGTGAAAAGGGATAGGGGGTACGAATTAATAGAGATCGCAAAAAAGGGTAGAAGGGAAGACATACCCAAGGCCAGCACCAGCTCCAGCAGCTTGCGCAGTCGCCGGGAACGGGCCACCTCGCGCGAGGCCTCCATCACGCTGGTGATGCGGGGTATCAGGTCGTTGACCGTCAGCATGAAGCGCTTCCTGTAGTGCAGGCTCTTCAGGCGCTGCTCGTAGTGGGGGATCCTGGCAAGAAAGCAAGTGGTTAGTAGGGAATTCTCCATTAAAAGCTCTTTAAAGGACACCCACTTGGATATCTCGTAGAGGAAGCGATCGGCGCGGGCCAGGGACTCAATGTCCTCGCTGTGCTCGTCCAGCAGGGCGCGCTCCTCCGCCGAGGGCGTGAACTTCAGCAGCTGCTCCACCATGTCCAAAGCCAGCTGCTCGTTGCTGTCCATGGAGAGAATGGCCCTAAGGGTGGGGAGTTCCAAGGGATTAGTCTTTGTCTAAGATCGGAGGTGCTAGTAGCTCTTACTTGGATATCTCCATGTCGCTCATCTTCAGCTTGCTCAGCAGGATGGTGCAGTTCTGTGCCCTTCGTCCATCAATCACGGAGAGAACCTTCTGCTTGGCCGGCTTGCCGCCGCCAGTGGCGCGCAGATCCTCATAGGAGCCATCGGTGGCCTGCAAAGGAAACCCATTAGAGGAGGAAAGATCCCCTAGTTAGGACTCCCGGTAACTCACCGACACCCCGTTCTTCTGGTAGGCGGAGAAGAGCTTGTCTATCGACTCCAGCTCCATGTTGTTGTACAGCTTGCTCTCGTCCAGCTCGCTCCAGACGGTGCCCTGGAGCTTGGCATCCGGCAGCTTGGACCAGTTGAAGCTCTTGAGCGGATTCGTGGGCTGTGGCACGTTCTTCTTGGGCAGCTCCACCTTGGGCGGGGCAGGGGCTGCAGGAATCGGAGTTAAAACAAGATTCCCAGCTTAACCTGGCTAGGTAGACTTACCCATTGTGGGGGCCATGCTCGGTGGCGGCGGTGGGGCTCCTGGACAGGGCGGCGGCGGTGGCGGCATCATGGCCGGGGCCATCGGTGGCGGCGGCGGTGGTATGGCCTTGAGCATCGGCGGTGCCGGCGGTGGCGACACTGCCCCATTGCAGCCTGTCAGGCCGGCCACCTTCTGGTCATCGGGTATGCTGCCCTCAGTGACCAGCCGCTCCAGGCGTGCCCGCTCCTGCTGCTCACTGAGCAAGCGATGCTGCAGATCCTCGGCCTTCATCTCGGCGGTCTGGGCCCGCTGCACCGCCTGCGAGTGCTGGGCGGACTCCTTCTCCAGGCGCTCACGCATGCGCGCCAGCCCCGTCTCCAGGTCCTCCTTCTCCTGCATGCGCAGGTCCAGCTCCTGCTCCTTCTTGGCCAGCCGCGACTGCACATCGAAGTTCTCGCGCTCCAGCTCGTCGGCCCGCTTGCGGGCCTGCGTCAGCTGCTCCTCCTTGACCAGCAGCCGCACCAGCTTGCCCACATCGATTTGCAGGGGCGCCACATCCGGATCGTGGACGGGCGTCTCAGCGGCCAGCTTCAGCTGCTTGCCCGGATCCTCGGGATCGGAGATGAGGTCGCTGCTGGGACGCTGCTCCACCTGCAACACGACCTGCTGGACCACGCGATCGATGAGCAGCCAGTGCTCCGTGCAGTGGCCAGTATCTGGGGATTACAGGGGTTTAAAAATGGCTGAACGGAAGAGGGCTCAGAGGGTAGTACTCACAGGGCAGCAGGAGCATGTGCTGGAGCAGGGAGAGCATGTGGGGATAGGCGGGCGAGTGGCTGAGCTTGCGGCGCAGCAGCTCGAACATGGTGCCGGCGCTCTTGGTGTCCACATGCTCCTCATTAAAGCGGCGGGCGAACTCCTTCTCGTCCTCGGCGCGCACCATCTCAAAGAAGTCCTGCAAACCAAGGGGAATAAGGAGGATTAAGAGGGGTTAAACCGGGTTAACCTTAGCTGAGCATTCACTCACCAAATGCCTGTCCAGCGTCTCGTTCTCGTGCGTCCGCAGCTTGTCAATCACCGGCTGGATGCCCAGCATGAGGAACTCGTACCTCAGGTGCAGCCGGAACTCGAGGTTCTCCTGCCCGGGGCCGTAGTTCAGCACCGCATTCACAAAGGACATTAAAGCCGTCTTGAGGTTCACATTGTCCCTATACGCGTACGTGGAGCGATCGAGGTCGTTGACAATGCTCTGGAAGCGGGTTCGCTCCGTGGCGAACTCCTGGAAGTGCAGCATCGCCTGCAGCACCTTGCGATGCCCCCCGGGCACCAGGCACACTGCACCTAGAATCTCTAGAGCGGCGATCTTGGTGCGTATGTTGTCCGCAGCCAGGGACCTCGCAATGGTATCAATGGCCGTGGGATGGGCCAGGACGTGGGCCCTGCCCATGGAGTTATTCATCAGCGCCTTGATGCAGCCAATGAGGCTGGTGTGCAGCGCACTGTTGGCCACCCGGATGTCCAGCTGGAGGAGCAGGCCCAGCAGGGCCGGCAACCCGTCCAGCTCCACGAAGCGCAGCACAAAGCTGTGGGTGGAGGTGCGCAGGGCGGTCTTGAGGGCGTCCACGAAGGCCGCATGGCCGTCCAGGCGGTTGCCCAGCTCGTGGCTGGGCGAGTCCTCCGGCGAGTGGGCTATGTGCACCACCAGATCCTTCAGCCGCTCAATGTAGTGCTCCGCCGTCGGTGGCTGCGTAATGGCCGCCGCATCCGGCCCATCTCCCGCATCGAGGGGCAGCTTGCGGGAGCAGTAGATCTGCCACTTCTTCTGCGCCGGCAGACTCAGCATCGCCTCCTTGTTGGGCGCCGTCAGGTCGAGCTCCTCCACCAGCTCCGCGAACTTGCTGTCCAGCTCGTCCACCGACGGCATCGGCTGGGTTGGGGTCAGCGTCTGCAGGGTGAACGCCCCCTCCACCACGCAAATCTCGGGCGGCTCATCGTCCTGGAAAGGGAAGGGAAAGGAAGAGATCGATGAGTATCTGTATCTTTCGATTGCTTTAGCGGATCGTCAGCGGTGCGTGTCCAATTAGAAGGTTCGAAGGCTTAGGAAGCGGTTCTGCTTGCTGCGCTCAGGCCAGGCCAGACCAGGCCAGCAGCTGTTTCCCTTGGCCAGTGACTGGCGGAGTGGTGACTCCACTCGGCGTTGCGCAGTCGCTGCTGACTCAGTGCCTGGCAGAGGCTCTGGGTTCTGGGTTCTAGGTTCTCAGTTCGATGGAAACTCTGTTCTTTGGAAAAGTTTCTGCAAAAGCTGGCTATTTACAGAGGTCTGTGGCGAAGCAAGAGTCTCTGGAATCTTACTGTGTAGGGAAACACTCTGATTTTTACACAGAAAGAATGTATTGGCTAGGAACGATGCTTAATTTGGGGAAGCTTTACAAAGAAAACGAAAGCCAAACAATAAATATCATACTAGCATGAAAAAATATTAAATAAATAAGATTTTACCTTAAAATTCCCAACTAATTACCGTTTTTATTCATTCCTTATAAACCGTAACAAGTTGAGAATTTTATAGTAAATGTACTTATGGTAATTAAGAAGTTGAGCTATTTCCAGAAAAACATTTTTATAACTTTAAACTAAATATAATTTTTACTTGAAATAATTCAAAAATATCAAGTTTTGATCTTAAAATTCTCAACTAGTTATGGTTGATAAAAAAGGGATACTGATGAAGCAGTTAGCTAGTTACCAAAACATTTGTATGACATTAAACCACAAATTGGATCAAATTGCATATAATTATCCCTACAAAAAAAAAACACCTTTAAACAAAATATTATATTTATATGAAAACATAGAAAAAAATCATGATTTTTGGCCTTAAAATTCCCAACTAGTTACGGCTGGTCTTCAGTTGATACTGATGAAGGTGTTTGACTATTTCCCGGGAAACACGTTTATATTTTAAACAAAATATCATATTGACATGAAAAAATATTAAAAGTATCATGTTTTGACGTTAAAATTCCCAACTAGTTAGGGTTGGTAATGTGGGAAAACTTATAATGCAGAGGAAGTTAAACTATTTCTTAAAATATTTAAAACATGTAAAAACTTCAAGTAAAATAATATATTTAGTTGAATAATAGCAACAAATTTGTGATTTTGCGTCAAAACTCACAACTAATTACGGCTGGTAAATAGTGCATACTGATAAAGAAGTTTGACCTTCTAACGAAATATTTTTATAACTTTAAACTATAGATTGCCTCAACTTTTTCAAGTAATATGTATGAAGAAAACGTTTTCCCTTAAAAAATTAATAAATATTAAGAATGAAATGCTTTCTTTAAAAAAAACTGTAAGCTAATAATATTTGTAATGGGTTCTCTGCCTCTTTTATAAAAGCCACCCAAGATAAGTATTTAAATGGAATTCCTGCACTAATCTGAGCTGCAGCAATTGATTTCTCAAGGAAATTCCTCCTCCTCACATTGGAAATTAATTTAGTAAGTTAACCAAAGTTAATCCAAAGCATTAGGTAAATATCTGAGCTTGGGCATTAACCTGGCCATTAATTATCTGGGCACCGAGCACGGATCACGGAGCAGAGAATCAAATCGAATTCCTCAGCAGACTCCGTTGGTGTCTTTTTCGGCAATTTCGGAGCCCGTTCCCAGGGCAATTGGAATTATCGCCTCTTGTGCAACTTCGTGCACAATTTGACAAATTCGCTGACACAGAATGCACAAGGAGACGCCGAGACCCAGTCGAGACTTGGTCGAGTGCCGGCTCCGGCTCCGATTTCGATTGGCAATTGGTTCCAACTTCCAGCTTCGAGTGTCCAAGCTTCCGCACGTGACTTTGTGCGGGTTTGGTGTTGACACCCACACTTTCCCAAAGGGTATATGGGTTTTGCAAGCCATTAATTCGACTTTCCAGTAACCAGAAACCTTACTATTCTTTCTTAGACATCATTCCCTGATAGATATCCCTCAAATTTTCCCTTTTTAGAGAAGGACTCACCTTGAAGCAGCCGCACCAGGCCCTCCTGCCCCTAAAGACAGGCATCTTCTTCTTCTGCTGCTGACGGTAGTGCTTCTGGAGCGGCGTCTCGCTGCTGTTGCCGCTCTGGTGGCCCTCGGATACGGACTTCCTGAAGCCTAGGGTGCTGGTATTGCTCTGACAGTTGCTGTTGTCTAGATCCTCCTTGAGGCCAAAGGGATAGCCAAAGGTGTAGCCTAATATGTTGTGGGTGTAGAAGGAGTTGTTGCCACCGCTGCCCAGGCCGTTGTTCTCATGGTCGGACTGTGACTGCTGTTGGCTGCGGTTGCTGCTGCTCCCTTGGATATTCGCTTCAGTGTTGCTGCTGCTCCCGTTGGTGCTGCTCCGTCCGCTGTACTGATTCCAGTAGCGATAGAGGCCGTGGAAGCAGTTGTAGTCGCTGAGCAGGCCCTTCCAGTGCTCAAAGTCGAATCTTTCTTGAAAGTTGTTGTTGGAGGAGGTGTCGCTGCCGCTGGGCTGGTGACTCAGCGGATGAGTGTTGATCTGGGCCACGGAAGTGGTGCTAGTCGAGGTGGAACTGCTGCTGCTTAGAGGCAATGTGGCTGTGCTGCCCTGACTGAGGTCGCTGCAGCTGTTCAGGCTGGTGATGGACACCAGGCTGCTGTTCTTGTAGCCGCTCTGGATGTGAGAGCTGCTGCCTCCGTTCCCGGTACCGCTGCTGTTGCTACTGTTCTCACTCGTTATCGTTATCTTGGTCACTCCGGCTGAGCTGCTGGCTGAGGCTGTGACTGTGGCTGCTTCTCCCGCTGATCCTCCTACGCCTCCATTGATGGCAATGCAGTTGCCATTCAACTGGAAAGGTAAATAATAAATCAAATAAATATAAAGCCTCTTCTGGTGTCCAAGATCTCCTCACCGAGGTGCCTGTGGTCTTCTCTAGCGTGCCCTCCGGCGTCGTCTGCAGGATCTCTGTGCTGGCACTGTGCGTATCCGGCTCATTGATGCACACGCTGATAGGACACGACTGTAGAGTCTGCAAAAGGGTAGGAAAAATGCAACATTAGTTGGCTTACATTGATAGTGGCTGACAGGCGAGGTGTCTGGCCAGACAAATGCCCGTCAACGGGCCTAAAAGCCACATGTTTTATGTTCCCCAGCGTGTGCCTCATGCCAAGGCAGGCTTACACATAAACCAGCCAAGACTGGGCCAAGCCGGGCCAAGTCGGGCCAAGAAACCAGCCAAAAGCAAGCCAAGAAACCAAGCCAAAACCCAGGCATAACCAAACCGAGTCATGGCAGGCCAAGAAGACCAATGCTACATGGCAATTGCATTGGGAAATCTGGTCAATATATTCCATTGGACATGTGGCCAGGGAGGTGGCTTCAAGTCTTCTAATAAAGTCTAGACTCTAAACGAGAATTTAATTCAGGTTCTAATGAGGTTTAGACTGAGTTATATTTGTTAAGCAAAAATTAGGCAATAAATTATAGAGAAAGAAGCAAAAATAGAGCTTTAACTGGATAAGTTTCTAAGGAGTTTTCATGGATATTTTAGTTTTAAATACATTTTCCCTTTTAAATCGAAGTAATATAAGGAATTCCCATGGTTGGGTTTATTATTAAGCTTGTCACGCAATAATTTATTAATTATTGGCAAAAATAGATCTTAAACTGGATAAGTTTCTAAAGAATATGTATACATCAGTTACTTATATTAAGAGATTTTAGTTTAAAATACCTTTTTCCCTTTGAAATATATGAAATATAAGGAATTCCTATACTAATGTTTATTATTAAGCTTATTAAGCAATAATTATTATTATATATATATAATTATAATTAATCTAGAATAAACTAGTAAAAAAAAGGGCTTAAACTGAATAAGAGCCTAGGGAATTCTTATAGATAACTGATTAATATTCAGAGATTTCAGTTTTAAAAACCCTTTTCCCTTTGAAATATATGAAATTTAAGAAATTCTTTTAGTTGCTTTTATTATTGAGCTTATTTCGCATTAATTAGTAAAGAAATTGGCAAAAATATAGCCCAAAATCGATGTTTCTTGGGTATTCTTAGATATAAGTTACTTCTATTAAGTTATTTTAGTTTTTCCCTTTTAAATATAGGTAAAATAGGGAATTCCTATGGCTAGGTTTATTTTTAAATATACCATAAATCAAGAAGTTTCTAAGAAGTTATTATATTTAGGATAATAATATTAAAAGATTTATTTTTTTAAATGCCTTTTTCCCTTTAAAATATAAGAAATATAAGGAATAGGGATTAAATAGGTTTATTATTAAGCTTATTGCACAATAATTTATTAATTATTGGCAAACATAGAGCTTAAAACCTATCAGTTTCTGAAGAGTTCTTATAGATTAATTACTTAAACTAAGAGCTTTTCGTTTTAAATACAATTTCCCTTTTAAGTATAAGTAATATAAGGAATCCGTTAGCTAGGTTTATACCTAAGCTCTGTTCTACTTATTTATTTACTTCATCTAATATAAACTAGAGGCTTAATATCATAGGAAATCTTGCAGTACTCTCTATGCCTTCTGGAGGCCACACACGCGATTGCCATTACAAACTTTCCCCTTAGCTCGCTGAGGATATGGAGGTCACCTCCGACCAACTCCGACCACCTCCGGGGGCGCTTCGTGTCGTGTCAGAGCGAGCCTACTCCAAATTTGTCTGCGAAATCAGCATATTCTGTGGCAGCAGCCTCGCTTGAGCCAAGATATATGCACTTCCACCTCGCACACTTTTCTGATTTTTCAGATTTTCGTGGGTTTTCTGCGGGTATCGTGGGCGACACAGACACAGACAGACAGAGTCAGATTCGGAGTAATCCAAACAAACGGAGAAACAAACAGCATTACAACTGTTGAATCTGTCATAAGTCTGCCAGCGCAGAACCCACTTTGTGTGGGAGAGCAGCCCGGTTACTCCTCACTCTCCATGTCAGTCTTTGTTATGCAAATACCTTCGTGGAGTTGTGGGGAATTGGAATTGCAATTGCATTGCCACCAACCACCGCCACTTGAGACGTAATCGGAGGAGGGGGATGACGGAGCCGGGTGATGGCTTATTAATTTGCTTTCATTACGTTCCGAGTGAGTGGAATCCAAAGTCGAAGCTGCTTTGGAGTGTGTGTGGGACTTGCTCAACGGTATTTGGTATTAAGTAATCCCCGCTGCCGAGTGAGTGCTCAATCAGCGGCCATCAATCAATCGGGGAACAGGTTCTGGCCCGGCGCTTAAGGATTATATTTTAGGCTGATTAAAAGTCTTTAAATTTAATTTTGCACTGGGAATGGGGTTGGCTTAAAATTCAGTGAGTCTCTCTCATTAGAGTTACTTTCTTGCCACTTTCAGTGGGGTTCTGGGCTGGGAGTTTGGATTTGAAATCTCAGATCTCAGAGCTCCAAGCTCGCCCCAGTTGCCCATCGAAGCCAGCTGCCGCTGTGACAGCCTCTGTCCCGACTGTGTCACTTGTCTCGAGTCTGCCTCTGCCTTGGATCTCTCTGTCTTTGCCGTCACAAATCAGGTCAATGCTTCAACGTCAGCCACGGCTCCAGCCTCCGTCTGTGTCTCTGAATCTCTGAGTCTCTGAATCTCGTCGCCGCTCGCTCCACTAATTAAATCCGCGCTTTGGGCTCACTTTTGGCCTGCGCGTGGGTCTAATTAGAAGCAGACGCGGCCTGAGCACCGTAAATAGTCACAATTAGAGTCAAAATATTTGGACAGGCTAGGCTTTAAGGGTCAATGGAGCAAAAAATATATACATATAAAATATTACGTTAAAAAGCCAAGAGTTTTGACAGCTCAGAGCAAATATAGAAGATGTAGACAAGTCAGAGAGTTGAATTCTATAATTATTTAAGAAACTTCTTACAGTTTTCTATTCTTTAAAGTATTTTTAGTCTTATTTCTGTTGCTTATTTAATCATTTCCAATATAATTAAGCTTTCGGGACGGCCTTTGAGCTGTTTATTCGAATTTAAAGCCTGGCCTGGGCTCTCTGTTTGATTTCCTGGCTTGCCTGGGGGCTCCACTTCGCTTCACTTCCAATCCGATCCTCCATTTTTCACACTTGCCTCGCTGCCACGCCCCTCTCTGGGGCAGCTCGGGGAGAAATGCACTTCCGAGTACACCCACAAGACACCAAGACACAAGACCAGGCATGGCTCCACGTAATAACTTCATAATCTGGCAGGCAAAAGTGAAATGGAATGGAAATGGTAATGGAAATGGAAGTGTGGCAAGTGTGGCAAGTGGGTGACGACGACGACGACGAGGACAGACTTCGACTTAGCAGGAAGTGTTACCAATCACGGAGCCGATCCTCGCCAGCTGCTGCCTGCCTGCCTGCCCTTTGCCACCAACACGACCGAAAATCCATCAAATGGCAGCTGCTGCCGAGGCATCCGAGATGAAAATGAAAACGACAAGGAAAAACTAGTTTTTCCGCATGCCAGGAAAATGAAGAAAACATGTCGAAAGCGCAGCGCCAGCAGCTGACTGGCAGCAGCCAGAAACTTTTCCTTTTTTGGCCCCGACTTGAGCTCATCTTTACCCACTTTTCAGAGACTGACTGCTGATGGTGATGCGGCTGTTAATTATTGGTGCGTTTCCAAGAGTTTTCCAAGAGGCGGAGCACAGCTGAGCTGCATCCAGGCATCAATCATACGCAGCGTTGGCCGGCTTTCCTTGCATTTGCAATTTCAGTCTTTCGTAGTTTTTCGTATTTTTTTCGGCCTCCGTCGCACGGTCCAAAAATAGTCATTATGACCAACTAACGAGAGGAGGACCAGGGATCGGGGGGCATATATGTATATATGCTATATAGAGGGGCCTGCCTGAATGCCTGCCTGGGTGCCCGAGATTTGTGGCATTTCATTTGCAGTTGTCAGTTAATTGCCAGCATTTTTAGCGCATTTGTCAGCGCGGCACTTTTCAAATGTCATTTGTTTTGTTTCTCGTTTTTTTTCGCCTTTTGCTTCTTGGTTTATTATTATTTTTTATTAAGTTTATTAAGTATTTTAGTTGCTTGGGGGATTAGCCACAGCAACAGATAAGATATAATGTTGACGGGAAAAGATTTCGTAGAGATAAGCTTGGGATAAAAAGATAGGGAACTTGTTATGGAAGAGAACTGTGTAGTTCTAAGGAAAACTAGGTATTTTCTGACCTTAAACCTTTCGATTTGAGCTTGTAATTATTTTTTTAAAGTTTGTTTTTCATGGTTAAAATATTTGTAAGCAAATAAAATAAATATTAAATATGGAAAAATACAAAATAAATAAAAACAACAATTATATAATATTTAAAAGCCCATAATAAATAAATATAACAAATATTAACTATATATAAACTGACAATAAATATATAAAATAAATCTTAAATATATAAAATCTCATAATAAATAAATGAAATACATTTTAAGTATAGAAAAAACCCATAATAAATCTCATTTTAAGCTAGTCATATATAAATATCGGTTTAAATACCAATAACTGCCTTAGAAAGCTCAAATTAGTAGCTCAGCTTGCTTAGAAATATTTTCTTGAGCATTCCGTCCCGTTAAATTAAAGTTTTCATAGCTGATAATTAGTATATTATCTTTAATTTAAATAATTTTAATGTAATACATCATTTAACCCACAAAGCTCTACGGACCGGGTATCTCATAGTCAAGGACACACTCCACTATATCTTTCTTACTGGTTTACTATACTTTTTTTTTATATTTTTGCCTCAATAATTGCATTATGATTAGTTAAAACAAAAATAAATCAATTATAAGAAACCTAAAGTTGTATTTATATTAAATTATATCATAAAAATTATAAGGAAATGATTAATGATATTATTTAAACTATATTTCCCAAAGTCAGGCCCTACAAATAAATGTGTTTGCCAAGTGCAAGGCACCCATTAGCCAGGCCAGAGAGCGGAAAATGTGGAAAATGCGGAACTTGCACCCCGAGAAAACTCTGGCCAAGCCGAGTGGATGCATCCAGGGGATATTCATGGGTGAGCAGCCACAGAGACAGATACAAAGCCACAGATACAGATACAGATACTTTCGGGGGGAAACAAAGCAGGCGGACAATAAATTCGCCGCTGTTATTACTTATTAGGTTTTCGCTTTTTATGTTTTTTGTGGCCAATCGGGCAGCAGCAGCGACAAAACGAAAGCCAGGCAAAAAACGGAAAATAAAGGCACTGCAAAAATACAAAAAATAAAACAAAACACCAGCAGCAGCAGCTGGACCGTGGTGAAGGTGTTGTAAGATTGTAAGATGTAAGGTGTTGTTTACATCCAACAACAACAGTAACAAAAGCAACAACTGCAACGGCAACAAGGCCAAAAACAATGCCAAACCGAAACTGAACTCAACTGGCGAACGGAATAAAACGAAAACAAGTAGGCGTAATCGAGTAATCGGGCATGCGGGTGCTAAAATTATAAAATTATATTGCACAAGCACCAATCACAAGGAGAAAAGCACAAGCACTAAAGCAGCCCTTCCATAGCCTCAAAGAGAAACTGAAACCGAAAACACCAGCACCTGCCGTTAAAAAGTCTAAAAAATAAAATAAAATCATGAAAAAGAAAATGTTTGTCCAGGAAACATGGAAAATAAGCGAAGAGACACGTGGAATTGAAACACTTAACACTGAGCTTGAAAAAAAACTGAATGAAACAAGTAAATATGGGTTAAAAATTCGATAATTAACGCCTTCTGTTATCGAAAGATAAATATTTGACTTAATATTCAAGAACTAAGCATAAAAAAGTACACAAACACCAAAAATTAGTAACTAAGCCAAGAAAAAATAAAAAAGAAAACAAGGGAACACATGGAAGTGAAACAAAACACGACTAAACACGTTTGGGTATTCCAGAAGCACCTCTAAGTTGGATTCAAAATGTTGAATTGGATCAGAAAGGAGATATTATCGCTTTCCGTTCTCGAAAGATGAGTAAAATGTTCAAGAACTAATCGTAGATTAGTAGAAACGAAACAATGGAACCCATGAAATTGGAACAAACACGGCTTAGCATGCTTGGAACTTGCTTAATCACCTCTAAGTAAGATTATAAATGTAGAATTGGTTAATAATTGTGTAAATATAGAATTCAGTTGCAAAATATGAGTAAACAGTTAAGAAACATGGAAACCGAACTAGGAAACACATGGAATTGGAATAAACACGACTTAGCATGCTCGGAATCACCTCTAAGTAAGATTAAAAATGTAGTTACAGTTGCAAAATATGAGTAAACAGTTAAGAAACATACCAAGAATAAGTAAAAACACAGCTAGAATTAGTAACTAAGCCAAGGGAACATGGAAACCGAAATGAGAAACACATTGAATTAAAACAAACACGACTAAGCACGTTTGGAAACTGCAAAATCACTTCTAAGCTGAATGAATGAGCATAAAAATATGAAACTAGCCATAGATTATTTAGTAATCAGAAGAAAACTATAACTAAAGCCGAAATGAAGCCCTAAAAATTGCTTAAAAATTAATTGGAAAAGAGGACTATAGATTCCATGGCATAAATATAGTTAAAAACTACGAAGCCATAAGAAACCATACGAAATTTATCAATTCAAGCCACCAAGGAACAGAACTTGCTTGTGGTACCACGGCTATTAGGTATCCGCAAGATCTTATCGAAGACATTCAACAATTTGGACTTGGAAGCTATTTGGGAGACATGCGATATGAAGACATGTTGAAATATGGCATTCACACTGCCATTCCATTCCAGCTCAGTTCTAGCTCGGATCTCAACTAATTTGGCCCGAATTGAACCCCTTTGGGACTACGAACATACTTCGACGATATCAGGTCCTACGAGTGAGCGGCGCAATCTGAGACTCATTTACATTTCGGCCAAACTTCGACGCTAGTTTTTGGTATTTCGTGTTTAGTTTTATCTAACTTTTGATATTTCTGCCCCGAATAGGCGTCACCCTGCCCTGCCCCTCCCCCCCCGTCTGCCAATCTCTGTGGCCAGGCCGAGAATTTATGGCCAAAAGTTCGAGTACCTCCAGCGCGCGAGGTGGGTGCAGTTTCCATTTAAATGAGTCGAGGAAAATATCAGAGAGGAAAAACAAAAAAACAGCACAAAAATCCGCTAAATGCCAGCTTAGTCCGGGGGACTGTGTAAAAAATAAATAAATAAAAAAAACGTATGCAAAAAGTGGAAGTGTTTTTTCTACCTCAGCGATCAGCGATCATCTCCTGCTGCGGGCATCAACTTTCACTAAATGCAGCGATGAAGTTGTCGTCGTTGTCCGAGAGGTTGTGTCTTGGCCTAGCAATCTCTTTTTTTAGTTTTTTTTTCTCAGCTTTTCTGCCGGTCGATTGTGGCCGAGGAGCATCGATTTCCATGCCGGCCCATTGTCCACCCAGCCCCTGGCCCAACCCCTATGGTGGGGGCCCTCCTTGGCGGACATGTCAACGGTCATCGCTCATCGTCTCTCTCTTGTATATTTTTTCTCTGTTATTTTTTTGGCGATAATCATCAGCGAACAAGTTGTTAGCGGATTGGCAAAGTGCTTTTTAATTGTGATTACAACGATCGCAGCAGCACCGAAACCGAAACCAAAGCCGAAACCGACCGAAACCGAGACTCTGAAACCCCAAGACAACAAAGTGAAGTGAAATGATGAGGGTCGTCGGCGAGGTGTCCATCGATGGCGGATGGACAGCTGCCAAAATGGAAAGTCAAGTGCAATTGGCAGATAAGAATGTGCGGAGATAATCGCAAAATGCAGACGCGGATCAGGAAGTGAGGCTCTGATGCTGTGAAGCTCCCTCATCCATCAATCAAAGGGGGTCTTTATGGTATAAAAAAAGAAATAACTGAGCTGACTTAATTGCACACTCAATTATGCAATTTTTGTCAAGGGAATTAAGTAATATTTAGAAGAATTTATGATGATTTATGTGGAATTAAGCTTTCCATGTTTGTGTTATGGTAAAAGAGGAATATTCCGAGCAGTTTCTCTGCTTAAATCACCTTCGATATATGTATTCTGTGCTCCCTTAAACCCTCTACCCTGAAATAATCTTCTTAATATATTTTAAATATTTCCCGAGCCCAGCTAAGCCTCAACCGACAATTTGGAAACCCCAAAAACCCAAAGCCCAACCGAATCCGAAACTAAATCTGGGACTGGCAATTCAACAACATCGACTCCGACTGACATTTAAAGTTTAGGAGGCCACAAAGTGTGCGCTGGAATGGTGATCTCTCTCGGGGAGGGGCCTTCTTCGCCTTCTGGCTATGGCGCCCCCCGGAGAGTCATTTGGGCCATATTTGCCGGGGGTAATTATAGACCAATAATATGGGCCTAATTGGCCAGAGAGCTTGGCATGTGGGAAGTGGGAAGTGTTTCGAGCTAATTGCAGATGGACTCGGCCTTCTAACTTCGTAACAGAAGACGGAAGAACCAAGGCTCAGAGACTTTTACTCTGAAGGCGAGGGACAGGGACCTCGAAGTGCAGCAATTAATTATCTGCTTGGACTAATGACTGCGCCGAGTTCGAACGTGCCACGACGTTTGGAGTTGGATTCTTGGCTGATTTTATATTTTTTTCTATTATTTTATTTGAGAAACTTGCACTTGTTCGAGTCATGCTGCAGCAGTACACCCCCAAGTGATCCAAGTGATCCGAGTGATCCACTTTGAGGGGAAAACCAGTTTGCAGTGCGAGTGCGAATCCAGCAAGATCTAAATGAGCTGCTTAAAGGTATCCGCCAGATACTCGTGCATGCTTAGGCTTTTGCCTGGGTTTCTCCCACTTCTACTTGTATTTTTTTCTCCTTTTTTGTGCTTTGTTTCAATAGTTTCATATCATGACATTTATTCCGCATTCCTGCCACTTGATTTAGGCTTGGTAACTAGCATAGTTGTGGCTGCAACAGGTTCGTGTTAAGTTCTCAGCTCGGTTCTGGGTTTCTAGAACTATAAATCACTTGCGGATTAATACTATAATTATTGATTAATCAGAAACGGTAGAGCTGGATTTTTGGGGTAATTTATTAACCAATTTTAAAGAGCTTATGTAAAGGTGACGTCTCTTTTGCAGACCTCGATACAAATTACACCAACAATTTCAAGAAGTACACCAACAACGTTAAAAAGTACACCAACAGCGTTTAAAACTACACCAAACAGCGACAATAACGACAAGCACTATCTATTAATAATTTTAAATACTGTTAATACTGATTTAAAGGTTAACTTGGTATTTAATATATCAATTTTAAAGGAATTATGTTAACGCAAACCTCAAAAAAAGTACACCAACAAATTCAAAAACTTCACCCACAAAGTAAAAACCTACACCAACAACGACAACAATTGTTGTGCAATTTATCTCTATTTAATTGAACTTTGTTAGAACTATAAAAACGGTAATTATTGATTAATCAGCCTACACCCTAGGCTCTTTTTTATTTTTGGTTATTTATACATTAACTTTAAAGGCCTTATGTAAAGACATCTCTTTTGCAGGCCTCCAAAAACTACACCAACAACTGCAAAAACTACACCAACAACGACAACAATTGTTGTGCAATTTATCTTTATTTAATTGAACTTTTACTTTCGTCGTCGTCGTCGTCGTCGCTCGTTGTGTGTGCTCAGCGAACGCGTTTCATAAATTGCAAATAATTTTTCAGCCAAAAAGGTAATCGAAGAAATGAAAAAGAGATATCCAGGCGGATCATATCGATAAAGAGTCGGGCTATATATACACGTAGATATATGAGGTATGTGTATGCTGCTGCGGCTTTGGTATGCTAATCCGGTAAATCAATTGATGTGCGCCGCGGGCGCTTATAAAAAGTCGATATAAATTATTAATTCAAAACAATGCAGAGCCAACGAGTGGCCACAAAAAAAAAAAAAAAAAACGAATATAAATACAAGCAAAAGCCAAACGAAAACGAAAACGAAAATGAAAACCAAAGCCAAAAAGCCGGCAACATAAGGAAAAGTCCAAGAAAAGCCCGGCTCTATGGATAGATGGAGAGAAAAAGGCCAGAAACAAGTTTCTTTTGATATTCATTCACCTTTGGCGTTGGCAATTTAATTTGCCTAAACGAAAGAGCCGAAAAATAATTGCTGGCTGCACCGCAGATACAGATACAGATAGAGATGGAGATACAGAGATACAGATATCGAACAAATGAGCCAAAAGGCCGCTGGGGTGAGATCATTCCCGCTGCTGCCAGATTGGTAATCGATCGCATAATTTCAAGCTTTATGGCCAGAATGTATGGATTGGGTAATTAAGAGATAAAGAGGTATTGGTTTTAAAATAAATTCTTTGGGAAATATAGAGGTTAGAGCTTGGGATCTATAAGTTCTGGCATTATAATTATTAGAAAATAATGGAAAATACTCCTGACTTTGTAATTTTATTTAGAACTTGCTTTTAGGGTTCTTTTTTGAGGTAAGCATTCAATTAAATATTTAGAAATGTATGTATTATATATATAAGTAAATATTATAAATATATAAATATCATTAGCAATTAAGAAGATGTGATTAAATTCCCTACAAAATTTATTGTATTTATGATCTCCCTTCTACCTCAAAAATTAAACATAAACATTCTAGAAAAGTAGGTCAACAAGGAGCTGCCAAGGCTCCATATTTCCTCACTTCAATCTTCCAGCAAACATCATCCGCTATCCATCATCTAGTACCCTTCATCCAGTATCCACAGATAGTGATCCATCATGCCGCATCCATCATCCCAAAACCATCCAACTTGAGCCTGCTCTGGAGGTCAGCTGCTAACAATTGAAACTGCAATCAGCCTGCAGTCCGACCTCCACGGATGGATGGATGGATGGATGGATAAATGTAAGGCCTCCGATGAATGCGTTTCATTAGCTTCACTTGTTCGCCACGTGCCAATCATTTCTCCCCCTTGTCCGGATCGATCGTAGAAAGCAAAAGTCAAGCAAGTCTCACCGACAAATCGAAAAACCGAAAAACCGAAAGCAAAGCCCAAGTATCTTGACCCTCATTAATTCAAGTAAGCCGCGGCGGCGGCGGTGTCGGCATTCGCAAAAATAAAATAAAATATAATAAAAACAGAAGGAAAACTTGAAATTTACAGTTTCAGTTTCAGTTTTCAGCTCTGCAATTAACATACGAAATTTATTTAAATTCAATTTTTATTTCGGATGCAAGAGGTCCAACTCCAACTCCAACTCCAAGTCCAGGCTAAGCTCCTCTGCCCGGCTTCTTGGCGAATGTTTTCACTTTCGTTTGGCATCCGAAAATTCCAAAGTCTGGGGAGTCAGTGTCTCTCTCCCTCTATCTCTCTGGGCATCCGGCCACCTTCGGCAACCTGTTTTTGGTGGCTGGCCGACTGACTGGCCGCTTACCATGATTATTGTGATTATTGGGAGGGAGCTGGAGCTGGAAGCCGTTCCAAGTTGAGCGAAAACCCCCGAAAACACACAAATTGAAAACGAAAACGAAGCGAAAACGAAAGTGAAAATGAAAATGAAAATGTTTATCGAGAGGGAAAAGGGGGAAAAACAAAGCAGAAGATCGCCGAAGATCGTGAGCAGGGACCATTGAATGCCGTAAATTAAGTTGGCAATTTCTCGTTTTGTTTTCGGCCAAGAGAAATCGGTGGACGAAGAAAACTCCCAGCTCCCCGACTCCTGTGGAAAGTTGCTGGCCAAAGGGGACTGGGTCAGCGGTGCCATCGATGGGGTCAGCGGGTCAGCAATCAATCTCGGATCTTACCTTGTTTCTGCGCGGCGGCTTCTGGACTCCCTCAACGCCATGGACCTGCACTTGGACTTGGACTTGCACTTCCCTGGCCTTCATCTTGCCATCACAGAACTCGGGCCTAGACTGGACTAGTCAGGGGACTACTCTCTTATCTTTGGGCCCGAAAAAAGTATACAATTTTTCCCAGTTTATTTGCGTTTGTTTTGCGAATGTTTACACGTTCGTTTTGACACTGACAATGATTTGTGGTTGGCCCAGAGAGGAACGGAGACCCGCAGATCCAGTACTGAGGGTCTTATCAGAAACAGATGTGCAAATAATTAAAATACAGGCTGAGAAAAGTGTAAGATACATGCTCAAAAGGTTATAAGAATTTATAATAAATATTAAAGTAAAAGATAGAGCCCTTATTGGGTCATAGTTGCTTACTTTAATTAGAGGAACAAAGGTTATTTAATGCCTGAAGCTTTAACCATCTTTCAAATAATTTTTCAGATTTATTTAAGAGATTATTCTGGCAGTGCAGATAGCGAATAACCTCCTCCGAGATACAGAGATACAAAGATACAGAGAGATGCCTTATCAGAGGAGCTACCTACCTGGCTAGTTAGCCAGCTATAAAGCTGGGCACTTTCACTTGCCAAAAAGGCGAAAACAAACGAATTATGTATCTCTCCCAGTTGATTATAAATTCCAATTTCAAACCAAACTCCAAACTCTGACGACTCTCCGACTCTGAGAGAGCGTAGGTGGCCCGCAAATGGATCGCATTACATGCAGATACAGATACTCTCGTATCTTTTGGCATTAGTTTTGATTAAGTAAGTCAAGCGACTCCGAGTGGCATGCAAATCAGCCGAAAGACAGGAAATTATTACACGCTCCCCCGACACAGACACACTTTCCCAGTCGCAATCCCAGGTCCCAAGTCCCAGTTCCCAGTCTAGTTTTGGTCATGTGCCCGAGCCCGGTTTCGTGTGGCTTTCGCAGCGGCTGAGAGCTCGATTCATTAGCATTACACGGCTTCCGTATTTGGGGCTCCGAAAATGTATATATAAATGTTACATCCATAAACAATTTATTTCTACAGGTACTCTTAGCTCAACTTAACTTAAGGCTAAATGGGTCAGAGAGCTTCCCGTGACGAGAGATATCCGTTATCGGGAAGCACTTGGCTCTCTTTGATGTGGTCACCACGAGTCACTGCGAACGAGAGGCGACGCGGGACCTTGGCGGTCTGTCTAGGATTACGACGAGAGTGTGGATTACGGATTATTGGCTAGCTGATAGATGCTATCTTTTAGATATTACCCAGCTAGGTAGCTGCAAAATGGCGCAGCAGAAAAGCAAAGATAAATGGAAAATGGATGCGGCTCTGAGGCTGTGGGAGTTCCTACTAGTTCTTAGAGAAAACCATTTAATTGGAGGCTTTAATAACAGACCATAGTGTGCGCACAACAGCACCTTTGAGGAGCACAACAGCACTTTTAAGGCGCACAACAGCACCTTTTTATTCTTTTAAAATTAATTTATAATGAAAAACTATAGCTGAAGGTGATAGAACTTTAATCCTTCCAATTTTCTCTAATTTCTTTTATAAATACCATAAATGGCGCGCACAACAGCTCTTTCAACGCGCACAACAGCCACTCTATATTCTTTAAAAATTCAATTATAATGGGAAACTATAGCTAAGGGATATTGAATATTCCTAAAAATTAAATTATAATGGAAAACAAAGCTAAAGCATATAGAAGTTGATTCTATCGAAATTTATCTAATTTGTTTAGTAAATACCATACATGGTGCGCACAACAGCACTTTCTAGGCGCACAACAGCAACCTTTTATTCCTTTAATATTCAAAAAAATGGAAAACAATAGCTAATGAATTCAATAAAGCAATTTGTAGGCATTTTTTCCGTATTTTCTTTTGTAGAAACCATACTTTGCGCGCACAGCGCACAATAACAACTTTTTATTCATTAAAAATTCAAAAATAATGGAAAACTATAGTTAAAGGGTTTAACAGAACAATTTTTCAATATTTTTGTTCCCATTTCCTTTGAAAATGCCTTTATCACTTTATCCAATAATTACCAAGCAAAAACTAGAGCTTTTCCCTCTAAAAATATGTAAAACCTAATAGATGGCAATTCATTACAAGTTAAAAACTCAATAAGCTCTAAGCCAGTGATTAACTAGAAGGTAATTGGAGGTGAGCAGGTGCGAAGCGATAATTTAGATATCCATCCAATGCATCCACTAACGTGGCCCACATTCCGCGGGCACTGCACTCCATTCCAAGCTGCAAGCTCCAAGCTCCGAGCTCGTGAGAATCCAGTCCGTCTGCCGGCGCGATCCGTGGGCTAGGCCAATGTCAGTCTGGCAGGCGGGCTTAGAATCCGCCAGGGGCTTACGTCATAAATAAAGCGACCAGTGGCCACCGCCAGACGAGATTGGGTTTGGGAGCCGCTAAAGCCGCCAGAGCAGCAGACAAGACGAACCAGTTCCAGTGGCTCAACGAGATCGGGTTTTAGTTTATTTATTTCGGTGAGTATCTGAGGTGGAGTTGGAGCTGAAGATGGAGATGGAGATGCAGATGCGGATTATGCAACCCGGAGAAAGCTTAGCCTCGAATTCTAGCGCAGATTGCGGGAGTTGACGTCACAACGGCATCCGCCGTTACTTATTGGTTACAGCCTCCTTGCTCTCCTTCTGGGTGCGATTTGTGACACCCAAGTGCAGTTCCATGTAGTTCCACAGGCCAAGCCCGCAGAATGTCAAGTGAGCGAAAGTCGTAGCCAGGAAATAAATGCTTAGAGTTCTTTGGGAATAATAGAAAAAAAAACACCAGAAGTAGAGCGTAGGACGGACAGGTGATATTATGACATTTCGAATCAGCAAAAAGGTGTTGTGTCATTCGTCACTGAGTCGGTGTAAAATATGCCATAAATGCCATTTCATATTCAGCCTTGGCCGTTCTCGGTTCTAATCATAATGTCTGGCGCGGCTCCAGGCTCATAATAAATTCAATATAATGGAGTTATTGCCATTGTTTGTTTTACTTTTGTGCTTTTTTTAAGAAATTGATTAATTGGTTCGAGAGGAATTTGCCATACATCAATCATTGAAACATTTATGGAAATATATATAAATAAAACGAATTAAATAAGATCTTTAAGGTTTCCCTTGGTGTGCAATGCCTGACCACAAACTGCCCAGTTCCAGCCAGGAGCTCCTCCTCCATCCACCGCAATCGTGGCTCGTTAACGGAACCTCTCTTGGTGATAGTGGCTTTCAGAGAGAGGGAGGAGGAGGAGGAGGGGTCTTAGGAGGTGGATTGCTCAATCCTCGCCAAACCCCGGGCCTAGGCCTGGGCCTCATCAGCATTTCTACACTCGCACAAGAAGGCAACCGAAAATTATTACTAATTAATTACTGTTGCACAAATACTCGACGCGTTGCTGCACTGCACCTTCAGAGTCAGTGGCGGGGACGCTCAGGAGGGTCTGTTTTGAGGGGCTTGAAGACCCCCTGAATAGTAAAAAAATAAAGTTAATGGTTTTTATAAGAAATATAAAATATTTTAGCTACCAGAAATTAATTCCAAGAGAAATAAACTGGTAGTTAGCAATAATTACTTAGCTCAATGATGCATTTCAAAGTTAACTCCTAACTGGCAGTTATGGGAGAGTTAGCTCTTAACAGGCAGTTAAATGAGGGTTAACTCTTAACTGTGAGAGTTAACTCTTAGTTATCAGCCATCCGAGTGTTAACTCATAAATGGCAGTCAAGTGAGACTTAACTTATAACTGGAACTCATCTTCCATTTAAAAATATTAAAAAGAAAAGACAATTTCCATAAAAAGGACAGCTTCACAGGCCCCAGTTATCATTTGACCTTCGATTAAAATACCAGACATTGAGAAAAGCCCAAGTTAGCTTAACTTTAACTGACAGTTATCTTAACCAGACATAAAAAAAGCAAACGCTATTAAGTGATAATATATTCCAGTGAAAAAGACCGAAATAAACTGATTTCTGGTATGTTATTTTCGAGATCCCCCCTTGGAAACATTTCCAGGGTCCGCCACTGTCCGCAGCCCCTTCTAAAAATAAAAAGAAACCCCCCTTTCTCCAGAGCCATAGCCAGAGCACTTGGCCACTTGTTTGTTTTGAGTTTTCTGTTTGATTTTTGTTTTATGTTTTATGTTTTATGTTTGCTATGCGGTGCGCGCCATTTCGTCAGCTCATTCAATTGAATTGAAGCTCATTGAGGCGCACTCAATCAAGGGGGGGCGGGGGGTGATTGAGGCGGAGGGAGAGGCACTTAATTTCGTTTGGGGCGCATTTCACTTTCGTTTCACCGCAATCAAAATGCGTCCAGATCGGAGATCGGTGAGCGGACAACGGACAGCGGACAGCGAGCGGCGGACATCGAGGGGCATGGGGAAAACTGAGGCGCAAAAATTTCAATTTCATTTATTTATGAGCGGCCAGGCGACACTTTTGAATGCAAATGACGCCAAATTGTTGGTCAGGTGAGAGTCAGGTGAAGACTGCCGCCTGCCGTCTTCACTGTCCCACTGAGGGCACTGAGGGGGGCATTATTATTATTATTTTGTATTATTTTTCTCTTGGGCGGAAAGCCTTAGAGAGGAAAGTATAAAGAAGATATCACAATATTTTGTAGGGATATTAATAAGCTTTTAAGGGCGTTTAAAATTAAATTTCTGGGCATTTAAGAGGTTCTGTTTTGAAATTGTATTGTACTTTTTATTAATTGTTCATGTAAAAAAGTGTTGCATGTGCCCAAAAGGGATTTATCAATAAACAAAGTAAATAATATGTATTGAATGAGCAAAGTGTGATTAAGACATTAATTCCCTTAACTTAATGACTTATTTACATATAGTTATTCTATACGAAATACTTAGTCACTTAAGTTTTGATTGTTAACCCAGAATATGACATTTATAAAAAAGTTCCAATAACCTTTAGTAAAATGTATATCTAAGTATATAATAATACCTATAATGAAATCTATAAAAATACTACAATATTACTTATATTAAAACATATAATTAAATGGTATTAAAAAACCGATAAAAATAGTATAATATCTTGAAAAATAATTATAATAAAACCCATAAAAATACCATTAATAATATCTTATCTAAGACCCATAACAATCTTATTTCATATCTCGAATAATAACAATTAAAGTCAAGATGATATTATTTTGAATGAGCTTAAAAATGTCAAGCTCTTCTTTTTTCTAGACAAAAATAAAAGCCCTAAAAAGTTACAAGCAAATCATGATTCATATGTATAAAAATTAAGACTTAAAAATGTTTTAAACCTCTATTTTCAATATTCCTCAATATTAATAACCTTTACCCCATAAACAGTCTAAGTAACCATTTCAAGAAAACTCTCTAATATCTATTTTCTCTTATTTCCATCTCTTTACTACAGATTTTTGCCTGTGCAGCTGCAATCCAACTTCGTAATGCCGCATTAACCGAGGCTAATTCGTGTGAAAGATGCACTCATTCGAGGTTCAAGTGGATCGCGACCCAGAGACCCACAGAGAGCAATATATATATATAAATATATATAGTCCCTGTTAGACAGCCCTGAATTCTGCCAGTTTGCAGATTTGCAGATCTCAAATCTCCATCAACTCACCGTGTTGATCTTCTCCATGAAGACACTCATTTGGTTCTTGGCCGACATGGCGACTGGATCGTAGAACTATAGCTTTTGCAGATTCGCACACATCACGCACCGCACCGCACACACAACACACACACACACTAACTCTGTCTGCGACAATAAAAAAATTAATCAAAAAAATGTTTATTATTTTATTTCAATTCGTATTTTTATAGTTCGCGGCGCCGCTCGAAGAAAAACACACGCGCGCGCGTTTTCCAATCTTTCGATTTTGATTTGTTAGCTCAGTTTTTGCCTCCAGTTTTAGTTTCAGTTAAGTTTCAGTTTAAGTTTGAGCTTAGTCTCAGAGTCAGCCTTTCGCGTGCGTTCTTATCGACGGCTGGCAGCGCATTGAACGCAGCGCTCCAAGTCGGCGGGCTCAAGACGTGCCCACAGCGGCGATGGATTCAGCCTGGCCAGAAAGCGGCTAGCGGCGACGTCGGCAGCGGACGAACCCGTCGCGAGCCGAAGAAGTTGGCCAAGACAGAGTCGCGGCGACAGGTGCCGAAAGAGAGCCGACAGAGTGGAGAGCACACACTGAGGCAGAGAGAGCACAAGCCGCGAAACCGGCTGCTCCAGCTGGGCCTAATGCCACAGACGCCACTGTGTCCCAGTCCCGCTCGGCGCTCCACCGCTCACCGCTCGCCGCTTGCCTTGGTCCGCGGATTGGGGCCGTCTTGTGGGTGGCGTTTTCGGTGGGTGGCTTGAATGCACCGAGCAAAAAATATAGCAAGGGTGGGTTCTACACTTAAAAACAAGTGCTTAATGGCAAAAAGTAACTGATGAGGAAAGCTGGCAACCTCTGGAATACATGTCATGGCTTGAGGGGAGTGAAAAATAAGTTAAAAGGTCATGAAGTAATAATAAACCATTGGAGGTTAGGTTATTTATCCCAATTCCTCTGTCAAGAAGCATGCTTTCTTTATTCTAAGCCTTTATTCAGCCTTCCCTAACATTTTCTTTTGAGGTTTCTTATCATAATTACATGATATGCAAGCATAACTAACTAAAATATTTAAACTCGTTACCTAAAAAAACATTTAAAGTAATATATTAAAGTCCAAAAGCATGCTTTCCTTGCTTTAAGCGAGCTTAGTCCACGGTCCCGACTTGCGAGTCAGCTAATTTCTCTGCCCAGCCTCTCCAGGCATACAGACAACATACACGCAATGTTTACATACCACCAGTTCTGACAAATTGTATATTGTATTTCTCAGCAAAGCCTCTGCAGGCACACAGACAACATACGCACAATGTTTACATTCCACCAGTGCTGACAAATTGCATATTTAAAGCAAAATCTAGTCGTTTTTATAATATTTCAATATTTTAATAATAATATTTTAGTCTTAGCCATTTGTTATGCAATATTACAAAAAAACGTTAGCTCTTTTGTTTTCCAACATGTCTTAAAGTCAAGAAGCATGCTTTCCTTTCGTTAAACCGTCATTAATTTGCGCCTTAAAATTCTTTTCCAACATATTTATTTAAACTTTTAAGTGCCTTTTCTTACTTTTTACAGTGTAACTGCGTCTAGGGTAAGGCATTCCATATGGAATTATGATGAAAACAAGGGCAGCACTCCAAGTACTCGTGCTTGTGACACCTGATCTCTCTTGGGGGTGGAATTGGGGATCGAAAAACCGTACAGTTAATTGCTATGACACTTTTTGCGCTGAAAAGTCACGAAAACGGCGGCGAGCGGCGAAACTTGAGACGACACACAGCTAATGGAAACCGATTTGTAAGCAGTCGAAGGTGTAGAAAAGTCACAAAATTAAGTTAAATAATATTAAAAACCAAAGGGAAGCATTATCAGGTTTTTTTTTCTAGACACATAACACATAACACATATAGATTCACCAACCAAAATCAGGGAGAAAATGTATTTGAAGTTATTAAAAGCCAACCAAGTGAGTGCGCAACAAAGAGAAAGGAATTTTGATCGCATAGTTTAGTGTAATAATAGTGTAAAGTGTAATAATGCAACAAAGTAACAGTGCATTAGCCAAAACAAACAAACCAGAGAGCTGGCCAATATATAATCGAACAACTTAATTAGCTCTGGCGAATCAGCCACAAATACAACCGACAATCGTCGTGCACAATGAGTTATTCAGAAACACGAGCATATATATATAAGCTATAGCTATGGCTATGGCTTTTTGTAAGGCAATAACTTTGGCAATCGTGGGCCCAAAGCCCAAGCCAAAGTCAGCAAACAATTTAAGGTCGTCACAACTAAAGTTGGCTTTTTGTCTGTGATTTTTGCAAGTGTCATGCAAGGAAAAAAGAAGTAATAAAATTAAGAAAACGAATATCATGGCCCCTGTGTAAATTCTCGCCTCTTTTTTTATGTAACGGTCCTTGTTAAAGACAATATTGTTGTGGCTATTACTCGGATCGCCAAAAAACAACAACACCGAGAGTATTGGCGGTCATTCAATTGCGCGCTGCCGATGACAGTTTTTTTGTGGTTGGCAACCGTTCTTCATCTGCTTTTGTGGCTCTGACGGCGAGTACCCTGTAATACCGAGGGTATTTATTGTTTAAATTATTTTCAAGGAATTGTCTGCTTAAAACTCTAGAAAATACCATTAAAAAAGCCTCGTTATTATCTTTTCTTAAGAAAAATAACCACTTTGAATTTTAATAACTTAGAAATTATTTTCAAGCTAGAACTAAAGTTATCTTCAGTCAAATACGTCCTAAAAAATATTTAAATTATGGTAAAATAATTAATTTAATTGTAAATGAACAAGAAATAAATAGAATATCTAAATAAAATGTGTTGCTTAATCACATTAGTGTACAGAGAACATTTTTAAGGAAATGGATTTAAAATAAGAAAATCCGTACTCCAAATGAGAATAGTACGTATTTGAGAACGCGGATTCTCAATTTTCGGATGCCATAATTCTCTCTGTGTGGTTATAATAGATAATACCACTGTCATAAGTTTCCAAACACTTTCCAAATTATTTAGTTTAGTTTCCAAGGCTATTACATATTTATAAACCTCTAACACATTCAATTTTTTGAAGGCAAGAGGTATTTTCTAAAGGGTATTTTTATACCCCCCAAACTTGACACTTTTTTTTATTTTTTCTATATTTTTTGCCTGGCATTTGGTCTGACTTGATGACTGATTTTGGCCGTTACAGACGGAGTGAAGAAGTGGCTTAGCTATTGGCACTTGGGCAACGAACCCGCAAAAGGTGAGACAAGAGGCGTACGCTTTTTACTCACCTGTTAATTGGCTTCGTTGTTGTTCGGCTGGGGCTTAGTCTTTAGTCTTTGGCTGCAAACAGAGAGAGGAGAGAGGTACAAATTAGTTGAAATCCGTCATAGTCATAGGACCCAGAGACCCATAGATTAATGGAGTCTTCCCAAACCGATCCAAACACACTTCCATTTCGATTTCCATCCATGGGAATGCCCCTTTCGATGGGCGTAGTGCCAACTCATCCCGGCGAAAGCCAACACGCTTCGATCGCAATTACTTTGGCCATTATGCGCGGCGGCCCAGACATAATTTCCCATTAGCGGCTTTTTATGGATTGGCCAAGAAAACGTGAGCTGGAGATGAGCTGCAATCATTCAAAGAACCCATTTCATTTTCCTACCGAACCTAATCAGATTTACCTTGCCCTTATACCTAGTCCCAATCCCAAACCCAAACCCATTCCCAATCCCAAACCCATTCCTCTGGCTGCACCATCTCCATCTACTTGCTTGTGAAATGTGTGATTTATGCCCAGCCAAAAAATGTCTAAAGAGGCGGTTGAAAGTGAAACTCTGTGAGGCTTGCTTCTGTTTATTATTAAATGCGTTTTCAATTTCACTAGAAAGCACCACTCACCACTCACCACCGCCTTCTTGATATTCTTGCCGGGAAGAAATCGCCGTGAAATGGGGGAAATAAACAAACAATTTGTACGCGCTCGCACCTGCCTGGAATAAGTTAAAGGCCGTCCTTGTCCCCGTCACCATCATCATCATCTCCCCAGGCACGCCCTGGGCATGTCAAGTGGTGACTGCCAGGTGAGAGAATAGCAGTTAAATCTGATATTCGGTTCATCTGCAGGCGACCAAACGAAAGACTTAGGCAACGAACTTGCGTGGGCCAGGATATTACTGTAAGTTAGTCTAACCGTAGTTAATAGGAGTTTTAAGCTCCTAATTTGATTTAATATGGTTTGTTATAGTTAAGAATAAATATAGTTAAGGGTTTTAAGTTTAAGAAGTTGTATTAAGTGCTTAGATTTAGGTTAATCTGTAATTTTTGTATACATATTAAGTTCGAGGGGTCCTTGGTATTTTAAATAATTAATTAATATTTAAATACAAATTACAAGAACCCATGGAATATATTATTAAATCATAAAATATATATTAAATTAAGATGTTAAATTAAGATGTTACATTTAGGTTAATTTGTTAATTTTTTGAGGAGTTGCTTGAGGAGTCCCTGGTCTTATTAAATATTTAATTATAAATTACAGACACCCACGAAATATATTATTAAATCATTTAATACATATTATATCATATATCCCCTAGCTTCTGCTAACAAGAAATTAATAAAAACTTCATAAAATGCCAGGAAAATATGGAAAGTTAATTCTAAAATAATCAACCATCGAAAACGATGACAAGTCTGCCGCCAATAATTATGAACGATCATCCGCACACACATCCGTCACTTGGCCTGGCTCTTTCCGGCTTGCGGCTTGCGGCTGGCGGTTGGCGGCTTACGGATTTCTTGGCTTTCTTGGCTTTGGCCAAGACTGACAAATTGATATGCACATTCGGGTGACATTATCATATGGCAGCGCGGCGCGGCGTATTGCCTTAATTAACTATTCCGCTCAGCTAATATCGGTTGGTTTCACCCACCCAAAAGGGGCGTGTGGAGCCCGGCTGCGATCGGGGGGAGTTGCTGGTAAATTGTGGATTGCGGATTGGGGATTGCGGATGAGTATTTCAAATTTTTCGAAGAAAGTCGTCGCTAGCAGCGCTCTTCCCATATGAAAGTTCGGCAGGGTTGAATGACTCAAGCTCAGAAAAAATACAAATAAAAGTCAAAATAAAAATTAAATTTGTGTTTATTTAACTTTTTTTAAGTGTTGCCATCGCCAGTTTGCCAATAAACATTTTAAGGGGGCGCAACCCAGCCAGCAAGTAAAAGTTTATCTAGTTGACATCATCGGACGGACGCTGAAATGTACACCTCTTGCTTTTGTGCTTTATTTTTGTTTTTAATTCGCCATTAAAGGGAGTGCGATTAAAAATTGAAAATAAATACAAAAAAACCTTAGCCAAAGGGCCGTAAATGGATCGTAAATTGATGGGGAAAAAATGCATTAGAACAGCGTCGAGCCTCTGCCAGCACACGGACAGTATACTCCGAATGTCTACATTCCACCAGTGCTGCCAAATTGTAAATTTAAAGCTAAATGTAGCCTTTTTAGCGTTAAATATGTTTTTTTTAGTCATAGCCATTTGTTTTGGATTATAAAAAAAACGTTTGCTATTTTTATTTTATTAGTTATATTTTTTACTCTAACAAATGCAATTCTAATGAGAAAAAGAGCCTTGTTAGGCATAACCCTTTGCCTCTGCCATTTTCCATTCCATTTGCCCTTCCCCCGTTTTTTTTTTAAGTAAGCGCTAAAAACCTGAATTGTTTTATTTTCAGCTGTTTTAATTGTGGACAAGCCGTGATATTAATGCCCCAGCAGCAGCAGCGCCGACTGTGGCAGGGGAAAATGTTATAAAAAAAAAGAAGACGGCTGCTCTCTGCGGTCGTAAAAATAAATATATATTTATGTGCCGAGAAATATGGGAGGGCTGTGGCTATGGCTCTTCGACTGCGGTTTTCCAGGGGGATTGCATTAAAAAACGTGAGTGCGTGAAATGTCTACTCAGAGTCAGGCATCGAGCAGCGAGCATCGAGCATTGCAGTGCCCTTTGTTGTCGATTTTTCGGGTAATCATCTCAGTTGTTGACCAGTTGTTATCGCTGTAATTGTTATTGTTACGGCCGATTGCTGTTTTTTTTTCATTTTTTTTATACATCTTTTTTTTGGGGCCATCGAAATGTGTCAATGCGGGATGAGCGGGGCTTCTACAGGTGGGAAAATAATAATTTCATCTGGTTTTTATGGGCACTTCAATGCCATTGCCTCTAATCGAGGCGGTTATCGATAAATCTTGTTGTAATAAAGCAGAGTGAATCAGTGCCTTAATCATCGATAGTAATTATCGATAATGTGATATTTATTGAATTGAGAGCTGTATTTATTTTCATTATAAAAGCTATATTATTTGTTTTAATTGTTTTCAATAATTATAGGAATATTTTAAGCCATTGCTATGAATGCTATTTATTTTTGTAGAATTTATTCTTTCAGTTCTTTTACTATTCCACTAAATCTTTGCATATCTATCTCGTTTTTTAATAATTATTTGATGATGATCTCTTAAACCCTTTCAGTATTTTTTGATGACACTTTTACCCACTTTTTACCACTCGTTAGCACTTGTTAATTTATTTATTTGCAGAAATCCCCAATAGTTAACCCACCAAACTCTCTCGATCGGCCGCTTCTCACGCTGTGTTTGGGGACATTAAATCACTCATCCGCACCGTTAGGCACACGAACTACAGAAAAAATGTATTACTTAATTTCGCTAAAGCTAAAAGCCAAAGAAATTGGACGCTGGTCAGCACACATTAAACCTGCCCAACCAAAAACAAAGCCAGTCGCCGATGGGACTTCCATTTAATTTCTTTTCAATCTCCGATACTCGGCGAGTGTGTGTATCTTTACGTAATCGCAGCGGGACAAAGGCATTGTTTCTTCTGCCAGCAAATTAGAAGCGAGTCTTGGAGGAGTCGGGGGGAAATCAAAAATCAAACGCTTTCGATTTCTATTTGAATATGTAAAACGACCCAAAGACCGGCAGCCGAGCGATGGCCAGCGAGCCATAGCCCAGTCCAAGCCATCTTCGCCGACTAAAAGGCCAAAAAGAAATTCCCATCAATTAATTTCCTACTCTTTCACCTCTATTTTTCCATCTTTCTTCGATTTTGTCTCGGTTGTCTTAGTCGGAGCTCCGTCGGAGGACGTACAAATTTCTATACAACGATTTTTGCACACACAGCTTTGGAGGGAAATAAAATTTGAATTATAATAAAGTTAAGTTGCTCGTAAATAACGTTCAAAGGCGTTCCGAAAAAATAACCAAAATAGTTAGCAGCAGCAACAAAAATCGCTGCGAACACTAAATATGCACGAGTGTGGGTTGCTATGCGTGTGTGTTGTGTGTGTGCTTGTTGTGTATGGTTAATAATTTTATGGTTGCCTGTGTTTTGATTAACATTTAAAAAGCGTAACAATTAATTTGTTAAACGACCGCAGACCAAAATATAAGAGAGAGATAAAGAGATGAAAATGGAAAGAAGCCAGTCGAGAGTCAGAGGAAATTCTGTTAAGAAAGCTTTTAAAAATATTTAGTATTAAGTATTTAGTATTAAACTAGTAATTTATAATGAATATAATTAAAATAATTAAGAAAATAAAGGGAAAAATATCTAAAAATATATCGAGAGTCAGAGAAAATTCTGTGAAGAAAGCTTTTAAAAATGTGTAGTGAATATATATAATTTAGGAATAGAGTCTCCCAAATAATTAAGGAAATAAACGGAAAAACAAATAAAAATAGAAAGAAGTCAGTCGAGGGTCAGCCCGCTTTGAGACAAGTTTGAAAATTCAGCCAAAAAAACATTGAACAATGTTTAGTACATTAATAAATGCTGTTTATTGGACTAAGTATATATACTATAGGAATTTAATTTCCCAAATATTATTATAAATACAGAAAGAAAGATTTAAATGAATAGAGTCAAACTAGTTGAAAAATGCTCCTTAAAATCCCTTACAAAATGTTTACTACATTTATTAAAGTTGCTGATTTGTCATAAATATTTATACTAAAGGAATTAAGTTTCCCAAATTAAATATAAATAAATTAATATTATTTACCAGACTTTCTTCTCGCTATTAAATACTTTCCATATGCACCCCAGATCAGGTACAATTATTCCCATGCCCGAAAATCTCTTTCCCAGAAAAAAGCGTAGAACGCTCTCTGTAGCTGCAGCTGCAACCGGCGAATCTTCCCATTTTCTACGTGCTGAGCCAGCATTTTCCCATCAGCCCAAGTGCAGCATGTGTGTCCCCATCCCGTCTGAAGAGCTACTTTCTAGGCAGAAGAAGATTTACTCATCGAAAAAATGGCAGGGCGCGGACTGTGGCCACAAATCAAATTGCCTCAACGAGATCTTTAACTCGCACTCGAACTGGCGGTGGTGTCCAGTCCAAGTTTAATGGCTGCGGCGGGAGTATGTAGTTCTCCACCTCTCTCTCTCTGTGGGCTTTCACCTGCGAGTTACCTGTGTAACTGTAAGTGCCGCGGCAGACGTCACGTACGAGACATGTCCGCCTCAAAAGTAACGCACTCGGAACGCCCGCCGCGCCCAGCCTTGACCTACAGCACTGGTTCGGTCTTGGGCTAGCATTTGGACCCTGATTCGGATTCGGACTCGTATTGGGCTTGGTTGGAGGCCTCTGTTTGCTACCTGCATTCAGGCAAAGACACTTCACGGAGCTTTCTAAAAAGTGCTAAGGAAAAGTCTAAACTTCTCTCTAGACTTTAATGTAAACCAGCAAGTAGAAAAATAATATATTTAACTTGGGCAGCTGATACCCTTGCTTATAAGCAAATGTATTGGCAAATTCAGATAGAAAATGCTTCTAAAAGCATGCTTCTCTAACTCAGATTGGGTAAAGCAGCCACTATTGTGGGTATAACAGCCACTGCTGAGGTTATAACAGCGCCTTCTATTACTTTCAAGGGAATTATCACCTCTACTAAGCTGCTAACTTCTCTTGTATCAATTGTAGCAAAAAAGCAAGAATAGGCTTCTAAAAGCATGCATTTCTAACATAACAACGCTTATTGTGGGCAGAACAGACACTTATATGGATATAACAGCGCCTTACATTACTTTTAATGCATTTATCACCTCTACTACGTTAGTAACTTCTCTTGTAGCATTTTGTATTGGCAAACTAAGCATGAAAAGGCTTCAAAAAGCATGCTTTTCTAACTTATAATGGGCATAACAACCCATTAAATTACTTTTAAGGGTTTAATTACCTCACTAACTTCACTGGAAAGTAATAATACTCTTTGGCAAGTGTAAAAAACAGAAGAAGCGCTACCAACCCTATCGCTAATGATCCCCATATTTGGTCAGAAACAAAATTAAAACGCTGCTAATTAGCCATCGGATATGGCCAAAAAACAAAAGCAGAGGCCTAAGCCCGAGCCGTGGACACAAATCCCAGATGATTGCAATTAAGCCGTTGGCCAAACACACCCACGATCCGGCCGGGCTCGCTCTGGCACCTAATTAAAATCAATGAGAGCCACTGCCAGCCAGCGAACAATCAGCGTCAATGGTAAACACATGAATATTTGCTTTAAATATTTATGAAAAATATTTATCCGCGTTGGCGGTTGCCTCCTCTTCCGTGCGTGCGGCGGGAAGAGCTGGAGGAGGAGACTGTCATTGAAGCTCAGCGCGCATTCCAACAAATCTTGAAAATGGAACTTCAACTTCGGTTTCAACTTTAAAAGATCTGGTTCCATGGAGTTAAGAATTAAGACTAACTAAAAGCTTATCTGATTTTATAGAAAAATATAAAAAAGCTTGTTCTTTATTTATTTAAATATTTTGTAATTTAATTTTATCTAAGAATCTTCTTAACAAATTTTTGTAGCTCTAAGAGCTTGTAGTCTTGGAGATCTAGGTGTTAATACTGACAAAACGGATATGGCTAAATCATATTTTTTAATGTTCTGGCTAAATCACATTTTTAACGATGCCAAGTTATAATACACTTTAGTACCGGATAATAAAAAAATAAACATCCAAAACTAGGTAACTGTTTTCCATTTGTAAAATGCCATTAAAACATTGATTGAAACTTCTTGCAGATAGTTAAAAATATTAAACACACTTGGAGCCAACCACGAGTGGCTTTTCCTTGTATCTTATAGTCGTAGCAGTATCTGCAAAAATACCTTTTACGATCTGCAGTTCCATCTTCCTGACATTTGTTCGACAAGCAAAGAGTACAGAGAGGCGGAGGGGACTGGGATTATCCGCTAATCCGCAACGGACCGTGTCCAGCGACCACTGTTGACACATTTCCAACCTGGAGCCCCCTGGCAAGTACCCAGACTTGGACTGGAACTCGAACTGGGGAATGGAACATGAATCCCGCTCCCCTGGTGTCTCTCTCTCCCTCTCCCTGTATTCCTGTCCCGAGACCAGACTTCTTGTTAAGCTCGCAACATTTGCAACATTTGAAGCTGCAACAGTTGCATCTTTGGCAGCGGGCAACATTTTTGCTTTGTTGTTAATTTGGCCAACGGATCCGTTGAGCGAGAACGTGTTTTTTTGGGCCACGTTGGGAAGGCAGGCAGCACACGGCAAGAAAAGCTGGCACAAATGATGATCAAATGGGTCATAATTGAAGGGAATGTCAACTTGTTCCACTGAATATTATTAAAATTAAATCAATTTAACTCTAAACCTTAGGTTTAACCTAAAATCTCTTTAGTAATGAGACTTTAAATCCCAGATTTTTATTTTATATGGTAAGATAGGAGACTCTTCGGCTCTCCTTAATATGATCTTTCAAATATAACCATGTTTCTTTGCTCCTATATTATTATATTATTAATTTCAGACTACAGAGTATCCCCTGGGATTTGACATCATTTTGGTTCTGTGCAGAGGGAAACGAGTTACGCAAAACGAGCCAACACAAAACCGCTGAACGAACAAGCGAATGTGTGGCAACCTCGCCGCGTGGCTCCGCTTGAACTCTGAGTGTGAAGGAGCCGAAGAGGAGCAGTGCGTCGAGCGGAGGAGCAGTGGCACCGATTGCACCACAGCGATTGCGGCATCCCGAAGTGCTCTTGCTTCTCCTGCCTCTGGCCAAGAATTCTCCAGAACGAGTTACACTTCACAGAAGCCTAAATTGAGCTTGTTCCCGAATTTATGGCACACCACAAATATTCATTTATCTCGTTTGGCCAGATTATGCAATTAAAAAGAGGTTTAAAAATAAGTAAAGCCTGTTTTTATAATAGGAAAAATGATAAATAATAATAGAAAACATTAAGAATATATTCTTTACTAAACTCAAGACGTTTAAAAGTGTTTTTAATGACATATCCCATACAAAAACCCATAAATGTCTACCATTTATCATGAATTGCCTTAAATTAATATAAACTACACATATTTATACACAACAAAATGTAAAAAAGATTAAGCTTAAGACTGCTTTGAATTAAAACCTCAAATTTGCAAACCAAAGACTGTGAATATCTTTCGGAAACCGTCTTGATTCGACCCAAAAAATAAAGCTTCTTTCAGCCAAAAGATTACAATATAAAACGAATAAAATCAACGAATGCATTTTGACTATTTTTCTTTATAGTGCTATGAATTTTTGATGTTTTTAAACTGTCGCCAAATTGGGAATTGAGCATTGTTTTTAGGTGTCCAAAAGCCAAACATCGCCGGAATTGGAGAACTTTCGCTTGGCAAAGATCCATCGCTTGAGATAAAGACTTTGCGGGGGAATTGCCTCAATTAGCATTCAGATGCTAATCAATCGATCGATTAAAGCAGCCCCAGCTCCAGCTCCAAGCGATGTCCCACGTCGACTTGGAAGGTATAAAAAAACAATGCATACTTGTGGGCTGTCGCCGGTTGACTTGCCAAAGCCAAGTCTACTTTCAGGGGTGAGCTGCCTGCCACTGGGGACAATGCGAACTTGAAACGGGGATCCGGAAAACAGGGGCGCGACACCCAGAGAGCACACACTTCATCAGCTCCGCTCGAGAGCTTTGCCCTCGGTTTTCCTTGAAGGCATAGGAAAAGTGGCAGTGGCTGAGGCAGAGGGAAGAGGTAATTCCCCAAAAGGGTTGCTTTTGTGGCATACACAGTGGGAAAATCTACACAATGTCAAGACAAAGAAGGTGAAGATAAGAAAATCAAGAGGAAAGGAGCCTGCTGGATAAGTGATCACTGTAAAATAACCTCAGCAGCTGTCAATAAATGTTATTTGAATTCCCTAAATATTATTTATATTATTAAGTATTGTTTAAGCTTTTATTTTCTTTAAATTTAAATTTTTATTTGTGTACTTTAGCTTTGAACTTGAGTTCCTGTGGAAGTCCTAGAAATTGCTGAAGCAAATCAGGCAGGAACAGCAGGAGCGGACAGAGGACATTGGCTTTGTCACCTCCTTGAGGAGGACAATGCAATCAATCCTTCCCAGGCGAAGTCCCCGTTCCCCCCAGGACAGACTCTTACGACTTACCTTCGTTGTGGCTCTGGTTCCTCCAATGGCAGTGTCTACTGTTAACCATTGACTTTGGCAAGTGGGGCGGGAGTGGGCTGGTGTGTCTGCAAGAACAAGGAAGACAAGAAGAATGAATAAAATAACAGGCGAGAAAGAGATGAAGGAGATATGTCAGTCTCAAGATCTAGTTTAAAGTTCCAACATTACAAAAAAGAGTTTTTATAAATCTCAATACATTTTTCAAATACAAATTATTTAAACTTAGTCTTAAAAAAGTAATAGATTTTTTAGAAAACCCTCACTTTTAGGGGCCACTTTTATATTATTAAAGCATACTTTTTGGCCCAAACTAAAAGCCTTAGTTAACCCAAAACTCACCAGCTGTTTGCTGGTCCCCACTTGTATCTCCATCTGCGCCTAACCACTCATCCAAATGACCCACTCGAGCCTCAATCGGTGCGTCTTTGGCGACGATCTTCGAGTGCCGGGCCAGTGAGTAGTGACTATATCGAGTGCTGGCGCTGAGTGCCTTTGTCTGCGCAGGGAAAGTGCCTCAGGGGCCCGAAAAACAGAAGACTGAAGACCCAACAAAGCGGTGGTAAAAATATATAATAACAAAAAACAGAGAACGGCATCAATAAACACACACAACGAACGAACATCTAGTTCAATCAGTGGCAATTCAATTGAAGCGCACGAGAGATCCAGGGTCGGAGATGGAGGCCCCGAGGGGAAATTGTTGGAAGGCCTACACCAAATTATCGAGCAAAATACACATGTTATGTGGCTGGCAACAGGCGTTATTCGAAAAAGCTAACCTTCTATAGGTTTTTGAGATATTATAAAATATTTAATGATATTATAAAATATGAAAAGTTGATATATATTCCATTTTAATCATAAACAGTACGTTTTATAATATCTAACTATTATTTCTCTCTTTCAGTTTAACAAATATATATTTTAGGGGAAACCTCTTTAAAAAAATCTTCTTTTTTTAACTTTGAACGCAAAGCAACCTCACCTTTTTTAGGGAAGAGAAAACTGTGCTAGTATACAACCCAGACCTTCCTAAGATCTCTATAGGGAAGCTGGCCTGTATATTTGCTTTGGATGCTGTCATAACATTTGCATTTGTCTTCCTGCAGGCTGTCACTCTGCCACTGCCACTGCCACTGCCACGGCAACTGCAACGGCAGACATTGACCCTGACAACCCGCATCTGGCCATGTGCATGCCCTTCCTCCGTGACCACGCCCCTGAAAAAGTGGAGGGTGCAACACTGCATCGTCACCATCGAGGGCGGCGTGGGTGAGTGTGTGTCTGGGAAAAGGTCATTGGGCTTGTTTGAAGTTCGGAGCTGCATCCTGGCGGAGTTGCCTTGTTAGTGTCAATGACACACACACTGCATTCACTCCCATTCCTACCTTCTTTACCCCCCCATAACCCTTCATTAACAAACCAACAAAGTCAGAGAAGCTGGCAAAAAATTTGCCACAAAAGGCTAACAGCAAAAAAAAAAAAAAGGAGGTATATTTATTCTCATAAATGATTTCTAATTTTCCCTAATTTCAAATGCTAATATAATTAATTTCAATTATAAAATGTTTTATAAATATTATAAATATTTTAAGCAATATTAAATTGACCATTTTCTACATAAATGTTATATTTACTTTAATAAAACCTATTTTCCAAGTTAAATCAATTAATTTCAAATGCAAATTGCCAAGAACCAAGTTCAAGGTTATATTCAAAGATAAAAATAATATAAAAACAAAAAAAGATGAAACATAAATTTTATTTATTTAACAAATAAAATCTAGTATACAATACTAAACCTAATACCACCTACTGAGGCCTTCGACTCATCTGCTAAAATTGTTTTGTGTGCACCACGCAAAAGACAAATGCAAATCGCGGCAAAAAAAAAAAGAAATATGCAAAAAAAAAAACTTTTCACATGACAGCTCAAACATTGGCGATGAGATAAGATTGCGCCTGGTTACCCCTTTGGACCAAATGAGCAAATATTTGCGGATCCGATAAAGGCAATGGGCACACAAAAACAGTCTGGATAACAGTCGAATGCGAAATATTCCGGGAACAGACGAGGAGCACCAGGGAAAGAAGCCAAGGGAAGCTATCCTAGCTGTGCAATATGAATTTATCTGCAGATAAAGGTAAGTGCCACCATAAATTCACCTTTAAGGGACACTAAACCTTTGTAAAAATTAAGGTTTATAGTGTGGCTTAATAAATAAAAGATGTGTTCAGCATTTGTGCTGAAATTCTTCGGTAAATAATCATAAATCCGTCTTATAAGAAGTCAAATATGTTTTCATAAGTAGATATTTGATGATGATTAGCCAGTTTCTGCTGTAATACAACTATCTCCATAAATCAGTCTTAAAAGAAGCCAAAGCACTTTTGCTAGACTCATTAGAAGTCAAAGTACCTTTGATATTTTAATAATAAATAGCCGAAAGAGTTTGCTGGCAATCCAAGCTCAAAGGGCTTTAATTGGCGCTGCCCTGCCATTATTGGCAATCGATCTTCGTTCTGTGGCATTCGATTCGTGTTTGTGTCTGCCATCCTTCGGTATCAATTGATAACCTCTCCTCAGATGCCTCCATCACTCCAATTGCAATCAATCACACGCACACACGATCGATCCTATGCAAATAACTCTCACGGACAACTAATTGCACAGAAATTGCTGCCCATCCCTGCTCTGCCTTCCATATTCAATGTCAGATTCAGTTTAAGATTGTTTTTTGCATGTCAGGGAGAGGAGATCCCCAAGGAAGGCAGGTGATGATAGGCAGAAGGGGAAATTGTAGGTAGAAGAGTTTACTTTACTTGCACGCTTACTTTACTTTATGGCAGATTTATTCCTAATAAATAAAGTGCCCCAAGAAAGCCGTCTTTGGGAACCCTATAAAAAGCCCAGAAACTCTTCCATTTCCTTAATTTCTTACTAATATCTAAAATAAGTAGTTATATAAGTAAGGCGCCGCCTTGGAGTCCTTGTTTCTCATGGTTTATATGTTATTTCCTGAGATGTTTACGCAATTGCTCGGCGCTTTTGGGCCTTTCAACGCCAGACGCTGATCTGGGATTCCAAACGGCGGCTGCAGCTTCTATTTTTAGGCACGCCACTCGGACGCAACTCCCTGGGTCCACCCTCGTCGTCGTCGTCGTCGTCGTCGTCTTCGTCCTCGCCTGCTAATAGATCGTGGCAATAATTTAATGGACATCCTACAGCCCCGCATCCCCTTTAGCCCTCTGGTTGTTCACGTCGTGATGCCTTTTGGTCATGCGAACGCGAGACCGAGACCAGCATCTCCGCCTTGTAGAGGAGACTGTGTGTGCCTGCCCCGCCTGCGACCATGCCATTCCACAACCCACATATGGTGGCCTGGCCCTGACTTGGATTTATATTTAGTTCGCTTCCTGCTTCTGCCACTCGAGCGATGGGAGTAGGAGATGGGAGCATGGAAATGGAAATGGGACCAGAAATGGGAGTGGGTTGGCATGGGATGTCATGTGAGGAGACCCTAGATGGGGAAATGTCTGTCGATTGTCGCTAAAATTGTATCGATTGCACTTTAATATCTCCAGTGATTTATGTTGATCGCCGGAGAAACACTCGCTGCCCCCCTTTGAAGTTTTAGAGGAACTCTTCTTCGGCTCTTCGGCTCTTCGGCTCTTCGGCTCTTTGGCTGTCAAATCATAATTTCCCGCGACCATATATCATCTTATATTCTCTTTGTTTTAGGGTCTCGCTGTAGGAACTAAAATTAGTCAACGGCATCGCATCTCTCGGGGTCTCTGCTTTCTCCCCAGCCTAAGGGCACGAGCGGCAATAATTAAGAATTTTAACTTAATTGCTTGAGGGGGGAAACACGGAAAAATCTCTATATAAATATAGCCCCGAAAAGAACTGGTAAAGTGCCCCGGAAAAATATATAGGGCTCCCTGTCTTTGGCATGAAACTCTCTAGGCATTATGTCTTGGCATTAATATGTTTTGGTTTCAATTTAAATTAAATTTCAATACCAATTGCCTTAAATCTATCGTATAAACGAATCTTCTTCATTTCAGGGCCGCCAATATGAAGCTGATCCATATATGCAGTTTGGAAAGCGAAAAGATGTTGCCAGGAACCGCAAAAACCGCAAAAAACAGGAGGAAAAGCTGCCAGGAATCCAGAGAGTGCACAATTATTCAAATCAGATTTGTCTAGCTTCAATTGAAGGCTTCGTCTGTCGTCTGTCCTCTGTCCTCTGTCGAGTGTCTCTCTCTCCGTGAATGCTGTGAATGCGAAATTAATTGAGACAACAGCGGCAAATTGTCGAGTGCTCCCGGAACCCGGGTATCCCGTAGTTGCATCTGCATATCTATGTATCTATGGATGGAATGGGATGGGTGACAGCCCCAAGTCTCAGTCTGGTTGTCTGGGTCGTCATAGGGCTTCTCCACAATGCAGTTGGATCGTGGGCTAACGAGAGGTGAGAGCTAGTGAAAAGAGGGGAATGCATTTTGCATCTGAACGAGGGTTGACTTAAGTATTTCCTCGTTTGAAATGTTCCAATTATTATTAAACAAATTATTAAAACCAAAGAATTTCTTTAAAAATCCAAGATCCCGAGCCAATACTAATTACAAAAATATTAAAATCAGCTTCTTTTATTAGAGAATGATCTCAAGCTGATCTTGAACTGATCCCACACCGTGTTCAGTCTAGAAATTTGCATAAATTTCAATTAAGACAGGGTCTTATATGTGTATAAATCAATCCTATAGTATATATATCCATGTATGGCGAGGAATGTTATCTCATCGCTTCATTCTCCTCTCAATTGAGTGAGAAGCACGATCGATTTAATGGAGATTGCTCCAATTCCGATGCCACTTCTTTATTGACAGCTTTATGAGTCCTCGGGCAGCCCTCGTCGGGGAATTGTTTTCCCCCATTTGATTTTATTGCAGATTTTGCAGATTTAGAGCAATAAACTTTATGAATCGAGGAGACAGCAGCGGCAGCGTTTTGCGGAACCGTTAGACGTTGAAAGATTTTGGAAGAGAAGCACCCAGCGGAGTTTAATTAATGCTAATTTGGACCGATTTGGTTCGGAGATGTTTGGACAACTTTTGGTGGGGGCACAAAAGATGGAAAGCCAAACAAAGAACAAGCTGAAGAATCAAACAAACGGTTCTACACGCATATCTCCCAGAATATATCTTCCACGAGTTCTCACTTTCCGCCAAGTCAGCGAATAATCCAAAAAATGTGACAAGAATCGGGGGAAGGGAACGCGATTCGGGTTCCCATTTCGCTGGAATCTCGCTCTGACATGGGAATGTTTTTCGGTTGTTGTCAACAAACCCATAATAAACACCTTAAAAAATGCCCATATCATAAGGTGAGTCGCCTCGAATAATTTCATGAAAATTAAGAGCACCCAATAAATTGGCTGCGCCTTCGATTTTCGACATTGACATTGGCATTGGCTTGGGCTTTGCTTTGAAGGCGGATTTACTGGTAATCTTCCCTCTGGTAACCCTTCCTCTTTTTATGCTTTTTGTTGGCACTTATCAGAGCGTAACGCCGCGCACGCGCTGGATCTAAAAGGCAGAACAAGGGATCCCAAAAAGGGCAGCTACTCCTCCTTTTCCTGGTGCTGCTGCTGCCTTTTCTGCACCTCGAAGGCTGCACGCCTCGTCTTATTTTTATTTTCATTTGTATTTTTATTTTCGGGTAGGCGGACGACAATCTAGTTCGGTTGCCAGCAGCTGACAAAAGGAGGAGGCGGAGCTGGAATCAGGCAGGACCCCAAAGAACACAGTGTCCGAAAAAAGGGACAGAACCAGAGAATAATAATGCTAAAAGATGCCCAAATTTTGGGAAAAGAACAACGGAAGCCTAAACTAATTTATAATTAAAAACTTTTTAAAAAATGTAGAATTTAATGGCCACAAAAAAGGTTAACATTTTGTATAAAATTAGTAAATAGATTGAATTATCTCATTCCACCAATAAGTTATGGTAATATCTATTAATAAACTTTATTTATTTATTTACCAAGAAAGTCTTTCCAGCTTAACTTAATAATAATAATAATTATATCAACAAAGCATTGCATTTCATTGGAGTCTGGCTCTCGATATCCCCAACACCTGTGACTTTATGTCAGTATTACATTATTTTAACGAGAAATGGAAGCTCTGAGTAAGGGAAACTTAGGGTTTCTGGGAAATTGATCACTGGCTACAAATATGTACCAGTTACTAAAAGGTTCCAGGTTCCTAATTAAAGACTTTTTAATAAAAATAGAATTTAATTTCCACAGAACAGGTTCTAGTTTTGTATAGAAAACTATTAAATAGATTGATTTATATCATTCTATCAAGAAGTTATGGTAATATCTATTTCTATACAGTTGAAGAAATAAAAAACGATGTTTATTTATAGAACAAGAAAGTCTTTCCGGCTATTCAAGCTTAGTAATAATAATAATATCAACAAAGCATTGAATTTCCTTGGAGTCTGGCTCTCGGTTTCCCCACCATCTGTGGCTTTATGTCGGTATTACATTATCTTCACGGTAAATTGAAGCTTTAAATAAGGGAACCTCACAGTTTCTGGGAAATGGATCACTGGCTATAAATATGTACCAGTTACTAAAAGGTTCCACTGCACCTGTAGAATGTAAACGAGTTGCTAGAAACTTTAAATATATTTATTTCATAATAACTGATTCGAAAGAGATCCCCTAATTGTTTCCAGTGTATTCTGTGCAAAGAGCGGGAAAAGGGAGATAGGAAGAGGGGAAGAACAGATCGAAGTCCTGAGCCCAGTTCAATGTCAAGTTCGTGAGCTTCTCCTTCTGCCTCCGCTTCTTCTGCTCTTGCCTCCTCCGACTGCACTTTTGTTGTTTTTGGTTTTTTTGCCTTTTGCAGTCTCCCGAGGGAGTTGATTGCCGTTGTTGCCATAGTGGCTGAGGTTGTTGTTGTTGGGCTGTATGCGCTCATCGCCCAAGTCATACTGGTGGCCACGCCCCAAAAGTGACGGCATAGGCGCCAAGCTGCCAAAAAAAAATCGGAGCTTGGGCACATTCCTCCACTCCTCGCGCTCTCTCTCTCTCTCCTCGCCAGCCTGCCTGTCATCTCCCTCCCACGCCCCGTTAAGTGGCCACTCTGGCGTCTCGCGAGATTTCTATCTCCGCGCGCGCCGCTTCCTGTCAAGGACGCACTCGGCCCGGGTCACGGCTCTGAGTCACGCTTATGACAGCCCAGCGTGAGTGAATGAGTCATTGTCCAAAATTCTGGAATCTCAGATCCCCAAAAAAAAGCCCTACAAGAAAAAAGTGCACGAAATTGGGCAAAGGAAGCAATTCAAGCGGAACGCAGGGCGATTAACGAAGCAGGCAAGCAAAACAAAAGCGCTTAAAGGGTTAATATAGCAACATCAACAACAACAACAACAATAACATGAAGAAGTTCAAGTTATGCAATAAGAATTTATGTGTAGTGGTCTCCCCCTCCCTTTCTCGCACTTAGCAGCATCTCTTCGCTTGATATTTGTTTGTTTTCATCACTGTTTTATGGCCTTTCTATCCCGTTAAAGGTTCTCTGCCTTCCCTTTCCCCACGTCTTCCTCTGCCTTCTCTCGCTGTTGCTATTGCTGTTGTTGTTGTTTTCGCGTACCAAGTGGTGGTTTCTGGTGGTTGCAATGCCAAAAATAAAACGACAACAAACAACAAAAACCAAGCGAGATGACGGAGTTTCATTAGCGCGTTTTAAACTAATTAAACACGCGAGATTATCTAGGCCCCTCCCGCCTTAGCACCCCCTCACGCAAATTTGAAGTTTTCTGTTGTTTTTTTTACAGCAACAACAATTAATCCTAGCTGCCTGGCTGTTGTTGTTGTTGTCGTTTGCAGGAACAGTTAGTTTTGGGAGAGCGAAAGAGAGAGCCGGCTGCTGCACGCACACCAACGCACAAGCACGCACCACGCACACGGGAATTTTATTGATTTTTTCACACACATTGACACAACGGGGGCAGAGAACGAGAGGCAGGCACAATAATAAACGGGAGCTGCAGAGATAACAGCAAAAAGAGCCTGATAATGGCAAATAACCAAAGGGAACAACAACAACAACAACAGGGGAAAGAGCGTAATTTGCAACACAAAGGTAAACACGAAAAGTGCATTACACCGCACAAAACAGGCTCAGACTCACTCTCTTCGTTGCTCTGCCGCTCTCTCGCTCCTTCTCTTTCTCTCCTGCACAACTCCTTTTTGCTCCTTTCGCCGCAGGCTTCGCAGATTTTGGCACACGCCCAAAAATAAAGCGAATGACCGCACAATAACAAAAAACGCACTCTCGCACACGCAGCACACGCAAAAACAACAATAATCTTAGTAAATGCCGGGGGTGGCAACTACCGTTAGTTATCCCACAGGACTCACTTTTTTCTCGCTCGCTCTCTTTGCTTTTTTCTTTCGCTGCAAGCTTTAGACGGCTTCTTTGGCTTCGAAATATCACTTATTTTACCACTCCCGACTAATTAATCACTCGTGCTAAACTATAGCTAAGGCGCGCGACTTGCGAATTTCGTTTTATTATTATTGCACTTGGCTGCGAAGAAAGCGCGCAAACTGATTGGATCCGTATTGCTTGCTTTGTTTAAGACCGCACGCGAAATTTCGTTTTTGGGCGAAAACAAAGCGCGCCCATAGGTCGAATTGCAACCAAAAAAAAAAGTTACTCGCCGTCTTCAAATATTTTTTTTAAATGATTAGTTCTTGTGAGCAGTGTGCCCGCTAGGTTTTTCGTTTATTAAACCGAAAGCCAGAAAACGAGCGGATTTTCTCCTACGCTGCCGCTGGTCACACTTAAATGCAAAATGATGTCAAAGGTTGTTAACTTTGATGAAAAAGGTGGAAAACTTTGCTTTGACAAGGACGTGGTGGGGCTGCCAACCTAGCTATTTTAATAAATAAATTATAAAATGCCTGAAAGTATGCATTTTTTTTTTGCGGATGGTGGGAAAGAGATACGAGAACTAAACTGAATTTTCGCATTTTACTTAATTCAGCAAAAGAGATGCACAATTATTTGACCAGGAAAATAATAAAATGCCTAAATGTATACAAATTGCTCTACTTTTCAGTGTCAACTCAACTTTTGTTCTATATTTTATAAAAATTAAACATTATTTAAGGTTTTTCTGGGATGATAGTCAATTGCCGTAAGTAAACAAAACGTAACGACTTACGCGGTGGGGCTGCCAGATGTGTTTTTTTGGAGGAGGGGCAACACTTCCGACAAATAGTTGGCACCGCGGCCGCGTGATGGCACTCTATCGATATCGCATCATATACCGATGCCGATAAGCAAACAAAAGGCAACTGTACGCCCAGTCCCATCTCTAAACAACACCAGTGTTCCCAGATCAGGGGTTTTCCCCCTAGATTTAGGGGTTTTTTTAATGTCCTAGAGGGAATTTTAGGGGGAAAGTTTAGGTTTTGTTTCGGAACGATTGATTTAAAATTTTTAAGAAAATCTCTATAAAATTGCTTGTTTTTTATTATAAATCACCTAAAATGGAAGACTGGATTTTTTAGGGGGAAATATCGACTATTTGGGATTTTTTAGGTGGAAAGGAAAATTTTCATCTGGCAACACTGAACAACACCAACACCAAAAACGGCGAAGAGTTTTTATTGGCAATAATTATTTAAAAGGAACGCGATAGCAGGACAATCGAGCGAGCGAGTGCCGTGCGCAGCGTACCCCGAGGCGTCCCCCGAAGAATTCAAGAGCTTGCGCGTGCCCCGGACCGGTCGAGACCCGGAACGCAGGCGGCGCCATGAGTGTGCTGGCGTATCCACGTACCAACGATGAGGAGATTTTCCGACACTGCGGCAAGGACTGCGGGGTGGTGACGGCCACCGAGGACTTCCAGTACTTTGCGCTGCGCTGCATCTTCTGCAGCGAGAAGTTCCTCTACTTTGACTCCTTCATTGGCCACATGCAGACGGCGCATCTGGGCGACCAGTCGGTGGCAAATACCACAGAAGCTGCCGCCGGCGCCGCTACCTCCTCAACGGGCGCTGGCGGCGACGGCACCACCTCCAATTCAGCCAGCACTCTCCTGGGCCTGCGTCTCGGCGAGCCGATGTCCCTGTCGGAGGCGGGAATGCATCGCGACAATGGGGAGCACCTGCTGCCCAACTTCCATGAGATCGAAGACTTGACGGACGCTGATACGGCGCTGCTGGAGCCGCAGATGGTCATCAAACAGGAGCTGCAGGATTTGCCCTGCAGCGACGCCGACGAGGAGGAGGAGGAGCATGATGACATGACCGATTCCAATGCTGATCCCGACGAGGACGAGGCCATACTGCCCGAGAGCGATGTCCCGGCGGTGAGCGGCAGCAGCAGCAACCGGCCCAGGCCGCGCATGAAGGTGACTAAGCCCCGCCAAACGGATATGTCGAACGAGACGCCACTTGACGGCGATGGCGATGGCGGCGACGACTCCTTCACGGACGAGTACGGCGCGGACTTGGACAACTACATGGACGACAACTCGGCGGAGTACATGGACTACGGGGAGCCCTTCGAGCCCAGCCAGCTGTGCCTGGACTCTGACTTTCTCAGCTACGACGATCTCGTGGAGGAGTCCCTGCTGGGGGTGAGTGTTGTGGCAAAGCCTATTAGCAAGAGGAGATGTAGATAAACCCTTAAATCCTTGAAAAAAGTACTTAAAAATAGAGCTGTAAAAACATTGATAGTGATATCACTCGATATTTTCGATAGTGATAGTCCAAACCATCGATAATATCGATACTATCGACATAATAAAATGGGTTTACAAAAATGTACTTTGCTTAAACAAACCAATTTAAATGGCATAATTTATAAAAGATTTCATGTATTAAACAAAAAAAAAGAATTAAATTCAATCACATTACCGTCTATATAGAATTTATATACATTTTATTCGAATTCACTGATTTGCTGCTAACGCGATGTATAGATGGTAGAAAAAAACAATCGATGGTGACCCGGAGCACAGCATCATCGATAATATCGATAGTATCGTCGATAGTTTTACAGCTCTACTACAAAATGCTCTTGAAAGTTATTTAAATAATTTCCTTTCACTTTCCCTTTGAATTAAAGCGCGTGGGCGAGGTGACAATGCACATCAAGGACCGCAAGATGATCAAGTTCCTCATCCAGTCGTACAAGCGCAACCCCTTCCTCTGGGACCATGGCAATCCGCAGTTCCGGGATCGGGTCAAGCGCGCCCGCTTCCTCGACTGGATCGTGCTGGAGTTCAAGAGCCGCTTCAACATCTCGCTGGCCAAGGATGCCATCACGCGGAAGTGGGACAACCTGCGGACGGTGTACAAGCGCGAGTGCAATCGGATGGCCCTGGAGAAGACCAACATCAGCACGCTGTGGTACTTCAAGGAGCTGCACTTCCTCAACGAGGTCTACAGCTACAACGACAAGATGTCCGATGCCGTGGTGAAGGTGAGTCAACCCAGCCAGGGTTGGGTAGCATCAATAACTCCTTTATCCCAAGCAGGAAACCTCGTATCGCCGCCGCTTCTCGGCCATTTGGAACGACACCTCGACGGCCAAGCTGCTGAGCATGGTGAAGCGGTATCAGTGCTTCTACAACCGCTTCGATCCCGACTACCGCAGCAAGGAGCGGCGTGGGGAGGGCCTCCACCAGATGGCCATGGAGCTGCAGCAGCTGATCGATGTGACCACCATCCAGATCTCGAAGCGAATCTCCCAGCTGCGCTTCGACTACTCCAAGCAGAAGATGGAGCGCCTCAACTGCGAACGCCTCGGCCGCAAGTTCATTGCCAACTACATCTACTACGACCAGATGCACTTCATGGACGAGGACATACCGCCCTTCAAGTGCCAGCACTGTCCGGAGATTGTGCAGACGCTCCGGGAACTGGATCTCCACATGCTCACCCATCAGCCCAGTCTGGGTGGTGGTTACTACTGCAATATCTGCACCATTCAGTTCCACACGGCGGAGGAGTTCGAGAGCCACAAGCAGCTGCATTTGGGAGCCGGCAACGAGGTCAAGTTCAACTGTGAACTGTGCACGGCCAGCTTCCGGGAGAAGGCCAACTACGACGAGCATCTGCGGCGGCACAACGAGGAGCTGTTCCTGCCCTCGCTGGCCATGAATCATAGCATCTTGGAGGCCTGTGCAGCGGACGAGGCGAAGGTGGAGCCTCCCAGCGGCAGAGGGCGAAAGAGGAGCTCCCTGGCGAAATCATTACCTGCAGCGGTCATCAAGGATGACGAGGAGGAGACGACAACGACGGCAGCAGCAGCGGGCACCGGAAGCGATGTGGCCAAGCCGTACGGCTGCGAGGTGTGCCGGAGGAGCTTCGCCACGCCGGGCCACCTCAATGCCCATCGGATTGTGCACCAGGACGAGCGCGAGCGGTGCTACAAGTGCGACTATCCGCAGTGCAATAAATCGTTTGTGGCCCGGAACAGCCTGTTCGAGCACCTGAAGCAGCACTACAGCAACGAGGAGTTCAAGTGCGACATCTGCGGCAAGACGTTCAAGTCGACGAAGAACCTGCAGAACCACAAGCAGATCCACGACAAGGTTAAGCGCTACGTCTGCCAGATCTGCGGCTCGGCCTTTGCCCAGGCGGCCGGCCTCTATCTCCACAAGCGGCGGCACAATCGGCCCAATGGCGCTGTGGGCGCCGTAGGACGCTCCGGCCGTACCACCCTGTGAGATAGGGAGTGGGAGAGGGACAAGGACAGGGACAAGGACTGGGCCAAGGTCAGACGAGGCCGTGGCCGTGGTCGCGGTCGCGGTCGCGGGCGGTATGTCAAATAGTTTTCCCAGTAACGCAGGCAGCTCTCCTTGCTAACTTATTTTTTTGTTTTATGAGTTTTACCTAGAGTCAAAGGTATTATTTGAAATTCATCCCAATTACCTGCAACCTGTAACCTGTAGCTGGTACTTAAAAGCAACCAAGTATTTAACACACATTTAGGCTTAAGTTAGGCAAGCACTTCCTTCCCAATGACTCTGGAGCAAGTTCAAACGGACAGAGACGGCGAATGAGCGAGGGAGAAGCAACACAACCTAGGTTTAAGTTTAAAGTAACGGTAATATTTAACATTTCTGTGCCAATCTTCACACACACACACACACGCAGTAGTGCTGGCAAAACATCGGAGCACTATCGATAGTATCGATTTTTTGAAAACCATCGATTGTTTTTCGCACTATCGATGTTTTGATTAGAGCGATTAGACTCCATTTGAAGCCTTTAAAATGATCATGACGATGCTTTCTCGAATGGAAATTAATCCCATAAAGTCGGAATCGTTTTAAGTGAGAAAATGGCATCACTACCGATTATATACTTTGTATAAGCAGAAATGGTATGGCTTAGGAAATATCGATAGTAATCGAAAAAATCGATAGTGCAAAACAACGATTTTTTTGCCAGCTCTAACACACACAGACCCAATGATTGTAATTTTTAGACTGTAAGCGAATTGTAAACACATTCCTTCCCACACGCATTCCACATAACCAAGTATTTCGAACGAGTATTCTACGTAACCTAACTTAACTTAACTTATATCTTATGTAGACATAAACCAGGGCCATCAAGGCAGACAGCAAGCAGTGCCGACTAATTAATTAACTAAGTTACTAGGCCGCTTAAACAGAGCATTAAGTTAAGGCAACCATGCAACAAGAAATAGAAACACAAAATATACACAGACACTCTACGCGTCCGCCAACTGACTGAGCAACCGAGGAATACATTTCCTGTAACTCGTAACCCCAAACCTAACTTTAATCCATAACCTAACTGTAACCTAAATATGTATTTTTAGGGCAGTGGTCCCGCCAACATGGCACTAGAGCAGTGGTCCGCACCACTACAGTCAAATGCCAACATTGCATTTGTATGAGTGAAAATTGAACATTCTATGGCTAGATATGAGAAACAATAGCTAAAACCTAAAAAATAGCTATTTAACGCTAAAAAGGGTTAAATCTAGCCACACAAATCCCATCCCGCGGGATAAGGACCGTGCCGACCACTGCACTAGAGTCAGCGAGGAAGAGTCCCGGCAAAGAAATTTGCGAACCACTGCCTTAAAGCCAATTCTGTAAATATGTAAGCTGTTGGCTCTACATAGGCTCGATGGCAGTATATTCTGGAACCAGAGAGATCCGAGACAAACTAGAGAAGCTCCCCTACCCATTTTTAGGCCTAAGTTCACATTTAGCACAATTTCGCTGATTACTCATGCAGGCAAAAAACTTAAATTAAGAAAAGAAACAAACAAAATAGAAGAAGAAGGAAAACCAGCCAAAATCCGCTTATCACAAACGCTGATAACCGACTCGGATCGAGCGGAATTATTCAAACAAATTGTGAAATAGTTAACAGCAACACGAGGAGGAAAAAAAGGAGAAGGAATCAGGAGAGTTTTGGAGATTATCGGAACAAAAGTGCGCTTCCAGGACAGAAGAGAAACCTCAAAAAGCAAAAAGAAACTCAGCCGCAGAGTAGGAGAAACGTAAAACTTAAACTAATAACAAATAATGAATAACTGAAGGTAGCATCTGCAATGAATGAACATTTTTATGCGTCTTCGGAACTAAACTAAACTGAAAAAAACTAAAAACTAATGTAAATTAAGGCGGAGACAAACAAATCACAACTCTATTTATATCCTAGCAATATCGAATGAGATTTTAGTACGATACAACCACAATATATACACACACAACACGCGCATATTCGAAGTATTCTCGAATAAATAGGTTTAAATAATTTAAAAAACAACACCCCCTTTTCATATTTATTTACTGGGTGACGCTGGTCTGGGCCTTATCGCAATCATTTGGCGATAACTGCCCGCGTGGGGATTATCTTTACAGTTGTTGTTGTCGCACGTCTGGAACTGAGATTCCTGGGAATCAAAATCATCTTTTGTCGTGTGTGTTTTCTTCAAATAATAACATATTAATATATTTTTAATTATGTTTTGACGTCACCAAAAGTGCCCCGTCATGCTTAGTCGCTAAACTGAGATTTATATGCTCGTTTGGCATTGGAATTTTGGCCAAGAAATTGTGTTGGTTAACACTCTGGCACAAGGTTTTAGAAATTTAACTAGAAATACCTGGAATTTTCGTCAACAAATCACTTTTATTGATACCAAAATACCTAGATGGGCAGCGAATGTCAAGCTGGGAGCCTTTCATCATCTGGGAAAACCATTTTTAGAGTCCTTAAAAAGTTCCTAGTATAAAAACTATACAGGAAAATCATTTGTTTTTATTTTTTATGTATCCAAATTGTTTACAAAATCTTCTGGCTTAAAGACCGTGTGATATGGGCACTTGGTATATATATTTCTACATATATTACCTGGGGACCGATGCCCCCTAAGACCCCTGACGAAATTACAGGCACGTGGATGTCCCGCCCCTTAAACCTCTGCTGCCTTCGCCACCCCTTTCCCTCTCCCATATCTGTCTTGGGGGTGAGCGTCATCACTTGGCTACTGCTGGTGGTTGGTTAGCAGCTCTTCAAGGCGCAGAAGCTGCCAGCCAGCCGAGCGATCACTCGAGTGGGGCGTGTGCGTAGCGCCAAGCGATATACATACATATCTGCCCGGTACAAATCTCCGAACTTTGCGATAATTAGCGGCCCGCGAACTGTGTTTTGATCGATTCGATCAATTAGCGGCAGGCCGCGACACAAGCCCCTCACCTCGCCAGATACGCATTTCGCAGTTTCTAAAATTAAGTAAACACATTAATCAGCGATTAGATTCACCAGGCATATGGAGGATATAGACACAACAAGCTTTTCTGTATGGCTTTCGAACTGGGGCGTTCGTTGTTTTAATCACGGCATTACTCACGGCCCACGGCCCGGAAACAATCAACAATCAACGATTTATAATAGAAGAATTATCAAAGTTTAGCCGGCAAACAGAGGTGTGTGTGCGGGTGCGGTGTGCGGGTGCAGATGCTCTTCGTGGACTGTCCCCCCTGGTTGAGTGTGTCCTCCTCGGACGCGATTCACAGGTTCACAGGACTGCTGGCAGGTAGGCACCTTCGTACTGATGCCCTGACTAGATGCCTCCTAAATGAGCTCGCCGCGCTCGTTCACCTTGATCACACGGACGCGGGCATGCCGCTCGGACAGCACCTGGTCGATGTTCTTGCTCGTACTGATGCCGGAGCTAATGCTGCTGCTCTCGCTGCCATCGCTGGCGGTGAACAGGCCGAGATTATCCTTGATGAGATGATCGACGGCACAGCCGTCGCACTGCAGGATGACCACGCCGCTGTAGTAGGCCTCCTCGCTGATGGTCTTCGTGTTGCGGGTGTTGCACAGCTTGCAGCGATACACCAGCTCCATGCGTCGCTGCATGCGTCGGAAGCGCTTCAATGTTGTCGGCGAGAGCGAGCCGCTGGCAGCCTGGCCGCCATTGCGACCGGCGGCGCCGAACGGTTTGGCGGTGAAGTGACAGGCGTCGAGGATGGAGCGCGGTATGGAGAGGGGCGCGGGACGCGGCTTTAGCGAGGCGAGATCCGCTTCGGCGTCCGAGAGCTCGACCGCAGCCGCCGGCTGCTGCTGCGTGGCGTTGAGGATCGCGTTCTGTCCATTCTGGCGCAGGTAGTTGAGTGTTCGCGAGGTGAAGATGTTGCGCAATGCGTTCATCGTCGTCTGTGCATGCTATTCCTCTGCGTTTCTCCTGTCTGTTGCTGCAGTGCGTCGTCTTCTTCGGGCGCTGCACGTGCTGACTGTTCGGGCTGCTGCTCTTGCCCGGATTTGTTTGGTTTTGGAACTGCGCCGTCCAGCGGAGGGCAATATGATTGGTGATACCAGGATGGGACAAGGCAAACAGCTGTCAAGCTCACGCACGGTCACACTGACACTGAGCTTGACCGATAACGATAGAAATATTTTTGAAAATTGAGTTCCGATTTTTTGTTTTAATTTAAATAAATGAAGAATTTAATTCAACTTCAATGCTTTTAATATTACTTCAAAGTGTAATTCCTTACAAAATGATCATTTTCAGTCCCTTCAATAACTTAAAAATATTATTAATATACTCAAGGTTGTACAAAGAAAATTGAAGAGGCACAGGCAAATTTAAGCAATTTTTTTTGCCTATAAATAAATGTGTGTATATATGCGCTTAATTTAATAATAAATGCATTTCTTTTCATTAGATACTATTGTTTGTTCACACTATCGATGAAATTGAACATCGATATATGTTTCCTGCACAAAACAGTATATTATGGGATTTTTTGGTATATTCCCGAGGGCCTTCGTGGAATTCCCGAAGAAGCGCCATTTTTTTTTCCACTTAAATTTTTGTTCGCATTGGACAGGAGAAGGCACGCATGCGCTTAAACATCTAAGAAGAGGGACGAGATGTCGGATAAGTTAAACGGAACCCAAGATGACTCAACAACTTTCAATGCAGGGAAACTTGACCAAAATGCAGCAACTTACTTAAAGACCAAGAAATCTGACCAAAAGGCAGAGGAGGAGGAACAGCCAACTTACTCAAAGGCAAAGAAACCTGGCCTAAAGGCTGTGCTGCCGCCAGAAATGGCTAAGCTAAACAAACTTCTGGAACCAAAGGCAAGGCCCAAAGCGAAACCTAAGACACCGCCCCTTGTGAGGACCCACCTCTTTACACCCTCCAAGAAGGATATTAAGTGCTTGAAACACCTCGTGCAAATCAATGCCATTCCGTGTATAGCTCGCCAACCGATATACTATTACTGGATGCTCTGCTATGTGGACACCATCGAGGTTGTGATGAGAAAGGTCTATGTCTTGAAAATTGAGTGTACGTCGGATGAACTGTACGAGCGGAAGTGGCGCATCAGTACCTATCTGGACACTTGGACTAATCGCTCTTTCCAGCCAGGCGAGGGCCAGTCATTCTCTTCGCACCAAGTCGCACAAACGAACGAATTCTTGCAGTCACGTGCCGGCGACCCTATATTTTGGGTTAAGCTCGAGGGCTATCTCTCGGTGATTACCAATGAAACATACAGCCAGCTGCGCCTGCAGATGAAGCCGCTACCCGGAGACCAATTTGGAATGAAGCTCCACAACCCACTAGCCAAGTTATTCCGGTCTATGAGAAGTTGTTTGACTAATTATCCGTTCAAAGATAAAGCGGCAAACTGGCGAATGATCAGGACATCCGCGGCTCAAAATGATGAATTTTTGGAAATTAAAACCATAATAGATTTAGATTTCAGATAACTGAACACTACTTTAAAACAGAATTATTGATTGGCCATCGATGAGCTGTCCGCCCTGGCCAAGTATCCCACCGGCCACAAGCCGCGCGAAATCTTTTTCCGCGAGGAAAAAACAGAATTATTGTTTGAATATCTAAAACAAAAATATATACATGTGATTATTAAATGAATAAAGAAGTCAACTTCCAAAAACTAATTTATAAATAAAAATGGAAAACAACTGATTGAAAACAAGTCTTTATAAATAATTATTTATTTCAGGGGCATGTAAAAATCACTGAATAGGAAAAACAATTTACAAAAGTTCATTTAAAAATAAAAATGGAAGACAACTGTAAAAGCCAGCTGAGTTGTTATCGATTTCCCTATCGCTATTGCTTGTTAGCTTTTTATGGCTAGAATACTAGCTGGTATTCATCGCCTATCGATATCGATACCGATAATCACAACAAACCTTGCCGGCTGGCATTAGATTATATAGCTATTATATAGCCGATTTATAGCCATTATATAGGCCGCATTACCGAACCCAAATCTAGATCCCACCGGCATGGCCCACTAGCTGCTCCTGGAACAACAGCAATCAACTGAAAGGGCGAGAAACGTCATGAACTTTGCACGCCTGGGATTCGAGCAGATGCTGTTGCGGAGCCTCCGAACGGCCCGCCAGCCAACGCAATGGATGGTGAACCACCGGCGGTGGATGGCCAGTGGAGCCACCGCCTCGTCGACAGCCTCCCCCGCTGCTGCTGCTGCGGCGACAGCCAAAAAACCGGCGTCACAGGCGCCGCAGATAAAGCCGCTGCCGTTGGCCGAGGAGCGCCTGGAGTCCATACTGTCGCCCATTCGCACCCGACTCATCCGGAAGAAGCGGCTGGCCATCGATGAGCTGTCCGCCCTGGGGTTCCTCAACGCCCGCGGCTACACCACCGCCGAGGAGTACAATTTGGAGGATCTGCAGATAGCGCTCCGCCAGCAGAATCTGTACGAGACGAAGCGCTTCTTCTCCACGGACAACCTCGATGTCGAGCAGAATGTGCTCTTCGTGGCGGCCAAGTATCCCACCGGCCAGCAGCCGCGCGAGATCTTCTTTTTCCGCGAGGGCTCCGTGGTCTTCTGGAACTGCAGCGACATCGAGATGAACAATGTGCTCGGCTTCCTGCGCTCCTTCGAGCGGGAGTCGTATGTGAGCGCCCTGGTCCATGGCGAGAGCGAGGTGATGCCCTACACGTACATCCCGTCGACGGCGGTGGATGTGGAGGGCGATCTGGTGGCGGAGAGCAGTGACTTTAATGTCGCCTCGCGCGCCTTCTTCCAGAACGGCAAGTTCTTTGTGACCGCCGACACGGACAGCTTCCTGTACAAGTACACCTTCTCCAATGCCATGGCGCAGTCCATTAAGCTGGGCATCTGGGAGGCGACGCTGGACCGCTACATAGACTCCATAGAGCACTTGACGGAGGACCTGAAGAGGGGTCGCCGCCTGCGTATCTCACGGGCGGCAATGCTGCGCAAGACCGGCGAACTCTTTGCCCTGCGTCACGTGATCAATCTGTCGTCGGATCTGCTGGACGCACCGGACTTCTACTGGGACCGCGAGGAGCTGGAGGCGCTGTACTTGCAGGTCTGCTCCTACTTCAGCATCACGCGCCGCACCAAGGTGATGAACGAGAAGATCAATCACTGTGTCGAGCTGGCCGAGCTCGTTTCCCACAACCTCAACGATGCCCACCACATCCGGCTCGAGTGGATGATCATCATTCTGATCATGGTGGAGGTGGGCTTCGAAATCCTGCACTTTGTCAGCGACCACAAGGATCCGCATGCCCTGGAGGTGCTCCCACTGGCGGCTAGTCCTCCGCTGATTCCCAAATAGTGCGTAAACTTCCGAGGGGAGCCCATGTAATATACATATGTATAATTGTATTTTTGCCTAAAATATATATGTACATATACGTAGATTCCAAAAGAACACGAAGAGAAGTCACAAAAGTATCCCTATTTTAAGTGCCAAGCCATCTCGCAATTTTGATAGAAAGTTATTCGGTTATTTTGTAATAATATCTCACATCCTATGTGCCTCATCTTTCGTTGTTATTTCCATTTGTCATTCAATTGTTAAATATAATTAAATCCTTTAATAGAAGATAAAAGGGTCTTGTAAGGAAATAAATCAAATGCCAAGATTGCATTTGTATGGGTGAAACTTAAACACTCTACGGCTAGATATGAGAAGAAAAAAAGCTAAAATATTCTGTAATATGGCAAAAACTAGCTATAGACTAAAAAATGAGCTATTTAACGCTAAAAAGGGCCAAATCTAGCCACACAATTACAATTTGTCTGCACTGATTCTTCTGTTCTCTTTTGTGCATACTTCTTTTTTTTTTGTGCATACTTCTTTTCTCTTTTGTGCATACTTCTTTTTTTTTTGTGCATACTTCTTTTCTCTTTTGTGCATACTTCTTCTATTCTCTTTTGTACATACTGTGCGTGAGCTGCAGCGACGCCGACTAAGAAAAATCCTATCCCACGAGATAGGACCGTGCCGACCGCTGGAATAAATAGACCCAGACCTTGGCTAATCTATGTATTAGCAAATATCCCCAAGTATTTAACATATTTTATGACTTGAATGGGGTCTTTATACAGAATTAACAGGGGAGAGAGCCTTGGAGCGTTAATAATAAGTTAAATTTAAGAGTTTAGAGAGCTGTGTAGGCTGTAGGCCGTGTTTACTGTGCGCATTGTTTACCTTTTGGTGTGTGCGCGCTTTCGGCGCGCGTAAAACCATTTTTAATTGCTCGCCCGGTGTCCCACTGTCACTTTTCCTTGCCTCCGACATTGTAAAAGTTGTTTTGTTTGGCTTTGTTTTCACTTTGCCCGGGAGACGGACGCGAAGACGGATGGACCAACCGGCAATCGATGGAAACTCTGCGCCTAGCAATGATCGGCTTCGGCTTTTGGCAATGCAGACGCGCGGAGTCGCTCTAAAATGGGTCACATGGCAGCAGCAGCAGCTCTTGAATCCCACAATTGCAGGCTTCGCTTGTAGGCAGACAGCGATGGTTAAACTGTCAAAAGATGCAGGCTGCACGGGGTTTCAACTAACGAATTACCCTTTAAATGGTTATTTACGAAGATAATGACACATTTTGCTAAGGTTTTTAGGTATTCAATTAAATTTTTTTTACTTAAACTCAATTCTAGTTAATTTGCGTGTGAAAAACTCACTAAAATATATTTTATTAGAGCGTTAAATCGCCCTATTTAAGTTCTGCTTTTTATTAAATATGATTGCTCTGCCAAATAATTGTTTAATTTCATAGTTTAGCTCACGTAATAATATTTAACAGGCAAGTCATCATCAGACTGGGCCCAGTTTGATTGTAAATTGCATTTAAACAAGTCAGAATAAATTAACAACGACTCCAGCGGGGTTCGTAGTCCCAGAGTATTGTTCGTAATTATGTATTATTTGCCAAAATAATTGTAATAATAATAAGTCTATGGGAAAGTTACTTTTTCCTACAAGTTCTAGGTATTTTACATGTGAAACTTCCAGGGAAAAATTGTCTTGATTGGATGTGTAAGCGGGAAAATATATATATTTTGATAACAAATTTAATAATATAATTTATAAAGTTATTAAGGCTTTTGTTAAGTAAGATAATAAATAGTTGGAAAAAATCACATCCATTGAAAATAAACGTAATATTCCATTTGTATTCATAGATAAAAAAAAAACAAAAAATTATTATATTTAAAGCCTATATTTATTTGAATTGTCCATCCTAAAACCCAGGGTTTTTCCTGTGTTACCACCTATTAACCTCAATTATCTGTATTATAATATTGCTTTTTGAGACCTATGCATATTTGGCAGACCAAATATTACTTGAAAAGAGATTATACAGAAAATTTAGCAACCTAAGGGTTATAAAAACCAAAACTACACATTATCTGGGATAAACACAGCACGTTAAGGTGTACAAAAACAAAATATACACATGACGAAGCTGGGAAAGTGTTTAATTTTGCTTTAGGTCTTCTCTTCAAATTTAAAGGTTATAAATTATTGTTTCCCTGGAAATATATTTCCATAAAATCTAAAGTATATATGTATATTTCTTCGTGTATTTTTTTAGGTATATGATTACAAAAACAAAATATACACATGGGAGAGTGGAGAGTTTCTGATTTAAGTTTTGCTTTTTGTCTGGGCTCCTGACATTAAGGTTAAACTTGATTGTGGAGCTCCCATCTTGAAGTTTGGTGCCCAACCAAAATTTCGTCTAGAAATCTACCTTATATTCTTAAAGTATATATATTTCTTGATGTATTTTTTCGTAGGTATCACTGGGGTGTTACCTGTATGTTCACCTGCGTTCTCCTCTGGCCAGCTTTTGCTTTTGACACATTTTCGTCGCTGTCTCGTCGCCGCCGTCGTCGTTGTTGCCGCCAACGCTCGCTGTTTGTTGTTGTCTCTTTGTTGCCGTTGTTGTTGTATTTGTAGTTTTAGTTGTCGCTGTTTTTTTTTTTTTTTTTTTTTATAGTTGTTGCTCTTGCTGTGGTTGTTGCTGCAAGTCTCGGTGTCGGTGCCTCTCTGCTCTGCGCGAGTTTTGAGTTTGGGCTTGGGTTTGGGCTCTGATCGATCAGTTGCTGACTTTGCGCGGCAGCGAGCGGTTTGCACTGCGATCTCGTTGTATCTTTATTTATATATATTTTCCACAGTGCTTGTTAGTTTTCTAGTTGGACGTGCTTTTTTAGGTGCAGTTGCGCACGCGCGTTGATTTCGGTTTTTTGTTTTTGTGAGTGAAGGAGGAGGAGAAGTGGAGTGTTGTGTGTGTGTGTGTGTGTAAATAGTGGATGGAAAATTGAGCCAACTACTGTTTAAAAAAAATAAATCAATCATAAACACATGGTTTCGAGTGGATAATAATTCATAGTTAATGCTGCTGCTGCTGTTGCTGAGGGGTGTCCTAAAAAACTAAATAATGAACGATTGTTAAATGTTTTAAGCAATTTGTAATGATAGTAACACTAGTTTTACAATTTTAAAACAAGGTGTGCTTTATTTTGAGGGTTTGGATTGGATGAAATAAGATTTAGGGAAAAGACTCCCTTAAAATATATTTATATTTGAAATTTGAACTTATAATGAATTAAGGAGAATCCTTTAGGTAGAAGTAACAAATATGTGAAAACTTGCAGGACATTTTTAGCCCTAAATACATGTATGTTATAAGAATTTATAGCCTTTTTTGATCAGTACACTATTTTTATCTTACTACAACCTATATTTTGGCTTTTACAGTGGAAATTTAAACATAAAAAATATATACAAAATTGCAGGACACTTTTTCCTCAAATAGTAGTAATTTATAGCATTTTTTGAGCAGTGTAACTTTGCTTTATGGACCATCAAAATGGCGCGTAAGTTCAAAAGTGCGGGTCTGCGGATCTGTGGCAAATTCCCAGAGTAATTGCCGTTGCTTCTGAGGCCTTTTATGGTCCGAACTTGATCAAGGAGCCTAAGAGACCAGCATACACTGAGGGAAAATGGGGAGAGGGGCATAAATGCAATCAATTCCATCATAAAAAGGAGCAAATTCCGAAACATTCTTGTGCTTTCCGCTGTGTTTATTTTAATTACATAATTATATTTAAAGCAAGCCTTTAATTTAGTTGTAATTTCAATTCAAGAACTTAATTCAAGAACCCAAATATATTGATTTTTCACATTTCCCTAGAAATTCTCACCAATTTAACTGCTTAATTGCTTCCAAGGACTCTGGCTTTGAACTAAAAATCCAGACACCTTTAATAACCGAAACTAAAGGTCATTTGGACCCCAAAATGAAACACCCAATAAAACCCATAGCAATTATGACTCTGACCGTGATATATTACATACAAACAGAGAAACAGAGGGGCAAGTCTGGCCCAAAACAATACAAAATCGTAAACAATATGACTGTTTTTTTTCGGCCGTGTGCACACACAATCACACAATGGAATGGGAATCAGTCCCGAGAATCGCTATGATGGCTATGATGCGTCCGAATGGGAAATGGGAATGGGAATGGCCATAATGGATTAGCGTGGAGCTGTGAAGTGCGACATGGCTAGCCCGGATAGTCAGCTCCCAGTTGCATAATTGGCCCAGTCCCCAGTCTCGTTCACATCTCTCCCGCTCTCTAGGAAAAAAATAAAGTGAAGATCAAAACTGGAGCAAATTAACCGAGATTAAGCCCACAATTAGGTGCCCAATGTGAAAGTTAAGGCAGCGGCAGCGGCAGCGGCAGCAGCAGCTGTTGGAAACCTGTTGCCGCTTCTTTATATATTTTTTTACTTTAAAGCTTTACTTAGCGCTGCTGCTGGTGTTGTGGTTTCGCGGTTTCGCGGTTTGTTTCTTCGTGTTTTGGCTCATCTGCAGCCACAGCCACAGCACCACGCCATGGCCACTTTTACTGCAACTCCCTCTTATCGGGGGCTCAGAGAGAGAGAGAGAGAAAAACCAGAAATAAGTGCAGATTTGAGACCAAGACCAAGGCAGGTAATACTCTTCCTTGTCGGTCCTAGATTGGCTAAAAGCTGGATTTTATAAGGGTATTTTTTAACTAGAAACTTATTCTTAAATAACTCTAGGAAATTCTTTCTTTTCTGAATTTTTAAGCTTGCTTAAGGCCACTTAAGCCTGTCAAAATCAAAGTTATCTAAGCTTAACTGCATTGCCGACTTCGCCCTGCTTGGTCCTGTCAAAATCCAAGTTATCGAAGCTTAGCTGCATTGCCGACTCCGCCCTGCTTGGTCCTGTCAAAAGCAACGTTATTGAAGTCTCACTGCCTTGCCGACTCCGCCCTGCTTGATCGATATATTATGTCGATAACACATCTATTTACAGTTAATTTTATTATTTATTTATTACTTTAAAATTGAATAAGCATTGTTTATTTAGTTGTTACTGATTGACAACTAAATAAACACTCCTCATTCCTTTTTAAACTAATAATAAATGTTTTATGATAGAATAATTCCCTTAAAATATTTCTTAAAACTCTTTCTCTCGTTACTTTAAATATAAATAAATCTTGTGGAGTAATTTATGCCTTACAAAATTGCTAAATCAAACTATAAATCTCTCTAAATCCCTCTCTAAAAATTAAAAAATTAAACTTAATTAATTAATTTATAAACCAACCCCTTCTTTAGCTTATACACCCTTTCTTTAGTCAGGGTATTTAGTGGAAAATAAAAGAAAACCCCACATTAGTCAGGTTAAGATCAAGCCAAGGGAAAGGGGCAGCGGGAATGGGAATATATTGCTCGAATAATAATAATACGCTTCACTGACCTATGCCAAGGCCCCCCGGGGACAGCTGTTGTTTTTGCTTCAGTTTAATCTGCGCTTTTGTTTCTCTTTTGCACTTTTGAACTCGGCCAACTCTCGCCGGCATTTGAAACGTAGTTTTTGTCTTTGTTTTAGTTTTAGTTTTAGACCAAGTTCAAGCTACCTTAGTTTCGTTTGGGCTTTCGGTTTTTTTTTAAGCGGAAGAGCAGCTCATTAAAGATGATCTCTGGTGGGTTCAGAGAGAAGGAGAGAGACTCGTAAAATAAAGTCAAATGAAATAAAATAAAGCGGAGACGCAAACGCTTTCATTATGATCGTTGTCAGCACACATCTTGGTCCCAAATTGGTTGCTATCAGCGATGAAAACAGTTAGAAGAAACTTGGAGAGTAAACTAACCCTGTCGCCACTCCATTTATCATTTATCAGTAATCGTTAATCGGTGGGATTTCGATTTGGTTTCTTTCTCAATTTCCGGCTAGAAAACACCAATGAGTTGACACTTTTTATTGGGTTTGAGTTTATTTGAAAGAAAAATATAATAGTTCTCTTTAATTTTTGACCCAAAAAAGGAACCAAACTTTAGTTGGCAAAAATGGTTTTTTAGATCGTTTTATATCGATGTTTTCCCAGCTCTACTTAAAGGCGGAACCCATCCTAACCTGTTTCGCATTAGGAAGTCATTAAGGAAGTTTTATTATTATCTTTTCTATATATTTTTATTACTCACTTCCCGCTTCAAAGTATAGTTCTTAAAGTTGACACACATTTGCCTTAGCAAGGTTCATAAATCATAAAGTAAACGTAATGATTATGCTAAGATTTATGGATACTTGGTCATGGAACTCTTTGAAAAAAGAGCCTTTAAAATTAACCAAGTGCTCTTTGAAAACTTTAATTAAAGACTTGTAAATAACCTTAACCTTGAGCCTTGTAAAGTTTTTACCTTTGCCTTTAAATAAATTTCAAGCTGCCTTTAATTCCGTAACTAAATCCAGCTTAATATTGCACGTTTTGCAATGGTTTTTTCTGGATTTTGGACTCTGACTCAGATTCGTTACGAGTTTAATATTTTTGTGGTATTTATTATCTTGTCTTGGCTATTTGCATTTTCGTTTAGCATTGAACCAACCAACCACCGGTGATCGGTGATCAACCAGAGATCAACGGTCGTCAACTGCTCCACTTGACACACATATAGCTGCGTTTTTTAGATTTATATCTATATATAGTCTTAGCTTGGCTTTAGAAGTTAGCAAAATGGGAAAGTAAATTCTTTAAAATGTGAAAAATACATTTAAATTAATCTGTATTAATGTAGAAATGATTACATTTTATTAAAATTGATTTCTTTTATCAGTGTCTATGGTTTTTATGGAGAATTATACTGAAACTATCACGTTTATTGATTAATATGTATATTTATTTATACAGAAATTATTTTCTTTATAAAATCATACAAAAATATCTTAAATTCTTGGAAGTTCTTAGTTGAAATTAAATCCAACCCTAAAAAATATGTTTTTCATTGTGCATTATATAATTTTAATAATACATTAACTCTATAACCTTATATAACATATTTACCATTTTTGTCCGACGTTGTTTCTTGCACTTAATGAATTTCTTTCGGTGTTTTTGGGGAGTGGGGAGTGCCTGGAGTACCCCATAGGAGTGTGGGCTTCAGGCCAGGTCCATTGCCATTGCCACACATCACACACGCCACCTTTTCGGCCAGGCTTCGTCATCATCTTCGCATCACTTATTATTGGTTGTATGCATAGTGGCCATAGCCATTGAAATGCCACAATGGAGCTCCGGAGCTCCGGAGCTGGTGGAATCACTTTCACTTGGCTCACCTACAGGGCCATCTCCCGCAAACCTCTCTTGACCAAAATGCTTGCGTAAACCGTTCGTTCGTGCTTTCAAAATAAAAAAGAAATACGAAAAAAATTATGTTTATGCGTCGGCGAAAAAAAAAAAACACCTCTATAATAATAATAATAATAAACGTGTGATGGAAAGGCGGGGCAGAAGGGCAGGTGTTATATGTAGGGGACACTTTTGGGGCTATTTCTTTTGGCAGCTTTATTAGCGGCTTCGCATTGCGTGTGTTCGAGCCATTCGCCAAACTCAAGGCCCCTCGAGGGAGTTTCGTGAAAAGGGGCTTTCCTGAGGGGTTTCCTCGGGGTTTTCAGGCTAAGCAAACGCTAAGGTCAAGGGACATCTGACATCGATAGCCATGATGTCAGAGGCATCTCTCTTTTTAAAGGTCACTAACTATCCTTAGAAATTGATTCTTTAGTAGATCTTTTATAGTTTTTAAAGGTCATAACTAGCCTTCGATGCCTTGGGAGTTTAGTTTCCACTTTAAGGATGTTTCTTTATTATTCTTTACATTTTTAGATTTTAAATATTTTTACCAGAGGCTTACTTTAGTATAGTCTTTAATTTCCATCTCATTTTCCATATTCTTCCTTTTATTACTTGACTTTAGTCTTGATTTTTCCTCTTAATCTTTATTTTCTTTAATTACTTCTTCCAAATATTTCCTTTGCATTCTTTATCCTCCCCAAAATCGCCCAGACTTAAGCCCAATCTATATGCTGCAGGTCTCTCCAATTCTCCCCCTTGATTACCTGCAATCTGTATGCCAAAACCCGCCTGGCCAATAACCCTCTAATTGGCATCATATTACCCAATCCGCCCAGCTGACTTGCTGACTTGCCGCCGTAATGAAAGGCCATTGCTTGGGCAGGTCTGCGCTGCGTATACGTAATGTGTGGCATGCATCCGCCCCGTTGTCCCGTCGCTGCCCCTTTTTGGCTCCGCGGATAGACTAATGGCAGGCGTGGCCATTCTCGGGGCTTGGCCTGATGCAATGGATGACATAAATGAGCGAGAGGATTGCGAAGCAGCGGCAAAAAAAGTGCGTGTCGTAGTCAACGGTGGCCATTGTTCGTTCTGCCTTGGCTCCGGCTCTGGGAACGAGGTCAGCTGAGAGCTGAGAGCTGGAATCGCAGTTTTTGGCACCTGTCACCATGACGAAGCCGGGCTGAAGCCAACTGGCAGCTAGAGCTGGGAAATTGGCCAGCCGGCGGACGGGCCTCCGGGCATAACCTGAGTTAAGCACAGAAAGAAATGAAAATAATTACAAATTTAGTACAAAATATAGATATAAAGGAGAAGGGTTGCCACAGAAATTGCGGTTTAATTCAAGTTAATTTCAAAAGGGTGTCTTAAAGTATGCTATGAAATATTTAGGAAGCTAAATTCAGTGTGTACAATTTTATAGCATGCTTTTGGGCTGCTTTTCAAGAGATTTCAAGTCCACAACTATTTCTAAGGCATTCCTTATAAGGTTTGAAGAGATATTTAGGTTTTAGCAAGATCTATAATCTAAATATATATATTATCCATTCAAATTGGTATAAATATGATCTGATTACATGCAAGTTTATAGTATTTTCTTGCTCTGTACATACATATATTAAATCAAAGCGGATAGGCGACATACTCTATATTCTCTGTAAGGCACATAAGTGATTGAATTATTTAGGAGCGATTGTCGACGCCTACAACACTTGGCACGCAGCCCACAAAGCAGGCAGGTAGCAGGCAGGCAGCAGGCAGGCAGCAGCAGCAGGTGCTCCTCGAACAACCACTCTAAAGCCCATCCTATATGTCCTGTCCATAGAGAACCGATAGCGAACTTCTCCAGCTGGATTAATTAAACAATAAAAACAATAAAAAGCTTACCCAGCGGCCCGGTGGTGTCCTGTTTGGGTAGCGACTCAACTCAGTCCAGCCGGCGATGCCTTGGGGTCTGGCCCAGCTTTAGTGGCAGCTCCTACGGAAACCGCTCTCGGGTATAGGGATCGAAATCAAAGCCATCTTCAGCCATGCCCTACAATTTGTGGCTGCGACGGAGGCTCCAGCTGCTGGCCTCGCTGCTCTTTTGCGGCCTGCTCGGCTATCTGACCTCGGAGGCGGTGGCCAAGCCGACGCTGTCCTTTAGCCTGCCGCAGGGCCTGCAGGGATTCCCCTCGTTCCAGTCCTTTACCCAGCAGATCATCGAGCAGCGCAGCGTGCGCCAGATGAAGACGTACAGGTGAGTCTAGTCGAGTCTCTCTCTCTACTCGTAATTAGCATTCAAAGCGGCATCGGTGGATTGGAGGATTTTCACCCAAAACCATTGCCATGGACATCACGTATACGCACCCGACACCGCTGGCCATGTGCCCATACCTGGCTCTCACTCTCTCTCTATTTTTTATTTCTTTATTTTTTTTTGGCAGCGGGAAGCGGGTGAGCAACGAATCGCTCATTATGATATACTATCACGATCTGACCATAGCCGTAACGGAGCTGGGGCCCCAGAAGCTGCTGCTCGGCTGCGAGCTGATCGAAATCTAGTGAGTACACATCCATCAAGTATATGTATATAATATTTATAATATTTAAGAAAAATATATATGTACAAGCGTGCTTAGCCAAGGTTTGGCGGAAGCGGCAGCGACAACGACTGACAGTCTGTTCAAAAATTAAATTAAATGCATTTGTTAGGAATGAGGAATGAATAGCCAATGAGAGACACTATATTTTCACACTTTTTTAAGAGCTTGAGGTAGCTGGCTTGAAGCTTAAAGATTTTCACAATGATTTAGTGATAAAAAATATTGATCTTATCATAAAATATTGCAAAAAGTTGCCTAATTCCAGTTTAATTTGAATTTTTAATATATTTTAAATTAATCACAAGAACTATTAAATTAAAAAAAAGGACTATGAAAATCGAGACATCATGGTCCATTTAAGTACACAATAGGAAAAGTGTAGAGAAATGCTCTTCCGGAATAATAAGTCATCCTCCTTAAATAAAAAAAAAAAACATCGGTAAGCCGAAGTTTGTATACCCTTGCAGTCTGCAATTGGATCATTGAAAGTCGATCCATTTTGGGAAAATTGAAAAATATCGAACTTTGTACATTTTTATAACATTTATCTACACATTTTACATTTTACATGTAATATTTTATATTAACGTTTCTATGGCAGCTATATGATATTAAATCTTGATGAAATTAAAATCGTAATTCTAAAACCGTTAAAAACAGCTTATACTTTTTTTCCATTAATTTTCCGATCATTCCTATGGCAGCTATAAGATATACTGGTCCGATTTGCATGAAATTTAAAGTGTATAGCTATAATAAGAGGATTACATATTTAATTTAAGACCAATATCTTTAAAAACAGCGACAATATGACATTTTGGCCCTATCATTCCTATGGCAGCTATAAGATATAGTGGGCCGATTCCGGCTGTTCCGACATATATAGTAACTGCAATAGTTGCAAAGTTGCATACGTATAGCTCAGAAACTGAGAGTCTAGTTCGCGTAGAAACCGGCAGACGGACAGACAGACAGGCGGACATGGCTAGATCGACTCGGCTGGTGGTGCTGATCAAGAATATATCCTCCTTCACTGCGTTGTGAATTATAATACTCTCTGCACGGGTATAATAAAAATCGAAAGACTTCGTTATCCAGTTAGGTGCACAGTATGAGAAGCGCAGAGAAGGGCGCATGCCATCTCTAATGTTTCCCTATTTCAATCTCTCTGTCCTCCCAACTAGCAACGATAAAGAAGGCAAGATGCTCCTGGAGGGCCTCTCGCACTATAATCGCCCCCTGGAGATCAAGTTCGACGAGATGCTCAAGCTGATGGACCAGTGCGAGCATGTGGACAAGCTGAGCTACGTCTCCCGGCACAAGGCCGCCAAGGTGGAGGGCGGCGAGCGGAGCAGCAGCAGCAGCTCCGGGGATTCGTCCTCGACGGGGGCCAACGATGGTGTGGCCCTGAAGCTGGCCACCAATATCTTTCCGCGCAGCCCCTTCTCCCTGCTCAGCGGGATAATACCAGGTGAGCGGCTAAGCTGAGATTAAAGCGATGGATCCTCTAGGTAATCCTTTCTCCTCCTCCTCTCAGGCACCAAGTGGTGCGGCACGGGCGACATCGCCGAGACGTACAGCGATCTGGGCAGCGAAATGGCCATGGACCGATGCTGTCGCCAGCACGATCTGTGTCCGGTGAAGATCCGGGCCTACCAGCACAAGTACGAGCTGATGAACGATTCCCTGTACACCAAGTAAGGTTGAGGACAGGTCTCCAGTGGGTTTAACTAATGAGAAATCTTTATTACCCACCACAGATCCCACTGCATCTGCGACGACATGCTGTTCTCCTGCCTGAAGATGACCAACACCTCGGCCTCGCAGCTCATGGGCTCCATCTACTTCAACCTGGTGCAGGTGCCCTGCTTGGATGGCCGCAAGGACACGTACAAGTTCCGGGCGGCCAAGGAGGGGTTCTAGGAGGAGTCGGAGCACTCAAGTAGGGATCAATGTACAGGCGGAGAGAGAGAGGGGAATCTGTGTATTTATTGTTTTACAAACGATGACGCCCGCTTTTTATTTATCGAATATTCTGTTGGGTTCTACAGTTTACAGTTTAGCGTTAACGTTATCTAGATAAGTATACAATATATATATAAAGTAGAATTGCAATCTTTGTTATACAAATACGAATATAAATATAAATATATATATATATTGGATTAGCCGTCTTTATTCATTAACAGAAAAGGGGACGCGGACACGTTTACGGACACCGATTTGTCATTTTGAATTTGTTTTGTCTTTTGAAATTCAGTTTTCCACAGAAAAAAAAAAAGATTAACTACAATGCTTAAGCCTAACTCCTTACACACTTTCATGCTTCGATTTTGGATTTAAGATTCGCATTCACGGGAAATTTTGAGGGTTTCACTTGCTGGCGCCGGACACTGACTAGGAGAGTCTGTTTGATGTCTTTCCACATTCGCTTCGTTGTCTAGGTACTTGGAAGGGTCCACTCCACTTCGCTCTACTCCACTCTAGTCCACTTTATTCGAGGACTTCCCCTAATTTAGAAAATGCTTGCCACATTCGGACCCGGCTGCGAGTTGGTGGGTGTGGGCTGTGTGGGCCGATCAATGTCCTGGTAGCTGCGCTGCTGGCTGGTGGGGAACACCGAGCCCGTTTGCAGGGTTCCACCGCGTGTATTGAACTCCCGGTAGAGCAGGGCCACGCTCACCGGCCGCAGGATCAGGTTGATAATGCTAAATGCAATGGCCCAGCCATCTAGAAAGAGATTTGGCCAAGGATAGATGGATTAATTGCTGATAAAACTAAAGGATATTGGGATAGCGAGCACTGGAAGATGAGACACTACTTACTCATGCCATGGAAATAAACAATAATGTTGACGAGATCAAAGAAAATGCTAGAAGCGTTGATGACAAGCGCCTGGAAAGATACGAGGAGATGCCACACGAGATGAGAGTGTGAAAAAAGGGAATGTCAGAGGTTGGGTTATGTTGGCCTAAAATGGGTTACTTTGTAAGCTCGTAAATCAATTGGAAATTATAATATTCTGCTCTCAATTTAAACACTTATTTAGCCTTCTTAAAATATTTATTTGGCTTTTTTTTAAGGCATATTATTGGGCCTAAGGAAATTGTCTTTAATATGCTGTTTTTTCAGGTATTTATTATATTTAGAAATTGAATGAGCCTCTCTCTGCGCTTCTCATACTGTGTAGCTAAGTGCCCTTCTCTGCGCTTCTCATACTGTTTAATTAATAATTAATATTCGTATAATTATTTTTTAATATTAGTTCTCAATTATTTGTTTAGATTAAGTAACTTTAAAAGCTACAACTAAGTAGTATAAATATCTAATATCTAAGAAATATCTTATTATTTCCCAACACACCCAAACCTAAAGACGTTTTTCTTTTCTAATAAATAGCCACATGTCGAGGTTCCACTAGTCTCTCCCTCTGCCTTCCTGGCAAATCCTTAACCCACTTGGACTTGCCTCGACAATAACCATTGCCCCCCAGCATTAAAATTCTTCGGGGGAAACTCCAAGTTTGTAAGGAAAAGAAACAAACAACAATTTACATATTTTACAATTAAATATTTAATGTTCATTGATTTTTGTACTTTTACAGTCAGGCAGCGGTCCCTGGGGGTAATGAACGGCATAAGGCTGGCCAGGATTTGACATAGTTGAGTTCAGTGGAACTGGGTTTGATTAAAAGGCGTTGCTAATGGCTTTCAAGGAAGCATACAAAAGGGCAACACAAACCGACCGAGTTTCGAGTCCAACTAGGTGGAGAGTCCGCCTCCTTCTGGCTGTGTTCGTGCGACTGTCCGAATTGGAATGGAATCGTAACGCCCGATTTACGATTTACACTGCTCGAAAAAGCAGTGGGGCCTCTGACCCAAAACAATGGCAATCGCGTGTGGCGTCCTTGAGACGGAAAAATGGGTGAAAATGGGGAAATGTTTGGGAATGTGTTTTGAGGCGGAGAAATTTAAGCAGGGGCTGGTTTTTTTTTTTTTTTTGGGAACTGGTCAGCCTAAGGTCAAAGTTGAGAGGCAAGCCATTTACCGTCTTTACTTACCGGCTAACTCATCTATTAATACACGCATGCCCCGACGCCGCACGCAATCCCAGAGAGCCCAATGCCCCAAACAAGGACCTGAATGTGAAGGTATTTATGTGGCCTTAGGCCTACACCGAGGGAAAATAGTGTGAGCGCATTTAGCGCTTGTCTTGCCTTAGAATTCCCAACTGAACAAATGACAAACCCTGCTTTTATCCAGACACATCTTTGTCTGGTTTTCTAGCATAAAAATCATGTTGTTTATATAAGAAATTCAGAGTTAATAGATCCAAAAATTGTATTAAATATTTTCTGCATTTTATAACAACTGATTTACTATATCTTTCTCGCTGTGCATCATTTGGCCAAATAAAAATCCGCTTTCATTAGCATACCACCACGCGTTCGGACTTGGATTGAGTTTTGGTTCCGTTTTTATTTTCATTTATTATTATTATTTTTTTTATTTGACCAAAAATGAAGCTGGTATGAGGAGCCTGTTATGGCCAAGTTAGCCCATAAGCGAGCAAATTGATTGGCCATAACTACTCAGACCAGGCCTGGGCCTTAAAGCATTTTCAGTGAGCAGAACTAGAATTCTTCGCGGGGCAGACTAAGCCCCCTAATAAATCGTATTAAGAAAGAGTGTACTACTTAGTCACTGGATAGCACCACAGAGAACCTTATCTTATCGGGGACAGAGAAACAAAGAAGACTTCCGTGAGCCCCTATAAAATATTAACTCCCCAAAGATATAGGCTTTATTTCAAGCCCTATTTGTTATTTTTGTTATATTTTTGGGAACTCAAATAATAAATCCTAAAAGGGAACAACCTTTTCTATTAGAAAGAGTCATTTTTATAGTTAATCCAAAAGCCAAAAATAAATAAAAGCCTTATGTAATCAACAATTGAAGGCATTGCTTTAGTTTTTTCGCTTAGCTACGCTTTGTATTCACAGCAAATGCAATTAATTCGAGTGATTAATTGGAATGGATTTACTGGAATGCATCATCGTGCTGGTGCCAGTCTGTCAATTAATCAACCAATGCACACACTCTGATCATTGTGTCAATCTCAATATCTCTCGGCGACAACAGCTGTTATGAGCAAACTATATATTTATTTTTTAGTGAGAGCATTTCGTTATTTATATTTCGTCTGTGTATGCTAATTGCCGAGGAACAATCGAGCAACCGGTTTTGTGGGCTTGCGATTTCGACATCGGTGTGAGTCGTCTTTGCATTTGATTAAAAAACTAAAACCCAAAAATGGACAAGTGCCAGGCGATTGTCGAATATTTTGATTCAATTTAATGAGTCTCTCGCTCTCGCACACTCTAGTGTGCTCTTCTGCCCTGTTATCAGCTCAGCGGGGCTATCAACAATGCAATGGCTGAGTCATGGCACAAAAAGCACAATGACAGAAAGGCTAAAATCGTCATATTAAAAATAGAATTTGCTATTAAGGCTCCAGGCTTGGCATTTGGTGCCCGTCCCTGTTTTATAGTTGTTGATGCTACTTTATAAAAAAATTAATAAACCTGACAAATACTAATTTAAAACCCCTAATTCCAGGGTATATAACGAGCGATAATCAAGGTAATTAATTTATTAAGAAGAGCATCGAAAACTTTAATCGATTTCGATTTCGATTTTTCCCCACCCCACTCACCGTCTGCACTGCTTCGATCGAGTCCTTGCTGTGCATCGTCCAGAACATGGCAATCAGGAAGAGGAAGTTGTAGAACTGAAACGCCCCATGGTCCCAGCTCCCCAGCATGGCATTCGAGATGAAGAAAAAGTGCACGAAGGCCACCAGCTGGAAAATATATGGAAGGGGGGATGGATATTAGGAAAATGAGGAAAAATAAGGAAAATGTGGCAAAATGCATATCTCTGGTTAGCTCGGTTAGTTGGCACTTCGGAGGCATAATAATCATAAGCGGCTTAGTGCCAAGTGAAGCCCCACGAAGTTGCCAGTATCGGCTGTCATGTGCGGTTAACTTGGCTAACTTGGGGCGCTAATCAGCCGAACAGCAACCGGCCATTAACCCATGGAGGCCCAACAAGTGAGAGTACAACTGGGTGCGCCATAATAGCATCTAATAGAGTTACCGCAAAGTTATACTTGTGATAGATTTAGATTCACTTTCTTGATGTCCGGCTAGGTGCTATCGGTCACTTTAAATTGTCCTTTTAAATTTAAGAGATTATTTTTTAAAACCCATGTTTCTGATATTAAAAGCAAGGTAAATATAATTATAAAATAAATATTATATTTATACAATAACATTTATATTTCAAAAGAAGTTTTATTGACCACAGAAAAATGTAAGCAAAGCTAAATTCTTCCTTATGTTTCGTTATTCTTCGGTTACTAAATTGTAAATAAATGTCAGTAAAGTACATTATGAAGTAATAAAATATTACATTTTTAATACAAGTTAATGGAACTTCCAGTGCTATTATTACGCCCTCAGCTGTACATTATTCAGCTTCGTGGGGGATGCTGTAAACTGCTTGCAGGCTATGCAACTGCATCGCCCACTGCTTTTCCAGTGCGTGCACTGCTTACCTTCACACGCACAAACGGCGAGCCCATCAGTTCGTTGAGATCGGTCATGATTTTATATTGCCTTCCTGCTCGCACTCACTCCTCTCCAATTGTCAGATGCAGATGCAGATGCTCCCTTCGTCTCCCTCTCCCACTGAGCTTCTCAGAACGTTTGCTCTCCCACGCAGGCGAGCAACAGCAACAGCAACAACAACAGCAGGTGAACAGCTGTTTCGTTATTTTCGTGTGCAACAATTTGCTAGCGCCGAAACTGTTCCACTTTCAATCTATTTTCACTTGCAATTCACTTTCAATTGCTGGGAACGCACTCTCGCCCCCTTTTTTGTGTGGTTGTGTTGTGATGTGTGTGTGAGCGCACTTGTTGGTCTTCGGTCGTTCTGTTCTCCTCCTCCGATTTTATCGCTATCTCTCCTCTGACTTTGCGGGGGGCGTTGACAACACAATTAAATAACAGCAACAAATTGGTGGTCTCGGCAGCAGCAATAACTCGCACACAAGGCACTGGCACAGCGGTGGTGGTGTTTCGATGTTTGTGTTCACAATAAAAAAATAATATATGTTTTTTAGTCGTTAGCGCAGCGCCAGAAAAACCGACCGATTCCAATTGGGTTTTAAATATAAATCAGGGTGACCGTGGGGCGCCCGTTACAAATTACCTATGAATGGACCAGTGTGACCCTCGCTTTGCGCTACCTAAATACTACAAACGGCGTTTGTGGCGCTAAATTGAAATTTCGCTATCGAATGCGGTTGTGATCTGTTTTTTACCTATTTCCAAACAAATAGTTTAAATATTGCGACAAATTAAAGTTTTCCTTCTAATAAAATGAATAATAACGCTCCAAGATGTCTAATTTTTCTAGACGCTAAAATTTATCGCAATCGGCGGCTATCGATTGGTTTCAATCGATTTAAGCTTCAAATCGAAAACTAAAACACGAAAAATTGGCATTGAAATTAGTGTTGTACGGATTGGTAGTCACTTCGGGAAAAGTTGGTTTTCGCTGTAACTCAACGAGGAAAATTTCGTTCACGAAAAAAGTTTAATTCTCCGAGGAAAGGAAAAAAAGTTTCGTTGCGTTTTTCCCAACGATTATTCGCTGTCTCGTTCTTTTGTTATCGTGTCCACTTCAACGCGGTCGTGTAATTTGCTGGATTGAGAATGTTCGCTTTAAAAAATCGGACCGAACCCAAGGAGCGGGCGAACCTCCAGGCTTTCATAAACGAGCTTTTTCCGGACGACTTAGGTAAGCAACCGTGGGATTGGGGGTAATCTCGGATTCATTCCACAAGTGCTGTTTTAGAGTTCCACCTTGAAGTGATGAAAAACTCGAAGGCGGGCCAAACAGCATTGCTGAAGTACTTGGCTGAAACTGCAGAAGCTGAAAAGGAAGACAAGAGTACCCCGAAGAACAATGATGTGCAGGGATCGGGAGAGCAATCCAAGGTGCAGGAAGACGACGACAGTTTGATGTACAGGTATCTACCGTACGCTCTGATTGCGCTTTCGTACCCCAATAATCATTGTTATTCCGCTGCAGCTGGCACCACGCCATGGTGAACAATCCGACGGGCTTCAAAAGTCTCCATCCCTTGGTGCAGACAACTATGACTTCAAAAGTCCGCAGCTATCGCTTGCGTAGGGCCGCGGCCTATGCAGCAGCAAATGGCGGCGTCATCTCGTCCGGTTTCGTTACAACTAAGGTCCCATCTGGAGAGAAGGATTCTGAGGTCGCGATTAAGTAAGTTCCGCAATTGTAAAATCCGTACAATCTGGATCTAGTCTAATCTTGGGTTTTCCACTCCAGGCAGGCAGACCCATCAGGAGAACATGGAGCAGCAGAGCGCCGTTAAGACCACAAATGAACCGGGAATAATAATAATCTACAGTCGACGATAGTCGGTCACCAAACATCAAAATGACCTATATTTCTGGAAGCATTCTCTGGCTGTGGCTAACTTTGGCCCCGACGACATAAATAACAATACTTAAGCATTTCAATTGCACTCTGCAGATTCTTGTTGTTCCATTTTCCCATTTGGCGCGTAATACTCTTCTAATAAAAACAAAAATCAAAATGTAAACAACTTTGAACTTGGCGCTTTCTTCTTTTAATACTAAAAGTATATAACACGTACACACTAGATTGTGTTATATTCACACTTAATACAATATATACTGCATTCATACATATGCTTATACATATGTACATTCCACATATTTATCTATAATTTTCTTCCTACCTTTTCGGTTTCGAATTTTCTTAAATAACATTACCTAAATTTCTTATATTTAGGTAAGCTACAGAAATCTCTACACACGAAAAGGCAAATCACAGAAATCAATTTTGGTTGGTTTCAAATCTCCTATTTAAGACGGATTTGGTTAAATAAACATACATAGATTCATTTTTAGTGATAATACAACTTAATATAAGCCAAGAAAAGCCATACGAAAGCTGAAAATTATTTATTTCATTTAAGTGTGACCAGTTGCCGTGCAGGAGAAAATCTGCCCTTTGTCTTTACCGAATTCCGGCATTTTGAAAAAGTCTGGCGAGCAGATGTTTTGGCAAATTAACTGACTCTTTGCCGCCAGCGCCAACGCCACTGACCACCAACCAGAGATACTAGAGAGGCACTAGACATCAGGCACCAGCAGCAGCAGGAGCAGCTGCCTCAGCATCTGGCCGCGAATTAGATAATACAGCCGGAGCAGCGGGGACTCGCAACAGATCCCAGCGGACGCTGCGCCACTGCCATAGTTCCGGGATTGAAGGGCGGCGCAGCAGGAGCGCGGAGTCGCAATTGGCTCTGGATTCTCCGAGATACGTACAGAAGTAAGTAGGCGACTACAGTTTGGCAGAGCTAATACCGCAAAATTTCTAACAAAATATCTAAATTCTATGTCTTTAAATTTGACTTTGGACTTTCAGGAAACGCCGCGAAGTGCTCGAGAACGACAGACGACTCCGCAGATTGCCAGAGACTTCCATCGAACCGCAGCGCCGATGCCCAGGAACCGTTGCCAGCTGACGACGTTGGACACTGAGTACAAGCGCCCGAGCGCCGGGGAATGGCCGAACGCGTCATCTACCACGAGCTGGCCGCCGTGCATCAACATCATCATCACACCCACCCCCACCAGCAGCAGCAGCAGCAGCAGTCGACGCATCCACAGACGCTTTTCCATCATCCCCATTTACAGCAGCGTCGCCCAAAGCCGGGAATGGCGGCCATGCCGGCGATGGCCAGTCCGGGCCATGCCTACGCCAACGCGAATGGCGGGGCGGCCTGGCGAGGAGCGCGCCAGCAGCAGTACTACGCGAATACTATTAGCACGGGAACCGGACCTGGTGCTGCAATGAAGCAGCAGCCGGAGCAGCAGCAACAGCCGGTGGCTAGCGCAGTAACTGCAATGGCGGCGGACGCCCTACTGCCCACCACGCCCAGATCGGGTCAGATAAGGCCGCCGCGCAACAAGAGCGAAGGTAAGCGGATATACAGAGGGAGAGGCGACAGTTTGTTAACCCTAAATCTGTACGCAGAGGCCATTACCGACCTTCTCGTGCGCATTCCGGACGTGGGCCAGCTGTTCGATGTTCACAGTCGCATCGGGAATGGTACCTTCAGCACCGTGCTCCTGGCCACCATGCGGCGAGAGGCGAATCTGCCGGAAGCCCTGCGGCGAAAGTTTGCCATCAAGCACCACATACCCACCAGCCACCCGGATCGGATAATGAAGGAGCTCCAGTGCATGACCAAAATGGGGTAGGTTCTTCATCCTCCTACTTAGCCCTTAACCCTTAGCCTGACTCCCACACACACACAAACACCCTTCCACCCACCCACACACACACACATGGGCGGGCAGCTTTCGTCCTCGCCTGCGTCAAACGCCGTTAACCGACGTCAGCCGGTAGCAAGCTCCATCTACGTCATTGCAAATTATTTCAGTTTGCCGGCCGCACGAACGAAGCAAGGGAGCGAGGAAGCCACACACACACATACAAACTGACAGACGAACGAACGAACACCGACGCTCGTTTATTGCACTTTCACACGCCATTCACGTGCCCATTTACAGTTACAATGCCGCAATGCCTCTGGCCGTCCCGCTCTGGCCCTTGACGCCTGTAATGTTTGTTTACAGCGCGCACATATGTATGTGTGAGTGAGAGACAGTCACATATCCTTCAATCCCAGCCAGCCGTCTGCTATCGATTGCGATTCCGGCGGCTGCTCGCCGGCAGTTGTGAGCAGCTGAAGATTAGATTACGCATAGGCTGAACCCGAATCCGAATCCGAATCGGAATCCGTTCAATACCGCCTCAAACTGCCGGCGAGCTGGTCAGCTAAGCTGGCTGATTAATACGCGTTACATATGGCGAGCGAGAGAGGGAGAGAGAGCAGTCGCGTGTGGGCGTTGCGTTTGTATTTGACATTAGCCGGCTGCCGGCTGCCCCCTGAATCCACCCACCCACCCATCCCCCCCCTCTTATCCTCTTCATCGCACGACTGCGATTTTGTGTCTATTCAAGCGATTTGCGCAAATTCCTCAGCCCAATTGCGTCACAACGACAATAATTATGACTGGCCATGCCTGCCTCCCTCGCCACCCATCGCTCATCTCGCATCTTCCATTGTCGCAGTGATGTGCAGCAGGCTAGCTAACAGGACGACTCAAGCTAAAAATTGCTATTATATTAGCTACAAAAATGGGCCTTACATAACTTAAAATCATCATTTTGTATGAGCTGCAAGATAAACTTCCTCTTAGTAAGGGTTAATAAATGAAATTCGGTTAAAATGTTACAATAGGGAATGCCTTTATCATAAGTTTTAATTTAATTAATAACGACATCAATTTATTTTTACAAAATGTTTTTCTAATAATCCCGATTTGGCTATAAAATTTCTGAACAGCCAACACTTGTTCTGCGTGTGACGTCGACTGTCTCTCCTTCGCACGCAGCAAGAGTGGGCGAGAGAGCGGTCTGTGCAAAGGTGTGCGTGGGCGTATCTGTTGTTGTTTACCTACAGGGCAAAAATCAAAGGCACACAAGCTGCTTAAGCTGGCTCTGGATTGTCCCATCGTCTGTAGGGCCGTAGCGATAACAGTTTAATCAATCCCAAGCTGGATTAACTAAATCGCATTTTCGAAATTTGAATTTGATTATCTTTTAAAATAGCACAGTGAGTCGTTTTTGCGTGCTCTCTTCTCACCCACACAGATTTGGAGGAGAAGGAGCAAGAGGGATGAAGCTAGGGCAAGCATGTGTAGGCGTCTTTGTTGTTTGCACACAGGAATCAAAAGTTAACGGGAAGCATTAAAACTTTAGAAGAAGCTCTACCCTGTTATTTGAATTAATAAGCCACTTATCATTATTTAACGAGCTCTATTTATGCTAATTAGTCAAAATCGGATACAGGAAAGCGATCATATCATTATTTCAGTCTATCTTTTATATTTTAAACGTGACTGTTGCAACATTTTCCCCTAATCCATACTACCCCTACCGTGTGAGGGTATCAAATCACCGTTATTTCGCACGGGCTATCGCTAATCTATGCCCATCCCGCTCTGTTTTGTTGCAGGGGCACGGAGAACGTCGTGGGCATCCACTGCTGCCTGCGCTGCGACGCCTCCGCCGCCTTCGTGATGCCCTACATGCCGCACGACCGCTTCCACGACTTCTACACGCGGATGGACGTGCCGGAGATCCGGCTCTACATGCGTAATCTGCTGGTGGCCCTGCGCCACGTCCACAAGTTCGATGTCATCCACCGCGACGTCAAGCCCAGCAACTTCCTCTACAACCGGCGACGGCGCGAGTTCCTTCTCGTCGACTTTGGTCTGGCCCAGCACGTCAATCCGCCGGTTATGGGCGCCACCGCTGCTGCAGGAGCTACCGTTGCCGCCGCCAACAACAACAACAATAACAATAACAACAACAGCAAGCGACCAAGGGAACGGGAAACGGAGGCAATGCAGGCAAGTGTTCAAGCGGACGCCGGATTGGGTGGCGCTGTGAAGCGGATGCGGCTACACGAGGAGGGCAGCAAGATGCCATTGAAGCCGGTCAACGAGATCGCCCAGGGCGAGACGCAGCCCACGGATGGATCGAATCCTGGCCAGCAGCAGGCCACGACGCAGCAACAGCAGCAGCAACAGCAGCAGCAGCAGCAGGCGCCGTCGGACCAGGCCGTCTCTTCAGCGGCATCCGGAAGCAAATACAACACGAATAGGAGCGCCTCGGGAGCGGCGGCGAACAATGCCAAGTGCTTCTGCTTCGCCAATCCGTCCGTGTGCCTCAACTGTCTGATGAAGAAGGAGGTGCACGCGTCCAGGGCCGGGACGCCGGGCTACCGGCCGCCAGAGGTGCTGCTCAAGTACCCGGACCAGACCACCGCCGTGGATGTGTGGGCAGCGGGCGTCATCTTTCTGTCCATCATGTCCTCGGTATATCCGTTCTTCAAGGCTCCCAATGACTTCATTGCCCTGGCCGAGATCGTTACCATATTCGGTGACCAGGCCATCCGGAAGACGGCGCTGGCCCTCGAGCGCATGATCACGCTCAGCCAGCGGTCGAGGCCGCTCAATCTGCGCAAGCTGTGCCTGCGCTTCCGCCACCGGACCGTGTTCAGCGACGCCAAGCTGCTGAAGAGCCACGAGTCCGCCGACGGACGGTGCGAGGTGTGCCGCAACTGTGACCAGTACTTCTTCAACTGCCTGTGCGACGACAGCGAGTATATGACGGAGCCGCTGGACGCCTACGAGTGCTTTCCGGCCAGCGCCTACGATCTGTTGCATCGCCTGCTGGAGGTTAATCCGCACAAGCGCATCACCGCTGCCGAGGCACTGCAGCATCCGTTCTTTACAGACGCCGAAGAGCCGGAGCCGGCCGAGCAGCAGGCGACGAACGGCACGCTGCGAAAGGTGCGACGCCAACGGTACCACAAGCCTACGGCCACATCGGAGCAGTTGAGGCAACAGGTGGAGCTGGACCTCCAGCAGACCGCGATCAACAAATTAATAAACTAGTCCTCATACCCCAGTCTCGTCATTTGTATATAGATAATACGCCCAGCACCCACACATATCACGATTGTACATACATACTACGCCTTCATCCCATCATCCGAGCACATCTCATGCATCCATCATCCAGCACTCAGAATCCAGTCCAGTGTACCGTGTCCAGTGCCAGCTCGGCCGCATCTACTTACCTCAATCTGCTTTGGGAGATAACCAAAAAGAAGCACTTAACACACACACACCTAGATCTGTAGGAATGTTTTTTTTTTTCAATCATGAACAATAGGCAAGGAATACCAAAAAAAGTAAGAAAATAAAAAATTAGTAAGTAATCAATTGTGAAATATATATTGAAGATGAATTGTATAGGATAGGCAAAGATCCGCGAAGGCAACCCAAGTGCAAGTGCAGGGCCACCGCCCAGTGGCAGCAACTCTGCACTATCATGTTGTATAGTTCGAATAGTTATAGCTAACCTAAGTATATAATCTATTTGTATGTTGTATCAAGCAAAAGTGTGAACGGATATACATATATATATATGAAGAATCAACAAAATATATTTATACCGAGAAATGTCAAGTGTTTATTTATTTGCTGGACCCAGATCCGGTCCCTACGAAGTTATTCTTCATTCTAAACCAGTGGTCGGCACCACTACAGTCAAATGTTAACATTGCATTTGGATGAGTGAAAATTGAACACTATATGAGATATAAGAAGAAAAAAAAGCTTAAATATTCTGTAATTTGGCGAAATAATAGCTGTAACCTGAAAACTAGCTATTTAACGCTAAAAAAAGGCTAAATCTAGCCACACAATTCTCTTTTGTGCATACTTATTTTCTCTTTTGTGCATACTGTACGTGAGCGGCAGTGACGCCGACTGAGAAAAATCCTATCCCACGGGATAGGCCCGTGCCGACCGCTGTTCTAAACTAAAGGCTAGATTAAGCAACAAAGTTAAAATTTCACCATACTGATGCGTGAGCCGACAGAGGCCGGACATTGAAACAATCGGGGAGATATTATACAGAAGCGAAAATATATTTATACGATGCAATTCTACAGAACAGAGTTAAAGAGGAAAGCTTGAGTCGTACCGGGGGGATGGTTACCCGAGTAGGTTTTACACTAAACTAGTTACAGATGGCCATTTGCCCCCCCACGGCTAGGTCTCCATCTTTTCTGCCTTCTTGCGTGTCGCCTTCGATGTGGAAGGCGTCGCATCGGCATCGGTTGGGATTTCCTCCACCTTGATGCGCTTGCCGGCGATTACCTCCTCCTTGGTGGGCTGCGTTTCCACTGCTCGCTTCTTGGCCTTCACGAAGCTACCCCGGCCGGCGGCGCGCTCCGACTCCTCGATGCTGTACGGCTCCGTTTCGAGGGCCTTGAGACGTCGCTTGTGCACCTTGGTGCGGAAGTGCGCCTGCATGGCGGTGTCATCGATAAAGTACTTGGCACAGTGTACGCAGTAGAATTGGGCAAAGCCCGGCTTCTCCAGGTCCACATTCTGGTTGATCAGCTCAGCGCTCCGGGTGCGCATGTCGTCGTCGATCTGGTCGAGGTCGCGGCGACGGTTGCGCACGCGCCACCGGCGCTGCAGGTGAGTGTCGCCATAGTGCATCTTCTTGCGCTTCTGTACCATTCCCATCTTGCGGCCGTGTGTGTATAATTCACCTGTTGCAACGCGAGTTTAAGATTGGAGCAAACGTTTGTTTTGCTGCGCTGCACGTGTTTTGGTCCAAATTGCTCCCTCGGCTGCTGCTTATCGTTCAGAGGTTGCAAATCGCCTGTAAGTAGTTGGGCTATTAGTTTCACCTAAAACGTGGCTCATTTGACGGTTAACCTTGCCTTAAAAAGCCAATAAACAATGTTTTTAAAAACTACTACGCACAAACACTCGCCTGCTGGTCGATGGCGGTGGTAAAGGGTCGATAACTGGAGTGTATCGATAGTCAGACCGATATTCGGCTTGGAGGTGGAACACAGCACACAGCAGCTGTTGGGCTTTTCATATAATTGTTTATTAACTAATCAATTTAAACTAAATACATGTGACTCAGAGGAGTGAATGGCCCGATGGCTTTGGTAAAGTCTCCAAAAACACTTCGGAGCTTGGATCAAGCCCGGTTTGACTCGCCTCGCTTTTTGGCGTTTTTTAGTGCTTTTCTTGGGCAGTTTGAAATGAGATGAAAAAACATATGTTCCGTTCCAATTAATTCAACAACAAATTCGTGCGAACAAGTTGTCTGCGGGCGGACGTGGTGCGCATTTTGTTTTGTTTTTTGATTTCACGTCAATCTAGCCGCAGGATGTAAGCTGGGGAAAATAGAAGCGAATAATAAACGATTGATGCGACAGGCTCTCTTTTCTAATCGGGCCGCTTACAGCTGCACACCCATACACATGTGCGATTGGATAACACAGTGAATTCGTGAAATAAATTCCGCTTACTTTCCCAGTTATGCCCATCGCAAATGTCCGAGGGAGATGAGGCTGCTGTTGCGGCTGCTGTCCTATCTCCTTCTCCCTCCCCCTCCCACTCAAAGCTAAGCATATGCTAAGCGATAAAGTGATTTGTTGTGCGTGTGTTAGTGTGTGCATGTGCAGGCGATTTAGTGCAAAAAGCCCAGCAACAAAGTAATAAACAGAGACTGTGATTGTGTAGACGGCGGCGGGGGGCGGTACGGGAAGTGTGGCGACAGCTGCTGCTGCTGCTGCTGCTGCTGCCGCCGCCGCCGCCTCAGTTTTGCCATTGTACTCCGTACTATACTCTCTACCGCTGACAATTGTGGTTTATTGGCATTTATTTGTTGATTCTGTTTTAGCTACATTCCGTTGAAACCTCTATACGCGCGATATTCGCTCTTCGCCATTTGCCGGCAACATTGTAACAGCAAAAAAAACAACAACTGGAGCAGAAAGTGCAGTCGGTAAGTGCACTCCAACAGCAATAATTCGAATTCGAAGTTCGAACCGAAAACAAAGCAAGAACAAAAACAAGAAGAGCTTAACAGCCCTTATCAATAATCGGCGCTTGCATGCCGATTGCGATTATCAGTGCTGCCGATCGCTTATCAGTTGGTTGCCAATTAATACCGTTACACGCACAATTAGAGAGTGTTTTGTTTGTGTTTGTGTGTTTTGCGGGTTCCCCCTTTGATTGATATTCGAATTTAGATCACTCTCACTGTGTGATATAACAGCCCCCCGACCCCTTTTGTTGTTCACTCCTCACGCATTTAACGAATACACGCTCTTGCTCTCGTTCTCCGCTGCTCTTCTCTTGCTCATTTTATCTTTATGCATGGTTTTTGTAGTCCATGCCAGTCACGCTTTGACATTTCGCAAATGGAGATGTGTGCGTTCGAGAGAAAGAGCGAGAGCTCTTGCACTTACAGCATTCAACTGTTAATTCCATGTCCATGCAAATAGTAGATACTGCGACAGACAAAGCGAGAGGGGTAGAGTTGCTAATGCAGCAGGAGCCCGCCCCCTTTAAAAGCGAGAGTGTTAGAAAGAGAGAGGACCAACCGGTTAGGCACTCCATTCGATAACAGAGGCGTGGTAAAAGGGGGACGATGACATTCCAATTATTCAAATTATTAAAAAATCGGACAATAAATTTGAATATTTTTATCAGGCGTTTGAATTATTTAAAATAGCAATAATAATAATAATATAGCATTGACTTTCTTAGGGTAGCCCCTAGCGACATTATCTGCCTCAGCCTCTGATCCAATAAGGTATTACAAAATCCAAAGCCCGATTGCGCTGCTGCAGCCAAAAGTGGCAATTATGTTCCCAATAATGAGATATTTTGAAAGTCTCTGGCTTCCGCACAGATCTCTTTGTGTGTCTGCTGGATGTTTAGATATAGCGGCGCAACTTCGAGCCAATTTTCCTTTCGTTTGGGGCCAGAAACGCAAAGAAGGCAGCCAAGCAGTGAGTTAACCAGTTAACCAGTTGCGCCAGTCCAGTCCAGTTCGGTTCGCTCCAAGGTTATAGCATTCCATTCCGCGCCAGATCTCGGCAGAGAGCTTATAAGCTGGTCGCTGCACTTGTTGGCCACCCAATTCCATTCAGATTTCTCAGCCTGGAAGCCAAGGGTTCCAAGGGGGAAAAACGAACGGGTTAGATAGAGAACAGGGAACTTCTAACGCTTGTTGTGATTCTCTATACTGGGTTTTTGTGGAGATTAATTACAAACACGACGGTGGCGGTGGCGTATACGTGTTTTTATCGTTTCGGTGGAATCTGCGCGTGTGTGTTTGTGTGCTTTTAGCATATATTTATTATCTTTGAGAGGAAAAAATATTAACTGAATATTCACATTTTTTGTGTATACTCCGGGCTTTGCGGTAATCTTTTTATAATTATTAATCTTTAACAAGAGTTTAGGGTCAGTCACTATATAAGATCCGCCTTTTTTGACTAGATATTTATATGTGCATCTCATTAAATCGATCTGAAACTCAACATTCTCATGTATTTTGATCTTTTTGATTGCGTCTCCACCTTAATTAGGCTCTAATTTGATAATTATGAGCATAGTTTGGCTTTAAGATCATCATATCGGAGCACTGTGCTTTCACATCAGTGAGCCGTGTCCTTGACCTCGCACCAGCCAGCTATTTGTCTTGCAGAAAACCGCACTTCCTGCGAGTGCGCTATCAGTCAGCTTGGCGTTGCATTGCCTGCCTGCCACAAGTCCCGCCGCGAACATGGTTCCCTGATTAGTTCTTTTCTTTTTTTTTGCTGCTACTGCGGTCTCTTGCCCCTTATCACTCCTCGCCTCGATATGTACTACACACATATCATGTGTTTACGATATAGTGCGGTGAACCACAAACAAAAGCTTAAACAGACAGAAGGCGAGAGCTAGCAGTAAGTAGTTCTCGGATTCGTGTGTGTTTCGAGCGTCGTGTTCCCATTGCAGAAGTGGAACAGCAGTTGGAGCAGTCGCTCGTCGAATCCAGGCTATTAAGCAAGGTCAGACGTGAGGTGAGAGATGTCGAGGAAGGGAAAGCGAGCACAGAGGAAGCTTCCTCCCCCACACGCGCAGTTATGCCGGGAATTTTCATTTCGCATTCCCAGTTCCTCATTTCCTCAGTTCGCGCTTCGGAATTCGCATTCCCAGGGGGAGATGTGAAAGGGAATGGGCAGGGCTTTATTTCTTCTCTTTCTGAGAGATTGACTTTCTAATTGAAATATCGAGTTGAATGGGTTTTTATGGATTGTAAGTAGGTTGAGGCTGCTGACCCAACCCTAAGACACACACACAACACAATTGAGGTGAAAATTGTAGTGTAAAAAGTGCAAAGATCGAGAGAGTAATGTATGTGGGATGAGGAAAGTATGGTAGAAACGGTAGAATAGGGTTTACACAATCACAATTTAAAGAATTCACAGATTTAAGCAGGGTTGGGCACCGTATATCAAGCTGAGAGCCCCTTAAAATAAGTAAAAGTAGATTGTAATGTCTGTGGGATGAGGAAAGTATGGTAGAAACGGTAGAATAGGGTTTACACAATCACAATTTAAAGAATTCACAGATTTAAGCAGGGTTGGGCACCGTATATCAAGCTGAGAGGCCCTTAAAAAAAAGTAAAAGTAGATTGTAATGTCTGTGGGATGAGGAAAGTATGATAGAAACGGTAAAATAGGGTTTACACAATCACAATTTAAATAATTAATAAATAAAAGCAGGGTTGGACACCGCATATCAAGCTGAGAGCCTCTTAAAAAAAGCGGAATAAAGATATTTACCCCATTTCGTTCGCAGCTATGCTCTTGACCGCAGCTGTGGTCATTCCATATCAAGCACATAACATGTACACTCCGCCAGTGGCCAAGATTTAATGCGACTTTCACTCCACTCCACTCCACAGCCATTAATATCACCAGATCCGCCGAAACCGTCAAGCTAAACCGTACGCAATCCTCCTCCTCCGCCAGCAATAGCTATGGACCACGGCCTTCACAGTCCAGCCGGTGTTGGTAAGTCAATCCTGGAGATACCTCTGAAATGGGGTAATAATATCCCCACACAGATCATTCCCTGATGCACCACGATCACGCGGGCATGCATCACGATCACAGCGGAGCCGTGGCAGCGACGGCCGCTCCAGCGGATCCCGGCTCCCTGTTTGACCTGATCCCCGACACGGACGTGCATGCGGGTCATGTCCACAACCACGGAGGTGGCGGCTCTGGCACTGGGATGGAACACATGATGCCCATGGCTGTAAGTTGGTCGAAAGAAAAGGGGGGAGGGCTGATACCTACTACTCCCCTCACTCCCTCTCTGTGCAGTTCCACTTTGGCTACAACGAGACCATCCTGTTCTCCTGGTGGCACATCGACACGGTGGCCGGACTGGTCGGCTCCATGATCGCCATCTTCCTGCTGGCCCTGATGTACGAGGGCCTGAAGTACTATCGCGAGTATCTGTTCTGGAAGACGTACAACCTGATGGAGTACCGGCCGGTGACGGGGCCACAGCGGAATCCGGAGGCCCCACGGCTGCCCTCGCCGGCGGCGGCGGCTCCCTCGCCCGTGCAGTGAGTTATCCGAGTTGCTATCCGAGTTGCTGCTTCTGCGTCCCTGCCTTCCTGTCGCTTTGTTGTTACCTCTCCTCGTTTTGTATATATTAATCTTAATGTATTTCTTCTCTCTCTCTCTCGTTTTGTTTCGTTTTCGTTGCCGTTACCGTTACCGTAAAATCCCTGAAACCGCCACCGCCTCATCCTGCTCCATCTATATATAAATATATATATATCATCTGTACAAATCGAACACGCGCCGCTCTCCTCCATTTGTAAATCGATCCATCCCAAACCAATATCCAATATCCAATTTCATGCCTCTCCGCCTGTAATTGTAATTGTAATCGTAATTGATTCACGCGAATCTGTAATTGAAACCGAACTAATTCCTGTATCTGCATCTACATCCGCGAATCGCATCCGCAATCGCAATCGCAATCGCAATCGATCGATCCTTTAGATACGTGGGCGAAGTTGTGCACAAGCAACCGTAAGTATCGCTCCGTTTTGACCCCAACAAACCCAACCCCAACCAGTCTCCGCTTATGTTAACTTGTTGTCTCTCACTTAAGTTTGATTTGTTGTTAAGTAGTTTCAGTTCTTGTACAGTCTTTGTCTCAGTTATCTGTGTTACTTAAAGCTAATTAAGTTTTTCGTTAGACCCTCGATGCTGTCGGTGAACCACCTGCTCCAGACCCTGCTGCACGTCCTCCAGGTGACGCTCTCCTTCATGCTCATGCTGATCTTCATGACCTACAACGTCTGGCTCTGCCTGATGGTGGTGCTGGGCGCCGCCGTGGGCTACTTCCTCTTCTGCTGGAAGAAATCGGTCATTGTGGACGTTACGGAGCATTGTCACTAGCAGCGAAGGACAGGCGGCAGCCTCAGTAGCAGATGTCTCACCATGGATGATGAGGAGGAGCAGCACATCTAAGATGGAGACGGAGGCGTTGACCGTTGGTGCTAAAGCTGGAATTCCCTACAAGAACACACACACACAGACCCTGCCACTTGCTACTCTCTAGGTATTAGCCCGTAACTCTTAGCCCCTTTCCCCCCCACATCGGATCAGATCAAGTTGGTGCCGTGTACAGTGAGCCTAGTGAGCCAGCGAGCAAGCTGTATAAAGTTTAATACACATACTTACAAATAGCTTATTGTTAAGAATCGGAAATCGAAGGCGAAATCGGAAATCGCTATCGAAATCGAAAGCAATGCAAAAATATGTCTTCTCTGTTCTTTTTTTTTTTTGGTACTCAGTCTCCGTTCCGTTTCGTTCGTTCGATTCCCCCCCTTATCTTTTTTATCACACTTATACCATTTTGTATCCCCACACATTATATTATACAATTACGATTATTATTATTCTTATTTGGTAATAAAATCCATTTTTTATACATTTCTTTTGTGTCGTATGCTTGGGATGGCTGAAAGATTAATATAACGAAAAAGATGAGTAACGCCAGGCATCTTGGTAATCTTATATTGATCTTTTTCTAGACCATCCTGCTTGAAGAACAGTGCGTTTTCTTGCTTACTTCGGGAGTTAAAGTCCAGATCAGCTTGGCATTGCATTTAATTACACTTTAGACTCGAAAACAACTGTTGTCGCGACTTCAATTTGCCGTTAAATTACTATTTTCCCTAATGGCCATTACCCATTACACCCCTGACTGACTTCTCTAATTGATGTCTGTTCTGGAACAGATTTGCTTGTTATTTGCTCATTGGAATGATTTCTTCCGAAAATGTAATAATAATTAACCCTAGGTTGCCGCAAAACGCACTGTTACCCGTAGAGCTGGAAAAGAATCGAAGTTATCGATGTTTTTTATATGCCTATTATCGATTTTAAATCGATAAACATCGATGCTTTTCCAGCTCTGCAAAATAATCAAAGTTATCGATGTTTTTTATATGCTTCAAATCGATTTTAAATCGATAAACATCGACGCTTTTCCAGCTCTAGCTAGAGAGTACTCCATCAGCTATCAGTTGTAGATATTAAACATTTAGAAAAGAAAGGCAAATACATACAGTAAAGACGGCAACAAATTTATAAATATTATTATTATTAATATTAAATCTACGTATACGTATACATTAATAAATATATACAAGCGGAATATTGTTATAACAAAAACATAAAAAACTGAGTTTTTAATGGGGGAAAGAAAGAAAGAAAACAACAGAGTTTGGCTTCGTTTTTGGGATTTGCTTTGATCTTTATTTAGAAAATTATTGCGAGTCTTTCTCAATATATATATATATAATGATCTATATATATATGTAGAATGTGGTAACCTTACTCATATATCATCGTAATTCATAATTAAAAACATCTTTACATGACTACAGGCGATCGATCGAGTTTCTTGATTGGGTTAGACTACATACTTAATTTTCTGCTCAATTGCTTCGATTCAATTAAATTGATTAATTTGCGCTAGGTGAATCAATAATAACCGAAAAGGAACTGAGTTGGCGATGGGGATGGGGATAGGGATGGGTATGGACATGGGGATGGGGATGTACTTGCTCGAACAAAACTTAAGCGGTCCGTACATCTCTCGTTACATGTACGGGACGTGATGGGGAATAGTGGATAGTGGGTTCATGGATCGTGTGGAGTTATAGATAGATTTTATAAGTATAGATGAGAGAAATTGAAATTCACCTCGTTTTGTAGTATCATTCATGCCTAATACGGTTCTACACGGTTCTTTCTTCTGCCTCTTCCTCTCATTCCCTTTCTCTCTCACTCTTTGCGATCACTGATCAGTGATCGCTCGTTCGTTCGTTGATCGTTGACTTTGGATTGCGCCGATGCCGATTTGTCTGTCTTGAAGAAACATTTATGTGGGGAGAGGTGTGGCATAGAAGTTACCTGGGTTGGCTCTTCTTCTAAAACATATCATATCATCCTCTACTTCTCATTCCTAATCCAATTTGGGTTTCCATCATCATATATCCTCCAGATGACGCGTCGCTCCTGAAACGTGTGCCAGAGGGAAACGTATGAGTGAAGGGAGCCGGACAGGGCAGTAGGCATGGGACTCTGTGGCGGCTTAGACTAAGTTGGGTACACACAGATATACACATAGACGATATATATATATGGTGGTTAGATGCGGGTCCGGAGATCCTCTGAGTGTGTTGTGTTGGTGTGGCACGAACATCACAGACAGCCAATCGTGAGGGGGACAGATATCATATTGGGCCTAGAAATTTACCTGTTTTGAGGAGGGTTGTGGGGGCTACATATGGACGGACACTTTGGGTTTGGGAACTCTTTCACTCTTTCTCTCTCTCTGTCTCTGTCTGTGCTCTCTGTCTCCCTCTCTGCCTATGCCTAGTGATTAGTATTTAATGCGATTCTTAAAGATCGTTGCAATTACCTCGTGGCCTCGTTGGGTGTCTTGGAATCTTGGCTTGAAGATTTCGCTGGGGGTTAGTAGTAGGTTTTCTTGTCTTAATTATAATACCAGAGTAGTGCTGCGGGGCGGCGGGATGGGAGGGTCGGGATTCACAGTACACCACACAACAATGACAGGGGGATATGTGTATGTTTTTTACGAACAAAAATAAAAATTAAGTTTAAGTGGCGCCCGAGGAGGGACCCTCCTAGCTCAAGTGACAATGGGCGTTTCATGCTTTCAGTGATCATTAATTCAGGAATTGAGTTGAGAATAAGAGTTGAAATTTTAAACCACCAGGCTTCTAGTTCAAAATAATAACGGCGGATGGCATTTATTTTTATAACTTTTCCTTTTCTCGATCCCAAACGTGTCGATCGCTCTTTTTGCCAAACCAAAGTGACCGTATATTCTTTTCTTAAAAATCTAGCTTAATTTTATGCGCTAGGACTATTATCGATAACATTATAATACAAAATGAGGTGTTTACAAAATTAAATAAAGAATTAGAGGCGGAGAAAGATCGATGTTCGGGATGGAAGACTTCTATAGTATCCTGCCAAACATGGATGTTTCTCTACTTCTACTATGAAATGGTTTAACCTTAGAAATACTTGCAAAATGAATCTACACCCATTATCACTCTTCTTAGCTCTCTTATCCAACGTCCATCTCCTCTGCCCTTATACTAGGTACTCGTACTACAACTACGTACCTCTCGAAATTTCGACCCTAGGAACTCGGGAGCCCGGGAGACCATCACATCACAGACACACCCACTCCCACGCACACACACAACGCAACGGACCCAGCAACCCATTCGCCAAGCCAAGCCAAAGCACATGCAGTTCGAGTCTCTCTAAGTCGCTATATGTTACTATATATATTTACATTCATCGTTTATCGTTTATGGTTCATGTGGAGGTGTGTGTGTGGCGTGTGGTGTTGGCTGGGAGTGTGCGGGTGGAGGGGATTGCATGAGATGCGTGGATCTGTTTTTCTGTTTGGGTTAGTTAAGCGCAAAGAGATAAGGAGTAAGGCTTGGTAAATACCTGGTTCAGTCACTGTCCACAGTCCTCCCACAAGCGTTCGAAGAGCGCTACATATCACCCCGAAAAATGATCTCTATGTATATGCCTAAGTAGGGAACACTGTCTGAATACCTTTAAATATATAACGGATTGGGAACTGGAACTAGGAAATACTTTCAAACAGCATTCATGGGCTAGATAGCTTCTATATGCTATGATGCTCTTCTATATTGGTATAAAGATTTTAAATTCTAAAAAGTATATTATTACTTGAAAGTTTATCTTTGTTTTAGTTTAAGTCACTAATTTAAGCGTAAATCCATCGATATATATGTATTTCTTATCAAGAAACATAGTTTTTTCTATTGCACATCGATAATTTCGATAAAGAGTGAGACGAAGCTCTAGGACAGCCGACCGGCACGGGCCTATCCCGTGGGATAGAATTTTTCTCAGTCGGCGTCGCTGCCGCTCACGCACAGTATGCACAAAAGAGAACTGAAGAATCAGTGCAGACAAAGTATAATTGTGTGGCTAGATTTAGCATTTTTTTAGCGTTAAATAGCTAATTTTTTAGGTTATACCTAATTTTTGCCTTATTACAGAATATATTAGCTTTGTTTGTCTTCTCAAATCTAGCCATAGAGTGTTCAATTTTCACTCACACAAATGCAATGTTGGCATTTGACTGCAGATTATAAAATTGAACTAACAAATAGTTAAAACCCTGCCCTTAAGTCCGTTTCGTCGGTGAAAAGTACAAAAAAAAAACGGATAACGCTCCTCCTGAAGCAACGCTCGATAACCCTACATAAAGAGGGAGTCGCAGTCAGTCGGATTTATCGATAGACAGAGTTATGGTACGAGTACGAGTACGAGTATGTCTACGGAGTATGTGGAGGGGCACACAGTGGCGCCGGAGAGAGTGTTACGTTTACGGGACAAATCAAGTGTGGAACTCACCTCTGCGCACTCGTTCTTGCCAGCTCTGATATATATACTGTCTCTGTTTTTTTTCTTTTTTTTTTTTACTGTTTTGATACATATTACTTTGAAAATTGTGTTAATGATTTTTTTTTTTTTTTTTTTTTGGGGTACCTCGATGCTGCCTTTGCCGCGGCAGCTGCTGCTTACGGATTGCGAATTGGAGAATTGTTGGTCTGGTTCGTGTATTTAGTGAGGTTTCGTTGCGTTTGGGGGTCCTGGAACCGAACTTTCTGGCTTATGCTTCTAGGCGTCCGTCTCTGCGGTTGTTATTTTAACTTGACTCTTTCTGTGTCTCTTTCTTTTCGTAGTTTTTCTTATGCTTAATTCCTTTTTTGTTTTTGCTTTTGTTTTTCCTTTTTGGTCTCTAGTAGCGACTGCGACTCCGGCTGCGGCAGTGCCTTTCGCGGCTATCGTGCCGGTAGTGGCTGTGATTATGGTTGTGATTATGATGGCGGTTGTTCCGGTTGCCACCGCCCCCTCCGCCGCCGCCGTTGCCGCCACCGGGACCACCGCCGCCGCCGCCACTGCGCGAATACGAATGATGCGAGCCGTGATGCGATTTGTGGTGATCTGGAAAGGCAGAAAGTAGTGTGGGACCGTGTGCAATCTCCATATGGGAGCAACTTACGGTGTCGCCGGTCCGAGGGCTGGCGATTCTGGCCATAGTCGCGACTCCGCTCCCGGTAATCGTTGCGTGAATCTCTGGAAGATAAAAGGTTCGGGTTAAGGATTAAACAAGTGGGAAAGCTACAGTCGAGTGTGACCGACTGTGAGATACCCGGTACCCAAAGCATTGTGGGTTAAATTAAATTAGACATGAACATGGAAAATAGAAAATGTTGAGAAATGAAGACAAAAGTTGCTAGAAACATGTTGAGCAACATGCAAAAAAGACAAATGTTGCTAGGGACATGTTGAGCAACACGCACTGACACTCTCTCTCAAAAGCTAAGTACTCAGACACCCGGAAAGTATTCCTGAGCAGTGCGATAGAGCGAGGGTGACTATTGACCTCTTTTCGAGTGTCGGAACCCTTTTCGAGTGTCTGATTTCAAAGCTTTTGAGAGAGAGAAGAAGAATAAGCATACACAGAAACTTTATTGTTTAATAACTTCCATGTTTACCATCCGATTTTACTCAAATTTTCAAAACACGTCCGCGAATGCCTCCTTATTTTTTATATCTATTTACTTTAAGCCAAAAAATACGATTATAGGTTATATACAGTTTTTTATGATTTTCGGGGGCGGACATTGGAGTGGCCAAATTTTAAAACAAACTTGATCTGCGTGCAACAGATTCCAATGTTGTCACCAAATTTGGTAGCTCTAGCTCTTATAGTCTCTGAGATGGACGGACAGACAGACGGTCAGACGGACATCGCTGAATCGACTCGGCTGGTGACGCTGATCAAGAATATATATACTTTATGGGGTCGGAGATGCCTCCTTCTGCCTGTTACATACATTCTCGATTGGCACTAACTTATAATACCCTTCTACCCCATGGGTACCGGGTATAATAAGGCAGAGGGAGTCGTAGCTGGCCAGGCTGCACCCTTCAACTGCTTTGGTTTGTGATGCAATTTGGACAATCATTCCCTTGGCAGCTAGATGAGTGTGAACCCACTTAGTACACAGTGCACATTAGCCATTAGTCACATTCAAGGGCAAGTTGCCAAGTTTGCCAACAATGAAAACAAATGTATTTCGGGACCTAGAAGGTAAGCGAAGGTACCAGTGTGCATCTTAATTAGCTGGACAAGCGCACACTCCAAATAAAGATCAGGTAATGGCGGGAACTTACCGCCTGTTGTCGTAGGTGTGGAAGCGCTGGACGCGTCCCTCTCGCCGACGCCTGTCCTCCTGCTCGCGCTCCTTCTGGCGCGCCTCGTTGATCTCGGCCACGGCATTGCGCAGCTTGGAATAGCCCAGATGCTGCTTGCCCATCAGATGGTCCTCGATCCGTTGCTGAGCATCGCCCACAATCAGGAAGGCGCCGCATATCTCGCACACCTTCATCTGCTTCTCCGGCAATGTTTCGTGCGACCAGCCAGCGGTCTTGGCCTCCGCAGGCCTCTCTGCTTTATCCTCGCTGCTGCTGCCGGGAGTAGCTATAGCAGGAGCAGCTCCCTCGCTACCTTCTTCAGCAGGAGGAGAAGATGTGGTTACAGCCTCGGTGGTGGCCTCATCACTGCCAGGAGCAGCAGCAGGCGACTGGGCCTCTTCGTTGGCTGGCCCTCCATCGCTGGAGCTCGTGCCGGGACTGCAGGGCAATGGCTGTGGCGGCTGCTGCTCGTCCCCACTGGACTGCTGCTGAAGGCTGGTCTTCTGATTGGCCTCAAACGTGCGCACCAGCTGCTCCTTCTCCTCCTTCAGCTCATCGCAAAGGGTCATCAGGTCCTGGGCCTGATCCACGTCGCCCCGTATGCCCGCCTCCTCTGCCTCCGACAGCAGCTTATTGATGCGCGCCGTCAGGTTGGCCAGCTGCTCCTGGTGCCTGCTGAGCGGGGCGGGGACAACGGGCTGGTCGCGCTGCATCAGCTGGAGGCGCTGCTTGCCCTTCTGGATCTTGCGGTCCACGTCGTGCAGCATCACATTGCAGAAGCGCAGGAACTCGTCCTCGTACTGCCGCTTGCGCTGCGACGGCCTGGCCTCCTCGTACAGGTGCTTGGCCTCCTCGTCGTGGATGCGGGCGCAGGGCCCGAGATCGGCGCGGGTGTTGATGAACAGATCGTGCGGGCAGAACTTGACATTGTAGAACTGGCAGAACTGCACGGGGAAACGAGAAGGAATGATAGGGATTGCATGCAGAAAAGCGAAAGAAAACTCACCTCGGGATCCTCCCAGTTGACCTTGGCGCCTGCCTCCGAGGGATGCAGGTTCCGGTTGCGGCCCATCAGCTCATCGAGCATTTGCCTCGCGGCGTCCACCATTTTCCTCGCCTTCCTTCCCTACTTCTCTCTTCTTCACACTGCAGCCGAGGAGCAAGGGGGGGGCGGCGGTTAATAGATGCAGTTGTTGGGCTTTTCTATTTGCGGCGTGGGCAGTGCCGGCAGGTCAATGGATCAATGGATTCGGTGATGCGGGGTGGCTGCCAGGTGCCGGTTCACATGTGCGGCGCAGCGGGCAGCACTTGATCGGGTATTTGAAGCGGAGAATTCTTCTGCTGAATCAATAAAATTCGCGATAGAGATGTGACAAATAAAGCGAATATATCGATAGTTTTCTTAAGAAAATATCGTCATATTTTTTTCATCAAATATCTTAAAAGAGATTGCTTTACATATATATAGTGATATTTGTTCTTTCCTTAACATTACGCCCCGTTTCTGCAGCTTTTTTGTACAAACATTAAATTTAAGAACAATAAACATGTGCATTCGATATTTAGGCAAACACTCGATTATTTCTGTCCTTTCCTGATTTCCGATGTGTTAGCACCACTAGCTAGCAGCTTTTCCACAAAACTAAATTTATTTGCTGGAAAGAAAAACAAAACTGCTGTTCTCTTGCTGTTTTGAACACCTAATCCGCATTGCGCCATTTTCATGCGATAGTTGATAGTTATGAATTTCGCAATTGTGAACTTGAAGCTTTTGCACATATCCGATACCATAACCGATAAATCACCGCATACCTATCGAGTGCAATTGTCATCACTAAAGCGAGATTTTTGTGGTTTTTAAACATTGTAAGAAAATGCTATAGAAACCGGCTGAGCGTAGACGCATTTAACCATGGCCAACGCAGTGGTGGTCCTGGACAACGGGGCGCACACGGCCAAGGTGGGACTGGCCAACCAGGACGAGCCGCAGGTGGTGCCCAACTGCATCATGAAGGCAAAGAGCGAGCGGCGGCGCGCCTTCGTGGGCAACCAGATCGACGAGTGCCGCGACACCTCGGCGCTGTTCTACATCCTGGCCTTCCAGCGCGGCTACCTGCTCAACTGGGACACCCAGAAGACCGTGTGGGACTACATCTTCAGCAAGGAGGGCATCGGCTGCACGCTCGAGGGACGCAACATTGTGATCACGGAGCCGCAAATGAACTTCCAGAGCGTCCAGGAGGCAATGCTTGAGATGCTGTTCGAGGAATACCGCGTAGCGGGCATGTACAAGACCACGGCCGCCGATCTGGCCGCCTTCAACTATGTGGCGGACAGTGAGGAGCGCACCACGATGCAGTCGCTCAACTGCATCATCATCGACGTTGGCTATAGCTTCACGCACATCGTCCCCTTCGTCCTGGGCCGCCGTGTGCTCGAGGGCATTCGGCGCATCGATATGGGCGGCAAGGCGCTGACCAATCACCTCAAGGAGCTCATCTCCTACCGCCAGCTGAACGTGATGGACGAGAGCCACGTGGTCAATCAGATCAAGGAGGACGTCTGCTTCGTGGCCGAGGACTTCAAGGAGGCAATGCAGGTGCACCAGAGCGAGGAGAAGCGGCGCGAGGTGACCCTAGACTACGTCCTGCCCGACTTTACGACGGTGAAGCGTGGGTATATACGCGTGCCCGGCCAGCCGCGCGAGGACGAGGAGCAACAGCAGTCGGTGCCGCTGTGCAACGAACGCTTCACGGTGCCCGAACTCCTCTTCAACCCGTCCGACATTGGGGTGCAGCAGGTGGGCATCCCGGAGGCGGTGGCCGATTGCCTCAAGGCCTGCCCCTGGGAGGCGCATCGCGAGCTCCTGCTCAACATCCTCATCGTGGGCGGGAGCTCCCAGTTCCCTGGCTTCTTGCCGCGCCTCAAGCGCGATCTACGCGCCCTGGTGCCCTGCGATTTGGAGGTGTCGCTCATCTGCCCCGAGGACCCCGTGCGCTACGCCTGGTACGGCGGCAAGGAGGTGGCCACCAGCCCCAACTTCGACGAGTTCGTGTACACGCGCGAGGACTACGAGGAGTTCGGCGTGCACGGCCTGAATCAGCGGTAGACGCAAGCGTAGCAAGTAGGTTTTGAAATTGTATAAACACATTAAATCAGTATCCAGAGATCTTTTCTAGAACATTCCTTGTCTATATATTGAACTAGGGCTAAGAGGACAACTGCCACGGGTCACTTACCTAGCGCTAAGCATTGTACAACTAAAATTTAACTAAAGAACACAACTTAACATTTACAATTCGTTTGCGAAGTAGAATTTACAAAGGAGAAAACAGAAATGAGATATACTAAGTCTGCCTTTAACTTGGTTAATTTAGGTCTGCGAGGCGGGTGGATCTCCATCGGTTTACATGCTGAACGATTCGCCGCAGCCGCAGGTGCCCTTGATGTTCGGATTGTTGAACACAAACTCGCTGGTCAGCTTCGATTCCACAAAGTCCATCTCGGTGCCTGCCAGGATAAGAGTTGAGAGCATTGGGTGATAGTGGTAATGGGCCTCAGCCAGCGACTTACCCAGCAGCGAGAGTTGCGCCTTCTTGTCGATAAACACCTTGACGCCATCCTGGATCACCTCCTCGTCCAGCTTGTCTGCTGGCAGATGCGAATACAGAAGAGATAAAGGTAAAACCTTAGATCTCCCAGATCTCTGCGACTCCGATTAGCTTACCTTTCTGGCTGGCATAGTCCAGCGTGTAGGAGAGGCCGTTGCATCCGCGCTGTCGCACGCCCACCTTCAGGCCGACCTGGCGGAGAGGAGGTTCAAAGATTTGACTTGAGATTCATAAACTGTGATAATCAGACAGGTCTTTCACCTGGGACCATTATCTGGCTGTTTTTATCTACGAAATACCAAAATATCTCGCCTAATTCATGAAGATAAACAAAGCTAAAGCTTAACATTTAAATAAAGCTAATATAACTCTTTGACTTGGGATTAAAAATCTGCAGAGATGCACCAAAAAGAGACTTTGGGCTTGATGAGAGTTAATATCTTTAAAATCTCAGTATTATAATGATCTTAATTGGCTTAAAAAATATATAAAACTCAAATTTCAACTTAAAATGATAATTTGCTAAACGAATTTTGAGTGGCAGTGCATTAATTATTACTTTAATCATGAGCTTAAGTCTCTCAAAAGGATACAAGTTAGGGGAGTATCTATGATACATTCCATGGAAGATATAGAAGCCAAGATCTTTAGATTCCAAGCCCTTAATATCCTTAAACAATGGATAATATTAGGAACTTCCCACAAGAAAAGCTCCTGCCCTTAAGAGACATAATGAAACGCAGCTCCAAGCATAGATTTCAAGAGCTATTTTTGGGCTGCCTTTGTGGGGCCAAGGCTCAGGATTCACTTACCATATCTGGCTTTTCCTGCAGCAAGGTCTTGATGCGCTGCACCGCCGCGGGTGTCTGGAAATAGAAGAGTCACAGAACGTAAACAACGGAGGGCAGTGGACGGACGCGGATCAGCATCGCGCGACTGTTACTTCATCAGTCGCCGCGCCGATTTCACCACGAACAGCGCCTGCTTACCAGGGTCAGAGCGGCCCTCGTCGGGATCAGCTTGCGTCCTTTGACCGCGCGCACTGTTGCAGTTGCCACCACACGTGTCGCCATCTCTCGCCTAGTGCTTTATATAATTTGTTTTCCCACGATTTTGCGATTCGAAATTATGAGTTCTACTAGCAGGTAGAGATGAACGACTGCCGATTGTGTCACGTGAATTGCAGTGACAGCTACTGTTATCGCTGTTATCGATAGGCGCGTAAAAAGAGTGACTGGGAATTTCGAAAGTTCAAGAAGTCTTATTGGAAGCCAACAAGGATTTTCAAATGATTTTTTTTATAGTTGTTTTTTGCTATTTTTCACTCTTGATTTACAAAAACATTATGACAGCCTTCAAATAGGTTTTAGACCTGTATTCATATCACCTTGTTTTTGCGAAGTAGCTTATATCTGGGGAAAAATATCCACTAAAAACAAAGATATTTATTATTATTTAATTATTATATTATATTAATTATAACCCAATAACTGAAATTTCACAATTTCACGTTTCTATGCTTCACATTCGTGATTTTCTCCCCAAAGTCACTGTTCGCATTGGTGTTGCTGTAACGGTTGTCAAGGTGCCATCCCTAATAGCAGTTGTATTTCACACGGTTCGTACATATTTAATCACAACAATATTAATAGTAATCACACGAAAATGAGTGTCCTGAGAGAAATGTACAAAATCAGCGCAGGCGTGGGAAGACGTGCCCTGTGTGTCACTGCAAGAAAATCACAAATAGCTGTGTTTGAAGGCCGGGAAATACGATTGGAAACGCAACTTCGGACTGCAGCCAGCAAAACACAATCAGCTGTTATTGGAAGAAGCAGCAACAACAACAACTACACGTGCATCTGCAGGACTTTCCACAGCAGCAAATCGGTTGTAAGTTTAAAATAATTAATTTTCAAATTAATTGTTTATTAATATTGTGCCAAAATAAATTAATTAAAAATAAAGAAATAATTAAAAATGATAAACTCTTGTATTAAAAGTAAAACCTACTCGGATTTGAACTTTCTTTATTAATAACATAATAATTATGGTTGTAAAATGGTTTAAGAAATTAAATGTTCTCAGTTTCTTTTCTAAGTATTTGCTTAATTTTAAACGTTTATTAATTATTAAAAGTATATGTATTTATATTGAAAAGGACTATTTATTATCAGGAATCAATTTAAATATCAACAAGTCTTCTTAAGTTTCATTTAAACTAGTTTTGTCTCATTTTTGATCCTCCCTCCTCTCTTTTCCCGTCAGCAAGATGCGGACAAGACGGTGGCCACCAACAGCATTCCCCTGGCAGAGCTCCAAACGAAGATGCAGCTGATCTACACGTGCAAGGTGTGCCAGACGCGCAACATGAAGACCATTTCGAAGGTGGCCTACCAGCGCGGCGTCGTCATTGTCACCTGCGTGGGCTGCTCCAATCACCACCTCATCGCCGACAACCTGAACTGGTTCACGGACCTCGAGGGCAAGCGCAACATAGAGGAGATTCTGGCGGAGAAGGGCGAGAAGGTGGTCCGCCTGGTCGACGGCAACTGCGAGTTCCTGCCCAAAACCGATTAAAGAGTGCACGCGGCGTGCGCTGCGACATTAACTATAAACGTAGGCGACTTTATTGAGCAGCTGCAGCAGCTGGCCACCGGCGGCGGTGGTCAGGAGCGGGCGCAGCTGGTGGTGGAACTGCTGGCGGCAGGGGGAGCACGGGGCCAGCATCAGGTGGGTGACATAGGTGGCCTCGTTGACGGGCAGTTGGCTTTGAATGGCGGGCGCTTCGGGCGTTAGCTGCATCTCCTCCAGATCCAGGTAGGGCAGGTGACGGCTCCAATAGCCGATCAGATAGGTGATTAGGCTACCGGCCAGGCGCCCATGCTCCAGGCAGGCCCAGAATCTCATCTCGTTGGCGGGCAGCGATACGAAAGTGAAGATATGGTGCAGGAAGCTGGAACAGGCGGCGGAGGTGCCCTCCGTCAGCGTCTCGCAGATCATGTGGCGCAGCAGGCGGCAGTCGAGGTGGATGGCGCTCTCCGTGGGCTCTCGGAAGAGCTGCAGCCACACCTGGAAGCCCATCAGCTGCAGGGAACGCTGCAGCGCGGTCTCCATATCCTGGAGGCTGGACAGCCGGACGATTCGCTTCACCAGGCGTCGCATCTGCTGCAGATCGGCACTGACAAGATCCTCGCTGGTCACCGCCTCCGAATGGCGCATCTGCGTCCAGTCCAGGTCCCGAATCACACTCCAAGCCGGCTGAATCTCCGCCAGAGTCTTGTGCATCAGATGTAGCAGCGGCGCATGCTCCTCTCCGCGCCGCGTTTTCACTATGGAGGCGCACAGCTCCCGGATGCACTGTCGCCGCTCATCGCTCGTCAAGGAGCTCGCAAAGAAGCCGTGCGAATCGCAGCGTTCCGCCAGAGCCTCTCCAAAGCGATCGTGGCACTCGAACAGGTACAAAGTGGCCTTGACCATCGACTCGACCAGGGACTGGCTGAGCCGCAGGCGCCGGTACTGGGACAGCATCTCCTCCTGACAGGTGCGCAGCCAGGCGAGCAGCTTGATGCAATGCGGCACCACATCCTCCAGCCCGGTGCCGCTGGCCAGGATCAGCTCCTTGCGTATAAACAAATCCATTACGTGCGCGCCGCCGCGCTATCTCTCTTATCGATCCAGTGTGGCCGTCGCATGGGGTGGCAAAAATACCAAGGAATTTCGAGAATACACTAAAAAAGGGAAGATCGTTTTGGAAATATTTAAAAATGTGGAATAAAGTCTTTCAGATGAATTTCTTAACTTTTCCAAATAAATTTATGGACTTCTGCCATTGTTCCGCATTTATGCACATGGGATTTTTAAGAGTATACTAAAATAAGCAGGATCCTTTTGGAAATATTCGAATATCCTGTATCCTTTTCAGATCTATTTTATAACTTCTTCCAAATAAATTAAACAAATAAATTCCGCATTTATGCACATTAGGTTTTGAGAAATATACTAAAATAAGCAGGATCCGTTTGGAAATATTCGAAAACCCAGTTATTTAAAGGTATTCGAAAATAAAACGTCAAAGAAAAAATATTCTAAGGTCTTTTAAGGGCGTAAACAGGAAATTTTGAAGGAAAGTTTAACATTTTAGCCGAACTTTCGAAATTCTAGTTCCAAATTAATTAAGCAAACTTTATAAACGAATTCCGTATTGAAAAGTATTCAAAAATCCTTCAAATACATAACAAAAAGCTCGTTTAACTCATAAAATCGATAAACCCGCTTTTCAAAATTTGAAAAGACCTTTTTCCAATATTCTGAGAATTCTAGCTATACCAGTTCTTCCACCAAGTTACATAGCAGAGCCAAAAATAGATATTCTGAAAATGTATTATGATAAATGAGCGCTTACTCTCTTATTTTATTCCATTCTCCTTAAGTTACACATATCCGCGGCTCATCATTATTCCAAAAAGGTAAACATAAAATGCATAACATAGGGACTTATTCTCTTACATCAAAATACTTTAATCCATTTAATTATTTCCACCTGCCATCCATCTATCCAACCATCTTCATCTTCTCTTCATCTTCGGTAAATTCACTTAAGTAAATAAGAAACCAAAGCGTATAACCTGTGTGTGTGTTGTGTTGTGTGTTCTTGTTTTTTATGTGCATTTGCATTTGCTTTTCTCTATATACTACGCGTTAGTCCTTTTAGCTATTCTCGGCTCTCGGCTTCGTGTGGGTTAAATAAAAGTGTGTCGCTTCGTGTTTTATTACAGTAAATCGCATGGTGTGGGTGTGTGTGTGTGCAAAACGACAGAAGTACGAAAAAATATAGAGTTTATATTTGTAAGATTGAAATCGAATTTGTTCTTGTTTTTGGATTTAGTTTTCTTGTTTCTTCGTTTTTGTTTTTGTTTCTTTTTTTTTGCATGCTTTCGTCGATTTGTATCGGTTTTTCTTTTGGAAAATTTAAGAAAATATATATTGTATATATGTATATAGGCGCGAAAATTAATAATTAATTCAACATTTTTATATATACTATATAACTATATGTACTGTGTGTATGTTATGTGTGTTATGTATGCAGTTTCTCCTTCTGTTTTTGTTTCTCTTTCTTTCTTTTCATCTATCGCACATTTGCAGTGGCTGTTCTCTGTTCTCCTCTCTTCGCTTAGCATCTGCTCGCACATTTGCAGTGGCTGTTCTCTGTTCTCTCTTCTCTTCGCTTAGCACTCGCTCGTATTAGGAATTAGTACAGTCCCCGCTTAGGCGAACCCAAAGCCCTCGGAGCACTCGTGTATGGCCTTAAGCAGGCAGCTGCGCAGCTTGTCGTATGACTTGTACATGGGCAGATCCAATTGGTTGAAGCTGGCAAGGATAAAAAACCAAGTTAATTAATAAACAAGTGGAAAAGACATGTTGAGCAACACGCACTGACACTCTCTCTCAAAAGCTTTGTGCTCAGACACCCGAAAAGTATTCCTGAGCAGTGCGATAGAGCGAGAGGGTGACTATTGACCTCGTTTTGACTCGATTCTTCGGATGCTTCCTTTTTCGAGTGTCTGAGTATTTAGCTTTTGAGAGAGAGATGTTGAAAGCGCACGTAGAAAGAAAAAAAAAGAAGCAGAGCAACTCGCTTAAATCCTTACCAGGTGTGCGCACAGGGCAGGCGATCTGTGGACCTATCGTCGCGATGTATCTGGAACTTTTGTATGCCATTCATGCCCTCCAGCGAGCCAAAGCCCTGCAGTGGGACCTTGGAGGTGCCCGTTACGAACTGCAGGAACTTGGCCCGGTCCGCCTGGTCGAAGCTCCGCAACGCGCGCCAGAACCATTGGATCTGAAGGGGAAAGAGAGAGGCACGATATAGAGAGAGATAGGGAGAGGGAGAGGACGAAAGAAACCGCACCTGTGCCGACTTGGATGTGTACTTGTGGTACTCGGTGTTGGCCTTTAGATCTTCAATGTCGATATCCGGCAGGCCGGATATGAGAAGTTCCAGCTCCTGTTCGTTGAAAATCGATATTAAATGCTTTGGAATAATGTCGTAGAAGCCCTCGAGGAATGCGTCCAATCTGGGGAAAGATTAAAGAGCAGGATTAGTTACTATTTTAACTGTAAACACCTTTTAGTGACCAGTTGGTATAATGTTATCGATGTATCGATATGTTAGCTAGAATATACGGTCACTTTGGTTTGGCAATGAACGATCAGCTCGCGAAAAATGGAGAGAAAACTAAATAAAAGCCTGGGAGTTTACATAACTATAAAATAAATACTCACTGCTGCCGTATGGAGCCGCTCATCTTGAGCTGGCACACCAGCTGCACATACTCGAACTTGTTCTCCTCGGTGACGGCTATGTCGCGGCCATTGGGCTTGAGATCACGGATCTGGGTGACGCCAAACTCCTGGACCTCGGTGGAGAAGGTCAGCTCGTAGCCGAGCGTGGAGATGTCGTTCTTCATGAGATAGTCGAGACCCTTGTAGAACTCGTAGTCCTGCGACTCCATGTCCGTGTGCTTCACCTGCTTGCCCAGGATGTGCTTGTAGAAGGAGCGGGTGAAGTAGCACTCCAGCAGCTTGTTGTCGTGCACGGCCTTGGCTGTAAGTCGGAGAGATTAGAGAGGCCAGGAAGGGTCATAACCCCGGGATAAGCTTACCTATTACTCGCCCCACAAACTTGAAGTAGCTCAGGTGATTGGGATTGGCATGGCTGGAGGGATTGATCATGTAGGTGACCCGATCTCCAGGCGAGACGCAGAACAGGGCGTACATGGGATTGAAGATCTCGCGGGAGATGATCACATACCACTCGCGCAGCAGGCCGCCCGCATCCTGGCCCTCCTCATCTGCAAGTAAAGGTTATTATTGTAAACACCTCATTTTGAATTACACGGTCACATTAGGGACCAGTTTGTGTAATGTTATCTATAATAATAGGCTAGATTTTTAGGAAAATAATATACGGTCACTTTGGTTTGGCGAATAAGAACGATCAGCTCGTGAAAAGTCGAGAGAAAACGAAATCATTAGAAATAAAAATAAAAAATAAGAAATAAAAGCCTGGGAGTTTACATTATAATTCTTAAAGCCCAACTCACCCTCAAACACGATGTAGAATCGGTTCTTCCACTCCTCGGGGCCCAGGCGGTAGAGCACCCGGAACGAATCCTCAAATACCGTCACACGCCTTACACTGACCGTGTGCTCCTCGCGCCTTATGCCCTCGTCCAGGCGCTCCAGCTCCGTCTGGAAGTACTTGCGCTTGACATCAAAGTCCAGGATGCGCGTGTGGTCCACCAGCACGGCGAAGGGTCCGTCCGAGAGATGGGTGGGCGACTGGCGCAGGATCTGATTGAGCACGGTGCGATGCTTTTCGGCGAACTGCAGGAACTTGTGCCGGTCCTGCCGCAGTTGGGCCTCGTGGGCAGTCAGCGAGGTGGAGCTGCCGCTGCTATTTGCAGAGCTGCCCGTCGCGTTGGGCGTGTTGGTGGAGGCGTCCTGCATGCGCGGCTCATCTGAGGGAAGCAGAGGAGGATTAATATCAAAGAAGGGACTCAATCCCGCGGGAAACTCACCCTCGAAACTGGCGGAACTCAGAGTGTTGGCGCTGCTCGCATCGTCCATGGGCGGCGGACTGTTCTGCAGCCTCTGGGCAGCCGTTGTGGCTGCCGCTGCCGCTGCCGCCGCCGCTGCCTCAGCGGCCAGGGCTCTGCTCCCCAACGAACGCAGTCCCAGGACCCCGGCCATGGCCCCTCCTATCCTGGGCTTCTTGGCCGTGTGGCGATGCGAGGCATGGATCAGGAAGAAGGCCTCGACGGTGGGCTGCAGCACCAGGACGGCGAACTCGTCCTTGGACTCCTCGAGCGCCACCAGGCACTCGCTGAGCGTGTGCCATAGCACGTCCAGGCACAGGATCTGCGACAGCGTGGGCTTGTTGGCGTTCGCCTTGCTGTTGCTGGCTCCCGATCCCCCCGCCGCCGCTGCAGCCGCCTCCGCTGATTCCCTGGCCAGCGTCTCATCCACATCGACCTCGTCGTCGTCGTCATCGTCCTCATCGTCGTCGTCCTCCTCCTCTGGCTCCTGGCTGATGGTCACCGGCCGATGCTGCGGCTGATTGGTCTCCATGAAGGCCGAGAGCGGCGGCGGCGAGGGTCCCGTGCTGGCCGTGTCCGCGGTGGCATCCCAGATGCTGCTGCCCGGCGGTGGCTCGCCCAGAATGTCAATGATGTCGTCGTCCTCGTTGGTGTCACCGCTGGTGCCACTGGCACTGGTCGGTGGTAGGTCCTGGACCTCGTACATGTCGCGCACCTGCATAAAGATCTTGAGGGTGCGCAGGAAGTAGGGCTGGGCGGAGGAGTTGGACATGAGCTTCTTCATCGACGGCAGCTGCAGCTCGCACGTGGGCTTGGCGTTCTTCGGAGCCGAGATGATCACGTGCTCGGCGGTGAAGCGGTCCTGCATGATGCCCTCGTGCACGGCCAGGTTGGGCAGGAGGCTGGCACCGCCCGAAGAGGCTGCTGCGCTTGAAGTTGAGGCGGAGACGGAGGGCTGCTGCGAGGAGGTGCCCGTGGTGTTGTACGCCCGAATCTCGTTGAGCAGCGTCTGGATGGCCTGGCGCACCTCCTCGGCCAGCCCCAGGATGGCCGCCGTCAGATACTGGATGAAGATGGCATTGGAGGCCTGCGAGCACTGCGTGAGATTCACAATCAGCTTGGCCACGTTGTCCAGGCCCTCGGTGGTGCCGCACTGATGCGTCAGCACCTCGATCACCAGCTGCAGCTGCGAGAAGTTCTTGGCGTAGATCTTCCTCCGCGGCTTGGCAGGGGTTACGGGTAAAGCCACGCTCAAAGTGGGCAGCTGCTGGTGCGGCTTGGACCCCGCATTGCCATCGCCCGAAGCTGGGTTACCGGCGGCGCCCGGTGCCGCCTGCTCGGTGCTGTTGGTGGCCAGGCCATCCCCGCCATCGGCGGCGGCACTGGCCGCCTGACCAATGGGTATCAGCGGCGGCATCTGTTCGGGCAGCGGCTCCTCCTCCTTGGGCAGCTCGGTGCTGAGCGAGGCCAGCAGCTTGACGAGCATGTCGGTGAGGTGCGGCGACCGGCAGATCACCTTGTAGGGCAGCATCTCCAGCAGCTGGCCGAAGGGGGAGTCGCTGAAGGAGAGGAAGTCGCCGGTGTTGGCCTGCCACTCCCACGGCGGCTGCGAGGTGAGCGGGAATTGGGAGACGTGCGACATGCGCACCTGCGTCTGCCTGTCAATGTTTAGGACTACGTCCCAGAAGTTCTTGGCGTTGGTCTGGTAGGGCACCGATTGCCCTCCTTGGGAGCTGCTGGACTTGGCACTGGCCGCTGCCTTGGCGGCCGCCGCCTTCGAGGTGGACGGCGCCTCGTCCAGCGGCGTGGCGGGCTTGGGCTTTGGGGGAGTCGCTGCTGCTGCTCCCGGCTGATCGTCGAGCATGCCGCGCAGTCGGTTGGCCACCTGGTAGCGGCAGAAGCGCGAGCGGAAGTCCAGGGTGCCACCCGGTGGCACTGGCTCCACTCCCACTCCTCCGGCGCCAGCTCCTCCTCCTCCCGCTGCTGGTGGGGGCCAGGGCATACCTCCATTCCCACCCACCGTGGGCGAGGGCATGCCAAAGACGGCACTGAGGATGCGGCGGGCCTTCACCTCCCTGTTAAAGGGCACAAAGCTGGACGGATAGTGCTTGGCCAGCACGAACAGCAGGTCCAGGCAGTTGCGCACAATCATCTGGGCGGCCTGGGGATTGATGCTGATGCTCCTCGCGCTGCCCTCGTACATCCGGTTGATCAGGAAGATGTTGCTCTTGTAGCCAAAGGCCGCGTCCACGCGCAGCTTCAGCCACTCGGGCTTGCTGCCCGCCTGCCCTCCGCCTGCGGCGCCCCCAAAGGTGGCATTATCCTCGTTGGTCTTCTGGACGATGCTGATCAGGGCGTTGATGATCCAGTCGCGGGTGGGCTCGTGGTGGCACAGATTGCGGATAACCCTATGCAGCCGCATGCTGTACACCTTCTGGTCCTCGACGAACAGGAAGAGGAGGAGCGTGGCCAGCGAATCGGGATCGAGGAGGATGTTCTCGTCCTCCATCATCAGCAGGGCCAAAGGCTTGCCCATGGGCGCCAGCTGATGCGGATGCGGATGGTGGTGAACGATGGTGGTGTGCTGGTGATGCTGCGGCTGGGCATTGCCGCTGGCATCGTACCAAATGGAGCTGTGCCAGCGGGCCTCCTCCAGGCTCTGGAGCGTGGTCTGGAAGCGGGCTAAGGGGGGGGGGTTAAGAGGGGTTGCCTTGGAGGATTATTAGCTCTACTTACACAACGCATTGCTGGGCGGATGGGCGTCCAGGCGGGCGCCGTTGCGCGACTCCCAGTCGCGGCGCAGGAACTGTGCCTCCGCAGCCAGCTCGGGCGGCAGGCTGCCTATCTGCGACTCCTCCATGTCCGTGAGTATCTGGGGAAGATCGAAGGGTATATAGAGAGGGTTTCCCCTTCAAAATCCCAGCCCAAAACTCACCGCTTGCCGCAGATTCTCGGGCAGGTTCTGGAAGAAGGCGGCCGTGTCCACGGGATCCTCCGGGTTGGCGCTCTGCGCCGCCTGCCGCTGCTGCTCGATGCGCTGCTGCATCAGCACCTCCGACTGGATGTTCAGGGGCAACGCCGCCAGGAACTCGGGATTCACCTCCACGAGCGAATCATGGGCTATCTGGATGGCATTCTGCTGCGCCCGCTGGCGGATGCGCTGCATGCGCAGGTGCTCCTGTATGACCTCCTCGCGCATCTCGCTGGGCAGGGCGGCCAGGAAGGAGGGATCCACGCCCTCGGGCACCTCCAGATCCCCCAGGGCGGCACGCACCTCGGGGCTCATGTCGGTGATGGTACTGCTACCAGTAGCTCCTGCTCCTGCTGGAGCGCCCGCCTCATCTGTGCTCTCTGCCGACTCTGTGCTGGCCGAGGCCGCTCCTCCCGCCTCTGCCGGCTCTGCTGTCGAAGCCTGTGAGGTAACAGGAGCAGCTGCTTCCGCCTGATGCTCCGTCTGACTCGCCGCCGACTCCGTTTCATGGGCACTCGTGGCTGCTTGGGCTGCTGCCGCCGCCGCATTAAGCGCCTGCGTGAGCCACTCGGAGCGAGCGTCAGAGCTGGCCTGGGAGGATCTCCTCTCGGGCACATTGATGGCCCAGCGATCCCCTATATCATCGTCATCGTCGTCGTCAATGATGACCGCCTCCGAGTCGTTGATCGGAGGCGGTGGCGGGGGCAGTATCTGCGGCTCAATCTGCACCACCTCATCCTCCGGGTGGGCCTCGGGCAGGGGCATGCCCAGGATGCCCGGCAGCACCTCCACATCCACCTCCAGGGAGGAGGGCAGGCCAAAGTTGCGCACAAAGTCCGAGGCAGGCGGTTGCTCCAGCGAGGACAGCGTGGAGCCGGAGCCGGAGCCGGCGGAGCCACCCGCATTGTGTCGCTGAACGAGACGCTGCAGGCGGGCGGGCAGATCCCGAGTGCCACGCTGGTTCAGGGCCGAACTGGAGGAGTTGCGCGACGAGGGATACAGGCTGTGGTTCACGGGGCGGCTGCGCGAGGTCTGGCGATCGGCCAGCTGCAAGGAGAGGGGAAACAGAGCAAGGAGGTTGGCCCAGGGCTTGCGAGTAGCTCCTAGCTGGCACTCACCTGCATCAGGAGCAGCTCGGCATCATCCAGACGCGAGTACGGACGCAGGGGCCTGCCGCTGGTCGGCGAGGGCAGCACCAAAGGTATCCGTTGGTTCTGGCTGGAGTTCGAGTTCGAGGAGAAGAAGTTCTGCTGTGCCGGCTGCTGCTGCTGCTGCTGCTGCGCCGAGTCTGCTGCTGCTCCTCCTCCACCCTCGGTTGCTGTAGTTGGTGTCGAGTTGGTGGAGGTGGCGCCCTGACTGTCCGTCTCGTTGGTCAGATCGATCTCGGCGTAGATGTTGAAGATGGGCGGGGCCCCAGGGCGCCCGCGTCGGTGGCCACGCGTCGTAGTCGACGTTGTTGACGTCTGGGACTCCGCAGAGCCACCTCCAGCGGCGCTGTTGTTGGAAACTAAGGAGGGAAGGAGGGAAGGTTATGGCTTCGTTGCTCTTTAGATTACTCACCAGTTGTGGGCAGTTGCAGGAATGGACTGGTGGCAGTTCCTCCCTCCTCACTGGCTCCTCCCGCCTCCGCTGCCTGACTGGCGCCAAAGTTCGAGGGGATCAGGCGGGGAATCGAGCTGCGACGCGTGCCGCCCGTGGCAGAGGCGGCCACGGGTGGCACCACCTGGCTGCCGCCGCTGCTTGTGCCTCCTCCCGTGCCCGAAGTCAGCAGACTGGAGGCTATAAAAGAGGTCGTGGTGGAACCACCTCCTCCTGCTCCTGCTCCTGCTCCTGCGGCTGTTGTCACGGCAGAGGCTGGACTTGGAGCCGTGGTTACTCCGGTTGTTGTTGTGGCTGAGGAGGCAGCAGCTGCCTGGCGAGCGGCTTCCTCCTGCTTGCGCTGCTGGTGCGCCGCCTTGAGCTCCTTGATGAGATGCGGCAGCAGGAAGTGGGCGGCATACAGGCAGGCGTCCGTCTGGCTCTCCATGTCCAAAGCCTTGGCCTCCTCCAGCCACCAGTGGAGAGCTGAAAGCGTTTGAGAGAAGCTTATCTCCATCACTCACCATCCTGGGTAAAGGTTCACTCACCATCCTGCGTAAAGGTCTCCATCTGGGTCTCCTCTGTGGGATTCTGGTGCGTGGGCATGCACACGCAGTACTGCTGGTCCAGGTAGAGCAGGCGCCGCCGCACCCCGTTGGTGCAGAGCGTGGCGTTCGGATGCTGGGCGGCTGCAGTGCCTCCTCCGCCGCTCCCACCTCCGCTGGCTCCGGCTCCGGTGCTGGTGCTGGGACCCGAGGCTGTTCCTGCTGCTGCTGATGCACTCCCTCCAGTCCCGCTCCCGCCCGGCTGGTCGTCCAGGAGGTTGCTCATGTTCTGGCCACTGCCAGAGGCGCCGCCCGATAGCGAGGGCGTGAGGAAGGCGTTGACCTCGCCGCCACCGTTGGCGGCAGTGCTGCTGCTTGCTCCTCCTCCACTGCCAGAGGCTCCTCCGCTGGCTCCGAGCGAGACTCCAATAAAGTTGAAATCAGGAGCCATCCAGGAGCTGGACGAGGGACGCAGGGCGGCCGAAGACGAGCCGCTTTGGCCACGCAAAGAGAAGCCACCGCGGGCGCCGGAATTGCCAGCGAGAGAACCAGCTCCTGGGCCAGCGCCACTCCCTCCGCTGCCGCCGTTCACATCAATGTCCAGCGGCTGGGCAATGGAGCTGTTCATCCGCACCCGGAAGCTGGCCGGCGGCGTGGGCATCAAATGCGGACTGTCGCCGACCAGGCGCTCGTACAGATACGCCTCCTCCTGGGCCTCGGCCGCAGCTCGAACGGGGTCCACATCCTGGTCGCCATCGGGATCGCCGTCCGCATCATCGTCGTCGTCGTCGGGGTTGTTGCGATTGGCGGAGCCATCGCCCGAGGCATTGACCGCTGCACTGCGTCGCGGACGCTGCTGGACCCTGGAGGGTGAGGTCAGGGCGATGGCCAGGTCTATTTGGTTCTCCAGCTCGGCATCGATGATGCTCTGTCGCTCCTCGCGATCCTCGTCGTCCCCATCGTCATCATCATCGTCCTCGTCATCGTCAACGTCCTCGTCCTCGTCCTCATCATCGTCGGCATCCACATCCGCGTCGTTGGAGGCCGTCTCCGAGGACTCCGGCTCGTAGATGTGATCAAAGACCTCGATGAAGGGACGCTCCTCGTCCACATCCGTCTCGCTGTGCTCGTCCACATCCTCGTCGGGCGCCTCGTCGTCCTCGTCCTCGTCCTCCTCATTCCGCTCGTCGTTCTCCGTGGACGCGTCCGAGTCCGAGTCGGTGGTGCTGATCTCGCCCAGCAGCGAGGCGTTCATCTCCCCGCGCGCCCCACCGCCTGGAGCTCCAGTATCCGAGGAGGTGGAGGCGCCATCGCTGCCACCGCCACCGCCGATGCCATTGTCGTTCACCGAGGAGCCGGTATTGTTGGCGGCATTGTTGGTATTGTTGGCCACATCCGACTCGGGATTGCTGCGCAGACGGGGATCCACGTTGGCCGAGTTCTGGCCCGAATTGGCGGCATTGGAGGAGGCTCCTCCTGCGCCGCCTCCTCCACCCGCACTGCTGCCGTTCTGCTGCGAGCCAGAGCCCGCTCCGGAGGTTCCACTGCCCGATCCCGAGCCGCCAATGGCGCGCGAGGCCAGGCGGAGGCCCTCGCTCTGGAGGAAGTCGTCCCACAGCTGGTCAAAGTTGAGCACGGGACGCACGGGTCCCGAGCTGCCGGAACCGGAACCGGATTGATTGCCGGCGGCGGCGGAGCCTCCTACATTGGCTGGCGGATCGCTGGTGTCGCCGCCATTGCTGCGCTCCTCGACCACATCGATGACGGCAGCGGTGCCTGAGCCGGATACCGATCCCGAGCCCGAGGGGCCAGCTCCCGAGGGGCCGCCGCCCGTGGCTGGCGAGTCCTCCGCGTCCACGGCCATCTCGTCCGAGTTGAAGATGAACTCGAAGGCATGCCGGCGATCGGAGAGCACGTTGCGGATGATGTCGCGGAGCACATGCTCGCCGCCCATGGCATTGGAGCGCTCCACGGCGGCGCTCACAGCGGTGCGGGCGGCGAGGCGCGGGTAGAGCCGCCGGTTGATGATGGCACCGTAGGTATTGCCCGATCCGGGGCCGGTGCCACTGCCACTGGCACCTACGCCGCCGCTTCCATTGGCTCCGGATCCATTGGCAGCTCCGCTGGCACCACCGCCACTGCCAAAGAGTATGCGCTTGGAGCCCAGCGTGGTGGTGGACACGCTGAAGCGCAGCAGGATCTCCATGGGACGCAGGATGGCGGCCAAGGTGCTGAGGGTGTTGTGATTGGACAGATCCTTGTACTGGGCCACCTTGGTCAGGTAGGTCATCACGCCCTGGCGCAGCAGGACGCGGTACATGTTGTTGCGGTGCATGTGCACCTTGTCGTAGAGCATCGGCGACTCGATGAGGTTGGGGAACAGGCTCATCAGCACCTGGAGGCGCGTGTGCTTCTCCGAGGAGTCCGGCTGGGCCAGGGCCCGTGCCACAGCGGCGTGCAGCTCCTCGGCCACCTGCACTTGGACGCCGGGCTGCTGGTAGCAGTCCGAGAGCGAGCAGACCAGCACCCGGGTCATCGTACTCACCTCGGGCACATGGTGGCGCTGCGTGAGCGGCAGGAAGCGATCGAGGAGGACGCCGAGGAACGTCTGCTGGGGGGCAGTGATCAGGGGACTGTCCGCCGGGGTGTAGATGTGCGAGAGGAGGACGCGAGGGACCAGAGACTGGTAGGCACGGGTGGAGTCCGCCAGGAGCTTCAGCAGCGTGGCCCGCGAGATCGTGGGCTTGGCGTGGCTGTGGGCGCTGGTCGGGATGTGCCAGGTGCAGCAGCAGGGCTCGAACTTGTCCGTGGCCGAGCCAGTGCCCTTGTCCGGGCCCGAGGAGGACTGCTTCTTGCTGTTTGTGGCGGGTGCAGGGGTCTCCTGGAAGCGGTAGAATAACTCATCGTCGTGGCCTCCCTGCGCCGTGCCCGGCGGCTGATCCGGCTGCACCAGCTCGGCGGCGCCATGCCCGCCACGGTCCGTGGCTCCCGACCCTCCGTAGTGCCAGCAGGGCTGCACCAGTCCATGGAGCAGATCCTTGAGCACGGCCACCGATGACTGCACCTGCGGATCGTCTTTCAAGTCATCCTTGGCCGCTGGCTGCGGCGATGTCTGCGGTGCCTGTGGCGTGGCCCCGCCCGCCGCCGCCGTGGGCTGCTGCCCGAACTTGGACTTGACCATGACGCGCGCGTCGTCGGCCAGCGTGGAGCTGCTCGAGTTGAGCAGATACTCGCCCTTGAGCATCTCCTTGGCGGCGGCCACAAAGATCTGCGGATTCCGCGACACCGCCGTCGACACCTGGGTGAGCACGTAGATCAAGTCGCGATGCCCCACGGGCACTATGCCCGCTGCCCGCATGCCCAGCACCCGTTCCATGGCCTCCTGCAGCACGGGCGGAGCCTCCAGGACGTGCCGAAGGATGATGATGGCGTAGGTGGGGAAGCCCATGAAGCTGCAGGCCTGCTGGAGGTGCAGCAGCATGCGCACTCCCCCACGGCGGATGAACACCTGGGCGTTGTCATAGTTGCGCGTGAGGCGGGCGCAGAGGCGGAGCAGCGAGAGCTTCGTCTCGTTGTGGAGGAGATTCGCCGGCTGGAGGAGATCCACAATGCTGCCAATGATGCGGCCGCAGTCGAACTTGCTCAGGCCCACCTGCTCCTCGTTGAGGATGATGGACTGGGCGGAGGTCTTCACCTTGGCGGCGGCAGCAGCGGCGGCGTTCTTTTGCCGCGACTTGCTGCGCGTGGTCATGGCCGGGGGCGGTGAGCCACCAGGGTTATCCTCACCAGCTGCTGCCTCTGCTTCACCTGCGTTCTCCGTCGTTGTGGTCCCCGACTGATCGTTAAAGTTCACCAGCTGGCGGAGGGGAATCAGCTCGTCCGTGTGCACGGTGCCCTTGCCATCGGGTGAGGTGCGTACCACGCGATTCAGGAGGTTCTCCACCTTGTGCAGGGCCACCGGATTGTGCAGATTGGTGATGGCCTCGCTCAGCTTCAGGGCGGGAAAGACGGGACGATGGGTGCCGGAGGCCTCGCTCACCTGGGTCATGCAGTTGAGGCTGACGGTGCAGCGCTGCCGCCCAATGTTGATGTGCAGCCAGCGCTCGCCGGCGGCGTAGGCATTCCGTATCAGCTCGTTGTTGGCCTCCGAGTAGGCGTTCCACTTGCCCGTGGAGGCGTCGTACCAGCGCCACACGTCGCTGCTCACCGCCCGCATGTTGGCCTTGCGCTGCAGGATGTGGCTGATGCTGTCGATGGCATCGATGAGGTCCACCAGGTTCTGCACCCACCGCGGCACCGATGGCGATCGACTGCTGGCGTTCTGCTCCAGCATCCACTGGCTCATGCAGTCGAGCAGCTTGACCAGCGAGACCATGGCATCCTGGGCGGTAATGGCCTCCACGAGCGGCCGATGCAGATCGCTGTAGTTCTCCTCGAGCAGCAGCGTCGAGGTCTTGAGGCGCACAAACAGCCGGGTGGCCGTCATACCGGTGAGGCACTCCTCGAGGCGGGAGGCCTTTGCGGGGCCCTTTTCGGGCTCGAAGAGCTGCAGGGTAAAGTCCACCCACTGGATGATGTTGCGCACAAAGTTGGTGACGAACACCTGCTTGTTCAGGTGATTGTGGCGGCGATAGAGCACGGCAATGAGGTCGGCGGCACTGTTGACGGTGTCTGGGATGGCCTCCATGAACTCGAAGGCCCGCGAGATGGCCTCGTCGCAGAAGCGATCGAAGATCAGCGAGGGCATCAGCTTCAGGTGCTTGTAGTCGTAGCTGGACGAGGAGGAGGAGGAGGAGGCGGTATTGGTCTCACCACCACCGCCGGCGGCAGCAGCACCCTCCATTTCCACATCCACATCCATGGAGGGCGGCGGTGGGGGAGCACTGCCGCCGCCGCCGCCCGAGTTGCCCGAATTGCCCGACTGCCACAGCGCACTCGCCTCCGGATTGTTGAGGAGGTAGTCGGTGGCCTCCTCGAGCGAGGCATTTCTGCGCAGCGCCTCGATGACGTGGTAGTGCATGAAGCCCATGTCCGTCAGCATCTTGATGTGGTCCGCATTGAGGCCGTCGTCCGTGCTGCGGATGTACAGGTTCTCGAACTTGATCTCCTTCATCCGCGTGTGATACCGATCCAGCAGGGTCTGGTGCGACTTGATCAGGTGCTTCAGGATCAAGATCATGGTCTCGAACATGCTGGGCCCATAGTTGGGTATGGGACGCCGGGCCCAGATCCTGCGCAGCGCCTGCATGGCCAGCTGGTGTATGTGAATCAGGTAAAAGACCGGCTCAAAGGGCACAGAGTCTGGAAGATAATTCAGCCGCGGACTCATCGTGTAGGGTGAATCCAACATGGCCCTCGGGTTGACCATCTTCTCGAGGAGCTGCAGCCAGGCATCGAGGAACTCCCCGGTGCCCTCCGGACAGTCGCGCTTGTCGTCCTCATGCGGCTGCATCAGATCCTCCATGGAGGCCCACTGATCAAAGTCAAACTTCTGTGAGCCCGTGTCCAGGGACAGCGCCCAGTAGAACATCTCAAAGAAGGCCTTCAGGCCATTCTCCGCGCAGAACTGCGAGATCATCAGGTGGAAGGCGCTGCGCTTGTCATCGAACAGCATGGGGCCCGTGAATCCCACGGAGCAGATGAGGAACGTCAGCTTCAGCTTCGGCACCGGCTTGGGCAGGATGCTCTCGTGGCTAAACCCGTTAACCAGTATCGAGCTGAGGATGCGGGCTATCTCGCGGGCCTCGGGCGTAGGAACTTTGTTGATGTTGCTGATCAGATCGTTGATGCGCCGCTGGCGGGTCTGCGGGGAGCCCACCGACAGCTTCACCAGCGTGCCCAGCAGCTCGGCGAGGGCTCGGCCCAGCCGGGAGCTCGCAGCCAACAGGGATTTGATGTAGCGGAACTGCTCCTCCGGTGTGTACTTTGTCCGGAATTCGGCGGCACGCTCCAGCTTCCGTGAGAGCTCCGCCTCGGTCAGGGGATCGGAGGTGCCGGCTGCCGCCGACATTTGCGCGGCAATCTCGTCCCAAATCAAGTCGGGATGCTGGGTGGGCTCGTCGGAGCACAGATTCAGCAGGATGGTGCTCTCCCACACCAGCGAGATGTACAGCTGGACGAGCTGCTGCAGCAGTTGGACGCCAGTCTCCCGGTTTACGCCCCAGCGCTTGAGGAGAATCGCCCGCATTTCGTTGGAGGCGTTGCGACAGAGGTGGACCAGCATCACCACGTAGCCGTGCACGAAGCTCATGTTGTGCAGGATGGGCGTGTACTCGGCATTGGCGAAGCCATCCTCTAGCCGCTGGCAGCAGACGAGCTCCGCTAGGAGGACACTGCCACCGGGAAAGGTGAAGTGCTTGATCAGCGGCTTCAGCTGGGCCACAATGTCCGCCAGTTGCTTGAGGGCCACGTCCAGGACCTTGGTCTCCTGCGCCTGGCTCAGGATCGCCTTGCAAACATTGGCCACCGCCTGCGAGGTGGTGGACACCGGCGAATCCACCGGCAGATTGGGCAGCGAGAGCAGCTGCAGGATGGGCTTCAGTCCCCCGTGGAGCACAAAGTCGCGGCAGTGGTCGCCGTTGGGGCTGTTGCTGAAGATCGCCTCGATGAACTTCATCACGTTTAGGATGTAGTCGATCAGGGGGATGGCCTCCCGCTCCGGCGGGGTCACCACCTTGACGACCGCCGTGGTTCCAGCTCCTCCAGCTCCTGCCGCCTGACCCGTTCTGGGCGTGGTGGCACCGCTACCCGCTGCCACCTGCTGTTGCTGCTGCGAGGCGGAGCTCATCTCATCATCGTCGTCGTCGTCATCGCCGCTGCTATCGTTGGTATCGGCCGCACCCTGAACGCCGCCGGAGCCGGCTACCATCACCATGGGCGAGGGGGCCGAGGCCACATGATGAGCCGCTCCATGGCCATGGCCCGACCCAGAGCCCGAGCCGCCGCCGCCGCTCTCCTTGTTCGCCCGCCAGCAAATGAAGCTCGGGTCGGAACCCAAGCGTACCAGCTCGTTGAGGAGCCGCACAATGGCCTCGGTGGCATCGGCCCGCAGATAGGGATGGTGCTTGATCAGGTCGTCCATGGCATTGCCCAGATTGGTGGCCGTGTCGCCCAGGGGATCCGAGGAGCGGCGTCGCCGCATGGCCACCAGATAGTCCGGCGAGAGCAGCACCTTCAGCACCTTGTCGAACGGATCGTAGGAGAGAAACTCAAACAGGCCGCGCTCATTCAAGCACAACGCCGAGAAGACGTTGGGCAGGGAGCCCAGGACCTCGCGGGTGGCCGGCACATCCTTCTGGAGCAGAGCCTTCAACATCACACTGGTGATCCCGAGGTCCTGCAGCGACGAGAGCAGCGAGGGCTCGTTGAAGACGTAAACGGTGACCACATCGGTGGCCAGCAGGAAGAGCGACGGCCCGTAGTACTCGGCATTGGCGATGATGTGACGCAGGGACTGGGTGAGGCTCGTCTCCATGATATTCCGCATGTTGCTGAAGTGGGCGTGGTCCTGGATGCTCTTCTTGAGGAAGTTCAGCATCGACTTGAGCAGCGCCGCACGCTGGGTGACGCACGAGGGCTTCTTCGGCTGCAGGCTGCTCGGCAGCTGCGACGAGAGCTCCGCCTTGCGCTCGGCCAGCGGGCGGGCGTAGTAACTGTTTGTGGGATACATGACAGCCGGCCGAGGGGGGATGCTGTCTGGGCCAGCTGCCGCTCCGCCTCCGCGTGCACCGCCAATGTCCAGGAGACCTGCTCCCGAGGCGGCTCCGCCATCGCTCGAGTTCTCGCGACGCGGGGAGCCACTGCCACTGGCTATAGAGGCGTTCTCGCCGGTGCCATCTGTAAAGGGTGAGAGATCGCAAGGGAAATTGAGGGTTTAAAGGCTTTGTTTATATGAGAAAAGTGGAAAAACCCGAGAGGCTAGTCTAAAGTGATATTAGTGTAAACACCTCATTAGTGACCAGTTGGTATAATGCTATTGATAATAGTCCTAACGCATAGCATTTAGCTAGATTTTTAAGAAAAGAATATACGGTCACCTTGGTTTGCCGAATAAGAACGATCAGCTCGTGAAAAATCGAGAGAAAACGAAATCAATCCGACGTGATTATTTAAAAACAAGAAAGAAAACTAACTTCGGTAAACCGAAGTTTTTATACCCTTGCAGTCTGCAATTGGATCATTGAAAATCTATCCATTTTTGTTAAGTTGAATATATATCGAATTTTGTACAAGTTACATTTTACATGTAGAATTTTACATTTTCATATAAATCGACCGATCGCTTCTATGGCAGCTTTATGATATAGTTGGCCGATCTTAATGAAATTAAAACCGTAATTCTAAAACCGTAAAAAAACCGCTATATCTCGAAATTTAAAGAAATTCGTTTAAAAACAGAGAAGTTAAAATTTTTTTACATTTATTTCGCCATCATTCCTATGGCAGCTATAGGATATAGGGATCCGATTTCGGCCGTTCCGATATATATACTGCGCGATAAAAAAAAAAAGACTATGCTGAAAGTTTCAGCTCGATAGCTCAAAAACTGAGAGACTAGTTCGTGTAGAAACCGACAGACAGACGGACATGGCTAGATCGACTCGGCTGGTGATGCTGGCAAAATTATAATACCCTCTGCAAGGGTATAAAAATAAAATCAATCCGACGTTATTATTTTGAACTAAAAGCCTGGGAGTTTACATTAGAAACTCCTTTTAAGCGCGAATTGCAGTCTGGGATATTCGAGAAGATTGTTTATAAGCAGAAATTATCGGTCTCAGTCTGATTCCCCCTCTAGGAAAGCTTTGTTTACCCTAAAACCTGAGCTCATTGCCGGAATTCAAGGCGAGACTTGAGGGATGTTTACGAGTTGTTAAATAAATAATTAAACTAACAGGAAACCTCACTTAGTTTGATACTAGAAACCCCTCCCAAGATGATTTAAACACTCACCCTCCCCATCCTCATCAGCCTGATCCAGCGAGGTGTCCAGCTTGTGATCTTCGTCGCGCAGCGTTGACTCCTTGAGGGTGATGCCAATGTCGGCCAGCGCCTTGCAGCAGCTCTTGATCTCCTTCTCCAGCCGATCGATGAAGACATTGAGGCCGTTGTTCTGATGGAAACGGGCAATGTCTATGTTGGTGATCAGGTCAATGACCCGCACCGCCCGCGTCACGAACGTAATGTGCTCGAGATCGACGCCCGGCCAGCTGATGACGCACAGCAGCGACTGCATCATGCCGCTCTTGACCAGCGCAGAGCCGCCCATCTCATAGCTGGCCAGATGGTACAACAGCGAGAAGAGCGAGGTGGCCAGGATGAGGGGATAGCGCTCGGTGAGTCCGTGTGTGGTCAGGTTATCGATGCAATCACGCACCAGCAGCGGCAGCGTACCGCCCTGCCTCTCGGCTCCAGTATAGTGGACGATCTTCATCAGACGCGACCCGGCCCTGCTGCACAGAAACGAAAGCGAGGCGAAAGAGGCAATTATCGGGGGATCTACAGGGAACAGGCGGGTGCTTACCTGGGCACATTCGGGTTGCGGTCAAAGTGCAGCATGGAGGTGAGAGTGCGCAGCACTGCCGCGCGTATCTCCACCAGGTGCACGTCCTCCTTGTCAATGAGTTCGCACAGCTCCTCGCCGAAGCCGGCATACAGCACCTTGTCCGTGTTGTCCTGCAGGGCATTCGAGTAGATCAGAATGGACACGGCCTGCAGGCGGGCCTGGACAAACTGCAGGCGCAGCTTGTAGTTGTTGAAGCCAGAGATCAGGCGCACGCGATGGGCAATGCGCATCTGTAGGGCGCCAAAGGAAGGGTATTAGCTATGAATATGAAGTAGGACTTTAACTCTCACCTTGATGGCCTCACTGGGCTTTGAGATCTGTCCGGCAATCGTCTTGATCACCTCGGGAGCCGCTGCCGTGTGGCAGAGGTCCATCATGTCCGGAATTTCCAGCTGGGCGGCATGACCGTGCTCGTCCACATAGTCGATGCACAGCTGGTAGAGAAACTCCAGCTTGGGCTCGCCGATGCAGCAGTCCTTGAGCGACAGGCCGTAGTTGGGATCGCCCCAGCGCTCGGCTATGTTGAAGAGCTTCACAATCAGCAGCTCCTTCTTCTCGAACGGCAGGCGGGGTATGAAGTTGCTGCGCTTGGAGAACATGTAGAGCAGGTTGAGGACGGCCAGGACTATGTCCATGTTCTGTGAGGAGAGCAGCTGCGTCAGGTGCTCGATGGAGTTGTACAGGTGGCGCGAGAACGAGTGCTCGATCAGCAGGGTGGTGAAGTTGAGCACGTGCAGCAGCAGGGTGACATCCTGGGGAAACAGAAGCTACGTATTACTGGAAATAAGAGATATTTGAGATAATAGCTTACCATATCCTGGAAATTGGTGTCGCACTGCAGCACAAATTCATTGGCGTTGACATGACGGGCTGCCTCCTCCAGGATCTTGTCGAAGCGGTCGAGGATCTCGATCCAGTGATAGAGCTCGCACTTGCCATAGATCCACACGTGGACCGTGTCGAGGAACTCGAGCAGCTCCGCCCGTGTCCGGCGCTTTGTTAGCTCATCGATCAGCTCCCGACACTCGGCTGTGAGCTCCGAGGAGCCCTTCTTCAGCTTCACCGTGTCCACCTTCATGGCGACTGTTTCGGGGGTTCTGTTTCTGTTTCTGGTTCTGGTTCTGGTTTAGTTTCTCTTTCGGTTTAGGCGCAAGCTAAGCAGCGGTGGAGACGGCGGAGCAGCAGGTGGCCACTACCTGGCCACAGGCAGGGTGCTCCTCCTCCTCCTCCTCCTCCTCTTCCTCTTCCTCCTCTTGCGGGCGTTGGGCGTCGGGTAGTGATAGATGATCAGGGATGGTGATGGTGCTGGCAGGGGGTGCGGGGGAAGTATTAATGGGGTGGCGGCGATCGTTCGGCGTCGTTTGTTTATTGGTTGGGCATCGAATTGCGGCTTATATATACATATACGTCAGCGTGTTCAATGAGCTGCAAAAGTGTATATGTGAGCATATAGAGGTATGTGTATGTCTATTGGTTATTATCAAAATACAAAAACAAAAACCAGAAGCGGAAAGTAGAAAAAAGAAAGAAACCGAACCGAACCGAACCGAAAAATAAATTACACAAATACAATTTTGGGCGAATTTAATTGACAAACTAAACTGATTTGGAGTTTCCTTTCGACTTTTCCACCTCCGATTCTCTGCGTTTCTATTTTTTCTTGCTCCCTTTCGTTTGACAGTCCAAAACAAAAGCGTCGGACGGGGGCGGGGAAAGGCGAAGAAGTAACTGCACTTGTCAGCTGAGCCAATTGGACTTCCCTAACTGGGCAACAGAGCGCGCGCGCATTAACGGACTTTTCGCTGTGGATATATAGAAATGAGGTGTACGAACCGACTTGCGATTTCCGAATCAATTGTTTTGCACTATTTTTGTTGTTGCCCCTTTTTTTTTATTTTACACACGCATACACACACAGAGTGAGATGAGCGAGAGAGAGAGAGAGAGGGGGCAGCACACACACACACATGTAGAGACCTCAAGACACAACGCAACATGTTTGAGCAAAATGTCAAATGAGCGCCAAGCGCAGAAAACAGCAATGAAAGGTGCAAGGCAGAAAAAGAGAGGGAGATAGAGAGAGAGCGAGAGAGAGAGTGGAGAGATACGATGCGTAAGTCAAGGTTGGCAGCCGCAACAACAACAACAGAACAGAACAGGAGACTGCATGCACCAAACTCCTTTTTTGCCAGACACATATGTACTTGCATACATACGCCCGACTAGGTTGCATATGTGTGCGTTTGTGTTCGTGTTTTTGAGCCTGTGAGCTTTTCAGGTTGCAGAAACACACTTTTCCTTACACTTTTTCGTACTTCGTTTGATTCCCGGAACTTTTGCAATTCACAATAACAAGTGAAAATGAACTGCTTCTTCGCACACGAACACAAACGCACACAATACCAGCGCGCACAGGCAAATGCTTTTATGTGTGTGTATGTGTCTGCTTCACCGAATTTTTCATTATTGCAGCCAGGCCAGGGCAGCCAGCAACAACAACAAAAACTCTCTCCACTCCTCTCTACGCTGCATTTTTTTTTCTCGCCCTTTCCGAGGGGCTCCGCACACGCGTTAGCGAAAAAAATTCAACTCGATACAAAAAAAACGAAAAGGGGAAAAGTACCGTCGCTGTAATGTATAAAAAATAGACCCACGAAAAGAAATTGCCACAGTCAGAACAGAAACAATGCAGTGGGTGAACGACGGCGACGGTGTGTGTGTGTGCCAGCAGCAGCGCTGAGGCTGTGTGCGTTCTTGGTTTCGGTCGGAAAGATGAAAGACGCTGGCGTTGCGATACTCACGATTAGATTAAACTGCACCATATGCAACTCGGTCTTAAGCGTTCTAATTTGTTTAATTTAATAAATCTTCACCAGGCAAAGGCAACTGCTAGAGCTGCAGAATCATCGATGTTAGTTACTATCGATACTATCGGAAATCGCGCGTAAAGTGCAGTGTGCTTTGCAGATTTCCGTTCATAATGCTAAATATCGTCGGAGAAAGAGCGCATTTTCCCATACCGGACAGTTGGTCTCACTTAAATCGCTAAAGATTAGCTCTCATGAACGGCGTTGCCAGACTGATGAACAAAGGCGCGAAACTTTAAGGGAAATTGGGAATGTTTACGGGGCTTTCTTGAAGGTTTTTCTTGATTTTTCAGATGAAAATCGCATTTTCCCGCAAGCCGCCCAGGGTTGCGCACCCATATAGGGGGTGCAGGCGGTGAAAATGGTTGAACACCCGGAAACCTTGTAATATGTGGCAACTCCAATGTCTTGACCGTTTTGGGGTCGCCATCAGTGTTGCCAACATTTCCTTGAAAAAAAAGCTAGTTTTGACGGAAAGAACGTTAAAAAATAGCCAAAAAATTGTTGGAGAAGCCATTAAAAAAGCCTCGTTTCCAAAACGTTTATTTGTTAGTTTTATTTTGCCGAGAACGGAAGAGCAATCTTAGTTTTGTTCATAATATGAATATGATTTTCTGATTTCACGCGATTTGTGCGTATACGTAATATATGTATACGTAAATTCGGCGTCGCTTCTTGGAATTCGTTTTAAAGCGACCAAAGTCAGATATTAGGTATTTTGCTTAAAAATATCCTTAAAAGTATTCTTAAAAGTAACGATGTAACGATCCTTTGTAACGCTGTCTTAAGTCCAAGTATCGACAAAACAGGATCTGTAATAATTGTTTTATCGTAAAAAAAAACATTTAACAAAAATAAAAAGCCAGAATTCTTGTTGGTCTTTAAAAAAAAGCCCGATTTGATGGGGAAAAAAGCGACTCTGGAAACAGTGGGCGCCACTGCATTGGATAAATACATATGTGTAAGACAGGATTTATGTAAAGTGTTGAAATGATTGTCGGTTTTAAAATTTAAATCAAAAAATCTAATTGTTTCCAATTCTTTAGAGGTACATATATATATTTTCCAAAGTCATATTTACAATTTTTTAAAAGTAGTCGTTAATCATTGAATCATTGGAATGAAAACTACAATTAAGGAAAAGGACTAATACAAAAGAACCCTTCAAAATATTATATCCAGTGCAGTTTATGATGCTTTTTTACAGCGCATCTCCTTCTCCAATTGGGTCGAGACTGAGCACGAACTCGACTATTGCAAACTGTTGCAAGGGTATAAATATGAAAATTTGAGCTACAATCTAGGGCTTAAGGATTAAAAGGTGTGCTGCTGGAGGTGCGGACTGGTAACATCGCCACTCTGAAACTGGCCAGTTTCTGCCTCGAACAGCACCTGCTGGATGCGCAGCTTTGCCACGGATCGGGAATACGAATCCGTGATTGTGCGCAACTGGGATGCGATGCTCTGGCCAAAGATCACCAGCTCATCCTCGCCGGCAGAGTCAAGGCTCGGCCCAGAGTTGTTGTACTTTATTTTTCGTTGTTGTGCTGGTGCGTTGGGATGAGATGATGGGAGCTGCTGCAGCTGCTGCTGCTGGTGATGGGAACTGGGATGAAGATGAGAATGTGGTTGTGCCTGGTGGTGGTGCTGCTGCGGCTGGGGGTCGACCAAGCAAAGCGTGGAATCATCAATAATGAGCTCGGCCTTGCCACCGCGGCCGCCCTCTGCGGCCAGGGAAATTATGCAAGCGTTCTCCGGGGGCTGGGCACTGTCCGGGCGAGGATGCTCCGAAACCGTTTCGCCTTGCACCTCATCATCCTCCTCCTCCAGGGCATCCTCGCTCATGCTTATGTCCGCTGTGGCAGTGAACAGTAGTTTGCTCGGCGGCGTCAGGGACTCCGTCTTAACCGGCGTTTGAGGTTGCTTGTTGTTCTTGGACTGAGAATGGGAATGGTTAGCTGTAAGATCACGGGGGGATGGTTGTAAATCCAACTCACCCGTTTGCAGTTATAGAGCGAAACGGAGCGAAGGAACGAGTCCGCCAGCTTGAACCAGAACAACTTCGGCTCGTAGGAGCGGCCCAGCTCCTTCTCACGCATCCAGATGCGCAGCTCCTTAGAGTAGACGGTGCGCACGCTCTTGATCTTCAGCTTGATGTCCACCACGGTTAGTTGGGGGATCTTGAGAGCTTTGATTATCGCCTCGTAGGCTTCCTCGCGGGACACACGGTTCTTGTAAGTGTCCAGCACGGAGTTATACAGGCACGGCTGGCGGCGGTACGCCTCCAGGAAGTCCGTGATCGGGATCTTGGTGTCGCTGAGCTTCGCCATGGCCAGCTTGTGGCCTGTTTGGGCCAGCTCTCTCCTCCTGCCACTCAAAATAAAACGCCAATAATAGACAACAACTTTTGTTTACCTTACTGTGGCCTAGTGTGCCCAGCTTCTTTTTTATACTCGGGTGTTGGGTATAGCCTAACGCGTTTTTCTTCGACGCTCGTGATATATCGGTTTCTCATCGGTTATATTTGGTTTTATTCTTTCTTCTTTTTACCTATTATTGGTTTTCTGATGATTACATGCATAAAGACAAATTTTAATGTAAATTACATGATAGCTATCAAACATAACAATACATTAACTTACTACAAATTTAAATTTAAGGTAACTGATAGTATCGCGCCATTCGTGGCCAGTGTGGCCGTGCCCAGTGTGACCTCAACCCGTTGGCGGTCGAATGCTCTCCCGCACAAAACGCGACCGCGAACACGTGGAGACATTCTCCCATCCCGTTCAGCTCAGTCGTCTCTCTCTTTTTCTACCGAAAACGGTCACTGGCAGCAGCACTTTTCAGCAGCTGCTCCGTGCGTGCGTGTGTGTGCGATCCGATCCGATCAGTTCCCCTCCGATCCGAGCAGCAGGCGTTACATAGTGTAACTAGCGTTTAACGTCACCCTACCAGCTTTCCAGACTCCTGTGCGCGACACGTTCTTATTTATTTACCAGGTCCCCTCGAAGGTGAGTAATTGCATAGGCCGTCATGTCATCTCATCTCTCGCCGTGGAAAATTCAATAATGTGCGCAGCGCCAATACACATGCAATTTCCCGTTTCTGCGAGTCGTGTCGCGTGTGTGTGTGTGTTGTAACATCGGTCAAGTGTGCGTTGGAGTGAGCGTGAGGGAGGGGGGTGAGCGGGCCGCCGAAACGAGAGCGAGACCGAGGTGGCAGATCGTGTGTTGCAGTTTTTTTTTGTATGCTCAGCATTTACCCCGCCATTTCCCCGCGTCGCTTCTCAAGGTGATTCCTTTGTACAGGGTATCCCGAGATGAGTCAGTGTCCATTCAGACATCCCCGCCAGACGCGGGGAGGCCGCCAAGTATTCCCCTCGGCAACAGAGAGAGAGTGTGTGTGCAGAGTGGGCAGCGGCAGAGTGAGAGAGAGGGCAAGAGGAAGAACACGAGCGAGGAGAGCGGCACAGTGGAAATTTTTGAGTTTTTGCTGACGCTGTCTAATTTTAAAATTTAGTTCACAAAATTTTTGTTGAAACAGTTGTGCGCGCCGCTCTGTTGGCTTTTTGTTTGTGTGTGTGTGCGCTATGCAGCGGACTGTGAACATCTGTTTGTGACAGGAGATGCGCCTAAAAGCAGACAGCACGCGGCGTACTCAGGTGTTCTTACATGTGATCCTGCTCTCCCTCTCTCGCGACCAATGCTGCCCATAGCAATAGAGAGGCTTTAGCTGTTTTTTCTTTTTCTTGGAATTTGGAATGCTCTCTACGAAGAATCTACAATTGCAAATGCCTTTCTAATTCATTAATCACTCCTAGACTGCGGTTTTTTGTGCTAATCTCAAAGTAATTAAAACCAACAAAAAGAAGAAATTGGTGTCTCGCCTGGGAGACTTGTGGTTGCTTTCGTAGATAAGAAGGAAACCTCAACAGACCGGACACCTGTTCCGGTTCGACCATCTTATCGAAGAGTTTAACCCTTTCCAAGTGCCTATTAAATGTAATTTTCCTTTAAATTAACAGGGGAGAATTGATTGAGTGCTTAATTATTCACTTTTCATTGCCCAGACCTTGGCTTACATCTGTTTTTATTCCCAAAAACGTTTAGTCATCACCTTAATGCCAACTCGTAGCTCTTTCCTTGCGGGACTTACCTTTGAATTATAGAAAAATGTAGTTTGTTTATAGATATGATGGATTTTCGAACTTTTTAGTATTGTAATTTATAGAAGAAGATATTCCAGAAATAGTCTATATAAATTTTATATTTTTATTGCCTTAAATCGTACATTTTTAATTAAATTATACAAATTTTAACTAGTTTTTAAATCTTTTTAAAACTCTAGCTGCCTTAGAAGCTGAGTTTTGATGTTTCCATACCTAATATCTAGTATTCGTAGACTTTTTGGCCCTACGATATGTCATAAGAGTTCTTCTAACAAATTCCCACAGATGCCAAGCATTTCGAGCCTAAACAACGTGCCAAATAATACCAGTTGAAAGTAATCCCTGTAATTCCCATTTCGATTCGTTCGCAGTCCTTTTCGAAAAACAAAAAGCATACAAAGAATTAAAATGCCATCCGACGCCAAGAAACGCGACGCGCAGCGCAAGAAGGATGCCCGCAACAAGAAGATCCAACAGATACCCTCCACGAAGAAGGCCAACGGGCAGCCGGAACGCGAGCTGACCGAGGAGGAGAAGCTGTGCGCCAAGCTGGAGGAGGAGGCCCGGATCAGTGCGGAGGCACGCTCCTGCACCGGATCGCTGGCAGTGCATCCGCGTTCGCGTGATGTCAAGATCGCCAACTTTTCGATCACGTTCTTTGGCTCCGAGCTGCTGCAGGACACAATGCTCGAGTTGAATTGCGGCCGTCGATACGGTCTGATTGGTCTCAACGGATGCGGCAAATCCTCGCTGCTGGCGGTGCTCGGTGGCCGGGAGGTGCCCATACCGCCGCACATCGACATCTTCCACTTAACGCGCGAAATACCGGCCAGCTCGAAGAGCGCTCTGCAGTGTGTCATGGAGGTGGACGAGGAGCGCATTAAGCTGGAGAAGCTGGCCGAGGAGCTGGCCATGAGCGAGGAGGATGATGCGCAGGAGCAGCTGATTGATATCTATGAGCGGCTGGACGATATGTCCGCCGATCTGGCCGAGGTCAAGGCTGCCCGCATCCTGCACGGTCTGGGCTTCGACAAGGCCATGCAACAGAAACAGGCCAAGGATTTCTCTGGCGGTTGGCGCATGCGCATCGCCCTGGCCCGCGCCCTGTTCGTGAAGCCCCATCTGCTGCTGCTGGACGAGCCGACGAATCACCTGGATCTGGACGCGTGCGTGTGGCTGGAGGAGGAGCTGAAGACATACAAGCGCATCCTGGTGCTCATCTCGCACTCGCAGGACTTCCTCAACGGCGTCTGCACGAACATCATCCACCTGACGGGCAAGCGACTCAAATACTACACGGGCAACTACGAGGCCTTCGTCCGCACCCGCATGGAGCTGCTGGAGAACCAGATGAAGCAGTACAACTGGGAGCAGGACCAGATATCGCACATGAAGAACTACATCGCCCGCTTCGGTCACGGCTCCGCCAAGCTGGCGCGGCAGGCGCAGTCCAAGGAAAAGACGCTGGCCAAAATGGTGGCCCAGGGGCTGACGGAGAAGGTATCCGACGACAAGGTGCTGAACTTTTACTTCCCATCGTGCGGCAAGGTGCCGCCGCCCGTGATCATGGTGCAGGTGAGTGTATACTCTCTCTGAAATCAAGGAGAATCTTTTGTAAACCCTGAATAAATCCCCTGGCAGAACGTGAACTTCCGCTACAACGATGAGACGCCTTGGATCTACAAGAATCTGGAGTTTGGCATCGATCTGGACACCCGTCTCGCCCTGGTGGGACCCAACGGAGCCGGCAAGTCCACGTTGCTGAAGCTGCTCTATGGCGATCTGGTGCCCACCTCTGGGATGATACGCAAGAACTCGCATCTGCGCATCGCCCGCTATCACCAGCATCTGCACGAACTGCTCGACCTGGACGCCAGTCCGCTGGAGTACATGATGCGCGCCTTTCCGGATGTCAAGGAGAAGGAGGAGATGCGTAAGATTATCGGACGGTATGGCCTCACGGGTCGCCAGCAGGTCTGCCCCATTCGCCAGCTGTCCGATGGCCAGCGGTGTCGCGTGGTCTTCGCCTGGCTGGCCTGGCAGGTGCCGCATCTCCTCCTACTGGACGAGCCGACCAATCACTTGGATATGGAGACCATCGATGCCCTGGCCGATGCGATCAATGACTTTGATGGCGGCATGGTGCTAGTTAGTCACGATTTCCGTCTGATTAATCAGGTAAGACTGTTACTGGCTTATCTCTTGCCTTTCCCTGATTAATAACTAGGCGAAATATCAATATTTCGATTGTTTTTACAAAAAAATTAATATTTATATCGAAATATCTGATTTTCCTAATATATCGCATATCGATATTATTTGGAAATATATTTTTTGATATTGTGGTGGGTCACACTACACTTACCAGTCTTAAAAAGAGAAGATGAGCGCGGCAAAGAGCTTTTACTAGAGATTTCAAACCGGTATTGGCACCATCGATAGTTTCGAGTTTTATTTCACAAACTATTGATATTATCGCGATAGTACCGACCTATTTAATTTTGTAAAAAAGAGGGGTGTTCATCTAATAAAATACTCAAAAAAGTTGAGGGTATCCCTTAGTAATTTGATAACGATTTTTAGATTAAAGATTTAATATAGTAATCATTTAAAAATTAATTAAAATAGAAAAATTGTTCAGTTTTGGTATCTTGTGATCTATATTTTCATTTTCTAATTAGAATTAGTTTGGTTTCAAGCTAACAAATATAATAATGTATGGGGACGATACTATTGCGATTGTTTTCAAACTACCGATTGTGCAAGCTGAATACAAACCATCGATACTATCAATAGTGCCACTGGTAGTTTGATACCTCTAGCTTTTACAAAAACATAAACGCACATAATGGAAGAACCTAAAATAATGTTACCAATAGATGTCATTCTATTAGAAAATGTAACTTTTTCATTATTAAAAAAAAAAAAAAAAGGAGTCTTTTAATTTTCTTTCTTTAACTTTCTTCTTGTATCCTTAATCTCTGTTCTTTAATGAAAAAAAGTTTATTGTTTTATTTTCAATTCATAAAAAGCTCAACCAAATTATAATGCATTTAAAGTTAATGTAATGTTATTTTGGGAGGTTTAAGATTCTTATACTGAAATATAACAATATCAAAAATATCAGATATATCGATCAATTTTGGTGATAAAAATTGCATAAAACCTGATGATATTTTTAAAGAATGATAATAATCGATAAGATATTTTTTACACATTTTCACAACCCTATTAATAACTGACTGAAAACCCTCTCCAGGTGGCCGAGGAGATTTGGGTGTGCGAGAAGGAGACGGTGACCAAGTGGAAGGGCGGCATTCTGGACTACAAGGATCATCTGAAGAACAAGATCACCTCCGAGAACGAGAAGAAGGCCAAGGCGGGAAAGTAGATGCTATCCTAGATGCCAAGGCTCACCCGCACACCACACACCCGCACACCAGCACACCAACACACCAACACACACACAGACATTCAGGCAACTATCATCGACCCTTCCCTGCCGTCGTATTACTTACTGTCCAAATTAGTCTTGAGTTTACACACAAAATTACACAGTAAACAAATAAACAAAGCAGCCACGCAGCCACACAACAAACGGGGAGAAACACACAAATTTTAGCTGAATTTTTTTCTTTTTATGTGTCGAATTAAACTAAATAAAAAATTAAAGTATAAATAATAATAATAAATAGTAATGGAAGCAACAGGAGGAACTACCAACCAACCAACCAACAACTACAAACAGCTTGTGATCTTGCGCTTATGTAATTTCGTTTAATTTTCGCTAGGTTTCATATATAAAAAAAAAACAAATATATAAAGTATATTTTATTTTTTTGTAATTTATTTACGCCTTAACTATATACATATACATAATATATATATACATATATTAAACAATTAAAACTACAATATACAATAATATATAACTACAAAAACGTTCTGATTAAGGCGACACCGAAAATGTTTGCTATAATAACTGCCCTCCCACGGATGCGACAGAGACAACACCGACCGAGCGAGAGATTCACAATAATATTCGATTTACAGAAACGAGAAAAGATTTAAAAGGATTTAGCGGGATTATTACATGGAAAATGAATGAATGATGTTGTACACGGATATGATATTATGATAGGTTATATTTGAACAAATTGGAATTGTAACTGAATTGCAGAGCCAAAATATCGTATTAATTAGATAAACTTAATTGAGAAACAGAGTTGCTTGACAAAAGGTTACAAATAATAAACAAAAATTTAATGACCAAACGAATGGTGCAATTATGTCGTTATTCTCGTTACTTTAGTAGCTTTGCGGGTAATTGGAATAGAGCTGGAAAAGCCAGCAATGTTTATCGATTTAAAATCGATTTTTGTATGCTAAAATATAAAAAAAAACATCAAGTTAATCGATTTTTGTATTTAAGAATATAAAACGTTGTAAATATGTCATTATTCTCGTTACCTTAGTAGATTTGTGGGTAATTGGAACTAGAGCTGGAAAGGCCAGCAATGTTTATCGATTTATAATCGATTTCTGCATACAAAAATATTGAAAAACATCGAAGTTAATAGATTTTGGCATAATTGGAACTAGCGCTGGAAAGCTAGTGATATTTATCGATCTTAAGTCAATTTTACATTAAAAATATCTAACAGCATCGAAGTCAATCGATTTCTGCTTAATTTGAACTAGAGATGAAACAGCAAGCAATGTTAATCGATCTTAAATCGATTTTTTGATTCAAAAATATCGAAAAACATCGAAGCATACCATATTATCGAAAGCTTCTTGTGATTTAACAATTCTTTAGCTAAATAACCACTTGTGTTCTAATAATCCTATTTGTACTACACTTTATGCCCCTTAAGCTATATTTTTGTACGTTTTCTTGGGAAATTCCTTCTGAATATTTCATTATTTTCCTTGAAACTCGCCTTAAATCATTAATTAAGTTTAAAAAACGTACATTTTTTGTATTTTTTAAACAAGAAAGTCCTGTTTAATACCAAAATCCTGCCCACAAGCCAAACACTGATTGGAGTCACATCTTCATCATCTATAACCCACTCGTTACCCTTTATTTATTGTACAATTCTCATCAAATCGTTTGTGCTTAAATGGTTAAACATTTATTTATTGCGTACATGGTTCCCTTTTCGTTTCAATTATTTATTGCGCTTTCACTCACATCCTCCTCGATTTCGATTACGATTTCGACTACGATTTCGTTAATTATTTCTCTTTTGCTTTGCGCGTAGGCACGTTCAAAGGTTAGTTGGTAGACTTGGTTACACTTAAGCGATAGTTACACGGTGCCGATAGGTCAGTGGAAATTAGAGGTGGAGAAACATTGATGTTTGCAGACATCGATGTTTTTCGATGTTTAAATAAAAAAAAACATCGATGGAAAAAAACATCGAAGTTTTTCGATGTTTTCAAGAAAACAGAAGAAAAAGTCCTTTAAAATAAATTAAAAATTTCCCTTACTTTAGTGATGTGACAAAAACATCCATATTTCCTCACAAAACATCGATGTTCCCAAACATTTCAAAAACATCGATGTTTCTCTACCTCTACAAGTATGTGAAGTAGCTAGTAGCTCCTGGCCAGGTCCGCGTGCATCACTCGGAGCAGCTGCCGTTCCGCCTCGCTGAGAGCACCGAATTCGGTACCAAAATCACGTAGCAGATGCTTTAAGTCGCACATTTTCCGCTCCACCCAGGTGCACGCAATCTCCGCCAGCGCATACTGCTGCTGCTGCGGCACAAAGGCGCCCGGTCGCTCCACCGACGAGACATCGTCTTCGACGGGGGTGGCGGAACGCGTCTCGAACTGGGCCAGACTGTAGTAATGCTCGATCAGCTTGATGTGAGCAGGCGACTGGCGGGCGGGCGGCAGATTCAGGTGGACGAGCAGCAGCAATCGCAGCACCTCCACGCGTCGCAGCAGCTCGCCATACATGCGGGCACCGCGCCGCTCGTACACATTGTCCACAATGTCGTCGTAGTGCTGCAGGGCGCTCCGGTAATCCCCCCGCTGGCCGCACGCCTCGGCGCTCGTTTCCAGATCGTGTATCTGATGGGTGGGCGAGGCGAAGCTGCTGGTGCTGTCCAGCTGCCGCTGCAGCTGCTTTAGCTCCCGGAGAATGGCCGCCTTGAAGACGCAGCCGTCGACGGCCCGCTCGGCGGCCCGATGGTAGCAGTGTAGAGCTCCCTCCCGGAACCCGGAGTGCCGGGTGCGCGGATGCAGCCGTCCGGTTTCGTTGTGTGCCCGCAGGAAGGATCGGGCTGCCCGCAGATAGGCCTCCGATTCACGCTGCGGCGCTCCGCCATAGGATTCGCACTTGGCATAGCCGATGTGGCACATTGCCGCGTACTGCAGGATGCCCGCCTCCTCGAAGCTGTAGGCCAGCCGCTGGAAGTCCGCCTGAACGTCGCCCACGCTGGGGGCAAAGCGTCTGCGGGGCGAAAGGGAAAACACAGATTAATACATCGGTAGAGCCTGGATGGATACTTCTTTCCAAGACTTCTCCTCGTAGATTGGTCGAACCCCATTTCCAGGATACGGAAGGATACTCACTTGAAGAAGCCGGCCCGTTCGAATTTCTTGATCTTGCTGGAAGCTCGCAGGTATTGCTCCAAACTGGCACTCACTGCCCCTGCAGCTTGCTCCATCTTCGCTGTCGCAGTGGCTCCACACTCTAGCCGAAGCCCGGGATGCGGCAGATACTTCAATAGACCTGTATGCCAAGGTGTTTCTTTGTGTTCTTCGGTGGAAATTGTGGAAAATATATAAAGGTGTAATGTTTTGTTTATTGGCTGCAAGGCCGGGAGTGACCAGATGGTCAAGCTCCAAAAATGCACGAGTTTTGCATACTACGGCCACACTATCACCTGAGACACCATTATAGTCCATGATAAAATTATAAAAGGTAGTCATCCATGATACAATTATATAAGGTGGTTTCATCGAGAGAGCTACCCTCTTTTGAGGATCATATTTCTCTGCAGTATTGGCGAACTTACCGCTTGCGTTGCACTATAATTCCCAACGGGTTTTAGCCGTCAGCAAGTGGTAACCACACTGAATATGAATGAAGAGCAAATATTTCTTCCTCTTCATCTTTCTCTCTTAACCTCTTTCTCTTTCTACCTTTTCCTATCTTTTCCTCTCCCTTTTCCCTTGTGAAGCCTAGTACTCAGACAGAAAAACTGTTCGCAACCCGAAAAAGATTTAATATTTTTCAAGTGTGACCGCTTCTAAAAACGGACTTTGGCATTTTTGGGAGGTAAATGGTGCGGTCATACCAATCTTAAATCAGCTGTTTTATATTTACAATTATTTATTTTATATTTGAAAGACAATTCGCATAGACTTGTAGTTTCGTTTTGGAATAGCTTATTTGCGCACAATGACCACCAACGCCGTCGCCCAGATTCTCTCGACCATGCACAACCGCCTCTTTTTCTCCCTATTACTTGTCCAACATTCTTTCCTGGATCGACGACCAGGACAAGGGCTACTCTACCGGCTGCTGCTGGTGATTCTGTTCTTACCAAGTGGAATTAACTACCATCTGGGTGGTGGCGGTGGTTGCCGCAGCTACTCCTGCTGCCACCAAATTGTTTGACTGGTGAAATGATTCAAAGTTACTTCGTTCTTGATGGATGCGAGACTCTGAGATCCTTGCTGGCATACATTTGGTTAGAGTTGGTACTCCTCCTGCGCCCGGTTCTGTCCATTGCTGTACATGTTCTTTTCCAGCTTGGCAATGAAGGATATGTCCACCCAGATACTGCTCTCAGCAGCTGCGGCCTCTGAATGTCCTTCTCGAGTTTGGCAATGAAGGATTTGTCCAGCCAGACACTGCTCTAAGCAGCAGCGGGCGGTGACCGTCGCCTCTGACGCCTTCATCTCAGAAATCGAACGTGACATCTCATAGTGCTCATCAAAGTCATAACCAAATATCGAGGGACCTATTTCCTTCCAGGCCTTTATTTATGCAAATGTTTAATATTGCCCAAATCCCTTATCATTGAATTGGCCTCTACCAATTTAATTATTATAACTTTATCTGCTCTTCTAAACGCCTGGACTGGGCTTTTGAAAACATTATTGTGTTTGGCGGGATCTATATTTTTGAATTGTGTGAAGAAACAGTAAGAGAGAGTGAGATGCCAACAGTTGAGAACAGGTCGTTTTATTAAATTTTTTATTCTCCCCCTCCCCCCGTTCTGGAAATACCGAAAGTCTCCCTTCGCGCCACCTGGTATTTTTCTGGTATGTTTCTGGTATTTCGTTCGTTCGTCTGCGTACCGGCCTTTAAAACAGCGCTGCCGAACACCGTTTCCCGACTATTCACCTCTCGCTCTCTCTCACTGCTTAGAAACGCTGTTCGCGTGTCTGAGTACTAGGCTTGAACTGAGTCATGACTACCTTGTATCATGATGTATTCCAATTGGAAAACATCAGAATTTATCTTTAATATTCCAATTGAAGAATAAGCTAAATTAAATTATTTTGTATTATTGAAAATATTAATGTTTGGAAATTGTTGCATACTCTTGATCACATAATAAATAAAATAGGAAACATGCATATATATTGTTTATTTGGCGGCATTGGGGGGACTGAAAAAAAAAAAAAAAAACAACCAAACAATTAAAATCGACTTTGTTGTAGCTATTAAATTAATTAATAATTAATATACATTTTAATTAAATATCAAGAAGCTATTGTCCAATATTTATTCATCGAAAGTATTCCACCTGTCTCAGATTAAAAATGTAAAAATAAACGAATAAAATATCTCAGTCTCCAAAGCTCTTAAAGTAATTAATAAATTAATATAAATCATATTTTATTTATTTATTGTCTTTGAATTAAATAAAACAAGTTCAGCTTTAGAGGAGTTCCCATAATATTTTGTAATAGTTAAAGCTGGCCACACTACATTCGCCAGCTCTCCTGCTGGTCACACTGGCACAGATACATCGCAAAAAGGTTGCAATTTTTTGGAGCAGCGCTCACATTCCGGAAATTCAGCAAGTTCACGGCGGAATTCAAGTACACCAGCCCCCACACCAAGTCACAGCACACCACACACACACAGACCAGCAGCAGTAGCAGCAGCGGAACAGGACGTTAGCTAGGACACAAGATGGCCATAGCCGAGCATGACAACGTTTTCATTTTTGTGCCAAATTTGATCGGTGAGTGTGCTGTTTATTGTTGTTGTTGTTGTTTTGGATGGGTTCGCGGAGGGGTAAACAAATCGAATATGTTGATTTATGGGTCATGTATACACAAGCACACACACACACACATACACTGGCCTTTTGCTAATTGGATTAGTTGGGCTGCGGAAAGGGGGCGCGTTCCTGCTGCCAACCTGGAAGCCCCAGTCAGGTTCAGGGGCAGGGGCCGCCGCACCCCCACTTAAAAAACAACCCCCTCCTACTCCTATCGATGTTTTGCCGCCGCTGCCGCCGATTCTGATTGATTTTCTTAAACATTCCACAGGCTATGCCCGCATCATTCTGGCCCTGATCGCCTTCTGGTTCATGTCCACCAACTATGTGATCTCCGGCTGGTGTTATGTAACCTCCGCCCTGCTGGACGCCGTCGATGGACATGCCGCCCGGGCCTTCAATCAGAGTAAGTGCACCCGCGAACAGCGATGATCCCCCCTAGGTCTATCTGATCGTACTTTGCCCACTTCAAACACCTGTCCATGCCCTGCCCTGCGGGGCTCTATAGTTTGTTATCTGCCGATATTATTCACCCAATGGCAGGCCCGATATGGTCACGGCTGGGTGGATAGACAATCGATGACGTAGAGGCCGGAATAAGGTTGAATTTCGCCAGGCAGATGGAAGATTTCGGGCTTTAATAATATTAACAGCTCTTTATTAATTTCTCTCTTAATCTCTCTCTCTCCAGGCACTCGTTTCGGCGCCATGCTGGACCAGTTGACCGATAGATGCGGCACTACTGGCCTGCTGGTCACCCTGGCCTACTTCTATCCCAAGTACATGTTCTGGTTCCAGCTGTCCATTGCCATCGATGTGGCCTGCCACTGGCTCTTCATGCAGACGTAAGTTTAGCCATTCCCCTAGGCCAGCTCGCCTTAATTAATTGCTGTGTCCTTTAGGAGCGTTGTGGTGGGACGCAGCTCGCACAAGGTCAACGAGAACTTTGTGATGCGGCTGTACTATCAGAAGGACATCCTCACCTTCATGTGCTGCGTCAACGAGCTGTTCTACGTGTGCTTGTATCTCTTGCATTTCACCTACGGCCCGCTGAGTGAGTCCTAGCTTTTCCTTTTCCCTTTTCCTAGCTCCTACTCCCGGCTAACTTCGATTCCCTTGCAGTATTCGGCGCCTCGCTCTTCAAGATACTCGCCTTCCTCACGGGCCCCTTTGCCGTGCTCAAGGCCCTGATCTCGGTGATGCACGCCTATGTGGCGGGCATCGATCTGGCCGCCGTGGATGTGCGCGAGCGGCAGGAGAAGCGCCAGAAGGCGGAGCCCGTGGCCGCTGGCAAGAAAGTCGAGTAAACAAAATGTGCGCGAACTTCCAGCGAAAGAACTCTTGATTCCAAAAACAGAAACCTTAAGAAGAGAAACAGATCAGATATCATGTATATGATGGGCATTAGGCAACCAAATAGGATGTGTGTTAGTAGAATTTTAACTATTTTTATGCGCTATTGCAAGGATTGTTGACATTATTTTGTATTTTTTAAGTTATTTACGGAGCAATTTGTATTTACATAAATTATTTCTTTGAATTGAGAATGAAATCCAAGCGTTTTAAATAGTCGTAGCCTGTAGCTGTTGCATATTTATTTTGCCTTTAGTTTAAACGCTTACACATTATATATTTTATAGATATATATATATATACAGGCTAAATACAGGACAGAGTCAGCGTGTAATTTCCAGGATTTCGGTTCGATTCAAGACCTCCTTTCTTCCTAACAGCAATTGTAAGACGCAACTCTCTCAATGTATGTAACTAATGTGTATTTCTAATCGTAAGCATTAACAAAAACAAATGTAATTGGAGACCTGCATAAAATAAATGAAATGGATGTGTTAAGTGGCTATTATTTATGTATTTTAGCCTAGAGAGGGTCATATAAGTTTGCAAAACAAAGCCTTTGAGGGTTTTGCCTTCTCTTTTACGCTTTGCCTGCAATGTACAAGCAAAGCAGCAACAACATATAATTACCACTCTGTAGCGAACGAGCGAATTTAAATGATATTTTAATATTATTTAATGCAAAAATTACAAGTAGTTTTTTTTTTAATGTTTTTAAATTGAGCTTTTTTGGCCTTGGCATCAGTAATTCCCCTTTTGGATCCCCCTTTCCAAGGTGTATTCCTCATAGACTTGATCAAATTTGTGGCTTATTTTGGAACTATCTAGGCCTGGCATTCATAGTCAAAATTGTATCAATGAAAGGAGGCAAAAAGCCCCCCATTTCGCGGTCCCTGTTCCCCAGCCATTTGAATTGCGCGCCAAAATTGTCAGCTTTTTCTTACCATTTGTTCCGTCAGCCCTGGTGCGGCGTATCAGCTGACGTAGAGGTGCGCCGCAGCCCTGGGCCGGATTTTACACAACATAAACATTCGAGGAGAAGATTCATTCCGGACCAAGACTCATCCCTCTACTGGACACGGGCAATGCCCTGAGCGCTGAGGGATTGCCATGAAGGTCCTCGCTCGTCTGGGCCGCCTAGCGCGCTACACAGTGGCCTACGCCGCCATGACACACTGCACCTTCGAGTACATCGGTGACTTTGTCCTGGTAAGAAGAGTTAGGAGAAGAGCATGTGCTCTAACCACTGATATGGGTTATCCTCCGCTTCCAGTGCAAGGGACCCTCCATGGAGCCCACTCTGTACTCGGACAATGTGCTGCTCACCGAACGCCTGTCGAAGCACTGGCGCACCTATCGTCCCGGCGACATCGTCATTGCCATTTCCCCCATCAATGCCGGTCAGTACATTTGCAAGCGCATTGTGGCCGTGCCCGGCGATCCGGTGCTCACCCAGAAGCCGCATCCCATCGAGACCGAGTTTAGTGGCGGGGAGCCTCAAGGCGGCGGCGGCGGCGCTGGCAAGAAGAAGCCCCTGATGGTGAGGGACTATGTGCCGCGCGGCCACGTTTGGATCGAGGGCGATAACAAGGCCAATAGCTCAGACTCCCGCTACTACGGACCCATACCCATTGGCCTCATCCGGAGCCGGGTGCTCTGCCGCATCTGGCCGCTCTCCGAGCTCACCGGTCTCTAGGAATGCCTGTTTTTTTTTCGTGAAATTTCAATTAGTTCTTAGGAAATTGCAGAGTAGATAGATCCATCCATTTTATAGATCCATTTCGTATGAGGTTTTCGTCTGGTTTTGTGCGATTTTGGATGTCATTTACAGAAACAGAATAAACAATAGATGCGTTTAGAAAAGAACTGCCAATACCCATTAATCATACATTTATTTACACACACTTCGAAAGCATGTTTGATCTTAAATCCTAGGTTTTCGGTGTAGAGTCATCCAAATAAATCACTTGCAAGAAACAAGCAATTTTGTAGTCTTAACTAATTTGTTATTACAAAAAGATATGTATGGAAATCATGTTGTTGATGATTTAAATAAATACGCAAGTTGTACTAGACATTAAGGGTTTTTGGGAAGGGTGTATAAGCTAGAGCTGGGAAAGAATCGATTCTCAGTGCATCGATTTTTTTCGATCTTTTAGAAAAAAAGATCGATTAAATCGAAATAAGACTATTTTTTTTTTTTTTATTCTTGATGATCCATAAGATGAGTGGTTCACGAGACATCGATTTTTCCCAAAAAAGAATCGATGTTTGAAGAAAAAAAAAATAGAAAGTATCGATATTGCAATCGATTTTTCCCCAGCTCTAGTGTAAGCCCTTTTTGGCTCTTCTGAATCATTCATAAAAGTTATATAAATAAAAGTTAATAAAAGAATATGTGGAATATGTATTTACCTTTTATTGGTCTACAAAAAAAATTGATATATATAGTTGGTTTAGTTGGTTAATAGAATAGGTAATAATAGATAGATATAGGGATATATAGGGATATATAGGGATATATAGGGATATATATAAGTTGTGGTTACTCAGACTTTAAGTCCATATTTTGTTTGGTTAAATTTCTTGTAATTTTGATTATTTCAGATCGCCTTCTCAGCTTTTTAGGAATATATTACTCAACTTTTACGTATAATAATAATATCTTAATGGAATTCTTTCTTCTGTCGCTTATTTTCAATTGTTTTTGACATTTAACTGGTTGGAAAAGTACATATAAATGTTACAGCCTTCTAAAATCATTATTTTGGCCAGTGTTTGCATTTTGGAAACCATTTTGGAATTTTCTAACTTTCTTTTTTCTTCTTTTTTGTATATTGGTTGTAAGCTCTGACTTTCTGCGAGTTTTATAGTTTTTTTTTTTTTAAATTGTACTAAACATGTCCATTAAATATTCAGGAACTACATTATAAAATATGGATTATTTGTATACTTTTTGGGAACAAAAAAATACTTATTTACTTTAACGTGTTAAAGTGTTCTAGTTTTGAAGCAATAACCATGTCTCCAGTGGAAATGACATATTCAAAACACCAAAGAGAGCTGTGATTGTAATATTATTAATAATATCATGGCAATATTATTAATATTATTACAGGTACACCTCTTTTTATTATCGCTTTAACGCAGTTTCCAAATTGAGCGAGTTCTTTGACCTTAAGACTAAACACAAAGTCCAAGAAGTAAGTCAATTGGCTTCTTAGATCTTTGGCTAATAGACACTGTTAGGAGCCGTCTATATCTCTCCAAGACAATGGGAATTATCCACATAATCATAATAGATAATAGATTTAACTAACTTAGATTTGGGTAAACATATGCATATGGGTTTTATTGTCACCTTTACAGCAATGCCGCCCGAGTTTTCATTGGGGTTAACATAGAACACTGACTTAAACATGTTTTTGCTACGAAAGATCTAAAAAATAAGGAACAGAACATTAATAACTAAAAAACCAAAAAAGAAAAGCTAGAAAATACATTAAAAAAAAGCATTTATTTAACTAAATTATAAACATATTACTTGTGCTGCTTGGGGTGATGGGAAAAAGAGACCTACAAAAAAAATTGCACTAGGGATTTTTGGCCACTGTACGGAGTGCTCTTACTGCTTGTTTGGATCCTCCTGCTGCTCCTGCTGCTCCTGCTGCTCCTCCTCCTGCTTCTCCTCTTCCACATAATACAGGTTGTACTTCTTCTGGAGCACCTGGTGGACGTCGTCGCGACAGGTGATGGTCAGCCCCCGCTCCTGGTAGTCCAGATAGGTGCGAACAAACTGCCTGTTGGTCTCATGCACCTGCGGATGCTCCAGATACTCGCCAATGGGCATCCACTGGAGCTTGGCAATCTCGCGCTCGCAGCGCTTAAAGTCCAGATTGAGCGGCTTCAGGCCCACCACCACGTACAGATCGGAGCAGCCGAAGCTGCCGCCGTGGGCATGCCGCAGACTGATCACCGAACGGAACTCGGTGCGGATGCCGGTCTCCTCGGCCACCTCCCGTATGGCCGCATCGATGAGATTCTCCCGCGGCTCCACATAGCCGCCGGGCAGCTTCCAGCTATTGGGTATCATGGCATACCGATCGGAGACCACCAGCACCTCGTCCTGGTCGTTAATCACCAGCCCACCGACGCCCATCAAAGTGTGGGCATAGGTGGGCAAGTTGCTGGACTCGTCCTCCGGCAGCCAACGGTACAGGACCACTTCCCCAAAGCGGGCATGATGGAAATCGAAACCATTCTCAGCCAGCACGGGCACCCAGTCGGCCTGCTCCTTGTACACACGGAACCAAATCGCCCGGTTCTTGTTGGCGATCCAAAAGTCCAGGGATTCTGGTTGGCAAAGATGTCAAGGGGATCACATGAGAAGGTCTGCGGACTTTACTCATCCCACAGGCATACACTCACTCTCTAGTTTCTCCCTGAAGGTGGTATTAGCCACATTCTCTTGGTGCCCGTCCACGGTGACGCCGGCAAAGCGATCAGTAACGCCGCGGAAGATATCCCCTGGAGTGTCCATGCCGGTGTAGCTTCAAGGAGGCAAGAAGGAGGATGGATGGGGATGGATGTGGATGAGGTTTAACTGAAGCCTCCGATGGCACAACTTACGTTCGTATTAACAATCGCTGTGGCTGTAGCTTGTGATGATATTGGACGCCGGTTCCCTTTAGCTTCCGCTGTTGGACTCGTAGTGCTGCTGCTGCTGCTGTATACAATGTGCGGTGTCTAGCGGTCCGGAGGAGCGTCCTCCATGAATTGAACGCTGGCAGGGTTAGAACGTTTCTGGGACCCAGAAGACCTGCGGCCAACATTAAATAATAATTCGCGAGTCAACGGCGACGACGACGACGGCAACGACGACGACAACGACGACGGCCCGACCACGTTGGCGTCGGAGCTGGAGATCGGAGGAGGTATTTCCAGAGTTCGTCGCGAAGCCAATCCCTGGGCCTGCTGTGTGTGTGTGTGCGTGAAACGAAGCAAAAACAGACGGGTGAAAAAGGCGTACGACGACTCCAAACATCGATGCAAATCCGATGGGCAGGTGGATAAGGAGGAGGAGTATATAGCGGCACTATCTGTTTCTGGCGCAAGATAAGCGATAAAGGGTCTGTTACGCGCAGCGTTCTGGTCTTGACAGTTCAAATTTGGCGCTCATGTCAGTATCAGAGTCACATGCCACAGAGATGAGCGAAACTAAATACGTAGTAAATCGATTTTAAAATTTATTTTTATACTTTTTAAGATCATAAATTCTCACAGACCTTTCTCTCTTATTACAAAAATAATGTTGGTGAGAAAAGTGTCGAGGAATATAATAAATCAACAAGTTATTGCTCAAATTTGCTTTAAAAATATGTAGAGAATATGTAAAGTATAATACATACTGATTAAAAAGCTTGGCTATCTTAAAAAACACCTACACATCAATATATAAAAGTCTTCTTTGAAGTTTTGAACAAAAAATCCAGTTTAACTTTCAATTTAGATAAAAGCTAGCCAAGCCTCGTGACACGACACAGCGGGCAGCCCACACACTGATGCCGCTGATCGCTCATCTCCAGCTAGCAACCTTGGATGACAGCCCAAGGTGCGAGGTGTGTGGGCGGCGGTTGCATGTGTGTGTGCGAGTGGGTCGTTTGAATCGTTTCCGCATGGGTTCTCTCGGTGTTGTTTGTGTTTTGTGTAGCAACGAGAGCATGTTTATCAAGCTGCGTTGCGTCGAGTGCTGCTGTTATCAACGCGCCAGACAATTTATGTGCGCGCGTTAGCTTTTTACATAACAAACAACGCCAAACACATCGATTGTCACTTGCAGCTGCACACGACCAGCTTTAAAAATTCCACTCACAAAATAGAGCGCCAACTGTTGGTGGTCGTCACTGGCGTCTTTTACTATATGGTAGCACTGGGGCGATCGATCTTGCCAGAGAGCTAGACAATTAATTAATGGGGACGTACTCCGCTCAAGACCTGGACTTTGGCATAAACAAACAGAGACAAAAACAGCGCGCGATTTCAATTATTTCCTCCAAGTTCTAGCGATGGCACCTCGCCGCATCAGCTGTTTCGCACAGGCGCTGATCTTTTGGCTATTTTGGCGCAAAGCTCACAGCTGTTTTTAGCTATTTTCGCCCCAGATAACAAAGAAAACCGTAGGATTGAGTTTGACATATTGGCCAATAAGTACCAGTTGGAGAATTTTTTATTTCTTGAATTAAGGCAATGATAGGGACATTACAATTAGATCGAAAAGATTGTGACTAAAGGTTCCCATAGTACGTTGCATATCGTGGTATCGTGCTTATCGGAAGCAAAATGGCGAAGGACGATGAAGGAAAGCTCCATGAGGCGTCAAACGGGGTCCCGGGTCGTGTTCCAGCTGGCCTGCCACCTTCGCTCCTCACCCAGATCTTTCGGTTTTACAGAAATTGTACAATTGTGTGTGCGTGTGTGTGTGTGTTGAATATGAACTAAAATTTATGGATAGTATAAAATTAGCCAAAAAATGTCCCTACTATGAAAAAAAAGTGTTTGAAACTACGCGCGCCTATGGTAAGCTCGAAATTCGACGATGCCAGTGTTGCAAAACTAGCTAGCCTATGGCGGCGTATTTTAACTTGAATTTGAAAAAGAAGAAAGAGAAAAACGAAAGCAGAGCTTATTTGCGGCTAGGTTGCTGCGGATCGGGTGTGTGTTTGGGCTTTGTTTGCGCACAGCGGTCCTTGGCCAGCTTGCGGTCCCTCACGCCATGCCTGCGATCCTCCCGATCCTCCAGCCAAGCGTGCACCGTAGCGTTCAGAGCAGAGGAGCGCTTGCGTGGATCCGGGTCCAGCATTGGCTTCAAAAAGCCCGCAAACTGTCGGGCATCGTTGTCGGACCAATGGTACTTGTTCACGAGGACGTCGTCCAGGTAACGCGGCTGCAGGCCGGTGATGTTCCGCAACTGTCCATTTTTATGAAAGAAATTCGGTGAGAAGTCCCCGAGCTTGATCAGTTCCTGCGGAATGGGGCCGCACGTCTCGATGATGCTGGCAATGTGTGTCTCATCCAAGGTGGCCCGGCCGCGGCGTTCCTGGGGATTGAACAGATAGTCACCGGTGGCCAGCTCCCAGAAGAGACAAGCGGCGCTCCAGACGTCCGCCAGTTCGTTGTAGCCGGCCCCTATGATGACCTCCGGGGCGCGGTATTCGCGCGTCTGAATGTCATCGGTGAAGTGATGGTTGAACCAGCAGGCATTCCCCAAGTCGGCGATCTTCACCTTGACCGAGCAGTACTCGTTGGCCGGATCCTTGCGCGAAACGATATCCATGTTCGGTAGATAGCGGCAGGTCTCCCTCTGATCCTAAGGATAACACTCTAAATATGATCCCCTTATGATAGATGGACTTACCAAAGCTGAATATCCCGCCGACTCTGTTGGCTTCTTCTTGGCGCCAGCGTTCGCCTGCGGCTTGGCCTGCTTCCTGCCCCGTGGCGTCACCTTGTCCAACTGATGGCGCTCCCGCTCCGCCGAATCCCAGTCGGCGACCTTCTTTTGTACCATCCACATGAATTCCACCGGATCCCTGACCAGCAGACGCACGGTATCGGAATAGTGTTCCTTTGGCAGCCACTGGAGCTCGGACTGCGGGCTCTGCCAAATATTTTGAATCTTAACTGGGTAGGTTTTGCTCTCCAAGAGGCTGGACAACTGTTCGAGGTCGTTGTCATTGAAAATCACCAGGCCATCGTCGAAGGCGGGCATGAAGGCCAGCTTTCCGGTGAAAGCCTGGACGGCCATGGCCGGCGTGAGGAAATCATATCTGGCGAGAGTCATCAAGTCTTCCAGGGCCTGCTGGCGCAGCCACTGGCGGTGCTCCAGGAAGAAGCTAACGTTACGCTTGGCTCGTGCCCGCAACTTGCGCTTGGCGGACTTGGTTAACTTGGCTACGGGTGCGACAGTACCGTCGTTGTTGGCGGATGCGTTGGTGGTATTAGGGGAGCCTTTGGCGGCGGCTCCCTTGCCGGCAGCGCTCTTGTTGCCATTTCTGGCGGACTGTCCTCCGCCCCTGCCCCCCGGTGAGTGAGTTCCGGGCGAGCCACCAGCGGCATTTCTGTGGGACGATTTATTAAACAAAAGAGAACATGGAAATCTCTAAATGGAGGTATCATTTAGTGATCCCCAAAGCGAGTTCATAAAGGTACTCAGAAATATATAAAGCCTATAAAATAGGCTTGTTGATTATATATCATAATATCAATATATCGATATTAAAAAAAAAAAAATTTATATCGATGTATATTTTTTGATATTGGTTGGTCACACTACACTTGCAAAACTTAAAAAGATAAGATGAGCTCGGCAAAGAGCTTTTACAAAAACATAAACGCACATAATGGAAGGAGCTAAAATAATGTTACCAATATATGTAAATTTTCTAGGAAATTTAACTTTTCATTATCATTTTTCATCATTTTAAAAAATGAAAGGAAGTCTTTTAAGTTTTTTCTTGTATCCTTACTTGAAACTATTTAACCTTCAGATCTGTTCTTTAATGGAAAAAGTTTATTGTTTTATTTTCAATTAAAAAAAAAACCACACCAAAATTATAATGCCTTTAAAGTTAATGTTATTTTGGGGGGTTTAAGATTCTTTCATTGAGATTCATTGAGTCAAAACGAGAGGTCAATAGTCACCCTCTCGCTCTATCGCACTGCATAGGAACACTTTTCGTGTGTCTGAGTACGTAGCTTTATACTGAGATATAAAAATCAGTTATATCGATAAATTTTGGTGATAAATATTGCCAAAACCTGATATTTTTAAAGAGTGATACGCTATTTTTTACATATTTTCACAACCCTATTCTAAAAAGCCTTCCCGAAAGAAACTCTCACTCACCTCGGCTTGATGAGATGGGCGTTGGCCTTGAAGAATTCGGCCACCACGCGGGTGGCCTGGGCGCGAACCGCCAGATCGTTGCCCACCACCAGGACATTCTCGGGCTTCAGATCGGTGTGGATGATGCAGCACTGGTTGTGGATATAGTACAGCCCCTCCAGTACCTGCAGGGCTATCTGCTTGACGTTGCGTAGCGGCAGTCCATGGTAGCGAGAGCGCTGGATCAGCTTCAAGAGGTTATCGCCCAGGATCTCGAAGACCAGGCACAGGTGAGTGCCATGGATGCCGCTCACACTGAAGCTATCGTAGAGGCGGACAATGCGATCGTTCAGCGGATGCCAGTGGGTCACCGAGATGGCATGGAGCAGCTCAATCTCATCGCGAGCTGTCTCGGTGAAGTGATCCGCCGACTTGACCACCTTGATGGCACAATAGCGCTCCAGCCAGCTGTCGAAGCACATCCAGACGACGGAGAAGTGTCCCCAGCCAAGCTTGTGGAGGGCATAGTAGCGATCCTTGAAGACATCGCCCACGGTCACTGGATGATAGCCACCGACCTTGTACTCGCCCGGGCTCTCTATCTGCACGAAATCCGAGTCGTAGTCCACCATGTTGAGCTGGGTCTCCTCCTCCTCATCATCATCGTCGTAGCCAGTCTCATCTCCATTGAGGTCGTAGCTATTGTTGCTGTCTTCGTATTCGTCGTCAGCATCCCCCCCATCATCGGCGTCCAAAGTGGAGCCAGTGGACGAGACTGTCTCGTATTCCTCAGAGCTCTCAGTGTTCTCCCTCTGGTTTGGTTCCATGTCGGTATCTGTGGACTCCATTGGCTCAGGCTGTGGCTCTACCTGCACAACAGTGGTCTGTCCCACAACAACATTTGTTGTGGTTTCAGTCTCCTCCATGTCGCTGGAGGAATCGGAACTGAAGCTCAAGAACTCCTCGTCTGTGGTCTCACCTTGCATGGCTGCGTCACCTGAATTCTCCGACATGTTCACTGATTATAGATAGGGAAATATCTATTTGTTAGTTTGGAAATTAAAATCGAATTCGGAACTAAAATGAGGAGCTGCTGCCACTTGCGATGCGAACGGGGCTGAGTCTGGGGGACTAATGATTCTAGTGGGGAGAGCTGTCGACTAGGTTCAACTGACAGCTGAGCCGGGACTACTAGTTTGGAAGAAAATATATCTCAGGGAGTACTAGATCGTGATTTTATATTGTTTTTACATGACTGTTGTGTAAACTGTTTATGTGCATTGAGATTAAATATATATTGTATTTTTGTTGGGATGTTATCTTGACTTGTCGCTCCCCACCACAAACATTGGTCCTTCGAGCCGGATATTCCGTTAGCTGATATTATTATTATTATGTATTATTTATATATTTTTCTTTTTCTTTATATGTAACATATAAGATATTTTATATCTTTATATGTAACATATAAGATATTTTATATCTTTAAATGTAAATGTCTTGTATTTGTGTAGATTTGGAATTTTGGGGCTTAATACTTATTTTGCACTACTTTTTGACCTCTGTTTCCCTATGTAATCAATATAACTAGGGAAATAAAGTTAAAAAATAGTAAATAGTAAATAGTAAAAACTAAATAAACATGATCAAGATATTTTATCAAAAAAAGCATAAAACTTGAATCTTAAACGACTTAAAATATATGAATATAATAACTATAACTATAATATTATAATTATGATATTTATTTTCCTAAATTCAAATTTATGGGCATATAGTCCATGAAAATAATGAAAAGAATCGCTTCCAAATATGTGTATTCTATTATATCTCTGTAGAGGGTATTCTAGTTCTAGTCAGAAGTGCCCTTTCTTTTCACAAAAATTGTTAATAACAATAAATCTTCATGCACAAATATCACTGTGGACGGCAGTCCACGTAGTGACGATGAGCACCGAGACTGTGGTGCGCAAGGAAACTACTACAATAGATATGACTTACCAATACTGAGAGTTCTTTTTTGTCTCTTACTTTTCGGATAGAATCTTTCGCCGTTATTCTCCATACTATAAACTATAACAATAAAACAAGAAAAAACGGATAACTGATCTTTGCGACTTATTTTTCTTCAATAAATTTTTCCGACTGGTTCGTTTAAATGATTCCCGACGAATAATATGTTTGACTTTCGAAAAATTTAGCTTCCACCAACACTCTTGGCAAGGGCTACTATCTGGAAATATATCCAACTTAGTTTGTCTTGGTAGGTTTTATTTATTTAGTTATTTAATGATTTAGTGATGATTTTATGTTTGAAATTGAGACAAAAGCTGAACTTAAAAACAGTTAGCATCCCTAAATATTATAGAATATTATTTGGAGGCGTCTAAAAGTATGCAATTATTTGTGTACGAGGATTTTATCCTTTTCTTAGGGGTTTTAAGCTTGAAGACTTCGTTGCATACTTTAAGGGTGTATATGGGACACTTATTGTCCTTGTTAAGTTTAAAATACGATGTGAAAGCAAGAACTACTTAAGCCCGTAAGGTAGAACTTTATGTGTATACTTAGTTAATAAATAAATGCTTAAAATATTTAAGAAAAACTGGCAAAATGGCTAAATTTATGTTTAAAAAAACCACCTAAAACTTTAAGTTTTAACGTGTCTTAATTAAAGCTGGAAAAACATTTAAAATCTATTTTTGCATACAAAAACATCAACAACTTCGATAATTTCACAGAGAATCTATAATTACCTTTTTTCTTAATATTATAGTATTTTGTATGATATTAATATAGTTTATATATTTTTCTACTGATTAATAAGCACTAGTATATTTTTAAAACAAATTCTCATAAGCTGTAACTTAAATTAAATACTAATTATGACATGATGTTTAAGTTTAAGCATAGAAAAAGTCAGGAAAATCCCCCTTTATTATTAATATCACCTTTATTTATGTGTCCCCCTTTTCCATTTCTTTTTGACAATTAAGCAGCACTTGATAATATTTTTGCCCATGCCCATTTCTCTTTATTTTATTTATTTTTATATTTCAAAAATTCTTTTAAATCGAAATTGCTGTGCAATTGAGGGCGAAAAAACCTTTGTGTGAGCCGCCGTGTGCGCTGATTTGGAAAATGCGCTATTTGAGGCAACAAAAAGAGTAGCCAGTAACCAGTTGGGAGTTTACAGCGGGATTGAAGGGATTATCAAGGGATTGTCGTCCTGGTCGTCCTGGTTAGTGAAAATGTTGCAAAATGCACATACAGAGGAGTCAGCATGTCCTCGCTCACACTCAGGTGCTTCAGTTTTCGGACAACAATAGCTCCCATTGATCCCGTCTCCCCTTCTGTTTGTATTTTGATTGCCAGCTTAACAGGCTCGTGTGTACTCAATGCATTTTCACCAATTTCATTTCATATTTTCTCTTTTTTGGGGGAGAAATTTCCGAAAAAAAAAGTTACCCCTACCGGAGGGAACTTTTTTTTAAGGATTTCCGTTCTATATTTGCTCAGTTGTTTAAACAAATTTTCCGCTTAGGGTGGCGCGGATCGAAAACCTCCTGTTTGCACACAATGAATGGATTTCGATTTTCATTTCTCGATTTCCCTGCAACGCTGGCCGCTGGCTTGTCAAATATTTATTAAAAAATTCGATGGCGCTCTAGGGGGGGACAGTTTCCACGAAAAACTACGAGGAAAGCCCCGAAAAAAGGGGTTTTTCGGTTCCCAGACGCGACGACTTCAACCCCTTTCCTATGTTCGGAAAAATCTTGTTTGTAATTAGGGAGTTTTCCTTATCATTTTCCACGACAAGGCAAAGGCACAGGCATTGTTTCTTTGCCAATTAAGCGTAATTTCAAGTGTCCCGTTCCTCGGAACTGGTTTTCCTCCGCCTAATGAACTGTTTATGTTTGGACAATGGATGAAAATTTAAATAAATTAACGTGGATTTTTCACCGTTTTTTTTAAGCAATGGGTGGGTGGGTTTTTTTCAGGCAATGAGGCAGTCTTTTTTGTATTTTTTTAGCAGTGAAAAGCTGGAAAATTAGGCTTTATTTGCACACACCCCTTTTTTGCGCGGCTATTGTTGGTAGAATTTTGGATTTTTCCAACAGGAAATGGTTATTAAAAAGAAAAAAAAAGAGGCTGGTGAAAATGGGTATTTATATTTTTTTGCTGTTTTGGGTTTAAAGTATAAATAGTTTTTTCTAATTAATAAAATAGTAAAACATAATGTCTTATTATTTAATAATTTATGGAATAAATAAAAATATATGGCGATGTTTTTCAAGAATTTATCTATTTTCTAAGATTAGAGATGTCTTCTCTGTTTTTTTGTTTGACTAAAAAAGGTATTTTTAAATTAAAAATGTATTTAATTAATTCATTTTCAAGTTGATAATACTCTTTTATTCAAAACCAAGATTTTGTTTTAACTTCCATCAATAATGTTGCTATTTTAATAATTTAATTAATATAATACCCTGATACTCTGTGAAAATAGGAACTAAAGTGTTCCTTATTTAATATAAATATCTTTCATTTAACTTTCTTAGTTCGGTTCAAGAATTCTTGTTAATTTATTTGAATTTTTCCAGGAAACCAAAAGGAACCCCTTGAACAATTATCAAATTAGGATTATTTTGACATTTTTCCGCCAACAAAAGATCTTCGAAAAAAGGCGAAAAAACACAGCCCAAGTCAGCGCCAAGCTCGGCAGCTGAGCCTGAGCCTGATCCTGTTCCACTTCCAATTCCCTTCACCTTTCCGAAGTTCTCCAAAGATAATGAGCAACGTAATTGGCGCATTTTTGCTGGATTTTGACAATGACTCGAGTTCCGTTCGAGAGTTCGACAAAAGGAGACCAGAGACGAGGGCAGCTGCAATGCCAATTGGCACACAAATAATAAAGCGGCGGCACATGCCACACTGGCAAAAAAAAAAAAAAAATCTGAAAGGAGGGAGACAACAAAAAAATTGAGACGGGGACAGGACCTCGAAGACGTAACTGCACATTGACAAAAAGGAAGCGACGCAACACAATGGAGAAGTGAAAAAATCTCCGACGGTGGCAGCAACACCCAAAGGACAGCTGTCGGCGTCTCCATCTGTTTTTTTTTCTTCCTTTCTATAAAGCCTCAATCCCCTCAAGAAACGGCAAGGACAATTACTGATCCATTTGATGATGATCTTCTTTTGCATAAAAATAAAAAAGATATATAATAAATGAGATGATCTTGGCACTTGACAAAATTCAAGGGGGAATCGAAGATCTTGCAATTCAAATGATTTAATGATAAATTATCAACGATCTTTAATAATTATTATAAGGAGTTAAGGAGTTTATATATTTGGCTGACTTTTAAGGCCCAAAAAAACCAGAGGATCTTTGAAAAAATCAGTCTCTATTTTCCCAACTGAATTAATTAATTTTAAGTAAAAATAAAGCGAAAAAACATTGTTAATGCAAAAAAAACCACAAGATCTTTGAAATATATACGTTTCTGTCATCAGTCCGTATTTTCCCAACTGATTTAATAAATGTTAAGTAGAAAACAGATCGGAAAAACCCTTTTCTGGCAAAAAAATCCACAATAGTTTGAAATAAATAATTCTTGAGTTCTCAGCCAAAGAAAACCTCCTCAGTATTCATTTTCCCAACTGATTTAATTAATTTTAAATAGAAAAAACACTCGGAAAACTCCCATAGAACTATCCCAATCTTTTCTATTTTCCTTTCCCTAATTATAAACATTTAAATTGTAAAATGAAAAAGGGGTTGGGAGAAAATAAGCTGAAAGTAAACTTTATCCATTACGCGCGACTACGCGGTCAATCGGTAATTGGATTAGGCTACTCCCTGCAACCCTTTCCCAGCATCCGCCCAGCATCCCATTGACCCCTCCTCTGACCCGGCGCGACCTTTGGCCAATCAAGGAATGGCCCTTTGGCTGCTGCTGCTGCTGCTGCAGCAACCCGAAAGAAAAACACGGAAAATTAATTAAGAAAACAGACCCTACTTGCATCTCCCATATGCAGTCCGTGTCCGTGTCCCATAACGGATTTTATTACTTGTAAGTTATTTACGCACACATCAGTGAGCACATCCTGGCAAGGATGCTCTGACTCTTCAGTAAAACTTGCAGCGAAAGCCGATTGCATTTTATATATATATATTTCCAAGGCTTACTGTTTCAAATTGTTTTAATTTCAAGAAATAAAAGCCGAGAATTCTTTCTCCTTGATTATATAAAGGATATCTTGAATTCAATGTGATTCGTGGGAGGATTGTCCCAGAAAGTCACCAAAGTACAGTGTTCAACCATTTATCAAGCCATTCATCCGCAGGATGTGTGTTCCTACCGTGGCAGGATATGACATTGCATAAACTGGCCAGGGCGAGCAGCACATCCTGGCAGCGTTACACAAGCCATTGTCCCCGCTTGGATGCTCCACAAAACCAAAACCTTATCGAATCAAAGGGAAGAAAGAATTGAATGGGGAGGGACACTAGCAGGATGCGCAGCTGTCCGGCGGGAAGTCGCAGGATGTCACCGCAAGGTTCGCGCCCATGTCGCGGCCGCTGTAATCCTTTAACTGTCACAAAACCAAAACAAACACCGCGGCGGAGTGACCGAGTGACCGGGTGACCTCTTCATTACACGGCGACAATCTTGGCGGGTCAGAGGCGGTTCAGGGACGGTTCAGCGGGTTGGAAAATTATGCAACACGGCGGATTAGCACCGAATTCCCTTGATATATATAGACCGGATTCCCGGTTCCCGATTCCCACCGAGACCAGCAGTGACCCCTCCTCCTCCTCTGCTCTTGTTTTTATTGCTTTGTGTCGGACAATTGATTTTGTGACATAAATTTGGTGTAAACAGCTTTGGTCAGCTTCGGATTCGGACTCGGAATCCACCCCGCCGCGGATAGAAATGGAGTTGTCAATGGTTCTGAGGAGGACAGACATAAATCAGGAGCCCCTAGTGATATATGGTCCATGCATAATGGCTTATCTATAATAATTACATCCATCAGCGTCCTTGAAGAGCCTTGGCAAACAAAAGCTTAGCCATTAATTTTGCCATTTTATTGCATTTGAAAGTCTCTTGTTTGGTTTAAAGTGTAACTACACGGTGCGAAATGGGTGTGAGCCATTAAATAAATTAATGGGTGCTTCTTTACTTAAATATGTTTAAGGGGAGCTCGGCTTGAGCATAATTCAAAGGGAAAGTTCGCTCGAAAATCAAATGTATCTTTACATCTTTTAAGAGCTGTTTCATTATTAATAAATTAAATTAAATTAAATTAAATAAAAATGTATTAATTATGAAATAAAGAAAAATATTTTAAAAGATTATTTTCACAGAAATAGGTTAGGGAATTAATGTTAAATTTATTACTGTGGACAGCAGTCCACGTAGTGACGATGAGCACTGTAAAATACCTAGCCTTGAAACTAAAGAGAAGCGTGTCGAATTAGAAACTAGTTGAATTATTTGTAATTTATTTTTGTTAACGTTACTATTATTCGTCACTAAATTTTTTATCAGAAACGTTTGAAGTTGAAGTTGCCATCGTCACTTTAATCTAACCTCGTTAAGAGCTCTATTTATTTGATATATTTAGTGCCAAATATTTGAAAAGTATTTGAATGAATTCAAGGAACTTGATTGTTTAAAATTTCTAAGCAGAAACTTTCTTTTGAGGGGATTACCTATCTGATCTATTAAATTATAATTACTTTTCGGAAGCCCTTAGCAGTTTTAGCATGAATTCAAACGGAAAATATAAAAAAATATATTTTTAATTTAGAATTTTAATTAATTATATTAATATCAGAAGTTTTAGGCTTCATAAAACATTCTAAGACTTCATAATACTTACCTATTCTAAATACAAACACAGGTACAAATACACCTGTGTGTGATTGCTAATAGTTGGCTCAATGATAATGCTTTCCGTTGATTATTTATGACCGATATTTTATGCGATTATGTGCCATAATTTATCAAGCTCTTCTGCCGACTCTGGCTCTACCACGATTTCCATATGGTAACTTATTTTTCCTACATTTTCTTTATCATTTATATTTTATTATAATTTTTATTAGAAAACACCTTTATTTATACAAACCCAAAGGGAGCAAGGAATATCTCTTGGCTTGGTACAAATATCCAATCCCAAGCAGGCTCTGCTTTCACAATCTCCCCTTTCATGCTTGAAGCCCCAGTTCTAATCCTCAGTATTCAGTTCTCAGTCATACGATACAGTCATAGTTCTATCATATCGCTCAATCTTAGTTTTTCGATCTAGTCCAGTGAAGGTCTTTTTGGTGTCCATAAAATTTCTTTAAAATTTTCTATACTAATATGAATTTCGAAGGGAACCCGGAACCGAATTTCAAAGATGTAGATCCCATAATATTTAGAAAAATGAACTATCGCTGTGAGAAACGAATCGTTCGTAAGGGGCCGGAGCCTGGTGTTTATCCCAAACGTGGTGCCTTAGTGACTATCAATTTACGCGGAATGGTGGCGCCCGACAAGGTTGTGGAGGATGTGATGGCCTATCAGTGTCACCTGGGTGACTATGACCTCGTTGATGGGCTCGAAATGGCTTTGTTGGCAATGAAGCAAGGCGAAATAGCCACGGTATCAATGGATTTTGAGTTTGGATACGGTGTTTTTGGCTTGAAGGACAACAATGGAGCATACCTAGTTTCGCCCTATGCGAAGCTACGTTATATAGTCGAGCTTTTGTCCATCGAAGAAGAGATCCTGGAGGAGATAGATGACAATGAAATCCTACGCAGAAAGTTTGCCTTCAAGAAGGCCCGTGGAGACTTCTGGCTGAATCGTCTGGAATTTCGAAAAACCATTAACTTGTACAATCGCGCTCTGGACTATCTTCTTAAAATGCAAGAGGACGTAAGAGCCATAGGTCAGGCTGCAGGTTTGCCGCTTACAAACGCCGGCATAGTGGGATTGGTCCTGAGGCGCAAGAAAGCAGTCTTCGCAGCCGCCGTCACCGAGTCTCAGGTGATCACATCCTTGCAACGCGATCCACGCAACACGGAAGCTCTCTTCCACATGGCCAAACTTCTAAAGCTTATAGGCAAGACGGATCAGGCCTATGATTTTCTGCAGCGGGTGACCCAGCTGGATAGGGAGCATCGTGATGCTGCCGCCGAAGCTGATGCTATCTACTATTATCAGCTCCGGAGGGGAATCTGGAGGTTGTTTAATATCCACCGTGACGTAGAGATACCCGTAAAAGAAGACAATTTTTATCTGAGAGCTATGGATTTTTTCCTATTTGGTTTGATCATTATTGTCATGATACGCCTTATTTTTGATGTATGATAATGATATGTATGATGATCCTTCCTGACTAATCAAGAGAACTATACTTTCACAACAAATAACAAGCAATAAACACTATTAAGTTTACAATCCAATAAAATATAAAACCCAATCATAAACACTACACAAAACTAGCTGTCTCTCTCTCTCTCTCTCTCTCGGCTTGGCTTCTATCACTGTGGATGGCAGTCTGCGTAGTGACGATGAGCACCGAGACTGTGGTGCGCAAGGAGACTACTATATAGAGCCGTAGAATTGAAAATCTGCTACGATAGTCCGATCGGAAGCATTGTTAACCTCTTCGAAACTTAAATAAAACCTGAAACAAATAATTCAACTAGTTTCGTTTTCGGCACTAAGCTGTAAAACACCTAGCCTTGAAACTTAAAAGCAGCGTGTCGAATTAAAACTAGTGGAATTATTTGTAATTTATTTTTGGTAAAGTTACTATTAATCGTCACAAAATTTGATATCAGAAACTTTTGAAGTTGAAGGTGCCATCGTCACCTTAATTTCACCTCGTTAAGAGTTTATTTGATATCAGAAGTTTTTAAAATGACATATGTATGTACATACATAGGCCTCCCATTGTTGTTATAAGTTTTTGTTTAAAACTCAAATGGGAAAAATTAACAAAAAAAATCCATATTAGAAGTTAGCTATATGGGATCAATATCAGTAACTTTTGAAGTTGAGGGTGCCATCGTCACTTTAATCTCACCTCGTTAAGAGGCGTTTCCTGATAACCTGTCTCTGCTTTAATTCTCTTTTTATAACAAAAATTTGACTTAAAAGGTGAACAAGTTTATAAAACTTATACAAATTAAACATTTATAATTTTCTGAGTTTGAATATGTTTTTTTTTTGCGTTTAAAAATATAATTTCCATATAAATAAGCCAAGGAACTAAAGATGTATTAATTGTATAATAACCAGACTATACTTTACTTTTACCAAAAGGTGGAAGAAGTTAAAAAATTATGAAAATTTTAAACATTTCATTTAAGTTACCAAGCCAAAAATCCTCAAAATATAATTATTTCGAGTAGTTACCGAATCTGGGGTAACCTTGACAACCACCCACCAGGGCCTTTATGGACTTTTATAATTATGCAAGGACCTGGGACCTGGCTTCCTGTAAGTGGAAACATGCCACAAAGGCATTAGAACCCGCTCGATATGCAAACATATAATTGAAAACTGTCAGCGTCTGACAAATTTCCCGTCGTTAAATGCGCGGCTAACCCTAAATTAACCCAAAAACTGAACAAACCCCACACACAGAAAGTCATAAAGTTCCGATCGACAGTTAGTGCGGGGCAGCAGGTCCTTCGAGGCCGAGGCCGAGTCCTTGGGCCGTGTTAATGTGTTAGGCGCGTGGGTTGGGCCCGAACCACTTCCCGGGGTGGTTGGCCAGTGGCTTGCCATTTGCCGATATGAATCTAGCGGTTGTCCTTTTGACAGTTTATCATTATGGTGGCGCGATCCTTGACCCTGGCTCTCTCGGGTCCTTGGACCTCGTGGTGGTGGGTCATCCGGTGGCTGGGTCATTACATTGTGAACATTTTACGTTTCTCGTGTTTTTAATTGATTTTCTGCACTTTCAGTCATTTGTTTATTTCAGGTTTTTGGGAGTCAAAAGTTTTAGATAAGTTGGTTGAGATAGCAGGGCCATGATTAATGATTTCTTAGAAGGAATATCATATTTTTAAAAGTGATTATAAAATATGTAAAATACATATATGTATAATGTCTTATATTTTTGATGATTTTTGAGACTGTATCTCTTTAGTTCCTATAGGAATATATATTAAGTCTAGAGTCTTGTAGTGACTTATTAAAGCTTAAACCATTTTATTTTGGTTTTTATATTTAAAAATAAGTTAATAAATTAAATAGGTTATTATTAAGAAAACCTAAGGCCTTAAATCGTCAAAAATAAACCTAGAAAGAAGTATAATTAAGTGTTTCTGGCTTTTTCTAGTAAATTTTCTGCCTTTTCTCAAATATTCCCTTCATTACTTTTAATTTAAACCTTTTTATTTTGGTTTCAATACAAGTTTAAATATAAATAGGTTCATGTTAAGCAAACTTAAGGGTTGGTTAAGCTTAAAAACTCTCGTATATCATTAATAATAAGCATAGAAAATATTTGTACAAGGTTTCTAGTAAATTTCTAGTACATTTTGTGCCTATTCTTAAATATTTCTTTCTTTATTTTCAAGATTAAACTTTTTTGTTTTGGTTTAAATATTTCAAAAATAAAGTTATTGAAGGGTTTTAGCTCATTAAACATTAAAACATAAAGTTTAAATATAAATATGTTAGTCTTAAGCAAAATTAAGACTTGTTTAAACTTTTAAACCCTTGAACCCATAAATAATAAGCATAACCAATATTTAATTTAGTATTTCTAGCTATTTCTAGTTAAGTTTTTGGTTTTTTTTTAAGTATTCATTGCATTATTTTCAAGATTAAACCTTTTTGTTTTAGTTTAAATATTAAAAAAAGGATTTTAATATAAATAGGTTAATATTATACAAACTTAATACTTGTTTAAGCTTATACAATCTTGAATATCATCAATAATAAGCATAGACAACATTTTTACAAGGTTTCTAGCTATTTTTAGTTAATTATCCGGCTTTCCTTAGAGATTCCTTTTATTTTCAAGCCCAAGCCTATCTGCAAGTATATCCTCCTCAAAACCGATCTTATGCCCTCCTTTTCGGGCTCTTTCTCACGTCTTCCTCCTGGGATCCTTTGTGTTTCCTTATCGCTGCACACGGCGCGCCAAAAAATATAAAATACATATGCGAAATAATTCGCACACTCTGCTGCTGCGGCCGCTGCCGAGATTTATTATTTGGCAAACACGCACACACATAAATCTCAATCTGTCGGGGAGTTCGAAAATGAAAACGAAAACGAAAGCGAAATCATTGTGCCAAAATCAAAATCAAAAATTTAACCGCAAATTAGGTAATAAACAATGGCTAAAGCGGTCATGGGTTAATACGTTTAGCATCAGCAGACAACCGCCGGGGTCACCACCACCACCGGGAAAGGGTTAAGGGTTGCGCTTTAAACGTGCGAAAAAAAATCCAATGATCTCTCCTCTGTTTGTGCTCTCGTTTTTTGTTTTTTTTTGCCTGCGTGCGAAAAAGTGCCCAGCAATTAAAAAAAGGACATTTTTTAAATGTCACAGCCTCGAGGATCAACGCCATTTTGGGGCTCTCTAAAAGGATACAAGAAACTGAAGGAGAAACGAAAGTTTTCTTGAGTTATTTCATTAACAATTTACTCGATGAATTTAAGTAAATGCGAATTTGCAAAAAACATTGGTTTTCAACTACAAACATTTATATAAATTAATTACGCCAATGTTGGGCGGCCATCCATTTGAGATGAACCTCATCTCCAACTTCCTCTCTATAAAAAAGACATATGAAAGCAAAGTAGACGTTATTCGCTTTTTGAAACAACCATCCTAAATCATAAATAAATTAATTAATTCAGTTAAAGGTGTTAGAGAAGATTTATCTTTGATTTACCTTTGAGTTTACGCAATTTATTCCATAACCAAGCCATTTTAATGTCTTCCAAGTCGAGAACAAATTTTGTACCAGCTTTTTTGGGGGAATTTCTGACTGAAATTGATTTGAAGTTGTTTTGGTTTCAGGTTTTGGGCTAAAACTTAACTCAAGGCCAACTTTGTGACTTACAATTTCTTTAAATATTTTAACTAGTTTTTATACGGAAATTTCGGACTGAAATCTTCCAAGTTGTTACCAGCTTTTATGAGGAAATTTCTGACTGAAATTGATTTGAAGTTGTTTTGGTTTCAAGTTTTCAGTTGAAACTTAACTCAGGGCCAACTTTGTAACCTACACCTTCTTTAAATATTTTGACTAGCTTTTATAGGGAAATTCCTGACTAAAATTTATTTAAAATTGTTTTGGGATAATGTAAAACTTAACTCACTTTTTTTAAGTATTTATCATTAACTTATAGAAGTAACCTTAATGATGAATATCCCAAATTCTTTATAAATATAACCATAGATAAGCGGCTCATTACAGGCCACGTGACCCCCCGGAAAATGAGGCAGTATTTAGCTAAGCAAACATGCCATATGGGAGGCGGCCTGTCCTTTGACCGTAATTAGACTCTTTGGGCCACAATTAGCGACGCCTGCAACTGGACATTAAGGTCACCCAATAAAAAACATTGGGCAAAAGAAAAGGCAGCCAAAATTGGGATGGAAATGCGGCAAGAAAAGTGGATGAAGAAGAAAATCCAGCCCAAGGCTGCCGCGGGCTAATCAATTACGGAAAACGCAACTTTAAGGGAAGCCTCCGATAACTTTTACATTTTATTCAAATTTAATTGCAGCCATGCATTAATTTAAACCTGAACCTGATGGCCGCGCTGTCAAACGCTTGACAAACTCACTTCCCCGGGGTTGACATGTGATGGGCTGAGCGCGGATCGACGGCTCCGGCTCCCATGGATTCCGTGCCCATTTGAGAATATCATTTGCATATTTTCTAACCCTTTTCCCTGTCTAATGATGCACACAAGTCGCGGCCCGTCTTCGCCGCCTTGCGGTCACACGGCGTCGGCGCACCATCCCGCTCTCTCTCGCTCTTACTCACTCACCGTTCACTGTCGCCATCCCGCTCGCTTTTCTGGGCAGCTTTCTTCGTGAATTAATTGCGGGAATCCGGGATTTTATTTGGGTAATTTTCTTTACAATTAAATATGTAAATGCGCGAGCACTAAACGATTGTTTTGTGAGGCGTTTGTTGGCATCATTTGCGCGCCGCGTTCGCCTTTCTTTTTTTTTGACCCGGGATGCTCCTTCTTTTCTAAATGTATTTTTGTGCGGCTCTGCTGGGCGAGAAAATTCCACCTGCCTGGCCAGATTGGCAGGTGTTCCATTCTCAGTGTTCCATTTTTGTCACTTGCAAAAAAGGGCTTTTTGGACGGCAAATTTAAAATTAAGTGGCAAGTCTAGAAGGAGAGTGGAAATGTGTTTTTTTATATTATTATTTGATTTGTTTATTATATTTTTTGCATTATTTACTATTTACGAAGATCCGTCTGTTTTCATATTATTTTGTTTAAATAATTTTATTATTTAAAATACTAATTGGCAAACGTTCCACTAATCAAATATATTTGATTTAAGCCAACAAAAATATACTTATATATGCAGATTAACCATTAGTTATTGTTTATTAATATTATTTTTTTGCTGTTGTGCTTACCTGTCCATATGTTTTTATTCATTTATTTTTTCTCTCTAAAAGTAAAAAAATATTTTAATATGATAATGTTCCAGTTTCAACTGCATATGTAAAAAGTCAAAGTCATCCCGTCTGTAGTTTGTAATTTAAGAAAACAAAGTTTATATTTTATTTGTAATTACATACGTATAACATAATTATATATTATAAATATAAATAACAATAATTTATTTTAAACCATCAATATAAATAATATAATATATTCGTATATATAAATAATAATATTCTTTAAATATAAATAATAAACCAATTTAAGCTTGTGATAATGTTACACTTAATGAATATTCAAGTGAGCGTAACGTGTGTAACGGCCTTAAAGCTAACTGCGCGCACGCGCCCCTTTTCAGCCACGGCGTTGCCACCTAGTTATCCAGCAGGTGTCTTGCCCCATCTCTAGCGAACAACTGAAATGTGATTTTTATTTTCGTCTAATTTAATATGGAGTGTAAGCCAATAAAAAGTATTAACAACAACTCGGCACAACACCAACTAAGTACTTCCTGCTGATCCTGATGCTTGAGATTAGAATTTTAGGGGATTTCTTATAGCCGAAGAACCTGTGAGTTTCCACAACTCAGATTATTGGGTAAGACAATGTGCAGTCTGTCAACTGTTTTATGATCTCATTCCTTTCAGATCCCGATGTGATCCCTCCGGCAGAGCTTCATGCAAATCGAATGCCGATTTCTATGGTCTCGAGTTTGGACTAATTAAGTGTCGAAAGGATTACCAACGCCTACCCGTGGTGCTGCCGGTGATTTACGATCTCAGGCAGGCGGAGGGAGTAGCTACCTGTCGGCTGATCCTCATTAGCATGAGCCGACGTCGGGCACCGGCACCGGCACTGGAGGAGGGAGAAAGGTGGCATCTAAGCCGGCTGAGCGCGTGTGCCATTCATTCACAATCCTGGACCTCCATTCACCTCATTCCCATTCTCATTCTCATTCACACATGTGCGTATATATCTCTCTACTGATCTCTTCCAATCTCTTTCGATCTCATCCCATTCTAATTTCCAAGTCTCTGGCATTCTTCACAAGGAACCCATCTTGCTTTCGTATTGCAGGCGAATCCTGCAAGAAATCCTTTCGTCATTGCACAATGCCTAGGGATTGGGATCCTGTGCAGCTGCCGGGTGGCGTGGGTGCCATTTGCATCTGGCTTAAAGATGACGATCCTTAAGACGCTCTTTGTTGGCTGATTCCTTTTTGTTTTCCTCTCCTTTTTTTGTTGTCCAAGCCAGCAGCTGTCCTTGCTTGGCAGTGATTGACATTGACAAAGAGGAAAATGTCACCCAGTTTTGGGGGATTTCATTAAAGGTTATATATTAAATATGGAGAAATCTTACCTGATGTCAAGGTCTCTGTAATATCTTCATTCGATGCCTGTCAGCTGCTTTTGGTCACGTGGTCACCTCAATTTTGGGCCCATCACATGGCCGACTAACTCGTCTAATTGGCCCGGTTACCTCTCTCTCTTGAGGTGGTACCTCTGCTCTCCCGCCTATCGTAATTGGATCTGACTCTGGCTCTGTTTTTTGACTGCGTCATGTCACATGTTTTGTCGGCAAAGGGAAAAGGACTCACGCGTATCGATGTCCCCGCGGACTGTCGCTCCCTCGAGCCTTGAGCCTCTCTCGCTCCCCGAGCAATTTATTGCTCAATTTATATTTGCTTAGACTGCCAATAGTTCAATAATTCATAAATGCAAGAAGCTATCGTGTGTCCTGGGAATTTGCATAACCATGATTTGCATAAGGCAGCTGCCTTCGACTGCCACTTCCGAGTCCTTGTCCTCATCCAACTCCTTGGCGCGGCAAAGGTGTGATCGCATGTAATGAAAGTGGCTGTTGTGACTCTACCTGGGACTTTCTTCTCTTTCCGGAATCCGGTATTCGGAATTCCGTTCTGTTGTTGTTTGTTCGCCGTTGTTTTGATATGTAAGTTGATATATGATATTTGATTTCTTCGAGAGAGAGACTTTTGGGTGTCGCCGGGGTCTCAACTTCAATTATGGCAAATGGCAAGCACCGGAGCTAGTTAGGCGTAGTTATGGGTTTCCATCAACTGCATTCATCCATCTGCTGTCCCTCAGAAGCCCGGAGGTGTTATTTTTTTGCTTACTTTTTTGGAATACCCTTGAATTTTTCTATGATTATATATTATAGTTTTCCTTTATAGGGGTATTTTTAGGAGGCAGAAATATATATTAATGAGTTTATTCGGTGTTTTAATATTAATGACCATAAACAAAGATTTTGGCTAGGATAAACATCTGTTTTTAGATGTCTTGCATCAGTTTTTGTGAGCTGAGCGATCTCTGAATTTTAACTTGGGAATTTTATAAGCTTTTTAGTTATTTAATATTTTTAATGCTTCCTTATTATAACTTTCCTATTATTATATATAATAGGTTTCCTCTAGAGCAAAAATTATACTTTATAATAAATGTTTATAGACACAAAATTACATATTAATGATTTTATTCAGCTTCTTAATATAATTCAAATCAAATTTATGTTTTTATTTAGCTTTTTAATATTTTTTAACTATAATCAAGGATTTTGTCAAAGGATAAACTGCCTTTTCTAGACAAAGCGAGTGTCTTTCATCAGGATCTTTTAACTGAGCTACCTCTAAATATGCACTTGGGAATTTTAAAGGGTTTTAATAAGATTTTTAGTAATATAATCTCTTTTATTCTTCCTTATTAAAATTACCATATTATTATATATTATAGGTTTCCTATAGAGCAGAATTATATTTTATAAAAAAAGTTTATAGACACAAATATAAGTATTAATGATTTTATTCAGCTTCTTAATATTATTTAACTATAATCAACGATTTTGTCAAAGGATAAACTGCCTTCTGATCATAATGATCTTTTAAGAGAGTTACCTCTAAATAAGCACTTGGGAATTTTAAGGGTTTTTTAATAGGATTTTTAGTGATATGATCTTATTAATTCTTCCTTAGGAAACTGCCTTACGTTCAGTGTATTCTATACTTCCAACAAAGCTAGTCTCTGTTGTTTTTCGTAAATTTTTATATTTAAATATATTCCTATATGCCTTTTTTTGTTTTTCGCCAAGTCACAGCTGCCTTGGTCTCTCTCTAGAATTCTATGCAAAATAGTAGTCGCAGCAGAGTCGGGTCAGTGTCCATATGGCCACATGGCCTGGTGCAGTGCAGCGCTGAAGCGGAACACACGCTACCCAAGACCCAAGCCTGCCCTGCCTGCCTGCCTACCTGTGCCCGGGACAGGACTGGAGGACTCACCCCCAGACGGAGGGCGACTTCTGGAGTGGAAATTTGTTTGCCAAAAATCAATTCAAGTTGGAGAGTGCGCGCGCGAAAAAAAGGAGGAAGAAAGCAGGGATCACATCAGTTGGCATTTGTCACCCTTTTCTTATAGCAAAGGCGTCGGGATTTTCCTTTCCCTCCATTAGTTGCAATGCGGAAAATTGCAAATGATTCAATTCTAATCCGTCGACTCATTTAAATTTTTGCACACTTCAAGTGAGTCTTTCGAAAGGGTTCTTCAGGGATCCTTAGATCCTGAGATCCTGAGATGATTTTGTCACTGTGCTGTCAAGTGAGCCGCACTTAATGAAGTAGCAAAAGGAGGAGAAGATCGCACGATTTCGCACAGCAACCCGAACCGAACCCTTTGGCAATTGTTATAATAATATTTTCAATGACATGACAGTCCCATAGATTTGCATTAATGATATGCGAGAGACCCCGTCTCCGGTGCGATGATGTGCAACATTTGTTCGTCCTGCCTTTTCGGGAAAAGGAAAGGGTTGCTCTAGTACCTTCTTGTTCCCGACTGAATCCTTGATGGCTGATGGGTTGGAATGTAAAGAAGATCTCCGAGAATATTGGCAATTATGGCAGTCGGCCCAGATGATGATGCATGGCGATATTATGCAGATCACCCGATCCCGCGACCCGGGGGGAGTCTCTCTAATCCAGATCTTGGCGAGCCCATAAGATTGATTATGTCGCAGGACTAGGCTTAGGTTTTAGGTTTAAGGCTTGCATATTTATGGAAATATATCGAAGGATGCCGCTTCCTGTCGCTATCTCTTTGGGTTTTCTTGGAAAATAAAAAAACGAAAACTGATTGATTATTGCCAGGGCAGGATTATATTGAAATTAGGCATTTTCCAAGGCTGCATCCTTTGAGTTTCCTCAGGCATAGTTTTTTTTTAGGCTTCCAGGAATCTGCTGTGGAAAAAATTAAAATTAATTATGGAGTCTTTGATTATTATAATTGTAAATTTTGGGATTTTCTTTTGAGGAATATTTTAAGTTTAAATTATTTTCCTTGCCTCAAACAGTTTAAATGAATTATTAAAAATTACTTAACTCTTTAAGAATTATATTTATGTTATATTTTCTGCTAAAATATCAAACAGTTTAAATTAATTATTAACAATTACTTTACCTTTCAATAATCATATTTATGTTACATTTCCTGCTAAAATATCGATACCTTTCTAATATTATTCCCGATCTTGTTCTAGATTTTCAGCTGTGACCACAGGCCAAGGACCTGCGAGGGCCCTTCTTAAGTGATGACCTTTACACCTGCCACCTCGCATGCTTGATGAGCGGCTTGGCAGCCCAAATAACATGTTGTGAGCGGCATAATTGGACCAAAAAACAGTCAAGGAGAGCAGAAATAACAGGCTGAAGGAGTGCCATCCTCTGAAGGACATTGCCCCTGGTGCTAACAGGTGAAATTTGCGGCATTTTCTAGGGATACGGCTTGTTAGAATGGCGCTAGAAGTCCTTGTTTTCCTCCAAGAACATTTAGCACCTTTGAAAATTCGCCCAGGATAGGAAATACATCTAGGTAATAGGTTTATTTTTCATTTTCCTTTGAAAACCAGTTTAATGTTAAATAAATTAGTTTAAAAATATATAAATATGCCTTATTTTGAGGTTTTCTTTAAAGAAATATATAGTTTAGCTCACCAAAACTTGAAGGATAATATCAAGAATATCAAGAAAATAATCATTAAAGTTTTAGTGAGGAAAACTATATTTCCTTTTGAAGAAAACCTCAAAATAAGGCCTTATTATATATTTCTTTTACTAATTTATTCACCATTAAAGCTAAAAACATATATTTATTTATTTATTTATACATTAATGTATATATTTAATGACCTCCCTTTCTCTCTTTCTAGAAAAGAATCCCGGGTAAGGGGACGCCGCCCGCAGGATCCAGGAGCAGCGGCCGAAAACATAACTGTTAAACGTTAAATGTCCTTTTGTCTGCGTCTGCGTCTGCGTGTACGTGTGTTTTTGCACATGTTGACACATTCGCACACGTTCGAGTGACGTTGACTTCCTGGGGCAGGACATGCAGGACATGCAGGACTACCCCTACGCCGTGTTTTTGCAACTGTTTTTGCGATCGATCAGGTCGCCGCGATGGCCAGGCGGCGATAATGGAGGAGGCACGAGCCTGGCCAGCAGGAAAAGCGGGAAAATCCCCAGGAGAGAGCACCAACAAAGTGTGCGGGTCGAAAGGTGCGTTGAGTGCTGTCTATCCTTCGGCGTGACTTTTGTCACTGTCCAAAATTAAGCGGGTGCCGGTCCTGAGTCCTGAGTCCTGCGTCCTTGTTTCTGGTTTCAATTTTCGCCACTCGAGAAACGTTTAAATCGCAATTAGAGTTTACCCGCTTTTAATGGTCGAGAAATTTTCACAATTTTCCCAATTTTCTGGCGGCAAACAAAAGTGTGCCATCGATTGAGTGCAGAGCAGATGATCACCAGGATTTAATTGTTTCGATCACACTCCCATTATCCTTTCCACACAATGGCAATTTTATGCTGGACCCTTTCGAGTTTAAGATGAACATTGAACATTTCAATTGCAATTAATTGAAAGGTTTTTAAGCAATTTAATTAGGATTTTTTAGGGATTTACTTATGATTTTTTGAAATTTGTATACCTTTAAGATGCTCAACATCAGTTTTCCAAGCTAAATTAAAATCTACTTGTATAAAGAATAAGATTATAAACCTTAATTTAATGCTAAATTAACAACACAAAACAACAACAAAGAAACAGATCATATATATATATTTAATAAATAACTAATAATTATTTGGCTAAGGTTTTAATACCTTTAAGTTGCTCAATAATGATTTCATTGTATTAGAATTAATTGATCATTTTTAAGGCAATTTAATTACTATTTTATAAGGATTTGTGGTTGTAGGAAAATTGTAGTTATGATTTTGTACAGTTTTTATACCTTTAAAATGCGAGAAAATAAAGAAATCATTGAGTTTTCCAAGCTAAAGTAATATAAATATACATACAAGTATACCTTAAATTAATGCTAAATTAAAATAAATACAGAGATAGAGATTATATATTATTATGTGTAAGTTTTAATACCTTTGAGGTGTTAAAAACTGGTTTTATTACATTACAATTACAATTGATACGTTTTTAAGCAATTTAAATACTATTTTTTAAGAATTTATGGCAAGAAAGAAGCTATAACTTTTTTTTCTTTAAGATGCCCAAAATTCAAGAAATCTTTGAGTTTACCAAACTAAAATTGTATAAATATAAATAAAGGGAACAAACATATTTTAATTAATGGTTAGTTATTATTTTGTATAAGTTATTATATTTGTAAAGTGTTTAAAAATGGTTTTAACTTTAAAAACCTTCAAGTTTACCAAGCTAAATTAATATAAATATTAAGAAGAACATCATATACTTAAACTTAAGGCTAAGAAATAATTAAAAAAGGTAATTAACCTATATTTTATTTGGTTCTTGGGCTCTTCTTTCCAGCTCCTCCTGTCAGATTTTCCATGATATCTCCTACGATCGTTATGGAACCTTGCCCGCACTAACTCTCGGACTCATTACGCGGCAGCCAAGCGTAACCAGGAGGAGTCTCTCCGCGTTCCCAGGCAGAGGCAGAGGCAGTACTTCCGGATCCCGCCAGAGCAAGTACAATATGCGTAAGTATCCGTTTCACTTTCAATCAAAACGAAATTAAAGAAATGCATGTTAAATGAGACGGCAACTCGGCCAGGGCCAGAAAGGGGAAAGGCAAGTAAACCCGAAAGTAAACTCGGAAGCGGAGCGGTCATTAGACGGACAAGAACCAGATAATGGTAATAATAATAATGGAAATAATAATAGCAATAAAAGAGCGCCCGGGAAAAGCTGAAGAAAAGCGAGAGCAACGGTGTTAACCTCGTTTTCGGGAAGTCGGAAAATCGGGGAAAAACGCGAAGCGGCGGACAAGGGTATGACATCCCCGCCTGACAAGGATACAAGGACACGAGGGACCTGTGTCTGTGCGCCCTGATTTCGGATTTCGGCGGGTTATGACCGCTTGACCAGGAGGAGTTCATCACGTAATAAAGTATTTTACATTGTCTTGCCTGTCACAGCGAAGAATGCCCAGGTTGTCCAGGTTCTCTGGGTTCGATGATGGTCACTCGGAACCCGCTTGGGTCCTGTAACTTTCCGCTCTACTGGGCATTGCCCTGGGAAGTTCCTGCAGCAAGTTCCTCAAGTTCCCAAGAAGTGTTAACGCCTTCGGGTTTAACCCACTCCCAAGACGGGGGTTGGACACTGGGACGAGGAAAATGTTATGACAGCTCATTTAACGCCGCTTCGAGAGAGAGCTGACCCAATGACCCATCGATGATGGGTGGACATCATACCCATCCGTTCCGATATATAGCTAATGAGGAGCTCCTCAGGGGGGAGCCTCTGTGGGAATCGGGATACTATATCCCTTTCCCTGCTGGAGTTCTGCCTAAGCTCTAGTTCTTGTTTTTTCCAGAAATTACAAGATGGTTAATCATCTTTGGACTCTGCAGGCGGTCTAGGTTTCATATAAAATATGTTAAATTCGACTAAAAACTAGTTTCAGGCTTTCTTATGGCTTAGAAAGGGTTTTCTTAACTAAGATAAAATATTTTGAAGAACTGTAGAAACCGTTTATGTTAGTAAATTAATTATTTGTATTCAACCAGCAGAAGGAGCCATCTCTGAGCCTTTAAAGTTTTTAATTAATGAAACAAATCCTTGGAAACCGGTTAACTGTTACCTAAAATATTTTTTTTCCTTGCATTTATCCAGGTTTCCCATCTGATATATATTTAATTAATAAACTTTAATTTCTATAAGCAGAAAAAAAAACAAAACAAATAAATTAAATACTTTTACTTAAACCATATTTTCATGCAGTTTCCTAAAATATTCTCTATTCAAGATGTTTTTTTTCTTTCCAAATAATATCAATTATCAAGGTTTCCCATCTGATATAGATTTAATATACAAATTTACTAGAGTTTCTTATCTTATATATATTAAATATGGGCTTTTATCAGGCTCTCCGAATTAATAAACATTTATTTCCATAAGCATAAAACCAGAATAAAAATTAAATTCATTTACTTAAGCCTTATTTTCATGGAGTTTACTATAATATTCTCTATTTAAGAGGGTTATATTCTTGCCAAATATATATATATATATATGTATATCTAATATAAACATTTATCAGAGTTTCTCTTCTAATATATATTTAATCTAGGATTTTATCAGACTCTCACAATTAATAAACTTTTATTTCTATAAGCAGAAAACCAGAATAAAAACTAAATGCTTTTACTTAAGCCATATTTTCATGGAGTTTACTATAATATTCTCTATTCTAGAGGGTTTTTTATATAGTTTCCTATAATATTCCGTATTTAAGAGATTTTTTCTTTCCAAATAATATCAATTAGCAAGGTTTCCAATCTGATATATATTTAATATAAACATTTACAAGAGATTCCTGTTTAATACATTTTAAATTTAGGCTTTTATCAGGCTATCAGTCCAAATAGACTTTACTTCATTACCAAAAAGCATTAATAAATATAAAATTCCTTAACTTAAGCCCTATTTTCATAGAGTTTCGTATAAAATTCTCCATTTAAGAGCGTTGTTTTTATTCCCAAATAATATTAAGTGAACATATCTTATATTTTTTTACGACAATTTCTAGGGAAAGGAAGCCCAGGAAGCAAATCGTGGCTAGATCCTCGTTTAAGAGCTATTTCTTCACCTTAAGAACACCTCTACCTTAGAAGTTCACCTTTAACCTGTCATAAGTAATAAGTAAATTCCAGGTAGAAACCATTACCGTGTTAGAACCCACATAATTCTCGCTGCTGTGCTTACCCACTGGATATATGCACCTAGATAATGGCTTCTTGCGACAAACAATTGTCGGCAACGAGAAGAACCCCTTTCCTTTGGGCCCTCATTAGAGGCGGCTTCCACACGAGATGGACTTCGGACTGGGACCCATTAAAACGCTCGTTAACCCGGCCATTCTCTGCGGTCAGTGGAGGCACCTCCTGGGCTTGGGCCTCCATTCGTGAGCATTGTGCTCGGGCTCTGAGCTCTCCACGCTCCGCTGGGCCTCGAGAGGTGTTTTGCATAAACCGCTGGCCATAGAGCTCTCCCTTGTGGTTTCCTTCAAGTTCCAAAAATATATATACTCATTAAGTTTTCGCATTAAAAAACATGATTTATTCTTTATAAAAAAAACGTTCTTAAATCTACAAAAAAAATTCAGCAAAAAAATGTGCTCAGCTTTGATCCGCCAGGGAGAAGCTGAGACGTCGCTTGGTGGCATCTCGGACCTGGGACTGCAGCCACATGGCGTCCAGCTGGCAGGAGGCCTCCAGCTCCTCGCCACCCAGGCCCAGTCCTTGGTGCTGATCCTCCTCCAGCTCACAGTCGCTGGTGGAGTTGTGCCCGCTGTCCGGGCTAATGTGCCGCATCTTGGCCGGTGGAGGAAGTGCCGCGTTCCTGCTGGCCGCGGCCAGCAGCTTCTGGGCCGACTGCCGCACGCTGGACGAGATCTTGGTGGCGATCTTCCGCTTGCGCCGCACCACCCGCTGCCTGCGCAGCTGCAGCTGGAGCGAGTGCCGCTTGCCCTGGGACTGGGACTTGGTCTGGGAGGAGGCAGTGACAGTGGCCAGGGGCGAGCGCACCTCCCGCTCCTCGAAGCCGTCGGCGGGCAGGGAGTCCCTCCGGGAGGGCGACTTCCAGTACTCGCACAGGTCGCTGGCCGGGTCGAAGGCGGGGCGGTAGGTGGGCGAGTGGGTGCCAGAAGGAACTCTCAGGAGCTGCTGCCTGTGCCGCATCTGCTGGCGGAGATGCTGTCGCGGCTGGCGCTGACGTGGTTGCCTCGGATTGCCATTGGGATTGGCATTGGAGGAGGGCGCCTTGCGGTTGCTCTCCAGGATGGCGTCGATCATGCGCTCCAGGGTCACATCGCCCATCTGGCTGGAGCTGAGTGTGGTGCTCCCGTGCTCCCGCTCAGGAGCAGGCTGAGGCAGTGGCTTCTGCTCCAGGTAGCGTGGCTTCTCGAAGTAGCTGTCCGGGACTCCCATGCCGCGCAGGGCCAGCAGGGGACCCGGGATGATGGCCGCTGTGGGCGAGTACTCCCCCTCGAAGGTGGGCAGGGTGCAGGCGTACTTGGGAGGCTCTACTACTCTAGCTCCAGCTCCTGCTCCTGCTCCTGCTGCCGAGGGTGGCGTGGCCAGGATGTTGCTCAGATCCTTGAGCAGCGGCGTGCGTGGAGCCAGAGCGCTGGCCGGCAGCGGGGTGGAGGTCAGCTGGTTCTCCTTGCCCTGGCCCACGCTCAAGGACTTCCGCTTGAGCTTGCCGCGCAGGGCGTGGAACTCGCTGTAGCTGGCGGTGGTCACCGGGAGGCCGAGGGCCTCGTCCCTGGCCAAGTACGAGGGTCGTGGCTGGTTGACGGCCCACTTGAGCATCTTGGCTGGCGGCGTCTGGCTGTGATTCTGGTTCTGATTCTGATTCTGGTAGTGGGTGCTGCAAGAGGAGGAGGAGGAGAAGGTGGTTATTTCTGGTTCTCTTCGCGCATTCCAGAGCCTGGCTTTTTGACTTAAAAAAATGGGAACAAAAAAGGAGCAGCGACAGCAAAGTTGCCGGGTGAGTTTTCGGCAATTTTGGCGCGCTTTTTCCGCCAATACACATATACTTATATACGTATATACGTATATATGTATATGTATTCTACGTATTGATTTGGCGAACCAGCCAAGCGGCAACAATGAAATCAGCAACCACTCCTCGCTCACGAGCAATTAAACTGGACCGCGGGCAGTCCTCGAACTGGACTTGCCTCGCATAATTGGGCGCGATCATTCAGCGATTATTATGATTATTATTGGCTTGGGAATATTTTTGGATATAATTATGCTCTTGAGCGGGATTTTGGGTATATTATTCAATGGATAAGGGATCCTTATACTTGGCTGGAGATCTTGAACTTCATTTTTTGAGTATTTCTCTTTCTCTGTTCCATCACTTGATCTTTACCTTTGTAGGTTTTCTGGAAACACAACTTGAACTTTTAACAGCAAAAAAAATATATAGTTTCTTTATATTTTATATTTTATTTTTAAATATAAAATAAATGTAAACGATCGCGACGCGAGATCAGCCTGTGTGCGTTTTCGTTGGCGTTCAATGGTTGACTGACTGTGCCATTCGTGCCGAGAACCCTTAGCTGCCCTAGGTGAGAAAACGGGAGAGCGGAGAGCTGGCAGTGGAGAGAGGAGAGCCAGGAAACATAGAACTGGGAGAGGAGAGAGCCCAGCCAGAGAGCGGACATGTTGCGCATGCTCAGGCAGCCTGGGAAAGGTTGAGAGCCCGCAACAGTTTCAACCACCACCAACGCAGGCAGATCCTTCAATCAGCAGCAGCAACTCGGCATTGAAAGTGGGTGGCAACAGGACAGGACAGGACAGGACAGGACAGGATCCTTGCTATGCTAATTAGTTCAACAGTTGTGACGTGTTTTGAGGGAAATACGAAAGGAACTCAGGTTAAGTTAGCTTTGAGCCTCTAAGGGTTAACAAATATATGGATAAATAAATACCTAAGTTAAATACAAAATAAATTAAATACCAAAAGGAATTTTTTATATAGAAAATACAAATTCGAAAGCAATAAATTATGTGGGAAACTATAATTTCCATAACAAAATTTCATTTCTTTCTTAAAAACTAAATTTGAAAAAATCTTAAAAAAAACGTTTTTGTCTTAAAATAAAAACTTAAGAAAAAGAAAGCAACATTAGGAAAGACTGAAGTGAGGTTTTAAATAAGAAGAGTCTCTTAAAAGCCAAAAAAATATGTTATTGGTATTTATTTAATTATTTACCATTTGTATATCGAAAAAAATTAATTTTAAGCCCAAACCAATCATTCTCAAAACCTTTAAAGTTCGTAATAAATTTTTACAAATTATTTAAAGATAGGCAAGGAGGCGTCCCTTTGATCTACATTAACTTATCTATATATCTGATCGGTTCAATCATTATGCAACAGATTTACGATCTGGCAACAGCTGTGCGAATCTTTGGCGATCGTGAGATTTTTTAACTTGGCCAAGACGGAGACAGAGAAGAAGTGAGCGGGACGGAGCATAGCTGGACAGCTGTTCCCAACGCCGCTTACGCCACAAAACATAATTTTCAATTACCTTTCTCGCAGCGTGTGGCTCCTTTCACCTTGGTTAGCTCTCCTTGATACCCTGGATTCTGAAGGCTTAAAGGGTAGGACAGACTTATCAGAGAGGATAATACCTTAAGATATCAGTTTTTGAAAGTTAGAAAAGGATATTAGTAGGGTTAGAGAGGTTTTAAACCTAACATTCCTTGTACAAGTTATGTGAAATACATCAATTTTTTAAATTTGATATTTATGATTTAGTAAAATATATTATATATTTATTTTCAAAATGATATTAATGTTTTTAACATATTTATTTATTTATTATAATATTAAAATAATATTGATCTCTCCATTTGCACATAATATACTATACAACATATTTATCATTAAGGCTTGGGTATTTCATAGTCAGCTATTTGCTTTAGGTAGTTAAAAAAGGATATTAGTAGGAAAGACAGGTTCTAAAACTAACATTACTTTTACAAGATTCTTAATTTCATCTTGAAGATTTATTAAAACATATTATATATTAATATTGAATACCATATTCATATTTTTAACATTTGATTGATTGTTATTAATATTTATATAGTAATTTATTTATTATAATATAAAAATAATATTGATCTCTCCATTTGCAAATAATATGGAAAATATTTTTCATTAAGGCCTAGGTATTTCATAGTCGGCACTCACCTCCTTTCGTACTTCTTCCTTTGCCATTTTCGCCAAGAAAAGGACAACGGGAAGGAGCCGCATTGTAGGGAATTTGGCCCATTGTTTATGGGACAAGCAGAGGAGCCGGCAGAGAAAAATGTTGTGGAAAATTGTGCAATTGTTTTGCAATTTATTGGTTAAAGAAGGAGACCTTCTTCCTGCTTACTTTCTCTCTCTTACTTCCCGTCTTGCTTTCTCCGTTCAGCGCAAAAATTTACGATATTTTCGCAGCCGTCGAGTGTCCATTTGAGGGGAAAGAGAATTAAATCCGGGACATCTGCCCATTCTACAGACTCGGTTTCTTTATTATTATTATTATTATTATTTGTTTTGCCATTGGCCATTTGCTAGCCTAATTTATTTGGCACTTTTGTGCGAAATTTCAGCTCGTTTTTTGTTTTTTATTTTATTTATGGCTAGGAAGTTGGATTGCAGCAGGTCCTTTGATGAAGGGTTCCTTCCGGACCACCGAGTCGGGCTTAATTTATGGCCACCTGATAGATCCTTACGGAAGCTCAAGTGTTTTGAGTTTATTAAGGGGACCTTTCAGGAGGTCCTTTTATTGTGATACCATGGGAATACTCTAGAAAAAAGAAGATGTTTCTGTCAAGATATTGGAAAAAGAATGCTTTTATTTTATTAGTTTCTTTACAATCAATTAAAGTATCCAGCTTGACTTCGATTTCCAATTAAAATTAAGCTTAGACGAATTTAAGAATAGTTACGTCCTGAATTAATTAACGTTTGCTTATAAGAAATTATAGGAAAGCTGAAAACTTTAAATAAAATGTCTAAGAAAATCTAGAGCTAACTCTAAGTAAGTTTATTTAATTACAAAAACCTTTTATTTAAGGAGAATAACATTCAAAAAAAATATAAAAAAATGTAAAGACCCTGAACCAACTTTTAAAGGACACTTTCCTCTTAAATCTTTGACTCCCTATTTTCCCACAACCTTTTCTATGCAAATAAATCTCAAACCTTCGTTACGCAAAATTGACAATCGAGAGGCTTTATCCCAATTTGCTCTTCCATTCACGAAATTCCAGTGGAGGCGATCAGCTGCTGCTCGAATATGTCGAGTGACCAGCGATAAATCTCGGGCGAGAGAAAAAACGAAGAAAATTGAAATAAATCAATAAAATTGGGCGGCGAAGATGGATGGCGAATGGAGGAGAGATGGCCAGTAGCAGCTGCCCGAGATTGCCAGATCCTCGGATCTTCCCAATAATCCGTGCCAGTCCCTTCTGAGTCAATGGCAATTTTACGCATTGGTCACTGAGGAAGGAGGAAAGGGAAGGGGATCAAGACACAGAGTGAGAGCGAGAGAGAGAGGGTGAGGCTGGAAGATAAATTAGGGCAGGGGCTCGGCTCGGCTCCTCTCTCTCCTTTTCTTTTCCTCAGTTCCCTCCTCCTCGAGGCCTGCCGCTAATAAATTGCCCAACAATTGTGCAATTTTTCATAGACGGAGAATTGAGAATTGCACGGGGGGCGACCTTGACGCAAAGACTTCACGCTCGGATTTGCTACCGTTTTATTCTTCTTCTTTTTCCCCGTTCTTGCCGCCGCCTTCGATCCGTTGCTTTTTTCCAATCAATGCACTGAGAGAAAGTGTCACTGAAAAGTGGGGAAGTCTTAAAGGTATTTGTAAAGAATTCAGAACTTAATTTGTAGAACCCTAAAAACTCGTGTTTGTATTTTATTTTGGGTAATTCTTAGACTGAATATCATTTTATATATATCAAAAAAAATCGTCATAGAAACTATACTATTGTTACATGAATTCTAAACTCTTGAGTATTAAAAATTTCTTAATAAGATGCCTATTAATTTGATACTACGAAAGTATACATTTTATACTCATCTGCACCAAGACTTCAGAATAATCACTAACGCAACAAACAGAAAAGCACTAAATTCCAGCTAACGCGATATGTTATCGAATTTTCGATGTAGGTTCGTATAAAAATAATACTCGAAAATACACAATTGAAACTTTGGAGTATAAAAATTATACTTTGCAGTATATATTTGATATTTTGAAGTATACAATTTATACTAAACCCGTTATACTACTTGAGTATACTTTTAAGACAACGCGTAGAAAGGTTAAACTCTTGTTTTTTGGGTGTACGAGTATATTTACTCGAAAACAGCTGTATTTTGTTATTATTATTATTTTATTTTTTTTTAGAAAATGATATTCCCAAATAATTTCTTCTCTGTGTACGATCGCCGTTGTTTTGCCAGCCCGCTCCCTCTCCAATCTCTCTCCCCCCTCCTTGCTGAAGAAAACGTGCGGCGGCAACGACATCTAGATAAAGTGGCAAATAGGTAGAGAGAGAGAAGAAAGGAGAGAGGAGCCGGGGAAAAGTAATCTTGAATCACACGCCGCACACTGATAGCGCCAGGACCCACAATCCAGGGCCGGACAGCTGTTCGGGGATTAGCACAAGGCCCGAGAATCTCGAAGGCTCCTTCTTCCCGCTTTCACCTTTCTCCTTCCGCAAAGTTATTATTTTAAACCTGGCCCTAAATTATGGGCCATAATTTAGAATTCCAACGAGAGAGGGAGAGGGAGGGAGGGAGCTCCCTTTCGTTGCATATTTTTGTATTTGCTCAGAGCTTCCCTCCGGCTCCCTCCTTCCTTGCGACTGGAAGGATCTATTTGGATAAGGCGGGCAGGGAACCCAGATGCATCGGCTGCCTTGATTGATTTGGGATCGCCTGGCACCCATTGACAGGCAGGCACTTGGGTTCGGGACTGGGATTGGGTTATTTGCCCAGGATTCCCAAGGAGTTTTCGCCGATCAATGGCCGATGCCTGAACACAGCGAATAATTGGATCTGGCTCAGGGAGAATTAATTGAAAGGAAGAGAGAGAGAGATTAAAGGCGATTGAAGGTTAGGCATTGTACTAGCTGAAAGAAACCATAAAGAAAACCCCATAAAAACCATTATGTAATCTCTTTAAGATCGACATTTTGTGGTTTAGTTTGAGTTAAAAAAGCTGGAATACTTTTTCCAAGAAGTTAATGGTTTAATACTGTAGTGTGTAACGTTCAAGTTCGTCTGCTTTGGGAGGATCTGAGCTGCTGGGGCACGCTGTAGGTTTCCGGCTCTAGCTCGTCGGCTTTGGGGGTGGTCGCAAAACATAATTTGGTGCTTTTGTGGTTTTGCACACCTCACAAGCATTTATATAGGCCTTAACATCTGTCACGAGTCCAGGCCAGAAATAATAACGTCTAACTCTTTCAATGGTCTTGTGTATCCCACCATGAGCAGACAACGAACTATCGTGAGCGCGAGAAAGTATCTCAGGAACCAGTTCCTTCGGCACCCAGAGCTTCCAGGCATATTCATCGTGCACTTGCTCTCCTGTCAAATGCTCCGCCTTTCGATAAATGTAACCGCTATCGGTCCTAAGATCCGGAAAATTCGTCTGATTTGCACTCACTTTCTGCACGAGTTCGGTATATTCCGCTGATTTAAAGTGATCGGAATTTAGATCTACGAGAAATCCATCCCGCAAGTCTATTGCAGCTATCACGTCTTCGTTTACCCGAGACAAGGAGTCGGGAACTACGTTAAGCGAACCTTTGCGATGCTCAATCTCGAAATCATACCTTTGTAAGGCCAAAGCCCATCGAGCTAGACGCGAATTTAGGTCATGGTTAGACATCAACCATTTTAATGACGCATGATCGGTTATGATTTTGAATCTATGTCCTTCCACATATGCCCTAAAATTTTTAAGAGCCACGATCGCAGCGAGACATTCTTGCTCAGTGACGGTATAATTTCGTTGCGCCTTATTTAATTTCTTCGAAATGAAGGCAATAGGACGCTCATCTCCTTCTTCCGAAACTTGGACTAATACAGCTCCAACTCCGGTCTTACTCGCGTCGCAATGTATTGCGAACGGCTTCGAAAAATCAGGACTGCATAAAACAGGAGCCTCGCTAAGACATTGCTTTAGCTTCTCAAAAGATTCTACAGCTGCTTTTGTCAAACTGAATCTTCTTTTCGTGGTCATCAGATCTGTTAAAGGGGCAGCAAGAGACGCAAAATTGGGAACAAACTTGCGATACCATCCGCACAGACCCATAAAACTTCGCAAATTACGCAAAGTCTTTGGCAAAGGAAAATCCCTGATTGCGGCAACCTTTTCGGGATCGGTTCGGATTCCTCCATCGCCGATTATGTGGCCCAAATATCGCACCCTCAGCATGCAGAAATGACTTTTGCAAATATTGATAGTCAAGCCTGCACGCCTAATGTGTAGCGCAACCTCTCTTAGCACTTCTAAATGCCTCTCAAAACTTGAAGACACTATCAGCAGATCATCTAGGTAAATGAAAACCTCGTTTCTCAGATGAGCTGGCACCACTTTGTCCATCAATCGAGACATTGTACTTGTGGCATTGCAAAGCCCGAACGGCATAACTTTAAACTGATAGAGGGGTCTACCAGGAACAGTGAACGCCGTCTTGTCGCGAGAAGAAATTTCTAAAGGTACTTGCCAGTACGCGTCTTTTAGGTCAAGGCTTGTTATATATTCGGCCTTCGGCAAGCGACTCAATATGCCACTAATTTGTGGAAGAGGATATGCATCCTTTTCGGTGAAACTGTTCACCTTGCGACAATCCAAACAAATTCTGACCTTTCCAGGTTTCGTTACCATAACAATTGGAGATGACCATGAGCTGTCGGACTCTTCTATCACTCCTAGTTGTATCATCCTGTCAATCTCGGCATACATCGCCTTTTCAACGGCCGGTGAGACAGGGAAATGGCGTTGTTTTATTGGTTTAGCCATACCTACATCAATAGAATGTGATATAAGGTTGGTCTTACCAAGACCTTCTTGGCTAAACGACGGAAAACAATTAATCACATTCGATAGTTTAGCTTTATCCATCTCGGACAGTCTGTGCTGATCTACTTTGACTTTGCAGTCAGTCTCCGATGAGTCTAATTCAGCTATATTCAAATTTCTGGGAAGAAGATCGTACAGCCTCCAAAAATCTATCCCTAGATATAAATCCTGTTTCAGTGAGGGCACTATGTAAATTTTTAACCGATTCTTTACGTCGGCGTATTCCACCTCAGCTTGGAAAAAGCCTGTTATCTGCTGTGACCGACCATCGGCTGTTGTAGCACTACTCTTGATGACTTTGAAATCTCCTTTGGTCATTACCTCACGAGCTAAGTTACCTCCCACACAACTAATTGACGCTCCGGAGTCTAAAAGGCCGTAAACTATTCGATCTAGTACACGAATTGGCAAAAAGGGTCGAGGATCCTTTGGTCCTGTCGGTAGTGAATTTATATACTCGATGCCAATTCTACATTGCTTGACATTTTGCCAGAATGATTTTATTCGAGTAGAATTGCGAGACTTATGTTTTTGCAAATCATGTAGATAGTTGTCTACTGGTATAGTTATTCCCTTTAATATTGGGATTTTGCTATGTAGCAAAGGACTAGCAGGTATTTGTTGTTCGTCAGGGTATGGAAGTTGAGTAACATTTGCTGCATCTACTACTCTTCGGTCATCGTGGCTTGGCTCCGGAAGGCACTCGAAGTCTTCTGTCTGAATTGCGACTTCGACATGCCGGTTTTGGAGTTTTTTGAACACTTACTACAGCTTGGTTTGTAAGTATTTGCAGCTCCACAACCGTAACAAAAAACTCTTCTTTCAGATACACAATCCTGATATCTATGCCCTTCCTTTCGACAATTCCAACATAATAAGGAAAACGCTTCGACATCAGCCTCACTTTCGGATTCTGATTCTACCTGAGTTTCACATTCCTGACTAAATTCAGACACTTCTCGTCTGAACGGAGTGCTCCGCACGTAGCCACTGCACCGCTTAACATCGGCTAAGAAGGCTTCGCGCCTGCGACAAATCTGTCTTAGATCTGAAACAGTATTAACATCAATGTTCAAGATCTCATGTCTAATTTCTGGACGCAAATTGTTTCTAAGAACTCGAATTAATTTACTTGACGTCCATGGATGCTCCAGCTGATCGACTAGGCCAGATATTGTATCATAAAAACAATCAAAAGATTCATTTGGCTTTTGTTTAGTGTTCCTAATTAATTCTTCGATATCGCCATCGTCTCTGCTCTGGCGAAACTGAAGACGCAAAGCTGAACAGAAAGTGTCCCAAAGAATCTCGCCGTGCGCTTTATGATAACGCCAATAAAATTCATTGGCCTTCCCTTCAAAAAGGACGCTTGCGTGTTTACAAAGTAGATTGAAATTACTACCTAACGTCTCTCGGGTTAGTGTATCTACTCTATAAATAAAATTATCTACTGATACTCCTATTCCTGAATATTTTATCTTCCATCCATTGAGGATATGCACGACCTTATCTGGTCGGTTCACCAACTCGGACGTAGTGCTTCTTTGGGATGCGGGAGAGCCCGGTGCCAAGGGGACTTGTCTTGAACTGCTTCCGGTTCCATTCCTAGTTTCGACCCTATCATCATCATTACCCAGCGATCGACGCGACGAATGTTCACTCTCAGAATTGTCACTTTCACGACTGGTGCTTGCTAACGCCCTGGTTATGCTGTCAGTTACTGAATTTTGAATCAAATCGGTCATCCTTTCCGAAAGCGTAGCGAGTAATCTTCGCTCCATAGCCAGTAACGTTATAGCATTAGCTGTTAGAACACTTGAATTGCTAACCCCACTGTTATTAACTTGTGCACTTTGTCCTGAGGTCGAAGCTGTATTATCTAATGCTTGCTGAGCAACTGTATCTAAAGGCTGTCGTTTTTTCGACCCACTTCGGGTTTGTCTCTCAGATACCTCTATAGGCTTCGAAATTGCCTGTCTACTAGATACTTTACACACCGGACATTGTGCGCTATCCTTCCAATGAGCTTCTATACATCGCTTATGAAACTCGTGTTGACAACTGGTTATAAAAAGCTCAGCAGGATTTATATCTGCTGTACATAACGGACAAACGACCTTTGGGCTTGATTCAGCTCCTCTTTCCGGAGATCGGTCTAACCCCATCATTCCCACAAGATACGAAAATTTGGTTTGAATGCAAAAAAAAATAAAATTATTGACGTTCCGACAACAGTTAACCAATCAACTGCAATCGAAATTTCTTTAAAAATGTTGCTTTGTTTTGTTTTTCGATAAGTAAAGCCAAATATAGAGAAGTAAAGATATAATATATATATACAAAAAATGTGTTTACCGAACTCTTGATTAGATGTCACACGTCTCGAAGAATCATAATTAAAAAAAATCAATTTTCTCGGAAATTTAAAGATTGGAAAGTGAAAACTTTTGATTAGATTTAAGCCCTATTCAAAAGAGGGAAGCTCTATTTCTTTATTTCGAATTCGGACAGCGATTAGTTCAGAGACAGCTACGCATGTATTCCAGAATATGATCGAAAGAAACTAAAACTTCAAGGAAAAAGTAAAAGAATAAAAGAAGTTTTTTTTTTTTTTTTTTTTTTTTTTTTTTTTTTTTTTATACTCTTTCTGGATATGGCACGACTCCGAAGAAATGCCTATATTTTCCGTGTAGTTGAGTTTAGAGTTAAGAGTAGTTCAGTGACTTAGTGTTATAAACTGGGACAGAGGATGAGCGCTCTGTATTGCTTCCTCTGTTTTCCTCATCTTTACTAGCCACCTTGTCATCTCTTCTAAGTTAAGGAAAAAATCTTTTGCTTCCTTGTAAATCTGGCCAGTTGGGAATACAGATATTAACCTCAACTGTTTTCCAAGACTTATCAGAAAAACAAAAAAAAAATTTTTGATAGAAGCTTGAAAGAAATTGAAAGAAAGATAGAATTGTAGAAATAGAAATAATTTATTTACCCTCGAGTTTTATTAAAAAGAATCTTTTATAAATCCACACACGTTAAAACTCTGGCCAGTTAGGAATACCAATACTCGCAAAACTGTTATCCAAGAATTGTTTAGACACGAGGGAGTTAAATAATCAGGAATGAATTTGTTTATCCGCGAGTCTTAATAAAAATATTCTTTTACTAAGGCTCCACACGTTGAGCGCCACTTTTCTTATTAATAATAATGAATTATAACTGTAGTGTGTAACGTTCAAGTTCGTTTGCTTTGGGAGGATCTGAGCTGCTGGGGCACGCTGTAGGTTTCCGGCTCTAGCTCGTCGGCTTTGGGGGTGGTGGTCTTGCTGACCCAGACCTCGGACACGGACTACACATCATTACTAACAAGACAAGAATTGAGCGTGCTGCGACAAAAATAAAAGCTAGACTAAACCGGAAGATATGATAACCAAAATTCACTGAAGGATAGGAGATAGAGGAAAAGCGGCAGCTTAGAGAAAAGGCAGAAGAACAGAGAGAAAACTAAAATTTTTTGCGGAGACACAGATGTTGTTGCGCTCGCATATTGCCCACCCTACCTACGATCACCTGCCGCAAGAGCATGGCTCTGGTGATCCCTTTTGATTCTTACGACCGTGGAGTCATCATTCGAGTCGGTAAAAACACAGAGATTTAAGAATTCATGATTTCATTAGACATTAAGATTTAATATAAATGTACTGATTAAGGCTAACATTACGTTTAAATTCATTTTTTTAGAGGCAGACAGAGAATTAGACTATATATGTATACTCTTAAAGTATTCAAAAATTTTAAAAATAACATCTTTAAACATAGTTCTTTGTTTAATTAATTTAAATTTTTGTTTTGAACGCTGCTCTAAGTTGAATTTATTTGAAAGGCTAAATTAGTTCACTTCATTTCTCATTACTTCATAAATTGCCATAATTAAAGTTAAAATTTTAGTAGAGATAGTTCATTAATTTAATTTTCTTGCGATCTCCAATTTAGAGTAATTCATTAATTCAATTTGTAGCGACATTTAATTCAAGGTAAACTTTTAGCATAGTGTAGAATTTTCATGTTTTATTATTTAGCTTTTGTTTAAACTTTTAAAAATAATGTTCTTTTATTAACACTCACGCATCTCATCCATCGGCGAAAGATCGATCTCCCTCGAAGGTGTGCTGGAAATTAATGGTTGTTTGGCCTGGCCCAGTGTAAGCAGTAGGCTGGCTTTCATCGTGTTAGTAGAAACAAAAGCAATAAAGAGATACCCTACTCTTCGCTTTGAGCAAGAAAACTAATTAATTTTGCTTAAACCTAAATTTTAAAATTACTTAAATATTTTCCAATAAATTTTCCTTCATAATTTTTCAAAGATAGTTCCTCTCATTATTTTTGGCTTCTAGTTTCAGCAAAAGTTTGCATAAAAAAAATCAGAGAAGGCTTACGTAAGCGTTACGCCATGCCATGTAGGTTAAGACCGTTTGGATAAAACAAAACTGGGGCACATCTTTTCCAAAGATTAAAAATCCTTCAGATTGGACATTTAATTCGCGCAGTTAATTCGCATTAAATTCGCGCATACACAGCGGTCGGACGACGGACGTTGCCTATGGCTACTGATCGGGACTACCCATTAGTTATGATCACTTCACCGAATATAGGTTAAAGCAGCAAGGGCACAGAGGTCATGCCAGGGTCAAACAATTTAAACTGCCGATCACTGCCAAACATCACCAACAAAATTTTCCGCAACTGCATAGCCGGCCACTTAAGAATGTCGCGCAGGCGTGCTGGTGGCCGATTTAACTGCACTAGAGTTAGGTATTCATCCCTCCTTCGGCTTCCTAGCCCGTCATGCCCCGCTTAGGGGGTGCTCCTCGGGACCGGAACTCAAAAACTGCTTGCTGGGGTCAATCCGCTGATTTTAAATTCACCACAGTAAGCAACCAATAACCGAAACACGCTTTTCGAAATATTTACCCGCTGGATGATTGTCCCCGGTGAAAATTTAAGGGGTCTCCCAAGTATAACCTCTTTCACTTGGGTACTGGTCGACGCCAGATGGTCGCCTTGCAACCTTCGTAGACACTTTCCTGTGACCTGTGCAACAAAAAGGGTTACGCACTTCACACAGACACTGCCAGCTTTCCTACTCACTTGAGTTTGCTTAAGCTCCGGCAAGTTAAATTTCTTCGCACTCAAATTTGTATGCTGTCCGCTTGGACTTAGCTCTTATTTAAGATTTGGTCTGCGAGAAGCAACTCCAATACTTGTGCACTCCACCGGATCTCGATTTGAAAAGAGTTTAGCACGGAAATAGGTGGAGCGACCTAGGTTCAGGCTTAGCAGCAGCGAAAAATTTCCTAATTGGAACAAGAGCTTTCCAGATCTTCCCTGGCGCCGCTATGAGCTATCTGTTATATTTTCCCTAAAATCTGTTCAGGCAAATACCACAAAAAAATGCAGCTCACGAATTTTATGCACATGCACTAAAAGCTCGGCTTAAAAGTTGCCAAAAATGTTGTCTGCTTTTGAGCTGAAAAAAAACTTGGCCTAAAGCTTTTATGATCTGTAGCCTACTTCTAGGTAAAAAAATGTATCTCGCGGCTCTTCAGTCGCCACTACAATACATGAAAAACCAAGAAATTAATTAATTAACTAACATAATACAATTTCTTTCTAAAATAGAACTAGGCAACCCTGGAACTTAAATCAAAATCAAATCGCCTGCCAGCCTCTCTTTATTATTCCTTTAAAATCGATCAATTTTCAAAAGCGCAAAATGATATCCTATTTCGAACTGTAAAAAACGTCCCATTAATATAATGTATGCTGATCGTAAACGGGGCATTTGTCAGGCATTATGATGCAATGGAAATCCGAACTTGACAAATGCCAAGTGAACTGACACACGGAAAGCATTCAGTTTCAATATCAACCCGTTCCCGATCGCTTCGGGGGGCGGGGGGTGTCTAAGTTCACTCTCTCCGAGGGAATGTTTATCTACGCTCTCCCGAAATGCCCACATGAAATTCCAACGCACTGAGCGGGAGATCGACGGAATAAGCGCCAGAGAGAGAGATCAAAAGAGAGGCGCAATCTCACCTTCAATATTGAAAGGTGGTTGTTCAATGGGAGTACACAGCAAGTTATCTGTTGAACTTTTTCATGAAATATGGAAATTAAATAAATTAAATATATTAAATTAAACATATTATACAACTACCAGTTGTATACTAATTAATTGAAGGGCTATAATTGTAATTAATTTAACATTTATTTTCCTAAACCCCAAACGTATTATATGTTTATAATTCTTAGATATTCCATAGTAACATCATAGGTATTTATTAGTTTTATATTATTTTTACTAAATATTATATCACAAATTTAATTTCAAGTTCAGTATAATTTCTCCGACTGTAACAGAGTTTTTGGAGCGACAAAACGGCCCGGCAACCACTGCTCGGCGAGCTGAGCACGCAACTTGGCGTGCGAGGAGAGAATCAGTCACTTTGCGTCTGTGAAACCGACAGGACGTCTTCTGTTCTGCGATCGCGAGCAACCGAAATTCCGAGGAGTTTAAATCTTGATTTAGTTACTCCTTCTCCCTCTTTTTTTTTTTACCGTGCCAGTCAACGAAATTAAAATATTTTTTTTTTTTGCCTGTGAAACGCCAGAACATTTTTTGGATAAAGAAAACGCGGAAAATTCACCACAACATAAGAATAAAGGTAAAGATCCCAGTGAAGTGCACGAAATGGAACATAAAAACATGTGTGCATAATGTACATTAAAAATGCATTAAAGCCGAAAGTGTCTGGGAAGCGCGGGTCTTAAATTAAATAAAAAAAAAGAAGAAAAAAACACCCCATAAAAAAATCGGCATGAAAATGCATAAATTGTGCGCGTGCGATTTTGGGCAATGAATGGGTTTCGGCCTGGGCCTGGGCTTCAGCTTGGCCTGGAACTCCTCCGAGGCCAAGTGCTCGAGTGCTCTTCAGACCAAAACGAGAGCGGCGGCTGCAAAATGCGCAAAAATGCTAGCACGCATCCCGAGAGCTCTCTTACTCCTTCTCCTTCTCCTTCTCCACTCCTCCACTCCTCCACTCTGTTGCCTTGCCCTCTATTAGTCCTCCTCCCCCTCCTCCTCCTCCTCCTCCGCTCAAGTGGCCGGAGATCGACACCGCCGGAGTATGAGGATGCGGATGCGGATGTGCGCGGCAGGAGGAGAGTGTGGCACCACCACCATTTTTATAGAGGCCTCACTCAGAGAAAAATAGCGGTGTTTCAAATAAAATTAAATACATTTTAAAATGTAATTAGGTTGCCAAGTGTATATAGGATAAATAGGGAATATGGGATATAGCTTTTGGTGGGATATCGATGAGTTAAAAATGGAATTTTCATCATTTCAACTTTTGTGTTTTGGTTTTAACTAAAGTCTCTTATTAATTGTGATTTTATATTTGTGGTTTTTGAACATAAGTGTATATAGGATATATAGGAAATATGGTATATTGCCTTTGGTGGGTTATCTATGACTTAAAAATTGAATTTTCATCATTTAAATTTTTGATTTGGCATTTGAACTATTATATCTCTTAATTATTGTGATTTTATATTTGTGGTTTTTGAAGATAAAGTAAGGCAGTTTTCTTCAGAGAATATTTTATGAACTTTAACTCCTTATTAAACAAACTATTTTTTATAAATATATTTAAAATCTGGAATGACTAGATAATTTCTTTCATTAGATAATTTCTTTCTTTCTCGATTTTCTGCTTAAAATTAGGTATACATTTAAAGTTTCTCAAAGAATATAAAGTCAGAATATAAACGATAGATTTTTTAATAAAAATGAGCTCAAAATCAAAGAGCATATCTAAAAAAAAAAACAATTTAAACATTTTTTAAGCTCAAAATCAATATAATAATACTTAAAATCAAGCAATTTGTGTTGTATTTATTAATAATTAATAGTAAAGTAAAGTAAATCCCATTTCGTAAACGTTACCCACTGTAAATGGTTCAATTATTTATTTTCGCACGGTGTGCAGGCGGGCAGGCACCACCCGAAAAGCTGAGAAGCCGAGACGAAGTCCAGGCTCGTCGCAGCTGGAGGGCAGGCGGAGATCCAGAAAACTGGCAGAGCTTTAGCGCGCTTTTCCTTTGTTCGCTGCTCCTTTGTGCCTGCTCAATTGTTTGCAAGGACGAGAAGCTGCTGGCAGAAATGCGAATCCTTGCCGAAATCCTTGCGAAACTCGTTTCCTTGCCCTACAAGTTAGTCGGGTTTTTGCTTCAGTTTTTTGTTTCCTAGGGTTTCTTCAAGTTTTGCAACGGAGACAATTGCTAACTAGCCCTATCTTCTTGCTACTTTTCAGGATCAGCAAGGATCTTCAGCAGCTGGCAAGATGCTCAAGTGGGCTGTCAACCAGCCGCGAAACTCGTATTTGGCCAAGGAGCTGGTCCTGGGAATGGGAACGGGTTCGGATGCAGGCTCACTGGAGCCGAAGTCCGTGGCCACCAGCTACAGCGAGTTCCACGCCCTGCGCGGCAAGCTCAAGCGGAAGTCCTTGAGCGTGGGCCAGGGCAAGGAGAACCAGCTGACCTCCACCCCGCTGCCGGCCAGCGCTCTGGCTCCACGCACGCCGCTGCTCAAGGATCTGAGCAACATCCTGGCCACGCCACCCTCGGCAGCAGGAGCAGGAGCTGGAGCTAGAGTAGTAGAGCCTCCCAAGTACGCCTGCACCCTGCCCACCTTCGAGGCGGAGTACTCGCCCACAGCGGCCATCATCCCGGGTCCCCTGCTGGCCCTGCGCGGCATGGGAGTCCCGGACAGCTACTTCGAGAAGCCACGCTACCTGGAGCAGAAGCCACTGCCTCAGCCTGCTCCTGAGCGGGAGCGGGAGCCCGGGAGCACCACACTCAGCTCCAGCCAGATGGGCGATGTGACCCTGGAGCGCATGATCGACGCCATCCTGGAGAGCAACCGCAAGGCGCCCTCCTCCAATGCCAATCCCAATGGCAATCCGAGGCAACCACGTCAGCGCCAGCCGCGACAGCATCTCCGCCAGCAGATGCGGCACAGGCAGCAGCTCCTGAGAGTTCCTTCTGGCACCCACTCGCCCACCTACCGCCCCGCCTTCGACCCGGCCAGCGACCTGTGCGAGTACTGGAAGTCGCCCTCCCGGAGGGACTCCCTGCCCGCCGACGGCTTCGAGGAGCGGGAGGTGCGCTCGCCCCTGGCCACTGTCACTGCCTCCTCCCAGACCAAGTCCCAGTCCCAGGGCAAGCGGCACTCGCTCCAGCTGCAGCTGCGCAGGCAGCGGGTGGTGCGGCGCAAGCGGAAGATCGCCACCAAGATCTCGTCCAGCGTGCGGCAGTCGGCCCAGAAGCTGCTGGCCGCGGCCAGGGCGGGGTCGGCAGCGGTGCCCAGCCAGCGGTGCGCGCAGAAGAGGCGCCACATCAGTCCGGACAGCGGGCACAACTCCACCAGCGACTTCGAGGAGGAGCTGGGGAGAGTGGGAAGCTGCGCTGGCCTGGCCGAGGCGGCCACCAAGCGGCGGCTGAGCTTCTCCTTCCCCGAGGACCTGTTCGTGGAGAAGTAGAGTGTTGATTTATTTATTTTTTTGTCCACTGTTTGGTTATAAATAATTTGTATTTTTTTCGAAAGGCTAAAAGCGCAGCCTTGCCTTGGCATCCAAATGTTGAAACAAATCCTGATCCTATAAACTAAGTTACTCTTTTTTTTTGACAAATAAAATATCGATTTGAAAACGAACTTTGGCTTATGTATTATGTTATTATTTAAGGATGAACTAAAATGGGAAAATTCTTTATTAAGAAAAGCTAAATAATTATACTAGTAAATACTAATATTTTCAGATCATAATTAATACCAACTTACTTTTTCTATATTAATTATGCTCCTTTACAAGTTACCAAACCGAAAAAAGAAACATATTTTCGGTATAAATTTCAGCTTCTTTCCCTGGCTTTCCTTGTTAGGACACAACTATTAATTAGGGATAAACGTCGTCCTGGCTCCTCAAGGATTACTCAGCAATATATCAGCTTAACTGCTTGGCAAATGCGATTCTCACGGATCCTGGCAACAACAGAGCGTTCCGCCCCCTGAATCCATCATCGTGACTCGGACATGGGATCTTCTCACAGGATACAGGATACAGAGGGCATAGAGTGAGGGAGTGTGTTACCCTAGTAAAAATGTTGCGGCATATCCTGCGAGTCCTTTTACACGGCACTTATCACGCACCTGTGCACCGCCAAATGGCGAACCCACCACAGAACGAGCCGCGCGACAGGCTACAAAACGTTCGGCATTTGCATAAATTTGCATAGAATCGAACAGAAATTGTACTGTTTTTTACTACGGCCAGGATTCGAGGTCCTTGGTAACTGTACTGGAGATCTGTGACTGCCAGCCAGCGAGCCAGAACGGCACAGGCAGAAAAAACTTGAGGCTTTAGGGATATCTCGGGGTATATTTGTGTTTCTAGCTTTAAAGAAATGTTGTCTTGTCTTTTTAAGTGTTAAATAATTCCTAAATATTTAAATATATTGTAATTATTTGTAATAAAAATATGTATTGATTCATTCATAATATAAAATACAAAAATAATAATAATACAGAGCAGGTAAATATAATAATAATAATAATACAGAGCACGGAAGTGCCATTTTCCTGCCGTGTAATAAAGTAATGTTTTTGTGTCTTTATAATTGTTTAATAATTCCATAAGTATTTAAATATATTGTAATTATTTATATACAAAATATTTATTGATTTGGAATATATAAAATATAATAATAACAATAATATACAGCAAGTACGCATGTATATAATGATACTAATAATAATAATAATAATAAAGACCACGGAAGTGCCCTTTTCCTGCCTTGTTTGCCGCTGAAATGATGGCTTAACTTCTGGGTTACCTTAACTTTTCTTTGCCAAACTTCCTCAGGTATAGCCTGTTTTCTGGCAGTGCATTTGAAGACTGTGACTGTGCCAGCCAGCGATCCATAACTAAGTTATGCCAGTTATATCCTTGAGGAGGGCGGCGGAAAATAGGAAATTGTACGGTTTGATACGGCTGCCAGCTGGCCAGGATCAGGGACTGGAGTACAAAGTCTGGCAAAGGACAATGTATGGGAAATAATAGTATTATTAATAATAAATACGATATGCTATAATAATAAAATAATAAATAATATTAATTTAAGTTTGAACATTTCTTTGAATTAGTATTTCACTCCTTAACCTTTTTCTTATACCTTAAATAAATTTCCCTTCTCGATTTTTTTGTGATATATATTTCCCTTTAGACATTGGATATCTATTAAAAAAATAATAAATAATATTAATTAAAGGGTAAAAATCCCTTTGACTTACTTATGAAAATTTTAAAAATCTGCAGATAATAGTTTATAAATTCTTAAATTTATTGAGAATAAAGAGAAGAAATAAATACCTTTCCCTTCTCGATTTTTCGGTGATATATATATCCCTTTAGACATTAGATATCCATTAAAGGCTCTTAGGTAAATGCCCTTTGGACCCTGGCCATTGTTCGAGATCCAAATCCCAATCCCGACTGGCTCGTTTAATGTTTCTTTCGCGGATCGGATGCCAGGCATTGAGCCATTGTTGGACTGCTGCCTCAGTTGCTCCGCATATTCCACATTCTCTGCTCAATTGAGTCCAGCCAGCTGCCCCGAGAACCGGAATCCCGGACAGGAATTGGTGTGGGAGGCCGCTCTGATTTGTCGCTCCAGCAATAAGTGTATTCCTCTTGCCAAATGTCGCATAAGAGCGAGAGCTCGGAAACACCTTTTCCGAAAAGTGCGCCAAAAGGAAGGACGAAGGGACGGGGCACACGAGGCATGAGGCACGAGTCATTGGCAAACACAAAGGAGACGCGGCCGAAAGGACCAAGAATAAGAATAAGAATGTGGAACAAGGAGCGGACCGAGGAAAAAGGAAACAAAATCGCATCGTGGCATGCGTCGGTGGATAAAGGAGCAGGAGCCGGAGCAGGAGCCGGAGCAGGAGTAGGAGAGCCCTCGGGACAGCTGTCGTCGCTCTCATTCCGCAAAAACACCAACGCAATTCTACACGGCAACAAAATAAAATATACTTATGATATAAAATATTTTACAAATATTTTAAAGCCCAAAAAGAACTTGTTGAAGCCTTGGAAATGTTTAAAATATATTTATTGGTATAACCACACTGTTCCATTTATTTTAAGTAAATCATTTATAGTTATCCTAATGAACAAAATATTATTTTAACTCCGAAAAATATTTTATTTATAAAAAATTATTATTATAAAATAAAAAATAATATTATTATAAAAGTTATCAATGATCTGACAACAAATAAAGAAACTATAGCTGTTTTTGAAATATATATCAAAGATTTGGGAATAATATTTTTAGATTTTAATATTTTGTAGTACTTTTCTTCCCGTGTACAGAACATTTTGCGGGGGAGTGTAGAGCGGGGGTTAAGGATCTCTAAGGAGCATAGGAGCTGGGAAAAAAAAAATAAGTTGAAGGAGTTGCTCAAGTGCCGCCACATGTTGCCTTTGGTAAATTGGGCAACAATTGACGGCCTAATAGGGTTAAGTGCCGGAAATTGCCCAGGCCAGCATTTAAATCGCACGAAAATTGCCATCAAGTTATTTTAGAAACTTATACCAGATGAGCATTATATGGTAAATAATAACTCAAATAAATGTATTATAAGTTTGTTCGATTACTATAATTTTCTTTCATATTTTATTGGAACAAGTTAATAAATATTATAGTTTTAGCTAATTAAAACCTCTAATTATTAACAACATAATTTTTTGTAAGTTGGATTTTCCTTTAAAATAAATCCGAATTATGTCATTTTCTTTCATATTTTGTTAGAAAATGTTAAAAAATATTATAGGTTCAGTTGATTAAAGCCGGTAATTAATGAACTATTTAAAGCAGCGTCATAACATCATAATTAATATAATTATTAGAAATTTCTTATTATAACTAGGCTATAAAAATAGGTATTAATAAATGTTTTTTGCACAGAATTAAGTGTTTAATGTAGTTTTGAGTGTTTTTATCACTTAATCATTTTATAAATAATTTAAAAAAATAATAAAATAACAACTTTAAAGGCTACTTGTATTTAATTACATTTTCCTTCTTCTTCATTAATTATTTAGTGAAAAAAGAAAAGGTTAATACAAGGAAATCATCGCCTTGAACCCTCTGCAATTCGCACAGCCTTGAGTCCTTTGTAGTTTGCAAAATCTAATCAACGTTAATGGAGTGAAATCGAAGGATGTGCAGGATCCTGTCTCGGGAGAGTGCCTAAAACTGATAACGATCATTAGCGACAGAGTTCAAGATGCCGCCAGGGGAGATGATAATGCCAAATCTGCGATATATAAGGATATTTTTGTAGGGAGGGGGAACCCTGTCAATAAATGGAGCAGCGGCGAAGGAAAAGGCTCTAATCCCGAATGACGTGTGCAATAAGTAATAAGTGGCAGTGGCCCAAAACCAGATCAAAGCCCAAGCCAGAGCCAGGGGAGGATCTGGAGTCCGGACTGCCGACTATTTGTATTTGTCAAAGGCTCTGATTTCACGGCAGCAGCGGCAGCAAAGGAATGTCCTGATCCTCGACGATTAATCAAAGTGACGTGTTCTCACACGGCGCGCACTCACACATTTTTCTCTTCCTGATCCTGCTCCTTTTTCTTTGCTTTTCCGGAGACATCTTGAGTTGGTTTTTCGCGCCAAACGAAATCCTTGCTCTAGTTTTAGGGGCACACGTTTACTAGAGTTTATTTATTGTATTTTTTTGGGGCTATGTACAGCCTCCAGAGAGGCAGAGGTCAGGGGTTTAGCAGCCGCAGGATTCGGGTTCGATTTGCATAGCCTTGGCAGTCAAAGGGGTGTCCTCGATCCAGATTCCAGATACCGATTGCGTATGTAAATGTTGTTTGCCCTACAAACTTTAGCTCTCAAATGCAAACTAATAGATACATTTATCGCCGGGCATCCGAGGGGTAATTAAAAATCCCTACGGTCAGATCAAGATCGAGATCAGGTTCAGGAGGTTGGGAAGATGCTGCTTCAAGGATCTGCGAGGAGAAAGGAGTTTTGGGTGGGTTAAGCACTTAAGCCAATTTCGAGTGAACTTTCTATGGTTTTTGTTTATCTTGTGGCTTAGACTCCATTTGGACAATGTCATGTCCTTCGAGGGGATTAATGGTTACACTCCTTTGAATATATCTTCTTTTGTTTCGTTTATTCAGAGATTAAATACTTAAATTGAGGTTTTATTTGTTGTGAACTTTGCTGGCTTAGAAATGTAATTTAATATAGTTTTATTTGGATTTTAAAATGGATTTACAACTGAGTTTGGCCTAAATTAAAAGCTTTGAATGGGTTAATGAACATTTAATGTGTTTGTTTTTATTTAAAAACTAAACAAATTATTTTTATATTTTATGTAAATTAAGGTTGAACTTGGATATAAATTTATTTAGATTTTAAACAGTAATTAAAGGCTAGCTAACCCTAAATATAAAGGTTTAAATGGGTTAACAAGCACTTAATGGCCTATAAATATGATGTTTTTATCCATAAACTGAACAAATTATTATTAAATTTCATGTAAATCAAGGTTTAATTTGATATAATCTTTGCTTGCTTAGAAATAAAATATAATATAATTTTATTTGGATTTTAAAAAGGATTTAATGGCTAAATATAAAGCTTTAAATTGTTTATATATCTTTTAATGCCCTTTAAATATATTGTTATTATCCATAAACTGAAGAAATGATTATTAAAAATTATGTAAAATAAGATTTAATTTGATTTAAGCTTTGCTTGCTTAGAAAACAAATATAATACAATTTTATTTGGATTTTAAAATGCATTTAAAGGCTAGTTCACTCTAAATATAATGCTTTATCTCATTTAATGACCTATAAATACCTTGTTTTTATTTATAACTTCAACAAATGATTATTAAATTTCCTGTAATGGGTCCTGGCAAGTACTTACCTCTCAAGGAACCCAACCCTCACTCGAGTACTCGAAACACGCAATGTTTGTCCACAAAAGATGGCTCGTAAAAGGTGTAAAAAAAGAGGAAAACTTTCGAAATAAGATAAATATGGGCCTAATGAATTGTTTGCTCGGATCGTAAAATATATTCCGGAAATAAAAGTGCACTAAAAAGAAATCCAACTTCATGGATTTACTTCACCATCATTGTTCTCTGTCTGAGGTCTTTGAGTTTTACGAGCTCGCTTTACGAGATGGAAATTTTAACGACTCTCCGTGGAACTCTCTATGGAGACTCTATCAAATTGCCATTAGAAACCTTCGGGGCGTGTGGCCGGGAATCGAAAGCAAACAATTGTGATTAGCTCTCGTGATCGGAGGGGATCGGGAGTCATAAAATTGCACCTTCGGCAGCTGACGATGCGGGCCTCGTATCCCAGCTTCCCTTGTAATTTCCCATGTCATTGTCATTGTTCATTCACTCTCCACTCTCCTCTCTCGCTGAATCGCAAATTGCGAATCGTAAATCGCAAATCGCACAAAATTAGCGTATTCGTTGGGGAAATTAGCCGATCCTGGCGGTGGCATTCCGCTGATTATGCTGGTCGTTAGTCGTCCTGCCACTTTCGGAGTGTCCTGAGTGCCTGCAGAGCAACCTGCCTGCATCTAAGTTATGGCGGTACACTAAGCACTAGGTACACTGTTCGAAAATAATGTAAATATGGGTAGTTCCTGGGGTTTATTATGGGTTTTTAGGGACTTAATTCAGGTATTAAATTTATTATATTTATTTTGAGCAAATATGTTGACTAAAATAGGAAAATATTTAAGACAAAACATGATATAATAGAATCTATCAAGGATTCATATTTTTTAAGTTTCAGTGCAGTTTTTGGGTTTCAAAATCAGGGGAATTATAATAAATAATATAATCATATAAAATGTAATAATAATAAAATAAATAGGATATTACGATTATTTCTCAACACAGAAAGTTTAATTTTTACACTTTTCTTAAGTAAAGTAACCGTTTAAGGTATTTTTTTATGACAACTATTTTGCTAAATATTTAATTCTTATTATTAACATTTTTATTTTATTTTTTAGAAAAAGCCCTTGCTTTCTGCTGAATATTTCCCCGTTAAAGAATTAATTCTTATTTTTAATATGTTTATTTTATTTCTTAGAAAAACCCCTTGCTTTCTTTACAATATTTCCCCTTTAAAGAACCCATTTTCGTTCAGTGTGCGTCCAAATTAGTGCGTTTTCCTGTTTTTCGGGCATGTTATCCTGCGTGGCCCGTGGCACCTGTCTTCATTAGTTGGCCCGGCGATCTCTCTCGGGTCCTCTCGATAAGCAATCAATGGAGAGAGGAAAGAGGCGGCCCAAATACAGGTGCAAATGCTGGCCGCTTGCTCCAATTTGTTTTCCGATTCCATTTGGGACTCAACTCGAACTCGAACTCGGTTTGCATATTGATGAGGCTCTAAATTTACGGTTTCTCTCAAAGATCACCTGCTGAAAGGCTGAAAGGCTGAAAGGCTTAAAGGAGCAGGAGAAGCCACATGCCGAGCAGGTCGAATTGGAAATTTTAGACAGTAGCAGGGAAGTGCCAGGGAAAGGGTTTTTCCGATAAAGAACAGGTAGCCAGAGGCACAATTTCCCTTGTTTAATTTATTGTTGGAAAAAAGAAGAATCAAGCTTGAATTAAAAGCTGTTTGGAAAGGCAGCCACCTCTGTCTCATAAGTAGCCCAACAGAATTTAAGGCCTTAAATATTTAAAGCAAAATTTTTAAATAAACTTCCTTTATTAGACTTCTAACGAGGATATCTTAGAAGGATAACTCCTCTTCTCTGACTCACCACCTTCTCCCTCTCTAGCTCTCTCCCAATAGCTTCTCCAGCTCCTTTTTCTCAGCTCTCATTTCTCATTTCTCACTTCTCATTTCTCTCAGTTCGGTTTCTCCCTATACCTGCCTCGATGGTTAATCCTGACGCAGGATTCCTTTGCTTCGTCCTGTGTCGAATGCGAACCAGTTTTCCGCTTCGCTGCAACTGACGCATAAATTGCGGCACTTTTCCCGTCTAGGAAACAGGACACGGAACAGGACTCCATCCAAGCCTAGGACACACTGGAGGAAAATCTGAAGGAAATTACTTGGATTACAAATAAATGAGAACTTGAGGATACTTCGAATATTTTCCTACCAATTTTAGATTTTTTTTAAAGTGACTTCTATTATAAAATATATATTTTTTCTTTTGATTTAAATATAGTTTTAATTAATATTTTCTGTGCCATATTTTTCCGTATTAGCTACAGCTTTCTATATATTTTTTTCGGTGTAAGGTTTGACTTTTTGCCTTTGCCAACATTTACTCTGGAGTCCAAGGAGTCCTGCCTCTATGCAAATTGTTTGAACTGCCAATGCGGCACGGTGATTTTTCATTTTCCCCTCCCCAAGGATCAGCTCTCACTCCTTCTTCCTTGGCAAGGCCTGGACATTGATCAGTTTTATGGTTCTCTCAGAGTTTTAAGCTGTCTCCAGCACCTGTTTTTCCTCATGTTTTCCTCGCCGGGAGCAGCACAGCAGCAGGTGCCATCGGCTGACATTTACATATTACTTGGAGGAGCAACCTGCTGTCAAGGATCGGAATCGGTCTAGGGATTCCTGGGCATGGCAATGCTAAGTGGCGGAGGTGGAGATGGTCCCCAAGAGAAGCGATCCTTTTATATCCTTCCCGCCCGAAGCGCGTCGTCATCTCATCGACCCTCGTCAAGCGCCTCGTCGATTTTTATGCGTTTCCCTTAACAGCATTTTCAATTTTTCACGCTGCTGACCAGCGGGCAACTGTTCCGTTTTCCCAATTTCCCATTTTCCATTCAACATTTATTATTTTCCAAAGCAAGGGTTGTGTTTTCCCCTTCCCTTTTTGTTTTTGGCATTTTCTCAAGCCATTTTCCGGCGGCACGCGCTTTTTTTGGTCAGTCCGTTGGTCAGTTCCTCCACCCTTTGATGGTGTTTGTTGTGACAGCAGGAAATGGACAATGGAGAAAGGATAAAGGAGAAAGGATAAGGGACAATGGAAGACTGGTCAGTGGTCGGTGGAAATGCGATTCGGATTCCCATTTGATTTCATAAACAATTGAAGCATCAATCAGGGCTTCCAACCGCTATATGACAGGCCGCGGACGCCGAGCTAATAGGTTTTCGAGGGTTTTGAATAAAAGAAAATATATTTGATATTATTTATAAATAAAATGGGGTTCTTATGGATTTTTATTAATATTTCTCTGGGTTTAGCTTTAAGTGTATACATTTTTCTTTTGTAAATATGGTTTTGGTTTGATTTCTAGAAATAAAAGGTAAATAAATAATGGGTTTCGAGGGTTTTGAATAAAAGGAACTATATTTAATATTACTAATAAATAAAATGGGGCTAGAAAAGTATGGGAAAATATTTCTTATGGATGTTTATTAATATTTTTCTTGGTTTAGTTTTAAATTTATGCATTTTTCTATTGTAAACATGGTTTTGGTTTAAGTTCTAGTAATGGAAAGTAAATAAATAATAAATATTATTAGTAAATAACAAATATCACTCTTGGGATATACATAAATATTTAAATATACATTAAAATATTATTAGAAATATTTTAAAATACAAACAAACTACGTTTTGTTTTCTTACTTAAAGGCAACAGCTTTTTCCTCCGTATCCTTGAGGTTTCTCCAGGTTCCCTAGGTAGTAGCCTTGAATCAAGTTAAAGGGAAATTAATTTGTTGAACCCAGTCGCAGTTCCAGTTGAGGAGGCGCCCCATATGTCCCATTACCAGTCCCAGTCCCAGTCCCGAATCCAGTTTTTTGGGCTGGGAGAGAGATCTGTCAAGCGCAAGTTGACAACTCGGATTGGGATTCCCGAAAACGGAGGGTTGGGCAGGACCAACGACTCCTTGGTCCGTGTGTCCTGTTCCCGGATCGCCCAGTTTTTTTTCTTATATTTTTCTTCGTTGTTTTTGTCGCTCTTGAAGGAGCAGTTCCTTCATTTGCATTTAGCCCAACCCTTTTCCCTTGATGGCCGCCGCGGGGTTTCCACTCGCTCGTCACCATTTCGAGGCTCTCCTTTGGCAGGACTTAATTTGATTTCTTTCCTGCCGCTTCCTTCCCGAATATTTCGCTTGACATTTTTCGTAGATTTTATTCCCGAAGAAAAAAAGGCATTTCGGGCCCCGAAATTCTTCAATTAAATATGCAAATTGTCCCGATGATGCTGCAGAAATGTCAACAAGCAGCGATTCTCGTGTGATATATATAGTTCCAAGTGTCCTGTCCCACTTGAAGTTGCGCTTAATTAACTAATTGCCCGTGCAGCGGAAATCTACGGGATCCTGGCCAGGAGTTGAGCTGGGAAAATGCGAGGCAGCTGTTTGAGGTTTTTCCTTTTTTTACTTAAATAAAATCGTATGAATATTAAGGATTTTAATAGAAAATATATGTTGAAAATTAAGTTGATGAAGAATTTCCTGTCCCAATTATTTATTTATTATTTATTTTTTATTATTAATTTATTTTTTAAAGCTTTTTAAGCTTGTTCAAATATTATTTCATGTACGATTTACTTTGAACTTAAAATAACGTTTTTTAACTAACCAAAAAGCTAAGAAATTGTTAGGATTTCCATGTAAAATATATAAACTAAACAAGTTTCCATTACATTAGGTAAATCTTTGCTTTATATTTCATTTAGAAACGTAAATAAATCGAATAAATAAAATTAAACCCAAAAGAAACTCTTGGCGTATCTCCCAAATATTTATATGTACGAGTATATCTCACAAACTTGCATATATTTCTGTCTAAATCTAAAAAAATACTGCTACTGCTGTCCTCTAATTCCGTAGGAAAAAAAAATAAGCATGAAATTGAAAGTTTCCGAGCCACTGAGCCCGAATTTCCCGATGCAATCAAGGAAAAATCCAAATCAAAGTGGGAAAAAAAATCAGGCGCAGGACGGCAGCCTAAACTAAATAATTACAAGGCCCCGCAGCAGTAGCGACAACAACAACAGTAATAATAATGGACAGATCCTGACACCCATGGCAAAAGGACACCCCAGCCCAGGGCCCAGGCTGTGTGGCGTGAGTCCTTGGGTCCGAGAACGAAAACGAAAGCAAAAATGAAATGTAATTGCAGTTGCAACAAGCAGGGAAATAGGAAATGGGAAACACAAAAAAAAACTAGACCAAGACCTTGGTGTTTTCTGTTTTTTTAATTCCCTCCTTGAGGGGTGATCCTTTTTTTCCGAACCTACCCCTTGCCCGGCCACGTCCTTGGGAAAGTCCGCTTTCTTTGCTTGATTAGATTTGATTTGTGTGTTTGCGGCATTTTGCCATCCCGGCCTGCTTTCTTTTTATTTTCTCCTAGACTTAAACTCACAGTTGGGCGAACTACATTTAATTTCTAAATTATCGACACGCCGCGGCGATGGGCGTAACAAGGGATCGGGATCGGGATCGGATCGAAATCGGGAGCGGGACTGGTTGGAGGATGTATAGTTTTCCCGCCTTGGCTGCGGCTGGGCGGCCCCCGGTGCGTGTTGCTGTTTTTGTTTTGATTAATAAAATTACAGAGCTTCGCAGGAGGAAAAGCAGGAGCGGGAAAAGCAGCTTTCAGCCAAAAAAAAGAACAGTGACAGGGCACTGGAAAAAATAATAAGAAGCCAAGGAAATGCTCCACATTTTCTTTATTTATATAAAATAAATATATTAAGTAATATGGTTAAAAAAGGTATTTAATTTATATTTGCATCCAATAAATCTGGATAAATAATGAATATACAATATAGATATCGGATACTGGCGAAGACACACTGGCAATATCCGAAAGAGTCCTACATTAAATACTCCTTTGTTGGATATACAAATATTTAATTCGGATTAAAAACTATTTTAAATTTGTATTTACCCAAAATAAATCTAGCTAAATATTGAATATTAAATATTGAAATGTGATACTGATGAAAATACACTGGCAATGTCCAAAACAGCCATACTTTTAACACTCCTTTCTTGAATATAAAAATATCGAAAGTAATTCAGATTAAAAACTATTTTAAATTTGTATTTACATAAAATAAAGTTTGCTAAATATTGAATATTAAATATGTAAATCTGATACTGATGTATCTAAAATCTTACAAGATCTTTGGCTTTTATTCGTTTAATATAATCTTAATATAATCTTAAATGCTTCATTGACTTTCCCTGTCCTACTCTTATTTCAAATTATATTAAGATTAAATATTAAATTTCATTCATCTTTTTCCCCGGGTGTAATGAGGCAATTTATATGCTAATACTTTTTTCAACAAAATATCAAATTATAATCCTGGCAAGCAGCAGGACCTGGAGAGGGTTGGCTTTACAATTATGGAATTATGAATATGAATTGTGCATTAGCCTTTGGAATTTGGCTTTCAGCTTTTATCATTTAAATCCATGGCCTCTAATAGGATTTTATACTAATTAATAATTAATTAAGGGTTTAAGTAAATATAAAAACAGGTGAGTTACATTTTAAATGGGTTTTAATAAAGGGGTTTTTGTAGAAGTGTTTAAATATTTAATTATTAAAAGGTCAATACTTGACAGTAACTATAAATAAAATCATAAATAACTAAAAATTAGGAAAATATGTTATTCAATTTAATATTAAGTAGAAAAATGTATTTTTTTTCGCTTGTAGCCAAGAGGGTGATTCCGAATTTAAATTGAGATTATTATCCTTGATTTGATCTCTCGTATGCTGGCCGTTAAAGTCCGTTTTTCCCGAAAGTTTGCTTTGTTCTCCCTAAAATCCTAAACAAATAGCAGATCCACCACCAGGATGCGGCGGCTGCGGCCGAGGATGTGGCTTTTTCGGGATGCAATATGTGAACCTGCTGGCCGCAGGATGACCGCGCGCATCCGCGTGTGCCGTGGTGCCGTGGTGCCGTGGGGTCAAAGGACACACACACGCAGCCGCAGCTGACTTTTCAGTTGGGAAAACAATAGTGGAAAACCGCCTGACCAGCGCCTTTGTTTGCCTCATTTTTTAATAAATTAAACAAATAGCGGAAAATGCGCTCGCGCGCGCGCTTTTCATATTTTGGGTTTTGTTTGCTTTTCGATAATTTCGCTCGAAGGCGCGCGAGCGCACGCTCCCCGGAATAAATAATAAATAAATAAAAAAGCGAAACAGAAAAGATGACAAACGATGTCGCTAAGCCGCGACAATATCAGGCTATTAGGGTAATAATTTGTGGGATTAGAAGAGGACCTGGACCTGGACCTGGCAGCCACCCCAACTGCAGTGCAATTTCCAAAGCATAAAGCTTTGTATTTAATATTTAATTTCATTTAAAATGTTACTGATGAGGCATGGGTGACTCCTTTTTGAGCACTTAAAGCTTGCCTAGGTCCTGCCTCCTTTCTCAACCTCTAGCTGGGCATTTCCGTTGACTCAGCGGGTCCTGCTTTCGTCCTGGCGGCCCCTCGGTGTGAACTACTTGCCTTTGCGGTTTTCGGGAAATTATTTTGAATTATGACATATTAAGATTTATGCCAGAGAGTGTGAGAGGGAGAGAGTTTATAGCATTTGCCAAAATGTGAGTCCTGCATCCTTGTGAGTCCACATACCTTGATCCTTGCCCCGACGATCGGGTTTCAGCCGAGATCGCACAATGGGCGCTCCGTGACTTACAGCTGTTCCTCAAGGAACGCGTCCTTGCTCTCGGCTCTCGACTCGACTCGTGTATCATCCTGGGCCGCCGCCTTATTATTATTTCATATTTTGATTTATTGTTTGGCTTATTGTTTTCGCAACGCAACGCGCAATGGCGCCGTAATTTTTTGGCAACTGCCCTGCCCTTCCTTTGCCTTAGATCCGGATATCCTTTTGTTTACACTCGCCTGCGGTTTTTGGCAAGCGATTTATGTTAATTTCCATTGCCCAACTGAAATTTCGCAAACAAAAGACGCTGCTGCAGCGGGGAAACTGAAATATGTGATTTTTTAAAATTTATTTTAAGTTTTCACAGCAAATAAAAATGCATTTTCAGGGTTAACATTTTATAATATAATATTTGATATAAAGAAGAAAGAGATAAGCTCACAAAATTTAATAAAAAACCCACAAATGTTTTTTATTTAATTTTGTGAGCTCATCTCTTTCTTCTTTATATCAAATATTTGCTTTTTATGGATTTATCTTATATTAATTATTTGGAATCAGTATTTATGATGTTTATTTATTTAATTTTTTGCGAAAATTCTAATTATTTTTATTTTGAAGATTTTTTTGTTTTTATAGACATGAGAAATATCTACAAAATGTCTTTAAATTTTACATGTGTCACGACATTTATTAATTAGGACTTAACAACTATTTTTAATTTGCCATTTTGAATTTAAAATCGATTTTAAATTAAATGTCTTCTTGCAGCGACACCTATTGAACATTTCGTAATACCAGTTTGATTTATTACGCTAGGTGGCGCTGTCTACTAGTACTGTTTACTTCCGCTGGATGTCGCTGTGAATGTCCGTGTAAAATACCAAGTAAAATTGTGAGTTTGATTAATAGAAAAATGTTTTATATTTTGCCCAAAACTTTGTATATTAATATTAAAATTATAAAAGCCATATAAATGGATAAAACAAATTAAGGATAACCTTGATCTAAAGTCAATTTCCTGTTATTAGGTCAGAAGTCTTGAATTATTTGACGAAATAAACAGTTTGTTCGTAAAATTATGATGCATAATAAAGAGGAATCCAATAACAGATCGATCTTTAATGATTTGTGGCCATAAATTATGATTGCAAGTGTTTGCATTTGAAACTGATGGATTTTATGAGCCAATTCAAGCGTTAAGTGGGCTGTGAATCGGATTGATTTAGGCCAACATAAAGCATTACAAGTAACTACATAGAAATTATTTTATATTTATATATTCGAATATAAATTAATATCAATATCTTGTGGAAATGGGCGGGAAATCGGATTGACTTAGGCCAACATAAAGAACTATAAGTAACTACAGGGAAATTATTTCATATTTACATATTCTAATATAAATTAGTATCAATATCTTGTGGAAATGGGCGGGAAACTTGTGGCTTGTCGCATCTCATTCAAAGCCGGATGACATCACCGGCAATGTGAATGAAATCGATCGCATGAATGACCTAATAAACTCGACAATGAATGTGAATCAACGGCTTTGAATTGTTTGCAATGGAAATGGGAAATTGCCCTGGAAATACATCTCTAACTCGTATATATCCATTAGCCAGCGTTGCATTTCACCAGAAACAGACGCGGTGTCGCCAGCTTCCTTCGCCTGTGACAGACTACACTGAGAAAAATATGTTCTAAATAGTGATTGCAAAGAAAATAATCAGTAAATAAAGAGAGCTTGCCTCTAAGCCACAGATTTATTTTATTTCAATTTAAATAAATAAAATAAAAATATCTATTAAAAATAAATTATGATAAAACTTATTCTTTTGTTTTAAAACTATAATATTGTTTGTTAATGTGTATTTACCGAACTGCACCCTTAATTAGCCGCTCGGCATCGAGTGACGTTGACGGTGGCTGTGTTAATTAATCAATGGAAAATGCCGTTTCACCCTTAATCACTCTTAAATGGTTACCCCTCCACGGCTGCCGCCCACTCTCAGCCACTCATCCATCCCCACTCATCCATTTTCTACATTACGCATATCGGGGAATTTTTTCACTGAAAGTTTATTTAGTTCCATTCAAAAATCGCATCAAAAAGGAGTGGGCATCGGAAATGGACCAACAGAAAAGAAAAAGCTGGAGGATGGAAGCTCATTAAGGAAAGTAATTAAAGAATTACTCACGCAATATGTTTTGGGGGAACTAAGACCTCATACGCACCTCATTAATGCTGGGAAATATAAATAAATTACTGAGGGAACTTGTCATATAATGGAAATGGAAAAAGGAGGTTTCCTTGGGGAATGTTATGTTTTAATCATTAAAAGATAAATAACAAATTAATATACGACACAAGTTTGCCTTCTAATTACATAAATTGGTTACAAAACCAACGTGATCTTCCGCGTTTCACAAGAGGGAAAAACTAACCTAATTACAAAGTCCACAATCCTCTCGTTATTTTCCACTAATTAGCCAAATGTTTATTTCTTAATTGCTAGGGCAGCCTACGCATTCGATTTCGGGGAAATAAACTCGTAACAATTTGTAGGCAGATTACTCATACGACGCGTTGTCCACTTGTAAAGCATTCGCTGTAACGCGAAACGAGTTTTATCCCCTCCCCAAGCACCAAGCACCGACTCTTTTTATGCTTTTTTGATGATGTGTGATATATGGACACGCAATGAAATGGCAACAATTATTATGCAAATGCGACGTTTTGTTTTATGAGCCATTAAAAAAATAGGAAAAAAAGAGGAAAGAGGCAAGGCAGGCGGACATTGTGTGTGTGTGGGGTTCGTAAATAGAAATGGCAGGCAAATTAATTGAAGCTAATTACCAGGAGGAGGAGAAGGAGGAGGAGGAGGCTGGGGATTGGGGATTGGGGATTGGCAGGCCAAGATTACGCCAGCCTGGACCACACGTGCTGGCATGGATGCACCCGGAAGATGATGCTGCAGATTCGCTTCGCTCAGCTGTCAGCTCGAGGCACTCAAGCCAGAGGCAAGGAGGCAGGCATTGCGTTGATTAAAGCAAGTTGCAACAATAAATGCAGTTTCATTGAAGTTAATCAGCCAAGGCAGTCGCTGAACTCGCTGAAAACTCAAATGGAATACAGTTGCGACTGCGTAAAGGGGATTTTGAGACACACTAAACTTTGTTTTTCAAGATTAAATCAAAGATACATCTTATAAATTTATTTATAATTTATTTTGTTTACAAAATTTCATATATATTTCTAAACTAAATTTTTAATTTAAAGCTTTGGAAGCTGGACTGTGGCAAGCAAATTAGCAAATTGAATGAAGCGTGCGGGAGAGGCAGCACTTGTGGCAGGGTCAACTCTGGTGGCATATGTCTCTTGTTTGGTTTCAGCCCCATTTGATTGGAATTTATAGCATTTTTGTGCAGCATCAGTATGCTAAGGAATGTGTAAAGTTATCGATAATGAAAGCTCATTTTGATAGCATTCGAAAATTTCTTAATAATAATTATCTATAGCGTTATTATTAATCCAACTCTTGGTAAAACAGCCCTGGTGAAGATTAAAAATAAGAAGGGTCTTGTTTCGATTAAAAACTCGATATTTTGTTTTATTTGGTTCCGATTATAAATGCAACTTTCGATTAAAAACTCGATTTTTTTTTATTTGGTTCCGATTATTAATGCAACTTCCATGAAACAGCCCTGTTGAAGGTGAAAACTTAGAAAATCAATATTGTTTCGATTACAAATTCGATTTTCTATCTATATAAGCTTAATTATATAGGAAGCATAAATTTAATAATTTTCACTTTGCTTTAGTGCCCACAAAATAATCGATAATAAAAAATAATTACGATTACGAATGCAACTTTCGATAAAACATCTATCGAAAAACAGAAAGTATGAAGAGTCAATGTTCTTTCGATTAATAAAACGAATTTCTATCGATATTAACTATTTTTATAGACAGCACACGTTTAATAATTACCACCTGGCTTCAATGGGAATATAAATATCGATATCTATAATTTGATTACAATTACGAATTCAACATTCCATGAAACAATTTTAGAGAAGGTCTAAAATATTAAAAGTTAATATTGTTTCGATTACAAACTCGATTTTCTTTCGATTTTAACTTCATTATTTGGAGAGCATGAATTGAATAATTACCACCTTGCTTCAGTGAAGACATAAATATCGATTTTATAATATAGTTGCGATTACGAATGCAACTTTCGATAAAACAACTATAGAGAAGGCAGAAAATATGAAAAGTCAATGTGGTATCGATTAATAACTCGATTCCCTATCGATATTATCTTTTTTTCTAGTTTAATAATTACCACCTTCAATGTCGGTATAAATATCGATATCTCTAATGTGATTACAATTACGAATGCAACATTCCATAAAACAATTTTAGAGAAGGCAGAAAATATGAAAAGTTTATATTGTTTCGATTATAAACTCGATTTTATATCGATATTAACCTCATTACTTTGCTTCAGAGAAGACATAAATATCGATATGAGAATATTGTTGTGATTACGAATGCAACTTTCGATAAAACAACTATAGAGAAGGCAGATAATATGAAAAGTCAATGTTGTTGCGATTAATAACTTGATTCTCTATCGATATTACCTTAGGGTTGTTTCAGATCTCTTCTATAAATATTTAAGGAACCTTACCTTAAGACCTTACTAGAACACATTATATCGATCTAATATCGGTATTTCTTCTCGCTATAAGTATGTATCCATAGCAGAGGAGTTCATTAAGATGAGGCTTTCAGATAATGACATTTGTGCTGCTGCATTGTCTGCCATTTGAATTGCAATTGAAATGACTTTGTTGCAATGTCGTTTCAGCAGTAGTGCCAATAAATAAAGTCGCACAAGAGATACAGACAGATCTGCACTGCATCGCCCCCAGACAGCCGATAAATACGCCAATCAGGCTGATTGATCACCCAGAGGGATCGAAAGAGAGCTCTGGCTTCATTCAGGAAGAGGCTTTGCTGAAAATAAATAAACAAATCGAGCCGCAAGTTTGTTGTCTCTCAAGTTGAGTCACTTAAGACTCAATTAAATACCAGTAATTAGCGAATAAGATATATATTTTATTCAATATTTATTATGGATCTATATATAGCCACTTCGAACTGGATTCCTGGTCTGAATGAAAATTCCATAGTGCGCAAACCGAAAATGTTATATTGGTGCCAATAATAAATTCTATAAATATGCAAATATGCACCGAACGATGCCAATGGCCTTAAGTGCCCATCCGCATATCGATCTTTGCTTTTCCGGGGTCCCACTTTTCCCTGTTCCATTTTCCCATTTTCCATTTTCCATTTTCCATTTCCAGTGATTGGCAGCGTACGTGCGCTTTGCCCCATTGTGGCAATTAGAAGAAGAACCGAAAATAAACAAGAGAGGCAGCTGCAACATTTGGCCATAATTTATGCTCGAATGCAAATATGCGCAACCCACCGACCATCAATCCGATCCGATCCGATCCGATCCGATTCGATGCCATCATCCATCCATCGATCCCATCATCGGACCCCTGCCAAACTATCGATCACCGGGGCCAGGCCCCAGAGAAGTGTCAAATAAATAACGCGAACAGGCAATAAAAATGGATGACACCGAGGCGAAGGAGCAGGAGCAGGAGCAGGAGCTGGCCAAGGAGCGGGAGTCAAATCGAGCGGAGGTGCAAATGTGGGCACTTTAATGAAAACAATAAATCTTCATCACTTGCTGGCGAATCGAAACGAAACGAAACGAATCCAATCGAATCGCATCGAAATGCCAGGCAATCGAATGAAAATGCCAGTGCAAGGCTACAGGGGCGTGGGGTTTATGAAGGGGATTTAATTATAAAATACCTTTCAGGGCCTTTAGATGCAGTTTCATATTTTTTGGGATTTTAGGAATTACATATAAGATCAGAGTTACAAGAGTTACCCGCTTTTGACACCTCCTTTTCGGATTTTATTTTAACTTTTCATTTATTTATGTTTCTATCTTTAAATTGCTTAGGTTTTACCCATCTTTTTACTTATAGATATCTATCTTTAAATTGGTTAGATTTTACCCATCTCTTAACCTATCGTAATAATTGTTGATACGTTTTGAAATTTGGTTTGTAGAAAGAAAATGTATGGACAAATATTCTGTTGTAAAATTGGGAATATCTGGGGCTTTAGTTGCTCTTTAGAATGCTTCCTGTATGCAGCAGCCCAAAGCTGCAAAGCAGGTAAGTATGTAGAGAATATAGTACCTTATCTTTCTACATACCAAAATTCAGAACAATCTATAAAGTATAACAATCACACTCATAATAATTTTCCCCCTATCTTCAAGATAATTGCCTGAAAAATTTATGTTTTCTTAAAACAAGAAAAATTTCCTTGTTTTTAGTACAAGTTAGAAAAAAAAATTGTTTTTAGAACAATTTTTCTTTTATTAAGAAATAAATTTTAAATTGTATTAATAAATAAATATAGGGCAAAAATTATTATGAGTGTAGCTACTCTCTAAAATAAGCCCTGTATGGAGCAGTCTAAAAAAAGCAAAAGGGGGATTAGACATGTAAATTTCTCCAAGCTTATTTAATACAAATTTAAATGCTAATTTATTTTTAAAGTTATCCCAAGTATTCACTTATAAAATTTACTTTCTTTGAGGAAACAGTCAATTAACCCCTTTTTTTTTAAGTATTTACATCTAAGCACCTGCTCTTTGCTTTGGTTATTTATTGGCATAGAAATGCACTTGTAAATTTACACAAAGCGAAGCTCGTCGAATTTATGGAGATCTCGCCACCCGCTGTTTCCTGCCCCCGTCCCGGCCCCGTGCCGGGTAAAAATTGAAACGGAAGCGCAAATTTTGATTAATTGAAATGAAAATACAAAACAAAAAATAAGCGAAATGAAACAAGAAAAACAGCGAGTGAAAAACAAAGCGGCTAAGGCTGGCACTCGCGTAATTGGCCCATGGTGGGTGTGTCCAATACCCAGATCCCCCGAGAGATCCACGGATCCACCATTGGCGTCATCGCCACTGACGCATAAATAAAACGTGAAATGGAAATGGAAATGGAACTACGAATGGGGATGATGGCACTTCTGTTCGAATTTCTAGTTGTCAGCCAGCGCGATTATGCAATTTATTTCTCATAAGTGCTGCTGGCCAAGGTCGAGTGCAGATTTATCGATAGCCAGGCGGGCATTAATCGCCCCGATCGTTTGTCAATCAGAGGAAAGTGCCAGAGACCCCAGTGAGTTATGCACCGATCACGCTGGCAATGTTTATCGGATGAGATCATTCAACTTCCGGGCAAAGGTGGTTAATTCTAAGAGCCTCTCTCTTAATATTTTAAATAATAATAATAATTGATTAAATTGCTTAAATATTTATGTATGCAAATTTTTTAATTAAAACCCGCTAAAACGTTTGTAGGTCAGTGTAATCGATCAGGTCTCGGATCAGCATTTTGATCCACATTCCAGCCAATATAATCTACCGAAGGTATTCCAGCAAATACCCAAAAGAGGCGGCTAGTCGGGTAGTGGGCGTGGTCGCACGTGATTTACATGATTTCCACGATTTACATACACTCGAGCTCGAGCCCGGCTAATTTGTTGATGCAAATGCGGGTGTGGCCTGTTCGCAGCTCGACTTGGATTCGGATTCGGATTCAGATCGCGGCTCTGGAGCACGCGTCGGAGATGGAAAAGGAAGTGGATATGGGCGGGAAGGGAAGGGAAAGAGGGTACCGGGTGCAGGGAGCAGGGTGCAGGGGCCATGGCGACAATTGGCATTCACCGTCGCAATTAATCATCATCACCGTCCGATTGGCAAACGGACCGCAAATAAATCAAAATCAAAACCATAAACAACCATAAACGATGCAAACTACACTGGGAAATAAGTCGGGTATGGTTAAAATGATTATTATTTGATATTTTTAGTCTGGTAAGGAGTTGAGAAAATTCAATAAACATTTAAAAATAAATAACTATGTAATTAAAGTTAATAAATATGTTTTAAATTTTATTTTCTAATAAGAATGTATTTAAAGAATATTATAAATTCTATTATTTCACATTTAATCTGGAAAAGAGCTAACAAAATTCAAGAAACAACCAAAAATGTGAGGTTTTATTAAAAATAAATAGCAATGTAATTAAAGCTAATAAATATATTTTATTTTTAATTTTTTTATGAGAATGTATTTAAAGAATATTACAAATTTGATTATTTCAATTTAATGTGAAAAAAAGGTTAACAAAATGCAAGAAACAAACAAAATATGTAAGAAATGTTGTTAATAAATTTATTTTGTTTTATATTTAATGTACAAAAACTATTACAAACGTTATCATTAAATAAGATTATCTGGAAAAGAGCTTACAATATTCAAGAATTAACTCGTAAAAGTGAGATTTGCTATACAGAAAATATATAAATAAAAGCTTAAAGTTATTTAAAATCTTTTTCATTATATTTTAGATGAAAATGTATTAATAGAATAATTTATGAAGATTTAATAGGCAAATAAGTAAAGTATGTGTGGTTTTTCCACGTAAAAGTAAATGTTTCTATCGTTTTCACGGCCGCCAACAGTACCTTGGCTTGCTGAAATGCTCCCAGCTAGATCCTTTTGGGTATTCCAATGAAATTTTAAGTATGAAGCCTTCTAAAAATTCTTTAAAAAATAATCAATAAAATTACTCAATATTACAAGTTTGTCAGATATTATTACTTCAATATTATTTATATTATTTTGTATTTTCCTATTTTGTAACGTTTAAAGCATTCAAAAAATATCTTTTATAAATATTAAATAAAGTTCTAAAGTTGTGCAAGTTCCCCTAGTATTCTTACATTATTTTCTTCACCTATAATAAAATTTCTCTCAGTGCCGTGCAGCCCAATCATCGGCACAATTCATCGAGTGTGCAAACACACACGGGCGAATCAATCAATGGCGCGGATCAGAGGTCGCCTTCGAGGCAAATTCAAAAACTCAAGTGTTTGAGTGCGGTGAGGAGAGGAGTCCTCCCTTCCCTCTGCCGATCCCTATTCCACAGAAGGTGCCATAATCCTGGAACGGGGCAAGTGGCAGAGTGGCAGAGTGGCAGGGCAAGTGCAGAGAATAACCAGATGACGCGCATGTCGCCGGAAAAACGGAAAAACCCAGGCCAGGCGCGATTCCCGAAAATCGTTCGCAGCACACACAATAACCTCCGATGATCTAGAATATCTGGCCAATTCTCACGCATCTCCCTGGCCATATGGGTTGGTTAGGCCGATCGGAAATTCCCAGGACAGGTAGGAGAGAGGTTGGGTTCTTGGGATGGGAGGACTCCGGACTCCGGACTCCGGTTGCGGGACTACCCGCCAAGAAGCCAATTTAAATAAGCAGCATAAACAAGAGCGACACCGCTTTATGGTCCCAACCAAGGCTATGTACCTAGAGGCTGGCGAGGATCGCGAGGATCCTTGATGCGCCAACCGCACGCAGGTCCCGTTGGCTTGGGCTTTTCCCACGCAATCTGCGCCCCTTTTATGAGGCTGGCCAGCTCCTTGGTATCTGCATCTGTTTTTCGCACCTTCCTGAGCGGGAGGAGACTCTTATGGTGGGAATTTCCGCCTGGCCAGGTCCTACCTGTCGTCCCTGAGCCCCTGAGCTGATCCATCTCTGCATCTGGCCATAAATAAGTCATAATATAATCGTTGAATTAATATTATATTGGGTTATTGTTATTAATTTAATATTTATTAAATTCGAAATATCCTATTTAATGTCCTAATATATTCCCTCTTTTAAAATATATCTGATATTAAGTAATGTTGTTAATAAATATATTATGTATTATAAAAATAATATTACAAGCTTTATTAAATATAATAATCTGGAGAAAATCTTACAAAATTCAAGAAATAACTGAAAAAAAGTTTGCTATACGGAAAATATATAATTAAAAATTAATCAAAATCCTTTTTATTATATTTTAGATGAAAATGTATTAATAAAATAGTCTATGAAGATTTAATAGGCAAATAATGTTTATAAAGCTTGTTAAATGCGAAATATCTAATTTAATCTCTTAATATATATCCAAAACTATTTATATCTGAGCAACACACCTGGTTGGCCTGCTGTTTGTTACCTGCTAATCCCAAGGATTTAGCCTTAGATCCCCACGATCTCGATTTGATCTTCTATTTGATGCCAAACACAAGACATGTTCCAAGTTGATCCTACTGATCGCCAATAATAATATTTAATAGCTCATCTCTGGCTCTCTTTGAACTGATTTGATTTTTATGATCGATACCACCGACCATGCCAATGTCCATGTCCATGTCGATGTCCATGTCGATGTCGATGTCGATGTCAGTCATCCATTTGTGTTGTTTGTTTGCCTTTGGCTTAATGCCTTAAGGCCAAAATCCATTTGGTTATGGCCATATAATCCAACGTAGTACATCGAATATGGCACTTGAGAGCTCCCCTTAACCCTCTAGAGAGAGCCTCCACCCATTAACCCCATAAAGCCGCTTCCCACTTGTCGCTGGCGCCGGCGCCTTCAGGGTCGTCAATTTTGAGCGACATTTCGTACCAAAAACAAAAATAAATAAAAGCCGAAAAAGCCCCAAAAGCCGAAAAACAAATAAGCGAATTGTTTTTGGGGGAAAACGATCGGCGCCAGACGGACATAAAAAAAGTAGAGACCAAATCGAATTGAAGGAAGGAGAACCCTGGGAATCTGTTGGAATCTGTTAAAAAATAAAAAAATATATATATATTTTAAGAATTTGCAAAAGAAATTTTGAAAAGGGAAAGAGTTTACTTTAGTTTATTTATATAATTAATCAAAAGGTTTAAATAATCACTAAACACTAATCACTAATTATAACGCTCAGAATTTGCCAAAGAAATTTTCCAAAAGAAAAGGCCCTAAGATTATTTAAATAAATAAATCACAAGGTTTAAATAATCACAAAACAGATGTGCATTCATTTCTTTCTTTTCTGGCTTGAACTTAAAAATATATATTTTGGTTAAGTGTCATAACGCCCAGAATTTGCTAAAGAAATTTCAGAATTTTCGAAAGGGAAAGGCTTTAATTTATTTATATAATTAATCAAAAGGTTTAAGTAATCACAAAACGAACCTGAATTTGTTTCTGCTTTGAACTTAAAAATATATATTTAGGGTAAGTGTCATGTACCCTTATATTTCATTTTCAGCTTGTTTAAATAAGAAAAATCAAGGTTTATATGTCAGTTAAATATTCATGACAAAATTCTTAGAACCTTTACTTTCAACTTGCATTTAATTATATATTTTTTAAGTAATTAATTATAAAATTTTCCTCTTCGGAGTGTAACTAAACGGCGCCTTTGTACATTTGTTTATTCCCGTCTCTGAGCTCTTTTTAATGTTCTTATTTTTTTAAGGCGCTTTACTTGATCCGATTTTGCATTTGGCGCTGCGTTTACGATGGCGGATATTAATTAATTAGTCTATCACCTTCCACCTTCCACCAGCCACCAACCACCCACCACCGGCCACCTCCCAGTCCAATCCCATCCCCATCCTATCCCCATCTTATCCCCACTTTATCCCATCCAATTCGAGTCAATGCCATTAATGTGGCCATAAACCAAATGCTTTAACGTCTATAATTTGTCTGCGCTTTGGAGCGGCCCACGCGCTCTCTATTATACTCGTACGATATCGGGGGGATATAGCCGTATCCCATCTCACCCACTCCGATCCGATCCCATCCTACACCGCATGATTCATTAAAGTCTAAAGAGCTAACTAATAGTCGAAAATTTCATTAAATTTACGCTTCTCGTTTTTTATACAAGCACACATACTATATTTATGAATGTTTATAAAACCGAACATTTCGCCATTGTGTTATCGCGCTTTCCAAGGCAAATAATGAAGAAGGATACGAATTTAGATCGAACTATAGATACCCTTGAAAAAATAGATGATAACAGGTGCTTTAGAAGGGATTGAGCTTTACTTTTTTGGTACCAGATTTGCCACTTGGGAATTCTAGTGCAAAATGTGCTTGGGATATAGTTTCTTTCTTAAGTTAAAAATATAAATATATTTTTTAGCTACTGGGTATAATTAAATGTTTAGAAATTAATTAATTATGCTTTATCTTGGAGAGTTTCTGTGCTTCAGAAGGGATTGAGCCTTACTTCTTTGGACTCAATTGGACACTTGGGAATTATAGTGCTAAAGCAAGCGTAAGAGATCCTTATGTGCTTGGGATATAGTTTCTTTCTTAAGTTAAAAATATAAATATATTTCTTAGCTACTGGGTATAATTAAATGTTTAGAAATTAATTAATTATGATTTATCTCAGACAGTTATTGCCTCCAAGCTCAAACTCCTGACTTGCCACTTGGGAATTCTAGTGCAAATCAAGGTATAAGTGATCCTTGTGTGCTTAAAACTTCCGTTTTGTACTTAAGTTATATAAATTCATAATTTTTTAAGCTACTGAAAATAATTAAATGTCTACGAAATAATTAATTATGATTTCTCTTAGACTGGCTGCACTTCTATGACACCCACTGTGCGCCCTAATGGACAATGGGTATCCCCAAAAAAAAAGCCAGCAGCACTGTGAAAGGAAAACAAAACACAAATTGAAATGAAATGAAATTTCCTCCCAGATAGCATATACTAGATGTGATTTTTTCCTTTTTTTTCGTGCTTTTGCGCTTCTGTCGTTCCGCTTTCTTTGTGGGCTGATGCCTTTTGATTTCGCTAATCGTCTACAACAACCAGCAGGGGATGATCTAATTATTGACGCACGAATCCGCAATGGCCATTGGCAACAATAAAAAAAATAAAGAAAGAAAATTGAAAATTGAAATATTGAAAAGGCGAACGGCACACACAAAGCCATATTATCGAAAGCGAAAGCGAAATCGACATAATTATCCCAGTCATTAGCTCTTTAGCAACTCGTTGTTGTCGCGTTGTTCTTTTTATTGTTGCCGGATATAAATCGGCTAATGTACTTATGGCCCAACCCCAACCCCAGCCCCATCAAATTCAGCGATTAAAATTACACTAAAAGAAAGTACTCAAAATGTTAAGATTTCGATTTATAATATCAAAAATGTATCAATTTCTATGGATTTTATTTATATTTCTAAATTTCTGCTATTTATTTAGTCTTATAGAAATTTTTATATGAAAGAGAGATTATTAGAAAGCTGGGATTATGGGTCCTAAAAGTATGAGTTTTACTTTCTGGACAAAAAAAGGTATTAGTTTCAAGTTTATAGGAAAATTTTCTGTCAAATTACCGAATTAATTAATTAGCGCATTTAAGTAACATTTCCTGACTGTTTCGTTTACAAACTCAAGACAGGGAACATTTTATTTAAAAATACATTCCTTAAATTGTTTTTTTCTTAAATGAACTTGCAATGTAGTCTTTAATTAATAAATATAAATAACAAATAACTTCATTATATTATCTATATTTCTAGATATAACAAGAAGGAATTTTTAAGAATACAAAACAATATAATTTTTTTAAGTTTCAAAAAGAGTTTCTGTAAATATACAATTTTTTAAATTTCATAAAGTATATCTGTACACATTATCTATATTTCGACATTCCAAAAAATATTTTTTAATAAAAACCAATTTAAAAAAAACTCCCATCAATTTTCCTGAGTGCAGAGTGCGCGTTTTCCCAGCGTTTTAAATCGCCTCCGACGCACAACCTTCAACTGCTGAACTTGACGACCTCTCGCCGTATGTAAACAGCCAAAGATACAGATACGAATGTATCTATCAGTGGTTCGAAATTGGTTCACGGCCCGAGTGTTGGCCTTGACTGAGTCTTTTGTTCAACAATAAATTCGGTAAACAATGGGGAAAAGCTTGAACCTTTGTAACGGAGAAAAAGTTCAAATAAATCGGAATTGAAGAGGGGTTTCCTTTCTCGGCTTAATAACAACTTGAGCGTAATATATCCTTTAGAAGCCTCGAATTATCTATAGTCAACGCCCTGAGGATAATGAGTCAATTGAGAGGTAATAAAAATTCAATTCTCCACATTACAGAGAGACTCGGCATCGACTCGAATCCCGCGGATTCCCATCGACACTGCCGCCAATTTGCATCCATCCATCGGATTGGAATTTGCGAAACGATCAGAAATTGGCGCTGGAATTGGAGTCTGCGGGATGGATTCCCATCTGCGAAGTGCCGAGTGCAGTTACACTCGCCGCTGCCCATTTGTCTCCCTCTGGAATCATCAGGCCCCCCTCTATCCGCTCTATCCCCCCTAACCCCTCTGCGGGTGTGAGCCGCCGCCCCTGCCCTCTTGGCCTTCTTTCACCTTGGCTACGTGATGCCACGGCGTGATCGTGTAACAATGCGAGTGATTAGTACGCGCCGGCGTTCAAAATGCGCAATCCGCCGATGGCAGCGAACTTTACCTTTTTTTCTGTGTTTTTTTTTCTGTATTTTTTTTGCCTTTTTTTTTTGCTGTTTTATATTTTTTTCCTTGTGTTTTTTTCGATGTAGCTGCAATTCTGTGTACCGCTCAGCGTTGGGTAGCCAGGTTGTGTCCCGTTTTAGGGGCAGATGAATGTGGTACCATTTTTGGGTCATAACTCTTGGGGAGTCGTTATGGCCATTAAGCTTGAATGTTTATTTCTTTTTATTTAGTTTTACTTTGTTTGAATTTTTGTTTATATTTTGGTTAAATTACAAATATTTCTCAGGTTAGTAAGCTTGGTTTATTGATGAGGAAATGGTTTCTTCTATGCGAAAATAAATTAAAATATGTGATAACGCCATAAACCGAATTTTAGTCCGAAAGAACATAATTTTTCCTTTTTAGGTTTGCCTAGTTTAAACTTTGTTATTATTTTGGTTTTATTAAAAATATTTCTAAGGTAAGTAAGCTTGAAAGAAAAGGTTTCTTCTTTGTGAAAATAAATTAAAAATATTTCCAAAGTGTGATAACGACATAGTCCGAACTTAAGTCCGATAAAAACCTTTCTTTTCTTTTTTAAATTTGTCTAATTCAAACTTTGTTATTATTTTGGTTGTATTAAAAAGATTTCTAAATATTTGAGGAAAAGAATTCTTTCTTCTGTATATGTATTAAACATATTTCTAAAGTGTCATAAGGCCATAATACGAATTTTAGTCAGAAAAACTAAGATTTTTTTAAATGAATTTTTCGTTAAACTTTGTTAATATATTTATAATATTTCCAAAGTGTGAAAAAGCCATCATCCGAATTTGGTTTTACTTTATTTTAATTTTTGTTAATATTTTGGTTGTATTTAAAAATTCTTCTAAGGACTAAGCTTGTGGTATTGATAAGGAAAAGAATTCTTTCTTCTGAATATTTGTTAAAGATATTTCTACAGTGCCATAACGCCATAGTTCGAATTATAGCCAGAAAACCTTAAATGTTCTTATTAAATTAATTTTATTTTAAACTTTGGTAATATTTTTGTTATATTAAATTTAATCCTGAAAGTAGTAAGTAGTAAGTAAGCTTGGGATATTAATGAGGAAAGGGTTTCTTCATTCTCCTTTCAGAAATAGCTGTTTTACCAAGATTGCTTCTATTTTTAATTTATATACATTTTTAAACAAATAAATAAACTATTAAATCGCTCAAAATACACCTTTTAAAGTTATTTATTAAATAAAGAAAATGTAATAAATAAATTTACCCTTGCATATTTTCTTGGTATTACATTTAACAGGGTATACCTCGGTTTCAACTCCATCTTTACACATTTCCAGGGCTTATTTTTTATCTGTTCGCAGTGGCCTTTGTTACTGCTGTCTGACTGACTGTCTGTCTGCTGCAGTTTTGCAGTTTGCAGTTTGCAGTTTGCAGTTTGCAGTTTCTGTTTTCTGGTTACTGGTTACTGGTTACGGGGGACTGGGGACTGGTGGCTGCATTGCAGCATGCGCCGTGTACTGGAGTGAAATGATTTAGTGTGATTTATCTGCGAATTCCTCCTTTCAATCTCTTCTCACGCCGCAAAACACGAAGCACGGTCCAGTTCGGTCGGAGGAGTAGGCAGGGCCCCTGGGCCCTTGGAGAGAGAAAGATTCCAGGGTAAGATCTTGAATCGTAAACCCAAATCCCGCCACGCCCTGCCTTCGGAGGTGTTATAAAAGCGATAATAAAAAATTATAAGCTATGCCCCATAAATTGGCATTTAATAGTTGAAATTTACACAGGGAATTGACAGTGTCTCGCAAAAGTCGGTGGTCAGGTAGGTCCACCCGCAGTCGCAGAAGGAGGAAGATCATCTGGAGCTGGAGAGGATCGGGGGCCCTCAGGGCGTTCGCTGCGATTTATGATGCATCATTATACGAATTTTTATTATGCTCATATTTTGATACGCATGCCATTTATATATATATATGTAAATACAGTGCGTGTCATTCAAGGAATTTAAGCACATATTTACTGTTCAATTAGTTTACCTAATAAAACTCGCCCTCGCCCCTATAAATAACTATTATTGCTTCTATTTATAGAGGCATTCAATGCGAGCCTCTGCCTCTGATAACTGGTATTATTTATCTAATCGGATTCTAGAAATATATAATATATATACTCGTAAATACAAAGTCAATGTAATGACACATGTACGCTTATGCCGTTTATTAATTGTGACAGGCCAAAATAAATAGCAAACGCAACTGATTAATGAATTAATTAAATCATTAACATAAATCAAATGTCACTCGCTAAGTATTGTATTTATTAATTATTAAGTAACTAAGGCTATGTTTTTTATAGATTTTACAACAGAAATCGAGATAGAAGATAAGAATAATTAAGTTTGTATAACTTAAGACTTTTGCTTAAATCAAAAAATATATATCCATTACATTATTATTATTATATTTTACATATTAAATAAATTATTTTTATTATAATATATATATGTATAAAATATATTATATATATTTTCCCCAAAATCCCAGAGAGCACAACGTTTCACGTGCCTCTGAATCTCTTTTATAATTTAATTAACAGAACTTATTTTAATTATATTTTACATATAAAAATATTATTTTTATTATATAATATATATTAAATATATTATTACCAAATAATTCATAGCTTTTCCCAAAAATGTGGAGACTCTGAATCTCTTAATAATTTAATTAAATATAAAAATATATATTAAATAAAAAAGTACACATAATCTTCTGTATATTTTTTTTAATCTCTTTTATAATTTAATTAAATATAAAAATAATTATTAAACAGAAAAATTCACATAATCTCCTGTATAATCTTTCTGAATCTCTTTTATAATTTAATTAAATATAAAAATAATTATTAAACAAAAAAATACACATAATCTCCTGAATAATCTTTCTGAATCTCTTTTATAATTTAATTAAATATAAAAATAATTATTAAACAAAAAAATACACGTAATCTCCTGTATAATCTTTCAAAATCTCTTTTATAATTTAATTAAATATACAAATAATTATTAAACACAAAAATACACATAATCTCCTGTATAATCTTTCTGAATCTCTTTTATAATTTAGTTAACAGCACTTTCTTAAGCCCTACAGTTTCGCCAAGCACCTTACCCGCCTCGGTTCGGTTTTCTGTTTTTCAGTTTTCTGATTTCTGGTCTCCGTTCTCCGTTTTGGGGTAGATCTTATCAGCTCTGGCTCTGGTCTGGCTCTGGTCTCTTGGCGCTCCTCTGATCATCATCGTAATCATCCCCATTACCACTGATAGTACGACTTTATCAGTCTGTGTGTTGCAATTCCTGACCTCGTGCGGCAGAGTTTTCCCGCTCTTTTTCGGGGCTCCACTGTACGGGCTTCATTTGCAAGGAGGAAATTTCCGAGGTTTCTGATTTAGTTTCAGTTTCGGTTTCATTTTCGGTTTTACTTGGGCTCGTCTCGCTCCGTTTCGTTGTTTATCTTGTTTATGGCTGACCATCAAAGTCTTAACACATTTTCGGCTCTGTTTGTTCTTGATTTTGGGTCTGGGTCTTGCTTTTCCCTATTTACTTTTCTCGGGGAATTTTTCGGGGAACCTCAGTTTCGGTTTTATTTTACTTTGTGGTGGGAGTTTGAGTGTCAATTAGCGAGGCATTCGCTAATAGAGTATTTAGTTGCAGATTATGGGGATTGATCAAATTACAGAGAAAATAAAAGAGAGAATTTAACGAGGAATTAAACAGAAAATAAAAGAGATAATTGAATGAGGAACATTTTGAGGACTACAATATGTTGGATTTGGTTGTGAACTCAGGCTAAGTAGAGTGACAAATGTAATATTCATAGGATAAGTAGAATAAATCTATCTATAATGACACTAGAGACCCCAACTAATTTTAGTATCAAAAGAATAATGAAGAGAAAAAACAACTATCCACTGAAACCATTGCATTACCAAACCTCTCAGAGCCCTTTCTAGCCTATAAATCTTTTAGTTACCAACTTTGCCTAATAAATAGTAATAAATAGTAATAAATACCAATAAATATTGACATTATTTTAGTTCTGTGTAGCCTTCCCCCCTCTAGGTTGTTACGTCAGACAGGCAGAGCCACGGAAAGCGGAGGAGCAGGGGACTCTGTGCATGTTCTGGGATGTATTAAAATTCCAACAATTAGGGAACATTTCACATGCCTTTCTAATAGCCAACAACGTGCTTGGCAACCCAGAGGGATCGGGATCGGGATCGGGATCGGGATGGGATACGAGGGTTTGTGCACTCAGATGCAACAAGTTGATAGCCGGAGCTAGTCAAACCGCTTTGCTGCTCACTCACTATGCAATTTCCACTTTGGGAGTGCAAGAAAAGGAGCAACTCCAAGGCAACAAAGGAAGAGCAGCAACTGGGCAACTGGAAGCAGAACAACAGCATGTTGGCATGTCAATAATCTTGTAGCACGCGGATTGAAGGAGTCCCAGATGCACAGAGAGATTAAAAAGAGGGCAAAATGTATTTTATTTACAACTAAAAATATCCAAAATATTACAAAAATATTAATAACTAAATAAAACCAGGATTAAACATAGGAAAAAGAATATTGCTGCTAGCACAATTTTGATTTTTTCTTCAAGAAATTATTATATATTATCTAATATATATTATTATAATATCCATTATAAACTAACTCATAAATCAGAGAGAAAGGGTTAAGAAACTAAAAAGATCAAAGTCACCATAAGCTAGTTGGAAAATATTACCAAATAAATAAAACCAGAATTAAATATAGAGAAAAAAGAGAAGAGAAAAGCCGATAGCTGCCTCATCACAATTTATATTTGTTCTTCAAGAAATTATTATGTATTTCACTAGTTTACAAATTTATATAATTTTGAGTTGCTGAACACGTTGAACTCATTAAAAAAAATTCCAAAGAACCGTTTTGAAGATATTCCAGACCAGATTTTTTATACCACGCTAAAAATGTCGAAAACCGTTAGTCCAACATATTTCAAATTAGTACAATCCAAAAGCCAATGTATACACCTTTTCGACAACATACGGTTCTTTATGGTCAAAGCTCTATTAAAGCTAAAAACACATGCAATATTTTAATAGCTAGATTTAATTTTCTTTTTAAAAATATAAAAAAAAAGTTTTTAATTATTTTGAGTAAACAGATCTAAAGATACCTTTCTCCTTAAAGAGTTAAGCTCAAATATATGCAAATCCAGTACAAATTCTCGAAGTTATGGCATATTATATTAAATTATCATATTGCAGCTGTGCTAATATATTATATTATATATTAGATAATTATTAAATATATATTATTACAATAACCTTTATAAACTACTCCTAATTTGTATATTATTTTGCTCAGTGATGGCTCCAAATAAGAAAGCCAAAGCCAAAGCAAAAGCAAAAGTGGCCACAAAAGCAAGACAAGTTGCCACTCAGACTGGCAGACTCTCTTCTAAGATGATAATGGGGATCAAGGGATCTATTGGCTCCCAATCCTGATACCAATACCGATTCCGATTTCGATTGTGAACGTGTCTGGCCACTTCCGTTTCCAGTTAGCAGCGGGGATTGTCTTGATTCGAGGCGTCAATCCATCAATTAATTTCGCACTCCCTGGGTGCCTGCTCCTGCTCTTGCTCCTGCTCCTCTTCCGTTTGCAACTTATCCTTGTTGTGTCACGCATTCGGCACAGTCACAGTCAGCCTTAGAGGCACACACAGGCAACACCCACTGGTGTGTACGTGATCGGTACAGTGAGCACGCACCGAAAAGTGACAACAGATGCACTCTGGCGATCAATAGAAATTCGTTGGAAGCAAATACAGGGTGTTCGTGTGCATGAAATGCATTTATTTTTTGGGAACTAATCTCAGTTTGGGAAACAAAATCACGTTTAATTATGTATAAAATCAAATTTTAAAGAATTAAGATTCTAATTAATTTATAAAATCAATCAATAAGTGATTGCTTGACTGGCTCAAGACCAACTTTCCATGCTTCCCAGCCGAGGCATTTTGGAAGGTGGCCAGCAAAGTGACGCGCAGGTGGCCACCACCAGCCGCTGATCACAGATCACACTGACCGCTCTGACCACCAGGCAATGGCACTGGGCACTGGCACTGGCACTGGCCTGGCACTATATAGAAAACAGCATATATAGCAGCAACCACCGACATCGGCCCTCGCACGTTCCACGCTTCATTGACAGAAAACAAATTTGCATTTGCCAGCTAGTCACACGCAGCGAAAAAATTATAGGAAACGAGGGGCGAGGCTGGTCATATTTTATTTGCAGATTCTGGCAATTATTTAATTTATTATAAGTTTATTTTATACAAGTTTTTAAGCTCTTTTTGTGACTTAAAATAAGGAAATCTCTTGAAAATAAGGAAATACATGAAAGAATAGTTTAAAGTGACTAATAATTTCCTGGTATTTATTTTCCTACATATTTATTATATCATACGTGTATCATATTTATCATATTTATTATCCTACCTATTTATTTGATCATATCATATTTCTCATATTTATTATTCTACATATTTCAATAATAAAACTTTAGAAAATAAAATATTTCGTATACCGTGTCTGATTTTTAGGTATTCGTATTTTATTTTTAACTTTAAAAGTTAAAAAATAATCATGGGTTTTACTTTAGGTGAACATTTTAATAGAAATGCATGAATAATTTTATTTTAACCAATTAATGGCCTAGTTTTAAGAAATTTGTATTTTAATTATTAATTCTGATTATTTAATTATTTATTATGATTATTTTATTATTTATTAGTATTTTATTTTCTAATTTTAAACTTACAAAATAATTCTTGCCTGTTTTTTAAGAGATAAATATCAATAAAATTGCATGAACAATTTAATTTTTGCCAAATAATTGTCTCGTTATTAGATATTTACTCAATATGTTTAGCTATAGCTTCAAAAATAATCCATTGTGCATGCCAAGTGCGTTGTGTTGTTAAAACTAAAGTAATTGAATGTAAAAACATTGATTACATAAAAATAAAGCAATTAAATATAAAAATATATATAAATATTAGATGAAATACTTTATAAATTGATTTACAATAATAATAAGTTATAAAAAATAAATATACAGATACTTAAGGGGTAAACTTCAAGTCCAAAGGCAGTCCTTCGCCCGCTAGCCTGATTAATCATTGGCGAAGAATCCCATTAGCGAAGGTCTAAAAAATAATTCGCAAATTATTTGCGTTAAGCTGAAGATTATATGCTAGAAATTAAAAAGGCGCTGTGAGTCAAAAACGCGGGAATGGCAACATAAATCTTAAGTAAAAAATATATATGGGGTTTGCATATAAATCGCTCGCTGGCCGGGCTTATTACTCAACATTTTCATGTTTAAAAATTGCAATATTGTCTCTCTTTGATATTTAATTAAGAGCAGCCAAGGAAATTTCTTTAAAATTTCACAATTTTCACAATTTTGAAACTATTTTGGTGGGTTCTTCTCATTGCCCAAAGACATGTGTCAGATTTGGTTAAAAGTGTTTGAAAAATAGTGAATGGACTCGAACTAGTTGGATCCGGTTGGGATCCTTTCTGGGCAGGATTCCGCTCAGGCTGTGCCCTGTCCCACACTGCGTATACGCCATGTGACCCACGGATATTACGCATACGCCCGAGCCAGAGGAGCTAGAGAAGCTAGAGAAGCTAGAGAACTAGAATTCGAAAACACATAAATAATTGCCCAACAATTTGCGCTGTCTGCGCACACAGATCTTCCCCCGATTGGGCCTTTATCTGTGTGTGCTCTTTTAGCCCTGTTATCGCCACAATATATCTGCGTATCTGTCTGTACTATATATCTGGCCGAGATGCTCACTCTGCTCTGTCTGGCCGCTGGCGGTGCCATTGTCTTAATTATCTGCGGATTTCGCAGCCATGCCATGACTATCTATTGCCGCCGCCGTCGTGGGCTTGACTCATCGCCATCATCACCTCGATTCGCATCTGGCTGCCACTGCCTCTCGTCCCCATCTGAATCGAATACGAATACGAATCTGAATCTGAATCTGAATCTGATTCTGAATCCTCATCCTCATGCTCCTCATCCTCGTCATTCCCATTCCTCGTTCGCATTCCCATTCCCCAGCCCTATCATCATCATCTTTTGTGATCATCCTCCTCACAGAGAGAGAAAAAAAGGAGCTTTCTAAGCTGTTATTGTAATTATATTAAGGATATCTGATAAACAAACATAAATTATTTTACTCTTTAGTTTTATTTGATTTTTAAAGATTAGTCTTATTTTATTATTTATTATTTGTGGTTTGATCTTAGGTTTAACAAGTAGAATATGTAATCAAATTTTATATAATTTTTTTTTTTTATTATTTATATTATATTTAAAGATAAAATGCAAGATACATCTATACAAAAAAAGGTAGTTTCAAAGTTCTCGTTATAATTAGATTAACCTCACATTTTCTTAGTTTTATTTGACTTTTAATGAGTATTCTTATTTTATTATTTATTATTTGTGGATTGATCTTAGGTTTAACATGTAGAAAATTTAATCAAATTTTGTAAATATCTTTAAATTATATTTACAGAATAAAACAAAGGTAATTTCTAAGCTCACGTTATTATTAGATAAAGGATTTACATTTTCTTAGTTTTATTTCTCTTTTAAAGTGGTTTATGTCTGCAAATTTAAAATGTATATTATTTTTAATATTCCTCTTAAAAGTACAAATGCCAGATTTATCTATACAAAACAGCCAGAAATTCGTGCTGTGCACCTTAAAAAAATCAGAGGCAGAATCAACGTCACCGTCTCGCTTCTATTTTTCTCTGGCAAAATCACGCGCCTCTATGCGATCGCTGATAAAATTCTCGTCTGTGCTTTTCTTTTCTTTTCTTTTCTTTTCTTTTCTAATTTTATTTTATTTTCTGTTTTCTGCTTCTGTTTAATTTTTTGTTTTTATTTTTTAGCCGTTGCTAGTCGGTAGTTTTAGGGCATTTGCATTTGTTTGGATTTCTGCTGCAATAATTCATTGAATCGAACCGAAGCCATATCCCCTCACGTGCCGTCGCGTGCCATGTTTGTTTGTTTGTTTGTTTGTTTGTTCCCGTTCCCCTTCCCGCTTCCGTTTCCCCCCTTTGTGGCCTGCAAGAGGCACTAATTGCCAGCGCATTTGCAGCTGATTTGGCGCTAAGCGAAAGCAGGCTGCCGGGCAAATATTTATGGTTTATGATCGGCGAGAGAGGTCATTCCCTAAGCTAAAATCAATGGCCCTGAAAAAGTAGCGCCAAATAAATACTAGAAGAATATTAATAATAAATACTAGCTGCAAGATCTATCTGGTTAATTTTGCTAATTACTGACAAAAACTGACAATGTAAATACAAGTGTATGCTAATTTAATTATCTGTATTTTGGAATTAGCTATAAGTATATGATAATTATCTAAAGATTAGCTGCAGTTAAGACATTGTTGTGACAAGGAAAAGAGACTATATATTTATATTTTTATATAATATTATTTATTTTATAAGTATATGATAATTATCTAAAGATTAGCTGCAGTTAAGGCAAGGAGAAGAGACTGAGAAATATGTGATAACTTGTATATATTTAATATAATTTTATTATGTTATTATATACATTATTATATCATATTATTATCTAAAGATTAGCTGCAGTTTAGGCATTATTGTGACAAGGAAAAGAGACTGAGAAAGATGTGTTAACTTATATGTACATATTTAATTTTATTTAATTATATTATTATGTACATTATTATAGTACATAAAATGCACAAATAATTGTCTCACTTCGTCTCAAGTTATTATTTACTTTTATTAATATTATTTTTCTTTTTTTCAGAATTAGTTAATTAAATTATTTATTAAATTAAATAATAAATAAATACAATATATTAAATACTAAATAAATAGTAAATCATTTTGGGCACTCTCTCTCTATATACATATATACTTTATATATTCCTTGCCACAATTCCAAGGAAATCTCCAGGGAACTGGCCTTAGATCCCAGGGATTAGACTATGCCCAAAGTCGGGACTGGGATTGGGTTTGGAACTGGGACTGCCGCTGCCTTTGCCGGATCGTGACAGAATATGAATTGAAAGGGAAACCAGATTGCCGGCCCTCCATTGTGTGCTCACATATTCCCACACATTCCACAGCCTGCCACCAGCAGCAAGCCGGTGAAAATGTTCTGCGGCTTTGGCAAGTGTTTATTTTTAGACACCCAACTGGGCAAGTAACTTGGCCAACAGTTACAGGCAATTCATGATGTGTAAATAAGAAATAAAAGTGCTAAAAACATATTATTTTTAAAATAAATATAAAATCACACAAAAATGTACATATAAATCAAACTAATAACAAATTTATAAGCCAAAATAAAACTTTAAAATTTAAATGAGACATTTGTATAGATTTTATAAAATGTATAGTTAATATTATTTTGAGACAATACAAATACTTGTAAGAAGAGCTTAATACCTTTTATACTCTCCAGCATTCCCGCTCCTTTATTCCCTTTCCCTGCCCATCTCTGCTGCTGTGTGTGTCCTAGGTTAGTGCTCACTGTACTTCCATGGCGCGAGTTGGGTGAGGCCTCAAGCCTCACATGCCTCACTGAGCACAGAGCACACTGTAGCCCACGGGGTGGGCTCATGCTCATCATCATCAGCTTGAAGAGGAGACCAGAGCCAGCTGTTCCAGCTTTTCTTTATTTTTTAACCAAAAAGCTCTTTATTTTAATATTTCCACAAATATTTACGGGGCACCTGTAGGCTAAAGTCCTCCTCCCCCATCTGCTGGGGACATATATCGCGGCGATGTGCATATAGACTCGATCTCCGATCTCCGATCGGTGGAGAACGTTGACAGATCGCCGCTAAAAGAGCGGGAGAGCACGAGAGCGCCGCTCGCTCGCTCTCGCGTAAAAAATCTAAAATGTAGATCTATGGCTGTGTCTATGCGCGGCGGCGGCGGAAAACTTCAGTTTGTCAAAGATCGCGACGACCGAACGAACGCGCCGCCGCCAGCGAGACGCGGCGAACACGAAACCGAAACGCGACCGAAAGTCGCGCACGAACCGCCACCGAACCGCCACCGAACCGCCAACGAACCGCCTACGAACCGCTGTCCTGTGCCGTTATCTTCCTACCACTCGCTATCGCTATCGATAACCGATATCGATTGGCAGGACAGAGAGAGAGCTGTGTTTGAAAAGTGCGCGCAACGAAGTTTTCTTTCTTTTATTGTTTTTAATGTGAAATGTACGTGCCATGTGTATGTGTTTGGTATGTCTATGTATTGGAGAGTGCGTGTGCCTTGTGTGTGTGTGTGTTGATGCGGCAATTACATCGGGTTTTAATGGTTATCGGTCTTTAATGAACCACTGAAATGGAAATTATGCTTGGCACTCCGTGATTATTAGTTCTGGCAATTGCAGCTTAAATCGCCATTAATCGAAGACCATTATTACAGTGCGTTTCGCTATTATAAGTTGTGGATTATGGATTTAGTTATGGGGTTGTAAAATGAGCATTTGTAAATTTATGGCCTATCGAAAAAATCGATTAATGGTACTTAGTTATCGAAGCAAACGAATTAGGAAATTTAACTTAATGAATATATTTAAAAAACAATAATTGTATTGAGTTTCTTAATTCGTACTAAAAACAACGAAAATAAAAATAAATACAATTTCTCGACAATTATCGATAACAGCTGCAGGGGGACATTTTTCATTCCCGAAACTCACTGTATGCTTCACTTTCGGTTACCTGAATGCTGTCTGTCACTTTCGATTTTAATGATCACATCGAAATGGAATGCCATCGGCTTGGCCAATTCCCATTCCGAATCCGATTCGATATCGGATCGCAAAGATCGGCGACACTTAGCCGGGACACACACCCCGAAAACGAGACAATTACCCAGGAATGGGGCATGATTTCTTTTATTACTGTGTTTAGCCCGAATCTGACGCCAAAAGGGCGACCCACAAAACAAAATAAAACAAAAAACAGAGCAACGGCAACGGAACGGCAAACAAATCGACAAACAAAAAAAAAATGGGTAAAAAATCAATCGAACAACGATCGATTCGGACCAGTTCCAGAAGGGAAAGGGTAACCCCGATGCACAGAAAAGAAATCGAATTGATAGGATAGAATAATATCTAAAGCGAAGATCAAAGGGAGCTAAATTAAAAAATTTAACTAATATTATTTAAGAGGAAATAAGTGGAACTTCTAACAATTATTTGGGGGTTCTTGAACTTGTTTTCCCTTTAAGGTATAAATATATATAGTACCTTCTGTTGGAATATGGATATTTTTATTACAAATTATATTTCCTAATTTCCAATTGATATTTTTGTATTCCCACTACTATTTTGGCTCCGTGTAGGTGGGATAGATCGATCGGTGGCCGTATGATGAAATTTCCTGAGCGGTTCAATAGCAACACACACCGGCAACAGCCGCCAGCCATTTACAATTCCAATCGTCGAATGGCAATTGTTGCCTCTCGACTTGCAGCATGATTCAAGCCGAGGGCGTGCCAAGGGCGGAACGGGGGGGGAGGGGTTCGTGTAAATGTACAAATACTATAAGTGTAAGTACATAGATGACGTAGCCGTAGTAGCATTCTTGATCGGGGGAATATAGCTGCTTAATTGCCCAGATAAATGGGCGAATAAAGGGTTGGAAAAGCACCAAATGTGAATGATTAATCTGCAATTATTTTACATATTTACCTAGTGAAAATTAATTCCAAAGGCTTTTTGGTAGAGGAATTTACGAAAATAATTAAATTAGCTTATTTTATAAATTTAGTACCAATACTGTGTGACACAAAATGGCCATTACTCAGTACTACTCACAGTTCCGATTCCCATTTCGATGCTGATCAACTGATCAAACAGTCGCTCGTTTGATGGCCCGAACTTAACGATGTTGGCCAGTTGGCTAACTGCTAACTGCTGTTTTACGGCCACTTTGGACAAAGAAAACAAAGCTTTTTCCCTACGCGCGACGCACACACATGACGTATACGTGATATTTTTGGCCTGCACAAAAAAAAAAAAAAAAAACACACACACACAGCCAGAGAAAGAGAGAAAGAGATAGAGAAAGAGAGCCAGACAGACAGGGGAGAGAGACGAATCTCTGTTGCTAGGGTGGCACTTTGTATATCGTATTGGGGGTTAGTCAGCTTATAAATAATGGAATTTCATCTAGCGGCTTTTAGTGATCAAACAACTACATGCTGTGAACTTTGCTTCAAAGAACCACTGACCACTGGGGACAAATTACTCAATCGAATCACGAACCCATTCCTAGAACTCAAGATTTTACTTGGTTTTATGTTCCAAGTAGGTTAGACAATACAATTTCCCATGATTTAAAGTTGTTAAATTAGGTTTCTGCCCGCTTTTCCATTGTGTATGTTCCCTTTTCCATCAGGCCACACTTGATGCTCTCAACTAGACCAAGTAGCTGCCTCAAATGATTGGACCTTCTGGCTCCGATGGCCATCAAATCAATTGCATGTGACTGCAGTAAGACAATATACCCGGCCGCAAAATTTATGCTCCACACTGAGAGGAAATTTATCAAGCAAGAATATATGGAAAAATATTATAGATGAATTTGAAGAGAATTTTATTTATCTGCGATTTTTTAAAGGCATTTATTCTTTACCTTCAACCTTAAAATATTCATTAAAAATATCTAATCACCATATTTTAATGTTCACTAAAACCCATTTCTCATCTCAAAATAATGCAAATTGTGGCGGTTATATCACGCATTTTCTCCGCGTGTCTTTTTGCGGGCTGTTATGCAGTCAACAGCCGTCAAATGGCTGCTTCTGTTTCATTTGAGGTCTTTCTGTGTGCGTTTGCCATTTGCCATTTGCCATTTAAATGAATGCGAGCAATTTTGTCGGTGATGTTGTTGTGATTTGCCTTGATTGGCATCTAATTTATGATTGACAGTTACAAACGTCGAGCCGAGCCGAGCCGAGACGAGCCGAGCTGAGCCGAGCCTACCGCAAGAGATTGCCAGAGGGGAGCCGGAGCCCATATAGACCTTACAGTCGGATATCGGCTTAGCTCACGGCTGTCAATCAAGCTATTAAATAATTTACAAACACATTCGAATCGAATTTATGAACTAACGTCTTGATTTACGTAGTCTTCGCTGGCTGAATGCGGTTTGAAGCATTGACACCTTGACGGGCATTGTCAAAGAGTTTCACACTCACACACTGGCTACCGTTCTATCGGATTACGCGGCGTATGCGCAATGTGCGGCCCAGTCCGAAGCGAAGCGAAACGATCGAGTATCGAAAGCGCCAACAACCAGCGCAGTTTATCAGTCAGTTAGTCAGTCAGTCAGTCAGTCAGTCAGTTAGTCAGTCAGCCCCCACATAACACAAAAGTTGTCTGCCCGATATAGGCCACACACTGTGGGGCTGTAAACACACAGCACAGCACGGACGGACACTCGAATGGAGCACTGACATAACCGTGTTGGGGCCCCAACTGATAAGCGAACTATATCTGTATACTAGGTGTGCACCAGTGACGCCCCAGAGGTGCTGTAATATTTACCTGCCTTTGCCAGTGACCCTTGTTTCGGCTAACGAAGAAAATGTAAGAAAGTATCCAGTAGATTGAACAACAGATTTAACAACAGATTTAACCACAGATTCAACAACAGATTCAACAACAGATTCATTAAGAGATTCAGCAACAGATTCAACAACAGATTCAACAATGCAATAACATAATAAGTATGAATTTTGTATCATTTGGTTACAAGTTTACCAACAGACAGTTATTCAACAACAAGTTAACCATTAAATAATTCCATATTCACCATCATTCTCACCAACGAATAAAACTCAACTTTATATCAATATTCGTAAAAATTATACATAAGCTTAGACAATTAATTTATACAGATTCTACAAATATTACAACAACGTTTCAACATCATTTTTTATAATAATATATATTTTAATATGATTTTTTCTAGTAATATAAATGGTATTTTTAATGACAATCAATAAACGTAGCTTAGGAGATATATTTATGCAAATGCTTCAAATATTACAACAACGATTCAACAACGTTTTATATATAAAATGATTTTTTCTAGTAATATAAATATAGTAGTAATTTATTGACAATAAATAATCGTAGCTAAGAAGATAGATTTAGACAAATGCATCAAATATTTCATCAATGTTCAACATTGATAATTTTTAAGTACACCAACAACTAGTTGGTCTGTTTTTTTTAGTAATATAAATAACCTTTTTAATGCTACTAATCTTTTTGGTAAAATCATATAAAAACATATTACAGCAACGTTTCACCAGTGATCATTTTCAAGTACACCAACAACTTGTTAATATATTTATTTTTATTAATATCAATAATACATTTAATGCTAACAATCTTGTTGGTAATAGCATTTATCCTTTTGACTCCATCAACCAAACATTCACCTATATTCACCATAAAAGATCTTATATCCAAGAAATAGTAATTTTTAAGCTATAGGATTATTTTTACATATATTTGATATGTCTGCCGAGTTGACCTTGCGATTTTCGCGTTGGTTCAAAGTACAATTGAACCGGAAAAACAGAAAACAAATGGAAATGGAAATGGAAATGAAAATGAAAATGAGGATGAAAATGCCTTGCGCACTTTCGCCAAAGGCTCGCCGAGCTTTCCACTGACATACAAATCATATTTTTCGCTTTTTTCACTCGCCGCTGGTGCGGTCGGATTGTTCGAATATGATGTGTATATATGGATATATGGACATAAATATGCTGTGTGTGTCATGTTGCCGCTATGTTGGCGACGTCGACGCTGGCAGCGCTCGCTAAAACTACATAAATCAAAGGAAAAGCATTTTTCTGTTTTCTGATCGTCTGGCAGAAATTTGCTTTTGTTTTTTTGCTTCATTTATATTTTTCCCCCGTGTATCTTTGTTTTTGTTCTTGGCGATTGTTGATTGCTGTCGTTGGTGTTGCTGTTGTTGTTGGCATTTTGTACGCATGTTTCAGACATTTAACATTTTCTTCTGTTTTTTTTATATATAGACAAGCGACAGATATCGTTCATATACACAAGCACATGTATATAGGTTTTCTCTTTTTTGTTTTTATTTGTTTGTGGCGGGGCCGTGAGGCCAAAACATTTATAGGAATATTTCAAATTGCAGACGACGACGACGTCGCCGCTCTGCCAGCAGCGCATTAAATGAGGCTGACAAAAGGAAAAGCGACAAAAAAGCCAAACATAAATAAATAAAGCCGAAGGGGAACCCAGTTGGTGGTAACGAGGTGGGGAATACCCTGCGAAATGAGGCCATCATTTATAGGGAACTCATATCAACTTTATGGAACCCTTAATCCCATTTTAGTTGATTCAAAAAATAAGTTAACAGAGATTAAGATGGCTAGAAACAAAACCCTTCTATTTAAATCAACAGAATTGCCAAGCCTGTTGTTTGGTTCAAAATAATAAATATTATTATTATTATAATTTCATATAGTTTCCCTATGAAGCAATCTCCAATTCTCAATCAAAGCCATTTAAATATAGGAACTGTGATTTCAATGCCACAATCAAGTGCCGCCTTAGCTGATTCGAATAAAATTACATTAAATTGTTGTCATTCATAGTTTTCCTTTGATGTTAGCGCTTTCCCAGGAGGCTGTGTGTGCGAACACATCACTAACTAAAATAAAACCAAGAAATATATTTTCCGAAGCGATTAAATATAGAACGGAACCCGTTTACCTGCAGTTTATATTCGCATTGCAATGACAATTTTCATTTTCGGCACTTGAAGCGTTTTCCAAACGCAGGAGAAGAAAAGCCCCCAGACCTGGGTATATATCGAATGCGAACATGAATGGAAAATGCGGCTAAAAGCCAAGGCTTTTCTCCTCTTTGCTTTTCTTGACTTTTGTTGATGTTGCTGGCAGCTAGCTATTTTCGTGCATATTATTTCATACGCCTTACATTCTTCGTATTTGAGGCTTTTAATAAACCGACAAACTATTTTAATTTGTTTTATTTTTATTTCAAATGTGACAGGAATGATTGTTAACGATATCGCCGACATGCTATTGTATATGACGCCATGATAATGAAATCAAATTCAGAAATTTGAAAATTCGGAAATTCAGAAATTCAGAATTCAAAATCAGAATCCAAATCGAACGAAGGCAACGAAATCGAAAGCGAAAGCAAATTAATTAACTAAAACCGCAAATATTTGGTCACATATTGGTCACATATACCCCATTATACACTCCCCCGAATATATCCGAATATTCGAATTCTTCGGTTTGTCATATTTTCCCGCATTATTTATTAGCAATACTTAATATACAGTCGTCGGGACAGAATTCTGCTTTTTTAATTGCGATCACACGTGCCGGGCCAAAGAACATTTATAATATTTACGCGATGATATATGGAATGTTTCGGCCATAAAGGGACTTCTCATGGCTTCGTGGTTTCGGAGAAAAATCCCCACTTACTTGATAAATCCGAGAGCTTGTTTTCGGTACCCAACCGACTCTCCTGGGAGTATTTTCGGGCTAAGCTCTTTCCTCGAGGAATTTCACTATCGTTAATTGTCGAAATTTAATGGGTTCTCATCGGGGGCATATGTATCGTATGTTTATCCAAGATCACATGTTCTGTTGACCATTCTTAACTAATTTTGAAAGGAATTTTAAGCGAAAACATTGCTGTTATTTTTAACTAATTTTGAAAGGAATTTTAAGCGAAAACATTGCTGTTATTTTTAACTAATTTTGAAAGGAATTTTAAGCGAAAACATTGCTGTTATTTTTAACTAATTTTGAAAGGAATTTTAAGCGAAAACATTGCTGTTATTTTCGGTGCCATTCACAGATCACAAGAAATAGAATTTGAGGTCGAGAAAAGCTACGTGAATCACATATTGAAACTTTTGAGATAATTAATCTAAAGGTTCAATAATTATTTTATTATTGTGACTCCTTTTAAGATACTATAAATAAATCTTATTTTTAAACCATATTTTAAATATTATCAAAAGAAAATGTGTAATTTTGTCCACTAAAACACGAATTTCCTTCAGGAAACTTGAATTTATTTTGAGTAAATTAAGTGATTTAATCCGTTTTCCCTCTTTTTCATTTTTTCTTACTTCAGTTGAACTTTATTTAATATATTTAAATAAACATTGTGTGTAAGTCTACAAAAAGATTAGGAGAAAATAAGAATTTTAGTAACAATTACGGACGATTCTGGAATTAGGGCTTGGTTCTTGGGAATTAAATATTTTTTCAATTTAAAAATCAAAAATAATGACTAAAGAAATTTAAAAAATTTGAGGAAAATAAGTAAAAAGGATATACTTAAAAATACATATCAAAGTTAATTAAAAAAGTAACATATAAATAAATTGCATTAAAATCCCAGATCTCTTTTGAAATAACTAACAGCGATTTTAGTTTGAGGCAAATATTTGAAGGAACTTTTATATTTTCTAAATAATATCCATAAGATCCTTACATTTCCTGAAAAATTCCTAGAGAGAATGTTGTGATTTTTTCTGCCCTTTTCTGTCATTTCCTGCACTTTTCTCCTCTTTTCTGCGTTTCCATTTGCAATCCTTTCGGAGAGAGCGAGTCTCGCGATTGGCCAAAAAAGGGGCGTGTGTGCGAGAGCGTGAGGGCGAGAGACAGCAAAGGACGTGGCCGGCGCAGCGCTGCTCACGCCCACGCAGCGACGTCGGCAGCGGAATTTGCACAACCATTGGCGGCATGAGAGAGCGAGAGCGGGCTAGTGAGTGGGCGAGTGAGTGCGAGGAGGCGAGCAGGCGACGCGGCAACATGTTGCACGAAGCCAAAGGCCTGGCCTGGCAACATGTTGACCAGGCTGCGCAGGCGCAGCGACGACGTCGACAGCGGCAGCGGCAGTGGCAGCCGTGGCGGCAGCGCTCATTCAACTTTTCGTTCGTCATCGCCAAAGCATCTCTTCGACACGCGACTCACACACACACACCTGTGTGCCCAGTGCTCTCCCGCCCCGCTCTTCGCTGGCCATGTTGTTGTTGTTGTTGCGAAAAGTGCAAACAATAGCGCGCCGAAGAAAATTGCAAGCGAGCCGAAGGCAAACGAAGCGAAACGAAGCGCAGCGCCAGAGAGCGATCGCAGCAGTTCGGCTTGCTTCGGCTGCGGATCGGTTAGGTAGCGAGAGAGAGCGAGGGAGCAATAGCGAGAGCAATCGCAGCAGCCGCCGGCCAGTGTTGGCAACTCTAGGGGTCATAAAAAAAGCTAAGCTGGAATTTAAGAAAATAGCTAGAAACTGAAGGGGGTCTAGGTATTTAAATATTTTTGTTTGTTATATTTTATATAATTTGATTGATATTAAGAATATTGTGTGAACATTTTACATCGATCTAAACTCATATTGGTTAATTATGGATTTAAAACCGAATCATATTAAATTGGGATTTTAATATTTACCAAAGTTCAAATCAGTCTGAATTCTGACCTCCTTTAATTATATTCCTTCCTACTTAACTCAGTGCATTCCAGTTTTAGGTCAAGCGAAAAGCCATACCTGGCTAGAAAATAGCCAACTTGGCAGCTCTGCCGCCGCCTGAGCAGAGCAGAGCAGAGCAGCGCAGCGCAGCGAGGCGCAGGCCAGGCAAAGCCATATACACGGCGGCCCGCACCGCCAGGCTATCTAGTAGATAAAAAGTCGCCGATCCGCCGACAACCTCGACGCACCGTCGCACCTCGCTCTCGAAAACAAACAAACAGCAGAAAAGCAGCAAAAGTCAAAACGGAAAAGCAAAGAATATAAGAAAGAAATAAGAAACGAATCGAGCGTTATATCGATCTCGATGCCGATCTGCTGCTGACTTCCAGAACATACAGTGCCGCGGCCAACTGAACAATCCAAGTAGAGCTAGAGCCCAAGCTAAGGCTAAGGCTAAGGCTAACTCGCGACGATCGACCAATACCAATTTATGCAAACAAAATCGAAAATCGAATAGAAATAGCGCAAGAAATTCGCAGGCAGCGAATAGAATATAAATCCAATAAATCGGCGCGCGAAACTCGCGTGTGTTATCTAATCTGCGAAGAGGAGTACAAGAAAATCGGAATAGGAATCGGAATCGGATTCGGAATCGGAATCAATACATATAATACATATCAAATATATAATATATAGCAATATACTAAGCAGAGATCGCGAGTGTGTGTGCCTTTGTTTTGTATTTTTTGTCGTTTTGGTACTCTGTGCAAGCGTGCTCCCCAAGCCGGGCCTCTAATCTATACACAAATACAAATACAAATACAAGTAATATATACACGCACGATCTGAAGCCAGATCAGGATCAGCATCAGCGAACATGGCCATCAAGCAGAGGAAGCAGTCCGAGTGGGCCACGGCCACCGGCACAGTGCCGACAGTGCTCGATATGGACAGGAGCAGCAGCAGTGCCTCAGTAATGGACACCGTTTCCTTCTCCTCCTCATCCGCCATCACCTGCTCCTCCACCACCGCCTCTGAAGATACCCACAGATCCCGATCCCGCAGAGCCAGCGAGAAGCTAACCTGCCATCTGCGCCACCTGCTCCTCGCCGGACTGCTGCTCTGTTTGGCGCTGGCGGGCGGGGCGGAGGGGCGGCGGCATGCGCCGCTCATGTTCGAGGAGTCCGACACGGGCAGGCGCTCCAACCGACCGGCAGGTGAGTCCAGTAACCATAATACTTACTTACTTGCTTACTATAAGTATATATACGTTCCCGTATCGTGTGTCGTTCTCCACGAGCCATTTGCCGTTTGCCGTTTTCCACTTGCCATTTTCCACTATTTTCCACTTGCCCAAACAAACAGCGGCGGCCGCAAATATAAAACATATTTTTCTAGCCGTTTTAAGTTAGAATTGACTTCGAAAACTAGCTAGAAATCAAGAAAGAAATCAAGTAATAATTATTATATATTCATAACAAGGTTTTATCACCTATCAAGCACCTCAAATATTTTAGTAGGATTTTCCTAGTCCAATAACTACTTAAGCCACCTATCTGGTAATCCCCAAAAGTCCCTAAAATGTGTCAAAATATTTGCCTATATTTATCAATAATTTATTTATGTTTTTAACATATTGAAAAGGGTTTCCTCTTTAGTTTTTAAACATATTCCTTTACTAGATTTATCAGGGAAAGTGATACCAAGTTTCTTTAAATGAAATATTTATTTAATAATACTAGATTACTTTACTAGATTAATCTGGGAAAGTGATACCAGGTTTCTTTAAATGAAATATTTATTTATTAATAATCCCAGCTTAGAGCTCCTCACCACAAATTGTTTAATATCAGTGACTCTTCTCGGAAATAGAAATGATTAAAAACATGAAGAATTTCCAAGGAATTAAAGCTAAAATAGCTGATAAAAACGGGGAATATATATCCAGATATAGGTATTATTATGTTGGGTATTTTATTGTAGGGCTACAAGTGTGTAGGGCTTAGGAGCTCCTGGGTTTTCCACGGCCGCTGTGCCTGCTGCCTGCCTGAGTTGCATAAGAGGCCGTGCATTGCGCATACGCCGTGTCGGCTACTGGCGGGCGGGGAAATCCCCGCTCTAGCCTGCGCAGGTAGCAGTAGCCAAGCCAGGTCTCGAGGCGGGACCTGCTCGCACCCCTAATCCCGATCTGGCCGGGGTGCGTCTCGGGATATTCCCAACACGGCACGGCACGGCAGGGCCCTTTTTTACTAATCCGGAAAGCGGGAATTCCCTTCCGCTCGCTGCCTGCTGCCTGCTGCTTGCGCAGACGCTTCGGCGTCGTAAGCGGCTTACCAATCGATACAGATACAGATGCAGATACATATAGAGATACAAATACAGATTGATCGAGAGCAATTGCAATTTGTTGCAGCTCACACGCTTGATTAGCCGCATTTCCTGTTCCCTTATGGACTTACTAGCTCGCATACATCATGCTCTATTATGTTACCCCCAGCTTGCTTGCCGTTTTTCCTGCTGCATTTTCCACTTTTCCATTTTCCATTTGCCATTTGCCCGTTGCCATTTGCCCGTTTCCATTTTTCCATTTTCAATTAAAAACAGATTGCGGTTTAACGTTGCATCGCGACTTTGAAACGTTTCTCGTCTTACACCCAACGCGGTGCCGGGCCGTACTTGCTACCAATGCCGACTTACGGCCCAGTTGATGCCCTGTAGATCCCCCGGATCGGAAATACTCTGTACTAAGCTATAGACTAATCCAGGTGCTTAGGGTAACCCACACTTCCGAGTCAAATATCTCAGGAAGTAGGCCAGTTAGCCTGCCTAAGTCACTTGTTTTAGGCCTTTTTATTAACCTTAAGTCGATGTCAAAAGTTTAAGCCCGATCGTAGGTCGTTTTCACTAAATTGGGTTAGTTTTGGAGAGAATGGTTCTTATCCCAAGCAATTTGCTGGTGAAAACCTCTTCCATTTCCCGCTCCTTGATCGCTTGCCAAAAGTTAGGGCCCTGTAATTGGTTCGGGCCATGATCGTGGATCGTAGATGGCACACTTTGACGCCCACGCAGCACCCACTTCCACTTCCCGAGATCTCTGTTTATACAAAGTCTTGGCATAATTTAGTCGTTATATGGCTGCGACCAGAGACACACTTATCCGGCGTGGCTCCGTCGGCGTTTCCATAGTTTTTTCTTCTTTTTCTTCTTATTTTTAATGAATGAATGAAAAGCCAACGCGCAGAGGCAGAGGCAGCAGCAGCAACAACTACCAAAACAGTTCTTTTTTGGACGGCTTTTTCTCGTTTCTCTGCCGCATTATTTTTTCTGAATCTTTTTCCACTTTTTTGTGGCTAATCAAACGTCAAAGACCACGCAGACAGGGCCAGCAAACTAGCAGCCAATTCGTTTTGTTCATTTCGCATTTAATTTAACTGATTAACAAGCTGACCGAGCGACCGGGGCCACCTCTCCTCGCGTCCCACGGTGCCGCCATTCGTCAGCATAATTCATTTATTCAACTGTCTGCCGCCCAGTTAGGTGTTAAAAAGTTGTTAACTTATTTTTAATGAATGCGTGTAAAAACACCGCACACACACACACACGGACAAAAACAAAACGAACGAAAGACAAAAACCAAAAGCAGAGGGAAAAAAATAAAAGGCGACTCCGAAAAAAGGCAACGAAAAAAGATCAAGATGTGCCTACACGTAGAGCAGCCACAACAAGCCGCCGGCAACGGCAAAAAATCGTTCCGTTCATTTCGTTTCGTTTCGTTTTGGTTTTTGGATCCCTCTCCCCCTCTCCCTCTCTCTCTCTCTCTTGGCAAACATATCATGATCAGCAAAGAAGATGGAACGGAACAGGCCCCAGAGAAGTCGAAGCTAAAGATACTCTAAGGCGGGCTTTAAAGATATTCCCACACCCAACAAAAAATCATCATAGAACCTATACGATTGTTACATGAATTCTATACTCTTGAGTATGAAAAATTTCTTAAAAAGATGCTTATTAATTTGATACTAGGAAAGTATACATTTTATACTCATCTGCACCAATATTTCATTTCAAACAGAAAAGCACTAAATTCCAGCTAACGCGATTTGTTATCGAATTTTCGATGTAGGTTCTTATAAAAATAATACTCGAAAATACACAATTGAATCTTTGGAGTATACAAATTATACTTTGCAGTATATATTTGATATTTTTAAGTATACAATTTATACTAAACTCGTTATACTGCTTGAGTATATTTTTAAGACAACGCGTAGAAAGGTTAAACTCTTGTTTTTTTTTTTTTTTGTGCACTTATTCCCCTTAAAAGCTCTTCTGGCATTTTCAAGAAGTATATTTTTGGAACCCATTTCTGTGGCTTAATTTCCTACCAAGTCAGGGGTACTCTTAGCCAGGGTATTTCCCCAGAAAAACACGTTAAGACCGCAGCAGAGGGGCGGGGCTCAGACATTTGTTTGGGGCCGTCTGCGACAGCCACCCGAAATGAGCCACCGCCGCCGTCGTCGTCGTTGTCAGTTGCATGTCAGCCACTCGATCCGAGCTGAGCTGGCCAGGAAGAGGCTGGGGGCCAGCCAGGAGGAGGGCACAGTGCCAGTGCCAGTGCCAGTGCCATGCGAAATGCAACCAATTTGTTGCATTTGCCACACAGACGACAAGAGGCAAGAGGCGAGGAGGAGGAGGCGTTGCGCGCAGCGTGTGGGCAGAGGAAGCACTTAATGCCCACAAGGTGTCAAATTGCAGCAAACTCCGCTTCGCCCACCCCGAAAAAAAAAACAAAAAGCCCAACAAAATATCGAGGGAGAGCGGGGGGGCCGTGTGTGTCTGGCGTAAATTAATTTGGCCAAGAGCGTAGGCCAAGTAGATACGCTGCGAGGCGATACGATCTCATTGAGTCGAATCCGTAGGCTCCGCGCCGTTTCCGTTCCAATGAATGGAACGAAGGCGAGATGGGGATTGGGGTTTGGGGTTTGGGAGCTGTGGAGTTGCCACAGACCGTAGACCGTAGACCGTAGACCCTAGACGGGCATCCGCCGAGAGTTGACAGCTAATAACAGATTTCTGCTTCTGCCGCCGCCTCGCGGACTCCTCTTTTTTATGGGCGCCATCCATCTGCATCTCCATCGCCATCTGCATCTCCATCTCCATTGGCATCTCTCGGTGGCATTTGCCATGCCTTTCATTAGCACATGCCGCATTCTTGCCATGCATTAATTATCAAGACGCAATCAGCGGCGGCCCCTCTCGAGGGGCCCTTCCCGAAGAAAGTCTTCTGTTCTTTTTGTTAATTTTTCCTAACGAAAGATATGGGATGCATTCGCACGCATCATCTACATGGCGGATCGCTGATAGAAACCGATTTTATCGGATGATTCGCCGGGTTTCTACAGGCAAGTTCCCCCATTATTTTATGGCGCAAATAAAATTCAATGGCTTCGCTTGTCGCTTGTATAAAGCCATAAAGTTCGGCAAACAACAGGAAATCAACTAGCTTACCAAAGAAAAATATTAGCCAGCGACTTGTGTTTATTTATGGGTGAGAAAAAAAATATTTTATAAAATTAGGGAGATGTTTAAATTAATTATAAAAATATATAAAGTCTAATGAGCGTTTGCACTGGCTTAAATATTTTTAATTTTAGTGTAAAAATCATTTAATAAGCATGGGAAAATATTTAAATTAAATATTTTTATACATATCAATTATAGACCAAAGTTCCATTTAATATTTCATACAACTAAAGACCCCTCTTTGATGACAAAAATTTAAATTAAATATATAAAAATATATAAACTCAAGGGGATTCCAATGAGCGTTCGCTCTGAGTTAAATATATTTATTATTTAAAAAGCTTTGCAAAAATATTTAAATTAAATATGTTTATCCAAACCAATTATAAACCAAAGTTCCCTTTAATATTTCATCCAACTAAAGACCCCTCTTTGATGACACGCGGGGATCCTAATGAGCCTTCCGCTGTCGGCCAAATTTTTATTTAATTTTGTGTAAAAATTCGCTGGCGATTTTTGTCGTTACTCGCAATTGGGCATGCAATTGCATAGCTCGACAATTAAATTTACCCTTTCATAGTCGCACATTCGTATATTTCGTGTGTTTTTCGTGCTAAAACGCCCACCAAAACGAGCAGAAATGCCGAAAAACGCCCGCAAATCGCGTGTCGCGTGACGCGCTTTGCCGGCTGCTGTTGTTGTTCTTATTCTTATTGTTGTTGTTGTTGCCTTCTTGCCTGCCCATTCATTGCAGTCCCCAAACACCGAAAAAAAAACAAAAACGAAAACAAAATACATCCTCAGCATATTTGTGCAACTTATCAGCGCATTTAAAATTAGCCAGGCAACAAAAACAGCCAAAAACCGCCAACGTATTCCGAATTTGCTTCTTTTTTGTAGTAATTTTTCCTCTTTTTTCATTTTATTTTTATTTTTGTATTTTTTTTATTTATATATTTTTGTTGTAGTATTTATTGTTGTTATTGTCTCGACATCTGTGCGGGGCAAGTCGCAGTCGCGTGATTTGGTTTGTAAATGGGAAAGGAAGGCGAGCGCGAGCACACACAGCTACGTTTTTGGGGGAAATTGTATAGAGGCCAGGGAGGGGATACGAAGGGGGGAAAGTGCAAAAACTAAAACCGACAAAATAAAAATAGTCATTGAAAATGTTTACGGCCCCCGGCCTGGTCATCATTGTTGTTCCAAAAACAGCTAAAAACAGCCAGGAAAAATGCAACAGCAAAAGTGCAACAAAAAATTAAAAAAAGGGAATATATATTTAGTAAACTGCAACAGAGATATAGGTGAATGGTTCATAGGTCGTTGGTTTTTAAATAAATAATATTTATATAAATGTAGTAACAGGGATATATGTAAATGATCCATAGATCGTTTGTTATTTAATCATACTATTTGCAGATAAAGCTCGCAAGCTGCTTTTAGGGATTTATGATTGATGAGGAATCTGTTGACTGTTTATACACTTTAAATTATTTTTAATGTGGACTTTAATAAATTAAATATCCATAAATAATTTCCCTATTTTGATTCCCATATTATACGTGTATGATACATTATATTACATTTGAAATCATTTTAACCCTAGAAGCCGACGCACTGTCCCGAAAAATGTGATCGCTGTCTTCTGTGCTTATTCAACACTCGAATATTTGTCTTTTACATAAGCCAAAAAAAATCAGTGCCTTCTTTTTTTAGCGATTCTTGGCTGCAACCCCAGAGAAAACCCAAAAAGAAAAAAAAGAAAGAAATAGAAAATCAACAGCGGGACCTGAACGAGCCCCTCTTTTTGGTGGCTTTTGGGGGCGTTTTGCTGCGGCTTTTTCACTTTTGAACTTTATTTTTACCTCGAGTTGGGGGTGCTTTCTTCCGAGGATGGAGCAGGAGCAGGGGGAGCCTGTATTTGGTATTTGTCCATCGGCTTGGTGGCTGTTGTTGTTGCTGTTTGCTTTGTTGCCACCGCCGCCGCGTCCAATAATGTTTGCTCACTCGCACTCGGCCCGCGGCCCGCGGCCCGCTCGGCGGAGCCCACTCTCAGCTGTCATAAATTATCAACGGAAAGGCGACCACAAGCGATGATGACAAGGCAAGCCCCCCACTGCCCCTGCCCCAGCCCCAGCCCCCTTTTCCATGCAACACACACCGAAAAAAAATATAAGAGATCACTTACGATGGCTAAAACTGACCTAAGATCACAAAATGATCTGAAAGATGGAATATAGCATTGTTAGTATCAAAAGAGTACAAAAACCATAAGTCAAAATGATCTGAAAAATGGTATAATACACTTTAAGAATACAAACGTTTATAATATATTTAAAAACATACTGAAAATGATCTGAAGAATGAAGAATCTAATGATGGAAATAATCTGAAAAATGGGTTTTAGCATTGTTAGTTAATTCTAACGAACTTTATATCAAAAGAGTACAAAAACCCCAAGTCAAAATGATCTGAAAAATGGTATACTGTACTATAAGATCACAAACGTTCATAATATATAAGACTACATACTGAAAATGATCTGGAAAATGCTATATAACATGGTTAGATCATTATATCAAGTCTGGTATCAAAAAGGATCATTTAAAATCTATATAAAATGAACTGAAAAAGGTATTAGCATTCTTAGTTATTTCTAACGAATTTTGTATCAAGAAAGTACAATAACCATAAATCAAAATGATCTGAAAAATGGTATACTCTGCTATAGAAACACAAACGTTCATAATATGTTTAAAGACATACTGAAAATGATCTGAACAATGGTATATAACATAATTAGATTATTATATCAAGTCTGGTATCAAAAGGGATCATTTAAAATCCATATAAAATGATCAGAAAAAAGGTATACCACCCACCAATTTCATAATGTGATCTCCCCTGTTGCTTACCGTGTACTTTCCTCCTCTTTTGAGCGACGCACTTAATCAACCATTAGAAATCTTCATTAGAACTGGCGTGTCCCCAAAATAAAGAAAAAAAAATAAGGAAAAAAAAGAGAGAAAAAAGTAAAGGCCAGGCTAGGCAGCGAGGCATTTTGACTTTGTTTGCTTTGCACTTAAATAATTTAATTGCTTATAAAACAAACAAGTCGCTGGTGAACCATTTGAACAAATATTTCATTTAGTTTTATCGCCGCTCTTTTTTTTTTTGTTGTTTGCCGCCGCCGCCTCTCGGCATTCATTCATTTCGATCGATCGATCGATTGATTGATTGACTGATGGACTGATTGACAGCTCAACACTCGTAGCTGTCAAATTTTCGAGGAACATCGTTATCTCAGACTACCATTTTCCCCATTTTCGTATTTAAGATCATTAAATTCACTTTCCTTTTTCTTTCGCCTCGTTAAAACTTGGATCATCCTTTCGTTTGAATTGAATTTTATGATGGCCAACGTTGAGCTTTAACATTTGCGCTAATTATTTTGCCACAATTAATTAAGGCGCAATATAAAAATAACATTAAACAAGAGCAGCGGCGGCAGCAGAGGCGGCGGCAAAAAACGACGAAATGAGCAAATAAATAAATGTATAGAAAAGCGTACGGACATATGTATATATCTGAGAGATATATAGATAAATGAAAACAGCTTCGGCTTCGGCCTGGTCTATATATTTCGCACAGGCTATATGCACCGATCTCTGCGCTGATCTTTTAACTCAATTAAAAGCGCGTACGAGCGCCAAAATTTTCAAAGGCACTTCGCTCTGTCCCTGTATATATATGTATCCATATAGCCGTATATCTATATAGCGGGGCCACAACAAATAAGACACACTGAAAGCACACAACACACACAACACACAAAAAATAGCCGACAATTCGACGCCGCCGCCACTGGTTCTGGTTCTGCGTCATGTGAGTCACAGAAAATCTTTTGGTCCATTTTCCATTTTCCTGATGACACATGTCTGGCCCCCCAGTTGCTCCTTGGTCCTGTTACTGCCTGACTGTAATTAGCACATTGTAGCAGAAACCACAAAAAAAGGAGAGAGGGAAGTAGGCATTAGTTTGTTGTCTTTATGGCCCAGCACAGGCCACAAAAATGTCTTGAGCTGATTTTAAAAAATATTAGAACCCTATCAGGGATCCCAGGGGTTATGGGGATTTTTTGTCTAAGCTTTACAGAGCTTAAAATGGATTTAGGACCTTAATTTAATTACTAATATAATATTCTCCAAATTAAAAATAACTAAACTTTAATTGCGTTTTGTCGCCTTGCCACAGATGCCACAGATCGGGGTAAATATGGGGTAAAATCGCAGGGAAAGGGGCTGCCAGCATGGAGGGAACTAGCTTGGTTTTTAGTATTTTTAACATTTGTTTGCTAATGATTCGTATGCCGCAAATGTGTGCCCAGACACTTTTGAGTTTCTGCAAAAGAAAAAGAGAAAAAAAAAAACCAAAGAAAACAGTTGTTGCACTTTTCTGTGAGTCAATGCACTGCAAAAAAAGATAAGAAAAATACGAGAAAAATATAAGGCGGCGGCACAATTTATTTCTAGACATTTCGTCTTAAATTAAACTTAAAAATAAAGGCAGTGGGGAATGCACTGCGCCCACACGGAATTGTCGGAATTGGCATGTAAATATTTTGCACATTTTCCATGATGCTTGTCCATCAATTGGCCAAGAAATTCCAAACCCGAAACCGAGTCCTAAGTGCACAAACAAACAAATAGCAAAATATATGAAGCAAATTTCTTTGCACAAAAACCAAACCGAAATTGGCCGCATATTTCTATATTTTCTGATATTTTTCGCGATTTTTTCGCGGTCATACATCAAGTGTCTAGACAAATTGTGGCAACACACAATAATAATAATAGCAGCTGAGGTTAAAAACAGGAAGTGGAGTGTCAGGAGGAGAGAGATAGCGCCAAAGATGGGCGGGGATTTTTCGTCAATTATTTTCATAATTTCCCCCACTTACCTGCGGTATCTTTTATTATTCCATAAACATAAGGAGGCCATTCTTACGATTTTGTTATCAAACTAGCTAGAAATATTATTTATTTGAAAATAATAAATATAGGAATTAATGCTAAATATCGCTGGAATTAAATGAAATTTCCATTTAATTCATCTGATTGTTGTGCGAGACACTTTCTGTGAATTGTGTGACATGCCGAGATCAAGACTTGCAATATGATTAATGGACTCTGCCTGCCCAGTCCCAGAGACTGAGGATTATCTGCAGCCTCTATCCGCTCCGATCTCTCTTCTATTCTATGCTGCTGCTGTGTGTTTGTTGTGCGAGTATTTAAATTGTTTCGCACGCAAATAAAGCTGGCGCCAATGACGAGCAGCAACAACAAATTGATAAACGTCGCGCGTCGTTAGCGCCACTTATCACGTATACGCCATGGCGCCGCCAGCAGATCCGGCGGATTCGGTGGATTCATTTCGGATTCGCTGGTTGCGGGTGGCTCCGGCTCTCAGCTCACGGCTCACGGCTCGCGGCTCTCGGCTCTCGATCGCCGTAAATTTTGAGGCCACATCACGTGTATTTAGCTAATTACTTGTAGTTTATGGCCGCCACCCGCCGCATTTTTTGTTATTTCTATTATTTTTAATTCCGAAAACAAATGTGATTATCAGGGCAGCATGATATGGCATGGCGAAGATATGGGAATCGTGAATGATGTGTGCGATAACCGCGGGGGAGCCAAACACCAGCGGCAACAGGTGTCAACTGGGCGACTTTAGCTACACGCAGAAAAAAATAGCTACCCTTGAAAAATAACAAATAAATTATAAAAACAGCTACCCTTAAAAAATCCTACCCTCCAGAATTTAATTTTTATTCTATATTAATTATTACTCCATTTTCTCTATTTTTATTTCTTTTGGTTTAAAGCAAAGTTTTTCAAGCGATTTGTCAGCGTTTCAGAGCGTTTTCCTATCGTTTTCCTTGCGTTTTCAAAGCGTTTTCCTAGCGTTTTAGAGGCGTCTTGCTAGCGCTTTCGAGGCGTCTCCCCAGCGTTTTCGGGGCGTCTTCGTTGCGTTTTCTTTGCGTTCCCTGCGTTTTGCCAGCGTTTCTGCTGTCGCTTTTGTTTAATTTAATTAAATATCATTGCCAGACGAACAACAACTACGAAAGCTACCAATTTTGGGCCTTTGCCTGCTCGATTTGATTTGTTTTTATCGTTTTCTCTCCGAGTTGCCCGATGCCCGTGTGTTGCCAAGCTTTTGTTGTCGGCGTTTTGCCTTTTTGTTTCGTTTACATTTTTTATGAGTGGCGCCAAAAGTTTTAGCATAATTTGGCCCGAGACTCGAACGTGTGTGTGTGTGTGTGCCTGTGTCGGTATTTCTAAATATATTAATAATTTAACGCGTCGCATTTTCGATTTGCATACGATTTGTGGCATTTTCGTGCAAAGTTTTATTTATTTTTTGCCGCTCGCGCGCACCCAATTAACTAAAGTCCAAATCGAAATCCAAATGGTAATCGTAATCGAAATCGAAACCCCAAATGAATGCTGACAACCCTGCCAGACCCCCTTTTTTCGATTTAATCTTAAGTACACGGAAAGCAAAGAGTGCCTTATAAAAAAATTATTTAAAATAATATCTTATCCATATTTATTAGCTTTTATTTACTAAAATGAATTTCCCCGCCCTTTAAAGCATTTTGTAATATTTTTTAAAACCAAATGTCGATTAGTTTCACCTTTTTTCCGGTGTAGCGACTTGCATTTGTAATTGAAAACGCTGCCGGAAGCGACTCAACGCCTCTCAGCGAATGTGGCGCCAGGTTTTTTATACATTTTCTCTCTATTTCTCTATTTTGTTGTATTTTTTTCGTATTTTTCGCGTTCACTCCGCACTTCTGATACCGATGATTCTGATTGCATCGAGCTCGCCCACCCGAAACCCAAACGAAATCGAAGCGAAACCCAATGCGAAAACGTGAAAATGACAGACGATAAACTACTGCCCGGGATGGGCTGGCATTTCCCAGCTGGGAGCCTTCTCTCGATTGAAGTTAATTAGTCGCTGATCGATAGGATTTGGTTTGGGCTTGGGTTTGGGATTGGGATTGGGATGTGGATCTGGGCTGTGGGCTGTGGGCGTCTCTGTCGCCTCGATCGGTTTATGGATTTTCATTATTATTATTAACCTCGCTCTGGCTCATCGGCGCTGATATATAGGCATCGCCAGTTGCCGCCGCCGTCGCAGCTATATATATTCCATATATATATGTATACAATATATATGGGCAATTGCATCGCTGACTGGCGCCAGCAACCTGAAAAGAAAAATACAAATAAAATGGCAAAATGGCAAAATGTGGAATAAACATTCGAGAAACAGATCTTAAATGGCAATTGAGGAAGCCGCTTCCATTTATACATATATTTTATATTCAACTCTGTGTGTTTCCTTTGCTTTCAGTCACCGAATGTCAGTTTGGCAAGGTTCTGCGCGAATTGGGCTCGACCTGGTACGCGGATTTGGGTCCACCCTTCGGAGTTATGTACTGCATCAAGTGCGAGTGCGTGGCGGTAAGTCAACTTTACTTATTATATTTTTATTATTATTAAGCTTGGATAAAAGCAGGAAGATTAGCCTCTGCAGGCACACCTATCCTAGTTTCATATAAACTATGGCTGTATTTAATTTGTAATTATTTAATAGAAACCTTAGATAGGGAAATACACTCAAAACTTCACCTGCAAAAAATATATAAAAAAACCCTAAAATTCAATCATGTTGGCCAGTGAAAAAACAGTTGAAAAACCCGAAAAATTCAAATGCTAACAAATTCCAACTGATGGGCGGCGTCGGGCGGATCCCCAGGCAAAAATTGACTAATGACCGTCGACATTCGCTACACGCGGAAAAGCTCAAGAAAATGCTGAAAAACTAAGAGGCTGAGAGACTGCGAATGAAAATGATTGTGTTTTCAGTTTTGGACGCGCTTAATTTATGGCATTTCCACGCATGATTAATATCGATTTGAAAGCTCTTTACGCGATATATTACGAATCAGAGCCAAATATTCTGTCAGCCTTGCCAAAGTCAAAAACAAAATTCTGTTCGATCGAATTACGCAAAAAAAAAAAAAAATAAGAAGATATATACAGAACACACTCGGTGTCCTCGTCGATATATAGATTTCGGTATTTGTATTGGAAAATTGGTTGACAAAAATGAATCGTTGTTGTTGCTAGTCTGCGATGGACCAGACGCGATTTCTCCAGGCCAGCTATATACACTCCATATATATACGCATATATAGGACGATCCGATCCGAGTATACTCGCATTTTGAGTTAATTTTTAATGTGCATTGCATAAAAGTCAGCTTTGAAATTAATTAATTATAATTTATGTCGGCTGCAAGCGTCGCAAATGAGCACATCATAAAATTATTTAAAACATGTTGCTGCTGTTGAACTTTAAGCACGGCGGCAACATCATCATCAGCCAGCCAGCCAGCCAGCCAGCCAGCGGTGGCGACCAATAAAAATTAATAATAAAAAACAGAGAAACATCAAAAAGCAGCAGCAGTGGCGGCAGCACAGACGGACGAATTCGAAACAAAATAAATGAAATGAAATATAATTTTCTATATTTATATAAGCCAAAGTATTGGTGGCTTGATTTAGACCAGATTTTCGGTGGCCAACAAGGCATAAATCAAGCCAGGCGACAGGCCTGGGAATCTGCTCTCTGCCTTACTAATTCCAATTAGTTGTTTATTATTTTATTTATATTTATTTTTTATTTTTCAGATACCCAAGAAGCGCCGCATCGTTGCACGCGTCCAGTGTCGCAATATTAAGAACGAGTGTCCGCCGGCCAAATGCGATGATCCCATCTCGCTGCCCGGCAAATGCTGCAAGACCTGTCCCGGCGATCGGAACGGTAAGTCTTAGTCCACTTAGTCCCCCTTAGAGCCCCCCCTATAGTATCAATTACTTGTAGAAAAATATAAAGAAAAAACAAATGCTTCAAGTGGCCGTGGGAGGAGGAGGATCTACCAATTAGTTCGAATTTTTGTTCTATCTATTTTTCTGATTTGAAAAAGGATATTTAAAGTTGAGCAATTTTTTCTTCCATTTTTTTCGTATTTAAGAAAGGATATTCAAAGTTTTCTCCAATAATTTCAAGCCTTTTAGCTTCCTAGAAAAAATCCCTTTGTGGGTTTATCATCTTTTTAGCTATCATTTTATTTATATTCAAGATTTATATTTATTCATATTCACAGTTCTTCCCAATAATTTCAAGCCCTTAAAGCTTCCTAGAAAAAGTCCCTTTGAAGGTTTTTCTTCTCTCTAGCTAGCATTTTATTTATATTAAAAATGTATATTTATTTATATTTACTCAGACCCACAATCATACGATTGAGTCTATATCCAAGCCCATAATTTGCGCCTAATGCTTCAATATTTTGACACCGACCAGTGTTTGTTGATAGCATAAATCGGGATTAGACACCGATTTGGCCCAATATCTCTGGCAGCTATATCTTGTCTGGCTTGGATATATAGCCATGAATAATTAAGCGTAACAGCGATGCCAGCTGCCGCACACACACACAGCTCTCTCTCTCTCTCTCTCTCTCTGTTCCGATCTGCCACTACTCGTATATAGTCTCGGGAAAGATCCCCCAACTTTTGGCCGAAACGCGTAAATTGTTTATGAAAAATTACTTGGCCCGAAATGAAGGTCAGCGCTACGCAATTTATATTTCGTTTTTATGTCTCAGTCTGTCGCCGATCGGCGGTGATTCCGATTCCGAAACCTATCCCGGGATAATGGCTACTAGTAGCGACTTTTGCATTTATTTATTGTGCTTTCTTGTGTATTTTTCCCTCTGTTTTTTGCGACGACTGCGTGTGTGTGTTTTGTGTGCTTTTTGTTTTATTTTCAATCTATTTTATATCGCCCGAACGGCGCCTGAAGTTGTTTCTGTTTCGGTTTCGGTTGCTGTTTCTGGGGGCAATATTATCGAAACAGGCCGAGTATTTCAAGTATTTTGCCCGAGAGCACTTTGCCGGGGTCCCCATTGGGGGCGCACGTGCCGCATTTTGCAGCGGCTAATAGACCAATTACCACCGAGTCTTTGGCATATATATTCAATATATAATTTATATATATATTCAAGCTAATTTCGAGCCTCCAAAAGCAAGAAAAGAGAGGCAGAGAGATTTCTCTGTGACATTTTTCACATAATCAGGCAGGATTCCAGTCTCAAGTCTCAAGTTGCTAGTTGCTAGTTGCATGTTGCATGTTGCATGTTGCTTGTGGCTGGCTGTGTGGCATGGAGCTGCAAACTGGTTGGCCACCGAAACGGGAATGGGCAGCGAGGGGTTAAGGGGGCTGCATCACATCATTAGTTTCCGTTTTGCGGCAATTTTTCATTTGCTTATGCAAAGAGCCGTTGACCCGCGGGGACCTCACTTCCAGCCAAAAAAAAAAGGCTGAGAAAATACAAAAACAATTTCACTTTTCCCTTCTCAACTTATTTGTTATTTTTTGTATTTTTATTTGCGCTTTTTTTCGCTTGATTTTTGCGAATTTTTTCGCTATGTGAAAAAGGCGAAAACTCCCAACTCGTTTGCCATAAATAGTTAGAAGGCACACACGGGCGCGGCTTTTCCAGCGCGACGCGGCGAGACGAGACTCTTTGGCTCTCACGCAGTCAGCCAACTCAGCTAGCCATCCCAGCTAGCCATCTCGGCCATCTCAGCCTGCTCAGGCTTCTGGCCGGGCTATTGTACAAATATTTCGCAGCATCTCGCAGCATCGCAGCAGCAACAAAGCCAAACGGCAGCAGGCTGCCTGCAACGATCGCTTCCAAAGTTATTTTTTGCCTAACTTGGTTTTTTGCCTCATAGTCCGCATATTATGCCTGCACTGGGAGAAAATATGTGTTCTTTTGAGGTCAGGCAGCACATGCCTAAGACACTTGAACATTTTTCTAATACTTCTTAAAGGAAAGAAAGGAAGAAAGCATAAAAAGTTTGTTTATTTCAGGATAAATCTATGGGGTTTTCGTTGTTAATTGGGAAGATATTATTTATTTGATTGAGGGAAATTATTAATTATGGAAATTAAAGACCAAGATATATATATTTTTATTGATTATAGAAATTAAAGACCAAGAGATATATATTTTCTATAGTTAACTTTTTTTTTTAACAAATGAAAGCCCAGGAGTAATATATATTTTTTAAAGTCAACTTAATTTGAAGTTCCTTTTTAAATTTATTTAATTAAAGGTGCCAAGCTATTAAAAATCTTTTAAAAATCTCCGAAACTAGTTCTCTCTTTTTTTTATTATTTAAAAAAATATATCTTAAAAAAAAGCAAACTTTTTGTTTAAAAATTGATATCCCATGAGTTATATATATTTTTTAGAGTCAACTTCTTTTGAGGTTCCTTTTTTAAATACATTTAATTTCAAGTTCCAAAGCATTTAAAAATCTTTTAAAAATCTCAGAAACTAGCTCCCGCTTTATTTTATTTTTAAAAAATATATATAATAAAATATAGTTACCATTTTTTTATCAAATGAAAGTCCAAGACTTAATTATATTCTTTAAAGTTAACTTCCTTTGAGGTTCCTTTTTTAAATACATTTAATTTCAAGTTCCAAAGCCTTTAAAAATCTTTAAAAAATCTCCGAAACTAGCTCGCTCTTTTTTAAATTATTTAAAAATATATATATCCTCCATAGTGAGGCTCCACTGTCTCTTGGCTGGCCAGGGTCCTGGGCAAAGTTGTCAGGCGGCCCGGCGGCCCATTGGCCCGATGCTCGATGGCTCGCAGCCTCCGAGGCTCGAAGCTCGAAGCTCATGACATGGCCATACATATAATCAACATCAACAATTGCCTGCCTTCGTTAAATGTCCATTTTGGGATCTCTCCTCGCATCTTTTGGCTCTGCCAGCGATCGATTCCGATCGATGCTCTGCTGCCTCTGCCATTAATTTATGCCGGGCATTATTTTTTGTTCGTTCATTTTTATAATGACATAACTCGAGCATTTTAACGCTTATTAAATTATCTCATTTGCCGCCACAAACGGCGGGCGGTCCCTATTTAAACCAAAAGCGGGGCGAAAAATATCCCCAGGTAGACACAATCAAAGTTAATGTTTTCTCGAAGTCGCAGTCGGAGTCGGAGTCGGAGAGTTGACAATTCAACTTGATGACATCTTTTGGCCATCAGTCCCGGCCCTTTTTCTCTCTTTCCCTTTCCCTTGACCATCTGCGATCCGGATTCCGATCGATTCTCGATTCCCAGCAGCAACTTTGTGGTGGTGGCCACAAAAGGATCGACTGAGATCGGCTGAGATCGGCCCGAGATCGGGGTTAAATTCATTTTTATGGCCGGGCGTGAGGTGCGCCATCGAACAATAAAATCTCCGACTTTATCTTTATCTGTATCGTTATCTTTATCGGTTCTGGATCGGCAGCGGCAACGGAACTGTCTATTATGTTCCCACTCTCCCCAGTCCAGTCTTTATTTTTTTTTTCAACCTCTTCTACCTCGTTTTTTTGTTACCAACCTTAAGTGGAGATTGTGTGGCCGCGATAAGGCTGAGAAATAGAGCTAACAAGAGCTAACCAAATCGTATTGGAGATTAAAGGGGTGGGCAGAGAGAGACTGGACTGGGCTTACTTATTATCCCAAATGGGGTTTAACCTCTCCTTGAAGCTCTCTCTCCTGTAGATCATAATTGCCGGGTTACTTATCGCCGCGATCAGGCTGATCATGGTGCTGATCCCACCTGGTAATGTGACATGGCCGCCGTCAGTTCAAACGTTTGTGTTCTCGTTTTTTAGTTGTTTTCTTCGTTTTTTGTTAATGAGCTGCCGGTGAGATTCCACATACCAAAGCGTTGACTCAATGCCCAAGGTGTCGTTTGTCTTTCTGGCTTTCTGGCTTTCTGGCTTTCTGACTCTCTTTGGCTTTGTCGGCTTCACCTCAACCCCATCCATGTGCTCCTCCTGCCGGTTCAACGTGTCGTCGTCTTTGTGCTCACCAAAACTCATTTATCTTGGCTTACAGCAGGGCTAAAAAAGCTCAGAAAAAAAAACAAGAAAAAAACACCTTAAAAAGAACGAAATTTTCATTCATCTGCAAGCGCGATTCAAGGGCAGCAGACAGACACCAATAAGCCCCAAGAATGTAGGGTCCACAAATTGAAAAGCAGCCGAAGACCGAAGCCGAAGGTAAAGCTGGCCTGGCCAGAACTGGCTGGCCAAGTGGCTCGTATTAAGATCAGGCGATAAGATCGGACAGCAGAAGCCCAGACTGGGACGAGGGACCTGGTCCCAGGTTCCAGGTTCCAGGGCCCGGACTCGGGACTCTCAATAAAATGCTATACAAGGTGTCAGATTTGTCGCCCTTCATTATGCGCGCTGCGCTCTTTTTTATTATTCTTATTTTTACTCTTATTTTTTACTCGTTGCTGAGGCGGCAGAGGCTTAAAATAATCGAAATGCCATCGACAGGAGGAGCAGGAGTAGACCCGGGCTTTAATCAGCTTTTGTCGGCCTTCTAACGAAGTCGGGAATGGGAATATGGGAATGGTGATTTATGTGAGCCTGGCTTCCTGCCCTGGCTGGGTGTCAATCAGCGGGACAGCGGCGGAAATGTGTCCACCTACTTTCACGGGTCCGAAATGAGCGTGTCATGTGGATTCCGGGAACTCCTTCCCCTCTCCGGCTGCGGCCTCTACCTGCCCTCAATTTATGCACGATTAATGAATGCCACCTGGGCTCGGTTCGGGTTCGGACTCGGCTTAGACTCCTACCTGGCCATTCATGGTGATCCCTAGCCCATTCACCATCCGCTCTGAATGGGCAACGGCTGCTTTGAAGCATTTGTTGCTATCTAAATTCCATTTAAGGTCGAATCTCACCCGAGGCTTCTTTCTTTCTTTCTCTACTTGCAGATACGGATGTGGCCTTGGATGTGCCAGTGCCCAACGAGGAGGAAGAGCGCAACATGAAACGTAAGTACAAAGGCGGACGAGAGGACACCCACCAAGGATAAATAAAAGGGGATTTAAATCCCTAATAAAGCTATAGCTTCCCTGATCCTTAAAGAAACCCTCTTAAGAAAGAAACCCTCTAAAGCTAAAACTAAGTTCCGTCTCCAATCTTGATTATCGATTCATTTCGATTAAAGGTTCATCTCTAGTCTCTTATATCTATTAATTAAGATTTAAGTGCCATCTCTAATCCCTATTATCGATTCGCTTCGCTTGGAGATTCATCTCTAATCTCGAGTATCGATTAATTAAGATTAAATTTGCATCTACACTCGATTATCGATTTATTTAGATTAAAGATTAATCTCTGGTCTCTTATATCGATTAATTAAGATCAAAGTGCCATCTCTAATCTCAATTATCGATTACGTTCTTTTAGAGGCACACATCGAATTAATCGTTCAAATTCTTTTTGTAAATTTCAAGCAGAGACCTATCTTTTCTTTGAATTTCAACTAATTAAACTAATTTTCTCTCCTTCTCCCACAGATTACGCTGCGCTACTGACCGGGCGCACCTCCTACTTCCTCAAGGGCGAGGAGATGAAGTCCATGTACACCACCTACAATCCGCAGAACGTGGTGGCCACCGCCCGCTTTCTGTTCCACAAGAAGAACCTCTACTACTCCTTCTACACCTCGTCGCGTATTGGCCGTCCGCGGGCCATCCAGTTCGTGGACGATGCCGGGGTTATCCTGGAGGAGCACCAGCTGGAGACCACGCTGGCGGGCACCCTGAGTGTCTATCAGAATGCCACCGGGAAGATTTGCGGTGTGTGGCGGCGAGTGCCGCGGGATTATAAGCGCATCCTGCGCGACGACCGACTCCATGTGGTGCTCCTGTGGGGCAACAAGCATCAGGCGGAGCTGGCGCTGGCCGGGAAGGTGGCCAAGTATACGGCGTTGCAGACGGAGCTCTTTAGTTCCCTGCTGGAGCCACCACAGACCACCAGTGGGAGAGCAGACCCTCAGCTGGCGGGAGCCGGGGGCACGGCCATTGTGTCGACGAGCAGCGGGGCCGCCTCCTCGATGCACCTGACCCTGGTCTTCAACGGCGTCTTCGGGGCCGAGGAGTTCGCCGATGCCGCCCTCAGCGTGAGGATCGAGCTGCCGGAGCGCAAGGAGCTCGTCTTCGATGAGATTCCCCGTGTGCGGAAGCCCTCCGCCGAGATCAATGTCCTGGAGCTGTCCTCGCCCATCTCCATCCAGAATCTGCGGCTCATGTCGCGCGGCAAACTCCTGCTGACGGTGGAGTCCAAGAAGTATCCCCAGCTGCGCATCCAGGGGCATATTGTGACCCGGGCCAGTTGCGAGATCTTCCAGACCTTGCTGGCGCCCCACTCCCCGGACTCCGCGACCAAGAGCAGCGGCTTGGCCTGGGTCTACCTCAACACGGACGGATCCCTGGCCTACAACATCGAGACGGAGCACGTGAACACCCGCGACAGGCCGAACATCAGCCTGATCGAGGAGCAGGGCAAGCGCAAGGCCAAGCTGGAGGACCTCACCCCCAGCTTCAACTTCAACCAGGCCATTGGGAGTGTGGAGAAGCTGGGACCCAAGGTCTTGGAGTCCCTGTATGCCGGCGAGCTGGGCGTCAATGTGGCCACCGAGCACGAGACCAGCTTGATCCGAGGGCGCCTTGTGCCCCGTCCCGTGGCCGATGCCCGCGACTCCGCCGAGCCCATCCTGCTGAAGCGGCAGGAAACGGATCAGAATCCTCATGCCGTTGGCATGGCCTGGATGTCCATCGACAACGAGTGCAACCTGCACTACGAGGTCACTTTGAACGGTGTGCCCCCGCAGGATCTGCAGCTGTACTTGGAGGAGAAGCCCATCGAGGCCATTGGCGCTCCGGTGACCCGGAAGCTGCTGGAGGAGTTCAACGGCTCCTACCTGGAGGGCTTCTTCCTCAGCATGCCCTCGGCGGAGCTGATCAAGCTGGAGATCAGCGTCTGCTACCTGGAGGTGCACTCGAAGCACTCCAAGCAACTCCTGCTCCGCGGCAAGCTGAAGAGCACCAAGGTGCCGAATCACTGCTTCCCCGTCTACACGGACAACAATGTCCCAGTGCCGGGCGATCACAACGACAACCACATGGTGACCGGGGAGACCAAGTGCTTCCACTCCGGTCGCTTCTACAACGAGTCGGAGCAGTGGCGCAGTGCCCAGGACCAGTGCCAGATGTGCGCCTGCCTCCGTGGCCAGTCCAGCTGCGAGGTGATCAAGTGCCCGGCCCTCAAGTGCAAGTCCGCCACGGAGCAGCTCCTGCAGCGCGACGGCGAGTGCTGCCCCAGCTGTGTGGCCAGGAAGGAGGCGTCCTCCTCCTCGGATGGAGCCAGCATCATCGACAGCTCCCCGGCTCTGAATGCCACGGATCTGCTGCAGCAGCGACGCGGCTGCCGGTTGGGGGAGCAGTTCCATCCCGCCGGCGCCAGCTGGCATCCGTTCCTGCCTCCGAATGGCTTTGACACCTGCACCACCTGCAGCTGCGATCCAATGACCCTGGAGATACGCTGCCCGCGACTGGTTTGTCCGCCGCTGCAGTGCAGCGAGAAGCTCGCCTACCGGCCGGACAAGAAGGCCTGCTGCAAGGTGTGCCCGGAGGGCAAGCAGAGCAGCTCCGGCGGCCACAAGGCGACCCCGAACAATCCGAATGTGCTGCAGGACCAGGCCATGCAGCGCTCGCCCAGCCACAGTGCCGACGAGGTGCTGGCCAACGGCGGCTGCAAGGTGGTCAACAAGGTGTACGAGAACGGCCAGGAGTGGCACCCCATCCTCATGTCCCACGGCGAGCAGAAGTGCATCAAGTGCCGCTGCAAGGTGAGTGTCCAGAGTCCATATTTTGTATATATTTTCGAGCTTAGTTCGCTGAGCGATTCATTTCGATTAATTTAGATTAAGATCGATTCATTTCGATTGGAGTATCGAATTATTGAGATTAAAGTTCCAGCTCTAATCTTGATTATCAATTCATTTCGATTAGAGGTACATCTATAGTCTCGAATATCGATTAATTTAGATTAAAGCTCCGTTTCTAATCTCGATTATCGATTCACTTCGATTGAAGTATTGATTAATTACGATTAAAGTTACATTTCTAATCTCGATTATCGATTAATTAAGACTAAAGATCACGATTATCGATATATTTCGATTGAAGTTTCATCTCTAGTCTCGAATATCGATTAATTCAGATTAAAGTTCCAGCTCTAAGCTCGATTATCGATTAATTAAGCTTGGAGGTTTATTTCTAGTCTCGAATATCGATTAATTTAGATCAAAGTTCCATCGGTAATCTCGATTATCTATTCACTTCGCTTGGAGGTACATCTCTAATCTCGAGTATCGATTAATTTAGATTAATCTAATCGAGATTAGTCGATTATCGATTTATTTCGATTAAAGGTTCATCTCTTATCTCGAATAACGATTAAGTTAGATTAAACTTCCATCTCTAATCTCAATTATCGATTCATTTCTTTTAGAGGCACATTTCTAATCCGTTTATCGAATTAATCGTTCAAATTCTTTTTGTAAATTTCAAGCTAAGACCTATTTTTTCTTTGAATTTTAACTAATTAAACATTTTCCCTTTCGATTTTCTCATTTTCGCAGGACTCAAAGGTGAACTGCGACCGCAAACGCTGCTCCCGCTCCACGTGCCAGCAGCAGCAGCAGCAGACGCGCGTCTCCAGCAAGCGGCGCCTGTTCGAGAAGCCGGACGCAGCTGCTCCGGCGCTGGACGAGTGCTGCTCGACGCAATGCCGGCGCTCCCGGCGCCACCACAAGCGCCAGCCGCACCACCAGCAGCGCTCCGCCGGCGCCAGCGGCAGCAGCAGCTGAGCAGCTGGCCAGGATCGGGATCCTGGGACCTGGGATCCAACGCAAACCCATAGAGAACGTCGTTGTTGTCGTCGTCACGCAGCAATGGAAACTTGTATTATACATATATGAAGGCAAAAATGGGAGTCCAGAAACGTAGAGAGAGCAAGCGAGATAGAAAGAGAGATAGAGAGAGGGATAGCAAGAGAGAGCAAGAGAGAGTAGCGATCCTTGTGAGAAAGGACCTTAAAACCAGTGCAGTTTGCTTTAAATTCTCCAGCGTAGAATTTTCTATAGAAAGCATTTTCTGAATTTCTTTTCCCGTAACTCCCCCCCCCAACCCCACCACAAAAAAACAAAACATTAAAATTAAATTTTAATTTATTAAAAAACAAAAAAAAAAAAACAAAAAAAAAAGAAAACGTAAAAAAACAAGCACACACACGAAATTCGAAATTAAAACTGTACTGGGTTTTGAAAAAACCACAAACATTTGACTTATTGAAAAAAAATACTTAAAGGAAGGCAGGATGAAAAAAAAACATAAAAAAAGGGAAACTTCAATTCATTTAAATTCAAATTTAAATTGCAATTTGAAAGCAAAGAAAGCAGAAAGCAGAAGTTAGAGATGGCAGCGAATCGATAACCAGCTATCGCGGGAATATTATCTTAAATCTAATTATTCTGATTATACATACATATATATACAATATTTTTTTATATATACATATATATACACGCATATATATCTATATAATTTATGAGAAACAAAACACAGTGGGAAACGCATTTGGCGCATGTCTGCCTATCGACATTTGTATCGATAGGCAGCCCGATAGGCAAACGTTTCAACTGATTGACTGAATGGAAAAATAAATGTAGTTTTAAATACTTATGTTTTCTTCGAAAAACAAAGCATATGAAGGAAATTGAAAACGCAGCTTTTCAATGTGAAATTATTTTCTACTAATTGTTACTCACACACACACATTTACACGCACACACACACACACACATTATAAGATTGTTTTTCGTTTAAGAGCATACACCCATATATATTTTATAAATTAAAAAATACATTTTACGAACATTTTCAATAATTATGTACAAAATTTGTTAGAGAAAAATCACAAAAAAGAGAGGAAACTATTTCAAAAAATGCCATGTACACATATTTATACAAACACACACACGCACACACCCAAACACACACACACACATAAAAAGCAAGAAAAGGAAATTTACCGCATACAGAAAGAAATTGTATTAATTTTTTATTCTATTAAATTATTCTTATTATTATTATTTTATGTTTACTATTATTATGACGACTTTTTTTTTTGTAGCTTGTACAAACATTTATATATATATTCTATATTTAATAATTGATTGATTAATTTTAAATAATTGATTAATTGCAAGCAAGAATATTTAAAACGACGAAGAGCTAAACAAAACTTGTACTAATAACTTAAATTTAGTGTTTATAAATTAAAAAAGCAAAAACTTAAAATCAAAAACAACAACTACAACACACACACAGAGAATAAACAAAACTACAAAATCATAAAGAAAGCTTTTATTATTATTGTTTTTTTATTATGATTACTTACGACGAGATCGAGATGATGGATTTTTTGATTTTGATTTTGCAGTCGAAAATATTGTTTAATGCGCAAAAACTAAAAACAAAAGAAAAGCAAACAAAACAAAGCAAATCAAATCCGAGGAAGAACAAATACAAAAGAGTGAATCAAAATATAGACGAAATATATTCAAAATATATATATATATACATATATATAGTATACACAATAACAATCAAAAGCTGCTCGTTTTACTCGGATCTCCGATCTCTGGTGGTGCTTCTTTCCCGACTTGTTCCTATTAGGCAACTCAATTTTCGAAATGGTCGGACACTCTGACAATTATACCTATAAATTATATTATAGAGCAATTATATCTCGCTTTTTATAACCGACACACCAAATTATCTAAATGGATTTTATGGCCCAGAATGATGATTGCCAAATGCCTTATTTCGGCCTGGCCCCGGCCTGGCCTAGCCTGGTCTGTTCGACATTTTGCTGCTCGAGAGTGTTCCTCTCTCACATTTGATTAAATTTTGGGAAAATTAGCTGATATATAACTCAGCAAGATGGGTTCTTTAATCTTTTTCACCGCCTTGTAGGTGGTTAAAAAAGTATTATAATAAGTGAAGTTCATTAAGAGAAAATCCCGAATTTAATTCGTTTTTCGAACACTTATTATTTCATAATAAACTCAATAATATGACACAGTTGCTGCAATTCTTTGTACTTTGCTGGGGCTAAAATGGTTAATAAATCAGTAAATATAAATTTTAAATATATAATTTGTAAAGTGAGGATAAAATCTACTAAAGTTAAACCACACGGAATGCTGAAAGGAACACACTGAATTAAGGGCCTAGATCAAGTATCGAAATAGTATCTCAATGTAATAAATCAAATAATGTTTAAATGTTTTTTAAACAAGTAACTATAAACATATAAAAATATAAAATTAAACCACACAGAATGCGGCACCGCCAAGGAGCACTGCTTAATATGCTCCCTGAAATCTTTGTAGTTTTATAGGCTTTGGAAGAGAGGGAAAAATATGAAATATAAAATATTATTAATGGTTTTAAAAATCCTTAACTTTGTGAAATATAAATATATAACATATATAACATAAACAATTTTTAATTGTTTTAAAAATCCTTAACTTTAGCTGATATTCCAAACCCCAAACTTCAGCCGAAGATTGTTGAGGATAAAATCAGTTAGCAAAATGCTCGAATACCTTTGTTAGCCAAGTTATTGCCACTGGCGTGGATGTTGCTGTTGTTATTGTTATTGCCGTTGAACGAAATCGAATAATTAAATATTGGCATAGTCACACCTTGTTGACAATTATTGACAGGCTGATTGGCAAACAAATGAATATACTTTAGCCATTGCCGTTTTCGAGCCGTCGAGGGGCGCGGCCCAGTGGCACGACAATATCGGCCCTGTAAACTCTGTCTAGCTGCACTGGCAGAAAATAAGTAATTTGTAGAGCTAGGTTTAAAATTAATAAATTAGATTTGTGTTCTGTTAGGAAAGGATACAGTATGGGAAAGAAATAAATAAATTCGAATTATGTTCCCTCGAGAGAGATGACATTATGGGTAAACCTTGATCAGTAATTCCCTTTCAGCTTGAAATGAATAAGTTTTTATTCCTAACTAAATTTGTTTACTTAAAATTCCTATTAAATATTTAATATATAATAATTTTTTTACTTAAAATTCTTCCTAATAAATATTGAATAATTAAGGAAAAGCATTTCCTCGCCGTGCATGCGAGTGGGTGAGTGGCGGGAGGTGGCTAGGATTGAGGTGGTGTCCGTGGGAGTGACGGCTACCGAAAGCAGCCAGAAGATCAGAAGATTCGGATCTGCAGCATCCGATCGGATCCGTGCCGAGCGTTGGCGTTCAGCGTTGACAATATACGAGTATATATCTCTCCTACCGATCATGGAGCCGGCTGGCATTTGCATTTGGTAGGCGATATCAATTAATTGGCCAATCCCCGCGGATCGGCGATAAGCCCCGATGGCCCATTACCACGCCACCATGCGCCACTCCGTAATATCCATTATCGGCGCTGGATACCAGATGATATCTCTGCTTACTTATGTGTCACCCTCAGACTCCGACTTCGATTCCGATTCCGAGTACAAGTGCCATACACTCAGACTCATAATCATCAATTATCCGCGGCCTGTCGCAGTCGCGCGGGTAATTGCTGCAAATATGCAAAGCATGTGTAAAACTTTATTGATATACAATGTGAATAAACGTTCGCCTAACTTTGTTTTGATTGCAGCTGTCACTGCGCCGCACTCGCTGGCATCAATTCGCATTTTCCGAGGCCCGATGACGGCCACGACGACGGGGCGATACACTGTTAATAGCTTCGATAAATAGCTTAAAGATATATGCAAATATCAGGAAGAGTTTAATATCAAGGGTATTATATCCAAGACTGCCTGAAAATATCTTTCGGTGTTTTTTGCATGCATCAATCGATTTTAAATCGATTAACATACATGTTTTTCCACCTCTATCATACTGTGATCGAGTTATCAAGGATTGAATATTTAAGTCAGCTTGAAAAAAGTTGTGAATTCTGATTTTAAATCGATAAATAAATACAAATTTCAGGAAGAGTTTAAATATCAAGGAAAATATATCCAAGACAGCCTGAAAATATCTATCGGTATTATTTTGTATGCATTTATCGATTTTAAATCGATTAACATACATGTTTTCCACCTCTAACATACAGTGATCAAGTTATCAAGGATTGTATATCTAAAACCGATTTTAAATCGATTAACATGTTATCAAGGATTGTATATCTAAAATTGCTTGAAAAAAGTTATAAAGATGCTTTTGAATGCAAAACACGATTTTAAATCGATAAATTAAAATATATTTTACCATATCTTACCTACATTAACAGAATTAAATAACTAACAATTTGGTTACAAAATTTCGCAATTAAAAATATATTTATATTACTAAAATATAATCAAGGATTGTTTATCTACAATAGCTTGAAAATATATAGAAAATATAGTTGAAATCAAATCAAAGTTTTTTAATGCCAACCCCGATTTTAAATCGATAAATATAAATATTTTACCATCTCTCACATACCGTAATCGAATTAAAAAGTCTAACAATTTAGTTACACAAATTTTCTTAATTAAAAATATATCTGTCGAAGGCTTCCGCAGCCAGTGCTCGGTAATATATCATTAAGTTTAACATTGTATGCTAAGCTTAATTTGTTAAAATAAAAAAATGAAAAATATATTTATATTGTTTATCTACAATAGCTTGAAAATACATAGTAAATATATTTGAAATGAAATCAAAGTTTTTTAATGCCAAAACCGATTTTAAATCGATAAATATCCATGGTTTTTTTATTTCTCACATACAGTGTGGAATAAAATGGCTTATACTTTTATTTTTAAACGTTTTTTTAAATTAAAATATGGCTTGAAGCCGTAAAAATGGCGTGCTTATCTCTCAGTGTCATTGCATTGATTTTTCTGTCCACGAAACCGATTATCGGTTGCGATCGAGGATCACGCAAGGCTGCCTGACTGACTGGCAGGTCTATTTCTTTGCGAGCCTGGCCTAAATCGTCATAGCCATAGCTATATAGCCGTCGGATATGGGAAAAATGCTGGCTCGAGTAACCGAGTAACTGAGAAATCGAGAAATCGAGAAATCGCTTCCAAGACAGGCGATGACTTCATCTATCAGCACTGCAGCCAAGCTGATCTATATATCAGGCGGCGCGAAATGTGCAGGCATCGAACGGAATTAACTGAAATGGAAATGGCAACAAACCGATTGCCATTATAATCGCTATTTCAAATAGATCCAATTTATGGAGTTCCATGTCAAGAAATAAGAGATACGATAACTTGTTTAGCAATTAGCTGCAAGTCGGAAGTGGAGCTCAAGAATTTACTTAGTAGTTTATGATTTGCCTTGAGATCTAGCCTTTGCCCGAGAGTGTCCTCCCACATGAGTTGCAGCCAGTAAGGTCCTCTGGTATCTTGTATCTTGTATCTCCGCAGTCATCGCTGATTGCCAACTGATTGCAGCGGAAAAAAGAGGAAAAAGAATATGCTCAGAAAGGGGTCAAGTCATATGTCGCTGGCTAATTGCCCCAACAAGCTCTGCGATCAGCCTAGGGATTGACGTTCTCCAGAAGAATTGGGTCACAAAAACGGGAGTCCATGAGCTTCAAGAGATATAGGAATATTTAAAATAATGTAATTTATATTTAAAATATATACAAATATTTTCAAATAATTTAATTTATATTTAAATAAAAGAAAATAATAAGAAGTACTTTGATATGAATTATAATATAATACCAAGCCACTGTTCCTTCAATTACTCTCAGAAATTCAATGCTGATCATATTCCTTGTTGCATTTTTCATATATTTCCCAAACCCAATCCGATCTCTCCAGAAATTACCCATCAACTGAACAGGTTCGCATCGGAATTAAACGGCGAAATCAGGGAATCTCGAGGAGTAATTGTGGAACCAATGCAATTAGCAGTCCCCGCATCCGATTTCTGCGTAAAATTAACACACAAAAAACACCGAAAATCTCCATGTGCCACGCTCCAATTCAACGAATGCTGATTGCTATTTTATTTTTTAATTTATTATTTGCGCGATTTGGCCACGCGATCTGACATAATAATAATAAAAACAGAAACAGAAACGGCAAGCTGGCGAAATTTTGTTAAACATTTTTTGTGTGTTTTTATGAATTAAATGCCAATTTGGTGCGACAAATCTGGAAGTGTACCCGGGGCCCGGGGCCCCTGGACATGTCCATAAAAAGGGGCCAAAACAAATCTTGGCGTCGACAAATTTGGAACTAATTATAAATGCAGGCGGGGACCGGCCAAAAGTGGAGCGCTCCGTTCCAGTTTCAGTTTTCAGTTTTCAGTGTTTGGTGTTTGCTTCTCTCTCAGGTTTTCAGGTTTCAGTGCTTAGTGCTTGGTTTTTGTTGGGGAAATTAAAAAATATAAATCAAAGAAATTTTATTTCAAAGTAGAATAAAAAATAAATCAAAGAAAAACATTTACATCTTCTCCACTGACTCTGGACTTTGATTAATCTGATAAAAATATGAACTAGCAGTGTTTTATTATCCAAAAGCTATCGGATGCCGAAAAATAAAATATTTTAATTAAAACAAATAAGAATGAAACCTCCATTTTGTTGAATGAAAGTCAAACAAAAATCCGAAAAGAATCCGCCAAAATAAAGGCAAAGTCGGTGGGCGGACAGTTAAAAGCGAAATAAAATCAACCGAAACTGGCACGGAGCACGGTGGTGGTCATGAATGAATCCAATCCCGATTGGATGACTGCGGTTGCGACTGCGACTGCCGCTGGAATGGAATGGGAATGGGAATGGAGTGGGTGTCCGCGTCCGGATCGGGCGTTGGCGTTGGCGTTCGCCGGCAAAGTGTGAAACTAATTTGTCAGCATGACAATAACAGCCAAAAGCCATAAACATCATAATAATATTCAATAAACATCAGCAAAATGCGCCAATTAACCGCCACCGATTTGGCCATGGAACGGAACGGAACGGAACGGTAATGGCACAAGCTTGGTCCGCTGGAATGGCACGGGCACGGGCAGCACAAGTGACGAATGGAAATGGTGTATTATTTTCACATTAATTGAATTATAAACGCTGCTGGCTAATAAAATCGATGATGTAAATGGCACCCGCTTGCATTTAACACCTTCGACGCTGGAATTTCATCTATTTCGATTAGATCGGGGATCGGGTGAACGGTGATCGGTGATCGGGGATTGGTGATCGGTAATCAAGGAAGGTATATGCACTGAACAGGACGCCAGAAAGTGTATCCCAAGTACAAGGAAATGTTGGTTGATGAGCTAAGCATGAAAGTTAAATAAATTTAATGTTTATTTTATATTTATAAATATTGTATTTATATTTTCAAGACTAAGAGCATTCATCATCGGATCCCTTTTGTTGTCGTAGTTTTTATATCGACTCTTCTTTATTTCTTTGATTTATTTTCTTGATTTAACTTTTTCAATGTGCTTTTATTTCGTTTTCCAAATCGTAGTGTGACCATAGTCTTTGTTTTACTTAATCCTTATTTTCCTAATGTCTTATCTAATCTCAAATTGCCACAGCGGAATTGGAACATAAATGCGGATATTCATATTTACATAATGCTACTCTTACAAAATGCTTAAAAGGCTACACTATTCCATAGTTAGTATTCAAATAATGCTTACATATTAAATTAATTTAAGATTTATTTTATATTTATATTTATTTATTTTATATTTATATTTATTTATTTTATATTATTTATATTTTCAAGACTAAGAGCATTCATCATCGGATCCCTTAAATATATTTTCCTGATACCAAAACCCAAGGGGTATCCTACACTTCGGTTCTGGGCTGGTCTGGGGATACTTGATATATTTATGATCCCAACCCCCGGAAAGCCACCCTCAATTTCCGCCCCGCGGATAACAGGGAAACATGTTTCCGAGCCAATTGCATGCAAATCGTATGCGATTGCAGCCGCTTTTGAGCCAAAGTCAGGCACAGAGATCGGATACGGGTCTCCGATCTGGTCGGTCGCCATATGTACAGACATGTCCCTGCCTCTCCCGCTCCGACTCCGACTGCAGCCGCCGCGGGGCTGTGTAATTGTAACGCAACAATCAAAATCAATTGCTATGTAAATAAAATTGCAAATTAAATTACAAATTGATTACCTCACTGAGTCATTAATTAAAAAAATAAAAAAAAAATGCTCAAAGCTGAAGGGGGCCAAAAGATAACGAAGCCGTGAGGGAGAGGGCCGGCCGGGCCAGTCAATGGGTTCAATGGATTTTTAATCTTTTCTACGATTTTTATGGCCACAAAATATAAGCAAATCGGAAATAAATTATTTTAAATGGGTATTTTGCTCAATAAAGAGAGAAATGTAAATGTACCTAACTAAGTTGCGGATTTTATAGGAAATTTGCGTAGAGAAAATACAATAAATATTAGGAAAGCTCTTAAATATTTACCCTATATTTTAGCTTACTTTAATGAGTTATTTTGTATACATTTTCCATCAATTAACAGGGGAAAATGTTCATGCAGCTATAGTTATTATTGCATTTGCTAATGGTAGTGATAAAATTTAAATAAAATCAAAGACAAGGAGTGCATTTAGCAAATGCTCCAATTAGCATTGTGGAGGCGGAGGTTCGGGCCTGGGTTTTGGGGCTTTGCTGGTTCGTTGGCTCGGTGATTCGGTGGTTGGGTTAGGAGTACTGGAACTCAGTTGGCCAAGTCGGCCGCCAGCAGGGATCACTGAGAATAAAATCGTAAGCTTCAGTTAAGCAAAAATCAAAGAAAAAATCAAAAGAAAATAACACTGACACTCTCACTCTCTCTGGAAGGTTTATAAATTATTTAATAGGCTTTTTATTAGGTAAATATCTTCAAAATAATATAAACCAATAATATAAGCCAAACCTTAGAACAAAATTGTGATATATTTTAAGTATTATTTTACCTTTACATATTAAGTCATATGTGAGGTCTTCTTGAGAGCACCTTATGGCCACAAAATAAATAATTTGAAGATTAAAATCTTTAAATTTAAAAAATAAAAATATTGAAAGAAACCAGACAAAAAATTTGAATGTTTTTGTAATTTGATAAGAGTAATATCATTAAAAATGACAAAGAATGTATTCTTTTTAAAATGTCTAAAGTCAATATGCAGATTAATTAAATAAAATAAATGCTAACTGACTAATGAGAAGTTTAAGCTGTTTTGACTTAGTTTAAAAAACAAATATAATAAATAAGAACATTATCTAGTTGTTTATGTTATGTTGTTATGTCAATTTGAATAAGGTTTTTTTCGATTTATTTTCCAGGTAAAGTGTACATTTTTCTGAGCGATTTCTGCGGCATCCCTGTCCCAGACTCCTTGCGCTTTTCTTCTTGACGTGGCGGAGGGAATTTCGGCGGAAATGCTTGGGGATATCGAAGTGACAGATTTAGCAAATGGAAAAGGGGCTTGGATTGGATCGTATCGAATCGGAGCCAGAAACCGGAGCGTGATCGACGTCATTGTCGCTGGCACGACATTTGGTTAAATTATGGCCAGCGCAGTTGACCAAACGAGGACAGTGGGGGCTCCACTCCACTCCACCCCGATCCCCCTCGATCTGCTCCAACCGTGACCGAGGCTGACTGCGACTATGTCGTGGGTCCAGATTGAAGCGGCTTCGATTGTTTGGGCCGTGCCCAGGCGCTCTGTCAATCACCAGATGTGGGGGCGAATGTGCGGCTTTACTCTATCAACACATACAAATATATATAGAGAGAGAGATATAGGTAAGTTTGTGTGTGCTTGGTGGGCGTGGCCGACCCCAAAAAGCCAAGCCGCAGTCAGCTACTTGCCGTTGTTGTCTTTCATTAGTCGTGATTAGTTTTGAAAAGGAGCACAAAGTGTACAAAAATTGGCAATTTGAGTCTGTTGTTTGTTTTGCCACCAAATACCGATGGCCAGCTACCTTTTTGGGTAGTATTCAACTTGGGCACTACTGTAAATTTGTTTAATATATTTTTAATATCTTAATATCTTTACGGATTATCCAGAGAAGGGAATAATCATTTGGTCTTAACAATATATTTAAATATATAAATAAAAGCGGCAATGCCTCTGCAATGCCTACCAACATTGCATTTAAAATTCACAAATACGAATTCAGCGTCAAAGTGGTATATCAGAAAAATTTAGATTGAGGTTTTGGCTGGAATCTACATAATATTAAAATTATATTATTATATATTAATTATATTATATAATAAAATATATATTTTTGGGTATCGTGCAGTCTTTACTTTTTTTTTCGCTCCACTCTTGCATTTTTTGTTTTCTTAATTCGAATTCGCGCCACGCGCCACATACAAAAAACTACAAAAAAAAGAAAACAAATACGAAAAAAATAACGACGGCAACACAAACACGCCACTTGGACTTGACAAATTGCGAGCAACGTTTACAATTGAAACAATTTAATCAAACAACCAGCCAGAGCGGGCGGAGCCGGGTAAAACGGTGGCAAGTCAACAGAAAATCGACGCTGAGTTGCACATTTTGTTGCCCCACTGTAACAGCAGCCGCAGCAGCAAGGGAAAATAAATATTAAAAAACGTATACAAAATGCTGACAAAAAATATGCCGTGTATGAGTAGAAAAGCACGAATGGGGGAGGCTTGTGTTTGTGGAATTCAGGAGAAAATTGCATTCATGCCAATGAACAGCTTAAAAAAAGGATCAGCAGATAAACAAGGCGAAATTCTTATATTTATACAAAACTGAAGTTACCAAAGTTCAGCTTGTGGAAAAAATAACAAAATAATTAACTCCTTAAAGACTCTAAGAAGCTTAGTTATAAAATGATTCAATTATAAAATGATTTTCCCTGCGTTGATTATTAAATCTATAATTGTAATTCACCGCTAACAGTTAAGTTAATATTCTTAAGTATGTTAAGTAGATAATTAAGCCATCAGAGTTCGCCCCGACTTAATCAGATCGCTGAGCGGCCGAGAGACTGAAGCTTGGTAACTTGCTAACTGGTTCGTTCGATTGAATTAATAGCTGAAAATGCTTATGCGACTGTCTTGACCCCCTTAACCCGCTGGTGGCCGCTGGTAGTACCCGCTACTCGCCGATAAGCCAGAGTATATTAAATTTGTGCAAAACGTGCAGAGAATATATGTACATATAAATATTTTGGATTGCCAAGTTTTTGGGTGCCTAAATCACTTGTGAGTTGAAAAGAATTATTAATTATCTCTACGATTTTTACTATAAAAGCTAAAGAGATAAATAAATAAAATAATTATTTAAAATATATTAATTAAGTTTATAAGATAAAGTTTTTAAAGGACTATATAAAAAGTCTTTTAATAGAGGAAAAATATTTTTTGGGATGGTTATCGTAGTTTTTATATCGATTCTTCTTTATTTCTTTGATTTATTTTCTTGGTTTAACTTTTCAATGTGCTTTATTTCGTTTTCCAAATAGTAGTGTGACCGTAGTCTTTGTTTTGCTTAATCCTAATTTTCTAAATGCCTTATCTTATCTCAAATTGACACAGTGGAATTGGAACATAAATGCGGAAATTCATATTTACATAATCCTACTTTTACAAAATGCTAAAAAGGCTACACTATGCCATAGTTAGTATTCAATTAATGCTTACAGGATCAACTTAAATATCATGTATAATTTTTATTAAAAATTGTATAAATTTAATATAAAATAAAATCCAGACTAAGACTCTTAAAGAAATTCCAATTAAATTTATCTAAAGTTAATGATGCACCCTTTGGGTAGGCAACACATTTTTTTCCAGAGCATCGGGTATCCCATAGTCGGTGGCAAGTTAGGTTAATACACAATCCCTTTGGATATTTCATCGCGGAATAATGACGCATGTCACTCGGATTGTCATCGTGTAAATGGAAATGAAAATGGAAATGGAAACGGAGAGATAGCCAATGGATCTGGGCATGATGAGGCGTCGGCGTCGGACTGGGACTTGGATCGGGGGGGACATGTGTACCTACGTACTCGTATATTTGAAATGCCGATGGGCAAACACATGTCGACTGCTCCTGCGAAGGTGAATGATTAATGTGCATTTAATTGCGGGTTGGAAGAGGTCGGTCGGTCGGTCGGTCTGCGAGATAAATTCGAATTCGATAAACTGAATAAACTGAACTGTGGGCCGCTAAATGTTCCCATTTATTAATGATTAAATATATAACCCGGCAAACGGCGACCGACGACCGACGACCGGCAACCGGCGAAGCGGCTGTCGCTTCAGCCAAATAGATGGATAGATAAATAAATAAATAATAAATAAAGTAAACAACATCGCACACCGATCACCGATCAGCGATCCGAACCCATTTGCATATCAACTTTTCGCATTAAATTCAATTGAAAGCTTTTCTCACTTTAGCATCATTTTGAAATTCAATGAGCCGCCCTCGCCCTGCGTTCGCTAATGTATTTATTGCCATTTCGATGCGAGCACAAAATTTATGATGGCATTAAGCTAATGTTAAATGCAAAATAAAATGTAAGGCCGCCGCTAGATGCAAACAATTTATAGTGTTAGTTGTAATTTACACGGACCACAACATAACCCAAGCCAGAACCCTCTCCCGATACCCATTCCCATTCCGATTCCCCCTTCGAGTGAATATTGGCGGGGAATTAGCATGGTTAATTGTGTGTTCAACGCTGTCACTTTAGCTGAAACGCATTTATATTTCATTTCCCACTTTTTATCATCGCAACAAGTGTTTTGTTAATGATAAATGTAGGGGCAGCCACAGCCAAGCGTTTCGGATCGTGATGGATCGCTTTTACGTTGTAAGTGTAACCTCTGGAAGGAATCACCGGAGATATTTTCATTAATTCTAGATTTTAAGTAACCTTCGTTAAGATACGTGTATATTAACTAATTTTTGTTGCTGATTTTATTTTAATTATCACTTCATTGCATATTCTTAAATATTTTATGAACTCAAAGCTAGCTTACATTATATTTAATTTATTTTATATTTTCTGTATATTATATAATAATGAACATTAAGAATACTGAATATTAGGCCAATATATGTAACATTTTATAATGTAATCATTGCCTTTTATTAACAAATTGAAGAATTTTTAGAATATTTCTTCTCTTCTCGTTTTTACACCGACTTGACATTTCTCAGTGGCGCCACCTCTGCGGTTGTTTGTGAAACTTCCATAGAGATGCTAAGAAAAAACGTTAGATGGCGACACGTCAAAATACATTCGTATTGGAATTGTGGCGCCAACCGACTTGTCATTACTCAGTGGCGCCACCTCTGCACAATTATTTAATAAGTGACCATAAAAGTATGCACTGGCTTTTTCAAAATCGCTTATGAGTAATTTAAAGGCAAAAAACCTCTTTACCAGGGTTTCTCCAGTTTCTGGCGAGAAAATATCCGCGATTTAATTAAAATATTTAAAAACATAAACATACCGGCGGGAACTGGTTTTTCATATCACTCTCATCGATTGGGGAAACTTGTATGAAAAAACCACTGTCAGGTACCAGAGCCCGTCTTGCACGGAATTAACCCTACCTCCCCCTTAAGCAAACAAATTATTCTTAATTTTTTTAAAAAATAACTGAGTTTCCCCCTTATCACACTTTGAAAAATCGATAAACAAATTTTTTCTGATATTTTTCAATATTTTGGTTTTAAGTGTTTACAATTTTAACGACGAATCGGAAAATAGACGGCTATCACTTCCTTTTTGGCTATAAGAGGCTCTTAAGAAGACCGTACTTTTCCACATTTTTTGAATCAAAAAATGTGTCGAAAAATATGTTTTTTTTTTTTTAATCTAAGATAAAAACCTTCATAACTAAGCCAAAACAGCCTTAAGTTCAATTCGGAAAACTTTTCTATGCTCGTTTTTAGTGGGTTAATAAATCTGCTTACTTAGTTTAGAAATTTAAACAAATAAATTTTTGCCAAATTTTGACAATTTTAGTGATGTCCACTTACCAAATTTTGAAAAATCGATCAAAATTTTTTTTCTGGTATTTTTCAATATTTTGGTTTTAAATAATTACAATTTCAATGACGAACCAGAAAATACACGGCTTTTGGCGATCACCCCCTTTTTGGCCATAAGAGGCTCTTAAGAGCCCACATTTTTGGGTTAAAAATATATTTCGAAAAATGTGATTTTTTTTTGGAAAAGTCTGAGATAAAAATAATCATAACTAAGCCAAAACCGCCTTAAATTCAATTCGGAAAGCTGTTCTTTGTTAGTTTTAATGAGCTAAACAAATCTGCTTATTTAGTTTAAAGATTTATGCAAATTAATGTTTAGCCAATTTTTGACAATTTTAATGATGTAACCCCTTACCAAATTTTGAAAAATCGAGCAAAATTTTTTTTCTGATATTTTTAAATATTTTGATTTTAAATGCTTACAATTGTAATGACGAATCAGAAAATACACGGCTTTTGGCTATCACAACCTTTTTGGCCACAAGAGGCTCTTAAGAGCCCACATTTTTGGGTTAAAAATATATTTCGAAAAATATGATTTTTTTTTGGAAAAGTCTGAGATAAAAATAATCATAACTAAGCCAAAACCGCCTTAAATTCAATTCGGAAAGCTGTTCTTTGTTAGTTTTAATGAGCTAAACAAATCTGCTTATTTAGTTTAAAGATTTATGCAAATTAATTTTTAGCCAATTTTTGACAATTTTAATGATGTAACCCCTTACCAAATTTTGAAAAATCGAGCAAAATTTTTTTTCTGATATTTTTAAATATTTTGATTTTAAATAATTAAGATTTCAATGGAGAATCGAAAAATATACGGCTCTTGGCCATCATTAGATTTTTGGCCATAAAATGCTCCCGAAAAGACCTCAAGTATGCGAATTTTTGGGTCCCTAAATTGGTATTTATTCCCCCTGTCTAGAATACTCTTCAAATGGATACCAAATTGTTATATATGAGCCAAGGGTATCACAGTCCCTTGAATATGGCAGCTTAAAGTTGTAACTTTGGTTTGCAAGACTCGCTGGAACGGAGAGAGTCCAAGCTGCAGAGGTCTGCTGTCTGAGTTATTTTCCGAAGGCGGAAAAGCATGGCTCTGAAGCGCTTAAACTTAATATAACAGTTTTAGGGCAGAGATCCCAAAATAACTGTTATAATTTAGTTAGTCTAAAAGTGCAGCGTCTACTTGCTGCCATTTCTGCTCGCCTGGTATTTTATTCGGGGGTGTCAGATACCAGGCGAACATAAATACTAAATAGAGCATGGCTTCTGATGCGCTTAAACTTAATATAACAGTTTTAGGGCAGAGATCTCAAGATAACTGTTATAATATAGTTGGTCCTAAAGTGGCAGCGTCTACCAGCTGCAATTTCTGTTCGCCTGGTATTTATTCTCATCGATATGAGAAATTTTAGGGGAAAAAACTTCTGTACCTGGGTTTCATATACCATGTGAAAAATTCAAATATAAATATTTTGTTTTTATTTTCAATATGCCATATGGAAGTTTATTAATTTGATTAAAACTTTCCGAATTAAAATATGTATGTATATATGTTATGGTTTTCTTAATTTTTGATTTGTCAACAAGTTATCATATTTTTCAAAACAATTTTATCTCTTTTTCGTAGCACTCCAAATATTATTTCACTCCGATTCAGGCTTCATCAAAATTCGGCTCAGGGTTTTCTTATACTCCGAAAGGAAAACCGGCGCCGCGGTCGTGGTTGTGGCAGCCGCTTCCACAAATGCTCCCGGGAAGTTGTCCAATTTCTTTGCCACGTCCTCCACGCGGCAGCACTGCACTAGGCCGTAGGCGGGGAACTGATGGAAGGCGGCAAACACGCTGCCTCTCAACCAGGACACCTGGTCGCACATCGAGGAGCACAGCGAGCTCGAGTTATAGCAGCGGAACTGTAAGGAATGAAGATCGGCGTTACACAAAATCTCGGACTCGGACATTTTACCGCGATTTTTGTTCCCAGTGTATGCTTACGAATGGCGAATTGTGACCGATGATAACGAACTCCTCCACGTCGTCTCCTCCAGTGGTTTGCAGGGCGCGCACATGAGCCCAGATGTGAGCGGGCACCGGCAGGGAGCTGCCGTCCCTTAGCCTGATGACCAGAGAGCGACTGACGTTGGCTTGGCCCACGGCGGGCACCGGCATCTCCAGCGTTCCGGAGACACCAATTCGGACATCGAAATGGGCGCCAGCATCGCTGGCCTCTCGGAGAGCCGATAGCCAATGAGCCCAGTTGCCAGAGCGCAGACCCCGTAGCCAGACGGTGCTCAGCATTTCCTCATAGCCGACCAGTGCTGGCTGCTCATAAACGAAAAGAAATTCACAATTATGAAGTATTAGCAAGAAATAGTTCCTATATATTTATTATAATTCCTTTTAAAGTAATAAAGTAATAGTATTTACTAAATTAAGTAGATTCTCTATTAATTATTAAGAAATTATACATCAATCATACAGGTGAGGGTACCTTTCACAAGTCAGTGCATCTAATAAGATCTGAACCCTTCATATATAGGCAATTGCTGAAACAACTCACTTGATGCTTCTGATTAGATGTTCGGAGTAGGTCACTTTAACGTCTAGTCCCAATTCATTAAGCTGGCCAACTTGGGTCTGCAAACGAAAAAATCCTTAGAATCTGTTAAATTGTACAAAGTTTATCTATCCGGGATACTCTTACCGTCTCGACAATTCGATTCTTTGAGGGGAACGTCGTGTAGCTGAAATATTTCAGCTTAGCTCCCAGGAAATCATAGCAGAGTGCGGCGTTCTTTATTGATCCTATTTCACCGAAATCGAAACCCAAAACGAGACTCATGTCTCTGCCGCAGTTCGGCAAACTTTTATTGCTCTCAAACATTAGATTAACTCTGTTTAGTCGGCAGTTGACTTTTCCCGCTCCATACAATTGGATGCCATAATAATAAAAGTCATTACTTAGGCACCGCAGCGTTGCTTTTGTATCATGTGTTGTATGGACGTCTTCGCCATTACGACTAAAAACATGTTAACAATTTAATTGGGTTCATATTTGTCTGCCAGCTAGATTCCACTCAATAAATAACCTTTGATATTATTACAGTGAAAATATATAAACAAACCCGTAAATGAAATCAAATCCGCTTCCACAATACAACTGAATTTCTTCACCTTCTTCACGTTCGTATAAATTTTTTTTATCTTCGATGAAATTCTTGGAACCGAAATTTGTAGTAGTCACGGGCAAAGGACTATCTGTTTTAATCGAACACTTTCCAATCACGTCTACCGGCTGTCCAAGGAGAACGGAGAGTCCCAGTAACACGGTGAGTAACGGCACCATCGCGATTGAATTCACTTTTTAACTGATTACTACCCTCTAGGGGGAGCCCTTTATATAGCCTCCAATTCTGCTGATTCTGCAGAGATTTAAATCAGAAATCGCTAGTCCGGCGACAGAAGCGATAAGCCCAGGGATCAGCTGCAATCGCTACAAACTCAGCGAAATATATTGTATACACAGATCGATATAACGTTAAGAACCGGACTTGAAATTGATTACTTCATTCAAAATGTCTAGAAATTGTCTGAGGTAAATATCATGTGTAATTATCCTACCAGAACCAGAAAATTCTTAAAAGCAATACAAGTTTTAGCCTATAGTTAAGAACAGAAAAGCTAAACTTAGAACACAACACAAAATGGGAAAATTCCATAGGTTTAGGTTTTTTTTTTTTTTAATTCTTCCTGGTATTAAAAAGTATAGAACATAGCACATAGACCTAACAATAAACTATATAAATCAAATTAAAAGTAATGGAGCTTATTTTGTCTTGGGTTCAAGGCAAATTTTCTTGATTTTTTCCCTCTGTGCATGTTTGCTTATATTGATGTTGCGGTAATATAGCACTTAAGATTTCCGAGCGTTTACTATAAACTATATCTATTAACATTTTATTAATTCATATTTATTAATATATACATACATATAATATGTAGTCTTGGTATATGAATGCATGCACCTACAACCTAAAAATCATGGGGTTCCTCTTTTTGCAATTTTCACAAGCCGAACTTGGCTATATATTGCTGATAAGAGTAGCCAATCTCAGGCAACAAAGTAAATTTGATTAACATGTGTACTTACATCGCTCAGAGGCGCATTAAACAAATATGTGTGTAGAGAGTTTTGTAAAATATATAAACCTTATCAAATATTATTCCTCTTAGTTTTAGAAACTTTGATATCATACCTGGTTCCAAACTTTCCAAGGTAAAGGTACCTTCTCCATCTGAAAACCGATAGAAATTCCAAAATCCTTGCAAATCCTAAAGAGAGTTGCTATTTGCGTAGATCGAATATTACTTACACATGAAGCGAGTATCTAAAAAGCACTTTTAACCTGCAAGCTTTTATCTCCAAACTAGTTCGGTTTTTCTTTCATTTTCTGGAATTTTATTCTTTTTATTGCTTTTTTTACTCTCCGCCCTCGACTTAAGTGTGTGTGTGTGTGTGTTGGTGTTAAATGACTGTGGTAAAGGATGTTCGAACGAAAGGAGTGAAAAAGAGACTGAGACAGAGAGAGAGAGAGAGAGCAGCAGGCGCTGGCGGACGAAAGGATCGAGATATATGTATGTTCAAAGCACTTATCACCGTGCCATTCCGTTTCGTTCCGCTCCGTTCCGTTCCATTCCGCATCGAGTTTCTTTACAGCTACAAGTACTTAGCCTAAATCCCTACAGAATGTGCCAGCGATCTCCTTCACAGTTTTTCTTTTCAATTAATAATTTTATGTATTTGTTGGATGTGTGTGTGCTGCCTGTTGTTTGTGTTAGCTTAAGCCTACGCAGGACAAATCAAGGGGATGTGCACTTTAATAACTAAATGGATACAACTTTAAAATAAAGGACACAGAAGTAAAAAGGGGACCATCTCACATCCCCGTTAGCTGAACGATAATTAAGGTGAGTTGGTGATGCTTTTTAAGAGAGATTTGGTGATGATGGTGGTGGCTTGTATGAGGCGACAATGTTCTCCTTGTTTCCTATTATCTAGTTACATAAATTATGCTAGGATATAGCTCATGAGTGTTAGAAGAAGAGAGAACTACATAAATTACTTAGGAGATGGTTTGCGTTTGCCATTTCTCTTGGTTGGTTTCTGGTTTGAATTGTTTTCGTTTCTACATGCTAGGTTCTCCAGCCGGAGACAGGTGCTGTCTGTCCCCCAAGTGTGTGGTTTAAATAATCGTAAATATATGGTAACTGGATGCACATTTCTTTGGAGTGGTTCTTCCCTTCCTCTCTCCTCGGCCTACCGGAATTCCGTCTTTAATGTCCGTTTCCGTTTCCGTTTCCGATGCCAGATGCTGGGCTCTTTTCCGGACATCATCGGTGACTCCCTCTCGTTTTTTGTTTCTTAATTTTTCGTTTTTGTTTTGTTCAGATCAGTGTAAAATTTCATAGCGCGCCTGCTCCCTTCCTGCCGCCCTTCCAGTGGTTCAGTGGTTCAGTGGCTCGCATATATCCACCCCTTCGTATCCGTTCGCTTCCTGCTACCGCATCTGCTCCTGCTCCTGCTCCTGCCCTGGCCGATCCCGCTCCTGGCTGATTAACTAGTCCCTGGAACGCCACCTTATGCCTCTCATAATCTCTTCAGCATGCGCTTCTTCTCCTTGAGCAACTTCTCCTTCTTCTTGTCCTGCAGCTTCTTATCCAGGCCCGCATGCTTCTTCGTCGAGGGTCCATCGTCGTCTTTGGCATCGCCAGCAGCGCCTGCCCCGCACTTGGCCGGCTACAGAGAATGAGAAATGAATTAGAAATAAATATTTCAAGCATTTAGAGACCTCTGCAGAGCGCCTACCTGGGCGTGGATCTCCGTCATCATGCGCGCCCGCTGCGAGTAGTCATCGTAACGCTCCAACAGCATCTTGCCGGCCTCCTCGTTTAGCGCCGACTCCGGATTCGGTACAATCAGCAGGCATTTGATGGTGAGCAGTATGTGCTTGATACCCAGGTCCGGCTTCCAGTCCTTCTTTAGTGTGTTCACACAAATCTCACCGTTGGCGGCCACATTCGGATGGAAGATCTTGGTGAGGAAGTACGCCTTCGGCGGCGTCTGCGGGAAATCTTTGTTCAGCGTCAGCTTCACCCGGAAAACGCCGGCGGCGTATGGTGTGCCGGCGGGTCCATCGATCAGCGCTTGGACATCCGTCACGTCGCTCTCGTTGATCAGCACCTTGATGCCCTCTGGCGGTGTGGTCTCCATCTCCTGCAGCTCCCGCATCACCTGACGTATCGTCTGCGGCGACAGGTTCTCCACATTCGAGTATTGCTGTAAATATGATTTGTATCACAGATTAGTTTTGGGTTTTAGCAATAATAATATTCCTTAGAAGATAAACAAATGAATAAAAGGAATAGTCTCCTAAAATTATGCTCTTTCGAGGTTATATCTCGATATTTGCAGGTTTCTTCCCCCGAAGGAAAGGTTCTAGAAAAATCTGTCGATAACCTAATATGCGATATAGAACGATTTTAAGTTTGTTTTTGCTAGATAAAATAGATACAAATAACGCTAATATAAAACATAATCTAAACACATTTCAATATATCTATTAAGAATGATCATTATTTTAATATCTTTGTAGGATTTTTCAACATTTTTTCGCTGATCTTGGAAGAAGTTGAAACCCCTTTGCAGGGCTGGAATAAGAGCTTTGAACTTGAGAAGGGTTCTTCCCACGTTTTCCCTATGAGTTGTTATGGGAATATCACGAATGGCAAGCTTAAGCCATGGCTGCCTGGCACTGGGGTAAGTGCAGTCCGGAAACAGCTTTCGCCGCCTTTTTGCAGTTTGTTGTTTAAAGTCTGGGCTCATATTTTGTGTACTTTACCGAACTCATGGTGCCTGCAGTTCCAATTCCAATTCCACTTCCACTTCCTGCTGCTGCTGCTGCTGCTGCTGCTGCTGCTGCTGCTCCTGCGCCTGTGTGTGTGCGTGAGTGTGTGCGTGCGCTTGTGTTTGTGTCTCAAGGTTTCGCGTCAGCTTATTCCTGCAGCTGAGCTCCCGAGTGCCTCGCTCGTCGCAATTTCACCGCGCGCGTTTTGGACGCTGGAGGACGCCTGCCTCTTCTTTTCTCCCAGCTGCGTCGCTCGTTGGTGCGGAAAAGTAGCCGCTGGCTACCTGGCTTTTGCTATCCCACCTTCTTCGCTCTTTCTCCTCAGCACTCCTCCCTCCTCACTCTCCGTTGTTTGTGTTTTCCTCTGCTGTTTTCGCACGCTCCGCGGTGGGTAACGGGATATACCGATTTCCGATTCCAACCAACTTGCAATTGGCTTGCAGATTTGTTATTGTTTTGAAATCGATTCGGTCGCCGTAGCTGTTGTTGTTGTGGGGGTTTTTTAAACAAATTCCCAATTCATTTGCACACTTCACGCTCAACAACAACACACAAAAACAGTTTCCATTTACAGAAACCCTCGTCCCAAGCGATGCCCTACCTGTAGGGTGTGTACGAATAGCTTGGGTCCGTTCGCCCATGCAGTTCCAATTATGACTTTCAAGCCTTACTTAATGGGCAAACATTTTCCAAATTAGCAACTTCTATATTATGGTAGGTCCAGCTGCGATTATTTATTATTTAAGCCCATTGTTTAGCTTAATTTACCAAATCTTTCCAGCTGTAGCGCATTGCAAGGTTCACATGGCCCAAACAAACAAACTGTCTCTACACTAATGCGTCGTTCAGGGCTGCTCAGACACTATCGATATATCGATAGATAGTCAGCCGCTTTGGTTGGCTTGTTTTGGAGTTTATATGCCGACAAATTAATAAAATCCACTTGATGCAGACTAATTAAGTTCAAATTAGCCAGAAAGTAATGGCTCACCAACAAAATGAAACAATACTTTTGGCATTGTCTAACACTAGCACTGGCACTATGCCATATCGATAAAAATATATATACCGTGTCGATAAATAATACCAACACTCGCCTGAACGAGATTTAATACCATCCACCTCCATCCATTTCTTTTATTTAATTAGTTTTAATTTAGATTTCTAACTCTAATTTATTGGCAGCGCAGCCTTTTAATTTCGGTGCCCCCGCCATCGGTTCGTTTCGGTTCGCCACGGGCTCGGTTCGCATCGTCCGATCCTGAAAGATCAGCTCGATTTTCGGCCAGAGAAACTGAACTGGGTGTTGTGTTGTGTGAAAATTGCGTGGAGCAGTGCAAGGAAAAATGTCGAAGAACAAGATAAACACAACCTCTGCCACGGCGGCCGCTGGAGAGACGATTCTGATTGAGGTGAAATCGAAGGTGAGTCTCCGGGTCCTACTCCGCCGCCAGAGAATCCCACGCGCCGCCATCCACGCCCCTTTCTTTCTCCGACGACGCCTGAGCTGCTGATTCATGCGCATAGAAATTGGATTTACTAACTTAGCCAGGGATTAACTGCTTCTGGGATGTGAAACTGGAGGCTTCGATATCAGATATCACCCACCACAGTGGCCTTAGCCTTGGCAAAGCTCAAATGCAATCCATAATAGCCGACGACTACCTGTGGAGTTTGATTGATTATTCTGAAGGGGAAAACACCCAGTTATGCTCGCTGCAAGCTGAATGCTCACAAAAGTTGGGTCTTGAAGAGCTCTCTAATAAAATGTAGATTTATATGTGAGCTATAGGGCATTTATCACAATGAAACCTTTCTTTTAGAATAGGAAATCAAATAATTCCAGAACCTAGAGGTCACAAATGGATTAGAAATGCCAAAAAGCTTGAAAATATATCCATCTATTCTCCGATAATAAAGTAATTAAGAAGATTAGGTATGTGACCTCGAACTTTAGGCCTTTGAAATTACAAAACCCTTGAATTAGATTCTTTATCACCAGCTTAAACAATTAAAATAATATAATTATCCCTTAGTTCGATGCGGAATTCAGGCGGTGGAGCTTCAAGCGGAACGAGACGGAGCAGAGCTTCGACAAGTTTGCGGCCCTCATCGAACAGCTCCACAAGCTGGCCAACATACAGTTTCTCATCCTGTACATCGATCCGCGGGACAACGATCTGCTGCCGATCAACAACGACGATAACTTCCTCAGGGCCCTGAAGACAGCACGTCCGCTGCTGCGGGTCATAGTCCAGCGGAAAGGTGAGAGTCCTCCAAAAGAACTCTAAAGGAACTTTAACCACATTCTTCTCCCCGCAGATGACCTGAACGAGTACTCTGGCTTTGGGACGATGAAGCCGCGCAATCTGATCGGCAGCATACTGATGGGACACACGCCCGTAAAGACCAAGGCGCCGTCGATATCCATCCCGCACGACTTCCGTCAGGTGTCGGCCATCATTGATGTGGACATTGTGCCGGAAACGCATCGGAGGGTGCGCCTGCTGAAGCATGGCAGCGACAAGCCGCTGGGATTCTACATAAGGGATGGCACCTCCGTGCGCGTGACGGCCAGCGGACTGGAGAAGCAGCCGGGCATCTTTATATCGCGCCTGGTGCCGGGCGGACTGGCCGAGAGCACCGGCCTGCTGGCCGTAAACGATGAGGTTATCGAGGTGAATGGCATCGAGGTGGCTGGCAAGACGCTCGACCAGGTGACCGACATGATGGTGGCGAATAGCTCCAATCTAATCATCACCGTGAAGCCGGCCAATCAACGCACGCTGACGTCCACGCATCGCGGCTCCTTCTCGCGGAACAGCCAGCTGTCGAGTGGATCGCATCACACCAATAATACCAACACCTCCGACGAGATCGAGCACGACGATCAGGACGATATCGTTGACCTCACGGGGGTGACACTCGACGAGAGTCCCACATCCACAACCGCCGCCGCCGGCAATAATCACAGTCACCAGCAAGCGCAAGCGTTATCCTCATCACCCTCGTCGCATCACCAGCAGGCAGCCTCCAATGCGTCCACGATAATGGCCAGCGATGTCAAGGATGGAGTGCTGCACTTGTAGGATTAGCTGGCCACCATCATCATCATCGTCATCAGATCAGATCAGAACCCAGCAGAGAAGCGGCGAGGATGGATTACCAGCTTAGCAGAAAGAGACAGAAAAAGTCTTGTTGCTAAGCTCTCGAGTCAATTATCTAAAGTTATGCAAAGTTAGGATTGGAAGGGCTAATCAAGTAGTTTACTCACTGCACTAGACTGCTCAAGAAGCTCAAGAACTCATGCTATTTGTGAGGAAGTGAGCATTGACAATATCCTCCTATTTCATATCCCCTAAAGGCCGAATTTCGTCTGGCTTTGCAGTGAGTGAGCTTCTGCTATAGGATCCGATTATTATATCCCCCCTGATACATTCCACAAACGAAAAACCACTCAAAACCCTCCCACAAAGCAACACAAACAAACACACAGCCAATCATTTGCACGTTTTTGAGTCAGTCAGTCGCCTCTTCCTTGTTTTTATCCCTTTTTTCCTTCGGCATATTATCTTTATTATATATTTGTGTGTATTTAAACTTGTAAGATTTACGTCTTGTTATTATTATTCTTGCTTGTTGCATTAGATTAGAGTGAGACAGTGGCAGAGACGGAGCAAGCATCAAATGCGGAAGAAGAAGAGAGAGAGATAAGTAATTATTCATTCAAATTGCAAATACAACAACAACAGAGATCATACATTCAAGCACGACTAATTTATAAACAAAAACAAAAAACAAACACATTCCATTTTATGTACGTTTAGCCTGAATCTATATTTTACATGTGTGTGTGCGAGACGACTATTAAACTCGGTGTACTTTTTATCCCAGCTTCATATTGTAATTGTTTATTATCTTATTATATATAATATATTTTTTTTATTTTGTGTCGTAACATCGTCCAATACTCGTTCAAGTTGATTGTTGTAATAACTGTATTTGGAGAGGAGAGAATTCTAAAGAGAAAAACCAAGATAACGAATAACGAATAACGAAAACGAAAAGGAGTTCAAGTTAACAAAACAAAAACGAAATCACCAACAGCGCCTTCGCCTTCAAGAGAGCAATTTCGATACTTTTTATAAAATATATATACAAGAGAATATTATACAAGAGAAATACAACAATATACAATCTATATTAAACACGTATCCATGTAGGTCTAATTGTGAAGTCTGTGTACGCTTTAGTCAGAATCAAATCAAATCAAATCAAAAAAGACACTGCTTGGCTGCTTTGCTATCACTATTTGCGAGACACAACACTACGAAATATATGTTTACGTATATCCTTAACCTAGATAGCAAGATCTAGACTAGAGGCAGCAGCGAATCTGAGAACTATATACATCCACATCCCCATCCTGAGCTCTAATCGAACAAGAACGAACCCTACGTATCCCGAAGAATCCTCGATTCCCATTCCCCTTCAAGCAAACACAAAGCAACTGAAAAAGACCGCAAAAGCGACAAAAAACAACTTATATATTTTGATGTATGTATTATTATTTTTTAATAAATCGTAAGTGAACCTTGTAACCGAGTGAGTTGCCTTTGTTTCTGGCCAGGTTGGGGACAAACACCTTACCCCATATCGCATGAAAGAAATCATATTTCCAAACAGGACAAATTAAGGCCTCGTGGTTTGTTTCAATACTTAATTTATGATAATCAAAGCTCATTGCTTATACTATTTAAACTGGAACTGCGAGCCAGGCTTTATTATTATTGTTTTTCCCTTTTTATAGCTTTAAAGCAGTGGTCTAGGTATAGGATTTTGCATATAACAATATACATTAGCTTATTCTTTTCTCATATCTAGCCATAGGGTGTTCAATTTTTCACTCATACAAATGCAATGTTGGCATTTGACTGTAGTGATGTGGACCACTGCTTTAAAGGCGATTGTCATAACCTCAACCACTTGTAACCCTTTTTTACATGAATTCTTAAGGCTATTTGAAGCGCAAAAGTGGCCTCCGTCCGATTACATTATGTACAAAATCATATGTGGTTGTTCGTCAAAAAAAAAAGGAAGAAAGAGTTATACTTAAAACACAAAACTGAGGGAAGGATTCTGACTCATCAGTCAGCTGCGGCCATGTTCGCAGCGTTATTCTCGAGGCACTGCCAAATGGTCTTGGCCGCCGGACGATCCTCGCTGAGGGCATTCGTGCACAGATAGAACAGCTCCACGATGCAGTTGTAGTCGTCGCTGAGCTGGAAGGCAACGGGCAGTGGGGGGCGTGTTCCATACGCCGATTGCAGATTGTTCAATGAGAAGTCAGGGATGTCCTCCTCGCCCTCATCCTCATCTTCGTCGCTCATCTCGTTGTCCTCATTGCATTCATTTTGGACTCCGGCAGCAGCTGCCTCCGAAGCCTCGTCCGAGTAATTGAGCAGCTTGCGCTGCAGCTTCTCAGGGTCAGGGGCCAAGTCATGGGAGTTCTCCAGATCCTCGCCCAGCGCGGCGTCCAGCTCTAGGGTATGTGGCGGCACCAAGGCCAGGGTTTCGTAGATAACCAGGCCAAAGCTGAAGATGTCCACCTTGCTGTCAATAATCTCCACCTCGTCAATTACCTCCGGAGCGGACCAGAGGCTGGTTCCTAAGGTAAGCCAAATAGGATTTACAGAAATAAAGGATCAAGTTCTTGTTCCTTAAGGCTTACCCTAACGCTACTTACCCACATAGTTCAGCTCGGGATTCTTGTGCATATTTATCTCGCCATTCTCATCCAGCGGCAGAGATACGCCAAAGTCGCAGAGCTTGCAGATCTCGAACTCGCCCTTGACCAAAATATTGAAGGACTTGATGTCTCCGTGCAGCAGACGCGCCTCGTTGTGCAGGAAATCCAGGGCCATGGCCACGTCCATGATCATTTTCAGTGTGTTCTTCGGCGGCAGCGGCCCCAGATCCTCATCGTGACGCTCCTCGAGAATGGAGCCCAGCGATGTGGTGCATAATTCCAGGGCCAGTGTGTCCACGCCCTCGGCGGTGGTAACCACGCCACGGAATCCCACGATATTTGGATGCTGCAGCTTGCTAAAAGGTTAAAGTGCCAGGGGAACCGATTAGAGCAGTTTCAGGGGGGACTTTGGAGGGGTTTCCACGGGAATTAAAGTGGAAACTTCGGGGGGCAATCCTTAGATGCAGTGTCTACATCAAAGGAGACACATTAGGGTGAATCTTCAGGTTCCATTTCAATATAAAACATTACAAATAAGTAAGCTAAAAATCCCAACTATTAGTGGGTCGTTTATCCTTCATTTTGCTTTATTATTTATTAATTTAAACTCCACTTTATACTACAAAAAAACTTGGCACCTGGTGTGCTTTTTTTTAAATATAATCATCTTATTTTTTACCCTTTCTATTGAAATATATAATACATTTTTTTACAAATTATTTAAACAATTTAAGATGTATTACTTGAAAGTTATAAGCCTTAAAAGCTAACCTTCAGATTAAAATTTCTTATTTCGAATCTTTGTGAAACACCCTAATACTTAAGATTGACCTACAAACCGAGGCACCCTATGACACAAGCACATGCAGCATCAACACCGTAACGCAATAACGGCACGCAGGCACCCACACACAGGACGCGGACGCACACCAACGGACAGCCGCCTTCCTGTGTGCCGACTGGAATATAGGCCACCGCCGCGCCGGCTGACAGGGACTTACCGCAGGATCTCGGCTTCGTAGACGATCCGCTGGTTGAAGAGCGGATCCTTCCTGATACGCATATTCTGGGTGATCCGTTTAACCGCCCAGGGTGAGCGGATCTGGCCTTGGCGCGGCGAACGGTCCAGGCGGTAAACGCTGACGCCTGTCCCGTGGCCCAGGAGCGTCTTCAGCATCGGCGACGGCGGGATGCGAATGGGCGTGCTGCTGTTCTGCACGTTCTCCAGATGCAGGTCGCGCAGCTTGCGGCGCGGCGTCTCCATATTTTTATTTAAATCAATTCAATTGTCGGGAATATTGTTGAAAGCGACGCGCACAAAATACCTATTTAAAATATGATGAACGGTCACCCTGGAATTCGTCAGAAAATTTGAGGATTTACCTCACCACGCCAGCTGGTCACTCTGAAATTTACAAGAACGTGATCAAACCACGTAAGTGAACAAAAACGTAACCGTAACTTTCACACTGTTTTTGGCGCCATACGTTATTTTCCGCAAATAAAATCCCTCGAATTAAGTAATTGCATTCAGTTTGTTTATTTATTTAATCTTTTCTCACTTTTATTAACAAAAAAAAAAAAAAAGGTTTTTTAGATTAAAATCAAAGAGATGGGAAGCTGAGTAGTCGAAATACAACACATTACATATTTCATTATTAACTGCATATAAAAATATCGCACATATTTGTTGTATATTGTGTATATAATAGATTATTAAATGCTAGATCAGTTGGGCGGAGCCACTGTTATACCGGCATACGGATAACGGCGCGTATAACAGTGGCTGGGCTCAAGTGTCATTCAGAAGCTGTTAATTGCAAAGCGTTTCGATTCGATCCTGTATAGTGGACGCATATACATATATATAAAGTACAGTTTCAACAGTATAACAGTATTAGGCTTGAGCGTGTGCGTGTCTTGTATAACAGTTAGCATTGTGTGTATGTGTGTGGGGCACTTAAAACTAAAATCGCCTTTGAGCAATACGTTCGTACAATTATTTATTATTTTATTTATATTTACTTTTATTGCGCTTTTTTTACAAGTTAGACTTTTCCTCGTCGATACAAAAAGTGTTTGTTTTTTCCTTAACATGGTTAGTTATTGTTCGTGGAATGGGGGACGGGGAGGAGGGCGGATGGGAGAGTCGATAAATAATAAATTAGATTTAAGCACTAACATGGAATACGATTATCGTTAATCTTTATAATTACGGAATATATATCTGTATATATTTATATATGGTGTATATCAAAAAATATTTAAACCACAATTTTCCTAATAAAAGTTCTTTTCGTTTCTTTGTCGTTTGTCTCTTGTCTTTTATTTTGTGGGTGGGTTCCTTCCCCAAAAGGTTCTCCCTTTCCTTCATCAGATTCTTCATTTCCTTTTCTTCGCTCAGCTTCATGGCACAATGTTCTCTTCTCTCTCTCTCTCGGTCTCGAGGGCCTGTCTATATATTACCCCCTCACGTAATCAATTGTTGAGGCGGCCATAATGATTGGGTAATATATGGACGGCACCGTTATCGCTTCGCATTCTTATGTCAGACATTAGTGGGTTTAAAGAGTAATTGCTTAGCAGTTTAGTTGAGTTCGTTAGGTTAGTAGTTAGTCGGAACAGTAGTATTTGTTGTTACATAATACCCTGTAATCTTAAAAACTATAATTATTCGCTTGGCTTATACCATTTGTTATGTAAATATTGCAACTTGTTGGATTCTACTTGCTTAACAGGCACTTAACCTTCGTTAGAACGGTAATCATCAGCTTAGGCCTAGTGTCAAATGTTAAAAATTAAGGGAAAAATAAAAATAAACACTTTACAGAGAGCTGGTATAACAGTTTTCGTTGGGCTGGTTGAGCATCGCCTCCTTCTCTCTTTCGCTCTTTTCGATTTCGTTTTCTTTTTGGAATCCGTTTGTGGAATCTTTAAGCTTTTCTCCTGTAATTTATCGATGTTCCTTTCACATTTCAATTCCAAAAGTGTCGATTATTCGCTTTTCTTTCGCTATTCGTTTGTTTTTTGTTTGTTATTGCGAGTTTCCGATTTATTGTTGGAATGTTTTCTGTTTTTCTGGCTTAAGGCAAGGGAATGCTTCGTGTGCGTTTAGAAGAGTGAGCTGTCCGGCTGCCTGTGTGAAAAATTCATAATTATTAGGTCTATAATACATTTTTTGTACGAAACTCTAAAGCCGCTCAACCGTTCTTCAATCTGCTTAGCAGTGGAAATGTTCAATTTATATAACTATAATTTATGGTAGCAGCGTAACTTTACATCGAATGGACAAGCTAGTAATCAGGAGTGCCCTTTGATCAATTCACTCCAAAATGAGTTCAGATGAAGCGTATTTTTTAGACGCAATTTCAAAGTTTTCTCGTTTCAAATCTCTTTGGAATTTTGTGACACTCTTGACTATTTGTATTTACACATTACACTGAATTAATTTGATTAATTCGAACACATAACAATTAAACATTTAAGGAGAACGCTCGTTATGGTTTCCCCTTTCGGATGACAATGGCTTACATGAGCTCCCTGAGTGGAACAGTTCACCGCCGACCCGTTCCGCCGGCTAGCAGCGCGTGTTGAAGTGCGTGCGCACGGGCGGCGGTGGGGCCGCTCTCCGTCTCCTCTCGCCCGTCGCCGCACTAGCTGCTCCTCCTCCGACCGCGCTCGACCGATGGCCATTGCTGGATCCCGACGAGGCCGCTCCGCCACCGCCGGCGGCTGCCTCTTCGCGCAGCTTCTGCTTCTGATCGGTGAGTCGGGCGCCAAGGCGATGCACTTTCTCTGGACTGAGGATGTTAAGGCGGGTCGTCCTCGAGGATTGCTGTTGCAGCTGCAGCTGCTGCTGCTGCTGATGGGCGGCGGTCACTGCGGGGAAGATGCAAGATTGGGGGGGATTAATTTCGACTAACCTGAACCCTGCTCTATGGCAATCCCTACCATTGGTCAGTCGCTGGGCCGTGGCAGCGGTGTGCCTCTGGGCCAGATGTTTGCTGGGCGATCCGGGCCTGCTGCTCCTGGTGGGCGAGGCGCTGCTGCTGTTGCTGTTGCTGGCGGGGGGAATTCCATGGGCCGTCCGACTGGGTGGCTTCAGCGGTTTGCCCTTGCCGCTGCTGCTCGCAGGCAGGCGGTGATTGGTGCTGACTCGCTGTGGAGGCGAGTGCGAGGAGGGCGGGGGAAAGGGCAGCGTCAGCCTGTGCTTCTTGGGCAGCCAGTCGGGAGCGGTGCTGGTGCTGCTGGTGGCAGGCGGTAGGAAGAGCTGACTTGGCTGGTGGTGGCTACTGCTCGGGCTGGCTCCTGCTGGCGGCAAGCTTGTGACGGTGGCCTTGCTCCTTTTGGGCGCCGGCGTGGCCAGTTGCTTGCCACTGCTGGCACTGGCACTGGTGGCCAAATGCTCCAGCGACTCGGCCTGCTGCAGCTTGGCCGCCGGCGGATTCCTTCGCCCAAAGATCGGCGTCTGATTGATGCGCTGTGTGCGCGGCGGCGGCGGCGGCGGGCAGTTGGTGCCGCCATTCAGGGCGGCCGCCTCGTGCTCCAGGCGCTGGAACATCTTCAGGGCCACGGGCGGCGTCTTGAAGAAGTTGCGCATGGAGCTCTGCGTCTGGCTGAGGTTCCGCCTGCTCTCCTCCTCCAGGTGCTCGAACATGCTGCGGCACTGATGCAAGCGGTTGCGCATATCCTCGATGGCCAGGCGGTGCGGCGGAGTCTCCTCCACTTCCGCCACTGGCACTGGCTTCTCCTCCTCCGCCTCCGCCCCCTGTGGGGCTGCAGCTGGCACACTGTTGACCTCCAGGTAGTTCAAGCTTGTGTCGCAGCTGGAGTCCACATCGGAGTAGGTGTTCAGGTCTCGCACATCCTGCAGCTGCAGCTCTGCGCCCGGTCGCAGGTCCACCAGATAGCCCCGCTCGCCAAAGGGCCGGCACTTGCGCAGAGCCTGCTTCAGGGCCCGCTCCTTGGACTCCGTTTCCGGGGTGAGGGTGCGACGCTGCTCCTGGGCGCCCAGGAAACGCTGGCGACGACGCGCCCGCATGCTATCCCTCAGTCGCTCGCCGCTCGGCGAGAAATCCTTGCCGAGATGCGGGGACTTTGGTATATCCTGCGGCCGAATCACCAGGTTCTCCTTCTCTATATCCGTTTCCTTCTCCGTTTCCTGCTCCTTTTCCACCACTGCTTCCCCCACGGCATCCACGGCACTCACCAACTGGTCCAGGTTGTCCAGGCTGCGCTGCGAGGTGGGTGACAGGGCGTCCTCGGAGCTGGCATAGCACTCCTGGAAGTTCTCGATCTCGTGCAGCAGCCGCTCCGGCGGCAGGCGCTCCACGGCCAAATGGTCGCCCAGCCGCTGCAGCCACATGTGCAGCGTCTCGAAGCAGGGACGCAGGTCCGGATTGAGGTCGCAGCACACGAAGGCCACCTTGACGAAGGCCTCGGGGCACGAGGTGCAGAACTTCTCGCGGAACTCCTGCTGATTCAGGCTAAAGTCCGAGTTGCGCGGCATGTAGTCGGGGTCGGCCTCCACGCGTCCAATGATCTCGCACAGCATGATGCCAAAGGAGAAGACGTCCACCTTCTCGTCGTACTTCAGGCCCTTCATCATCTCGGGCGCCATCCAGTAGGGATTGCCCACCACGGTGTACCGCTGCCGGCGCTGCCTGCTCTTGCTGCGCCTCAGCGTGCCGCCCGGCGACATGGCCGCATCGCTGCCCGCGCCCGAACCATAGCCACCACCGGGAGTTCCATTTCCACTGCTGGCGGAAGCAGGCACTCCTCCGGGGAGTCGTGGGGCATCCACACTGCGTGCCAGGCCAAAGTCCGCCACTATGACCGAACGGTCCTCGCGCACCAGACAGTTCATGGAGTTGAGGTCGCGATGGATGATGTTCATCGAGTGGAGGTAGCTCATGCCGCAGGCAATGTCCCGGGCCAGGCACACGCGCTGCGGCCAGCTGAGGATCTGGGCGGAGTCGTGGATGAGCTCCTTGAGGCAGCCGCCCGCCACGTACTCCGTGACCATGTGCAGCTTCTTCTCCTTGTACAACACGCCGATGAACTTGAGGACATGCCGGTGGTCGAGCAGCCGCAGGACGGCCACCTCCTTGATGAAGTTCTTCTGGGCCTCCTCGTCGGCCCGATGCAGTTCCTTGAGGACCATCACCTCGCCGCTCTGCCGGTGGGTCACCTTGAAGACCTTGCCGAAGAAGCCCTCGCCCAGCTTCTCGCCAATGACCAGGTCCGAGGCCCGGAAGATGCGCTGCGGCTTCTGGACGACGCGACACGACTGCGTCCGCGACAGATCGTAGAGCTGCGGATGCGCCGAGTGCTGCTGCGCCTGGTGCTGTTCGTCGAGTAGCTTGGACAGGCTGGAGCAGCGCTCCTTCTCCTTCAGCTGCGTCATGGCGGCTGCTGCCACGGGTATGGTGGTCGAGGCATTGCTGGCCTGCCGCAGCTTCCGGGCCTTGGTGCCCTGGTTTGGTTCGCCGTTCGCCTGCGTCTTGTACAGACGCTCCCTGCCGCCAACTTCCACGCTGGAGGCCGATGTGCTGAGCGGCAGGATGAGCGTGGAGGCGGAACAGGCCCGCTGGATGTCCGCCTGGCTGCAGGAGCGGCACACCTGCACCGGATCGTGCTCCACGGTCAGCTGCAGCATCTTCTCGTTGCTGCGTATCAGCTTGTCGATCTGCTCCACCGAGGAGTCACTCACGGGCGTGCCGTTCACCTCCAGGATGCGGTCGCCAATGTGCAGGTTCGTCAGGTTCACATCGATCCTGGGGGAGAGGGTGGGAGGAGGTCAGGGGTTAATCGAGGCACTTAGGGCAAGTTGCATTAAGTTTCTTGTGCCAATTGCGGGGTTACCTATAGGAGGCACCACAACACTGCTCCGCCACCGAGGTCAGCCAGAAGAAGAAGTTGCAGAACAAGCTGTTCCATATATATTTTTATATTTTTTGCAAGCATGTTTTGGGAGGAATGCAGAGAGAGGAGGCGCAGGTGGAGCCACCAGCGGGATTAGTAGATGAAACAGAAGCTTGGGAGCAGGTGATTCAGGGGAGGATGATGGGTTATCAATAAAAAAATCTACTGAACACTTACTCCGTAATGCGAACGGTGGGACAGCCATCGTCCAGCGCCACTCCATCGACGCGTAGGCCCGGTGTCGCGTCCTTGGGTATCTCCACCAGCCGGATGGAATGCATGGGCTTGCCGGCCGTCGTAATCCTCGCCTTGGCATCCGCCGGCTGGCAGGATCGCTTGCCATAGCACTGGCCACAGTAGAGCTTCGATCGCTCCACCAGGGCATACGACTCGCCCTCGCCGATGAAGGAGCCGCAGGCGGCACAGCAGAAGCACTCCGGATGGAACTTGTGCTCGCCGGCCACCATCACGGGCCCCGTTATGACGGCCGTGCACTGCTGGCAGGCATCGCCGAAGCGGGCGTAGTAGTCCTCGCGACAGTAGAGCAATCCCTCGCGCTCAAAGTACCAGTTGTGCAGGTGGCCCTCGCACACGGAGCAGCGGAAGCAGTCGCAGTGCCACTGCTGCCCCAGAGCCATCACGATCGGCTCCTCTGGGTGGGGCAGCAACTGTCCGCGGCAGTGGGCGCATAGTGGTGCTCCAGCTCCAGCTCCTGGTCCTGCTCCTCCTCCTTTGGCGCGTCCGCCATTCGCCCGAAGGCGCTGCTGATGATGCATGGAATGTTTTTGGTGGAATCGGCCCCGATTACGTTAGCACTGCGGAAAATAGACCGGCGCAAGGAATTAGCGGATGACGGAGTGGCAATTAAATATAGCAAATATATCATAGTCATGGAACGTGGAGCAGTAAGGGGTTCTCGTAAATAACTAATAAAAAACCAAGCAAACACAAAACACATTATCCAATAGTCTCAGCATATCAAAGGGCTTACTGTAACGTTTAAGGTTAGAATCAATTGGGAATTCTAGCGTCGATATAGGTTATTTCTTGTCTTAAATCATTAATAATTAAATCAATAAATCAATAGCTACTGCAGTAACTCTGACAAAGCAATAACAATTGAATTTATATAAAAGTCGGTAGTCGAGTTGACAAAGTGTATCGCCACGATAAAGATTGCGTTTCTGAGTCAGCTCTACCTTTGGTAGAAAGCGTCTCATTGCAAGAATTAAATATGAACTAATAGGTGTATTCCTAGTAAGGTCAAAACTATCAGATAAACCTTTTTGTATAAACTTTCAAAAAGCCTTGAGCTCAGTAGCTCATTTTACGAAAGGGCTTCTAAGAGTCAGCTAAGATCTAGTGTTTTAAAAAAAGTATTCTTGTATTCTTAGCTTTCAATCGTTTAAGGCTAGAACCAATTGGGAATTTTTAGGGTTTCATTCCTTACTTTAGTAATAATATTAATTACTTCAAAATATAAGTATTAAGAGAGAAGTATTTTAGTATCTTAGCTTTCAATCGTTTAAGGGATCCAATTGGTAATTTTAGCGTTATATTCAATAGAATATATCATGATTCATAAATATAATTTATAAGACCTCAAAGGCGCGCCTTTTCTCTAAAATTCTCTAAGATCCCTTCATTCAGAAGAAGTTTCAGCTGCTTAAGGACAAAACCAATTGGGAATTTTAGCGTTTTATTCAATAAAATATATCATGATTCATGAATAGAATTTATTACCCCTCTAAGACGCGCCTTTTCTCTAAAATTCTCTAAGATCCCTTGATTCAGAAGAAGTTTCAGCTGCTTAAGGACAGAACCAATTGGGAATTTTAGCGTATTCTCCAAAAAAATATATTAAAAATCGAATTTATCAGACTTCCTTTAATATAAGTATTAGTTAAAAAGTTAATATTTTCCATAGTGCACTGAGCGGATTTCCCTGCGCATCTTGCTGCGATCATCGCTATTGTTATCGCTCGACGACGGCAACATTGACCGTGAATACGGAGTTGCAGCAACAACATCCCAACAGCAACATCAACATTTGGGGCTGCAATTGCAGTTCAGCTGCGCTAACTGTAGTTGTTGTGCTTGCCATCTCGCTCCTGCCCCTGTATAAGCTTGGGCAATGACGAATGCGCCATCAAAACACACGCTCACTCATACTACCGGCCCCAGTACAGTGGGCAAGCAGAAAAATATTAGACATTCTATTAACACTTAATTAGTTCACCTGTTGATCAGGCAGCTGTAGCTTCTTAAAATGTTTTCATCGGATACGTAAATAAAGGTTGTCTTTAATTAAGTGTTTTATGCCAACATAACGGTAATTAACTAATCCCTATGATAGTTATTGCGCTTAATCAACTGTAACTACTTTAGCTGACTGGCAATTGCTGTTAATTAAAGCAATTAATGCATAAAATAAGCCTAATTTAAGCACATCTAATTGGCTTAGTTTTTGAGCGGAAAGACCTGCAAGCTAGCCCACTGTGCGGAGGCACAGCACTTACGCACACGAACACGCGCACAGGTGCTGCACAGCGTAGACACACACACAAACACAGACAAACACACTGTCCGAAAATGTGAGTGGGGGAACAGGAACAACAACGACATTAGCAATGGCCCAAAGCAGCTCCAACAACAACAACTGGTCTGTTGTACAATAAAAATAAGGCAAATACAGCGCGCACTCGCACACACACACACACACTTACATAATTGTTCGTTTGTATTTGCTGTTGACTTAACGCACATTGCACATTTCTTGGATTTCCCAGGAAAATAAGAACGATTCCCGCCACACGATCCTCGCCATGCGAATTGCCGAAAATAATGAACCACGCACAAACCTCGAAGGGCCGAAACCGAACTCAAACAATAAACAAAAAATTCATTTGTTTAAAAAAACAAAAATGAAACTAGCGTTGGGGCCAGTGTTACCAGATGAAAATTCGCTTGCCCCCTAAAAAATCTTAAATAGTCGCTATTTCCCCCTAAAAAATCCAGTCTACCACCTATATTTAAAAAATCTGTTAATGAAATCAAAACTCAATAAATTCGATTTATTTAATTTATTTATTTTGTACTAATTGCTATTTACAAATATATTTATGCTAAATCGAAATAGGTCTTTGAATTATTTATTCAATTATTTATTGGATTTACAAACAAATTTATATTAAAAATGTAATAATGTAATGTAATAACTCAACACTTGCGATTTCTTTTCTGTTCATCTTTTTTTCTCACTAGGATTTCTTAACTAATAAATTCAATAACACAAATAACACGGTAAATTCAAAATATGTTTTGAATTTTGTTGTTTTTTTTTAAATAAATATTTAGTATATAATATATATTATATATCAAGTTTATATTAATTAAATATAATATAATAAGTATTACGACGTAAGCTGAACAACTAATTTTATAGAGATTTTCTTAAACATTTTAAACCACTAGGGGGCACTAGGGATGGGCGTTACTGGCCCCAACCTGTTACTGGTCACGACTCACGAGTTGGTATTTTCAGAGAGTGACCAGGTTTCGGTTGACGCCGAGTGACGCCAGAGGGCGCTTTTGAGCTTAATTTTTTAACGGATTTTCCTTAAAAATCAGTTTTTCATTGTAAATTGCTAAAGATTAATCAAATGAAGCGACTGTTTTGATGAAGACAATGAAATACTTTCGTTTTATAACAAAAACAATACTGTCTTCAGCGTTTATTTTATTGTAAACTTATCCTTAGCGTCTCGTACCAGTGTTTTTTTGGTCAGTTGAAAAAAATAAAAAAATAGGTGAAAACAAAAACAATCTAATCAAGTTAGTTTAGAGGGAATCATCAATTTGCCTAAGATTGCTCAGCCATGGGCGGTGTTCGTCCTGCTGCTGCTGCTGCTGCCCAGTGTCGTTGTCGTTGGTGCCTCAGCTGTCGCTGGTGGCTGCTGCTCCTTGGCGGCCACCGCCTCCTCCACGGCATCCACCTTTTCGAGGATGTCGCGCCTCTCCTGCTGGCGTACCAGCTCAAAGTACAGGCCCCGCTTCACCATCAGCTCGTCATGCTTGCCGGTCTAAAAATTTCAATAAATAATTCGGAATTCATCATTTTGTAAGAATAACTCTCACCTCCACGACTCGTCCCTGGTCGAGGACCACGATCAGGTCCGCGTTTCGTATCGTGGACAAACGGTGGGCAATGACCAGCGTCGTCCGGTTCTGTACCGCCGTATCGAGCGCCCGCTGCACCTCCGCCTCGCTGGTGGCGTCCAAGGCGCTCGTCGCCTCGTCCAGGATAAGGATGCGCGGATTCTTCAACAGCGCCCGGGCGATGGCGATGCGTTGCCGCTGTCCGCCGCTCAGCTGGGTGCCGCGCTCGCCGACATGCGTCGCATATCCATCGGGCAGGGCGGTCACAAAGTCGTGCGACTGCGAGAGCCGCGACGCCGCAAAGACATCCTCCTCGCCGGCATCCGGCTTGCCATACCGGATGTTCTCCAGTATGGAGGTGCCGAACAGCACCGGCTGCTGCTCGATGAAGCCCAGGACATTGGCCCGCAGCCAGTAGGGCGATATGTCCGACAGCTTGTAGCCGTCCAGCTTGATGTTGCCCGTCGTGGGCTCGTAGAAGCGTTCCACCAGCGAGGCTATCGTGGACTTGCCCGAGCCACTGGCTCCCACCAGGGCCACCGTCTGGCCGGGGCGGAGCGTGAGGCTGAAGTCCTTAAGCACCACCTGGGAGTAGAGAGCAGGGATTAGAGATTAAAGGTCACAATTAAAGGTCTTCCGTAAAACTGTAAAAGAATCGATACTAATATCAATACATCGATGTTTTTGTTTTAGCATTAGTATCGATTTAATTTGTTGAGTATCGATGTATCGCTGATTTTAAAATCAGATCAAATAAAGTTGACGCCATCTTACTTTTAAGGCAGATGCAAGAGGATAAAGAGCCAATTCATTATTGGAAAGTAAGTGTTTTGTAACTTGTTTTGACTTTTTGCTTATATCTATTTTTATTTAGATGGAGAATAAAGGTATGACAGCCTTCAAAAGGACCGCAAAGTCTGCGAGTCTGAAAGAACTTTTAGTAAGGCTGGCCAAATAATATCGGACTGAAGGATTCAGTTTTTTTTTTTTAAGTTACTCAACAGCTTAAAGTATTATTTGGCCTCGTCGTCTAAAAACGGGTTAGGGTTAATCTTTTAAGGTTTAATTAGGATTTATAGGTTTTTAAAAGAAGAAACAGAAAAAGTACGATATATCGCGATATATCGATGTTTTCAAGTATCGATGTATTTAAATATCAGTAACTCACATGATCCGGTCGCATGGGATAGGCAAAGGAGACGTTCTCGAAGCGAATCTCGCCGTGCAACCGCTCCTGCGGTATGACATAGCCGCGCAGCAGCTCCACCTGCGGCTGCAGCGACAGGAACTCGAACACCCGACTGCCCGCGGTCATGCCCCTGATCATGGTGCCCAGGAGTATCGATCCCTGGGCAAGGGATCGTTGCACGCCCTGCGAGGCCACCAGGAAGGCCATCAGAGCGCCCGGCGACAGGCTCTCCGTGGACATTAGATGGCCGCCCATGAAGAGCGTCGACAGGACCAACGTGTTGAGGAAGAAGTTGGTCAGGCCCTGGAAGATGGCAATGCCGTAGCCCAGCTCCTGTGCCAGCCTCGCCGCCTCATTCGTCTCCGTCTCGAACAGCTGCATTTCGCGGTACTCGCAGGCACTGGACCGCACCGTCCGGATGTTGGACAGCGCCTCCTCGCACACCCCCGTGGCCCGCTCCGCCTGCGCCTGTGAGTTCTTACTCAGCGATCGCAGTTTCCGGCCCAGGTACGACATGAACATGACAACGCAGGGCACGCTGGCCAGGGCTATGGCCGCCATGTGGGGCGATATCATGAAGAGGGATATGCTGCCGCCTATTAGCTGGGCGGCACTCCGCAGTCCCTGCGCCACGAACTGCTTGAACGAGGTCTTGAAGTCCTGCACGTCGGCGGTGAGGCGATTGACCAGCTCCCCCGTCCGATTGTCGTCGAAGAAGGCGATGTCCTGGACGACGATCTGCTTGAACAGATCCTGCCGCATCTTGGCCGCCATCTGCTCGCCGACCCTGCTCAGCAGGTAGATGTACGCGAACGTGAAGCCCGACTGCAGCATGTACAGGCTCAACAGGTTGCTCGCCGGCTTGCTCACGTCCTTCACGAACGAGTTGTTGATCGGATCCGTGACGTACGTGTTGGCGTAGCGCGCCAGCGTGTTGACCAGGTCGCCCAGGAGGTTCGGTATCCGGATATTGATGTAGGCCACAATCAGGGCGGCCTGCCAGGAGGAGGGTTATTGGATATCAAAAGGGCTTTAGTGGCCAACGAAACACTCACGCACACGGCGCCTATCAGCTCCCAGAGATGCGGCTCCAGGTACGACCATAGCCGCAGCCAGTCGAACTTCTGGTCCTCCAGCTCCTCCTCCGGCTCCTTTCGCACTGCCAGCCGGCTGCCCTCGCAGTGAGCGATGGCTCCGCGACCCGCCCACCACGAGCGGGCGCCCAGTCCGAGGGTCAGGCCACCGCCGCCCCACAGCAGCAGGCGTGTGGTGTGGAGCAGGCGGCTGGCTCTCGTGGGCGACATGGGAATGGCAGGGGGTGCTCCGCTTTTGGCGTTCGTCCCTCGCAGGTGCTGTCGCATCAGGCGGGCGGCATTCTGGAGGCGTGGCAGTGGCTGCTGCGTCGGCTGGAGCAGGTGGCGACTGCGAGAGAGGGAGAGAGCGAGAGTGAGCAGGGCAAAATCGTTGGACTGATGACATAACCGGGAGAGAGAGGCAAGGGCGAGGCGCGGGCCAGGGTCAGGTGCGTGGGTTTGGCGCCTTGGCAATCCTCACCTGAACAGGTCGCTGCTGCGGCCGCAGTTGGACACGAGTAGGCGCAGCATCGGGGGGGTTCTCCTCTCGTCTCGTCTCGTCTCGCGTGGCTGGCAAATAACAACAAAAAAAGCAAGCGCTAAGGCATTAGTGCGATGTTTTTGTTTTTGTCCGCTGTTGTTTGGGCTGTCGCGGCAGTGTGGCCAGCCCAAGGCTTGCAATTTTGGGCCAAAAAAATGACCAACGGTCACACTGGTTTGTGTCTTTGCTATTACTAGCCGATTATTCGATAACTGTTCGATAATTGGCGAAAAAGCTGTATCGTATGGGTGTGACCAGTGCTGAAGAACTTTGGTGCCGGACGGCAGGCGGTCACACTGGTTGCATTTCGTCCAAAGTTTGCACTTTTATGTCTTTTGTTTGTGCACGTGCAGAATAACATATAGATGCGCCGCAACTGAGGCGAGCGGACCAGCCGGACGACAGTGGACAGCGGTAGCGGTTGATAGCGGTCGGCCATGGATCAATTCTCGCACGACCTAACGGTGGCCCTCGAGGAGACCTCGCTTATGGACAGGGCGAGTGGCGTCGGTAGGTGGGGCTCGCGTCGCAGGACACGTTCCACGGGCAATTTGCGTAAGTAGTCGCGGAATGGCCATGGCCCCTCCCCGAGCGCACTAACACCCACCCAAAATCTTGCTCAGCCTGCGCCCCCCAGCCCACGGAGGACTCCTCGAGCAGTCCCACGGACACGCTGAATGCTCTGGGCCACGGCCACCATCATGGCCACCATCAGCACCATCAGCACCAACAGCAACAGCAACACCATCACCACCACCACCACCACCATCATCACCATCACCACCACAACCACCCAAGTGCTAACGTGGACGGCCTAGACACGCACAACCTTAAGTTGCCGGCCAGCGACTCGGACGAGAAGGCGGAGGCGATGCTGCCCCTGCGATTGCCCGTGCGCACGGGCGCCCTGGAGTCCGACTCGCTCAACGAGACCACCTTCAGTCCGGCCAGGTTAGTTCCCCTCCCCCAAGATCTTCCCCTTTAAACTCCTCTTATCCGCACAGATTCTACAAGCCGAATTCGCGGCGGAAACGAAAGATCAAGCGCATGTCCATGGAGTTTGAGTTCAGCAAGGACACGCCGCACAGCTTCACGGAGTCGCCGCTGCAGCCGGGCATGCTGAGTGCCACGGGCACGGCCACCGGCACCATACGCAAGCGCCTGCTCAAGGCGGATGGCCATCGGTCGCATCTGTTCTTTTGCGGCAAGCGCAAGCGCTCCAATCGGGATCGCTACCACGAGCAGGAGACGGGAAAGCTGTATACCACGCCCCAAGTCACGCAACTCGATGTGGAGCAGCAGCAGCACCAGCAGCAGCAGCAGCGGATGCGCCCGAGGAGCTACTCCTCGACGTCCAAGCCCCTCAGCGATCGCCTGCTGCCGCTGAACAAGGGGCTGCTCTCAAAGATCAACCGCATGGCTGCCCAGGGACAGCAGGCCACGCCCAACCAAAAGACTGACCACAAGGACACGGAGCTGAGGGGTGACGCAGGCCAGGAGATGGAGGAGCTGGCAAAGGACGACGCCCAGGAGCTGCCGCCGCCGCCGTCAAGTGCCGAAGCCGCACCCGATGTCGTTCTGGACTTCTTCAGCATGGACACCATTGTGCCGGTGACCGATATCGATGCCCTGCTACGCCACACTCCGCCCTCCGCTCCGCACCTGCGCAAGAAGACTCCAGCTCTAGCCCCCTCCTCCTCCAAGGCGCATCGCCGTCGCCGCTTCCAGGCGCTTCCCCATCAGCCCCATCCGCTGTCGCAGTCCCAGCTGCACGCCCAGTCCATGGACTGCAGCGAACTGTATGACTTTCTGAGCTCCAGCTCGCTGAGCTCCTCCTCGGACAGCGACGGGGGCCATCGGCGGCGCCATGACACGGATCGCGAGGGCGACGACGAGCTCACCGACTGGCCGGGCAACGAGTTCGGGCCCGGTGCCAGGTACGATCCGAAGCGGAAGCTGACCAAGAAGTCACTGTTGCCGCAAATTCGCTCCGACGACACCATTGGCGAGGACGACACCCTGATGTCGGGCACCGAGGCGGGAGCCATGGAGCCGCCTCCGAAATCGCCCGAATCTCTGCAGCTGCCCACCACTGCCTCAGAACCCATCGAGATTTTGAATGCCGCCGCCTGTGAGATGGAAACGAATGCGGCGCCGCGCCAAATCGAGAGCGAAATGTCCGGCGAGACGTCGAATCCGTTCCTCTCCTCATCACCGCCCGGCCAGGCCCAGGGGCAGGAGGTTCGCGAAATCCGTGCCGGCTGCCGTCGCATTAACGGCGAGCGGGCCGGCTTCAGCATCAAGTTGAGCGTCAACGAGAGGCTGGCCCGCTTCCTACAGGATCCACGACAGACCCAGATCCGGCTGCCGGACATTGAGCTCTACGAGCCGGATGGGCTCGGCAACCTGGCCACCCTCTACTCTCTGACCATGCTGGTGGAGCACGGCTGCACGGTGCTGACCAAGACCAGGTGGGCACCAGCACTAGCACTAGTTACTCCTCTTTATTAATCAATTTTCCTGCCCAGAAACACCACGCAGTCGGTTAGCGTGGATCCCTTGCAGCGGGGCCTGCAGCCGCCTCCCGATCTCTTTGGGGACTTCAAGCGACGCTGCTACGGCGAGGAGGAGGAGGAGCAGGACGACCTGCCGCAGGATCCTGACCACAAATGAGCGTCGGAAAGACCTTGAACTAGACCAATCCCCGGGCGAGTGCCGGCGAGCATGCGAACGGAGTACAACTCCGTTTCGTTTGACACTCGCCTGGGGTGGAGCAAAAGCCCTAGATTAAGATGAATTTTAGCTCGTTTTTATGTGTGACATCTTTATGTTCCATGTCCGTTGTATATACACTAAATGTCTTGGTTTCGGGATCACAGATCCCGGAGCGTGCTCTCCCCACTTGGAAACGAGCGAGAGGTCCGATCGAAAGCCGTTGGCAGCCTTTGCCGCTGTACAAAATACTATGTTTAAGGCCTAAAGTGAATATGAATTTAAGAATATATACGAGTATATCTATATACAGGCATCATCTTTTCTATTGGATTATTACGTATGCAGACTTTTCACAGGCCCAGATATTATATAAATGCGTAAATATTTGGCATCGAAATAGAAGAATATGTCTTATAAATATTATTCTTAAAGCAGAACTATGCAGGGATGCCGCAGAAATCGCTGGGGCTTTGAAATCACTTGACAAAAAGATGCTCATTGCATACTTTTCGAGGCAGCGATTTCTGTGGCACCCCTGATATATACTATTTATTTATCATCACCACTTGAGGATTTAATCTCTGTGTATGCTTTAAAGTTGTCAATTTATTATTCAAGCATTTAGTCAAATTATGTGAAAAAGATTCGTTTTTATTTCCGTTTTCGTGTAAATATAAATACTATTGGTTGTCATATGAAAAGTTGTTTCTTTCTGTGGGCATTGATATATTTATACAGATTAATTTGTTGCAGAATGGTTTTAGGTCATTTTTAAATAGGAAAGTCGCTGGGAAAATGTTTAAATATGGCCTTTATACACCTGCCATAAAAAGTCTGCGTTCAAGAATGTTATGTGACTTTGGCTTCAACAAAATAGTGTTAAAAAAATACATATAAAATTTCATTTTTACAGGAAGTAGTAAATTGTATTATCTTTCTTGTGATGTAACTCACTTTTTTCTAGCTCTTAAACTTTAGAGAAAAAACCAAAAACTGTAAAATATGTCAGATTTTCATCAAAAAACGTTAAATGAACGGTAATTAAAGCTTTTTTTATTGCTTTTTTGGCATTGATTCCTATAAGCCAAACATCGCTTACTTATTGCCAATCAATTTTGTACATTTATCTTGTGACAACACGTGAAATTTATGATGTGAAAAAAAAAATATCAAAAGATATTGATCTTGATCTGAGGAAACTCATTGCGAAAATTCGGGATGAGGGAAAAACGACTCGGAAAATTGTTAGCATTAGTGGTCAAACACACTGCCGTGTCCAAAAAGTTCTTAAAAATATTAATTCATGTGAAACAAACGGCTTAAAGCCTCCAAAAAGTAGGTATATTTTTGAGGTTATCTCTTTTGAGTATCTGTACATGTTTGTGCACGTTCGAATATTCTTCAGTTAAATTTTTCCTGGCTTCTTCCTTTCCTTCTTTTTTTTTGTTTGTATTTCCCCTCGAACATGGCGCGGAATTTGAATACGCTGCCATGGAAATTCCGGAGGTTTCTCGCAGCGCTCTGGCATGCAGTTGGCGCATGCCCAGTGGCCCCCAAAGTGGTGGCCGCCAACTGTTTGTGAGCCCCGTGCCGTGCTCGGCAACCCTTTTTCCACTGGCAGCCACCACCACTGGACGTACTCGGCGGCACTCGGCACACGGCACACACTCACTTGGCACTTGGCAACCCTCGCTGCCTCGCTGGGGGTCGGTCGGGAAAGCGGACGAAGCGCGGGGGTGGGCAGCGAATAGCACCGAGCAGCAGCAGCAGCAGCGGCAGCAGCAGCAAGCAGGCAGCGGGAGCGTCGAGCGTCAAGCTTGCGGACGCCAGTTGGACGCAGCTCGGGACTGGAGGCAGCCACGTTTCCCCAGCAGCAGCCATCCATCCGCCGTGTGTGTGTCGCATCGCCGTGAGAGTGAGTGAGTGTGTGCCGTGCCGTGCCGCATGTGTTCGCGATCCGTGAACGGGATGTGGATGTGCCTGTGCATGCGGTCTCCGTCTTCTCCGTCTTGGTCATCATTGTTGTCGTCGCCAATCTTCATCCTCATAGCCACTCGATACGAACTGTAAAACTTTTTAGTTAACCGCCGGCTCTCCTCTGTTTTTTTTACTACGCTCCCCACGACTAACGGTAATTTGTGCGACTGTGTGTGTCATCTCTTTAGCTTGCTCCAGCTCCTGGCTGCTACTGCTGCTGCTGCACTGCATCCTTCGAGCGACGGGAGATTGGTGTGGTGTGTGGAGCCTTTGAGAGCGCTGCCAAGGCGAGAGATTTCCGCGATGCCATGCCGCTCTGCTCTGCTTATTGATTTTTCCCCAACAATCGCCTACACACACACACGCAGGCAGACACCCACACACGAACACCCACTCTCGCAGGGAGCAGTGTTGCCAGCTCGGCCATTTGGCGGTGGGAAAACTAGCCAAAGCGCAAAGGCGGAAGTGCCAGAAGTCATTTGTTTCCTGGATATTACTTGGAGGGTTTTTATTTTTCTGTATATTTAATTATTTATTAAATAAATTAAAGTTTGTGTTGGCGTGGAGGGGCTTATACAATTTAATTTTAATTAATATACAAGCAAATAAAATTTACCTGAGTTTATGTTCCGAATTTACCAAATTACAAGTAATTACTCGATAATAATACTAATTCCGATTTAAGAGATAACGTTTTGGTTGGGAAAACAAAATAATAAATCTCGTTTTTATTCTTTTTTCATTCATTTCTTTTTATAATTCCGTTAAATCCCAAGCCATTGTCACTCTCACGCATGTGGCAACACTGACAGTGGAGGAGAGCGAGAGTAGAGAGCACGAGCACAGTGGCTTTGTAACGGCCGAAAGCCATACACATACACATACTTGCACCCACAGATAGCTGAGCTAATCTCTTATCAAGCGCCGACTGTCACACCCCCGCCCCCTCTAAGCCACCCCCTCTCCTCCTGCTCGTTTACATCGGGAAAAAATCAAAATTAGTCATAAACGTTGGATTCTTAAGCCAATCGCACTTAAATAGCACTTTAAGGACCTTGTTTTCTATTCTAACATGTTTGTTTTATGATAATAGCTCACAAATTTCATAAATATTAGGTAAATATAGCATTAATGTTGACTTTGGGAAAGAAATAAATATTTTCTTTTGAGTTTTTTCCTAGACTTGAAATAAATAAGGGCTTTGTTTTTAAAATGTAATTTAATATAAATTCTATTTATGTATTTAACTGATTTCTTACCACTAAATATATGTTTTATTCAAATAAAAAAAGCAGAAATAACTGAGAAATAGAAAACAGTACAAAAATAGCCTCCGAAAGTATGCAACAAAGTGTTCCGCAAACACAAAGTGTTGCCTACTTTCGGGCACATTTTAAAATTATAATAAATTTGAATTAATTTCATAAATTTTGCTAGCTAAATACTTACTAAATTATATTCCCGATACCCCTTTCTCTTCGTGTAGGAGCCATGGGCCAGGAGGTGCTGGCGTTCCGGGCATTCCCTGCATGCTGTGCGAGCATGTGCATCATCCCCTCGCTCGTGTCGCTACCGATCTCAGTAGTCTCGATCTCGAACTCGAACTCTCATCCCCGGCGCCGCCTCTCCGAGTCCGCATCCGTGTGAGCTGGCCAGCTAGCCCGCCCGGGGTTGGCGCAGTTGGAAAATGAGCGCGAGCGAGGCGGCCTCGGCGGCGGCGGCAGCTGGCGAGGATGGGGGCCAGACCCAGTCCGAGGAGGGCCAGCCGCCGGAGGAAAAGCATGGAGAGAAACTGGAAAAGTTGGGCAAGCTGGGAGGCGGCAAGCTGGAGAAGCAGCCGCCGGAGAAGCAGCCGCAAAATGGCAAGCCCGAGACGGAGGCCGCCTTGGAAAAGGGACAGCACCCCCAACTGGAGTCCATCCGTAGCTCGGTACTGCTGGACAGCAGTGCTGCAGCCCCATCCATTGAGGCACTGGTGGCCTGCAAGGATGCCCTGCTGGCCCAGAAGCTATTCGCCAGCGGCGGCGCCGGCGGTGGAGCAACTCCCGGTCCCAGTCCCACGGGCACTTCAAGCGGTGGCCCAGGAGGAGGCGTAACCATGGGCGGAGTGAGTGGCAAGGATCTGCTCAAGCTGAAGGAGCCCATGCGCGTGGGCTTCTATGACATCGAACGGACCATTGGCAAGGGCAACTTTGCCGTGGTGAAGCTGGCCCGGCATCGCATCACCAAGAACGAGGTGGCCATCAAGATCATTGACAAGTCGCAGCTGGACCAGACCAATCTGCAGAAGGTCTACCGCGAGGTGGAGATCATGAAGCGCCTAAAGCACCCGCACATCATCAAGCTCTACCAGGTGAGGGGAGGTTGTGATTGGGTTGAGGGTCTTACTCATCTCCGTGTTTCCCTTTCCTTTAGGTTATGGAGACCAAGAACATGATCTACATAGTGTCGGAGTATGCCAGCCAGGGCGAGATCTTTGGTGGGTTTCCCTTACATACTAGTGTTGGGTAAATACTGCTCATTTGGGTGAACACTTGATCTTTTTTTTTTTTTCAAAATAGTCAACTCACTAATATTGCTAACTTGTTTATTGCTCAGTTGCTCACTTGTTTACTGCTTATTGCTCAGTTTCCATATATTATATGTTCAAAAATAGACCACTGGGCAATGCATTTCAACGACAAAAACAATTCCATTACATAGTTACATATTAGTTTTTGTTAAAGTTCAGCTTTTAAATTAAGCAAAGATCTAAGATCGTCAGTGCTAATTTGAAATAAAATAAAAGCAAAGATGAGGGAGAACAATGAGCAATTAATACCTTAATACAAAAAACAAGTAAGAAAGCTACAGTCGATTGTGCTCGACTGTGAGATACCCGGTACCTACACGTTTGCGCTTCACACTAAAAGGCAATTTAAAAATGTACATACACTACATTGTACATACATATGTACATTGGCGCCATTATATTGCACGGCCTAGGCTCGAATGCGCCACCTGTCGGTTACAGCTTGCAACAGCAGTGCCATAGGGCGGTGTGTTAAAATTCTAACCTTATTGCTAATATCTCCCATGTTTATCATCCGATTTTACTGAAATTTTCAGGAAACGTCCGCTCTATTTTGTTCATTTTTTGTATTTATTAACTTTTACCCGAAAAAAACGAGTATAGCTTATTTAACGTTTTTTATGATTTTTGAGGGCGGAAGTGGGCGTGGCCAAATTTTAAAACAAACTTGATCTGCGTGCAACAGATTCCAATGTTGTCACCAAATTTGGTAACTCTAGCTCTTATAGTCTCTGAGATCTGTTGTTTCACACGGACGGACAGACGGATATGGCTAAATCGACTCGGCTGGTGATACTGATCAAGAATATATATACTTTATGGGGTCGGAGATGCCTCCTTCTGCCTGTTACATACATTCTCGGTTGGCACAAACTTATAATACCCTTGTACCCAATGGGTACCGGGTATAAAAAGAGTTACTGAACAAAAATGAGCAACAAAGATTAACGGAACAAAATTGAACAACTGAGCAAAAAGAAGCAAATGAGCAAAAATGAACAAGTGAACAAAAAAGAGCAAGTGAACAAAATTGAACAACTAAACAATAGTGAGCAAACGAGCAAATTTGATCAAGTGAGCAAAAATGAACAAGTGAACAAAAATGAACAAGTGAATAAAAAAGAACAAATAGGAAGGAACATGTTCCCTCACTCTTCTTTTTTGTTCACTCACTCATGAGCAAACCCAACACTATTACATACCCAGTTTCCTTGGGTTTCATGGCTTCATGGCTTCCTTCCAGATTATATTGCCAAGTACGGGCGGATGTCGGAGTCGGCGGCCCGCTTCAAGTTCTGGCAGATCATCTCGGCGGTGGAGTACTGCCACAAGAAGGGCATCGTGCACCGCGACCTCAAGGCCGAGAATCTCCTCCTCGATCTCAATATGAACATCAAGATCGCCGACTTTGGGTTCTCCAATCACTTCAAGCCGGGCGAGCTCCTAGCCACGTGGTGCGGCTCACCGCCTTACGCGGCACCCGAGGTGTTCGAGGGCAAGCAGTACACGGGACCGGAGATTGATATTTGGGTGAGTAACCTTTCCAAGTTCCCTCTTTTCCAACCCATATATATGCTCTCCTTGCAGTCCCTGGGCGTGGTCCTGTATGTCCTGGTGTGCGGCGCCCTGCCCTTCGATGGCTCCACGCTGCAGAGCCTGCGGGATCGCGTGCTCTCCGGTCGCTTTCGGATACCCTTCTTCATGAGCTCCGAGTGCGAGCATCTCATCCGCCGCATGCTGGTGCTGGAGCCCACGCGGCGCTATACCATCGACCAGATCAAGCGGCATCGCTGGATGTGCCCGGAGCTGCTGGAGCATGTCCTGATAGCCAAGTACAATCTGGGCGCCGAACGGCAGTCGGGCTTGGAGCCCAGCGAGGACATCCTGCGGATAATGGCCGAGTATGTGGGCATTGGGCCGGACAAGACGCGGGCGAGCCTCAAGAAGAACACGTACGACCATGTGGCGGCCATCTATCTGCTCCTGCAGGATCGGGTGAGTCACAAGAAGGAGCAGAGCAATGGTTCCTCTTCGCTGGCAGCGGTGGCCTCGGGCTCAGCCTCAGCCTCCTGCTCCTCGGCCGCCGCCCAGCAAAGGCTGCTCTACAAGAGCACCAAGATCGACCACCAGCAGCAGCAGCAGCAGCAGCAATCCAAGACAATATCCACCAGCTCGATCCTGGCCAAGGATCAGGCCCACAAAAGACTTAGCCGCCACCAGACGGTGCTCATGAGTGACCGGGTCCCCGTCCCCGTCACTGCAGATCCCAACTACTACGCCAAGTACTCGCCCCTCCAGCTGCCGCTCCATGCCCACCTGGCCGGGTATCTCAATGGAGGAGGAGTGCCGGAGGTGGAGCCACCACCGCCTGGGATACCCCTGCCCATGCGGTACACTCCCCTGCCCACGGCTGTGTCGCCGGCGCCCTCGAACTGCTCCTCGAACTCCTCGAGGATGGGGCGGCACAGCCTGAGCTCCAGCTCGCCGCGAAGCCATCGCCCAGTGGCCATTTCGCTGAGCATCGACCAGAATCCCTCGCTGGCCAATCTCCGCTGCAGGGAGATGATGGAGGGAGCAGGGGCAGGACCAGGACCAGGACCAGGAGTGCCCTTGGCATCGAAGCAACTGCATCAGACCATCAGCGAGTACATCATCAAGCAGAGCACCGAAGACTGCCGGCAGCTGCTGCAGCAGGTGAGCAAAAGGGGGATTCCCCGCCAGAGTTTCTCTTATTAACTCCTCTTGCAGTCCACAGCTGTGGCGGAGGGCAAGGAGGAGCTGCCCAAGCCGGAAACGGGAGCGCCCGCCGCTGCCGCCGCCGCCGCCGCCTCCTCCACCACGCCCACGCAAGACAAGACCATAAAGTCCATGTCCGGCTCGAGCAGCTTCGACTCGCAGGCCAATCTCGGCCAGAGCTTTCGCTACAAGATGTCCGCCGAGGCCACCAAGCTGTTCCAGACCCTCCAGGAGAGTCCGCTGCCCGTGGAGGTGAGTTCTGGCCATCGCATCCTCTTCCCACACCTCTCCTAACTCTCTCTCTCTCTCTCTGTCTCTCCCCGCATCTTCCCCTGATCCCCGCCAGCAACGGAGCAAGCGACGCGGTCACCTGGGCAGCAGCACCAATGGCAGCGGCGGCGATTCCTCCGGCCAGGAGATGAACGAGTCCAAATCGAATGGGGAGAGCCGCTCCGAGCAGAAGAAGGTCCTGGCCCAGGGCAGCTCCAGCACCGACGAGGGCTGCGAGACGGATCAGGGCAACGATCCCGGCTCCGCCTCCGCCTCCGCCTCTGCCTCCGCCTCCCAGGAATCGAAGGAGAGCAATGGCCATGGCCATGGCCAGGCCAACGGCGGAGGACCCACCTCGCACTCGAGCAGCGACCTCACCCACCTCGCTGGAGCCGGCGGAGGAGGCGGAGGCGGTGGTGGTGGCCAGGGCCACCGGATGCGCTCGTACGCCAGCAGCAGCTCCTCCAGCGGCGTGCTCGCCGGGAGCGCCGGCAGCTACTCGAAGAGCCTGAGCCAGAACCTCAGTCGGGGCTCCTCGAAGAGCAACTGCAGCGGCCCCTACGATAGCCTGGACTTTGCCCTGCCCTCGGGCAAGGGCAGCCTGCCCTCGTGCATGGGCTCCAGCTCCATGCTGGCCACGCCCACGCCGGCCTCCGGTTCGCCGGCGGCCGTCTCCTCGGAGCACTCGTCGGAGCGTTCGCTGTATGGGAGCCACAGCTCCTGCATCCACATGCCGGGTGCTTTGGCATTGGGCCTTGGGCTGGGTCTGGGTCTGCCGCCCAGCTCGGCGTCCACGCCCACGCCGAATCCCACGCCGCCACCAAACGGGGGAGGAGGAGGCGGCGGTGCCCGCTTCCTGGACAAGCGATCGCCCATCCATTTCCGCGAGGGAAGGCGGGCCAGCGATGGGCTGGTGGCCCAGGGACTGCTCAGCTCGGGCAGCCTGCTGGGCACCAGCCGGGTCTACGGGAGCTATCGGTACGAGCAGGCCAAGCGCCACAACTGGCTGGAGATCCAGCAGCTGCAGCAGGAGGCGGCGCACCAGCATCAGCACCAGCACCAGCACTCCCATCCCCATCCCCATCAGCATCATGGCCAGGTCTATGGCCTGGAGGAGCTCTGTCAATTTCCCAATGGTCAATTCTATGCCCTGCCCGCCGGCAAGCATCATCCGCTAATGACGCTGCCCCATCATGGACATCATGGACATGGACATGGACACAGTCACGGTCATGGACATGGCCACGGACATGTCCAGCATCCGCTGTTCCATCCGGGTCAGGCGGGAGCACCCCTGCTGCTGGAGACCGGCCCGGGCGGGGATCTGTATGGCCATGCCGCCGCCGCTGCTGCTGCCGCTGCCGCCGCCGGCTGCTATGCTCCCCCGCCGCCACCGCCAGGTCTGTATCCCCATCCGCATCATCCTCTGGGAGTGGGTGTGGCAGTACCCATGTCGCCCATGCAGAAGCCACCGCTGCAGCAGCAACTGCTCCAGCATCGGCTGCTCCAGCAGAAGCGCCAGCTCTTCCAGAAGCAGTACGCTCTGGAGGCCCAGCTGGCCGGGCGACATCATCATCATCAGCAGCAGCAGCAGCAGCATCCGCATCAGCATCACCAGCAGCATCAGATCCACCATCAGCACCACCACTTTGGCCACCCGACGCAGCAGCAGCCGCCGCCACCGCCGGCTCCTGCTCCCGAGCACCACCTGGCCGAGGAGCTGTACGAGCTGGCCCTGCTGGAGCGGCCCAGGAGCGGCACTCCGCGGCTGCAGCACTCCATGACGATGCCTGGAGCGCACGCCTTCAGCCAGATGAACCTGAAGACCTCCTACATCAGCCAGTCGTCGGATCAGGGCTCCCAGGGCCAGCAGGGAGCGCCAAATGGTGGGGCACCGGGAGTGGGTGGAGCGTCCGGAGCATCAGTGCCGCCGTCCACAGCACCGGGCACGCCCACGGCGGTCAAGTGCAAGCCGGCCACGCCTCACGGGCACAGCCTGGAGGCCGAATATCACGTAAGCATATCCTGGATTTCATTATTCCCTGCTTCCTTTCCTTTAATTTGAACTGGAAGTTGCCTCCTCGACCGCCTAATTTGTCGCAGCTTCAAGTAACCTCAGGTTAACTTCCTTAACCTTATCAATTAATTTTCTTTTCGATGACTTCACCTGACAATATATTTGTTATATCCTCAAACATTAGCATTAGAGCTTTAGTTCTCCTTCTTCTACGATCCTTATTCGGCTTTAATATTAACGTAAAATAATTTATCTTGTGATTAAATGCCTTAACTTCAGGTTTTTAATATTAACCACCTGTTAGAATTAGTTTAGAAAACTCAAAGCCCCTAAACTATTCCATAAGCTCCCCACAATTTATAATGCTTTAATGTCCGCTTTTATAAAGTTCATGATTTAACCTGAGGTTGAATATATTTATACCAATTAAATTACCCAACATTATGTTAAATATATTTTATAAAACGGAAATCATTTAAACTATAGAAAGAGCTTCCTAAAGTTTAAATTTCTTCTTCAGTCTCTGATTCGTTTACTAAAACTAGAACATAAATAAACAGCAATTAAATGCTTTAACCCCAAGTTAAATTTATTTATGCTAGCGAGAGCCTATTGTGGAAGTTAAAACCAAACTATACACTTATTAAATCACTTAACCTAATTTTAATTATTTTTAACAAATATAATAAAGATCTTTGCTTCGTTGACTAAGGATTAAGTGCCTTAAGTCCATGTTAAATTCCCTGCTTGTTATGTAAGAGAAGTTAAAACAAAATTATTCAGATATTCAATGCCTTAACCCATGATAAATATTTTTTACAAATATAATAAGGATCTCTGCTTCGGTAACTGAAACTAGAACATAATTAATCCTGGATTAGGTGCCTTAACTCCAGTTAAAGTCCTTGTTTGTTATGTTGGTGAAGTTAAGTTCAACCTATTAAGTTATTCAATCCCTTAACCTAATGTTAACTATTTTTTACAAACATAATAAGGATCTCTGCTAGAGAACACATTAAACCAGAGCTTAAAGGCCCTACTCCAAGTTAAAAGCCCTATATTCAGTTATTCAATCGCTTAACCTCATGTTAATTATTTTAAAAAAATACTAGAACATAGTTAACCAGCGCGTAAACGTCTTAACCTCAAGTTAAAACCAATACAATCAGTAACCCACTATCTTAACCCCAGGTTAACTATATTTCCACAATTTTTCCTTACCTTTTGCAGACATCGACGCCCGTGCTCAGTTTATTCACGCCCAACTGGCAGTCGCTGGTGAAGCCGCTCAGCGAGAGTCCCATCCTGGAGATATCCGAGCACCTGGAGTCCGTCTGAGCGGGATGACTAAGGGATGTGGGATGGGTGTGAAGGAGGGGGGGATGCTCTCCCAGGGGGTTCAAGTGGAGGCATCGGACTAATGGGGGCCCAACCGCTGGGCCACCTTTTTTATTAAGCTCGCAATCGCAATTATGAATTATTTGATCCATATACGATATACAAACCATGCATACATATACATAGCATATATCTATATATATACAATACGGATCCATCGAGAATGGGGGCTGGAACTGGAACTGCAGCTATACGATGGATGAATCAACGTAATATTGGAAGATTTAGTTGTGTTACTAGCCTTAAGTAGTCCAAGTTTCGTACGCATACACACGCAGACATATACAATATGTATATTGATAATAATAGCGTTAAGCTATAGCTCTACTTATGATTACACTATATACACTCTTATTGCCCCCAAAAAGAGAGCGAAGAACGAGAAGGAAGAACGGAAGGAACGGAAGGAAGAGGAGTCCGAGTCGCAAGAACAACGTAACTACATATATCAATTATTCGAAGCATTTATTGGGGGCATAGATAGGGTATATCCATATACGGATATATCTATTATGTATTGGTACAATAATTAGCGACAAGCAAAAAAAAAAAAACAAAAAACAAACATCGATTGTTCTTAAACATGGAATTCAAATGTAAACCAGATATTAAAGTCATTTGGTATAAAATGCAATACACCTCTGGAGTTGTTCCTACATTATATATAGATAAAGATATAGATACAGATATGGATACTGGAAGGGGTGTGATCAGTGTTTAAAAAGCTTCAGTCAAAGTAGCAAAAGTCACAAATTTATGCATTTTTGCTGCTTTGTCTAATTGTAGCTTTTCAAAATTTGATGTTGCTTCTGCTTCTGAAAAAATCAAAAGTCACAGCAAAATCAAAAGCAACAATTTAACAGTTTTTGAAAAGCAAGCGAATCAACAGTCATTAACTTATTTTTCCTTCCATAGGAACAGTAGAAGCAGAAGCAAGAAAATGAAATCATTTTTTCCTTCCATAGCAACAGCAGCAGTAGAAGAATAAGCAGAAAACTTAACTGACGACTGTGCTGCTGCTTTGACTTAATTTATTATCAAAACCAAAAGCAGCAGCAAAAGCACGAAAACGAAACTGACGACTGATCTGCTGCTATGGATTTATTTTTTATCGAAAGCAAAAGCAACAGCCGAAGCAGAATATTGAAATCAACGACTGTTGCTTCGCTTGCTTCTCAAAATCTTTTCAATTTTTGCTTTTGCTTTTGCTGTGACTTCTGATTTTTTCAGAAGCAGGAGCAGAAGCAAAAGCAAGCCGAAGCAGAATATTGAAATCCACGACTGTTGCTTCGCTTGCTTCTCAAAAACTTTTAAATTTTTGCTTTCGCTGTGACTTCTGATTTTTTCAGAAGCAGGAGCAGAAGCAAATGCACACTAAATGAATCTTACGAAAAATTTTTAAACACTGGGTGTGATCATGTGACTAGAGGCCTTTGATCACTAAAGTGATCGAATGAAGTGTGAATGAGTTGCCAAATTCATTACGAAATCATTATCATAATCCTGCTGGGACGGAGGACGAGGCAAGGCAATGATATATAGGAGGGAGTCACGTGGTGGCCTTTGCCGCCTGCTGCTTCCGCTTCCGCTGCTGCTGCTGCTGCTGATCGGGACCACGGCTCGCCCGGCAGCGCAGGAGGTTCCAGTAGGCCCGGCGATACTCGGAGCTCATCAGCACATAGATCAGCGGATTGATGCAGGTGGTCAGGTAGATGAGCAGGTAGCCAGCGATGTTGAACCAGTGCACCTCGGTGGCGCTCTTCCAGATCTTGGCCACCGTGATGGGCAGGTAGCAGATGACGAACCACACAAAGATCACCAGTATCATCTTGAGCAGACGCCGATCCTTGGCGCTCATCCGGCCGGGATAAATGGAGGAGGCATTCGAGGTGTTGCCCATGGAGGCGTACAGCGATTTCCGTGGACTGAAGCGGGTGAAGGAGGTGCGCAGCGAGGTGGTAATGGGATTGGGGTTCTTCCTGGAAATAGAAGAGAAAGATGAGTAAGTGAAAGCTGGAATTGTGGCTCTACCTACCCGGAGTTCTTGGCCAGCTCCAGTTGCGTTTGACTGCGTCCCAGGCTGATCTTCTCCTGATCCCGCTCCCGTTCCCTCTCCTTCTCCTTGAGCACCACATTGGCGTCCACGGGGGGTTGCTGCTCCTGCTCCTGCCTTCGTATGCTGTACGAGATGGGCAGGCTGTCCGCGGAGGCGTTGTCATCTATGTAGGCCAGCTGCTCGGCCACCACAAAGGGTCGTCCCTGGAGGGCAGGCTGCTCCTGCTGCTGCCCCTCGCCACTGGACGTGCTGGCCTTCTCCGGCCGGCGTGGCATGGCCATGGTCTGGTTCTGCACCGTGGAGCTGGGCGTCACCTCGCTGAGATTGGCCTTGTTGGCAGTGCCCGCCCGGATGGCCGCCTTCCGGACGAGCAGGAAGATCCGGGCGTAGCAGATCACGATGCAGATGCAGGGCACCATGAAGGCGGCTATGAAGAGGAACTCCTTGGGCGATCGCCCGTACTTGTCGTGCAGAATCGAACAGGATCCGATGCTCACGTCCAGGCCGAAGCAGCCCCAGACGCCGCGCCACGTGGGTATCATGATCGAGAATGTGGTCACCCAGGTGCCGGCCACCATCAGGGCCAGATAGCGTCTTTGGTAGATTCTGGGGAAGTGGATTGAGCAGAGAACAAAGGGATTTATGAATTGGATTGAAAATTCCTTGAAATTTATCTGTATTGTTTTCATAGCATGCTTTTAGACGCCTTTTGAAGGGATTTTAAACCTTTAGGTATTGAAATATATCTTTAAAATGATTTAGATTAATATACATTTTAATAGTTAGATAAATAATCTATTAACAAATAACCAGAGTTAAATTTTAATAGAAATATCATCAAATAAAATTAAAAACATTAAAAAAAGTGAAAAGGTTCACTCAAAAATAGTGTTTTTTTTGTTTTTTTTAAATAACATCTTTTCGCAAATATTTCCTATGAAATATACTCAGAACTTCATTAGTTTTTACCATAAAAATTAAGTACATAAGGAAAGAAACTATTAATAAATAACAAGAACTGGGAAGATATTGAAAAAGCGACAGAATTCATTTAAAATGGTAGTAGTTTAGGTTGTTTGTTTGCTTTTGTTAAGTTAAAACCAGAATAATCATCTTTTAGCAACGAATTTTTATGAAATAAACTAAGAATTTTATTATTTTTACCTTAAATATTTATTAGTTATTTTTAGTTATAAGTATTTGTATTATAAGAATTATAAGTTATTATAGCATACTTTTGGGCACCCTTTTAAAGGCATTTAATACCTTTAGAGATTAAAAGACATTCTTTAAATGATTTAAACAAACAAAAATTGTAATAAATAAAGAAATAAACGATTTACAATAACCAGCGATACAAAATAAAGTAAATATCTTCAAATAAAACTTAAAACATATTAAAAAGCGATGGAACTCATTTAAAAAGATCGTTTCTTAAATTGTTCTCAGCTTTTCTTAAGTTTCTTGTGAACTTAATTATTTTGTACCTTTAAATAATTTTTAAATTTGTAATTAAGAGTTTATAATAAGTTTTTTGCTGAAATACAAGCTCTTTGGGCTCATTGACCCCGCTTAAAAAAGTATTCCTGCCTTCGGTCAAAGTTGATTATGTTTTATTTTTAAATATAAAACTATTTCTATTAGGTGCGTGTGTATATAGCATATATGCCCATAAAATAGAACCCATTTCCCGCACACCATATACACTCGAGAACCCACACACACTGAATTTGTTATAAACATTATAAGAGCGGCGAATGCGAATGCGAATGCGAATGCGAAATGTTTGTCTAAATTCCGCAACAACAATCGATCCGATCCGATCTGATTCGAGTGTGGGTTTCCTCGTGAAATATTTGGGGTAAGAGAGCTATTGGAGAGCTACTGGAACCTACCTGGGATACTGCCTGGGATGGGCTATGATGATGTACCGATTGATGGTGATCAGCGACACGGAGAGCAGGGACACGGCCAGCAGCCCGTAGCGGAGCATGGGGAACAGCCGGCACAGGAGATCGCTGTGCGTCCACGCCCGTTCCCTGAACGTGGAGGCGGCCAGCGGCAGGTTGAAGCATCCAAAGAGCAGATCCGAACAGGACAGATTAATGATGAAGATCGCAGTGGAGTTGCGGGTTTGGCGGCCGCGGGATAGGGCAATGATGGTCAGCAGGTTGCCCGGCACGCCCACAATGATGAAGACAATGCAGGCCATCCAGGCGATGGTCAGCAGCTCATCCGAGTAGCCCTCGAACAGCGCCTGCCTCCCATCCGATGTCAGATCCAATTGCAGGTCCAGATCGAGTCCTCCTCCGCTTGCCTCCGGCGGACTGCCGCTGCCGCTGCTGCTGCTGCTGCTGCTGGGCGGGAACATGGTCTGGCTGCTGCACTTTGTGGTCGGTCGGGCAAGAGGGCGCGCGTTGCTCGTTCCTGCGCCGAATTTGTACTAAAACTGAATTCTTCGCATCCAAAACGGCCACATAGATGCCCAAAAAAAACAACAAAAAAAATGTGAGGAAAAGCGGGAAGCCAGCCGAGCGTACAAAATATTGAAAGAAAAAAATCGAAAACAAAAAAAAATCAAGAAAAGAGCCCGAAAAAACTACACAAGCAGCAGCTAAGCAGCGGCAGGCGAACTAGAAAAACTTTCGGCAAAGGAAAACAAAGGAAAAACAACAGCAACAATGGCAGTACAAACTTTTATTGTATACAACAATTGACTTCATCATCGGGTAATTTGGTAATTTGGTAATTTGCCCGTGGAATGGGCGCAATGTTTACATTGTTCCTATTCTCCGGTTCGGCGGGGCTCGGTTCGAAAACGGTTCGGGGATGGGATTCGGATTCAGATTCGGATACGGATTCGGCTGTACTTTTGTTTCTTTCCTCCAGCCTCCACAGTTTCTCCTCTCTCTCACTCTCTTTGCCATCGTCGATATTCTGACGGATCGCATTGTTGCTGTTTTTTTATTTCCAAATACTCAAACCAGGGTTGCAGGCTTTTATTTCAAGAACTTCATATTCCAAAAATCCAGTTAGCCATGGCCGTTTGTCCGTTTGTCCGTTTGTCCGTTGGTCAATTGTCCATTTGTCCGTTTGTCCTTATAAAGCCCTCAAACTCAGAGATAGACAGAAAGAGGCATCTATCCTTAAAGTATATAACTAAATCTTGATCACCAATACCAGGCGAGTCGATTTAGTCCGTTTGTCCGTCTGTCCGTTGGTCAATTCTCCATTTATCCGATTGTCCGTTTGTCCTTGTGAACCCCGCAAATTTAGAAATAGGCAGAAATAGGCATCTCCCTATTATTAAAGTATATAAAGTCTTGATCTCAATTACAAAGGAAGTCGATTTGACCATGTCCGTCTGTCCGTTTGTCCGTCTGTCCGTTGGTCAATTGTCCATTTATTTTTTTGTCCGATGGTCCTTATGAACCCCTTAAATTTAGAGACAGACAGAAAGAGGCATCTTCCTATAAATAAAGATGTAAAGTCTTAATCTCAATTTCCAAGCAAGTCGATTTGGCCATGTCCGTTTGTCCGTCTGTCCGTCTGTCTGTAATACTGACTCTGTTTAAGTTACAATAGTTACAATAGAAACTGGACTATAAGCATTATAGCAAACACATTTCCAGACATTCTTACAGATTCTCATGCAGATCAAGTTTGTTTTTTGAAAAAAGCTTAGGGAAGCTCAGGGAAGGATTTCTAATTGTTCTTTTTTTCCGTAATATTAAACATATTTTAAAAAGTTTCTTTAAGTTTATATAAATATTAAGAGATACCCAAATTGTTTGGAAAATTTTCTAGAAGATTTCCAAGTCCTAAAACGAATAATTTTCGATTTCTTGGGATCTCTCGCAGCCCTGAAACCGAAATTCCGTCCATACGCACACCTCTGAAAACTGAAAACTTTTCGATTCTTCGGATCGGTGCGTGCGTGTGGGTGTGTGTGTTTGCATATAGTAGTTTCCTCTGGATAATAAATGGGATCTACTCGTAGTAACAAAAACAAAAAGAAGAGATGTATAAAAAATAAAAGAAGAGAAACGCACAACTTAGGCGAGACTCACCCGCGAGATTATGGTGAATAATACTATAAGCTATATGCATATGATTTCGATTCCATGCGTGAGGCATTTCCCCCAACGATTTTCCTAATTTTCCTCATTCTCCTCCCCCCACCCGCCATAACCCGTTTACAAAAATTTAGATGCCGTCTCTCAATTAATCAACTTTATGTCCGAGAGGGAGAGGGTCAAAGTGCGGGTCGTCTGTGCCGGAAAATTGAGAATATATAGCGTTTGCCTTTTGTGAAAAAAATAATGAGAAAAAGCAAGCGATTCAGGGGAATATAAATTAAAGGGAAAACTCTTTGGCAATTCGAACTCGCTGTTTGTTTTTCTGGGACTGGGTCCCGTCCCGGAATTGCACCAGAGACCACAGACTATACAGATCCGTCCAGTGCCCGGTACGAGGAAAATAAACAACTGGAGTCGGGATGGTAGCGCCAGCGCCATGTCGCCTTCGATTTCAGTTTATATTTAAGGGTTTCTCGCTTGTAATTTAAGATAATTCCACACTTACAGGGGCAAACTCATTGGAGATTATCGGGTTGAGTATCATCGATCACAACTATGGCGACACACTCGGGGCCTTTGTGTACTTTGTGTAATTGTTTATCGCCTTTGGGGATATATTTTATTCTTTGGATTGGTTGCTAAGAGCATTGATTTGTTTAGGCTTTTCGGAAAAGTAACATTCAGCTTAGATTTATTTCCAAGACAAATCAAAGGGTTTTTTTAGTTAGTATCTTTTTATTAAAATATAAAATACATTTGTTTGTTGTTTCTTATATTTAAAACTTGCTATTTTCACTGCTACTTTTCTGCCTGGCATTGTATTATGGAAATTCTTGCGGAATGGCCACTAAAGTGGAAACTAAGGCTTCCCCCTTTGGCTTTTGTGAATGTGATTGTGGATACGAATCGAATGCCAATCGAGGTCCGCTCTTCCCCGTCCAATCCCCTCCAGACCTCCGATCCCCGATCCCCGATCCCCGATCCCCGATCCCCGATCCCGGCTAATGTAAACTTCTCGGGCGCACTTATACGCACACACTCGCGCGTATATTTAGATAGCCATAAACCATAAACTAGCGTGTTCTTAACAATCCGCAGCAAACACAAACAAAAGGCGAGTGCACACAAATCGCTACGTCTTCAGTTCGATATCTGCACCGGGGAAAAATAATATAATATAATATAGAGGATTTTTTCTAGATTCTAGAATATTAAACTCAAATATAAAATCGATCTTGGAAACCTTGAGGGAAGTATCCGTCTTTCTGGCTTTCGAAATCTATTTTCATTATTATTATATTCTTTGTTTTTCCTGATAAACGTTTTAGATAAAGGATCTTTTCTAGCAAAACAACAAAATCTAGATTCTGGATTATTAAATTAAGTTTGTTTCGAAGCTTCAAATTTTAAAACTGTCTTGGGTGCCCAAATTATAAATTATTCTTCTTAATTCTCCCTATAGTTTTTCAAATTTTCTTGATAAATATTATAGAAAGCTTTAAAAAAGATTAAAACTGATGATAAAAACAATGTGTGGATGCTATATAATAATGAATTAGAAATATCTGAAACATCTCACGATTACGATCACTTTAGTAATAGAACTTTACTAAGAAGAATTGATTACATAGGGGGAGGAGTTCAAAAATAGGCTCTAAAACAAGACCCATATAACCAAAAAGTGTCTTGATCGCTAGAAGCCTTTGTTCAATACATAAATTTTTAAAATATGTATTACATGTTTATAAATCATTATTAATATAATGTATTTTTCGAGATAAGAAATATTTCAATTGAACAACCGCCCCAATTCTTTTCCTAAGAATATTATAAATTTAATATGTTTTTCCTTTTTCCAAGATCAGTATCCATCTTTATTCGTATTTCATTGACAGTATTTATTATTTTTTTCTGGGTGTAGTGCGTGTAGCGACGTTCGATCGATTCAAAGCGATCGATGTCGAATGTCCAATTGTGTAAACATTAGAATGCAGACATGCTGACACGCGGGCATGCCGCCTTATCAGTTGTGGCCGCTGCCGCAGCCGCTGCCGTTGCACATTGTGATAAAGAAGAAGAAGAGGGAGCCGCGATATCCATCGGCAATCATTGAGGGATCGCGTACCCACTGCTCTGACACACCCGCACCCGCACCCGCCTGCTCGCCTCGCGATCGCCGCCAGATGGCCGTCTGTCTGTCCGTCCCTGTCTGTCGCACTGTCTCCGGCCGGCGCGGAGCGGCGAGAGTGCAGCGGGAGTGTGAGAGCATGGCTGAGAGCGCCAAATTATGGGGGCAACACAGGGACGGTGTTGAGGGGGATCAGCCAAGTAATGGTTTGATTAATCTTAATTAAAAAACGAATACGTTGTAACTAATTATTTCCTTTATTTTTAATTAAGGCAAGGCAAATAATTTTCATATATTATTTAAAATGTTATATAATAGTTTTTTTATACCCTTGCAGAGGGTATTATAATTTTGACCAGATGTTTGCAACGCAGTGAAGGAGGCATCTCCGACCCCATAAAGTATATATATTCTTGATCAGCATCACCAGCCGAGTCGATCTAGCCATGTCCGTCTGTCTGTCTGTCCGTCTGTCCGTCTGTCGGTTTCTACGCGAACTAGTCTCTCAGTTTTTGAGCTATCGAGCTGAAATTTTCAGCATAGTCTTATTTCTTTAGTACTCAGTATATATGTCGGAACGGACTACTATATCCTATAGCTGCCATTAAAATGATGGCGAAATTAATGTAAAAAAAATTTTAACTTCTCTGTTTTTCAACGTATTTCTATAAATTTTGAGATATAGCAGTTTTTTATGGTTCTATAATTACGGTTTTAATTTAAGATCGGACAACTATATCATATAGCTGCCATAGAAGCGATCGGTCGATTTATATGAAAATGTAAAATTCTACATGTAAAATGTAAAATTTACAAAATTCGATGTTTTTTCAACATAACTAAAATGGTTCGATTTTCAATGATCCAATTGCAGACTGCAAGGGTATACCAATTTCGGTTTACCGAAGTTAGCTTTCTTTCTCGTTGATATATAATTTTGTCTTATTGCTTATTGGTGCGTAGACCCCCGTTGCCAATCGTGATCATGATCGCCCGCCCATGTCCGCCAACCACTGAGAGCGGCCAGCAGAGCAGAGACAGTTAGGGACCGAGACCAAGACCGAGAGTGAGAGTGAGAGTGCGAGTACGAGTGAGAGGTGGAGGTTCCTATTTGTCAACTGGCAATAGCAATATCGCACTCTTACGCGCACGACGAACTGCACTCGATCCGATCCGATCCGATCCGCAGTTAGTCCGTTACTTTCAGACACTTCGGAGTGCCGCCAAGAATTCGTAGTAATAATAACTCCGATTGGCTTCGATTTTCTTTTCCGCTTGAGTGACATTTGATGCCCATTTGGCAATCGCAAGTGTTTGTGTGAGCTTTTTTTTATTTGTTTGTTTTTTGCTTCTTCATTTTTTTTGTTTGTGATAATGCCGAGTGCTGGCGAGTGGCAACCTGTAACCCTTTTATATTCTACCTGATCCCGCTCGACGCTTAAAGGCATTAGTCATGAAAGCCAGGGCGGCTTTTGAATCACCAGCAGCAGTAATAGCAACAACAACAACAATAATCACAACAGTGGCGCGTCCCCAAAGCAACAACAACAACAAGCGAATGAATGCCGAATGCCGTAAACTGTGTTTACATTGCTCACACAGCATTACTCACTACTCACTCACCTCGCTCGCTCGCTCCACCTGAGAGCAAGCGGAGTTTGGAGTCGAGAAAACAACTCAACTCAAAAGGGGAGCAAAAGAGATCGCAGCTGCAGCAGCAGCACTAGTTTCGATTACGTGAGCAGCAAATAAATAAACAAGCGATTTCCAATCCCCACTTCTCCTTCACACCCACTGATAACGCACACACACACAGCAGAGAGGACGAGAGAGAGAGAGAGCCCTGTACGATCGGTAGGATTACCAAATACAAAACGAAATAACAGCAAAAAAAAAAAACAAAGTAAAAACGACTAGGTAAGCGCAACTACTGATAAGATAACCAAATATTTTCGACTTGTAGGGAGCAACCCAGACAGATTGCGTATACGCTCCGTGGGCCAAGCTTAGAATGCAGCCATGACCTAAGGAAGCGGAAAGAAAATAGAGAAAGGAAAGAGGGAGAGGTAGAGGGAGCAGGGAATAGGAAAAAGGAGAGGGGAAAAGGAAGAGCAAGAGAGGGTTTAACGGAGTACACAGAGAACAAATACTCGAGGCAATTAAAAGGGAAGAGGTATAAATTTAATGTTATTATTATTTAAAATTTTAGAATATGTTTAACAAGTTTCTTCTTCCTCACAAAATATACATAATAAAAGGTTTAAGATAATGGGGGCTAAGCTCTCTAAATGTAAATAAGTAAACCCTTGGGGTTCTTTATTAATAAATAAAAGAAAATCTTAAACAAGTAAGAAAGCTACAGTCGACTGTGCTCAACTCTGAGATACCCGGTACCTAAACGTTTGCGCTTCACACTAAAAGGCAATTTAAAAATGTACATACACTACATTGTACATACATACATACATTGGCGCCATTATATCGCACGGCCAAGGCTCGAATGCGCCACCTGTCGGCTACAGCTTGCAACAGCAGTGCCTTAGGGCGGTGTGTTAAAATTCTAACCTTATTGCTAATATCTCCCATGTTTATCATCCGATTTTACTGAAATTTTCAGGAAACGTCCATTTTATTTTATTTATTTATTGTATCTATTAACTTTAACCCGAAAATAACGAGTATAGCTTAATAACGTTTTTTATGATTTATGAGGGAGCAAGTGGGCGTGGCCAAATTTTAAAACAAACTTGATCTGCGTGCAACAGATTCCAATGTTGTCACCAAATTTGGTAACTCTAGCTCTTATAGACTCTGAGATCTGTTGTTTCACACGGACATGGCTAAATCGACTCGGCTGGTGACGCTGATCAAGAATATATACACTTTATAGGGTCGGAGATTTCTCCTTCTGCCTGTTACATACATTCTCGGTTGGCACTAACTTATAATAACCTTGTACCCTATGGGGACCGGGTATAAAAACGTAAGCCCCAATAACCTTACAAGATGAAAGCTATTTGCTTCCTAAAGACCTATCCTTGTCAGTTTAAGTTCTCCACTTTTCCTCGCCGTGTAGAACTCATCACTTGCCTCGATTAGCGGCCACTCGAGCGGAGAGCGGATCACTTGGCATGGCACCACCACCACCACCACACACTCACACTCACACGCATTAGAGACGCCCCAGAGACGTCCGTCTCCGCAAAAAAACACAGAGTGAAACAGTCACTCAATTAATTAAGGTTCGACGCTGATCTTTGCACCCCAAGTGCTCTTGCCTCGGCGGCTGCAGGAGGTGCTGCAGAGGCTACAGATACTACAGATACAGATACAGATTCAGATAGAACATAAAACTACCGAAGACAGAGAGACACTCACTCGGTGTGACCTCTTTAAATTATTTAATTGACACTAATTTATCATAGTCCCCGAAGTGGCCGCAAGGGTGCCGCGCCCCGATTCCGGGTGGGTTACTTACGGGCTACTAACTGGGCAAAAGGGGCAACCGGGCTCGGCTGAGCAACCGAGCAACGTAGCAACGGAGTGTCAAGTTGCGGGTTACTTGTGTTGCGTCGGCGCAAAATGCAGTCAGCGCCACACAGCTTGGAGCAGCCGAGAGCCTCATCGCCTCGAGTGCCACTTCCACCGCCAGTTGGCAATTGTCGGCGCTGGCGATCGGTGTTCCCAGTGTGTCCAGAGTGTTTGGTCATCAGTGATCGGTGATTGGTCATCAGGATCAATATCAAGATCAAGTGAATTAGCGTTGGCTGAAGAAGAACCGGGAAGAAGCGAGAAGAATTCGTTAGAGAGAACAACAGAGAGAGAGAGAGAAGCTCAAGGTAGTGATGCTGTCCAGAGTTCGTGATCTTTTAAAATTCGGTTAACCCTTTTAGGGGAACTGCTCTGCCAGAAGTTTAAAGTGACTCATAGGTCAGGAAAGCTGAAAGGGAATAAGCCACAAGTCAGGCTTAAACTGAAAAGGAACTCAGTGATGGCAAATCAGAGATCAGTGATCAGTGATCAGTGGCTGTGGTCAGGATCAAGATCAAATCATATCAGGAAGAGGGAGAGATATTGCTTAACCCTTTCCTAAGAAGTGACTCATAAATTAGAAACTCAAAGCCAATCAGAACTTATCAGCCCTTGAGGCTGACCCTTAATTGAACTTTAGAAATAATGCGGAAGAGACTTAGACATGGCTTTGATAGGTTTATTGATCTTTATTGATCTTGGGCAACGGGAAGTGAGCTCCGCACAAATATTTGCTCTTCAAGCTGATAACCTTGGATGGTTGTGATTTTGTCAACATTGATAAGGTTCAAGATGAATGTAAACCCCAAACATAATTAAGAATCCAGGGAACTTGACTTTCTTTTATAAAGAATCAAGACTTCCCTTCCGGGAAATGAAGATGAATCATTAATAAAGCAACTACCTCGCTGGAAGGCGTATCAATCAGAGGCAATCTAACAGAGTGACCTTAAGTGCCATCCAACCAGGTCTCAGCTAGCTCCAAGGGATCACAATTGGCTACTTACTTTTAGAGTGCAGCTCCTAATCCAGCCCTTCTTTCTCTCCAACTCCAACTTGCAGCAGAATGAGTGACGAGTCTACGGTTGACCTAGGCGATGGCTATCCCCCACTGGAGGCGCTGACGACTACAACCACGATGGCTTCGCCGGCGGACGAGAGCGGGTAAGTGGCGGGGATTCTGGGATCTGTTGACGCAGTGCCAAGTGGGTGCCAAGTGAGACGTGCAATGGTGTGAAGCTATCAGCGGTCCGCTGGGTAATTATAGACACCCCGGGCCTGGGAGAGGTCCCCGATAAGAGATCGTTAATATTACGCGCTCCATTGCCCAACGACTCTGACAAAGACGGCTGATTCTTGTGGGATTCTTGGGGCAGCGGAAGCCAACTACTGGGAGTACGATATGGAGATAGCCACAGCCAGGGGCCAGGGGTCGCGAGACTGGCCAGATTTCAGCTTAAGCCATTAGAAACCAAGTGAAAGTAGAAAGATCTAAGGGGGTTTTTTGATAGAACTTACATATGAGAGGATCTTTAATTATTGGAGAAATAACCTTTTTTTGCAGCTTCTCGCACTCCCTGCTGATCTTTGCCGCTGTGATGACCTTCCTGATCATGATCGTGGGCATCTGTGGCAACCTGCTGACCGTGTGGGCCCTGCTCAAGTGCCCCAAGGTGCGCAATGTGGCTGCCGCCTTTATAATTAGGTAAGGACATGGCCTCTTTAATCCTTAATCCTCCATAGCCTAATCTTTCTCTGTTAAAGCCTTTGCATTGCCGATCTGCTGTTCTGCGCCCTGGTGCTGCCCTTCCAGGGTCTACGCTTCGTCCAGGGCACCTGGCGTCATGGCCCTATACTCTGTCGCCTAATCCCGTTCATCCAGTACGGGAATATCGGTGTGTCGCTGCTGTGCATCGCCATGATCACCATAAATCGGTATGTGATGATCACGCACCATGGCTGCTATGCCAGGATCTACAAGAGCCACTGGATCGCCGTGATGATCGCCGCCTGCTGGCTCTTCTCCTACGGCATGCAGCTGCCGACGTTGCTGGGGGAATGGGGTCGCTTTGGGTACGATGCCCGCCTGCAGACCTGCTCCATTATGACCGACGACCATGGGCACAGCAGCAAGACGACGCTCTTCATCACGGCCTTTGTCATACCCTGCCTGGTGATCATCGCCTGCTATGCCAAGATCTTCTGGGTGGTCCACAAGTCCGAGCAGCGCTTGAAGCAGCATGCCACCAAACAGAATTCCATACCGAATAACCTGAGGCCGGCGCCCTTGGCGGGAGCTGGTTCTGGAGCTGCTGGAGCTGGAGCTGGAGCTGTCGCTGACAATGGTAATCGCGTGTCCACGGACAGCAGCAGCAGCTACTCCACCGATGTCCCCGAGACGGCGCCGGCTGGGAAGCAGCAGCAGACCACCCGGATCAAGGATCAGCGCGAGGTGCGGGCCAAGCGGAATGAGTGGCGCATCACCAAGATGGTGCTGGCCATCTTCCTGTCCTTCGTCGTCTGCTACCTGCCCATCACCATTGTCAAGGTGGCCGACAAGGATGTGGAGCACCCCAGCCTGCACATCTGCAGCTACATCCTGCTCTACCTCTCCGCCTGCATCAACCCCATCATCTATGTGATCATGAACAAGCAGTATCGCAAGGCCTACAAGACCGTGGTCTTCTGCCAGCCGGCCCGCCTCCTCCTGCCCTTCGGGAAGACCAATGGCGCCAGCAGCGCAGCAGGTACGTGTAACTCACACGCCCAAGGATCACCGGGGAACTACCGGCACTAAGTCACGGTCATTCTTCGTTTCAGAGAAATGGAAAGATACCGGGTTGAGCAACAACCACAGCCGCACCATTGTCTCGCAGATGTCCGGGTCAGGAACGGGAACAGGAGCGGCAACGGGAACGGGAACGGGAACGGGAACGGCACCCAACCCACAGCCACCTCAGCCAGCCCAGGCCTTGGAGCTAATGGCTCGCGGACCGGACTTGATCAGCAGCAAGTCCAACTTGCCCACATGCGTTACTCCACCGCCGCCGCCCTCGGTGCTCACGGCGACTCCGGCCAACGTCAACAACAACAATCGCCTGCCGCTCAAGAAGAACAATCACTCCTACACCAACAGCGGCTTCAACAGCAGCAGCCCAGCGAGCAGCTCCATCTACCGTCCCGGAGCTGGGACCGTGTCGGCCGGGATTCGTCGCATCACGATGGTGGGCGACGACATAATACTGGAGGAGGAGGAGATGCCAACGACGCCGACCATGGGGACCTCGCCTCCCCAGACGCCGGCCCCACCGCCGCCGTCGCTGCCCCTCCTGTTGTCGTCGTCGTCCATCCAAACACATCCTTTGTCCATGACCTCAGCCAAAGGATCAGCGGGTGCAGCAACGGGAGCAGCATCAGCATCAGCATCAGTGAGGAAGCCCCCCATCTACATGAACGTGGACAGCCCGAAGAGAAACCAATCCTACTCGGAGCGTAACAAGAAGGAAGGTGACTCCACCACATCCGCAGCCGTAACCACTTCCGGCTCCAAGCTGACGGCCAAGATGAAATTCCCAAAAGACTAACGAAATGCTTTAAAATTCCCAAAAACAAAAGAAGAGTAAGAAAACCTTCGCTATAAACATAAACATAAACATACATACCATAAAATTACATTATATAATGCCAGGCATCGTGGTAGAATCCGAGAACAGCCCAGGTTTCTTCGTAGAATTACTCTCAACAATCTTCCATAGAGACTGCTCTCTTGAACCTTGGGAGTAGTCGCTGAAATTGTGCCATAGATTAGTTAGTTATTTCTCTCAGAAAAGTACCAAAATTGTAGATCTTTTTCTTTAAGTTTAACTCACCTTTATGCTGTTCTTCCGCCCAACAAAAAAGTATCGCCCGATCCTTCGACTTGGCCTAACTTTACACACACACACCGAAAACTACTTAGAACTTATTTTATTTTGTAGATATTTATGATCGCCCACGCTTAGTATTAACCGAACTCTATATGCTATTACACACATACCATGTTTATACTTTGAAACCGGAGTCTTTCGTTTTTTTTTTATTTGTTCTTGATTTTGCCAACATAAACATTCCATTCCAAGACGTAGGCCTTTGTAAATGAACCTATTGTTAGTACCAAGAGCACTCCACACTCCATTCGACACAGACGACAGACGCAATCGAATATGAATATAAACATAAATGTTTACATATATATAAAAATAAACGCACTGTAATTTATTACCTACCCTCTCAGTTGTTGTTCTTCGGGGAATTTGGCTGGGATTTGTTTTGGGATTGGGTTCCTATCTTGCGAATTTACACTTGATCCGCTTTTCAGCGATTATATTATCAAGGTTTGTTTGGATTTGTGGGAAGTCGGAGGGGGAACAAGTTACAAGTGTAAGTCGACGACTCTAACTTGGGTTTAAATATACAAACAACACGCTTCTTAGACCATAATTTCTGTGGAAAGTAAGTAGAAATATAATGAATTGTATTGGGTAATTAACATGAGAGTTATTAAACAATAAAGTTGCTGTTTGCATGCTGAACCTGCTGAACATTGCTCTGCACTTTTCTATAAACATTTTCTTTAACATTTTCGTCATTATAGATATAAGTTTAGAGCTTAGGTTTAAATATTTAATTAAGGCAAGCTTTTAATTTAAGGCAGAAGATCAAGTAACACAAAGAAAGAGGAAGAGGAAGAGAAAGAAAGAGGTGCCCCTTAGGGGCTGTCCATATATTACGTAATCACCTATGGGGGGGAGGAGGTCCGCGAAATGATTATGTTTGACTATTTGGGGAGGGGGGGTTCTTAGACAATGATTCATTATCATTTATATATCATTAATCATTTTATATACAAATATTTAAAATACAAAATTATTTTGATGAATTTTTGGGGGAAAAAAATGTTTATGATTACGTACTCATAGGTGAGGGGGTTCCTCCAATGATTACTCTTGATTACATAGGGGGGAGGGGGTCGAAAATCATCAAAAACGTGATTACGTAATATATGGACAGCTCCTTATCAGTATTCAGCGTGGTTATCACTTGGTGATAGCTAGAACTCGTTGGGAATCATAGAGCAATGCAAACTGTAAGTGCACCAATATGTCAGAGGGCCCTTGCCTAAAAGGGAAGAGAGAAAGGGGAAAAAGAAAGAGGAGAAAGAAAGAGGAGAAAGAAAGAGGAGAAATGAAGATAAGAAAGAAAGAGGAGAGAGAAAGAGGAGAAAGAAAGAGGAGAAAGAAAGAGAAGAAAGGAAGAGGAGAGAAAGGAGAGAGAGAAAGGAGAGAGAGAAAGGAGAGAGAGAAAGGAGAGAGAGAAAGGAGAGAGAGAAAGAGGAAGATGAGTGTGGTGTGTCTCATAAGTATTTACGTTGTTTACCACTTCTTGACAGCTAGAACCAGTTGGGAATTATAGTGCCATTAGACCATTTCAACTTGATCTGGAAGTTTTGCTAATCAAATTGCTTAAATTAAATATTAAATGAGCTCTTTTAAGATAAAAACCATATGAAAATATGGATTTTTTAATAGATAAAATTAACCACCTCATGGGTTGATCTTCTCTCAATATATTTACTTTTTTTTTGGTGCAGAGCTTTAGTTTAATGCCAACCAAAGCTTTTATCACATTGAATTTCAATGGAAATATGAAATAAATATCGGAAAAAACGACGATACTCTGGGCGTAGTCCATCGCTGACCCAATTGCCCGGCTCATGCTCTTCGTTCTCGGCCTTTGTGGGGCGGCACACGAAGCTAGGTGGGTGGAACTTATCGCCTGCGAAAGCTTATCGCCTCCGCGAGCTGCAGTCAGTGCAACGCCACCGGCCGAGCAGTAACACGGCGCCGAACGGCGATCGAGCCAAATCAAATCAATTCGAAATCGAAAACGAAATCAAATCGAGTCGTAGCGAAATGAGCACCAGCAACAACAATAGTAATGTGATCTGCACGATCTGCGCGGAACGGTATCGGAACTCGGACAATATACACGCCGGTAGCTGCGGACATGCGTTCCACGAGGAGTGCCTCTTCCGCTGGCGCCAGCAGTGAGTGTTATCCAAAAATTGCAACAACAAAAAAATGTCTATAAAAAAGACAAGTGATCGTGGCCAAGGAAAAGGATTTAAGATTTAAATAAATATCTTAAAAACGTCTAATTCTATATAAATAATGGCACTGCCTAACTAATTTTCCCTTTTCTTTGTGTGGGCTTTCCCGAAAACTATCTTATCGCAGACCTTGGCATTTCTTTGTTTTACAAGTTATCTCTACTTCAAGTGCAGTTCATTATGTAGTTTAAAGTCTACTAAATACATTAAATAAAGCTATTTAAGTTCTTTTTTTTATATCAATAAAATAAAAACCAAAAAAATTAAAATTCATAGAGAATATAATACAAAAATCGAATAAAAGTGCAGTTTTCATGTACTTTACAGAGCTGATTACGAAAATAAGGCCCTATTTCGAGCTTAATTCATGTTTTTTCTTACTAAATTCAGTAAAAATATGCAAACTTTAAGCAATGAATTAACCGAATATTTAAATTTAACAGAATTCGAGCTAAGAGAAAGCGAAAACAAATATAAGATTGTTGATAATTCAAAGAAGTTCCGCTGATTAAAGCCTCTGCGCTCTCGCTTTCCAGATCAAGGACATGCCCCATTTGCCGCTCTGAGGATGCCGCCTTCTTCCAGCTTTATCTGGGCTTTGAGAGCGATGGAGCGGGGGGCGGCGGTGGCGGGGGGCAGAATCAGAACCAAGGTCGCAGCAGCGCCAGTAACGGTAACAGCAGCTGCAGCAGCGGCAGTAACAGCAACGCCAGCAGTCCCAGCAGCAGCGCCAGTAGCAGCGCCAGTAACAGGAGCAGCAGCAGCAGCAGCGCCAATAATGGAGGAATTATGCGAGAATATGAGAATCTGCTATATGAGAAGGGGCTTTTCCAGGAGGAAATCGAGTATCTGAACGAGTGCATTGTGGCGCTAACCGTACGCAATTCACTGCTCAAGTTCAGGGTGCCGAACTCCGATTCGGATTCCGATTCCGATTAAAAAAATAACAATAACCGTAAACTATAATCCTAGCCACGGCTGAGCTGAAGCTAACAATAACAGAATAGGCAAAACATAGAAGGCTGAAAGGGCAAATATAAGAGGCGAAAGAAAGATATAATTAATCCTATCGTATATATAGATAAATATTAACCGAATTAAAGAGCATTTAAAACCAGTTCCGAGCGAACTGTGTGTCAGCCGTGTGTTTTCTTTTGAAATTTGCCATTCACATCGCATTTGGCGGGCACTTTGAATTGCCAGCGAGAGCCAAAGAGCGGCAACTCACCACGCCTGGCCGCACATACTCAACACAGACTAAAACCAGTTTCGCCCCCGTCAAAGGTGCGTACCCGCTTCTCACCACGCACACCCGTCGCTGCCAGCTGTTCGTTCGCGAATCTCTTGTTCTTCTTCGCCGCAACCGCTGCGAATGGCCAATTACCGCGTCTCTTTGTGATGATGATGGACTCAATTACAATTACAATAAAGATTGCAACGATTTAAAACCGCCCGTGTGTGTCTCTGTGTTTATGCCAGTGTGTGTGTGTGGCCGCCCGTGATAAGCGAAGTAAACAGAGCCGTCGGCGCCCATCGAACGCCACTGGCTGCAAGTCTGTAAGTGTTGCATTTGCATTTGCATATCGCTAAATTCGGTTCCGTTGCAGTTTTGGTCTAGCTCAGTTCTCGGTTCAGTAGGCTAGACCGCTCGATTCAGCCGCGTCTTCTTGCTGCACTTGCCGCTGCAATGGGGTCGAGGTTGCACATTCGCATTCCCATTGTCGTCTCCATTCCCATTTCCATTTTGCATTTCCCCATTTCCATATAATTGCAGCGGCGGCGCAAAATTATTTGCACTGTGTGGCAATGGGGAGCCAGACAGACGCAGGGTTGCGTTCGATTTGCCGCGACTGAGGTGAGAAGTGCAATGGCGCTACCGGGCTGCCAGGGCTGTCGCCTGCGTTCGCTCTCCGGTTTTCGCCTCGATTGATTGATTGATTCCAATCTGTAATTGATTGAAGTTCACACAGGGAGTGATTCGGTTATTAGTGTTTCATTACTGGTTTAATAGGCCACAGACGCCTTCTGGTTTGTGGTTTGTGTGGGCGGGTGGGGGCAACTCTGGTGAATTAGAGATGCGCACTTTCCGTCAGTCACGAACTGACGAATGACGCTAGTTATTTGTTGGGAGAAAGTTTTAAAAGTTTAAGCCATAAGCTTAATTTCAAAACTGCTACAAACATAAATATACATATTGAATTCGGTTTAGATTTAGTAAAATATCTTAATTGTTTATGGTAATTTGGTTATTATAACTATTTTGTAAGACTAGATTGTCTCTATGTCTGGTTAATTACCCAATGAAAATAGTAGACATGTAACTGAAACAATATTTATAGATATGAAATAATTTCATTAGCTTTTTTCAACGAATTAATATTAATATTAATTTATTTATTCATTTAAGATAGACATAATTTAAATGGATTTGCTGAACTATTTTTTTTAAACCTTGCCACATAAATACATGAGTACAAATACAAAAAATACTTTTAAGAACAAGTTTAGTTACAAAAGCCGTGACTCGTGACGAGGCAACCTGTGTCACGCACTTGCGCCAGCCCACCACCAGCATGGTGAGTTGAGCCGCCGTGGTGTGTTCGCCTTTGTTGAGAAAAAATGTCGACGCGAAAAAAGGTTTAATCAATCCATTAGTCAGAAAGTCTGGCATTCTTTGTTTCTTTGTTTGTTGCTAAAAAGGCGCAATTGTTTGCCAGCGCGCAGCAAAGTGCGCCCCACCACTGCAGCGGGGGATTATATAAATGCGGCAAGGGCTGCACGGCGAAGGCGAAGGCAAAAGGCAAAACTGCAACCGAAGCGACGGGCAGCAGCAGCAGCAGCACCAGCTCCATTCACTTGGACGCAGCGGGGGCGCAAGAGCAAGAGCGGATAAGCGGACAAGCGGACGGACGGACGGACACGGTGGCGTTGGCGTTGGCAAAGTGAAACCGAGAGAGCGGCGGCGAAAGCAAGCGATCGCGATCGCGCGACGAGGAGAGCACGCAGAGCGAGGCGGAGGCGAGCAAAAAGAGAAACCACGGACCACCAGGAGGAGTAGACGACGGACGCTGCTCTCGGGATGGACAACTGCGACCAGGACGCCAGCTTCCGGCTGAGCCACATCAAGGAGGAGGTCAAGCCGGACATTTCGCAGCTGAATGACAGCAACAACAGCAGCTTCTCGCCGAAGGCCGAGAGCCCGGGTCCCTTCATGCAGGCCATGTCCATGGTCCATGTACTGCCCACGGGCAATAGTTCCGGAGGCGGCGGCACCACGGATGGCCAGATGTCCCAGGCGCCCAACTCGGCTGCCGCCGCCGCCGCTGCTGCAGCTGCTGCGGCCGCTGCCGCCGTCCAGCAGCAATATCCGCCGAATCATCCGCTGAGCGGCTCCAAGCACCTGTGCTCCATCTGCGGGGATCGGGCGAGTGGCAAGCACTATGGCGTCTACAGCTGCGAGGGCTGCAAGGGCTTCTTCAAGCGCACGGTGCGCAAGGATCTCACATACGCGTGCCGCGAGAACCGCAACTGCATCATCGACAAGCGGCAAAGGAATCGGTGCCAGTATTGTCGCTACCAAAAGTGCCTCACCTGCGGCATGAAGCGCGAGGCGGTGCAGGAGGAGCGCCAGCGCGGTGCCCGCAACTCGGCGGGCAGGCTCAGTGCCAGCGGCGGTGGAGGAGGCGGCGGCGTCGGTGGAGGTAGCAGTGGACCCGGCTCTGTGGGTGGCTCAAGCACTGGCGGTGGCGGCGGCGGTGGACTGGGTGGCGGTGGATCCGGCGGCCTGGGCAGCGGCAACGGTTCCGATGACTTTATGGCCAACAGTGTGTCCAGGGACTTCTCCATCGAACGCCTGCTGGACGCCGAGCAGCGTGCGGAGGCAATGAGCGGCGATCGGGCGCTGTCCTTTCTGCGCGTCGGACCCAATTCCACCGTCCAGCCGGACTACAAGGGCGCCGTGTCCGCCCTGTGCCAGGTGGTCAACAAGCAGCTCTACCAGATGGTCGAGTATGCCCGCATGATGCCGCACTTTGCCCAGGTGCCGCTGGACGACCAGGTCATACTGCTGAAGGCCGCCTGGAATGAGCTGCTGATCGCGAACGTCGCCTGGTGCAGCATCGTGTCGCTGGATGACACTATGGGCAGCGGCGGCGGCGGTGGAGGTGGCGGCGGCCTGGGGCACGATGGATCCTTTGAGCGGCGATCGCCGGTGCAGCAGCCACAGCAGCTGTTCCTCAACCAGAGCTTCTCGTACCATCGCAACAGCGCGATCAAGGCCGGCGTATCGGCCATCTTCGATCGCATCCTGTCCGAGCTGAGCGTGAAGATGAAGCGCCTGAATCTGGACCGACGCGAGCTGGCCTGCCTGAAGGCGATCATACTGTACAATCCGGATATACGGGGCATCAAGAACCGTGCGGAGATCGAGATGTGCCGGGAGAAGGTGTACGCCTGCCTGGACGAGCACTGCCGACTGGAGCACCCGGGCGACGACGGACGCTTCGCGCAGCTCCTGCTGCGCCTGCCCGCGCTGCGTTCGATCAGCCTGAAGTGTCTGGACAACCTGTTCTTCTTCCGCATCATCAGCGACCGGCCGCTGGAGGAGCTGTTCCTCGAGCAGCTGGAGGCGTCGCCGCCGCCGGGCCTGGCGATGAAACTGGAGTAAGGGAGGGTCGTCGTCCGTCGCCCGTCGAATGTTTCATTGTGATTGCGTTTCTTTGCATTTCTCCCTAAAGTCTATCTCCCTAAGGTCCCGAATCCCGAATCCCTCGAACCCTTGAACCTCAGAAGCCCCTCTAATATTACGCTAAATGTGTATGTAATTGTTTATTTTTTTTTATTACCTAATATTATTATTATTGATATAGAAAATGTTTTCCTTAAGATGAAGATTGATGCCTCCTCGACGTTTATGTCCCAGTAAACGAAAAACAAAACCACACAAAATCCAGAAACTTGAAAAGAACACAAATCGAAAGAAGAGAATAGAAAAAACACGAAAAAACTAAGCAAGAAAACAACAAACACACAATAAAGTAAAAGTTAAACTAAAGCTAAATAAACATAATATATGATATATTAAAGGTTAAACATTAAAGCATAGTTACGATGTACAGGCGCGTGTATACACGCGTGTTCAGTATATATATATATATATATTTCGGCCCAGCCCGTTCTAAATCAATTGTAATTACTTTTTAACATAATTGTACCCCAGCGTTATCAATTACATGCGAGATACAACAACAAAAAACAAAACACGCAGACGAGAAACCAACAAAATATATCTATGTATAAAATATAAACTGCATTATCTGCGATTAATCCAAAATGTGCGCTGCGTTTCGGGACTGTAAGGTAACTGGGTTTAGGGGAATATACCCACTATTGGTAACAAAGTCCAAAGTCTGTGTGTGTGTGTTTCTTCGTTAAACAGTTAATTGATTTATACTAAAGGCCTTGCAATTATTGGCTTTCTTCCAAATATATTTGTGATATAATTAGGTGGAGGTAATAAATAAGTTGAAACAGTGAAAACAGTTCAAAAATAGACGCTCTATTTAAAAACTGATGCTTGAAATTGAACTTGTGAATCTTTAGAGACTCTGAGACTCTATTTTAATCATAATTATTTACTGGGAAACTGAACTTTATTTTATCTTTACTTTTCAAGAGGTTAGTCTTTAGTTTCTTGTAGAAATCAGCTGATATCATTACTTACTTGGCAACCTAGGTTATATTATTATTTTTCGGATACTCGAATCGAAAGAATATCAATAGGTATTCTCTTTAGTTAGCTAATATCATTTTAGAAGTTGGGTTTCTCTGTCGGGCCTCTGCCGGCACACGCACAATATTAAAACTGTGCTTTTATGGCCAAATCTAGTTTTTTTTTAAAGTTAAATATATATTTTTCTATGTCATATTACAGAATAACGATCCTTGACATGGGTTTCAAGACTTCGATCCTTCTGGACCCCAAGGAGACCACTTCCTTTCGAACCGCACTGTACCTGTTACATGCGCCTCTGTGCGAGCGGACGCGCTTACCCAATAATTTGGTTTGTGGGCCACCTCCTGTCCCCCGACTCCCCACGCCTCACCTTGAGGCTGGCTGATTTTTTTCTCGATGGCATTTGGTTAATTTTTATAAAATTTATGTCTCCCACTTTTCCGCCCCCCTTCCGCCCCCGCCAGCATCCTCTGCGGGAATGTATGTTAGTATGTATTTACAAAAATATGGTATTAACGCACAAGCAGCGACTAAGAATAGATATTGTTTTCGAAAAAAAGAACAAAAATCACCGCTGACGACGCACATTATGATCTAAAAATAGCCAAGATTCAGGTCTACTGTCTCGCTCTGGCGCGATATACCCGTCTCCTTCTTGGGGATAGAGGAGCTTCGGAAAATGGGAACAAATCTTCTGATGTAATACCCTGTACTTCATATCCTTGCTTCGATCCTTTGCTTTCTTTGGGAGAATTCTTCTCATTCAGGGAAAATCAAAATGCAAAAAGCTTTTTTTTCAAAAAGCTTCAAGAAAGAGAGAGGACCAATCGAAAAGAAAGAGACGGAGCGCCCACACTTCTTGTGGGTGGTTTTTATTGGTCTAGCTAATCGCTATCCTTGATTTTGAGATGCCTTTCCTTTGCTTTCTGCTTTGCGAGCAAGCGAGCATATTTAATAAATTTCATAAATATCATATACGCACACGAACAAAAAATAAAAAAATAAAACTATGTGGCGGCGTGTTGAAAAATGTGAAATGTGAAATGAAAAATGAAATGTTTCGCACGGAAAAACCATGAAAGCATGCCAATAAAATCATGTGTTGAACGAACACCCAGACTATGCTGATTTGCTTTTGGGATCCGCGATCCGCGATCCGCGATCCCAGTGTGTGTGTGTGTATTGGAAAAGAGTTTTCGAAGCGAAATTAACAATTTGCTATTTTCGTAGTTATGCGGGGGCGTCTCTTTTCCGAAGACCGAAGACCCAGGAACCCCAGAAGAAGACGGGGTCTTCGGGGTGGTCATGGGGGCTGATGATGTTGATGTTGCTGCTGTCTGAACCGCGGAGACTCGCTGACAGACGGAAGACGCGCAGAGGAGGCGCAGCAGAGAGCAGCGACAGAGACTGAGGCCGCCTGACGTGGGGGCCACCAACAAGTTGTTGTGGTCGCACGGCACACAACAGGGTGCTCCGATCTCCTCTTCTCTTTTTTTTCATTTCTTTTCTTTTCTTTTTTCTGCAACTGCATTCTCCTAGACATTTCGCAAAAATGGGACTCTAGACTCGTATAGAGTAGCTCTCTTTGGCACAGAGACGAGGGGCAACAGCTGAAATTGTGCAAAATCAAGAAGAAACTCTTCTGGCGGAGTAGAGAACCCAACGATACCCAGTGCCAAGGTGATCCTGGACTCGGTACCCTTTAAGAAATACTACTGGGATACAATCTTATTTACGTATACAAATAAAAATCTATTTACGAAGGTTAAATTGGAACCTTTCATAATATACCATTAAAATGTACAGAATTATACTTGATTATTAGATAATATAAAGATTTAGGCATAGATCATAAACACAGTGTTTAGAAACATCGAGATAAACTAGTTTAAACTGAGAAATATACTTATTAAAGTAACTATCGTTACATAGTAACAGGATTGCAAATACACGAATCATACAATCGATCCTCTTGATTAGTTTATAATATTTAGTTTATAAAACTAGGATGTCAGAGCAAGTTTCTTAGGTACTTTTCAATATTATGGGATAACCCCCCTGTAACCAGTATTTCCTGTGGTATATTTTTGACTCTAAAGTAAATAGATTGGAAGTACTTGAATCATACAATCGATCCTCTCGTTAAGTTTATAATATTTAATTCCTAAAACTAGGTCAGAAAACCGGATGTGGGGGCAGGTTTTTGGAGTACTTTTGAATATTTTGGGGTTACCCTGTAACCAGTATTCCCTGTGGTATATTTTTGACTCTAAAGTAAATAGATTGGAAGTACTTGAATCATACAATCGATCCTCTCGTTAAGTTTATAATATTTAATTCCTAAAACTAGGTCAGAAAACCGGATGTGGGGGCAGGTTTTTGGAGTACTTTTGAATATTTTGGGGTAACCCTGTAACCAGTATTCCCTGTGGTATATTTTTGATTCTAAAATAAATAGATTGGAAGTACTTGAATCATACAATCGATCCTCTCGTTAAGTTTGTAATATTTAATTCCTAAAACTAGGTCAGAAAACCGGATGTGGGGGCAGGTTTTTGGAGTACTTTTGAATATTTTGGGGTTACCCTGTAACCAGTATTTCCTGTGGTATATTTTTGATTCTAAAATAAATAGATTGGAAGTACTTGAATCATACAATCGATCCTCTCGTTAAGTTTGTAATATTTAATTCCTAAAACTAGGTCAGAAAACCGGATGTCAGAGCAAGTTTCTTAGGTACTTTTCAATATTATGGGATAACCCTGTAACCAGTATTTCCTGTGGTATATTTTTGACTCTAAAGTAAATAGATTGGAAGTACTTGAATCATACAATCGATCCTCTCGTTAAGTTTATAATATTTAATTCCTAAAACTAGGTCAGAAAACCGGATGTGGGGGCAGGTTTTTGGAGTACTTTTGAATATTTTGGGGTAACCCTGTAACCAGTATTCCCTGTGGTATCTTTTCGGCTCTAGGGTACCGCAATTCGTATGCTTATGCTGGCCGAATTCATACTTTCTTCTGTGCCACCCACTCCCACTGCTCTCTCCTCCTCCTCCTCCTCCTCTTCTGCCTCTGATCTCTCTCCGCCGCTCGGGATCTTTGGGCTTTCGGGTCTTCGTGTCGTCTTCGTAAAGATCCGAACCAAACCGAACCGATCCGATCCGATGCTCCCGCTGCACGGCAGACTTTTCCTCTTCTTCTGCTGCTGCTGCGGCTGCGGCTGCGGCTGCTGTTTTGGCTGCTGCGATGTGGATGTGGATGTGAGTTGGCCAAAAGACGCTTGTCGATGGGCGGTTGGCTGATGGGTTGCTTGATGGGGTGGGGGGTGGTGCTGCGTCGTCGACTGCTGCTCTGCGTTAACAGCTGCGCCAGCGACGCCAGCGACGGCAGCGACGGCGACTGCGACGGCATTCAGAGTTGGCAGCTGGCTGGCTGGCGCGACATCAGTTTTGAGTTGGCTTTCAACGCGAGCGGGTCTTTCTCTTCGCAAGCGACACACGTAGATATTGCTCCAAATTTTGCTGTCCACACACAGAAAGAAATTGTTTTGTTGTTTTTGTTTTTGTTTGGTTCCAAATACACACACACACAGAGACGGATATAGATATATAGATACGTATATATACACCAAAAGGAAGAAAAAAAACTCACTTGCTTTCTATATATTTTTTTTTTCGATTTTTTTTTTTTCAAATATAAAATACAAAAAAAAATTAATTAACGCTGTGCATGTGTGTGTGTGTGTGTGTGGTGTGGGTGTGTGTGCGTGTGATGGTTATGTATATGCATTGACCACATATGTCTCTATATATATCCGAACAATATATGTGAATATATATCGAAGAAGAACCGAACAAATGTGCTACCAATAACGATAACGATAACAGCTACCACAAGGAACAAAAAAAAAGGAAAACCAACGCGAGTATATCGATCTATATTTACCGGATCAGTTCCGATTTCGCGCAATTTGTCTTGAACAAAAAAATATTTCGAATATGTACCAAATATCCCCCCCCGAACCCCACAAAACCTTCTTCTCCTCCGCTTCCTTCCCTTTTGGCGCTGCCCGTTGACGTTGACGCCGAAAATAAAACTTTTTCAAAACATACTATTTTTAACCGATACGATACGATATACACGACGAAGCGAAACTGAAACGGAACGAGAGCGCGCAAAACACACGACGAACAAAAAAAAAAAGCCAAAAAGAACGAGCAAAGCAAACGCAACAAATAATTAAGCAGCAAATTAACGTGTTATACAACGTTTTTTTTTACGTTCCTTTTTTTCTTTTTCAAATTCTGATATTTTTGAAAATTCTGAATTTATTTTGCATTCCTTTCAAACGGTTCGCAGCGCTTTAACGGTAAACAACCACCTGTTTCTCTCTCCGTTTTTGTCCGTCTGTCCGTCGCTTTCGCGGGAGCTTTCAGGATCGGCTTTTTGGCAAGCTGTCAATCAATCAATTAGTCAATATCAGCATACACACGCACACGCACGCACGCACGCACTCACAGTTATATTAGAGAGAAGGCTGTGTGCTGAAGCGAGAGAAGCGAACCAAACCTAACAGTAAACGTGAAACTGCAACAGCAACAATAACAATAACAAGATAAAAGAAAAGGCAAAAAAAAAATAAAGAACAACAACAAGAGCTACAACCTCCGTTTTCCTTCGGCAGCAGCAACTGGATCACCAACAACAACAGCAGCAGCGGCAGGGGCAGAGGCAGCATCCGACACTCACACGCACGCACGCACCGAGAGCGAGAGAAGAGAGTGAGCGAAGAGAAGAGTAGAGAGAGCGTGCAGCAGGATCGAATATAGAGAGAGGGACATACGAATAGAGCGCGCCACAAGATGATGATGGAGAACGGACTCTCCATGGAGTATGGAGATGGCTACATGGAGCAGGAGGAGGAGTGGGAGCGCGAGGGCCTGCTCGATCCTGCGTGGGAGAAGCAACAGAAGAAGGTGAGTGAGATCAAAGACAAGTAAAGAGGGTTAACAGAAGAACGCAGTCCCCCCCCATTAACAGTAAAGCTTTTACAGCTCAAATCCTTGCTCCAAATCTAGTTCCCAACTTAAATGGATAATATCCTGCAAAAAGATCGAACCAGCAGCTGTAAATCTTAGAAAAATTACCATAATGCTAAAGATATTCCTTATTCTTTAAAAGAAATCCTAAAGATAAATAATAAAATCAAACTAAAAACTGAAAGCCAAGAACAAATCAATATTCAGGGTTATTCGTAGGAAACTTGTTTAAAAATATAAGCAGACCATAGAAATCGTATGACAAGCCAAGGAAATAGTGAATACTACAGAATATATACTAGTAGAATCTAAGGAATAATTATTTAAATTCTAATATGAGAGAAGAGAAGAAAGCCAAGGAGAATTCTAAATTCTTGTTATAGTAAAAGTAGAAAATTAGATAGGAAATACTGAAAACTAAAGAATGTTTCATACATTTTTAAATAAACCTTAATAAATAAAAAGAACAAGTTCATTTTCGAAAATAAAAAGAAGATATAATATAATAGAAGTGAGAAGAATTGCAGTTTACCGCTTGGGGCTTATTACCAACCGATGCAAAGATCAAGGCTCTTTCGAGTCAATTCCACATCACTCTTGACACCCAAATGGACTTGTAGATTAGCCCCGAACATTTGGAAGACACTCTGGATATATAGAAGAGATCTTTAGCGTACCTTTCCATTGGCTCACAAGCGAATACCTACTGTATCCGTTGTTGTTTCTTTCTTTTTTTTGTATGTATTGTTGGATATATGCTCTCTGGCAGGGTTCTATATTTTTCGATTATGTTTCAATATTTTACCGAGCACCGACCAACACCACAGTCACACACAAAAAAAAAGCTAGAAGCAACAACAACTAAAACAAATAGAGGGAAAAAAGCTCAGCGCGCATTTTAAAAATAGAATTCTTCTTTTCGTGATTTTCATGGCTCTTGTTGTACGAGCAATGTTTGAAGATAGTACGAAAATAGTTTGTTGCTGTTCAGGAACCATACATACATATAGGATAGCATACATATAGGATATATAGCGTATATCCAACGGCGTTCGATCGCTTATGATTATGAAAATCGATTGGGGGACCGACGACCGACGACCGACCCTCCCCCACCACAAAAAGAATACTGATCTCATCGGATCTCAACTGTTTTTCATTTCCCAAAAACACACACACCCAACGATCGAACAGGTTGAATAATGCCATGGAGGAGGACCCAACCCAATCGAAACCGAAGGTTACCAGTCCCATTTTCCCCGCCTTTTTCCAATCAATTATATGCTGTTAGCACCCCCCCCCCCCTGATCTTCTTCTGCCTTTCTGTATTTTCCATCTCCATTCGATCGTTTAGTTGGTTTGTTTGTTGTTTGTTTGCTTGTCGCTTGCCGTGTAGCCAGCGGAAGCCCCGTTACCGTTATACCTTGGGCGTCAAGAAGAACCAGAAGTGATAGGCAGAAGAACCGAACCAGAAGAGAGGCAGGAGGCAGAAGAACAGCAACTAATTGCCACTGTTTAGATAAAGCTGGAAGCAGAAACATCGATCTATAAGTAGGAGGCAATCTGAAGGTCGTTGGCGATAACAGTAGTGTTCGGAGTAGAGTAGAGGCCATCATCCCGGCACTATCTATCGTGCAAAGTGGGGGTGCTAAGTGATCGACGAGAAAGTGATTAGTTGTGTTGTGTTGCACCTTTCAACATGTTGTTGCTCCTAATGACCCAGAAAAGACCAAAGAGATCAAGAGATCTAACCTAGAGACCATGCAACCAAATTTACATATATTTTTATACACATAATTTCGAATTCTAAAAATTGCCAGCCAAAATGTAGTGCAAGGCTGTGTTTTTGACACGACGCCTAGGTAGGCGTCGACAAGCAAAACTGGCGGACGAACGGACGGACGGACACGGACAACGGACAACGGACACACGGACAGTGTGCGCTATTGACAATTATAAATAGCTATAGCCAGCGCTATGGCATTCCTATGCACCACATTTCCACGAATGATTTGGACACAGATGAAGATTTAGATTCCGATTCACGTTCAGAGATTCATCAGCCACCCACACACACACACACACACACACATAGGCCGAAAAATGCAATGACAAATCGCTTGCTGGCCAAGCGGCGCACAAACGAAACTGAAAATAATTAACAAAAATCGAAAACAACGAAAAATGAAATGAAAAAATAAAATACAAATAAAAAGCAAGAGGGCGGCGGCGCAAGTGAGCGAAATACAAAAATATGAAGATTTTTGGCGGTCGCCCGATGATTTGAGCTTGACATGCTCGGACATGAATGCGTGGCATCTCTCTCGATCGCGCGCTCACTCACTCTCTCTATATATAAATTTCGTAACCGTAAATTACCGAACGGAATTCGTCAGCTGCTGAATAATGAGAGCCAAAAAAGAAAAAAAAGAAAAACAGCACAACGAAAACAGAAACAACACGGCCGAAATTGTTTCTGTTTTGTGTTTACATTGATCGCAACAAAAGGTGTAAAGGGGGGGAGGGAGAGGCGTGGGCGATGAGTGGTCGCCCGCTCTCGCCCTCTCTCTTTCGCGCCGCGTGAGTCATGTGTGCAAAAGGTGTGAATGAATGTGGAGGATCATCATCATCATCCGTCCGCCCGCCAGGGTTGCCACCCTCCTCCGCCAGCCGCGGCGGCCATGTGCGAATGAGTCCATGCTATGGGGCCGCTCAAATTACACTCGGCTAAAAATGGGTGTGCAAGAGCGAGTCCGTTGCTGTGGCCGTTCCGTTGTTCGCTGATCGCTGCCAAAGGAGAGCTTTTTCGCTTTTTGCCACCCCCTCCCCCCCCAAAACGAAAAAGCTCGCCAACTAAAAAAGTATCCGGCGTCTCTGTGTGCGTCGTCGGCTGCTTTTTTTTTTTTGTTCGTTGCTTTTGGCGCGTGCGCCTTGACCGGCCAAAAAGATTGCTCAATCATAGATCTGGAGGCTGCAAACTGCAAGACCCGGTCCAGACCGGGCGCAACTCTCCCGCTCAGGCCACTGGCCTCTGCCGGCGCCGCTGCCCGATAACGGTAATTGATCAGAGTCGTCGAAGCTGCGGCTGAAAACGAGTTGCCGGAATGCAACAGGCTACGGAGAGCGGGCAGGAGAGAGTCAGAGACAGAGAGAGCGGGGCAGAGGCTGCGGCTGAGCAGTGTTGTCGACTTTCAAGCTGGTCTCAAAGATCAATATTAATAGAAGAATCAAATATTACTTAGATTTTATGTCAGGCTTTTTTTCCAGAAATGTCGCCATTTTCAAGAGCTTGTCAATTATTTAATATTTAGTTTTTTTTTATATAAATAATACATTTCAAATGTCTAAAACTTGCCACTTTAAATATAAAGTGTAATCATTCAATTCGATTCTAATATTTTGACTTTAAAACCTTCATAAAAGCTTGTTCTAAAGGAAAAGTAGCTGACCTGGCCACACTGACTGCTGCAGCGAAGTTGACTGCAGCTTATCTAAAGCTTATCATGGAAATATATCAAATATTTAATGTTTAGTTTATTTTGATAAAAATAATGCATTCAAAATGTCTAATATTTCGACCTTAAAGCCTTCAAAAAAGCTTGTTCTAAAGGAAAAGTAGCTGATCTGGCCACACTGACTGCTGCAGCGAAGTTGACTGCAGCTTATCTAAAGCTTATCATGGAAATATATCAAATATTTAATATTTACTTTATTTTTATAAAAATAATGCATTCAAAATGTCTAAAACTTGCCACTTTAAATATAAAGTGTAACCATTCAATTAGATTTTAATATTTCTACCTTAAAGCCTTCAAAAAAGCTTGTTCTAAAGGAAAAGTAGCTGACCTGGCCACACTGACTGCTGCAGCGAAGTTGACTGCAGCAGAGGCTTGAGCCTAGCGGTAAGCGTCAAGCCGGAGCGACTTGTTTTGGCGACGCAATGCAGCAGCTCAGCTCTCCTGCCACTCTCTCCCATCTCCCAGCTCCCAGCTCCCATCTTGCTCGCTCTCTCTCTTCTCTCCGTCTTGGCCTAGTTCAAGTTGTTATTGTTTGAGTGGGTAATGTGTAATCTGTCCCCAGCCACCGTTTTGATCGTTACGTGAGCGAGCGAGCGGGAGACCGGGGGAGAGGGAGCGATTTGCATTAACAGTTGCATTTCTTGTTCTCGGCTTAGATCAGCTCAGCTCTCGGCTCGGCTCTTCTCCCGCCCGTGTCTCACACGCATCTAACTGTAAGCTAATGGCTAATAAAGTGGAGCCCCCTTCCTCGGCGGCTTCTTCTGGCCTTGCTTCATTTCCCTCATCTTCTTCTTCCTCATCTTCTCGCTGATCCCGTTCTAGCGGTGATCCATTGTGATGCATATATGGGATATACATAAATGCATCTAGATATTGTCGCCCATTTGTCAACTTTTCACCTCGTTCGCTTCGCTGCTCTTTTCTTCTTTCCTCTCCTTTCCTTTCCTTTCCTTTCCTTTCATTTCGTTTCCCTTTCAGTTCTTCCGGCAAGCGGAATTCCCAATCAATAAAAAGCTTCCAGCTTCCAAATTCCAAAATCGTGAGAATCACGCGACATGAATGTAGCCTGGAAAGGATTTACATACACATGAACACAATGTATTATGCATTCCCAGGGCCGTACAGTGGGCGTCTCACAAAATCTCAATAACAATTGCGGGATTGTAAATGGGGTTTGTTGGGTGCTTGTCTCCAAAATAATGAAGTGTGTGCAGAAAAAGAACTGGTTTATATTCATATGTACACATGTGTGTGCCTGCCTGGGCTTGTATTGTCTTCTCGTGTTTTCTCTTTGTTCTTTTGCTTAGCTGCCCCTCTGTCTGTCTGTCTGTCTGTCTGTCTGTTTGTCCCCATTCGGCGAAAAATAACTGCAACTGTCAGCCGTCGTCGTCGTCGTCGCAGTTGCAACCACACAGTGGGTCGCGCGAAACACAGATGCCAGTTGGTAGTGGTGGAGACTGGAACTGCCCTAAATGGGTGGAGAGAAACAGGAACAGCTGCGATCAGCTGTTGACTACCTAACGCCCCCATACATCCAGATCTTGCCTCGTAATAAATAAAAGCCCCTTCGAACCCATGAATGCTTACATACATATAGGTATATCAGGGGAATCTATAGTATAGATTCTATACTAACAAAAAGCCTTAAACATTTATTTAGGTATATAATCTAATTGAATATATTATATCCCTCACTTTAGGTATCATTATAGCAAGATTTTTAATAGATTTCCCTGGCAAATTGCAAAATAATCTCATTTCTAGTCAATTTCGAAACTATTTCTGGTACTTTTATGAGCCTTAAACATGTAGACAAGTAAAGAAACATTAAAAAAATATTATATCCCATTCTTCAGGATAAAGTCTCCAACCCTAAAGTCTAAAACCCAAACTAAACCAATGATATATCATATTCCACCCCCCCCTCTGTAGACATTTACCGCCTGGTGTAACAGTCATCTGCGCAAAGCCGGTACCGCCATCGATAACATCGAGGAGGACTTCCGCAACGGCCTCAAGCTGATGCTGCTGCTGGAGGTGATCTCCGGTGAGACGCTGCCCAAGCCCGATCGCGGCAAGATGCGCTTCCACAAGATCGCCAACGTGAACAAGGCACTCGACTTTATTGCCTCCAAGGGCGTGCACTTGGTGTCCATTGGCGCCGAGGAGATTGTTGATGGCAATCTGAAGATGACCCTGGGCATGATCTGGACGATCATCCTTCGCTTTGCCATACAGGACATCTCCGTGGAGGAGATGACCGCCAAGGAGGGTCTGCTGCTGTGGTGCCAGCGCAAGACGGCGCCCTACAAGAACGTCAACGTACAGAACTTCCATCTGTCGTTCAAGGTGGGTTGCAGTCCCTAAACCAGGGATTCAGGATACTCTAATTAAGAGGATCTTTATCCATATCTTCTGCAGGATGGTCTGGCCTTCTGCGCCCTCATCCATCGCCATCGTCCAGATCTTATCGACTACGCTAAGCTGTCCAAAGACAATCCTCTGGAGAATCTTAACACTGCCTTCGATGTGGCCGAGAAGTATCTCGATATTCCGCGCATGTTGGATCCAGATGGTAAGTGTTTTGCTTTGACTTTTTGGTTTAAGGGGGAAAGGTACAACAAGGTAGTTAAGACTAGGGTCCAGTAAGGGGCATAAATAGTATTATGTTCAGTATTACTTAAGAGTCCATTCATTAGTTTAGGATTATATAGAAGAGCCTACAAAGTAACATCTTTATTACGGGTTATTTTCATGCTTGCGTACTTTAAATGTCATAAAAAATATATAAAGAGACAATGTAGCATCTGTTTGGAAACCTATATATATATTCCATTCTATTTCGAGTACATTTTGTAGAAGAATTGCCTTTAAAATACAGAATATTTTGTAGAGCAAAAGCGTAGCTAAGCATTTATTGTTGTACCTGGTTAGGATACCCTACTAAGAAGGCTTCGCGTTTAGAGTGATAAGTCCCTTTGCCGGTTTCTGGTTCCTATTTCTAATACAAATACGATGACAGATTTGATCAACACTCCGAAACCGGATGAACGTGCCATCATGACGTACGTCTCCTGCTACTACCACGCCTTCCAGGGAGCCCAACAGGTTGGAAATGTGACGCATGTACCCGAACCCACAAGACAATACACCTACGTCCCGAATAATTACAATGTGACTAAACTTCACCACGATACACTTAAATATCTAGATATAGCGGCATTATCGATCCATATATATACAGGCCGCTGTATATATAAACGAGCATATATGCCTTCCTCGTTCTAAGTATATTTTTTATGCGATTTTGCGATGTTGCCGCTGCCGCTGCTGCTGCTGTTGTTGCTGCTGCTGCTGCTGCTGCTGCTGCTGTTGCTGCTGTTGCTGCTTTATCCCCCCTCCCAACCGGCCTTGACAAGCACACAAAAAGCGACAAGGCCAAGGTCGAGACAAGGTCAAGCCAAAATCAAAGAGAGAGCCACCACACACACAGCACCCAGAAGGGCAGCGGGAATCGCCACAAAATTGCTCCTATCTACATTATCCTATATATTTCTATATAGATATGAAATTTGAATCGCGCCTGGATTTGTCTTGATTCGATTTGCATTGGCCGCCTCTCGCCTATATATATATTCTTTGTTCCCGCAATCCGTGATCCGCAATTTGCAATCCGCATTCGCATCTGCATCTGCCCGATGCTAACCATAGCCGTACTAACAGCGCCCGAAAAGAGATCGGAGATATATATTGCTATTGAAGTAATATTCAAAAACCCCCAAAAAGGGGTTTTGGTTAATGATTTTCCTAACCAGTACCTTATATTAAGATGTATAACCTCTTCTTTTATCAAATTTCCCTCTGATAGTAAAGATTTCATTAAAACGAATGTACAATTGTTCTAATTCCTCAATTAAAACTAGGTTTCTAACCAGAGGTTAGCTATCCTCAGGTTATCAGGCTCTATTTCCATTATTCCTTAATTCTTATCTTGTAGTAAAGCCACATGAGAGGTGCTTTCCTTAAAACGAACGTACAATTGTTTAAACTCTTCAATTAAAACCAGGTTTCTGACCAGAGGTTAGCTAACCACAGGTTAGCAGGCTCTATCTCCATTCCCCCTTAATTATTCTTTGATAGTTAAGCCATATAAGCGGTTCTTTCATTTAAACGAACGTTTAAATATTACAATTTCCCAATTTAAACCTGGTTTCTTACCAAAGGTTAGCTAACCACAGGTTAGCAGGCTCTATCTCCATTTCTATGCGCCTTGCATGTTGCCCAGAAATAATCTGCAATGCGTTAAGCTTGCCAAGTGTTTTATATTATAATAACAATGACGCTGTCAGCCTATGCTCGATCGCGTATTCGGCATGATTTTCACTAACCGTAACCATAAAGAGAAAAACAAACTGATTGTGATGATATAATATTAAGAATGCCTGTTCGAGACTAACCATGTTGAAGATTAACTCATTTTGTATGTTTGTTGCTTTCTTTCTTTTTCTCTCTCTCTCTCTCTCTCTGTGTGCGCCCGCTCGCCTACGCTCATCAAACAAACAAAAAACATTAACAAAATCTGCAACTGCAAACGCTGCAACAACTACTACAACAACAACAACTACAAACTACAATTGCCACCTGAAAAAATCAAAATAAAAATCAAACCAAACACAACACAATCACAGATCTGCAGAATACAGCTCTGCCCGATGAACGGGCGGTGATGACCTATGTGTCCTCGTACTATCACTGCTTCAGTGGCGCCCAAAAGGTCTGTTAATCATCACGATCTCCCTCTCCCTCTCTCCCTCTCCCTCTCTCTCTCTCTCTTTCTCTCTCACTCATCCCTTTATCCTTGAGCTAATGGCGCCCGAGCAGTCACTTCTATGATGGAAATCAATGATTAAGCGTTTCATGCTTTTGAAATTAATTTTAAAATGGTTTCAAAAGCTTGGTTTAATCTTTGATCACTTATTGAAATATTGGTTATGTTTTGATCCATAAATACCATAAAGAAATATGATTTAGTGATTAATTCTTTTAAAATACATTTTTAAATGCCTTTAAAAGCTTAGTATTTATCTTTGATCAGTTCTTGAAATGTTAGGGGCTATTAACTCTCTTCCTTCTTGCCATTTGTAAGCTAGTAAGTCTGAATTTTAAGGGCAAATGTAATTTATGAAAATTCAAGCACAAATCATAAAACATATTTGACTTTTGTCCCTGTGTGTTTATAAAAGCTAAAACCTATTCAAGATCTGGGCTTACTTTCAAGCCCTTAACTCTATAAATTCTTGCATATTTTTCCTTTTTTAAATGGAAGTTCTGGTCATATTTTAAAGTCCTTAAATCTATGAATCCTTACATATTTTCCTTTTTAAATGGAAGATTTGTGCTTTCTTCGAAGTCCCTAACTCTATAAATTCTTACACATTTTTAAAGCTCTCCCTTATCCTATTCCCCACATCCTTCATACTATCTTTAAGCACCAAAAGACACACCACAAACACACACACACACAACGCGCTATGCTAACTTTTGCTGATTAAACCATGATGGCATGGAATGTCCCTGCTCTGGATTTCCTTCTTCCTTAGTTCCCTCCGTTGCTTCCTTTTTTCTTTACGTGATTTGCTGCCACAATATTCATTTTTTGGAGCACTCAGCTCAGTTCAGCCTTGGACTCGAGCTGGTTGCCCTTTTAAGCTTCCTGTTCCTGTTTGTGTTCGTGTTCCTCTGTTCCTCGTTTTCCTGTTCGTCTTGTTTTTGCTTTTCCAAAAAATGAAAAAAATACGAAAAATCTGAGTTGGTTCCGTGCCCACACACACACCACGCACACTCAGAGCCAAAAGATTGAAGCCTTCTAATGTTTGAACCCCAACCACCTTCTCCACAACCATGTAACCCAACGAACCACGAACCATAGGCGGAAACTGCTGCCAACCGCATCTGCAAGGTGCTGAAGGTCAACCAGGAGAATGAGCGCCTCATGGAGGAGTACGAGCGTCTGGCCAGTGATGTAAGCGAGGCTATAAGTCTCCATTAAACCCCTTAATTATACTGATCCCCCCTCAGCTGCTGGAGTGGATCCGCCGCACGATGCCGTGGCTGAACTCGCGCCAGGCGGACAACTCGCTGGCCGGAGTGCAGAAGAAGCTGGAGGAGTACCGCACCTACCGGCGCAAGCACAAGCCGCCACGTGTCGAGCAGAAGGCCAAGCTGGAGACGAACTTCAACACGCTGCAGACCAAGCTGCGTCTCTCGAATCGTCCCGCCTATCTGCCCACCGAGGGCAAGACCGTGTCGGACATCTCGAACTCGTGGAAGGGCCTGGAGCTGGCCGAGAAGGCCTTCGAGGAGTGGCTGCTGGCAGAGACCATGCGCCTGGAGCGGCTCGAGCATCTGGCACAGAAGTTCAAGCACAAGGTACGTCAAATCGAAATATAAATTTCAGAAAATTCAGTTTAAAATTCGAAATATTTAGGCTGATGCCCACGAGGACTGGACGCGTGGCAAGGAGGAGATGCTGCAGTCGCAGGACTTCCGCCAGTGCAAGCTCAACGAGCTGAAGGCCCTCAAGAAGAAGCACGAAGCCTTTGAGTCTGACCTGGCCGCCCACCAGGATCGCGTCGAGCAGATCGCCGCCATTGCCCAGGAGCTCAAGTAAGTGTCCGCTTGCCCCTAATCGCTAATCCTGACTAATATCCGTCCCGCCTGCTGCCGCCACTGACTGCCGTGATCCTTGATCTGCGTCCAGCGTGAGGTTAGGTAGAACGTCCACCTGCTCAAGATCAGTCAGAATCATCCATCCCATACCATCGAAAGCCTCCTCCTTAGAAGCCCCAACTAACTCAATAATCCCCCTGATCCTGGAGTATCATGTCTGACTTCTGGTTAAGGATATCCCTAACCATTACCTTATAATAAGATGTATAACCTCTTCTTTTATCAAATTCCCCTTTGATAGTAAATATTTCATTAAAACGATGTATGTACAATTCTTCGAATTCCTCAATTAAAACTAGGTTTATAACCAGAGGTTAGCCAAAATCAGGTTGTCACCCTTTATCTCCGTTTTCCCTGGATTCCTCACCGATAGTTAAGCCCCATAAGAGGTGCATTCCTTTAAACGAACGTACATTTGTTAAAATTTCCCAAATAAAATCAGGTTTTTAATCAGAGGTTAGCTAATCTCAGGTTATCAAGCTCTATCTCAGTTTCCCCTGGATTTCCCTTTGATTGTTAAGACACATGAGGGCTTCCGCCTGCTGCTGTCACTGGCTGATGGTCCGTGAGGTTAGGTAGAACGTCCACCTGCTCAAGATCAGTCAGAATCATCCATGCCATTCCATTTCGCATCCTTAGAAGCCCCCACTAACTGAATAATCTCCCTGATCCCTACAGCACCCTGGAGTACCATGACTGCGTGTCGGTGAATGCCCGTTGCCAGCGCATCTGCGATCAGTGGGACCGCCTTGGAGCCCTCACCCAGCGCCGTCGCACCGCCCTGGACGAGGCCGAGCGCATCCTGGAGAAGATCGACATCTTGCATTTGGAGTTCGCAAAGCGGGCGGCGCCGTTCAACAACTGGCTGGATGGCACCCGCGAGGATCTGGTGGACATGTTCATCGTTCACACCATGGAGGAGATCCAGGGCCTTATCCAGGCCCACGATCAGTTCAAGGCGACGCTCGGCGAGGCCGACAAGGAGTTCAATCTCATTGTGAACCTCGTTCGCGAGGTGGAGTCCATTGTGAAGCAGCACCAGATCCCCGGTGGTCTGGAGAATCCGTACACCACGCTGACCGCCAACGATATGACGCGCAAGTGGAGCGACGTCCGCCAGCTGGTGCCGCAGCGCGACCAGACTCTGGCCAACGAGCTGCGCAAGCAGCAGAACAACGAGATGCTGCGCCGCCAGTTTGCCGAGAAGGCCAACATTGTGGGACCCTGGATCGAGCGCCAGATGGATGCGGTGACCGCGATTGGCATGGGACTGCAGGGATCGCTGGAGGATCAGCTGCACCGGTTGAAGGAGTACGAGCAGGCCGTGTACGCGTACAAGCCGAACATCGAGGAGCTGGAGAAGATCCACCAGGCGGTGCAGGAATCGATGATCTTCGAGAATCGTTACACCAACTATACGATGGAGACGCTGCGCGTCGGCTGGGAGCAGCTGCTCACCTCGATAAATCGCAACATCAACGAGGTGGAGAACCAGATCCTCACCCGCGACTCCAAGGGCATCAGCCAGGAGCAGCTGAACGAGTTCCGCAGCAGCTTCAATCACTTCGACAAGAACCGCACCGGCCGCCTCTCGCCCGAGGAGTTCAAGTCGTGCTTGGTCTCGCTGGGCTATTCGATCGGCAAGGACCGACAGGGCGACATGGACTTCCAGCGCATCCTGGCCGTCGTCGATCCCAACAATACTGGCTACGTGCACTTCGACGCCTTCCTCGACTTCATGACCCGCGAGAGCACCGACACCGACACTGCCGAACAAGTCATCGACTCCTTCCGAATCCTGGCAGCCGACAAGGTAAGTTTTCATTGGGGAAATGAGGAATTCCCCATTGGAATGTCTTGAATCTCTGAGTAGTTGAATTATCAAAGACATTTCTTAGAATCTAGCTCTCTAGCTCTAACGACCATTGAGATTAGGATTCTTAAGCTAACACTTCAACAACAAGGCGTAACTTCTTAAGCTTGGTAGTTGAAATTGTTGAAATGTGTTGTTGAGTTTCTTATCAACAGAATTGGAAAGTAAATAGGCTAAATTAGGTTGTTAAAATGGCTTACACTTCAACGATAAGGTTCAATTAACTTGTTAAAATCGGTTGTTGAAATTGTTGAAATGTTTTCTTGAGTTTCTATCAACACTCCAATATACATAGTCTGAAATAGTTTGTTGAAATGGCTTACACTTCAACGATAAGTTTCAATTAACTTGTTAAAATCGGTTGTTGAAATTGTTGAAATGTATTGTTGAGTATCTAAGTAGTGGACCCTAGGCTGACTAAATACTCAACATCATTGAAAAGTAAATAAGCTTAAATAGGTTGTTGAAATGGTTTACACTTTAACGATGTTAAACTCGATTATTGAAATTGTTTAATTGTTGAGTTTCTACAACAAATAGTCTAAAATAGGTTGTTGAAATTACTTACACTTCAACGATAAGGTTCAATTAACTGTTAAACTCTGTTGTTGAAATGCTTTTTGGTTTAACAACTACCTTGTTAAATATTTAGAAAGCTTGTTTATGAGTGAGTAACTTTGTTATGACACTAATTTTTTGTGAACTCCACCAAACTCCAAAATAACTAGGTAAAATGCTGTTGTGGAAAACCTTTTTGGTTCAACAACTACTCAGAAAGTCTGTTGTTGAAAGTCAAGTTGTTGAGTAATTAAAAAATCAATCTATTCAGGGATTCAATACTGCTAAATCCCCCCGCAAACTGAACTGATCGTTAAATCTAATCGATTTTCCTTATTTCTCCACTCCCGCAGCCATACATTTTGCCCGACGAACTGCGCCGCGAATTGCCACCAGATCAGGCTGAGTACTGCATCCAGCGCATGCCACCATACAAGGGACCCAACGGTGTGCCCGGCGCCCTGGACTACATGTCCTTCAGCACAGCCCTCTACGGCGAGACCGACTTGTAGGCGACCTATTCAAGGAGGATGAGGAGGAGAAGTAGGAGGAGGAGCAGCAGCCAGCAGCCCCAACGGCCGATCCGATCCGAGCTGAGCCCGATCATATAATAATGATAAACTTTAATAATAATATTAATAAATATAGATTTATTATACCTACACTCGTAGCGCTAGCTGCAGGAGAACTTCAGAGCATCATGTGAGGATGAATATATTTATTAATTTCCGTCTCGAGCCGATGTATGCGACCCACACATACAAATAAACACACAACATACAACAAAAATTATGAAATGAAATGAAACAACATACAACATACATTATATACAACCATATATAGATATATATTAATATATATACATATATATTTTTATGCAGGAACGATTGTAAACTCCGCAACAACATCAAGTGCATATCGAATATTTAAATCTAAATCTAAACACAAAAGTCCAAAACAAAACAAAAACACATCAACAACAACAACGCTAAAAACATTATTTTTTGAAATTTATGTTAATAAAAACAAAATCCATACATAAAAATACCAAAAAACGACAAAAACCTATATAGTCTCGAATCGAAAACCGGGTAGAAACGGGAAAGGCGGGAAGAACAAAGGGAAACTCTGATTTGAAGGCCATTTCCGTTTCCGTTTCCGCTCGGACAAGCAACCTTGAAGTTCCACCAGACAGACAGAGATGGCAATACAGCGAATAAGATAGAGATAGAGGGAGATAGAGAGAGAGAGAGAGAGAAAATAATACAAGAACCTTACTTTTTAGCCAAGAAAACCACCAAAACACACACCCACACACAACTCAGATCAAGTTGAGATGAATAAAGCGATTTCTCGGTGACCTTGTGTTTTCAATACCAATTCGTGTGCCCTGAGGGATGCCCAATAAAACAAATATCTTTTTTTTAGATAATATATTTATATGTTTATTTTTACGTCAAGCAACCAATTGAATGGTAATAAAACGCAGGGACTGGCAGGAGTAACAAGCATAACAGCAGCGATAAATAACAATTTTTTATTAACAATGGAAATGATTGGAAATATATATCAATTTCTTTTTAGGTTCTTTGCCTTCCTCTTAGCCAGCGGTCTCCTGGATAATGCTGGCAAAACATCGGGGCCCTGGCGATACTATTGATTTTTTGAACTATTTTGAAAACCATCGATTGTTTTTCGCACTATCGATGTTTTGAGTATTTAGGCGTTGCGATCCGCCAAAGAATGGAGGCTAAAAGAGAGCTCCATTGTCCTTGCCCTTGCAGGTAAGTGCGTTGCCAACAACACTAAAAGGTTTCAAGGTGGGTATGTCTTAGATGAAGCAGAAGAGAATCATATAACTTTAAATGGCAAAAGGAATTTAAATAAAATGTATTACATTTATTCAATTTAAGCTCTCACGATGAGATCATTATGAATTTTCCCATATACCAAGTAGGCCATGCCTTTTTTAAAACCAACTGTCAAGTCCAAACTCCCAACGATTTCCCAGTAGAGTTCATTCGTTAGTTTGTGTTTTTCCCGTTCGGACGTGTTTAGTTCTAGTCTCATATATATTTTTGTATTTTATATTCTTCCAAATCTTATTGTGTTTTACATTTTTCCAAATCTTTTTTGTTGTATTGTAATTTTGGTACGAGAATATTGTAATAATTCGCGATGAACGACCGTGCAGTTACGCGTTACCGCTACCGTTTACGTGCCGAATCGGAAATGGCGTGTCGGGATGATTTTAGCTATTCGCCATCGGCGTTCTCCGGCTGTTTCCCGTACACACCGTTGCCGAGAGCGGAAGCCCGATTGGCGACCAAGGCCTACGTGGAACACCGAAAGCGCTTTATTCGGGAGCAGCTGAAAGGCAATAGGCTATTGGAGGAAACATTCAAGGAGGGATTCACTGGGAATCTACTTACAGGCATATGGCCGGAACACCAGGTGTTCTGGCGACGTCCGTATGTCCCGGAGGAGGATCCAGACACTAGGGATGGTGTCATGAAAAATATTTTTCTTAATTGCTTTCGATTGATCGCACCCACAGATCCGAGGGCGTATCCGTGTCGTCGGAGTGTCCACACCTTGCCCAACTCAAGAGTGGAGGAGCACATTACCCAGCCCATTCTGTGGCAGGGTTTGGATGCGTATAACAAGGAGTTCGGTGGCCTGGACAATGCTCGCGAGGATCTGCCCACCTATTTAGCCAAGTTTTTGGCCTCCCAACCCAACCTAAGCAGTAACAGCGATAATATGCCTCGGTATGGCCGCTCACCGATATTACACCAAAATTGGTAGTCGCAGCTCTTCATGGAATATACACACCTACACCCGGGAGTCGGCAGTGTCCCACACACTGTGCATAAATATACGCACTATTTGGTTTGTGTCTGGGTGCCGACCCCTGATCTACACTTTTTTCGACACATACAATCCTCCTTTCAAGTTTTGTGGGATTAGGTTAGGTAAGCCAGCTTCACATAGCACGTTGGTCACACTGGAAACAACGAAAAAGCTCCAATTTCCGGGAATTCAAGGTCAAGGTCTCCCCGAAACCCTGTTACGGAATGCTATCCAGCCCTGGAGCATCCCCAAAGACGTAGACTGAAGGTTTAGTGCAGGGACGGAGATGTTGAAGGTGTTGCAGGCAGGCTTACCGATGCCCCAAATTCGTCGATGTGATCCGTGAGTGCTCTCAAATCGACCAAGTAATACTTCGAGGATTACTTAATTTGGATTATACGAGAGCGTGGAAAAGGACATCGAATAAATAAAGCACAAAACTTAAAGGAGAACAAAAACAAAAAAAAATTGATGTTTTTATTTTAACTTATTAGCTTCTCTCTTGTGGTTAAACATTTAGTTTAAACTTTTTATACCCAGTGGGTATAATTACACTGGTCGACAATAAAAATGCCGGCGAATAAAACCCATTGATTCTGATATCTCAGAACCGGTACATTACTAGTCCGAAACTGAAAAGTTTCCATCACGTACCAATTTTGAGAAAATCGCGGTCAAAGTATCGTGCACTGCTTCATTTGGCACTTAATAACTCCCAAGCCTTACGTAGCCCAGAGCTGGTATTATGCTTAAAAAAAAGCGCTGGCTTTACTACTTTAATATTAAACAAGAATGTCCGATGAGGGACCTCTCGTTCTTTAGTTATATTGTAATGCATTTTACAAACTTAGTTTTGTCACAAATTTTTTCTATGTTGTAGTGATGGTTGGTGTGGGCCTGAAGCCGTTCATTGTAACAATTTGAATGGCGATTAATTTGCTCCCTCACTGTGAGAATGTGAAGGCCGTGCTCTGTTTTTGACCCTTTGCACTATCATAATGTCTGGATCCGACGCCTTACCCCAATATAAAACCACTTAAGCCGCTTTAGCTGGACAATTGGGGAAATTTATTGATCAATTTCGTTGATTTCTTTTTTTTTTTTGCTTCTTTGCTTCTTGGAAAGGAAATTGTTTTTAAAAATAATTGCATAAATAAGTTGGTAATCGTAAGATGTGTGGGTTTTAGGGGATCGAGGGAACTATCAGGCTACAAGAAGTACTACTAAGACACACAGGCACACCAAACACTCGCACGCACACACCATGCACACCAGGCAGGCACACATATTTCCCAGGGATTGGGGGGGCTCTTTACAAAACCAGGTTCGATCAAATCAAGGCATCCATCGTTCCACGTTCATCACGGTCGCCAGCCCGCGCTGCTACTGCTTGTGCTTCCTCTCTTGGCTGCTGCTTCCGCTTTGCTTTTGCTTTTACTTTGCTCTTTATAAATACATTTTCAATGTCCAACAACAACAATTGAATTCGAATTCTCATATGTGTATAAATATATCTATATGCTTAACGGGCTAATTTACAATTGTATCTCGCTCGCGATACCAAAATATCTATCATATATAATATATATTTCTATATATCTGGGTTTGCCTTTGATTTGTTTTGAGAAGAAAGCTTTTCACTTCACACCGATATTACGATACTAATAACGATCTCTTAGGGAGCTACGATCTAGAATTCCTTAGAATGGAACACCAGAGGCCACGCCGGAGGAGAGGCACCGAGAAGAACACCGATCAATTTGATTGTTTCTGTGGTTGGGGGTTGCTTTCACATTGCCATTGCATTTCATTTTGTTTGTTTTGTTTTGTGTGTAATTTTCGTGTATTTGTATTTATCTTCTGTTTGTTTCTCCATGTAAATATGTACAATTTGAGGGTTAATGTTACGACTATATTATGGTAATCTGTTCTGTTCGTTCCGTGTTCTGTGGGGGGTGAGTGTGTGTAGAATGCAGATGGGATTAATATAAATGTTTATAAATTAGGAGTAAATCGTAAACTAAGCGCGGGATTGGATTTCTAGCTGCTATGTGTGTGGTATCAGTGTCTGTGGTGTGTGGAAAATACGATGCCTGGTCTTCGGTAGAGCTGGCAAAAAATCGATGTTTAGCACTATCGATTTTTTCGATTGTTTACTAGTAAAACATTGATAGTATTAATACTATCAGTGTTTCCTAAGCCATGCAATTTCTGTTTATAAAAATTATATTATCTGCGGTTGAAGCCTTGAGTGATGACGATTTCTCACTTAAAACGATTCCGGCTTTAAGAGATTGATTTCCCTTCATGATCTAACCGAATTTTTCCCTTAATGGAGTCTAATCGGTCTAATCAAAACATCGATAGTGCGAAAAACAATCGATGGTTTTCGAAAAAAGTTTAAAAAACCGATAGTATCGATAGTGCTTCGATGTTTTGCCAGCCCTAGTCTTCGGCCTTCGTTTTGGGCCACTCTTTTTGGCCACAATTTCATTTGTGCTGCATTTTATATTAAATTAAAGTAAGTGTAAGGTGTAAAGGTGTAAGGGTGTGTGTGGAGGGGGATGGGTCACACTCTGCCAGTACAAGTTGTGTGTGTGTGTGTGTGTGTGTGTGTGTGTGTGTGTGGTGTGTTGGGTGTGTGTCTGTCTTACAAAACTATAAACCGTTTTAGCTCTAGCAATTTTGGTATCTATAATACACGAATCGCAAGTGAATATGCCCGTAAATCTAATAAAAAAATATATAGTATTACAATCCTACAGTAATCGAGTAGAGCTGTGTGTATAAGTGTGTGTATCGCTAACGCTAACTAACTGTAAATGTATCTGTATCCATATCCAGTATACGCTGGGATCCTTTATCCTGCGGCAACTAGTGGGTCTCCGTCTCCGTCTCCTACTCCTAGCTCTCCTAGCTCCTTTTATACACAATCAACGTTATGTAACCTTACAAAGTATCTTGATTATCTCCTGATCTGCTCTTCATCCTGGTCTGATCACTTATCCTACTTCAGCAGCCTTCGCAGCCTTCGTTTTGAGATATCATCCATCGCCGCCGCTGGGTCACCGCTGGCTGATCCGGCTGATCCTGCTGCTCCGCCGGGTGCCCACCGTTGGCAATTTCTTTCGCCGTCATCAGTCCTTGCCGGCGGAGGAGTCCTTGCCCAGGTCGCTGCTGCTGCTCCCAGCGCCGCCCATCTGCTGGGGGATCACCGTCAGGCTCTTGGGTATCTTCGACATGATGGCATTGTCCATGAGCTTCTGCTGGTGCTGCTGCTGCTGCTGCAGCTGGTGCAGCTTGATGGCGTACACCCCGCCTCCGCCACCACCCTTGGCCGAACCGCTGCTCGTCGCCGTGGCCGGCTTGGCCGTGAGATGTGGCAACTTGCTGGAGTTGGCATTACCGGAGGCGCCTCCGTTTCCGTTCAGCAGATACTGATTGGGATCGGGGAAGTTCTTCCACAGCCAGGAGCTGTTGCTGTTGTCCAGGGGGTTGGGCAGCAGATTGGGCTGGAAGTTGGGCGCCTGGCTGCCTATCTGCGGGTTGGTCAGCGGTGGCATGGGTTTGGGGGCCAGTCTGGCCAGGCGCACGGCCGCTGCCGCTCCCGCTCCTCCTGGCTGCAGGGTGGGCAGGTGCTGCTGCTGCTGCTGCTGGTGCTGCTGCTGATGGTGCTTCTGCTGCAGCTGCTGGAGCTGGTGGCGCGCCGTCTGCTGCTGGGCCAGCTTCACCATGTTGGAGAAGGCGGCCGCCGAGCTCTGCTGCTGCTGCTGCTGCGTCTGTCCCTGCTGCTGCCCCTGCCCCTGCTGCTGCTGCTGCCCCTTCTGCTTGGCGTTGGCCTTCAGCATCTGATCCCTTAGCAGCTTCTCGCGCCGCAGGATGCACATGCGGTTGTAGTCGAAGATGGAGATGAGGTATGGCTTGCCGCCGGACTGCACCTGCACCAAAGCGGGCAAGCGCCGGCCGTCGGCGGTCTGGTAGAGGGCATGCGACTTGTTAGGCACCTGATCCTCCAGCGGTATCAGCGTGGGCTTCCAGCTCTTGCTCTCGTGCCGCTCCTGCGGCGTTAGGGTGTCGGGGAGGATGACCACATTGGGTGGGGCTGCTGCTGGGCGACCTCCTCCTCCCGTTCCGGCTGCCGTTCCAGCTCCACTGGCACCCGTGGCACCTGCTGCTGATGGTACCCGTGGCAGCTGCAGCCTCTTGCCCTGGAGATTGCCCAGCAGGCTGTTCGAGACCGTCGTCGTGGCGCTCGTGCGTCGCCTTTGCAGGCTAATCAGCTCCGGCGGCGAGCTCAGCAGCTGGGCCACGCTGGAGGAGGGCTTCTGTGCTCCTCCCTGCGGCTGCGGCTGCTTCAGCTTGGACTGGAGACTGAGCAGGTCGCCCTGGCTGGCTTGGAACAGCTTGTGCTGCTTCTCGGCGGCCGCCGCCTGCTTGTTGGCCAGCGAGGCAATCGATGTGATGGAGGCTATCGAGGCGGTGGCGGTGGCCGGGTGCGAGGCGGAGGCGGAGGCGGCGGAGGTCAGCGGCACGATCTCCACGGCCGCCTTGTTCAGGCCCAGCAGGTTGGTCTTGAGGATGCTGCGGCTGTTGCCTCCGACATTGGAGGTGGTGGGTACCAGGGGAGGGGCATCCTTGGGCGCTGCTGAAGCTCCTACCGGTGCGACGGCTGTCTTGGTCACCACCACCTCCTCGGGCGAGGAAGCGGCCGACGAAGAGCTGGAGGTGGAAGCGGAGGCGGATGCAGAGGCTGTGGCCATTAGGGACTTGTCCCCCTTGGGCCGGGCTATGATCGTGACGGCATTGGAGCTGAGCTGCTTGGTCAGCTTGTCCACGGAGACCGTGGTGAGGCGCTCCAGCGGCGACTCCGCCGCCTGCCGCTCCTCCAATTCGCTGTCCTCGTGGCCTCCGGCAGCCGTCGCCGCTGTATCCTCACCCTCCTCCTCATCGTCGTTGAGCTCCACCAGGGGAATGACGGGATCCGTGGACGCAGGCTGCTCCGCTGACACTGTGGAGGAGGTGGCCAGGCTGGCGGCTGAGGGCGTGGTCAAAGCGGTGGCCAGGACACTGCCCGTAGGCGCTGCCGCTGGTGGTACCCCGCTGCGCTTGCTAGAGCCCAATCCCCCGCAGTGGCCGTGATCAAACGAGTTCAAACGCTGACGCACTGTCTCCGTGTACACACTCGCATTGGAGGAGGCATGGGCGGCCAGCACGAGATCCCCGTTGCGATAGTACTTCTCCAGCAGGATCAAGTGACGCAGGAAGGAGCTCTGGTTGCCGTACGGCTTCTGCAGCTCCTCCCAGAGGCGTCGCGTTGGCTCATCGTACTGCAGGAACGTCTGCACCCGCGTCCAGCCCTCGGGCGTCCGCTGGCTGCTGCTACACCCAAACGGCACCTTGAACTGTACGCCCAGCTCCTCCTCGCCGTGAAAGAGTTCGCGCATCGAGATGTTTGGGTTGCCGCGCAGGACATTTGAAATGTCTGCTCCAGAGGCAGTTCCTCCTGCTCCGGGGGGTGCTGCTCCTCCTCCTGCCGCCGCTGTGTCCGTTGATGCTCCTTCGCCTGCTCCCAGATTCTGCTGCAGGATGGCCTGCAGCTTGGACATTTGCGTGGTAGAGGAGCTGCTCGAGTTGGAGTCGGTGGGTCCGTCGTCGTCCACCACCATGGGCAGCTCCGTATCCTCATGGCCATCGCCGACCTGCGCTCTCTCCGCTTCGCCAGCGGCACTGGGCGCCTCCTCCTCATCCGCCTCGGACACCTCGTGGCTGCCATCCTGCAGGTTGTGGACCTTCAAGAGCCTGGAAAGGGAAACAAAGCACTCTTAATACCAAGCCAGGAGGGGAAACTCCCAGAAACGCCCAGAACCCACCTCTTCCTGTAGTTCTTCACAAACTCCGCCTTCTGGGACTTGGTGCTGTCCGGGGGCTTCATCAGGAGATTGGCAAAGTAGCGGCACAGCTTGCAGACGGCAGTGCCCATGCCCAGCTGCACGGGTATGCCCATCTCGGTGAGGGCCTTCTCCAGCCGGTCCGTATCCTGCTAAGGATACATGTTAATAAGGCTAGCTGGAGAGGATTGAGTGACCCTTACCGTGGTTATGTTGTACATGTGGTTCTTGCCCAGCCGCCGCTTGCAGAGCACGCAGCCGGAGAACTGGATGACCGTGTTGTAGTGCGCCTCGCAGAGCCACACATTGGAGGTGCCGGCGGGTATCTCCAGGCTCAGCTGGAACTTCTTCACGCTCTTCCGGATGCACTTGCGGCGCAGCGAGTGCCCGGCCCCCTCCAAGCAGTCCTTGACGGCGCACGAACGATGCTGCTGTCCCGATCCACCTCCAGCTGAGGTGCCCGCTTCACTGGCTGCCTCTGGAATGACCCCATGCTCGCCGCCGGCAAAGTGCTTTTCCAGGGCGGCCGCCGCCACGCCCGTCTCCAGGTGACCCGGTGCGGAGAGGCGCTTCTTGTAGGAGGGCGCATTGGCGCGACGATCCACGTGACGGAAGCAGGCGTCGCACAGGCAGTTGTCCACCGTCAGCTTCTCCTCATCTAAAGGAAAGGTTTAATCTTTGCCTCAAGGAAGTAGTTCTTTAAGCTCCCTTTTACTTACTGGCCAGGATCTTCTGCTGTCGCTCCACGGACTTGATCTGGCCCACATGGCAGGGCGTGTCGTAGAGCCCGAACTTGCCGCTGCAGTAGTAGCACTGGTCCTCGCATAGCCGTCCAGGATGAAACTTGAAGGAGGAGGCCTTTTCGGGTATAAGGATCTTCTCCTTCTCGTCCTTCTTCACCATCTGGTAGAAGCCGTGCTCCGCCGCCTGTCCCTGGCCCTCCGAGTGCGAGGAATCTGTGGGGGATTAGGAGAGAAGATATAGGGTTATATGCTCTGTAAGCCACACAGTCTGGCAGGCGTCCGTTTTGTCTGGTTAATGGTTGGGATGGGGGTTGGGGATGACGGTGCCTTATGTACAGTGCTTGAGCAAATGAAGAGGGTTTGAATATGGGTTTCCAGATGATATGGATGGTTATATGCAGGGGGAAATCAAACCAAACCTTTGCTCTATCAGTTGGACTTTAAAGTAAGAAAATTAGGAAATTAGAGGAAAGGAAAGCCTCGTTCAGGGACCCAGTGGAAAAATGATATAGTTTCTGCTGACTTCTGGGTTTGTCTTTTAAATAAAGAAGGCTTCTTGGCTGAGTAAACTATATTCGTTGAGTTTTCTGGCAATTTGAAGAGTTATATAGTTCCTGGTAAAAAACTTATTGTTTCTTCTTTTGTTTTCTTCTTGTTTTGTTTTTTAAATAAAGAAACGTTCTTAGCTAAGTCAAAGACCCATAAAATCACTAAGATGCCGAACATCCATACATTTGCTTTGCAGTATGCAGGATATTTTTCAGCTGGCGACGAATCTCGACGAATTTACCCTTTCTGTGGGAATAATAAGCTCCAAGTCTCTCTAGGTAAGGTTTGCTCTCTGATTACTCAAGCAGAAGGCTTGAAACATTCCAGAAATGGCTACTTTGTAAAAATAAAACAAATTGAAGCGCAGTCTTTCAAGGAAGGATATAACACCTATTTCTTATAGCTTCTATAAGAAGAGTAAGAAGGTTCATGTTTGGTTTGATTCTAGGACTAGGAGCAGGACTAGGGCTAGGCCCCTTTGGAGCAAGCGAGCGAACGAGCGAGCACGATTCTGAGCGAGATCTATACGCACTGTACTGGACCGCCGAGTGGCCACCGTGCGAGTGGGCCACCGTCGCGTGGTGGTTGTTAGTCGAGCTGAAACGGTTATTGGTCTTGCGGCCGGGATTACCCGTAGTTACACTGGACTTGGGCGCACCTTCGTTCTGGAAATGAAGAAGAAAGAAACCCTTGTTACTCACTTAAACTGCAACAATCGAATTGAAAAGGAAACCCACCTCATTCTGAATGGTGTAGTACGAGTCCTCGGCGTGGGCGCCATGCTGGTCGGCGGATCGGTCTGTGGCCCCGTGACCCCGAGCCCGACCCTTCTGGAATGTCATCTTGAGCGATTGCCGGCGCACGCCGGCCACAGCTCCCGCTCCCTGGCCGGAGGAGCCCAGGGCGCCGCTCGATTTGCGCGTGGCACTGCCCACCGAGGAGGAGGATGTGGACGAGGCGGAGGAGGAACCTCCCCCACCGCCACCGCCGTTGCCTCCGCCGCCATGGATGACCGTGCCCGTGGGCAGGCCACCGCTGCCGCCCATGCCCCCGTTGCTGCTCCTGTTCAGCTTGATGACGGTCTTCAGAGTGCCACTGGACTCGACATGGGTGGCACTGCCTCCCCCGCCGCCGCGCACTCCCTGCCCCCGCTTGTGCTGCTGCTGCTGCTGCTGCTGGTGCTGGTGGTGGAGCTGGTGCTGGCCGTGCTGGTGGTAGTGGTGGTGCTGCTTCAGCTGCAGCTGCGCCTGCCGCGTGTGCGCCTCCTTCAGGTCCTGGCGCCGCTGCTTGGCGGCCTGGTGCGTCAGCAGGCCCAGATTGTGCAGGTGGATCTCCTGTTCGCGCCGCTGCTGCTGCTGCAGATCGTCCTCCTCCTCCACCTCCTCCTTCTTGCCATTCGCCTTCTCCTCCGCCTCCTCCTCGAGGTCCAGCTGCAGCGCCAGCTTGAAGGGCGGCAGCAGCTCCTGCTTCTGTTCGGCCGCCATCACCGCCAGCGGCTTCTCCTCCTCGTTGTCCTCGTCCTTGAGGGTCACCACGACTAGAGCTTCCTCAGTGGCACCGCTGGCCGTGGCAGGCGTCGTCGTCGTCGTCGTCGTGGACAGGTTCTCCTTGTTCTCCTCGGGACAGCAGTCGTCCGCCTCCGTGGCGAGGTGCTCGGCCAGGAGTTGCTCCGCCTGCTGCTTCATATCTATGTAGGATTCATCCACCTCCATGGCCACCATTTCGTCCACGGGCGACGGATCCTTGGCTGCTTCCTCTGTGTCGCTTTTGGCTTCAGCCTGCTGGCTCAGGGCATTGCCGCTGGCATCGAGCACACCCTCCTTGGCCAGCTCCTCCATGATCTCGTGCTCGAAGTCATCGAAGTCCTCGGGCTTTTGTGGGGGCTCCTCTGGCTGCTCCTGATCCTCCGGCTTTGCCTCTGACTCGGCAGCTGGTATTTCCTCCTCGTCGTCGTCGCCGTTGATCAGGAGGCGTCCCTCTTCCTCGTCGTCGTCGTCGTCGTCGTCGCCGTCTTCCAGGAGCACCTCATCGCCGCCTTCGATGGTGTCATCCAGGCGGAGCTGGCCTGCCTTCAGCGAGCTATTCGAATGGGAGGACATCTCCAGGTCGGGATCAATCTCTGCTTCGTGGGTAATCTCAGGCGTAGCTTCCACAGCATCCGCGGGAAGCTCTGGCACGGCTTCAGCTACAGCTTCCGCTCCCTTTTGCTCCTTTGGCTCCTCTTTCAGCTCCTCTTTCTCCTCCTCCTTGCTCTCCGGTTCTTCCACATCCTCCTTGCTCGGTTCCTCTTCGATTTTCGGCTTCCCGGACTCTATGGTGGCCTCGGCCGCCTCTGCGTCCGCCTCCACCTCCGTGGCCTCCGTGACCGTCTGCACAATCTCGCCCAGCTCCGGATCCTTCTCAATCCCCAGGTTGTTCTCGAGGAACTCGGGCTTCTTGTAGAACTTCCGCACGCTCACAGCGCTCACACCCTCGCTGATCATCTCCGGACTGAGCGAGGGCGCCTTGCCCGCTTCCGAGGCGCAACCCTGTGTGGCTGGCTTCGAGGGGGATGGCGACTCCACGGCAGATCCTGCTGTGGGCGACGACTCCTTGAGTTTGGCAGCCGCCGTCGGATCAGCGGGCTTGTTGTCCGTGTCCACGGTGAGGGGTTCGATGCAGGAGGAGGAGTGACCATTGGCCGAGGATAGGGAGGCTATCGAGGCACCACCCGAAGTGGAGGGCAGGCTCTCCGCCAGCAGCAGGCTCTCATCAAAGTCCGGCGTGAGCTTCTCCTGCTTGATGTCGGCGGCGGCCAGCAGCAGGTCGTCCATGGACGAGGCCATGCTATCCTTGGAGTCCTCGTCCCCGGCGCCGCCCTGCGAGCTGGGTGCCAGCGAACTGGCCGAGGCAGTCTTCCGCGTGCTGGAGCCCACGCGCCGTCGCTTCGGTGGCGCCACCGGTGCCGGCTCCTGCGCCGGCGAGCCGGCCTTGCTCAGTCGCGTGGCCCGCGTGCTGGTGGCCGCCGACGTGGCCGGCGACGTGGAGTTTCTGTTCTGCGGGCGACCCCGTCCCCGCCGGCCGGCAGGCGCTGGAGCAGGTGCGGGGGCGGGTGTGAGTGTGGGTGTGGGCGTGACTGCTGTGGATCGGACCTCGCTGGCATCCAGGGGCTCTTGCTTGATAGCTCCTGCCAGGACCTCGTCCTCGTCGTCCTCCGTCTTGACCACCACCAGCACCTTGCTGTACTTGGCAGCACTGCTGGCCTCCGGATCCGGGACGGGTTCGGAATCCTCGGAACGCTTGCGCTTGGACGCTGGCACCACAGCAGCCGCCGCCGCTGGCTTCTTGCGGCGTCCGCGGGCCGGCGGCAGCGGCGGTGGCTGCTCTGTGGCGGCAGAGGATGTGGCAGCGGCGGCGGCGGCGGCGGCGGACAAGGACGCAGCGGCTGAGGCAGCGATGGAGGCAACTGTGGAGGATTGGCGGCGATTGCGGGTGACGCGGGTGTTGTTGGCCTGTTCCTGGGCATGCGATTTGCGGGTAACGCGGTTAGAGGTGGTGGGCGTCGTCACTGGCTCCTTGTCCTTGTCCTTTTCCTTTTCTTTCTCCTCCTTTTTGTCCTTGTCCTTATCCTTCTCCTTCTCCTCCTTTTTGTCCTTCTCCTTCTCCTCCTTTTTGTCCTTCTCCTTCTCCCTATCCTTGTCTTTTGTGTCTTTGTGTTCCTTTTCATCCGTGGCTGGCTGCAACTCCTCCTCCTGGAGTGGCTCCTCCTTGAGTGCCAGCTCTGACGTCGCCTCCTCGGACTTGACTTCTTTGGCTTCTTTCAGATCCTTGATAGACTTGCGTCCGCGTATGGCGGGTGCCAGCGGACGCTCCACCGAGCCCTTAGGCTCCTCGCCGTCCACTGCCGAGTCGCTGACGCTGACCTCACGCCGCGAGGTCGTGGGCGAGCTCAGGAGGAGCAGGGGCGACGAGTGCCGGGTGATGCGCACGCTGCTGGCCGTTAGGGTGGGCGTGGGCGTGCGTCTGGTAGTGGCGGCGGTGATGCTGGATGCGAGGGTCTTGGGTGCCGGCGAGGTTTCCTTGGCAGGATCCTTGGCCTCCTGATCTCTGTCACCTTCTGCCTCAGCTGGCTCCGCCGCCTCCACAGGCTTCAGGCTGACGGTGGCCAGCTCCTCGCCGACGCCCGTTGAGGACTCCTCGCTGCTGGCCGGATTCTCCACGCTGGCATTGTCCTCCAGGGTGGCTGTGGCTGTGGCTGTGGCTGTGGCAGTGACAGGACCACCAGCACCGCCTGGCTTCCGGCTGGACATCCTCGAGGGGCCCTGGGCAGCTACTGCCGACGTTGCTGCTCCTATGATGGCCGCTGCTCCTGCAGTTGCTGCTTCTTAGTCTTCTCCTCCTCACCCTCTGTGCGATCCGATGCTGATTGTGTCCAGTTCGTGTCGCAGTGATTTGGTCCCATTGGTTGACTGTGGTGTGGAGGATTACCTGCAACGAGCGATGCGTACTCACATTACTAATCCGCCGTGTGGTTCTTTGGGGGCAAACAGAGAGAGAGAGCGAGCCAGAGAGAGGGAGAGCGAGAGGGAGAGGGAAAAATCACTCAATCTGGAAGTAGGTCGTCGTCGCAGTTCTCTACTCGTCGTGTTTCACATTCTTGGCCTATTTTCATAGCTTAACCCCGCTCTAAACACTGAATAAACACTTCGCTCGCCTTGAGAGAAGAAGGTAGCCAAAGAATAAGAAGTGAAAGAAAGGAAAAGCTAAGAACAATCCTGTTTCCTAACATTTTAACAGTAAAAAAGCAACCTTTAAGGAGTGCAAGGACCTTGCATGCAATTTAAATTACAGAAAAGGAAAAATTTGCCTTTCCTTTTCTGTAATTTAAATTGCATATTGCATATTGCATATTATTTTATTTTAGGGTCAAACAAATACCTTCATTAGCACATGTTATTTTGCATTAAATAATAAATACCAAGCATTTTTACATTTAAATAAAAAACGAATGCCCCTTAAAGGTTCTAAATGTTATTAACTTAAAGAATCCAGAAATTAGCCAACTCTTTATCCTCTTTATAAGCAAGAAAAACAGTTGACCCTCAAGCGCTTGCTCCTTGAACATTAAGAAATAAACACAAGCACACACTCATTGCCAAGGACTTGAAGAGATTTCGAGGTTTTCCAACGAAAAGCCGAAGCAAACCCGATAGCCGATAACTTTTATGGCCCTGGCTTTCACCACCTGGCACCTGGCACCTGGCTCAAAGCAAATCCCTCGGCACCGCTAATCCCCGGCGATCAGGACTCTCGGCCAAACTGCGACTAGAACATTAAACATTAAACATGCTTTTGCGGTTTACCAGCCAGTCAGTCAGTCGCTGCTCTCCTCCTCTCTCCGATTCTACCAATTCTAAAAAACAAGTTTTGGCAGCAGCAGCTGGGAGCTGCGGCGAGAATGCGAGGAAAGCGAAACGGAGTGGAGTGGGGCAAGCGAAGAAGCGAAGAGAAGCTGAAGAATTGATGGGCACACGTTGAGTAATCCTCAAATTGGTTAAGTATCCTGTTTCGGCTTCTGCTTTGGCGTTCGGCGTTCGGCTTTCGGCTGCTGCTGCTGTTGCTTCTTCTTGCCTTGATGATCCGAGTGGATTTTGACAGGCGCCATTTTAGTGTGACCAGCCAGCAGGAAGGAAGGAAGGGAGAGTGCAGAGGCACACACACACTTAAAGCGGCAGAGGGAGAGGGAGAGAAAGAGAGCGCGACCTTCGCTGGGATTTGATTTCGCCTTTGGGAATTGCAGTTTGCACCGGCGGTGCGTTGGAAAGCGGAAAACGCACGCATGCACACACACACACACACACACACACACACACACATTAGCGTTGAAAGAATCGCCACCACCCTCCGATTCCGATTCCGATTCCGATTCCCAATGGAAAAAGCGAAACACCACTGACAGCGATGGCGATGGCAACAAAACAGACGAATAAAGGAAGTAAAAGCGAATCGCAAATAACAAAATGAAGACTCGAACAGTATCGATGTGTGTATACGCTGTTAAGTAGAACCCACACAGGCACAACACACAGAGCACAGTGTGCAAAAACGCTGCGATTGTAAACACTGAGCGAAGCGGCCGAGGAAGCGGTGACAGCGGGCCGGGCAAGAGGAAGTGAGGGGCAGCAGCAGAAACGGAAACTGGCCGCACAATTTTCACAAAGCGGAAAAGTTGTCAAAGAATTGGCAGAGTTGCCAACATCGCTACTCGGACTCTCTTCCCTCTCTCACACACACACGAACACAGGCACAAAAACACACCAACACTGAGGTTCGGTTCGGCAAAAAAGAAAAACCGTGGAAACCGTTCCGTCTTCGGGGCAGTTGCAATCCAAAAAGGGGGTGTGGAGGGGGGGGGGCACAACGCAGGGGGTTGGGGGGAGGCCGAAAAGCCAGAACAGTGGGGCACCACAGACACACGAACAAAATGGGTGGCGGTGAAGTTTTGGGTTTATGAATTTTACGCTTTTCTTTCCGTTTTCTTTCGCATGACGCGCGAAGCACACAGCACTCACTTGTCTTTCGCTCTTTCGTGTTTTACTTTTGGGCTTCTTTTCGCATTTGAGAGGAACGAGCACGAAACGAGAGACACGAGAGGCACGAGAGAACACGAGCGAAGCGAACGGCGAACGGCGAACGAGCCAACGAACAGACGCAACAGCAACACAACGAAAGCAACGCGAATACCTTACTTACTTAATTCTCTTTCGGCTCAGTTGTCCATTTGCGAATTTTCCGCATTCATTTTCATTTGCATTTTCGCTTTTGTTTGCTTTTGCATCCTGCGATCCGACTGATTTGACTCGGCGGCTCAATTGCAGCGCCGCAGCTCCCGCTCCCCGCTCACACAACCGAACGAACGAACGAACGAACCAACTGCGCCCAGTCAGGAGCAGGAGGACAAACAAAAAAAAATAATAATAATAAAATAAAATGCAGAACCCGAACGCAGAGTTGTGAACGCGAACACGGTGCGAAGCGAAATAACGAGCCAAAATGGAGAGCAAGAGAGCGACGCTGCTCTGCCGCTGCTACTACTCGTCCCCGCGGCCCGACGGCGAAAACACGTATTCGCCGCATTCGCCCCGGCGCGGCGCTACCCTTTGCCATTCGATATGCTGCACTATCGCAGGCCGTTGGCAGCAACGATGATTGTTAGGAGGTGGCGGAGGTGTGGCAACTCTGTATCAAGGATAATTTCTTTTATTTAATGTGGGACATCATAAAAAGCATTTTGTTTTTAATTTCAACAGTTACATATGTAATAATAAGTTATCGGTCATTCTGTTTCAAGCTCCGTACTCAGACACGCGAAAAGTGTTCCCAAGCATTGAGCCAACACGAGAGGTCAATACTCACCCTCTCGCTCTATCGTACTGCTTAGAAACACTTTTCGTGTGTCTGAGTACGGAGCTTTAGTATAATTGCAGTGGCGAGATCTAAAATTGTCGAAATTAATTAGATTCTGTAATTCCTTTAAGAAATATTTCGTTTGTCGATAAATAGTGATGCTTTAATTATTATTATCACAGAAGGGCGTATTCTTTTTTAATCCTTTCTATGTTTCGTGTATAATAATAGGATTTAATTAAGGGGAGAAATTAAATTACGCATACGTAATTCTGTTCAAAGGAGAAACAGGAATAAGGATGTGCTTATTACATTCATTATATAATGCAAGTTTAAAAGTGCCTGGTTTCTTAAATAAAATGTATTGTTTATAAGATATGATATTTAATAAAAATGTTATTTTATTACGTTTATCGTATGGATGAAATTGACTAAATATACTTCTACAGTATTGAAGACTTTATTATTGATATTATATTTATTATTGATATTCTAGTATATTCGTGTTGTTAATTAGTAATTAATTAGTTTATTTTGGAATGGATCAAACCATTATTAAATTCGATAGATTAGAGTTTTATAAATTGCATTTGACATTTGACGTTAGTCTGGCAGCCCTGCTTACGTATACCATTGCCAATTTAAAACATCTGTTTTTGTGGCCTAAAGGGCATTGCACGGGCGGCTTGTGTTTTTCGCCCGGCCTACGTGTTGTTTTTGGCAAATGTTTGCTGCTCTGGCCCCTCTCTCTCGCTCTGGTTCTCGCCGCGCTCTCCTGCTCTCACTCTCTCTCTCTCTCTCTCTTTTGCTGTTATTGTTGTTGTTGATGTTGCTGCTGCCTCTTTTGTTGCGTCGGCAAAACACAAAAAAAAAAAAAAAAAAAAAAAAGCGTAAAAGCAAAGCAAAGAAAAAGGACTCGGCTCGGAAATACGAAGTACGGGGGTGGCAGATGGGAGAAATGGTAAATGGCAAAGCGGCGAAAGCAGCTTCCCCCTCTCGCTCCCACCACTGCGTCTCGCGTTTGCTCTGTTTCTAGGCCAAGCACGTTTCGGTTGTCCTGCCGATTTTCCCCGGGTTTTTCCTCAACTTGCGATGCTGTGCCGTAGGTTGTTGCTGCTCCTGCTGCTGTTATTGCCGTTATTGTTGTTCCCAAGGACGCAATATGAAGGGATGCGGCATGGGAATCCTGCAAGTGTCAGGTGCCGACGCGTCCTTCGTGATTCTCGCGCTCTTCGCCTTTTGTTCTTTCTGCTTCTGTCCCACTGCTCCCTCCATTGTCCTTCCACCCACAACGATAATTTTCCCACCCGCCGAAGGACCATTATGGGTAACTGGGTTAAATGTGGGGAAATGGTGTGAAAAAGAGCCCCGCCGAGGGAAAATCAATACCAATAGCTTTTTGCATCGCCTTCGCATTATTATGCAGCGCGCTCTTGACCAAATGGTCTTCGACATCGACATCGCCCTCTCCTCATTCCACACTGTTTCTTGGGTGCCCGGCCATGGAAGAGTCATTTTCCACTTGGCCCCAAACTGGGTCAAGTGTCCTGGCAGGACATACACGCCATTTCCGCAGTGACATCATCAATTGGGCACGAAGGCCGCTTCGATCGATTGTCCTAGCTATTGCTAGCTATGCTATGCTATCCCGACCCATTTAATGTCATCCGTTTTCTCCGTTTCCTTGTTTTCCTTGTACTTACGCCCACTCTATTCATTTAAACCAGAAATCGCTGTTTCTTTTCTCTGCGCTTTGATACAAAATTCACATTTACATACACACAGTTGCTTTGTGGTGCAGGCAAGTCTGTGTGTGTGTGTGTGTGTGTGTTTGCGCTAAAGGCAATTGGAAAACGTAATGGCCGCCGACAAAATGCCACGCAGCAAGGCGAGCGAAAGGCCAGCGCAAAGCAGAAGCAGCGATAGGCGAATGGCGAATGGCGGCGCACAGCGCAGTCGGCGATATGTGGATAAAAAGAAAACTTCCGGCAGAGTAGAGCGCAGCAGAGCCTAAAGCTCATCGAAAAATCGGCACTCCAACAGCAACAACAACAAACATATAAAAAAAATAAAAAAAAAAACAAATATGGAGGCATATGAAAACCCACGTGAATCAGAGAGCGGCGGCTGTGGCAGCAGACTATAGCAATCGACAAGAACGAGCGAGGAAAAGAGAGAGAGAGAGACAGAGAAAGAGGGAGTGGAATGGAATGGAGAGAGAGCGAGGCAGAGAGCCTATGATCGCGGCGAATTCAGAGTTTCCAGAGAAGCCCAGCATTGGCAGTGCCGTCGTCTTGGCACCATTTTCCCCCATTTTCCCAGGTGCGCCGGTGTGTGTGCGTATTTGTGTGTCTGTGTGCGTGCCCCCCCCAATTCGCAGACGGCGAGAAAACAGTTAAATTCCACACGCAAACAAGGCTTTTATGGCCACTCAACACAGACGCACAGACATACTCACACACAGTCACATCTGCGACGCTCTCCGCCTTTCGCCTTTGCCGCGCTCTTTATCGGCCTGCTCTTTGTCATTGCCGCGTCATTCGCTTTGAATTTTCTCCATTTTCAGGTGCTTTTTTCGGTCATTTTGCAACGGCTAGCTTTGAATTTCTCGCTGGCAATGGGTCGTACTCGTCGAGTACTAACTGTTTTATGCTTAAAATAGTTAAATTTGGGGCTTTAAGGGGAAGAAAAAGGCTTTGGAAAATAGGGCCCATCAACATGGCGGCTCTGTCCGCCCCCTCTCTTTCTAGCCACCCTCTCTGTCATTATCTGCCTCTCCCCTCTCTTGTAGGCGGCCGTAGGTGGCTGCTGGCATTAGATTATTCGAATGTCTAGCATGATTATTTAAGGCTATTCATTTTGTTGGCCAGAATGGGCTTAAATATGGGTTTTAAATGGCTAAATTAATCATTTAATTGGGTTAACAGCGTCCGCTCAGCGTGCTGTTAGGCGCACTGTTAACCAACTGTTAGCGGCAAAAAGGCGTTAGCCCCTTTCGGTGTTTACATTTTATGCGGGATTCCTTTTTGAGTTTGTCGCGAGACGTAGCAACACGCAGGATGCTAGCAAAATTCCTATTTATCCTGGCTGTCATTCAGTGCGGCCGCTGCCAGACGGAACAGCCAACGCCGTCGCCGGCACAGGACACCCGGGTGCTGCCCGAGGGCTTCGTGGACGCCGCCCAACGCTCCACGCACACCAACAACTGGGCCGTGCTGGTGGATGCCTCCCGTTTCTGGTTCAACTACCGGCATGTGGCCAACGTGCTGTCCATCTATCGATCGGTGAAGCGCCTGGGCATTCCCGACTCCCAGATCATCCTGATGATCGCCGACGATATGGCCTGCAATGCCCGCAATCCGCGTCCCGGCCAGGTCTATAATAACGCCAATCAGCACATCAACGTGTATGGCGACGATGTGGAGGTGGACTATCGCGGCTACGAGGTCACCGTGGAGAACTTTGTGCGTCTGTTGACGGGACGCACACAGAATGGGACGGCGCGCTCCAAGAAGCTGCTCTCGGACGCCGGCAGCAATGTTTTGATCTACCTGACGGGCCATGGCGGCGATGGGTTCTTGAAGTTCCAGGACTCGGAGGAGATCACCAGCCAGGAGCTGGCCGATGGCATCCAGCAGATGTGGGAGAAGAAGCGGTAGGTGCTCTTTATACCTTCTCTGGAATCAATTTTGAGTAACTCTTGCCTGTGGCAGCTACAACGAGCTGTTCTTCATGGTGGACACCTGCCAGGCGGCCTCCCTGTACGAGAAGTTCACCTCGCCGAATGTCCTGGCGGTGGCCAGTAGCCTGGTGGGCGAGGATTCGCTGTCGGTAAGCCAGGGAAGGCCCCAGAGTTACCTCTTGATGAGTGAATTTCCCTTGTTTTCTCCACCCAGCACCATGTGGATCCCTCGATTGGCGTGTACATGATCGATCGCTACACTTACTATGCTTTGGAGTTCCTGGAGAAGGTGCAGCCCTTCAGCAAGCGCACCATTGGCGAGTTTGTGAGTGTTTCCCCTCGAATTTTAGCTGAATTTATTTTCTAAGAAGGCTCCTCTTCTTCTTTTGCAGCTCCAAGTGTGCCCCAAGCGTGTGTGCATCTCGACGGTGGGCGTGCGCAAGGATCTGTATCGCCGGGATCCGCACAAGGTGCCCATAACGGACTTCTTTGGCGCCATCCGTCCCACCCGCGTCTCCACCGAACGCATCAATGTGACCCTGGCCAACGAGGAGTGAGTATTTGTTATGGAAAAATGAAATAAATCAAATAAATACAAATATTTTGCCTTTACAGCGACTTTATTGGCAGCCCGCCGGAGGCGGAGACAGTGGTGGCGTTGAAGAAGCCCTTCAAGATCGTGATCGAGCCGCAGTTCCCCTCGGAGTTCTTTAAATAAAAGCCAAAACAACCAACCACAATCGTATTCATGTGATAATATTAGATTTTATTCGTAAATACATCATTTCATTATATTAATACATGTGTAATTTATTAAATTTATATGTGTGATCTCGAATCGTGCTTTAAAAATTGTCAATTATGGGGCTTAGTTCTCGTCGTAGTTATCTTTTATCTTTTATCTGTTATCCGTTTTATATATATATTTGCTAACATTTCATTTTGCCATTTTATCATCGTTTCCGTTTCCGTTTCCGTTTCTCTTTCTCTTTCTCGATTCTTATGTCTCCATTAAATTAAACACTATATCAAACGTTCACTAATCAATCAATCAATCAATCCATCGTTTAACATTCATATCAAATCCAAAAAAGAAACAAAAACCATATATATATATTTGTATACTTATAAAAGTCGCTATATAGAATTAGAAATGCCACAAAAAAAAATCCACTGTATGTCTAGAATTTGTTTTTAATGTTTTTATATTTCTTATTTTATTTATATATTTTTTTTGCATTATTCTTTTTGTTTTGGGTTTTATCTCGGGGACATGACAATTTCCTAATTTGGGTTTAAACAAATTCAAAGAGTAATAACAAATGGCCTCAGAAGCGAGATCTCTGCTTACGTTTACTCTCGGTTTTCCTTTTTCTTTTTAATTTTTTTTTTTAGCATATGGAAGGATCTACTTCGTTTGAATTATTGAGTCATTGTTGAATCATTGTTGAATCATTGTTGAGTCATTGTTGAATCATTTATTACATATACACCTAGTATACATATTAATTGGGTTTTTATTTTCGCCTTCCTTAATTGTTTACTTAATTTCTTTGCTTAATTCTTTTTTTTAATATTTTTTTTTTTTTTTTTTTGCATCAGTCCCATAATTTGAGTTGTAGGCTTGGGTTGTTGTCCTCAAGATCAAGATCCAGATTAAGCACCATAAGAAGTTCATATTGCATCCACGCTATACACTATGGGGGACGACCTGGGTCCAGGATCGGTGTGAGAGGTGTGCGGATATGGGGCTGGTGGTGCGGATGCAAGTCGGATCTAACCAAGAGCTGGGTTCAAGCGGGCCTTCGAGTTGAGCATTCGAGTGAGTTTTTCTGGGTCTGGGAGTGTGTGTTGTTGTCGTTAAAATTAGCTAACTAATGTCTATATCTCGAGATGCCATCCCCTCTCTCTCTCTCTGACGTATATTTACAAAGACAAAGATCCGCCATCTGATCAAATCAGATTAATAATCAAAGGAGTAGTGGTTGGGGTTTTCCGGTTAAGGGATTGGGCTGGGATGGGGCTTGGGTTTGGGCTTGACTCTTTGATTGATTCGAATCTCGATTACAGTTTATGTTTAAAGTCTAACACTTATTCGATAACACGCTGTGCAAAAATATTTGTTGTTTTTACTCCCCTCTCCGTTTCTTCCCCTTTTTTTATTTCCTTTTTTTTACTCCAGATGCTGCCACGTTTATATATATATTTACTCTACAAAAAATGTTAATCCCCTTCATCCTCGTCCGATATACGCCTTAAGTTGCGTTAATTTCCATATCGTTAATTGATTATTATGCCATTTCGCTTATATAAACTCACATATATACGCACTTTAAATATTTCTTGCTTATTTATCTCCTTTTTTTTCAATGTATTTTCTCTTTTTGCTTTGGTAAAAAAACTCTACAGACAAAAAAAAATCGAAAATAACACTTTTGAAGGCAATTTGATGTCAGACTCTTGCTTTTATTCTTCTCGTTCGTCTTTCTTCGATTCGCGAAAAACGTATGTTGTTACGTTTTGCTACTTCCGGTTCCGGTTGCGGTTGCTTCGCCGGCTTCCGGTTTCGGTTTCGGTTTCGGGAGAGGGAGTGGTTATCAAGGATCAAGGTTGCGCTATCTACACGACTGTCGCCATTGAGAGATTCCTTCAATTTCTGGTATTGGTTTCTGCTTATCCCAAAAAAAAAGAAGAAACAAAAACAAACATGAAACAGATATCCTGCCCAAGTGTTAGCGTGTGTGTGTGTGTATGTGTGAAAACTGGGCAATTTCCGGTGCATACTTTCGTGGGCAGCCGACAGGTGGCGCTGGCCCAGAGCCATGTAAAATTGGTGTCAAAATCAAAGGATGCATTTTCCCCAAAAATAAAGGAAAGCAAAAAAGGTAAAAGCGTTTCCCGGGAAGTAAGTTTAATATATATTCTTTTTTAGGTTGCTCTACAATGTATATACAAACCAAGGACTCAAGGACTCAGGAAGGAAGCAAATAAAAAGCAAAACGAAACCAAATATTCAAGAATTACATTTATTCAAAAATGTTGTTAAAAAAAATGTATACAGACAGCAAAAAAATCAACAAAATTAATACATTTACAAAATAAAACGTAGTTTACGACCATATATATCGATAACAATCCGGGCATCGATATCGCGATGGGCGATTGGCGATAGGCGATTTTGGGGGGGTTGCGACGATTACAACACGATTACGATATACAATTGCGCAATCGGGTTTGACATAAAAAAAAAATTAATTAATATAATATTATATATATATTTAATCCTTTCGCTTTCGCTTCTTCTTTCGTTTAGCTTTGTTTTTGTTTTGTTTTCCATTTTTCTTTTTCATTTTCATTTCTTAAGAAAGTTTGCTTGTTTTTTGTTTTGTTTTTGTTTGTATGTACTATGCGTAATTAATGTGTAGTATGTGATTATGCGTCCTTAACTTAGGTATATAGTGTGGAAACAGTGTGTGTGTGTGCAGTGTGTGTGTGTGTGTGTGAACGCTACCCCGCCTCGTCCCTCCTCACAGATCCTTCCTCGCATACATATATATCCGATATATATATATAAATAATTCGGGGGAAAATGCGTGTGTGTTTGATTTCGGTTTATAAGATGCAGTTCTCCTCATGCTCCCCAAGTCTTAGATATATATATATATGAGTGTGTGTGTGTATATAGCTAGTGTGTGAGCGTGTATTTATGTATTTAACATGTGTGTGTGTGGGGGGGGGCCTTGAGGGGGATTTTTATTAACTAACAGTATCTAAACAGTATAAATCTGCAAGAGTTGCGAGCGAAGTTCGAACCAATGAAGGCTTGATGATCTCTGATGATCTCTGTTTCCGTTTCCGTTCCCCATTTTCACTTCCTTTAACCCCACAAATTGCTCTACTCTCCTCTCTCTCTCTCTCTTTTATACTTGGTGTGGTCGCATTTCCAGCTCCTCCTCCTCCTCCTCGTCTCTCTCTCCGTTCGTTACACATATAATATATATATATATATATATATAGGCCTATAGTTTACATAGATTTATAGTTAATAAAAAAAAAGAATAGAATAGAATAGAATAGATAACTGACATATGCACGCATCCTAAATGCTTGCTATAGCTGTGTGTGGCATTGTGGCTACATTTACTCGCTACTCTTTACTCTTTACTCGTACTCGCTACTCGTTACTCGCTACTCATATTTTTAAACGTACATGTTAACACTTCAACTGCTCAATGACGACGACGAAAAAAAAGGTGACATGATATTATATATGGGTACAAATTGTTTTCCTAGCTTCCTAGTTATTGTGAGGGGTGAGTTGTGTGTGTGTGTGTGTGTGAGTGAGTGTTTAATGGGATATGGTACAGGGTGTTCCAACAATTAGACAAAACTAAAATATATAAAATACACGATAGATCAATTAGGCTCTACATTATGCATGTAGCAATAGTAATAATAGTAATAATCGATACAAGACATAACTAATGATATCCATAATTATACACGTATGTGTGTGTATGTATGTAGTGTGTGTTTTATCGTAATCGTAATAATAAATCGTAAATCGTAATTGGTAATCCGTAAATCGTAAATCGTAAATCGTAAGTGGTAATCGTAAACATAAAACATGCTCTCTAGGTGTACGATTCTAAAATAATTCAGTCATCAGGTAACATTGTTTTGAACACAACTACAGTAACAGAAGCTGAGGTGGCTGGGGGCTGAGGGGTACTTGGATTTGGATGCGGATTAGGACTTGGATTTGGTTGGGTTCCGGAGGAGTTGGACCTGCTGGCAGTGGCGGCACTAAGATTATTATAATTATTATTGTTATTATTGTTGCTGGCATGTTGTTGTTGTTGTTGTGGTGCTGTTGTTGTTGTTGTTGTTGTTGATGTTGTTGCTGTTGTTCGCTTGATTCTCGTATTGTTATTGGTAGTTGTTGTTGCTGGCTGTGGCAGTGATTGTTGCTGTTGTTCTGATTGTTGTGGTGTTGTTGCTAATGTTGCTTGTGTTTGTGTCTCCCTCGGCGACACGGCAGTCCATTGTTGTTGCTGTTGCTGTTGTGTTGCATGTGTTTCGAATGAAATGTTGCATGTGCTTAATGATGATGATGATGATGATGATGAGGCTGTGGCAGTGTCGGTAGCTGGCTCCAGCTCATCGGTTTGGGTCTGTATGTTGACCATGTTGCCCATGTTGCTCGTGTTGCTGATGTTGCTCGTGTTGTTTCTGCAACAGTTTCCATTGAGCAGGCGCTGCTTGCTGCTGCTGTCCTTGCTGCCGGTTGTCCTTGCTGCTGGCAACGGACAGTGGTTATATCGCTAACAACAGGGCTCACAATTCTTTCTGCTTACCATTCGCCACTGGATTCTGGCCATGATTCTGGCTTAGATTCTGGCCTAGATTCATTTGGCGACCTCGCTGCGCGCTCTGTGCAGCCACCATGCTTAAGCCTGCTCCGAGTCCTGCTCCAGCTCCTGCTCCTGCTCCTGCTCCTGCTCCTGTTCCCACTCCCATAACCTTTGTCGCCGAGTTGCTGCCAAAGTTGATGATCCTTCGGGGCAGTTTCTGTTGCTGCTGCTGCATTGCCAGCAATTGCTGCTGCTGCTGCTGCTGGCGCGCCGTGGCTATCTCACTGAGACTGGCCAGGGTCACCGCCGTCTTCAGCACATGCGCCGGCGTGGGCGATGTGGTGGTGGCCGATGTCGCCACTGGTGTCGTCGTGTTGGCTGCACTTGCTCCGCGCTGCGACATCAAGGCCGTGTGTAGAATTGATGTATATTGCTGCTGCTGCTGCTGCTGCTGCTGCTGCTGTGGTTGCTGCTGTTGATGCTCAAGTCTTTTGCTCTCTTCTAAACTGTTGCCGCTGCCGTGCTTGCCCGCCGGAGTGTGGCTGCCGCTGCTGCTGGAGTAATCCCGGGCAGTCTCGGCGGAGGAGGAGGAGGAGGAGCGGGCTATCTGCTCGGCAGCCGCCGTCAGGGTGGCCAAGGTGGCAGCCGCTCCGCTCAGCAGCGAAGTCTTTAAAATGGACGTGGATGTGGATCGTGGCTCCTCCTCCTCCTGCTGCTGATGCTGCTCGATCTCGATCTTAATCTTGGGCAGATCACGCAGCAGTTGATGCTGCTGCTGCCTGCTCCTGCGCCGCTCCAGCTGCCGCTCCTGCTGCTGCTGCTGCTGCTGCTGCTGCTGCCGCTCTGGGTTGGGATCGGGTCCTGGCGGTGGCTGGTGGTGATGGTGGGCGGTGGTGGGCAGCAGGCCGTGCTCAAGCATCTGCTACCTTATGCTCGCCGAGTTCAGCACGAAGGGCACATAGAACATCTTGCTCTCGAGCAGCAAACTGGCCGCAGCCTGGATCTGCAATTGAGGGAAGAGAGCGAAAGCCAAGTGGATGTATCGTAATACAAGGATTAGTCCGGGATCGGGATCTACATTGGTATTATTAGTAATTTCCTTTTAAAGAAACTCAAAAGGAAATATGGAATATTATTTGTGATATTTTTACATACATAAATTAATCGATTATCTATCGGTATTATTGGTAAACGATCATTTTCGATATATAACTCAGTGGAATCTATCGAATTCTCTAAGCAAACTTGAAATTTATCGAGTCAGAAGCGGGTTTTTTTTCAAATCTTTGTCAAATTTCTCTGTAATCGGTTTTATCGATTATTTGAAATTGCCAGAGATCTTTTTCGATATTTTAATGTTGTATATTTATGGTGATAGTAAGTTTCGATATGTTATACTCTTGATGATATATCAAAGCGTGCTTATCGCAATTAAAAATCGGTATTTCCTTTTTATTAAAGGTTGTTATCGATATTATCGATAAATTCACATTGCTGAAATCTTTTTTTGATAAATGAAGTTTATATATTTAAGGATATATATTTTCTATACATTATTATTTCAAAGAAATATCAAAGCGTGCTTATCGCATTTAAAAATTTATATTTCCTTTGAGTTAAAGTTATTTATCGATATTATCAATGATTTTACATTGCCAGAGTTCTTGTTTGATATTTAGAGTTTATATATTTAAGGATATATATTATTTTCTATACAATATTAAATAGAAGCAATTTTAAAGCGGGCTTAGCGCAATTAAAAGACGATATTTCCTTTAAATTTGTGTTATCGATATTATCGATGATTTCTCATTGTCAGAGATCTTTTTTCGTATTTGAATTTTATTTGTTTAAGGTTATATGTTTTCTTCCGCACTGTTTTATCTAGATTCTTTATCGAAGCGGGTGTATTGCAATAAAAATTAATATTTCCCTTAAATTGAAGTTTGTTATCGATATTATCGATATTTTAATTTGATATTTAAAGTAATATATTATTTTCTATACATTATTATCTAGATGCTATATCGAAGCGGGCTTATCGCAACAAAAAATGCATAATCCCTTTGAATTTACGTTTGTTATCGATATTATCGATGACTTCGATATATAAATATTATAAATTTAAGATGAAATATTAAGATAATCTTTCGATATGTTTTTATCTAGAAGCATCGATATTTCCTTTGAATTTAATAGTTTCCAGACGATATTGAATACGATTATAAAGCAGTTATCGAAATTATCGATAAATTGGTAGGTAAATAGACAGATATACGTTATACGCACCTCTGGTATGTGGGACAGGAGCTCACTGAGCCGCGCCTGCGGATTCTGCGGCGAGGAGTTCTGCAGGTAGGATCGCAGCACCTGGACGTACCGCTCCTGGATGCTCTCCAGTTCCACTTCTGCTGGATTTACAAACGAAGCGAAGGGAAAGGATAACATGAGCACTGATATAGTGGCAAAGTGGGGGCAAATCGGAGCACGTACCTTTGTTCAGCAGTATGTAGACCTTGAGGCAGACATACTCCTCCATCTTGAGCTTGATGCGCCGGAACATGATGGTGATCTGGGTCATCTTGTCCACCATGTGGCCGACGTCCAGCTTCAGCTGCTCCATGGCAATGGGCTGGCCCATCAGCGTGGTGAGGCAGGTCTGCAGCGTGCTCAGGTGCGAGTTCACCTCGCTGACGAACTCCGGATCGTCCTTGTGCAGCGGCTGGGCGGGCGAGGGCAGTGGCGTCGTGGTGGGCGTGGTGGCCAGCGGCGTCGATGCCGGCGAACCGTGCCTGCTGCTTCCGCCTCCACCTCCTCCCGTTATCGCTGCCTGACCCGCTCCTTCGCCGCGCCGCTTGCCGTGGAGCGCCTGGTAGGCGGCTGTGGTCAGGATGAGGATCTCGTGCCACTTGTCCGTCAGCAGCTTGGTGTGAATCTCGACGGGTATCTCCAGGTAGAAGGGCAGCTTCTTTGTCCACGAGACCAGCTTGTGCACAATGGAGTCGCCGATGTTGCACAGCTTCTCGCTGATCTCGGACTTGTCCTCCAGGAACTCCGAGAAGTGCGGCAGCGTGGCGATGTCCTCCATGGCATCGCAGTCGATCAGGGTCTGGATCATGGCCAGGGCGTGCTCGTACGAGATCTGTCGATCCTTCGACGAGCTCACCGCCGAGTCCAGGCGATGGCGCAGGTGCACGATCTCGCTGGGATTGGTCAGTGCCGTTTTCAGTATGGTTCCGTTGACCAGATGCGGCGGCAGCTGGGCAGCACCAGCTCCTCCTCCTCCTCCTCCGCCGCCTCCACTGGACTGCTGCTGGTGGTTCGCATGATGTTGCTGCTGCTGCTGTTGCTGCTGCTGCTGCTGCTGCTGGTGCGGGGAGCTCAGCTGGAGGTGCGGCGATGCCTGCTGCTGCTGCTGCTGCTGCTGCTGTTGCGCCGGACTGTGCATCGGCGGCGCCTGCAGCAGCTCTGGCTTGAGCACGGGCCCCAGGAACATGGGCTTCATGTCCATCAGCTTGGCCTGCTGCTGCTGCTGCTGCTGTTGTTGCTGCTGCTGTTGCTGCTGCTGCTGGGCGGCTGCTGCAACGGCTGCCGCCAGTTGCTGCTGCTGCGGTGAGAGCAGGTGATGCGGCGAGAGTTGTGGATGATGCTGCTGCTGCGGATGATGGCCCACCTGGTGACCCACCACCTGGTGGCCCTGATGGTGCAGGTGATGCAGCGGCGAGTGGAGTTGCTGGTGCTGCTGCTGCTGTTGCTGCTGCTGGTGCTGTTGCTGCTGCTGCTGCTGGTGTTGCTGCTGCGCCTGCTGCTGCTGCTGCTGCTTCTGGTTGGTCTTCTTGTGCTTCTTGTACTTCACCTTGTACAGATTGTAGACGGCGCCGCTGTTGCGACCGCCAGGCATGCGATCCTCGCGAACGGCTAGGAGGGAGAGAGCAAGGGAGGAGAAGATAGGGATCAGGGTGGATATATATAGACTCTATATTGAGTCTAAAGTTGCTTTTAAATGATGTTAATAAGGTTCTGAGGGATCGTAGGGTTCAAAATCAACCAGCTTTGTGCCTGCTATTTTTGTAAAAGCTCGAAGGACTCAAAAGCACTCGAGTGCTCATCGTGGGCAGCTCTGTTTTAGACTGTTTTAATCATTAGAGCGTCGGTTTTTCCTAGTAATAAAGTCCTTAAGGATCATAAGGTAACTAATCAACCTGCTTCAAGCATGCTTCTTGTTTAAAGTTCATGAGCACTCGGGTACTCGTCGTGGGCATCTCTGTTTTTGACCATTTCGATCGCTAGAGGTTCAGTTTCTTTTTATCATGAATCCTATGATCATAGGGATGCTTATTAATTTAGAAGTTTCGTACTCGCTTTCTCTATAATAGAGATGTAGGGCACTCGAGTCCTCGTAGTGGGCATCCCTGTTTTTAACTATTTTGATCACTTAAGCATCGGTTTTTCCTATTAATAAAGCCCTCAGGGATCATAAGATCCCTAATCAACCAGCTTCGTGCCAGCTTTTTGTGTAAAATTTCATGAGCACCCGAGTCCCCGTCGTGGGCATCTCTGCTTTTCGTCTCTTTCAAACCCTAGAGCTCCCGCTCTTTTTGCATTACTCACCTTGCAGCACCATGCCCTGCTCGATGCACTTCTTAAATCGACAATACTGACAACGGTTGCGCTGTGCTTTGGTTATCTCGCAGGTTCCATCCGCCACGCAGGTGTAGACGCGTCTGTTCTGCACCGTCCGCTTGAAGAAGCCCTTGCACCTGGTCAAGGATTCAAGAATATATATATCAGAGAATCAATAATATTTCCCAGATGAAACTCACCCCTCGCACGTGATGATGCCATAGTGCAGCCCGGTGGCCTTGTCCTCGCAGATCATGCACACCAGCGGCTGCTCGTCCTCGTCCGTGGGCTCATGCGGCGCCTCCAGGCCACTGCCCACGCCGCCGCCGCCTCGTCCTCCTAATGCGCCGGCCAAGGAGCCACCGCCCAGGCCCGTCGAATTGGAGCTGCCCCACTGCTGCTGCTGGGCGCTGAGATTCAGAGCCTGCAGCTGACCCGGCGGCAGCTGGGAGTAGTCGCCGGCCCACAGCCGCTCCATGTTGAGGGCGTGCGGGGTGCGAAAGGGATGCGGACGAGCGCGCATATCCTGGATGCGGGTCTGACCCAGCGAGAGCAGCAGCTGGGCGGCCTCCTCGTTGTTCTGCGGCGTCACGGATGAGGGCGTGCCCGCGCCGGAGACCGAACCGCCGCCGGAGGAGCTGGGCGTCAGCGAACCCGCCGAGGGCGAGGACAGGCAGTGTTGCTGCTGTTGCTGCTGCTGCTGCTGCTGCTGCGACTGTTGCTGCTGCGAGTGTTGCTGGTGATGCGGCGACTGTTGCTGCTGCGGATGCTGTCCGGGATGCTGCTGCTGCGACTGCTGCTGCTGCTGCTGCTGCTGGGCCACCGAGGGCGGCGGCGGCTCATAGCCCCAGACCATGGTGCGAACGCCACAGCTCTCGCCCATGATCACCGTGGGCGTGCCCCGTGGCGGCGTCTGCGAAGGCGTCTGTGGCGACAGTTGCGACGAGGACGAGCTGCTGGAGGGATGCGGCGAGAGGCATTGCACGGAGCCACCCCCACCGCCATTGTTACCCCCATTCCCGCCGCCTACGCCACCATTGCCCCCGCCGCCGGAGACGGGCCTCAGGTTGCCCAGCGGTCCGCCAATCACCTCCGGCTTGACCCCATTGATCCGGGCATTGCTGAAGCACACCATCCGTTGGGCGGCCACAGCGGCCGCTGCTGCCGCCGCCGCTCCTCCTGCGGACTGCATCAGATGCGGCAGCCCGGCGGCCACCTGCTGGTGCACCTCGCTCTTCACCCGGAACAGAATGGCCGCGTCCCGGTTGCTGTTCCTCAGCGCCAGCGAGGCGGGATGCATCAGGGCCAGGGCCTGCGGCTGCTGCTGCTGCTGTTGATGCTGCTGCTGCTGTTGCTGTTGCTGGTGAAGATTGTGTTGCTGCTGGTGGAGGCTGTGCTGCTGCTGCTGCTGGTGGAGATGCTGCTGCTGCTGCTGCTGCTGGTGATGCGGCGACAGGTGGCGCTGTCCCACCTGGTTGGGCTCCTTCTTGACCCGCACCAGCGAGTGCGGCGAGTGCTGCTGCTGCTGCTGCGCCTGCTGCTGCTGCTGCTGCTGGCCCAGCAGGTGATGCAGATGGAGCTGCTGCTGCTGGGTGAGATGCTGCATGGACTGGCTGAGCAGGTGCTCCGTGGGCGGGCTGCTCTTGCGCAGCGTCAGGGGCTGGGTGAGCTGCTGGTGGAGATGGTGTGTCTGGACAATGGCCGACTGTCCCAGGGAGCCATGGGTGGGCGGGCTGGCGGAGACGCGACTCAAATGCTGCTGGGAGGAGCTGATGGATTGCTCTCGCTCCCTCTCCCTGTCCCGCTCCCTGTCCCGCTCCCTGTCCCGCTCCCTTTCCCTCTCCCGATCTCGTTCCCGCTCCCTTTCCCTTTCCCTCTCCCTCTCCCTCTGCGTGCTGGATGTGGAGGAGGGCGAGGCTATGGGCGGCGGTGGCTCTGACTTGATCCTCGAGGGCGTCACTAGCACTGTAACATGTCCCGCTGCCGCCGCTGCTGCCGCTGCTGCTGCTGCCGCCGCCGCCTGCGCCGCCTTGGACTCCTGCTCCCGCTGGAAGGCCAGCATCTTGGTGGACACGCTGAGCAGCCGCTCCTCCTTCACGGAGCGAATCACACTCATGCCCGCCTCGCTCAGCTTGGCGCTGGTGCTGCCACTGGACACGGAGGACAGCACACCGTTGGTGGGCACCACCATTGTCGAAGCCGTCGTTGTGCTGGTCGTGGTCGAGGGCTTCTCCTCGAGGGAATCGGGCGAGGCCCGACTGCTGCCATTGCCATTGTTGTTTTGGTGCTCGGATGGAGTGGAAGGTGCTGCTCCTCCTCCTGCTTCCTTCCTTCCCTCGCCTGCTGGTGGCTCTGCCTGCTGCGCCGAGGGTGGCGGTGACATCACCGTGGAGGCCGCTGCCGCCGAGATCGCACTGCTGGAGGAATGGATCTCCGCCTGATGCGGCTCCTGCTTGATGTGGTTCTTGCTGCCGCCCCCGCTGCTGCCGCTGCTACTGCTGCTGGCGGGACAGGTGGCGGCTGCTCCAGCTCCTGTGGCACTTCCCGCTCCCGCTCCGGCGGTGGGCGAGGTGCTGGATGATGATGACGAGGATGAGGAGGCGGAGGACGAAGACGATGAGGCGGACGAGAGCGTGGTGGAGGAGGTCGAGGAGGTGGCCACCGCCGCTGTTGCTGTCGACGATGTGGAGACCGCTGTGCTGGCTCCCCCTCCTCCTCCTCCTCCTACCCCGCTTCCGCTTCCGCCGCCTGCTCCTGCTCCTCCCGTTTCCGCCACGGCTGCCACCACTGCCGCCAGAGAAACGGTTACCGTGGGCGAGGACGCACTGAGGGGCAGTGGCAGGGGCAGGGGCAGGGGCAAGGGCAGCGCCATGGGCAGGGGCAGTGACCCTAGACCAGATCCAGAGCCCGCCGTTGCCACCACACCGCCGCCGCCGCCGCCGCCCGTGGAGCCGCTGCCGCTGTCGCAGAGCTTGGGCGACATGGGCGCCAGCAGATCCGGCGACGAGGTGGACGTGTCCGCAATGGACTCGCCGTCACTGCTGCATCGCGAATCGATTTTCCGCCGTTTGAGTTTGAGGTCTTGAAAAAGGCTCATTTTATCGAGCTCGCTGTACGGGCCACGGCTCAGTGTCATAATTCCTGGATTCAAGAAACAATAATGAGAGCAAGAGAGAGATTGCGTTTAGTTAGGGGTCCAAGTCCGGCGAGTTCCCCCAAAAATCCTCGAAAGGTAATACCGAAATAGATACTCAGTGTAAGGAATATCAATATAAATAGGTATTGAATGTAAATAATGGTTTATTTCAAAGGGAAAGTCAGTCCTGCATAAATAATTGATAGTAAACGCTAGATAGATCTGGCTAAGACTATATGTTAGGGTACTTCATATAGATTCCCAAATTCCCTGAGCTATCTGCTATATATATCATTTTAGCCAAGATAATGGTAAGTAATAATTCAAGAAACAATAATGAGAGCAAGAGAGAGATTGCGTTTAGTTAGGGGTCCAAAAAATCCTCGAAAGGTAATTTCGAAATAGATACTCAGTGTAAGGTATATCTTGAATGTAAATAAGGGATTATTCCAAAAGGAAACCCAGTGATAACTATGTGTCATAACTCCTGCATAGACTCCTCCAAGCTCAGTGTCATAGCTCCTGCATAAGGAGTTAGTGCAGGAAGCTCTGTGTTATAACTCCTGCGTTATCACCTGGAAACTCTGTGTCATAACCTCTGCATAAGCTAATATAAACTATTTCTCTAATTGAAACTCAGTGTCAAAGCGCCTCCATAAATGGTTAGTAATAAAGGCTAGAAAGAACTGCCCAAGACTAGGGCTGACTATATGTTTCGATACTTAACCGATTTCCAAATTCCCAGAGCTAGCTTCTATCTATAAATCATTTAAACAATTATCCTATACGTAATAATCATAATAATTATGATTAAATACTTCATTATTATGATTTGTATTATGATTAAAGCTAAAGACAGCCTCCAAGGCTAAGGTCAGACTCTAGAACGATCTCAGAGAATGGTTTAAATATTTTATACAATGTCTGGAAGAATTTGTATATTATTTTTCAAGAAATTTACCTTTAATTGATTTTATACGTAATTTAAAATGATTTTATCAGTAATTAGAAGTTAATAAGCTTTCCTCAATTAAGTAATAAGTTATTGTTTTGTAGTGTCGAATAGTTTCTATTGATCTTTTCAACACTGGTATTTTCTAAATATAACGTTCATCGCTAAGAACGATTTTAGGCATTAAATAGTAATTATGATCTTCATGAAGAATAATTAAACATGTTTGTTTTTTTTATTATTTAATAAAGATAAAAGATGTAACTATAAAAATTGCATATATAAATTCAATTGTAGCACACAGTAGATTTTTTTCTCTTTTGTTAAATATTATTAAGGTCAATTTACATGGTTTAATTGGCATTTTTCTAAGGCATTAAATTTTTTTTTAGAGCCTCTTGGTCTTAATTTAAACCATAAATCATAACTGAACTTTATGTCAATTTAGTTATTCTTTTCTTTAATTTAAAATCATAAAATAATATAAATCAGACAAAAGAGCTTTTATAATACTATTTATTTATTTATTGATATTTAAAGACTTTAACTGAGACTATAAATTTCTTTAAAACAAATTAATAATTAAAAGGTTAAATGCTTTAATTTTTTGTGAGAAAAAAACATAATAAATATACTGTTGTGCGGCGCTCAACAATAACTAGAAGAAGTACCTAAACTTTATTTGTATTAAGTTCAAAAATGTAATATTAGGTATTTGCTTTGTGTATTTCTTTTATTTTTGCCTATCTTATTTCTTTATCAATTCGATGGATAATAAAATGTGATACAAATTCCCGTGTCAACTCTGGCGGCCTGAGAAATTCCTAGACTACGAATCTTCGACGCTTTTATACATAATCTTTGCATAAATTTGTTGCGGAAGTTTCTGTTTCTTTTTTTGTCGTTTTGTCGGAACTGGGCTTTGTTTTTGCACCGATTTGCGCTGATGGAATATAAACAAATAGCCAGCGAATTAGCATTTACTTCCCCACGGCTGCAAGTCGCATAAAGACCAAATAAAACTGGTTAAAACGCGCCAAAGAAGTCCAAGAATTGGCCAAAACGAACGAGTCGAGATACGAGATCTGCGAGATTCGAGAAGTTCGCTTAATTACACGACATCGATCGATCGATCGCTCTATTTTGGCTTTTCAAAAAGAGCCCGAACTCTTTCCTTGAAATGGGTCACTTTTCGCCGCGAAAGAACCGTTTTTTTATTTCCCTAATTATTTTTCTTGAACAAAGGTAATAAATAAGATAACCTTAGTTAAGAAACTGAAAAATGTGCACTTAGAATTAAGTAAAAAGGGCAGTGGACCTAACAAAAGTATTTCCAATACAATTAATCAAATTAATATCTTCTATAGAGTTCATAGGCCTAGATTTCAAATAAAATCAAAGTTTTCGATGATTCTGTTATCAAAATCGATTTCAGATCGATAAATAACGATTTTTTCTAGCTGAGGTCTTCAAATATTAATTTTATGTATCATAATTTCCCTTTTTCACTTAATAACAACAAAAATATTATTTATACAATTAATACTATGAAAAATATCCTCTCTAGAGTTCATTGACCACCAGATTTTAAATAAAATCAAGGTTTACGATGTTTCTGTAATCAAAATCGATTTCAGATCGATAAACATAGATTTTTTTTGAGCTCTTCAAATATAATTTTATGTATCATAATTTCCCTTCTTCACTTAATAATTATTAATGGAATTAATACAATGAAAAATATCTTCTATAGAGTTCAGTGGTCACTAGATCTAAAATAAGTAGAATCAAAGTTTACGAAGATTTTGCATATAAAATCGACTATAAATCGATAAGCATCGATAAAATCATCATTTTGTTTATTATAATTTCCCTTCTTCACCTAATAATTTAGATCGATACTAAAGGTATTTCAATATGAAAGATTATAGGGTATTTTGCAGTCATAAAACCTGGGTTAGAATTTATTTCCATGTAGTTTTATATTTTATCCCATAAAAAAGACCTAAAATAATATTTAGAAAGCCATAAACTTTCTTTCTGTGTAGGCTGCAACAACAGCTGAACTTTCGATCGTTTCGAAAAGTTCTATTTCTCCTCTCCCCCGGATACCCGATTCCCGATCCCCGATTCCCGATCCCCGATTCCCGATCCCCGATCCCCGATCTCCGGACCGTTTCGGTCACTTGGTGCGTTGGCCCAGCAACGAGTTCTCTATCTCCACTTGGATTCCGATTCCGATTCCCATTTCCAATGCCCAATGCCCATACATATAATCCCTTTCCGATCCCCCTTTTCTCTATATCTATCTCTAACGCCGATCTCTCCCAGCACGCACTCTCGCACTCACACACTCTCGCACCAGCTTCGGTTCGACTCGGTTGGGAGCCGAAGTTCTCTGGGAGATCGGCTGCGCTCGTGCTCGGGTGCTCGTACTCATTCGGGCACTCGGCTCGGCGTCAGCGACGACAATGTCGTTTGTGTGTGTATTTTTAAAATTTGACCTATTTTCATTATCAAGCGCAAGATTATTCTAAACAATAAAAACCATGCGTATGCGTCTATATCTTTCTTCTTTTTGTTGTTTTCTGTTTTCTTTTTTTTTCAGTTTTTTTCTTTTCGTTAGAGTCTGTGTGTAGGCGCGTGCACACGCAACTGTACACATACTAGAGGGTTCAGATAGGCGCAGATATAGCCAGTCACCTGTATCTGTGTTACCTGTGCACTGGCACTGGCACTGGGAGAGAAGATCAACAGAAACTGCATTCGAGGCAAACAAAAAACAAGCCACAATCTATGATGCAGATAGCATCTAATCTTAACTGAATAATCTGGGAATACTAGAGTTAAGAAGTGATTAAATCATGATTGAAGAGGGAGTCTTTATGGGAGTCTAAATTGATCAAAATCGAAGAGTTACCTATATAGACTTGAGCCTGAACTTGACTTTTGGCGATAATACAAATAATTGTGAAAAGGAACAACCCTAAATATAATTTAAATGATATGATAATGTTATGGAAATTATAAACAATAATAATAGAAAAATCTGCTTGATAATTACATTTTGGTTAATATATTCCAGTATTTTTGTTTGCTTTAAATTGATTAAAATCAAAGAGTTACCCAGAGATTTAAGGCTATATAATATACTTTAGTATGAACTTTTGAACTTTTGGCGATAATAATAATAATTATAATAAGGAACACCCCTAAAAAATAATATAAAAAATCAATCTCCTAAATTATATACAACAATAATTAAATATTTCTTATTATTTATCAAGTATTTTGTACTGTATTTTTTACTGATTAGTTAGTAGTTACTTTGAGTGGTGAAGGAGTGAGAGGAAAACTATGCGGAGAGGTTTTCGTGTGGGTTAAGGGTTAGTGCTCTTTGGAATTGATTTTTTTTTGTATATTATTTGTCACAAAATTTACCTATGGATGTCATAATTTTGGTTTTTTCTTTCTTGTCTGTTTGCCGATTGATCAAATTTTGATAAAAACAAAAAGTTGTCTTTGCCGATTGTTGTTGTCGATTTGCATTTGCTTTTTGTTTTCTGTGTGTGTTTTTCTGTGTTGATTCTGGTTTGTTTTTGCTTTTTGTTTTTATATTTGTTGTTGTTCTTGATTTGAATTTGGATTTGTGATTTGTTCAGGAAGCATCTAGGCTTGGGCGGTCTCTGCCCCGCTGCCGCAGAGTCAGAGTCAGAGTCCAAGTTGCATGCATTCCAACGATTGGTGTTTGTTGTTGAAATTTTTGTAGGGGTTGTTGTTGAAATTTTGTTGTTGGTTGTTAAGGGGGTTGTGATATTGCTTTCATAGTTTCTTGGCCAATTTTTGTGTGTGTTTTGACTGAAATTTGGAATTGGAATTGGGTTTTTGGTTTGGTTTCCTTTGCGAAAATGAGTGGTAGTGCTTGGGGGGGTGGGGGGTCTAGGGTCTAGGGTATTATAGGGGTATATATATATTATATAATATGTATATATTTGAAATGGCATAATGCAATACTAACGGCAAATGGGCGGCATACGAGACTTTTTCTTATAATAGTTATTGTAATTGTTGTAATGGTTGTTGTTGTTCGTATTGTTGTTGTTGTTATTATTGTTGCTGTTGCTGTTGCTGTTGGTGTTGCTATTGTTGTTGTTGTTGTTGTTACTAATGGTATTATTATTATTGTTGCAATTGCTATTGTTATTATGGGAATTGCACTTGTTGCACTTGTTGCCTCCGGAATTGTTGCACAACGTGGTTGCTCCTGTTGCTGCTGCTGCTGATGATGATGCTGATCCTGCTGCTGATTTCACGTGATTATTGTCATTATCCTGTGACTCCACCTTGACCTGGCTCAAGTCCGTGCAGCTGGAGCTTGAGGAAGAGCCCGATGAGGCTGAGGACTTGGCTGGCGGCTCTTCAGGCACGACGACGGCCTCATCGTCATCATCATCTTCATCAGCTTGGGGTTCAGCCTCAGCTGGTGCTGAGGCCGGATTATCCGCATCCGCAGCAGCAGCGGCGTCCTCCGAGGCTTTGCCATGATGGTGATGGTAGTGATGATGGTGATGGTGGTAGATGTGATGGTGGCGATCATTCGGAAATGGTTCTTGCTGCTGCTCGCTGTTGCTGTTGCTATTTCCGCCTGCTGCTGCCGCTGCTGCTGCCAAACCGGAATCGGCATCGCTTGGGTTTAGCTTTATATTATTATTATTATTATTGTTATTGTTGTTCAAACTGTTGATGTGACTGCTGCTGCCATTGGTGTTGCTGCTGCTGTTGTTGCTGCTGCTGCTGTTGCTGCTGCTGCTGTTGCTGCTGCTGCTGTTGTTGCACTTCTTTAGCAGCGTCTTGTTTAGCGGCGTCTTGATAATGGTCAGCTGATCCTCGCGAGGATGGCCATTCAGCAGCAACAATCGCTGCTCCTCGTGACCATTCAGTGGGGCTTCACACAGGCAGGAATCCTCGCCAGCTGCTCCCGCTGCCGCTGCTGCTTCCTTCGGCTCCAGGATCAGTGGCTGGTTGGCATTCATTTGGGCTCGATCCTAGGTGGGCAGGTACACAAACGAATCCATCATCTCGCTGGCCTGGCCCCTACAAGTCCACATTTTCGGGCATTTTTTGTTGCACTCTTTCTTGCTTTTATTTATTTTGTATTTTTACTTTTAAAACACAACAATTATTCCGTTCTTTTTAAGAAGAAGTCTGCGTCCATTGCCAAAATATTATTATTGAAACTTAAAAAGAAGCACTTGAAAAAAATACAGAAAGATGAACGATTTTGAGTTTGGAGTTTCTGAGATTTCTGAGATGAGCGAGTGTGGGGAGGATGTGTGTTCCTTTTGTTTAATTTATTTAATTTTTGATTCTTTCTTTCTTTTAATATTTTTTGTATTTTTTTTTAAATGATTTTGGGGACTGGGTCAAATCAGGGGGCACATACCACTCTTTATGCTTTCTTTCTTTCTTTCTAAGCTTTATTTTGTGTTTTTTTTATTTTTTATTTTTTAACTATAGCACAAACATTAAAAAAATTGTAGTTTTTTTTTTTTTTCGTTTCAAACCGCACCGAAGCTTCTCTTCCGCGTTTAAAAAAAAAAATAAAAAACTTAATAAACAACAAAAAGCGAGGCGGCGGCCGCGAAACAACAACAACAACAAACCACAAAACAAACAGTTGTTGCTGCTGCTGCTGCTGCCGGCTTTGGGTGTATAAATTAAATAGTTTTTGGGCTTTTGTTGTTGTTGTTGTTGTTGTTGTCGTTTGTTTTATTTTGTTCTTTGACTTGGCGAGATGGTACGTTTGTTGCTCCGCGGTGAACGTGCGTGCATGCGAACGAAATAAAGTGAAATGAAAGGAGTAAGCGAGCGAAAGAAAGCAGCAGCCACCGACACGCTGCCGCTGCCCGCGTCGGCGTCGGCGTCGACGATGGCGCTGGCGTCGCTGTTAGCTTTGGGGCTTCGTCTGGCAGCGCAGGCGTGTGGACTCCCTCTCGCTCTCTCGCTCTGTCGCTCCCTCTCTCGCTCGCTCGCTCGCTCGCTCGCTCTCTCTGTCTAGCGCGATCGGGCTGCTTAGAAGCAGCGCGGCAGCAGCGCGACGTCGGCAGCGAACGAAAATGAAAACCAATAGACAAAACGTAACAAAAAAAAAAAAATTAAAAAAATAGGAAAAAGAAAAAGAAGAAATAACAACTACTAAAAAAGCGCACTCACGCAACGTCATAGTTATGCTCTCTCTCACCCAGCTAAATTCTAATGCTAGCTGCCTCTCTGTTACTCCCTTTGCCACTCCACCCACCCACCCACACACACACGAATGCAGTTAGAAGTTGCATGTTTGCTCATGTTCAGGGGCTCAGGCAGCGGGGGTGAAAAGCTTTCTTTGACAAAATTCCTCCCCCCCCACAACCCACAAAACAAGAAATAAAACTCCCATTTGGCCACCCTTCCGCTACTTATTTTATTTGCAGCAAAACTGTGCCACAAGCTGCCATTGCACTTTCAACAAATGGTTGAGGGGGGTGGCTAAAAAGAGGGGGGCGAGGTGCAACATAAGCAGAAACTGGGTGAAAAATGGCTGAAAAATAGGGAGTCATGGAAGGGGGTAGTTTTGAGCGAAAGCTCTATGCCGGAGAGAGAGAGAGAGAGAGGGAGAGCTGCAGCACTTGCAGCATAGATTGTTGCTTCCTGCTGCTTGGCCCATCTTGCTCTCTCGCTCTCTAGCGCCATCTCTTTCTGCCCCTGGAGTTCAGATCGAAAGTTCTACGATCAACGGGAGAGAGTGTCTGTGTGTGTGTGTGTGCACAAAGGTAAAAGTTAGCTCGAATTAGAGCAACTCGACAATGGACAATGACAAGCGATTGCGCAACGTCGAGCCAAGGAAAAGCAAAGCAAAAGCAAAAGCAATGGCAAAGCAAAGCTAAGGAAAACCAAAGGCAAAAGCAAAAAGCAACAGCGCAGGCAGTAGTGGGCACCAGTAATAATGGAGAAATGGCCAACATGGACAAAATGGCAAGTGTACAAGTTGACAAAATTATCATAAAGGGAAGCAACGGACATCAGTTAACGGACAAGCATTGAGGAAAGAAAGTATTTTAGGACATTTTTATTTGTGTTTATGATAAATATAAATAAATTACATTTAGTTTAAGTAAATATTAGTAATACCCAGATAAGGAATGTTGTTCTTTTGTTGCCGAAATAAATAAAAAAACAAAAAGGAAACGGTTCGCCTATTAAAGGACTAATTTTTAACCCAAGGAAAAAGAGCTTAAAACTCTTTTTTAACTATTACTTAACAACAAGGAAATAATTATTATTATTACACGAATAACTTTTACCTCTATAACAAGACTAATCCAAAAAAATGGGATAAAACTTCATTTAACGGACAACTAACAACGGACATCTAACAGCGTATACTTAACAGCGTATACTTAACGGCGTATACTTAATGTAGTATACGTAAAGCTCCGTACTCAGGCACACGAAAAGTGTTTCTAAGCAGTACGATAGAGCGAGAGGGTGAGTATTGACCTCTCGTTTTGGCTCAATGCTTAGGAACACTTTTCGCGTGTCTGAGTACGGAGCTTAACGGCGGATACTTAACGGTGGATAACAGAAAACTAACAGTGGACGACGGACAGCCTTAAAACGGACAACAACTAAACAAACGGACGAGCGTTTCACTCTTCACTCCCAGAAGCAAAGCCACCAATTTGCGAAATCACGTTTGTGTCGCTTGCTTACTTACATACATATTTATTCATTTATTGCTTTACTTTATTTATTTCTCTACTTCATTTACTCATTTACCTCGAAACGTACGAATTTTGCATTGCACCCACACACAACAAGGTACAAATCTTTCTCTAATGCCTAATGCCCTTTCCGTACGTTCGTTGACCATTGTCTGAAAGCACTTTCGATTTCAACTCGCATTGCGAATGCTGCCAGCAGCAACAAAAGCAACAAAAGCAACCAAAGCAACAGCAACAACAATAATTGTTTGGCGCACATTTCATTTCCTTATTGCTCACTGACATTTTGCCTCGCACTCGCACACACATCAAACGTAAGCGTACGTAATGCATAACGTAAATGGCTTACGACTTTATAATGAGCAGCAACAACAACAATTGCAATCAGGTCTTAACACATTTGTTGTTGCTGCTGGCTGCAATGCCAGGAAGCCTTTGGTCAGCGTCAGCGTCAGCTCTCCCTCCGCCTCGCTCTTCGCGCTCTCCCACTCTCCCACTCTTCTTTTCTTCTTTTCGCTCTGCCTAAAGTGAAAGTTATTTGTTGTTGCTGCGCCGGGGTTCTTGATTCATGGATCTCGCTGGCGTTCGAGGGAGACAGCATGCGGAAATGTGCAACTTGCAATTGCAAGAGCGCCAAAGAGAGCCACACCACAGGGAGAGGGAGAGCCAGCGATCGCGAGAGAGTGCCAAGAGCCAAGAGCTGCACTCTCTCAATGAGATATCTTCTTGTGATTTTTACGTGTATTTTTACTTTTTTTTTTTTGCACACTCACCGGACCACAAAGCCGGGCCAGGCATTGCTGGTTGTTGTTTTTGGCGTGACGTCTTTGGGGCTCCCTTTAAGCAGTGGTTGTTGTTTTTGGGTCTTTGGTTTTTTGGGTTTTCTTTTGTAACGGTTTTCGTGCGCTTTCCGGGATCTTCCACACCACACCACCCCCCCCGCCCCCGTCACCGTCACCAGAGCCCCGTTACTGACACAATTCTAGCCACATCTCTCAATTGGCGGCCACTCACTCCAAAAAAATGCAGTTTTTCATTCCGAAGTTCCAGAATTATTCATTTAATTACTATATCTAATTATTCTCTTAGATTTTCCTGTGTGCTTGTGTTTATTTTCTGGTATTTTCTTTGAGTTAGCGCGTTTTTTGGGGCTACGGACCACGGGGAATCACGAATCGAACTGAAGTCAAAGAGCTGCTGGGCCAAAACTGAAGCCAAAACAAAGCCCGTACCGCGCGCAGTCGACGTCGCAGCTACCGTTGGCAGCGCTGCACTTGCTTTAATTTTGTTTTTTTTGGGTTTATTAATTTATTTTTAGTTCAAGTTTGGCTTTGACTTTTATTTTGATTTTGATTTGGGTAATTTACGAAATTTCTTTGACCAATTTTGGCGATTTTTGGCTACTTGGCCGAATATTACGCATACGCCGTGTGGTGTGCGCCGTGGCTGCGACTGCTGCCTGGCGGATATAACGGAAATGTGCAACTGGCAGCCACCAAAACAGCCGCGTAGCGAAATTGTCAAGCAGAAAAGCCGAGAGAACCACCGAGAATCGAGCACCGAGCACTCAGGCACCGAGCAGCGAGCAGCGAGCAGCGAGAGAGCTTCAGCAGCGAAGAGGCGAGAGAGAGAGAGGAGGCCAAAGCCAGAGCCAGAGCCAGAGCCAGAGCCAAAGACCGAAGCAAGAAACCCAACTAACACACAAATCGAAGCACAAATCGAAAATGAAAACGAAGCGAGCGCCGCCGCTGCAACTGCAACATTGGCCATTGGCAGAGCAACAGCAACCAACATTGCATAGTTTGTTATTATGTGGGTTTTCCTGCCTGCACTCTCAAAGCTTGCCAGCTCGTTTGGGCCTCCCCCCCCCTCCATGCTGCTCTTGTTATTCTTCATTTTATTTTTGCAGTGTTCTGTCAAGTGTTTGCCCAAAAAAATGTAACATTGCTGGTGTTGCTGCTGCTGTTTGTTGTTTTTTCTCATATCATTGTTATGTTGCTGCTGGTTTTCCTCATATTGTTGCAAACAACGAATAACTAAAATACACTTCCTAACAATTGATATCTAACAGCGGGTAATGAAGAACGGACAGGTAACAGCGAATAAGGACAAACGGACAAGTAACAGCGGACAAATAAGTGCGGACAACTAACAGTGGCTTCCTTACTGTTGATATCTTACAGCAGTTATTGAACAACAGACAACTAACAACGAATAAGGAACAACGGTTATTGAACAACGGACACCTTACAGTTGATTACTAACAACGGACAAAAGCAAACGGACAGCGGACAACGTACAGCTTAAAACGGACAACAATTAACAGCTGCTGTTATTATTATCAATGTTCTGCAATTAAATTATTGTTTTTGCATATATTCCTATAGTTTTTAATGTTATTATTATGATATATTATTATTATATCATACTATTATTGGTATATTATTATTGTACGTATTAAATGTTATTAATTATCTTGGTATATGGTTTTAAATTAACATTAACATTGCAAGTTTTTTCTTATTTATTTCCATCTCATGTTGTAGCTAATTTTACAGTTTTCCAATTAATTCTTAAAGAGTTTTAACGTTTTACTGTCTAAAATGTAAGCTAGTAGCAATCACCGCATATTTCCTACTGTTAATCCTTGAATTTGGTATTAATCTGGTCCTTGAAACTTGGTTCTACTGTATTTTTTAGCTCTAATGTTGCTGTTACGCTGCTGTTACATTGCATTAATGTTCCTCTAGTATTCCTCTAATGTTGCAAGTGATGTTGCTGCAGTTTTGGCCGCTGCTCTTGGCTAGCATCAAGTGCACATGGCTTTTCTCTCTCTCAAGCAAGCTTTGCTCCCTCTCTCTCTCTGTTTCTCACACTCTCTCTCTCTCTCTGTCCCAGTGTCGGAAATTGCTTGCATCATAGGCTTTTCTGCTTTTCTGCTTTTCGGCTCTCCCCGAATTCCAATTTTTGCCGCCTTGCTTGCTTAATCAAAAATATATAGATGGCCGCCCTACCGCCTACAATTAACGCTTACCCCAGAGCCCCCAGAGAACACGCCTCTCCTGCAAATTTTGGATGCACTGCATCCCCGAGCGAAGGAGAGTGCAGGCGAGTGCGACGACGAGCGCTCTGCAGACGCAGGCAGCCAGGCAGCCAGGCAGGCAGCGTAGAGTCAACCAACTTTAGAAGGTCATGTGGACTTAGCGCAGGCGAATATCCTTGGCTGATATTGGAAATGCATATAGCATATATACAGCATGTATAGCGTATGGCTTGTACAATGTACATGTATGTACTTTGTTTATTTGTTTGGCATTCGCGCCATTGCGTGCACTTTCTATGCAATATTATTTACAGGAATCGACTTTGGGCCAGGCCAATTGCAAGTTGGCCGGGCAGGGAGGGGTCTGCCACCTTGTTAGCCAAGTTGTCATAGAGATACAAAAAGCCTGGCAAATACAGTATGCTGAGAATAGGAGACAGAGGAAATTGGTGGTAAATCATTGTAGACTCTCCATTATTTCCACTATTTTCACCCATTAAATTGCATCTTGCGCCGATGACGCACTTGTGCCTGGCTCTCTCTGGCTTCTTCTTGTGCCAATTAGCCAAGGAGTTTTAGCTCAAAATTACACGAGTTTCATAAATTGATAATTGTCTTTGTTTGGAATTTATAAATTATGTTTGCAGGGCTAAAAGACTGCGAAATTACATTGAAGTTGGCTCAGAAATTATGTAAATGCTGTTCTAAAATGTTTATTGAATATAAATCTTTGTTTAGAAATTATAAATTATGTTTTGCAGGGCTTAAAAACTTTGAAATTAAATGGAAGTTGGCTCAGAAATTATTTAATTGCAGTTCTAAATTGTTTATTAAATATAAATCTTGGTTTAGAAATTAGAAATTATGTTTGCAAGGCTAAAAGACTTTGAAATTAATTAGAAGTTGGCTCAGAAATGATGTAAATGCTGTTCTAAAATGTTTATTGAATATAAATCTTTGTTTAGAAATTATAAATTATGTTTTGCTGGGCTTAAAAACTTTGAAATTAAATGGAAGTTGGCTCAGAAATTATTTAATTGCACTTCTAAATTGTTTATTAAATATAAATCTTGGTTTAGAAATAATAAATTATGTTTGCAAGGCTAAAAGACTTTGAAATTAAATGGAAGTTGGCTGAGAAATTATTTAATTGCAGTTCTAGATAGTTTATTAAATATAAACCTTTGTTTAGAAATTACAAATTATGTTTTGCAGGGCTTAAAAACTTTGAAATTAAGTGGAGGTTGGCTCAGAAATTATTTAATTGCAGTTCTAGATAGTTTATTAAATATAAACCTTTGTTTAGAAATTATAAATGTCTTGCAGGGCTAAAAGCTTTGAAATTAAATAGAAGTTGGTTTAATTAAAGTTCTAGATTGTTTATTAAATATAAATATGAGTACTAATGGGGAAGAGGTAACTTTCTACTAAAAATGCTGGGTGGCAATAATGTCTTAAATATAATTAAAATAATCTAAAATAAATATTAAAACCAATAAGGCTTTAAGTCAAAGAAAAAGAGTGAGTTCTTTGGATTTTATGATCAGTTTATGATTAGTTTAAGGCCTGCTAAACCTCATAGATAAACAACCCTTAATATCTTAATAAAATTGCAAGTTAAAACCCCTATAGGTCCATAGCTTGGGCGGGCTCTACTAACGGTATCCACAAGTGTTATAGCTCTAATTGCCAGTCATCAGGTTCAACAACTTTCACACAGAAATCCTTGAACGCCATTTGCATAAAAAAGCCCCAACTGCAATCTGAGCAGCAACAAAAACTGCGAGCAAAAACAGCAGCGGCGCAAACAACAAGATTACGTATACGCCACCATTGCAACAGACGTTAGAGAGTGAGGGAGAAAGAGAAGTCCTCGCTGGGCTGAATTTTATTTGGTTTTTTGTTTTTTTTTGAGAATTATTGAGGGCAAAGTTAATGGTTCTCTTCCACACACGGCTCATATTTTTCGGGAACTTCATTTAACCGATTTTCATGATTACCATTCGATTATTATTTCGTTCTGGCCACTGGCTTGTGCTGGCTTAATTGGGCAAACATATTGTGCCAACGAATGTCAAGTGAACGAAAAGTTCATGAGAAGCCAAGCCAGAGAGAGAGAGAGAGAGAGAGAGAGAGAGAGAGGGAGAGGGTGTGAAGTCTGTCTGGAAAAGTGCAAAAAAAATATAACAAAAAAAAAGAAAATGCTGACAATATTCTGCTGCTGCTGTTGTTTGTTTGTTTCTGTTTCTGTTTCGGTTGCTGTTCTACTCGCATAATGTTTCTGGGTCACACATATATATATATGTACATATCAGCTATAGATATATACTATATACCATATGCGATTTGCAGGGCGCAACGAACGACGCCGAGAAGCGACTCGAAAGTGATGCCCCAAGCCCATCACCTGTGGCACACTCTGACTGGACTGACCCGTGTCCCGGTCCCATCTATTGGCCATAAATCGAAGCCATCTATGCCCGGGCATCGGCCATAAATCAGGGGCTGTTTCCCATTTTAAACCATTTGAACGGGAACAAAAACTCACCTTATAAAACGAAAGTCCAACGCTGCAAAAGAAATGCCTGCGTCATTCCCTCTAAGAACTGCAAGTAGATAAAGAGATCGGGGTATAAAGATCAGTATTAAGGCCAAGAAATTAATCTTAAGTCACTCAAAAAAAGATAAGTTAATAATAATAAGTAATCTATTAACTAATAAGTAATAATAATAATAATAAATATTAATAAATAATCTAATACATATAGATCTTGAGTTATCTAAAAAGGGTAAGGTAATAATAATATATAATCTAGGGCACATAAGTGCAGATCCTTATGATTTATGCCTTGGAGAATATTTAAATATCAATAAAGAAAAGGTTTGAAATTCATTTAGACAATAATTACAAAGATATATATTATTATTGGATTATAATTAAATTTTTGTAGAGCTAACTAAGCTATAAATACTAAATATTTAAACAATAATCAAATATATATTGTGCTAAATAGGCAATTAAGTTTGGTTAGCCCAAAGGTCAAGGGCTGTTAGTAAGCATTTTAAGATATAAAAAAATAAAGAGAGTTTATAAATATAGGAATAGATTTAGTTTATAAAATGTATAAAATTAATTAAATATTTAATCATTTTTTAGCTTCAAGAGGAAAAGGGTTACAAAATTCGATTCTTTGTGTAATAAGCTGAAGAAGCTTAAATATTAATAAACACAAGAATAAGCTTATCTTATGGAAGTTTTAACAAATTTAATATATATAAGTATTGATAAAGTTAATAAATGTAGGAATAGACTTAGCTTATAAAGTGTATACAATTAGTTAATTATTTAGTAATTTTCCTAGCTTAAAGAAGTAAGTAATAAATAGAGTTTACAAATTCGATAAAAAATATTTGACGGAAACTTAGCTTAAAGAAGCAATGAAAAGGTTTAATAATTATTGGGCTAAACTTAGCTTAGGAAACAAATAAAAATATTAAATAAATATTGAGATAAACTTGGCTTAAGGAAGCTATAAAATGGATTAATAAATATAAGGACAGACTTGGCTCATAGAAGGTAAATAAAGGTTAATAAATATCTATACAAATAATTATTTATTGACCTATCTATCTATAGAAGCATCACAATATAAATAAGTTAATTAATCAGTGAAGTAATAAGAGCTATTAGTATTAAGCATTTTCTAGCGATTTTCAACCCTAAATAAATAATAAATTTAAGGAATATTTAATGGCTTTACTCAACCCAGTTACCCTACAAAGATACATCTCTCAGGATTTTGTGATAACGATTTACGAGATGAGCAGAGACTTTGCCAGATCAGAACCCAAATTATTGAACAGTTCATAAACCCAATTTGCTGAGTATATATACTTCTCTAGATAAGTTCCGATAGATTGCTCTAGTTTCGATTTTGTGGCTCTTTTTTGGGACCGATAGAGGCGGCTCTTGCATAATCCAGATATTCTATATAGCCCGAGAACTGGGTGAGCTCTGGCTGTTTGTCGGTCAAGTGAAGTGGCTCTCGGTTCGTGCTGATATATACCCATTGGGTTATCTCGGATTTCCTCAAAAAAGGGAGCGCGGAACTGGCGGGACCGGGAGGAATATCAAATTACCCCGTCAGGCAGGGCAGTTCTGCGCTTTTCAAATACCCAAGCCCCCCCCAAATACCCAATTCGTATTTCGTTTTAGATGTTTCGTATTCTTCTTCTTGGGCATTTTATTTATTTATTTACTCGCTTTTTCTTCGGTGTTCGGTGGCTTTTTTAGGTCAATTTTGACAGTTTGCCGCCGACAGTAAGTGACAGACAGGCAGTGGCAGTTGCAGTTGCCGAGGGATCGATTTGAGGCGGTCTGAGCATCGATGATGATTTTCATCATATTCATGGATTTTCCTCGCATTTCCCACAGATTTGATGGGCGACGGGCGCTGGGCCAAGAACTTGAAAATTCGTGTGGGTGGCGGCAGCAGCATTATGAGAATCTCTGCTGCTCCACATTTGGCCATTTCTTCGAAGTGAAAATGGACAGGGGAAATCCTAATGTTCCGACCAATGGAAATTTTTAAGAGAATCTATTATGTTCTTGATTGGAGAAGGAAACTAAAACCAGTCTTTTCTCACATGGAATTGAACCTGTGATCATCTGAAACTTTGAATTTACTCAAAGAAAAGTAAGGGTAGCGAATAGGAAACGTACCGAAAGGAGCGAGTAGATAAAGGAAATATTAGTAAAAGTAGCAAGTTGTAAAAGTATCGAGTAGTAAAAGTATCGACTTGGTTTAAGGGAGAGTAGTAATAAATGTTAATAGTAGTAATAAAAGTAGGGAATAGTAAAAGTTCCGAGTAAAAAGTGCAACGAATACCAAAGGCAGCGACTAGTTAGAGTAGCAAGAAGTAAATATAGCAACTTGCAAAAATAACGAGTGGTAATAGTAGCTAGTAGTAAAAGTAGCGGGTACTAAAAAAAGAAAGTAGTAAAAGTAAGAATTTGTCAAAGTAACGAATAAAAAATGTAGCGAGTAAAAAAGAAGTGTGTAGTTAAAGTAGCAAGAAGTATATGTAGCAAGTTTCAAAAGTAGCGAGTAGTAATATATTAAATTAAATATATTAAAAGCGAGTAGTAATAGTAGCTATTAGTAAAAAAGAGTAGTAGTAGAAGTAGCGAGTAGAACAATAAGCAATTAGTAAAACTAGCGTGTGATGATTAAAACCTTCATTTATTTATATTTATTTTATTAATTGAAATGCACTTTAATTCTAATAATAAAGTAATAAGACTAAGCTGCTGGTACTTATGCTATTTATAAGTTATTCATGATCCGTAGATCCCAATAGAAATTCCCCCCAAAACATAAAACCCATCGATCTTCGGGATCTTCTAAGAGACTCTGGCAGTGTGTGTATGTGTGTGTGCGTTCGTCATGCTTTCGGCCAGCTCTATTTATGTTAGCTGGTGACCTATATATCCGCCGCCACCCTCCGCCCCTTTCCCTCGTCCCTTAATTGAAGTGCACTTAAAAAAATTATAATAAATATGGTAGAAAAAATAAAGAAAATTTAAATTAATAAGGTAGTATTTTTATTAATGAACAAATTAAGAATATGACTTTGAAAAAGGAAAATAGAAAGAAATTTAAGGGAAATCAAGGGAGTATTTTCTTAACTTATAGAATATTTCTCATTTAAACTTTTAAAAATTATTTTAAATAATGTGATAAATTTTTTAATTATACATTATTCTTTACAACATTATTTATAATTTTAATAGCGAAAAATACACCGCAAAGTTTCTTTCTGTGGACAGGTATTGAAGGCATTGAAAGATCTTTCTCTGCTTGTGTGTGTCTGCGTATGTTTGCCCTCGCACACACACACACCCCCATCACCAAACACACACGCACACCCACCCCCTATCTCCCCCCGAAAAAAATCCAAAAAACACACACTATCTCGCTCTGTAGAAGCGACGGCGACACCTTCAACACATCCCTGGACGCGTATCAAGTTGAAGGTTTATTTTTGTTTACAATAATTTTTTTTGTCGGTTTATTTAGTTGTTGCTGCCGCTGCTATGTGTGTGTGTGTGTGTGTGTGTATTTTTTTCTAACAATACAAACGAAAGCAGCACACGTCTGTTTCCCCGAACCCCTCTACCGCCGCCGCCGCCTTGATCTCAACGCCCGCACATCCAACAAGTAGGTCGCCAGCGTTTCGAAATAGAGGAAAAAAGTTGCCCCCAACCCAAAAAAGAAAAAAAAACCGAAAAAGAAATGTTTCTCTATTACCCCAAAGTTCTGGGTGTCTTTATCTTATCGGCAGTCATCGGTTTTTGAGTTCTATTCCTAAAAAAAAAAGAAAAAACACACACACACAGTTTAAACAAAAAGTTATTTCTTCTTTTCTTTTTTTTGGGGGAACAAATTTTGTTTGTTTACACAGAGAAAAATAAAGAGAAGCTGTGGAAAACTTTGAAGAAAGCTGGAAGATCATTTTTAAGGAACTGGTAGAGGCACAATTTATAATTGAGTTTTAATCAGGGAAATTAATTATTTACAAGCTACGCAAGGTAGGAGAGTGTAACCATATTTCTTTTAAGAAATGGGCACATCTTTTAAGAACCCTGGAAAATTATTTTTAAGAAATATGAAGAGTTTCTAAGTTCCCTGGGAAAACTAATAATTGAGGCTTAAGAAAGGTTGGTTAATGCATTTTCCGTTCTAAATCAAGGAAATTAATTTTTTCCAAGTTTAATATTCGGAACAGGGATGCCATATTTCTTCAAAAAATGGCCACGTTTTTTAACAACCCCGGAAAAAACCTTTTACAATTTTTAAACTAGAAGAAGTTCTAAGTTCCCTGGGACAACTGATAATTGGGGCTTAAGAAAGGTTAGTTGAGCCATTTTCCGTGCTATATGAGAGAAATTCATTATTTCCAAGTTTATTAATTGAAATGGGGTTGCCATATTTCTTCTAAAAATTACCAAATCTTTTAAGAACCCCGGACAATAAATTTTAGAAACTAGGAAAGGCCCTAAGTTCCCTGTGAAAAGTGATAATTGAGGCTTAGGAAAGGTTAGTTGAGCTATTTCCGTGCTAAATTAGAGAAATGCATTATTTCCAAGTTTAATATCGGGAATAGGGTTGCCATTTTAAAAAGAAATATGGCAACCCTATTCCTCATATTAAACTGATATTTTCTTTTGATTCTTAGTTACACATTATTTCCCTCAGAGTTATATCATTCTTTCGTTATTTTTTCCCTCTGTGTAGTGCGTGTGTGTTTGTTCATAATCTTCGGCAGCCGGCATAAAACATCAACAGAGAGAAAGAGAAGGAGAAAGAGAAAAGGGAGGGGAGAGAAAGGCCCCGAAGAGACGACAACAGGCGGGAGGGGGGGGAGATTCTCCGCCTGAGTTATGATGATCAAGTGGGGTGCCACAGCTGATACGGTCAATGGAGAGTGGAGAGTGGAGAGTGGAGAGAGGAGAGTGGAGAGCTGCCAGAAGAGAGTGTAGAGTGTAGAGTGCGTGTGTGTATGTATAATAATAATACATATTTTTCTAGCGATACAGATAGGAAAAAAAAAAAAAAAAAAAAAAAGTATACTTATAGACAAATAAGTACCAACACAGACGCAGGCCGCTCCGGAATCTGGGTCAAACTTTTTTACGTGTATTTGCCTAGCTATCTCCTCTGCCCGTTCTTCGTTCCCCAACCGCAATTCTACAGTCTGCAGTCTACACACACGTACCCCGAGCCATTTATTATTAACCATAATTGTGCGATATTTCGGTCTAACCAGAGTTCTAGTAGGTACTTTTTCTTAATTATTAATTGTATTAATTGTTAAATTCATTTCCAAGTATTATATTCTTCAAGTCTTATTTATTTCCAATTATTTAGAGATTTCTTTAGTGCTAAAACTCTGCAAGTTTATTTTTTATTGCATTTATGGTTAGCCAAAAATCTCACAACTTCTCAGTTTTCTATTACTTACAAGTTTAATATAATTTTAAAATACTATTTGTTCAAACCTAATTTATTTATAAATATTTAAATATTTCTTTCGTATTAAAATTCTATAAGTTTATGATTTTGCCTCTCAGTTATGTCTGAAGACTCTGACTATGCTTAATTTAATTTCTAAATATTATTCCTTCAAACCAAATTTATTTATACATATTTAGACATTTCCTTAGTACTACAACTCTACAAGTTTATGATTTTTTATGACATAATTAGGCTGCCATAAGTTCTATTGCCTCTCATTTATCACTGAAGTCTCTGACTAAGTTTAATTGAGTTTTTCCAACCATTTTCCTCTAATTAATTTCTTTAATTGTGGATAAATAATACACAATCCCCACTCGCTGCACATTCTCGTTGGCCTCCAGGGCAGGCAGAGTCAATGTTAAGCAAACTCTGCTGGGCTATCGGCTATCGCCTCTCTATATGGCTCACTATATATACTATATGCTATATAACGCACTCCGATCTGCGTTGTTTATTTATAACTTGAAACTGCGCATAACGGAACTAGCGGGCGACGAACAACAAGAACGGGAACCATAACCATATTTTATGATCAGCGATCGCAAAATGGTATAGAGCCCAGCTTAAGGGGTATATCAGGTGGAATCTGGAAGGTAAATACCTAAAATCTAAAAAATATAAGGGATTTTCTTATGTTTTCCATAAATTATGGGAGTTTAAGAGTCTTTCCTAATTTAATTACAAAATAAAAACTAAACCCATATTTATATTCTTTATAAAAACCAAAAATTATTTATGTACATTACCTTTCTTTAAAATATTTTAATAATTTAAAAACTCCCTAAAAACGGATAGCCCTGCTTCGATCTCAACAGCCTCTTCTATTGAATTTCCCTTTCCATTTCCCAGAATTGATCAATATTTCTTATCTTATATTTTATGTCTACATCATAGCGGCTGAAAATACCTGGAAACCAGGCAGCAATTGATCCGAGAGCCGGCCAACAGAGCGTATGCGCAATGCAATAATGCAAAAATATAAAAAAAACAGCGACGTCAGCGTTCAAGGATAACTGCTGTCGCCGAGATGCCGTGACATATGCGCCAAGAATGCGCCATAAAAAGTGCAATCGACGGCTAGATACTATATATATATATATCTTTATAGATATATGCGAGATCGGGGGAGAGTCTAACCATATACGAAAAAAGGGGGGAGACTTGACTGCTGCTGCCGTTGTGGGAGCCGCGAGCCGAGAGCCGAGAGCCGAGAGCCGCGAGAGACTAGCCAAGATTCCGTCCGGGCCAGACTAATGCTAATGCAATTAACGGTAGTTTATGCTAATTTCAACATTGAACTTAACATCGAGCTGCTGCCGGAGTGGGAAATTGATATTTACAACCGAGACGGAGAGGGAGACGGAGAAGAGAGGGAGGTTAGAGACAAAAGTCGCCCCGAGAACGAAAGGCAATCCCCCTGCACTCAGAGAAACTGAGTTTTAAAATCATAAGTACGCCTGATCAGTATTTCCACAAGAAAATTAATCTTAATAAAGGTTTCTAAATTTTTAAAAATTATTAAACCTCTAAAACTGGTAGTTATATAGTATTTATACAATAAAACTAATCTTAAAAAATCCCTAAACCCCTTTAAGTACTTAAAATCTGCCAAAAATCAAGGAATTCTTATAGTTTTCCCCATTTAAACATCCAAATCAGTCTCATATACCCCTCTTTTCTCTCAGTACACGATCGCTGCTGCAATTATGGCAATATGGGCACGGTTGTCTAGTAACTATGGCCTAGACCTAGCCAACTGGTCAGACAGACAGACAGAGAGACCGAGAGATAGACACAAATCCCCGCAAGAATTTCAACTTGATTCGTTTCGAATCTTGATCTTGATCTCGTTCCTATTTATGTTTTCCCTTTTTTCCAACTTATGTGTGTGTGTGTGTGTGTGTGTGTGTTGTGGCTGCTGGCCTTCGACTGGTGAATGGGGTCACCACAACTGTTGGCCAAAGAGTGGGGATAAAGCCAAGTTAAAGGTCACAAAGATGAGAAAAGACGGCAGGATCTCTGTATGAAAATTTACATGTTAAAATGATTATATTAATAATAAAAACCTTTGCAGTTAATAATAAAAAAATAATAAAATAAATAAATAAATATTAAATAAGTCATAAAAAATAATTGCTTTATTATTAAGACTTAACAACTGAGATCCTTTTTGAAAATGTACAGTTTAAGAATATGATTAATGCAATTTCCACGAAATACAGAAAAGGGAAGGCATCGTGACATAAAAACCTTTGCAGTTAAAAATAAAACTAATATTAAAATTAATACATAAATAAAAAAAAAAGTAATACAAATTAATTGCTTTATTATTAAGATCTAAGAACCTTAACAAGGGGTTAAAAAAGCAGAAAACTCCACTGCAAAGCCTCTTTAAGCCTCGTTTTCAGCTTTGGTTTTCATTCTCCCTCAGCTTATCACTCATACGCAGTGTGGTCTCTGTTAAATATCTACATTTTACATATAAATAAAATATACATAATAAATATACATAATAATAATAAGCTTACCATTTCATCTATAAAACTTATTTAGAATTATTTTCCCAATTAAGCTAAACACCCCGGGCGTATGCGTAATATTTTTGGTACCAAACACATTCAGCTTGTATTTGAACTCTTGCCGCCTTTTTTAAAATTGAATTTCATGAATTCCGCTTAGCTTGCATATATTAAAATATAAACAAAATATTTTTAATCAAATTCTAGACCTAATTATGTAAAATATTAAAGAACAAAACAGAGAAGAAGCCACACTCACACTCGCATCCCTGCGTGAACTTTACAATTTGGCAAGGACACCGCGCTTTTGGGGAGGCTGCTGTGTGGGGGGGGGAGCAGAGGGAGGGGGTTGGGGGGGGGGCTGGGCATGGACAGAGGCTGAAGCAGGGACAGGGGCAGGGTCGGGGCCGAGAACAGAATCCGTTCAAATTTATAGATTGAACTTGCACTTGGGCGCCAAACAAACACAGCTGCACAGATGCAGCAGCAGCAGCAGCAGCAGCAGCCGCCGCAGCAGTGGCAGTCGAAAAATGTCCTGTCCCAGGGGGGAGGGGAGGGTTGGGAGGCAGGGTGTTTTTCCAGGCAAGGTGACGCGACTTTGCAGCGCCTGCAGAACCGAAGCTGGGGTAGGTCAGGTCAGGAAAAAGCTCTGCTCTGCTCTGTTCGGGGAAAACTGACCTGCCGCAACGACAACGACGAGGATTCCCTCTCTTGACACCTCGTGCGCAGGCTTCAAAGGACCCCCAACCCTACATCCTTAACCCACCGCCTTTGCAGGCCATTCCAAGGCAACACGTAAGCGATGGGTTCAACGCTCCAGCCACAGCGCCAAGGACATCGATACGATATGAATACGGAATACGGACCACGGACCAGGGACTACGACAATGTGCCTGCTGCACATGACAGCCCAGCCGCAGCCGCAGCAGCAGCCGCAGCCACAGCCGTAGAGGCGAGTCCTGGCTATATATACACATATATTTGCTCCGATATATGTGCCACATACGCCACATGTGATGCCGCTGCTGCCGCTGCAGGCGTAAGTGTGTCACTGGCATTGACAGCTCCATGGCTCCATGATTCCAGAGCTGCAGAGCTAATCAAAGCCCCGCCGATCCCGAATCATGGAGGCGGAAGTGGCTGCCTGGCAGCCTCATCTCCCGTTTCCAGGTGAAAGGAAGTCTGGGCTGAAGAACCGGTCCCAGAGATTGGATCAGACTTTCTGGAGGAAAAACCAGCGTGGGCACACATCACTTCGGGGTTAGAGCTTCCTTTGGGCTTGGGTTTTGGGAAAAATCTGTGAGGGAAGCCTCTGTAATATACCCTAACTTAACTAGATATTATTAGAGGGCATTATCATAGATATAAGAATAAAATATTGTACTCAGATATTAATTGTGGAAATGATAATATATAATAAAATATATTATGTATTATTATTAATGGAAAATATCATACATTTTATAATGTATTTTTATTATTATTAGTAGAAATAATCATAAATAATATAAGATATTTTAATCAGACAAAATTAGTGGGCATTATCGTAGATATACGAATAATATATTTTAATCAGATATTATAATAATTATTTGTGGTAATAATCAAAATCATTGCCTACTTTTTGGCGTCTCCATTCAGGCAATATTCCAGAGACTAGCTTAAATCGATCTTGTGGCTGTAATTTCCGTCCAATAGTAGAAAAACTTGACATTTATTAAGAAACAATCAACTTAAGTCGAAAAATAAGAGAATAATTATATAAAAAAATAAATATAATATTTAATGGGTATTTAATAAAGTCTAAGATCACCTTCCTTATTGTACATATTATTCTCAGATGAAATAAAACAAACGTGATTTTTTTTTTAATTACTTGTATTACCATAGTTAATAATAAAAAAGAAATGAGTACTGAGTATTTAATGAAGTCTAAGTTCACTTTCTTATTGTAAAAATGTTCTTAAGTTGAAATAAAGCATAATTTTAATAACAAAAAAATATTAAAAGAGTTAATATTCATATAAAAATATTAGTACTTAGTAAATTTAGAAATCTAAGATCCCTTTCTTATTGTATAAATTATCTCAAGTTGAAATAAAGCATAATACAATTTTTGTTTAGTAAATATAATATTTAATAATAATAAAGAAATTAGTACTGAGTATTTAATAAAGTCAAGCACTTCATTATTGAAAAACCCTACAATTAACTTGGATTTAGGCTACAAATTTCTTATATAAGAAAAAATATAGATTTATTTCAAAGTATAAGCGAAATACTTAAAATACTTAATACCTAATACTTAGTACTTAAAATACCTATATTTCCACGGATATTGATTTGAAACAGCTCGATCCGTTTGTGTTCAATTTCAATTCAATTTCGTATTCATTTTCGAGGTGTGTTTTTTTTTTTAACTTTTTGCATGGGCGAATTGCGATGTCTTTCCTATTCCCAATATATTTTTTTGTTGTTACCTATTTTTTTTGCTATATTTTTTCCTCTATTTTGTTGTTGTTGTTATTGTCGCTTCTTTCTCCGCTTTGCCGCAACACCCACACCCGCACACACCCGCCGCACACCCACACACAGCTGCTGCAGGTACAATGGGCTTTGATCGTTGTCGTTTTTGAATTTGTCGTGCGTTGAATTCAAGCGCCAAGTGAAAGTTGCTCAAATGCTTATTATGATTATATTTGTGGCTGTTACTGTACTTGCTATTACACATTTCCAGCTGCTGCTGCTGCTCCGGCTCATGATGATGATCTTCATCATCGTGTTGGTATTGGCAGCACATAATTTATTTGAGAGGCGGAAAGGAATCAAATTCCTAGTTAAGTGCCAAAAACTAAAAAAAGAAAATAGAAAGAAAAACCCTTAGCCATTGCCATGGTCACTTTGTGTATAACTTTTATTTTTTATTGGCTGGCATTTGTTTTTTTTTGTGTTTTTGCTTTAGTTTTTTCCTGGTCTCTGGCCGCCGCCTGTCTCGCATTTTAAAAATGTAATTGTTAAAATGCAAACAGCAACAGCAACAACACAAAAATGAAATAAAACTTAAGCCCGCCGCTGTTTTTTTTTTTTTTTTTGCACTTTTTTCTCACTTTCTCCTTTTGTGCACGCTTTTGACATTTTAATTGCTTTTTTGCCCATTATCCGGTCCGGCATGGGGCTGTGCCGAGGGTTTCAGAGTTTCAGAGAGACAAAGGCCCAAACCCTAAGCCAACCTCCAAAAATAACCAAAAAAAAAGAAGAAGTTTGCAAAAAACGAGTAAACCGAATAGATGAAAAACTCCCCCACAAAAATCGAATTGAATATCACAACAATTTCTGACTCGTTTCACCTCCACAGCAAAGTTCATTGACTTCCAGGGTGAAATAAAAAGCTAAAACTAAAAAAATACAAAACAAAAAACAACAAAAAAAAAGTGATATAAAATAACAAAGGGGGTGAGCAGGGGGCTGGCGGCACATGGGCCCGGCTTGGGATTATGTAACATTTACCCAGTAACGCCAAAAGCAGCAGGAAACCTAGAAAAACGAAGCCGCAAACGAAACGAAACCGAAATGAAAATGGGAAAACATCACGAAGTTAATGCCTGGCCATCGATGAAAGGAAAAACTTGTGCACAGCCAAAGAGGCGGACACGCGAAAAAAATTAACCTATATATCGAGGAAAGTCCATTAAAATATTTAGTAAATATATTTATGGTGTCATTAACTTCCTGAGAGGTTGAGAATATGGTTTAGGATTAGGTTTTTATCGATTATTTTGTAAATGGAAATTTATTCAAGTTATTTTAAATATCTTTACCTAATATTTATAGAATCTTCCTTTTCCTCATACAACTATCGTATTTAATATGATATCGAAGTGCTTAAAATAGCAACGATAACAAGTAACGATGACAATAACTATATATCGATAACTATTTAGGAATTGAATTTGGTTTTATCGATTCTTAATCGGTTTTTTGTGCCTTATATAAGTAAATTTTATTTGTAGTTAATTTAAAAAATATCTGTGGAATCTAGTCACCATTGTGTTACTTAATATTTGTAGAATCTCCCTTATCCTCATACAACTATCGTGTTTAATATGATATCGAAGTTATTAACAAAATCTACGATAACAAATAACGATAACAATGCATGGGTTTAGGTAATTGTTTCAAAATATGCTATATTTTTAGTTATAATTACATATGAACCCCTTATAAACAAAGATAAAAAACCCTAGTTCTTTCTATATTACATTCTCCGTATTTCGATATTGTTTAGATAAATAATGGTTTTATCGATACAATCAAAAAATCAATCTTTTGTATTTATTCCCGCACAAGTTAAGCTTCCATTTAGTTCAAGTTTATATAATTGATGAGAGTTTAAAAAAAAAGAGTCCAAGTTGATATAAATTAATGAGAGATCATTCAGTTATAGATGTTTCATAAATATATCGCATTTTGTATATAATTTAATATATATCGATAAAAATGTAGTAATTAGTAAGTAGACGAAGTAAATAGAAATTCATAAGAGATTCCTTGAGTTATCTTTGCGTTGTGGTTATATCAATATTTAATCATTATTTTATGCTATATACTATATAGTATTTCATTTTTAATTCCAGTTAAATATTGTATTTTTAACAAGTATTTAGCACCTGCTAAAGACCTCCTTAATGCCAGATCATCATTAGTTATGCATTTATTTTCCGTGTAAAATCCCCCCTTGCGAATAAAAAGCCCGACCTGTCCCAGGTCCCAAGACCCAGGTCCCAGGCACCCAAGTCTCCCAAGTTCCAAGCTCCAGCTGCTCCAGCGGCGATTTCCCAATGTCCAACTAGTCACTAGTCACCTAGCCTAGCCGCCCTCCCTTCCCTGCCAGCCCCCTCGATGGCCCCCCATTGTTGGCCATCATTCGCTTCCTTGTATGACATAACAATCGCCTAACCCAACAGCCAGAGCCAGCCAGCTCTGGGATCGGGGATCTTGGAGGGAGCCGAAGCCGGGGGCGGCACGGGACGGGGGCGATCTTTACCTCCACGAACAGAGAGCGAGGTGTAACCACACCCCCTTTGGGCCCCGCCGAAGCCAAAACAGTGTTTGTGCCACATTCCAGTTTTGTTTTTATTTTTCTCCATTTTATTTTATTTTTTTATTTGCCAGCTTTTGGCTGGAAAATCCCGTTTTTCCCATTCACTGATTCGATCAGGCGGCGTAATGAAAATGGAAAAAACAAAAAGGGGGTAGGAGGAGCAGGAGAGGAGAGACAAAGAAACTTTAGGGAGGGAAAACCTGAGGCCGAAGGTTGGGATACTCTTGACTAATTAAATGGATATTACATCAGGTAAATATGGGAAAATCCCTAAGGAAAATCTTAAGAAAATATCATATTTTTAGCGGCAGAAATTAAAAACTAAAAGATCTAAAGTCATATCCGTTTTTCCTGATCTAAAAGTGGCTTAAGTTACAAAAACGAGCGAATATGCCCAAGATCAATCGATTTTAAGTAGTATTCTTTATAAAGATGGAAAGAAATCGAAGTTTTATCGAAGATTTTACTTTCATATATTGACTTTAAATCGATAAACATAGATATTTATTTATAATTTGAAATATTTTCAATTTTTTTTGTCAATAGTTATGCTAAATAGTAGTTTATATTGGTTAAATTCTTTATAAAGCTTTTTTTCGATGACTTTTACCTGCACATATCGACTTTAAATCGATAAACATAGATATTAGTCTTTAATTTGAAATATTTTAAATTTTGTTGTCAATAGTTATGCTAAAATATGTTAAATAAAAATATATATATTTATTTATATTTCCGAGATTGATTGCCTTTGCCTTAACAAATCTTTTTTCGATGATTTGACCTGCACATATCGACTTTAAATCGATAAACATAGATATTTGTCTTTAATTTGAAACATTTTCAATTTTTTTGTCAATAGTTATGCTAAAATATGTTAAATAAAAAGATATATATTTATTTATATTTCCGAGATCAATTGCCTTTGTCTTAACAAATCTTTTTTCGATGATTTGTCCTGCACATATCGACTTTAAATCGATAAACATAGATATTTGTGTTTAATCTGGAATATTTTCAGTTTTACATCAATAGTTTGATGCTTAATAAAGGTATACTTTATTTGTTAATATCCTGATATTGATATAGTAACCATATTAATAGTTTCCTTATAATATTTATCAATAAAAAATCGATACAATATGAATTTATAATCGATATACATACAGTTCTAATTCATGTATTTACAGCGCAATAATTCCTTCCAGAAATAACCAACTGAAGCCATTTAAAAATATTATACATATATTTAGCACGATCAGCCTTTGAAAATATGGCCACATATCCATGAATAATTCCCCCACGGACTGTACGAAAATAAAAATCAAATATATATGCACAAGTATATATATTTAATTGCCATGAACCCTAGCGGATGACATAGCCACAGACATAGGCACAGGCGAAAACTATTTCCGAGCCATGACCAAGTCAACAATTGATCGAGTGGGCCACGTTTGGCTGCTTTGGCTGCTTTGGCTGCTTTGCCAAAGAGTATAATGTGAAAATGGAAACTAACAATGCCAACTGCAGTTGCAACAGCAAAATAGCAAAATAGCAAAATGGAAAAACAACAGCAACAACTGCAAAATGCATTGCGACGACGTTGCACCAAAGTCATCGTCGTCATCGCAATTTGCGAGTTTTACTTTCGTTTTTCCTCACGTAACAGGCGCCAAAAGGAAAATGGTGTTAGCAGGCAATGTTACCGTTACCGAGCCAGCGGTGCAGCGGTGCAGCGGTGCCGGCGGTGGAAAAGTGGAAAAGCAGGAGTTGCAACTGTTGCATGGCGATCAAATTCGAATGGTTGCAACTTCCAAGCCAAGCGAAGCAGGAAGCGCCGCGATCACTTTTCTCCTAGCGGAAAGCATGGGGGCAGAGGCACAGTCACAGATACAGATACAGATACAAACTCAACGAGAGTGGGATCCGTAAATTGATGCCATGAATCGAAGATAGCCGCGGCTGCAAATCTCATTTTCGCATTTCCTCAATCGTGCTGCGCCAATTAAATTGATATTACCACCAATGTATATCCCACACTCGGACCCTCACCAACTTCTGGGTAATATTCCATTGAACGCTTGGCAGTTCATAAACCGATTTAGGGATTTTCAAGAACTTTAAAGAAGGCTTAGCTGGAGTAATTTAACAAAGAATGCATGAAACCTTTTATCCCAAAGATTTGGAATTCCAATATTTTCTTAGCAACTTAAGCAGACATTATTTTACAGCAAAATGTTTTACCGATTTAATAAACAGTTGATTTGATATTTATCGTTAAATAATCCTTTAAAATCGGTAAACAATTTGCATTTAAATGTATGTGGAATTACTGGAAGTATCACAATGAAAATAAAAATACCATTTTTTTTATTTAATTTTTAAATGGAAGTAAAACTAAACTTTTCTTTTCCAGTTGAAATCAATTTTCTTTACAGTTCTTTAAACTAAAAATGAATATTGTAAAGTGTGAATAAGAAATAAAAACGTAAATTAATTATAACGAATCTCAAACATTTTAATTATATATTTAAATTCTTAAGAATTAATTTACGTTTATCTTTCAACATTAAACAAATATGTTTTCAATGTGAAAAGCATGCAACTCTAGTTTTGATATTTATACAGCTATTTATTTGTGATATTTACCTCTATATATTTATAGAGAATATTTTTCTAATGTATTTGTAAGAAATGGTTACTTTAGTGCAGGAAATTATTTTCTAACATTTATTTTTAAGTAACATCAGTCTTTGGCTGACTACAAATAAAACAGGCTTTCCGCTAACATGCTTTTATTGATATATTTCAATATTTTCCGATCTGTATCGATTTGTTAATAATAATTTAAAATCAATAAACATGGATGCTTTTATGTGTTACGATATTCATCGATAAATACTCCTTTTAAATCGATAAACAAGGCTGTTTTTTATATGTTTCGATATTATCTGATTTTTATCAAAAGTTCGATGCTGAGTACTGCTATACTAGAATTGTTTATAATTATTTGCAATAATATCTTGATCCTGCAACACATATTCATTATATTTAAATGATGAAATATCGCTATAATACCGATAAAAGTGAATCTAAAAAATATCATTCAATTATCGATACCATTTGTTATCAATATATCGATATACAACCCTGAACCACCCGCTGTTAAAAGATCAACCCTTTTTCGCGGAAACCCGGCGCAAATCTATTGCCCAGACAGCCGTCAGAGGTCTAGGGCTTTCCAAATCCGAGGAGAGGAGCCACCACCCCAACCCCAACCCGCCAAAAAAATCCACCAATCACGTAATCACCTTGTAAGCCTTGTCTTGGCCAAGAGTCCCACAGCCAGGCCAGGCCAGAGCCAGGCCAGAGCCAGAGTCTCGACTCGAGATCTCGGCGTGATCTCGTGCGGCAACAGCCTTTGCCGCCTGCACCAGCAATCCAGCATCCATTGCCATTTTGGAAAATGGGAAACCCGTTTTCCCCAATGGACAGTAAGGCAAAAACGAAAATTAAGTCACCGGCAAATAGGCAAAAAAAAAAAACACAAGGCAAAGAGTGGAGAAAAACTGCAATGCGATTACTTCATCGAGCCAGAGAGAGAAAGTGGCAGGAAAAACGTGGCGAAAAAAACTGGAAAACTGGAAAACTGCAAACTGGCGACGATCGGCAAAGATGGCGTGTCATGGTTGCAGGCCGCCCCCCTCTCCCCCCTCCGCCTCTCCTTACCCCTGGCGGCAACAACAATTTCCCCATTTCCCATTGCGGCCAGCGCTTGTTGCAACTTCAGCCATGATTATGTGGCATTAACTTTTGGGTTACGCAACCATAGTGCAGCCCATGCAGCAATGCAATGGAAATTGCAAATCATATGGATGCAGCACACCCCTCCCCCCCGTCCAGCCCCCCTCTGCCCCCTCTGCCCCCCTCTTGGGCCCACCGCAAAATGTTTGTTGCGCAAATGGAGTCAGGCAAGAAAACGAGCTGTGGAAAACAGCAGCGGCGGCAGCGGCAGCGGCTGCGGCGGGAAAAACAAGGAAAACAACATCGAAACTTGTGGCGGGGAGAGAGGGCATTAGGTGACGGCGATCGTCGTCGTTGAACGTGAAAAGCGGAAAAGTTTTAGCAGGCAGCAGCGGCTTTTGTGGCACATAAAGCATTCGTCGCGAAAGGAAAATGATATGCCAAAGACAAACACAGAGGGGGAAAAACTCTGCCGACAGACGGCAGACATTGGAGGAGGTTACCGAAAGGAAAACGATATATCTGCAGAATCCATTCAAGTTTCCGGGTTTTTCACTTAAATCGATTAACGTTGCTTGTTCGTAGCTGTTTGGGTTAATATTAATTTATTTCTTGGTTCATTTTTCAAATGCAAATCGTAGAGAAAAGTTCGAGAAAATATTTCTTTAACTATTTATAAATAAAATCAATCATACGCCGTGTGGCCTATACAAAAATATGATAACTTTAAGCTTCTTTACTTTGTTATTATTATTATTAAATTGATAAGATTTGTCTGCCATTCCCCTTCCAACAGGCACTAGAAACTTCGTTAAAAGTTGCTGGTTTTCGTGCGGCATACGTGTCGTATGCGTAACTTTTGTTTCTGGCATTTTCCGTTTATGCAATTACACTCAATATTTAGCCAAACTAATTAATGGTGTTTAGCCATCATTTGCAAGTTAAGCTTAATTGATTTTGAAATGAAAATAATTAGAAACGACAGCTTGTAGCATAAGTGACTTTAATTGTATTAAACACTATTGTAAAATCTGTGTGATTTGTTTGGTTAGATTAGTTGGGTACAAAAATATATAATTTACCTATAAATATGGAATTTACAATACATACAACTATTTGTTAATAAAAATTAACCTTCTTTTAGCAAATCAAAATATTATTTTGTAAAGTAAGGTTACTTCAGCACTTAAAAATATTATTTAGTAATTATCTTGACATAATAAAATGCATATTTAGTAAGATAAATTATGTAAAAACTCGGAAACATCCCAATTTAGCAGTGGAAAAATTGTAAAAGCAAGAAATTAAAATGTGGCCAAGCCACAATATCCTTGGGAAACTCACCTGTATAGTGTGATCCTGCTGAACTTTGTCCTTCCTCCGCCTGGCATGTCTGCAACGAGAGCAAGAGAGACGCAAGGCTGTATTGAAATGCATGTTTACGTGCCATATGCGGTTATATCCCCCCCTCCCTTCGCCCACTTCTAGAATTGCATTTCACTCTTGATTTCGTTTTTCGACTTCGGCTGCCACTTCGTTTCCGCTTCGTGTGGCGTTCGGCTGGCGTTCGGCTGGCGGTCGGGTCGCGCGCATCGCGTTCGTGCCATGATACAATTATACAAGGTAGTCTCGTCGGCTGCCGTCTCGTTCGGTTTTCAGTCCGTTAACGTTCAGTGCTTGCTGGCTTGTTGATGTGAAAGGTTGTGTGCGGACAAATTTTTTCGCGAAGTTTAACCCTTGTGCACAACAAAAATGACATATTGTAGTTTTTGCCGCAAGCACGTGGAAGGCGTGAAATTTATAAATGCACCGAATGAAAGAACATTTTAATATAACAAAAAATGTAAAACAAATCCTTTTGACAGCATCAAAAAATGTTAATATTAACTTAGACATAAAAACTTTTTACTTTAAGATTAGAATTTATTTTAGAGTTAAAAGCCTTAACAAAAAAATATGTATACAAAAACAAAAACAACGATTAATTTCTAATTCAAAATTATTAAAAATTAAATTATAAAAAAAAACAACTCTTTTTTAAATAACTTGTAACATTAAACCCCATGATCCATCTAAGGGTTAATCAACACGCTCTATTGTTGTTTCACTCACACTTAGCACGCTGAGTCTTTTCAGTCGCACTCATTGTAAGCATTGTTAACGGACAGCTTTTGCCGACGAGACTACCTTGTATAATTGTATCATGGTTCGTGCTTCGTTCAGGAAGAAGAAGCAGCTGCGGCAGGCTGCGACGTCGGCAGAGCCCCAACAGCTGGCCTGCATTAGAGAAGGAGCGAGGCTGAGAGAGAGGGCGCCAGCGAGAGAGAGCGTACTGTACTTCCCCCACCAAAACAAAAAAAGCTCGCTCCCCAGTGCCTGCTCTCTCTCTCTCTCTCGCTCTCGCTGGCTGCAAATGCAGCGCTGCTGACGTCGCTTGGGTTATTCAATAGAGCTGTACGTGTGTGTGTGTGTGTGCTATCTGCCACCATCGCAACAACAGCAACATGGCGCTTTTGCCATGGTATTGTACGTTGCCTATTGCCACTGCAACGGCTGAAACGACCTCCCTACAGGTCTTTGACCCACTGCTAGCTCTCCCTCTCTCTATCTCTCTGTCGCTGGCTATCCCCCTCCCGCACACTTGCACGTTATTATTGTTTCCCTTGCTCCCCGCCTCTTTCTATTGCCTGCACATATTTGAGTTTGTTTTTCTTTCTTCTCCCTCCCCCTCGCGCTCTCCCACTACATGGCTCCCCCTGTGTCTCCTTCTCCCTCTTCGCTCACCTACAGCCACTTGCATTTTCTATTGATGTGTGCTTCTCCTGCCTCGTTTTTCGGTCTTCTGTGCTGTGTTTTTTCCCAAATTCCTTGGGTTTTCCATGTGTGGAAAATGGCCATTCGGGATCGCTCGGTTGGGTGGTCTTCTTCTGGCCATCTGTTTGATCCTATCGCCTTTTGGGTGGTCGTGCTTCCGGCTTTCTTCTTCTGTTCTTCTATGTTTTCTGTTCTTTCGTTCTTCTCTCCTCCTGCTTTTCTTTTCTGTTATTATATAATCATATTCTTTTCTGTTATTTCAGTTATGTCTGTTCTTCTGTAATTCTGCTATTCTGTAACTGCGTTCTTCTGTTCTTATGCAACTCTATTGTTCTGTTCTTCTATAACTCAATTCTTCTATTATTCTACATTATAATTATTCTCAAACTCTGCTATTCTTCTGCTCTTCTGTAACTTTCTTTTATGTCTGTTCTTCTGTAATTCTGCAATTCTGTAACTGCGTTCTTCTGCTCTTCTGCAACTCTGTTGTTCTGTTCTTCTATAACTCAATTCTTCTATTATTAACTATTTACTCTGCTATTCTTCTGCTCTTCTGTTACTTCGTTCTTAAGTTCTCCTGTAATTCTGCTATTCTGTAACTGCGTTCTTCTGTTCTTCTGCAACTCTGTTGTTCTGTTCTTCTATAACTCAATTCTTCTATTATTCTATATTATAATTATTCTGAAACTCTGCCATTCTTCTGCTCTTCTGTAACTTTCTGTTATGTCTGTTCTTCTGTAATTCTGCTATTCTGTAACTGCGTTCTTCTGTTCTTCTGCAACTCTATTGTCCTGTTCTTCTATAACTCAATTCTTCTATTATTCTACATTCGTATTATTCTGAAACTCTGCTATTCTTCTGCTCTTCTGTAACTTTCTGTTATGTCTGTTCTTCTGTAATTCTGCAATTCTGTAACTGCGTTCTTCTGTTCTTCTGCAACTCTGTTGTTCTGTTCTTCTATAACTCAATTCTTCTATTATTCTACATTCGTATTATTCTGAAACTCTGCTATTCTTCTGCTCTTCTGTAACTTTCTTTTATGTCTGTTCTTCTGTAATTCTGCGTTCTTCTGTTCTTCTGCAACTTTGTTGTTCTGTTCTTCTATAACTCAATTCTTCTATTATTAACTATTAACTCTGCTATTCTTCTGCTCTTCTGTTACTTCGTTCTTAAGTTCTTCTGTTAATCTGATATTCTGTAACAGTGTTCTTTTGTTATTCTGCAACTCTGTTGTTTTGTTCCTCTATTACTCAATTCTTCTATTATTCTACATTCGTATTATTCTGAAACTCTGCTATTCTTCTGCTCTGCTGTAACTTTGTCTTATGTTCTTCTGTAACTCTGCAATTCTTTCTTTTGTAACTCCGTTCTTCTATCCCTCTTTGTTTCTATTCTTCTACCCCCCTGTTTTTCTATTCTTCTGTTACTATATTTTTGTGTTTATATGTTCTTATTGGATCTCCAATTCTTCTCATTCTCTATTCTTCTTCTTATGACTAATCTGTTCTTCTATTATTCTGCTCCACTGGTCTTCTTTTCAATTTCTCAATTTTTCTTTTCTTCTGTTTCTATTCTATTGCTCCACTCTTCTTCTATTACTCTTTGCTTCCATTCCTCTGTTCTTCTGTTTGTCTGCTTTTCTATTCAACTGTTCTTTTATTCTTCTATTATACTGTTTGATCGATTTTTGAATTCTTCTGTTCTTCTGATTATCTTTTCTTATATTTCCCATTGCAGTTTCAATTATTTCCTTAAATTTAGGCATATTTTAAGCACCTTTTTCATACATAAATTTATAAATTTAATATTAGTTTAGCTCCCTCTGTCCGAGCTACTTTTAATTTCTCCCCTTCTTTCTCTCGGACTATTACCCCCTTCTGGTTTATTTTATATGTTCCGTATTTTTTTTTAGCTCCTTCCGCTTGACTCTAGCTTCTTTCTGTTTTCCTCATCTGGAAGTTGTGGCAGGTTCAGGATCTGGGTTAGTTTACCTTCCCGACAGAGTTCCTTCTTCCGTCTTCTGGCGGCTTTTTTGTTCTTGGCTACCTTTCCTCCCCCTCACCTCTCTTTCGTTTGCCTGTTTGCCTTCCTGAATTAACCCGTGAATGGCCCCTTAACCCTTTGGTGTGCAGCAGAGGCGCATTCTTCCTGTTTGCTTCGCTTGCTTGTTTGTGTGAATTGAGTAAATGGCCAGGTTTTCTTTCTTGTTTTTTTGCACTTTTTCGTTTCTCTATTTTTTTTTTTTTTTATGTGGGGGAGGGGGAGCTGAGGGGGGCTTAGGAGTTGCTGGCTGTCGTGGGTGTCAGGTGGCGTGTACATGTGAAGCACGTTGACTTGTCTCGGCCATTAGAAACTGGCGCAGCCTTCGACCATGTAACCACTTCAGCTGATATGACACACACACACACACACACAGACTAGAGGAAGCGGGATGGTGGTAGAGCGAGAAAGAGAGAGAGAGAAGCGATAGAGACGGAGATAGAGAGACAAATCACCGCATTGCTCTATAAACTTTTAACCCAATTCTTGTGCCTTATTTACACAGACGACGACGACGACGACGACGACGGCGATGACTTTATTTTCATGCCGCCCCGCCGCTCTTTCTCTTTCTTCTGGTGGCTACTTCAATGCCTTCCCCATTTTCTTCTTCTCCTGCTGCCTTTTTCCCGCTTTTCTTTTCGCTTTTCAACTTTGTTGGGGTTGAAAATAGTTTTTGGCGCTTGTTATTTATGCGGCTCGATGCAGTTCGAAGTGCTTTTCTTTCTCCATTAATTTTGTATTTTTAACTGCAGCAGAAGAAAAGCCCCAGGGGAGGTTCAGAAAGCAGCAAGCATAAGCACACAAAGATTCTGAAGAAGAGACAGAATTTATGGCTGAAGAATTGTGAAATGGGGAAAAGCGCTTGAAAATGGCAAAGACCATTGGAAAGTGTTAGCTCCTTAACAGCTTTTAGCTACAGGTTTAATATATACAATATACTATATACAAAATATATTTACATGTATCACAAAGACATCTTGTGGAAGAATATGTAAGAAGACTCAATAAATCATTTGGCCATAAAAGCTTTTCATGTCAGTTCCTTAGGGCGCTTATCATAAAAAAAAATACTAGAAAATAACCCAAGGCAATTAATGCAAACTAATGATACGACTTGGAGGTACCCTATGTGGTCAAAATTTGTGATATAATATAGAAGCAGTACAGGGAAACCTGAGGCTACGAGTTCACCCTTAAGCTCCGTACTCAGACACACGAAAAGTGTTTCTAAGCAGTACGATAGAGCGGAGGGTGAGTATTATGCTTAGGAACACTTTTCGCGTGTCTGAGTACGGAGCTTTAGAAACTTGGGATTTTGAATAATCTATCATGCCATTGCACTTCAACTTGTATCGCTCACTCCCCTTCTCACTCTCTTCTTCGTTCTGCGATCTACGTTCTTCTGTTTGTCTTTGTTGCTCTCATTCTCTCCCCATTCCCATCCTTCTTTATCGCCTTCCATATCGCTCGTTCAATGTTAGAGGAAAGTAATTGAACCCCTAATGATACCCTGGGATAGTTCTAAGAAATTCTACTATTTGCAAGGACCATAATTATAGGCTGCGTGCTGTTAATAGACTATTACCTATCACCTACAGCTGCGGTCAAAATAATAGTAGTGTCCAGTAAGGCTATATAAAATCCACAAAAAAATAACTTTGTAAGCTCTTTAAAAAAATTATTTTAATTTTCATTAAAGCTTAACTAATAGTAGATGTTAATAACACATAACAACTTGAAATTACTCAAAAGAATTATTAAGGAAAAATATAAATGTTGAATTTGACGAAAATTGAGTCGGTCAAAATAATAGTAGTGAAACTTTTGAAAAATTACCACATCCTAAAAAAATTATTTAGGAATACCTGATTGATTGATTATTATAGATCCATGGATAAGAATTTTTTTGAGTATTAGTTAAATATCCTTTATAGACAATAAGGACTCCTCAGCGATTTTCCCTGGAATCAACTGAGATTTGGCATATTTTCATAGAAAAAATAGTTCCACAACTTGCAAATGATAAAAAATTTTGTATGGTAGTATTTTTAGGACTTATTTCTGAATGTCACACCAAAAAATCTCAATCGGATTGAGTTTGGGTGACTGTGCGGGCCATTTTAAGACGTTTACCTGGTTAGCTGCAAGCCACTCTATGTACAATTTACTCGTATTTGCTGGATCGTTGCCCTTTTAAAACATCCAAACAAGTGGCATATCCTTTGAAATATATAGTAGCATCACGCCGACTCAGAATTTGACATATAAATGTCGATCCATTATAGTTCTGAGCCAATACACTGGCCTACCTACATGGTACGCAAGGCTCGCCTAAATCATAACTGACGAAAAACCCGTACCTAACGGTTTTGCAAGTATTTTTAGGAAAAAGTGTTTTAATTGTGGTCGTTTTCAATACTTTCGAGACCCACGGCCGTAAAAATACCTAAGTTGGGCTTTTCCGGCAAAAAAATGTTCCTAAATTTTTTCGAGGGCCAGCTTAGATATTCTGAGGCAAACGTTAAGCGTTTGACAAGATACTTTATTGTTAGATAAGGCCCTTTTTTGGAACTTTTTGTCATGAGGACATTCTCTCTAAGGTTGCTTCTTATTGTTTCCAGATATGCATAGATTAAAAAATTTTTTTTTAGGCTGCAGCAGACATGAGTGTCTTATGCATCCCCTGCCTCACTTGGCGATCCCCTGACTTTTTGTCAATATCCTTGGTCGGCCACTCGATTTTTTGAACATATCGCATATGTGATCATTTTAGATGAGCATACAATAATATATACCCTTTGAAGTAGGTTTTTCTTTCAGATATAAACTTTTTAATCAGATTTTGCCTCTTGGCAGCAATTTTTTTTTCACATTCCATATTGCCAGGACCAAATATAAACGAAGGATATAGAAATGCTAAAAACTGTTTGATAACATCCTAAAGTAATGTTTAAGACCAAAAATCTTAAGAAAAGTTTAGTAAATTTAATCATAAAAAAAAATTTATCTGACACTACTATTATTTTGACTGCGCCAAAAACGTGCTAAATTGGGAAATAATGCAAAATAAAATAGAAAGAGATGTGATAAGACGACATCACTTCATATACTGGAAGAGCAGATATTGGTAATTACTAATATGAAGAAATGAATTGGATTCGTCAACCCATTGGGAAGATACAGCCGAAAAACTTTTCACTAGACCAGCACTACTATTATTTTGACCGCAACTGTACTATTCAATAATTATTAAGCACTTTTCAATCATACAACTATAGATATTTATATAGTTGTCGGATTTGGCTGACAATTTGTAAATTATAAGTCCAATGTTTTGTTATATTTAACGATCAGAAAAATGTTTTATTCAGGTTTAGGGATATATGTACATATGTACATATAGTTGTGGTTCAGATAATAGCACTGATTGGCTAAATATATAGAAAATATATAAATATTTTAATATATAATAATATATAAACTTAATCAAAAGTATATAATAAGCAGGGCTGCCACAGAAATCGCTATAAATATTTTGTCTTTATTTTCATGAATATTTTATATTTCTCCTATTTAAACCTGACAAAGAAAAAAATACATTTTTAATTTAATTAAATTAATTAATTTCCTAAAACATCGCAAAAAATCTATTAAATTTTGTAGTAGTGTTCCTACTTTAGGCACCCACAACTGTGCGGGGGCGTAACCCCGTGCATGGTAATTGCACGCCTTGCGGCGACTAAAGGGTATCATTAAGTGCGGCACATCGTGCACTCTAGTGACATGATTATTAAGGGTGGGTGGGGGTGGTGCTGCATGCATGTGGCTATGTGTGTTTTTGTATTTGTTTGGGGGGGGGGAGGGCCTGCATTGCAACGGCGGCAACTGCAACTGTCGAGTGCCGACTACTGCCCTACATTCAAGGCAACGACTCTGAGATAAGCACACACGCACACACCACTGTATGGTGGGTGGTGGTGGTGGGTCGTCTAGGGGGTGGTGCAACTGCAACTGCAACTGCAACGCAACTGCCACTGCCATTCAACCGGCAGCAGACACTTCTGTGGGCCATCCAAATGTTGTGTGTGTTGGGGGGCACAGCACACACACACACACACAGACACACTGCAGGCCTGTGTGTATTTATACACGCAAATAAACAAGAGGCAGGTCGTCGGCCCCGACTATGGGATACCCTTACCATCCATACAAAGGGTGCTTCAAAAATATGCTTAAAAAGTTCGAGATTTGAAGTCACCTAAAAAGGCACCTGAAAGTAGGCAATGAAAAATATTTAGGGATCACCTTCTGGAAGCTAACCTTTGTATTATAATAAATATAATATAACAAAGGAAGCTAACCTTTATAAAATAATAAATATAATAACCCTATATACAAAGTAAGTTTATCTATAAACAATTTTAAAGATTCCAATTCTTCTCGATTCGAATTCTTCTGCACAAGAAATACTTCTCAAAGGCAAGCAAATACAAAATATTAAGAGTTTACTTTCTGTAATAAATTATATAATAATAAGTCTATATCAATTAGCTATATAGTTTTAATTCTTCTCCTAGATTCTTCTGTAAAAGAGATTCTCCCCCATTTAAAGCTCCATTAGAACCCAAAAAGACCTTATATGCCACATACCTCTTTCGTGCTCCACCGATTACCGGCTGTATAAAAATAGAAAAAAAATAGCTTTCAAGTTCCAGACTCTGGTTCCTGCACACACACACACACACATGTCACACACACACACACACATATATATATATATGTATGTCTGTGCGGACGCAACTGTATTTGTGTAGACATTCTAAGCGGTCATAGTCCCAGTAAACTTTCGCTGGCCATATATATTCACAAGAGGGATGGAAATGGGGGAGAAAGTGGGAGGCAGGAGGGTGCAGGAGGGAGCCGGGAGCCGGGAGCCATGATGAAGTGAAGCATTGCCGCAATGAGCCAACAGAAAACCAAAACAAATTGCTACAAATGCGAAATATGTAGACACCATGTGGTGGCAACTCTATTAAGCAGTCCTCAGCCTAATGCTTACCATATGTGGGTGGCTACCCTTTGGGGGGGGGGGCGGACAACTCTGGCAAGTCGGTCAAAGCAAGGCAGGGGGGAACGTTCTCCATCTGAATAATAATCACTCACATTTTCCCAATAAAACCTGGTTTTACTAGGAGAGTTTCGGATACATTTCAACCTGCCAAAATGTAGAATGCAATTTTAGGGAAGCAATAAAGCATAGAGTTGACATCATGTTTTAAATAAAGCCAAAACTCAGAACTCATATCAGGTGAGTCAAAGCCAAAAGGGCGGCTTTATTAACAGTATTATGCATTTGTAAAAGAAGGAAAGGGTTTAAAAAACAAACATTACTTGTTAATGTTAATTCCTTCAAAAAGGGAATTCCACACCTGTAAATTCCACAAACATAACCGGAGTTCTTCTTGCTTTTAGAGTCCCCAAAAAGTATTTCCTTAGTCTTTCTCCTGCTTCTTCCTCACTCTCTCTCTCAGTCTCTCTTTCTTTCTCTCCCTCCTTCTTCCTCCTTATGGTGACGCATATAATTTCACCTAAACTTGAATTGAAAATTTTCATGATCAACGGCCATGATGAGGCCCCCGAAAAATCAGCAGCCAAAAAAGAAGAGAAGAAACCAAAAAAAAAAAAGATGAAACAACAAAAAAAACAAAGGCGAGACTCATCCGTTTAGTAATCAAGTTGAAGCATCTTCGGGGGAGTGGGGGCTGCCATTTAACTGTGATGGGAAACAATAACACACACACGCACACACTCGAGTCCAAGTTTTGGAGTAAAAGTGAACGGGCAAGTTCAAGTTTATTTTCTGGAGATACAACAACGCACAAAAATTAAGCTACCAAATAAAAAAATAAAAAGGAAAGAAAAGAAAGAAAAAAAATATAAATATAAAGGGCGTCAGAATGATGCGAGTAGAAGACGCAGCGGAAGAAAGAGAGATAGAGACGAGGGGCGGTCAGAAAGAGAAAGGGAGAAAGCGCGAGAGGGTGACAGAAACAGAAACAGAGATGGCGATAAGGATGGCAATAACGGGCCTAGAAAAAAGGGGGTCTTCACAATAAAATTCTAAATATAAAAAATAAAATAAATACAAATATATTTATGTCAAAGTTCTATGAGTTGGAATTTTTAATATTATGTATTAATAATATTTTTTTATAGAACCCCCTCTGCGTAACATCCTGACTACGCCACTGAACACACATCAGCAGCAGAGGCAGCCTCAAGGTGTGGCACGTCATGTTCACACATACAGACACACAGGAGCTTGGGCTTGACCCCCGAAAAAAACCAGAGACGATGCCAAAGATGTTTGGACTGTAACTGTAACCGGTTTTTTTTTTTAATTTTTTTGGGAGGGAACCGCCATCGTTTACAAGCCCCCGAAAAGAGGGGGGTAGACGGTACCGCTGAGGAAAGCTATCATAAAAAGCGCGAGACACTCCACGAAAGTCGCATGCAACTTAATCCCATGAATACTCTACTTAACAAACATATTCAATTATTGAAATACTTAATTTAATTTGAATTAAATAACTACTGTCCCTATCTACTTTGCTAGAAAAATACTGTCTTAAAGAAAGCTACTATCCCTATCTACTTCGTCTTAAAGAAAGCTACTATCCGTATTTACTTCGTCTTAAAGAAAGCTACTATCCCTGTCTACTTCGTCTTAAAAAACTACTGTCCCTATTTACTTCGTAGTAAATTACGTCTTTACTACACCCAAAAAAAAAACAAGAGTTTAACCTTAAAAGTTGTCTTAAAAGTATACTCAATCAGTATAACGAGTTAAGTATAGATTTTATACTCCCAAATATCAAATGTATACTCCAAAGTTTAGTTTTTATACTCTATAGTTTCAATTGTGTATTTTTGAGTCTTATTTTTATACGAACCTACATCGAAAATTCGATAACATATCGCGTTAGCTGGAATTTAGTGCTTTTCTGTTTGTCGCATTAGTGATTATTTTGAAATATTGGTGGAGATGAGTATAAAATGTATACTTTCGTAGTATTAAATTGATAAGCATCTTATTAAGAAATTTTTCATACTCAAGAGTATAGAATTCATGTAACAATCGTATAGGTTCTATGATGATTTTTTTTGGGTGTACCCTGACTACTCTTAAATTGATAAATTCCCTTTAAAATATTATTTAAAATTTAAAACATTATCTCAAATATATTTATTTTAAAGAGTATGCATAGCTTGTCTTGGCCCTCCTCCACCTTTCACTAGCCCTGCCTCTTTCTCTCGTTTCCTCTTTTCCCTTGACATTTTGGTTGTCTGTCGTTTTTTTTTTTTTTTTTTTTTTTGATAAGCTCGTTATTGTTAGTGTTGTTGCAAAAAGGGTGACGAGCTGCTGTTGTTGTTGCTGTTGTTGGGCCATTAAACGTTCGTTGACTTCGGCTTTGGCCAAAAAGCGTTTCCAAAGGGGAAATGGAAGTGGAAGAGATCTGTCCACATTTTTTTTTGTTTTTTTTAGCAGCAATTGCAGTACATCCAAAAAATAATCGATTTGATTAGGACAAATGAGTTAACGATCCCAATTATCAATGATTTTTTAATGCGATATCGATTTATATTGGAGGTAATCGATGTTAAATCATATATTTGCTTTTTAAATTAAGATAATTTCAAGTGACATTATGTTAAATCCTTTAAAGGCTATAAATACCCAATGTTTAATGTTAAAGCTCCGTACTCAGACACGCGAAAAGTGTTCCTAAGCATTGAGCCAAAACGAAAGAGGTACTGCTTAGAAACACTTTTCGTGTGTCTGAGTACGGAGCTATAATTTCTATAGCTATGGAAATAGTGAACATAAATATCATTCGAAATTAAATCGAAATGAATTAAATTGACATTATTAAATGCTTTGAGTGTATAAGACGCAATTATTTGATGTATAATTTGTATTACTTTTCCTAATTTCCTTTAAGTTTTGTTGTTAATTTTTATATTTTTTTATTATTTTTTTTTTTCTTTTGTAAGTATGTAAGTACAGTAAAATAAAACATTTGAGCCGTCTGAGTTTCAAAGTAATTGATGTGAAAGTGAAATTTTGTTTGGTTTGTATTATTATTTGTTTTTTTTTTCGTCTTTGCTTTATTTTCACTCTTTTTTGTTTCTGTTTCTCTTTCGTTTTGGGACAGGGGTCAAAAAATCTGACGGTCATTATGCGGTGACCATAACCTTAAGATTGGCTTGGAGAAAGAGACGAGACTACACGGAGTTAGAGCGGGAACGTACAGCTGTTTTCCTTTTCTTTCTTTCTTTTTTGGTAGGCTGCTGATCTCTGGAAGTGCTTAACGGTTTTCGGTTACGAAGAAGAGGAAGAACACGTGCTGGAAAAGAAAAGAGCGAAAGACCGAAAAGCAAAGGCAGCAAGAGAACCACAGAAACAGCGACGTCGGCAGAGATAGCGACGGCGACGTCGACGTCAACGTCAACGCAACGGGTTCAATGGCTGACCCAATTTCGGGCACACACGGGCGCCAAAGAGAGGGGGAGTGGGGTGGGATGGGGCTGAGAGCGCGAGGAAGAGAGAGCGAGAAGTGGAGTCATTAAAGCGAACGGGAATCGTATTGTGAAAGCCAATGGGCGAGCGAGATGGCGCTTTGGGGCGAGAGAGCAGCTAAGCAGAACGCAGCATAATGCAAGTTCACTGAGTGATCGCTCTCTCTCCCTCTCTCGCTTTCATTGCTTCTAACTGTTGTTGCTTTTGTTGATTGGCATTCCATGTTGCCTTTACCGCTGCTGTTGTTGTTGTTGCTGCTGTTGTGGGATTTGTTCATGCGCAAACAGTTCGTTGTTACTTTTATGTAATTTATTTTCATTTCATTTAATTTCATTTTTCTCCCGTCCTCCTTGCCTCTTTCTCTGTCGTTTCGTTCGTTCCGTAGTACTTGCCCTTTTTCTCCATTCACTTTCTTTGCCAGCGAAAGAGAGAGAGAAAGAGTAATGGAAGAGGGGAAAAACCAGAGTTATAGCATAATTGCATAGAAAAGATCTGTATCTGATATCCACTTGTTATTATTAACCATCAAATTGTCATAATTTACCATCCAAATGCTAATATTTATGATATAAGAACGGTATTATTAAAAGTATAAAGTTTAATATCTAGAACTAAGAATTATCGATAAGATAATACAAATTAATCGATATCGTTGTAATATTGTGTAATAAACTCGATTGGTACATAGCAGTTAACGGCTTTATGATATTTACTGTGGAATAATAAACAATATAACCTGCTTCCCTGGGATTCCTATGCAACTTAACATATTATGTAAAGATAGCGATATGTTAATTTTCCATATCCGATATTATCGATATATTCTAGTTATATTACATCTTTTCTTCGATATATAGGTTTTATCTCTGGCCCTGGGATCCTCAATCCCTTTGATCCGTACCCAAGATGAGCTTACCACCTTGTGCAAAGCCTATAATATCTAAGCACGATCATTTCGATACAATAATTCGATAATTCAATCATTTCGAGACAATAATTTTTCGATATATCAAATTGTATTATCGATAATAGGGAAAACATCGTCTAAGATCACCTTTTTTCCGTTCAAAAGCTTCTAACAGCACATTCACTACTCTTTTTTTTTGTGCAACTCGGGTATTACGTGAAAGTTTATTGAACTTTCGATTTCGCTCATAGAATGCACTAGTGTGTGTGTGGCTAGCTCACTAAGTCGCTCGGTCAACGAGTCAATGGCGCCCGAATCGCAACCGAAGCGAAGAAAAAATACAAATAAATAAAATGAGAAATACCGATCCGCCGGCCGACGAGCCCAAAAAACCGAATCACTTCGCATCGCATCGCATCACGAATGCAGTTTTATGAGAAAATCCAATCGTGCTACAGAAATAGCCGCAACAAATACAGAAAAAATGGTGGCGAACGAAAATTTGCAACTATGTGGAAATCGGCGGGATAGAGCCTGGGGGGAGGTAGAGTTGCCGCCAAGTGTAGGGTAGCCACACGGAGTTGATCGATAACAACAGTTTTCACTGCCTTCAAACTCTGTCGGTAGCAAGGAATCCAACAAAAATTATCGAACTTGAACCGATAGCAATTGAAACTGGAAGGAAATGAACTTTGTTAAATGAACTTTCGACCAAACTCAGAGTTCCATTCTCACCTATAGAAGAGACAATTGTCTTCCCTCCCTAATATTCCCTGAGGTAGCCAATCATTATCATAGTTTGAATTCCTTGAAGCCCCCAAAGTGCCTTTTGTTAGTGTTCTATAATATCCAACGCCAAACTTCCAGAGAACCGGAACCGAAACCTCAAACCCAAAAAAAAAAAACCCGAATACCTCGTTTCTTGCCCATATGTCCGAGGTTACTGCCAATGGCTCTCTTGTAAGACCCCGTTTTTTTTATTCCTTTTTTTTTTTTTTTGTTTCTTTGGCAAGACTTCACATTGATTTTGGTGCCTGCTAGCTGGCACTTTCCATTGCATAAGTCAGCGTTGCCAGGTCGGGTTCGAGCGAGGAGCGAGAAAAGTTGCATACGTCGGTCTGTCAAACACTCGAAATGCACTTCTACTTCCCAGCGGACACTCCACAGCCCCCCCCTACACAACCTCACCTCGTTTTTCGCTTAGTGTTTTCCTTAGCAAAGCGTGAAATTTTTGCACTTCCTTGTTTGCATGCAACATACTCGTACTCAAATAGCGAGGCAACTACACAAAAGTGCCCCCAACCCCGCTGCTCCTCGCTACCCTCTCCCGCCGCCCCGACCTCGACGCGGCCCGGCCTTCCTGGTATGCTCCACACAACTCACTACTCACTGGGTAGGTAGAGGAGCCAAGGAGGATCAGGCGGAGGCGGATGGAGGGAACCACCGACTCAACTTGGCTATGGCGCTGCTCCGCCTCCGTTCGGCGCTGCTCGCCTAGTCGTCGATTACAGGCAGGCGCATGCAAATATATACACACACAAAATTAATATCTAATAATATTTAACGCTCTCGGAATTAATGCCTCTATGCAGCAGAATAAAATTACTTTACTTTCATTGAATTTTGCAAAACAAATATAGTGAAAACGAGAAAGAAAGCTAAGTTCGGTAAACCGAAGTTGGTATACCCTTGCAGTCTGCAATTGGATCATTGAAAATCGAACCATTTTAGTAATGTTGATGTACATTTTACATGGCAGCTATATGATGTAGTGGTCCGATCTTAATGAAATTAAAACCATAATTCTAGAACCATAAAAAACAGCTATATCTCAAAATTTATAGAAATACGTTGAAAAACATAGAAGTTAAATTTTTTTTACATTAATTTCGCCATCATTCCTATGGCAGCTATAGGATATAGTAGTCCGATTTCGGTCGTTCCGACATATATACTGTGTGCTAAGGAAGTAAGACTATGCTGAAAATTTCAGCTCGATAGCTCAAAAACTAAGAGACTAGTTCGCGTAGAAACCGACAGACGGACAGACGGACAGACGGACATGGCTAGATCGACTCGGCTGGTGATGCTGATCAATAATATATATACTTTATGGGGTCGGAGATGCCTCCTTCACTGCGTTGCAAACATTATAATACCCTCTGCAAGGGTATAAAAACAAGGAGTTTAAAATAGTTAATAAATATTTTCGATTTTATATCTATGTATGTATATCAATTTTTGATATTACATTTAGTCACATTGCTATTAATGCGACCCCGGCTGTGACTTAAGCTAGTGTCATTCGCGTCATTGCATGTTCACCAACGCATCGCCGTCGACGTCGACAGCCCCCAGCCCCCGCAACCGCCGCCCCTTTTTGGAGCGACAACTACTGTGCCACTGGCTCTTTCATCATGCCAATTGGCGTCACTGCCTCACTGACTGCGGCGTCGACAGCGACGCTGACAGCGACAGCGACTGCAGCCGGCTGCAGTTTGCATCATCACCTTGTGCCGTTGTCAGGGCATTGGCACAGTTTCACACACACACACACACTCTCGCACACAGACAGCCGTGTATTTGTTGTTTTCCTTTTTTGCTTTTCGCTTTTTCCTTTTCGTTTCTTTTTTTTTTTTGTCGTGTGGCTTTGCTTCTATATTTTGCCTTTGGATTTTTCTCGTTTCGCGTTAACTTTTCGGTTGGCATTTCTGGTGCTCTTGCACTTTATCGATAACTGGGCAATCGGTGACGGTGTCGGTGGCAAACGGGATTTCGATTGATCAAAATTCAGGATACTTAGCGGCAGGTGTTGTGTTGCAGACTGTACCGCATACACATGGCGTATACGTAATGTGGTGGCAGCATGCATTACGTATACGTCGTGTTGATAGTGCAATTTATTGAAAGGTTCAAGAGTTTGATGTCGTTTTTAATTTTAAATAACTTAGTGGATAAATATAATTAGTTTAAAAAATTTAGAATTTTTTATTCTAAAAAAAAGGCTTAATATTACAGACTCAAATACTCTAAATAAACATTATTGTATATATCTGAATTTAGAATATTTCTATATTTATATATATTTGAGCCAGGACCTGGAGGAAAATTGGAAGAGAAAGCACCGAAATATCATGGTAAAATACCGGACTACAAGGACTTCAAATGCCAGCGATCCGCCTACCCTCTTGACCCCTTCAGTGTGGGTATGCCTACAACTTGGCTCATTGATTTCCCATTACCAAACACACATATTCAATCAAAAAACTGACAGAATTACCAAAGTAATTGAACCTATCAAGCAGCCAAATTGATCCAATAACTGACCTTTGCAACGTGAATTATACATCAGCGATTACGGTTGGTATTTTGATTCTTGGATTACTCTATCAGGCAAAAGGATGTGTTCAAGGCAGGACAATGTCCTAGTTTCTATATTTTTAGTTGCTTTACTTGAGGAGGATATTGAGGATCGTGACCAGAAAGCAGCCAGAGTCCTTAACACTTACCGCATTTACCAAGGCGGCGGAGGATGAGGATGCGGCGGTGGCGACGACGTCTGGCGTTTCACTCAAATGGAAATGGCTGAAAACAAACAAAAAGAAACAAAGAATAATTAATAAACGAGACACAGACATTCAAACAATTATATAATACTCGTAAATGTATGCCAGTCCTGGCTTTCAATTAAAATAACAAAGAGGCAGAGGGAAAAAAAAGATTCTTCAATTGTTTATTATTATTCGCAAAAACGCTTATTGAATATTAAAAAAATAGCAATGCAGCCTTAAAATAAAGCTCTTTTTCTATTAGTTTTTAATATTTTCAGACCAGATGTTTATATAACCCAATATGATTAGATTAGAGTACAATAAACTACCTGTACACTTATCAAATATTAACTCATAACGTTTAAATATATTATAAAATATTTCGAAATAAAACATAACGTTTAAATGCTCATACAAATATTTTTCCTATTTTTTTGTTATATATTCTTGATCAGCATCACCAGCCGAGTCGATCTAGCCATGTCCGTCTGTCCGTCTGTCCGTCTGTCCGTCTCTCCGTCTGTCGGTTTCTACGCGAACTAGTCTCTCAGTTTTTGAGCTATCGAGCTGAAATTTTCAGCATAGTCTTACTTCCTTAGCACGCAGTATATATGTCGGAACGACCGAAATCGGACTACTATATCCTATAGCTGCCATAGGAATGATGGCGAAATTAATGTAAAAAAAATTTAACTTCTATGTTTTTCAACGTATTTCTATAAATTTTGAGATATAGCAGTTTTTTATGCTTCTAGAATTACGGTTTTAATTTCATTAAGATCGGACCACTACATCATATAGTAAAATGCACAAAATTCGATGTTTTTTTCAACATTACTAAAATGGTTCGATTTTCAATGATCCAATTGCAGACTGCAAGGGTATACCAACTTCGGTTTACCGAAGTTAGCTTTCTTTCTCGTTTTTTAAGTTAAATAAGCTCAATAGTTGGTAATTCCTAAAGTAATATAAGTATAATTAACTTAAAACTTACTTTTCTCTTTTCCAATCACTTAGAGGAGCCCTGCCTTAGACATTAATTACAACAAAATAAGCCTGTCCCATTTCTAGAGCTATGATTAAGCCTTGCGTCCTTTTTTTTTGCAAAATCTCACAAAGGCAGCGCCAATTAAAAAGCAGCTGTAGGGATTCGTCGTGGCCCAGGCAAAAATCCCAGCAGCCTTGGGATGCAGCTTTGCGATCCAGGAAAAGCTGCTGCAGCATAGTCAGCATTATGGGTCCCCCACCCCCACCCCCACCCCCATTAACAGCCCCGACCACCGCTACCCCCCATTTGCGAATCAATGTCTCTGTCTGTCTGCGCCAAAAGAAGAAGCTTTTGAGGGTCGCGGTGAGGGACACACAGCATTAGGAGAGGCGAAAACTCATCTACGCTCGCTCTCTCTCTGCGAAAAAGCTCGAGCGAGAGCTCTCTGCGGAATGCACAAAGAAAAAAAAGAAGAAGACACAGCAAAATAATGCAAAACGCAAAACAAGGAGAACTTTGGCGCATCTGTGTGCGATTTCAACCTCAAGTGAACCGAAACGAGGCGAACTGAACTCAGCTGAACCGAACCGAGAGCTGAACCTGCCCCACGTCGCTCCTCCATTGGGATAGGTCGGAATCGGCAACGGCATGGGAATCGTCACCGTTATAGGAATCGGAATCGGAATCGGAATCGGGGAATCCAAGTCCAGGGCGTATCTGTGGCACTTGGCTGCGTGTGCAAGTGTGTGCGAAGTGCTCGACTGGGACAGCTAAAAATAGTTAAATGCAGTGGCTCGGTCGGTCGGTCTGTCGGTCACTTGCCCAGCACATCAGCCCTGCACCCTACCTCAAGCTACCACCACCCTTTGTCCTTCTCCCGATAGAAAAAAAACACCGCCATGAACACATAGAAAATCAAAACAAATAGAAAATTTATTACCTTGGTGACTTTGTTTTTACCTTAGGAAGCTCTCAGACTAAACAGCAATCTAAAATCGCATCAAGTTAGAATTTTTTTTAGAAATTGGTCAGCTTTTTTTTAGGACTCAAATTTTTAAAGAGTACACAAATCTTTACTTAATGTTAGTTCTTTTTTTTTTGTCCTTAATATAAATCATTACCTAATCCTACATATTAGCATTAAATCGAATAATAATTATTTTAACTACATTTAATTTTAAAAACCAAATAATATTTAGTAACTTCATTAAGCATTAATATTTAATTTAAGGCGTGTTACTGCGCTAATAAAAAAAATAAATATCCATAAATCCGATAACATTACGTCAAAATGAAATAGTTTAAGCTCCGTACTCAGACACGCGAAAAGTGTTCCTAAGCATTGAGCCAAAACGAGAGGTCAATACTCAACCTCTCGCTCTATCGTACTGCTTAGAAACACTTTTCGTGTGTCTGAGTAGGGAGCTTTACAAAAAAAAACATGAAACAATGTTTAAAAATTAAATCTAAACAATGTCTATAAAAAACGCAATATGTTAACTATTTTGTACATATATTTTTTTTTATTAAGCTATTTATTATAATAGAATTTCTTATTTAAGCCATAATTAAAAGAAGAGTTCTACTAATAGTAATGAAAATATTTGCGAAAACTTATTTGTTTTTTTCTTGTTCTCTTCTCTCAGTGTACCTTTCGTGTTGCCCCCCCCGCTTGACTCTTTCTCTTTCACTTTTGTTTTACATTTTATTGCCTTGCTGGCAGTTTTTTTCAGCTCGTTTCTTTCTTTCGGTTTTTTTTTTCTTGTATTTCAGCTAGAACTGCAGCCCACCGCCCTCCGCCCCCGGCAGAGCTGCCACCCCTTTGAACATTTTTGTTTTCATGCAAAAAGGTTGAAGACCTTTCACCTACTTATTGTGTGTGTGTGTGTGTGTGTGTGGATGTGTGTGTGGTGCTGGTACTGCTTCTTCTTCTTCTTCTGCCGCTGCTGCTGCTGCTCTTCGCTGCGTTGTTGTTGTTGTTTCGTTTTTGATTCGCTTTCTGGGCGAGAGAAAGGGGAGGCAGGGGAAAGTGGGGGAGAGGGGGCGAAAAAGTTTGCATTTTAAATATTTCAGCGAGAGACAGAGATGGAGCGATGCAGAACTGTAAATGTCTAGCGGAAGAAGAAGCAGGGCAACGGTGAAGGAGAGGGAAAGCAATAGAGAGGGGTGGGATCGGAAGAGGGGGAGGGCTCTCATGTTACGTATGTGAATCATTTGAGTCATTCTGCAAGTGTGTGTGTGTGTGTGTGTGAGTACTTCTCATATATTTAGAACACTTTTTGCCGTTGATTCGATTTCAGCTAGCTGTTGTTGTTGTTTCTATTGCACTTGCGAAAAGAATAGGTTGACAGAAAGGGAAGGAAAGAGAAGGAGAGAATACGATCACTTGAAGGTCCTAAAAAGAATTCAAATAGTAACCTTTAACTTGTTGTTTTTGCCTGAATTCATATCTAATAATTAATATTTACTGGAAACATTTCTATGATTTGTAAATATTTTCGATAATTCTCTGATTTAATCGAAATTTTCTATTATTAATCGATATGTGATTGTTTCGGTATCACATAGAATATTTTTTACCCATTAGAATTAAAATAATAACTTTTAATCTGAGAATGATATGAATTCGTATATAATAATGTCAATGTTATCCATATTAACCATTATAAATGCTGATATTAATCGAAATGTATTAAAATATTAGGTTTTAATCTGAGAATAATCTAAATTCGTACAAAATAATCGATTATTTGACATTTTTGATGAATCTATGAATATGCATCAAAAAATCAACTTATTACCTGAATTAGTATCTAATATTTGTTAACAACAATATTTGTTATCGATAACTCTGCGATTACATCTCAATTTCTTTCCAAAGGATCTAAAAATAACCCTTAAGTGTTTAATAGCTGGGCGGAAGTAAAATAATTTATTTATAATGTCTCATTTCCATGTCCGAGCATTAATTACGTTTAATATATTCAGTGCTCTATTATCTTTCGCCCTCTGTTTTCGCCAGGAATTCCGTGGGAATCTCCCGTGTCGGCGCAGTCTAGACTTTACTACCTCCCCCCCCCGCCCCCAACCATCGCCTCCCAAAAGCCACCCCCTTTTGAGTGGAGTCGTGCTGGCGCGACCTCTCTCTCTTTCCCACCTCGCTTTGCATGTTTCGCTGCTTTCTTCTTTTGTTATTGTTGTTGATTCGTTATTGTTGTTGTTGTTTTTTTGGCAATGCCAATCGCAAAACCGTATTTGGGTCAATTATAAATATTAAACGCAATTAGCAATGAAATTTTCAATTTCATTATCACGCCGCTGTCGGCAGCGAAAAAGAAAAACGGAAAAAAAATCTACAAAATTTCGTTGACAACGTCAACTGATAAGAGCGGTTTTTAGTGTACATTATATACAAACATACTTATATGTATGTACATATGTACACATATTCATATGTAGAGGGTTGTGGGTTTCTTTCGACCAGATGTCTTCGTCATCAGCGGGTTTGGTTCTGCAATGTCAAGACTGCTGTGACCTTATTTTTATACAAATACGCGTACGCACACACAGACAGACACAGACACACACAGTTTGGCATATCGGAAATTGGCACTTGCCGGAATTTCGGATTTAAGCGAATTAATAGTGAAAATAAGAGAAAGAAGTATACCATAAACCAGTTTGTGCCATTCTATATGGACAAAAAGTAAAAGCCAAACGTATTTCTAAATTTTCTATCAATTTGTTTAGAGAGTTTTAATAGGGTTTTTGCCCATGTAAAAAGTAGAGATTATTAATAGTATTATTATCTAATAAGTTGATACATCAATTAAGAGCAAGGACAAGAGACAAGTAAGTAAGGATTCAGAATCAATTTGCTGCTTAAATCAGTTGGGAATTATTTGGTTACTTTTAGGATATTTGAAGAATATAAGAATAAGTTGGGGACTCATCAAGGTTTTTATACCCGGTACCCATAGGGTACAAGGGTATTATGGGTTAGTGCCAACCTCTGTCCGTCCGTGTGAAACAACAGATCTCAGAGACTATAAGAGCTAGAGTTACCAAATTTGGTGACAACATTGGAATCTATTGCACGCAGATCAAGTTTGTTTTAAAATTTGGCCACGCCCACTTCCGCCCTCACAAATCATATAAAACGTTAAATAAGCTATACTCGTTTTTTTCGGGTTAAAGTTAATAAAAACAAAAAATGAATAAAATAGAGCGGACGCTTCCTGAAAATTTCAGTAAAATCGGATGATAAACATGGGAGATATTAGCAATAAGGTTAGAATTTTAGCACACCGCCCTAAGGCACTGCTGTTGCAAGCTATAGCCGACAGGTGGCGCATTCGAGCCTTGGCCGTGCGATATAATGGCGCCAGCTGCAGAAGAAATGACAAAAGAATATAGCAAGAAATGACAAAAAATAACATAATTCATTTTTGAACGCCGATCGAGCGGGTTTTTATGTTTTCCTATAAAATGTATCATTCATATTTAAGTATGACATTAAATTGTTAAGTTCGGGAGCTAATTCGAGAGGCGATTTATTTTAAGAAGTATCGAAGTAGACTATTATAATGTATGTATGTACAATTTTAAATTGCCTTTTAGTGTGAAGCGCAAACGATTAGGTACCGGGTATCTCACAGTCGAGCACAGTCGACTATAGCTTTCTTACTTGTTTTTTATGGACTTTACAGAGTGTTTACCATTATAATTAGCTGGAAATTATTTGCAGGAGTTAGTCGGAACTTATTTTGATTATCTATTAATTATTTCCAGAACTCCTTACATTTCCAGAGTTTTCATTAGTTTGAGGTTAGAATTAGTTGGAAATTATTAGCTTTTTAGTACTAATATTAGCAAGACTTAGTTGGGTCCATTTTCATTATTTATTTATTAATTCCAGGATTCTTTATATTTCCAGAGTCTTTACCATTAGTTTAATGTTCAGAATCAGTTGGAAATTATTTGCAGGAGTTAGTTGGAACTTATTTTGATTATCTATTAATTATTTCCAGAACTCCTTACATTTCCAGAGTTTTCATTAGTTTGAGGTTAGAATTAGTTGGAAATGATTAGCTTTTTAGTACTAATATTAGCAAGACTTAGTTGGGTACATTTTCATGATCTATTTATTAATTCCAGGATTCTTTGCATTTCCATTAGTCTTTACCATTAGTTTAATGTTAGAATCAGTTGGAAATTATTTGCAGGTCTTAGTTAGGACCTGTATTCATTATCTATTTATTATTTCCAGGAAAAACCATCAAAAGTGGGAACTTGTTAGTTTCGAGGCCAAACTCGACGACACTTCCTTATTTCATTTGGAGGAGGAAGAAGGACATTTGGAATTGCAGCGCCAAAGGGGAAGTCTGCTCGCTTTTTTTGCTCATTCGACTCGATTCCGTGCCGTAACTGTAATTGTGTTACACTCGCAAAGTCCTTGACAAATGCCAAAGGATGACCAGGGATTGCAGCCGCAAATCCCCGCAAAAGCAGCCCGAAACCGCCCACAGAACGAACTGCAATGAACCGCCACCCCTCTCTTTCTTTCCCTCCTCCCCCCCTTCGCTCGGCTCTGGCGCCGATGCTTGTCTTTGACTCGAAATGACCTTAAACTGGGTTAAAGCTCGCCAAAGTTACCTCAAATACGACGGCGGGGGCGGCAGAGGGTTGTAAATTGAACTTTCTGTGCAACAGAGCATGGCGCGAAGGAGAGAGCGGGCACTAGCATAGGGACAGAGAGAGAGAGAGAGCAAAAGAGCGGGAGACCGAGAGACCGAGAGAGAGAGAGAGGGACAGTTTGTTTGCCTAAATGCAACTCATGAATCATTCACACGCAACTATGAATATGCAAAGGCGAATCGCTTTGAATGCACAACATGCACCACAAAAACAACAACAACAGCAAAAAGTGAAAAACATTGGAAAAGCAAAAAAACAAAAACAAAACCAAAATAGCAATAAAAAAGCAAGTGTGCATTAAAAACATAATGAGTGCCATAATAATAATACGGATGGGGGATGGATGGATAACTGAACGAAATTTCACGCGAATGCAGGCCAGAAATTTATGGATTTGCATACGTAATGCCCTAGGAATGTTGTAAGAACAATAAAGGAAAGTAAAGAAGCTAGAACACAGATAAATTCTATGAATTCCTGTTTATTACCTATTACTTACATATAGAGAACAGGCAACACTGCGTATGTGTGATCCAAAATTGATCACCCATACGCAGTGTTATTCCCGAAAACCCTGCAAAAACACCTTCCCGTCGAAAACTTACAGGCAGCTAATGTACACCCAAAAAAAAATCATCATAGAACCTATACGATTGTTACATGAATTCTATACTCTTGAGTATGAAAAATTTCTTAATAAGATGCTTATTAATTTGATACTACGAAAGTATACATTTTATACTCATCTGCACCAATATTTCATAATAATCACTAACGCGACAAACAGAAAAGCACTAAATTTCAGCTAACGCGATGTGTTATCGAATTTTCGATGTAGGTTCGTATAAAAATAATACTCAAAAATACACAATTGAAACTATTGAGTATAAAAACTAAACTTTGGAGTATACATTTGATGTTTTGAAGTATAAAATCTATACTAAACTCGTTAAACTGCTAGAGTATAATTTTAAGACAACGCGTAGAAAGGTTAAACTCTTGTTTTTTTTTGGGTGTAGGAAACACAGTTAGCAGCGGCAGCTGTCGGCTCTTCTAATTGCCTTTCATGTAATTCATTTTCTATTTGCCAAGAGAAAGTAAAAACAAAAAAAGGCACTGACACACACAACCCATCTGGCAGCAGCACACACATCAATACGTTTTATTGCTCATCAAAAAAGTTTGACGGCTACGCTTCGTTTTCTATTGTGGCTTCGTTTTTGGCTATCTTGTGTTTTTTTTTTTTTGTAGGCGTTAAGTCGTCGGCGCAGCAAGATTAGGAGGAAGATAGAAAGAGAGTATGAACAAAAGAGAACAGTAGAATCAGTGCAGTCAAATTATAATTGTATGACTAAATTGAGCTTTTTTTAAAGTTAAATAGCCAGATTTTTAGTCATAGCTATTTTATGCCATATTCCAGAAAATGTCAGCTATCTTTTTTTCTCATATCTAACCATAGAACGAACATTTTTCACTCATACAAATGCAATGCTGGCTTTAGGCTGAGCTTAGGAGAGAAAAATAGAGCCGCAGAGCAGAACGTTTCAGAGAGCGCGAGAGAGCAGAGAGCAGCGGCCGAAAGGTGAATGACATCAAGTTGCGCAGTCAGCTCGCTCTATCGCTCCCGCCTTTCCACTGCCCCCTTCCCACACCCCACCAATCTCGCTCTCTCTCTCTCTCTCTCTTTCCGACTATTTTAGCTCTGGCATTAGATCTTTTTGTTGTACAGTGCGCACTCGCAACAGTGAACCCATAAAAATCATGCTAGGTGAAAACAGTATTCAATCAGGGTTGCCAGACTTCATGTTAAAAATGAACACATAAAAATCATGCACGCCGAAAACAGTTTTTAAGCAGAGCTGCCAGACTTCAGGTTAAATATTCAACCATTTCTTGTTTAAGCCTAGTACTCAGATCGACGAAAAATGTGTCCAAGCATTGAGTCAGAACGAAAGGTCAACAGTCACACTCTCGCACTGCTTAGGAACACTTTTCATCGATCTGAGTACTGGGCCTTAAGCTTCATGCATTAATACATGACTAGTTGAGGTGTGGGTCCTTATCGAGCGCTCACTGTATTTTTTCTTGCCCAAAAACAACACGATGAACTTTCGAACAGAACAGCTGAGAGCTTTTGGCCGCTCGCCGCGCCGTGAAAGCTCCGCCTGGCTTCGGCAAACGGCAATGACAGTGTAGCTTTACATTCTGCCTTTAGTAGGTCAACAAAATTCCGGACAATGGCCTTTCGCTTTCGTCTGCGCGCGTCTGCTGCGCTGCCCCGGCTTCGCCGTCGGCATCGGCGTCGCAGCTGGCGTCGCTGCAGTTGGAGCTTCGAAATGTAAATAGAAGCTGAAAGGCAAAAAACACCCAACCACCTCCTCCACCTCCGCCCCCCATTCGATATGGCGACGCGACGATGAACATGAAGATATTTCAGTCGTCGCCGCCTGTGCTGTTGCAGTTGTTGCTGTTATTGTTATTGTTGCTGTTATTATTGCACTCGTACTGTTGTTGTTGTTTTTGCCGCTGCTGGCGCTGCTTTCGATGGCGTAATAGGCGCATACAGTTGTGTGCGTGTGTGTGTGTGTGTGTTAATGCGAATACAGTCGAATTTCTCCATGTGGAACTTGGGAACTTCCCCAATTATGAATGCATTGAGTGCCGGAAAATACATAATAATGCTCCATAAATATCCAGAACTGGATTCTATGGATTTTGTATTAAGAATGTCTTGCATTGGGGATGGTTCAAAATAACGATATTGCAAATTAAAAATAAGACGATATTAACGTTGTAGGACCTTATATTTATTATTAATTATTAATATTTATTATTAAATATATAATTTATTAAATTGTTTAATGGTTGCTCAATTTTGTAATTAATATTTTTTAAATTATTTTGTTTAAATTATTATATATATATTATACCGATAGTTTGCAATAATTGCTCGACTTTATCCTTAGACTAAATATTATCCAAGCTAAAGTTAATTCCCATTTTGTTATTACATAATTTATAATTATTAACGATAAGTCCGGTAACGATTGCATTTAATATATACCGATATTTATGTTAATGTGCCTTGAATTATATGTATTTATTAACCTTAGTCCTTGTTATGCTACTATTATAATTTGTAATTTATTCTTTGTAAATTAAATCCAATGAATTGTTGAAAATGAATATTAATCATTTTGTCAATATTATGTCTACCGATAATACCGATAGTTTGTTATGTTTACATTTGTATTAGCACGATAATTTGCACTAATCTAATAACTAATATTTTGAAAGGATCATTTAAACAAATGCATTTGAACTCCAATATTGTCATATATTTGGAAAGTTTAATACATATTATGCCGATTATAAGATTTCAGATAATAGCCCTTTCACACTACAGTGATTACAGAGGGAACGATGAGAATTTGACCACTTAGACGGTGTCATCATAGACGGTGGACGGTAGATGCGGGAAGGAGCCTAGTGTGAATAAGCTGTAAGAAACTATCTTAAATAAAGTTAAATTTTAAACATTTGTGAATGCTGTGTTATTGAATTTGGCCAGCTTCTATCGAGTTGGCCATGGGCTTGGCATCATCATCTGTGTCAGTTCAGTGCCCGGATCCCAATCACAGTTGTTAATACCTAGCACCAGGCAGTAGGACAACCTAACTGAGCTCCCAGATCCAGCTGCCAGCCACCAAAGCCAAGCGGAAACCCCTCAGGTATGTACTTACAAATGCATGTATGCTTGTGTGTGTTTTATGTAGGTTAAAGGGCAGCGTTCGTTGCACTCGCAGACTGAAGGACAGCAGCCCCAAATGGGCGGTGGGTTGTGGGTGGTTCTGTGCTCGATGGGGTGTTTGCCCCGAGTGTGAGGTGGCCTTACACAAAAGCACTGCTGGGTGGGGGCAGGAGAAAGGCGCAGAAGGCAGAATGCGAAATGACGTAGCCAGCGAAGTCATGGACTTTGGAGTGTGCTCCATCGCCACCACCCTTCCTCCATAAAAACCCACAACTAGTCCCATTCCCAGTCTCGCCTCCTGGCATTGCATATTTATAAGGCTACACGGTTCGAAAAAAAAATCTTCTGCTTTTCTTCCTCCCATCAATATTCCGATCATTTTCAACATTAAGCTTTTAATTTGTAAAATCAAGTCGAATATCTACATAAGCATCATAAGATATGATACTTTTATTATATAGAATCACATATTTAGCTATTCTTAAAAGTTAGCAACCATTTCCAGGCTCAAAGTAAATAAACTTAAATGAATCGCATTTATTTTTAACAAAACTATCGATATTCATGGCCGATACATCGTTGTTTAGCTGTGTAAACATGAATAATTTCCATAATTTCTAGCTCTGCTGCATTCTTAATTCTTTTAACTTATTTTAACTCCATCGCTGTCCTACGTTTTCGTATTAATTAAACCCTTTAAATATTCAACCACAAGTAACTTTTTCTTAAACGAATTATTGCCACCTTTGAGATATGTTGGCAGTCCCGAAATTATCAATTAATCGTAAAGCCACAAAAACTATCGAAAGTCTCATTTGTCAGTTTGAGACAGGAATATCGTTCCCTTTCTCACTTTTGCTCGTTGTGGCAAGTCGCTTTTGCTGTTTCGTTCGGAGAAGTGTGAGTGTGTGCGTAGTAAAAAATATTACTATTTGAAAATCGAAGATTTGGGAATCATTTCTATATGTTTGCAGTGTGGTTGCCACAAATTATCATCAAGATGTCGGCTCAATCCAATCCGCAACAAGACAGCAGCGACGAAACCGAAAAAACCAAAGCCGCCGCCAAGAAGCGCAGTGGAAACTCTGGCAACCGCCGCCGCCGCCGCGATCCGCTCATGGTGAATCGTCTGCGCCTGCGCAGGGCAGTCTACCAGGCGCATCGTATGCGCCGCTTCGGCTACGCCACCAGCGCCAGCAACAGCAGCTCTGAAACCGAGAGAGCCGGAGCTGGAGCTGGAGCCGTGGCCAGATCCAGCACTGGCAGGAGGCTGCGTCGTCGCGCCCGGCGCTCGAGGAATGCCATGCCTGCCATGCCCGCCAGGGAGAGCATCAAATGGATTCGCGATATGAGTCTGGACTGGCTGGAGTGCTTTTTGGTTGCCTTGGCCCTACTTGTGGCCGCCACGGTGATTTTGCCGCACGTCGAATGGGAGCTGATCGGGCCGGTCCGCCTTGCCTGGCACACCTACGGCCTCCTAGCCTGCTGCAGCCTGACCACCATTTGGGTGCTGTGCTGCCTGGCCAACGAAATGACCCAAGACTGAGGCGGACACACCAACTAACTACTAGTACTTAAAATAATATGGAGAAGAAGACTACATTCCTAACACACACACACACGCGCACACCCAGAGGTGGAGAAACATCGGTGTTGGCATAGGGCGTCCATCACCGATGGTTCTTACCCTCTCTCAATTAAACGCGACCTTCAACACGGCAACTTGAACTACGCAACACCTCATTCCATCCAACATGGCCATCTCTTGTAAATACTCAACGAATTTGAGTTTATGTTCTTTTAAATAAAATTAAATTCGTTTCATTTCAAGATGTTTCCAAGTTGTAAATATTTTTTAAGGAGCTTTAATAGTTGGTTCTTTGGGCTTATTTAAAATATTTGATAAGAACTTGGCCTGTAACTAATAAGGTAATTAATTTTATGCGTCTTTTACCTTTGAACACTTTATTTATAGAATAGTCTTCCCTTACAGACTTTTAATTTGTATTTATTTATAGAATATTTGTCTCTTGCAGACAGCTATTTCCAGTCAATTATTAATTTAAAAATTAAAGTGATAACAATAATACAGTGGCTCGCAGCTTATTTCGTGCAGAGGTACAATCAAACTATAAAGTCGTGTAGCATATAAACTATAGAAGATATCAACAAAATTTAAGTGCAGTTTTTTAAAATAGTATTCTAATATATATAAAAATCCTTTATTGTTTTTCAATTCCATTCAATAATGATTAAATTTACAAAAAACTAAAAATATTGACTTCTTCAATGTCGCAGCTTATTTCGTGCAAGAACTTTGGGTAAAATGCATTTCGTGAATTGTGATCCCTGACAAACTTTTTTTATGGAATCTTTTTGGACACAATATCAGCTAATTTTGTTAACTATTAACTTTATTTTGATACACTGGAAAAAAAGTTTTGTTCATTTAAGAAGAATCAGCCCCTGTTTAACAATTGAACAGCGGGAAATGGTCCTTAAATATTTTCAAAATAAAACAACGTAGCGGAATATGATTAAATGGTATATTGAGGGCCTAGTAAAATAAAAAAAATTAAAAATAAAAATAATACGCGGCTGATAACGGCCAAAATGCTTCATATGATATTGTTCAGTGAACATGAAGACACACGAATTATCTTTAAAAGTAAACTTAATCTGAAGATATCGGCACCAAACAAGCAGTATATATTAAGAATGAACTGACAAAAAATGTTCCGTGAAAACCGACTACCGAATATTGCGAGAACATATCTTTAATGGCCAAGTAACTTTGAAGAAGCCATTTATAAGACAAAAAATTGAACTATGTCAATTTAAATTTACCAGGGAGCACGAAAATTACCCAATATCCTTCTGGAATGAAGGTATTTGCAAAAACGAGACTAACTTTAACATATTTTGATATTTTGAATGCCATATGTTTGGCGTGATCGGCATACAGAGCTACACCATATGCACCTGATAGCTACAGATGAGCATTCTGGTGGTAATTCCAAGGTTTGGGCCTTCAAGGCTGTTTTAGGCGTTGGATACCTCGTCTTCATCGAAGGTATTATATATTAGCTCAAGTAATCTTTAACTTTTGAGACAAAACTTGCTTCAAAACTTCAAAAAACTGGGCCGAGAGGGTCGTTTTAGATTTAAAGAGCAATATTAAATGTAACGTTTTGATCCCAATCAAGCACAAATTTAGCTTTTTTTAATTTTCGATAGTATTAAACCCTAAATATAGCATTAATTCAATATTCGGCTTAGTTTTTTTTTATTTTTTTAATGTTTAAGGACCAATTCCTGCTGTTCAATAGTTGAACAGAGGCTGATTCTTCTAAAATGTCCAAAACTTTTTTTCCAGTGTTTTAAAAAAAGTTAATAGTTAACAAAATTAGCTGATATTGTGTTCAAAAAGATTCCATAAAGAAAAGTTTGTCAGGGATCACAATTCACGAAATGCATTTACCCAAAGTTCTTGCACGAAATAAGCTGCGACATTGAAGAAGTCAATATTTTTAGTTTTTTGTAAATTTAAACATTATTGAATGGAATTGAAAAACAATAAATGATTTTTATATATATTAGAATACTACTTTAAAAAACTGCATTTAAATTTTGTGGATATCTTCTATAGTTTATATGCTACACGACTTTATAGTTTGGTTGTACCTCTGCACGAAATAAGCTGCGAGCCACTGTATATTTTCCCTATTTTATTACAGATTTTAAACCATTCTATGTGGCTAAAAACGTGAAACTACTTTTAAATTCTTAAACGATGTATCTTGCTTTATATGCTTTATTATATTTTAAATTTATAAATTAATCAGAATCCAAGAAAATAGCTTGCAAAGCTTACCCCTTGTTTCTCCCGCTGCTGACGTTATTGTTATTGTTGTTATAGTTGCTGCTGCTGCTAGTCTTGAATCTGTCTTTAGTTCGAACTTTAGTGTTTTGGCTTGTGGTTGGATTTAGATCGAATCGATCAATAAAGTTTATATCAAAGCCGTCAATATTTTTATTCAACCGTTGTTGACGGTTCAAATGCACAAATAGTTGGTGGCTGCAAGAAACAGAAAATAAGAGATAAATATTTAGAGATTTTAATTAGTATTATTTGATTTTAAAAACATATATGGACGTTTTTAATCAATTTATAATGATTTATTTTTAAACTACGCGCCCTTTTCACATGCAGTGCCGACCCCTGGTGGCATTTCCAAAAACCCACCACCTAAGCAACAAAATTTTGAAAAATATATATATGTATATTTAACGAAATTTAATGCAGATCGACTATATATCTTTTAAATATTATTATTGAAATTATTTTGTAAGGCATTTGCCTGTTTTTGCATTGTTTTTCACATTTTTATTGCGGACTGTCCGCCTTAGCCGATGCCAGCACCACCGCCGAACAGCGCCATCTATGTGGCACAGATGACTTAGCATTGCTGCTCTTGCCGCACAGATGGCGCAGCGCTGCTCTGTTAACAGAAATGTAAGCCTGTTAACGGGGTTTCGAACCAGTGATTGTGTTTGCGATAGGTGCACTGCTTTGAAATATATTTTCCGTTGCTTTTTGAAATTTTAATGTAAGAAAATTCATATACTAAATTTTATTAATTTTTTACCAATATTTGCGAGCTTAAGAGTTTAGTTTTGTTACCAAAATGGGTTTACTATGTTGAATTTAAGAGGAAACAACAACAACCGCCGCTCTCTTCTTGGTGGCGAAGAGAGCGACCTCTTCGGGGCGACTCTCTTTCTCTCTTTCTTTTGGGGGCCCGGTTCTCTTTTCTCTTTCGAGGGTTCGTTTGCTCGCCACTCTTTGGTTGCGCCTGCACTTTTGTGTGTCAATCGGTTTCATTAACCCCGACGAACGAATGTGCAACAGCAGCGTGGAAGAAGAAGAAGAAGCTAACGAAGAGGAAGGAGCGGCGACAGCGACAGAGAGGGAGCAGCGCCGCAAGCAGCGCAGTAAGCAGCGAAAGGTCAACAAAGTACGTTTCATGGACACACATGCATTAGCTCTTCATCTTCTTCCTCTTCACCCCTCCCCCTTATTTGGCTGCTTCTTCTTCCACTTGGTTTTGATTGTTCTGCTGCGTTGTTATTGTTTTTGTTGCTGTTGGTTTTGCATTTGGTTTTCGCTAGTTGAGGAATGTCACTCATTTGTTGTTGCAAATGCGCACCGCCCACTTAAGCATCCCAATTAGCGATGGCAAAGTGCCGATTGCAGACTATCGAAAAAGGATAGATATTGTTGATCGTAGATTAATCGATTGCAATTATGCATATTTATAAGCTAATTTAGTTAAATATTATGATTGATTTCTTGAATTTAAATTATATTACAGAGAATTTTAATTTGAATATTATTTGATTTATTTATAAGGTTATTATATTAAAAAAAAAAACGCAAATCGATGCTTTTCTGGGTACAGTCTAAAAACTAGGTTGTATATTAACTGATGTAAGTATACTTTATGTTTACTTACTTGTATTAAATAGGGACTGATTTTATTTGTTATTTGTATCATTTTTTTCGTTATTTTGTGTAAGCATATTTTATAATGATTAAATTTGAATAACTCATGATTTTTTATTGCTCGTGAAATCATCAGCACCTGATGACACTTCTTCTCCTCCCCCACCACCCAGCGCCCCCCCTCTATTCTACGATTTCCCCACAAGCACGGGTCATTGCTTTGGATTCTATCCTATTCCTCCCTATCCCTATCTCTCTCGGTGGCAACAGCAAAAATGCGGAAGAATATCTAATGTACTGTAGAGTGAGAGAAAAAGAAGAGGCAGCAAAGAAGGAGAAACAAAAACAAAATTAACTGCATAGTCTGGCGATCGCAGACAGCTAAAAAAAAAAAAAAAAAAAAAAAGATATGGAAAATTAGATGGAAGTCGGCAGCAAGACTTCCAGCTAAAAGCCAACAAAGTCTGCAGATGCATTTCTAAGATTAAATTTCCAAAGTTATTTCACAACTGTATTTAATTTACAAATTACACATACAACTTCAAAACTTAATCAACGTTTAGTTTTGATATAAGCTCCGTACTCAGACACGCGAAAAGTGTTCCTAAGCATTGAGTCAATACTCACCCTCTCGCTCTATCGCACTGCTTAGAAACACTTTTCGTGTGTCTGAGTACGGAGCTATAATGTTGAATTATAAAGATTTATGTAAATAAAAGCTAACAGAAAATATTTTAAACTTTAAACAGACCAAAATATTTCAAAAAGGCCATATTTAATTATTTATTTGATTAATATAATGTATTAAAGTATATAATATTTTGTTCGAACTAAAGGGCACCTTTAAAGCACATTTCTTAGTTTGTCTAATTCAATTTAAAATGTCTTTCTATTATCTTAATTTATTATTTTGAGTGTATACTTAGTTCAGTTAATATTTGCATAAGGCCTATTACAGGACATTCTAATCCTTTAAATTATTTTCATATATTTCCTTAATTTCCTATTGAAATTCTTATAGTACCTAATTCCTTTAAATAATATCGTTTTCCTAATATTATGGTTATAGGAAAAATTCGAATATTACGTTTATAGGGCCACAACTTATACACCCAATAACTCTATTAGGTAAACCTGCCTCATTGAACTCCCCCAAGAGTGGGTGCAACAAAAAGAACAACGACAACAAGCAGTCTGCCCAAGGCGGGTTCATTCCGCGGAATGGGAGGTGAACGGATATGTAGCATATCCTGAACCCAAACCCGAACCCAAGCCCCACATCCCCTCCAAATCGCGACGCAGCGCCAAAACACCAAAACACCAAGGCGGCAAAGCCAAAGGCGGCCGACCGGGCGAAGGCATGCAAATAAAAATAGATTTTTCTCGGTATATAGGATAACGACCACCAACGACCCCAAAGTTGGGGCGCTGACGTCGCCGCCGCCGTCGCAGTCGACGTTCTCGGGCAACGACCGGCAAAAAACAAACGCATCCAAATCCAAAGTTTGCCTACCCCAGGCATCCATCGGGTCCATCCCTCTCGCTCTGACGCACGCCGCCATCGCTTCCCTATATCCCTCTCGCTCTCAGCTCTGGCTAATGTTAAGCAGGGTGGACCTCATCTACAAGGAAGTTTGATAGCTTATCTCACTTTTACCCAATTCAATTTGACGAGGTCCTTGGTTTTGAAAACTTTAAAAATGATTATTTACATTTTTCCTAATTCTACCAATTTTGTATCCTAAATTCCTAAAATACAAAATGTATTTGTATCCTAATTATTTTTAAAAAATGTGGGATATATAGTGAAAATTTGGGTTTTCAAAAGTAAACATTGAATTTTTATTCTAAAGGTTATAAGCCTTAGAAGAGGACCACCCTAATCTGTTCCCTTTCCTTCCGTGTGTTTGTCAAAGAGAAAGAAGTGGAGATAGAGAGAGAGAGACAGAGAGCTCACTAGCACACACACACACACACACACACACACACACGCACGTACAGCGTAGGGGTTGCTGACCTCGCTTCTCAGGGTCACCAAAGGTTGTTGAACTCGCTAGCGCGCTGTCTCCCCCTCTCGCTCGCTCCCATTAGGGCTGGCCCTTGTCTGTTGACGAGGGTCGCACGCCCCTCCTTGTCGGTCCTTTCCCTATTCTTCTCCTTCTCCTCCTTTCTTGCGGCTCGAAATGTGTGCTGGTCGTTGGCCTTTCTCGCTATCCCTCTCTCTTGCTCTCTGGCTCTCTCGCGCTCTCTTCTTCGTGACGTAATGTGGCAACAGGGCATTCCCGAATGGCTCTTCCTCTTCTTCGTCCTCTGCCTCCTCCTCCTCCTCCCCCTCCTCATGAACAACTCGACAACCTCCCCTTGTTGTTGTTGCTGCCTTTTGTACTCCCATTTCTGCTTTTTTTTTGCGCTGCCTTTTTTAGGGGAAGCAAAATGTAGGGCTGCCGCCGATGCACCCCGTCTGTGTATGCGCGTGTGTGCGCGAGTGTGTTTGTTGGTGCATAGTTCAACATTGTCTGAGGTTAGGGTTGAATGCTCGACGGCCTGCTCCGTTTTTCCGCATTTCACCGCTCTTTTCTGGTCCCCGCCCGGCGAATGCAAACTGAAGGGGAACTGCAATCTGCAATATGCAGAGCGTTTCTGGAGAATAATTCCGAAATAATTCCAGACACCCGGAGACCCCGGGATTTATACAGTTCAGCAGGACATTGGCAATTATTTAATACTAAATGCAACTCTAACTAGCAATAGCTTTTCTTTGTTTCGATTTTGTGAGTAAAGCTCCGTACTCAGACACACGAAAAGTGTTTCTAAGCAGTACGATAGAGCGAGAGGGTGAGTATTGACCTCTGGCTTTGGCTCAATGCTTAGGAACACTTTTCGCGTGTCTGAGTACGGAGCTTTAACATTGTTGGATTTTGGACTTTCGGTCTGTGGTCTTGTTAGCTTAATAAATCTATAATTATAATTATTAAACTAGTCAGACTCTTGTTACTTCCAAATCTTTAACTTATGATGGATTTTAGGAGAATGGAAACTGGAGAAAGCAACGTTACTTTGTTTTTTTTTTTTTGCTTAATGGCCTGTTTTGTGGAATTTAAAAAAATGGAGGCTAGGAAATAGCCAGGAGAGTGTAGTTTCTTCCTAATCTGAAACTTTCAACACTTGGTAACAGTTATTCAGTATCTTATTCTTCTAGGCTTTTTTCGAATCTTCACTTTCGGTCTGTGGTCTTGTTAGTTTAATAAATCTATAATTATAACTATTAAACTAGTCAGACTCTTGTTACTTCCAAATCTTTAACATAAGATGGATTTTAGGAGAATGGAAACTGGAAGAAAGCAACGTTACTTTTGTTATTTTTTGCTAATGGCCTATTTTGTGGATTTTACAAAAATGGAGGTTAGGAAATAGACAGGTGAGTGTAGTTTCTTCCTAAAGCTCCGTACTCAGACACGCGAAAAGTGTTCCTAAGCATTGAGCCAAAACGAGAGGTCAATACTCACCCTCTCGCTCTATCGTACTGCTTAGAAACACTTTTCGTGTGTCTGAGTACGGAGCTTAATCTGAAACTTTCAACACTTGGTAACAGTTATTCAGTATCTGATTCTTCTAGGCCTTTTTCGATTCTTCACCTTCCCTCTTTGGATTTCTCCTCCTTCCCCACCTCCTCTTTTTCCTCCTCCTGTTCCTTAGACCCGCTGTATGTTCTTTGGTTTTTGCTGCCGCCTGGTTTATCAGTTCGGCGCGTGGTTGGCTTTTATCGGTCATTCGCCTTCTTCTTCCCCACGCAGTTTGAGCGAGGGAGATAGCAGGTCGGTGATAGCGCAGGGGAAGAGAGAGAGTGGGAGTCTAGGAAAGAGAGAGAGAGAGAGAGAGTGCGTAGTGGTCAGCAATGCGTCACGTTGCCATCAATCACATGCTGAGCGAAGGAGAGCAAGAGAAAGCGGCGGGAGAAAGAGCGTGGGGAGTGGCAAAGAAGGTGGCGAAGGGGGAGGCCAGAGAATAAGAAGGAAAAGCCGTGACCGTGAAGTTTAACGCCCTCCGGGCAATGTTAACGTCGACGCCGCAGTCAGCAGCAGCGCTGCCCACAGTCCACAATCTGCGAGACACAATCCACACACAGCACGGCACCTTTAACGTTCCACAAAACGCAACTTCCACACAGTGCGAAAAAAGAGACCTTTTTTTAGATTTTACGATTTTCCTTTAAACTTTTATCGCAAAAACTTTCATAAATAGAATATAGTTTCCTGCATTATTCTGGGTTCTGTAATAACACTTGAATATTGGAAATCTATAAAATTCATTGGTTTCTCCCTTGCTTAATTAATTAATTTATTAATTATTATAATTAATTATAAATTAATTAATTAATTTTAATTAATTAAAACGTAATTCTAAAAGTTTAGGCATTGAAACAGTTGTATTTCTCAGTGTTACTCTATGATGCGTGTGCACAAGAGGGCGAATTTACCGCTATTCCTTGACGTACCACCCATCCCCAAACACACTCCCTCTCCCCTCCCCCATCTGTATCTTTGGCAAACTGCGTCGACGTTAGCAGCGGCAGAGACTGCGGCAGAGGCGACGGCGGCGGCGTTGTCGTTTTTGTGGTTTGACATTGAACTCGAAATTGATGCGCGCCGCTGAGCAAATGCGTTCCACCTCCCTCACTCTGCCGCCTCTCCCCATTGCTCTCACTCTCCCACGCTCTAGCCCTCTTGCTCTTGCTCTAGCCGGCTCCGTCTTATTAGCTTTTTTTAGTGTGTATGTGTTTGTTGTTGTTGTATTTTTGTGTTTTTATTTGGCTTTTGGTTTTGGAGGGCAAGTTCAGTGAACTTTTCGCATAGAAAGCGCCACGGCAGAAATCTCTTTTTTCGGGCTTTGACTTTCGAGCTAGCCGAAATCTAGGTGTGAGTGAATGTGTGCGAGTGTACTTAGCAATTAGCAAGTGGAAAGGAGGCCAGAGAACGATCACTGACCACTGGAAGTCGATGAAGAAGGCAGCGAGAATGCAGGGGAAATTCCATCTCTACTTCATTTTAGTTAGTTCAGTTATCCTCAACGGGATAAATATTATAGTATTTGTATCTATACAACAACTAAATGAATATACAATGACGATCTTATAGTAAAAATTATGCTGATAAATTTGTCTCCATATTAAATACAAACAAGTAAGAAAGCTACAGTCGACTGTGCTCGACTGTGAGATACCCGGTACCTAAACGTTTGCCCTTCACACTAAAAGGCAATTTAAAATTGTACATACATACATTATAATAGTCTACTTCGATACTTCTTAAAATAAATCGCCTCTCGAATTAGCTCCCGACCTTAACAATTTAATGTCATACTTAAATATGAATGATACATTTTATAGGAAAACATAAAAACCCGCTCGATCGGCGTCAAAAAATGAAGTATGTAATTTTTTGTCATTTCTTGCTATATTCTTTTGTCATTTCTTCTGCAGCTGGCGCAATTATATCGCACGGCCAAGGCTCGAATGCGCCACCTGTCGGCTACAGCTTGCAACAGCAATGCCTTAGGGCGGTGTGTTAAAATTCTAACCTTATTGCTAATATCTCCCATGTTTATCATCCGATTTTACTGAAATTTTCAGGAAGCGTCCGCTCTATTTTATTCATTTCTTGTATTTATTAACTTTAACCAGAAAAAAACGAGTACAGCTTATTTTACGTTTTTTATGATTTTTGAGGGCGGAAGTGGGCGTGGCCAAATTTGAAAACAAACTTGATCTGCGTGCAACAGATTTGAATGTTGTCACCAAATTTGGTAACTCTAGCTCTTATAGTCTCTGAGATCTGTTGTTTCACACGGACGGACAGAGGTTGGCACTAACCCATAATACCCTTGTACCCTATGGGTACCGGGTATAATGACGATCTATATAGTAAAAATGATGCTGATAAATTTGTCTCCATATTAAATACAAAAAATGAAATTATATCTTCCTATTAGAAATTAAAATCAATTAAAGATTTTTTATTAGCTATCTTTTTGTTACCGTGGGCAGGAAATATACAAAAAGATACATTTAAGAATTTCACTAAAAAGACCAAAAGATAAGGCCAAAAGCAGTGGACTAACGGTTAAATCGGTGCGTGTACATGTCAATTTTTTATTTTAATTATTTTTTTTCCATAGTTTTCAGTTTTGCATGCTCCAAATACAAACATACATATACATACATACATACATATGTATGTACATAGTAAATATGTACATATGTTCATATTCAAAGAGTCGAATTAAGTTCATAAGCGACAGGCAGAAGAAGACGACCAGCAAAAAGAACAATAACAATGGTAAAGCTCAAGAGCGACAGCAACAAAAAGAAAAAGAAGAACACGAAGAAGAACAACGACGACAACAACAACAACAGCAACAGCAACGACCAATTTTATGAAAGTCACAGTCAAGGTCAGCATGCGTGCAAAGCGCGACGAACGCGCTAGAGTGAGTGAGAGGGGGCGAGTGAAAGAATCGCAGATCTGTTTTTGTTGTTCCGCGAATTCGTGCATTTGGGGTGGACCCTATGCTGGCAATGCGGAACTTAATCTGGCTTTCATTATATTATGAGTAATTATAATCGCAAGTTTTTGTTTGTAAATTTAAACATTTAATGTGTATTTATACTTTATAACTATTCGGTAATATTTCGCAAAATAAATGCATAATAAATATCTTTATCGGGTTTAATGGTTATTCTTTTTGTTCATTTTAGTGGAGTTTGTTTATTTTGCCAACTGGTCCACCCTAAGGAACATGTGTATGTCCATATGTATGTATTTATTTCGCATAGCTTCCCGCACTAGCTTTCTTTCTCTGTCTATGATAAGCCCGCAAAGAATTTCTTATTCGCACTAATGTAAAGCAGCGCGGAGCAAGCAAGAGGCAGCCAGTGCGTGTATATGTATGTGCGAGTGTGTGGGTGCGGCGGCAGCAGCTACAGTGATCAACAAGGAAGTGCACGAAGCAACACGAAACGAAACAAGCAGAAGGAGAAGAAGCAACGGCCCAGGTTAAAAGCACGGCTAAAAGAAGGCAAACAAATGAAATCAAATCAAAAGTAATTTCGTGGGGCCGTAAAAAAAATGACTCACTTGATCCCAACTGCACACCAACACAAGCACTAGCGGCAGTTCTCTCACACAAAAGGAAAACAAATGGCTAGGTCGGTCGTTCACCTGCCTTGGCTTCGCACAAGAGAGCGAGAGATAGGAAGAGAGAGCAGCAGCAGCAGCAGCAGAAAGAGCCCCGTTGAATTCGAAGAGAGTCGTTGTGTGCGAAATGCCGGTTAGTGCCCCCCATTTCCCCCATTCCCCACCATCTATCTCTACACCACTCGCTCTCGCGCTCGCGTTGGGTATTTCATAACGCTTCTGGTTTCAGTTGTTGCTGTTGCTGTTGCTGTTGTATTCGTGTCAATGTTCTATCGCCGTCAACGGCGCAGTCGGCGTCGCTGCCGCTATTGTGTTGTTGCTTTCGCTCTTGTTTAGGGTTTAATGACCGGTTGCCGGTTCTTCTTCGTTGTTTTTTTTTTTTTTATTTCTTTCCTTCTCCGCTTTTTCTCCCTCAGCTTTTCTCCTTCTCTTTCTTATTATTTGTATTTTTATTTTTATTCGCTGCTGCTGCTGATGATGATGTAGCTTGTTTATTTATTCTTGCAACAACAACAACAACAATAATAACAATAACAAAAGCAATCCCCACTTTTGACGACTGTACAGTGAATACAAATATATAAATAACAGGCGGCAAAAAATAAGCTCGCACATGCAAGCCGGTGCAGGCGACCAAAGTGTTGCAGGCACACCTTACAAAATATTCCACTTTCGTTTGAAATTTAAATTTAAATAAAAATTCCTATAAAAAAAAAGGTTTGGATATTATTATTATTACCAGAAAAACTTGAACAATTATACGCCGTTTTTTATAAAAGTTTCTTTCTTATTATTCTCATTATTAAATTTGGATTAAGGGAAAATTCCAAAAGGTAATTTCAACTTGGTTAAATTGACAAATTGCATGCATTCTTTATTTATAGTGCTTTTTAATTGTTTTCCGCACTTTCTGGGTTCACTCCGTTTTTATGAGCACAACACGAAGTATTGATTGGCAAATTGAGTATCGTTTCAGCTATCCGAGCTCTGCTGACTCACGTAATCGGAAACGTAATCGACACACGTGTGGGGTGTGCAGCAGCAGCAGCAGCAGCAGCAACACAACAACAAATGCTGCAACTTTCTGCTGTGCTGTATTTTTACTTTTCAGTTGTTTTTGTTGCTTGCTTTGCACTGTTTCTGTTTTTGTTGTTTTTCTGGCTGCCCCCCGACGACGACGCTTCGCTTCCTCTGCCGCCGTCAGCCGCGCTGTCCGCTGCCTCTGTCTCTGCCGTCGTTTTGAGGTTTTATTTCTTTCGTTTTGGTTTTTTGCTTTTTGCTTTTGTTTTAGCGCGCTCACAAATGTGTGTTAGTTGGCGGTCATTCACACCGAACGTGCCCTTTTGGAGAGGAGAGAGCGTGGCGGCCAGCGCTCTCTCTCCCTCTCTCTCTCTCTGTGGCTCTGTGCGGGCGCTAGTGTGTGTGTGTGCGAGCTAGTATCTGTGTGTGGAGCAACTTCAACTTCAACTTGACGATTAACATTTTTGAATCTTTTCTCATATCTTTGGGTTGGGATTTTTATTTAAAAAAAAAAATATATATATTTTTTTTTAATATGAATTTACTATTATATTTTCTTATCTTAGCCCTTTCTCTTGTATATCTTTCCTTGGTTTTCTGCCTTTTAAATATTATTTATATTTTTCAAATTTAAAATGGTTATTTTTAAACTTTTATTTTTGTCTAAATAAAATTAAAAAAAAAAAAATTTAAATGAAAGTATTTTTTTCTGCATATAAACATAGAAATTTGTTAATTTCTTTTTTTGTCTTCTTTGTTATTTCCTCTATTTATTGTTTTTCGCTTTTAAAATGCATATTTGGTTTTTTCTTTTGATTTTTAATGCTTTAAAAGTATGTTGCTGCTATTTCTCTAAGTTTAAATGTAACTTTATTCATATTTTTATTTAATTTTATTTAATTTGTATTACTTGTTAGCTCCCATTTATATGTTTATGAATATTTTTCGATTTCTTTAAATTCAAATTGATCTTTATTCCTATTTTAATTTTATTTTAGTAATGTTATGCTATTTATTATTTTCCCTTAATTCCCATTTGCTGCGCCTTTTTATTGCTTTATTAAAATTGCAGCCTGCAGCTTGCATTTGATCTGCCGGACTTCGACTGGAATTGACGTCATTATTGAACGGATTACGCAATTCCGGCAGACATCATCGCAAAACTGAACTGACTAATTTAAGCGTACGTATCTCCGCTCGCCAACAGAGTCGGAGAAATGGTTAGAATTGGGGAGAAATGGGGAGAAATGTGGGAGAAAGGGGCGCAGGCACCGAGGGGCGGAATGGTAATGGGAATAGTGTAAAAGTAAAAGGTCATTGAACGAACATTGTACCTATTTCGTGGCGTGTGTGTGTGTGTGGGCGAATTGTTATTACTATTCGCCAGTTACACAAAAATAACAAAAACATATACAAAGCGACCAAATGAAAAGAGAAGCCCCAACTTCTCGGACAACAGTCTCAAATACTCTACACAAATATGGTTTATAAGTAAGTTCTTAAATATAACATTAACTCTCTTGGACGGCATCAAATCATGGTGCCCCCCAGTACCTTATCTAATTATTTATTGGGTCTAGTAAAATAGAAATGATTTCAGGATTGATAAACAAATACAAGACTTGAATTATAACTTAAATAATAACTTAAATATAATAATCATATATTAAATAATATTTGCCATTGGATTGTATTAATTTTTTAATTGTTCTAGGTTTACCTTTAAGGATATATCTGAAAAAATGCAGAAATGCTCTCTCCTTGAGAGTTAGGAAATGATTTTCTATAGATCTTTGCTTTACAAACTATTTTTGGGATTAAATCTTCATAAACTTTTTGAAATATATACATTCAAAATAAACATACATCAGAAGCTCTCATTTTATACTGAAACCCCTTAATAAAATCCCATGTGTGTACAAGTTCCATAAAGTATATGAATCAGAAAATAAGGTAAATTCCCTACTTTTATTTTTCCCAGCTTTTGCAAAGACTCCTTAACGGAATAGTTGGCTTCCTAACCAGCTAATAAACCCCCTTGCTGCCAAAGAGCAAAGCTGAGTAATGGCTTTTTGTATTCCGCAGTCGAACGAGTCAACAACCGAGTTGGAGAAATTTCGGGCAAATGAAGTGGAAGTGAAATGGTGAAACTCTGGCCAGGAAGGGCAGCAGCGGCAGAGATCCGATCTGCTCAAAGAAAATATCACATTCCCCAGCGTAATTCTCTAGATTCGCAGATTATAATTATCAGATCATCAGATCGTCGTCAGATTTTCCTGTCCTCAGATCTTCCAGCCGCAAGTCCAAAGGTCGCAACGTGATCACTCCATTTGTTGGCCAAAAGAAAGCGGCCAAGAAATTGCTCAAGTCGCGAAAAAGAAGACGCGAATAAAAGTGCCAACCTGGACGAAAACCACGTGTAAGTGTAATTCCAGCAAAAATATCGGCTGGAACGGAGGGTGTCCAATTGTGACCCGATGCAGGATGATGATTCATCCAACGACCGGGTTCGACAAAGTGCAATCCACGCGGAAGTGGGATTCGAAATTCCACCAGCACCAGCACCAGCACCAGCACCAGCTCCAAGCTCAACACTTGACGAGTTTCGCAACTGGAACTGCCAAATGGCGCCTACTTTTGTGACGCTTTTTTAATTATTTAAATTAAAATTAAGTTCTTGGTAGAGTTGGAAGTTAAAAATAAATTCTTGGCAGCGTAAAGTTCGAAAAACTGAAGTTAAAGCTAACCTAAGCTTGAATTTCCCTTAGAAACAATAGGTTATAATAATATATAAAATGTATCAGATAACAAAGGACTTTAAAGATTTATATTTATATTTTCTATCATCTTTAATAAAGCTACGTACTCAGAGTCGCGAAAAGTGTTCCTAAACATTGAGTCAAAACGAGAAGTTAGTCACCCTCTCGCTCTGTCGCACTGCTTAGGAACACTTTTCGCGTGTCTGAGTACGTAGCTTAAATAAATAAATAATAAATAAATATTTCTAAAATAGAAACAATGAAAACGAAACGGGAAATATTAATATTCACTTTATAGAAACGTTGGCAGTGGCACGGAAATATGTAAATAATTCTTTTGGTAAGGTAAGTGCTTTCCCCTGGTTGATGGAAGCTGGCGAATGGGAAGGCAATCAATCCCACATCCCAGCACATAATTAGTAATCATGACTAAGGGAATAGGAGGAAAGCGCGTGACAAAGAGGGTGAAAGAGGGGGCCAAGCGAAACATATATTATAGTAAGAGAGTCTCTCTCTCTCTCTCTCTCCCTCCCAGAGAGGAAAAGAACTTTATCGAGGCACTGACCCTATGGCGATTTATATTACGTATGTATTGGGGCTCTAGTCCGGGTCCACCTCCCCCTTTCACCCCTTATCAAGAAAAATGTATAGCGACAAACTGGAGATAAGGAGAATTCCTTTCCCTTCCCTTCCATTCCCTTCAGCTTCGATTGGGATCAAGCAACTGCGTGAAACGCGTGGAATGGAACGGCAGCTGATAAGCCAGAGTTGTGTTTTCTCAGTACTCAGCACTCTCAGGTGCTTCACCCACCTGAGCTCCCAAGGGAGTTATTGTATATGCGCTAAATAAACGTCAAGTTCATTGGCATTGATTAAAATGCAAGAAGAAAAAAATAAGGAAAACGACAAAGAAAATACAAAACGAAACGAATCGGATAGAAACAAAATGAAATGAAAATGAAACAGAAACAGAAGCGATAAAGTATATGCAACAATAGCTTTAGCTTTAGCTTCAGCTTCAGCTTCTTTCTGAGGAAAACCAACAAAAATCTTGTTGTAACTATGGGAATCGTATGATTCATCGCGGATTCGAATCTGAGATTTTGTCGGGCAAGAGGAGGGCTTGACAACAGCCTCAATTCCGTTGAGTTCACCTCAAAATCTGAAGTATTGTGAATATATAAATTATAGTTAAATGTCATTAATTATTCTTAAGTAACTTTGTTAGCTTCAATCTGAAATAGTTAATAAATTGTATACGTACAAGGATAAGGTTATTTTTCTCATTATAAATAAAATTATTATACAAAATCTTACAAAGATAAAATCCTTTCAAAGCAACGTGGCCCAAGGAACCAACTCGTGAAAAAGGAAGTTTCTCTACACAGCCTCTGCTGGCACACGCACAGTGCTGACAAATTGTAAGTTTTATGGTAAATCTAGACTTGTTAGTTATAGCCATTTGCTATGCAATATATAAAAATATACAAATTAGTTAATATTAAACTATTGTTTCTCATAATGAGCCTTATGTTAAATTTCTTACACAAACAAATGGGATTCTAACTTTCCCATCTATTGCCTGGACACCTCTGTTTTATAAGTGCTTTCCATCCAGAGATTTAATTTTTTTTTTTTAAATATGACAGCTGTCCAAACTTCGATTTTGGCTGGATATTTTGTGCATGGGCATTTTCGAGTTGTTTTTTTTTCGGGCCTTAATTGGGCGCCCAGTTTCCACCCCTGGGCCCTTGGCAGGGCATCTCTTTCTCGCACGTGCGTGTGTGTTTGCCATGTAAAACGGGGGTTACATGACATTGAAACCGAATTTGAAGGTTTCCCAAAACGCTTTGTATCTGTATCTCTGTATCTGTCTGTGTCTGTGCTTGTACCTCTTCTGGACTGGGCAAAGTGGTGGCTCCGCTCCCATTCCCATTCCCATTCCCATTCCGAATCCGAAAACAACATTAAAAACCGACTGAAAACCAGAATAAAGCGTTGCCCCTTTTTTTTCTGGTGCAGTTTCTTCCTTGTTTCTTTTGCCTGTGTAAAGGCGAAAAATATACACCGAAATTTTGTTGGAATCTCTCTGACGCCCTTGTCACTACATTTTTGGTCATTGGCCTCTCACGTATGCACACATAGATGTGGCACACACACACACACAGAGATACAGATACAGATACAGATACAGAGCCATATAGAGCCATTTGGGACTTGGTAACAAGCGGCGGCGGCGGCGGCGGCGGCAACGGAACGCAACGGAACGGAGCGTAAGCAAAACAATGCCCAGACCTTAACCTCCCTTCGGTACACACACCCTCTGGAGCACCCCAAGTTTCCTCCGGTTCCCCCGGGCTCTCCCGCGCTTCTCCCGGCTCAGCTGGCTCCCCTGGTTCTTCTGGTTCCCCCTGAATCCCCCAGAGCAGGCAGGCAGGCAGGCAGCAGCAGTAGTCGCCAAGTTCCAGGCGCTCGTCGTTATCGTGCGTTTGGTTCCACCAACAACAGCAACAACAACAACAAGAAACAGCCACCCGCTACTCACACTCACATCCCCAGCCGCACTCACACACTCACACTCGCAGACCGAACACCCAACCAGGAAGAAGCAACCAGCCAATAAAGTCATGGCCCAGATTTAGACGAACTGTGAATGCTCTTTTACCTTTTACCTTTTTATCTGATATTTAATTTAGCCATAATAGGAATAGTTCATTCATTGATTACATAGGGAGATAAAATATAGGAATATAAGATTGCTTGTCTTCGGAAATGGTAGGAATATTTCCTAACTATATTCTCATTTTTAATCGCGAGTAACTCCAAATAGACCATTTGCAAGGCAGTATTCACAAAGGCACAGGGAGTTCCTAGAGGTACAGGGAGTTCCTAGAGCTACAGGGAGTTCCTAGCGCTACAGGGAGTTCCTAGAGGTACAGGGAGTTCCTAGCGCTACAGGGGGTTCCTAGCGCTACAGGGAGTTCCTAGAGGTACAGGGAGTTCCTAGCGCTACAGGGAGTTCCTAGCGCTACAGGGAGTTCCTAGCGCTTCAGGGAGTTCCTAGAGGTACAGGGTGATTCTTACAACTTTTAAGTTTCTTAATATTTGAATTCTTCTGGCCTTGTTTTTCGTATGGCACTCAAAATCTTTGCCGAATGGCAATTTAAATAAAGTAAAATAAATGTAAAAACAAAATAATCCTTTTCTTAGATTTCTTATATTTTATATTCCTGAATTAATTAAATCTAAAAAATAGCCATCGGTTTGGAGACATTTAGAAAATTGTAGCAATAAATAAATGCAAATATAATATCTTAGCTAAAACTTTACACAATTCCCTGATAAATATTATCAGAACTTAAGACCGAATTTAAACCTTAATTGTGGTAAAAACTGTAAAAAAAAAAAAAAAAACTGAACTATATTTATTATAATTATAATTATTGATAAATATTAATATTATTATTAATTATTATTATTTTATTTATTAATAGTATCATTGTTATAGTAAATATTATTATAATTATTGTAAAGACCATTTTTAATGGATTGTTATATTGTTTAATACTTTATAATATAAATCTTGTATAATTATTACTAATAATTATTTAAAGACTGCATTGTTTATGTTTTGTTATAATGTTTAATCCTTTATAATATAAATCTTGTATAATTATTACTAATAATTATGTAAAGACTGCATTATTTATGTATTGTTATATATTATGTTTTTAAATTACATAATTATTTATATTATTTGGCTTTGTTATTATTATTATTTCTCCCGGGAACGTGTGGATTTTGATAGCGCCAGATCAAAATTCTATATACAAGCGGTGAAAAATGAATCGAGGGAAAGCCGGAAGGGAAAAAGGATAGGGTATCGCAACACGAAGTGCGTTCTCATCCTCCTCTTTTTTTTTTTTTTTTTTTTTTGTGGCATCGAAATCATAGTCATTTCATCGACATTTCAGCATCAGCGATTGTTTATCAATGTGTAAATACGCGCTGCGTGTGTGAGTGTGCGCCAGTGCGAGTGTGTGTGTGTGTGTGCGTTCCCAAAAATTTCAATAGCAAAGGTTAATGAACTCGCTCGCGTGCGGGAGAAAGGGAGAGAAAGAGGGAACACGAAGAGAGCGCGCGCACTTTTTTTTCACATTTTTCTTATTCGTTACTCTCTTTGCTTGCGGCTCTCTCGCGCTGGCTCTCTTTCGCGTGTTGTTGTTGTTCTGGCTGAATTTGCGCGCGCTTCCTCGTTGCGTTTCATTCATAAACAGAGAGCGGCGAACTCGGAACTCGAACTCGAAACTCACAGCCCACAGCTCGAAACTCGAACTCCGTTGGAGTTACATTATCTCGGCCAGGCCAACGAACTGGGCTTTGTTCTCGCCACCCAAAAAAACAGCAAAAGGCAAAAGGCAAATGGCAAGCGCCACCCACTAAGCACGCATCAAACACCCTTAAACCCTTAAACTTAACCCAGTCTATGCCCCATAGGCAGAGCTCCCCTCAACATGCCCCATCATCGGCCAATTATAATGCCATCATTCGACTACGGAAAGTGTTGAGCGATTTGCGCAAATTCCTGGAGTCATTTATGCGCTTAAATAATTAAATGCTTTGGCCTAACTGGATTGAAGCCCATCACCGGAAAATGCACTAAGTGAGGGTCAGAGTTTGTGGAAGTTTTAAATACAATTAACTTGATCTATATAACTCTCATTAAAGTGATGTATTTCAATTTAGAAACCTTAATTAATACTCAAATATAGGTGCATAAAGTGAAATTGAACTCAAATGAAATTAAATACAAGTACTTTAATTATTCAATTAGAATTAATGGATTTTACTAGGGTGTAGAGAGTAGGTTTATTTATTTAAATATTTATGGTACTTGGGGATGTGCCAAATCATTATCAAAGCTTTAAACAGATACCAAATTATATTTTATAACTAGAATCTAGAAATCCAGATGAATTATAGATAGATAGACATATTTTAGAAACTGTATTCAATATACTTTGCTGTGTGAAAACTCTTTTAATTAAGGTTTTTTTTGTTAAACGTAATTTAAAATATTTTATTTTAATTTTAATAAATAATGTTTATCTCTTTCATCTGGAATACACGACTTTTCTTGGCTTCATGGGTATACATAAAAGCTATATGTTTGATCTGTTATTAAACTAATATCCCAGGTAGTCACAGAATTAATAATGCAGATCATTAACTAAGCCAAACATATTTGGCCTGTTCAAAATATCAATGTAATACTCGATTATTTCGAAAGCAAATATGAAGCTGTATTTAAAAACCTTCTGAATATTATTATTATTCGATTATTCCTATACCACGATTGAGTATTGTAATGAAATACTCGATTATTTCGATAGCAAATATGAAAATATATTCGAAAACCTCCTTAATCATATAATTGTTTGGTTATTCCTATGCCAAGATCGATGATACCGATGTCAAGATCGATTATTCCGATTCAAATCGTATTGATCATTATTAAAGGGAATGATCGATATACATATTAGGGTAATCTCTAAGGGGGCTATATCCTTTTTGTGATTTTGAGGGGGCATCCGTGCCAGGTGGTAGGGGGGTACTTACTTCAATTGGTCCCGTTGCAGCGGTGGCATCTTTGTGGCATTCGGCTGGCGCTCATTTAGTGCGGCCAGCGTTTGCGAATACCGTTGATAGCGATCGATAACCGATAGTCAATATCGATACCGATGACGATGGCTGCTGCTGCGGTGGAGATGAGGCTGGGGCGATATCCATGCTCTGCCAGCGAATGCACTCTCTTTCTTTGTTTTGTAAGGATTTCCTTCGGAAGTTAATTATCTTTTTGCGGTATGTTTTATTCACTTTTCCATAGCTTTGCTCTTTTTTTCTTTGCTTTATTTTTGTTGCTTAAAAAGCCGTGTAAGACACTCACACAAATGCACAAGCTCTGCTTCTTTCTTTCTATTTTGTATATTTTTTAGAGGGCTTTTCCGGGGGCTGGGGCGCTTTGAAAACTTTTGATTTAGCACGGTTTTTGTTCACATTTAGTGTAATAAATGTGCCCGTTTTGTTGATTCAAGACTTAGCAGCTGTTGATTTGCATTTCCCCATTCCATTTTCCATTTAGTTAAAATTTCTTTTTATTTTTTTGGGGGGAGGATGTTGGTAAAACGTCAGCTGCAACACACACACACGTAAAAAATAGTATTAAAAAAATATGAAGTGAGGCCAAAATGTCAAATGCATTTTAAGAAAAGCAATTTTTGAAAAATTTAGTTTTATTTATTTTTCTATTTACAATTTTAATCCACACACACACACACTCGCACGCACACAGGCACACCAAACAAAAACAAATTGCACAGAGAATTTTGTTTAACTCCAATCTCTGGTTAATAATAATTAAATAAAAAGCAGTTTATGCTTATTTTTTGTTGCATCTTCTTGTTGCACTTGTCATTTTGGCACACACACACACGCGCGCAATGCACATGAGCGAACGAGCGAGAGAGAGAGAGAGAGAGCGGGGGCGATGGTTTTTCCCTTTTCCACTGAATTTCCACTTTATTTATCCAATCTTTGTGGGGAGAACACACAACTCTTTGCTGGCCGCCAAAGAATAAAAAACGTTAAAAAAATAGACAGATGTTTTAATTAATTTTTAGCATTTATTTTTTATTTTTTGCCCCGGTGAGATGTCAGATTTTTGAACCCACAACGGAAAGTATCGTTTGATTTTCGAATGCGGCTTCCGGAGCGCGCGACAAATTTATTTAAAAAAATTTTTTTTCGATAAATAAACTCGCTTGCACTTGTATTTATAGGTTTCTTCGAAAGCCGAACCGAACCGAACTGAGCCGAAGGCTCTCGCTCTCTCTGCAGCCGAGAGATAGAGAGAGAGAAAGTGGGAGAGAGCCAGTGTTGCTCAACTAGCCCTTGAAAAAAGCTAAAATAAGCAAACAAATTGTGATGGTAGCTAAAATATATCTACATAGAACTAAAACTATAGGTTCCCTCCAAGCCAAAAAACAGACAAATAATAATAAAATTTAAACTTTTACAATATTTTTTTTATTTTAACTGATTAAATCTATTTTAACTGATGTAGGGAAACCGAATCCGTTGAACTGAAAATTAAAATGTACTAATGTACTATTTAATTTGCCTTTATAATATATTTTTTCGTTTGTTTATTTATTTTCTTTGTATAACAAGCTATATTTAGAAGAATAAGCTTGTTTTCCATAGTACAATAACTAATATCCTCCACATTTCACATTTAATGCTATTCCTTCTCGCTCTCAATTCTTAATATAATATTTTAAAATATGTATATAGTTTTGAAAAACGCTGACCTAGTGGAAAAATAGCTAAACTGACACTGGAGAGAGCAATGTTTTTGGAGATAACAGAGAAAGAGAGTAACATTATAGACCGCTGAAAAAGGTTGAAAACTTTGATGAGATAAGTTGGAAAACTGTGCTCTGAACAGAGCCGCACTGCTTTCCAGCAAGCAGTGCTACAATGTAAGCGTTAACAGATCTTTTCACTGCTTGCACGTTCTTGTTCGAAGCCAATACCGCGGTGTGTGACCAGCTGCCATGGAGGGAAAAATCCGCTCTTTTCGAAAAATTTCAACATTATAGCCAATAAACGCAGCGAGCACACTCCAGTTCAGCAAGATAGAGAGATAGTTCTTTATATTTATATATATATATTTTATACTTGGAAATCTATAGCCGGGTCCGTCGATTCAGCTCTCCTCCCGCCCTCCCACTGGCATGACCGTCTCCAATGCAGTGGACCAGTTCACGATGCTGACCGGCGACCGCTCCAAGATCAAGGACCTGCTGTGCAGCCGGCTAACGGAGTGTGGCTGGCGGGACGAGGTGCGTCTGCTGTGCCGAACGATTCTGTGCGAGAAGGGCGCCAACAATAGCTTCACCGTTGAGCAGCTCGTCTCGGAGGTCACACCCAAGGCGCGCACCCTTGTCCCCGATGCGGTCAAGAAGGAGCTGCTGATGAAAATCCGCACCATTCTCACCGAGAACGAGAACGAGGATGACGAGAACGACGAGGAGCCGGAGGACGAGCCCTGAACTGACGACCACTTGCTACTATCACCACTGATGATGCCACAACAACCAGCTCCGGCTAATTTCCCCAATAATCAGGTCTTTCCGCTGCAAATTTACAGTTTAATTACGCAAATTTATTTGTACGGTTTTATACATAAATCCCGGCCAGGGAATGGTTACACACACACACTCACTCACGCACACAAATTCAGTCGGGTGTGGGGCACACGGAGCTGTTGCTGGCAAAGTCGAAGCCCTCCGGATCGGGTATCTCGATGAGGGACTTTGGGACAATGGTCAGAGGTGCACCCATCCCAGGCAGCAGGTGACCCGTCGTCGTTGTCGGAAGAGACGTCTGTGGTGCTGGCGGTGGAGGCTGCTGCTGCTGATGCTGCTGATGCTGGGCTTGTGGAGGAGGCAGTGGAGTCAGAGTGGCCAGGCTGGAGGATGTGGTGGCGTTGGTGGCGTTGATGCTGCTGCTGGGCTGCGAGTACTTGCGCACCCACTCGTTCGGATGCATCTTCTTCTTGTGGTTGTGCATGTTGGCATGGGACTTGAAGGTGCGCGTGCAGAACTGACACTGGTACAGATCGATGCCCGTGTGGGTGGCCATGTGCTCCTGCAGAAGAGAGGGTTAAGAGACACCTCCCAACTACCGCCTCCCACAAAATGGATGGATATATACTCACGGCCAGGGCGCGCGGCAGCTTGAACTCCTTGTCGCAGAGGCTGCACTTGTGCCGCTTGGCGGAGTGATGGTACCGCATGTGGCTGCTGAGTGCGGCACGGGATGACTTCTCTGCGTTGCAGAGCAGGCATCGGTACTTAGTGTCGCCGTCGCGATCATCGTGGCGTGCCAGATGCTTGCGCAGGCTCCGCTCGTCCCGCAGCCAGCGGCCGCACAGGGTACACTGCACCTCCGCCACGGGCCCGTCCGGATGCAGAGCCTTCTTGTGTATCAGGAAGTTGGCCTTGGAACGGAAATGCGTTCCACAGATGTCGCAAATGATGGGCGTAAAGTCAGCGGCATGCATTCGCTTGACGTGGGCGCTCAGCTCGAATTTGGTGCGGAATCTAAGGGGGGAGAGACATAGAAATGGGATCAGCAAATGGGAGTAGCACTCACGTCTTGCCGCAGTCCTCGCACACCTCGGGCCGCTCCGTGCCCTTGTGGCCCTTGAGATGCATGGTCAGGAGGAACTTCTTGGCGAAGCGCGCCTCGCAGATGGCGCACTGATGGACCAGCTCCTGCTGCTGCGAGTGGAAGCGCAGCATGTGCATCACCTGGCTGTTGCGATTGAGGAAATTCTTGCGGCAGCTCTGGCAGCTGAAGTACTGCGGATCCTTGTGGCAGTGCAGGTGGTCCACGTACAGCGTCCGCTTCTTGTATCGATTGTTGCAGCACTTGACAAACCCGGTGCAGTCGTGCTCCACGCGGAAGTGGCGCTTGAGATCGTTAAAGTCCTCCAGCGGTGCGGCGCACAGGGCGCAGTCCAGCTTCACATTGGCGGCTATATAGTCGTCCATCTCCTTGATGCTGCTACGCTTGACGGGTGCGTCCGTGGGATCCGTGTCGTCGTCGCCGCCCGGCTCCTTCTTGATCTTCGGCCGACCGCGCTTGCCGCCCGTACTGGGCTTGGCCTTCTCCGCCGGCATGCCTTCCTTCTCCTCCTCCTCGTCCTCATCTTCGTCCTCGTCGTCGTCATCATCTCCTCCTCCCCCTGTGCTGGTGCGCTTTAGCTCCCTCAAACGCGCCCGCGACTCCCGTAGCGACAGCTCGGCGGGCTTTGGCTGCTTGCGCTTCTCGTACTTCCGCTTGATGATCTGCTGCGTCTGCTGCAGCGGCGTCTTGCGCGGCCTGCCCCTGCGGCGTGGCTTCACCGGATCCGCCTTGGGCTCCATCTCCCCCTCGGACTGGTAGCCCGGCTCAAAGGTGTCGCCGTAGTCGCTGCCCTTGTCGTCGCCGGCGGACATCGCATCGATGACCGGCTCGCAAAGTATATGATCCTTGATGTCATCGCCATCGAAGCCGATCTTCGGCTCCATGGGCGTCTCCGTGTTCCACACTACCATGGCGGGCTCCGGCTCTGGGTCGGCCAGCTCCGGCAGCTCGGGCATCTCCGTTTTAAGCTGCAAGGAGCGGTGCAGGGAGCGCTGCTTGTCCGCCACCATGGCGCAGAAGAGCTCGATGTCGCCCAGCTGTTGCCAGCATCGGTTGCACAGGCTCGTGGACACCGCATCGTTGGCCGCCAACTAGAGAGCGAGACACGGGAGGGGGGGCAAGAGAGGGAACAAATTGAAAAGGGATTCCCTTCTTTCTCGCCCTTTTTGGGGGGAAAATACTCACCACCAGCTGCAGATGCCGCTCTATCAGCAGCGCCGGTTGCACGGCCGCCGTCTCCTGCCCGAAAATGGGCACACCGTGCTCAGCATCCTCCAGACAGAGTCGGCATATCATCTCATAAAATAAAGACAAAAGTCGCGTTAAATGCAAGCAGCGCAGCTGTTTTGGATTCGTTGCTGACAGTGCTGGCAATTTAGCTATTTTTCCACCAGAACTAGCGTTTTCCGACCAGCGGGCGCTGCCATACTTTTTGAGGAAATGTGTCGGTTTTACTCTTTTCCGTCTCGGTTTAAAATCTCAGCTCCAGGCAACTAAATTTTCTGCGGAAAAACGGCCAGAAACATCTAAAAAAGGCTTAAGAATGGCCCCAAGACTACTTTTCGTGGGAAAAGGTCTTGAGGCCTGTTTAGCCATTTATAGCAATTTCTAGCTTAGCGTTTTTTTTTAGAGCCGAAGATTTGACAGCACTGGTTGCTGAGTTGTTGGCGCTGAGGTTGCCAGACTGTACACAGGATCAGAGCTGCCACTGTGAAGAAAACCAGCTAGAATACACAATAGGAACGAAGATTACGTTATATTTGAAACTAACAACTTATTGAGGGGGTAAAAAACGTGATTAAACATTTGGAATTTTGGATAAAAAGCCTTAGTTAAGTTCAATCTAGAGCTATCTGGTTTGCTTTCTGCCGCAAGTTGAAGTCTGTCGAAGTGCTCTCTAATTATATGAAACTACTTCTCTATCTCAGCTATTTCTTCGTCGGCTGAAGCCACATTTTGATTTTGATTGATCTCCGGCTTAGGATCCATTGCGTGTTGAACAGGGGAAGATTGGCATTTTGATGGTTTTGGCAATATTTTGGGCTTCTGCTTGCGTTGTGAGATCAACTCCTTGATGACCAGTTCATCGGATCCGGATTCGTTTAGTACTCCCATATTCTCCGGCGCGAAGGTGTCGTCATTTCCACTGGTCTCGTCCCCCAGAACCTTCTCAATGGTATTGGCCAGGTCTTCAGTTTTCTGCTTCCGCTTCTTGTCCATCTGAATTTTGGCTACAGCTTCGATCATGCTGGGAGTTATGCGGAGGGCAGGACGCACGCCACGGGCCAGGAGGTAATCATCTGCTATGGCCATTACATGGCTCAAGCAACAGCGCAGCAACTGGTCCAGGAGATCGACAATCGCAAGTGAGCCGTGGATAAGGGCCTGTTCGATGGTTCTCTCGTTGTTGCTGAAGAAAGACTTCAGAAAGTCCTCGTATATCACCTTACTGCCGGCACCGATCGTGGGCAGTAGCCAACACAGGAATACCAGCTTCATCTCGCTCAGCAACGGAATACAAGCGCCCAGGCCAGTGCTCAAGTAATCGAATACCGAGTACACCCCGTATACCACCCAATAGGTCAGCCAGATGTCAGAGGTCAGATCATGGTCGGTGAGGCGCTGCTGGTCGTTCAGGAATCTGTACGATGCGAAAGCCGGGTAGAAACATCCTACCACTATGGTGATAAATCGGACAATGTTTTCATATATCGCGATAAACATTTTATTTTCGCGTTTTCAAAAATTTTGAGTCAAAATATTTTTGGTTTTTACTGAGAGTTCGGATAGGAAATATTATTATAGAGACGACTGGCTACGTTAACGGCGTACAAAGTTGTGAGTATATCGTTATTCTAAAATTCTGACACTAGATGTTTGTCGGGTCATGGATAACTTGATCCAAATAAATTATTCAAACAAGATTTTTTTTCAGTACTTACAAATTGGAAAGGTAATTCAAATTCCAATCAATTGGAACGAAGAGTATTCGTGGGAATATATTTTAATATATATATTTATAATAAAATTATATTCATTTATTGTAAAAAATAAAGAGATTTTAGATTAGATTTGATCAGTAACGAATTACACATGCAATAAAAATAAAGCTAAACCGCGAAACAAACTGGACTAACGAAATAGCGATGTGGCAGCTCTGGTGACTAGTGTTGGCTAACGTAAAAAGTAGGATTTTAAACCGAGACGCGAACAACGGGAAAATAACATTTGCAACACTGGACGCGTAGCGAAATAAACCAACAGAAGCGGAAACATTTAAAATGAGAAGAGTGAGCTCCGCCGCCTTGTTGGCCAACGCCAATGTCTCCGCCGAGGAGTCCTACGAAGACATATCCGACATCGACCTCAATGACGTGCCCGCCAAGCTCGAAGACACCCTGAAACCGCATACCCCAAGTGGCGGTGTCAGTCTGTTCAACCTCAATTTGGATGAATGTAAGTACTTCGCGCGCTGCAGCTGCCCAGATTACCAGGATTAACATGAACCATTTTTTGCAGTCACAGATTCTAGCTCGCCGGTGGATGAGGTGCAGGAGCACAAGGACCGCTGCGAGAAGGAGCAGCAGAAGTGGTTCAAGCTTGTGGAGGACGCTCTGAAGGTGACAAGGGAGTGCGCTAAGCGGGAGTACAGCTACGAGCCCCGAGAGGAACACCGGCGCTATCTCAAGGAGTGTCCCAATCTGCAGAACTTTATTCGCGGCTCCCTGCCATTTATGAACAAGGTCACCAGGTTTCTGGAGGAGCATCGGAACTTGGTGGATCTGCAGGATGAGGCCATGGAATACGTCCAGTTCCAGCTGAACAGCCAGGCCAACAACGCCATGCACCAGAATTTAGCCGGCAAAAGGCCGAGCAGATAAATTACCAATCCAATCTATTTATATGTATATTTATTATTTACAATTGCTTGCAACTTAAAATAAACTTAAAAGTGAATATTTTGAAAGTTCTCAGCAATTCTGCTGGAATAACACCTTTCCTTTTGTCCCCTTTATAGATTTCGTGGCATTTATGTTTTGAAATTATGCAAAAAGTGGCTTTTACAGTTAGTTTAGGGATTTAGCTTCTGCCTTTGGCTTCCCTCTCACTCTAACCAAAATCTCTGTATATCTTGCTCTCCCTTTCACTCTCATGTCTACACCCATTGGAAATACCCATTCCAGGCGCAAAATTCAAGCCTGGAACCAACCCAAAAACTTGATATTTGAAAAGGAAACGCGAAGCAATGATGCCTGTATGTGAACTCAAGTTAACAAGGGGTTTGGTTTACAATCTAGTCTACTTAGGAGATAGGTTGTGTGTGTTTGTGAAGGCGGAGCTCCTGCCCCTGCTTATTCCTTGTTCCAGGCGGCCAGGTACTTCATGAGGTCGGTGAGGCTATCGAAGTCGGTGCGGCTGGCGGGCGGCTCGTCCTTGGTGATCCGCGGCAGTGCGTTGCCCATTTTCAGGCGGAATTCCTGGAACTAAGCAAAAAAGAAGGGAAGGAAGGTAAGGAAACGTCATCGATCTGGCAGTGTGCCAAGGGCTCTCACGTCTTTGGCCCCGCTCAGCTTCCAGAAGCCGTAGCAGAAGGCACCGGTCCCCAGGACGGCGTACAGAGTGCCCCAGCCCAGAGCGCGCATGGCCAGGGTAGCGCCCTCGTCCATCAAAATGATGCCCTGACGGGTGCCAGCCTGCTGCAGCACCTTGCTGTCAGCCTTCTTCGCGGTGGCCAGCGTGCGCGAGAAACCAAACAGCGCGGATACACCGCCCACTAGTCCCAGGAAGGCGGCGGCTGCAAAGGGGAGAAAGACGACGAGTGTCCGCCGTGAGCATTGAAGGTCGCAGACTCGGGCACGGGCATGGGGACGAATTACCCTGTATGCGAAACTTGCGCTGCTTCTCGGCCGCCACTGCATCCGCGTTGGAGCTGGCCTCGCTCATCGTTCCTTCCAGTTCCTCTCCTGCTGTCCTTGTCCGTGTCCTGAATTATTTTTATTGTCGTAATTCCCCAAAACAAACAGCTGATCGCCAGCGGAATTTGACCGGCCGGGGCTATCGATACTCCCGCGATAGTCCGGTGCTATCGATACTCTATGCTATTGCCTGTATAATCGATATTTTTACAGGATCTACCTGGAATTCTCGCTTTTTCTATTCTTTTTATTAGATTAAATTAATAAATTTAGCGATTAGATTGTCCATAAATACGAACCCGATAGTTCCAATATAGTTGTACTTACTTAAAGTACCAACAATTGTATTTATTTCGTAATTAAATATAATACCCTGCAAGGATATTAAAATCCAAAATATTATCCTGTTTGAGCTATCGCGATAGTTGAAAGTAATCGATAGTGCCAGTGTCAAGTGATCGATGTTATCCCAAAGTGCACTCGATTTGAGGCCTGCTCTAGCGTCAGTGTTCCCTGATCAGGGGTTTTCCCCCTAGATTTAGGGAAGAATTTTTAGGGGGAAAGTTTAGGGTTTTTTTGTCGGAACGATTGATTTAACATTTTTTAAGAAAATCTTTATAGAATTGCTTTTTTTTATTATAAATCACCTAAAATGGCAAAAGTATATCAAACTAAATACGAGTTTCATCGAAACCATCGATACCAACCGAGGTAGAGAAACATCGATGACATCGATGCTGGCATCGACGTTTCTTTCGTGATAATCCATCGATAGTTGTACAGTTACGTCGTAAATCTTCACGTTTTAGCATAAATATAGTTGTAAATAGCAATTAATACAAAATAAATAAATTAAATAAATCGAATTTATTGAGTTTTGATTTCATTAACATATTTTTTAAATTTAGGGGGAAGACTGGATTTTTTAGGGGGAAATATCGACTATTTGAGATTTTTTAGGGGGAAAGCAAAATTTGCATCTGGCAACACTGTCTAGCGTGGTCCGTTTTCACGAAAAACGCGAGTGCTGTATTCTTGTGGTTTTTGCGCGAATCCGTTATAGAATGCACGTCCAAAGCGGCAAAAAAAAACATTGATTGTTTACCCACCCGGACTCAGCTCTTTACCGTTGCGCCCAGTAGTCGCCTTTTACGTTTTCCACCCGCATCGCGCCGCGAGCTGCGAAGTAGGTGAAAAGCAAAGTGTGACGACGCAGCAGCAGCAGCAGCTACCAGCGAAAGGTTAAGCGGAAAGCCAGCTAGCAAATCCGCGCGGTCGCCACTGCTTCAGTGGCCACCAGCCAGCAGCCAGAGCCAGAGCCAGGATGAGCACCACGACCGACTCGAAGGCGCCGTTGCGCCAGGTGAAGCGCGTACAGTTTGGCATTTTGTCACCTGATGAAATTGTGAGTGCAGCAACAGTTCCCATTCCCTTCCGTCTGCGACGCCATATTGAAAAAAAATAGTGTCGAAAAAATTCGACCGAATTCGCAATGGCAAAACTATGGGAATATGCAAATAAACGACAGATTAATATTGATTAAACATGACTATTAGTTTATCTGGCATTTAGGTAGCATTATGCTTCTTTTTTTTTTCTTTGTTGTTGTGTGGGTAGGAGTGCGTGATCGAGGGGATCGGGGAAATGCTTTCCCTTATATACAGAGAGGGGAGAGGCGGTATCAGCTTGGCTGTAGGTACAGATACGGGGGATTTCACCTATTTGTACTTAAGTAAATTAAAGACTTGATAAATACGATCTCTAACATACCAACGATAATGCCAGTACAGTTATTACGAGTAAAATAGGGTAAAGAAGCCGATTTACATCTAAAAGCTAATTATATTTATACTCTTACTACTTATTAACTTGGTTATATTCATTTTGATTTATCTGGGAAATTCCTCGAACTGCGTCTGGTATGACTCATGTCTTTTCTCTGCCTTAAATGTGAGGACTCTGGTTAAAGGGAAATATGATTAGGTCTTGGGTCTTAATTACTATTTACTAAACGCAAGGCCTTCTAAGGTTCGTTTTCACTTGAATTTAAAAGAAAAGGTAGCTCTGTCAGAGTATACAAACTACTCGATGAATTCTCTGGAAAATATACAAACATTTGATATGGAAGAGGGAAAACTTCAGGGAATTATGTTAAGGGAAAGGTTAAATTGTAGCCCAAAGCCTTCTTAATTCCCACAAAATGCCCCCTAGCTAACTCTTAAACCTCTTAAACCTCTTCATCCTTAATCTCTCCCCCTTTAGCGCCGCATGTCCGTCACCGAAGGTGGCGTCCAGTTCGCCGAGACGATGGAGGGCGGCCGGCCCAAGCTGGGTGGCCTCATGGATCCCCGGCAGGGCGTCATCGATCGAACGTCGCGGTGTCAAACGTGTGCCGGCAACATGACCGAGTGCCCGGGCCATTTCGGCCACATTGACCTGGCCAAGCCGGTGTTCCACATCGGGTTCGTGACGAAAACAATCAAGATCCTGCGATGCGTGTGCTTCTACTGCTCCAAGATGCTGGTCTCGCCGCAAAATCCCAAGATCAAGGAGATCATGGTGAAGTCGAAGGGGCAGGCGCGGAAGCGTCTGGCCTACGTCTACGATCTGTGCAAGGGCAAGACGATATGCGAGGGCGGCGAGGACATGGACCTCACCAAGGACAACCAGCAGCCGGATCCCAACAAGAAACCCGGCCACGGCGGTTGCGGTCACTATCAGCCCTCCATCCGGCGGACGGGACTAGATCTAACAGCCGAATGGAAGCATCCCAACGAGGATTCGCAGGAGAAAAAGATCGTGGTGTCCGCAGAGCGGGTGTGGGAGATCCTCAAGCACATCACCGACGAGGAGTGCATGATCCTGGGCATGGATCCCAAGTACGCCCGTCCCGATTGGATGATTGTCACCGTCCTCCCCGTACCCCCGCTGGCCGTCCGTCCGGCCGTTGTGATGTTCGGGGCGGCCAAGAACCAGGACGATTTGACCCACAAGCTCTCCGACATCATCAAGGCGAACAACGAGCTGAGGAAGAACGAGGCCAGTGGAGCGGCGGCGCACGTCATCCAGGAGAACATCAAGATGCTGCAGTTCCACGTGGCCACGCTGGTGGACAACGACATGCCCGGCATGCCCCGCGCGATGCAAAAGTCCGGCAAGCCCCTCAAGGCCATCAAGGCGCGTCTCAAGGGTAAGGAGGGCAGGATCCGAGGCAACCTGATGGGCAAACGTGTGGACTTCTCCGCGCGAACGGTCATCACCCCCGATCCCAATTTGCGCATCGATCAGGTGGGTGTGCCCCGGTCCATTGCCCAGAACCTGACCTTCCCCGAGCTGGTCACCCCCTTCAACATCGATCGCATGCAGGAGCTGGTGCGGCGCGGCAACTCCCAGTATCCGGGCGCCAAGTACATTGTCCGTGACAATGGGGAGCGCATCGATCTGCGCTTCCACCCCAAATCCTCGGACCTGCACCTCCAGTGCGGCTACAAGGTGGAGCGTCACTTGCGCGACGACGATCTGGTCATCTTCAATCGCCAGCCCACGCTCCACAAGATGAGTATGATGGGGCACAGGGTGAAGGTCCTCCCCTGGTCCACGTTCCGCATGAATCTATCCTGTACCTCGCCCTACAATGCCGATTTCGATGGCGACGAGATGAACCTCCACGTGCCGCAGTCCATGGAGACCCGAGCCGAGGTGGAGAACATCCACATAACTCCGAGGCAGATTATAACGCCGCAGGCGAACAAGCCTGTGATGGGCATCGTGCAGGACACCCTGACGGCCGTGCGGAAGATGACCAAGCGGGATGTCTTCATCACGCGGGAGCAGATGATGAATCTGCTGATGTTCCTGCCCACGTGGGATGGCAAGATGCCGCAGCCATGCATCCTCAAGCCTCGACCCCTGTGGACGGGCAAGCAGATCTTCTCCCTGATCATCCCGGGCAACGTGAACATGATCCGGACGCATTCCACGCATCCCGACGAGGAGGATGATGGGCCCTACAAGTGGATATCGCCCGGGGACACCAAGGTAATGGTGGAGCACGGCGAACTGATCATGGGCATCCTCTGCAAGAAGACGCTGGGCACATCGGCCGGGTCGTTGCTTCACATTTGCTTCCTGGAACTGGGACACGACATTGCCGGGCGGTTCTATGGCAACATCCAGACGGTGATCAACAACTGGCTGCTGCTGGAGGGGCACAGCATCGGTATTGGGGACACCATTGCCGATCCGCAGACCTACAACGAGATCCAGATGGCCATCAAGAAGGCCAAGGACGACGTGATCAACGTGATTCAGAAGGCGCACAACATGGAGCTGGAGCCCACGCCGGGCAACACGCTCCGTCAGACCTTCGAGAACAAGGTGAACAGGATTCTGAACGATGCTCGTGACAAGACTGGTGGCTCTGCCAAGAAGTCCCTCACCGAGTACAACAATTTGAAGGCCATGGTGGTGTCCGGCTCGAAGGGCTCAAACATCAATATCTCCCAGGTCATTGCCTGTGTGGGCCAGCAGAACGTGGAGGGTAAGCGGATACCCTATGGCTTTCGCAAGCGCACCCTGCCGCACTTCATCAAGGACGATTATGGTCCCGAGTCGCGTGGCTTCGTGGAGAACTCCTATCTGGCTGGGCTGACCCCCTCCGAGTTCTACTTCCACGCCATGGGCGGTCGCGAGGGTCTCATTGATACGGCCGTGAAGACAGCCGAAACCGGCTACATTCAGCGTCGTCTCATCAAGGCCATGGAGTCGGTGATGGTCAACTACGATGGCACCGTGCGGAACTCGGTGGGCCAGCTCATCCAGCTGCGTTACGGCGAGGATGGTCTGTGCGGGGAGCTGGTGGAGTTCCAGAACATGCCGACGGTGAAGCTCTCGAACAAGGCCTTTGAGAAGCGCTTCAAGTTCGACTGGAGCAACGAGCGGTACATGCGCAAGGTGTTCAACGACGACGTCATCAAGGAGGTGACCGACAGCAGCGAGGCCATCCAGGAACTAGAAGCGGAGTGGGATCACCTGGTCTCCGATCGCGACAGCCTGCGACAGATCTTCCCGAACGGCGACTCGAAGGTGGTGCTGCCGTGCAACCTGCAGCGGATGATCTGGAATGTCCAGAAGATCTTTCACATCAACAAGCGCCTGCCCACGGATCTCTCGCCCATGCGGGTGATCAACGGGGTCAAGGGGCTCCTCGAGCGGTGTGTCATTGTCACCGGAAACGATCGGATATCGAAGCAGGCCAACGAGAATGCCACGCTGCTCTTCCAGTGCCTCATCCGGTCCACGCTCTGCACCAAGTACGTGTCGGAGGAGTTCCGCCTCTCGGCCGAGGCCTTCGAGTGGCTGATCGGTGAGATTGAGACGCGATTCCAGCAGGCCCAGGCCAATCCGGGCGAGATGGTGGGCGCTTTAGCAGCCCAGAGTCTCGGAGAGCCCGCCACCCAGATGACCCTGAACACCTTCCATTTTGCGGGTGTGTCCTCCAAGAACGTGACCCTGGGAGTGCCGCGTCTCAAGGAGATCATCAATATCTCCAAGAAGCCCAAGGCTCCCTCCCTAACCGTATTCCTCACCGGGGGAGCTGCTCGGGATGCGGAGAAGGCCAAGAATGTGCTGTGCCGGCTGGAGCATACGACGCTGAGGAAGGTCACCGCCAATACGGCCATTTACTACGATCCGGATCCGCAGCGAACGGTGATATCGGAGGATCAGGAGTTCGTGAATGTCTACTACGAGATGCCCGACTTTGATCCCACCCGCATCTCGCCCTGGCTGCTCCGCATCGAGCTCGATCGCAAGCGGATGACGGACAAGAAGCTGACCATGGAACAGATCGCCGAGAAGATCAATGTGGGCTTCGGCGAGGATCTCAATTGCATCTTCAACGACGACAATGCCGATAAGCTGGTGCTGCGCATTCGGATTATGAACAACGAGGAGAACAAGTTCCAGGACGAGGACGAGGCCGTGGACAAGATGGAGGATGACATGTTCCTGCGCTGCATCGAGGCCAACATGCTGTCGGACATGACGCTCCAGGGCATCGAGGCCATTGGCAAGGTCTACATGCATCTCCCGCAGACGGACAGCAAGAAGAGGATTGTGATCACGGAGACGGGCGAGTTCAAGGCGATTGGGGAGTGGCTGCTCGAGACGGACGGCACGTCGATGATGAAGGTCCTCTCCGAGCGCGACGTCGATCCCATACGCACTTCGTCCAACGACATCTGCGAGATCTTCCAGGTGCTGGGCATCGAGGCGGTGCGCAAGTCGGTGGAGAAGGAAATGAATGCCGTGTTGCAGTTCTACGGCCTCTACGTGAACTATCGCCACTTGGCGTTGTTGTGCGACGTGATGACCGCCAAGGGTCACCTGATGGCCATCACCAGGCACGGCATCAACAGGCAGGACACGGGCGCCCTTATGCGTTGCTCCTTCGAGGAGACCGTGGACGTTCTCATGGATGCCGCCGCCCACGCCGAGACGGATCCCATGAGGGGCGTGTCCGAGAATATAATTATGGGACAGCTGCCCAAAATGGGCACTGGCTGCTTTGACCTGCTGCTGGATGCGGAGAAGTGCCGCTTTGGCATCGAGATCCCGAACACGCTGGGCAGCAGCATGCTGGGCGGCGCCGCCATGTTCATTGGCGGTGGCTCCACGCCGAGCATGACGCCGCCCATGACGCCGTGGGTGAACTGCAACACCCCACGCTACTTCTCGCCGCCAGGCCATGGTGAGTACTTGTCTAGAAACCCCACAAACCTTGGATATTCATCTTTCCTTTCCAGTGAGCGCCATGACCCCCGGCGGACCCAGTTTCTCGCCCTCGGCGGCCTCAGATGCGTCTGGGATGTCGCCCAGCTGGTCCCCGGCCCATCCCGGCTCCTCGCCCAGCTCCCCCGGACCCTCGATGTCGCCGTACTTCCCGGCCTCGCCCAGTGTGTCGCCCTCGTACTCGCCCACAAGTCCCAACTACACGGCTTCGTCGCCTGGAGGAGCCTCGCCGAACTACTCGCCCTCCAGTCCCAACTATTCGCCCACATCGCCGCTCTATGCGGCCGCCAGTCCGCGTTACGCCTCCACCACACCGAACTTCAATCCCCAGTCGACGGGTTACTCGCCCTCTTCATCGGGATACTCGCCCACGTCGCCGGTCTACTCGCCCACGTCGAATTTCCAGTCGAGTCCCTCGTTTGCGGGCAGCGGCAGCAACATGTACTCGCCGGGCAATGCTTACTCGCCGAGTTCGTCGAATTATTCCCCGAATTCGCCATCATATTCGCCGACATCGCCATCCTACTCGCCCTCGAGTCCTTCGTACTCGCCGACATCACCCTGCTACTCGCCCACATCGCCCTCGTACTCGCCCACGAGTCCGAACTACACGCCTGTGACACCTTCCTACTCGCCAACGAGTCCGAACTACTCGGCATCGCCACATTATTCACCAGCCTCGCCGGCATACTCCCAGACCGGGGTGAAGTACTCGCCGACATCGCCCACTTACTCGCCGCCATCGCCCTCGTACGATGGCTCGCCAGGCTCCCCGCAATACACGCCCGGATCGCCGCAGTACTCGCCGGCCTCGCCCAAGTACTCGCCCACGTCACCGCTGTACTCGCCCAGTTCGCCGCAGCACTCGCCGTCGAATCAGTACAGTCCCACAGGGTCGACCTACTCGGCAACGAGTCCGCGGTACTCGCCCAACATGTCCATCTACTCGCCGAGCAGCACCAAGTACTCGCCCACATCGCCGACGTACACGCCCACGGCCCGCAACTACTCGCCCACATCGCCGATGTACTCGCCGACGGCGCCCTCGCACTACAGTCCCACCAGTCCGGCGTACTCGCCCAGCAGTCCCACGTTCGAGGAGAGTGACGATTGAGTTAAGCCGAGTGATACGGTAGAGGAGAAGGCAAAGTAGGTGGATTCCCCGCCACACTTGGGGTTATATTATGGTGTGTTGATCCTTGGAGAGGAACTGCAGGGTTTTTAATTGAGACGATCCTTAAGGACTACGTTTAGATTTCGCTAAATACGTTCCCCCTTTTCGCCCTCCCAAAAACAATTGTAAATGAGATAAATCAAGCTTTTAAAACTTAATCGATTTTGAAAATAGTTAAGCCAAAAAGAAGTCACAGATTAACTACGCACTGTAGTTGCATCAATGTTCGTAACTCTTAGTGTTTTCTTGGGAATATTCAAATCAAGAACGTAGTTGTTAAGTTGAGAGCTGGAAAACATCATGATGAATAACATAATAAACCCCGCACACACCTATATAATTTTTTTTTTTACATTATGTTATCCAAGATTATGTGTGGCAGTCGGCAGGAAAGTGTCGCGCTGCCTGCAAACCCAATATATACACATATTTAAGGCGAACATCTTTATATACACACCAAGCATATATATATTTTTATTATGACCAAAAGTGACTACCTTTTGTAAATTAGGACAGAGAAAAGAATCAACCCGTAGTAAAATATAAAATAAAAGATATCTGCAAAAACCATTACTCAAATATTAAGCGTTTATTTTATTTGTACTTTTTTTGTTGTCAAGTTGCATGCAGGTAAAGGACCTTTCTAAGTCTTCTCAGAGCTTAATCCTCGCAGTCTTGGTGGGCATCCCCCCGCTCAATCCCATCCATGTTCCGCTCCTCCTCAGAGCTCTCCTCGTCCTCCGCCTCCTCCCGCTTCAGGGGCATGGCCTTGCCTAACCGAGTATAGCGTTCAATATTATCCAAAACCCGCGCCTGCATCTCCTCCTCCAACTTCCCAAACATGTCGTGATTCGCCTTCAGGAAACGCTGGTAGGCATGGAAGGCCAGCGGATCCACCATGGCCACCGTCTTCTTTACGCTTATGTAGACCGTGCGGCCGCGTGGATGGTGGCTCAGTGAGCTGTAGGCCAAGTTCAGGTTCAGCACAAACTGTTGCCTGACAGTCGAGGCCTGGCAGGTGGCCACGAACAAGAGCTGATTGTCCGCCAGCAGGGCGTGGTATTGGTATCCCTCGTCGGGCAGCAGCACCTGCAGCTCCAAAGTGGTCTTGGTTTGGTAGTACGTGGTGGGTGGACGCACCACGTTCGGCGGCAGCTGGCCCGGGATCTGCAGAGGAGCCTTTGGCTCAGGCTTTGCCTTTTTTTTGCTCTTCCTGGGCTTAGCGGCGGCACTTGGGCTTGGCTTCCCTTGGTTCTGTAAAACCTCAAGAAATTCATTGAAGCTGGGACCCAGCTCCAGGCGCTCGTTTTCCGGTAGTGTCTCTTCTTGCCGCTCCTGCAGGGCGCAGTTCATTACGCAACGATACAGCTGGGCCATGCCGTCATTCTGCTCCTCCTTTAGGGCCTCCGCTTCCTGCTCCTCCTTTAGGGCCTCCGCTTCCTGCTCCTCCTTTTTGGCCTTCAGTTCCTGCTCTTGCTGCCTGGCCTTCGATTCCTGCTCTTGCTCCCTGGCCAGCCGGTTCAGCCTGCCACTCTCCCTGCCCAGTTCGGCCAGGCGCAAGAGGCGGCCCTTCAAAATGGGTTTGGGGGGATCATTATTGTTGGTCTCCTCCGGGGCGTGCTGCTCCTTTACCTTAACCTCCTCCCCGCTCAGCTCCTCTGGCTTCTCCCCTTCCCCATCCCCAAAGAAGGCCACTATCTTCTCCTTTGCCTGCTCACAGCTCTTGGCCATCTTCTCCTCTGTGAGGTGCTGGCACAGATTCAGGCGCCGCACATGCATCTTCATGGCGCTGGCATACGTGATGGCCATCATGTTGCGGACGAAGAGGGTGTGCGAGGTGGCGAACTGGATGATGGCCTGCAGGAAATGGTCCTGCGGCAGGTGCTCCAGCTTGTACTCGATGGCCAGCCGGTCCTCCTCCGACCAGCTGCGTTCTCCCGAAAACGGCACCATGCCCAGCAGCCGCAGATCCAAGGCCATGGGCGGTTGCACCTGCAACTCCTCCGGGCACGCGTACAGACTCCCGCTCTTGGCCCGGAAGATGCGCGTATCCACGTCCAGGGCCTGCACCCAGACCTCAATGCTGAGGTTCGCCAGGTTCACGTTCTTGATGGGCGCCACCTTGAGCACCCGCACGCGATCCTTGCGGCCGGTGTTGCTGCGGTGGTACAGGCAGACACCACCGGGCAGCGGGGGCCAGTAGCGTTCGCTCTTGCTGGGCTGCAGCAGCTGGAGGTTCATGTGGGTCACGGCCAGCGAGGGGTAGGCCTGCCAGGATTTACTTGCAGGCGGCAGGTGCTCCAAGAGATGGACGCAGAAGTGCGTCGGCGAGTAGACGCGCACCAGGCGCACCTTCACGTCGCCCGATGTTGGGACTGAGGGCGGGGCTCGGTCCAGGCGGCCCACAAAGTGACGCTCGTCGCAACTGGGACTGATGCAGTCGCCCAGCTCCATGATCTGGCGGCACACCACGTTCTGGTTGGCGGACTCACTTCTCGCTGTCTCCTGGCGGATGTGCTTGGCCACCGCCACCACGGCGGCGTCCACCTTCTGGTGCTTCTCGAGGAAGTCCACGAGGCGTGGCAGCTGCTTCTGGTTGCTGTCGTCCAGCAGGACCAGGGAGTGCAGCGACAAGCCCTGCTCCTCCTTCGGGAGGAGATTGCCAGAAATAAAGAGGTGCCGCATCTTGAACTTGCCCCAGGTCGTGCTCATGCTGTAATGGATCAGCGTGTGGGCATGCCGGATGTTCAGCTCCGGGCAGTCGTCGGTGGCCAGCAGGATGAGGCCTCGACTCTCCGCCAGCCAGCGATGCACGCGCTCACCCACCTCCAGGGTCGAGTCCTGGTAGTAGGGCAGGCAGCCGTACCGATCCCCGAGGAGCCCCACCAGGCGCCGCATGTCCGCGTCGTTGCTGCAGAAGATCACCGTGCGGTAGTCACTGGGTGGACGCTTCTCCAGCATCCTGTAAACCTTCTGGACCTTGTCCTGTTCCGGCCAGAGCGCGATCCGCAGGCGCGTCTGGCCGTACAAGGCCGCCTCCAGGATGTCGCCGAATATCAGCGAGGGATTGCTGTTCCACAGCCGCAGCTTGGCCATTAGCCGGGGATCGTACGACTGGGAGACCATCACCAGCTGCGGGTAGCTGCGATCCTTGGGCACCAGCCGCTTTAGCATCTGCTCTGCCCTCTCCAGCAGTTCCGGCTGCATCAGGTCCACGTCGTCGTAGACCAAGACCTGGAGGTGCGGAAAGGGCAGCAGGTCCAGCGAGTCCTCCATGGCCCAGACCAGCTGGGCGGGTGTGGCCACCAGACAACCGACGCCGTTGAACAGGCGATGGAAGAACTCCGGCTTCATCACCGACGGCACCGTCAGCGTCAGCGTGTACGTCTCCTGGAGGGTGGCCTTGCGCAGGAATGCGTAGCATAGGGAAGCCACCTGGCGCACTCGCTCCAAGTCCGGCACCAGGATCACGGCCAGGGGTCCCAGCAAATCCAGGGCATTGTCAAAGTCCGAGCACTTGGCGTCCAGAATGCCGCGCCGCACCACGTCGCAGACCGGCGGAATGTAGCTGAAGGTGCGACCACTCCTCGGAGCAGCCACAATCATGGCGCCGTGGCCACGGCTGGCGGCTAGATGGGGCCACGAGTGACTCTGGACGCGCAGCAGCCGATTGAGGCCCAGCTTCTGCATCGCCTCCAGGATGGGCGGCAGCAGGGCCACCTCGGAGAACTGGCGCACCGGACGTATGCCCGAGTCGGAATGGGCCACCACATAGTCCGTGCAGTTGGCGGCCGCAAGTGGGCGGATCCCCGCCTTTGCCAAGATGTGTTGGTCGTTCACCTCGCGATCCGCTTTCGGATCGTTACCGTTTTCATCCAAATAACAAGATGCCATGTTATCTTTCAAAGAATTTACTCTGATTTTACCCGGTTTGGAAAAAAGGAAAGAGCGAAGCTTCTGGAAGGCGTCGATAACTGTTAAGTTGGCTGCGGCTGCGTAAGGGCTTTGCACACGACACAATTTAACAGGCCTATCGCCTATCGACAGGATTTTCTCTGTAAAGCTTAGTTTTAACTGTGTAAAAGTAATAAACAAATATTTAAATAAATATGTAAATACGTACTGCCAGAAGGCGCATTAATTATTAATTTATCGTTTCACTGCCAGGTTACAGGCTAAGCTTAACAGTTAAGCAACAGACATATGTAAATGTGGGAATGTTAAGGATTAACTGTAAATCGCAGCTGGCTTATTTATCGCCAAAACAATGTATTTTTTTGTAACATTTTCTTTCAGGGATTAGAGAGCCAGTGCGGCCACTCCTGGATCTCGTTGTACAGCGTCAGTCCGGGACTCTGGGTACTAATCACCTGCGAGCCTGCGATCAGGGCATAATCCTCGCTCAGCTCCCCCTGCCGCACTCCGCAGCGCAGAAGGCTTTTGGCAGCTTGCAGGGCCGCCGCCGTTGGAAGTTTGTCTAACGGAGATAACGGAGATATGTATGTATATATGATTGTATGTATGTATAAATGCGTAAATGGAGGCAAACTTACCCACGTAGTTGCCGATAAAGGCTATGCCCGTGCCGTTCGCATTGTAGCCGTAGGTGTGGGCTCCGCGCAATCCCCAGCCGGTGCCCTCGTAAACGATGCCATCACTGCCAATAAGGAAGCTGCGAGGGAGAACATACAGTTGGAGTAAATGTTGCCAATGTTGCCAATGTCGCATCCTTACTTGTAACTAATATCATTGAAGTCCAGATCCGTCTGATGATAGGTCTGCATGTTCTGGAGGACCTCGGCGCACTGGAGCAGCCCGCTGCACTCGCCCGTGACCGTGTGATGGATGACCACATAGCGGATGGGTCGGATCTGGTAGTGCAAGCCCGTCGACGGCTTACCGCCCCACTGGCGCTTCAGCTTGATTGTCGGACAGTCATCCGTCGTCGGTCGATGGCGCGTGGGCTTTCCGGCGGCCACGGACACCGCTATGACCACCACGAGAAGGGAAACAGCAGCAAGTAGCTGAGCAGCCAAGCGAGAAGGGGAGAGCATGATGCGCAAAGATCTGGTGCCAACGGGGAACTGCTCTTCCCGGCTTATCAGGCGGATTTATCACTGCCAGCGAGCCGAGCTTTCGGAGCTTGCGATCCGGCAGAGGGGACTCCCGACTCCAGGCCGCTTGCGATCTTGTCATCTCCCGATCTTTGTGTTCTTTGTGCGGGTTTTTTTTTTCTGTTTCTGTAAAGCGAAGCATCCAAGCCATAGAAAACAGGTTGGAAACCGACCAGCGGTGGCATTTCCGATTTCAAGCTGTGATTGCGACTAGTGACGAATGCGAGTCATAAAATAAGATCATAAAATTTGAAAAATATATACTTGTACATGTACATAAATATAGTATATATAAAGCTGGCTGATAACAAGCGATTCGAGTGAGTAGAACCAGCTTTTTATTGATTATAATATAATTCTTGTAGAAGCATTTGCCATGAGTTTTCTTTATTTAAGATTACAATTCATTGTTTTAATATAATAGTATATACAAGATCTGATCCATTGTAGATCTAATATATGTACACATATTTATTGTTATTGGTAATAAAAAAACTTTATTATTATTATGGGCGTGAACAATGAATAATTCTTGGCTGAGATTTAGTAGCTGGATTGTTTTCAGCTGTAACTTACCGACTTAAAGTTAATTTCTTTGTTATAAAAAATGTATTTGAGTCAGAGACCTTCAGTTTACCTGCATAAATAGTTTTCCTTATGGAGTTTTCATGAAAAATGTTAATTGGGCATTTTTTACCAATTGCAAGCTGAAATAAGCTAAGAAACCCCCATAATAAGTGAGTATTCAATTTATAGTCATGAGTGGTTACAATTTATTTAAGATCGAATTGTTTTGCGCCTAACCTTAAAGCTAATATCTTGTCTCGTAAATTCTAAGTTACATAATGCATTTCGGGTTTCTTAAATATGATATTACAATTAATTAGTTGCAGACTATTGAGGTTATGTCGCAGACACACGCCTCGTAGCACTAATACATACACCGAGATTGAGGTTAGGTTTTACTTTTTTTTTTGACTCTTATAACAATTATACATAAAACATACAACACTGAATAAAATCACAAAGCATTCAACACCACCGTGTCTCCTTACTTGACCAGCTTGGCCATCATGGTGGTCAGCTTCTCCTCGTCGGCGCCGCTGAACGACGCCACGCGCCGGTTGGCCTTGATGAAGACAAAGGTCGGCATGCTGCGGACCTTGTAGCGCTCCGTCAGCTCGTCATACTTGTCCACGTCGACTTTGAGGACCACCGCCTTGGAGGCATACTTCCTGGCCAGGGCCTTGACCGTGCTGTCCATGCCCTTGCAGGGGCCGCACCAGTTGGCGTAGAAATCCAGCACGATCAGCTTGTTTTCGGCGGCCTCCACGCGCTTGTAGTAGTCGTTCATGCTGCGTACGATGGACATGTTTTCGGGTTGACTTGACTGGACTTCACGGCGAAACGGAACGGGAACTGAGTTCACGGAGTTACGGAGTTGCTTCTGCTAATGCACGAAAGCTTGCGGTTACGGGGGTCTATATAGGCCCATGGCGGAGACTGGAATTCCCGCCAAATCCTGGCTTTTCCCGCCTCTCTCTATCTCTCCTTTGGCTGATTAAAATTAAAAATGGCCGCCCTAGTTTCCAAGGCAAAATGTCCGCGGCGGCAGTGTGACCAGCCTCTTGGGAGTTATTCGGCAACCGCAGGTCACATTGCCTTATGCCCGGATAAGTTTGAAATGTTTTTGAAGACACAGTGTGCTTTGGTCTTTTGGGTCAAGTCGGCCTTGTTCGTTAACGTCAATTTCGGTTTGGTCTCATTCTCTTGCCAAATTTTCATTCCAACTGATCGCCTCGCCCGGAACGGTTTTTTTCTCTGAAATTTTCCGTGCTTCCGCAAAATATTGGGGCTTCCTTTCCTCGAGTGCGTGTAATAAGTGGCTTGCCCTACTTACCTAATCGTGAATCAGAGTCCAACCACGGTGTAAGCAATTATTACTCCAGAATCCGAAAGAGGAAATATGAAAATTAGCTTATTCTTTGTGTTTTTAGGTAAGAACAATGGTATCCTTGGTGAAAGACAAGGCCGAGCTGGACATGCGCATGTCCGGCGCCCTGAAGAAAATTGTCATCTTGGACTTTTTTGCCAACTGGTGCGGACCGTGCAAGGTTTGTGCCCCCAAACTTAACATCCTGGCGGATCAGTTCTCCGAACATGTGATGATCCTAAAAGTGAATGTGGATGAAAATGAAGATATTGCCGAGGACTTCAACATAACCAGCATGCCAACGTTTATTCTCATCAAGGAGGGCGAGGTTCTCGAGACCATCATTGGAGCCAACATGGAGAAGCTAAAAAAGTGCATGGAGAAGCATATTGCCGAGACGGATGTGGAGGTCGCTGCCGCTGTCGATGAGGAAGTGCCCATCGGCGAGGAGCAGCAGAGCTCAGCAATCTTATTTGGGGGCCAAGGCGAGATAGAGGGACAGATAGATGCCCAAGATCAGGAAAAGAACTAAGGGGAAAAGCCACCTTTTCAAAACACTGCCATCATATACCCCCTACAATGCTGGGCCCAGGATATTCCTTTATATATATAAAACACCATAACATAACACTATAAATACTTGTATATATACGGGAAATCCTGTTGCCCATTTGGATTACGATAACCAGACCAGACCATTATGTACACTTATAAATAAACTAAAATCTGCAGGCAGCATTTGTGAAAAGGGAATTCTTTGGGGGATCTAAATGTGTTGGCCTTCTCACTGAATTTGTAAATATTTCTTTAGGTTTGAATTAAAAACGACAGAGAAAGGTAACTCGGTGCGCAAAAGTTTGTATACCCTTGCAATTGGATCATTGAAAATCGATCCATTTTGATAAAATTGAAAAATATCGAAGTCAGTAAATTTGTATAGCATTTACCTACACATTATACTTTTTACATGTAGAATATAAATCGACTTCTATGGCAGCTATATGATATAGTTGGCCGATCTTAATAAAATTATTATGGCAGCTATAGGATATACTGGTCCGATATCGGCCGTTCCGACATTTACATATACTGCGTGCTAAAGAAATAAGACACTGCTGAAAATTTCAGCTCGATAGCTCAAAAACTGAGAGACTAGTTCGCGTAGAAACCAACAGACAGACAGGCGGACATGGCTAGATCGACTCGGCTGGTGGTGCTGATAAAGAATATATACTTTATGGGGTCTTCACTGCTTTGCAAATATCACGGCAAAATTATAATACCCTCTGCACGGGTATAACAAGGGAGTTCTGTGCTCTAAGACAGAATAAATAATGATTTAAAGACATTTACATTTGTAGTTATATATTGATTTATTCTATACTTTAAATTAGGAGCGTTTAAAAAAAAGACAAGCCCCACCGCCAAAAACTGGGGCAACCAGCAAATTGAGTTGCGAGCCGACCCGATCCTTACACACTTAGCCTGTGTATGTCCGGGAGCTCACTTTTTGGCAAAGGTAATCTTCATGGCGTGCGTCGGTGTTATCTTGAAGCCCTGCAGCGCCTCCTTGGCGGCATTACTCTGCAGCTCCGTGGTGAACTCCACAAAGGCGATGTCATGACGATTCGGCACCAGGCGCACCTCCTTGAAGCCCGGGAACTGATTGAACAGCATGGACAGCATCATCTCGTTGGTCTCCTCGGGCAGATTGGTGAGGAAGAGAATTTGGTTGGGCGGCTGTTCAGTCTGTGTATTCGGGTTCGAGTTCTCAGCGCTGGTCGGCTTCTTTTTCTTGTCCCTGCAAAGGAAAAGTTAAGAAAATATAGTACCGCATGGATCTCTGTGTATTTATGAACACTCACTTCTTATCCTCGACGCCCACCGCCGGCTTCGGCGGCTTAATCTTCTTGGGGCGCTCCTTGAACGTGCCCTTCAGCTTGGCCACCAGATCCGAGTCGGACTTGGAGTAGGCAATGCGCATCGGCTTGTCGTAGAAGGGAAAGCCCTGCATGGTGCGCAGCGCATTCGAGGCACTGCCGATCTCCTTGAAGATGACGAACGCCTGGCCGCGCATCTTCAGCGTTTTCAGTGCCACAATGTCGAGGATTTGGCCGAATTGTGAGAAAATCGCGTAGAGCGACTTCTTCAACTCCTCCTTTTTGATCTTCTCGTTTAGGTTGTTGATGTAGATGGTCTGGTTGGGGCGCACGTCCATTTTGCCGGCGTTTATTTTAATTAAATCGAGAATAACAAGATTTTCAGTTGCCGAATGAAAAAAAAAGCAAAAGAGCTCGTCTGTGCCTATCGATATCAAGACGCGTGAATTGTTCGAGCTATCGAATGTAAGTTGCTAGAGGTGGGAGTCGTCTATCGAATATTTGAGCGTTAAAAAAATAGCCAACTTTATAGCCGTTATAATCTGACGGTTTTTAACTAGTTTCGTCTATGCACTGTTCTTAATTTAATTTTTTGTAAGCCGACGGTCATTTTAAAAAATAAACAAAATAAATCTACACATACGAAGCTTGGTATTTCATATATGGTAATGTTTTTATTGACAAGCTAAAATATCGCGCTATTTCTGGCATCACTGCTCACAAAGACCGTCTGTGTTTATTGCCGGAAAATCGAAAACTACTAACTACTTAGTAAAAACAAGGCCCAGGTGAAATCAAAGTCAAAATATTATAATTTAAAGAAGTTGAATTCTTGTGTACATAAAATGTAACGAATAAATTGTTAATAAACAATTATATTTATCTTGTATAAAAAATATCGATATATCGATAGCTGTCATAGCTTTTTATCCCATCCCTATTGCGGAATTGTATTGTTTTGGCCCACGCGCCGGCTTTCTTTAATTATATTCTTATTTATGAGGCTGTGCGATGCTACCCACCGACGCCATCGACAAGAAGGATCGCTACGCCAAACTGTCCTTCCTGGGCGAGGGTCAGGTGAGTGCCTGATGGGGAATAATAAAAGGAAGCCAAAACCAATGGCGGTTGTGTTTGTTGCCTTTGCAGTTTGCCATCGTCTACAAAGCGCGCGACACGGTGACCAGCCAGATTGTGGCCGTTAAGAAGATAAAGAAGGGATCGCGAGAGGATGCCAAGGACGGGATTAACCGGACGGCACTGCGCGAGATCAAGATCCTGCAGGAGCTGCAGCACGAGAACATCATCGGACTGGTGGACGTCTTTGGCCAGTTGTCGAACATTTCGCTGGTGTTCGACTTCATGGACACCGACCTGGAGGTGATCATCAAGGACCCGAAGATCATACTGACGCAGGCCAACATCAAGGCGTATGCCATAATGACGCTGCGCGGCCTGGAGTACCTGCACCTCAACTGGATCCTGCACCGGGATCTCAAGCCCAACAACTTGCTGGTGAACAGCGATGGTGTGCTCAAGATCGGTGATTTTGGTTTGGCCAAGACCTTTGGCTCGCCGACTCGCATCTACACGCACCACGTGGTCACGCGCTGGTACCGGTCGCCCGAGCTGCTCTTCGGTGCCCGGCAATACGGCACCGGTGTGGACATGTGGGCCGTGGGCTGCATCATGGCCGAGCTTATGCTGCGCGTACCCTTCATGCCGGGCGATTCCGACTTGGATCAGCTGTCGCGCATCTTTGCCACCCTCGGCACGCCCCCGGAGTCGGAGTGGCCGCATATGCCCAAGCTGCACGACTATCTGGTGTTTCGCCACTTTCCGGGCACGCCGCTGGAGGATATCTTCACGGCCGCCGGCAATGATTTGATCCTTTTGATGCGCCGCCTCTTTGCCATGAATCCGCTTAAGCGTGTCTCCTGTCGCGAGGCCCTGAGCATGCCGTATTTCCGCCAGAAGCCAGCGCCGACGGTGGGTCCGAAGCTGCCAATGCCTTCGGCCATTTTGGCCGCCAAGGAGGGAGCTGCTGCTGCGCTGGCAAACGAGGAGAAGCCGCCGCTCAAGAGGAAGCTGGTGGAGACAACGGTGAGGGGCAATAGTCTGCCCCAGAAGAAGCGTTTGCAGTTCTAAGTTATAGGTTTGTTCTCCGATGGCATTTTTACCCAAAATGCAATTCAGGAATGGAGGAATTTGTAAATCCCTCAGCTTCGTACTCAATTATTTGAAAGAGAAAGTGCATGCATTTGAGAAATCGCAATTCTCCAATGTTTGCAATCGATTTGCATTGCTCCCTGCCTTATTTTGTTACAAAAGAAGATCAAGAGAGAGAGATTAGGCTAAGATTACAGTTAAAATGTGGATAGTTTATTAAAGATGCGATCCAAAGTGGAATTAACGAAGATAATCATACGTAGTGTAAACTCCCAGGCTTTTATTTTCAAATAATAAGGCCGGATTGATTTTATTTCTAATGATTTCGTTTTCTCTCGATTTTTCACGAGCTGATCGTTCTTATTCTTAATCTAGCTTAATTCTATACGTGTAATACAACACGGTCACATTAGTGACCAGTAGGTATAATGTTATCGATAATAGTCCTAACGCATAGAATGAGAATGAGGTGTTTACAGTAGGTTGGCCTTTGTTTTAGTTGTCGGGCTCCGAGCTCACCCTCCGGTGCCCGACCCTGTTCATCGAAGCATTCCGTTCGAATTCATTCGGTTTTAGGGGCTTCTCCGTCGGGGGGAATGATAGTCTATCGCTAACAGTATACCGCTCACCACGCGTTTTCCAAACAAACAAAAAAAATCCTCAGAAACTCAAAATTCCCAGCGCACATTCGGCTAACGCTTTTATTTAATTTTTTATATATTTTTCTAATCGGTTTACATTTGATCTCCGCTCTTGAGAAATCCCCCGAGTTCGTGGGCGCCATGTGGTCGCATCGTATGGTGTCCTGGGAGAAGGAGGTGGAGCAGAAGCGTCGCCAGCGCGCCGATCTCCGTCGTACCTATGGCAATCTGGTGTCCAGCATAAATCTAAGCCTGATGCGTCAGAAGCAGCAGGTGTTGGAGGCGCAGGCGCTTCAGAACGCCGCCAGACAGGCAGCTGCTAAGCCGCCCGAAGAGAATTCGTTGCGTCGCATCGCCTCGAGCTTCGCCCATGTTCGCGACCTGCAAAACGGCCTCTGCAAAGCCTTGCCGCCCGAGGACAGCGAGCAGGATGCCAAGGAGGCGCGCGCCGAGGTGCTCATTTGCAGCCAAACGATGCCATTGCCACCATTGCCACCAGTGGACTCAACGCTGTCAGTGCCTCCCCGCACGGCAGTGGAGCTGCCACCGGCCCCCAGCGAGGAGGACGATTCGGAAACCAAGTTGGCGAAACTATTGCCATATACGTTGCAGCTGGAATCGCGGGCCACCGAGCGCTGGCAGCGACTGGGCAGCACCGTGTCGGCTCTGTTCCGAGCTCGGCGCAACATCGACGGCGAGGAGTCACCCATGGCCCAGACCCGACGGCTGCGGGAGCAGCGCGAGCTGCTGGAGACCTTCACCCGTCCCTTCCTGTACGAGCCATCCAGGCGGGATTATCCGGAGATCGGTGCTCAGAAATTGGCCGAGAACACCCATCCAAAAGCACATCCTAAAGCACCCTATTTTTCCCCCCATTCAAATTTCCCGCCAAATAGCGGCTAATGTTGTCAATCAAATTTAATTCATTGGATCTCGCTTCGTAGATGGCATACATCATCGTCGTTCTCGTTTTCTGGGGGGCAATGGATGGGCAGCACAGCTGTGGTCCGCTATCCTCGTCCGGACTAGTAACAGCGACACCTGTCGCGCGGGCACTCCGACTCGTAGTTGAGGCACTGGTCCATGCAGTAGGTATCGGCACCCTCCTGTCCCTCAAACTCGCCAATGGCCACGCACTCCTGGCTGTAGGGGGGGATTTAAAGGATTTATACGATTTTTAGGATGAGAGGAGGCTGGGATCTACTTACGGACAGTGGCAGGCCTGCTCCGGACAGTTGGGCGGGTAGCGGAGGCAGTTGATCTCGCACCAGTTGTCAATGCCAGGCAGCGATCGGAAGGCCGCGGAGCCAATGCACTTCTGGTCCCTGAAAGTAAAGATATAAAAGAGTAAGGTCTGCAGGAGATCTGAGTTGAAATCACTCCCTAAAACCCCTGGGTGAAAGTAACTTGCTTAAACATAACAAAAGATCAGGTAGTAGGACCTCCCCCCACCTTCATTGATTGATGATCATGGCGAGCTCCAAGTAGGAAAATGATTTTAAGGTTCCTGATTATTTATCATAGAACATTTGTTTATAAATAAAAGACTCTACCCCTACTTAGACATAAGGATTAGCTCCCCCACGAGGTCATTGATTGATGATTACCTCAAGTCTAAATATAATAATTACCAATATCCCATATTATTTTTTTATCATAATACATTTGTTTATAAAGAAAAAACTCTACCCCTAATTGGAGATAAATATCAGCTAGTAGGACCTCCCCCCGCGTTCATTGATTGATGGTTACCTCAAGCAGAGGTCTAAATATAACTATGATCAAGTTCCCTTACTATTTATTTATATCATAATTAATTTGTATATAAAAAAAGACTACCCATACTTAGACATAAGGATTAGCTCCCCCCACGTTCATTGATTGATGGTTACCTCAAGCAGAGGTCTAAATATAACTATGATCAAGTTCCCTTATTATTTATTTATATCATAACACATTTGTTTATAAATAAAAGACTCTACCCCTACTTAGACCTAAAGATTAGCTCCCCCCGAGTTCATTGTTTGATCATTAGATTACGTCAAGCAGGGGTCTAAATACAGTAATTATAAATTTCCCTTACTATTTTTGTATCATAATACATTTGTTTATAAAAAAAGACTCTACCCCGCAGCTGATTCGATTTTAAAGTCAAAAGTTTCAGTGTCACATGTGATAAAATTCTCAATTTTAAAATTATCTTGTTACCCACAAAAGTTTCTGTTTTAAACGAGGAGAGCGCGAGACTGGCAGGATGCAGAGATATGGGGAGGACCGTCGCCGGGCCGAGGAGCGTCGCTACTTGGCGGAACGCCGCATTAGCTACGGCAATGCCGCTTCCGACTGCAATATGCGTAGCCACCAAGTTTCCGATGTCCATGGTGGTTCGTTTCCGGATCAGCCGCCTCATACCCCGATCACCACCCGGGCTCGCGTATCCTTGAGCAATGCCTTCAGCTGGCAGCTGGGTGGTTGTGGTTCTTTTCTGCCGAAACGATTGCCTCTGGCCAAAAGCCCCCCGGCAATTCCCAAGGAGGTGCCTTGGCTTCCCCCGGTTGCACCGCCGGGTGTGCACAGGGTCACGTGGAACACTGAACCCCAATATGAGAAGTTGCAGAGAAAGGCTTTGGAAAAATCCAAGCTGGCGAGCTTGCTCCAAGGCAAATACAAATCCGGTCACTAGCCAACAGGTGGTAAATTAAAGTACTTGGTCAAAACAAATCCGGTCAATAGTCAACAGTTGGTTAATTAAAGTACTTGGTGAAAGCAAATCCGGTCAATAGTTGGTTAATTAAAGTACTTGGTTTAAACGTTATTTCTATGGAGTTTTGTTTTTTACTTGGAATGGGGAGGTATTCTTATGGTTTAGAGTCGGAACTTTGGGTTTTTGTCGTATCTTTTGGTGGTAGGTTACGATTTTTTTAAGGGGAAGAGTCTTTTCTGACCTCAAAGGTCTCTCTTCTTTCCATGAAACACGTCTATTTAGTTAAATTTATTTGGATTTTCTGGAATCCTTAGGGGTAGAGTATTTTCTTCAGCTTTTATGGTATCTTGTCTTTAGCTTTTATGGTATCTTTTGGTGGTAGGCGACAATTTTTCTAAGGGGTAGAGTCTTTTCTGACCTCAAAGGTCACTCCTCTCTTCATAAAATGTGTCTGCTTAATTATAAATATTTCCATTTTCTAGTGGAAACATTGGGGGTAAAGTCTTTTCATCAAGCAAGGTTTGTAACAAAAAAGAAATGAAAAGAGTCTTGTCTTTGGTTATTTTAGTACCTTTTGGTGGTAGGCGACACATTTTCTTTGGGGTAGAGTCTTTTCTGACCTTAAAGGTCTCTCCTCTTTCCATAAAATGTGTCTGCTTAATTATAAATATTTCCATTTTCTAGTGGAAACATTTGGGGTAAAGTCTTTTCATCAAGCAAGGTTTGTAACAAAGAAAGAAATCAATAAGAGTCTTGTCTTTGGCTATTTTAGTACCTTTTGGTGGTAGGCAACACATTTTCTTAGGGGTAGAGTCTTTTATGACCTCAGATACTCTCTCCTCTTGCCATAAACCGTGTTTATTTATTTCTAAATATTTGGATTTCCTTGTGGGGAGTCATTAGGGGTAAAGTCTTTCCTTCAAGCAAGAAAGGAGGCTTTGATTCGAAATTGTTTCGCCATCGTAGTAACTTTTCCTTAGTTTGTCTTGTGCTGTCTACAGCATTTACATCATCTCAGCTCCTCCGTATACGTCGTCGTTCATTTCATCAGACATCCAGATACAGTAACTCAAGGCATTCGGCAGTGCTCCGTTAACTCACATCGTTTCCCAATATTTTCTCAATATTAACAAAAACCCCAATCCCCCCCAATATTACCCACGTTTCGCGAGAAAGGGGAAATCATCCACGATCGCAGATGTGGCAACAGATCTCGCCATGAATCGCAACCGCTTCACCCAGATGCGTTCCATGGATCGCGGCCAGGAGCCTGGCCTGCAGCAGATACTCCAGCCATCGGCAACGGGCCAGCTACCAGCCCAAGGTGGTGGTAACCAGGCACAGCAGACGGTGCGCCGCAAGACGACCTATACCCGGACGGAGCTGCTCCTGCGCGGCCTGCCCACGAGTGAGTATCGATAAAAAAAGAGGGGAAGCTTCTCCTAGCAACTTACTGATTTCGGTGAATCCCCTCTTTTTTTTTGCTATCCCTTTTTACAGCTCAAAATCCCCGTCGCTCCCCGCGACGTGCTGGCACTTATGCCCACAACAACAACACAGCTCAGCCCACGGCTGGACCACAGACACCGCATCCCACAGTTGGCCAAGGCCAAGGCCAAGGCCAAGGCCCAGGCCAAGGCAATATGGCCAACACCAACACCAATGCCAAGCGCAGCTATCTACCGCGCGTGACCAGACTCCATCAGATGGCGGCTGACAGAAACCCAAATCCCCGGCTCCGACCGGAGAATGACAACAAGCCGGAGCCGGCCCAGAACAAGGCAACGCCCCGGCAGCCGAACACACCGCATGCCAGTGACTGTAGCATTCCAGGTCCGCGTGTGGGTATGGGACACCCCACCATCCGACCCGAAGGCTCTTTCATACCGGTGTTGGACCGCTCCCGGAACCGGGAACGTTCCCTCGGGCAGCAGCAGGAGCAGCGACAGCCGGAACGCAAAGATCTCGCAGTTCTCAGCGATACTAGCCGTACCAGCAGCCCCGCGGAGCGCCAGAAGATCAAGCCGGCAAAGCCAAACATCCGGCTGCCGGTAGATCGGGACCAAAACAAGAGCTTCGTCTATCTGTGCAAGCCGGTGAAGAAGGTCAAGGAGCTGCTCACAGCCCGCCAGTTGCGTCACAGTTGCGAGCACCTGGAACTGGCCGGATTCGGCGAGGAGAAGGTGCAGTCACAGCTCCAAAAGACCAATTCGGAGGCTTTACTACACAGCAAGGCGGTCGAGCAGGGACTGGAACTGTCCTCAATCACCGAGATGAGCATTGACTCCACTAGCTCATCGGCCAGCCAGCTGCAGCTCTCCCTGCAGCACCGTCAGCTGCTCCAGGAGGAGCCACCCATAGGCTCCAACCAGGAGCGATTGGAATCCCAGCTGACAGAGGTGCGTCAGCGTCAGCGGTATCTGTGCCAGAAGGAGCAGCGGGAGATGGAAATGAATATGGTGTGCCAGAACCTGCCGACGCTGCAGCACGAGATCCGTCTGCTCCAGGAGCTGAGCGAGAAGCTGGAGACCACGCTCCGCGTGTCCAATGTATCGAAGCAGAAGAGCTCCTATGACCTCGAGCGCCAGTCGTCCACCATCTTCTATACGCCACGCACCGGTCCCATGCTGTTCGAGGAGCAGCCCCTGGTCCGGCTGGGCTATGTGCGGAAGGAGCATGTGGCGAAGATCACCAAGAGAGCCGGCATACTGGCCACCGTCCTCAATGTGGGCGTGGTGCAGGAGTTCCGCATCGAGACCAAGACCCTCAACGAGATAAAGGCCACCGATGAGTCGCAGTGCTTCTATCTGCCGGCTCAGCCACCAAGACAGGATCATCTGGCCATCAGAGATGTGCCCGAGGCCAATCCGCCGCCCCTTCAGTGCACCAATATCCGGATGCTGCGCGAGAATCCTGGGGTTCTGCTCCAGCAGCTGCGTCGGGGCAGCGGAGCCGGCGGATCCTCCTCCTTCAATCTCCTCGATCACGACATGTTCATGTTCTTGAATAGCCTGGCCAAGCAGTCGGCGGACGGAGATGGTATCCTCTACTCACGCCTTGCTGTTGGGCTTCCGGCCCAGGAGTTCTCGCCGGGGTATCAGGCTGCCCAGTTGGACGAGCTGCCGTCGATGAGGAGCTGCACGCAGGTGAACAGCACCACACAAACGGAGGAGTCAGTGTCGGAGAATGAGAACCTACACCCCTCGATTCCCGATTTAGTTAAAACCAAGAAGCCAAAAAAGAAGGTGATCAGGAAGCTACAGAAGCAGCAGCAGCCCCTTACCCAGCTCGGAACCACCAGGAAGACCAGAATCATCAAGACGTCGCCCATTCGGAGCAACGTAGAGCCCAAGGTGCGCATGAAGCTGTTCAAGACCGTGCTGGTGGGCCTGGTCCAGGTTGGCATCTTTCTTATTCTCATCATGGCCTTCATCTACCCGGACGTGACCTGTTAATCGCCACGAAAATCCGTACATACACACACCGAACTCGAGAAAAAGCCAAAGAAGCATCATCCAAATTTGTTCGAACTGCAAGGACTGGCATCGGGAATCATCACTGGGCTCCTTGCAGCATGATCCTCTCCCATTTTTCATATCCAACCTACCACCTTCAAGGCCCCTCCCGATGCCCACCTAAAGACATAACACCGCCGATTTGGTTCGAGTTCACACTTTGTTTCAAGCAGTTTCCTTTTGTTAACTTCAAATAAAATTTCATGTGTAATGTGTGAAGCGTTCTTGTATGTTTTGAAATGGATTCTAAGTTTATTCAAGCTTTAATTCTTTATATACAGCAGAGTGTGTTCCCATTACCGTGTTATGCAGTGTTGCCAGGTTAAATGTTTAGATGTGACCATGCCTCAAAATGTTAGGCTTAAATTAGGATATTAACGAACAGAACCAAGGATTGAAACTGAGACTCAAATCAAATGTTTTTAATTTAAAATAATTGATTTTAATAGTGTATTTTTATATATATAGTATATTACAGTTTTTTTTTAAATGTATTTTTGCAATTTTATATAGTATTAGCATATGGTTCGAATCAATTATTCCCAATTTGATTTAATTTATTTTTCTCCAATTATTTTAACTTTAAAAAATGTATTATTTTGTAAACTAAAATCTATTTGTGGATTTTCACTTAGACTAATTTGGCAACACTGTTTTCTCGATGACTTAAATGTACAAATTTTTTACCTTTACCAGTTTTTCGTTTTTCAATTTTCGTTATGAGCTCTGAACTCCAGCGTTATGATTTCTGTGTGTTTTGATTTGTCGGGCTAAAAAAGCATGTTCGAAGAAGCGGGGAGTTGCTAGTAGATATATATATCGGGTAAGCGGATATAGCGGCTAGCCTATGTATCAGGTAAGCGGTTTAAGCGTGCTAAGCAGTTTAGCCTTGCCTCGTTTGCGCGCATGCCGCGTGGCATTGCTAGAAACCAAAGCAAGATGATTACTCTCCAGTTGGAAAAATATAAAAAAAAATTAGAAGCAAATAAGATTACGTGGGGAAAATAGAGTAAGCCAATAGCCACATGATTAATCAGTGGAAAAGATAAGTTTCAGGCATAAACAATTGATTACATAGAGAGAGAAGAGCCGGGAATGTGTGAATATGCGGAGAATAGGACACAAGAGAGTTAAAAATATATGAAAAAGTGAAAAATAAGGGAAGCACAAGAAGGAGAGTTCGAAATATCAGCGAAAATATAAGAATAGAAAGTAACTAAAGTGTAAAGTCTAGAAAATCAAAGATATGGTGAAGCAACCAGTGGTAAGATTACAAAATAATAATAAGAATAAGCCCCAAGCTGAATATTAACTATAAATAAAATAATAAAAGTATAAAGTACAAGTTAAAATAAGAGTAAGCCCCAAACTGAACTGTTAACTATAAATAAAATAAGAAAACTATAAAGTACAAGTTAAATTAAAGAGCTTCATAAATGGTGTGTTAGAAGTTAAGTTATAAATAGAATAAATGGAGTTATTATCTAGCTTACTATTAATTAATTATGGGTGCATATATTAGGTTAAAACAAAAAATATAGAGTAGAGAAATGATACAAATTATAATTATAAGATAAGACAAAAATGAAACCTAATGGTTTCATGGAACACAAAATAATAATACGGTCAATCATTGGAATGATAAGCTTGATACCAAATTGGATTTATATACCCTAAAACAGAAATTCCCCGTACTCACCGCACAATAAGTGGAAAGATATTGTTGTCCTCCGGCGCCCGATAGTCCCGATAGTAAAGCAGATATGGTGACTTGTTGTTGACGAAAATCGGCGGAACACCGCCGCCGGTGTTTGAGATAATGGCTACATCCGCACAATTACGAAAGGTTTCTGCAAGGAATTCATGGGGAATTAAAAAAAGGTTTTAATTATAATTAAAATATAATAAAATATATAAAATATATTAAAATATAATAAAATATATAAAATATATTAAAATATATTTTTAAATATATATTTCATATTTATAATATTTATATTTTATTATTTATATATTTTTTTAATATTACCAAAAATATAGATCCTATCATCTCTCACCTGCCTTGCCGCATCCGACGGCCTCGGTGCCGTTGGCACAGGTGCCCCACATGTTGGCCGTGTAGTACGTCCACTGGAGGACGCACTGCGTGCAGGTCACGTACGGCGGCAGCTGCACCCGGTACCGGAAGATGTCCTTCTTCTTGGCCTCGCGCGGTATGAGGTAGCGATGCTCCCGACTGCCAGAGATGGGCAGCGGATAGCGGTCGAAGCACTCCTGGGTGGCCTCGTGCCGTGGATTGTTGTTCGGACAGAGGAACATCTCGAAGCGGCCATAATGATTGGCCGTCAGCTCCACCTCCACCTCGATCTCCTGGCCCGAGGTATAGTAGCGGGAGATGATGCCCTTGCCATACTCTCCGCCCGCCTCATGGGGCCGGGGCGACTTGACGTGGTAGGCATCGCCACAGACGCCGCATCGCCCGCTGTTCTTCTCCCACTGAACCGCATAGCCGCCGCAGAAGAGCTCATTATCATTGTAGTTGACGGGATTTGGGTAGCCGAAGCGCCACATGGCATTCCTGGCCGGTGGATCCATCAGGCGACCGTGGCCCAGGACTGAGGCCAACTGTATGTGGAGCAAAAGGACTCCCAGCTGGAAAGGAAGTTTTAATAGAGTGAGTCTGGGTGAGTGAGTGCCCGCTGCTTACCAGCACGCCCACTGGCAGGGCGCCCATCGTCGTCATGGCCATGGTCATCTGTCGCATCCTCGTCCACATCCAGTGTCCAGAGCCTAGAATGCAATCCCACAGGGAATATAATACACATACAGAGCATATCGTGTGGGTACTTAATATCGAAATGCACTCTTTCAGCCCGAAACGTGTTTGGGCCCAAACAGTGGTTCTTAATTTATTTATTGAGTATAAAAATGCATAATAAATAATACAAATAATTATTTAATATTTGTTTAAGAATATTTTGAAACCGAAATAAGCTGGCATTAGGCCAATATATTTCTCCATCTATCATATATGATATTTTAAAAAAAATCGTTCTCAAAATGAGAATAGTACGTGTTTGAGAACTAGGATTCTCAATTTCCGGATGCCATAATTCTCTCTGAGTAGTACCCAATTATCCTGAGCTCTTACTTTATATATATATATTTAAAAATTAATTAATTTTTTAATAAGATTTAATCTTTTTAAAAAAAAGGCATAACCACTGTACATAGTACTTTGCGCTGCATTAACCACAGATTGCAAGGACGTCCACCTGATCCGCTTTTCGACTTTATGGCCCTTGCCCGTGCCCGTGCCCTTTATAAATAAATTCATGCCCACACACACACCACACACACACCACACACACACCAGACGCACAGCAAAAAATAGCCAGACGGTGTAAGTATATTTGCCACTTTTTGTTTAAATAACTTTTTTGCTCTCGCTCCCCCTTTGAGGCTTATCTTTTATGTTAAACATGTTTGCGTAAAAAATGAAAGAAAAGAGAAAAACTGTCAATGGCTTGGGATGCCTGCTTTTCAATTTCGAACATTATTTTTAATGGCATCATCTAGTTTACGCACAATCCCGGGGTAGGGAAAGGGAAGCTTGCATAAACGGGTTTACTTGAACCCGGTCCGGCCCCCGAACAAAATACGAAAAAAAAAAAAATACAAAACCTTTGGGCGTGAGCCAAGCGAAGATTTCTGGGCTAAAAATATATATGCAGATGCTCGCGTTCGATTCTCATTAAAAGACCACAGTGATCACTGAGAAAACCGCTTTAAAAACGCGTTAAAAGCTGCCTTTTAAGGAAATAAAAAATGTTTAAAAGCATTTTGGCCTTATGTAAAAAATTAAGAAAAATACCAGAGTTGTTTAAGAAGTTCAACTTATTTTAAAGACATTCATAAATATTTAATTAATATATTTATTTTTTTACTTTTCTTCGAGTGTGCTTTTATTTATTCGCATTTTGATTACAGCGGCATTCTAGCCGCAAGTCTCCCTCTCTCCCCATTCCAGCCATCTTTCGATATGGCTTAAACACAAATTGATTTGTCCATCGGACGAAGACCAAAACAAGAAAGAAGCAGAGCCAGTGCGGAATCCCCATAAAATGCGAAATATTTTAGTAAATATTTTCTTTTTGTCGTTGTTTTTTAGCCTTTGGCCATTGACACTGGCCGACGGGGGCAGTAAAGTTTGTTATTTAACGAGCGCAGCAATTAGAATTTTACAGGGTGTTTTTTTGGCATAAGGAAACTGCTCGTAAATGTGATTTTATATCTCATTAATTTATTAATAATAATATACATACATATATTCATTGTGTGTACATCATTTGCATTTGCATTTGTCAACAAAATGTGCACAAATAAAGCCAAAATCGGCTGGAGACTGACTCTTTGATGGTTACAGGATTAATTGGGAAATTGCCTTTGCTTTTGCCTTTCTTTCCTTTCCTTCTTTTATTTCTTAGTTAACCCATTGATTGAAATATAATATTTATTTGTCAATCAACAAAGGTTTTGGCCTATGTAATTATTATTTATTAAAGCCTGCCTAAGTTTCAGGATTTTAAAATTATTCCTAAGAAATTTAGCATAATTATTTTGAAATATAAATTAATAAAGCTCTTAAAAACGGCTAAAATATCTCTCAAAAAACTTTAAAAATACATTAAAAATATTTAAGAGATTGGTAAATGCTAATTTTAAATGAATAAGAAAAAGTCTTGTACATACATTTTGAAAATTATTTCATAATATATTTCAAATATTTCAATATAAATCACTTATTTCAATGACATTCCTTCATTAATCCAAAGTTCAAGGGTTAAGATATCCTTTTAATTACCGCCTGCCTGGGCTGGGCTGTCGCCGACGTTGTAATTAGGCATAAGTGCCTGATTTTTAATTGGAACGATGAAATCAATAAGCCTGCCAGGTGGAAAATGCTTGGCGTTAAATGAGCGTGCTCTGCATGACGACACAAAAAAGCACAAAAAAAAAGGAAAACCAAAAAGGAAAAAACGATTAATCGTCTGCCAAAAGGAGGAGAGGATGTGGCGGCGAAAAGGCAAGTAAAAAGCCGTCCTTGCCAATAAACGTTTATCATAATTGTCAGGCCAACGCTGATGGCCAAATTAAAATGTACGAAATTTCCAGACCCCAGGCCGGGGCGACGATAAATTGAAAACCATGGCAGAAATTAAGTTGTAAATTAAGCAAATTGCATGACTCCAAAAAAAGAAAGAAACCAAAGAAAAAAAGGGACCACCTCTGGTTTATTTACATTGCGCAATGCAGGTCTCTTGAAAATAAAAGAAAAAACGCACGGAATGAAGTGCAAATACAGAGGAAAGCAATTAATTCACTATATAATATATATATAGCATATATCAACTTATGCAATCAAAGGTTGGCTTTTTTTTGGCGGAGGGCGTGACGCAGGCATGTGTCAAAAAGGGACTTGGCAGGGAAAATGTATAAAATGAAGGGTCATCTCGGGTTGATCTTGTTGAATCTTTTTATATAAACCTTACGCTTTGCGAGTAATCAGGCTGTCAGTTGGCCAACATCATTATTAATCTGTTAAATCTGTCAGGAGGCAGTGAAAGGTTTTTTTTTTATAAGTAATTAAGTTATTTAAAATACTGAGTTTTGCATTTAAAACGGATTATACATTTAAAAATGTAAAATATTAAAAACAAATATGTCTGAGACTAAAATAAAGCTATGTCTTATCGTAAAAAAATAAATAATAATAATTCACAATAATAAACCACAGAAATGTGGTTAAATTTGTTATATTTTAAGTGTTTATATTCAATACTATTATTATTTATTATTTTATGGTAAGACCTAGCTTTGTTTCCATCTCAGAAATATAAGCATAATAATTCGCTCACATTTCAGGCAACAAAACTACTTTTCATTATTTCTATTCCTTAAACATTTTAATTTTTGAATGATTGAAAATAATCTTGAATATAAAAAACACAGCCTAGAATATCTTAAATTTAACCAAATAAATGAATTAATAATTAAATATAAAAAACACAGCCTAGAATATCTTAAATTTAACCAAATAAATTAAGCATTAATAAATCGCTCACATATCGCTCGCCACAATATGATTTTTAATTATTTCTTCCGCTTGAACACTTTGATTTTTGAAGGTGCCAACTCTTATATGGCGCCAGACATGGCTTAGGGAATAATAATACAAAAAAAAGAAGTATGAGTAATCATAAAAAAACCCACACCCATAAAAAAGAAGAACTCTCGACGAATGGGCGACATTTATAAATCAGAAATAATGGTATCGATACGCATAATAATAATCGCCATCATCATCATCATTATCGTCGACATTAATATAATTTTTGTACAAGTCACGATTCTGTAAGCGGCATGACAAATCTATCATTATTTACTTTGCTTCTCTTTTGTTGTATTCTTTATTTATTTATTTAAAGCCCCTTTTGGAGGTCGCCCCGAAAATATTCAACTGATTTGCAAATTGGCAAATGTAAATCGGTTTATATTTCTATTTCGATTCTCGATTCTCGTGCGGGCTGATTCCTCCATTTCTCCGTCTTAATTGCTTTCGAAAAAACACTAATTGGTTCGTTCGGGGGAGCGCTGAGCTTGAGCTTGGAATTGGCACAAAGAAATAAATCTATTTTGTATACGAAATTTGTTTACATCGCAGGGTTTTTTGTTCTGCTAATGGCCCAGCTTATAGCCGATATAGCCGATATCGCTGATAGCCTGTTAGCTCCACTTTGGAAGTTTACCAATAAATTAAACATAAATTAGTTGGCTGGAAACACACATTGTAAGTGTCTGTCAACGGTGAGGGTGATGGCAACCAGCCTAAACAGAGAAAGAAATCGGGGTGGGGTTTAAAGTTTGAACTAGAAAAAAATTAAGTGAGAAGCTAACAAGGTTTCTAATGTTTAAGGGTTTTCAATCTAAGGATAGATGTTCCAAATATGATCTAAGTTAAAGAAATTTAATTTAAATAAGGTTCAACAATTTTAATTTCTTTCCAGGAACATGTTAAGCAACACCCAAACAATTTTGTTTAATTATTCTCAAGTTAGAAAAACCTTTTTATAATTTCAAATTTAAAGAAATTTAAATTTAATTCAAAGAAAACCCTAGCAATATTTTCTGTGGCATTTCCTTATGTTAGATTTATTTTTGTTGCCAGGAAGGTTAGCAATTTTATTGCTTAATAATTCCTTAGTTAAAGAAACCCTTTTTTTATCATACCCTAGAAGTGCCAGTAACCTTTTAATACATATTTCCCTTAAGAATTGTCAGTTTCTTACCCATTTCCGCCTTTATTTCACAAACCTTGCTATTACTCATCTGAAATCCCTTAAATACCAGAAACTCCTATTGCTTTTTTTCGTGTATGACTTTTCATTGGATTTATTGGGTGTCCAATTCAATGGCCTGGGACTCTTTGCGAAATTCAATCACGTAGCCAAACACGCAGAGAGCATCAAACATGCGTAAATTTTATAATCAAGAGAAGGCTTCGATTGATCGACTTGGATCGGATCGAATCAATGCTATATGTGCCACACAATTTCAAGGTAAGAAAAATGTGTCATTGTGTCAATTGTTCGATGTCCAGAAAATAAACCGCAAATGAATCAAGTGAGTTTGGCAACCAACCATTGCCGCAAGAAAAAACCAGAAACCAAAAAACAATTGGTCTAATCAATTAGCTTAGAATGGAGGAGGTGGTTTTTCTATAGAGATGATAATGCTGCAAATATCCAGTTTGGTTTCCGTTCCCGAATTTCTTTATTCTTTTGTTAAGCGAGAATTTATGGCCAAGTGACAGGCGTGAGAATCCGAACCCGTTAACTGCATCCTTGCCACTTTTGGTATTTAAAAAAAAAAAAAAAAGTGTTTATCGAAAGCGAATCTGAAGCTGAAACTGAAACTGAGACTGAAGTTGGGGGTCAGTAAACGACTTAACAGCGCCCGGCGAAGGTCAGTTTTTTTCTGGCTCGAAGAAGGGCTTTACGGATCAGCTGATGGCTATCGAGATCACTCACCAAGAGCAGCACTGAGAGAAATTCAAAGTAAATGGATCAGAAAACTGATTCACACTTGAAGATTATGCTTTAAAAGAATTTATTGGGTAAAAGTTTATTTTAATTAAATGTTAAAGCATAAAATAAATAAAGAATAAATACAATTTCTAGGCAACATTTAATGTAAATATTTAACGCTATTTTAAAAGACTTTTATTTTGGGAAACTTGCTTGCCATATTTACACTTTCTTTTCCTTTCTACCTTAGAAATTATGCAGCATTTTTTTGGGCCAACAAATATTATTATTATTTAATATGTTATTATCAGATACATTACTTCATAGAATACATAATTTTAAAAATGCAATAACCTTCATTTTAGTTTTATTTTCTTTCATAGAAAGTTGCAATGAAAACGAAATTGTCTTGCGCAATCGTAAAAACAATCAAAAAATATATAATGATTAAACTTTTGCTTTTCAACATTCCAAGGGCCCAAAAATGGAGAACCCTCAACGTGATGTAAATATTGTCTCTAGTTTTTTGTAAGGCTTAATTTCTGTGTAAGTGACTTTTGAGTCACATTATTGGGGGTCTCTGTTGTTCGGTTTTCTTTTGATTTTGAACTTTTGATTTTTCGGCTACACTCAGCTCATTGAAATGCACAAATGCCTGTTGCATGGGGCACATAAAACCCCCCTCGTTCCCCCCTTTTTCATAGCGGGTTCTATTAACTGCACATCGGCCCCTCCCGCGTTCCCTTTGGTATTCAGTTAGTGTTAGCCCCTCTGCGCTTTTTTTTTTTGGTATGCCGATCAGGTATTTCGTCCATTTCTCGAAAGTGCGGCAAAAGGAGGAGGGTTCGTGCGAGTTCTCTCCGGAGAGATTCGAGGCTAATTCGATTATTCGAATGAGCGGCGGCGGCCAGTTGGTGACAAAAGGAGAGTTCTCGCCATCGAAACAGGTGCAATTCCCCAAGTGTCGCTGAACTGATAATATTTCTTCAAGTGTTTTCAGCTCACTTTTAATACTTTTAATACAATTTTTATTATTTTATATATTTTTAGTATTTTGTAATATAATTTTTAAATCAGAAGAAATGCTTCAAATTGTGAGCTTAAAAACATTTCAAACCTAAAAGCATTTATAAGAGTTTTGCTTTAAAACCATATTTTGCTAAATGGTATTAACAATTTAAAGAGTTTGATTAAAGGAAAATTGTTAAGGCCTTATTTGAAATTAAGTTAAAGAGTTGCGTCAGAAATAATATAAAATTGCTGCTTAGAAAATTAATATTCCAGCCGATTATTTAAAACAAATTTCTTAGTCTTGTATTGTATAGTTTTATTTTTTATACTTCTTGAGCATTGCATTTAATATTCTTTAGCATATTTAATTTCATACAAATTGCTTTTATTTTTCATTTAATTTATTTTTTACATATTTATCTTTCATCTCCTTTCTTTATTTTTAATTTTAATTGCATTTTTCCTTTGCCTTTTTTTTAGTAACAATTAACATTGTAACGCATCATTAAAATCTTCCACTTAAAAAATAGTTTTCACTTAATTTTTTGTGACCATAAACTTGAACTCGAGAGTGAATTAACTTAAATTACCTGAATATTTTTGAGTAATTTACGCTGTTTTGGGACCACTTAAAATTGTTGTTCACGGCACACAAAATATTTTATTATTTTTTTTTTTCCGAGATCACAAAACAAAATTCGAAAAAAATTGTTGCAAGTTCGATTTGAATTCCTGCAAGCCGGCTTGCCTGGGCGGTCGGTCGGGGGGTGTGTGCGGTGTGTGTGGTGTGTGCGAGGGAGTGTGTGCGTGGCGCGTGTGTTGCGTCTGCGCAGCGGCAACGTTCTGAGTTCGTTTGCCGCTCGGCGCTCGAATTTCAACGACTTTTGTATGGAAAAGTAAGCAGCGACGGCGACTGCGACGGCGACTGAGGCAGCGACTGAGGCAGCGAAATATATCCAACATATATATGTACATACTCGCTTCCGAGTCCCGTCTTTATTTTTATTTTAATATTGGCCACGCAGCCACTGCGCTGCCAGCGTCACGCATGCGCAATGCATTGGCGCACAGTGGTTCGATTTGGCATACATGGCCATTAAAATATTTAAATAAAATATTAATGGTTCAATAAATAATAAATATTAAACATATTTTGGAGGAATTATTACAACATTTAATCAGGATTAAATAAAAAGTTAATAGTTCTATAAATAATAAATATTATACATATTTTAGAGCTAATTATTATACAATTTAACCAGGAGCCTTTGATTTACTTTTTTGGTGATTTAGTTAAATAAAAGCTGGAGGCTATTTAAAAATGGTTACCCAAAATATTAAGATTTGTATGTATTATTTATAAAACATTATGAATATTTATATTATTTATGTTTAAAATATTAAACTATATTAATATTAATCAAAAAGTTCATCACAGTTCCCACTGTGTAAGAAGCCTGCTTTTGATTCTAGTTCAAGTTACTAGTTGCTAGTTCCTAGTTCTTGTCTTTCCTGTATTAAACCAAGGACTAAACCTGCAGCTTGCTGCTGAAGCTGTAAAAAAGCCAACCTTTAAAGCCCTTTACTCCTGTATTTCTTAATTCATATTCATTATCATAATATATGAAAACAATAAAATTTGATAATAAAACTCATCTTGCTATTCTCATAATTATTTATTTAATTATTTAAATCGCAGAATGAAATGCATCCTTTAGTGTTTGTTCTATATAATATTTATTTATTTATTAAATAGCAAATATTTCCAGAAACGTGCAAAATCTTTATTTATTATGTTTTTTATTTATTTTTGCTTACAAAAATAGCAAAAGCCCGTAAAGTATGTGTGAAGTATGCTCTACTTCAGATAATTGTTCAAGAAACAGGCCCAAACAGCTGATTAATTGGCTCTTTGGTGAGGGCCCAGAAGCAGAGCTATTTCCGTAGGCCAACTCAGCGATCCCCCCGAGCGAAAATCGCAAAGAACCGCAAACAGAGGCGTTGTCTCTGAGAGGAGAGCGGGGGGTTCCACAGATTATATGGCTTCTGGAAGAAGCTGCTGGAAATGTACTTTGTATTGAGATTTATTTTAAAAAATATTGATTGTAATTAATAATCTTAAGCTTGCCCCTTGAAATCTCTGCCCCTGACTGCATCTCATTTATGTCACCATCTGTCCAACCAGATTTTGATTTATGTCGTCCACTCTGAGTGCTGAATATGAAATCAATAGATCGATTTCGGGCTCTTTTCGCTTGCAAATTGAAATCGTGACTTGAAGCTTTAGATAAGCCACGGCCCAAATGTAATTGGTAGAAGCTACAGGCCACAAGCCACAAAAAAAACGTTTAAAGACCCAACCATAAGCGGAAAAGAACAACTTTTTCTTTGGGTTCAATGAACTCAGACTTTCTGTATTGTATTCTCAGAAAAAAAAGGAATAAAATAAAAATACACATATATTTTAAGCATAAGAAATGTAAGAACTATTTTAAACTAACCGCCTTAATTGCGTATAACAGTTGGGGAAATTCTTAGCTGGCTTAAACAGCTGTTGAGGAATTTTCTTGGAATATTCCCGGCAGAGAGTTTTTCCGGCTGCGCAGGACTGAGAGCGAGAGACAGAGAGAAAGAGAGTAGCGAAAAAGCCGGGAGAAACTCGACGACCATGAGAGAATTTCCCTCTCGCGAAATTTCTCGCAGCTGGTCGAAGATTTCATTCTGGCTGTGATTCCGGTTTCGTCCTTGTCTGCGGCATGACTTCTCTTCTCCTTTTTCTGCTCTTCCTTTTTCGGATAGCACCCCCCCCTCCCCCCTTTGTTGAATGATTAGGTAAACAACAGAGTCGTGATCCCCGGAATAGGGGAATATGCCGTGCCAACAATTCGCACATTTTCACATCAAGACTCGGAACATATTTCTTACATTTTTAATTTACCTAAAATTCATCATAATTTCCGCTCCGTTTCCTTCTTTTTTTCCTCCTTTATTTTCCCTCTAATATATATATTTTTTTGTATATTTTTTATATATATTTTGTGTGTGTTTATGTGTGTGTGTGTTGCCTTAGCATTAGCATACTTAGCCAGGCCCAAGCACATTACACATACGCACCGTTGGCTCCGCACTTTCACCTCTGCTGGCACAGGGGCGTACAGGGGCGTACAGGGGTGAGGGGGTGGTCGGAAAATCCCCCTAAAAAAGGGGATACGGGCCAGGGGCAGGGGGTAGTCCATGGCCGCCTCCATTCACTGGCAATTTACATGCTTTATTCGAGTAATTTAATTGCAAATGTCCCATTAGTGGCAAAGTGAAGAGCCAGAGGGGGTGGGTTTTTGTTTGCACCGTCCCAGGAAGGGGCAGGGGGGGGGCAGGGGGGTGGCGAGTCCTTAAGCGTGGCGGGGGTTAGATTGTAGCCGCGTTTTAGCTGCCCAATGTTTAAGTACAGTGCTTGAAATTAACTGAAGACGAAGCACTTTTCGGCTGCAATTTTTCATTCTTCCATTTGGATTTATATATTTTTTTATATTCAGTTTTCATGCTCTGTTTTTAATGTAGCATTCATGTTTTTTTTAATTCATTTTAAATTACGGTGCTTGAAATTAATTAAAGACGAGAGGCACTTTTGGCCAGCCATTTTTCTTTCTTCCGTAAGGATTCGTTTTTATGCATTTATTTTTAGTTTCTGTCCTTTTTAAAGCTTTAAAAATTGGAATTTAAATTTATTGGAAGTTATACTTGTTTTTAAATTTATTTGTAGTATTTTAATAATATTTTTTTAAGGGATAGTGGAGATTTTATGGGGATTAACACTTTATACTTGGCTTGGCTTGGCTTGGATTTTCAGGGGAACCACCTCTTTCTAGAACCCTTTGGAAATTCTAGTGTACGGCAAGCCAATCTGGGACCTTGCTGGTCCTTGGATAATTATTTTTTTACTTACACAATAATAATAATAATTTAATATTTCACTTAAACATGTACTTACAGAATATTCTTTTCTTTGGGAGAACATATTTACTTCCTCTTCTGCTCTTGCTCGTTTTTAATTAATATTTTCTAATACTTAAACTTAAACTTAATATTTAGTAATAGTAAGAATGATCTTATTTTTAAGCATATTTTTAAAAATCACATTCCACACACTGTTCGTTTGGCAAATGTTGAAATGAAACCAACAAAAAGGCTCCGAAAAGAGGCTCTACAAAGTGTTTAGGATAAGATGTGTGTTAGTGTGTGTGTGGTGTTAGATGTGGGATTTTCAAGATGCACAGCCCCCCCTCCCCCTTGACCCCTCCAGCAGCCTTATTGTTGTTGCTGCCGCTGCCGTGTGACATTTCTTGTGCTCTGCCCTTGTTGTTGTTGGTCTTGTAAGTGTCATTAACATAGCCAAGCAACCGCAAAAAAGCGCAAAATGCATCTCTCAAAATAAGGGGAGGAAGCGTACAAAAAATAGAAAATGGAAAATAGAAAACTGCAAAAGCAGTGAAAATATACACCAGCAGCATCAGCAGCAGCAACAATAACAACGAATAAATAGAAAACCAGAAAACCAAAAATGAAAATGAAAATAAAACTAAAAAGGAGAAAAAATCGCACAGACATATGCAAAGGCTCTTTGCTGTCTCTTGCATGCACTGAAAAAAAAAAAGATTTAATTTGATATAAGCTAAGATTTGATTTTTGTTCAAAGTAATCATAAGTCAAGTAAAAAGAAAATTAAAAGGTATATGTACAAGAAGAAGGTTAAATTATTTAAATTATTTTTATTAAAAAGCTGGAACTCTTTCTAAATTAAATTAAGAAAAAACATGGCTTTGTTATTTTATGTTTAAATCATATTTACCTGCCTTAATATATATCCTGTAATATATTAAATTTAGCTTAAAATAGACTAGTCTTTATTATATAAAGAAATTAACCGTAAATAAATAATTTCTTTTTATTTTATTTTATGTATTTATTTTCCTCACTTAATTTTCAGTGCATAATATTTCCTACATTTTTAATTCATATTAACTTGTCTTAATATATTTATATTTATAATATATCTTATAATATTTTATATTTAGCTTAAAGTAAATCAAAAGAGAATAAGGACATAAAGGTGTTTCGTTATTCTTTATAATAAAAGAACTTAACCCTAAATCAATACCTTCTCTTTATTTTATAAAGATATTCATCTAATTTATTTTTCAGTGTATCCGTGTGTGTGCTGGTGTGTGTGCCTGTGACAGGCTAAAACTAACAACAACAAGCATACAAAATAGCAAAAAAGCAAAAAGAAAGCAGAACCCAGAAACAAATGCTGGACAAAATAGAAAAGGAAAAATAAACGAGAGGCAGCACAAAAAACAAAAAACAGAAAAAAGAAGAAAATAATAAATAAAACTGTCACATAAAATAAGGCAAAAGATAAGGGGAGGCGAGGGGATAGAGTGGGTGGATGTTTGCAAGGCATTTAGCTATGCAAAAGTGCTCATCCCCATCCCCATACCCAAACCCAACCCCTCGAGTTCTGTGGACATTACCAGCAAAATTGTTACTTAAATAGGCCAACACACAAGTACATGTGTAAAAAACAGACACAGATACATTTACAGATGCGGATACGGCTAGTAAGAGTGTCGACATTTATGACTGCTGCACAGATAAAACATTTTTTATCGCCAAATTATTATTCACCAAAAATCAAGTGCGAAGAGCAAACAGTAAGTGGCAGCAGAAAAAAATGGTGTGTAAATTTTATACATATTTATTTAGAGGGGTCATTTATTTATCCAGAGATTTAAGAATGTACAGAAAAATAATATTTATTCACCATTCAATCGTGTGTGTTTTTGCATCAATTATTTAGCTATATTTATTTACGCAGTTGATGTTAGAGAGTTATTTGTAAACTGACATTAGTTAACATTTAAATGGGCTGGAAAAAAATCAATTCCCAAATGAAAGTCAACATTTATCTATTTAAAAATAAATAGAAGAATATTTTGATTTAAATACAAAGTTTAGGTTAGAGTTAAGCCTAAACAAAGGCAACCTCTTTAAAATCAAATATTCTCCCCCTCAAAAAAAAAATGGAAAGAGGGGTCAATGCCCTCCCTCATCCCTCCCCTGTGGGCGCCCCCTTTTAGTTCAAACCTCACCTACGCCCATAAAAAACGTTGCAGGGTGCCAGAATCGTCTCAGAATCAGATCAACTGAAATGCAAATCAAAAATACCAAATTCCAAATGTGCAAATTTATTTATGACTTGCCATTAAAATATAGAAATATACACAGAGAGCCGCCCGTTCTCTGATCTATCGAATGTGGTTCGCAGCTTGGCGTTGATTGCCGATCGTTAAGGGCAATTTTCGTAAATGTTTCGTGGTATCTCGTAAAACAAAACGGCGAACGATCCACAAAACTGTCATAATCTCGTTATTTTCCATATCGAAACAAAGCGACACCAAACTAGATTTCGGGTCTATAATAAAAAGCGAATCATAAAAGCCAAACGATGAATAATTAAGATTGGTTTTAGGCCTATTTCTATAGGAAAAGACGATTTAAAACTAGCATTTATTTGGTAGATAAGCATTTATAAATTGGATTTTTTAATATTTATTAATTTGAAATTGTAAACTTAAGAAATACTTCACCTTAAGGTTTTTATTAATAAATAAATTCGGACAATTGGTGGGCTTTAAAGAATTAATAAGCTGAAATACTTTTTTAAGGAGTTGTATTTACTATTTATTTTGTGTGGTAAAATCTTTCAAATCAAATTAAATATTTTTAAGCGACTTTAAATACACTTTTAGAAATCTTTAAATGTTTATAATTATGTATAAGATTTAAGTTTAAAATTGTTAATCTTAATTATTACATGATTTACGTGACTAGCTCCTTAAAATATAAGCTTGTAGCGTCGGGAAAAGGCAAATAAATTCAAATTCAAATAATAAAACATTTGTTTGATTAAGTTAACATAATATTTAGAATTTTTCTGGCTTAAGGTAACTCTAGGACTTAATTTGCAGACCTTTTTTGGTACTTATATATAAATTTACTTACTAATTTACTATTTATTTTGTGCGATATCTTATTAAAAATCTTCTTTACAAACCTTTTATAATTTGTAAAATTTTTACATTAAACTTTTCTAGCTAATTTTAATTGTAGGGGCTTACGTACGTTTAAATTAAGAGTTCAGCATAACTAAGAATATTTCAGCTGGCTTTTCCTGCCAATCTGTTTATGATTTCGATTGCCAATCGTCTAAAGTTGTTCACTTGCAATACACAATTGATTTGATTATTGTTGTGGCCACGAATAATGGAGCTTTCTTGACCGAACCGCTGCTGCCGCTTCACCTGACACAGCTAATTGGGCCTCCAGTTGCCGCAGCTTCCACACACTACGGCGGACACCCCATAAATTATCATCTCATCCCTGCCGATAAATAATCCCTCACTCACTCTGATGCTGCTGTTGTTGCTCTCCTCTCCTCGTCTGTGTTTGCGTGGCATCCGTGACCGATAATTGTTCATGTGTCAAATTTCAACTAATCGATTAATCGTCAATTGTGTCTTTGTCTGTAATTGTTCGCCTGTCCGTCTGTGTTTTGCCGTGCGGACATGGGCAGTCTGTCATTCGGCCATCCATTCAATCGGTCACCCGTTGAAGGCTCCTGGCTACCGAGCGGCCTGCCAAAAATATTCCCCATCCGCATCCATATCCATATCCATATCGTGCCGCCCCCTTCCGATGTCATTCGCAAATTTAGAGCTTATATATGGACGAGGGCCTCCGCGGCGGCGGTGAAGCATGTGCGCACTTTTTGGTCGAGAGCAGTTTTTTGGCTTCTTCTTTTTGGTAATACCCTTTCTAAGGGGGTTTTTGGTGATTTGTTTTAACATTTTAACGTCTTGAAGTTAGGGTTTTAGGTAGCTATTAAATTAGATTAAAAATATCAGCGGGAAATGCCTTAAAAACTAATTTTGAACAACTTGCAGGCAGTTGAAAATAAATTAAAACATAATAATACATAATTATTCTTTGTTTCGATTTATTAAAAATATTAAAAATATAATTAAATGCAACTCTGAAAGTTGCCTGAGAATTTTCTTTGAACTATACTTAAATTGTAGAAATATATCTCAAAAATATATTAAAAAAGCTTATATTATAAAGGAGAATTATTGAAATAGATCCAAGTTATATTCTAAGCTGTAAGGGTATCTGGTGATCTGTTTCCTAAGTAAGCTTCCTTTCTCGAATTTTTTCGGTGAGTAAACTCTATTTTTTTCTTCTCGGTCTCGCCAGGCTTTTGTTGCTGCTCTTTTGAAACGCGTGTTTTTTTGCCGGTCTCTAATATTGTTTTGCAGCTTTGTTTACTTTGGTGGATTGGCTTTGATTAGCCTGTCAAAGGTGAGGGCCTTCTCGGGGGGCACCGTAGGTGCAGTGCATTCAACCCACTTTACGGCGGGGTTATCGATGTCAATTGCAATCGTTGGGGGTTGGTTCCCCGCAACGAGCTTCACGTTAATTGAATATATGATACCAATTTAAATTCAAATATCTTTTTTTTTTGGGTATGAGAAAATTGGTTTTAATAGATTGGTTTTAATTAATTGGTGAAATAGATCGATACTTGCTCAAAAGGTAAACCCCTTTTTTGCTATCCATTTTCATTTTTCTGTAATTTAATTTAAAGGAAAGAAGAGTAGTGCTTAGGTATTTTAGTTTTACTTATGTTTCAACATAGCTTAAAAATGCTCACTTGTCTTGAGGGTTTCGTTTAATATATTTCAGTTGAAAAATTAAATTAAATATATTTTAAATACACTAAATTATTTTAATACTTCCGCTCTTAGTTACAGAACAAAAAACTCCCTTGGGTCATACCAAAAATATTTAAATCGCATCAATCATGTCACCTCATCCGTCGGCCATTTATCATAATCTATTTGGTATAAATTTTGGAATTGCCGCCCGCCTTAAAGCTCTCCCCACTCCCGACAATTAATTGCTAATAAAATCATTAAAAACCAATGACTGCGTTAATTAAATAATAAGCGGTAGCAGTAGCCGGTGTCGGTGTCGGTGTCGGTGCCATCAAGGACTCGGACTCGGTCTTCCAAATTTTGGATTCAATTAAGGTGAGTGGAATGAACCTGGCAAAGTGTGGAATATGGAATATATGCGAGCCTTTGGCTTTGGCTTTGGCTTTGGGGCCATTAATAAACGTGTGTCAGCTTTGGGTCATTGTTATTCTAATAAACAATAATCGTCGTCGGTCGTCGCTTGTTTGTTTTTACTGACTACCAGAAAAAGGGGGCGGCGTATCAGCCATCACGCCCACTGGCACTTGTTCACACCGCTCGCAACAACAATAGCAACAACAACAATAGCAACAACTACAACAAGAGCAAACAGGGAACAACAATAGCAAATAAACAAACAGATCGCGAATCCAAAGGGGATTAATGACAGTTTTATATACGGGGCCCATGTCTATGTAGTATATATGCTAGTAGTTATTATTATGGCAGGATATTGCCATTGGCTGTATATTTATTATATTGAAATTAACTTAAAGGTATATATTTATTGCAACAAATAGAGGTTTTTGATTAAGAATATAATTATTTATGTATTTTAGATAATTACGAATTTATTTAACACCATCTTACAAGGTTAATATTTATTTAAAGAGAATTTTGGCAATAATTTCAATGAAAAATAACGATTTTGAGCTCGAAAACTTGTGTATACTATTATTTTTATTTAATATTATCATTCTTATTATTTAATTTATTATTTCTAGTATTATTTTATGGCATTTCACAATTAAAATTGACCCAACTGTATACATAAGCAATTAAAATTTTTTCAATTAATGCAAAAAGTAATGAAAATGTAAATGCTGATTAAAATTAATTTAATTTCAGAAATATTATGTTTACCTTACTTTTAACACACATACATGTAAAATGTACACTTAATTTAAAAATATATTATTATGTAATGAATATATTCATGCAATAATATATTTTTGAAATGTAATTGCTTGTTAAAATTAATTTTATTTAAGAAATATTATTTTTACCCTTAATTTTACACATATACATGTAAAATGTAAAATTTATGTACAAATATATTATTTTACTTTCCCCCTGTTGGCCAAATTTCGAAAGCTCTCTCTCTCGCACTTAAGAGTTGCTATAAAGCGCCTGGCGCCCTCTTGCGTATTTTGTTTGGCTGCCTAGATGGCGCTGTCAATCAGTGGTTCCTTTTAAAAGGCGCATTTGGAAATACTTTAAAAATTTAACTAAAATTGCAATTTGTGAGCCATTTGTTTGGTTTATTTGTTGGCCTGCCGCAGACGTTGCCAAAAATAAAATGGCAGCGCCAATTGAATTATGCGCTCGACAAACAACGAGCAACGAGCGCCTGGTTTTCGCCCTCCTCTCGTTTTTAGTTCACTGATTTAGTGCTTACTTTGTCGCAGTTCCTCTCAATTTTCCTTAATTTCTGCACTTTTCTTGGCCGCCTTCTTGGACAGCAAAAAAGTTTCTCTCACTATTTTTTTGATTGATATCACTGGAAAAAATAAGATTTATAATAACTTAAATAAATATATGGGGAGTTTAAGACTTAAAATTTGTATTACATTTCACTAAATGGTTGCTCTAAAATTTTCTTAGGTTTAGTTATTTATTTACTTAGCTAGCTTAGCTAATAATTTTTTATCTGTGGAGTTGCTCTCATCTGTCGCCACTTTTTCTTGCCCAACTTGTTATTCGTCTTTTGGCGGCACATTTATTTAAACTTTGATTTACATAAATTGGCACAGATTCACCATTTACCCCTCGGTTTCTCTCCGTTGGGCTAATGTATAGATAAGCTCTAGCTGGGCTAGCTTGTCATAGGAACGATGCCAAAGGCAGCGGGGAAAGGTGGAGAAATTGTGGGTGTCGTGGGTTAATTCGCCGCAAACTGTGTCCAGCTGTGCGAGTGTGTGTTTGGTGTGTGTGCGCCTTCCAATTTGCCAGCAGCACTCAATTTTGGAAAAGAATCGACGATGAAGAACACGGCCCAAGTGGAAGAAATAAAAGCAAAAACTGAAGAGCACCGGGAGAAAAAAGGGGTTTGTATTATTATTATAATTTTTTTGTTATAATTATTTAATTATTGTTGAGTTTGTGATTGAAAAAGGATGTCTACATTTGTTGTTTTGTTGTCTTCTTTATACAATGCCTTGAAGGTTTTTCGGTTGAAATTGCACACTATCGATGGTATTTATCGATTATATCGATTATAATGGTTAATCGTATTGATTTAAAATCTTTTTAAAATCTATTTCTTTGCCAAAAATGTATGATATATTTTTTGTATGAGTGTTAGTGCTTATTTTTTAAATACTTAATGTAAATTGAATTGTATTTAAGTAAGAAATCGATAAAACCATTTTTTTGTCCGATACTTGGATTTAATTAATTGATTTGTATTATATTATTTTATTTATTTATTTTAGGAAGCAATCAATATTTTCTGGCAGTCTATTTGGGACTGACTGATGGGCGTTGGATGGCCGGCGGAGGGCGTTGCCGGTTGTGTTTTTACTGTTCGAGTGTGGGAAGCGAACATACTTTCGAGCTACGCACGCACACACGCATAAATGTCGCTACTTTTGCAACAAAGTGTGTGTGTTTTTTGGTGGGTCTCCAAAGGGGGGGAGGATGTGGGAAGCAGTCCAGTTCGGTGTGCGTGTGAAGTGCATACCCTTAATATGGCGCAAAGGATACTTGGGTTTACTTGTCTTCATCTTAATATTCATATTTCAGCACTGATAGCCCCGAAAAATAAATGTTAATTAATTTTCTGCCACTCTATAATTTTTTATCATTTCCATTTAAATAATGACCGCTCCTTTGACACATTTACTGCCCTGAAAAAATGTATCCATTATATAATTTGTATGCTGTCACAAAAGTGCTGATTTATCAACTTTAATATTATGCTGCAAGGGAAATGCCATAATTAACAACTTCCCTTTATTGGCAGGTACTCGCTTTAACATATTATTTACACGTTATTAATATGGCTATTTAATTATTTACCAAACCAAAAGGATATTCGTGAGGCGACTGCTTTAACTTAGCTTCCAAAGTATTGCCTAGCTCCAGGTCGGTCGCTCGATTGACTGAACTGGCTCTGGCACCTGCCCGTTGTTAGATAAAGCGGAATACCTGACTTCTAGGCTGTGACTGTGGCATAATTGGTTGCCACATGATGCAACTTTAAGGCTTAAACCTACCGGAGTGCAGCTGCATTTTCGCACACACATTGTCTGCTTTTTGGCTTTGTCGAGCGAGGTGGCGGTGGTCAGTGGGAATTTCATTAGAAAATAAGAGGATAATGGCTAATGCACAAATTCGGTGTTCTTCGATGGACTTTAAAGTGTTTCAAATTTCTGCATTATTTAAACTTTAGAAGTGCCATTAATTCCTTAAGTTCTGCACTGCTACGTTTTCCGAAGAATTAAGTCACATTTTGTGTAAGAATCCCCAAGTGCTTGTGCTTCCCTCACTTTAATTTTTGGCCAGAAATAAGCCAGCTTAATTTTCTCACCTCTCGTCATTTCGTTTAGCAATCGCTGCAAATTGCTTCTTTAATGCCGCTTTTCTCAAGCAATTACTTTATTTTGATTGGCTATTTAAGTTTGCCTAATTAAATTGTAAATTGTTTCGGCGAGAGAATATTTTTCGGGTGGCGGCGATCTTTCGCATATTGATGGAGCATTTAAATAAGTTACGATGGCCTTTTTGTTTTGCTCTCAAATTTCCCTTATTTTTTCCGTTTTCCTTTCCGATTTGTTGTTCTCTTTAATTGTTGTTGGTGTTGTTTGTTGAATCCGATGGATGGCATTGTTAAATATTGTTGTTGGGGATGTGTACACACTGCGATAGGGGGAAATCCGATAAGATTTGTCCTGTGATATTGGTTATCGAAAATATCGTGAGCGGTAGAGAAAGGTAAATTAATTTATAGCATATAATAAATATAGAAATTAATACTTACCATCTATGAATTGGGGAAGTATTTAATGGTTTTTGCAAACTAATTATCGAAATGTTTGTTATCGAATTCAAATAAAATCGAAAAACCTTTGACAAGAGTTTTATCTTTTAATATCGATATATTTGTACATATAAATAAATATTAAAAAATGAATAAAAACTAAATCGTAATACTTTTCGTTGACATTAACGTATCGATAATTTCGATATCACTTGTCACTTGGCCTGCCATCCCTAATTGCTGTTGAATAGCTGTGCTGCTGGTGCTTTTTGGTGCTTTTAACTGCTTAAATTGATACAATTAAGTGCCTTTCGGGGTTGTTTATTTGTATTTATTCTTCCTTGAATTCTTTATTATTTCTCGCCCTTACACTCCGGCGCCCTCTTCCCTGGGGCACTTTATTTATGTGCCAGGATAACAATAAGTGAAGTGTTTGCCCTTTGGGCAATGGTCTGTACTGATTTTCGCCGCTTTATTTTCGCTGTTTTTTTTACAGCTCCTTCGTTGCCTTTTTTTCAATTTTTTTTGGCTGTGCCTTAATGCTAATTGATTTATGCTGCCTCCAGGAAGGGGCGTGTACCGCCTGCCGGGAGGGGAATTTGTCACATGGCGTACAACAACAATGCCCTCGAAATGAATCGTATCTGGTGTCGATATTCACACGACGAAATCAGAATCGAAGCTGGATGAACTGCCCAAATTCCAGAAGGGTTTTAGGAAACACGCAGACAAAATGGGTGTGTAATAGGTAGAGATTTGAATAATGTACTATTATATTATAATTTAAATATAAACATGAAAAACGAATTAAATTGGTGTACAAATCGTAGATCTGATTTTAATCTTATTCAAATGTTTTTCTGTCTTCTTTTTGCAAGAGTTAAACGTATACATTTAATTCTATTCATTTGAATAAATATAAAAAACTATAGTATATATTCATATATCTAAAATATTTCCCTAATGGCAAATAAATAGTTAATATTTTATTTAAATTACTCATTAAATATAATAAATTCATTAAATAACAATATAATCATATATCTAAAATATTTCCCTAATTTTAACGTGTATAAATATTAATTGCTTGATGCCAGCGAACGAATTGAAGTCCCGGAATCGTTTACAAATTTGTCTAACAATTTGAACCAGCTCTTTCGCGAACTCCCCCTCACCCTCCCCCCTCTCTGTGTATTTTCCGCATTTCCGTTTGGAAATTCTGTTTCTGTGGGAATTGTCATTTGGGGGTTGACCCAATGGCTCGGTCGGCTGTCGCTCAAAACCACGGCCCATTATTGCTCGGCCACAGTGGGTTAAGGGTGGGGGTAATTAAGGCCACACGTTAATTATTAAACAAGTTAATATAATTACAAAATAATATACTAGCAAGGGGAAAAATGTTGTAAAAGGATTTCACGGTTTTTTTAATGGGAAAAAAAATATTTAAACGATTGTATATTTTGTTCTTTTCTCATACAAAAAACCAGTACCCTGGCCCAGGGTGCGTATGCATAATGCCTCATGCCTCGTGCCTGGAATCCTTCGGTCGTGTTCTCAATTCCTAATGGCCATCGCTGGTCGCCTAATTCTCTGCGCCTCCTGCCAGCAGAGCTCCGCGCGTTGAAAAGGCCGCTCTTTGGACGCCGCTCTTTTGTTACATTTAACTAATGCATTGTGCCCACGCATAATGCCCGCATCCACACAGCCATACAGCCATGGAGCCATAGAGCCGGACATGGAAACATAAGGACACCAGGGCGCGGGCACAAGGATATACAGGACGCACAGATGGGCACAGCCGGACGGATGGACAGATATATAGCAACACGATGGGAGGTCGTTGTAAGCGCAGTTATCGTTTCAGCCGGTTGGACTCCGCACAGTGGCGTAAGTAAATATATTTTTTAAATTAAATAATTAGTATTTAGAATTCATAAGAAAATAAATTAAATCAAACTATAACCCATAAGCTTTATGAATAAATTATAAGTTCCTTAAACAAAGCAAATAAATGTTTAATTTGTAAATATATTAATTCAATAAATGGATAATGAATTCTTTAAATAATGTACCAAATTAGGCCTCTGAGAATAATGCTTTATAAAAAATTGTGTTCATAAAACATAGGAAATAAATTTTTAATTTTTAAATTTATTAATTCAATAAATAGATAATGCATTCTTAAAATAATGAATCAAATAAGACCCATAAGAACAATGCTTAATGAATAAATTATGAGATTCTTAAGATCTCGTTCTTAAGATCTCGTTTACTCACAGGAAATTCTATAAATGATTTTTGGTAAAACATGCCAAATAAATAGTTCATATTTTATTTAAATTACTCATTAAATATAATAAATTCAATTAATAACAATATATATAAAATTAAACCCATAAACATGATAAATAAATTAGGAATTCCTGTAAAATTCTGTAAATCATTTTGTAATAAAACACAGCAAATAAAGGTCGCAAAAAGTTTCCAATTAAGAATCAGATACATCTAAAATATAAATAAAATAAATTCTACTAATATATATATTTATTTATTTATTTACTTATTTTTTTTATTTAATATTTCCTTTCTTATTTCCTATTTAATTTCTCTTACACATTGACTAAGCACCTGCCACTGTTGAAGCTCATCATTTCGCGTAGGTCTAGTTCTGCTTAATTTTTCCTTTCAGCCTTTGCCACCGCCATCGGTTTTTCCTGCGATTTTCCCGTAGCGTGTTTTTCTCCCCGCATCCCGCTAATGGTAAACAAGGCTATATGGTTTACAAAATTCTGGCCCAACGCCTGCCAGTCTGTCTCTCTGTGTTACTGTTGCTATTTCTCTTTGTGTTTCGCTGCTGGCACTGCTATCATTCGCATTCGCATTCCAAACTCCATCCCCTATGCCCACTCTTAACCCCATCTCCATCTCCCAGCCCAGCTCCATCTCCATCTCCATCCACAATCCCCAATCCCCAAGCCATCCCAACCAGCATTTTCTTTCATTCATTTCAATTTTAATTTACAATTATTGGTGTTGGGCATTTGCTATTTGGAAAACAGGAAAAGGACCAGGAGCAGGACCAGTACAAGGAGCTGAGCCCAAAGGATTCGTGGGGCAGAAAGTTTCGCTGCCTCGCAACAATTCCTCTTCGTTTGTCGGCCATAAAAGGGGCCAAGTACATGACCTACCAAAAAACCAAACCAAACCAAAGCAAGGCAAACCGAAAAAGAAGTAACAGACGGAAAAGCCCCGAAAAATGTTCCTACTGGCGGCGGCGGCTGGCTGGCTTGGTTGGAAGGTCCTTGTTGTCCTTGTCGTGTTTTTTAACAAACATATCATTGATATTTGCGCCGGGCATTGTCATTGCTTTTGCTGTAACGCCGCTTGTAAATGAAACTTTTTTTTTGCCGCCCGAAACGACATTGAAAGTTACGAGCGGGGCCAGGCCTTCAATTTTGAGTTGCCAGAGAAAACAGAGAAACTGCTGCTCTTCCTCCTGCTATAGAGGATCCCAATCCCCTGTTTATACAGCCCTTTGCCCGCTGCCTTCCCCTAATTTCCTGGGGCCACGAATGCGATTACAATGCGGGGCACATATTTAATATTCAAATAAAATAAGTACAGGTTTCAGGGAGAATGTAAATTAAATTTAAAGTGTTTTAAAGGTGAACTGGAGTTAATTATGATATGATTTGCCAAGGACTAAAGTTTTTGGTACTTGATAAATACGTATTAAAGATTTTTCAACATTTTATAAATTTAAATAAAATTTTTTGAACTTATAATAATTAATTTATAGTATTTTAAAGGTAAAATTGAGTTAATTATGATATGATTTTCCAAGAACTAAACTTTTTAGTGCTTGATAAATACATTTTAAGATTTTTCAACATTTTATAAATTTAAATACCAAATTTTGAACTTATTATAATGAATTTATAGTAGTTTAAAGGTAAATTTGAGTTAATTATGATTTGATTTTCCAAGAACTAAACTTTCTAGTGCTTGATAAATACATTTTAAGATTTTTCAACATTTTATAAATTTAAATACCAAATTTTGAACTTATTATAATGAATTTATAGTAGTTTAATGGTAAATTTGAGTTAATAATGATTTGATTTGCCAAGAACTAATATTTCTAGTACTTGATAAATATATATTAAAGATTTTTTCCAAATTTTATAAATGTAAATACAATTTTTTGAACTTATTATAATGAAAATACATTTATTTATTTATTTATTTTTACACTTAAATAATTTATTTTCCTTTAATTCTTTAAGTCTTGACCTTAACTGTTCCGCAAAGCACCAGAATTCGGAGGAGGCTCTCAGTCACAGGTGCCGGACAAATCTTCCATTTCTGGGGGAGGCTGCCAGTGGGATTTTGGTGGGGATATTAAGAGGGTGGAACCGGCACGAAAAAGGGGGTAACAAGGGGGTAACAAGGGGGTAACAAAGGGGGAAACAAAGGGGTTACAACGGGGGCAGGGGCTGGTGGGAGAATGTTGAACAAGTTGAAATGGATATTTCAATTGTTAAAACGATTCGGCAAAGAGTAAACAAATTAAGTAATTCATGATAAATTCGTAACTTTTGCCATGATTATTACAGTCCCGCAAAAGAGGGTAAAATAAGTAGAATAAAAACCCAGGGGAGAAAGGGCAGAGAGAATGCCAAGTAAATACCAAGATTAAGACTTAAAATTAAACTAAAAACAAACAAGAAGCTGTGTTGGTTGAGACTTCAAATTTCAATACAAGTTAAAGATGTTGGGGATATTTAATTAAAGTAAAACAAAAATCGGATTAAACTGAATCGAATTGGAATAAAATATATTAAATAACTTGAGCTTTGAAAGAGGATTTATTTTTATGGCTTAAGGCTTACCTCTCTTAATATCTTTTCGGTTTAAGGAATTTGTATATAAAAATATTATTCTTATATATATATAAAGTGATTGTATATATTATATATATTATTATTAATATATATTTCAATTTAAAATTATTGTCTATATTATATTATTAATAACATGTTAAGCTTTCAAGTCCAAATAATTTTCTTATGGTCTTATCTTTGCATTATATGCATTTTATAACTTGAAATCCCATTTAAACTATATTAATTGGGCCCAGTAATCCCATCACTCTGTTTGAAAAAGTACTCTACACAGTTAATAAATAACTTATGTCTTCTTATTGCTTAAATATTTAACTTTTTGAGAGCCACTGTCAAAGGAACTATGTATATTTACCTTCGCCGTTAATGTTTTCTTTGTAGGGAAAGGGGATCCCTTGCAGTTCCTTGGTTTCCCTGTGCACTGGCAAGTAAGAGGCGACCATAAAATGCCGAAAGTGGAAATTGATGAAGCCACTGAGTGGGGCGGGGTTTTCCCTCCCCACACCCTCACATTTCCCGGGTCTTTTCCCCTTTGCCCTTGTTTCCTCGGGCGGGCGGGCTTGCAGTTTGCCTTCTCATTATTAACAGGGCACCGAAAAGCGCCTGGGCATGACCCAAAGGTCTGGCGCCTCCCCGATGCGTCCTTATTACACATTTCTCTGCTCAGTCACTTCCACAGAAAGCAGACCACAGAGCTGCCCCATCTGCCACCCCGAATTCCCAGCCCTTCTTTGGGCCCCAAGGCCGCCTTTAGTCCGGTTTTTCGGTCTTGCACAGTTTTTCCGTTCCCAACTCCTCTTTTTTTCCTCCCTTTTCCTTTTTTTTTTTTTTGTTCTCGTGTTCATTTCAACTTTTTGGGATCGCTCCTTGGCCTCGCATGTAGGGGCACTGAGAGAAAAATCAAGCTGATTAGGGAATTATTTAAGGACGTAAATATAACATTTTAGAATATTTAGAAAACAGGTAAAAGGGTAAGAAACCTTTTTTATTTGGGTTAGATTACATCTTAGAATAATTTTTGTAAGCAAAATTATAAATACTCTTACTCGATCGAACTATGCACTTGGGAATTATAATCAAATAAATTTTGTTAATATTTATTAAAGAAGAATAACTATAAAGAAGACTTAACTTTGAGGCTATAAATAGCACATAAACACTCTAAATGAAGCAAATCAACACATTCCATTATTTTGAAATACTTGTAAGGAAAATTAGAAATACTCTTACTCGAAACTCTTACTTGGGAATTATAATAAAAAAAAATTTTGTTAATGTTTATAAAAGATAACTAACTATAAAGAAAACTTAACTTAGAGGCTATAAATAGCACATAAACACTCTAAATTAAGCAAATTAACTCATTGCATTATTTTGAAATAATTTAATACTTATTTTTCCTAGTGCTCAAGTGTGTGTGTGTGTGTTGCTTATTAAGCACACGCAGTGCGTGAGTGTGTGTGGCGCTTGGGGCATGTGGGTTGGGCGCTCATACATTTAAGCGTCTGCCTGCCATAAAAACAAATTTAATTTACGTAATTTTCAGTGAATGTCTACATCAGTTTCAGTTTCAGTTTCAGTTTGTTGTTGTTTGAAGTGCGGCAGCAGCCTTTGGGTCAGCATTTGTGGACGTGAAGGGCTTGTTCGTGGACGTGGGGCTGGGGCTGGGTGAACTACCCATTAACCTCTCTCTCCCCACTCAGTAAATAAATGTAAATTGTTGATTAATTTTTAATAATGCTCATAAAAGTTGAACAATGTTGTTAAGTTGTTTGCCCCGTCCTGTGTATGTGCATCATCGTCCTGCGACAGGACTAAGCAACCCTTGACCCGCTTGCCAAGTCCCAATGCGTCCCTTTTGGGCTTCTTAATTGCGTTAATAGCCGGTGAATGGCGACATTTTGATTTTCTCCTTGGTCTGAAATTTAAGTCCGGGTTTTGGGTGAACTTGGTGAATTGGTGCAGTAAAAGGACGCTCATGCGGCTAAATAACTAATTAAAATATTTGTTGGTGAAAGCTTACGATACATTGGATATTGTTGGAATGGGTCTCCTTTGTGGCTAACTAAGTAACTTTTAACTTCTACTTGAGGGGTTAATTTAATGAAACTTATAAACTGTCTTGGCTTGACCTCAGTTATGCAATTTGGGGTACCAAGTTCATTATAGGTTTTGTGGTGAACGTTGGTGAAACTTATATTGGGTTTGTTAGGCAAAATACGCTTAATTTTTGCTTTTTCCAAATTTTAATTACTTTGTTAATTTGAGAATATTTAATTGCTATTTCCAGGCCCAGCTGGAGAGTGTTGGTAAAAGGATATTGTTGGAATGGGTCTCCTTTGTGGCTAACTAAGTAACTTTCAACTTCTACTTTAAGGGATTAATTTAATAAAAATTATAAACTGTCTTGGCTTGACCTCAGTTATACAATTTCAGGTATTAAGCTCATTATATGTATTTGTGGTGAACGTTGGTTAAACTTATATTGGGTTTGTTAGGCAAAATATCGCTTAATTTTTGCTTTTTCCAAATTTTAATTACTTTGTTAATTTGAGAATATATAATTGCTATTTCCAGGCCCAGCTGGAGAGTGTTGGTGTACTTCGTTGGTGACATTTTATTTTAGCTCTTTACCGAGGGCTTACGGCTTGGAAAATGGAAATCCAAGTTATGCGTTGCATTTGCATGCTCAATCCGTTTTACTTACATTAACATTCTTTTTTGCTTTTGGCTCTTGCTAATTTGTATGCAAGTTTTCCACACCGCTGGCGAATGTGTGTTAGCCTCTTTTTGCTGGCCAACTTAACTTCAGCTGAGCCCTGTCTCCTGGTCCTCGCTGGATTCTACCGCTGCATTCTCGGCTTTAAGCGTTTCTTTACTGGGTCAAACTTTTTATACAAAGTTTGATGTCAAATTAAATTATATTTTAAGCCACCTTTTACTCAAATTATTGCTCTAAGTTGATATAGTTTTTTTATTAATATATTATTAACTTCTTAACTCCTACTAGGTATCTTAAAATCGTAACTCCTAACCTAACACAACCCTTAGTTGCTTTATTTTACATTTAGTCCCGGTTTCTTCTCCTCCTTGGGCAAGTCCTTCCTGTTCTTGCGTTTTTTAATAGTTTTTTTTTCTCGCTTCTGGCGCTGGCAGCGCTGTCCGCAAACTGCGTGCAACTTCAACTTAATAATAAAAAAATCTGCACTCTTATTATGCCATCAACAATAAAAACAAGCAGCGAGGAGCAGCAACAAAAAAAAAGAGGAAAATAACAAAAAACAACGAAGTCGGCGACGTTGAGGAGGCGGCAACAATAACAAAACAAAGTTTGTCGCTCGGCAAAAAACAAAATACAAGGAGGAGAGGAGAGGAACAATGAAATAAAACAAGAACTAAATTGCAGACGCAACTTTTAAAATTTGTTGCTGCCTCTCAGGCTGGCCGCGACAGGATAACTTGATGTCCTTGTCTGGTCCTGACGGAACAAGGGGTTGCCACACAGCGCACACAGCACACAGCGAGTGTAAAAAGTAGAACAACACCGCCGGTTGGAGTTCGTCTGAGGAGCTTAAAGTGAAACAGGTCCGCAGACTCAATCATTGCGATCCCTAAGTTGATAAGACTAAGGCAACTTTTAACAGGACCAACATGACCCGATGGCAAGTCAAAGGATATTTAATGGCAACTTAAATAATTGGGCATTTAATTGAATTGATAATGATGTGAACGAATTCTTACCTACAATTGCCAATTAATTAATTTCATTTTAATCTGCTGACAAATGTACGCAAATATGGCAAATGCAAACATTTTTAATTTGATGACGATGACGATGATGATATGTTGTGGTTATGTGAGGTTAACCTCGCTTATATATATTTTAATGTCCATTGTTGTCCACCGGTGATGTGACAAAACTATGTGTGATCTATGGCAGATTTCAATTTAAGCGGGCACTTAATTCATTATCGTTTAATATTTAATAGATGAATATGGCACAATTGCGTCACGTGATAATTTATTCTCTCTTCTTAATTGTTTTTGTATATTTTTCAATGGGAAAACAGTAACAAAAAAATGTCGAATGATACAAAGACATCAGTTTTGGTTTAAATTGTATGATTTTTTGTCTGAGTACATTTCTAATAAAGGTTTGCCTACTTTTGGGCTTACAAATTAATGTTTTAAAATATCTTTCTTTGGTTTTTGTGAAAAATAAAGAAATAATATTGTTATCGTATATATATTTATATTATATATGTATATTTATATATATTATATATATTTTTATTTTATTATATTTTTTTTTATAACCATTTAGTTATTTTAATATTTATTATATAATTTTTGATTTAAAAAGTATGATTTTTAGCAGGGAAAAGTAAATAGCTAACAAAGGATTTGATTTTAAATTTTGGCATATAATTTAAAGTTTTCAAATAACTTCCTTTAATTCTTGTGAAAAAGAAAAAAATTTATATTCTCTTATCAATTATTTCTTTAAAATCATTCATTTAAGTTTAACAATTTCTCACGACTTCTTGGGCAGCCAGGTTAAGGTTTTAAAATCTAAAAAAAAACGAATTTTCTCAATTTTCTTTTGGATGCTTTGTCTTCGTTGATGGCGTCACGCCTGCGCCTGTCACTTCCTAGATTAAGTGAGGTTACGAGCAACAATGACGTCAGCGCGGCAGGACTTTGCCTCAATCTTCGCTGCAATCCTTGCTGCGTGCCGACTGTTTTTTGTTGATTGCCGCCCCGTTGCCTTTGCCGTTGTGTTGGCCCAGTGACCCACATGCGACTTAGCCCGCTCCCCGTGCTTGTCCCCGCCACTTCCCCCGAAAAATGCATCAACAAAGGGCGAAGGAGTTGCCGCCGCCGCCGACATTAAAATGGAAAACAGCTTGACTTGTCTTGGTTTCGTGGCGTTTTCGGTTCTTCGGTTTCTTCGTCTCTGTGTGTGTTTTTTTTTGGTTTTGGTTTTTGGGTTTTTAGGTTTTGGGCTCTCATGTCCTGCCTTAAGAGAGCCTGCGAAGAGAGTCCTGGCCGGAGAGCGCCTGCGCCTTGAAGCCGGCGTGGTGAAAAGCTTTTTCAAAACCCGAAGCTTTGGCGATGAGATGGCTCCGCAGGATTTACGCTTTATTTGTTTAATTAAATACAAAATTCTTACGAATTTCGGGGGCAGAACTTTAAGAAGTGTATAATATTTGTTGTATTTAAAAAAATAAAATTATATTTAAGGTGTTTTCCATGTCAGCTAAGCACTTTACTATGAGGCCAGGGGCTTAAGTTTCTTTTTTAGTATTTTAGTAAATGATGCGCCTTGTTTTTTAATATAAACATGAGATCAACCTACGATCAAGTGAAATAACAAGTAACAGTCATAAAAGAATCATACAAATAAATGCTTAAAGTGTTTTAAGAACTTTGATTAATTAAATAAGCCCTGGCAGATGAAGTACTTGTTGTAACAAACCTTTGAAAATCACACTGACCTATATAAATGTATATAAAATCCCTTCGAACTTTAAGATTCTCAACAAACACAAAAGCAACTTAAGTTAACTTTAAAAAAAAGGGCAATAAGCTAATTGCTGTTAAGTAAAAAGCCATCAGATAAAGGATGTGCCAATTGCGGTGAATATTGAACCTGGCATGGCCCATAAATAAGCCGACATCTCTCCTGGGGGAAAATCCTTATGGCGTATCCTTCGGAGGGCACTTTAAAGTTCCACAAAATGCCGAAAGTTGCCCGGCAAAAGCCAAACAAGACGGAACAAGTGGAATCATTTTTCCTGTTTGCCCTCAAACTTTCGCTAGCTGCTGCTTGTCGTCCGGCTCGAGTGTTTACTGTACTTGGCGCACAACATGGCTCAAGTTTTTAGCCGGCGAATTTCCACTAAAAACGGGGGCCTGCATAGACTTCTTCGCTTTTCAATTAATCGCCGCTTAAAGCCCGGATGCACTGAAGAAAACATAATGGGGATTATTTAAGATATACGGAAATTTCACTATTCTTTATCAAATTAATTAAATATTTTTGTATAAAATTATTTAATAATATCCTAAAATATATTTAAAAGGTTTAATTTCATTTATATATAGACTCGTTTTAATTCTAAAATGTTTTGTGCTAAAAAAATAGCATTCGAATTTATTAAGACCTATTTTAGGCCAATAAGAAAATGATTAAAGCCAAGTTAAGCCTTAAAATTAAATTGTCAAGGTCTTATTCATATTTATTTTTGAGTTTAGGAGATTTTTAATAATTTTCAGTGAAAAGTCGAAAAGGTAAATTCTTTTGTAAGTATTTTTTGTTGAATTTGAAATAAATAGACGCCTTAATTTATATTAAAAGTAGAGTTTACTTTGTTGTTTACTTAAATAATTCAATTTGCTCTACAAAATACCAATCAAATTTTTTTAGACCTATTGTTTGCATTAAAAAAAATAAAGAAAATTAAATTGCTAAAGCCTTACCCTCATTTCCTTTTTAATCATAAAGAGTATGCATTATTTAAGTCATTTTTATGTGTATTTTCTTGCAGTACATTCCCGTAATTGCAATCCTTAACGCCTGAGATTACGATGGCGACTCCTTCATCGCCGTAGCCATCCTCCTTCGTCCGTGTTGCTGTGTTGCTCAAACAAAACGTAGCTTGTTCATTATGTTTGATGATGTCCGTGTTGCTGCTGTTGCTGCTGTTGCTGCCGTTGCTGCTGCTCAAAGTTGTTTGCTTTTGGCAAGCTGTTTGTTTATTTAAAGCAATTGAAAATTAATTAATTTACTTACGTAACCGAAACTGACACAGAGCAAATAAATGTGCAGCTCTCCACACGCGCGCACACACACGGAGTGCGAATAGTTGCTGATGTTGCTCGTTACTCGTGTTGCTGTTGTCAGTTAGCTAGACACTCGCACACTCACCAATAGCAACTGTGACATACAACACACAACACACTCACACACACACATGCCCACTGAGAGACAGAGGAAAATCTGTGGAAAATCTCTGGCAGTGACAATGGCAGCGAGGCGTTCAACTTGAAGCTCTGCTGCTGCAGCCGAGGTGCCAAGCTAAATAAACACACACACACACACACACACGCACACACACAGCCCGGGAAATCTGGAGGAAAAGCGGTTAGTTCTTGGAAATTATAATGAAAATGCCAGTGCTTTTGGTGCAAATGAAATGAAGTTTCCACCAAGTGCGGGGCGAGCTCAGCAACACCATCCTTAATAATTGCAACAACAATTAGACATGTGGCATTAACAGCGGGATAGCGGGCAAATGAATGTTGCAGCATCTTATGTTGTTATGTTATGTTATGTGTGTGTGTGTGTGTGTGTGTGTGCAATTGTTGGTAACGGCAACAGCAACAACAACCCCGGACACACACACAGCAAGACAATAGATAATGATGACGCGTCAGCTTTTGTTGTGCGACAATAAGCAGTGGCGACGATGGAGAAGAAGTCGAAGCACAAGAACAAGGATACCAAGGGAAAGAAGAGAAGGAGGAGGAAAGGGAGGAGAAGGAGCAGAAGAAGCAGCAGTAAACAACAAAACAGCAGCAACAGCAAACACATGAAGCCACTCGATGTCAGTTGTCAGTTGTCAGCAGCAAAGACGCGCCAAAGTAACAACTTGAATGGCGCTCATGCCGTTTCGCTCTCTCACCTCTCTCACTCGCACAGTCTAGCATGCTGTGACAACAACAATAGCAATAATGGCAACAGCAGCAACAGCAACAACAGCAACATCAGCAACATCCTTTCAGAGCCAAGGAGTCATGTCTGCAGCAGTGTTGCCAACAAATCTCCCCTTTCAAAAATAGAATAGAATAGATGGCCACCAAAAAATAGAGCTGAGCAAGCTGTAAGCAGCGATAAATAATTTACCAGGAATTGTAGTTTTCCATATAAAATAGATTACAAAAAAAAAAAAACAATAATAGTTTCGATATGCAAGTGAAGAAGAGGTAGAGATTTACCGCAGTTTTCAGTGGTTCCGATAACAAAAACAGCCGTGCATTTGCGCCTTACAGCACAATTCGGTACTTTACAGCAATTATCGATAGTTAATAGCGTACTTAACATCAATATACTTGTTTATATTTAACTAATAATAATAATAATAATAATTAATTTCCTCTCTCTTGCAACCCTTTTAAAATAGGAAACTTACGCCTGGAAAATCGGACAAATTGCCAGCACTGGTCTGCAGTCCTTTTCATGCAAATCATGTGGAGCCTGGAAACGTTTGCTCCTTCTGCTGCTTCTTCTGCTGCAGGAAGTCAAAGTAAAGTAACGGAAAAACAGCCACACAGCACAGGACAACACACCCAGCACACACACACACACACACACACACAATTGGAAAAAGTTTTGGCCCAAGGCGGCCAACAAATTTGGCAACACCGATCTGTCGTCGGAAATGGAAAATGCGGGGAGTGTGGGTGCGAGGAAAAGCAAAGGCTTATTCATAGGATTTTTATGTATTCGCATTTTTTCAAAATTGACTTCAGTTTTCAAAGCCATATTTTTGGCTCTAAAACTATACATCATTTTTTTAAAAAGATATTGTTGAAAAAGGTGTTGCTAAATAATAAATTGCTCATTTTTAGAGGTCTTTATTATTTAAATCTGAAGATATTGTAAAAAAGGTATTGCTAAAAAAGAAATTGGTAATTTTTAGAGGTCTTTATTATTTAAATCTGAAGATATTGTAAAAAAGGTGTTGCTAAAAAATAAATTGCTCATTTTTAGAGGTCTTTATTATTTAAATCTGAAGTATATTCTGTGAAAAACTAATTTTACATGCTTTACCTTGGTCCAATTTCAATTCAAAGTCTTTGCCTAATTTAAAGGCTTATGGTTGGAGCCTGGGCTCTGCTTTAGTCACTGCTCTTAATTTACTTTGCCGGCAGGCTGACTTTTAGTTGGAGTAGTCAGTCAGTCAGTCAGTCTGTCTGTTAGTGAGTCTCTTAGTCAGCCAGTCAGTCAGTCAGTCAAGGTTCAAATGAGTTGAACTCGGAGTCGAACTCCAAGGAGAAGTCGTGCCACTGACAGGCGAGTACGTGACGCTTGAGTTGCCATGTCCTGACGCTTGACTATGCTGATGTCTTCATCGCAGACTCCCCCTTATTTTTTCCCAAGCCAGCCCCCTCTTCTTTCCCTTTCCACATCCTTTTCTTCTAGGCCCTTTCCCAAACCCCATCGCACGCTCAATTGTCTCATTTCATTGTGTTGGCAGTGCGTGTGTGGAAGAACGAGTCAAGGCATAGGGAAAAACTATGGAAAAGCGCAGCCGCTTCTCTACCGCAGGCACGCACACTTAGACAATGGAAATGGAGGGACAAACTGAAAGGGAAAAGGGGGCTGGACACAGGCAAGTCAATTTAATTTATTTTGTCACTTTTGTTGTTTGACAACGAATTGTTGCTGCCGCTGGTGTGACATGTCAGTGGCACTTTTCCGCCCTGATTTTTCCTTTCTACCCCTTTTGTCTGCCATTTGCTGACGCATTTAAATTTCTGTTTGCACTGACATCGACAGCGATTGACTGACAGTCGGCCCAGGCTGAGGATGCGACTGCCACAGGATCCCGATTCCGGTCCACAAACGGACTCAATTACCCAGCCAAAAGGCAGGAGACAGGATAAATGGTAGAGCCAAGGTCGTGGAAAGTTAATTGGGCGGCTGAGAAGTGGCAAAAAGTGGCTTACAATAATGTGAGTTGCCACAAAAGAGTCCCCTGTCGAAAGCAGGAATTAAAATGTAAGCTCTTCTCTTTCAAAAAATTATTAAAAACTTGTTAAACTATAAAATAAATAAGCAAATGAATTAATTTATTAAGCGCCCTAATTGTACAATGATAAATCTTGCCTGAATAGCCTTGAATATTAAAATATTTCTTAAGATGTTTTTATAAATGTATACAAAGGAGTCCCTTGTCGAAAGTAGAAATAAAAATAAAGGTTTTCTCTTAAAAAAAAATGATTAAATACTTGTAAAACTATAAAATAAAGAAACAAATTAATTTATTAAGCACCCTAATTTTGCAATGATAAATCATGTTATTTTCTAGGCTATTATTATTAATATATTTTATTTAATATATATTTTGATTAATATTTGAATTTTGTCTATTTAAAAATATATAATGCATCAACTTTTAATGAAAATTTAATAAAATCAAGCTCTCTTAATCCTTCAATAAATTATCCAGAGCACACAAATAATAAATAATTTATTTCGAACCCAAAATCCACCGCCAACTTCAATTCATTCAAAGAACTAACATTTTCAGCAACAAATAATGCGCACACTTCGCTGCTGCCTTGACAGCTTAGTGAAAGAAATAAATGGAAATTAGCATATATACTAAATGCCGTTTCGGCACACATCTAATGCCATTAAATTTAATTTGGCAGCGCAGTCAAGCGCACGCGAGTCTGCCAACAAATTGTAATGCACAAATTCAAATGGAAATTGATTTGATTTTCATATTCTGTCCATGGACAAAAATCGAAAAAATACAACCAAAATATAAAGAAAAAATTGAAATGAAATATTTACAATTTAATTAAAGTGCAAAGCTGCCCGAAAAAACATGATGGACAAAATGTCCCTCGCTGCCTGTGCCACGTTGCGTATGAGTGATGTTCGCATTCGAGAGAGGCTCCCACTCCCGCCCCCAGATTAAAAATATATAAATGCCAGCAGCATACGCGTGGAGTTGTCACTGGACACTGGACACTGGGCATTTGGCATTTCCCAGCCATGCCAGGTCATAGGTCACCTCGACCTTTCCGTCTTATGACTTATGCAGGGCAGAAAAACTTCCCCGAACTCGGAGGCACTCTAATAGCTGTGCAAGTGCAACTGTGTCTCCGAAAGTCCCCGAACGAAGTCCTTCCACATCCGGTGAGCTCGGAAAGTGGTCAATAGCCGGGAAATGGGGAGTTTTATGATTTACAGCAACATCTATCATCTGAGTGGGAAAAACTTGCACTTGAGACATAGCAAATGGAAGTTTTCTTGTCTATACATTAAATTAAATTTATTTTCTTCGATTTTTCGTAACTTCTTTTAAGGTCAGCGAGTTTCCTAAAATATAAAATTGGTAAATAAATATGTATTCCTTCTTAAATATTATAAATCTTACTTTGGCTTACTTAATTTCAGATTTTCATGGGACATAACATTTATTTTTCACGGAGTTTGCCTTATTTTTATTTTTCCCTAAACTTCCCTTATTTTCCCTCGCCTTTCTGGGCTGTTTCCGGCTTTTCCTTGGCCCAGCCAATTGGTCAGTCACGTTTGCAAATTAAAATTTCAAAACATTCGCATCCCGAATTCCACAGCCACTAATGCAGCTCCTTCTCACTTTTTGCTTTTCTTTGGGGTTTCCTTCTCCGTAATTCTTGTTTCTTTTCTTTTTTTCGTGGAAAGTCAAGGGGGGGGGAAAGGTTAAAAAGTCAAGTCGCGCTTGATGAGGGATTTTGTGGAGCGGAGTTTTCCTCATTTTGGTGTCTCATTCGCTGGCTCATAAAGCATTAACACGTTCCTTTGGCTGTGCGTTTCTCCTGCCTCCTTCCCATTTACCATTCGCTGCGAAGTTCGTGCGTTTCGCGCCCCGCAGCGCATAAATTAATAAAGTGTGTAATTACAAAGTTCATAAACTTCACAAACGCTCATCTGCCATACATGACCACCAGCAGCAGCAGCAACAGCAGCAGCAGGAGCAACACGAGCCAGTGGCAGCCCCAACTCGTTTCGCAATGTCGCTCTGTGTTTTCCTGGGATTTTGCCAGGGAATTTAGACATTATGGCGAAAATAGCATCGTTTATCGGTGGTAATATATATGTATATATTTGTATAGTAATATATTCTGGACATATTTGTATTTAAAACTAAAATGTAGATTCGATATCCTTATTAGAGATTAGTTATTGGATAACTTTTAAATGAACTTCAAAGATAATATCAACATTTTCAATATCAATTTTCAATAACATTTAGACATTATGGCGAAAATAGCATCGTTTATCGGTGGGAATAAATATATATATTTTTGTATTTTATTTATAATTAAAATGTAGATTCGTTTTTCTTACTATAGAAAACGAGTTAGGGTTAGATGTCCATATATTGGATAACTTTAATATGAACTTCAAAGATAATATAAACATTTTCAATTTAAAAAGCTGAAAACAACTGAAATAAATCGAAATCTGCGCATATTTTTTAGTTTTGTCTATAAAGTATTTGTAAATATGAATTTTATTTAATTAAATTTATTTAAATGAACTTCAAGGTTAATAATCAACATTTTCAATTCAAAAAGCTGAAAACAACCGAAATAAATCGTAATCTGGCTCTCTTTTTAATTTATTTTTTTCTTAAAGTTCTTCTAAATATCCATTTTATTTAATTAAAATTCTTTAAATGAACTTAAAAGATAATATCAACTCTTTTAATTTATAAAGCTAAAAACGACTGAAATAAATCTAAATCTGGCCTCTGTTTATTTTAATTTTGTCTTAAAGTATTTATAAATATACATTTTATTTAATTAAATTTATTTTAATGCACTTCAAAGTTAATAATCAATATTTTCCATTAAAAAAACTGATTATTTTCAATGTTTTGTTACTCTAAGGATAAAAATAAATGTTTTTAGAAAGGAAAACTATATAAAAGCTAATAAAGTAAAGAAAAAAATAATATTAATAATTATAAACCAATAATCTAAGAAAATAAATAAATTTTAGGGCATCTTTGGGTCGCAGAGGTGGTTGCCTGGCTAGCATGTTTAACCGAAAATTTCCTTTGTGTCTGCTTTGGCACTCAATTATTTCATTTGGTTACACCCATTTACACCTAGCACCCCCCATCCCCAGTCCCCCCCCCCCTCTTTTTGGCCAATGCCTTTCAAGCTTTCAGCCTTTTGAAGCTCGCGTCGGGTCTAAAGGTGCGAATTGTTCGCCATTCTGCATATTTTATGAGCTAATTAACTGACACACGGCTAGCGGTGGCCCACTGGGAATGGCAAATGGGTAAATCCGCCTCCTCCACGCCAGCTGGCTTAGATTCGGGTAAATAATAGTCATAAAGTTGTTTATTTTGTTATTGTTCGTGTGGTTTCTGTGGTGCTGGCCAAAAATGTGTAAATGTATTCAATGCCGAGCACAGTGGGCACAGCATATTGTAATTCTGTTTCTTTTACATAGAAATATTAATTTTAAAAAAATATTCCTTGAGATCAGGTTCGTATCACGGATCACGGCCCCCCTTTACAGATAAAGGCGAGTGAATTTGTCCTTAACAAGCTTCTCCCTGCAATACGGGCACGTTGGTACACGCTTGGCGCTGACCGCCAGGATGCAGTCCTGGCAAAAGACATGGCCGCAGGTGGTGGCCACCGGGTTGCGCTTGAGCACGCACTCCTTGCAGACCAGACACTTGTAGGGCTCAGGGTCCTCCGGATCCCCCTCCCTGATAATCCCATTTGCAATGCGACCCTCGATGGGATCGTCGCACACCACGACCGGCTTTGATCTATAGGAAGTGCGGCGAACCGATCCCATTCTACCAAAACGCCCACGTGGAAGCAAGCTGGGAACAGAAAATAATAAAGAAACAAATAAAAGAATAAAAATAATAAAATAATAACAAAAAAACACCCTGTTCCTTACAGGCAAATGGAAAAATATTGAGGCTCCTTCAAGTCCAAGTCGCACATCGGGCATTTCGGAGCCCAGTTCGTAAGGGTGTCCACGAGGCAGTGGCTGCAGAAGACATGGCCGCACTGGGTGGCCACTGGGAGACGCCAACGCACATTCTCCAGGCACAAGGAGCACATATAGCTGTCCTTCTTCTCTGCCAAATCCATCACGGAAGACGCCATATTAGGGAACTGCCAATGCAACCAAAATAATAAGTATAACTAACAATAATTAAGCAAATAATAAAAAAAGCGAAAATTTGGTTTAGAGTTGCCAGACTGTAAAAACCTGAAGATGCCCGGAATTAGAGAGAGGGAGAGAGAAGGAGCAAAAGAGAAATCACTTGCAGGTAATTGATTAAAGTATTATTAAACCTTTTGCAATAATCTTTACCAATTCCACACACGACGCTGCGCAGGCGCGCCATTTTGTTGGTTTTATCTTTCGCTGATTCGTTGGCGAATAAAGTAAAAGACAGAGAGAGAAAGACAAGGAGCGAAAGATAAATCACTTGCAGGTAATTGATTAAAGTATTATTAAACCTTTTGCAATAATCTTTACCAATTCCACACACGACGCTGCGCAGGCGCGCCATTTTGTTGGTTTTATCTTTCGCTGATTCGTTGGCGAATAAAGTAAAAGACAGAGAGAGAAAGACAAGGAGACAAGTAATAAACACCACGCTGCGCAGGCGCGCCATTTTTGTTCTTATTTATCTTTCGCTGATTCGTTCACGCACACTGACCATTTTCTTTATACTTTTTTGTACGTTTTTTTTCACTCCCCCAAGATTAAAGTATTATTAAACCTTTTGCCATAATCTGTAGCAAATCCTATTTGTTATATTGAGGTTTTTCTTTGGTTTTTCGCCCTTTTCACACACACAACGCCGATTCGTTCACACACACACTGATCCGCGCTGGACATTCTCCACCATTTACTTTACACTTTTCTTTTATACGTTTTTTTCATATAACCAAGAATGAAAATTGAATTCAGACCCACCTTGAGTTTCTCAGGTACTATCACTTCCTGCGCTGATTAAATATATGCCACGGGCAACGGGGTACAGACAGAATTAGCTCCGAAACAAACAAAACTTGATTTCTGGGAATTTGACACACGACCCGACCGGCTTATTGTGACAGTGTTGAATAATGTGGAAGAGAAGCCTAGGAATGGGAAAAGTTATTTAAGTTGTCAGTGTGGCCAGTTGAGTTGAAAATGAAAAAGTTTCAGGCAACAAATATCGCGAAAAATATCGAAAAAAATAAATCTGTGAAAGAAAACTCCACGATTTTCTTATTAACAATTAATAAATAGTAATAATTAATAATTAATTTGGTGTAAAGAAGATTCCCGGACTTATCTCGCTGTGACGAATAAAGGAAAAGGCAGAAAGAGAGAGAGAGAGAAAAGGAGCGAAAAAGGAATCACTTGCAGATAATTGATTAAAGTATTATTAAACCTTTTGCCATAAACTACACCTATTCCAATTTGTTATTTTAAGATTTCGCCCTTTTCCCGCACACAACGCCGCGCAGGCGCGCCATTTTGTTGGTTTTTCTCTTTCGCCGATTCGTGGAATTCGAGGAATCACTTGCAGGTAATTGATTAAAATATTATAAAACCTTTTGCCATAATTTGTACTTATTCCTATTGGTTATTTTTTATTTTTTCTTATTGTTCTTTTCGACCTTTTTCCCACACACGATGCTGCGCAGGCGCGCCATTTCTGCTCTTATACATATTTTTGTACGTTTTTTTTTTCACTGAACTTTGACCGAGTTTATAACTCACCTTGAGTTCTCAGGTATTATCACTTCCTGCTCCGATTAGATTTATGCCACTGGCAACGGGGGACAGACAGAATTAACTCCGAAAAAAAAATTGATTTCTGGGAATTTGACACACGACCCAACCGGCTTATTGTGACAGTGTTGAATAATGTGAAAGAAAAGCCTAGAAAAGGGAAAGCTATTTAGGTTGCCAGTGTGGCCAGTTGAGGTGAAAAATATCGCGAAAAATATCGAAAAAAAAATAAATCCGTGAAAGAAAACTCAGCGTTTTTTTTTTTTTATAATTAATATATAGTAACCATTAATAATATGAATAATAATAATAATAATATGAATAGTGTGTACACACTGCCTTTAGCAAACTGCTCATAAGTACAAATTTAATTTCAATTTCAATTTAGATATTAGATCAGTCACCCTCTATCGTAGTTTTTGTAACAGAATATAATTTTATTTACATAACTAAACAAAGTTGATAACAAAATAATTTATGCTCCGCCCAGTGTGCAAAAGAGTGTGGGAAAAGCGAGGAAAACACCTGCAACTTGTACTCTAATTAGCAGATGTACATAGCATACATACAGGTATGTATATACATATGTGTGTGTAGCATAGGGGGTGCGCTCACCCACATCGTGGCACCAACTAATAGGTGCGTAAACGGTGTTTTCCACTGCATACTTTTGCGGCGACTTCTGGAATATTTCCGGAATATTTTCACTAAAGAGCGGGGGGTTGGGGGGAGGAAAGAAAGTCGAAGAAGGATGGGGAACCAAGTGACATGACTTTGCTGCTGAAGCGTGTTCATCTTTCTTCATTTTTTCCCCTCAGCAGCTGGCTCGTCTTTTTGCCATCCTGCTACCCGCTTTCACCACCCCCACCCAGCACCACTTTCAGCCCACTTTCACCGCGCTTTCATCCCACATTTCAGGCCCCCCTTTGGGGTTCGCTCGTTATGCGCGTGCATGTAAAACATTTCCGTGTTTCCGCTACAAAAACTTTTTTTGGCTTTTGCTTTTGTTCGAAAAAAGAAAGAAAAAAAGAATTCTGCCGCGGGGGCACACCCTACATTTTTTGGGGTATTTCAGCTTTCGAGGTGATCAAATGATTGATCGATGAATTGCAATGGAGATCAATTTGTATTATGGAATTTCTGCATTTCTTTTTCAAGAATTAAGTAACTGTTGACAGTTGGAATGGGGTATTTTCGATTTATCGATTAATAGCTCCTGCTAATGCAATGCAAACGATTTCCTATTCGAAGATTTGGTCACACTATATGCAGTCAACTGTTTATAAGTCAAGTAACAAAATGAAGGCAGCCAAAAATATTAAATTTCTACATCCAGCTTGGCTAAAACTTGCACAAGAATCGTCATCAGCCCAAAGGATATCGCACTGCGTTGCCACCATATTTATGTCACGTAAGCTTTGTTATTAAAACGATATCCCAACGATATGTGATCGATTTCAACCATCGTTCAATATCAAATGATATATAAATTTCCTCAAACTTTGTACAATTTTCCAAACCATTTCTCGAGGCAATTATTTTGGCGCAAATTAAATTTTCCGGCTTTCCACCTCGCTTCTACCCCCCCTCGTTATTCGCACCTCTCTTTCGTTTTTGACTTGAATATGATTAAAAAATTTTCCGCTGCTGCTCAACATTTTTTGTTTTGTTAAAAAAAAATTCTTTTCTGTTTATTCGGATTTGTGCGTGGCACAAATGGTTGTTGTTGTTATGGCTTTTGGCACAGCATTCAGAGGAGAGGAGTCCTCCCGGAGGAGCTAGAGCGAGAGCGAGAGCTTAGCAAAACATCGTAAATTTGTGTATAATTTGAGGTTTTTTCTTTGCCAAACAACAGCGGCAGCAGCAGCAGCAGCAGTGGCAACAACAATAACAAGGCGCCTAGAAAGCACACCCCCCTCACCCCCGCCGGCATTGTTTTGTGGGCAAATATGTAATTTAAATTAATTTTTGTTTTTTAAGCTTTTCATAGACGATGTCTGCTGTTAATAAAATGTTTTCAGCCCTCCAGCTCCTCCTGCACCTGCGCCACCCTCCCCTATTTTTCACCCATTTTCCCCCATTTTTCCCCCATTTCCACCCCCTTCCCATCTCATCTCGACTCAAACTTTCTTCATATAAAGTTTTTGGCAAAGTAAGCAGAAGATGCCAGCTTCGTCTCCTTTTTCGCTTGCTTTTTCTCTCATCCTTTTGATGAAATTTTTGTAAGTTAAGCAACCCCCCCTCCCTCCATGTGTGTGTGTGTGTGTGCAATGTGGGCGTGGCCAGTCTGGCAATTGTATAATTTTCATAAATTACGCTCCATTAATTTCTGACGCGCCACGCCCCCCTACCAGCTAATGCAAACACTTAAAGGGTTCGCGGCGGCGGAAGGACTCGCAGGACTCTCTACAAAATGCTAACCAATCTGCATAAAATTTCTTGGCAAATACGAGAAATCAAATGGAAAATTTGTTGATTCTCCAAGAAAGGCAGAAGAAAAGGGCCGTTTGGATTATTTACTTTGACTAATTCAGGAGGTGAGGTCATCGATAAGTTGAACAATAATTTGATGATGAAATTCCGATAGGAAATCAAATTTATTGATTAAAAGTTAGCGAACTCTGAAGGTATTTTTTAATGTGAAAAATATCGATGAGCCATAATTAACCTTTTAATTCGTTTTAATAAACCTTGTTTCCTTTAAAGAGCATTAAGTTCTTTAAGATAAATCTAAAGTGAGTTGATGGTTAGCTCCTTGAGTTAATTCATTAAATTTTTAAGTTAAAGTCTTCATAAAATTCATAACTGCATCCCATCTTTAATGTAGTCATGTATTTTTGGAATTAAGGGCTTAAAGTCAGCAAAAAAATTACATGTAATTATGGTGTAAAATTTGATATATATTTTATAATTTTTATTTATTTATTAATACTGTCTCTCAGCCACTGTGCACTGTGTGGGTCCGTTGGCTGCAGTCCGGGCACCGCATTTAAAGCATTAATAAGGGCGCGCACATTTTTCTCTGCGGATTAAGTGCGCAGCCGACAGAGCAGCTGACTTCGATGTCAACGCTGGCAGCGCAATCAAAATTATAAATTACATATTAAGCTCCCCCAGCTTGTCCTTCTTTGCCAAGGCCCTGCTCCTCCTCCTCCCCCCTCATCATCATCGTCATCATCCCCTGTTGGCCCCATTATCAGCGTCATTTGGAACACTTAAACTCTTGCATTAATATCGAGGCCCCGCAGGGTCGGGGAATTGCAGTGACCAGTTAATTTGGCTCATTTATTTCACTTGGCTTTTTCGGCGGGAGCTCTGAGTTAAGGGTTGGATAATTATTCTCTGGTTTAGGGGATACTGTGTAGAGAGTATGGGGTAAAAGCTATATGTACTTGGATTAGTCACTAGAAAGTTTCATTAGTCAAAAGTTCTACCTTAGAAAACAAAGGATAAATAATTTATTTTATTTTATTTCTTATAATTTCCCAGTGCTACAAGGATTTCCTTATAAATTAGTACACTAGTCACAAAAATACAAAATTCATTACTCTTTAAATCGAACCCCACTTATCCTATTTAGTCTGAATCAATTCTTTTATATTTAACATTTAATTATTTTAGCCACTAGTACAATTTTCATAATTTTTACACTTTAAAGCCATAATTTATTTAGGTAAATAACTTATTGTAAATTGAAAGTAATACGAAATACGGTAACATTAAAGCACATGTACACTATCGATAAAAAACACATGCCAATCGATCGGTGCTGTGTATCGATACGGGAAGACTATCGACGGACAATACCTTACTGAAGAGGTAAGAGAAAATTACAAAAAGTTCGGTTTTACAATATTTAAAATATAAAAACACCTACAAGTAGGTATTATTTAAGATGTAATATACTGAAAATGCTGAAATTACCAAGATAAAGATACTCATATGGTTTATAAAAATTTATTCATTATTCCCTTTACCCTATTTTAAATATCTCTTGAATTTTCATCAAAAGAAAGTTCTTATTATTCTAAATACAAGGTATTCTACATTTTAAAAAATACCTAACTATCATATATAATATAAATATTGTATAATTATGATTTATTAATATTTATTCATTATTCCTTTTACCCTATTTTGAATATTTCTTGAATTTTCATTAAAAGAAAATCCGTATTATTCTAAAAACAAGGTATTTAACATCTTAAAAAAATATAATTATATAACTTATAATTATCTATTACTATAATTATCAATTATCGTGTAATAAATTCAATTATAAATTATTCAATTATAAACCGACTTAATATCTGCCAATTGGCTAACCAAATAGCTGAAATCAGAATCCTGTGTGTTATCCCCGAATCCAGGCAGTAAGTAGGCCAGAAAAAAAGAAGGAAAATAAATCGATAAGGTGACAGGGTAAATCGAATTAAAATTAACATTTTTGCCAGCCACTTGGCCCCCGTCCCCCGTGAGTGGCGGGGAGTTCGCCTCTCAATAAACTTCATTAAACCGATTTCGATTTCGATTTCGGCTTTGGACAACTTTTTGGTTACAATTCGAAATGGCGATTTTCGGGTGGGGGCGAAATGGGTTAACCAGCTGCCTCTGAATATATGTATATTCCCGAATTAAAAACAGAGTGTGTGTGTGCTTAGTCTAATTGAAACGGATGACCGCAGGATCGGAAGGATGTCGGAGGTCGGAGAGCGGAGAGCGATGGCTGCCATGGGCCATTTGATTTCATGTATTAATAATGCCAACCACAATTCCATGTTTTCACGTTTCATTCCATGCCATTTCATTTCAATCCATTCCATACCGTCCCGTCCATTCCGTCTCATTTCATTCGATGCCGATGCCCCCCCTTATCCTTTGTGTGTCCTTGTCATGTCGCTGGGCATTATTATGGCGGATTTAACAGTAGAGCAAAGTCGCTGAACAATGGGCTGCCACTAAATATTAAATATTTATTGCCCCAGCTCGCCGTCGCTGTCAGGCTGCATTTTATATATTTTATTATAATATATTATATTTTTTATTTTTTGCAGTTGCACTTCTGCTGGCAAAATGTCAATTTTTATTAATTAAAATTGCCGCAAACGGAAACTGACAACTGAAAGGCGGTTGCGCAAATTTTCTCCACATTTATCTGCAGCCCTTGAACCCTTTCGTCCTGGCTCCTCCTGGCTCGTCCTCGTGTTAAGCTGTTGGCAAATTGTTCAATTTAATATGCATCAAATGAATAAAATCAAAATCGAATTGCATGCGGCAATTTCTGCGTCCAACTTTGCTGTTTATGGAGCCCGAGAGCCCGAGAGCCCCAGAGTTGATGCTAATTATGGCACATCAACGTGCCCTATCACATATGCACTTATAACGGGATATGTATCGTATAAACACATATATAAAAATATATATATATCAATCAATTACGTGTGAGGGAGTCGGAAGACGAGTGCAGGTCCTGGACCCAATCTGCGGCAAGCTGGCAATCATAAAAGCCACTCGATCGTGCAATGAATAATTTCATTTTACAGCGCAAGATGCGATTTGCAATGTGATTTCACTGCCAGCAAAATAAATATATTTTTACATATTTGAATATATATACAAGGCCATAAATATATTTTTTTAACTGGATCTAAGGCTGATTGGAGTTATTTCTTGCTGCTCCAGTGGCGCTTTTTCTCATTTTCTTGCCGTTGAGCTGCCTAGTTTCCTTGATTTATTTTTACCTTATGCGGAACATGGGATTTATAACTATTTAACTATCTTAAAATATAGTTTAATATTTATAAGTCCACCTACTATCTTAAAATATAGTTAAATACTTAAAACTCCCATGGTCCGCATAATGTTATAGATTTATTCACTATTTATAAATTATGTTTGAAGTTCCAAGTGTTTTCTTTGGTTTATGAGACGTATACCTCATGTGTAGCTTATAAAATAACTGAATAATATATTTATGAGTATACAAATTAATGTATTCATTAATATATGAATTATTAAAGTATCTCAAATTATTATACATTCATAAATCTTAAAATATAGTTTAATATTTATGAATCCCCCTACTATCTTAAAATATAGTTAAATATTTAAAAATCCCATGGTCCGCATAATGTTATAGACTTATTCACTATTTATAAATTATGTTTGAAGTTCCAAGTGTTTTCTTTGGTTTATGAGACGTATACCTCATGTGTAGCTTGTAAAATAACTGAATAATATATTTATGTGTATAAGAATTTATGTATTCATACATTTATTAATTCTTAAGGTAATTTAAATTATAATACATTCAAAAATCTTCCTTAAATATTTTTAACAACTATTTTAAGCACTCTGAAAAATTGTTAACTCACAAAAGTCAAAGCTTCTTCAATACGACCTCAACCTAGATTTCTTTCATGTTTATTTATATAAAGTTTCGTGTGTGTGAATCCTAGAAGGGGTCCCAATGGTCCTTCAATATTTATGGCAAGCACTTGAGCCATTTTCGTAGCACGATTTTCCGCTTTTCCCGACATCAGTTGACAATTGTCGGATGATTGGACGCAGATAAAAGCGGAGAGACTTACTGATATTTCCATATATACAAGTATAAATTAGAGAGAATAATCCTAAGTTACAGAATTTCAAATTTTTCTGCCTTTAAATTATTTTCTTTGAAACTTCATGCCTCTATTTTTCTGCCCCCTACTTTTTGCATTCCCCCCCAACTAATGGCCCTTTAATATTGACTGACAGTCTCAGCCACTGATGATGGGAAATGCCAACAGCTGCAATTTGCACGCCGACGTGCACTCAGCGAAATAAAGTTACTTGAAATTAGGGAAAATTATAAACTTAAAAAGGGGAAAAATATAAATATAAGTAAGTTAAAAGTGCCAAGTTTTTCTCATTTAAACACTAAACTCTTGAAGACATTAAAACATATAAAAATGAAAGGAAGATGTATGTAAGGCATGACTTAATTAAATTTATTATCATAGTCATTATTTTTTTATTTTTCTGATTATCTCAGATTTTTTTCAGTGCCCTTCAGTGCAGGACTCAAATGACAAGGCGGCGGAGGGACCACCGATGGCGCGACGGGAGCAATCCAGAGTTGGCACTGGAATTTTTGGTAACTACATGCTCGAAACCAATCAAAGCGGCGAAATGGAACCCCTTACACTGGCATTTCAATGAAGACCGAAAAGGAAAAGCGAGAGGAAAGCGAGAAAAACGAGCAAGGAAATCTGGAAATGAATAACGCAAGACGACGACATCGACGGCGATGGGGACAACGCATGACTGAAACCGAATATGTAATAAAATGCGCCAAAAAGAGAGCAGCCCCAAATTGTGGGATAAGAAAATAAATACGGGCAGGCCAAGGATACGGGTGCACTGAGAACAATAAGCTGCGAGTTTATTTTCGCCGAGGAAAACTTTATTGGCTTGGGGTACGTATTTATTTATATTTAAAAAGGAGTATTACTCTTACATTCTTAAATTTAAAATTTGTAAATATGTATAAATCATATAAATTTTAATTTATAGTTAAATTTAATAAATAAGTAGCTTGTGGCTTTTTCCCTCAGTGTCTCTGTTTTGAGATGTATTTATTTATATTTTAAAAGGAGTATTAAGCAAGACACAGCATTATTTCCATTTCAAACTTTTTCATTCTTCACTTTAAATTATTAAATTAAATTATACAATTTCTAATAATTCTAATTTATATAAAAATATAAGAAATAAATAGCTTGTTGTTTTTCCCTTTAGTGTTTCTGCTTTTATTTATATTTTAAAAGAAGTATTAACCAGGACATACTCTTTCTATTCTCACATTTAAATTATTAAATTAAATTATATGAAGATGTATAAATTATAGTTTATATATACAATTAATAAATAAATAGCTTGTGGTTTTTTTCTTCAGTGTTTCTGCTTTGAGAGGATAGTTTATTAACATATATTAACTTGTTTTGTTTTAAAAAATGGGAATATAACTTCTTTACATTAAATATTATGCAAATAATATAAATAATATAATAATATAATACAAATTATATATAAATAATACAATGAATTAGTTTTGGATAACTGAGGCTTTAGTCCTAGATAGTTTATTTTTCTTTTTTAATTTTCTTTGTAAAAGTTTCCTCTTAAAAAAATTAAGATAGTTAATAGAGATATAGCTATATATATATATATATAGTATATATTTTTCTCTGGCTTACTTTTATTTATTTTAACCATCTCCTTATGCCATTAAAGCCAGATTTCTTCTGCTTCTCTAACCTGTGGCTGTGGCCCGTCTCTAGAATCAATTGCAAACTTGAAGTAGCCTTATTTTCTTGACCAAAACCATGAGAGATATGACAAATCCCAGCCAGCCAAAAAACTCGGTATCTTCTAACCAATTTGAAGCACATGCCTGAAAGGGCCCAAAGGGGTTAAGGCCAAAGAGAAACTTCAGCTTGGAGTTTGTGCGAAGTGAAACGAAGGAGTCTAGGGGAGTCGAGTTGAGTCGAGGACTCCACTTGTGTAAATTGTAGCCAATCATGATTTAATAGATAAAAAACTGAAAGAGTTCAAGTGGATAAAGCATAAAGCGTCATGCACAGCACACACACACACAAAGGGGTACACACTCGCTCTCGTCCATATCCGGCGGCTGGGTTACATGCAAACCATTTTAAGGACTCCCCCAGGATCGATCTTAGCTAAAGCTCGGGCTAATAGTGGCCACCGCAAACCGGGGGGCAAAGGGATTCTCCGAATGCCAATGGGAAATGGCCGAGTCAGAGGCAACTTCTGTCCTGAGATATTGAAACAAGACCGGGCCGCAAACAAAAAAAAAATGGAAGAGAAAGCTGAGAAAATAGAGAAAGCCGTCCGTAGCAAAGGACACACGAAGCACCCGGGGAAATATGGATGGAACTCAAGTGGAGTCTTCGAGTTGCCTCCGCCTGACGTTGACGTTGGGGGCGAGCATATCCTAGTTGGCTCCGGCTCCTTTGCCTCCTTCGGCTGCTGTCGATGACGGAAATTGATAAACGCGCAAAGGGGAAATGTTGTTGCGCAATCAGAAATCTGCCAAGGGGGCTTGGGGAGTGGGGTCTCTATCCTGCCTGCAAAACCCGCCCCAAAATCAAAATCGAAATCAAAAATTGAGCAGCTTTTGATGACAGCTCAAGTGGCGGAGCAAATGCGAGGCTTTCAGCTATCGATTACACAGGACTCCAAGCGGGGGTTCCCAACGTTCTCAACGTGTTTGAAAGGGGATTCCCGAGGCCCCCCTCTAATTGCCCCAGCAGGGGTCGGGTCTCTGTGGCACTTAACCCTTTAATTAGCACTAACTGGGAACTTAACATTCGGGAATTTAACCAAAAAATCCATTAAATATTTCGGTTCTTCCATGTAAGTTAAAATAATACGAATTAAATATTAATTACAAACATATATTCCTCTCTTAATCCCAAGTTCTTGCTAATTATTTAAAGTTAACTAATTGAAGAGCCGTGCTTAATGGGTTAATGCCATGACCCCCGAGGCAAAGGCATCAAGGAAGCATGAATTAATCAAATTGCAAAGTGCGGCGGCCGGCAAGTAACAAAAAAAAGTACTCACAAACGATTAGTACAGGCCTGGGTCTGGGAAATGGCTGGGGAAAATAGGAAAAACCCAGCAAAGGCGGAAGAGCATCGGCTATGAGCGCTAATGAGCGACAGACACAACACAGCACACACCCCCACACACCCCACAAAGCATTCGAACCGAGGAAACTTAATCCACAAATAGTGTGAGGGGGAAAAGCGAGAAGAAAAGCCAAAGAAAACCGAGAGGAAGAGCCAGCTCAACAAGGAGTTTATTAAACAAAAAGGTTATTAAGATAAATACAATATTTAATTGCTCTAGATGAGCTCAAGGAGCAGGCAAATACAAGGCAGAGGCAGCCGGCAGTCCTTTAATAATAAACTGCGCTATTTTAAATAAAGCAGCTGCCAGGGAAGCCAAAGGAAGCTGAAGATTTTGCGTCTGGACACAGATGGACTTGCTCCCTGCCAGGAGCAGGGACATGCCTCAAACCGAAGCTGCAACTTCAACTTCAGTTTCAGTTTCAGTTTCTGTTTCGGCTTTGGCTAAAACTTCAGTCTGCATATTTCTGCACTCTGCCACTTTCCTGTTTTTCTATTTCCCTATTTTCCCTTTTTGGCATTATTTTTTTTTTATTTTTTGGCAGCTGGAGTTGGAAAAAAATTGAAACATTTGCATGCAAGCTTGTTTTTCTTTCATACCCTTTAATTGGGGTATCGTGCGATTGGCTCCGGGGAAAGCAATCTTGTCCCAGGTTAGCCAGTTTAATTGCCGCTTTGTCTATGACACTACACTAACCGGTGAATAATGGTCCATTAAATAGCTTAACCAGCACATGCATTAGCCATCACGGATTGCTAGAGTTCTATGGAATATGTGGTACTACTTATGCTTAATAAACACTGTGATACCCTGGAACTTGTCTACAAAAGTAATAGTACTAGATACATATACAATTTAGAGATAATATACAATTTCTACTACTTTTAAGTATATCGGCGTACATATACAAATTTATTTTATGGAACATTTTATCCTTCTTAGATTTTAATTTATTTAGTATCTAAGTCAATATATATGGAGTATCCCTTTACTCTTCTTCTATTTACTTTAAAAAAAAGCTTAAATATTTTAAGTCAGTTATTTTAACAAGTCTTTAAAAAATATCTTAATTGTATGTTATTTATTTTATTTAAACTTATATTTATTGCACTAGTCAAAATGGATACCACATGAATATTACGAGTTTGTTCTAAAAATATTTCTTAATCTAACAATTTACTTATAAATATTTATTACTGACATTTTTATTATTATTTTGGTTTCATTTAACTTATTTTTATATAATATTATAATCCATTAATCCATTAAAATATTTTAAATTAATTTATAATACTTTGTCCTGGAACTGTTCATTTCCATTTTACTTTTGAAATTATTACAAAAAAAAAAAACATTTAAATGGACTTTAAATATTTTATTGTCGAGTTTGTTTTCAGAAGAAAATCTTTAATATTTTTAATCTTTACTGGAAACTTTTATTAATTTATTTCATAATTATTTTATTCTATGTATTTTTTATTTTATTTAAAGCTGACTATTTAAAGCTAAGTATTTTATTGTTGAGTTTTGTTCTCAGAAGAAAATTGTCAAGTTTTTTATTTTTTAACAGGAAACTTTTATTTATACATTTTAATATTATTTTATTTTATTTCTTATTTTATTTAAAGTCCTTTTAAAGCTATTTTATTAATTTATTTGATTTGTTATTTTATTTAAAGCTCTTTTTCAAGGGTATTAAGGGCATCGGCTTGTTACATTTTATAACTATTTTGCTTTGTATTTTTGCTCTTGTAGTTTTTGTGATTTGTGTGGCTTTCAAATTGCAAAATTCGCCGAGGCTGACATTTTGTAGAACAACAACAGCAGAGGCAGGAGGAGCAGGAGCAGGAGCAGAAGCAGGAGCAGGGAGGAGGGAGCAGGGAACAGGACCAGGACCAGGATAGTACACAACGGGTGCATCAGCAACAGGGACTCGCCATAGAAAAACATAGAAAAAAAGCCCTGCTCACGCGGGGTTATGGAAATGGATTCTGGATGCTGGGGGCCTGGACCAACAGGGTCTATTGTACGGACGTGGCCTACATCAACATCTCCATTGCTCAATCCACATCCAAGCGCAGCCTGAAATGGGAAAGAAAAATATTGTAGAAAGAGGCACTGTGTATCGACCATGGAATACCCGCTCCTCAGCATTGCTGGTAAATATTTATTAAAGAAAGTTTTAATGTAGATTAAAGTGGAAATTTAATTTAGTTTAAAATCAAATAAATTTCTTAATTTTCTAGGGAAGATGCTTGCCCCATCGGATCTCCTCCCCGCTGATAATCTCTGGCATATGGCTCAACCCCTCCGGGGCTCTGGGATTTCTCTCAGTGCTCAGTGCTGGGCCTGGAGGACCTGCCATCCTGGCAACCAGTTGCTAAACCCGCTGCCGCTACCGCTGCCGGGTTTGTCATTGTCACCCCTCGGTGCCCCCGATGGGCATTGACACCTACAATCCAGTCCCAGTACCAGCCCCTGCCCGGAGCATCGCCCGCTGCAATAGCAATTGCAATTGCAATGCTTGTTGGTTGTCGCTACTGAGGTGGATGTGTGCCTCCATTGTTGGGGCTGTTACTGCCGCTGCTGATGCCGTTGTCGCATAATTTAAGCCGGGAGAGAGCAGGTGTCATCCCAGGATCCCGATCCCGATCCCGATGCCGGCAAACCGGATGCCAAAGTTACCTTGGTGATTGCCATAAAGCAACAACTGTTGTGCCTGGAAATAGATGCAGGAGATACTTTGTTAGCTAACCAAAAATAGAAAAAAATGGGTGAAAAAATAGGGAGAGAAATTGCAAAGGGATAGAGGCAAGGCCTGCTCTTAAATTCAATATGGGAAAAATATAAAAATATATATAATGTGGCTTAAATATTTTCCAAGCTGCATTTTGCATTTCCTCTGGCTCCTTGGCCTCATTTCCGTTTCCGAATGCATTGAAAATGCAAATGAAATACAAATTAAATAAATATGTGTGTTCCGATATATACATATTCGAATCATACATGGCATATTTCTCCTTTTTCTTGGTTTCCCCATTTTTTCTTCCTTTATTTTTTCGGCTATGGCAAATCCAATTTGCTGGCATTTTTCACAATTGCACCGCAGAATTCGCAGCGAAAAGGCTATGGAAAAAACCAGCGGTAAATCCCATCAAAAAAATAAAAATAAAAAAAGAAATCGAAAAACCAAAACCAGATCGTTATCCCGCCGCCAAAAACCCCCCCTCTTGCCGCACCAGTAAATTGGCCGCAGGCATCGAGGCAAATATTGATATGCATATATCCCGAACACAGGTGTGTGTGTATATAAAATATATATATAAAATTGGCTCACATATTTCTATGTATCAAGGCTACAAACCAGGCATGTTTGAGGTACAGTGAGAGCCCCAAATAGAAGGCCGAAGCCTATTTAATTTCTTCTTTGCAATTGTTTTAATATAAAAAAATAAATATTAAAATTACCCAATTTAAAGTATTTTAAGTGCTTAGAAATTTCCTTAATAAAGGGTCTTATTTGTGTGATTGACACTGTGCCGTGTCCTTTGCCTGCATCCACATATAGAATTGATTAAACAAATATTTGCATTCGCCTGTGGACCTTCATCCTTTCATTTTTTGCCGACTCTATGTTGTGAGTGGTTGTTGTGCTGTCGTGTGACAAATCCTTGCAATTACCGTAATGCCAGCGGCCTTGAATCGAAGGACCTTCGTGTTCGACTGCATTTACATGACAGACATATGGTCCCTGGGACTTGGTCATTTCAAGTCAATTGTTGGTATTTTTTTTATACATGGAAAAATGCAATTTTGCAGGACTATTCTGAGAGCTGCAAGTATTATTAGTTTGTGCTTCTAATTTAAACTCTGAATACTAAGTAGCTAAACTTCTGCCTGCCTCTTGAATAATTTAAAGTGGCTCCAACACATGGCACATGACATGCACTGGAAAACTAATTTAAATACTTAAATTAAATAGGCAAAAAAATGGTAAAGTTAAATATAATTTTTGTATTTATTTAATATTAATAGACACCCTTTTTTTCCTCCACAGAAAAATGATAATAAATAATATCCCTTGCTGTGCTTTGTTCATTTGTTGCTCCTCGCAAGATTAATTGCACTCGCAGGCTGCTGCTGCTGGTGGTCTTCCTGAAGGACAGAGGACCCCAGGATGCCGATGATCCAGCCTCCCCCGGGCAGCCCAGGAAGTTGGGAAAATGCCCTGACGATGACAGCTACAAGGTCCACCCTGGACGGGGGCTAATTGAGGACAGGGACACTGGCCATCGGGGAGCTCTGGGATTTGGCCACTGGCAACTAGAAACTACTGAAACTCGGCCTGGTCCGGCAGCTGTCACTTCCGCCCCCTCTGGCTGGCCATAAGTTTTTGGCCATATCGCATTCTGCTGGCGGTGGCTGCCTCCCGGGAATCGTATCTGTGGGATGGATGCAAATGTATCCTGGTCCGGGCTCCAGCTTTGGCTCCAGTTCTCCTTGGTGTCCAGGTGGCGGCTACCAAAAACTCGGACAGCTTGATTGATTTGTTGACTCCGGCCCTGCAGCTGCGGGCCATGTAAAATAATTCTAAATTTTGTCCTCATCCACATGCGGCCGGTGGCCAAAACGATGATAAATGTGGCTCGCTCGATGGTGCTCTTTATTTAAGGCCCATGGCTATTTTCCAGCTAAATTTTAATTTATTCTCAAGGAAAATTAAGAGAAGAAAAGTTAAAAAAATAGGTAAAAGGAATTACAATTTAGGAAAATGCTAAGATATTTATAAAGGTTAGAAAAACTCATTTTAAAAACCACTTATAAAGTTTCTTATGCTATTTGAAGCCAATATTTGGTATTCTTGTTGCTGGAATCATAAATTTGTATAGTAAAAATTAGTAAAAAACTATCTTATTATGAAAAAGAAAATATACATATTTGAATCTATAATTTTAAACTTGAAACAAAATAAGTTAGTACAAAATGCATAGTTTTTATGGCCACAAAAAAAATTATGGGTTTGAAATAAAAATAAATTACTTCAAAAAGCAAGCCCTTGTAGTTTTCCTTCAGAAATTTTTGTAATAAATTATAGTTTAATTTGTATTGTGTAAATTTATTTAAATTATATATTTAAATGTATTTAAATTATAAAAAACCTTAGAGTTGTCAGTTCCTAATGCTGTGTTTTATAGTTGGAGTTCTACTAGTCGCTACTCTGGAAAATAGTTTCCAACTACATTTTAATTTATTCTCAAAGAAAATTAAGAGAAGAAAAGGTAAAATAATTAGTAGAAGTAATTACAATTTATGAAAATATTTAGATATTTATATTGGTTAGAAAAACTCATTTTAAAAACTACTTATAAAGTTTCTTATGCCATTTGAAGCTAATATTTGGTATTCTTGTTGCTAGAAAGTATTTATATAAATGATTTAAATGGAAGAAACTTTCCTTTGCTATTTTTCAGCTAGTTTTCTGTGGCATTTCTTCTATGCTGTCCGCTGCCTTTTGACGTTGGCCTTGCTTTCGGTCTTTGGGTAATGACCATGCAACAGCATGGCTCCGGAGGAGTGCCAGAGTGGCCAATGGCAAATGAAAAATGGCCACTCCAGCTCCAACGTCGACCGTCCACCTCAACGCAATGGAACGCAACGCAACTCAACTCCGGCTGACTTTCGCATTTCGCTTTCATTGCCACAGCGACATAAACAACACGGCAGCAACATCCTTCAGCATCCTGCAGGAGCACGAGAAGCAGGCGCAGTAGCTGCAGCAGAAGCTGGCTCCTCGTTTGCCCTCGCCAAATTGGAAAATATGTGAGTGCTTTTTGATTTTGTTTTCCCCTTCTTGTCGCTGTTTTGCAATTTTCCTGCCATATTTCTTCGTGTTGCATCCACTCCGTCAGCTCACCGTCTTCGTTCCTTCGCCTTTTTAATACCCCGTAGTTGGGGTATGTTGCTATTATTTTAAAATGATTTTTAGATTTTTAGAATCAAGTTTTTAAAGTAAAAATTACAAGCCAATGGATATTTTCCAGCTAAACACTAATTTATTCTAAAAGACAGTTAAGTGAAGAAAACGTACAAAAATAAGAAGTAAAAGATAATAGAATTTTGAAAAGTGAAAAACACATTTTTATAATAGAATTTGAATATGAATAATATATACATTCCTGAATCTTTAATTTTGTTTATTTTCAACTTGAAACAAAATAGGTTAGTGCGAAAATCATGTCATGGAATCATGATGAGTAAAAATCTATCTTATTATAAAAAAAAATGTATACATATTGTATCTATAATTTCTATAATGTTTAACATGAAACAAAATAAGTTAGAGCGAAAATCATGGCTTTTATGGCTTACTGGGGTGCCACAAAAATAGTTATGGGCTGCAAATACGAAAACGAAAAAAATTGCGTCAAAAAGTAAGCAAGCCTTAGTGGTTTTATTGTTTATTGTTTACATCCTAGTGCTACAAGTATTATAATATCCTTAATTTAATCACTAGTCACTATACAGCGTTCATTAAATTTTAAAAAATTGGTACCTAATTAATTTTCGTTTTAAAATGATAGAAAATAAAATGAAAAACTTTAATATACTAACTAACTAATAATAATATTTTAAATTGAATCAAGCTTTTATAATGCATGTTAAAAAGCTCGTTTGTATAAACGGTAACATGATCAAATCGTCCTATATTATAAACAAACATAGATAAATTATTAAACGATACTTTTATCTTTTCTTGACTGGCCATATCAGTATTTCCGAATATATCTATACCATATGTCAGTGTTGGTATTAGGAATGATTTTACTAGCAAATATCTTATTCAATAAATATTTGTAATAAATTATAGTTTATATAAATTAAAATAAATTAGACCTTTTATTATTTAAATAAATTATAATTTTTATTATTTAAATAAATTATAATTTTTATTATTTAAATAAATTATAAGTTTTATTATTTAAACTTATTTAAATTATGAAAAACGCAGAGTTGTCAGTGCCTAATGTTGTGTTTTATAGTTGGTGTTCTACTAGTCGCTACACTTGAAAATCCCTTTTTTTTCTTCTTTGTCTCCTCTTACTTTTAGGTGTTTTTTCTCTCGCCCCCCTCGACAGCCTCGAGTCAAGTTAGCCGAGTTAGAAATTGGAAAATTGCACGGCAACCTGGACAGGTTTTTTTTCGGCCAAAGGAGGAGGACTAGGAGCAAGGAGCAGCAGACGTGCCAAAGATGCAGCGCAATCTTTCATGGCACTCAGGCCATGAGCGTTGACAATGACAGCAGCGATACAACGTACATACAACACCCAGGAGCAACGCCAATAAAAGTAGCTGACATTTTGATAACGAACATCAGGCCAAAATGGCCAATGGCCAATGGCCAATGGCCAAGGATAATGTGAGTCTTCAAATTGCTAACTTAAAGTTGAGCTGGAAAATAAAATGCTCTCAGGAAGCATCAGAGGTAATTAAAAAAGAAAGTCTCTGGAATATATAGCTTCATTTAAATTAAAAAAAATATTAACTTAATAGGAATTCTTTAAATTTAATACCCCCTCTTAAGGCTTCAATTAAATCGATGAATGAAATTTGGCATCTGCCACCAAGCTCCCTGCCATTTTTCTTCCTTCAAAACGTTTATTGCAATTGTCAACCGATATTCGCGCTGCACTCGAACACCTGACGGTAAATCAATATCAATTGAATCCCTGGAATTTCGCGCTTTACGACCTCCCACACCCCAATCCCCCTCTCACCCCCCTAATGCCAGCATTTTGTTCTCTAATTTGGCAGCCATCGACGTGCTTAGCCGTAAAAATATGCAACTGCGGGATTAGGAATGACTTTTCCGACCGGATTGGGATTGGGAGATGGTGAGTGCTGGCAAATCGACGAGGGGAAAAATCAAGGAAAATCGGCTAAAGCCCCGGGAGGGGAGGCGGAAGCAGGAGGAGGAGGAGGAGGGAGAGTCTCTGGAGACAGCCAGGGCCGGAGTGCCATTGAGAACTTTCAAGTGCCGAACCGAGCGAGCGCCGTGCAAAAAGTTGGCTGCAGTTGCAGTTGCACTTCGGACCAAGTGGCGGGCGTGGCCATAAAACAAATGCCAACACAGTGGCAGCATCGAGGGACGGGGGGTACTGAAAAGGGGTAAATAAGCACTGGAAAATACTTAAGATCCGAAGTGAATTTAATTTAAATTAATCAAGAATATAGACTTGGAGGGGCCTTTAAAAATACTGATAATACTGAAAGCAATTTGGTTCTTCGAGCCGGACAATCACTGGAAAATATTTAAAATACGAAGCAAATTTAAGTTTATAAATTAATCAAGTATATAGACTTAGAGTGACCTTTACAAATACTGATAATACTGAAAGCATTTTAGTCCTTCGAGCCGGATCAATGCGATGTGGCTGAAAACCTCTTGTTCGGCATTAACACATATTTGTCAATTAAATAAATCAGTTTTACGATTATATATATTCCGCAGAATTTAAATTGTATGTTTTTTATTATTATATTTATTTGCTAAATGTTAAATATTTATTTTCAAATCAATACATATTTCCCAGAACTGAAATAGATCCCATGACATTTTTTGTTACTCAGAATTTTATGTGAATTTAATAATATTTAGATACTGATAATACTGAAAGCATTTTGGTCCTTCGAGCCGGATCAATGCTCACAACATATTAATTTAATAAATCAGATTGAGTAAGATATATATTCCCCAGAATTAAAATTTTATGGTTTTTATTCTTTAATGTTAAATATTTATTTTCATATCAATCAGATAGTTTAGTTGTAGTAAGAAATATATTCCCTAAAACTGAAATAGATCCCATGACATTTTTTGTTACCCAAAATTCAATCTTTATTTAATTTGTAAATATAACTTTAAGGCCTCTAGCCTTAGAACTAACCAGAATATCTCGCCGTGCACATATATCTCTATATAGATATACACCTGAATCTTCGCTAGACATCGCCGTTGTCATTGTCGTTAGCAAATATATGGCCAAAGAGGATCAAAGAGCGCTGCACGTTCCCTCTTGGCGCAGGCAAATATAGAGAAAAAAAGGCGAAATAAAGGCGGAAAAAAATAATTGCAGTCTACAGTCTACAGGGGCGAGGACCTGTGCCAGCCAAGGGACGAAAGGACGAGGTCGCCGGATGCACAAGTGTGTGTTCCAAAAGCGGAAGGAAGTGACAAGGGGAGGAACGGCGACTGGCGAGGGGTGTTGCATTCGTTTTGAAAGTCAAATTCAAATTTTCCCCCCGCAGTGCCCCTCAGTGCAATGATGGGGCGTGGCCGGAGCAGGAAAATGTGGGGAAAAACGCAGGCGCTAAGCCTCCTTAATGTCATTTGTCATCTTTTGGCCAAGTACCCCCAGCAGAAGGGGAGCTGCAGTCGGTTCTGTTTGCTATTATGCAAATATTATTTCGTGCCAAAAGCTGGTGTCCCCGCGGACCAAACCGGAAATGGGAAATAGGGTGCACATCCGCTCTCTGCTCCGCACTTTACTTGCCATTTATAATGGAGAGCAGCCGGAGGAGAAAAAGTCTCGGAACAGCAAGACAATCAAAGGGGAAAAGGGCAGCCACAAAAAAGACAGGCATGGAGCGGAAGAAAGGGTTTTCTTTGACTAAAGCAAAGTTTTTTGAAGGTGCATCTCTAAAATTATTATTTTTAGAGGGTTTTCCTTGATGTGAGGTTGAGTTAAATTCCACAGGAAGCAAGGACAAGCCTGGTATTAATATAAAAACTAGTGAAAACTCCGTCTATACTTCGAGTGGAGTATTTTTCAATATTATGTTATTATTTATTATTATTTAAAAATGCTCTTATGATAATAAATTAAATGAAGAGATGTATTTAATATATAAATATCATACTAAAATCAATTTCTAGAGTCGCGAAATATTCTGAAATAATTTTTTTTAGATGGTTTTCTTTGATGTGGGGATGACATAAATTGCACAGAAATCCAAGACAAGCCTGCTATTAATACCAAACTATCGAAAACACCGTCTATACTTCAAGTGGAGTATTTTTCAACATTAAATTATTACTTAAAAATGCTATGATATTAAATGAAATGAAGAAATGTATTTGATATATAAATAAATACTAAAATGAATTTCTAGAGTCGCTAAAGTATTTTTAAGTTACTGCAAAGGTAAGTCTCTGGAAATAATAATAATAAGCTTTTTGCCATTCTCAGTGGAAACAATTCAGTTTGAAAGGCCTCAAAGAAGAAGAAAGTATTTCCAACTAAATAAAATAAGCATTTCACAGCACTAGCAGTCCTGTCTGGTGCTGGCAAAACATCGGAGCACTATTGATACTATCGATTTTTGGAACTCTTTTGAAAACCATCGATTTCTATTACTGAAAAATTTAGAAATAACCGATTAGACTCCATTTTAAGCCTTTAAAATGTTTACAAAAGCCCGAATGATCATGACGATTCTCTCTCGAATATTGGAAGTTAAATATTTGCTTATAGTTCTGTTTTAGATAAAGGATTTATATTAAACTGCAGATCATGATTGGAAATGAATCCCGTAAAACCGGAAACGTTTTTAATGAGATAAACTCAAGGCTTCAAATTGTATGGCTTAAGATACATCGATAATATGGATGCTTTACTAATAAAAACTTCGAAAGAATCGATAGTGCCAAACATCGGTTTTTGGCCAGCTCTAGTCCTGTCACAATCAAACTTTTATTAATACAGACTAGTCGGCAAGTGACGAGAATTAACTCCGCTCGGAATACCTACAAATTAACTTGATGTGAACGAAACTAAATCAAAAAACTGCACAAAACGTAAGTAAAAAATGTATATTTTTTGAGAGAGACAAGGGCAACGAGTCCGCCGATCCGCAGATGGTTAGCCAGCAGCCCGCTCACTCCGCTCATCCTGACAAGCCGGCGCCCTCCAACTCGAAGATGGCCGCCGCCAGCTCCAGCCCAAGCCTGGGCAACTACTTCCGGCGTCTGTTTGCCCTCCTGGCGTCATGGATCTGTGGGTGGATCTTCGGGTGCTTCGGGCATCCCGAGGATGGCGGCTACAGGGAGGTGGCCCTGTCGCCGACATCCGCTGCCAGGCTGGCGGGCTTGGGGCGTCGGAAGACTCTGGTCCTGGACCTGGACGAGACTTTGGTGCACTCCTGCAACGAGGATCCCGCCAGGCCGGGCAACTGGAGCTGCTCCAGCCAGGTGCCAGAGCAGGCCATTCCCGACTACGTGATCAACGTGGAAATCAACGGCATCTCATCTCCGATCACCATCCGGGTGTTCAAGCGGCCCCACGTGGACTTCTTTTTGAGCGTAGTGTCCAAGTGGTACGACCTGGTCATCTATACGGCCAGCAAGGAGCAATACGCCGGCCAGGTGGTGGATCGCCTGGACGGCGGTCGTGGCCTGCTGACCCGTCGCCTCTACCGCCAGCATTGTCGCCTCAACAAGTGGCGGAGTAGCAACAAGGACCTCTACCTGCTCACCAAGGACCTCACCCGGATCAGCAAGGACATGCGGCGAACCTTCATCGTTGACAACTCACCGGCGGCGTACCGCGACTTCCCCGACAACGCGCTGCCCATCAAGAGCTTCGTCTACGATCCGGAAGACACGGAACTGCTCAAGCTGCTGCCCTTCCTCGACGCCTTGCGATTCACCAGCGACGTCCGCTCGGTTCTGGGCCGGCGTCGGTCCTAGTCTCTCTTACCCTGTGATATTTTTCAGTGTAACTCCCTTTTTGTAACTTTGTGAACACGAACTATTTGTTAGAGTAAATGGAGAGCCAAGCTCCGAGTACAAAAATGAACTAAGAAATGATTTACTTGCTCCGTGTGTGTGGAAGGTTGTGAACTGAGTGAGAGACAGCTAGGGAAGGGGGTGCTGCCTCTCAGGCCTAGAAATTCATTTAAATACAACTAATGACCTTCTTAATATTATCTCTTAATGAGTAATCAAATTTAATTTAAACTGTCCAAAGTAAGCAATACTAAAAACTATCTAAATGAAACTAAAGGAACTTAAATGTTAGAGTAAAGAACATCAAATTGTAATAAAATAAAATAAAATGTTAGTTTTTAGGAATATATTAATAATAATTCTATAAACAATAATTTGTGACTTGTGCCATAAATATAGGCTATAGCTTGTAACACAAGGAAAAGCGAAACAAAGAAATAAATTATTTTATCTTTTTTTTCCTGAGGAAAAAGGTGCGAACCAGGAAAAGCTGACAACGTTTAGTTTGTACTCTCATTGACTTGGCAAAGGCCTGTCACGGCCGCAAGCTGGGACTAGATCCTGGTCTCTCCATGGACCCCCTTAACCCCTATTAAAAACCACTTCTTGCAGGACTTCCTGTTTGTGATGGCCTTTGCCTGTGGTAGCAATGGAAAATGTCGGAAAAGGAAGTATAAACACATCAAACATTCAAGTTATTTATTATTATTATTATTATTATTATCAAGTTATTTACGCTCTTTAAAAATCCATGAAAGCAGCAACTATTTCCATTTGGTTTTGATTTTTTCACCTTTTGCTAAGACTGGTCATAAGTGTAATTAATAAAGGGAGTAGGGAAAATTGTATGTATATATTTAAAATTGCCAAATACTAGAGAAGATTATTACTTTTCTTTTTCTTTGCCTTTGCCTTTGGTAGCAGTGGGAAAATGTCGGAAAATGAAGAACAAACTAATCAAACATTCAAGTTATTTATTATTATTATTATTATTATTATCAAGTTATTTACGCTCCTTACAATTCCATGGAAACAGCAACTTTTTCCATTTGGTTTTGATTTTTCCAAATTCTGTTAAGGCTGGTCATAAATGTAATTAATAAAGAGAGTAGGGAAAATTCAACAGTTTTGTGATATTTAAAATGGCCAAAAACTAGAGAAGATTATTATTAATATTATTATTATCAAGTTATTTATGCTCTTTAAAAATCCATGGAAACAGCAACTATTTCCATTTGCTTTTGATTTTTCCAACTTCTGTTAAGGCTGGTCATAAATTTAATTAATATAGAATATTAATATAATTAATATATAATTAATAATAAATATATATTAATATAATTAATATAGGGAGTTGGACAATTTAACAGTTTTGTGATATTTAAAATTTCCAAAAACTAAAAAGGGTTATTTTGGTTATTTTTTTTCGGAAACTTGGTGCCTCTGAGTTCACCCATCCAGAGGCGTCAGCAATTAGTATCCATTCGTTTTCATTCGTATTTTTCTGCTCTTCTTGAGTTATCAGTACCCAGGACGAAGGACCAAGGAACCAAAAAGGAAGCGACTGAAAGGACAAAGATGGAAAATTGATTCGAACTCCGTTGGCAATGTCAGAATGAATTGAAATGAAATGGAACGTGACCAAATTTGGCCACATGTCAATATGCTAATGATGATGTGGTGTTGCCAGCTGCCTCAGAGCACACAGCCACGCCCACATATTCCACATTTCCGCCCCATACAGACAAGGGGGTGAATAGAGCCTTTACCCTTGGAGTTTTCGCTATTGTTTCAGGCTTTCAGTGGTGCTCCTAGGAAGTTATAAGAAATATCAAAAAGGATATCAAAAAAAGGAGAGATTGTTGTTGAATTTGTTTAAAATTAAATTATAAATTAGTTAATAAGTTAAATATATTTAATATGAAGAGTACTCTTTGTTGTGCAAAATAAATAAGTAAAAATTGAAATTCCTGTCCGGAAAAGGACAAATGGACAGCACTGGGACAGCAGGTGCAGGAGCAGCAGGAACATCGCCTGCGTGAAAAGGCTTTAAGCAAATGGCCAGAGAAATGGGACACATGCGGGAGAAAGGCGGGAGAAAGGCGAGAGAAAGGGCTAGCAGAATGAAGAAGCAGAATCAGGAGCAGAATCAGGAGCAGGAGCAGGAGCAGGAGCAGGAGCTGGAGCTGGAGCATTCCTTTCCCCATTGCCACGGCCATGTTGTGTAATTGGCGGCCCGAAACGAATTGAAATGGGAAATGGCAAATAAATTGAATGAAACGTGTTCTGCACCGCACTGGGAGTTGGTCAGGGAGGATGGCAGGTGAGCGAGAGGGCGTGGCCTGCTGTTGACCGCAAAGTGGCGTTTCCCGTCCCACTTCCGCTTCCGCTTCCGGCCAGCGCCATTAAATATTTACCAACAGCACAACAGCTTTAGAGCCATTATTTAGTATTTATGTTCGCATGGTATCTGACACCCCCGAATAAAATACCAGGCGAGCAGAAATGGCAGCTAGTATACGCTGCACTTTTAGGCTATTTTATAACAGTTATTTTGGGATCTCTGCCCTTAAACTGTTATATTACGTTTAAGCGCTTCAGAGCCATGCCATTCCGCCTTCGGAAAATAACTCAGAAAGCAGACCTCTGCAGCTTGGACTCTCTCCGTTCGAGGGAGTCTGGCAAACCAAAGTTACAACTTTAAGCTGCCATATTCAAGGGACTGTGATACCCTTGCCTCATATATTCCAATTGGCAGCCAGTTGAAGAGTATTCTAGACATGGGGAATAAATACCCATTTAGGGACCCAAAAATTCGCATAATTGAGGTCTCTTCGAGAGCATTTTATGGCCAAAAATCAAATGATGGCCAAGAGCCGTATATTTTCCGATTCTCTGTTAAAATCTCAATTATTTAAAAAGAAAATATTAGGAAAAACTCAGAAAAAAAATTTCGACAATTTTTCAAAATTTCATAAGGGGTTACATCATTAAAAATGTCAAAAATTGACAAAAAAATAATTTTTATAAATCTTTAAACTAAAGAAGCAGATTTGCTTAGCTCATTAAAACTAACATAGAACAGCTTTCCGAATTGGATTTAAGGTTGTTTTGGCTTAGTTATGATTATTTTTATTTCGGAATTTTGATCGATTTTTCAAAATTTGATAAGGGGTTACATCATTAAAATTGTCAAAAATTGGCAAAAAAAAAATATATTTTTTCGAATTTCTAAACTAAATAAGCAGATTTATTAACCTAATAAAAACTAACATAGAAAAGCTTTCCGATTTGAATTTGAGGCTGTTTTGACTTAGTTATGATTATTTTTATCTTAGATTTAAAAAAAAAAAATCATATTTTTACGAAATATATTTTTAACCCAATTTAAGGTCTTCTTAAGAGCCTCTTATAGCCAAAAAGGGAGTGATCGCCAAAAGCCGTGTATTTTCTGATTCGTCATTAAAATTGTAATTATTTAAAACCAAAATATTGAAAAATATCAGAAAAAAATTTGATCGATTTTTCAAAATTTGGTAAGGGGTTACATCATCAAAATTGTCAAAAATTGGCAAAAAATTTATTTCTTTAAATTTCTAAACTAAGTAAGCAGATTTATTAACCCAATAAAAACTAACATAGAAAAGCTTTCCGATTTGAATTTAAGGCGGTTTTGGCTTAGTTATGATTATTTTTATCTCGGACTTCAAAAAAAAAAAGTCATATTTTTCGAAATATATTTTTTACCAAAAAATGTGGACTCTTAAGAGCCTCTTATAGCCAAAAAGGGAGTGATAGCCAAAATCCGTGTATTTTCTGATTCGTCATTAAAATTGTAAGCATTTTAAACCAAAATAATGAAAAATATTAGAACAAAAATCAGAGCCATTATTTAGTATTTATGTTCGCCTGGTACCTGACACCCCCAACAGTGCTTTCCCCAATCGATGAGAATGATATACAAAATCCTCCGGTATGTTTATGCTATATATGCCTGATATATTCGTTTGTGTAAGAAATTTTTAGGCATTATGCATAGAAAACATTATTCCCAGCGATTCACATTTTCCCAGATAAAAAAAATCATAACTAAGCCAAAACTGCCTTAATTTCATTTCGGTAAGCTTTTCTATGTTCGTTTTTAGTAGGTTAATAAATCTGCTTATTTAGTTTAGAAATTTAAACAAATAAATTTTTTGCCAATTTTTGACAATTTTAATGATGTAACCCCTTACCAAATTTTGAAAAATCGATCAAAATTTGTTTTCTGATATTTTTCAATATTTTGCTTTTAAATGCATACAATTTTAATGACGAATAAGAAAATACATGGCTTTTGGCTATCACTCCCTTTTTGGTTGTAAGAGGCTCTTAAGAAGACCTTACATTTTCAATTATAAAAACACATTTTTTTGACTTGTTTTTTGGAAAAATCTAAGATAAAAATAATCATAACTAAGTCAAAACAGCCTCAAATTCAATTCGGAAAGCTTTTCTATGTTAGTTTTAATTAGGTTAATAAATAAATAAATTTTTTGGTTAATAAATCTGCATATTAAGTTACAAAATGAAAAATAAAAAATGTTTGCCAATTTTGGACAATTTTTATGTCACTAAAACTGGTCGCACGTGTTTTCGGGCTAGGCTCTGTGCTAAATTATAGTTGAATCAAAATGAATCGGGAGAATCCTTATCAAATTTTGAAAAATCAATCAAAATTTAGTTTATGATATTTTTCATTAATTTGGTTTAAAAGGCTTACAATTATAATGATGAATCAGAAAATACGGCTGTTGGCTATAAGAGGCTTTTAATTTAATTTAATTTAGTTTAATAAAAATAATCATAACAAAGCCAAAAAATCCTTGAATTGGAATCGTAAAGCTTTCCTGTGTTGCGTTGGTATTTGGTTAATAAATCCAATATTTTTATGATATTAAATTAATATTTTAATTGCAGATCCGAAAAAATGACGATTTTTCAATTATTTATTTTGGCCAAAGTAAAGACCATAAGTAATGTTAATCTTAAAAATGAACGAAAAAATTGGAAAATAATACAAAAAGTAAAAGAAAGACACAATGCCGCAGGAAAAATATCCACATGTGTATCAAAAAATAGTATAAATAAAAAAGAGAAGACTGTTCTGGTAACCAAAAGAAAATGGCGTCGTCACCAGAAAACCGCAGTGGATTAAAGCGCGGGAAAACCAAAGGTGTGTTGGTAAATTACAAAAGAAATAAAATAAATTAGGATGTTCACCCTGGGGCAGGTGAGGATGCACTGCGCCAATCACTCTTCCAATTGCCTTATTTATAGTGCCCAGAGTGACGTTTAAGTGTCAGGGCCTACTTGGATCTGTCAAGTTTTCTTTATAGTGTGACCATATATCGATTAAAGAAAATACTCCCTCAATTCCCTCGATTTAAAGGTACTTAAAATACTAAATATATAATTCTTCCATTTTCGATATACTGTAAGATATTATATACCTAAAGATTGCCCATTTCCGGGCTTATGGTGGATGCTGGAGTGTAGCAAATAACTCTCTGGCTTCGCTTCTTATTTTCCCCGCCTTTGTCGCCCATTGTTTTTCCGGATGGAGAGAGGGGGGGAGAGAGGGCGGGGAAAGCGGGGAAAAATGGCTGGATGCCAGCTCAAAGGCAACAAAAGAGCGGCGAGCAGATAAAGAATTAATTTAGCACAAATACGTTTACAAGCTGCGTAATAGTCGGGCGGCAGTTTGCACTTTACGCCCGATCCTTGCAACTCCTCTATATGCATATATCCAATGTGTGTGGGTGAAGGGATAAAGGGATGCTGATGCTGGGAGGGATGCCAGGGAACGGGGAAATTTGTCTGGTTTGTGCATTAAGCGTAAGCTGCAACAAATGACGGGAGAGAATGGAAAATGGTGGGCGAGGAGACCGAACGAACAATGGCAACTGAGCCAAAGTCCCCGCAGGACAATGACAATTTGCGGGCGTTGACAGTTGGATAGCCAAAAAAAAAAAAGATTTAAAAAATGAGGTAAAAAGGAAAAGTGCCTCATTGTGCATGGGTTTTTCGTAAGTTAGAAACAAATATACCTTTTAAACCCAAAATCAAATTTAAAATTAAGCAAAGTGAATGCCAAAATGTTGGTTTCATAAATTAAAGAAGAAAGCCTTACATTTTATATTTTTATTGTGTCTAATTAATTATTTTCCATTATTTTCCCCTCAATATTTAATATTTCTCACAGTTTATTTTCCCGAGCGCCTAAGTGCGTGCTAATATGACCCCTATTCCATGGAGATGGCGTGGCAGAGACAGCTCCGACTCTCTCTTGTGGCTAACCCAATTTGCCTTAATTAACCTGCTAAATATTTCATTAATCAAACATTTCTGCACACACACTCACGGGCACATGTGTCGCTTTCAATTAGGTTGCTCCTGACATTTTTACACCCTGTTAGCAAGCACATAAAAATTCACCTTTCCTCTTTCCTCTTTCCTCTTTTCTGTTTTATTTATTATTTTTATTTTTTTATTTTTTCTTCCTCCCATTTCAATATCTTGCACTTGCCCTGCCCTCGCTTGTTTTTGTTGTTTGCCAATGGTTTCTAATTACTCACCGCAAGCCCCTCCAACTGGTTGACTGACTTAATTACAAATTGCATTATTTATCGGGCGACAAAGTTCGTCAAACTGCAGCAGCAGCAGGAAAGCAGGAAGCTGCCAGAGGAGGTCGGGTCGAGGGAAGGAGGCAGCTCGACGGTAAACGACATTCGAATGTGTGCGGTTGGGTTGGGTGCTGCTCACCTCGGAAAGGCCACCAATCCACCCAATCCATTGCCACTTTCCGCCTTCGGAAAATAACTCAGACAGCAGACCTCTGCAGCTTGGACTCTCTCCGTTCCAGCGAGCCTGGCAAACCAAAGTTACAACTTTAAGCTGCCATATTCAAGGGACTGTGATACCCCTGGCTCATATATTCCAATTGGTAGACAGTTGAAGAGTATTCTAGACATGGGGAATAAATACCCATTTAGGGACCAAAAAATTCGCATACTTGAGGTCTTTTCGGGAGCATTTTATGGCCAAAAATCAAATGACGACCAAGAGCCGTATATTTTCCGATTCTCTGTTAAAATCTTACTTATTAAAAACGAAAATATTAGAAAAAACTCAGAACAAAAATTTCGACAATTTTTCAAAATTTCATAAGGGGTTACATCATTAAAAATGTCAAAAATTGACAAAAAATTAATTTTTATAAATCTTTAAACTAAAGAAGCAGATTTGTTTAGCTCATTAAAACTAACATAGAACAGCTTTCCGAATTGAATTTAAGGTTGTTTTGGCTTAGTTATGATTATTATCATTAAAGTTATCATTAAAATTGTCAAAAATTGGCAAAAAAAAAATATTTTTTCGAATTTCTAAACTAAATAAGCAGATTTATTAACCTAATAAAAACTAACATAGAAAAGCTTTCCGATTTGAATTTGAGGCTGTTTTGACTTAGTTATGATTATTTTTATCTTAGATTTTTCAAAAAAAAAAATCATATTTTTCGAAATATATTTTTAACCCAATTTAAGGTCTTCTTAAGAGCCTCTTATAGCCAAAAAGAGAGTGATCGCCAAAAGCCGTGTATATTCTGATTCGTCATTAAAATTGTAATTATTTAAAACCAAAATATTGAAAAATATCAGAAAAAAATTTTTGATCGATTTTTCAAAATTTGGTAAGGGGTTACATCATTAAAATTGTCAAAAATTGTCAAAAAATTTATTTCTTTTAATTTCTAAACTAAATAAGTAGATTTATTAACCTAATAAAAACTAACATAGAAAAGCTTTCCGATTTGAATTTGAGGCTGTTTTGACTTAGTTATGATTATTTTTATCTTAGATTTAAAAAAAAAATCATATTTTTCAAGATATATTTTTAACTTAATAATGTGAAAATTGAAGGCCTTCTTATAGCCAAAAAGGGAGTGATAGCCAAAAGCCGTGTATTCTCTGATTCGTCATTCCAATTGTAAACAATTAAAACAAAATATTGAAAATTATCAGAAATAAAATTTTGATTGATTTTTCAAAATTTGATAATATGATATGATACCAGACCATAATGTTTTTTTTTTTTCAAAATTTGAGCAAAAATTTATTTGTTTAAATCAAAACTAACATATAAAAGCTTTCCGATTTGAATTTAAGGCTATATTGGCTTAGTTATGATTATTTTCAACATTGATTTTTAAGAAATCTCATTTCAAGAAACTCATTCTCATTAAGAGAATTATTAATGAAAATAGGAAGTCATCATGATGAAAGCAACAAACAATATTTTATGAATATATAAGTGAAGGATCTCTTAATTAAAGCAGTGAAAAAAAAAAACAATGTTAAGTGCTTAAAACAAATATCAAAGAATTATGATTGAATCGTTGGTGAAATAAGCTAAGATTCATTGTTGAATCATTGGTGAAAGAAGTTAAGAATCATTGATGAAATAAGCTAAGAATCATTGTTAAATCTTTGGTAAAAGTAGCCGAGAATCATTTTTATTGTTGAATTGTTGAATCATTGATAAGAATCTTTTAGTAACTCAAGTATCTATTCTAGTCCATGGCAATATTGGCGCATTTACGATGACATCCTCTGGATATACAGGATACACTGAGCTCCACACACACGCAGACTGCCTCTACAGCCAGGCAACTAGTTACTGGTATTTTTCGGTAGCCACTCGGAGAAAATCGTTTCGAATTTATGTCACCTGGTCAGCTAGGTGTCGCTGTCTCTATCTCTGTCTGGGTCCTGCTATCCTACTCTCTCTCTCTCTCTCGCTTTCCTCTGTCCCTTTGAGGCGGCGCACCTTTGTGCTGTGGTGGCTGGCGCTGCAGGGCGGTGCTGAAAAGTATGCTACGCTCTGCGCACATGGCACATAATTGAGTGACAACGTGGTCTGAAACATTTGCCATGCGGATGCGGACACCGTGAAGAGCTGCTCCTGGCCACGTCGTCGGCAAAGGGGTGAAATGAGGGGTGCGATTGGGGTCTGGGTTCTGGGGTCTGGGGTTTCGAGCTGCCAGCACAGCTGATACAGGGCATTTGAATTTGTAATGAGATTACACACAGAGCAGGGAGATGGGATGGCACACCTGCCGGCCAAATGAAATGTGTCCTCTCTGTCCCTTTCCCTTTCCCTTTCTCTTGCTCTAGCGCTTTCTCTCTGTCTCTGTCTCTTTGCGGGAGCAACTGTTAATTGTGGCCATAATTAAGGTGACCCCGAACCGGTCGGCCATACGCAAAACGTGACGAGCTCATTAATTTTATATGCTTTATTTGCCCTCAACTGTCGTCCTGCCATCTCGCTCTCTCCCACTATTTTCCCACTATTTGTACACAAAAAAATAGATAAAAACTTTTTAGTTTAGTTTAGATTTAGATTTTCGTTTTTATTTAATAATTATACATTTTTTACTGGACTTATTAGAACTTATTCAGCTTCCTTTGTTGGCTTTATTTTATTTTATTTAAGATATTAGTTTAAATTTAAATCTAGGCCCACATTTATCACAGTGTAAATCCACCTGCAGCCGTTGGGGCCCTATCTCTATATCCATCTCCATCCGCATCTCTGGCCAAATTCAGTTTGCTTTTTCTCCATCTTTTTGTGCTGATTTAAGCCCAGAGTTGCAGGGATCCAGAGGATGCAGAGATGCTCAGTGGATGACGAGGATGGTGATGATGGTGATGACTGTGATGGCGATGACTCCAGGACGTTGTTAGCGCTGTTGCTGCCACTTGGCTGCTTTATGTCATTGCTGGTTAAGCGATGCGTCTAATTTGCAGCTGCTGCCAAGCTGGACCGCCATAGATCCTCCACCTCCACCTTCACCTCCACCTCGGGACAAGTGAAAATTTGCATTTTGTGACGGCGCGGAGAGCTAAGCTAGAAAAGAAGGCCAGGAGCAGGACTAGAAAAATAAGTACACAAGCCGTAGCTGGAAATACTCTAAGGAATATATAAAATACTAAATTAATTATAATAAAGAATATTTTCTTGTACAATAAATAAGGAATTTAAATACTAGAATTAATTTAAAAACCCAAAGACTGATATTTATTTCAATAAAAAAGATGTACTTAAAAATCGAGATGCACTTTGCTGAGAGTATGAGAACACACGCACACACACCTCCGGGGCTGCGGGTAAAAAATTGTTTGCATTTACTTTGGCTGTCGCTGGTCCTGTTGCTAGTCCTGGTCCTGGTCCTGGGTCCTGCCTCCTCCTATGCCTCCACCTTCTGTGTGGCAAAGCGTAAATGGAAGCGCACTGCCACCTGGATGAAGGGGCTCCTGCTTCCTCGCCAAAATCCACCCCAGCTAACCGCGTTGCTCGTTAATTTTGCAGCATTTCCGCTAGCAATTTTCAGGCAACTCCCCGTCCTGCCCCTGTTGTTGTTGTCCGCCTGCAACCGGAAATGCAGGAAACGGATATTACACGCTCCAGAAAACAGAAAACAGAAAACAGGGGGCGTGAAGCTACTGGCTTTGGCACTGGCTTTGGCACTGGCACTGGAATAATATGAAAGAGATATGACTTTTGATGACAACGTCTGCCGCCTAGCTCCAGCTGCAATTTGATGCATTTTTCGTGTTTGGTCCTTAGCGTCCTGCACCTTTCCAGCTTGCCTTGCCCTATCCCCCAGCCATTGCCTTTGCCTTTCCCTTTGCAACTGGAAACGCAATTGGAGCGTGCAAAAAGGAGCCAGGGAACGGGACGGAACGCCGCGAACGAGGCGCTTTAATTGCTTAGCCCATGGAATCCTCCCATTATTCTCTTCTTTTTACTTTGTTTTTAGTTTTTTTCCGTGCTTCTGGGCTGCAGCGGCGTGGGATTTCCATTTTTGCCTGTTCAATTGTTGGGAAAATGAAATTATTGCAAGCCAGCAGAAAAGCAGCGCCAACTGGCATTCCACCTCCTCGTTTTTCTTTCAGCCAAAATCAGGTCACAGCTGAAAGAGGATTTAGCCAAGATGAATTGATTTTGGTGCCAGGCCCCCCCAAAAAAATATAAAGTCAGGGTTCTTTTTTTTGTAAGATTTCATTGTTTTTGTTTGGTTTTATTTTGTATTTGTTACTCTCTTGTTTTTGTTTTGCATTTTTGTTTTTCTTTATTGAACATAATAATTTGTTGTTGTTGTTGTTAAGTTTGTTTTGCTTTGTTGTTACTTTTAATGCTCGCTCACTTTCGCTTGTTAAGTTTTTAGCTTAAATTTAATTTCAAAATGTCGTCCTTAACTTTCATGCAATTTTAATTATATTCTTTAGGGGGGTTGTGTGTGTTGGTTGTGTGTGTAAACTTATTCTGTTAGAATTGTAGCGTATTTTAAATTTAATTTTAATATGCATAAATTGTTTTTGCCCTTTCGACCCCGCGCTAGCTAACCTCGCTTGCCTTCCGCTATCCACTATCCTTTATCCTTTATCCATTTGATCCTTTATCGATTCCCGCCTTTTGTTTATTATTATTTAATGTGTTAAATTTTCGCTTGCCTTTATCAACTTTATGCACGCATTTTCGCAATACAAAAAAAAAAAACAAATATCTCGTATATATATATTGTGTTTTTGTTTAGCAATATTAATGAACATTTATCTCGTAGCTTTATCTCTTTATGTTATTTTGTATTTTTTGTATTTTGTGTGTTTGCATTTCGTAATTTGTTGCTTTTCGCTTTGCTTTTGCTTTTTGCTTTCTGCTTTTCGCTTGCTTTGTTGCTGTTTGAATAGATTAAATTGTTGTCTTTAATGCTCGCACAGATTTTGGCTCTCGTTTTGTTTGTTTTGTTAGTCGGCTATTTAACAATGTTGACAAAATATATATACAATATGTATATCTATATATATATTTCGATTAGATATTCCCTTTGTCAGTGTTCAGTGTCTGTGTGTCTGAGTGTGTGGAGTGTGGTGTGTGAGTGTGCTTTAGCTTTAACTTTGCATCTAAGTTTCGTCGGCGATTTCTGCTTTTATTCACTAGTTTTTGTTTTTGTTTTTTCTTTATTCCTTTAAAATGCCTTCTTCCGCTTGTGTAAATAATTATATGAAATAATTCTTGCCTGTGCATGAGTAAATTCTTAAATACTTTCCATCTTCTATCATATTTTTCGCTTTACTTTACCTTCTTGAAGTTTACGTTTTTCGTTTTTGTTTTTTTGTATAAATTTAAAATTGTCAGCCATTTGTTGTTGTTGTTTGTTTTGTTAATAAAAACGTTATGTAATTTATTTATATTTATATTTATGTTATGTTTAATACGTTACGACTCTACCTCATATTCATATCCGCATAATTTCCATTAGCTTCGATTGATTTTCCTCTCTGCTAAGTTCTATAAAAAGTGCGTAATTAAAAATTGTTGGCGCCCGCAATGTTTATTATAATAATCAATTATTCTCATGTCTGTTAATAGCTAAACTTTATCGTATCGGATCAGATACGTGTGTTGTAAAAAAAAAAAAAGAGAGAGTGTTGTTGTAGTTGCTGCTGCTTTTCCTTTTTAAATTTGATTTGATTTGGATTACTTTTCCGCTGTTACTATTACCTATTTTAGGCTCCATGAATCTGGCTTTAAAAATACTTTACTTTTAGGATAGTTCTCCTCGTAGATTTTATGTACAACATTTAAATTACTAATAGTTGTAATTTATTTCGTTCGTATTTAATTAACTCGTAGACGCCATAAACATACAAAAAAAAAAATGAGAAAAGCTTGGATTATTATTAGGTATTTATTATATGCTGTTTCCCTTCCTTTTTTTGGCTGCTAAAAATCGAAAAGTCGAAAAATCGGGGGACCAAAGCGAGTTAGCATCGAAAAATGAAGCACACTCACACCACAGACAGCCACAACACACACACACTCTTCACAGACACACACGGAAAAAAATAAAATACAAATCGGACTAAAGACACAACATATATATATATATATATCTATATGATATCTATGCAGGTTCCAAACATGTTTGGGGGGAGGGCTTTCCGCTGGACTTTCACTTTGAATTTGAATTTTCTTCGCACTCTTACAACCGAATGTTTGTCTCGTAGTAAACTCTATATACTTGAAGTATTGGTAATAGTAATTGCTTTAGCTCTCGTCGCTATATACAAATCTAGTCGGATGGATTGCTGTTGCTCCCGAGACTAACCAAGGAGAAGTCTTCCAGACAACCAGAGAAGGAATTTAGACTAAGCTCAATATCTATAAAAAAAAAACTAAGAACTGGACGCTTTTATTTCTCTTTGTTATCAAGGGAATAGGGGGGGCTAATTTTGGACGCAATCGAACAATTTTCTCACTTCACTAACACAGAAAACACAGAAAAAAAGCACACAAAACAAGTCAACAAAAATAAAAACACACACCGAAAAAATATATAGAACACATGAGTGTGTGCTCCATATAAGTATATTTTTTTAAAAATCAATTGTTTTATTTTTCTTTTCGCTTTGCTCTCGCTTTTGTTTGTTATCGCTTGTTCGTTTATGTTTTTGCTCGCGTTTGAAATTAGCGGGGCGGTGCAGCATGGCGTATGCGTGATATTTGCGGAACGAGAACGAGAAACGAAATCGCTGCCTTTTCGGTTGGATAAGTTTTGCATATTCCGCATCCGTTGCGACGCGCAAATATATATGCCATATATAATATATAATATATATATATTCATATTTATTTATTTATGTTTAGTTATTTGTTATTTTGCGGCTCTTAGCGGTGTGTTGGTGATAATTTATTTGTTTTAGTTTTAGATTTTAGTTAGGTTGAGTCTCGGTTTAGCTACAAATACATATGCGTGTTCTGTGTGTATTAAAATACCCCGTATCGCCTTCACTTTCGTTTGCCATTCCGTTTGCCGCTTCCGCATCCGGTTTCCTCTCTCATTTCTTCTGTCAGCTTTATTGCCTTGGCATTGTCTTTGCTTTGTTACCTTGGTTGTGTGTGGTGTGCGGTGTGTGTGGTGTGTGGTGTGTTTTTGTCACAAAGAACTAACGCTATATAATTAAAAATTGGCTTCTGCTTTTCTACTCTCATTATTTTAGTGTTTTTTTCTGGTTTTTTGGCCGCTTTAGTTTCATTATTTTCATTGTTTTCACTTCGCTTGCGTTGAATGATTTATCGATTTAAGGTTTTAGTTTTTTGGGTTTTATTTTTTTGTTTGAGAACTTTTGCTACGTTGGTATTATAATGCTTGTGGAATTATTTGCTTTAGTTATTTACTTTACTTTACTTGCTTATTGCGTTTTATAAACACTAACTTCATTTGTCTTATTTCAACTACTTACTTAAGCCGCCATTTCCACTTTCACTTCCTTCTTATCCTTTCTTCGCCATTTTTTCTGGGTTTATATATGCTTTTCTTCCTCTTCCATTTGCCATAACTTAACATACAGTTCGTAATACTAGTAAAAAAAATGTGTTCCGTTCTTCTCTTCTCTAACCTTTCTTTCCTTTTTTTTTTTTTTTTTTTTTTTGTTTACTTTTCTGCGACTGGCTCTTCCGCCAAAACACACACTAATGCACAATTATTACTAGACAAAAAAAAACATAGGTTCGCTTACTAGCCTAGAGTTGTAAAGGTCTATAGAAAAAAACCGATCCCATCTGATCTGCTGTCATCGCCTTGTTTTAAGTACATTGTAGTTTGCGATCCGTTTCCGTTTCCGTTTCCATTTCCGTTTCCGGTGTCCTTGGCCTCTGTTAACTGGAATGTTGCGAGTTAGTAGCGCTGCTGGTACTCGTGGTGCCAGCGATTGAAGTCGATGTGGAACACGATGATCGAGCCCGTCGAGAGGCCAGCCAACAGGTATCTGTTTAGAGGTTAAAAATGGGTTTAAATTAGCCTGGAACCTAAGAAATATTTGAGATTTTTCTGGCTTTTTCTGAACTTTCGATCACTAACTAGAGTCGAAGATTGTTAATTATTAAGTTCAACATTGTATGCTAGGCCTAATTTGTAAAAATAAAATTATTAAATCACTAACTATCATCGTTAACTTATAAAATTCAGAGTTCAGAGGAGTATTACTTGAAAAAACCTATAGAAAGCACTTTCCCTGCTCCTGTAATTGTTATAAAAAAAATCTAAAAATATGGTTTAAACTTACTTCTGATCGTGGGTGAGGGCCAGGGATCGGATGCCCGCATTGCAGGCGGGGAAGGCATAAAGTGGTGCTAGGTTGAAGGTGCGCCACACCTCCACGATGCCGCGATCGCCGGCGGTCATCAGGTATTCGCCATCGCGCGACAGCAGCATGCACTGAAAGAAAAAAGAAAAAAAAAACAAGAAAGGTTGTCAAAAATTAATAATCACACATAGATAATTATGGGTTCCCGAAATTGAGAATCCGCGTACTCAAACTCGTACTTTTCTTATTTTGAGTACGGAATTTTAAAAAATTCTTAGATTAAGTTTTTTTTTGTTTCACTTTGAGACCAAAAAAACTCAAATTGAATACAAAAGTACTCACACCAAAATTGAGTACAAATATTCTTGAATTGAAATGGTTTTACCCATAAATTGAGTACGTCTGTACTTAAGTCCATAAAATTCCCTTAAAATTTCTTAAAACCAACTTTTCTTACTTTGTGAAAAAACTCAAAATGAATACAACAGTACTCACACCAAAATTGAGTACAAATATTCTTAAATTAAGTTAATTTCTCTCTGTGCAAGTAAGGCCATAAAATTCCCCTAAAATTCCTTAAAAATCAACTTAAAACCCACCTGTAGATTGTCGTTGTGCGTCTCGTGGCGCAGCTTCTTGCCATTAATGGTGTAGGCCGCCACATTGCCCTTGTCATAGTTGATGACAATGAAGCCCTCGCGGCTCATGGTGATCAGTTCCGGGGAATGGAACTCCGCTGGCGGGTCCAACGAACGCAACAGGTCCCCAAAGGTGGTGTGGATCAAGACAGGTCCATCTAGAAGGAAAGGATAAAGAGGGAACACACCTTAGGCTGCTTGTACTCACTTGATGATCCCGAAACGACCAGCCCGAGCTCGGCACTGATCACCACCGAGGTCACCGCCTGTTCATGACCCGTCAGAGTGGCCCGCGGCGTGGGCACATCGCCCTCGCCCACAATGCTCTGGGTGCGGGCATTCCAGTGCCACAGGAGCACAGTGCAGTCCGCCGATCCTGAGGCAATGTAGCAGTCCGAGGTGATGTTGCACTCGGACCGGGCCATGCAGGTGACCACGCCAAAGTGTCCGAACACGATCTGAACGATTTTGGCTGAGAAAATATAAGGATAAAGAAGAGCTTTGAGTAAGAAGTAGAGGTGTCTATCGATAGTATCGATGGTTTGTATTCAGCTTGCACCATCGGTGGTTTGAAAACAATCGCAAAAGTATCGCCCCCATGCATTATTACATTTGTTAGCTTGAAATCTAATTCTACTAGTAATTAGAAAATGAAAATATAAATCACAAAATACCAAAACTGAAAAATTTGTCCGACTATTTTTATTAATTTTTAAATGATTACTATATTAAATCTTTAATCTAAAAAACCTTTATCAAATTACTAAGGGATACCCTCAACTTGTTTGAGTATTTTATTAGATGAACACCCCTTTTTTTTACAAAATTAAATAGGTCGGTACTATTACGATACTTTGCGAAAAAAAAACTCGAAACTATCGCAATAGTATCGTACATATACATTATTATATTTGTTAGCTTGAAACCAAACCAATTCTAATTAGAAAATGAAAGTATAAATCACAAGATACCAAAACTAAAAAATTTGTCTTGACAATTTTTATTAATTTTTAAATTATTACTATATTATATATATCTTTAATCTAAAAATCTTTATAAAATTACTAAGGGATACCCTCAACTTGTTTGAGTATTTTATTAGATGAACACCCCTTTTTTTACAAAATTAAATAGGTCAGAACTATCGCGAAAAAAAACTCGAAACTATCGATGGTGCCAGATGGTGCCGGCAATTTGACATCTCTAGTAAGAAGCTTAATTCTTATTTTAATTATCAAAATTGGAAGCGAATCTTACCCGTTTCGGTGGCGAAAACCCGGAAACTATTATCCCAGAAGCCGCAGGCTATGAGGAACCTGCTGTCCACCGTGGTGACAAAGCAGTTCGACCGGATCTTGAGCATCTGGCTGAAGTTGTCGCCCAGATGGCGTCGGCTCACCGCATTGCTGTTGTTATTGGTGCCATGGACAGCTGAGGGAAAAGCAATTAAAAATAGAAAAGAAGGAGTTAGTGAAAGGACACTCACCCAGCACCGGATCGATGGTCAGCGGCTGATTGGAGCCCGGCGATTGTGTGGATTCCGCATAGCTCGGGCTCTGGACGGAGGCGGTGTAGTTGCAGTTCCAGCGATTCACCGCAAACTGATGACCGGCCGTCACGGTGACCACCGACGGCAGCGACAGCTGCGGATACGTGTTGGCCGAGATGTGGATGACCGGCGAGTTCTGATAGAACTTGAGCATCTGGCACAGATCCTCCGGCATGGCGCTGAACATCATCGGGGACAAATGCATGGCCGAGCTGCGCGGCGGATGGGGTTCCATCAGCAGCTGGCTGGGCGTCTGGCCAAAGTTACGGATCTGATTCTCGACGGCCTCGCGCATCACGGGATCGAGGACGCCGTCCAGGTCGACGCTGCCCTCGTAGGTGAGGTAATAGAACACATTGGTGGCCCTGATGGCCTCCGGGCCGCGTTGCTTGTAGCCAAAGATCAGATCGATCCACTGGTGCAGCTGGCAGGACACAAACTCCGATTCCAAGGCCATCCGATTGATGCGGACAAACTCCTCGGGGCTCTTGGCCCACGGAGGCAACTCAATGTCATCCACGAGGGCGCCATCCTCGCGATGGCCCAAGCGATAGTTGGAGGCATTGTAGAACATCTCGGGCAGGAAGTACCACTCGGGTATCAGCTCTTTCACATCGGACGTGTCCCGCTGGCAGTTCTTCCACGAGAGGGAGACCGAGCTGAACAGCCGGTCGGGATAGTCGAACTTGCCGCCCTGGAGGGCCAGGAACATGGTGGTGAAGGGCTCCACCCGCACCAGCCAGTTGAGGGTGAAGGCCGCCGTGGAGTAGTGGGTGCCGTAGTGGAACGGCGGTATGGTGTCGCTGTCCCAGCTCTCGTACCGCTCCTCGAAATACGCCCGTCGTGATGGGTTCAGTGCCCCTATGGGCTTCGATAGATCCCTGTAGTTGGAGGGCAGGCTGAGGTCCAGGTCCTTGGACTCGTAGTTGGTCAGCACCCACGGGAAGATGGGATACTGATTCAGGTCGTTGTACGTCCTGCCCGCAATCGTGTTGAGGAACATCAGATACTCAAAGTTGCTGATCTCGCGCCGCTGCCACTTCTGGGTCATGTTCGAGTTCCGCATCAGCTGCCGCGGCGACATCATGGATGCCCTCCGCGTCTGTGGAATTCCATACTTGATGCCCACCCCCACGCGGGGCAGAGCCTTGATCACCTTCTTCACGGTGTGCTGGTCGGGGAAGGCGAACAGAATCGAAGTGCGGCTGGCCAGGAAGATCTCCAGGGCCACGTTCTGCAGGAGGTAGCGGCGCGAGAAGATCGCGCGCACCTCGGAGAAGTACCACTTGCCGTGCAGGTGATCGCAGTACTTGAGCACCTCCCCATCGATCTTCTGGAACTCCGGATGCTCCTCGTCCACCTCAAAGAACATCTCCGTGCTCGTAATCGAGACAGTTCCAGGGGCCACCAGGCCGGGGGCTATCAACCTGGCCTTGGTGCTGATGTTCACGGGGCCAGTGAGGTCCAGATCCAGCTCTCGATCCTCTATCAGCAGCTCGGCATCGTCCAGCAGCTCGCCGTTGTGCTGGCCGGAGGAGGGATGGGATCGGGAGACAGCAATCTGCGTGTGAAACTCGTCGCGCGTCTGCAGGATGGCGTCCTCGGGACCTCCATTTTCCAAAGCCGCCTTCAGCGTGGCCTGCGGATGGGAGGATCCCCGCGGATTCTGAACCATTCGCTTGCGCCTCCTGGCATCATCCTCCCAGGCATCCAGCTTCCAGTAGGGACTCTTCTGCACCGCTCCCACAGTGACCCCTCCGCTGGCACTGGTCGTGGAGCTGGAGCTGGAGTCGCCCCAGGCCCCGTGGCGATTGCACATGATGTTCCGCACCTTCTCCAGCAGCCGACTGGCAATGACATTGTCCCGCCGACGGGCGGCGGTGATGAGGTGATCGCACATGCGCTCCTCCTCGCGCCGCTCGAGGAGTGTCTGGGCGCACTGGGACTCGAAGTCGGCGTGCTTGAGGACATCGTCGGCCCGCATCCGGTTGAGGATGAACTCCGCCTCGTTGGCCACCCGCACAATGTGATCCTTCATGGCATGCGAGAGCAGGCGCCCCTCGTTGATCAGCTCGATGAAGGCCAGGCCGGCGTGCTTCTGGAGGCTGTTCTGCCACTCCTGCGAGCAGAGCAGCATCACCAGCTCCACCACCGAGTGGGAGTTCTTGAACGTGGTCAGGCCCTTGCCCTCCATCAGCAGCTCCTGGCCGTGCGAACCCACCAGGGTCTTGGAGAGGAACGGGGCAAAGTCCACCATGATTTCCCGTAGGAGTGGACACACTGGTCCCAGGGCCACCTCCAGCTTCTGGGTGAGACTGGCCTCCCGCGACGGCGTCGTCAGTGGGAGTTGGGCCACCAACGCGGGCGCCTTCATGGGCAGCTCCTCGGGCCGGGGTCGCTGGTTGGCCACCACCCCCTGGGGCTGACCAGAGGCGTTAGCTCCAGATCCTGCTCCACCGGACCCCACATAGCCATCGGGCACTCGCACCACCGATATCTCCGAGTCCGGCTTGTCGCCGCGCTCCGAGTGCACCGAGTGCTGCTGCTGCTGCTGGTTAATCCCCGCCTGCTGCTGCTGCTGCTGCTGCTGGCCAGGATGGGCATCATGCTTGTCGGAGCTGGGATCCACCAGGCCCACCACCATGCCAGCGCTGGCCGCCTGAACCGCGGCATCCTCGTTGAGGTTCACGTCCGTCCAGCTCTCGTCGTTCGAGTGGCTCGGCTTGTGGTCATCGATTAGGATCTCGCTGGAGGACTCCACCTCGGGCACCTCGTTCTCCGTCGAGTTCATGTTCAGGGAGCCCACATCCGAGTCGACGCTCTGCGGGATGGGTGTGGGTTTTCGGTTTTCGATTGTCGGTTTTCGGGGAGGAGAGGAGCAAAATAGATGGAAATAAGCAGGCAATCAAAATATGCATGGATTCCGGGCAGAAGAGCAATCAAATGCGAGTCGTTGCCCACTTTCGTGTGGCCTTTGCTTCTCTCTTACACTGGGCAAAAAAATGTGTACACTAATATATCATTTAAGCATGCGGAGTTTCTTACCAGGGTTTAGGGTGTATTTTATGGATTTAACTAAATACTTTGGGTATGCAAAAATAAATATTTGAATAATGTGTTCAAGTTTCTAAAAAGTGAAATTATAAGCCTAATAAATATAAGCTCGGTTTAAGAAGCGAGTAAGTATATAGTAAAGCTTAGGAATTTAATATTGAACAACTATTCCTCATCTCACATAAAATCGATAAAAAGGTAGATGATTGTTTATCAATGTTTTAATATTAATTTAGGATGTAAAAGTTCAATAATAATTGAAAAACATTTTAGTTCGGATTATATAACGAGTAAGTATTAAGTTAAAGCAAAGCTTAAGAATTTAATATCCAAAACTATTGCACATCTCAAATAATATCGATAAAAACATAGTACAAATATCGATAAATCACTTTGAGTGTTTAAGATTATTTTATATCGATGTTTTCCATATTGATTTTAGTTTTCAAAGTTCAATAATAACCCTTAAAAATATGAGCTCGAATTCTATAACGAGTAAGTAATTAAAGTTAATATCGAAAAACAATAGCACACCTTAAATAATATCGATAAGAACATAAAACAAATATTGATTGAGCCTTTAAGATGATGGTATATCGATGGTTTCGATATTAATTTTATTTTATATAAAAAGTTAGTAATTAGTTAAAGCAAAGCTTAAGAATTTAATATCGAAAAACTATTCCACATGTCAAATAATATCGTTAAAAACATAGTATAAATTTCGATGAATACACAATTATTAATTTTAGTTTTAAAAGTTTAAAAATAATCCTACATAATTTTAGCTCGGTTTATATGACGAGTAAGTAATAGCAAAAAATATAATTTAATATCGAAAAGCATCAGTCCCCAGTAAAAACCATCATAATAATTGTATATCGATGTTTTTGATATTAATTTTAGTTTAAAAGGTTCAGTCATAAGCCCACAAAATTATATATCAGTTTATATAAGAAGTGAGTAATTAGTTAAGGCAAATCTTAAGAATTTAATATCGAGAAAACAATAGCACATCTCAAATAATATCGATAAGAACTTAAAAAAAAATATATCGATAAGTGGCATTTCATCTTCATAACGATTGTATATGGATTTTTTCGATATTAATTTTAATTTTAATCAACTCAATCCTGTACTGATACATAGAAATTTGGCTCAAATTAAAATTTTGTTTCTGATAAAATCACTTTATTTTTTGCCAGTGCACTCACTCTTTCGCTTATTGGTGTGCGTGGTCGCACGTGCAAGTGTGCGTGTGTGTGGGCTTTGATGTATGCCTATCATTTGCACATTAATTATGCACATTGGACTATAAATCAAAATTCCCAAGTCCTGGCCTCCGTCCGTTTTGTCAACACATGCATTTGTCATCAACTCGACCCGGGCTCTAACCCCCCCTCCCCACTTGCTTATACAACAACTGTCACTCATCGGCGGCGACGGCGGTGGCGGTGGCGATGGCGGTGACAGTTTGTCAAGTGATTTGCATAAAAGTAGTCCAGATTCTCCGAACGAACACTCGGGGATTGGGGATTGGGCAGACCCAAGCCCAATTTTTTGGCCACAATATCGGGGGAACATTAGGCAAGCGAGATGGAACGGAATGGTACGGGGAACGTGAAATGGAACACGAGTGACAAATTTTGTTAAGCGTTTGACAAATGTCAGCTGTCAGACAGGAACACTCAGGCAGGAACACGCACAAGCCTGTCTGTCCGTTTGTCCGTTAGTACACGTGTCCGCTTAAGGGAGAGCTGTCCGTTAGGTAGGGCTACATGGGCAGAAATGAAGGTTTTAGATCTGAAATGAATAACTCTAAATAAAGACTTGATCTCCTTGAGTTTTAATTACGAGTTTTGGTGGAAGAATTTAAAAGTGAAGATTGAGGAATCATTGCACACTTTTGGGCTTGGTTTTTAAATGATTTGCAGGGCTACAAGGGCAGAAATAAAGGTCTAAGATCAAAAATGATTCACTCTAAGTATAGGCTTGATGTCCTTGAGTTTTAATTACAAGTTTTGGTAAAAGAATGTAGAAATAATAATCACGAAGATTGAGGAATCATTGCCTACTTTTGGGCTTAGTCTTAAATAATTTAAAATCCCTAGCAATTTATCTAATATTCGCTCAGTGCTTTGGTGTTGTTTTTGGCCCCTGGACAGCTGTTGCGTGTGGCATCAGCTTGTCATCAACACGAAATCAATCGCCTTTGTTTGCCCTCGATTGCAGGAGAGTGTTGTCCCATGTCCTGTCCTGGGATCGCAGCATCCTCCGCATCCTGTCCCCTTGGAAATTCAAATTCCTGCCCACCCCATCCCCCTTCCCCCTTTCCCCTTTCCAAAAACCATTCCTCATCCCAATCCCGGGTCGCCCAATCTTGTCAACTGTGATATATGCACGCATTCATTAAAAGAGGAGGATGGCGTCTGCCTGTGTGTGAGAGGGAGGGAGCTAGCACTGCACTTAGCAGCTAATCACTATGCGTGTGTGTGTGTGTGTGTGGGTGGGGAGGCATAAATAATGCCAGTGTATTAGTTCATTAGGGGGGGAGGGGAATCCTCTCTACCAAAAAAAGCGATAAAAGCCAAGAAAAGTGCTCGTGTGTGGGTGTGCTTTACAGCTATGTATCACTAATTGCACACGACATGTACACATTAACATATACCACATATACGCACACACATACACATAAATCACAGGCACACATACACACAGACGTCAACACAATCTAAGGACTCGGAGTAATGCATACTTTCGGTGGCTTGGGCTTGGGCTTGGGCTCATGGTTTATGTGCTCGCTTCCCTGGATGCGACTCATTAAGTGCTTTGATTTGTCGGTGCAGATTACAAAATGAAACATGGATCCAACTTAATTGCAGGCGCTCGGCTCATGCCCCAGAAATCAATGGGAGGATATTAAAATGCCAAGTCAGAATCAGGAAGGCAAGAAGGCAAGAAAGTCAGCGACAGCGATTTGGGTTTAATGTTAATTATTGAGTGGAAGACGTGAGATAGGAGAACCCTCAGATACTATTTCAAATATAAACAACTTGTACCATAAGGTATTTGTATAAATAGATATTTATATATTTAAATCCGAAGCATTCAAGGACTAAGAGATGTCTTAAATGGCCTTCTTTTAGTATAAGATTATTATAAGAATCTTTATAGAGATGTCTTAAGTGGCCTTCGATTATTATACGAATTTGTATAGCAAAAAAAAAACTTTGCCTAATTAATTATAATAATTTTGAGTAGGATTTATGCCAAGAGAACAATATAAATAAATAAAAAAATAAATATAAATAAATAATAAAAGGAGGTTTAATTTGGAAACAGATTTTAGAGATTGCAATGAAAGCATATTTAAAAGATGTTTCTAACTTATAATACTAATTTATATGTAAATTTATATGTAAATTATTATTATAAGTTAGAAACATTTATTTAAATATGCTAATAATAGTTTATATGTAAATTATTATTACAAGTTAGAAACATCTTTTTAAATATGCTTTCATTCCATCTCTAAAATCTCTCAAATCTGTTTCCAAATGAAACCTCCTTCTGTTTTTAAGTTACAATTCATATAATGAGTTTCCTGATTATTCATTGGCTATCTTTTATTTAATCTTGACTAAACCCTACAAAAATATCAACTCCCTTCTCACATTAATTGCACAATCCATTTCTCGATGGCAAAACCTAGATTGTAATAATCTTTACAATTGGTTTTACTCGAAATATAAGCGGAGTTCAAATGCTTTAACAATTTACAATGTTGTAAGCTGAGAATATGCATCAACAACAATTATATCACATATATATGTGGCCAAAAAAAAATACACGCAGACAGAGGCAAAGAAAAACAAAAATAAAAATAAAAACAGAAAGGCATTGCAGCAATTAAAGCTCAACGAAAAACACACAAAATCAAACGTAATGAGAGGCCGAAAATGAAAAATAAAACCGAAATATATACACTTCTAGAGTGTAGATTTTTCGGGTGTGTGTGGTATATGGTGTGTGTGTGTGTTGTTGGTGTATGGTGGTGCGTCAAAAATATATATTGTAGCAGTACGAGTGCAGTTTTTATTTTTTAAATATTTTCTCTTGTGGGTTTGGTGCTGTTTTTACGGACTGTCAAAAGCTGTTGCGTTTGTTGCTGTTTGAGGTTGTTGCAGTGGCTGCTGCAATTGTTGCTTATTTTTCTTTTTTAGCATTTTTGAAAATAGTTTTCTCTGTTTTCTCAATTTTTTTTTAGATTTTTTTGTTTACCTTTGGCAATTTTTGAGGCACCACTGGCTTGGGTGGTGACAGTGGTTGTTGTTGAATTTTAATTGTTGAACTTGTTGTTGCAGTTGTTGTTGCAGATTTTGCTATAGTTGTTGTTGTAGTCTTAGTGTTGTTATTGTTGTAATGGGTTGTTGTTGTTGCTGTTGTTGTTGTTGTTGTCTGGTTGGCCTGTGACATTTTTTGTTTGTTGTTGTTGTCGTTGTGATTGATAATTTTTAGTTTTTGCACATGCAAATGAAGTTTAGTTTTTCTTTATGTTTCTCATATCTTAATAATTAATCAGTCACTCCATAAGCACATGCAACTCTCTCACACTCTCACTCTAGATATATTAAAATTAAAATTAATAAAATACGCACCTTGATGGAGGGTGGCCCACTGGAATGGGAATCGTTGTCCGCCAACACCGAGGGATTGTTCTCGTCCACCACAATTATTTCGTAGTCACTATCCTGGATTTGGCGACCACCTGGAAGAAAAAAGAAACCAAAGGAAGGCGCAAAGAAATGGAAAGAAAAATACGGATTAATATAGGGCATTCGCTGGGTTAAAATTTCATTCATATTTTCACATTTTCATGTTGCAGTTACAATTACAGAACTAGAGTAGAAATCTGTAGAATTTACTGTACGAAGCTGCAGACAAACTCAAGGAAATTACAACAAATTAAACTCAAGTAAAACGGAGAAGAACAAAAAAAAAAAGAAACACGAACAAAAAACAAGGGGAGAACACAAAGGTGTTGTGTTTTTGGGGCGGAATTAGCAAGCTCATAATTTGTAAGACTTTCTGTGTATATTCCCCCTTGAGCTGGCTCTCTCTGGCTTTTATCTACAAATTAACCTTGTTTAACTGTTGGCCATGTCCTGATCTGGCTTAATTGAAATTTATGATTGTCCCCGACACGTGCACTCTGTCCTGCTGCTCCTGGCCCTCCGTTAAGTGTGCATACTCCACACTCCACACTCTACACTCCACACTTCACACTCCACACTCCACACTCCCTACGCTTCCTTTTTCGTTTAATTTTGCAATTATTTTCATGCACTGCCACGCCCTCCTCTCACACTGGGATTTACACGGAGAGCGGCGAGAGCTGGCCACAAATTACTTTTGTACAGAATTCGGAACGTGTTATCGGCTCCAACAGTTGTACAAACTGTTTTTCGTTTTTCCAGCTTTTTTATTCGCTTTACACCTCCCACACGGCCCCACGTTCTTTGCCAGCTTTCATAAATTATCCCAAAGTTTTTCCCATTCTGTTATGGCTCTCCTGTTTTTCGTTTTTTTTCTTCAGTTTTTTGTATTTTTCGGCGCGACTAATTTACATTTTTGTCGCTGCCATTAATTTCGTAATGGAAATGTGTGCTTGTTGTACCGGACACTCTGTGGAAAAGGACCTCTGGCCATCGGCGAGTCCTTTGATTCAAAGGCAAAGCTGGCTTTAATTTACTTTTAATTTAATTAAAAAAAAAATTGGTTTCTTTACAAAAAAATTCATAGATATTTTTCCACTAACAATATGAAAAATATCTAGAAATAAAAATCCTTGGCTAAAATGTATATTCATGGAAATTGAACCAAAAATTAATATTGTAAGTATTTGGTTGTAAAATTAATAGCTATCGATATATTAGAAAAATACAACCCTGATATAATATTGAAACTTATCGATTTAAATCTTAAGAAAAGTCCGTGACTACTTGATAGCAAAATGTATATTAATTGGAATTGAGCCAACATTAATTTCTGGAATATTTACTTGTAGGGAAAATATATTTCGATATATAAGAAAAAATACAGCCCTGCTATAATATCGAAACTTATCGATTTCAATCTTAAGAATTGAAATGAGAACGAAAAGTCCGTGGCTACTTGGCAACAAAATTCATATTAATTGGAATTGAGTCAGAATTAGTTCTTGGAATATTTGGTTGTAGAAAAAATATATAACATATGTATACAACCCTGCTATAATATCGGAATTTATCGATTATAAATGTAAAAATCTATATTTTGTTTCAAATAACATAGATCTATCGATACTTTTATTATGTCTAATATTAACAAATTACAACCTGAATATAATATCGATATTATAAACATAAAATCGTAAAAATCGATATTTTGTCGCTACTTTTATTACCTTCTATGCTATACCTTGCCCTATAATCGATAAGATATCTGTTTAAGTTGTAAAAATCTATATATTGTTTCAAAAAAATATATATATATAGATACCATTTATTACCTATCGATTTAATATCGACTGAAATCGTTAAAGTCTATATTTATCTTTCAAATAACATTTATTAATCGATTTCATATTTATTTACTTTAATGTTTTCATGGAAAATGTCTCTATTGTTTCCCATTCCTATCTATATTGTTTTAAATATTTAATAAATATCGCCAGGACCAAAACTCACTTACTTCCCTCTGGAAATATTCCCTAATAGGGTATTTCCGGTTTCAGCTGTGGCTAAAGTTAAAGAACCCAATTTTTCGGGCTCTCCTCTTGCTTTCTTTCCCTTGGCCTTGCTTTTTTTTTTGCCTCGGACCTACCGTGTGTCCAAATGGCAATTTTTAAAATGCAGGCGTGCCGAATGTCGTTTTATGGCCTGTCTGCGAAATGTTTTATGCGCACTCACACACTCGCACACAGCACACACACAACACCCGCACACACACACATACAGAGAGAACGAGAGCCATGTATAAATGGCAAATTGTATAATTTTCGTGTAATTCATTTTCATAAAATGTAAAATTAACGAATTATGTTTCATTGCCAGGAAAGTGGTTGGTGGAGAGCTTGGCTTGCTGGGGGGAAGTGCGAAACATTTTCCAGATTTTCCTTCTGTCTATGTGTGTGTGTGTGTGCGTGTGTGTAAGAGTGTATTGCAAATGAAGATAAATGAAATGAATTTTTGCTGACAGCACAAAAATGACGAGCAAGTTGGGAGCAAACGAACAGAAAAACAAAAAAAAAAAATCCTCAAAAAGAGCCAGAGAGAAAACAGGGAAAAATGAAAGGAAATTTCTAGCCCCCCAAAGTGTCAGAAAATTTCTAGCTGTCACTGTTCCTGCACACACACAGTTTATACAAAGATAGATTGCAGTTTTTAAAAGCATATTTGGATAACGTGTCGGCCATTACATCATCATCACCATGTTTGCCCTATTTTCCGCATTTCCCTCACACATTTAGAGCAATTTTAGAGAACATAAATCAAAATCGAAAGCTTTTCCATCTTTTTGGAAATCCTGCCAGCAATCAAGTCAAATATTTCGAATTACAACTGAAATTTAGCAAGGTGCAGTGTGCAGCAAATGAAAATTAAACTGAAAATAGGATAAATACAAGAAACTACAACTCAAACTTGGATTAGGCAGAACACAAATAGTTTGGGGCTTAATTCTTGATTTAAGGCGATTTTCGGAATGAAAAGCGTTTGGGTAATTTTCCAAGAACAACAAGTACTTGAAGCTTAGGCACTTTAGAGCTAATAATACCCAACATTTTGAGCTATTTAGTCTTGAAATTTCCAGCTGAATATTTTGGCTTCAATTCTTCTAGGTGCTGGAGCACCAATAACGAATGGAAAAATCTCACACCCGCAAACAGGTAACACACATACAACAGGTGAACAAAAAAATACAAAAAAATCGAGAAGAGAAAAGAGTTTTGCTGAGAATATTTACATAAAACCAAGTGTTTTTGTCACGTTTCAATATGTGTGTGTTATGTGAAGAGTTTTATGTACAAAAAATCGAAAAGAAGACGTCCGAAGAAGAAGGTAAGCTTAGCTAAACATATACAATATATAATAGATATATATATATACAGACAACTACGAGGAAATGAAAGGCAAGTGAGGAGGACTAAACCAAAATCAGAAGAGAAATAGGAATATAAATATAAATGGAAATTGAAATTGAAATAGAAATAGAACTAGAAATATGGAAAATAAATCAAATCGAATTAAATCGAATCGAAAGGAAAGTGAGCAACAGTCTAGCAGCTAAAGATACATGTATCTAGATATATATAAAGGGGTGTCAAGGAGGTGGTCTAGTTATATTCAAGTTGCTTTTAGTTTTAGAACTAAATAAGTTGGCTTTAAAAACGACCTATTGACATTTATATAAAATTAACGAGCCATTAGACTTTTAAATAAATTAAATTAAATTTAATCAATTTAAATTAAATCAATTAAATGAGTAAGCATTATTATTTAGTATTACTTTTAAGCTTTGGTAAATGAACACTTTGATTTCTCATTGATAAATCAAAGTTAAATGCTTTTAATTTCATTTGCAATACTTTTTTAATTTGTTAAAATATTTTCTTTAAGTAAACTTTACTGTTTATGGATACGTTAATAAATTTCCAACTAAATATGGATATATTTAGAGTTGTTTACTATGATTTAAAGACAAACTAGCTTTCAAATCACTTAAAAGTCAGCCCAAAAGTATGCAACTATATAAATACCTTATCATAGCATACTTTTGGGCAGCTTCTATAAGGGATTTTGTAATTTCCGTGCCACCCCCTTTATATATACCATAGTTACGGTTAGAGATACATAGATACAGAGTATACAGTTACAAATACAGATACACAGATATATACATATATATATATTTTCTTTTCTGAGGGGGTAGGGGAGGTAGGTGAAGAAGGGGTGCCAGTTTTGAATTTCTAAAACTCTACGACATGTCGAACGAGCGATACCTGTTCCAGCGGATGCGTTGCGTCCATTGTAGCGATAATTATTATTTATGGCGCTCGTCTTGTAGCCCACGCCTCCATCCATGCCACCCGCCACGCCCATACTCATGTTGCCCATGGCCATAGCTCCTCCTCCTCCTCCTCCTCCGGTTGCAGCTGAATTTGCTGCTCCCCCTGCTCCTGTCCCAGCTCCCGCCCCTGTGCCATTCCTCAGATTGCGCATGTTGTTCATCAGACTCGAGTTGTTGTTGCCCGAGACGGAGACGGAGCCGGATCCAGAGCCGGAGCCATGGCCATTGACCAGGCCCACCGTCTGGTACTCCGCATAGCCATTCTGCGACGGCGTCTCGCCATTATTCCGCATGTACGCATGCGGATGCGGATGCGGATGCTGGTGCTGGTGGGGATGCGAGTGCGGATGCGGATGGTAGCCGCCGTTCTCCGCATAGTGCTTCCCATTCAGCTGCTGCTGCTGCTGCTGCTGCTGCTGGTGGCCATTGATGAGGCCATAGTGCGGCGGCGGCGGTTGCTGCTGGGGATGGTAGTGTTGCTGCTGCTGCTGCTGCTGCTTGTGCAGCTGGCGATGCGTCTGCTGCTGGCTCTGGGAGGCCAGGCTGGACAGGCTGGAGCTCGAGGCTGGCTGGGATGTGGCCGTGGAGCTGGCCGAGGAGCTGGTGGAGTGTGTGGCCAAAGGAGTGGGCGAGATGTTGCCTCCAAGTTGCTGTTGCTGCTGCTGCTGCTGCTGTGTTGCTGCCGCTGCTGTTGCATGTTGCTGCTGTTGCTGGTAGTAATGGTGATGGCTGTGATTATGGGCAACCTGCTGCTGCTGCTGCTGTTGCTGGTAGTAATGTTGCTGCTGCTGCTGCTGCTGCTGTTGCATGTTGCCAGCGGCGGCTGCTGCCACATGGTTCTGATGCGATTCGGGCAGGAATTGTGGGTAGACATGATGCGACCATTGGGGGAACAAGGGACGCGCACTGGCGGCTTCTAGAGTTTATATATACATTTATTTTATGTTTTTGGGGTTTTTATTATTTATTTTTTAATATTTATTAATTTTTTAAGGTTCAAGGCGGGCATGGCGTGGCAAGGCGAGGCACATGGCGTTGTTTTTTAATTATATTCAAGTTTATTTTTTGTTCCATTTTTGTGTTCAGTATTATTTTTAGTTATATTTTGTTATTTTTTTTTTTGTATAATAAATCCGAAAAAGCAGCGTGAAATGAAATCATCGGTAAACGGAACAAAGAAAGGGAAACATAAAACCGAATAGTATCTCCAACAATGGACAGACATGAGTTATATCTTTGTGGTGTTCTTAACAGCTAGTGATTATATATATATATTCAAGTATATATAGTAATAAAAGGGGGGTTTTGTGGAAAGGAGTGGAGTGAAGGACTGGTGAGTGGATGAGAGACAAAGGTGATTTAGTTTCAAAGAAAAGGGCAACTTTGACACACACACGCACATGGGAGGGGCTTCTAGGGGGGTTGCTTTGTGCGGTGGTGGGTTGGTTGGGTGTCTTATTTATTGTTACTTCTCATCAAATCAAATCATCAACTTGTCATTGATCGAGCGGCATAGCTACCATATATAGTATACATATATATATTTATTGAAAAAAGAACGGAGAACACGAAACCAAAAAAGCCAAACAAGCCAAGAACCGATGACAAATGGAACGAATATATATAATATAAACACAAAACAATATCCTACATACACATATATATACCAGATATATATGTATATAGGTAGAGGCAAAAAATAAATGAAAGTTGGTTAAGACTAGCGGCCGAATCGCAAAGAAGAGAGAGAGAGTCAGAAAACCATAAGCGAGCGTGAAGTTTTTGGTGCAGCAAGAGAAAAAGGAAACGAAATGGGAAAGGAAACAAAAACGGAAACGGAAACATTAAGAGAAACTCAACGCAAGGCAACCGAGAAACACAAGTGGAACGAACCGAAAACGAACTAAAGACAACAACGAAATGAGAATGAAACGGAAGACTGCCGCCGGCAGAAATTCGTTTCCCCCCGCCCATAAAGATCATCTCTAGTAATCGGTTCTCTGAGTCCGATATATATCGGAATTAATCGATTAATCTTAAGACTTACCGCCGCCTGAAGTGCGCTGCAGCACTGGTGACTGACGCTGGATCTGCGGCTCTGCCGGCGGCTCCAGGATATCACGATACTTGGACACCATCAGCACGGATATAAAGTAGACGATGGCCAGCGACAGGAACTGGGCCTGCTTGGTCTCCTCCTGGAAATGAGAAAAAAGGAAAGGAAAAAGGCAAGAAGTTAGAGAAAAGTTTACATCAACACAAACTCTAAGAAACTAATATTATATTATATTTATTTATATTTCTTTATATTTATTTATATTTATTTATATTTATTTGTATTTATTTGTATTTATTTATATTGATTTATATTTATTTATATTTATTTATATTTATTTACTAAACACTCACCACATCGCGATAGATGACCGCCCGCAGGCGATTGACATCCATGTCCTGCAGCAGCTTCTCCGGATCCTTGACGGGCGATAATTGACCGGTGATTGACTCGACAATATTCTACAGAAATCAAGGATTTAGGTAATAGGAAAAGGGGAATTTTTTAAGGACCTACCTTGGGTGAGGCCTGAGCCCCCCGAATGAGGGCCTGCAGATGGGCAGCTCCGGGCACATCTCTGGCCAGGGCACCCACATTGTAGCGCGTGCGCTCCTTGCACTCCAGGCAGTTGCGCACCGCACAGGTGCAGACCAGGCGGAGGCACTGCCTCAGAATCCCACCGCTGGACATGTTCTTCTCCGCCTCCAGCTCGCCAAAGTTCAGCGAGGTGGCAAAGATCAGCACGTCGGCCATGTTGACCAGACGCTGCAGGAAGGAGACGGCCACCTCCAGGGGCATGCCCTGCGTGGGCTCCAGCACATCCAGTTCGGACTGGCATGGATAATTGATTAAATTAAATAAAAAATAAAAATATAAAAGAAATAACTCACATTTGGAGACGTTGCACTGGCCAACAGTGGCAAGAGACCACCGCAGGCTATGATCAGGTTGTCCGCCAGCTGGGAGATCAGGTGCACTGTGTTCACCACAAAGATGGCGTTCTCGCTGGAGTTGACAAAGTCCAGGACACTCTTCGTCGAGTGGCTGCGCCACACCTGGATGTCCGTCTCCAGGGAGAAGAGCACGTCGCTGAGCAGCCGCTGGTGGATGTAGGACCACTTGAACTCCGGTATCCGGAAGGGCGGCCGCGTCGGCCCGGGACTGAACATGGGTCGCGTGGAGCCCGACTTGGAGCGTTGCTGTTGCTGCTTCTGTTCCGGGCCACCAGCACCAGCACCACCACCGGGACCTGAAATTGATTGTGTTTTTTATTTTTAATTAATTATTTTAGCTTGTAGTGTGGCTCTTGATACAATAATAATAATAACAATAATAATAATTGTATCATGGTGTGGCTTTACTTTTTTAGAGGGGCACTGTATTGTGTTTTCAGTGTGACTGTAGTTTGTTTTCTGTTCAGTGTGCCTGTGCTTACTTATCTTCGGTGAAAACTTTTGCAAAATTGCCAAAAAATGTATATTTTAGAAATAAATTTAATTTTTAAAAAAGAAACTTTATATTTATTTGATTTTAGTATGACTCCACTTTGTTTTAAGCGTGGCTGTACTTAAAGTGGCTGCACTTTCTGTTTAGTTTAGTTTTTTTAGATGAAAACTTTTGCAAAACTCCAAGAAAATATGTTTTGAAAATAAATTCAATTTTAAAACATGAAAAATTAAATATTTAAGTGTAGCTGTACTTAGCGCGACTGCACTTTCTGTTCAGTGTGGCTGTGCTTAGTTTTTTTTAGGAAAACTTTTGCAAAACTCTACGAAAATATGTTTTAAAAATAAATTAAATTTTTAAACAAGAAACTTAAATATTTATTTGATTATTCAAGTGTTTAAAATGAATATTATAATTTTAATTATTTATTTCGTGTACAAAATATTTATTTATTAAACTTTCAACTCACCGTAATGACTGGCTTCCATTTGGCTGGCTCCCTCCACTCCAGCCGCGGCCTGCTGGGCGGCATACTCTTCATCCTCGACAGTGCCGCCGGTCTGGGCATCCTCCTCCTGCTGCAGCTGCTGCAGCTGCTGCTGCTGCTGCTCCTCGGCAGCCACCAGAAGGGTGGCCTCGTTCTTGGGCGTGGTCTGTGTGGTGGAGTCCACCTCGGTGGGCTTCGTGCGCACCGGTGTCGTGGCCGTCGCCACCGAGGCTTCCTTGGACAGGATGTGCGGCGACTGCGGTTCGGGGGCGGGCGAGGTCTGTGTGGTTTGCTCGGAGGCCACAGCCTTGACGGTTTCATTGACGAGTGTGTCGAGGACTTCGTTGACAATGGCCACCACATGCTCCTTGCTTTCGGGTTGCTCTTCTGGTAGGGATTCCTGGCTGGGTTTCTCTTCCAGTTCCTGCAACTTGAGCTGCTCCACTGGCTTGGACTCCTCCTTGGCTTCTTTGTTTGGTACTTCTGGTGTTTGTTCAGCCTTGGCTGGCTTCAGCTCTTCGACTTCTGCTGGCTTTTCCGTGGCCGGCTCTTGGGGTTTCGGATCCTCCAGAGGACTCTCTTCTTCCACCAGGATCAGGGCAGCCTCCACCACTTCCTGGACAATTTCCTTGGCAGCAGCAGCTGCCAGGCTCTCCACTTCCTCGGTTGAGAAAGGTACCTTCTGCTCCTCCTTCTCCACCTCCTCCTTCGGCAGCTCATTGTTGTTCGTTTCCGTTTTGGAGGTTTCCGTTTCCGCTTCCGCTTCCGTGGCATCGATCACCTTGTCGATGAGCTGCTCCACAATGTCCCTAACGGCCAGGGCCACAGGATCCACTTCGGCTAAGGCTTCGGGTTTGGGTTCGGCTGCTTCCTGCTCTGCCGTTACCTTCTCCTTCTCCTCCTCCGGCTTGGCTTCGGTGTCGGACAGCTGCAGGAGATCCGCTGGCTCCTGTGCCTCAGGTGCTGGAATCTCCGGCAGCTTCTCGTTGTTGTTCAGCTTGTTGGCTGCTTCTTCAGTCTTTTGATTGGTTGCTTCTGGGCTGGCACTGGGACTCGGACTGGAGCTGGAGCTGGGCCCGGAACCGGAACTGGGACTGGGGATGGCAACTGGCTTGGCCAGAGCTGCCTCCGTTGTGGGCACCGTTTCCGTTTTAGCCGCTGTCGTTTCCGTTTCCGTTTCCGGCTTGGGCACGATCTCATTGGCATTGACTTCCGCTTCGGGACTCGCATCCGCATCCGCTTCCGGATCCGTGAGGCTGGGACTGTTGTTGTTGTTATTATTGTTGTTGTTGAGCAGATTCTTGCTGTTCAGCAGGCTGACATTGACGGTATCCTGGTCCAGCTGCTTCTTCTCGTTGTTGAGCACACCCTGGACCACCTCGTTGACGGCCAGCTCGATCTCCTCGTCCTTGAGGACGGACGAGGCCTCCTGCAGGACATCGTCGACGGCCATTTTGCAATCGTTGAGGGCCGCCTCCGAGGATTGCAGGACACGGGCCACATGCTGCTCGGCATTGAGGGCATCCTTGGCGGTGGCCAGCTCCAGTTCCTCCACGTCCATGTCGTCGCCGAGCTGGAGGGTCTCGCGGAGGGCGCCCAGCGAGGAGGTGCCCTCTTCTGGAAGGGATACGGGAACCTGATCCTTTGGCGGCACCGCTGGATCCTGCTGTTCCTGCTCCTGCTGCTCCTGCTCCTCCACATTTCCATTACAGGTGCTCGCATCGGTCTTCAGCTGCTCGTTGTACACATCCGAGATGTTGGCTATCACGGACTTGGGTTCCTCGGTAGGTAGACCCTCTGGCACCACCTCGATCTCCTCCAGTTCCAGCTCCTCCACCTCCTCCTCCACCACGGGCGGCACATCCTCCAGCGAGGCAATGGAAACGGCAGCCTTGACGGCAGCCACTGGAGCTACTGGTGCTCCTGGTGCCGCAGGGGCCACAGCTCCTCCGTTCTGCTGCTGATGCAGCTCCTCCCGCTCCCACCCACTGATGGTGCTGATGGGGCGGGCCTGACGCAGGGCAGGATCCGTGATGTTGTCCGTCCGCTGGCGCTCATAGTGCTCGTACATCTGGGCGAACTGCAGCTTGAACTCCTCGTAGGAGACCTTGGAGTGGACAATGGCGAGGGTGTCGACCCACACCCGCCAGCCGCCGTACTCGTGCTTGATGGCATGGTGCAGGAGCATGCGGAAGAGGGAGTAGACCATGTCGCTGATCTTCTGCTCCTCGCTGCTCTTCGGATGGATGTAGGCCATCGCGATGAGCCACTCCTGCCACACGGACATCTGCAGGACGGTCCGGCGATTCTCGCGGTTGCTATTACACAGCAGGGTCATGTCCTGCAGGAACAGCTTCTTCACGTCGATCAGGGACTCGGTTTGCTTGGACTGACGGATCAGGGTGGCCACCACCTTGAGGATCACTGTGTGCCAAGGGGGAAAATGTTATAGATAATATAGGAAAATCATAAAATATGACAAGACTCAAAGGAGTCGAAGAAGCTTTAGTAAATCAAAGCTTAATTATTTGCTAAATTGTAAATAAATTCTTCGTTTAAATATATTTAATAATACGTCTTAAAAAAATGTTACAAAAAATATAGGAAAATCATAAAATATTATAGGACTCAGGGGAGTCGAAGAATCTTTAATAAATCAAAGATAAAGTCTTTAATAAATTCTAAATAAATTCTTGCTTTAAATATATTTAAGAATATGTTATACAAAAAATGTTACAAAAAATATAGGAAAATCATAAAATAATATAGGACTCAGGGGAGTCAAAGAATCTTTAATAAATCAAAGCTTAATTCTTTGATACATTCTAAATAAATTATTGGCTTAAATATATTTAAGAATATGTCTTAAAAGGTGCACTCACTTGGATTCTCCAGGCGATAGTGACTCTCCGGCTCTGGGTGACGCGTGTACAGTATCTGCTGGGAGATGTGCTCCGTCATGATCTCGTAGAGCACATTGTATGTGGGCAGGGACAGGGACTCCTCGTAGAGCAGCAATCGCTCCGCCAGCAGCGTGTACAGATTGTGCGGCGACATCACGTCGTACTTGCGTCTGTGGAAAATACAAAAAGAAATATTCGGAAAAGATATAATTAAATCTATAAATATAGGGTGAAAAGCTTACATAAATATCGAAAAATATAATTTAAATTTCTTAAAATAATTTATAATATTTATACACTCACTTGTGGGTGCTGCGCGAGAGGAAGAAGCCGAGCAGCTTGAGGGCCTGCAGCCGGATGAGCTGGCTCTCGGCCGCCAGCAGCTTGAAGATGCTGCGCACGCCGTGCTTCACATCGAAGGCAGGTACCATGGAGCTGGGATGCTCCGACATCAGCGAGATGAGCATCTGCAGCACATCGTGCAGGTTCTCGTCCTGAAAAAAAACAAGAAAGAAAAAATAGCAAGAGGCTTGAAATATATTCTTCTGCGAGCAGGAGAGGTTCGGTTCCCACCTCGTGCATGGTGGTCAGATAGTTGAGTATGCTCTGCAGCTCATCCTCCTTGACCCCGTTGCCGATCATAATGAGCTGCTTGAGGAACAGCAGGATGTAGGCCCGAATGGCCAGGATATCCTTCTGCGCCGGACGCGGTCCATCTGTCAGCAGGAAAGAGTTGAAGAAAGAATTTAAGGATATTATTTTTTTTGAAATTATTTCTTGAGTAAATTATGTCTGTTAAATAAGAAAAGGATAAATAGAAAAGGAAAAGTATATTTTGCAATTTATGTTTGAAATAAAGAAGAATATTTCCAGAAGATTAAATTAATTTACAAAAGAGTTAAAGTTTAATGTTTCAAAGTTAACGTTATTTATCAAACTATCGATTTCTTATCGATGTATTATTTTTGTATTATTTATTGAGTAAATTGTATATATTAAAAGGATTTTATTTATTTTTAGAATTTCCTATTAATGGTAATCGAAAAAGAGTTCGATATGTGTTCAGTTTGATATCGAATAAATATCACAAAGTAGGGAAAAGTATATTTTCCAATTTATGTTTGGAAATAAATTATATTTATTAAATATTATTTTATTTATTGTTTCGAATTTTCTATAAATGTATATCGATTTTGATATGTGTTCAGTTTTATATCGATACAAATATCGGAAAGTAGGAAAAAGTATTCTCTTACAATTTATGTTTGGATATAAGCAGAATATTTCCGAAAGATCCAAATAATTTACAGAAGAGTTAAATTTTTTGATGTATTGAAGTAAATGTTAGTTATCAAACTATCGATTTCTTATCGATATATTATTTGTAAAATCATTTATTATTTATTTATTTATTTATTTATTATCATATTTATTAAATATTATTTTATACATTTGTTGAATTTTCTATAAATGTATATCGAAAAAGAGTTCGATATGTGATTAATTTGTGTTGATATCTAAAAAATATCGGAAAGTAGGGAAAAGTATCTCTTCCAAACTATATTTGCATATTAAATATATTTATTATATATTATTTGACTTATTTTTTAATTTTCTATAAATGCATATCGACAACGAGTTCAATATGTGTTCAGTTTGATATGGATAAAAATATCGAAAAGTTGGGAAATGTCTCTCATCCAAATGATGTTTAAATATCGAAAATAATATTTCCAGAAAACTAAAATAATTTATAGGAGAGTTCAATTTTTGTATTTTTCAAAGTTAATGGGAATTATCAATTTCTTATCGACATATTATCGATTCCTTTTCGATTTCTTATCGATATATTCAATATTCTTCTAAGATCTCCACACTCACCCAATCCCTTTGGTATAATGCCGCTCTTGGCCCTTGGATTCACCACCCAATAGTAGTACTTGAGCGTGTGCACCGTCTGAAGGACCGTGCTCACCCGCCGCACATTGCTGTAGATCTGAGTGTCCGAGAGGAACTCGGTGGCCAGGTAGGAGTACAGCCTCGCCTGGACATTCGCCGGCGTGTAGATCCACAGGGCTGGATTGAAGAGGACATGGTCCAGCAGCTGCCACGTGAGAAACGAGAAACAGAACAACTGCGGGGAATTAGTCAAGTAACTTATGCTGTCCTCGCACATCTCGATGGTTTTGGTGGTTCGTTGTGTCAATATGTGTGGTTTTAGCTCGGAAAGGAAGGGTGTGTGTAAGGTGTGTGTGTAGTGTGTGTATAATAGTTAGAAAGATAGTAGATATTTTTTTAAAGAATTTATAGAAGTCAAAGGGGGTTTTAAGCGTGTGGTTATAGATATATTTCCAAAGCGGATATATTTGGTGCAATTTAAATATTATGAGATTGATTTCTCGGTATACATACGGTTATTAAACATGATATTTTTTTTTTAGTTTTTATTTATTTGTTGGTTGTTGTTGTAGTCAGGGTTGTTGTTGTTGTTGTTGTAGTTGATGTTGTTGATATTTTATTGGGGTATCAAGTAGTAGTAGGGGGTTGGGAGGAGAGCCCAACATATAAACACATGCAGCAAACAGCAATAACGGCATTCAACGAACATAAAATCAAATTCCAACGGAATGGAACGGAACGGAATGGAACGGAACGAAATGAAACGAAACGAAACAAATTGCATTCCGGTATTCAATGATTAGGGTTAAAGCTTCAAAGTTATTAGGGGGGATTAACACTTGACTAAACTAAACTAAATTAAAACTAAAACTAAAACTAGGCTAGGCTAAGCTAGGCTAAGTTTTTTTTATTAAGAAATAAAGTTAAGACTAAGTTAGGTTTTCATTTTCTTGATTAAATAACATATAGTAAGTTTTATCAAGTATACAAGATGGCATATGAAATGATGGGGATTTTTTTTATGATAAATATATAGAGAAATCGAGTAAGAGAACTCAACGAAACATTATTATAGGAGTGGTTTCTTAGCTGTATTTCAGTTTTCTTAATGAAATCTCCCAAGAAAGTAACTACAATATCATCCTATATCATCCTATGTGGACTTAAGGCTAGCACTATTTTCCTTATATTTTTCACACTGAAACACACAAGTTCCAGCTCAATTTTGGATTGATTCGGGTAAGTGACGCATAGTAACCTCATATCTAGTAATTAAAACTTTCATATATTGACTTGAAGAGTCACTTAGTCCAAGGCTTTAAAGTGTACAGATTATAGTTGGACATAATCCAGTTAAGGGCCACTTCTGGCTAGTGGGGGACCCAGTGCAATCCGCTTTAATTTCATTCAGCTGGCTTTTGGCCGGGCCCAGAAACAACACAAAACTTGTTAAGCCCTTGCCTCAACTTGTTGGATTGTCAAAACCAATGTGCGCCAATGTTGTTTCCATGGCGTTCTGGCCAACAATGCAACAAGGATTTCTTCCTTTCATCCTGCCCCCAAAAAGGAGGAGGAACCGGAGCCGGAGAAGTTTCCCAATTAAAAAGCTCTGCCAAAACGAATGTAAAATAAAAATGCAGCACCTTTTGGGTGCCACGAAATATTTCTCTGCTGGCTGGCTGGCTGTCTGGCTGGCTGCCTTTCAACTATTTTTTATTGCACTCCAGTTGAAATTTATTCATTTTGCAAAGGACACAAGGGCGAATGGGATATGTATATATAGCATAGGGTTTATGGGAAACTGGAAACTGGAGATGTGCGAGGCGAGCAATTAGGAAGGTGCGATGCGGTGCTGTGAACACAACTTTGGCTTCAATTATCCAAATGACACATTGAACAAATTGAGTGAGGAACAGCAGGAGCTGGGAAATGGAGCTGGTAAAAGCCAGGGCTGAGATTGACGCTGGGGTTGTTAGTTTTTTTTTGGGATTGGGTTGTTCTTCTTTGAGGTTCCGAGTTAATAAGATTATGCGGTTTATCGTTGCGGTTTCTCGGAGGCCAACAAAGCGGAGCGGAACGAAATGAAATGAAGAGCGGCTTTAGCTTGAGTTCGTTATATAATTTCTGTAATGTATACATATAAGGAAATCGATGAGACGTCACTCTGATGATGAGATGAGAGGACTTATGTACACAATACGATTTATACGAGTTATGTTCCAACAAATTACACGCTAAACACAAACACACAAAATGAAACGAAACGGTATGAACAGTGGAACGGAAACGGAAACGGAAACGTATACTGTTATGTTACATTGGATATAGTTAGAGTAAGTATTTGGAATATATGCAAGTACAGAGAGTACAGAGAACAGAGAATTTGAGAATTGAGCTTCACCTGGTAGAACTGTTGTTGTTCATGTTGATGTTGTTTTTATTTTATATTATAAATTCGGTTGTTGTTGTGGTTAATATATTGTTATTGTTGTTGTGTTTTGTGTGTCGAGATGGGGCGCATTGATTGGTTATCGATAAACGATCACAATTAGCAAGAAGCAGGGGTGGTTTTGGAGTTTGGAATGGACAAGCGCGATCATGAGTGTGGAACGTGTGGAACAGGAGTGGGCGGGTGAAGTGAAAGAGAGAGAGAGAGAGGGAGAGAGCAGGGGAGAGAGATATAGTATATATAGAGTGAGAGAGAGAGAGTGAAAGAGAGAGCAGACAAAAGTAGAAGAAGACAGTTAAGTTGTAGTTAATATTTCTTCTTATTTTGGCATTTCACATTTCTCTTGCTGATTTTCTGGCTAGGGAGAGTATTAATTTTGATTAATCGCATTTAATTTTCGAGAGCAGGAAACGAAGCGAATCGAAGCGGTGCGGTGCGGTGTGCCCAGGCAGGTGCAAAGTGCAAGCGAAACGAAACGAAACGGAATGGAACGCAAATGGAATATGGCGGCAACGGAACGCAGTAATGGAACAATTTTCTTTCGGCCAATTCGTAAGCTTTCCTTCCAAGCTGATCTTGAACATGCAGGAAAAAACGGGCATGCAACGATCTGGCAAAACAGTGTTGGCAAAGGGAAAAAATCAAACTAAAAAGGCAGTGTTGGTAAAGGTAATTTTTATAATTTGGTGTTGGAAGTATGGGTAAATGTAACATAAATATTTTAAATCCAAAAGGATTAATTTGTTCAGGGACATTTTTATAAAAATAAAAAACAGTGTTGGCAAAGGGACAAAAACCAAACTAAAAAGATAGTGTTGGTTAAGGTATTTTTTGTCATTTTGGTGTGGAAGTATTGGTAAATGTAACATAAATATTTTTAATTTGTTCAGGGATACTTATTTTTAGGAAAATAAAAATTATAAAAAAATATATCACCAAATACATTATCTTAAAAAGATCTCTTCAAAATCCTTATGATTGAAATTCAGTAAATTTTAAAGAAATCAAAAATAAACTAAATACAAGTACTTCAGGTACTTCAAACCAATCTTCCTATTTCTATATGCGGCTCAGCTTGCGAAGTAGAACAAAGACTCGTGTCTGTTCCACCTTTAAACTAAGCGGTTTATAGAATTCAATAGGCAACCAATAGGATTTTCATGGCGGAGAAATATATTTTCTGTATTTTCCGGTTTGCCGACTGGCAAAAGGCGCAAAACAAACATATAAATACGCTTGGGAGATGCGAGAATACACACAATATACGGTATATATTCAGTATGGAAGGAGTATATATATTTATGCGAGTGAGAGTATATGTGAGTACGAGTACGAGTATATTTGCTTAAGAGATTCTCAAGTGCAGTTACTTATAACGAGAAATGTGAGCGGTTGTTTACGGTTGTGTTTACTTTTTTGAAAGGATTACGCAGGCCTGTGTTCAACTGTGCGCCATCATCATCATCATAAGCATCATCATCATCATTTTTATTATAACCATTGTCATAATCATCATCAACAAAAGGCAAAACACAGTGAGTGCGAAGGAGATAGAGTTTAGAGTCGGTTGGTATTTATAAAGTGTGTGTAGTGTGTGTTTAAAGAGAAATAGAGACAGAGAAAGCAACAAACGAGACGAATTCGCATATCATTTTCGGGATTTCGAGTATTCTGTAGTTTTTTTCTGTATTTTCAAAGAGTTGGGTTAACATGCCACCCGAAGTGGAATCGATGGGGGATTATTATCATATCATAAACATATAAATATATTTTTGGCTTCTGAACGAACGAACGAACTTGGTTTTTTGTTTTATTTTTTGGGGTTCTTTGCATGCTAACCGCCAACCCCCAAAAAATCAAACTTATATCGAACTTAGTTATCACAAATAACGTATAATACATAGGTATTTTGTAATCATTCATCACAAACACGGCATGCCATTGACATAGCGCATACGCAGCGTGGTCCGCGATCGAATCAAGTCTTAACGTAATTACATACATAACTCTAACATAGGCAGGCATAGGTATCTGAGATATATATAGTATATATAGTGGGGGCGACTTACCTGCTTCAGCAGCAGGTCGCTGTTGGCCGACAGGCAGGTGACCAGATACTTGGTGAGGTTCAGAAAGGAGCCGAGCACCTCCAGGGTGAGGTGTTCGCGGGAGGAGCGCTGCAGCATGAACGAGATGACCAGGAAGCCCCGGTTCTGGATCATGTGCTGCTGCACCGTCTGCGAGGTCTCCACCAGTTCGCAAATGAAGCCCAGCAGCTTGGAGCTGTTAATAAAAAATAAAAATTAAAACAAATAAAATAAAATAAAGTAACATAATATATAATAAAATATATAATAAAACTCACCACAGCGTGGGATCCCTTTTGATATCCCCCAGGCCCTCGTGGGCCATGTCCAGCTGGGAGAACAGTGGGAAGAGCACCTGGATGCCGCCAATCGAGTTGAGGGTGCAGTGTATCGAGTGCGTGACCACGGCCTTCACATCCTGCAAGACCAAATTTCAATTTAATCATCGCCAAGTCGAGTCGGGGTCTGGCTCTGGGTCCATTAATCGCCTAAGCTGTCATCAGCCCGGGGGACACGTTCTGCCCATCCCCTCCTCTCTCTCTCTTATGATTTGTGTGTTGTTTGCACAAGAAATTACTACAAAATTTATTGAATAATTTTCCTGGACCTTGTGCCATCCGGAGAGCGCCTGCCTTCCGGAGGAAGCGGAGCCCTCGGACCTTGGCTAATAAGAAATGCCAGGGCATGCGCCGGTGTCGTAAAATTTCTGCATGGAATTTATGCTTTGCCGGGAACTGGGGGACTTGGGACTTGCTCCCTTCCCTGGCTTTTCCCCTTTTCCCTCTGAATTTTTCCCAGAGACTCACCTGCAACATGAGGGCATGCGGCGTGTGCACGAAATAGGAAACGTTTCCCTTGGGCGATGACTGCAGACACAGTTGACCATCGGTGGCCACCGGATTGTACATGAACACAATGGCATTCGATAGCTTGCCATCGTACAGCACCTGTTGGGATGAGAGCAGCCGGAGAGAGAGGTGTCTTAGCCAGGTGACTTACACGTATATATATACAGATATATAGAGAGAGATATGTATGGGTTATAGGCTACTAGCACGAGAGAGATGGCAGAGCAGGGATTAGGCCAGGCTTTCGGCGAGTCATCGAGTGGCATCCGGCAGTATCCTTCGACGGGGACCTGGGCTTTGGCTTCATCTTTATCTCTGGCTTTGTCTTTAGCTTTTGCTCGCAATAAAAAAAAGTAACACACACAACAGAGTGACCAGAGTAAAGTTTTGGGGTAAATACCCAGCAGAGTTGCCGCCTATTTTCTTGTTTTACATTTTATTTTAAGAATTTCGTTCTTTGTTTTAAATAATCTTTGAGTAAAAGTTTTGGAAAGCAAGAGAAAGTATGAAATTTACTACAGCAGAGTTGCCGCTGATTTTGTTGTATTGAATTTTATTTTAAGAATTTCCTGGCTTGTTTTAAATAATCTTTGAATCAAGGTTTCGGAAAGCAAGAGAAAGTATGAAATTTACTACAAGGAAACGTAACAAAGTTACTAGAGCAATTTTTGGGGCAAATACCCAGCAAGAGTTGCCGCTTATTTGAAGAGTTTTGCTGCTTGTTTTTAATAATCTTTGAATTTAAGTTTCGAAAAGCACAAAAAAGTATGAAAATGTACCAAAATCTTTGAAAAAACGTAAATATTTTAGTTTTGCACCGATCTGAGCCTAGTTAAGACCTCAAGCTTATCGTAAATTTACTTTCATTGAGTTCCAGCTGGCCAAAATCCTGTGCAAATTTCTAATAAACTCTCTGCCGGGTCATAACAATTCACACACAACAGCTCACAGACACATAAACTTTCTTCTATATATATATTGCTGTACGAGAATATACTTATATATACAATATACAATATATACACAGGGGACACGCATCGTTGCATTTCTGCTTCTTGTTCAAGGCAGCATTTCCTCGATTTTCCTCGAGCTTTGAGTTTTCTTCTCCTTCGGTGCATTTTGGCCGTCATAAAAGGCTGTGTGTTGTGTGTGTGTGTGTGTGTGTGTGTGTGCCATACATGTAAGCTGGTGCTTGTGTGTTGGTGGTATTTATAATAATTATAGCTGCTTCTGGATTCTTTTTTTGTTTTTTGTGTATTTATGTAGTTGCGGCTGGCTGGCATAACTTTGCTGCTAAAAATACTTCTTTGCGATATTTCCAAGAAATAAATATGTTTAAAATAAAATAAAATAAAAACGAAAGCCCACAAACACAAAAAAAACATTAAGTTATTTAGAAATTTATAAAATAAAATATAATAATAACAAGAATTTCTTCTCTAGTTTCTTCAACTAAAATCCTTATTTATCCTTATTTAATTGAAGGAATGTTAGTCCCAGGAATATTTTATAGAATAAATAAATATATTTAAAATATTTTATAGAATATATAAATATATTTAAAGTAAAATAAAAGAAAAAGAAAGCCCACACACATGAAAAAAAATCATTAGGGTATTTATAAATTTATAAAATAAAATACAATTATAATAATAATTTATTCTCTAGTTCCTTTACCTAAATTCCTTATTTAATTAACGCAATGTTAACCCCAGGAATATTTTATAGAATACATATTGTTCTCCCGCTTAATATAACCCATATTTTCGGGTGTATCCAATATATTTTCACCTAATGCCCCGTCTGACTAGTTGAATGGCCTTTGTTTGCTCAACATTTTATTTTGCTGGCACACATTTTTCTTCCATTTTCCTTCCATTTTCCTTCCATTTTCTTACCGGGATCAGAGGCTCGTACTCGTAACTTTTCCCAACCCCCCGTCCCGCCCATTCTCTCCTCTTAAAAGCGCAATGTTTGTTGTGGAAATGTGAAAATGCGAACGCGAATGCGAATGTGTATGGCCGTGTTTTCCCATCCCATTAACTCAACTCCCGATTTGGCACATAAAAACAACATTCAAAATAACTAAAGCACTCACTTTGCCTGGCACATAATACCTGGTGAGGTCGGGGCCGGGGAGGCTGCCTCCCCCGTCTACATAATGACTGTTTCGGCTCCTGAAATGTCTGAAATGTGGAGCACTGGGCATAGAAATCTCTCTAGCTCTAGCTCTGGCTCTGGCTCTGGCTCTGGCTCTGGAATGGAATATGGAACATGCGCGGGCGCCCAAAGATTCCCAACAATCTCCGGCGGGGCGGCGTGTGCTGCCTTTGTCTAGCTCCAGCGCCAGGTGGTGGCGAGTGGTGTTGGGAACACACTTGCCCAGGTGGGTAGGTGGGTATGCACGCTACATTTACTTCCCCCCATAAACTTGCGACTTTAAGGAGCCCAAAAATGTGCTCAAAAACGCAAAACTAAAGCCATCATCGATTTAATTGCCGGCGGTAACTTCTTAATAGCTTTTGCCATAACCTTTGGGGGCTTCGATTTCAACGCCGAAATAAATGAATACAAAATATCCTAACCCCCTTCCCCCCATAACGGAGTAATGAAATTTTAACAAAATAAACTTTCAGATAACTTCTTAATTGCTTGCCAAAAATCGATGCTTGAAGCTCTATCGAAGCTCATAACTATTTAATTGCTTGCCTCGAAAAGTTAAGACTTTGATTTCAACAAGGAAATGAAAAATATTAATGGGAAAACTAGTAATGGGAAAAACTAGTAATAAGAAAATTAAAAGCTAAGTTAAAATAGGAAAAAATAGTAATAGAAAATGTACAAACTTAGTTAAAATAGGAAAACTAGTAATAGGAAAATTATAAACCAAGTTAAAATAGGAAAAACTGGTAAACAGAAAACTTAAAAACTAGTAATAGAAAAATAAGCTAAAATTAATTATTAATTAAATAAGCTAAATTAAAATAGGAAACACTGGTAACTAGAAAATTAAAATCTAAATAGAAATAGAAAAAAACTAGTAATAGAAAAATAAAAAGCTAAATTAAAATAGGAAAATAAGTAATAGGAAAATTAGTTTAGAAAATTAGAAGCTAAATTAAAAAAAGAAAAACTTGTAATACGAAAATTAAAAGCTGAGATGTGTAAGAAAAAACTGAATAATAAAAACCAAGGGCTACGTTTTAATTATGATTTTATATATATATAAGTGTTTGAATTTGGGATTTAATTTTTTACAGAGATATAAGAATATAAATTTTAACTTTAAATTAATTACAGGCTTTCCTGGGAATTAGATTCAAAGTAACGCCACAAAGATTTTGTTTCGAAAATGTAAAGGGAAACTTAATAAAATAAAATCAACAATAAGTTATGTATGTTTAGCTTTTAACTAAGCAGATTTTTGTTAAAGAAATAAGATGAAATATTCCTTCTAACTAATAAATACTTTTAAATAAATAAATCTGTGACTTCAACTAGCAAACGAAAAGAATAATGTGTGTACAAAAACCCCGACACATAACTAAGTTAAATAAATAATTTAAAAGTAGCCAAACTTATGAGTTATAAAATAAATGAAATAAAACTTTGCTTACAGCTTTCAGCTGGTTGACCTCCTCAGTGTCGGCGGTGGCCATCAGCGAGCTCAAGTTGCTCGCGCTGGACATGCGGCGCAGCTGATCTGCTCGAGGCAGTAAATGATAAGCAAAACACATAAAAAAGGGAATTTAAATTAAAACAAACAAATTAAAACAAAGCAAATAAATAATAAGCAAAGGTAAATACCGAAAGAAGCATTTCCGGTGGGCAAATGGCCGAGTGGATCGGTGTCGCTGCCAGGTTGTTGCAACTGCTGCTGGTTGTCCTCGATCGAAGGCGTGGCTGCTACTGCTCCGCCCGAGGATGCTGCTCCTGCAGCCGCGGAGGATGCTGCTCCTGTGGCCGCCGCTACTGCAGCGGCGGCTGCAGCGGCTGCTGCTGCTGCTGTTGCCGTGTTGCTGCTGCTACTATTGCTGTTGCTGGCCAGGGTCACCGCATTGCGGGCCGTGAGGACCGCTCGGATCTTGACAAAGGCCGCGTTCAGGTCCAATCTCTCGTCGGACCAGTCGATGGCTCGCGCCTCCTGCTCGGCGGCCAGGGTCTGGAACTGCAGCTGCAGCTGTTGCTGCCCCGCGGCAGCAGCTGCTGCGGCTGCCTCGGCGCCCGTGCCGCTGCCAGGGCCGCTGCCGCCGCTGCCACTGCCACTCCCAGTCGTGGCTGCCGCCCCCAAGGCCGTTGCTGGCAAGAGTTGAAAGTGACTCACCCGCTTGTGATTGTCCGGCAGATTCAGATAGCACTCGTTGTCGAATCGAAACTGCGACTGTTTTTTGAGTGTTTTTTTCGAGTGTTTGGTGTTGGTTTTGTGCAAATTGTAGTTTGGATTTTTTGCAGTGCAGCGGACAGAGAGAGAAAAAAGAGCAAAAAGAAAAGAGAAACGGCAATATATATATATATATATATATGTATGTATATACTTGGGTTTGGACAAATCACATTATTTTCTGTACAGACAAGGACAAGGTTTTAGCTGCGGCGGTGCAGAGTGGTGCTTATTGTTGGTGCCAGGATGTGATCAATCCCCGATCCCCCCCTTAGAGGAGGTAAAGGAAGGACGACTCACCTTGTAGCCGGGACCCAGGCGGTGCATCGCGCAAATCTGCTGCGTGGTCAGCGCCTCGCTGAACAGGTAGATGGCCGACATTTGGCCGCAGAAGACGCGCTCCTCGTCCAACTCGGGCGTGGCTCCAATGTAGCACTTGTCAAAGGGCTGAAAAATAAAGGGGGAATTTATTATTAATTATTACAAATTAGTAAATATTTTTAAGCTATGGAAAATGTCTTCATTTTTGAAAAAAAAAAGAAAAGAAATTAAGGCCTGTTATTATGTATTTATTACTCTAACAAGTTTCTTAATTTTTACTCCGTTAAACTCAAGACAATCTAAGCTTTATTCTTTTGTTTTTAGTTATTTATTTAAATAAAAATAATGAAAAAATTGATTAATAATTATTAGAAATTAGTAAATAATTTTAATCTGGGGAAAATGTTTTTAATTTAATATTTTAAGTCATGTTATTCACAATATTTATTCCTTCAAATTCAAGACAATCTTAGCTTTAGTCTCCTGCTTTTTGTTATTTATTTTTAAAGAAAATGATAAGGAAATTTATTAATAATTACTAGAATGAAGGAAATATTTTTAATCTGGGAAAATGTCTTTAAGTAAAATAAATGTAAATACTACTAAAAAACTAGGGCAGGTTATTATGTATTTATTACTCATATTACTCTAATATTTATATCCTTATATTTACTCCTTTAAATTCAAGACAATCTAAGCTTTAGACCATTGTTTTTTTTTTTTTTTTTTTATTCATTTTTATGACAATGATGAGGAAATTGATTAATAATTAAAAGAATGAAGGAAATATTTATAATCTGGGAAAATGTCTTTAGTTTTGTAAATACTACTAAGAAACTAGGGCAGGTTATTATGTATTTATTACTCATAATATACTAATAAGTCCTTTATTTCTTAACCCCTTTAAATGCAAGACAATCTGACTTTTTTTTTTTTCAAATAAAATTCTTGCAAAAATAGATAAAACTATAATTATTTTAAGAAGCATGTATTTATCAAGTTCAAATTATTTACTGCAATCATCTTAACGCGTTTCTTAAGAATTAAATATGTTTTCTGCCCGATCTGACTTAAGTTTATGCCAAAAAAAATAATAGAATAAGACATAAACTCAACATATGTCATTCAAATATTCATTGCTATCAAATCCAAATACTAAAGATTGAGATTGAGATGTACTCACATCGTTTGTGGAAACAAACCAGGCCATCTCGGTGGAGGAGGCCAGCTGTCCGTTAACGAGGCACTTGATTTCGCTTTTCGTCCAACGATTGTATATGTACACTATGGCAATCATATACCACTGAAGGGAAGGGAAGATATATATAAATAAATAAAATATGATATTCACAAAGCCAGGTCCTACCTTTCGTGGCTGGAATTCGTATTTGACACAATGCTGAAAGCCCTTTCCCTTGACCTTCATGGAGGTGAGGACGAGGCAGTTGCCCACAAAGTGCGCCGTGTAGCCCACGCCCTTCGATGTCTTAAAGCTGCAAAAACAGATTAGAATTTATATCATATATTTATCACTAAGAAATCCTTAAACTATACATTTTTAATATATTTTTTGACTAACTCACCAGTAAAGGTAGGGCTTCTCCCGTTCAATATTCACCGAGTTGATGGGGTCCAGGCGGAACCAGGTGGTGAAGGTGAAGCCGTTCTCGTAGGGCCACTTGGCCAGAGGCGGCAGGACCATGGCCTAAAAGAGGAAACGAAATTAGATTCGAGTTGGATATCAATAATGAAAACATTTCGTGGCCAATTAACATGGCATAAGCCGCCTTATTAACTTTGTCTGGGAAACCGCAGCTGAGGGACTCTGATTTCGAGCTAAATAAATCACAGGAAATACTTTTGAATGAGACTGGAGCTGGGGGTTGTGGCATTCCACTCCGCAAACTACACACGAATGTATTTCCTGTGCCACAGGACCTCAAAGCCATTCCAGACATTCAAAAAGAGAGGAAGCCCACAACAGGAAGAAGCCGCAACAGGAATGGACAGAGAATTAAAAGGAAATGAGCACATTTGATTTATCATCGGAATGTACGAATATACATATATACTTCTGTGGCAAAGGCGAAGGCGAAGGCGAAGGCAACTCAAAGCCAACTAATGGCATTTGCTGCCAGTTCATAAATTCAATTCACTTGAAACTCTGATCCAGCTGCTGCTGTGACAATGCTATTATGCATATTATTTCTGTGGAAATCCATCCGACATTATCCGCTTGAGGCATCAGGTGAATCATCTTCAATCGGATAGCAAATATTTATGCATCTGATTGGCAAGACAAAGAGCAGTTCACTTATCTCCAATTATTTACTTGGCTCAGAGTTGCTTTTAAAATTGATTTGTGTCAACATTTTTGGTACTTTGTTGTCACAATGTCATTCAATTTGGCTTTGTAATTATTTTATTGACTTCAATTAACCAGTTGTGCTTGCAAGTTAAATGCTAATGCGATCTAAATTATTTAGGGCCAGCTTTCTCACATTTGAGTTATTATATTTCATTAATAAACAAGTTATTTCCGGCTTTACTTCAGTGATTTTTCTGTGGCACTATTTCTTATGATTTATTTGTATTTATTCAATCATCTATTTACTCTTGAACTTTGTGCCACGCTCGCTCGCTCTCTCTTTGGGGTGACAAAGATCAAATTTCATTTACTTTGCACTTATCCGACGACGCCAGCGAACAAAGGGGAGCACTTTCGAGGAGCAGAAACCCGAGAAAAGCGGCTAAATGGGTTAAGGCCAGGCGGACGTGACAAAGGCTGAGACTGTTAGAGTTTTGCTGCGGTTGCAGCAACTTTGCACCACTGCCACATCCACAGCCGCAGCCGCAGCCACTGGTCCGCCATGTCACGCCGCCATTTTTAACCATTTTTCCAACACTTTTACACTTTCACACTGAGGAAAACCAAGGGATTTAAGAAAGTGAAACTGTAAAATAACAATACAACAGTCAACAATTGAAGTGGGGGCTAAAAGTATGCTCTTGAAAGTTCTCAACAACGATTTTCATTAACTTCAACAACAAACTATAAATTATTGCATACGTTTAGGCTCATTTTAAAGTACTTTTCAAAGTTATACTCATGTTACATATTTTAAAAAGCGAAATAATCAAAACGAAATGATTACAAGAGCTGCAATAATTCTCACCAACGGTTTTCACCAACAAACTATAAATTATTGCATACTTTTAGGCTAATTTTTAAGTACTTTTCAAAGATATACTTATGTTAAATATTTTAAAAAGCGAAATAATCAAAACGAAATGATTACAAAAATCAACAATGCTGTACAAATTATCACCAATGGCTTTCACCAACGTTCCCCAACTTCACCAACAAACTATACATTGGTGCATACTTTTAAGGTCATTTTAAAGTAATTTTCGGAGTTATACTTATGTTACGTATTTTAAAAATCGAAATAATTAAAACGAATTGATTACAACAATCAACAATTTAAATTTGTAAAAATTCTCACCAACGGTTTTCACCAACGTTCCCTACAAATTACAAATTATTGCATAGTCTGAGACCAACATTAAAGTTATTTTTAAGAAAGAGGAATTTCCTCAACTTCCTTCTCTCTGTGCTCTGTGCACTTCTTCTTTTCCAGTGACAGCAATTGGGAAACGCAGGAGGAAACTGAAATGGCGCCCTGGTGATTTTGGGTTTTGGCTTTTCGAAAAATCTCATTATTCGAATCGAATCCCGTCCTGTTGCAATCAGCACCATCAATGACATTAGGCGTGCTTGTGGATCGCTGATCGGCGGTTAACTGCGCGGGGTCTGGCTCGATGAATTTCGCCTGTATTTCGCTGGCACAGCCCAGCTCAAAAAAAAAAAAATAGTGTCGCCTAAAAGCTGGCTAAACGAGAATTAAAAAGGCCAAATGCGTGAAAAGTCGGGGGCCAACGACAAAGGAGAGAGGGGAATGGAATGTGATGATGATGATGATGATGATGATGGCAAACGTTAGATGCGAGGAGGACATCTAATGGATTGGATGGATAGGTGCGTTGGTACAGCCACCCCTGCCTCTTTATTGGATGCGATGCTCGTCGCATTTGACTTCCAATTCACTTTATGGCATTTTTTATGCGATGGACACATCGATAGAGTGGACTGGTCAAGCACAAATACACAAATTGGACATCGAAAAAAAATATACACACACTCGCAGCATATCGAATTCGTTTTAAGTGCGACGCGCAATAAAATAAAAGCCCCCGGAAATGTTAGCAGAGAGAGACCTCCAATGTACATACGCTAGGCACACCCCTGGAGAGCGTGAGTGTGTGTGCCTGTGGGCCTTTTGTTACCGACAGTTGCATTCAATAAAAAATGCAAGCGACACAAAAGAAATTGGAACAGAACCTAAACTAGAGAGGATTCAATTCGAAAACATAGAGAACATATTCCATATTTTGTTTTAAGTTCGAACAGGAAAGGATTGACAGCACTTATCGTCCTCGGACATATATTTAGCCGCACTTACCGATCCCTTGCGGCCCGGAAAGCTGAAGAAGACATCCGGCCCGTTGCGGTGTGGCATCTGCCGGAGGACATTCAGCAGCTTGGCCGAGTGCCGTGGCCACTTGCCATTGGTGGCCTTCATTGTGCCGAAGAGCAGCTTCAGCTCCTTCACCGTTATGCTGTAGCTGGCCAGCACGCCCAGCATCTCGATGAGCAGATCTGCAAGTAGTTTAAATAATATTTAAATTTAATTTTATAATAAATTATATGCTTAAATTTATTTCTAGTTTCGGAACACGCTGCAGATATGGCTCTAAGGCCAACAACAGCTCCATGTCCGAGCCATTAAGTGCGGAAAGGCCGGAAATGTGCGGGTGTGCGGCCTATAGGATATGCGCAAATGTTGCTGACAGCCTCCACGTGTTTGTGGCAACAATCAAGTTCCCGATTTAGCTCAGGTGGCGGCAGGCGCCGAAACCCAAATGCAAATGCTAAATGCTGAATGCTAAATGCAAATGCAGATGCAGCTGCAAAGTCCTCGCGCTCAACCAAGTGGCAAGGACACGCGCGCTCTCTCACAGAGCCGAGGGGCGTGGCGTTAAGAGGGGCGCGGTTTAGAGTGGGCGTGGTCGCAGCAAGGCCAAACGGTATATTGCATTTGATCTAGCACTGTCATTGCCAGACGCGAATGGAATTCCAATTTAATGTAAGGTCAAGTAGGGACAACCACAAAGTTGCCAGATGGCTTTAAGGTACAGTCCGAGTTGCCAGATGGCCTTAAGTGACAGTTCGAGTGTGGCCATATTTTGTATGGCTTACATTTATAGATGAAAATCTGGAAAATCGGATGGAATGAGTACAAAGACTTAAAAGTAAGAGTTCCAATTTAATATAAGGTCAACTAGGGTCAACCAGAAAGATGCCAGATGGCTTTAAATTACAGTCCGAGCTGCCAGATGGCTTTAAGTTACAGTCCGAGTGTGGCCAGATTTTTTTGGGCTTACATTTATAGATGAAAATCTGGAAAATCGGATGGAATAAATGCAAAGACTTAAAAGAAATAGTTTCACAACTGTTTCCTACATATTTCGATAAAATTAGTAAGAATCAAGTAGGCCAACCACGAAAGGTGCCAGATGGTTTGAAATTACAGTCCGAGCTGCTTTAAGCTACAGTCCGAGTTGCCAGATGGCTTTAGGTAACAGTTCGAGTGTGACCATATTTTGTATGGCTTACATTTATAGATGGATGAAATAAATACAAATAATTAAAAGTACGAGCTTTACATATTTCGAATTTTTTTCCAAATAAAATTAGTAAGAATCCGTTTCGAATTAAAATCCAGTTGCCTGAGAATATTATTTAATAGCAAGGAATCAAGGACATTCCGTCACTGCAAACTTTCAAGTCTCCGCCGAGAGTTGCAGCAAATATATTATTTATGAAATTTTAATAGTCAAACTCCCCCGGGGGGAGTTGGGTTAGTAGGAAAGTTTTTGTCCAGAAGAACCACATAAATATTTCCATCTTCGTCTTCAATATGCCAACCGAAAGATGATGACTCTTTGCAAAGTTTCCCCCTGTTGATGCCTCTGCATTTTCAATCAAGTTTTAGCCAAAAGCTTGGCCAAATAGTTATTAATTCCGGAGTTCAAACTGATTGCCTCCGTCGCTCTTTCCTCTCTTTCCTCTCTCTTTCTCCTTCTCTGTCTCACTCTTACTCCTGCTCTGGCTCTGTGGTTCCGACCCCCTTGGGTGCCATGGGCGGAGTCGTCGTCGTCGTCGTCTGCTTGCGCTATTCCCAAACTTCATTTGTAATGCACACTAATTGAAATGGGACGCTCGGGCCGTTTTAATGCTTGGCCTGTTGGCTCACCTTTCCGTTCCCATTAGCCCACGAGCTCCCACACTCTCCTACACTCACCCCTTTCCACCTCACTCCCCCCCTCCCCTGATGCATAAACACCCACACACACACACCGATCCACACGGAAAATATATTTATATGGCTTAATTAAAAGAAAACGTTTCACAAATCTGTGTTCCAGTTGTTTCTCAGAAGTTTCTATTAAAAGTTTCTAAATCTTTAAAATTATAATATTAATTCCTTTAAATTTGTTTGTTTTTATTTATTTAATTTAAGGAACCAAGCTTGTGAACAACGTAAGACTTAAATCCCAGCTTTCTTATTCTTTATGCTTCAAAGTTATGAATTATTTAAGCACTTTCTTAAGCGGTTTTAGTTTCTTTCTTATTATAATTATTTATTAAATATTATTAATATTTCAAGCTTGTGAAGACATCTGCCTTTTTATTGTTCAAAAATTCTTTATAATAATGTTCTATATTTATTCCTTATGCTTTTCAGAGTATTTTCTTTATTAAATATATTTTATTTTTTTCAGATCATGATGAATTGGAAGCTTACTCTCTACTCCCACTAAAGTATATAGTGTTTTCTGCCAGTGCACACACACCATCAACACGTTTCGGGTTGCGTGAATTAAGAAATTGAGTAACTGGCAGCTCCCAACCTTTGGGCCACTGGTTGACCCAAGTTTGGCAGTCGCCGCCAGCCCCCAAACGTCCCCAAGCCCCGGCATTCCCGGCGGCATTCCCAAGACGACAATGTCGCCCAGTTTGCCAGCATCCAGCCTCCAGCCTCCAGGCCCTATGCTCCCCAGTTACTGTTCAGTGACGCTTTTGCCGGCTTTTCTCCACATTTTCCGCAGCAGCAGCATCATCAGCATTTAATTACATTTTCTTTGGCATGCCAAAGTTTTTACTGCCCCAACTCATCATCATCAGCAGCAGCAGCAGTATATATGTATATATATATATATCTGATGTATATATAGAGAGAGAAAGAAGTGAGAGCGTTTAGCGCAACAATTTCTCTTATCACATTTTTGCGATTGCATTGCGGACATTTTAAGCTCTTTAAGCTGATGCCCAGGAAAGTAGGCAATTCCTTCCAGACATACAGAAAGATATAGAGACTGAGAGAGAGAGAGTAAAAAGAATCCTAGAAGTTGCCACTCGTGGCTCAACTTTGGCCAAGACAACGAACTTTTAACTTATCTAATTTCTTGGCAAGTGTCACGTTTCGGCATTTGTCAGGTGACACAGACACACACGCGACACGAGGAAATATAAGTGTGGAGTATGTTAGACAGACATCTTCTAATGTACAGAGAAAGAAAATTAAATAATAATAACAATCAAAAAAAAAAACCACGAAAAAAAACATAAAGAATAACTTAAATTAGCTAGGAGTGCGCCTATAATTCCCAAGTACGAATTCTGGAAAATTACTCATCTAATTTCGATTTTTTTTTTGCTTTTATTCTCGCTTCAGTGTATGTATGAAATTATATGTTTGTTTGTGGCCTTCCCTTTCCTTATTCTCCTTCTCTTCAATAAGAACTACATTTTTCAAAAAGTGCTCCCTATAATTCCCAAATAGGAATTCAGCGAACAATGTTCGTGCTCTAATTTCTTTAATTTTTTAATTTTCGCTTCAGTGTTTGTTTGTGTCTCTCATTTTCCTTATTCTCATTCTCTTCAATAAGAACTACATTTTTCAAGAAGTGCGCCTATACTTCCCAACTACGAATTCAGCGGACAATGTTAGTCCTATAACTTCTTTTATTTTTTACTTTTCGCCCCAGTGTATGTAAGAAATTATGTCTTTGTTTGTCCCTCTACTTTCTTATTTTTCTCTGCTTTTCCACCCCCCTTTTTCCAAGTTTCACGCACACACACACACTCGTCGTGGAGCTCAAAAGTCAGCGACTGCAAATTGACAGCAGTTACAGTTCGTTAAATGCGGAATGAAGAAGCAGAAGCTGGAAGAGATATGTGAAAGGGGTTGGGGCTCACAAGGGGCTGTGGCCTGTGGGCTGTGGGTTGTGGGTTGGGGTTTGGCGGAGGAGACCACAGATGTGTCATTGACTTAATAAAATCAAAATCAAAGCCAAAGGCACGCACATGCTTAAGGCATCGTGGTTGTCTGCGTCGCTCTCATTGGGAAGGGGGAAGGAAAAACAGTTGCGGTCAAAATTATAGCAACTACTGAGAAGTAAAGATATTTTGAGGTAATTTAAGGCATTTTGTAAGTTTATAAAGGTAGAACGCGCTTTGTTTTACTTTTAAATTTAGATTTTTTGTTAAATAAAAATCAAGCACTATTTTAAACCCTTAGTGCTATTATCTTGACCCCATCTGTAGGGCCAAAGAAATATGGGCGGTGCCGCTAATGAAGAGCAAATTTGCTGCCGCGCTGCCTTACTTGCGTGCCATTCCCCGCAATTTTCCTGCTACATATATTTTCCCTGAATTTTCCACACACACACACATACACAGTACCAGCGCGGCCCTTGGGGGTGGCCGGTTTTTCCCCAAACTGGGCGTGTCAGTGCTGCTGACAAGCGTGAAATTAATCGAGAGGCAATTCGGCGGACGCCAGACTCCAGCCAGCCAGCCAGCCAGCAAAAGCCCCATTCAGGCCAAAAACTCAAACAATAGAAGGCGAATATTTTTGGTAACTGGCTCTGCAAACTCAATTGTTCTGCCAACCGAGAAGAACTCCATAAAGCTTCACCTGAATTATGATTAAAAACCAAAAACAAATAAAGGTCCTTTCATGATTTCTTAAAATATTTGCAGGTCTCTAGTTTCTACCCCTAAAAAGATTTAATCACACACACACAACAATTGTGTTGAGAGAGCAATCAAGCGAAAATATACTCGCACAATAGTCTCGTCTTTTTAGTATTTAATTTGAATTAAATTTCTTCATATGCTTGGCGAGTAAACTTGTACAATTGAGAATGGAAATATTTGGGGAATGTGTTGGAACAATCAACACAAAGAGTTGGCAGAGCATTATTCGATTGACTTTAATGGAATTTAAAGTAGGAAATGGTATTAAATGGTAAGGATGCATAACAAATTTCAGAAGAATATTTTCAGTAGGGTTTAAGGTAGGCAAATTTCATTATTTGACCTGCTAAAACTATTAAAACTTAACAAGTCTTAGAGGTATTTAGCTCAGACTAATTGGGGCTTATCTTATAATATTATTATATTTATTAAGAATATTTTTACGTACCTGCCACAACCGTTTCGGAGCGCTGCAGGCGGACCAGGACATGCTCAATGAGGCCGACATCTGTGCAGGCCTGCAGATTGCGGACGCTTTTGCGCAGAATTGCGATGAAGACGCTCCAAATCTCCGCCTGCAATCGAAAGTAAACACAGAGATTTTATTTTTTAACTGATTTTCACCCAAATAAATATAGATATCAAGATGTGTGCATGTGTGTGTGTCTCTTCTGGGAATAACTTGAGAAGAAGAAGTGTGTGTGTATATTGCGAAATCAAAGTATCAAGTACTGCGATGTGGCTTGCCTTTTGCCCAGATCAATAAGCAAAAGTGAAGTGGCTACGCGGTACACTGAGAAAATAACTTGTATAAAATATTATGTATTTAAAAGAAATGGAAATCCTTATCATTATTTTCATACGAATTCCTCAAGTATTCAATAAAAACCGGTGTTTATAATATTAATTAAATATTATTTATTATTTAAATTAAATTAAATCAATGAAAATACATATTTAATATTCATTTTAATATTTACAATTATTTTTCTCTGTGCAAGCACACAAACAATGGCAATAAGTAAAAGAAAAAGACCAAAATAAGCAGCTCACGCGCCCGAGAGTATGCAGCACTTATCTGCTGCTTTGCCTCAAGTGTGTGTGTGTGTGCGTCTCCGCCTCAGTGTGTGTGTGTGTGTGCCTAATGTAAACAGTCATTGAAATAAAGTAAAATAATGGAAAGTAATGGCAAAATAATCGCAAGCCAAGACAGAGTTTTCTCCTTCGTCGCTCGCCTTTTTCCTTTCACCATTATTGCCTCAATTCTCGAGAACAAAAACAAAGCGTTTGACGGTTTTTTATGATTATTGCCTTTTGGTACACACACACACACACACGCACACACAGCCACATATACATTTACAGAAACTGAGAAGATTGCACATTGATTGGCAATTGCAGGAAAAGCAAAGAGAATATCGTGTTGAATATATATTTCTGTATTTCAGTTTCTCTCTTCTTTCGTTTATTTCCACAATTTCGATAATGAGAAAAACAAAATGGACCGCATTTTCCATGGAAAAACAAAAGAAGAATAAGAAAAGATTGTGTGGGTTTTTATTTAATTGATTAACTTCATTGAGCTTAAATTGTACAAATTGTACAATTAAGTTTAGAAATATAATATATATATTATATTTAATTATTTCTTTACAAAAATATATAGTTTTTAACCTTTTTTAATATATCCTTTTCTGTTTCAAGAGTTGCACAAATTTTAAACTTTTTTGGAACATTATTTAAGCTTAATTTAAGGTTTGTCCTGTTTATTTTTTATATTTCCCCATTTCCTTCGCCGCTTATCATCGTGTCTATTCTCTTGTTATCAGCTGTTCTGCTCGTTTTTCGCTTCATTTATTGCTGTTTTCTTTTTTTTACGTTATTTTTTCCTTGTTTTTGTTTTTCTAATGTACTGCACGCATAATTTAATTCATCGAATCATAAATTTCCAACAAAAGTTCATGCTTTTGCCCCGATTTTCCTCAGAGGATTCTGGTGATTCACACCTGGGGCCCGGGCTAAATTCGGCTTTTGGGTATACAAAATGTACTTAAATTACGCAAAAAAACCCACTGATATATATACACACGTAATATATATAGCATATATTTATGGGTACTTGTGGGTGGTTTTTTGCCTTTGTTATTTTGCAGAAATTGAAGATTTACAAAGCGCACCACAGGGCACTTATTACCCGTCGGTTTTTGCTGTCGGTTTTTCTTTGCATTCCTTTCCAGCTCTCCAGCTTTTCCTGCCTTTCTGCTTTTACATTTCCCTTTTAGTTTTATTCCTCTCTTTCCTTGGGTTTGGTCAAAAACAACAAACCGTAGTTTGTTGGCCAAAAAAGTCTCATTTATTACTGTTTGTTTAACAATCGAAATGAAGTTTGTGCAGCTAGACTTGCAGTAATAAGATTTTAAAAGTTGTGCCCAGCCAGCAAGTCAAACTTGGTACTTATTTGTAAATAAATAAATATTTTGAAGGCGGAAACTTGTCAATGAAAATAATTTCCACTTGAGATTAATATTCTTTAAAATGAGTTTTACCAAAATGAATAAATAATTAAAGCCTGTTCAGATATTTAGTTGTGATTAAAATCTCTACATCATTTGCTGAGTTTGTTTTCTTAAAGTCTTGAAATGATTTAATTTTTGCGTCGCTTGTCTTGTTGTTTATTTATCTTCTTTCGTATTATTTTAGACCATTTAATGCTGCCGCTGCTGCTGCTGGCAAAAATATGAGAGAAAATAAAACAAAAGTTGATTTGACGCCGTTGCGCTTTGTTTTTCCAGCATTATTTCTTAATAAGCGCCAAGCGGGATTTTCCTCGATTTTTCCCTGCTCCCCATTTGTGTTCCTTGTTTTTTTTCTGCCAGCAAATCCCCTCGAACAATTTGTTCCCCATTGAGCAGGGGGAGAGAGTGCCAGAGGCAGATGAAGATAAAGAAAAAATTAAATAATAAGAGTAGAAACTTCAGTCAGATTTTATTACGTAATTGGGTAGCAATTTCTTCATGGCACAACGGGCCCAAAGTTGCCACAGCCACTGAGCACAAATTAAATTTGGCCTTTTCTACGCCACCGCCCCCCTCTCTCTGCTCTCTTTTTTATCTGCTTCTCCGCCCTTAAGTATGCTACAGAAATGCGGCGGCTGCTTCTTTGAGCCGAGATTTCCCCGACTTTCCTTATATATATATATATATGTATAAATTTTTTTTTACTGCGAAACGCAGTGGAGCATTTTGCAGCTTGTTGCTTGTTGCTCTTGTTTTTTTCTTTTTATTTTTTTCCGTTTGTTGGAAGACTGGAAGACAAGGAGCTTCTCGTTGGCCAGGTTAAATTGAGCATCGCTTGTCCAGCGGCCGGTCAAAGGCCAAATGAAAGAAAATTAAAAATTAAGTGCAAAGTTTGCCAAGATTTTGTGTCAGGCTGCGGGATGCGGGGCTGGGTGGGGATGGTAAATGTGGGAAAATACCTATAAAGCTCTGGCCGCCAAAAAAAGATAAAATTTATGCAATGGCTAAAGTTTAATTGCCCAAACACGGCCGGTGCTTATTTCTTTTTACACACAACAAACAAAAAACATGAAGACTTAATCGAAATAACAAGCAAATAAAATGTTTGTTAATATGAATATTTTATAGAGATTTTAAATACATAGAATATTTAACTAAGTAACTCTTTAAACTTATTGAAAACGTTTTAAACGAATGTAATACGAATGCAAAATAAGCAAATGGTAAGTTTGTTGATATTAAAATAATAAATTTGGTTGGAAAAACTTGCAAACAAATCAAATAAATATAGAGATAAGCTAATTAACTCTTTAAACTTATTTTAAACTCATTAGTTCTGTTGGAATATAATTTTATATTTGATATTATATTGTTTGTTGATATTAAAATAATAAATTTGGTTAGAAAAACTTGCAAACAATTGAAATGAATATTAAATAAATATAAGCATAAGCTAAATAAACCTTTAAACTTATTAAAAACTAATTATTTCTAGTGGAATATATTTTTAAAGAGCAAATTAAATATATAAATATAAATTCACCAGATTTATCAACAGATTTTGCTTTCAGTGCACGAGAAAACTCAGTGTGTGTGATATCATGCAATTTATTTGCAATTTACGACCCCTGCTTCTCCACATGGAGACAATTTTCTTTTGCCATTCTTTTTTGTTTTCTTTTTGTTTTGCACTCATTTTCCACTTTATCAGCGATTTGTGTGTGCCTTCTTCTGTCTCTTTCTCTCTCTCCTTATCTCTCTTTCCCTCCCTCTGTCTTGCAGTCAAATCGTTTCGTTTCAATAGAATTTCAATAAATTTATCAACGTGTCGCCCCGCTGAGTTGTCCATGCCCTCGTCCTTCGCATTCGCCGTCGCCTTCTGGGTTGCCATTTTCATCTGCATCTGCATCTGCATCTCCATCATGGTGCCATGGATCTGCTTTTCCCGCTTTTCCCACCCCGCCCGCCTTTGCCTCTTAGCATTTTCCATTTACCATTTGCATCCGCCGTCTGCTCGAATGTCTGCGATTTTTCCTTTTGGCCCGTCGAGCAGAAACGGGCAATCGGTCGTATACTTTATCTGGCGACAGCGCATCGTTTGCATGCCTGCAGTGCGAGCTTTTCCTTCCCCCAGCTCCGCCAGAAAAGAGAGGAAAACTCCCCACCCACACTTGGGGAAAAAGGGTCAAATTCTTGACTTGAGTTCATTATTTTCTTGATTTAAAAATTCTCTATCTAGTGAGTCTTAATTCAAGGCTAGTTAAATTTTAAATTAAACCTATCGAAGCTCAAAATATTTAGCTAGTTCTGGATTTTGGAAAAAAAGGCTTACGATTTTTTTTAGAAATGCTTCCTTGGCTGTGTAACTTCTTGTATCAACTTCTAAATTTTCTTTTTTCTCTTTTTCTGTGTGTGTACTTTTTTGCCCACCCGATTTTCGCCCTTCCGTGAAACTGACGCTTCGTTACCCCTATTCAATTTCAACACCCGCCCGGCTCTATCTTTATGTCATCTTTTTAGTGCCGAGCTGCAATCTCCTTCCTTTTCCTCAATCACCACCTCCTGCTCCTACTTGTCTTGGGCAATGCGCTTATGTGCTTCCTTCCCCATGATTTTCCTCCCCCTGATTTTCCCCCTTCCTTTCCTTTAGCCATCGAACGTGCCGCCAGGAGAGCCAACTGGGTTTTCCCTTTTGCAAATCTGCTGCGGCTCTAACGGAAATTTATTATTGACAGCATCTGCCGCTGCAATGCAAACAACTGTGCAAGGAAGGAGTTTGCCAAGGAAAATGGGCAAGGGAAATTCTGGGTGGGGGGCAAATCGGATGGCAGACGCATGGAAAATGCCAGAGTCGGCAATTTTGCGGGCTAAGTAGCGGCCTCGCGTGTGTGTGTGTGTGTGAAACTCCGGGAAAACCCAACTGGCTCAATGGCTGAATGGCAAAGACACTGACTGCCATTGACGTTGCTGCCAGCCATCGCATCGGATGTGCATAACATTGACACAAAGTGCAGGGGGCGGAAAATGGGTGAAAATCGGGTGGGGAAACTCCGGGAAAGCAGGCTAGAACAGGCGAACAAAGTGGCTGGCCAGGAAATATATATTGGTGGTAATAAATATAGAACCCGAAGCCTATTTATAATGCTCAGGAATGTCATTTAAAAACGGATCAAAATCCGAAAAAAGAAAAAAGAATTATACGAAATGGAAACACACAAAAATGAGCTAATGGAGTTTCACTAAAATAAAAAACGAACAAAATGCCAGAATGACAGAAATCACAGCTTGCCATCAAGCTGCACTCATGAATTATTTAAAGTGTCTGAAAAATGGAACCAAATCGTTTGCGACAGGTTTTGTGGGGTTGATATTCGCAGATAGATTGCTATATCTTTAATGGACGTCCTGTCCTGTCAACTGTCGCTTTGTTGTTTCTAACTTTAGCTTTTACGTTACACTTTGAAAATAATTTTAGAATATTTCCAGGCTTCCAAGTACATTTTAAATAATATGTATTAAGCATACATTAAATATTAAATTTAGGAAATAATGTTTATTGTTAAATGAAGTAGAATATTCCAATATTTTTATTAGGAATATATTATTTTCAATTTGGATTTTAATGTTAATTTTTTTTAAAGAAAATACTATTTGAAAGCAATTAAAATTGTGCCTAACAGCGTGCTGCAAAAATGTATAGATATTTTACTGCATACTTTCGGACGCTTTTTCAATTGTTTTCAAGTCCACAGCTATTTTTGAGGAAATTAATATTATTTTTAAAAATTTATTATTCATTTATAATATATTATTTAATTATTAATTTGTACTTTTCTTCCTGTGGACTCGGGTTGCATTTTGTTGGCAACGCCAGACTTCAACTATGTAAGCTTTGCGACGTTGCCACTCAAGTGCCAAGTGACAAAGGGCAATCACTTGCGACCGATGCGATGCCAGGACCTGACCTCTGACTCCTCACTCCCTCCACTGCCACTTCCGGTTCCGGTTTTGCAGCCAGCCTTTGGCTTCCCCTTCAAGTTAATTACGCCAAAGTATTTCACATTTCGTTCCTTTTCTTCGGTGTCTGGCCCATTCTAATTTATTTAATTAATTTAAGTCAGGCGTTTTTTTAATGACAAGTTAAATAAATTTCGTTGATGTTTGTTTGCTTTTCTCTCTCTTTGGGAAAAATGTCCCTTGACCAAGTTTAATTATTTATTTTCAGTCTGCGGTCACCGTGCTCTGCCTTTGTGGTCATCTTCTAATGATTTTTTTCGGTGGGTTTTGTTTGCCATCAAAAATTATCTTTCTTTCGTTTTCTTTTTTTTTTTTGTTGGCAAATTTCGCAAATTAAAAGTTTCCACTTGGGCGGGGTGGAAAAAAAGGGAAAAAAGTTCGATGAAGCAACCCTTTTTTCGAGGGACAACAACAATCCACTAACAAGTTAAGAGAGCAATTTTCAGTTCTCTCATCGTTGAATTAAATTTCCAGGACCCCGGGAAAATGGGGTTAAGCATTAACAGCCAGCGAGTCGAGTTGTAATTAAGGATTGGCCGAAACAGAAACCGAAACCGAAACCAAAAAAACCAATTCCCAAAACCCTGGATCCTGGGCACGTTGTCCCCGCGCTCAGTTGGCCATTAAGGTGTCGCAAATTGAAAGCGAGCTGCGAGCGAGAGTCACCCACGCGTTTAAAGTCGCCCGCAATCACTGACGCCTGACGGCGTCAACGACAAGAAAACAGAAATAAAAAAAAAATACTGAAAATTAAAATAAATATTTTAGAAAGGGTAGCAAAGAGTTGAGTGCAAGGGGAGGGCTAAAAAATGAAAAAAAACGATTTATGTCAACCTTTTGATGCTGTCAAGTGGCGCAAATTGAATTATGCACAAAGAAGAGGTGTCGCCAAAGTCAACTGGCTCTGCTTTCTCGGCTTTTCGTAATATTTCGTCAACTTTGAACTCATTTTTTGCGCCCTTTCCTCCCTTTCCGAGAGCTTTGATTTTGAAATTAAAGAAACATTAGGGAGAGTTACTTTTTGGAACTCTCTGGGTTCTTTAATCTGGAGCATAGGCAATCGCATTGCTTTTTGTGATTATTTTGTAATATTCCATTAATAATTTGGGTGCTTAAATTGTAATAAATAATATAGCTTGCTTGGGGAATTATATAATTAAAGCTTAATAAATTTATATATATTTTAAAATTAAATTTAAAGCCATTGATTTCCTTAAAAAGGTTCTGGGCATTTTAGGGCAGTTCAAACTACAAACTTCCAACAAAGTCCATAGCTCCTGAGGGGTCTCTGCAGTATTTCATTTAGTTTGGCAAATAATAATTACTCTTTAAAAAAGATTTATCTCTGTTTTAGGTAAAAACTGTGCTAAGTAAACAATACAATTTTAAGACATTTTATATTATATTTATATTTTATATTTTTTTATCGTATTTTATCATTTACTCTTTTATTTAAATCAAATGAATAAATGCCTAATTTGCAGCCATACATTTTGTCTTAAATAAAAAATAGAACTTGTTCAAAAACCCAAGATATTAGCATTATTTCCATAATTAATTCCCATGCAAATTAAAATTTTTTGTCCAAAATGTAGTCATTGTCTGGTAAATCCGAGACTGCCTGCTAATGCTGATGCGGCTCCAAAATCCGAAATGATGCCGCGCGAAGCCAATGGAAATCGCATTAAAATTTCTCGCATAAATCGGGAAAAACTGGCGAAAACTCAGAGAGAGAAACAAAAGGAAACTTTTGCAGGGAGAGGCTCAAGGAGGAAAAGGAGGAGGGTCAGGTGGGTGTGACGGCGGCAGTCATGTCAAACATGAAATTCAATTGTGCTGGAATTCGAGACGAGCAAAAAAGTGGTCGGCCGAGAGAGCATATGCAGGCCATAGAGGGTTAAGCGGAAGTCTCGCATTTGTGCAAAAGTTTCACGTTGACATTTCCATAATAATTTACTTTTCATTCTCTCTTTTACTTGGGAGTATTTTCTTTTTTTCTTATTTTCTTTTATTTTTTTTTTTTGCCACTCTCTGTGATTTTATTTGGGTTTTTCCTTCGTATTTTTGTCGGAAAGTTTGCATTGCTTTTGACGCACGACCGAGTAACGGAAGTGGGCGGTGGGCGTCGATGGTGGGCGACCCCGGGTCTAACCCCTTGAACTGACCCCTTTCCCTGCTCACAAAAAAGCTTCAGCTTTCGGCTGTTGCTGCTGCCTTTTTGCATATTGATGAGGCGGGCACAGGCACTGAGAAATCTGTGCTGGATCCCTCTGCTGGCAAATGGAAAATGGAAAATCTGAAATCTAAAATCTAAGTTGCCCGCGGTGTAGGGGAGGGCGGAAAACGCGTGTCAAAATTGAATGACAAAACTCATGTGTGCGGCATTAGAGGTCGTCGGTCGTCGCTGCCTTCTCTCCTTTCGCGAGAGAGACACATGTGCGTCGAGGCTAAGCCCGAAAGCCAAAAATGCAAAGCAGCTCGAAAAGTATTCCAAACTGTGTTTTTCTTTTTTTTCCGCCCACAGCAAACCGCTGAATCCCCCGCCGCCGATCGACCACGCCCACATGCTACCGTGTTTTTCCTAAGGCAGCAGCAAAACTTTATACATTTTTCATGGGATGAAAAATCAAAAATAAAATGCGGAAAAAATAATACAAAAAACAAAGAGAGGGGGTTTTATTTAACAAAATTTTCCCGCAGCTAAAGGCATTAGAATTTGGCATTTAAGCTGAGATTATTCAGGAATTTTAGCTAGAAACCCCTTAAATCCTAAACTTGTATTTCTCCTTTTAAATTAAAATCAAGAAAAATAATGACTGCTAATTAACCAATTAAAATAAAACCTTTAAGTGTTACTAAAACTAATAAAGGCCATTTAATGTTGCTTCAACTTCAAAAGGCTCTCGCCCATTCCCCTTGGCCATCCTCTTTTTTAAGCACCAATAATGTGCTTTTAATTTCAATTGAAATTAACTTCCAAGTTCGGTTTGATTGGCTGTATAAAACCGTCTATATTGCCTATATGCTTTGTGCATCCAGAAAACTGCCAAAGCGAGAGGAGAGTGAGTACTCATCTCCTGCCAAACGCACCACCGTACTTAAAATGCTATTAACTCAAGCGAAGAGTAAAGAGAGGAAAAAAGCGAAGAAAATATTGAAACTTGTGCGGCTTTTGGGCTTTTCGGCTGCGCTATTTCGGCCCATTTCACTCCAGCATCATCCCAACCAGCCCCATTTTGGGTAATTCTATTTTTCCTGCGGAGGAGGCGGGGCGAGGCGAGACGAAGCGTCTACTTAAAAATACATTTACACTTTAATGACGCCCGCGTCGGTCTCAAAAGCGCAAAAACCCAGAGAGCCAGAGGAGAGCCACAGAGCCAAAGCAAAAACAAATCAAAAAGAAATTAAATGACCTTTTCACATGCCAGACAATTCTTTAAACTCAACGGGTGGCCCCCAGGGCGGGAAACCACCGCAAGGCCAAGCCAGGACAGGCCAGTGTTTCCATGGGTTGCCTAGGATGGTGCCGGTGCCAGAGGGTCGGGGTCAGGTTCGGGTCATTCAATGTGTTTGACTGCCGTCGTCGTTGCCATCGCCGATGTCCCCTACGTGACGAGTGCTGCCAATAACAAAAAAATAAAAGAAGAAAAGAATCCCGAAGGGGGCCCAAAAAAAAAAAAAAAAAGAAAGCAGCGGGAAGAGAGTGGCAAGAAATCGGAAATCCAAAAATAAAATATAGAAAGTCGATAGCGGAGCACCCTGACAGAGTTTTGGCAAGTATAAATTAAACAAAATATAAATCAAAAAGGTGCATAAAGCTTGAAAGTTAATTAAAAAATGTATTAATATATTGAATATTAAAGGAATGATGAAATATTGGATATTTAAATCTTAATCTGTAAATAAAAATTAAATTGCATAACAAATACCCTCATCTTAAACCTATTTGCACGCACATTGCCCCGCTTTCTTGTTCTAAGTCCAAGCTTGATTGATTAGTTCAATGATTTAATTAAAGAAAATATGCTTTAAATTGTTATGGATTCGGTCAGGGTTCAAAATACCTCAGAAAAGGGTATAACAGAAGGAGAGCAAAGCAGCATATCGCCGGCGACACAAATGTAATAAAAGGCGGCATCAAAAGGCCAAAAACACACAAAAGGCAACGCTGCCAATACAAATGCCAGGTCCCGTGTCCCGGCTAATGTTGAACCCATTTCAAAGTGTGTCCTTCCTGCCCAGCCCAGCCTCAATCCCTTCCTGCCTCGCCAATCCTTGCTCCCATGTCCGTTGTGTCCGTAAAACTTTTGTTATTCTTGTGTGCATTTCAATTCGATTCTGTCTCTATCTCTGGTCTTCTTTTTTTCTATTTTTCTTTTTTTCTTTTTTTCTTTTTTTCTTTCTCTCTTTTCTTTTTTGTAGCTCCTCCATCTCCTATCAGGGCAATCACAATTCATATTTAATGGCGAGTTCGATTCCAGCTGCCCTGCAGTGGCTTTGGCATTCAGCAGGGCCTTGACTTGGCCTGACTTTGGCTGGGCTACTTGCATTTCAATTCATTCAACCTATTGTCAGAGTGTGACCAGGCTTGCATAAGCATCAGCGAATTAAGGAACCATAAGGAAGAGTAAATAACGTGATCAATATCCGCATATTGCATTTATATAATAGTTTAAAATGGATATAAGTTTACTTGCAATTGAATTTCATCAATGTATGGCATTCTTATTAAATCAGAGTGTGACGAGGCCTGAATAAGCTTCAGAGCAGCAAAGACAACTGAAGAACGTGGTCAATATCAGTATATTTGATTTTTATGTATTTTTAAATTAATTTTATTCACTTAATTGCATTTCAATTCATGTAACTTATTAAAAGAGTGTGACCAGGCTTACATACAAATCAGTTTAAGAAATATAGAGTAAAGAAGGCAAGTAAACATCGTGATCAATATCAGTATATTACACTTATGTAACAGTTCAAAATTAATATATAAATTAAATATATTTGAATAAAAAAAGTAAGCTCGTTTTTATTAAAAACCCAGTGTGCCCACCGTAGAGTATTCTACAGAATGGCGCACCGTGATAGAGAAATAATAACCCCAGCACAAAACTACCAACGAAAGTTTCGCCCCAAGACCAAAATAAATAAGCGAAAATAAATCCCACAAGAACGCGGCCAAAAACATAATCTTCTTATGCTCATTGCTCAGCATTACACAAAATACAGTCACACTGGTAAATGGAAAAAGGCGGAAATAATATGGAGCTCGGAGGTAGAACTAGGAGGAGGAGCAGGGCCACCACCTCGAGCTGGTCGAGGGGGCGAATAGAAATGGAAAACTTATAAAATATCTGCGAGGAATACAAATTCAATTCATGAATAAATTTCATGTATAGCCCTTGGCTGCTTTCTATTTTATGTATTTTATGGCACATGCCGTTCGTTGTTGGTTGTTGGTGTTGAGGTTGCCGGGCGACTATGCATATCTGCCTGGCTTTGGCATTGGGGGAAGGGACAGGACAGTGGGAGCAGCATCCAGTTGATGATTTACCAACAGGCGGCCAGGCAAGACCAACACACACATACGCCAGATAATTACGCCGCGGTCTAGACTTTAAACCCGGGGTTAGGTTTTCGAGTTTCGCCTGGGCCAGGGAAAAGTTGCCAACTGGCAACGGTAAATTGTTGGCTGGCACTGCCGCCTCCTGCCAACATAATCACAAGTTAATCCTCCGTGTAACTTTACCACCAGCCAACTGGGCAGTGGCAGTGGGAAAGTGGCAGTGGTGGCTCTGGTGGCTCTGGTGGCTCTGGCTCTGTTCGAATGTAGATAAGCGGCCCTAAGCCAAAGATACAACTTTCAGATACTTGCCAAACTGAAATGTTGCGATGGCTTCGCACTCCCTCAAAAACACAGCAGCCAAAGCAGCAGCGGCTTAAAAATGTTTCATTTTTATCGCAGCCAGTCAGCGAAAAGAGAGAGTGAGCGAGGTGGAAATTCCTTCGAAATAATGCCAAAAGGAAGTCGTCTTCGCCGCGCTAGGGTTTCTGCTTTCTGCTGCCAGATATCTTCATCCAACTTTGATGTTTGACTTAACGCACACACACATGGTTGAAGCACTGAACTCTTAAAACTTTTGTATTTATATTCGAAGAATTCAAAAATTATACTGCCATTGGAGGAGTTTCCAGCTAAGAGCTAAGCTTCAATCTCTATAATTCCTATTCATTTGTAATGAGCAGAAATAATAATAAGTATACCTTTTCTTTAGAACTAAAAATATGAAGACAATTATTAGGAGTTCCTTGAAATCATTTTAATTAGGTTTGTAGAATATTTAATATTATATAAATGTAAAAACCCAAGCCCAGCAAATGGGAAATATGTTTATAGGAAATAGGAGTTTCTTGAAATCATTTTAATTAGGTTTGTAGAATATTTAATATTATATTAATGTAAAAACCCAAACCCAGCTAATGTAAAAGAGACTGAACTGCGGTTTAACAAATACTAAAATAAATTTCAATATCTTCCAAACACTTCTTTAAATTACATTTATAAAATAAGTAAATTTAATAAAATATTTTCAGACCCTCAAAAATGAAATACCTTCCACATTTAATATGAAAAATACCAATTGATCGCATTTCAGGTGACAATACTTGTCGAGTCGCGTCGCTCGCCGGGAGCTTGTTCATTTAAAAAGGACCTGCTGCCTTTTGGTCAACAGCAGGACATTGTTTGCGGAGCCTTTAACAAAGTTATTTACAGCTACTGGCGGCTACCAGGCTCCCTGGCTCCCAGGTGGAAGTAAAAATACAAGAAAAACGAATGCAAAGGGAAAACAAAGAGCGGAAACCAATTCGACGAAAGGTGAAAGGTGTTCGTCTGTTGATTCCCACCTTTACCATTGCCACCATTCCTTTTCCTTTTCCCGGCAACCGCCGGGGGTCCCAGGCCATTCTGTTTCGGATCCTTTCAGCCATCAGCTTTCAGCGCTCTTTTAGCTCTTTTTGACTGTGGCAAGAGTTACGCAAATTGCTGAGCTGGCAAAGGCTGTAAAATTTTATTGAGCATACAGAGGCGACGAGCCACGACAAATATGCGGTCCGCCCTCCGACTGCCGCTGACTGGTAGGCCGCATTACGGCCTTAATTTCCAAAAGAAGCTTTGATTTAAAGGGACGAACGAACACGGCACGGACTCGGCCGAGAAAGGGCGATGGCGATGAATTTATTGTCAAGTATAAAATGTTATGGCCATCAAGGTAAAGGTAAGGGCGGGCTACCTGTCACGGGGACAAGGACCAAAACAGTTATTTGCACTTGCCTCAGTTACGTGCCGAATCAATTGGGCGACGGCTGCTGTCGACGATTGTCAAAAGGTGGTGGTGGTGGGGGTTTTAGTAAAGGGGGGATCTTTCAGGGGCTGGACGCCCCTCTTTTACAGGGAACTTCCTCCACAAGGAAAGGAGAGGAAAAATCAAACATAAAATAAATTATAAAAAACTAAAAGATTTAAGGACTAAGAAACATGAGATAAATATATTAAAAACATAAACAGAATAATACAATAATTAATACAACAAAATCTACAATCGAAACTCCAACCATAAAGTGTGTTTAAAAATTTATATAGGTAATCCCACGCCTCTGGGCCAACTTATAATATCCTCGAAGGGGACATAGGGTTTGGTAGGTGGCATTCCTTAGTGCCCATAAAATGGCCGTAAATTCTGTGGGCGGTTTTGTGTTGCTTGGCTGGCTTTTCGGGGGCTCACACCTGCCTCGCATGCCAAATGAAGTAAGAGATCCTGGTGCCGCCACCCCCGATGATGCATATTTGATGCTTGTTTTACATATGCCAACAATCCAGGGATGACACATGCTTCCACAACACACACACACCACGCACAACCAGCAGCAGGCACGCACACTGCCAAAATTTGTCACTGACAATTTTCATTAATTTAAAAAGCCAAATAAATTGTGAGGCTTCAACCGCAACAAGAGCAAACATCTAGGCCAGCAAAGCGGAAACAAGCAACTGACGCATATCATTAAAGAGTAGTTACAGGGGCTGATTTTTAAGGGGGTGTGTGCGTAAGATGTGTGTGTGATGTGGGGTGGGGTGCGTGTGTGCCATATGTAAGACACTCTTAAATGGATCGCTTGTTTGCGACGCACAAACACCCCACCCACGCTCAGGTGAGAAGACGTACGAGGCGCCTACGCAAAATCAGGGACAACGAGTTAAAGCCATCAAGAAAGGCATACAAAATTTCTGAAAGTCAAAAGAAGACTTAAAGGTGAATAAATAATATTTATCATTATAAACATAAGGTAACAGCTTCAAAAACTAAGAAAAACCAAAGAGGTAAACAAGAAAATAATATTAGAACCATAATATTTTAAATATAATTTCTAATATTATTTAAATTCAAATACAATGCAATTTATCTGCTTTCCCATGTAAACAGACCATTTACTCCAATTATTATTTATTATTTAATGCGTTTAGTTAAACACTCTGGCGAATTCTATAAAATGAAAGCTGGCAAATTTAATCAGATAAATCTCAAACAACGCGCCATTATTAAGCAAAATATTCCCAAAATGCCATTTGATATGCTTCAGCGCGCTTTGGTGTATGGTTATTCGTTATTTTTTTTAATAATATTTCCCACCGAGTTTTTCCAGTGGTTAACGGCTGAATTTTGTAAAGGGGGTCAACGAACCAATGCAATGGAAACTCATAAAGCCGCAACTTTGTTGCGATTTTCCATTGGGCGGATGGCTAGATGGATGGTTGGATGGATGGCTGGTTGGAGGGCTATATACATATAGAACGCTCGCTACCGGAGCTACCGATACCAGCTTCTGATGTCTGCGCCTTCGCACTTTGGATGACACCGGCAACAACCAGAAAACCTGCACCATCACCAGCACCCACTCAGCCTGCCGGGAGAAAACACTTCCTGTCAGCACACACACACACACGTTAGTCAGGATAAAAAATGGAAAAATAAAAAGAGGAAAGCACCCACACACACACACTTACACACGGGATCCTTTCGCCGGCAGTCATGCTAATAATTTGATGGCACAAGCGAGCGAACAGCGACAACGTCAGGTGTAAAATATTGTTAAGCGCAAGCACACACGGCCACACTGGGCACACTCATTCATGACAACATCCTCCCACTCATACACAAAAAAAAAAATATATAGACTCCTTTCGAAAACGTAGCGACGAGATGTAACATTTTTATATAATAATAAAATATACTAATAAAATAATAATAATTAATAATATACATATATAATATAATAAAAGATTGCTTAAAAAATAAATTGGGTTTTAAAATCCATTTAAAAAGTTGTCTAAAGTATAACATAAAATTTTTAAGATACCAAATTCAGAGTAAATCTGTTCTTTTATTACGATAAAAAACTTTAAAATACTAGGGATTTTAAATCTCTAATTATAATAATAGAAAAAGAAACAAACATTTTAAATAAAGTTTCCTGAATTTATTAATACAAGAAAATGCCTAAGGTCTTAATTGATAATTACTATCTTTGAACTCTACATTATTGTGATTTTAATTTTTGCCAAGTAAGATGGTCATATTTTTTCTCTCTCTATAGCACAAATTCATATGCAAATCGGAGAAGAAATCCAAAAAAAAGGAAAGAAAACCAGCAGCAGAGGCTGGGGAAAAAAAGGGGAAAAACAAGCTGGCGATGCGAGCTGAAAGGCATTTCATGTTGATGTTGCGTTTTCATTACGCGCAATTTCGACTGCCACGCCCCTTCGTTGTTAATTTCCTTTGATGCCGCAGCGCGAATTGAATTAAATTCTATTAAAAAGTCACCGAAAACACACACGAGTACAAATCATACATATATGGAATATGTTTGTGGCATTCTGGCAGTTACTTTACAATTGTCTGAGTTTTTTTTCTGCTTTTCTACTAAAACTGCAAAACTGCAAAACTCACCTGCAAATTGGGCGGACAATGATCCAGCAGCTCCAGCATATGTTTGATATTCTGCGCATCCTGTATCACAAAATTCAATTCCATATCGAATTCACCGCCGACCAGCTGAAAAAAAGACAAAAAATAAATGAATAAATAAGGGATATATATACGTGAATGAATTAAATGTGCAGCAGCAGGATTTCGGTGTAAACAATGGAGGAGCAAGCAGCGCTCGGAGCTGTTGAAAAATGTTCACAATTAGTGAAAATAATTTCTCCCCTTTTTGTTTTTATTTTTTATGATGTATTCGTATATACATTTTTTGGGGTTAAGTTTGCACGGGGATAATCTGCGGGGAAAATATGCAAAAAGTTGGATGGCGAACATTTTGCACAGCAGCAGATTTGTAATTGGTAAAGTTTGAATTGGAAATAATGGATGAGTGTGTGTACTTTTTTTTTTTTTTTTTTTTTTGTGGGGACACGGCAGAACGGAAAATGAGAAATGGAAAATGACAGACAAAAGTTTGAGTGGAAAACCATGAGATAACACAGAGACACACACAGACAGACACACATGGCCGGATTAAATCCGTGGATTGGCTAAATTCAATGTTTAAATGGAATCTAGACCACAGAAAGTTTCCGGGCACCCCCACCTAGATAACTTTATCGGCTTGTTTTGATTGATCAACTCTGCAGCTGCTGTGTGCGTAAACTTTTTAATAGAAAACCGAACAGAAAAAGTGCACTGCCAAAGTTGGCAACCGTAAAGTCAATTGTAATGTAATTACAATGGGGGTTTAACTCGAAAATAGATACTTTTACATACAAGTTATTATTTGTTTCGGAATATTTTAGATACACTTCTCGACTTTTAAGACCAGATTTTAGTCATGGTATATTTTCCTAATTAATTTTCAAGTGCTTATAAATCCAACTCACAGCAAAGAAAACCAATATAGTTAATGAAATTCTAAAATATTTGCATACTTAGTGATTAAAAAAAGATACGAAAATCTACTCTCACTCTGTCATTTTCCAGAAACCAGATATTTACTGCCTCTCCGAGTTTTTGGTATCTAATTCTGTTTGATGAATGATGATCTGACTTTAAATGTGCGCCCCGGAATATATCCCCCATTTTCTTATCGCCTTTTTTTTTTGGGAATGGGAAGGGATTATCATTTAGCAAACCATTTGCTGGCTTTTTCTCCCCGGTAATCCCAATCGCAGCCTCCCGGCCTTTAGTTTCCGTGGGCTTAGGCTAAGTACAGTCGAGTGTGTTAACTGCTTGAGCGTGTCCTAGACACATCCTTTTGCCATCGAGGAGCAATCAGAGCGTCCTTTCAGCAGAAGGACCAACAACAATAACAATCGGCTGCCTGGGGGGTGAAAAACTGGTTGTTTTCCAAGGGGAAAAACCCTCCAGTCACGTCACAAAGCGGCGGCGGCAAAAAAGGTTCTAACTTAATTATGCCAGGCGCCAAACGAAAATCCACTTGCTCCCCGTTTTTGCTCAAACCAGTGACAATTTCAGGGCCACGCCCACTTCCTCTTAGCCCTTACGAAGCTGTCAATAAATATATATCTCTATTTTTGCTGTCCAAAAATTGTTTTTCTTTGGCTCTTTTGTGGATTTTTTATACCCGTTAAGGGTTTATTAAAAGGGTATATAATATTCCATGTAATAATTAATAATTTTAATATTATTTGATCATTATTTAGTTAAATAATTTTAATTTGGCTCTTTTGTGGTTTTTTTATACCCGTTAAGCGGTATATTATATTCCATATACAAATTAATATTTTTGGTATTAAGAAAGCTGCATTTTAGTTTAGAATATTTAGTTAATTAATATTAATATTATTATTTATAAGAAACTTATAAGCCCAGAAAACCTGTTATTTTCGTACCGGGTATTACATAGTCGTGGCCTTCTTTTATTAATATCGAAGCTTTAATAAAATCAGAGAAATAAATTCAATAAATTGATTAGGGGAGAGCGGAGGAGAGAGCGCGGTGCTCCGCCGTTATCTTACAAGTGTTACAAGTGTCCTTTCACACACACACAAAGCGATATAAATCCCCAACTGTATTTATGTCTGTTTTTGTTTGTTTTCCTCGCCTTTTTCCCCAGTTTTTCTCGCTTTTTTTTTTGTGTGGGTGAAAAAAGCCGGGTGTGGGGAATGGCGGCCGCCAGTTTGGCGCCTGGCCATCAATGGACCAACAACCACACCCACACCCGACAGCCGCCACCGCCGCCACCATCATTTTATTTATAATTTTTTTTTTACGATTTTTTCCCTACTACTTTTGTGAGAGTGCACTCCAAAAGCTGCTTCATAATTATGCGAAAAACGATTTTAGCCCGGCTTGGAGTTTGTTATGGCGACGATGGCAGCAGGCCTTAGCCTTGATCCTTTTCTGCGGTTTACGGCCACGCCCATTGCGAATGCGATTTGCCTTATCACCTGGCAACAACAAAAGGGAGCCCAAGAGCGGAGAAAATCGGGGCAACAATATGGCCAGCAAGCAAATCTGTCTGTTGTGATGCCGAACATAAAGCGAAATCAAAGCATCCTCACCCCCTCAGAGTGGCAATGAAAACAAACACAGTGGAGGAGCAGCAGCAGAAGGAGCAGCTCTAAGTCCGCTGGATTAGGTAGCAATTTATAATGCCCCTCTAAGTCCCCTCGGGAGAGGCATTGGAAAAACAAGGCAAGCTCCAAGCCAAGCCCACACCTCAAGCGAGGACCTCGTGAAAGGATTTTCCTCATTTCCAGGAATCAGGAATAAATATCTACAATATGAGCAGCTTCTTGGGTTACTTGAACTAGTTGAAGAGAAAATAATTCTGTAATTTGGAAACTAACAGTCTTTCATATTAAATAATATACAGAATAATATAAAATGAATAAAATAAGTTATTCCAGCTTGTTCAGACGAACATGAATATTTAGAAAAATAAGATTATTTTTTGGGCTCCGTTCATATCTGTGCATATGAACCGAGAGCTGTAAATTGAAATATACAAATACATATATGCAGGGGTCTATCTAAATGCATGCGTGCTTATCTTTAAATATAGCGGCCGTGTGGCCAAACACGCACTTGAAAAATATTGAACATGTAATCTGAGCTCCTGCAAGGGATCTCAGCATATCTCAGAATATAAGACAAACAAATGTGCGGCCTCTGCGTAGGTCATAGATAAGAGTAAATTTAGAATTCAATCTCCTATAAAAGAGGGAGACCGTTTTAAATAAAATCAGTTTCTTACAAAAACTCATGTGTAAACGTCTTCTTATTTGGGACTTTACATATTGGTCATTCGAGCACTCTGCAATTTTCCCCCTTGTGGTAAGAAGTTCAGAACTCTAAACCAGCTCCTTAAAGTTTGTATGTTGTGCTAGACACACGCAGCTAAAGGTAGCAAAATAAATAACTCTTGTTTCCCCCTCTATGGTAAGGAACAGAGTATAAAACAAAAAAGAAAAGGATAAAACAAGAGTCCTTATTGTTTAAATTATTATTGAAACACACAGAAAACAAAAACTGTGTTGTGGAGATACGGTCGTAAATATTCGACAGTTTGCAATTTTTCTAAAAAAATTGAGTGAAAAAAAAAAAACAACATATTAAAACTAAATAAATAAAGTATTTAGTTTGGGCGTTTGTTTCGAGGCCTTCAACATCGAAAAGTGAAATAAAGGGCGTATCGAGGCCAAAACATCGAAAAAATCAACTGTCAGTGACAAAAAATATTCAAAGTGCGATTTTTTTCAAAATTAATAATCAAAACACAAAAAAAAAAAAATTCTTCAAACATTAAAAATAAATCTACAAAACAAAACATCTACAAAAAAAAAAAACATCAACAAAATCATCAAGCAACTACCAGAAGGAAGACCTACGCCTACAACAGCAGCAGCAACAATACATAGCAGCAGCGCCTACAGCAGCAGCAACAACATTAGCAGGGCCTACAGCAGCAGCAACAACATTAGCAGCGCCTACAGCAGCAGCAACAACATTAGCAGCGCCTACAGCAGCAGCAGTAAAATCAACAGAAACGCAGACAGCAGCGGCAATATCAACAGCAGCATCTGCAGAAGCGGCAAACACGACGGCAGCGACAGCAACAGAAGCAGCAGCTAAGTCCTATTTTTAAATTTGTAATTTTAACTTAAAAAAAAAAAAAATGATGTCCGCTGAGACCATTGCCCTTATTAAAAGGCAAGTAGAGATTACAGAGCTAAGTAGGCAGTTGGAAGGGCAACCAAGCCTTAGTTTTAACTACATGAAGCAGTTTGACGATTTAAAAACCGAATGCATAAAGAATAATTCGGCACTGCTAAGAATAGGAGTGGTCGATCATGACTATTTTAGAAATAATCATTTTGAAACAATGATGTCAACATTTCAAAATATAAAATTAAGAATTGATAAGGTGTTGAAAAAAGCAGATGAAGTTGAGGTTCCAAGTCCTAGCAAAAAAGTAGAGCAGGAATCAAAATTGGACAATGCAATTAAGCAGTTAGATGAATTTTTAAGGGAAACTATTTTGGAAATTCAGGAAGAAAAAATAAACACGTTTGAAATTAGAATTAAAAAGATTCAATTCTACTGGGAGAGACTTATTAAATTAAAAAAAGTAAACCAGATTGATGTCACTGATAGGAGTTACGATGATATTTTGGAAGAATTAGAATTCGATATTTCATCAGTAACAAACGATATGAAATTGAAATTAAAGGGAGTGGTGCCAAAAGGTAGAGGTTGGTAATCTAAAAATTGATGATTTACCAACACTACCTAAAATACAGGTTCCCACATTCTTTGGAGATTCCAAAGATTGGGACCTGTTTTATGAGTTATTCAATGAACTCATACATTTAAGAGAGGACTTGAGTCCGACCTTAAAATTTAATTATCTTAAGATCTCACTTAAGGGAGAAGCCAAAAAAGTGGTTTCTCACTTATTATTGGGATCTGGAGAAAATTACGAGGCCGCTTGGGAGTTATTAACCAAGCGGTACGAAAACAAAAGGAAAATATTTTCCGAGCAATTAAATCGCCTACTTGAGCTAAACAATTTAAATATGGACTCAAATAGGCATTTAAGAATGTTTATTGACACAATAAATGAGTCAATTCACATGATTAAATTAAAGGCACAACTTTCCGATGAGGTAGATATAATATTTGCTCATATAATTTTGAAAAAATTTGATAAAGAGGCTCTTCAATTGTATGAAAGCCATATTAAAAAGACCAAAGAGGTCCAATTATTGTCCGACGTAATCGAGTTTTTAGAGCAACGACTAAGTTCGATTAGCTCAGTTCAGGATGAAAGGCCTGTTAAAAAAATTGTAATGAATAAAGAATATTCAATCAACAGTTGTCCCATTTGCAAAGAATTGGGACACACTATATTACAATGTTATAAATTTAAATCCTTAAGTCCATCAGAAAGATGGGATAAGGTTAAAATAGCAAAATTGTGTGTAAAATGCTTAAAACATGAAGCTTATAAAAAATGCCTTAGCAATATATCCTGTTCTACTTGTAAGGGATATCACAACAGCATGCTCCATATAAATTATCAAAAAATTGAGAAAAAGGTAAATACAATCAATACGTCGGATCAAGCATTATTAGCTACGGCTAGGGTCCAAATTAAATCCTGTAAGGGAAATTTCGAAAATTTAAGAGCTTTGATTGACAGCGGGTCACAAAGTACAATCATTTCAGAAGAATCTGCGCAGATTCTAAAAGTAAAAAAAATTCGATCGGACACCGAAATTAGTGGAGTATCTTCCACAGGAAAGTGCATCTCCAAGCACAAAGCAGTTATTTATATAAAACTGCAAAATTCTCAAAAAATTTTAAAAACTGAAGCTTTAATTCTTCCCAAGCTAATGAAGGCATTGCCAGCCAGCACAATAAATGTTGGCAAAGAAGAATGGAAAAGCTATAATTTAGCTGATCCCGATTTTAATAAACCAGGTCGTATTGATCTGATCATTGGAGCAAATGTATACACTCACATTATACAGGATGGAGTTGTAAAAATAAACGGGTTCCTGGGACAAAAAACTGAGTTCGGGTGGATTGTCTCTGGAGGTAAAAAATCCAAAGGAAAGAAAACAATCGTTGCAACAGCGATCGAGTTGAACGATTTGGATAGATATTGGGAAGTAGAGGGAGAAGGCAAAAATGATATCGAGTCTGAATGTTGTGAAAATAAATTCACTAAAACTACAAAGATAGGTTCAGATGGGCGATACATTGAGTCAATTCCATTTAAAGAAGATATAACCTTAGATTCAAAGAAACAAGCCGTTGCTCGTTTTATAAATTTGGAGAAAAAATTAAATATAAATAAAAATCTTAAGGTTGACTATACTAAATTCATGAATGAATATTTGGATTTAGGGCATATGGTCGAAGTGCACGATGAAGGTAAATATTTCTTACCGCACCAGGCTGTAATTAGAGATTCAAGTCTGACGACCAAATTAAGGGTAGTATTTGATGCTTCAGCAAAGACTACTAATAGTAAAAGTTTGAACGATATAATGTGGATAGGACCACGAGTTCAACAAGATATTTTTGACATTGTTGTAAAATGGAGAAAGTGGGAATTTGTAATATCTGCGGACATTGAAAAAATGTACCGTCAAATTCAAATAAATCATCAGAAATATCAATATATTTTATGGAGAAACTCTCCAGAAGAAAAATTTAAAAATAATACCTATTCAGATAACGGAACAAATTTCGTGCGAGCGTCAAGAAAGTTAGATCAGGAGTTGGTCAAGGCAATCCAAGAAAATATAATGATTGCTGCCCAGCTGGAAAAGGATAGAATCTATTGGCATTTTATTCCCCCGGCAGGACCTCACTTCGGAGGTATTTGGGAAGCTGGGGTTAAGTCCATGAAATACCATTTAAAGCGAATTATAGGTGACAATAGTTTAACATACGAAGAAATGTCAACGCTCTTCTGTCAAATAGAAGCATGTTTAAACTCAAGGCCATTATATACGACAGTAAGTGAAATGGATCAACAAGAGGTTCTAACACCAGGTAATTTTTTGATAGGAAGACCGCCGTTAGATATAATCGAACCGATAAAAAATGAGAGAATAGGGAATTTGGATAGGTGGAAACTTATACAAAAAATGAAAAGAGATTTCTGGGTGAAGTGGAAAGAGGAATATTTGCACACACTTCAGCAGAGTAACAAATGGAAGAGGGAAAGTCCTAACGTAGAAGAAGGACAAATTGTATTATTAAAGGATGAAAATTGTCATCCAGCAAGCTGGCCGTGGAGGAGTGCCAACGATAACAGTTGTGAGATTACGCCTCTTAAACCAAACAAGGCTTCAAACTGTAGGTATAGTTCCATTAGTGAGAACAAATCATACTGGGTTGAGTTAGAGAAAAGAAGTAGTTGGCTTTTTAAAGTTCAGAATAACACCAAGGCTCGAATTCAGTGTGCCAGCTCCAAGTTACAGATAGTCGATTTGCCAGAACAAGGAATATTAACAATTAGGTCAGATTGTACTGCTCGAACAGATATCGATATACTAGTTGCTCATCACAGTATCCAATTAGAAGATCAAGGGACACTATCAGTGTCATATGTAGGTGAGATAAACGAGATTCCTAAGGTTGTTTGGGATAAGTTAGGCACACCAATTATCAATCATACTTTAGAAATTAAGAACCTATTAAATGAAATAAATGATTTAAAATCTCATAAATTAAAGTTACATGAATTAGATTTTCATCATGTTACTGGCCATACATCCTTAATGTTGGCAATTATAATGATAATTGTATTAATTATATATTTTGTACGTAAAATAAAAATACGAAGGCAATTACAAGCCATAGCTATACCTAGCAGCATACTTAATGTCTAAAATAAATTATATAAAAGCAAATTGTTAAATAAACAATATAATCGAATACGATAATAAAAGAAAAAATTGTAAAAATAATTATAAGCTATTAAAACCCGGCCAATGCAAGAGATTTAGTTGCAAATAAATTATATCGAAGGAATAAAGAAATAAATACAGTCCACTAAATTTTAAAATTGCAAATACAAGAAAATGTTAATTTAAAATATACACCTAATCTTGCCGGCCCTTGCCAGAATGTTCAGACGAACATGAATATTTAGAAAAATAAGATTATTTTTTGGGCTCCGTTCATATCTGTGCATATGAACCGAGAGCTGTAAATTGAAATATACAAATACATATATGCAGGGGTCTATCTAAATGCATGCGTGCTTATCTTTAAATATAGCGGCCGTGTGGCCAAACACGCACTTGAAAAATATTGAACATGTAATCTGAGCTCCTGCAAGGGATCTCAGCATATCTCAGAATATAAGACAAACAAATGTGCGGCCTCTGCGTAGGTCATAGATAAGAGTAAATTTAGAATTCAATCTCCTATAAAAGAGGGAGACCGTTTTAAATAAAATCAGTTTCTTACAAAAACTCATGTGTAAACGTCTTCTTATTTGGGACTTTACACAGCTCATTAAAAGATCGAATCCGAGGGACTTCCTTTTAAATTGTTTTGAAAAGGCTTAATTGTAATGTAAAGAACCATTTAATGTTTTTCTAAAGACCATTTACTGGTTATTAATAAAATATATGTTATGAAAAGATTGTAAGGATATTGTAAAGTATTCCTTTCATAAAATCAATCCTGTAATTTTTATAAAAAAATTATTAATTAATTATTAACCAATTAAAATATGTATTCTAAAAATGGACAAAATTATTATAATTGGGTAGTTTTCCTAATTTAAGCATTATTTTATATTTTATATTTACACATTTATTCAACTATAATTGAAACTGCAAGCTCGAACAAGCTCGACGGGGCGAAAGTCCATCTATTTTTAAGAAGAGAATGGAAAAGGACGAACCGACAAGGAGGAGAGTTGGGGGTGGTTGGAAAAACGCTCATTCATATTTAAATTAAACTTTGTGGAAAGTTTTTCGAGTTTTCCAAGCCCCCGAACCCACCCAGAAGCAGCCCCACAATTAACGCAGCCTCCGCCCAATCCCAACAATTTTCAGCCAGTTACGCCGCGTGTCTTAGTACAAGCATTTTAAACGCCGCTTAATTATATTCGTCGCTTGTTCTTCGCATCCCTCAATTTCCACCAGCACCCCCCAACCCCAACGCGATTTTCCGGAATCTCCCCAAGGAGCTTCGCACCTTTTCTAGCACATTTAGTCAATTTTAAGTTCATTTAGTACAGAAAAAAAGAGAAAACTTTTTCTTTGCCTTCGTTTTTCTTTCATTTTTCTTAGTTCTTTTTTTTCCTGTAGATTTTCTACATTTCATTTGTGCGGCGGAAAAGCTGTGGAAACTCTGGCATTGACGTGTCGCCCGCTTGTCACCTTGTTATCCCCACCCATGCCCACCTTGTCGCTTATTTAAAGTAAATTGAATTTCTATTTTATTTAAAATGCGCATTGAGACGCACTAAAAGTTCCTCAAGTGGCACCCAAGCATTTCCCAGGAGAAAGAAAGCGGGAAATGGGGAATCGCTGGCAGTGTGAAGGTGTAAAAATTACACTTTTACACTCTGGCAATGGACCGAAATTTCTTTTTTGTTTTTCTCTTTTAGCGAGTTCTCTTCTCTTTATCTCTTTTGTAATTCAATTTGATTTCAACAAGACGAAGGAAAAAACGAAAGAGATATATGTAACAGGGAACTGTAATTGAGGGAGAATTAACTTTTGGGATAAATAAAAAATAAGTCAGTTAGGGAGGGGAAATTTTTCTTTTTTAAGGCATTATATAGAAGATGAAGTGTAGTTATTTATGAAGATATTTAAATCGATGTTTAAATTCAAAATAAAATAAATTTAAAGAAAATTCACTAATACTCATTTTGTATTATCAAAATAAGACCCAATTCTTGTGGATTATAGACTTAACTTATTCCATTTGTTCATTCCAACCTCCTTACTAATTTCTTCCGCCCACATTTTCCGCTTTTGCTGCCATTGGCAGTCCCCCAAAGATCCCTGATTACGCCTATGCAGATATTCACAGCAATTGAGTCTCAGGTCTCGGGGAAAAGCTGCCTTTTCTCTTCCTCATTTTCGTGTTTGGGAAATGCGTTCCGTTTTGTTCGGCTCTGACTATTCTCGCCAGACTTCCCCACACTCCCCCTTTATTTCAGAGACAAGGCCTTCATCACCATTCGGGGAGCCAAGAAAAAAGCCGAAGAAAGGCAAAAACCTTTCACACAATACCCCCTCAGCTTTGTGCCAAATTTTCCCGGCTTTTCCCCAGCCCTGCTGCTTCTCTTTTTACTTCGTGTGTCATTAGGGAATATTCGCAGTTTTCTCGTGGTTAAGCTTTTAAAACAGTTTTGAAAAGTACACAGGCTCACAGGGGTTTCCCCCGCCACCATCTTATCATACTTGTACGTAAAAATTGTTGCCACAGTTTCGGCGTTTTCCTTTTTCGAAGCGTTACTTTTAAGTTTCGGTTTTGGTTTTGGGTTTCCCTTCGCTTCCTTTGTGTTCCTTACTCAATTTCTGTTTTACTTTCGGCCCAAGCCAGAAGGAACGAGAACGTGGAAAAAACCAACACAAAAAAATTGCTCGTTGGGGAAATTTTCCTGCTCAAGTTTTTATTGTTTGTTATTTTTTTTTCGGCATTTTTGGGTATGGTTTTATTTCCTTTGGCTTTCCGTGGCACCTCCTTGAGGGTTTCCCAAACGCAACTTGGTAGATTACTTTTGATTGTTCTATTTGAATATTTTACAGCTGGCATTGCGGCAACTTCTCTCTGGCTGATGGCCTCATTAGTTGTGACTCCATTGGGGTTTCTGTTTTTTATATATATATCTCCTCTTTTTTTTGGGAGCTGGAGGAATTATTGATGACGCTGGGGCAGTGGAGGGAAGACATCCGCCTGGCCCAAATCCAAAACTCCCACATCATTTATCATCACGAACAATTGCCCTTGGCTTAAACATTCTCCTATAATTATTACTTTTCCACCTCCCATTCCCCCTGCATTGATAAAGGGCTTCTCACACACACACACATATCCGCCTAACTGACAGACATCAATCAGATTCCTGGGAAAAGGCCGAGAATTGAGGAAATGGCAAGGCAACACAAGCCAGAGAAAAACAATAAACAAAAATATATATATAGATAGAGAGAAAGAGAGAAAGAGAGAGGGCACAGAAAAGAAATTCCAACTATTTATACATTTTATTTGTTAAAATAAATATTATAATACTTTGTTCAATTTATGGAGTTTATGGGCGAGTTTATTAATTTATTTATTTAGTATTTTAGAATTAGACTCCAATTTATCACCAGCTCTTAAGCTTTTTTTTTTGTTCTTTTAATAGGTTTATTGATGAATTTATTAATTAGCTTGATGGTGAATTTATTCATAATTGTATTGGTGAATTTATTTTTAAGTTCATTGGTGAATTTATTAATTAATTCACTGGTGAATTTATTCATAATTTTATTAGTGATTTTACTTATAAGTTTATTGTTGAATTTATTTATAGTTTTATTGTTGAATTTATAAATTAGTTCATTGGTGTATTTATTCATATTTTATTGGTGAATTTATTTATAAGTTCATTGGTAAATTTATTCATAATTGTAATGGTGAATTTATCTATAAGTTCATTGGTGAATTTATTCATAGTTCTATTTGTGAATGTATTGATAAATTCATTGGTGAATTTATTAATTAGTTCATTGGTGAATTTCTTTATTAGTTAATTGGTGAATTTATTTATAAGTTCATTAGTAAATTTATAAGAAATTAAGAAGTTCATTGGTGAATTTATTTATAAGTTTATTGGTGAATTTTTTGTATTAGTTCATTGGCGAATGTATTCAGCTTTTTATAGTGTTTTGGTAAATAAATCGGTCCCCAATCGATTACCAGCTCAAGCATTATATTTTTTTTCCCTGTGCAACGGCTAAGGTTCCCTTTTTCGGCATTTAACATTCCTTCCTTTTTTTATTCTTGCTCCCGTTGGCTTTAATCTGTTTTATCTGGCACAGCTTTTGCTCCACTCGGCTTCTCCTTATCAATATGCAAAAGTTCGTTCCGGCGAAAGGCGAGGAAATGAGGGGGTGGTGGTGGTGGGCGTGGCATGCTCCAAACTTGGCTAGGCAGCAGCTGATTGAGTGTATAGTCCAGTGGACAGGAGGGCAGAAGGCCGGGAGTACAGTGGGGGGACTCTGCACTGAAAATTGTTAAGCATAGACATTAAAATAAATTTATGCCATAAAAATACGCACACACACACATACAAGGGGGGTTGACTGAGCACAGAAAGCGCTGAAAATTGTTTATCGCCATGAAAAGTTTTCAGTTTTGCCCCTCTGCTGGTTGTTCTTGTTGTTTGTTTGTTTGTTTGTTTGCTTGCTTATTTTCGCTATTTTCCATTGCATACTTGGACGCGCATATGTGTGTGTGTTGTATCTGTGTGAGTTTTCAGTTAATCGAAAAAGTTAATCATCGAAGTTTTGCGCCACCAGAGAGGAGCTGCCTGGTCACTGCGAAATTTATTTATCAAAAACAAGTCCAGAGCACTGAATTTAATTCGAAAAATATAAAGGAAATTACCATTTGAATGGAAATTTATTGGGAGAATCATCCATGTGAAGAAGGGTTCATTTTAAAATCAAATTTGCGGTGTTATTGGTGAATTAATTGTTGAAGTTATTGGTGAAGTTATTGGTAGAGTTATTGGTGAAGTTATTGGTGAAGTTTTTGATGAATTTATTGTTTAACTTTTTGACGAATTTATTTTTAAAGTTGTTGGTGAAATAATTGGTGAAGTTATTGGTGAATTAATTGTTGAACTTATTGTAGATGTTATTGGTGAAGTTATTGTTGAATTTAACAAGGAAGGCTTGGTAAATTTATTTTTGAAATTTGTCTGGAATTCTTTGCATAAATCATAAATGTATTTGTGACTTAATTGTTGGTTTATTGGAAAGATCTTTGGGGATTCATTGCTAAATGCATTGGTGTGTTCAACATTTAGAATCCAAATTGATTTTTATAGGTTAGCTAATTTTTTAATTTGCAAAAAGGCAGGCCAAAAACGTTTTTCGTTTTTTTTTTCTTCCATGTAGCAAATGGAGAAAAAAAAGAAGAAAAAAATAGACATCAAATGAAAGGCAAACGTATATTTTCCAAATGAGATCCTGGGACTCTTTTTCCCTCCCCCTGCCAGTTCCTGTGTACACTTCCTTTTCATCATCTGAATATCCTTTGGCCTTCCCGGCAGCCAGGCAGCCAGGCAGCCAGAGAGACTTTGATTTCTCTGCGTTCGAGGCTTACAATTATTACCTTCTCACTTGATTGGCCGCCAGTCTCGCCCCACCCAATCAGGCCGGAATCTAAGCCGCAAGGAGCTGCCAGCCTAGAGCCTGGAACCACCTTGGAACCACCCTCGAACCGGCATTGGCCACAATGAGCTTCCTTTTAGCGGAAGTTTTGGCTGGCAAACATTTTGTAGAGACGAGAAATTGCATTGCATATTATTTGCTGATTGATTGAGTGATTGATTACTGGAGAGGCACCTTCCAGAATTCTGTGAGGACCGAGGGCTTCGGTCTTCGGTCTTCTTGAAAAAGCCACCCTCTTCTCTTATGTATTGCCTTTGCTGGTGGCATAGTCATCACGTAGATATTTTATAGGCTGCTCCCATTGAAAGCTTTACAAATTGTCATTTGAGCCGGGGAAAAGCGAGCGTCGCTGAGATATTAAGTGCCAAATGACAGTCCTCTCCTTGTCCTTTGACATTGACTTGACTGCCATCCCCAGTCGTCGACAAGGACGACGAGGATGCCCCACCAACGCCGCCAATGCGGCCATTAGTTTGTCATTGTCTGCGACATCCTCGACTTTGAACGTCAATAATTGAGCGTAAAATATGATTTTAAAAAATGAAAAAAATAAAAAATAAAGCTGGAGAAAAAAATGAAAGCAAGTATACGGAAGCACGGACGCAGAGTGGTAAGCTTGCTCCACCGGAATTGTGTGCCACGAGCACCTGCACTTGTCTTGATTGCTGTCTAGTCTTTGACTTCTGGATAATAACGAAAAATTCCACTTATATATATATATATATATATACTTATTTTTTGTACTTGCTCTTCCTTTGCCGCAAAGTTCAATTTTGGAAATGGGAGAGGGGATAAGTACTGCTTGACTGCGCTTTTCAATCTGCACAAAAAGGCAACTCGGTGGGGGGGAAATAACACACACACATTACTCGCACATCGCAGCCAGAAAAAGAATAAGACAACAAAATGAAAAATTAAGAAATCTCTTTTCCTAGCAGAGCGAAAAATAATAAAAGTAATGGCAGGGGGGAAGCACACACACATCTTGGCCAGGCCAAGAATGCATTTGTCTGCTGATGTTGCCATCGTTACTCGACCTCAATTCATCAAGAACTTGGCCAAGACAGCTGGAATTGGAATTGGAATCGAAATCGCAATCGAAGTCGGGTTTGAAACAGGACTTGGATTGGAACAAATTAGATGACAGGATATTAATCTGGCAAGCAGCCATATATAGGTTTATTGATGAGTGTTTTTGGGGTTTCTGCGGTTGCAATCAAGACATCTCTCTATTTGGCATTAGAGTGGAGCTTAGATGCAGCCTTTAAAGTCAAAGTAAAGGGTTAACATATATGTGATAGGATTCTATTTATTTTATGCAATCTTGCAGCCTGTATTTATAATAATAAATATTTGTATAAATAATAATAACAAAATATTTTGCATATAATTCCTATGTTTTCTTTTCTCAAAAAATTCCCTTAAATATTTAAGCTTTGGTGAATACTTAAACGCGACAATATCTTTGTTTTTAAGTGCTACCATCCTACTACCTTTCCCCCAAAAGCAAAAAGAAGAAAAATGCCTTCCCATGCCCACTTTATTCTACCATTTTTTTTTTCCCCCGGAATGCACTCACATTTTCTGTGTTGGCCAAAACAAACGACCGACCGAAGAGGGGCCGGGATAAAATGCAGGCAGAAGGAAGCACTTTGCAACTTCCTTGCTGCAATTGGAGTGGCGAGGCTTTATGGCGGCTGCCACTTCGTTTTCCCCCACTCACACAGGTAAGAGACAAAAGAAATGGAATATTTTCCACAAAAATAAAAACAAATAGTTAGAAAACTAAAAAAAGAAGGAAAGAAAAACGCAGGCAGGATGCTTTCCTTAAAGCCAACGTTTGAAAAGCCAACGGCCTCCGCCCTTTTTGCGAAATTAGACAAAATTAGCAGGGAAAATACGGAGGGGAGAGCGGGAAGCGGAAGGAAGCTTAGCCAAAAGAAAGCAAGAGGGGGAAGGAGGAGGACAAACTCTTGAAAGCCAAAAAGCCGCAGCATGAAAAGTGCTGGGAAAAAGGCGGGAAATGGTGGCCACTTTGCTTAATTAAACGCGCCAGTTTCGTTGTGACTAGAGATTGAAAACTGTGCCAAGTGGCTCCAGTCGACACTTCACCATCATCATGCACACACACACACACACTCACACTCACTGTCTCCTAGAATATTTTTAATTTAAATAATTAAAGGAAAGGTGCCAAGAAATGGGAGCTGCAACTTGAGTTTATCAGCCAAAGCAACACGGAAGCAGTCCAGCTCAAGCGCCATCTCCCAGCACAACGGGCTAGAAAAAAAAAGAGGAGAGAATAACACAGAAAAAAACGTTAAGAAAATACCACCCCTAGTGCCATTAGCATTTGGCATCAGCACTTTTCATTTTAGCACCTTTCAGCAATAAAATTTTCTGCACAAGTCGACAATTTTATGCTCTCAGACAAAAGGTAACAAAGGAAGGCGAAGATGAGTTCAGGAAGCTGAGAAAGTTACACAGAAATATATAAATTACTTATTTCAATACCGATATTTGTTTATTAAATGGTTTGAAAACTAATTTTAAAATATTCTAAAGTAAGTATTGCCTTGGATTTGGGAATATTAGCATTGATTTAAATACAATTCCAATGGGTTTTATGTAATTTTTGTAATTTATCTTATTATTTTCACAGTGCATTAGGCAGTAGGTAGGAGCAAAACCCACACTTAGAGCCAGCGACTATTCGTAGTTAAAAGATCTACACGGTCCGATAGGCGCAGACTTTTTAATGAAAAGCCAAAGGAAAATATCCTTAGCGCACCTCCGACCCAAAACAGAGCAAAAAAAAACCCCTAGAAAGCTGGAGAAGACTCGAACAAAAGTTGCAAGTGAACGAGACTGCGATGTGTTGCCTTAGATAAGGACACATCCCTTTAGACCCGCCCAAACTCACGCGCTCACACAAAGCCAAGATGAAGATGGTGTTGGCCCCGATAAGTTCCGATTTTTCATGGGGCTGGGAAAGGGGGAAATATCCTCCAAAAGAGTACTAAACACCGAGCAGGCCGAAGCCTACTTCCACGTACTTTTTTCAGGTCGCTGCCAATTATCTGGTAAATTCATCGAATGGAATTTTTGAAACACAAAAGGTGTAAACAAATAAGAAAAAAAAAATTATTAAAGAGATTTAAAAAGGCCTGCCAAAGGAAAAAATATTTTGTTTTAGCCTTAAACTATTTCAGCCTCTTAGAAAAACTCACGGTGTGAAAGTCTTATCATTTCTGACCTTTTTACATTTTGGTCCTTTAAGCCGGATGCACTCAGCTTCCACAGCATCTTTATTAATTAATAACTCCCATATTTATAAACCAATTCTACTCGAATTTTGGGTAAACGTCCACACATTGCTATATTTATTATATATTTATTTACTTAAGTCTGAAACTAAGCCAACACCATTTTGGGGGATTTAAAAAATTGCCCTAATTGAAGTGAATGAATTGAAGGCAGAGCCAAAAGGCTGAGAATTTAAGACAAATCCAATGAGATTTTTCGCCTTTGCTCAGTTGCTTGGACAAGTCAACTAATTAGGTGCCAAATGAGAAAAGAAAGGAGGGAAAATAATACTAAATGCGAAGGGGGAAAACGGGGGAATAAGGGGAAGGGGAAAGACAGAGATGGCGATGGACAGAGTCAACGATTAGCTAATAAGACGATTGGCAGTGGCAAACTTTTGCCATTGGCCACTTTGTGAAATTGTTTGCCATATTTGCAGCTGCTAAAACTTTATCGAGACCCACACACACACACACCACGCACAGACAATATACTCCCTGCAAACACACACACACACGAACTAATCAAATAAACTGAACCAACTTGAGGCGATGAACAGCAGCTATATATGTCCTGCGTCCAGGATAAGGCTGTGGCTGTGGATGTGGCCTGGCCACGCGCATTGAATATAGAATATAGAATATATATGCCAACAGCAACAGCAACAATAAGGACGAAGGACCAGGACTCATGTCCAGTGCGGGCAATATGAAGAGCCTTTATTAAGTAGAAGGTCATATCGAGTTACACACTTCGTGGCAAAATGTACACAACAACGGAGAAGCAGCACATGTGGCGATACACTCGCCAAAAATATTTTATGACTTGAAATAATAATAGGAAAAAAAATGTATATAATAATTAACTTATAAGGGGACTTAAATATATATTTGCACTTAAGCAAGCACTTAAAGATTTAAATTAAATATAAATATATCTCTATTAAAATTTCCCGTGTATAAAAAAGAAAAGCAGCTAGACTAGAGGGCAAAAATTCCAGAGACATGGTGGGTTAAAGTTTGTCAAGCTGTCGCTGCTTTTCCGTGGCAAGTGGCAGACTAATTAATGAATTGGCATAAGTTTCTTGTTCCCCACTTCCACCACACACACACACCCATTGTACACAACATAAATGTCAAAAGTAAGTAAGGAGGAGGAGGGAAAGCAGCTAAAACTGTGTGTTATAATTTACTTTTGGCATTTGTCTCACTTTATTTATAAGCATTTAGCTTAATTCCCTAAATTGTAGGGGGGAAAAAATACTTTAAAAAATGTTTTCAACATTATAAATTATAGAAAAAGAACACTAGACGATGAAATATTTTCATAATCTCACCGAAGAGATTTCTTGGCCTCAAGTGCAAGTTTTTGCTAATTGCTGAAAAACCGAAGTTTCAGTTAAACTCCGCAGCACCGCTGAGCCACCGAATACGAACCCCGTCAGTCCATGGGCCACCCACTAAGCCATCGCCCCCTTAGCTGGAAAATCCAAAAGCCACCGAACGTGGATGCCGTGGATGCCGGGAAATTGCTGCCAATTAGCGAGTCTTGTGCGAGCAGGCAATTATTATGCGCTAGATGTTGCTGCGGCTGATGCTGAGCCAAATTAGCGACAGCCACGAAATAAGTTTCCCTGCTTAACTAGTCTCTCGCCCTTTCCTCCAGCTAGTTTCTTCCTTTTTCTATATTTTTTGCACGCAGAAAAATATAGAAAAATTTATTTAATATATATAATAGATATATAAGAGATCAATGTTAATTGCTTGTAATTGTTTTACGGGACCAGAGTAATTACTAATAAATTAAAAACAAAATTGTAATATTTTTTTATAACTAACTATCCATCTAAAACCCAATTCTTTATTCTGTGAAGATTTACTTTCATAATAATATAATAATTACTACAGGTAAACTTCAAATCTATTATATAAATTCTGATATATTATGCTTCTATTATTTACATATATTTTCTTTCCGTGCACCCGCAGCATGGCATTTAAGTGACTGAGCAAAAATTGTAGCACACTTTTAAGCGTTGGCCATTTCTGCTCCCGTTGCTTCCCTCTAGCTTATAGTTTTTCTCCTTTATTTTTTGGGCAGAGTTCTCAGGACCCGAGTGCCATAAAATCCACAACAAAGAATTGCATCAAAAAAATATATATATGTGAACACGCGTTGCCCCCTGTAAATTGTAAATCTTAGCCCACAGAAAAGAAAAAAAAAAGAAAATAAAATAAAATAAAATAAAAGAAAAGAAAATAAAATAAAAAACCAAAAAATACAAGGAGGAGGCAAGAGCAAGAGGGGAAAAAAGGACATTAGCCGCATTTTGTCTTGGCAACCACACACACACACACACACACAGACACACCAACACACGTGTCCGTTTTGTGCATGCGAATCACGTAGGTGCAAGGGGCGGCGACGGCGTCGGCGACTGCGAACAATTTTTGGTGAGGTGTTGCTGGTGTTTTTGTAGCTAGTTTAAATGCTCAACGCCATGCCATGCTCATTTTTTAGTGAAGTTTTATCCAAAAGACAAAGTCTACGACATGTACGTGCAACAATACACACAGTAAGCGAGCGACAGCCAAGAGAGGCGCCTCTGAGTTGAGAGAAGAGAGATGCCCGAAGTTAGATAACTAGATGGCAGAGGGGCCTGCGATATCCATTTAGATAAATGATGGGGCATATGCACCTGCTCTCCCTCTCTCTCTCTTCCCTTTCTGAATATTTATCTTGCTCTCTTTCGCTGCCTTCGTTACTCTGCAAAACTAACAAAATTGCCAGATTCCTGACAACATTTCCACACAGACAATGAATTTCAAGTGCCGAAAGAGGACGTGAAAAAGGCTTTGCCACCTAAATTGACTCGGTTATGCCAACTTTTTGAAGCAATTTGGTTATTTTCCTCAATATAAATACTTTTGAAATTATTTAAACCAATTTTATATTTAAAAAAGTGTAAATTATTATGAAAATTTTATTTTTTGGCAGTTAAAGCAAAATTATTGCCATTTTATTTCTTTAAAAAATAAAATATAAATGTTCATTTAAAGAAATAATTGTGAGTTTATTTGTTCAAAGAATATTTGAAAATTATAATTACTATTTTATTATTTTTAATTAATATTTTTATACTTTTTTTTTATTTATATTATTTTATTCAATCATTTTATCCTTCAAACTTGTTTTCTCTTTACAAAAATTGCCTTAACTTTGTCACTCCTTTCTTGGCCCTTCAATTTTAGTTGGCACTCACATTTCTTGCCATCAAACTTTTTGGCCCCTTTTGCATTTTGCGGTATTCCTTTTCTGCACAAAATCTAAATTGAAATTTGGAGGAAATTGAAGGAGGGTTAACAGTGGAAATGAAAACTGAGGTAACCACAAAGTGACAATAAAACGAACGAACACATGAGGCCGACACAACACATTCATGTTATAAAGCTAATCTAAGTAACACAAAATACAAGAAGGACGTGTGAGGACACATAAAGAAATTATGGAACTTGAAATTAATAAATAGAGAAATAAATACATAGAGAAATCTAGATTTACTAAGCAATAAGTAAGAAATAAATAAAATGCTATTAAAATATTTCCAGTATCAGTTAAGAAATCTTCCCAATAAATTCTATTATTGAACGAAACAAATCACCTAATTATTTTCAGTGTATTTATGTGTGTTTATTTGTTATTTGGGTTTCAGTTTGTGCTTAATAAACTGTTTAAGTTTTGAAATGCAGACGGCTGAGTGGCAGACAGAATGCTTCACAGTCGGGCCAACTTATTGTTCAAATTGTGCCGCAGGCAACAAACCCGTACACACACACACTGCTCACACACACAGCACACACACAACATACACACACGTGACTGCATAATAAGCAAGTGCTTGAAAGGCCTCAAAAGCAAACAACAAAAGCAACAGCAACACGAGTGGAACAAGCCACCTCAACGATTCTGTTTGGGTTGCTGATGATGCACAACACACAGCAACGGAAACGAGAAGGGGTTTTCCAGGGGGGGTGCTATTCCAAGGGGGCTTTAAGGGGGTTCAGAATGAGGCTTAGAAGGGGGCTGGGTTGGCGGGTGTTTGTGCATGTTTGCCGCACTCGGAGTGCAAGCAAATTTGCATAGATCCAAGCGTCACGTTCGCGCGTCTCACCTGTCCAAAATCCAAAGAGAAAAGGGCTTCGGAAAATCCCAGAAAAATGAAGAGGTTAGGAAAAACCCAGGAAAGAGTGTTGAGGAAATTAAAGCCAATACAGGCAATTAAAAGAGAATCTAGTGCCTCTAAAAGCCAAGCTTTCCTCCTTAGAAAATATGTTAAATAAAATAATATATTTATTTGTGTTAAGATATTAAAATTAAAGTAAACCTAAACTTCAAAAATTATAATAATAACAATCTTTGTTTACATTTAATTGTTCCTAAGCCCCCTTAACCGAATATATATAGAGTAAAAGCTCCCCTTCTTGAGGGAAAACTTTCAGCCATTGAGTTCGGTTTTCGGGTTTCCAGTGTGTGTGTGTGTGATGTGTGCGTCATAATTATAGGGACACTTGAGATGGGAATTAATTACACAATTTGTGAGCGGATTGGGGTGGCGAAGGCGAAGACAAGACCCGCCACATTAATTAGCGTTCATCAATCATGTTTGACCGCAGCAACAGCGGTCGTGGACTCGAGTGGAGTCGACGACCAAGGACACTTGAGAGCAATCCACCAGACCGCCGCCACCCACACAGGATCCTTGAGGATATCATCAGCCCTCCCCTGGCTGTCTCCGGCAGTCTGGTGCAAATATTGCGCAATTTGTCGTCATTATCCAGGATATTGAACCTCATAATGTGCGTCGACATCATCAATTCCAAAAATGTTGACGTGGGCGACTGCCAACCAGGGGCTGGGTTGGAAATTTTGGTGGAGACCGAGAAGGGGTGAGTAGAGGTTACCTTACAGCCATCTTTAAAAGATGATGTCAGTAAAATCCCATAATGTAATCGATTTAAGCCAACACTTAAGTTAAGACTCACTTGAGATTTATTAACAAAGATTAGAAGTTTATAACATGCAGTTTTTTAGGAACTAAGGCTCCCTTTAAATAATATATTTTATTTTATTAAGTATTTTTCTCAAGGCTCGTTTGATTAAATAACTATTTTCTTTATATAAAAGGAAGTATTTGATGTATAATTATTTTACTGAGATTGTTTTCTGCATCTGTTTTTTGTTATTTATTTCTGTATGTATTTTAAATAATTTAACCATAGTATTTAATTAAGTATATTTAGTTTCCTGAAGCTTAGGTATTACCTATTCAGTTTTCTGTTTAATAAATAAGTATCAGATATTGGAAAATACCAAAGTATAAGTCCTAGCTCAACCCAACGCTAGCTACTTTTTCCTCGCCCTTTTTCCCTTATTTATGCCTTGGCGTAAAAACTTCAATCAGGAAATATTATCGTCCTTATTTATCCCGCCGCCTGCAAAAATAATTGAACAAAAACAAAAAACTAAAAAAAAAGGGAAGAAAATAAGGAAAAATAAGGCAAGGGATTGGGAAAAACGAAATCAATCGAAACGATTTAAAGCCGCAATTTTCTACGGTCTACGGTCCGTTGTGCGAGTGAGTCGGCGGTTAGTGCGGTTTCTTTCCGTTTCCGCTTCCGTACCCGTTTCGCCGCGTTCCCCCAGCGTTACCGTTACCGTTACCATTCCCACTCCCACTCCCAATCCCAATCCCATTCCGTTCCCCTTTAGCAGACAGAATTGACAATCATTTTACACTTGGCAGGATATTATGTAAATTGCTTTTCATATTTGTGCAACATTTAAATTTGCAAACACACTCGAAACACAGGGAAAAAGGCGAGAAAAAGCTGAGGAAAGCGGATGACAGCTGGCGGGAAATGGGTGGAAAATCAGGGGGCGGGGTAGAAAGTAAGTAAATCACGGCTTTGGTAGAGACTTTCGGTCCAACGGCAAGGATGAAACCCGGCAACATCATTATAACGATAGGCGGCGGCGGCGGCGGCAGGCCCCAAAGGCTGATTGAATGCGCGACTGACTGGCTGACATGCTGAATGAATGACTGACTGAATGAATGACTGAATGAATGAATGAACAACTGACTGCCGAAAGAGACGGCAGGCGGCAGGCGGCAGGCGGCAGACGGCAGATGGCAAAGAGGAAACAGAGACGGCACTTGTGTCGCGGCCTCGGGGAGAAATTAACGATGCGTGAAAAGTCTCTCGCTGGTTTTTCAAATGCGACTGGTCACACTGAGCCAAAAAAATGATAAATATATAAGTTAATATAAAAATGTAATACCTATAAAAAATATAACAAAATTCTGGTAAAATTTTCCCTAGTTAATAGGTAAGCCTCTTGTCGAGACTCTTCTGCTTTGTTTATGGCAAACCAAGTAACTGTAGCTCCATTTCTCCGCCCCTGGGCGTGTCTGTCTGTTTTTTACGTTTCTGTCATTTTTTTCCCTGTTCTTTTTTTTGCACAGCCTTGACAAAAAAAAAGAGAAAAAAAAAGGGAGAAGCAATCGCAATGTGTCAGTTTTAATGGGCCTGCAATTGCCGCAGGCGCTTGATGTCGGTCTACGTCTCTGTCGCTTTTTGTGTCCCCTTGCTCCCCATTTCTGGCGAGGATTCGTTTGGAGCACCGATTGGGTGCTAAGTGCATTTCACATTTATATATATATATATATAGCGCCTGCAATTAAGCTCGGGGCACAGGGCTTGGGACACAGTCGTAAAAATGCAGGCAGGCTGATTTAGGAGAAATGCCAAATTACGAGGACACATACAATTCATATTTATGGCCCAGCATTATATGAGTAAAGCCATTTGAGCAAAGGATTATACGGATATTCCTTTAAATAGCACAAAGTACAGGCGATATTGATTTTTATTACATGAAAAATAATAACATATTGCAGGCTTTACAAAAATTATTGTTACCCATTAAATGAAATGAAACTGTGAATGCAGATTTAATTTTACTAAAAAAAATTGTACTTACTTTTATACATAAATTATAAATATCGAAATTCAAAAATGCTCAATTTTAAATGTAAGTCCTACAAATAAAGCCATTAACTAATGACAGGAAATAAAATATCCACGCAGGATATTGAGTTCAAACGGCTAAAGCCCACAGGGATTCGAAATAAATATCGTATATCCTCTATTTCTTCATGTTGAATATTACCGAAAGCACAGTAATTGAGGCCCATCATCAGGCCCACATTAATTCAGTTGACCGTGGACCCCGCCGTCACTAATTGGTTTAATATTACGCATACACACCGTTGCCCTGCTCGTAGCGATACAAATGAGATCCGACTTCGCTGCGTTAATTATTATATACATATATTTATATCAAACATATTAAATTGCAAAAAACATCCATTCGATCCATGATTAAAAAGCAAACTGTGAATGAGTGGAGTTGAGTGCGCACAAAAGTATACTTTTTCATTTGATTTCTGTGGCGCCAACTTTTTCGAAATGTTAATACCCGATAATTGAAAATTGCAAATGGACATTTCCTTTCCATGTGTCCATTAAATGCGGACGAGAACTAATCTTAATTAATGTCACTCACACGCCCCGAGGACCAACAATACAAAATAAATAAAATAAATAAGAGTCATTTCCCCCACACAAAAACACAAAACAAATCAAAAATCCTTATCCCCATGACAAGTCAACAAAACTGTCCAGATACCTGGCTACATTTTTGGATTCATAAATCTGTTGGGTATTTGCTCTTCATTATCTTCGGACACTGGGGCCGGGGACTCACCTGAAAGTAAACGGAAGCAGAAGGGAGAACGCAGTTGGTTAGTGTGGAAAGTGTGGAAAATATTTCACTCAGTGCGAATGTGTGTGTGTGTGCGTAAGGGAAAATATGTGTAGACAAGCTGAAAATCTTTATTACACAGCAGAGCCCGCCCGGGTGGGGGAATGGCTTTGGTTTTGGTTACGGTTTCGGCTCAAAAAAAAAGAAAGAGGGGGAAAAAAAGGCCCATAAACTAGGTCAAAGGTTCCGCCCCCAGGCAGCTAAAAATGTAGTTATAAAATCCCAAAATCAGCTTGCCACAGGCAGCAAATGTATTTGCCTATTTACAGCCTATTGCACACTTGCCCGGCAACAGAAAAAAATACCAAAATAAAAAAGGAGCAACAAAAAAGAGGAAAAACTTAGTCGAGCGCAAACCGAAAACTAAATTGAATTGTGCGCCATGGGGATGAGAACATGTGTGATGGGGATATGGGGATATATACTATGACTCTCCCTTGATCTCTTCCCTCGCCCCCCCGGAATTTGTCTGATTTTTTTTTTAAATTTTTTTTTAGCTCGATCTTCTCCTCCTTCACTTACCGAGAATGCTTTGAGAAATACCAAACACTGTATGATGCCCTCCATGGTGTCGCCGGTGAGGCAGAAGGTGCCTGTCAGGTGGCGTCCCTTGCGGCCCACCGTGGCGGCCGCCAGCGAGGCATGGACGAGTGCCCTTTGTTGTCCTGCACCTGCACCACCTCCGCCACCTGAACCGACTGCACCAACGGCACCACCCACCACAGCACCACCCACCACAGCACCACCGCCCACACTGACAATGCCCTTGCCGGCGGCGGCAGCGGCGGCGGCTGTGGCCACCACGCCGCTGGTCAGCATTCGTGGCAGTGGCGCCGCTCGCATCAGACGCTCCAGCGAGTCCATCGGAACAATCGGTGGTTATCGCTGCGGTTATCGTTGATTTTGTAATTCCCGATTATTATTGTTTATCCTTCTTTTTTTTCACTTTATTTTTAATTTCGTTGAATCGTTAAATCGTTAATCGCGGATTGTTTTCATTTTGGTTTCGTTTATTGTTTTCCTTAGTCTGTCAGCGCACATTTTACTCAACTGCAAGGATTTCGATTAATTTGTATTTCGGTATTTTCTGGTACCCACACAAAACCAAGAACCAATCACAAAAAAATGCGTTTGCCAGAGAATTTGCCAAGGGAAAATTAAACAAAAAATAATATTAAGAAACTAAGAAAATAGGGAATAATAACTGGGAGAGCAGCGGAGCTAAACATGGTTATCGGTGAACGGCAGGCGGACAACTGAAGCTGCAGCAAACTGCTACTGCTACTGCTACTGCTACTGCTACTCTTACTAGAGCCAAACAGTGACCCACTACAAGTCACTATATTCCATATATAATTTACGACCCAGAGAGAGAGACACACAAACACAGAGCAAACATCGGGGGGTGTTGTGACTATCAATAACCGACAGAAGTAGGCAACGAAAAGAAGTTGCCATAAAAAACAAAAAACACAAGCAAACAAACAGAAATAGGAACGAGGAGCGAGCAGAAAATGAACTGCGAAATGCAAAATGTCATTGTGATGACTTTGTGGGCAAGGCATTTGGCACTTTGTATACGAAAATATACGAGCCAGCGAGCATATTCCAAGAAGGCAACATGACAGCCACGACTGAGAGCATCAGTCACACGGCCCCGCCTCCGAACTCCCCGAATTTCGCCCCCAAACTGCTGACCGCTGACTGGGGACTAATAAAATTCAAGTTAAATGGTTGTTAAAAATTTATAGCAGACGCCTCAGCTTCCGTGTGCCATTTGAAGACATCGAGGAACAGCACCAGCAACAGACATAAGACTGAGCCAGCGAAGTCCAAGGAGGAGGAGAGTAGAGTCTAAAAAGCTAACAGGAGGTTGGTCTTATGGCACACCCTCTCCGTCATGTCACAAAAATGTCTCTTGCATTTGCTATTTGCTAGCTTTAAAAAGTAGTCGGCAATCAAATTCTAAGCTAGAATGCTAAGCTAGAAAATTGAATATTTCACCCATTCTGAGGGGTTTAATATCTAATTTGTATAGTTTTAACCTCTGGTTAACATAACAGTTAGCCTCTGATTAAAAATAGTCAGCAAACAAATTATACATGCCTAGAAAATGGAGTATTTAATCTCTGGTAAAAAGTTGTGAATACTCTAACAGGTACGAGACCTTTTTTGAGGAGTCTAAAATCATATTTGTATAGTTTTAACCTCTGGTTAACTTTAAAGTTAGTCTAAGATCCCTTTTTGAGAGGTTTGAAATTTAATTTGTGTGGTTTTAACCTCTGGTTTAAAGTTGCGAATACTGTAACAGGTACGGGACTTTTTTGAGGAGTTTTAAATCACATTTTGTACAATTTTAACCTCTGGTTAACTTTAAAGATAGTCTAAGATCAAAAATAGTTACCAATAAAATTATACATGCCTACAAATCAAATGATTAACCTCTGGTTAATTTTTGTGGTTACTGTAACCGATTCAGAAAGGATTAAACTAGAATTTGTATAAGTTTTAACCAGCGGTTAAACTAAATGTTATCCTAAAATTGTAACTGATGGCTAGGAGAGAAGACATAGAGAATTTAACTTTTAAATCAAACATTCCTATCCCAAAACTGATTAAAACTTGCCATTTTCCCATGAATGCGAGGACTTTCATTTGAAAAATGTTCAAATTAATTTTCTTTTAGCCGTCGAACCAAACAAAGTCAAGTGGAAACTTTTGCCGCCTGACGGCAAAGCCCTCACATGTGTGTGTGCTCGCCTTTTTTCCGCATTTTCCCCACTGGCAGCAGCAGCAGCAGCAGTTACAGTTGAAGAAAAATAAGCATACAGTTGCTTGACAGTCAGACAGAGAAGAGTCAGTTCTTGGGTCCTTGGCTCTCTCTCGGCTCCTCTGGCTTTGGGTCCGCATTTGGCTTTGGCTTTGCCCAGAGCCGTCATCCGTTGGCTCTTCCGCTTCCATTGGCCCTGGCGCTTCAAGCGTAATTTATCTGCTGCCCCAAAGGAGGAAGAGGTTTTGGAAACTGGGGGGCCAGGACACCAGCACAGGCACAGGCACAGAGGCCTGTCAGCAGTAGGTAGGAGGAGACGGAGGAGCCCCGGCCTGGCTTGGGTAAAATTTATGCAAGCCGACGTATGGCCAAGCATGATGAGAGACAGAAATATGTGTTGGCAGCACAGGAAAAGCCAACGAGCGAAAAGCGGCTGTGGAAAAACACAAGGACAAAGCGGCGAGAAGAGGGACGGGGACGAGCCACTGTATTAACTGCAGCTAAATCAAACTTTTGAGCCAAGTTATGAATTATTTGCCATTGTGCAGCATGCGAAACATTCCTTTGTCGCTGCTGCTGTTGCCCTTATTTTTTCCTCTAGCAGGAAAGCAGCAAGCTTTGAGAAGGTGGGTTGGCCGGTGGGTAATCTGTCGAGTCATTCGAGCTCCGTACACCGAACCAAGTCAATTTGAACAACAGCTCCTCCGCCTTGGTTATACAAACAAGATTCCACATTCCGTTTCTTGGCTCGTCGTTGTCGTCTTCTTGGAAAGGTCCGGTGGTGGACCCGGTCCCTTTGCTTTTTTCTGTCTAGCTGTGATGATTTGCCATTTGGCAGAGGCACGTAAATTGAACGGACGGGGCCAAAAGTTCAGGGGTAAACAAGAAAACAAAAACAAACAAAAAACACCGAGAGAACTCTAGCAAAAATTAAGTGAAAATAATAAACCCAACAACACACACACACACGCTCAATTTATATGAAAGAAGGAGTAGGAAAAGGCAAAGCTAAGGGGGCATTACACACACGTTGACCAATGTGTGTCCTGCTGCCTGATGGCATTACAGTTAATTAAAGGTAAACCCATAGTCCCGGTCTCTTCGCCATGCCATGCCATGCCACGCCACGCCACGCACAGTGGTTGCAAAAAAAGGGAATTGAGATGACATTATACCTACAATGGCATTATTTGTTTATAAACAATATGGTTTAACTTTTTGGCCTAACTTTAGGAAAGAAATTGATTTAAAAATGCATTGATAAATATCTAAATGCGTAAATGAATCGCAATTATCGATAACTGCAAAACGATACACTCACAAATTAGCCGATTTCGAGTGCATTTATCTTTGCAAACATAGTTATGATCTAAGACTATCTAATTGTTTGTTCAGAAATCGAAAACTCATGAACGTGCTTCGATATATTTTGATTTATTTATCAATATTTATCGATTTAATACATTTTAAATTTTAAAACTGAATACCTGTTTCTTCTATATTTTATGATCGATAAATTATGAACTAATTTTGATATATTGTGTTGAAGCTATCGATATTTATCGATTTAATCAATTTTAAATTCTAAAACTGAATAACTTCTATATTTTATGATCGATAATTTATCGATATATTGTGATAAATTTATAGATATTTATCGATTTAAAAATATTAAATTCTACAACTGAATTATTAGATTTTGTTTACATTTTTTTGATCGATAACTTATGAATGTGTTTGATAAATTTATCGATATCTATCGCTTGTTCTTTATTTTAAATTCTTTTTACTAAAAACTGGAAAATTGTCTTTCAGGTTCTCCAGTTTTTACCATGCCTGAATGTGTGTAAAGTCCACTTCTGCGTCTGTTCGCAAAACTGGAAACTTTGCAAATGAATGGCAAGGCATTGGAAATAATGAGCCGTATTTACATTTCAAAGCGCTCACAACACACACAGGCAGCAAGCCAAGCCTGGCCGGGTAAAAGTTTTAGATCCCGACTACCGGGGGTCCAAATCAGTTACGGAACTCTCCTCCGAGGAATCCGAGGAAGGATTGCGAGAAATGGGAGGAGAAGAAGGCGAGACTCGGACTCGGTTTGGGGCCAACTCTGCTTGGGTTGTGCGAGTAAATTGCGAGAGCTTTCGGTGGCAGGATTGCATACAATTTGTTTTATGGCCATGGCGTGCACATTAAACGCGCACTTAATCACACGCACTGGGCGTGGCCACACCAGAGTTAACCAACCGCCCACTTTCTACCAACAAAAACAAAAACAAAAACAGCAACGAAAAAGGAAGAAAAACACGCCGTCGTCGTCTGTGGCGACAAATCAAATTGATTTTGTTCTTGGTTTCGCTTTTTCTCGCTCTTATATACAAATATATATATTTATATATACGTATGTATTGGCGTTGCCCCTTTGTTGTGCTGTTTTGCGCCTTATTAAATCACTGTTATTGCCATTGAAATGTGCAAAAGTTTGGGCGGCGGGGCGTATACGTAATATGAATTTTAGCTGCCCAACAAAATAATTCATATTTATGGCAAACGTCGAACGTCGAAGGAAATCATCATCACCGAAGCTCATTATGACGATGGCTGAGCAGTAAATGATATTTTTTGCTAGAGATTTTGCCATTAGCAACAACCACTGGGCTATGGTTTGATTTTGGTTTGGTTTTCTCGGTTGTTTTCTTGTTTGTAGTGGCTGCTATTTGAGCTAGAGGAGTGGAGCAACCATGACCGGCCCACGGGCGCAGCCATCAAATGTCCTTTGTGCGCCTGACAACCGCCGCAAATAGACAAGACAAACAACGCAGTTCTGGCCAAACACACACTGGAGGCATGTTATTCCACCGCCAGGTGAGTCCATTGACTCGGTTTCATGTTCAAACTCGCGACAGGTGAGTCTTGATCGCAAATAATATCGAGTTTAGCCAACAAAATCTATCTGGGAGCTTAGCTAATGAGGGATTTGGTCTTATTTAAAAATATTACTTAAAGGCACACTTTCAGTGAGAGAACTATATTTATTTTCTTATTTTTCGCCCAACATTTCTCAAGAGGCAGAGAGGTAACATAATAAAAAAATGTTGGACCATTTTTTCCCCCCATTATCCTTTTTTCGCCAGCCTAATCTGTATAAAATAAAAATAACGGACCCCTAGAATCAGCGCCACAGCGTTTCAGCGAGGCGTGTAATTAAATTTTCATGCCACCTGCCGCTGTCGAGGGCTGAGTTTTCCGGGCAAAAAAAAAAATAGGGAAAATTGGAAGTAGGGAGTGAGGAAAAGCGGGGGCGTGGCATACAAAGAATGCAAATTGCCGGGGCTATTCCAAAATGCAAGCATCAACGCCTTCGAATGCAGCGAAAGCAGGCGGAAGTAAATGCAGCAGCATCATTCCCAGCCCCTACGCTTTCCGGTTATTTTTTTTTCTACTATTTTTTGCCACATCTCACCTGCCACCTGCCACTCGACAAACGAGACTTGAGTGGTCAGGTGTTAACAGGTAGGAACGCCATACTTGAGCCTAGCTGCTGCCGTAAGATCTATGCCCGTTCTCTTATATACTTTTGGCGTAATTATTTTGAATAGAAATATGGGTAAAATATAAAATATATTAAATTTTATTGTGTGCTGTTGAGCTAGAGTATGTTTTCTATTCAATTTTGGCTTTTCTGTTTCAATTTTCCAGCCAAGAATCCTCTCCTAAGACTTTCTGTAGGCATAAGCCACTGTAAGTCGAGCTTTCTTACCACCCCGAGGGCTTTGAGTCTGCTGAGCCAGTCAGATTCGATTGGACAAACCAAACAAACAAGCAAAGCAAACAGTCAACAAAAGAAAGGCAAACACAGGTTCTGCCTCCGTTTCTGATTCTCTTGATTTTTTTTTGGGATTTTTCGATGACCAACCAAGATGTCGATCGTTGGCAGAAGAAAGGGACCTTTTTTTTTTTTTTTTTAATTTTTCTTCTAACCCCAGCTGACAATGGCATAGTTAACTTTTCGTGCATCACGGAATTAAAACTTGCTGTCGAGCACAACTCTGCGGTGGCAAACTTTTCTCTATGTTCAGTGCTCGTTCAACAAGTTAAAACACCAGACCGCAGGCCCTGAGTAATATATATAGAGGATATATATTATATATAGATAGAGGGACTCATTAAGTCACAGCAAATAAAGCCAACAAAGTTGTGTATGTGTGTGTGTTATTTTTTTCTATCCCTTCCACCACATATAAATTAAATACACACATGGGAATGAATGCAGCTGAAAGCAAACTTTTTCCGTGCGGCATTTACAGCTGCAAAAACAATAATTAGCTGTAGGAAAATAAGTTCAAACAAATGCCCGGCAGGAGTGATTAAATTCATAATCAGCTTTTACACACAGTTTAAAGTTGATTTAAAAATATCTAAAGTGGCATTTCCCTTAAATCTGGATAATGTCTAAAAAATTCCATCAATTAGGAGAATAATATATATATATATATTTGTGGCCTAAACATAGCCAAAGGAGTATAAATCACAAAAGGCGGGGCCACGCCTCCTGCCCTCTCTCACACGAAGCTATCAATTCTGTAAAGTCACAGAACAGACGCCGAGATTAATTGACTTGGATAAATTCCGCTGGGCTAATACGTCTTTCGGAATTAACCCACGATAAATGAGTGGAGGAGGCACACACACTCGCTTGAATTAGGATAAATTAAGTTGAGTCCAAGTGGGGAGGGAGGAGCATTTGTTTCACTTAAATTTCCTTAAAGCGAAATTAATTTCACTTGATTCGATTTTGTTATATACTTTCTTTGGCATCAGCTTAGCGGCACGAATGGGTTAAGCTGACCGTGACTGCATGGCTGTGGGTCATTTCTCATGACGGCGGCGGCTGCTGGGTTAATGATGCAGAAGAATATTGCCCTTGACGCGGCACAACTTTCGGGTTAAGGGCCAGAGATGGATGGGCTCTGGTTTTTGGCAAGGGCAGGGCTTAAATACCCGCCATGATGCTGCATTTATGGACCCTCGCATACGCACACACACACGCGTAGCATTATCTAAGCAATATAATTGCCAAGTTCCTGACTGCTCGACATAAAACAAAAATCGCAGCATACTTTGTGGCGCAACAAAGGGGAAGTCCCCTAGAAATAGACACAGTCCTAGGCAGACAAAGTAAAATAAATGCAGAAGAATGAAAATTGGATGTTTTCTTTGTTTTTTTAAATCAGAAATATTTGCTTTAAATTCAGGGGTTTTCTAGGAATTTGAAAGCGCTTTTATAGGGACCTAAAAGTATACAATACTAAATTGTAATAAGCCTAAATTATTTTCCTTTATTTATTTTCTTGATTTATTTATTTAAATATTATAATAAATCAACTTTTCGTTTTCTTTAAGGGATTTGTTAAAACTTTTTGCAAAGCAACGAAAAGTATGCAATGAAATAACCTATAAACATTTTTGGACCTCCTTTAATTCCTAAAATCTTTCTATGTAATTCTTAAATTCAGTTGTTTATGCTATAATTTTGACCGCAACTGTACATATGTGTATATACCACACACACGCATTAGGCACGAGGGGTGTGCGTGTGTGTGTGCTTGGTAAAAACAAACAATAGTAAAACTGATTAAGTCGGGGGAAAACCACATCAAGCTAAACGATGATGAAGAAAAGACCAAAAGATTACGAACGTTGAACGTTGAACGCCGAGCACAAAGGGAAGCGAAAGCTGGGAAAACTGGGGAAAAATCTGTGGGGGGAGGGGGGAAGCCGAGAGGAAAAACTCAGGGCGGGGGAAATGTTAACTTGATGCGGGCCAAGGATACACAAGCACACATGGTCACTGGAGATGAAAACGAGGTCCGAGGAATAAAAGAATACAACAAGAGCATTCTGCCTCACATACATATAGATATAGTCCGAAAACATATCGAATAATTGAAAGGATATATGTGTAGATAAATATATAGAGAAAGAGAGAGAGGGCGAGAGCTGGGGGACAATTTGTAAGATATGATAGTAATGCTCTCTACAGCTTTTGTGCCTTCCCCCGCCCGGCTTTACTTTTCGTTTTATTTCATTTTTCCTCCTTTCTGTGTTACGCCACACCAACAATGACAGCAAAATTAGTCATTGTCCTCGGCTCCCGGCTCCTGTCATTTGCATATGTATGTGGAAACAGGGGTTCGGCTCTCCTAGTCCTGACAATTATGTACAATTTACTTTGCATAACACTCGAAAGCCGAGGTTTAAAAGATGACTACTTCTCTCCTCCCGATGCTGGACAAGGACCTGGCCAAAGCCAACTAGTTAGCATATTTGTTGTTCCCCCCGTCCACCACCACCACCCAAGGACCCAAGGAATTCTCACAGGGCAGGGAAAAAACAAGGAAAACAGAAAATAGAAAATAGAAAACAAAAGCGGAAGCAGAAGCAGAAGAAAAACAAAAACAACGGGGCAGAAAAAAAAACCGGGGGTAGAAAAAGGTAACTCAACAATCAACAAACATAAGTAGAAAGTTTCGAGGAGTACCACATGAAGGCAGAAATTTCAAACACGCGTAGAACACACGCATAAATCTGACCAAAAAATTTCCACCTCCACATTTTCATCTCGAGGAATATAAAATATGCAGGAATAGTTAGTTGTGACCTTACTAGTACTCTTTGGACACCACACTACCGTCACGTGTGCGCTTGTGTTGAGTGGTTTTGGAGCTGCAAAAAGTTAGTTGGGAATTATTAGCCGGGGCTAGCGGAAGAGAAAGAGAGAGATAAAGCACTAGCTAATGTGTGATAGAGCGAGAGAGCAAGATCAAAAGAGGTTGGTGGGTTGTGGAATGTGGTGAAAGATCAAAAGTGGAGGTGCAGGTGCACAGGTGATGGAAAATGTTCTCTGCGGAAAAGAGAGGGATTTATCTTTTCTATAATCTTTTCTTTAATTAAGTTTAGACATTATGGTGAGGTGAGAAACTATAGATAGAGCCTTTCGGGTGTGGAGCTGTGGTGAAGAGTGTGCAAGCTTGCTGTCTCTTGGTGGTGAACTGTGGTGAAGCCATCATCGTTGAGCTGAGGTGAACTATGAAGAAGTTGTGACTTTTAGGTGATTCTGGGTGTTTTTTAGTGACTTCTATGCAACTTTAAGTGACTTTGGGAGACCTTGGGTGACTTAGGGTGACTTTCAGTGACTTTACTGTGAATTTAAGTGACTCTGGGGTGACTTTGGGTTACTTTAGGTGACTTATAGATGACTTTGGGGTGACTTTTAGGTGACTTCAAGTGACTTTAATCTACTTATAAGAGACTCTGTGTGACTTTGGGTTACTTTCGGTGACTTCTAGCTAACTTAAAGAGACTTTGGGGACCTTGGGTGACTTTGGGTTTCTTAAGGTGACTTATAGGTGACTTCAAGTGACTTTAAGCGACTTATAAGAGACTCTGGGTGACTTTGGGTGACTTTCAGTGACTTTAAGGTGAATTTAAGTGACTCGGGGCGAACTTTGGGTGACTTTGGTTTACTTTAGGTGACTTTTGGGTGACTTATAGGTGACTTTAAGTGAATTTGGGGGATGGGGAAAAAAACAAGTGACAGGCAGAGGTGAGAGAACAACAAATAAAGATCAAAACAGAAGCTCAAAATGTTGTTATAATGTCCAAAATGCTGTGCAAATTATTTTGGGCAATGATTTTTGTATACGAGTATTTCTCATTTATTTCTATTTTCTCTGTTCTTTTTTTTTGTGTCGGTTTTTGCTTCTTGTTGGTTCCATTTGGGTTTTCTTTTTGTTTTTCTTGATAGTTTCTCTATTTTTTGGTTAAGTTTAAGTTTATTACAGTTTGTTGGCTTATGGTTTTGGTAGTTTTAGACTTTTTTGCTAACCTTGTGTGGGGTGTTTCGCATTGGGCAATAATTTTGTGATTTTGGTTGCATTTGATTCGATTTTTGAAAACTGATTTGGTGATTTGTTGTTTTGTTTCTTTGATTGATTTTGTGGCCTTTTTGATTGGTTTTGATTTCGATTTTTGGCGATTTTTGATTTTGATTTGATCGAGTCTTTCGTATATTTTTTCGATTTTTGCGATTTTTCGATTGAAGTGCAATGGTGAGGGCTGGACTTTGTACAGGTTATGATGGATCTGATATCGAATTGAGAATGGTGAGAGCTGAGAGCTGTGATCTGATTCGATATTTAGAACTTCTCGGATATGCTATAGATGCGCTTAACGCTCACGCACTTGCGTCGCAGACGCTCGCACTCGATCTCCCTGAAGTCGGCGTGCGAGTTGTGCGCCGAGATGCCGTTGTAATCCTGTCCAGCTATGTCGTCGATGGCTATGTGATGGATGCGCGGCAACTGCCGGGCTGCGGCACAAATATCCGGCTCACTGGTGGCTCCACCCACGTACGACGAGTGCTGATCCTCCTGCTCCACTACCAACTCCTCGTCTTCGTCGTCGTCGTCGTTGTCCTCCTCCTCCTCGTTGTCCTGCTCTTGGTTATCCACCAGATCCTCTAGAGTCTCCGCCAAGTACTGTATCTGCTCCTCCTCGCACTGCGGACACTGATCCTCGGGGTCGTCTTCCTCGGCGAACTGGGAGTTCTGACTATGACTGGTATTCTGACTGATGATGGCTCTCTTGAGTTCCACGAAGAGCGGTGACGATGGCTGGAGCTGCTGGTGCAGATGATGATGAGCCGCCTGACCTTGTCCCGGATCAAACAGACTTGGGGGTATCTCGCCGGCGGGCAGGGGTTGACTGGTGATCACCGCCGCTGTGCCCAGGACACTGTGTCCGGCCCCGGCTCCTGCCTCGGGATGAATGCGATTGTCCGAGTTCGTCGACGAGAACTTGGAGAGCAGTGACCGCGAACTGACCTTGTTCTTCAGTTGCTGCTGCTGCAGGTAATAATAGTCCCGGGGCAGCGATGAGGTGGCATGCAGCGGATCCTCCGGATCGTAGTAGCCCAAGGCGGCGGGACGGAACAGGCCGGGAGTGCTCAGTGAGTGCAGGGCGGCCTGATTGGACTGCGACTGCGACTGGGACTGGGACTGGGTCTGGGATTGCGATTCCTGATCGTACGAATCACTGATCACACTGGCCGTCGAGGCTGTGGGCGTGGTCGTGCTGCCCAGCGTCGACTGCGAACCTCCGGCGGCAGCGGCGGCGGCAGCAGCGGCGGCGGCGGCAAACTGAGCGCCCAAAAGCGGCGTCAGACCGGCAAGGAACTGTTCCTGCTGCTGCTGCTGACGCTGTTCGTCCAACTCGCGGCGATAGGCTTCGATTTGGTCACTTGGCGATGGTGTGTTGCTGTGGATGCAGCCCTGAAAGAAATCCAATGCCTCGTACAGGATGAAACACAGGCCCAGGACGAGGAATGTCTCCATCATAAGCAGCTGCTAGCCATTTGAATTTGGTGCCGAGCGAAACGGAAACGGAAACGGAAACGGAAACGAAACGGGAAACGGAATAGAACGGAATGTGAGGGCGCGCGCGATATCCGCGGAAACGAAACGAAACGAAACGAAACGAACCGAAACCGATTTAAATTCTTCTCTCTTCTCCTCGCTTTCTACACAATTTCAATTTCGTCTCTTGGCTTTCGCTTTATTTTCAACACTTTGGCACTTCATTTTCCTTCATTTGACTTTTCTTTTGTGTGTGTGGTTGTTTTTCTCGATTTTTCCTTGGGTTTTTCTTTCGGTCTTCCTCGCTTTTCTTTCGGTTTGTTTTTTGTTTTCTTGTTTTTTTTGGCTTTTCGGTTTATCCTTGGCTGAAATTGAAATTGAAACTGAAGCGTTTCCTTTGTTATTCAATGCAAATTAATTTCGAATTTGTTTGTCGTTTGTTTTTGTCGGCTTCTCCTCGCCTTTTGTGTGCGCACTTTTCATTTGCATAAATTAAATAAGAGCGCTCTTTCGCTGGAAGCGTGTGCGAAACGGAACGGAACGGAATGAAACGCAACTCATACATTGACACATACACATACCAGTACACTTATTTAGTATATACAAATTGATATATAGATATATATATAATTATTTACATTAGTTTTGGCGAGCAGCAAAGCAGAGAGATTAGTGGACAAAAGTTCTAGCTTTGTTTTTGTTTAATGTTTATTGTTTATTGTGCTCCTTGCGAGTGTGTGTGTGTGTGTGTGTGTTTGAAAAAGTTTAGCAATGTTTTTTTTTTTAAGTATTCTGGCAATGAAACATAAAACTCAGACTCCAGGGAGTGGCTTTAAGCCATAGAACAGCTCGTAAAGCTTGATAAGTGAAAGTATGCTCAAGGGGGTCTTACATTCTTACATTTTAAAGGTCAGAAGTTACAACAAAAAATTATTTATTTCTCTTAATACTTAAAAAAAAACATATTTTGTTCAGTTATGCAAAATAAATCTCTCAAATTAATTGTTATTAAATTTCTGCTTGAAATTAAAGCTATAATAAGACTAGAAAATGTTAATATATTTTAACTGAATTTTTAAATAACTTATCTTTTAATGCCTAAAAAATAAATATATTTTGTATATTTATAAAGAATATTCAGAAAGAAATTCAGGAATTAATGATGAATTTATCTATTAATACTTCTTTAAAAATATATATTTTGTCCAATTATGAAAGTTATATCTTTTAATATAACAAAAAATATTTATGAAGAATAAATCTCTCAATTTAATTGTTATCAACTCTCCAAGGAAAAAGAAATTATCAAAGAAGTCTATAAACAAAGCCTTCTCTTTTAAAATTGATGCCCAAATAAGTCTAGCAAATGTTGTGTTAATTATTAAGGTAAAACAAGAACAAATTCAAATATCTAAAGGTTCTTGGGCCTGAATTATTGACGATTACCCAGCTCTCTCAATTGAATCGATAAGTTACCTATAAGAGCCTATTCAAACTGTCTGCCAACTGTAAAGGTTCATAAATGTGAATTATATCGCAGAGCACATAAACACAGTACAGAGACTCAACTCATGCCTTATTCATGCCAAAATTGGAGTTCGGAGCAAGAATGAAATATGCTTGTTTATGCATTGGACATTCCACTCGGTATTTGTGCAAGGATACCCCCTGGCCAGCTCCAGCTCCTGCTGTGTTTGCATTTGAGATTGTGTTGCACTTTTTATGGTCAAAACAACAGCAGTTACTCCCTTTTATTTGCCATTATTACGTGTATAACGATTACTGCCCTCCCTCTATCGGCAATTGAAATATTTCGAAATAATTCCCATATTTGATAAGCTGACAGCCATGAAAATTTAATGGGACCCTTGACTCCATTGTTTTCAGAAAAATCAAATAAAAGCAAAGCGAAAGCTTAAAGTTTCAATTGAACAGAGATTTAACATGCCGTCGATGTGAATATTTACCATCATTTAACTGACATCAAAGTCATAATAATCATAAAAAAATCATCGGAAAAAAAAGGAGTAAGAGTAATAATCATAAAAGCATTTTCGTGTGATTCCACCCCTGCCCCTCTTAGTTTTTTCAGTGCAGAGCAATGACGCGGAAAAGGGCCTCAAACTGGAGTCAGGGTCGAGATCTGTTTTGGGTTTTTTTTTTTTCAACCCCATCACGATATCCGTGGCCAATCCCCAAGTTCCTTTCCCGGCTCGCTCTCTCCCATCAAAATGCACAACGTGTCGTTATTTATGCCCAACCCCTATCGCCATTCGGAAATCCCCTTTCTAACCACTTGGGCTTAACCCTTGGCATGACAAAGCGGCGGCGGCGGCCTTCTCGGGATCCCAAATGGACCCCGAAAAGGCAAAAGAGGACTAAACACAGGAGAATGCATAAGCCGCGAAACGAATTGAGGCGGTCACTGGTAATACGATGGAATACGAGGAAAAAACCGAGTTTACTTGAAGGCAAAAAACACAAAACAAGAGGAAAAAAAATCCTTAAAGGGGCTTATATTAGCGAGCTTAAATCCTACTTTTTCGGAAGAGTTTAAAGGATTTTTTGATCTAACAAAGCAACGCTTTGAAATTTATATTTTAAATTTATATTTAAGAGTTTTTATAAACATATTCTTACTCATTATATTTCTTTTAATAATTTCCGAATCTTTTTAGTTAAGGTTTTAGCTTTTTTATATGATTTTTATATGCAATAAATACAATTTAGTTACATATTTAAGCTGTCTTCTTTATGAGCCCCATATTCCCGTGCAATTATTTATCAAAACCCTCAAAAGTAAGAAAGTTACGTACGGCAGGGTTGACAAATTAAGGGCTCATCATTTATCATTAAATCAAGGCCAATAAATAAGGCAAAGCTTATGCAACACTCAAACAGAAATTAATTCAAAATTTGCTTCCTCCGCTTGAGACTCAATTTGCTGCGAAAGTTTTTTTGGACCGATTTGTTTTGATTTCTGATCTGTCTTGGTGGCAAGGGCAGAGTCGGATGCGGGGGCAGGGGCACTCTCTAATTAAATTTTTAATGTGTGCGTGTGGAAAACGAGTGACAGAGAGAGGCGGAGAAGGGTGGAAAAAGGAAAAACTTTTCCGGCTGCCGCTTCTGCTTCTGCTTCTGCTTCTGCTTCTGAAAACTTCAAACAAATTCCAAGTAATTGCACATTGAAATTGACAGAGACAGAAAGAGTGAGAGAGAGAGAGAGAGAGAGAGAGAGAGAGACGGCAAAGGCGGCAAGGAGGCAACTGCAGTCTGTGTGGGCCAAGTTAAGGGCACATTGTTATGCCCACGTTCAACTTTACATGGCCCATAGTCTGTATAAAGTTAGTAACAAACAACAACAAGATGCTAACGAGGGGGACACACATACACTGCTCAAAAAAGAGCTAAAAAGAATGGTTAAAAATACCTTTTTAATTTTTTTAATATAGAAATATCTTTGATTTTAATAGAAAACATAAACTATTTTAATGTCAATGTGAAACAAAGTAAAATAATATATAAATTCAATTATTTCTTTTTACATTTCAGGTTGAACCATGTGGTTTTCATTAGTATTTGTTATCTAAGAACTTTAATTATTTTACAGTGTAAAAAGAGTGTTAAAAAGAGATAGATTGGGAGTAGGAGAAAGAGAGGGAAAGGCATAGAGTGATGCCTGAACGAGTGCAGCTTAAAATTGTTATCAACAATTTAATCATTGAAAACCATTAAAAAGCAAACAACAAGAAATTTCTTTACATCTTTCCCTCACCCTCTCTCCCTCTCTCTCTCTCTCTCTCTGTGATTTTCCTCGGTAGTTTTTCCGCCTGTGTTTTTCCCTTTTCCCTTATTTTTTGCTGTTTTTGTTGCCGCTTTTAATTGCTATACACAATGCAGCTGTGATTATGGTCACCAGAAGTGAGGAATGAGCGAGGGACGCCCAGGCCAAGAAAGACACGAGAAACGTTAATTTCATTTCGCCATTCGCCTTCGTTACTATTTCTATATATAGTATACATATTAAATTCCTTAGTTGCTGTCATTTGTCCAGCTTCCACGTCTCCCTTACACACGGACTTTAATTAGAAACCGAGGAAAGGGGTAAGTAAGAGAGATCTGCGTCAGTCATTTGTTTTCGTCACCCATGGAAATAGTCACACATATCGGGTTCATGTGTCATGGTTAACATGCAAATGATACTACTAAGAGAAAAACGACAACAAACTCGGAGGGAAATGCGGAAAACACTCGGAAAGAAAACAGAAGAAAGTCGCAAGAAAAAAAACAAATGAATTGGAAAATTACAAAATACCATTGACTCGTTTAATCAACTTGAGGCAATTTTTTTAGGAACATTTTATTATTCAGAAACATGGATTTAAGGCTTATAGTTAAAGATATTTTTGCTGATCATATATTTATTAATGAAAACTATAATGCAGTGTCATAACACCAATTAAAAAAGTCTGTGGAGATTTAACTTTGCCATCTGCCTATTTTTTTTTACACATTCTAAGACAAACGCCGATTAGTCAGTCTAACTCTACAAGAAAATATGCCTTTAATCTCTGGAAACATATAAAGTTCAAATACAACATTAATTTGTTAATAAATATATATTTTAAGTCTAATAACCATACGTTTATTCAGAAATTGTATCCCTAAAATTCCCAATCAATACCTTCATCTTAAGCTCCATTTCTTGCTGCCCTAAAATAAATACTATATTTCCGAAAATTCCCAATTAATTAAAGTCGCCCTAGGCGCCTTCTTTTGGAATTTTTCCTGCACTCTGGGGATATATGTATAAAGATTGCATGTACATATATTTCAACGACAAGTGTCACAGCACTGCTGGAATTTAGCTGCAGAGCAGTTTCCTTGGCTGCTACTGCTGTGTTGTTGACTATTCGAGTCACTTCATTGTATGGCAACGCGGGGGAAAAGCGGTGGAAAATGAAAGGAAAAAGAGAGGAAAAGAGGAGAAGAGGTCTGCTGGCAGCAAAAGTAAACCAACATAAGTGTTGCGTCGTTCGTTCGTTTTATTGTTGTGGCAGAGAGAGAGGAGGCACACACACCCCGGATGCTGGATGCAGGATGCATGGACATGGACATATGGACAGTATGGACAACATGGAGAAGCGAGGCTCGGACCTCAGCAGGTCATGTTAACTAACCTCTTTTTGGGACCCCACTGACCCCTCTGCACCTCTCTGGGCCGCCGTCATCCCTTAACCCAGAAAGACACCCCATTTGTCCTTGCCTGCAGCATAAATTTTTAAAACGCTTGCCACTGCGGCTTGTCAACTGCAGCAACCTTGCCCTTGTTGCATGCCACGCCCCCGAAAGAGATCCCCCTTTTCCCCTACAATTGTGACAATTTTAAAACAATTACAACCAAAACCCAATGAGCAATGAGCGCAGTAGCGTACAGTGAGGGTCAAAATAATGGCAATCTTCAAGCTTCTTTATTATTAAAAAATGTTATATATATTTTATTTAATTTATAAATTGTTTTTACAAATTGAATCTATTATTTTTATCCTTAACTATGACTATATTTGAGTCAAACTTATTAAGTAATTGCCAACATTTTCGGTCCTTGAATATTTTAATGCTTTTAAATTATTGACCGCAATAGTAAATTGACCAATGAAGAAGCGAGGGACTAGTCAGAGTTAACAATTTGTGCAATTCGCATTCACGAGTCGACCGCAAAAACCAACGGAAACATGAGATCATTATGCCACGCACATCATGAATACATATATGTATATATATCTGTCTCATATCTGATGGATGTGTTCTCTATATTTGAGCTTTATTGGAATACTTGGAATACTTGGGACGAGGTGTCAAGAGCGTCGAGCATCGAGTGTCAATTAATTAAATCAAATTGCAGACATCAAAGCAGGGGTAACTTTCGATACGGATTTAATCGAGGCAACTAATTAACAGGGAATCGAGGCGCTCAACTAGAATCTTTAGAATAATTATAGAAAATATAGTCTATAGTTTATTATAAAGTTTTGCATGCTTTTCAAAGCCATTTCAATTTATTTCATGGATTCATATAATTCATAACTTAAAGAGATATCAAGACCCGGCAAAAAAGCCACCCAAAAACCAGTCTCCCAACTCCATTTCCAACTCCTTTTCCAACTCCAATTCCTTGTGCCATCTGCATGCACATATATCCGTGGTGCAAACTTTTGAAGTTTGTTTTCGTTCAATTTGCTGAGCAAACAACTGAACCATTAAGAACATCTTCAGCGAGCGAGTGAGTAAGTTCATCTTGAAGTGAGCCCCGCCGGCTGTCGAAGACTTTGCATAATTGCGGCGCCAGTTGCGAAATAATTAACCAAAATTAAAGCTTGCTGAGGGGCACAGAGAGCTTAAGGGATTTAACATGCATTTCGCATGCAATTCAGCCAACTCTTTTGTATCGTCGCTTCGCATTCAAATTCCTTTCTTTCTTGCTTTCCCTTTGCTTTTTTATTTTTTGCACTCTGCTATTTTTTAATATGCAAAGTATGCATATATGGATTTTATTTTATTTCCCATCGACAACGCCATGGCCCATGCCCAAGCCCATGATGTTTGCTTTCAGTTTCGCATCGAAGAATGCCTTTTGTGAGAGGCTTCTCCATCTGCGTTCGCCATTCTTCGGCCTTTTCCCCTCAGATGGTCATTAAAAATATGAAATTTCATGTGGGCACACAGCCGACACACACACACACACACACACATCGCACACACCACTCAATGGAACACTTAAATGAATTACAGTTCTGAGCAGAGTTTTTCCATATTTTTTTCGATTTTCGTTTTTTGTTGTCCATCGAAATCTGTTTGAATTGAATGGAATATATGGCTAGCCAGGAAAAAGGCAGAGAATCGGAATATGTTTTCGCCAGATTCATGGGTTTCCATAATCCCAATGAGAGAGTGAGAGACCAATGAAGGCGCACTGGACCTTGCGACTCTTTTGCATTCTCCTCTTCAGAAAATCTGGGCTTTTACTGGATACTTTTCCCTCTCTCTCTCTCTCTTGCTAGCCATCAGATGGATTTCATTTTTCAATTGATTATTGAATTACGATTAAATTAAAATAAGTTGTACTTGAATATGGCTGGTTATCAAGGAAATTTATTTAAGATATTTAATTCCTTAATGTAAAGCCTTGTTTAGCGAATATAGTATAAGCTTGGAAGATATGCAACTTATCGATAAAATGTCATGGCAAAACGATTTTAATTACCTTTAATCGCTAAATTAATTTGTTAATCAAATTACCAAATTTCTTCGCTCAATTACTAGACAAACCTATCAATAATTCTACAATAGGTAAGGGTATACTTTTTTAAATAATAATAGCGATAAATTATCGACAAAATAAACATGTTCGATTAACTGTTATCGCTTAATTACTGTGGCAATCAAATTAGCGAATATATCCTATTAGTTCTTAGACAAACCTATTGAAATCACTTTTTTAAATAGATTGATAATAAAATCAATTTATCGATTACATTTTATTGTTCATATCTTAGAGCCAAGCAATCGAATTTATCGACAAAATAAACATGTTCAATTTCGTGTTATCACTAAATTAGCTTTGCAATCAAATAACCGAATTTCTCCTCTTAGTTTGTGTTAAACAAACCTCTGGATAATGTCGCAATAGGTAAGTGAACACTCTTTTAAATACTTAGATTGATTACACCGATAAATTGTCGCTAATAAAACCAATTTATCGATGACATTTTATCGGCCAAGCACTAGTGCCAAGCCAAGCAATCCAATTACCGATTTCTCCCCCTTCTGGCCACATTGTCAGGCGGCACACACAAACCTATCGATGATAAGCACCGGGAAATCCCATTGGGAAGCAGCACTGAACACAAAACGACAATAATGGAATGAATTTGAACCAGGCACAGCCCCCCCGAACGTATATATATATATATGGATAGACGGCGAAAGAGAGAAACACCTTTCAATGTCAGATGGCTGCATTATTTGACGGCCATTGAAAAAGTTTGCCACAAATGAAATGGCCCAAAGGAGCTGTCAAATCTGCTGCGTTATAACATTTACAACGAAAGTGCGAGGGTCACGAGGGTTAAGGGTTGCCGCCGTCCTATTTGAGGCAGCCGCCAACAAAGCGATGAGCAAAAGTTGCACAAAAATTGACAAAACATAAATAAAATATGGCGCAAACAATGAAGAAGATTCTCGTTCGATTCTCTACTCTCTGCTCTCTGGGTTCGATTTTTTTTTTGAAAGGACATGTGACACAAACAGATGCCAGGTGTATAAAAAAAGGGGGCGGCGGTGGGTTGATTGGGCTGGGGTGGACCCTGTCACAGTGACGTTAATATCGCCTGATAAGTATTGACACAAGTGGTGGAGTGGAAGAGGCGACAAACAAACAAACAAACCGATGAAAGGCGACGGATTTACACACGGGAAGGAACGAGGAACGAGGAACGAGGAACGTAGCCAACTCAGCCAACTCAGCCAGAGTTGCCATCGTTATATATCCAATTGCCATTTTACAATGATGACGTAATTGATTTTTAAGCAAATACAAATACACTTTGTCAGACAGAGACACGTAAAAATAAGAAGAAGGCGAAAAAGTGGAGAGCCGGAATAAGAAAAGATTTCCAAATAAATAAAGCGAGACGTGCAAACATCGATGACGGCGAGTGCTTGTTGAAAACCTTTGCCTAGAGAGCCCATCAAAAAGAAAATATAAAGAAAAAATATAATAAAATAAAAAAAAAAACCAGGAACACACACATACAGAGTGCTGCTGGAGTATATCAAGTAAAGAGCAAAGGAAGAAAACGAGGGAAGGGAAGGGGCAAAGCTACACACGCCGCTTCAAGGAAACGTGCCACGACTGCAGGTGAGTCGGGCTTTTCTTTCTCTTTCTCTTTTAATTCTTTCTTTTTTTTTGGGGTGCGTGTGTGTGTGTGTGTGTGCAGCCACTTTTAAGTGCTTGCACAACGGGCACGACTTTTCTTTATTTACACTTGCTCCTCCTTACATCAACACACACTCGCATTGGAAGCCAAAAAGGAGAGAAGTTCGGCACTAAGAAAAAATATAAAAAGGATTTATTTTAAGGAAATTATTTAAACTATTAATTCCACTAATTTTTTAGCACATTTTTTAATAAGAAAATAATTATAAATGGTGCCCCTAAAATATTTTCTTTACAAAAACTTAAACTTAAGCCCTAACTTTCTTATAACCATATTTTTGAAACCTTTTTCAATATAACAAATTATAAAAATATATAAAGCTATATATTATTTATATACTCTAAGCTTTTGTGATTTTTTCTCAGTGCCTCGACCACCCTCAAATATCCTTGAGAGTGCGTCTTAAGCCCTGATTGCAGCTCTTCATACAGTGCGTTCTCCTTGCCCCCCAAACCATAATTCAAACACACTTTTCCAACGAAAATTTCGACAAGAATTAGAAATAAGTTATCTGGAACTGTTCAAGGGTCAAGCTAAAACACAAAAAAAAAAGGGAAAAAAAGTTGAACTTGAGCTGGGTCAGTTAAAGCTAAGCTAATTGAGCTCAAACCCTGGAGATAAAGGGCTTAAGTTTAACAGGACCTGCGAAGCCCATTACAAAATGTTCAAGTCAAAGGGAAAGGGACATTCAAGTATTTTTTAATTTCCAGAAGAAGCTACAAGTTTGAAGTTTAATTTAAATAATCTGAAGCCCAAGGAAGTCTGATTAAATTTCCAATAATTAAGATTTGAAATCTGCCACAGATCCCATTCATTTGAAACTACCTCAGATTACACATCAATGATTACAAAATCATTTTGAAGGCTAAGAAATTAGGCTGCTGACAAATGAGCTATTCGAGAGTCAGGCATGAGTTTGGGTTAATTGCATGTATTATTCAACATATGTATAGTCCTGCCATTGCCAAACAATGTGAGTGTGTGTTTAGTGTGTGTGTGTGTGTGTGGCTGTGTTTAGGTGTAATTGAATATTGAACATTTAAAGCCAAAAAGCTTAAGCCAACAACTTCTGCCTCGAAGCTGTCCGTGCAACTGCATGCTCTCTATATATAAGTATATATTATTTATTTATTTATTCATTAATTCACATATATATTTATATGCCTATATTTATATATACTTGTGTGTGTGTGTGTGTGTGTGTGTGTGTGTGTGAGGTGTACGTGTATGTGCAAGTGCCAGTGCAAAAGCTTAGCTTAATCATTTGCACAAATTTCCAACACCATAAGTCCCTTCATTACAAGGAGAAGCAGCAGCTGGAGCAGCATAACAATTCATAAACAATTAGTCGAGGACAAAAGGTCCTGTACAGTCTCACTCTCGAGCATATTGAATGAGATGTTCCGCCTCCGCAACGCACCTCAGTCCAAATTGTGTTGGAACTACTCCGGGAGTACTCCTCTACTGATTCCTAATTCCAAATACTCCGCACAATTGAATGGGGAATGCCACATCGACACCCTGATTTAATTATCTCTCCAATATATGGCAATGAGCCGTACGAAGGCTCTTAGTTAAATTATAATAGAGATTGAGGCAAGACAAGGCAACCAACCAACCAACCAGCCAACCTACTGTCTATCATTCAGGTCAAATGCAAATACATTTCCACTTGCCTCGAAATCAGATAGTTTTCAGCTCTCAAAGTGGCCAATTGCAACACAGATTGTTGGCCAGTTGGGCGAATGGTTTCGAAAGCCAATTTTTAGTCAAGAACCAAATATCAATGGCTTCGGTTTTATTGAACAAAAAAGGGACAATTAAACTTTATTTGCAAATTTCATGTACATATAAATTTCAAAGTAAAATATATAAAAACCAAACTTATTGAGATGTTTGTCTGGTTTTCAGCTTTTCAGCTTTATTAAATTACTTAACAAATGATTTTAAAGGCAAATATTTAATCAAGAATCAAATATCAGTGGCTGCTCTTTCCCTTTATTGAACAAAAATAAACAAAAAAAACTTCATTTTGGAGGAAAACTATACAAAAACCAAACTAATTAAGCTTTTTAGTTAGTAAAATACTTAACAAAGAGAGCACTTAACCGCTTTTTGTGGTAAAATTATAAATACACTTTTTATGTATGCTTTTAAACACAACACTAATCCTTAAATTTTTTGTTGCGGCCTAAGTAATTAAAAACTAATTGAGTTTTACAAATTGTTTAAGCCATGAAACAAACACTAATTCCAGTGTCAGATTTGTATACATTCTGTTGAATATTAAATCGCAGAAAATATATATTAATATATATACAGGACCCTCTCTGTGGCGATACAATCATCGATAACGATGAGGCTGATGATGATGATTCTTAACACACACACGCACACAAAATCCCCCACACACACGCTCTGCTTATGTGCTTGTTTTTATTGCAATTGTTATCGCTGCTGCTGCTTCTCATTCTTATTCGTAAATGCTTCTTCTTTTGCTACTTCTTCTTGTCCATATATATATATATATATATATATTCCCCAATTCCCATTTTCTTTGTTTTGTTTCTTTTATATTTTTCTCTTCTCAGTTCTGCGAGTATTTTCTTGTTTTGTGTAATATATTTTATTGTTGTTTTTATGCTCCAGCACACACACACGAACAGAGGCAAACAAACAAATAAATACACGCACACACTCAACTTTCTTCGTATTTATTTATTTTCTTTTTGCAGCTAACAAATATTTTATAAGCTTGCTTGGATTTTTATTTGTTTGTTTATATTTAAAATTACTTCTTGATTTTCACCGCAAAAAACAACAATAAAAAAAATGTAACAAAAAAGGGAAACCGAGGCAGTTTTTGGGTCTTGCAACTTCTTGTAGCACACTTTTTTGGGCGCGCGGCGTTTGCTTGTGTGCTTTGGCGGCGTGCAGAGAGCAAGTTTTATGTTTTATTTTCTTTATGATTTTACATAGTTTTTAATTTTTTTTTTTTATATTTCATAATTATTTTTGTTGGTATTTCTACCTCAACTTCATCGGAGATCTTAATTGTTCTTCGTTTGCCGCTAGGGTTGGTTTTTTATTTAATTTCTCTTATTTCTTTTGCATTAATTTTTCGTGTTATATATTTGGGGTAATTTTTAAAATTGTTTTTTCTTGTTGTATTTTTTTCGGTACTTCTGTGTTTAAATTTATATATATTTAATATATATAATTATGTATTTCTGAATATTGATTCAACCGTGCTCGACAACCGCTTGACGCCCGTATAGAAAACAGACTGCTGCGGAGCCCAGCAGCAGCGAGATTTATCCCATGAAGATAAGTGCTGCAGACGCTCGTTGAGGCCGAGCGCCGGGACACGAACCGTGTCCTTACACACGCACGCACACAGAGAGTGGTGAGAGCCAGGATGGCGGGCAACTTTGTACGCTTTCTGTTCCATTTTCTTTTTGCAAACAGTCAGCATCCGTTCTGTGCTGTGCTGTCTGTGTGTGTGTGTGTGTGTGTGCAGCAGCCGAAAGGCACACGAATGGCATTCGGTTTTTGGCCAAAAATCTCTTCCTTCGGCATTTTCACGCACTAAACTATACGCCTCTTCTCTCGCTCTCTCTCTTTGGTTGTGGTGAAAAGTCGGAAAGGAAAAGCTCAGGTGAATTGCGTTTTTAGTATGGAGAAAAACTCAATTATAAAGCAAGACTAGCGATCGGGTTTCTAGCCGGCTCTAGGGAGCATCTTATGGTTATTTCTTAAAGAGAAAGTTAGTAATGGATTTTTTAGTTATTAAAAAAAATATTTAAAATGCTACTTTATGCAAAAAAAAATAATGTAGAGATATATTCTCAATCTATAGCATGGTTAACACTAAGTTGCAGCTGGAACCCGTTGAGAATTCCTGTGTTTTGGCTTTTTCAAAATATATAATTACATTTATTTTTATATTAGGTATTTATTTGTTACGTCTTAATAAAACATGGGTTTACACCTTATTTATGCTATATATATATATATTTTTATATTACCTATATTTTCCCTTAACCTCATCTAATTATTGATTTTTTGAATTATTTTTTATGTTTCTTTTTTAATTTTCTATACATTCTCAAATAAAAACAATGCTAATCGCCTTGCTTTTTGCCAGCTTCTTTATATTCCCCAACGCGCACTTAGAAACCATTTAAAACAATCAAGTAAACCGAAAGCAAAACAAACCCCTCGCCTAGCCTTTTTCTCTCTTAAAAATCACTCTCAGCTCTTATTCCCAGCATTCCTCTCTTACGAAGAGAGAGACTGGGTGAAAAGCTTTACTTAAAGCTACACTTGTTTTTTGTTTTTTCTCGCATTTAGCATTTAACATTTCCCACGGATTTTTGGTACTGGCTGGATGGACACTGCAACAGTTACGAGTTTGAACGCAAATCGAGAAAAAGAGATTCACTTAATGGTGGCCAGGCAGGGGCTGGTTAGGGGGTGGCTTAATGGGTGGAAGGCTGCTGCTTTCGAGTGCCAGTCATTAAGCACAAATAAGATCCTGCGAGTGTGCAGGACACACAACGGTCATGATGATGGTGATGATGATGATGATGCTGTTGGTGGTGGTGCCACAGCTAATTCGAACGAAATTAGGCAAACATTTAATGAAGCAATTAGCAAATTTCGTCCAAGCCTCGCCTAGTTGAGCGGTTTGTCGCTGGATATCCTGTTTGGAATATATATACTATATGTACCCATAAGATTATATATAATATCCCCAAAAATAAACCATCCTATCGCCTTACATATTCATAGATTTCCCCGGGTGAAAGACATCAAAGGGGATTTCACTTTTACACATCAATGTGTTCCTTCTTTCTGGCCAAGGAAAATTGCGTTTACTCACCTGAAAAGAAACAGAGAGGGCAAAGAGAACGGTTAGTCGACGAGTCAAAAATGTTTTCTTACATTTCTTATTTTATTTTATACATTTATATATTTGTATTTTATTTTATCTGGCTGCAGACAAGACCCTTGCCCACTTACAATTCAAAAGGTGAAAGCGGAGAGGATGGCAACTTTGGACACAAGTAAAGTGCAAAATTCTGTTGCATACTTTTTTGGGCCTCGAGTGTGTTGGGAATTTTTGCAGCAAATTGTTTTGTCGGTCTGGAGAATAAGTAAGTGAATTTCACTACGAAAAAACATAATCCTCGAGGTTAAGCGTTGACCTCACACACAAAATAGAGCAAGATATTTAAAAAAGAATAAAGAGATGTGGGAAAAACGGGTGGAGAAAAAGGGAAAATCACAAACCCATGAAATGTGTAGCAGATTATGGCCAGAGCTAGAAGGTAAGCAAGCTAACCCTTTTATATGCTGGTGTCATGCCTTAAGATTATTTTGGGTAAATTTAGCAAAGATGCCAAGATCAAAAATTCATCGAAGATATGTAAAGAAATACCTTTTTCTATGCATTCATAATGCCCATACCCATACCCTCATTAATATTATTAGAAATAAATACAAGATCTCTCTCTACTTTCTATTGTAAATTTAATGATGGCAAAGCCCTACCCAGGTCATAACTAGCCACAAATAGCCACAAAGAAAGCCTTTTTATAAATTTAATGATGGCAAAGCCCTCGTTAAATCTTTGCAACTAAAAATATGTTATATAGAAAAAAAAGGCAAACACCAGCCGCAATTGAAAACTATAGAAGCAACCGTTGGTTGTAAATTGAAGCCAAATCAAAACCGATTGGCTGAGTATTCCACGGATTCTGTTTTCCTTGGCATTTGCCCATTGTGTGTGTTGGCGCAATTGTGTTTTCTTCTCTCTTTTTTTTCCCCCTCGACAGAATTGGCCATTTTACGGGCAACTTTTGTTTGGCCAAAATGCAGGCATCGGAAAATACCTGGGCAATATATACGCGCTGTAAAATTATTGCGGGGCGTCGCTGTGAAATCGCTGCGGAAGTGGACTAAAGTTAGATTGATGATGTCTCAATAAACCCCATTAGGGGATTGCCATCGAGACCGAGACCGACTGCAATATAATATCGCAAATGAATTGCCATCGACGACGACGATGGGGATTGGGTGGTATTTTGATGATTGTGCACCTGCTGCTACTGCTCCTGATGAAGGTGTGTTGTTGGCACAATTCAGTGCTCTAATTGGTAGCAAAGTGGAATAAACTATTGGCCCCGGCCAATGTGCAAACTTTTCTCGTTCTCTACGGGGCTCTTTTGATGTCCTTCGGGGGAGCGGCCGAGGACTACGATGGCGATGGCCTTCAAGAAAACGAATCACGAGCCAACTAACTGTAAAAATTCATTATGTTACCGGAGGGTAGGCTAAGGAAAAATTCTACACAGCTAAAAAAATGTTTATAAAATAAATATGATGATTTAAAATATAAATAAAAATCAATCAAAATCAATGGATAAGAGGCTTTATTAAATAAGAGATTGGTAAACAAAATGGTTTTTATAGTGTAAATTGCTTATTCAAAATATTTACCAAATTTTAAATGCAAATTTCACAATGAATATACAATTGTTTGCTTAATTTTTATTAAGATGGGAGATTCTAGTCAGTACTTGAGTTATTATTATTAAACAGTTGTTTTTATTACAAAATCAAATAAATTTTATTTTTAAAAGTTTTTTATTAATCTTTTTAATTAAATCAAAATCCTATTTTAAGATGTCTAAATATTTCCTAAGAAAAATTTCAATAATAAATAAGAATAAGGGCCAAGAAATCATCTTTCCGTGTAGCAGGGGCGACAAAAAGTTTTCTGTGACTCGAATTGAAATTCCTTTTCGGCAATTGCCGGAGACAACAAAACAGAGAGATCCCAACCTGAGTCGAAATACGAGCTGTGATGGTGGCAAGTCCAGGGGTATTTTCCACCATCATCATCTTTATCTCATTCTTTATCATCATCATCTCGTGTCTGCGTTCCCAGTCAAGTGTTAAAATCGATTAAATAAAAGTTTATTGCTAAATTTGCTAACTGGCTAAGCTCACTCCGCTGCCTCTCCATTCTCAACTTGAAAACTTTGCCGCTTTTGCTGCTGGCTGGCTTTTTTCAGGATAGTTGCATATATTTTTGTGGCTTAATTCCGCCCGCAGCGGAGAGAGAAAAGGGTTCGCAGCTACAGGGAGAGAGAGAAACTTAAAAAACAATTAGAAACTTTTCCCTCTGCCTCTCTCTCCGGCTGCCATATACATTCGCAACTAAATCTGAGCAGGGGTATCAATCCACGAGTTCATAATTCCCAGCCAGCTGAAAGTTGGAAACAAATTGAAAATGCTCTTTGGAAACAAATTTGTACATATACATATTTAGTTGGAGAGAGAGAGAAGAATTATTATTATTAATTTGGTGGGTTGGTGGCACAAGATAAAGATCTATTTGAGCTAGCTTTCTATTGTCTTCAAATTTATTTTAAAAGAAACTTTTTATTAAGAGGTTATAGTGGTAAATATAGAAAAACCATATTATATTTTGTTAATATTTATCCTAAAACGACCCAAAGCGTGATAATTTGTATGACACTTTATTTAACTGCAATTTTATATTTCTTTAAAAAAACCTTTGAAACTCATTTACTTAATTGATTTTCTTATTTATTTTTTTATTTTGGACCCCTGTTATCCTCTCCCTTACTCCTTCCCCTTTTTCCCTTCAGCATCACCTGCCGTACCCTTCTCCATTTTCCCGTCTTCCCTCCCTCCCCCTCGGCACGTGCTTCATTGCCAAGTTTGACCTGTAATAAGAGCGGTAGAAAGAGAGGGGGGGAAATGTGCGTGGGGAGCGGAGGTCACACGAAGACGAATTTCAAATTAATATTGCACAAGATTATTTTAACAAAAAAAAAAGTTCGTTTCTGGTTTTTTTTTTTCGGAAGCTTGAAGCGCACTTGAAATTAATGAAAAGCATTTTCGATTGTAATTATGTATTCGTGACTGGAGGGGCCAAGAGGCATTTCCGCTGCCCCCTCCCTCACTTATTGCCCCCAGTTTCCCCCAGCCTTTTGCGAGTTTCCCTTTTGCCTCAGATTTTTGGCTCAGCTCATTAGGCATAATTCGAGCTCTTACTCTCTCTCCCGCCTCGTGTATCCCTTTTCCCTCTCTCTCTCTTTTTCGGCCGCTCATCAACATAATTCGGAAGAGTTGGGTTTTTTTTATTTGTGGGGGATATATATAAGGGCTATAGGGGAGTCGGATCTCCGCATTTAATTGACTGTAAATTTGCAGCTCTTCAGAAAGCTTCAACTACTCATTAAAATAAAACACAAAGAAATACAAGAGGGGGATGTAGAGAGAGGATACAGAAAATAATGTTTAACTATTATTCAACCCTGAAATTATGATAAACTGAAGTAGTGAAAATTATTTTATTACTTAAAGAATCAGCAAGTAAGGGAAATAAATTAATAAGGTAATAATTAAGTTTTTTGTTTACTTTTACTTGAAATAATAATTAAATTTGTTTAAACTTAGAAAAGTTATATTAGAAATTAAATTTATTTATTTTAAGTGCTGGCCTTTACAAACCCTTAAAACAAATGCATTTTTTAAGTTAAATCTTTATACAAAATTTCAGGGTTCATTTTCTATCTATTACTCATTATTTAAACATTATTTTTAATTACTTATTAAATTAAACAAATTAAAATAAAAGTGTATTTCCAAATGAAAAGAGAAAGAAAACTTAAATGAATAATAAACATTGGCTTCAGGTAGAAAGGAAACCGGAAGCCGTTAGCCAGAGATTACGCATACGCCCCGTATGCCTTTGCTATTCGGCTTGTTTTGTTAATTGCATGCCAGTGTGTGTGTGTGTGTGTTCCCTTCCCTTTTTAAGGGGGAATGGCTTAAAAATTGCACCCACATGAGCTGCTGGACCCCCATTATCTGCATTTTTACGGTCCAAATCCATTTCCACAGCACAAACACACACTTTAGGGTGGTTGCCTTGCCTTAAGTTTTTTTTTTTTTTTTTTTTTTCGTATTTTTCGAAAAGAGAAATGGCAGGCAGCTGTAATAACATAATGGCCAACAAAATGTCTGGGCCTTAAAAGCAGCAAAGGTAAGCCTAGCTTTCTATCTCTGTCTTTCAGTGTGTGTGTGTCCTTCTCTCTTTTAATGCAGAGAGAAAAATAAATAATGAAGAAATTATTAAAACGAATTTTCTGAAAATTTCATTATTTAAAGACTAAGAATAAATACACTTTTCTTAATAAATGGTTAGTTATAAGAGATAAGTACAATTTTTTTTTAGATTCTTAGCAGTGTACACATGTGTTTGCGTTTGTGTGTGATTTCTAACAAAAGTAAAAGCTAGCAAAGAAAATAAACTACCAAAAGAACAAGACAACGAAGGCAAATAAAAAAAAAAAAAAAACTAATAGAAAAACGCAAAGGAAAAACAAAGGACCTCCCAGTAGAAAGATATAGAAGGGGAAAAGCAAAGAGACATAGAAGGGGAAAAGCAGAAAAATATAGAAGGGCAAAAGGAGAAAGCTAAAGGGGGGAGCAAGGGAGAAAGCGCCAGAGAATGTGAGACAACGACAGTTGGCCAAACAAAAGTAGCTTGCCAGTGTAGCATAAATAAATAGAGATAATTAGACCATAACGACAACAAACACACGACAAAAGAGCCCAAAACAAAACTAAATAAAAATAAAATAAAAAAACAGAAAAAGCGAGGACCTTCATTTGCGTCCTGCTGCCACATTCAGTAATTTTTTTGTTTCGTATTTTTCCTTTTTTCTTTGCGGTTTTAATTGGAGCTGCTGCACATTTTTGTACACAGTTTTTGGACATGGACATGGGAAACCACAGGAAAGTTGACCACCATACAGCAAAAAGGTAGAGGTAGCCGCCAGCCAGGCCAACACTAAGTTGACCATAATCTAGTTTTCATGGAGCGGAGGGCGCTGCCAAATTAGGTGAAGGATGCCGAGGATGGCGAGGCCTGGATATGATAGAGGAACACACACTCTGCATGCGGGGACCCACAGAGAATGTTGACTGACTCTGTCCGGGACTTTTTGTGTGTGTGTGTTGTGGGCAACGTGAGAGAAGAAAGCAGTGCACAAAATATGTAAATGTAAATAAATTGCGGCCACAAAATTCTCGTCTGACAAAAAGTTGAAGCAACAAAAGCACGTTGGGGAAAATAGAGAAAATGAGATGAGAAAGTATATGCCAAAAGGAATATTTAATGGTTGGCAGAAGGAATAGAATTAGTCACCTTTTTATTCTTTGATCTTGACTTGCTAGGAACTCGCTGCTTAGTTATATGGTTTCATTGGCTTAATAAAAAAAGGCAAGTTTATATTTATTTGTGCATTAAAATAAATACTTATTAAATGGGGTAAATTATTACCCTTTGTATTCATTTGTTTTAAGTTAAAATTTATATAAGTTGCCTTATAATTCTCCATTTATTTCCCCAAATATTTAAGTGTTCAAAATGATTTAATTATTTAAAAAATACATATTCTTTTGTTTATTTGTTTTTTGCCTAATTTATTTTTTCCTAATTATCCCGGGTGACCAGAGCTGCTGAGAAAGGTTGCCTTTTGGCCTGATTCATTACCTGCGGCTCTTTTCAGGTATTTTCCTCGCAAAACTTTTCCTTCTGTGGCCTCAAATTGAAACTGAAACCGAAGAGGATGGAAAAATGCAGCAGCAGGCGCTGGCCTGCCAAACCAAATTAGGAACAAAAGGTATAAAAGGGGGAAGGGGGGGCGGCTTAAACCTTAACCCCTTGCCACCTAGTTTTGTTTTTTCGTAACCACATTCCTCTGCGAAAATCTCAGTTGCAAAAATTAGTGAATAGCATAGAAGAGACAGAGTGAAGGCCACATGAAGCTAGAACTGAATCTCCCTAACCATATCTCTCTCTCTATCTATCTTTTTCTCTTGCTATCTCTTTCTCTATCTCTATCGCTACTCTATCACTTAGTTAGTGTCTCGGTGTCGATTTGAATTTGAATTTGAATGTGGCATTGGAATGAAAATCTGTTTATTTGCAGCGACACGTGACCGCTGCCTGCCACTCAATCAAGTTGAACTTTGAAGCGTTTTCGTCCCTCCAAAATTGCTGTGGTATTCCCTGAACTTACACAGGAAGAAATAATACAAATATGGTTAAGGAATAATTTAATCTTTGATTTAATTAACATTTAAGCTGAAAATTAGAAACAAATATCAAATAACTAGGTTATATTTTTTAAAAAACTTTTCAAAACCTTTTTATAACAAGAAAAATATTTATATTAACATACGATAGTAATTTTCGAAAAAGGAATTTAAATATTCATTGGAATAACACCTACAAATCTTTACTAACCTAAAAATCAATCTAATATAGATATATTTAAATCTACATTTATTTATATCAACGTTTTAACCCTTTCTTAGTTTTTGCTGTGCATATCTGTTGTTCGCATTTCGCCATCAATCAATGGTTTGAAGTTTTCGGCTTTGGCTTTGGCTTCGGTTTTGGCTTTTCGCATTCGGTTTTGGCCTGGGCCACCCTTCAATCAATTACCTAATCTCATTACAAGTTAATAGAGCGTGACTAAAACACACATACCGACATGTACTTGCAGATGCACACAGCAATTGCAACATTACTGCGGCCTTTCAAGGGAATCCTTTGCCAAATTACAGCTAAATATGTTGACAGTTTGAACTTAAAGCTGGTTGGAAACCAAGGTAACCAAGATAACCCGCTAAATCTTGGGTTAAATACAACAAAAAATGATAATATTCATTTTAATAAGAAATAGTAAAGAAATAGTTTCTTTAAAAATAAAAAAGCATAAAAAGGATAAGCCTTTCAGGGCTTACTTTTATTTTTTTTAAATCCCAACCTAACAAGTTCTTTGTTTATTAACAAAAACGTAAACTTGTTACCTGTAGCCATCGCTAATTAGCCCTACTCAATCGGAGCTCTTCACTGGTCCCTCTTTTTGAAATCCAAATGCAAAATACAAAATGTAAATAATCCAACTCAATTGAATTTGGCATCGATGCTGCTGCTGCTGCTGCTCCTGCTGTGCTCGTGTTATTCGCGTGTTGTTATTCATGTTTTGCTGTATTGCCCGCCACAACTTCATTAACGTCGACTGCGATTTTGTAGTTAATTAATTGATAGCGCTCAATAATGCTCGACGCTTGAATGCATCGAACATTGAAATCGGTTATAGAATTTGCTACAATTGCCAATTACGGCCGGCAATTGCCAATTGGCAATAACTTGCCACCACGGCTGTGTAGTTTTTTTATTAAGAGCCTAGAAAACCACTTGAATTAAGTCGGAAACGCGGAAAAGGAAGGAAAATGCGGAAAAAGCACCAGTTTTAGGTTGGATTTTTCACATCTATAGATGTATATATCAATGAACAAAAGTTGAAGAACTAATTAGAGTTTGGAAGGAAGGTTAAGTGGAAGTGGAGCGTAATTTCAAGATTATAATGGCCACGGTGGAGAATTTTAATTAAAAGTCTTTCTACCCTCCAACGGACATTATATTTTCAGGTTTAATTAGTGATTATTTAACTATTATTCTTCCTTTTACCATTAAGCTAACAAAAATAGCTAAACAATTAACCAAAAAAATCTTGTAATACCTATTAATAATTTAATAAGAACAATTAAGCAATTAACAAATTTAAAACCCTTAAAAACATACAAAATTCACCAACAGATACCTTTTTTTTAAACGCTTTACTTGTTAACATTTTTCTTCCGCCGCTTAACCCGAGCTAGCCCCAATATTTTATGACTTTATAATCCCACTGTTGGCCATAACTTAATAAAATTTGACCCACGAGGATAACCAAGGCAATGGACTAAGGAAGGACTAAAGAGGAGCAGCCTGGAGAGGTGGACATCGAGCCGAGGCAATTTACAGACCAGTTAACTTATTAGAGACCGAGGCACTTGACTCCGAGACACCGAGGAAAAGCAATGGAAACTGATAGACAATATGATGGTTCGAGACCAGGGGGTGATTTTCCCGCCATCCCTGGCCCCCTGCGGTTATGGCTCTTAACTGTTAAGCGGCTGCAGAAAAGTTCTTCCTTGTAGTTTTAGTAATTTTTATAGCCCCTCCCCCTCTCCTCTCTTGGGCTTCACGTTTTTTATCTACGAATTTCGGCAACTCCAGCAGCTACATTTTGCTTTCAACTTTCTTTGCCGTTCGAGGACAAGACCCAGACAAGTTGCAATTGGTCAGGACTTTTGGGCGACAATTGTCAGGGACACATCGGAGAGTCAGCAACAAAAATATCCAAAACAATCTGCCATTTGATTTCCAAGTTTTCCACCAGTTTTGCCTCAATTGTTTTTAGGGAGTTTCGACTCAAGAAATATAAAAGAAGATTTTTTATATTATTATTTATTTAAACTTAAAACCATCTGAATATTAAATATTTTCATATTATGCATTGTCTTCTCTTATGACGACTTATAATTAGTTAAGGCTGAAAGCGAGAGTAACTTTCGCTTGGGGCTAAAGCAAAACAAACCGCTTAAAATAAAATGAGAACGAACCAGAATGTGCGACGCATTTTGCTCATCTCGTTTCATTGTTATTTATATTTGAGCGTATATAAATTATATGGCAAAAGGCATAAAAGAGCAGCACTGGGGCGGGGGGTTTTGTTTTAGTGAGCTGGTTGTTGTTAACCAAAAGAAAAAATATATATATATATAAAGAAGGGGCGACACAAAGACTGAAGGCAGAAGGACAACGTCTTACAAGTCCATCCAAGCCAAGCGCCAGCCCTAACCCATCCCTTGGCAACCTCAAGCTTCAACCATATTTCATGTGGCATGGTTAAGAATTTTTGTGCCTCGCGGTGCTGTAAACTACATTCAACAGAGAGAAAGTGCACTTGGAAAAATAAACTTAATATATACAATATATATTCACTCAATTTGTAGACCAATTTGGCATAAATATATAAACATATAAGTTCTAGGGTTATATATTTATAATATACACCCACATTTAGCTTAAAATCGTGCAGGCTTTGCATCTAAAATTCCCAAGTCTGGATTCAGCGACACGCAAAGTGCTGAAAAATCTTAGAACCCCCAGAGTTTTTTCTCTATAATTTATTTTAAATATTTTAAGAATGATAACCAATTTGTCTTTTTGAATATATGGTTATATATATATATTTATACCCTCCGGCTTACTTTAAATTGCGTTCAGTGACACACACAGTCTCAAGAATCAGTTAGCAATCATAGAACTCCCCGAGTTTTTTCCTTATTATTGATTTTAAATATTTTAGGAAATATTTATTTCTTATAAATAATCGAAATTTATCTCTGTGCATGATGCTTTCTGTTCTCGTTCTGTTCTGTCATTGTAGTTGATGTTAGTTGTTGCTGCTGCTGGTGGGTTCGGGGTAAAAACAATTGTCACACAGCACGAAATGTCGTGGCTGGAACAATCAGCATCAGAAACCCGCAGCAGAGAATAAAGATGAAACAAAGACCACGAAGGATCTCTATGCCTTGCTTTGCCTTGCCTTTCCTTTCCATTTCGAGCAGGACAAATAAAACAAAATGGCTACCTCGAGGTCGAAGATGAATGGGGCCTGGCAGCTCGGCATCAGCAGAATATATACCTGTACAAAATCCCAGTACCCTTCTGCCTTATTTATATAGGAATGTGTGTTGTGGATGACCAGGCAAAAGGACAATGTAAACAGGATGAGGAAACTAGCCGGCAAAATGACAGAACGACAGCATTCTTAACAAACTAAAGGGTTTATCATTTCTTAAATCAAGTCTATCTTTAAGCTTTTGGAGGTTTTATCATAAGAAATAGAAAAAACGTTAAGTCTATCAAGCTTTTAGGATTTAAAAAAATAATATAAGTAATTAGTTTGGTATATAGCACCCAGCCTTTGCCTCTGTTTACATTATATCTGTATTTATATCTATGTATTACATCAGCAACTCATTTATTTATTTATTATTTACTTGGTAATATTTTTTATAAAATTCCTGACTTAATATCTCTTTGTGAATTTCACAAAGCAATTATTAAATAACAATTTGCCATTCCTCACAACTGCAACAAATTATTAAATCACTTTATGCCATTTGATTAACAACAGATTTTCGAATATTTCCCGCCTTAATTGAATTCTGTGTCAAAGTTTGTTTCACATTTCGCTGTGCTTTTTTATTCTTTTGTTATTTATTAATGCAACAATATTTCTCCCATTTTGATTTTCGTTTTGAGCAAATGGCAATTTGATTATCAACTCTTATGGGAAATTTAATTGAATTTATTGCTGACATTTGTCTGCCTTTTTGCGCTATATTCATGGATACTTTATATATACACTATTGTCAATAATTCAAATTTCCTTACGCCTGACTTCAGATGCAATTAAGCGAACGATTATCGGAGCGGTGTTTATATATTTAAATTATTATGGCATCGTCGTTGTCGTCTTGTTTTTCCTGTTTCGACCCCGACGCCACTGTGTTTTTTCTATCTCTTGCAGTTGGCCTTTTATTTTGTTTTGTTTATGGTTTATGGTAATACTTTTTATTGGCACACTCTCGTATTAAATCAGCTTAATGTTTTTCTCGTATTTTCTGCTGTTGATTCGGCTTCAATTAAATGTTAACACATGAGAACACAGACAACACACACACAGAGAGAGACAGATATACTGTAGTTATGTGAACGTGTTTGGTTTGTCCATTTATTGTTTTGACCCTTTGCCCCCTCAAAAAGCCAGAAAACGCTGAATTATCAACGCTTAATAGATTTTCAAGCACGTCCAATGAAAATTTGTTTTCCACATTGCATGTGTGCCTTCGTGTTGTGCGTGTGTGCGAGTGCTATGTGTGTCCGTTGTGATCCCAAATGGCCCGAAAGCCAAGTGAACCGTATAAACAATTTATAGCGCCACTCGCAACGCAAACCCAGCAGCAGCAACAACAACTTGCACGCCAGCAACATCAACATACTAGCAACAACACAACATTGCCAATACTCGTAAAAATGCAAAATGAAGCAGCAGCAGCAATAGCAAAAGCAAAAGCAACATCGGTCCAAAAGAAGAGCTGCAACATCAGGGCAAAGCACACACGAAAAAAAAGATATAAAATGGGCTTGAAGGTAGTTATGACAACAAATAGCGCTATATAAAAATCCAATCGATATTTGACGATATTAACATACATAATATCGATAGTTAATCATTAATTGAGCACAGTGTTATCTGAATTATCGCTCTGCATTTCTCTTTTTGATATTAAACAGCATATTGTATGCTATCTTTCTGCATGTATCATTTCGATAAAAAATTTTAGATTCCATTTTTATATATATTTTTTTATCGATATTCAAATATAGATTATATTAAAACATATCAGAAATGTATCGATAAAAAAATGTCATATCGAAATTTAGTGTTAAGTCATTATAACTTTGATTTTAAAAGATTAATCCATATATTTGCATATATTATCAATTGATTCGATAAATGCGATAGTTTTATTTCGATAGCCCCATGAAAGACATCCCTGCCAAAGGGTGAGCACAAAAAAACAGAGGAGAAAAAGAGGGAAAAAAATGGGAGAATAAGGGAATAGGAGGCTTCATCATAAACCACTTATTTGCGCTCTAAATGCAACAACAATTTGATAAATGTATATGCACAAAGTTTTTTGTACCCAACGCATTTTGCAAGCCAACTCGACGAACTTTCCCCCACCCAGCTCAGCTGCTTTTTCCACCCACCGCTCCTCCGCATTTTCCACATTTTCCACACCAAGCCAGGCCACACGCCGGCTGCAATTTTTGTGTTGTTTTGGCGCAGAACCATTGTTGCTGCTGCTGTTGTGGCCAAAATGCGATTAAAGTTGCAACAGCCAAAAATCTATGAAAAATTTCCAGCATAATTGGCCAGGCAAGGAAGGCGGAGGAGGGGGAAATCCCAGGAGGAAATCGAAGCAAAATCGAAGGAAGAACAAGTCCTTCTCGAAGGAGAGAAGAACCGGAAAAAGCCAAAATATCAACAACAGGCCCTCGACTTTGCAAAAACCTCGACAGAACATTACCGCAGTGACCCAAATTTTGCAGCAGCAGCAGCAGCATACTGCAGACTGCAGCAGTAGTAGTTGCTGCAAAAACAGAAACAGCAACAGCAGCAGTAGCAGCAGCAACAGTCGCCGCAGTGTTGCATTTTTTATGTCAGTTGTCTCGGCCAAAAAGGCAGCAACATAAAACTGACAACAACAGAAATGCAGCAGCAGCGGCAGCAGCAGCTGGGCAACAAATTAAAAACAAAACACAAGCCTTTTATTTATGCCTTGTCAGCGGCAGCAATAAAAACAAGCCCGAGTCAAAACAATATAAATAGTTGCAGTTTGCACGGAATACGGGTGCGAGTGCGAGTAATTCAAGAACAACAAACAAACAAAATTTCAGAATTCCAGCGGCTAGGGAGAAATTTATTAGCCGAAAAAGAAAACTTTAAGAGGGAGGAGCAGTCGCCGCCGCCGCTGCCAAGTTTCGGAAAGTTTCCAGCAACTCTGCCGAGTCCTGGCGGCGCCTAAAATCCGTTAGACAACCGCAGGCAGGCTTCGAAATTGAATCATGCCTCATGTTTCAATTAAAATTCAGTTTGCGTTCCTCCTGTCTGCAAGTCATTCATTTAGATCATTTCTGCTTGCCTTAACTCTGTCATCTGTCTCGTCTCGCGTTCTCACTCTGCCACCCAGTCCTTGTCCCGCCTTCATGTCCTGGCGCATATTTTCCAAAATATTCCGCTAGGGTCGCCCTTGCCATAAAAAGCCAAGCAGGCAGCATTTATGGAAAAAGTTCGAGGGAAAAGCTTTAAAGCTTTTGCGTATATTTTTGCACATTTGAGGCATAACTATGGACTTAAAGGGCATGAAATTCTTACAATTATCTTTTAGAAAGATCACATACATATATTTTACTAATTGTTTTTTACTAAATGAGTTACTTAAGGCTTTGTTTTAAGATGACCCTTTATATCCTTTCAAGTAGCGCCCTCTGGGCTTATGTTTGGGCTGCCATAAAGCGGAAACTTACATATCCTTTTTGACAACTACTTTTTCTCCATGTAAAATTTACTTTGTAAGTTTCGTAAAATTTTGAATAAAACTTAAATAAACTTAATTTAAAGTGTTCTAGAATTTAATAAAATCTCTAAGAAGATATAAAAAAAAATGAAATTGAGATTAAGAAAGTTACAAGTTTCTTTGGATTTTGATTTAAAATTATATTGTCATGAAATTTGCTTCAATATATCCGAGTATATTAAATAATATTATTAAAATGGAAAACCAAAGCACAATGGTGTAAAAATAAACTAATAATAAATCCTAACAACAAAAAAAAAGGTTTAAGCTAATTATTAAAATACCTACATCTTGAAATATGTTATAATCAAATATTAAAATTCAATAACAAATTCTATAATAAAAACTTTCTTTTAATTATTAAATTCCAAGCTCCTAGCTAGAAAGATTTTATAAAAAACACAAAATAATTCTTATGTATAGAGGAAACAATATATTTTCCATATTTTTCCGTACCCAATATTGATTTTAAACCAAAGTAATATTTATAAATGGCCTGCGATCAGCGTATAAATCATGCAGACTTCCGCCAGTCGCGTTAATTGTTAATATTAACAAAAACATATATATATATATAGATATACAGATATATAGTGCACAGAGATTTCGGGGCCGGAAAGGCCGCAGTAGCAGCAGCGACGGCGAGTTGCAGCCATATCCTTTTGTACTTTTGGCCTCCCTGAACGGAAGGACATTGTTTGCTCAGCGCCCCAAAGCATTGTCAATAAATTGTATGCAAGATTTATTGTCCCGTCGTCGTCGTGGACGTCGGTGGAGAACTCCCCTTGGAAATTGCCGCAACTGTAACCGGAATGGGTATCCCTTTTTTTTCATTGCTGGATGTTGGATGCTGCTGCATTTTATGTGTTTAATCTAAGCTAATTGGATTTGCAAATGGCCGGCGAAACAAGCCAGATATCCGTGTGTATATAGACGAGCCTATAAATAATAAATGTGCCATGTAATGTATACATGTCTGTCAGTTTGACTTAAAAAAAATGTATTTAAATTCCAACCTGACTTTATAATTTTTTTCTATTCACAAGTAGGATTGTTAAATATGTATGACACGAAATGGAAATGAATGAGTAGTCATCGGTGGTTAAGGAGGAGGAAAGTTCATAAACTGTATAATGTAAAAACTTTTGCCAAGCCCCCGACAAATTCCCAAACAACTTCATCAAAGATGTATGCAATAAATGCCGTATAAACTAGTTCAAGTCAAAACGGCAACCAAACTTTATTCCTCCCCAATGCATATATCGTATATATTTAACTATATAATATATACATATGTGTCACTACCCTCTCTCGCTCAAACATATGTCATCGGGTAATTTTAATCACTCAAAATTGAATATTTCCCCATTTGATTTGCTCTCGAGCACATTTTTTCTCCATCGCATACGGTTTCCTCCCTTGCCATTTCCATTTTCATTTCCATTTCCATTTCGATTTCCATTACCTTTCATTCATTACCATATTTGGATAGTAATATTGAATGAATTATGCCCCGATAACAGTTGAATGCTAATTGCCAAATTCAATTACGATAAATTCAATGGAAACCTGGACACCATTTTTGTTTAATTGGGTTTTTTGATCCCAAACAGTGACAGTGGAGCGACAGTGAAGGCCGGGAGGTTATACTAGGGCTCAGTGTCACATTTCCGTCTCGCAGCGATATTAAAGAAAATGATTAAGCTTGACAGACGAGAGAAAACATTTTGTGGCCAAATTAAACAGGACACAAATGAGACATAATTTCACACAAATGAAACAAAAAGAAAAAATAGAAATCATCAGAGCAGACTTTTAATTAAAGTAAATTTTTAATTCAGCCGCAAAAATTCATGTTAAATCAGCATTTAGGTGGATAAATATGCCGCTGTGAATATAAAATAAATGAGATAGAAAAAGGCAATTTAATGAGTTCCAAACTGCGCAGATAATTTGCAAATAATTGATATTATGCAATTACAAATTATTAAATTACACAACAGTCTCCCAAATATTAATTAGTTAAAGGAAATCGGTCTAGTTTCAAGCGCCACAAATTCAAAGGACTCGAGAGTAAAAGTTGGAGGAGTTAAAAGCAAAAGTTAAACATTTCTGCTGCTGCTTCCTGTCTGTGTTTGAGTTATGGGTTTTGTCATTTATGGCTCCATGCACTTGATAACCGGAAGTTATACAAAATGTAAATGTTGTCCCCAAACAACACATACACACAGCTTGCCATTTATATATGTAAATAAATAAATACATATACACACGTCTATCCAGCGATTGCTCATTAACTTTGGGCCGAGTTTATATGGAGTGTGGCAATTGTTTTGTCACGAGCTTTGCTCGCTTGAGGAGAGAGTTGAAATCCGAGTTTTCCTTTTGACTTTCCCGCCACGGCCGCTTTCCATCCCCGTTTTTATTTGGCATTTTGGCGCTACTTGAATTTGATTTGCCAAAGTCAAAGAAGTTTTCCCATTGCCGTCTGTCGCACACTCGCCTCAGTTGACAGACAAACTTTCCTAATTAGAAATAATGCACCCCACACTCACACACCCGCACACGGCCCACAAACACCAACACACACACACATGAGATTCTGCGGGGTTTTCCCAAGGAAAATCGGAAAATCGCTGTCAGGCTAAACGAGGCAGGCGATGAAAATCTCACACAGAACGAGGCGTTAAAAAATACAAATTGGTCGTGATTTATGAGAATTTCTAAAATATAATTATATTTAATTATAAATATTAAGGGAAATATTTTTCAAGGAAAACAAGACTTGATAAATAATGTCAAGGTTTATTAAAGCAACCTACAAATTATTTACAAAAAGATTACTTGCTTAAAAGTTAGTAAAGAGTACTTAGTTTAGGTTTTAAAATAATTTAAAATTTGTTAATTAAACAAATTTCAGGTAAGTAACAACACTCAAAATCCGTTTAATTAGATATTAAAAACCCCAACTAAAATGCCAGCGATTAGTTTCTGACAAATCTGTCGGCTTGTTTAATTAAAGAGGAGTGAATGAGAGGAGTGGAAAAACGCGATTAGGTGCAAGCGAGATGGGTAGACAAAAATTAATGCGCTTTTCCGCTTGTGCAGCTTTTTCCTTTTTCGGGCCGCACCGCATTTTCCCGCAGTCTATTTTTATGGCATGCATAGAAATGCGGGTAGGAGAGGGCGGTCTGTGGTGCCTGCTGCCTAAGCAGCTCTCATACCAGCAGGCACAGATACGGATACCTGTGCACAGAGAAAAATATTAATTAAGCTTGGATTTAATTTGTAAGCTCTTTCTTTAATTTTTATGTTTTTAAACCAAGTCAAATTCTCAGTTATTCAAAGACTTTCGCTTAACATCTACAGTTCTATAATTTTTTAATTTCATAATCGTTTTCCCAAAGTTTTTGGCAGTGTACACACCAGGGCAGGTGTGGTGACTGCTTTTCCAAGCCCAAAAATGCAATTAGACGCATTAGCGGATTGCGGCCATGAAAAGCAAATCTAAGCGAAAGCAAAAGCAAAGCTAAAGCAGGAAGAAGCAAATTCAAATGGGTGGTTTTTCGTTTTTTTTTTTTTTTTTTTTTAGGGGGGAATTTTTCGGTGGCTGCCTCAAGAGCTAGGAGAGCTCGAGAGCCAGAGAGTCAGAGCGCCAGAGAAATTGCCATGCATAAATTGCCGAACATTTTCATTTTGACATTTAATTAAATCACGCGAAATTGAAATGGAAATGGAAATTTATAAGAAAACGAACGAGGCAAAAGACTGCGACTGAAACGGGAGCTGGGAGACCATTTCAACCACAAATGTCGCTGCCTAATTAGTTGCCAACAAACGGCAGCAAATAAAATTCGTTTGTCATTTGCATTTCGAGTGACGTAAATCGACGGAGAAAAATCGAAAGAAAAAAAAAAACAACGAGAGAAAACAATCAAATTAGAAGGACAGGGGGGGGGTGATTTCGGGGGCGGGCAGCATTTGGCCAACACAAATACAGACACATTACACATTATCCCATCGGTCGCCTCTACGGCTGTGTGTGACCCTCGGGTCCCATCAAATATTTATGTCATTCACAGGACCTCCCGAAAATGGTGAAAAAGCGGAAAGGCATGTAGGCGGAGCAGCAGTGGGAGTGGCAGACTCAAATTGAAATCAGCCTGAAAATTAGAAGGCCAAATTGACAATGACAACAATGGAGGGCAGCAGCAGCAGACGCAGGCTGGCAAAATGAAAATGAAATGGCCAGTTGTAGGGCCAGTGTGGAAATTGAGAAAATCTAAAGGGATTTACTCCACAGGTTAAATCAGATCATCAAGTTAAGAAAACAGACATGAGAGACTTAGCTAGAAAAGTCTCTGAAATTCACAGGAAAAACTCTCAACTCTCCTAATAAAAAAGATAATTAAGGTCTGCGAATAACTTCTTTAAAACTTCTTATTTTTAAAAACTAAGGCTCAGCTTTATCAAAACCTCTTATTATATTTAAAAACACTTAAAAAGTTAATTAAATAAATATAAAGCCTAGATTTTAAACTAACTTTGTCTGCATCTTATTTAAAATTAAAGCCATAATCAAAAATACTGAATAAAAAATAATCTTATATGAATTACACGAGAGACAACAGCCTCGCTTCAGGCATAAAAATCCCATATATTTTTTTTGAATGGAGACCCATTGAAACTGTCACCTGAATGCACATTTGCATTTGCAGCGGCAACTTAAAATCTCAAATTACGCCGTGGATATTCGGATATTCATTCAGTGCGCAATTTATGGGAGCTTTCATAATTTAATTGGCAATTTTCAATTGATGTTAATGCGCTCGCTAGCCGAGTTTTCACAGTTCTCTCTGCTGCTTAGTGTCGCTGGCAATAGAATTCAATTATCGCCCGTTGTGGTCGCCATATACATAGCATATATAGCAAATATATATATATATATATATATAGAGTAGGATACTATATAGTAGTGGTTGTCAACGGTTGCATGCTGCATGCGGCATGCGGCATGTGGCCGCGGCGGAAGTTGTGTGTTTCGATAAATTACCGTAAATGTTCGCCGGCCATTTATATGAATCAAGCGAGGCGGCATGGCGGCGCTTAAAGCTGCCATTTTCCTTGATTTTCCATACAATCCGACAACGATCCCCTTTCCCCCGACAGAAAACAGTTGCTTCTCTCTCTCCTTTGTTGCGGCAATTGTTCAGGAAAATCAGGAAAAACAACCTCTCCTTTTTTTTTGGTCTGTGGCCAAATGCAAATTCAAGTGCGCGCATAAATCCAAAAGTCCACTACAAAAATGAAAAACGATAAACTGAAACTGAAGCCGAAGCTGAAACTGAAGGTGAATGGCAGGATAAAAAGGACCAACTCCGCCGCCGATTGAGGATGATGCGATGCAGCAATGACTGCGCTTTGTGGCTTATTTCAGCAAGGCAACAAAACAAAAAATACGAAAGCAAAACAAAAATAAATAAGGAGAACGCAAAAGGGCAACGAAAAAAAGGAAATATATAAAAATAAATTTGATTTCCTCCCCGCTTTTTGCGGCGGCGGCTGCAACTGAAGTTAAAATTGTGAAAAGTTGTTGCGGCGGCCACTGGACTGACTGCCTTCGCCTTCCCCCAATGCCGGCTGGCTTTTCCCCCTTTTTCGTTTGTTGTATTGCATTTTCCCAGCCGTAATTACATTTTGTATGGCTGAACATTCTCCACTCTCTTTCATCATCGTCCGTCTTTGCTTCTGCATCATTAGAGGGATATGGCCCCAAAAAGTAGGCAATTCTCTTTCGGTTTTTGTTTTTCCTATTTTTTTTTTTGCATTTTACATTTTACATTTTCCATTTTACTTTTCCCTTAACCCTAATGAAAGCGGAATGCCGGTGCAAAACACAAAAAAAAAAAAAAAAAAACAGAAAAGATAGCAATAAAAATTCAACAATTCAAGTATTGTGAATAATGGAAAACATTTAATTGACTCGTTGATGGACTTGGGGCATACCCCATAAAAGTTGATAATATTTCTTACGAATTATCACCATAGATTTTCAACAACGTTTACACTAGATGTTCAACAAGGTTTCACCACAGTTATCCAAGAACATTTCACCATAGTTCTTTAACAGCGTTTTACCATAGATCTTACATCAAGCTTTTGCCATAGTTTTTTAACACGCATTCACTTAAGATCTCCAACAACACTTCACCATAAATTTTACAACAACGTTTCAGCATAGATTTAACAACATCGTTTCACCATACTCTTTCTACAAAGATTCGTCATACTAGATTATTAAACACCGTTGCACTTTAGATTTTTCAAAAACGTTTCACCAAAGATTTAAAACAAAAAATCACCTAAAATCTGCAACAACATTTCACCAAAGTTTTTACAACAACAAAGTTTCATCATACTAGATTTTTCCACTCCGTTTCAGTATAGATTTATTTCAACAACATTTCACCATAGGTTTTTAACAACGCTTCGGTCTAGATTTTCGTTATTTTTTCGAGCATACCCTTTAGTACTCCTTAGTGGAAATAAAAAAAAAATAAAGTTGTGTAAACAATGCAGCCGGCAGCATCAGACGGCCACCAATTGCAATTTGCTGCCGCTGTGCCGGATGTCCAGAGCGCGTCTCAAGTGGCAGACGCAACCCTTTTTCACCTCTTGTTCATCACCCCCCTGCGGACATCCTACCCTACCCTACACCCTACTATACATCCAACAGAATGACTAATGGATGGCCGCCCAGATGGTTGGGGGTTTCGGTTACGGTTTTGCGGCGAGAGAAAACCAACGTCTCGTCTAGTCAGCTTTAAAGTTTTTCGCAAAAACCAAGAGTCACAGAGCTTAAAGACTGCAGGCTATATCTCTGCTTTTCTACCCAAAATACACAAACCGTCTCTGTCTCGCATTGGCAGCGATTATGCAAATGCAAAAAACAAACTAAAATCGCCCCCTAGCCCTGTGTGTGTGTGTGTGTGTGTGTTAAAGTTATAAATATAAATTAAGCAAATGTGTTGTGTAAATTGCTGTTGTCTTCCTCTTTTCCCAGAGGTGTCTGTGTGTGCCAAAGTGGCAGCAAAAATTACGGTATACAAATAGGGATACAGTCTGGAAAATGAAGAGAATATATTCTTTAAAGGAAAAGGTAAGAGAGACCATGTAAATTAAAAGTATTTTTACCCAGCTTTCTTAGGGAAAAATATAATACCTTAAGAAATCAGTAGTTCTCCTAACCTTTGTTAATTTAAATTTTCCAAAAATGTCGCAAAGCTTCTTGGTCTCTAAATAATATCCAAATAATAATGATAAAATAATTTAGCAACCTAATACAATTTTTTCAAGTGTAAAGCCAACAGATGCAAGGCCATTTAGACTGCGTGCAAGTGCGTGTACGTGTGTGGCGACTCACTGATACCACAATATTTGCATATCATATGCATAAACACAGGCGACAACCCTGGAATCTCCTGGCCGGGGTCTAAAACCCTAGACTAAAATGGCAGACTCCTCCTCTGCCGGTGGTAGCGGCAGACAATTGCAATTAAGTTGGACAGCCGACACAAACATATAACCAGCCAACCTCTCTTTCGTCTCTGTCGGCGTCTCTCTGGCGTGTGTGCTACAAGTTGCAACTTGCAACAACATGCAACGACATGCAACAACATGTTAGTTAGCGTCATGCCACCTGAACTTAGTCAATCAGTCAGTTTTGGTTCTAGCCACGAGGCGATGCATTTTCTGTCCCCCGAAATTGCCATTTGTGTCAACATTGCCAACATGTCCTGTGTATGCATGTTGTAGTCGCACTTCCACTACCACTTCCACCACTAGCCGGAGTGTAACCCACTTTTGGGCCCAAAAATTATTTGCAGACAATTGTCAAACATTGCTCGAGCCAAAGGAATTATTAATGGGAACAAGACGAGAACTTGAGCTAGTCAAAAGCCTTAAGATGTACAGGCGTATAAAGGTTTAGCTTTAAAGAGGATGTGGAATTAATTGAAAGAGAGCTGGAATTTATGTTTGTTAAGCTAAAAAAAAAATTAATATGTTTAGTTTATACTATTTATTATTATAAATTATAATTTATTGAATGAATGGCTCCTAAAAAAATTCAATTATTCATAGACATCAAGAAATGGCGCCCAAAAAACTATAAGATAAACTCCACGAACTCCATAGATTTTTCAACTTAAGCTGTCCTTATATATTTTAAAATTAGTAGGAAATCTAAAAGTTAATAGTAAAGTTAAAGTAAGAACCCAGCTAATTCGAGAAAAGTACTTTATAAAGATCTCCTTAAAATGTATAAAAAAAAAGAAGAATCAATCAAAGTGCAGCCCCCTCTGGCTTCTCATTCGGCTTTGCTTCATTAATTATTGCACTTGGGTTCATTGTCTAAGTCCACACCCACACACACACCCGCAATTAAACACGCATAGACAAATACAATTGCAATTTCCTGGGCTCCATTGCTGTGTGCACTTTTCACTTAATTGCACACAGTTACGCACACACACAGGCAGACAGACAAATGGGCGTAAAAAGCGGAAGAGGAAAAAGGAGCAGCAGGAGCAGGCACTATTCAAATCATAAAATTAGCGCACTTACACTGACACACACACACGCGCAGGACACCCACACATAGCAAAATCAATTAAGATACAAAAGCGCCGCTCGCCATTCGCAAACAACAAAAGAAAAAGTACGAAAAAAAAGGAATAAAATAAAAAAAATTACCGAGGGAGCTGCACACAAAAAAAAAAAAAAAAAAAAAAAAACGAGGAAAACCCCTCGGAAATGTGCGGGAAAAATGCTGTATTTTTTCTGCTGCATAACTTGCGGCGCACCGCTCAGGTGTAATGGTGTGCGTAGATCGTTGGTGGTATCTACATTTATATTCCCGTTTTTGTGTGTGTGAGGGACTGATATAAAATGCAAATGCTTTAATTAAAAGCTTTGCAGCTTCGTCGAAGCGTGGCGCCAAATGTGGGCGTGGGCGTTATTACCACAGTGGGTGTGGCAGTAGCCAGTGTTGCCCAATATGCTTAAGGCAACTTCGGATTTAATATTTTTAGACCTCCATGAGAGCTATCACAACAGGTTTCTTGCGAAAACTTAATTTTAGATTTAATGGAATAGATATAAATGTTATCTCATATTATAGCGATTTATTGTGTTAATATTTACATTGAGATTGAATTGGCAATCTTTTCAAACCAATATTCGATTTTGGCAGAACACGAATCCGTCCATCACATCATGATTTTCCCGAAAAACAAAGCTATAGCTGAAAAATAACAAACCACAAGTGCCAAATACTTTTCTCTAACAACAAACATATTCCTTGGCATTAAAAACATAAATATTTAGGAAATTTTTAATTATAAATCTCGGTTGTGCGAAAAAGCGGGCTTAAGAAAAAATGTCCTGTGTACTTGTCAAAAAAGCTTGAGGAAAAAAAATGGAAGTGAGTGGTAGAAAAAAATATGGCAAGGGAGCTGGAAAAAATTTAAGGATGTAAGAGAGAAAGAGAGAGAGACAGCAGTGGAGACAGGGACACCTAGCTAGCTGACACACATGTTTGTTGTGATTTTTATTGCATACTTTCGAGCGCCCAGCAATTTATGCAAGATTTTCAGCAATTTTTCTCCTCCCCTGCGCCTCCTCTCACCTGCTTTGGGTTTCCGCTTTCAAATTTTGTTTTTTCTGTTTCACGTTTTTTCTGCTGTTGTCATGTTTTGCATAAATTGTGATGCTATCACTACCTGCCACCAGCTGCAAAGTTTCACCCTTGTGGCAGCACTCATAATAGCCGAAGATTATGTGTGCGTCGTGGGGGAGGAAATGTAAGTTATATAAAATTTAAGGAAAATTTCTTGGAGGAAGAGGGGAATGGCAGCCATCATAGAATAAAATGTAATAAAATAACCAACATATGTATATGGTTTTACAATTTTTCGGTTAGAATGTATTAAAAAAAATATTTTATTTTAGGTAGTTATTTATTTCTTGTACAGAAATTTATTAAAATTCACAAGATACAAATTTACCGCTTTTTCTTACATTAAATTTCAAAAGGTTTTTACTTTTTTTCCGCTTAAACCACGTATTAATTTTTAAACTATTAAAAGCAGGCATACAAAATTACACAGATCCTTTATTTTTGGTTCTCAATTTTAAATAAATTTCCTTTTAATAATATCTTTAGTTTGGTTTATTAATAAAAGCCCTAAAAAACGATGTAAATTCCATTGATTAAACAAAAACATAAAAACCACGCCGCACTGCCTTTTCCTTATTATGTTGTTCCAGTGTGCGAGCGGGCGGCCTAAGAAATTACATAATTAATTGATTGCAACATGATACTTTTCCACTCATTATTCCTCTCCATTTTCCGCCGTTTTTTCCCTGCTACAAATAACATTAAATACAAGGGAAGCGGCCGGAAAAGTTTTGTGATGGCCAAAGAGCAAATGACAACTTCATTAGCTGGCAGACGAGACTAGGGTCTATGTGGGTGTGGATTCCTGATGATGTCCTAATGGAAACTTCAGCACCAAAATCAGGGAAAATAATCATATGAAAATATATTACCTTTAAAACTCGATCAAGGAGCTGCAGGCTGCAGGCAAAGCGACGAGCATTCAGGTGGAAAAAAAGGCAGGCAGGAGCAGACAGCATTTTAATCGTGCTCAAACTAATTGCAGGGCACACAGCCCTGGGAGACCGGGAATCCGATCAGAATCAGGAGGAGCATCTCTGGGCCAAAAAGGACGCGACGCCACGAGCCGCTCAGCAGGGCGCCAGCAGGTCCTGACCACAAAAGCCGCCCAGCCCATGAACACATGAACACAGACACACCACTGCCACACATTCGTGCGGAGCGCACACATAACATAAATTCTCATAAGCGTAATGCCTTGAAATTGGAGCAAACTGTGATAACACTAGACCAACTTACACCCCGATTCCAACACACACACATAGAGCAGCAGTAGCTATTATTTACCTCCACTACACACACACACACACACACAGCCCCACGGTTCACACTCATTTAGTTATCTAAACGAACACAGGCCGCAGGCAGGCAAAAGAATTAATTAAATATTACAAATTACATTTATTAAGGCTTGAATTATTCTTTAGATCAGCTAAGAATTTATCTTCAACTAATTTTGCAGTGTTTTAATAGTGTTTATTATTACAAAATTTTTTTTTAATTACTTATTGCTGCATTTGTGGTCAAAAGAAGCTTTTAAAAAAAAATTGTAACTCTATAACTATATCTTGAAGTCCCTCAAACTTCCTTGTACCACAACCACTGTATCCTTTGGTGAGTTATTGAAATTACTAGTTGTTCCCTCTCTTGTTCGCTTTAATGAGCCTTGGCTCCCTGAAAAAGGCGCCTTTAACAGAATTAATAATGACCACCATATATGAGAGGGCGGAAATTCCAGACGGACTTTCTTCTCATCGAGGAACTTCAGCTTCAGTTTTTTTTTCCCCTTTAGCAAACTTTGATTTTTGTTTCTCGGTCTTGTTTTTGTGTTCCTGTGCTTGAGTTTGTGTTTGTGGCTGATTTTATTATAAATAATAATCAAGTTGAGAAGCAGGCGAAGCAGCCAAAGCGAAACACACACAAAATATATATATTAAAAACAACAAAAAATCAATAACCACCCGGGCCAAGGAAAATTTACATACAACGATGGCGCGGGGATGGTTTATATCGAGGGTGAAGGGTGACACAAAGGGTCGTGTTTGGGGGTGGTGTTGCACCTCAAGGTTACGCCGCAAAATATCTTCACATTGCGCCTACAATTTGTATTTTCTTTCTTGTTTTTTCCCTCTCTGTTATGGTTATCCTGATGAAGGGAAAGTGGCGAAAATGGATAAAGGATTCGGGGGCAATGTTTGTTGGTTCCGGAAAACGAGGACAAACAAAATCGCTCAATATCCTCAAAACTCAATGGAAAGTTTAATAGCCTTGTTTTATTTTGTAACGAGTAAACAATGGAATCTGCTCTTTTAGGTCGGTTAAAAGATAGATTTATTTCTATTTATTATTTGAAAATATTTAAGACTCTTAGAAAATAATAAAGGCTAAGATAAAAACATGTTTCAAATACAAAAAATATTCTATTATTATAAAAACCTAGCTTAAGCATTAGTTATTAACTGAACTAAACAAAAACCTTTTCTGCTTTGCAAAGAAATATCTTTACTCTGATAAATAAATAAAAGCAATATTGTTAAGCCAATTTAGCAAACTTTAGACAATGAATACCGAGTAATTTCATCCAATTATTTTCCAAATTGATTCCGTTTACTTGTGTGGGAAAAAGGTTATGTGGCAAATATCACTTGAACTTGCAGAAGTAATGTCAGGACTAATTGGGAATACTTTACAAGCTGTGGCAGTGAGAACACACCCACCTCTTCATTAACAATGAATTCAGGTTCTGGGAAATTTGTGAAATATTTTGTTTCATTTTCAACCAATTATAACTAGTCCAAGGCAATGGGAAATCCATGCACATGTCAGCCAAAATGGTAAACAAATGTATGTATATAAAGCTGGATTACAAGCTCAACAAAGTGCGGTGAATATAGGGAATGCAGTGCCATCGTCATGTGCAGGCGTTCACTTGCTAAATTATGACTAAGAGCTGAAAATAATTGGCATTGCTCGAGAAAATTGGAACACTGAGGACACAGCCAGCCAGCAAACAGTGAAAATATATGTATATATTGGTATTGAATTCAAAATGGTTCACTTTGCCGCTTTATTTCGTCCTTGAAGGAGGTGAAGCAACTGGCTTTGACCTGCACGAAGCGAAAAGGTGCCACGAGAAATGGTATTGATATTTATTTGAGGTTCATACAAATCTGTGACAAATATATACAAAGATATTGTCAACGGGAGCCACCCTTATATATCTTTATAATATTTATTTTTAATATAATAAGATATTTATATATTTATTTATTATATATGCATAGTTTACTTCGATGTTTCTTATATTATGTATTTTTTATTTTCTTTGTTATATTAATATTATTACTATTTGTTTCCCAATATTATATTATCTTTTACTTATTTTCTTTATTACATATTATTATTTTATATTATTTTTTTGTATTTCCATTTTATATTCCTTTTTTTTATTTTCTTTATTATATTATTCATTTTTCTATACTTTCTCATATATATATTTTTTTAACGTTAACTTTTTGTGAGTGTAAAATACCGAGTTGAATTGAGTTCGGTTGAGGTCTTGACTGCATTGCACGTTTATTTATTGTGTATTTGCATTATTAGAGCAACTCAACCGTGAAAGGCAAGTTGGGGCCCCGAACGAAAAGGGTGGAAAGCCGTAAAGGAAAGCGGGGCGCTGGTGGGGGAAAATCGAAGGGGAATGGCGTTCACCGGGCAAGTGACCATCGCAGCGCATCGGATGGACAGCTGACTGAGCTGAAATTGACTGAGCGACGTGTCCTTTGTAGTCCTTGCACACACACATACCTACACTCCCTTCATTATTGGCAACTTGTAATTTCGTTATGTGCACAGCAGCAGGAACGGCAAAGGACCTGCAAGCCGGGGTATGGTGTGTGTATACAACTTTATGAAATATGTTGATATTTTTAGACTGCTCTGCCCTGCCCTCTGCCCCCGCCGCATCGATCCTTTGCCTTGTGTTTGTTTAGCTAATAGAATCGTCTCAACTTTTTTTTTCACCCACGCCCCCCTGCCCCCGCGTGAGTGTGTGTGTGTGTGTGTCGTTTGAAACTATAGACGAGTATTTGCCCAACACGCTCGCCCACACTCACGTCCTCTAATAAACCCACACACTCACGTATCCTGCGGCACGTGGAGGGAAGTACAAAAAAAAAGTGTTGGGAAAGTAAAATAAATAAATAAAAATAAAAACTCTGTATGAGAAATGAAAGGAGAAGCTCCAAAGGCTAACCGAAATAAATATAACCCAAGGGATACCTGAGGAATTTTCAATTATTAAAGGTGTGTAAGAGATAGTAAGAGTTTTGATTAAGAAATAATTAATAAATTAATCATAAAAAAGAACCTAGATAATATTAATCAAGAAACGGTTCTCCTTCTGGTACATTGGATATTTAAAAAGCATATCCCTTACTCAAAAGTTAAACAAAGATGATTTATGTTATTTTTAGTATGATTTTTTTTAAAGATTAATAGAAAATAAATAGGGCTAATTTGTACAATATATTTCAGGCCTAGTTCTTTTACTTCTCAGCTGAATATTTCATTTCTTAGCTTCTTGGTTAATTATATTAATTTAAATTAAATTTAAGAAACCACACACACATCCCCAAAAACTCTAGAGAATTCTCGTTCCCTCCCGATTTGTTCGCCACGTAAATTTTCTTGGACGGAACATCAAACATTTTTGGTTGCAACATTGGCAAGTTTGACAAGCCAGAAGATTGAGTACGTGCTGCACATTGACAAATGGAACGCGCCACGAATCTCTGGGATTATATTTCTACTTCAAGAAGTGGAGCGGGCAAAATTAGTGGATAAGGACAAGGATAAGGATAAGGGAATATACATACACTCGTCTATATATCAGGGGGATGGACAGTGGTGCCCCAGACCATCATGACGGATCAGTCACTCGAGTGGAGAAAATCCAAGGGGGGGACAACTTACGTGCAAATTGCATATTTGTCTGGGAAATGTAATAAGCTCACTCACCTGCAAAGAAAAAGAAAATATAATTCAATTAGTTATCGTCACGTATGTATAAGTTGCGATTTGATTTGTGTTGTTTGGGGGTTGATGAACTAGATAGGGGAATATTAGTAATATTATGGCAAGCTCTTTAAAAATGTTAGATCCCTAGAAGCTTCTGATATACGCTTTAAATATTTTTCAATTGCTTCGAGAGACTCCTTTTTGCTTATCTAAACTTTAATTTTCTGCAACCGGACTGGAAGAGGGTTTTAAGATGGCACCGCTTGAATAGATCCTGCGCTCTTCCTTTTGCGCCCAACTGCAGGCTGGAGGTCATTGCTTGGTCTCCGCTTCCAACTCCCAAAGGCACCCCAACCCCTAACCCCAGTACAGTCTCATCCACCTTGTCATCTCGTCGTCGTCGTCGTCGTCCTGGCATTGACAAAAGCCCCAAGTAACTTGGCTCTTGTCTCGGTCGCAGTCTCGCTCAACTTGGCCGGCTTATGCTTTCAAGCACACACGCATTCAATTTGCTAACCCATACAAAAACACCCACACATGGTCTAGTCGCTCTATGAGCTACACGGAGAAAAAATTAGGAAATTAAGAAAAATTTCAAACATTGCGCCTTTAAATTCCCAAGCACGATTTCAGCAACAAATTTATTTTTTTATTTATTTATGATATAAACTATTTGTTACCATTTATGTAACCCGAGTTGATAGCAGACCTTGCTCCTTAAAATTCCCAAGCACGATTTCAGGGCGAAAATTTGTTGCGGATATTGCGCTAAAAATTCCCAAGTTCGATTTCAGCAGCACACTTATTTATTTATTATGTCACGTTCACATTCTAACTTTCCCAGAAAATGAATCTTATAAAATCGAAGCACTTGACTTGAATTTATTTCTTTGCTAACAGCTTCCCTTTAAAAGTGTCCTAATTTTTTGTATGGTTCTTTTTATATTTTTTTTTTGTATTTTTGTTTTTAGTGCTCGTGTGTCATGCATTTTTAAAGCCAGAACAGCCCAGCGAGAGGCAGCGACGACGATGACTGAAGTGGGAAATCAAATGTTTGTAATTAAAATTAAATATTCTATTAAAGGATCAAAACTGCAAGCCAAAAGAGGATGTAGCCAGTAAACAGCAATCAAAAGCGTCATATGCATATAAAGTAGACACACACACACACACCCATACAGATGCGACCGTGAGTGTGCCGGGGGTGTGGGTTGTGCATGCCGCATCCCTGTGTATATATTTCATAACACAAATGTTTAATCAACGCAGCAGGACGAAAGGCGGGGAGACGACAGAGAGCCTAGACCAAAAATAAATAGCACATCATCAGTGTCAGCTGAGGCCAAAAAAGAGGCAACGTGTTGGGGGGAAGGGCGTAAAGGAAAATTGGGTGGAAAGCCCCATGAAAATGGGGTTGAAGGCGTAGTCTAAAAAACCGGTAGGTGGGAGGAGCCGGCAGGCAACCAAATGCATTTGGGAATCCAGCTTCGACTGACGTTGCCTACCAAGTGCCATCTATGCAAGCGTGAAATGTCAAGTGCTCAAGTTTGAATTTGGCTTGGCAAACACATACACGGCAACAAAAATGATTGAAGATAATAAATGCAAATTTGAATAAATAGGAACATTTTTTTAGGAGGGTTTTTTATTTAATAAGGTATGAATTCGCACAAAAATCACCAATAAGAAGTTAGAAAATAAATATATTCGGAATTTTGTTGTCATCTGCAGATTAATAATAATAAAATTTAAATAATATCAATCATTATTAAATTAATTAGAAACATTTATTATGCTTTGACGTATAATAACAATTACATTTACTATGTAGAACTTGGAAAAAAATTTTAACACCTCTAAATACATAATATTTAATTTTTACAAAAGGGACAGACCTTTATTATCTTTCGGGCTGAAACCCTTTAAAATAATTACTAAACAAGAAAACTTTTATTTCCTGGCCGTGTACTCACACCCACAGACACAACCAAAGGCAATTGGGAGCAAAAGGCAAATACGGCCAACTGCACAAGCCAAAGGGAGGCAGAAAAACAAACACACACATATTGGATATCCCATTTAGTTTGCTTCTTACAACATCAATTAATAATTGAAAAATATATATACGCATACGTATATATATGTATCTGTTTGCTTACGAAATAGCTCAAAATTCTGGAAGGCAAAAGGATTCAATGATCCAAGCACCAGAGGAAGCATGTAAACTGTCTAATTCTTTAATCAACAAAAGTTATTTATAGACAAACATGGCTCTTTGAAACCCAGGTTCCACATGCTTAGGCTTGAGTCAACAAATATGCCAAGACCGGGATATTATTTAAAGCGGTGAAAAACTTAATTAAATTGGGTGCTTTGTAAATTTATAGAAAAAATAATACAAAGAAAAGGACTCTCAAAGAGTTGAAGCACCAATTTATTAAATATTTCTACCAAACCAAATCCTTTACCCATTTTCCTTTCCTTTAATATCTGGCAAATAAATCCTGATCAAATCATTGACTTAAACGAATTCGAAATTAAAAACAGCACAAACACGATTTTAATTTATTTACCGAGCGAGGTGTTAGTTCGTTTTTGCATAACACAAAATATGCTCACAGCAAATATTAAACATTTTAGCATTTATTTTCATCAATTATTTATAATGTTGTTGTAGATGCGATGGCGGAATGTTTTATTTTATTTGTTGTTGCCTTTAATTTGCTCAGCAATGAGTAAATATTAAAACTGTGAAAATGTAATGCATGAATAAATGATTAAATAAATATTTATGGAGTTTAAGCCGCGCATTCCGAACAGTTGTTAATAATTTCATATTATGCAAATTAAACAAGCTGCAAGAAAAAAATAAAAAGCTATATAAAAAGAAAAACCAATGGCCAGCAATTGATGGGTGTAAATTATGATTGAAGCTGAAGTTGAGGCTGAGTAAAATCAATTGATTTGAAAATTGATTATTTAAATTATTCGGTTATGGTTTTCGGTTTACGGTAACTGATTTTTGGGTTTTGTGTATTTTTGTAGGTTTAATTGAATGCTGAAAGTTTGCATATGGTCCGAGAAAGTGAATAAAATGTAAATTAAATTTTACAAAATATGAAACTTTGTTAAAAACATACAATATGTAAAAGAAAAATACAGTTAAAGTTAAAAATAATTAAGGAAACAGATAAGTCTAAAACTAACCCAGAACCCATCTAGCTTTGATAACCATATACCCATCCTGCAGATTTTCACTTATTCAGTTTAATTTAGATTCGTTTTATGGCCGTGATTGTCGTTGTGATGTTGTGACCCGGGAGTAACCTTTTTGGCCGAAAATCCAAATGTTTGCATTCCGAACCGCACAACACACACGCAACACAACAACACACAGACACAAACCAAACCGTCAACCGGCAATTTCACGTTTATATTCAGCATTCCGCCGGATATTTCCCTTAGCCCTTGGTCCGATCCAGCCATGACCAGCGAGGACCAGACCGGACTGCATTCTGTGTTCTACATAAATATGAAATTTATTAGTGAATGTTGCATATCCTTTTGTGCGTGTCAGTTCCGGCTCGGATTGCATTTGTCCAGATCCAGACAGAAGCGACGAGCGGTGGAGGAGGTCCTGCCTGCAACAACATCATTATTGGATGGTTGCCCAAAAAGTCAGAGCGGAGGCTCCACCCAACAAAAAAAATACATTAAAAAAAACAGAATAAAACAAGGAAAAAGCCGGGGCTTTATTGCCATTTCGTTGGACGTCCGTGGTTTCTGCGATTTTAATTTGTTAAATGCACTTTTGTCCTCTTCATCTGGCGTATCGAGCGATGCACTTAACCCCGAGACTGACAGAGGGGCTTGGTCCACGGCACATGTCGTATCGAGTTGTTCCAGGGAGTCCAGTAATTGTCAGTTTAAATTTAAATTAATGCTCAAACGCAGTGAGTTTTCTATCAACTTTTAAAGTTAAAATTAGGAGATGTTACAATTAAGAATTTAATAAATCAAGATCCAATTTTAAATATTGAAACACTTGCCTAGAAGAATTATTCAAAGTTTCAATTGTGCTTTCTTCTTTTTTTTTTCAGTCGGCGACCGTGCAATCAATTCAATGATCATTTCGGCCACTATTTCAATTGTTGACTGGCTTGCACCTTTATTCCTGATATGTTTCTGCGTTTTTTTTTCGTATGTCTCCTATTTTTTTTTAATTTGGCTTTCGGCTGCGACAGAAAGTTTTGCCAGCTTCAGCTGGAAAATTTATGCATTGCTCTCCCTGCAACTGGGTTAACTTTCTGGTTTGGCAGTGCGAACAAAGCTCGCCGGCGACATTTTATTGTTGTCGCTGGTACGGCTTTTTCCTCAGTCACCTCCCATCTCCCATATTCCCCTTTCTCATATCCTTGATTTTTTTTTTTTTAGGGGAAAGCTTTTACGCTATTATTTGATTTTTATTCGGGTTCCGTTGGCCCCGCTCTCCGCACTTCATGAGTTATTGTCTCATGGACTGCGGCTTCAATGCGAACTAGGCCAGTGACTAAATACGAAGGGAAAATCAGGGGGGAAAAGTGAACGAGTGACGGCTGGAAAAGCTGGAGAGGGATGTGCTCTTCTTTCCAGCCAAACTGTCGCGCTGGGCCTTTTCTTTTTTGGCAACTTTTCTACGGTCTGGCGTCATTTTTCGCACATTGCATACTTTTGCGGCATCTTATGGTGATATTTTCAGGAAAAACAAATAACGACTATGTAATACCCGGTACTGTGATCGCTTAACTTTTACCTAAAGATACAACGGACCCAAGTGAACCCTGAGAACCCTGGGCTCCTTCCTGAGCTGAGGCAGGGAAATCCCCCGATTATCGGGGGAGAGGAAATGTTTAACCACCTCTCCATGATTGTCTTCTGGTAAGGATATGCTTGAGGCCAGTGCGTTTCCTTAATGCGGCAATGTTTGGTCAATGTCAAATGCCTCTGCCATTTTCCCTATCTCTGTCTGTCTGTGTGACTTCCGTTTGCCGCAGAGCACACTCCACCTATCAGATATCTCTCTGTGTGTGTGTGTAAGCTTGTATGTAGTATTTCCTAGAGCGTTCTGGCATTGACAATTATGACACGTGCTTAAAGTTTTCGACTTTGGCTCGAGGCGCTTCAAACAAATCCTCATTAGAAGCAGATCCAACAGCAGGAGCACACAAATTCCGCAAATTTTGCAATCAACTTAATCAAAATGCTTGTGGCTTTGGCAGCGAAAGCTCGCAGGTAAATTTGCCAAGTTGAAATAAATTCCAATTAACCCAAAGGCACAAAGTTAACAAGGAATTGACTTGTGTGTGTCTTCTTACATTTATTTAAAGAAATATATAAAAAGGAAAACCTGAAACAATTTGAAAATAAATTCCTTTTTCCCCGCACAGTTACTTATTCTACGTTCAACCACAACGGAATTTTGAGCTTATAAACTGACTAATTGGCTTTGATTTCCATGAGGTGGCAAATACCTCGGGCAAAAAGTAAAATTGGTAAAAGAAAATGGGGGGAAAAAGGGGACGGTTAACTTTTATTTACATTTGACTCGGAATCGGGGAATCGGAATGAAAATTCACTTTGAGCTTAGCAAGTTGCCTGGCTGATGATGATGCCATGTGTGGCCAAGATGCTTTCGCTTCACCTTTGACTACAGCAGCAAATTCCAACAGTTTTCGTGTGTGAATTACCCCAGGAATCCTTAGTCCTTAGTCCCCGCATTTCCTCCAGTTTTAGTTTCAGTTTCAGTTACAGTTTCAGTTCCAGCTTCACTTTTGGGCGCTTGATAATCATCAAGCACCGAAAACAGAAACACTCTGTGTGTGTTTTGTGTGTGTTTTGCGTAATTCAAGATGGCAGCAAACCGACAAACTGTGGAGCTCATGGCAAATGCGGGCGGGCGGGGAAATGAAAGAAAATTGTGGAAAACGGAGGCGAGGAGTGCCATAGAGGAGTAGCACAGTGCGAAGTACAAATGTAATGGCAAATTTTTGAAATTAGTATGCAACACGCATAGCAACAGAAGCCGGCAGCAGCAGGACAGAGAGATGAAAACGAGGAAAAGGACATGGAAATGGAGTTCAGAGCTGGCAACTGGGAGCTGAGAGCTGGAAAAGCGGCTAAAGAGCTAGTTGTGCACACATTCGGTTTTCCCCCTTCATTTTGGCCCCTTTTTCTCTTAACTATTATTGCATTTGCTTGGCTGTGGAGAACATCAATAAGCGGCATATTTAAGCTGCTTGTTGGTTGGGTTTTAAGTAATTTTTATGGCAATTCTCTGCAATGCCATTTACCATTAAGTTTAATGTGGGTCCCACGAAAGGGCAACGGGAGCGGGAGAGGAGAGCTTGGAGCATTATTAGTTTTAGTTGCATAAATGTGGGGAGTTCTTGTGGCAAGTGAAATAAAATTAAATAGCATTGCAGAAGGAGCTCGTTAGTGAGACAGTGAGACAGAGTTTAGTTTCCCCAACTCGGTGATAATTATATTTAAGTCTTTGAGTATTAAAATATATAGAAATTATTATTTCAAGCAAAAGCAGGGCACTTTAAAAAATAAAAAGCACCACAGTCACACTGAAAATAAAAAACAGCCACACTTTAAACTGAATTGCTTACGTCCGAAAGCTGGTCACACTCGAAAAATACACAAGGTCAAGCAGTTTAAAGAATAAACTAAAAAACAAAAATAGAAACAGTACAGCCACACTGAAAATAAGCTGCAGCCACACTAGAAACTAAAATGATTACATCAGAAAGCTGGTCACACTCAAAAGTACACAAGGTCAAGCACTTTAAGGAATAAACCAAGAAATAAAAATATAAACTGTACAGCCACACCGAAAGCAAGCTGCAATCACACTAAAAGCTGGTCAGCAGCAGTTAAGAAAAAATACTAATAAATACAAATAGAAACAGTAAAGCCACACTGAAAACAAGCTGCAGTCACACTAGAAACTAAAGTGCTTCCATCAAAAAGCTGGAAAAAACAGAGCACAAAAAAAAAAAGAAAGGCCAGTAACAAATCGACAAATTTGCTCTTTGCCACTATTTTTGTTGCTGTCATTTTGCCCTTTATGTCACCCTCGATGCCATTGTCCAACTTTGACATAATGCAACAACTTTCCGAAACATTTTCGTTTCTTTAGTTCTCTTTGCTCCCTTCGGTTGCCAAGAATGGAAAAATGTTGCACAGCCTTGGCATTTTCGAATGCTTTATCTTTTTGGCCAAAGCCAAAGCCCAAGCCAAAGGCTTCCCTTCTCACAGCCCATACCCTGCCGCCGCAGTAGGTCCACCATTTTGCCGCTCACTTAGTTTCATTAAAACAACGTGGAAAGTTTTTTTCGGGGCAAAAAAAAATAAGCCAGAGAGCAGGAGGATGGAGGATGGGGACCTGGCGCCATACAAATGAGGCAAAAGAAAACTGCTGTCGCACAGGCTAGAAAAGAACTCTTAAAACTCTAAAGGAACTCAGAGAGCGTCCTGCGTCCTGCGTCTCAACCCTATCCTAAGTACTCCCCGTGGAGCGGCCCCGCAACTTGCAGCAGCGCTTACAACTACTATTTTTTATTTGAGAAATTTCCCTCTTTTGTTTTCATCGTCGTTCTTCTTCCGTATTTTTGTTCCCCTGTCAGTTTTTCTTCCCCCTTCTATTTTTTTTTCGTATTTGGTGTATTTTATATCAATTTTTAGTGTTCTTTTTTGCAGCGCACACTTTTATCCGCTTGGTCTTTGTCTGGAGTTGTGCAAGTTGTCGTCTAACTTATGGCATCTCATTTATCTTCGTAACTCGAGATGGGGCGAGGCGACGGTCCAAGGAGTCAAGCAGTTATTGCATTTTGTACGGTTTTGTCTCTAATTTTTTCTACCCGCTCTCTTCCAAGTACTTGTATTTATTTTATTTTATTTTGCGACTTATTTATGGGATACTCTCAGGGCTCAATCTCTTTCATTGCGATGCAGGACACGTAGAAAATGCTCGATATCACCGGCCTGGGCGGCCTCCAGAGCTTCGTCCTGGCTGAGCAGCGGTTCCAGGATCAATCTGAGAGCTCTGGAGTGCAGGCCGAAGGAGAAATAGGACAGGGCCCGGTGGAATTGCGAGGAGCGTAGGTGTTCACGGATTGCCCAAGCCACCTCGGTCTCTTCATCGGGATCTTGGGAGGGCAATCGAGCAATTAATGCTTGTCGCCGGTTGGGCGAAATCAAGAGATTTTCCATAGCTTCGGTGCCATGGCGACACAATGCCTCCGCCAAGTCCACTTGGGGCATCGTCATCGTCTTCGGCTGTTGCTGGGTGACGGGATCTAGAATGGCCGGCACTTCGCCCAAGGAAACTGGCAAATGGACGCGACTCTGGACAGTCTGCCGCCAAGTCGTACGTTGTGTATCCGCCAGAGTCTTGGCGAATATTTCCCGCATTTCCTCGAGAATTGCCAGATTCTCAGTGCCACCGCCGCGACCGCGTGGCCACTGGAGATTACGCTCCACACAACCTGAGGTCACAGAGTCCACGTCCCCATCGGCGGCCGATGTTTCATCCCGCTGCCGTCGGTGACCAGCACCGCTTTCGATCAGCTCGTTGACCAGCTCGCAGAACTCCACGTCCCGCTGCATATCCGGCTCCTGCATCCAGAAGTAATGGCGCTGCGTTGAGTTGCAAAACTTGAGGACATACACCCGCCCGGTCATGCAGGCCTCGACGCGCCGAAACTCGAGGTGCCCCAGCGGAGCTGCCAAAATGTCCAGCTCAATGGCACCGGTACGCCGGTCCATCCAGTGAATGTGGACCAGGCCATCGCCGGCGGAGCGGCGTAGGTAGAGCAGACCCTTGCGATCATCGGGCTCGAGTGACTTGTCCGACAGGATCATGCGACCGGCCTTGTAATGGATCAAAAACTGGTCCTTGATTCCCGCCAGCTTGAATGGATGATCGAGGTCTTGGATGGAGCAAGGCGGCGGTGTGGCGTGGAGTGGATCTACTGGGAATTTTCAATGCGGCTAATGTTTTTTTAAGGATTTATATACATTTTGTTAGGAGCCTACTACAAACTGTTAATACAAAAAAGGTAGAATTATAGTTATTATCCAAAAGTTATTACTGCTTAAATGTCAAACGATGTCTTTCACTTTTACTTTTCTTGACAATAATTGTACATTTATTTAAGGCAATAAAGTTGATGAACAAACGCGCCGAGGACACACATCGCCGCCTGCTTTATGGGACTACTTCAGCATGAGCCGTTCTCAGCTGAACGCTGTCCAGCCTGGCCCGGCAATTGACCTTTAATTGCGCACTTAAAAGCACATAAAAACGTGGGGCCAGGATGCACGCGGAGAGTTCAAGGAGCAGGACAGGAAATTCGCCGCGCTAAGGGTAAGGCTAAGGGTGTGTGATAAAGGTGCGAGGTGCGAGGTGGGTCAACAGAGGCGCTAGCCCAAGCTTAGTCGCTGCAATTAAAACTAAAGCGGTGACTTATATGGCTTAACGAGCCAGCGAATAAGGTAGTCACTCAATAGAGCTTCTTGCTGGGCAGTGTTTAATTTTAGATCGGGGTATTTCAGGCCATTTAAAGACTTTAAATTAGTTTAAAATATTAATTATTTATTAATTAGAATTGAAATTAATATTATTTCGCTGGATTTATCTTCATACTTTTGATATTAAAACAATAAAAACAACCCACCAACATTTAGAAAATGTACCTAAAATTCCCAAGTACGAATTTAGCAATAAACTGTTGAAGTTTATCAGTGAAAAAATTAGGGTTTCGAATGAAATGAGATATGAGGCTCATTATACGAAAGAAACCTAATTTAGAAGATGCTTTAAATTATTTTGATATATTTTTTATCCATTAAATATAAAGGGATTCCCAAAGGATATAATTCCCAAGTGCGAATTCAGCGACAAACTGTTCAGGTAGATTTTTTTTTTTTTAAGGTAGCAAAAACAGGCAATTCAAAAATACACGATTTAAAATACAGCTAAATACAAATTACGTTTAGTTTACTTAATTTACTACGAATTGGATATTAGTTTATCCAATTTAAATCTAATCTCCAAGAACTACAATTACCATTCACAATTATTTCGATTTATTCAATTAAAATAAAATCACAATGAAAATGCAGTTGGAATCTCTGAAATTGCCTCGACTTAAAAGTGCCTAATTTTATTCGGTTTAGGTAGATTTTAAATCAATTAAAATCATCTTGGGCGTGTGTGGGTGAAATATATTTTCGTTTAATTTAATTGGATTAGAATCAATATATGATTGGCATGATTTGTTTTCATTCAATTAAAGTTGATTCGATTGGACGTGTGTGTGTGATGTGTGTGTGGATGCGATGTCATGTCGTCATGATGAATTATTCAGCCAGAATTGAATTGAAACTGAAATTGAAAGCTGAAAGCTGGAGAGCATGATGTGGACACATCTTTTAGTATCGTTTCTTTACCTTTCGCCAGAGCCAGGACCCCGATCCCGACCAGCTGCACACATTGATTCCTTTTCAATGGACTCGCACCCGAGTTAAGTTGAGTTGAGTTGAGTCTTCTTTATATATATTTGAGATATATACACACATGTCTATATGCTCGGTTTAATGACAGGAGGACAGGACAGGGTCCTGCTGTCGTCTCGTCGAAACGCTCGAAAGCAATTACAATTTAAGTATTTAATTAGGGAATTACGTGAGCAAACACCCACATGGCCAGGTCAAATAAATGGCAGACGACCGAGTGTGTGCGAGTGTATAAAAAAAGAAATATAAAAAAAAGAGAGCCGTGTATGAAACGAAATAAAAATGAAAAGAGCGTAACGAAGTTGCCCCAATCGATGGGTGGCACTACACCTGCCTCCCTCTGTGTGTGTGTGTGTCCCCCGCCGCCCCCATAAATGCCAATAAAAATGAAGCCAATTGCTGTTGCTTCGCTCTGCCAACAAAAAGAACAAGAAACATTTGAGGCAACTACAAAACAATTTGTAGTTTACGCTTTACGCGTTCTGTTATGCTCGCCAGCTCTCGTCCGTAACGAGAGCACACAACTTGGTCAGAAGGATATGGGAAAGGATAAGGAGGAGCAGGAGCTGGAGCCGTCCGTGTAGCGGCAAAGGATAAGCGTGTCCTGGCATCCTAACTGACTTAACCCCCGACACCCGCAGCCCAAGCAAATAGTAAATAAAATCAAGAACTATAAAAACCAAAAGGAGTGGGACAAAAAAAAAAAAAATTAAGACACCTATAGCGACTGGAAGTAACTGCTTATAGTATTTTAAAATAATATTCTTTTTAAAGCAAAACTATATAATTTAAAAGGGAATTTCCCTATACCATTTTTAATCCTAAAACATATTTCAATTCTCTTTTACTAATATTTCTTGATTTAGATTATTATTAAAAAGGGTTTTTCATTAACAAAAATGTCTGGACATTTTTTTTATATAACCTAAAGTACCTAATATTTGAAAATAAAGATCACAGAAAATAAATCATATATCTAATCAAACATATGGTAAAAAAAAAATTTGCAATCATTTTAAAATTGTATTTGAAAAATAAAAAAAAACTACTTCATTTACACATATTTATTTGTGTAATTTTTCATCCAACATCAAAGGAAAATGTCACTAGGTACACCACTGCGTATACATCATGCATGGCCTCTGTCTACGTACAGAAATAAAGCCAGGAAGGCAAGTTAAAAACGCACAAAAATTACAAGCGTTGTGTTGACAAATGCCTTAACTCCCAACGTTACCAACCCTCCAACCCAGGCTCCACTGGCAATTTTCCTTCATTTTCAGTTTCATTTTTATGGCTACGTTTCGCTTTTTCTCCTTTGCTTCGAATTTTTTCCTCCATTTCGGTTTTTTTTTTTTTTGCTTTTGGCGGGTATCAATAAATTGACGAAGACCAAAGTCAACCAACAAAAAAAAAAAAAAAACGGGTAAACAAGTGTATATATTATGTAGGGATGTGCCATATAAAGTACATAGATGTGTGGGCGACACACACAGTTGTAAATGAAATTATCACCTTTTGACTTTCAGCCATCAACGGGAAATATTTTTCTCCGCAAATATGTGTGGTCTATATATATTTTCGCAGTATTTGCGCTGCATTAATAAAGTGTTGCCCGTAAATTTTATACGAAACGACATGAAATAATCATTTCGCGGCATCTCGAACGACCGCAAGTTAAGATTTGTAATTTAAAAATCGGATAAAGTGCCAGGGGGCGGAAATACATGAATTTAAATTGCTTAATAAACGATGAAAGGAGAACATTTCTCTTTGGAATTAATCAAGCAAGAGACGAAGAAAATTTCTGGCATTGACAGGCCACTATTAATTAATCCCAAACTAGGGACTAAATTCAATTAAAATCTAGAGACTTTCTTTACATAAATCAGAGAGAGGAACACATTCCTTGTATTTAATTGAACATTTTCTCGATTGTCGGTGAACTTTTAACACTTGAGTTTATATTAATTAAGGACATATATGTATGTATATTTTCCAAATGCAGTGTTGCAATTAGTAATTTCGATTAGAAGCCTTGCCGCTGCCGCTGCTGCCGGTTCATGAATTATTGAATTGGTGTAATTGAACGGTTTCATTGCACTTTGGGGGCTAATGAAGATGAATACGAAATGAGTTAATTAATTGAAATTTGTCAGGCCAAAACGGATATATATGGCAGTTCAATGAACCCCGAATGAAAATCCTTGAAAGTCTGCCATTTTGGTTATGTGTTTTTTTTTTCTGTTTTGTCATTAATTCATAAGCATGAACTTCATTTCGTGTTGGTTTATTCTTTTTCTCCCCTGAAAGGACTGTGTGTGTGTGTGTGTGTGTGCTTAGTGTCAGTCAGGCCAATTATACGAGTGAAACGAGGAGTCAACTTGAAATTAACACACACTTGCGCCCAGGCAGGCACAACACATGCACACGCACACACGCCGCCAGTTTATGAATCTCAAAAATGCTTCTCGCTGCCCTAAACTAATTTTCCTCGCCTCCCTTCTGTTACTTTTTTTCCTTTTTTTTTCAGGCACGCATACACTCAGTCACGCCACAGGAGTTAGTCCTTTCCGTTGTTCCTGTTGCTTATTTTCGGTGTGTTTTTCTGACAAAAGGGAACCAAGGAAAAACGCAGAGAGTCAAAGTCTCGGGAAACTAGTTGATTTTATAAATACAATTTTATTAAAAAAAAAAAAAACTAAACATTAGTTATCGTACAAATATCGAAGGAAATTATTTATCGATAGTCTGAAAACATATAATAATGCTTGATAAATCGATAAATATCACTTTAACTGTGAACTTATAATATTGGATTGGTTTCTAAGCCCTAAATAAATTGAAAAGGTTGTTATATATTTTTCATATATCCGAAAATATTTTATCGACATTATATCGATTATATTGATTTTTTAGTTTCGAATATTTTTTGATCATTTTTTTCCGTTTAGAAACCATTTAAAATTATTTGAAGCAAATATATACTTATAATAAAAAAAAGGCTTCCCATTCCCAGAAAGCCACAAAACTTATTCAAGGCACTTAGTAAACTTATTTTCGTAAAATTTGGTCTGCAAAGTGCTTCTACCATTCATTAGTTATATATTTTCTGCACTATCATCATCGTTACGAGATAACCCTGTGAGAATCCCTGTCAAATTGAAAGTGTATTCTGATGCTCTGGAAGCCTGTTTTCGGCTCGAGTTTATCCATGTAACCCGTTTGCTAAAAACCTTCCCATCAGCGTTTCCGTTCACACACACAAACACACAGGCGCTCATGATTGGCGGCAGGTTTTGTTAATTTACGTGTCGTATTTTTTGTCTCTTTTTTTTTTTTTTTTTTTTTTTATATTGTTTTTCTTGTTGTTTTCGTTTTTGCCTGGCACTTGGCCGCCTCCGTCCCTTGATCCTTCCGTTGCTCTTTAGCCTGGAGTGCGTGTTAGATAAACTGACAGGTGGGGGAAACTCGGGGAAAAGGGGGTAAAGAAAAGGCAAACGCGGGGCGAAGGAGGAAGGAAACTGCAGGATACGCCGCAAGGGCAAGCGGATGTGTTGCCGCTTTCCACTAAACCAACCCATCTGCCACCTCCAATCCTGCCTCTGCCCTTCAAAGGCACCAAACTCCTGCCTCCTCTTAACCCTTTGACGGCAAGTCATGTGTGTGGGCGTGACACCGCCCTTAAACAACAGCAGCAGGAGCAACAGCAGCAAAAGGACCAAAACGGAGGCAGGCATTTTTGTGGTTTTTGCGTTATCCTGCTGCTTTGCTTTGCTGCCAAAGCTCCCTCCCAGGATATACCATATACACTTTATATATAATTTTACTCCCTATATCTACGTGTTTAGTATATGGATGGATGGTAATGTTTGTGTTTGCCTTTGCCATCATTTGGCATTTCAAGTGGTCGGGCTGGCAATGCAAAAAGCGCAACAAGAGTCACAAAACAATTCAAGTTCAAAAGAAAATAAGTAAAACAAAAATATAAATAATAATATTATATAAATAATAATATTAAATAAATATGACTATTGAAATAGTTAATATAATAATATAGAACATTTCTTATATATTCAAATAATCAATTTCAGTTTAAGGCCACAGATCTATATTTTTTCTACAAAAATTCATAGTTAATTGTTTCCTCCTTAATAAACAGTTATAGTTCCTTTAAAATTCCAACTCACTATTTAAGAAAAAGAAAACCCCTTTCACTATATCCTGCGAGTCTCACTCGCGGCATAAACAATGGTGAAACGTTTAATAAACATCATTTAATTACAGTCAAAGCGAGCTGAAAAGGGAGCTCTGTGGGAGCGATGCTGCGACACGGATAACCGAAGGACCCTCGGTAATTTGTATAACTTTTTTTTTTGTTTTCTTTTTTTTTAATTATTTACTGTTGTTGGATTTTTTTCCAACGCTCTTCTTGGGTTTCCCTCGCTTTTTTCCCCGACGTCGCTGGTTGTTACTTATTATACACAGCGAGAAACCGCCGCGGGGTGAAGCTTAGCAGCTGTTATGAGAGGATTTAGGGGGACTGGGGGAGCTCTGGGAGCTGGCTGGGGTGTGGTTGTTACCGCAACAGTCGTGTCACAGATTAAAGTTGTGATAAATAGGGGAAGAGCGCCAAGAAATACGGGCGAGGAGGGATGAGGAGCGGCGAGTGTTCACCTGGCGATAGGAAAAAACGCATTAACACCAAAATGGAAAGGAAAACAGGAAGGAAAGGGTGGAGCACTAGGCGTTAAGGGGTTCAGCATTTGAATAATTATTAAAGAAAGTGGATGAATAGTCTTTAAAGTTGTATCAATGGGATATAATTATCAAGGGTTAGGTAAGGGCTATAAATGCCGAATTAAAAAAAGTTACCTGACTAACTATAAAGTAAATGGTTACAAGCTAAAAATGTTAACGAGAGGTTATTTTCAGGTTATTACCGGCATTTATTTTAAGCAATGATAGTTCAATCAAAGTTAGCCTGAGGTTAGGAATTTAAGACATTATGAGTTACCAAAGTAAAATGTTAAAATGTAGACTCGAATTTAACCAGAGGTAATTGAAAGGATATTATAGGAGTTCATTAAAGTTAACCTAAGCTAACCTAAGAAATCAATGATTGGTTATAAGGAAAAAAAAAAAAACCCAGCTGCAATATAGAATTAAAGTTAACCAGAGATTATTTTCAGGTTATTTTAAGAGTTTATTTATAGGTATAAACGTTAAATCAAAGTTAACAGGAGGTTAGGAAATTAACTAATTAGTTATCAAGTAATTTCCTAAAAGGTAAAAATATACAGCCAACGGCAATGTAGAATTAAAGTTAACCAGAAGTTAAGAAACAATGTTATAATCAGTTAGTTAATAGTAGTTACAAAACTAACCTCTAATTAAGTCCTCAAATAAAGGTTCTAAGAATCTAACAAAAAACCATAACGTGTGGTTTAACATAAAAGTAGTTTCCCAAACCTTTCCCAAACTTAACTTAATTAACGACCCCATTAGAAATATATTTCAATTCTACAAATCCTGCCTGCAACCCATATCAAATGAATTGATATAGCAAAAGACAGATAAATAGCCAGTCTTGGCCTTGTATATGAGCCATATCTCCTTACCTTGAATCGCTCAAAGAGCAGTCGGGGCAAAATCGAGAAAATGACCAATAAAGCCAGCGTTTTCTTCTTGGCCATAAATTGCACACAAAGTGCCAATATAAATCAAGTGTAAACCGCTTCGACCTGCTGCGGATGCTCCTCCTCGGTGGAAGGGCAAATAATAATAATGAATTTATGGTGGGTGCAGCGTAGCCGAGTTCCAAGTTCCCGAGACCATTAAATAACATTTAAAATGTCAAAGCAAAGGATGCACGCAGCAGAAGAGGAGCCGCCTCTAATGTGGAAAAGCAATTGAATGGAAGATGCTAAAATGGGGGCACAAGAGATGAATTGAGGCTGGCAGCCAGGCACAAAACCAACAAAGCTGTAAATCTCAAAGCCAAAGCAGATGCGACTCTCGCCGCAACAAACAGCAAGCAAACAAACAAACAAACAAACAGAACAGAGCCGAACAGATCTCGAAAGCAATTTAGATGCATTGCATATGCAGCAAGGATAAGGATGTGGTTTTCCTGCACAGATATCGGGGACATCTCTCGCTGGCTTTAGTGGCATATATACAACAATGCATAACCGATGCCGGAAAAACAAGGATGACAAGGCGCGCCATCGCCGGGTTCGCTCTAGTTGCAATTACAAGGACGCGGCGACAACGTCGAATCAGGTTTTGTCTCTCTCTATCCAAAAATGGTGGCAAAGGGCAGCAAAAGATTTAGTGCACCGAGAAAAATTAATCAAATAATCAGTCTGTATACCTTAAATAATACTGTAAACCTATTACGCTGCCAACTTCAAGAATATTCAACAAACCTGAGGAAAAAAACCATTTCTTACTCAAAAGAAATGAATAAAATGAATTTTATAATTCCTCCTTGGTCAAAAATCGAATTTCAATTATTTTTGATTTTGCTTTAAATATAATACACATTCTTCCTGTGTATATTTGAGCTTCTTCGGCAGCCAAGATAAATATTCAATTAAAGAATGCGTAACGAAGGCATGCACATTTTTTTCTTCTTACTTTTTGCCTTGGCAAGGATGAATCGACTCGAGGACAGAACGACGAATTGCGCGAGAAGATTGCAGCAGATTGCAGGCGCACCCTCACACTTTTCATTCTAAGCCCCTTTGGCAAATCGCGGCAAGCTGTCACCGCCCACCCGCAGCCCACCTAGTACCCTCCACATTTTCCATTTTCCATTTTCTATTTTCCATTTTCCACCTACCCGTGTCAGTCATGGTATTTATGTTCACATTGCATTTTGTTTGGCCTCTCCCTGCACGAGGGCATCATCACAAAAGGACAAAATGGCTGACATTGTTAAAGTCAAAGTACAGCATTGCTGTATATAATAAAGAACAAGAAAACAGGGAGTAGAAAAATAAAATAAAAATACAACAACAACAAAAATCTAGCAGAAAATATAATAATAATAAAAATAAAGAAAAGGAAAGCATGTTTATAGCCAGAGCCAGGCGACGGCCATCGTGACAGCTATTCATCTGAAGTAGTGAGAGCTCCACAGTGGCAAGTTCCAGCTTATCGATAAACAATATATCGATTATGAAGTAAGAGAAATGGTGAGAAAACTTCTTTTTAAGAAATACATATCTATAAATTCAAAATCGAAGTTTTAACGGTTGTATATTTTTTGTTAGAGCTTATTTAATAACAAATTACAAAAATTACAGTCCGATAAAGAAATAAATCGATACAAAAAATACCTAAAGCGAAAACAATGTAGACCCCTTTTTATTTAAAAAAAAAAACCTATAATTTCCACAAAAACAAATTAAGAAAATCGATTACAAAAAGAATTAAAATTGGCTCTTAAGTGTAATTCTTTTTTTTTATTAATATTTGTCTAGAATATTCTAGATTAATCCCACAGTACAGAGCTCCAGGCGCATTCCTCAAGAGTGTGACAAAGGCGGATGCAGGCGAAAAAATGGGGAAATCGCGAGGTAAAATGAAATAAGTCGGGAAGGAAGTGGGTGCTTGAATATAGAACGAAGAAATATGCATTCAAGCTGCTGCTGCTGCTGCTGCTGCTCCTTTTGGGCATTTCCTTCAAGGAGAGTCGGTCCGTCAGTTCGCCATGTCGTCAGTCTGTCATTCAATCAGTCGCTCGTCGCGACATTCATTTGGACTCGCATTCACTCGCTCAGTCAGCCGCTCATTCACTCATTCAGTCATTGCAACGAGAGCCTTTTTGCTTGACTGCGCCACTTTTGGTCGCTCATTTTGGGTTGACTTGACTAATGTTCGCAGCTGAACCTTGAGCGGAAAGGCAAGCAAACACAGCTACACACACACCCTGGCACTCGCACTCGCACTCACACTCAAAGGAACCGTCATCGACTTGTCAACATTCTGACTGACGACGCGTCCCACGCCCACAAAGGGTTGGGCAGATGAGAGGCATTGAAAACTAAGTAGATGAAAACCCGTCTAATGCCGGGGCCCCAAAATGGAAAGCACGCTGCAAGCGGACCTTAAAGAAAGCAACGACTTGCAGATGCTCTAAGAAGTTTTTGAAAATAAATAATAAATGCAAAGAAAATTGTTTAAATTTTAGTTACTGAAGTAGCAATAATTTCTTTTAATAATTATAATTATATAAATCATATTAAAATAATATTTGTTATTTATCAACACATAACCGGGACTACGTGTCGTATGAGTAATATAGATATCTGTGCTATTTATTGTAAAAATATTATTCAGTGTATTCAATAAAGGTTTTTTACTTCAGATTAATAAAGATAATATTAAATAACTATTAGATTCCCTTTTAGATTTAGTGTATTTATTAAAGGTTTTACACACACATAATTTATAAATAATGAATTTGGATTAATAAGAATAATATTAAATCAATGTAACTGGCAAATAAAATATAACCAGGACAACTTGTCGTAGGAGTAATATTTTTTGACATTTAAAAATATTATTTAGTGTATTCTTTTTTTTTAAGAACAGAGTATAAAATAATTTATAGCATGAAGATGCAAAGGAAAAGGTAGAAGATGACGGCTGGATGCAAGTCCAAAGCGTGTATATGTCAAGTGCTTAATGCGCCTAGAAAACACACACAGGTCCAGCAGCAGACACACCTCCGCACACACACACACACACACACACACAACCAGGACAAGTGCGTTGGCTGTGTGTGTGTGTGTTTTTAGTGCGCCTTTTTGTTATATAATAGAAAATCCTTAATAACATTTTCTTTACAATTGAAGCCAGGGAAAATTCGGTGCGGGAAGGATAAGATTTGCACACACACAGAGGGAATTCTTTTTACGAGACTTCTCCCCGAATTCCTTTAGCGCACTTGAGTCACCATCGTCACTCGCTCGTAAACATTTCACGCTTTGCCGAGCAATAAGTTCCTTCTCTTTTCAATTTTTTCCTTCCCAGGCTTTTTTTTCCTTTGTTTTTTTTCTATTTTTTGTCGTATTTTTTAGATATTTTCCTTACTTATTTTTCGGTTGGTTCCCGTGTCGCCCGTCGGTCGCTCTGCTGTTTGTTCTGTCAGTTTGCTGTATTTGTTTTTGGCAGCTCACAGAGAAGTCCCTCCCGGATCCCAGGATTTTATATCCTGGCCCCGGTGACTTCATCACCAGCATCACCGTCACCGTCAGGTGGTCTAGGAAAAAACGAAGAGGAAAAATCATGGGGCTGAAAAGCCAACACACACACACACACAGAGGAGAGAGGAAGCTGAAATGCTTAACCGCATTTCTATAACCGGAACCAGGATGCTGCTAACTTGGTTATGGTTACGCCCCTCATGTTTTGGGATTAGGCCACTAAATAGGATTTTGGCTCAAATACTGGCTGGCTTAGAGGTTTCCAGTTGCCATGACAGGACGCATTTTAATATTGACATCTTCCCGTTCAAACAATAAAATAATTGCTAGAAAAATGCAATAATAATTGCCATTCATTAATTAGAGTAAATATGAAATAAATACGAAATGGTATTGCATTTTCCTCTAAGTTTTAAATTTACAGAAGAACTTCTTTGTTTCATTAATTAGTATTTCTCAGACTTCTAATGCATAAATATATTACAGAATAAATTTAAATATTTATCTTATTTATTACCCTGAGTTATTTATTAAGCCATAAACAAAAGGACAAGTCCGTGTTTTTATTCTCTTTAATTTGTTGCAAGTTTCAAGACCTTATTGATTGACAGAAGGGCCTAATTTTCGAGTTCGTGCCTCTGCAAATAAATCAAACTAAATGTGCGCTAAATTTCCACAGTCGCCACAAGCTAACTAATTCACAGAACACAGGCCAATAGGCGATGCTGCTGAATCCTGCCGAATCCCTTGTCATTGTTCAACGTCATTAGGCGATAAATTGACCTTCACGCATGGCTGAGAGGGACGGGGGGCTGAGAACTCTGATGATGGCGATGGTGGTGATAGAACCAAGCGTGGAGGCGTTGATTGCTAACCACATGAGCCCAGACCCGCGTCGAGCCACTTGCCACTAAATGCTAAAAGGAAAATGAAAAGGATGTGGCGAGGGGACCGCCGGAGAGCCAAAGGGATGAGGAGAAGCTGATGAAACCGGAGATGAGGCGACCGAAGCCAAACTTGTAAGGTCTTGAGCATGTGCCACAAAGTGCGGCAGGAAAGGCAATATGTTCTCACAGGCTCAGAAGCCAGAGCAAGAAAAAGATGAACCACAGTCTAGATATTTAGAAATATTATTAAAAATAATACTTTATGGATATACAATTTAATATTAATATATTAATAGTGTTCTGATACTCCAAAACCTTTTATTATAGATAAATAAAAATTAAATTTAATGACCAGAATTTATTTTAAGGTAAAGAAACCCATGGTAAGGCTTTAAAACCTGCATTCTAAGTGCACTTTCCGCCACACACTCTTCGCTTTTCTCTCAGCACAGCCACATTCACATCCTGCACGTCCTAGCCGCCGTCGTCGTCGTAGTCGGTAGCTTCGTGTCTCGTACAACACGCAATGTGTAATAGTTATTTGATAATCTACCTGTTATTGACCTCATTTTTATGTGTGTGTGTGTGTTTGAGTGGTGTGATGTTTGTGTGTGTGAAGGCAAACACACACGTGTGAGAAACGACATGATATTGGCGTGTAAATTATGTTTTGCTTGTATGTTATCCTCCTCCACTTCCCCTGCAACGAAGGCATCTCTCCCTGCCAAGACTGCAATTGAATGTGAAAATCTTAGGAGAAGAAGCATTTTCTCGAGGAAATTGACATTTTTTCCCCCTAGCTGGCACAAGGTTGAGGCACTCAGAAAAAAAATAGAATTTGGAACATGGTCTTAAATGATTATGTAGTTTATAGAAACAAGATGCAAACTATTATAATTCATAAAATAATATTAAAGTTAAAATAAAGTCAAATAAACCAGTAATAAAATTATTCAAGTTCTAGATCTTTACTCTCAGAAAGTCTCCCCAATTTTTCACATTCATTTTGATGTTATTAATTCTCGAATATTTTCCCTGATTGCTCTTGAAATAATACACATACAATTTATTGCAACAATTTGCATTCATCAAAAACCGTTCGCCATTCCGAATGAAAAACAATTTTCCAACACTTGTGCGTGGATAACAATTCCATATTTTATACGGCTCGCATATGCATTCACTAGCGCAAATAAAAAAAATCCCTAAACCAAGTGGAAAAAAAAAAGAACTGAAGAAAAAAGCATAAGTGAAGACCTGCGTGACACATTGCATGTATACAGCTGCGGTCAAAATAATAGCACTAACTTTAGTATTTTAATTTAATATGCAAGCACAAAACTTACGCATCGAATCGCGCCCTAAGGCTTTCAATGAGTTTGCTTGCGTTTTTCTTCAGTCGCATGAAGGAGTTTTTGCCAGGCTCCGATCTCGACATTCAGTGCCCAGCACTGCTTTAGTCAAATTTAGCTCAATTCACGTGGAATTTGTTACCATCTTAAAGATGTATTATAAAGTAAGCTATACTATGACATTATATTTACTTTTACCCAGTTTTAAGTAAGTATATATCCCATGTTTTTTTTTTTAAGGTTGCTATTTTCTTGCTATTATTTTGAAAGTAAGTGTATGTAAATTTGCGATGCTCAAGTGTGAAAAATCGAGTGTGTGTGTGTGTGGGTGATATATATGGATATATAATATATGTGTGTGTGTGTGACGCTTTTGTTCCGAACTACGCTCAATTGCAACAATTACAGCAACAATGCTGCCCGTGAGCCCATTTTATAGCATGCCGAGGTGTGCTGTGATCTGTGTGGGTGTGTGTCGTCTGTGAACAATGGCTCTCACACACGTCCATGTGCATGTATAGATACATCCACACACCCACACACACACACATTGAGGCATTGAGTGTGCGTGTTCAATGGCAAACACAATGCTCGAAAAGGAGGGCAAAGTTCCAGCGCAAATTGCATGCGATGAGAATGTGCAACAGCCGTGTCCGTTCACGCCCCTTACAGCCTTCAGCCTTCTCCCTTGTTCCATTTATCCCTTTAACCCCCCTTCTCCCACCCCCCTCCCTCCCTCCCGCTCATCACCCTTTTGAGCTACGCCCCTGTTTCCCATAAAACTGCTTGCTACAAATGACTAATTTCACTTTTTCCTGTCTTTCCTCCCTCTCGTCGCCATATATGAGTGAGTCTATGTGTGTGTGTGATACCTTTTTCATTTCTTTCGTTTCTTTTTTTCGTCCTTTGTTGCGAATTTCATTTCGTTACACTTTCTCCACCTCTTGAAACCTGACTGTATTGTTTAACGCGTTGCCACTCAAAATTCTTTCACACTGATTGCTCGAGATGTGGACAAAAAAAATAGGAAAACTAAAAACACAAAGCTGAAAACTGCCAGTCATGTGTGCAGCTTGTTTTGCATAATTTAGAATATATTTACCAAGCCAGGATGACATTGTAGCACATCTTTTTGGATAAATAATTAAGCCTATTATTATTTCATTTAGTTTAAGGTGTTTATTTTTGAAAAGACTATTAATTCGGGTTAAAGAAAAATAATAAACAAAAATAAAAAATATAAATAATAAACAAAAATAAAAAATATATGAATAATAAACAAAAATAAAAATATATAAATTATAAACAAAAATAAAAATATATATGAATAATAAACAAAAATAAAAATATATAAATAAAAAACAAAGTTAAAACAATGAAAGATTTCATCAAATAAATTTAGTTAAAAACAAATTGGAAATCAAAATTCAAAAGTAATACAAATAAATATTAAATATAAATATTAAATATAAATTTCAATTATTTTAAAATTCAATTTCAATTTAACTTTAAATAAAAATAAAATCAAAATATTCCAAAACCAAAGAATAAATCAAAAATATAAATATTCCGAAATACATAAAAAATAAATAAAATCCGAAATAAATAAAACATAAATAAAATCGGAAATAAATAAAATATATATATATACTACGTAATAAATAAAAAAAGATTCCAAAATATTTAAATAAATAAGAACAAAAATTATGAAAATAGGAAACAAATAAATAAAAAATAATTAAATAAATAAAGAAAGTGATGCAAATAAGAAACAAATAAATAAATAAATTAAAAGAAAAATCAAAAGAAAAAAAAATATGAATTAGGCAGAACTTCAATTGAAGAATAGCAGAACTAAACATTTTTTTAGCGCCTCGGCTGAAGGTAGAATTCCCGAATTATTCGAGTCTCGGGATACTGACAAAGAAACTAGTTTGTTACGAAAGCGAATCCAAGCTAGCTTCTTGGCTTTGACACATTCTATAGGTGTTTTCTTTTTACAGAAAACTAGTCTTTAAAAGAAATATCAAAAACGAAATCAATACAATGTAAATATATAATATAAAACAATTATGGTATATTAGGTACTAACAGCATTTTGCAGCATACATTTCAGAGCTACCCCAACTACTGTTCCTTTTTTATATTACTGTTTTTTTTATATTTTTTTTATTGATTCTCATTTGCTTTTGCCCTGTGCATACTTAGTTCACTTTGGCGCCCCTTTCAATCATTTGTCAGTTGATAAAATTGCCACCCAAAAGAGGGGGAGAAAACCCCCTTCCGGCCAATCCCTAAATGAAGCCATGTCAAGGTCTCGGGCCAAATTGAAGCTGACAGTGTTAGTAAATGCATTTGGCATCGCAATCCATTCCACAGGACTTACCTAAAAAGAGAAGAGGGGAAAAAATGACAAACATTAATTTTATGCACTGTTTTTTCTTGCTTTCAGAGAGAGCCGAGGCTTTGTAGACTTAAAGTATTTGCTTTGTGAATTTCAAATGTAATCTGATCACAAACAAATTTAAATATTTGCATGGAATTTATAATATAATTTTTATACATTTATGTATGTACTTCAAGCGAAATTAAACACTACTTTAAGCACTAGATACGAATCCCTTGCATTTTATGACTTTTGAAAGTTTCGTGCGGAGCCCGGGTCTAATCTGATAAGTCACAGAATTCGATTGCAGCTCAGCCGAAGTCGGAACTATTGCGCTGGAAAAACCACTCATCTATCTTGCTCACTAATCTTCTTAACTGGCCCCCAAAGGCAACAGAAATTTTTGAATATTTTCCCATCGAATTTCCGCCCAGATTTTACTCTCGCTCTTTGTCCCTGTCCTTCTCGCTCTCCACCCTCTCTTAATCGAGAGCAGATAATGCAGTTAAAGAAAATCTTTCGCCCGGCGGACAGAAAAAAGAGCAGCAGCAGCAGCAACAACAAAAAATAACATAGGTAAAATTGGAAACTTTGGCCAACACTTAATCCAGAACGAAATCCCTACAAATTGTTGGTTCAAAGCTGCAGCACAGGCACAGCTTCAACGCCAGCTGAAAAAACTCCCTCGCACGCCTGGCAAAAACCAAGAAAAAAAAAAAAAAAAAAAAAAAAAAAAAAAAAAAAAATATATGCGAAAAATTTAACGAGAAATTTTCTCTCTCTTTTCCCCGGCTCGCATCCTGTGTCCCAGTCTTTTCTGCCAGGCAGAATCGCTTCCTGCATTGCTTTAGATTTTTCATAAAGTTTGTGCATTTTGTATATATATGCACACTCACTCTCACACACAAAGCTGGGCACCCCCAAAAACCCCTTCCAAAGGCCCATTCCGAACCCCTTCTTTATGCCACCACGTTCCGTACCCCTTTCCGTACTTCCTTCCGCAACAAGGTTTTGGGGAAGCACTGTACGCATAGCTAACTAACCACAAAGCGCAAATAGAACTTCCTCGCTTCCCCACAAATTTTCCGGCGATACGGGGGCCAGCACAATAGACGGGCGGGGGGGGGCTATGGGATCGGTTGGGTTTGGGAATGATGGGGCCACATTTGAGTGCAAATCAAAGTTTTGTTTTTGACCAAGCTCAGGAGCCGAAGCCTCTTCAAGTTCCGTTCCTTTTGGTCAAGCTGCATGCCATAACTTTTGTCATATGCATGGCTGGATTGTTGATGGAAAGAGGTTCGGTTGGTTATACACTAAGCGAATTATTTGGAGCAGCATTTGATAATATTAAGTCTGTCTTATATATATAATATTTGTGCTTATAATTCCCAAATGGTTCTTTAAGTAAAAATTAAAACTAAACATATTCATAAACATACGTTTGTGAATTATATTTAAGAAATTATACAACTTATCGATGGTTGTTTTAAGATGGTTTAAATATTTAAAGAGGCTAGCTTATATAATATTTGAACTGATCATGTGCTAATAATTCCCAAGTGAGTATTTAGTTATAGTTTTGAGCATGTGCCTTTTGCTCCCAAGTGGTTATTTAGGTGTACATTTAACCATCCAAAACAAAACTACAGCATATAGACTGGACTGGAATGTTTGATAGTATATTTTAATCAAACAAATAATTTAGCTTGTAAAATAACTTGGTTTAAATATTCAAAGAGGCTGGCATATTTAATATTTTAACTGAGCACGTGCTTATAATTATAATTCCTAAGGGGTTATTTAGGTGTACATTTGAGTATCCAAAATAAAACTAAAGCATAAAGCATAGACTGGAATGTTCATATATATTAGCTTAGAATTTCCAATTAAATGTTTAATCAAAAAGAATTACAAATAATGTACTCCGCTAAAAAGAAAAACTTGGTTTACATTTCTTTACATTGTTGTGGTAATGCTTAAGTGCTTTGTTTACTTTAAAAAAAAATCAATATATTTTCAGAGTGTAGGGTGGGATCTGCAGTTCAACATTCGTTGCTAGCATCGCTGCGGCTGTTATTGCCCCACCGCCTTTGGCAATTCCAGCCACCCTACGCCCATGGACCACCCAGAAATAACCCCTCCAACCCCCTTGTATTTCGGAATGTTCAATATAACCACGCTGTACAAGCAATTGCCAGGCTGCAGGGCTTCAAATGAGTTGGCAAGATGGTGGAAAGTTGGCAACGCTATTGGGAAACTGGAATGGGTATGGAGACCAGCATGGATTGCTAGCTGAATGAATTGAGTCGCCGTCCATGCTCTCTCCTCCATGCAAACATATTTTCAATTACAGAGCCCCAACTTTTTTGGTTCACTTCTCGTTGCATAACAATAAACGCACAGAGGAAAGTTGGCCAACAAAAGTTAGCCATGTAGTCACTCAATTAGCCAAACGTACGTAAATGTGGATCCGTAAAAAGGGATTATATTGGATGGTGGGTGCGTAGGTTGGTTGCTTGGTTCCTGGGTTATGTGTGTCTTCTTTTTGTGGAACCTAACTGCGCAAACTTATCGATGGTTGTTTAAGGAGAATATATAATGCAAAATTGACCAGGGGACTTAATCAGTGGAAATCTGATCACAATATAAACACTTGGAAGTTCGCCTTACTTCATTAGATCAGTAACAAACGTATTTTATTTTCTAATTAAGACCAACTGTTAAATATTTATGATTTAATTATATTTTCATATGTATTCTTTTTATGATTATTACCGAAACTTGGTAGCTTATGCACTAGCATCGGGTGAAACACTAAACTAAGCATAAACTTTATGTTATTACAGACCCAAAAACATAAAGGTAGAACCCAAATACGACCAAAATAAAATTCTTGTCGTACATTCACTTCACAGCATCACCTGGCCTGATGAAGCGAGAGGTGCCAGGCCAGAGGTCAAACTTGATTTAAATTCTTAATGAAATTTTATGGCCAGCAGAAGGTTGAAGGGTTGAACGAGAGAACACATCCAGGAACAAGCTTCAGAAAGCAATTTATTATTTAAAAACTAGCCCGGACAAGGACATCAAAGTCCTTGTGCAGCTCAAAACAAAACAAAACAGAAATAAAAACAAAAACACGGCAGAAACAAGATGAAGTTCAGGTAAATATACACCGAGGAGTTGCTGCCTAATGACTTCTGGTCACCTCATTTGGCCCCATCGCCATCGCCCTCATCCTCGTCCTCGTCCTCCTCCCCAGTTACTCATAAATATAAAACCCAAGGAAGTTTCATGGAATATTCAAGGAGCACGACACACACACACTCCACCTTTGTGCGACATTTTAAATATTTTAGCAACAGGTTATGTAACTCGCTGTACTTTCAACCCCGTGGAAAAACTTTAAGCGTCGTATCCGAACAGAAACCTTTTTTCATTCGTGGATTGAAGGCATTTTAAATAATTTATGAATGCATAAATAATCCATAATCCAAGCAAGCCTCAAATCAAGCCAAACTTTTCGACCCCCAAAAACTTGTAAAGTCCCCACGAAAAAGACACGAAGCAGGAAAAGGAAATGGTGAAACTTCTAGAGTGGGAATGAGGGCAAAAGGGGTATGTCGATGGATAAGGTAGAGACAATTGATGGAAGAAGAATATTTCAATTGGATTAAAGTTTGAAGAGGTTAGAAAAAATGGGAAATTAAATTTCTATCAACTTAAAGATTTTTGTATTCGATTTTGTTATATTTTCAATAAGCTTTCCACATATCTGGTCGCTTTTAAACTAGTTAAAAATACGAAATACCTATAATATAGCTAAAAATTTAGGCTGATTCATCTCGACTCCTTCAATCGTTCAAGTGGATGCCATTCGTGCAGGCACTACCAATGCAGCTCTAGGCCCCGCACACAGACACTCATAAAATAAAACTCTGAACTGACCGACCGACCAACCCCCAGGTTCCCATCACGTAGTCTGTTTTACGAGAGAGGCAACAAATAAAAAATATCTTTAAAAAAGGAAAAAAGAAACGAAAAATAGAATAAAGAGACAGGAAGCGGTGGCAGCGGGGTGTCGAAACTATGGCATAAAATTTCCAATTTGCTGTCTCGACTTTTCGGCCGAGGAAACTTTTTCAAAACAGTTGCTTTTTACTTTTTTTTCCCCCCTCCATCTTCTTGAAGCTTCTGTTCCTGTGTGTATGTGTGATTTGGGTGTGCTTAAGTGTGTGGAGACTGAAGTGGCAGTGAAGCTTATGATTCAGCGAGAACCCTCGGCCTCCCGTAACCCCAAACCCCACATGGATATTGAATTTTGAGCAGAGACTGTCTCTGGCTTTGCTTACACTGGAAAAAAAACTCTTGAAGCTATTGTAATTCCCAACTTCATGTTCAGACATTGTATATATTCAATTTTGTACTTCCAACCCTCAAAGTAACTGATGAATATATTGTAATACCTAAAACTTTTACTAAGAATCCTTTTAGAAGCCATTGTAATTCCCAACTTCATGTTCAGACAAAACAAAAAATATATTTTGTTTCGTATATTTTTTTCTCAAAATGATGAAGAGAGTAATATTTAAAACACTCGTGCTTTACTAAGCAAAATGGAAGCAATTGTAATTCCCAAGTTCATGTTCAGACATTTAAGATTTTTTTTATTTTGTTTGTATTTTTATCTAATATATAAATTTCTTGCCTAAGGTTGCCTTTTTTTTCTGTGTAGTGACGGCGCCTTCTTTTTGGACGCTGGCTAATTTAGCGCAAATAAAAATGTTGCACAGCCCGAAGAATAGTGAATTTCTGGGGAGAAATGGAGTGGAGGGGAGGCGTGGTCGGCAGTTTGCGCTTCATTTTGAATTCATGCGCTGCCTTGGCTTGGCAAATAACTTTGGACTTTGGCACCACCACTCTCATTCCCAAAGCACTTCTCACCCACAGCACACCTCTCTCTCTAAGCATCCAGCGCCGTGGGCTATAAATCTGTCAGAACAAAGGATATCAAGGGTATACGGGTATAGAAGAAAATTGAAACTAAACTGAAGCGTAATTAAATATATTTCCTAAAGTATTAATAAACTTGCTCCATAATTTATTTGAATAAGACTTAATTTTATTATATATTAACTAAATACCCTCTAAATGAATTTATCCAAGCTAACTTTCAGTCACCTCGCTGCTCCTTTGATGCACTTAATTCATTTCATTTCTTTGTTTATTTATTTCCTGCTGCAGGATAGCCTCAAAGTCCTTTCCCGCTGCTCACCGACAACCGCAACTCGACTCAAATAAACTTTGTTTTTCTCGCCTTTTCCGGCTCGCTTTTTTATTGCACGTTTTTTGTTGTGCGAGTGTTGCACCTTTGTGGGTGGCTGCCTCGAAAAATGACTCAGAGTCAGAGTCAGAGTCAGAGTCAGAGCCGGTGTCGGAGTTGGAGTCCTGCGGGAGCGGGCACAATAAGTTTTTCGGCCACATTGAAAACAACTGGGCTTCGCCTGGTCCTGTGGCTTTCGTTCGGTTTTCTGTCGGTCTGATGGTTTGATGGCCTTCTGTTTTCAGTTTTCTGTTTTTTGTGTTTGCTTGTTCTTGTTTTTTCTGCCGGACGCCCTCGGGCCTGGTTAGTCCAGTGTAATTGAAAGACGCTGGCTGTGGCAGGACCCCCGGTCGGTCGGTTGGTTGGTCCTGTTGGTCCTCCTCCTTCTGCTTGTTGCTTGGTAATTAAAACTTTTGCCCGGTTGGAGGCCAGTTGGATGCTGTTGTTTCCAGCAATACGTCAGTTAGTCAATCGTCACCTTCATCGTATGCTGTTGCACTCAAAAAAAAATTCATTTATATAGGTAAATAAATAAAATCAAACCACAATGAAAACCCCATAAAGAACTAAAGTAAAAAACAAGTAATAAATCAATAAAGAAGAATAGAAATACAATTAAATAAAATAAAAAATAAAAAAAATTAGAAACATAAATAATAAAATAAATATTTAAATACAAAAAATTATTATAAAAATAAAAGAATAACTAATAATAAATATATTAAATAAAACAAGTAAAAAATACTTCTTAAATAAAATAATACAAAATATTAATTTAATGAAAGAATTAAAAAAATATATATTAACTAAAAGAATAAATGTAAAAAAATAGTTAATTAAAGAAAAATAATAAATAAATAATATATTGAAATAACAAATAAAAAATCACCAATTTATTCCAATTATTATAATCTTTTTTTCTCTATTTTCCTAATCAAAATGTGTAATTTTTGGGCTATCAAAAATACCTTTTTCCCCTGCGTGTATCGGCCACATTTGAAATTAGTTAAAGTTTTCAAAGTTTCTCTCTCTCTCTCTCACTCCCTCTCTCTCGAAAAGAAAAGTTTAATTAGTGGGCGTGGCGCAAAAATTAATTAAGGCGAGACGTAGTTGCTCATTATCAATTCAAGAAGTTTCCAAATGGACAGAGGGGGAAGGGAGCAGCAGCAAAACTAGGGATTGGCTCAGTCATTCAATCACACACACACACACACACAGAGCACGTGGCTTCATCTATCAATCCATCAATCTATCATTTCGGGCATCGTTCATCAATGTCATTTCGTGTCTTTGTTTTGCTTTGCCCAGCTTTATTTCTCCACCTTCGGCGGCTGGCAGCACCGCCTCCTTCGAGTCCTTCGTGTCCTTTGTTGCTTGTTGCTTTTGTTGTCCTTTGCCTATTTTGTTACGCTTTTGTTTAGCTCATAGGAGGATTAGGAGCACGACGAGCAGGACGAGGCGATGGAGATGGAGAGATGAAGCATGGATGATGGCAGGAAAAGGTAAGTAAATCAAAGCCCAACGAACACGGGGCGTATGATTTATTTTTGGGCCACTGCTAAATCGGCTCTTTTGCATACGAAACTTACGCAACAAATTTGAAAAGCAAAATTGCCCAAGATTAAGGGATAAGGCCAATGGGATCAAAATAAATATTTATATTAAGCTAATCTGTATATTTGAATGCTTGAAAAAAAAAAATGAAAAAAAAAAGCTTGGAAAGGAGAATATTAATTGGATATTAAAAAGATTGATCAAATTGATCGATTTACTTCAATTCAGTTTGTTATTTGAGCTTACTTCTATATTTCTTGAATTATTATAAAAGTGATTATTTATTTATTATTATAATAGTGATTTTTTAAAAGCAGCTTCTACCAAAATGTATTTTCTTTTTATTCCTGCGTTTTATTAATTTCTTTTATTTTCAGTCATTCGGTTGCCTTAACTTCAAGAAAGTAATGATGAAGAAAAAATGTTAAATGAAAGCCCACATTTTCTGGCTTATTTAATTTCTTAAATTTGCCTTCGGCTTCTTGACCAAAAGAATTTAAATTTTATTCGGTTTGGGTTTGCGTTGCATTTCATGCAGATGCCAAAGCATGGCCAGAGCATGCTTATGCGGGACAGCGGGCAGCAGTCCAACTAAGCCAAAGAGCTCTCCATCTCTCCATCTCCTGGTCCTTTCACATTTTTCTTCTTCTCTCTCTCTTTCTCTCTATTATTATTTTATTTTTCCTACGTATTTTCTGTTCTTTTTATTATTTTATATATATATATATCTGCTTCTATTCTTGGCTGGATTGCAACAAATATTTTGGCAGAAATGTTGCAAAAATGTAAGCGAAGTGCGTTCCAACTTGGTGGGCCCCCTCCCATTTTGAGAGCACCCTTCCTTCCCTCCTGCTTACAAAATCGCCGCAAAGCCCCTACCAAAAATGGGGAAGTTTCCTCACTCAGTTGCCCTCTCTCTATTCGCTCCTTGTCCTTCCTTTTATTCCTTCATTTTTAGTGCCCAGCAATGACATCTTACTTGGCAAGTTGCAGAGCAGCAGTGGAGCCCCCAAAAGCATTCCCAGCGACAAGTCATGGTGGCCACAATACACGGCACGAAAATATTATTATACGATCGATATTTTAACTTTTTTTATGTAATGATAACTTATTGAGAGAAAGAAAATGTATTTTTTATATTTAAGAAAAACCTAGAAATATAACTTGTTCATAGGGAAAATAAAACAACTAAAAAATTAAAAACGTTAGCTAAAAAAACCGCTGACTAGAAAACTGTAGATTTAAACTCTGTAATTTAATTTTTATATACATTTTGTAATTGTTTTTTTTTTTTTAATATTTTTTCAAGAATTTGTTTTATTTCTGTTTAATTACATTTTTTTTAACTTAATTTGTATACATCGATTTTTTGTATATTTCTTATTATTATTTTTGTGTCTCTTTATTTTTAAAGTTTTTTTATTATATATTTTTTCTGTGTAGATTTTCCCCTCCCTCCGCCACAACCCCGTCCCATTTTTACACCCATCCTCCCTCTTGCCGCAAGAAGTTCTGTCTATTTTCAACTTCCTTTTTTATTTCCGTAATCATTTATATGCAAATCGCTGGCCTTACACACTGACACTAACAGACGCGCACACACACACACATACACACTTAAACTTGCCACGCCCACTTTAGAGCCGAAAAGTAAGATGAGGAAGACATTTCAAGGAAGGGAGGAGCGGCTGACTGCCTTCGATTTGCCATCAAAAATTTGCCCTGCTCAAGTTTTTCCCTTCGTCATTTCATTGTTTCGGTTTTTGTTTTGTTTTCCCTATACGCTATATATAGATATGTATATTTTAATATACCCTTTAAATCATCAATTAAAGGGTATATAGCTTAAACCTTCGATTATATTTCTCATGATTGTATATTCTATTTTAGGAATTTTTTTGCAATTTAAGCTACTATCTCTTGTATATTTATAACACGGTATCTCTTAGTCTTAACCTAATAGATCCTACGACTTTAGCCTTCTGTCATGTTTTCCTTTTAGTGTTTCTTCTTTTTTTTTTTGTGCCGGTAAAGCCAATCGTTGAGCTTTTCCTTTTGGCTTTTCTTCTTTTTTTAGTCAATAATTTCGTTGCATATTCTAAGGCGCTCATTTGCATGCGTGTATGTGTGTGAAGCAAACTTTTCTCTCCGTCGTTTTTTAGTTTCATTTTTTCTCTGCTCATTTGTGTGTTTGGGGAGGAGCAGGAGCAGCAGCAGGAGGATGCTGCCAGCTCATTAAAATTGCACAACACTTTGATTTGCATAAGCCGAAAAAAAAGAGAAAATGAAAATGGAAAAAGGGAAAGTTTTCCCAGCTCATCCCTTCTCCGGCCTCGCTTCCAGAGACAACCCCGCAAAGTCATTATCATTTGCCAGCGATGTTGGCATTATGAGATTGAAATATCGCCAGCCAACTCGTGTGACCCATTCAATGTCGCTTATCCTGTGCAAAAAAAAAAAAAAAAAGAAGATAACCGAGGCAGGGAAAAGTCTGTTTGGAGAGCGGGGAAAATTCTGGGTGACATGGAAAATTCTCATGGTAAGCGAAGCGACGAGACCGAAAGGGGAGGAGAGGAAATTCAAAGCTGATTGCATCCACTGAGCTGTAATAGTATTGAATAAAGCCTGAGAGGGAGCTGAATGCTTAAGCAGACTTATATTTTTTTTCGCACTGCGATGACATTATGTTTATTGCATTTTCAAATTTTCCGAGGATTTTTAAATTGCAATCAAGCTTCAAATTCGATTTATGTGTGCTAATATTGTGTTTTAATTGGGAATGTGAAAAAGGAACATTCAGCTGTAAATATCTATTAAAGTTAGTTTAGGATAAACAATATTTTTATACAAAAAACTCTTTTTTTTTTCTCTTTAATTATCTTCAATTTAAAATCCATTAAAATAGATAGAATTTCTTTGAACATTGGCTTAACTTAATATTTATAAAAAAATATCATAATATATAGAATTTCTTTGAATATTGGCTTAACTTTAAAGTTTAAAAAAAATCTGGCTAAGATTACTTGTTATTCGTGTAATTTTTCATTTTAAATTCAAACAAATTGCTTAAAACTAACGTTGCATACGTTTAAGAAAAATGAAGAAAAAAAAACAATAACAAAGCTTAAAGACAAATAAACAAGGGCAAGAGATTTAAAAATTTCCTTCGGATGTAATTTTGTGATGTTCTCGAAAATGTGTTCCTGCCATTTCCGAATGTTTCCGCCTCGGGTAAAATTCGCTTGGCTCAGCAGAACACACACACACACATCTCCCCGACTGAAAAGTATTTGGTTTATTTCTTTTTTGTGTTGTTTTTACTGCTGGATGCTGGATGCTGCTTTGTAACTGGAAGCCAAAAACGCCTAAAACATATTTGATAATTGAATTTGTAATACATTTTGTGCTGTGCTTTGAGGTCAACGCTGGTGTGGGTATGGGTGTGTGTGGGAGGGAGTATGGATGGATGGATGGATGGATGCCTTTGTGTTGTTCTTGGTTGTTAGGGATAATTTCCTTGCAGAGAGTATTGGGAGGGGAAGTGAAGTGACGCATTGAATTAGCTTTCATTGTATTTTATTTGACAACAGAAAATAACGTTAAATAAATACAAAAAAGACACACAACACACACACAGAGAGAGGCACAGCTGGCATTGTTTTTCTGCTCCCTTACATGACTTGTGGGCAAAAGACAAAAAAAAAAGGAGAAAAAGATACAGACACTGGTGATGAGGGGCTGAAGTTGAAGGGAAAATGTCACACAAAATTTATTTGATTTATTTGCCTGTTTTCTTTTCACTCCTCACCCACTTTCGCATTCACTACCCACACTCTACGTGGCCATTCTCAGTTCTCAGTTTGGCAATTTTCAGCAAAATCAAATCAAATCTGCAAGCCCAACAAATGTTGCATACTCTTGCGGGCAGATTACGTACAGTGCGTGCCATAGATGTATGTATAAGCTGGTATATTGAGCTGCCCAACAGCCGAAGGTTCGGCACGAATTAAAGTTCACTTATTCAATCGAGTTCGTTACAAAATTGCATAGCTTACATCAATCTCTGACTGGTTTTGCTTAATAAGATTTCTTATTTCATTGATTTCTATTCAAACTATTTTCTTTGTGTGTATCGGGATTAACTAGTTGGTTTTTTGGGTAAAACAAAATCCCCCAAAACATATGAAGCATATAAACGTGGGTGCGTTTTTTCGGCCCAGCTAATAAACTGTAGGAATAAGTAGAAAAATAATAGAAAAATAACAGAAAAAATAAAAGTATAACAGAAAAAAAAATAGAAGAAAAATGATATAAATACTATACATATGCAAGAGATTGAATGAACTGTTATTGAAACCATTAAAGGCTGCACCTAAAGGTATGCTGCGAAATATTGTAATAACATTTTTAATTGCTGGGGTAAAGGAAAGCCCAAGAAATGCTTTAAAAATGCTCACAAATAAATTTTGTAGTAAAATAGGAATTGCTTACTTATTCAAATAAATATTTACTAATTTTCCCCGGCGTTTCGTAATAAGGTATCCATAGGCTATCGTTCTAATTGCTCATACCTTTCCAGCTTGTCTTTCCTTTGGCTATATCCCTGCTGTTGGCTAAGCTTATTATAATTAACCAATCAATGCGAGAAGAGGCGACACAAACAACGGAAACGCTGAGATAAAGTCAAAGTCCCCAAGAGATCCTCGGATTCTTCCCACTCTTTTTTTCTCGTTTTCTTAGAATCTTTCCTGTATTTTTTTTTGTTTTTTGTTTTTTTTGCCTTCAGTGTGTGTGTGTGAAAAAAGTTACTTGGGCAACGCTGATTTATTTACTGAAAACAAAAGAAAGACCAAACAACAAAAGAAACAAAAAGATGAAGATGAGACGACCGAGTAATAATAATGCGTAATAATGAAGAGGAGGAGGGCGGCCAGAGGAAGACACAGATTCCCGGAGGGACAACAGGGACAAAGGCAAAACGGAAGTGACCGGGACGAGGGAGATGGAGAAGAAGATGGAGGCGAAGTCGAGGCGAAACTTCCCAGGTAATTATGGTCTAAAAGCGCAATATTTTTTTCCTCGCGCTTCTATATTTTTCTCCTTGAGGCTCACATAATATGCAGAGAGAGAATCAATATAACAGGAACATAAGAAATTCTTACAAAATAAAGAAATAGGGAAGTATCTGAAAGTATCCAATAGAAACTTATTTGGATTTCTGTCTTAATACCTTAGGATCTTTTAGGCTTGGGTTTAAAGGATTTTTTTTATAACTTATTTTTGGGAATGTTTTTTAACAGGCTTGAATTCTCCAAAAATTTTACAGGCATCACTGAATAATAAACATTTTAATTGAACAATAATATCCAATAGTTAAAAACTAAAACTCTTTATTGACATAAATAATACTAAATAAATACAAAATAAACTAGATAAATGCTTTTTCTATTTAGTTACCTTATTCTTATAATTTCTAAGACCTTTATTTTCCTCAGTGTATGTATAGCATATATATATATTTGAGTACTTTCACCGTTTGTTTATTGACACACGCACAACTTGGCCGCTGTTTCTACTTAATGTAATTAGAGTAAATTGCTTTTTAAGTGCGCCAAAGCAGAAAAGGCAACAACATGAAGATGTTGCAAGGACCAAACCATATAGAGCAAATAAACAGTGCCGCAAAGTTGGCAAAGCGGCAACGGAGAAGAATAATACACATATATACATATATAAGTATAGATATATAGATATGGATGGAGATGAAGGATGATGGGCCAAAGTTGCCTTAACAAAAGTTGCATTTGTGGGTTAAAGTTACGCCACACTTCAGTCACGGATTTGTCATTTTGCCCCTCTCCCACCCCGCCATTATGAATATGAGATTTGTATAAAAAGCCCATCCATAAAAATCATATATTCTCGGACTATTTTGGTAAGCACAAAAAAAGATTGTGACATTTATTATGGACATAAATCTGTCCCAAATGTTTCCCTTCTCTCATATTTCTTTGTTTAATAATACAGCAAACAAAACTTGCATTTGGCCAAATTATTGCCTTATATAAATCACACTCTAGTATATATTTTATAATCTGTATAAGCGTAAAATTGTGGCGGGAATTTCACCTAAAATTCCCAAATAAGAATTCAGGATCGACAGATCTGACTTATCATTTTCTATTTAATACCAAAACTCCTAAAATTTCCATATTTACATGCTCAACTATTATTAATGTTTGTTAGCTAAATCTTTGGAGCTTGACCATTACAATTAATGTTATTAAAACATAAAAGCATGGCTAAAATCGCAGATGGCTCTCTCTTGCACTTGCACTTGCATAACACAACTCTGAGTACACTTGCTGCCGCTGGTAATTCATCAATTAGATCAATTATCGAGCAAGGCGCACCCAAAACAACAGCAAAGGGCGTGTCGAACACGAAAACCAAAGCAGCAGAAGCACCACCACCAGCAGCAACTACTTGGGCCCATAATTGGCAAACTCTAGACAACAACGAGTCGGCAAACAACCAAACAACCAAACGCACACAGCGGCAACAATGCCCAACACATGCACCACTCAAAACTATGACGATGAGCGGGGCTGGAGTGAGCGCCACAAACTATGCAACAAATTGCTTCAAAGTTTGCAACAGTTAGCGGACATCTTCAACAGACTTTGCCATGTATTTCATAATTAATAGAACTCTATTATCTAAATAAGAGAGTCAAACAAAAAAAAAAACTTTGCCCCAAAACTACGAGAAAGAGTGCCGCTTAATAAGGTATTTTCTCACCTATCTGAGGGAACTTTTTCGAAGTTAAAAGGGGAGTGCTTTTGATTTTATTAAAAGCTTATAAATGATGGTTACATTTTTTACACATATATAAGAATATTCTTGCCAAAGGAAATAAAGTAGTACAATTTAGATGATAATTAAATGATAATTTAAAATAATTGGTATGCTGCTCATTTGCTTAATAAGTGAACACAAAATATTTGTATTAGGTAAATGTAATTATTTTTTTTAACAAAAACATCAACTATAATGGATATAAATTCAACTATATTGGATATTAACTTGGCGCCCAATTGAACTCTAAATTAAATTTAATGAAGTAAAAGAATATATATCAAAATCTTGATTTAATTCTGAACCAAAATCTACAAAATATAAATGTTTATTTTAAATACAATAAGGAAAATTAAAAAAAGGAAAACTATGTTAATTTTTTCGTTGAAAATCCAGGGTATGTATTGTAATAAAACACTTAATTTTCTCACTGGATTTTTTTCATTAGTTAAAACTGGTGTGGCGCCTCTTTTACGTCGAGCAGCTGTTGTAGCTGTCAGTTAACACCGCCCCCTGCCATTCCCCTAGCCCCCTCTGACAGTCGGCGCTCATGTAATTTGTTTTAGTTCTGTGTCCAACTCGAAAGTTTGTAATTAACATTGTTGGAGCGAGAGCGGAACGCGTCCGTGAAGGGTGAACTAATTTTTTGTGAAATAAATATTATTTTCGCTGCAGTCACAAAATGCCAACAATTTAATTTAATAATAATGAAACGCAAAATAAATAATAGCTTTAATGCTTAGCTATTTCTGTGCGGGTTCTTCAACTATTCCAAACGATAAAACCAAATAAATGCAACACATTTTACACATCTGGCTGGGAGAGAGGGGGATAGCCATTAGAAGTGCACACAAAAAAAAAGATAACAAAATGTTGAAACAAAAAAGAGAAGAGAAGGTAAAACCGCAACAATGTTGAAGCGTTGGGGCAACTAACAGAGGATACTGGACAAAGGATCCAGGCGTAAATAAGTTGGCCAGCAAGGGTTAACAAGCCCCGCACACAGACACGCCATTTGAAAAGGCAACCAAGCCGTGAAATGCAGCTTAGCAATTAATTACGCATTTTTGCAGGGAACTCGAGAGTTGCTCTTAGACTATCATTTGGTATAAAAAATAATGAGGTAAAAATGCAAAAAGCTGGCTTTTATCAAAGTTTAGTTAACTGAATTCTGATTGCTTGGCGATGGTAATCCTTCGAGAGTTAACATATATGGTTCCTTTCAAAAAGTTCGCTTTAATTAAGAGTTACACGTAACGCATGCCCCCTTTGGTGGTGATAAAAGCGAATTAAAATGCATAAAAATTGCCTGACTTTGGGGAAGCTCTACAATTAAGAACTAAGGTTTATTATAGTTCTACGATATTCAGAAATCAAAAGTTCGATATTATATCGGAACCATCTTTTAGATAAATTTAATTTTCAAATTAAGATTTCAATAGGTTTGAAAATGTAAGCTCTTCCCTGGCAAATATCTTTAGATTTGATCAAGAAGCTATTACAAATTATATCAAACGTGTTTCCCTTAATCAATTCGATGTCCAATCGATATTAATATTGATATGTCGATATTTTTGCCCCCCATCCCTATCAGCTTCCCCGGGCCAATGGTGAAATTGTTTGTTTACTTTCCAATTCTTTCTGTCGCAACCGCAGAACGCGGCGGCGACATTGTTTGGGTCAAAAAACAGAGAGAGGAGGGAGCAACCCCGCGAGGCGAAACCTGTGTCCTGATGGACAGGATGGAAGGACATCGTGGCCAAACAAACAAACAATTCAGTCGGGCAGCACACCTTTCCCTTGGCTGCAGGTTGAGGTTCCTCCTGGCCCTGCTCCTGCTTCTGCTCCTGTTTCTGTTTCTGCTTTTGCTCCTGATTCTGTTTCTGTTGTTGGCGTTGTGTCCTGGCAAACGGATGTGCACATGCAGCGGATATATTGATTGTCAAAGAATGTATATACACTCGTGTAAGTGTGTGTGTGACAGCTTTTAGCCATACACAGAAATCAAATTCTAAAGGGTTTTCTATCGATTTTTCAGTACTTAAAAGAATTATCGAAATAATCGATAATATTAACAAAATTAATATCGATACATTGGCAACATAAAAATATATTTAATTATATATTTTACTTATTCTAAAGTATCGCTAGGTTTGTTTGCCGAATTATCGAAATTATCGAAGGCAATGACAAAATAAATATCGATATAATAACCACAATAATATATAAATATAATCATTTTATTGACACTTTGACAGTAGATCAGAAGATCAATATAATTCATATTGTAAATCGTATTCAAGGATATATATTCCCAATATTCCCTATCAAATTTTCCCTGTGTTCCAGTGCAGTTGCATTCTGACCACCAGCTTGCTGACTCACGGCGGGGTTGCCATCGAATAGCTAGCTTTCTATCGGTTTTATTTTGATATTATTAGAACGGACAAAGCTCGACTTTGGTTGAATTCCGCTGTGACACTGCAGGGAGGAAGCTGGAAAGTCGCTCGATAAATAGTTGCGTGGCCAGCAAACTAGCAGGGACTCAATTAATCAAAGGTTAACATGCTTTCAAAAATGTTGGCGTAAAATATCCTGAAATAGTTTCACATTTGTTTGGCTGGCTTTAGCCTTTACCTTAACCACCGACTAATTGGTGCATGCTTTCCATTAAACTAGCCCCACTTGTGCGCTCTCATTTATTTATTGTAATCCCCGCATAAGCTCGGGATTCGGAGAATTTATATTGTATACTTTATATATGATTTAGCTCCGCAACAAATTAGTTGAGTTTTTTCGACCGAATTCCCTGCGGGAAGGAAGTGAGGGTGTAGTGTTGTCCCTCTGCTCCGCCCTGATCCGTGCCCTTACCCTACGCTTTAACCGTGCTCCCAGGACAATCCTTTCTGTGGGCTATAATAAAATTTACAATGTTATCCCAAAAGTGTTGTCGAGTTTTTGTCATTTCATTTCATTTCATTTCATTTTCAGTTTTTCTTTTATTCGCATTTTTCCTTTTTCCTCTTCATTTTCATTTTCAGTTTAATTTTTTTTTTTTTCCTTTTTTTTCGGCCAGCTGTCCCAACTATGTGGGCGGACAATGGTCCTTGCGGCATGTCCCGGCTGCCAGGATGTCGGGTATAAAAAATGGGAGAGCTGGAAGGGAGAAAGATAGAGCGTGCGACGCTGTCCCATGGCTTGTCATAATTCGCATATTAATGTTGTTCATTAAAGTTATATAAATTATGAATCACATTACACGACCATATGAGACAAAGTCCTTTAACAATGCGGCGGGGGCGTAGAGCCGAACTGCACATGAATCCTTCTTAATTTTCAAGGGGATTCTCCGTTGATAACCCTTATCGAATATGTTAAACTGCTTGTTGGCAGGCAAACATATTTATTGTTGGATATATCCATATATAGCCGACATATGTTGGCAATACTCTTGAGGTACAATAATGTAATTAACTGATATGGAGATTAAAATGTAGTAATTGTAATACCTTTTAATTAGTTGCCCTGATTAAGGCCTACATAATGTTATTGATGCACATGAGCTAATTAATTTGTTGATTGAACTTTATTTATTTTTTTATTTATTTAAACACTGTGTACTTGGGAGTTTTAAGTGCAATGCCTACAGAGACCTACGATTAATGTAGACCAGGGAGATTTTAATTCGCAACTATATGAATTAATTAATTAATTAAAAATTGTATCTCACCGTTCCTACTCACATGTGTGATTTTTCCTTAAACTTTAATTTGTATGTTTCTAGTTGAGGGTTTCTTTGGATTTCAATATGTTCGCGAAACTTCTAATTTTCTTCAACGTCAAATACTTGCATGTTTTCCTAAATTAATTTCAGGCTTTAACTCCCAGGGCTGATTTATTGGATTAACTTTTACTACTGTTTCTTCCAACTGTTGCAACGCAGCCCCATTTTTTTCCCAGCTCCCTTGTGCAAACATATTGATTGGCCTCCAACCGCTTTTCCACCCGCAATCGGCGTTGACCAACAAAAGAAGGGAACGGAAAGCTTTTTTCCTCGACACTTTTTTTTCGAAGCCGCAGCGGAGAAGTGAAATATATGTCATTCATTTATGCATGCAACATTCTGCACTTCAAGAGGGAATGGCGCCGGGGGAAAAAGAGGGCTTGAGTGGAAAAGCAGCCCCTCTTCTCCACCGATTTGATGATTGATTCGATTTGCCTTGTTTCTGGAAAGATGGTAACAAAATGGAAATGTCCGCAGTGCAGTAAAAATAGAAGGCAAAAAAATAGAACACACAGAAAAAAATATGTAATAGAAAAATAAATAAAAATGTTACAAATACTTTAAAAAATCACAGAAAACATTAAAAATTAATAAGTGATGACAATATTAATATTATTAAGAATTAAGAAGAAAATAGGAAAATATTTTAAAATAAAAAAATAAGAAAAATAAAATAAATTTAAAATGTATAAAAAAAAAAGAAATTTATAAATGAAACACAAAAAATAGAAGAAAATAGATAAAGCAAAAACTAAGTATTAAAATAAAAACTTAAGAATAAAACAAAGACAAAAAATATGGAAACATAAGGAAACAAAAATTAAGAGAAACTACAACTTTCCATGAATTGAAAAAACGAAGCAAGCTGATGAAATATATACATGCCAAAATAAGTGCAGATCTCACATAAAAGATTTATAAATATTTTGTTGTTCTTCCTTTCTTCAAGCTGGCGGCTCGTGTCATCATTAAATCCTGACAACGCAATTCTGGCTAAACGCAAATGGCCAAAATCCGTCGAGTCACGGCTCCCCTGTGGATTTTTTCCAACACCCCCTGCCCAAACCCATTATCTCAAAAAGAACAAAAAAAAGAAAGAAATCGAGAAAGAGAAAGAGCAAGAGAAAAAAAGATTCGCTGAAGAATCTGTTCAACTCAATTGGCAAGATTTTTGCTTTTATTTGCACTCAACCGCTGGCTCGGTTCGCATTTATGTTTGCATTTTATTTGAAAAGCCATCAGGGGGGGGAAGAGAAAAGAAAATCGCCATTAGACGCAGGACCTGCTGGGATATATAGCTACATATATATATATATGGCGTCCTTGGACCGCAATGCAGTGTGCGTGTGTGTGCAGTCATTGGAAAGTATTATACAATCAATTAAATGCCGCAGGATTTGCCATTCCTCCGGCCACTCTTGAAATCAAGTTGTGTGTCACTTAAACTTGAAACAAAATTAAGCGGTCATTGCATTTAATTATCTCTGGTGTAGAAGTGTCTTTTTGAGTTCTTAAATACTTTTTAAGAACGCTGAGAGAAGATTAAAGTTCATTAAAGTTCGCGAGACCCTCGTTAAATAGAAAACCTCTTCCAAATTGATTCCCCACAGATTCCCAAGCATTTTCCCAACTTTCCTCCTATTTTTCTTTTCAAACATAATTAAATCAGTGGAAAAAAAAAGAAGACAAAACACGCTTCAATAGTTTTCAATCTCAATGCCGTCAATTACATAATCGCAAACGATTCCTGTTCGCATCCGGAAATCCAAGAAGGATTCCCTAATTTTATTTTGCGCCCAAAAGTGTCCTGTGAATGCCTCCAGAGTGGCGGTAAGAGGGGATATCATCGTATCGTTATTGTTGCCTCCGGAATCGAATGAAATAAAAAAAGAAAAAACACGGAATAAGAAATAAGGCCAAGAAGAATGGGGGGATGGATGGCTTCGGTTACTATATCGGTTTTCGGTCTCGGTTACGGTTAGGGTTACTACAGGAATCCCCTCTTTTCGAACCCCTGGCAATGGACGGGCAGCAGGAATCGCTGACAGGCGGATTAAGGCACAAAGGGAATGGTGGGAATGGTGGAAAGTGGTAGTCCACGGTGTTGACCCTGTCAGGCTTTCGAATTTAAGATTGAATTGGGATAAATATAGCACATGAATGGGGATTATGTATGGAAAATCCAATAATATATAACAATCACAAATAAACCGAGATATTTCTGGAATAAAATCTACAATTCAAAGTCTTTATTTATTAAAAGAAGATATTAATTTGGGGCTATAATAACAAGTATGTTTCTACAATTAAACCTGTAATGAATTCACGATAAATTGTACATAAATATCGATAAACTTGTACATGAAAAATGTTATTTTAATCAAGCTTAAGACCACCCAAGGATCAATTACAAAATCCGGAAAAAAAGCATAGGTTTAAATCCTTTACGGATCAATTTCACTGCATCCCGGTAATATCCAGATTTTAATTCCGTTTTCATTTTATTTGATTTTGTTTTTCTCGTTTTGTGCTCGTGCCCATGGTGTTGTATCCATTATCCTGCCCCGCCCCACGTGCAACATACATAAATAAGCAGGGACAGCGGACAGCGGACAGCGGACACCCAACAAACCCGAAAAAAGTCCGGAACCGAAGCGAAGGATCAGACCACCCCAGATACATGCCATATAAATAAATAAAAGGCGACAAGATGGCAACAGCAACAGCAACAGCGGCAGCAGCAGCAAAGGTGAGGCGGCGGGGGAAAATGCGAAACAACAGCAGAAAAAATTAAAACAGATTTTTGCCGCCACTACCGCCAGGCTTTATCACTAATATAGCCACCCGAAGCGACCATAAAACCGATTGCCGCTCTTGCCTCCTATTGAATTTTATTGATTTTCCTTTCCACGTTTTCAGTTCAGTTCATTTTCTTTGCTTTTTTGTTGTTTCCTTGCCATTGTTGTTGTTGCTGTTGTTGTTCCCGACTTCGACATTTGTCGTCAACGTAATTTGCCACCCCCACGCTCCAATAAACCCGCCCCCATCGTGTTTGCCCTTCTTGAAAATGTTATTAAAATCTGAAGAGGAAACATCTCGGCTCTCGACGCTCAGCTCTCTCCCATATAAAGTTTCTTATCACAGCCATCAAAGTTCTGGAGATAAAACTTGATTAGCCAGCGTATCCGGTTGTACGCCTTTTATATATATATATATATCGTGCAGTTTCTGGTTATTTTATTTAACAATTTAATAAAAATAACTTGAACAAGCTGCAATTTGGAATAGAAAAGTTGAAAATATTTTATGACAAGTTCTTCCCCCAAATAATACAAGTATATAAACTTCCAGCTGCAGTCTTCCAGTATGAACCATAAAATGTATTTTATATTTTATATAATTCAAAATGCCAAGAACATATGGTTCAAGAAGAATGTAAGGCCAAGTCAGGCGACAAATGTGACCACTGGCGGCGGCGGCGGCGGCCAAGTGGTCAAAAGGGGGCGGGGGCGGGCTTTGTTTAGACCCCGGGGGATGCAATGGGGTGCACTCCTGCTCCTTCTTTTCCTCGATGTTTTTCCCCTCTCTCACGCCACACACTTACGAAGTGAGAGCCACACACTGATAATGACGTTAATGAAGTTCCACAGTTGCTGCCGCAGAAGTTTTCATCAGCTTGCCACGTTGCGTTACAAAATGTGCCCATAAATGTGTCACGCCTCCGATTCGAGCACCCCGTCCCCAGTCGCCACCCTAACAGGATAACACCAACACCAACACAACATACGGAAAAAGGAGGGAAAACTAAGGGAAGGTTAAACTTGAATGACCGAAAATGCAAATACTCTGGCACCTCACAGAACAATTAGTAGGGAAAAATAAAAGTTCTTGAAACTATATTTAAATAAGTTAATTTATTGGGCTTATAATATAAGAAAAATCTCTTTAAATTCGTTGTTAAAACTAAAATTACCAACGTTAAGCATACAGTACAAATTCAGCAAAGAACTGTTCTAAAAACTATTAAATAAGTTAAGAAATTAGGTTTATAATATAAGTAAAATTTCTTTAAATTCGTTTTCAAATGATTACTCTATATTAAAACTAAAACAACCAATGTTAAGCGTACAATTCTAGCAGGAAGTCCACCAAAAATTCCCAAGTACGAATTCAGCAACCAAAAGTGTTTAGGTTTTGGGTCAGCAAAATTACTAGTGATAAGTTTTCTGTGCTGGAAACTGAAACATATGTACATTATACATATATCTATACTATAACCCTGCCGCTTGTCTTCGAACGAGATCTTTGTGTGGATTAAATCAGCCGACTAAAGACCTCGAGTCAGCAATAAACCAATCTAAAAATCAATAATATACTATGACAAGCTATGTCGGGAAAACTATGACTCAAATTGGCTTCCTCTCGATGGAATGATACCCTGTGAAAGGGCACCACGCAGCTGAGCGGATGGTTGAGCCACGCAATCAGAGGGCCGTTGAAATGGCTACCGGTTACACATAATACGTCCGTTGTCCGTTACCCGTTGTCCGTTACCCGTCACCCGTTGTCCGTTACCCGTTGTCTGTTACCCGTTGTCCGTTACCCGTTGTCCGTTGTCCGTTACCCGTTACCCGTTGTCCGTTACCCGTTGTCCGTTGTCCGTTGTCCGTTACCCGTTGTCCGTTACCCGTTGTCCGTTACCCGTTGTCCGTTACCCGTTGTCCGTTACCCGTTGTCCGTTACCCGTTGTCCGTTACCCGTTGTCCGTTACCCGTTACCCGTTACCCGTTACCCGTTACCCGTTATCCGTTACCCGTTGTCCGTTGTCCGTTGTCCGTTGTCCGTTGTCCGTTGTCCGTTGTCCGTTGTCCGTTGTCCGTTGTCCGTTGTCCGTTGTCCGTTGTCCGTTGTCCGTTGTCCGTGGTCTGTTGTCCGTTGTCCGTGGTCCGTAAGCGTCCTTTGCCGTTATACGCGCGTAGCCCCGTAGCTAGATTCCCCGGCTACGTGCCACGTAATACGGCGGGGCGCATGCGATGCGAGAATCCCTTTGGCGGCAGTCGTAGACTCGTCCTTAAATAACATTGCGTTGTTCTTTATTGGTCGTTAAATCTCTTGCGGTTGTCGTGTCTTCGTTTTGGGCGCCCCAACCCCTTTTTTTCCGCCTCCCCCAATTGCCACTCCCATTCCCTGTTCGCCCAAAACCCACACACGCACGTCCGTCCGTACGTATGTACGCCCCACCCTTGTGCTGTTTTGTGTGCACCCTCGGCGCCACCCACGCCCACGTGGCAGACGCCTTCGGTGGCCACGTTTTCCAAGTGGATGTGAATCTTAAATGCGTCAGGCACCATGGGGCAAGAGCGGCCAAAGAGAAATCCATTTACATAGCAGAACAATGCGTGACAGACGGTCGCGAGCGACTAGAGAAATCGTCTCTCACACACACTTCGGAATGTCTCAAGGGCACCCGGGTGCTCTGTGTGGTCAGCTCTGCATTGAAGGAAAACATACTTGAAGTACAAATATATTTATATTATATTATTCTATAGATTTTGACACTTTATAACGGCTTAATTCGTTAGTTTTCTGTTTTAAATATTTGATAATTTTATACCAACATTTCATGGGTTTGGGCCCAGGGTGGCTCTGTCTCTGCTGTTGTTGCTTTTATAGCTGTTGTTGCTTCTGTTATAGGTGCTACTGCTGCTGCTGCTGCTGCTGCTGGCGAAAGTACGCGAAAGCAGCCGAAAAAGCATTCGATTTCATTCCAGAACGGGCCAAAATATACGTAAAAGGGGGGGGGCTAAAAGAGCGACTCAAGTGTGTGAGAAGCGGGGGCTTGCTTCTGGGGCGAAACAGAAGCAGTTGGCCAAAAGGAAAAGGCAAATACGAAAAACGGCTGAGGACAGAGCGGCGCCGTCTCACAGCATTTTGTTGTTGTTTAATTTTCCATTTAGGGTTGAAGGAGAGAGCGAGAGAGGGTTACGGGTGTGGGGGGGAGGCAAACCAAGTCAAAGAGTGGAAGAGGAGAAAAGGAGAGAGATCGAGAGCAGCGGGCCCATCCCTCTGTTTGTTTTTGTATTAACGTTAACGTTACGTTTTTTTTTTCGAAGAAGTTCGTGACGTTTCATTTCGTTTTGGCTGATAAGAGAGGGTAGAAGAGAGGGTAACAAAAAAAGAAAGAAACATGGGAGAGAGAGACACCACAACCTCGCCTCTTTTCCACCCACTTGCATTCCACACGTTGTCTAGGCAAGTTTGCCTTCGTCGTCCTTTTGTTCTCTCCGTTTATCATTTCACTTTCTTTGCTCTCTCCATTATTCACACACAGAGAAATAAATTATAGATCGCATTCTTTCAACTTGTATTCAAAAAAAAATGTCTTACATTTCAAAAAACATTGCATCTTTCTTGAAAACTATCGAATCCATAATAAAACAAGTAAGAAAGCTACAGTCGACTGTGCTCGACTGTGAGATACCCGGTACCTAAACGTTTGCGCTTCACACTAAAATGCAATTTAAAAATGTACATACACTACATTGTACATACATACATTGGCGCCATTATATCGCACGGCCAAGGCTCGAATGCGCCACCTGTCGGCTACAGCTTGCAACAGCAGTGCCTTAGGGCGGTGTGTTAAAATTCTAACCTTATTGCTAATATCTCCCATGTTTATCATCCGATTTTACTGAAATTTTCAGGAAACGTCCATTTTATTTGATTTATTTATTGTATCTATTAACTTTAACCCGAAAATACCGAGTATAGCTTAATAACGTTTTTATGATTTATGAGGGCGCAAGTTGGCGTGGCCAAATTTTAAAACAAACTTGATCTGCGTGCAACAGATTCCAATTTTGTCACCAAATTGCGTAACTCTAGCTCTTATAGTCTCTGAGATCTGTGTTTCACACGGACAGACAGACGGACAAACAGACAGACGGACATGGCTAAATCGATCGGGTATAATAACAAATCAATTAGATAAATATTAAATTATTTAGTAAAATATCAAATTAATATACAAATTATGAACTCAACAGAAAAAAGTATCGAAACGATTTCGAAAAGTATTAAATCAAGTTTAAATCATATCAAACCTAAAAAATTGAATCAGTCCTTGAAATTTATTTGAAAAAAAATTAAAAATCTTTCCTAATAATAATAAGTAATTATTCCTTATTGATTAAAATAAGAAATTCTTTCTGTGTGCTATTTTGCGGTCGCCCAACCATCCATCCCCCGAAACCACCGAACGAAGCCACCCACCACCTCAGCACCATACAACCCCCTCCCTCCATCCAGGCGGCGGTGTCCTTCATCAGGATGCCAACAATATAAAGCCTATTTTCATTGTTTCCTCTCTGACACTTGAACAGCTGACAGGCGTCGACGTCAAAGTCATGTTGCTATTGTTGTTGCTGTTGCCTGGGCCGTTAATTAAATTAAGTAAAAGTAGCAAAGTATGTTCGTACATTATTTAGTATAGACCCCTCTTCTATTTTTTTTTTCTGTATTTTATTTTATTTTTTTCACCTTTCTCCCCTCCGTGTGCTGAACGACTTTATCAGCTAGCAAATGATATGAAAAGGTAAAGGGGGAAATATATTAGATAGAGAAATCAAGAAGGAAGGGGTACTAACTAGCTGAATGTGGCGAAAAAAATAAATAAAATACTCTTGCTGATTGTGAAACGAATGTGTGTGCAAATATTTATCTAGATAATATTTATAAACAAAATTTTCAGATGGTACCGAGTGAGTATTAAAGTACACAGAATAAAAAATGCAGGTACATATTTATATACAGTATGTACCTGAGTTATTAATACATTTTTGGCTGTTAAGAACATCAGCTGATCAAAGAGAACGAAGTTAAAATAATATATATATCTTTATCAAACCTTTTCAAGAGCGATATTTAATTACTATTGGAAAGAAAGTATATATTTATTGAGGATCTCTTCATATAAAAAGTATAAAAGTACACATAATAATAAATGCAGGTACATATTTACATACAGTATGTACCTGAGTTATTAATACATTTTTGGCTGTTAAGAACATCAGCTGATCAAAGAGAACGAAGTTAAAATAATATATATATCTTCATCAAACCTTTTCAAGAGCGATATTTAATTACAATTGGAAAGAAAGTATATATTTAGTGAGGATCTCTTCATATAAAAAGTATAAAAGTACACAGAATAATAAATGCAGGTACATATTTATATACAGTATGTACCTGAGTTATTAATACATTATTCTTTCTTTTCTTTCTTTCGTAAAAAAAATCCATTTATGACAAATCGTAATCGTCTAAACTTTTTAATTTCATTTCAAGAAAGTGTAAATTAAATGTAATTAAAAGGGAAGAACAAAAAACATTAGCTTCCGGTTCCAAATTAAAATAAAGTAATGTCATAATCTCTTTTATGCCTTTGTCTGTTTCTTTCTTTCTTTCTTTTTGTTTTTAATGCAAGAAATACCTTCTTTATTTTTAGGAGCTAAACAAAAAGCGATTTGCATTAAACGATTATTTTACTAGCAAAAAAGAGGGAGAGTCTCGGGTGGCAGGCAAATCGATTAAAAGGCTTTTGCCTCTCGTGCACGTGACACGTCGGCGGTGGGTGGTTTTTCCAGGGGGGTTGGCTGCTTCAATGGATAGAGGATGGGCGCTGGCCGGCCAAGAGGGGGTTGAGGCTGAGGATGAGGATGAGGTTGAGTTGAGGGCCAAAGGCAAATGCGCCACATGGCAAAACGGGCATAATTGAGCCGTATAACAAGCCCAATGACCGATTAAGCCAACATGGCGAGTGACCCTCAAGTTGAGCCAAATGAGTCGAGTTTCCAGTTCACTACGACTTTGGTTTATGTTGAGGTGCGGATGCGGTCCTTAAAACCAAAAACTTGAAAGGGGAAAGAGGACTTTTCGGAGAGAGAAAATGAGACAAGATTGTGCACTTAAATAACTCAAGAAGATTTTAAAATGGTAGGAACTTCAATAGTTGTATTAATACATATCTCTTAATTTGATTATTTTAACCCATGAAACTGGCAACAAATGCAAATAAATTACAAATCAAGAATCGTTTATAAATAAAAATAAATAAAAAGGCAGAAGTTTACATTAAATTATTTAATTTTAATGTTTAACTAAGGAAACAAGTAACGAAAACTTTTATAGGAAACTTATATCTTCATAAACATTAGTATCAAAAGAGTATTTATCGATAACATTAGAAATAAATAAAGTACAACTCTAAATTATTTTAAATACCAGTCAGATAATGGAAACCTTTTATATTTCCTAGAAATCTTAATTTTGTTATCTCAAAGCTTTGGTAAATATATAATATAAATTCTGCGATATTTAATAAAATATTATTTGGCCTAGAAACTTGAATTCCCCAATTTTAAGCCATCCATTACCCGTAGATATCTGTCAGATATGAAAATCGCATCCATTAGCGCTAAAAAAAAAACGCAGTTCCAGGTCCCAGTCCTGCGCCTCACCTGCCGCAATCTAACCTTTCCATATCCATATTTCCACTCCTAGTCCCTATCTCCATTTGCCATCCATTAACATCTCCATATCCATATCCATAATCATTAATCGACCACGTTGTTCCTATTGATTTTTCGGGACTTTCCTGAGGGGGGGCTAGGTTTTGTGGGTAATACTTATTCCTACGCCACTTGGCCTTTTTTTTTTTTGTTTTTTATTATCTGTGTGGAACATTTTTTGGCTGCGAGAGAGTTTTTCGAGTCTGTAGCTGGCATTGGAACACGTCAACGCATTTTTTCACGCTTATCAGAGATCGGGCCATATATATATATATACGGCGACTTGGCACACATTTCTCCGTGGTATGCTATATATATATACACCTGTGTACCTGTGCCTGTATCTACAATTTATCTGCCGGTCGGCGCGCTTATCTTATCTGCGGCAATTCGAGTGCGATGGCAACGACGACGGCGCGTTCAGCGGATGACGAACTTCAATTCAATTTCTTTTCAATTTCTTATTACCAAGAACCCACCGCCGGCCCCGCCCGCGCAACTACCCTTTTTCCTGCCGGCTTTTCCCCCTCAGTATCCTGTTTCTTTTCGCACTTGAAAAAATAGGAAACCCCCCCTAAAATCTCTTAAATATATTATCCACAAAATGTTCATTAAAAAACTATAACTCTTTAGCTTAAGTCAATCGAACTTCACAAGAAGTAAGTTAGAATACAAAAAATATACATTTTGTATTCTCGAAATTTTGAGCGATTTCTTTAATAATTATTACAATAAATTACTTCCTAGCTAAACTCGATGAAAATATTATTAAAACAATTATATTTGGTTAATTAATTAATTAATTAGATAAACGAAGAAAATAATTTCTATAATGGTAACGGGTAACTCTGTTTTTTTTTATTTATCGATAATTATCGAATTAAATTTCGATTATAATAATCAATTTTCTCTTACTTTCAGCTTTAATTTATTAAAAGATATACTTTATATTATTTGAAAGGTTTCTTTGGATTAAGAAAAGAGAATTCCAGTTTATTATTTCATAAAATATTTGCAGATTCTTTTTCTAATTTTCAAAATACAAATTTTTTTTATAGTGTAAGGCGTGAAAATTCTTTCCGCATTTTCAGCTGAGCCAACGCCAAAAAAAGTGGCCCCTCAATCGGGTGATGATGCTGTTTTCCTTTTTTTCGTTGCCTTTTTTGCTGTATTTTTTTTTTTTCGTTTTTTTTGGAGCTTGGATAACTTTTCCGACTCAGTGGCAGCGCCACCTGGCGTTTGCCTGTTCGGTTGACGCTGGGTTTTTCCACATTTTCATGAGAGGGAAAAACTCCGCGGTAATGATGAGCGACGGTGTCGTGTTTTCATTAAGCTTCAGAAATTTAAATATGTTATAATAATAATGTTCCCTAATAGTACGTACGTGTGTGTATGTGTGTGTGTGTGTCTCTGCCTGTCTCGCGGAAAATCTCTGGGGAGGCGTGGAAAAGCGGGACGGAAAAAGCGGCTGTGTGTGTTGGGAAAAATGCTGAGAAGAAGACAAGTGGCATAGACATTGTCTTAGTCCTTGCCTTTTGATCCTAATCACGGCCGCACAGTCGGGGGCGAGATTTTTGGCATACTTCTTATAATTTCACCCACATTCGCAGGCACCACCCGAAAAATCCACCCACCCTTTGCATTTGCGGCTTGCTGGAAATGTTAATTTTCTGCTAATGGGAAAGGGAATGTGTGCGACGAGTGTGTGTTTGCCGGGAAAATTACTTTCTAAACAGAGCCTTAAATTGCTGTTGAGATTTCTTCAAGTGAATTCTTTAATTCTCACCTCTTTAAGCTTTGCGCCGCTATTTGCATAATATTCAATTTGGTATTTATATTATTTCGAGCAGCACATGGATGTAATTAAATAACATTTAATTGATAAGCGGCAGCATGAATATTAATTATCCAGTCATAAATCGATAGAGATGTTTAAGGCTGAAGGGTTTTTAATTGGAATATTTTGGTGGAATCAAAAATTCCCCCTATTTATTTATAAAATATATAACCTAATTATTCCCAAAGTTGTTCCCTTATCTTGAACCTGTCTTAATGGTCTATACTTGTAATTAATTTCAACGCAACTCAATGAATTTATACATGAAAACCCCCTGTCATACTTAAGCCACCAGCTTAAATGAGTTCCAAACAAAGTGTTGGCCAAATCACTAGTGATCCCACTTCAATGTCGTGGCCCGCAAAAGCACTGACCCTAAAAACATAAAAACAGAATCAAATTACCCAAATTACACCACGGACCCCTGTTCGCTTAACCCATTAGGTAGCTATAGAATGTATAACCAAAGTAAATGTAAAAGGAAATTGTAAAACAAGGTGATGTTTGGTGATTTGATACCAAATAATAATGTTTTTCTAGTGTATTCCATTTTTAAAAGCAATTAAAGAAGGACTAACATGATTTATCACTTTAACGTATCGAAAGTATCGCTTAGTTACATCGAAAACATCAATATTGTATCGAGAGTATAATTTACTTAAATTTGTTATGAACTTTGGTTAAATCTGAACAATAAAAATGGAAAATAGAGCTCCTAGTATAGAGTAATCGGTAATATCGATATATAAAATATGTTAAAATATCGATATTATGTCGAGAGTATAATTTACTTAAATTTGTTATGAACTTTGGTTAAATCTGAACAATAAAAATGGAAAATAGAGCTCCTAGTATAGAGTAATCGGTAATATCGATATATAAAATATGTTAAAATATCGATATTATGTCGAGAGTATAATTTACATAAATTTGTCATGAACTTTGGTTAAATCTGAACAATAAAAATGCCAAATGGAGAAAATACAGCTTCCTACATAGAGTAATTGGTAATATCGATATATAAAATATGCTAAGATATCGATAATTATTTCCATTACATAAATAACAATCGCTTGGATGCACTTACCAAATGAAGGACGGTGTTGACCACCTCCCGGTTGGTCACCTGGCCAACCTCGATGAGGCCGATGAGGACGGCGAACTTGAGATTGTCGGCGGTTGTCATTCTGACGATTTCGTCCGGCCGCTTGATCTCACTGTACGGCGGACGCATGATGTCCGCCATTTTGGAGCACAATTTGTTGTTCAGATTATTTTGTTGGGTTTCACGGATATATAATTTTATTTTTTGAACGCGTTTTCAATGCGTTGCAAGTTTTGTTTGTTTTCGGTTTTGATTTAATTGTATGTTTTTTGTTTGTCGTTTTTTTTTGTTTTGTATTATTTGGTTTTTTGTTTTGTTAATTTTTGTTTTACATAGATTGAGTTATAGAATTAATGGATGGAATGCACACGAAAATACACACACACAGATACACAAATATATAATACATTTACATATATAATAAATATATATATATGAAGATGGTAATGCTATATATATATAAACAATTAGATATTGCCAGGCAATTGGAGGGGAGGAAAAAAATTAGTTGACTTTGCTTTTCTTTCTTTCTTTTTTTTCTTTGTAATTAAATTTGCAATTTTTTGTAATTTGGCTGGATTTTTGTATGTTGGTATTTTGATTTTTTATTTTTTTTTAATATTAATTTATATGCATTATTTGTGTTGTTGTTGCTGCACTTTTCCAATTTGTCGCAGTTGTTTTAGCTGTTGTTGTTGTGGAGCAGCTTGGTTGCCGTCGTTGTTGCTGTTGTTGCTGCCGCTGCTGCTGCTGCTGCGTTTTTTGCTCATATTGAACAACATTTGACGCCGACACTTGTTATCAAATTTTGCATTATTTAATACTTCTATTATGTATATTTATTCTTTTAATTGCACACTGTTTTGTCAATTTTTGGGTTTCAAAATTTAGGTTTTTGATTTTTTGTTTTGTTTTTTTGGTTGAGGTTTATGGTGGTTTTTGGTGTGGTTGGTGATGGTAGTGGTTGTGGTGGTGACATACATAAAAAAGGAGAGAAAGAGAAATATAGGTACATGAGTACGAATGCAATAATTCCGAACTGCGGCGATTTTTTTGTTTTTTTTTTTTGGCTACAGTGCGTTTCATGGAAGTAGATCTGTTGTTGTTGAAGGTTTTTTAATTATTAAGCATTAATATAAGCAATAAAATCGAATATCGAATGATATATAATTACAAATTGAAGTTAGCTAGAACTTTCAATAATTATAAATTATAAATATAATTATTCTGATAGTTTTTTTGTTAATTTTTTCGATAGCTGGAATCGATATAAATCGCAGTAAGCTTAAATAAATATTTAGCGATTTCTTCGATAGCAATTGAAATCTGTTACATGCAAGCGATTATTCTGAAAGCTTGCTTTATTTTTAGATAACATTTTAATCGATTTAAAATCATAGAGTTGATCAAATGTATTTAATCGATTAAGGATTCTGGATTTTTTTCGATAATTTTAACAATTGATTACTTGTAAGCTAAACTCAGTGAAAATATTGGTAACAACAACATTATTTTGGTGGTTAAACTGATAATTTCTATAGCGATAATAACAATTATATTTTTATTGAATTTATCTATATGTACTTTTATTTTTAATTAATATTAGAAAAGCAATAATGAGCTATTAAGATTCAAGTTAAGCCTCACTATAATTTAATTTACAAATTCCTATCGACACAAAACCTGCCCAGGCTCATGAAACGCACCGTACTTGGTTGGGGTTTTCCAAAATTAAAATGAATACATAAACAATTAAATTAGATTCGTACTTTACATATAATCCAGCTACAAAGCAAAATTCTAAATATTCGTTTGATCTGCCATGGGTTAAGTTCGGGGCCAGGGGATTGGTTTTTGGGGGCAGTGGTTTTCCACGGGGGGATGATGGTAAATGGGGAGTGGATACTGGGGGGAGCGACGGAAAGAGCAGTGGGGAGTGCGGCATACACGTGCTTTATGGAGCAAATTTTCGTTCCATTATTCATTCGCTCCTTGGCTGCTCACAGAGCAAAGTGGAAAATTGTCGGGGGAATTTATGTGCATTTATAATTTTCGCTTTATTTGTTACTGTTTTTTTTTATATTTTTTTTTAGTATGCATCATCTGAGCCGAACTGACTTGCATCAAGTGGCCCGATCTAGGCAGAGATCACCGCCGTTTGTTGACCAATTCCATTTGCTCTTGGCCAGCACTATGTTATTCAGACATAATGCAATATATAGTATCAACTATAGTTTTCTCGGCTCGTCACGCACCGGCGATAAGACCTGGTCGGTGGCGGGGGGGGCATTAACCCCAGAGAGTTGGCACTGGAATGGAAAAACCATGGGAAAACTGACGGGGCAGCTCTAAACACTGAGCAATCGAAACACCACTGAATGCGGCTAGTATACACACATATACCCATATAGACTGCTGACACACCTGAAGAAGGTGTGCTGCTTCTGATTCAGCCAATGATGGAAATATATGTTGCTTGTAAAAGAAACCCAGCTGCGTTTAAGGAACTCTTTCACGGTTTCTACGTCCAAAGCTACAACATGTTACATTTAATCGGACACAGTCATACATATTATTTGCAATCTAATTTCTTAGAGTGGAAAATTCTGAGTCATAATCACTACTTTATTAGTTTCTTTTAGGATTGTCTGTTGTTTTAAATTAAAATTATAACGTATACTGATGAAGGAATCAGCTAAAACAGATGTACCAAGCCCTAATCGTTGCCTGCAGTTGGTCTTTAGACATTACGTCGAGTTTTTTATTGTGATTACTACGTTTTTTTTTTAAATTTAAAAATCTATTAAGCCTCTAATCTAATCTATTATTAAACATGGAAGTCATTAGACAATAAGTTGCAAAATTCTATCTCCAACACGCGGTTTAAGCGTTAAAAAGTTAAAAGTTAATTTTTTTTATATATATCAACGTTTTTTTAGAACTTTTACTTTAAAAGTTTTTAAAGGGTGCTTTAAATCGAAGTTTTCACTATTATTAAGTTGACTGTTTACCACAAAAATCGATTATGGGCCTATAACTAGATAAACAATATTTAGTCGCAAGTGTTAATTATAATTTTCGTTTTAATCCAAGAAAATAAATAAAACATTGTGTAAAATCTCCGAACAGGGAAGAATGTGAGGTAAAGGGCTTACAAAAATGCAGTTTGACATTCTTCTACAATTGCAGGCTCGTTTTTTTCAATACTACATTTGTTATAATAATAACAGTACAAAACACGAAAAAATGCGATTAAAAACAACAACAACTAAAGATACAAGTAAAACCGGCGTGGCATAAAAATAAATAAAAATTCCGCGACGCTGACGTCGACAGAGGCAGAGCTTGCTTCATTTTCCAATTATTGTTACTCTCTTTGGGGTTTTTTTTTTTTTTTTTGGGTTTACCTAGGCCAGGTGATTCTCTTCTTATCTTTTAATTTTGTTCCAATTCCAATTTGGATTTTGCCTACACGGATTTTCGAGCCACTTTGCTAATTGCATGTCAACAGAAATTCCAATTCGAAGAGCGGCGAGTCTCATTGCGTTCAGAGTTGCCTTTCGCCTTTGCGCTGCCTTTGCTTTTGGCTCTGAGCCGCTGCTACCACTTTTTGTTGCTGTCTGTTGTTGCCAGACAGGCGGGGGGGAGAGAGAAAGAGAGAGAGAAAGAGAGAGAGGGCGAGTGAGAGAGAGAGCGAGTTCTACACTCAGTTGGTAATTTCGTTACGAAATAAAGATGCAATGCCAGTTGGAAATAAAAGTCACGCGTTCGATCAAAGGAAAGATCTGTTGTTCTTCTAGCTGACAACATTTTAATTAAATAAATTTACGATCGTTTTTTAATGTAAAAAATGGTATTTAGGGTATAACTAATCAAAAATTATTACAATTAGTAACAAATGTAACAATGTAGTATGAATCCGATAAGTCGATAAATCGATAATTATCGATTAAAATCTTTCGATATTTAATTTTTTTGATTATTTTCTATTTTTAGGTTCTATAAAAATCGAAAATAATAAAAAAAAAATTGATACCGAAAGATTTTAATCGATAGTTATCGACTTATCGGATTTATACTACATATGTTTCGTTATTAATAATGTAATATTTAAATTATTCACAAATCATTGAAAATAATTAGTTTTTGAAGCCGGAATTGTGGCAAATATTATTATTATTATTATTATTATATATTTACGATAGTTTTTTAATGTAAATAATGGTATTTAGGGTACAACTAATCAGAAATTATTACAATTAATAACGAAATATATGTAGTATGAATCCGATAAGTCGATAACTCGATAATTATCGATTAAAATCTTTCGATATTTAAATTTTTTGATTATTTTCGATTTTTATAGAACCTCTTTAATAATATATTATTTAAATTATTCACAAATCATTGAAAATAATTCGTTTTTAAAGCCGGAATTGTGGCCAACATTATAAACCATAAAACCGATAATCAGATTTCATAAATTTCTTTTTAGCCACGTGAGTAGGGAGTTTAGGCTTTCGTCTTGGCCAACAACAGAGAATAGTCACAGTATTTTGGCCCACGTTCTCGCATTGTTGTTGTTGTTGCTGCTGCTGCTGGCATTGCCTTTATTTCTTGGCTTTACTTTTTTTACTCAACTTTTCTTTTTTGCTGCTGGAGAGCTAGAGAGAAGGACAAAAGAGAGAGAGACTGAGTGGGGACAGAATTCGGTGGTTGTTACGGTAAAGAGGCACGGGGGATATTGTTGGGAGGAAGGTGGTAACTCGTTTTGGCCTGTTGTTCTTGTATTTCATTTTGTATTTGTTGTTGCAATTGCAGCAGTCGGCCATCTAATTATGAATTGCAGTCACGACGAGACAAGTTTTTTTCCCCTGTCTCCTCTCTGCCAATTCTGTGGCGCTCTCTTGCCCACCTCTCTCTCTCTCTCTCTCCCTCTCTGGCTCACCTTTGGCAGTGGGAAAAATCAATGAAAGTCGGCTCTCTCTCTCTAATGTTCTCTCTCTCTTTATGGCCGCTTCCTTACCCCAAAAAAGAAACAAGAAGAAAAAATAGCGGACACACGTCGTCAGTTTGTTAACTTATTAGGTTCTACTACCACACACACAAACGCACAAGCACAAGCACAAGCGGCTCTCTCTCGCTCGCTTGCGCTCTCTCACTCGCAACGTCAGCGTTGCGGCTTTTTCTGCTTCTTGCTCTTGCTACGTTATTTTTTTTTATCGTATTATTTTGCACCGCTTTGTTTCCAATAAGCAAACACAGCCGACACCGAAATGCTAATTGGCCCAACTAAACACTTGTCTAAAACGAAACTCACAAATAAAAAAAAGGAGCTAGAATATAGAGACTCGAAATAAAAGACAACAAAACAAACGTAACGTAACGTAAAAGAGAGCGGATATTAATTTATATTTACGTTGATTTTTTTCTCTTTTCTTTTTCGTTGTTAGCACGCCTCTCTTTGTTGTTGTTTTGGTTAATTAAACTATTTAGCTCTGGTCACTGCTGCCGCTGTTGTTGTTGTTATTGTGGTTTTGAAGTTGTTATTATTGTGCACAGGAAAAAAATTTAAATAAAAAAAAACCAAGAGAGAACGCGGCGTAAAGCGGTTAGGGGATCAGAATTTTTTGATTCATAAATTAGTAGGCAACGTTCACGTAACAACAAAATACAACCATTTTACGTTAACGTTCCGGTTACGCTTTCGGGCTATGCAAAATGTCCTTTATTTATCTTTTGTTGTTATCAATTTCCTTTTTCTTTTTTTTTTTGTAATTTACGTTTTTGTGTGATCAGCTTCTTCTGCTTTTTGTTGCTGTTGTTGTCGATGCGACCGCGCTCAAAAACGGTACAAAACGGTAGTAGTAGTAGTAGGACAAAGGCAAAAACGGCGAAAGGCGATGTTTCCAGCGACGACTTTTCCGTTTTCCGCGGCTTTTCACCGTCGCCGTTGAAAATGTTTTTGAATTTTACAGAATATTCCTCTCTTCGACCGTCGCGTTTTGGGGAAAAAAAACGTTTGTGGCTCGTATTTATAGGTTTTGCTCTCTTATGCCGTCGTCGCCGCCGTCGTTGCCTTCGCTCTCTCAGAATTTTACGCTCTTTGTTGGTGGGTGGCTCTCCGTTTCGCGCTCTCCCTCTCAGTTGTTAGCATTGCTGGTTAAATCAGTTGGTGCATTTTTTGCGACACGGTGGCAACGCTCCCGTGGAGCAGGTTGAATTCGAAGAACTCCAGAAGAAGAGTAAAGAAAGTAAATTCGAAAAGGCTTATTCGTTGCATTTTACATAAAGACTTAAAGCTTAAAGATTAAATTAGTTAATATATTTTATTTTAAATATTAAAGTGCACTAATTTTCATAAATTTAACAACTTCGAGGGCCAGTTTAATCTTGTCACAAGAAAACTCGTGATTTACATGAAATCTCGCGTTTTTTTAAGTTTTTGTGTAATTTGGAATTCAACAAACGATTTGCTGCTGGCGGCGGCAGAGAAAGAGCAATAGCAGAGAATTGTGGATTCAATTTACTGGAGAGAGCAGTAGCTCTCTTTGGCTCCTGGCTTTCTCTCGCGAACAGCTGTTCGAAAGGGAAATTTTTCGAGGTCCTTGCTAGGGCGCGTGTATGCCAGTTATTTAAAATACAAAGACAGTTCGAAATGGTGAAAGGATGGCGAATAATCTTTAGCAATTTTGTTTGTGAATCTTAATTATATAAAAATTTCTCACTGATATTTTATAAGCTTCCAAATACTACAAGTCAGCATTTTAATTGATATCGAATGCACATCGAGGCACCTCTGATAGAGAGCAAAAAAACTAAATATACTGACAACGAGATTTAGTTATTAATAACCTTGCTATATTGACAGCAAGTTTTCGTTAAGTTTTCAAATTAGTTCGGGTGATAAGAATGAGTTAGTTTACTTACAGCGCTGTGATATTACTTCAAAATCCAAACATTCCAAAAACGTCAGATTGCGTTGACATTCCGCCTCTTTTCGAATATGCAGTGTGGCCGTCTAGTGCAAAAAACAAACCCTTCGGTGTGGCCAGAAGAGCGATACAGACCAATTGCTCGACTCGTTGCTAATTGGATGCCGGATTTTGTAAATCCAACAGATGTTCAAACTGGTAAGCCATTAATTAAACCTCCCACCAATTATGAAGAAATAAACAGCTATTAGAGTTTAGAATATGTTGAACGTAGACATCCATATTCCTTCTATTTATTATCATCTACTGTATATCTAGTAGTACCGACTACGTTTAGCAGCTTGTGTATTTAAGTAATAAAATTGTTAAGATATTTCCAAAGCTAGTTTGAAATCGGTCCGAATTTCGAACTACCAGTGTGGCCACAATGCTTGGCCAAAATAATCTTAAAGCCCGGCACAATGTGGCCATCAGACCGATGAAGCGATGACTTCCTGGCCCGCTGGCATTTCTGGTTTTGTGACGGCGACGTGCGTCTGGCCACACTGGTCCGGCAATAAATAATCAAAGAAAACATTCGCAACTTTGTTGCGGGCGATTAAAAGCAATCCATCATTATAGAAAAAACAAAAAAAATCCATCAAATCAGTGATAAATCATTTGCATTGCACACACACACAAATAATTAAAACAACAACAAACGAAAATGTGATGTTAAGTGAGTAAAATCCATTAAAAACTGCAGAGGTGTGTGTGTGTTTGTACGAGTGCTTGCGTGTGATTGAGAGTGTGTGAGTGCGCGTGAAGTGCGAATAAAGTGAAAGAAAGAGCAAAGCAAAGCAAAAAGCCAGAAGAGCGGCGCCAGCCAAAAATATAAACAATTTACAATTTGTTTTTCGTTGTTTTTACAAGGGGAATTACATATAAGTGTAAGAACAGTTTTGAACCAGTTCCAGGTTCCCCCTTTTTTTTTTTGTAAGGCTCCACTTCTCGCGTGTCAGTGTGTGTGGGTGAGATGAAACAAGAGAGAGATATAGAGGGATAGAGCGAGAAAGAGCGACCAGTTTCCAGCTGCCTTTGTGTGTGGATTTTATTATATTTTTTTTTTTCGTTTTGTTCTGTGATGTGATTTCTGAACTGCGGATATTCGCTAAAAACATTATTCGGATCGGCGGCATCCCAACCCTTGTTTTGTTATCCCTTTTTTTGAAGTGTGTGCGTGCCTGCTTGTGCGTGTGTGTTTTCAACCCCCAAAAACCCCCCGGCGAAAATCACTGAGCAATAAACCACCCACAAAACACCGCCCACAACCGCCACCCGTCGCCCGACTCCGCCCCACCCCCGAAAATAATTTTGCCCAACTGAAAATTTTCTTCTTCCAAGGTGATGATGTGCTCTTCCTCTTCCTTGCCTTTTCCTTCTCCGTTTTGCCTCTTCCAGGAGGAGCAGCGCACACGAAAAAAGGGAGAACGAGCGCGAGCGAGCGAGAGAGCAATTCAAAAACTGTCGAAATAAAACGGCTTCTCCCCCACCTTCACCTCCTTCTCCTTTCAACCCACCTGCACCCCTCTCTTTTCCCCTCACAGCTCTAGCTCCATCGCATGACGACGCTCTCAACCACTGAGGCTCGCCCTGTCTCTGTCGCTCGCTCTTGCCCCATCTCACTCTCACTGCCGCTGGCCGCCTGCCTTTCTGTGTGTTTCTTTTGTGCCTATTTCCGCTGCCGCTTGTTAGGTCAGCTCTTTTCATCTCCCTCTGCCCCCGCCCCATTTCGTTTTTTTGGGCTCCAAGTTCTGGCAGTCCTTTAAATACAGTGGCGGTCCCAAAAATAGTGTCGACCTAATGAAAAATATTATTAATGAAAAATATCTTTATTTTCATATATTTATTTTCAATAATATAATATGCATATTGCCATATTTCCTCTATGTATATTCCAAATGAACGTAAACATGTTGATATACATCTGGTAATCTGAGAGAAAAACCGTAAATATAATAATTCTAAAAGATATATATTTTTGAATTTGTTATGCTCTTATTAGATATAAAACTTTGTCAGTTGTTAAGATCTATAGTATGTTCAAATAACTTATGAATTTTTCAAACATTTCTGCCACTATTTGGTTGACCGCTGTTGTTTATACATTTTTATTTTTTGTTTTGTGTGCCTGCCGCTGCTGTGTGTGTGAATCAAATGGTGAGACTGTGTGTGTGAGCTAGGGCAGAAAGGCAATGGCAAAGGAAAACAAAAAAGGGAGTAGGACAAGAACTCAAAGAAAAGGAGCAATTTTTATATTTCTCGCACAACAAATCCAATTAACTTTTGAAAATTGCGCGCCCTCGCGTACGTTTACCAACACTGGCCACCGAATGCAACGCTGTGCGCGCACACAAAGCCAGACCCAGGGAGACAAAAATTCACACACACACACATGTTCGTAGATTTTTTTTTGTTATTATTGAACAGAAGAAAGAACAGCGCAAAAAAAAGAGCTTCGCGGAGCGAGAGTGTGTGAGTGTGAAAAACGGCAACAACAAAAGTGTGGAAAAACGCGAGGGAAAGCGCGCTACCTCTCTCTCTCTCTCCCTCCCTCTCTGTCTCTTTTGCGCAAAGCAAAGCAAAGCCGAAAAAAAATTACTCGCGGGGGAGCAAAATCGGCAGAGGAAGAACAAGCAGAAGCCGAAGAAGAAGAAGAAGCAGAGCAGAAGCAGTGAAGGAGAGGAAGAAGAAGCAGCGCAGTCGCCGCTAATTGTCGCGTCGTTCGTTGTTGTTGCTGCGTCGCAAAAAAATAAAGGGAAAAGGAATAAAATAAATTTAGCATCAAAATTAATCCGATAATTGTAAATAAGTAAACCGGGCAGAGGCAGCAGCAGCATTAGCCAATAAAAAACCGTAAAACTCATCGCAACGAGCGAGCAAAAAGGAAAACTATTATAAACGCACACCAAAAAGGTCAAAAATGTGAGCAAAGTGCGAGCGAGAGAGCGAGCGCGACGAGGAGACGAAGACGGCAAACGCGCCTCCCCCCGAAAAAAACGAAAGAAAAATGGAGCAAAAGTGAAAAACTCGTGTGAGTGTGTGTGTGTGGGGGGGAAAAGCTAAAATTAATTTTTGTTTTTATTTCCAACTAGTTCGTGTGAGTGTGTGTGAGAGCTCCTGAATGTGCGCGTGTGAGTGTGCGATTTCGTAAAACGCATTTAAAATTTGTTAATAACAAAAAACGTGTGTATTTATCTTACAGTTAGAACCAATTGCACAAAATATATACAATTAAATGAATATATATAGACGAATGAAGCAACAAAGCGGAGAGACGGAGGACAATTGAGAGCGAATCAATAAATAATAATAACAAAAAGCGAGAAGAAAACGGAGAAGTCAGCAGCGCCTGCACATGTATTAGTTCGTGTGCCTGTGTGTGTGAGCATGTGTGTGTGCCTGCGCGAGTGAGTGTGTGTGTGTGTGTGAAACAAACAAAATTTCCTTTCAAGACAAAAACAACAAAAAATGTGGAAATCAAGTAAGGAATTAATAATAATAACAACAGCAACAGCAACAACATCAGAAGCAGGAGAAGAAGCAGCAGCAGCAGCAGCACAAACGCAAACAACAACAACAACCACAGCAGCAGCAGCAGCAGCAGCATCAGCGGCAGCGTCGTCGTCCAGCGACGTCAGCGTCGCCGCATGGAAAGCGCAAAAAACCGCATGACAAGGAAATGGAAAATTTTTGTTCAGCCAAAAAAACCAAATGTGAACGCAAAGCAAAAGGCAAAACCAGGGAGAGAAAAACAAAACAAAATCGAAAGAAACAACGTGCGTGTGTTTGAGTGCTACAAAGTTCAAGGAGCAGAGAAGAGGCAAAAAGAAGTTTTTAATTCAAATAAATAATAATACGAATAGAAAGGAAAAAGCCGGAGAAAGAATAGGCAACATAAAAGAAGCGAGAAATTAACAGAACAGCGGCACAAACACAAACACAAACAAAATAAAACTAAGTAAAGGAGAAGGCAAAAGATCGAGAAGAAGCAGAACCAGCCGGTAAAATTGTTAAACGGAAAGAGCAGCTAAAACAAAAATCAAGAAAGGAAAAATCAAAGCCGCAAAAATTAAAACTCAAATTCTTGAATCAATGAAGAAGCAGCGTAAAAAACTGTAAGTAAATCAAATATAACAGTAAGCTTTGAAATAATAATAGCAAAAACTTTATAAACACAAGACTTTTTGATCGTCTGAAATTTGTAATAGCATTTATTTATTTAATGCCATTAAATTTAACTTAAACATTGATATAAATAAATATAAGAGATGTAAATAAAGATATGCCTTCAAAATATTTCTTGAAACCTTAAAACCAAATAATAAAACTTTAAATGTAAGTAATTTAATGATCTCTAATTGAAAACATGGAAGCACAAATATTTGTATAATAAGTTTATGCATTAAAAGGGTTGTTGATGAAATCCTTCTTATAACTAAAAGTAAAGTAGTGGGAAACAAAGCCAATAAGAACAATATCCCAAGAAAATCCCCTTCTACAATTCCTTTCTTATTTTCTCAACTTATTTCAGATAAATCCGTGCAATACAAATTAAAAAAGCTCTGCCGCAGCTCCTCAGCAGCTGAAAAAATGTAAGTTAAGCTATGCTTAAAAAATGGGAAATACAATTTAATGTCTGATCCAAATTCCAGATAGAAAACACCATAAATTATCCATTGCTGCAGTTGCAGCCTCAAAACCTAAAGGAAAGGTGAGTGCCTCAAGTGTTTAAGCTAAAAATATTAGATTTTAAATTATGTTAAAGGTTTTTGTTCCTTAAAACATAGAAATTGATATAGTTTTCAATCTCTTAGCTCTGTAACAACTCTGAATTAGTTTAAAAATAGCAAGAGATTTGAAATCATAAAAAAAGTGCCCAAAAGTATGCCACAAAATGTTGGGACTCCTGAAAAATGCATTGCCTACTCTTGGGCGTGCTTAAAAATGGATTTTTTACTCAAACACCCTTCTTTTTTCTCCCTTTTATAACTCACAGATCCCAACTGTACAAGGATAAGGATATAGATTGTATAATATAATAAATATTATATCGCTGCCATGGCCAGCAGCGCGACAAACGTCGACGGCGGCGGCAGCGCGACGTCGGCGGCGCTGCCCTCGTTATTTCCGAACGCTGCCGCCGTTGGCGCCGCTGCCGGCGTTAAGGATATGGACGGACTGATTGCCATTAACGATAGCGCCCTATCGCAACAGATCGAATTTATACTGCAAGACGCTCCCATGGAGCAGGACGACGATCCGCACCATCAGTCGCACTCGCACTCGCACTCGCACTCGCATCCCCATCACCATCATCACAATCCTCACCAGCAGCATCCGCATCATCATCTCAAGCTCGAGAGCAGCAGCAGCAGCAGCAGCAACAACCACCCACCGACAGTCGCAGCAGCTTCCGCGGCAGCAGCCACTGTGACCACAACAAACAACAGCGCTTCCTTCAATACCAACAACAGCAGCAACAATAGCAGCAGCAGCAGCAGCAACAGCAATCACCTGGACAGCCAGCTGCTCCTCCAGCAGCAGCAGCAGCAGCAGCAACACCATATCCTCAACGGTCGCCGCATCATCATTCAGGCGACCGGCAGCGGCAGCAGCAACTCGGCTGGTACCACCGCCGTCCTGGCCGCCAGCGACATTAAGGAGGAGGAGGAGGAGGAAGAGGATCCCGAGCTGAACGATGAGAACCTGCAGGACATCGAGGAGGAGGCCCAGGCAGCGGAGGCCGACGAGGAGCCCGATCTGTCCTCGACGCGCGTCAAGCTCGAGCTGGAGGATGACGAGGAGATGCCCGACGACGACGACGAGGAGGAGGACGAGGATGAGGACCAGCTGGAGTACGGCAGTGCAGCCGCAGCAGGCGCAGCAGCAGGGCAACAGTTGGTGCAATTGCCGGCCGGCAGCATAGTGAGCACCACCACCACCCACCGACTGGCTGTGCCCGTCACCGAGGCGGCCCTCGTCCAGCTGCAGCGGCGACCCGTGTACATCAGCAATGCTGTGGGCGGCCTCACCGCAGGCACCACATACGTACGGATGCCGGCAACGGCGGTGATCAGTCGGAGTCCCATGACGGTGCTGAATGTGGTGCAGCAGGCGATGCCGGCCACCCAGCTGATACTGCAGGCACAGGCGCCAGTGCAGCAGCAGCAGCAACAGACGCAGGCTTCGGATCAGCAATTGGCCATGGCCTTGGCGCAGCAGCAGCAGCAGCAGCAGCAGGCTCAGCAACAGCAGCAGCAGCAGCAGCAGCAACAGGCACAGCAGCAACAGCAACAGCAACAGCAAGCTCAACAGCAGCAAGCCCAACAGCAACAGTCCCATCCAGTGAAACCTCCAGCAGCCGCCCCCTCATCCAGCTCTTCCGCCAGCAGCAACAATAGCAGCTCCACCAGCAGCACCACCGCCGCCAGCAGCAGCACCACCACCAACACCACGAACGCTACCGCCACCAGCTACCAGTGCGTGGAGTGCGTGGAGAAGTTCGACTCGAAGGAGCTCTTCGACATCCATCGCAGCGGACACGCGAACAACATGAAGTGCGCCATCTGCAACATGGTGCTCAAGTCGCTAAAGAACTACGAGAAGCACTGCCTGCGCTGCAAGCCCTACGAGTGTCAGATCTGCGGCCGCGTCGTCCGCTTTCGTCCCAACTTCATCAAGCATATGCGCGTGCACACCGGGCAGCAGTCGGAGCGGCACAAGTACAAGTGCGAGGTGTGCCACAAGGAGTTCATGAGCTTCGAGTACTTCAAGGTGCACAAGAAGATCCACAACGAGAACGTGAATCTCACGTGCGAGATATGCGGCAAGGTGTTCAGTGCCTTGGCCTCGCTGCGCGGGCATTCGAAGCTGCATTCGGGGGTTAAGCTGCACAAGTAAGTGTTAGAGGGGTGTAAGCAAGGATTTTCTTAATTATTTTCTCAATTCCAGGTGCGATGTCTGCGGCAAGGGCTTCGGGCAGCGCTACAACCTCAAGATCCATGCCCGGACGCACACGGGCGACTTCCCCTTCGAGTGCAAGATCTGCAAAAAGAAGCTGCACACACAATCGTCGCTGCAGACGCACATGCAGGTCCATTTGCGGGATCAGCCGGGAGGAGCGGCGACGACGGTGGCAGCCTCCTCGAAGGCCTCAAACAGCAGCAATTCGAGCAATAGCAGCAGCTCCAGCAGCAACTCGAGCGGGAGCAGCGCAACAGCGGCGGCGGCGGCAGCTGCTGCTGCGGCCACAGCAGCGGCGGCGGCCTCGGCCCCCACGACGACAATCGTTAAGCTGGAGCCACCGCAGGAGATGGAGCGCCCGGGCACCAGCAACCAGCTGCATAATCAGCATCAGCATCAGCAGCAGCAGCATCACCACCAAATGGAGCTGGAGGAGCAGTCCGGGCTGAGCGGGGACGAGGAGGTTAACTCCTCCTCGCACATTGTGAACGCAACCACCAATCGCTTGACCACCGGCGAGGATTCATCCAATGAGTCCTCGAATGCCTCGCTACACCAGCCGCCGCACTCCTCCTCCTCATCCTCGCCAGCCGCCGCGCATCAATATCTCGTTGCGGCGCCCACCCGAACGATTGTCATCAAGAACTACCAGCAGCAGCAGCAGCAGCAACATACCTCCGATACCACGCCCGTGCTGCATGCCCAGGTCATCCAGAGCGGTGCAGGCACCAGCAACGGCAGCGGGAACCACTCCACCTCCATCTCTTCCTCCTCCAGCAGCAGCAGTAGCAGCCACAACGGCTCACAGCTGATACGAAAGACGCCCATCATTCATCATTCGGCCAATGGCAGCAGCCCAGGAGTGGCGCTGACCAGCGTGGTGCAGCAGACAGGTGGTGAGTGCGCTCTTAGGGGGATTTTCTTTCTTTCTTTCTTTTTATTATGAACCGCTTCCCTTTCCCAGTTACTTCGCCCGCTCAATCGCCCTCATCGTCCTCGACCTCGTGCTCCTCGCAAACCGTGCTCGTGTCGAAGGCCACTGGGGTGCCGCTCTCCATAGCCTCCTCGGCAGCGGCCGGCTCCACAATCATACGCAGCACCAGGAACCATCACCACCAGCAACAGCAACAGCAGCAGCAGCAGCAGCAGCAGCAGCAGCAGCAACAGCAGCAGCAGCAACAGCAACAGCAGCAGCAGCGGGTGACGCAGCAGCGCAATAACCACCGAAACCACCACCGACGTCGTCATCTGGCGGATATGGATGATGACGAAGACGAGGATGAAGAGCAGCAGGCGCAGCAGCAGCAGGCCCTGCATCATCACCATCAGCAGCAGCAGCAGCAGCAGCAGCAACAGCAGCAACAGCAGCAACAGCAGCAGCAGCAGCAAGCGCAGCAGCATCATCACCTCAATCACCACAATCATCACAATCATCACTTCGATGACGATGATGACGATGAGAAATCATCACCGTCCCTGGCCACAGCGGCCATCATCAAGGTGGAGCCGAATCTGTATTCCTCCGGTTCCGGCGACAACTCCAACGACATGTTCATCAAGGAGGAGGTGATGTTCGAGGACTCGGCGGCCCCACATTCCCCCCAGTCGCCGCCCAGCTCGAAATTTCGCATCTCGAACTTTGACAGCGACCTGGTGGACCATCATGTGGACCTGAATCACTCGCTGCCGCCGTACGGTAACCTCTTTGAGCCGCACTCGATGCCGGACAGCATACCCGTGCAGCTGTATCCGGACGATGACGATGACTTTCGGCTGGATCATAGTTCGCTGGGTGGACTGCACAACACGACGTCGTCGTCGACCACCGATGGGGATTTCATTAAGAAGGAATGGGTCTATGGCACCGGCACCAGTTCCTATGCCATGAACGGCAAGTTTGATGATGACAGCGATGCGCTCTGCGATGCGGCCAATTTTATATACAATTGAGGAGGAGAGGGAGGAGGATCAGGAGCAGGATCAGGAGCAGGAGGAGCAGCAGTACGAGGAGAAGGAGCAGGAGCTGCGGCCATGATGTGGAGCTGATAAGGATGGTTATTATTTAGCCCCAAATTCACAGCCTGTACCCACGCATACCCCCTATCCCCCCAGTAACCACACACGCACACCCCTCACCACAAAACACACACATCTCCTTCCCTTAATGGTTGTTTCGAACTAATTTCGCTGAAGAACTATTTTATTTAATTTTTTCTAAAGTGTTTCTATCAACTTTACACTTTTTCTAACTAAAAATAATGAACTAACCTTTTTTTCCTGAACTGAAATTAATTTGAAACAACCATACATAGCAAAAAAAAATGGAGATGTTCACCCCAAACTATATATATATATGTATTATATGGCTTACGTACATATATGTATATAGTTTATACCCAAAACCCATGTGTATGCTATCTCTGTTGCGCTCGTGATTGATCTTATATAAACGTGATCTTAAATCTAAATCAATGTGTAAAGTATATATAATTTGTTCACTTTTCCCATTCGCTTATGTTTGAACTTTTCTCGCAGTGTAATACCCCAACCCTGTTTGTTGTAGTTGCTCGCTCTCACTCACTGTGTGTGTGTGTGTCTCTCTCTCTCTCTCTCTCTCTCTCTCTCTCTCTTGTCTCTGTCTCTGTCTTTGTTGCTCTCGTGAGGTCTCTGTCTCTCACTCACTCTCTTTCTGTGTCTATCTCACTCTGATCTGTTGCCCTTTTCGACCCTCCCCTCCCCCTTTTTTTTAAATCTCACAAAAATTCTTTTTGAAGAAAAAGAAAAATAACTCTTGATGTGAAACACGAATTGTTTAAACTATTTAAGGCCCCATTATTTTTATTATTATTATATATCACATATCATTTATCCGGACACCGGACACCTTTCTGTATGGCGCTCAGCACATTGTAACGAGTAACGAGTACGAGGACGGTAACGAGAACGAACTACCTGGAGAACCTTAGCATTTTAGTTGTGTGTATAGTTTTGTTTGCATATTTGATCTCTTTGAACTCTAATCGATTGCAATTTCGATTTCGGCTTTAAATTCAGTTCCTGTTTGTAATGGCAAAGATAACGTTGAGAAAATTGTATTATACTTTTAATAGATATATATTATACGGACTAATATAACACGTATATCGCGTGAATGTGCTGTCTCTATATGGAAAGATCTCGCCCAACCTACATCTATATATATATGTATATCTGCAGCTATATCTATATCTGGTTTGGTGGTGCCCTACAAAAACGGCTATATTAAGCCTTCAAATTTGCTGACTCCCTAGTCAGGGCCTTGGGCACCACTGATCTATATATAGGTATATATCCCTATCTCTCTGGGGCGAACTATGCGTCCTTCAGTATTGGCTCCGAAATCGAATCCAAAAAAGAAAAACAAGTGAAAACGAAACGATCAAATCCGGAGATGCTTCCATTTTTCATTTAATTTTGGCTAACCCTAACCTTAACCCTAACCGGGACTTGAGAAACCCAGTTAGCTGACACTCTCCTTAACTTAACCCGATGAACCTCGTTTGTTTTCACTTAACCAACTGTTGACCTTAACTTTTAGGTTAACCTTAACCTTAACCGGGACTCGAGAAACCCAGTTAACTTAACCCGATGAACCTCGTTTGTTTTCACTTACCCAAACTTTAACCTTAACCGTGACCCGACGTGTCTCGTTTGTTTTCACTTACCTAAAGCGCAGTATTTTTTTCCCTCAATAATCGAGCATCCTTACCTTTATATATTTTTTTTAAACCTACTTAGTTTGTAGTTATTTTTTTGTGTCGGTTTGGATACTCGATGATGACAACTCTCGACCGTTAAACAGTTTCTAATGTGCAATCTCCTACTGTCACTGAACTTGGACCTCTCACCTCGTCGCTCGAACGAACGAGCCCCCTGGACATGAATTTTTGTGGTTTCCTTAATTAGTTGCTAAGTCCTAAGTCCCAACAAAACACGAACACAATGATTATGATTTGCATTAAAATGATATATATAAATATATATAGATAATCTGTAGCTAAGTGTAAGCCTGATTTCTGTGTAGACTCTAAGCTGGAAGAGAGCATGCTTTAGCTTTAGCTTTACCCCTAACATATGAAACTGCATAAGCATACGAGTATATAGCATATATATGTATATAATATTCGAGTATATACATATATAGATATATATAGTCGCTGTACAATTATTTGATCTTTAGCATTAACTTTTAACCACTTTTAATTTGCATTTACAAATCTTTTGTGTATTCATATATATATTGAGTTCCCTTTTTCGAATGCGAAGAGGAAGGCGATGATGGCGAAGATTGCGAAGATTAAAAACTATCTAAAAACAAACAAAACATATAATATAATGATATATTATCCATCTGGTATGGGAATCGATCGAGAAGAGGAGAATTTTAGGAGGAGCAGGAGGAGGAGGAGGAATAAATCCAAACAATGACAAACAAAACTTCTATCAAAAGCATTTAATGTTAACAGCATCGTAATAAATCTATATAAATTAATTAATTAAATATATATATAAAGAATATATAATTATTATGTGTATAACGAAAGAGGAAACAAACACACGAGTTAGCCAACAATTGTAAAATGTAGCTGAAAGAATTAACAATTTTTTTTTATTGTCGTCGTGTATAGCATATATAGAGCGAGAGTAAAATATTTAAAGAAGTGTTTCTATTTTGGTTCGTAACCATTTTTTTAATTTTTGTGAGTTTTTTTTTGCTTTTGTGCTTCGAAAGAGAGTTTTTAAACATTAAATATATTAATTGTTGTTGCTTGCCATTTTGTTTGTTACTAAAAAAAGGAATAACTATAACAAGAGCCGTTAATCATAAACACACACACTCACACACACATAGACACATGGAAAAGCTCAAAGGAAAACACGCGCAAAAAAGAGAAAATGTTTTTATTTACAAGAAAAAGAGAAATGAATCATTTACGGATTTGTCTTCCGCACGAGGTAAAGGTTCGATTCCGAACGATGTACAAATTTCCAGTTGATGAAATCGATAACCAGCGATTACCGATAACAGCCCCTGAAACCCTGAAACCCTGAAACCCCCATCCCTATGCCAGGCCCCCCTTTTACTTTGGAAATCTCACGAGAGACAACAAAGAAAATTTAAAAAGAGGCACTCGCCCACTCACACACACACCCACCCACTCTCCCCCCTTTTCAAGGTCACACACAACACACACTGAGAAAAATCAACAAGTGAAATCATTATAAAGTAAGGAAACGTACGAACCCCGAGAAAGAACAAAAACCAAAAAAATATACAATCTTTTCAGTTAAGGCTACAAGGAGACGAAAAACCTATAAGAACTTTTTTGACTAAAAACTAAAACTAAAAAACGTGAATTTTTGTACATTTGCAAAATGGAAATATTGTAAGATTTAACAAATCCAAAACAAATACTATTTTATATACCAAACAACAAAAAGGAGAAAAAACCAAACCGATGATTAACAACAACAAAAACCCAACAACTTTGCACCACAACAACAACCAACAACAACAAGCTAAATTTTTAGAAATTTAATCTCAACGACTGCGCACACAACAACAACAACAACAAGAACAAATTTTTTTGTAATATATTGAAAAGAAACTAAGAAAAACAGAAAAACAAAAAAACAACGTAACTTTAATAAGATCGAAAGAAACGCGATGGCGGAAGAGAAGACGCGAGAAGAAAGCAAAAGTGAAATATTTTTTTAAGTGTAAACCAAGGCCGGTCACAAGGCTTGGGCGCCAAATTTTCTGCAATAAAAAAACGTAAATTTAATAAAGAAACATTGTAAACTTTATAGGCATATATATACACACACACACAAACACAAAATTTAAATGAATATTAAACAAAAGGAAGAGAAGAAGGTGAAGATTGTGAAGCTAAGATCAAGTCCAATTACAAACACAAAACACACACAGCATTCTTCTTCACATTGAAATGGAATTTAACGCTCAGTTAAGTCTCTTTTCGTTTCGTTTTTTTGCTTTAAATATTTTTGTTACATAAATGTACCTAAAAATGTGAAAGAAAACAAATTAAAATCTAATTTCTATGTGTCTCCCCTTGTGTGTAACCTTTGCAAATCTAAATTTAATTAAAGCGAATAAGGAAAATGGAAAATGAAAGAAAATTGAGGAAAACAAACAACACATAATCATATAAACGAGAAAAGCAAATAAATTAAAATTATAAATTGTAACTAAGCCTAAAGTAAAGGGAAAATAATTATTTTTAAAGGGAAATCAATTTGTTATGCACAAAATAAGCAGAAGAGCCAATTTTTTAAGTTACGAATTTGTTAAAGGATCTAGAGAGAAGAGGAAGGAAGAAAGTGAAGTAAAAATGAAGAAATTTTACGCAAAAAAACACGACTTTTTAAAGCATTTTCGAAAAATATTGAGGAAAAATGAAGAAGAAAACCCGAAACCGAACAATTTCAATCTGAACAACAACATAAAGCCCACGAAAGTATATATATATAAATAAATAAATAAATAAATACAGATAAAAACAAATAAATATATTTAAATAAATTATCTATAACAGAAAAAGGTAAAGTAAATTAAACAAATCGTATTTATACACTATGAATGTCTAGTCGTATTTTCAGTATTATGTAATCCCCTACCCCCAACCCCCTCCCCGCCCAGTAAAAATAAAAGGAAATAAAAAAAAACTATAGAAAGCTAAGCTAAATGAATGTGAAAAACGAGAAAAACAAATTTTTGAAAATGCAACCTAAAAGCAAAAAACAAGTAAAATATAAACCAGAAATTATGTGTGTAGCGTGTACAATAAAACAGAAATACAAAGAAAAAAAAAAAAAAAAAAAAAAAAACAGATTATGGTAAACAATTTTTAGAAGCATTTTTAACACATATGAAAACCAAACTAAACGTTTACATAAAAAATATAAGAAGGAAGGAAGGTGAGGAGAAGTGCAGCAGTGCAAGCGCAAAAATTAAACGAAATGTGTCTGTTTTTAGTGTTTAGATTGAATGTAAGCGAAACCACAATAAAAAAAAACCATAACAACAACCATATATATATACATAAATCATTACAACAAATTACTAAACCAATGTGTGTGTAAACGAGCGGAAGAGAGCGGCGGAGATTTTTGAATAGATTTAGGAAAAGGCGGGAAAAGTGCGTGTTGCCAGTCCGTTCAATATTCTTTCGTTCTCGATTCTGCTAAATATATTTCTGATTTTTTTATCGGGTGCCATGGCACACCGTCTGTCTCTCGTGCGTACGCACTTTGTATGTATTTTGAATATATTATATCTCTATTTTTTTATTACTCTTAGTTTTGTGTAAAAAAAAGAAACAAGAAACAAACAAAAAAACAATGTCGTACATACAAAAATTTTAAATTTTAATCGATATGTTTAAACGATTTAATCTTAGTCCTTAATTTAATTAACCATTTTAATTTCTCATTTGAATAGTGAACATTTAATGGAAGTTTTACCTTATAATTTAACACACAAAACCACACCAACAACAAATGAAAATATATATATTTTGTCAGAGTAACATTTTGTTTTATTACCAAAGCCTTTTATTTTCAGATTATTTTCTTAAAAAACCCCGACGATCGGCGGGTGGTTGGTTCATATCAGATAAAGTATACAACTATCTGTATAAAATATCTATATGCGTGTATGGCATCAAATATATAAATGTAAAGAGAATCGGAAATTACACACAAAACAAAAAATCGAAAAAAAACATATGAAGAATTGGCGCAATTTGCTCAACATATTAAAGGAAAAAAAAGTAAATATATATTTCCATATTTTCCAAGCAACGTCAACGTTACTTTCTCTGTTTTCCCCCTTCGTTTCCCCTTCGTTTTCAATTAATAGTGGAAATTTTAATGAATTTAGTTTAACTAATAAAAAGCGAAGTAGTCAAAGCAAAGCCAACCAAAAACTACTCGAAGTAAATTAATAAACAAACACATATATTCAAATTCATGATAATAACAGGGAAGAGCGGAAGGAGAAGGGAAAACATAAATGAAAACCGAAGAAAAGGAAACGCATTAAACCGAAAATGAAACCAAAAACAATCTAGTTTTTATTGTAATTCCGTGTCTGTGTGTGTATTTCAGTAATTAATGTAAAAAAAATAAAAACGAAACAACAAAAAAAAAACACAAAAACCTAACAATAAAATCGACAAGATCCACACAAAAAATGGAACGAAATCCGAACAAAAAAATTGTAAAAACCAAATGAAACCCCTTAAAAAAAACGAACACTGAACATAAAAAATGAAGGACAAAAACATAAAGAAACTAGCGAAATAAATAAAATAAAAAATATTTGAAAATAAACCAAAAATGGCACAGAGTTTTCTTTATAATCGAGGGTTTTCCTCGTACTTGGGGGTATAACAACAAAACTTACACTTTGCCGGGTAGAAAACACTGGGGTATTAATAAAACAAAATATGCACAAACAGCTTCCTTTTTCCTTCTTGTCTACTTCCATTTTTTGTCTTAGGCCTGACAAAAAAAACCCATCCTGAAAGGCTTTTTTGTCAGGCTCCGATCTTGACATTTGGTGCCCATTCAGGCAATAAAACAAAACTTACACTTTGTCGGGGAGCAAACACAGAGCGCTGGGAATTAATGAAACTAAATATCCACAACTAGTCCCTTTTCCCTTCTTTTCTACTCCCATTTTTTGTCTTTTAACCCTTTTAGGGTGTTTTTTTTTTGTCAGGCTCCAATCTTAGCATTTGGTGCCCGTCCAGGCTATAGATTATACAATTTCTTTGCAGTTCCCAGCCATATTTACTTTTGTTTATAATAATAATGACCATGTGTTAATTATTTCGTCATATTTAATGTTTATTAATTAATTCGCTTCTCATATATATATATAGTATACATAATGGATAGTTTAAAAAAAAACTGTTTCGTTAACAACTAAATGAAACTTGCATTCGCTTCAGATTTCTTTATATATTAAATATATATTTTAATATTTATTTATGCATTTATTTAGTGTGGGTTTCTTCTCTTTAATTTTGTGCGTAAAAAATTCGTCATAAATGGGTTTTGGAAAACTAAAAAAAAATGTATAATTTTTCAAATGGAAGTGAGAGATTTTGTTTCAAATCAAATTGAGTTTCAAGAGTGCGTTTTTGCGTGAAATGTATGCCTAAGCTAGCTAACTAAATCTAGATAAATGTCGTGTGTGTGTGGGTGTGTGTGTGCTGATCTGATATTTATATATATGTGTGTGTGTGTGGTGTGTGTGAGAGTGAAAAGTTGTCTAGTTAAAACTAAGTTCTTTAGGGGAATCCCATCCAGAGGGGCTGCACAGCGGCGGTGGGCTTGGGCGCCGCAGTGCACAGCCCCTCGTGCATTACCTTCCCTAAAATATGATCCTCGATCTACTGCTCTCCCTCCCTCTCGTCTTACTCCTAACCAACACCAAGCGATTGCACAAAAAACCCGTTGTTGCTTACAACAAATTAAAGAGTAAAAAAAAAAAAAAAAATAAGCCTAAAACAGAACAGAACAATTGTGAATGCAGCTTATTTAAGGGGAGTTTTATCGATTAATGATTGAAATAATTGATAAATCTGAAATCAAAAACTCAAATTCGAATCCAGAAGGTAATTAAGGCTTAATTACAAGAGCTTAAATCTAAGCTAAGGGCTTAAATGTAGATGTTTTGTTTAGTTTTTAGTTTTGTTCATTTTAAAGATCAGTACAATTGGTGGTCTTAATGCAAATTATACGTAAATATAAATTTATATTCAAGTTAAACATAATATTCTCGCTCACCATACGTTTTTATTTCTTTTCTCGATAAGGTTATATAATAATAAGTAAGATTTTGACTTCAGTGTTTATAGACAGCTTTAGTTTACAATTTGTTTGTTTTTTGATCGCTGGATACATAGCTTAAATTAGGGTTCAAAGTTCATTTGAATGTGGTTGCCTCTCTCTTTACAATGATTTGTGTGTGTGATTAATTAATAAATATTTATGCGTAATATAAAGTATATATTCCAAAAGGCTTTCCTAGCCTTGTTCTTTTTGAAGGGAAAAAATAAATGCTTGTTCGGTTTGGTAGCTCCTTAAGCCCTAAATGGTAATTCATTATTGTTTGCCGCTCAAAGCAGCTTCCATATATATAATCCTAACTTTTTGACTAAGAAAGCGGTTACTCCAAAAAGAAAATCATACGAAAGTTCAAGATTTAACTACAAAACTAAAGGTTCAAGTGAAGGGACTTTTGCACAGCAAAGTAAGTGAGTGAGTGAGTGAGTGAGTGAGTAGGGGAGCTGATATATATCTATATATATCGATAATATATAGCTTATGACTAACAACTAATAACTAAAAGCAAAGAATATACATTAATCTCCAAAGATTCCGTTCCGGCAGTTTTAGTTTTCAAAAAACTTCAAAGTCACATTGTCGTTCCATCAGTATCCTTGATCCAAGATCCATCCTTCATTTCATACCCCCTATCCCCACTAATTATGAACGGGCATGGGCAGCTGGCCGAGCAGGTTGTTGGCAAACTGCGAGTTGGTGAACTTGAAGTGACGCTTGTCGTAGAACTTGAGCAGCGCCGGCGAGAAGGGATGGTTGTTCTTCAGATGCAGGTAGTGGACCTCCGGCTCGCAGGTGGTGTGGCCGCACTCCTCGCACACGTACATCTGTAGCAAGAAACTAGGATTAGTATACTATTAATAATACATAGTTAATAGCTCTTACTTTGGCCCTGCGCTCCTTGTACGCATACTGATGCTGCACGCTATGCACCTTCTGGCAGTGCGACTCCAGCGAGCACCTCTGCGTGAAGCTCTTCTCGCAGAGATTACACTTGTAGGGCCTCACGCCCGTGTGGGTGCGCGTGTGCCGCTTGAGGTCGAAGGTGTCGTTGAAGCCCTTGCCGCAGAAGGTGCACAGGTAGCGCTTGATGTCCGAGTGGCACTTCATGTGCCGATTGAGTAGCCTCTGCAGTGAGAAGGTCTTCATGCACACCCGGCACACGAACTTGTTATTCCCATTCGACTCGTCGGCCGCCCCAGAATTCGAGGATCCCAAGCACAGGGCCTCGGCGGAGCCGTGACTGCTGGCATTGCTGCTGGCGCTGCTGTTGCTGTGGTGCTGATGGTGGTGATGATGCTGCTGCTGCAGGGATTGCTGCTGCTGCTGCAGAGCTTGCTGCTGCTGTAGAGATTGCTGTTGTTGCTGCTGCTGCTGCTGCGGCGAGCCCAGCTGGGGATGTGGCTGCTGCTGCTGTTGCTGCTGCTGCTGCTGCGAGTGGTGGCCATGCTTGCTGAGATCATCAATGCAATCGATATTGCGTATACGGTGATGGCCACCATGGGCATTTTCCACGGCCAGCGGATTCTTGATGCCATGGCCGCCGTTCACAAACTCCAGCTGTAGGTCTGGAGGCAGGCCCAACTGTGGGGGAAAGCGAGGTATAATAATTAATTAATTAAAGGCCAAGACTGGGCAGGTTAACAAACATTACAAACAAACAAGGACTACAGGCAGAGAGACAAAACACACAAGCAACAGGTTGGTGGACAAAACACGAGACGAGACAAACGTTGGATCCTTGGAAGGCAAAGATCCGGCAAGTGGACAGTTTTTGGCTAAATTCTTCTATGAAATTAGATAATAATTCCATCTAAAATTCTCCCAAAAACTGTCCACAAACCAGGACTCTATCCACTTACGCGCCGCTGCAAGACCTTGCAACTGTTCAGCACCGAGACCGTGTGCGAGGGCGCCAACAGACCCGCTGCTGTGGCCGCCGCCGCCGAGGCCAGGGAGCGCAAGGTGGTGCGATGCACGGTCTTGGTGGCCGGCACCTCCGGCGAGGGCTTCAGCGTGGATATCAGGGTGATCATGGTGGAGCCATAGGCCACCGCCTTGGCCCGACCACCGCCACGCATCTTCTTGCCGCCAGCCTTCTCTTTTTTGAGGGTTGGTGGCGGTGGTGGTGGGGCTGGCATAGTAGATGCCTCTGGCAATTGCACAGCTGGTGCTGGCGGCAACTCCTCCTCGGCAGCCACCTCTGTGATGATAAACTCCTCGTGCTGCGGTGGCTCCGGCTTGACCACCAGACAGTCGAGGGACACCATCTCCACGACCTCCGTGTAGGTGGTGGTGGTCATCACGGTTACCTGCTTGTGCTGCTCCAGAAACTGTTGCTGCTGCTGCTGCTGCTGCTGCTGCGATGGGTTCGAGATTGAGTGTGGCTTTGAAGGACTACTTACGCTTTGGATGAGTGGCTTGGTGTCCAGCAGGGCGGCTGCTGCTGCCGCCGCCGCATTGGCATCGAGCAAGGGGGCACTGCTGTTGTTGCTACTGTTGCTGCCGTTGCTGCTATTGCCGGAGCCGCCGGAGCTGCTGCTGCTGCTCATCGGTCGCTGCAGATGTGCCGCTGCAGCGGCGGCCGCAGCAGCAGCAGCCGCCGCAGCCGCAGCAGCTGCTGCCGTGGGCGAGGGCAGGGACATGTTGCTGTTGTCATGGTGCCCATGGTGATGCGAATGGTGCTGCTGCTGCTGCGACTGCTGCTGTTGCTGGTGGTGGAAGTGATGCTGCTGCTGCTGCTGCTGCTGATGCTGGTGATGTTGCTGCTGCTGCTGCGCATACATATTGTGCTGCTGCTGGTAGGCGGCATGCTGCTGGGCATGGTGCGACTGCTGCTGCTGGGTCAGGAGCTGCTGCTGCTGCTGTTGCTGCTGCTGCGACATCATGCTGGCCTGCTGCTGGTAGCCGCCATGCTGCGGCTGCTGCTGCATCATCAGGTTGCGCGTGGCATGCTGGTACGAGGGCGGTGGCTGCTGCTGCTGTTGCTGCACATTGTGCTGCTGCTGCTGCTGCAGGCCATGCTGCTGCTGCTGTTGCTGTACGTGCTGCTGCTGTTGCACATTGTGCTGCTGCTGCTGCTGCTGCACATGCTGCTGCTGCTGGTTGCTGCTGTTCCTGGCCAGGTTGTGCGTCAGCTGGGTCAGCAGATTCTCATGTAGAGCGTCCAGTTGGGCCGTATTGCTGCCGCTCTGCGGCTCCACGGGCGTCACCGAGACCGAGTCCGGCGTGAGCGAGGGCGTGGATACCAGCTCAAAGTCACCCTGGCGCGGACTGGTCGACACCTCGTCGTCCACACAGCTGCGCTGCAGGAAGGAGCTCAAGTCCACCGCATCGGACAGCTGCTCCAGCAGGTGATCCGTCTGCGAGCTGAGCATCAGCGTGGCCGTGAACTGCAGCGGATCCACCGCTCCATTGGGACACTGGCCCGAGCTGGCCAGGTCCGACATGATGGCGTCCTCGTAGGCGCTGGCATTGAACTGGCCGCTGCTGCCCATCGTCGCCTGGATGATGTTCTGGGCAAAGGTGCCAATGTCGATCTTGGCCTCGTCGTACTCAATGTCCGGCTCGTCCTTCAGGATGATGCCGTAGGCTGAGGGATTGCCGCCGTAAAAGGGATGCCCAAGCATTCCATTGTTATTATTGTTGTTGTTCGAGTTGTTGTTGTTGTTGTTGTTGTGATGATGATGAAGATGATGGTGATGGAGATTATGGAATTTGGAATTGGAGTCGGTATAGTTAGAAACACTGGCGAAGTTCAAAAGGTTATTACCGTCGTTGTTACCACCAGCAGCGCAGTTGATGTAGCCATTGCTGTTGCTGGCGCTGCTGTTGCCACCACCACCTCCGCCTCCGCCTCCGTTAGAGCCACCTGCTGCCGCTGAGCCACCTCCTCCCGATCCAGCTCCACCTCCTCCCGCCGACATAATGTAGGCCGCCGCTGCGGCGTTCTGTATGGACAGGAAGTTGGCCGGATTGCCGTTAAAGGGATGATGATGATGATGATTGCCGTTCGAGCCCTGTCCCGTGTTGTTGCTGGCCGTGCTCTGTTGGCCGCCCTTCAGGCTCTCGTAGAACGGAGGCAGTGCCCCAGTGGGCGGTGAGTTGGGTCCGTAGTTGCCGCGTCCGTCGCGACCGCCGCCCATGCCACCGCCGCCACCGGCTCCGGCACCAAAGCCGCCGCCGCCGCCGCCGCCCGCTCCCGGCGATCCTGCGCCACTGCCGGCGCCCTGATTGCCACCCGCTCCGCCCTGGCCGGAACTGGAGCTACTCTGGCTGCCGAAGCTGGAGGATTGGAAGCCCTGATTGGTGGAGCTGCTGCTGTTGCGACCGTGTCCCGCTGCAGCGGCCAAAATGCCGGGCAGAGAGCGCACCAGGCGCGGATTCAGGCGCTGCGACTGTGCTAGGAGGACGCGAGCGGCCAAGATGGTGCTCCGGCGGCGTGCCTCGCGCACTTGACGTGCCCGCTCCAGGCGTCGGGCGTTGAGCTCCTCGTCCGAATCGTACGACGGCGAGCGGCGCTTGGGCACGTGATAATCGATGGGTTCCTGCTGCTCTGGTCCGAGCTGATCGAGCGGCGGCAGGAGGAAGGATCCGCGCGGCTGACTCTGCTGCTGGGCCTGCGGCGCTCGCTGGATAACCGAACAGCGGACGGCGGGCGCCGGATCACGTGGTGGCGGCGGACTGGGTCGCTTCTCCGCCGGCGGCGGTGTGCTGCGCAGGCGCAGGGACAGGGGTTTGTCCACCGGCAGCGGGGGCTTCTCGTCCACGATTAGCTTGCAGCCGCCATCCGAGTCCGAGTCGGAATCGGAAGCGCAGCAATTGGAGTCGGCGCGCGAAGCTGGTGAGGATCGGCGGTGGGAGAGGAGGGAAAAACCAGGTGAAATGGGCTCTTTGGGGTACTCCTTGCGTTGGGCTTGAGTTAAAACCACGCCGGAATTGTAGAAACGCGGACGCGGCGCCTCCACGCCCACATCCACCTCGTCGTCCTCGTCTTCCTCCTCCTTTTCCTCCTCTTCTACCGCCTTCTCTCGCTCTGCTTCTCCCTGCTTCGCTGCTGTTGCTACGGCTGCTTCTTCTTCTTCTTCCGCCTTATCTTCCTCGTCCTCTTTGTGCGCCTGCTTTGGTATGCTGCTACTCGCCGTTGCCGTTGCTGTTGCTGTTGCTGTTGTTGCTATCGCTGCTGCTGTTGCTTTTGCGGCGCTTTCTGGGCAGTCTTTTGTGGCTAAAACGGAGGTGGTGGCTTTTACAGACGGGCTATTACTGCGAATATTGCTAATATTATTAACAAAACTCTCGGTGGTGGTGGTGGTGGTGGTGTTGTTGTTGTTGTTGCTTAGGCGCTGCAACAATTCGGCAGCAAAGTTTTCTGCAAATCGGTAAGAGAAGAGGAAAGGGGAAAGATCGAAATTAATCAAGTGCAAATACTCACATATCCCACAAAGGGGAATAGGAAAATCAAAAGGAAAATGCAAAAATCACTTTCACGAATAGAACTAATAAACCTAAGAGAACTTTCGAGAGAAGAGAAAAATGATTTTATAATTTTACTGATTCGTCCGTTCGCTTTGCCGTTCGATGATTAACTGTAAAAAGGAACCGCCGAACTTCGAATAAGTGCGCATCGTACAGGTGCACTAGTGTGTGTCCGTGTGTTAGAACTTCGAATAATAACTGTAACTTAAAGGCAAATAGAGTTGCCGAATGGTTTCAAAACCAATGAAAAAAAAGCCACGAGAAAGAAGCACCAAAGAGAGCCGGAGATTATAAACATGCGCGAGTTTATAATAATTATTATAATTAGATTTAATGTTTGTGATATTAAAAATCAAAATATAAGTGAGATCAAATCAAAGTTATATTTTTGCCTGTTGCACTTGCTGTTTTCTTTGCCTTTGTAATGCCGAAAGCGCCCTCTTGCGTGTGGGCGTTGAAATGCAATTTAAAGTAGAAAATTCAAAGGCGTCTCTTTTGTTGTTGTTGTTGCTTTTGTTTTGTATTTGATTTAATGGCCATTCAACAATTGCGATCGTTTAATTGCCATTTTGCCAATTGCAAGTGCAAGTGCGAGGTGCCCCAAAGACAAAACTGGCAAAGACAAGGTTAGCCACTAAAAGCAGTCTTGGCTTTAAATCAAAACAAGTGCAGTAAATAAAACGGCAACGACAAAAACAAAAACAACTGCAACAGCTGCGCTGCCATTGCACAGTAACTTTGTGTTGTTGTTGTCGTTTCCGATCAAGATCAAGGCTTTTTGTTAGGTGTGTGTGTGTGTTTGTTTGGTTGTCAGCGTGGGTGAGCTGTTGTTGTTGTACGATTTCTTGTCTTTTTTCAAGCCCTTCGTGTGTCTGTGTTAGAGGGTAATTGCAAAGGTGTGCAATTACGAATGCCAAGCACGCATGTGCTATCTCACTCTGTTGGTCATGGCCAAGCTGCAGTCGCTGCGCAGTCGCTGTCGCATTAATTCTAACTGTCAACAAACACACATACACAGCGCACTCGCACTTGCTGTTGCCGTGCTAACAGCTGTTGACTTAACAGCCTTGCATCTTAACATTTTCTTATTTTTGTTTGATCTGGCAACTAAATCGAAACGTTAATATTCCAAAAATGCTATTTTAATATAAAGGGTATGTGAAAATCACGCTAGCCAAGCTCACCTGTAAACTCAAATATAATTGATTGTTTACTTTGCCGATTTAACGCATATTTCCCCCTTTGATTTCGCCTCCAAAACGACTGTAAAATGCCTGGCATGCCATTTACTTATTAATGGGTTAATAGCGAAAAGCCACGCCCACATGCCGAAGGCAAAAAGTACATTGCAAGAAAAATATCAAGCTCGCACTTTAGTAAAAAAAAAAAAAAAAAAAATCGTATTAAAAAGGCGATATTAAACTGGAAAAATATTGTTTTTAAGGGAATAATTAAAATATAGGTTTTTTATGTTACAGAAACAGGAATTTAGAATTACTAGTTACTAGCTGACTAATTATGTACCTTTAGTTAATGGTTTCTAGTTACTAGTAACTAGCTATAATTTATTGGTTTCTAGTTACTAGTTATAATTTATTGGTTTCTAGTTACTAGTTACTAATTTATTGGTTTCTAGTTACTAGTTATAATTTATTGGTTTCTAGTTACTCGTCTCTATTTTCAAGCTACTAGTTACTAGTTCTTGGGTACAAGTTACTCGATTGACTTGTCTACACTTTTTACACGCCCATGTTGATTCTACATTCGTTCTACATGTTACAAAGCCTGCACTCATGTATTGCCATAGTTGTAATTTATTTTATTGTGTTAAGGTCAAGGCGAATTGTAAAATGTTTATAATTACACGAACACACACACACACACACTCGCCAAACATGTTTGAGCTTGAGTTTTGCTTGTTTTGTTGTGCTCAAGCTTGAAAATGAAATGCGAAAAAGGCATGTATATTTATTTTTTTTGTGTTGCTGCCATGAGGAAATGAATTTCAATTGAAGTTGTACAATAAACAAAAAAAAAAAAAACACACAAACATTGACCTCGAGCTAACAGCAATTAAAACAAAAGGTAAAGTGAGAAAAAACAGCAACAGCTTTTTTTACCGCTGGCAATTAGAATTTTTCTAGCTAAGCTCTGAGGGCAATTTACTAATTACACCGAATCTCAGCCACCTCTCTCGCTCTCTCTCTCTCTCTCTTTCTCTGTCTCAGGGTTCAATGGACGCTTTATCCTTTACCGTAAATTGATTTACATACACTGCTGCTGCGGTTGAACCTTTAAATTTATGCCCCCCATTGAAATCGGCGGCTTCCACCGATTTCGTCTAGCGCGAAATGCGTCGTAAAAACGCACAGCAAAATATACACATACTATATGCGGCGAGTACGAGTATATCTAAAAAAAAAAAAGAGCACATAGCATCAGTAAAAAATCAACGCAAAACGGAGAAAAAGTACTTGTGCAAATAAAACGAAATCACCTCGAACACTGAGCAAAAATAGTGATGGCAACTCTAGATCAAAGCTAGATCTTGCTGTTTGCAAGTCGGGAAATATATCATATTTTCCTTAAGCTTACAGCTCTTTCTATCAACGAAAAGTATTGAACATTTATTACAAAAATGTTTACTGGGTTTATGTAAATCATGAATTTATATTAACAGATGAGATGCCAGACACACACATGAATTCAGTTATGCATATTGACAGGTGAGATGCCAGACCTGTAATATTTAATTTGAATATACTTCTTTTTTAGGTCTGGCAACTCATCTGGCAAAGGAATGCATGAAAATGCCCGAAAGTGATGTAATTTCTTGCTGTGCACTCTACTATACTAGATGTATGTAAATTGTGCATGACAAAGCCAACAAAGCGAAGCTACCAACCGATCCGTTGAAGTTTGTCGTCTAGAATTCGTAATACATTTTTTATTTTTCGCGCCCTCTGTGTACATATGGATTTTTTTTTACGGGCTTGCCGGCTAATCGGGTAGATGAACCCAGGTTGTTTGTTATTTTTTTGTGGTTTCCTATGGCGATTTCCAAAGACCAAAAATATTTAAATAGTCCCTTTTAATGGTGACTTCTGATTTTGTCTTAATAACTACTAGAGCTTATTTAGTCTTTTAATGAAATTAAGTTTTTTAAGAAATAACCAAGCTCCATCATCATTTCCTACAGCTTTGAATTCCCTTTTTATATATATTTTTGTTGTATTTTGTGGCGATGCGGGTGTCACCTGAGTAAAAGCGTGTTTGTGTTGATATGGATTGTAAATTATCGCTACGCCCACGAGCCTCAAGTAGGTTCATATATAGTATGTGTATATTCCCCTTACCCATTCCCTGTGTCCCCTTACTTAGCCCTTTTCGCCATGGGCGTTTGGCCGGTTGTTTATGGAAAACTACACAAAAGGGCAAAACAAAAACAAAACGATAACAAATGGAATACAAATAAAATTCATTAAACTAAAAACTTTACATGTACAGAGAAGAAAATGGTTTTTGGAATTCTTAAACTCTTTGTTTGGGTTTTTAAGAAATATATTTAAGCATTCAATTACAGTTTGATGTATTTTTAATAATGCAAAAATAAAAAGCCTTTGTCTAAAATTAAATTCAAAATGTGTTTAATTTAGCAACACAATTATTCTTAGTTTTAACTTTAGAATTAAATAATTATTTATTTTATATATTTCTTTAACTATTTTTCCATTTGTTTGTATTTTTTCTATATTTTTTGTAGTAGTCACAAATGAAGAACTTAGTCAAATTCCAAACGCATTCTGAACTTATCGCATATTGAATTCCTGGCATGCACGACAACGACGACGACGATGACGGCACCTCCCCCTTTTGAGCCAACCTTCCTTCTTGGTCTTGTGCTTCTTCGGGGCTTGTTTCGTTGTCGTTTGTCTCTGCTTTTTGTTTAATTTTTTTTCCACCCCCTACACCCCCCTGCCTGTGTGTGTGTGTGTGTCTAATTGCAAATGCCAAACACGTTGACAGAGGCGGCAGCGTTTTTCCAAGTTCCAAGCAGCTCTGCCCATATACAAGCTCATGGCTTTGGCCATAGATATATAGATATCTATCTATATACCAGATCCAGACCCAACCCACCTCCAAGTGTTTAGATCGTAGGGCCCGCTCTAAGGCGATCATGATAATCATGCTGCAGAGCATCTTAACCTCAATATCAATAACTTGGCCCAGAGACATGCAACAGGTGCTGTTCTCTTGATTGGCTATTGTTTAAACATTAAGTAATAGCAGCAAATAGTTGATTTAATCAATGAGATAAGCGACATTGATGGGCAAATGGAAAAAATAATGATCTAGGGCAGTGGTTAATAAATAATTGGTTGCATGAGTTGTTATAATAACATAAATATATTAAAATATTTTAAACTATATATTGTCTTTATAAATATTATATGTTGTATATAATAATATAAATAAACACATGTATTATATTATATATTATATTTAGAAATAAAATATGTTGCAAAAATATTAAATATAATTAAAATATTAAATAATACTTAAACATTTGTAAATTAATTAATTTTAATATATTAAGTTTGGAGCCCTAAAAATCATATGGCAAGCTAAGAAGGAAAGTAATTCGCCTTGGCTTGTATATATTTGGTTTTTGTATACACAACGATGTATAGGTTTTGTTTTTATACCCTTATATGCTGTTTTTCTTTGGAAAAACTCTTGAAAGCTCTTCTTCATGCAATATTTTTGCAATTACAAAATAAAAACAATTTCTTAATCATTGGCAATGTCACAGCCCGAACCCTTTCCGTTGGCCCATGAACTTTTTGGCCAATCTGCGGCTGCTGGTGACCCACTTCAAATACGCATCGATCCACCCCAGCAAAGCTTTTGCTTTCGCAAAAAAAATAACGATAAAAACACACAATTAAAAGCTATTGCAAATGTCGAACAGAATTTAATAGAGCATGAAACACGAAGGCAGCACACAAAAAAGGTTGACAAATCCCATTCCGCCGAGAAAATGAGATGGAAATTGTATGCGAGAGATGCGGCAGAGTGTCATCGATTAGCCGACAGGCAGCCAATCAATTGCCTCACTCGCTGACAAGTGCCACAAGTTCCTTTCGCATCCTTTCAAATATACAAAATATATATAATATATACAAAGCCGGAACAAAGACTGGAAATAGAAGGAGAACACACCTTGGCCGATAGCAGATGCAGCGGCGAAACCCTTGTCAAGAAGAAGGCAGGAAGCATCCTGTCCTGTCCCGTCCCGTCCCGCGATCCTGCCAAATTGATGAATGCATCCGTTTGAAGGCAGTAGGAAGGAAGGAAGTGCCGAGCTTCTAACAGGTGCTTTTTGTGTGTGCTCCCCTTTTGCCTGAACCCTTTCCTTTCCTTTCCTTTTCTCCTGACCAAATGACCTAATGTGCGATCCTCGCTCCCTTACAAATTATGTAGTGTAGTGTAAAAGCTTAAACAGAGGGGACCCTTTTTTAATGGATCCTTGTAGCATTTAGCAATTCTAATGCCAAAAGGCCAAAGCCAAAGCCAAAGCCAAAGCCAAAGGGACCAAGTGTTGTGCCAGCCCATTTGCAACACGATCCGATCAGATCGGATACTGTTGCTTGGGCTTTTTCTTTCGTATTTTTCAGATCGTTTTGCCAGCTACCCTCGGGACAGTCTATAAATTTATGGCCTAAGCCGCCGCCTCTCCTTCCATTCCCTAAATGAATTTGTCTCTAACGCCCAATTTGACTTTCGGGTATTCGTTTCGTATCTTCTTGTTTTTTCCTCTTTTTTTATTGGGCTTCTTCCGCTTTTTGCGGTCTACTCTTCAGCTGCTGCTGTTGATAGTTCGATTTCTAAGGGCATTCCCAGGGAGTCCCAGTCCCAGTTCCAAGGTCTTTATTAGGGCCTTTCCGTCTCGGGTTACCTTCTCATTTCGCTGGGCCGCAACTTAAAATGCATTAAGTGCCGTGCAATTAAGTTTTATCGATCCTCGAAAATCTGCCCATCTTGATTGCCGCTTTGTTATATATACAGAATATAAATATATATATCATATATCCTATATGTAGGCAGGTATATGACGCCTTCGTGCTCCACATATATATGCATTAAGTATATGAATTATGAATTGCCGACGCGTTAACAAAATAATTTCGTTTAACTTAATTACATTTTTTCGGTGTTCGGCTTCCTGCGGGTTCTTTTCTTTTTCTTTTGTTATTTTTGGGGAGTTTTTGTTTCGGTTTTGTGGATTTATTGGTTAATATTTATGAAGAGTTGTTTATTTTGTATTTTATTATATATATTATATTACGATATTTATATATTACGATTTGGTTTTTAATTGGCTTTAAAGTTTTGAGTTTTCCTTCATTTAAATCTTTTCTTTTTCAAACAAGATTTTAAACTCTCTTTAACTTTAAGTTCTTTAGATTTTAACTTAGAAGTTCGGAATCCTTTTTCAAGCTCTTTATATATATTTTTATCTCTTGAGGAAATTACTCCTAAGCATATTTTTATTGTTTTTAATAAGGCAAACATTTATGTTTTCTTTTAATGCTTTTTTCCTTGCTGCTGCTGCTGCGGCTGCTGCTTTATTTTCAAGGTCGAAACTGCAACGAATTATGGTCGCTGCTGCTGCTGCTGCTGCTGCTAAATGTTGCTTAAGCATTTAGTGTTTTTAGTGTGTGGAGATATCGCTGTTCGTCATCATCAACTTAACGTTAAATTTAACGTTGGCAACCACTCAGGGCCTTCGACTTGAAGCGTCTTAAATTGCAAACCGCATTGGATATATGCTGTCCGGTATGCGAATGCGCTTAGCACGACAGCAAACATTTGTAGTTTTTTTGCTTTTATTTTTTACACCGAAAGAATATCATTAAAAATGTGCTTAAGAAGAGGAGCAATAAAATGGAAATAAAATAACTTAAATTTAAGACTTTTAACATGGTATTGATAAGGTTTCCGCTGAGATGTAAGTAAGAGTAAGTTGTACAAGGGAGGAAGTTTGAAAAATAAATTCAAAACTGATTTAATTTAGTTAAGAAATGCTTTAATAAATATTTATGTGTTTTATTTATGCTAATACTTATGTTTAATATTTATATTTAACTAGAACCCCTCCATGATTAATTTTTTAAAGGCTTTAAAAATGTAAATAACTTTATCTTGCTACGAAATTTACGAAGCCACAAGTAATATGATTTTTGTATTGAGATTCGCAGGACTTGTGGCCCGTTTCCTTGGCTTTTTCTTGAGCTATTTTATAGCATGTACAGTTGCGGTCAAAATAATAGTAGTGCTGGTCTAGTGAAAAGTTTTTCGGCTGTATCTTCCCAATGGGTTGACGAATCCAATTCATTTCTTCATATTAGTAATTACCAATATCTGCTCTTCCAGTATATGAAGTGATGTCGTCTTATCACATATCTTTCTATTTTATTTTGCATTATTTCCCAATTTAGCACGTTTTTGGCGCAGTCAAAATAATAGTAGTGTCAGATAAATTTTTTTTTATGATTAAATTTACTAAACTTTTCTTAAGATTTTTGGTCTTAAACATTACTTTAGGATGTTATCAAACAGTTTTTAGCATTTCTATATCCTTCGTTTATATTTGGTCCTGGCAATATGGAATGTGGAAAAAAATTGCTGCCAAGAGGCAAAATCTGATTAAAAAGTTTATATCTGAAAGAAAAACCTACTTCAAAGGGTATATATTATTGTATGCTCATCTAAAATGATCACATATGCGATATGTTCAAAAAATCGAGTGGCCGACCAAGGATATTGACAAAAAAGTCAGGGGATCGCCAAGTGAGGCAGGGGATGCATAAGACACTCATGTCTGCTGCAGCCTAAAAAAAAAATTTTTAATCTATGCATATCTGGAAACAATAAGAAGCAACCTTAGAGAGAATGTCCTCATGACAAAAAGTTCCAAAAAAGGGCCTTATCTAACAATAAAGTATCTTGTCAAACGCTTAACGTTTGCCTCAGAATATCTAAGCTGGCCCTCGAAAAAATTTAGGAACATTTTTTTGCCGGAAAAGCCCAACTTAGGTATTTTTACGGCCGTGGGTCTCGAAAGTATTGAAAACGACCACAATTAAAACACTTTTTCCTAAAAATACTTGCAAAACCGTTAGGTACGGGTTTTTCGTCAGTTATGATTTAGGCGAGCCTTGCGTACCATGTAGGTAGGCCAGTGTATTGGCTCAGAAATATAATGGATCGACATTTATATGTCAAATTCTGAGTCGGCGTGATGCTACTATATATTTCAAAGGATATGCCACTTGTTTGGATGTTTTAAAAGGGCAACGATCCAGCAAATACGAGTAAATTGTACATAGAGTGGCTTGCAGCTAACCAGGTAAACGTCTTAAAATGGCCCGCACAGTCACCCAAACTCAATCCGATTGAGATTTTTTGGTGTGACATTCAGAAATAAGTCCTAAAAATACTACCATACAACATTTTTTATCATTTGCAAGTTGTGGAACAATTTTTTCTATGAAAATATGCCAAATCTCAGTTGATTCCAGGGAAAATCGCTGAGGAGTCCTTATTGTCTATAAAGGATATTTAACTAATACTCAAAAAATTCTTATCCATGGATCTATAATAATCAATCAATCAGGTATTCCCAAATAATTTTTTTAGGATGTGGTAATTTTTCAAAAGTTTCACTACTATTATTTTGACCGACTCAATTTTCGTCAAATTCAACATTTATATTTTTCCTTAATAATTCTTTTGAGTAATTTCAAGTTGTTATGTGTTATTAACATCTACTATTAGTTAAGCTTTAATGAAAATTAAAATAATTTTTTTAAAGAGCTTACAAAGTTATTTTTTTGTGGATTTTATATAGCCTTACTGGGCACTACTATTATTTTGACCGCAGCTGTATATACATGTGCTAGTACGTTTTGTGCAGCTGCTAATTACAGTTGCTTTTATTTATTCGCTGCGGATTGTTGCTTGTTGTTTCGCCGCTGTTCTAATGCAGCTTTTATGTGTGTTTTTTTTTCAATTTTTTTTTTCAATTCGCCTGCTGGCTGGCTTTTTTTGGTATTAATGTCAATGCTAACCTTGCTCTCTTTCATTTGTTCACTCGTGTGTTTGCATTGCAATTTGTGCTAGTGCTGTTATGTCGCCGACAACTTAGACTTGAACTAAATGTTGACATTGACAGATCATGTATAGCTAGGATAAATATATGAAAAACATAGATAAATCCAGAATCGATCCACATTGAGGGCAACAAACTGTTTGACAAAATTATGCAAAATAGAAGCTCTTTTGTCTTTCTATGAAGCAAAGTTTTAACGCAATTGCGTTAAGTGATTTGTAAGCCAAAAGTGGCAACAAAAAGTCACAGAAAAAAAATACATCAAATAAAAAATACAACAAAAAACAAATGGAGGAGGCTGCACCCTGCCTTGTTTTTGTTGTCGCTGTAAAATGTTAATGAGACAGGCACGAACTGTGAACGGAAAATCGCTTTTCGGTTCTATGTGCACATTATATATACATACATTCATATATGTTTGTTTGAAAGAGTATATCTTGAGGTAGTTGAGAAATATTTGAAGTTACAGGTAAAGAAAATTGAAGACTTCAAAAGTGTGTGCATAATTTTCTCATAAATGTTTAAATGCTTTATAATGATGTTAGATATTAAAAATGTTAATAAACCTCTTGATCTTTAAATACTTAGTACTAAAATCTTTAATAAAAATGAAGGATTTCAAAAATCACTAAGATAATGATAAAGGTGTTCTTGTGTCTTAAAATCCAGTTCTTAAATATTTTTGAAAATCTTTCTAGCTAAGGAAAAGTGGCTTAAAAAACCCCCATTAAAACTTGTACAAATAATTAGATTTTGCATTATTTTGGGCCTATTATTTGGCCAACAACTGTGAATGTGTCGGGCAGAGAGCATAAGCCATACATGTGTGACTCTATTGGTTGTAACAATTAGCACCATGCACATGGACAGCCTTCGGTGCTGCTGTTAGTCACTCCATTTAGCCCGTCATTCAGTCAGTCAGTCAGTCAGTCAGTCAGTCAGTCAGTCAGTCAGTTGTTCAATTCCCCCGGCTGCAATTGTATGGTTTTTAGTTTTAGTTGCTATTTAGCATGCTTCTTTGTGCAACTCGCAGGTGAGACACGAAATTTAGGTCAACGCATATATAATATATTCATTCTAAAAACGCCTCGTGTCGGTGTGTGTGTGTCAATATTTATCTATTTGTGTTGGTCAGTTCCCAAAAGCAACAAAAACAATTGCAAAAGCAAAGCAACAAAGCAACAAAGCAGCAAAGCGGCAAAGCAATCATTTAGTTGACAAACTCATTTGCTTTGCTGCTTTGGAGATAATGACCGCCAGCACAAAAGCTCGAAAACAAAAAACGTAACGGAAATTCATCAAAAAAAAAAAAATATATATATATAAACAGAGTCCCAATAAAGTCGGTGATATATATGTATCTGTGAAGGAACTAGTTCTTGCCTTGCACAAAACGAAGCCTTCAAAAAAAGCTACAGGTGGCTTTAAATTAATTACATGCACTTGTTAATGAGACAAGTGATGAACCTTTTAAGAAACTAGTTTCGAGGGTTTCAGCTTACTTAATATTTAGCTTAATTAAGTAATAGTAATTTTATATCAAGAAAATTCCGTTTATTAGCTTTTTTCGGTTGAATTTATTATTATTTGTTTAATTAGAGTTGAGGCTAAACAAGTGTGTTTTAAATTACATTTTTACAGTTTTAAGACACCGTTTTAGGTGATTTTTTATATTTATAAAAATGTTTCTGATATCTTTACCATTTCTTTAAAAGCTTTCTATATTTATAAAAATGTTTCTGATGTCTTTACCATTTCTTAATTGATTTAATTTAGTAAAAATGGGTTTATTTTATCAAATTCTTGTAACTAAAAATACTCAAAACTTCCAGCTAGATTTAAAGCCTGCCTTAATTTGTTTCCAGCTTCTTCGCTTTTGTTTTTTTTTCCCCCAACCGCATCTGGTTGACCTTCCCTTACCGTTATATAGGACCGATTACAACATACTATATATATACAGTATCATCATCATCTGTCAACAGCAACAATTTTAGCAAAAGCAACTAAACAAAAAGCTGGAAAAAATCAATAATGATGATGAGCTGCTGCGCCGCTTAAACTTGCTTCACTCTTGCTCTCAATATTTATTGCCAAATGCGAGAGCAGAGAAAAAAAAGCGAGCTTGTTTTAACTGTAAATAATAAACGAAAAAAAACAAAAAAAAACACTGTTTTCCAATGCAGTCACAGGAGAGGAGGAGGAGCAGAGTTGACCCACATTTGCATACGAAACGAAACTGAAACAAGCTAAAAAGGGGAGATGAAGACGAAAACGAGAAAAAACGACACAAAAAAAGAGATTATGTTAAGCAAACACCCACTTACAACATGCTAAATCCCCACCCTCGTGGCATCTTGGCATCTTTGGTGATTTTGTTACAAATATGAAATTATGCGTATAAAATGTATTTCGGTTTTATTTTCTGCCTGCTTTTTTTCCTCAGCCAAAACCGCACTGTAAATGCTGCTCTGTTCATTATGACGTAACTGCTGCGGCGGCTGCTGCGCTGCTGCGGCTGTGATTACGGACCCGGTGTTAATACAGTTAAAGCGGCCTAACCTTGAAAACCGGTAGATTTTTTTTCTTCGGTTTTTTTTTTATTTATTTGTATTTTTTTTACTCAATTTCATGTGTGTCCCACTGCTGTGTGTGTGTGTGTGTTTGTGCATATCATTTATTACTTGGCTTTTATTTATAGTTTGTTGCTGTGTGTTTGTTGTCTGATTATTATTATTATTATTACCATCATTATTTGCCCCCCTTGGCGTGCCTGTGTTTGTTGGTAATTTCACTTGCAGCCAAGTCACTCAGTCACTCAGCCAAACAAAAGACTTAGGCAACGAACTTGATATTGATATTGAAATATTTGACATTTGTCAATATAAGCGAGCCAGCGAGCGAGCGAGCGTGTGTGTGTGATTTGATGGGTTGGGAGCACATAAAAAAGTTACGGTATACAAAAAATTAAGTGAAGATAAATTTAGGCTCTAGAGGATCTAGTAACTATTTAAAATAATAAATATTCAATTAAGAAGGCTGTCTTTGGTTTATTTTAATTTTTTATACAAATATTGTTGGTTGTAAAATAACCAAAGGATTTTTTTGTTTCATATTTTAAATGTAAGCTTTAAATTTTAATTATTTAAGTATTTTAATAATTCAGAAATAAGTCAAAGAGGAAGAAAACATTTAAAATATGTAAGTCTTTTATAAAATATTCTAGAGGCTCTTGTAACTATTTAAAATAATAAATATCAAATTAAGAAGGCTGTCTTTGGTCTACTTTAATTTTTTATAAAAATATTGTTGGTTGTAAAATAACCAAAGGATTTTTTTGTTTAATATTTTAAATGTAATATTAATACAAATCGGAAATAGAGGCTTTACATTTTAATTACTTAAGTATTTTAATAATTCAGAAATAAGCTAAAGAGGAAGAAAACCTTAAAATATGCAAGTCTTTTATAAATTTAATAATGAATAAATAAAGAAGAATTCTGTGCTTGTTTTTAAAATAGGTATAATAAAGTGTAAATGATTTTAATAATAAATAAATAAAGAAACAAGTTAAGCTGGTGATAGTTGTATGAAATTCTTTCCCAGTAAACCTATTTATTTTATTCAAACAATTTCCTTAAACATTTAAAATATTCTAGCAAAGCCCAGGTTAGCTTTAAAAAATTAAGCCAAAAGTGTTCCCTTACTTAACCCCAATCCGTTTGGGAAAAAAGCGAAATGCCGAGTGACAACACATTTGATTTTTTTCGACATTTCAAATCGAAACCCACAAATATCAATTTTATGCAAATCTCTCTCTACCAGCGGCATCTGAAAATTTCACAAATCCATAGGTTTTTAAGCAGATAATTGACCAATGTCGAGATGGAGATGGCGCGGGGAATAATGGTTTGGCTATTTCGGTTGATATTGGCTTTGAAATTGCACAATTTTTCGTATGAGACTGTCTTTTGTCTTCTGCGAGCGCTGATGAAATTTCTTTTGAACGAAATTCGAGGCGGCGATAAAAATTTCACATATCTCTCTCGCTGGAGAAGAGTTGCCAAAAAAGAAGCTATACACATATATAATATATATGTAAGTCTCGGAGATATATATACTCGATCGGTTTGTCAATGGCTGCGTTTGTCAAGTCGAAAACCAGTTCAGAGAGGTGCAGCCTCAGCGGCAGCCTCAGTGTCAGCCTCAGCCTCCAATGCAATGCAATGTGCTTAACGCATATGGATCGGTATCGGCAGCGGTATCGGGGTGTATCGGGGTATTGGCATCGGCATCAGCTATATAGTACGAGTTGTCAATGCTTTAGTTAGTCGTGCGAGAAAGAGAGACAATCGCAGCTAAATGCAGTTTCATGCAGTCATTCATTCATTCATTTAGTCAGTCACAAGTCAACCCTGACCTGAAAAGACTTACTATATGTACGTGTAACGTATGTATGGATGCATATCTATACATATGCATATATATATAAATTGATATAGGCATGCCAGTATGTTTGTTTTGTTTGCTTTGGCCTGGCTTGGATGCCTCTCTTTAATGCGCCCTGCAAATGCATCTTTATTACTTATTTGTACCTGCTAGAGTTTATTAAAAAAATAATAAAGAAAACTATGACAATTGAAGGGAATTCATTGTGTAAAAAAATTAAAACATAATTCGTGTACAGCTGTTGAATTTATGTATGAAAAACTTCAATAAAGTCAAGTCTTTAATGTGGCATCACAATGTGATTAGTTCACGGCTTCCCTTTGTGGCTATATTGTTTTAATTATATATATATTTTAATATAATATATATTATATATTTTCTAATTATTTTACAAGTATATTTTATTTTATTATCAAGCCCTTAAAAAATCCTCCATAAAAACTCCCTCTAATATCACCCTAAAAACATCTTAAAACTCAACTCAAAAACCGCTCAAAATCATATCCTTTTTTACCTTTGCTAAAGAATAAAATTATATTTAAAACAAATCCGTTTTCCAACCACATTCTTCTTTGCTTAAACCTTAAAGGAAATACTTAAATAAAATGCTTTTCAATGTAATAAAGAACTGACAGCTTTTCCCAGCTAATTGCCTAAGTAATTGTATTGGCATTTCATTTTCTTCTTACTTGCCTTTGGAATTTATATTGATTTAAATGAAACTAAGGGCGGAAATTAATTAGCATACAATCAATAAATAAATCATATAGCCTGGCATTCGAACTTGACAAATCAAAAGTCATTACAGTTTATGAATGATTTAATTCGATTTAAACATAATTAGCATGAAATATCGAAATCTATCGAATTACGCCCGCATCGTTTTTGTTATTATATTATTTTTTGCACATGTTTATTTTTGGTTAGAGCGAATAAAACTGTTTTTTTTTGTGCCTGTCGTGGCCGGTCCGAAACGTGTTTATTTTTTTGTGATCTTCTGCCAAAAAAAAACCTAACTGTTTTTTTGCTGATGTTTTTTTTTTTGCTGTTAACAACGAGAATGAAAACGAGTTCTATATTATTTGTGTGGCTGCTTTGATTACAAATGTTATAAAAACGTGTTTAAACCAAAAGAAAAAAAAAGAGAATATTAGCAATAAAGAAAAAATCGAAAATTTAAAAATACACAAATTATAAAACAAGTTTCCATTAATATAAGAAATTCGCAAACGATTCGCAAGTTATTGACACTTTCCAGAGAGAGAGAGAATACAATTGGGAATTTGCGAATATTTCTTACAATTTATTTGTTTTGTTTTAATTTTTAACTTTATTAATTTCTTCTTTTTATTTGTTTTGGCCTGCCAGCTGTTGATTGGATTTATTTATGGATTTTGTGTGGGCTTAATGTAATTAAATTCTTGGCGTGATGACTTTTAAGTTGGAAAATTATAAAATATATTTTTGGTATTTATTCTTCTTAAAAATTTATTTGTAGAATTTATGAACTGTGTATTAAATATTGCTGTAAGCATTTCGTTCAATTGTTAATTAACTTAGAAATTTATTTCTATTATTCTGTATTTTCTATTGATTTTTCCTGCAATATTTCCCATATTTTCTTCTCTCTTTTCCTCTCTGATCTTATCATTTTTGTATCCATATCAAAAAGGTAAAGGTAATTCAATTAGGAAATTGTTGCCGAAGAAAAATAGGAAAAATAATGCATTTTCATGGCAAGGCGAACAAAGGGCAAGAAGAGGGTGAGATAGGAAGAGTGGAGACGGGAGAGACAAAGAAAATACACACACACACACCTTACGCACCACATCATCATCATGATGATCGTCTTAATCATTGATGATCATTCATTGCCTCTTCAGTTCTTTCTTTTCATTTGTTCTGCTTCTACTCCTTCTTCTTCTTCTTCGTTTGCTTGCTCCTGCTGCCTCAACTGCATACCAACAAGAAGCAGCAGCCAAAGGCAGACGGAAAACAAGTAAGAAAGCTACAGTCGACTGTGCTCGACTGTGAGATACCCGGTACCTAAACGTTTGCGCTTCACACTAAAATGCAATTAAAAAATGTACATACACTACATTGTACATACATACATTGGCGCCATTACATCGCACGGCCAAGGCTCGAATGCGCCACCTGTCGGCTACAGCTTGCAACAGCAGTGCCTTAGGGCGGTGTGTTAAAATTCTAACCTTATTGCTAATATCTCCCATGTTTATCATCCGATTTTACTGAAATTTTCAGGAAACGTCCATTTTATTTTTTTTATTTTTTGTATCTATTAACTTTAACCCGAAAATAACGAGTATAGCTTAATAATTTATGATTTATGAGGGCGCAAGTTTTAAAACAAACATGATCTGCGTGTAACAGATTCCAATGTTGTCACCAAATTTGGTAACTCTAGCTCTTATAGTCTCTGAGATCTGTTGTTTCACACGGACAGACAGACGGACAGACGGACATGGCTAAATCGACTCGGCTGGTGACGCTGATCAGGAATATATATACTTTAAAGGGTCGGAGATTTCTTCTTCTGCCTGTTACATACATTCTCGGTTGGCACTAACTTATAATACCCTTGTACCCTATGGGTACCGGGTATAAAAACTCACTCGCTTCCTTTTTTTCTTCTTTTTATTATTTTTCAAATGTATTCTACGTTCTTTTCGCTGCTTCTCTTTTTCGCTGCTCTTCTTCTGCTGCCGCTGCCGCCGCCTCTTCCTCCTGCTCCTCCTACTCTTCCCACTGCTCTTCTTCTTTCGCTGCTTCTTCTTCTTCTTCCTCTTCTTCTCGGTTGGCAGCACTTGAGACCTGTTTTTCAGTCTCCGCCTGCTCGTCTCTCCCTCTAACCCTCGGCTCGCTTCCTTTGTGCTGTGTATTCTCGCTTGTTGTTGATTCACTGCACAAATAAATCTCAGCTTTAAATGTTATCAAGGTGCTCGCGCATGTGTGTGTGCAGGATTCTCTTGTTGCCCTTTTTTTTTGGGTTGTATTTTTCTGTATTTTGCTTTCCTCCTTTCCTCCTCTGATTGTCAAATATCGTTTTTGGTTGCCAGATTAAAAAGGAACCCTTGGCACAGGTAGACCCCCTCGCACACACACAAACACACACTCACCTACACACAGCCAAGTGCATTGTTTTATCAGTGGCAGCAGGTAAAACTAATGCCAAAAAAAAGGAAGAGAGAACAAGTAAGAACGAAGGAAAGCAAAGTAAAAGGAAAAACAAACGGAGCGAATTTTTACTGCCTATTGGAAATGCCGAGCGTAATCGAATGACTTAGGCAGCGAACTTGATTTTTGAAGCTGGGAAAGGAGCGGCAAACATAAGACTTTGGCAGCGAACTTTAGATTTATAATACAAAAATATTAAAGTAAACATTCTATATTTTCGATATGTATTTTTTATTTAAATAAAGTTAAGTTAATCCCTTATATTCTTAGTAAATTATTTGTTCAAAATCGAAGCTTAATTTGTGCTTTTATTTGTTTTTTAAAATTAATTTTTAGAGTTGTTATCGTAGTTTCTGTTTGGATTCTTCTTTATTTCTTTGATTTTATTCGATTCCTTTTTATTTTCAATGTGTGTTTTCTTCTTTTATAAATTGTAGTGTGACCGTAGTCTTTTCTCTCCTTAATCCTAATTTTCTTATTGTCTTAATTTATCTCTATGTGATACAGCGGAATTAGAACACAAATGCGGAAATTCATATTATACTAATGCTACTTTCATAAAATGCTAAAAGGGCTACACTGTACCATACTTAGTACTCAGTTAATGCTTACAGAGTATATGATTTACACACTTTTTAGCTGATAGTCATAGAACCGTAAGCTTATTACAATCTATTTTCTGCCCAATTCCTTGTTGAACTTTTAAAGATCTAAGGAATTCGAATATTTAGATCATTAATATTGTTAGATTTCTAATTAAAAATTTAAAATTAAACATATTTAATGTTCTAGCTATTTATTTCGAATCTAAAATACCAAAAAAGACTTCATTTATTTAATTTATAGTTTAAAATCTCTCCCTCGAACTTGTAAGTTTTTATAATGATATGTTTCAACGACCCTTTCTTCTTTAAGTAATAAATATATATCCCATTCAATCTTAGGTATATATTATCAAAAGCTAACTCAATCATTCGATTCATTTACATATGCTCAATCAGAAGTAAGGAGCCCGCATCTCAACTCCAATTAGCTGGAGATATTCTCGATCGCCTGGCTGCGATAAACAATAGAACTGAGATTCGATTTCCATAGAAAATCCCAGCAGAACATCGAGCACTTACTGGCTGCTCTATGAAGTAATAGTAATAGTTTTTCGGTTTTTGTTTTCTCTCTTTCTCTTTTTGCATTTACCTCATTTCATTTACCACTTGACTTTTGCTTTTGACTCGTCTCCGACCGTCGTCGGACGACGGTGAGTGTTGTTTACCGAGGGTTCGCTGAACTCCTCCCAGTCCCAGTCCCGGTCCCGGTCCCGGTCCCGGTCTTATATCCGTATCTCTGTCGCCGGAGAAGGGTCTCTGGGGGAACCTTTCGCTGACTTCCGCTCGAGGATTGCAACATCTGCGTGTAAGCTGCGTGCAATTGAACTTGCAGCTCTTCTAACAGCTGCAGAATTTGCATGGATCGCTCTCCTTTTCTTCCCATTTCGCTTGCCATTTTTTTGGCAACTTCTTTATCGGCGATCGGTCGATCAATGAATTTCCTTTCGGTTATTTATTGACTTTTACTAGCGGCCAAGAGAAAGAAAGATCGCTGACGGGAGATAGAGAAAAATGTAACAGGAAGTAATGCTCATAACTTTTTTTTTCCTCTTCTTATACTATAGTATATATTTTTTGTTCGAGGCTGTGGAGCGATGGAGGGCCTGGAAACTAGGAGGAGGAATTCTTGCCCGTATATATGTACATATATAACTTCATGATTTTCTCGGGCATCGCGAATGTGTGCTCTGTGGAGGCTCCATACTCCAAGGCCCTTCAGAGCATTTTTAACCAGGTTTTGTGTTCTGCCTCTGCGCGGCGTTCTTCTGGTGCTTTTCTTCTGCTTCTTCGACTGGTTCTACAAGTTTTATTATGGCCAGTTGCCTTGACTTTGCTTAGGCCAAATGGCAGACGACGTGCCTACAATGCACTCCACCCAGCGTCCTCATCCTCCTGCCCCTGGCTCCACCTCCTCCTCCACCTCCTCCTTCTCTGAACTTGATCATCATCATCTTAGTCATTGTGTGTAGTTAACTCCAGCGCTAGTCTAGGCTGAAAAAGTTCTCTTTCTGCTCCACACTCTTTTCGCTTTGGCTTTGGCTTTGGCTTTGGCTTTGGCTCCATCTTCTCGCAAACTTGTACTTTTGCTTGGTCGAGAGGAGTTCGTTTTTTTTGTTGCCTCTTAGTACCTTGTACTTTGCTAGTTATATAATTTTTTTTTCTTTCGTTCATGCTTCGGCTTACTGTGTGTGAGTGTGCGCTCAAGTGTGTGAAGTTCTTGGCCATGGGCATAGCCCACAGAAGGTAGGGGGGGGAAAAACGCGAACCGTTCGCGGTAATTGAACAAAGAGTGGGCTCTGGTTGTGTGACCAGATGTATTTTTAAAGCAGAGCAATGTGAGATTAGATTAGAAGAAGAGTGAGATAGTGTGTATATTCAAGAATAGTAAAACTAAATCAATAGGAATAATTAAAAAATAAAAAGAAAATCATTTCAAGGCTGTGTGACCAGCTGTGACCGATTTTATAGCATTCTTTCGAGTGACCAAAGCTGTATTTAAAGCAAAGATATCTCAATATCTCCTTAAGTGAAAGAGTATTTGTATTCAAGAATAATAAAACTAAATCAATAGGAATAATTAAAATATAAAAAGAAAATCATTTTAAGGCTGTGTGACCAGTTTTTAAGCATTCTTTCGAGTGACCAAAGCTGTATTTAAAGCAAAGATATCTCAATATCTCCTTAAGTGAAAGAGTATTTGTATTCAAGAATAATAAAACTAAATCAATAGGAATAATTAATAAATAAAAAGAAAATCATTTTAAAGCTGTGTGACCAGTTTTTAAGCATTCTTTCGAGTGACCAAAGCTGTATTTAAAGCAAAGATATCTTAAAATCTCCTTTAGTCTTAAATGATCAGAATATCTTCCTATTGGAGACATACAAAATATGAAAAATAAGAAAACCCATTTAAAATAACCACCTATTCCCATTAAGGTGTTTCCCCTGATCACAAATATCTCTTATACAACCATTTTTGCAATCTTCCGAGTACATAAGGTTGCGAAGCGATTTCCCTTCAAATAGCTTCCATTACAATATCCGCAGAAATCATAAAAATTATACAGCGGAAGCGTTCATAATACATTTTTAAGTGGATAGCGATAGACCAGAAGGAGGAGGAGAAGGCGGGCTGAGAAGGAACCGAGAACGCAACGTGCTATTTAATTTAATAAATGTATATAACACTCTGCTCCATGAACAAAAAATATATAACCATGAAACATAATGCCCATGTAAGGGGGGAGGGCAGCAGAAATTATGAGGCTGCGTGTGAGACGATTCTGTTGAAGCCAGGCTATGGTTAAAAATAAATACAGATATAATTAAGGCCAGACAAAGGGCAGTTAAAAGCTTAGAAACAAAAGACTTTGGCAAAAAAAAAAATAAAAAAAAAAACCAAGCTGACGCACAAAAAGAGAAGGAAAGAATACGAACGAAACTCACTTTCAAATAAAATCGAAAATACGCTTAATTAATAAACACCAAAAGTCGAAGAAAGTTCTTGCCTAATCATTTATGAAAATTAAAACCTTTAACCTAAGCAGCTCTGGGGGGACGCCGCCTAAATCGAAAATCGAAAATCGAAATGACTTAATAAGCATGCTGCTGGGCGAGATTATATAACGACGCCAACAGACGAAGCAGGAACACACAGAAAAAAGCCAAAGAAAACCAAAGAACAGAACAGAGTGGAGAACTCTGGCTGGGCTTTGGCCAAAAAAAAAATAAATTAAACGAAATAAAAACGCTTACGAAATTCAATGAAAGTGATTGATGTTGAAGTAAGCCCAGCTCCGCATGGAGAATGGAAGATAGACAGGGCAGCTACAGAAACAAATACAGATACAGATACATAGATAGATACCGCTGCAGAGATACAGATACAGATGGTGTGGGCGACAAAAATCAGAATAAAATGCGCGAAAAGAAAGGAAAAGAACAAAAGCTGGCCAAAAGTGAAGCTTGAAAAGATTTCCAGGCAATAGATATTATTATGGCATGCCATTTTGTATTCTATATTGGCAAAAAAAAAAAAAAACTATAATAAACTGTCTGACAGATTTGTAGCAATTATTTATCTAAATAAATTAGAGCTCCTGCTGTTGTTCCCCCTGTTCTTTGGTGAGCGGATTCAAGAAGGCATTAATATGGATTTAGAGATTTTAAGTGAAGCCTTTATAACTGGAATCATTTTGGAAAAATATCTAGTTTAATTCAATTTCAAACTAATTGAAATAAAAGATTAAGAGCTTACAAAGGAATAAGTAATATAGAATAGAAGCTTATAGGATTAAAGGTAAAGATAATGTTCATATAGAACTGTTATCAAATCCCTGAATATTTAGAACATATAAATTGTCAAGGCAGATATTTATGAAGACTAATTAAAAAGCATCAGGAACTTTGATATTTAAACGTTTCCCTTAGTGAAGTAATTAAATGAAGCAAAGTAATAGCTTAAAGAAAATAAATATAATAAGTATATTTTTCATGAAAATATATTTATATTTATTTTAAATATATATTTTTCCAGCTAAGACTTGTTAATAAATTGCCTAAAACCTAACATGTAAAGTCTTTAAGATTCTTTCTTAAATTTCTGCAGTAAAGTTCAAGGAAGTTCAAGATAAATATATATTTACAAATTCTTAAGGAGTCTTTCTTAAAATTCTGCAGTCAAAGTTTAAGGAAGTTTTAACAGAAATATTTAGAAATTTGTATAGGCTCCACTACATATTTTTGGTCAAATTTATTTATGCATTTCGATGTTTTCCCCAGACATTTTTCTCTCAAGAAAGTTCTCTTTAAGTCTCGAATTTTTGAGGGAATTTAAATAAGAGGAAATATATTTGTAAGGAACCCTAACTCACCATTTTGAACTTGGCCTGTTGAGCGTTCGACTTCCAATTCCGCGGGACTTTGAGTTAGATTTAGATTCTGATTCTGATTCTGATTGAGTTGGATTTGATTTGGGTTCTGATGATGTCCAAGATCGAGGCTGTTGCGCGACTGGCCAAAGTAGTGGCGGCGATGGTGGAATCGCTTTCGCGTCAGGCTCAGCGGCTGCTGGTCGTGATCCTGCGACGACGACGACGCCTGCCCTTGGCCTTGCGGCTCCGGCGGCTGGGCTTGCGGCGGCGGCGGCGGTGAGGGCGTGGGCGTGGGGGTGGGCGAGGGGGCTGAGCCACCGCCGCCATTGGCATTGGGGCTCAAGGGCGGCACCAGACACCGCTCGTCATCCTGGCTCTTGTGCTGCAGCAAGTTCTGCGATTCGAGCAAACGCTGCTGCTGCTGGTGCAGGCGATTCTTGATCAGGAATATCTTCGGCATGTTGCGCGATTAACGATGAACGATGAACGATGAACGATCAGCGATTAACGATTACGATTAACGATTAACGATAAACGACGCGACGACGACGACACGCGACGATTTGTTTTAGATTTCGTTTCGATTTCGAGTATTTAGTATTTTGGAGGTGGACGAGGGACAGTCACAGTGTGTCCGAAATAAACAAAACACTAATCCAATTGTGTGTGTATGTTTGTTTGCCGCTCGTCCACTGTGCATATGGAAAAAAAAAAGGAACCAATTTTAATTTGGCTTTTCGTGTCATGTGAGCCAGGCTCAAATCGCCTTCTGCTTGGCCCTCTTCATGTCTTTTTCTCGTTGTGTGTGCGCTAGTTATTATCCTTTGACCGGGGCTTATCCTGGGGTTTTCAGTTCAAAAATATTTGAATTTCGCTCTTCAAACACTTTGAAAAAATTGTACTTGAAAAAAAAATGGATTATTATTATTTTCAGTTTTGTTCTTGCCGCATTTTTGTCACTTGAAAAAAAATTAAAGTTGCTTCTGTTTTGGGTGCACACACACACACACACACACACTTTACACTTGCGATATTTCACAGTACTCGTAGGTATTTCATGTTTCAATAATGTGTTTATTTTTGTTGAATTTTATTTTTGGTTTGGTTGTTGCTGTTTGTTTTTTTTTGTTTCTTGTTTTGGGATTTTTCGCCCAGGTGAGTTGAAGCGAAAACACGTGCATTCACAACGCCGGCTCGCCACTTACTGTATTCGAGCGGTCCGCGCTGCGGAGCAGTTAGGCCAAAGTCACCGATCGATCTCGCCGCTACAACAAACTCAGTTAGACGGCGCTCCGAATTCGCTGCAAAACACCGTAAGCCGAGAGAGAGAGAGAGAGAGCGCGAGCAACAGCTTCGCTTTCGGCGATCGGCGATCGGCAATCGTTGCCGAAGCCGAAGCCTCAGCCTCAGCCCCGGCCGAAGGTGAGCTCTCGCGTCGCCGCGCGCACCTGTGAGAGGAGAGTGAGAGTGTTTTTGTGTGCGAGCCCTGTGCGTTTGCGTTGCTGTTGCTGTTGCTGTTGCTGTCATTTCGCTCACATAACGTTTCTCATGCAGTTTTTCGCCGTTGCCGCTCTCTCTCTCTCTCTCTGGGCACTCTCTCTACCTGTCTCTGTCAGAGTCAAGGTAATGATCACAACGATGATCACGCTGATCGCCTGCTGCTGCTGGTGCTCGTTCGTTCTTTGCTTTGGCCATTTGCCGGTTGAGATGGTCTTGCTCTGCCATCTCTTCTCCTTGGCTCTCTGTGGAGCTGTACTTGTTGTACTTAGACTTGGTTATTAATATGTTTTCTATGGGTTTTAACTCCCATCTCCCCCCAGATCGAAGAAATTATGAAATAACTGCTTTTTCCATAAAGAGAGATAGAAGATTTCCATCACAATTAGGATTACTTAATACAAAATCAGAGTCAAGCCATTGGATTTGTTTTGCTTTTAGTTTAATGGCTTTTTCTCAGTGTATTCTTATAGCTTACAGAAGAGCCTTTTGATTCTTTTTAAGATTCCTCAAATAAAAGGTAAAAGAAAAAATCTTTTGAGGTCTAAGTATCCCTAAAAATTGAGCTCAGCACAAGTTTGTGTCCTAAGTCTTTTGATTATTTTTAAGATTCCTCAAATAAAAGATAGGAAAAAAATCCCTAGAGGTAGTATCCCTAAAAAACATTAGCAAGTTTGTGTCCTAAGTCTTTTGATTTCTTTCTCTTTCAAAAATTAAAGAACGAAAAATAAGAAAAGTGTGTTAAGAGTTCTACAAGAACTAAGAACAATCTGTTCTATGCAATTTTATTTGTACTAAATTTTAGTGATTAATATTGTAAGCTCAAAGCAAGTTTATGTCCTAAATCTTTTGATTTCATTCCCTTTCAAAAACAGAAGAACGAAAAAAAAGAAGAGTTTGTTAAGAGTTCCACAAGAACTAAGAACAATCTGTTCCTCCTTATGCAATTTTATTTGTACTAAATTTTAGTGATTAATATTGTAAGCTGAAAGCAAGTTTATGTCCTAAGTCTTTTGATTTCTTTCTCTATCAAAATCAAAAGAATGCAAGAAAGAAAGGAGGTTGTTGAGAGTTCTATAAGAACTAAAACAATCTGTTCCTCCTTATGCAATTTTATTTGTACTAAATTTTAGTGATTAATATTGTAAGCTCAAAGCAAGTTTATGTCCTAAGTCTTTTGATTTCATTCTCTTTCAAAAACAGAAGAACGAAAAAAAAAGAGTTTGTTAGGAGTTCTACAAGAACTAAAACAATCTGTTCCTCCTTATAAAATTGTATTTGTACTAAATGTTAGTTCCTATAAAACACTGTGATTAATATTGTAAGCTGAAAGCAAGTTTATGTCCTAAGTCTTTTGATTTCTTTCTCTATCAAAATCAAAAGAATGCAAGAAAGAAAGGAGGTTATTGAGAGTTCTACAAGAACTAAGAACAATCTGTAATCTGTTCCTTCTTATGCAATTTTTCTCTAATGCATTTTAGTTTCTGTAATACACTGTGATTAATATTGTAAGCTCAAAGCAAGTTCAAAAACAAAAGAATGAAGGTTGTTGAGAGTTTTACAAGAACTTAGAACAGATATCTTTCCTATAAATATTTTCCTAATGTTAATTTTCAGAATACACTGTGATTAAAAGTGTAAGCTCAAAGCAAGTTCATGTTCTAAGTCTTTTGATTCGTTTTTCGCTTTCAAATCGAGAAGAACGAAAGAAAAAAACACAGCCAAAAAGGAGGCATAAAAAAGGAGGTAAAAGTTTCAATAATTTTGTTGTTGTTTTCCGCGGCCCTTTAAGAATTTCATCATCATTAAAGGTATGCCTGTGTGTGTGTGTGTGTGTGTGTGTGTGTGTGTAGCGAAGGAAAGAGAGCCGCGGTAAATACAATAAGAAGAAATAACGAGCCAAAGAAGAAGAAGCGGCGGCAAGTAAAATGGGAAAAAAGTACCCATATAAGCGAAATTAAACGGCAAAATAGTTGGCAACGCAGGCATTTCTCGCTCTCAGGTGAGTCCCTCACCCTCCCCCTCCCCATCTCTTCGCCTGTGTGTGTGTGTGCGTGAGAGAACCATGATGATGATCACTTAGAGTGCGCTTAGAATGGCAAATAAGACTGAGAGAAAGAGCGCTCGCGCGAGAGAGAGCTGCACATCGCATGAGAACGAGGGAGGGAGAAAGAAGGAGGCAGCAGGCGCTGTCCCACTCCAACACGCACAGGTGCGATGCCAACGGATAACTAACGTTATTTCACACACACTCACGCACACAGCGACAAGTCGCAAGTGATGTAAGCGACGGCGAATTCAGCGCGTCGAATTCAAGCAGCGCCCACCTGTGGGACACACACACACACACACCCACAGGGGCGCACGCTCTTCTGCGGCGACGTAACAAATTTACAGCTAACTTTGTGCTGGTGTGCGGCGAGAGAGCGAAAAGCGACAGAGATAGAACGAGGGATAGAGAGAGAGAGCGCGCCAAAGCCGAAAGCCGAAGCTGAAAACGAAGATCAAGTCGCAGCCGAAGGTAGAAACGAAGACTGTTGCTTAGTTTGAGAGAAGTATACTGAGAGAAATTAAAGCAATTTTCTTTGCAATTAATTACAAAAAATATTTAAACATTAATTGGTATTTATTTATATATTTATTTATTTTTTTAAGATTTTTTCTCTATACTAGAAAGACTCAATAAAATAAAGCAAACGGAAAGAGCTTATAGTTTGTTTAAATACCCACCCCCTTTAATTCTCTGTGTGTACCGATCGTGAGAGAATCTGAGAGTGAGAGAGCCAGCGAGCGGCACCTTAAAAACCTGTTGTTAACTTTGGCTTTGACTGTGACTTTGCCGTTGAGGCAGCGGCAATGTTAATGTCGTGACGTTGGCGTTAGCAGAGGTTTCTTCTGTTTCTTCTTCTTATTCTGGCTCTTCGGCGGAGCCTGCTGAAGAACATCTACCAGGTTGTTCCTGCGCCAACTTCACTCTCACTCGAAATTCCGCTCGCTGGCCAAAATGCAAGTGTTCTGGCCCAGAACCCAAACATGTGTACATACCTATATATAAACACAAAAGATTGTAGCCTCAAGAACATGGGAGTGGAATTTGAAACATATTTTTTATAATTATATTACAATTATTTAGTTATTTGGAATTCTAACAAGTTTTTTGTTGCAAGTTCGTGTCCTAAGTCTTTTGATTTTATGTCGATTTATATGGGAAATGAGTTTAAGAAAAGAAATTGTATAAATGAAGAAGGGGGTTCTTTAAAAATTAAGCTTTTATTTAAGTTTATTAAAAAATTATAATAAATTAAAATTATAAAAAAAGAGTTTTGTTTGGGACTAATTTTATTTGTTCAAAAATGTCTACTATAATGTGTCTCGAGTCCTTTGATTTGATTTTGTTTTTTAAAGGGAATTAAGAAAGTTTGGAAAAGAGGAAAGTAGCTGGTAACAAGTCTAAATCACTTCAAAAGGCTGTCCATATATTACTTAATCTTCCCAGGGGGAGGAGGCTCAGTGAAACGATTATGTTTGATTATTTGGGGAGTGGGGGTTTTTGTCAAGGATTTCTTAATCATTTCATATCAAAATATATTTAAAAAAACGTTTGCTTAAAGTAAATTTGAGAATAAATTGTATTATTATGTAATAATATTAAAGAGGGTTTCTATAATAATTACCCTTGATTACATAGGGTGTAACAGTGTAAAAAATCATTAAAACCGTGATTACGTAATAAGTAAATTATGATAATCATAAAGGAGTTTTCCAGATTAAATTACATTTAAACTTATTAATAATTCCATTAAAAAGAATGTTGATGCTCTCAGCCATATGCCTTTACTTATTTAATTAAAAATGTGTATATTAATAAAAATCAAAGGAGATGTAAAATATTATCTAACACGAATTCAGATCATTGGCTTACGGAATTTCCTTTTTCTACCTATTTAGTTATTTAGTTTAAGTTAAGCAATAAATAAATCGAAACTGACTGGTAATTATATTCTCATATATATGCGAGTACAAGCCCTTTCCCAGTCCCAGATAGTTGATCAAGATTTCCGACCAAAAGCGAATCTCAAGTTCTTGATCGCGAAACCAACAGAGACTCGAGCTGGTTATTGCTGTTGTTATTGTTGTTGTTGTTGCTGCTGGCCCCAGACCTAGGCCACCAAAGGTATAGACCAAGACCAACACCACCACCGCCAGGGAATCAAGCTATATGTATGTAGAAACTGCACATGGTGAGTGAGTGTGTTCACTGGGTTGTAAATGCCTTGACTTTGGCTGTGGGGCGTAGGCTCTAAGGGATGGGAGGTGGCGGCGGCGGCGGTGGAGGATGGACAGAACCGAGAGGAGGGCTCCAAACAGCCAGCAGAATTTTCTCGTTCTTACTGTCTGCCGCCTCTTCGCCTGTTTTCCCTCATTTCCCACCCCCTTTTTTCGCTGGGTAATTGCTGTGTTTAAGAATGTGTTCCTTTGGGCCTCACTGCGCTTGCAACGCTTGCTCTCTTCTTGTTTTACAGCGAAAGAAATGTATATTCAATTGTTTAAAATTATTTAAAATTATATTAAATTATGGGAATATATTTTTAAAGTGTTTTGTAACTTTACCAAGGCTTTAAACGCTTAATTTATAATTATTTAGCTTAGCAGGAATATCTTCATAATGTATCTAAGGGTAATTATAATATTTACTAAAATTATCCTTTATTTTGAATACCAAATAATCGCACTTTTTAAATATTTTATATATATATTTTGTATTCCATTTGTATATATATTTTTAATTGCACTTTCTTGTTTTTTATCTTTTATTTGTTCAATTGTCGCTAAAGTAATGCTTCAAGTGAATATATATATATTTTTAACTTTACCAAGCTTCAGGATTTTTTAAAGAGTCTTTAAACGTTTAATTTATAATTATTAAGCTTAGCAGGAATATCTAAATTAAATTATTTACTAAAATTATCCTTTATTTTGAATACCAAATAATCACATTTTATTTATATTTTATGCCTAATTATATATATATTTTTTATTGCATTTTTCTTTATTTTTATAGCACTTTCTTGCTTTTATCTTTATCTTTATTTGTTCAATTGTCGCTAAAGTAATGCTTCAAGTGAAGTAAGAAGCTGAATATATATCCCATAGTGGTAGAAGAGCAAGAAGAAGAGCACCAGCAGCAGAGGAACTTCATGATCGTAGTGATGATGACGATGACGATGATGATGATGGAAGAGCGGCTGGGAATACCTGTTTTACCTGTTTGTATACCTACTAACGTACTAACACTGTTATAGCGGATTCAACGCGCACCGCACACGCCTGACAACAACAACAACAACAACAACGACAAGAACGACGGCGGCTATAACAACAATAACGATGATAATAAAGAAATACAACAACAAACAGCAATTGAAGACGAGACCGAAGGCGAAGGAAGCTCCAAGAAGAAGAAGGAGCCAAGCCAAGACGAAGAAGTGGAGGATTCCGAAGACAAGGAGGAGGATGAAGAAGAGATCTCAACGCCCAAAAAAGCCCACAGAAAAATGCAAGGAACCCTGGATCCTCAGACTGATATATACCATATAGGCTCTAGGTAAGTCCTTAAAAAATAATATTTAAGCTGTAATTATTTTATATTCTTGTGTACTATTTTTATAAATATTTATATATATAATTAGAATATAATATATAAATAAATAAAACCTTAAAAAATAATATTTAAGCTGTAATTGTATACTTTTTTTGTACTATTTTTATAATTATTTATATATATAATTAGATGATAATATATAATTAAATACAACCTTTAAAAATAATATTTAAGCTGTAATTGTATACTTTTTTTGTACTATTTTTATAATTATTTATATAAATAATTAGAACATAATATATAAATAAATAAAACCCTAAAAAATAATATTTAAGCTGTAATTATATACTTTTTGTGTACTATTTTTATAAATATTTATATATATAATTAGAATATAATATATAAATAAATAAAACCTTACAAAATAATATTTAAGCTGTAATTATTTTATATTCTTGTGTACTATTTTTATAATTATTTATATATATAATTAGAACATAATATATAAATAAATAAAACCTTAAAAAATAATATTTAAGCTGTAATTTTATACTTTTTTTGTACTATTTTTATAAATATTTATATATATAATTAGAATATAATATATAACTAAAATAAAACCATAAATCAAGGGTACTTATAAATTCGATTATCCCATTTCTTTCCAGAAACCGAGCCCCAGTCCCTCTTCTTCCCCCGATTCTGGTCCACGTCCTCGTCCTTCTTCCACATCTTCTGCAGCTTCTTTCATCACTCTTTGCTCTCGCCAGCTTCTTTGGCTGGGATGATGATGATCATCTTGGGCCTGGACTTTGGTTACATCTCTGCAGACCTCCGCCGACTCGACTTGCGCCTCCTTTTGTGCCGTTTTATTACGCTTCACTTTTTTTTCCCCCCAATGCCAATGCCTCGTTTCGACCACGTTCCTTTCTGACGCCAGGAATTTTGCTCTTCTTGGCCTAACCGATGTCTATTTCTGGCCAAGACGAGAGAGCGCGCTGAGAGCGCGGGGCGGGGCGTGCAGCTTGTGTTGGGGGTCACTGGGAGACGGCGGCTAATTTATGTTGAAAATGCAAAAAATTGAAAATATGCAACGGCGATCGAAGCGGAGAAGAAAAAGTAAAAAGTGAGCAGGAAAAAAAGGGGGGTAAATCCTGAAAATACAAAGAACATAGGGCTGAAACAGGAAGAATGATGGAAGCTAGGAAAAATTATATAAAACTGTACAAATAAATAAAATAAATAATATAAATAGATATATAAATACAAAAAATAAATAATAAAATTAATATTATTTAATAAAAATATAACTGAGATGATACAACAGATTTGGATAATAAATATAAGACAAAGGCGAGGGTTTTAGGTAAAAGAAATACAATCCACAAAATACAATTGAACAAAGGGGTAAAATAATCAAAAATAAGGCAAGACCCTGTCTAAATCCTATAAAATATAAAGAAAAAGGATATCCGGAATATACATTTTCACAGAAAAATACCTAAACCAAAAAATAAAGGTTTGAACTTGAATAAAAATGATAATATTATTAGAATTAAAATCCCCAAAGGCTTTTTATATACTAAAATATAACTTATGATTATTAAACCATTTTCCAAGTCACCTTACAGCCACTTCCAAGTTGAACTTGAACATTTTCGCGGTTTTCCTTGTCCACACATAGTTGATGGTTCAAGTTAAAGTCAACAAAACGGCACAGAAAATAAAGACAAAAGCCTTAAGTTAACAAATTATCATTGTCATAACCCTTCTGCCACTGCTACTGCTGCTGCTGCTTCTTGATATGTTTATAAAAATAAATGTACACACACACGAGCAGCAACAACAACTTAATTACAATTGTATGCAAGGTCGAAATTAGTTGCCAACGTGGCCCTCAAGCCAACAAACTGACTGAGCACAGCTCGAAAAAAATTACTTTATTCATAATTCATTTAAGAGAGCGCACGCATATTGCGCCCCTTAAAGGCAGATTCGCCTCCCTCCCTCCCCACCGAAGCGTCAGGCGCACGTTTTTTGACTAATTTTCAAAAGCGCAAAAAAAACAGAGAAGAAACCTGATTGCAATAATAATGATATTGTTTCAGAATGAGATATACTATGTATACATTGGGCGCACAGTGTCTATAAAATTAACAAATCTTCACTTATCTTCAATCTGTTTTTTGTCCGTTTAATTTAAGGCGATAAAGGCATTCTTTTCCACTCAGCTCTTCCATTTATATTGGTTTTAAATAAATGATTATGGTTAAATGAAGTTATCAATTCTTGTAATTTAATTTTTGTGGATTTAACTCACGAGCTTTATTAACAAATCGATTTTTTAGCATAAGAAAAGGGGTAAGGAAAAATAATGTAATTTCATTTTCAGAGGGAAAAATAATTATATACTGAAATGTTAACATTAATTTAATATTAAATGCTTTCTTTAGATTTTATTTTGAGTTTGTAACAAAAGACTGAGGCCACGAACTGGAAAATGTTCTCTAAGCAATTGTGCATAAAATCAAATTAAAATTCAAAATATAAACAAAATATATATCTGCTCACTTGATCACTTGTTTGGCTCGATTCCTGTGAACGGACTTTGCTTTACTTTAGCCTTTTTTTCGTCACCACCGCCCACTAAACAAAAACCGCAAAAACACAATAGATTTCTTTTGCCTCACACGAGCGTATTTCGGGGGCGTGGCATTGCCAAATCCGGCAGCTCAGCTCGGGATTAGTTCGCCCTTCCTTGTATTTAATTTTGTCTGTGCGTTTTGTTTTGTTCGCCCAGCGGGGCATCCCCCGGCAGTTATACAATATATTATATAGTACTCATCGAAGGGAGAGAGATAAAGTTGCAGATGATGAAGACAACGCAACAAGTGCAAGTGACAACAACAAAAGTAACGACTGCAATTGTCGGCTAAAACGCAGACAAAAAATACAAGAGAAATACAGAAACAAAAGCGGCAACAACAATGGTGACAAGTGCTCGCAAATTGTTGCCTGCACAGGCACACAGCCACACAGCCACAACCACAATGGATTAACCATTAAACTTAAAATTCAAATTCAAGTTCATGATGAATGTATCACGTGCAAAGAGCCGGAGCCGGAGTCGCTGCCGCTGCCGCTGCCGCTGCCGAAGTCGAAGCCGAAGCCCAAGTTTTCTTGCCTGTGGAGTCTGGTTTATATTTTTTTTCGGGTATTTCGTTGTCGTTTTTTTCCAATGTCTGTACTTTTTGTGGCTGGTTTTTTTATTTTTTATTTTTTTTGTTGGGTTTTGCGGAGCGCAGGTACAACAACAACAGCAGCAGCAACAACAGGAACAAGCTGGCTTTGTACCTTGTGGTAATAAGTGCCTGGCTGTCTTGGTTTTTGGCCATAACCAAGGTGCTCTACAGTCTTAAGGTGTTTGGTTTTTTATTTAAAGCACACATTTGCTTAAAAAGATAAAAAGATATTTAATAATAATATATAATAATTTATAATATAAAAAATATAATAATATATATTATAAAATATATTAATTATATTTTGCAATGAATAATAATGTCCAAATTAAATGTATATTATTCACATCAACAAAAAGTTTTAAAAAAGTTTTCTAATAAACAAGTTAAATTTAATAGGAAAAAATTAAAAGTATATAAGAAATGATTTAAAAACTATTTATACTTAAATAAAAATACTGTTTATACTTAATAATATAAAGGCTGTCAATACTAATACTACTAATACTAACAAAATGCATATAATAAGGTAAACTAAAGAAAGAAACCGTAAAGCATTAACTCTAAATTTAAGCAAACTTTTCGTACCATTTACAGGAACATAAGAATCAAAGTGCATATAATGGTTTTAATAAAAAGTATTTCCTTTATTGAAATATTTAATGTTCATATAGTTAAGTAATTATATAATTTATGGCTTTCTTAATCTTGGCTCTTAAGAAAAAATAAAAAATAAAATATACAAATTTTTCCTTTAATAGAACATCATGAACCATTCAATTATTTTCAATTTTCCACATTATTCTCTTCATATACATATATTCAATATTTGTAATTTACCCTCATTTCAGCAACTCTATTATTAGAATATATACATTAAAATATATACATATTTAATATACATAATTTAGTATTATCACAATATTTTATTACAAGAAAACATTTAATATAGTAAGCCTGCAGGTAACTTCGCTGGTTGCTCTGGCTGAGCTTTTTGCACCTTTGATTTTTCCGCTTTGTGAGCCGAGCCGGCATGGGGCGGGTTTTTGGGTGTCTGCACGTACTCACAAAACTGAAAAAGAAAAAAACGAAGAAGAAATAAAAATAAAAAACGAGGCTTAGACTTAGAAACACACACACACCGGCAGACAGCCGTGCAAATACAGGTACGAGTACAACAAGAAGCAACTTGACTTGGCGCGTTGTTTATTTTTACCTTTATCATTTTTTTTTCGTCTATATATATTTTTTGTTGTTTTGGTTTTAAGCTTTTTTGTGTGATTTTGTTGTTGTTGTTAACTATTTACCGCCGCCGAGCATGTTTTTGTTGCTGCCATTACCGTAGTGTTTCTCGGTGTTTTCTTTTTTTGTCTCTCTTCTTGGGAACATTGTCTGATGGAGTTGTAGCCGCTTTACATCATACTTCTGGTTGGACAACAAACATTTCCCACTCTCTTTCTTAACCTTTTATTTCTTTCTTATGTAACTCTCGACGCGGCAGTTGTTGCTGTTCATTGGCAGCAATTATGCAATGATCAGGTAGCACTTCCAGAATACTTACCTCGGCACCACCCAGTTTTATTTTATTTTTTTGTTGTGCCTCAAGGTGATCCGAAATCCGAAATTAAATTTGACTTTGGGGAGCATTACAAGAGCGATTCGGTGTTCCTTTTGTTGATATGAAATACCAATCGAAATCCGAGTGAAGCGATAGCAATTTGGATAATTGAATGCGGGCTCTTCCATTATCTTGTTGTGTGTTTGATTTGGCTTTTGCCTAATTGTGCCATGCGACCGTTAATTTGTCTAATCGCAAATTTCCTGACCAGAGAGAGAGAGCTTCCTGTGCTGGAAGCTGCCTGTGGCATTCACAGATTGGCAACAGAATTGGTAACAGGTACAGATACTTTGTAGTTGGTCTGGTTAGAATTTGTGAATGAAATGGATACTGCAATTGGTTATTTGGGTGAGGAATCCAGTAATTTATTAATAAACATTGCTAAGCATCCGAAAGAGAAAGTATAAAAATTAGTTAATATATCGATTTATCGTTGATATCGATTTAAAGTTGATCAAATTATATTTTTAGTTAAATACATTATTAAATTGATTGTTTATTAAATTAAGTAATATAAATATATAATTAAATTAATATATTAATGTGTAAATAATTAAAAATAAGATAAGATGGAGGGAAATTCATTAATTTATTAATAAACATTGCAAAGCTACAGAAATATTAGTCAATATATCGATATATCGTTGATATCGACTTAAAGTCGATTAATAATATTAATAATTGCTTTTCATATAGATACATTATTAAATTGATTGATTAATAATTTAAGTAATATAAATACATCATTGAATTGATGTAGTAATGTATTAATAATTTATTTTAAGCTATTGTTTCTTATATATTGTTAAAAGATATATGAGATTAGTTTATCGATACACAAATTTAATATAAATCGAACCTAAAACTGATTGATAATAAAATAAAAAGGGAATTGCTCTCATTTAAAATATTTAAAGATGGAATTTATAAAAAATCAAGTCAATATATTCTGAATATTTTTAAATTATTTTTAATAATTTTATTGATACCAGAAACAAATAAATCGATAAATATACAAATAAATCAGCAGAAAAAAATCGAAAGGTATTTTCCATATATACAAAAACATTCCTGAAATCTTATTTGCACAACAACTCCAAACCTGTGCTCTTAAAAATGTTTGTAATGTATGAATTACACTGAAATGCATTCCTGGAATGCAACTAATATTTGTACAACTCAGAATAGAATCAAAAGCCGAAAGAGCAAGCCGAGTCGCACACAGATTCATCTCCAAAGAGCCGAGTTGAACTAAGCCCTTGCCTCTCGCCTCGCCGCCAGCATCCAGTATTATGACACACCCTAACACCTTGAGTCAACATCGATGTCATGCGACATTTAATAGGGCTAATACGCCATAATCATGCTGTTGTAATAAGAGAGACGTCAACACGCCGCACCGCAGGGAACTTGATTGATAAAAACCCGAACTCGGGCCAGAGAAATGGGCAGGAATGGTGGAAGCTTGAGGGATGGAATGGGAATAGGTTAACCGATATATATATATAGTATAAGTTGGCATGACATACCGAGAAGAGTCAACTGCAGTTTAGCATATCAATGCCCGGCTATCGATGATAAATGCGTTCGTGTTCGTCTTTAGCATTGCATTGAAAGCCCAGAGGAGAGCCGATACCCGAGACCCCTTTTTCGACTAAGCTCACGCAATACAAACAAACAAACGAATCGAATCGAAACCCAATGAATGTTAATGCTAATTTACTGGACAAGCTCCACTCACTCGCCGGCGAGTGAGTGAGTTTATATTTATTTTTTTGTGGGCCAAAAGAAAGGTTCGGGTCGTCTATGAATGGACTTGACTGGGCTGCTGCCTGGCCCAAAGGAATAAATAGAAATGTCCAGAAAACGCCCCAGCCTATCTCTTCTTTTTTGTGGGAGGTTCGGCCATCAAATGTGGATTTCTTTGATTCTTGTTTTGTAAAGCGTTGTCACAGCTCAGGGCTTTGGATGAGGTTTCGGTGAGGGTTTTACCTATGAAAAAATATTAAAAAATCAAGTTATATATAGCTAAAATATTTGTAAAAAATTAAAAATAAAGTAAGGTAAAAGGAGTAGAGTAAAACGATGGTAACTAAATCTAGGAAAACGTAAAAAGCTATTAACAAACATTATAACCTCCGAACACTACAAGAAAAAAAAATTATTATACTGCTATGGCTTATAATACTAAATATAATATTATTTATAAATAAATATAAATATAATAAATATATACAAAATATATTGTAAATTTATAATAATTATATAATAAATATAAAATACATACAAGGCATTTTTAAATTAAAAAATACAAAAAATTAATCTTAATAGTTAATATCTAATACCAAACATTTTATTTTAATATTTTCTACCAGAAAAGACTCGAATATCCAAACTTCTGAGACTTTAATTGTTTTACAAACCCCTATCTTAGGTTTTCCTTTCAAATCTTTTGAAAATCCCAACCTAAAACTCCCTAGAATTCCCACAAAAAAACAGAGTAGGGTGCTCGGAAAGTACCGTTTGCCTTCATCGAAGCAGAAGCCGTCATCGTTGATACATAAACTACCAAACATCACATCTAAAATGTATAAATGCACTCCCAAAACAAATACCGCCTTGATGATGATAAAGGCAATGCTGATGATGATGTCGCTGGGAATGTGGAGGAGAGGAGCTGCTGCCCCATAAATTTATGCTGAAATTTAAATTTCCTTTCAAGTAGTTGACCGCGCGCAGAGCAGAGATAGATAGAACGAATGGTGTCGCGGTGACAAAATGCCACATAAATATTACACGATGGCCCGCTCTGATAAGCGAATGTCACTCTTATTAAAAAACAACCAAAGAAAATAAAGGAAAATGCTTGACAAAGCGAGCCGATGGCCGAAAATGGAAATGAGTACGAACAAAGCGCACTAAAAGTGTATCGGGGAATAAAAGAAAGAAAGAACTTCCGAAAATGCGGCAGGGTCATAAAATTGGGAAGTCGGTGGGAAGGGATTTGTTGTGGAAGTTCTTCGTTTTTTCGGGGGTATTTCACCTGCTTTGAGGAGTTCTTTTTACCATCAGAGGAAATCCAATTCTTAAAAGCTGGTGATTTACACAGCTGGTAAGAGGTTCTAAAGTGTGAGAGCAACCAAAAATATTTTTGGATATATTTTGTCAATGAAAATATCTCATAAAATGATAAAGTTAAATATAAAATATTAAATATTCATTATATCATATTTATATTTAAACATTTCCCTGTAAAATACACTATAATTACTTTGCGGAATTACATGTAATAAACGAAGAAATTACATGAGAACATTGTAGAAACCCCCAAAAGATTTGAGATCCAACGATAATGTAATCCCAGCCTTATCCAATTCCACAACAAACCATTGACTCCAAAAAGGCGATCATTCCACTCCGTTTGTCAGTCTTCAGTTTTCAGTCCCTGGTGTTCCGCAGAACGGTCAGCTAATCGGATTTCCCAATGTAATTTCTGCTTTTGCGATTGTTGTTCTCTTGGTTTTGTTCGCTTTGCCGGGCTTCCTCTTCGGTTAAGCTTACACTTTGTCGCTATTTTGTAGTTCTTAACGCCTTGGGGGCAACAGTAGCGCAAATAGCAACAATAATAATAGCATTAACATCGGCATTAGCATTGGGCCCGCGCTTGTCATGGCGCAGAGAATCGCAGACGGGCGATAGTACACAGGAAAAAATATATAAGAATATGATAGGAACCATTAAGAACCATTCTAAATAATTAAATTATTGTTTTTCAAATTTCTGTTCTGTTTTTAAAGTTTTTAAAGACTTTACAGGACTTGAGAGCAACCTAAAATTTTGTATATTATATATTATTAAAGAAAAAAGTCTCAGCAATTAATTATTTTCAATCTAATATATTTAATATTTATTATATAATATTTTTGAATAACAAAACATAATTAAATAACAAAATATTTCCCTTTACATTTTAGAAGGTAATTTTAGGTATTTTCCATATTTTTTTACGGCTAGAAATATTGTTTAAAAAATAATAATAATATATTTTAGGGTGTTCTGTCCCTAATATATTTAATATTTTGTATATTTATAACTTTATATATTTTAAACAAAAATATAGAATAAAGGGAGAACCAAAATTCTCGTATCTCTATAATAAATAATTATAAATTTCTGACTTATCGTTCATATCTTGTAATAATTTAGTCTCTTATTTTATTAAAACTCTTTTTTTTTTTGCAGTGCATTAGCTTGGGCAGAGAGACAAGTGTAATGGACACGGTCGGTTCCCATCCACATCTACGATGAACTTGAAGTTTCGCACTCGCTTGATTGAGCTGTTCTTCTTCGCCTTGCACTCTGTGCTGGTCAGCTGGCATGGCTCAGCAGATCGCAGATCGGCCTAGCTGTACTTTATATATAACAACGATTCGACCATGGGAACTGGCCGATCTTCATCATCTTGCCCATCATCAGCATGAACATCATCTCATCCTCATCATCCGTGGCAGCATTTGCCGGCAATGTGACAGACACAGCATCCATTACCCTAACGATAATTGGCCAGTCGACGATTCCCAGAGATAGTCCATCCAGGGATTATATATGTATCTGACAAGCAGCTTTATCCAGATATTTTATGTAATACAAATAGAATTGTTCTATAACTAAATAAATTTATAATTACAAAAGCAGCAGAATTATTGGTAAAGTTACTTTAATTTTAATTAAGTTCAATGTTTATCTTATTCTCAAACCTAGAACAAATCTTTTAGCATGCCAAACATTTTTGTTCCTTAGTTATTTTAATTCTTACAAGAAATTAGCGCTACATTATCAGCTAGCAGTTACTTCCTTGGAATTTTAAAATTAATTTCTCGCACATTTCTCAGCCCAAAAGAATACTCAATCAACCAAAGGGTATTACTTAAGTTACTAATTTTTCTCTCTCTGCTCATGGCTCTGTGTGTTGCACTGTGACAGTGACGTAATCCCAGAGGCAACCACAACACACAGAAAAAAAGAGCAAGTACAGTACTGAGCATTGTCGAGGTTTTTTTGTGTGTTAAGTTTCTTATTCTTTAGCTGGAGTTTTTTCTGCTTCTTTTTTTTTTTAATTTCGGTTTGTGTTTTGTTGACGGGCGACTCGGACAAATGACTTCCGTTGTGGCTGGCTACGCTCTCATAATAAACCAGAGATAGAATAGAGTCTGAGGCGACACACACTGCGTATGCGCAATAAAAATAAATACACAAAATTGATATCTGCTTTGGGTTTACCAAAGTAAAGCTTTCCCATCATCTGGCTGCACCTGTTCTAACACCTTTTCTTGTCTTGCCGTAAAGATAAGTCCCCGAATCATTTCCCAAGGATCGAAGATTTTCATTCTCTCTTCTGTTTTTATGACGGGACATCACATTCTAGCGGTTCCCTAATGTCACTTTGATGAGTTCTTCATATTATTTTCTTTTATTGATTTATGTAGATTTCGGTTTTTTTCGTTTTTTTTGGGAGCCGTGTGTGATAGTTTTGGGACAGCAGCTTCCCAAGCTGTCGTCGCGTCTCATTAGACTGTGATTTAAGCCCTATTTAAGCCACTTTAAGTCCACTCAGCACTTGGAGCCATAAAACCAAATAATAATAATGGCTCGTTCGTTTGTTGATGGTTTTCATTCAAAAGTTTTCACTTCCTCGAGGTGAAAACGCCATGAATGGCGGTTTAAAGGCTTATTTGATTGATTTCCGTCCAATTGATGAGAAAACAAGGGGGAAAACATGCGTGTGAGAAAATCAGACAATATTTTTGAAGATTTTAATAAGTATAGACTTATTTCATTGCTTCTTATACTTAAGGTAGATATTTAAATATTTGTTATTTATTTAATGTTTAATAATATTTAATATTAAATATATAATAATAATAATCTGTAAATTCTTACAAAAACAATATGTTTAAGTTTTTCCTTTTAGAAATTCCATTCTTAGTACCCTTGATTCATCAGCAGGTCACTGCTTATATTAATATATTAACTATTAAATGTTATCTGTCATTGACGAAGCTGACGAAGTAGGGGCGTGATGAGAAAAAAACAGGCAAGACTGCACGGTTCTCTGTTTGATATACAAACCGAGATTAGTTGTGGTTGGTCATTAAAAAAAAAGAGAGAAGCTGATGTACGGCAATAAATGTCCCGAAGAAATGAAGCATGTTTAATGAATGAGCTGCAGGTTTCGAGGAAGCAGCGGCTGAAGGGTGCACTGTGAGATAAATGGGGATAAAAATAAAATAAATAAAATGTAAACAAATAAAAGATAAGGTAAGTATTTTTAAAATGAATAAAAAGGTGCTCAGCTCTACTTGGAGGCTCTAGCAAGGGCTTCACCACTTATACCTACCATTTTTAAAATAAAGTTTTCTAAGAGTTCTAATAATAAATGAAAAGGATTTACAAGATATAAAAAGTTTTTAAATGTATATATTTATTAAATATACAATATACTATATTGTATTGAATTTAAATATATGCAAATATATGAAATTTAAATATAATAAATACAATGTATAAAATATTCATACTTGTTTTTATTTTATGTTTATTTTAAAATCAGTTCTTTGGTGTTAACATGCAAGCATTTTGTATTGATTTTTATAATACCTTTACAAATTCAAATCTATTACAAAAATATATTTTTCCTATTAGATATATAAATATAATTATTTAGAGTTGTGATATATATTTTCCCAAGTGTAGAAAAACAATTTTTGTGGGTGGGGTGTGGTGGTGGGCTGTGTGTGTTTGTTTTTCCAATGTGCGCTTTCCACCGCAGATCCCTAGGGCTTCCCCGAGAGTAGTGCAGGTGCACTCTTGTGATAAGACTGTGGTCCCAGACCAGATCGTACGGTTGGCTTATTGCTGTTCGTTCTGATTGTTGTATAATTCTCTTTATACAGTCCAGCGGCCTGTCCATCAAACGGCACCGTCACCGGCAATTAGAGGAATTGCTACCATTGCGGAAAGTGGTCAAACTTCGACTCGGAGTCCGAACTCCAGTCGAAACTTGGCGCGAGTGTGGAATCAGTATTATTGCTTTGGCTTACATAAAAGGCCATAAATTAGTCACTTAACCGCTTCAAGAGAGCTGCTCCTGTTTGATATAAGTATGGCCAGAAATGGCATTTGGCCGAATGCCAATACAGTTCTGGCCAGCCAAGCAAGCAGCCAGCCAACTATTCTGGCCAATCTAGCAATTCTTTAACAACAATTCAACAATCTATCACTGCCACTCAAAATGCTTTCTATCGTCAAGTCTCTAATGATCTCTCTAGCGCGTTTGCTCTAATTGACTGACAGCCGCCGCCGCCGCCGTCCAATACTGAGAGTCGGAGAGAGAGGTCTATATACGCACCGACAGAGAGGGAGCGATCGGGAGCGATCAGACGCATTTCCACGGGATCGCTGGAAATTTCTGCAACAATTAGTCCAAAGATCGTTTTTGGCTCTGCCAGCAATTAGTTTGTTATGCTCGAAACGAAACCAATCGAAACGAGAAAAATCGATACGCCCCCACCCACTAAGTCTCTAAAGGAAGTTAGCGATGAGTGTGGGATTGATCGATTAATCGATCACAACCACAACGGTTAAAATTAAATTAATAAATTATTAACATGATAACAAAAAAAAATAAGTAAAGTATCCCTTTAAAGGAAGTTATCAACATTAAAATTATTAATCAAAATGATCGAAATTAATCGATTAACCGAATTCTAAAGAAAAATCCCCAAAATATGAGATTACAGAATAATACATGCATTAAGAAATTTAAATAGCGGACTTAGAATCTACTTAAAGAACAAGTTTGTATTTATAAACTATATTTGCATTCAAAATAAGAGAAGAGTGTGCTTGATAAATCGATTAATTAGAATATCTATTCGATTAACCCGATTGTTGGTTTTTGATTAAAAATGTGAATTCTTTTAAATTAAATTTGAAACTAAAATCAGAGATTACAGAATAATAAATTTTTTTTAATATTTAAATAGCAGAAGTAAAATCTATTTGAAATTTATCCGATTACCCCGATTGTTGGCTTCTTATTAAAAATTAATTGATAATTATTAAATGTTAATTGAAACTGGAACTACATAATGTTTCCACTAATAGACACAATAATTTAAATAATAACTAATCACTCGGTTATTATTTTATTTTATATTTATAAAAGTTTATTTAATTTTTAGTTAAACTATTCATCTATTATTTATGCACATATAATTATAAATTTTCAATTAACATAAGCTTGGAGAGAGTGCGCTATTTTTGGCACAATCACCCTCTCTTCTGTGCCCCTTTCTCTTCCGTCTTAGACAAACCCAACTGAAGAATACAATTCAGCCGATTTAGTTTCTTGGCTTATTTATAGACGATCACTTCAACGCTTTAGAGACTGCTCTATTTATAGCGCCGCCTCTTTGGTCATTAGTGGGCCCAACAAAAGAGAGAGATGAGAAGATATTTTCATACATTCCTATGCGTATTTATAAATATATGTATGTGCCCATATATAATTTGAAACATTTTAATTTTTTTTCTTGCACAAATTATTGTTATTTTTATGTCTGCATTCATTCACAAAAAAATCGCTTAGGAGCCGCAGCGGCAAATGATTAAGTCGAACGATGTTCCTGCGGATTCTGGCTTCGATTTTAAGCAGCTTAAATGACTGAAAGAAAAAAGAACTGGCACTTAAAAATATATTAATGAGCTACAAGAGCTTCAAAAATTAAATATTTGTTTGATATTATTTTTTATATGGCAGGAATCGTTCAACTTGGATTTTATGACTGCAATACACGTTTTCGAGAAATGCTTATCAAACATTTAGCATTTTAGGAATATTTTAAGCATCGCCTGAATCGAGTTCATTATGTTTATGATGGCAGTTAATGCTTGGCATTCGGAAAATTTATTCTGTTTCATTGATTCAATCAAGATGATGGTTTGATTGATTTGTGATTAACCAAAATTTCTTATAAAAATGTGCATAACTTATAAGAAAGAAGATTATAACAAGAAATTCCAAAGAAATGGTTTAGAAATTCGAAGCCATTTTCTTTTTTTTTTCTTAGCATTTTGTTGATTGTTTTTCACCCCGTTTCATTTCAAAATTGTAGGTAATTTTCTCGAGTCCATCTAACCGAAACTTTTTCAACAGATTATATTTTATTCATTGTCTTTTATTTTTGCTGGCTGGCCTGCAGATTTTTGCAGTTCATTGGACTGAGTCAAAATCCAAGCTGCCTGTGTCTGTGTCTGCTGACTAAGTGAATGAGTCGTGGTTGCTGTTATTATTATGATTTTTTTTTTTGCTTCTTCGACCTCAGCGGAGCATCAGCAGCGAGAAGAAAGAAATGTGGCCCGAACGGAGCGTAAAAAAGGCAAATAAAAAAAGGAAAAACAAGGAAAAAAAGACAAGACGAAAAACTTAACTTATAAGAGATAAATTAGCGCGATTTCCGAGATGCTTGACTTGGCTCGCACGCAACAACAGCCAAAGCCAAGTTGAAACTCATAATGACTAATGATTTAAATGTGGCCAGAAATTGTTTAACTCTCTGATTAAAAAATATATATATCTCTCGCTTGCGAATATATCAATTTGAGACTGGCATTTATTTTAATTCGATTTTGATTGCGAAATTCCGCCTCAATTACGGCGCTAATCAAAATGTGAAGCATATTTTATGGCAAGCGTTAAACAGTTAACTAGCCAAAGTATGCAAATCATTTGATTGCAACTTAAATCATTCGCTAATTAAATACGGAGCTATATAATAGGTTTTATCTTGCGATTTCCTAGGCCCCGGACTTTACTTGTTCTCGCCGATTTGATCGATGTTAATTATTTTCAAACACTAATTGGGTAACATAACTGTGATTACAGGAACAGAAACTTATTTAATATGTTGGGAAATATTTATAAACGCAACAAATAATAAAGATCTAATCGAAAAAGCTTTTGGTTGAATAAATAAATGGATTTTACGATTATTAGAATATATATACTACCTGTGTTGGGATAAAATTAAATTATAAATCGTGTAATATATTAAACAAATTTAATAAATGCCACAAAAAGTAAAGATCTAGTCGAAAAATTGTTTCAATTAAAAATACCACGTACTATGATTCCTAAAAAATATCCATTTACTCTGTACCAATAAAATCCCATAATAAATCTCTTAAAACTATATCAAAAGTAGGTATTTTTTGAAGTTTCTTACAGACCCAATTAGCTTGCCAATCCGGAGCTTTTTAATCTTTAATCGGCTTTGATTTTCGTTAGCCCTAATTGAAAATAACAAAAAAAAAAAAAACAAAAAAACGGAAAGAAAACCTTCCTGTGGCCATTTCCGATACCAATTTAAATAGCTCGCCGAACGCTTTAGTATCTCTCCGGCGGCAATTAGAATCCAAAAGATTTGACTTTGGCCTGATCTCGTTAGATGATATTCAATTTTAATTTCAGTTTCGGTTCAGATTCGGTTTCGTGCGGTACGTGAGGACGTGAGGAAACTGAAACCGTAACGAGGCACGCACAAAAACGGCAACTCCAAGACAAATTGTAGGCTCAACTACATTTATTTTCGGCCGGCAGTTGGTAGTTGGAGCAGCTTAGAAAATAATGAAGCAAACGATTGTCTGTCGGTGTCGGTCGGCCTTTTTGGCCTTGGCCTTGACGCCGGTTATTGGCAGCCATAAACTAAAATTAAGCGAAACGTTTTTTCGTCAAACAAGCACACACGGGGAACAAAAAGCCACACATCTCTGCAAATTGCGTAAAGAGTTTTTTAATTGCCACCCCGCACAGCGCCGACAGAGATCTGAAAATGAGTTAAATAAAAACCCAAAAGATCAGAGTGTGAGACACTCATATGCATATATGAATATAGATTTAGACACAGCCAAAAATGTATTCGTTCGCACGGCGGATGTACCTGTGTCGCTGCAGGAAATTCACACGTGAAATGTTTAATTAATGAAATGAACAAAAATCAATATCGTTACCAAATTCAACAAAGAAAATATAAAAAAAAGCAATAATAGTCTGGGGTTAAGATACTTATCTAACGGTAACTGGCTGGTTCTTCTGTATTTTTTTCAATTGATTTTCAAACTGTTATTGGCCAAGATACTTTACTTTAAGCTGATTTTATTGACTCATCATTGTTTGCAACCAAAATAAAGAAATAAATATATATATATAAATGCGCAAATAAGCGGTAAATTTACTTACTTAACGGTGTTCGATTTATGGCAATGTCAAGGCAATTAAAACAATTCGATTGGCAAAACTCTGCGAACATTCCACACATTGTGAGAGGGCAATGAACAAAGATGTAAGCCAATTGATGATTTGTCATCGGGAAGGCATTTTACTTTACTTTGTGAAATTCGTAATTTCTCATAGATGTGAAATGGGTTTTGTGAGGGAAAAGTTAAGGGAAATTGGCCAAAATTTATAGAGTGAAATTTGAGGTATTAGAATTTAAGTAAATGTCATAAGTTGACTTTGGCAAAGGTTTAGTAAATGCAGATTCTATTTATTATATTAAATAAATAATATAAATAATATATTGAATAAATAATCATTTTTAAAAAATGCTTAATCATAGAAATTGAAATTTATAAATGGAATTAAATATTACAAACTTTATTTTGAAGATATTTGTAAGTTATGAAACTTGCATTTTTGTTTAAGGTAATTCTTAAAAAAAATATTATATAACTTGTATTAATATATTAAATTTAATTATGTACCTTATATTAATATATTATATTTAAATTTCCTTATATTTTTATCAATTATTATCCCTTTATCCCTCTTCAAGTTCGTTGCCTAAGTCTTTTGTTTTTTTGTTTGCCCAAAACTAAAATTGATCGGAAACACACGCACACACACCGCCCCAATCGAATATAAATATTAATTAACATAATCAAAAGACCCCCCCTTCTTTCATATTTTCCTCTCCATCTTTTTCCTGGGATTTGCACGATAAAGTAACCGCAAAAAGAAGCAAATAAATATATATATGAGAGAGGAAAAGATGATGATTTGTGCGAGTTGAAACAGAAAACTTTGCCAGATGGTCGGGACTTTAATTAGATAGCGTAAGAATGAGCCGTGTTTGGTGTGCGTTGTGTGTGCGCGTGTGTGTGTGGTGTGTGTTATATAAACTACCGCACAACATGCGAAATTCTCACGCAACAGAGCAAGACGCAACCGAAGCAGGGAAGTGGCAAGGAGCGGGGCAAATAGACAAATGATAAACGAGTGGAAGAGAAGGTGATGCAGATGGAGTTGGAGTCGGAGAGAGGTGGCAGCAATTCTGGCCAATAAATTTCAATGTCACTTACACTTGATTTATAAACAAACTGCAAATTGGCTAAAGATGGGGAAACTGTAAACTAAATGGGAGCCAGGAAGGGAGAAAATAAGAAGAAGGAGAAAAGAAGAGTTAATCTAATTACTTCCTCATTGATTTCAAGTGCATTTGAGCGTGCCGGAAATTAATCTGGCCTCACGCGTCACGTCTCTGTTCTCTGAAAAGAAAAAGTGTTAGAAAATGATTGGGGGAAAAGAACTGGCAACGGTTTGCAGGGCAAGGCAAGCATGAAATCGAAAATGGTTTGTTATTGGAAAAAATACATAAAAGAAATATTAATTAATAATATTTTTATTAACATTTTGTTTCATATATTTTTTTCTATTATTATATTATTATTATTCATAATATTATAATATCATAATATTATTATTATGAAGAAAAATAATTAGTTTATGACTAACGAGTTATCACTTGGCTTTAAACAAAGATTGTTAAGAAGATTTGCTTACAATTTTCTTGCTTGCAGTTTAAATAATATTTCAATTGAATTTAAAGCAATTTTAATTGTATAAAAACTTACTTAGGGCAACACTGATGATTACTAATAATTTAAATCGTTTATATATACCCTTAAATTTGTCTCTTTAATATAACTTAATGCATTTTTTATTCCAATTAGTTTATCCATTTTATCTTAATTATTCCAACCATTTATTCAAACGAAATACTAGCAATTCCCCCACAAATATTTATTAAATAGCCAAGAATCGCATTATGATCCTTAATGGGCTAAATTAAATGATTTTTCTCTCCGTTCTTATGCAATGCTAGTTTTCCTCTGGTAACGATGCAAAGTGCTGTTAAAACAAAAAGAAAAGAAAAATCGCTAAGCCTTGTAGCATTTTAATGGAGCAGCATTTTGCGGCCAAAAATGGACATGTAGTTGTTGCTCCTCCTTGGGCCAGAGAGGCCTCAAACAAAAAGCACTTGTTGCCAGCAACTCGTGTTCCTTTTCGGTTGATTTGGATTCCGAATCCTATTCCTATTTCGATTTTGATTCCGATTCCTCGGAGCCACAATGAGCTTTCATTGTAATAACAAAAAAAAGCGAGACAATGGCAGGTTTTTTCCTGTATTTGTGTTGTATATGTATTTTTGTTCTTGCCCCTGACTCTGTGGCATGATAATGATGTTTCACCTAATGTTGCAAGTGGAAAAAAAAATGGCACAAGTGCGGTCAAAATAAAAGCAACAATACAAGTGAAAATATTTTGCTTTTCTCAGGTTTTATTTTAGATTATTTATAATTTTAATTTTATATAATATCACAGATTCTACTTTAATAGTTATGTTTAATTTAATAGTGTCTTTAAGTACTTTTTCATAGGAATATTATTTTAAAACTAACTAACTCCTAAGATTTATAAGATTTATAATAACAAATATATCGATTTATTTATACATTTAATGGCAATCATTATTTAGCACCTTAAACCAATTTAATAACTTATTATTCTATCCTATTATTTCGCCTACAACTGTGGAAGTCAATAGCAATAGCAACAACAATGAGATTCACACGAACTTCAACACTTGAAGCTGCAAGAACAACAATCATGGCATCCAAAGTGCTTGCCTTTGTTGCTTCTGTTTTTCTCTGTTTTTGTTGCCAATCACACAATACAAGCGGCTTAAAAAAATCTATTTCCATTTCAATACAAAACGAAAAATTTGTATTTTGCTTTTATGTTTTTTTTTTGCTGTATTTATTTATGTTTTTTTTTTGTTGCTTTTGGTTTGCTGTTGTTCATTGTTTGTTCTTGTCACGCTGCTCTGCACAGGGAGCAGGGGTTCTTTTTTTTTGGGTGGAAGCTTCGGGTGTTTGTTAGAATTCGCAATCATAGAATCATAGAAGTGTACTAAGTACACATACACAATGAATTTGCGTTTGGCTCTGTGCTCGGTGTTCTGGTCAGTTGATGTATAATTTGGTATTTAAATTCTTTTGTGCCTTTCCCAAAAACCACCGCCCACCAGGGACCACTAAAAAGAGAATGAGATACTTATTTTCTTGAACACAACTTCCCAGTTTTGAACTTGCCTAAATTACTAATAATTTTCACGGTTTGTTGGTTGAAATAACTTTTTTTTAGGATTTATATTTCAGTTTACTAGCCTTTTAATTAAATTTCTCTAAGAAAAAAACGTTTATTTTGCTTCCAAAAATACTTAAGTAAAATTTGGAACTAGTTTTACTAACGAAGTTTAAAAATGAATTGTTTAAAAATTATTTAAGTTATTCAAGAAATAAGATCAATAATTTTCTTACCTAAAACAAAGATCGTAAGTATTACTACATCAAGTTTTCAAGTTCGTTGCCTAAGTCTTTCGTTTTCCTGCCGTATTAAAAATAAAAAAAAACATGACAAACAATTCGGTTCACTTCAGTTCATTTCATTTCATTTCGTTCGACTACAGTTAGCCAAGTTAACGCTGCCCCTCCGTCCGGTTGCCGGCCAACAAGTACAAGTTCTAATGAAATTTGTCAATAAAAATTCGCAGAATTCCAGAAGAGCGAAGCGAGCGAAAAAAAAAAAAGCAAACCGAAAACACAACAAAAACGAAGCTCTTGGGGATCATAAAAATAAAACGAGTCAACAAGCAAAAGCTTTGGCTGTTGTTACGGGCGCGAGTATGAATCAAATTTACTTTTTTACCGTTTCAAGCGAAAGGAGAAGATGGCAAATACGAGTATATACGCGTACATATAAGTAAATGAAGTGTATGCATATAAACATTCAAATTTGTTAAGTCAACACAGGAAAACAACAAAATATTAAAGCCAAAATTGATTTTAAGGCAAGGCACAAAACAAAAAAGGCACTCAAAGAAATGTCAGCTTTTAGAATATTTATAGGATTTTAAAATATATTTTTAAAACAATGTAAATTATGTAATAAAGCTATTTAATATTTTCTTGAATTTAGAGTTCAAAGGAAATTAAACTAATTAGGACGGTTTCTTTCGTATAGAATTTCAAGCCGTATTTTCGCATATTTCGGAAAGAAACATTTTATTTTCTTTAAGTAAATAAAGCTTAAATTAAGTGATTTTATTTCAGTGCATATGCATATTGTGATGTATTATATACGAGTACATATGTACATAAGTGGAACAGTCGAGAGTTCGCCTCAGTTCAGTTCTCATTTCTCAGTTCTCAGCTTATTGTCATTGCCAAAGAATTTTTTCGTCGATCCGGGATACTATATATACGAAAAACACTCCGAATCTTGTTGCATATATACTCGTATATTTGGTATATATGAGGGCGAAACTGGTTAGACATGCCCAGCTGCTAACTGTAGGCGTGCCATATATTTCTGGAGCTGATTTTTGGTCTTTCTCCCAGGACAAGGTCGTCGAAATGAAATTGGGTTAAAAGCCGACTTATCGAGACAGTTATTTGGATTCATTGAAGAAGGTATTTATGTCTATTTTAGTAATTAAGCTCTTGAACTTCCTGAGGAAATTATAGAATAATTTATACTAATTTATAGACTTACTAACTCAACCTGTTTTATTAACTCAGTTTTTCTGTGTCATCTTGCGAGATTTATCAATAAAATTCCTGGGCGATTACGATGCCTGGTAATTGAGCTTATAGACGTAATAACGATGTGTAACACGGGCCCAGCCTATAAAGCGAAAAGCCTTAAATTAGATATGCACTTAGTGCGATGAAAACATTAAAAATGCATCACAGTCAGCTCCCACGACATTGGCTATGGCTATGGCTGTATATATGGGTTATAGAGTGTGGAGTGTGTGTGGAGTGTTGGGAGAACACCCCACTTGGCACACCACCACCACCACCACCACCACTAGCAACAACAAAAACTATAAAAATACTACAAAAAAGAGGCAGAGAAAAACAATTGCTCACCCACCGACGCCACCGCAATGAACTCATGGAATAATTATCCTATGAATGAGCAGTTTGCATGATCATTGCCAAAGCTTCCGCTTTTGTTTTTGTTTTTGTTTTAGGTTTTTGTTCTGTGGCCAAGTTAATTTTTTGTTCTTCTCTGTTCCTCTTTGCAATTACCGCATGAAAATGTTGCATTTAAGAGGCATTTTCGAGGCATTTTCCTCATGTCATAGACACGATCCCCGCGATCCCAGCCGGGGAGTTACTCACAGAATATTCCAACTAATTCAGCAAGTTTTCCCATCATTCGATAGTATAGCCCGGCAGCCATAGGTATATATACATTATACAGGTGAGGTTGAGTCAAGAGCTCTTTTGGGGATTTTAAAGAATTTTTTAAAAAAATATTTGCCAATTATTATTAATTTTTTTATTACCAGTTATTCAGAGTCATACAAAGTTTCTTAAAATAATATTTAGATTTATTAATTAATAATAATAATGGTAAAATAAGGCTTACTTTTATTTCATTATAAAAAAAAGGTAATCAAAATATTAGAAAAGGTTTTAGAAATTACTAATACTTTAACTTTATTTTTCCCAGCAAATCATTATTATTTTGACCACAACTGTATTATTTATAGAGAGAGGGAGAAGAGAATTTGCCTTTTATGAATTCCGCTCAGAAGAAGTACGACTAAGTGATGCGCATATAAATGTCGAGCACTCCACTCTCAAGTCCCCTTTTAAGTTTTTAAAGTCTGGATTGTCTGGTGTTCGGGTAACGAGTGGTACATTCCTCTTTTCTGCAATAAAACTATGCAAAATTATGTGTAGCATTCGCTCCTAGAACTCTCCCATCATCTCATCTCTGGGCCCCCGAAAACTTGCACAAATTTTAAACTCAAACTGAAACCCAAAGACCAAAGACCTGATGAAATAACCAGAGGCATTCCTTGTTGGACATCTAAATATATTTATACCGGGGTACATACTATATATATATAGCCAATTATTATGCCCACAACATGCCACATGGTTCAATATGTTGCATAGAAAGCAGCCGGGAGCATGGCTAATCATAAATGCCAAGCTGGCTGGATTTAAGCATATTTTATGTATTTATATTTGGGATCCTATAAGGGGTATTTAGATTTCATTTTAAATATGTTTTTATAACTACGATGAAGGCTTTAAGTCAGTCACTCAGTTTTTTAGTGCGTATGTATGCGAAGCTAACACATCCGAATGATACTAACACCCCCGGAAATTATAAATGGGAATTTTGAATACTTCCATTAATTATATTAATTCTACTTAGAACTCCTTGGAGTTAAAAAATGAAAAAAAATGTGACCATAGGAGCTAAGTTACATTTTTCTTCCTTCCATTTAAAATATGTATTCTACATAGATCTCTGTAGAGTAGAAAAAATGTAAACAGAGTGACCTTAGGAGCTTCTTAACACTAAAATAATAGGCTTTTCCTTGTAGTACCTTAAGGTCATACTTCTGTCAAGCAATTGCCTTTGTCATTCAGCGAAAATTTTCACAAGCTCAACTCCTTTTTCCGATTCGATCCGTTTTGTGAAAAAAGAACTTTCAAGAAAAATTGTAAGGTTAGTACCAAAGGCAGTGTTTTAAGTGTGTCTCCTCCAGTGAAAGCATTTTCCCAGGCACAATGGAAAACCCCGATATCTTTGATAACGAAGAGATGAATGAGGCCGAGGACACTGGCCGAATCTTGACCATGGAGAAGAAGCGTTCCTTCTTGGTTTCCGTTGCCCAGACTCTACGCCGTGATAGTCCGCCAGAATTTCATCAACTAGGCCTGGACTCAGAGGAGCCCCCGGCCAAAAGGGAGAAGCTTGAGCCGCTCCCGGTGGAGGAGATAGAGGTGGAGATGATCCCGGTGGAGGATATAAAAGTGGAGCCGATCCCGGCGGAGGAGATAGAGGTGGAGGCGGTCCCGGAGGAGGATATAATGGTGGAGCCGATCCCGGTGGATCAGATAAAGGTGGAGCTGATCCCGGTGGAGGATATAAAGGTGGAGCTAATCCCGGAGGAGGATATAAAGGTGGAGCTAATCCCGGAGGAGGATATAAAGGTGGAGCTAGCCCCGGAGGAAGATATAAAGGTGGAGCTGATCCCGGTGGATCAGATAAAGGTGGAGCCTGTCCCGGTGGAGGACATTAAGGTGGAGCCGATCCCGGTGGAGGACATTAAGGTGGAGCCGATCCCGGAGGATCAGATAAAGATGGAGCCACCGGAGATCAAGCATCAGAAGGTGCAAGTGAAGCAGATTGAGGAGAATGTGGAAACCGAACACCTTAAGCAGCCTCTAATCAAAATGATGAAGCTTGAGCTGCACCAGATCAAGATTGTGTTGAAAGTGAAAAGACAGGAGTCGGTCGAGTCAAGTTCATCATCGGACGAGTCGAGTTCATCATCGGAAGAGTCGTCTGATGAATCAAAGGAGTCGTCTGATGAATCGGAGGAGTCAAATTATGAATCAAAGGAGTCGTCTGATAATTCAGACGAGTCCAGCGATGAATCGGAGGAGTCGTCCGATGAATCGGAGGAGTCGGTGGATGAGGACGACGACTCTACTCTCTACGGTTGCAGCTGTCGCTGCCATGATTATTATAAGCATTAAATGCTTCAATGAACTACACTGAAACATACACACCGACACATTCCACACCGAAACATTCCACACCGAAACATTCCACACCGAAACATTCCACTCAGCATACTAGCCAAATAAAGGTTACAAAAAGCAATCTCTTCCTCAGCCTTAGTTAACTTTTGTTTAATATTCTCTCAGTTTAGAACAGGGGTCGGCACCCAGACATACACCGATTTTTAGTGCCTATGTGTGCGGAGCTTACAGACCCGAAGGATTTGCTTCTCTGCTGCTGCGAGGACCGAGCAATTGTGTACTGGCTACTCGGTAGCTTCTCTGTCCTAGTGGCACCCAAAAATATATATACGAAGCCGTAATTACATAGCTCCTAAGCTTGCTACGACAGCCTAGTTCATCCCGAACAAACACGAAGCTCTTATAGTGAAATTTTTTCCTATGCACAGTGCATGATACATATAAAGAAGGTAGTCTCGTCGAAAAAATAAGGCCCTAGTTCGGCTGTCAAAGTTCTTGTGAGAGAAACGAATGTATACGACAATACAAAATGTGTATTAACTTTTATATGGTGTTTGGGGTTAAACCTTGCCTATTATAATAATAAGTAGGACCCTTTTTTTATAATTTAATATTTAATAGCAAATTCTCGAGTTTAAAGTAAAAGCTTTAAAATAAATTCTGCTGAACTACAAAAATATACATTTATATGCATTTTTAAAATTAGTTTTCTAAAAAGTGCACTGTTAAATTCATAGTAAAGTGATTAAAACTATAAGATTGAACCTTTCTAAATATTTTAATAAAAATGAACCCTATATTACATTATTTGTAAATTTTTGTATATTTTTATAAATAAGTTTTTTGTTATTGATGGACATAAAGTACTGAACGCCGTCGAGTTCCGTTGTTAATTTCTACTTCTAAAAAATATGAATTTATATGAGTTTATTCCTCAATTTACTGAGTAAGGTATGCTTTTATTATAAATATTTATTTAAGTTCTTAAATATCCTTGCTTGTAAAAATCACAGTTCTCTCCCCTTTTATATTTGTCATAATTCACAACCAAAATTTTAATTGGCTTCAGTTTTTTTTTTTTTTTTTTTCTCTCCAATCTTTTTGGTTTTAATTTGTAGCTTACTTTTGCGGGGTTTTTGGTTTCCAAATGATTCAGTGGCTTATGCGCCTGGAAGGAGGAGGAGGATTTGGGTCTGTCTGTGTCGAAATTCGGGACTCGAGGCTCGGGACCCGGGACCGTTGTCAGATTCGCCTGGCAATATGCATAAATTTCCGTAAAGAAAAAGCGACAAAAAATGAATTGCTTGGCTTGAGTGAACAAAGAAAAACGTTTGTCATTTGATTAATGAGCAACACCCTTGATCTCTTTGTTTTATTTAAGCTCTTAAAATACTGCCCAGAGAGTGTTCCATTTTTTCGTGACCTTTTTTTAAATTTAAATTGGATAAAGTTCTAAATAATAATGTTAAAAGTTCTGTATTTTTATGCTATTTTCCTGGTAACTGATCCTTTTATGCCTGTAGGCTGAGTGACAAGGAAAAAACCACAAAAAAGGGGCGTTAACTACATGGGCGTGTCCGGCTTGTCTGCTCAATCGAACGCAATTAATTTGCGGTCACTGTGAAGCTGGTTAAATTGAATACGAACGGAGCAAAAAACTATAATAATTTAATACAAAAGTGCAAATAATTTGGAGCACACTGCTGTGCTCAATAAAAATGAGGAATTGAGGCAAAAATGGGAGGGGCTCTGTCTCGAATTTGGGAATGGAATCACTGAGAAAAATAATAATTAAATAAAAGGAAATAATTATAATTTATAATAATTATATTTATATTTATGTTTATATTTAATAATTATAAAATTATAATTTTAATTAAATTCAATTGAAATCTGTTATCTATTAATTCTTAATTTAAAATTAGTTATGTTTTTATAGTTTATATATTTTTAAAGATCGGGTGCAGCTTAATAATTTTTTTGTGTATTTTTGTGTGCTTGTTTGTCGCCTGGGCGTTGTCACAATTTGTCGAAAAGTCGGTTCAATGATTCTCTTGGCCAGGCTTACTTTGTGTCGACCTTGAAATGATTTTCGCCATCTCTTTCCAGCTTTCGGTTGCAGCTGTTGCTCTGCCTTTGCTCTGACTTTCATTTGTCAGACCGTTTTCAATTTGTATTTGCCGCAATTTACTTTATTTGGCTTACGTGTGGTTTGTTAACAAAAAAGCAACAGCAACCTAAAGCCATCGTCTTCGTCATCGTCTCGTATCAACGTCATCTTCCAGCTCAGCCGCCTCCTCATCCTCATCCTCAGCCACGTTCAAGTCTCAAGCTGGTTCTGGCTTTAAGTTTTTTGCATAAAATCCAATTGGGAAAAAAAAAAAAAATTAATTATAATTATAATTAATTATATTAAATATATACATATACATTATAAAAAGATATTATATATATTTTAAATACATATACATATATTTGTTTCAAGATTTCTTCAGCGTCTATGTAAGTATTATTTTTCTATTCGAATTCCTATTGCAAAAAGGTAATTTTTAAAATTTCCTGCTAGAGTATCCAAAGATCCCCATTGAAAATACACATTTGCACAAAGCTCCCTCTGAAATTATCCTCTTTATTTCCAGCAAAAAAAAAGATTCCTCCAAAAAGGAAGAAAAATTGCCAAAATGTTTTGCTTTTTAATTTGAAAGCTGCGCTTGCGCGCGCGCACACACAAAAATTGTAACAATCAGCGCCGGCAAAAAGGAAAAAATAAGAAAGGAATAAAATAAAGTACTGAAAAAAGCGGAGCAAAGTGCAGATATAATGCCGAAAGAGGAGGCAAAATGTGCAGACAACAATTTGTGGCCAGCGAGCACAGCTGCCTGGCTGCCTGGCTGCCTCTTATGTTGCACCTTGCAACTGCAACCGATGTTGCAGGCGAACAACGCCCCACAAACAATCACTTACAAGCTGCTAAATTGCATAATCACCCAAAAAAGGAATCAACGGCCGCAAGGAGTTGAAATGGCGATGCACGAAGAGAAACGGGAGAATTTTTGAAAAATGTGTTAGTGATTTTAGGGTAAATTATCCACAGAAATCGAGATCTTAATTATATTTCCTTTGTTGCGGATATATTTATAATCCGATATGAGACGGATATCGTTAAAAAGTTCTCCTACCCGGTTGGGGGTGGGATTATTATTGTTATTATATTTTTAGTGTTAACAGTGAATTTTTGTTAACTTTTGAATAAAGAATAAAGAAAGAATATTTTTAGGATCACGATAACGTCTTTTATGCAACAAATTGGTTTTAAGATTTATAGATTATTATTGGCTAACATTTTTTTATTTTTATTTTCATATTATATTTGCTATCGATGTAGAAAGAATCATCATTTATTTGAAAAAATAAAATACCTTATTATAAACTTTATTTTTATTCCTATCTAACAATTGTTGTTTGAGATATCATAGAAAAATATTAGCTTTAATTTTGTACTTATTAAATATATGAGAATATTATATAAATAATTATTTCTTATTAAAAATCACTAAACTTCCCAAGATCTAACAGCTTTTTCCAGTGCCCTCTTTTTGGCCAAGTGTAAAAGAGGAGTCCACAATGTCTTGGGGTTGGGATGCATTTGCCGGAATAATTGTTGCCATTATTTGCTCAAGGAATGACACACACACACAACACACACCACACACTCTGGACTGGACTCGGAGGCAGTGGCAGAAGCTAAAGGCAAAGCCGAAGCCGAAGCAGATGCAGATGCAGGAGCAGCTGCTCTCCGATTACCCACAGATAAGATATCATAAAGCAGCAACTGCGACTGCGACTCCCCTCCAGAATTTGCACTGATTATCTCCGAGGCGCACTTGAGCGCAATTTGCAAAGCAAACAAAGGCCAAACGGAGTCAGAATCTTTCTTCTGTTTTTTTATTCTGCCATTTTTGCTTGCCACAAATGAAATGCAATCAAAATGCCGCCGCATTTCGCCTCTTCCCTGCTCTGTGCTTTTGTTTTGCGGCTGCTCTTTAATTTATTTACACTGGCCAAAATGCCACACCCCATTAACATTAGCCCCGGACGTAAGTGCATCTCAGAGCGAGTACCTTGCTTGATATTATGTCGGGGTATATTGGTTGTTTTACGGGGAAAAAATACAATTTATAGGAGGTAAATATGTTTGTTTTATGTATTTATATTATTTTGATTTAGTTTTCGATAGAAGTTATCAGATATTATTTGAAATAAATAATAAAGATTAAAGTACATGCGTTAAACCATTTTCGATATAAAGTAAAAATAGGAACCAAATACTTATATCAAGGATTTGATCATTTTTGCTATTTATTCCGATTTCTGTTTGGTTAAGAATTAATTTTTTAAATTTTCTATCCAATATACGTTTTATAAACTATATAAAAAGTAAAGAAAATGTGCTTTAATTCATTAAGCTATAAATTAAAAATAGAAAACAAATACCTATGATAATTCTTACTATTTGTTACGGATTAATTTCTTACATTTTCCATCTAATATACATTTTATCAACTATATAACAAATTGATTAATGCTACTTTATAATTAAAAGATTAAAGTAAATGTGCTTAAAATCACTAAGATATAAATTAAAAATATAAATCAAATATTTATATTAAACCTATGCTTTTTTCTCCTATTTATATTGAGTTTTATAATTAATTTCCTAGAATGTCTTAATATTTATAATATTTATAAATAAAAGGATACAAACACTTTCGAGTTACCTTGGCCCGACTGCAGCTGTTGCAGGTCCACATTAGGGCGAAAGCCTTTTATTAAATTTATGTTTGATCAACTTGCGGCGTAAAATCATTTTGTGAGATTTTTTACCTTGCTGTTTTTTTTTTTTGCGTTTTTGTTTCCTTTTTTATTTATTGCTGGCTGCCGCATTCTGGTTGCTGTGTTTGTTATTTTCTGGCCAAATGGCATGAAAGCGAAAATTTGATTGCAGACTGCGAAACAGATTGCAGGCACTAAAACGCTGGAGGAGGCAGAAGCCGCCACTCCTGGCTGGCGGTGATTGAAGGCAGCTGGACGGGATTGGCATTGGGATGGGGCGAGTCCAGATGGGAGCTTTAAGCCATATCGACGACAAATGACGACGACACTCTGGGCAGCGGCTCAAGTTAACGGTGCCGCGAAGCCAAACCCAAAGCCAAACTATAAAATCATTTAAAATGCATAAAAACTAATTTCGCTGATTAATTGCCGCATGCTTCTGGTGGCAAGCCGAGGCGATGAGGCTGTGATGCCGCTGTCGCTCTCGGCTTTTGATGGAACTGGTCCTGCCTGCTCCTCCTCCTCCTCCTCCAGAGTCATTGATTTTATTTTCTCCCATTTAATATCCTCAGTCTGATGGCAGTCCATAAATTGGCCGGCTATAGCTCTCTCGGCCATGTTCAATATTTTATGGGGTTTGGTAACAAAAGCCGATGCTTAATCGTATCAAAGTTAGCTATAGCTATAGCTTTAGCTATTGATTTCCCATTAGCTTTCGTGCTTATTTATTTCCCATCTGAGCTGAAAGTATTGAGAGCTTTTGAGGATAACTAATGCTGGCTATAAATGCATTAATCTATAATTTTCTTGATCAAATTCCATTGGCAATAATAATAATAATGGCTCTATAAACGATTTGAGTGCTTCTTTTATTTTCCATTAATTGCTTTATTCTAGTTTTTAATATTTTTATAACTTGGCAATTAAATTGAATTTCTATTATATTAAATTTGGAAAAATATATATCGAAAAATTAAAATATCAAACATATTTATTTCGGCAATCATTTTTAATAAATTAAAATTAAAACCTAAATGGGAACCTAAAAATTATATAAATTCTATAAATTCTCCATTAAAATACAAAAAATACTCTCTGACTTCCATTTCACGTTTCCCATAGTAATAATTAATTATTTAAATTAGCTTCTGGTAAATTACTGTTCATAAATTGTTCTCTTCTTGGATTTCGTTGATGTTTTTTTTATAGGGCATCCCAGAAAGCACCCTAATAAATTGTTGGCCAGCGTTTTTGCGCTATCTCCAGTTGCGGTATCATCAGGAGCTCCACACACTCCACACACTCCACACACCAGATCTGGTTGCCTCATATGCGATGCAAATCGAGTTGATTGAAAATTAATGTAAACATGGATGGACACTCTGCGCTCTGCTACTGGCGCAAACGTTTGATATTCCATTAAAAAATAAATAAAGATGGGGAAAATATTTTCAGTAGTCAACTTGATTTTCAAATATCAAACTTTTGTCAAACTTGTGGCTGGCGATGAGACAAATACGCTTTTAAATACTTTCGATGTCTGGAGTGTGTTGATAACACCTCCCCGAAATGTCGGCGCTTTGTCCACATATTAACCTATCAACGAGACAAAGAAAACTTACCAACTAACTAACGGCTTCTCTTTTGTCTTCTCGTATTAATTTCCCATTTTCATTTTTCCCTTGGGCTAATGAGCCTGAAACGTTTTTCTTTCGGTTGCTTGGGGCATAAATTCGAGACAGGCGAAACGCGTTTAGATACTTGAATAATGAATTAAATTAATATATAAAAAAATGCAGCTGGTGTTGGAGTGTCTGGTATCCTTAAGTTGATTTAAAATAATGGGTTTTCCTTAGTCACTTAAAAAACTTGGATTTCAAGTAAGTATTGGTGAAATACTTTTAGGAATAAGCTTCTTAAAAATATCAAAAATATCAAACTCGCGCCCATCACTGCTTTAAAGCCATCAAACACATCTTATTTGTAATAAGCTTATGGAAAATATTTTCTTTAAAAAGTTTTAAGTGCTCCTAATACCTATTTTATATTTTAAAACCGAACCATAGTTACCTCATCTTGATTTAGCTTTAGCATTTTACTATTTAAGCCCCTTTCCTCTCCATCTATCGCCTTGTTTCTTTTTGTGTAATTAAAGTATCATCCACACCGTGTGTTCGCACAATCTAACGGTGTTTTGCTAAAATAATAATAATGGTAAAAAAGGGAAAAAAAACACAAACAGAAAGGAAAAACAAAACACAGAACCAAAATACCAAATAAAAAGAAAAAATTGTCGCTGGCTGCTTCCGTTGAGTTCGACCAACTAAAATGAAGCACCACCACCAGCGACTCCCCTTCAATGAGTCAACATTAGCCGAAAAAAAAACCAAACAAAAAACAAAGAGAAGAAGAACTACAAACAATTCTTTAACCCTTTCCATCCAGAAGCTTCTAAGTACAGCCACTTTTGCTGCCGCCACACTGGAACAAAAATGGGTTATAATAAAAAGAAATAAATAAATAAATGAAAAGGAGCAGGAACTTGAGTTGTCTTTATTTTATAATGATTATTCAATACATTTTAATCACTGTAAATTTATTTTTCAATGTAAAAAGCAATACAAAATTTTATTTATAATTTTAATTATTTTTTTAATAACATTAACAATGCAGTTATCTTCTTTGATATTGTATTCTATATGTTTTTTGTAATGTTTTTTACATTTTAACTGTTTTCTTTTATTTATTTATTATTTTTTTAGTTAAAAATTGCTTAAGAATCCTGTAACATATATTTTATGTTGGCTTTATATTCCTATTTATTTGTGTATTTATTCCAACGGAAACTGAATACTTAATCCAATGAAAAACTATTTAATAAGTAGTAATAAGAAGCAAAAACACTTAAAGGTTTTCCGTAAGTTAAGTTTATTTTTTTTACATTATATTATCTAAGTTTATTTTTTTATGGTATCTTTTCTACGTATTTTTCTCTACATATCTCTGTTTTTTTACTGCCATAATTCCCCCCTCACCGCATTTTTTGGTGGCGGCCACTCAGAGCTGCCGCTGCCGCTGCTCACTCATTCCATTCACTCCGTCGACCTGTCCACGGTTGACAATTCTTTTAGTCTTTTAGTCTTTGACCTTTTCGGTGGCTCTGCCTGTGCCTGTGCCTGGGACAATTAACATGAACTTTTAGCTTTGCTTAATTACTCGACGTCGTTGTTCTAAAAGTGACGCAAAAAAAAAAGAAAGAAAAAAACAGAAACCAAAAACCCAAAGAGCCGAAAAAAAAACACCAGAGGTTAATTACATTTTGAAGAGCGAGAACAGCAAAAACAAATTGAAATGTTGTTGTTTTGCTCTTTAGGTTTTTTGTTAATGGCACAGACATAAGACGGCGAAAAAACAATAACAATAACAGGAGGGGAGGAGCAAGAAATCAGTGTGACAATTATGTAAATGGACGGCACTTGGAGCTGTGTGAACTTCTTTTAGTTTGATTTTTTTTCTCTTCCTTTACTATTTTGTTGCTAAAAGCTTTTGATAAGTGAATTTATTGTGGCTGTTGTTGTTGTTGCTGAAGGTCACACGAAAACACTGGAGGAGTTACCGTTAAGTGGTTTGGGTCGAATGCATCAAGTTTGTGTCGTAAGTCATTTGTTTGCCACCGGAGCGAGCGATTAGCAAAGATTGACAAAGGTTGAGACAAAAAAATATTATAGAGACATTTATTACGTATTTATTTCATTTGTTTAAATTTGTATATAATTCGTGGGTTTATTTATTAATTCGTTATGGCTTATATGTGTATTTAAAGATTTTATTAATGCATAAAGATTTAAGGAAAGCATAACGAATAATCACAAAGGTTTTTGTTATGGGGATTTAAATATATAAATACATTAATTTTGTTTATCTTTGTAACAAAAGATTTATTTTTCATTATTATAATTATTAAATTAAGTTTTGTCTTAAATTATGAATTTATTATTTATTTATTGTTTTCAAATGGTTTCCCATTTAAATATAACAAAAATATAAACCAAAATGATCTGAAAACTAGCATTAGAATGTTCCTCTAAAAAATGCTTTCCCATTTAAATTAAAGCACCTTTAAAACACTTGAAATAAGCCTTCCTTCCCTGCCAACTTGCCATTGGAATGACCCTCACCCAAATAGCTAACCACTCAGCCCTGGGGCACGCAAACTCTAATTAAAAAAATATATAATAAAAAAAATAAAGTAAAGCTGCAAAAGCCAACTGAGCGTAAGCCTACATTTATTTCGTATATACATATACATAGATTTTTTATTAATATGCGGCGGCCTGGGAAGCACGAGAATTTCGCATAAAATTATTCAGCTGAGGAAGAGAACGACTTCAATATGGAAGTTAATGCGCTCATAGAGGAGCCTCACACAAAAAACTATAGATATATAAAAAAGCGACTTTGTGGGAATAACAGCAAACGTAGTAAGCCACAAGAACTTGAAAGGCGGAAGAACGACGGAAGCCGGCGACAAAAAATGAATAAATATGTGGGCACTGAGAACAAAAATAAATCAAAGGAAATAAAAAGAAACCTTTAAAGTCAACCGTATAAATATATTTTTAGAATATATATTTTTATATGAACTTACTGTCTTTTAGTTATTTCTGAAGATACATATTTCAGTAATTTAGTAATATTTTATATAAAATAAAACAGCTTTTAGATAACTCTGTCCTTAAAAAATATTAAAAAAAAAAAATTTTCCCCCATTTTAATACAGTTAATCTGGCTAAAAAAGGACTCAACCTGGAATCTATTTTCTCCCAGTGTAAGCCCCCAAACAACAGTAGGCGCAGTCGCGTAATAAAGAGGAACAAACAAGCAGCTCAAGAATTATGAACTCCACCGACTTGGGCGGCCGCCCGGCCAATTCAGAAGCGATAAAAAACCTCTCAATCGAACTTCCGAACTTTCGACAGCTCTTGGTCGGTTTCTGTTTCTGTTATTTTTCTTTTTGTCAAATTTATCAATGGCCAAAAAGTAAAAACTACAAATTATGTGCATGCCAAGAGGGCTTAAAGTCCCGATCTTTATCGGGCCCACAAATCAGCAACTAAACGATCGGGACCGGATAAGAAAAATACAAAAAATGGGGGGAATCCCACACACACACACACGTTTGCGTAGGATACACTTTTTGGAATGGAAAAGGTTTTTGTCATCGTTTTGTTTGGGCTTGGACACATCACACGCCCATGAAGGATTTGTCGCAAGAACCAGAGACCAAGAACATTATTGGTCTTAAACAGATCAGCATAATTTGTTTTTATTTATTTATGTGTGGGGGCCACTTCCTGTGGGTAGTATAAATATAACAAAAAATCAAAGAAGTGAATGACTTCCCAACGAGTTGAGTTCCCTAGAGAATTTTCTGGTGGTCTTGGAAGCTAAGCTAGATGGAAATTCGAAATAATAAAATTAATCCGAGCACTAAAACCAAAAGCTTGCCTAAGAATAAAATATAAAAGTGATGTGTGTATAAATGAATTTTATTCTTACATTTTTGAATTAACAATTGCATTTTCCCTCAAGCTTAAGTGCTATACATTTACAAAATGTAGTTTACAACGGGTTCTTGAATATTTTGACAGTCTCTTGCAAGTTTCTTTTTATGCATAAATAATAATCATAATTTTCTCATATGGTCAAGTTGAACAAATCAGGCCATGACTAGATCTCCTTTTTTTTTGTGGAGGCCCCGCCCCAAAGGCCATAAAGCGATTCCACAGCAAAATAGTTCACATAATTCCATTTTTTTTATGGCTGGCAGACGGATCAAGAATCGTGTCTGGGGATTTCAGCAAAGGATGTTTAGCATTGGTAAATGTGCGTTTATAAATTTAAAAACCTATAATAAAGTCATTTGCTGTGGTCAGCCACTTGGCCAGCAGCCAGCAGAGTCCCGTCCCGGCCGTTTTGGCCAACATCGTTACGCATGCGTCAAAAGAGAGCACAAAAAGAGCAAGGAGGCGGCCAAGAAGGCCAAGGAGAAGGCCAAGACGAAGGAAGCACCGCAAACAGAACAGACAGCAAAGTGAGCAAAACAGACACGGACACAGAAAGTGGACAGAAATGGACAAGTGGACGGGCGACAAGTGCCTTGGCAACAACAAATGGCCAAGGAAAATAGTTACTGAAGGAGAATTTCGCCAACAAGCCGACTGTTTGCATATGCTTTGAGGAAGGAAAGGTATTCAAAATAATTATATAAGTTTGTGGAAGAATATTCTTAGTTATTTAAATGCTTAATAAGTTTATGGATACAAAACCTTAAAGGAACCTTTTTGGAGGAAGGAAAAGTATTCAAAATAATTATATAAATTTGTGGAAGAATATTCTTATTATATATTGTTTATATGCTTAATAAGTTTATAGTTACAAAACCTTAAAGGCTAAATAAAACATATAATTTGTGTAGTAAATTATAAGTATATATTTTATTTAATTTAATTTATTTGTATCTCTTTTCCTTGTGTTACAAGCTATAGATATAATATATTTATGCCACAAGTCACAAGTAATAATTTTTAGAATTGTTATTAATCTGTTCTTAATAACTAACATTTTATTTTATTTTATTACAATATAATTTTCTTTACTCTAACATAAGTTCCTTTTTATATTATTATATATATTTATAAAAAATAAAGAATATCACTAAGCTGCCAACAAAAGGATTGCAAAATTAATAAATTAATAATTTTTCTGAACATATTTTTTTTTTCAATAAATCAAAATATTTTAATTTATTCTTCCCACAAATTGGGAGTATGCAAGCATATTTGCAAGCTGAGGAACCCCTGTTCAATGATCGGTATTTAATACGATTTTTCAATAAAAAACCATACAAAAAAGTGAATAATTGTATTATTTACATACTGTTTGCCTAATGTTATAAACTAAAGGTATCTCCCAGTTCGGTTTGCTTAATGCCGCTGCACACTCCTTTTAAAAATCTCGATGGCTCCAGCTTAAACACACACACTCCCTGCAGATATAGACAACGACGGCAACAACATGTCACACTGATTATTGTGTTCAATTTTAATTTGTGCAACATTTTGTGTTGCTTGCAGCACGACGCTATTGCCATTGCTGTTGTTGTTGCACTCGTTTCATTTGATGGCCCCAAATGTGTTTTCTTTTTTTTCCATTTTTATTTTGTGTTAGCCTGCAGCTGACAATTGCCAGAAGGAGACGGCGAATCGGGACCAGATCGGAGATTTTACTCGGATTTTCCGCTGCTCCTCCAGTCCAGATATCGACTTTCTTTTAACCGTTCGAACAATGTCAAGAACTTTGCCACTTGTTTTTTTTAAACATTATTTTTTCCTTTGTTTGCTGTTGGCTATTGGAAATCGATTCGGAAATTGGCGCGCCATTTATCGGCGAGATTATTTTCAAGTTTTTAATGCCATCGCGCGCGACACCCACCGATAATCGAATTGAATCGCATTCGAATTGATGGATTGAATCGCATGCAAAATGCTGTGTGTACTTAGGCATTGTTTATACACAGTGTGTGGTGTGTGTGTGTGCCTTTGTTGTGCGGCGCTGCCGCTGATATTTTCTCACAATTAAGCGGGGCAAACGAGCGCGCAGGCGAACCGGCCATCAGCCATCAGTAATCAGCATCAAGTGGCAGGCACAGTGGGACAATGCACAGTGGACAGTGGGTAAAAATAATTCCAAAATAATAATAATATTAATGAAATTGGGGTGAAAACAATGTAGGTATTCCTGCGAATTTAATTACATTTATTAGGGAGTATATTTCTTTAGGTCTTTATCAAATTAAATGAAAGAAATAGAATTCTTAAAGTTTATAACATGCAAATAGATTTAATAGATTTTAAATGGAATTTTCATGCTGAATTGGTGAAAAAATAGTACGTAATAAAATGTAAATGATTAAAAAAGAATACTCTAAACAAACAAAGATTTGTTTGCTGGATAAATCAGTTTAATTTCATTAACATCGAAGGTGACTATTATATCTGAGTTTAAGAAATGACATAATAATTATTTTAAAGTTTCTAGTGTTATCTATTTATATTTTTCCCTACTGATCCTTGGAATTTGGATTATCCATACTCCCTGAAATAAATCCAATAAAGAAGGTATTTGTATATTTCTCCATTTCTAGGGTTTAGAATCACATAAAGTGTGGCACAAAAATATAATTTATACACGGGCGTATCAAATACATCGCATATGGCGCTTATTGTCATTACTATTATTGTTTTATTTGTATATTTTGTTGTATTTATTGTTGGCGGTGCAGCTGCTGTCCCAAGAAACCCGCGGAGAGCCACCAAAATGGCAATCGGCAGTCAAGACAAGTCAAGTCGGGCCCCAAGTCAAGTTGGACTCAAGCTCAACTCGTCTCAAGATCAGAGTGACGTCGGGGAGGGGAATCGGGCTGAAGAATGACCAAAGTGATTTTTAATTGTCAGCCTCAAGTGCTGTTCGAATGTGTGAACTTAATAAATCTCTGTGGATACGACTATTCCGCTTTGATTTCTCTTGTCTTGTTTCTCTGTGTTTATATAAGTCTCCTATACGCGGAGAAAATAATTAAAATAATTATTATTCTCAAGCTTGGCATAAATATATAGAAATAGCATGCGGATTAATTTCTTTAAAATATAAATTATATATAAATATAATTATATTAGAGAGAGCTTTAAGTCTAAAATGTTACTACATTTAGTTCTTCGAGCCGGAAATATGTTTGGTATTAAGAAAATAAATTACAGAAGAGGTATAAGCTTAATAATTGAACTTTAAATTAATTAATTATATACATATACATTTGGCATAATTTATAGAAATATTATGCCGATGAATTTCTTTAAAAAATAAGTCTAAAACGTTACTACATTTAATGATTTGGTCCTTCGAGCCGGAAATATTTTTACTATTAAAAATATAAATTACATTATAAGTTAAATAATTTCATTTTAAATTAATTAGAATTTATTTTAATACAAATATAGAAATTCGGGTCGACAAGAATTTTTTTAATCTAAAAATTACTTGGAAATAAATGTTAAAATTATTTTTATATTATTAAAATAAATGTGTAAAATGTACCTCAATTGAAATTTCTCCCTGTGCTTTGGACAATTGACAATTGTTGGAGTTATTTTCTTAATGCCTTAATTGAAACGCGACAACAAAACCGCGTAATGATTATGCATATCAATTATGCTCTCCACGATGCGGGGGCGTTGCTGGCTGTTCGGAGTTGGGGCTTTCGGATGATGGATGATAAATGGTGGATACTGCGCTGGATTGGTGTATCGCCCTTGGCAATCAATTGGTCAAACAGGTGCTCGAGCTCCACTCGACTCCCGCTGAGATCTCAATTCAACTCGACGCGACTCGCCTCCACTTGGGCTTTGATTGAAATGGTTCCTTTTCGTCCGGATTGGATTCCAAGTGGTCTTTTGGCTTGAATTTTGATTGACGTACCCGCAATTAGCCATGAAATACAATTTATTAAGGGGTTGTGCAATTTTAAAACCTCAAGACAAAGCAAATTTAAGGCGCCTTTATATTATCCTTAATGCGTGGTATTTAAATTAAATTTATTTGTGCTTGGCTCTTAAGGCTGTTCAACATAGTTAATCCTGTCAAAGTCTACACATGTTAAGCCCCAGATGTGTCCACTTAAATCCCCAGCTCTGCGGAGCATCTAAATCTCTCGAGAATTACTCGATAGCCTGCAAATTTATGGAATCGATGTCAATGGTAATTCCACTCCACATCCCAGGCGACAAAGTTGCGGACGGATTATAATTTGTGAATCCAATTGGAGCAGCAACGGGCCGAGCATATAAACAATGGTTAATTGTGACAGATTCGCAAATAAATTAGTGAATTATTGAGCAGAGGACTTGCTGGAATTTATGGCGTGCAAATGGAGTTTCAGATTCCATTCCTTTTTTTATTTTTTCTTTTGAAAATTTCGTTGGAGGTTCTGCTTCTTGATTTCTTCGGCTAATAGAATCATTTGGCAAAGTTGCTAGCCCGGTTGTGCAGCATTTTGACTAATTAACTGCAAAGTTTTATTGCAGCCAGCAGAGAGAAAAGATAGAAATGCTGCAGATGCAAGTTCTGCGGTTCGCTTTTGCATTTGGCACTGGAAATAATATCTATTGCAACGAAGTTAATATATATTTACAAGAAAATTGCCTAAGGAATACTGTTATATTTATTTTGAAGCTTTAAAATAATTACTGTTTGATTTTTAGTTTCTTAAACATTGATAAAATATTTTTATCTCATTTACCAATTTCCATTTACAATAAAATCTTGAAAATAAAATATCTCGTGGCTGTTTTTTGAGTTACATAAATAATATTAAACATTAAGCTTTGTAGAGATATTTTAAGCAACTAAAAATGTCTGTTAACTTCATTAATTTTAATATAATATATAATAAACATTTATTATCTTTAATATCCACTTAAATTTTAAACAAATAAGTATTTTTTAGCGACACTTCCCGTAGTAATCATTAATTTTGAGTTATGCCTTTGGCATTATGCAAATTTAATTGGATGAAATTTGTAATCAGAAAGTAGGGGCATTTTTTACGCGTGTTTTCGCTTGTTGGCCCGTCCAGCATTTCCTGTCCATAATGTGGAGGCTCCTCTTGGCTTGGTTTTCCTACCAATTCTCGATTCTCGACCGCTGATTCCCTGAACACTTTTTTCTATATTTTTTCCTTCTCTCTCTGAGCGGGGCGACGACAATCATAATCGGCATTGACAAACGCACATTGCGTATACTTATCGAGTGTATCGCGCATATATGCACTGGTGCGAGTGTACCTCGCGCATATTCCCGGGCATTTTCCAACTGGTATTACAGGGGGAGATGGCTTTCAAAACATTCCCAAAAGGTGTCAAGATTATGTGCATAAATAATGAGATTTTCAGACAGCACTGAGTGGGCTAATTAATTGATTTGGCCAAAGGTTAAAGCCGGACAAATACGACAAGGAAATTGGGAATACGCTTCTTGATTGTTTACCTTAAATTACAAAGTGTGATTGCCAATAGGAACATGATAAGAAAAAAATAGGGGAAATATAAAGTAATTTTGGGCTAGAAATTCACATTCATTAACCATTTAATTACGTGTTCTGTTTGGTCAAGTCTGTGCCATTTGCCTGCATATTTTACACTCATTATTCTCTCATAAATTGGTGAGAAGAGATGTCGGTCTGTTTCCAGTTTCAGAGCCACTTCTAGTTTTCTGGTGATTTTTAATTTACATGCTCGTGTCCGTAATGGAAAATCGCAATTTTTCAGCAGCCTCTGGAATGAAATGTTTATCAATTAGCGTGCAAATATGGTAAATATTTGGATCGATTAGGGGAGCAGCTGCTGCTGGATAAACTAGTTATATCTAGGAGTCGATCTAAGCTAAAAGCGGTTCCTGTTTCGGGAAAATACGAGCACGTAAATTATTTAAATGTTCTTTTGGCCAAGAAAGGCAAATAAATATTATGGGTATATATTTTAAAAATGTAAACAATTATTTATTATTTTATCTGATGTCTTCACTAATTTCTTAATTTTCCTGCTGACTTTTTTAAGGCAAATTTGACCATTAAATTGATGGCATTAACATGCACATGCGACGGGGAAAATCCATGACAATAAGCATAACAGCAATTGCAATTGTCAGCGGCACGTTATCAGAGAATCGGGAAATGGAGAGAAAAGCTCAGGGAAATGGTGAAAAATTAAGGAGGAGGGGAGAGTGTGTGTGTGTGTGTACTGGCGATAAAGCCAAAGTGTTTACGAGCTGTTTAGTGTTTGATGATCGTCGGGAAAAAAATAAGCTCTGGAAACTCAGTCCCATAGCCATTGCCATTTCCATTTTCATTTCTCCACTGCAGCATTTTCCGCCGGCCGACGACGATCTGGAAAAACTTGTAACCTTGCAGCCTTGTCATTGTCATCATGCAGACAGGCAAAAGAGCTGGGATCTGGAAGTCGGAGGAAGCTGGAGCTGGAGAGCTGGAACCCTGGCCAAAGCCAAAGCCAAAGCCAGAGCCAGAGCCAGAGGTTGGCAGGCGGATCGTGCAAATCTTGTTAGCATTTTTCAGCCATTTCCTTTTTACATACAAAGCCCCCCAGAAGAGTGAGGGGAACAAAAATATATACGAGTATATATAGGCAGAGGGAAGAGCGAAGTAGAAGTGAGAATGTTAGTTTTTTCAAAAGTATAGAGACCACTTAGGTACCTTTGATTTTTACTCTTATATATTAAATAATTATTGTGGTGTTAAAAACATAGAGAGAATTAGAGGAACATAAGACTTGAAGAGTTTATGACCAAACAATTTTTTTTTACATTCTTATCCTTTTTATTTTTATTATTATTAAACCACATTTTTTGAAGCTTATAAAATAATTTGTATAATTCATAAAAAAGGAGTAATGGTATTTTATTATTTCAATTATTGCTTTATTTAAGACCCACAAATATTACTTAAGAGTTAAAGAAGTTTGCATTATTTTCATTTTTATTCTTTAATATTATTAAACAACATTTTATGAAGCTTCTAAAATTATTTGTATAATTCATAAAAAAGGAGAAGCAGTATTTTATTAGTTAAAACCCACAAATATTACTTAAAAGTTAACGAAACCAAAAGAGTTCTAGACTTATTTTTAGTGTATTTTGGATTTTCTATTTAAAATAAATATTTACATATTTTCAGAGCATACTATATACCCTCCACAATTCCCAGTATAGGGTACAAAAAAATATGTTTAAAAGAAAAACAAAAAAATTATGTTCGATATCAATTTCGCGTGGACACATGCCAAGAGACACGCAACGCCACCAAACACGCGCACCACATTTTTTGTTCCCCCCGTCGGTTTTCCACCATCCTTAAGCCCCGTTTTTCCTCATCTCTCTGGTAATTGAAAATCAAGAGACAGGGAGTCCAAAAAAAAAAAAGAGGAAAACCCCGATGCCGTTTGCCTCTACTGCCCTCCATTGGAAAATCTTCGAGATGCCTTGGGAGGATGGAGTACTAGGCTGAGGATGGGGCTGAAGAGGAAGTAATTACGTCTGGCAGCGGATGGGAAAAAAATATAGAAACTTTATAAGAAACATTAAATAATTTAACATATTTTTGGTTCAACTAGATTTTGATTTTAAATTATAAATGCTTAGGAATTAAGGTGAATCCTTGGAGAGCTGTGGTTGCCACAAATAACTATAAAGGATTTTTTTGTTAATATATATAAATAAAGGAAGAAGAAACCTTTTTAAAAATATAATCATATTTCCAAATTATTAAATATATTTATAAACCACTTATTTTTTAATTATGTCTTTAGAGGCTTACAAAAATCTTCATAATAACGTTCAGATTACTTGATTTTTATTAACATGTTTAAATCCCTCATAAATATGTATTAAGTATTATTATTAATTATTTTATATTATTTTAATTTGATTTGTTTATTTTATATTGTCTTTATTTGATTTGTTTATTTTATATTATTTTCCATTGATTTGTTTACTTTATATTATTTCCATTTGATTTGCTTATTTATTTTTTCAAGTGCCTGGCCTGGGCGTTTCAAGATCTCGAAAGTTTGCTGCCTGCTCGACTTAGAATTAGAATTAGCCCCCGTCTGCGGGTAAGTACATGCGAGATTTGTGCGTGTTATAGGCGGCAACAACAGTTCCTCGCCCCCTCTCGAAAAAATCGAAAAAAAAACCGAAAAAGAAAGAACATAAATGCGAGAATTGAACGCAAAGCTTGTGATCCTAGTTGCCTGCCCGCGGTTGTGGGCGTGGATGCAGCGAGTGGGCTTAGCTCCGCAGTTATGTTCGTTCGATCTATATGTATATAGAGAGTAAGTATCTGTCCGACAGTTGTTTGCCTTCTTGTAAATGACCGTTTAATGGAATTGTCATAAAATTCGATTACTAAAACCGATGCGTAGTGGCCATTCGCCATTCCGGAGTATGATTTGCGTTTGCCAAACGATTTCGTGTGGGCCGCTTGTTGGTTTTTTATCTGATGATTTCCGTCTCGCCGGCAGCTTGATGGCTTCGGATCACCTGGAGGACTTACCATTAATAGATCTAGTGGCAGCCTCCTCTTTTCCAATTGCATTTTTTTTATGTTTTCGCTGTTTGCATTGAGTGTTTGTGGTTCGGGCTGGATTTTATGGCCACAGCCGTCTTTGACTTTAAGCGATTTCGGTTTATAAGTCCATGTTGTCATCTTCATGATTTTTGCTATTTAATATTTAATTTAAAGCGTGCCTTAATCATTGATCTACTTTACCGACTTCTTTTATCACTCGACCATTAACCAAAATGTTCTGCCACGGTACTAGACCCGTTAAGCGCTGTAACTAATCATCTTTTCAAGCATTTCACCCACCTTTGGCTCATAATTTTTGGATCCTCCTCCTTCTGGTGTTTTTTTCCACCGATAATCCATAATTCGCGGATTGAATAATGTCTGCATACGAAATACGGATCACTTGTGCGACACGCCCCCGAAAGGAATAATCAAGAGCGTCCCAATTTCCAAACACCAAAAAAAAGCACAGAAAAAATAGACTACAAATCGATGCTACGGCGGCGGCCTCTCCTAATAAAGTGCTCAAAACCAAAAGAGATGAGTGCGAATTTTGATGGTGTCCAGGTGTGCGTGCGTGCAACATATGCATAAAACATTAACCCATAATGCCATGGTCCCCGGGTCCAGACTCCAGACTCCCGACTCCCGACACCCGACTCGAGAGACTCTACAATTCAGGCTGTAAAATTGAGAAGCCATGATGAGAGAGTGCGGCAAAGCCGGGCATTTTTGCTTTTATCTCGGGCTCAGATATCTGTGGCTAATGCATAAAATCTTATAATTTGCGCACGTGTTAATCAGACATTATGATGCACACAACACACGGCGCACAACACACAGCCTAGCACAGCTGCAACACTCCAAACTGTTTAAAACTGTGGCTAGATACACTCAGCAAAAATAAATAAATAAGACAGCTTTTATCAAAATAATGTTCAACTATCAGAATTTCACTGAGAACTTAAGGCACTTCCAAGAAAAATGCAAAATCTTTTAACATAAAATTTACTTATAGAGCTTTTACAGCTTATTAAATAATATTAATTATTTCGAACCAAAAATAAATGTTATTGATAACTTAAAACTCTTTAAAGAGTTCCTAAACTTACAAACAATCTATGAAATAAATACATAACGCCTAGAAAATTGTTCACTTTATTCCAAAGAATTTCTACAAGTTTTCATATATATTTTCAGTGCCTCAGGCCGAAGGACTTCAGTTTCCAGAGCCCGTTGATCACTAAATTAATTTTAGAATTGTATAATAGACTTAATATATTAAAATAAAAATAAAAAATAAATATTTTCAGTGCCTTTCTTAGCTCAGAAGAAAAACCCAAGCCAAGAAGAGAACAGTGCTCGGTGCTGGCCATGACCAAGTCGGCAAACTAACAATTTTAGGCTAATGATGTGCTCATATTTAAGTTAGTTGAAACGCTTTTAGTGCAAGGCATAACTCAAGTTGAGCACACACAGACGAGATCACACGGGAGACGACGACCATGCCAGGTGCCGCGATAGAAACAGAAACAGAAACAGAGAATCCGAGAATCACAGACTTGGAGACACGGCGACACAGCAGAGAGACACAGAGACACAGAGACACTGGGACGGCGGAGAATCGGGACCGCATGCTGTTGCATTTAATGATTGCACGCCTTGACTTTGGCAATAAAACAAATTTGTGGCCATAATTTTCGAAATTCAAATAACAAATGCTGAGGCTGAAGCCGAGGCAGCCGCTGCCGGACTTGGCTCTCCTCACATTTAAAGTTGCAGTTGCAAGACGGGGACAGCGGCTCCTCCTAGGGATGCCATGCATGTCGAGGCGAGAGATCCGTTACAATGTATCGGCGATGAATATCGGTAAGTACCGATTTTTAAATTTAATAATTTTCTTTAGCTTAATATATATTTATATATTTTTTTTGTGTAAATATATTAAAGCTTTAAAAATAATTATTGATAAGTGAACAAAGGTATTCAATATATATTTATATTAAGGCTTTAACAATAATTATCGATAAGTGAACAATGTATCAACGGTAAATATCGGTAAGTATCGATTTATTAAATTTAATACTCTTCTTGGGTTTTTTATATCTTTATATAATTTTTGTGTAAATATTTTAAAGCCTTAGAAATAATTAGCGATAAGTGAACTTGATATGCAGCATTTGCTTATCAATATCTATATTCGATAACCGATATAAATATAGATTTCTATATTGAAAACTCTAATATTTTCCCCCATCCTTATGGATTTAATTTTTAAATCGAATTATAATTTATATATATTTTGTTATTAATATTTCCATTCCATTTAATCGTAAAGCTTAACTTTAGCCTGAGAACTTATCGATTTCTTTCGATCAATATCGATATCTTCAATCAATATACAAGCATTGTTTGTAAACAAAGAAAATATAGCAATATTTATGCCATCGCTAGCCAACTTGTTTGCATTGAAAATTTATTGTTACGCAGCCACGAGCGGAACTTGGGCGGTGCGGCAAGGTGGGGCCAGGCGAATGCTTGTCCAACGATTTATGGCATTGCTGCAATTGTTGCCAACTGTAAATGCTGCGGCAAACAAGTCAATTGAATTTATTTCGTTTATAAATTGCCAGCAGCAGCCGCAGCGGCAGCACACTCGGCATCTCCTCCAGCTGCAGGCTGCATAAGTAGATGATTCTCCTTCTCCCGCGGCGGAGTGTCAATTGGCCAGCGGGAAGGAGTTCTTCCCAATCCCAATCCCGAAGTCGAAGCCGATGCCGAATCCCAATGCCAATGGCAAATCCAATGGCAATCCCAGGCCCGAGACTACCGATTGGAGACAAATCACTGCTCGATTTGACAACGTTCCAACGTTCACCCGAGATAAACAGCAAACGGCCGGGGAAACTCTCTAGAGATGAGATTATGCAGCAATAATCGCAGCTGGCAAATCCATAAAGAGTGCTTGGACAGTAAAGCAATTTGGCACGCGACTATATATTGTTATTTTTCCATATAAAGTGTTTTGCAAAGTCTGTAAATATATTTTAAAACACGAGCTTGATCGGTAATTATAGATTTTTATTTTTATTTTAAAATGTTTAAGCTAAGAGTTGGCCATTTTAAATGAACAGAAAAATATAATAACATTTAATATGCCTTTTTATATAATTTAAATATATATTTTAATTTATTTTAAAGGGAATATATTAATTTACAATATTACAGTACTTCATTTAACATTTATAAATGCTTTTTGCTTTTAACATGTATGATTTTAAATTTAAATGGTTTCTGCAAGAATTTTTAGCTGTCAATTAATACTGTTTAAATAAAATAAACAAATAAATAAAATAAGAACTTCAACTTAATTTAACAGAAAAATATTATAACATTTAATGTGTCTTTTTAAATTTATTAAATATATATTTTGATTTATTTTAAGGGGGCAATATTAATTTACAATATTATTCACAGCTTTAGGTACTTAATAATATTTATAAATGCAAAAATAGAATTTAGCTAACCAATCTTTGCTTTTAACATTTATGATTTTAACGAATTTTTAGCTGTCCATAAATACTGTTTAAATAAAATAAAGTTAAAAACAAACATCTTAGTAAATGGCTGACACCTGGGACCACCACATGTGCTCGAAATTATTTAGAAAAATTCTGCGCACGCATTCGATTCAACTCATTGGCAATTATCTGGATAATTGCTGGCTCACGATTCCCAAATTTCGTGTCACTGCCAGGAGCACGCTGCCATCTCGGAGTCACTGCGATTGCGATGACGATGGCGATGGCGAATTCTATGAGAGGAGGCTTTCTGAATGGCCGCTGCTGCGGCTGCGGCTGCTGCTGCTGGGGTAGTGGCTCCTCGGTCGGAAACTCGGTCCGAAACCGGGGGCTTGGGATGGCTGCCGCTGCAGCTGCACTTCTGTGATTTACAATTTTTTCCGTTTGCTTATTTTCTGTCGCAGCCAGCGCCAACTGTCTATTTGTTTTTCTCTGTTTTTTCAGTTTTTTTCTGTTTTTTTTTTCTGCCATGAGAAGAAGCAAATTTGCATACGATCTACGGACTTCCTTTCACAATAACCATTCAGGCTATATAAAGTCGAAAAAAAAAAAACTTTAAATACTTTCGAAATGCGAGCACAGGGCGCGCACACAACGAGAAAATATCAATATAAATACAATGTGATTTATTGTCAGGGAGAGAGAAGAGCGAAGACTGAAGAGTGAAGAGCGAAGAGAAGGCAGAAAAGGCCGTTTCCTTGCTGTCCAAACAAAAGACTTAGGCAACGAACTTGCTTTCACAAGCGCCTCTTAACAAATTATTGATTTATTGCCCAAAACACACACGCACACACGCCGGCCAAAGAATGGTAGATCATAAACCATATATTTTTATATCGAGAGATATAAATATCAGTATGTTACCCACTGTAAAATATCTTTAAGTGCCTCACAATTAGTCAGGTCCATTTGTCGTAAAGTTTGAAAACATCCCAAAAGCCATAGGAACTTATTCCGAATTTTATTTGACTTTGGATCCGAGCGAGTTCATAAAATTCTTTCCACGGCCATAGATCACGTGGGGTCGTCAACTTCGATGGGGAGTCCAAACACTAGTCGAAAAGTAGGTCATAAACGTAGGGATTGATTGGTCAGCTAAATTAATTTTTACTACCAGCAGTGGGTGGGTGGTCCTTTTGATAATTTTAAATTGTATTAAATCAAATATAATAATTAATTCTGAAGCTCCTTCGTGGCTGTATTTTTTTTAATGATTTCCCTTTAAATGTTTACCTTAAATATCCTTATTAGCGAGATGTCTCTCATCTGTAAATATTTTCCATACCATTTCTATTCAAACTGAAGTTCTTTAAATTATTAATATATCATTTTTTAATACAATTGATAAGAATAATGAAAAATAAAGAGAGCAAAGTTCTATTCTATAAATATTATTATTTTATTAGCCTTTCTTTATTATTAATTTTCCTCTCTCAATTTTAAATCCTTTTAAATATCCTTTATTAGCGAGTTCTCTCTATCATTAAATATTTTCCATTCCAATTTCTATTCAATCTGAAGTTCTTTAAATTATTATTATTCCATTTCGTAATACATTTATTTAGGATAATAATAAATAAAGAGAGCAAACTTCTACACAAATATACCATTTATTTATATTAAATATTTGTATTATTATTTCCTCTGCCTTGCTTTATTTTTCATTTTTCTTATATCTTTTCCGTGTGCTCTAAAAAAGTTCTCATTTTCGGCTAGCAAGTTCTTTGACCTTCCGGCTACTCCGACTCTCACCCCAAGCCAAGCCGGAGAAGTGACAAATAAATAATAAATGAAACAAGTCCGTCCGATCGGTGAGGTGAGAATGCGCGGCTAGTTATGTAATGTCGATGCTGGGAGCACACTTTAAGCGGCTTTATGATGTGTTAAAACTGTTGCACCAACAACCGAGGCAATGACGAGCCGCAACTAAAAAAAAATAATAAAAAAAAAACAGAGATAAAGAAGGATGACGGCGACGATGACTGGCCAACGTCATCGTCGTCGTCATCCTCAAGCGGCATTGTCGTTGTCATTGTCGTCATCGTGGAAATGCGGGTTTCGCTTTGGCTGCGATCAAGTGTTCGAGGCTCAGATACACGAAAAAAAAATAGAGAAAAATAAAGTAATAACACAAAAATACTTGGGTTTTAAAACATATATTTACCATAATAGTTGTAATTTATAAACCTTTGAACTTACATTTGTACTCGTTATTTATTTATTTATTTATGAGCTATTATATTTGTTATTATTTTTTTTGTTCGAGTGCAGCCTCAAATCGAGATCAGGCTGTGAGCTCCAGCTTCTTCACTTTGGTCTTCATCTTTCGCCGATAATTGATCATCATCAGTCGGTTTTAATTGATCGCCTTTTGCCTTACCCTGCCGCGCCTTGCATTACATTGTATTACATTTAGTTTGATCGGTGGATCGGTGGATCGCTGGATCGGCGGATCGCCGGATCGGTGAATCGATTGTAATCAATCACTTTCGTGGAATTGTGTCTGTTGAATGAACTATGCTATATAGCCCGTTCTGTCCTGCTCGGTTGTGTTCCGTCGGTGGCCCAATAATCCGAGACCCATACGTTGCATTCATCAGAGGCGGATCAAGGAAAAGTTTTAAGGAATATATTTATATTTTATTCATTTTAGAGAGATGAATGTTTAATAATTGTGATAGATAAGGTTTAAATGTGCTTAAATATATGGCAAAATAACATTAAGCTATCTACAGAAGTTTGTTATTTATATTTTGGAGTTTTTAAAGGTAAATAAAGTTAAAAAATATGTGTGTAAGCGATATGTTGTGCTACTTATTATTATTTATGATATTTATTAATTTTATTCATATCTTTCTTGTTGCTAATTTATTTTATTTTGTTCCAAAACATTTTAGGTCCCGCATTAAAAGCCCCTTGCCAAAAGGCGCCACTGTGCCAGCCGCAGCTCTAGTTTTTCGCCCAGCTTCTCCTCAGCGACTTTGGCTTTGACTTTGGCATTTTCCTTCCAATCATCAGCCACAATTGCGTACGTGAGCTGCAAGCCAACTCAAGGCGATCTCAAAGGCGATCCTATTTTATTCGATCGATCCCAGTTGCAGTTGCAGGTTGCCACATGCTGCGTCAATAAGTCACTCCTTGGCATTTGTGAAATGCATTAGATCAGCAAGCCTATCGTTAAAAAAAGAACAAAAAAGAACGAGATCGATCGATGGGTCCACGCACTGGACGTAGCACAAATTCCTATGCAAATTGCTCAAGGAATTTCCATTGATCTTCAGCGCGTTTCTCTGGCCAAAATAGAGAGAGTAGAATGGCCAGGTCAAGGTCTTGTCCTAGATCTGGTTCCGTTTCTTAAAGACAGAATTTTATTAGGTATAATTTTATAAATAAGCTTAGTTAAGGCTTATTATGCCGTAAAGAAATTCCTAAAAATTCCTTAATTCATTTTATATCAGCGGTATTTTCTGCGCATTTTTTTGGCTTCACATTGCCTTCGGCTTTGAGTTCGATTTGGAGTTGGATTTGGATTCAGATCGGATTCCTCCATTAGAGGCCGCTGTCAATTAGAGCCAGATGTCCGCGATGTCCGCGATGTCAGCCAGATGTTTTAACCCAAACGGAATGCACTCGATCTTGGCCGCTCTCTTATGCCTTCTGCAACTCCTGAATGTCTAATTAGCATTCGGCTTACTTTGCCCCCAAGGCCACACATCTGCCTCTCCCACCCAGCCAACTAAGGATCAACATCGAAGTAGAGATGTAAGCGAAGAAATATCGATTACTTTAAATCTACAGCTAAAATCGAGCTGAATTCGGAGGAGACTTAATGGGTTAATATTGAAAAAAATAATATTTATCGATGATGTTATCGATATTTTAACATTTTGCGAAAATATAATCCCAAGAAATTATAAATGCTAATGACAATGGGATTGTAAATGGTCCAAATAAACCATCTAATACCAATACAATAAATAATAATATTAATCGTCTTAGTTATCGACAAATCGAACTATTTATCGATGAGGTAAAAGTTAAACTTTAGTAAAAGCTAGTATTTTAATAAATTTAAGCAAGAACGAATATCGAATAATGGCAATACAATAAATAATTATATTTATCGTCTAAGTTAGCGACCTATCGCTTTAGTTATTGACATATCGAAGTATTTATCGACAAGTAAAAATATTAAACTCTAGTAAAATTTGATATTTTAATAAATTTAACTAAGAACGAATATCGAAAAATTGCAAGACAATAAATAATAATATTTATCGTCTCAGTTATCGACATATCGAAGTATTTATCGACAAGTGAAAATGTCAAACTAATAGTAAAAGTTGATATTTTAGTATATTTAAGTAAATATCAATATCGAATATCGCTTTCGTAGTACGAGTATTACCTCCTCTAAATGGAACTCCGCATCTTCCCGATTCAAACAGGAACTGGAGCAATAAACAAAGACATCAATGGCCCTGGGGCTCAGCTCAGGCCACATGCATACTATATATCTGTTCGATTCCTCTCCGATCGGCTCTCTTCCAAATTAGATGCAGTCCCATAAATAATAAATCGACGGCCAATGCAAAGTGGAAGAGCAAATACTTGCCGTGGCGACAAATGCTCAGGGAGAATGAGATGCCGCTGCAAGAGGGAGAGGAGAAGGAGAGGCAGCTAGCGCACAGGAGCGACAGAGATGCAGGATAAGGCGAAGAGCGAGAGGGGTGATGGTGGCGCAGAGAGCTCGGCACACGTTTGCCCAGAGACCCAGAGCAATCAATAATCCTAAGTCTGGCAGCCAGAGGAGTAAGCGGGGATCGAACTTAGATCGCAATGAATTCGCACCAAAAGGAGATCAGAGAGAGAGAGAGAGAGGGAGAGCGAGAGAGAAAGACAGGACACAAGAGGTGACAATGGCGAGCTGAAGGGGATTCACAGAACCTGTTCACCCAACGGGCCTCACATTAGGCGGCAGTTGAGAAGTAAGGCAGATTCTTTGCCGTCTTTTAGCTGCTTTGGTATCCTTTGGCTTCGGAAGCTGCAGAATCTGTGGAGAAAAGAGTTTCAACCTGGGGAATACCCTATGGGAGTATCTTAAATAAATTATTAAATTAAATTTTCGTAATTTTCCCTAATTCTTAAAACAGGAAACAAAGATGGGAAAATAATTTGAAAGTCATAAGAAAATATAATACATAAATACATAAAATGAATTTGTTAAGGAAGGAACATCGGTGTTAATTCATTCTTTCATAGACTTATTTTACTTACCATTATAATTAAGATTTAAAACATGCCAAAGCAACAGTTGTAACTATTTTTTGTTATTTTCTATTTAATATATATTTTATTTCCACAGTCTTTATAAATACAAGTAATATTCCAGCTCACCTGTATACAATTCCTTGAATGTATTTCTTGAAAATCCATACTTTGGCTTAATCATAGTTCGATTTTGATCTCAACACAAAGCATATAATTTAAAAGTCGATTTACCATTAGCTTATATTTATTCCCATGCAATTTGTACATATGCTTTGTGGCTGTTATCGGCTGGCTTTATCCGATTTTATCGATCCCCTGTTCGTCCCCCAGTGAGTATACCCCATTATTGCCCAGTTATTTCGATCTCGCTGATTATAAAAATAGCAAACGAGTCACGGCCAGATCGACAAGCAGCGCCAGTTCAAGGAGACACCACAACAAATACACACTGAACACACATACGGCACACACACACGGCACACACTGAAGAATTGACCAATGGAGAAGAATCGAGCAGAATCGAGCAGAAGAGCCAAGGCAGAAGAACGACGTAGGTATCGTCTTTCTGGCCGTCGCGGATTCCTGTTTCTCTCCTTCTTTTTCGGCATTAGAAGAGCTTCACATCCTCCGAAGAATCTGCAGGCGAAGAAGGAGAAAAATTATTATAATAAAAATAATAGCAAACCGGAATTTCCTGATCCTGTTTGTCTGCCTATCAGGCAAGAACCGAGCAACCTACCAAACAACCAACTGTGATTCCTTTTCGCATGTAAAGTTCGCTCGCCGCAGATGTTTTCCACTCCGATTCATGTTGGATTTCCTCTATGTAAGGCATTGGGTTTGGGATTTTTCGACCAAGAACTGGGCCCCGAGGATCACCCTTTTGCCACCATTTCGCTTTCGTTTTTACCATATATTTTCTTAGGAATTACAAATATTTAAATACATTTCATCATCTTAAAGATTTAATAAAATTAAATTGAATTGTACAAACCAGTTGTTTATGTTGAGCTTTGATTGATTTCCTGAAACAAGTATTACCAAGCTCGTTACATTGTATGCGAACGCGTTTAATGCTTTCCCATTTACATGCTGATTTAATGGGAATATAATGGGTTAATCTAATCCCATATGGCCAGCGTTTAGTCTATGGTAATGAATGTGTTAAGAGAATATGAATTTATTTACACGCTCACGCGTACATATTGCTATTTAATGCGAGGCCCGCACAGCTGTTGGCTTTTGCATTTTGATTGCTTTTTGCATTCTATTTCTAACCGGCAGCAGGCAGCTATCTAGCTATCCCGAGATCATGGATAGAAGAGGATTCCATTTGGTTTTGAAACTGGCTTAAAACTTGGATCCGAGCTGGACTCCGAGCTGGACGTGCGGCGGCAGCAGCAGCATTATTTATGAGTAAATCCGCGGCGCTGGCAATTAATACGATTATCGGCCAGATTAATTGGCAGTGCCAGTGCAATTAATACCCGGTCGGAGTTGCACTTGTCTAATACGTCCACATAACTATATTCTTGCTGCCAAAATCCTGTCAGGATTTCGTCTTGGATTTCGTCTTGGAATGGTATTTATTATAAACCAAATATATCCGAAAAATATAGATATCATTCAGCGGAATCTTCAGAGGCAGGTGAAGATGTGTCTCCGTTAGGCGGATTGTGGATGGGATTTCATTAAAGATGTTTAAGAATTTTCACTTACAGTTATAATAAATTTTGAAGGAAGAGAAATAAATATAATAAAAGAATATATTCACTTTGAGTTATTAAATTTGTATTACTCACAGGAAATACTTATTTCATAAATATCTTAACACCATTCTCTGCTTGCCAAGTAAAGACACTAATTAAAGGTAAAAACATGGCTAAAAATCATAAAGCGGAATAAAAAAAAATATATTAAAAATGCCATAAATATTTACATAACTGTTCTTCAAACGAAAACGAAGGCGGGACAACAAAAAAAGCATTAAAAGCGCGTGCAATATTATTTTCAAACATGAGAATTAAATTTCAATCAAGTTATTTAACTGCTTTTGTTGTGGGGACGGCGGGACTCTCGTGATTTTTTTTTCTCTCAGCCGTCAGGTGTAATTCGCTGATAAGAAGAGGAGAGTCCCGGAGAAAAAGATCCAGACAGATTTTATGGCTAAAATAAATGACGAACAGCAAAAGGCAGGCGGCAACGAAAGGAACTGGCTAATAAAAAGCCATTAAAGCCAGGTTCAGGCAGGTCATGTGAGTCAGTTTTCGCTTTGTTTTCCGAATTCGGTTCTCTGAGATTCCTGCACTTTTTTTTTGGGTGGTTCTTCGGCGACCATAAATCAGCGAAATTAGAAAAGTGAACAGATTTGCCAAGAAAAAACACACTGATGAGGAAAAATATATATATATTTTAGGGGAAGCTTAAGGCAATTTTTCCAATTTACCATTTTAACTTGGCTTTTTCGGAGGAGGAGAGGAGGAGGTGTTCCCACCATAATTCGCTTCTTGGAAAGCAACTGTATTTGAAAAGGAAAAGGGAGAAACCAGTTTCAGTTTTGTTCTCTTTGTTTGCTTACTTAACTTTTTCCTTTTTCCTTTTGGGAATTTCGCCTTCAGGTTTGATTTCAGTTTGCTGATTTTACTGATTTTTTTGTATGGTAAATGGGAATTTTTGGTTAAAGAAAATTAATAGATTACGTATACGTAATTAAATATATTAAGTATACGGAGTTTTGAAATGTAATTTTAATGGTTTGAATATAAATTACATTCTTCTAAATATTGATAAATGTTTTAGAACTTATTTTCATATATATATTAATTATATATTATTAGCTCTCATTTCCCATACTTAAATTTCAATATAACCCCCATAAATTTGATAATGCAATTTTTTGGGGAATTTTCTTGCTTTTTTTAGCTCTTTAGAATTTGTTTGGGCTTATTTTTTAGTCGGATCATCATGACATCATGCAATGCAAATTCCAGCAAAGACAAAGACACTGAGAGAACAATGAAATAACAATAAAGGAGTCTGGGGGACAAAAGTCTGGAAAATTGTGGCTCTTCTGCGAGGTCCCCTCTCCTCAAAAAATGCGTCGAGTCGAGTTGAGAATAAAAATCATAATATTTGCATAACAAATTGGGTCAAATGAGCGAATAACAACGCACACGTAATGCTAAACAAATCAAAACACCAGCCCATATCTATCTATATATATTTATATATATAAATGGGTATAGATATAGATATGTGTATGAAGATGTAGATAGATTTATATGCAGATGTATGACTCCTCCTTCCATGTGTATGCTAATCGAACGAGCGTGTCCATATGGAAATGAATGAACGACGTCGGCGAAAAACAAACTGTAAACGTTGTACAATAATCGCCACCAAAGTCGGAGAATCGGGAGAGTTTATATAAAGAGAGAGAGACAATGCACAATTGCCCATTAGCATAATGATGCCATAAAGTGCGATCGATTGGATGGCTTTTCGAGCTTCGCAAATTCGCAAAGGGGGCTGGCTATGTAGTTAGTTGCCTAAAAGAATGCGGTGTATGCCGGGCAAAAAAAAAAAACAAAAAAATAAACATAAAAAACAGTGTTCTATAAGACACCTCACCTCATCAAGGTGGAGTCTCCTCGCCATATAAATACATGCACAGTGGCCAGCAAAAAACTAGCAATGAAAATGTATTGAAAACCAAAGGTTTCAGTTTAAAATTTTTGTGCTGATTTTGTTTATTTGTATTTAGTAGATAATTAAGAATAAATTCACTTAATGTGCATTTAAAATGTGCGGAAAATAATTATAAATGTATTTGTAAAACTTCTCAGCGGCAAAGCTTTTCTTTCAAGAGAAAAACCTTCATAACAATTTATTGGTAAACTCGTAGCTGCGCGTCTTGACCGCTGCTGTGAGTTCTTTTATAATATAAATATATACCTTTAAATACATATACATATATAAAGATTTATATATGTTTATTCCTCTACGCATCGTTTCGTTTTATGACAATTAACACCGCTCAAGAAGGCAGGCAAGCAAGCTGGCCAAACAGCGACATCGTCTGGTTGTCTTCGCTTTATGGCCAAGTTAACACAACGAGGCAGGGCAGAGCAGGGCGGGCGACGAGAGGGAGGGGTAATGTTTGTGCAAATATGGCGCAATAAGGCGCAGTGTACTACTTCCTAGTTCAAAACAGACAGACAGACAGCCATTAGGTAGGGTTCTCTTCTCTACTCACGGTACTGTTAAAAATACTTGAATATCCGCAATTATATTTTATGGAAAAATCCAATTAAAATGTGGTTATTATTTCTGCTTTGAGAGATATGCTTGCTGAGCTTGATACTCAGCCTAAATTGGGAATAGTAAAGGGTATTTAATTAATCTTATACATTTTTTTTATTCATTTGAAGCCGCGTTGTAAATAAAAAAATACTAAGTGCTAGTCAATACATAAATCCTACAGACCCTTTAAGGACGATGTTGACCTCTCGAGCTTATTTGCCATCCCTTATGTTCGAGAATACTTCTTAAAAAATTAATAAAAATTAAATTAAAAAAAAAAATTGTAATAGCATAAGATAACGTACAGTTATTTAATTGTAAAAGTATTTAAATGTAACAAACGAGTACGCAAAGAAACCAATATTGTTAATTTAGCTTACTAGTGTGACCACTTTGGGGTTTACAAGTGTGGCCTTATTTTAGTTTTTTTAAATGGTCACGCTGGCCGATAGAAGGACATGCGTTAATGATCTATCGAGATTATCTGTCATCTCCAATGTTCGAGAATACTTTTTAAAAAATTTATAAAAATTAAATTAAAAAAAATATATTAGCATAAATTAATTAACAGGTTTTTAATTATTAAAGTATTTAGTATTTAAATGTAACAATAAAAAAACCAATATTGTTAATTTAGCTTACTAGTGTGACCATTTTGGGGTTTACAAGTGTGGCCTTATTTTAGTTTTTTAAATGGTCACACTGGCCGATAGAAGGACACTTGAATCGATATGCGTAAATGATCTATTGAGACTATTTGCCATCCCTAATGTAAGTCAACAGTGGCTCTATTCCAGACACTGATATTAAATAAACGATTATATCTTTCTCTTTCTCTTTTCTCTCCCAGTTCTCGCCTTACTTTACCTGTCAGTCAATTTCCGAGATCAGATCCCGACGCAGACATCGATTGTCGGAGTTAAACTGTTAACATCTCGCAGATAGGTGTGTTTCTTCGTATTTTTTTCCATTTCTTCCTCGCTTTTTCCTCTGTTGCGTGTCTGTTATCGCTGGCAACAAAGTGGCTGGCAACATGTTGCCTATTGCATGCGGCATGTTGCCAGCTGTCAATATGTAAGGCATACATACAGTTGTAGTCAAAATAATAGCAGTTGAGTTGCATTTAGTTAAGGGAAATTTTGTTCGACTTTTTTTTATGTACTAAAGAGATATTCAATTTAAATTGTTACCTTTATTATAATACATTATATATTTTTACATTTTTCAGAGCTATCCCTAATTGTATATCGGTATCGGAAGGCGTCTCAGGATCGGGACTGGGACTAGAATAGAGTGGCGCGTGTCTTGGCCGGTTGGACTTGACTCAATTCGTCATTTAAATGACGGAACCGAACCCCCTGCCCTCCCCCCATTGTGCTACGCCCCTGGGGCAATGGCAGCACTTAGCGCAACATCAACTCAAATTGCAGAAGCTGCAAAAGCTGCAAAAAAAAGAGCGAAAAAAAAGAGGAACAGAAGCAGCAGCAGACGAAACCGGAGCTGCTCGATCAAACCGAACTCCCGGGGAACGTGCCGGGCCAAATTAATTGCTTCGTTAGATCGAAGAGGATCTAGAAGAACCGCTTTGCTTTGGCCAATTTTTTCTCGTATTTCTCCCACTTCCGTTGGCGGAAAATAAAAGGGGCTGGGGGCCAGCCACTGCCGCTGCCCAACAACGATTGACAAATTTCCAAATGCCATTAAGCAGGCGTTGCATGCAACCCAGCCTCCACCAAACCCCAAGCGAAGAGCCCCCAGAGAGCACGGAGCAGGATGGAAATAGATGCAGAGGAAGACGGCTAATGGATGACAAAACAGGTGGCCAACAACTGCAACAACGCCAATAACAACAACAGCGACAACCAATCTGGACCGCGAATTGTGTGCAGGCACTGGAAGAAATTTTATTAAAAAAACAAATTTGAGTTAGTAAATAAATAGTTAAGAAAATAAATCAACTTAAGTTCTAATTTATTTAAGTATTTAAATGTTACAAAGGAGTGAGCAACAATATAAAAGCTTGTGAATTAAGTGAACCAGTGTGACCATTTTGGCGTTTACAAGTGAGACCCTATTTATATAATTATAATTGGTCACACTGGCTTAAAGCCTTAGCTCAAGAGAGACAAAAATCGAGGCCCTCAAAGGTATCCAACTAAAAAAATAAGAAATAAATATCATTTTTATTTTAATATAAATAAATATAATTATTAGCTCAGTCCCTAATTATATAATTATTAAATATTAAATATAATTATAATAATAAAACAAGGTAATTAGTTACAGTTCTTATTTATTTAAGTATTTAAATGTAACAAAGGACTGAGCAAAAATATATAAAAGATTATAATCTAATTATGAAATATTATAAATTCTACTAATAATAATTTAAATATTTAAATCTTTTACTTCTATATATGGAAATCATATTATATTAATTGTTATATTTAATATATAAATAATTTATATATATGAAATATTATTATTAAATATTAAATATAATAATAATAATATAAATATTCAAATATTTGACTTCTATATATTAATTGCATTTTTTAATAAATTTACGCTCAGTATACTGCCAATGTCGGTGGAGAACACGCCCCGCTGGCGTTTGCAATTACCGTGTGGATGCCACCACAGGCATTAAATCACATTGCTGAAATATTTCATCTGTTTGCAAATTTTCGACAATCAACTTAATCGGAAATGCTCCGTTTTTTATAACTTTATCATCGGCCCGGGACGGGACTCGGTGCACTCCTGGCCCGGAGGCGAGATTCAGGTTGATGTTGCAGGTGGCAGGTGGCAGGCGGTGATAAGAATCTTGTACCGGCAATCTCTCCTGGGCATCTACGAGTGTCCCGCCGCTCCTTGCCACTATTTTTCCATTTTCTATTTAGTTTTTTTATAGCTCCTCTTTTTTATGCCATTTTCAGCCATGTTTGCTGCCATTTGTTGCTTAATTAATGCTGCAGGTGGCGCTGCTAACGAGATGGGAGCCACGCCCAAATATAGATATACATATGGATATATCATATTCCAGGCCTAGCAAATTAAATAAATCATTTTTCAAGCCATATGCCGTTAAGAGCTGCAAGAAAAACCATGATAATTTATTTGTAAATATTAAAGCCATTAAAAGAAATAACATTTGGTTTGGCAAGGAAAAACAAAAAATTATAACGAAAATAATTAATTTTCAGTGGCTCTAGGACATTTTATAGCAATATAAAATGAAGAGCCTGCAGCAGGAGCAGCGAAAGGAGCCTTGGTGTCCGCATACATGGCGCCTTGTCCTGGTCGTAGGTGTAGTGGAGGATGCATCGCCGGGTGCCGAGGACCTGGTAGAGCTGCTCCTGGTGCTGGCGCCGGTGTATGCTGTTCTGGATGAGGCACTGTTCCATCAGATCATCCGGCAGCTGGATGTGGAATGGGAAGCAGAATACGGAGGCCTTATTCACGGTGATCGTCTCGTTCCGATTGGCATCCAGACAGTGGAACGTATTGCTGTTCTGGAACTGCAAGTTGAGGCACCTGCGCAGAGGTGACCTCTTCTGAACCACCAGGACATTTTCCTCGGATGGAGCCAGGTAAATGGAGAACGGTTCGCCGACCTTGATCAAATTGTCCCGGTACTTGGTGTAGGCCACCTCCGGATAGGTGCCCTGGCACCTCCTTCTGTAGATCTGGGGGTCTTCCAACAGGTACTTGCAACGCTCCGGCACCAAATTCTTCGGGTAACGATCGCGTTGTTTGAGGCCATGGACTCCGCCAGACACCAGCAGGAGAATCGGAATCAAGAGCTGCTTCAGGTACATTTTTCTATATATTATTTATACTATAGATATATATTTGTACAATTCGGGCAGCTGACTAACAGGCTTGCTGGGTTGGTTCACCATCAAAGCTCGCCACTCCCCACAATGGGTGCTTGGATGGAGATATATATGAATATCACAAAAATACCAGACTTATCCAGAGTCCAGTCACCTTCACGCACTTTGCATAAGACGACACAAAGCGAGCCAAAAATAGATTGCAAAAATATTTTCATATGAAAACAATACAACGCAAAAATATTGAAATATCGCCACATTTTCTATGACAAAAATATATCAACAAAGGCCGAACGAAGGGCCCTCTTTCGGGATGATATAATCCCGCAAAGCTGACAAGTCTGCGAATGCCTAATATCGTTATAAATAAATAGCAATTGTTGATTCGTAATATATACAAAATGGGCGGCAGCTAGGCTGATTACGAGGGATAATATCGTGTCGAATCGATTTTTACAGCCCTACACGAGGGGGTATCTTGGCCTGCGATGGTGACAAATGTCAACGAACAGCGAAACGAACCGAACAAAAGGTTCGATCAAGATTTCAAATTTCCTATTGTTGCCACAAATCGTTGGCTGATGGCTGCGATGGCTGACAATGGGCCAGAAGTAGCATCCAAGTAGCCAAAAAGCTGCTGCTGGCAACGGTACTTTCTTGGCCGTTCTCAGAGTCTTCCAACCAATTCTTTTCTCTTACTCTCGCTCGCGTGTTCCATTAATAGTCAAAGTTCATGTGTCAGGGCGATGAAAATCGAAATCGATTGGCGGTCAAAGAGTGGACCTGCCGGCCACAGGGAAACCTGGCTAATATAGACAATATTTTCAATATTTCTATGGCCTATTCAGGCTTTGGTTATATTCTATTTATTTGTATATAACCAAGTTTAGTTTTTAAATAGTTTATTTTCTTCAAGTTAGTTCAGATATTAAGCCTGAACTTCTAAATTTATTTTTAACATGTCACTATATTTTATATATATAAAATTTCTTGGGATAACAAGCCTGATCTTCTCAATTTTTTTAACATGCCATAAACTTTATTTTTAATATTTTTTATAACCCCTTAACCTTTAATTTATTTTTAAGACCTTTTAAGGCTTTGGTTATTTTTTACATATTTCAGGTCCAAGTAAACAATAATTTAACTATAAAATTAGTTTTAATTTTTAAAACCCCCTTTAACCTTTAATTAATTTTTAAAGCCTTTTAAAGCTTTGCTTATTTTTTTGCATATATCAGTTCCCAGTAAATAATAATTTAAATATATTTTTTAATATTTTTAAATATTTTTTAAAACCAACTTTAACCTTTAATAATTTTAAGGCCTTGTAAGGCTTTGTTTGTTTTTATATATATCAGTTCCCAGTAAATAATCATTTAAATATACTGTTTTAATATTTTTTAAAACCCTCTTTAACTAGTAATGAACCCTCAATCATTGCCAGGCTTCACTGTCAATTTGTTTATCTCAATATGAGGGCTCTTTTCTGGTGGCTCTTTGACAAAACTTTATTTATGTTTTTCTTCACGCTCGACCGTTAAGTTAACTGCACATTCGCTTTGTTTGGCTTATTGGCCGCTTATTGTTTTAACTCCATGATCTCTGATCTCTCGGGGCCCTCTGACATGATTTGTTTCCCTTCGTCGTCGTCGTCGCCATCAAAGAGAAGAGAAGATGTTTTAATTATTAAGCGAGAGGAGGTTGGAGGTCGGTCAAGTAGCCCCAACTAATCGACTGATTAATGCCCCTCTCTCTCTCTAAATTTAGATAACTTCGCGCCGCGATTTGCCACGCCCATTGATCTCTGGTTGGTGAAAAGGTGTCGCTGGTGAATAACTAATATTCCATTAAATAGCCTAATGGCTGTCACTAAATAGACAGCGATAGGCGTAGCCCGACTGCCGAAAGAATGCCACTGTAAGTGCCGCAGGCGACGCGGAGACGCGGCACGTGTGGGAAGATTCAATAATGAATTCTTCAAAAAATCTTTGGGAACTACAAAACTGAGGGAAATAAATGCCAGAAGAAAACGATGTTTTTTGGGGGAAGAAACTTTACTAGAAAAATTCATAATTAAAACAGAAACAAGCCTATGAGTTTTTTATGAAAATTATTAATAAACTTCCCTACACAAAATCATAATTAAAACAGAAACAAAGCCTTTGAGTTTTTTATACAAATTTATAATAACGTAGCTTTCAATAAACAGCAACTTAAATTTAATTTGAAATACAAATCTTAAAACTAACTAACTAAGAATGGGGAATTCTCCCCGAGAGAACCAGAAGCTAAAAGAAATTTTCGCTCTTGGAAGGCGCAGACATTAGGGAAATCAAATGGCTAAAAGACAAATAATGAGCCCCGGCCACATTCCGAATCATTTACAAGGCTCATTCTGGCATCCGAGGAGCAGATTCTCCAGTAGCCAATCGTTCGTTCGTTCGGTCACTGTGTTCCCAAAGCCCCCGGAGATGATGTCCGTCTTTGGTGGCTACCCGATGCCTCTGATTCCTCTGATTCCCCCTCTCGTGTTCTGAAAACTCCATAGATGGGATGGCTTGCCCCTCTCGCAGGTGTGCTGCTAAAATAGTTGACTAATTAATTTATAATACAATTTCATTGGCCGATCGAAGTGGGGAGACACGCGGGATGATCGCTACCATTTGCAACATGGAAACCGTTTTAATACACACCACAACTGGCACCACGGCGAACCACTGGCACCACTGCCATCCAGTGCAAGCCACCGCCAGCAGCCGCCTAATCATTGTTTATGACATGGTTAAGCCACTGGCCAAGCCATTCCTTTAGACATGGAAAAAATTATGTGACTTACAGTCAAAAATTAGCAATTTAAGGGTCATCTTAATGTAAATATTTTATTAAATATTATTGATATCAAAATAATTAAATCAGAGAGAAAATAAATGATAGGTATATACAAAATATTAATATTAGAGAGAAAATAAGAGAAAGATGTCAAAGAAATTAAAATTAATGAAGAAATTAGTGAAAGAATTTACTTGACATGGCATAGAAAGATTTCAAGTACTTAAAAACATCTTAGAAATATTCATAATGATATCAACATAATTAGAATTAACGAGAAAATAAGTAAAAGGTTTCAAAATAATTTAAGTTAAGAAGAAAATAATATAAAAAAAAATTAAAACTAGAAAGGAATAAGGAGAAAATATGAATCAAATTAAAATAAAACAAAAAATAAAAAATAAATTTAAAGAAGAAATACTATAAGTGAAAGAATTTACTGGACATTTTAAAGAAATCTTTAAAATACCTGAAAACATTCTAGAAATATTCAAAGTATTATCAAAATAATTAAAATTAAAGAGAAAATAAGTTATAAATATCAAAATAATTAAAGTTAAGGAGAAAATAAGTGTTATATAGTATATTAAAAAACAATATTAAAATTAGAGAAGCATAAGAGGAAGATATGAAATTAAAATAAAAAAAGAAAGAAAGAACAAATTAAAGAAGAAATAAGTAACAGATAGGAAAGCTTTCATATACCTAAAAACATCCTCAAAATATTCATAATCCTTTTTTAAACCCCTTTTTATTTGAAATCCCCTCTAAAATGCATAAGTTATTTTCAGTGTGTTGGGGATTTAGTCAGGTCTCCTCTCAGAATCTCAGGTTGTGTGGTCGGCGATCCCCTTCTCCTTCTGCTTTCCCCCTTTCTTTATTTATTTCTCTTTTTTTTGCAAGGGAAATTTATGCAAATGGCCAAACAGATCTCTTGCCAAAGCCTTTGCGCAATTATCCCCGAGACAAGACCCCACCTGCTGCTGTTTGTGGCATTTGATTGAACTCAAGTGTGCCAGATGCGTAATGAGTTGATGAGGCAAGGGATCCGATCCGGATCCTATGGCCACTGAGGGGCGCCAACACGTGACAACAACTGAAAATCAATTGGAAATTCCTATGAGTACGAGAAAAGAAAAGAATTTAAAGCAGAAACGCAGCAAGTAGAAGAAAAACCACTTGCATGTGGGTGAAGACATTTGTGCACAGTTGAGGGAAGAGTTTCTTAAAAAAAAAATCAAATTAAAAAGGGAGCTGGCTTGGATTTACAGCTGTTTCAAATATATAAATATTTATTTATTATAATTTATTTATAATAAATATTTTCTACAAATAAAATAAAATAAAAAAACATAATTTGCTTTATTAAAAACCTATTACAATATAAATATTTATTTATAATAAATTTACCCCACTGTACGGGCAACGGCATTTGTGCAACAACTGTTGCTGCAACCTCCGATTTCTGATTCTCCTTAACCCGGGCCAATGCCCAAAATGCAAATCGAACTGCGAGTGCTCGATATATATCTGATTTTAATTCTGAATCCAATTCCGATTCCGATTCCTATTCGAGATCTAAGCAATCTGCGTTTACAATTTGGTCGATGGTCGCGCCAAGGCTTTTCCTTGCCGTCGCTTAGAACCGCTAGAGACTGAGTTCGAGTCCGAAATCGAATCTCAATCCGAATGAATGGATATCGCGAATCGAAACTCGCGAATTAGATTTTGCAATGTGGATGGAAATGAAGCGAATATACGCACGCCAGGCAGCCGCAGGTGACCGCTCCGAATCACGAGCTGCAACGTGATGTGGCGAAATGCGAGTGAAAAACAAGAGGAGAAACTAATTTCGGAATGCTGAAGTTTATATACCACATTTGTGGATTACGACATTGATTGCAGGTTGGCAGACAGTAAAAACCATTTTTGATATCGATAAGAATAAAATGTCAGGCGAACAGAAATTGCAGCTGGTAGACGCTGTACAGTTTGCCTAACTTAGTTATAACAGTTTTGGGATCTCTGTGGCTCTTTATAACAGTTTTGTGAGCTCTGTGGCTCTTATCCTCTCTCTCTCTCTCTCTTTGGGATCTCTCTGCCTTTAAACTGTTATACTAAGTTGGCAGGTGGTAGACGCTGAACTCCTCGCCTAACTTTATTATAACAGTTATGGGATCTCTCAGGTCCTTTCTCCCTCTCTCTCTCTCTCTATCTCTCTTTTTGGGATCTCTCTGCCTTTAAACTGTTATACTAAGTTGGCAGGTGGTAGACGCTGAACTCCTCGCCTAACTTTATTATAACAGTTATGGGATCTCTCAGGCTCTTTCTCTCTCTCTCACTTTTGGATATATCTGGCTTTAAACTGTTATACTAAGATTACGGGCAGAAGTCATCTTCTATCTAATAGTTATGTTTGCCTGGTACCTGTACTCTTTGCCTAACTATCTACTATAGATATACTTCTTATTATAGGATCTCTCTTGCCTAAAACTGTTATATTAAGTTTAGGCGGAGAAGAAGTTATCCTCTGTCTAGTATTTCTGGTACCTGAAATCAATATGATTTAAATAAATATATATAATAATTTATATTAATATATCTCTCTGGCTCTTTCTCTCTCTCTCTGGGATCTTTCTGGCTTTAAACTGTCATACTAACTTTAAGCGCAGAAGGGGGATGCCCTGTCTAGTATTTCTGTTACCTGAAATCAATATAATTTATAGTGTATTTTAATAAGCTATTACTTAAATAATTAATTTAAAAATCCATAAGGCATATTAAAGCGAAGAAAACATCAAAACTAATCTGTGATCTGTAACAACTCAACATAAGGTTAATAAATCTCCAGAAAAATACCTGAAAAGCGGAAGAAGGAGCCTTCAATGAAAACAAACAATGCAATGTTAATACATATTAATTTTGCTTCGTCATAAAGTAAATAAGTGAGGCCAGCGATAAGCGATAAATAATTTTTTGTTTTCTGTCATACTCTTGCTCAACATGACCGGGCTCCAATCCAAGCGATCAATCTTTATGGGAAAGGACATTAAAATTTACGAGCAGACCAGGGAGCAGGAGTAGAGGAAGGAGCATCGGGATCATCCGTAAAGATTGGCCACCGCTCTCGCCGTAGGTGTAGTGGACGATGCCCTTCTTGCTGCTGACGACCTCGTCCAGGTAGTGCCGGTCCTTCTTGTCATCGTTCTCGATGAGGCACTCGTTCATCAGATCATCCGGCAGCTGGATGTGAAACGGAAAGCAGAATATGTTGGCCTGGTCCAGGACAATCGTCTCGTTGTGGCTTGAGTCCAGACAGTAGAACGTATTGCTGTCCTTGAACTGCAGCGTGTGGCAACTGTGGAGCGGCGAGTGCTTCTGCAGGACGAGGACACTCTCCAGGGACATTGGCATGTACATGGAGAAGGGTTCGCCGACCTTGATCAACGTGTCCCGGTACTTGGTAAAGGCAACCATCGGATAGCTGCCGTGGCACCGTCTATGGTACACCTGGGTCTCTTCCAAAAGGAACTTGCAACGCTCCGGCACGACATTCTTTGGGTGCTGCTCGCCGAAGACTGGGCTGGAGACCAGCAGGAGGATCTGGAGCTGGAGCAGCCCCAAGTCCATCACTCGGTTCTATATTTTTTTTAATAAATATTTATTTATGTATCATTTGTTACGTGTGTGTGTGTAATAAAGTTTGTATTTATTCAGTTAAAAAATAAATACCAGCGGCTGGATCACAGCTTACTGGGTTTGAACAAATTATGACTCATTCGGTAGACTTTGTAGAGACTGAAAAAGGGTGCTCCATTAAATAAATCAATAACCTTGAGTAGAAACCGAATTTAATAATATTTTGTAATAAGAAAAAAAACAAAACTCCTTTAGGAAACCCTAAATATTAAACTCCTAAGTTTTCTGTATAAAAACAAGCTATTCCTGGCTTTACTTTGCACTTAACAAAATTATCTTTACACATTTAAGCTCTGCCAAAAATAGAATATAAATTATAATAAATAATATTTTATAATATTATTAATAAACAATTTATTATACATTTTATTTATATATTTTATGTAGTTTATTTTCAAAAGCTTCACTCTCATAGAACTCTCATAGATCGGCATTATTCATTCCGCCCTGGCGTTGATTTGCTGTCGATTTAATTGATTCAATTACTTGGTCGGCATTATTTCAACTAGGCATTATACCACCGAGAGATCGGGGGAAAATATGGGTAAGGGAGGGGACTGTCGACATGACACGTTGGAGTCAAGTTGAGGCCGGAGCTATCATCGATAATTATGATGAGTGTGATCCAACGATCGATGGATTCTGATTCCGATTCTGATTTGCCTGCATAGCTTTCAGTGATTAATGCAACGGCAAACTGTTCGCCTTCCTTCAGTCTTCGTTCACTGATTGAGTGATTGACGGATTGGCTGGATTACCGGAAGAAAACACTCGGCAGATTGTGTCCAGATTGCATAATCCGTTCGAATGCAACATAGTCTGGGGTTAATTGAAAAGTAACAGAATGCATTAGAGCGTATGCATATTTTTTAGATATTTATATATAATATTTAAAAGATATTTGTTTATAATTTTCTAGAATGGAATTTTAGGCCACTAATAATAGTAATGGGATCAAATAATATCTCTATTATGAATAATTATTCAAATACATTACACAGTTTATAATTAATGGTTGCAATAATTTATAAACCATTTGTAATGACAAAATTATAGTAAAATATTTATGTAGCATTTTTATCTTCAGCCTTTTGCTCGATTTTTAATCTACAAAATAAAGTAAATTAAAATCTTGAGATTAAATAATGAGATAAAATAATATCTCTATTATTAATAATTATTCAGGATACATTACAGAGTTTGTAATTAATGCTTAGAATAATTTATAAAATATTTTTAATGACAAAATGAGAGTAAAATATTTATGTAGAATTTTTATCAACAGCCTTTTGCTCGAATTTTAATCTTCAAAATAAAGTAAATTAAAATTATCTAGCGACCGGACTTGTAATATTCAAACAAAATCGTTGCATTCTGTGCTTTGGTTTCTCTTTTTCCTAAGAAAAGCTTTTTTATTATTTTATTTTGTGGTGATTTATCTGACAAATCAATTTCATTCTCGCCTGGCCCGAACCCCCGCCGAGTCTCGTGTGTGCGCGCTCTCGAAGAATCCCATTTAATTAGCTAGATCTCTTGGCTTCTCTGTCTTTGGGGAATTGGATGGCATTTAATTCAATATTGTATTTATCGAATGGCAAGCTGATTTAACGGCATTCCGTCTGCTGTCTGCCTGGCTTTTTGAATATTTTTTTCGTATATTTATTTTCGGTTTGTTTGGGTTTGTATGAGTTTATTGATTTTGTCATTAATGGGATTTCCTTTCAGGCCCCAGCAGGTGGCAATTGTCATGCTCGGCCAGTGTTGTCAACATTTACTTGTATTTATGGTTTGGGTTCTTCTTCTCTCGTTTTTTATAAATTATATAGAGAGGGGCACAGGCACATATGATCGGAAGTTGGCACTCCATGTGCGGCAAGTGCTGCTGCCGTTCTCCATATTAATATTGAAGTGTATGAAAGAGTCAGGGAGTCGCACACTTCCGTCGCCCCCTGCCATTATTTCGAAATTGTGTCACGGAGAATCGGGGAATCGGGGAATCCAAAATGTAGAATCCGAATCGGAAGCATACAGCCAAGCGCATTCTATATGCGCACATTGTGCCAGATATTTTAATTACAGGGTATCAGCAGTAGGATCTCTTCCCAGAACCCATCTTAATCTGTTGAATGATATCTCTAATCCCTCGAATGATCGACACCTGTTATGCAAATAAATATGGCCAAATATGTCTCTCGGATCCTCTTAGGCTTGTGACATGATCGCCACGGAAATAAATCCATGACAACGAGCAAGATCTTAAGCCTCATCAGCGAATTCTTTGGCTTCTTTGCTTAATAGCAAGATAAAATATATATAAGCTATTAAATTAAATTAATTTGATAGCAACAACAACTGGAGCAGAGTAGGAATTCTAAGAAGAATTTATAATTACTTCATTTGGCATAAGACATTGTTTTACTTGTGAGTTCTTTTTTTAAACATTTATTATAAATAATTCTGCTAAGGAAATTCTTATAAAGAATTTATAATCATGTATTTCAAGAAGGAAAACAATCTAAAGTAGTCTTTATTTATTTATTCAAAAAGCCTTAATTGTTCATAAGGAAATACAATAATTACAGCCCTGACATTAAGTTAAAGCAACTATTGTAATAAATTCAGCAAACGAGATCCTTGCTAATTATCAATAATTTATTTTATATATTTTTATATATTAATAATTAAATTTTGTTTACTTGCATAATAATAATATTTAAAAATGTATCTGCTCTTACGAAAATTAAATATTATCAACCCAGGGTATCTACACAGTCTTATTTTATATCCCTCCATTTTTGTTTTCCCCATGCGCATATGTTATTTATTTTTTTGCAGTTTTCTTTCGATAGTTTTAATCAATTTCGGAGTCCATCAATTTATGGTTTATTGCACTTGATATATTGCCCTTTGTTTTGTTAATTTTTTGCCTTTACTGCCTTCCTTTTTTTCGCTACCATATTTAAGGTTGATGGATAAATAAATGCTTAAATGGCGACCTTCCAATTGCCAATGGAATGAAGTTCGTTGGCCACTTTGGCTGCCGGCGATTTTCGTGTTAATTTTTTTTGCTGTAAGCTTTTTGGTTTAGCTGCTGCTTTGTTTTATATTTTGCTGTTTTTTCCTGCTTTTCATTTAGTTTTTTACTCGATCGGTTGATTGGTTGGTGGTTGGTGGCTGCGATGAACCGTTAAACTTTTGCCCCGCGCCACGACACCTGACACTTGACACATGACACCTGTGACACGGGCGACGACAGCGGCGGCAGCTACACTACAAAAAAATAGAGGAAAGAGAAATGCCCTGGGCATTGGGCTTTGGGATTCGGATTTGTGGTATTTGGGATTTGGGGATTCTTGCTTCATTAATCGCTCGCAATTAAGCGCCACTTTATTTCCAACTTCACACTTTGTGGCCGGGCTTTTGTCGCCTCTTATTTATTTTTTTCGTTTTCGCAGCTGCTGCCCCTTTCTCGGTTTTTGGTTTCGAATGCATTCAATCAGCGCAATTGATTGATGTCTCGACTGTTTCTGTGTGTTGTTTTTGTTCGCTGCTTGGCACGTGTCGTGATTTTTTCGAAGGGGTTTCACATTCCACCAAAAAAAAAAAGAAAAAAACTGTTAACGGATATGGAAACCTATTCAGGCAGGCAGCCGAGATTAATTGGCCCTTAGGGCCAAGATGAGGCCACAGAAAAAGGCCCAGAAAAATTGGATCACATTTACAAATTTGTACACTGAATTAAAAGTACATTTATCAATGGGCTTTGGATCTTTCAAAGTGAAAACTTTGGATTTTCTTTGTCAATAAGCAGAGGAATTGGTTTGAAAATGAATTTAAAGTGTTATAAAATAGTGCTGACAAGGATAAAAGGGTAACAATAAATATGCTGTAGAAAAACGCATAGAAAACTATTACAAATAATTTAATTTTCTATACCGAACATACTGAACATATACTAAACTGAAGGACCTTGAATAAAATTATATTTCTAATTAAAATCGAATATAAAAGTAAAAAAAAATGAATTTAAAGATTTCAAAAATTGTGCGGACAAGGGGAAAAGGGTAACAATAAATATGATTTAAAAAAACGCATATAAAATTATTAAAAATAATTTATACCGAACTGAAGGACCTGGAAAAATATTATTTTCTAATTAAAATCGAATATAAAAGCAAAGAAAACACAAATTTTAATAAAAGATCTTGACCAAGTTAAGTTAAAATAAATATACGTTATTTTAATCAAAGATCTTGGCCAACTTACATCATGGCATTATCTTTAGCCAATGCCTCGTAATATTACAGCCTTTTAAAAGTTCATTAAATGTTATTAATTCGGGGAAAAGTAGCATTAAAAGTAAAACCCACTCTTGGCTGGGCCCAACTTAATTGAGAGAATCATTTTCAATTGCCGGAAGACGGACACAGATGACTGACTTAACAGCACCTCCATTATATATATCTACTATAGGATATAACTGATATATATATGGTTACTAAGCTCGTGTGTGTAATCTGGTTCTGCGCACTGAGCGCATTAATTATGCGTTCCAAAGCGATGATGTCTGGAATATATGTGTATATAGGGGCTTATAGAAGGCAACCATGCCTTTTTGGTTTGCTGCTCATCTTGGCTCGTTCTCCGTATGAAATTCTTGGCACGAGTTGGTTAATTAATTTAATTAATGTTTTACCAAAGCGACGCCGGCGCTGGGCACTGGCACTGGCACTGGCGAAGCGTCGACTTTGACGCTCTAACCATTTTCATTTTCCCGACCATTTCCCGGCCATTCTCCCCCCTTTGATTCTAACGGTAGCACGAATATTAAGACCGAAAAAAATCAACTTAAATGCCACACACAACACACACACCACACAGATGTAGATATAGTCTTCTTTATGATCTTTTTTTCTCAAAAATTATTTAAATTTCATTTCGATTTCAATAATGCCAACAGCAGCTCGGTTCGGTTCGTATGCCTCGAATTTTATTTTCAATTAGAGCCAGGTTTTTATATCGGGCAAGGCCATAAAGTTCCTTATCACGGCCACCGCTTGCATTTCTAATGAGAATTTATGGAACCCACCTCCGCCACGCCGACCTGTGTTTTTCGTTGATTTTTTGATTTTTTGATTTTTCCTCTTCAATTTTCAGTCCATTTTTTTCGGATTTTTCGGTGCTCGTAGAAGGCATTTAGGAAAACTTGTTCCACTGATTCTTATCAATAGTGTGTGTGCTTTTGTTGTGGGGGGAAGAAAGTTTCTTATGACCAGAAAATATTCCCACTCGTAAAAATTGCAATTTGTTGTTTCGACAAAAAGCTGAATAATATGCCATTAAATTTATTAAGCATCTGATAGTAGGAATCTAAATTCTTTAGAGAAAAAATGTCCTTGGCTTTGGAACAGTTATTTTGAAAGAGAATTCCTGGAAGAATATTCTTAGAGAAATATCAAGAAACTTAAATTAAAAATCTGATTTGGGTTTCTACTAATATTAAAGACTCAGAGACTGAGAAATGAGAAAATATGTTCATAGTTTGAAGATATATAAGATCTTTTCGCCGCCTTTTAAATTTATTATAGACGAATCACACTTTATCTACACTTTTATGCCTTATCTGTCAGGACAGGGAAATTTCACTGGCTTTTCACTGATGGTGCTTCGTTTTTTTTTCTTCCTCCATACACTGGTTACTGGTTGTTGACCGCTCTTGCTTCTAGTTCTTCCGCTTTTATTGATTTATGCGAATGCGGCGACCATCAAAGCGAGAAAAATGCAAGGCTTCGACTGCGACTGCAACTACAAAGGCAGCAGCAGCTACAAACAACAACAAATGCAACTGCAACTGCAACTGCGGCCGCAACAACAACTTCGATTACAATTTAAGTCGGCGACCGTGGGCTGGGCGACTCCGAAAGCAGGGAAATCGATACAATCGATAGCCAGAAAGTAAGGCAAAAAAAAACGATAAATGGAAGAGGGTACGATATGTACAATCGATAGTTTGAAAGTAAGGCTAAAACAATCGATAAATGGAAGAGGGTACAAAATGTACCATCGAATGCCAGAAAGTAAGGCAATAAAAAATTTACAAAATGTACAATGTTAACCAGAAAGTAAGTTAATAAAATCGATAAATGGAGGAGGGTACAAAATGTACCATCGATAGCCTGAAAGTAGGCCATAAAATCGATAAGTGGAAGAGCGTACAAAATGTACAATCGTTAACCAGAAAGTAAGGCAATTAAATCGATAAATGGAATACTGTATATATTACTACCAAAAGGAGTAGCACTAAATATAATAAATGTATTTTAAATTATATTTCACATCTCCAGCAGCCTGCGCATTTACCGCTACCCCTGCACTAGAATTCCCAACGGGTTCGAGCTTATTCTTGTGGGATCACGATATAAAAAACACAGAATAACATTAATGTTCATCCATAATTTTATTTTTCGTAGGGAAGAAGGTCCAGGAAACTGGGGGTCCATGCGTCATAAAAATAAAGAGCTGCTCAGTCCGAAACAAAGGCCGCCAGGCAAACGCTCCTTTCATCCAAATCCTTATAGTAGCAGTATGTAGTCCATGTAGTGTGTAAAGTGTACAAAGTGAATAAAGTGTGCAAAGTGTGAATATTGTATCTTGCTCCTCTTCCTCGGAGTTGGATTTGGATCGAAACGGATCGGTCGGATGAGCAGCGCACAGCCTCTCCAGTCCAGTTTTGGACTCCCATTACAAATGACGTCTATATCGTCGTAGCCGGAAGAAAGGAAGGATCCTTCGGCGCCTCGGTTTCCTCAGCAAGATGCCATGTTCATACAGATATCGAAGAAATTCGTCCTCCATCCCAAAAAGACAGGCATATAGGCTTTGTCGCTGGACTTTCACCATTTTCAGATAATGATAGCGCTCCTTCCTGCACATAACCTGGTAAAATATGGCACAACTCACACAGATGGTCAAATCTATAAAAAAGGGAGCCTCATAGGGCTTGGTCTTCAGCATTTCGTATTCACGGTACACTTCCAGCACGGCCTTCCAAAAGAACTGCCTAGCTGCAGCTATCGCCGCGAACATGAAGGTCAGGATAACGAGCACCACCATGTCGTGATTTTCCTTGAGCCAAGTCAAACACTTCCCGGCATTGAATTTTGCCATCGTGTCGGAAACAAAAAAAATATAATACATATTTCAAAAAAGAAAAAAACAAGACAAGAATACGAATACCGAAAATCAAAATTTTAATATAATATTTCCCGGCTGAAGTATTGTACGCTAGGAGTGTGAGAATAATACTGAGACTGACCCCGAGACAAGCTACGGATACTGATGACAGGCATGGGCTTTAGATCCAAAGCCTACTATTATTACTATTTTCTTGACCATAACTGTAGCTAGTCTAGATTATCAATTTTCTTCGTTTTATTTTCTCGAAATTATAGCACAAAAAATGCCTTTTGGGCAGAAAAGTCGCGGTACACTCATGGCGTATACATAATATTCATGGAGATTGGGAGCCAGCACTTTACCTAAAGCAGATAACAAAAAACCAAAAGCAAAGAAAAATAGGAAGCGGCGGCAGAAAAATTAAAAATTCACCGCTACAGAGCATTGACACTGAGCACACACAACATCATAATCATTATCATTATCAGGAGCTGGAATATATATATTATATTAGATATAGACACACATCGGCGAGCGACTATTGACAGGCGCAGTTAACGAGAGCTTTTGCCAGAATATTTATCTTTCAAGCATCATAAATCATATAGAACCAACGAAAAAGAACCGAGCGAGGCAGGTGGAAAATTCGAGATGGAATCGAGCTAACAGATACCATGGAAATATTCATAAACATTATTTAAATAATTTAAGAACCTCTCAATCGCTTTTAAAAGGATCCATAAATTCTTTTAAAATTATACAATCTATGAGAAAAGCTTTCCTTTTTCTTCAATAATTTAAAAAGATGTACTTTAAAGTATATCCAAATATATTCTGCCTAATGAAAATGCCCATTTTATACCTCTCTTACAGGGTACTTTATAGCCCGAGAGCTTAAATTATATAATATTCTTCTTACTAACTATTATGGCAAGGGCACTTGCCATGCTCATTGCCTCGCAACTAACTCTAAACTCGGAACTCATGTAGACTATATAATAGTATATATATATATATGGCAGTAATTACAGCCATAGAACGGTGTGCTTCTGCTCATCATCTTTGCGTTTTTTGACTGATTAAGAAAATGAAAATGCAGCCAAGCGTTCTAAAATGTTGCTGATAAACAAAAGAAAATAAAAACATTGCAAAAAGAGCAATTACTTTTTTTTTTTTTGGTGCAGTGAGTGAAACCCAAATGATTTAATTTATAAAGCATCACAAGAGACGACACATCTTCAATTATTTTTTCCACATAGAATATCAAACACTGAATATTTCTTTAAATCCTATTTAAAAATATACAATAATCGAATTATTATTTTCTTTATTAACCCAGGCAACTCCCAGCATATACAGTATTTAGTATCAATTATTTCGCAGATCTCTCGGCCGCACATGTCCATTACTCATTCGTTGTAAATTGTTCTATTGCCTCATAATTTGTGGCAACAAAAGGCTGAATTTACCCCCGACCCTGCCTTTGAATAAACTCAAACTCCCTGTGGTAACTCTCTGAAAACTCTATCTACCATATGGCATTTGTGTATATATAAATACGACTGTCGTCTAATCATAATTCAGGGGCTTATCGCAATGCTGGGCATCATCTCCAGTTTCGTTTCGCTTCGTTTCGTTGGGATTTGGATTGGCATTGGTATGGGATTGGGATGATCACTAAGATGATGATGATGATGCTCCTGCTGCGAAGAGTTACAGCTGCGGGCAAGATTTTAATTTCTTTTTTATTTTAAAAGTTTCATTAGAATTTGATTTCTTTTAAATACTTGGAGTTCTTTTTCATGAATAATTATATAATATTCTTAAATAAATCCCAATGTCTTACTCCATATAAAATACATATTGATTCAAGAGAGAAAAGCTTGTTAAAAGTAAAAAAGCAACTATAAATAGTCAACAAACCTCTGAAAATAATGTTAAAGAATCTCTAAAATCGTACAAAAATATCATAGAAATTATCAAATTGTATCGCATGTGCCATTATTTCCACCACAACTGTGTTCTGCCTCTTCTTAGAGTCTCGGAGTTGCTGTCGTCGACCGTAAACTTGCGACAAAATGTCGCGTGCTCTAAACTGCAGTTATGTAACTTTACTATGCCTGACAACTCGCTGGCAACTCGCTCATAAAATCGCCAGCTTTATCGCAATAAAGGAGGAGCCCCACCCCTGGCTAAGTCAAGCCTAGTTCAATGCTCAGCATCCAGTATATCGAGGGGCTCCGATCCGATCCGATCCGATCCTCCAGGCGATCGTTAATTCTTGATTGACAAATTATTGGCCAAATTGTTTACTCATTGCTCCAGCTTCCGCCTTGGGACAATTATGTGAGGGAGCAGCAGCTCTACACTTTGGAATAATACTCGTATTCATTTATTTAGTTATTTTAAACATTTCTTAATGAGCTTATCATAATTGTTTTATAATTTCCCAAGCTTTCCAATTAAGACCTCTCATTGTTTATGATATTATTAACATTTATGCTAATTTCTAATATTTATTTTTATTATTATACACATTATATTATAACCTTTGCCTTTACCCATACTAGTATTCATTTATTTAGTTATTTTAAACATTTTTTAACGAGCTTATCATAATTGTTTTATAATTTCCCAAGCTTTCCAATTAAGACCTCTTATTGTTTATGATATTTTTAACATTTATGCTAATTTCTAATATTTATTTTTATTATTCTAGATATTATATTATATCCTTTGCCTTTACCCATAATTTGTGACACTTCCTAGAAAGCAGGCAATTATTTAGAAATTCATCAGACACTCGCCCGTTTTTCCTTACCTCCAAATACCTACACATATTTTTTTACAGTGCCTTGAAGGAGAGTGTACGGCGCACAGCAATTAAAAACAATTTCCCCCGCGTGAAGTGTGCGGCGCACAGCGAAATGATTGAAAAGCGACGACACCTGATAATAAACGTTGCCACATGCTAAACTCAAATTCAGGCCAGGCCAGGCCAGGCCCGGCCAAGATAGCTGAAGAAGATCGGGAATCGGGAATCGGGGAAAGGGGGGACTATCTGGAGAGTGACAGGCTGGCGTGGGTGTTAAATTACAGGGACCAGGGGCTGTGTCCAGCACAGAGCAATCTCCGCCTCTCTGACAGACAACTCCTGGACGGGATCCGAATTCAGGTCCCAGATGGATGGCCCGCGCGTCAATGTCATCCGCATTACGCCCGCGGTTGTTAACGAAAAAAAAATGCAAAAAAAAAGGAATACAGAAGAAAAAAATACTCAACCAGCCTACATGGAAGAAAATACAGACAGAGTCTCTTAGGCTGATCCGTTCGCCAATGGATGCTGGCCATTTGTTTAGATTGATGTTCGATGTTGTTGGCGATGTTCCACAAGTTGCTCCTGTCCACAAACAATGAAGAAACACAATGCTCCGTTGAGACTAGTCAATATCCTTCATTGTTTGTTGATGGACATCGGGGAAAGTGCTCGAGAATAGGTTTAGTTAGTGAAGAATGAAGAAAAACCATGCAGAAATCAATACAAATAATTATTTTATTAATGCAATTTCCAAATAAAAATAATATTTTAATAGCTGAGACTTTTTTGAATTAAAAATTAAATGTTTGTACAATTAGCTCCGCCTTCAATTAAAAATTAAAGCAATCAGTCCTTGAATAACTTTAAATATAACCTACATATATCTTGAGCTTTTCTTAATTTCTCTTTTCCTTAATATCTTAAAATGTTAATATATACATTTTATTTATTTCTATAAGGTATTTTTATCTATTTGTTTTTGCATTTATTTTGCAGCTGTGTGCACAGCAAACTCTTGGCCAAAGGCAAGGGTATTTTCGTCGAGTTAAAAATTATTATTTGCCGCAATTGTGGGCCGCAGTGGGCGTGGCCGGTGGCAGCTGCAATTCCATTCGGGTTTTTCCCTCTCCTTGGCTTTGACACTTGGCGGTTAATTGCATGGGTCTTCGCCTGGCCTGACTTCTTCTATTCTCCTAGCCTTGCATCGCCTTGGCATCGCCTTGCTTTGAATTCGTCTCGTCTCACGTGGCGTATACGTAATGTGTGGAATTTGGTGGCCTGGTGGCATCGCATCTCCATAGAGACAATCATTAAGACCCCGGCCACATAATTTGACCAAAAGCAGAGCCAAAGCCAAAGCCAAAGCCGGCGGCGAACTGAAACTCGAACTGGCGACAAACTCAAACTCGAAAGTCAAAGTCAATAAAAATTCTGGAGTCGGCAAAGATGAGAGGAGCGTGGAGCAAATAAATGCAGGCAAACTTCTTCTTCGATCGCGAACGATCGGCTAAATTAGTTGTCATGGGAATTTATTGTGCTCGAGTGTGAGGCCGCAGGCTTCAGGAGTCGCAGAGTCCCGGGATCCGGGATCGGTAATGGGGAATCGGGCGAGCGTAACCCTAATGTGCCCACATGCATCCATCCCAAAGATCATGCGCATGATTAGCTGGCAAAAAATAAAAAGAAAAAACAAAGAACAAAAAACAAAAAGAACAGGCTCTCTAACAAACTTAACGCCAAGCGAAACAGACTCTGGCTGAGCTTTCTGTTCTCAGCTTAGAGATGGAAGGAATATATTCTATAAATTATATATATATATATTTTAGGTACATAAAATATTTTTCTTATTTAAGATGGTAAATTTATCTATATTAAATAAAAATAAATATTTTTAAACTGCACTTAATACTTGTTTTTAATCTTATTCGTTTCTGAAATACTTTAAATTAGATATACAACATAAATATAAAGTTTCCTTATTTTTTTAGGTACATAAAATACTTTTCTTATTTAAGTAGGTAGATTTATTTACTGTAAATAAAAATAAATATTTTTAAACTCCATTTAATACTTATTTTTAATCTTATTCGTTTCAGAATTATATTGTATTTTAAGCAGCCAACGACTTTATAAATGAGAAAGCTTTTTATATTATGTTTTTAGAGCTGCAAAAATAAATATACATATTGTACAAATTTTCAAAATAACTCCTTAGAAAAATAAATATGCAACCTACATAAAATAAAATAAAAATTCTTAAAGTGCTTTTAATTTCTTTATTCAAATTTAAGCTGTATTTTTGTATAAATTTATACATAATTATTGGTTTAATATGATAACATCCTCTCTTAAAATATTAATTTAAATATAATCCTACAAGAAAATCTAAATTTAATATAACATATATATCATTTAAAATGGGTAAACTTACCTTTAAAAAATGCCAATCTCCCTTTTCCCACTCCTTTTCTTTTTTGCTCATCACGAACCCATCTCTAAAATCCGTATACCCGCGCTTACAAGTGTCCAAGTGAATGTGTGGCCGTCCAAGCGCAAATTGTTTGAGTTGCCAATTTGTATTAAAGTTGAATTATGCAAATAATGCACAGACGCGGCGACTCGCCGATGAACTCGCAACTCCCAGTCAATTTCAGGCGCGTTTTTCCCTCGCTTCAACTCCTAACTGTCAACTGTCACACACACACACACACACACACACTCAAGCACACACAAAATTCAGCAAAAAAAAAAAGAAGAAGAAAAAAAGAAAAATCCAAGGAGTCTGCGAAATTTGTTTAGTGGCAAACATCATTTGTCTCAGGGCATATCTCTTCTGGCAGCCTCCGTCTTAATCTACTGTTGTCGTCGCCGGCGTCGTAATCTATTATTAAAATGCCATTAGAGCGGTGCCAGTCTCTGCCCCTGCTCACCTGGGAAACCTACTCACCTCAGCATCATAGCCATATAGCCATTCGCATCTCCAGGTGCCAGCTGTCGTTTGTCTCCTCGACCAACGGCAAATGTAATTATCGATGAAAACATATTTGAATCGATACTATACTCTTCCTCTGAAGGTGTTTGTATTTTTTAGGGAAGCTTTTAAGATTTAAGAAATTTAAAAACAAATCATTTTGAGACTATATTAATATTTAAAATGTATTTAAATTGAATTTTAGTTTAAGTTCCCAAACATTTATACATATCAAAATATTTAACATTTATTTAATACTTATAAATATATAAATAAATATAAAAAATATATAAAATAATGAAATTAAACAGTTTAAATTTATAACAAAACTTTTAAGATTAAAGTAATTTAAAAACAAATCATTTTGAGACTATATTAATATTTAAAATTTATTTAAATTGAATTTCAGTATAACTTTCTAAAAAATTGTGCTTTAAAAATTCATAAATATGTATATCTGCCTACTTGATACTTATAAATATATAAATGAATATATAAAAATATACGAAATAAATAAATTAAACAGTTAATTTTTTTATTAATTAATAACTAAGCTCACATACTGTTTAGATCATCATCAAATTATATAAAAGGGGTAACTTTGTTATAAGCCAAAGGCCTTAAATATATTTATTAAAAATATCCCATAATATTTACACATATTAGTGTATTAAATTTTGGCCTTTTCTAGCCAATTTCTTTTTTTTTTTCTATTTCCTAAATGTTGTCAAATTTGGCGCGAGCAAATCGCACGCGTATCCTCGGGGCGAAAGCGCGCGACTTGGACTGTTTGGTTTTCGATGTTTGGTTTTGCCGGTCTTTATTTTTTTAGGGCTTTGTGTGTGGTGTGTGGAAATTAATTGGGGGTCGCTTTGGGGAGACCTTTTGCATAATCAAGTGTCAGAAATAGGTAAGAGCTTAGCCCATTAGCTGCAATTAAGCCCCCAGTATTTTAGTATTTTCGGGGGGGCTGTGGCAATTAACCGTTCATTAGCTAAAGTTTTGGCAAATATTTTAACTTAAAGGTTTTCAACTCTTTTTTAGAGTGACGATAGTGCCCCTCGGGGACAAATTTGTGTATTTAAGCGGCAGCATATCGTTTGAGGCGCTGACAAAATAAACTATTGAGCGCCGTTATATAAAATTTAATGCCACTTTAACCTCTGCCGCCGCTGGCCTTTCACCCCGGCTTCTGTGAATACTAACTCGGGTCAAAAATGAGTTTGCAAAAAAAGAGGCTAGTGGAAAGGGTTTTTTTTAGGGGCAAATGTATTTTTCATGGATCTGGAAAGGAATAATAATTAATAATAATTAATAAAAATATATACCGCTCATTTCTTGAATTTCTGTAGAAAGTAAATAAATATAAAGTGAAAGAATAATCTTTTGCGAACTTGTTTACAAAAGTTGAGTACAATTTAATGATTGGTATGGGAGTTATTAAACAATTAAGTGCATACCTACTTCTGCAACATGTTCCTAGAAGTTTTTTCTTGTACATTTCCCCATGTTAGGCTTAAGTTTTTATAACGAAGAACCCATAAACAAGCCTTATTTTTTCTAATTAAGCAGATTAGCTTAAAGTTTTTAAGATAATTCAAATAGCTTTTTTATAAAATATTTACCTTGCATATTTGAAATATTAAAAACTATATATTCTCATGTTAATTAATTCATTTGAAGGCTCTCACAATTACTTCAATAGAATTCCAACCGATCTCTCATATATACAGTTTAAGGTGCTAACGCTCTTCAATTAATGGCGATCTGGCCATTCATTCAATTGGTTTTGGCAAATCGATAGCGATAGCGATATAGCGGCCATAGAATCGGAAATTGAGTGTGTATAATTGATTGCTCATCGCGCTGCTCACTGCTCACTCATTAAAAGCGCATTAATTTGGCATGAAAATCGGGAACACATCGCGGAATTTACTTGGCTCTGGCGCTGGCCCCAATAGCCCCGAGATGATCAACAAAAGAGCCACGACGAGCAGACAATCGGTGGATCGTTAAAAAGTAATAGAAAATAGAAACGATCGCGTTCCAATCATTGTTCATTGTCTTTAAACATTTCGAATTAGTTTAATAATTTATTTGTTTCTTTTTTATGCCAAATATGGCTTGGCGAATTTAATGGCACACTCTTCGGAGTCGGAAAGGTGCTAAAACAGATGCTGAGACAGCGAAAAAGATTGGTGCTAAATTTGGCATTTATTTTGTGGATTTTTTGTGGCATTTTTAGTGTTTTTAAATTTAAGTATTATTTTATATGTTCTTGTGAAGATTTGTAAAGATTATTGAATTTCTGTAGTTTCCCAGAAAAGACAAAGTGCCATTAAGGTACATTATTAAATAATTAATAATGATTGAAATTAGTTGAGGATTAAAACAAAAATTTTAAATACTATATAACTGTTTTATATACAATTTATTTTCTACGAGTTTTTAGAAGAATAAGTTTCGGAGGATTTAAATATAATAGATTAGTTATAAATAGTAAAATATAAACTCTATCAGCTTGATTTTATAAGACTACTTCAAGGGCTCTATTATTTATATATTTTCTAAGCCTTTTTCTATGGCTTCTAGTGCGGATTCTAGTTGCGTATCTTGCGGATCTTGGCCCGGCTGAATGCCTAATTGGCATGCGTAAGGCGGCCAATTTGGAGTCGCCACCATCGGAGTCCGATTCTGAATCTGAATCCGAGTCCCCGTCGACGCCTGTCAGCCAAAGGAATTTTGTGGGCCCAAATTGGCGGCTATTGTTGTTGCTGGCGCTGCTATTTGTTGTTAATATTGTTGCTGTTATTGTTGCTGCGGCTGCTTTTGCTGCTGCTGCTGCTGACCCACTTTGGCGCCAAGGCAGAGGCGCTTTTGGCTAAAATCCAAAAGCAGTCAGTGGACGAGACAGGCGAACAACGTTCAGCAAATTGCCGTTGAAATGCACACTGCTCTCTCATTTCTCACCCCCAAATTGTACTTTTTTCACTTTATTTATTTATATTTTTTGCTGGCCAGCTTCTCTTTTGTTTATTGTTTATTCTGGTTGGTTGCTCGTCGATCCTGATGCCCGGCTGACAAATTATAATGCATTTAATATGCAGCTCAACAGGGGCGTCGCAGAGGGAGCGAAATATGGGAAATAAATCCGGGAAAATCAACAAAATGTGGCTGTTCACTTTATTATTTTGTATAAATTCTTTATTCATTAAATATTAATATAAATATGTATACAAAATATTTTTTAAAGCGGCAAGAACAAATATTAAGTCAAATTTTAATAAAAAGAAAGCAGCTATTCAATTAAAAAACACTTTACATCACTTTAACTTTGTATTATAAAATTAAAAAATAAAATAATAATCTTAGTAAGACAATTAAAATTCAAAAAATTATATTTCCAATAAATAAAACCTAAAACAACCTGAACCCAACAATATTCCTCAAGAAATCCTCCCAAGTCACCACCTTTGTTCCCGCCCCTACACAAGACTCAATGGTATATTACTTATACCATATATAAATGCAAGTATATAGTGTATATATCCCTCATCTCAAGACCCATCACAAAGTATACCGTTCGCCTGCCCAAAAATGGACACAACTTGTACGTATTAAAATGTTCGCTTTTTATTTTATTTTATTTTTTTCCCGAATCGGTGTCTTTTCATTTCGTATCTCGTTTCCAGTATTTCTTTTGTAGAGCCTCTTTATTTTCTTTTTCTTTGATTGTTGCTGTGTCGCCGAGCTGAACTTATAATTGATTGATTTATTGTTTTATTGTTTGCAAAATAAGTCATCTCGGCGAGGGCAAAAGAATTTAGCGCTGTGGCGCTCCATAAAATCGACATTAAGTAAAGATCAACGCAAAAACCACCCAAAAACGTATTCAACGAAGGCCGGTTGAGCAGAAAAAAACTAAAACCTAAAGCCTGACAAAAAATTGGAATAACTGACAGCCAAAAGTCTGGATAAAAACAGAGAAAACCTTGTTAATAAAATTACATGGGAGATGAGGATTTGTTAAAGGATTTTTAATGACTTTGTTTTATTTAAAAAATGTTCTAGAGTAACAAGCTTATAAACAAATATTTGTAAAATCTTTAAGTAGCTTTTAAATATTAAACTCGAAAGAAAATAATATAATAAATTAACAAAAACCCTGCCTTTGTGTGTCTACCTAATGATAAGGCTTAAATAAATAATTTGTAATTGTAATTTGCATATAATCACAATAATAAAATAAATAACATTAAATATATAAATCGAATTATTATTTTTATTATTTATTATTTTCAAAGCTCAAAATAATACTAAAATTGCATTGTTTTATTTAAAAATTTTCTAAAATAACAAGCTTTAAAAAAATATTTTTAAAATCTTTAATGAGCTTTTAAACATTACATTTAAAAAAAAAATACAAACAATTGACAAAACCCCTGCATTTTTGTGTCCACTAAATGATTACCCTTAAATAAATATTTTGTAACATTAATATATACATAACCATGATAATAAAATAAATAACATTATATATATAAAGCTCAAAATATTATTTAAATTACTATTAAGAGTTGCATTCACCCATTTTCCTTGCCACCAAAGTCCTAAAATATCAATTAGTTATGTATTTAGGCCATTTGGATCCTGAGGTCTGTTGGCATTTACTTCGATTAAATACAAATCGCTTGGCGACAAGTTCCGTTTAACAACTAATTAGTCGCAGCATCCGATAAGGAGGCACTTGACACATTTACCTTCGGCTTTCCTCGCTTTTCTCCGTTAATTGTGGGCAAACAGCTTGCATTTCGTTCCGTCGCCAGCCTGTTCTTCCGATTGATAAAGGAAAAAATAAAGAAAATAAAAGAAAAACGAAGAAGAAGTAGAAGTCAGCGCCTGATGATGAATCCCATCGGATCCGCATTTAGCGATTTAGCATGGCCCGATCAAACAGTTAATGCATTTAACGACGATTGATTAGCCAACCGCCGCGGCGCGGCGCATAAATAAATAATTGCACAAAAATGCAAACACAATTTGTATATTTCCATTATTTTTTCCTTTATTTTTTCCTCGATGAAATCGATTTTGCATCGCCGATCCCATGGCCGGAACCGAGCTCTCCTCATAATCATGCAAATGTAAATGTGTCGCCAAATGAGATGCGGCGGATGCTGCGAGTCGCTGGGAGATCCGTAATCTGCTCCGATCGCCGTCGATCAATGCCAATTTTATGTAATGCCGAGCTAAATGTTTCGATTTGATGCACAGAAAACAAGGGACTTTAAAATCAATGAAAATAGGAACTGATCTGCATGTGTTTTGCATTTTTAAATTGATTTGTTATAAGCATTTCAAGCTAAGCAAGTGCATGTACATTTTCTTAGGAAAATTGTACCAAAATAAATATAACAAATAAATATAACACCTGTAAGCTTTAATAAGTAAATAAAAATATAAATACATTCACTGATGTCTGCCATTTTTTCTCACTGTGCCCATTGCCTGGCTTTTTAATTTGCACATAATTTCAGGCTAATTTCTAGCTACTTAAGATAATTTAATGGAAACACCAGGAGAGGTGGACCCTAAGCCGCCCCGCCAGCATCCTCATTTATTACGCGGAAACGGAAGTGGCAGGCAGCCAGGCTGGCAGGCAGGCAACAGAGTTGTAAAATCAAATACAAAACATTTATAATTATCAAACAACTGTCACAGCTGTGCGATGCAAATAAATGAGCCGGTTCCTCCTCTCCGCGATATTAGTTCATATTTTGTTGCTGCCTGACTTGGGGAGCGCTTGTGTAAACAAGTATTTTAATAACTCAATCAAAATAAATTTGCCAAAGGAGGCAGCAGCAGCAAAAAAAAATTAATAAAAAAAAGAAGACGCTCAAGGGGCGTGGCTAACTGTTGAGCAGTTAAGTTAGTGTTTTAACGTTAGTTAGTCGCAGAAGGCCCCACTTGACCGACTGTCAAACGCATGCCAACAACAGTTTAGCGGCGACAATTAGCCACGCACTTCTTCGCCAAAGCGCCACAGACTGTGAGACTCTGAGACTCTGAGAGATGTCCAGAGACAGAGACAGGGACAGAGACGAGGCCAGGAGACAGAGAAGTCCCGACGAGACATCGGGACATCGGGACATTCAATTTGAGCAACCAGTTACCTGAAGTTACTGAAGTCAAAAGGAGGCTGCACTGGCCAAACTCATGCAACTTTATTTATCAAATGCAAGTGAGTAATAAGATTTGATTAAAGTTCCCTACACTTAATGTCTTAAAGCAACGATAAAATCACTCATTTGTCTGTAAAATTATAGCTTAAAACTTAAATCCATTCCCAATTTAAATTAAATTAAATTGAAGTATTACGGTAATTTATTAGGAACCAGATAATTAATAAATTAAATAAATACATATTTTCTAGAATCTTATGGCTTAGGGATTTAGGGATTAGGGATTGCCATAATATTGTCATTTAAATGTAAATAATATTTAGGAATTGTAAGAGACATTAAAGATATATATTATTTTATAAGAGTCAATACTGAACAGTAAAAATGGAAAGGAATATTAATAAATAATATAACATTAAAACATCCTAAATTTAATAAGGATATTTTCCAAAGTTACGGAACCAGATAATAAATATATTTAAGAAATAAATATTTTCTAAAGTCTATAAAACCTATGGCTTAGGGATTTAGGCCACATTAATGACATTTAAAGGAAAATAATATTTACTAATTTAAAGAGAAATTAAAGATGATCAATAAGGCAACAAAATATATGTATATCGTTATAAAAGAGTCAATAATAAGAAATTAGGTGAAGATGGAAAGAAATACCAATGAATAATATAACATTTCAGCATCTTTAATTTAATGCGGATTTAATTTACAAGATTTTAGTATTTTTACCAAGAGAATCGCAAAGAAAATTCCATTTTTTTATATAAAATATTTTCTAAACAAGAACTGACTTAAATAATATTTATGAATTTTAAGAGAATTTACAAATGATCAATAGGGCAACAAAAAATATTTATATCATTTTAAAAGAGTCAATAATAAAAATGGAGGTAAAAATAAAACAAAAAATATTAATAAATAATAATACATAATTTACAGGATTTTAGTGTTCTTACCAAAACATGGCAAAGAAAATTCAATAAGGAACATGGCAAGAGATACATAATGCATTTTTATAAAAATATTTCTCTTCCTTACCAAAAAAAATTGTAATTTAAATTGTAATAAGGAACATGGCAAGAGATACATAATGCATTTTTATAAAAATATTTCTCTTCCTTACCAAAAAAAATTGTAATTTAAAGTAACTTCCCAAACTTTTCGCTCAGTGCCCTAGAATCTCTGAACATCTGGCTAAAAAAGTGTTCTTAATCAAGCGTTAATTTGCTGGCCAACAACGGCAGCCGACGGAAAAGTGAATATCTTGTAAACGGAACGGATCGGATTGGATCGGATTGGATCGGATTGGATTGGAGGGGCTAAGCCTGGATTGGAATTCAGTTCGAATCGGTTTAATTCAGATGCAATTATACCTTTTATAGGTCCGATTACGATTACTCGTAATACCAAATACCCAAGATCCGAGACATAAAACCCCAGAGATGAGGAGCAGCGTCAGGTTCAATAACCTAATCAAGCGACTGATAGATTCACGTTCTTTGAATAAATACAGAAACCGCGCGAGAGAGAGATAACAATGAAATCAAATTTTGTATGCAATTCCAGCTTCCTATTTGCAAAACAGATCGAAAGAAATATAAATAAAGAGAAAAAAAAATAAACAAACACGGCCAGTGAGAACGAGATGGATAGACGCCACTTTAAACTAAAGACAAAACTATCGGTAAAATATAATAAAAATTTATGGCGGGCCATTGTTCAATTTTATTGTTATTATTTCGTCTCGTTTCGTTTCGTTTGGTTTCGTTTGGTTTATTTTTATTCAGACATCAGTCTGAATTCTAGAGAGCCCAGCGTTTAGACAATAAAAATTTCAGGACTATTGTCTGGGCCAAATCTAAATCAATACACAAAAGACGCGAATTTCTTGGCCAGAACTCTCTGGCCAGCGCTGAGCGTTGACAATTAAAACCGTTAACAAAATAGTTGACCAAACAATAGATATTTGTTTAGGGGGTGTTGCGAAAAAAAATAATTTGCAACTCATTTTCGGGAAAGTATTTTGGGAGAATGCCCCGCGATTCTTCTCAATGAAATCTAAAACCTTATTTTTTTTGCCAGCCGTTCTCGTAATCTGAATAAATCGTCATGTGTTTTAATGTTCTGTCCCATTAACTTTGCATAATTCCGAAATGCCATCAAATGCTTTAATTTATTTAACATCTTCGGGGACAGCACAAGAGATCCAACATCGCGTTGACAATCTCTTTCTTTTTTGTTTATTTTTTTTTATTATTATTTATGACGATTTTTTTGCTGACTTTTTGCCTAAATGTAAAGCGTGAAGTTTTATCAACTCCAGTAGACACCTGGCTACCTGGTCGAGAAGATAAATGAATTCAAAATCGATTGGAAATATTGATCAATAGAATTGGCAGCAGAGAATCAAGGCGAAAGGTTTAGCCCAGGCGATAACAATCGAAAGAAAGAACCACTAAACATCATCATTAGCATCACATCGTTGTGTGAATTATATTAGAGGAGATCGGCTTGCCAAAAGAATGTTAACAAGATTCTGATGGCTCCAGAGTTTCTGTTGAGCCCCACAGGAAATGTAGAAAAAATATAAATAAATACCAAGGTTACATTTTTATTTGTTGCTAATCGGTTTTAATTTGACAAATGTTGAGAATTTATGGTGCTTAATATATTTAAAAAAAAATTGTGGACAATGTTCACTTTGTATATTTATTAATAGAAATTTTTATTTGCACCTAAATAGCTGTACATTTATTTTATTTTATTATTTTAAGCCATCATTTATATAAAATGCATTGTTAAATATAAATAACTTAAATAACAAAGCAAAGATAGAATTTAAAAGGCATCGACTGCCATTTCCGCATAATTTATAAATAAAGATATTTATTTTTTTATTACTGTTCCACAGAGATAAAAAATATTTAAATATTACTACAAGAAACCTTAAATATTTATAATATTATTACTCTGACTTAATTTTAGAGACTTTTCCCATTGAGGAGGAAACTGCCATCAATAAAACCTTAAAGTACATACGGAAACATAAAAAATATTCCCAAATAACCAAAACCGGAAAAGAACAGGTGAATTTCAATTTTGATTTCCCAGCGACAAGCGACTTTCCGTCATTAACCTTTCACTCGCCGATATATAATAAACCGAAATGATCAGTCATAAATATCAATGAGCCAAAAAAGCTAATGTAAAACGCGAACAGAGATCGTGAGAAATGCCAGAATGATGCCTGAATGAAATCCAAGAGAGTTACGAGTGCAAACAGGAAAGCCCTCAATATTAAGATTACATAAATTGTCTAGAAAATATATATAGTATTCCGATCTTGGGAATTTACATAAATTAATGCCTTTGATTAAGTTGTTAAGGCCCAATCGGTGGAAAATCTCAATCCACCGGCCAGGGAAAGGTGTGAAATATTACAGCTTTTCTTCTTCTCCTTTGGGGCCAGCGGGAAATGTTTTGATTTCGAACAAAACAAACGCCACAGGGGCCGCCCCTTTCAAAAATATTCAAATCATTTTGAAATACGAGTCTGTATTTATTAGCGATTAGGACCGAAGTCGCCGTCGCCCCTTCGAGATTTCAGAATTTACTGTGAACTTATGCAAAGCGAAAGATCGCCGCTAACAAATTTCTTGGTGGAAAGTGTCAAAAGCTCCAAGGGAATCGAACCCGAACCAGCTCTGGCCCCTTGTATCTGTCTATTGAAAACTGATATCTTTATCGGTTCGAGCAGCTCTTCCTCCGCCCCGGTATTCTTGTTAGCAGCGTTCTTCAATTTATTTGGGCAGTGGAAGGTGTGAAAAGCAACAAGAAACCCGAAGATCACAGGTGAGCTTGGCCCGGCTTGGCGCACGCTAAAGTTCAACACTCGTGTGGGTCACCCTTCGCTTCGCTTTGGTTTGGTTTGAATTGAAATGCAAATGCCGTCGACAGCCACGAGTTGAAATATTTAAATACAAAATGACAAATCGCTGAATTATGAATCGGAATCTCGGAGTCGGAGTCGGAGTCGGAGTCGGAATTCAAGTTTAAGAAAAGAACAAATGAAATGAAACATTTTCCTTACATCGAAGGCACACAAAAAGTGTTATCACCGACGAAATTAATGGTTAGTGAAGTGGGTTCCACAAATTTGATACCCTAGAAGGGCTGGAAGTATATATAATAAAATATTATGTTCTGGTTAGCTTAATTATATGGCTTATTTGATTAATTCTATATTTATTATGTTATTTAAATATCTTATAATATTCTTCCTCTCAGACATTAATTTTTTGAAATGTCTTATACCTCTTATAGCTTTTCAAATATACCCATCACTCTGTTTGGTATTATGATACCGCATCTCATTCGTTCCCAATATAGATTTCAAGATGCCCCATCTCTAATTCCTCTTTAATATGAATTAATATGTTTCGAATGGTTTTGGCCCTTGCTTGTTATTGTTCTATTTAACAACAATTTATGGAAGCAACGAGTCAGGCAGAAGAGAAAGGAACGTGCTATTTATGTTTTGTTTGAAAGCGAGAAAATATGAGAGCAAAGAAAATGGTATAAGCACCTGGCAAGTCTGATATTCTATTGAGGACTTATGTAATAATTTTTTTTTTATGAGAACTATAAAAAATAAAAAAATAGCCATACCTAACTGCTTGCGCATTCATCGAAACATATTTATATATGAATTCACCAATAAATTTACAACCGAATATTTACAAATTCACTGATGAAATTGAGAATTATAATTTATAAAATTCAAATTCTTCCTAGAATTAAAAAAAATATATATAGTGTTTATATTTTTTTATGTGTGGCACGACAGCAGCATTGGCCACTGCCACGGTGGAAAAGCATGCTTTTTGGCCAAATGCGAACGAGGCACGTTGCAAGTGGCAAGTGGCGCGTCGGGAGGAGAAAAGAAGCTAAAGTCAGGGTCTCGTAGTCACTCAGCCAGCCAGCAGCCGTGCGGCAAATGAAAATATTTATATACAGACTCGCACATTGATTCCTCCTCGCCAGGGTAACGGTAAGTGCACTCTATGCAAACATCGTACGAGTACGGGTATGAGTATGAGTATGAGTACTCACTCGCCTTGTGATGAGCCGGCTGTCTGTCTAGGGGCTTCCCCCCGGGAAGATTACCTCTTCTATGCTGCAAATCCCAGGTTCTTTATCCTTACTATTTTTTCTAGACTCCACACACGTGGCGTATGCGTAATCTGGCGCTAATTTTAATTAGGCCTCCAAGTTGAAAGCGGATAAAAGAGGAGAGGCGGAGAGGTGAAGGCGGAGTTGTCTGCTTAATTAATTTATTACTGCTGCTGAAAAGGATGCCAGTGCCGCTGATGATATTGTTGATGTTTGAGCCGCTCATGTTGCTGGTAGCCCAAGGTATTGCTGTGCTAAATCTCAAGTTTATTATGCTATTAGATGTATCTTCTGGATATTGTGCAAATATGTATTTTAGATACAATGTAAAAACCATTAAAAAGGAGTCTATAAGAACATTTAACCATTAAGGCAAGAGCTTGGGCAAATTAAAGACAACATTTTTCTTAGGTTACTTCTAAAATTTAAAAATTAAATAGTTAGTTACTTAAAAAATGTGTACATCATTTTCTGTGCACCCAAGTTTGTGTTAAAGATCAGAATTTAATCATATATACTCCTGGCCTTTGATAAAGGATAATAATATGTTTAAATAAAGACTAAAATAGTTCTCAACCTGTCCTGCCTTATCTTTTCTTAACATTTTCCAATTTTTCTGGACTTTTGGTTCCATCCTCCCTGATCTGCTGCCAACGATCTCATATCTCTGATATTAATTCAATTTTCACATCTATTTGTGGCTTTATTTCCTGTGATTTCTTTTGCCTCTTCGATCACCTGCTTGATAACCCATTAAATGCTGGCCAAAGAACAACCTTCACCACATCCACATCCATATCCACATCCAAGATTTCCCAGTTGCAGTTGCGCGTTGCACGTTGGCTGCTGATAATCTATCGTCGTCTATCAGCATGCATCATGTTGCAACTGGCAAGTGCAGCAACTGCATTTTCTTTTCTTTTTTGGGGGAAAATGTTGCAAATGTTGCAAATGCTGTTTGTGCCTTTTGCGTTATAGTTCTCTGCAGCCAGAAGTCTGGAGTCTGCGGAGTCTGCAGCTGCTGCCCATGGAGGAGCTTCAGCCCCCTTTTGGCTTTCCTCGCCGGCGCACCGGCAATCATTCACTTTTAGCCAAAGCATAATAACAATATTTCAACTAGTCGCAGTCTCCTGGCACGCGATCCATCTTGACTGGATTTTATATGACTGGATTTTATATGGATCTCCGCCTCGCCAGGCAGGGAACGCCAGGGAAGGTGGAACGCAGGAGGCATCGCATTATTTCCACGACGAGCGCTCGATGGCGCATAGAATTTCGATTTAATCGCGTTCGTGGCCGCTGCTGCCGCCGCTTCTGCCGCTGCTGTTGATCTGATCTAAGTTGCATTTAATAATCGTCGTCGTCGTCGTCGTCTGCGGCAGCAACAAGTTTAGCTGCCACCAGTGATGATCAGAGCAGATCGACCAAAAAGAACAGAACTTGGAGCGGAAAAAGGATAACAAGTAGCACAAAATTTTGCCTATACTTTTTACTGAGTTAGTAAATAAGCTAAAGGTTAGTGGCTTTAACCCTTTATCCAACATAAAAGTAGATAAATTGGGTAAATACATTTTCATTAGAAAATTGATAGCCTGAATCTAAGAGTCTAATTTAAAATGCAACTCTAAATATATTTTTCGCAGTTTGAGATTGATATGTATTTTAAAATAAATAAATAAATAATAGTAATGGTAAAGTAATGTAAACATTAAATAAATAATAACAAATGTCTTTCCAGTATTTTTATAAAATTATTATGGTCCTTTCTTTATTATTTTTATATTATGTCTTTTCAAATTAAAATAAGGAAAATATCATATGGCCATAAGAGTCAAAAAATTAAATAAATAAAATTCTATCAAATTTTTAAAGTTGGTTTTTTAAGAGTAATATTATATATACATCTAACTTCAAGAAATCTTCTTACAAATTTGTAGTATAGATTTTGTATATATTGATGGGTTTTAGCTATTAATTTTTAATATTTACTTTTTAGTCACAAAATCCATGCAACATGCGAGTATCTTAACAAGCTTTGGAGAAAAGTAACATACAATAAAATATCAACATAGCCCATAAAATCTTTATTATATGTATTTATTATTTATTTATTTTATTTATTTATTTATTTATTTGTTTATTTATTTATTTATTTTTGATTTAGATTTTATTTATTTATTTACTTATTTATTTATTTTTATTTATTTATTTATTTATTTGTATCCTAAAGTTTCTAGCAGAACAAGTTTGATACTTATAAACTAAGCTCCTTTTCACTATTTTTTTATTATTTTGACCATAGTTTTTCTCACAAAAATTACAAATAAAAATATGGAAAATTAAATAAATCAAATCGTATACAGAGATCTGACCAAAAAAAGACAAACTAGCAGCACTTGGGAGACGCAACAGGCAAAACAGGCTGCAGTGGCTGTTGCAGTGGCTGCTGCTAATGCTGCTGATGTTGCAGATGTTGCAGATGTTGCAGATGTTGCAGATGTTGCTGCTGCTGCTGCTGTTGCTATTGCCGCTGTCAACGTCAAAGTCATGGCTGTTGCAGTGTTGCGCCTACATTCATATTTCAGCAATTAAAAATCTAATTGACAAATACTTGAGAGACAACGTGAAGGCAGCCGAGAGACTGAGACTCGGAGAGTCCCCAGAGACTGGACGAGTTCGAGTTCACAGTTGTTGCAGCTGCTCCACATGCAACATTCACTGCAGTCCCTCCTCCCTCTCTTACAACTCTTCAGCCAGGCCAGTTTTAATAACTTCATCCAGTTAAAGTCAATCCGTACATGATTTTTTCGATTACTTTTCATTAGGCAGATGGCAAAGCAAACGAAAAACAATTCAATTATGGTTCGTATTGTCACTGGCAAATTGGGGGGCGCGGTCAGGTACAGTTGAGTTCGGGCCCCTGGGCTTAACGGCCGGCTGACTGCCATGATTGACCAGCGAGCGTGCGTCTGATCTTGGCCAAGATATTTCTACATATGTCGGGGGGGTTAAGGTTACCCACACGAGTGGGTTAAGGGGTGGGCTGCGATGGGCACGCGACCAAGACGACCGGCGGCAGCGGCAGCAGCACGTGGCCTACTAAAGGGAGATCCCCCATCACGGATTGCACATTTATTTCTAATGTTTGTTTACGGCTATTCAGACTGCGACTGCACTTTAATTATGCCAGCAAAGCCACAGGCTTGTCATTAAGCCAAGAAAGTGGGGCTCCCACCTCCCTACGCATTTACACAAAGCGAAAACTAGCTGAAATATATTTTTAAAATATTTATATCGTTCTGTTTAATTTATTAAATAGATTTTATTGTCAAAAGGCATCTTAGATGGATGCGTGTCATAACACCAAGTGTATTTTATATATTTTTGGCATTATAAAATTTTATGACATAAAATTTGGCTAATATTTTGTGTCATTAATAATTCATAATAAATATATTGTCTTGAAATTGTATATTTTATGCAAGATTTTGAAGTTTCAATATAAAATTACACACTTCCCTATACAAAGTAATAGTATTATTAAATTATTGAGGAACAATTCCCTAATAATCTTATTATTATCTTATATTATATATTATTATTATCTTCATAACAGAACATAAAATAATACATAAATTTCCTTAAATAATATGTATTGAAAATAATAATAATACAACTTGATGAACTCTTTATATAATTACCTCCTTCTAAGGATAAGCTTTAATTTAATTAATACAGAAAATTGATATATTTATATTTTTTCCTCAGTGCCCCTTAATTTTTTTTCTCCCCCAACTTTAAAGAAAATCAACAGCTTAATTAACTAATAAAGGCATGCAAATGCTTTCAGCACCTGAAGTTCTTGGAATCACCACCACCGACACCACCTGCTTGGACCATCAAAAAAAAGGGCTTCGGCTTAGAAAAAATTGCTCAGCCATGTAATGGCTCGCCGGGTAAGATTTCCATAATTTAATTTCAGTTTATCTTTTTCTGTTTCTTTCTTCTGTATTTTTTTTTAAGTAAGGTTAAACTCACTGAGCTCATTAAGATAAGAAGAAATGTCTGGAGATAAAATCCAGAGCAGTCTGTAAAAGTAAAAGTGAAAGTGGGCCTCGTCCTTGATTGACATTCAATTTATTTTTGGCAAGGATAAGGAGAAAAGTGTCCTCTACCTGCTGCTGCCGATTGTGTTTTGGGTTTTACCTGTATTCTGTAGAGGCGTGAATGGGAAATCGAGAAGAGATCCTTTTGTTCTGTTGTTTCCACCAAGGACTGCTCCTTTTTCATCGTGAGAACAGGATGTGTGTTCAGAGTGTGTGTATATCACACACCTGCAATTTTCCGATTTTCCAACTCCATCTGCATATTACTCATACTTACGACTCCCCACCATATGCATATGAGCCGCCGCTGGGACGCATGTAACCGTGAAAACCCATTTTTCTTGTTCATTGACCAAAAAAAAAGAGAAGAGAAAAAGAAGAAATAATAAAAAACTAAAAAAGAGGAAAAACAGAAACATTTTGCCAATGAGTTGTGGCCACAAAGTGCGGCCTGGACTCTGGGTCTTGGACTTGTGCTTCGACCGCGACTCTTGGCTCTTTCACTTGGTCACTTGACTCCCGAGAGATGGCACTGAAAAAACCAAAGATGAATGCTAAAAATTATTAAATATATATTATAACTATGCTGCTGTACACTTATAAGTTTTATTTAAGCGTAAATTAAATAATTAAATAAATTTAAATTGACCGCAAGTCCTCAAAGATTTATTTGCTATTTTTGCCAGTGTCTTTTGGGGTTTATTTTGTCTGTGATTAACGTTGACGTTCGGTCTCTGGTCAAAACCGAAGCTTCACCTTTTTTTTACCCCAACTCAGTCAGTCACGAGTTATGACCAACTTGTTGATAATGTTGCCTTTGGATATATATATGTTTATATATACGCGTGCTGTCGGCTCAATGACAAGAAAATGACACGAAGGCAATAATCGCAATTCTAAAAGGGAGACTCCTCGAAGTCTGGAATACACTAGGACTTATGGCCAGGGTAATAGAGCGATATTACTGTCGTGAAATATGGCAGGGGTTCATGCATTTTTACTCCTCTCTCAGATAACTTTATTTTTCCAAGAACTCGGAAAAAAAAGGTAGGTAAAATAGTTTTCTTTACAGTTTTTAAGCGTTTTAAATACGTTTAAATATTTTAATTTATATTTTTCATTGTAAATATTGAAATAATAAATATTCAAGATATGTAAGCCCTGATAAGATATGTTTTTATTTGAGCAGAAGTAGCAATATATTTATTATACATTTATATATAACCATATAGTTATTATTTATATTATTATTATTTATATCATTATATATATTATTATTTATATTTTTATTTATGTGTTTCTTAAACATATGCTGTCTTTAATAAAATCCCTCATTTAAATACTTACGTTCTGCTTTATAATGCGAAACCTTTTACCAACATTTCTGTATACCTGAGTTAGGGTATAATCTTGGGCTTACATCGAACGGTAATCATAGTTTAGTTGGCAAACAAACAGGTGCCCTAATGTCAATAATGTTGCTGCTGTTGCTGCTGCTGTTGCCAATGTAGCTGCTGCTCATGTTGCTGCTGTTCGTTGTTGGTTGCTAGTTGCTGGTTGTTGGGCTTAGCTCGGCTTGGTTGTCACAACATGTTGACAAATTGCTTACACATTTTGGCCACATTTCGTTTGGGCCATCGAGAGTTGTTTGCCAACGTTTTTTTTCCCCCATTTCATTGACTACTGAAGCATGCGCCATGATCCAATGTTGACAACATTCAATGTCTGGCGAAAGGGTAACAATATCGAACGAAGAGTAGTGATATTTTCAAGAAAGGCTCGGTTAAAAAATAGATAAGAAATAAATAAATAATAAATAAATAATATTATACAAATATTAGATGAGGCAATTTACAATCGTACATAGTTTACGAAGGTTTTCTTAGGTTGAAGTTGTATATTAAAAATCAATAAATAATATTCCAAATCATATTTAAAAATGGTTAAAAATAAAAAACCTAAGAACTAAGAATATTAAGAATATTAAAATTTATAAACCGTAGTTGAAGACATTTTTTGAATAAAAACAATTTCTTGTAATTATATTTATATTTCCTTAGCATTTCCTAACCACCTTTTAACATGTATTAAAGGCCTATTTTATTTATATCTTAAATAAGAGTATACAATATCCCTTATTCCCTAATTTCCCTAGAGAGTTTCAGGATTTTTAGGCTGTAGGGATAAGGAAAGAGATTGGCGATTTGTTTTGGGCTTTTGGCTTTCAAAGTCAGCCAGCTTGGCCAGCGAAATGAGGAATTGACAATGTTTTGCTAGTACATTGTCCGCCTTTTAGCTTCTGTTTTTCAACGTTTTTTCCTCTTCTTTTTCTTCTGTTTTTTGTCGTTTTTTTTCAACCTGATCTTTTGGGCCAAGAAATCGTGATTTTCTGTGGTGATCGTGATTTGTCGATTTGTGTGACTGTCATTATTGCGGTTGTCTTCTGCCTCAGCTTCTGTTTTATCAAATCATTTTCGTTAATTGTCAGATCTTTCGTTCTTTTGTCAATATCCCATTGACCACACACCCAACAGACAAAGACAACGAAGAAAAAATGTGGAAAAATGATCCAACTCGGGGAAAATTCTCACACAGAACACAAAATCGGATTAAGTAAATATTTGCAACAAATGTTTGTGCACCAAAAATATGAGCAAAAGTATTAAGTTTCATTTGAATGCCATTTTTGGAAACAGCACCTGTGTGGGTTTCCCACGGCCGAGGAAATTCGGAAACTCGGTGAGGGTGCGACGATCGAAATGCGAATCAAATTGTGTTGATCGATATGTGAGATTTTATTTTATTTTCTATTCCTTTCTTTCTTTCTTTTTGCATCCTCCACGGGAAGTGCTACCGAGAGCAGGTAGCATCCGTTAAATATTCATCTCTCACCCGTTCTATGAGAGGTTACAGCTGCAGGCGGAAAAATAGTAACAAAATACAAGCCATTTTCTTATTCTTTTCTTTAAATTTCTTTATAAGTATACAGAATATTTTTGGCTATAGTAACATATAATTTAATAATAATATAATAATACATGGACAATTGCTTACAGCCCGAAAATTAATTTTAAAGTCAGACATTAATTTGGGTTTAAATTTTATATAATTTTCAACGTCTCTGTTTCTAGTAGCTGAAAAAATAATATTAAGTACTCTTAAAGGGCCTTAAAGAGCCGCTAAACCAGAACCTAAATTTTATTCCTATTTCTCTGACCTCAGCTGTGCGTGTATCTCTAACCCTGTCAGATTTTTATCTACCTGTGACAGATCCAGGAGATGCATGGAGATCGCGGAACAACAGATGATCAAGGGTGCGCCGCAGAAGGGTTGTTGACGACGACAACGGATATTCCGCGGACTCGGATTCCCATGCATGATGAAGAAGAGGGGCTCCCCTGATATCTAGAATTTCATTTCGAGGGAGTACGAGTATAACGGGCCATGGGAATCTGAATTCGAAGGTGGAGCCGGGGCGGGAACTGAATTTTGGGCTAGAAAATAGCTCAAGTTCTTGTCCTTTTCAGGGGCCAACTTCCGCAAAAAGGAAGAAAAAGGGAGAGAAAATAAAACAAACCATGAGAAGCGGAAATCCTAGAAGAGGTAGACCGAGGAGGATATTAAAAATATGGCATTAAGGTTTGAAAAGAAATATAAAGGAGCTTGAAATTGTAGTTTCCGGAATTCTGGGTTCTAAAATAAAGTTTGCTTAAATAATATGCTATATTTAATAACCAAAATACTTAAATAAAATAAAAACCCATTCCTTTTAAATAAATTAATAACACTTCCCTGGTATCTTGGCCATTTTAATAATGTTTTAAATAGGGAATATTAAAGAGAAAACATTGAAATTGTAGTTTTCCAAAAATGTTTCCAGAATTCTGGGTTCTAAAATAAAATAAAATTCTAAAAAATATATTAAATATTCTATATTTAATAACCAAAAATATTTAAATAAAATAATAACCCATTACCCGTGCTGCTTTGGTCCTTTTAAATAAATAAATAACGTTTCCCTGGTATCTTAACCATTTTAATAATGTTGAAAATAAGGAACGCCAAAGAAAAAAAATAAAAGCATATAAGACAGTAGTATTTGGCAGTCATTTCCCCCATTCTCATGCTAAATTCTTTTGCCAAAAGATCCGGATATCAGAAGTTTGTTCTCATTTTGATGGGGGACAGAAATCAAAACAGAAAATCAAAGTCCAAGTCCAGAGATCGTTTTCTTATTTATTTTCTTTGTTCGCTCTCTCGGCGGCCTTTGTTTTCCACGTTTTTGAGGGCGACCTTGCTTACCTTTCCTCACCTTTTGATTCATTTTGATGGCAAACAGCCTCGGCCAAGTTGACATTTCCCCCAATTAGAAACCCATAAAAATCGGGACCCCAACAATGGGGGATGTGTGGATTTGGAATTGCATTCATTAAAAGCCAATAAAACGAAATAAACCCATTGGCTTTCTATAGAAAATCCTAATTGGGCAACAAAACCAAAGGCGGACAATTAAAAAATGAAACGAAACAAAAGCCCAGCGAAATGAAAAGAATAATGAAACGAGTTTCGAAACGCCGCCGATGCCGAAAGAAAAGAGAAACAAAACAAAAAACCAAAAACCAAAAGAAAATAAACCACCAGGGTAATAATATAAATAAATAAATATACGCATATATTTAAAGTAAAGTTCTTTAATGCAACCGGGTCTCCAGTAGGGCCGGACTGGGGCCATAAAAACCCCACCAAAGTTCTCTGATTCTGAAGGAAAGCCATAAAGTAGATGAATCTGCATTATCAATTTACATTTTCTCGATTTTCAGACAGGAAAACCCTCTTAGCTCGAATCAACCTTCTTAATTCAAATGGAAATTGGTTAAAGCGAGGGAAAATCAACGAACTCTCAATGACACACATTTCCCATTTAATTCAAAGTTTAATTTCTATTCAAGGAGAGTTGAAGTCAAGTGCGATTTATGTTTGTGGCGAAAGCTCAGCTTTTCAAAATGCAAAAGGAATGGCTAATTGAGCCTGAGAACTCAGCCGAAAAATAACCATAACCAAAGCAATTCCAAGTGGACCAAACTCCCATCAAATGCCGTAGCGGTAAAGTCCGAAAATACTCGTAAGTATATGAGATAAATCAATTGGCGGCGGACCCTCAGGCTCGGTCTTTGCCTCTTTTTTGGGGTATCAAGTGTATGGTTTTCCTTTTTTCCTTTTTTTTTTTGGTTATATCCACTTGCGACTTGTAAATGCTCTTTTTAAAATGCAAATGGCTAAAGAAATGCCTTGAAATTGCCATTGGAATGTTAAATAAATTAGTTGTAAAGCTTGTGGTGCTTTAAATATATCTTATTTGCTGAAAATATTATTTAAAAATTTGTATTTTTTAAGATATTATGTGTATTATAACTGTAAAGTCAAGAAACTAATTTGATTAATGTTTAATTTAATTTATTTTTAATCATCAAAGAGGACAGAATCTTAATAAATATAATTATTTAAATATTGTGAAATAAAATAAAAGCTTAGCTAAAAGCTAGGCGTATATTAGAGGATTTTTTCTGATTTTTATAAATATTTAACTCAATAAATGATATCATTTACTTATTTACTAATCATATTTCCTAAGATTCTGTCCTCTCTGAGGATTATAAATTAATTAAATCAAACATTAATCAACTCTCTAAAGATTTTAAATATATTAAAATAATTTAAACTAATCATTAATCAACTAATGATGCCATAAAGTTATCCCATATCTAGACAATGAATGTAACGACGAAGTGAAACAACTTTAACATGGCCAGCAGAACGATTTCTTTTTCCACCGATTTTCCTACAATTTCTCCTCCTTCGATTTTCCCCCAACCCAAAGCGGGAATAAAAGATGCACATATTTAAGCGCAAATACGACAGTTATTATTGTTGGCCAAGGCAATTGCAGAGAATGCAATCAATTAATTGACAAACTGCGATGATCGCCGAGGAGAAAAAATGGATGAAGAAAAAAAAAAATAGAGGAGACGATCAACTTTTTATTGGCTTTGGTTCTGGGTTTGAGGGGCTTCCCCCCAACGGATAGTCCGATACTCGATACTGCGATAGTTGTTGGCTTTGTCTCACTTCGACTTCGACCACGTCGTAATTGAAAAATAAAAGAAAATGTGCGAAAATCGCTAAACCAAACGCATTTACGTTTTTCTTCTCTCCTTTTTTTCTTGATTTTTTTCTTCCCTGGGAGCGAAGCGTGCGAACAATTTGCTGTCCATTCGATCCGCCTTTTCCTTAAGGCAGCCAAAAGGGGTTAAGGGGGGTGCCTCTTTGGGGTCTACAATTTCGCATTTGCATTCGTAATTTGTATGCGTGCAACGGGCTGCGGGCTCAAAATAAAAAAATACGATGAAAAACTCTGAAAAACTTAACGAAAAATACGAAAAAAAAACTAGAGAACGTTGCGCTTCGAAGCTTTTGGCGCCTTTCGGCTTGGACATGGACATGGACACATCGCCACCTGAGAAACCTAAGGCGCCCCACTCCTCTTGCCAGATTTTCCTTATTTTTCCTTATTAAATAACGGTCACACAATCGATCGCTTGCCAAAATCTAAAACTCTCCCATGACTGTGAGAAAATGCGATAATCACTGGAAAATGTAAGACAATTAATAAGCATGTATATTTTTTGCCTTTCTATACTTAACAAATAAATAAATAAAAATATATGAAACAATTAGTTTATTATCTAGCTCAAAAATATGTGAGAATTGAGACTTTTAATATTAGGGCTTGGAATATTTTTTAAAGGCTTTGTTTAATGTTTATCATTTGTATATTGTATTACTTAAGAATAATCATAGACTACAGGATTTCTTATATTTAGTAATTATGAGTTATTTAACTAATTAATATCTTATTAGATATTTAACAGAAATTTACCTCCAATTTGAAATCACATTTTTATAATTTCTCAACAATCCGGACTTGGCCAACTTCATCAGAAGATGTGGCTATATATTAGCATGGGAAATCTCTCCGGGAAACCTCCGCGGGAAAACTGAGTAGGAGGCGGGGGATCGCATCGATCACGAAGCCACTTTTGGTCCAGTGCCAATGGCCAGTGAGGAGGAGTCACCACCAGACAGACGTCACCAGGTGAATTCGCGGCGCCTCTTTTTCCGCGGCCTCTCCCCTGTAATTCCCTCGGCTTTTCCACCGATTTTCCACTCCCAATCGACCACCCGCCGCCGCCGGAGCCGGTGTGTGTGCCGATGTGTGTGCCAATGTGTGTGCCAATGTGTGTGCCGATGTGTGTGCGCGCCCAAGTCTAGGTAACAGTAATTTGGTGTCTTACTTGTTCTTGCGCGCCGGCAATCACACCTATGGGAATGCCTCTTACACATGTCCGATGTGCCAGCGATGATCAAGCTCATGATCGCCTGGTCACCTGATGATCATCGCCTTCGCCGGGACCCTGGACACTGGACACTGGATACTGGACTGTGGATTGCTGGGACTCGCGGATTCCAGCATGCACTTTGGACAACATATTAGAGATCCCCGAGTCCTCGGTCCGTCGCATCATTAAAAATTTATCAGTTGATTGGAAAATTATAATTCTTTGCCTTTACGCTTTAGCAGCGCCATGATTTCTACGAGTCCATCTCTGTGTCTCTATGGAACACTGGGCAAAATCAGGTAAATTAAATAATAAGTAATCAGAATAGAAATATAAAAAGAAAAAAAAAGAAAATAAAATAAAAAAAAGGAAAGAGAGAGACAAAGGACAAGAAAACAAACAACCAAAATAAAGGAAAAAGAAATAGAATTAGAATAAAAATCAATATAAAAATAAATAATGAAAAAATGAGAAAAAAGAATAAGGAAAAAGGAAAAATTCTATAGCTTCCCCTTATTTTATAGTTATTTAATTCATTAATTAATCACAGTGTACCTGCTGTTATGTAATAACCCCCTCCTTTGGCTGCGTCTGCGTGTTGCCTCTATTTCTTATGGTCACATTTAATAACCGACTGACCGAACGACTGTCCGAATGGGTGACTGACTGACTCTCGGCGGTCAGTTGATCTGCGATGCTCTGATGGATGCACTGCGCCAATCCTGGACTGGACTGCCCCCTCTATGCTCCAATGTTCCATCTCTGCGAATCGCTTTCTTTGCTTTGCTGATCGGCAGTTTATATCGACGGCAGTTAAAGGTATATTGGACTGAAGGTATTATCTATGGGAAATATTTTTAAGCAATATTCCTTATAAAATAAAATGTATGGCAAAATATTACATACCACAATTATTTATTTATAATTATTTGTTAAATTGGTTTAACAATCTTACATTTTAAAGAGGATTTTGTTGGGATTTCTTATTGATTTATACTTATTATTTGGCTTACTTTATTTGTTAATATTTTGAAATAATATTCTCGCCATTTTACAGGGTATCCTCTGTGCCAGCACTTGGCCTCTTTGGCATTATTTTTTATGCGCTCGCTTCTCCACTTAGTTCCAGATGCGGAAATAAATGCACTTGAATTCCTCAACTTGTTACATAAATCGTAATTTTCTATAGACTTGTTCTATATCTAATGTATATTGCATTATTCGCTACTCGTTTTCTTTCAGTTGTTTCTGTTTCTGTGTCTGATTCCGACTTTTTTTTTCTCCTTCTTCTTTTTGTTATTATTATTATTTTATGATCGCTTATCTGCGAAGAAGACTCGCCCCTCTGTGGAGCTACTGATTTTTGCCAGCCAAGATACGACTTGGCCAACGTCTGGAGCGTAATTCTGCTTGAACTTCCTGCATGACCAGAAGAGCACCAAGAGATCAGAGAAGATCAGCGGTCCCAGACCCAGACCAGGGAGGAGATCAGCAGATCATGTGAACTTTTATGGCCATCATCGGTCATCACATCGTCTCTGGATGTAATTAGGCATCTTAGCGGTACAGTTCCCGAGGTTCCCACCGCCCATAATTCGCGTTTTTCAGCCATGCAAAATAGCAAAGAAAAAAGAAAACATTAAATGTACAAGAAAAATGATTATGCAAGCCTAAAAACCTAGAAGAAAATTTAAAGAGAGCCTTTTAAGTTGGTAAATATTATTTTTAACTCTCTATTCTGGCACCAAATGGTTTTCTTTTAATGTTAAAATATTTATTATTGCTTCTTGCTTGTTATATATTTTTGTAAAATATCTCCACCAGGCTCTACTTGATATTTACTTAACCTGACCCCATTCTTGGGATCGGTATCCTATCGCAGCAGTTCCTCACATGCTTAAGCGTTTTTCTCAGAGACCTGCGAAATTCCACATGTGACAATTCAGCATTCGACGGATGCCTCAGTGGCTAGAGTGGCCTAAGCTTCAAATGGAATGGCCAAGAACTTGGCTAAAAGCCTGTCAATCGCTGCTGTTAAAAGGTGTACACGGTAAAGTATTTTCCTGCAAATAAACTCAGGTAAATATAAATTAAACAAATCGATAGGAATCCCAGGCAAGCCCTTTGAATTTCGTAAATGTTAAATATTTTTAACTTGAATAAAATTGTGAAAATAATGTCGCTTTTCGTCCTGTGTGGCATGAATGGAAGTGAATGGTTCTGGGATCTCCATCCGTCGAAGACAAATGCCCTAAGTAGAGGCCCGAATCTCTGGCAAGCAATTAGCAAGGCAAAAGCCCAGAAGAAAGATCACCGCAGAGACCGCAGTTCGGGGCACCAATTGCAATTGCCCAGAAGAATGACTCTGAAGAGAGGAGCCCCTGAAGAAAGCCAAGGAAGAGCGAAGAGCGAAGAAACGAGGGAGTACTGCTGACAGAGAGGAAGACAGACAGAAGCGGGATTTATCAGAGACAGAGTCAGAGTCAGCGACTGAGATGGAGAAAAGCAATTCTGCGGCTGACGGTTTTTCCGTAGAAAATTACAACTTGCGGGTAAACAAAGTCAACTGCCGGGCACCGCTCGCGGCAAATATAGGGGGGGGAAGACACAGGGCCTACTAGGAGACTAGAAGAATTGGCGATGAAGCCACACGCCAAGGCCCAGCCTCTCTTCAGCCTCCAATTCTTCGCTGCCGGATTTCATGGCGAGTGGATGTGGATGTGGATCGCGATGTGGATTGTGTGGGGATGTGGGTGCGCAATTATGCCGCCAGAGCAACTGGGTAACCATAAATTTTCTTATCAGCACAAAAAGCAAAAGCCCAGGAGCGGATCGGAGGTATTCGTATATCTCCTGAAGAGAGTTGTTTGCTTGTTTCAGATCATTATTAACAAGAGTTCAGAAGGAAAGGAAAAAATATGTACATATTTTCACCACAATTCCCAACAAGTTCTAGCTGGCAAGAAGTGGTAACCACGCTGAATAATGATAATCTCTCCTCTTTCTCTCACCTCTTCCGGCTTGTTGTATTTGAAAAAAATATCGTATTGATGATATTTGCTGTTTAAAAAATATCGCAGGGTGATATTACAAAAAATCGTAAGAAATATCGATATAACGAGTATTTTGCTATTTTTTAGTGAGCAGCATAATTAGGATAAAGGTTTCCCGTTGCTGTAAATTTAGGTCCTTTATAAGTCTATGAATATGAGGTACCCCTTATTATTCAGGGAGGTTACCACTTGCTGACTGCTAGAACACATTGGGAATTCTAGCGCAATGCAAGCGGTAAGTGCCCCCAAAGGAGGTCAACTCTCACAATGAGATCGTTATGAATTTTCCCCATACACCAAGTAGGCCATGTCGTTTTTAAAGCCAACTGTCAAGTCCATACCCCCAACGATTTCCTAGTAGACCTCACTCATTAGTTTGTATTCGTTCCGTTCGGATCTGTTACGTGCTCGTCTGATTTTATTTTTTTTTTTACATTCTTCCAAATCTTTTTGTATTGTATTGTATTTTCGTGCGAAACTATTGTGATATTCCAGGATGAACAACCCTGCAGTTACGCGTTACCGCTTACGTGGCTTATGGGAGGTGGGGTACGCCGACGACCTTACCTATTCGACAACCGAATTCCGCGCCTGCGTCCCACACCAGCCGTTGCCGAAGAAGGTAGCCCGATTGGCGACCAAGCTCTACGTGGGACACCGAAAGCGCTTTATTCGAACCCAGCTGGACATCAATAAGCGAATGGAGGAGCTGCGCAAGAAGGGAAAATACAGCCCTGCGTCTTTTAATGCAACTTTTCTGGCGCAGCACCAGGTCTACTGGCGACGTCCGTACGTCCCCGCGGAGGACCCGGATATGAGTGATGCCGTAATGAAATTGAGTTTCATAAAGAACTTTCAATTGATACCACCCACCACACCGAGGGCTTATCCGTGTCGTCGCAGCATCCACACCCTGCCCAACTCTAGAGTGGTGGAGCACATCACCCAGCCCATCCTGTGGCAGGGTTTGGAGGCCTACGACAGGGAGTTCGGCGGCCTGGACAACGCCCGCGAGGATCTGCCCACCTACTTAGCCAAGTTCCTGGCCTCCCAGCACAACCTAAGCGGTAACAGCGATAATATGCCCCGGTATGGCCGCTCACCGATATTACACCGAAATTCGTAGTGGCAGCTCTTCATAGAATATATGTACACATCTACACCAGGGGTCGGCAGTATTCCATACACTGTGCATGAATACAAGCACTATCTGGTGTGTGTCTGGGTGCCGACCGCTGATCCACACTTTTTTCGACACATACAATCCTCCTTTCAAGTTTTGTGGGCTTAGGTTAGGTAAGCCAGCTTCACATAGCACGTTGGTCACACTGGAAGCCATGAAAAGGCTCAAATATCCGGGAATTCAAGGTCATATCTCTCCGAAACCCTGTTAAGGAATGCAGGGATACAGATGTTGAAGGTGATGGATGCAAGCTGGCTTACCGATGCCCCAAATTCGTCGATGTGATCCGTGAGTGCTCTCAAATCGGTCAAGTAATTCTTCGAGGATTATTTAATTTGGATTATACGAGAGCGTGTAAAAAGACATCGAATAAATAAAGCACAAAACTTAAAGAAGAACAAAAACAAAAAAATTGATGTTTTTATTTTAACTTATTAGCATCTCTCTTGTGGTTCATTTTTTAGCTTAAACTTTTTATACCCAGTGGGTATAATTATTAAAACTGTGAGGGAGGAAGAGCTGACTTAAAACAGAAGTAACTATTAAAAATTGCTCTAAAATTATTTAAAATAAATAAATCTAACATAATAAAAAGCAAAATTAGGATAAAGGCTTCCTGTTGCTGTAAATTTGGATCCTTTATAAGCCTAAGAATATGTATAATGAAATTCGTTGGTAAACACTTAAATTTTAAATTAAAAAGCGCTATAATATTTGATTTCATCAACTATTATTTAAGACCTATATTTTATTTAAAAAGTAAATAGTAAATAAATCATTGAACTTAAAATACACACTCTCAAGCAACTCATATTTACGATCCTTGATATAAAAATAATAACAAGATTATTTAGGATGTGGTATTCATTACTTTCAATTTTATTTAATATATTTATATATTGTACGTTGTCGTAAGCACAAGAGAGTTACATAATAAATTTAGAAAAAAACATCAATATTTTTGTTTTTGTTCTTCTTTAAGTTTTGTGCTTTATTTATTCGATGTCTTTTTACACGCTCTCGTATAATCCAAATTAAATAATCCTCGAAGAATTACTTGACCGATTTGAGAGCACTCACGGATCACATCGACGAATTTGGGGCATCGGTAAGCCAGCTTGCATCCATCACCTTCAACATCTGTATCTCTGCATTCCTTAACAGGGTTTCGGAGAGATATGACCTTGAATTCCCGGATATTTGAGCCTTTTCATGGCTTCCAGTGTGACCAACGTGCTATGTGAAGCTGGCTTACCTAACCTAAGCCCACAAAACTTGAAAGGAGGATTGTATGTGTCGAAAAAAGTGTGGATCAGCGGTCGGCACCCAGACACACACCAGATAGTGCTTGTATTCATGCACAGTGTATGGAATACTGCCGACCCCTGGTGTAGATGTGTACATATATTCTATGAAGAGCTGCCACTACGAATTTCGGTGTAATATCGGTGAGCGGCCATACCGGGGCATATTATCGCTGTTACCGCTTAGGTTGTGCTGGGAGGCCAGGAACTTGGCTAAGTAGGTGGGCAGATCCTCGCGGGCGTTGTCCAGGCCGCCGAACTCCCTGTCGTAGGCCTCCAAACCCTGCCACAGGATGGGCTGGGTGATGTGCTCCACCACTCTAGAGTTGGGCAGGGTGTGGATGCTGCGACGACACGGATAAGCCCTCGGTGTGGTGGGTGGTATCAATTGAAAGTTCTTTATGAAACTCAATTTCATTACGGCATCACTCATATCCGGGTCCTCCGCGGGGACGTACGGACGTCGCCAGTAGACCTGGTGCTGCGCCAGAAAAGTTGCATTAAAAGACGCAGGGCTGTATTTTCCCTTCTTGCGCAGCTCCTCCATCCGCTTATTGATGTCCAACTGGCTTCGAATAAAGCGCTTTCGGTGTCCCACGTAGAGCTTGGTCGCCAATCGGGCTACCTTCTTCGGCAACGGCTGGTGTGGGACGCAGGCGCGGAATTCGGTTGTCGAATAGGTAAGGTCGTCGGCGTACCCCACCTCCCATAAGCCACGTAAGCGGCAACGCGTAACTGCAGGGTTGTTCATCCTGGAATATCACAATAGTTTCGCACGAAAATGCAATACAATACAAAAAGATTTGGAAGAATGTAAAATAAAAATAAAATCAGACGAGCACGTAACAGATCCGAACGGAACGAATACAAACTAATGAGTGAGGTCTACTGGGAAATCGTTGGGGGTATGGACTTGACAGTTGGCTTTAAAAACGACATGGCCTACTTGGTGTATGGGGAAAATTCATAACGATCTCATTGTGAGAGTTGCCCTCCTTTGGGGGCACTTACCGCTTGCGTTGCGCTATGATTCCCAACGTGTTCTAGCTGTTAGCAAGTGGCAACACCGCTGAATACTAATGAAGGGCACATCTTCCTTCCTCCTCCCCTTCCCTCGGAACCAGCTGAATCCTGGTAGTTAAAGATGTTAAACTACCGGTATGGGCACCATCGATAGTTTCGAGTTTTTTTTTCGCAAACTATCGTTGCAATTGCGATAGTATCAACCTGTTTAATTATGTAAAAAAGAATGTATCAAAAAAGTTGAGGGTATCCCTTAGTAATTTGATAAAGATTTTTAGATTAAAGATTTAATGTAGTAATAATTTTAAGAATAATATAAATAGTCAGACAAATTTTTCAGTTTTGGTATCTTGTGATTTATATTTTCATTTTCTAATTACAAATATAACATTGCAAGGGGACGATACTCTTGCGATTGTTTTCAAACTGCCGATGGTGCAAGCTGAATACAAACCATCGATACTATCGATAGTGACACCTCTACTGGTAGTCTCAGGAAACAAACTCCAACTGGGCTGTCATTAAGGTGGGCTACACTTATTTCACAAATATTATATTCCCAAAAAATCCACACTGAGACCGAGACTGAGAAAACTCTTAGCGACTTCAAGAGCCCGAGTGTCCGAGGATCAACATGGATATCATATCGGTGGCAGGGTCGGAGTATCGGCCTCCCATGGACTACCTGAACGAGGGTGAGACGGACCTGCTGGGCGGCCTGCCCGACTACCACAAGATGAAGCTGGCGGACGTCGATGTGATCGAGCGAACGGTGACCAAGTGCCGGCCCCGAAACCCCACGAAGATTAAGAAGTACAAGTGGAAGGACAGCCTGCAGGGCATCAACGACCTGAGCGAGGAGTGCGAGCAGGAGTCGGAGGAGCTGGACGGCCAGCTCATGGACATGCTCGAGGAGGATGCCACCACCGACGAGCAGACGCCGGCCCTTCAGACCCTCATGGCGCTGGACAGCCTGCTCAGGCGCATCGAGATCCTGCAGTGCGACATCCGGCTGCGTCAGCAACTGGAGGAGGGCAACATCGAGTCGGAGGACCAGGAGCCCAAGCAGCAGCCGGAGGAGGACGTGTGCCAGGGATTGAGCATCCAGCTCCTTGAGATCCGGCAACTCCAGCGTGCCCAGCATCAGCTCCAGTGCGAGATCACCGAGCTGCTGTGTCGCTACGCCAATCTGAGGACCCACAAGCGGTCCCTGAGCCACCAGTGGAATCTGGTGGTGCAAAAGACCTCGCAGATACGCATGCTGAGCCGCGAGCACCACAAGTGGATGCAGGACACGGCCCACGAGATGGCCAATTGCCGGAAACGCTCGAAGGCCATCCGCGCCGGCAAGCTGACCAAGCAGCTGGCCGACGAGGTCACGGAGACGAACATTTGGAGCTCCTTCCGCTACAGCAGGCGCTACTTGCTCCGCAAGCTCGTGGGTCGCCACATCGAGGACCTGCGCTGCGAGATCAAGGAGCTGAAGCAATATAGCCACGACCTGGCCGCCGAGATCGACCAGCGGCTGGCCAGGATCAATGAGAAGGCCCAGAAGCTGGGATGCCTGAACAGGGGATCGGGCACTGAGGCCTCGCTGCCCGTTATACCCGAAGCTTCGGCCCGCAGGAAGCCATCCATTCTCAGTCGGAATCCCAAGTACAAGGGAGCTCGTTCTCAGAAGAAACTATGATCTCATGAAAGGAGAATGAACGAAGATGATAAATAGCAAAGATCTTGGAAAATTATGATAATTAAAGATGATAAATATCAAGAAAAATTACAAATATAATTATGATCCCTTGATTTAGGATTAAAAATTTCAAAATCCTAAAAATGATCCATAATAAAAAGATCTTAAAGGTTAATTCAGGAAACCTTGAAAAGAATACGTTATAATACTGCCAGAATAAAAGGGCTCTTCAAGTTAAAACCAAGGAGTTTGGGTTAATTGAAAAGTATAAATATATTTACCTTGAAAAGGATACGTCATAAGCTGCCAGAATAAAAGGGATCTTCAAGTTAAAACCAATGGGTTTTGGTTGATTTAAAAGTAGAAATATATTTAATATATCCTTAAAAGATATCTTAAAAGTTCACAAAGACAAAATCAACTTTGATTCAAGGTATTCAGGAAATCTTAAGTCCTAGGATAATTATCCCATTAATAATGAATTTAAAAATTAAGAATAGTAAGTTTGAGTAAGAAGAATTAGCTCAGATACATTCTATATGCGAGAAAAAACACCTTTTAAAAAATTATCAAATGTTTGAAACTCCATAGAACAAGAGCCCTAGATGGATAAAGGTCAGACTTACTAATAAATCCTGGTAAGTTAATAATAATAAGATAACTTGGCTGTATCAAGATTAACTTTGGTTACTTTTAGCTTTGAAGCAGAAGATACTGGGCTCTAAAACTATTAAATATTTAATTTGAAGGTGAAGAAGTAACAGAAAACAAATTAAGATAACATTCGAGATAATTATACAGTCTAAATTCAATATTTCTGGCATAATGAACTTGCAATAAAATCATTAAAAAAATTATAGTTTGTTTAATGAGAGCACATAACCAATTTTTTGCTTTAATATCTAAGTTAACTTCTGGGTTAATAAATATAATCATAGTATAATATTGTAAAACTAAAATAATTCATATAAAATAATAAAATAATAATAATAAATAATAAAATATAGTTCATATAAAAATAAGTAATACCCTCAAATTAAAATAATCCGAAAATAATGAGAGCACCAAACTCAAATCTAGAGATCAAACTTCATCAACAGAAAATATTTTTGAGCCAAAATCACCTTCCTTAAAACAAGTGCGCCCCTGAAGTCGCCTCAAAAATAAAAGGTGGAAATAGTGGGAGGACAATAGGAGCGGAAAATGCGGGGAAAACAGAGAGGAAGGAGAGCGAAGTAAGCCACCAGCACATGGGCAGTACATCATTTTGGACTTTATCAGCGAAACAGGCAGCCGAGCAGAGAGCGCGCGCGCGCGTGGGCAGCCGTGGCAGAGTTGGAATTCCATTCCGGAGCCGATGATGCCGCCAACGCTTGCCCAGCAGCAACATCACTCGCAGCAGCAACATGGGCAACATGAGCAGCTTTAGCAGCAGCAACTGCAGCAATTGCAACTTAATTGAGGCTTGTCTATGCAGTCTTGGCCAAAAGTAACTGCGGTTGCTCCTCAGTCTATCTCGTTGTGTGTTGTGTGTGTGTAGAGAGTGTGTGGTGTGTGTGTGTGCTGCAACTTGATGCCTCGCTGCCCCAGTGCCTTGATGCTCCACAGACGACCAGACAGCGGCAACAACAACAGCAACAACAAAAAGGCAGCGACAAGCGGCAGCAACCTCAGCCGCATAATAACGTACTGAGGGCGTTGAGGCAACAACATGCAACCAAGGCATCAGGCAGGCAGCCAGCAAGGGAAGAGGGCAACATCAGCCAAGGGGATATGCACTCAGATAAATAAGGGGTGAGTTTAGGTATTTTTTAAAAATACTTCCAAAGCAGCAGTATATTTTTAAAGATTTTAAAATGTGCGGAAACTAGTTTATAAAATACATACAATATTTTCTGGGATCTCTATCCATTTGTAAATATTTTTAAATTACTGGACACATTTAAAACTCAACAAAAATTAATTTTCCTGACACTTTTAACATTTTATTTGCCAGTTAAAAATATATGAAACCATAAAAACCTAAATACATTCGATAAATAATACAGGAACTATAACAATTTTACGGAAATTCAGTTTTGAGTATTCATTCTTAGAGAAATGTAAGAAATATCTCTTAAAAACCATTAATTTAAATTTATTTGCTTCCAATTGTAGCCAAAAATATTTCTACTAAACCTGTGAGGTTTAGTGGGCTGTTTTTTTGCTTAGTGCAGCTCACAGAATCAGCCAGCGAAGCCATCATCGTGGCCAACGAAAAACCGAGCGAAAACCACTCCCCTCGGGCCATGGACAATTTAAGCTCATTCACTTGCCGCTGATTGCTGCTGGCAGTTGTTGCTGCTGTTGCTGTTGCTGTTGCTGCTGCTGCTGCTGCTGCCTTTGCTGCTGCAGTGGCTGCTGCGGATGGTGGCTGACTCTGCTGGTTTTTTGGGCTTGTTGTCTAGCAAATTCACAAGTTCAAGACCAAGAGCAAGGCAATGGTTGCAGGGTCTGGTTCAGTGGCGTATTTTTAGGGGTTTTCCTTTTTATTTTTAAATATTTCAAGCCAAAGTAAAAAATATTTTGCTGAGGGAATAATAATATAATAATATGCAATTAATACTATGCAATATGCAACTAGTATAGTACTTTAAAGAAAAGTTAATCTTGTTAATTATCAAATAAAATAATTAATGCAATCAAAGGCACTCATTAAAAATTAATTAAGAGTATTGCCCAAAAGATTTCAAAACAGAAATAATAATAGGAAAAATATAAATATAAGCAGGAATATTTTGTAAATTAAACAAAATAGAATAACGAATAAAAAACATAGTTTCTTGGGGTACCTCAACCACCTCAACCCCCCTCGACAATTTTCCTTCGATCTGCCCCTGCCTTCGTGTTGCATGTTGCCGCTGTGCTCTTGCTGTTGCCGCTGTGCTTGTGCCGGCAAAATACATGCAACCAAATTGCATGCAATGCACAATGCACTTATCTAAGATGTGGCAGCAGCGGCAGCGGCAACGGCAGTGGCAGTGGCAGGCAGTGGGTGCTGTCGGCCCAAGACTCGAGACTCAAGAGGGGGCGGAGCGAAGCGTGGCAATTGCCATTGCAATTTGCATTTTGCATCGCGCATTTCGCATTTCGCACCGGGCGTTGTCAAATGGCCATCCTCGTCGGCAAATGGCAAATGGCAAATGGGGAATGGCTTTTTAATGGCCACAATGTGGGTTAAGTCCAGCTCGGGAACAGCTCTAATAGATCTGGAGGAGTTCGGTTCTCCTCCCACCCGAATAAGGAGCTGGAGCAGGGAGCAGGGAACAGGGAACACACCATAATCCATTGGATTGGAATGCACAGCAGCGAGAATATATAAGATTTATATATGTACAAATTTAAAATAGTAAATAAATAATTTGGATAACCGAAAAATATTTACTTCTAGGTAAAAGCCTTTTAAAAATACTTTCTGACTTAATTTTTAGTTTTCCAACATTATAAACTTGTATAATTAGTATTGCTTAAGGTCATACTTTTTTTTTATATGTTTTTTTTACGAAGACAAATCTTTAATTTGAAAAGGTTATATTACAAACTTACAAAGACCAAAGGTTCCAGAAGAGAGCCGCCACCTCTTTCTCATCAGTATCCTTCAGCCTGAATAACAGCATTTTTGCCACCTGACCCTTAAGTTGGGAATTTTAAGGCCACTCAAGCAGTAGATAAGCCAATGCTGCAGGGGTACCTCGTGTGCTTTATTTAGATTTAAATTTATAAAATAATAAATACACTTTACACATTGAAATAAATAATAAAAAAATAAATATAAATTAAAATAAATTAAACTCCCTTTAATCACTGTTCAAGCTTCGTTTTTCTTTCAGTGTGGCCAAGACGAAACACGAAACATCTCAAAGGCCGCCAGGAGGCTCTCAGTCTTGAGCTTAAGTATTGAGGGTGGGCAGTGCCTAGACTCATTTGCGAGATTTGCCAGCCAAGAAACTGCCAACTTGCATGTCAATAGAACATCACTCCTTTTTGTTGTGTATGGGAATCAGCTATACAAGTATCAAAACATAACTGAAAATCAGCTATTTGCCACACGAAAATTGATTTAGAACTCGAACGAACCTCTAATTATATTTATCATATCATAAATGTAATAATAACGAGTCTCCACTGTATGCAGAGCGCTTAGGACCCAAGTTGGCAACTTGAAAATTCCCTTTCGATGCGTCTGCATTCCTGGTCTTGGTCTTGGCCTTCCATTCGATTTGGGCTCTCTCGCTCTCCTATGATTTATTATGGTTACATCTAATTAAAACGGTTCTGCAGTGCGATGATGATGGCCAAAGGCAGCAAACATGGCCCGACGTAATGAAGCTAAATGTTCCGCACTACGGCCAATTGGTATTGACCATAAGACAAGGCGATGGCCAAATGGCACCGAGAACCGAGAACTGAGAACTGAGAACCGAGAGATGCTGCCAGATGATGAGACCAAAAACTACGACTAAGACTCCAACTAAGACTTTAACTGAGGCTTTAATAAAGTTAATGCACAGCAAAAAATAAGATATAGATCATTTCCAGTGCCTGTAGAGTTTATTTTAGTTTTAAAATGTTTAAATAATTATTTTGAATAAAAAGAAATCATGGATAAAGGGGAATACAGGCAACATAAGGAAAATTCTATTAAAGATGGAAAACCTAAAAAGCATAACCTTCTTGAAGAACAAAAAATTAATATAATAAAAAAGTCCAAAGAAGCCTTCAAGAAGTTTAGCATTTACTTGAAAAATAGACAGAAAATATGGAACTTATTTACAAAATAATTAGCCAAATATTTTGTATCTTAATCACCATCGCATCTCCTTTAAATAATGTTTATTTTTCTTTATTTTTTTTCTGCGTACCTCACGGATGGACGGCATTACGGAGATGGCTCTTACCTCGTTTTTGTTTTCAGCTGTGAGCTGTGCTGTGCAGCTCGGATGATGGAGAAGAAGTCAATTAAGCCAAACGCTAAAAGGCCACGAAAGATAAATGACAAATGACGTGTCTTAAACTGTGCTCGGTAACCATCTTTAAGCAAAGAGCGCACACATGTCTTTGGCTGTGTGTATCCCAGGCACATCCCAATCCCAATCCATCGTCCACGTCCGCATCTCATCCCCATCCTCATCCTCAGCCACTGTGTGTAATTTCCAGCAAAGAAATATCGCACAACAAGTGCAAATGCAATTAGTCGCGAGCTTTATTTGTTTAGACGAATGCCGACTCGCGCACTGACATACACGATCAGCATCGCCGTCGTCGTCGTCCAGTGATCATGATCATGATCATGCCACATCGCATCTCCTTCCAGGAACTTGTCGCTGGCTGACTCGGCGGAACAGGAGCAGCCGCAGCAACATTTAGATGGCTGCCTTATAATTGCCCCAATGATTTTCGCTGTATTTGGCCAGCTCAGCCCATTAAGATGGTTGAGATGCCGCCTCCCCCCGGCTTGGAGACGCCTCCTCTCTCCACTCTCCTCTCTCTGGTGCGAAATCCCATCGAAATCGGTTCACAATCAATTAAAAATGTTTTATTTGTTAACCTAGAATTAATTATTAAACTGAAATTCCTTTTAATTGGTTTCTGCTTCTTTTATTTTATGTCTTTAATGTCTTAAATCATTTTATAATTTTGTATATTTAACAAGAACGCCTTTTTAACCTGCTATATATTTTTCTATACAGCGATTTATGTAGATTAGGCCCTGAGACAATTTTTTAGGTGCCCAAAAATATGCAAATATGTGGGAATTAATTGCACTCTTCTAAAATTATATACCTCACTCAAATATTATCTATAAAAGGAATAAAGGATGTTGCTTTGTATCCAAGAAAAATATATCTATAAAAATAACTATAAATAATTTAAATCCCAATATTTTACTCAGTTTTAGCATATTTTAAGCCTCGTTCCCCGCCCAAAAGTATGCATACATATTCAGGTAATTATTTGCACTTTACTGATATAATATAAACCTCTAAAAAATTATCTATAAAAGGAAAAAATAATCCTTGCTTTGTATCCCAAAAATACATATCTACAAATATAAATATAAATAATTTAAATCCCACTTTCTTATTCACTTTTAGCATAATTCAAGTCCCGTTCCCCGCCCAAAATTATGCTTTGCACTCTCCCCAAAAATAAAAACCCATCAAATTTCATTTGTTCATGATCTCTCAATACATAAATTTATTGATTTTGTGTAGATGCACAGTTAAAAAAAAAAGAAATTAAATATATTTAAATACAATTATAAAATAAATGCTAATAATTGCTAAATATTGCCGCATAAATGGAAGAAGGCTGGCGCTCGACAACATGCAGCTAGAGCAAACATTTCGCTGACTAAACGGGGACTAAAGTCTATCGATAAAAGGTAACTAAGCTACAACATACATACACATAATAATAATAATAATAATACATATAATAATAATAGTAATAGTTAATAGGCATAAAAATAATAGTAATCATAATATCGATTGACGAAACAAATGTACAAATCTAAACAGAGCCGAAAGTAGTAGGGCATATAGTTAGGTTTAGTTAGATATTATTATTACACCTGAAGCTTAAGTTTAGTTAACGCTCTTGTTGGTTTGGTCTAATTTGGCGGCACTTTACAGATTAAATAAGTAAGCAGGCTAGCTACAGCTCTATGGCAAACAGGCACATAAATGGCACGGGCCAACACAAAGCGGACTCCACTCATTTGACAGCAAACTCCGAATGCCACTCCTTTTTTTTTTGTAGACAAATCACAATCCAGCACATCACAGGCAGATTTTACGTACAGTATATGTTTGAGTGTTAAAAATAACCATCATGCAGAGATGATGTATCGTTAACCCGCAGCACACAGCATCCTCAGATTCCCGTCTCAGCAATGCCCTCGTCATCTGTAAAAACAAGGGAATTACTTAGGATTTGCTTCCATTTAACGCTAAAGGATTTACTACAATTTACAAAAATAATAACACCAAAACTAAGATATTCGCTTTTCTTCCTTGGATGTCGAATGTTTTTTCATTTGTTTTGTTTTTTGTTTAATGCCTTTAACCGTGGTGGTGCTGGTGTTGGGGTTTATGTGTCGTTTGTTAGTTACTTTTTGCCGTTTTGTGCGGTTAGTTAATTTCGTGTTGTTTTAGTCGTGGGGAAAAAAGCGAAATATATTTTTAATTAAGGCAATTTATATATCAGGCAATGCTGGTTTGTTGGTGGTGTCTTGTTGTTGTACTGTTGGTGTATTGTTGGTGTATCGTTTGTATATTGTTGGTGTATTGTCGTTGTTTGTGTATCGTTGTTGTATTGATGGTGTACTGTTGGTGTACGGTTGGTGTATTGTTGGTGTAATGTTTGTGTTTTGTTGGTGTATTGTTGGTGTACTGTTGGTGTACTGTTGGTGTACTGTTGGTGTACGGCTGGTGTATTGTTCGTTTATTGTTCTTGTCTAGTTGTTGTATTGTTGGAGTATTTTTGTTGTATTACTGTTGAGTTTTGTTCTGTTGTATTGTTATGTCTTCGTTGTGGTGTTGTTGTGTTCTTGTGTTGTTGTTGTTGTGGGTACAAACCTATTAAAAATTAAAGGCGACTTTAGCTATCTCAATACCACCAGCCATCGCCATCCTCGTCCTCAGCGCCAGCCACAGCCCCATCCTTGGCCAGCTGCTGCTCATCGTCGTCGTCCTCCGTGTCTGATTCGGTGTCTGAATGGGATTTGCTCGAGGACTTGTTGCAGATTCTCTCCTGGTCTAGCTTGGGATGCTCTATGGATTCCGCATGCTCCTGACTGCTGCTGCTGCTATTACAGCTGGCCGAAGACAAGGTGGCCGTCGTCTCATTGTTTAGTGGCTGCTGGTCATCGTCTTCGTTATCATCTTCCTCATCCTCGTCTTCTTCAACATTCTCGATGTGAATTTCGTGGGATTTATGCTTTTCAGTGACCTCCTTTGGATGCTGCTCCTGCTGCGGCTGCGGCTGCTGCTGCTGCTCCGTATCCTTGTCGGCAGCAACCATGAGATCCGGTTCCAGTTCCTCGGCCTTGGCCAGGGAAGCCCTCAGGGGCAGGGTTCCCATTTTCGTTTGTGGCTGTTGTAGCTGGCCATTAGGGCGCTCTAAGTAAATTTTAGTCACTTTTTGGTGTTTTTTTTATGCGTTTGTTGGAGTTTTTTTGAATATATATTTTGGATTTATTTTTTTTTTGCAGGAGGAGAAGCAGTTGTGGAATATGGAATGTAATATGTGTAAATTGTTAGGCATTTTGTGTGATTTACAATTGTGTTTTAGGTGTGTGTGTGAAAAGAAAGAAGAAAATAAATTATTTCAAAATATTATGTGGTTAGTTACAATATCAAAATAATAAATTAAATCAAAAAGAAACCTTGGGGAGACCGCCAGCCATCGAAAAGGGGTAAAAGCACCATTAATTAATGTAATAAAATTAAGTAACAGCACCGAGAGTCCAGTTTTGTGTGTATTTGTTTTTAAGAAGATTAAGATTTGCTTTTAGCAAGTAAATAGTTAAATAAAAATATTTAAGGGATAGGGGTATGAAAGATCGAGGAGTACTAAGAATCTCTTTCATTCCAACTCACCTTCGTAGCCGTCGTTGGCATGCAGCTCCAGCGAATCGGCCAGCAGATGCTCCTTGCCCTCCAGCACCGCCAGCAGACACTGATGGATGCACACATACTGCTGCTCCGTCTGCACCATGAACACGCGCTCTGCCAGAAGTACGAAAATAGAGATCATAACGGGGCTCACAAGGAAATTCAGGAAGTTACCCACCCTTTCGCATGGCAAACACTATGCCAAAGATGTCCACATAGTCGGACTTGTGAATGTGCTGCAGTATCCGGTCGAGGGCTATAAACGTGCCCGACCTGCCCACTCCAGCGCTGCAGTGGACGATAATGGGTCGCGAGTCGGTGCCGATGACATCGCGGAAGGCGCGCACAAAGCGCACCAGCGACTGCGGCGGCTCGGGCACCCCAAAGTCCGGCCAGGTGGTGAAGTGGAAGTGGCGCATGATGCGGGACTCGCAGTTCTTTAAAATAAAGATGATATTTAGAGGAAGTTACAAAATAGTTACCCCGAACTCACCCTGGAAACCATAAACTCGGAGATGCTCCAGTCGTGGAAGTGCGTGTCCACAATCAGCTGCACCTTGATGTCGCCATAGAACATGGCCACGCGATCCACGGGCCAGTACTGGTCGCACTTCTCGCGTCCCTTCTCGAAGCAGCGCGTTAGCATCACGATGGCCCGCGAGTTGCTCTCCCAGCACATCCGCCAGAACTCTTCGCGGGTGGAGTGGAGCGGCCCCTGGGTGACAATGAACTCGCGCGGCGAATTGTGGCCCGGCATGTAGTTGGCGTTGATGTAATCCGAGCCATCGTCATCGTCCACCGGCTGGAGCTTAAACCGCGAGTGATCAAAGGGCAGGATGTTGGTGAAGCGATTCTTCGGACGATTGCAGGGCAGGTTGGCAAAGCTGCAGGCCTGATCCCGACCCACATGCTTCAGCTCCTCAAACTCCTCACTAAAGCGAAAGTCCGAGTCGGCGGACATCAAGCGATAGTGCTCCGCGAAATCCTTGACATGCACCGGCCGGTTGGGTATCACATAGCCCTCGGGCAACGCGGCCAGCTCGTCCTGCATCCGGGCCAGCTTGGAGGCGCGACGGATGAGCTGACAGCGGTGCTGGCAGTAGGCCACCAGCAGCACCACGGCCACCAGCAGCACCGCCGACATGGTGGCGGCCACTATGAGGGTATCACTCCGCTCCGTGGTTATGGGTGAACTGTACGCCGTGTCCGTGAACTTATCCTCGTCCGTAAAAGCCCTCACCTTGATCCTGTAGGTGGTTCCCGCTCTCAGCGGCCCATTGCAGTACCCCGCCTGATGCTTCTCGCAGTTGGCGGAGCCGATGGTAAAGTGCTCCGTCTCCAGCGCATGGCTGCTCCTCCTCCCATTCTGGAAGGGATTGTACGGCTCGATGGCCTGGTAGGGAAGCCACACGGTGTACGCCTGGACATCCTGCCAGCTGGGCATCTCCAACCCGGAGGCATTCTTGCCCACATCCTCGGCCACAATGATGGTGTAAAACCGCACCATGCCGTGGGCATTGGAGAAGTAGCCCTGCCGGAAGCTAATCTCGATGGTGCTGCTGCTCCGGCTCACCTCCTGCGGCGTGACACTGGCCTCTGGGACAGGCGGCGCCAGTATGGGCATCCGCTGGCTGTATTCCCTTTCAGCGCCGTAGCCCAAGGCGGACTTGGCTTGGATACGGAAAATGTAGTGATTCCCAGGCACCAGGTCTCCGATCCTGCCCTGGGTGGCATTCGGGGGGAACTCGTAGTAGGCAATGTCGGCCGCATCGTCCGCATTCTGGCAAGAGATGCGATAGTACTCGATGGGGCCGTGCTGCTCTCCCGGCTCCAGTAGCCACTCGAAGGTCACCTCGCCCGGCTGCACGTCGCTGGGCTGGAGGTACTCCACCTTGCCGGGCGGCGCGGCCAGCGTCTGGTAGCTGGCCGAGATGGGGGCACTGCTGCGCATCAGGGTGGTGCCCAAGTCCAAGCCTGAGCCGGAGTCCGAGGTGGAGCCCGCCCGCACCACCACGGTGAAGGTGTAGTTGTGATACGGCCGCAGTCCCTGCAGCGTGATCTCCGATCTCTTCGTGACATTCTGCAGGAGTTGAGGCGCCTCCTCGTCCGCACTCAGGTACTGCAACTCAAAGTCGGTAAACTCTCCTACCGGAGCCATCCAACGCAGGGTAATCTCCCTGGCCGCCAGCTGGCTGGCCTTTAGCTCGGAGATGGGCAGCGGATGGAGGCGATAGAGGCGTTGGACGGGCAGACTTGCCACTCCCCCGCTCACCGTCCACACGGTCACGTTGTACAGCTTGCCGGGCGTCAATCCCGTGAAGCTCAGCTTGCGCTCCGTGTCATTGGCCAGCTTCTCCTTGTCCTTGATCTTGGGATCGCCCATCGAGAAGCGATAAATGTCGAAGCGTGTGCTGGCCGCCGGCGTGGGCGTGTAGCTCAGGGTCACCGACTCCTCCTGGCCTAGCTCGTGCCCGGCGTTGGCAATGAACACATCCGACTGGATCAGCGGCATGGTGCGGGTGGAGAGATGAGTGATGCCAGAGCGTATGCCATTGGAGCTGGCCTGCACTTCGAACCTATACTGTCGACCTGGAGACAGGTCCTCGATGGGTATTCGGACGCTGGGGGAGCTCACTAAGGGGGAGAAGGATCGTTGGAATAACTTAATATGATAAATACCTTTCCACTTACAATCTTCCAGCTGACTAACGTTCTTGAACTCCACCCTATCCGCCTCGTCCGTGGGCCACCACTTCAGGGTATAAAAGTCAATATGCCCATCGGGACGTGGCCACTCTAGGGTGAGATTGCGGGAGTCCACCAGCGGCACCACATTCGACACGGGCTGCGGCGGCATTGTCACATTCAGCTCCAGGGGATGCTGACTCTCCACGCCAAAGCTGACGGTGTTCACCTGCACCAGGTAGCGTTCGCCATAGTGCATGTCCTCGATCCTTGCCTCGTGCTCATGCAGGCCGGCTATCCGCTGCCAGGGTGAGGCATCCGTGCGATAGCGGACCACATACTCGCTGAAATCACTGCCCTCTGGGGGCTGCCAGTGGAGCACCACCAGGTTGGTGTGCACCGTCTGCAGGGTGAGATTTTGAGGGGGTTTGGGGACTGCCAAGGAGGAAAATTCAATTAAATTAATTAAAGAAATTGGGAATAATATTGTAGTTACCCTACAGTACTGGAGGTGTCGATTGGCCTTGCCTGAACTACCTACCGAACTAGTTCGTATGTACATTACTTCCCTGACTGACCCTATAGTAAACGAACGCCAAACCACAAAGTAAATTTGAGTTTTCGATGTTGTCTGTTTTGCCTCTGTGGAGCGTTGGGTAGTCTGCTGGACTATGAATCTGATGGTCCCGAGTTCGAGTCAGAGTCTTAACAATTGTGCTTAGAAATGTTGTGAGTATTCTTAATAAAATTGATATATCATAAATACATCCATTTAACTTTAACATATTAGCTTACAGAAGCTATAATAGAGCAGAGCTTGTAGCACAGTTTAATAAAAAATTTAAAGCGATTCGTACTTAATAAATGCAAAGGTTAATTAAGTAAAACGTTCTCTAAAAGGTTCATAATCTTCATAATTTCATTTGAATGGTTTTTATTGTGTTTTGGGTATCCATGTAACTACCCTTTTCATGGGTACTCATATCACCACCCCTAGAATGGGTGCCCCATGCATGCCCCATTACATCTATCACGGGTACTCATATCACCACCCTTAGCATGAGCACCTACGTAACTACCCTAGTTCACGGTGAAAGAAGTGGTGGCAATTGACCCTATAAGCGGACATTTCATACAAAAATGGAAACAAACAATTGTTAGTAAAGTAAGTACTCGTAGTTCCCTTGTAAGTAGTCGTACTACTACCTACTAGTGCGCAGTACTGTAGGGTTAAGCTAAGATCTTAGAAGACATCTTCTGAGGCCAACATTGTCCCACTACAAACTGGTTTGGCGGCTCATTAGGAGCTTTATGGCTCAATACAGCCATTCAGTTCAGATTCAACAGGATTGCGGCATATATTATCGAGTGCGGCCTACGTCAGATCATAATTCTGGTACTGCAACAAAGTATCTAAAACCCAAACCAGTCCGTTTTCTTCGCCCGACGCGTGCTTATAATTATGAAATTAATATTCGCTAAGAAAACTTTTCAATATTTAAGCAAATTAAATATAAATATAAGCCACTTAATTAGCATAAATTAAATGCATTTAATACTCACAAACTGCCCTGAAGTAGGTGTGCGGCTCGCTCTTGACCCCGTGGCTGATGGCGTGCACCTTCACATCGTAACCGGAGCCGGGATGCAGATACTTGATCATCAGCGACGTCTCATTGGTGGCTATGGTTCGCTCCTCGCGCGTGCCATTCCGCTGATAGTGGACCTCGTAGCGATCCTGGCGGGAATTGACATCGCTACGCCAACTCACCAACAACCCCTGGTCCTGGCTCAGCAGCTCCTGGATGAGCGGCGCCGCCGGACGTGTGTAGCGGGTGATGTAACTCGCATTGGAGGCGACCTCCTTGGACAGGGCCTGCACTGCTATAAGATAGCGACGTCCTGCCAGCAGCGAGTCCAGCGTGTACTCGGTGAGATTCGTGCGGATCTGTGTCTCCGAGGGGGGAGGAAACACGGGAGTTACCTCGCTGACATTGGTCTGCTCGTGGTAGCTGTAAAGGGTTTAATATATATTGATATTTCGATGGGTTTAATCCCCAAACCAACCTTATTTGGTAGGCATCCTGGCGCCCCGTCTCCGCCGGCTCCCAGGAGATGTGCAGGGCGTTGCTGCGATCATCGAGGAACCCACCCAGACTCCTCACAGGACGCGGACGCAACGTGACCAGGCCGCTGGTCGGCCACGAGTTGACATTGTCCGCTATGGTCTTCACCACCACCTCGTAGGTGCGTCCCGCCTCCAGGACATCCGGATAGTCGAAGTACACAGAGTCCTCATTGTTCCTTGGCACATTGAAGATGCGCCGCGACGTGGAGAGCATCACCTGGTAGCCATCGAACTCGCTGTACGTGCTCGGCGGCTTCCATTGCACCCGAAACGAGCTGGCCGTGGTGTAGGCCTCGTCAAAGGTCACGTTTAGGACGCGTTCCGGCACGGTAAGGTACCTTGCTGTGGTCGGCACCGACGAAGTCTCATCCTCGGAGACCGTCTGCACCGAGATGTTGTACTCCCTGCCAGGTATGAGTCCCTTGAAGGCCGCCTGAGCGGGTCCTGGGGGCTCACCCTCCTGCTCCACATACAGCACACTTTGGATGGCATCATCTGGCGTGATGGAGACCTTGTAGTGGGTATAGATCCCGGCGGGATAGGGGGGCTGCCACAGCACCAGCAGGGTGGTTTCGTTCCGGAACCAAACGATGAACTTGCCGGGCGTATTGGGCTCTGTCCAGGGCGCGGGAGATGGGAGTTGCAATGAGAGTTGGATTTATGCGAACTAAACTCTAAGCATTTCTAATGGCTAAGGTGAAAGCAGGTGTTAATTGGGGGGTTTGTGATTAGACTATGACTACGTTTAGGAGTAGGTATTAAGCAGCAATTATTTACAGAAAAAAAGCCACATAAAAAGCAAATAAAGACACAGCACACTCCACACACAGTGGCCACCAAATCCGGAGCCCATCCAACAGGTAACCAATCTACGCTTTTCTTTTATAATTAAATTAATTTAATTTCAAATATATTGCCAAATTTGAGCGCCACTGCATACAAGCGTTATTAACTCAACTGGAATGTCAACCTTTTTATTAACTAAAAAAAATAATCAACAAGCTAAGGAAGCTGAATTCAGGGGGATTCGAGGAGCTTAGGGGTTAGGTTTGGTTACCTCTTCAAGGTGCACTCATTTTTTCTCAAATTCTTTGTCATAACCTCTGCCGTGAATAGAGTTAAATATGTTAGTTAGGGGGATCCCATCACCAGGATTAGAAGTTGCACCGGCGATTCGGACCGCGCGTTCCTGTCCGCTGACCCGACTTACTTGTGGTAAAGTTGCGACTGGTGTAGGCCACCGACTCCTTGCCCTCGTAGACGGAGTAGGCCTGCACCTGGTAGGTGCCGCCGGGTGTCAGCTCCTTGGCCGACACCTGCAGCGTCTCGTTGCCGACCAGCGAGTAGCTGCGCTCAAAGGGCAGGTCCGTGAGGCCCAGGACACGGATGCGGAAGCCCGAATATCTACCCGTTCCAGGCGGTCGCCACGTTATAAAGGCGCTTTTGCTGGAACGCAGCTGGACACTCAGATTGGCTGGGGGATCGGGAGCTGTTTTGGGGGAGGAAAAAAGGGAAAAGGTAAGCGGTAAATATGGGGTTCTTCTCTATTATAGTTTTATAAAAGCTTTCTCATCAGGAACCTACTTTTGCTCAAAGCATTTTGTCTCTAAATTCGTACTTGGGAATTTTAAGGAAGTTTTGAGTAATATCTCACCTGTTGTTATATTCACCGTCCAGGTGAGCAGCTCCTGATGCGTGGAGTTCGTGTAGTACAGCCAAAAGTTGTACTCTGTGCCCGGCAGAGCCCTCGAGAACTTGATGTCCTTGCCAATCTCGCTGGCCGGTATCGTAGTGTTGGGCTCGGGGAATCCAAAGGGCGGACTATAATCGATCCTGTAGAAGGCATTGTCATTGCTGCTAGCATTTGGAACGTTGATCACCAAGTCAGCGGCATTTGTGGGCTGAAAAAGTGGAGAATATACAAAATATATAAGTTACTTATATTTTAATTAATTATAACACCTGTGCCTGATCAAAAGTAATTAAAGAAATCCCTGTTTCAAGCGAAAGCCGATGTAAACTTTGCTAGCTCTGGTCTAAGGTGTTTCGCTCTCTATAAATAACCATCAAAACAATTTAATTAAGACTGTGCAAATCTATCAAATCTTAACCGCAAAAAATTACGTAAGCTTGGTTTTTTTAAGTGTGTGAAATGAGCGTGAATTCATACATACTCGTATATATTCCATAAAATATATGTATGCTAGAGCATCCATCACCTGCTAAGTTTTTGTAGACACAAAGAAAGTGCAAAAACAGTTGGTGTCTTAACTATAACTGTCATTATTGTTATTTATAATGTATATTAGTAAACCTTACTAGTGCAATTTTTTGCTGGCTTTGTCCAGGAAACTTTAGTTTTTGTGGCTTTTATTTCAATTTATATTTAGCTAGAGCAGCTCGATATTTCAATTTACGATACTTGGCAGAATATACAATTTAGCTTACAAATGACTCACTTAAAAATATATTTGATATAGGGTCTGGTGCCTTTTCCGAGAGCAATTAATATAACAAAACAATAATTATTGCAAGCAAATGCAATTAGAATGCCAAATGAATAATTTAAATAATAATGGGGGAAAATATCAATTTGTTAGCTGGATATATTCTCTTTCCCATAAACTAGTTTGCCCGTGAATCCGTGAATCCTCAAGGCTATTTCAATCCGCATTTAATTGAAGGCTCTCCTTAGATCCGCCGTATTTACCTCACAACTGACCTACATTCCTTTCATTGTTCTTGCCTCCGTTGGCGGCCTATCCCCCCCGTTAATCATGCAGATAACGACCCGGTATATATATATGCATATAGTGAGTGTAGATAACAGAGCTTGAATCTCTCGACGATCGTATACAAACTGTATGACAATGAGTCACAGTTGAAGGGTTCCCGCATGCAAGTGATTGCATCTCGTGCTGGCTTTATACTATATAGTTTATATTAAATTATGTAAAACCCAGCACAGAGCTCGACCTCGGCGCATCAGCGGCCTTCGGAATGACCATCTACTATATAATAGCCATCTTTAGCGAGCTATGTAATATCAGTGATCACAATGGGTGTTTTTCACGCATTTTTCCATTCCAAACATAGGGAAAATAGCTTGGTTTCCTGTTCGCACCAATCTCTGGTATCATTCTCGTTGTATACGATAGGAATTCCTTTAGAGAATCGATCGAGAATCGTGTTTCCTGTCTGGCTCCGGCTCGGCTTAAATTCGGAATATGCAAAGATAAACAAGACTTTGGAAGTGCAAGGGCTTCCAAAGGTATGTGTAAATAGGGATATCACATACAATAAACTAAGAGCCGGGGACTTTAATCAATTGTTTACATTATTTGGAATTTATAGGCATTGATTCATCACCATTTTTTTCCTGAACTTGGTATATTTCTTTGTAATATAATTTTTGCCAGTTATCTGTCTAAATTCCCTAAATAAAAATATTATATGTGGGGTCTTACTATCAACCTGCCTGCTATAATTGCGCAATATATTTTTATACATTAATTATTCCAGTAATACCTCCCGAAAAGTGTGCAAAAATCGAATTAGCAGATCCCGATCTATTTGTTTTATTCTTTTCTGCTCGCCGACTTGTTAATTTCCTATGGTTCGTTCATCTGATGGAGCTTCATATATATAAGCGAATGATAATGACGCCAATCACGTTTTGATCGTTATTCGGATATTAGGCTAAATGCTGACGTCATTGGCCGCATTACGGATATGGGGGATATCGCATTTCAAACGCTTAAAACAAATATATATTTATATTAAAAAAACGAGAAGATTTTAATGGAATTTCCGATTGCAATGGAGAAATGTTGGGTGTCCGGAAAATGGCAATTGAAAAAGTGTGCGTCTGTTGGACGACAAAACTATGAATGGGAAAAAGCAAAGCATTTTCCACGCGATTGAAAAATATAAAAAAAATCAAACACTCATTAAAACACCGGAAAAAATGTCTAGGTTTATATAAATATTATAAGTAGTATAATATAAAATAATTTAAATAAAACACTTTTGAATACAAATTTGAATTTTAATAAAAAGCTAGTGACAAAAGCTAGATTACCTTTTCAATAAAATACAACAAAAAAATTAAACAAATATAAACACTTTGCAAATAGTAAAATCAAACATTTTTTCCCGTGCTCTTAAACAGTAGGAGAAAAATCAAATTTTCCTACGCTTTAAGTGAATGTAATTTGAATATGATTCCTTAATTCTGTTTGGCAGTTGTTGCCATTATTACTTACTATTTTTTTTTTTATTGCATGTGACATGCAATCTGAGTAATAACAATAGCAATAACAACAATAAATTGCATGTGAAAACGGAAGTTAAATGGGTTTTTAGGCAAATTAAGGCTAAACTCATAGGTCTTCCCCATATATTTTGCATTTTTGATGTCACGCCCTCAGATTAGCACCTCTGATTACGCCCCCATGATCCGCCTCCCCTCTTTGCGCAATTTTCTCCAATCTTTTTCCTATCCATATTTCTTTCTATCCTTCAGCTCTTGTGTCCATATTAATTTGCGGAATGAATGTGACCTTAAAGCCTAATGATTATAATTAGGAGGATGATGATGGGGAGATGAGCAGCTTAGCTTAGCTTATAACGGCGATACGACGGAAACGGCAAAAGCATCAGTTAAATATTATATAAACATAAAATAACAATGGGAAACTGAAGAGTAATCGCTATTTAATAAACACTGAAGGTAGTTACTTAAGAAATCATTTAAAAAGTATTTTTAACAAAAGAATTAATAACAAAAAAGAGTTTGCATCGAGAGTTTAATAAACAGATCCCCAGGCAACACAAAAAGCAGCTAATAAAAAAATTAAATTGCAATTTACAGGTTATATAAAACCCTAAATTTAAATAAAAAAGTAATAGTAGTTGTATCTACATCATTATATTTCTTTCAACTGCAAACTGTAATTATAACGATAAATGCTTCCTTCCACCATCGATTAGTCTTCGATGTCGAATAATGGTGTAATCGATTATTTCGATTATTTGCACATACTAACAATTTGTTTAATCGGACAGTTACTTTACTTACATTTGGGTTAAGCCATTTTGATTGACAATTTAACTTTTATTATTTATCTCTCTATGTTTTGTTTTACTTCCATTTTTTTTGTCGCTGCTGCTGCTGCTGTGTTTTGCCTTTCACTTTTCTTACTCAATGGTCGCAATGGAGGAGATATTTTTGGGAAAGTTCAAAAATTAAACCAAAAAAAAAAAAAAAAAAAACGCACTACAACCTTGATTGAACGATTGCTGCAAAGACTTAATATCAAAGTAGTTCTAAGTTGGAAATATTCCACTAAGCGCTGGGTAAACCATTTATTATAATATTCCCGCCTTGTGATCGGGGGGAAGTTCATAATTGCAAAATGAAATCTTGCCACAATAAAATTATAATAATAGTTGGCTAGCTAAGTGAATCGAAAATATGAAGCCAGTGCGAAAATATCACATAAATCGTATCAGAAACCGGGCGGCGGAGGGTAAACAAAAAAATAAAATTAAACAAATAAACGCAAATTGAAATGGCAAACGTGGAATGCGTGAGATCGAATTTAAGGGGCAAGTGGGGAGATTTTTTTATGTATTTGTGTGATTTTTTAAAACGCTGTAGGTTGTTGGCTAATTATTTTTATGGCCCAAAGCCACTGCGTGTAAGGGAGATGGCTGACACAGAGCACAGAAAACAAAAATCAAATAAAAATCAGATTCAAAAATCAAAAACCAAAACCAAAACCTGTTAGGCCGGCGCAGTTGTCAGCTTCTCTTAAAATTTGCTTTATTTTTTGTCGTGTGATTTTTTTTCAAATTTTTTTCTTGATGTTCAATAAACAAATTGCCAACCCCTTCCCCTTGGCCACCACCAGCAATTTAAACTTATACCGACTAAGCCGGAGCAACTAAAGCAAGTATTTTACGGTGGCTGTGATTTTGTTATATTTTTTTTAACGCGTTTTGTTCAGGTCGAGTTGGCCCAGTTTTTTGTGTTGGCCCCGCAATTAATATCAATTAATTAGTAGTTGCTTTGTCAGAACAGCGGCAGAGAGAGAGCAAGAATTTGGTACAACGATTAACGACAGCAGAACGAAAATAATGAGAGATCAGCAGAAAATTGGTCACATGTCATGGATGTTGAATATATAGCATGTGTAAACACAACAAGAGGTTAGCAAAACAGTGAACATTTTACAACAAAAATCATAAGAGTTATACAATTAATTAATGTATATATACGGAAATGCAACGACCTAATTTGATACTGAATGAAACAGAGCATAAAGCTAAATTATTAGGTCGTTATTTGTATAATCTATTAAGTTATAGAGCGACAAAATGCATAATGATATAACAAATATCTGAAACTCCACAATAAAGACACCTAAAGATGTACCAATAAGTATATATAAATAAACAATATAGAAAAAAAAAAAAAAAGTAAAAGGGTTTGAAATACACAAATAAATTCACCAATAACTCACCAATAAAGAAATAACCTAATATAAAACCAGAAATAAAATGCAGTACACAACTCCAGTAAGTACACCAACAAGTATACCAATTATTACACCAATAAATAAAAAATAAAAAATAATAACACAACTCCACAATAAAAACGGCAAAAAATACACTAATAAAGACTCCAACAAGTGCAGCAATTATTACACCACTAAAGAAAAAACCCAAAATAGCATTGGAAATCAAATGCAGCACCAAAATTAAAACAAGATCTCCATACATAATAAAGTTAATGCTTCAACAAAAACGAGACTGATATATACTGGCTATTCAAATTGGGGAATGAAGCCATAAATCGTATGCACAGAGATATCTGAAGAAGCCACCATATAATTCGTTTAATTACTAAACAAATCCAGAGCTCAGGCACCTCTGGTAAATAAAGTAGTATTGTAGTGCCACCAGACGAGACGATACGAGAGCACAGAGCAGGCCAGACCAGCATGTGATATCTATTCTTGGAACTCTGTACTTCAATTGATGAGCCATATACTCAAGAGCAAATAGAGATTAACAAGCCATAAATGAATACAGAATGGTGTGTGCAGTTGTATTTATGTATATAAATATACGAGTATATCTTTTGCGATTCTCCAGACCGATTCTCTATTTGAGTTGTCACTTGGCACGGCGAATAATTCACGGCTAAAAATGGGTTTCGCTTCCTGCTTTATTTACTCGCTTTGACTTTTTGTTGTTTTTTGTATATTTTGCTTTTTAAAGAGTGGTGACAGTAAAGGAGAAAGCTAAGCAAGCGAACACAGATGCTTTATGCAAGTGAATAAATAAGCCAGATTTACAAGCCACCGGGCTTGAGAACTTTTTTGTCGTAGGCAACATAAAATAACAATTTATGTGAAATTCTAGCATTCCAATGGGTGTGTGCTCCATTTCATTCCACTGAAAAGTCCAAAGTCAACTCCACCCGCATGCCAATTAGTAGTAAATATCTCCATTTTAACCCCCTGTTGCCTGCCTGCCATATAAACAATGGAAAGAGTTAAAAGGCAAACACAGAAGAAGGTGCCAACACATAAAGCAGACCAACAGACACACAGCAAATTGCACTAAAAAAAAGAAGCACATAATATAGAGAAAAAAAGGAGAAACACAGCCCACAAGCAGCACCCACGAAACACAGAAAAAGAAAACAAATTTTCAATTAATTGAGCCTCCAAGGAGTTGGTTCTTTCAATGCCAGCCAAAAGTTAATTTTACATTGTTTCTACAAATTATAAACAAAGGGTGAACCCCAAATGCAGTTCGGTTCGATCGCTGCGCTTTAATTTGAATTCTTAATTTTCAGAGGGTGGTTTGTCCAATTTCCCTCAACACATCGAAGCACTTGACACAGTTCGGGAAGAATTATCCAAAAACATCAAATTTAGGGTAGGAGCCAGAGGGCATCATCTTCATCTCGAAGGGGAGAGTGCTGCTGCTTAATTGCCGGCACTGTGTTTGATCTCTCCTCAATTCTAATTGAATTTCTCGATGGCGTTACCCAGATAGTCTTCCATCAACAAGCTGACAAAGCGACACCGAAAAGCAGTTAGTAATGGATTTTGTTTGCTGGCTAATTAAAGAAGAGGTGGTGGCTGGGATAGATCGTAAATAACATGAGTTATAGGAAAATACTTTGCAAATTTTATAATGTAATGACTTTAATTGTTAATGATATTTGTGACACTCCCTAAAAGGCTAAAAGCAAGTCCAGTACCACTTTGTATATTCAAGGGGATTTCCCTTTCTTCACTGCTCATTAATGGATCTTTGCCTTTTGGATAGCCACCTCGCTTGGGGTATTGCGAACCCCCCCAAAACCTCTCACATTTTTTGTGGTTACGCTCTCATCTTTCACCCGCAAACCCAAAAAAAAAAGTTGGCTGATGTCATCGCCAATCTTCTTCGTTGGCATTTTTTATTTTATTGTTCTGTTTTTTTTTTCTCGTTTTTTTGGAACGCTTAGTAATACGAATACTTTCGGCCAAGTTCGGGCGATAAGCCAGCACGTAATGACCCGCGATCCACAATCGCGCAAACGGCCAGATAAAATTAAAGCCAAAGTCAAGGCAGCAGATACACGTGAGCCCAAACAAAACAAAAAACAAAAAGGTATCCAAGAATTCAAGAAATTTCAGCCGCACACAAAAAGTGATTAAAAGGTAAATAAAGGGGTTAAGGGGGCTTGAAAACAACCAACTAGGACAGAAATGATCGAACCTCTGCATAAAACAAGAAGCCGCTGATACCAAGTTGCACGGAAAAAAATATTAAATAAAATATTCAAAAATCACAAATAAATATCAATATGTTTCCCTATTTAAATCATGAGATTTTCTTGAAGATCTTTTTGATGATTTTATATCTAGAATAAAGAGAACATAAAACTATATATAATATGCGCTTTATTCATATGATAACAAATTTATTAATATGCCATATATTGACTTTAGTAAGACTTCAAAATAAATCTGATAAAATCCACATTTAATACGAATTTTGCCCAGAACTTTAAGTAATTTTTTTGCATTGTTTTTTTAATACCACGTTAATAATTTCGCATTGATTGAAAAGAATATTAAACAGTTTTTTTGTGTGTGCGTGAGGAAGTTCCGATGACAGCGACATCAGAACCCAACCTTGAGTTTTACTTGCGTTCGCTTTTTAATTTTTTTGTTTTTTTTTTTAACTTTTTACTTGTTGCTTGGGTCTTTTGTTTTTATTTTTTATATATATATAAATTATATATTGTTGTTGTTGTTTTTATTGTCTTTCGCTTGTGCGCAACAATGCGACACAATGCAAAACGAAACGAAACGAGTTTTGTAATCGAAACAAAAACAACGACTAAAACACAAAAATATAGTCGATAAATCAAGGAGGAATGGCTTGTAAATAGGCCCACAAGCCAAACTTAAAAAATCACACACACCGACGTCGTCGGGGTCCCAATGTAAAAGGGTTTCATCATCTAAAAAAGAGACACTCGAGTTCCTTTCATTTCTGATGGACTTTAGATTGAATCATTATTATGTTGTGGGTAAAAAACATACATATAACTTTTGGGCATAACAGGCCAGGCCCTTGATTTATTTACAATTAATTGGTTTCGAGACTTAGAGTAAAGCTATTATGATATCAGCCAAAGTTTTATTGAGCTCAGAAACTAAGCATGTAGACAAGACTATGGAAATAATATTAAACCAAAATCTGGTCTCAGATCTATACTATGGTTATTTTTGCATCTGGATTTAGCAAGATTTGTGTTCAGCGAGAGAGTTTATATCGAAATAATAGATAAGAACAGGCCCAAACCAACTAGAACTGGTCAAACAAGTTCCTAAATCGCAACTACGAACAAAAACGGGAAAAAAATACATTTTCTGACAATAAAGTTGGAAAATAGCTAAAATGTAATTTCGGAAAAACCCCAAACGAGTCCAGAGGTCGAGGCAGATTAAGTTATAAAATGAAACTACTATTCCCAGAACTGATCAGGTGGGTTCCTGGTTTGTTTTATTAGACAAAAATGAGTGGATCGTTTTTTTAGTTGTAGTTTGTAGTTGGAAAACAAAATATATAGAAATAAGAAAAATTGCTGGAACTTTAAAGTAATGCATACGCTTTATTTTTAATTAGTATGGAATAGTCTTCTCTATTTTATACTTATTTAACTTGAAAAATTGTCTTTATTTTAAGTATTTGCGAATAAACCATACTCTGTGTATGTTTTGCCTTTTTTTTCAACTCACCTGTGACAAGAATATTGTCAGACAACCAACAACGAGCCACACTTGTAGGTGATGTTGATGTCGCTGATGTTGGCTTTGTTGTAATCGCCACCTCTTTCGTCCATGTGTTTGTTTTTGTTTCAGTGTTGGTGGTTGCCGCTGCCTTTGCTTTTGCTTTTGGTTTTGCTTTTGTTTTTGCGTGGCACTGTCCATTTTTCAAGTACAGTATAACTCGATGATCGCCGAAGGTTTCGCAGATGTTGTGGGATTTTTCGTGGTTTTTGCGTTTTATTTTTAATTGTTATAACATGGTCATTTGTCTGTGCATTTTCTTTGTGTGTATACATATATATGCACTGTTTTCGATATGCTTATTACATATACAATATCACTCGATCAGTCATTACTTAATTAATATTGCACTTGTTTACGATGGTTACGCTCTCTGTAACGGGAAATTGACCAGAGGTGGTGAGTGAGCGAGAGGGAAATAGAGAGATTAGGCTTGTTGTAATTGTTTTTTAATTCCATTTTCATTTATTGCATGGAAAATATGTTTTATGGGCAAACAAATCTATAACGGCACACACGCACGCATCTATACAACTACAACTCGTAGAAGCAGTAGTAGTGGTAATAGTAGTAGAAGAAGAAGCAGCACAAGCGAAAGCGCTGCCGCTCTGTTGCAGGTGAAAAGCAACAACAAATAAAAGAAAAACAGAAAGAAATGAGACAAAACCAAAAGCCGAGCCGAGCCTCTGCCGCTGGTCGGCGTCGACGTCGACGTCGCTGCTTCTGCGCAATCTTTCTTGAAGAAGAGGAAGCGAAAGAGAGAGGTACGAGAGATATGAGCCACGCACAAGTGCGTGCCTCTGTGTGTGTTTTATAGTGAACGAAAACGGGCAAGCAATGCAGGTCGGTTGATGCACAAACTCATACAAACACACATGCTGGCCGTAACGGCGCTTTACTACGAGTACAGTGGTCTACCGATAACTGAAATCCTAACAAGAAAACTGTTCAAGCTGGGGGAATTTATTACTTCAGAAACGAACAAATATGGCTATTTATATTAAAGTAATAAGTTATATGAACACATTTTCCATTTGGGCAACTTGTACATTACAAATTGTACGACCCTTTTCATTATCTTAATTGTTTGAGTTGTCCTATCGAGTGGCCACTGTGGAATTACTGCTGCCGCTGTTTTTGTTGCTGCATTACGAAATATCCAGCAATTACCAGACAATTGTTGCCGCCTGTATTTTTTGCACTTATTTTGCACAACCACTATTGGCGCGCCTGCGTGTGTGTTGTGTGAAGTGAAAAAACCGAGTAAAGTAAATGACAATAGCGGGAGGTTAATGGTGATTGCATTAAATGCTAATTGCACACGCATTTACTTTACTCCACCTCTCATCGGCTTTTCTCCTATTCCGCCCTTCTTCTCTCTCCTCTCTCCCACACACACAAATTCCAACACACACACACACACACACACTGGCCCACACAAGACACAAAACAAAATGCGGCGGCGCAACAGCGGCGTCGACAGCGCTGCCACAACGACGTCATCCACGACAAAACAACAAATAAATTCACTTGACTGTTGCTCTTTTTGGGCCTCCTCTTCTTCCGCTGCTTCCCGTTCTTCTTGCCGTCTTCTCCTTGTTCTTGTTTTTGTTGCACCAATTAAACAAACTAGTCACGTTTCATTTAAAATGGCTTTAATACAGAAAAAAAAAACAACATAAGCGAGAGAAAATAAAATAATTCAAACCCGAATTTTGTGGCGCGGCAGCGCTGTAAACACTCGAAAAAAAAAATCACACACAGCGAAAAAAATGGGACAAAAATCACACACCTAAAATAGCAACCGTTACGAGTCCGCAGGTGATGAGGTTTGATTGAGTTTTGCGATTAAACTCTCAATTCATACGAAGAAAAATAAAACTTGTTGCGGACCGACGGCAGCGCACGATAAAAACAGCAACAAAAGCGGCGACGTCGACAGGGCCACTGGCAGCGACTGCACTTTATTTCACCGAAGTTGGCGCCTTACCGCGTTCACAAATAAATATAAACATTTAACAAATCGGACTGCGAGCTGTAGACGTACTTTAGCGATGCTGTTGTTTGTTTTTTACGCAGCCCACAACCGCTCGTTTCAAAATCTGTCCGAGCAGTGATGCCGTTTCCGCTCTTTTCCCGTCAAATCTGTTCAAGCAGTGATGTCGTTTCCGCTTTTTTCCCGTCATATTTGGCTATTTTGTTATTCGATAAGATCAATCGAATAGAATAGTCGAGCAATCGACTATTCGATAGTTGTGACGTCATTTCTGCGAGTACGACCGTTTCCCGATAAACCAGAAATACCACAAGCTGGTGGTGCGAATTGTAGGTATTTTTAACGGAAAAAAAGGCGAGCACACTGCAATTTCGCGCTATATTTGAATAATAACTACACTGGGCTTCTGAAAATTGCTTAGTTAAGAATTGGAAGTATTGCAGACAGGAATCTCGGATTGTTCCTGTCGATCGGCAGGATGAAAGTCAATTAATGTCCCAATTAGCTAGTAGTATGAAACCAGGAGCAAAAATCTGTGTCCACGACCAAAATAATATCAATATGGAGTCCAGAGAGTGCTTGCACTGTTCCTGGAGCGATTTGGGGAGACAGGTCTGTGAATGTGATTGACATCATCGAGACATCGTCGTTTCAATTTTCGCTACGAGGACTGAGATTTTTTCATCTAATTGCATGCGAACAGTTGCTCTGAACAAGAACGTAATCAGTGCTGCCACTATAGCCGGTCAATTGCAGGTCATTAATGCTGGTCAAATTGCTATTAAAAACCAAAATAAATAGATTATTAAAATTTGTTGATAATCAAAAATATCTTGCCATGTCCAAAAAAACTTGCTTATGGCCCTTATTTCGAAAGACACAAATTTATACATTTACTTACCTTAAAGCCTAGTACGCAGACAGTAAAACAGTTCGCAACCCGAAAAAAAATTTAATCTTTTTCCAGTTTAAATCAGCTGTGTTGACAAAATAATTTATTTTAAATATATGTATTACTTGTCCAACAGTCTTTCCTGGATCGACAACCAGGACAAGGGCCGCTTTACCGGCTGCTGCTGGTGATTCTGTTCTTACCAAATGGAAATAACACCACCGCAGCTACTCCTGCTGCCACCAAATTGTTGGACTGGTGAAATGATTCGAAGTTACTTCGTTCTTGATGGATGCGAGACTCTGATTGTTCACCATATCTTTGCTGGCATACATTTGGTTAGAGTTGGTACTGCTCCTGCGCCCGGTTCTGTCCATTGCTGAACATGTCCTTTCCCAGCTTGGCAATGAAGGTTTTGTTCAGCCAGACACTCCTCTGGTTTAATATTTTATAAAAAGCCCTGTGATTTTTACTGTGTTTGGCGGGATCTATACATTTTAAATATGTGAAGAAACGGTAAGAGAGAGTGAGAGACCAATAGTCGAGAACGACCTGTTTTATAAATTTTGTATTCTGTTCCTAACTGCTAAGAAATGCCCTGCTGCATTCTCGGGCTAAATGGTGTAACGCAGTCAGGGCGAAAGAGTTCGCCGCCATATGGCGACTGATTTTAAATATGTTAATTAAGTTCACCAAAGTGCATCGAATGGTCGGGGAGTGCTGGAAATATACGCTTTGCAAATGGAAAAGAGAACGGCACTAAGGCTAGGACCCGCTACTTTGATTGATTCGCCTCGGCCAACTTGAGGCGACGCCAAGTGCTGATGGATGGATGTACCAACATTTCTGTGGATAAAAACAGGCGAACAATGTTTTCCACCCAGACTAGCACCTGCCGTTCCCCCAGCCGGAATATGCCTCTGCAAAAATGTCCCCAACAGTCCCGAGCCGAAGAATTCAATTAGGTTTCCGCCAGAAATTTAAAGAAAAATGCAACCAAACAATTTAGTATTTAGTATTTTTTGGTTGCATTTTTTTTTAAATTGCCCGCGGCTTAATATCGCAAGAGCTGAAGTATCGAATGAGGCGATAGCTTGAATCGATAGATCTGCTATCGGCGTTGCTTTCCTATAAAAGGCGTGCATCGATGGTGTGCAGCTCAGACGTCGTCCACACGTCGTGGAGTTAGGACAGCCTCGGGCTGTCCATTTTTTTTTTTTTACTTCGACATGTCGGTGGCATTGCCAAGGATTGTACATTGGCGAATTTGGTGACGGTCACAGTCATTTTATTTTATTCTTATAGGCCGTAATTGACCGCGGCGCAGAGGCATTCAAATCCATCTCTTCCAGTGAATATTTGCCACTTTGGCTGGCACAATTTCAGCGTGATCGCTGTCCCTCCACTTCGAATAGACGGTGGATTTAATAAATTACATTAAAAAATATACATATGTTAATAATATATAGCACGTGTATAATATAATATATTATAATTAGATTGTAAATATATTTGTACTGCTTTTTCAAAGTCTGCCGTTATTTTATTTTTATTAAAGTACAACCATACCAATTACTTGGTGGCTAAGGCGGGCTAGTCGGATGGCCAAGAATTCGGAACCCAGCATAGACTGGCCGCGGCCTGTTCCACTTTTTAATTATTTTATTTAATTATTTAGAAAAATTTGGAAAAAAAAATTGTATATATATATATTTTTTTTATTATTATTTAAGTTAAGGCGTCAGGCTGCTAGTTCCAATTCGACATGTCCGAGGCTTTGGTGACGGTCATAGTCGTTTTAATTTATCCTTATAGGCCGAAAGAGGCATTCAAATACTTTGGCTGGCAGGATCGCTGTCCCTCCACTTCGAATTGACGGTGGATTTAAAAAATATGCATATGTTAATAATATGTAGCACGTTTATAATATAATATATTATAATTATATTGTAAATATATTTGTAATGCTTTTTCAAAGTCTGCCCTTATTTTATTTTTATTAAAGTACTACCATACCTATTACTTGGTGGCCTTGGAGGGCCAAGAATTCGGAACGCTTTTTCTTTTATTGGTTAGAAAATTTTTGAAAAATTTTATATATATATATATTTTTATTAAGTTAACGCGTCAGGCTGCTAGTTCTAAAATGCTGATGATTCCACATGTATTATGCGAGTCTCCCGTCGGCCAGCACCACTCCAGCAGCAGCTCTAGGGTGTAAGCTCCTTACAGGAGTATTTCTCCATAACTTTCTTTGACTCTTTAAAGAGCAGGAAGATTATTGGCGACGGGCTTCAATTGAATTTTTAGCGGCAAGTATATTCATCCTAACTTTTTTTTTTTCTCATTTTTCATAAGCGAGGATCCGGGCCTCGGGCCGCTCTGCATCTAGTTAAATACACGCCGCGCAGCGGAATGAGTGCCAAGCATATTGCAGCCTCCCTGCAGCTTTATGCCTGCACTTGTCCCGCGAGCAAACAAAATTTTCACTAGAGCAGCGTTGCCACTCTTTTTCTTTTGTCTTTGTGCCTGTGCCACTCTATTTCTTTTGTTTCTGTGCCGGCCAAGGATCCGGGTCCTCGGGCCGCTCTGCATCTAGTTAAATACATCGCCGCGCAGCGCAATGAGTGCCATGCATATTGCAGCCTCCCTGCAGCTTTATGAATGCACTTGTCCCGCGAGCAAACAAAATTTTCACTAGAGCAGCGTTGCCACTCTTTTTCTTTTGTCTTTGTGCCTGTGCCACTCTATTTCTTTTGTTTCTGTGCCGGCCAAGGATCCGGGTCCTCGGGTCGCTCTGCATCTAGTTAAATACATCGCCGCGCAGCGGAATGAGTGCCATGCATATTGCAGCCTCCCTGCAGCGTTGCCACTCTTTTTCTTTTGTCTTTGTGCCTGTGCCTGTATCATATTATTTTTTTGTGTCCGTTGCGTGGGTATTATGAGCCTCTGCCAGTACCGTTGCCACCCTTGGCAGAATTATCCTGAAATTTAGTGTTTTAGCAGTTTGAGTCCCAGCTAATTTTTTGTGTATGTAAAACCATGTAAAATAAAATGGAGTTCTAGGGTTTCCAGGCTTGTTTTTTCTTATGGTATCTTATTTGCATCTTAAGTAATTGAGATCTAGCGACACCTGGGGAAGATGCGTTCACTAGAGCAAAATTTTAGGCTCGCTAATAACTCAACTTTGATGCCTTAAAGGGCAGGCGGATTGATTGTGACTGGCTTAATTTGAATCCGATCGTCATTCTGTTCGCTATGGACCAAATTTACTACGGCAGAGTTCAGCAGGACCTTCTATCTTCCTTCTTATATTTTCTACGCTTGTTTTCCGAAATATCCTTTTTTGTGAAAACATTCAATATATTTTATTTGTTTATTTAAGTAAAGCTGGCTTATAGTTTACACCTAAAAGCAACCGCTCGTTCGAACTCTGAAAAGATTTTCGAATCCTTTACTGACAGTGTCCTCGAACAGGCCCACTAGGTAGGCCTCTGCCGCTTCCTGTAGAGCTCCAATGGCTGCCGACTGAAAGCGCAAATCGGTTTTGAAATCCTGGGCGATTTTACACATTTTGCTTTGCGTTTACCTAATTATACCATTGCAGAGGGTATTATAATTTTGACCAGATGTTTGCAACGCAGTGAAGGAGGCATCTCCGACCCCATAAAGTATATATATTCCTGATCAGCATCACCAGCCGAGTCGATCTAGCCATGTCCGTCTGTCTGTCTGTCTGTCTGTCCGTCTGTCGGTTTCTACGCGAACTAGTCTCTCAGTTTTTGAACTATCGAGCTGAAATTTTCAGCATAGTCTTATTTTTTTAGCACGCAGTATATATGTCGGAACGACCGAAATCGGACTACTATATCCTATAGCTGCCATAGGAATGATGGCGAAATAAATGTAAAAAAAAAGTTAACTTCTCTGTTTTTTAACGTATTTCTATAAATTTTTAGATATAGCAGTTTATTATGGTTCTAGAATTACGATTTTAATTTCATTAAGATCGGACAACTATATCATATAGCTGCTATAGAAACGATCGGTCGATTTATATGAAAATGTAAAATCATGTAAAATGTTAAATTTTATAGCTATGTATAAATGTTATAAATGTTATAAATTTACATTACATTGTTATTTTTATACCCTTGCGTATGATTATAACAGCAGATTTTAACTTTCATGCGAAATCGGACTTCTATATAATATATAGAATGTAAAAAAATGTCAAATTATACATGTAAAATGTAAAATTTACAAAATTCTATATTTTTTCAACATTACTAAAATGGTTCGATTTTCAATGATCCAATTGCAGACTGCAAGGGTATACCAACTTCGGTTTACCGAAGTTAGCTTTCTTTCTCGTTTTATTTATAATTTATTTATTCTATGAGCTTTAATTTTATTTCCTAAAATTGGTCTGCAAATATTGGCTTGTACCGGCCGCTTGGTAGACCTCTGCCGCTTCCTGGAAAGCTCCGATGGCTGCCGGCTGAAAGCGCAAAACGGTTTTGAAATCCTAGGCGATTTCACGCACCAATCGATTATTGCAGTAAAGGACAGAATTGTGCTGTAAGGCACAACTAGATAGTTTTTTCGGTTACCGCAAACACCGAAAACAGCTGTAAGTCCCATCTTCTTATTCACTGGGATATCGGAGATCAGCTGTTATTTGCCGAGCCGGAAAAAATGAGAGAGATGAGATGCCAGATCTTTAAAATTTGTGTAGTCAGCTGTTATTTTAAGCAGCTGATGAACGGAAACTGCGCAGATGATATTTTATATTATAGATGAATATATTAGGAACAAGAAAGGAAGCTAAGTTCGGTAAGCCGAGGCTTGTATACCCTTGCAGTCTGCAATTGGATCATTGAAACTCGATCAATTTTGGTATAATCTAAAATATAACAAAGTTTTTACATTTTTGTAACATTTACCTAAACACTACATTTTACATTTTCGTATAAATCAACCGATCGCTTCTATGGCAGCTATATGATATAGTTGTCCGATCGTAATTAAAATAAAACCGAAATTTTAATACCGTAAAAAACAGGTATATCTCGAAATTTATAAAAATACGTTGAAGAACGGAGAACTTATAATTTTTGTCCATTCATTTTCTGATCATTCCAATGGCAGGTATAAGTAATAGCGGTCCGATTTGCCTAAAATTTAAAATGTATAGCTAGAATATATTTAAACCCTTGCAGAGGGTATTATAATTTTGCCATGATATTTGCAACGCAGTGAATCCCTCCTTCACTGCCTTGCAAATATCATGGCAAAATTATAATACCCTCCGACCCCATAAAGTATATATATTCTTGATCACCAGGCGAGTCGATCTAGCCATGTCCGTCTCTACGCGAACTAGTCTCTCAGTTTTTGACCACGGATATGATACCGATGGTGAAGTCGTGCTTCAGCTACCTGGCCGCAGAGGCCGAAGAGGATCCCCGGAACGGGGCCTTGCACCGCATTGTGGTCCTCGACATACAGTACTTGCTCTACATGCGTTAAGCAATAATAGGGATGTCCACAACTTAGACCTGTGTGTAAGCATCCTGACCATGTGTTATGGGCCAACCATGCAGCTCTTGGATCCGAAGTCGATAAATAGATATTAAATTATTTTCAATAATTATTAATTAATTATTTATTTGAAGGCTTTTATGGTGCAATATGGATATATGCATGTGTTTTAGAGACACAAATAGGAATGAGATGCAGAAAGCAACGGAAAAAGGTCCTTGTCGCAATATAAAGTTACCATAAATAAAGGTATTATTTAAGTAATTATAACTATTAATGATTAATAGGATATAAGGATTATAGGAGGACTAGGGTCCCGTCAACATAAGACTGTTATGAACCAGCATTAGTAAATAAAAAAATGCATAGATCAATATATATATAATTATATAAATGTATTTTATTATATAAATAAAATACATATATTATATATTATTAAAGAAAAAAATTTGTTTGCTTCCACTTTAATGCACTTTTGCAACTTAAGAAAAATAAAATAAAAAAATAATGATAAATAAATATGATAAGTAAATAATAAAAACCAAATTATCTCCATTAGGTCTCCTCTCGCCACACCAAATGTTCAGATCTGCTCAGGCTTGAGAATTAAGGAGAGGTTCCTCCACCGGGACATCAAGCCGGACAACTTCCTCATGGGACCTCGGCCTGTTTTCTATACAGGAGTACCTCATCGACTTTGGGCTGGCTAAAAACTACTGGAAAAGCGCACATAAGGATTAGTAGGAGGGATATAGCAAGTGGCAATATCATACAGGTAATTGTCAGCTCATTTTGGGCTTTTATTGCCGCCAAAATTCCTCTTGAATGGTAATGATAATTTTTGACATATATTTATATTTATTATATATTAACTGAGTTAAAGAAAGCGACGGTAAAGCGTGCTTCTTGCTATACAATGTAAACAGTATTTGCCTTATTAAAATAGTGTCTTATTTTGGCGGACTCGCTACAGGACATTTAACTAGATGCAGAGTGGGCCGCGGAACGATGCTCCACCACGGATTGAATGCCACTCCGGGAGCAGCAACTAGTAAAAGACTTGAATCCTGCAGAGCTGCAGATGCATACATCAATATATATATATATATATATAATTAAAATTTAATATGGGACATCAAGCCGGACAATTTTTTAATGGGAAGGCCCAATGACAGGTTAAACCCCGACACCTCAGCCAGACAGGAAGCTTAAAAAAGTCATTCAGAAGAAGCCCATCCCATCCATCTCTAGGGGCTTTTATTATCAAAATTCTCCGGATAGAACCCAGATAAATTGTGATTTTCTAAAAAAAAAATGGCAGAAATAGAGGAAACAGACCCCTTTGGCTTATTCTTTGAAGACTTTACAAATAAACCAAGCGTACAAAATAAATCGCCTTCTAGTATAAGGATAATGGCAAGTAAGACCTGGCGTGGAAACTCGAGAATTCGTTTTGCTTATGTCGGGCAGGTGAAGGGGTATCTAAACGAAGAAAATATACAAGAGTCTTCGCCGAACACGACTCCGAGGCGAAAACTCAAAATGGCAGAGCCACCTCAAGATCAGGAGGCCCAAGGACAGGTTAAACCCCGACACCTCAGCCCGACAGGAAGCTTAAACAAGTCATTCAGAAGAAGCCCATCCACCCTAAGGCCCAGGCAAACAAAAATCAATAGGAAAAGTAGCTGACGTCCAAATTTCAACAGCTAACTTTGTATGTATGCTACAGTTACTTTCATAGGTGCAAAACTAAGAAGATAATCTCTAGGGGCTTTTATTATCAAAATTCTCCGGATAGAACCCAGACAAATTGTGAACTTTTAACTTTGGCTTATTCTTTAAAGACTACAAATAAACCAAGCATACGAAATAAATCGCCTTCTACTATACGGATAATGGCAAGTAAGACCTGGCGTGGAAACTCGAGAATTCGTTTAGGTTATGTCGAGCAGGTGAAGGGGTTTTGGTATCGCCAAACACACCGAACACGCCTCCGAGGCGAAAACTCACAATGACAGAGCCACCACAAGGAAGATCAGGAGGCCTAAGGACAGGTTAAAGCCCGACACCTCAGCCCGACAGGAAGCTTAAACAAGTGATTCAGAATCAAAATAATGGAAATATATACATGCAAGCAGGATGCGGTGCCCTCGATTTGGCAAGGCTTCTCGCCGATCAAAAACATTTAGAACTAGCAGCGTGACGCCTTAGCTTAAACTAAAAAAAAAATATTTCCGACCTTTTCCACCAAGTAAACTTTAATAAAAATAAAATAAGGGCAGAATTTGTAAAAGCCGTATATATATTTATATTGTATATATATGTATATATTATATTGTATATATATTGTATAATACATATATATACACATACATATTAAGTATTATTATCAATTTGTGCCGGCCAAAGTGGCCAACGTCCCCTGGAGTGCGCCATGGAGGTGGATTTGAATGCCTTTGCACCGCGGCCAACCGCCTCAGGCGGCAAAGCCACCAAGTAATATATATTATAAATTAATATTTTTAAAAACATAAAATAAAATGAAGGTGACCTTCATCTCCGTCAATTCTAAGTGGAGGGACAGCGATCGCGCTGGCATTGTGCCGTCCAAAGTGGCCAACGTCCCCTCGAGTGCGCCATAGAGGTGGATTTTAATGCCTTTGCACCGCCGCCAACCGCACCGTTGCGGTGAAACAACTGCCAATAAGCAAAACATAAAATGACTGTGACCACCGCGCCTAAGCCGCCGATGTGATATCTGTGTCGCTGGCTCGGACTTACAAAAAAAAAAGGAACAGTCAGGGACCGTCCTCTCTCCACCGCTGGCGGAGGCCGACTAGCAGTCGCTGAGCATCGAAGCAGTCCTTTTATAGTGGGCAAGCAGCACCGATACCAGATCTATCGATTCTAGCTATCGGTATTTTTTAAGGTTCGGTATTTAAGTGCAAACTATCGGCAATGTAGCGCAACTAATTGGTGCGATTAATACCGTCTATATACGCAACATTTGTTTTAAAATAATAATTGAAAAAAATAAAAAAATTAATAATAAACAGCTGTCATTCTTTAAGCGAAATATATCTGTTGCATATATTTTGTGGGCAACATGTAGGGGAAGGGTGAAAGGGGAAGTCGCACTCATAAGACATTTTAATTGTGCTTTTTTTGACCGTTTTATTGAATATGGGCAATTCCCAGCCTCGGAAACACACGTTCGTACGCTTTCTGATTATAAAACTACCTTTAAAAATAATTATTTTCTTTGATTTCTTTTTATTTTTACGTAAATATATTTGCTTTTATTTGCGCTTAACAAAGTAAAAGTTATTTTAATAATTGAAAGGCAATCTCGCGAACCCACAATTTTTCCGCCATATTGGCGATGCAATTTTTTTTTTAGAAGCATTAGTTTTGTATTACTTTTGACTTATGATCAAATTAAGGTTATTTTGCCAATAAATTGTAGGCAACAAATGTAGTTTAAAATACAAATTTCGCTAGCTATGACTGTTCTATTCGGGGTGCAGACATATAAATAGTGTTTTTGTCTGCTTCCACTTTAATAAATAATTATAAAATAACTTAATATGAGGCCTTAAGCAATAATAGGGGTGTCCACAACCTTGTCCTCTGTGTAAGCATCCTGACCATGTTTTATAGGCCAAATAATTTTCAAGAATTATTAATAAATTATTAATTTTAAGGCTTTTATGGTGCAATATGGATATGGATATGGATATGGATATAGATATAGATATAGATATAGATATAGATATAGATATAGATATAGATATAGATATAGATATAGATATAGATATAGATATAGATATGGATATGGATATGGATATGGATATGGATATGGATATGGATATGGATATGGATATGGATATGGATATGGATATGGATATGAATATGGATATGGATATGAATATGGATATGGATATGGATATGCATATGAATATGGATATGCATATGAATATGGATATGGATATGCATATGAATATGGATATGCATATGAATATGGATATGGATATGCATATGAATATGGATATGCATATGAATATGGATATGGATATGGATATGGATATAGATATAGATATGGAGCAACGGAAAAAGGTCCTTGTCGCAATATAAAATTATTATCAATTTAAAGGTATTATTAAAGTAATTATAAATATCAATGATTAATAGAAGATAAGGATTATAGGAGGACTAGGGTCCCGTCAACTCGAGACTGTTATTAAACCAGCATTAGTAAATAAAAAAAATTTCCGTGCCATTGAGTGCTTTTATTGCCGCCGAATCCAAATGCCAAAGCGACCAACAACTATCGCTTTCCTTGCTTTAAATCGTGCTTTAAATTCCTCTCGTGCGAAAGAGCCCTCTCGAATGGTAATGATAGTTTTAGGTATTTATTTATATTTATAATTTATTATAAATGAGCTAAAGAAAGCGACGATAAAAAGTGTTTCTTGCAATACAAAGTAAACATTATTTGCCCAATTAAAATAGTGTCTTATCTAGGCGGACTCGCTACAGGACATTTAACTAGATGAAGAGCGGGCCGCGGAACGATGACGGGGGTCCCGCCCAAACTATGCTCCATCACGTGCTGATTGCAACTCCGGGAGCAAGAGTTGCAGATGCATAGATCAATATATATATAATTACACTTTAATGCACTTTTGCAACTTAAGAAAAATAAAAAAAGGCCATGGTGATCCCGCTGTTGGTATTGTGGCTTTAGATCTGTTCAGACTGCAGGATTAAGGAGAGGTTCCTCCACCGGGACATTAAGGCAGACAATTTCCTCATGGGACCTCGGCCTTTTTTCTATACTCATCTACTTTGGGCTGGCTAAGAAATACCAGAACATAGCGACAAAAACTGGAACAGCGCACATTAGGATTAATAGGAGGTATATAGCAAGGTGGCAGCGAAACAACTATTATATATCGTTATTGTCACATTTTTTTGTGTGCTTTTATTGCCGCCGAAGCCAAATCCAAAAGCGACCAAAAACGATCCCCTCTCGAATAGTAATGATAATTCTAGATATATATAGTTTAATAAAAATATATTATTAAATAATACATACATTATATATTATTAAACCGTTTTTTTATTATGTTTTGTTAATCAGATTTATAAAGTCCAGTGCGATCGCGCTGATATGGTGCCGGCCAAGGCTGCCAATATCCCCTGGAATGCGCCATGGAGGTGGATTTGAATGCCTCTGCGCCGCGACCAACCGCCTCAGACGGCAAAGCCACCAAGTAATATATAATATTATATATTCATATTTTAATAAACATAAAATAAAATGACGGTGACCGTCACCACCGTCGGACTGTATACAATCCGCTGCGGTGCCACTGACTTGTCGAATTCGAAAAAAAAAAAATCGAAACGAGGCATTTTATTAAGGGACAGCCGCCAGACCTTGGCTGTGGCTGTGGCTGTGGCTGTGGCTGTGGCTGTGGCTGTGGCTGTGGCTGTGGCTGTGGCTGTGGCTGTGGCTGTGGCTGTGGCTGTGGCTGTGGCTGTGGCTGTGGCTGTGGCCTTTTTTTATTTTTCTTAAGTTGCAAAAGTGCATTAAAGTGTAATTATATATATATTGATCTATGCATCTGCAACTCTTGCTCCCGGAGTTGCAATCAGCACGTGATGGAGCATAGTTTGGGCGGGACCCCCGTCATCGTTCCGCGGCCCGCTCTTCATCTAGTTAAATGTCCTGTAGCGAGTCCGCCTAGATAAGACACTATTTTAATTGGGCAAATAATGTTTACTTTGTATTGCAAGAAACACTTTTTATCGTGGCTGTGGCTGTGGCTGTGGCTGTGGCTGTGGCTGTGGCTGTGGCTGTGGCTGTGGCTGTGGCTGTGGCTGTGGCTGTGGCTGTGGCTGTGGCTGTGGCTGTGGCTGTGGCTGTGGCTGTGGCTGTGGCTGTGGCTGTGGCTGTGGCTGTGGCTGTGGCTGTGGCTGTGGCTGTGGCTGTGGCTGTGGCTGTGGCTGTGGCTGTGGCTGTGGCTGTGGCTGTGGCTGTGGCTGTGGCTGTGGCTGTGGCTGTGGCTGTGGCTGTGGCTGTGGCTGTGGCTGTGGCTGTGGCTGTGGCTGTGGCTGTGGCTGTGGCTGTGGCTGTGGCTGTGGCTGCGGCTCAAATACAGCCGACGCTGGCTTAATTACAACACCGCTTTTCAGTGTCGCCAAAACTGCAAACTGCAGCTGCCAACACTTTAGTTTTCAAGCACACCTTAATAAAAAACATCCACATATAAAATTGTATTATATATAATGTATATTATTAATAGTAGAAAAATATTTATATTTTATTAAGGACACATTATTGTAATACAATCATTCATTTAATTAATAAGAAATTAACATAATTTGTATAAAGCGACGATGGTAGATAATATCTAGAGCTGAAACATATGATTCTTATGAAATATCGAATGTTCAAGTATCGATTGCTGCAACGCCACAGCCTAGGTATCGATATCTCTGCTATCGCTGTTTCTTCCATCTCTTCTAGAAGGCTTTCTGTTCCAAGGCCTAAGCTCAGTCCTCTTCCACACGTCGTGGAGGGAAGACAGCCTAGCGGACTATTTTTCTTTATATGTTTATTTTTATTTTATTTTCATTTGCACCCTGAGTAATTTAAATTCAGCGACACCTGTGGAAAAATGCGTTCACTATTTAATTTTATTTATTTATATAAATAAAGCTTCCTGTAGAGTTCCAATGGCTGCAGACTGAAAGCGAGAGTCTATTTTGAAGTTCTGGATGATTTCACGCTTTTTGCTTTGCGTTTTCTTAATTTTATTGATAATTTATTCTCTTTATTTTCATTTGCACCCTGAGTAATTTAAGTCCAGCGACACCTCTGGAAAAATAGTTTCACTATTTTATTTTATTTTATTTATTTATATAAATAAAGCTTCCTGTACAGTTCCAATGGCTGCAGACTGAAAGCGTGAGTCTATTTTGAAGTTCTGGACGATTTCACGCTTTTTGCTTTGCGTTTTCTTAATTTTATTGATAATTTATTTATTCTATGAGCTTTCATTTAATTTCCTAAAATTTGTCTGCGAATATTGGCTTGTACCGGCCGCCCTCAAATTGGTGTCCTCAAACAGACCCAATAGGTAGGCCTCAGCTGCTTCCTGTAGAGCACCGATGGCTGCCGACTGAAAGCGTAAGTCTGTTTTGAAATCCTGGGCGATTTTACGCTTTTTGCTTTGCGTTTTCCTAATTTTATTGATAATTTATTTATTCTATGAGCTTAAATTTTTTTTTTTTTGCTTACTAGTTTGGTTTATTTAATGCTGGCATCTCTTAAAATTAGCTCGATCGCTAGATGGTTGCTTTTATGGTGAGAGAATGGGGCAAAAATGTGGGGTCTGCTCCTGCTTGGCTTGGAATTGCCTGGGTATGGGAATGTAAACGGGAAAACTAAACAATAATACATTGTAAAATAAACAAGAATATATATACTTTATGGGGGCGGAGAGTCTTCTTTCACTGCTTTGCAAACTTCTGGACAAAATAAAATACCCTGCAAGGGTAATACAAATGTAACGGAATTGGGACAAGTATAGTACTAGTACTCGGTTTTAGGCGGTCATAATATGGTTCATAACATTGATGGAAGGGTGGGAGACATTGCTAGCTTACACCGCCATCTATCGGTATCTGTGGATATCACGCATTCGGCGATTGTTCGAAAATCGAAAAATTAAGCGATTGCAACGCCGAAATGAGAAATGAGCGCCAACAGCGGCTGTTAGGTTTCAACACCGAATTTTAGTGTTGCGAACGCCAAATGCCGAATGCCGAAAATCTGAATCTGCGTAGCACAAAAGATACTTAAGCAAAAACGGCAAGTGAGAAGTGAAGTTTAAGTGAAAAAACACAGTGAACGAGGAAAAGCTAAAGGTAAAGTTGAAAACTAGTAAAAATACAAAGAATATTTAGAGCAAATCGAGCTAAAAAAACACATGACAACAAGTTGTTGTCGCGAAGAGAATGTATCCGTGTGTGCGTGTGTCTGTGGGCTAGTGTGTGCGTGAGGTACGGTCTTAACAACAATTGGACTCGTTGTTGACCTTCGCTAATCGAAAAGAGCTAAAAAACACGACGTATCTGTATCTGTATCTATCAGTTGAAGAAACGGCGCTTGAACTCTTCCAATGTCAAGACGAAATAACCTGGCAATTGTGCGGAAATGCGATAAAAAAAAGAAGAGTAAAATAAAAGAAGTGGCACACAACACACAGACACACAAGAATAGGTTCATTTTACTCGTCTTTTTGCGCGCGCTTTCTCTGCAAAATACAAACACACACACACAGACAATGTAATCTATTACTTAACAACACTATGCTCGCTCTCCCTCTCCCTGTCGCTCTGCCGCTCTGTTGCAGGTGGGCTCTCACTCTCTTGAATATACATTCGTATTTTTTTGTAGGTTTTACTTTCTTTTTTCTTGCCTTTTCGGGGCAACCGGCTGTTGTTGTTTCCTACTATTACGCTTTGTGCTTGTGTGTGTGTGTCCGGATTGTATTACCGTTATTCCGGTCCGGCAACCTGTTTTCGTTGTTTTCACACATTCTTATGAGAATTCCAATCAGAGTCTTTCACTTTCCTTAACAAAAACAACTTTTCCTTGCCTATATTTGCCTCGGCTCTCCCTCTCAACAACTTCGCCTCACCGCCCCCTCTATCGGCTGCTGCTCTCTCCCACGCAAAAGAGAACTTTTGCACAAGTACAGTTTGTTATTTTGCAAGAAGGAAAATAAGAAGAAGACGCATATTACCAGGCGTCTCTCACAGACACACACGTACTTCATGGATTTGCGGCTTGCAATTTGTTTTGATTGCAACCACAACAACATGTAAAGTGGAGCGACCTAGTTTAATTTTGGGTTGTTTTTTTTTTGTGTGGTTCGGCACGTACGCCAAAACATGTTGTGCCTGGATTTTTCGGGTTTTTTTCAGCCACTTTCGCTTCAATGAAAAACAAGAAGAAGCAGAATGCACCCAAAACCAGAACGTTTATAGTGTTGTAAAGTGCTGCGTTTTAAGCAGCTGGCAGAGCTGCCACCTTTTTTGGGCCCGCCAGTGACCTATGTTAATGCGTGTGTGTGGCTCGTCACGTACCATAGAAGCGTAAATGGGGAGGGGGGTGAACGCAAATAATAAAGCGAGCGTGGGTGCTGCAATATTAAATTCTATAATTAGCTGTGAAAAGCCACAATGCCCCATCGAGCAGCTGCGTTCGCTCGCTTTATCGATGCTGCACGTTTTCTGCGCTTCTTTTATCAGCTGAACAGCAGCAGAAGCGCGAGCAAACAAAGAATATCAACAACAAAAGAGCCATTTGCATTCATTCGCCTTCGCCTTTCGTTGTTGCTGCTGCTGCTGCTGCTATTGTTGTTGTTGTTGTCAGGTGGCAACCCTGCCGGCCTGAATGTTATGCAAATTGTTCTCTCCTTTTCGGCCATTTACATCTGCTCTCCCGCTCGGTCCTGTTCTCTCCCTCTCTCTCTCTCTCTTTTGCACTCTATCTGTATCTGTTGTAAAGTACTCTGCCCGAGTGTGTGTGAGTGTTTTTTTCACAACCGGAATTTTTCGCTGTTGCCTTTGCTGCGCGCATTCTCACGTACACACACGCAACAGCAGCAGCACCAACGGCGGCAGAGTGAGCGGGATGGCACGACCACAAAGAGAGCCAAAGAGGGAGCGAGAGAACGCGCTCAGCTGCTCGCCTGCGTTATCATTGCATTCGCTTTGTACACATTTCGTACATGCGTCGATTTTCGTCAGTTTCGTCAATTCGCCTTTGTGTTTCTTGCGTGCAGACGCGTTTTCCTCGAGCTCTCGGCCTCGTAGCTTTCCCAATTCAAAAAAAGAAAAGAAACCGAAAGAAGTGCTTGTTAAATATATTGAATACATTTTTAATCGAAACGAACGGTGTGCGTGTTTAAGAAGGTAAAGTTTCAATGATTTCGTGGCAGCTGTGTTGATCGAATAAACTACGCAAGACAGCGTTAGAAAGACAGTTGAAGGCATTCGTTTTTAGCCGAATTTTCACCTCCAAAAATGAAGCAATACACATACAGACACATAGCCGGTGCATAAAATTACACATACACGCCACATACAGTCGGGTATAGGCACTTTCAACTCGAAAAAATCAGTGTCCCCTGAAAGAAAAAGGCCGAAAAAACAGCGAAGCGTACAACACAAATAAAGTAAAATCAAAACGTCGAAAATAAGGCAATAACAACAAAAGTAACAACGCACCTGGAAGAAGAAGAAGCAGAAGCGACGGCGGCGACAGAAGCCGTTTCAGCAGTCACGTCACTCGCTGGCGCTCTCTTTTCCACCCGTGCCTGTTGTTGTTGTTGTTTCTGCTGCCCGACAGAGGGAGTCAAGCTAAATGCAACGAGAGCGCGCGCTTTTACGTGTAGTTGTGTCCCTTTTTCGCGTCCCCAAAAAGAAAAACACACACATTAACAACAAAAAAGTTGCACTCGCGCTGCGTATGTGTGTACTTGCGAGGCTCGCGCGTGGCTTAGCTAGCTATCTCGCTCGCTCCCACTCCCATTCATTTCGCTCGCTCCGTTGTTTTTGTTTTTTTGTTACTTGCTTGTATTTAAAACATGTTTTGCTAAATTGAATTAACACTGCCCTGGAAATAATATACACCACTGGCTGCTCTCGGCGTGCCTGATAAGATTTTTAAGTATTTTTAAGCGGTTAAAGTGGCGAAAATTCAAAAACTCGTTATCGCTGTTGTGGTTATTCCCTCTTTTTTTTTGTTTGGTGGTATTAGCAAACAAAAGTAGGTATCAAGTATAGTTAATCAACGAATGTCATGGCTGTTTTTTCTCTTGTTAGTTGAGCTGATTGACTCTATTCTCTAGTTTAATGTGAAAAAATGCAAATTAGAACTCATTTTATGGGTATAAAAAAAGTAAATTAGGGCTTGCATTTTCTGGTGTAATAACAGTGAAGAAAATACGCTTGTCAACACTGGACAAGCCGAATCAGCTGTTCACCCGGCGAATATAGAAAATTAATCTTGTATTTTAAATTAAACATTAACTGTTATTCTGGAAACTAACAGAAACTAAACTTATATTTAGAATTATGTTTACAGTAATTAGCAATAACCACTTTTAAGAATCCGACGCTTACCAACACTGCATAACATACACAGCTGTCTGTATTACCGCTAGCTCTGCTAACTTGGCATATTCTTGTTTATTTCTTTTGCAGCAGCAGCAGCGAAGCCGCCGCCATCACCAAATGCAGCCAATTACAGTGAAGCCCGGGCAATGGACGTTGGCAATGCACGCGCTCAGTACAACGAACGGAATAATGGCCGCGCACAAATAACATTAGCACATAAAAAGTAGCCACAGTGAAACACCGCCACAACCGCACCAAAAAACACACACGAAACACTCGAAAAAAGATCAGTTCAAGTCACTCGCTTTTAATTTTCCAAACATTTGAACAGTCTAAAAGTGAGCCATAGAAAACCACAAGATATTCGAGAAAACAACAAACCAAACAAAAGCAAACGAAAAACATTTTAACAGAAAACAGAAGACAAATCAAGTTCAATCATGTTCAACTTCCACAAACCGCGCGTCTACCGCTCCGCCGACGGCTGCTGCATCTGCCGCGCCAAGTCGAGCAGCTCCCGCTTCACGGCATCGCGCAAGTACGAAAAGGAATCGATGCAGTGCTTCAATCTTCACGAGCCGCGAAACGGCGAGATCTGCAATGCGTGCGTCCTCCTGGTGAAGCGCTACAAGCGCCTGCCGGCGGGCAGCAAGCGTCACTGGGGTCATGTGAGTATTAACTGTCACACCTTTCCGATTGCTAACTAATCCCATCGATATTGCTCTCCTTCTCAGGTGGTGGACGCCCGTGCTGGACCCGGAACCAAGTCCCTGGCCAAGCAGAAGAAGCGCGACAATGCAGAGGCCGCGGCAGCGGCGGAGGTCAAGAGCCTGAGCAGCGCCAACAACAGCTCGTTTCTGCCCGAGAAGTTTGCCAAGATCTTCAAGAAGAATCGCAAGGGCAAGATCACAGCGGCCACTGCGCCAGCACCAACAACAGCAACAGCAGCAGTAGCAACTCCAGTTACCAGACCCAGCAGCACTTCACCCACCTCGGAACACAATCCCAGCGATTCCAACGAGAGCTACGACGACGACATGCAGATCCCCCGAGGTGGAGCTAGCATCTATCAAACACGCAAGCGAACGGCAGCCGCTGCCTTGGCCGTTGTCTCCGGCAACCCCACAGAGGCCGCCGTTAAGCGGCCCAAGCTCACGGGCAGCAAGCGACGCCGCCAGTTGCCACCGCAAAAAGGTCGTCGGGCCGTCGATAATGTGCCCTTCTTCGAGGAGAGCGATCTCGTGCGCTTGGAGGTCTGCTGCGGCGTCGTCTTCCAGAGCCTCGCCCTCGGCAGCTGCTGCTACATCATCGATCCGGAGCTGTACAAGCCCTGCGAGAAGCACCAACGCCTAAGGCAGCAGCAGCACCAGCTGCAGGTGCAGCATCAGCATCAGCATCAGCAGGAAATGCAGCAGCAGAAGGAGAAGCCGGTGGAGATCCCACCGCCCAATACCACTCAAGTTCAAAGCCAGGCCAAGATGGGGCCCCTCAAGAAGCACCATCTGTTCTTCAAGCGACAATCGGAGTCATTCCCCCAGGGGGATGTCGTCCATAGAATAAGTCCAATTCCATTGAGCAAGACTGAAGCGCAACATTCCAATTTGTCGCTGATCCTCAAGCCCACAGGAGCAGTCACGTCCTCCCTGGCCTCTTCCTTATCATCCACATCCACATCCACATCGTCCGTTTCCGGAGTGGTCTCTGTGGGCGCCGCCTCGCCCTCGTTCTCCTCCTCTTCGTCCAACTGCTCCACCTCGTCCTCGGTGGCCACCAAGTTCAACGACAACTCCTCGGACTCGGGCTTCGATGAGCATGTGCTGGAGCGCAAGTCGGTCAGTCCACCAACGGTGAGTTTGTAGTTATTTATTTATTTATTTATTTTACTTATTTATTTCCTTTTTGCAGCAGGAAGAGTGGAAGCTGCGCGGCTCAGCCACGGGCGGCATGCAGCTGATCCTGGCCAGCGGCCTGCCCATCACGGGACAGGCGCAGAATCTGGTGCTGGCGGGGAATGAGTTTACGGCCAGGATTGTGCAGCAGCGACAGCAGCAGCAGCAGCAGGCTGCTCCCGGCGAAGCTGCGCCGCTCAAGATCAATGTGGTGACTGCAGCCGGAGGCGTCGGATCTCAGGGGAATAGCAATAAATTGCGTGCAATATTCAATAGCGCCAGCAGCATCCAGCACGAGAACGGGGTGACCACCATTCTGCCGGCCTCCTCGCTGGCGGCCAGCAATCAGACGGCGGCCATGAATGCCATCGCGCCCAGCACAGTGACCATAACGCCCTCGTCGGTGGTGGGCAAGAAGGCGGTGGCCAATCCCAAGTTTATACTGCTCAAGCCGGCCAAGTTTGTGGGCGCCGCGGTGCCACCGCCTCCGCCAGAAGCCAAAATTGTTTAAGAGAGAGAGAGAGAGATGGAAGAAGCGAAAACGAAAGAGAGGGAGAGAGAGAGAGAGAAGCCTAGCGTCTCGCAATGTTAACCAGGAGAAGGAGCAGGATCCGAAGGGATTCCCCTGCTAAATTTGTTGATTTATGTACTACTTTACACACCGCCCCCCTTTTAGGTTTTTACTATTTTTTGTTTCTATATTTTTTTTTAAGTGTATTTTTTGATAAATCTCCGCTCCACATATTTATTCTAAGATGCCAGCAGCAGCGCCTACACTGTACATAACGCCACCTACTTTTAAATGCTACAAAACACGACTTTTGTACGAATACTCAGCCGCAGCAGCTCCCCATATCATTTTTAGTAATATTATATATATATTTAACACTTGAGAAAACCTTACCCTAGACGTTAGTTTATGTACATACGATTTAAGCCAGCCTAACGACTTGTTTTTGTCTAGTTGTAGCCATTAAGCAGCACTCCCCTATATCTATATCTATCTCCGATATCTTTCGATCTGCGATTCTTGAGCAGGCTAAACGTAAAACTGGACAGAGAAAAGCATTTTAAACGCGATCAATCGCCGTAGTTGGACGTGTAGAGTAGTGCAGTGCCCTAGTAGTCTGTAGTTGGAACCCACACAAAGCTCGATCTTCCATGCCCCCAGCCGATATCGATCCGCGGATCACTGCCAGGCGGAGGTGGAAGTGGTCAGCCCCGAACACACACACACACACAAATTGTAGCCTTAGGAATGCCTAAACAAAACGAAAAACAAAAGGAAAAACCCATTAATTGTGTGTTGAATGAGCAATGTTTTTTAAATTTAAATAAAAGTAAAATATTTGAAAATAAATCAAAGATGTTTTCTTATTTTTGGTGTAGGAAATTATATTTTAAAAGGATTACTTATAAAAGTATAGTGGGGCTAGAGCTGTAAAACTATCGATGATACTATCGATATTATCGATGAATTCGTGTAAAATTTACAAGTTCTTGCCAATAAATATAATATAATAATATATTATATTATAAGATAGGACCGAGACATTATAAATTAATTTTTAATCATTAATATCAAAAACTATCTATATATAAATTCTATATACACAGTAATGATTGAATTTAATTATTTTTTCGTTTAATACATAAAATCTTTTATAAACTATGCCATTTAAATTGGTTTGTTTAAGCAAAGTACATTTTTTTAAACCCATTTTATTTTGTCGATAGTATCGATGTTATCGATGGTTTGGACTATTATTATCGAAAATATCGAGTGAGGGCTATTGATGTTTTTACAGCTCTAAGTGGGATTACTTTGTGCCCTGAATGGATCGATTGTCGGGAGTAAGAGCTTTGAGCCCCACAGTTTTCGTAAGAAAGTACAAAGAGAATATGCTCCCGTTTTGCCCTTGCTTGCCTAAGTTGTCTGTTATCAGGCTCCGAGCTTGACATTCAGTGCCCATCCCTGGCTTACATATCATGTTTAATCCTAATAAAATAATAATAAGACACTAAATGATGAGTTCACCTTGAATTTCATTCTTAAAAACCTTTTCTGATATTAAAAAAAAAAATATATATCTTAAAACACTAAAAATAATACAATATTAATAAATTTAATTTGTTTTTAATTTATTTAGCGCTCTCTTACAACAAAAAATTCGGAATTATGTTACAAAAACTTAATATTTTGTAATTTGTAATTTGTGCTTGTGCTTCGATAGAAAGTCCGTATAATATCCGTAAAATCACAATATAAGTATGTACAAAAAGGCTAAATTATTTGGCAAATGGTTATGTGTGTGTGTGAATCCGTTTGATTACAGGCTATAGTAGAACTCCTGGGCGTCCAGATACAGGGCTATGCCCACCCACACCAGAGTGTTCCACGTGGCCTCCAGCAGGAGCATAAAGTGTGTGTTCATCGCTCCGATGCGCCAGTGCCAGGGCAGCATGCGATGCATCACCGAGTGACCCACATACATCACGATGGCATTCATGCCGCACTCGGTGAAGGGATAGCCCGACCAGCTCCAAGTCTCCCGGACGTCTATGAAGTAGTAGAGCAGGGCCAGGATCACCAGGGCCAGGCTGGCGGTGACGCAGACAAAGGACAGCGACCAGAGGTTCTTGTTCACCGGAATGGCGCCACCCTCGCGCGAGAAGCCGCACAGAGCACCGCCAATCAGGCCGAGGAGGATGGCGAGGACCAGCCAGCGACGGATGCGCGACTGCCAGGTGGGATGCACCAGCAGTGTCAGGCCAGCAAAGGCGCCCAGCAGCACCTGGACCACGCTCAGCAGGCAGCCTGTGGGGATTACCTTAAAATCCGTACTTATACTTCCTCAAAACCCAAAAAAAACTCACCGAAAACCCCCTCCGGATCGAAGGCCGTGGACTCGTAGACGTACTTGGCCGTCGGATGCTGGTAGATGTGCGCCTCTCCCAGCACCTGGCGGTCCACATAGCCCGCCGCCCCGCCAATGCAGCCGGGGTTCGCATTGTGATCGTGCTTGCCGCCCGGTCCCAGGTAGCCACGCGGACATCCGGGTACTCGGAGGCCAAAGGTCAGGCCCAGATAGGTGGCCACCAGAGCCAGCAGCACAGCCAGCTCGCCGCTGAACAGGCACACATCGTGAACGGCCCGCTGCCAGGCGCTTTGCGGACTTATGGGCTCCCTCCGACTGCAGAGCGTGTGAAGAACTCCGACGACGAGGAAGGCCACGCCGAAGCGCTGCAGCACGCCCATCAGACGCAGCTGCTCCAGATTCGGGCCACTCATCGAGTTGAGGCAGAGGCCGATGGCAAATAGCTTGATGGAGCGCCAGAGGATGCGCAGGCAGATCCTCGACTTGCTGCTGCCGCGCGAGAGCTGGGCCTTCACCGAAAGCGGTATGCAGACGCCCATGATCCAGAGGAACGAGGGGAAGACCAGGTCGGCCAGGTGCAGGCCATTCCAGGCGGCGTGCTCGATCCAGGTGTAGCCGCCGCCGCCGCTATTCACGAAGATCATCAGGACGATGGAGAGGCTGTAGGAGATTGATTTAAAAATCTGTTTAATGAGAAAGGAATCCCCGCCTGCTTACCCGCGAAAGGTGTCCAGGCTGCGCAGGCGCTTCCTTTGAGTGGCCTTGGCGGCAGCGGCTCCAATGCTGTCCGCGGCGGCGGCGGCCTCATCGTAGCGATAGCACCGCCAGGCGCAGCTAGCGAGCTTCAGCAAGATTAGCAGGGCGGCAACCAGCACAAAGACGGCCAGGAAGGCTGCGGATGTGGAGGTGAAGGTGGATGTGGCGATAAGTACGAGTGCGGGTAATTTATCTGGAGTGGCAGCATGGGGCACTTGCGGATTAGCCTCACTCAGCGCACTCACCGTAATTGATGGGCACGCCCGGCTTGTCCACGGCGAAGGAGCAGGTTCCATTGGCGCCCAGGGTCAAGTTGTAGACGCCGAACTCCTGCAGGTCGGTGCGACGCAGCCAGCATAACGCGGAGCTGCCATAACCAGAACGAGAACGGAGAAATCGATTAAACTCGAGAGGAACTTGTATAATTGCTCTGGCATGCATAGTTAAGCAGTTTTCGCTCCAACTTAAACTAGTTAACCAGCAGTGGGTATTCCCTAAGCGGAACAGCCAGCCCCAGATGATGATAAAGGGGAAATTAAGTACTCCGCGATCTTGGTCATTGACTTTTTATTGGTTTTTGTTTGAAGTGATTAACGCTGAAGGAAATTATAAGTGTCACGACGTTGTTATTAATAAACATTAATAGCTGTGGTAATTTTAGTTAGTCCTTATCCCTTGGATTTTGCCCTCTAAAAAGGCAGAGCCTAATTAAGATTATATGGAAAATTTTAACAGAAACTTACTAATAATTTTTCGAACAGTTAGACCTTCACTTAAGGATAATGCTTTTATCTCAAGAGTTCTAAGTGAGAGTTAGCCTTTAGCTGGTAGTTAACTCTCAATTCTGTTTTAATTTGGGAATAGTAATAATTTATCGAGCAGTTTAACTGTCAGTTAAAAGCAATTGGTTGTTTCTTGTGGTTTCTAAGTGGAAGCTAGCTTTTAACTTATAATTTATCAAAAATATAAATATCAGTTTAAGATAATAGTTTGTTTCTCATAGATTCAAAGTGGGACTTATGCTTATTTCTTAAGGGTTCCAAGTGAGAGTTAGCTTTTAACTGGTAGTTAACTCTCAATTATGTTCTAATTTGAGAATAGCAATAATTTATCCAACAGTTAGACTGTCAGTTAAGAGCAAATGTTTGTTTTTTATGGTTTCTAAGTGAAAGCTAGCTTGTAACTAATAATTTATCAAACAGACAGTGAGAGTTTGCATTTAACTGGTAGTTAACTCTGCGTTAGCCATACAGTTATACATATTTGGATAACGGTAATTGTATTTACTGCTATTTTAATTGGTTGTTTAACTTTAACTCGACATTGAAAATAATACAGCTTTAGTATGTAGTTTTTAATTAAATGACCATATCAACAGGTGTTGTGTAAGTAGTTTATAGGGGCTTTGTACTTAAGTAATTCAACAAAAATTTTAATTAGTTCTTAAAGTTAACTTAAAGAGTGACCACTGTGCACGCACAGTGGTGCCTGGGTCTACCTACACGTTGTCGTAGGCATAGTGACCCTGATCGTGCTCGAATATTTTGAAATTCAGCGCATATGCAGAGCTCAAACGTAACGGTTCGGCGCTGGCTTCGGCGGGCAGAGCTTTCACTTTGGTATACGGACACTGCGAACGAAACGGAATTGAATTCAGAAATTGACATAAAATCGAATTAAGCTAATTGGACTGAATTGAAAGCGAAACCGCTTGCGCATCGGCGCATCACCTATTACTTCACACAATTATTAATTATTCGGGCATTTTATTACCGTGTAGCACTCGTCGGACAGTGTGTACAGGTACGAGCGCTCGGGGAAATGCGACGCCAGGTACAGGTAGGCCTGGTCCACGGACAGGGCGCGCATGTCCAGATTCCGCCACAGCGGTTCTGTGTATTCCACGAATAACGACATTTTTGGGCGCTAAATAAATTCACATTTGCACAAAAATGCAAGAAAAATGCAATAATGCAATCTTGCACTCTTTACACACACACAAACACTCTTAAATGGGGGAAAATCGAGGAAAACACAACGCCCGCACACACACGCACACGGCGAGCGACTAACTAAGCTGAAATCGCTACCGACATTATTATGGTTAGCACAAGCTCCAAGCTCTAAATAACAAAACAATTTCGAGTGCGCAATAAAAAACAAAAAAAAAAAAATCGCAAGTGGCACTAGCAACAACAAAAGCAACAGTAGCAGCGACAACAACAAATAACAGTCCGATGGGGGCGCAGCCAGTGTTGCAAAACGAGCAATGTAAGGCGGCTTTCGATTTCAGTTGGGACCAGCGTTGCCAGACTGTTCGATATACAATTTATTTCTTTAATTAATAACTTATACCTCAAGATATAGGATTCCATTTGTATTAACTAATATTTAATTTAATGCTAACAATAATAAAATTTGTGGTTGTGAAATCCCGCGCCAGCTGTTCACTTTATGTGGGTGTCTTCTGGTCTGGCTACACCGCTGCCAATGTTAAGCCTTTTGAGAGCACTCACAACTGTTGCTTTGTTTTTGAAAAACCACAACAATTACTACGGGAATTATGGCAACTTATATTACACGTAAGACTTAAGTAAACAATTACCATTTCGCTAGTAATACCTACTAATGTTATGTTAGTTTTATAATTTTAGGGGGCGTTGCACCGCTCGGCTCGGTCTGGCAACGCCGTCAGCTGATTCGCTGTCCGCTGCAAAAAAAAGAAATTGTTGCTTTGCTTTGATGTCGTCCTGAAGATCCTGAGCGCAGCACATCCACACCTGCACCGAGTAAGGACCAAGGACTGACCACGGATGGCTAGCAGGCTGGAGAGCCGCCGCCTGTGCGCCGTCACCTTCTTTGCTAAACTGCATCCGGGCGATGTGTGCGGCAGCAATGGCCTGCCCCTAACTCCCAACTCGATTGCCATCCTGGGCAGGGCCCAGAAGCTCAAGGAGCTGCACGATGAGCATTTGTGCCAGTATCTGGACGTGATTCGTGGCAAGCATGGTGGGTGTTTCTCTAGATCTTCTACAGCCACAGCTGCCACATAGGTAAAACCACTTTAATCCCTTAAAACTCTCTTTCAGAACGCACCATTGTGGTCTCCGAGTATCTGGGCCTCTCGCTCGAGGACTATGCCAAGCGCAATCCTCCCTTGTCGCTGGCCCAGATCCTGAGGATCTTCTACCAGGTGGCGTGCGGGATTAGCGTGCTCAGCCAACACCACCTGGTGGCCCACAATCTGGAGCCCAAGCACATCCTCCTCTCCGAGGACACCCGGCGCGTGAAGCTCTTCAACTACGGCATGCACCACATGACCAAGGGCGGCTGCTACGTGCCCTTTCCCATTGGCAACATCCGCTATATGGCGCCGGAGCGGCTCCTGGGCCTCAATGGGAATGTGAAGAGCGATGTGTGGAGCGTGGCCATGATCGTGGTGGAGCTGGTGTTCCAAATCCAGCTCTGGCCCAAACTGAAGCTCTCGAATGTGATTCGAAAGATCGTAGCCTTTGGCCGGAGCAATGGCGTGCTGGAGAAGATTGCCAGGGAGCACCAGTGCCACGAGCGCTTTGCGGCGATGGACAAGGATCTGCGACAGTTGCTGGAGAGCTGCCTGCAGGTTCTGCCCAAGAGGAGACCGCTGCCACACCAACTGGTCGTGCATCCCCTCTTCGAGAGCGTGACTGCCGAGTTGATGAAGGAGAGGGATCTGCAGCAGAAGCAGCAGCGGGAGCAAGGGAACCAGGAGCACATACCACTCCTGCTGCGCTGTCCCCTGTCCCAGATCTATCACCTGTGGCAGCTGGCCGGCGGCGATGTCCAGGCGGAGCTCAAGAAGGAGGGCCTCATCCGCAGCGAGGCGCCAATTCTGGGTCTGCCGCAGATTGTGCGCCTGAGCGGAGCGAGCGTGTGTCCCGGTCGCAGCCAGGCCCAGCTGATGGACGACCGGGTGGTGCCGCTGCGCCTGAAGGCCCTGCTCCAGCGGCTGAGTCGCCTGCCGGCGCACGTCTACTTTCCGCTGCTCCACTCGCCGCGCTTTCCCGCCCACTTTGCCCGCGAGCTGCAGGCGCTGCCGCTGGTGATCCGCGAGAAGGACATCGAGTATCAGTTCCAGCGCGTCCGGCTGTTCACGCGGCTTCTTCAGGGATATCCGCACACGGTGGAGCAGCTGCGTCGCGAGGCGTCCGTAGATGTGCCGCCGCTGCTGCGTGGACCCATTTGGGCCGCTCTCCTGGACGTGGTGCCCAATGGGGCGTACTACAAGATCGACAAGTTCACGGCCACCAGCACGGATCGGCAAATCGAGGTGGATATACCGCGATGCCATCAGTACGACGAGCTGCTCTCCTCGCCCGATGGCCATCGCAAGCTGCGGCGCCTGCTCAAGGCCTGGGTCACCGCCCATCCGCAGTACGTTTACTGGCAGGGACTGGACTCGCTGACGGCGCCCTTTCTCTTCCTCAACTTTAACAATGAGGGTGGGTTGTGGCCTCTTCCTTTTTTTAAACCTATTAACCTTTGGTTTCTTCTGTAGAGTTGGCTTTTCTCAGCCTGTTCAAGTTCATTCCCAAGTATCTGCAATGGTTCTTCCTCAAGGACAACTCGGCGGTGATCAAGGAGTATCTGAGCAAGTTCTCTCAGCTCACGGCCTTCCACGAACCGCTGCTCGCCCAGCACTTGGCCAGCATTAGCTTTATTCCAGAGCTCTTTGCCATACCCTGGTTCCTCACCATGTTCTCGCGTGGGTTCCCTAGATTTCCCATCTTTTTTCCTCTATTTATATGTATTTTCCAGATGTTTTCCCCTTGCACAAGATCCTGCATTTGTGGGACAAACTCATGCTGGGCGACAGCTCGTATCCGCTCTTCATTGGCATCGCCATTCTTCGCCAGCTGCGCAGCACGCTGCTATCCTCGGGCTTCAACGAGTGCATACTGCTCTTCTCCGATCTGCCGGACATTGTCATGGAGGGCTGTGTCCAGGAGTCGCAAAAGATGTATGAGGTTACCCCAAAGAGCATCACGCATCGCCAGCATGCCCTGCGCACCCAGCAGCCTCACTCGCTGGTGAGATCTCTTTTCCTTTCTTAAAGGAAAAGTTATAACTATAATTTCTTGCAGGACATTGGCGTGGCGGACGTGGAGCTGAAGCACCTGCAGCTGGAGCAGTGTCCCCGCATCAGTGCCAAGGATGTGCAGGCCTTGCTTCTCTACTCGCCCTCGGAGCTGGCCCTGGTGGATCTGCGGAGCGTGGTGGAATACGGACGCGTCCATGTGCCGCACAGCATCAACATACCCTTCGCCACCGTGCAGCTGGGTGACCAGCGGCTGGAGGCACTGCCCGTGCCCAATGTGGAGGCGCAAATCCGCGGCCGGATTGTGGTCTGCGTGAGCAACATACATCAGCATTCCGTGGAGGTGGGTCTTAATATTTAATATAATTATTTAATTAGCTAATTAATGCGACTCCCTTGCAGTTCTCTCACTTCCTGGTGGCCTGCGGCGTGCCGCGCACCTGCATCCTGCACAAGGGATTCAATGTCCTGCACTCCATCGAGCCAAATATACTCATCTCGAATTGAGTCTCGTCTCTCGTTGTTAGGTCGCTTCTGCTCCGCTCTAGCCTAAGCTCAATGTACATTTATAATCTTTTATATTTATATATGTCATCTTTGTAATTAATGTGCGAATATATGTGCAAAATATATGTGTGTATGAACGTTGCTCTTTGACCTGTTTAATTCAGTGGTCCGCACCACTTCATGCAAATGCCAACATTGAACGAGTGACACTTGAACACTAGATGTGATAAGAAAAACAGCTAAAATATTCAGTAATATGGCAAAAAGAATAGCTATAACCTAAAGACTAGCTATTTAACGCTAAAAAGGGCTAAATCTAGCCACACAATTGCAATTTGTCTGCACTGATTCTTCTGTTCTCTTTTGTGCATACTTCTTCTTCTGTTCTCTTTTGTGCATACTTCTTCTTCTGTTCTCTTTTGTGCTTAGACTGAGAAAAATCGACCACTGGTTTAATTCCATTTGATTCCTCCTTTGTTAATAAAAATGTAAACACAATTTTATGCCTTAACTTGTTTTCCGTTTTTCTTTCGACTTTTCTTTTTTTTATAATGGTTTTATTAAAAAAAAAAAAAAACACTTAAGCTAGAATGCTTAACATAAATACATATATTTACCAAATTTAAGAGCAATTTAATGCCGTTTCTTTTTGTCTGTATTATTACTTCATGTTTTTGTTGCTGCTTTTCTCTCTAAATGTAATGTTATTTACTTGTAATTGTAGGTATTTCTTGTGTCCTCTTTAAACGTTTACAATTAAAAAATGTTAATTCGATTTAAGTTACAGATTTCTCATCCAGTTCTCATGTATGTATGTATATAATATATATATAAGGATTTGTATGGAGGCTGGTTTATGTGCACAAAATTTGTCCATGCCGGGTGCTGCGATATATAAGCTATTACTGATTGGGCTCCTAATCGGGATTGGGACTAGGAAAGGGTAAGGGCTGCAGGAGACGAGACACCAAACTGAACCAGCAGCTTGCCGCCGACTCGGGATGCTTTTAAATTAATATATTTCGCTTTTCTAAGGCTGCCACGCAATTTTGTTCACAAAAAATAAAAGGATACTCCTTTTCCTTGAAGAAAAAATAAAACTTTGCTGCAGCATAAACCGAGTTAACTGAGCTTTTCAGACATTGATTAACATTTTTGCTTTATGTGGTTTTGTGTGTGGGATGTGATGCTACTTTGGCTATGGCGCTAGGGCTAATCGGGGTTTACTTTAGCAGCTGATCGTTTGTGGGCTTAATCTTAGAGAGACCTTCCTTCCTTTCCTTTCTAACCTACTCTACTTAGTGGGTATAAAGCGCGCCTTGACCGCCTGACCCATCGGCAGGTGCAGATGCTGCTGCTGCTGCTGTTGCGCCTGCTGTTGCTGCTGCTGCTGCTGTTGCTGCTGCTGCTGCTGCTGCATGTGCTGGTTAATCTGCTGCTGGATGGACAGGCCGCTGGCACTGCTGATATGCTGGCTGTGTAGCGGCTCATTGATCTCAATCTTGATGGCCGTGGCGGCCAAGGTGGCCTTGTTCTTGTTCTTGGGCGGCCGTCCACCTGGAAATAATAAACTTTTTAGAGATTTTGTTCATAAATTCTAGAAAAAGACTCAAACTCACGCTGCCCCGTCGTATGCTGCAGCGACAGCGGCTGACCAATCATCGCCAGCGGCTGCTGCTGCACCGATTGCATTTGTCCCGTCTTCTTGGATCGCTTCGGCGGCGGCAGTTCGTGGTGCGAGTGGCTGGTGAGCAGGTGCTTGGACAGATGCTGGCGCACTGCAAAGGATTCGGTACAATTGGCCACCGGGCAGGAGAGGTAACGGCCCTCGACATGGCGCTGCACATGCTTCTTCAGCAGCGACTCCTGGTTGAAGCTGCTCGGGCAGATGTCGCACTTGAACTTGAACTCGTCGTGCATCTTGAGGTGCTGGTCCAGGTGCGCCTGCTGCAGGAACTTCTCGTCGCACTTGCCGCACTCGTACGGAAAGGCCAGGCCGTGCGTCTTCATGTGCGTATGCAGCTGCGATTGCAGCTTGAAGTTCTTCTCCGGGCAGCGGGGACAGTAGTAGCCGGTGACGCCGGCATGCGCCTGCAAATGCTGATTGAGGGAGGTCACCTGCGTGAACTTCTTGTTGCAAACGTTGCAGCAGTACTGCTGCACCTTGTGGTGCGACTTCATGTGGTTGTTCAGGTTCGTCACCTGCGGGAATAGGTCGAGGGTTAGTCCGGGTTAGTCCGGGATGCACCTCGAAGAAAGAGGAGGAGGCTAACTGACCTGGGCAAAGCTGCGACCACACTCCGGCTCATTGCAGACAAAGGGACGCTCGCCGGTGTGCAGACGCCGATGATTGTTCAGGTTGGTGATCTGGGTGAAGGTCTTGCCGCAGTCCACGCACTGGTACGGACGATCGTTCGTGTGGATGCGCTCGTGGTTCCGCAGATTGGCCGCCTGCGTGAAGCCTGGAAGCAGGGAGGAGACCGAGGCGATGTCATTACACCAAAGGATAAAAATAGCACAGGAGAGGAGAGAGATAACCCACCTTTGTGGCAGTAGGTGCACACAAACTTACGCTCCGCCGAGTGATTCCGTATGTGCGTCATGAGCGAGGATTTGCGCGAGAAAGTCTTGTTGCATAGCGGGCAGGAGCCCTCCTCGTTGAATATCAGATCCACCTGCAAGAGACACAGGAAGACAACCAAAAGGGAAGGTGAATAAGTAAAGGGAAAAGCAAAGAGGCCACTTCCAGTGACGTCAAGACTCGACAGGGCAGAAAAGAACAGATTTCCATTCTATATATGGCATGGATGGGCATGGATGGGCACTAAGATTGAATGTTGGAGCTAAAAACCTATACCAAAGTCTAAAACTGAACGCAATAAGCTCTGGGAGCCGAAAGTGAGACTGCCTGCCCATCTCTGCTTTACAATATGGCAAAGACTTACTTAAAATTAATATATTACCAATAATAACTGGCCATAAAAACATTGTTAAGTAGGGGGATTAATTGATACTAATGAAAAAGGGGGCCATTATCCAAAACAAGATCATTTCTTTGTGTACGTTTGGCAAAAAAGAAAGCTTTATGTTCTAGACTTGATTAATTAAGTTAAAACAACCTCTAAGAGCGCTAAATTTTTAATCATTTCCATTTACTGAAGATCAATTGGAACACAAAAGGTGTTTACTTATCAGAAAAAGTTCAATATCATCCCCAAAATGTCAGGGATTTGCAATTATTCCTTGAAAATTACGCAGAAACTGCTTTACTTCCTGATATTCCAATCCCTACCACAAAAAAATCTTAGTTACATCGAAATAATAGTAATAACTACTTAAACACATGGATTAGAAAAAACTTTAGTTTTCTAGCCTTTTATTTTATAATTTTTAAATATTCACTAAGATGCTTTTCGATATGGAAGACTCTGCATTAAATAGCTGATAATAGAATCAAGAATCGGTGCAGCACTCACGCTCAACAATCTGGCGGCCAAAAGAACGGATTGCAAATTCCCGTGCGAATTCAGTTTGTTTATTGCGCGTATACTTCTTCACCGAATTAAATACTAAATATTTTGAAAATATTTCTAATTATTTTGCTTGTTTTTTTTGCGTGCCACGCACACCAACACACCGAAAGAGTCAGCGGAAAATGAATTTTTTCCGCTTTACACAGCGCACAAAAAGCGCTGCTCTGCGCAACGCCAGCTACGACGTCGACGTTGACGTCGCCCGAGCAGAGCAGATATTAATGGAAAAAGAAGAACAAAATATATACGTATATATATATATATAAATATATAAAAAAAAATATAAAGGAAAACAAGAAAGTGAGCAGAAAAAAATAGCAGCAAAGTCGAATCTCAAATACCCTTTTGCGCTGAAACCTCTAAGCTTTTTACATTTTTGTAGAAACAAAAACAGCCGACTTAAAATTCGGTTTAAAGCTTTAACTTCTAAGAAATGTGTTAAATCTTCGAGCTAATTTTTGTAATTCAAAAAAGAAAGGTATTCAAATATATGTAAGGATTTGAATTATAATACATTAATATCTTAACGTTAATTTGTTTGCATTGTTCCCTCAGAAAATAGCGCAATCTAAACGAATCTGCTTGTTCTTGAAGGTAGCAAAAATAAAATGTGTTTTTAATCCCAAAGTGAATCCATCTTAGAAATCAATTTTATCATAATAATATTAAAAGCCCTAATTAAGTTGTAAGCTATGTTTAGAACTAGGAATTATAGGGCACTTTCCGAAGTCGACATGCCCCGTTCTTAATTTTATTTATTTGTCTTCTTTTTGTTTTCTGTTTTTTTTTTTGCAGTTCTCTGTTGCATGATGGAAAAAAAAAAGAAGAAGAAAGGCAACAAGAACATGCAAAGAAACGGGCGAAATAAGAAGTGAGTGAAGAAGAAGAAGCAGAAGAAGCGCTATGTGTATTTATTTATATTCTCGCTTTGTGAGTGTGGGAGTTGTGAGAAAAAGAGAAAACAGCACAACAATAATAAACAAGTGCAGCAAAAGTAGAAAAAAAAAAAAAATAAAAGGAGATGGAGAAGCAAAGGAGCAGGAGTCTCCGCTCCCCATCATTGCCAAGGGTGGTGTGCATAGAGGATGGGGAGGGTGCTCTTTGCAGCAATCTAATCAGAATAAATCGAAAGGTTAGAACCCAGGGATATTACAAAGGATTGAACTTTTGTGTATATATGTATGTAAAAATATTATTAATATTAGTATTGAAATTGATTTATTTTACCAAACAATTTTTAAAATTTACAAATTATGATTCATATTATTTGACGTCATGGGTAAATTAAATTCAACTTGTTGCATTGGGATCAAATATTAAATAATTTAAAGTTCTAAGCTGACATTCACTTGTACTTGCGTGTACTACTTATAGTAAATACCTTTTCTTTAAATTAGGTCATTGTGCTGCCAATCATTTGTCTAAATTCAAATTGGATTTTTATATGTGCATACCCAATGCATAGGGTAATTACGCTTGGCCTATCTTCAAGCCCAGCCCCCAAACATAATCAAGTATTTAAGCAGTGTGATTACATGACCCCTTCTGCCACCGATGCGGTCCTGCCTGCGCCCCTGTCTATTCGATTGTTTGAGTGAGCAGCGTTGCACAACACTGTATGGAGGGAAGGCAAAAGGAAACTGGAAATGGAACGGGAACTTACATCTTCGGAATCGTCCTGTGACTGTAGATTCTCGGAAGAACTCGATGATTGCATTTGTTGCTGTTGCTGCTGCGCCTGCTGATGCTGCTGCTGCAATTGCAGTACGGCAGCAGCGGCGGCGTTGGCAGCATTACCGCCGTTCGTCAGCTGGGTAACGGCGTCGCTGTCGCTGGAGGATGCCGTCGACGTCGAGGATGCGGCGGCGGCGGCTGCTGCTGCTGCAGCGGCAGCAGCTGCGGCAGCCGAAGCGGCAACAGCGGCCGCTGCTGGCGTCGACGCCGAAGTCGCTGCCGCCGCCGCCGCTGCCGATTGATGGAAGTTGGAATTATTTGTCAACTGTTCCGAGCAGCGGACGCACGTGGGTATGCTATAGCCGGGCACCTGGAAGAGCTGCAAGATAGTAATGTAAAATCACAGGCCACAATTAGTTGGAAAGTCTGGATGGATGGATTGAAAGAAATGCAGAATGTAATAACAATAATGCTGTTTATTTATTGTGGCAGCCCAACCTTATTTCACCCATCATCTACCCCCCCCTCTCATCCACTGTCTCCTGAACTAGAAATAACAACCGAGAAGATAAACACACACGCATGCACAAAAAATAAAAAAAAAAAGAACAGGGAGAAAAGAAAATAACAACAACATATGTACATTCATAGCAAGTCAACTTGTTGTTGTTTTCATTTCGTGTTATTTTTTTCTCTTTGGTACAGCGTTTTGTTATTCTTTCGCTTTTTGTTTTGTTTTGCTGCCGCACTGCCAGCGCTCACACCAGAGGCGTCCGAAAATGGGGCCAATGAAACTTGAGGAAATCAATTGAAATTTTAAATAATTACTTTTAATTAAAACGTGTTGTGATTTAAATACACTGCTAAATATTGCTCTAAAACATTAACAATGCCTAATTATATATATTTATTTAATTTAATTTCTCAAAAACAAACAAAAGATATTTTTGAAAATATTATTATTAGGTATTTTTGAATGTTTTTTTTTTTCCATTTATTACCTTCCAAGTGAAACTAAAACAAAACCCCTTTGAAACAAAAGCTCGGCGACGTCACTGTTGCCTGGCTGCCTTGGCGCAATTTCTGTCATTTTGTTTTATTATGTATTTCTTTTCGTGCGGTTGATGTTGGGAGGGGGCGGGGGGCGCAGTGAAGGAGGGTAAGAAGAAGAAGAAGGGGAACTGTTGAAAAGGAGTCAAAGTGAAAAGCAAGCGGCGAGCGGCGTAAGCAAAATGTAAAAATAATATTTTTTCAAGTTGTCGGCTTGAACAACTTTTCGGGCTGAGTTGGCTAAAAATAAAAATTGTTCACCAATAGTTTGGGGTCGCATATGTGTATTTGTTTGTGTGTTGTTTTCGTCTCTGTGCCTCTCTCTCACTGTGTGTGTGTGTATGCGAGCCGAACTTTTGCTTTTGCCTGGGAGTGGGAAAAGGAAGGCAATGCGCGCGCTTTTCAACCCCCACCCCCTGTCCTTTTCCCACTCCCACTCCCGCCCATTAATCCATCTCATATCCTCCCATCGTCCCTCCCGTTTCAAAAATAACAGTTGGAAAGCAGAATCCCTGGCAAAATTCAATTGTTTAAAAAAATCAATAGAAATAACAAAATACACACCACTGACAGTTTTGTTGCACATATACATACATGTGTGTATATCGTTTTTTTTTTCTCTTATTGTTGTTGTTTTGTTCTTACCGTTGCCGTTTGGAAGCATAATCTACAGATGGTGTCCATAATGTTAAAGAAGAAGTAAGAAGAATCGGTAGCAGTGGCGGCAGCGGGCGGGAGCAAGACAACGTGCGTTGCACGTCTGCAGTTCTTATTGTTGTTGTTCTTGCAGTTGGTTTTATTACTATTGGTGTTATTTCTGTTGTTGTTGGCCTTCTCGCTCGCGAAGGAAGCGGCGACAGCGGTAAACTTTACCGGTGGTTACCATTTACACATCTTCAGTTTATTTTTTTTTTTGTGCCTTTCCTTTATTTATTGTTTTTTATTATTTCGTTTTGCTCTTTTTTTTTTATTACTTTAAGACAGAAACGCTTTTACTTTTTTTTTACATTTTTTTCTTTGCTTAAGTGATTCCACTTCGGCGCAAAAAAAAAATTATAAATTTGATTTATACAATATTTTCGTTGTACACACACACACAGGCACATGCATGCACGCACACATATACAGCGGCCCGCTTCTTATTGTTGTTGTTGCTGTCACTTCTCTTCACCGTTGTTTATGTTTGCCTTGCACTTGCACATGCGGTGCTGTTGTTGTTGCTGCGCTGTTCTTTTTTTTTTGCAGCTTAATTCCTTGCCTTTTTGGCGTAGTTACACGTAAAAAAAAACAACCAAACGCGTTGGATTCTTTTTTGTATTTTTTTCTTCATTTACAATTCACGACGAAGTTTTGTCCGAACGTTTTTGGGGCCCGATGTTATTGTTGCGCTGCGTACGAGTGTGTGTGTGTTGGGAAAAAACGAATATGAGGTTGTTGGATACCCAAACAGTAGCGGTGCTGCTCTCACGCATGACGATGCGTATGCCTGGTTGCGGTATTGCCATCCCTGTCACCGAAATGGTAGCTGGCCGTTGCTCAACACTGTTCAGAGAGTGCGCAACAGCTGGGCGCGACATTTGAATTTTCAAAAGAAAATCCAATTGTAAAGGAAGAGAATGGAAATAGTTCTAAGCATACTATTTGACATTATTTTGCTAGGATAAATATGCATAACAATTAACTATTTATTACAAAAGCATACAAAAACTCAAAGATACAAGATTATTCAAAAATCAACATTAAAAAGTTTACAAATGGCATTATTAAAAGCAGAAAAACATGTGAAAACCATTACAATGCAACACAACACAATTAAATGCATATTATATAAATTTACTTCCATTTGATTAATTAAAATGTTTAAACATGGGTTTAAGTCACAACATTTCAAATACAATAAACAAATGTCCAGAAGAACAAATTGAAGACAAGGAATGACAGTGGAAAAACGAATCTAGCCCGACTATCGATCCACATGGCGATTTCCTGCGGAGTCAACGTGGTCCACCCACTGAAATCGATCTCCTCGGCCGTATCCGGGCCGTTTCCCTCCGGATGATTGTTGTTGTAACCTCCCTGCGAGGTGGTCGATGCACTGATAGCCCCACTGGATCTGGCCGCGCCCATCTGGCCAAATGCGCTCTCCACAAAGTTGATATCCTGCTTCTGGACGGATCTCGGATTTGGCTGCTGGCCCAAGACTTGATCCTCCTTAATCGTGGTGATGGGCAAGTTGACGGTTAGGTAATTGTTAAATCCTGGTCCACCGCCCAGCGAGGCAGCGTCCCCGGCACTCTGGAGAGCAGTGCCCGAAAAGGAACGCGATCTGGCGTGCATGCTGCGACGTCTTAGCAGTTTCGGGGATAGAGTGGACTTGAGGATGTGCTTGCTATTAAGCTTCTTCACCGGCACACTGTTCTTTCGGCGCCAAATGGTGTTGACAAAGGCAAACTCCACCATGCTGCCAAAGATGAAGATGGTGCAGCCCAGGAACCACACCTCTGATACCTTGATATAGCTCACCTTGGGCAGGGTTTTGCCCTGGGCCGAGGCCAGCGTGATGAAGGTCAGGAGGGTGCTGGTGCCCAAGGTGATTCTGGGCGGCGCTTGGTCAGCCTGCAGCCAGAAGGAGACCCAGGATATGGCCACAATAAGCATGGAGGGCAGGAAGTAGTCCATTAGGTAGAATCCAACCACCCGGGTGAGGTGTACCGTGAAGCTCAGGGAGCTGTAGTTGCCGGCGAAGGCGCCGTGTCTGAGGTCACTGAGGTCGGCATTGATCACGGTTTCATTGGACCAGGAGCGCTGCAGCACGAACTCGGTGAGATGGAGGGCAGAGTCGTAGGTAATCGGTCGCTTCTGTTCCCAATGCAGCACCAGCTCCGATGTGTTGTACATCCAGCTCTCCAGCACCGTGGAGCAGTGCTGCTCGTCAAAGGGGAACTTCTTGAGATTAAGCCAGCAGTATAGCGTCGCCTTGATGCGATTCGAGACGATGACGGTGCCGTCGGGGGAGACGGACGTGAGAATGTCCTTCTGCGTGAGGCCTGGAAATGGGGAAATATATGCAGATTTTATTTAAAACTGTCAAACACAAAAGTTGGTCAAGTTAAGCTTTTAACATATCGATCAGGCACTCACCCAAAATGCTCGAGTCACGCTCGTTGGCCAGGAATATGTGCGGCATCCACAGCGAGTCCCGGAGCTGCTGCTCCCCAAGGATCGGCTGCTTTCGCTTGGGGCTCACGCCACGAAAGTTCAGGCGTGGATCCAAATAGCGCATCTGCAGGAGGGCATAGATCTTGAATTGCAGGTCGTGCGCCTCCAGATTCTGCATAAAGTAGATGTAGGCCCGCATGTAGACGTCGACGGGCAAGCGCTGGCCGCTTTCCGAAAAGGTTACCGGCCGCTCCAGTCGATCGTAGCGGCAGCCGTGGGTTAATTTATCGAGTAACTGCGTCTGCGACAAGCTGTCGCCATCGGCGAGTGTCGGACAGTCCTCGTCCACGGATCCTGCGAGAACCGCCCGCAGGATAACGCAATTGAGAAGAATTTTGATTATTATCGACAAGTCTAACATGGCTAAGCAAACAATTGCATAAAGTCTAAAAGAAACAAGAACATAAAACCACGCGAATAAATTGTAACGGTTAAAGCAAGATGGCGGGCCGGTGTTGACTAATTCGTAAAAGCTTAATAGTCTGTTAAGTTAGCAGTGGCTTAATGTAATGATTCAAAAATTTTAAAATACAGATTTGAACAAATGATTAACTCAAATTAGTTTAATAAAAAAACTAAAGCCTTATGTGTACACAAATTAAAGCACTATTTACATAATTCATTTATAACGTATGTACAAAATGTACTTTCATAAATAAATGCCATACAGTTTTTGCGCTTAACAGCTCCCTGTTATACGTTAACATTTGCTGTTACAAAGGCGCGTAAATTAAAAGTATTTAAAATATTCCCAAAAGTTAATTACGAAAACTTGTGTTGCGATCTGTAAACAAATAAGGATATTACGAATCTTTTTATTGTACCAACATTCAGTTTATAAATAGGTATTTGTTAATAACTTACGATTTATAATCATCAGACCATAACAGTGGCTGTTATAGAGGCGCGCAAATTCAAATATTTTAAAATTATATTTTCAATAAAAAAACACCACCCACAATTAACGTCTTTACTCATTTAAGTTTTTATTGATTTTATTTTACTGCCGCACTTGTCATAAATATACAATTGGGTATATTTAAACATTTACAAAGTTACGCAAGTTTTTCGTTTTTATTTTGTTTCGTTTTTTTTTGTCGTAGTTTTCTTTTGTAGTTCAAACATTTATTTAAGTTTATGAATTCAAATTCATTGATAATATGTATGCATAATTTTATTTTCCTCAATTTTACTTCCCGCTTATTACAGTTACAAAAAAAAAACAATTACCTAGATTTATTTTTTATTTTTTTTATATATATTTATGTGTAGCATATTTATGTCGTATTTAGTACATATTTTGTAATTTTACTAAGCTTGATTTACGTATAAAATGTGTCTTGATTATGGTAAATGGGTATTGCGGATTATGTAGTTGCGTTTCACGGACTCTGCTTACATACATTTAAAAAAGAATTCTCTATTTGTTTTTGTTTATTCGTACACGTAGAAAGTGAAATTTCGAATATATCGAAGAGAGGAGAACTTTAATCGAAAATGCAATGAGAGGGGTAGCTGGGATTAACCACAATTATGGATTATGTTTGTTATAAGTTAATAAATAGAAAAGAGGAACTTACAAACACACCACAATTATTAATTTATGGTACAAAACTAATGAAATAATGCCTTTAATTCATTTTATTGAATCAACTTTAGAAGCACAATTACTCCTTGAATTGCCCTTGAATTGCCCAAGCTTGAAGTTGGGGTCGCTTAGCAACAGAGATATTGATGACAGATAATAACAATATATTGGTTTCTTTTTTGGATAAATAAGTTACAATTCAAAATATAATAAATCCATGCTTTTGTGGCAATCCCTACTGCCTCTCGCTGCGCTTTTCTCGCCTGCTTTCCTGCTGTTCTTGTTTTCTGTAGGTTATTTTGTTTTATTTTGTTTTTTTGCGGCTGTATCTTGCACTACATTGACTAAGTATATCTTTTGTTTACACACTCGATCGGTCTGTCGATCTCTGATCTGCTTAGGAGCTATGGAAATGTATCTTCGCCTCGGCTACAATATATATATCTTTACGCTACACAATATATATTATGTACAGTGATAGTTCGACTTAGGCTACAATCTCTTTTGCTGGTCCAACGGGACTGCTGGAATTTTCCTGGGGGGCAAGTCCCCCGCTTACACACACACAGTACACACAGTACACACATTACACACATTACTTACTTACGTCTTACGCTCGCGGGGAAAAAAACCAACACACACGTTACACATACAAAAAAAAAACAAAAAAATATCCTGTACTTTACACACTAATTCCGATTCGATCTAGGGTTTAGGACTATGTCTAAGGCTAATCGCTAACTAATACTGCATCGTCTGTGTGTGGGAGGAGTCTTAGATGCGATCCTTGTCCGCATGCGTCTCCTGCAGCTCCAGTTCCGTCTCCTCGGCGAGCGTGTAAACGCCGGATACATTGCCGCCCCCAGTGGGCGTGGTCAGGACATCCAGCAGGGGACTGCTTAGCGAGGAGTAACCCAGGCCGGAGTCGCTGCCGTGGGCAATGCAGCTGTTGCCGGGTGTGGTCACCACCTCACCGCCAGAGCCCGGAAGTACAGATCCCGCCGACGAGGAGGCGGGCGTGTAGGCGGGGGCGGGGGCCAGGCGGGGGGCACCATTCGGATCCATTGTCAGAATGGGGACCAGCTCGTGGTTGACGTAGTCCTTCATCACCAGCGATGTGGGTGTGTCTGTTAAAAAATGCAACAAAATATTATTTATTTAAAGTAAAAATATAAATGTAAAGATTTGAAATCACTTGAAAATCCACCCGAAAGTATGCTTTGTTTTTTAAATTTTATTCCTTAAGGCTTTCTCAAATTTATAGCCTACTTTTGGGCATTATTTAAATTAATTTCAGGTCCCCATAGATTTTTTTTATGCTCACCTGTCACCAGGGTCTCTTCGGTGGGGTTGCGCTGGTAGAGATGCCCTCGCTTCTCGTAGTGTCAGGATGCCGGCACATAGTACTGGCCACCCTCCTCGTGCGCCCCATCCATCATGGAACTCCCGGGACCACCGCCGCCATTGTTGCCGGCGATGCCGCTGCCAACCAGGCCCGGTCCCGAATTGGCAACGCTCGTCTTCTTGAACTCGACCACAATGCGAATCCGGTGGACAATCTCCTCGTGGATGACATTGAAGCACATGGCCGTGAGCGTCATGCCCGACATTATGTAGATGGAGCAGAACCAGGTGGTGGCATTCGATTCCCTGCGCAACCCGGGCAGCATGTCCCCAAATCCGATGGTCGACAGGCTCATGAAGCAGAAGTAGATGCCGTCGAGGATGGGCCAGTTTTCCAGGCGATACAGCACAGCGGCGCCGAACACAATGTAGATGATCATCATGGAGAAGCAGAGCAGGATGGGCGCCAGGATGCTCAGGCCGTGCATGGAACCCCTCGATTCGCTGGCGCTCAGCGAATCGATGTCGCCCAATCCCAGTCCACCCACGGTGGCGGCCGACGGTGGATCAACTCCACCTCCAACTCCACCGCCGCCGGCCTCCTTCTCGGGCGTGGCATGGTAGACATCCCTTACGTAGTACGGCTCCTGCATCACCGCCTGTTGCTTCCTCAGCTCCTCCTGCTGCCGCTTTCGTCGCATCCTGCGCTCCTTCTCGGCCATCCGCTTCTCGTCGTAGCAGCAGTAGCCACAGTTCGAGCACAGGCAGCAGCACAGCGCCTTGGAGAAGACTTCGCGAGCCACGCGGGCCAGGATGCTGCCCGTGCTGCTCAGATAGACGAGGGTCAGCGGTATGCCAAAGAAGGCGTATGCCAGGGTGACAATCCGGCCGAGAGTCGTGCGGGGTGCAATGTTTCCATAGCCTAAAAGGAGAAAAAAAAAAACAGAAAATAAATAAATGGAGATTCGAGATCGCGTTTTTAAGTGCCTAAAAGTATGCTACAAAAGTTTAATCTTTGAAAATAGCTTGGTTTTTGGCACATTTTTAATTGTTTGCCAAATATAAATGATTTAAATTACAAAATATACCTTAATACCCTGAAGACTTAAGTCCTCAATGCATCGATTTCGTGTATTTCTTTTAATTAAATAATTATTACTCTCACGTGGCACTGCCCTGAATGTTCATACTTATTATTTTCATATCAAGATACTCCCGCCTCCAGATGAAAAAATGTCCATTAAGATTTATATTTTATTCTTTTTTTTTTTTTTTTCGGTTTTCCCACATTAATTTGGCAAAAGTCAATTTGTGCGATTCCCCCGAGGGATGCCGACTTATTGACATTACCCAAATGAGCCGTAACTTCACATATAATCCCCATTTCCCTTTTCCTACCCTCCCCCCTCCCCTAGCATGTTGTAAAGGCCACCAAAAATAATTAAGCTGGCAGAGGCAATAAAAATGCTTAACAAGCTTAAGGCCGGAAATTCCCTAAGGAAGACACAAAAACGAAAAAAAAATCCAACCAAAAAAAGGAAAATAAAAATGTGGGCGGGCATGGGAACAATTGAGCAGGTGGGCGTGGCACACACACATGCTGGCAGGCAATCGTCGTCGTCGTCAGGTATGTCATGCATAAATTTGAAAATTTCTTAATTTTATTGTTTTCTTTTCGGCCTTATTTGGCTCTGACGGCGGTTTTGCGAATATTTTTTATTTGCACGTGGGCGTGGTTTATTGGTTCTCCTATTTCTGCTTTCATTTTTTTTTTTAGCATTTTTATTGAAGGGCAGAGGGAAAGACGAAGTGGAAGTAAGTCATTTGAGATTGAGGCGGCAGGATGGAGAAGCCGCGGGAGCAAATGAATCGAATCAATATGGGGGTATCACATGTGTGGCAGGGCTCAAGTGCCTCCGGCTGCTGTCATTCTCACAAAAAGGGGGAAGTACAAGTACGAGCACGAGGGATAAGTGCACAGGAAAAAAAAAATAATACAAGATAATTTAAGTATGCCTTAACCTATTAAATAAATGCCACAGAAGTTGCTGTGGATTTGAAATACAATTTAACATTGATTTTTGGACACATTTTTAAATAATTTTCTAATGTGCAGCAATTTCTATGGCAATCATGGTAAGAAAAAAGCTGTACATCAATTTCTGTGACAATCCTGATAGAAAAAAAAACTGTACATCAATTTCTGTGGCAGCCCTAATAAGAAACAAATCTGTGCAGCAATTTCTGTTGCAACCCTGGTAAGAATAAAGCTATTCAGCAGTTTCTCTGCCAACCCTGAAAAGAAAAATGCTGTACAGCAAGTTCTGTGGCAGCCCTGATAAGAATAAAAGCTGTGCAGCAATTTCTGTGACTACCCTGATAAGAAAACAAATTATGTAGTCTTACAAAAATTTAGAAAACCTTACAAAAAGTTTAAGGATATTAAATAAGGTTTAAAAAATGTAGCACATACTTGTACTAGAATTACCTCTCCTGTATATTTTGTTTTAAATAAAATAATAATTTTTGATGGCTTACTTTCTCTCAGTGCCCTTTCGATTGTACACTTAGAAGCTTAGAAGCTGCAACAGTGAAGCTGAAACAGGAAGCGGATTTCGGGGGACAACCTTGGCAACCATGTAATTGCGTTGACAGCAAATTTAAATGAAATCCATTCACCCCCTATGCCGCCTCCGCCCCCGCCCCACCTCGCAGCCGAAATGTCAATGTGTCACAAAGCAGACGACAGCTCAGCATACCCCCATACCCTCCTTGCCCCAAAAGAATATATATTTGCTATATACCCGGTCCCGATCCCTATCCCGATCCCAACCTCCTCCTAAGCACAGTGGTTGCATTGTTAGGCAGCGCGGGGGGGACATAAATCAATCCTGGCCAAGATTTTCGGCAGCATTTTCCTGATTTATTTGCACCACTGTGCCCCCCCTCCCTCAAAAGGGGGAGGGATGGCAAATCCTCCCATGGCTAATAATATTGCCATTGACCCGACTCGAGGGGGCTGTAAAACTCAGCTGGCGCGCTGTCAATTTGCCGGGATATCGGGGATACTCAGGAGCAACTCGCAGAAGCAACTCAGGCAAGTCAAGGATAACGAGGCGTGTACGTGTGGGGGGAGGGGGAGGGTTGGATTGAGGGCATCTACATATTTTATTGAAAGATATTGAAAGATTTCAATATTGAGGCGCACACATGGGCGTTAAATGGGCCAGAGGTTCCAAGTACTTGTACTGAGAGGAAGCCCAGTATCAAGTCGTTGGTAATTGAAATCTATCAAGTTGAAAAATAAGAAATAATATTAGATACATAATTAGATAGTTAACATTAAAAGGAATATTTATTTCTAGGGATTTATTAATTCAATAACTTAATCTATAATTGATTTCCTCTTTTAATGAGAGAAAAGCTTTAATAAAAATGTATAATATTTAATTTATAATATGAATTGAAAACTCTGCTTTATTTTCTTTCTGTGACCGTTCGCTAAAAGCATTTATACATAATAAAATATACCTACAAGGTGTATAATTACGTTGAAAAGGATAACAATAGAAGGAGCCGGCTTTGCTGCGGGCTAATTGAGTGTTTGCTTTCAATTTAACTTACTAAATACTGCTACTTTAGGGTTATTATAACCGCTTTAATTAATAAACGAGCTTTGAAGTTATTAAAAATTTTTATTTAATATGAAAAGCCATTGAAAAGCTTTAAACAAATATTGATTTCGCTTGTTAACCACAATTATTAGTATTTTTGAATCATTTTTATTAAATTTACAATAAAAACCCAAATTTTCAGTATTATTGCTTTCGATAAACAATCGCATTTAAATAGAAACCCACGCCTATTACGATTCCGATCACAAAGTCCATTTTCTTGCCATTACAACTTCAATTACGAACGAGGCTCCATTTCGTTTCGATAGATATTTATCGCTCGGGATGGGCGAATCTATCGATTGAAGCGCTTCCGCCAGAAGGGAAATGCAAATAAATCGCCCGTCGCAATTGGGTATGGGGCTAAGCCGATAGGCGAGTGAATTATTTATCGAATATGCGTGCTGGGCAAGTAAATACAATTACCCTCTCGCAACTTAAACACACGCTCGCGCCATAAACAACTAGCCCTAATCTGCCTTCGACTCCGCTTATCCCAGGCTCATTGAGGCCCATTTATATATATGTACGATATATATATCGATGGTCCTCGGTTATGCCCACACACACACACACACACACACATAACACAAAATGGCGGGGCATAAAACCGAATCGCAGGGCCCCAAAGATGCGCAATTGATGATAGTGACTGTGCGGACTACGGACTGTGTGCAAATGGAACTCAGTTTTCTCCGCCTCCCCATCTCTCTCTCTGTTGCTGTGTGAAAATGGAAAATGAAATTTAAAATTATTTTGCAACTAAATTACTTGTCTTATTGCTGTCCAGGGGATTGGCCGATCCCGATCCGGGCGCTCCTATTTATTGTGCCAGCGACAGCCGAAGGAACGGAAGGAAGTCGGAGCAGCCCGCCTATAAATTCGCATTTATGCCCAAGACAATCATAGAACTCACGCCAACCAACGAGTAACATGAATGGGTGTAACTTGGGGATACCCTGGAACTCATAAGTACTTATGCATATTTTTAAATATATTTTAAAAGAGATTTCCATAAAATTAAATCGTTTTTCAGTAGCATTCTTTAATCCAAATATACATCGAATTTGTAGGTATTAAATACACCCATATTTTGTTACTATTTCGGGATATTGAAATAAAATATTCCCTAAGTTTGTATAAAACCTTATAAAGATTTGTTTAAAAATTAAATTTCCAATATCCCCAAAAGGGAACCAATTCCAACCGAGGGTAGCCTGGAACATGGAACATGGAGCCCACTGCATCCAGAGTACATTCGAGTGGCTTAGTCCTTCGCTGGCCAGAAGCACGGACCAATAATCATAATCATATTGTTTGGGATGCCCGGCCAAGAACAATGAAGACCTGCTCGCCTGCTGGCCAAAAATATACACAACCCACAAAAACAATAATAATAATCATAATAATAATAATAAGCAAGGACAAGGACAAGGCGTGGGTGGCGGCAGGATGTCATGTTAATACAAATGTCCCGGCAGCAGTCTGCTGACTAACGCAATTGCAAACTGCCCCGCCCATGGCCAGCTTTTCCCCCTCACTTTTATGCATTTGCAAGGCAACAAAAAAAGAAAAAAAAAAACAGGACTCGGGTCTACGGAATGGTAATGATGGCTGGGGCCCTTGCCTGGTCCTATATTTGCTTTCTGGCCTTTTGGCATGAACTGCCAAGATCAGCAGAAAATTTTTGCAAATTTTATTTTATAGCATTTTCACAAGTGGAAAGTCGTGTCGATGTATCCCACACACACGCAAATATATGTTACATATACAGATACGTATGAGTTCGTATAAATTCCTAGATGTGTGCACCGGAAAAAATAACAACTTGATGTTTTAAGTAATATATATTTTCTTTTGTTTAAATTATGATTATGATTAAAGGGGAATAAAATCGTTTTTTAAATCGCCTTTTTTATGATTTTTGGTTAATTTATCAAGAACTCAATATAATTTGTGACTGATGTATAAAAAAATAACTTTTAGAATAGACATTTTTTATAAAATATATATTAAATTGAGAAAAAAAAACCCTAAATTATATAAAAAAAAATTTAAGTGTTAGGATAATTCAAGCGCATCAAGGAATATAATAGTACTTCTGTTGATATTTTCTTTAAATAAAAAAAAATATAACCTTCTTTCTCACTGTGTAAATATGCACTTGTGTATATGTGCGCGTGTGTGTGTGCTGATTTGCGTGTGTTTGTGTCTCGGCCATTCGGGCTAAGCAAATAGCTTCGTTTGTTGTTTTGCTCTATCAATATTTGACTTTCGGCTTGCTTTTTTGTCTTTTTTTTTTATTTTTCCTCTTTTTTTTTTTAGGGTGAGCCTACGAAATTACCGTCCAAAAAGACAGGGCAAGGGGAGCGGGGGGAAAACGCACACGGCAGCAGCATTCGTCGTTGAAATTTTCCTGGGAACTGACAACTGGCAACAAAGCTCAGAAAATCGAGAAAAGGTGAGGCGAAGGGAGAGCCTGCGTTGTGTTGTTGAATGTTGGGGCTTAAAAGTTTTCCCTCCACAAACCAATATTTAAAATTGGGCAGGACATTTCTGGGGGGAACTGGGGGCTAAGAGGGACCTTCTCAAAGGGTCGTCGTCCCTGCTGACAAATGCCAATTGAGAAATCCTCGACCGAGTCAGCAATCGCAGACTTATCGAATTAGTTTTGGGTAATTGAAAGGGCCAGGCCGACAATCGATGACAGGGGTCATCGAAAGGGAACTGATATTGAATATATATCGATTTTAAAGTGGGTCCTTAAGCTAGAAAAGTGGTCAAGGAGGAAGTTTTTGATTAACTAATCGTTTTTGATAAGAAAGAAACTATAGCTAGATTTTCCTGTTTTTTATTTTCGATATATAATCGATTAAAGTGCCGCCGATAACACTTCTGTTGTACCAATTAAAAATAAATCATGGCCGCTGAGTTTCTAATTGGCTTTTCCTGGTTTTTGGTTTCCCCACAAGCTTGTTAGTCAATCGATAACTAATCGTTATATGCCAGCGATAACACTTCAGCTTCACATTAATCAATTACCGAACGCAGTTCTCAAGGCTTGAATTACACCAGCATCATGCATGTGACCATGCAGGATCATCGTCGTTGCCATCGTTATCATCATCAAGGACACCACATTTAGCACCCGTTTTTGCACACAATTTTAGACCCCGTTTAGCTGGCAGCTTTACCCAGTTTTCCACCTCGTCCTTTTTTAGCCACCACTGATTCCCCTCAGTTGCCATCAACAACAGCCAGCAGTGGGTCCAGGGCCCAAATGCACTCATGCGATGGTGTCAAAAGGTGTACGGGTCATGCTCATGGCCTTTCCCCGTGCTCACCTTTACATGAACAGAGAGGAAAATAAGGTGAGAGTTCTTTTGAATATTGCATTTTAATAGTAAACTAAATAGATAGCAAAATGTAATGAAGAAACTTGTTTAAAATAAATATTTTGTATATAAAAATATAAGTTTCGGGTACAGAATTATTTTTAAATCTAATTTTATTTTTCCTTTGCCTTTTCAGACAAATTAAGTCAGGAAACACCCCTAAAAACCTTCTTTTAAAGCGAAATAATTGTAAATATAAATCAAAATAAAAAACAACATCATAATCCAAGATTTGAGTCATTTTTTTAGTCAGTGTAGCCGCCTATTGCCTTTGGTATCCTGCAAACAAGAGCGCACTCACTCGCCATTCAAGTAAAACAAATTTCCGTTGCTGGAACATCAAATTTATGGCTCACACAGCCAGCCATAGCCACAGCCATAGCCATGGCGCGGGCCATTGTTTCTGTGTCTCCCCCCCTTAGGTCCTTTTTTAGCCACCCATGGATAGGTGTCCCCCCTGCACCTTTTTGTGACGCTGGCAGAGGCGGCAGAAAAGAAGGCCACTGGGCACTTACCAATTGTGGTCAAAACGGTCAGCGAATACAAAAACGCTTTGGCAAAATTCCATTCGTGCGGCGGGCCACCGCCCACGGCCACGCCTCCAACGCCACCGGCGCGATGATGGTGATAGTGTGTGTGAAGGAGCACGGCTTCCGTGGCCGGATTGTTGTTGCTGTTGCTACCAGCAGGACTGCCAGAGGCGGAGGACGAGGGGGCGTTGGCGGTGGCCACATCGTCGTGCGATAATTGCAGCATAACATCCTCGTTCAGTCTCTTGATTAATTGGTCTTGAAACTTGGCTATTTCAAGTGCGGCTAATCTGTAGGGCAGAGCGAGAAGGAAACAAGATAGAGAGAGAGATGAGAAGAGGCAGGAAAGAAAGTTACGACAGGGAGTAGGCATGAAATCAAGTATACGCCCGGGCTATTAAGTATACGCACCGTGTGGCCAGAGTGTTGACTTCAATTAACCTTACATACTAAGAAATACTGAATACTATGTAAATAAATCAAACTAATCTATTTAATTAAATTTTTAATTTATAATAATCATTAAAATATATAAATAAGAGAATTTGGCAAACAAAATACTTGAAAAGTCAGCTAATTTATAATCAAATTTATTAGAAAAAATAATTCAAATGAAACTAACTTCAAACTAAAGCTTTAAACATTTATTAAGCGATTTTAATTTAATTGGATTAAAAATTCCTGTAATTTTGATTAAAATATAAATTTAATTAAATATTAAATTAATAATAAACTTTAAAATATATAAATAAGAGAATTTTGCAAACAAAATAAATGAAAAAGTCAGTCAAATTTATTACAAAAAAAGAATTAAAAAGAAACTAACTTCAAACGAATGCTTTTAACATTAATTAAGCAATTCTAATTTAATTGGAATATAAATTCCTTTAATTTCAATTAAAATATAAATTTAATTAAATATTTAATCTATAATAATCATTAAAAAAAATAAAAATTGGCAAACACAATACTTGAAAAATGCAGCTAATTTATAATCAAATGTATTACTTAACTTCAAACGAATGCTTTCAACATTATTTAAGTGATTTTAATTTTATTGAGTTATAAATTCCTGTAATTTTAATTAAACTATATTTTAATAAAATATTTAATTTATAATAATCATTAAAATATATAAATAAGAGAAATTTGAAAACAAAGGAGATGAAAAATTCAGCTAATTTATAGTCAAATTAATTACAAAAAATAATTCAATGCTTTCAACATTAATTATGTGATTTGAATTTAATTCAATTATAAATTCCCTTAATTTTAATTAATATATAAACCCAATTCCCTTACTTTGTCCAATTCTCCTTGTAGAGAATATTCAGCGAAACGGTTATGTCCCAGATATTCTCAATGGTCCGCTGACGCACATCGTAGGTGTCCGGCGAAAGGGCAAACTGCGGCAAGCCGCCCGAGTCCAGATCGGCATCCTCCACGCCGTAGACGAAGTCACCGCCAAAGGGTCCGCCACTAACAGCTCCACCACCACCACCACCTGCTGGGCCAGAGCCCGAGATCATTCCCTGGGCGGCCACGGCAGCGGTTATCGTATCGTTGTCGCCATGATGTCCCGGCGCTGACGGGTGTTGCTGCTGCTGCTGCTGCGGTGTCCTCAGTTGCTGCTGCTGCTGATAGATACTGTTGCCAGCCATGTTGCGCTTGGTGCTGGCCAGTGTGTGCTGCTGATGCAGCAGGGCCGAGTCCTCGTTTTCAATGGTCAGGAAGATGAAGGAGCCTAAGGACAAAAGCCGAAAAATCATCATCATTACACAGAGAGAGAAATAGGAGAAAGTATCTTAAGGAAATTATTTGAAATTAATTTATTTTATGGGATTTTCTACAATATAATTACTAAATTTATATTTTATATTTATTTGGAAACTAATTTATCTCGTTTAATATGTTTTTTTCCCCCTGTACATCATCATCTTTTGCTGTTCCTTCCCCTTGCAAAATATGAACTCAACGTTAACTCATTTGCTTGTGATGCGGCAAGAAAGGATGCAGCAGCAGGGGACTGCGGCAGGAAGATAGGGCACAGAACATAAAGCATCTTGAAGATGTTGCAATCGCTCTCAGCCGGGAAGGCTTAAGGGCTTCCTGTTTTTGGAACACCTTGGTGAAGGGCAACAACACATCCTCTTGCAGGTTTCTAGCTAAATCATTGAGGATTTTGAAGCACAAAGAGGCCTTAAGCCTCCTCTCCAAAGAAACAAACTTGGGAAAATTCAAGCTTAGGGAATTCGATATATTCTTGTGTAAAAAAAATATTTAATCTGTTAACTAATTCATTCTTAATATACTTTTATTAGATAAAATGAAAATATTTCTATCGTTTTCCCTAAAAGTTTCTCTTCGAAATAAATTTATTTATAAATGTAAAAACATATCCCCTAATAAATCATTTATAAACTGATTTTGTAAAGCTAAAAAAATCCTTTAATTAATTCCCAGTCATGTCAAGTATTTTCTTTCTTTTTTAATTCGAATGAGTTGGCTCTTTTCCTTCCTTCCCAAAATGTTCACGCCTTGCCCATGTCCTTCACTCAAGTTTCTGTCCTTAGCTACGGCTCCCTTTGCCCCACAATCGATACCAGGTCCCGGTCCTGCCTCTTGGGGCCATCCGTGTTGATTCCTGTCACTCATTTAATGTTAATGCCCCGCCAACTAATACACACATGTCACACATTTTGTCAAGTTTTTGAAAAGTTTTCGCCAGCCTTCGACAAAGTTGCCATTTATTTATTTTCTTTATTTTGTTTTCCTTTTTTTCTGCCCTGAGAACGATGTTGAGCGTATGCGAAATGATGAGTTGATGTCCTCGCCGAAAGCCAACACATGTCAAAGTTAAAAATAATACACGACTGTAGTGTGTCGGAGGGAATGCTAAGATGATGGCCCGGACACAAAGCTGAAGGCCTGACATATCCGCTTGGAGCACAGCAGTGGCTCTTTCGGCCGGAAAGAAGATTTATTGAGAGGGGAATGTGTTAATAGTATTTGTTAAACTATTACATAGTTTTTGTTTGGGGTTTTATTGAATTCAAAAATTCCTACTACTGTTACTATTTAGTTAAGATTTATTTATCATGTTTTAAATTATATTGTGCAATGATTTATAATTTATTTTCATTTGTTTCATAATATTTTCGTTGCATTAGGTAATTCTATGATGTTTTCAATATTTAGTCCATTAACTTGGCCTTATATACATATGTATACATATATTTAGGTTTCCACATTTTGCTTGACATTTAATTTGTTCTTTAATTTATTGTTTAAATCATTTATAAATTAATGTGTCCTCTATCTTATCTCTTAAATTCAACGCCTTTTTGTCTCAATACCTGTTCGTTAATCTGTCTTTTAACTTGTCCGTTACTCTGAGCTTTAACTTGTCTATCAATGTCTCCAGTTTATTTTACCTTTAATTTTTTCTTAAATTTACATCTTAATTTGATTTATAATTTATCAGTTAACCCATATGTTATTATGTACGTTATCGTGTCTGTTAGTGTCTTGTGTTCCAAAATCCTTTCGTTAACTTGTCCGTTCATTTCTCCAGCAACTACTTTAAGTTTATAACTTAATGTATCAGTTTATTTGCTTAAATTTATTTTAAATTTATTTTTAAGTAATGGTTATTATTTATTTGTTAACCCATTTTTGTTGGCATTTAATTTTTATCACAATATCTGTCTATTATGTGTCCTTAAAAATGTTGGACGTTTTTTTGTTACTTATCATTGTTAAATTGTTATTTAATGTAAAAGTTACTTATTAAAGTCAAACTTATTATTTATTTTTCTTAAATATCTCCCCTAATTTGTTTAAAATATTGTAGATATTGTAGAGCAACTCTTCGGCTTTATAGAGTATTTATTTTGGTGGTGCAAGCCACTTGTCCCAACTTGTAACTTCCACTAGAGCGTGAAAGCGCTGTTGAATGGGTTGAGGACACCAGAAAAAAATACAAATAAAATGATGTGAGAAGTGTGTGTGAGTGTGGCTAAAAGGCATCTGTCATGTGTGTGCTGACGGTGTGACGTCACGGGCCTAGCGAAAGTTAAATAATTGTTTGTGTCATTTTGATGATTTCCTCCTAACAAGGGACAACTTTTTCGACCAGCTGTTGTCGCCAAGGCACACACGCACACACGTGTGTGTGAATTTTTCGATTTGTTTAAAGTATTTCGCAAAAACGCACACACATGTGCGTTGCTGCTGCGGTGTGACTGTTGCTGATGTTGTTCTTGCTGCTGCTGTTGCTGCTGCTGCTGCTGCTGCTGATGTTACTGCTGTGTCTCCATCCAGCGCTGCTTGTCAAAGCAGCCGTCGCCGCCAGAGAATCGGAGGAGTTGGGAGATGAGCCAGGGATGGAGACGGATTTCCGGTTGGGGAATCGGGATGCGGATACAGATACGGATACGGATACGGATACGGAGAGTCCGCGTCAAGCGTTGGCTTTGCTAAACACAGTGATCCTTTTGATAATTTATTATTTTTTTCTTTTATTAAGTAGATTTTAACTAATTAAGTTTTTTTTGGAAATTCCAAAGCCTGCATTGCTTTTAATTTAATTTTAATCTTTAATCTTCCCTTAAATCAATTTAAAAATCTAAAAATTAACCAAAAGTTCTGCATTTTCTAGCCATCACTGTATCCTATCCACCAATACACACTGTGATAGGAAAACATAAGTTTTTGGCGCTGCGGCCGCCATTTTGACGTTTGTTTTTGGCATCGAGTGGGTGGGATTTCGGGGGGGTGGCAGCGGCGGCGAATGATTAATTAAATTTATCACGTTGTCGTGCGGCGGCTTTGGTGGCGTTCCACCCAGTTCCTGTTGTTGGTTAATTTAAACGTCGAAGTCTGTGACAAGATACATTAAGCATCCTTGTACCGTCCTTGTCCCAAACAGTAAGCGTATCCACTAGTGTATTCCATGCACAGTAAAAATAATAATCATAAAATACTAAAACCCAAGCAAAAATATTTACACAGTCGGACATTAAATTTAAAGAGAAACCTTTAGGTGACTTTCTAAATGATTTCAGTTCGTGGGAATATTATAAGAATTATTATCACAGTTTCTTATATTTTTTTATTATTTATTTCCGGTGTATTCCACTTCCGTATCTGTAAATGTATCTGTATCTGACACGCGTGCCGCAAAAAAGGAGCAGGCGAAACGAAGCGAGGCGAACGCGTGGCCGAAAGAAGATGCCGCGTTAATTAGGGAGGCCGCAGCGGCAATGAAATGGCATCCACAGACATCGGATACAAATGATATGTGAGTGCTTGTCACGCACAGTACTGTCAATTTACCTATTTATGTTATATACACACGTGCACCATCTCATATATCTATATAGATAATTATGTGCAATTGGCGGAAATTGTAGCTATTTTGGAAGTACTTGACACAAGCCTTTGGGCACTCAGGGGCGGAAGTTTTCTTAGGGTTAAGGATTAAAGATTAAAGCTTAATAGATTCGATTCCACTGGATTTTTCCCTAAAAAACACTTTTTCGAAAGCAGATATCTTTTTAAGTTTTCGATATATAAATTCGATATTTCTGATAACACATAATATTGCTTTTAATGCCAGAAAATTCTAGCAAAATGTATGGTGGATGAAATGTAAACATAAAACACTTTCGATATATAATTTAGATATTTCCGATAACAAATAATATTACTTTAAAAGGCAAAAAAATCCAGCAAAATGTAGGTGGGCAGCATCATGAAATGTAAACAGATTTCTAATGATAAAACACCCAAAGGAACACATTCTATCATTCGATAATTCATTTACTTATTTTCGATAAGTAAACAAATTCCTATTTTGCCCACAAAGAAACTAGCTAAGTGTAAGCGAACAGCTGCAAGGAATTAAAACTGATTTCTTAATTTAAAAAAAAAACCCAGTCGAAGGCCATCGCTGCTAGTTAAATAATTATTAAGTATAACATTGTATGTTAGACTTAATTTGTTAAATAAATAAATAAATAAAAAACCCCCTTTAAAAAAGGGAAAATGCTTTCATGCTATCGATATACAATTTCGATACTTTCGATAGGACAAAAAACTCACCCAACAACGTGTAGGCCAGCAACAGCATGCAAATGCCCAAATTGGTGAGCAGGGCCGACCACACCGTCTGCGAGGTGCCCTTGCGCTTCTTTTTGGAACCCTCCTTGGAGCCATAGCCCGGCGGGGTCTTGCCCTCGCTGCCGCCGGAGGAGGAGCTGTTCCCCGCGGAGCCGGCGTCCCCTCGACCGAAGCAGGAGCACCATCCCTGCCGCTTGCGTTGCCGCTGCTGCTGTTGCTGTTGCTGCTGCTGCTGCTGCTGATGTTGCTGCTGCAGCTGGTGTTGCACCTGTGCCTGCGCCTGAATGGATGCGGCCTGCGGATGAGCCGGCGGCAGTGGTTCCTTACGGTTCGGCGGCGTGCTGCTGCTGCTCATCAGCTGGAGCGGCAGCAGCTTGGCGTTGCTCTTTAGAGTGCCACAATTGCTGCCGGAATTGTTGTTGCCACTGCCACTGCCGCCGCCGCCGGTGCTGCTGCTGCTGCTGTTGTTGTTGCTGCCACTGCCACCGGCCAGGGGTTGCAGTGGCATTGGCAGGGGCAGGCTGAGGGGGAGTTGTTGGAGGGATTGGAGGTTCGGGGGCGGGGCCATCAAGTCACTCACATAGCCGGCGGTGGGATACTTTAGGATCCCCGGCGGCGCCAGCGAAGGTTGCGCCATCGAAACAACAACCTAAAAGATTGTACAAAATATAGGGAAATGAAATATTTAATAGTTTATTATATATTTATTTTATTTATATTTTTTATTTTATTTTAGAAGCCAGGTAAATTGTATTTAAACCCACCTGACCGCCCTGGGCCCCGCCTGGTGCTTGACCACTTTGGTTGGCGGCCACCTCAATGTCCTCCAGCGTGGGCATGGGCAGCAGGGGCGTGGTCTTGAAGGTCGTGGTCGCGGGCGGCTGAGCTGGGAGCAGGAGCGGAGCTAGCTGGGCGGGCGGCATGCTGGGCAGTATGCCAATGGACACGTAGCTCCCGGTGCCGCCGGTCGAGGTGGGCGCGCCGCCATAGTGCATGGCACCGCCGGAGGAGGTGGGGACCAGTCCGGGTCCGGAGCAGGACGTGGGTGTGGCCATGGCCATGGCGTGGCTGGGCGGCGGCGGCGGCGGTTGCGCCCCAGTTTGCATGGACATCGGTTGATCCGGATTCATCTTGCATTTGGTCGCTGTTTTCGCCGCGCCTTTCCTGCTTCCACAGATCAATCAGTCAGTCGGTCAATCAATCAATCAATTAGGCTGGGAAAGAGAAAAAAGGGGGAACATCTCTTGTTATTTATGTGTTTTTGTTTATATTTTTCAAAATAATTTTAACAGACTTTTATATTTATTTGGAATTTATTGATTGCAAAATTGATTTAAATATTAAATAAAACTAATTTTAATATTTCGTAGATATTATTTTAAGATGGAGTATTATTTATTTGATATTAAATGAATTTGTATCAAGATATTTGTGTGTATTTTTTTTTTAAAGAACTTTTTATACTTATTTGAGTTTTTGTGACTGGAATATTGATTTAAATATTAAATAAAACTAATTTTTATATTCTGTTGATAATATTTTAAGTATTAAGTATTATTTCTTTGATATAAATTGAATTTGTATCAAGATATTTGCGTGTATTTTGTTCTTCTTAAATAACTTATTATATTTATTTGAATTTTTGTGACTGGAAAATTGACTTAAATATTAAGTAAAACTAATTTTAATGTTCTGTATACATTATTTTTAGATAATGTATTATTATTTTGATTAAAAATAAATTTGTAAGCAAGCTTTTTGTGTGCTTTTTAGAAAAGTAGATATTAGGAGATTACAAGATTTCTTTATAGTTTTCGACTTTTTCCGCATCGTTTTTTCTGCTGTTGATTCTGCTATCTTTTCATGCACTGCTGGTACTCTTCTGTAGTATACATCTGCTGGTATACTGCTGTTACTCTGCTTTTCTCCTACTCAGTTTTACATACATTTTCAGCTCTTTATTTCTCTACATTTTTGAATATATTTATGTATACACTTTATATCTCTATATAACCCTAATCGTTAGCCAAAAATTCCTGGTATTTATTCCCCAATATTTATTGTTTAAACTCCTGGTAATATGGTAAACCTTAGCCATCATCTCATTCTGTATTCATTGACTTCATTTCATGCCAAAATAGGCAAAATAGATACGATAAACCGCTTTTGGTATTCCGCCTCGATGGCCAAAGGCAATCGCTTATAACTCCAGAGCCTCCGAGAGCCGAGAGCCGAAGCCAAAAGCCGCAGCTGAAACTCATTTGGAGTTTGGATTGATTTGGACTCGCTGGAGTTCTGGCCTTTTGGCAAAGGTAAAGCTAAAGTGGTTGAGTGCGGCTCATCAAAGCATTAATTAACAGGCACTAAAACACACGCACACGCACAGAGGGGCACACACGATCTGGTTCGGTAATCAGAATGCCGAAGACATTCCCATTAATTTGCACAATTGAATGCTTTTCATTAAGTTGCAATTACTCGAAATTAATCGCTTTTGCCAAAATGCCAAAAACTGGCTGGGTGTGGGCGAGCTCTGTCTGTCTGTCTGTCTGTCTGTAAGCCGCTTAGGCCTCATTTCCATCATCAACTTTGTCATCGTCGATTGAAGTTTCGGTTTCGCTTTCGCTTTGATTGAAATGCACAGAGGCGTGGAATTTGTATAGTTTTCATTTCGATTTCCAACCCCAACAATCTGGGCTAGGTGAAAAACTTAAGCTCTAAGTTATTGGCCTTGAGTCACTTGAATGGAATCAAGAGCTGGGGGAAAATCGGGCAAAATCAAGGGGAATAGAAGAGAGTCCTAAGGGTTAATTGGAAAAAATAGATATCAGATATTAGATGCTCTTTTTTTAAGTTAAAAAAATCAAGATAAAATCTATGTAATTATTTGCCATTTTCAGATATTATATTCATAATATATGTGATTTTTTGGGTAGAGATTTCAAGGTCTTACTTATTTTAACAAATTATTTAATAGACATTTTTAAATAATAATTTTCCTAAAATTACCCTTAAACCTCTTGAAGGTCCCAAATTCCCTAATAAATTCCCTAGGGTATCCTAAACAAAAAAAGAAGAAAACTAGAAACTGCCAGAAGGCGGCATAGAGACGAAGGTGTGGCAATTAAGAGCACGCTCGCAAGGACACAAGGACACGCCTAGTGTGCCGTGCTCTGCATATTTTAAGGCTGTGTGTTTCCCCATTTTTTTCTTGGCCTTTCCTTCGGCTGTTCGAGGCACAGAAGGCGGTCAAAAGGCCGTCAAGTGGCGCTTAGAAAAGCGCCGGGGAAAACAAAGGCGGAATAAACAACAGGGCGAGGCGCCTGGCCGGAATTCAGTTCAAGTGCAATTGAGGCAATGCCAGCCAATGTGTTGCGCATTTCGGATGCACGCCGGAGCCCAGGTGCCAATGGAGACAGGTGAATCTCGGGCGAGGGCAAACTTTGGCCAAACAGAATGGCAAAAGAATGAAAGACAGCAAACAGATCGAGGCACAAAGAGCGTGAATCAAATCGCGATTGGCCAAGGTGCAAAATATCCATTTTATGGGCAGGAACACAATTGCAATCAAGGTGAGTCGATGGGGCTTCGTTTCAAGATCTAGCCAAGTCAAGAAAACGGAAGAAAGTTCAAAGGCAATGTTGGTTGTTTAAGGGGTTTTTGGAGGATTAAAGAAGAAAATGTAGTTTAGAGCTTAGGTGGTAAAATATTTAATAAAAACTGTTTTTGTGTCCTGTAAATATAATATTTTAAAAGATTTAATTATGAGCTTAAACTCGAGCCTGATAAGCTCCTGACTTAATTAAAAATTATTCAACGTTTTAAGTTAAGAGTTACTAATTTTAATTGGAATTTCGGAAGCTGTACAATTTTCCAAATAATTTTTAAAATTTTCCCACCCCAAAGTCATCCTGAAATATATTTTATAACCTTTTTTTAAGTTTAAATATCTTGTAGTTTTAAACTTATCTACATGTTATACCCCTCTACTCCCTTTTTCCATAAATCGAAGCAATTATAATCAATTTAGTAATTAATTGTTATGTACTCAACTTTTATTAAACAATTAAATTTCAATGAGCTCTCGAAGCCTTATTCGCTGTATTAATTTTATCGCCTTTAATCGGCAGCAGACAATTTTTGCGACTTCAATTTCCATTTACGCATGATTTGCGTTGCAGCAGCCAAACAGAAACAGAAACAGAAACATGGTGTGCGGAAAATCACCGCTTTTCCGCCCATAAAACGTAGAAGGGGTGGATTAAGAATCATTTCCTGGTGCAGGCAGTTTTCCAGCCAGTTTTCCAGCCCGCAACGGCTCTGAGCATTAAATGCTCGCTCAAATGAGATGAAAACGGGACCGGTCTTCTGACCAGCAGCAAAATCGCTAGCCAACTCGAAGCTCTGACCACAAAAAAGTGCAGGGGTTTGAGAGGTTGCAAAAAAAAAAGAAGAGAAAACTTTAAGGATAATACAATTGGACTGAGGAATACCCGGTTATCTTATAATAAATTTTAGTGGCTTTGAAATCAATTTACAAATATTTATTTTACCTTTTCATAAAAAAAAAATACTTTAAATATTTTCAACCACACTTTTGGACACCTTTTTAAGGCGATTTCTTGTGCAGAGAATATATACATATATATAAAGGAGACAATATACCCTTCATTTTCTCTAGGATTATTAAAGGGTATTGAAAGTCCCGCTCCCGAATTTCGGGGCCCAATATTTCAAACACGCGTCGAACGCATTTCCCGGGGCGGAAAACGGTTACAGCGGAAATGCAACTTTGCCCGTTGTTCGAGCGTAACTGTTGTTTATGTTTGTCCACACACACACACACACGCACACAGTTGCAATTACACACACTAACGCACACTGTGGCCTCAGTAATCAACAAGGGAGTGAGAGCGCGAGAGACCCGCATAAATTGCTATTTTTTCGGCCAACACTTTTTTTTCGCCGTGTTCCATTTCATCTGGGCTCTGCTTTTTCGGTGCCACTGTGAGAAAAACACAGATAGGGTCAACAATTTTAGAGATACATTTAGTATAAGCCCCGGAAATCAAGTATCCGTTCATAAAAAATTAAAAATAAATTAATATGGAATATGGGAATATGTTTGCCTAAATCTTAATACTAATTTTTTCAGGACCTAAGTTTTTGGTTCAGTATGTTTCGCGCGCGACTTTCTGCCTCGTTTTTTTTCGTGAAAGATTCTACCGTAGCTACAGTGTCCTTCTAATGTCCTGTTTCTTATTTCCTTGTCACTTCTTGCCAATTTTTTTTCGTTCGTTCGTTTGTTCACTCCTTCCTGCCATTCCTGGCATTCATTTTCTCGCCGTGCGTTGACAAAAGTCTCACGCAGTAAATTGAGATGGATGGCCGACGAGGCAATGGACACAGCAGGGAACATGCAGGGATTTGGGGGAAATGGGAAATGGGAAATGGGAGGCCGTGAAGGAGGAACTGGAAAACTGAGGGATCTGGACGACTGAGCCAATAAGCTGGGCGGAGCAGCAGCATCTTGGGAAACTGATTCGTCAGTCCTCAGTCCTCTCGCTCAATCCTCATTCTCGTTTTATCCCCTCTTCTTTAATTGGTTTGTCTTAAGGTCCTTCTGGATTGTGATATATATATATTTTTTAAATTAGTTTTAGTTAAAGGAAAAGTGTTTTAAGTAATACATAAAGCCTTTTAAGTTCTAAATTTTTAATATCACTTTCTGGATTTTTATATATATATTTTTTAAAATTAGTTTTAGTTAAGGGAAAAAGGTTTCAAGTAATTCATAAAGCCTTTTAAGTTATACATTTTTAATACAACTTTCAAACATTTGCCTTAAGGAAACGTTGTCAGCTTAATTATATTTTAAAATTAAATACCCCCATTAATTGTTTTAAAAAAAGATCAACTGACTGATATTTGTTAAGCTCAATGTCCTGGCATTCTTCTCGCAAAAACCGGACTGTCCGTAGAAATAGTAAATAATTAAATTTAAGTGATTCTCGAATTGAATCCACTTGAATCCTTTGGCGGCACATTTACTGATTCCCGGCTTCTGTTTGCCTCATTATCGGCTTTGTGCAAAAACACAATTCGCCTGTCAATCGTCGGCGGTGGGAAATCCCTGGCATTTGACTCGCGAAATATATATACATATATATTTAATGTTGCTTTCGCTGGCTCTGTGGGATATTTCAATTAATTTTATATTCAGCACTTTTGCTGCTCATTTTTATGCTGATTATTTGAGTCTCGAAAATTTGCAGGCGTCATTAAATGGCATTTTTATTGGCCTTGCAAATGTTTCGCTTCCTCATCTTCATTCTTCTTCTGCTTTTGCTTCTGCTTCTGCTTTTGCTCCTTTAACTCTGCTCTTTTTAATGCATTAATTGTGCTATCTTTTTTCAGCTCATTCTTATTTTTTTCTCCGATTCGTTTTGTATTTTTTGGGCCAGTGGGCGTGGCCGGGAGTATCATTTGTTATATGCCCCGTTTTATGAGCGGCTCACTTGGGTGTTTTTTTTGGTTCGTTTTGTGCGAAAGGTGAAGGGGAGGATTCAGTTTCTTGCGGACCGCTCGCGGCATTAAAATCGTATAAATGCTACGCGTCGTTAACTCGCCGAAAGCGGCAGCAAAAAAGCACACAAAAAAGACAAAAAGTTAGGGGAGACAGCGAAAAGGGTGTTGCGACCATTAAATACCGGGCTCTAGCAAATTTTCTGCTATTTTTAACTAATGTAAATTATATTCAATTTATTTAAATAACTAAGAAATATTTGTTGCTGATACTTTTTGTTATTCCGATTGCAGAATATTATTTTTAATCGATTACTTACTAGTATGCAGGTTCTTATTCGATATGTTATCGATATTTTGTCACTATTATTATTATGTTATTTTGTATCGTTGTTATTTTAATATCATAATTGTATAATATTATTAGCTTTAAATGTGTTATCGAAAATATCGGCATGGCAAATAAAAATTGTTAAATTGTCAAGATTGGAACTTTATTAAAAATAAATACAAAATCTAGTAAGCTTTTTGCCTAAAAACATAAATAAAGGTATATCACTAATATTATTTTATTTTATCATTAATAATATTTTCAGCTTAACATTCTGTATTTTAACCAGCGATATCGATAATATAACCATATACTAGTTCTATTATTAATATCGATGGTTAAAATAAAGAATGTTAAGCTGAAAATGAAGTTGTAAATATTATATATTATTCAATATTGTACATAAATGAATAGTTAATTGCTTTGTTAAAATATTTTATTTAATTTTAGTAAAGATTAATATCTTTGAACTATTTATAAACAAACTATTAAAACCAAAAGTAACCAAGAGATATCCCGAAGTCTAACAACCTTTAGCTCTTTGTTTTAGTGTATAGAATTGTGTGTTTCCTCATGGAAACAGAGTGGCGAGCGGGGAGGTGTGGGTGGGCAAGGACGTGTGAGTCCTGGGTGGCTGGGGACCATGTCCTCGGAAAGAAGAGGTAAGCATCAGACGCTGCCGGGCGACGAAAATATTTGCTTAATGAAATTGTATGCGCGCGAGAATTTTTGTGTGAATAAAATTAATTTCAAACATGGAAGACGGCCGTGGGCGGCACAAGGAAAAACCGGAGAGTGGCAGTGGTGGTGGTGGTGTGTTTTCCGAGGGGGGCGGGTGTCAACGAGTTTATTCCTGGAGATTAAGATGCCTGGCTTATGAAATGAAATGTGTGTTTGTGTGTGTCTGTTGTCTTTTGGCTTTGACTTTAGCTTTTATGGCCGCATTGTCGGTTTTATGTGCTCTATATATTTGCCATTTCGGAGCGTTTGTTTTGGCATTAGATTTGTTATTAGCCTCGGACGGGGGACTTCACACTGAAGACTGCTGACTAAGGAATGGCATGGAGTGGAGTGTCCTTGTTTATCGACTGAGTTATTGAATGCCGGATGTTAAATCTCAATGTCTCTCCTCTCTCACTCTCTTATTGATATTTATGATGCATATTCGTTTATGAATTGCGATTATTGCCCCATCACGAGAATTTATGGTGTTTGCCTTTCAAGATATTGGCTTTGCGTGCTCGACATTGGGTATTATAATCATTTTGGCAAACATAGTTTTCGGCGGATTTTTCACTGAGAAAAAGGATGAGTCTTTAGGGATTTTAAATACGAATTAGAAAAGGATTTTTTCGTAAATAAAAATAAGAGGAAATTATTCAAAAATATGTAAATAACTAATAAAGGCTCGAAAGGAACTTATGAACTATTGTAATGGTTAACTTTATTAAAGCTTTAATAACTATTAAATCTTAAATAAATATCAAAAATATATTTTTATTACCAGCCAATTTGTCTGAGTGTAACACAGCCAGAGGTCAGTCCATTCATCATTTGTTCACCTTTTTTTTTGGCCTTCGCTTGGACTTTGATTTTAAATTGGTTTACGTGCAAATCGCAAATAGTTTTAGCAAATTAATTGCTCTGGTAGTCAGCGAAAAAAAGAGACCGCTCCGCTTTTTGGGCGCTTTTTCGGGACTTTTGTTGTTTGCCAACCCCCAGCCCCTTTTCCATCCGTTTTCCCAGCATTATTTCCCTAACCCCTTTTCACCTGCGGCACTGCGGCCACAACAATCGAAACACATCGAACACAGAGATTGCCAGCACTAAATAAGCAATTGTTGCTGCAGCAGCTGATGTTGTTGCAGCTGTCGTTGTTGCGGTTGTTGCTCGAGGGGGCGGAAACGTGGAAGGCGGGAAAGGTGAGCACGGAAAACTGAGGAAGGTGGAAAATCGGTTGCCGATTTAGTGGAAGGAGCAAAGTGTTGCCATGGGGCTAGTTTATTATTATTTACTCTGATTTGGCTTTGTTGCGAAAGTAAACCATTGCCGACCGACCATTGTGTGTATTTTCACCGGTAAAATCGGGCAAGGTTTTCCACAAAGGAAAGGGGCAGGTAATTACCAAGCGTTAGATAGGTAGGGAAAATGCAAAGCCCCGCTTGCAATCGAATAAAATATATAGTAGAGGTTTTTAGAAAAATTGGAAAACCAATGGGTTCTTGTTTTTTTTAGGCTTGGAATCTGTAGAGATGAACTTGAAAATTTTCTTAAGTGTTTTACGATTATTTTGGGTTTTTCATACAGTTTTATATGATGTTTAAGTTCCTTAATTCTTTTTGTTGCTAGATTTATCTAACAAATATTTACAATAAATTTATATTAATATATTTAATATAACAAATATAAATGCTAACTTCGGTATATTTTCGATCTTCATAAATGTGTTTTAGGCTTTAGATCACATTTCTTCGAAAATTTTGCTTTTCTTTATGCAGAACCTAAATGGAGGAAGAAGTAAACTAAAAATCACAAAGACTTGCTAGAATTATTCGTTTTGTTATAAAGCTTAACATGGGAATACCTTAACTGTGATGCTTTTTAACCGAATTGGCAAAATTCCAACAGAAAATTGCAGAAGAACTTTTACTCAAAGGTGGGCCCTACGATGCACACATTACAATTCTCTCTCATCATCAGATTCCTTTGCTTGTTTTTTCCCCTTTTTGAGTGCTAAATGCAGCTGTGTAAATGCCGGAAGTAAAAATTACTTTTTAAATTAGTTACACACACACATACTGGTGGATAAGCCTTTGGGCCCAGAATATGTGTGCTTGTGCTCAAGTGTTGCAAAGCGGCAAAAGTTTGCCACTAACTGAGTCTGTCTGCATTTCCACTTTTCCTTTATTTCTTCTACACAATTTGTTTCTGTCTCAAAAAAAAAAAAAAAAAAAAGGGAAGAATAAAAGCTGGAAAAACTCACGTGTGTGTTGCATTTACACGAAGGCCAAATTGAAAGTGAGCATGCCACTAAGTTGCAAGCACACAACACAAGAAAAAAACCAAAAATAAAAGAGGAAAAAAGGTTGGACAAATGTGTTTATAATTGTATTTGGGCCTCTGTTCTTAGTTTTTGGCAAATAAAAATCTGTGGCAAGAGAAGGAGAGCCAACACAAGTTTGAATTTAACCTTCGAGGGCCATCAAGTCTGCGAAACTTTGGGCCATTTGTTTCCGTCTGGTTTCTTTAGTTAACACTTAATGGAAATGTTTTCAGCTTGGAGTTCTTCGCCTTGTTATTTTTGTGTTAAAATGGGAAATTGCTTTAAAAGGCAGTACATATTTATAATTTCCCTTAAATTAATTATTATGGCACTCTTTTATTTATATGTTCTATAATTAAATTAAATATTTAAGAAATTTGGCATACATAGCCATTAAATTAATTATTATGACACTTTCTCCTTTCTATTTTTCATAATAAAATAAATTACTTTAGTTTCCTTCGAGTAACTTGAAGAACTCAAAAATAATTAAATAATAAGAAACCTCATAGAAAATTCTTCTACAATAAAATATTTAAAGCCAAAACTGATTGCTTTTTGACCCTCGCCATCGATTTGAACTCTTAATCATCGATGGGTGTCAAGTTAATTCGGCCATTTGAATTTGTGTAACCATGATTAGCTGCGGATGGCTCGCATCCTCTATTTCTCTCCTTTCTAGCTCTTTTTCTCCCTTTTTCCTGCCCGTTTCCCCCCTATTTTCCTACCACTCCTTTCAGCATTTCCCCGCGGGTGTCTGTCTACCATTTGGCTACTTAATTACAAACCAAAAGTGTTGCAAATGTCGCTGCCCCTGCGCGCGGCGGTCACCTACAGAACTACAGTGGCTACTCCCCCATTTCCGCTCCATCTCCTTCCGGCTTTTCGCAGCCTCCAAAAGTGCTGCCCCCCGGACCCCATCCCCATCCCCATATCTGTCCATATCCGGTCTGACAGTCTCCGGCCAGGCCACAATTATTTCCGTTTTAATGTTCGCTATTTTCTCTTTCTCTATCGTCGACCCCTCGGCCATGCGCTACACAGGGAGAAATAGGGAAATAAGAATAACAAATATTGAAATTAAAGTCTCTCATTGATTTTTAATTTGGAAATTACTTAGACAAAATATATTCTTTACGATATTTTTAAGGGAAGCACAAATTATTGCAGAATAAGTGTTTCTTCCGTGATTTTTTTCCATGCTCTTTCCTTGGCCTCCATTCTTTTTACTCTTTTTTTGTGCTGGCTTTGCATTAGTGGGCGTGGGCGGATGCTTTTAGCGTTTTAATTAAATTTGATGTTGATTGAACTTATGACTGCCGCGAAAGAGTTTCCACAAGTATTTTTTTTCGGGGAAATCAGCTGCTGATGCTGCGGCGGCGGCCGCTTCATTAAACCGAAAAGCATACTTTGTGGCGGCTGCATGGTGCTGCTATTAGTGGTTTTCCTCCGCTTTCCGCCTTCCGCTTTAGTTTTTTTTTCTATTTTTCCCACCATTCCACTTGGACTCGACGTTTATCTTGAGTTTAATAAGCGCCGCAAAGTATGCAACGAATTTGAATTTCATTTGCAATGCGATTCAAAGTTTGCTCGCCTGGGAAATGTGGTTGAGAGTGCGATGCGAGCGAGTGAGCTGCAAACTTGCCAGGCCAAAGTTGAGATTTATGTGTACAGGACCACAGGTAAGACAGTCACGAAGGATATGCAGGATTATTCGGTTCAGCAACGGCACAGCAGCAGCGGGACAGACAGACGACGAGCAAACACATGCCACAGAAATGAGAATTGAAAAATCTCTACGATTCCCCGCAGAAGGGAAAGGCTTGCGACGCCTTTGAGTTATAGACGGCAAAGTGTCCTGTATTTTAAGATAAATAATATCTTAAAAGCAATTTAAATGTGCTTGAAATTATAAAAGACAAAGTGTTCTGTATTTTAATATAAATAATATTTTAAAAGCAAATTAAATGTGCTTCAAATTAAATTGGAAATTGTACATGCATATACTTATTATGGGAATTTTAATTGTTTCTTTTTGGGAAGCCCCCAAAGGAATTTCTTAAATAAAAAAGGAGAGAAGTACTGTAAGTTTTAATATTTGCAATTTATTCGCTTTTAAAATTCTTAAGTATTTTAACTTCAATCCTTGTTATAATATTTCCAAAAGTCTAAAACAAAGCCATTAACTTTTTATTAAAATCCTCTTTACCCTCGGTATCTATATATTTCCCTGCTTCCTACAGACTTTACTTACTTCATGCACTTATATATTTTTTTTAGCTCTTTTCTGCTGATTACATGTCTGAGAATACGCCAGAAGTCCCACAGGATCATGGGGTATCCCTAAAAGCGACTGGCAGCGCCCATCTTACGTGTCAGTTGAGCCACGTTCTGCTCCATCAATATGTGCACCTCCTGGGTTGCACTTCTCCTTCGACTTCTTCTGGTCGGCTGCTGTTCTTTTTAATTTCCAAATGCTCTGCCGCAGCTGAGGGAAAGTGGGAAAAGTGGAAAAAGCCCCTGATGCTGCACTTTCACACAACGCCGCTGTGTCTGTTTCAGGGGGTTCCCTAACCCCAATTTCCTTATTTTTTTTTTTGGTTGTTGCTGTGTCAAGCCATTGGAATTAGTGGAGCATCTAGTGGCCCCCAACTGAACCGAACCGAAGCGAATCCAAACTCAACTCGGTTCAGCTTTCAAGACTCAGTTTTCGGGCTCTCAGGCTCTGAGAGATCTCAGCACTCAGTCAGCAGGTTCGTCCTGCACGGCTCTAATGAATTTGCATTTTTTATAAATCCCCATTGATGTGCTCCAGTTCTGGTCGAGGCGTGGCCAGGGCGATTGCACTTTTGCTGCAATACCCAGTACGTTTTTTTTGTGGTTTTCAAGGGTATATGTAGCATTGAGGATGAGCCTCCTTTGCTGTCCTTAAATATGCCATAATATATTTTAGAATATTTTAATTTTTATTATAATACATTTAAACTATATATCACAACTGTATAACTCCTTATTTAAGCCAGCAATGTGAGTTATTTATATTTTAATTTAAAAACAAGTGTTATTAAAACAATTTCTGATATTTGTAGTAATATTTAGAGTCTTGTATATGTTTTTAAATATCTTGTAAAATATTTAAAGAGAAAATCTTGTAGAAAAAATCTTGTAAAATATTTAAAGAGGTATTTCGATTTGGTATCCAAACATTTTTTCGACTGGCTGAGTTTTTGCTGGTGTCCTGGTTTTTGCCAGCTTGTTGCATTCGCCGGGTGGCGCGTGGGGCATGGGGCGTGGCACCTGAACATGCCTAGTCAGGGTATTAAAAGGGTGTTCCTGCCCAAAAAAAAAAAGAAATAACCACTTCACTTCAAAAACCGGAACACATCCTGCCTACGCACTGGACACTGAGTGCAGTTGAATGTTTGGACAGGCTGGGAAAAGGTGAATTTTGTGCTCAATCAAATCAAAGTCAGACACACCTCGCAGCCAGCAAGGGCTCACTGAGAGAAAAGCGTTTTTAACGTAATTATATATTATATTAATTATTTTGCTGATTACCACAGTATTTAATATTTCTCAGAGTATTTATTTATTATTTGTTTCATTATTCATTTATTTCAAATCTCTTATTTAAGTGTTTAAAAGTATGCTGTACAAATTATAGAATACCTTAAAAGAATTGAATGCTTTTAGGCATATTTTGTGTCTTGAAATTAATAATCAACTGCCAAATAATTCATTTCTGGCCTAAAATGTTAAAATTTAGGTTATTTCTATTTATTAAGAAATATTAAAATTATTAAAAACCCCATAAATGCAGCTATTAATACCCACAACTTACTGTCACTTTTCTCAGTGCCCAATCACTGCATGCCTAATAAATTATGGCCCCGAAAATGGGCAACTGAGTGAATGAATGGGGTGAGTGAGTGAATGACTCATGAATACTGACTGACTGGCTCGCTCGCATTGATTTGCTTGTGATTATATGAGGACGGTGCTATGTTCACAGTTAATTGGATGCACTGCCCAGCCACTGCCTCCCTTTAGTCATGGGTCATCGGGCATCGATGGGCATTTCCCCAAGGGCGTCATTAGCCCGAAGCCCCCACAGAAGTCTTAAACTCAAATTAAAAAGGGTACATCTTTTCTTTTTTGGATTTTCCCCATGTTAAAGTCCGTGGCCCGAGGCTTCTTAGCTTGATGGCATTAACTACAAGTCGTTATTATTGTCTAGGGCTTTCCCCTTGGCTCTAAGGCCAAAGAGCTGTCTCTGTCTAGAATTCCAATTTGTATTTGGATTTCGCACTGGCCACGGCTGACGCCGATGCTGACGATGACGATGAGGATGACGATAATGTTAATTTTGGTAGGGACTGGGGAGCAACTCACTCATGTGTGATTGCCAGGCAGGAGGGACTGGAACCCATTTCCTTAAGTTTTTTTTCACAATAATGGTCATGCGGTTAGGATTATTTTGAAAACTCTTTAAACATTTTAATTTTTAAATTGATTTTTAGATATTATTAAAGAAATATATATATATTTTTAGATGTTTATAGTTGAATAAAATAGTTATGTTTATGACTACTATAAAATATTTTAAACAAAAACACAAATCCACCAGATAACCGCATGTGAGTCTATTCAAGGTAAGCGGAAACACACACGTGTGCCCCACATACTCCCTCTATATATATATAAATGTTCTGTAACCCGAGTATGTAGATGTGGCTACATGTATATGTAGGTTTTCTGGCCGGAACGGGGAGATCTCTAGCGCTGCTGTTTCTCTGATTGTGTGCGACATGAACCACAGGGGAAATTAAAGATACATTAAATGCCCGCAGGCAGGCCGAGCGGCGTTCTGTCGCCTGCCACGCCCTTCTACTTATCCTGAATCCTGCTGAATTTCCCAGCTCTCTGCTTTCAAGTCTTATGGGCAATTTGCTGTCTTCTCCCGGCCGGCATTTATTGCCCCGGCATTGTGTCCGGCTAGGAAATTCCACTAATTAAATTATCGACAAGTTTTGTCGCATAAAAACAAACTGTTGCCCAGCTCTGGCCAATAACAAGAGCAAAAAAAAATTATATATATAAATACTCGAGGGAAAAAAATAAAAGGAAACTAAGCAGAAATAAAAGCGAGAGGCAGGCGGCGGGCAAGTTTAATCAAAGTTTGCCTGCTCGATTTTAATGAGGAACTTTTGCACATAAATAGAACTTAATTTTCTATTACTGAAAGCACCGTCACTTGCCCACACTTTTCCCCCCCCTAAAAACCAACAACAACAAAAGCCCGCTGTCATCCCGGCTTTTTTGGGGGCGGCTCCAAGTGCCCCAAGGTCTGGGCGCAAAAATTGTGCTGTCGCCAAGCGCAGAGAGAAATATTGCGCTCGCCAGAAACTTTTATGTTTTAATATTTAATTAAAATTTTGTGTAACGTTTTGTTAATGAATTCCTATTTGACGCGCCCGTTGCACGTGTCGCGTCCCAGCCGCAGGGTCTCAGTCCAAAACCAAGACCAAGGCCAGGTCCAAGTCCATCCGGTTCCATTGACCCACCCATCCATCCATTCATGCCCGCCCCAACCAAAATTCCATCACCTAAGCAAACCGAACTCAAGTTCGAGAGGAAGGTCGTTCGTGGCCTCTCATTGTGTTTGGCTTGGAGATGGGACCAGTGTTCAAAAGGGAATTAATATAAATTAATGCTTAATATTACACGAAATATTAGGTTATCTTACAAATTATCATTAGAATTATCTACAAGTTATGTAAAATTAATTAAGCTTTAAACTTACCCGGGATATGAACCAGTATAGTGTTGGAAATGTATATATGAAGCAAGAACACCAGTGTTGGTCAGGTCAATTAAGCTGAAATGAAAAATGTATGATAAAATCGATAAACATAGTTTAAAACAACAAGTAATGTTGGTTAGAGTGAAAATATTTACCAACAAGTGTTGGTAAGCAGTTAATGATTCATTGACATGTTAAATAATTTAATTTTTATTGATATAATTTCAAATATTAATATGAGTTTAAAATGAAAAAATATATTTTTTCAAAAAACATTTGAGTTACCTAACGACCATCTCTAGACTCTGACTGCCATTTTCCAGGAACTCTTTCCCTTTTCGGTGTTTATGCCTAACAAAAATGGCAAATTTATGAAATGATTTTAATTAGCTCAACCCAAAAACACTAAAATAAGTATATATATGAAATATATTTGTGGAACCCAAGGGTCTTTAGTGTTTGACCATGTTTATACCATTTTAATCGGGTCTAGAGAAAAGTTTCGGTTTCAGCAGGAAATCTGCCATTCGAAGGCATCAAACAACAAGCACAAACAAAAAAAAAAAATGAAGGGAAACCGGAGAAAAAATAATAAAATCAACTGAAAAGTTTCATTGTGGCGAGCTGTAAAGCTGCAAAATGAGAGAGGGGTGGCTGGGAAAGTGGGCTGTATGGAATAGGGGTGCCTGTTGGGGGCGTGGCACATGCCAGCGTAATGAGCAATTATAACAACGGCAACAGCAACAACTAGAACGGCAAAAAAGTTATGACTGCGACGCTTGTCAAAAAGGTTTGCCGGGAAAAACCCCAGGCCCACCCCTTCCGAAAATCCGTAAAAGTTTTCCCCCTCATTTTTCGCTGTTGTTTGCAATATTAACTGCGCCCAGCGGAGGATCATTAACTATGGATATGTTCTGCGGGATGTCCGAACAAATTGAGTTGTAAACTTTTGCCCGATTCTCGCAGCGAGCAGCTTGCCGTCGTGCATGATATATGAGCTTGTTAGTTCTAATAAATTGCATCGCTTTCCGGTTACGATTTTCCCAAGGGGAAATAAAGGAAAAACCAATACAAAAATTGTTACCTAGAAACTAAATCTGGAAAATAGGTGGAAAAACATGTATTATTATAGCAATTGAGGGGAAATCTGTAAGAACAGCTCTAGGAACAAAAATGTTTCAATTTATTCCAAGTTGCCAAAATAATGAATAATAGACCCGAGACTTTTAACAAGTTTAACGCGTTGTGCAAAAGTTTAAAATTAGTTAGAGCTTTCGCTTTCGCTTTCACCTGAAGTTTTTAATCAAGCAATGTAAAGTTTCAGAGCATTTCACCTGCCAGAAGTCAGAGAGTGCGTCAGTTTTTGGATAGTTTCACAGCTGTCAGCTACTGACCTGCCAGGCATTATAGCTAGAGTCGTTTATTTTGATATCGGGCCAGTCAGTGAGTCAGTGAGTCAGTGAGTGAGCCTTTCCCATTTTCCCTCCTCCTAGAGAGTTTTGGACAGCAGTTGAGCACATTAAAAAGTTAGCACATTTTCCTCCTCTTTTCTCTGGCTGGCAAAAATGAAAGTGAACTGTGGGAAAAACCACAGAGAACCCGGGACCGGGACTCACCACTCTCTGGGAAAATTCAACTCGGCTGAACTCGATGTTTCTGCTTCGGCTAATTGCAACTAAAAAGTTGCTCATTAAGCTGGTCTCGCCTGGATAAAAGCCATTCCCAAAAAGGCCCCTCTGCTCTCCGTCCCAGACTGGTGCTAAATACAATCAAATTAGTTGTTTCCGCTTTGAAATTATGCGACTTCCGGTCCGACAAAATGCTTCCACGTGTGCCAGCTGAAATTTCACTTTACCAGCTAGCTCTGTGCGCTGCCCGTTTTTAGATATTTCTTTTTTTTTATTTTCTAGTTCCTGGGGGCTTTTGGGGTTTCGGGGAACGGAGACGTCAGCGAATTGTCAATGATTTCCACCCGGGGAATACGCAGAGAGAAAACACAGACGGAGTGCCTTTGATGTGGAATGTCGTCGGGGTAATCTCTGGGGGGAAAAATGGCAGGGATAACAGGGATAACAGGGATCAGAATTAGGTCAGTCTGGATTAAACCATTTTTCGAATATACTTGTATATTTTAGAGAGCGAAAAGAAAGTGTTTTTAATTTCATATTAAATTTGGAATTTGATTAGAAAAATCAAGGGTATAAATTATACAATTAAATAAGCTTATCAAAGGCTCAAGCTAGGCATAGTTCATGTTGTTAGATAAATCTTAGAAAAATAAATAATAATGGATAATTTTAAGAAAAACGTCAATTAAATCTAACTCCCTAAAATCTCTTCCTAAATAAATAAGGAAAAAAACCCGCTCGCTCAGCAACGACACTTGCCTCTCAAATATTATTATTAATTGTGCCAGTAATGACCTTTGGCCTTTCGCTCAACCAAAACCCTTCGTCTGACCCCAAAAAGTGTGTGCTCCATTAAAATCGTATGAATCCCACAGATGATAGTGCTTGCTGCTGGCACACACACACTTTTCTGACCAACGATTTGTAAACGAATTTGGTCCGCCTTTTTGGGCTTTGCATTTTTTATTTTGCATATTTTTTTTCAGATTTCCAGGTGGGCATATTTTGCATACATATGCCGTTGCTCCCCTCGGTTATCTTTCAGGCGGGCAAATGGGCGGAAAATTGGGCGTGGCACGGACGGATGGCTAAAGACGAACGTGAACACGTTCCCGTTGTTTCCTGTTGTGTTTAGTGTGTGCTGCACACACACACTTGCGATGGGGGACTGGCATTTGGGGATTTATTTGCATTTTACTTTTGCCGCCTGCAAATAGTTTGCCGCAATCTGTGCCGACCCTTTGCCACTCTACTCTGGTTTTTCCCGGGAAATTTATGAACTTTTCCATATAGATATTTTAATTTTTTTGTTGTTGTGCAGTTTCTTTGGGCTTCCCCCTCTGACGCTCCATGATGCATGGCTATGTAAATAGACATTTTTACACTATGAACACAGTTTTTGGCATATTACGGAGTCAGATTTTATTTTCCCTCAGCTTGTCGCTTGCAAATTTGTTTGCCTTCTTTTTTTTTTTTTTCCTATTTTTTGTTCATCTTTTTTTGTCGTCGTTGTCGTCTAATTTTTTGCTGTTGACGTTTGCATAATTTTATTTGTTAACTTTCTGAATTGCTGCTCCCGTGGGGGGTCAGTCGCTCGCTCCCTTCCGCACTGTCATTATCTGTCTCCCTGCCTGCATACTTGATGAACAATAAAAAAACATACGTAGAAATAACAAAAAAAAAATATATATATAAATATATACGACGGGCGGCCATTTGTTGGCACAAATGATGTATAATTTCTGAGGACAAGTTAGACAGGGCTCTTGAAATATGTATTTTATATTTATTATATTATCTGTAATATTTATTATTTGTCTTAAATTTTATCTGGGATTTATTTTATTTAATTTGATAATATAGATTGCCTAAGACTACGTTTTTTTCATATACTATTTTATTTTAGCTATTTTTCAAGATTCATATATTGATATTTTAATTAATAAAGGTATTTTTGCATTAAAAAATACTTTAAACGTAGATAATACAAGCTGTATTTAATTTGGTTTTTTAACAGTCTTACGTAATGAATTCTATACTCTTCCCTTAAAAATCCGCAGCCAAAATGCAAATTACACAAATCGAATCGTTTTCTTAAGAAATACAAAAAGAAAGAAAAAAGATTATTAATGGAGTGACATGACTAGAAATCGATTACACAAATATGAGCTTATATATATTCCCATATATATTTATGTTCATTTATGTTTGCATTTCGGTTTTGCTCTCACAAGGATTTACCTGCCACATCCTGTCAAATGAATCTAGTACGAGTAAATGCCCCTGTTGATATATTCATGAGTATTTTTGGTCTTTTGCAATGCGATTTGTGTATGTGTGTGCATTCATATATGTATTAAGTATGATGAGTGGCAGGTGGGTTTTCCAGGTGGGTGCTTATATAATGGCAGCAAAGGCAGAAGCGTGGTCGCTATTTGCGGCTGACCACATTATTATGCAGCCGCCGACGCTGCCGGACGATAATGAAATGTGATTTCGGACTAAACATATTTAATTTCGGTTTTCGGTTCATGTAAATTTCAACGCTGCAATTGGTTAATCAAATTGAAAGCGACATAATGCCAAGAATGCCAATCAATTATGGATGAGGCATCGCTTCGGATTATGATTAATCAAATGAAAAAAATACTACATATTTAACAAAGGAGGCAAAGGGTTTAAATACTCCTGAAATTCAGTCGGAATTTAAAACGTAAGAGGTAAAACATTTTTCTTGACTTCATATTTTTAAAATTTGTTCATTCAAAAAATAATATCTCCGACTCAATCCTTCTAATTAGAGTTACCACAGGGCTTGAATCGTCTGTAATTCAAGAAATACGTTTTTGTAGCATACTTTTGCGGGCACTTAAGTTGGTTTCAAGCCAACAGAACCCCTTAACACAAACAATAATTATAAAACCAACTCTACGAGTAAGCTTAACTTTCTACCAGACTCCAACGCAAAACGGGCTAATTATTATCAAATTCTAGAAGTACATTAAGGTAGCATGCTTTTGGCAGTATTTAAATTGATTTAAAATCCATGAAACAATTACCATTTCTATCAAATTCGAACTTAATAGCCCAAGAGGGAGCTGCTACACTTCTTTTCAAAAATGGACCTTTATCATCGTTCACTTGCATCATACACCGTTATCCAGCACTGCAAACTATATATTTAAATAAATTAAATGCAGTATTTAAATTGATTTTTAGTTCAGGGAAAAATTACCATATTTCTAAGCTTGGCTTCCTATAAAATTCGAACTTAATAGCTCAAGATGGACTTTCTGAGACAACCCTATCTAGAAGTCTTTTCAAAAATGGCACCTTCTCATCGTTACCATGCATCAGACACCGTTATCCAACACTGCAAACTATATATTTTAATAAATTAAATGCAGTTTGGCGCATACAAACGAGGGCATCAGCATGCATATTTCATATATCAAAATGGATGAGCCCGTACAGAGTTATACATATATACATATATAGGATGCAGCATGTATAAACATTTTTATAAACTACCCAGGCCGAGGCAAAGTGAGTGCCCCAGCTCATGCATATAGAAATGATATGGAAAAAGGCGAAACATAAATTACTTTTATATTTTGTCGCTATTTTTATATTGCCAACACTTGTGCGGAAATTGCGCGATGAAACGACGCTGCCCAGGAGCGGAATAAAATGGAAATGGCGGGCGCGTGTTGGGCTTGGGTTTGGGTCTCTGGCTTTTCCCTCTCGCAACAAGAAAATTGCCAGCCCCAGTGCGGTGCAGTTTTGTAGCCAACGGTAATGCGCGCCCCCTCTACAGTTTTTGTTTTTCCCAACGCCCATGCTTGCCTTAAAAACAGAGCTACATGTGGCTGTGGATGTGGCGATATTTTCGCGAGATATGCAGCAGCGAATGCGCCATATTTCAGCTTAAAACAACATCAGAAACAAAGCACACTAAGAGAAGTGGTTAAGAATTGGATAACGAATTGGTTAATACCTCTTCAAACATTTAATGGGAATTTTAAAGCTTGTAATAAGAGAGAAAATTTTAATTTAAGCAGTAAGGTAGAGTTCACAAAATAAAATATGTTTACTTTTATAGAACTTCGCCCAAAAGTAAATATAAAATATATTTTTATTAAAATCTAAATTTATATTTTCTAGTATTTGCTTGCAGCAATATATCATTTTATAAATATATTCGAAATATGTTTAATACTCTTGTAATTTATAGCTTTGGGAAGGGTATCAGAGACACACAGAGACAATAGCAAAAAAATAGGGGGAGAATTAATAAAATTATGTTTCTTGTGCTTTAAACTTACTCTCTTTTTCATCTTTCTGGCTCTCTTTTTCCCTCGTTTTATTCTGTCTGTTTCAGACATTAAATTTATGTTACGTTGATTCCCACTTTTGACAAATACTCGAGATAGAAATAGAAATGCAGCAAGGGAGAGCTGGGAGCTGGGAATTGAAATGGTCAAGGGGAAATGCTGGCCATGATTTAGATGGCTAATTTTGGCCAAAGGCAAAGGCAAAACTATAACTATAACTATAGCCAGTGATAAAGCCAACAAAAGGGAGAGGATGTTTAAGAGATAAAGTGGAGGAAGCTTAAAGTTTGAATAGAAAAGGAAGTCACCTCGAAAGGGACACAAAATTATTCGAAAGGAAGCAACAAATTAAAAGATACACCCAAAGTCAATAGAAATTCTATTGTATGCCCCAAATTAACAAATTGTTTGCACATTTTTCATTAAACAAAAACACAAATTAGCGACAGCATTTAACGGAAAACATGATGAAGCGCATTAAAATAACACTGCATTCGAATTACAGCCAAACATTATGCCCATTTGTCCTTCGGAAAAAATATGTGAGGGTAAGACACAAAAAAATGTAATTAAATTGTAAAAATATATAAACATTTTCCCAATGAAACTTGAAGTATTTATTGTTTTTGTAGAGAGGTAATGAAAAATGCAAGAAATCAACACAAATACCCTAAAGAAAAAATTGGGAAATATCATAAATAGTTTCAGGTAGACCTGGAGGTTTTTTATATATCTTATTAATTTAAAACAAACAGCTCATGGCATTATTAGAAATTCTTTTAAAATTAGAGCCTGCCCAGGGTTAATAAAATATGCTATACAGATTTATTATCCCCTATTTCAAAGCCTGATAGCCCCGTGATCTACGTGTATGGAGACTCTTGGGCATATAGAAGGAATGTAACAAATAATTTTGGGCTTCAGCTGGCACACACTCGCACACGCGATATACCAGGACTGTGTCGCTGTCATTTGTACACATTTTCCGGGCGCTACGCTATATATGTGGGCTCTTCGCCGCATATCGGGCACATTTAGCATTCCTAGCAGGCAAATGAACTCACTTGAATAATCGCCACTCTGGGAGTTATCTCGCACTTTAAATACGTTGGCGAATTTTAATGAAAACGTCCTTTCAACGCTGGATAAATTATTCAAAAGTTTGCCACTGCTGCAGAGCACAAGATTTCTCCACCATCCTTGCTGTTTTCTCTCCTTTTTTATTTATTTATTTTCCTTTTTTTTCTCTTAATGCTGCTCTGTTGTTCTTGTCGCACAGCATTTTCGCATTTTATTTGTGTTGTGCCCGGCCATTCTTATTTTTTCACCTTGCCGAGTTGCCGGCAGTTTTTTGTATATATTTTTTTGCATTGTCTGGTGGGCATTTCAGTTGCAGGCAACTCTGGACCTGGACAGGATCTCGCCTTTTCCGTCCGTTGCTTATTTTCTATTTTTCAACGGCCGCTCTTAAGTGCGAAACTCTCGGATGAGATTCATTCACTGATTTTCTCACCTGGCTCTAGCCGCCGACTTCCTTTCCGCTATCGCCTCCGCTCTTTTTTTTGTTTTTTCCTTGTTGTTTGGCGAACTGTCACTTTGACAGAAAGAGCCAGCAGCTTGGCGGAACTGTACTTGGGGATTGCCAGATTGTTTTCAAGTTAACAGCGTTCCAGGCACTATTAATAAATGCTAATACAAAATTAAGTAAATGACACAAAAGCAATTTAATTTAAAAGGGTTGAAAAGATAAATACCCTAAAAATTGATATTTTTGGTTCCGTGACGGACTTGAAGGAAAACTATCTCGGCGGAGATGCCCTAACGAGCTCACGCTCGCATTTCCCGGCCAAACAAATTGCGGGGCGCAACTTTTCCTTCGATTTTTCCCGTAGTCTGAAGTCCGCAGTCCGAAGTCCGAGGTTGGATGTCGGGAAACGAGAAAAATGGATGCGGAGGTGGAGCCAAGGCCGTCATATATTCGAGTATTTTTGATTAAGCGTTCCCCAGATACGAATTAAATCAATAACTTTTGGCTGGCCAACGAAAAAAGTAAATAAATTGAATTTAAAAGTTGAAGGCCATAAAACGAAGGCATAATCGACTAAGGATTACCTTACCTTTAGTAAGTTAAATAAATAAAAGAATATCTTAAGCCCGAATGCACTTTAAATGATTAAATAAGTAGTCTTCATCTACTACCAAAATCCGAAATAGGTTTCACTGATATTACTTCCTAAGTATTAAGTATAGAAATATACCCTGGCCTCTCAGCCACTCCACGGTATTCCGAATGCGAGAATGCCCCCAAAATTCGTAGTCACCTGTCGGCCATAAAAAAGGTTTGTTACTGCACCCCCTGCCCCCCTCAATAAGCGTAATGAAACGTAATTTGAATGGCTCTTAAGTGGCTTTCGGGTCAGGTGAGTCGAGGAGAGTCCGAGTCCGAAAGGATGTGGATATGCGGATATGCGAGTTGGGGCAAATCGTGTGAAAATCGAGCTGCCCGCTGACCAAAATTAACTGCGCCGCCACACAGGTCCTGGGGACCCAAGGCTGCCATTCTCGTCCACATTCTCCGCAGGAAGCTGGGAGGGAAAAAAGGGGAAAAGAAGAGAAAGGGAAGGCGAAGTCGTGTCCGATTTATGGCCCGGATAATGCAGGCGACTTACGGGCGTAAAAATTATGCAGCCACTGCATTAAAAAGCGCTGAAAGTGTTGCACGACAAATGGCCCGGGAGCCCGGGAGCTGGCCAAGACCACGCCATCCCCGAGGCATTAAACGTCGAACAGATGGCATCAATTTGTACCGAAAAAATCGAGCCGTTGGCCCGCAGAGGAAGCTGCCAGCCCGGGAGTGTGAAGTAATGAAAAACCACAGGGACCAGGGACAGGCAAAGGCTTTAAAAGTTCCAAGGACACGCATTTAGCTGATTAAGCGATATCCGTTTTGAGGGAAATCCTAAGGGGTTTATGGCAAGCATAAAACCAAGTAACACGGACATTGACATGGGCAATAAATATTTACAGTGTTTAATAGGAGCCTCAAATTATATATTGTACTTAATATATTCCTTAAAAAGTTAAAGAAATATCTCAATTAGTTTGGATAATGCCTGAAGTATTTTTCCATTAATGAACCGACTCTGCACCATCACTTGGGGGATATCCATGAATAAGCCGAGCACTCAAACACTCACTTGACACTCGCACTCGCACTCGCACTTCCTCGAATAGAAATGGCCGAAATGCGAGTCGGAAGGCGACTCTCTCCCGCTTGGACAGGGATGCGGACTCCGGACCCATTTCGGCCATGCTGTAATGTAATGTAATGCGCGTGCTGCCGCCAGAAATAAAGAAAATGAGGCGTCACTCGTAACGGGGTCGCTGGGGGTCAAAGTTGAGCTGAAGTTGAGGGAACGAGGGAAACGAGAGGGGGGGGACAGGATGTTGGCAACAAAAGCCAAAAGTGCCACGGCGTGGAAAAGAAGAAAACACAAACGAAACAACGAGGCTCCTCCAGCCAGCGGAACACACTCGTTGCCCGAGAATCGGCAGTCCAGAATCCAGAATCCCACAATCGAGAAGCGAACTCGAGACCAGTGAGTGGCCCTCCCCCCCCTCTCTTACACATACACACATACACACATGTATGAGTGCAGTGGCGAGTGCACTTGTGCCCGCGTGTGTGCTCAACACGTTCAATATTTTATGGTGTCGCTTACAGGCAAGGGAGCCAAGCACACAGATACTGCAAAAAAAAGGTTACAAATAAAAAGAGCATAAGCAGAGCATACAGAGAAAAAAAATTGGCCGTTTAGTTTTTATTTTAGAGAGTTTAACAATATAAGCTTGGCCTTAAAGCCAAATAAACAAATTGGGCAATTAATAAATATTTATAAATAAATAAAGCTGAGCTAAAAAGCACACTGAGCTTAAAATAAATTAAGAGGCCAACAATAAAAACAAGCTTACCCAAACTGTTTTCTTGAAACACAAAACCCAAGACATTAATTAAATTGGCTTTATTTAAAAACAGCAACGAGAAGACTTAAAGAGTATTAGTAGTACACAGCGACAAAAACATAAGCACATCAGCGATAATTTTATAAAGTTATTTGACACTTACTGTTATTTGTTGAATGCGTAGAAAAAAGATTTATTTTGAATTAAAAAAAATAAAGACTAAATAAGTAAATATGATATATAGTATTTTTTCCCGTGTTTATGTAGCCTAAGAGATCGAGAAAGGGTGTGGTACAGATACATCGCCTCAAATTATGCAGACTACGAAATTAATATGGAAATCGGCTGAATATGGATAGGGAAGCCAAGTGAAATCCCACTAGAGATGGACTCACGAGAAATGACTTGAAAGTCATGAAAATAAAGCCCAGAAAATATAACAAAATATACCCTTTAAATATAAGAAATATATAAAATTATTTTTCGATTTTAAAATATTAATAAACTAATATATATCAGAGCTAAAATGTTTGACAAATTTCAGGAACAAGCATATTTTTAAATTTAATCTAAATTTAAATTAAAAGAATTTTCTTTTGAGAAATGATATAGTTTTTTTGTCGAAACTTTTAAGCAAAACAAAAAAATTATTTAAGTTAGATTTTAAGCCATTTCGTCACCAACAATATTTGTAAAACATTATTTATATTAAATAAAAATATCTGCGACTTCTTATATTTGTCATCATGTCAATTTGAAACATTTTAATTTATTAATTTAAAAGAAAATCCCTCGTGTCACGAACTCACTACCATCGGCAATATCTAGAGTTTTTTTTTGTGAACCAGGTAAGGGGTACTCGCATATTGGTAACTGAGAAGAGGCCGGCCTGGCCTTCGGTCAATTGAAATGGTTCAAAGGCCGCTTGGCCTGCGGTGGTCTTTGGCCCCCAACACCATTTCGCTCCGCCAATACATTCTTCTCCCTTTTTCTCTTCTTTATCGACGCGCCCATATAAATTTCACTCTGGCAAATGGTTTTTATTGGCAGCCGAAGCTACTGAGCTACTGAGCCCCGGCGCGGAGGCTCAAAAAGGTTAAATTTGGAAAATTGGTACGTGATTGGATTCAAAGCGCAAAATAAGTGCGTCCGTCCTTGCCTCGGCCTCCTTCCTTTTCACTTATGGGAATGAAAACATACTTTTTCTTTTTGGTTTTTCTTTTTCTTTTTCTTTTTCGTTTTTTTTTTTTTTTTTTTTTGGCACCGCCACTCGCCACGATTTGTAATAAGAATGTGATTTTTATTTTGTGGTCGAGTTCTGTGAAAAATTGGAACTTTTGCCAAGCCACGATGATGATGATGATGATGGCAGGGATCCAATGCGCATACATATGGCGTTGGCGTCCATATCTGGCTGCTGCTGTTGGTGCCTTCGATGCCATACAGACATTCCACATTCGTTCCTTCATGAGTTGAAGTATTTGTGGTCTTGTGTTTGATTGCCGTCCATAAAACGGTCATTTGTTTGCTGGCCAGTTTTGGTAACGCCACTGAACTGAGCCAAATCGAACTAATAACTGGACATTGCTTTTTCTTCCCCCTCTCTGCACTATAAAGTAACCGGCGTGGCGTATGGGTAATATTTGATTGGGCGGCCAACATGGCGTATGGGCAATATTTTTATATAGTCTTGGGTGTGTGTATACAGCAACAGATGGGAGGGGACTGAAGTATTTAAATAATATATAAAAAATAATTTTAGTTTGAAAAATAGTATTTCTTAGGATAAAATATATATTAAATAAAATCTAATTAGAAAGTCAGTAAATATATTATAAATATGTGGTAAATGCTTTAAATTAACTTTATACAGTTGAATATTTATAGCTATATGCCTATTATTTTCATAGCCATATTAAAAATAGATTTTAAATGATTAATTTTTGGACCATTCATATTCATGCTCATAAATAGAGCTTTAAAATAAAAAATTCGATTATTTTAAACTTCACCTGAACTCTAGGCCTCATAAAAATTGCCAAACGCAATCAAATTGCCAAAAATATTTGCCAAACAAAATGCGGGGCAGCAGCAGTCCATCAATCGGGGGATAAACTGCAAAATCCTCTCGGAAAACTCGGAAAACGTACATGGCTATTATAGCCTGTATATATACTCGCATATTGATAAATATAGTATATATACTAGTCACTGAACTGAACCGAGATAATCGGACTTATGCTGGCTTTGCCTGTCGCCGTTTGTCCGGAATTGATAAACACAAAAATGCAGGAACAAAAAAAATGCAAAACCTCTCTCTGATGATTCATTTCGCCAACCAATCAATATATAATACGACAAACAATTTTATTGTTTTTAATTAAAAAGTCATCACAATATTTTGTTGCTGGCCGCATTTCCATAACTGACAATTTACAGATTTATCTGTCAGAAAATACGCTGCTGTTTTCATTTTGTAACTGCTCTTGTCATAATTAATTGGCATTTATTATGCACGAAAAAAATAAAATACAGCAGAGGAAACAGCCGGAATTTTGTGATGCCTGAATTATGACCAGATCTACATCAATATCCATTGGGGGTTGATGGCTTTTAATCACTTAATTGCAGCTAATTAGAACCGCAAACTCAATGGGCGCGCTCCGTTGACAATATCGGTTTGGATTAGGGTCTCTCTGATTTGGTTTCAGGCTATCATGTTTTCAAATCAATCCAAGCGCTTTCTAATCAAGCACCTGCCTCGGATGAGCTCCACTCGTGTCGCTTCTCGATTCAAATGAATCATGATTCTCGAGTGCCGAGTGCCCAGAGAGCCCACAGAGAGAGGAAGGCAGCCACTTGCCCGGACTCCGGGCCCCGGCACATCATTAAATCACCGCAAAAGTTCAGAAATGCATTTCATTTGAAAATCATGACCCAACGACGACGACGACGACGCCGGCACTCTCCTCGACATTACAAATTACAAGTTTGCCGGCTGTCAGGGAAAATCGTGGAGAGAAGGTGACTACTGCTGGGAGCCAAAGGTGAGTGAGTTGGTGTTAGTCGGGCAACAACAACAGAAAAATTAACTTAACTCTGTGAGGAGTCAACGGGAAGATGCTCTGTAAATTATGGAGTTACTGCCAATATAAATAAGAGCGAAATTCAGAAATTGATGTAATGAAAAGTTGAAGAAGATTTACAAGCAATAAATTAACTTAACTACTACTATTTCTTGTAAATCTTCTTCAGCTTTAACAACGATATAATAATTTTAAATTATATACATTTATAAATTTATATAATTTAAACTACTACTATTGCTTGGAAATCTTCTTCAACTTTTCATTACATCAGGTAATCTTGAGATATTTTTATAAATTATTATACATTTATTTATTAATTTATTTAAGACACTTATATTTTCCTCGCTTAAGTCTATATTTTGCATAATTTTTTTCTCCAACGAATATATCAAAGAAATATTTTACAAAAAAACCAGCACTCCCTGGGACCCACCTGGACCTGTACCTGGGGCTAGATGAAAAACCGTAAAAGTAACCCGGCATTGAGTGCGGGGGTCAGCTGGTGGGATTAGGGGTGTGGCCGGTGAAGGACTCTATGGAGTCCTAGAGAGAGATGGAGCGCGAGGGCGCCTCAACGATTGCAATCTGCGGCGCTTCAACAACGCTTAATGTTGCCTACAATCCACAATGTCAGCCATTTATCATTCGCCCGAGCTGAGCTCAGTTTACTGACTGACCGACTGACTGACTGACTGACTGACTGACTGAACAACTGACAGATGGAAGAGGAGAATGAAGAGCCCGGCCAGGCCAAAATTGGCGTTATGAACTCTCTGCTGAATAAGTAAGTGGAGCAAAGGGCGCCACAACTATCTGTGGCCGGGCCATTGAAGTCAGTTGGAGTTCTCTATCGGGAAAGTTCTTACTACTTCTAGTAAAATATATATATATATATCTATTGAGAAAGTTCTTACTTCTTCTAAGAAAATATATATACGTAATAAAAATAATAATAATAAATATCTCAAAGTAATAATAAAAGAATAAAATTACTCTTTCCACTTACCCAACTTAGAGGCCTTCAAAAATTCGTATGCTTCTATATCTGATGATTCTGTAAGGACAAAAAGATAAACGTAAGCGTGCTTAGTAAAATATGTAAAGTGTGAAATAAAATATGTTTCCTTAAGAACAATTAAAACCCTTCCTTTTCCTTTTCCCCTCTTTTTCTTGGTTTTTTGCCTCCCTTTAAGGGCTTTCCCCCATTTAAATGAAAGAAGAAACATTTTTGTTAGTTGTGTTAATTCTTTTTAAGCTCTTAATGAACTTTACGCCTTTCGCTTTAATTGCACTCGATTGAGGGTTCTTGGAGAGCGCTTTCTGTGGCAAATTAAATTTTTGTTTTCGGCGCTGGCCGCCATTCGCTGATTAATTTAAGCGCTACTACTAATGCATAAATTAATGTTAAGTAACGGCTGCTGGACCAGCAGCTGGCCCCGAAAAGCAGCTGACACTGTTCACACACTGAGAGAAACGCACGGAGGGGGAGCGGGAGCGGGACAGAGGCAGAAATTGCAACCGAATCAGATCGAATCAATATGCTTGTAAATTTTTCAACGGGCTCCTAACACAGCTACACTGGGAGAAAAGGGTGTGAAATTAATTTTTTATTATCTCTTATTATTAAAGGTAGCGTAATAATAATTTCTTTTAATTAGAATAACGCGGAATTCATTTCAAAATAATCTTCGGGAAATTATAAAAACTTTTTAAACCAAGCTACAATTATCTACAATATGTTTTTCTATTAAGAATATATATATTTATTTTATTTAAATTATTGTGTGCCAGAAATCTTTATTTTAACTTTGTTATAAATTATTTTGTGGCAGAAATATTTACTTTATCTTTGTTCTAAATTATTTTATTGCAGAAAAACCTTCCTTAATCTTTGTTCTAAATTATTTTGTGGCTGAAATCATTGCATTATCTTTGTTACAAATTATTTTATTGCAGAAAAACCTTCTTTAATCTTTGTTTCAAATTATTTTTTTGTCAGTAATCCTTCCTTTATTTTTATTACAAATTATTTTGTGGCAGTGCAACATCAATTATAATTTGCTGAACGCTGTGCGAGAGCCTGTTTTTTTCCACTTCATATGCTTCAGGGGTCAATTCGATGGATGATGCAGTCAGCCAGGCATTCATCCGTACCCTCATTTACCCATCACAGAGGTCCGCCAGTGGAAAATGCATTTTCCGTGCTCTTCAACGCATTTAATCACCAGCCAAGCCCGGTACATAAAACCATCTGACAATTTGACATTGTTTTTGTCCCCTATTTTCCTATTTTCTCTATTTTCCTGCCTTCCCTCAATTGCCAAATAACTTTCACCGCATTAGCCCAGAGAAATGTAATTGAATTTGCAAAGGAAATCGGTTGAAATTAATGCCTTGTTTCGCAGGATGCACAAAATCTGGCCAAAGGATCTCTTGTGCGGTCAACTTGAAGTTTTCATCTTTGTTGCGGCCAGCTTGCACTTTGTGTGAGCCGGCTTAGACGCCTTCTCTGTGGCTCTTAGTCTGCTAATTAACTGCAAATTGCTTTTACCTGCCACCTTTCCGAGGGGGAAAATTCCGAATACCGAATTCCGAAGCGCTCGCTTTTTGTATGTTCAAGTGTTCAATTTCATTTGAACTCGAGCGATAGCTCTCTCTGCTCCCCAATGGGTCGCCCTGACAATTTCAAATTAAAATCAAATTTTGTGGCATACAACACATTTTTATATCCGCTTTTGTGGTCGCCATTGAAACTAGAAAAAAAGGGGGGATAAATGGAAAATGTCCTGTGATTGCCGATGGCCTGTTGCTGATTGAGATGGAGATGATGATGATGATGCCGATGTGGATGCGGTTGGTTAGGCGCAATCAATTAAATCTAATGATATGTGATTGCGCGCTGTTGTTTTTCAGTCAGTTTCACTTAGTTTTAATTGTTCTCGAAAAGCGGATGATATCGGATGTTGCAAGTGCAATATCCATTACACACTCAGCCCCGTGTCCTAGCCTTCTGGCTTTTATTGACAAAATGGCAGGTCGCTCTGCTTAGTTTTTAGAGGAAATGGAAGTGTCTTATTTCTTTAACTTCTAAAGATAGCTTTTTATGTTTGTATATATTTAGAGATATTATTTATATTTATTTTAAATTATAAAAATAAACCCTTTTATTGTCATGTTTTCCCCAAGGTTGCTGCTAATTAATTCCAAAAGCTTTTTATACATTTCCCATTTAATATAATTGATGTTGTCAAGTTCTGGGAACTCTTTGGTGTACATTTCCAATGACTTATTGGGTTCTCTTAACAATTTATGTATTTTTTGGCTGGCTTTCTTCCACTGCTAATGACTTGGAAATGTGTCTGGAGGCTTAACTTGGTCTTTGCCAGTTAATGCCATTTAATTAATAACAGCAACTTGTGTTTTCTTTCAATTTTTAGTTGTTACAAATTGTAATTTCATTTGCTGTGCCATTAAAGTCTTAACAGATTAAATAAATAAATAGCCCAGGAATGACTGCCAGGGAATGGAATGTGAATGCGAATGTGAATGCGAATGCGAATGCGAGTGGTATTTGAAAGGGAGTATAGTGGATGTGCAGTGCACTTGCATAACTCAAATAGAAATGGAAATCCAAAACTCGCCCCAAACTCGAGGAAAGCTGAGAAATTTGCATACAAAAGTATCTGATGCTGGGGAAATTCTTTGACTTTGGCATCCTCTTTGCCACTGAATGCATGCCAAGCAGAAAAGCGACATCATTCCCCTCTCTTTTTTTTTTTTTGTTCCTAAGGAGGGCAACTCAACACTTTTCAGCCCTTGTGTCACCGTCACCGTCACCCCTTAGCCACCGCACATACATAACAATTGCAGCTGGCAAAAGATGAAGGCGAGTCTGGAATACTATTAAATACACAAGGGAAGCTACTTTTAACCCAAATCTGCGGGCATAAAAGCCAGCCAGCCAGCCTGGCCAAGGGTTAAGGCAAGAGGCGGGGCGACTGGGAATGGGAATGGGAATTTGGTGGCCCAGAGGAACCCAGTGGAATCGGTGGATCCAGCGAAGCAGGCCACACATGAGCACAAATATTACAGCGATGGCGGCCACGTGGAGCCTTGCCAAGGGGGCAATCCTGGGTGAACTTCGGAGCTGCAGCTGGGTTAAGGGGTGGCAAGGGTTAAGGGAGAGAGCGGGCTTACTGGCAGCGACACTCGTCTGACAGTGGCAGCCTGGCAGGCGTCGTCTAAGCTCCACATTGATACGAACGCTCGCTCAGCTCACTTTGGTTCAAGAGACCAGGAAAAACTATTCACCAAAGGGTTAAGAAATTGGAAATTATCTTTAGATAATTCATCTTAAATTATTATATAGAATTTTTGCCAAATAATATAAGCGATAACGTAATTTGTTAACTGTGAAAAGGTTCCTGAAGTTTTTTATATTTTTCTAAAACCCATCCTCAGAAGACCGAGAAAAATGTTGAACAATATAAATCGATTTATAAAATCAATTATTATTTAGTATTTTGTGCAAATTAGTATTTTCTTTTGCAATGTTTTGTGCCATTTCGTATTTTTAGGTATTTTTTTAAACAAAACAAATGGGCAGACTAAGCCAAGCCAGAATTACGCTTTTTAAAAAATCTTTTGCTTATAAATCTTATTCTTTAATTAGTTTACAAAATTCCCTTAATGTTTACAGAATTGTTGCAAAATAAAATAAGCGATTTTAATTTGTTAACTTTGGAAAGGTTTCTAAAGTTTTATATATTTTTATAAAACCCATTCTCAGAAGAAACCCGATTTATAATATTAATTATTATTTAGTATTTTGTATTTAGTGGAAATTAGTATTTTCTTTTGCATTTTGATGTGGCTTTTAGTGTTTTTAGGTATTTTCTAAGGAAAGAACAAATGGGCACACTAAGCAGACCGAGAAATACGCTTTTTAAAAAGTCTTTTGCTTATAAATATTTTTAGATCTGATTTGAAATTTAAAAGAAAGTATGATTTAGTCTCAAAAATAAATCAAAAATATTTTTAAAACATGCAGATTTACTTTGCCCCATTTTAAGCACCTTGTTCGTGACTATTTTGGGGCACTGTGCACGTACCAACTGGCTTTTGAGGCACTTTGGCAGTTGGCTAGCGGCATTCGCCACGGATTCGCATTCGCATTCAGCTTCAGCTTCAGTTGCAGATTGCATATTGCAGATTGCTCGTGTTGCAGCGTCGTGATTAAGCCGCAATTTTTATACAATATTTGCATGGCAGGGTGTGTGGGGTGTGTGTGTGTGCCAAAAAGGAGAAAGGAAAGGGGGTCGTGTCTAGGGTGTTGGCCACATAATGACATTCGCTCTTCGCCAGTCCTCGTATAATACAGATATTACAATATGCGGATTATTAGGCATTATGCACATGTCCCCCTGCCCCCTGCTGCCCCCTTTTTTGGAGCGACGCCCCTGTCGTTTCACGCTCCGTCTGCCTGTTATTGTGTGCTAACAATTTCTATTCATAAAACGTCGGGTAAGTCCCTGTGTGTGTGTGTGTGTGAGCCAGCATGCAAATTTATTGTGTACTTTTGCCGCCAAGATGCGGAATGTTGCCCGCTTTTCAAGTTCCCCTCCTCCGACTGGTGAGCTTTTGATTTCGGATTTGCATTTGTGGGGGAAGCCCCGGCTCTGATCGAGCAGGAGGAGGCAGTGGTTCCTGGGATTTGGGTGCCAAGGTCTGCCAGTGTGTCATTAGCATCGCATTCTGTCGCTTAAATGGCACTGGCTCTATAATCGCCATATAAAGAAGAGCAAAGCTTTCGCTCTTTGTGCGCCATAATGCCACTGCAGCTCACAGGGAATAAAATATAGAAATCCAAAAAAAATAGGGAGTCTCAATAATTAAAGGATTTCCCAGATTTAAAACTAAAGGTTATTAAGGTTTTTCTAGAGTTTATAAAGTATTATAAGAAGATAAGTATAATATTTAAAACAGTATTTAATCTCTTAAGCACACAATTTAATATTTTTTTTCACTGCAGCTCACAGGGAATAAAATATAGAAATCCCCAGAATAGGGAGTGACAATAATTAAATGATTTCACAGATTTAAAACTAAAGGTTATTAAGGTTTTTCTAGAGTTTATAAATTATAAAGAGAAGATAAGTATAATATTTAAAATATTTAAAACAATATTTAATCTCTTAAGTACACAATTTAAATATATTTTTCCCTTATTTATTATTGCCAAATGCTTGAGGCATTTCCCTAAATGATTGCTCAAACTTTCTGGCAAATTCTTGGATTGTTTTCTTGGGAACTCCCTTTCTTCCCCTTTCCTGTTTTGCTCATTTTTCATTTGGTCCAAACAGTCTAATCCTCAATCCTTAAGCTAATGATTGGCTGCTGCCACGCCTTCATTCGGAGTGAACTAAAAGGGGCGGTTTATTTTCATTTAATTTGTTTTGGAGGCCACGCTGCGTATACGCAATGCGAGCACTCACTTTGTTTCAATATGCATGAATCCTTCGCATCCTTTTCGCTCCTCTCCCTCTTACACACACACGCACACGCTTGGAAAAAAAGCTGAAAAATAACACATACATGAGCTGCTTGCACAGTCTCGGGCTCAAAGTCACTTAACCAAATAAATTTTTGCAAAAAAAAAAAAACGAAAACAGAAAACAGAAAAAAACGGAGGGCGGCTGTGTGCTGTTGTTGCTCAAGTATTTATTTTGCTTGAGTGCGCTACAGTTTTTAAGTTTGTTTGCACTGAAAACTCAAGGCACAACTTGCAAATATTCATTACAAACAAACAAACAAGCGGAGGGCGGGGGCGAGGAGCTGGGACTGGGGCTTCCCCGAGACATTCGCCAAGCTGCAGAAGGAAGTAGTCTCGCCGCGCATTCTCTCTTCACAGCGCCAACTTAATGTGATTAAAATTGTATGGCTGTCGCTGGCTGTTTGCCTTGGTAAGGGAAAAAGCACAGGACGCACAGCTTCCCGCCTCCAACCCTGCTCCTCTCTCTTCATGGATTTCCCAGGAATGTATTAAAGATCTATGGGTACCAGTTCGACGCAGAGATACCTTGGGTACTCCACTCCACTTGCCGCCAGAGGGTATGCAACAATTTAAGCCCAGCTGAGCTCAGGTATTATTTTTATCTTGGGAATATCTTGAGGGTTGTCATAAATGGTGTCTCAAATGAATTAAATTTGAATGGGAATACTAGGTAATTCATTAATATGATGAAAAAAATATTATTAAAAAATTATGCAAACATTTTAAGGCATAAATCTCTGCGGTTCTCGTTATGATCACAGGAAATTCCCCTAAAACCTATCTCGCAATGAATTAAAATTCGTAACGACCAGAGGATTAATTCCATCACCTTTCTGCAGACACAGAGACTGTCCGATTCTATCCGTCGCTGGCGAGGTGCAAAAACAAAGGCAAATCGTTAAAAGCAAGCACGTGCAATAAAAACAAAGTGTGACCCGACCCCGGTGCTGGAAATAGTGACCCCTCCTCATCGTCATCGTCATCATCATCACGAAGCCGCCGGCACTCACACCGCTCTCAAAACACTCAAAACACTCACTCAAACACTCGCACAAGCACTCGCACTCGCACTCGCACTCGCACACTCACACAATGGGAGCCACATCTTCTTAAAGCGTGAAATTTATTTGGCCCCGCCCCGCCCGATGCCTGATTTTATACGGCGCTTATTTTGCGATCGCCGCCGCCGCACTCCCCCTTAATGGATGCTTTAATAAAATTTTAAAGCATTTCAAATTTAGTGTCGAGCTTTAGTGTTTGTCATTAGTGTTTTGGCAGGCGTTAAATATTTAATGGCCGAGACAGCGACGACGTTTGCGTTTGCCTTTGCGTTGAGTTTTGCAACAAAGTGTTTGTGTTGTGTGGATAATTAATATGGCACGACGATGGCAGCATCGCAGGATGGCAGAGATGGCCACCCAGGCTGCCAGGGTGCTCCGCTCCCCAAGAATGTTTACATTCGCCAAAAGCTTTAGCCAACTTTTCGAGCAGAAGTTACTCGATGGCCAATTATTGGTTGATAGGGTTTTGAGTGGGTATATATGTACTAGTTGCCATCAAATCTTAATGGAAAATGGCTTAAAGTAGAAAGCGGGGCAGAGAATTGGCCAATAATATTGCAGATGCTGCTCGGTTGCACTTTTGGTGGGAGTCTTGGTTTTTACTAAGAGATTTTTCTTATTTCCTAATGACTTTTGAATGACAGGAAGCACTTAAATCTAATGAATAATGACTACAAATTTGAGGAAGTTAGCTATTGAGGAAGCCTACAATATATCTTTATTGTTGGGTTTTTTTTTTAAGGGATTTCCCTTTTTAAATATATAAAATCGTTATACTACATGAGGGAGAAGAGAGTCGTCGTTATGAAGGCTCCGTTTAATTCTTTATTTTAATATGTAATTAACGTTTTTCTTTGCGAGATTTTTTTGTAGGAATTTATTAAACATTTACAGAGATGAAAAATTTGTAATTTAATTCATTAATTGAAATCCTTTTTTTTTGTGCGTCATTAAACAAATGAGTCAAATGTTTTATTTTCCATTTATTTTTCTTTTAAAAAAATTTACCAAACACAAACTTTAATTTAAAGAGTTGTGAAAAAACTTTGATTTAATTTAATAATTTAAATAATTTTTTTTGTTCAGGGGTTTGAGAGTTATTTTTTTTTATATTTTATTGATAATCCATAAGGTTATATTCTTTGCACTTTAAAATTCATTATTCACTGCCTGTTCTCTGTTTTTCTGTTTGTTTTTTTTATCTAGAACTCACAGCCATCAAGGGCCACAAATCCTAATCCAGAACAGCAGTTGCCGCTGATTTGCACTTAACCCACACAGCGAAAAAAATAAAATAAAAAGGGAACTTCTTTGGCAGCCTCTTCTTTTTCTGTGAATCGTTCTTAAATTAAAATAAATTCGCTGTGGGATTTGCGCTAATTCACACGTGGGAGTCTGGCAATTTGTTTGCCTATTGGAAATGTGAGGGAATTATTTTCGAAAAGGCAGGCAAAAAGTCGATAGTCGACTTGCAAATACCGATTGAAAGCGGGGATATAAAATAAGGTGTATTAATACATACAAATAATATGACAATTTTATAATAGAATTCCGAGAATATAAGCCACGGTTAAATATAAATATAAGCCCTCGAAATAAGGGATTTTTTTAATTTTACATATATTATTAATATGGCTAAGCCGTATTCATATAATATTTTTATTTTTAATCTTATTTAAAATTGTATAAAAAGGTTCTGCTTAAGGAAAATTAAATGGCAATATAAGAGACATTATAGGAGTCTGAATCATAAGGAAATTTCAGGAATATACCCTAAGTAAGTACTTTGTCTAACAACAGCTGGCTGTCACTTGTTCTACTCGTGGCCAAAACTTAATTTTCCAAGCAACTTCATCGCCTAAGAAGCGACATTTTTCAATGTTCACCATCCCCCCTGCCTGCTTTTCCCAGCTTTCCCTGCCTTTCCCTGGCTTTCCCGTCGAGCACTGATTAGCATTTGAAATACGTGTGTTGTTCTTGGTGTTTGTTTTTGGGGCTGCCGCTGCCAGCCAGTGTTGCCTTTGTTGTTTGTGAAGCTTCTGGTTCTTGGGGCCCCACTAATTAGAATAAATCTAAATTGCCCGTTCTGTGGCAGTCAACGTAATGACTTTTATGCGCATGCTTAAGCTCGCAATTATCCACAGCAGCCAAAGATTAAATCGCGACAACAACAAAAGGCAACTGCGAAAATGGAAAATGAGGGAAAGTCGGCCCGAAAAACCAAAAAAGAACAGAAGAAAGAAAGAACCGGGGCCAACAGCCAACAACATGCCAAAGAAATCCCTTTTATTGATACGCTTTCTTTATTTTTAGGCAGAGGCAAGAGTGGGCGCGGTGCGCGGTGCGCGCTGCCGGAAAAAGGCTTAAAAACCGCAAAAATTACAAAGCACTCAATATGCCTTGAAAGGGTTGAAAAGGCAGCTGTGGTGGCTTAAGTGAGGCATAAGAAAATAATTAAAAACACAGCAGAAACAGCTATGTTCTCCGCCCCAAAGCCGAATGATAAATGCCCTGCGATTAAGGGGGGATCTTAAGGGGCATTTACTGGGAAATTCTTTAAAATAGTTTAAGCTAGTGTAAGCTAGTTTAGTTTGTTAAGGATTAAAGGAATTATAAAGATAGTTAAATATCATTATTGTTAAATAAAAATACCAAAAAGGGAAATAAATATAAGTAAGTTTTATAATAATTAAGAAATAAATTTAAAAAAAATAGAAAAGAATATATCAGATATTGAATAAATATAAATTATAAAATATTAAATATAAGTAAGTTTGATAATAATTAATAGAAAGAGTATGTCAAAATTTCAATGAATATAAATTATATAAATAAATTAATAAATATAAAATATTGAGGGGTTCTAAGAATAAGAAAAAAGAGGTCTCTTAATATAAAATATTAAATATAAAATAAAGAGTAAGAAAAGATTTGAAATTGAATAAGTATAAAGTAAAGAATACGCAAAACCAATAAGTTAAATTTATTGATTTCAATTATATTCAATTAAATGCAGATAAAAAAAATCAAAAGTCCAGTAAATTAATGAAACTTTAATGTAGGATCAATACCAGAATACTAAGCTTGCAGGTATATTTATTCTTTTGACTTTAAATTAAATTCAAGAATATTGAAAATATACAACAAATAAATTTAAGAGGTATTGTGCAACGCTCCAAAGGCCAAAAAAGCGAAAAAAGGCGAAGGCGACCTCAATCCTAAAAAATAACGTATACGCCACGTACGCAAAGGCGGCAAAGGAAGAACGTGTTCTCTGAGCTGTCGAGTTTTGGACTCGGATTCTGATTCGGACTCGGACTCGGCGGGTCCTTTGTGTGTGCACATCCTTGGCACGAAGCGGAAAATCGTCTGGTAAAGGGTATTCGAGGCGGCAGACCCGCCCCCTTTGTCAGTGGGAAACAAGAGCCAAATGTTTGTCAGTCAAAAAACCACAGAAAAAAAGGGCGCGCTGCGAAAATAAAATACGAAATGCGAAATGCGAAATGTGAAATGTGAAATATGAAAAGGCAAACGCTAACGCCAAAAGTGAAATGTCAAGCGAAAGGAAAGGAACCGAAAATAGAAAAAGCCGACAAAAGAGTCCAAAGATTTTCAAAGTCACTCGGAAAATCATAAATTTTCACACACACACACAGAAGAAAGACAAAGGGAAAAGCACAACAAAGGGCAACTCGGACTGGTAGCCATAAGTGGAGCAGTCGAAGGGCCACCGCAGAGCGGAAGCCTCCAGTCAAATCATTTTTCCACTGCATTAGACGAGCGGCCCATCTACCAAAAGAAGTTGGCCTTACAATTGCCATACTTAGTCTTCCCGAGGATTAGCCACATATGCTCCTCCGCCAGAACGAGTGTCTCTACACTGGCAGAATTTAAATTTACTGACTTAAAAGAGCATAAAAAATATTAAAATTAAACTATAAAAACAGAAAATATATGTATTCAGGAATTAAAGTATTAAAATCTTTAAAAAGAAATTAATATGCTTTACAAATGAACTGAGAATAAATGAAATTTAAGAACTTAAACATTAGAAATATTTTTGAGCTTGGAAATAATACAACTCTCAGATAATATTACAAATTGGCAATCCTCTTCTATTTAAAATTAATTTATTAAGTTAATCATTATTAAGACCTTACGAAATCACTCATTAAATACTACTTATAGCCTATTCTAATATCTATAAAGAAAGTGTTTAGGAATACCTAATATCTTGCTAGATTTAATATTAAATTTTTCTTTTTAAATAAGGTTTTAGCTAATTTAATTTTTCCCCCCGGTGTATTTGGCGATATTAGTGGACTGACACTTGTGCAGAAACCAAACCGAAACCGAAACTGAAACCGAAACCGAACCAAGAGCCTGCTGACCCACATGAACGGATGACAATGGACGCGATACACGACACCGAGGCAGCCCAGGGCGATGATGAGGCCACTGGAGAGATGCCTATCGCCCTTTGTCTCGCATTTGTGTGTCGAAAATCTCGACAGGCGGCCATTTCGGAAAGAAAAAAAAAGAAAAACGAAGTCAAGCCACTTGTCCATCTGCTGAGAGAGAGAGTAGAAAAAGGGAAGGAAAAGGGCAAACGAAATCATGTTAGGAAAATGAAAATGCCTTTTCCTCATCAAGAGCTGCCACTTCAGCTGGTTAAAGTTGCAGCTTTCACATCCATTGTCCTCGAAGAGGAGGCAAGTGGCGCTGGTATACTTGTCCCAAATTTTCAGAGCAAAGCTCATCATCGTCCTGTGAAAACTAGTGGGTTTTTCCTCCTTAAGTAAAAGCGGCTTAGCACAAGTTGAAAATAAATCAAATCACATCAAATGTGGGCAGAAATAAAAATAAAGTAAGAAAGATAAACCAAGCTTAGATTTATTGTTAGGAAAAAATGTTGTGTTAGAGAGAAGAAAATAGAAATTAAAGTCATGATAAAAGTTTTATATAAATTATAGGAACTCAATATTTGGTGTATTTCCTCCTGAAAAGAGTCAAAATTCCATCGCTGCCATTGAAAGTGAAACAAAAGATTTTTATCAGCGTGCGAAATGGTCATTACGTGGATATATTCCCTCCATCGAATTCTTGGATTTATTGGGTGGCAGTGGGTGGTTTTTGCGGGTCCTTGTGGGTGGCTCTTTGGCTCTCTGGCTCTTTCGGGTTGCAACCACAAATATTGCCAGCCGCAATGGCACCGAGCGCAAATAAGTGATGCATTTTACATGACGAACGTGCGAGTGTGTGTTCGCTGCTTGACTCCTCGAAAAACAAGGACACCCAGCATCGGGTATCCTTTTTGGGGTTTGTCCAGCGACAATCTGTCTATGCAAGACTCTCGCCTGGTGCGGGTCGAGCTGCAGGAAAATTATTTGCTATAACGTAATTAACATGATTTATAGACGAGCACACAACAAACAGCCAAAGGCGAACCGCCAGGATACGCTCCTTCAGTCGAGTGTCAGAGGCTACACAGCCAGAAAAAAATATGAATTTCTTTTATTTAATATTCTTTTTTAGTTTTAAAGAGGAGCATCATAAACTCACTCTTGAAATACGAGTTTTCATGGCTTTAATTAAGGTCAGAAAAATCTTAAATTCATAATTATTATCTCTCTAAATTTTCGTTATTTTTTCTCACACATTTTCTCCATGTGCTTGTGGTGTGTGGTCTGTGTGTGTGTGGGCATCTGTTTGAGTATCTCTGTGCGCTGTGTTTGTGCAATCGTCTGTCATGGCAACGACAACTCCAATTGACAGCTGAGCTGCACCGTTTGATGGCCAACTCTGCTCCTCTTCGGGATCGAAAATGTTATTGCTCTGCGGGTGTGCGGGTGTGTGCGGGTGTGTGCTTCTGTAATTGATTAATTTATATAGTGCGAAGTGGGCGTGGCCGTAGGGGGAACAATTCTGTTTCTGATTCCGATTCCGATTGCGATTCTCCGATTCCGATTCTGTCTGCCATTTGCCATTTGCCAACAAACGACCGGCGACCGATGACCAAGCAATGACAACTATAGTTGAGGCGAACTTTTGATGGAACGATTCAAGATGAAGAACGATTTAATATTTGTCTGGGATATATATACCACGTACGTGTATATGAGTTAAGCCGAAGATAAGATATTGATGGGGGAAAGCCTTGGACAATGAAGGAGAGAAAGGAAGGAAAGGAAGAAGTCAAAGCTAAAGTGAAGGGAAAGTAGGGGAAATTGTGCATAAGGTAAATAATAAAGGTAAATAATAATTTGAAGGCAAAATAAAGTTTAGATAAGGCAAAGGAAAATAGTAAGTAACCTACAGACTGTGAGATATCCGGAAATCAAAACTTTGTGCGTTAAATAAAAATATAATATATTTTAAGGCATTTTGTGAGGTTATATTAAGTTTTGCAAACTTGTAGATGCATTGTACATGACTTAGATTGTCCAATTAAGCTCTAAATTAAAAAGTTACGAGTTTGGAAACCTAAATATAACCTCACGAAATGCATAAATAAGAACTTTAATAGTCCAGAATTTTTATAGTTACTTCCCAGAATCCAAAACTGAATCCAAAAATTCCCCCATTGCTCTGAATATTTAATTCAAGAGATTGAAATAATTTTCCCTCTCACTCAGACAGAGCTCATAAACAATGCGAACAACATGGGCCATATTGACAGAATCCGGGGTATGAAATGAATTTTAATTTAATTTTATTTCGAGCACATTTATGTGTAATCAAACTGAATATTGAATACTCACTCCGGCGAATGGCGAATGGCGAATGGCGGATGGCGAATGGCCGGAAGCTGCAAACTTTTTCGCAGTCATTTTCGCCGATTGACGTAATTGGGCGATATTGTCGATTGTCGGTGCCCGTGCCCGGCCACCTTGATGTTTTCATTTGGCGCCACTATTACGTTTTTGCAAAATTACGTATTACGTATTTGCACACCGCGTATGCCGTAGTGTAAATACAGGGGCATATACGAGACGGCGCCGTGTGTGTTTGCAATTCATTAAACATCCAACGGGTTCAATAAACATCCCATTTAATATGGCCAAGTCCATAGAGGTGTATTTGTACGATGTGTGGCAGGTACAGGTGCAGCTACAGTAAACATTCAAGAAACTGCTTAATTGTAGAGATTTCTCCCGGGCAAATTGCTGGGTAAATATTAGTCTGACACCGCCTTTGAATTGTGTTTTTAAAATTATATTTTCGTAATAATATAAAGGGTTATTTATTTTATAGGAAGATCATATTTTCCAATTTCTTTTTCCAAGTGAACCTAACTTTAAAATTGTCATTAAAATATTTAATTAAATTAAGTTAATTAAATTCCTTTTTAAATCTATAATGTAGGATGTTTGCTAAGAATTAAATACTAAATAAATAAAATATATCTCTAAATATATTAAGTATATTGAGTGCTCAACTTAATTTGGTTTGTGTGAGTTGTAACATTTTGTGGAAATTATTTCGGTTTAATGGCAATGTAATATATTCCTATGAAAAGCGCATCTCTCCCCGCCCAAGTGAATTTTCCACGCAAATCTTCCTGCCTGCCTGCCTGAGAGCCATTTAACACTCCGTCCGTCTATCTTTCGGACCCTAAACCCTATTGCCGCCACCCTTCGCCTCGCTGTCGGCCATCATCATGTCAACATGTCTGCATATATCTCACTTGGCCAGCCTCCATTTCTCGCTAGCCTCCCCCTCCGCCATTTTGGCCACCATTTTGCCCCCTTTTTTTGGCCTTTTTGCTTGCCCAAACTAGTCCCTGCCTAGTTAATTGTTTAACTTTGGCTTCCAGCAACTGAAACTTGCCTCTGACTCCTGCTTTTTCTTCCTCCATTTCTCCATTCTACCATTTTTATAGTTTTCTGCCTCAATTTTGTTGTTGTTTTTGTCTTTTTTTTTGTTTTTTGTTTTTTGCAAACCACTGCAATTAATTTCGAAACAAAATTTTGTAGTTGTTGGTGCTGCCGGCGGCTATTTGTTTCCTTGCTTTTTTGTTGCTTCTTCCTTGCATTGTTTTTTCTGTTTTTTGTTTTTTTTTGGCTTCTGTTTTTCTCCCTCTCTGCTGCTTTTTTTTTAAGGTTTTTTTACGTTTCTGCTCGGCTTGGCCCAATTCGAAAGCAATTTTTTTTCAATATGACACCCCCGAGCGCCATGTGATGCGAAAACTAAAAACTAATGCCGAAGCATTCTAAATGCGACTCCTGTGTGCACATACTTTTAGCACGGACTGTGCGAGCAGTTGCTGCTGGTGACACACTGTTCGAAAAGTGGGGTTTATTCTCAAGGAATTCGTTGGGAAAATTAAATATTTAAAAATAAAGAGTATTTTTTTTCCTATTTTCTAAAGAATTAAGAAATTAATATTAATATAAACAGAAAACTCCTCAATATAGCTAGAAAATACCAGAATATTGCCTCTATATGGCTAGGAAATACAAAAAAATATCCATAAATATATTTTTATATATCCCTAATATTTCTAGGAAACATTAAAAGATATTTAATAATTTGTACTGGACTTTTCTAGCAGTGTCAAGCTGTTATTGCTGGCATTTCTGGTGTTGTTGTCGCTGCACAAATTGCTTAAGCCACATTGTGGCACTCGTCGGTGTGGGGGGAAAATCGAGGGAAAGGCGCTGGAAATTCGTTGGAGGGGAGCTCTCGGAAAATGCCGAGGGAAAGTTGCTTGGCGCTGGGGCGCCCTGCGGTATGCTAAGATTTATAGTCTGCAACTGCTGCAGTCTGGCTCCGAGTTGATGTTGCTGCTGCTGCTGTGTTGATGTCGATGTTGCTCCAGTTGTTGTCGTTAGCAAAACAATTTTGGAAAAGTTTTTGAGTCATGTGAGGGACTCTCTCCGGCTCTCTCCATAAAATTAAAATTAACCACGTGCATCGTCTGGCCGTAAGAGATTCCCCCAGAGAATGGGGAATCTCTGCCTCGAGTTTTCCACTCACTTTAACTTGCCATTTTCATTTCTCCATTTCTCTGTGTTTCTCTCTTTTTCTCTTTTGTCCTCGCCCCGTTTTTTGCATTGTTGTGTCACATTAATTAAATATAATTCAATTAGTTTGTGTGTGTGCCGCGTTTTTTTTCGTTTTTTTCGTTGTGTGTTGTTGTTTGCTGTAAATGTTAATTTAATTGCAACTTTGTCACTCGGACATTGGTGCGGCGGCATTTTTTTCGCCACGAGAAACAAGCTTTTTAATCAATTATTTAACCTTCTCTCGTACTAATGGAAATTGTTTGGACAATTTTTTCCATATATTTCTCTTGTTGAAAAATGATTTTTAAAGTTTTTTCAAGTGTATTTCTGCAGGCTGTTGGGGAAATTATTGTGAAACATCTAAAAACTGCATCAGTGAGAAGTTCTTGAGATAATAAAGAGAGATAGCAATTGTTAAGTGTAATAAAAAAATATAAAAATACTATACAAATATTTATTGAATTAAAAAACGAACAGAAACCCGGTAAACCTCACAGGTGTCGAGTTCTGGATTCTGAACTCCCGATTCTGGGTTCTGGGAGCGTCGCTTGCTGGAGGAGTCTCGTTGTTTCGTTTGTGTTTTCTTCTTTTCCACGCCGTGGCACTTTTGGCTTTTGTTGCCAACATCCTGTCCCCCTCTTGATTCCTTCGTTCCCTCAACTTCAGCTCAACTTTGACCGCCAGCGACCCCGTTACGAGTGACGCACAGTGGGGTATTGGACCCGAAAAGTGGCGATCAAATCAGGTGGGCATATTTTGGATGGAGACTTTTTTTTTCCTGTTAGATATGACAAATCTTAGTAAAAAAAAGTTGTTCGTTTTAATTTAAACTATTTTTTTTATTTTTAAAATTTAAATTAATTTTTTCAAATTTGTTTTAGTATGCATTTTTTTTTTTTTGTTTTTAAGAATTTTGTAACCAAATTTTTACATAAGAAGTCTCAAAATATTCCAGATTTTAAGGAAAAATTTTATCAGAATCGGACTACTATATCTTATAGCTGCCATATAAAAAATAGTTTAATTTATTTAATTTTTTACTAAAAATACCAAGTTTAAAAAAAAAAAATTTGTTATTATGTATTATTATTGACTTAATAATCTTACAAAATTTGTTCAACATTTAACAACTAGTTTTTTTAAAAACTCAAAACATGTTACGAAAAAATACTAAAAAAAATAAAAACTGTTCTTTATTTGGTATTTTTAGTCAAACCCATAAATAAAAAAAAATATTTTATTTGTATATAACATTTTATTTATTTATTTAATTTCGGTTTTTTGGAAATCTTTGTTTGTTAAATCTTCGCTAGATGAGTCTCTATTTGTTGAAGATGTCTCATGGGCGCCAGTACTGATCTCGGCGGGTTTTAGAAACTCAGCTGGCAGCGCAACGCCCGCGCTTGTAGTGTGCGCGCTATCAGTATATCCACTAAAATTGAATTTGAACAAATTTGTGCAAATTTGTGCAAAATTGTATGAATGAGGCGGTTAAGCTGAATATCTAGGGAATAACACCTCATTTAAAATATCGCGTGGGACCGCGTGTCGCATTACTTTTTGTCTACCTAAAGTTAAAAAATGTGAAATTTTTTAGCTAATTTTTTGTATTTGTAATAATTTTATTTATAAAATTGAAATTTATATTGTTAAAAAAATATTTAAAAAATAGTTAAATATATTATCTTAGAGATTGCATAACTTTTTTGGCGTATATTTTCGTTTAAGAAACAATTTTCTTTTTCAAAATGCTCAAAGAAAGGGATTTTTTTACTTTTTTAAAGACACCGAAAATATATTGCAACTTTGACAACCGATTCCTCAGCCTCTGTTAGGTTGAGGAGAAAAACTCATATACGGTTAAATGCAGAATTTTATGTATTAACAAAAAAATATAATCAAATGTATCGAACGCAAAAATCGTTTTTTGAATTAATCGCCACTTTTCGGGTCCAATACCCCACTGTGTGACGCCTCATTTTCTTTATTTCTGGCGGCAGCACGCGCATTACATTACATTACAGCATGGCCGAAATGGGTCCGGAGTCCGCATCCCTGTCCAGGCGGGAGAGAGTCGCCTTCCGACTCGCATTTCGGCCATTTCTATTCGAGGAGGAGCGAGTGCGAGTGCGAGTGTCAAGTGAGTGTTTGAGTGCTCGGCTTATTCATGGATATCCCCCAAGTGATGGTGCAGAGTCGGTTCATTAATGGAAAAATACTTCAGGCATTATCCAAACTAATTGAGATATTTCTTTAACTTTGTAAGGAATATATTAAGTACAATATATAATTTAAGGATCCTATTAAACACTGTTAATATTTATTGCCCATGTCAATGTCCGTGTTACTTGGTTTTATGCTTGCCATAAACCCCTTAGGATTTCCCTCAAAACGGATATCGCTTAATCAGCTAAATGCGTGTCCTTGGAACTTTTAAAGCCTTTGCCTGTCCCTGGTCCCTGTGGTTTTTCATTACTTCACACTCCCGGGCTGGCAGCTTCCTCTGCGGGCCAACGGCTCGATTTTTTCGGTACAAATTGATGCCATCTGTTCGACGTTTAATGCCTCGGGGATGGCGGGGTCTTGGCCAGCTCCCGGGCTCCCGGCCCATTGGCCATTTGTCGTGCAACACTTCCAGCGCTTTTTAATGCAGTGGCTGCATAATTTTTACGCCCGTAAGTCGCCTGCATTATCCGGGCCATAAATCGGACACGACTTCGCCTTCCCTTTCTCTTCTTTTCCCCTTTTTTCCCTCCCAGCTTCCTGCGGAGAATGTTAAGGATGAGGATGGGAATGGCAGCCTTGGGCCCCAGGACCTGTGTGGCGGCGCAGTTAATTTTGGTCAGCGGGCAGCTCGATTTTCACACGATTTGCCCCAACTCGCATATCCGCATATCCACATCCTTTCGGACTCGGACTCGCCTCGACTCACCTGACCCGAAAGCCACTTAAGAGCCATTCAAATTACGTTTCATTACGCTTATTGAAGGGGGCAGGGGGTGCAGTAACAAACCTTTTTTATGGCCGACAGGTGACTACGAATTTTGGGGGCATTCTCGTCTTCGGAATACCGTGGAGTGGCAAAAAAGCGAGGGTATATTTCTGTACTTATTACTTGAGAAGTAATATCTGAGAAACCTATATCGGATTTTGGTAGTAGATGAAGACTACTTATTTAATCATTTAAAGTGCATTTGGGCTTAAGATATTCTTTTATTTATTTAACTTACTAAAGGTAAGGTAATCCTTAGTCGATTATACCTTCGTTTTATGGCCTTCAACTTTTAAATTCAATTTATTTACTTTTTTTGTTGGCCAGCCAAAAGTTATTGATTTAATTCGTATCTGGGGAACGCTTAATCAAAAATACTCGAATATATGACGGCCTTGGCTCCACCTCCGCATCCATTTCCCTATTTTCCAGACACCCAACTTTGGACTCCGGGAAAATGCGAAGGAAAAGTTGCGCCTCAAAGTGTGTTGGATTAATTTTTGCATTACTTTATGTATACCTATACAAATCAATAGTGAAATTTCGGTTTAACTCTTCTAAATTTCAAATTTTCAATCACATTTTACTGTAGCTCCGCATAATTGCTTTAGTTTTTATTTATTCGAATTTCTATGAGCTTTATTTGGGGACCAGCTTCATCAGGAGACAAGAGGACGCTTACCACATGGACATGGTCAGATACTGGGCTGAAGGGGGGTTGTTTCGGTTTGGGTTTGGGTTCAGGTCTTGTGGGCCAACCAAACTATTGTGGTTGTCATCGCACGTTGCACTCAAGTTGAGATTGCATTGAATTCGGGGATATTTAAATTATAAGAGATATGAATTTGAATTTGGAATGCATTTAAGCTATAATAAAACCATTTAAAGTTACCCACAATCCGTAATTGATCACTAAATTAAGTAATATTTAATATAAACCAATTAAAAAGGTAAACTTAAGCACCCTTAACTCCATAAGCTTTCTGCTAACTAAGCCCAACTAAGGAGCCTGAAAGCCTTGGCTAATTAACTTATAAGCTGGCGAATAAATTAACTCGAAAGCAATAAAATACACCGGCAAACTTGTAATAAATATACAGACAGACTAAGCTACCGACTATCTTTACAAGGCTTATTAAAAACGGCGGATTACCCGCAAGCAGACACTTTGGCAAAACTTAACAACCAGCGGATATATCAGCGTACCAATTAGCGATGAAAAAATGATTGGAAAAATAACAAAAAAACAAGTTTGTAATGTGCAACAACAGCGGCAACAGTTGCGGAGCCAGGAGCCGCCATTTAAAACTATTTAAACCTGATCAATGAGCCGCCCATCAATCTCGGGCCGATACTTTGTTCGGGAAACTTCTCCGCAGGCTGCCATCGATATGCAAAGAGGGAAGGTAAGAAGGTAAGGCAGTGGCAGTGGCAGGAAAAGCGGAAAATCGGAAAAGTGGCAGCGCGGGTGGGAATGCTGCTCATTTTGAGGAGTAACCAGAGTATTAAGATACTCGCTCGTTCGCTCGTCGAGGTAAGACTCTTCCTGCCAAGGCTAAAATGCATTAATCTTGCGCAGGGAGTGGCAGGACGGAGCGGAGCAGAAAGGACAAAGGACTCGCACAGCAGCAGCCGATATCGATGTGAGGGGCTTAATGTCGATGTCGCTGCTGTCGCGGATATTGCAATTTGATGGAGGCCAACGCAGGGAAGGCACTCAAAAAATTAATGTTGGTAAGAAAATTACATAAATTACATATCATGTTAATATTTAGATTAAAAATTAATTTTGTTTTGATATAAAAACTAGGAAAAGTGGGTTTCAACATTCCAAACTAAATTGTTTATATTAATAACCAAGCTTTTACTTTTTTCTTTGAGTTTTACCTTTACCTATAATATGTGTTCAAATGCTGCTTTGTTTTTAATTTAAAAAACCTTAATTACAAGTATATTATTTTAATTTTTGAAAAATTAGACTTAAAGTTCAGTGCATTTCGGGCGGAACCGCAGTTTCTTACTCGAGAGCAACAGGATGATTGTGGAGCAGGCAGAGACGGAGGCGTGGCTGGAGCTCAGGCTATGTAAACAAAACCCCACGCACTTCAGGCTTCACTTCAAGCCTTGCAACGTTAAAGTTAACTCATTCCCTTTCTGGCAGGATTTTTTTTTTATTTTTCTGCGGCTCTTCAGCAGCCCTCAGTGGAGGGTGGCTTCACCCCTCAGGACGCAGGACGCAGGACCTAGGAGCCAGCATTGTGCAAATAGTTGGATCGCAACGCGGATGCCTCAAGATAAATGCGCAACAAATGCAGTTTGTTCAAGTCAATTATTGTTTAAGTAGCTTAATTCGTAACTCACGGATCCGTTACGGCGGCGCCAACTAATTGAATTACGTTTCACGTTGGGCTTTTTGGGCTTGGCTTAACTTTCGGATCGAATGGAAATTTTAACTCTAACTCAATTAGGAAAAGTTTTGTCTAGAGTGAAGTGAATATTCTATGGATGGTATTCTATGGATTTATTATAATAAATACAAAGTAGGGGCAAGAATATGATATTTTTCCATAAGAAACCCACTTTCAAATATTTTTAAATCAATATGCTTGTCATGCCTCCTTGATTTCTTTCATCCATGATTTCTTTGCTTGAATAAACATCAATAATTACCGAATAATTATGAAAGAACCCTCGAAGAAGTCCTCGAAATCATTGAGGCATTTCTCGTGTTTCGTCTCAACTGTTTTCTTCCAGTGGAGCTCTCCACGAAACTGTACTTAAGAGAAAATCGCAGTTTACCTGAGAGAAATGCAGCGCGCCCTCGAAAGTTGGTTGAAAATATTTGATTTTCCCGGCCATTGTTTGGTCAATTCTTTGGCGCAAATCTTTCCACTCTTTCCGCTTTCTTCTACGCTTCCACTCTTTCTCTTGAGAAACTTCAAACGCAGCGGAGAAATGCACTCTAAGTAAAAGTACTTTGTCAGTCATCTTATCCCAGACCCAGACCTAGTCCCAGTCCCAGCCACCGCACTTCTCAGTGGCTCGTGATCTCGGTTCTTGGTTAGTTTTTGTTAGCTAAAAGCAACTCGAGATTGGCAAGAAAAACCGGCAAACTACTTAAGACTTGGCTCCATTCCACACACACACACACACACATCACTCTATATAAGTGTGTGTATATGGGGACAGAAGTTGGGGCCCAAAGTTGTTGCAGCTTTAAGTTGAAAGCTTATTAGCGAATCCGGATGAAGCGGCAAAGTATCGATAAGGCCAAAGAATTAATTCAAATGTTTTGTTGGCCGGCATAAATTACTAAGCACACGCCTATGAGAGGCAATAAATCTATTTATTTATATAGAGTGAGCTCGTTTACCTGGCCAGCCCTCGGGCTCTGTCCAGATTGTCTGTCTGCCTGCCTGACTTCGATGAAATATTACACTTCATGTGGCGTGCATTTCATTTGCTCATAATAATGCCACAAATAAAAAATATATACATATAAACACAAGCTGGCATATAAATTAACTTGAATGCGGGTGATGGGAGCGTGAGTCCTCGTATATTAGGAGGGTTTTAGAATTTAAAAAGCGTTCGGTCGGGACTTCAAAAAATTCTATGTACCTGATAATTATAATAACTAACTAACTTAACTTATTAAATAGCTTTTATGTTGTAATTGTTATCAGTTAGCAATCCTATGATCTCTGTTGTTTATTAATTTTATAAACAAAAAAATATAAATTATTTTTTTTAGATAATCATTATGACTTGTTATTATTTTAATAGTTATAGTTATTTTAATGTATTAAAATCTGGTAAACACCTATGATCTGTAGCCCTAAGATAATGATAATTTGAACTAGGATAACGTAACCCTTGCTATTAATATTTCGGCCTCAAAATAAATTTGATAAGTTTAAGATTATTTGGCTTGTTATTATATAATTTTAACCACAGACAGTTCTATAAATTTCCTTAATAATTTGACTTGGGGGTTGGCCTTATTGATATTTTAATATATGATGTATTATATTATATAAAATTATGGTATATATTATTCAGATACCTTTATTTATTATTTTCCAAGGCCAGGTGCTTCCATCTCTAATTGGGACCCAGGTGTAGTGGTGGTGTGTCAAATATGCACATACTTGTATTTATAGACAAGTTATGCACATACATATGTAGTTCGGTTCAGTTATATTTCAATTCAGATTTACTTCTATAATTCATCAAGTCGGCAGCTTCCCCCCCTCTCTCCCCGTTAGACCCTGACTTTTTCTCAGCTTTTTTTGTTTCTTTTTTTTTTGGTATTTGTTTGGCTGTGTTTGGTTTGAATTATTGATAGGGCTAAAAGTATTTCCGTGTGTGTGCGGGATGTCTTGCATAATTCATTATGTATGAGTGTGTTTGTGCTACACCCTCCATTCCCACACACACACACACACACACACACACGCACACATACACGCACACACTTAGGCATATTCGGGCGGAAGTCCCAAAAAAATGCGAAAACATAATAAATTCGTGCTCAATTTTCGTTAGTGGATTATGCCATATAACACACTTTAGCTCCACAGTTTTTAGCATAATAAAGCAGTCGACTGGAAAAAGGGTGAGGGAGGTGCTGGTAACCCGGCAGGATTTCGGATTTCGCTGGGAATTTCTTCTCCTTTTTTTTTGTATTTTTTTGTGTGTGTTTTGTGGCGCTTTGTGCATCATCGTAGATAAAATTGACGCTGAAATGTTGCGCTGTTTCGCTGTGTTTTGCCCTCTCCGCATGTTTCCCGAGATAAGGATATATATTCGGGCACTTGCATATGTATAAAGCTGAATATATGTATCCATCCGATACCAATGGGACTCGGAGTGGCGCAGATGGGCTAATATGATATATATCCGCATCGGAATCCGAATCCTTGGGGCATTTGCCAGTCGCGTTGATAGATGTTTGCTGGGGGCAGCAGCGAGTAAAATTTGCCAGAATAAAGCAGGTTTCTTTTTATTTTTTTTTTAGGGAGAGAAAGCCTTAGTTCGTTTGAGAATTATATTTTTGCTTTTAACATTATCGATTTATTGCGGAGTTTTGTATAGTTTTTATCTAGAATTTATTCATATACATTGATTTTGTACAGAATAAACTCTGTATCTCAGTATCTCAGTTATGAGATCTCTGATCCTTGCTTATACTTCTTTCCGGAAACGTGGTCAATATTTGTCCCATTTGCCCGACTTGTCCAACAAATGTCACCAGCAGTGATAATCGTGACCACAATCCTTGAGGGCGGCCAGAACAAGGCTTCCTGCTTGGATCCTGGAATGGCGCAGGGACAGCCCGCTGGGCCATAAATCCTAATTGGCTCAAGTGGCTCGACAGGCCTGCAATTTGGATGCCTGCTGCTCGCTGGTCGCATTTCGTTGCACAAAGAAAGTTGTTTACGCAAAAATGTTGCACGCGCTGAGGTTGTCAAGTGGGGCCGGCGAAAAAGAAGCTTTATACACTTGTCAAAATACCCAAGATCTTCATAATTTTATCAGGAATTTTGGGTACAATAATAGCTTATATGAGGTGATGTTTAAGGAAAATAAGAAATAAGGGAGACAAGAAAGTGGATCAGTTACTTAGTTGGATTTTTGTTTATATTCTTATATAAGCTTATATATTTTTTAAATAAATATATTTTAATTTTAATGGAATAAAATCATAAGTAACTATTTTTTATTTCCTTTGATTTCCTTTTTTTTCGGTGTAAAGGCAATGCAAACGAGCTCGGAGATGCTGGACGCAAATCCAAATCAAAAGCAAGAGCAAATCTTGTTACGACAAATTTCAGCTACTGTGCGGCCGAGTAGAACAAAGGCCATCGTCAGCGATGTTCGTCGAGACGAAGGACGAGACTTGGGCCGAAAAGGAGGGGGGGTTAAGGAACACCCCCCCATCAGAAAAAGGGGCAATGTCTCGCTGCACAAAAAGAAATGCGCTTGGATAAACACAATGCCCGGAGGGGGCGGCGCCAAAAGGGGGTCACTAATTTACTTAAAGGCAGCCGACGCCGCCGTCGCACCGAAACTGCAAACAAATGACATTTAAAGTGCAGCGAAAAGTCGCTAACTAGCACGGCCAGGCCAAGGCAGGAGGAGGGCCAGGACTCGGCCAGGACTCGGCCAGAACACGACCAGAAAATGAAATGCAAATACTATTTACAAAAGCCAGAAATAAGTGCCGAACAATGCAGTGGCATTCACGCCGCCACTGGCCCCCCCAAGGGAAAACCACAAGCAGGCCCCACACTGAGCGAAATGTGATATATAGAAGCGGGTTTGGGGTAAGAAAATAGTGCTATTAATATTTAAAGACATTATATATGTAAGTGGAGCGATTTTATTATTATGTATGTTTTATATATAGTAGTAAAGTATAAGATATTGAAAGATTACAAGATTTCTTTTTAATTGTCGGATTTTTACGCGTCATTTTTTCTGCTGTTGATGCTGCTGTTGTCTCTCTCTGAATGTCTGTAAATAGCCTTACATATATATTCAAAAATATTGTATTTTACTTAAGAATTTAAATAAACTAAAAAAAAAAATAGAAGGATACATTAAGTGATTCCAAAGCAGAATCAATCAAATGCACTAACCGCTAGAACTCCCAACGAGTTCTAGCTGCAAACTAGTGGTAACTCTTCCCTAATAAAGTCTCTATTTCCATCCCCTCTGCCTGTCTCTGACAAGATCTCTGTGTGTGTTTTCTCTGAGTGCATTTAGCAGGAGCTAGAGGCCAGCAAAATCTACTAACAAAATTTGCTTTGTTGCCGCCTGTCGCTTGTCCAGTGTTTTTGGCCGTTCCCGTTCCTGCTGTTGACGCAAAGTCTTTTGGCCCCAGCCAAAAAAATATAAAAAGAAAAAGAAAAAATAGGAAAACACAAAAACTCGCAATCAAATGCCCATCCTGCCTTAACCCCCTAATGCCCCCAAGTCGCCGAGAGTCTGGAGAGGAGGGAAGTTTGCTCAGTTTCTTAGTTTCTCAGCTTTTTCCCCCACAAAGGCTGCTGCTGCTGGCCACAAAATGCGTGCATTCAACTGCATGCCGACGACGACGACGACTTGGACGACGACGAGTTTTTCTTTCTGTTTTCTTCAGCACACAGGGGGTTTTCCTGGGGTTTCCTTGAGATTTCTTCCCCGCTTTTCCCGTATTTGGGGGAATATTTTTCGTGTTGCCTGTGGCCTTGATGCTTGTTTTGGCTTTGGCCATGCTCTCGCCATGAAAATTCCATGGCAATTGAGTCAATTTCCGTGAATGCGATTTGAGGAAATCGCTGTCAGTTGACTTTCTGCGAGCGGCATTAAGCTGCTAACTAATCAAAAAGAAATCAGAAATGTAAACTGATTTTGTATTGAATCAAATTTCGTTCTCGGTTTTCGGCCAGAAACAAAATCCAATTGCCTCGGCCAACTATTTCCCCCAAAAATTTGAGCCATAAAAAAGGTTCACAAACGGAAAAAACCAGCTGAACATGTATGTGTTTGGCATTTAATATCCTTTAGCGTTGATGGCGTTTTTATTTCTTCATCTTTTCCAGCGCTTTTCTTTGAGTTCTCTTTAGTATTTCCCATACCCCGATTCAATGGGATGTTTAAGGGTATATTGGTTTTCGAATCTATTAACCATAAAGGTTATTTGATCTTTAATTTATCAATTGATGGGCAGCGAATTTTAAAACTATATTTGTAAATCATATTTCGCTAGTTATTTTAAGATTTATATAAGTATTTGTATTTTAAATATTGCTTAGTATTCATTTTAGTTGAAAGGGTTTAATTTATATTTATATTATTTATTATTCTCATTTATGTTTTGATTATTTATTAAATTGAGTTGAAAATGATTTCACTTATATTCATTTTCTTTATTTTGAAGCTCCAACAATTATTTATTTAACTAAGATATAGTATCTTCTGGATATTCCATGTTTCTTTTGAACGTGGCCCTTACTTATTATCCTACTTTCTTGCTTTTTTATACCCTTAACTGTTTTTTTTTTGTTGCCAAGAGGGTGATTTTTTATTTTGTCGCTTCAACTTTTTAATGATCTCTCAAATTGCTTATTTCCTACACGATGCTGGCTGGCAGCAATTACGTCAAAGCATGTGTCAGGACCCCGTCTTTGTGTGTGTTCCCGCTTCCTCCCCCCCGCCATGATGAGACACTTACACACACACACACACATGCGACTACAATGATGAAGTTTCCTCTCGCTTTTCTTCGGCACTTCTTCCGCCATCGCCGTCGCTTATTTATATTGACATGTGCACGAAGATTTTCTAGTGTCGTCCCCCCCCCAAAAAAAGGAAAAAATGGAAAAAAGAAAAAATCGTATATGCACTCAAGCGGGTGTGAGGGAAGCTGTCCCATTCTCTGCGTCGTTTGTCAAAAGGCAGCAAAACTGTTGACATAACAATGATTATACGCCTCATTAGTCACATCTCACATTGTATGGAAATGGCAAGAGACTCGACTCCTCGTCGGGATAATAAGCCCGGAATGGGGTCAGGACAAAAATAAGCAGGAGAGGCTGCAGACTGGAGAGTGGAGACTGGAGAAGATGCGTGGAAACATGTCCACAACCCAATCAGCAGAAGAAGCTCAAGTTGAGTGTATGCAAGGCGGAAATGCAACTAGGGGGAAAAAAGCAGAAGTAACTACCCATAAGTGGCATAACTATGGAGCACAGGCAATCGGCTCATTTATCATACTCAGATGCCAGGTATTGTTATGAAACAACATCAACTGCCATTGAGGACATCAAGCAACGTGTCGTGACAGCGTAATCAATTTAATTCACTCGCAATCTTCGAAGAAATGCTGAGTAAAATATATAAAATATAAAGCTACTTAGCATTGTGAGTATTCAAGGGTTTCTTATTAATTATCCAATTAACTTGGCATATTTATAGGGAAAAGAAAGACAATGTAATTTATTTGTAGAGAAGAAGAAACTTTTTAAAGTGACTTGGCAGTTAAATATATGAAAAGATTGGCACTTCTTGTATAATTATTATTATTTTTAGGAATTATTTTAAATGAAAAGAATTATTTTAAATGCAAAGAGTATTTAATTCGTTTATTATTCGTTCCATAAGTAATTTTATTATTATTTTTCCGAGTTGTACAGATCTTTAGGAATTATTAGTAATTTTCGCCAACTCGAGGTCTAAAGTCAACCTTATCTTCATACACAGAAATCATAATTAAGTTTTAGAAATTATTTTAAGTGGAAAGAATTTTTAATTCGTTCATAGTTCGTTCCATAAATAATTATTTTAAATTTTTTTAAACTAGTAGATTTTGCATAGGAAAATTTACAGGGTTTTTAATATTAATGTTAAAAAAGTGTCAACATTTACTAGAACTTATAGTTCTTTTATCAAGTTATACAGATCTTTAGAAAGTTATTGAGCTTAAGTAAAAAAATATTCCAGACATAAATAATATTTTTGAAGAGTTTTTAATTTTCTCCTCCAATTTTTTTTAAAGAAATCTTTGTTTTTTGTTGCGTTTTGTAGCTTCTACATATTTATAAAACTAATGAGCTGTTCATTCGTTGATAAGAAAGAGTGAAATTTGGCGTAGCTTGGGTGTTATTTTTAAAACAATTTGGCTGTCATCTGATAGCGATTTGATTTGTGGCTCGGATCTCTTTGGAAGGGGGCGTGGCATGGAGCTATTGACAAAAGGACAGGAGGAGGAGGTGGGCAGAGGTAGAGGCAATTTTCTGCGCTTGAATTCATTTAATAATGTGCGATACACATAAAAAGCAGTTGCCAAAATGATTGCGGTGGGTGGTGCTTGCTTGGGTTGGGTTTTGGCTTGAGGAAAACACCAGAAAACGCTGGAAAATGGAGACTGAGACAAGGGCAAAGACAAAGGGAAAACCAAAAGGTGTGTGTGTGCGGGGCTTTGTCTGCGTGTGTTGCCATTGAAACATATTATGCTCGTAAAAATTGAATTTTAGTGGCGTGTGTGTGTGTGTGTAAGAGTTTTTGGGCATATACTCACACACTTTATTGTTGCCGCTGTGTGTGTGCGGGTGTGCGAGTGTGCGAGTGTGTAAAATTTAATAATAACGACCCTCTTAAACCAACAGACCTCCGCCGTCTTCAGTGAACCTTCTCTATCCACACATATCTTTGTGCCTCTCATTTCGCTTTCTTCATTGGTGCACTGAGAGAAAAGTGCTCAATTAATTTATAAATAAAAACGAATTATTACACAATCTATACTATTACATATTTATTTATTTGTTTGATCCTCTTATTATTAAATATATTTTATTTACAGCTTATTCGTTTTCCTTCCTTTTAAAGACCTCCTCAGATTTCTTCTCTGTGCATTTAGCCACGTGTGTGTGTGTGTTGCTGCGCTCTTTCTCTCTTTTGCGTTGACATTTAATGTAATAATTTTTACGATGATGCTCGACGGCATTAAAACGAGATTAAACACAAACAAACGAGAGACATAGTGGTCGCAATATCAGGGGCCAAAAGGGGGGCGTCCTGGCCATATTCCGTTTGATACACTTGACAATAAAAAGAAAAGAAAAGAAGGGAAAAAAAAGAAAGGAAAATGCGAAAGAGAAGAACGAACGCAAAAAGATTAAGAGCAAGCGGCGGCGGCAAAGAAAATGATGCATGGCCCCCTTGTTGTTGTTGGCTGCTTGAGCCCCCATAAAAGATGATGTAGCACATAATTACACACAGGGCCATCTATTTACATGTGTGTGTGTGTGGTGTGCGTGTGTAAGTAGGTAATACCCATTGAGATGATCTGCGGATAAGTTGCTGTCGCCGCTGCTCGAGATTCATTGAGTGGGGAATTATCCGTGGCTCGTTAAGTGATCAAGTGCGAGAGCGAATCAAATGCCCAAGTGCCTATATAAATAACCCAGCCCAGTCCGGCAATTGTTCGCATTTATTGTCCGGAGTAAAGCTGCGTAGCAATTTCTATATTTATTTTTATGACTATCCCGAGCTATTGTTGAAACATTGTTGAAACAACAATGAGGGCCAACAACAAGCAAAGATATCAAGAGCAACACTTGTAGGAATGAAATGAAAGATTGGTCATTTAATTAATGAAATCTTATTAAATTGATATTAATATTTGAACCTTTGAGAAAATAATGTTAAATTACAAAAGATGTTGCTGAATCATTGTTGAACTGTTGTAAAATCATTGTTGATATGTTGTTAAGTTGGTATAATTCAAGAGCTGTATTAAATCAGGAATTTAATTTAATTTTTTGTTTTAACGTAAATAAAAGCAGCCGGAATTATTATTTGGAAAAGCTTTAAATAGTTTTTTAATTACTGCTTTGCCTTTGTTGAAATATTGTTGAGTTATTGTTGATTCCATTTAAAGTAGTGTCGAATACTAACTGAATTGTGGTTGAATTATGTGTGACTTTGTTATTGATTTACAGTTTAGTATTTATCAATAATAATAATAATATCATAAACTAATTTGTTATTGATTTATAGTTTAGTATTTATCAATTTATTTATTATTTAAAAGAAACTGCTGCTTAAATAATTAATATACAAAACGTATGTAAATGTAAAATCATCAAACCAAGGCCACATTTTTCTAGTTTACTTCACTTTTTAAGTACATTCTCTTAATTAAGGATTTGAAAATTGTATAAAATAATTTATAGACTCAGGTTGAGTGACTCCATTTCGCATTAAATATCATGTTTGTCGAGTTCGGTGCAATTACGGGTACCACAAAACCGAAAAACCTTTTCTATGGCCCTTGCGCAATCATTTGGTTAGTGGTTACGACGGGTCCCGGACCCAGTATATCGCATTTCCATTGCCAGTGTCCCCGTCCCATTTATCAATTACATCTTCATAAGAGATAATTCCAGCCGCAAAGTTGCCCTTCCACTTGAGTTCATCTCAAAGGAAGCAATTCCCAGGCACACTTGGGGCTAAATCATTTCAAGGAGCCTACCTACCATATCGAATAACCGTTTCTTCTTTTTTTATTATTATTTGTATTTTCTTTGCGTTAATTCCATTCCATTCTTTTCTATTTCGGTGCGGTTGCGGGCCAATTTGAGTTTCCGTTAACGGTTATTTATGCATGTAATGCTCTAAAGTTTCGCTTTTTCGGAGGCCAGGCCAGCACGCTCTATTTTGTGGGCAAAGTTAACCGAATAAACTTATTTGTTGTCTCTGTGTGCGTAATTTGCTTGACTTGGCTCCGCTTATTGTTGTTACGAGTAGTTTATTTATTCTTCAGCGGCAGACAATGCGATGTCTCTCGGTTTTGTCTGTTCCTGAAGTGCTGTTTCATGCATGAGCGGCCAGGAAAAACCCCCTAGAAATCCCCAGCGAACCCACGAAAAACGAACCACCGGCTCGGCTCCACAATGGAAATGAAAATGAAACTGAGGAATTGACTTGGAAATGCTTCGCGCTTGCCTTTCGCGTTCGCGTCCTGAAAGGCTGTAAAAAGGGATAAAATCATAAGCCCAAATTTATCGCACTCGACAGTCGAGGCAAATTGTGTGCCTATATATCCCTTTTGGGTGTGTGTAATGGATCAAGTTTATTTATAAGCCGATGCTCCTTGGGCTTTACTTGGGCTTGGGCTCTGGCTTCGGCTCCGGCGAAACATGAAAGCAAACAATATTACGCATACGCAGCATCGACATGATGAAGTGTTATTTAAATATAAATATATTATCTATCGATAAACAGACGGAGGATGAAAAGCATTTTGCCGCAGCGAATCTGCAAATTTGGTGGCCATTACTACTGTTTGGGGGGGAATTTTATGGGGCCCGGGATAAGGGGCTAATAAAGTGATTCTGCCCCCAATTCAACTCGTTGCGTCTGCAGCTGATTGAATTACGCGTGTTCGTATAGAACAATAAGGGAATCAAGGATTCAAAGGGTTTTCAATTGCCAAGTTTAAAAGCCATTTAATTTATATTACAGGCTAAAATATAATTTACAAATTCCCTTATTATTAATTAATTAATTTCAAATAGTTTTAAAAATATATTATTAGAAACTTTTTAAGTCAAGGAACTATGCTAACTATTATTACAAGCTTTGACTTATTAATTCCCCGGCAAAATTCCAACTAACTGCATGCATTTCTTGGATCCTTTGGCTAATTGTATCTTGTATCTCTTGGCTGGTAAGATTACAGGTTAAAATCTAATTTATCAATTGCCAATTAAGTTTAAAATGCATTTAATTTGTTATTCATTTATTGTTGGTAAGATTAAAATATAATTTAGAAATTCTTTTAGATTAGATAATTCATTTCAGACAGTTTTAAAAATATATATTTAGGTACTTTTTAAGTCAAAGAAATATTATCACTATTATTACAAGCTCTGACTTATTAATTCCCCAGCAAAATCTTAACTAACTGCATGCATTTCTTGGATCGCTTGCCGAATTGTATCTTGTATCTCGTTGCTGGTAAGATTACAGGTTAAAATATAATTTATCAATTGCCAGTTAAGTTTAAGATGCATTTAATTTGTTATTAATTTATTATTGGTAAGATTACAGGTTAAAATATATTTCAGAATAATTCAGAATTCTCTTAAATTGGATAATTATTTTCAGATAGTTTTAAAAATATATTTTTAGATACTTTTTAAGTCAAGGAAATTTTGTAACTATTATTACAAGCCTTGATTTATTAATTCCATAGCCAATACCCAACTAACTGCATGCAAACAATATTCTTGGATCGCTTGGCGAACTGTATCTTGTATCTCTTGGCTGCTGACATATGGTAACGGCTTAATGAAATATGGACCGATAAATCGAGCCCATTTATCCGATATGCTATTTTGCATTACATTCGCCATTTACCATTCCGTTTTCGGGCTGATCTCTGCACCTGGCAATAATTGCGTTAATTTAGTGCAATTGTTGGCATTGTTGTGCGAGAATGCGAGTACAGATACGGTTGCGGATGCGGATGCGAAGTGTATGCAAATTGCCTTACGAAATTCAATTATTGATCCGGGGCTCTGAACGTACGCACTGCTAACAAATTTACGGAATTGCAAAAAGAGCGAGCCAGCCTGCTTTTTGGGCCACAAAACACATTTGCAAGCGAGGCGGGGCCCCAGACATGTTTTTGCCCAGTGCAGCGGGCCAAAAACAAGCATCTATCTGGCCAGAAGAAGCACACAAAAAAATCTTGTTTGCCTTTTTTTTTTTGTGTCCCCCTTGCGTTTTTGCTTTTGCCTGGGTTTTTCTTTTTTGGTTTTTTGCTGCCCCTGCCCTTGTGCCTATAGAAAGGAACGCCAGCAATGAGAAGCTTGCTAAGAAAATATTTTGAAATGGAAAGTTTTCCCTCATGCAGAGTCCTCTCTGTCCTGCGTGTGTGTGTGTGTGTCTGTGCCGGAGATATGAGAAAATGAAAACATATTTGCCAGTGCGAGGGCTGTTTGCTTAGTTTTTTAAACCCTTTCCTTGGCTGCCTGGGCATATTGCATTCTGTGTAAATTGTACAGAAACTAATTTAAGTTTCCAAGTATTTCATTAGTAAAGTACTTAAATATTTTATTTGGTTATAAACCAAGAGTTCTTCTTTATAATTATTTTTGTGGCCTTCTTAGTCGCACTTCTACAGACATAAATATTTTTAAATTATTAATATTTATCCATATTTAACTATCGGGTATTTCTATAGTCGCTATATTCTGGTTAAGCCTTACTGCTGGCCTCCCCTCGTCCTTGTGCCTTTTTTGTGCTATGATAAGAATCTGAAAACTTTCACGGGGACAACGTGTCGTATGCGCAATGTCCTCAGCCCAAAGTTTCTCACCGATCTATGGATTTTTGGACGCCGCCAGGATGCGACATGTTGTTGCACTCGAAGCAAAAGTCTTAACAAAGCCAATATTGAACCTTTGCCAACTGCCAACTGCCAACTGCCAAGCTGCCTTCTGCCGTCCGAAATGCAAATAAGTTTCTCTCTCCGAATGCGAATTGAAAGCTTAATTGAAGCCCTTAGACAATCGGTGACAAGTTAAAATGAAACCCGTAAGCGTAGGCGTTTCTATGGGAATAAGCCAAGACACAAAACCAATATTTCAAGCTCATAAATTTAAGCGAGAAAAAAAGAACTCTTAAATTAATTCGTGAGAGAAATTGAAAGCCAATTTGTAGGCACAAATCTACAGAATTCGATTCTTATTACGAGCAAACAAATTTGCATACAAATATATAAATAATATTAAAAGAAACTGCCTATAGTTACAACTCTTTGATTACTTTTTCGCGGCCAATATATTTTTCCATGCAGTCCTTGGTCGCCGAAACCTGTCCTAGAAAACTGTAAATAGCCAAAACATTGGCGGCTTGTACATATTTAATACATATACTACGTATATATATAGAGTATGGATCGCTGGGGGTTCGTTTCGCTTTTCGTGTTCGTTGAAATGCAAATTAAAATATTTATGCAAATGCGTGAGGCGGGCGAACACAATAAATTTATGCCAACAAACGAGAGCAGAAGACCGAAAACAGAAAACAAATGAAGCAAAAAATAAAGTCGACAAAAAACGAAACGAAAGAAGGGCAACCAAAAAAATGCTAAGAAGAAAAACAATTACCTGTTACATATTATCTAAGCCTGTCATAAATGTTAACGTCTGTCACAATAATTTTGCGCCTGTAAGCCAATTTTTTTTTGGTTTCTTCTTCAAATTTGTGAATGTGAATGGTAAAATATGCAAAAGACATCAGCAAGCAAAGTTTGCTCTCAACTCAACTAGGATTTATGGTAGACATCTCGTGGGTTTGCAGAGCTAAAGATCCTGTTGATTAAGCCGAGTTATCCGCTGACTTTGCTCGCATTACGCATTACGCATACGCCTCGTTAGCCGGGCACTTGAAAGCATTTACCAATTAGCCACCTTTCGGTGTAGCTGTAGCCTCACTTTCTACTACTACTACTACAATGGCGGCAGCAGCAGCAGACTCGACACCTTTTAACACCTGAAAGAATTTAATTAATGCAGGTCCTCTGCCCCAAAGCAACCGGAGTAGCTCCTCCTTCTAGCGCCTTTGCAAATTAAAAACAACGAAATGAGTAAGCAACTAAAGTAGGGAAAAGGGGCAATAAAATGGTGAAGCGCCCTCGGCAGCTGCAGGCTGCAGGTCTCTGTGAATTCTTAAACAGATATTACAGATTTTAATTTAGAATTCCTTGCTTCTACCTAAATTTCTGTAATTAAAATAGGAGTTCTTGGCAAACAAATGCAAATATCATTCAAAATATAACTGCAATTCCCAAAGATTTTTATTGGAAACTAAAATGCAATATGTAACTTTGCAGGGTTTCTTTGGTATTAAGTTCAAAGAACTTATGAGTTTGATTTGTGGCAAATAAATGTGGAATATGAGTTAAGACTTTGAAATATTTACTTTAAAAAATAATAAACCGAGAAAATACCGTTTTAATACAGATAAAATGTGTGTAAATTAGCAACGTGCAACTGGAAGAGGTTTTTCTTTACTTTTATATTATATTTTGACACTTTGAGACTTTGAAATATTTATTATAAAAAATTAGAAACCGAAAAACCCCCTTTTAATAAAGATTAAATGTGTGTAAATTAGCAACTTGGTTCTAAATTGAAAAAAATTGCAGCTGGGAGAGGTTTTTTTTTTTTCATTTTATAATATATTTTGACACCCCTACCCTTTGCCAAAAACCCGAAAATCCCTTCAGCCAAATTGCAGATTTTATGAATTTTTTTTTTTGGAGCTGGGAAGCTGCGGAGGTGTCTCAGAAATCCGCCAGGATCCGCTTAGCAGCAATTATCTTCATTACGCGAGGCGCGCAGCGCACAAAAGTATGCAAGGGCCAAACACAAGCTGTACGAGTAAGCCAAAGCAAAATCTGACAATTAGGGAGCAGAGCAGAGCCCTGGCTGGATACAGAAAAACACCTTTAACCTTTCGCCTCGCATATAAATACGCCGCTGATGGATGTGTTTTGAGTGGCGCCGTGTTTCGGGGAGTGGGCTTGGGGAGAGTGGCTTCCTGTTTTTCGGGCTTCTTTTGAGTCGAGTTGTCGCCACCGCCGCCGCTTTCTGTTGTTATTCAGGCGGGGCCGGAGGGGGGCTGGGATGGAATGGTGGCGGTGTCTAAACGATTTATAAAAGCCAAGGCAGCCAGGAGCAGCAGGAACGGCACAAAAAGTGTTGCAAGCAATTTGCGCAATGGCAGCGCGAGCGTTGCCTTGCCGAAAATCCTCTTCAGTAACCTTTCACCCCTGCAACAAAAGCAGGTAAGCTGCCTTCCGAACATCCCGAAAAACTCGCAACATTATTGAGTGCGTGCGTGGGCCAAAAACTTGCTGCCATTTTGCACGTAACTGACATCAGCGCGCTTATAAATCAACTTGCAAATGTCCCAGCCAGTGTGTGTTGTGTGTGTGTGATAATACCCAACACTTGCCGAAAAAAGGGTTGATTTGCATTCAAAAAGTATTGAATATTCAATCTACCGTATATTTAAGAATATGAAGCGATTAATTGCAGTTAGTTTCGACCTAAGCTTAGGTAATTTTACCCTTATTCTTTAATTGAAGCCAAAATAGAGGCGTATCACAGTTAATGATATAAGTAGGCCGATATGCTTTCTTATGGATTAGATTTATGAAGTTTATGAACTTTTTCTTTAATATTACTATCTAGAAAAAGTGTTAATAAATATAATAATTATAAAAATTTATTTTTATTATTAGTTTTAACTTTTAGAAGAATAAGATTATTTATGTTTTATTTATTTTTTGAAAGTAGATTAATTCCTACGTTATTTTTAATTTTAGGTTGAGAATATCAATTTTTCACCAAAGAAAATACAAGTAAAAACAAGCTAGGTTCCAAGAAGAAATTATAAAGTTTATATTTTCCCATTTATAAAAGGGATTTATTCGCAAGGCTAATTCCCAGGTATTTAATATTCGGTACCTTATACCAAAGAGTTCCTCCTTGTTAATTTTTGTGTTTTTGAGGCAAAAAGCCCGGACAGCATTTTTGAGTTCATGATTTTTGGGAGCTTGGATGAGCAGACAGACGAACTCATATGATTAGATTAATGCGTTGTCTAATGGCCTCAGCCTCGCTCCTCGCTCCTTTCCGACATTCATTTCACACATTGTGCGTGTCGTCGTCGTCGTCGTGTGGGTTAGGTAAATCGTAATATCATTTTTATAAACATCTTGTTAACCCGGAGGGCCCAACATTTTTTTTCCTTTGGTTCAGGCAAAAGGAAGTCGCAGGCCATAACACAGGGCTGGAGAAATATGATTTGCGGGTCAAGGGGGTTGCGTGAGTGATTATCCGGGGCTTGGAGAATATATTAAGGGCAATTTCGGAGTCACTCGAAAAGCCAGAGAAGCCGAAGCCCCAAGGAGTTTGGGTTGGATTTCCTTTCGGGGTAATCACTTGGGTCAGGCAAAGATCAGGCTGAGATTTTATATATTATAAGCATTTAGTTTAGTGTAAACTTTTGATGGCTCCCCAAAAAATGTCACTAAAAGTTCCCGTAAATTGCGAATACGTTTTAACTTTTTAATGAATTTCTCTTGTCTCTAGTTTCTAGCTCCATAATTAACCCCATGTTTAGCCCATCGAAAAGTTTAGCCACGAAACAAATATGAACACAAAAACGTAATTAAAATATGCGTATACTACATAATAAACAAATTGCTTTTGTTGTTAACTCGTTTGGCTTGTTTTAAACATGCCAAACTATGGCATATTATGTTATTATTACTATTGAAGGCCATTGACTGAAAAAAAGTGCAGAAACTAGTTTAGGGGAACTAAGTGGGAGTGAAATGAGTGTCGGATCTATTTGTGTGGGGATTTATATAAAAATTTACTTACATTTGCTTTATTTTTGGATCATTTATATATATATATTTTTTATATATTTAAATTCAAGCATTTTAGACACAGAAAACAAAAAATTTTCTTTTTAGCTTTTGCTTAGAGAGCATTGCACAAGAAACTGTTGAGTTTGATATAATTCCGTTTTTAAATATTTTTTCTTCAAAGAACTGTTTAGAAAATTGTTTAGAAATTACAAGATCTTACCAAAAATTACTAAGTTCTTTTCATATATTTTCTTAGAACTCAAAGAAAACAATTGATATTAAAAAAACTCACAATAAGCGTATTAGTTTTCTTTATGCGTTTTTCCTGCTAAGCTTAGGCTCATGGAGCCAGACCTCTATATCCACTACATTAATATCGTACATTTTATATTGTATATTTATGTAACACTTTTTCCTCTATGAAAATTTTCTGCTGAATGAAAATATCAAGTCACCGCCTTTGACAAACGACAAATGACAGAAGGTGATGGCAGTGCCTCGTGACTAGCGATGGGGTTCAGGCTATTGAGTGTTGACAAGGCTTTGATCTCAACATGATTGATTTTTTTGAATTAAAAGGTGGAATCAGAAGTTTAACATACTTTTTTAATATAATTAATTTATCCATTAAAAAAATTAAAACAAAATATAAGACAAAAATAACATAAAACTGGGCAACACCAATTTCGAAATTGGCGCTTTGGCGATGGCGATAATCGCCTGGACATGTGGACATCGGCAGTGTTGCACAACGATGGCTAAGCGCTGTGTCCGTCAAAATGCTGGCCAAATTGGCTGACTTCTGACATTTCTGACCTGGACACGTAACGCGTGTCGCCCCCTCGCTTTTCCCCTGGCTTTTCCCCGCGCGAACGCGTGTCACTTTTTGTAGTTTCGGGGGCAGAGAGCGTGTGATTTATGATCCTTGGGCTCCGGCTCCTGCTTCTGTGTCTGTGTTGGTAAATTACTTTCGCACACTCACACGCAGGGTTGCTTTCTGGGTTTTTTTCTTGTTTTTTTTTGGAATTCAATCGCTGGCAAAACTTTAAGCGATTTTCGCATTTAAACAATATGGCGGGAAGCGACCTTTGAGGAGGCTTGTTGCTTATTTAGACGGCGGGGAATGACCTTCAAGGCTGAGCCCTATAATATATACAGAATATATATAGGTCTCGTTTCTGTTTTATGCCAGCGCGCTGTGCGTGGGTCATTTAAATGCTACATTATGTTGAATATTCAATTTAATGTGCCTTATAAATCATGTAGGTCCTTGAGGTCCTCTGTGTGTGAGTGTGTGTGGGGTTGCTGCTGTCCTGGGCTGTTACAAGGATATGCGTACATAGTTTCCACCAGCTGTGGAGTCACTTACTAAGCAGGATCCCTTATTTATGCTATCGTCCTTATGGATATCGGCATTCCTGGATTTTTAAATCCTTGACCAACACTTGCCTTGTCAACACTCAAGTTTCTAACCCCCATCGCTAGTCATAAAGCTCTCCCATCACCTTCTGTCATTTGTCGCTTGTCAAAGGCGGTGACTTGATGTTTTCATTCAGCAGGACATTTTTACAAAGGCAAAAGGTGTTTTTATCTTTAAAAGTAAAGAAAAATGGAGAAGTCAAATGTAGAGGATATTGAGAACCCGTTGCCTGATCCACCACCGACCACCGAGAAAATATGGAAGAAGATTCCTTACCCTAGCCAGCGTATATGTAAATGCAAGGCTAAGCTGGAAAATCGATTGAAGGAAAGCCAAACCAATAGTGAGTTTTTTTTTGTTTTCGATCAAAGAAATGGTAGGCAACAAATATTTTTTTATATTATTTTCCAGCAGCTCCCTACAATGGAGACAATCGGCCCTGCATCGGGTCACCAAAATGAACGGAGGAACATATTTTATAATGGAAAGCATTTGCCATTTAGACAATTTTAAAGAAATATTTCCACCCAAACACACCTAAATGGACAGCCAGGAACGCCAGATCTGCAATAAACCTCGAAAAAAAATGGAAAATATAGAAAATGTCGAGGTTTTTGGAACTCTTTACCTAAACTTTACCCACACCCAACAATAAACAACAAGGAAAACCAACAAATTGTGTTTACTAACCGTTTCTGGGAGCACTTTCTCGCCCTTGGTTGATTGGTTTTGTTTTTTTCCTTGGCTCAGGATCGCTTTTCTTTATTTTTTCAGCTTGTATTTTTTATCTTTATCTTTCTCTTGGTTTTGTTGTTTTTTTTCACACTTGTGTGGGCTAATTTTTCATTTCATGCGCATTTGTTGCATTCACTTGTTATTGAATTTCCATCACCACCATTCTCACCGGCGTAACCAAAACAAACACAGCAACAAAAAAGAACAACAAAAAAAAGAGAGGGAAGGAAAACGGAAGAAAATATAATGGAAAATCGCGCGCAGCCAGAGATCAGCGAACTTTTTGTAGAAACTTTTGGTTTTTTGCTTCACTTGCTTTCAGCCGCGTAAATGGCCATAAATTAACGGCACGCGATCACAGATTCAAATTCAGGATTCAGAATTCAGAACAACACATCGCGAATGGTCGTGGTCTTGCGCCGCTCGTCCTTCGTCCTTCGGCGGCTGGGTGAGAGCTAGCTGAAAGCTCGGAGTGGCTCAGTTGGTCGGGAGCTGAGTTTCCACCAGCCGGCTGACAACAAACGGCAGCAGAGTTCAACGTGAGACTGAATGCCGCACGGGAAATCCTCGTGCAAGGCAGCAACCTCGTCAGCCGTCGTCGGCGAGTGGTGAGTTTTCCTCGAGTTTTCCGCCACCCACTCGCAGCGCCCGCTGTGGTGAACAGAGAAACGGGAAACGACCTTGGCTCGCTCTTTGCCAGCTGTTGATTTTTCTCTTTCGCCCATCCTCTAATCGCTTATGGCCATCGAAGCGCGGCCATAATTGCCAGGAGGGCACTGGTTTTGGGGGGCTGTCACCTGGCGGTATTTTCAGGCTTGGAAGGAGAGCAGCAGGACATTGCAGCAGCGGAAATGGGCCAAAGGATTCAGTTTTCCCAAAAATGAACCAAGAATGGCCTGTCCCAGACGTGGAGCATATGAGTTAATCGTTTTCCTACATTTTAATATATTTTACTACATTGTAAAAACCAGAATCAATTTAAAATAATGAATAATAATTTATTTATAAATCAGTCCCTACGTTTTGTAACCATTAAATTGGTTGCTTAACGTAAAATAAACATTAAATATATTTATAAATGTGAATAAGAAGTAAATTAGTAAAAGTTTATTAAAATACAATTACTCTAACTCAACTTGCAGAGATATAATCAAAATTCTTGTATTTATACCTTATCAATTGTTTTTATTTTTGTATTTCTTGTTAATCAATTGAATTTATTAAATATATGTTGTTTTTATTCAATAAAAACTACGTTAGTTCCTAGACAATACAGAATCCATTGTCATCCACAAACACACACTCACACCTCTTTTATTAAATTTAATTCTTGAACACACATAATCCCTGGGAGATCCCAATGATTAATTGTGTTGTGCCCGGCCAACACATCTAAAATAATTACAATTTATTCTTTAATGAGCGAGAATCCATCGGAGCGGAAATTGCCATCCGTTAAGGCTAAGGTTTAGTTGCTAATTTAATGGGAACTTTAAGCGAATTCCGGGCTCGAATATGGCCTGGACATCCGGCAATTTAGATGTGTCGCAGATACTTTCCTATCTGTTGCATCTGGGGCTAAAGTTGAGACAAGAAATTATGCTAATTGGACGAGCACACAACTTTGACAGCCAACACAACTGACACGACACTTTAACTTAACCCCCCAGTCCATCCGGATCCGATCCTGGGATCCTGAAGCCTGAATCCTTCGCAACGCCCGAAAGGTGGCGAAGTGGGCAAGTCATGTGTTATACATCACTTGATTAGGCATTAAATAAATGCTCTGACAAGTTTACACTCAATTACATGAAGTTGAACTTCCCTCGGGGGGCCAAGGGAAATGGAAAATGCGAAATGCGAATTGCGAACTTGGGGGAGTTTCCCAGCTCCCAATTACTGAGCTGTGAGAATTTAATTGCATGCGAGGAGCTAGCAGTAGCTTCGAGTGTTTAATTTAAAAATTAGATAAAGATTAAATACAATTTGATTTGCAGCCCCCGAGAGGTATTTGCTTAGGGCATTAAATAATAATAAAAAGTATATGTATTTTTCCAGAAAGAGTTGTAACTGGAGTATCACGTTTCCTGGCATTATTTTTTTTGAAGGAGCCTGCAAATTGAATAGTTTTCCTCTATTTTTTGCCAATATTTTTCTTTGGTTTGCTTCACTTTGCTTTAGGTTTTTCCCCCATTTTCTCTTCATTTTTCCTTTGGCAAAATGCTTCTTCTCGGCTTGCAGGCTTAATTGAGAAAGAGATTTGATTAATTTGCATGCCATAAACAATTTGCAATTTGTTTATGCTCTCGAAAGAGTCCGGGGCACCGTAATTAAAGCAAAGCCGTTGCCAAGCTAAGCAACTTTTCCGGCTCCGCCTCTGCCAGGTTTTCCATTTTCCATTTTCCAGGTGATGCCAGGCGGCGTCTCCGTCTGAATGTGAAAAGAAATGTCACCAAGGCAAGGTAAGCAGATTAAGGCCTTCTTTGACTTGCCAATGCAATTCAAGTCTCCTTTCGCCTCGGCATGCAAATGATGATGGCTCAGGATGCAGTCGGTGGAGAGCTGGAAAAGCGGTGGAAAATCGAGAAAAGCGACGGTGCCAGCGGTGCGAATGCTGAATGCTGAATGTGTTTGCAAATATTTACTCAATGTATTCATGTGCAAACAATTACGCGTTCATTTGTGCGACTTTCGAGTGCCGCCGCACAACAATGACGTTGTAGATGAAGATGACGCTGCAGACGACGACGGCGATGGTGACAATGGCAGCCGAAATGAGAGTCCTTTGGCTGGCGCCCCGCCACGCCCCTCCGCCTATTTCCATAGCTTATTCGCCTCTTTGTCCGCCCATCCTTTGTTTCGCCTTGCCTACTCACATATGCATAATATCCTTGACCTGTTTGCCTTGCTTGCGCTTTTGTGCGTGGACTCTCTCTCACTTCACGGGCGGAGAACGCACTCCTTTTGGCCATTTGATATGCAAAAATAATCCCGCCAGCTAATGGCCGGTCTAAAAAAAATATTGGTCCAACACACGCACATGCACATTTGCCATTCTCTTTGGGACCACTAAAATCTGGCTAACAAGTTTCATTGCTTTTGCAGCTCTTTATTCTTTGCAAATTAAAAATAAATACAATTGTTTAAACTTTAAAGTCAGCCGAGCAAGCCGCGTGATAATATGATACCAAAAGGCTCAACTAATATCAAAAATAAATACTTCAGAAGAAAAGAGAATTTGAGGCAGAAAATATAGTTTAAAAATTAATATATTTCAACACGCGATTTGGGCATGGGAGTTCTTACCCTGGAGTGTCTAAAATAGTCTCGCCATGGAGATACTAAAATACCTCAGGTAAAGTGGAAATTAAGCAGAAATTTGGTTTGCAAATTTGGAAATTAAAAAATTACAAATACAAAAAGTCCTGCCTCGAGAAAATATGATAACATAAGGCTAATATCACAATTAAATACTTTAAAAGAAAGAACAATGAGACGTTCAAGCTGGAGTAATTACCACCAACTACAATTAATAGGAATTTGAAGCAGAAAATAAAGTTTAACAAGTAAGAAAGCTACAGTCGACTGTGCTCGACTGTGAGATACCCGGTACCTAAACTTTTGCGCTTCACAATAAAAGGCAATTTAAAATTGTACATACATTATAATAGTCTACTTCGATACTTCTTAAAATAAATCGCCTCTGGAATTAGCTAACCTACCTAAACAATTTAATCTCATACTTAAATATGAATGATACATTTTATAGGAACACATAAAAACCGCTCGATCGGCTTCAAAAAATGAATTATGTTATTTTAGACATTTCTTGCTATATTCTTTTGTCATTTCTTCTGCAGTTGGCGTCATTATATCGCACGGCCAAGGCTCGAATGCGCCATCTGTCGGCTACAGCTTGCAACCGCAGTGCCTCAGGGCGGTGTGTTAAAATTCTAACCTTATTGCTAATATCTCCCATGTTTATCATCCGATTTTACTGATATTTTCAGGAAACGTCAATTTTATTTTATTCATTTATTGTATCTATTAACTTTAACCCGAAAATAACGAATATAGCTTATTTAACGTTTTTTATGATTTTTAAGGGCGCAAGTGGGCGTGGCCAAATTTAAAAACGAACTTGATCTGCGTGCAACAGATTCCAATGTTGTCACCAAATTTGGTAACTCTACCTCTTATAGTCTCTGAGATCTGTTGTTTCACACGGACGGACAGACGGACAGACGGACATGGCTAAATCGACTCGGCTGGTGATGCTGATCAAGAATATATATACTTTATGGGGTCGGAGATGCCTTCTTCTGCCTGTTACATACATTCTCGGTTGGCACTAACCCATAATACCCTTGTACCCTATGGGTACCGGGTATAAAAATGAATATATTTCAACACGAGGTCTGGGCATTAAGATCCTGAACATGAAGTGCTTATAACCACAGGTGAAGTGGTTAAAATTAAGAAGAATGTGAAGCAGAAACGCGATCAAACCAAGAGTAAAGGGTTAAAATTAGAAAATTAAATTTACAAAATAAATATATTTCAACATGAGGTCTAGACATGGAAATCCTCGGCATGGAGTACCTAAAACCACAGGTAAAGTGGCTAAAATTAGAAAATTAAATTTACAAAATAAATATATTTCAACACGAGGTCTAGACATTGAAATCCTCGGCATGGAGTACCTAAAACCACAGGTAAAGTGGTTAAAATTAGGAAGAATTAGAAAATTAAATTTACAAAATAAATTCATTTCAAGATGAGGTCTGGACATAGAGATCCTGAGCGTGAAGTGCTTATAACCACAGGTAAAGTGGTTAAAATTAGGAAGAATGTGAATCAGAAAATTAAATTTACAAAATAAATATATTTCAACACGGTCTGGGCATGGAAATCCACAACATGGAGTACCTACAACCTCAGGTAAAGTGGTTAAAATGAAGAAGAATGTGAAGCAGAAACGCGATCAAACCACAGATAAAGTGGTTCAAATTAGAAAATTAAATTTACAAAATAAATATATTTCAACATGAGGTCTAGACATTGAAATCCTCGGCATGGAGTACCTAAAACCACAGGTAAAGTGGTTAAAATTAGAAAATTAAATTTACAAAATAAATATATTTCAACATGAGGTCTAGACATTGAAATCCTCGGCATGGAGTACCTAAAACCACAGGTAAAGTGGTTAAAATTAGAAAATTAAATTTACAAAATAAATATATTTCAACATGAGGTCTAGACATTGAAATCCTCGGCATGGAGTACCTAAAACCACAGGTAAAGTGGTTAAAATTAGAAAATTAAATTTACAAAATAAATATATTGCAACACGAGGTCTAGACATTGAAATCCTCGGCATGGAGTACCTAAAACCACAGGTAAAGTGGTTAAAATTAGGAAGAATTAGAAAATTAAATTTACAAAATAAATACATTTCAACACGAGGCCTGGACATAGAGATCCTGCGCGTGAAGTGCTTATAACCACAGGTAAAGTGGTTAAAATTAGGAAGAATGTGAATCAGAAAATTAAATTTACAAAATAAATATATTTCAACACGGTCTGGGCATGGAAATCCACAACATGGAGTACCTACAACCTCAGGTAAAGTGGTTAAAATGAAGAAGAATGTGAAGCAGAAACGCGATCAAACCACAGGTAAAGTGGTTAAAATTAGGAAATTAAATTTACAAAATAAATATATTTCAACACGAGGTCTGGGCATGGAAATCCACAACATGGAGTACCTACAACCTCAGGTAAAGTGGTTAAAATTAAGAAGAATGCGAAGCAGAAACGCGATCAAACCACAGGTAAAGTGGTTAAAATTAGAAAATTAAATTTACAAAATAAATTCATTTCAACCCGAGGTCTGGGCATGGAAATCCACAACATGGAGTACCTACAACCTCAGGTAAAGTGGAAATTAAGTAGAAATCAAGAAAAATAAAATAAATAAAAATAATAAATCACTAGAACTCAATCAAATTAAACGAAGAAGTGGCGACTTGTGCCTGCAAGTGCTGGAAACTGAATGAACACTTCCCGGAACCAAATGGCAAAGTTAAGAAAAAAAGTCAAGGCCTACTTGGAGCTACTGGTTCACCGAATTCGTTTATCGCTATCGATAGGATAAAGATTGATAACTATCGATGGCCTAACTATCGATTAGAAGAAACAGGAAAAGAAGACCGTAAACAAATGTTGAAATATGTAAATAAAAACTCTTAAAATTTATTTTGTTTTGCTAGAATTCTTTCTGTATCATCAATACCATTAAATTCCCAGAAATTCTCCACAAATTCAATAAAAAAATACCATAACAATGTGGCCAAATTTTTGGCTAAAAAAATGCCCATTAAGGGTCACACTTTTTGAAACTTTCTTGGGCAGTCACAAGATTATAGTAATTATTAAACATAATAAAAATGTAAAATAAAATATTTGTGGTTTCGAATGGGTTCTGCTTAAATGGCTTCCCATAGCCTTAGATTCCGCATCAATATCGGCCTCATCCCTGCTCGTTTCATTTGTCTCGTTTTGTGTGAATTTAACGCTCTGTTGTTGTGCGTTTGACCGAAACAATGAAACATGGAGTCCCTGCCATTTTCCCAGCCATTCTTGCCCTCATACCTTCCACAAACTTTTCCATCTGTCTTGCCCCAAGTTTTCCTTCGCCTTGTGTTCGTTTACTTGCATATCGAGTTGCCTTCCCAGCAGCAGCTTCCCAGCAGCAGCTTCCATTTCCTTTAATCGTCTGTCCAAGTGTCAGTCCGTTTTGTTTGATTGATTTTTACACCCTTGGCCGACGGTTAGTCCAATGGATTCCTCAACGGAGGAAAATTCAATTTGGAAATGGAGGAAAACGCCATGAAGAACACAAAGCGTTTTCTGACTACAGAAACCTATGTAAGTTCATTTCTGGCATACATTATCCTTTTGCATGATCAACGGGAGTTTAATATTAACATTGTAAGATATAGTAATAATAATAAAATATATTAGTATATTAATTTTGTTCTTGAACTTGAAATAGATTGCAATAAATAATTCTAAAAATTTAAGCTCTGGTACTTTTTTCTTAATTAAGTATATAGTTTTCTAAAGACTCCCCAGAGCTTGATCTTTCCCCTGACATTTCCTTGAGGACCTTTCAGAGGGGAAACCCGCCACGTACCTGGCATTGGGCATGTCCTCTGTTGGCCTGTCGTTGTGCGTCAGGAACAGTTCGTTAAGTTTACTTGATTTGCCTAGTAATAAATTTGCAAGGAGCCTCCTCTGCTACCCCTGCCTACCGCCGACAAAGTCGTTGTTATGTCATCGACACGCTGAGGTGAAAGACAAACAACTTTATGCCAAGTTGTTAACAAGGTGAGCTAGCGACCTCAACGACCCCAAGAAGGGGGCGAGGTAGAGGGTTGAGGGGTTCTGGCAGGTGCAAGTATAAGTACAGTGAGTGTCGAAAAAAGAGTAAAGTTGTAATTAAAATAATTAAATAATATTTTATTTTTATCCTAATGTTGTTAAATCGCATTGTTGGAAAGCTCTAGACGTTTGTCAACACTGTTTATGAGTTAATGTTAAAAAAAGGTGTAAATATAAGTACAGTGAGTGTCGAAAATAAGTAATAAACTATGTAAGGAAGTGTCAAAAAGAGTAAAATTGTAATTAAAATAATTTATTTTATTAATACACTATTTTATTTTTATTCTAGTGTTGTTAAATCGCATTGTTGGCAAGTTCTAGACGTTTATCAAGACTGTTTTCGAGCTAATGCTAAAAAAAACACTAAACCTTTTTAAATTCAAGGAAAAACTGAAACGTAATGGTATTCCTTGTGTATTATTCGAAGATATATTTAATAATCTAGTAAAAGTGGAAGTTAAAGCAGTCAAAGTTTTACCTAACCAACACTGGATTGTTTTTAGTGTTGGTAAGCTATTTATTAGTTTGTTGCTGTATAGTTTTCCAATACTTGAATCAAATTGAAATTAATGCAAATATAAAAAAAAATCGGGTAATAAAGAATTTTATTTGTGTTCCAATTATTTGAGACTTTCCGCTGTATGCAGCGTTCACTGTACTTGGCTGCAGAAATATGCTCACTGTCTCTCTGTTCGCCTCCGTCTCCGTCTGTGTCTCTTTCACTTGACGAGACAATTGACTGGAAAATGTTGTTAATGAACTTTGTGCGACATTTTGATTAGCTGTCAGGTGGGGGTCAGTGCCCACCTCCCTCCCCCCCAGTTTTTCGTCCTCTCTGCCATTTTCCCACCCTTCCACCTGGATTTTCCCACCCCTACCCCCCCCTGTTGTCGTGTTGCAAACAAAGGTCAACAAGTGCCACAGTAGCCAAATGATGGATGTCAAAGTTGCTTTTGGTAACACTTGACATACATTTCCCCCCGAAGGAGATACCAAGGAGCAATGGAACGGCAAAGGAGCAAGGAGCTGAGAACTGGAGCGGAGAAGAGAAGCGGAGACAGCTGAGATTCCAATTCCGGGGGCTTGACAATGCCATTTTGTCACACTGTGATAGAACACAGCGAAAATAACAGTAACTGCGAATAGAAAAAAAACAGAAAAAATACAGGGAAAAAAGTTAGTTTCTGCGGAAAAGTTGTAAACTTAATTTATAGTTTTTAAGCAGCCGTGTTGGTTGGGGTTTGCCCCGAGTTTCCCGCCAGTTAGTTTCCCCAGTTAGAAAAATGCTGCTGCCAAGGCACACGGGCACACGGGGCGGCTCGGGGGTGGAAAATGTTCACATTTCATTCTCGCCTCGTCGCCAGGAATTTCCAAATGAAATATTTGACTTTTAGTCTAAAAAGTCAGCAGAAAAGTTGGCCAAACAGACTGCGACTGCGACCAAAGTGCCCCAGCATTTAAATGTGCATTAAGTTCAAAGGGGGAATCGCTTTAAATGTTTTGGAGCGTGGTATTGAGCCCAACTTTGGAGCATCTCCATTTAATGAGCGCTTCTCGAGTGGATGTGGATGTGGAACTGGAACTGCAAGTGGAGCGTCCATCTAACATACAAATGGGATGAGAATCCTGTCCAGTCCTGCAATTATGCCAGCCATCGATGCCAAAACTCATGACAGCCAGTCAACATTTTTGGTGCACCGCAAGCATTTTCAAGGACCAAAGGTTTTCGTTTGGGTTAACTAAATTCTCTGGATTTATTGGCAGTAAATTATCAAATGCTCTTAAACGATCAAAAATAATTATCAGTTGATATAAAAAATATTTGAATATACCTAAAAAAATGTATTTATACTTATACTTATTTTTAAATATAATTAAAGCACATAAATAAATTCCTCATGTTGTACATGGTTTTCTTTTCCGTGTGCTCAGGGAAATCATGTCCGAGAAAAATAATTTTTCGTGGTGCTTCGAAGAGTACAAGACACACACACGTGCATGGCAACCTTGAAGCTCTCTCCCTCTCTCTCTCATTTAGTTGGAACAACCTTTTAGGGCAGCTGCCTCCTGCACCCTCTGCCCTCTAGCTTAGTCCTTTTGTTGGATCCTCGGGGCAGGGGAGGGGGCAGGACGTGGCGTCTTCATCTCTTGGCCAGAGCCAGAGTTGTCCAGAAATAGTGAGCCTGTTTTCCAAACATCCTCACATTTGACTGCAGCGAAAAGGTAGAGCTGACGCAATGGGGCTTTTGGGGTTTCGAGGGACCAGAACTAGGGGATACCCTGTGTATTTTCGTATTTACTGCAGCAAGTAATACCTTTAAATATTATTATTTCATTTTTATTGTAAATGCTGAAAGTTTGCCAAAGCAACCGTGTATTTGCGCCTTACAGCACAATTCAGTGCTTAACAGGAATGTGTTATTTTATCAAGTTCAAATAAGTTTTAGAAGGTTAGCAAACTGATTTGCTTTACGATAAGTTTACCTGATGTTTTTCTTTTCCGGAAATATAGCTGTTAAGTCATTTTGATTTTGAGTAAAAAGTGGAATGTTATGGCATTCAGTTATATATAATAATGTAGTAATAGAGGAAGTTAAAACTGTCACAGTTTTACGTTTCCAACACTGGATACTTATTTAATGTTGGTAAGTTAGAGTATTGCTAAGTTACAGTGTTGGTAACTTATTTATATATTTGCAACTGTATACTTTCTTAATTCGTATTAATAGTTTGCTTTACAACATTATAAAAAAAGGAAGTTAAAACAGTCACAGCTTTAAATTTAAATTAAAGTTGGTAAGTTATAGTGTTGGTAAGCTATTTACTTATTTTTTGCTGTACAGTTTGGTTAATAGTTATACCTTTTCAATTCGTATTAATATTTTGCTTTACAACATTATAAAAAAGGAAGTTAAAAAAGTCACAGCTTTAAATTTAAATTAAAGTTGGTAAGTTATAGTGTTGGTAAGCTATTTACTTATTTTTTGCTGCACATTTTGGTTAATAGGTTTACCTTTTCAATTCTTATTAATAATTTGCTTTACAACACAGCTTTAAAATTCCAACACTGGATTCTGCATAGTGTTGGTAAGCTACTTATTTATTTTTCACTGTTTATTTTGGTTAATATTTAGCTTCTGACATTAAACCAAATCGAACTAAAGGCCGTGCACTCCCCGAAGGTCCAGCATGATGGCTGGATGGGAAAAACAGATACGGAATGGAAACAAAAACTTTTGACAGGCGGCACGACTTGCCTTGATGACGCTCCCACTCACTTGGCCAAAATACACGTTTCGGCCTTCGTGTTAACACGTTCTGGCGCTGTGCTTTTTTCGGGGCGTGGCCGAAGAGGAGCTAAAGGATTTAGCCCAGTCAAATCCATAAAGCACTCCCAGAGTCGTACTCCCACCTGGCCAAGGCGTAATTATACAGTTGTAGGACGCAATTGAATGGTTATATCCATTGAATTTTCCAATTCAATAGGCCCCAGCGGTTGCCTGCGATGGATGGTGGGAAGAAAGTTGGCTTAAATGACTTGAGTGTTTGTCCATTGGCCGGCCAATGTCTTCCAGGGCGCACATTCAAGTCCAATTTAGCCTTTATGTGTTCTCATCGTTGTCGTTGCTGCCCCACCCTAGGGATGTATCTCGATTTTTGGACGCACGCACACGTATCGTAACCTAACCGAAGGACTCCAGGACTCTCAGACTCCAGGACTCTCAGACTCACAGACAAATGGAAAATTGGTCAGACTGACGGACAAGCGGACAAGCGGACATCCAGAGGATTTGCTAAATGGAGGAATGGGAATTTCAAATCCTAGCGCCGACTTTACTGATTTTTCTTTGCTTCGCCTCTCATTTTTTTCCTTCCTTTCTTTTTTTTTTTGGCATTCTCCTCCTCAATGAAAATGCCAACATGTGAGGTTACAAAAAAGGAAACAGGACGAGCGGCTGGGAAATGGGGGTGTTATGCTCAGAGATACAAATGCATCGTAAACATGTCGTCGCGTTATATTGGGATCTCAAGTAGCCCACAGCCCCGGCAGTTGCCATTGTCTACTCTCGTTGCCATTCCTTTAGCCCCATTTTATTTGCTCCGTTTTCCGTATCCCCGCATTCGTAGATTTTTTCCAGCTACCTCTTTGGCTACTTAAGAGGAGGAAAATGTCCAGAGATTTTCTACGGCTTCCCCCGTTCTCTCACCTTGCTTGTAAGGTTTTTTTTTTTTTTGTGGTTGCCTGGAAACTATTGTTGCTGGATATCTAGCATTATCTGGTGTCTGATTCTTAGGTTTTTTCTGGTTTTAAAACTACCTAGGTTTGAGATTGAAGAGTTTTGGATTTTAAGGAAAGTAGACTAGGCTTTTAGAGATTTTCTTTATATACAAAAAATGTCTGTTAATTAAATTCCGAATTTGTTCTTATTTATTATTGACTTGTCCCATTTCCTTGCTAATTTCGTGAGAATTTGCAACAATTTTAGGTCCTAGCTCATCCATCGCTTCACAAGGACATGGAAAATCACTTAAAAGTCCAGCCTTCGATTGGATCTGATTTGATCTGCCCGCTGCGGCCGTTCTTGCGACTGACTGCCAGGACATAAAAACATAAAGGACAACAATTTATGGCACATTTGCAGCTTCAGCTGTTTGCACGCTGCCAAGGAAAGCGATGTCTGTTGGGGCCATAAAAACAACGGCGATGCCCCAGAAAAGGCCCCGAAAAAAAGGGGCAATAAAGTTGGCAAAGCGGAATCAATAATGCGAGCCCGGCCATAAACCGCGCGAGCTGCCAAAATTTGTGCCAAGGTGCCAAAGTGAGACGCAGATTGGAAGCAAAACTTATTAAGCGACCGAAACTTGCTGCCCGGCACTGTAATCAAAAAATGACTGCATAAATCAAAATATTTCAAAATATTTGTTGGGGAACGGACCAAGTAGGCGACACTCTTTATGTTTGACTTTCATATGTGATAGAACATGGCATGTAGAATAGTTGAATAAGTGAAGCTAAGCGAAGCGGACGTATATTTGGAAACCTTTTAAAAAATTCACATTCGACCCAAATCCTCTGGTAACTTTACATATCCCATTAGGGGGTTGCTCTGGATCAGTCATAGTTGCTGCTTTCAATTGTGGAGCCCATCAAAATATTGCAGCTTATGGAAGCACCAATGACTGCTCCAGAGCAATCCCCATTGGGCTATATCAAGCTACCAGAGGATTCGGGCTCGGAGGACCAAATTTTGTAAAATTAAAAGTACTGACTAAAAAAAAAAGGGTAAGAATACTAGCTTGTTTTTGGGATTTTAAAAAAAGGTTTACTTTGCAGCAACGTGGTTCATAACGATCTGTACGTGTCGATGCTGCAGAGTGGAAAAAATTTCAGCTCCCGTACTAGAAAATAAATATGAATATTTTTTAACGCAATAAATCCATCACAAACGAGCTCAAATCGACGCCGCATCGAACAGCACATCCAACAGCCCCCTAAGTAAAATACGAAGAGAAGATACATGGCGATCATCAAATGTCTCGAACACACCTCCAGCTGGGACTTTGGAAATGCAGATTAATCAACTAATATTAAAGAGAGGACAGAAATTATAAAATCCGATTATCCAATTTCAACTGAAATCTCTCATGCAACTCCGGATTGTTTATCGATTGCAGGATAGCCGCTACTCCCAGGCTAAACTGTGTTCAATCGAGAAATGTTTGAGTGGTGACCGTTAGCCCCGGTATTTGAATGTTTTGCCATCATTAGCATTTCATCTTATTTCACTCAGGTGCGCGGCCGTGCGTGCAGCATTTCCACCGACCAAATGGCAACAACACGACAGCGCCAGACATTTTCGCATTCGCATTTTTGTCGGGGAAAATGCTGGCCAGGAAAGGGGGGTGGCGTTGGAACTGCATTCCCACTGTCCGTCCGTGCGTGTCCGACGGACAGCGGCTACAAAAAAATAGCAGCCCTGACGTGCCCATGATGATGCACGGAAAAAAATAATTACCATATAGGGATAACTATAGAAAAGTAAGGGAATTTACTTACTAAAAAATAAATAAGACCCTATGTTAATTTGGGACTTTTATGTTATTGTTAAGGTAAAAAAATCATTTTTTTTAAAGTAAAAATACATTTTTAATAATTGTTTTTTGCTATTTAAATAATAAAATCCATTTTTTATTGACTAGAAATTTCCCACATGGAATAACTATCGAAAAGTCGGGGAATTCGTTTACTAAAAAATAAATAAGAATTTTTTTAAAGCCAGCCTATGATAGTTTTAAAAACCATTTTTTTATTTAAAAATAATTTTGTAATAATTGCTTTTGCTATTTAAATAAGAAAATCAAGTTGTTATTGACTACAAATTCAGAGTCATAAGAATAATAGATAGTTTAAGCTTGATATAAATAAACGCTTAAATTGAAACCGAAAATGGTGCCTGCTTTCCTTAGCTTTCCTTTTAATTCCAATAATAATTTATTCCTTTTCTTTCTCCATGTGTGTGAGTGGCAAAGACAATGACTATAACTATGAGTATGACGATGAGAATGAATCGTCGGCTATGCTTTCTCCCTGTCTAACTGTGCCCCCTCTCTCTTTCGCTTCCCTCTGCTGTTGATGGCGTATTAATGACCGGAATGTGGAATGTAACAGAAAATGTCTACCCACTCTCCCCCTTTTTGTTCATTTTTCTCTGTATTTTTCTGTAGCTGAAAGAAGCTGGGGATGGGAAATGGGTATGGAGGATGCACTGCAGCAGCCATGGTCATGCTGCCGGAATGCATAATTGAAATACGAATCGAGCGAATGCCCCCGACAAGCAGATAAGACAACGAGCGAGCGTCTCCCTAACCTCCGGTTCAAATGCAGGGACGTGCAAAAAAAAATAAGAAAAAATGGCTAGTGACCCACAGTGGAATCCAACTCCGACCCCAAGACCTTTCAGCATTAGCCAAAGTGATTATCGGGAGTCGTAAAGTAGCGAAGAAGTTTTCGAATTATCAGGAAAGCTCCTTATGCACATTCATAAGAAATGTATGTTTATAAACATTAATGGCAAGTCATTACCATAAGTGCTTCTAGTCTTTAACTAAAATAAATAATACATGAAATTGGTGGACCCATAAGCACTTGAGTTGATTATAACAAAAATAAATAACAAAAATAATAATTATATACAAATAACAACATTTACTTGAGAACTTAATATTAATAGAATTTATTGGAATACTTTTTACTTACAACTATTGCCATAATTATTACCATTTCCACTGCTAATGATTCTTAGAACTTTTCTGATATTTCTCTTAGAAGTAATGCCTCTTAAATCCTTCCGATTTCCTATTAGTTCACATCGAGAAGACTTCACTTGGCTTTGGCTTCACTTCATGTCCGTCAGTGAGTCAGTTTGTCAGTTTTTCAGTCTTTCAGTCCCTCAGTGCTTCAGTCTTTCAGTTAGTGAGCTCAGCTCATCGACTACGCATATTACTCATACGCCGCGTGTGCTGCGATGGCGATCTCAGCGGCGATATGAAGCCGCAACAGCTGCCATTCGCGTTTCGAGGATACAAGGATGTGTGTAGGAGTGTGTATGTGTGTGTTGTCGGGGTGGCCGTATGAGTGTTTGCTCACTGATGTATATGTTTATATAATTCCCACTTACCGCCACTGCTACACAAGTTTATTGTTGTTCCTTCAGCTTGTTTCTCCGCTACAGCCCTTGCCAGCACCTCTGTTTTCCCATTTCCCATTGGCATTTCCCATTTTTCCCCTTTCCAGCCCGTGTTTCTTGGCAATGTTTGGCTTTTATGTGCCTTAGTCTGGCACACGGAGACAAAACCGGGCATAATCTCATTTATAACACATCACATTAGTGGGCTTTGCATATTTTTGTCTATGTATTTTTCAGCTAAAATAATTTTATAGAATAATTTGCACCTGGAAAAAATATAGCTGCCTCAGTTGGAAGTCTCTAAAAAATATTTTGCATGGCATTCACTTCATTTTTTCTGCCAGTGCAGCCTTGGGTGGTGCTCTAGTGACTGAAATCGGGGCAAACAAAACCCGAAACGCTGGCAAAATGAAAATTATGCTCTCTTTGGCATTAAGTTTATGAATAACGAGCATATGTAAGTCGGACTCCGAGTCTCTCTCTGTCCTCTTCAGCGGGGTTGGGGTGTATGTGAAGTGTGTTTGGGGTGTGTGCCCTTCAGTGAGGCTTACAGGAATTTATTTTGTGCCATAACTACATTCCCCCCAGGTCGTTTTGCTGTCTGCCGATCAAAAGGTGTTAAATTCTGTTGTTACTAAGCGCCCAAAGAACCACAAGGACATGCACCGCCGCCACCTGGAATATGGTTAAATGGAGTGGCGCTGTTTCCATAAATAAATGGGCTTATTAATGCAAAGATTGTGCGGACTGTGGCGTTATCCTGTAAGGCTTTAATTGGCGAACTTATTTGTAAGGTTTTAATATTAAGATAAGGTCGGAACTTGGTCTAAATATATTATTTTAATATTAAATGATGATAATAAATTAATAAATGCCTAAATATATTTAAAAAAGTACAGCTAAATGTTTAATACCCTTTTGTCTAATTACATAAATTCAATATACCCCGTAAATTCAAGTGTAGGGGCATTTATTGTTAGCTTAAAATAGGTAATCATTTTTTTTCTGAAGTTATTTTGGAGTTTTCTTCGCTTTCCAGAGTTCTGAAATGCAGGTTTGCTGCCTGTTATCATTTGGCCGGGATTAACAACTATTATCTCTCCCTTCTTGGCCAATTTTCGCATTACCTTTTCAATTTACTTTACCTTGGAGTTACACTTGGCTACTTATCCCACGCTCCTTCGGTTTTCTTGGGATTTTCCTTTAATTTTGAAGCTGCAGCTGTCGTCTTGCAATTGTTTGACTCAATATTTCAGCTGCTTGGCAGCTTTATTTTAAATAAATAAAGTCAGCTTGGGTATGGGTGTGCGGGTGTGCGGGTGTGTTGTGTGTGTGCCTCAAGTTACAAATAAAACGCAACCGAAATGAGCTTAAGAGCTTATGGAACGCTAAACAAACAGCGCAGCACACAAAGCCGCGATGCCACACACACACACACAGCCTTACACACTCCTATACACAGACTCACTCACACACACCCACTTACACTTCAGTGGCTTACAGCTGACTGACTTGGTGGTGCGGGATCCATAGTCCTTAGTCTTTAGTCCCTGCTTCACGGCACAGAGAGAAAAAGATTGATCCAATCATATTTTTCCTGATTTTTTAAATTAATCTTTTATGTTTAAGCAATAAACAAAATATTTAGAATTAAATGTAAGCTATTAATTATCATATCGAATTAATAATGAAATATAATAAAGAGAAAGATCCTTCAAAATCCTTTTACGAATTTTACAAAACTATTTATTTCTTCGTGGAAAATATCAACAGAAATCGATTTCCGATTTATTTGCTCAGTGTGGCTCTGTCTTGCCTTGGCTAGCTTGAAAGGGAATCGCTTTTGCCTTTTATGACTAAGTCAAATATGAAAGTAAGTTGCCAACAGCTCGCTGACTGAATGCCACGCCCTCCCCGGCTCCTCCTCCGCTCCTTGCAGAGGCTTCCCCCCAGAGGGCAGAGAACAGGACAATTTGATTTATTGCCACTTAAAAGGCAACATTCAGTTTTCTTTCTCCTGTTCGCTTATTTTTTTCTTCCTTTTTTTTTTTTTGTTCTTTGGGGCCGGGGAAAATAAATAACACGTTTACACATCCAAATGAACCAGCCGCAGAGGGTTGGGGCGGGCAGTGGGGGTTAAATTGGGCCCGGCCCCAAGTTCCAAAGTTGTTGAGAGTCAGAATGGCGACGAGATTGTTAATAAGAATGCATATATTATGCCAACACCGACACGTCACATGTGTGCGGGGCCCGGGTCCCTTCTAAGCAGCCCGCTTAACCCCCTATTGCCAGTTGGTTCGTGCATGGCCATGCACATAATTAATCGCTCGCCCTTCTGACGCTGACGTTGCCCTTCATTTGTGTCCATCAAAGGCGGCATGAATCGATCACCGGAAGTGCTGACAATCGGTATTCTTTCAAAGAAATCGATAGGCAGCGATAGAAATTTGATCTTCTTTGAAGAGATCTTTGAAGATCAAGTTCCTTTGAGCTTAAAAAATATATAAAAGTACTTGCCTTTTCAAGTTCTAAGCCTTCAAATAATTTCGAAAATAAGAAACTGATTAGTTATCGATATTTGCTAAAATAATCAATAATAATAATCGATCACCCCAAGTGCTGACAATCGGAATTCTTTAAAGAAATAGATGGACATCGATAAGCATACAAAATATATACAAGTACTTGAAATTTTAAGTACTAAACCTTTAAATAATTTACAAAAAAAAGAAATGTTAATTATTAATATTTCCTAAAAATAATCAATTAAATAAATAAATCACATATCTGAATCAGGAATAAATATCTGCGCCTTAGATGCTGCTCACAATAAATTGATATCATTGATATCAAAATATATATTTATATATCTTCGTTAAGCGCCGGTTTATTTATTGTATAGCCCACAATTTTTTCACAGGCCTTAAATCATCGTCAAATCTAGATAGAGCCGATCAATGCGCGCTCGCCCTGGTCCATTGAAAAGCTCTTTTCATTTTTGATTATTTATTCATCCAATACGGATTATATATGTGCATATATATATAGTACAGGCGGTGCCTATTAAAATTTATTCAATGCAAACATTTTCCATTTCGCCCATCCATTTTATACATGTTTATAATTTGCCATAAATTATTTTTATATGTTTCAGTTTAAACTAGAACAGAGGAGGAGAGCACGAAAAACATGGCACATAATTTTCGTACGCTTTAAAAACGCATTAAACTGCAATGGCAGCAAAAGCAAAAGCAAAAGAGAGAACATAAACGCGGACATAAACACGGACACGGACACGGACATAGAACATGGCACACAACGGAAACGGAAACCCCGCCAACCATCTTCTGCCGTGCCTGAGCCATGCTTGATTTCATTTGCGGGGCACATACACATGGATACATTCTGTTAACGTGGCCAAAATTGGCCGAAAATTTATGACCGCTGACCAATTTTTAAATAGCCAAATGCGCACCTGGGTCACACCTGCGCATAATGCGGTTAGCACAGAGCAATTGTTTAGGATATATGCAAGGAGTATCAGATCGGGGATGTTCGAATAGCGATATTTATTCATAAATAAGTTTATAGAGCGTACATAATTAATTTAAATAAATAATAATAGATAATTTCTAAATAAGAACTTCATAGCAAAAGGAAAACTACAAATTAATAATAATAATTAAATATAGAATGTTTTATTCTTACAAAATAAAATTAAATAAGGACATAAACATATAAACTCTTGGTATTTGCATAATAATTCTGTATAAATTATACAAGTAAAGTCATAAAAATGTAAAAACTTATTATCATAATATTTTGGTATTAAAGAAAATTAATAAAAACATTTTCATAAATGTAAAGTAATATTTATTAAGATTAATTATCCATTTCCATAATTAGTTCATACCTTATAATAGGTATTCCATAGTAAAAAAATAAATTTATAGAGTGAACATTATTAATTTAAATAAAGAATAACAGGTCATTTATAAATAAAATCTTCATAGCAAAAGGAAAACTATAAATGTATAATAATATTTAATTAAATAATGTATATTTGCATAATAATGCTGTATAAAATATACACAATTAAGATGATAAAAATGTATAAGCTTACTACCTTAATATTTTGGTATTATAGAAAGTTAACAAAACAATTTAATAAGTGTAAAGCAATACTTAGTAAGATTAATTATCCACTTTCATTATTATTTCACATCTAACAATGAGTATTCCATAGTCAGAACTCTCACCCAAAAATCGAAAAACAAAAAAGCTTATAAAAACAATGCTTGAAAGAATTTTAATTAAAAAACATAAACTCCATTCGTTGTGTGGCAGAGATTTGTTGCTGTGCGTGTTGATTTACTTGTGCCACGCCCCCATAAATATCGCTCCTCTGCCGCTCTCCCTCCCTCTCTCTGTGCTTGATTTTTATTATTTGCCATAGAATTTTAATTGAATTAGCCATTTAACGTTTTTGGCTAATTTGCATGTTGTGGCAAAAGAGGCCAGAAAACATTTGATGATGCAGCATGGCAGCAGGCAGTGTGTGCATATAAATTTTGGCGCATTTTTATGCAGTCCAGTTGAGTTTTCGCAACGGGGCTTTGTTTAGTTTAAATGGTCCATTCAGCGGTTGGGTTAATGTCGCAATTAAATGAGCGCGAGAACTGCGGCCCCGCCAATAAATTGGACAACGCGATACATGCGAATTTGCCGCACTTTGAATTGAAATTGAATGAAACTACAAAAGCCGGCAGCAGTAGTCGCTTTATATTTTTTATTTGTATTTTTTTTTTATCGCATAATTATCAACGCTGCCGCAGGGGCATCTCATTAAAATGCAGACAAATCAAATTTTCATTTGCAGCTCCGCCCCCCCGTCGCTTTTGCTTTTGCCATTTTGCTCGCATTTCCACGGCTGCCATTTTACATTTCCACAGTGCATTTCCCCCGAGAGGCCGCGGGGGCCATTCTTGGTAGCGCGAAAAGGGAAAAAAAGGCACCGCAAAGTTACACATTTAACGAAATTATAATTTGTGCATGGAGTCGGTTTTAATTACACATTTCCTATCGCGTCCGGGGCATCCCCGGCAAATTGATTCCTTTTGATTGCCCAAATCCCCAAGGGAACACACACACACATTTGGGTCGTCCTCCGCTTTAAATGAAACTCTCCCAAACAGCACGAAAAAAATGAAGCGAAAAGGGCACCGATCTGAGTCCCGCCGAACCAAAGCAAATTGAACAGCGCTGAATAACATTTATTTCCACCAGTCACAATGCTCAAAAACATTTCCAATATGGCCCTGGACGAGGTAAAAAAATAACCGTGGGGAAAAGCAACGTAATAACCAAAATGTTAGAGGCCAAAAAAGGCAGAGAAAAATCATCAGAAAAAGAGTTTCAGGCTGAAAGGGGGGAATACTGTAAATATTTGAATAAATATACATTTCAAGTTATATATATTCAGTGAATCATACCTGGAGGGTTTTTTATACAACAAATTAAAATTTGTTTTGAAAATTAAAAAGAATAGCATTTTGCTTTGTTATGTTTATAAAAATATAATTAAGTTACATTTACTTGTAATTATCTTTCCAGGAAGCGATCTGTTTATAATTTTAATTTTTATGTAGCAATGTAAAATCTTTCATTTATTTTTTGTAGAATTTGTTGTAACTAGTGACTTGATAAATAATCTTATTTCCAATAAGTTTCCATACTTTTTCAAGAACTTAAATTAATACCAAAATTAGCTCAAGTTCTTTACCATTTTTATCCAAATCAAAGAGTGTGAAATACATTTACCAGCTGTCAGGGTAAAAAACTAAGCAAATAAAAGGGTTTTTTTTTTTTTTTTGTATTTCTTGCTGTTTATGAAGTGGAACTGCAAACTCGAACTCCATTTACTTGGCCTGCTCTTCAGAAATTCTCCCCTTTTGTTGTTCTTTTCACCGCTGTTTGTTTTCACGCAAATTCGCCAGGAGAGAGCGAAGGATTTTCCCCAGATGGGCAGATGCCTTGTTTACCTTGCGCCTTATTAAATCAAATAAAAGGAGTTCCGCTGAATCTTAAACGAAAACCAAACGGAAAGGTCAAGCGGTTCAAGAAAAAATTATATTGCAAACCAGCGAAAATAAAAAATCAATTATTCCTTGAAAAGGTTCTTTAAATTGTACATTTTGCTTGTGATAATATTTTTTGTAGAATTTAATTATTAAACATTGTAATTGAAGAATGTATTTGAGGACTTAACAAATTTATTTTATTTCATTTGAAATTCTCGGCTCCACGCAATGATCTCAAAGTTTCGGTACAAATTAAATTCAAAATCGTTAAGAATATTCAGACATTGTCAGGCATTTTCTTTACCTTTTGCCATTAATTAAGGTGTACAATTTTATGAGGAAAATGTTCCTCGAGTTTGCTTTTAAAAACAGTAAATGTAAGTATTATAAATTTGAAGTTTTAGTCTCCTAAAAATTTTCTTTATCATTTTCTTTAACTTTTGCCATTAATTAAGGTGTAAAATTTTATGGGAAAAATGTTCCTCGAGTTTGCTTTTAAAAACAGTAAATATAAGTATTATAAATTTTAGGTTTTAATTTCCTAAAAATTACTTTCCCTCCTTGAGCCCTTTAAATTTCTAATTTCTACGCAAAACCCCTACTTCTTTTGTAAGCTGTCGCCTTTTTTCAAGCCTCTCTAAAGAGAATCTCATTATACAGTAATTTGAAACGATAGTTATATGACTTAAAGTAATAATTTCTTGGACAAACCCCTTGCCCTATTCCTATATTTTTTTTTTATTTTGCTGGAATGCCAGTGCATTCCACAATAGTTACAGCCATTTCCTAAGGCTGGAGGCAATTAATCTGGGCAACAGCTGGTCGGGCTGTAATTACTTTTGTAGTCGCACCTGGCGGGAGTGAGGCAGTGAGGGTGGTAGACGTCAACACTTTGTTTTTGCTTCAGTGAGCTGAAAAATTATGCATAGACCCCCAGCCACCCCCGGCCATTCCCAGGGCCTAATGACGAACCGTTGATTTGTTATGTTCATTATTCGGCAATGAACTCGGAGACGATGAAGGAGTCTCGGCCATCACTCACAAAATGCGGGCAGTATGGGGTTGTGCTCCTTTTTGTTGTCGTTTTTTTTTTTTTTGTTTCGTGAAAAATCCAGGTGGAATTGCCCAAGGGAGTGGTCGAACGGTAAGCTGATGATGAACTCTGGAAAACTAATTAAAACACATGGAAAGCGAACCCACTCTGGGGCTGCGGTGTCCGAGAATTGCACATGAATAAACGAGGAGTTTTCGGCCCCAAAAAACCCCAAAAGCCAGCCGGCGACAATGACCTCCAGAGTGAGAACCGAGTAAACTATTCCAAAAGTGTTTGGGTTTTCGACGGGTCTCTGGAGCTATAAATTTGAAAATTCATAGCAAACCAATTAGAAATTACGGAACCCGAGCATATTATTATTATTCATTTAGCCACCTAACAAGCTTGAAGTTATTTCTTGGGCAATTATCCAAATTATCCAATATTTATTGCTGTTGAATTTTTTGCATATTTAATATAAGAAATAAAGGCATTTAAAGCACTTCCTCGAAATGAGAGTCCCCTTCGATTGCCGGTAATTAATACGCCCCTTTGTCACCGGCTCGGTCTTGCAGGTAGCTTTGTTTTTTTTCTCTCCACCTTCATCTCCGGCCTTCAATGGAGTTTCAATTTACTTGCTCTCTCCGCCCGTCAGATTGATGGAGTCTGTGGATGTGGATGGACTGTGGATGACGTGGAACTGATGATGTGCGATGCGAGATGCGAGATGCGAGATGTCCGCCTGGGCTGTGCTGCTCCTGACAAATGACGGCTGCTTTGTTCGCTGGAAATGCCGGAAATGCAAAGTGCAAAGCGGAAGTTGCTCATGTCACGCCGCAATGACGCTAAAATCGAGCGGAAAAATGGCGGACAAAACTCAACTTCCGCTGCCAAGCATCCGCCATGTGAGTCCCAGTCCCGCCGCCCTCCATTTATGTGTCAATTAAAACTAAGGTCGCGACAAATATGCCACCCGAAGCGGGGGCCCCCGCAAAAAGCTCGGAGCCAAACAAATAAAATTACAAAATATCGCACATAAAAGAGCCCGCCGCCGCCGATGGCTGGGCAAAAACAGTTTGCAATTCCCCAGAGAGTCCACCAATTCGAATTCCCAGCCAGCCATCCAGCCCACTAACAGACCAATTCGAGAAATGTAACCAACTTGCTCTGGTCTCAACATATGTCCCGCTTCCCAAAGGGCGAAAAAGCAACGCCTTCGGCATACTCTTTCAATAGGATTAGGATTTATTGGAGTTTTTTTTTATATTAAAAAAAAAACAGCATACAAATTAAAGTAGAATTTATATTATTCTTAAATTTCTTAATTTCTTATTGGCATATTTTCCCATAAATAGTTTAATACCTTTTATTACTTTAAAAATTATTCGCTCAAGGACTCAAAACTTAATTTGTTTCCTGGCTCACAGATGGTGCAATTTTTCTGAAAAATTCCTTTCCCTTTTGAATCCTTCAATTTTTAATTTACTTTCCCATTTTTTTTTCTTTTGTACTTGCACTTTGGCGAACCTTTTGGCGCTGAGAGCATTCAACAAGCCGCACTTTGGCTTGCTTCTTCGATGGCCGCGAGACTTTCCCTCCGCCCATTTTTTTTTTGTTCGCTCCCCTTTTAGCCAGCCCCTAAAATCCCAATCCCTAATACCCCGCCCATCGAGAGGGCCGCCGCCCCTCTTGACCACAGCGACCAGTGCGACCACGATACGCGGTGCATTAAAACGGAAGCGGAAACTAAAAGCAGTTCTATTCTGTGCACTTACATGCGAGTGCTGTCGTTGTTTTCACCCCTTTCACCTGGCACTCGATGGGTATACGGGGTAGTGACACTATAGTTAGTATTAAGTCATTAATAAAATAAAGAAATATAAAATATATAACAAGAAATACATAATTTCATTTATAATATTAAATAATATATAATATATTAAGGGAATATAACCAGGAAATGTAATCATTATGAGTTTTAAAATCAAAATCTGAAAATAATGCTTATTTCATGAGTTTTATATTTGTATCAAAAAATAATCGTTTATCTTTGAGTACTAAAATGAAACTTACGAAATAAGCATTATTTTTATATTATATAACCAATAAATAGCACAGCTAGCATTTTACTAGGTATGCGAAGTTCAGCTTTATATAATTCTGTAAGCCTTGTTTTTCTTTTTCCAGCATTAATATAAACAAATAATATTCAAAATACTTGGATATTTTAAATTTAAAAAATACATTAAAGAGGAATTTCTTACATTGATTTTAATGAATGAATAAATAAATCATGAAACATTTAAAATACCATACCCTGCCTTAGTTTTCCGGCCAACTCAATGCCGGGGTATGTGAAAATCGGGGCCTAAGCCCCCACTAAGCGTTCTTTCTAGTTTTTTGTTGGACCCCATTTCAGAGATTTTCTTCGGCTATTGGTGGGTGGCGGATTTTTGGGTGGACCCAAGCGTTTAGTATGTCTTTTTTCCTACTTTTTATTGTAGGGACAGTTTTGTTTGGCTTGCCTTGACTTGATGTGTGTGTGTGTGGCTTGTTTTAGATTTTCCCGTTGTTATGCTCTTTTTCCCCCGCTGGAATTTTGTTTGTTTTGCAATTTGTGCAACTAAAAAGCATTCACTTTTGAACTTTATCAGTGGCAGTAACAGAGGTGGCGCTAAAAAGGGGATCCGGGGAGCGTTTTTGCGGTTGACCTCAGAAATTCGTTTGTTTGCCGCAGAAAGAGAGAGAAAGTGTATTTATCGTGTTGGAACCCTTCCCTCGTTTCAATTAAGTTTCTTTTTATTCTTCTGTCAATTTTAAATTACATTTTAACAAGTTGTGTTTTTGTTAAGAGCCAGACAATATTTTTAATTAAACTTTGATGCCCATTCGATTGGCAGTCGTTGTCTCTCTCTCTCTCTCTCGCTCGATCTCGCGGCCATTTTAACGGCGGCCATTTTGGTTTTTAGGCCGCCATATTGAACAGTGACGGGGGCCATCTAGCGAGCAATTAATGTGATTTACGATCGCACTTCATTAAATAATAAAACTTTGGCCCCCGCTCGCTGCGTGTTTCGAAAATTTAAAGAATTTCCACTGCAGGCTGCGTTTCTGGTGTGTAAACACGCGATTAATAATGAAGGAAACACAAATAAAGTATGCACAAAATGGAATTTAACAAGGGGAACTAAGAAGAAACGAACCCTTGAATACCCTGCGGTGTCATAAGTATTGAATACTTTTTTGAACAAAAGTTAAGGCTGAAATATGAATTTTATTTATTATTTATTATTTTTTTTATTTATTACAATTTTTGTTAAAAATACTACAAGTGTCACAGCTTTCTCGCCAGCTCGACATATAATACATAAAAGTGGGAAAACAACACTGAAAAAAAAAGAAAAAAAAAAACAAAACAGAGCAGAGAGCAGCAGCAAAAAAAAGGAGAAGGCACCCAAAGCCAGGAGGCTATGAAAAATCCTTTCGTGACAGGAGCGGGCGGAGGTGGGCTCGGGGGAATTAAATATGCGACTCATGTAGACGCTTTTCCCGTATTTTTTGCTGCTTCTTTCAGTATTTATTTATTTTATGTGCGCGGCTGTGCGTGCATTGCTGGACGGGAGGGGGACGCCCGTACGCCCGTTGGGTTGAGATATTTGAAGAAATTAAAAAAAGGGTGAAAAAATGAATTAAATGCGTATTGCATACATTTCTGGGTCATTTAGGGGAGATCCCCAGAGGAAACATTGGCTCCATTCCAGCCACCGGAAAGGGATTCGATTCGACTGGCCTTAGGAGCGGGTTCTCTTCTTTTTTTTCTCTTTTTTTTCGGAATATCCTCATAAATCAGAGTAGCTTCCTGAGGCGGACTAAACTCGGAACAGCTGAAAAAACTGGGCGGAGAATTCTAATATTTTTAAAAGGAATTCAGCTAAAAAAAATGCGTACATATATTTGTTGATAAATAATACATATATGCTAAAATTAAATTAAAATGGTTATATATTCTTGAAAATATAAATATATTTTTAGAATTTTATTTTAATATTACGTATTTATAATTTTGTTATTTTAATATTAATATATTATTTCTCTGTGCAAGTGCTTTCTTATTTTATTTATATTTTTATTTATGATTTCCATTTTGCATTCCTCAATTTTTTTCCAATATTTAATTTTTATTCAATTAATTATTTTTATCTTTGATTTGTCAAAAAATGTAAATCTCTGGGAATGATAATTTTTAAAGGCAGGAAACTCCGCCGCAAAAGTTTATTAATATTTTGTTAAGCTTGCTTATTATTTCCCTCGACCCTGGCCCATTGAGTTGGCCAGGAAAACTCGTCGCCGCCTCACCTTAACCGCAACTATTTAAGGTAATGCGATAACAATACATATTTATGAAGAAAAATAAACGCGCACACACCCGCGCGCTGTGCCAGCGGCAAAACAAGTTAAGAACAAAATCAACAACAAATTGAGGAATGCAAAATGCAAATAAAAATAAAAATAAAAATAAAATAAGAAACACACACACACACAGAGGAATAAAATGAAATGCCAAGCAAAAGGAAAATAACAAGAAGAAACGGGGGAAAATACGGGAAAAGAGCAAACTTGTCGTGGGTTAATGAAGCCGGGGGGTAGGGGGCTTGGCAGGGTTCGAGGTGGGGTTGCAGGTGCACGCGTGGGGTTGGGCACTCAGGTGTGAAATTTTATTGAGTCGAAATACGAAATATATGCAAATTGCGAAATAATTTAATGACGCGTTTAATTGGGTTTTTAGCGAGCGAGCGAGCGAACGTTTTCAAGAAAAGGCGCCCAACTTTCAGCGAGAGGGGGGAATCATCATTATCCTTCGAGAAGGATTGTTTGGGCTGATTGGAAAAGTTTTTTCTCTCTCCCACTCCCACTCACTCTCCCTCTCCGCCGAATCAATTGAAATTGAGCGCTAATAAGAATTTGATGTGCGGCGAAATGGGACGGGATGGAGCTGTGATTTTGTAAAAAAAGCCAGTCAAAGTTTTATCATTATCATGGCTACGTGAAAATCTTCAGAAATCAGCAGCCGCCAGGTAATAAAGGCGAGAGCAGTCCTTAAAAAGAGATATTTACACGTGTGCGTGTGCACACCTTTATATATAATTGGCAAGGATTCATTTCACATTTCATTTGCATGCGACGACGACGATATAAGTATGCGACACACACGAAAAGATAATACCAAGATCAAATGTATTTTTTTGTATGAATATTCCCTGAAAACTAAAGTCAGATAAAAGCTAGTTAAAATTTAAAATTGTAAGCTATGGATTCAGAGATATTTTAAATATAAATCTTAGCTTATTTCCCTGCTCAAAAATGTAACTGAAATTTTAAAATTGTATTTCCTGTTTGGCTCTGTGCATTTAATTAACACTGAGTGAGGGGTCTTTTTCATTAACTTAAAACGAGCACAATCACTAAGTACAGTTGCTGCTAAAAGTTACCGGCATATTCATAAGCTAAGCGCAAAGAGAAAAAAACCGCAGTATGAACAAACTTTTTCCGCTTCCAGCAGTAGCAGCAGCAGCAGCTGTTTTTTTTTTCCAGGATAAAGGTGTGGCAGGTGACAGACTCATCAACGGAGCAACACCTCCCGCCTTTGTGGGCACCCCTTGGAAAACCAACCCTATACATGTTGCTCTACTCGCCATTGAACCAAAGTTACATTTTCGTTCACGACTTTTTATTTGTCAACGCCAAAGTACAGTGATTTCTTAAGAGAACCAACGAACACCAAACGCATTAAGTTAATTTATTTTTAATTAAAAAGAAGATTCAAGAGCTCGACTAGTTAAGGAAATAATTTGAGGAATAATTACATTTATTTACAAAATGAAAAGGAAAATACTTCAGCTAACCAAGATCTCAAAAGGAAAAACAATTTAATAAATATATTATTTCATATTTATTAATTAAATATATATTTAGACACAAGAAATCATGGAGTCTGAGGAATAGTAACATTTACTTACAATACTAGTGATAATGATAAGAATATTAAGAGGAGGAAGTTGGCTAAAATCAGCTAACCAAGATATCAAGAGGAAAAACAAACTTAATACACATATTTATTATTTATATATTTAATATATTATTTCATAGTTATTAATTAAATATATATTTAGACACAAGAAATCACGGAGTCTGAGGAATAATATCATTTATTTACAATACAGTGATAATGATAAAAATATTAAAAGGAAAATACTTTAGCTAACCAAGATCGCAAGAGGAAAATCAAATTTAATAAATATATTTGTTATTTATATATTTAATATATTATTTAATATTCGTTGAATATATATATTTAGGCACAAGAAATCATGGAGTCTGAGGAATAGTTACATTTATTTACAATACTAGTGATAATGATAAGAATATTAAGAGAAGGAAGTTGGCTACAATTTCTAAATAAGGAAAATACTTCGGCTAACAAAAATATTAAGAAGAAAAACAAACTAAATAAATATATTTATTAATTATATATTTAATATATTGTTTTAATATTTATTTAATATATATATTTAGGCACGAGAAATCATGGAGTCTGAGGAATAATAATATTTACTTACAATGCTAGTGATAATGATAAGAATATTAAGAGGAGGAAGTTGGCTAAAATTACTAATTACGGAAAATACTACTAAATAAATAAATCTAATATAATAAATATATTTACTATTTATATATCTATTATATTATTCAATATTTATTTAATATATATATTTAGGCCCACGAAATCATGGCATCCAAGCAGAAAATCCCTGCAGCAGCCACTGTATGTTAAAATGGGGCTGGAGTTTGGGGCTTTATGGCCGATAGGGGTGAGAGGTGTGGCTGGCAGGTGGCTTAGACACTTGCGTCCCCAGCTGAGCCACATCAATCGCCTGGCCAAGAAGTTGTCCTCAAAGTCGAAGTGGCAGTGGCAGTGGAACTCCGAGTCGAAGGCGAAATGTTGGGCTCGCTTTTTTTTATGACGCGCAGGCACGGCCATTATAAATTATTATTCATGAGCGGATGCGGATATTGAAAAGTTTCACTTTGCTCCACACTTCGCTCCTGGCTCCTGCCACCACAGTTCTGTCTTCATTTCAATTTTAACATCGTCGTCAACGGAGGCCCTGTTGTTGTTGCCTCTCGTACCCTAGAAATATTATTTTGGTCAACAAACGGAGGGCTCAGACCCTTGCGATTTTTGTTAAAGGAATATACTTATTTATGGAGACTAATAAGTGAAATTTAAAAAATTGTTAAATATTATTATTATTATTTATATAGTCTAATATATATATATATAATGTATATAATAAAGTTTAGAATATTAAAATGTATATTTATATTAGATTAGATTTATTTTATTTAGTATCCTGACGCTACAAGTATAATACTTTTAAATTATTGCATCAGTCACAAACAAAATTTCATAACTTATTAAAGATATCTTAATATTAACAAGATTAATTTGACTTATTGAACTAATATTTATTTATATTTATTTATATCTATATATTTATATTTATATATTTATTTATAGAGACTAATAAATGAAGTTTAAAGTATAATTCTAGTAAGGTTAAAAGTATGGGACACGGGGAAGTATGATTTTAAAGATTTGTATTTTAATCTAAAAGGAAATTTAAAATAAAAAAAACATTTATGATATTACTGATATTTATTTTAAATATTAGCTAAATAAATATATAAATATATGAACCTTAAAATATAAATATTTGAATTCAAGTAAGGTTAAAGATATGGGACTCTGGGAAATATGATTTTAGATAATTGTATTTTTATCTAAAAGAGCAATTTACAATACAAATCTTAAAAAGAACATTTATGACATTACTGATATTTATTTTTAATATTTTCTAGACTCTATAATTTACATCAATATATAAAAAATCAATAATTTATTCGATTATAATTATTTAATCAGTTTGCTTATTTATAATTTAAAGCCCGATCATTTACTCGTTAATTGGAAATTTAAATGCTATTATAAAATCCTATATCTAGGGTATTTGTATCCTAGCTCGGCCTTTCCTTTCTTGTTATTGTTTTTGCTGTTGTATTCTTTTTTTGGTCTTCTACATTTCAGCCTTTTCCCCGCAACTTTCCACCGCCTCTCTCTCGCTCGGTTATATATATTTTTTTGTGTTTGGCTCTGCGCGTGTTGTTTGGAAATTAGATTTGTGCACGTTTCTTGTTTTGTATTTCCGTTTATCGGCATTTTTCCTGCTTCATCTCGGTCTCCCGGCTTTCTTTCATTTTTTTCCTCCTGTATTTTTTTGGGTTATTTTCGTTGGCCAGGCTCTTTCACTTCTTTAGTTGTTGTCTATGTGTCGCTCTTTCTTTTCCACCCAAAGATTTGTTGTTCCCGGAGTCTTTGATTCCGGCTTCGAGGCGAAGCAGGCAGTTATGATCCAATATTCGTGGCTATAATTGAATTAGATGAGAGGCGAATAACAATGGCAGTGCTGGCAGCTACATTCAAATTGGAGGCTGACAGGGATATCAACGGGCAGGACCCCGGAACGTGGCAAAAAATATTTAGAAAAAGGATGTGGAAATAAAGTAATAAAAGACTGGCAGATCGAGGTCTTAAATATACTTGTATATTGAAGAGAGCTTTCTATTTTATAGTTTACTTGTTGTACTGAATATATGTAATATACAAACTGAAAACTGAGAAGAGGGAAGCTGGAGGCTATGGAATCAAAGTCTGAGTCAGCTCATATCATAGCTGAATGCTCTCTACAAAATCCCCAATGCATCAATCTCCCCGCAGTACTCCCCTTTCCGTCTCTCTGCAGCCAGCTTGCATTTCAATTTCAGTTTTGACTTGGGCTTAGCGTCAAGTTATTGTCATAGACCTGAATACCCAGGCCACATATGCATCGGGCCTGGATTCTTATTTATTCAAGGCGCCGCCGCTGCCTCTCGAATGAGCCACTGTCCATACATAACATACATCCTGCATCCTGCATCCGTATCCTCGTATCCCTCGCATCCCTTACAACGTGTATCTGTAATACGTATCTGTGTGTCTATTATCTGTATCCGCATTCTCAGGCTGGCTGCCTGGGGATTTCCCCCTTTTAAAATTGATATTCCATTGACGTTTTGGCGGCCTGAGCTTTGCCTTAGTTCCAGTTTCTGTTTCTGTTTCAGTTACAGTTACAGTTACAGTTCCAGTAGCCCCTGGCTGAATTCAAGTTATTTATGTGCTCGTTTACAACTTTGCTCTTAGAATTTGCGGCTATATATATCAGTATATAGGGATATATATAGACCGCATTGATTGAAACAAACTTTCGCTTTGTAGCGGCAGCTCGCAGTTTGATTAGCCTCATTGAGTGACGTGCGAACTTTTTAATCAAACTTCTGGATGTCAGGCAGGAACTGAAGCAATTAAGACATTTTCACCCACTCTTTTCCCCTGCGCTTTTCCTCTCCTTTATCCTCCCTTTTCTATTTCCTATTTCCCATTTCCAGAGTCTGCCGAATTTGCCATTGCCTTGGACCTGATCTAATTTAAATGAGAGCCGGGCTGGGCGCTTTGCATGGAGCGCATTAAATCTCATACGGCAAACCGGATATGGCCTTTTTTATGGCAGCCAAGGAGAGCCATCCTTTGGCACCTCAAGCCCCCTGAACCCCCTGAAATCACACTGAAAAATAAACCCAGATAAAGGGAAGTCACTCGTGGAAGGGCCTGGCTACGAATTAAATTTAATTTCTATGAAAAAAATAGTAACCAAGTACTTAATAATTAAATATTAATATAGTAACAATTATACACTGCCGCTCAACTGAATAGGTTCATGATCTCAGAGGTAGGAATTTGTCCATAATTCCTAAACCAGTATTCCGATTTACATAATTTTTTTTTCTTTAATTCTTAAATCATATTAGAATAAAACGCTGAAGTACGATTTTCAAAAACCTTTGATTTAATTTATATTTATTTTATCTTCTGAGATAGTATCAAAAGTAGTGATTTTTTTTCGTTCATCTGAATAAAAATAAAAATTATGTAACAAACTTAAGATTATTTTCATATTTTATATATATACAAATAAATTTTCTCTCTCTGCACAGAGCGGTCGGGGGTTTTCGTTTGGCGAAACAACATTGAAATGGCAAAAGTACCGCAAAAGCGAACTGCAAAATTGAAATATTTTGATGTGGCCCCGAGACCGAGACCTAATGTGAATCCCAGATCCACACAGCCACTACTTCAGCCTCTCAACCCCGCCGTATTCGGTATTCCGAATCCGAAAACCGAAAACCCTCACGCACACATTCGTGTTGAATTATAATAAACCAGAAATGAGGCTCCGCAAATGCCGGAAATCGCCAGTCGGGGCCCCCGAAAATCCTAGCCGGACCCGGAGCACGGGGCACGTAAAATATACGAGCTCACGTACGGCGAGGTGGATCTGAGCCCCACAACTTGTATTAATATCCATTAGATTTATGTTTGGCAAATGTAACCACAGAAATTACACTTTAAAGTCAGTTTGCCTCTCGCTCGCCGGCCATTTTTCGTCGATATCGAAATGGGCAAAGCCACCCACACAAGGTCGTTCTCGTTGGGGTAGGTTTATTGGAGGGTGGTTTCTTTGAAGCACTTTTGGGGTTTCTTTTTTTTTTTTGGGCTGCGACCCACATTAGATATTGCCGGAGAGTTGTTTTAATAGCCCGGGTCGGGCTCATAATTAAACTCGGCGGGAGTCCAACCCAAACCAACCCAAGGCATCCCCTTTCGTGGCCATTCAAAATGGGAGGGCACGACACGTCCTCCGCACATACATTACCAGGCATCTCTGCCGGCCAACTTATGGGCCACATGGACCTTAACACTTTGGTGCCACATTAAGGCTGCAAATTGTTAAACGTGGCCAGGACCAGGACACACACAGTGAGACACACTCACCTGAGGCGGAGGCGGAGGCAAGGTGACCGACAGAGTTCTGGCGACTTATTACCCAAGTTCATTAGCATTTCGAGACCTGGCCGCCGCATCGAATGTCAGAACAGTTGACACTTGACACGGCAGCTCGAGACGGAGTGGAAAATTCCACGGGAGCCACATTTTCACAGACTTTTTGGCCAGAAAGTTCCTCTGAATTTCTCTGGCATTTTTCTCAATTTAATTTCTTAGTTTAACTTCTCATTTCCATACTAGACTTGAGATTTTTGTGGTGGAAGTAAAATCAGAGAATTAAATTGACAAACTTATGAGTATTAAGAGAGTTCCCAGAGCGACATGTATATATTTTAAATGTATTTGACATATATAAATTCTTTGAATCCTTTAAAATATTATTTAATATATTTTTTATTTGCATATTAACCTATCGATCTTAAAAAGCTTAAGTTTTTAAACTCATTTCGCATTAATGTTAGTTTTTTGAATATTTAAAACTGAAGTCCACAAAAATTGAAATACCTGAAATTATTTCGTTAAAAATAAAACTAGTTCTTGAATTTATCTTTTATTTATTAAATCTATAAAATAGGATTACCAAACTATGACATTTAATTTATAAATAATTTGATTAGAATTTTTGTTGTGAAGTTTACACAAATTAATTCAATTAACATATTAATATTATCATTTTAAATTAATCAGTGTAAACTTCCCAACAAAAAATTCTATTAAAATTATTTAACCTTAGTTATACTTCATAAATCCCGATAAAGGTCTTCAGGAGTTGCTATGAAGTCAAAAAAGGAAAACAGAAAACAGAAAACATATTTTCTGCCAGAGATTCAGGGCATAGGTAAAGCCTCTCATATTTGATTGAAATCATATTTTTCTCCCCCTATTTGATTTTGGCCTTGGCATTCCAATCGCCAGCTTTCCCTTTTGGCTTTAGGCATTTTTCGGTGAGCTATTTTTTATACAGAGAGATCGGTCCAACTGGCCGAGTGGAAGAAATACCTGGGCCAAGGAACTTGAGTCTCGCATTCCTGTTCGCTTTAAGCGCTGGCAACTTTTCCGCAAGTTTTCCGCATTTTCATGGCAGTCAATTTGCTAAATCAAGAATGCGACAGCAGCCGAAAGAGGGCGAGGAGGGGAAAATAAATATGCCAGCCTTCAGCTTTCAGCTTTTCCTGGCTTCGGCTTGGAGATGGAAATGGGGAACCAGAACGGAACCCGATGCGCCCTGAATTTTGTAGCCCCCCTTGCTGCTGCTTTTCCCGTTTTTCTTTCTCATTTTCATTCCCCTTTTTTCCCCGCTGCTTTTTTTATGTATTTCACTTATTGATGAGTGGAAATGCTGTTGACATTATTTGTGTGGTCGCCGCCGCCAGTTGGTCGCCCAATGCAATGCAAATTTGTTGACACAAACTCAAGCTGCTGCTGCAGCATATCCCTGTACCCCAGATATACGCCATATATATCCCCTACATTTATATACTTACATATACATATATATTATATATAGCGATGTGGCAGCAACTCATCGCCGATCCCCTTGCCAATCGTTTGCCCATGAGAATCAAAGTCTCGATTCTCATAAAAATGATTCATGATATCGCATTATTTCCGTATCATTTGTAATTTCCAGTTTCCTGCTTATTTTCACCAGCACACACACAGAGAGAGAGAGAGGGGGAGAGAAAGTAGAAAGAGACGAAAGAGCCAAGGCAGAAAGAGCTGTTGCAATTACTATCTATCTGGGATTTTATAACTTTTGTGCTCTTCCTGCTCGCTCGCTGCCTTACCTTCTTCGCTTCGTCTGTCTCCTTCATCTTCTGCTGCTGATTACAGCAGTCACAGACACAGACACAGAGTTAGAAACACACACAGAGACAGTAACAGATACAGATACATTTACAGCCAGAGACAAAGCCACACAGATACTGGCAGTGGCAAAGGCCAAGTAAAGACATTTCAAAGGGGAAACTCTTTATACTTAAAATATTTCTTCAGCATTTTTACTTTTTACTAAAAGAAAATAAAATTAAATGAAATAAAATTAATTAAATATAATTTGAAATCCCCCTTTTTAGCCGCCTCTGTTCGCTTTCAGCGAAGGAGTCACCCAGCTATAGAGTTACACAGGCGTTGCCATCGTCATCATCAAGGTCCTGCTGATTCCTGCTCCTGCTCCACTGCCACTGCCAGTGTCCTTGTCCTTATCCTTTGTTCTCCTCCAGACCCGCCAACACTTTTTCTTGTAGTTTTTGATGAACATTTAATTGAATTCTCCGACTATACCGCCGCGCTTTGTCCTCGCCATTGATGTATCTGTATCTGTAACTGTATCTGTATCTGTATCTGTATCTGTATCTGTGTCTGTGTGTGGTGCAAGGATGTGTGTCCATTATGGTGTGTGTGGCATCTAATTAAAATTGCAATCGGAATTCCCCAAGCTCAGCTTAGCGACAAAAAGCAAATTTATCCATAAGCCAGCGGCGAGCTACTTGCAGATATCCGTTGCAAAGCTGAGACGACTTATCGGATGTCCGTGTCACAGGACAAAAAAAAAAGGATAATAATAAAAATCAGCAGCAGGCAAGGAGCAGCAGGGATACAGCTATCACAGCCATTCATTCGGAATGGTTTAAGTGTGGGATTCCCCGGGCTTCGGGTCTTAACAGTTGCTAATTTATTAGTATAGTATTTATACTATTTATAATATTTAAATTCATGAAGTTCATTAAATATTTAAAATTAAATACAGTAAATTCCATTTAGGACTTAATGTAGATATATTTATTAGCACTGGAACACTTTTTAAATTTATATATATTTTATTTTACGGATTTTAATAGAGTAAATTTATATCTATCTTATTTATTACATTTAAATACAGTAAGTTCATTAAATATTTAAAATTAAATACAGTAAATTCCAATTAAGACTTAATATGGATATATTTATTAGCACTGGAACCCTCCCTATATTAAAATATATTTTATTTTTAGGATGTTAATAGAGAATATTTATATCTATATTATTCATTATATTTAAATTCTGTAAATTATTTAAATTCATTAAATATTTAAAATTAAATACAATATATTCCAATTAAGACTTAGTATAGATATATTTATTAGCACTTTCTAAATTTATATATATTTTATTTTTAGGATTTTAATAGAGTACATTTATATCTATATTATTCATTATATTTAAATACAGTAAGTTCATTAAATATTTGAAATTAAATACAGTAAATACTAATTAAGATATATTTATTATTTAAATATAGTATAGGTGTATGTCTTCAGTCTCTTGTGATTCTTAGAAGTTAAATTGAATCTTTTCAGCTTGAAAACTTGAAAAACCCTTTACATTTTTGTCATAAAACTAAGGAACTAATGTTTTTCAGAAAAAAAAAGGTAATTAAAGGGCAGAATCGATTTGTAGTTACAGTTTTACTTCCCCTACAAATATCTCTCCAGCAAGGCAAGTCTCCTCGGCTAATTGAACCAGTTCCATAGTGGCTGCATCTATGCAAATAACCCAAGGAGTTCCCTTTACCCCCAGAGTCTTGACTGCACCCTCTGCATAACCCTCACCCTTGCAAGGAATTAAAGGGGGGAGCCCAGCAAGGACGAGGACGACGACGACGACGACGACGGCAATATCAAACAGTAAATAGATAAAAACAACATGACTTAATGAGTGGTATTTATTTTTATGCTAATTACTTTCGAATAAGCAGGAGGGGAGTGTTCTTCCCTCCAAGGGCGGCAGCTATATCCTTAACGAGGGTGGCAATAATTGTTGTTGGCGCTCCTTGAGGCTGCATTGCAATGTTTGCATAAAGTAAATGCCATTATACAAGCAAGTTGCGCTGTAAATTCACTTCAAATGTACAAAAGCACTCGCCCTGAAAGCCGTAAAGTATGCGATATGACAGCGCATAAAGGATGCGAGGGGGATCCTCGGCGGGTTCTTTATCACAGGCCACACTGCTCTTTCCCCCCTTTTTTCTCCGTGTTTTTTATATATTTAATTTGCAAAAAATAAAGATTGTATTTAATTTTATTTCAGATACTTTGTGTGCTTTCTTTTGAAATATACACGAATATGTAAAAGTTAAGCAATGAGCCAACTGCTCTTTCTATTCGATTTGGCTTCGTTATCATATCATTTCCAATAAACGAACTTAAATTAATTACTCAGCCGCAGTAAATGAACTTATTTCAGCGTATTGCTAAATAATAGCACAGACTGGTTTTTGTCTACAAAATGAATTAACCATTGGCTTATGATTCCTGTAATTAAATCAATATGTTTATCGGCGAAAAAATCAGATTTAATCCGTTATGATTTAACTAATGGTTAAAGAGTGGCATTATTAAATAAAACATGTGCTATTATTATATATTATTCTTTGAATCAAACGTAATCTCTTTTTTGTTGCTATTTATTTGGAATTAACTTTGGCCTCTTAGAAAAAAAAAATTAAATAAATAAATGCATATAAAAGAAAGGGCAAAGGGCAAAGCTATAACTGATTCTTCCGCTTCCTGCCCGGCCTCACCGCATACAGGTCGTCGGAGAGGAGGCGGCCGGCCCGCGTGGCCGCCAGGAGCCGCCGCTCGTGGACCTTGCGGTGCTTGGTCAGGTGATCGGAGCGGGCAAAGCACTTGGAGCAGTAGTCACACTTGTACGGCTTCACGCCGGAGTGGGAGCGTCGGTGGCGGGCCAGCTCGTCGGAGCGGGAGAAGCGCCAGCTGCACTCCGGCCAGCTGCAGGCGTAGGGCTTCTCGCCCAGATGCCGCCGCAGGTGGGCCTTGAGGTGGGCGGGCTTGGCATAGATCTTCTCGCAGTCGCCGAAGGTGCACAGGTAGCCCCGCTCGCCGGCGGCATTCTGGCCCAGTTGGGGAGGAGTAGCCGTCGTCGCCGCCGCCGGTTCGTTGGAGGTAACTTCCTCGGGAGCCGGTGGTGCTGCTGGCGCCGCCAGTCTGAGATTACTATTGCTCTCCTCCAGGAAATCCACGCAGTTGTCCGTGCACAGAGGCGTGCGCTCGGGCAGAAAGTCCACCAGTTCGGGGATCTCCACGTAGTTGTCCAGCAGACGCTGCTCCCAGTCGCTCAGGTCCGGCGGACACACCGAGGACAGGTCATTGAAGTCAATGAAAAGGGATTGATCCTCCGGAATCATATCGCTGCTATTATTATTATTATTATTGCTGTCCAGGGTGATGATGCCATAGTAGTCCGACTCCTCCAGGTGATGGCAGTCGGCCACGAAGCTGGCCTCCGCATAGGAGCACTCGAAGCCGCAGCTGGGATCATCGGGAATGCCGGCCAGTATGGCCAGCGGCTCCTCCTCCGCGTCCAGTTCGCTGTAGAGCTGCTGGAATCCGCCTGTTGCAAAGAAGTCCATGATGCAAATGAGCCCTGGCCGGGCGAGTGTCCAAATATTTATATTTACCCGGCTATCTGGGGAAGATGAGTGGGGAATGGGAAAGAGGTTGAGACTGGCACATACCCTGGATATGTTTTTCATTTCTTTTTTAAAGTATTGATTAAATGATTAAATGTTTTAAATGTATTAAATGTATTAAATGTATTAAATGTATTAAATGTATTAAATGTATTAAATGTATTAAATGTATTAAATGTATTAAATGTATTAAATGTATTAAATGTATTAAATGTATTAAATGTATTAAATGTATTAAATGTATTAAATGTATTAAATGTATTAAATGTATTAAATGTATTAAATGTATTAAATGTATTAAATGTATTAAATGTATTAAATGTATTAAATGTATTAAATGTATTAAATGTATTAAATGTATTAACTGTATTAAATGTATTAAATGTATTAAATGTATTAACTGTATTAAATGTATTAAATGTATTAAATGTATTAAATGTATTAAATGTATTAAATGTATTAAATGTATTAAATGTATTAAGTGTATTAAATGTATAAGGTGTACTAAATGTAATCTCACTGAAAACCAGCATACCCTGCTGCCCATTGTCATGGAGAGCCACCCAGAGAGACGCATCCAGTGCGATTCCACTGATTCCGAGCCGAGAATCGTTGTCCCTTGGGAATAATTAGTCCGTGGCTTATCTAACCCGCTGCCGCTGCTTCATTAGTCCGCCGGAGATCGGTGCGGTTCGGTGCGGTCCGGGTCCGGTCCATCCAACTCTCCGCCAGATGTTTGCCATTGATCCGAGACTGCGGCGACACATGTGCGCTTTTTCGGCGAACGATCTGAGTATCGATCTGAGCTCGGTATCGGCTCTGTATCGGTGTCTACGAGTGCCGGAGTGCCACGCAGTGTCAGGCCAGATACACAGATGGAGGCAAGGGTTAAGCCCGGCGGCACCTTGCTCTCGCCGCTCTCGCTGTTATTGTTTTGGTCGCCGGACTATCAACACAAATTTGTTGTTAATTAATGACGAACTAGAGATGCCCAGGGGATGCATATATGTACATATACCATATTTCTGTGTCAAGTGAGAGTCGCAGATATCAGGCTGGGGGAATCATTTTTAAAGTCAACCATTAGTGCAAGTATGTCTCTATCTGGCCTGGCAACGGTCCCTGCTAATTACTATTGTTATTGTTTATGCAATAATCTTTATAGTAGAAGTAAGTAATTATAAATAAATTTTTCAGAGATCAATTTGGCCCTCTACGATCGCTCCAGTATTTTTTCTATATTTAATCAGGCTTACATTTTCTCTTTTTCGGTGGCTGTGCGTCTGCTCTATAGCATTTAATAGCCTCCGGGCTCTCCTGGTCCTTGTCTATGCCGTTCCTGGCATCCTTTTTGGCTGCCAGCCCTTTGGAAATTAACATAAATTTAACGTGCGGCTGGCGTTTAAATTTACTTTCGCCTAATGAAATAATCAGCAGCTGTAAATCCTTATGGGCCCACTCTCTCTCCGTTGAGTTTGCCGAGTTTTTGGCGGGCGGCCTACGCGTTTTACGCTAATTGATATTGCAAAAATCAAAGGATGCGCGCGCGGGCATTAAAAGGATTTAAAGGGATATCAACTGGTTCGGTGTTTTTGGGGTTTGCTGAATTCTGAACTCTGACTCTGGCTCTGACTGGGAATCTGGCAATTTGTAATTACGAGTATTGCGACTCTGATTTCTCTATATATAACCCCGAGCCGGGCCGAGAGGAAGCGACTTTGTGGAGTGGCTCGGATAACATAAATTAGTATGCTGCCTGCAGGCAGCTCTCTGGTATTTCGTCTCGTCCAGTTACTTACAGATCCCCCAGGAAATATAAGCATGCACTGTGCTAAAGAAATAAAATAAATCAGAAATACAAGAAATAAAATAATAAATAATACAAAATAATAAAATAAATAACTTTTTAGTAATTAAGTTAAAGTAAACGTGTTTAGCTACAATTTTATTAACACTTTCAGGCTTTGTCCATTTTATTTAATAATTAATATTAAGAAAATATTAAATAAAACGTTTGGAATAATAATTTAATATTTTTTGTAATTTTCCTACTAATAATTTTATTATTTATGTACTTTTGTATTTTCTCAAACAATATTTCTTAGTTGTGAAGATTTATTACTATTTTTTACTATTTATTATTATCTATAACTATATATAACTATTCATTACCATTTACTAAATGCAAAATAAATTTATAAATAACAAAAAATATTTATCTATAATTTTTTTAAGACATCTTAGCCTTTAAAAATATTTTTTTAAGCAGAGATACATTCTATGGCAATGTGAAGGTAGAAGGAATTGTGACACTTTCCAACTTTTTTTTGATGAACCTATTTACAATTACTTTTATTACTTATTTACTAATAAGTGCTGACATATCTCATAAAATACTAACAGTAATTACTAAATATTATGTCTTATTAAAATGACTTTCCAAGTCATAGACTTTCGCTCAGTGCTGGGGAATGTGTAACCACATCTATCTATGCATCAGTCTGCAAATACATTTGCCTCTTCAAATTCCTGTGTATGTGCACACCGCAAGTGTCATAACGGAAATTATGCATACAATTTTACTGTAAATTGCACTTGGCAAAATGTTGTCACCTCAAAAACACGCCTCCTCCCAAAACCCAAAAACCCCATTTAATTCCAATGAATATTCCCCTGGAATTCCATCACTTAAAATGAACATTTTGCAAAGTATTTACAAGCCAAAGCCGAAGATTTAATGCCCAAGCCGGGGACGGGACGGACATGGTCGTCCTGGCAGCAGTCAAATGAGCCAAGCGGCTGTCCGGATAAATACGGTATTATGTCCAAAGGGTTGCTGCCTCCTCCGGGTCCGAGTCCGAGTCCGAGTCCGAGTCGGAGTCGTCCTTATCAATCGCAGCTGAGCTGCTTGTTTTCATTGGATTAGACAAGTTTTCCCAGCTCTCCGAGTTACGAGCTCCCAGTTACGAGTTCCAAGCAAAGAAGGGCTCCTCCTTGTTATGCGGCTTACTGTTGTGGCAAATTAAATCGGCACGCAATGTAGCTGTATCTGTATCTGTGGCTGCATCTGCATTTGCATCTGCATCTCAACATTTGCACATGAACAAAAATTAATATTGAAGTCGTATTTAATTAAAATGAAATTGTATCTATGAGTTTAATTAGTTTAATATATAATTAAATCAAGAAGCCATGTTTAATTCCTTATCTGTATCTGTATCAATATTAATATTTTAATTAATTAATTTATTTTTCTTATTAAGTTTCAGTGTATTCGTATCGACAGCCTTGTATAATGTGATTACAGGCATATTTATTGCAGCCACTTGGCCTCACGATATCTGCTGTCATGTGCATTCCTCCGCTTACCACATGCCAATTTTATAATCCTTATGACTACTATCGATTTCTGCTGCTCACACTTGCTCCAGGCCCTCAGGAAAAAGGGGGATTTCCCCCCCTGATCTGGTGGTTATTTTTGTAAAAATCTTCAAAGCCTAATTGATTCAATTCCTGCGGCGAAAAGGTTGACATTTTACAGTGATTTCTGAAAGAGTTTATTAGCTTAATTATAAAAATAGTTAAATCGCATGCATTGTGATTCTTTCTTATTTATTTTTTATTATTTTCCATTTTCTGTACATCTTTAAGACAATTTTAAGCTATAGGAATAAATGATTTAAAAGGAAAATATATATTTAAATAAACCTGAATAAACCTCAATTTCCATTGTCTAAAACATAATTCAACTGCCTTGTTTATGAACCCGAAAAGCTCAAGGAATTTAAGTCACAGTTCTCTGTTCTGCTTCTGCTTCTGTTTTGAGGCCTAAAGTACCCTTCGGTGGCAACATAACAAAATTCCTTGGAATTTAATTGTGGAAATTACAACAGTTTTGGCCCAAGGTCCAACATTGTCCCACTCAGCTTGGCATTCCCAATTAATTACACAATTTAGCCCCAGCAGAAGCGCAGCAAACTTGGCCGCCAACTTTCTGCAACGAGACGGGCTCCTTTGCAAGGACCAAGGACCAAAGGACGACAGTGGGTGGGTGGCTCAGTGCCATTGGCTGCAGTGGCTCAAAGTCAGTTTTGCAACAGGTCAAAAGTTTGCCTGCCAGGCCCTGGCAGGGGCCCTGGCTAAGAAGTCGATTTTGGTCGGTGAAAAGTTTTAATAAACTCGCCTAAGACAATATTTTGTGTGAGCGAGGACGGAGACCGAGACAATAATTTGATTTTGAGGCCAGCGCCCATCCCGAAAGCAATTTGTTATGTCCACAGGAGCACCAGGAGCAGTCAAGAGGGAAACTAACAGGTGAAAGGACACATATGATGACACAGGATAGGAGGCAGTAGGACGACAATCTTGCGAAGTCGCCACCATCGCCACCGTTACCGAGATTAAGTCAGATGCAAACGTAATCCAAGGACAAGTGAGTTAACCGGTTTGACCCAATTTAATTAGACACTGTTGGGCTTCGTCCTGGGGCGACCACTACTAGTATTAGTATACGTATTAGTGTTATGTTAGTACAAGCCCTAGTATTTGTCCTGTCCTCGCCACCAAAATTGAGCCACCGGCCTGCCAGGATATATGCCAAAGGCAGAGCTAATGCCAATGCCAGGACAATGTTGGGCCGGCCTTAAAGCCGGCTACAGGCAAAGAAATTCAAATACTAAAAAGAGAAAGGGAAGTAATAAATAATAAATAAAAAGAAGTATTAAATATATATAATATATAAATATAATAAATAAAAGAAAATCTCTAATTTAAACTTAATTTTATAGTAACCCTTCTCTGTGTAGAGAAATAATAAATAATGAATAAAAAGAAGTATTAAATATATATAATATATAAATATAATAAATCAAGAAAAATCTCTTATTTAAACTTAATTTTAGAGTAACTCTCCTCTGTGGTATTTTTAATTTTATGGAACTCTGAGTTTTCTTGCCGTGTGCCCGTAAGCTGGATTAACACACCAGGCTGCAAACGGGAATCCCAAGGACTTGACACCGGAATACATCCAACATCCAGCAGCCAGCAGCCAGTGAGGAGGACACACGACATTATTGTAACAAAGACAGCGGTGGGCGGCTGAGCGCCTGAGCAGGAGCCAACAATTAGTGTTGACAGACATTGCACTCTGCCAAAGCCTCGGGGGAATTCGAAGGCTTGTCCTACACACACACACGCGCGAGGGGTGTGCCTCCGTGTGTACACACACGCCCAATCCATGTACTCGCCTATAATTTGAGTTTTCTCCGTGTCGTGTCAAACTCTCTGGGAAATTTATGTTTAGTGCAAAGTGCTTACAGACGGGCTTAATAGCCGCCCGCCTGGTATAACAGCCTGGCCGGGGTCTGATAAAACCCATTTTAATTACTTTCGTTGGCCCTAAATCTATGCATTTATTCATCACTTTAATCGTTTAGATTAAGGCTATCCATATTTATTATTTTTTAAAACAAATAATAAGGTAAAACCACAGGAAATCAATTAACTTTTCATTGGTTACCATTAAGGGACTCTTAAGTCTGATTGGGCTTGGGATTATATTGGCTTTCAAAAACCCATATATAGATGGAATCTAAATTAGTTTTTCAAATCCCTCTATTGTGTTAAGCGTTTGGCTATATCTTTCGACGACACCTTGGCTCTTCTACTGTAATCTCTCGATGCAATTCGGGCCATTTTCCGGCTGGCCTTTCAGCTATAATTAGGTTGGAGAGTGGAGAGAGCTCAAGCCAGGCAGAGGCAGGCGGCATTATTAACATGAATGCTCCGAAGGGGCCACTGTGCTGGCTGCGGAATATGCTAAGCAATTTGGGGTTAGCTTGGCTTGGTATGCAGCAGGAGCAGCAGAAGGAGCAGGAGCATCTGCTGCAGCTGCTGCATGTCGAGGACCTCCCTCCCTCGGGGGAATTGGGCCGGGCCAACTACCTTCATTACCAAAGGGGCTGGGCGAGTACGCCTAATGATGGCCGCTACGCTCAACAAACATGGTCAGCCAAAAGGGCAATGGGCAAGGAGCTAATAATCCTTGGATGCACACACACACACACACGCGCACAAATTGTGTGCTTTGTGTGGTGTATGTTAATGAAGTGCTTGTGGTCTTCCTTCCTCCATCCGAAACCGCTGCCAGCCAAGATTTGTTGCCTATTTTTCGGAGCTGCGTCAATTTACAATTGAATGGAAAAGTGGAAAACTGGAAAGCGCAAAGAGGGCCGACGAGAACAATGGCCCGGACACAGGGTCACAGCAGTGTCCCTCCGGAGCCAGGGGGCGTGACCTTACACAAAACTGGATTTATTTAGTTTATTTCCAGCATATCAGCAGCCATAACTGTCAAGTCTCTCTCTGTGTTTGTTTTCCTTTCTGTTAGTTTCTGTTTTTTTTTTCCCAGCGAGCATGACACAAAGTGGGGTTAAAATGGAAATAGCCGGGGTGTGGATGGTGGGGTGCCGGCGCATATATGAGGGGTGCAAGATCTAGAGCGGCCATCATCATCAATCATTTTGATTTGCGCTAAAAACTATGCTATGTTTTGTTACTACAATCCTGCATTGCATAATACAACAACAAAAACTCAACAACGTCAACACAACACTACACTGAACCAAAATAAATATAATTTTAAATGCATATAAATTTGTTATTGTTTTTAGCATTTTACTTAAATTCATTGGTGAATTGTGCAGTGTTGTTGAATTTTATTGGTGAATTATTTTATGAATTGGTTTTGTTAAATTCATTGTTGCATTCCCATTAATGAATTTCTTATTGTTTTTAGCATTTTATTTAAGTTATTGGTGAATTGTGCTGTATTGGTGAATTTTATTGGTGAATGGCCACTTGAAAATGCTTTTATTAATTTGTTTTGTTAAATTCATTGTTGCATACCCATTAATGAATTTATCTTAATCATTTCTGAAATATTCATCCATTGGTGAAACATAATTGGAGAATTGCTTCATTGTTGAACTGTTATCGATGAATCCTTCTCGTTAGCAGCTATTTGTGAGCTCATATTTTATGCATTTTAATTTTAAGCTTCTATTGGTGATGGATTTTATCATTTAAATATGAATTTCCCTTGTGCAATTTTGAAAATCTCTTCCATTGGTGAACTATTATTGGAAAAATGATCGCTAGGCGGATTTATTGTTGATTTGTAATCTATGAACTCTTAATCTTTGTTTTTTTTTTTGTGAATTGTTCTTTGATGATTTGTAATCTATGAACTCTTTATCTTTGTTTTTATTGGTGAATTATTCTTTTTTGATATTTAATTGTTGAATTCATTGGTGAATATCCATAAATGCTTAGTACTGATCAAAACCTTTATTGGTAAAACCATTTATATTAAAATTCTGGAATAATTCCATAAACTCTAGGCATTCTTTTTCTCTCCGTGTAAGCCGGCACACACACACGCACACACAGCAAAGACGATAAACTACAGTAGCAACAACAAGAAGGGCAATTGCCAGACAGAATGACAACAACAATTCATGTCGACAAGTTGCGCTGGCATTTCACTCTTTTTGCAGCTATTTCGGTGTTTCTTTTTTCGGTACTTTTGCATAATATTTGGGAAGGGAAGGGAATGGCAGGGGGCGGTACTCTATGCATGCATTAGGCGAACATTAATGGAGAAGAAGTATTTTTAGTGCTCGCTCGTAAAGCTGCTTGTCAAATATTTTGTGCTGCATTTTAAACATATCGCTTTGGGGTGTCCTTACTCCTTTTTTGGCCCTATTTGCCAGGCAGCCAGGCAGCCAAGCGTCATCCCTCAGCAAGGGAATATATATGAGAGAGACATAATGAAATTTTAATTAAGCTCAAGCAGCAAGCAGAATTAAAAGACGAAATGTGCGCCTTTTAATTCAATTTATAATTACACTCAGCAGTAGCGGCTGGGCTGCCTTCAACACCGTCTCCGTTTTCCCAGCTTTCCCTGCTTTCCCGTGCTTTCCCGTGCTTTCCCTCGGATCCCCCGGCTTCCTCGGTCGCATTCGCATCGCTGCGAATCAATTAAAAAGACATTTGCGAAAATGTTGCCAAGGCAAATTGAAACTGAAACGACAACACGAATGCTTAAATGAGCGAATAAACGAAGATGAGACTGTGACGAGTGAGGGGAGTCGGAGACGGAGAGGCGGAGAGTGTGGTGGCAAGGATGCCAAGGATGCGAATGAATGCATAAATGAATGCCACATTGCACGAATGAAAGATGATTGTCCCGCTGATGATGATGATGATGATGGTGATGATGATGGCGGTACAAGTGTGAATCCGACTGTGCGACTCAAGACGCTGATGTCCACCCTCCGTCCGTACCGCCCTGCCTTTCCCGATCCCCAATCGTCTGCCGTTAATGTAATTCAATAACCCGCATCTGGCCAGCACCGGGTTGATTGTTTCATCAGGCGCCAGAGCCAGAACCAGAGCCAGAGCCTCTTGAAATATTCCATTAATAATTGCCAGTGCCAAATATGGGATGTGAGTCTCAAGTGCGCACAAAAGTGCACTTTGAAGAGCAGCGACTTGAGCAACAGCCACAATGTATACAAAATTAAATGTGTAATAGGTAATAAGTATATAACAATTAGTATAACAGTTAGTTGTATAATAGTTAGTTGTACAACAGTAAGTTATATACTAGTAGGAATAACAATTTTTAAAGTTTAACATAGATAATAAATATATAACAATTAGTAAATCAGTTAGTTGTAAAATAGTTGATTGTATAAAAGTAGGTTATATACTATTTAGTATTTAAAGTAATATTTCCCAATAAGAATTAAATGTATAATAGGTAATAAGTATATAACAATTAGTATATCAGTTAGTTGTATAATAGTTGGTTGTATAACAGTTACTTATATACTAGTTAGTATACAAATAAAATGTATAAGTTATAAATCTATTACAATTATTATAACAGTTAGGAGTATAACAGTCAGTTGTATAACAGTTATTTATATACTAGTTAGTGTTAAAACCAAAAGTATCAAATTTAAATGACGATTAATTAAAACAATGACCATTGCAACTCTAAATGGCTTTAAACGTTTTCTACAATCACTGCTTAAGTTAGGATTTAAAACATGTAGAGCATGAAAGCATGAAGCATAAAGATCTCTTTTTAAAAAACCATTATTCCCAGAGATTCAAATTTTTTTAATAAATCAAAATTTAAAATAATCATAACTTAGCCAAAACAGCCTTAATTTCCATTCGGAAAGCTGTTCTAAGCTAGTTTTTAATCAAATAATAAATCTGCTTACTGAGTTAGAAAAATTAAAAAAAAAATTTTCAATTTTTGACAATTTTAATGATGTAACCCCTTATAGAATTTTCAAAAATCGACCAAAATTTTTTTTCGGATTTTTTTAAATAGTTTGATTATAATTAATTAGAATTTGAATGGGAAATCGAAAAATATACGGCTTTTGGCTATAACTCCTTTTTTTTCTAAAATATGCTTTCAAGAAGACCTCAAATAGGCGTATTTTTGGAATCGATACATATCGATAATTGTGGACTTCTGCAGAGAGCATACTAATTGCTCATATCGATATATTTATAACATTTTTAGCTTAAATAGTTTTCTTGTTGAATTTATTTCTTTGTCTTGAGTTTGGCCCTTAAGACGGACATTGTCGCATAACTGCACTGCCTGCTGCCTGCAGCCTGCAGCTGTTCCATCCATTCATACATATGTGCCATTTATGAACATAATCCCCATGTGACATCCACTTTGCCGAGCTGCCTGCCATCCCAGCTGAAACGAAACCCCTGGCAAACAAACATAAATCAAAAACTCAACGTAAAACCTTCAAACGTTCAATATGAGAATGCCTTGGATTGTGGCCCGAACTGAATTCCGCAAGCCATTTCTCATTTCTCGGTGCTCAAAGCGATTCAGATTGGGAGCTGGAAACTGGGGGATTCCCCATCCCCTAGACATCCCTCCAATTGCACTAATCTCGTGCCATGCAGCTACAGCTGTCCCCTTTTCGCTTTCGCTGGTGGAAACTTTCTAATAATTTCTATTTGAAAGCCCCGGCCAAAAGTTGTGCGTGGTGTGCAAAACTGTCATAATTCATAAGTCGCCCCTTTGCGCCCAGACCCAAAGCCAAACCGAGCTCGAGCTGAAACTGAAACTGAAACTGACTCTGAGACGGAGACGGAGACCTCCTCCTCCGGCTGTCTGTGTATAATTACATGGTTCAACTGTCACGGCGGAAAACAAATAAATGAGTTTCGTTTCAGCTAAAAACTTTGCCATCATCGTGGCATTCCCCGATTTTCCCCCCTCCCCGATTCTTTATGCAACTTTTTGGCCATCGATCCAAGGATGGCAGATGCATTCCAAAAATCAGGAAAATAAGTCTGAACCCTGACCCACTCATCAATCAATATCAATCCATGTAAATATCTAAAAGCGAATCGATATAAATGCCACGACGACACCTGGCCGGCTGCTTGGGATTCAAAAATTAATTCAGATTGCAATTCCTTTGAATTATACGCATCAGCAAACTATGATTTCTCATGAAATATTAATGCCGGCATGCGACATTTGATATTTGGCGATGTGCGCTTTTGTTTTTTTTTTCAACCTAACCCACAAGGACACTATCCTGCCAGAGAGAGAGAGAGAAGGAGAGAGTGAAGGAGAAGAACCGTGACCAACTTCGTTATCATTGTCAACATGCCATTGAGTCCCGAGTTCGAATCCTGCGAGTCCCGAGACCCGATTCTCGATTCCCTCGCTCCTCCGCATAATCAGAGCAATTTCAAAGTTGCGTCTGTCAGAAAGGCACAAAATGTGGCCTGCCTTCTCTCTCTCTCCCTCTCTCTCTCTCTCTCTCTCTCTCTCTCGTTTTTTGGTGGCTTTTTTGTTGGCACTTCCTTTTTGACACCGGCGTTCCGCTACGTTTCACGGCTGCCATTTCACCTGGCTTCACCTCTGGCTCTGGCTCTGGCTTCGTCCTTTTGCCATGTCTATCAATGCCGGGGCGATTGTCCTGGCTGCCGCTTGTCAGCCGGAAAATGTGAATTTATCACACGAGCACGTACGCATATTCCTCGTCCGCGTTCGGCATTGTCCTTTTTTTTTCTCCGGCTCCCCTTGCTCCGGATGAGTGGGTGTCCGGCCCAGATTAGTTAATATTCACATTTGAATATGACCAGGGTGAGCGCAGGTCGCTTATCTGGACTGGAGCACACGGAATTACGCCGAATTCCGGCCAAGTGGGTGGCAGGAGCAGCAGCAGCACAATGTCTTAATTGCATCCTGCTGCTGGCAAATTCACTTCTGCCGCTTCTGCCACTTCTGCCACAATTAAGAGCCAATTTCTTTGCGAGACGAAGCCCCAAAGGGGGTTTTCTAATCAGCGCGACAGGAGGTTGTGGCATCCTTTGGCCTTTCTCGGCATCTCTCCTTTGTTTCCGCCGACGGGCCCGGAGTTGCCAGGGCTGGCAAAACTTGAAAACACAATCGAATTTTCTTCATTTAATATATAAACAAACTTAAAAGCAATTAATGTAGTTAATAAATTATATGTTTGTATAGTTTTTGTTATATAAAGTATCGAGTTAAAATAAATATTATTATATTTAATATAATTTATATAAATCGAATTTTCTTCATTTAATATATAAACAATCTTAAAAGCAATTAATTTAGTTTATAAATTATATTTTTGTATAGTTTTTGTTATATAAAGTATCGAGTTAATAATATAAATATTATTATATATAATATAATTTATATAAATCGAATTTTCTTCATTTAATATATAAACAAACTTAAAAGCAATTAATTTAGTTTATAAATAATATTTTTCTATAGTTTTTGTTATAAATTTTAATGCTTTCTGAGGGAATTTTGTAAACGAAATATTCATTTGCTTTTAAATTAAAACTAGCCCAATTTTGGTTAATACGAGTATTATTCGTATATTAAAGACTATAAATTAAACCTCAAAGAAAAGCTAAAAGAAAATAAATCTTATTTCTTTTTTAAAATTAAAATTTATAATTAAAATAGAGTTAAATTGGAATGATCATATAAACATAGTTACAGGGAGAACATATGGTATGTTCCGACTAACTATTCAAGTTACTCTTCCATAAAGTAACCAAGGAACTAAAAAAAAAACAACCAAAAATAAAGGCAACTTTAAAAATGAAACTTTTAATTCAAGGCAAGCTCAATTTTGTGTGTTCGCAGGATGCAGGAAATTTCACTTCATACTTGAGTCTCCGCTAGGAGTTCCGCTCCTCCACTCCACATGATATTGGTGGTGATCAGCAGGGGATCGCTTTCCTCGGCCAGGTAATTCGGATTCGGTGCACTCTGGCGGTAGAAATGTGGGGGCAGGAAGGACACGGACACGGTTCCTGCAGCGACAGGAGGTTGTTGTTGTTGGGTTTCTCTGCCATGAAACATTTGGCACTGACTCGGTGGAATGGGCACCCAGATGTGGCGACGCGTCTGCAGGACATCCTGGCCATGCATCCTGTTGGCCCGGCATATCAGGCCAATGCTAGTGTCGTACTTGAGAGCCAGCCGGGTCATCGTGTCCTCGCCGGAGATCGGATGCCGCAGCCAGCACCCTGATCCGTTCAGCCGAAGGCCACAGATGTTGGGTCCGGATTTATGGGACTGTTCCTCGTCACTCATGGCCTCGGTTTTACTCTGTTTTTGTTGTGAAACTTTTAGGTATAAATATAAGTTTGACACTGAAAGCGAAGTGCAATTGTTGAATTTTCTCAGAGACAAAGCCAGAGCAAAGGGGTTGGTGTTCATTATAATCGCTTGCTTCAACGGGTTCCCAGATTCCAGATTCCAGATATTCGGATACGGGCGCCCATTCGCAGCTCCTTTGATGCCGATCATCTGTGTGTCATCCCCAATGTCTGTCTGCGGGCGTCCGATTCGCGGTTTATGCAAATTACTTGGCATACATTTCGCCAGCCGCCAGCCGCGTGTGCGTCGTAATCAACTCAGTGCAGGGAGGGCGTACGCTGCGTATACGTAATCAACTCAGAGCCAGAGTCAGAGTCAGAGCCAGAGGAGAGCGTGTGTGAGCGCATAATACGGCCATAGCCAGCATCCTCCTCCGACCTCCAACGGGTCCGGGTCAGCCACAAAGGTGTCGTCATCTCATCCACATCGCAGAGAGCGTCCAGGTTCCAGGTCCTCGTGCTGTTTTTATTATTCGGCTTCTGCCTTAAGCCGCCTGATTATAATCTGCTTCCGCTCTGTCTCTCTATGGCAACTCCCGCCGGAATAATGTGGAGACCCAGAGTAATTTACGGATTAGTCATGGACTTGTTTAATGCGCTCGCCGATTGCCAATTGAGTGCAGGACACGGGCCACGGAGTTGTTTACGAGTTACGAGTTATACATAGTGAAAGGTATTTGCATTTCTACGGAATTTAGTGCTATTTAGATACTCAGTAATAATAATAGGAAAATGGGGTTATTAATAGTAATTTATTTTATTTTAAGAGATTAGAATATATTTAAATTTTGCTTCAGCCTTTAAAATATCAAGTAAAGTCTTATATTCCTTAAAACTTAAAAAAAATCATAAACAAGTGAGTTAATGGGATTAAAATAATAGGAAAATGGGGTTACTTATAGTAATTTATTTTATTTTAAAAGATTAGAATTTAATTAAAATTTTCATCAGCCTCCTTAATATAAAATTACGAATTATTCTCCGGTAAACTTTCATAGTCAAAGGTATTTGCATTTCTACGGAATTTAAAGCTATTCAGTGAGTAAATGGGATAATAATAATAGTAATTTCTTTTTTATTTTAAAATATTAGAATAGGTATTACATTTCCTTCAACCTTTTAAATATAAAATAAGGAATTATATTCCTGAACACTTTAAAGAACTCATAAGCAAGTGAGTAAATGGGATAATATTAATAGGATAATGGGGTTATTAACAGAAATATATTTTATTTTAAAAGATTATAATTTTAAGATCTTAGATTTTATCTTTATCTTAGATTTACAATTTCCTTTCACCTTTTAAATATAAAATAATTAACTATGTTCCTGAAAACATTATTGAACTCATAAACAAGTGAGTAAATTTTTATTAAATAATAGGAAAATGGGTTTATGAATAGCAATTAATTTTATTTTAAAATATTACGAGTATATATCAAATTTCCTTCAACCTTTAAAACATAAAATAAAAAATTATGTTTCTGGAAACTTTAAAGAACTTAATAATTAACAAGCTCATATTTTTTTTATTTTTCGAATTTTCGATTTTTCTCAATGAAAAAGACAAGAAATATTAAATATTTAGAATTATTTTCCTGAAACCTTTAAAGAACTCATAATCCAGCTCATATTTTTAGATTTTTCGTTTATTTTCAATAAAAAATACAAGAAATATCACCCCTGGGCCGGCGACACTGAACCTGTGTGGATTCTCACTTCCGTTTCCAATTGGATTTGTTTACTCTGACATTAGACGAGGCACAATTCGATTTGCCAGCGCAACGAGGCAACGGAGGAGCAACAACCCCTTGTATTATATTATTACATAGAGAGAGCTTCCCCTCTCCCGCACAGATATCCCTGTTATATTCGCCTGCCAACGGCTTCATTTGCCAGTCATAAAATATGCGAAATTGATATGAATGACAGACAGAGGAGGGCGGGAAGGGGGAAAGGATTCGCCCCCATTCAGAGAGAGTATCGGATTGCTGCTCTACGCTTTGGTTAATCTAGTGTGAAGTCATTTGACTGTGCGAATTTAATATGGGATTAAACGATGCTGGGGACCTGAAGGTTTTGTTAAAGAAATGTATATATTTCTTAGATATATTTCACAAGTTGTGAAGGTATAAAAATGTATTTGTAGATATTTAAATGAAGGACATGAAGGTTTTAATAAAGAAATATATATCAATATATATAAATATATACGCTGCCTACACCTGTTGCTTTAGTTTTAACTTTAAGCAAGCAGTATGTAAATAAATAAATAAATATTCAAATATGTATAAATATAAATAAATATTTCTTAGAGTATAAAAATGTATTTTTTGTATTTAAATAATTTAATATGAGAGTAAATCATGAAGGGGACCTGAAAGTTTTGATAAAGAAATATATATAAATATAAATAAATATTTCTTAGAAAATTCCCACAAGTTAAGAAAGTATAAAAATGTATTTGTTGGTATTTAAGTAATTTAATATGAGATTAAGCGATGCTGGGGATATGAAGGTTTTGTTAAGAGAATATATGTATAAATGTGTATAAATATAAATAAATATTTCCTAGAAAAATGTATTTTTGATATTTTAATATTTTAATATGAGATTAAACGATGCTGGGGATATGAAGGTTTTGATAAAGAAATATATATAAATATAAATATATATATATATATAATATATATAAACATATATAAATATAAGTAAATATTTCTTAGAAAATTGCATGAACTTATAAAAGTATAAAAATATATTTTTGGTATTTAAATAATAATATGAAAAGAAAAGGTGCGATTCTGCCAATAAAGTTAAAAAATGCCAAGTTATACTCGTGTTGTCTAAATATTAAAATTAAAATAAAATAAGTGCTTTTATATGATTTTTTAACCCCTCCCCAACTGCTAATAACCAGGAGTTAACTACCCAGGCGCAGACACTCAAATGACACAAATAAGGAAACACAAAATTATCAGAGAAAGTCAAGAGTACAAAGCACACAGGGGGTTCCCCCGTTGGGCGTCGCTCATACGCCATGGCGGACCAAACTAGAGAGAAGGCAAATCAGGATAAATCAAGACAGGAGCAGCAGACCCAACCCATCAGCGAGAAATATGCGGAGGACAGAGAGATTCCGCGCTGCCGGAGGACCCGCTTCCTCGTCGTCCTGATGCTCTTCACGGGCATGGCCAATGCCTACGTGATGCGCACCAACATGTCGGTGGCCATTGTGGCCATGGTCAACTACACGGCCATCGAGCAGTCCGAGTGCCTGGACGCGGAGCGCTGTGACGGGGAGTTCGTGTGGTCCTACAAGGTGCAGGGCTACATCCTGTCCAGCTTCTTCTACGGCTACGTGATCACCCAGATCCCGTTCGGCCTGCTGATCAAGTACTACGGAGCCCGGCACTTTCTCGGCTGGGGCATGATGCTCAACTCTGTGGCGGCCTTTTTCATACCCATCTCTGCGAGAATGGGTGGCGCCATTGGCCTCGGCGTGGTGCGGTTCATCCAGGGACTGGGCGAGGGTCCCATTGTGCCCTGCTCGCATGCCCTGCTGGCCAAGTGGGTGCCGCCCCAGGAGCGTTCGCGGGCTGGGGCTCTGGTCTATGCCGGTGCCCAGTTCGGGACGATAGTCTCGATGCCGCTGAGTGGGTTGCTCGCCCACTACGGCTTCGATGGGGGCTGGCCCTCGATCTTCTATGTCTTCGGGCTGATCAGCACGGTGTGGTGCGTGGCCTTCATCCTGCTGGTCCAGGAGAGTCCGGCGGTGAGCACCCGCATCTCGGAGACGGAGCGCAGCTACATCATTGGGGCCATCATGCAGGCCCAGGCCCAGACGATGCCCCCATCCGAGGGTCGACTGCCCCTGCTGGCCATTGCCAAGTCGCTGCCCTTCTATGCCATCCTGGTGGCCCACGCCGGGCAGAACTACGGGTATGAGACGCTGATGACCATGCTGCCCACCTACATGGACCGCATCCTCGACGTGGACATCAAGGCCAACGGGTTCATCTCGGCCGTGCCCTACCTGTCCATGTGGCTGCTGGCCATTGGCTTTGGCTTCCTCGCGGACAGTCTTATTCAGAGGTATGGTTCTATTACGGTGGCCCGCAAGGTCATGAACAGTTTGGGGCAGTATGGACCCGGGTTGGCCCTCATCGGCGTGGGCTTCGTGGATCACAGTCTGGCACTGACCTGCGTCATCTTCGTGCTGGGCCTGGGGCTCAACGGGGCCATTTACTCGGGCTTCAAGATCAACCACCTGGATCTCTCGCCCCGCTTCGCCGGCTTCCTCATTTCGATCACCAACTGTCTGGCCAATCTGGTGGGTCTCTTTGCTCCCATGGTGGCCGGGCATGTGATCCATGAGCACGGGAGCACCGTGGAGAGCTGGCGCATTGTCTTTTGCATAGCCGCCGGTGTGTTTATCCTTTGTGCCACTTTCTACAATGTCTTTGCCAGCGGCAAGCCACAGTGGTGAAGCCCGTGTATTTATATTGAAATTTATATATATTTCGACTTGAATTTATACCAATTATTCAGCAATATCTCTGGTTTCATTTACAGAATAAATAAAAAAAGAGAGAGCCATCTGTTGCTGAGGAATATAAATAGAAACGGGAGGGCGAAAACCCAAAAACAGCGGCCAGGACATCAATCAAATGGCCGCATGTCCTTTGGCCATTTAATTTCGCATTTGTGCCATTTATTTTATGGCAGAAATGGCACATTTCTAGGCCTAATTAGCCGGCAGTGCCACTTGGCCACTTGTCCTCGTCATGGTTTTGGTCTCCCAGACCATCAACAAGGGCATTTGTAAATTAACAATGATTTATTTGAACACACACACAGCATTCTCCAATTAAAAACATTCCAAGTCTATTTAGGAGGATTTTCAGGGAACTTTTAGAGACTTGATTCCTCGTTAATTCAATAGACAAGTGAGTAAAAGGGAAAATAATATTTGGAGATGGGTTTATTATTGGTAATTTTTTGTATTTTAAAATAAAGGAACAGATTTAAAATTTACTTCCACCTTTTCAATATAAAATGAAGAACTTTTTTCCTGAAAACTTTCATAGTCAAAGGTACTTGCATTTTTTAATTTATTTTATTTTAAAGGATTATGAATAAATATTAAATTTCCTTCAACCTTTAAAATATAAAATAAAGAATATATTCATGAATTTAATAATTAAATTTCAAAAAATAAATATAATCTTCATTGACTAAAAACCCAAGAAATAACATTTCTTAGAGTCCGATAAATATTTCCCAGCTAAGCTGACATCTATAACCATTGCCGCGGACCTTTAAACTTGCCCACTTAATCTCTGACTCGTAATCTATTAAGCTTTTCAATTTCGCCTCCAGACTCCAGACTCCAGGTGTGCTCACCACCGAAAATCTGGTTAAACATCCGCCTTCGCCTTCGCATTCTTCGCATCCCCATCACGCATCCGCCGTGTATCCCCACACGTCGGGGACCAGGGCGATGATGTCTCCATCATCCGTTGGCCAAAAAGGAAGCGTTCCAGCAAGTTTAAGCAGCTTAAGTTTCATTGCAACAATAATTTGCGTGCGGGAGTTCGGTAGATAGCTGTCATTTCTGTTAGCTTCACAGGTGTTTCCCACCTGCCTGACAGGCACTGGAAGAAATTCCCTCAAAAAAGCCCTCAAAAAATATATATTGTATGCCAAAAACGTAGAATTTAATATTAATTTAATATTTCATATTTGATTAAATTTGTAAGCTTGCAAGATACATTTTGCCCAGTGCATCCTGGCCGCAAAATGTTCGCCACTCTTGTAATAAGCAGGGCGCACAAGGACAGCCAGGAGAGAGATATGTATGTGTATGGGTATGGGTATGGGTGTGGGTGGTGGGTGGTGGGTGTTGGGTCTGGTCTGAGGCTGGGGACTCTGGCCAAAGTTGGCCAGAATGTTAACTTGTCTGCACGTTTCGTTTTGTCGCCAGTGAAGCGACTAGATAGGGCGGGACATGTAATTGGGTTTTCACCTGATTCAACATGCGCCAAAATGTCAAAGTGCACCGCAAGTTTCCTCGTCTATTTCCAGCTCCATCTCCAGTTCTCTCCTGTTCTGCTCCTGATTCCTGAGGATGCGGATTCCGATTCGACTCTCTATATATTCCCCCCCGACAGTGAAAACCGGCAACGCAGCATAAAGCCAAGGAGAATACGCTGAAAACAGTCAACGTTGCTTGGGGAATCCCTGAAATTATTATCAATTAGCTCAAGTATTTCTTAATAAATTTAGGTACAATATTTTAAGTAGAGTTTCCACTGTAGCCAAAAATCCGGCAGGTGCAAATCCCCCAACCGCCGCGGATTGTAGGTTGTGTTTCGCTTGCATTATTTTCAATGCAACATATATCGGTGATACATATATGCAAATGCACAAACATAAACATATCTGTATCCACTAAATATCCCAGCTGAATGGCGGCTGTAATCGCTTTCTGGCATTTCCATTGGCAACTGGGCATTATGGATGCAACAATGCGCTAATTAGGCGTCGATTCCCAAATACCGGCGCTAATGCAAAATGCTAAATGCTAAATGCTAATGCCAGTGTCCACCTCCGCCGGCATGTTGGTTTAGGTATTTTCGGTGGGAACACCGCCGGATGCAGCTGCCAGAGATGCCACACGGAAAGCGGCTTCAGAAATGTGAGAGAGTTCTTTAAAAAATTATTAAATTATTTATTAAATATTATTTAAAATGCGATAGAGTTCTATAAAAACATTATTAAATTATTATTTAGGGCTTACTTCTTCTGTTTTGCTATTTCGATTAACTAATTTACAAACTACAGGTCTTAAAATATTTATTTTTAATTCAAAAGAAGAAAAAAGAAGACACAAGCTTTAGTTTTAGAATGAACTATAAAATTAGATACTTGTCCGCAAATTCTAATATCTAATTCTAATATATTTATTATATTAATGTATGTATGTATTTATTTATTTATATTTTATTTAAGAGATTCCAAAGATGCCGCGGAAAGCGGCTTCGAAAATGGGAAAGAGCTCTTTAAAAATCATTATAATATTATTCAGGGTTTACTTCTTGTGATTTGCTATTTTATTTAATTAACTTACAATAAATTTGTGTAAATATGTATTCTTTATTTATTAATTTACAAACTTCAGGCCTTAAATTATTTATTTTTAATTTAAAATAAGAAGAAAAGAAGACATAAACTTTAGATATAGATTTAACTATAAAATTAGTACTTTGAAAATCATTATATTATTATTTAGGGCTTACTTCTTCTGTTTTGCATTTATATTTAATTAATTTACAATTTACGGGCCTTAAAATATTTTTTTTTATTTAAAAGAAGAAAAAAGCAGACGCAAACTGTAGATCTAAATTTAAATATAAAACTCTAATATCTAATTCTAATATATCTATTTATTTATATTTTATTTCAAAAAAACCACATAGCCAGCACTGCTGGAGGGCTTAAAAAAGATTCATTCATTCATTCGCTTCACCTTTGGTCTACACATTTTTGGGCTAATTAAATGTCATAATTCCAGCGTTTTGTAAACGGCTTTGTCGTTCGTTTTGGCCATATGCAAAGTAATAGATATTTCCAATGGCTAAGCCTGCTCCGAAACTATGGCTTAAATGCGGCCAGCTCACTTCGACAAATGAAAGGCATATCAAAATCAAAAACAGAACAGGAACATGAATATCCCTTTATTATATCCTATATTGAAATGTTGCGATACATTTCTGATGCCCAGATTCCTGAATCCTGTCCCCGATTTGTGGCCCACTCAAGAGGCTGAGAATTTCTTTGGGGCGTGGCCAGAGCTCCCAAACTATCGTAAAATCATGGCTCTTACTCACACTCAGTTTCACTCAGAAAAAATATGTTGCTACATAGAGTGAAATTCTAGAGAAGCCACAAAATAACTTATTACTCTTTATAGTAATTTTAGCAAGAAGATTAATGATAAATACATTATAGATTTTAACCAAGATTTTTCAAATTAAATATATTTTCTCTTTTGAATATTATTTCTTCATCTGCAAACTTCTTCGTGGAACAGCTCTTGTGGGTGCCTGTGCCTGTGCTTTTGACAAATAAGCAATTTACAAATCATTTTTATATTTCGGCTCCTTGGGAGCACTCCACTTGCATATTTAGCTCCTCACTTTGTCCAGTTCGCTTATTGATTTTAGAGATTTTTTTGTTGTTTGCCTCACTTATGTTCGATTTAGTGGGAATATATTTTTATTTCTCGACCAGAAAACCCCCCAAAAAATAGAAAAAACAAAGCAAAGCACTCAACTGGCGACCCAAATTCGAAACGAATCGCATCGGGAGAAGTGAAATTGCGAATTGAGAATATGTCTGACATTTGGACGGATCCACATATACGCATATATAGATATATCTAGTGTGTATATATTTTTGGCGTTTTATTTAAATGCCTCTGCGCCGAAATTGGATATGGGATAACAATGTGGAGAGCGGCCAATGGTCAATTGTCCATAAAAAATTAACTATTTCGGTAGTAAAAAACTACATAGTTTCGCTTGATAAAAAATAAATATTAAATCAATATTAAGTGCAGCTCTAATAATTAAGAAATTGTGGCATAAAAAACACAAGTTGGAATTTTTATTTTGGATTTTAGATTGCAAGAAATACTGATATGATTTTTATAGAATAATGCAGCCTTCACAAGACCTAGTTTTGGTCTCGTTTGTGGCTCAAAACCCATATCGTTTGGCTTTGGCCACCGCAAATCGCGAAGCCTCTTGTTAACTGCCAAAAACCAAACAGTTTGCGCGGCTTGGCAATAATTTGACCAAACATCAAATTTGGTTAATGGTTAAGGCGGCCAATGGATCAAAGGATTTCGCGGGGTCAAAGGGTTGGGTTGACGAGGGGCAACCACAGTTTACAGCTTTCAGTTTACAATTTTCAGTTTGCAGTTCGAACCGCGTTTGCCGTTAGCTGTCTAAGCGGAAACAAAGGCTTCCCGCAGCTGCAGTTACAGGTGCATCTGACAGATGTCACATAAATGGACGCATTCACCTGGTAAAAAGCGACAGAGGAGCAGTGCGTTTCGCCATCATATTTAATATGCAAATTAAATTAATTTCATGATTAAAAATCAATTTTAAAGATGTTTTCAGGCAAACAACCGAAAATATAAACTTTATTCCCTTTTCAGAAATATTATTACCTTTGGTAAAGGTTTTTCCCCTACCTTATACTTCTGCCACACACTGTACCTTGATTGGGAACTCACTCTCGCCAAAAGCGGGCTTAAATGTTATTACAAACTGGCAATAGTTACAGATAGCAAAGTGAAAAATGCCAAAATGCTGGGCATTTTCCCCGGAATTTTCAAACTCTTCCCCACCATTTTCCCCGTTTTCTCGTTTTCCACTGGAAAATGTGCAAATCTCGTTAGTGAAATGATAGTCAACCACAGATGCAAACATTGTGTGTGTGTTTGTGTGTGACGGCTGTGCAACACCGGAAGTGCACTTATGGCGCGCACTTCTATTTCCGCTGCTGTTCCAGTTTGCCGTTCCCTTTGGCGATAAAGATTGATGACAGCAGCCGGGGGTTGAGGGTTCAACCCCCAAACAGCACCACCCCAATTGCCCATAATTCGCTGCAATCGATAGCTAAACAATCGAATATTCTGAGATTTTTTAGAATAATTACTGAGCTGAAGCCCCCAAAAACATCCTTGTATCCTTATATTATTTAATGGATGGTTAAAAAATTGAATACAAAGTTTCTAGCATATATTCCAAAACTATTTTTTTTTAGATACATTTTAAATTGATGAATGGTTCCTAACAAAAAGGTATCTCTTGTATTTTGTCTCCTATTTTGTATCCTTTTTTATTAAAGATAAAGCTCTACCAGCATTTTTTTATTTTTTAGCCACCAAAATAATTACAAAATATTCACTGATTTTTTAAATCCCACCGAAAGGTCAGTGTTTTACCAAAAACTTTGATTGATGACCTCGAAGTGCAACAGTAGCCAGGTAAGTGCAAATTGAATTAGATTGTATTGTTTTGGCCGAAACGTCAGGGGTTCTAAATTTTACTTAAAATTAAAATGGCCAAGTTCTGACCCTTTTCCTTAATAATAATTAAATTAACCTTTACCTTTTTTAAAGCTAAACCCATAAATAAAATAATTGATTTGTGGTCTCAAAATAAATGGTTAAAAAGTCACCTTAAATATAAGTTTCTGTCAGTTTCTTTTCAAGTTTATTATGACCTTTGAAGGGGGGACAAAAACAACCTGACCGGATTGGCTTTGCTCGATTAAGATTCCCGTGGAGTGGTGTTTTCCGGGCAATTCAATTGATGGATTGATAAACCAAGCGACTGGCAGTTGGCCATCCAAGCCATCAACCCATCAAGCCATCAAGCGTGGCGGAGAGTTTGTCATTCAGTTTTCCATCGAATGCCGACACGTTGCCAACACATTTGCCAAGCTCGATGGGCAGAAAAGTGTGAAGTGGGTGGGTTGGTGGGAAAATGGGAAAATGGGGTCGGGCGTTGCAGTGGCACGTGTCTAGCGATGTGTCGCTATGTGATTTGAAAATATTTGCCAGTGCCGAAGCGAGGCGAAAATTGTAAATAATAATAAACGGTTTATAGGCGCGCCGCGTTGACAACGATATCTCCGATGATGGCAACAATGAGAGAACTCAACTGACACACACACACGCATTCTCCGAAGGACACCCAGGACCCGTCAGCAGGAGAAAGAAAACGTAGGAGCGGAGGACAACAAAAGCTAAAGCCGCACATAGTTGTTGCTGCCTTAAGTAATCCGATTTAAAATGCACCAAATACATAATACACCCGCACAATCGCATTCGCATACGATCACGTCGACTTTCAGCACCGCTCCTTATTTCCACCCAGTCCTTTCTCTGCGCTTATCCCCTCGACAGCCTTCAGTTTTCAGCCTCGCATTTGTTCTCAGTGTGTTGGCGTTGGATAACGTCAAACTACATATCGTACTTATAGTATATAGCCGGGGTTTTGCTCCTCCCAACATCCAGGCACACACACGGAGCAAAAAATATGAGGAATTCAATAAGTGTTTTATATCTAAATAATGCCTACACACAGATAAACGTTTTGAAATAAATATTTGACATATTATATATATGTTCTATTCAAATTATAATCAAAATAGTCTTTATAAAAAATATTAAGGTATTTTAGGTACAAATTATGTATTTAAAATCTATATACAAATTTTAAACTATACTCTTTCTATTAATTTTCGGTATTATTCCGAAAATATTAAAATATGAACTATATTCATCATAAAAAGGAATCAAAATAATCTTTATAAAAATATTAAGGTGTTTAAGGTATAAATTATTTATATAAAATCTATATACAAATTTTAAACTATACTCTTTTTATTAACTTTCGGTATTAATCGGAAAATTTTAAAATATTAACTATATTCATCATAAAAAGGAATAAAAATAATCTTTATAAAAAATATTAGCGTGTTTAAGGTATAAAATATGTATAAAAAATCGATATACGAATTTTAAACTCTGCATTCCCCAGGACTATACTCTTTTTATTAATTTTAGGTAATATTCCGAAAATATTAAAAAATAAACTATATTCATCATAAAAAGGATAATTTCATTGAAATAAGTTTAAGTATACTTAGACCTAACTTGATTATACATATTAATAAGAAAATAAACATTAGGAAAACTCTTAGGTTATTAAGATAATTAATTAAACATTAACTCTCATTTTAGGTACTATTCCGAAAATATTAAAATATTAAAATGTGACTTAACATTTACTTTAAATAAGTTAAAGTATATTTAGACCAAACTATAAATTTGAAATACATTTAAATAAGAAAATAAACATTTAAAAAAACTCTTAGTTTATTAGGATAAGAAATTAAACATTAACTCTCATTTGAGGTATTCTTCCAAAAATATTAAAATATAAAAATGTCACTTGACATTTACTTTAAATAAGTTAAAGTATATTTAGACCTAACTTGAATATACCTTTAAAATAAGAAAATAAACATTAAAAAATGTCTTAGTTTATTGAGTTAAGAAATTAAACATTAAGAAACATCTTAGTATTCAAATACAGCTAATATTTGCTTTTGCGTAATATTAACCTAACGTACACTTCAAAAAAGAAATGATCCTTATATTATATTATATTATATTATATTATATTATATTATATTATATTATATTATATTATATTATATTATATTATATTATATTATATTATAATTTAATATTATGCACTTAAATACAAAAATTATCCAGGGTATTTTCTCAGTGTCCTTTTCGCCCCTCCTTCTCCTGGTCCTCCTTTGAAGGCAATGTGGGTTTTGTATTTTGCGCATTACTTGCTTATTTTTTACGGTCCCTGCGTGCATGTGTGTGAGAGTGGGACTTTGTATATGTGTGTATGTGTGCGATGGGGACGGTGAGTAATATTACTCTGTTGTCGTCGGCAACGTCAGCAAAGTTGTCGCCCTCAAATTCAATCTGCATTTTATTCCATTTTATTTTACTTTCCCAACGCCCAACTTTAAATATATCTAACTACACGACAAGGTCGGGGAGATGGCGATGGCTGCTAGGGGGGAGCCAGAAAAAAATAAAATGAGGAAGAATGACAAGTACGAGTGTGCGAGTGTGTGTGTGTGGGTGAGTAATCTACAGTAATCTGGCAAAACAGCAACAAAGTGAATAAAGTGATGACAAAAGTAAACTAAAAAAAAAAAAAAAAAAAAACACGGGGAAATACACGAGTTAAAAACTAAAAACTAACAACGAAAAAAGAAACAGACAGAGGTTTATGATTTCCATCGATAATTGCGAGTATATTACCATACATTTACACACTTTATATACTCTCATTGAGAGCGAAAAACAAAAGTTCTTTTACAAAACTAAGCTTTAATGATTTTCACTTAGAGTACACTAAATAATAGGATATTTTACGCATGAAATCATTGTTTCATTGTGGTCGGCGATGGCAACGGTGCGTATGAGTAGTGTGCCTAATGTTAAATAATAAAATCTGTTGCCATTGGTGCAGAGTACTCTTATTAAATTAAAATTATATAAACATTGGAGTTGCAGACTCTTGATAAATACAACCAAAAATACTTGTCTTCCCCAAAAAGTTTGCCCTAATAAATCTCAATAACTCTCACACGGTCAGTTCACCTTAATAGGATAAAAAGTGTCTCCTCGTTACATGGAAAATGTTTCTAAATATATATATTTTTTTGTTATTCCACAATGTTTACCTTAATAAGCCTGGACAAAACCTTTCTAAATCATTTCCCCCAGCGCAGGCAGCAGAGAAAAAATTACGGTTATTACAAATGCAAATATTGTTGAAAATCAACTTTTACCTCTCTCTGTTTACACTTAATTCATATTTAAGGTTTTTAGAGCTTAGGCTCTGTGATTTGGCCCAATCATCCCCAAAGGCGGCGAGATCCGCATCTGCATTCCCATATATTTGCATACAAATTTACGGGCACAAAACTTTGCCCATTTGCTGGCCAAAAAATGTGTGCTATGTGCTGCTGCTGCTGCCTACATTCCGAGCGCTGTTTGTTTATTAGTCAATGCATTACGGGATTTCATTAGCATACCATATTTGCCGGCAGTTCAATGGAATGGAAATGGCATCGAATGAAAAATGAAGCCAAGTGTTGACATAGTCAGCCTTAAAGGGAGAGCGGGATTTAGCCATTGAGACGGAGAGGGGGACGGCAAGCGCTAGGGATGACCAGGAAATATGAATTATATATCGATATTATTTATTGATTTATTAATATGATAATTTAAAATGTTTATATTTAATTTATTTCCAGAGGAATATAACAAGTTTAAAATAAATATATGTTTAACGTGTTATTTTGCTTTACTTGAAGTTTTGATATTTTTCGAGACTCGATATTTTCTGTATGTAAAATCGATAAATTTGTCAACAGATGCTTAGCGTACCTTTTAGCTTCATTTTCAATTTTCGATATTTATCACGATTTTATATTTTCGATAATTAAAATCTGGCGAAGTATTAGTATTTCCGTGTGACTAAGTTGGGAAAATAGTATTATGGCACTATTTAGCTTTATATTGATAAGAAATAAATTTCGATATTTATCGCTCTGCTTCATAAACAGATTTTCAGCATACCTTTTATTACGATTCGATAATTTTGATAAGTAAAATCTGGTATTTCCGTGTTACCAATTTGGTAAAATAAAGTTATCCCACTATTTAGCTTTATATTGCTAAGAAATAAATTTCGATATTTATCGCACTTCGATATTTTCGATATAAAATTCGATAAGTAAAATCTGGCGAAGTTTTCCGTGTGACTAGGATGGGAAAATAAATTTATGACACTATTTAGCTTTTTATTGATAAGAAATAAATTTCGATATTTATCGCTCTTCTTCATAAACAGATTTTCAGCATACCTTTTATTACGATTCGATAATTTCGATAAGTGAAATCTGGTATTTCTGTGCGACCAAGTTGGAAAAATAAAATTATCCCAATATTTAGCTTTATATTAATACGGAATATATTTCGATATTTATCGCTCTTCGATATTATCGATATCATCCCTAGGACAATGCACACTCTGTTGCGGGGGCGTATTTTATCAGCATATTAACGATTATTTTCGACATTGCATATGAATACATAAATAAACAAAAATACGCCATCAACAAATAAATGCATGTACAAATAAAGCACTTGTATGTGTGTGCGGGATGGGAGTGTGTGGGTGTGGGTGCGGGTGTGGGTGGGCGTGGCAATAATAACAATAACAATGTAAAATCGCTTCGATTTCAACCGCAAAATGTAACCGCTGAGGAGCGAGAGCGAGCGAGATGGCCGACACGCACACAGAACAAAAACAAGAAAAAGGCGGAGACTGAGAGACAGAGAAGTGCAATCCACAGGACTAAGAATCCTGGGAAAGTAAAAAAAAAAACTTATTCGGAATGCCTTTGGGCACGTACAATCCATTCATTCAACAAATACCAATAATAGACACGTACGGCCCGAGCGAAAGAGACAGCCAGCAGCCGCCCGAGAGAGACGGAACGATGCGGTGTGCGTGTGTGTGTGTGTGGCAGAGAAATGAAGGCATTTGAAAATGGCACAAAACACAAAAGTCAATGAATAAGCAGCAGTGCAAGTAAAGCAAATTTGCTAAAGACAATGGGACTTTCAAGGGGAGGGGGGGCAAAAGGAGAGTGCACTGCAAGGAAATTCGTTGCCTAAAAAATAAGGATACCCTAAAAGAAAATTAGTCACAGGAACTTAATCAAATTTAAAATAAATTTAAATATTTAAGGACCCCAAATTAATATTAAAGTTAAATACCATTTTATTGCCTACTTTTCTGGCACTGAGTAGCTGCCAGAGTTTTCTTTTGTTTCTTTTTTTTTTTTTTTTTTTGAGAGTGCAAACAGGAGCAGAAAGGACGAAGGAAGTACACCCGAGCATGGGGACGATGCGACACACATGGCATAAGAAAACAATATGGCAAAACAATTTAGATAAGTTCAAACAACTGCCGTTCGTTCGCCGCCGGAAAAACGCCTTGGAATGAAAATGTTTTTCTTGGTTAGGAATGCCGCAGGGCCTGCAGGATTGGAGTGAGTCCTTCGCCGCCATGTTATAATAATAGTTGTGCCCCCCTCCCCCTTTCTACGACTTTCATCTTTTCCGCCGTGTGCCGCGATCGTTAATCACCGCCTCCGGCGGCCGGGGGTTAAGCAGAAGTGAAGGAAGTGCGTGCCATCCTGAAGATCCCATCTCCAAGCTGGCAAAACTCTTCCGCGTCATCGTCCCGGCCAGGGTCCTTGTGTATTCGTCATGACAGTGCAGTTTTCCAAGTTAAGTTCCTATGGAATTTTCATTTTCCTCAGCGCGCGCGTATACGTACCGAAAATATTTATGGCAGAGAGCGAGGAAGTGTAAGAGGAAGCGCTGACAGACAAGCCCCAAGTAATTTGACCAAGTTCAAAGTAATGTTTTGAGTGCCGGCAATAAAAAATGAAATATTGAGATTAAGCAGCTCGCAATAGAGACCGACTAGCTGATTACCCTGTGAGAGAAAGTTCTGTGAGAGTTTTATGATTTTTCTAGCTGCCTGGACACCACAGGAAAATTATTAGCTTGGGATCTGAAATGCTCTATTTTTTATTTATTTATTTATTTGTTTCGCTTTTCCTTGTGTTACAAGCTATGGCTTATATTTATGGCTTAAGTCACAAATTATTGTTTATAGAATTGTTATTAATATATTCTTAAAATCTAACATTTCATCTTATTTTATTACAATTTGATGTTCTGTATTCTAACATTTACGATGATTTAGTTTGATTTAGATAGTTTATAGTTTTGCTTAATTTGTACAGTTTAAATTTAATTTTATTACTCATTTTGAGAGTTCCTTTCCTGAAGGTGTTTCTTTAATTTTAATTTAAGACTTGTAGTATTATTTATGTGTTTTAAGTTGTTTGGCAAATCGTTATTTATATTTTATTTTATATTTTGTAATTTCACTTTAGGGTTACTTATTCCTAGCGTTTCCTGTGCAACTCTTGGACTTTTCTGTGTTTTATGCTTTCCTAGCTAGCTGTCTTTTGGGTTTATCTAGTGCCATAAAAAGACGTCCTTCTGTTTTTTGCAAATACTTTTGTTTACGACCCAATTGAGTAATATGACCCAGTCGCTTATGTCTTTAGTTTTTTGTGCCATTTCTATCATTTTACAGGGTATTTTGGGGCCAAAAAAAAAGAAACTGCATTCATTCCTTAATGTGACCCAGCAGCTTGTCAAGTCTTTGTTTTTCTTGTTGCCCTTTTGTTGTCAGCTTAAGCTGATAGCGTCGCCCCGCCCTCTGCTGCCGCCTCACTAAACCCATTAAAACGTCATAATCAACATAATCATAAAGATAATGCATAACAGAACACACAGAGCGCAGAGGGGCGAATTTGTACACTGGTCAGCCATATTTTTTCCCCTTTGCTTCAGCCGCCATTTGGCCCTGTCCTTCGCTCATTATTATTTCGCCTATCCTGGCCACAAAAGGCGACTAAAGCCTGACCTTTGCTTAATTATGGTAATTAGCACACAAAAAAAAATAAAGACGCGCCCAAGTAGCGCCAAAGAGGCAAGACCAAACGGAATGGAACGGAACGGAACGAAACGGAAGGGGAACGGCGAAAGGGGGAACGGAAAAGGAGTAGGGAGAACGGAGTGGAACAAAATGGAGACGCTTAGCATGCAAAAGTGCTGGCCAAGCGCACACTGAGGCGAAATATATTTTTTTTAATGTTTAACAAATCATAAATAATTTTAAAAAATTATAAACATATTTCAAATATATTATTTATTTTTTAAATTTAAACTTTTAGTTTACTTTCATATTTTTCTGTCTCCAATTTATTTTTTTTAACAGTGCGTCATCAAGAGCCGTGGAGCTCAAGCCGCAGCAGCTGCAGCTCTGCTCCCTGGACGCGGACGAGGATGTGAATGTGGATGATGACGTTGACAACGACAAGGATGAACCAAAGCTGCTGCCCTGATATAAATATTAAACATAGAAAAAAAATACAACAAAAAAGAAACAGGCAAAGGGACGATAGCGCTAGAAGGAGACTGAGAAAAAATGAGCAGCAGCCAAAAGCTGAAAGCTGAAAGCCGAAAGTGAATTGCTTCCGCATTTTCGTTCGCTTTAAACGTTACTCAAGTGGCGCCGCCAGCCCCCTGCCCCCTGTCCCTGTCCTGCCCCCCGGAGTATGCAATAATATTATGCAATATTTGTTTCACTTTGTCCTGGCCCTGTTTCATTTTTTTTTCCTTTATTTCACAGTTTTATTTTGTATTTTTTTTTCTTATTTTCCTGCTGCGTTTAATTTGCGCATTTCATTTAATTTGCCGTGAATTTGCGGGCCATTCATTTTGTGTTTGTGCAGGACGAGGCGACGCGGGGCGGTAGAGGGTTAACGGGGGGGGGGGGGGCTACCCGCCGGGCTAAGTGGGGACAACTTCCGCCGCTGTCAAGTTGAGGTGCGCCCTTTGTTGCGCAAATTATTACAGTCTGCAGTCTGCAGTCTGCAATTCGCATTTCGTTTGTTTTATTCTTTATTCTTTACCTTTTTTCAGCCTTTTCTGTTTTTTTTTGTCCTGCGCCACTGCAGTTTTGCCTTAAAAATTCCGCTGCATACTTTCAGGGACAAACTTTTGGCGAAATTAGCTCAGCGAGAAGAAAAGATAATTGAAACGTTAAAAGGCTACAGTTAAAAGCTAACTCGGAAAAAAGCAGAAAAAAAATCATAAAATAAAGACAACACATGTTGTAATAAAAAGTTTTTAAAATGTTTTAAAGTATGTAAGCTTAAGAGTTTTCGGTGTGGCTTAATTTTAATTTGTATTAATAATAAAATAATATAAAAAAATAAAGACAACACATGTTGTAATAAAAAGTTTTTTAAATGTTTTATTAAAGAGAGGAACCATAAAAAACGTGCAAATGAGCTTTAGAGGTTTTTTTTAATTTTTAAGTTAATAATAAATATAAATAATAACCATAGAAAAAAGTGTATTTAAGCTTTAGAGGTTTTGATGTGATTTTACTTTAATTTTTAATCAAAATAAAATAAAATAAAAAAATATAGACAGCTCATGTTGTAATATAAGTTTTCTAAATGTTTTATTAAAGAGAGGAACCATAAAAAACATGCAAATGAGCTTTAGAGTTTTTTTTTAATTTTTTTAAGTTAATAATAAATATAAATAATAATAATAATAACAGAAATAAATAGTAATTTAATATTGCAAGGAAAATAATACAAAATAAATTAGATTGGAAATGAAAACCCATCAAGCAAACAACTAAAAATAATAAATTTAAGCAGGCAACTAAAAGAAATGCCACATTTTTTGTTCTTGTTAATTTAAGATTTCTTTCATTTATAAGTTCGTATATTTTTCTCCATCATCTTGTTCTGGCGCTGAACTCTCGCTTCAAAGGTCAACTGTCTGCCTGTGGCTTGGCATCAATCGACGAGTATCAAGCGCAGGATCGACTCCTTTGGCCTCATTAAAGAGCTTGCCCTCGACCAAAACACAGACCCAAACACACACACCCACACACACGCAGACACAGGGACACGAAACACAAAAAAAGGACGAGGCAAGGACTTGGGGGCAGTCAGTAATGTGTAATTTATTGCTCTGCTCAAATTGAAACTAAGCGCCATTAAAAAACAATAAACTAAACATGTAATAAATTCAGACCGAACAAGCGCACACTTATGTACTCTCCTCACACACACACACACACACATATCCTGATCCCGTGTGTGTGTGTGTGTAACCAAAAAACACACACACACACACGAACATTGTACAAGAAAAAAACGCAAAATAACTGCACAAAATAAATTGACCAAATCTGTTGGATAAAAGGATTTGAAAGCAATTAATTGCCAGCGCATAGAAAACATCAATACACACATGCACACATCCACACACACCCACACACAACAATTGCTGCAAAATCCACAGAACAAGAAAACAAAATAAGCAACAGAGCGAACCAAATTGCAGTTGCCAAATTACCAAAAGAAACAGCCAAAAACCAATGAAACAAGGGTCAGAAAATAAAAAAAAATGTATACCAGAAATTCTTCAGATATTGAAAGAATTTCGATCTTTTTAACTCCAATTTCTGGTAGATTTTATAAGAAAAATACGAAAGAAGTATGCTGGTTGGTTTTTATTTTTTTGTCAACCAAATTCATTCATTTTCGGCCTGAAGGGCTAGGTGGACCAGGCTTCTCTCCACGTAAAACGGATGGCATCCAGTGATGCAAACCAAATGCTCAAAACTCAAGATCTTGCCACCGTCTGGCTCAACGTTCTGTGGGATAAATAATTTTAAATATAATTAGTCGTAGAATATAGCTTATAAATAAATTTAAAAAATAAGAGCGCTATATATTATTTCACCTCATCGGAGGAGATGTTCTCCCACTCCTGGTCATCGTTCTCCTTCTCATCGTTGTGCTGTTCTTTCTGGCTTTTCGCCTCTCCCTGCTCATCCTCCTTAAGTAAATCGCGCAGATCCTGCAGAGTCCAAAAGCCGTCCTCATCTTCTTCTGGCTCACGCTTAGCCTTTTTGTAAAGACAGGACCTGCGTGCCAGGACCTTGATGGTTCTCTTGAGGTCCTCCGGCGTGATCATGGTGGCATGGAGCAACTCCTCGAAGGTCAGCAACTTCTCGTTCTCCATCTGACGCTTGACGCGGTCATAGTGCTGCTTGAATGCTATGTCATCCATATTTTCTAGTGAAATTAAATTTCAAAAAGTTTGTTAAGAAATTCGAAAGAATATTTTCAGTGAAAATATTTCTCGCAGTTGATGTTTTCGATGCAAAGGCTGGAGCAGGACTGATTTACTGGGAGTTCAGTATGTGGAACGTTCACAGATCTGATGACAGGTAGCTCAGGCATATTAGGTTTATTTTAAGTGTTAAAAATTTATTGCAGAAAAATGCTTGAATAATAATGAATTTATTAAAGTGTAATGGTAAGATTTTAGTTGCGGTGGGTGTGATACTTTGGTTTCTCGTAGGTGAGCAGGCGCCACTTGGTGGATTTCTTGCGACCGATCATCTTGAGGATTTGGGCCAGCTCCCTCTGGTGGAGTCCTGTTTTCTCGACCAGCTCCTCCATGCCCTGGTACTTCCCTGTCTCCTGGTAGCTGTCAATTACCTCCTTATAGCCGAAACTCCATTGCAGCTGGAAATACTTATCTAGTTAATATTTTCAACTTTTACATATTATTATTAGGATCCCACTAACCGGCTTGACTGTGGCGGGCCATGGAGTACGACTCATTAAAGAATTGAAGGCCATCTTATAAAATAAGCTAATGCGCCACTTCCTCCGCTTGATCTTTCCGATTCGCTTTAGGCACTTCCGGAGGCAGGTCTTCGGTAGCTGGGAGCGCTCCCTCAGGTCCCGGAGCGTCATGTACTTGCGACCAGCGAACGCATGGCGGATGAGATCGTAAGGACTCTCGTGAGGGCTCCGAACCAGGTGATCATCCTGAGAAAATCAATTATTATATACGGGAATTCGTGATTACAATTACATTATCAAAAACATGTTCGCATATATCATCAGCCCCATTTTCAATTTAAAACTACCTTTGAGCTGGGATCGCAAATAACAGTTATGAGATAAGATAGGAAATTATGCATACCTTATTTTTGGAAGGACTTTGCAGAAACAGGATACATTTTTATATGCAATTTTTATTTTATTAATCTTGTTTAACTGTAATTTTTGATTTTTAATAAAAAAGTTAAAAGCAATCCTTTTTTATTTTAATTTTTATACAAAATTGAATCATATTTATTATTTGTAATTTTTATTTTGAAAAATCGAAAATAACTGTTAATTTTAAATTTTCATTTTACAATTTTTATGTATTTGTCAATTTTTATATTAAAAATTGAAAATAAAAACTGAATTGCTATATCTTTTGAACGGAGCGGTATATTTGAAAGATCGAAAGATATCTTCAATCTACTTCTCAATACCCTTTGTTTTGTAACTTGGGAAAATTACTCTTGAATAATTAGAATTCTATATTTCCTATAATCATATTAATAATTAAAAAAAAAACATATATTTACGCACATCAACATCCATATCCGAGGGATCTGGCGTAAGGTCTTCCATTTCAATATCCTCGTTCAGCTCAAGATGCTCGTCCTCCTACAAATTATAAGGTTACGTTTGGAATTAGGAAATAGAATTAGAAAGCACTTACATATTCTTCTGTATCCTCGTTCTGTTCAAGATGCTCGTCCTCCTAAAAATTATAAGATTTCGCTTGGTATTAATAAATACAATTAGAAAGCACTTACATATTCCTCTGTATCCTCCACTTCCATGTACTCCTGTTCTTGATCATTCTGTTTTGTATCAAATTGTTTTATATCGTCCTGTTCTATATCAGCCCGTTCTGAATTATCCTGTTCTACATCATCCTCTTCAAAATAATCCAGTTCTTTAGCCAGTTTTGCATCCAGACCTAAATTTTCCAGGCTTTTAGAGTTATATACTATTTTAGACAGTCTTGTATCTTCTCTATTATCACGCAGATCATTTCCATTTCGTTCTGATAACTGAACTAAAGTCGACGGACGAGTTGAAGGCTGAATATATAAGGCAGAAGAAAGGTAACCATTAGTAGTGAGAGTTTTCGCATATTCCCAGGTAAATGCTTTATAGGAAAGCAATTAGAAAGCACCTATGTACATCTACTTCTACATCTTATGTAGTTTTAGTTTCAATTTGTCTTAAATGTTCGTGGAAGCCATGAATAATTTGAATGTTTTAACTTTGCTAATCAATATTATTTGTAGAATAATAAAATAATTGTTTACTCACGCGATCGTCCGTTTTCGAAGAATGTGCCATAGATACTTCTGATTGATCGTTCTCTTTACAGTCCTCGCCCTCATCCCAATATCCGTTTTCTTCCGAATAATCGTTCTCTTTACAGTCCTCGCCCTCATCCCAATATTCGTTTTCTTCCGAATAATCGTTCTCTTTACAGTCCTCGCCCTCATCCCAATATTCGTTTTCTTCCGAATAATCGTTCTCTTTACAATGCTCGTCCTCATCCCAATTTTCGTTTTCTTCCGAATAATCGTTCTCTTTACAATGCTCGTCCTCATCCCAATTTTCGTTTTCTTCCGAATAATCGTTCTCTTCATTATCCTCACCCTCATCCCAATATTCGTTATCTTTACAATCCCCGTCCTCATCCCAATATTCGTTTTCTTCCTCGTTCTCTTTACAATCATTGCTCATATTCCAATTTTTGTTTTCTTTCGAATCCTCGTTCTCTGAATAATCCCATCTCCCATCAGAACTTTCGTTTTCTTCCTCGTTCTCTTTACAATCCTTGCTCCTATCCCAATTTTTGTTTTCTACCGAAGCCTCGCTGTCTGTAGTATCCTTGCTCTCATCAGAACTTTCGGTTTTTCCCGAATCCTCGCTCTCTGAAGAATTCCGTCTCCCATCAGAACTTTCGCTGTCTTTTGAATCCTTTTTACACTCCACGTTCTCTTTACAATTTCTTCCCATATCCAAAGAATATGTCATAGGTACTTCTGATTGATCGCTCTCTGTAGAATCCTTGCTCTCATCAGAACTTTCGTTTTTGTCCGAATCCTCGCTCTCTGAAGAAGAATTCCGTCTCCTTTCAGATCTTTTGTTTTCTTCCGAACCCTCGCTCTCTGAAGAAGAATTCCGTCTCCCATCAGAACTTTCGTTTTCATCCGAATCCGAGATCAGATTTATACAAGCCTTCTTTTTACACTTCACGTTTTCTTTACAATTTCTGCTCTTATCCAAATAAAATGTCATAGGCACCTCTGATTGATCGCTCTCTGAAGAATCATCTCTCTCATCAGAACTTTCCTTTTCTTCCGAGTCCTCGCTCTCTGTAGAATCCCGTCTCCTATCAGAACTTTCGTTTTCATCCGAATCCGAGATCAAACTTATACAAGCCACCTCGTTATTTTTTGAGACCTTGTCCTCTTTACAGACCACGTTCTCTTTACACTCCTCGTCGTCTCCCCAATCCTCGTCCTCTGACCAATCTTCGAACTCTTGATAGTCCTCGCCTTTTTTACAATCTTCGTTCTCCTTACAATCCTCGTTCTCTTTACGATCCTTGTTCTTTATGGAATCCTTGTTAAAGTCCTCAACCTCTTCCCAGTCATATTCCTCTTCATTTCCTTCGTCTCCTTCCTCTCTAAAATCTTCGTCCTGCAACAAATTATAAGGATTGACTTGGTATTAATAAATATAATTAGAAGAAACATACATCTTCTGTATAGTCTAGTTCCATATCATCCACATTTGATGACTGAGTTATGGCCCCAGTTGAAGGTAAAGTTGAAGACTTAAAATTAGAAGAAAGATAATTATAAATAATGCAAGTTTTTGTATATTTCCATGATAAATGCTTTATTTAAAAGTAGTGTTGGGTAAATACTGCTCATTTGGGTGAACATGTTCACTTGTTCTTTTTGTTTTCAAAAGAGTCAACTCACTCATTTTGCTCACTTGTTCACTGCTCATTGTTCACTTGGTCACTTGTTCTCTGCTCATTGCTCAGTTGCTCACTTGTTCACTGTTCTAATAGAGTTACTGAACAAAAATGAACCAAAAAAAAAACAAAGAAAACCAAGAAAGAGCAAATGAGCAAAAATTAACAAGTGAAGAAAAAAGAGCAAGTGAACAAAAAATAACAAATAGTAAGGAACATGTTTACTCACTCAGTCAGACTAGCTGAACAAAATTAAATAACTGAGCAATAATGAGCAAGAGATCAAAACTGAACAAGTGAGTAAAAGTTAGCAAGTGAGCAAAAATGAACAAGTGAACAAAAAAGAGCAAGAGCAACATGTTCACTCACTCAGTTTAGTGAACAACTCTTTTTTCTGCACCCACTTATGAGCAACCCAACACTATTTAAAAGCAATTAGAAAGCACTTACGTATAGTTCTTCATCATCCAGTCTTGGTAACTTAGCTGCAGACTGAAAATTAAAACAAAGTAAAGAGAATTATTAGTGGGAGTTTTTATATGTTTTCTTAATATTATTCGGGAAGCTCAAGGGCACTTACTCTTGGTGCTTCAGTCTCTGGTACTATTGATCTGGTACTATAGTGATCCATCATATAATCTGGCTTAGGACACGAATCTTCCCTCTTCCTAATCTTCCTAGGAAGTTCATGATCGCTTTCGTCGCCGGAGAAGGAGCGCTTCGATAGTGACGGCGAGGGTAAGGAATGCGACTCAGCCGAATCCGAAGCCGAATACTCAGGACTTGGCGATAAAGTTTCCCATGAAGCTTCCGATGAATGCCTACGTTTTCGATCTCGAACCTGATACTGATCCTCTGTATAGTAGGGGCTTGATCCCGCGGACGTGTTAGCCATGTCTTCCGGATTATCCAACAATCCCCATTCAGCCGCAATTGCTATGATTTCACTGCCTGTCAAGCTATAATAATATTTCAAATTTTTCGCGACTAACTGTCTATATGGGTGTTCCGGGTCATATTCAGATACGATATTTTCAGATCCGCCATTTTCATATGCCCAGTTTCCCGAGTTTTCCGAATTATTCAAGTATTCCTGGTTATTGTCGTCACCAAAGGCTTTCTGGCCCTCCTGGGCTTTCCAAGCATCCGATTCTTCAAAGGTTTCCCGGACCTCCGATTCTTCAAAGGTTTCCCAGGCCTCCGATTCTTCGAAGGTTTCCCAGGTCTCCGATTCATCAAAGGTTTCCAATCCATTCGATTCTTCAAAGGTTTCCAGGCCCTCCGATTCTTCGAAGGCTTCCGGGTCTTCACTCTCTTCCCATTCTTCCAAAGCTTCTGGGGCTTCAGAGGTATTCCATCCTTCCGCGGTTTCATCGGCTTGATAAGTTTCATCGGCTTGATAAGTTTCATAGGCTTCATCGGCTTCAGATGCATTCCATTCCTCCGCGGCCTCATTGGCTTCAGAGTCATCCCATTTTTCAGCGGTTTCATTGGCTTGATAAGTCTCATAGGCTTCATCGGCTTCACATGGTTCAGAGGCATCCCATTTTTCGAAAGCCTCGGAGGCGTCATAGGCTTCATTGGCTTGATAAGTTTCATAGGCTTCATCGGCTTCATAAGCTTTGGAGTTTTCATAGGATTTATATTCTTCACAAGCATCCGACACATTCAAGACATTCGCGGGAACCGAGTCATCCATGGGAACCATGTCATCCATGGGAACCGAAGCACCCGGGGATTCCGAACCATCCGAGGAGTCCGAGCAGGCTAAGGAGCCCGAGGACGATGACGACGACAGGGACAAGGACGGCGAGCGGTATGGAGATGGTGGTCGATCCTGGATACGTGTAATCGCGCCACTAAAAAACTGTAAAAATCTCACAAATTAATATATATATCCGATGGATACATAACAAGTAAGAAAGCTACAGTCGACTGTGCTCGACTGTGAGATACCCGGTACCTAAACGTTTGTGCTTTACACTAAAAGGCAATTTAAAAATGTACATACATTCGCATACTCTACTTCGATACTTCTTCAAATAAATCGCTTCTCGAATTAGCTTCCGACCTAATGTCATTAATGTCATACTCAAATATGAATGATACATTTTATAAAGACGCCAAAAAATTAATTATGTTATTTTTTGTCATTTCTTGCTCTATTCTTTTGTCAATTCTTCTACAGCTGGCCCCACTATATGGCGCGATCAAGGCTCGAATGCGCCACCTGTCGGCTACAGCATGCAACAGCAGTGCCATAGGGGTTGTCTTAAAATTCTCACATTTTTGCTAATATCTCCCATGTTTATCATCCGATTTTACTGAAATTTTCAGAACACATCCGCTCAAGCCTATTTATTTATTGTATCTATAAATTTTAACCCGAAAACAACTGGTATAGCTTATTTTACGTTTTTTATGATTTTCGGAGGCGGAAGTTTAAAACAAACTTGATCTGCGTGCAACAGATTCAAATGTTGTCACCAAATTTGGTAGCTCTAGCTCTTATAGTCTCTGAGATCTGTTGTTTCACACGGACAGACAGACGGACACACGGACATACGGACATGGCTAAATCGACTCAGCTGGTGATGCTGATCAAGAATAATATCTCCTTCTGCCTGTTACATACATTGTCGATTGGCACTAACTTATAATACCCTTGTACCCTATGGGTACCGGGTATAAAAAGGCATTACCGGAGTCAGCACAGGAACAGGACGATTGTGCCACTTGGGAAGGCTCCGCCTGAGTAGAGGATTCGGTCGGTTGGGCACCACCAGGAGTGCTGATGTATTCGGCTGTCCAAGGGTATCCTCGGGTGAGGGTTCCGGCACAGCGTGTTCGTCGGGCACGTCTCCATCCACCAGCACAAGCTCGCGACTGGGCTCCAGGTGCGTGGCAGGACACACTCGGATGCCCGGTGTGGGCTTCACCCATCCGGTTATCCTGAGAACCTTGTAGGTCCTAACTATCCCAGTTGATGGTGGGGGCCTCATTGGCTGTACATCAGTTACGGGGGTCACTGTGACTCCTTCGGAAGCCTTGGCCTTCTTGCGGCTCCTTTTCAAGGCCTTCTTCCTTGCCTTTCTCTCACTGGCTGTTTCCGTTTCCGGAACGGATGCATCGGGAACTGGCATGGCCTCAGCGGTGTCCTCTGGGCCATTCAGGGACGATAGATCTAGGTATTCCAAGCGCTTTCGGTTTACCGATTTGCCTTGTAGTTCCTGCAAAGAAAAAAAGAAAAAAGAACATACATATTAATATTTGGATTGTTAATTGTTTTCATAAATATCAGAATGAGAAATGTAAATGGATGTCAAACCCACCGAATAATGCGCGGCTCCTTTGGGTGTCGATGTAATTAGGTTCAATGGAAGTTCCTGTTTAAATGGAAAATATAAAATATAAAATATATAATGTAAAATCAAATAAAATACGTAAATAAATAATAATGCCAATGCAAAGTTAAATAATTATAATACAAAGCTATTATAAGGTATTCAATGTAAAACAAACATTTGCATTAGAGTCAATATTATTTTGTTGGCTTTGGGGAAAGGACAACTGGCTTACGCTGAATGCCTGGTGAATGCTGTCTTCGGGATCCCATTGAGCTTCCGATGGCTTCTCAGTAGTATCAATATGATTCTCAGGGATTGGGATATAGTCTTCATCGGCCAGCGTATGCCCCGGAATTTGCTGCTGTTTCTCCACAGTATCCGAGAGGTTCTCCAGGAGGGGCATGCTCTCAGGAATATGCTTCTGCTTTTCCATGGGATCCAAATAATCTTCGATTAACATAAAACCTGGAATAAGATGCTGCTTCTCTGTCGGATCCACAGGATTCTCCAGAACCGTCTTAATGTCATCTTCGATTAATATATTCTCAGGAATCGAAGACAGCTTCTCTATGGAATTTATAGGATCTTCCAGGACTAGCATATTGTCATCTTCGATTAATATATTCTCAGGAATGGGATGCTGATTCTCTATGGAATTCAAAGGATTCTCCATAACAGTCTTAATGTCATCTTCGAATAATATATTCTCGGGAATTGGAGGCAGCTTCTCCGTGGGATCCAAAGGATTCTCCAGAATGTCATCTTCGAATAATATATTCTCAGGAATTGGAGGCAGCTTCTCTATGGGATCCATAGGATTCTCCAGAATAGTCTTAATGTCATCTTCGAATAATATATTCTCCGGAATTGGAGGCAGCTTCTCCGTGGGATCCAAAGGATTCTCCAGAATGTCATCTTCGAATAATATATTCTCAGGAATTGGAGGCAGCTTCTCTGTGGGATCCAAAGGATTCTCCAGAATGTCATCTTCCATCAATATATTCTCGGGAATCGGAGGCAGCTTCTCTGTGGGATCCAAAGGATTCTCCAGAATGTCATCTTCCATCAATATATTCTCAGGAATTGGAGGCAGCTTCTCAATGGAATCCATAGGATTCTCCAGAACAGTCTTAATGTCATCTTCAAATAATATATTCTCGGGAATTGGAGGCAGCTTCTCAATGGAATCCATAGGATTCTCCAGAACAGTCTTAATGTCATCTTCCATTAATATATTCTCAGGAATTGGAGGCAGCTCCTCTATGGGATCCAAAGGATTCTCCAGAACAGTCTTAATGTCATCTTCAAGTAATATATTCTCGGGAATTGGAAGCAGCTTCTCCGTGGGATCCATAGGATTCTCCAGAAGGTCATCTTCCATTAATATATTCTCGGGAATTGAAGGCAGCTCCTCCGTGGGATCCAAGGGATTCTCCAGAATGTCGTCTTCAATTAATATATTCTCAGGAATTGGAGGCAGCTTCTCAATGGAATCCATAGGATTCTCCAGAACAGTCTTAATGTCATCTTCGAATAATATATTCTCGGGAATTGGAGGCAGCTTCTCCGTGGGATCCATAGGATTCTCCAGAAGGTCATCTTCCATTAATATATTCTCGGGAATTGGAGGCAGCTCCTCCGTGGGATCCAAGGGATTCTCCAGAATGTCGTCTTCAATTAATATATTCTCAGGAATTGGAGGCAGCTTCTCAATGGAATCCATAGGATTCTCCAGAACAGTCTTAATGTCATCTTCTAATAATATATTCTCGGGAATTGGAAGCAGCTTCTCAATGGAATCCATAGGATTCTCCAGAACAGTCTTAATGTCATCTTCGAATAATATATTCTCGGGAATTGGAGGCAGCTTCTCCGTGGGATCCATAGGATTCTCCAGAAGGTCATCTTCCATTAATATATTCTCGGGAATTGCAGGCAGCTTCTCCGTGGGATCCAAAGGATTCTCCAGAATGTCGTCTTCAATTAAAATATTCTCAGGAATTGGAGGCAGCTTCTCAATGGAATCCATAGGATTCTCCAGAACAGTCTTAATGTCATCTTCAAATAATATATTCTCGGGAATTGGAGGCAGCTTCTCAATGGAATCCATAGGATTCTCCAGAACAGTCTTAATGTCATCTTCCATTAATATATTCTCAGGAATTGGAGGCAGCTCCTCTATGGGATCCAAAGGATTCTCCAGAACAGTCTTAATGTCATCTTCGAATAATATATTCTCGGGAATTGGAAGCAGCTTCTCCGTGGGATCCAAAGGATTCTCCAGAAGGTCATCTTCCATTAATATATTCTCGGGAATTGGAAGCAGCTCCTCCGTGGGATCCAAGGGATTCTCCAGAATGTCATCTTCAAATAATATATTCTCGGGAATTGGAGGCAGCTTCTCAATGGAATCCATAGGATTCTCCAGAACAGTCTTAATGTCATCTTCCATTAATATATTCTCAGGAATTGGAGGCAGCTCCTCTATGGGATCCAAAGGATTCTCCAGAACAGTCTTAATGTCATCTTCGAATAATATATTCTCGGGAATTGGAAGCAGCTTCTCCGTGGGATCCAAAGGATTCTCCAGAAGGTCATCTTCCATTAATATATTTTCGGGAATTGGAGGCAGCTCCTCCGTGGGATCCAAAGGATTCTCCAGAAGGTCATCTTCCATTAATATATTCTCAGGAATGGTATACTGATTCTCTATGGAATCCAAGGTATTATCCAGAAGGTCATCTTCCATTAATATAGTCTCGGGAATTGTAGGCAGCTTCTCCGTGGGATCCAAAGGATTCTCCAGAATGTCGTCTTCAATTAATATATTCTCAGGAATTGGAGGCAGCTTCTCAATGGAATCCATAGGATTCTCCACAACAGTCTTAATGTCATCTTCGAATAATATATTCTCGGGAATTGGAAGCAGCTTCTCCGTGGGATCCAAAGGATTCTCCAGAATGTCAGCTTCCGTTAATTTATTCTCGGGAATTGAAGGCAGCTTCTCCGCAGGATTCAAAGGATTCTCCAGAATGTCATCTTCCATTAATATATTTTCGGGAATTGGAGGCAGCTCCTCCGTGGGATCCAAAGGATTCTCCAGAATGTCGTCTTCAATTAAAATATTCTCAGGAATTGTAGGCAGCTTCTCCGTGGGATCCAAAGGATTCTCCAGAACGTCATCTTCCATTAATTTATTCTCAGGAATGGTATGCTGATTCTCTATGGAATCCAAAGTATTATCCAGAAGATCATCTTCCATTAATATATTCTCGGGAATTGGAGGCAGCTTCTCCGTGGGATCCAAAGGATTCTCCAGAAGGTCATCTTCCATTAATATATTCTCAGGAATGGTATACTGATTCTCTATGGAATCCAAAGTATTATCCAGAAGTTCATCTTCAATTAAAATAGTTTCGCGAATTGGTGGCAGCTTCTCCGTGGGATCAAAAGGATGCTCCAGAAGTTCATCTTCCATTAATATATTCTCGGGAATTGGAGGCAGCTTCTCTGTGGGATCCAAAGGATGCTTCAGAATGTCATCTTCAATTAATAGATTCTCAGGAAATGGAGGCAGCTTCTCTATGGGATCCAAAGGATTCTCCAGAATGTCATCTTCCATTAATATATTCTCAGGAATGGTATGCTGATTCTCTATGGAATCCAAAGTATTATCCAGAAGGTCATCTTCCATTAATATATTCTCGGGAATTGGAGGCAGCTTCTCCGTGGGATCCAAAGGATTCTCCAGAAGGTCATCTTCCATTAATATATTCTCAGGAATGGTATACTGATTCTCTATGGAATCCAAAGTATTATCCAGAAGGTCATCTTCAATTAATATATTTTCGGGAATTGGTGGCAGCTTCTCTGTGGGATCCAAAGGATGCTCCAGAAGTTCATCTTCCATTAATATATTCTCGGGAATTGGAGGCAGCTTCTCTGTGGGATCCAAAGGATGCTCCAGAATGTCATCTTCAATTAATAGATTCTCAGGAATTGGAGGCAGCTTCTCCGTGGGATCCAAAGGATTCTCCAGAAGGTCATCATCCATTAATATATTCTCAGGAATGGTATGCTGATTCTCTATGGAATCCAAAGTATTATCCAGAAGGTCATCTTCAATTAATATATTTTCGGGAATTGGTGGCAGCTTCTCTGTGGAATCCACAGGATGCTCCAGAAGATCATCTTCCATTAATATATTCTCGGGAATTGGAGGCAGCTTCTCCGTGGGATCCAAAGGATGCTCCAGAATGTCATCTTCAATTAATATATTCTCGGGAATTAAAGGCAGCTTTTCTGTGGGATTCAAAGGATGCTCCAGAAGTTCATCTTCCATTAATAGATTCTCAGGAATTGGAGGCAGCTTCTCCGTGGGATCCAAAGGATTCTCCAGAAGGTCATCTTCCATTAATATATTCTCAGGAATGGTATGCTGATTCTCTATGGAATCCAAAGTATTATCCAGAAGATCATCTTCCATTAATATATTCTCGGGAATTGGAGGCAGCTTCTCCGTGGGATCCAAAGGCTGCTCCAGAAGTTCATCTTCAATTAAAATAGTTTCGCGAATTGGTGGCAGCTTCTCCGTGGGATCAAAAGGATGCTCCAGAAGTTCATCTTCCATTAATATATTCTCGGGAATTGGAGGCAGCTTCTCTGTGGGATCCAAAGGATGCTTCAGAATGTCATCTTCAATTAATAGATTCTCAGGAAATGGAGGCAGCTTCTCTATGGGATCCAAAGGATTCTCCAGAATGTCATCTTCCATTAATATATTCTCAGGAATGGTATGCTGATTCTCTATGGAATCCAAAGTATTATCCAGAAGGTCATCTTCCATTAATATATTCTCGGGAATTGGAGGCAGCTTCTCTGTGGGATCCAAAGGATGCTCCAGAAGTTCATCTTCCATTAATATATTCTCGGGAATTGGAGGCAGCTTCTCTGTGGGATCCAAAGGATGCTCCAGAATGTCATCTTCAATTAATAGATTCTCAGGAATTGGAGGCAGCTTCTCCGTGGGATCCAAAGGATTCTCCAGAAGGTCATCTTCCATTAATATATTCTCAGGAATGGTATGCTGATTCTCTATGGAATCCAAAGTATTATCCAGAAGGTCATCTTCAATTAATATATTTTCGGGAATTGGTGGCAGCTTCTCTGTGGAATCCACAGGATGCTCCAGAAGTTCATCTTCCATTAATATATTCTCGGGAATTGGAGGCAGCTTCTCCGTGGGATCCAAAGGATGCTCCAGAAGTTCATCTTCCATTAATATATTCTCGGGAATTGGAGGCAGCTTCTCTGTGGGATCCAAAGGATGCTCCAGAATGTCATCTTCAATTAATATATTCTCGGGAATTAAAGGCAGCTTTTCTGTGGGATTCAAAGGATGCTCCAGAAGTTCATCTTCCATTAATAGATTCTCAGGAATTGGAGGCAGCTTCTCCGTGGGATCCAAAGGATTCTCCAGAAGGTCATCTTCCATTAATATATTCTCAGGAATGGTATGCTGATTCTCTATGGAATCCAAAGTATTATCCAGAAGATCATCTTCCATTAATATATTCTCGGGAATTGGAGGCAGCTTCTCCGTGGGATCCATAGGATTCTCCAGAAGTTCATCTTCAATTAATATATTCTCTGGAATTGGTGGCAGCTTCTCTGTGGGATTCAAAGGATGCTCCAGAAGTTCATCTTCCATTAATATATTCTCGGGAATTGGAGGCAGCTTCTCCGTGGGATCCAAAGGATGCTCCAGAAGTTCATCTTCCATTAATATATTCTCGGGAATTGGAGGCAGCTTCTCCGTGGGATCCAAAGGATGCTCCAGAAGTTCATCTTCCATTAATATATTCTCGGGAATTGGAGGCAGCTTCTCCGTGGGATCAAAAGGATGCTCCAGAAGGTCATCTTCCATTAATATATTCTCTGGAATTGGTGTCAGCTTCTCTGTGGGATTCAAAGGATGCTCCAGAAGTTCATCTTCCATTAATATATTCTCGGGAATTGGAGGCAGCTTCTCCGTGGGATCAAAAGGATGCTCCAGAAGGTCATCTTCCATTAATATATTCTCTGGAATTGGTGTCAGCTTCTCTGTGGGATTCAAAGGATGCTCCAGAAGTTCATCTTCCATTAATATATTCTCGGGAATTGGAGGCAGCTTCTCCGTGGGATCCAAAGGATGCTCCAGAAGTTCATCTTCCATTAATATATTCTCGGGAATTGGAGGCAGCTTCTCCGTGGGATCCATAGGATTCTCCAGAAGTTCATCTTCAATTAATATATTCTCTGGAATTGGTGGCAGCTTCTCTGTGGGATTCAAAGGATGCTCCAGAAGTTCATCTTCCATTAATATATTCTCGGGAATTGGAGGCAGCTTCTCCGTGGGATCAAAAGGATGCTCCAGAAGGTCATCTTCCATTAATATATTCTCTGGAATTGGTGTCAGCTTCTCTGTGGGATTCAAAGGATGCTCCAGAAGTTCATCTTCCATTAATATATTCTCGGGAATTGGAGGCAGCTTCTCCGTGGGATCAAAAGGATGCTCCAGAAGGTCATCTTCCATTAATATATTCTCTGGAATTGGTGTCAGCTTCTCTGTGGGATTCAAAGGATGCTCCAGAAGTTCATCTTCCATTAATATATTCTCGGGAATTGGAGGCAGCTTCTCCGTGGGATCCAAAGGATGCTCCAGAAGTTCATCTTCCATTAATATATTCTCGGGAATTGGAGGCAGCTTCTCCGTGGGATCCATAGGATTCTCCAGAAGTTCATCTTCAATTAATATATTCTCTGGAATTGGTGGCAGCTTCTCTGTGGGATTCAAAGGATGCTCCAGAAGTTCATCTTCCATTAATATATTCTCGGGAATTGGAGGCAGCTTCTCCGTGGGATCCAAGGGATGCTCCAGAAGTTCATCTTCCATTAATATATTCTCGGGAATTGGAGGCAGCTTCTCTGTGGGATCCAAAGGATGCTCCAGAATGTCATCTTCAATTAATAGATTCTCAGGAATTGGAGGCAGCTTCTCCGTGGGATCCAAAGGATTCTCCAGAAGTTCATCTTCCATTAATATATTCTCGGGAATTCGAGGCAGCTTCTCTATGGAATCCATAGGATTCTCCAGAATGTCATCTTCGAATAATATATTCTCAGGAATTGGAGGCAGCTTCTCTATGGAATCCAAAGGATTCTCCAGAAGGTCTTCTTCCATTAATATATTCTCGGGAATTGGAGGCAGCTTCTCCGTGGGATCCAAAGGATGCTCCAGAAGTTCATCTTCCATTAATATATTCTCGGGAATTGGAGGCAGCTTCTCTGTGGGATCCAAAGGATGCTCCAGAATGTCATCTTCAATTAATAGATTCTCAGGAATTGGAGGCAGCTTCTCCGTGGGATCCAAAGGATTCTCCAGAAGATCATTTTCCATTAATATATTCTCGGGAATTGAAGGCAGCTTCTCCGTGGGATCCAATGGATTCTCCAGAATGTCGTCTTCAATTAATATATTCTCGGGAATTGGTGGCAGCTTCTCCGTGGGATCCAAAGGATTCTCCAGAAGTTCATCTTCCATTAATATATTCTCGGGAATTGGAGGCAGCTCCTCTATGGAATCCAAAGGATGCTCCAGAATGTCATCTTCAATTAATATATTCTCAGGAATTGGAGGCAGCTTCTCTATGGAATCCAAAGGATTCTCCAGAATGTCGTCTTCAAGTAATATATTCTCGGGAATTGGTGGCAGCTTCTCTATGGGATCCAAAGGATTCTCGAGAAGGTCATCTTCCATTAATATATTCTCGGGAATTGGAGGCAGCTTCTGTATGGAATCCATAGGATTCTCCAGACTGTCATCTTCCATTAATATATTCTCAGGAATTGGAGGCTGCTTCTCTATGGAATCCATAGGATTCTCTAGAATGTCCTCAATCAATATATTCTCAGAAATTGGAGGCAGCTTCTCTGTGGGATCCAAAGGATTCTCCAGAACCATGTTGTTGTCATCTTCGGATAAGATATTCTCGGGAATCGCCTGCTGCTCCTCCATAAGTTCCAAAGGATTCTCGAAGACCGTATTATTCTCGGGAAACTGCGCCTGATTCTGTATGGGAGTCATAGGAATTCCTAGAGCCTGCATAATGTCATCTTCGATTAGCATATTTTCCTCTGCAGAATCCATGGGATTCTCTGGAACCTGCATATTGTCATCGACGATGAGCATATCCTCGGGAATTGGCAGGTGCATCTCCATGGAATCCATATTATTTCCCATGCCTAGCATATTGTAATCTCGAACTAACATATCCTCGTAAGTCTCCTGCTGCGGAATCATTATTGGATTTTCCGGAGGACTTATCACAGGACCTGCCGGTCCGCGATTCCCCAAAATAGCAGAGTTCGTTCCGAACTCAAAGTCAAAATCGACGGAGTCAATGGGCACGGGCTCCTCCTGGGGCGCCTGGGAGGAGCGTCAAAATGCTGGGCAAGAACACTCGGGAACAGCACACTCACCTGGTCAGGAGCATTGGCCTCTGGGTAGCCATCGATGTAGTTGGCGTTATCCGCAATGAAGTCGTCCAGGTTTTCATCCATTTCGGGGCGAAAACTTATCACTGAATTTAATGCTTGCTCGCTAGAATTTATTTATTCTTTTTTCTCTGAAGTCTGGACGTCAAAAGGATAGAGCCTGCTGTGTCAGAAAAAAAGAGAAGGAACTCACTTTTCACTTATCGATAGTTTTCACGAGGAAGGGTTAAGTGTTAAGTGTTTAAAGTGTTACCAGCTTAGTTGTATTATTTATTTATGTTAACTTACTTTGGTTTATACAATTAGATGGGAAACTTTAATTTGAGCAAATAATGCGCCAAGGTTACCACTCATCCTTCGTCCTGCATAATTCCGATCGGCTGGATTTTGGCCATTTTGTCTGCCCTTTGCCTTCATACGCACCGTTGCACATTGGCATTTGTTTGCTGCTGCTCCTGGGTCCTTGGCGCCCTCCTTGTGCTGCTTTAGCAGCTCTTGTGGTTTATTATAACTGCATATATCATGCAAATATCCACACACACACAGGGAACAGAAGGGAGTAGGGATGAAAAGGCAACCCCCAACCGAAAATCCCAACACAAACACAAACACAAACATAGCGAGGTCCTTGTATCAGAGGATGTTTGGTTTCTGGTCCTCCTCCTGCTGCCCTTTTTTGAGGGCTCCAAACTAAAAACTGCAGGCGGCAGTGACAGGTCCTTGCGCAAATTCGGTTTTTGCATGCTTAGCTCGCTCCACAGCTCGTTTACGTTTACAAGAATTATTTTATAAATTTTCATAGTTTTCACTTTGATTAAAAGTGCGGTCATGGCTTCTGTGGCCAGGATTTGTTGCTCCTCCCGCTCCTCCAGCTCCTGTTCCTCCTGCTGGCCAGCTCCATTACCATACGCAAAAGCAAAATGAAAATGAAAATGCCAGGCCGCAAAAGTGCACGCAACGGAAATCTAGTCAAGTCCCTGCGACAGCGTCTCAAGCCAAATCCTGCATCCTGCATCCATATCCTGCTACCCCCAGCTGAATCACTAAATTCCAACAAAAGCATGCTCAGCACGATTGAAAGTGGCTTGTGTATTTTGCTTGGAATTATTTCGAAATCTTCAAGCTCAAGTCAGGTAAAAACGAGTTGAATTTAAATATATAGAAAAGTGCTAAAAGTTCGAAATAAATTCCACAAAAAAGGCTCAGTGTAGGCCTGTGGATTAGCCCACAAGAAGTGAGTATTCATTGCATTATTGGCATTAATTGCTCAGCCAGCAAAAACCGCACTCCAATCTCCTTGGCGAGTGTATTTCATTTTTGTTTCAATATTTGACAAATGCATTTATAATTGCATGCCGCAGATAAAATCCGATATGCCATCGTCATCGTCTTCCGAGCAATTTGTAATTGCTAATTTATGGCATACATATATTCTAGTTATTGTTGTCTTGTGTCTTCCCCTTCCTTTCATCTATTGCCAAAGGATTCTGAAGTTGAGATTGAATAAACAATGTTGGAAATTATGGCATTAACTCAATTTGCTTGTATTCGAATTTTTATTGATGATATTTTAAGCAAATTTAGTATCTAAAATATTTAAGAAATTAGTTTCTTCTCCATAAAATAAGAAACTCTTTGACAGGTTCTAAATTATTTACATTTATTTATGATTTTTAGTCTAAGCTTAACAAAATTCTACTTATTGTGATTTTTATGATTTTTTTGATGATTTCCTTAGCTCTTTGCTTAAATATATATTAATTTAGTATTTAAAATATTTAAGAAATTATTTTCTTCTCCACAAAATAACAAACTCTTTGACAGGTTCTAAATTACTTACATTTATTTATGTAAGTCTAAGCTTAAAAAAAATCTACTTATTGTGATTTTTATGATTTTTTTGGTGATTTCCTTAGCTCTTTGGCTTAAATATATATATTTTTAATTGCCTGAACTTGTCATTTGCCATCTTCTGCCATTTAATTTCACTAATTAATTTGTTTTTCCACCAAAAAAAAAACACAAGCACACACAGAAAGGGGCAAAGACACGCGGCAGCTGCCGCAAAAGCCAAAAACAACAATTAAACATAAATCTTATAAATTTCCGTAGCCAAAACTTCCTGGCAAGGCTTTTTGTCTCTCCCTCCTCCTCCGTCGGCGTCGTCTCCATGGATGAGATTTCTCGCCGTGCCACCGAACATATTTCATTTCGGCTGCAACTTTACCAAAGGACACGCCCACCACGCATGGACCCCGCCCCATAACGCCCCCTACCGCCCACTTTTCCCTTTTTTCTTGGCCGAGGAAAAAGAACTTTTCCCCAAAATGGAGAAGAAGACGTGCAGAAGCGGCAGCGGCGGCGCATTGTTTGTTGTCTAACTGTCTATGACTATTTAAGACAACCCCCTCACATACAGTTGCGGCCAAAAAAATAGCAGCACTCTCCCCCTTTCTTAAGTTACAATATATATAACAAATATTCCAAGATTTTCGACAGAAAAAATATATATAGGGGATCAAAAAAATAAAAGCCTTATTAAAACATCCGGCTCGAAGGACCAATGTTTGTGGTGGAGAGCGACCAGCTATTTTTATTTAATATATAAAAAACCCCTCTTTTCCAATAAAACGATTCATTCCTTTTCGTGTTCTTCTCGATTATTATTTTCCATTTTCGATAACTTCATAACGTCAAGATAACATCCCAACCAAAATACATTATATATTTAGTCCTAATTAATGCGATGTTCTCACATAAACAAATACTATGATTTTACATGCTTTCTTTGTTTGTTTTTAGAAGGAATAATATTTATAAATAGGAAAAATTATTATTTTTCCAACTTGTATAAATATAAAGAGAAATAATATGTACAAATAAAATGAAGATATTTATGTAAATAATTTAAATAACTAATATAAATATAAATAGTCTTAATGTTAATAAAATTAATAAATTATATAAAACCTATTGCGGCTTAAAATGGATATATATTTTTAAGAGCTTTCTTTGTTTGTTTTTAGAAGGAGTAATATTTATAAATGGGAAAAAGATCTTAAAAATATTTATTTTTCCAACTTGTATCTTCGTTTGTAGATATAATAATTACAAATAAAATATAGACATTAATGTAAATGATTTAAATGAATAATATAATTATAAATAGTCTTAATATTAATTAAATAAATAAATAAAATACAACTTAATGCTAATAAATAATTATTTTAAGAGCTTTTGTCTTAGCTGCAGCTGTATATCCACTTAGACACACGTGCACACCTACATGTAATTTAATTTTACTATTTTAGTTTGGCTGCCGTTGGTTTTCAGTTTCCAGTTCCTACTTTGTTGGAGTAAAAGTGCAACAAGGCTACACACACACACACACACACACTCACACACAGCCAGGGCACAGACACACATCGAAGGACCGCAGAGAACATTTGTTACAATTTCCCACGTAAATACTTCCTGCCAAGAAGCGCTTCTCCGCACACGCACTCGCACAGCACATATGCAAAGGCACAATTATAATTGTCATAACACAAAAGCAGCTGAAAATTTAGTGCCAAGTGCGAAAAGTTCCGCCGAAAGCGGGAGGGAAAATGCTGGGAAATGGGAAAATGTGCCAGCGAAAATTTGCAATCCTCTGGCGAGGCTGGCTAGTTCGGAAAGAAAAGCAAAGGTCAGCTCTGAAAGGTATTAAAAAGAAAACTATTTGAGAAAGGTACTTAAATATACGTATATTTATATTTTAAATTAATTAAATTAAAAATTATTAAAAATTTTATTTAAAAAAATATTCTATTTATTAAATATATAATACAATTATATATTAATATAAAATATAAATTCTACTGCTCTTTATTTCTATAAGATAAGTTCGGAAATGGAAAGCAAGGGTCAGCTCTGAACGGTATTTAAAGAAAACTATTTGAGAAAGATACTTAAATATTCATATATTTAAAATAAAATTAAAAAATATATTTAATAAAATATTATATATATTAAATATATTATTAAAATATATATTAAAATACAATTTTAATTTTACTGCTTTTTATTTGTAAACATGAAACTTGTTTGGTTAAATATTTACAATGCGTTCACTCGAAAACCTTCCCTATAATTTTGATCATTTTTTCCATCGCCCCTCGCTCTTGCATTCTCTATCCCTTTCTTCCTAGCCTTTCTCTCCCTTTCTCTCTCCCTTTCTCTCTGGCAGTGACACGTTGATAAATGACATTTGCGGCGTCAATGTGAATTTTATAAATTCTCGCAACTTTCACGCCCGCTGCGAGCGGCTTCTTCCAGGCAGAAAGGGCTTTCCTGGGGGTGGGGTGGTGAAAACTGAGGGAAAGCGGTGGAAAACTGGCCAAAAAAAAACAAAGCGCTGACGCCAGACAAAAAAAAAAGGAGGAGTATCTACGGGAAGTTGGGTAGTTTTTCGGGCGGATCGTCGCCTTGGTAGTTGCATATTTTGTATGACACTTTTGAGGCTTATCAACGTCATGGCAAACACATGCACTTGAGCCCATCCACGTTACTTTCGCCACTAGCCAATTTTACAGCCCCTTCCGCCTCCCATTTCTCCACCCCCCCTCCGTCCTTATTTTCCCTCTCCCCTTGTCACATTATTTACATTGTCAACAAGCTGTCGCTTGGTTTTTCACAGCTCTGCCGTCGTTCGGTCTTCATTTTCATTATGCTGTTTTTCGCTTGGCTGTTGATTTTCCCTCTCCCCGTGTTCTTTTTTGTGTTTCTCTTAATTTTTCCAGCCCAGTGAAAGTTTAATTACTATGGCCGAAATCTGACAGAGTCATGCTGTATGCTGTAAACTTTACCAAGTAACTTTTTTCCGCCGCGAAATCTGCTTAAAAGCAGGCGAAAATGGATTGGAGGAGTAGCAACAGGTTGCGATCGCTTTGGAAATCTTGGGAAAATCAAAACTATATAAATGAAAGAAATAAATATAAATAAGAACGGGAAAAAATAACCTAGAAAAACTATAAAATCTGGAAAATCTCTGCCACCCCACAACGCCCTCGCAAAGCGGCTTAAGACGTCGCATAAAACTTGGCCTCAAAACTTAAACTGGGAAGCCCCGAGAAGCTCAACTCGAGCGAACTCGAACTCGAACTCGAGTCCTGGTGGTTACCAGTTCCCGGGGTCCAGAGATAAAGTCAAATACTTGACAAGTCACAGGTAACAAGTACGAACTTATGAGGCCATCAAGTGTGTCGCAGTATGTGCGCTTATGCTTTCCCCTTGCTTTTGCTTTTGCTTTTGCTTTTGCTTTTGCCAGAGTGCCAGCAAAGTTTTCAAATTATTTTTGGTTACATAATTGGAATTGATAACTTTGGCCGAGACTCTCATTCGGGACATGCAGACTCGTACACAGAGACTCGGCACACTGGCACACCCACTCTGCACTTGTATTTGTCAATAACAAGCAATTTAACAATTTTGCCCACCCACAGACACACACGCAGAAAAAGCGAAAAACTCTTGTAAAGTTATCATTCAAACTTGAAAATCAATAAAACTTTTCGATACAACTGCACCAGGCAGTGATGGCAAAGAAATCAAAATTCAATGGTAAGAAATAGATTTTAGCTTAGATTTTAGCTAATAAAGAAAGGGATTAAACTACTCAAAAAAAAAGAAATAATATGTCTATTCTCTTAGGAATTCAAAAACTTGGATAACAAATATTTATAAGCAATATTGTCCTTTTTGAAATTATTCAACGAATAAAAATTCAATTGTACGAAATAGATTTTAGCTTGGATTTTAGCTAAAAAAGAAAGAGATTATATTACTAAAAAAAAATATATATAGTTAATGCTAAAAGAAATAATATTCTTATTCTTTTGGTTTTTCAAAAACTTGAATACCAAATATTAATAAACAATATTGTCTTTTTTTAAATTATTCAACCAATATATTTTGTAATAATAAATTCCTTATAACTATACTTCTTTAGAACTCCAGTTATGCTGCCAAACATTTATTAGTTAGATGAAAATATATTTAATATAAATATATATTTTGCTTAAATCCCAAAAGCCAAGGAAATGCATTTTCTGGCTTTAATTAAGCTAAGTTGTCACCACTCCTAAGCGGAGTAAAAATACAAAAAAATTAAAGCATGAAGCAGGGCCAACATACACGTGATATCACCTCTGTCCCTGTGACATATTTCCATTGTGGCTTAACAACGTACATTTTTTGTTACCCCCCAAAAAAGTCGAGGCAACTCCCTTTTATTTTTTTGTGGCGCTCCGGCTGCCTTTGCCTCGTTCTTTTATATTTTTTTTTTTCTTTAATTTTGCGACTTTTAGCCAACCCGCACAATCAGTTTTCGCTATCTGCCGTCGTCGCTGCTGCTCAAGAAAGTTAATTAAGAAAGTTTGATTTCTTATGGCTAAATAACGCTCCAAAGTTTCACTGACTGACAAATATCGAGTAATAATCAAATAAAAAGAAATCATAAAAAAGGAGAGGAGGAAACACGAGAAAAAAAAAATGAAATTCCTTTCCCGCAAAATATTTCCTGTTGCCCCAGCCGTTATTTTTCGGTTTTTTTTTTATTGCGATTGATAAGCAAGTTAAAAGGGGGAAGGGCAGGCAATAAAAAGTTTTGGCCCAAGCCCTTTGTCTGCCTTGGTTACAAACAAATCAACAAATATTTGTTTCTGCCCCGGGCCATATTCCCTCTTGACTTTTTCGCCATATTCACCAAGGGCATCATCGGCACTTTGACTTTGAGGAAGTTGCAGCGGCATTCAAATTATTTTTCCGCGTTGCCAAAGGAACAAGGTCCTTTGATACATTTTCATATTTATTGGTGGCTAAAAATGGTGTTGAGTTCAATCAATATCAATATATAATTTTGATAAGTAAAGTTTTTTTTTTTAAATATATATCTAAGCAAAAGGAACATCACAGGTTTCTATTATTTAAATTTAAATTTACATTTTATTTATATATATAAATAACACACAAAAATATCAACAGATGCTAGGAAGGGCATTTCACCATTCAACGTATGTTTCCAGATTTCATTTTTATGCATTTTATTTTACAATTACAATATTTATTAAGTGTTAAGGCCAAACGTAGAGGCCTTCGGCTTTATGAGCTGTTAAGTGGCCAACGTCAAACGGAAGGGAACGGGAATGGAATTGGCCCGATTGGGCAAGAGTCAGAGAGAAAGGCCATAAAGAAATGACTTATGAGCTGTTAACTGGACCCGAAAAACCGACTCATGAATTACGGCTATTTTCTGGGTTATTGATATAGCCCCAGCCCAGTTAGGCTTTCATCCGCCCACTCGGCACCGGCACCTCCAGGGGTTTCCCCCTGCTAATTGGCCACGTTCAGCGCCCCAAAGAACAGACCAAATGTTGCAAGTACAAAATGCAGAAATGGCCAAAAACATCCCAGGCCCAAAAGAAAACCCGCCGGCATTCATGTCACATGCCACGGAAGTTGGCCAACACAGAGAAAGGGAGAGAGAAAGCGAGTTGGGCCGAAAGAATATTAAAGAAGCTGCCACTGCGAGCTAAACAACTTAATGACTTCCTGCTAGTTAGGCCTCCATGCACAGCCGCAGAGAAACAGCAACAACGACCAAAAAAAAATACACTATATAAATAATAGGAAAAACTGATGGAAAGTAAAAAAAATACAGCTAAAAATATTTAAAATATAAAAAAAGGGTAAAGTTAAAAGTTTGAATTTGAAGAAACTAAAAACTAGAAAAATCTAACCAATTTAATTATTATAATATAATGTCTGTAATTTGTTTACAGTGCTTAACAACAAGCGAACAACGCACTCGAAACTGTCGTCAACAACAACAACAACAAGGACGAGGACGAGGACAACAACTAAAGACATCTGTGCGAATGGATGTTTCCTTGGGGCTTCCATGGTCGCCAACGACCGCAGAGAGCGGCCATTACCAAGCGGACGAAAAAGGGCGAGGGTGTGGGGTGGTACACTGCAACAAAATGTAATTTAAAATATTTTATTATAAAAGTAGGCACATTAAATAATTTTATATATTTTATATACATTATATACATAATTCTAAATGATTTTAGTTAATGATTTTTATTCGAGTTATTGATTATTTACAACCTTTTAGAGAATATTCAATCAAAATATAATTTAAAATAATTTATTATAAAAATAGTCACATTAAATAGTTTTATATATTTTATATATATTATAAATATAATTCTAAATGATTTAAGTTATTGATTTTTATTTTAATTATTGATTGCTTACAACCTTTTAGGGAAAATGCAATCAAAATATAATTTAAAATAATTTATTATACAAATAGTCAGATTAATTAATTTTATATATTTTATATACATAATTCTAAATGATTTTAATTAATTATTTTTATTCGAGTTATTGATTATTTACAACCTCTGGTTACTTTATAGAAAACTTTCCCATTTTTATATGATCACTTTTTGTATAATTTTTAATTTTTTGTCGCCGTGTGCAAAAAGTTGGTGGGGACGCCGCCTCAAAATTTATGTCGCACTTGCGACGCTTTATCTCTGCGGAGGAGAGACAAAGAGAGAGTACATAAATTTTTAATGCAAATTTCCTTTCTATAATTGTTCATACTTGGACACATTTGCATTTATTAAGCCCGAGCCTAAGAAGAAGCCCCAGCCAGCCTCTCCGCACTCCGCACTCCGTGGGCCACTTAGTTTGCGTTTATTGTACACTTTTTATGGGGTTTGCCCCCCTCTTTTCTGGCAGTTGTGCGAGGGAGATATTGCTATTTTGTTAAATTATGTTGAGCATTTTTATGGCAAGATTTGTTTTTTATGGCATCGAGAGTTGCTCTTCTTGACTGTCGCTGTTCTCTTCTTTTTTTTTTGTTATTGTTAGTGCTTATTTTTATTGTATTGCTGAGGCCTGTCGGCCTTGGGTGGATTGAGAAGGTTTTTGTCTTAGAAGAGTTTGCTAAATCTTTCGCTGAATAATACTTAATACTAAATAAAACTTTGCTTAATCTTTACTCTTCTGAATTATTCTTTTAACTTTGATTCAGTTATTTTATATCTATTTTATTTTATTGTTTTAATAGATTCAGTTTTGTATTCAAGAGTCCTTAGAGTCTCCTTAGAACTCACCAATCGAACCTCGCTGATTTGCATTTGTCACACACATACACACATACACACATACACACCATAAGATGGCAAAGGGAAGAGCAGGAGGCAGCAGCGAGAACACTTGGTTGTCTCTGTTTTGACGGCATTTCATTTAATAAAATAAAATGAAACACAAACGACAGACATCTGGTGAGGGCCAAAAAAAAGGCGGCGAACACACAAAAAATGTGCGGATATTTCTAACCAATTTGTCGTATATAAATATACCTAAAAAAATGCAATGGATAATCAGTTACTAAAGTACAAAAGTATTAATTAATTAAATTCAAATCAAATTTATTCAAAGTAATAGAAAATCACCAATGATTTACTTTACCATTACAAGTTCAACAACAAGAAATTTGATGCAAGATCGCTTATTTAAAGTAAGGTAAATTAAAAGTTAAATTCAAATAAATTGTATTCAAAGTAATATACATTCACCAATGATTTTATTTACCATTAAAAAAAGTTCAACAACAAGAAATTTGATGCAAGTTCGCTTATTAAAAGTAAGGTAAATTAAAAGTTAAATTCAAATAAATTTTACTCAAAGTAATAGAAACTCACCAATGATTTTATTTACCATTAAAGTTCACCAAAAAGAAATCTGAGGCAAGATCAATTATTAAAAGTAAAGTAAAGTAAAATTAAATTCAAATAAATTTAAAAATAAAGATTTTATTTACCTTTAAAGGTTAACAACGAGAAATTTGATGCCAGTTTCCCATAAATTCTACAACAGATTTCACCAATGAATTCAATTTAGTAATGAAAATTCACCAATGCTTTTTTAATATCATTAAAAGTTTACCATCAAGAAATTTAATGAAAGACCAACGACCAAAAATTCCTGAAAATCCACAGGAACTGAAAAACTCATTGTGGAGTTAACCAATAATGTCCACCAATGAATTCATTTTCACAAACAATATACAAAATAGCAAAAGTTTTTTTTGTGTGTGTGCGACAACAACAAGTACTGGCAATTCCATTGCGGAAATGACACTGAAGTGATGAACCAAATCAGCAGCACTTTTCTGTTATTAGAAGCTGTAAAAAAACAAACAGCAATCGAGAAGGGGAGAAGGGGCTGGGCTGAAGGCGTGACAGCTCAAATAGGCTCCAACAATTGGCAATAGCTGGCAAGGCAAGGAAAGGCATGAAAAGCAAAGGGAAAGCTGAGGAAAAGCGAAGACAAATAAGAAAACCCGATGACAGGGCAGCATTTGGCAGGCGCAACATGTGATGGACACCGAGAACCGAAAGGGAAATATCGAAATGGCAAAGGCAAGGGCCACGCACACGAAATATATATACATATATACAAATATCTATACCGATATCTGATATGCTGACAGGTCCCGGCGTCAAATAATCAAACTGTCAAACCGAAACTCCACTGAACTGCAACCAATTTGAATTAATTAAATTGCCCCGCAAACATATTTGATGTAATTAGCCCAACAAATTACTCTGTCGCCCCATAAATAATCAATCGAGTCAACAAGCAGTCGCAGCGCAAAAACATGTCCACATATATATATAAATATATATAGAGCAGTGCTGGATGGAGTATTTTCCAAAATACAAAAATAACTAAACAAATAAATACCAATTTGTTTGGGTTTGCAGTTGGAGTTGGGAAGAAACATAAATTAAGTGAGGGCTGCCTTCGAAAACGGAACATGATTTGTGGCAACACAAAGTTGCATGCAACTTGCCATGCCTCCATACTGCCTCACCCTCACCGCCGCCATCTGCTAGTTTTATAATATCGAGCAACATATGTTGGCAATAACGTGCACCACGGGCACGGGCACGGGCCCATCCATTTGGCCGGGTCCAGCCTTGAACCACATAGCACCACAGCCCCCAATGGCCATCATCCAACCCAAGCCGCCGCCTCCTATTATTGCATAAAGTTTTTCTTTTATCATGGCCAAGCGTTGTTGGTTGCATCTCGCACGGCACAAAAAAATTTAATCTAAGATATTGGCCAAGCCAAAGATCGAAGTATTCATAAATATTGTGCCAGAAGTGTTGGAGAATATTCAATCAACACTAAATCAAATCCGACTTTAATGTATGTCTCTTGGATTAAGATATTTAAAGCACAATTGAACTTTTTGAATTCACCAATAAATTTAGCAACAATTCACCAATGAAAATTTCACAGCAAACTCGCCAATGATTTTATCAATAATAAGGATTTAGTAATGACTTTTTCTATGACATTTTATGGAAAAACTGACCCAGATTTTAATCGAGAAACATTCACCAATAAATGAAAACTCCACAACAAATTCACTTATGATTTTATCACTTTTTCTAGAACAATTTATGGAAAAATTAACACTGATCTTAACCGATAAACATTCACCAATAAATCGATAAAAAAGAATCATTGATTCCACAATTAAATCTCACCAATGAAAATCTATGACAATTGATGGAAAAATGAAAAATGTATCCTGATTTAAACCGACAATTATTCACCCATAAATTGATAAAAAAAGAATCATTAATTAGTGCCACAATTAAATCTCACCAATGGAAATTTATTTAAAAATATTTTTATTTTAAATAATAATTCGGTTCTGTGTACTCGGCTAGCTCTCTTGAAAAAAAAAATATGAACAAGCTCCAAAGAAGCAGCGTAAACTTCTTAACCAAAAGTACTGCTACAGAAAAAGCACCACACACATTCGATGCGGATACGGATACGGACACCGACACGGATGCGGATGCGGATGCGGATGTGGACACGGCTGCGGAAATGCGGATGTGGCGCAGAGGGGTGCAAACGAAACTTACACCATTTGCGCAGCTTGTGGCTTGTTTTCCAGCCACCTTTTTGGCCACGTTCCTCGAACTTGTGGCCTCTTCCTTGGCCGAAAAGTTTGCGCCCTCCAGTGTGGCCAGAGCTTAAGTTTTTTTTCTTTTCGGTGCTAAGCGGTGCTCGTGTGACCATATAAAGCGATTACCGAACTCTGATCTGTAAAGCAAAAAGCATTTGCAGAAGGAAATAAATTGGCCAGCTTCCAATGGCTTACTAACGAGTAATCAAAGCCTTTGGCTTACAACAACGCTGAGAGAAATATATACGTGTTTTTTTAATTATTTTGTAAATATTTTGGAATGCTTAGACCTCAGAAGAAATGTATTTCTATCAATGAACTGAGGTTCATTAACCCTTGTCTTGTTTTTTGAGTTAACATTTTTATTTACCTCTGGTTTTCCCTTGCAGCTTATGTCACGCAGCTTTCGGTGGCTTATAACCCACTGATTCTGTTGCAGCCAGTCGCTCTAGATTTTTTTTTTTCTTTTTTTTTCCTTTCCTCCAACAATCGGCGGGATCAAGCTCCCTCCAGCACAGCGGGCAGTCTCAGCTCTAAGCTCCGGCAACTTCCTCCCTTTTTTGCTCTCCCTCTCGGCGCCACAAAGAAAAACTTTACACAAAGATTATTTAGTTACCAGCTCTGTGTCTGTCTGTAGGAAAAATAATAATAATGCTGCCACTGAGGACGAAGCCCTTTGGATCCCCTGCCATTAGCTAGATGAAGCAAAAGTCAAGGACATGCATAGATATTTATTTATATATGTAAGATTAATCCTTTCTTTTTGTTTCAGTTCATTTACCCATATTGGTGTCAAAGTGCTCTCCTGCTTCTCCGCATTTATTGGCTTGCAGGAAAAGGAGCAGGAGAAGGACCGCCAATGTCAGACTCCAACACCGAAGACATTCCACAATTTGTATGACATTCGCCATGACACACTTGGCAGGCGACGGAGAAAAGGATTCACCGCCGCCGCCCCCAAATGAAATGCGAGTCAATTGCACACGAGTTGCGGAATAAGGGGACGCACTTCAAGACCCACAAAAAAGGCAATACAATGCGAGGGAGAAACCCTGAAACAAAGACCATATGCGTCCCTGATGCAGGATCTGCTTATTGCCGCTAACCCGGTCCAAGTCCGATGCCATTGTTAAGGCCAACTGCCGGACAATTGAGTCCTCGTCCTCAGCATCTATCGGTATACCCTTGCAGAAGGTCCTGTAACTAAAGAGGCATAGATGATATTTTTCACAAATAAAAAATAATTCAATTTGTGATTTTATGTGGTATTTCTCTAAGAGAAAAAAGAAATATAACAAATAATTCGAGGGCATTGTCACCAAGGGTATTTATTATACTATTAAAGCCCGAAAGCTGCTCTATTTTTTATTAAAAATACAGATGATATCTTTCACAAATAAATAATAATTTAATTTGTGATTTTATGTGGGATTTTTCCAGAAGAAAATATATATCTAATAAATAATTCTAGGGCCTTGTCAGCAAGGGTATTTATTGTACCTTTAAAGCCCCGATAGCTGCTCCATTTTTTATTATTTCCCTTTTTTCAGCTTTTCCTTTGTTTTCTGCCTTTTCAGCTTTCTTGCGCACGATTTGTTTTGCTGCTGATGCTGCTGCTTTGACGCTTGGCCCGCTCAATTGGTTGCAAGTGCAATATTTTGATTCGCAATTGTTTCCACTTCTCACTTCTGGCATCATTTTAATTGCCAGCCAGTGGCGGTGTTGTTTTTTCTATAATTTTGTCTTATTTCTGATCAAAATTGTATTCTTAAATATTTATTTGGAATATGGGTGGCCTGACATTTGTATGCATTGCGGGGAATGCAAGAGCTGAAACTAATTTCCATTGTGCAAATTATTTTGCCCATCGTCAGCTGTCTGGCATAATTTTGCGACCAGTTGTGTCTGTCATAAAAATATCTGGACAATCGGAGATGTCAAGAATTTATTTATATAAATACGGGAATAAAATTTACAAATCTTACAAAATTATTTAAAATCAATATATATTTGCTTGAAAACTCACAATAAATATATTTATAAAGTTTTTGAGAAAAAGATTCCTTAAAGTGAAACTGAATTAAGTTACTTAAATGTACTAAAGTGTTAGAGATACATTAATTTAAAATCAATATATATTTTCTTTTAAAAACTCAAAATAAATATATTTATAAATTATGTTAATAAAGTTTTTTTAGAAAAAGATCCTTAAAAATAAACTGAATTAAGTTACTTAAAAGTGGTATTAAGCCTTTAAATATTTCTGGCAGATTTTTCTCTTTATTTTTCTAGGAAAAGGCTCAAGGCCTTTTTGCTGTTGTCAACAATCTATTTGACAGCACTGTTCCAGGGTGCTGCAGCTGCAGTTACTGTTGCAGCTGCCGCTCCCAAAGGGTTGCCAGATTGCCTGACTTTTGCTCGACGGCAAAGGGGATTCCCCCAACTGCTGTACTGCTGTGCTTGCCCATGCACAATGCATACAAATTGCATTACAATCAGCCAGGGCAAACATGGAAATATATTTAAGGAAGAGGAATGCTTGAAATCGTTAAAAGAAACGAACAAAGCATGGCAAATATTTATATACAAATATTTTTGTGCTCTAAGCCCAAACAGCACAGAGGGAGTAAAACTTTCATCTCTCCTTCGCTTCGAAAAGGAAGATGGCAAATGAAAGTGGAAAGGACGACACAAATGCAAAAATTTCCAAATGTAATTTGGAAAATTGCAAAAAACCAAAATGGGCGGCGGGCGTCGGGCGGCGGTCGCTTGTCGCACATCACGTCCTTGACTGCCACGCCCACCGAACCAACGCCCTTAGGACGTAGGAGTATCCACATTAATTGGCAGCTCCCTGTCGCCGGAGGACCTCGGCAAATGTATCTTTGTATCTGCTGTATCTCTGGAGAGAGGAAAAGATGAAAGCCAAACATCGGTACTCTGGACATGAACTTCCAGCCGCACAGCTGTGGCCAAGACATTAGCAAAGTGCAATCCAACTATTTCTATATTTTTTCACTTGTTTAATAATGTATTCTATTTTTTTAAATTTAATGTATCAAGAAAATAATATTTTTGAGGGTATTGACAGTAAATCCAAAAACTTAAAAACCTTCATCGAAAAGTTGAGCAATAAACTTGGCAATAATAAAACCAATTTAATTATATTTTCAAGAAAATAAGCCACTGACTAATAAATTAGAAAAAGAAAAACCAAAAGACCTTTAGAAACCTTCTAGATATATAATAAATAAATTTAATAATTTGTAATTATTTTATATCAACTTATTAAATGCAAAATAGACCTTTAGAAAAATTCTAAATATATAGTAAATAAATTGAGCAAATTGTAATTATTTTATATCAATATCCCTATTAATTTCTCCTCCGCTGTCTATATATATTTTCCAGAAAATAAACCAATGACTAAAATATAATAATATAATATAATAAAAAAAAAACCATAGAAATTTAGCAATTTGTAATTCATTTTTGATCAATATCCCCATTAATTTCCCCTCCGCTGTCTATATATATTTTTTTAATTTGTGTCGTCTTGGTTGACAAGAAAGGAAATACTTTATTGTTTGCATTTATAATTTATACGATATATCTTCTTGGCATGATCCTTGGCCGCCTCCGCCGCCTCCACCGCCGCTTCCTTTGAGTCGCTTGTCATTTTATTTCATTACATCTCATTGTTGTCCCTTTTGGCTTTTGTGCTTTTCTCAAATATTTACATGTACCTTTTTTCCGTTCCTTCTCCTCCGCTTATTTCTTCATCTTCTCAGCCCCACAGGAGGAGCAAAAAAGAAAAAAGAAAGAATATCCTGCTGCGTCAGTGTTAACCTCCCCGGCTGCCTGCTGGGCCGTAATGGCATTTATTAATTGCTATGTAAATAACTTGAAGTCAATTTTAATGGGAATTGTGTTGGCGCAATCCAAACGAGGCAATTTGCAGCCTCATTTGAATGCCTTCCGCCGTTCACTCCAGATATCCCGAAATGATTAGTGTTTCTCGAGGCAAAAATAAATCACTCACTTATGACCAATTAGTTCGAGAATAAATTTAAGTTTCTGGAATTTCCTAAATTTAAATGCTAGAATAAAATTCTGAAATAATAAATACATTAACAGAATTGATTAAATGATTTTGTCATCAATCCCCATTTAAATTTTAAGGCATTCCTCTCAATACATTTTGGGCAAACAGTAATTGAACAATTAATAATCCCATAACTCACCGGCCCCGGGCCAATAATTCTTAATTCCCAAGCTTCAATGCTCATTCAGGGCGACTTACAACACAGAGCTCTTTGTTTTTGGCAACTGACTTGGGTTCGGGGCCAGAAACTAAGCCAAAAATAAACCAAAAATGAACCGAAATGAAATCCATGTGTTTTTCTAGTCGTCGGTCGTCGGTCGTCGGTCGTGTGTGTACACTCGTATGAATGAGTATTTCAGTTATTTCAACTGAAGGCCAACATAATGCACACAAAAATGCCAGCATTTAAATGTCTATCTCTCTGTCCCTGAGTATCTGCAGTTTGGTGGAGCGGTGAGTATAGTGAGCGACACTTTTGTGAGGCGAAGCACAGCAGGAGTAGCTGCTTGTAAATCTCTTTTTAATTGCATTTAGCCGCAAACAAATTCCAGTAAGCCGGACAACACCAACTCACAGCGGTTGCACCCCCAATTCTAGACCAACTCCAACTCCAGCTTCGGCTGGAACTTCAGGAACCCGGCTGAAACTAAAAACCGCACGTGAACTAAAATGCAGGACACAGAAAAGTTAAAACAGGCTCTGGCTGGCACTGGCACTGGCACTGGCACTGGGCTACACAAATTGTTTAAACATATACCAGGCCAAACCCAAATACAATCCAAATCGAAAAGGCGCCCAGACACAGTCGAGGCGAGGCTGCAGTCACAGTCAATTATACAAATTGCATTTGTGTTGCTCTCTTGCAGGCCATTTGCATACCACCCACATCCCCTAAGCCGCCTCAATCTCCACACTACCCCCAGCCTTTTAGCCCTGTCCGTATTGGATTTGGCCACACGTCGTGTGTCGCCCACGAAAAAGTCAACCAAAGCTGTAGCCATCCAAAATGCATATGCTCACACCTTAGTGCTGAGCCGATTTTGTGGGGGATTTCCAAAAAAAAAATGGGGTCAAAGGTCTCTCTTTGGGAAGTTGTATAAATAATTTAATTTATGCCTAAATAATCACAAGGGACATATTTTGCTTCTTTTTGTTCTTTTTATTTGTTAATATCCTAGTGCGACACGGGTAAAGTTATATTTATTTCACTAGTCAAAATGGACACACATACATATTACGAGTTTGTTTTAAATAATATTTCTTAATCTAACAATTTACTGACATTTTGATTTCGTTACCTTATTTCTATATTATTTTGTTTTTATTTATTTTGTATTTTTGTTTTATACTTATATAATCTTTATTTTGGTTTATTCTTTTTTAAATATTCCTTAATTTTTAATTTAAACTGAGTTGCGCACCTAATAGTCTTTAAGTTTAGGAGGTTGTTCCAGAGACGGATAGCATTGGTAAAGAATTGTCTGCTTGAAATTAGAAATTTATATCTTGGGCATTTGAAATGAATTCTATTTTTAAATAGAATAGAATGGAAATTTCCTTAACAGAGGCTAACTAAATCGATGAGACCTTTGACTTCAATTCGGAGGAGATCTCCGCTATCCTTGAGCTACCTGTCATTGGAACTCTCATCGTTCCGAGTACTGAATGCCCAGTAAATCAGTCTAGCTCCAGCTCCCGCTTCGTAAACTTCTACTCGGAGAAACATTTTTATTTCAGTAAATATATTTTGAATTATTATTATTTTCCCAAAGAACAATACGCGCGAGTGTTAGCAAAATGGAGGATAATAAGATCGATGAAAGTAAAATAGAGCATTCCTATATAATGGAGCGATATAACCAGATTCTGCACGAGTTGGAGAACGAGAGGCTGATGACCTTCCAGGAGATAGTCGATCGTGCCAAGATCTCACCCAGGGCTCTAAAGAAAACCATCTCTGTGTTGGCCCGTGACCTTTGTCTGTATAAGAGGGTGCCAGGCAAGCCGGAGGACAATGGAGGTGGGGAGGCCTACTGGGCTTTGGAATATCCAGAAGACCCTGAAGAAAAAGGAGATGAAGCAAGCCAGAAAGGAGGCGCAGGAGACGGAGTGGACGTAAAAGATGTAAAGGATATAAAGGATGTTAATGGGACAGAAAACCAGAACATAGAACACAAACAAAAGGCAGACGAAGAAGCTGTTGAAGACTTAAAAGATCAGGACATAGCTGACACAAAAGACACAGAAGACAAAGGCAATGAAGTCAAGGACAAGGACGACAAGGAAAAAGCAGAAGACACGGCTAACTTTACAGAAAATGAGATCATGAACCAAACAGAGGTAGAAGAACACAAGGAAGACAATAAAGAGGAGGAAAAACACAACGAAGGCGAAGAAGAGGTAGGAGAACACAAGGACGACAAAACAGAGGTAGAAGAATACAAGGAAGACAAGACAAAGGTAGAACACAACGAAGGCGAAAAAGAGGAGGAAGAACACAAGGAAGACACAAAAGAGGAAAAAGAACACAACGAAGGTAAAAAAGAGAAAGAACACATGGAAGACAAAACAGAGGTAGAAGAACACAACGAAAGCAAAACAGAGGTAGAACACAAGGAAGACAATAAAAAGGAGGAAGAACAGAAAGAAGACAAAAAAGAGGTAGAAGAACACAAGGAAGAGCACAAGCAAGACAAAACAGAGGTAGAACACAAAGAAGACAATGAAGAGGAGGAAGAACACAAGGAAGACAAGATAAAGGTAGAAAAACACAACGAAGAAAAAAAAGAGAAAGTACACAAGGATGACATAAAAGAGGAAGAAGAACAGAAGGAAGACAAAAATGAGGAGGAAGAACATAAGGACAACAAAGAGGATGAAGAACACAAGGAAGATAGAAAAGAGGTGGAAGAACACAAGCAAGACAAAACAGAGGTAGAAGAACACAAGGAAGACAAACAAGAGGAAAAAGAACACAAGGAAGACAATAAAGTGGAGGAAGAAGACAAGAAAGACAAACAAGAGGAAGAACACAAGGAAGACATAAAAGAGGAAGAACACAAGGAAGACATAAAAGAGGAAGAACACAAGGAAGACATCAAAGAGGAAGAACACAAGGAAGACATCAAAGAGGAAGAACACAAGGAAGACAACAAAAAGGAAGAACACAAGGAAGAGCACAAGCAAGACAAAACAGAGGTAGAAGAACACAAGCAAGACCAAAAAGAGAAGGAAGACAAAGAAAGCAAAGACACTGAAAACAACGATAACCAAGAAAGCGTAGGAGAGTTAGAACAAGTAGGACACCAAGAAACCGAAGAAAACAAAGAAAACAAAGACCCCACAGAAGATAAGAAGAACGAGGAAAACGAGGAGCACAAGGTACACAAGGACGAACAGGAAAATAAGAACACGGATGACCAAAAGGATCGTGTCCTGAAAGACATCACCCCCGACCCCAACGTCAAGCTCGATAAAGAGGTGAGTGATAACCGCAAATGTAAATCAAAATACTTTATATTTTATTGCATATTTATATTAACTACCTCATCCTTTCCCCACAGAGTCCTGCTGGGGACACGGAGGAGTGCGTGAACTTTGACGACTTGGTTAGGCTCACTGGAACCCATCCGTTGTACCTAAAACGATGTCTGTACCATCTCGCCATATTCCCCCAAAAGTAGACAAAACACTTGGCCATACCAACCATTATTTCATTTATTTTATTTTTATTTTTTACTTGGAATAATCTTTGGTACTAACAAATCCAAATCAAATGTATAAATTCGCATTGAGGAGACCCCATTGAAGGATGCCCACCGAATGGCCGTTAAATAAAATATTCAGGATATATACATACTTTTTTGGGTGTTTTTAAATTAATAGTGGCTTCCAGCTTTCTCAACTTGAATTTCGTCATAAACTAAGAGGACCCATAAGCAGTTAACCCCAAAGACAGTGTGGCTTTGTGCCATAGCCATTATACTATATGTACTATATAAATACATATTTACTACTCCTACTCCTCCCTTTTAGTTTTATCTTAGACATTACACTTTTTCTTGTCTTTTGTTGCCCTGCCCAGTTCATCTTTTAATTAATTCACAAGCAGCGTAAAAGTTTTGTAGCCACTTTGGGCCTAGACCACCAGCAGTTCTGCCACCCATTTTCCTCCCTTTTCCCTTTGGCTTCTCCACCCAAAAAAAAAAAAAAAAAAAAAAAAAACGAACGGGGCGGGCAGGAAGCACTTGCAACTATGGCGAGAACACAACGCAAGAAAAGTTTTCTTATACAAAATTATGGAAAACTTTTATTTCCATGCATAACACACACATACGCCCCGTTGGCCCTGGCCGTAAGTGTGTGTGCGTGTTTATTGCTTTACTTTTTGCACTCTTAAATAAAACTTGCATGCATGAGTGTGCATGTGTGGGTGTGGGTGTGTGTGTGGGTGTTATATTGCGTGTGTGTGTGAGCGCACATTTATTTATTTAGTTTCGCTGCCGCTCGGCGCAAGTTTTTTTATTTTGATTTTTTATATATGTATACATTTTTTGTTCTTCCCTTTTCGGCGCAAAATTGGCACATCAAAAAGCGGAAAATTTAAGCCCAACGCGTTGCAACAACTCTGCTAGTGTAAACAGCTCAGAAAAAAAAATTGGTTGAAGCTGTCATATCAGCAATCGACCATGGTTGCCATTTATGGGGCTTTGGCCGAGAGCTGGCAATCACATCAGGGGTTCAACAATGGCATCGATTTTTGGAGACTATGTTTCATCGAGAGTCGAAAGTCTTGCCAAATCATTGATCATGCAAAAGATATCGATAATCGATTGCTACTATCGAAATTAGGCAGTCACTAGCGATAAATGGGATCGGTATCGATACGAAAGTATAACCAATCGATTGTTTTGATTGTATTTAAAATCTTATTTTCGCTTTTTATTTATTTTAAATTTTTATATACTTAATATAAAGCTTTATGTTTAGTTTAATTTAATAATTTTAGAAGTTTAAGGCTACTTTTCATTCTTTGTTCGTTCTAATTTTCTATAGCTTTTGAATTTTTAAACTCCTACTATCGACTTTAATTTATAATATTTAATCTCAAATTAATATTTCTGAAATTTAGTAAGAGTTTGAGAGATTTTTGAGACAAAAATCAATGACTTCCAATTTACACTTGCCAGAGGGAGAGATTTATAAATTTGTAACTTTTATTCTGCGGTTATAAACCCAAAGGCAACTTGCCTTTATGGCTGGCAAATAAAACTCTGGCAAAAAGTTGAGAGTGGTGACTGTTGAGAGAGACTAAGAAATTATGGGAGCCAACCAAGAAGAAGATGGCCATGTCATCATCTTCATGGCGAGTTTTGGAACGTGCCAATGAGCTGTTCGGGCCATTTTGCTTTTTATGCGACTGCTAATGACACAATTTGGGTGACACAAAGAGGCTGCGAGCGAGGCTCGAGGAGGGGTCCTGGTAGATAGGGACATGTGACACGCACGCAAAACAATTAACTGTTAACACTCACTCGCACACACACGCACACACGCGAACTTTTTACGTTTACGCTAATCCGCGATGACCGTTTCACTTCACTTCATTTCGCTTGTTGCGTTTATATTCATACACGTTCAAAAAAATGTGGAGAAAAATATAGAAGGAAAGTCCTTGTAATGTACTAACAAGTCCGGGCATTTATATTTAATGTTATATTAATTTTTATATAGGAAAGATGAGCGAAGTTCTTTAATAAAAAATAGGTACTATATTTTTTGGGCACTTATAGTAAATATTTTATTGCTTACTTTTGGACTCATATTTAAATGATTTCCCTATCCCTGGAGATTAATTTTATATACATTTTTATATAGGAAAGATGAGCGAAGTTCTGTAATTGTAATATATTTTTAATATAGCTAAGATTAATGAAATATTGTTTTTACTATTATTGCATACTTTTCGACTCATTTTTAAATGATTTCCCTATCCCTGGAGATTTCTTGTACATTTTATAAACATTTTTAAATTATATTTAATTTTATATTAATTTTTATATATGAAAGATGAGCAAAGTTCTTGAATTGAAATATATTTTTAATATATATTAAACCAAAATCGTTGAAGCTAAATATTTTGGGCCCTAAAATATTTTATTGCATACTTTTGGACTCATTTATAAATGATTTGGCCCATCCCTGGAGTTTTCTGCGGAAGTCTTGTACATTTTATAAACATTTTAAAATTATTTCGAGTGCAAAGTGTTGACAATTACGCTGGTCGCGCACATTTAGTGTTGCAGTTTGAGTTTTCTCCCCCAGTAATCCCCCACGCTAACCGATGACCCCCGTAACCATCACTCTCTCTCTCTAGCTCTACCCTCTCTCTCACACTGCTATTCAGCCAGCGTCTAAGTATGTTGCTTCCGTTTCCGTCGCCGTTGCCATTACAGTGTGAAGAAGTGCTGGCCGGGGGACAGTGTGTGTGTGTGTGTGAGTGTGTGGGGATAAATGGGGCGGTGTTTTCGGTGGCATTGTTGTCGCAAAGTGCTGACACACACACACACACACTCACATGCATCATTGGCCATTATCGCGTGCGCCTTAAAAGCACAAAACAAGAGCAACGAGAGAAAGAGAGAGAGAGAGAGCGGGAGCGGGAGCGGGCAAAGAAAGTTGTCTAAAAGCCAAGCCACCAGCGACAAGGACAATGAAATGCCACTGCCAATAAATAGTGAAAAACAACAACAAAAATAACGGCAACAACAAAAAAAGGAGAAAGAAATCCTCGCAGCATCGACATTTCCTTTGACTCCGCTTGCTTTATCGCAACAATTGGCAATTGGATTTGCTTTTGTTTGGGGCCACGGGGCGTATGCGTAATGTATTTTGTATCTCCTTCGCAGTCGTCGTCGTCGTCGTCGCGACAATCGCAATTTAGTGAGGCTTTTATTGGGGCTCCACCGCTTTTCCACTCTCCCAGCGCTCCTTTTCTCCGGGGCTGTGTACGCGGCATAATGGAAATTACTTGATTATCGTTTACACGTCGCCAATCGCTCAGCGAATCTCAAATGAATGAGAGAGCGGCTAATAGACCGCCGCCCACACACATCTAACCAAAGGAGCCAGAGGACAATAGGGAAATCCAAAGACTGGACATCCGTGAATCTTATTGAGTTGTTTGTTACAGGATATATTCACTTCCTGCGGTTGGAGAGGCATAGGTAGCAGCTTACTTACCTTAAAAACTGGAGCTGTTTATGTTTATTTTTTATTTTAAGTTTTTAAAATTAAATAATAATAATTATAATCGATGCTTTTTAATGCAAAGTATTAGTTTATAAATTATTCGTGCATATTATGGTTTTCTTATGCTTTTTTCTAAGCACTTGTTTGAATTATAGGTAAGGGGTAGCTATTAGTTCCGAAATTCGTATTCATTAAATTGGTTTTCATTGTTTTTATAATTATAATATTTATTTTGTTTAATATAACAAATAAATTATATATTTAAATAAGTTATTTTGAAGACTCGTCGTATTAATACCTCATTTACCGTTCAATTCAGTACATTTACCATATTTAAATAACTTCTTAAGAATAAATTATTTAATTAAATTTGTAATCCGTATTCATTATTCGTATTCATACGAATGAAACCATTCGTATTCATTAAATTGGTTTTCATTGTTTTTATAATTATAATATTTATTTCGTTTAATATAACAAATAAATTATATATTTAAATCAGTTATTTTGAAGACTCGTCCTATTAATTCTGTACATTTACCATATTTAAATAACTCCTCAAGAATAAATTAATTAATTCAAACAGTAATCCTGTAGTTTGAGCTTAAGATAAGTTTATAAAAAACCAAATACCCCGTTGCCATTTTAGGGCATTAACCAACGCATTCGATTCGGTATTTATGCGCCATTTACAGGTCCTCCTTCTGCATTGTGTGTTGGCAGTAACTTTATTGTCTCCAGGGGAGAGGGAACGAACGAAGTAGAATCATTTACTACTCGCTCGTTAATTTCTTAAGCGATTTCGGACATTTTTCCAGGCTGTAATTAAATTTGTTGCTCGAACCCAAAAAAAAATGGGGAAATAAAATAAAGCACAAACGGAATGAAACTAAACATTGGCCAGCATTTTCACCCATTTCTTGGCCAGCTGATTTGGAAAATTCATGGAGGAAATTGGGGGAAATGGGTAAACGAGGCAACTGGGACTTGGTCAAGCTGCCACAGTGCATTCAGCTCGCTTCTCGCATTTCGGGCTTCAGTTTTCAGTTTTCAGCTTTCGGCTTTCGGCCAAAGGGAAAGCGACAGGTCGAAAGTAGGTGAAAATGTCAATGGGAGCCGCTCCCTTGTTGTTCTTGTTGCTATTATGTTGGCTCATTGGGTTCGGCTTTTGTTGGGGGTTTTTTTGCGGGGTTGGGGGGTTAGGGAACCCCCACCTTTTGTCAGTTGTCTCGGCTTTCGGCCATGGTGAGTTTGCGCAGGACTCGTCCATGGTGAGTTCCACCGCCCACCACTTAAGAGAGCGGCGTAAGAGAGTGGCGAATGTCCTTAAAACTGCAGTTTTGTCATCTAAAAGCGGTAATCATGGGGCTTCCCGGGTATATAATGTCCTTAAATATATCAAATAAATTGGGAGTTAGGATATAGCTGAGAAATTACGATTATTTGAAGCTTATTCTATAAGATTCTCCTCGATTTATGCATAGTCTTCTTTTATTTTAAGCTCGATCGGTTCAGAAAACTCTCTTAAATTAAAACCATTGCTGGCAAAAAAAAATGATCGGAAATAAAATTCTCAAAAAATATAACTAAAGCTAAATGTTTATATCGATCAGTAAAAGAGTTTCCTCATATCTAAAAAGATTTCCCAAAATATGTCACCCCAAAAGTATGCAATGTTTTTTCGGCCACTGAGCCCCGGTTATTTGGTGGTCGTTTTGTAGTTTTTTTTTGCTACGTTTTGTAGCCTCCGGCTGGGACTCGTTAGTCCAGCATCTGACTAACTCGCAAAGGGGGACGCAGGGGGGGATCCTGGGAAGGGACGGCGGCGGCGGCGGCACACACGCACTTGGGCGCGCCTAGAAGTATGCTCTGACAACTTTGAAGTGCTCTTGCTCTTGCGGCCGCCGTCGTCGACATCGTCGTCGTCGCAGCAGTAGTCGCCATGTCGCGTCGCTTTGACTTGTCAAACAAAAATAATGCCATTTGCCAGTTGCAAGAGTGCTCAGAGTACTACGACACCCGCACCTTTTCCCCCCCGCAGCAGCAGCAGCAGCAGCAGCAACAGCAGCAACATCTGCAACAGCAGCAGCAGCAACATCGACAGCAGCAGCAACACGAATCCGTTTTAATGAAGACCCAGTCGCAGGCCTCCGCTCCGCTCCTCTCCTCTCTCTGGCAAAGTTGGCAAAGTTAGCAGACAGTTTAAGTGGAAGGCCAACACTTAATATCGGTTAAAGCTAAATTACTGCCTTAATTGCAAATCAAATTTGAAAAAGACATCAACCTAAAGTGCGCACGCAGGCGGAAGCTAAAAAACTAACAGCCATCTGTGGTTGCCCCGTAACTTGAGGGGGGGAAATGGTGGAAAATCAAAGTGCCAAAGGTTCCTTCGGTTTTCAGAATGTAATATAAATAATATACATTAATTAATTTATCAGGAAAATGATTAAGCAAGTATTTAAAATATTATTTAAAGGTTCAAAATATTTTATGAATAATTTAAAGCAAATACTTCATAAGGATAATGATTAGTCAAATATATTAAATCTTGTTTATGGGATTAGTTTTCATAGTTATTTAATATTTATGATTTTAGTTAATAGAACTTCCTAGTTTCTAATTCTTTCATCAGGGAAATGAATAAGCAAGTATTTAAATTATTATTTAAAGGTTTACTCAAATAAAATATATTAAGAATAATATAAAGCAAAGAATTCTTAAGAATAATGATTAACTAAATATTTCAAATTTTATTTATTGGATTAGTTTTAATAGTAATTAAATATTTATGATTTTAATTAGTAGAACTTTGATAATTGCTAAGTTATTCATCAGGAAAATGATTAAGCAGGTATTTAAAATATTATTTAAAGGTTTACAAAAATAAAAATAAAGCTCCAATATATTATGAATAATAAGAATAATGATTAAATACTTTAAATCTTATTTATAGTATTAGTTTTTATAGTTATTAAATATTTATGATTTTAGATAATAAAACTTGCTAACAATAGAACTTGCTAACAAAGTAAATCATATTCTATTAAACAGCGACTAGTTTCTTCTTCGAAAAACTGTCTTTGCAGAAATAACCCTTCCGAAGGTTTCACCCTGTAATAAGTTAGAAATTCCGCTCGAAGACATATTTTGCGCTCAATTTTAATCGGCTGCTGCCGCCACTGTGTGTGTGTGTGTGTGGAAACTCTTTAATGTAATTGAAATGTCATGAATGAAGTGACAAGAACACACCAGCAGCGGCAGCCGGAAGTAGCTGCCGTGGATGTTGCATGTGGCTGCCATGCCATGTTGCTGCTGCTGTTGGGCACGCGGCGTTGGCGTTGGCGTTGGCGTTTCTACGTGCGGCAAAAATAGGAAAACTGCGAAAACTAGAAAAACTGGAAAAGCTGCGAGCGGTAGAGGGTGGAGAAGGGGTGTACACGCGCCAGTGTAGCGCTAAGTAGCCCCGCCTTCCATTTCTAGCATCCCCAAAAAATGTCCTGTCAATGGCAGCCTTTTGTTGTTTTTTTTTTTTTTTGGCAGCCGCAGGCAATAGGCAACAAAGGCAAGTGAAAAACCACGGGGGAAGGGAAATGAGAAGAGGAAAAGCCCCGGCTAAATTGATTTATTTTCGCGCCTAGCCTAATAGTTATTCTCTCAGCTCCTCGAGATAATATTTATAAGGCTTTATTAGTGTTTATTATATTTTTGCCAGCCGAGATAGCCTGAAATTTGAAAGGCTGTCAGTGTCAGTAAAATCAGAAAATGTTTGAAAACACTTGCTGAGCTAAAAATATACGGGCAAGCCAATTAATTTGTTAATAATTTTCGGCAAGCTCATTATTATGAGCCAAGGCTGCTGCATTGCATGCCATTCCAGTCGACAAACAGCAGAGCTGTCAAAGGCAAAAATAGCGCACAAGTTTGGACTTCATTTTGCAATCCACAAGAACTTCATTTGCAAGGAGGCATCAGCCTCAGCCTCGGCATCAGTGCATGAATGTCAGGCCAGAGCCTCGCACAACCACACACAGCACACACACACACACACACACCTACCAGCTAGGTGAGCTGTCAGCTCATTTTGCCAAAGGATGCCAGCGTACGAAGGATGCCAGAAAGCTGAATGCATACGATATGTGCTGCTGCTGCTCTCGGCAGATGCCCGCTTTAATCATAATATTAATAATATTAAAAGGTAAATATCAAATGCAACTGCATCTGGCACTGATCTATAGCCACTCACTCTCAGTCCTTGGCTCTCGACTCTCGGCTCTCTCTCGAATGTCAAAGGAGGGTGTGTGAGTGCAAAAAATATGCAGGATATGCAAATGGGCCAGCACCGAAAACTGGGACAATAAATCGAGTAGAGTGCCCGAGGTGGAATCAACAACTTAATGGCTTTAGAATTATCCCCTGAGAGTTGCCAAAATTTAAGATCCTTCTGCTTTTAGAAATCTCTCTTATAACCTGTTTATATTTAAGATTTTTACAATGGACTAACTTAAATTATGTTTATACTTAAGTTCATAAACTAATAATAATTTTCACCATTAAAATTAATTTTTCCTTAATACAAGAAAAACTGTTCTAAAAACAAGGAAATTTTCCATGTTGAAATTCCATGAAAAAATGTTCTTTTATTAAGAAAAAATACATTTTTATGGCGATTTTCTTGAAGATAGGGCGAAAATTATTATGGGAGTAAGCATTTGTTTTGGTTAGTTTAAAGCTTAACCTAAATTTTTAAATTAATTATAGATAACCTTTCTTATTTTTAATTTTCTCATAAACGTATTATATAAATAAATAAATTTAATAAATTTAAATAATAAACAAACTGATTTATCTAGTCTTTAAATTCCATTGACGAACCTCTTTCCAACTGAGTCTTAAGTTTTGTATTGGACATTAACTGAAATCAGCTTTCAAGTATCCAATTGAAGGGGCATTTGGCCAGCCAAAGGCAGAGGGCCACAGCCAAGGACCTCTCCTGATTCCAACATCAATTAACTGATTTGGCTCCTTTCCAGCCAGCCCCCAGAAGCTGTTGATCTTGGACTCCTCGGCTCCTCGATTCGTACCATTGTTGTGCTCGGTTGCTGTTGTTATTGTGTTTGTGGATGTAATTGTCAGACATTGTATCGCAGCCACTCTCAAGTATCTGCACCGCATAATTCCCCCTTATCGATGCTGCACAGTGGGTGGACTCCAACGTTTCAAGCCACTAAAACATATATTTAAAATTTAAACAAAGAAGATTTAACTAGCTTCTGATTTTGTTTCTAATTTAATCTATCATCACTTCTAGTATTTAATATAATATTTAATTTTAAATTAGAAAAAGTTAACCCCACCACTGTGGCCCATAATTCGAGACAGTTTGCTTAATTGAATTCAGGAAATAACTCGCGCTGTGCCAAAGGAAGAGCGCGCAAGCACGGGGGGAAACTCGCTGGGAAATTGAGTAATGCAAACGTGTCATTAAGCACTTAAAGGCACTTCAAGGGGGCTTTTCCGAGGGCCGTTCGAGGAGTGTGGGCTTAGTGGTCTCGGCGGTTTTGCTGCCAACGAAAACCGCCAAAGCACAAACTTTCAATCATGAGCATTCAACATGAAATGCCCAACGAAAACAATTAAGCATGATTACAGCAACAGCACAGAATACAATGCCAGCCAGCAATTAGATGTTTATGTAAATTATATACAAGAGGCACACACAGAGAGAGGGAGGGAGAGAGAGGGAGAGAGGGAGAGAGAGGGACAGTGACAGCGACACATTTGCATAAGTTGAGCAGGACGGGGGAAAGGGAAAATCCATTGGCAATCGCTGGCCCAGTAATTAGTGGCAATTACAACAACAGGCGACAGGCATGGGTTAAGCAGCAGCAACAGTCATAGGCCAGGGATATACCCCTTAAAGTAGGAAACTAAACAAATATTTAATAGGAAAATTCCATTTAAAGCGTTTCACATGGCGTATACTTAATTTTTCCTTATAGGTGCTCAATAAGAGTAAGAAAATGAGCAAATAGTTAATAAGAAAATTAAATTTAAAGTATACTTCATATACGTGCTCAATTAAAGTTCGAAAATGTACAAGAAAATGTAAAGCGTTTTACGTGGCGTATACTTAATTTCTACTTGTAGGTGCTCAATAAGAGTAAGAAAATAAAGAAATAGCTAAGAAGAGAATCGAATTAAAGTGTTAAAAATTAGAAAATTGACAAATAATTATTAAGAAAATCCAATTTAAAGCGTTTCACATGGCGTATTTATTATTAATTAAATTTAGAGTATAAGTACTCAACGAAATATACGCCACGTGGTCGGACTTAATAATTTAAAACTTAATGTATATGTTTTACCATAAGTCACGAAAAACATTAAATATTTAATATGCTTTATATGTTCTTAGTAGCGCTCAGTAAAAGTTAGAAAATTGACAAATAACTAATAAGAAAATTCAATTTAAAGCGTTTCACGTGGAGTATACTTAAGTTCTTCTTATAGGTGCTCAATAAGAGTAAGACAATAAACAAATAGTTAATAAGAGAATCCAATTAAAAGCGCTTCACATGGCGTATACTTAAATTTAGAGTATATGTACTCAACGACCACGTGGTCGGACTTAATAATTAAAAACTAAATATACATTAAATATTAAATATTTAAAAATAAATGCAAACTCTCTTAATGAAAAGGCCCTACCCCGCGCTACCCTGCAGCGAATAAAAAAGGTAATAGAACAGCATTTGAGGCTGCGGCCAGGACTCATCAAATAGATGAGCGCAAATAGCAATAAATTTCACACCAAAGCATTGGACATTAACTAATTAATTGTGTCGAGCTGGCCGCAAAGGCAACAAAGGCGAAATGAATGCGAATTAAATGGGGCAGGAGGACAGCACAGCACAGCATGGGAAAGCGCAGCCACAAAATTTCCCGCCAATTGGCTAAGCATTCCAATTTGTTAGCCATATCTATATATAAGCGAGGATTTTGCAAAAACCAAAGTCCAAGATCGGCTTGAAGGGGGTAAATATTGTCGCTTCAAAGGGATAATTAATTTTATAGTTGATTAATTTGCACTTCATTTCCCTGCCGGCCCCGGCCAAGTTATTCATTTCGTTTCGTTTCTGCCCGAAAAGATGATGAGCCAAAAGCTATTTGCCATTCATCCATCCATCCATCTATCCATTCCTTTTGGCTTTTTGTAGGACTTTCCTTTCGTTCGTTCTCTGTTCCTGTTGCCTGGTGCCTTGTTCCCTGTTTTTGTTGCCGTCCGAATGTCCTTTTTCGGTTAGTTTGCTCCAAACGCAATATATTTCTGCTTAAAAGTTTCGACTTCTGCTGCCAAATTAGTTCTGAAGGCATTTCGCCTTGGCTAAAATTTTGTGGACAAGAATGAAAGACAGCATGAGGATAGATGGCTGGATGCCTTGAGGCAGCAGGATAACTGCTGGTATTCCAACACAAAAAGGCTACAGCAATTAAATCACTTTGCAGGCTTTTGTTTTAAGAACATAATCTTATTAAAAATAAAATAAAAGATGCGACTTAAATTCAAGGAGGAAAATTAAAGAAATTTATAATAACAATCCAGTTAAAACCTGAGACATCAAACTTAATTTATTAAATAAAATTCCATTAGAACTATTTTGCGATACAAGAGAGTCGTCATCGAATAAATGGCCAAAATGAATACCACAAAATCCGATCAATTAAGAGGTGCATAAATTGTTTGGCAAAAACACCTCGGCGGTAATTCATTCGATAAACCCCAGTCCGAGCCGAGGAATCCTTAAGGCAATCAATTAGCCAATATATGGCATAAGGCACAATCCCAGTTCAGGCCGTGTGAAGAGTGCTCTCGGCCACATTTAACTTTTGCCAATTGATTTCTTTTCGGCCATTTATTGATGGCGCCCCGGAGTTATGGGCCAAGAAATTGTCAACAGCCAAGGAGCAGCATCGGCATCGGCAGCATCGATAGCAGGTAATAAAAATGTCGGAAAATATGCATTTTATGTATTTCATTTTGGCCAACACACAGAGAGAGGCCGAGTCAAGTCGGTTTTGTGGCAATTAAGATATGAGATACAGTGGCCACAGCAGCTCCGATGCTTTACGGTTATGGCCGGCAGCTTCTGTATTCCGGCATTGTACTCTTATTTCATGCATAAGTGCAGCAGCAAAGGGGATTTTTGCAATTTTAATTTGTTCAAAGTGCACAAGCCCACACAGCCCAGCCATTCGAGCCATAAACAAGAAAAGAACATGCTGGACACGCTTCATCAGTCAGTTAGTCCAAGGCAAACACACACTGGGACACTGTGGCGAAAAATGTGGTTAAAATTGTTATTTATTTATTTATTAATTAAAGTTATAGATTCTCATTAATTTAAAAATAAAGGTAAACTATTGAGAACTTGTTTGGGGAGGAAAGAGTAACCTATTCCTTATTCTCGCATATTTCTTTGATATTTCTTATATATTTCTTTTATATTTCTCCTTCATTTATTTTATTTTTCTAACAATTTATGTCAGGATATTTATAAATTATGTTTTTAGGTTCTCCTTAATTTAAAACTAAAAGTAAACTATTGAGAATTAGTTTTGGGAAGCAAGAGTAACCTCTTCCTTATTATTGTATGTTTCTTTGATATTTCTTTTTTATTATTGTTTAATTTCTTTTATATTTTTCTTTGCTTTCTTCTTTCTTTATAATTTTCCTTTTATTTCAGGATATTTATTAATTATGTTTAAAGGTTCCCTTTAATTTAAAATTAAAGGTGGACTATTGAGAATTTGTGTCGGGAAGCAAGATATTTCCTTGATATTTCTTTTATATTTCTTTTATATATTTTTTTTAATACCCCTTATATTTTTCTTTTCAGGATTTGTTTATGTCAGGATATTTATAAATTATGTTTTTAGGTTCTCCTTAATTTAAAACTAAAAGTAAACTATTGAGAAATAGTTTTGGGAAGCAAGAGTATTTCTTTGATATTTCTTGTATATTTATTTTATATTTCTATTTTATTTATCTTCTTCTTTTTCTTTCTTTATATTTTTTATATATCTTTTGTATTAGTTTTTATTTTTGTAATATTTCTTTCATATTTCTTTTATATTTCATTTATATATTCTTATTTCTTAGTTGCTAAAGCTTTAATAATTAAGCTAAGTGTGGATTTATAACTTTCGCTTAGCTGTTAATATTAATAATTAAAATTTTTTTATATTTCCTTTATATTTTTCTGATTGATTGAAAACTTTAAACCCCTTATTTTCCTGTGTAAAACTGCAAACTTTTGATTTTTGCCAAAAATGTATCCAGTGTCATTCTGTCTCTTCTGATATGCCAACCCATCACATGGCCTCCCTTTCCATCGCACTTTGTGCGTGAGCAAACATTTTTCAGCCTAATTGTTGGCATTATGCTCAGCCATCATTGTCATTTTATATATCCCCAGAAGTCTGCCGGGATAGATAGGATGTAGAAGTGGAAGCGAGCAGATATAAACTTTAATGACGAATGCCTAATGTGCGAGGGCCATAAAAAGTGTCGCGTCTGCAGCGCCCATCAAAAACTCCAAAAACTCCATGGAAGAAGCCAGCAAAATAATGACGGGCAGCAGTGGGTTAATAAGGGGCGGGGATGGAGGCAGGGTGCGGCGACAGCTTTCGGAGTGGTGCAAACTTTTGGCAATTAAGTGACAGAGCAGTTTAACCCGTTGAGGTTTGGCTCAGTATTATAATTTTTCAAGGTATAATAAGTATCTTGGGGGTAAGCAAAATTATTGAAATATTAAATCGAAATTGTATCGTAGTCTCTAAATTATTTAAATATATTTAAAATATATTTTACCTTAACAAACATGCTATTTCTCCTTATAACTTAATAAGAACTCTTCACATCCCTCAAGGAACTGGGACCACTTAAAACTTGTGACCGCAACCCCTTTAAGTACAGGTGACCCCCGGGGTCTGGCCGAGTTCACTCAGTCTGTCAGTTGGTCAGTCAATCATTTTGGGGTAGACGGAGAAGGCGCTTTGTATCATTAGCAGCATCTGAGACTAAAAACCAAGGACCAAGGCGGAGGACCGAAACTCCGAAGTGTGAGCTAAAAGGTCAATTTTCTTGCTGATTTCTCTTTGCGTTTTCAGTTGGCCTGGCTAAAATTTATGAAGGCAGGACAGGCACCAGGCACACAGGACCAGGACCAGGCACTAGGACATGGTGACACACACGCACGCAGGAGGACACTCCGAGGACTCGGAGGAGGACTCGGTACAACAAAGCGCCATTATTTTTGCGTTCGATCAAACAAAAGTCCCAAAGATTTATGCCAGCTCCAGAGTGGGTGTGGGTATGTGTGTGCTTTTAGCCTAAAAGCAGGCTACACATGTTAGAGGCCAGCACACACAGGACCTGCCCCAAAAACAGACAGACAGAGAAGGCAATAGAGATAGAGAGGTGCGGAGACAAGGATGCGTCCCTCCATTCATTCATTCATTCATTCATTTGATGCTGCTGTCGTCGTCCTCGTCGTCGTTGTCCTCGTGACAATGAATTTATGCACATGTATGCAGGCCTCTGTGTGTCCTGTAAATTTGCTTGTTTTTCACAGCCCGAAAAGGAGGGAGGAGAGTGAGAGAGAGAGCCAGACAAGACAGAAATCAAAAGAACATTGGCCACAGGCCCATCGTCCCCTCAGTCCCCACAGGACACATTTTGTGCGATAATTATCGATGTCCTCCCGTCAAAGACAAGCGGAGAATGAGGCCTAAAATGATGACACCCCCCAATTTCTACAGAAGCCCCCCTTGCGGAAATGTGCACTGTGTGCAGCTGGGAAATCGGTGCCCGAAACTGAGAGATTGCTAGCATCCTTGGGGGTTTTTTTAGGGTCACACATACACACACACAGAGAGTGAGAATTTGCGAACGGCATTTAAGGGACACCCCGAGTAGTCACCAGTCGGCAGTCACAGGTCCTACTGCCTGTCCTCATCTAACTAAAATGTCAAAGAGAGAGGCAACGGTGCGGCTACGTAACGCCATACATTGCAGTTACTAAGAAAAGTCCTCAAATAGTCATAGTTAGGAGTATGAGGGCATTAGGAGTATTAGGAATATTAGGAGTATTAACAATATTACGATCTAAGCTTTATTTGATGCAATGAAGAGTTAGGGGTTTTCGTTTTAAATATTATTAAAAGATATCCCAATGGAATATGTCCATAATAAGTACATTATTTTAAATAAATTTGATTTCACTTTATATTAAATTAAATTACTATTAAATTATTAAATTACATTACATATAAAAGAGCTAATTGGATTGTGATATAGAAGTCTGTAATTTAGAAATTAATTAATTATAATTTGTATTTACTATGTTAAATGCATACTACATTTCTAGAGTCCCTTAATTATTGGCATTTATATTTATAGCACACCATAATTATGAAAATATATATTATTTATTTCCTTCTACTTATTTGCTATCAAAAGACGAGCTAATTATATTATGTATTATATAAGTATAATATCTAAAAATCTAAACGATCTTAAATACATTACAAATAATTTATAAATATTTATTATACATATTATATTATTATATGATATATTTATTTAAATATATAATATTATTTATTTCGTTCTACTTATTTGCTAGCAATGATTTTCTATCTAAAAGTCGAGCTAATTATATTAAATATTATATAAATATAATAATTAAAAATCTATACGAACTTAAATACATTAAAAAAAATATTTAAATTAACTAAACATATTTGTTAATTAAATTAATTAATTAAAAAATATACATAAAATATTATATATATTACAATAAATTTTAAATTAAGGTCAAACGTGTTTGAACTTTAACTACAGCCCCATAATGAGCTGTGTAACCCTAAGGAACTTGTCTAGGATTTGATTTTTCCTCAAAAAGAAAGGCTAAGGACGAAAAAGAAGAGTAGTGAAGACCGTTTAGGCAACTGATAAGTGCTTAAGGCCGCTGGGCCCCGAAATGAAATGAAATACAATCATTAATTCCGTTCTGCCAGTGACAAAAGTCCGTCTATGGCCAGGCCTTAACCCTGCCAAGGAGCACTCCTCTCCCTCTCTTTCGCCGTGCACTATTCCTGTCTCTATCCAGTCGGTATCTGTGCTTCATGCTGCGGCAGCCAGCAACTTGTGTAGTTTCGTTTTGTCCAGGATGCGGGATGCGGGCGGCGGGCGGCGGGATCAGGGAAAAGTGCCAGGCAGCGGGAAGCCTGTTAAAACATTAAATGAGCAACTCATTTACAAACTCAAACAGGGCTCATAAATTCAACTAAATATCATGAACACAATGTAAATTTAAAGTTCAAATCGCATTAATCATTTTTCGCAAAAGGGGTGAGAGTTCTCATCCCTCTCCACTGGGAATGGGAATGGGAAAATTCGCCGGAGAAAATTGCGCCCGTTCTTGGAGACAACTTTTCGGCGGCGGCGGTGCTTCCCACTGAGAGATGAGACGGCCATGGATTTGATTACGCCACCGGCTGCATTCAATTATGGCCACCCAAGTATCCTCCCAGCGAATTTATGGCCAATAGATGCACTCGAAATCTTAACAACTTGATTATTTTTCAATTTGGAAATTGCAAGGGTTGAAAAATATTTGCCTATGGGAATTACTGTGATTAAAAATAAATTAAGCTTGTGTCTGGAATTTTTACAAGACTTGCAAATAGGAATTTTTGATATTAAATCTTTTTATTGTGTTCATATATTTTTATTTAACTTTTATTAGAGTCCAAATCACCCTCCAAAATTATCCAATTAGAGGGTATCAAGTGCAGAAAGTCCTCGGGTTTTTATTCGCTAGCTAAAGTAAAACTCGACTGAAGTTTATTTTGGTTAGTCTTTGGACTTAGGAGTTGAAAGCAAAGTCTGCAATTCAAGTTGCATTAATCATCAACTTGTTTCAACCGCACTCGCAAACACACATACATTTCCATCCTTTCGAACTTGGACTTTTATTGACTGCACCTGTGTGCGTGTGTGTGTGTGTGGTGTTTTTGGGGGTGGCAGGTGTTAGTGTAAATGGGTGTGTGTATGTGTGTGTGTCTAACGCGCTTCTAATAGACTGCATTCCACTGAGTTCGCCCGGCTGGCTCTTTGGTTTGTCGGTCTGGCTTGGTTTGGTTTCGGCTTTCGGGTTTCGGGTTTCGGGTTTCAGGGTCTCGTTTCGTTTTTCGGTCCAGGTCCTGTGACCGTTTATAAATTATCAGGCAACAGCAACTGACTTCTGTATGGTCACTGCGGCCAGCGCCCCTCCATGTGCCCATCCATGGCCCCCCTCTTTCGCCGCAGCAGCTCATAAATGAAACCACAAAGTCACTTTAAGTGCATGCCACATAAATTCAACTCAAACACGAAAGTCAGTACACCGGAAGAGGCGAAAAGCGAGTGGAGATGCAAAAAAACAAACAAATTGCGGTGACTATCGATATATTTAATAATCGATGATTAATCGATTAATTTCCATCGATGATATTTAGAATCAATAATTTTGTCCTTGATTTCTACCCATTTTTTGTTTTATTTATTTTATGTAATTAAGTTTTAATCAAAAACATCACTAAGAATTATCTATCGATTATATATGTAATAATCGATGATCTATAATTTGCTTCTTAATTTCCATAGATTTTTTGTAAAATTTAATTTAAGTCTTTGAGTTTTTATCAGAAACAACAGTGACAAAAAATCGATCGATAACAATTTTTTAACCGAAAGTGCCTTAATGCTATTCTATGTATAATTCTTTCTTAAGCTCTTACCATTTTAGTTGAATTTTCCAAGGAACAAAAAATACCTCTAAAGTTATTATATTTTAATCCCCATAAAATTGTAAATTAAATTTATTTCAAAATATTATTTATTTAAATTCCTTAACTTTTCGTACGTAACAAATTGGCCTTTATTTCGCTCTAACCGTACAAAAAAATAAGAAATAAATACAATAACGTGAAGCTAACACCCGTAACTATTCATTAGTTCCGCTCCCTCTGTCTCGCTGCCAAAACTTTAATTTCATTTCGCCAATTTCAATTTGGCCAAAGCTTCTAATGAAGTGCAAATTACACAAAGCCAAATTGCTTTAATAAAAATGCTAAACAAAAATGGCACAAAACTAGCGAGAGGCGGGCCGAAAAAGAAAAAAATTTGCAAACAAGGAAAATAAAAATAAAAATCAACTTTCCATGCATATTCCGCCTGCGTTTCCCCCGTTTTTTCTATTATTTTTTTCTATTTTTTTGCGCCTCCTTTCTGTTCTTTTGTTACAACAAACTCAAACACATTTTCACTTTGCTTTGAGGGTTCCATTTTGCCCCCCCCCTTGCCCCTTATTTATGTGTGTGTAGGGTGTGTGTGTGCGGAATGCAAATTTTCCATGTGAGTTTACACTGACGTGCGTAAAAGTTATTGTTTCAATTTTTGCACTTTATATTGGAGTTTGGAATGAATATCATCCCAGAGCCGGAACAAACGGACACAAAGCGAAGGTGAAATATATTTTGAAAAATGGTTTTTAAACGCCAAGTGCATAAAAAACTAGGCGACACTGTAAACAGTGAAGGAGTGACAAGGAAATACTCGAAAAAATATATATAAAAGAGTTGGCCACCCTCTGAAACAGCAGTAATTTATTTAAGTTTTCTTTATATTTCAAAAAATATTTAAATTCATTAATTAACATATTTCTCTTAATATTTTCTTTGCTTGTGCCGGGTAGGATCCCTTCTTTCTTTCCCATTAAAGTCCCTCATCATTGCGAATGCAACAAACCAAATCATTGAAGCCTTAGTTTCTTTTTTTTCCGGCCAGTCCCGCCTGCCGGCTAGGAAAATGCGGAAAAAAATTGGAAAAATTCTAACACAAGGCCAGAAAAACTCTTTGAGGTGAGGCCAGGCCAGGCACCCGTTTGGCGAGTATGTGAGTGTGAATTGTAAAACAAACGAAAGATGAAACTACCAACTGAAAGCGGCCCGAAAATTGCTGCCCTTTGTGCCCAGTTACAGTTAACGCTAACCCATCGAAGCCCCCTCTCGGCTTAGGGGTGCTAAAAACCCGAATCACAAAACGGAAATAGTCCAAAAAAAGCAAAAAAGCAGCAGAAAACCCAACCCAACCCGGCAATGGATGAAATGCTAAGGGAAATGCTCACCGAGGGCAATGAAAATTTGATTTTATAACAGGAATTTTGATTGGCTGCACTTGCACATTGCACTTGCCCCAGACAAAGGCGAACGAGGCTTGTTTACTAATTCTAATGTTTGTTTTCCTTTCGGGACATATCCCAAGCGGACTTAGGTTCTAAAAACTAAGCCAGAAAATAAATTTCTTGGTTCCCTTTTCATTTGTTATTATCCAAATAAAATGAAATACATTTTCACACTGAAAACTGGGCCTATATAATAATTTATTTAGTCTGTTTGCTGAAGAATTTGTATTTATGATTTACAGCTACTTAACTGATTTATTTTTACAACTGAAAAGGCTTTATGAATTATGTTTATGTAATTAATATTTAATCACAAATATATTTCATAAAGATTAAGCCTTTTTTTGTATAAAGGGAATTACTTTCACGACTTAAAACCAATTAAATTAATTTGTATATCCTCTTTATATATTATATATATCTTATTTATTAACACTGTTACAAAATGCTCTTTTTTATAGTTAAAAAACCCTCAGACTTGTTTTTATTTTATTAATATTTGATCACAAACATATTTCATAGGGATTACTCTTTTTTACGTTACTAAAAATTAAAATTACATTACTGTAAGTTCAGAAAAATCATTAGTCTTGAGATAGTTAAATAAAGAAATTTATACAAATTTTAATGGAATTTTCCAGAGCGCTCCTTTATTTATTTATATATATAATTCTCTAGTAAAATTCTTAATTCTGAAAAAATCTAAAAGCATCTTAATTAATTTTATGGCAATCAAGGAAATAAGGCCAGTTTAAGAACCTACTCGTAAAACTCGTAAAAAAGAAGGGGAGCATGCACTGAAGCGCCAGCTGTTGATGCTACCAATTAAGCGGGCACTTTAAATTTTAATTAGCTACCGAAGAGGGGCACTTAATTAATTACTAAAAGAAATAACGAACACGTACACGCCGCACACGCACACACACACATGAGCCAACTAAAACTTGACGAGGTCGTCGTGTCCACCGCCCGCCCCCTCGAAGCACCGCAAACTAAATGAATTATAATGCGCGGTCATAAATAATAATAAATATGAATTGAGTGCGCCTGGCCTGGCGCAAATAAACATGCATTAATATGCGGCCAAGGATACGGCGAAAATTTATATAAAATGTACAAACACGAATTAAAAAAAAAACACAAACACACACGCGCTGGATAATTAACGACACTTGCGACTCGCGTCTGCAGGCAAAACATTTGATAAATGGCCAAAACAAGGCGGCCCAGAAGAAGGAAGGGCGGAGCAGCTGCCGCCTGTCAGTTAAATTTAAAGTTCTGTGTGACGTAAGAAATGTGGCTCTTATTTGCTTATTTCCCATTTTGGCAGATAGATACGAGTATTCATAAAATTTGCATGGCACACGACTGCCTCAGAGGCGGCAGGGGGGACAACACCTCAACTCAACTCAAGTTGTGCAAACAAGAAGGGCTCAAAAAGGGGTGCCAAATAACAGCAAGGAAGTACACTAAGCTGAAATTTTAGCGAGATAAGTAAAGCCATACGATTTCTTAGCACTCACATATTTAGGAATAGATTTCTGATATTTCAGAACAGCCTCTGGGGCTTAAGTCTAGGTAAAGACAATTTTTATTAAGCAATCTCTATTTTCTGATAAAATCAAAAATTTATTGAAAAGTGGTATGAATTAAATTAATTAAAACTAGTTAATACAATATAATATAAAATATAAAAGCTTTAATAATAACAAAAATGCTAAAAATTAAAAAAAAAACAAAATTAAGTAAATTAGCCATATAGTATAAGTAAAATTTCTGTTACATGTTAGCTTTATTAATAAATGTTCCACTTAAGTATTAGTTTTGAACCTGAGGTGACTAGCGCAATAATAATAAGTGTAAACTTGCAGTGCTGGGCTAAAAAAATAACTGCTATTTTTTATTAATAAATATAGTTTCTTAACTTTATGTTATATCTAAATTATACTCCTTATTAAAGATATTCCAACGGTTTCAAATAATAATAATAATAATAAAGAACTAGAATAATCCCTCACTCAAGAATTTTATTTTAAAGCTTAAATAAACTCCCTTTATTTATTTCCAGTGCTTTATGGGCAAACGGATTGAGCCAAGGTCCTGAGCCAGGATGAATTGAGCGTAGGACAAGCCATAAAAAGGCGAGCTGCAACCGATGAAACCAAATCAGGAGCAGCAGCCAAACGAAGAAGCCTGGCTATATCCATCTAGATGGCTTCCGGTGCTAGGAACCAGTATATTCCCACTCATCCTTAACCGTTCTCCCTTCCGACACCTCGCTTCCCTCTCTGGCTGACCTAAGGGATGGATTGGGATGAGGCACAGACACACAGACACACATCGAGTTCAGTGTTTAATTAATGTACGGATTTTGGGTTTCCTTTTGTGCAATCAGAGTGCAAATCAACTGTCAATAAGGCACACACATCGAATACACACACATCGAATACTCAATTTTGTAAGTGCATGTACATGTGCAAAGAACCATATATACATATGTTCGTATATCCTTTTTTCATATCTTTATTTTTATTTATCTGTTTTTTTTTATCTCCATTTTGGTAAGCTGCAATTTGTGAGCTTGTCAAATAAATTGGTACACACACACACACATACACACTCACACACTGCAATTACGTTTGACAAGCGTAACAGCTTTACGTAATATAACAGGAAAGGAAAATGGTTTTAAGTCATATTTCGTATACGCAACGTTGGCCCTAAAAACAGGGAATTCCATTAAAAATAGAAACTAACTAATTAAATATTTCAAGACTAAATTGTGTTAAGAAATAAAATAATTTAAAAAAAAAATAGCTTCGGTTTTTGTGTAATTAATTAAATAAATTCCCCATTTTCCCTTGGTCTCAGGAAACGGAAAATAATATCTATGGATAATTAATGTTAAGTCTTAATTATATTAAAAAATAAAATAATTTTTAAAAATTGCTGCCTTAATAGAATTTATTTCTTAATTTATTTATAAATACATTAATTTATTAAACTTTTGCGTAAATAATTAAATAAATTCCCCGTTTCTCCTGGATCTCACAGAAAATAATATCAATGGATATTTAAAGGAAAAATAAAGCAAGATTTAGGCTTATGTTACGAGTACTTTTTCCTTTTATTTTCAAATGAAACTGAACAGACACTAGAAATTGCCGCCAAATACTATTTTTACCTATTGCCTTTATATATAAATTTAAGTTCAATCTTTTAGAAATTTCTTTAATTTAATAACTTGAACTTTTGATTCAAATTTCCCTTACATTTCGCCACCTGTAATAATAGAAAATTGCAGTTTTCTGTGCGCTGGTAGCGGCGGCGTGTTGCTTTTAAAATATCATCAATTCCGCGGATCTGCAGGACAAAGTTTCCGCCGTTGTCGCGCCTCTGACAAGGTTAAGTGTCCTTTGAGGCACAAACAAACCGCCGGCCTGCCGCCTCCTGTCTTTTGTTGTCAGCTGAGCACAACAACAGGGACGCAAGATGGCTGCCACACCAGCACGCACAGACACACACACACACTCGGGCAGCCAGTGAAAAGACTAAACTGTCGCCGCTTTGAAGTTGTTTTTGTGTTGTCGCAGTTTTAAGTCCGCAGTTTATACCCTGGATGTGGAGATATTTTCCAAGAAAATTATATCTTTTTGTTATTTGCTTTTATTTGAAATTTTAAAGGGATTGTTGATCGGTTTAAGGTAGTTTTTATTGATTTAAAAAAAAAGTAGTAGTTCTAAAAAATATTTAAATATATTTTTAAAGTTCAAAAAATCCTTGAAAACTCATTAATAGAGATATTTATAAATACAAAAAGAGCCGAAGGCCTAAGCTGATATGGCTCCAAAAAAACACTGTTAGCAAATAGATTAATACTATTTGTTAGCATTAGATAAATAAATAAATAAATAAATACAAAAAGGTATTCCCTGATTCGTTTCCCCATATTCTCAGTCGCTTTCGCTTGTTTTTTATGATTATTGTGCTTGTTTTTCTTTCGCTTTTTGTTCTTTATTCTCGTTTTATGTGTCAAGTTTGCCTGTTGCGCTTCCTGGCCGCCTTTTGTCCTGTGGCAGGACCACCATAGCCATAGCCCTGGCTCCTACAAGGGGGGGGAGGGGGAAACACAAGAAATAACAACAAAATAAAAACCATTGCCTCGCCTTAATTAAAAAGTTAAATTTTGCGTTCCCCTGCCTATGTATGAAACTTGGCAACACAGTCTGTCCGAGGCGGTCTTCTGGGCGGTAAGGCGGTGAGAGTTCCATTTAAACACGGCCCGGCCATGTCCATGTTGTCCCCATGTCCGCAATGACAGCTCAGACTTGGCGAGCTCAGACTTTCCGGCTTTCAGTTCAACAATCCCGCCATCTCAGTGGCCTGTAAATAAACGGGTGTGCTGGCACCCCAAATGGTAGGTATCCGAGGATACTTAAATAAATTCTAGGGCTTGAGTTTAATTTTAAATGGAAGCTTATTAAAAAGAAGACTTTATGAATATTTTGAGAATTTTTTTTTAAACCTTGTCTGCCCTTAGAAAATAATAACAAATATTGAGCTTAGGACTTCTTACCTATAATTTTAATTATAATTTTTGGTAGGTATCCTAGGATACTTGAATATATTATTTGGCTTGCATTTAATTCTAAATAGAAGCTCAACAAAAAGAAGACTTTGTGAATAGCCATAAATAGTTGTACATTTTTTCCGGCCCTTAGAAAATAATAACAAATATTGAATTCACAATAACCACTTCCTTCCCCTAATTTTTATTATAATTTTTGTAAAACTTTGAAGAACTGACAGCCTTTCCCCTTTCCTCAAATAATCTAACTTATTATGAGCCATCATCATTTTGCAGAATCATTTTCACCATCATCGACGCGCCTCCCCCCTTTTCCCCTTTGTTGCCAATAAAATTGCGGGGCCTGTGGCCATTTACAGCGAAAAATTATATTACCAGCAGAGAGCCAAAGAGCCGGGCTTCTGTGAGGTTTAATTGAATAATGACTAAACGCTGAAACTTATTTAAAGTGCATAAATTTTTGCCTTTGTCAATCATTTCGGGGAATTTTTGGCATTTCGGGGGACACAGAGATGAAAGGGAATCGGATAATCAGGCTCTCGCGCTAATCGACAAACGCATTTTGTTTTTATATTTTATTTTCGAATTGAAAATCAGAAAACAGCGACATGGACATGGACATTTTCGACTAATTGGCATTAGCCGACAACATTCCTGTCAAGCGCTGAGAGAGAGAAATAAAATTAACACTGAAATTATTTTAGTGCGTCAACTTTAAGCCGCTTAGCTGCCATTTGCCGTTTGTCCACAAACATGGTTGCACTCAGCAAAAAGCCATTAACCCCTGAAAGCTGCCCAGAACAAAAAAATAAAATAGATAGGAGACAGAAAAAAAGAGAACACTTGACTCTGGTCCGGTGACAAACGAAAAGTTTTACGGAATGGAAATCGAGGGCTCTGATCAGCGTGGGCTCTCGACAGGAGTTGGGCTTCTACCTTAAGCTAATAAAATTTAAATGGTGGATTATTAAAAAAAAAAAGAACAGGAAAATAATTTAAAATAATAAAAAAATGTATCGGAAAGGGAATAAATTTGAAGCACCTCCCCAGTAACCAGAACCCTCGACATATGGGGGCTTAGATGCTTTTAAAAAGTCATCACGGGGTATGGGTTGGCTTTACTCCATATACATATATATATATTATATATATCTACGGGAGTGAGTGCGAGTAAAAGTGGATGATGAGCTCCAAAGCCTTGTGCAAATTAAACGCTTAACTAACCATTAAACAAAGTTTTGCTTGTAGCTCTGCGGTTGTTATTCTTCTGCCTCTTCCACTTTTGGCTCCGTTGTTGGTTAAGGGGGTTAAGGCTTGGTTTCAGGGGGTTAAGGGTGTTAAGGGGGTGAGGCTTGTTGCTGGCTTTGCTTGTTATTTTTAATTAAGCAAATTTTCGGCACAAACATAAGAAAACACCAAACAAACACAGCAGAGTGTGCGTGTGGTGTGTGTGCCTGTGCATGAGTATGTAACAGGGGTATTAAGGGTTAAGTAGGGTTGCCTATTCCCCTTAAGCCACAACAGATTGTTAATTGAAAATATTTAATGGCATAAAAAACACAAAGGTCGAACTGACCCCAGCCAGAAGTGCACAAAAGTAGGCAACGAAATTAGCCCAGACAAAAAACAAATGAAAACTGATGACATGAGGTTAGATACTAACCTGAGGTTAGCTACCCTAAGGTGAAATAGTAACCTGAGGTTAGCTAATAAACTGAGGTATAATTTCCTTTTAAATTCATTGCCCTAACTTCCCCATTTTTCTAAAATCAATCTTTAAAATCCCATTAATTAAAAACTTAAAAACATATGCCCACATATCGTATATTAAAAATTTAAAAATAATTTTAGATAAAAAGGAAAAGTAGCTGGCTAAAACGTAAATACTCGCAGCACATAAATAAATTGGCAAATACTATAAAATGAAAAGCAAACACCGAGGGAGAGCAACTCCAACGATTAAACGGTTCCCGTCTCTCTCTTTCTAGCTCTCACACTGCTGTCCCTTTCTGTATATACTGTGTGTGTGTGGGTGTGTTTGTGCAACTAGTTTGAGCAGCTTGTTTATCTAGTTGTACATTTATTTGGCTAACTGCCTTCAACCGCAAAATGTTTTGTACTCTCGTTTTTATTTAACCTTTTCTTTGCTTAAAAAGCCCCATCTTGTGCGTCCTATCTCGCTCGCACTCGATCCTGCTATCTCGCTCTGACATGGGCCATTTACGTAAAATTTTACGAGGCCCAATTGTATTTGTTTGAATTTTCACCCAGCTTTATAGCCTCCAAAGTGAGGGAGAAACCGTAGGAGGAGCCAAACTAAAAAGATAAATTCAAATAACTAAATAAATACAAGGAAAGGGAGAAAAATGTTTGAAAATAAATATAAGAAATTTATTTAAAAGATAAACAATATTATTAAAATCATTTAATTGTTACTTAAGAAGATTATAACTTAAAATAAACCAAAGGAGAATGAATTTATTTATAACTTATATTATAACCCTTGGCTTCAGTTTTCAATAAACATATTTTAAAATATAAATACAAATTCAATGAAATCGAGCAATATTTATTTAATTTTCGCTTTTTGATGGCGACACCCTTAAAAATTGGTACCTCCCTCCCTTTCATATCTCCGTGCTCGGTGTTTAATTTTTGGCATTCCCTTTATCTCCATATATGCATATATATATCAGCCCATCAGCGACAAACAACTGAATTCGAATTCGAAAATTGTTTTTTGCAACAACTTTTGGACTGTCGCCCGGCTCTGGTGCCCCTTTTTTGCATTGCGAAAAAACTGCCATGATACTTTATAATGTTATTCTTTTGCTGCTGTAACAATTGTTGTCATTGTTGTTGTTGTTATGGAATTATCCGACTTTCGCTTTGTCATGAGTGCTTAATATTTTTTATCTCCAGTTTATTTTGCTTTTGTTTTCTGCGTTCTTTGTGGCCCCGAATTCGCTTCGGTTTTGTGTCACTGAAAATGTTTTGCATACTTGAACACACTTTTTTTCCCTTGGGGGTATACCCCAAGCTGAGATCTTCGGATTAACAGGTTAATATAACCAAGAATTTCGTATAAAAATGCAATTAAATAGTTGCTTGAATTTTCTTTGTTGTCAAAAAAAGAAAATTAAAACTTCAATATGCGATAATAAGTTGATTTTTATTTTTACTTGAACTAAGAACTCTGTATTCCGACTTCGTAAAGCTTTTTTAATATATTTATATTTATATAATATACTTCGTTCTTCATAAAATTGTAAATAATAAATTTATGCTAAGATAAAGATTAATACTTTCCTAATATGTATTAAATAGGGTTTATACGTTTATTTTATTATCTGTTTAATACTTAAGGTATTTCTTAAAATGATCTGTATATATTTTATATTAGTTTTTTCAAGGCAAAATAAACATTATATAATAATTGGCCGTGTAGTTTTAATTTAATAAATAAAATATATATTCTTTGACATAAAAGCACCCCTGTCATCAAACAACTCTCCAAGTTATAACCTATTTTTCTTCACTAAAATGTTTTCTTTTTTGAAATTATCTGTATAATGTTGCTTTTTTTTTTTTAATTGTTCTTCAATAAATAAAAAAATATTTTCCTATAAACGTCACCCCTTTAAATATTTTTCAAACAATATATCATGGTATTACCTATTTTTCCTCACTGAATTAGGGCAATCAGACTTCCCTCCTTGATTTCTGCGGGATATTTCTACTGGTTGTTTTGCTTTTGCTTGAAATATTGTATCCATTTTTTTTTTTTAGGTGGCGAGGGTGGAGGGGTAATGGCGGCAGAATGCAGCACCTACATATCTGTAAATAAATGCATGCATTTCGCTGAGCGCCCCCAAAAGAATGTTATGCCTGCGCATTCCACAACTCCGCATTCAATCGACAATCGGAGGACCTCCGAAAAAAATGTAAAAAAAAGAAAGGGTAGAAAATGGGGTAAAAAAGAAACCACCGCCCATCCGATTTTTATACGCCATATTCAATAAACAGACGCCGCTCCTCGAGATATACATATATTTTGTGCATTTTTTGCTGTATTTTATACTGGTTTTGTTTGCTGGCCTTCTTTTGTCGTCCTGCGGCAGGCGTTCAAAAACAATCAAATATGGAAATTTCTCGGACCCGAATCGGTATCCAGTATCCACTATCCACTCTTCACTAGCCACTAGCCAGTACCCAGTATCCAGTATCCCAGTTCCGCACATAATGCACATATGTGTCCACATCGTTGTTGTCCTTGTCGCTGCCACATCCGTCTGCCACCCCCCCCTTTCGGCCCTGCCCCATGTTCGGTTGCATATTTCTGGGCAAATACCAAAATGGTGGAAAGAGTGGCGTGGCACAGAGATAACTATTTTCGATTGCGCATTTCAGTGCGTTGAGGCGGAAATATTTCAATTGTGGAGCTGACTTGTAATTTTTCATGCACTCTCTATGGTAAAAATGGCAGCGAAATCAGCTGTTACACTTTCATAATATTTCCCCCATTTTCTACATTTTCCACACATTTTTTGTGTACGCTTTTTTTTTATTTCTTCAAGTCCCTCCGGTGATGGCTGAATGATACGATAAAAGAAGCTCATCCGGCGCTCAAAAGATATTAAATAGAAGAGAATTCGAAATGTGTACGAGAAGAGAAATTAAACTAACTTGATTGAATATCTTTAACTTAAATAATAACACAGCTTCAGACATTTCTTTCTCTAAAAATACTTATTTAATAATTGTCTTTCGAAAAGAACTTTAACTATGTATAACATGTTATAATTCTTATTCTTAAACTCACTTCTTTCCTCCATTTTCTCAATTTTCTTATATTTAATTCAAATTAAAAAGATTTCTTTTTAATCTAAGGGCTCTGGACATGTTTTTAAATAGAAACAATTTTATTTTAAAAATATATTTACAACCATCTGTGCTCTTATACATATGTACTCATTTCTGTTCCTGATATTTGCTCACTTACCTCACATTTAATAACGACTTGCCGTTGCCGGGCTGAGCTTGTTAGTTGCAAAAGTATTCTCAATTTCTTAGCAACGAATCCCATAGCTTAGCCCATCAGAGTCACCAATGCGTTTATGGCCCTGCGTTTTCTATCTGTGGGAAAATAGAAATGCAGTAAACCGCAAATGTTTGTTACTCCATTACGCTTGTTACTGTGTGTGGCTTTCGGTATCTGGTGGCTCTGTCTGTGTGTGTGTGTGTGCTTTCCCTTTTCCACATTTTCCAGTAGTTTTCCCCCACTCTCTCACTCTACATGTGGGTTTGCTGAAAACAAATTTATTGCCGGCATTTGAAAAAAGATTTTCACTTGTATTTTAGCATTCGGCATAGATGGCCGACTTCTGGTTTGAATTAGGGATGTGACAAGCGATATCGATAGTAAGCGATGCTGTCATTTAGAATATCGATATTATAGAAATAAAGTATTTTTCTATATTTTCTATAATTTAATTTAAAGATAAGGAAAATATATATGGCATGCTAATAGTTTGCATTTCTGAGGGATATAGCCGATATTTTGCTAAATGTTATCAATGATGTATTACATATTTTAAATTAAACTAATAAATAAATATTTTTAAATTTATTTAAATTTCTATAAGTTAAGTATCGAAAAGTTTCATATTCTGTTACCACCTATATATTTTTCTTTTTGCAATTCCCCATATCGGATGCATCACTAATTCGATGCTCGAACCAATTATACCGGGGAGGATTCGGATTCGGAGGACGGTCAAGGATTCCCCGATTCCCCACTGGCCACGCCGGCACCTTCAATTATCGGCTTAGCCGGATCTCTGTAGTTGCAGGCCATTGCTGCAGCTGTTCGATTGCATTTTGGCCAGGAAACGGGGAAAAGCCGGGGAAAACACGGCTGCAACTAGGGAAAAACAGGGGAAAAGGCTAACAGTGGACCTGGTTTTGGGACTTGGCTCGCATTCAATTAGGTATCGGTTAGCCGGACTCACAGGCAACTGGAGAATGGAGATTGCACAGATTTCAGGATTGCAGATGCCCAGATAGAGGCCGAGCCATTGTCAACACTTCAATTATCGGAACAACACAGGCGGCGGCAGGGGCAGGGACTATCTTATATTCGAATACAGGTTTTCCATTTTTTTTGCCTTTTACTTATGTGCTTTTTATTTTCCCAGTACTCCATAGAGAAGGTTCAAGGATCAACTAGATTGGCATGCCAATGATAAAGCTATTTAGTTTTGAGGTAAAAAAACTTAGTCCTGAAAGGAAGTCATATAAAAAAAAATTTAAAATTATAAAGAAAGAAAAATCTTAAATAAAAATGTAAACCCATACATATATACAAGTTTCTGAGTCTAAGAAGAAATAAAAACAGCCTCTAAGTTTAATGTTTGTGCATAAATAAATTAAAGCGCATCAGAGCTTAACAAATCTATTTTTAAATTTATTAAATTAAATCTACAAAATGCTAAAAAAAAACAAAGAGTACTTCGAACTACAGGTAGCCTCGTTCCTCTTTTCAGTTGCTCCTTTTGCTCCAATAAGGACATTGTTCCTCAGCTTTGTCCTCTTCGATGTGTGTGTGTGTGTGCCAGAGTGACCGCAATGTCCCGCAGGACTGTTAACTGGACTATTCCCCGATTCACCGATACGTGGCCACTCCGGGGAAAATGCCAACCAAATTAATATGCTTTAGTGCGTTATTCATACGCCCCGTGGGACGTGGCCACAGCCGAAGAGCAAACAGCGTGTGTGTTTGTGTTTGTGTATTGTGTATTTGATTTGATGCGTTTAGTACTTAGGACAACAATTACGTTTAGGTTAACTAGCATAAATCTATAATCATCACATTATGGCACAATGTATGTTATGTAATATATATACTTAGATGTGGAGAGATATACATAGAGATATCGATTGATACAGTGGAAAAATTACATATTTATGTCCTTTAAAAATATTCCAACAGCTTCACTCGCAATTGTTAAGGGAAATATGGATTTATTTGATTTGATTTTTGCTAATGATTGGAAAGTCAACCTTATCTTGTGATTAAAAATTAAATAATTGCTGGTTGAGTTAAGCTGTCTTTCAAATACTTTTCCCAGACATAAGTTAAGAATATTTCCTCTTGTGTTTTTGTTTTTCCGCCTTGAGCGAAGTTTTCTTCTAAACACGCGGCAGTTACGCTGAAGCAAAAATCACTTTCGATGCAACAATCCTTTGTGATTAAATCCTCTGGTTTTTTTCCCCCAGGTTGTTGGAGAGTTCAGCCGATAAAAATGAAAAATCCGCATGTCTCACGCTATCAGGCGACCCGTGGCCATGGACTTATTATTATGGCGACTCCGACGACTTCCGGCTCCGCCGCCATAATGGCTGCCCCCATGATCGCCATTGATGTGACTCAGCGTGGTCGTCGTGTGCGGCACATAGAGACTCGTATTATTGCGGGCATGCCGGCGCCTATAGCGATAACCGGTGATCAGTTCCCGGACCGTCTTCCGGTACTTGTCGGACAGCACGCAGTATAGGAAAAAATTGGAGGCCGCATTGAGGGCCGCGAGCAGATTGAACACGTTTCCGACCACCAGTTGGGTGCCAATCTGGATCTGCATGTACGTGTTCAGTATCAGGTAAATGGCCCACGGCAGTTGGCACACTATGAACATTAGCACCACGGCAATTAGGGTGATGGTGACGCGATTCTCCTGCGACACACTGCCCTTTATTCCGGAGCTCGACTTGCGCTGGAATCGGAATCGAAAAAGGTGATGTAATGGCATTAAAATACAAATATAAGAAACATAAAATAAGAAACTTGTGCCATAAATATAAGCTATAGCTTCTAACACAAGGTAAAGGGATACATAAAAATTAAATTTAAATTAAAGTTGAGCTAGGGCTAATGGCATTATTTTTGCCTTTTTTTGGCAAGGCAAGTTAATTTTCTTACAATCCGTTTTTTTTTTATATATAATTATTTTGTACTATCGATAATTTCCTACTAACATGTTTTATATTCTCTCGATATTTCTACTGTATAAACTCCATATTTTTATACTCTCGATATTTTTATACTCTCTATGTATTTTTTGCACAACATTTTTAAGCTCTCAATATTTTTAAACTCTCGTATTTTTATACTCTCAATATATTTAAAATTTCGATATACTCGTACTTATATTTATTGTTTTATATTCCCTCAATATTTCTATAAACTCAATATTTTTATGTATATTCTCGATTTTTTACTGTCAATATTTTTATACTCTCTATATATTTTTTGCTCAATATTATTATGCTCTCGATATTGATACTCTCGATATACTTAAACTTCGATATAGTTATCAATTCTCTCGATATATTTATACTCTCGAAATATTTGTTCTCTCGATATTTTTATAAGCTCGCTAATTATTTACTCTTGATATAAGTTTACTCTCGATATTTCCATAAACTCGATATTTGTATACTCTCGATATTTGTATATTTTCGATATTTTTGTACTTTCGGAATTTGGTATAAACTTTATAATTTTATACTGTCGATGTTATTATACTCTCAATGTAGTTTATGTACAATATTTGTATACTCTCGACATTTTTAAACTCTCGTATATTTATATTCTTACTATATTTAAAATTTCGATATTCTTATCAATACTCTCGATATTTTTATAAGCTCGAAATATTTGTACTCTCGATATATTTACACTCTCGATATTTTTATAAGCTCGCTAATTATATACTCCTGATATCATTTAACTCTTAATATTTGTATAAATTATATATTTATAGGCACGATATATTTTTGATATAAATCCATTTAACTATATCTCGATATTTTACACCTTCACTTTATTTATATTATTTATAATGTTCTACAATGGTTATTTCACACCAGTAATGATTAATTTATTTCCTTTTATTTACTGAATGCCTTGTCATTGCATGTTAATTGTATGTAAAACTTATATTGATGTTCGATTAATTGATTAATGATGTTTCCGATTAATTAAAACTCACCTTTGTGCGGCGAATGCTACTCGCATTTGTCATCTCCCCTCGGAGGCTCTTCGAACGATGTACCAGAAGAATGAGAAAGCTATTGAAGGTGACCAACAGCAGTAAAGGTAACACCACGAAGACAAGCAGTGTGAACACGTTCCAAATATTTCCATATAGCTCATTCATGCCCAATTCCGATAGTCCGTGGTTATAGAAAGTCATCTGAATGGGAAGATATATATTTAATCAAACTTATATTTTTAAAACCCCTCCTAGAAAGTCACAACTAAGCTTTTAAGACTTAAGAACTTAGAAGAGAGCTCACGGTTTAATTTAATTCGCTGACATTTCAGTTATAAAAGACACCCCTCGTGAAATTCAAAGCACAGATATGAGTTAAAGTTATCGTCGCATACATCACCGTGAGTCCCTCATGTTTTCCCCCCACAGCATTGCCATTTTTGTATGTTTTTCCCCTCTCTCTGAAGGATTCCCCTCGGTGTTTCCACTCACATTTTGACAGTATTCCGTTACATTAAATGCGAATGCATCCGTGATGTTGTGGTCCGTGCTTCGTTTGCGACGTAACAACTGTAGCAAGCTCTCGGTGACCTGTTCCTGCCCAATTTTCCCCCGATTTTCCAGCTCCCGATCCTGGAGCTCCTGGAGCGTTTTCCTCAGAGTTGGCGGCGTCACAAATCCAGATGACTGCCAGTGTCGGCGAAGTCGTGGAATGTTCTCTAGAGGACGAACCATGTTGGCAGACAGTTAAGAGTTACACTTGGAAAATGCAGAGCGAGTGTCAGGTAAATTCTCTCAGCCTTGTGGCTTTTGGAGGATAAAATCTTGTGTTTTAAATATTTCTTGCTATATTTTACAACTAATAAAATATGTTTTCATCGGAAAAAGACTTTATTTTATTTTGTATAATTTTTTAAACAGTAAGTAGTAAGATTTCTTGATCACTTTCAACTCGATTTTAGCTTCCTTTAGGCCACAATTTTCTCCTTGGTAATTGGTAAGCCCCATCACTCACCTGGCTCTCCATCACCGCTGCCACTGCCAAAGTCAAGCAGCAGCAGTCTCGAGCTTTTCGCGGTCGACGGCTCTTCTGTGGTGAAGTCCTGCGACTGCTTCTGCTCCTGCTCCTGCCAAATGGTCGCCGGCGTCGCCAATGGGGGCGTGGCCAGGGCCGGCGTGGCGGACGGCGAGGGGGGCGTGGGCGAGACATTGGCCAGCGTTTGGTTGCAGGGCTGGTAGGCGCCATCAATCAGCCTCCAGTCGACCTTAATTGTGTGCTCGAATGCCGTCGAGAGCGTGGAGAGCAAACAGAACAGGGCCACCGCTAAAGAAAGCCAAAAGGTCATCACTAAATAAATATTTTCTATCAAGTTGTATATTATATGAATTAATATTTAAGTTATTTATAGTCGCTAAGTATTTTAATATTTAATGGAATTAATTGAAATGATTTTAACTTTCGAAATTTATTATTATTATTGTTTTCGATATATTTATCGGTATTTTAACCATTCAGCCATTACTCACCGCATGGCAATCCCCCTTGAGGGCCCGGCGACACTCACCTGCTATCACCTTCTTGGCCAGCGACTCGGTGCAGAATGTTTGTCTCTTGAGCGGATAGCGTATCGCTATGAATCGCTCTATAGTGAAGCACACGGCAATGTAAATCGAGATGTAACCTGTCCCGTAAAAAACAGAGAAAGCAATTGAGACTGGGCAGAGGCAGGCAGGAGCAACAATACAGCCACAATCAGTGTTGTGCACTTGGAAAAGTATTATTAAAAATAGTCTGGGTTGATATATTATAAAAATAATATGTTCAAGTACCACTATCATAAATATTAATGCCATAAATAATAAATAAGCATTGAGATAAATTAACTCTATATAATTTCTAAATAATTTTCTAAGTTGATATATTATAAAAATGATATGTTCAATGACCCCTATCATAAATTGTAATGCCATAAATAATAAATAAGCGTTGAGATAAATTATCTCTATATAAACTTCGAACATAGTAAGAGTATTTATTCAATTTAAGAATATATCTAAATAAAATCTTCTTTAAAGTGTAACCCAATTTATAATCAGTTTAAATTTCCTTCAAGAAAAATATTTCAATACTTTAACGGGATATTTATTTCATTTATTAATCCATTTAAATAAAATATCCTTTAAAGCTTAAACCTTTGAATAATTGTTCAAACATGAACACGTTTTTACATATACGTATATATATATATATATATACATATATGTATTTATCTTATACAAATCAATGCAGCTGTGATCTGCTTGAGCGCATGTGCGCGTATCACTAAACTGCGGCCACTTGAGCCTAGCACAGACAAAAATGTAATCTTGACAAATATGTAATCTGAGCTCCTGCGTGTGTCACAAAATATATGATAGGTGCGGGATAGCTGTGTCTTTCCCCTCGCACTCAAGAATTTTTCCCATGTTAGGGTTAACCAACCACTGCGTTGGTCTAGCGATAAGACTAGTTTTAAGAATCTCATCACCGCTACGTAAACGCGGACTTTGAAATAAAGATTCAGTTTGAAATATTAACTCAGCAAATGAAGACGTCTTTTTATTTAGTCGTTCTTTTCAATAATCAATTTGAATTTCTCATAAGAAAAATACAAAATACTCTTATATTTCAGAGAGAAATATTTCAAGACTTAAAAGGAATATTTATTTCATTTACAAATCGAAATAAAGTCTCCCTTAAAGCTTCAACTTTTGAATAATCAATTGAAATTTCTCATAAGAATAAAACAACATACTCTTATATTTCAGGAAAAATATTTCAAGACTCTTTCCCCCTAAGACTCAACCCATTTGTTATGAAATACCTATCCTTTTTGGGTTAGCTGCTCAAAAATAATACTCTTGAATGATTTATTTTTTTTTATATGTGTGTGCGCGCTGGGATTATAAAAACCCCCAGCTGCTCTATTAATCCGGTGCCACAGCCCCCACAGCCATTTATTCACCGCCGCTGCCCGGGCTGCTGTCAATTTATTCAAAACGCTGCGCACTCTAAACGATTGACGTCCGTGCTCCGCTGATGAGCCCGAGCTGCGAGCTGCGAGCTGCGAGCTGGGAACTGGGAACTGGGAGCTGGGAAAAGGCGGGATGAAATCAAGGGGAAAACCCCCGGAAAATAGAAGGGGGGTATCGCATGGCAGTGAGCCTCAGCTGACCGCTGGCATTTCACGGAAAGCGCTGCTAACTATACCTCGTAAATTGGCAGAGAGCTCAATGAAATTGATGCACAGCAGCAGCAGCAGCATTGGAAGGAGCGGTAGCAGCGGCAGTCGCCGCAGGTGCAATTCCAATTGATGGGCCCATCCCGGAATGCAGGGGGTTTTGGCCTGGGAAACCCGGGGAATTTATGGAATCCACACCATTCCTACTACAATTGCTGCCCTCTAGCATTTTTCTGGCTGGCACTTAGCCCCCCACGAAGCCATTGTTTCAACGCAAGTAAAGTGTGTTGAAAAATTTAATTTATAAATATCCGTATGTGATGGGAATATAAATATATATTTTTCTCGAATTTGTAATTATTAAAAAATAGTAATAAAATGAGAAATAAATAAATAAATTGTGTATCTTGAACGAAACTACCTGATGAATAAATATGTTTTTTTCTAAATGTACAGAATCTTTTCCTTAATTTCTTGATCAATTTGTAATTTATAAAATTTTGTAATTTGTAAAATATTAAAATGGCAATATAAATAAATAAATTGTCTGCTTGCACAGATTTTTCCTGATGAATACATATATATTTTTTTCTTAGTTTCTTAACCAAATTGTAATTTATAAAATTAGTAATATATATAAATAAATCGTTTATCTTGGACAGACCTTTCCCGATCATTCTTTTTTATGTACGGAATATTTTCTTGATTTTGTAATTGTAATTTGTAATTTCTAAAAATATTATTAGGTTGGAAATATAAATAAATAAATTGTTTAGCTTGCACAGACTTTTTTTGATGAATAAATATATTTTCTTTCAAATGTACAGAATATTTTTTTAATTTATAAAATTAGTAATATGATGATGATGATGAGAATATATATAAATAAATCGTTTATCTTGGACAGACTTTTCCCTATTAATATATATATTTTCTTTCTTATGTACGGAATATTTTCCATAATTTCTTGAGCAATTTGTAATTTAAAAAAAATATTATTAGGTTGGCAATATCAATAAATAAATCGGTTAAGTTGAAGAGACCAATTTGTAAATGTTTAAAATTGTATTAGGATGGGTCTTTAAATTAATAAATAATTGCTACGTTTTGATTACTTTCTTAGCCATGTTTCTAAGGATTTCTAAGGACTTACCAAAACTGTCGCAGAGCCACACAAAGCTGCCGTAGAGCTGCCAGTAGATCTCGCAGTGATACTTCACATACTCGTAGTGCTGCAGCGACAGGATCAGCTGGAAGGTGAGGTAGGCGATATCCGTGATGGCCAGCGCCGTGAGATATATGTTTGTGGTGCACCGCATGCGCTTCCTGAAAATGACCAAAAAGGAATGATTGTCTTTCCAGGAACATCGCCATGTTTTGGGTCGATTCGCATTTGAAAATCAGGCCAAACCATTTTCGGTGGACAATGCAATGCAAAATGCTACCAAGTGCAACGCAACACCAATTGAAATAGCAAATTGCCCGAAAGCAACTGAGAGGGGTGATGGGACTGGGACTGGGACTGGGAAATTTCCCTGGGGCAGGGCATTTTCCGAAAATGCGCACAAATGTCGGCACAGTCATAAAGCCAAAAGATGAACAATAAAAACTAACTGTTAACATTTAGTTTTCTATGCCAGCGCCCGCAGCGCTGATAGTTAAATTTCCTTGTTTTCTCACAGCAAAAAAAAAAAATTACAAGCAAAAACCTTAAATTAAAAAACCATCAGCATGGTATTTAATTACAGTCAACTGTCAGACGGTCAGAGGAAAAAGGTGAGTACTTCTTTATCAACAAAGGTAGGTGGCTTCTTGGAAAACAACGTGATGGCTTAATAACTATTTTTAATTATTCAATCAATTAATTAATTTATAATATATTATTTATATAAGAATATTTATATTATTATAAATGTTCCTAGCTTTATTATCTAAGAACTTTAGAATTGCCTTATTGCATTTAATTCTAGGTCTTCAGCTTTCTTGTTTTGCTGGCTTTTTATAAATATTTTTTGATATGTACTTTCTCATAAAAAGTCTTAATATACTTACAAATATTATTTAAAATTAGCATGTGCATAATTTAGCTCTTTCAAAAATTGCCTTACCCTTTTTTTTAAAGAGATAAATACATTAATTTTATATTTTAAAATTAAAAGTTCTTTGAAAATGTAAAGTTCCTCAACTTATTCAGTTTTACTCCAAGTCCTCTATGTTATTTTGTTTATTTTATTTATTTTTATTTAATATGAATAATATTCATACAATATATAATATATATTTTTATTAACTGTCTTTTATTTATCTTTTTAAATAATTTATTATATTATTTGATTGAATTATATCTTTCATTAATTTCTATATTTTTATTATTATTAAAGTTTTCCGAGAGAGTATTCCCCATACCTTTGTACATAAAAAACACACACAGTGGTGTTGTCATTTTTTTATTTTTTTTTTTGCCACAGTTTGCTTATCTGTAAGAGAACAACATTTGGCATATAAAATGGCTCTTATTGTTTCACTTATTGTTGTTGCTGTGTACATGTTACGTTTGTCCTTCCTGTTCTTGTTGTTATTGTTATTGTCGCTGTTATTGTTGTTGTTTTTATTGTTGCTGTTGCTGCAGTTGTTATTGTTGGTGGTGTGGAAATGATTTTAAAGTGCAGCGGCGTTGGCAACAATTAAATGCCGTGTTTAATGCGCTGCGTACCTGCTTTATTCGCCGCTTCATTTTCGTATTCCACTTCTGACACAGACACACAAGGGTGCACAGGAAAAAAATGTGTGTTAGCTAAGCTATACATTTAAAATTATAGACTGCTTAAGAATGTAAAAAAAAAGCAAAATAATCATTTTCCATTACAATCATTAAAAATGTTTGTATAAAATTAATCGGACCTATCGGTATTTACTTTGAATATATCAATAAATGTAAAATTTTATTTTTTTAAACTGTTTAAAAGATATTGCATTTTCAGTTTCGTCCATTTTTATAAATTGTTTTGTATAGATTTACCAATTTGAAAAGCTTCTTATCTTCAAACCTTCAGTAAATTCAAGGACCTTTCTTGCTATTATATCGATATTTTATCGATATTAAGGATTATTGATATTTAATATTCAATATTTATGGTAACACAATTTTAATAATTTTTACCTTTATATTTCAACTAAATTTATTAAATCGATATTATGTACAATTATTCATATTTTCCTGCATTTAAATATTCAATATTGATTTTAATACATTTTGTACCTTTAAACTTTAACGAAACTCAAAGAGATTCATGTTATTAAATCGATATTGTTTACTATTAATCGATAGGCGATATTTTCGATAGCATTTTTTCGCCCAGTGCCCGAATGCATAAAATAACAGTGCCTAAAGGCCACGCCCACTCCATTGGCGATTCGTTTGGGCCATAATCCAGTCGGCAACAATAACAAAGCTCCCGCAGAACGGGGGCAAGGACACCGGAGCCGAGCAGGGCATTGGGACAGGGGGATAACGGAAAAAAGGGAAGGGGTAAGGACATGTGTGGGGGATACAAGTGCACTTACCGCGTCAAAACATAAATGCTCACTGAATTTCCCAATAGTCCAATAACAAAAACGCACGGCACCAAAATGCGTTGAACAACATGCCGCACTTCCGCCGTATCCGCTTCCGAAAACATTTCGCCAACAGCCTCGTTGCCATCGAAGGACTGCGACGACGACGTCGACGTCGACGTCGAGGACATTGTCATGTCAGGGGGTCCTTTTTTTTTGCCTTTCCTGGACGTTGTAGCCAGAACTGGACTCCACCGCTTCCGAGTCCCTGCTCCTCCTCCTCGCTGATAGCCAGCCGGCTATCCTAGCCACTTGAGTTGTTCGCCGGCTATCGGTTACGTATCTCGTCCAACCCGATTTCGATTCTCCACTCCGATTCCGATTCCAATTCCAATTCCAATTCCGATTGCACTTTTGTCAGCAGCCACAGCAGACACACACACGCCCACTAACACGTCCACTGCAAAAATATGGGAGAAAAGAGTTTTAGAAGGGGAATTTTTCGACTTGAGACTATGATAATCTGAGATTAAATTCGAATATCTATGATACAGAAATGCTCAATGGGGTATTAGTAATTAAATTTGGGAAAGGAGGCTAAAATGTGGGATTAATACACTTAAAAATCTGCTTAAAACTAGTTACTCGAGGAAGTTAAATAAAATTGATAGATAATTAGAGGTCTTGACTACAAAATAAGGTATAAAAAAGATTGTAAAGTTTAAGTTAAATTAAATTATTTAGGGATACCCGTATAAGTAAGTATATCAACGAGGTAAAATAGATAAAAATAGTAAAATAAATAGGGAATTACTTATTGTAACATAAAGTAGGTAGACATTTTTACAACTTAAAAGCGCAATTACCACTCTTAATATGCACAAATTCCTTATTATTAAAATAAAGATAAATACAGTATATAATAATATTAATGCTATGGACATAAAATGTATATAAATCATTAATTAAACCAGTAAATACAAGATACAAAATAATTTTAAAGATTTTAGGTATTGAATCCATTAACACATAACATAAAATTAAAGAAATGAATTATGTGGCTTATTAAATTTATGTAAAGCAATTAAACTGGGAAAATTAGCAAACATCATATTTTTATTAGTATAATTAGTTGTATTAATCTTAATAATAATATTTCAAGGTACTTTTGGGTATAAAAATCCATTCAAAATTAACCTAAACTGAACATTTTCGCTCTCAAGAAAGCTGTTATATATTTCGCTTGAAATCGCAAATATTTATCCATTAAAATGCACCAATTTGCTGTTCCAAAACCCCCAAACATAACAACAAAAAAACGGGATAAACAAAAGCGGAAGATATAATTTCGCTCGCTAATCATTCGATGGCAGCCTTTGGCTTTGTCTTTGCCTTTGCCATTTTCTCCGACACCGACGGGCTCCGAATGATTTATGGCTGGCCGGGATTGGCATTGATATTGGCCAAACAATCGGACATATACAGATAGGATAAATGTATGTGTGTGTGGGGAAGAACGGACTGGAGGAAGAGGATATCTTCGAGCTGTTTGTTGCAGATTTTGCAGCAGCCACTCGGATATTTGCCTCGAATTACATTTTACCCGACCGCCCGACAGCCCGACAGCCCGCCTTGCCCGCATAGAAAGTTCACTTATTTATTTGGTTTTCAATTTCGGGGCTTTTTCGTTTTCGTTTATTTCTTTTGTTTCACTTTTTCGGTCCAGCCACACCCACATTGTCCCTCCGATTTTTCCTCGATTTCTTTTCGGCTTTCCCACTTTCCCACCCCCCCGCTTTCCACACCCACACGGGGCAGACAAATTGCGCGTAAAATAAAACTGAAATTGCAATTGCAGCGAGGGCCAGCGAGGGCAGCAGCGAAATCGAGAAAATAGACAAGAGTCGAGAGCAAGGAATTGGAAAGCGTTTTAAAAACAATAAAAGTGGCAAATTCACAGTCAAGTCCCACGCCCTCGTCCTCTCCAAATTCGCAAATATTGCACGTACGTGAGCGAAAAACAAGAAACAAGAAAAAAACCAAAACAAAAAAGGTCCAAAACCGAAAAACGATATTCGATGCATTAAGCGAACTAGGAAAACCAAACAGAAAAGTTCGGAAAATACTAAAATGTTTTTGTTTTCGCTATTTTCCTGGCCGCATCTGATGACATTCGAGGAGGTGAAAAATATAAAACAAAAACACAGGACACAGTGCACAGAAAAATCTATAAAGAAATGCATTTGATGGAATCATGTTTGTCTTGAGAATAAATTGAGCTTAACAACAATTATGGTTTCCAATGATAATAAAGTCTAAAATAGAATTGTCTGCAAAATAATTAATGCAATTAATCACATTAAATATGAAAATAATCTCGAATAAAAATTACGTTATCCTTATTATTACTTAGCAAATTTGTTTTACATTTTAGCCAGTTAAGTTTTAGGTCTTTTTGAACTTCTTTAGATTTTTCAATTGCCCTGCAATATACGAGTATGATAATTTTCCAACAATTAAATTTGATAAAATCAAAGGAAGCTAAAGAAAATTCTTATAATGTTAAAACAAAAAATAAATCCAAATATTCCTTAATTAATATGTATTTTTTTGCACAGTGCCGCTCGCGAAGCTTTTACATGAACGCCATAGGCCACAGGTCCCACAGCCAAAGAGGCCCGCCTCCACCTTAGTTATCAATGAATGAATATGGAAATGGATGAATGAATGCTGGAATGAATGGGCATGAATGAGTGAATGCCCGACTCGCTGGCTGACTGAATAATTGAGTGAATGAGTGAATGAACGGCGCCTGGGAGGAAAGAGCTCCGAATATATGGATAAAATGCCGCGGAGTGGAACGGAATAGAGTAAAACGGGCCACTCTCTCTCTCTCTCTCTCTTTTTTTTTTTTTTCATTTTACAATACGTCGGCTCTTCTTCTTCTTACTCGGGCCTTACTTGAATGTAGTTGTTGCTGTGGCAAGCCGCAAGCAGACAAAGCCTTTTTGTTGACGCTTTTTGTCGTTTCTGTCGACGGTTTCTATACACATTTCTTTTTTGGAAGCAACAGAATTATTTTTTTTTTCGGTGCCCAAAAATTCTACTACGAAATTTACAGGATATTTTTGATGTAGCTTATATTTTTTTTCAAGAAAAATATTAGGCATCACAAATTACACCAAATTATATATTAAAATGTAATATTACGTATTCGTTTTTATTTATTTTTGTATCAACAGGTCAAGGAAATATATGTACATGAAAGTTAATTAAAGCTTATGCTTTTAAATGGTATTAAATAATACGTAATATTTTATATAAACAAAAATTCTAAGAATATTACGTATACGTAACTTTTTAATTATTCTTCTATAACTTCTAAGAAATATATTCATATTAGAATTGTTTATTCTAATATATTTTTAAATATTATTTTTTCAATATTTCATTTCACAATTTAAAGAAAATAAATTTAAAAAAATAAATATTAGAATATTACGCACACGTAAATTTAGGGTTTTTCAAAATATTCCATTTATTGTTATCTTTAAATGTAAATTTCATCACTTTACAGGATATTTGGTGAGCTTCCATGGACTCAATCCTGGGAAATACCCCTCGCTCCATCTCTTTCGCTCGCTGTCACACAACAAAAGATGCCTAAATTAGCACACACACACACACACACACACACACTGAAACACGCACACGTGCGCGGTTGACAGTTAAGTGCGAAAAAAGCGAAGATTTTTCCACTGCCTTCGGTTCTTTTTTCCCGTTTTTATTATTCTTTTTGCCGACGTGGCTCGCGTTCCACTTTTTGCAGTATTTCAGTTTGGCCAGATGCAACAGAAATTCTTATATAGCCCCCGCACCGCCCCTTGCATAATTAGTGAGTGGCTCAGTGGGCACAGCAACAGCAGCAACAACAACAATAATAATAATAATAATAATAACAAGGATAATAATACAACGGGGCAGAAGACGGAGAAGGAGAGCTTGGGCAAGTCAAGTGGCTGTGTGCCATTTTCTCAGCACCTGCAAAAAATGTGCCTTGCTCCTAATTGGCAACTCAACTACAAAGAAAATGTGGAAAATGTTGGGGCTTTAAAGAGTAAAAAGAGAAGCCAGGGAGCGAAGGCCTGCGGCCGCGTTTTCCCTGATTAGGATAAGTTGCATTTAAGCAACATTTAAAATTAACTTTAAATTGAAAACCAGTCTCAAAAGAGGGAAACAGAGCCATAGGGCAACAAAAAGGCAGCAAACTTGTTGGTGACTCTACTTTTTGCGGCGAACTCTGTGCACTGTCGGAAAAAATTGAGAGAGATTCGAAAAAATAAAATTTCTTTATGATATAATTCAAGCCCAGCATTTGATAATATTTAATTAGTGAATTCCAAGTAGATTCTTTAACTAATCTTAATATTTAAGGATATTTTTGGCTTAAGCATGGAGTATTTATTTCACCTTACTCTCTGGCCACATAAATCCACGGGGGCCAAGTCAACGCTTTTTGGGTTTTGTTTATCGCTGGCCGTCTTTCCAGCTTTTCCACTGCCAACCCCTTGACTTCCCTCTGCATTTTGTTTACACTGAACCAGCAGCGGCAACAAGATAAAGTCAAATAGTTACAACAGCATCATGACAGGACGGCCTCAGTCACTCAGTCACTAGTCCCCGTTTTCCCCGTTTTCCTTTGCAGTTTGTTCAGAGACGCCAGACAGAAGGGGAGATGGAAGTCAGACACTCAGTCAGTCAGTCAGTTAGTCAGCCATTCATTCCATCAGGTAAACGTAGGTCCGAGCTTCGAGTCAGCGTCCAAGGCATCCATTGCACTGCCGGGGAGGAGGAGCCTTTGTGGCAAAACAAACAGGAGCGCCGCTCATGGGGGGGCTTCATTCAGAGCAGACGGCGGGAAGGAGGAAAAAAAGGGGTTGGGAGTTCCTCTTTTGCTTCAAACTACAACAAAAAGTGCTCTAAACTACGCTATACCGACTTTGTGGCATTGAGAACCCAGACTAAGCCAACAGAAAACAAAAAAAAAGAAGCAGAAAAAAAAACAGAGCGGACAAATCTTCCAAGGACCTTTCTATTTATGGCTACCATTTGATAGAAAGGATATATATCCTTGGATTCTGTTAAATAAAAGAATAAAGAATAAGAGGAATAACAATAATTAAATAATTAAATAATAATTTAATGGAGGTTTTTATATATTCTAAACTTCAGTTTGTGAACCTTAACCACAAATCCAAGCAATTCTTAAGATTTTTAATTGGTTTTGTGGATAATTAAAGGATGTCTGACTGTAGTTAAAAGAACTATTGCTAACCTAAGCTTAAAAAAGATATATTGTTCATAAGAACTTAACCAAAGGCTAAGTTTAACAGCTAGCTCATCAGTTTCGCTAACTACTCCATGCGGAGTTTAAGTTCCTTTAAAAAACTGTAATATAAATAAGTGTTTATAACCTCAGGTTAAGTAAGACACCAGATTAGCTTTATCTGAAGGAAATCCTTTTAAAAAGAACTTAACCAAAGGTTAAGTTTAACAGCTGGCTCATCATTTTCGCTAACAACTCCGCATACCCTTTAATAAATATATGCAAGTACAGTTTCCCTCAGGTATTTTTGCATTTGATTTTCAAGTTCTGTCTCGTCGCAGCCGGACCCTTGTGGTGAGTGGTTGGGCAGGGATGGGCAGGGGCGGGCAGGGGCAGAAACTGGACTTTGGGAGCTCTGAGAAGTGCGAGGATGGATTGGAAAACGGATGCCAGTTGTCCGGACTGAGGCCAAGGTGCAGCATTGCCTTGACAGCCCATCAACTTCCCGCCCCGCCCCCTTTGCAGCTCCATATCGCAGAGCATTATCCCCTCTGTGTTCCCCCCCTTTATCTTCTCCATTTTGATGATGCCTTGGCTTGGCACACAAAATTGCATTTCGCTCAAGGTGTGACCAGGTCCGAGTGCAATGCGAAGTCCCCTGCCAAGCATTTATAAATCGTGTGACAAGCATGATTACACTGAAGGGAAATATAAATAATATATTTCTAAAAAAAATAAGTTTCTGTTAATATAAAATCATTTATTGTTTCCTTTAATTAAGGATATTCCTTAATTTTGTATTTCAAGAGGTTGTAGAAATCTCTTCGAGTTCCCTTTTATTTAAGTCTTTAATATTAATATAATATTTAATTATATATTTCTTTATACAAACTAAATATCCAAATAAATATTTAATATATAATTAATTATATTTTAATTCTCCTACTACCTCCTTAATTACTTAAAAATTATATAACTTTTAATTAGAATTATCTTTCTGCCATAAAATGTCTACATATTTATTATATCTTTGTATCAACTTAATTGTTCCTTTTAATACCTCTTAAAATGTATTTTTATTTCTTAAATTCATCACTAAGCCCTCCCAAAATAATCCCCGTGTAAAGTGTATAAAGAGTGATGAGATTCTGCGGGAAAGACCAACGTCCATTGCCATAAAACTTAAACAAGTTATTTATGCACACGCGTTGCGTGCTTCAAGCTCGTTTTCAATTGCAGCTGGCAATGTTTAGGAGGGAGGGAGTGAGGAAAAATGGGGGAAGAGGGAAGGGGGAGTGCAAAAAAGGGAATGCAAGGTGCATGAAAAGTGGGGAAAAGCGGCAACTGCATGGGGCCTTAAGTTATCAACATGGAATGCAATTTTCCAAACTGTCTATTTTCTATGCAAATTCGCTTGCATTTCACAACGCGCTGCGCTTTGCGCTTTTGCTCTCTATCTTCCAACCAGCCACGCCCACCACGGCCCCACATGCTTTTTTTATACAGTTGTAAGCGAGATATTAGCACCACAAAAATTAAGATTTAAGGTTGTTTAAGATTCCTTAAAATCTTTGATCTTTAAAATGCTTACATTTAAGCATAGAAATAGTTTTTTCTTTTGAATTTTAGATAATATAAATTTTAAAATAATTATAAAAAATATATCTTTGCAATTACATTTAGAAATCAGGATTTGTTTCTTAAACTATTAAGCTTTTAAATGAAATAAATACTTGGAAAATATTTCCCTTTCACGGAAAATCAGGTAATGAAATAATTTGAATAAATATTAAAGAGCTCAGCACACTTTATGAATATTAAATATTAAAATAAATTTGCTAAATGTAATTTATATTAATTATATTAAGGCTCTATAATTTAAAAAAGAAAAAAACAAATACTTAAATCAATTAAGTTTATTATTTTAAAGTCAGATACGTCTGTATTTCCTTTAAAATCATCAAGTAAAAGTGGAAAACAAACCGAGAATTCCCCTTCCAGTAGCATTTATCCTCACTGCTATTTTCTTGACCTCTGCTGTTGGGTGGGACTCGGGGATTCACGGGGTGCAGACAGGCCATATCAGCCATATCAGAGGGCCGAGTGCGAAGAAGAAGTAGTGCGGGGAAAAAAAGTAGAGAAGAAAAAGCGTCGCACAAACATGCAAATGAAATGTGTTGCATAGTTTAGGGCGCTCTCGCACACACTCACACTTATCAAAAGCATCCTGGCCCGGCCCGGTGTGTGTGTGTGGCATATTAACTTGATATATATTTAGCTAGCACATATAATGCTTACGACAGATTTTATATTTATTTTATTGCCAGCAAGATGCGAAAGAAAAGGTAAATTGGAAAAATGTAGCTTCAAAAGTATATTTTTAGAAAGCTTTAAAAGTTAGCAAAAACGATCAAATATAATATACGCTTTTCCCTAATTTAGGGACACATTTTCCCTTGAATTTTCTTCCTGCATTTGCCGCTCTTAAAGCCTCATTCGTTGGCTAATCAGAGCGCTCTCTGGCGGCCGCCGCCCTGTGTTGTTGTTAGCCCGGCCTGATGCAGCATCATTGATGGATGCCCAAAGGCACTTGTAGTCCCAAGCCCCCCGCCTTTTCCGGGAGCTGCCACAAAATCAAGCCACATTGATGGAGAAAGCGCGTCAACGGCATTCAAAAACCAAATGAGCGACGCTTTGAGCGCGTTGCTCTCGATTAACGGCGACGCGAGGTTCAGGGATGGGGTGGCAAGGTCGCCGCTCAGGCTGCGTTGGGGCTCCCAGGGAGGGGAGGGGTTCGATTGATGGAAGGTCGGGGTTGACTGACGCTGAACTGGACGAAAAACAAGCCACTGGCCATTCCATAGAAGCGTGACAACGTGACTCACGCTGCTTTGACTATGCACTGAACAAAAATAATGACCAAATAGGACAATAAATATTTTTTTAAATATCTCAGAATAATAATCATTAATAACTTTTATATTTAATGCATACATATTAGTTTTTTGAACTAGAAACTAGAAAATGTCGATTTGTCATCGGTATAAGTATCGGGTATTATGCATTTATTTAACATTAACCTTGATGCATTGAATAATATATTTCTTTATTTTGGAAACCTAGCCAAAGAAGTAGTTCATGTTTATAATCTATATTTATATTTTTATCGATTTATTATCGGTTGAAGTATCGATATTATACATTTATTTCATATTAACCTTGATTCATTGAATAATATATTTATTTATTTTGGAAATCTTCCCAAAAAACTATTATCCTTGCATAAAAAAAATGTTTTCGATATCATACGGATACTAACGATTTCTTGCAAAATTCACTACATTTTCAGCAATCGATATTTTCGATGGGACATTTTTTTAAGATATTGATAATTTCTTACTAGCAACGGATACAAATTGCAGACACTCATTGCAAACTTATATATCGATATAATGCTGTTGATATTTATTTTATTAACTAGAACCCATACCCATATACATTTTACTATATAATTCCCTTCTAGGACCACTTCCCAGTAAACAAATCCCAATGAACGAGTATTGTTGCTGCTCGGTTTACTTTCGCAATGATTTCCGCTCGATGAATGCTGAATGCCGCCAAAACGGGGAACGTTTTTCCACCAGTGCCATTTGGCTCAATTACACCGTCGAGATAAGGATTGAAGGTGTTAGGTTGGCTGCCAACACGCTCGCATCAAATTTAGTAGCATGTGGCAGGAGCTGGAGCTGGAGGGGCAGCAGGATCTGGAGCAGAAGTAGCTGCGAATCCCTTCTGACATTGACAAATAGTGTGCGAAGTACAATGCAGGCGCGCACTCGCGCACTCGCGCACACTCACACTCGCACACACGCACACACGCATGCCGTGGCAAAATGTGTTGCATACTTGCGGGCGCAAATTATTGCCAGCAGGCAGCTGCAGCTGCGACTCCTTTCGCCTCCTTCCTCCAGCCTCCTTCCTTCCAGCTGCTGCTGCTGCAGCTCCTGTTTCCAGCTCCTGTTTCTGCTGCTGCTCCTCGCCAGTTTGCTAATTAACAAAGCACTTTACAGCTGTCCGGAGCGTTAGAGGGGTTGTGCACAGAGAGAAAAGGGCTGACTAGTATCAAGGCAACAAAAAAGCGAACACAAGTTGTATTTTTTAATCGAGAAAGTCATTGTAAAGTTTGCTGAATTTTAAATCAATTAAAATGATTCTCAAAAGTATGTCACAAAAAGTTATTCCCAGCAAATGAACAAAAATATTTCATTGCATACTTTTGGTCATCTTTTTTAATGATTTCAAATTCATAGGGATTTTTCCTGGCCCCCCACTAAGCCGCAAAGATAAAAAATTATATAAAGTACAGGAATATTCATTTGTTTAACAAAATATTATCATACTTTGCATACTTTTATTTTTCAGGAATTCGAAACTCAAAAATCTTTAAATTTAAACTCTGTGATTGGTAGGTTTGTAATTTTCTTTTTTTTTTTGCAGTGCAGCTATTCTGTTCACCTTGCACCGTCTTCCCACCTGGCCCCAAAAACAACAGGAGCAGACAAAGCCTTTAGGACCATCATCACGGCGAGAGCTTAGCCCGTTTCTTGGCGCCTGGCCCCTCGTCCGTAACCCCGTTTATTCCATACCCCTCGCTTGCATTAATTAAATTTTATAACGCCGCCGCTGCAGCTGGTTGTGCTCGGTGTGTGTGTGTGTGTGTGTGTGTGGGGAAACACGTGACGCAGCAGAAGGCGTTGCATAATTTGACGGCGCCTTCGGCGACGGGGACAACGTTTAGAATTTGTCGTAAAGTGTTCCGCTGCGACTCCGCCGCCTTATATATATATATATCCATATATAGCCGAGCTTTTCCAGCTGTATTCCCCAGCTCCATTCAGCCACTTTAACTGAACTGTGTGGGGAAAATTGAGTTCCCAATCACTTAAGTCCAATTTGGATTTTTGTGCTTGTCTGATAGGAAATTCAAGTGCTTTTTGGGAAGTTAGAAATATTTTTTTGACAGATTTTAAAGTAAAGTATTTAATGTAACATACAAAAATTAATTCATATAATTTTTTCCTATAATTTATAAACTTTTAAACACATTTTATAATTTTTCACTCTTAGTTAAACTATTTTAAAGTACTGATCTGTCTTAAATAATTTCTCTCATTTAATATCTATTATTTGTAAACAATTTAAGCTTTCCATTTATAATTTTCCCTTATTATACTTAATTAATTTTCATTGTAACTTATTTTATTGCCCAAAGGTCGAATGAACAATGTATGTAAACAAACTAAAAGCCTAAATGGTAAGTTTTCCATTTAAATCCGACCGCACACAACCCATTGGCCAGAGGCTATTTTGCAATAAAAACGCAGAACTTACAAATTGAAAATATACATTCATTAGTCCTAATGTTCAAAGATTTTTGTCGGTTAAGTTCAATGAAGACGTTTTAAGCAGACTTTTGCCAAAGGCAATGTAACTCAATAACAAAGTGAATTAATTTGGCAAGTTTTCGAGCAATTAAAAGGGGATTATGGCCAAGAAATCACAAAAAGAAGAAACAAAGGCTATTCAAAAATGTATTAACAATAAATAAATACTTGAGTCTACTGTTCTTGAAAACTTGAATAATAAATCCTTAGCTTAGTTTTGTCTTTAACTGTGGCCTTAATAATTTAATTTGTTTCTTTATTTCCCCAACTTTGGCCCAATTTAATCATTTTAATTACAAATTACGCAGAATTTGCGCATTTACACAAAAATCATGAACTTAATTCGATTAGCTGCCTTTTTTATTCGCAATTATTCAGCATTATTTCTGTTGCCGCGTGGCGGCGGCGATGGCTAACCAAGCATTTATTTATTTACCATTATCTCATCGTTATTATTACTTTTGTCCCTCACTTTTATTCGCTGTCAATTAATTGGCCTAAGGACCTGAGGCGTTTTTGTCTCCCAGAAAGAAATTAAAACCAGAGGAGAGAGAACAGGAAAAAGGAAGCAGATGCCGTGCAATTGGAATGAAAATTTAACAATTTTGCAACTCTAATCTGCGCGGCAATAAAATGAAAATGCTGCAAGGAGAAAACTTCGCCACGCGCACGATGGTGTTATGGGAAATTGAACAAGTGACACGACTTGGGAGTTATCCCTTGTTGCAAAAAGATTTCCTGAAAATATATTTCTTTGAATTAAGGTTGGGGGAAGATATCGATATACACGTATGTATCTATACTGTATCGAGAAGACCGATATATAAATCGATTTTTTCACTTTTTTGAACATCAAACTGGCCTAAGATGAACCTTAATTTAGATTAAGCTATTATTATTTTAAAAAATACAAAGAGGTTATCCAAAATTTCGTTTAAAAGATAAAATTAATTGTTTTCTGATATTTCGATAATATCGACTGTATCAATATTTCAATGATTAATGCGATATTTTTTGTTTTATGAATAAGGGTTTTAAAAAATATATTTACTTATTATTTATTTTAATTTGTTTTAATTTTTAATTTATACATTATGTACCAATATTTAATTACTTGATTTTACAGGCCAGAAATTCTTCTGTGTTACAAGAATCGAACAAACTCTTCATACCCTCAAAAGATGGCCAAAAAAATACGTGGAAAAGCGTCACGAAAATGCGCAGACAGCAAAAGCGGAAAGTGTTTATACATAAGTATATATGAGTGTGTGTGTGTGTTGGCTGTTATTGTTGGTAGCCTCCATTGTTGCTAACTGGCGCTGCGTTTATTTAGAAAGTTATTTCTTTCGCTCAGCGAAGGCAACAAAAAGTAACTAAAAATAAGCTCAGCCAAAATAAAAACATTGTTGCACATGCTCCACTCAGCCAGAAGCCGAAAAAAAAAACCCGAAAAAAAAACGCCGGCATGGGTAAGAACCAAACAAAAAAAATAAAACAAAAACTAAAACAAGCTGGCAACAATGTTGTCTGTTATTCAAGCTGAAAGCAGTGCGAAAAAGGGGCGTGGTGGTGATGGGTGTTGGGCGATTCTGGGGGAATCCCCCGAGTTGAATCCTCGCCTCATTAGCTCGGGGGATTGCCATGGATATGCTAAAAGGTTTTTATTATTATTTTATTCACTTGCTGGTTGCCTTTCCTCTCTCTCTTTCACTGATGATTATTAATGGATTTTTTTTTTTTGCAATTTTAAGTTGGTTCGTTTACCATCACTTCGAGCTCGTTTCCAAATACAAAGAAATATTTCTCTTAACAATAACAAATTGGTACTAAATAATAAGTCACGGAAAATAAAAAGATTAAAACCAATTAATTTAAGATAAATCTAAGTCTTTATATGGCTTACAATGAATATAAAATTAAGCCTGTTTTGCTTTTAAATTTAATGGCATTTCCAAAAGCTAAAGCGTAAATATTATAATATATATTATATTTGGAGAATAAATCTTTTATTCAATTATAAAAGGTTAATTAAATAGAATAGTTCTAGCTGGTGCATATTTATAATAATTTTTTTAATTTAGTTCTTTCCAATTGCCAAAATTGTATTTTTTTGGCATTAAGTTAAGTTAAAATAGAGAAATATTGACGAAATATCAATTGATGTTTATTTATGCAATCATTTCTCTTTCGCATTAATTATCTTCCGTATTTTTGCCAATACACTTCAGACACTTTTATGCATTTATAAAATATATTTCTCCTCTTTTGGTTGATAAAACACCCGAAATATTTCGATTTCCTGCTAAACGGATTTCTGTGGATTTCTCAAATCGTTTGAATCCCATTGTCACTTCACCTGCTGCCTCTCCTCGACTCTTGTTTATTTTTACATTATTTTCTGGGATTTCTGCTCTGTTTCCATAGCAATTGTTGCTGCTGCCGCCGTTGCTATTATTATTATTATTTAGCCATCATTTGGCTGGCAGTCAATTGGGCATTTTGTTTATAAACAATATATATACACGGGGGCACAACGGCCCAGCGAATGAAGCAAAACATTTTCCATGTAGCTCATAAAAATGGCCGAGGTGAAACAGCAAAAGCGAAAAAGACGAAAGAAATAATAAACACGAATTGCAAATATTTGTAAGCTTTCATCGAAAAATATACACATACTATGTAGGGGTAGGTAGGGGGAACCGAAAAGGTGTTGATGGAGGCAAACAGAATTAAAAATTGTTTTTGCTACCTGACTGCCGGTATTTTTAGCGTCAGTTAAACAGGGAAATTTGCCAAGGTATTATTCGATTTTTATGAAATTTAATCCAATAAATAAATTCGAGCTCGATGACAATTAATTGCAGACTTCACTGCCATTTTGTTGAATATTTTGGATAGGTTTAAGCATTTTCCGTATACGTATTTCGCATACCTTTTCCCTGTTTGTTTTATTATGCGTAAGAGATTATAATGAAATTAATTACGTATACGCACAGGCGGACATGGTACTGTGCGCGACGCTCACCGCTGGCCACTTAATTAGTGTGTCTCGCTGTGTTTGCTTATGTTTAAATGTCTGATGGCTTTTGGCAAACATTTTCTTTGTTTGTTTGTTGGCTTTTTTAATGCTCACTTTTTTTTCTGCGAAAACTGCCGAATACCCTAATGTTGCAGCAGAATTTATAGCATACAGATGGTTTTTGGTAATAGAAATTAATGACCCTATAATTATAGAGTTTATTTTCTTGATTGAAGAAATTCTTCGAATAAATAGTTTTTATAGCTTTTAATGCAAACAAAAGTCTTGAAATGAAAAAATAAATAACAGAGAGTATAAAATATACAACATATAATTCAAATTTTTATTTATCGTTTTCTGTACTAGAAATATTCTTAATAAATATGTAAAGTAAATTATGAAGAACTAATTAAGCAAAGAGGAAACTCGTTTCGTAAGGGAATTTATTCTTATTAAATTCCAAGCCCAATAAAATACAATTAGAATAAACCTAAAGAGTATTCCAACTTCACAGTCGCCAAAAAATGACAAACAAAACGTTTGCCTTTTGTAATTTCTGTTATGGGGTTGTTCAAAACGAGGGTAAACGCAAAGAGTGTTTTGATATTTTTGTCGGCATGACATTTAAATTTGCATAATTAATCAATTAATGCTGCGTTTTAGTATCTCCCATTTACGGCGAGAGACGGGCGATGGGAGATGGTAAATGCGTCTGCGTCACGTGCATAAATTTTGCACATGTGCTTTTCGTTTTCATTTCTGATTTCAATTTTTAAGCCGCGCACGTGCCTCGACATGGCTATGCCCGATATCTGATCTGAATGCGTATACATATACTTTTATATATAGAGTATAGACATGCAGAGAAATAAGTAAGCATTAGCTTTAAAATAATGGAAAAAGTTGTAGGTTCTTAATATAAAATTATTAAATATAACAAGATGGAGAGCGAAACATTTAAAATTTTAAATTTCAAATGTTTGAAAGTGTGACCAGAAATTGTTTTAAGAATGGTTCAGTGTTGCCAGATGGGTAAATTCATAGTTGTAGCTTTCAGTGTGACCTTGACTACCAACTGTATACGATATTTCCCAGAAGATTTAAGACATTAAATATCTTTGTTAAAAATATATTTCTAGCTTAAAGAAAGAACAAAATAGCAGGAAATATTTAAATAAAATATTAAATGTAATTCTTTGGGATTTCACTTCGATTTTGTTTAGTGTGTATGCAGGACTACTGGAGAACATGGACCAACGTGGACATCTACACATGTATGTGTATATGTGGGGCGATATTTGCACTGGGCACACACACACACACACACAGGGCACTGCACTAACTCAGCCTGATGGAGGGAACGTGGCGGTTAACATTTAATTTGATATGCGCTTTGTTTGCCCAGCGAGCGACATGGACATGTCAATTATATAATGTTTAACGTTTAGTGCTTTATTGCATTTCAATTTTCCATTTTTGGCATTTAACTGGATGCGTTTTTATCGCTGCCCATTCGATATTCACGCAAATTACGTGACGAGCATGGCCAAGAGAGCCCTTGGCATTAAATTGGCATCTAAAATGTGTAATGTTGCGTTGCAAACTGAGATAGAAATTGATGCGCTGGACTTTTGAATGCTTTCGGCTGGTAAAAAAATGTTCAATTTTTCTGAAAGGTTGATTACCCTCGCTAGTTCTTCTTAAGATCGAAATATAATTTGATATCTTAAACCCCTTTTGGAAATATCGTACACAGATGTGCGGTAAGCTCGATCATACTAAAATCCATCTGGCATCACTGGAACATTTTCAAAATACATTTTTTGTGTTTGCTGACTCTGGTCACACTATTATTCTTCCTTATATAAAGCAGCTAGCTATAAATTCGACAGAGTTCAATCAGCCATCAGGCGGTGAACATCTCATTTCTTTCTTTTATTTTATTTTATATAATTTGTATTGCATGGAGTTCATATTGGCACACTGCCGGTACCCTGCAACTTCCTTGCTTAGCAAATATTTATTTTATTTTATTTAATTATTTTATAACTGCGACCACTTGTGTGTTCGTACTGGCATACAGCCGGTACTCTGCAACTTCCTAGCCTAACAAATATTTATTTTTTATTATTTATTTTATTTTATTTGAATTTATAATGAAAAGCCTTTATGGATTGACTTGTGGAACTTTTGTGCGCGTACTGGCAAACTGATGGCACCCTACATTTTCCCAAACTAACGAAATTTATTTTTATTTACCTTAATTCCTTCATTATTCAGATCATATATATATATTCGCATTATACTGGGTTCTTCGTGGAAAAAACTAACTCTGAATTTAAAGAGATCACATTTTCCAAACAGAATCACTGACGGCCTTAAGTTTATCTGGCGCTTATCAAGCGGTGAACATCTCATTCCTTTCCATATCTTCTTTAATTCATTTGTTCAATGTGTTCATTTTATTTTATATAATTTGGTATTTTTGGAACATTTTTAAGAAATTTCTAAATTGACAAAGTTTTTTTGGGACAGAGGTGACACTTGTGCTCGTATTGGCATACGGAAGGTAGCCTGCAACTTCCGAGTGAAATAAATATATTAATTTTTGATTATTATCTATTATCCATTTCTTATTTAATTAAATTTATAAAACTAAATTTGAGAAGCGATATTTTTGGAAAATTTTTAAGAAATGTTCAAATACAAATTATTATAAATATGCTTAATTATAAACTAAGATACAGGATAAGTATCAGCCATAGCTGCTGTGGCTTTCGGCTAATATAAATATAATAAAAGTTAAACTGCACAGTTGAGCATTTTTTTTTTTTGGTCAAGAATTAATCCAAATGTTGACTAATAAATTGTTATTCCTTTATATTGCCCCCTTATATGTTTGCAATTAATTTTTAAAGCTTATTGGCCAAAAGGAAAACTCATTAAATTTATTGGCAATTAATATGAACTGAATGAATCTAGCAAAGTTTCATGAACCCAAGTTATTTATTTATTTCGCCATCGAATTCATTGTTTATTGACTATATAAATACGTATTTAGCTTCCTTTTCTTGGACCTAACTACGTATTTAGGAAATAATGAATACAACATTTGGTGAAATAAATATATTTCAAAAGGAAAATGTGGTTTCGCTTCTGTCAATTACGTTTTGCAAAAATGAAGAAAAGAATTCTTTAAAAGGGATCTTGAATAATCCTGGTGATACTTTCTGTATTACCTGTAGAGAGTTGACTCATTTTCTAGTTGTTGATGATGGTAATCCCCTTTAGATTTCTCCCCATACTGTTCCGATTATGAGCTTTATGCATAAATATAAATATTCCTACGACATTGAGCTGTCAGAGGTGTTGGTTTTGGGTACTTCCTCGCATATTCTGCTGTTTATTTTGGTTGAGGGGTTCGTCATTAGACGGGCTGCTGCTGATTCAGTGTGTCCATCGGATGCCTAATGGATGCCTCCCACTTTTCTACCAAAAAAACACCACAACACAAAAACAGAGAAAAAACAGAAAAAATCAGCCTCTACTTTTTCCAACACGTTTTCCACACCCCTTTTTTCCATTTGCCTGTCATTTTTCCACCTGGCAGCTGAATGCATTTGATTTGATATTTTCTGTCATTCGTGCGTCGTTGGTTGCTGGTTTTGTCACTCCTCTGTTGTTCCTAGAATCATTAGTTTGTATCTCTGTATCTGTATCTGTATCTTTTTGTCACGTTCGCCTCTCGATTTTCGTGATTTGGTTTTCATTTCTTAGGCTCTTCTCTCTTTGTTATTTTGGCATCTATTTTCGTATGCGAGCACAGCAAATTAAATAAATAATATTGTCATTCACTCTCAATTGCAGTTTCACCTCTCGTTCTGTGTGATTTTGTATTTTCTATTTTCTTTTTTTATTTTTTCGCTTTAGATTTTTCGTAGCATTTAATCCACTTTTTATGGCTTTATTCACATGTGGCACAAATGTTTTTATTTTGAATTTTGCCTTGCCTGTTTGATGTGGTTGACTAATTGTCAGGCATTTGTCGTGTTCACAACATATAATAATGCCAAAAGGAAAATTTGGTCATGGGATGTCGGATTTTATGCGTGATAATTATCCAAAAAATATTCTTTGATATTATGGGATATTTTATTTGTTTATTTTTTGATTATTACTATTTGTTTATATCTATTTATAGCAGTATAAATGTTTAAGACTTCGTTTAAATATATTTCTGTTGAATTTATAGCTACATCTGTGAATTACTGTAATTTTCAGACCAGGAAGCCATTCAAAATAATGTTATTAAAACGTTAAATATGTATATCTTTGGTCGTTTTCAGTGAAAAAATGTTTATTTCTAGATGGATTTCCCATGATGATGAGTCTCCCCCACCGAAATTTCAAATTAAAAATCCATATAAAATTTATGGCAAGTGAACAAGCATTTTTACCACAGAATTTTGACCTCCAAAACAACAAAAGTAGGCGTTAAAATTGTTGATTTGGGCCCCCGAAAATGCAAAATGCAAATGCAAATACAAATGTATCGGCGTTCGTTTCGGCAAATGATTTTCAGTATTTTATCTCTCAAACTATTATTATTTTTTTTTCACCCGTTCCCCCGTTTTGCGCCACATGAAATTCAATTTTAATTTCAATTTTCTGGTTGCCTCATTTGATTTAAATGTTTGCTCGTCCGCCTGCTGCTGCACTTGCCCGAGGAATGTGAATGCAAATGCATTTCCACTTGAATTCAGTGATCTTATCTTCAATTTTGCCCCAATACCAGCCGCGTTGGGGGTTAAGAGGGGCCATCAAGGGGTTAAATGCGTCCGGCATGGCGACCGACAAAAATTCAGAGGAAAAATATTTCAAATGTTCGGCGTATTTGGTGACGTGCGGCGATCTGGCATCCAACAAAAACAAAAATAAATAAATAGATATATATAACATGCGTATATATATAAATGTTGCGCATAAAAATCTATTTTGATTCAAGGTCGGGTCATCAGTTTCTTTATTTCGGCAGAGGGAAAGGGAAAATAGTGTCCTCTAGATAGAGGGAGGGATGTTGATAAAAAATAAACATTGGAACGAGCCTCTCAGAAAGAGGTTTTAATTTAAGAAGTAGCTCTCAAAGATTAACAAGTATTTTTGATTTGAACGAAAAAATATTCTTTCTTTTCCTTGAGCCTTAGTCTTTTAAACTTTAAAATAAATATCATATATTCCAAAGAATTTCACTACGATTTTGATTCATATTTTGAATATCTAGAAAAAGCTTATTGTGGACTGGAGGTGGCTTAATTTGTGGTGTAAGAAAATCTATAAAAATTAATATTGTTTTCCTAGATATTTAATTGCAAAGTATTTTTTTTTTAATTTTTCCGCTACCAAGAATAAATATTCTTTAAAGTAAATAACGTGTCCTAAGGCTAAAATACTTTATATAAAATATGTCATTATTTACAAAGCCTAATTTATTAAAACATATTTATAGATAATTAATTTTTAACTTTAGTTACTATTTTTAATTAACCTGAAAACCTTCTTATCTTATCCCAAAAAAAGGCCAAGACACCATTCCCCAATTTTTTCAAGTCCCCGTAAATCAGCATAAACTGGGCCTCCATCTGCACCTTGATCTACATTCCAAGATCAAACCCAACCAGTTCGTTCTTCCGACTCTAAAAAAAACGCATGAATAGATCTTCTTTCAAGCAAAAGTGAAATACAAAAAAAGAAAAAAAGGAAAAAAAAGACGACCCCGCGTTAGATTGTTCAATTATTCAATTGGGGAGACTTGGAGACTTTGAGACGGGGAGCGAGCAATTTTGATTATATTTATTAGATGCGGGATTAGCTCCTCCGCTGGCCAATTGCCGTTGAGTATACGCCATGTGTGCGCGCTCCTTAGCCTTTCATCACATGTGCTTCGCATTAGGGCCGCCGTCTCTGGAGATGGAATTTAATTTTAAAGTGGAATTTAAATTGAAATTGAAATGATGATCGCTGGTCAATATTTCGGATTGGCGGCTCCTCCTTCTCTCAGTTCACCTTACCAGCGTTTGCGTTTGCTCGCCGCCGACTATGCAAATGTAGCGGAAATACTGAACGAAATGCCACTCGACTTGGCCCTGGATCATCTCTATATACCTGTCTATATAAATACGTACGTACGTACGATCTCACGAAAAAACATTTCTGCTCAAGTGTGTCACTTGAAGAGCGTAGAAAAAACAATTCAATTGATTTTTGAGTATATTTGATCAGCTCTCAGCGTGAATCTCTCACGGCACGAAGAAATAAAATAAATACAACGAAATGAAGAACACTATTTTTGATTTAAATTTAAATTATATAAAATTTTCCATACATTTTTAAAGAAAACAAGCAGATATATTGAGAGTATAATAAAAATAATAAAGAGTAATGATGAGGAGTAATCAGCTGTTTATCCAAGCCTGTCTTTTATTAACTTATGTATTTAATAAAGGAAACGTTCATAAACTTAAATAAAATAATAACATTTAAAATTAAATTCATACCTGGAAACAAACTCGTCGCTTTGCTTTAATGTTTTCCTTGATTGGCTGATTGTTGTTTTACTGCTAATTATATTGTTTGGTAATTATATTTTTATAGGTTTTCATTTGAATATTTTCCATATTTTTGTAATTATTTCTTTGTGTTTTTCTTCCCCTCCTATCACAATTGTCAACAATTTAAAACAAAATGAGAAATACGCAGAGAAATGCCATGATGAATATTTTGCACTATTTTTGTGCCACAAAACCAGATCAAAAAAAAAACTTAAAAAGCAAGAGAAATGTTCTCACAAATTTTCGTGTGTGGCTAAGTATGTCCCCAGCATGAAACCAAACAAAGCCGCAAATACAGCACTAAAATTAAATATAAACAACAACAAAAATAGAGAAAGAGTAGGAAAAACAAATGAAAATTGTTTGACAGTTGCCAATGGGCATTTCTAACAAAAAATTAAGAACAATAAAAGGTAACACATTAAAAGGCAATATTTTTCATCTAAATAAAGGCTCTTAATAGATCAAATGTTCAGTGAACAGAATCAGCATAAATTATTATGACCAGAGACTAAATTGATTATAATATTTGTTTTTTTTATATATTGTTCAGTTGCGTTAATAATTTCCATATTTAATTGATTTTTCCCGGTTTTTATTGTTTATTGTATTATTTGATACATTTTTTTATACACACTTTATTTTATTTTTGGGATTTCTTGCTTAAAAGCATTTATTTGCTAAATAAATACAAGGTTCAATGAGGTTTATTTTAATATACATTTTAATCATATCTTTCACTTCACATAAAATAAAAATAATACAAAAAAAAGTTATATATTTTTATTAATTACAGCACACACACACACACGATGAATAAATAAATACAAATAGAGAGAGGAGAGCCAGCGAAAGGAGAGTTGCGTTGCGAATGCACGTGAAGATCGGTTCGGATCGAATCGAATGGGTTCGGATCGGCGAAGATCAACGCCAGAGCATCGCGAGGAGACTGAAGCCACGATGGGATACGGCGGTTCGGCGGATATATGCGATATCCGCGACACACGGCCGTGTGGTGCGCGTGGGCCCCGCAGATTCATCATCTCGCCTTGCCCTGCCTTGCCTTACCGCACACACACATCTTGTAGCACCACCACACCACGATCGCCATTTAACCGAATGATAAATGGACGGGGCTCCGGCCAGATCTTAGCCGATCCGCTCGATTAGCGGACGAGAACGAGGAGAGCAGCGAAATGCAGACCTCTTACAGGTGGCTGTTGGAGCTTTTAGTACACCAAAAAAAGTTTATTTCAAGTTGTTAAATTCTAAAATCCGGAAAACCTACTGACACCGATAAATCACATTGGAATATAATTATATTTGTATAATATATACAATTATAACTCTATTTATAAACTCCCAGGCTTTTATTTTGAATTAATAAAGTCGGATTGCTTTTATTTCTTCTTATTTTCGTTTTCTCTTTATTTTTCGTGCTGATCGTTTCTTTTTCCCAAGCCAAAGTGACCGTACATTCATTTCTTACCAATCTAGCTTAATAACTCTGAAGGCAAACTCTGAAGGAAAATCAATTTCGCGGTCGCCTACACATTGTTTCTTTATATTATTCATAATATTAAAGAAATAAATAGTCAAAACTATGTCCGAATCTCTGTATAAAAATGTAAATATAAATTCTAGAAAATTGAGTTAAAAATCTTATTATTTTATATATTTCGCGGTCGTCATTATAATGCTCTTTCTTATATACTTATAATAATAATATTAAAAAGATAACTAAACCAAAATAACTAAACCAAAAATAATGACACAATCCTTATATAAATATGAGCATATTAATTCTACAGGACTTAAGATATAAATTTATATATTTCTATATTTTATTTCTCAATTTCCAATGTTTTTTCTCGGTGTTTATGAGGAGACATCATTTTAGGAAGCTTTGCATCTTAGCTTAACAGCTTTTAACAGTCGACACAGCTTTCGACATCGTTTTCTAGACGTAAAATAAAATGTAAACGGAAATAATTCGTATATAATATGTATTAAAAAGTAATGTTTCTTTAACAATGTATAGTTAAGGGTTTTTTTGCAGCAATTTATTATTTTTTTTTGTGCTTGATAAAGCTTTTTGTGGAAATAATAAATAAAGTCATATCAAAGACAGCAATGTCCCCTTTGTTTTCTGAAACAACAATAAAAAACCAAAAGCTAGAGTTAAAATACCTTTATATATTTTTCATTGAATACACAATTTTTTGACACACTAACTGTAATTTGTAAGTATCTTTCGATTAAAATTCTTTTTTACATGTTCCGAACTTGACTATAGAAAGCTTTCACTTGGGCCCAGTTTGGATTAAGGATATTACTTTTTTTTTTTTGCGGTTTAGGGACTTTTGGGGGCCGGCACATCGCCGGGTGCCTCAGGTGCTTGGCCAGGTGGACTCTGTGTGTCAGTGGCTGGCTTGGGGGGTTTTTTCTGCTTTTTGGCAACATCCTTGTCCTCGGCTTTTTTGGCCTTGGTCTTGTCCTTGGCCTTGGCCTTGGGATCGCTGCTGCTTTTGGGTTTGCCTTCCTTGGTGTCGGTTTTTGCATTGGTTTCACCTGGCTTGGCATCTTTTCCGGGGTTGGCTTCTTTTCCTGGCTTGGCATCTTTTCCTGGCTTCCCATCTTTACCCGGCTTGGCCTTGTCCTTGTCTTCAGGTTTGGGATCGTTAATTTCGCAGGCCGGAGTCCTCTTGGGCTTGCCAATGCACACATCGGACAACCGAAAGTGCTCCACATTATAGGCGGAAATGCCACGGATCTTGGGCTCCACGTTCTTGGCATAGACATCCGTGGCCAGCTCCTCCAGGTCCACCTCCTTGTCCTTCAGCGCTCGCTTGCACTCCTCATCCACGTACTTCTTGATCTTGTCGTCCAGCTCCTTCAGCTCCTCCTCGCAGGACAGGCACAGCTCGATGATCTGCTGTCGGAAGCTGGTGATCGGATCCCGCGACTCCCGCACCTTCTGCACCTCCTCCCGCGACCGATACGATAGGCCCGGATCGGACATCGAATGACCCACATACCGATATGTGCTCATCTCGAGCACTATGGGCCCGTGCTTCAGGGCATAGTCCAGCGCAAACTGGGTGGCACTGCGAACGGCCAGCACCTGATTCCCATCCACCCACAGACCGGGTATGTACTGGCCCCGCATATAGAAGTCCGTCATGGCGGAGGCCCGGCTGGCCTTCGTGCCCATCCCGTAGTGATTGTTCTCGCACACAAAAATCGCCGGCAGACACCACAGCTTGGCCATGTTGTAGGCCTCGAACACCTGACCCTGATTGGCCGCCCCATCGCCATACAGGCAGTAACAGACGCCGCCATCATTCCGATACTTGTGGGCCAAGGCCACACCGGTACCGAGGGGCACTTGGGCGCCCACAATCCCGTTGCCGCCATAGAAACGTTCAGTGTACATGTGCATGGAGCCACCTTTGCCCCGCGTGGTGCCCGTTCGGAAGCCCAGGAGCTCAGCCATAATTTCGTACAGCGAAACGCCCATTAGGTAGGTCCAGACATGGCAGCGGTAGGCAGTGATCAGAGAATCCTGCTTGCGGATCCGGCTCCTCATGCCCACGGCCACCGCCTCCTGGCCATTGTACAGGTGACAGAAGCCGCGGATCAAGCGTTTCTTGTAGTAGGTGTCGGAGGTCATCTCGAGCCGTCGCGCCTCCACCATTTGCGTGTACATGGTCAGAGCGTCGTCGCGGGACAGTTCCACGTCCATGGGGGGACTGGTCTCCAGGTCGTAGCACTTGAAGGTCTGTTGGGGATTGGCAAAACAAACACTTGGGAATTATAGGGATATATTCCCGACTCACATTCTCCAGCGTCAGGCAGCTACATTTGTATCGCGCCAAATCCTGGCCAGCCAGGACTCCATGACTCCTCAACAGCGAGCGCAGGCGATGGCTTCTCATCATTGTCCCCAAAAAACGCTTTATACCTGGACACCAAAATGAGCAGTTCCAGAAAAAATAAAGTTCCTTAACGGAATCTGTTTAAAGCTAAGCTAAATATTAATAAACAAATGACAGTTGAAGCGTGTGAACTAGAGAGAGACGGAGAGTGAGATCTTAAAAAAGAAAGAGACGGAAAATAGTGGGGACTTACAGATGCATAGGTAAATCCAAAGAACTCGCTTGTTTTGCAAACAAGTAAGAAAGTTACAGTCAACTTTGCTCGACTGTGAGATACCCGGTACCTAAACGCTTGTGCTTTACACTAAAAGGCAATTTAAAATTGTACATACATTATCATACTCTACTTGGATACTTCTTCAAATAAATCGCCTCTCGAATTAGCTCCCGACCTAAACAATTTAATGTCATACTTAAATATGAATGATACATTTTCAAAAAATGAATTATGTTATTTCTTGTCATTTCTTGGCGCCACTGTATCGCGCGGCCAAGGCTCGAATACGCCACCTGTCGGCTACAGCTTACAACAGCAGCGCCTTAGGGGTTGTCTTAAAATTCTCACATTTTTGCTAATATCTCCCATGTTTATCATCCGATTCTACTGAAATTTTCAGAAAACGTCCGCTTAAGCCTATTTATTTATTGTATCTATTAACTTTAACCCGAAAATAACGAGTATAGCTTATTTAACGTTTTTTATGATTTTTGAGGGCACAAGTAGGCGTGGTCAAATTTGAGAAAAAAACTTGATTTGCGTGCCACAGATTCCAATGTTGTCACCAAATTTGGTAACTCTAGCTCTTATAGTCTCTGAGATCTGTTGTTTCACACGGACGGACGGACAGACGGACATGGCTAAATCGACTCGACTTGTGATGCTAATCAGGAATATATATACTTTATGGGGTCGGAGATGCCTCCTTCACTGCGTTGCAAATATCATGGCAAAATTATAATAGCCTCTGCAAGGCTATAAAAATACAAGCTCGATTGTTTGGTAATTTTTCTAGGTATTTATATATTTTCAACAATTTACACCTCGCTTTATCCATTACTGAACACGTTCGTAATATAATATCCAATGCAGTGCCCCCAAGTGAGTTATGTGCTACAATGTGGCTGATTAGCTAAGCTTCCTGGGGCCTCTCTTTTTGTGTGGGTTCTCGGTTGTCGTCTACGCGGGGGATTCCATCTATTTTTCATCCATTTCTGTTTAACATTCGGCTTAATAGCTAGAGATTTCGCTTGTGTCTAAGTGTCTGTCTTTGTGGGTCTGTCTCTGTCGTCTTTGTCTGTCTTTGCGTTGGTGTTGTTGGTTTTGTGTGTGTGTGAGTTCCCGAATCGAATTCGTTTAGTGATTGACACCCTTGCGCTCCTGGATGTGATCCAGATTGTAGGAGATGGTGCCGCGCAGCTTGGACTCCAGACAGTTGGAGTAGACGTCCGTCCAGAGATGGCTCACGCCCAGCTCGGCATCGCTCTTGGCGAAGGCAGTGGCCTCGTCGATCTCCTTGCGCACCTTCAGATCGATGGCCTAAAAAATTATAACAAATATTAATTAATTAATAATAATGAATAATTAATGAATACCCACCTTGACCTCATCGGCGGAGAGGAGGCCCAGCTCGATGCAGAGCTCCTTGAAGGAGGTGATGGGGTCACGCTTCTGGCGCACCTCCTGGATCTCCTCGCGCGTGCGATACGAGGTGCCGGGATCGGACATCGAGTGCCCGGAGTAGCGGTATGTGTTCGTCTCCATCACCAAGGGACCGACAGTGTTCACATAGTTGATGGCGAACTCGGTGGCGCTGCGCACGGCCAGCACATCCATGCCATCCACCCAGATGCCGGGCAGGGCGTCGCCGCGTGTGTAGTAGTCCGTGTTGCAGGACGCACGCTCCGTGCTGGTGCCCATGGCTGAAAGTGGATTAGGAATTTAGTAAAAGTAATCAAGTATCCTTTCTAGACCCACCATAATTGTTGTTCTCGCACACAAAGATCACTGGCAGCTTCCACAGGTAGGCCATGTTGTAGGCCTCGAACACCTGGCCCTGGTTGGCGGCACCATCGCCGTAGAGGGCGAGGCACATGCCACCGTTGCCCTTGTACTTGCAGGCCAGGCCCACGCCAGTGCCGAGGGGCACTTGGGCACCAACGATGCCGTTGCCGCCATAGAAATTCGGTGAATACATGTGCATGGAGCCGCCCTTGCCGCGGGCACACCCGCCCTGGACGCCAGTGAGCTCGGCCAGCACACCGTTCGGTGAGACGCCCATCAGGTAGGTCCAGCCATGGACGCGATAGGCCGAAATAATGTTATCCACATCCCGCATGGCCGCCTTCATGCCAACGGCGCAGGCCTCCTGGCCGGAGTACAGGTGACAGAAGCCACGAATGATCTTCTCCTTGTACAGATTGCCGGCGGCAGTCTCCAGTCTCCGGATCGTTTGCATCTGTGTGTAGTACTTGAGGGCCTCATCCTTGGTCAGTTTCACTTCCGTGGCGGGTCCCTCGTCCAAGCGATGCAGCTTGAAGGGCTGGAAGGGGTAAGAAAGGGAGGGAATTAGAGCGATTTACTCGAAAACAGCTGATTTATGGCCACACGAATGGCGTGAGAATTACCGTAAACAGAGAGGCAGTCACGCAGAGAGAGTGAGAGCGGGACAGCGACAAAAATCACCGATCGCGTTGCTGATAACAACTATTGTGCTTTTTTTTTTGTGCGTGCACAGTCACGCGGCGGCCACGCAAAGAAGAGAGGACAACACGACACGATCTCCGTTAGTTGCCGCCGACTGCGTGACCTTGTCATTTCAAAATTAACTTGACCGGCAAAAATGCAACCCTGTGCACTCGCTCGCACACACACACACACACACGCACGCACGTCAAGTTAACAGAAAGCGCATTATGTAATCCTTTCTCTGGTATTTTTTACGCGTATCTCTATAGATATGTGTGGATTTACTCACCCGATTCACCTGAACGGTGGCTTCCGTGGCATAATTGTTGGTTTTCGAAACGCCAGCCTGTGCTGCATTCTGGAATAAACCGAAAAACGACGATGAATATCTGCAATGTTGCATCCCATTGTTGTTGTTGATGTTATGTCTCTTTCCGCTGCTGTTGTTGTTGTTGTCATTGTGGCTGCTGCTGATTGTGATTGCTCGCTTTTTGTTTTGATTAAATATTGTTGTTGTTGTCGTTGGGTAGTGTGTGTGTATTTGTTGTTGTTAAATGAGTGACAACAATTAAAAATGTTAGTGGGTGACATTTGTTGCGGAATTACGTACTTTTTGCAGTTGCTTAACAATAATTGGCAATTCGCTAACGCGTGACAGAGTGCGCAACATTTTCGCTGAAAATCGAGGGTTATATATGGTCTCTGGGCTAAATCGAACTATATATTATGACTGGATTAAATTTTCGCACGCTGGAGCTGCCACACGCTATCTGCTGTCTCGGTCGCACTGCCGGGCGTCGTTGAAAGTTAAACAATCTTAAAAAAAAAGCAGCGAGTTTATCAACTTCTATATTGCACAACTATGATGTGACCGCGGTGGGGTTAGCGGGCAAATACCAGCAGTGTGACCGTTCCAAATATACTAGATATGCATTTCCATGATGATATTTTAAAGTATTCTATCGATTTTTAAGCTTTTACTTTTAAAAACATACTTTAAGCCTAGTACTCAGACAGAAAAACTGTTCGCAACCCGAAAAAGATTTAATATTTTTCAAGTGTGACCGCTTCTAAAAACGCACTTTGGCATTTTTGGGAGGTAAATGGTGCGGTCATACCAATCTTAAATCAGCTGTTTTATATTTACAATTATTTATTTTATATTTGAAAGACAATTCGCATAGACTTGTAGTTTCGTTTTGGAATAGCTTATTTGCGCACAATGACCACCAACGCCGTCGCCCAGATTCTCTCGACCATGCACAACCGCCTCTTTTTCTCCCTATTACTTGTCCAACATTCTTTCCTGGATCGACGACCAGGACAAGGGCTACTCTACCGGCTGCTGCTGGTGATTCTGTTCTTACCAAGTGGAATTAACTACCATCTGGGTGGTGGCGGTGGTTGCCGCAGCTACTCCTGCTGCCACCAAATTGTTTGACTGGTGAAATGATTCAAAGTTACTTCGTTCTTGATGGATGCGAGACTCTGAGATCCTTGCTGGCATACATTTGGTTAGAGTTGGTACTCCTCCTGCGCCCGGTTCTGTCCATTGCTGTACATGTTCTTTTCCAGCTTGGCAATGAAGGATATGTCCACCCAGATACTGCTCTCAGCAGCTGCGGCCTCTGAATGTCCTTCTCGAGTTTGGCAATGAAGGATTTGTCCAGCCAGACACTGCTCTAAGCAGCAGCGGGCGGTGACCGTCGCCTCTGACGCCTTCATCTCAGAAATCGAACGTGACATCTCATAGTGCTCATCAAAGTCATAACCAAATATCGAGGGACCTATTTCCTTCCAGGCCTTTATTTATGCAAATGTTTAATATTGCCCAAATCCCTTATCATTGAATTGGCCTCTACCAATTTAATTATTATAACTTTATCTGCTCTTCTAAACGCCTGGACTGGGCTTTTGAAAACATTATTGTGTTTGGCGGGATCTATATTTTTGAATTGTGTGAAGAAACAGTAAGAGAGAGTGAGATGCCAACAGTTGAGAACAGGTCGGTTTATTAAATTTTTTATTCTCCCCCTCCCCCGTTCTGGAAATACCGAAAGTCTCCCTTCGCGCCACCTGGTATTTTTCTGGTATGTTTCTGGTATTTCGTTCGTTCGTCTGCGTACCGGCCTTTAAAACAGCGCTGCCGAACACCGTTTCCCGACTATTCACCTCTCGCTCTCTCTCACTGCTTAGAAACGCTGTTCGCGTGTCTGAGTACTAGGCTTTAAACAATAAAACGTGGTATAGAAGGTACATTTATTTTTCTTTCTGTTATCATAGGACACGTTTTATGATTTTAATTTTTTCGAGAAACACTTTACAGCACTGCATATTCTGACGATCTTTATATTCGATTTTTAAGCAATTTTATACACAGATAACTTTAATAGGTTATGATATTTTATAAACCAGCGAGCCCAATTAATTCCATAATATTTTCTGGTATCGAAAATACCAAATACTTACCATACTCTGCCTGAAAGAGTATCCCGCCCAACTGAAATTTGAGATGAAACGCAACCCTGGTTTCAAAGAAGTACTTTTATTTCACATTGAAGATCTCATTTGGTTTTTGTTTTTTATTTTAATATTTTGGTTTTTTTTTGCCTTCTCATTTCTTACTCGTATTGTTACTTGAAATTGCCATCATAGCTCCGTATTTTAGCGTTGCAGTTGCACTATTGCACCTGCGTTTTATCGCTTCACCACCTCACATAATTCACTAATCTCTTACAAAAAAAACTTAAGTATTGTTTGTTTCTTGCACACAAAATAAAACCGAGTAACGAGTAAATTAGAGTTAGACATAGTATGTAGAATAGACAAATAAATTGAATTAAAAGGTTTACCAACTAAGTTTTAAACTAGTTTTTGTATATATGTATGTTTTGTATTTAATTATTATTCTCGGTTTCTCAACAGAAATGGCAGCTAAAAGATTTGAGTTTTAAGAGTTACTACCAAAGAAATGAAGAAATGGATCGATCGAAGGGAGTAAACTAAGGGGGAAAAATCTCAAGAGAAGCTTTCTTTTTCGCCATCTCTCTGTATTCTGTATCGCTCTCGTTTTGTCCTGTCTTTCGGTTTTCTGGTTTTCTGTTTTTTTCTGTTACATCAAAAACTGGTTTTACACACAAATATTTTGCATTATGACAAAAAATTATGTTTTTGTTTTTCTTTTATATTGTATACATATGTATATATATACATATACATATACACACATATATATATTTGTATATAAACACTTATTAGAAGTCCTCATGTGTGTGTTTTTCTTTGTCTTTGCCGTTAGAAACTCGCCATCTTTCCTTTTTAAGACAAAAAAAAAAATGTTTCCTCGTGTCTTTTTGTAGATTTTCTTTTGTTTTTTGTTTATCGTAAGTGAGTGGGAGTGAGGGGGTGTGTGTGTGTGAGTGAGAGAGAGAGAGGTTCGTATCTTACCGTTAGCATAAATAGTTTTGTGTCTACGCAAAAAACGTGCTGAGCAATAATCTAAAACGCAATAGCCAAAGAGAGAGAGGTGCAGTGTGTGTGTACGTGAAAAGTAACGGTAAATGTTCGTAGTAGTGTGTGTGTGTGTGTTGTGGAAGTGTAAATGTTGGTTGGTTGGGTTGTTGTTGTTTTAGGAAATTACGTATTAAGCTTTTTTTAGTAGATTTTTACTTAGTTTTTTTCTTTTGTTTCTTTTGCTTAATTTACACCAATGTTTACTTTATTTGTATTTCTTGCATGAATATATATATATATATATTTATATATTTTTGTTTTATTCGGATTCTTGTTTCGGTTCTCATTTGCATTCCTCTTGAAAATCTTTGTTTTTACGTTTCCATTCGGTCTTTTTTGTTTTCTTGTTTTTTTGGTTTTGTTTTGCATAACATAAATCCGATTCGAAGAAACACATAGCACACATTTAGTATATAAACGACAAGATGATAATTATATATTTTGCTTGTTTCGGGCTGTTGTTGTTGTTGTTCTTGTAAGCTTTTCCCCCATTTTGCACATATTTCTTTTCGGTTTCTTGTTTTTCTCTCCAATATTTCTTACTGCTTGCAGTTTCTACAAAAAGTTCTTGTTGCATACTTTGCTGCTGTGGATGGACAATACATATACACATACACACATACACATATGCATATATACGTTTGCTTCTTTTGTAATTTGCTGTTGTTGATTTTTCTGGTATTTTATTGTTGTTGGTTAGCAATCAAGGGAAAATGCGAGGAAAGGCGTAAAGAAAGCGGGGGGCTGTAAAATCCATGTCCAGCACACACCGATTTTTGGTTTCCTCGAAAGCAATGAATAATACATTGTATAAGTACACAGAGAGAACAAAACCCATCTCCATTCAAATATTTTAAAGTTAACTCAAAGCCCCATCAATATTATATATTTTAAGGTGACTTGAATACTATAATTAAGATATACCAATAATGGAAAATACCAGATTTTAAAAGTCTCCGTTAATTGCTATGAAAAGTTTGACATTTTGTAGCATACTTTTGGACAGAAATAGGATTTTTATAAAAAAAATCGAAGACATTTAAGAAGTAATAACCAATTACTTTAAGCTTTCCCTTAAATTTGAAGATTATACATTTCAACACTAATTTTTTATAAAAAATAAAATGATAATTTAACTTGGCAAAGTCCAAGGAAAAAGGAACAGCGAACTGATCACCAGTTTGTAGATTTTTCTCTGTGCATCTATATTAGAAGTGTGTGTGTGTGTGTGTGTGGTGCATGTATGTGTATGCAAATTTCACATTATACTATTTTCTTTTTCTGCTATTTTCAGCTTGATTTCCGTTTACACGTGTTGAGAGAGAGAGAGCGCGATTTCAATACACATATAAATAATCCATCCAACAGAAAAATATGTGAGTTTTCCTTACAATTTTCGTTACTTTTACTTTTTGTCTTTCTTTTTTTTTTCTTTACTTTGCTCGTTCGGTTGTAGTGGTGGTTGTTGCCTGTGCTATGTGTCCGTGTCTGTGTTTCGTGTGTTTGGGACTGTGTGTGGTTCTTGCCTCTGCTAAGGAACACAAAAATCTAGGGGGGGTGGGGGGTTTGGAATACCCAAAATAAAGTAAAAAATAAATAATAAAAATACACAACGCATTGGGTTTTTTGTTTATCTTTTTGTTTTCGATTTCATTTCTAGTTAACAATGGTTTTTAATTACGCTTTTGTTGTTAAGGATTTATTTAACCAAGCGCCAGCACATGATACATTTGTTGGGGGAAATAATAAGGAAAATAGAAAGTGTAGCATAATATTGTGGGACGCGGCAAATGCAACCGAATTTGTTGTTTGCAGGGTGTGTGTGTGTGGTGTGTAAACAGGATGGGGAGTGATGATGATCGTCGTTGGTTCATGTCTTTGTTGTTTTCAGTGTATTTGCAGCGTGTGTGTGTTCTATATCGTTTCATTTATTGGAAACTGTTGCTTAAATGTTTTGTTAATTGTTTGGATTTCCTTGTATCTTTCTTGTGTGTAGCGAGATTCCAAGCGTGGCGCACACTGATATGCCGGGAGTACCCCCAACAAAAAAAAAAGGTATTCCCCAAACATTCCATATGCACACACGCCCAAGGAGACAGACAAGTGTGTTAGGGTGGTGTTTTTGGAGCGCAGCAGGGACCGGAGGGAGGATCTAGGCGATATTATCATCATCATCAGGCTTGGGCAAAACCGGCGGCATTAGCCACGACGACTGCGGTTGGTCTTGTTTCGGTTGCTCCTCGATGTCGGCACGACGACAACTGCTGCAACTGGTGGCATCGCTATCCTCCACAATGGTGCCGCCATCATCATCATCATCATCATCATCTTCTTCTTCATCATCATCGTCGCCGTCGTCCTCGTCGTCCGCATCGCCGCCCTCGTCATGGTCGCCGCCGCCGCCCGCCTCTTCTGCTATATCCTCCTGATCATCGGTTAATTCCATCACCTGCTGCTGCTGCTCCTCTTGTGGCATATCGGTCATCATTTCCGCATCCTGTAGCTGTTGTTGTTGTTGTTTTGGTTGTGTTTGTTGTTGGTTGCTGCGTTGCCCATGCTGTTGCAACATTGATGCAGCAGCATGCTCTTCCTCTCTGTGTTCGTGTTGCTGTTGTTGCTGTTGCTCCTGTTGCTGTTGTTGCTGTTGCTGCTCCAACAGCCTCCTCACCACCACTTCATCCGACTCGACAATACTTTAACCGCTCTTAAACAATAAAATGGCCACCTGGCCCAAATAGAAGTAGATGAAGTGGCGCGTCTCGTGTGTCACATACGATCCAAAGTTGCGGCCAACAATGCAATGCCATGTGGGGTTGTACTTTTTGTCGAACTCCTTCTTGATGTAGGCGGCAATGTCCTGGAATTGAGAAAAAATAGAGAGATAAGATTAATACAAGGTTTCATATTAATTCCATTAATAGTAATAATAACTTATTAATCGAGAAAAGATAGGGAGAAGTGGAGATTAATACAGGGTTTTATTGCAGGGGTGCCCAAATGCTGCTTATGGCAGAGCAATTCACCAATACGCACAAATAAAAACACAAATACATAGAAGGGAACGTTTCTGCACTGAGAAAAATTGTAGTGAATAAAAAATAAACAAAATATTCTTTTTTTTTTTTTTTTTTCAATAAAGTAATTCTTCGTATTTAATTGCTATCTGTTCAGCTGATAAAGAAGCTATGATGCCATAATAGGTAGTGAAATGCTTTTGAAAATTAAACTTTTTATTAGCTACTAATATGGTAAGGCAAACAATACATTGGGGCTCACAAAAACAATTTTCACTACAAAATAAATTGCCTGCAACGAAAAGTACGACTGATTTCTTGCAATGTAGATTGTGCAAAGATCCAACAACAATTTACATTCGGATTAGCGAGTTAACGGCAAAGCCTATGGAAGTGTTGTTGTCCAGTTCAACGAAGGCGCGGAGAACGAAGAGAACACGAAAAATTGTTAGTGTAGTCTGCTTTGTCAGTGGAGGGAGCCGCACATGCATATGGCTCTTGCTCTTCCTATAGCAAGAGCAATTGCAAAAACAAAACAAGTAAGAAAGCTACAGTCGACTGTGAGATACCCGGTACCTAAACGTTTGCGCTTCACACTAAAAGGCAATTTAAAATTGTACATACATTATAATAGTCTACTTCGATACTTCTTAAAATAAATCGCCTCTCGAATTAGCTCCCGACCTAAACAATTTAATGTCATACTTAAATATGAATGATACATTTTATGGGAACACATAAAAACCCGCTCGATCGGCGTCAAAAAATGAATTATGTTATTTTTTGTCATTTCTTGCTCTATTCTTTTGTCATTTCTTCTGCAGTTGGCGCCATTATATCGCACGGCCAAGGCTCGAATGCGTCACCTGTCGGCTACAGCTTGCAACAGCAGTGCCTTAGGGCGGTGTGTTAAAATTCTAACCATATTGCTAATATCTCCCATGTTTATCATCCGATTTTTCTGAAATTTTCAGGAAACGTCCATTTTATTTTATTTATTTATTGTATTTATTAACTTCAACCCGAAAATAACGAGTATAGCTTATTTAACGTTTTTTATGATTTTTGAGGGCGCAAGTGGGCTTGGTCAAATTTTAAAACAAACTTGATCTGTGTGCAACAGATTCCAATGTTGTCACCAAATTTGGTAACTCTAGCTCTTATAGTCTCTGAGATCTGTTGTTTCACACGGACGGACAGAGGTTGGCACTAACCCATAATACCCTTGTACCCTATGGGTACCGGGTATAATGAGCTTGATGAGCAATGGCTTGGGCATCAACGTTTTATTGATTCTATCCATAGTAATAAATAATAATAACTTATTAATCATTGCCTAATTCTAACCTTTTATCCATTTTGACTGCTTACGCTTACGCTTACTAACTTTTTAAGTAACTTTCTTTCCCTGCCTTGCCCCCCCTTCATCGTTTTAAAATCCAATATTTATGGACATGCCTTCACTCACAAAAAGCGTAGCGTATTTTCTTCTCTCGCTCTCTCTCTGGGCAAATTGAATTATTAAACAGAACAAAAAACACAGTTTCTATTTTTTGCCCTGTGCAACTGCCAATTGTCGAACAAGTTAACGCCACATTCCATAAAGCTGTCAAAAAATGCAATGGCAAGAATAACACAACAGCAACGGAGAGGTTGCAACCCCACAGGTTGTGGGAAGAGAAGAAAAGAGAAAAGCGAAAAACGAAAAACGAGTCAAAGCTGGCGAAAACAAATGCCTAAGTGGCTGCTAACTGTTTCGAAATTAGCGGCAAAGCGGCGAGCAGCAAACTCAATAAAATGGTAAAACGAAAAACCAATTTCCCAGTCGTCGTCGTCGTCGCCGCCATCCCCCACGGGGTCGTCTCTCTCTGTCACTAGGGTAACCCAAATTGTGACCTCAAAAACAGAGGCAGGGCACGGCAGCAAGCAAAAGTGGGGAAGGGAAAGGAAATTCCACACGACGACGGGGAGGTGAGGAAAACGAAAAGTTATTCCGTGCTAATGAGTTAGTTATGATTGTTGCGGTGTTGTTCCTCGGCAATTTGATGGAAATTAAAGGCCGGCCTTTTGAGGCAAAGCTAATTATGTATGTGTTCGCACCAGCAACCCCCAAAAGCCCAGCCCCAGAATGCAAGCAGCAGAAGAAAGGTGGTAATAAAAGGTAGAAAGAGGCTAAAAAGGGTACAAAGAGGCTACGAAATAAGTGAAAAAAGGGTGGCAAGGCTAGTGTGTGTGTTGAAACCAATGCAACTTAGTCGTCTGTGGTAAATGTCAAAGGTCATTGCCAGACGTTTTTGGCGGCTAAGTCCAGGGTTACGCAAAACCACACACACACGCACTCGCCGCTCTCTCTCAGCTTCAAACGCACACGCAGCAGCCGCAGCCAAGCGCAGCAAACAACACAAATAACCCGCATAGATATTATAAAAATACAATGGAGGTCACACAAATATAAAGCTTTTATAGCACAGTTTAAAGGGCAAGGAGGAAGGAGGTTGATATATTTTTGCAGAGTTCATTTTATTAATCAAGTGCAAGTCGTTGCCTTAATTTATACATTTCATTTAAATTATAATAACATCTTTTGTTACTCCGATCCATCCAATTATCGCCACCCCGAACTGTGTTTTTCTTTTCAAACTGTAAAGAATGAGGAAGAAAAACAGCACGAAAGAATAAAAGAATAAAGTCTTGTTCCCTTTCGAAAAGTTGAGGCAATCTGAAAGTTTTACTTGTGCCATACTTTCGGGGCGCCACACTTGGAGTTGATTTCATTTAGTCACCGAAACGGGCGTTGGGGGGTTAAAGGACCCAACGCGACCAGGCTCGACCCGTTCCTTATTGCAGGCGAATGCGTGCAAAGTCATAAACTTAACCCGGTAACCTCAAAACGAACAAAATAATAATAAAAAAAAAAAAGAAACAAGGACAAGACGATGAAAAAAATAAAAATAATAATAAAAGAAAAACAATATAAAGCTGATTTAGTTGAGTGCCATTATCCAATTCCGTCATTTAGCTATCCTTCAATCAAAGTTGTTGTCATCATCGCCGCATTATACAGTCAGGTTTCGATAAAATAAACAATAATTCACTTGAGGGGGATTTTCTCTATAAGAATTCGTAGGAGCTGATAGCTAATTTAAGCTGCATAAATCAAGGCGTGATTATAATGCCAAAAAGACTCACGAGTTTGTCCCTAAATTCGTACTTGGGAATTATAGGCTCACTCTTAATACGCTTAATGTTGGTTTGAAACCATTTTTTAGGGTAATATTATTGGGTTTGCCCTTTCGAATAACTGTAGTGGAATCCTTTCAGCGATCGTTGTTGAATTCGTACTTGGAAATTTTAGGTTTTGAAGACATTTTTTAAAAGGTAAATCATTGGGTTTGCTCTTTCGAATGAACACTGTAGTGGAATCCTTTCAGCGATCGTTGCTATTAAGTCATTCCAGCTGTTTTCTATTTCGTATGGAGTTTTCCTTTCTTACTTTTGGCTTTCTCACATATTTTAAGGCCTATTGCGTGTATATTTTCGTGTCGTGTCAGACGACAATATAAAGTTGATTGTTTTATATTCAATTTGGTTTGGGATGGGTCGCAGCCCGACCCCCCTAGCAATGCCATGGAATTTTGTTTTGGCAACGCCAAAAAAAAAAGTGTATATATAAAATGAACATTCCGACACACACTCACCCACGAAGGGGGTTGCCAACGAGTGAGTGACTTGGAGTGGTGTGTTGTGCTGTGCCGTGTTTTCCGTTTTGTGCCACTAAGGAACACATAAATATGCACACAACACACACACACAGCACACACAACAAGCAAACACACACAACACATGTAAGCGTAATGAAACCGACATTGCAATTTTCAGTCATATAAATTGCGAGGGTTAAGAGAAGGGAACAGAGGATGGACGGACGAAGAGTGACACATTTTGGCAAGACTAACTGATTGCTTCCTTCGAAAATAATGAAGGAACTCCTTCATTTTTGATTGACATAAAGGGGATTCCTCGTATTTATCTAGAAAGGAAATAGGTATTTCAATGGGGAAACAAGATTTCCTTCTGCTTTCGGCGTGTTTATCACCTTTTCGGGGAGTAAAGTTCTGTTGACTCGTCTTTGCCATAAATAGCTAACTTGGAAATCTTACTCTACCCTGAGCGGGAGTCTGTCAAGCGTACACCGTGTCAGCTTTCGAATAACAAATATTAATTTATGGCTCTAGATTCCTCAACATGTTTACCATAACCCATAAACACAGCCATGAGAATATCTAAAATATACATTTCTCACTGTAAAATTCGATACCTCAGAGCTGCATATTTGTTTTCGTTGCAAAGCCCAGCAAATTGAATTCGAATCGCCTGCAAATTCTTGATGGGAGAGAAAAACGCAAAAGATGCAAGAAGAGCCAGGCCAAAGCCCGAGCCTGAGCCTGGTTGCAGGTAATTCATGCACGCAGGCACCGCAGAATAATTCCCTGGCCATTTAGACCGCAACAACACCTGGAAAATATCCCCAAGGCCTCCGAGAGCCCCAATAAATATGCTTGGCCATGTTTGAAGGAGTGGCGAATACGGAAAAAATGCAGGAAAACAAAAAACTTCGAAATGGAAATGGAAAAGAAAAATCCGCAATGAATGTGTGTCAATAAAAAATGGATGCATGTGTGTGTGAGTGTGTGCCGTGCCATGGCATGCCCCCATCTCTATTTACATACAAAATATATTCGTTGGTGGCCCGCATATATTGATTAAACATTTTTTGGCCACGCAAAAAATCACAAAACAAAACCCATTAAAAAAGGATAATAAAAATGACAAAAATCAAACTTGCAACCAATAAATGCAAAAATGTTTATCTACGCGTCGCGCTTTTATTTGCTTTCATCTTTATTTGTTAACAGGGTTTCGCCTTTTGCGCGAAAAAAAAACAATGAAAGGATAATAAGCCCAGAAAAAAAGACAATTAAAACTAATTAAATTTATTTTTAAAAACTTAAGGCGAAAAATAATGGAAATGGAAATTTATTTTCTGCGATTTTCCTCGTTTCTCCATTTTTTTTGTTCCTGCCCTTGTTGGCTTATTTAGGGCTTTGCCTTTAAATCGCGGCTCACACACACACACACATACACACCTGCAGAATATATACAGATACAAATACATAGACGTACGGCGAGGAGGCAACATAATGCCTATGGATACGATTTAAGCTGCTTGAAAGGTTGCGCGCCCCTAAAAATATATACACAAGGTACGGCACGAGAAAGGCGAAGGCAACAACAACAACAAGAGCACAGTGGGGGCCAGGGCTTAACCCTTGTGTGTCCCGCGGGGGTGAGAGTAGCCCCTCACTCGGGAGTAGAATTAGTTGCGTATCTAATGGATACCAAAAATTGTTTTTCCCCTCTAACCACTTTTTGTACGATTTTGTCTTTCGCTTTGATTGGAGTTTTTAACCCACAATTGCGCTCAACAAAATATATTTTTTTTTATGTTTAATTTATTTAACTTAATTCTCTATTTATTTAATATTTACAGAAAAATATTTACTTTATAAAGTTTACTCAAAATGTAATTGCCAGAGTTTCAACAAAAGGTTCAAAAACAAAACCTATACATATATTGCGTTTAGGATTACAAAAACAAATTATACACATGCCATAATATATTCTATTCCGAGTGACGCCTAACTAGCGGCGATCTTTCTTGAAGGGCTCCAAATTTTAAGTTCGGTGTCCATCCATGCTTTACATTTCCTCAATTAACCCTTGTGTATTTTAATAATTATCTGATTCATTTCCCAATTAACTAAATAGTTTAAGTTCAACAATTTATTTTACAACATTTACTGAATATTAAAACTTAAAAAACTTAATCCTATTACTGTGAACCCAATTGTATAATCAGCTTGCTAGGACTTCAAAGCCCCCAAAAAAGACGGGAGCAAAGGGGTTAAATATGGCAGACCTCTCTCGGTCGGTCGGTTGGTTTTTCCCTGTTAGCAGGTCAGTGTTATTGATTCGAAATAAAGTTGCAATTCCGTTTGTATTTCTTGTCTTGCTTCTCTAATCAATTTATAAATATTTTTCTGCCCCGCAGCAGCATCATTGTCTAAAGGTTAAAGGTTTCCCATATTTTCACAATTTCCCTACTGCGCGCTGGCACTTTCTGTTTTTATCATTTTCCATTAGTCGTCGTCGGTGGCAATTTTTCAATTTTCATCTAAGCAATTAAATTTGTGTGTTCGCCTCTTGTAGCAACAACAACAAAAATCCATATTTAATTACCTAAAAAAAAAAATATATACAAACAACGCACCCACACACAGAGAGAAATAATGGCAAACTTATTATTATGCAATAAGCAGTGGCGCAGAAGAAGGGGAGGCTAAGGCTAAGGCTAGAGAGAGACAACTGGAGAGAGTGGAAGAGGAGGAACAAAGACAAAAGGCAATCAATCGTGCGATTCTATGTGTGTGTGTGTGTGGCATATATTTTATTTATAGCTGCAAGAGGTAGGCTCGACATGGGCTTCAGGTGTCTCTCTCTGTATGGGTGTATTATTCTCCCCCCCTACCCCATTCTCCACACTCCAGCACCTGGCACAACCTCCCCCTCCCCCACTCTCTTTCGCCGCAATGACAACATCCGAGAAGAGGGGAGGAGAGGAGAGCGTGCAAATAAAAACAAAAAGTGTGGCATACTTTCAGGACGTGCTCCTGGAGAATACAGTAAAGACCAGCGAGAAGAGCAATTGAAATCTCCTAAATGCGAAATTAATAACTAAATTCTTGGTAGGATTTCAAGCTTTCATTGTTGCTTACTTTTAAATTTACATTTTATAGCATATAATACTAATTTTCTTTGCTTGGGCACAGAAGAATGTGGCAAATTTCCCTGCACAGCCTCTGTCGACAGCAGCGCTGACCAATTGTTAATTCCAGCTAAATCTAGCCTTAGTTAGCATTAAATCAAAATTTATTTAATCATAGCCATTTGTTAACAATTTTTCTTCCCAATTTAGCCCCTTGTACAATTTCTAACATGTCAAAGTATTGCCTGGGCACCACTGCTTCATCATTATCTTTGCTAACCGATATCCACTGTTTACGTATTCCGCTTTTACTGCTCAATTAGCAGACTCTCTTTCCCTCGCGTTTTTATACCCTCCCTCTGGCCTTTTTATCCACTTCCGCTGTGATTTCAAGTTTACTTTGGTACGCTTTCAAGGGCTTTCTCCTTTGTGTGTGCGTCTGTGTTTTCCAGTGTCCCCCAGTGTACCCAGTGTGTCCCAGTGTCCCAGTGAGTGTGTCCCAGTGTGTTGTCTTCTGCCATTGGCATTGACAAAGGCCCCAGCTATAGTTGATGGCCATCCCCCGCAGCTTTTCCGCCGGCTTTTCCTTCAGCTTTCACCCACCACAACACGCCGCCCACATTTTTACTGACCTCAGTCAGGGTCCTTTTCTCGCTTCTGACCAGCGCACTTTTCATCTCTGCACGGAAAACAATTGCCAGTGGTTTCTGGCATTGAATGATTTGATTTGATTACAAATCTTTAGCTTTTAGTTGAATTTTGTTGACAAATATAAGCATACCATCAAAAATATCCATAAACATATTTGTTTCTACTTGAAATGTTTGAAACTTTTCTTCTGTGTAAGCAAGTAGTGTGTTTTCTTGGCAGTTTTTTCCTTCAATCGCAATCCCATTGCCCCCTTACATATATTGATTATTCAATTTCTCGGACTTTGTTGACATTGCGCGCTGGGCTGATTTTGTTTTTGTTTTTGTTTTCCTTTGCATTCGCAGCCGACTAAATCAAGAGCTTATTAGTTGTTTATCCGCCGCCCCTCCATCTCCATCCGACTGTTAATGATGGTCAGTTTCCCTCTGATTTTCTCCTCATCTTCGCTTTAAGTCAGGGCTACTTTCACACAAAGTTAGTCACGGGAAATTGCTGCTCTTAATCTCTGCCGTGAACCTTTTTTGTAAAGTTTATTTCCAATTTGTTTGCCTTTATTGGGCAATATATTGTGAATTATCTTTAAATGTGGCTTCTATCAATATAAAAGTCTGCTTTTGGAATTTAAACATGTCACATCCTTAATAAACTTGCATTTAATATTTTAAAAGTGATTTCCGCTTGGAAAATCACAAATAGTACATTTTTGCCATATATTAAAAACTTAATTAAAAACTGCAAGAGGTTTTTTTTCTATAATAAAATCCCATATTTCTGCCGAATTGTAAATATGCCTTTTCCCAAAAGTTAATGAAAGAGTCCAGAAAAAACCAGAGAAAAACTGATGGCCTTTAGTGCAAAATGCAGCTGGGCAGGGATAAGGCCAAAGGTCAGGGAGTGTGATAATATTACAAAAATTCCCGGAAAATATTGCAGATTGTTTGTGAAAGGAGTTGCCACCAGAGGGCTCTCTCCCACTCAAAAAGGGAAAACTGCGTCGCAGTTGCCACGTGGATGGGGTACAGTGGGCGGCAAAAAGCTGCTAGTGGGAGTGGATCGAGCGTAAGTTGGCCACAAACCCAAAAGGCTAAAACCGCAAAATTGTGAAATTGCCAAACGCAGTTCACAAAACCACAATTTTTGCAGAAAACGGGCGGCAGTAGCAGTGATTCTTGGCCATAGCTACCCCGAGATGCAACAATGTTCTGTAAACTTTGTGGGTGGTGCCCAGTAAATCCCATTTAATTACGGTTGTGGTGGAAGCAATCAAAAATGAAATAAACTGAAATCTCAACTATACTAGCTGGTCTTCACTTCCAATTATTTTTCCCTCTGGTAAAGGTGCATAATTTTATGTTTTTCACAAATCTTTTGTCTGCCATTTTCAATTTATTTTTCCATGTAAAATAATATCTCTCGGCCCGGAGCCATGTGAAGCCTTTATTTCAGCTTGATTAGAGAGCGAGCTGTGTGCATGCGAGCATACACATCGTATTAAATTCCTAGAAATTCAGCTTGTTTAGAGATTTTGCGAGCAAAACTCCTCGCTCTCTCTCTCTAGGTCTCGGCTGTTGTGTTGTCATGAGATCAACCTAATTGCCGGACTCTTTCCACGAACCAAACACAACACCTGTTGTGTTGGGCTGCAGTCAGTCAGCCATCATCATCATGTTTTTTAAAGCCATCCTCCCCCGGGGCTTGGCTTGCAAGTTTTAAAGCATATTGTGATAGTTAAAAATGTAACTATTCTTATTTTGCATCGACTGGTATTTTAAATTTATATTTTTGATATGATTTCAATGAATTAAATTGGAAGTTTATTGGAAGCTGATAGAAGTTGTATTATAAAATGGAATATAAGAGACTTTTTTGGGTTTTTATTATGATTTATTTGTTTGATTAAGAGGATATATACGGTCTACTGAATAGCTACAAATATAACACAATTTGTTTGATAAAACAACATTGAAGAGATCAGATAAACAATAAATTATCCTTTGTTTTTGAGAAGAAATACCTCATTGAATTACATATTTAATATTAAGGGGTTTATTATAGTTTTGTAATTGTTAACTTCAAATATTTAATCAAGCGTTTTTATGGGATTGCTTGATTTATTGATTAAACCTCACTTTTAATATTTATTAATTTAAGCCTTTGCCTTTGAGAAGGAATACCTCATTGAATTTTTAATATGAAAGGTTTATTATAGTTGAAACCTAGTTTCTTAAATATATTAACTTCACACTCACCTTCTCGATGTTGTACTTCTCGAGGGCCTGTGTCGCGCAGTCGACGGCATCCTGCTGCATCTCCTCGCTCATGTCGGCATTCTTAATCACGGCCTTGCGATCAGACATTGTGGCTGAGTTCTGTTAGCGATCCTTTTATACCAAATATATATATACGGGCCAACTGGAGAGTTGGAGACTTCTTTTTGAATTTGGAGACTGTGTGTGCGTGCTCCTCACTAATTTCTGTTGACTGCAAAGAGAGTGTAGATAAGAGAAAGAGAGGGGGATGAGCATCACCAACTGCGGGAGAGGCGAGCGCATCCGTGAAATGTTATTAGCGTTTTCTTTAATTAAAGAGCGGGTTTTCAATCAAGTTAACACGCACTCACACACACCCACCGAACACCCGCCCACATGCGGACCCAACGCAGGCGCACTGCATACTTTTTCGGGCCAGTTGCTGCTGCAGCTGCCTGCCAATTTAATTATAGAACACAAGCAGCTGCAATATTACAAATCAAATATCAGAGCCACAGAATGACATATTAATGCACACACACACAGGTATATAGCAACAGCAATTAGTCTAGAAGCTGGAGCGAGATGGCAGCTGCAATGCAACATGGCCTTGAGCAGATGCGAATGTTCTCTCACTCCCGCCCACTTACTTTCCCACTCTCCCACCCACACAAACACATGTGTATGGCCCTGACAGAGGCTGCGAAGCAACAGCGAAACAACAACTAATTCAAATTCAAGGCTCTCTCTCTCCCTTGGAAGCCAAGCTTGCCGCTGCAATTGCTCTCTTGTATTTTTCGTAGCATACTTTTGCGAGCATAGCTATGTGGCATTGCTTATTAGTTGCAAAGAGGAAAGCAAAATGGGGGGAGAAAGATCAGATCAGAACAAACGCAAAGCAAACACGGGCTAAATACCCAAACGCAAGCCACACACAGTGGGCGAAGGAAAGACGGGAAAACGGGGAACAGCTCACTAAGTGCGCTTGGCATTTTGCAATTGCAACCTCAAAATCAAAGGGAGAAATGTGGGCGGGAAGGCGGAGGCAAGCAGAGCCAGCAGCACAGCAACCGCAACCAAAATTTAGTTGCTAGGACTACTGAACCTCAAGCCACCTCCCCTTCATTCAGCCCACCCATTTAGTGGCTAAAACCAAAGCGACCAGAAAGCTGGAGATAAAGGACAAGAGCTGAATGGTAGATCCTTGCAAGCAAAAAAATAATCACTGGAAATATGCAAGCTACAACGAGCTTCAGCTTGCATGCGCATTCCTTTTCTGGTAAACTAATTTGCTGGTACAGGCATCCCTCGATAAACAAGACAACCTTTGTAACGTAACATAAGCTAAGATATAGGTCTAACTATAGTAAAATATTGTAGTTGCGAAAATTCTTGGAATTTTTTACTTTTTAGATGTAATACAAAATGAATTTTATGCAATTGAGAGTATAATTCTCAATTCTGAAAGCAGTCCCCATTTGCCATGTTTCCCGAAACACTCAAGAAAGCCAGGTTTAACATAACGTAAAGAACTTTGATACCTAAAGTAGACACTACGTATTTAACCAGGATTTAAAGTTTCTTATTCACTCATTCATTTGCAGTCTGTCTCAATTACCTTTTAAGCTTTTTAAGCGTGATCCTCTTGACTTGAATTTTGAACTTCGACAATTTTTGTGGATATACTTGAATACAATTTCCGCGATAGATTTCAGAAACAGATGCAACGGTTAACAGGATGTGCACAAAGTAAATTTTCTCCCTTCAAAAGTTACGTTAATTTCGCAATATCAAAATCGAAGCTACTGTCTCTGGACGCAGTTTATCTGCAACTGAAATTAGTTCCGGCTCTTTTCCTCCGTATTTTGTGTTCTACCAGGTTCGTGTGTTTGACGTTTGACAGTAAAGTGCACGGCAGAGCAGAGCAGAGCAGACAAATCATAACGGAAACAGGCAACGGCAACTGTCAGCCGAAGCGGAGAGCAGAGAGCACAGTTGACAGGTGGCCAAAGGCAATGAAGCGGGTGAGAGCGAGATGGTTATGCTGCTGCTGCTGCTGCTGCCGATGCTTTTTCATCCTCTTCTTCTGATGAAGTCAATTAGAAACTGCATATTGACAGTTAAGCAAGCGCTAGAGCGAGAGGGGAGGAGGGCAGGGACTATGTTTATGATAAAAGAGAAGCGCGAAACTCTTTTGTTTTCTTTTTTTTTGCCCGTGCACACACACACACACTCAGAGTGAAAATGAAATTATAAATGACAGGCTGACAGCAAAAACTGGAGATGGAGGAGAGTGAGAGAGACAGAGATGCAGAGTGGACCTGCACCTGCAAGTATGCAATGCTCTTTGCACACAAACTCAGGCAGGGTAATTGAATTTCCCCCATGTCCATGTGCGCGCGTGTCCGCGAGAGTGCAATTGGAAACCCGCGATTTTTCCGCTGCAACGCTGCTTGCCTAATTTTGACCATCTTTCCCCCCACACAGCTCCCACCGGCAGCGGGCACTCCATTCATTAGCACTATGCCAACTTGACAGATGACCCTTTTTTTCGGCACCCGTCTCTAGTTTTGTATTTCGATGGAAAGTTCCCGAGAGTTGAAAGCGGAAATTGCTGACCAAAAATGCCGAAATGCCAAAGCATTCATAATTATACCTGGTGACATGACGTCAACCCGAAAACTTGATTCCTACGCCTCCGGCTTCTCAAAAAAAAAAAAAAGAAAATAGCTTCATCATTATTTATGCAGATTCTGATCCGGCCGATATGTGGGAACTTTCGCATAATTAAAATTGCACAACCTGCATTCACAGAACATTCACACACGTTTTTCATCCATTATTCTATGCAGTTTAACTTACCTTTAATTTCCGTTCATTGCGCGGGAATTTTACACACTTTTCGTTTGCGATTCTTTCCGTTTCGTGTTCAGAGTTCAACAGCTGTCACCAAAATGTCTAATAAAATATCTCAAACTTCAAAATGCAAATATGAAGAGAACAAAAAAAAGGAAAAAAAAAAAGAACTGCAAATGTGTTAGCGGCTTCTGTGTTTGGGTGTGTGTTGGTGCCTCCTTTTATATTCTTTCATTCCTCTTTTTCTTTTTGTTGGTAGCAATCTTGCACGCAATACAAATTTAGCACGCCGCGGCTTTTTGCATTTTTTTAGAACAGAACTTTGGGGGGAACGGAACGTGAAAAAAAATGTATGATATTCGTTTGGCGAATTTTGGGAAATTCAGAAACCGGAGCGATGCGAAAAAATTCCCATATATATTTCTTGTACTTGTGTTGTGTGTGTGGGATTGGTGTGTTTACCGCTAAGCGTACTCGTCGTGGTCGCCTGGATGGGACTGGAATTGAATTGTACAGCACGTCGGCCTGACTGGGTGACTGGGCGCTTTGGTTGGTTTTGGTAAACTGGCCGACGAATTTCGATCGAAGGCGACAGGCGCCGACAAGCCAATCGTTCGCGGCGCTGATTGGCTGGCGCCGGGCGGCGTCTGGCAGGCCGCGTCTGGCGGACGGCGTCTGGCAGCTGTGATGCGCGGCCACCACTTATCGATTTGCAGATCGTAGTGGAATAACAGACACCGGGTGCCCGTAACTAAATTTAAGAATACCAAAACAATTTGTTTTCAACTATTAAGGACAACTATTTATATATTTGGAGGAAAATAATTATTTTTTGGGCAATTAAACCCATTCGATGGAAACTGATACTTATTCGATAACAAGTTTTTTGGAACGAGCATCTCAGACGCCAGGTAAATCGACAGAGTTGCTTGCGATGAAAAAAGCTGGGCGGGAAATTGAATATAGACAAAAAATAATAATATTAAGCATGGAAACAATTACAAAGAATAATCATTTGTGTAATTAATCGTTTTGAATTTCCCCACAAGCTTATTTCTAAAAGCAGAACAGACACTTTCCAGCCCTATTTACCAGATGAAAACTTAAAATGGTCATACTATTTGGCGGTAAAATAAGGTCACTTATTTAATCTTATATTTTTAAAAATATTCTTTGTAACTATATATGTACAAATATTGGCACATTTTCGAATAAGTATCATATGTGGAAATATCTAATTTTACTATAAAAAATAATATATTCAGCATAGAGTGGCAAAGTAGTCGAAAAATTAAATTTGTATGGCTTTAGCTGCACAAACAAGTAACAACCAATATTTTTCCGAAACTTGCACCATTTCCTGAAAATATAATGATATTTGCAACATAGCAACAAATATTAATAAAGTAAAAAGTGTTTTATTCAATTATAAAATATGATGCGATATTTGTATTATTTCAGAACATGTTTATTATTAAAAAATGTAACATATTAAGATAGACTTATATTTTAATTATCTGGTTTCATCAAAAAATCTTTAATTATATCTGAATATATAAATTATATGAAATACGATACTTTTGCGGACACAGTTACGATAAAATTAAAGCCTAATTTTAATCGGAACTAAGCGTTTTCAGCTATTATATTTCCCAAGATAATGGGTTTCTTTAAATTTTGTATTAAAATCTCAATTTCGTAAAAATGCGATATACAATACTTTTGCGAAAATGCGTCTAAATGACTCAGCTTTTTCAAATTTCAGCTTTAACGAATGCCTATAATATAATTAAACAAACTATTTAAGCAGTGTATTAGTTTTAAATACAAACTAATTGAGAAAACTATGCGAGAAAATCATTAATTGTAGCAATAATACTATACTAATATATCGATTAACCAGCGATAGCCGACCCGCCCAGTCATTGTTATCGAGCCGAAACGCTTTTAGTATATTTTATGTACAGCACAGAAAAGGTATTTTCCTTCTACTTTCACAACGGTCGCACGCTTGCTTTCTATTTGATTTCTCGTCTTATTTTTTTCCAACGATTTTTGTTAACAATTTACCGTGCATTTTGTTGTTGTGTGTGTGAATGTGAACGCGCTTGACGATCAGAATCGGTGTCGAAAGCAAAATTCCTCGAGTCGCAACGAAAACGCTGACAAACAACGAATCATCAAGGTGAAACTGCGCGCCCCACAGCTGGCATTGACTCTTGGGGGCCCCCCTATCTCCGTGTATATCGCCTCACTCTCTACTGATATAAGCCCTAGTTCCCGCCCCCCGAAGACAGCCTTATTTCGGATTAATAACAACATTTGATTTTGGAACAAGGCAGCAGGAAAGTTTTGGCGGCGATTTTGCTAAATACAAAATACTAAATATACAGCAACAGCAGCAAGCAACAACAAGAACGGCGCTAGATGGAGCACCCACACACACAAAGTAGGCGAACGTAAATACGTTGGAAACAAACACGCACAGACACAGTATTGTATTGTGAGTAGTGCTGTGTGTGTGTATAGTCATCTCACTTTAACAGCCGCAGCAAAGGACCGCATTGGCTGCCGGAGCGAGACGGCTAAACGCGCGCCTAGTTCGCTTTTTCCCTCTTGTATTTTTTGTATTTTTTTCGTGTTGATGTACGTGTGCGAGAGTGCCAAATGTCATCGGAAATTACAACACTGCGAGACGTTTAGGAGGCAGCAGCACCAGCAGCAACAACAACTGGAAACGGGCTGTGGAAGAGGAAGAACAGCCGAAGCTAAGGAAGAAGAAGCTGCACCAGCAGCAAAAACATAAACAAAAACAAAAGAAATTTTAACAATGTTGCCAGCAAAAGGCGGCAGTAGCAACCAAACCACTACCAATACCAATAGATGCCTCATCAAGTCGGCCATTGAACGAACAGTGGTCCGCTTAAAGGAAACAACAAATAACGGCCCCGAGCAGGATGTGACCCGTGTGGAATACGATATTATTAACTACTATGCGGATGCCGCCACGCCCCGCATTGTCGTTAGTCCCCATCAGCAACAGCAGCCGTCGTCGTCCTCCTCGTCCTCCTCCTCCTCCTCTTCTCGTACCAGCAATCACAACAACAGTGAGTGCCATCCAGCACTGGATGCCAGCAGTGTTGTTGTCGTTGCACCGGCGAGAAAAACTTTGTCGCCTGGATGTATGGAAATAGATGTGGACGCGACGGAAGCACCAGCGAGGCCTTTGAACCAAAAGAAACGAGAGCGGGAGCAGCAGCAGCAGCCGGAACAACAGCCAGTGCCGCCGTCCCGGTCTCGCGGCGGTGGGGGAGCCGTACAATCCCGTCTCCGCCGGCATCCGGCTACTATTGTTCCAGCACGATCGCAACATCCCGAGTGCAGCAACAGTAACAGCAGTTCCAATCCCAATTCGCCATCCAGCAGCGCTTCCAGTGCTTCCAATCCATCGCCGTGTTCCACACTGGGCGTGAATATGCGCGTAACGGGACAGTGCAGCCAAGGGGGCAGGAAGTACATGGAAGATCAATTCTCCGTCGCTTACCAAGAATCACCGCTCACTCACGAGCTGGAATACGCGTTCTTCGGCATATACGATGGCCACGGCGGCCCCGAGGCAGCCCTATTTGCCAAGGAGCACCTTATGCTGGAGATTGTCAAACAGAAGCAGTTCTGGTCGGATAATGACAAGGATGTGCTCCAGGCCATACGCGAGGGATATATCGCCACCCATTTCGCCATGTGGCGTGAACAAGGTAAGCACATACCATAGATAATAAATAAATAAATCATAAAGCATAAAATATATTCAAATAATAATACCACAATCGGCAAGTCCATTAGAATATACCAAAAATACAAGATTAAGATCCCCCTGAGAAGCCTCATAGAAAAGAAAATAGAAAAACAAGAAAACAATATAAGTATAAATAGGAAATGTTCAACATTTTCCATTGAAAATTCACCATTTTGTATTTGTATTTTTCCCATGTGAAATTTAAACAGTTCAAATGTCCGTTAGCGATGTGCCGCTGCACCTTTTTAGTCACGCACGACTTTTGATTTAGGCGCCCCAGTGGGTTATGCTCACACTTGCTGATTTGCCAAACCTGGTAAATCCCCCGTTATCAGGGTTGCCGTCGCTGCCGTATTGATCCCCCACCGAAAGGCAAAAAATAAAGTGACCCCATAAAAACAGCAGCCATCACTCTCCCACCTCTAGCCAATTATGCAACCGTGTGTGGCGCGCGCGGTGACTCAACCATCGCTCAACCGCTCATCTCTATTGTCTACCCACTCTCGCACACACACACACACACACACACACGAACACACATACACTAGCAGTTATCGCTGGGCGAGTGGAATATTCCACGGGCTTGCCATATGGCTGTACTCTCATTAACGGCTGTACTCTGGCAACCCCGCTGCGGTCTGTAGCCATGCGTTAGAGCGGGACCACCGTATAGAATGGTGGCGCGAACTCGTGAGAGAAAATAAATGTGTGCCCATTTCCTCTTTGCCATGAGAAAATACAACAAAAAAATACACATCAGAAATTCAAGGGATGCCAGATACATGTAAATAAATACTCATGCGCATGTGTGTGTGTGTGTGTGTGTGTGGAAAATATCAATATTTAACCATGTTTTGATATTTTTTGTTGTTGCTTTCCCCTGAAGATAATACTTGACCATTTTTAGCGCCAAAATACCGAAAGGTTTTATTGATTTGAAAAAAAAACTGTTGCGCTGGAAATTGGAATTTCCACTCACTAGGCTCGTTAGAGTTTCACGATGACTAACGGGAATTTTGACCCAAAATAAAAGGGGGGAAAAGGAAAATACTATGACATATGTTTTGTATTATTTCCTGATCTCTTGAAATTTTAAAACCTAGTTTTTATTATTTCGCAATATGATGAAATAATTATTTTCTTTGTTTTTGGAAGGGATTTTGAATTATTATTTATGTTATTGCTAAAATTATAAGTTTTTAAATATTTACTTCAGTTTTCAAAATTTGTAAAACCCTATTTCGCAAAAAATAACCAAAAATATTAATTTGTATAAAAATATCTATTTATTATTGTTAATTTTTTTTAATAAATCCAAAGTAAACTTCTTTTAAGAATAATTTATTTAAATTTATAAATTTCAAGTACTTTTATTGTTATTAATGTTTATTTTGCTTATAAAAGAACAAAATCACCTGATTTAATCAATTTTGTAACTTAAATCTTAAAAATACACATTTTTGGACACATTTCTTGCTTAAAACTGAGAAAATACCCATAACTACATATATTTATTGTTGAAAAGTGAACAAATGCACTTAATTTTATATATTTCTTTCTACAAATTGAAAAAGTTCACTTAATTTTATACATTTCATGATGAAAACTGAAAAAAACACTTAATATTAAATATGTCTTGCTTTAAAATAAAAAATAATTATTATTTCCCTTTAAGACCTCCAAGAAAAACACTTATTAACCTTAAATATGTTTTCCTTTCGCAGAAAAATGGCCCCGCACCGCCAATGGACACCTGAGCACCGCTGGCACCACCGCCACGGTGGCCTTTATGCGTCGCGAGAAGATCTATATTGGCCATGTCGGCGACTCGGGCATCGTGCTGGGATACCAGAACAAGGGCGAGGACGAGTGGCGGGCACGTCAGCTGACCACGGATCACAAGCCCGAATCGATGGCGGAGAAGATGCGCATCCAGCGATCGGGCGGCAATGTGGCCATCAAATCCGGTGTGCCACGCGTCGTCTGGAATCGTCCCCGAGACCCCCTGCATCGCGGTCCCATTCGCCGCCGAACTGTTGTGGATGATATACCCTTTTTGGCGGTGGCTCGATCCTTGGGCGACCTGTGGAGCTACAATTCGCGCTGCAAGGAGTTTGTGGTTAGTCCCGATCCCGATGTCAAGGTGGTCAAAATAGATCCAAGCACCTTTAGGTGAGTTCTAGTGATGAGAGATCATTCCAAGCTCTAATCTTGTGGCTTTTTCCCCCATACAGATGCCTCATCTTTGGCACGGACGGGCTGTGGAATGTGGTGAGCCCCCAGGCGGCGGTGTACAGTGTGTGCATCGAGCATCGACTGGGCGAGGTTCTGGACCACCAGGACGTGATGAATCCCAGCAAGGCGCTGGTCGATCAGGCCCTCAAGCGGTGGGCCTCGAAGAAGATGCGGGCGGACAATACGTCCGTGGTAACTGTGATACTAACGCCGGCGGCCGCACCTCCCCACCACCAGCAAATCGCTCAGCAAGCAGCCGCTGCTGCCCAGGCTCAGACCGATCCCGATATGGATGTGGACCTGCTGTTTGAGTCGGAGGAGAATGAGAACGATGACGACGAGGACGAGTTTGTCATTGAGGAGGAGGAGTATATCCTGGATACGCCGTACAGTGCCTTGGCCAAGCGTCACTTGCCACCGGAGGCCTATCGTGACTTTGATTACTTTGGCATGGACGATGATACGCCCGACGAGGATGAGGACGAGCACGAGGAAGAAGAGGGGGAGGAGGAGGAGGTACAGCAGCCGCCACACCCCGGTGTCCTTCAGCAGAGCTTGTTCAGGCGCAAGTCCATGTGGAATGGTGAAACCGAAATAGAACCTGATCCCGAGCCCGATGAGCCTCGTCCAGAGGTGGACATGTGCGCCATATATGCCAACTCCATAGCACCAGCGTCGCCAGCAGCAGCAGCAGCCACGAATCCAGGCGAACTGGAGCAGCACCTGGAGAGCAGCTATAGCTTTGCCGAATCCTACAATTCCCTGCTAAACGAACAGGAGGAGCAGGAGGCACGTTCCCGTGCCGCAGCAGCATCATCATCATCGCCATCAAACACCACCCAATCCTCTGTACATTCCGCCTCCGTGGTGGTGGATCGCAGCATGCAGGAGATCATCCAGGAGCAGCAGCACTACCAGCAGCAGGAGGGCTACTCGCTGACACAGCTAGAGACTCGACGCGAGCAGATGCAGCAAGAGCGGGAGCAGGAGCAGCAGCAGCAGCAGCAGCAGGAGGCTTGGCAGCAGCCAGCGGAGCTGCTCGAACTGGATGCCCTGCTGCAGCAGGAGCGGGCCGAAGAGGAGCAGGTGGCCCTGGAGCGACAGCAGCAGCGGGAGCGGGAGCACCTCCAAATGGCAGAGGCCAGCAGCAGTTCGGGTCAACAGGAGTTCGGTTTTGCGGCCAGCAATTGGAGTACAAACCTGCCTGAGCCCAATGACGACGACAGCGAAATGGCCATCGAGATGGAGTTCGATGTGGATCAAGAGCTGCAGGATAATGAAGTCAGTTCCACTCTGCCAGCCACCCCAACCCCCCGGCAAATGGAACAAGTAACAGCGGCTCCAACACAGGAAGAAAAGGAGAAACTGGAGCCAGTCCAGGAAACGCTCCTTAAAAAGAAACTGCCAACTGTCCTCGAAACTGTCGCCGAAATCCGCAAGGAAGACGCCCATGCCGTCCATTACATCTTCGAGCAGATCCAGAAGCTGCAAGAGTCGGAAATCTCCCCAGCCGCGGCCAATCCCGGCGTGGAGGAGGCCCTCGACCTGGCCAGCGCCCTCGCCGGGGAGCCGCGTATGCGCCATATGCGACGCTATCGCAATGTGCCCAACGAGAATCACCAGCACATGCAGACGCGACGCCGCCAGATCTTCAAGCACGGCAAGCCCAAGTCCTTTATCGGCGCCAGTGCCGCTGCCATTGTGGCCTACAGCGATAGCGATGGAGGAGCCAGTGGTTCCGCCAATGCCATAGATGCACATCATCATCATCATCGCGTGGGCGGCGGCGGCGGCGGCGGCGGTGGCTCGCCAGTCAGCGGCGGCAGCCAGTCCTCAGTCACAACGACTCCCACCAATCGCCGGCGCAGCGTGAATGTGGTGGCTTCGTCCAGTTCGAGTGGGAATAGCAGCGGCATGACCCGACGCAGTCACAGTCACAGCCTGAGCGCCAGCGGCAGCGTGAGCAAGCGCCAGCTGCGCAGCAGTCTCTGCCAACTGGGATTGGGTCATGACATAACAAAGCGAACGCTCAGGACTCGGAATGTGCCCATTGCCGGGGGCGGAGGATCATCGCCAGTGGTGGTCGTGGGACCTACGCCTTCGGCAAATGGCACACCCATAGCAGCTAGCACGCCGCGCGGTACCTCAAGTCCCAACAATAACAACAGCAACAGTTCCAGCTCCAGCAGACGCCTCAAGCGCATCCACAACGACCGGGAGCAGCGACGTAGCCTGAGGCGGAGCACCCTAAGTGCCAGTGCCGGTGGCAGTGGCGGCGGCCAGTCAAAGCCCACGCGCCTGCAGGCCTGCAATGGCGCCATATCGGCCCGCCCGCCACCCTCGCCCAAAAAGCTGAACACATCGTCGCCCACGCTGGCCATAGGAACCAGAGCCTACACGGCGGCACTGGCGGCGGCAGCGGATCACCTAAACAAGCGGTGGTCCCTGCGCAGCAGCAGCAGCAGTGGGAGTATGATGACGGCCATCAGCTGCTACAGTGCACGCAGCCGAGCGCAAGCAGAAGCCGCTGGATCCCCCGGACTGGTGGCAGGAGGAGCGGGATCACCAGGACAATCGCCTTGTAACGGACCAGGACGACGGCGCTAAGGAACCCAAGAAACAACAAAAAAAAATACATGAAACACCACAAAAATGAGCGAGCAACTTGCAAGTACAAATCCCAAGCAACGGAAAACCTACAAAAAAAATCCATTAAAAAAATTGAATTTGTAAACAAAATCCCGCGACAAAAAAAGCAAATTTTTTGTATGTGCACAACACACACACACCCAACCATAACACACACTCAACAAATGATGAACGATATCGTTGTAAATGTAAATAGCGGCGTTATAGAAAGCTATATAGTATGATATATATTTATACCTAAACCATTAATAATAAAACAAACAAATTCATAGCTCTAAGATCGCATCTAGTATATAGTATATCGAGATATATATAGAGAGATATTTAGTTGTAACATAGATATATATACATATATATATTTTTTGTAATGCCAGGAAGGTCTTCTCTCTTAGTTTTTCGTTCTAAATCCTTGTATTTATTAGTTTAAAGTCCGTCGTCCCGCGTGTGTTGTCTTTTCTTATCATTTTAAGTTGCAAAACGTTATCTATAAGCTAAAGTTTAAGTTACAAGTTTAACCACAAGAGAGATGCTAATAAGTTTACAAAAATCATTTATATTTTTTTTATGTTCTCCTTTAAGTTTTGTGCTTTATTTATTCGATGTCATTATCCGCGCTCTCGCATTATCCAAATGAAATACATGATATTTTTCCATAATTAATCCTTGAAGTATTACTTGGCCGATTTGAGGGCACTCACGGATCACATCGACGAATTTGGGGCGTCAGTAAGCGTACTTGCAACACTAAGCCTTCAGCCTACATCTTTGGGGATGCTTCTGGGCTGGATAGCATTCGTTAACAGGGTTTCGGGGAGGTGTGACCTAGTAAACCTGGAAATATGAGCTTATTTTCATGGCCTCCAGTGTGACCAACGTGCTATGTGAAGCTGGCTTACCTAACCTATACCCACTGGGTATAAAAAGTTTAAGCTAAAAGTTGAACCACAAGAGAGATGCTAATAAGCTAAAATAAAAACATATTTTTTTTTTTGTTTTTGTTCTCCTTTAAGTTTTGTGCTTTATTTATTCGATGTCTTTTTCCACGCTCTCGTATAATCCAAATTAAATAATCCTCGAAGAATTACTTGGCCGATTTGAGAGCACTCACGGATCACATCGACGAATTTGGGACTTCGGTAAGCCAGCTTGCAGCACCTTCAACATCTCCGTCCCTGCATTCCTTAACAGGGTTTCGGGGAGATATGATCTTGAATTCCCGGATATTTGAGCCTTTTCATGGCTTCCAGTGTGACCAACGTGCCATGTGAAGCTGGCTTACCTAACCTAAACCCACAAAACTTGAAAGGAGGATTGTATGTGTCGAAAAAGTGTGGATTAGGGGTCGGCACCCAGCCACACGCAGTTTTTTAGTGCGCATATTACTTGGAATTACTTGGCCGATTTGAGAGCACTCACGGATCACATCGACGAATTTGGGGCTTCGGTAAGGGGCTTGCAGCACCTTCAACATCTCCGTCCCTGCATTCCTTAACAGGGTTTCGGGGAGATATGATCTTGAATTCCCGGATATTTGAGCCTTTTCATGGCTTCCAGTGTGACCAACGTGCTATGTGAAGCTGGCTTACCTAACCTAAACCCACAAAACTTGAAAGGAGGATTGTATGTGTCGAAAAAGTGTGGATTAGGGGTCGGCACCCAGCCACACGCAGTTTTTTAGTGCGCATATTTATGCAGTGTATAAAACGGTGCCGACCCCTGGTGTAGATGTGTATATTCCTTGACCAGCGGCGACTACGAATTTTGGTGTAATATCGGTGAGCGGCCATACCGAGGCATATTATCGCTGTTACCGCTTAGGTTCTCCTGGGAGGCCAAGAACTTGGCTAAGTAGGTGGGCAGATCCTCGGATGCGTTGTCCAGGCCGTCGAACTCCCTGTCGTAGGCCTCCAAACCCTGCCACAGAATGGGCTGGGTAATGTGCTCCTCCACTCTAGAGTTGGGCAGGGTGTGGGCACTGCGACGACACGGATAAGCCCTCGGTGCGGTGGGTGGGATCAATCGAAAGTTTTTTATGAAACTAAATTTCATTACGGCATCACTCATATCCGGGTCCTCCGCGAGGACGTACGGACGTCGCCAGTAGACCTGGTGCTGCGCCAGAAAAGTTGCATTAAAATACGCAGGGATGCATTTTCCTCTCTTGCGCAGCTCCTCCATTCGCTTATTGCCGTCCAGCTGGGTCCGAATAAAGCGCTTTCGGTGTCCCACGTAGAGCTTGGTCGCCAATCGGGCTACCTTCTTCGGGAACGGCTGGTGTGGGACACAGGCGCGGAATTCGGTTGTCGAATAGGTAAGGTCGTCGGAGTACCACACCTCCCATTCGCCAGGTAAGCTGTAACGCGTAACTGTAGGGTTGTTCATCCCGGAATATTACAATACAAAAAGATTTGGAAGAATTTAAAATAAAAATAAAATCAGACGAGCAAGTAACAGATCCGAATGGGTCAAACACAAACTAATGAATGAAGTCTACTGGGAAATCGTTGGGAGTATGGACTTGACAGTTGACTTTTAAAAAGGCATGGCCTACTTGGTATATGGAGAAAATTCATAACGATCTCATTGTGAGAGCTGGCCTACTTTGGGGCACTTACCGTTAACGTTGCGCTATAATTCCCAACATGTTCTAGCAGTCAGCAAGTGGTAACCTCGCTTTCTTTATCTTCCCCTCTTCCTCTCCTTTCCACATTCTCTTCCTTCCACTTCCACCACATACCGCATTAAATTGCACTATAATTCCCAACGAGTTCTAGCTGTCAGTAAGAGGTAACCACGCTAATTACTAATGAGTATTTCATCCTTGTACCTCTTCACATTTATATCAATTGAATCATGAGCAGTAGTACCAAAGTTAGATTTCCCAAAGAATATCATATTTGATCCTATCAGGTTTAATACATTACCAGAAGAATCAAACTAGCCATATCCTTTTGTTTCTATAGGTTATCGGTATCGACTCCATCATGTGATCGCGCAAGGATTATTTTAGCAAGCTTAAAAAATTGATAGTCGATTGTTTGGCCATCGAGATTTTGAGTGTGTGTATCTACTACAATACTATCGCAAAAATATCGCTTAGCACAGCAATCGATAGTGGCATGCCGGCCAGAGCCAAAGCAATCGATACACTCGACAGCAGTGCTGCCACTTTAGAAATTTTGTTGCAAGATTTAGAAACTTCCAAAAATAGCTCCTTTTGCTTCTGTAAATGGTATTAATGGATATTAATGGGTTCGAAAGAATTGCACCGACTAAATTTTGTTTTATCAGCATGAAAGAAAAATTGTGTGTTCCGTTTTAATATAAGTATTTCGAACTTTGATTGATTTTCTTAAATATAGTATATTAGGGAATTTCTGCTAAATGGTCAACCAGGATCGAAAAAAAAAATGTTCATTATCATCGTATTTTTTTCATAATACAATTGCTCCATAGCATATTTTAGTGTTTCCATTAGAAAAACGAAAAATTCTACCCTCTTAGCTAATTTGTATGGTCCTTTGTATTAATTATTAAACATGCAAAACATATATGTTTCCACTTTATCTAACAAATCTCCTCATTGAAATCTTTTAAGAAGAGAATGGGTTATTTTTGACGGTACTTGATTTTAATTAAAAATATTAAAAAGAGATACATTTTTGAAAATATACTCTATAGAAAGCTACATTAATTCTCTTTAAAATGTAAATGTATAGCTTTAGAAGATTCCGATCCAATTCGCAGATTTTTGCTTTTTACTAAATTAAGTTAAAGTTAAAAAATGCTGTCGAAAAGCAAAGGTTTGGGAAAAGTGTTCTTTCTATATATTTTGCGCATACGTTTAGTATGCGAATGTACGTTCGGTTATTCCCATATCTTTTGAAATCGAAAATGTTATAGATTTAGTATTTTTTTTTAGCAACATTTTCGTTATCGAAATCTAGCTATTATTGCTCCGGAGATTCTGTCAGCACTGCTCGCCAGTGCCATCGATGTTTTTCGTGTGTGCATCTCCTTCGCGAGTCGCGACTCAGAATTTCCCGTTTTTAACGCGCAGAAAAGTGTTTGCTAAATGAAACTGAACATGTAAAGGCTCCAGCCGATTCGTGCGGTGGGATCGGGCATAAAGATTCGAGTTGTTCGCGATTTCAAAACGGCAGTAAAAGGTGTGAATTACAGTTTGTTAGCATGCGTGTGTGGCGAATGTGTGTGTGTGTGTTTGTGGTGGGAGGGAGTGGGAAAGTGCGTTTTTTTTTTTTTGTGTTTCTTTCCTAATGCATTTTTTTATGTCTCATTTTGAAGTTGTAATAAACAAGAGGCTGCCTCTCAAAAGGCAAGTTCAAGTTTAGTGGCACTTTAACTTCAATTGCCTGCCAATTACTTCAATTCATTTCAATTTCTGCCTTTTTATTTACACTTCACATGTGCGTGCGCTCCTTGATAAGAATGTTTATCTGTGTGTGTGTGTGTGCGTGAATGCAACAAAAATAAGAAAAGAAACCGAAAGGAGGAGCAGGCGAGAGAGAAACAACAACAAACATGATGAGTCCGCCGCCATTGAACAAATATTTATTATTAATAATCATATTTCCACCGACTTGGGCCGGGCAAAGAGTCGAAAGCAATAGCAATATAGCGATAAAAAATAAAAAACCAGCGACGCCAGTTGAAGAATTTCTGCTGCCTCGAATTACGGCAACCTGAAGTTATAAAAAAAGAGAGAATGAGGCAGGGAAGGAGAAACGAGTGAAGGGGTAGGGTATCCAATGCACCATCGCCCCCTAGCCCCCAGTTAGTGGTTATTCTTGTTAGTTGCTGTCGCCGTTTGCTTTTGTTTTAAGTTTTTCTGTGCTGGCAAACTCGTTTTGCTTGACTTTGATAAAACTACTCATACAATAAAAAAATACAAAAAAAAAGAAACAAACAAGAGGAGACAACTGGCACACACCGAGAGAGGCTCGTGGAAAATGTAAAAATTGAAAAATCAGCAGAAAGAGAAAGAAACCAGATTGCCATTGCACTTTGGATTTACTCAAGAAAATAAATCAAATAATATAAAAAGAAAAGAAAAGGAAAGAAGTAAGGAAATAAGCCAACTATCGTTATCTCTATTCCTCCTTCTTGTTTACTTCTTGGACTACGCTACAACTGTCCATTTCCTCCTCCTCCCACGTCTTTTGAGCTCCATTCTCGATTCCGCTAATCGGAGTCAAAGGGAAGCCGAAAGATGGAGCACCCTACTCGTCCAGCGTCGGGCTCATTGGTTAATGTTAAAGTAATGTGTGGGGTAAAAGAATCTCGACTATATTTATATATCTCGACTATTTCCCGAGACCTTTAGATTTTGTGAGCGCACTTGTTTTATTGACATATATTAGATAGGATATTATATTAGATAGTTGAATTACAAGTCAAATATAAGGGATCCACAAGTCGTGCAGGTCTCCAGTCTCTAATGCTCTCTTTTACAGAGCACAAGAGAGCGCCGCTTAGGTCCTAGCCGCTGAAAGTGTTGAGAAGGTTTTAGGATAGGAAACAGCCAGATTAGCCAGCTCTGAATGTTTGTAAATTTTATTTTAAGTAATCTATAACCAATTAATAGCTACCAATAGCTTTAAAAAGTTCCCTTATTTTTGCCTTTCAAAAGTAGCTAAATCTATCAGCAAAAATAGCTGGCAAATTGGCATCACTGTCCTGTGTCCCGGTTTGCCTCCCTACTAGGCTGGCTCTCTTGCAGGAAGCAAGGCTGAGCGTGGGAGAGCGCCTGCAAATAAAAAGTCGCTCTCTTTGTTATTGCACTTTTGACTAGAGCTGGGAAAACAATCGATAGTCGTGGTATTCGATATTCGCTGTTTGAACTAGGATAACAGTTTATGGCGTTTATTTGGTATATTTTCAAGCTGATATTTAATATATTAATCTAAGTGGTAGTTAACAATCTAATTTTTCTGACATTAAGGGCAGAATTAGAAAAAATTACAGGAAAACGTACAAATTTGTTCAGCCACGTTTCGCACCTATTCATCAGAGACATCAACCGTTTCCATGGCAGCCTTTTCGAATTTCTCAGATACTCGATATATCGATATTTGGAATGATAATGGGACAGCTCTAACGTACCATTCAGACCTATTTCAAACGTCGGTCGCCGCGGAGAAAGTCGGAAGTCGTGCAGTAGCCATCGGTGTCCGAGAAATCGCCGGGTCAAGAAGTATCCGCGGATATTTCGAGGATATTTGTTCATGTGTGCTAAAGCTGAAAGAAACCGCCGCTGATATCATGATATTTTGATAAATATTATTTTTTTGCTAACATCAGACGGTCAGAATTGCGTGGAGGGGAAGGGGGAGGACGAAACAGGACGTGGAGGAGGCGGTTGCTCGCGAATCGGAACGAATCGGAAACGAAACGAAACGGTAAATGAAACAACGCCCTGAACTCGCGATTTGAACGAGGTTCTATATCGTCCTATAAATACAATATAAACCGCGATCGGTGGTGATCTAAGAATACAAAAAAAAATCACGTTTATCATGTGCCGATGATAACCCTTTCGACCTGGCAGGAATCACCGCTAGTTTTTCCTTACTAAATTTCGCACATTCCCCATTTTTTTTTTTTTTTGCGGAATCAAAACAAACCGCAGGCGGACTTTGCATGTGTGCTGTGTGTACGTGTGTGAGTGTGTGATTGAGTGTGATTGATTGTGTCATTTCTCCTTTTGTTGGTTCAACCAAAGAGCAGTGCAGTTTTTTGCAATTCAGGATTTTTCTTCGTCTTGTTTTTTTTTTTTTTTGGTGTGTGAAAAGTGAAAGTGAAAATTTAGAGCAGCGGACAGGACGCGCTAAAAGCGAGAGAGAGAGAGAGAGAGAGAAGAGAGCATGCGTTGTTGTTGCTATTGCCATTGCTTGTTGGCAGGACCAGGACTCTCCCCCGCACACGGCTTGCTGCTCTCTTTTGCTCTCTCCTAACGGTGCTCTCTCTTGTTCTTGTTTGTTCTTGCAGCCGTGCCGTGTCTCTATCTCTCTCGGGCAACAGCAGCATCACCAGCAGCAGCAGCAGCGTCGGCGGCGTTTTGTGACGTCAAAAGCAGCGACGTCCTTCGCTGGCAGACACACACACAGACACACACGCAGACGCACCGCGCACACCGACAGACACAATACCCCACACAGAAACGCCCCCACCCGCAAAAAAAGAAGAATTATAAGAGGTAGAGCGCAGGGGAGGAGAGCGATTTATATTCCTTTGTGGCCGCGAGTGTGCATGTGTGTGTGCAACAACTACAACTACAACTACAGAAGCAGCAACAGAAACAGCAATAGCAACAAAAATGGAACAACCAAGTATTCTCGTCAAAATCCTGCACTCGATTCCGCACGTGAATTACACATTCCGTCGGGTTAACGACACCTTCAATCCGGACAGCGATGTTTACCTCGAGGTGAGTACTGCTCTTAAGCCCCCCCCTCCCGATAATGGGAAAGCTAACGGTTAACGGATAGTAACGGAGATATGGGAATCTAACGGAAACCTATTGAAACTATTTTGGGGCTTAAAATGCATTACAGGGGAAGGGGAATCACCCTTATGATATATGCTGTTGTCGGATAACTAACTATTTAAAATCTTCAAAAGCCTACAATTCTCATAGAACTATAGGAATTCAAGAGAGGGAGCTAATAGTAGGATCTAAAGTATTCATGTTAATTGATATACAGTTGCGGTCAAAATAATAGTAGTGCTGGTCTAGTGAAAAGTTTTTCGGCTGTATCTTCCCAATGGGTTGACGAATCCAATTCATTTCTTCATATTAGTAATTACCAATATCTGCTCTTCCAGTATATGAAGTGATGTCGTCTTATCACATCTCTTTCTATTTTATTTTGCATTATTTCCCAATTTAGCACGTTTTTGGCGCAGTCAAAATAATAGTAGTGTCAGATAAATTTTTTTTTATGATTAAATTTACTAAACTTTTCTTAAGATTTTTGGTCTTAAACATTACTTTAGGATGTTATCAAACAGTTTTTAGCATTTCTATATCCTTCGTTTATATTTGGTCCTGGCAATATGGAATGTGGAAAAAAATTGCTGCCAAGAGGCAAAATCTGATTAAAAAGTTTATATCTGAAAGAAAAACCTACTTCAAAGGGTATATATTATTGTATGCTCATCTAAAATGATCACATATGCGATATGTTCAAAAAATCGAGTGGCCGACCAAGGATATTGACAAAAAAGTCAGGGGATCGCCAAGTGAGGCAGGGGATGCATAAGACACTCATGTCTGCTGCAGCCTAAAAAAAAATTTTTTAATCTATGCATATCTGGAAACAATAAGAAGCAACCTTAGAGAGAATGTCCTCATGACAAAAAGTTCCAAAAAAGGGCCTTATCTAACAATAAAGTATCTTGTCAAACGCTTAACGTTTGCCTCAGAATATCTAAGCTGGCCCTCGAAAAAATTTAGGAACATTTTTTTGCCGGAAAAGCCCAACTTAGGTATTTTTACGGCCGTGGGTCTCGAAAGTATTGAAAACGACCACAATTAAAACACTTTTTCCTAAAAATACTTGCAAAACCGTTAGGTACGGGTTTTTCGTCAGTTATGATTTAGGCGAGCCTTGCGTACCATGTAGGTAGGCCAGTGTATTGGCTCAGAACTATAATGGATCGACATTTATATGTCAAATTCTGAGTCGGCGTGATGCTACTATATATTTCAAAGGATATGCCACTTGTTTGGATGTTTTAAAAGGGCAACGATCCAGCAAATACGAGTAAATTGTACATAGAGTGGCTTGCAGCTAACCAGGTAAACGTCTTAAAATGGCCCGCACAGTCACCCAAACTCAATCCGATTGAGATTTTTTGGTGTGACATTCAGAAATAAGTCCTAAAAATACTACCATACAAAATTTTTTATCATTTGCAAGTTGTGGAACAATTTTTTCTATGAAAATATGCCAAATCTCAGTTGATTCCAGGGAAAATCGCTGAGGAGTCCTTATTGTCTATAAAGGATATTTAACTAATACTCAAAAAATTCTTATCCATGGATCTATAATAATCAATCAATCAGGTATTCCTAAATAATTTTTTTAGGATGTGGTAATTTTTCAAAAGTTTCACTACTATTATTTTGACCCACTCAATTTTCGTCAAATTCAACATTTATATTTTTCCTTAATAATTCTTTTGAGTAATTTCAAGTTGTTATGTGTTATTAACATCTACTATTAGTTAAGCTTTAATGAAAATTAAAATAATTTTTTTAAAGAGCTTACAAAGTTATTTTTTTGTGGATTTTATATAGCCTTACTGGGCACTACTATTATTTTGACCGCAGCTGTATGAGTCATAAAATCGATAAGAACTTAACTCAACTGAATACCAATATTAAAGCATTAAAAAAGTTTAAAGAACAATATAAACTTTATAGAAAAAATTGGTAAACAGTCGCTTTAAAAAGCAATATATTAAAAAGATCAAAGGTATCGAAGTATATCGAATAAAAAAAGTTGATAACATACGATTAAATGATCGAAAAATCTAAGCAAATTCAAAGATCGCGAAATAGTACTAGTAGAACAGGCGAGTTAGATAATAAAGCAACATTATTATCCAGAAGTAATATAAATTCCAGAAGTAATATAAATTAAGATAAACCTACGATTTGTAATCCACTATTAAAAATAATCTAAAGAAAGTATAACTGAGGTTAAAGTAGGGAGGATAATCCGTAAGATACAAAACTAGGAATAGATCAAAGATCTTTAAAACTATAGAACTAATAAAAGATGCACAGATATCCTATCCTCAAGGTATTTAATTCGAACTCTCTCAAATTTCGAAATCTAAATAGATCTAACAAATATAGGTGAAAGTGCAATCCCTAAAACCACAATTGTGGCTATTTTTAGCAGCTTGTTTTGGAATTCAATTGGTTTTTTGGGATTAAACAAACGCAGGAACAGATGCTTGAAGGGAAATCCCCGAGGGCACGACATTCCCAGACATTCTGCCCCGGGAATTATAAACAAAAGGTCGAACTAGTATCTCATCCATAGTGTCCTACTATACATACACTACTGGACAAAATAATAAGTACATAGGCATGGTGCCACTTTGTTTGGTTATGGCTCCATTCTTTTTGAATATATGCCTGCCAATTGTTTATATATTGAAAAGTTACAGTATGGCGAATCATTTAAATAAAAAATTAGAGGGGTTTACTGCGTTTTTTTCATGCTATGCTTAAATTTGTGGTGAATGGACGTTTTCGGCCTGGCCAAAATAATAAGTACACCAATTCTACAAAGCCTACAATTCGAAACGTATTAAAATTTTCCCTCTGTTTTCTTAATAGTAGTAATCTTATGATATTATTGAGTATATTAACACTTATCTTGAAATTCTTTGTTGATTCTTTTTGGCATACTAAAAATAAGTTTGTGAAGAGTCCCCTCTGGAATCTCATACCGGGCTTTTTGCAAGAATTCCCACAATACATGGGCGTTTTGCAACGTATTTTGGTACAAATACAAAGTATCTAGTCTCCCCATAAGTTTACAATTGGGTTTAAGTCCGTAGACCGACTTCGACAACTTATAACGTTACCTTGTTTTCTCAGGCATTGATCCTGGCATGGGTTTTATGTCGTTGTCCTGTTGAAAGAGGAATCTCAAGGACATTTTTTTTGACAGTAAACGGTTCGCATAATGTCTGTTAACTTATTTTTATAACCGAATCGTGTGATAATCCCAGTTATGCGATGTATCGGACAAAGGCATGACGAGATATATAGCCCCAAAATATTACTCATCCGCCACCGTGCTTGAGGCACTTCTATGTGTAGCGGACGTCAAATTTTTTGCCTTTTGGGCTTTTTCCCTTTTTGAACATGTCGTTTGGAGTCATTATCAAACAGATTTATATTTATTTCGGAGTTCCATAAAATAATATTTTACTCTCTCGACCCATCTGGTCTAGAGCACCCCAAAATATTTTCCACAATATTTTTGCGCCATCTGAATTTTTATTTTCTTGAAGTAACGGACTTTTTAGGGTATATATTCTGGTAAGTCTACATTTTAAGATGTAGGACGAACCTTTTTAGATTAGGTTTCATGTCTAATTTGAGCGGTAGGGGCCTTGAGAGACATGGAAGGTTTAATTTTTGATATATTGACGATGCAGTTGTTCGATGTTTCTGAAAATATCTTCTTTGGTTCTTGTTTTTCCAGTAAGCACTTTTTATTGTAAGGTATTCTGAATACAAATACATCAAGGGTTTGAGGGTTTTCATCATTTCCCGAAGACTTTTTCTTTTTTGAAGATATAAAGCATATTGGTCATCTTCAACACTTCAATTTTGATTTGGTCCATCTAAAGTGTTTTTTTTTCACTTGTCCATTGTTAAATATGTAAGAAGTTATAAAAAAAACAATATATTTTGAGCCTACTTGTCGATTAAATACTTCAAAATTGTAAAATAACACCAGTGTACTTATTATTTTGGCCAGGCCAAAAACGTCCATTCAGCACAAATTTAAGCATAGCATTAAAAAAACGCTGTAAACCCCTCTAATTTTTTATTTAAATGATTCGCCATACTGTAACTTTTCAATATATAAACAATTGGCAGGCATATATTCAAAAAGAATCGAGCAATAACCAAACAAAGTGGCACCATGCCTATGTACTTATTATTTTGTCCAGTAGTGTATACACATATTTTATGGGATACTTGGGCATAATGGGCATAATGTAGCGCCTCCTCTTTGCTTCCTTTTCCAGTTATTCCAAGTGCCACTTGAGCGGAACTCGAGACCGCCTCACCACTTGAGATTCGAGTTTTTCAGTTTCTTCAGTCTTCAGTTTTGAGTTTAAGTCGCATCTATTTTGGAATTTCAGTTCGTCGTGTGTTTGTGTCTTTTGTTTCGCCTCGCTTTTCTTTTATTTTCCTTTCTATTCATTTCATTTTTGGTCTTTTATTTTTTGTTTTCAAGTTTTCTACTCTTTTTTTTTTCTTCTTACCTGCAATTGCATAAAAGGAAGACAAAAGGGCAAAAAAAAAAAGGGAGCGTGGAAAAACGCGTGGATAAATTTCAATTTCCATCGCCCGTTCCGTTTCCACTCCGTTTCGCTTCGGCCATGTGCAGCCTCTCGTTTTATCCTGCTCTCTCCCCTGCTCTAGCTCTCTCTCTCTCGCATTTGCAGCTGTGCCAATTCCATTTTGTTCCCGCCATGTGCGCTACATGTGACGCCGCCTCTGGGCCTGAAGAGAGGGGGGTTTTTCTTTTTTTGAGAGGGGGCGGCAGCTGCACACTTCCGGCTTCCTTTTTCGGCTCTTTTCCCTTGTTATTCTCCCTTCTACCTCCTCCTTTCTCCTCTTTATTTTTTGGTTTCCTTTGTTTCGCCCCTGACCAGCGATCATGTCCTTATCTCCCTCACATCTTTACCGCTATTATTTTTGAACAGAGAATGGGGGGAGCACGGAGGAAGGAGGAGGAGGAGAAGCAGGAGCAAAAGGACGACGCCCTTTTAACCGGCTTCTTCTTGCTATCCCTACCCCCCCCCTCCCAATCAACATATGCAAATTGTGAGTTCCTTTTCGGTTCAGTTTGGGTTTTTTTGCCTTCGTTTTACATCCCTTCCTGCTGAAATCATTGCTAAAATCCCAGCGGGAAAATTTGATTAAAATTAGCTGACTTTTCCCCGCCTCACCCATTTCCTTGATGCTGTGGAAAATGCCGGCTTCCAGTGCGTGTGTGTGTGTGTGTGTGCGAAAATTCAGGTCAGCTGGCGCAGAGCTACGGCTTCGGTTTTTCTTTTTGCTGATTTTGTGTGTTTTTCGCCGATGCGTTGCCATCGCTGTTGTTGTTGTTGTTGCATTTGGACGTGGACGTGGATGTAGGTCAGGCTGCAGCACCCAAGGAAGGAAGGAAGGGGGCAGGTGGGGGGGGTCTCCTGGTTTTCGGGGCGTAGTTTTTACGCGCGTCAGCAAAAGTCAGAAGCCGTGCACTTTCAGAAAATTAACCCCTGAACTTGTTTATTTCAATTCATAGATCAGAGATAAGGATTTTATTTATTATAAGTTTATTTCAAAGTCAGCTGAAATAATTTTAAATTAACAAATTATTTTATTTAGAAAAGTCTTTTTACTGACTGCTTGGATTCCCAACTGGTTTTAGCCACAACTAAGTGATAACTAGGTTAAGTTCTGAGGAAGGTCATGGATAAATAAAGAAGTTCCAATGTAGCTCTAATTAAAAACTTCATTATTAAACATATTTCAATGAATAATCGTAGTCAGTAGAAATCGATGAGATAAAGAAGATAAAGAATGACTTTCAAATTCCTTATACCACATCTCTCACCCCCTTAAGTCTGCATATTTTCGCCAAGTGGAAATGCTGGCTAATTGATGGGAAAGGGCTTTGGGCCACAGGGTTTTAGCTTTTAGCCCGACTTACATCACTGCGGATTACGGTCGGGATGCGAGAAACACTCGAGCCAATTGTTGTTAGGCGAAGAGCAGCCAGCGCCGCGACAGGTCCTTCAGTTCTTTTTTATCGACGCCCAAGCCATCTATCCTCGACGGGAAAGCAAGAAGCCGCCGCGCCGTCCAAACCCAATTCCGTGCAATCCATCCAATCCCAGCTCTCTCGGCTCACAGAAGCACTCATTGCATTGATTACAGAGCTCGCTCGATGACGCTGGCGATGGCGATGACGATGATCAATTCAACCTTCAGCTCTTGGCGGACGTGGACAATGACAGTACAACCCCATCTATATATATATATATATATATATACTAGTATATATCTGTGGTAGTGCGGGTGCCCTGGGATAGTGAAGAAGGGGTGTTGGGAAACGAAAGTAGGGTGAGGGACCCGGACCCGCATAGGGCAGATGAATCCATAGATTGGGCTAAAATTAAACGCGGCCTGGGACTTGAAAATGGAAAATATGCAAAGGGAAATGATGGGACTTGGGCACGAGTTTATAATTTTCTATCCAGAACTGGGTATGTTTTCTTCATTAAAAATTGTGAGCTCTCTAGGAGAATTCTTATTACAGAAAGTGTGAAAGATGTCACTCTTCCATACAAAAACCAAGTTTAGTTTCTTAAAAATGCATGCAATCTCTCAACTTTTCCATTTGCCAAATGATAAACTAAAAAGAAAAGAAAAATAATACCGCCGGATCATCCCAGGGCTTTCTCAATCTTTTCTCTGGCATTACTGTATTCATGGCAAGTCCCGTTCAGTTGGGCTTACTTCACAGATTGCTCTATATTTAGCCCAGCATTTTATGCAGATTGCACAAACGTACAAATGTATATATACCATATACTCGTATATACAAGTATATGCATTTCGAGTATCTCGGGCGGATGATTGTCAACCTTTTGTGACTGCTGCGTCAACGCTTTCACAGCACAGGCGCTTGGTGGGATCTGGGACTTGGCTGTGGGTTATGTTTTGCCAACTGCAATCTGTCTGTGATTGGGTCATTCCCCGTCTCCGTCACCGTCTGCTGTCGGAATAACAAAAACGAAGGAAAAACAGGACCAGATTCCTCCGATTCTCATTCTTCAGCTCCCATTCCCAGTCCCGGTCCCATTTTGATTGTTATTCCCACTCCGAAGCCGAAGCCTGCCTGCCTGGCAGACAGACAGCTGCCCTCACATTTGCCAGATGTGTGTTTGGTTGTGTGCCCGTGCCCACTTACAGATTGTTTTGTATCTGTATCTTTCGGGATAAAGTCGCACTGCACTGGGAACGTCCGGAATGGAATGTGTGTGTGTGTGTGTGTGTGTTGTCCTGCCTCCTGCTCGGTGTTTATTTGTCTGCGCCTTGATTCCGCCTGTGTTTACCCCTCGATGGAGCTTGAAGATGCTGACCAAGTCCCATCGAAGAGGAGACCACCCAGCGCGAGCCATCGAAATCGAAAATGAATTCGGAATATAAAAATGGAAAGAGCAAGTAGTCCACCACGCTCTTGGCTATATAAAACGAAAGGCGGTTGAGTGGTAAATATGGAACTATTTATATCGTAAAAGCCATCATCAGAGTGCGGGTTATAAACTGACGGGAAAGTAGGAAAAGAGGAAGTATATTCTTCTATTTACAGTCTTTAGAATCTGGAAAAGAATATAAAAGAAAGGAATTTAGTTATTTCTTAAAACATAAAGCTTTTAATATATAAAAACCTATATGAATTGCTTGGAAATGCTTGGGAATTTAAACAATTTATAAGTAAAAACATGTATGTTAGTGTTATAAGAAGTTAAAGATACTTAACTTAAAAAATAACAGCTTTTATCATTAGATCTTTAGAGCTTGTCTGTTTTTATAATCATTCATGATTTCGTGGATTAAAATCTATTTATACATATATGTAAAAATATATAAAAAACCTTGTTGTGTAAAAAGTAGTTAGTAGTTAAATCACAGAGAGTAGTGACTTCATCTCCAACTATTATAATTACAAACTTACATTCCAAGCTAACGTCGTCAGTAATGACACCATAATCGGGCATTTCGTGATCCGATTGAAGCATTTATAATTTGCTTAGCGCCCGTGTATTTGGAGTGTAGTAAGTTCAAGTTCAGTATTTTTGGTTTTTGTTTAGCTTCCCATCTGGTTTTATTTTTATTTTCTATCTATGTATATCATCCACCCACCTTTTCACCGCAGCAGCTACACGGAAATCTACTCGATTCCTCGGGGTTTCTCCTCTCTTCTCGTCTTTTCCCCAAAAGCCTCTTTTGTTTTGTGGTTTATTTGGATTCTGGCGGTGGGGATTCTCCTGCCATGTTCCGCTGTGGTGTGAAAGTTTTGCGTGGGCCTCTCGAATTTCTTCTTGGCCACAAGACACACACACACACACAGCCAGTTTCAGCTTTCAATGAATTAGCCAGAAAGCGATTTCCATTCCCATTCCCTCGCTCAGATTCGATCCGAGTTAATGATCCCGAACTCAGCTGATCGTAATTGGATTTTTTGTTAGCAGTTTGCGTCTGGGTCTGAGTCGGAGTCTTTGCTGGACTTCTCCGATTGCAGTCGGCGGTGATCGTCGCCGCTCCACATTGGAAATTCATCACGGAACAACGCTACTGAATTAGCATATGAAATTATGCCACGTCAACATCACGCCCCTTTTCCTTCACTTCCTCTACCTCTCTGTCTCTCGATCCATTCAATATATGGTATATATATATTTTTCGTATTTATTCAGGGGGGACAAGCAAGCAGGGCTGAACTCCAAACGATTCTTGGTTCTTGGCTCGGGGTTTTATGTTTGGTCTGTGTCGGATTGGTTTCCTGTGACTGCACTTGGGGAAAAAATATGAGAATATGAAGAATATATGAAAATTCCTGCTAACTCGAGGTGTAGGCTGATTTAATCCACATAAATCGAGAGATTTACCATATATATACACAAAGATCTCTGTCCGAAGAAAAGCTCATGCGTGGGTAAATGAATTCGTACTTGGGAATTTTAGGTGCTGTCTTTGTACAAACTTTTGTTATATAAAAGAATAGTAGCTCCCTATGTCGTAATAATTAATTATATTATATTTAAGGCACCCCTGGATATATTTAGCTCTTTCTTGTTAAGCCAAAGCACAAGCTCGAGTAAATAAATTCGTCCTTGGAAATTTTAAGTGCTCTCTTTGTAAAAACATTTGCTAAATAAAAGAATAGTAGCTCCCTATGTCGTAATAATTAATTAATTTAAATTTAAAGCCCTGCCCTGACTTAATTTCTTGAAAACTTCAAAAATAAATCCAGATACTGCCTTGAAGGCACCCCATTATTGCCTCCGTGTAGATATCGTCTAAGGAAGAGACAGTTCTCCTAAGAATCCTAAGGAGACTTTTGCACTTTTCCTTATCTCACAAAAACCCAATGTAACCTTGACTGTGCTCCGTGCGTCTGTAAGTCCAGCAATATTTTGATTTTTTTTCTTTTTTTTTTTGCCCCTACGGCCCTTTCTTATCGCCACAGAGATTGGGTGTGGAGCTGCACTTGGAGGGATAGAGAATATGGAATATACATGCCGGAGAGACCCAGACCCGTGTGGCGAAGTGACAAAGCGGAAACGACGACTCTATCTGTGTGCCCTGTTGTGTCGGCTGTGCTCCCCAACCTAAATCGCCTCATATTTATGCATTTATTACGAGTGTGTGTAACTGTTGTCTCCCGGGGATCCGGAATCGGGGATCGGGGGGAGACAGGAAGTTGGGAGGAGTTGGGAAAACTGGTTTTTCGTCAATAAACATTCTAGTGACCTGGGCGCGGGGCGGGGGAAACTGTGAAAGAGCGGAAACTAGTCCCCGTCAACCCACGCAAAAAATAAAAAGAGAAAACTTGATCGGAGGTAGGGAAATTCAAATCTATTAAAAATAAATAAAGTTACTTTTTAAAGAAAGTAGCTTGATATATTTAATGTTTAAGTACAAATTTAAAATCCGCCTACAAAAACTTAATTCTTCTGCTGTCTGACCTAATATTATTCCTTATTAGTGCTTGTCTGTATTTTATTTACTTATTTCCCTTAATATGTGGTCAGCTGCTTTTGATTTCCAAGAAATTTTGTAATAATAATCTTGGCATTTTTTTGTGCAGATATGATTATCGTATTTACTTACCAATCGTGCTTCCTGACTCATGTTTCCTGAATCATAAACACCCCTTGTACTTTACAAAGTTTTCTCATGAAGAACTTGCTTATTTTCTTTAAATTTCTTGGAAAACTTGATCAATAAATATTCAAGGGTAAGAAATCCCCTTTGAAGTCATTTGAAGTTATTCTCTGAGAGTTCCTAGGGACAATTTTAATGTTAAAGTTAAAGTTAAAGCTTCTACTCCGAAACCCTCATAGTTGCTCTTGTTCTTCCTGGTGTTAATTGCGGCAATGTTTGCATCCCGTTCATATTTGCACACATATATATCTAAAGATACATATAACACGTATATATATGTACATATATATCGTGGGGAATCTCTCGTGATATAGTTTCCAATTAGCCCCTTCGCCTGTTACCACCTCTCTTTCGTGGCAGTTTTCACACTTTCCATGGAGACAAACACACACACACACTCGAGCGGGGGGGAATTCTCAATTAAATGGAGGATGCCAAAAAGGGGGGTTACTAGAGAGGAAGTAAGGGGGGGCAGGGTTACTTGAAGAGCTTCAAGGTTATTTGTTGTTGGCAATTTGCTTTGATTTAATTCAATTTGAACAGCATCGGAGGCAGCGCGCGCGTAATTTTTGCCATTTTTAGCGCCGCATTTTGCCCAAAAGGGGCAAAGGGGGTTGAAAGTTGGGTAAAGGGGGGAGGGAGGGTCTAACTATGACGGAAAGTGCCGGGTTGGTGTGTGTTGTGTGTTGTGTGTGTGTTTGTGCTTGTTAGGAACATTTTCGCTTCATTTTGCAGATTGCATGGCCCAGAAGGACGACGGAAAATGACGGGGGGGAAAAACTAGAGGCGCTCTTTAGGTTTTGTGCACAGAAAGAAAATAAGGGAGATGTAAATATTGACTTTTTGTGAGTAAGAAATAAAGAAGATAAATAATAAATATAATAAATAAGAAATAATAGGCAACATTTGTTTAGATATTGCTTTAAAAATAGCTATGACTAAAAATAGAAATATTTAACTCTTAAAAGCGAACAGATTTAGCCACAAAACCATAATTTGACGTTGTTTATATTTTCTACATACTCTGCGAGTGCTGGCAGAGGCTGGGTAGAGATATTTACTGACTTTCGAGTCAGGACTTTGGGCACTGCTTAAAAGTATTGGAAATAGTTTAATAAGTTTTTTAATATTGGCATAGAAAACAAAATAAGGCTAAAATAATAATGATATTTCTTCATTTTCTCACCAGACCCAAAATATGTTTAGAATATGACCTTCTATTCCTTCATCAGTTAGTTTCTAGTCTCAAAAATGCTCGAACAAGGTCTTAAATCAAACTAATAGCTACATTATACAAATTAAGGGCATAATTCCCCTGAAAAACACTTGACATCGAACTACTTTCCCATTTTAAAAGTGTAGAAAATGCAAAAAGGGGGTCCTGTTGTTGGGGCTATTTCTCAAGTGTCATTCAACTGCGAGGACACGCAAAGTGCCGAGGCACAAACAGCAACAACAACGGTAACTAAAAGCAACAGCAACTGTAACTAGTTTTAATGATTATTTACATGGAACAAGTGCAATAAATAATAAATACGAGTCGAGAAGGAGCAGGAAGGAGCAAAGCTCACAGTCGGATGGGAGGTGAGGTGAGGTCTATACGCCAGAGGATGTGCCATCATCCAACAACTGTCTGTCTCCGTACGAGTATATCCATGCGATGGTGTGTCCGGTGTCGATTCCAATTCCGATTCCGATTGAACGCTGATTGACAGCTGGGAATTGGTGCAAATTGCCTCGAACTAGTTCAATTATGGGTGTTATCTGTGATGGTTACATTGATTATTGAGTTACCTTCGGAAGGGAGGGAAGGGAGAAAAAGGTTTCGAAGGGAATTGTACAAGTCGGAAAATGAAAGGAAACTCAAGGATCCGTAGAGGGTTTAAAGTAGGTATCCAAGCTATTGATGCTTAAAATAAATCCCCAAAAATTAAAAACAAAGTGAAGCTTAAGTAGAAATAAATTTCAAGTCGATTTTCCAGCCAAAACTTAAAAAAAAAAACCTCTTTGCGTGGAATTTGTGCACTTGCTCTCTTTAATTTTTATCGCCACTCGAGTACGAGTACGTGGGGAACCACTGAAGTATCCACATATTTTTGGGCTGAATGGGGAGTCTCTGAAATCCCAAAACCGAATCAGAAACCGAAACTGGAACTCGACTCGACGCAACTCGACTGGAATGGACGTCTCAAGTGGCTCCAGTCCGGGAGCCGAGAGTCGTCGCTGCTTCTGACTCATTTGCCATTCATTAGAATTAAGTGTGTGCGAGTGGGTGTTCCATGGCCATCCATGCTATCCATGCTATCCATGCTATCCATGGCTATCCATCCATTGGTATCCAATATCCGGGCCTGGTAATTCGACACCACACACACTTGGCGCGTACATAAAGTGTTTTTTTTCGGTTTATCCTTATTTTTTTGTTTTTTAATGACAGGCAATGAAATTACCGTCAAGCCAAGTTATTTTTCGGTGTGCCAGGGCTGCTCCTGCTCCTGGCCAATTCAATTCAATTTTGTGCCTGGACACGGACACGGAGCCGGACAAAAAAGAAATTAACTTTGCAAAGGACACTCAACTGCGAAGCCAACTAACAACAAATTGCAGTGGCAGTGGCAGTGGCAGGAGTGGCAGGAGCACTGGCAACAAAGGCATCGAGTTGCAAGTTATTCAATTAAAAGTTTTGTCAATGTCCCTGGACAAAGGACTCGTCGACAGCGTAACTGATTTTTATTTAGAGCTCCCCTTTTCACATATACGTGTGTGTATATTTTTTAATTAACAATATTTGCCCATAATATTAAAGCCAAAGGAATAGTTGAAGAAGCCCTTGAGCCTGCACTTTGCTTATTGATTTCTCTCGAGTTCAGGTTCCTTACCTTTTCAAGTAATTTAATTGAATGCAGCTCTCTCTCTTTAAGTGGCGACAAAATCAATGTCAATATCCATTAAATCAATCTTAATTGAAATTTAAATAAACAATTCCTTGGGTGCATTTTAAAAGTCATCTTGCTTGCAGCAGGGAATTGTTTGAATTTTACAAGGAAATCTCTGGCATATTATCCTTGGGAATTGTTTGCGTTTCTTGGATTAATTGGTAAAAATGTAAGTTTTAATGAAAGAATAATAGTTGTCATTGTCAGGGGAACAATTTCGAGTGATTTTCTTGAAAAGAAAACAAGCCTGGAAAAGCCTTTGGCATTTAAAGATGAAGATGAAGAATATTTGTGGGGAAAATGGGGAAAATACTCAAATAACTTTAAGGCTTATGGGTTTGAGTATGGGATAAATAAATGCTTTAATAAACTAAATCGAGGGAAAATATGTTTATTTAAAGGAGATGGATATATTAGATTTATTGAATTTATTTATTTAAAAAGAAACAGTTTTTTAATGGGGTTATTCGCTTTGATTCCTTAAAATTGGAAACTATTTTTAGACTTTTGTATTTACTAAAATTTCCTTTAATCCTCTCTCTTACAGAGCCTTGGCATCCTGGCTTCCATACCCGCCGGCCTGCTCATCGTCTCGCTGCTGGGCCTGCTCCTCTACTTGCTGACCCGCTGCTGTGATCGCCGCCAGCGGAAGCCCAGTGCCCAGCGATGCCAGAGCTGTTCGCTGGTCATCATCACGCTGATGACCTGTGCGGCCATTGGATTAGGTGAGTCCAGAGTTCTGTTCTAAGAATTTCAAGTATCAGAGGTAACAGGGCGTTGAACTGCATCGGATCGAAGTGGAAGTGCAGTTGCCAAAGCACGTACCAGACCCTTTTGTGGGCAAAACTGCATCGCGTGTTGGCGGTCGGCAATTGGCAATTAGCCAGACCTGCGACTGCGACTTATCGTAGTCGTCGTCTTCGGTTGGTCACGTATGTAAACTCACAAGCCAAGAAGTGGAGCCAAAACTGGCCGCCAGTGCGTCATCATCCAACATGGAATTGGAAGTGGAAGTAGTGGCAGCGGTGGCGGCGACGGCACAAACGATGAAATAATAATTTAATTAGCCGCGTACAGAGAGGGCTCTTAATTGAATCAGAAACACGAAATGTGTGTCGCATTACATCACTGACCTGCCGCATCTCCAACTCTCGCCCTGATCTCTGCTCTCTCTTATAACTCTTTGATCTCCGCCCGATCAGCCATTATTAATGCTCTGATCTTGCTCTATTTACTTGCAGGCTTGTATGGCAACGATGACTTCCACAATGGCCTGCTGCAGGCCTTTGGCTCGGGCAAGAATGTCGAGGGACTGGTGCTTACCCTGAAGCGACAGGTGAGTTATTGGGATTGAGAATGAACTAATAGAGCGGGGAAAATAAGCAATGCCTTGTATAAACCTAAGAAAAAGGAGAAATATTATATCGTACTTATGAAAAATTATTTTTGTCGCCAGCAAAAATATACCTGCATACTGCAAAACCAATATATGGCCGTTAAAGCATTGTATAAACCTAAAAAAAATGTAAATATCATATCCTACTTATGGAAAATGATTTTTGTGGCCAGCAAAAATATACCTGCATACTGCAAAACCAATATATGACCGTTAGGCAACTTGGAAACTGTATTACTCTGATTTAGACTTTGTTTTTTAGGCTTCTAAGCTATCGCCAACCTTCCTTACTCAGCATTCCATATATAAGATTCATTCAACTTTGCTTTCCTATTCACAAAAGGCAAAGATTATTCGCCAAAAATGCTAATTCGATTTCCAAATTTTGGTCAGTCTTTCCGCTTTCGGATACCTATATTTGTGTGTCTTTAAGAAATTATGAAATACCTGATGTATCTTCATTTCTGAGCACGCGTCTGAAGTGGGGGAATATTTAACTTGGGCTTAGTTACCGCAATCGCGCGCTGCTGGAACTAAAACCTTGCTTCGCTCCTAGTTCCTTGGCTTTCATAAACTTGTGCAATATTCCCATTCAACCCATTTGGCCGCTCCACGTCCGTTTCGCTCCTTCTGTTCATTATAATCAACCTAAAAGCTGGCTGCTGCTGCTGCTGCCGCTGCTGATGCTGTGTGTTGACAGTTACGTGGCAGTCACGTGGGAGGACGAGGACGCAGACGAGGACGAAGGACTCCTGGCCAAAGCTTTTGCTATTCATAAACTTTGTCAGCACACACACAGAGGCACAGAGACACAGCTAGAGAGACAGGAGCAAAGAGCCGATAAGGCAAAAGGTTAAGGGAGGCAGAGGCAGCATCAAAGGTAGACTACGACGAGGACGACGACGACGACGACGACAAGGAAGAGGGCCAAACAGATGGCTGGCATTGCTCGACTCTTGAGTAAAACGCTATTAATTATCCCCGCTCACAAAGGAGGGGCTGCCACGGTGGCGGCTTCTACTTCTTCGCCACGTAACGAAGGGGGCGTGGCAGACGTGCCCCCGTGTGTTTGTGTGTGTGTGTGTGGAGCCATCCCTTGAACCCACCCGAGAAGCAGGAGCAGAGCAACCCCACCCAAAAAAAACCTGACCCAACCCCAGACCAAGTGCGGAAGCAAAAGTATTACGATAGAAACTATTTTTCCTTTTCCTTTTTCCCTCAATGCCTTTGTTCCAGACTGAAACGTGGTGGGAGTTGGGGTGGCGGCCCATACCCCACGCCCATTTTTGGTCATTAACTTTTGAACTGCTTTCACCTTTTTGGGGGGTCTGCTCTCGACTCGAGTTGCATGTTTTGCACAGCAAGAAATTATGGGAAATGAGGGATTAAAAGGCTGGTATACTTAATGTTAATTTAAATAGTAACTAGTAACGACTAGCGAGTGTTGAGTTTCAAATGAGGATTAACTAGCAGCTAGTAATTAGGAATAAGTAACCAGTATATAATATCTAGTAACTAGAAACAACAACAAGGAACTTGTAACTAGTAACTACTAACTAATAACGAGCGGCGAATAAACAGTAATAAAAATCTAGACTCTAGAAAATATAAACTTGTTATTCAAGTAACTAGAAATTAGTAACGATTTACGATTGACGAATTACAAGGAACGAAGGCCGAGTAACGCTTCATTAGTAACTAGTAAATAGTACTTAATAACTAGTAACTAGAAACTAGAAAAAATAAATTTTACAACAGGAAACTTTAGTTAGTTACTAGTTACCAGTAACGAGCGACGAGTTACTAGTAATTAGTACCGATTTACGAGTGACGAGTGCTAAGGTATGAAAAGCGAGTAACAATTCACTAGTAACAAGTAACTGGAAAAATGTAATTAGTGCCTAAAAACTAGTAACTAGAAATTAGAAATTAAATTTAAAAGCAGGAAACTAGTTACCAGTACCGAACGACGAGTAACGAGTAAATAGCAAAGAGTTATAAATAAATAACTACACTTTAGAAAATATAAACTAGTAACTAGTATTTAGTAATGAGGAACGAGTAACTGGAAAAAGTAGAATGCAAAGTAGAAATTAAAAACTATTAACTAGTAATTAGTGTTAGTAACTACAAAGTTTTTTATTCAAATTTTTCAAGCATTTAAGTATAATTTTTTTTCGAAATGTTTTTCTCTCTGCACTGAGGCTATTACCTGTTCTAACCGCTGCGTCCCCCGCTGTGTGTTCTTCTATTCATATTTTCCAGACGGAGAGCATCAAGCACGATTTGGAGACGCGGATGAACGGGCACCATGTGGACCAGCAGGTGGAGAAGCCGCAATATAACCAGACGGTGGTCATGCTGCTCATTGAGACGTCGCGCCTGGTCACGGAGAACACCTCGCGGGCGGTGGCCTCGCTGGATAGCATGGTGCACTATTTCATGAAGGCCAAGGGCACCGAGAATGACACCTCGCTAATGGGACTGCTGCAGGTGAGTGCTCCTCCTCCAGAGATCCTCTAGATCCCCCGTTACCCAACTATCTTCCTGGCAGCTTGGTGAATTCTATGAATCCATTCGATGGCCCGCCACCCTGGCCTTCCTCACCATGCTCCTGCTGCTGTGCACGGTGCTGGTGATTGGAGTGGCCCGGCGATCGCGCTGCACCCTGATCTTCTTCAGCGTTTCCGGTCTGTTCTGCATCATCATCTGCTGGCTGCTGGCTGGCATTTATCTGGCATCCAGCGTAGCTGCCGGCGACTTTTGTATGCGACCGCACGACTATATGTGCCGCCAAGTGGGCATGGTGAGTGTGGTGGATGATCCCCATCTCAGATCAGTCCTATAATGGAGCCTCTCATTCACAGCGGAGCCCGTATGTGGACTTCCTCAACTGCGGCACACCGCGCAATCGATTTATTTTGCGCCTGAACGAGTCCCGGGACTTGGTGGATCGGGCCAGGGAGAGTGTGGAGCAAATGAGCCGGTGAGTGGAAGCCGAAAATACCTGGGCAAAAATAGATATCGAAGGGAAATAGCTGAGCGGCATGTTTATTTAAAGAGTCTATCGTTTGACTCGATATTTAATTGAATTGTGACAAAAACAAGACTCAAACCTTTCCCAGTTTGTCTGCTAACGTATTGGTGAATTGTTGAATTGTTGAAAAAATAAGCCTTGAAAAATGGTTAAGGTCTTTAAAAGCTCATTAAGATCGTGGGCCTCTAAAAAAGTTTTATAATGATAAACCATTCAAACTTGGTCCGCTAATTAGTTGGTGAATTGTTGAAAAAGTAAAGGCAATAAGGGCTATTTTTACAATCTAGCGCCTTTACAAAAGATTTATATTGATATCAACTTTTCATAATTGTGACTTATACAAGACCCAAAACCTTTCCAATTTTGTCCGCTAACGTATTGGTGAATTGTTGAAAAAATAAGTCTTGGAAAATTCTTAATTGTTGGCCTTTAAAAGCTCATTAGGATCTTACGCCTCTAAAAAGGTTTTATAATGATAAATCATTCCAACTCGGTTTGCTTATTGGTGAATTGTTGAATTGTTGAAAAAATAACATTTCTCCAATTGTTAAGGTCTTTAATAGTTTCTTAGGATTTTGTTGAATTGTTGAATAAATTAGTTTCTAGGCTTAAATAATAAAGTACTCGAATAAGCACAACAATAGTCATAGCCTCTTATTATTTACTGGCCTTCTAGAGAATAAATTGTTTATTTAAACTATATTTAATTGAATTCCTTACTTCCTTGGTCACAGCTTAAGCCAGGACACTTATCCGCACATCGACATCCAGCGCACCCTGACGGCCATGGACAATGATCTGCAGCAGACGCTCCGCAACCTCACGACACTGTCGGCCACCCTGGACCGCCGGGCCATCGACCGGCACTACGAGGAGGCCCTGCGTGGCCTCTGCGGCGGCGGTCTGCTGGGCCTCAGCCTGATGATGGTGGCCGGCCTGCTCACCTCCTTCCTGCTCACCATCCTGGTGTATGCCGACTCGCATGCCTGGATCTATCTGAGCAAGAGGTGGGATCTCAGTTACAGTCTTGCTCGATTGATATTATATCTTTTTTGATCTCCCCCATAGACCCCCCCTGGATGCTGACAAGTCGGAGACGGCGCCGCTGTTCCCCGCCTCGAATGCGCCCAGTGCCAGCATCTCGCCCACCGCACCCCTGAGCACGGGGACCATCAATCGCACCCTGTTGCATCATCAGCAGGCAGCCGGCGGGGTTGGAGGATCCGGAACACTTCCAGGATCTGGAGGAGGCGGCGGCGGAGGCGGCGGTGGAGGCGGCGCCAATGGCCATCATAACGGCGTGGGAGCGTATCGCAATGGAACGGCCGGACTGAGACAAGGGTTGGTGGCACCTTCACCTTCATCGCAATCAAGCCACAACACCACCTCATCCACCACCGCCACTTACAACCACCTCAACCAACAACTGCACGGCATCGGTTACAACAACAGTCACCTGCCACCACCACCACAACAACAACAACAACAACACCACCACCTGTACAGCAACTACAACAACCACTACAACAACAACAACAGCAACAACACACAGCAATATAGAACTAACTCCGGGGCCGGGACGGTGGCGGTGGGTGGTGGCCAGCGATCGCCATCGCCGCCGCCCGGCTACGATTTGGTGCATGGCACAAGGCATGAACTTTGATTTCATTTGATTTGTATATTCCCCCAACTCCCTACACCCGAAAATATCCCTTTATTAAGCTCCTGGAATCCTTTTCCTCCCTATTTTTTTGAGGCGACGGAGCCCGCTGCTCTTTGATTTGTGACTGAAAAGGGGGTACATTTTGTCTGATTTACTTTTCTAATTAACTTTTGGCGAATTTTAAAGGTGTTTAAGGGCTCATTAGTATCTGGCGCCTCTTGAAAGGATTTATAATGATAATAAGATCTAGACTATTCCAATTTTGCCTGCTAACGTATTGGTGAATTGGTGAATTGTTGAAAAAATACCGCTTGAAGAAGTGTTAATGTCTTAAAAAGCTCATAAATTGTACGCCTCTAAAAAAGTTGTATAATGAAAACAAGACCCAAAACCTTTCCAACTTGGTCCGCTAACGTATTGGTGAATTGGTGAAATGTTAAATAAATTAGTTTCTAGGCTTAAATAATAAAGTACTCGAATTAGCACTACAATAGTCATAGCCTCTTATTATTTACTGGAGAAGAAATTGTTTATTTAACGAGACTTTTAACGATTCTAATATTCAATTAGAAATTAGAGTAGCGGGCTCCTCTTTATTTATTTTTGCTAGTTGAGGCTTCTCTTTGTTTATCGTTGTTGTTTCTTGTTTTAGTTGAACTTTTGATTTGATATTTTATATAAATATATATTTGTCGTTTGTCGTTGCTCCTTCCACCTGCATGAAAGAAGACACAAAGAGACGGCACACACACGCACCACAAACACACACAGTGACAGCTAGCTTACAGACCCCGAACCCGACCCTGAACCTGACCCTCTACCAAACTTACAGATCTCTTGGCCAAAAACTGAACCTAAAACTAATACCACACACCCTTACGCACCCTACTAATACCCACATGCAGCTGAAGACGAAGAGAAACCAAGCTTCACTAATCTTGAAACTAAATTTTACTTTCATAAATAATAATCATCTTTGATAGGAATATTAGATCATATTTTCGGATAGTTTAAAGCTAGAAAACAGTGAGATTTTGATTTTAAACTTTACAAATAGGTTTTAAAAGTATTTTAATTAAAGTTAGTATTGGTGAATTGGTTGAAAAAATACCGCTTGAAGAATTGGTAACGTCTTAAAGAGTTTATAGAGATCTTATGCCTCTAAAAAAGTTTTATAATAATAATTCCAACTGGGTCTATTGGTGAATTGGTGAAAAAGTAAAGCAATGACAATAAGAGGAATTCCTACAATCTGACGCCTCTACAATATATTTATATTGATAGCATTATCATTGTGACAAAAACAAGACTCAAACCATTCACAGTTTGTCCACTAACGTATTGGTGAATTGTTGAATAAATAAGAATTTGTGAGATAAATCATAATCAGCTTTGTTAGGAATATTAGATGATATTTTCGTATAGTTTAAAGCTAGAAAACAGTGAGATTTCGATTTTAAACTTAACAAATAGTATTTTTTATAAAGTTAGAAGCTTTAGATCGGTTTTAGAAGTATCGATACCCAACTTATAAGCTTAGTAAAGTCCGAAACAGAGTTGGTTATGGCAAAAATAGCGATCGACACGTTTCCGATCGAGAGAAAGGAAAGTTTTAAAAATAAAAGCCATCCGCCATTATTATTTTGAAATAAAAACCTGAGAGTTTCCAAGCCTCATCCTCAGTTCGTTTTTAAGCTGTAAAAGTTTAAATTCAATTGCTAAAACATTTTTAAAGCAAGAAAACAAAGTTCAAATTACACTTTAATTCGAATTTCCAATCATTCAGCTTGTTAAACTTCTTAGAGACTCACTTCCATGCAGTTGCCAGCCACATATATTCTAACTCAACCCGTAGAAAGGCGCTAACTGAACCCTGAAAAACCCCATTTGATCCTGTTTCCAACTAATTACCTTTCCTTTCGCTCCCTTCCAGGTCCGGCCACCACACCCTGGGCCGGCTGCCCTCGCACCATCAGCAATCGGCCTCGTATCTGCCGGGACCGAACAACGGCAAGTACGCGACGCTCAGCAAGCAGTGTAAGACGCTCGAGTCGAACGACTTCTACTGAGATTCGCTTGCCTGCAGCTCCCATGCAGGCAGTAGCAGCAACACAGCACAGCAGCAGCAGCAGCAGCAGCAGCAGCAGCAGCAGCATCTAACCAGCAGCCTCATCAATCAGAACCAGAGTCAGAGCAGCACCCTGAAGAACATATTTGCATCGGCCACATTGCCCCGCTCCACGGGCAGCTCCATCCGGTCGGTGCTCTCGGCCCAGACCTCCAATGCGGCGATATGCCGCTCCACGGGCAATGGCCTCGATGGCGGCGTCGGTGATTTCGTGGACGATCGCGATCCGCGGGATGTGACCAACAACAGCTTCAATCGCTTCGATCCCAAGTACATCAGCATTGGCCCCAAGGCCGTGCGGGGTCAAAATAATAATCTGAACATCATGTCGGCGGCTGGGTCTTCCTCGGTTAACAAGTGTGCCACTCTGAGGCATGTGGGTCGCTATGGGGGGTCCTTGAAGGGTGTGTCCGCCGTCTCTCAATCGCCAGCAGCTCTGGTCCATTCCCCGAATTTGAGGAGCGCCAAAACCCCCTCGATAGCCACTGTTTCGAAGGATTACTGCCAGCAGCCGGACTGTATACCCCAGGAGTTCCTCATCCAGCAGCAGCAGCAGCAGCAGCAGCAGCAGCAACAGCAGCAACTCCAGCAGCAACAGCAGCAACTCCAGCAGCAGCAGCAGCAACAGCAACAGCTGCAACTCCAGCAGCAACAGCAGCTGCAACAGCAACAGCTGCAACAGCAACTCCAGCAGCAGCAGCTGCAACTCCAACAGCAGCAGCAGCAGCAGCAACAGATGGTGCCTCCTGCCCCGCCCCAGCCGGCGCCTCCGCCGCCTCCAAAACCAAAGATAGTGAATACATTTACCGAGATACCCGGCACCACGGGCGTGGGCAGCTCCTATGCCAAGGAGCAGCAGCAGCAGCAACAGTTGCTGGCATTGCAGCAGCAACAGCAGCAGCAACTGCTAGCACTGCAGCAACAAAGGGAGAGGGAAAGGGAAAGAGAGCAGCAAAGGGAGCGGGAAAGGGAAAGGGAAAGGGAGAGGGAGCGGGAGCGGGAACAGAGAGAGCTGCATCCACCCACCACGCACATCCTGCCTCCCTCAGCCGTTTACAGCATCGAGAGCAGCGACGTCCTGCCCACTGCCGCTCCGCGCGTGCAACAGCGTTCGCTAAATCCCGCCTCCATTGTGAACCAGCCGCTGCCCGAGATACCCACCAACCAGAACTCCAAGATCTCCGCTCAGCCGCTGTGCGCCGCCAGCCTGGGTCAGTATCGCTCCCTGCAGAGACCCCAAACCCAGAAGCTGCAGCCGGTGGCAGCCTCATCCCAGCAGCAGCAGCCGCCCACGTTGCCGCCCAAGAATAGGCACAAAAATAGCCAGCGGGGAGGAGTCGGAGGAGACAGCAGCAATGCCAACCACATGCAGACCTTGCCGCCCAAGTCGGTGGGGTTGAGGCAGCAGCAGCAGGAAAGGGAGAGGGAAAGGGAGCGAGAAAGGGAGCGAGAAAGGGAGCGGGAAAGGGAGAGGGAAAGGGAAAGGGAAAGACCGCGTCGGGCCGAGACCCTGGACAATGCCCGCAGCTACATCGAGCAGCAGCAGCAGCAGTATCCCGGCCAGCTCATCACCAGCAGCATGAAGAAGCAGCACTCCTACGACAGCAGCTACCACCAGCAGCAGCAGGCGCAGCAGCAGCAGCAACAGCACCAGCAGCAGCAGGCCTTCTACCAGCGGCAGCACAACAACAACTTCTCCTCGAAGCAGCAGCAGCTGCTCCTGGAGCAGCAACAGCAGCAGCAGCAGGCCCTCTTCTACCGCTCCCTGAAGCGGGGGGAACGTGGCCCGACCACGGCTGGCAACCACAGTGATCTCTATTCGGTGACGGAATTGTAGGAGTGCGCCTGCTGCGGCGGCGGTGTGGATGTGGTGCGTCGCGGCGCCTCATCCACATCGCTGCACGCGGCGGCGGCCACACAGACACAAAACCAAACTCAGACTCAGACGCAGTCACAGGCGCCCGTACCCCTGCCACCCAAGAAGCATCGCCAGAGGGACAGGGAGCAGCGGGAGAGGGAGCAGCAGCAGCAGCAGGCCACCTGCAATGCCAATCTGTGCGAGGAGCACGAGTACGATGAGTACTACCCACAGGCCTTTGAGATGCAGGCAGGAGCAGGATCTGCAGCAGCCACAGGCTCCGGTTCCAAGCCTGGCAAGGTGCAGACCCAGCAGCGAGCGGCTACCTTCGACGTGGCCGATGCCCGGGACTATGAGCTGAAGCGGCTGGGCAACCGCCGGTCCCAGCAGCAGGCGGCTCCAAGCAAACGCAACGGAGGAAATGGCGGCAATGGAGGAGGAGGCGGAGGAGTTGCTCCCACCCAAGATCACCATCGCAGCCATGACCGGGAGCGATCCCGCAGCGATCATCGCATTGCCAGCTATGCCTGCGACGAGATCAACTCGACGGCGCTGTGCAGTGCCGGCTCCATGAGCTCCATGCTGCAGCCGAATGCGGCGAATGGCACGGGGGGCCACAGGAGCAGCAGCCAGCACCAGCGGGAGCATCATGTATCGCGGGAGCAGCAGCAGCAGCAGCAGCGGGATCGCCGCGAGAAGACCTTCAAGGTATGATTTTTAGAGACGTCATAAGAATTGTCGAGTCCGCGCCAGGACAGCAGCAGCAGCAGGAACGGCAGCTCCAGGCGGCGGACGCGTTGAGGGAAGTGGGAAATGGGAAGCGAACGTGGCGGATTCTATGTAGGAGGTAGATCCAACCCACAGCGGGAAACGGAAACGGAACCGAAACCATCGAGGAGGAGGCCCCTGCCTGTGTTTTTTTTATATGTTTAGCTTAAGTCGCTATCTCTCTCTGTACCCCTGTCTCTGTCTCTGTCACACACGCACACACGAACAAGGAAACAAACACACATACGCGTATATATATAATATTATATATATATATAATATTTGTAAAGAAAAGCCGACCTCTCCTGATTGATTCAAACTGCAAATGCTGCTTAAATGCTAACACGAAAAAAAAGAAGATGGCGCTGTGCCACAGTGGTCAAAATAACGGTTGCAATTCCTTTACAATTCCCAAGTCCTAATTCCGGCAACTGTTTTACCAATTAATTTCGAAAAAACTGAAAATTGAAGGCTGCAATATTTACCAAAAGCGTTTTACAATCACTTTTTCGTATTAACATTGTTTTAGATAGTTTTAAATATTTTTAGATATTTTTAAATACTTTTAAATATTTTTAAATATTTTTAAATGTTATTAAATATTTAAAAATATTTTTCAAAATTTTAAATACTTTTCAATATTTATAAACATTTATTCCACATCCTTCTGGATCATTATTTTGACCGCTGGTGTGCACAGCCCATGTATACATACATACATCAAAACCTACATCAGTTCTCTGCTCTGTGTTGTTGCCTATTGTTATATATATTTAGTATTTAGTATACATAATGCCCTACGTTTATAGAAGACCATAACGAATACTTTTTTGTGACCACTACATATATATTATATATATTCATACGTGTATATTTTTAAATCCTAAGTTAAGTGAGATTTAGTTTGTAAGCGCCAAGCCTATTTATTACGACAGCCCCCCCAAATCCCATAAATATAATCCAAATATGGTCAAAAAGCGAGGAGGTAAACCCAGGAATAAAATATATAAAATCCCCATGGATTCATTTTCAAGAAATCAAATTTCTTGGATTTAGTAAATTATTTTCTGATTTTAAGATAATAATTTCTGGTTTCAAGAAAGAAATCATTGAGCGACATTTTTTCTGGGTTTTCGATCAGGGGTTAGCCCTTGAATTTTATTGTTTTTAATTGAATATGTTAATATAATTAATTGCAATATATTTAACAGAGACTTTCCCTTGATCGTTTCTCCGCTTTTTTGGCCATTTTAATCCAACCAAATTTTTTTTTTAATGTTCAAAAGGAGTGTGTGTGTTTTGAAAATTTTATTTATTATCCACCGTTTTTTTTGCGAATAAATTTATTATGTGATTATTTTGAGAATCCGTTGCGAGAACCAACAACAACAACAACCACAGCGACACGTACGTAAAATTTTTGTGACGTCAGAAATCTAAAAAACATAAAACAAACTAAGGAACTAACCAACAGCAACAAACAAAAACAAAAACAAACAAAGCACAAGGCAACAAACAAACAAACAAACGATAAAAAGAAGAAAAAACACCAAAAAACAAGCGACGATGAAGGAGGAAGAAGAGAAAAAGTCAAACAGAAAACATTTCACAAAAAAACAAAACAAAACATAAGATAAATTAAAAAAGAAAAGTTTTACATTTTAAAAAGAGAAGGAAAAGTTCTTAACTCAAGCAATACATATAAAGAAAGAAAGCAAAAATTAAATAGGAAGAAAGCAAAGGGAAGAAGGGAATAAAAAATGGAAGCCATACAAAAGTTGTTCAACTATTTTAAAAACAAGCAAGAAATGAGAATTCAGCTAAAGAACGTAAAGGCAAAGCAAGCAAAACATATATACATAAACATTAAAACATTAAATACATAACATACATACTTATTATAGAGCAAGCATTAAGGAATATTAATTAATTAATTAATCAACAACAACAACAAACAATGTTCAGGTCAATAACTGCATTTAAAGGGAGAAAAACAAAACAAAAACGAAAACGAGAATAGGCGTTAAATTAAACGAAAGAATGCTCTTTTATATACAACTATATATACATGCGAATATATATATACATATATATATTAAACGAATTGCAATTACCCGAAACAATTACCACACACACATACAGACAGGCCATCAGAAAACACACACACACACACACAAAGTAATATTTAAAAAACTCACAAACATTTGATAGAAACTAACATAATTATACACGAAACATAAAACAAAATCAAAAAAATACACACACAACACTCACAAAATGCGAGCACTTGTGGGCAAAATAATTGTAGTGCCATTAGATTTTCGATAACAAAAAATTAACAAACAAAAACTATGAAATAAAGTGTAAATTGAACTGAATTTAATTTATTTTCAATCGATTGTACAAATAGAGAATTGGTTTATTTTATTTTGGAATTGGTTTACTTAATTTACTTCAATAAAAAGGTGCCAGATATAGTAGAGCTGAAAAATATCATTATTTATCGATTATAAATCGATGTTTGCATCGAAATTTATGTGAAAAATATAATAATATGATCTAAAATTTGAAATTTGCATTGAACACTTCAAGTCTTTTACAACTTTCGAAAAATATCCATGTTTATCGATTTAGAATCGATTTTTGCACAAAGCAAAATCGATTACCTTGCAACTCTGGACAAATTTCCAGGTTTATCGACTTAAAAATCGATGTTTCCTTCTTAAACTGAAAAATATCAATCTTAATCGATTTAAAATCGATTTTTGCCTAAAATAAAATCGATTTCTCTGCAAACTATGGAAAAATAACCATGTTTATCGACTTAAAAATGTATCTTTCCATTTAAAACTGAAAAATATCAATCTTAATCGATTTAAAATCGATGTTTCTTCGATTATTTTGCAAATCTAGCAAGATCTTGGTTGTACTTGAATTCAACTTGGTTTTTATAGTTGTTTGTAATTTTTAAATTTATTTTTCATTGTACAGCTTCAACTAGAATTTTGACATTAATAATTAATAATTAATAATAATTAAATTTTCCGACAGTTTCCAAGGCGTCACTATTATTTTGACCGCAACTGTGGGCACACTTAGCGAATTGAAAAGCAAAAATAAGGGTTAAACACAAAGGAACACACACAAAAACATATGTACATTATTCTCTCTGCTGTGCAGATGCAAATAAAATGAGGAATAACAAAAGACATAATTCAAAACATTTTTGAAAAACACACACAACACACACACACACACACAACGACCCACGTCTCTTTCGCTCTATCTCTCGCTCTCTTACTGTATATCTATCAATGTATCTCGCTCTGATAACATTCCAAAAATCCCCAAAAATCCAAAAAAATCAAAGAAGAAAAAAATCAAAAAAAGGAGCCCACCACCAGCCATTGTTTCCACTGTAGCTTGCACAGGATCTTCGCTCAAGAGGAACTCTCCCTCTCTCTATTAGCAAAAGTTAACATAACACTCGAGGAAGGCGTTATTAGCATACACTCTAAGAAATCAAGGATAACAACCGATGCAGGTCCGTCTCCTGTCCTGTATATATACATATACGATCTGCATAATTCTATCAACTATAAGTATGCCTGTGTGGTGTCTCTGTGTGTGACTGTGTGTGATTAAATTAATTTTAAATGTGTTTTTTTTTAATTCGAAATTCGAAATTCGATATTGATAAAAAGCGAAATGTTTCAGAACGTTTGTAGCGTAGTGTAGCCAGTAGTTGAGTCTAAGCGATAAGGCCAAAATAGATTTTAAAAGCCACGAAACCGAGCGAAGAATTCAAATACCAAATAATTGCAGGAGGCAGGCGCAGGCAGGTATTTACTTATAGCATTTAAATTCGAAAGCAACACGAAAAACGAAACAAAAAATTATTGAATAATAAATATAAATAATAATAATGATAATATTAAATCAAACGCAATTAAACACGAAACGTATGTAATACATATAAAGAGAATAACAAAGAAGACAGTAAGTGTTTCCACGTTTTAGCCATTTGAAGAAACAAGAAGAAACTGGAAACAGAAGAAGCGCACTTTTTCTTACTTTAAAACTGACGCAAAGCCATCTAATTAAAATGATATTAACAAATATATAGTCTATATAGTATATATATAAAGAATTTTTTATTTTAATGAATGCAAGTTGTGTGTAGCCCGTAAGTTTTATGGGGCATTTTCCGTTTTTGGTTCTGAAGACTTTCTACACGCGTTCTCGAAACCTTGCCCGCGGCGGCTCGAATTTTTAGCAAAGTTTCAGCCGACAAAATGTTATATAAATTAAATGTTACGTAATCAAAACAGAAAATGACAAAAATAATTATATAACAGTTGTGAACAAATTATATTTACATAGCGTATAAATAAATTGCATAACAATTGATTAAAATACCAGAAAGTGCGTTTTATTTTTACTTATTAAATAAATTGGTTAAGATTTAAGTATTTAACTAAATTTCTTAATTTTTTTCAATCAGCAATTACATTTTTTTCATAACAAGTTCTTTTATAAGGAAATATAATTTAATTCATCAGCTTTAGTTTCTTGAATAAATAAAGGAAATATATTTTATTAATCACCTTTAGTTTCTCAAAAAAATTTTTATTGGTTTTCTTTTTCAATTTGCATTCGTTTTGTTTTATTTTTCACTATTATAATGATTTATAGCCAAAAATAATAAAATATGTTTAATAATTTGAATTCCCGCCTTATATCGATAACACACCGATAACAATACCGCTAGGCAATGCTGCCCATACCTTGCAGCTAGGCACTTTCGGTATTTAACGCATGCGGTCACACTGCGCAAACAAAAGCAAAATTAATTAATTCTCTAGCAGCTGGTTAAATTATTCAAATGCATCCCTTGGAGCCAACAACAACCACGTACGATGTGAGCAGGTTCAAGACCCTCTTTGTCGTCGAGGATGCCCACAAAGACTATGACGAGGATGAGGATGAGGAGGGGTTTGTGACTGAGGATGAGGACGACGACGGCGGCCACTTGATCTGTCAGGCGGCGCAGGAGATGTACGACGAGGAGTTGGCCCTGGAGCGGGAGGAGCAGGAGTTCGAGGAGCGAAACCTGGGGAGTCTAGAGTGCCCAGAGGGTGAGTAAAATAAATATATAAAAAAATAAAACATGAATGGGAATTTTCTGCAAGTAATTTATTTATTTTGATTTATTTTGATTTAAATGTAAAGCTTATGCCATTAATATGAACATATTCCCCAAGTATACTCCTCCATCCTTCCCCTAGGACTCCAGCTCTTTAACTGCCGCAGCTGCTCCGAAAGATTCTCAAGCCGAACGGAACTGACCGCCCATCGTCGTCACCTACACCTGGCCGAGAATAGGAAACGAAAGAGGAAACCGGCCTCGGAACTCACCTGCGAGACCTGCGGCAAAGTGTTCCAAAGGCACAACGCCCTCGTGGATCACATGAACTCGCACAAGGATCAAAGGAATTTCGAGTGTCCCGAGTGCCCGGCCCGCTTTGTCCAGCGCAGCAATAGGGATCGTCATGTGAGGGACACCCATCTCAAGGAGTATGGGCACCCCTGCCCGGAGCCGGGTTGCGGAAGGCGCTTTCAGCAGCGGCGCGAGCGGGATCAGCACGTGAAGACGGTCCACCGGAAGGAGCGCGACCTGGTCTGTAGCACCTGCCAAGCCACCTTCAGTCATCCGGTGAATTACCGGAAACACCTGGCCTCCCACAGCTCCATCAAGCCCTTCGGCTGTCCCATTTGCAAGAAGCTCTTTGGGCGCCAGGAGAACCGGGATGTCCACCTGTTCGTGCACAGTGTCTGCAAGGCGTACGTCTGCTCCGTTTGTGGAGCCGGGTATATGCGTCGCCAGCAGTTGATCCGTCATAGTGCGGCCAGTGGCCATGTGAATGACAAGATCGTGCGACAGAAGCCGCAGTTTAGCGCCGCCTTTGCCAGGCATCAGGATGATGCCAATGTGGATGATTTTTTCAGGCAAGAAGACTCACCGGAGGAGGAGGATGAGGAGGAGCAAATGGAGCTTATGAAGGGAGTGGGTAAGCTGATAGGAGACGAGAATGAAGACTAGTTCTGTGATTGCATGCTACAGAATAGAAGAAGGCAAGTTGCCAACATTTGTACATATAAAATATAAATTTAACATTTTAATTTTTAATTTTTAAAGTTCTACTTAGTTAATATATGTAAATGAATATGTAAGGTCTTTCTAACCAGAAATAAACTGAAAGAGTTTGAATGCTGAAAGAATTGCCACTACTTTCTACTTAAAAATTAAAGAAATTGGGTTTTTAAGTAATTATTGTATGTAAATAAGTTAGATTAATAAATTTATCTTATAAGTAACGTAAGTTTTTATTTAAGGAACTTTTTTAGGCTCGATTTCTATTATAGACAGTGTTAAAAAACATATATCAAAGCCCTTAAGGCAGTGGTGTGCCGGCAGAGGACAGGCAGAGAAAATGGCTGACTCACGAGTCACTGCTATGGGCACCACTGTCATGTCAATGTTTAATGGAATCATTTACACAAAATAGAAGAACAACATTTGTACATATAAAGGCAATCCTTAAAAATAGTACTTAGTAAAAATTTTAAATTAATATGTAAGGTCTTTCTATCCAGAAATAAACTGAAAGAGTTTGAATGCTGAAAGAATTGCCACTACTTTCTTCTTAAAAACTAAAGAAAATAGCATTTTAAGTAATTATTGTATGTATATAAGTTAGATTAAAGATTTTAACTTAAAAGTAACGTAAGTTTGAATTTAAGGAACCTTTTTAGGCACGTTTTCTATTATAGAAAGTGTTAAAAAACATATATCCAAGCCCTTAAGGCAGTGGTGAGCCGGCAGAGGACAGGCAGAGAAAATTGCTGACTCACCTGTCACTGCTATGGGCAGCACTGTCTTAAGGCCTTGAACCCGTGGGGTGCCAAGTCCATTCAGTCTTTTATAAGGCGTTAGAAGCTTTTAATTAACAAATAAGTAGAGCTCTAACTTATAGAAATAAATACTTGAATAATTTATATTTATATTTAAATTTAAACTAAAAGCTTGATATAGCAAAAACTTAATTAAATCTCATTCATAATCTCCATGTCGCTCGCTAAACTACAGCCAGTCTGACACTGCGAAGCTCAATTAAGTAAAATGCGATAAATGAATGAAAATAAACAGTAACAAGTAACAACAATAAAAATAGCAACAATTATTACCGCATGCAAAACATGAAGCAGAAGCAGCGACCGAAAAGCAAGAAAGAAAAAAAAGAAAACAAGCAAAGCGCGAATGAAAAGTGAATGTCGTTGCTGCTGTTGCACTTTAATAAAAAAAAAGAAATAAGAGAAATAAAAAAATGTGAAATGAAATGAAATGTGTGGTGTGGTCTCTCAGTCTTCCCCTTCCTCCCTTGGAGTGGGTTCGAAAAATTAACAAAAAATCAGGCGTAAAACTCATAAATAACAAAGGCAAAAAACACGAAAGGGGAGGGGGGTAGGGTTACAACAACAACAATAAGCGATAAAATGAAATTATTTAACACCTTTTTTATGGCTCATTTCGCTGTTAATGTGCGAGCAAACGACGAAAATTCGCACATAATTCCCACATTGTCGATCGATCTTGGCTGTTAAACTTATCGATAACCAATGGGCAGCCATAAAGCTGTCATAAGCTAATCCCCCCCAGCTTTTTCACTCATTTTTCCCCAACCCGTAGCCGTTTCTTTATATTGTTCCACCTGTCACATTTCGAACCTTTGTTAAATGGCAAACGAAAATTATCTAATTTATCGTTGTTGTTGTTCGCCTTTCGATTGTTGTGCCTGAATGAACTTGTCGACACAGTTAAGATTCCAAGAAAGAAAGAAGATTGCCTGAGGCTCCGGCTTATGTAAACTTTTGACCCTGCCCATAAAATTAGTTTGGGGATTACCTCAACTTTAGGTCAAGTGGAGTTTACCCAACCAACCCCTGCAGGGTGTGCGATGAGTTCACTGGATCTCTGGACCCTTGATTAGAGAGAGATGAGAGTTGGGTTTTAGTATTTTTTATTTGGTATTTAATTTAATTAACTCTTCTATTTGTATTAAATGGGAAACTAAAGCCCTTTTTTAAGAGTGGATACCGTATATTATACCAATCCAGTCTATAAGATCTTAGAATTCCTAAACACCCCGGACCCTTGATTGTCAGAGAGTGGTGTTTTATTATTTATTATTTAGTATTTCATTTAATTAGCTTTTCTAGTTGTATACCATATAATATACTTATCTTGTCTATAAGATCTTAGAATTCCCAATCACCAGAGTTTTGGATTTTAGTATCAAATCTATTATTAATATTGTTATTACAATTCTGCAGGGTGTGCGAGGAGTTATATGGCTCTATGGACCCTGGATTATTAGACAGTGGGGTTTTAGTATTTATTATTTAATTAACTCTTCTATTTGTATTAAATGGGAAACTAAAGCACTTTTTTAGGAGTGGATACCATATAACCAATCTAGTCTATAAGATCTTAGAATTCCTAATCACCAGAGTCTTGTATTTCAGTATCCAATCTATTATTAATTCTATAATAAAAACTAGAATACCAAGCACTTTTCAAAGTGTTTTCTAAAAGTCTCTTATATCTATAGATCTCTTGAGGCAGGTGTCTTTCGCTGAGCTTTACACCTCTAGTGGTTGGAGGTCTCTCTTCTCTTAGTTTTCTTATTTATTTCGCTTTTTTATGACATTTCGTGCCTATTCAAAGGCATAAATAATTCCCATAATAGCGCGTATAAAGAAATCCAACAATACAAAGGTTAATGGAAAACCCAGCCCCAGCCCAGTGTGTAAGATGTCTTTTCTATATCCATCTCAGATTGGGTCACGTCTCGCTGGGCGAATTCTGGGCGCTTCCGCAACGGATGTGGGCTTCAATTAGCCAACCGAACCGAACGAACCCACGAACGTGGGAGCGCATCAAGTTCATTGGTGTAGGCCTAGGCCTAGGTCAAGTTACCAGATCAGATCTCGCATCTCTGGACAGATATAGATATAGATATTTACCGGTAAGTAGGAGCGACTAATCCCATCCAATCCGAAGCCTATCAACTTGTCCATCCTTTCACTTTCGTTACGTTGCGCTGCCTCTTGATTTCTTTGATGTAGGTCAGCGACTTAAGGATCAAATGCCCAAACTGGTTGGATTGCGCAACGCAGATTGGAATGGGAAATGGGAATGGGAATGGGAATGGGAATGGGCATGGAAATGGGAATTGGATGAAGTTGAGGCTTCGGAATTGGTCTCGGGATGGGATGGGTTGGTGGCGGTGGCATGATGATTAATATGGAAGCTGAGACAACGATGGTGAGTGCGTTGACCATCCATCATCCGATGAATGGTGAATGGTGCAATCTGGATGAGCTGATGATGATGATGAACAAGTGGAGGCTACATGCAGATGGAGTGGCATTTTTTTGCATGGAATTTAGGTGGCATCATTTCGGGTTTCTGGATCAATGAGCGGATCGTGGGACATACTGATGAGGGTCTCTCCGAAGGTGTTACTTTGAATAATAATAAGAGTTCTTAAGAGTTTCTTTCTATTTTTCTCTTAATAAACTATTTGTTTCTCTTGATTATATTTATTAAGTATCAGAAATATGCATAAATTCCTTATAACAATTACCTAAATGAGCTTGAACTTGTTCTTAAGAGACTAATAATAACTTGCAAGATCTTAAACATGTTCTTAAGACACTATATACCCTTTAAAGGTTATTAGCTTTGGACTAACTTTCTAACTATCTATATTTTCTGTCTTAAACTATCCTTCAAAGTAATGATCCTAGGAAATATTTCGTAGCACCAATTATCCGAAACTTGAAACTCCTCTTTATTATGCAATCTGCATTGCTTTCCTGATTATCAATCTCCTTTAATAACACCTTTAATAACACCCCCTTCAAGCTGGCCAAAAGCCCAATAACCAATACCAACCGGATTCCATTTCAATTCAGCTCTGAGAGCTGGCGTTCGAGCTTGATTCAATTGCCATGCCGGCGGCGCACCACCGACTACCAACTACCAACTACCAACTACCACTCCCATGGGCCCTTCCCTTTGATATAGTTTCTCGCATCAAATGCGAATCACAAATTTCAAGCGAAATCCGAAATCGAACATATATCCGTGTAATCACAAAATCAGAGAGAAAACTGGCAAAATCGGCGACGTGTGCGGCATTATAATAATCTGGAATCTGACCAGTGACAAGTGCATGGAATAAAATAAAGAAAAAGAGTAGATGAGAAAGTTCCATTTCGCTTTTTAAAATGGTTTAATGTTTGGTGGCTTTTTTTATTACAAAAAGTAAGTTTTACGGGGTCTTGAAATATAATAAAAAATCTCCCAAGAACAATGAGGTTTAACATTTTCCTATTGAATAAACATCCTTTATAAAACCTTTTGTAGATCCTTCCCTTCTTCTTTTATCTTAATTAATTATAAACCCTTTCAAGTATTATTTATATATATTTTATTGTTCGATCTCGGCTTATGGTAAAAAATAGATAGGGAAAAAAATACAGAGACTTTCGAGCTTAAAACTAGTTTCAATAATTTAATGATAGCCGTGCGAGGACGTGGCTGGTGGGCCGTAGCTGCTGGCGGGCGGCAGGTAGGTGGCCTCCGGCTCGAAGATGGGCGTGGCCGAGTCTCCAGAGTGGCCGGGTGGACCATAGAGCTGCGCCGGAGCCTGATAGTCATAGCCCGGCGAGGAGGGGGCCTGCAGATATGGCGACGTGGGCGTGGCATAGTCATAGCCCGAAATGGAGTTGGAACCGGGTCCGGAGGCGGCACTCTCGTGCTTGGCACCCAGGAAGGCGCTGGGCTTGAAGGGTGCCTTCGAGAGCTCCAGGTCGGAGTGTGAGGAGTGCGAGGAGTGACCAATGCCACCGCCAAGGACATCCGTGTGCAGAGCCTGCGGCTTGCTGGCCGTATAGCTGAAGTGGCCCAGACCCTTGTGTCCCAGGGCGTAGACAGGCGTCTCTCGCTCCTGTTCCCGTTCCAGCTTCTGTTCCTGCTCGAGGACCTGCTCCTGCAGCGACTCCTGGTGATCGTAGCCGGGTATCAGTGGCACTCCATAGCTGCTCAGCGGTGTTCCCTTGCCGAAGGGCGTGGCCGGTGCATCGTAGGTGTATCCAGAGTGCTCCTCCGCGGGCTGAGGCAGTGGGTGCTGGGCAAACACTGGTACACCACCGCCGCCGCCTCCTCCTCCTCCTCCTCCTCCTCCGCCCGAGGAGTGTCCCAGTCCCAGTCCCAGTGCGTGGCTTAGACCATGCTCCAAAGCGTGCTCCAGGCTATGGTCCAGGCTGTGACTGGCCACGTGACTTGTGGGTCCATGGCTGCTGATCTGATGGTGACCTATGCCGTGCCCGAAGCTGTGACCAAATCCGTGACTGTAGCCGTGATTCGCGGGCGCATGGGAGCTGTAGCTGCTGCTGCTGCTGGGCCTGTGAACGGATCCGCCGGAGTACTCGGGCGAGGCCACCAAATAGGTGCTGGTCTTGTGGCCTCCGCCCAGGAGGTTCAGGTAGGCGGACGGGCCTGCTCCGGCGCTGCTCGCTGGCGCTGGATACTTGTAGCCCAGACCGTGCGGGGATCCGTGCGAGGATCCGTGATTGAAGCCGTGGCTCACGCTGTGACCATGGTAGCCATGTCCGGAGCCGGAACCACCGCTCGTCTGGACGATGTATGTCTCGATCTTGGGACTGGGCACATAGTGATGGGAAACGGGCCGGCCATGACCATGACCAGCTCCAAAGGATGGAGATCCCGAGCCGTAGCCGTAGCCGTGGTGACCGCCGCCATGACCATAATGGTGGCTACTGCCCTCGCTCTCCAAGTGTCCAAAGTCCGTGGAGTAGCCGGAGAGCGAGTTGCCGTGATAACCCCCACCGCCGCCGCCGCCGTAGCTCAGCTGGTGGCCTTCATAGGCGGGCGGCAAATACTTGTGGGAGGGGCCGTGATAGCTGGAGAAGCTCAGTCCTGCGTCCCTCTTGGGCTTTCCAGATGAAGAGGAAGCAGCAGCAGCAGCAGAAGAAGGAGACGAAGAAGCAGCAGCGGCAGAAGGAGAAGCAGCGGCGGAAGATGCAGCAGCAGCAGCAGCTGCGGCGAAGAAGAAGCAGCAGTAGCTCAGAAGAGCCACTGCTAACGGTACTCCAGCAAATCTCATGCTCAATCACAGATCACACACACACACACTCAGCAAGGTACACGCAAAAAAAAAAGGAGAAGAATGTAAGGATTATCCTTGGATCGATTGCTCTTTATGGCCAAATAGTTAAGAGACGCGCCTCGTTTCGCAGCCGTCGACGCAGTGTTGACGACCTCCGTCGGTGTTAACCCTTTTATACATTTTCCATAACTCCCCGAACTAGCAAACTCCACTCGAAAACTCCACACAAAAACTAAGAAAAAAATAAAGCCCCAGCAGAGGCCTCTGCCTTTGCCCCAACAGCGACGCCGGCAGTGTTGCTCCAATGGATCTCTCTCCCTCTCACGCACACTGCCATGTCAGAGAGGCAACGGTTTTTGGTTTTCAGTTTCCGTTGCCGCTGCTTTGTGTGTCTCTGCCGGCTTCGACTGCGCCGCCGCAGCCTTTTACTCTTTCACTCTCACTCTCGTTGGCACAGTGCCGCAAGTAGGATTAAAGATATATTTGATTTAAAAAATATATTTTTTTTAAATAAACAACTGACGTAAAAAAAATTGCCAACTACAAGTTAATTCTACTTTACTTATTATTTAGAAAAAACATATTAAATCTAAATAAAACTACAAATATATTATTGGTAAACACTTTCCAAAATATATTGGAATTTTTTTGGAAAACAAATTCTTGTTTATAATCGGAAAAGTGCCTTTTTATTTCCTTCCCTTCTGCCTTTTCCTCCACTACAATTTTTGTTTGCCTTTTAATGATTTCGTTCCACTGTGCAAGTATTGCCAACTTTTGACAGCGCCGCTCAAGTTCAAGTGACACTTTTGCATATCACATGTCGGCCCGACGACACCCCCCTACACCGCCCCTTGTCTGTTTTTCTCTCTTTTCACTCGTTCTTCGCACAAGTCATGTCGGTTTATGCGTAAATTGCATTTAATTCGGAGCAACACTCGCTTTGCGCCCCTCCTCCTCTGGTACCACCTCCACCTGCTCTTTCACCTCCTCTTGTGCTCCTCTTTTCACCTCTCTCACCACTCGTTCCTTCTTCGCGCTGTAATTGTTGCTGTTTTCTCAGCTGCGCCAATTGTTGTAATTCGAAAAACGATTTGTTTTTTGTTTTTTCTCTTGTATTTGTTGTTGCCTCTGTTCGGGATCTTAATTTGGGCCTCTGCTTTGCACGCTGATTTGGCAATAGCTGTCTGTTTCTGGTTGTTTCTGCCACTTAACCCCTCTTTGCGCCGACCTGGGAGGGGTCACCATTAACCCACTTGGCCGGCACACCGAGAGATGCCAGAAGAAGAGTAACTGGATAAAGTCGCACGTCCCTGAGCGATTAGTGGAAATAGTGCACCTTGTTCCCAGTGTACTTTCCCTTTCTCTTTCGACATCCATCTTCCTTTTATCACTCCCTTTCTTTGAGCTGCTTTAACAGTTCTGTTAAACGGATGCGGTTCTACGTAACGGTAGCGATTCTACTTAACCGTAATGTAACCACGTAACCGTAACGTAACCACGTAACCGTAACGTATACCACTTACACCCAGTACTTCCTTACAATACGATGGATCTCTGGAACACCTGGAGCTACAGTTACAAATTATACACATTGGTTTGCTTGTTTACTTGACCCACCAAGCAGATCAAGCCTTGAACCGTTTTATTTGTGAAAATATATCCATCCATCTTCCTTTTATCACTCCCTTTCTTTGAGCTGCTTTAACAGTTCTGTTAAACGGATGGGGTTCTACGTAACGGTAGCGGTTCTACTTAACCGTAACGAAACCACGTAACCGTAACGTATACCACTACTTACACTTACTTCCTTACAATACCATGGATCTCTGGAACCCCTGGAGCTACAGTTACAAATGATACACGCTTGTTTGCTTGCTTACTTGACCCCCCAGCAGATCAAGCCTTGAACCGTTTTATTTGTGAAAATATATAATGTGTTGGAGCATTGCATTAACGGTTGTAAGGGTTGTAACGGTTGTAATGGTTGAATCGGTTGAATCGGTTGTATCGGTTGTATCGGTTGTATCGGTTGTATCGGTTGTATCGGTTGTATGGGTTGTATGGGTTGGATCCTTGTGAAATATATAAACTTGATTTGAAACATCAGAACTTCAGAACTTCTTGGTGTACTGCCAGGAACGGCGATGACGTCCGCGATCCGAGTTATCCGAGTAGTTGGGGTCATTCTTCTCCGACTGATCGATGCGGTCCTTGGCCTCTTGGGCGGCCGCAGCGGCATTGTTGGCCGCCTTCAGGGTCTTCTCGCGATCCAGATGAACTTCGTTACGTATCGGCATCAGCATGGTCACTCTCTTCTGGGCCGCCTCCAGCACGGCACATCCCTCGACGACAGACTTCTCCCACACGGCGGACACCTGCTCGGCGGTACATAGCTTCTCCTTGGCTCCCTTCAGGGCTCCGTTCAACACCTTCATCTGGCGCTGCCACTGGTTGTGGGCCTTCACGGCCAGCTGGGCATTCTCGTCGTAGGTGCCCAGCTTTTGGATCTCCTGGGCCAGCACTATCCTGGCAGTGCGCACCTCGTTCTCCAGCTGCTCCAGCAGCTGAGCCTTGCCGCAGAGCACCGCATCGGCGGCATTAGCGGCGGCTGTGGCCTTGTCCGCGTACTCGGCCTTGATCTTGTCGGCGGCGGCCTTGACGGCCGGTGCCATATCATCGTTGGCCTTCTTGGCCTCCTTGGCAGCCTGGATGGCAATGCCAGAGGTATGCTGCTTGGCATTGCCATGGCTGCCCGATTGCATCTGTGGAGCCGGCTGGTTGCCGGACTCACTGCCGCCGCACCAGCGGTTGGAGCCTCCCTCTCCGATGCCGGGTTCGGGTTCAGCTCCGTTTCCTATGCCATCATTACCATTGCCGCCGCCGCCGCCGACGTTCTCCAAGTCAAAGGACTGCAGACGCTTGGGACGGTTGCGGCGTTGGTTTTGGTATTGGCCACCATTAAGGCCGGTGGCCAAAAGCGAGAAAATCAATATTACCTTGAGGGGCCACATATTCAGAATATTCAAAATATTCAGAATATTCAAAATATTCAAAATATTCAGAGAGCTTGTAAGTTTTTTGTTCCGCTTCCGTCTGGGGTAAATCTACGACTGAGGATTCCAGAGATCTCTCCATGTGGTCATTGACAATCCCAGGGGCAGGGCCTACTTGTTAATAGAAATTTTCCTGAGCTCAAATTCGAGCATTTTCCACCTGAGCAGGCTTTGGCGAATCAATGTCGGAACAGTTTCCTTGGGATTTTTTCTTCGATTGGAAAATGTCTCAGTCTCAAGCTCTTCACATCGTTCTGCTCTTGCTGCTGCTGTGCATCCTGCCGCAGCTGGATGGCTACCGCTATCGCCCGAGTAACTGGCGCTACTTGTCCAGCCTGTACGGCGATGGTGGAATCTACGGCCCACGTTTTGGCAGAAGTGAGGGCAGCACCTACGGCGGCGGCGGAGACCTGGCCATGGGTGGCAAGGCCTGCGGCAACGGACAGCAGGAGTGCGGCAGCCATCTAGGCCGCGGGAATCCCAAGAAGATTGCCTTTGGCATTGCCCAGAAGGCGGCCCAGGATGCCAAGGCGGCCAGCGATGCCCAAATGGGTGCCGCCGAGGCGGCATCCTATCAAGTCAAATTCGAATTGGCCGCCAAGGCAGTGCAATCGGCCAAGGCTGCCGAAGCAGCACTCGCCGGCAAGCAGCAGATACTGGAGCAGCTGCATCAGGAGTTGGCCGAGGCGGAGGAGGCATTCAACGGACTCGCCTCGGCGGTGCCACAAATCCAGCAAACCGCCGAGGCGGTGGCCAGTGCAGCCCAGGAGGCCAAGGCCCAGCTGAAGCACCTAACCAAGATTGTTCAGGGTGCCAACGATAATTTGGAGAAAATCCAGAATGTGTCCAAGGGAGCCCAGAAGGAGCTCTGCGAGAAGATGGAGATTTTGCGGGCGGCCCGCCAACGGGCGGAGAATCTCAATCGCCAGCTGATCGAGGCCACCAAGGACATGGAGTCGACCAAGGTGGAGGCCTACAAGGCGGCCTGCGCGGCCATCGAGGCCAAGCAGAAGGCGCAGCGTCCCCGCCGGATGTCCTGGATGAACGAGGAGCTCTTCTGGCGCTGATTATATTTTCTTAGTTTCCTAATTATATTTTCTTATGTTTCATTATGGGCTTTAAATGAAGTTCAATAAAAAAGAGAGCTTATACTGTATTTAATGTGTTTCTTTTAATTAAATTATATTTCTTTCAATTAAATAATATTTCTTTTAATTTTTTTTCAGGGAGCACACTTTTTGCCCACACTTCATCTTCATCTTCTGCCATTTGTCTGCGTTTTGTGCCTCCATGGAGCTCTCAGGTTGATGTAATGGCCTGGCAATTGCCGTCCCAAGACCCAGACCCAGAGCCAGACCAGGTTGCGCAATCCGGCTGGCCAAGGTCACACCTGCCACGTCGATCGAGTTATAATTTCGCCGATTTGCGACTTGTGCGAGACCAGACGCGACGCCCGTAATTGAGGCATTTGAAAGTGGCAGCAAATTGCCGCAGATAGAGATACGGATAGAGATGGAGATGGAGATCCGATCCACTCCCCGCCCATGGTAAAAGTCGGCCTCAAAACGGCCGCAAAGCGCCGGCCTCAAAACGGCCGCAAAGCGCCGGCCTCCGCCGCCGCCGAGTGGGCGAGTCATCATCATCATCATCATCATCAACACAGGGAATTCGGAGCTGGGACTGGACCCGAACCTACTCCCAGACCCCCAGAGAGTGTGCGTGTGTGGGCAGACCTTTCCAATTGGCCATAGCGAACACAAAATACCAAGAATTCGAGCGCTTAACATGTGTATTTCGAAAATAAAACGAGCTATTAGGAAAAGCTTGCTAACAAATGGAAAAAATACAAAAATTATGAACAAGATTATTGTGAGGTTAAATATTTCAAGATTAGGTACGTCTTAAGGGTCTTAAAAAGCCATGAAATGATTTAAATGTATAAAATGTATAAAAGTATTGTATTTGTTAATTAAAATGTTGCATTTTCAATTCAAAATTTCAAATGAAATGCCACCGGAACATTTTCAAGTGTATAATTATAAATGTAATACCAAAAGTACATTTTACAAATTACAATTACAAATTTACCATAACAAAGATACATTTTCCAGGGTAGAATTAAAAATGTAAAGAACTAAGGTATATTTTTAATAGTATAATTCAAAGATAATTACCAAAGGTGCATTTTCAGAGATATAATTTTAAATTTACCATAACACAGGTTTATTATCAAAGGTACAATTACAAAGGTACATTTTCAATAGTGTAATTACAAATTAAATACCAAAGGTACATTTGTAAGGCTATAATTTTAAATAAAAAACCATAGGGTACAATTTTAAATGTTCAACTATAAAGTTTCCAGAAAAATGGTACATTTTTAAAGGTACAACTAATATAGGTACATTTTAAGAAGTTCAAATAACATAGCTACATTTACAAAAATAAATTTAAAAGTTAAATAACTAAGGTACATGTGTAAAGGTACTAATTAGAATTTGAAATTAAATTAAAAAAAATGAATTTCAAAGGTACAATTTACAACGGTGTATTTTTTAAGCTACAATTACAAATTAAATAAGAGAGGTACATTTTATAAAGGTATATATAGCAAAGGTTTCAATACGGTATATTTTTTTAAAGGTACAATTACAAATTAAATAAGAAAGGTATATTTCAAAGGGTTCATATAACAAAGGTTTATTTTTAAAGATACAAATAACAAAGGTACTTTTCAAAGGTACAATAACTTTTTAGCTTATTTTCTAAAAAAAAATATAGAAAGAGCAATCATTTAAATTTCTAATCTAACTTCTCACTAAATTGTACAGATTGCTGGGCGATAAATAGACATAGCCCAGTGGGGCACCGCCTGGTCCTGCTCCTCCTCCGCCTCCTCCTGCTGCTGCACCCCTAGGAAGCTCTGAGCCCTCCGCCACTGGCTTGTAGGGATGAGCATGGAATGGTGGCTCCTCTAGCTGCTGCTGCTGCTGCTGCTGCTGCTGCTCTTGGTGACTCGGCGGCACCACCTGGTCCTCCACCTCCTCGTCCTCTGTGTAGCCAGCAAAGGGCGAGGGTCGAAAGGGCAGGCTAAAGTGTCCAGCCTGCGGAGGAGGAGCTGCCAGGGGATGGACCTGAAGTTGCGGCGTAAATAGGCCCAACAGGAGGGGCTGCTGGTAGGTCTGTTGCTGGTAGAGATTTTGCTGTTGCTGGAGAGGATTCTGGAGAGGATTCTGCAGCTGCTGCTGCTGCTGTTGCTGCTGTTGCTGCTGTTGCTGCTGTTGATCCTGTGGCACCGGCGGAAAGGTCTGCGGACCCGTATAGCCCGGACTCAGCTGGGATGCCCCGGGCAAACTGGGAAACCTAGCCGCAGGCGGCAGGATCAAGGGGCGCCAGGGCATCGAGTAAAGCCAGGAGGAATGGTAGCTAAGCCCCGGCTGCCGCTGCTGCTGCTGAAGCTGTGCCATCATCCAGTCGAAGCCGGTGACCAGGACGAGGAGGTAAAGTGGCAATTGCATAAGGCCCAACATGCTGATGCTCCAGCTGGATGCTCTCTCCGGCAAGTGCTGGCATTGGCCCCGACACCTCGGCCATATATATGAAGCCGCCAGTGTCATCCGATATCCCTGGTTCCGCTGTAAGCGATATGGCCAACTTCCTCCTCCGACGCCAGCTCTTCAGCTTCAGGTCTTTCTCTTGGTTGCGCAATCCGGCCCTTACTCTTGATTTTATAAGAAAATGCCACAAAATTCCATTGAAAATATATATATTAGGTATATATTTACTTTAAATAATTCATTAATTTATTTTTTAAATATTTTAGCTTAATGCTTGGACATCTTTGTGATTAAATGGTTTTCTTTCGGGTTGCCACACACGATGTTGCAATGTGGCAAGTCTGCAAATTGCCGCGTGTTTGTGTCTTTTGAGCGATCAACAATCCATGTAACCGAGCCCGAGTTGGAGTTGGAGTCGGTGCCGGAGTTGGGCTCTCTGTCGCCCTTCGAACGCCACATTTTCCACTTGAGGAACTTCCCAGATTACCTACCTGCCTGTCGAGAGCCCACCAAGGCGAGAGCTCATCATGATGGAATGGCTTGGGTTTTCCCCCCCGGGAAGGCAAAGAGTTCGTCAACTGCGGCACCACATTAAATGTTGTTAGGCATTAATATCTCTTAAGGCTTAAGGTTTTTTGTAACTTAAAGTAACAATAAAATATTGTAAGTGCTTAAAGATTATTCAAAAGATTCCAGTTAAAAAATTACATCGACAGAACTAAGAACAATTTTTTGGCTTGACTTAACTTTATCATTTATTATTTGTACTATATTAAATGTAATATATATTATTATTTTAGCCTTAGCACATTAAATATTGTTAAGCATTAATATCTCTTGGGGTTTCGGGGTTTTTGGTAACTCCAATAAAAAGTTGTAAGTGTTTAAAGATTATTCAAAAAATTTAAGTTAAAAAATGACATCAAAAGAACTAGGAAAAAAATTTAATATGGCATGGCTTGATTTAACTTTAGCATTTATTATTTTTACTACTATGAAATGTAATATATATATTTATTTTAGCCTTATTAAACATCTGGTTAAAACAATTAAAAAGAAATATTTAAAATTACTTTATCATATATTATTTTTACTATTATTAAATGTAAAATATATTTTTATTTAAGCCGTATTAAACATCTGCCAAGAGCTTGCATGCTGCCCACGCAGCCGCTGCCTAAAAGTGCCTGAAAAAAAATTATAAATCATAAATAAAATCAGGAAAAATCAGAAAAAAATAAATCAGGAAACCCAATCGATAAAAAATTGTTCAAAGTTCGCTTTCAACTGAATTTTGTTTAACAAATAAGCCTAAAGTATAAACAAAGTGGCAATTATTAAGTTAACCAGACCTAACTAGATCTTAATTAAAGCCCAGTAAAAGTTAAAGCTCAAATATTTACCCTTTTAATGCGATTTTATAAGCACTATAACCTTTTAATTTAAATGATTTAAAAGGTAGGCTCTGGAAAGTATGTAATCTTGTTGAAAAATGGCCAGACTTCCGTGCCAAAAAATATAATGTATATAAAAATGAAAGAAAATGAAAGTGGCAGCTTGGCGGCGTGTGGCAGCTGCCCTCAGAAAATCAGAAAATGGACTGATCGGCGGGGCAACATTTCAATTCCGATGACTTGATCGAAACGGAGCCATGAACATGACGAATAATGGTGCCAAAAAGTCGGCCTGCGAATGCAATATTTATTTACAGCCGCCGCTGGCTTCCTGCTGTCTCCGCTGGCAGCTGCAATGAAAGTTTAAAAAACTTTGGCTCTGGCCGCCTGCCATTGCATATTATCGTGTGGGAGTTGCTGGTTTTTTATGTGTTTTTTTATTTGTTTTACCTTCACTCGGAACGGAACTCGGATGGAACTCGGTTGGGATCTCTCTTTTGGGCCAGCGGAAGCAGCTCGAGCTCGAGAACACCTCTAATTTGGCCCTCTAATCGCATCTCAAGTATGAGAAAATTACAAACAAATTCTCGCAATTATCCACTGAAGTCAGCGATAATCAAATTAGCCACGCTCGCTTTTGGCCAGGCCAACAAATTAAACCAAGGTCGTAGGCGACGCGCTGCTTCCCGCTTTTCTGATTTTCTGCTTTTCAGATGATATCACTTTGCTTTTAATTGTTAAAAATAAGCTTAGTTTCTTCTATAAATATTTAAATAACAATAGCTGAGGCATTAAAGCGAGTCTTTGTTTAATTTGATTTTTGGGCATTCTTAGAGGTTAATTTATAAAAAGAAGACTTCAGGTAATTAATATATAATTATTTATCTCTCCCAACCTCCCATAAATCAAGTTCATTTTGAAATTTATGTTCATCAAATGTATATTTTATTATATATAATAGTTTATATGTAGAAAAAAAAATATGTTTGGTTCTGTACAATTTTTGCTGAAAATTTTCACTTCAAACTAAAGGCTTTTCTGGCTGGAAAATGCAAATGCTGAAGGTTTATGGTATTTATGGATGCTTTTCTTTCAAGGTTTTTCTTTCAAACTCTGCTCGAGATCTTATGGCGAATGGATCTTAAAGAGAGTCCAAGGGAAAATGCATTAAATAATGGAGGATATGGAGGATATGGAGGATATGATATTTAGTAATAGGGCGCCTGGAACTCCCGGCTGGGATGGTGGACTCCATGCTGGGATACAGGAATGCTCTGAGAGGCAGGAGAGGCGTGAGAGACTGGAGAGGAGTGAGAAGCAGGAGAGGATTGGTAAGCAGGAGAGGATTGGTAAGCAGGAGAGGATTGAGAAGCTGGAGAGGAATGTGCATAGGCACTGATGGAGTACTGGCGAATGCCACCTGTGGAGTAGGAGGAAGTAGGTCCTCGTTGCTGATGCTGCTCCGGCACCTGCTGCGGCCACTCCCTGTGCATGCTGTGGGTCGAGGGCAGCTGGTAGGATTGGGACTGCATCTGCAGGAAGTCCTTGCCGGAGGATTGCTGCTCCTGCCTCTGATTCAGCGGCGAGGCAAAGGCCTGCTTGCGATAGGCCTCGGGCAGACCCTGGTTGAGCAGCCGCGTGTCCTGGGCATCCATCCCAATGAAGCGATCGTGCTCCGCATCGCTGGAGAGCGTGTAACTGGGCACCAGGGATGTCAATCTTCCTGGCTTCGCAATGGCCTTGTGGCTGCTGGCATGGGCCTCCGCTGAGGGAAGGCTAAACTTCTCAAGATCGGATTCGCTGATGGGATGCCAGAGGCTGTCACCGCGCTGATGGTGCTGCTGCTGATGGTGCTGGGAGGAAGCTGGCCGGGTTTCAACTCGCTGAGGGTGGGAGTTCCAGGACTCTGATGCTCCTCCTAGATGCTGCCAGAACTCACCACGCTGCTGCTGGGAGTGCTCATTGTGTCCAGGGTTAGAGTTCCAGGAGCCTTGACCTTGCCAGGATTCACCTCGCTGCTGGGAGTACTCCTGCTGCTGCTGCTGCTGCTGGTGAGCACCTTGTCCCCGGATTGAGTTCCAGGACTCGGGTGCTCCCTGCTGCTGCCAGGATTCACCTTGCTGCTGATTGCTGTTGTGTCCAGGCTGTGGGTTCCAGGATCCTGATCCTTTATGACCTTGCTGGTGTTGCTGGCCTTGATGGCCTTGGTGTTGCTGTGAGTAAACTGGCTCGTAGGAGTGTCCACCAGAGACCTGATGGTGACCCAGACCCTGCTGCTGCTGCTGCGGCTGTTGCTGTTGCTGGTAGATGTGGTGACCCTCCTGATGGTGACCCAAGCCCTGCTGGTGCCTAGAGCCTTCCTGGTGTGGCTGATAGCCAGAGATCTGATTGATCTGGTGGTGTTGCTGGTAAACCAGGCCATGTTGCTGGTGACCCTGATGTTGCTCCTGCTGCTGATGTTGCTGGTGACCCTGCTGTGGCTGCTGCTGCGACAACAATGCCTGCCAGGAGTTCTCCTCCAGCTGCTCCTGCTGCCGCTGTCCCTCGTAGTACTCCTTGTTAAAAGGACCACTAAAGGCCTGAGGCTCTCCCTGTCCCTTTTGATGGTGCTGCTGCTCCTGCTGCTGCTGGTGAGGCTCCTCGGCGGGCAAATATTTGTGGGCAGGGCCATTATACCGATAGCCATTCCGATTATTATTGGCCAACTGCTGGGAACCGCCAACCACCACCGCCTGGATGGAGGACAGGCCCAGAAGGGCGACAAACAGGAGGAGCTACAAAGATATATAGAGAAATTAATTAATTTAATTATTATTATTAATGATCAGGGAAATCCCCTACCTGGACAACTTGGAGCTTCATCTTGACTGATTTTCGGGGGGTTCGCTGATTGTGCTGAGAGTGCTCAGTGAGCAGTGGCTGGCTTTTGGCCGAAACAAATACGTTTTATAGCCACCAACGAACCGAGCAACACCTGCAGCCATCTATGATCTTGAATAATCTGTGCGTGAGCGGCGGTCGAATTTGAGCCAAAAAATATATATAAACCAACTCGCAGTGTTAGCTGAAATCTTCCAAGTCTCACGTAACTCAGCTGACACCAACAGATTCTTCTGGCCCTATCTTCTGGCTGTGTTAGGTTTCTATATATGCAAAATATCAAACCAGAACTAAGAGCACTTAGTTTATGGCTAAGATAAGTATTAGTTTTAGGTCTTAATTCAAATCTCTCTGGCGGCACTTTTACTTTGACTTACACAATCCGCGCGCCGAGGCTGAATCTCTGCGGCGTGGGCTGCGATTTTTGTGCCTCATAATTGTACGCAAAAATATTTAATTATATCACGTACATATATTTATATATATATATATATATTTATGTATAAATATGTATATAAAAAAATTCAATGAAAGCGAAGCTCGAAGCAAAACAAGAAACCGCAAAAAATGCGAAAAATACAATATGAATCATAAAAGTAATGGGCAGCACTGTTTGCTGGCTTTAGCGGCTTTTTGCGATAAGTATCGGTTTTCTGTGGCTTGTTTATTATCGATAACAATTTGAAATCGATTAAAGTTTTTTTTATTATGAGTATTTTTGTGTTATTATTTTAGAAATCATTTAAATAAACTAAAACGGAAGGTTTCTCAAGAAAAAGAGTAAAGGTAGAACAAGTACCAGGCTTTAATTGATTTATTGTTGCTATCGTTATCGATTTTAATAGCTTTTTAATTTGTTTTATTATTATTACTTTATATAATGACTATTTTAAGTATAATTTAAAGAGACTGAACTAAATAGTTTATTAAAAAAACGAGTTAAAAAGCTACTGACTCCTTTAGGCCAAACAGGAACCAGGCTTTATATGATTTATTTTTGCTATCGTTATCGATTTTAATTGGATTTAAATTATTTTAATGTAATTATTATTATTTTAAAAATAATTTAAAGTGTATAAAGGGGATAATTTAAAGGTTTCTCAAAAAAAAAAAGTAAAAAAAATGACTGAATCCTTAAGGCCGAACAGGAACCAGGCCTTAATTGATTTATTTTTGCTATCGTTATCGATTTTAATTGGTTTTAAATTGTTTTTATTATGGATTTTTTATTATTATTATTTTCAAAATAATATAGATAGACTCAAACCAAAAGTTTCTCAACTAAATAAGTGAAAAATAGACTGACATCTGAAGGAGGTAAAAGAACCATATTTTTTCCAAGAAATTAATGTATTAAATATATCTAAGCCTTATGAAAGCTTAATCAAGCTCTTATTAAATTTCTTTTTTAAGAAATATATATTTAAAACCTCTTTTACACTATTTAACTTTAATTAAATAAAACACTTACAAATCTAAGTATATCTTTAATTTTTCATTT